>OX382309.1:10020000-15020000 GCA_947507805.1 Aporophyla nigra | reverse complement strand
AATGGATGGAGATGGGTGATAATCTTATACTAAACAAAATAATTAAAACTGCGATTTTAGTTTAAAGGCGAATAAGGTATCGTTTTGATCCTGTGGCAGTGGCATAGATCCAAAAGCGACCGTTCTTCCAAAACTGAAAAACTGCTCTCTCTTAATATATAGTCCTCCAGACCGTATTTCGGCCATGGTGACCAATCTCAACGGAAACTAGCTATCGGCGTGGGAGATATTATAGTGCACAAGTGTGTACGCAGTTTCAGGGCACTTACTCTCAAAGAGATTCGATTTATACTTTGAGAGGAAAAACGGAATTTTCTTAAAAGAGAATGGTATAAGAATGATATCAAAGGTTAGCAACCCGAAAAATCCTAGTATTTACCTAGATCATGTTAAATCGCTTATAATTTTTAATTCAGAATATTTTGTGAAATAAACGCCAGGATTAACTTCATAATTTGTAAAGATTAAAAACAATAATGTTTTGTTTGCATGCCAAATAATAAATGTATAAATCTGTTCTTTATTTGCAAACAGGTGAAAAATTGGTTTGCTACAGACGCCAGCGCATAAAGCTACTACAATCAGTGAAAGTTCTTTAATAGGTTTTCAACTTTATCGCTAAAGCATTAGGTTCAAAATGGATTGGGAAAATTAGATACTTTCGGGTAGCTTGATGTGCTGGCGTCTGTACATACCTACCTTAGTACGATTCAAATAACTATATAATAATAAAATAAATAATCATTATTATCAAAAAGTCAAATACAATTTCCATCTCAATCAACCATAAAAACGCCATTGTATGAAGTACAACGTTATACATTATTTGAGACAGAGTGAACAATATATGAGTAATGCGTGCCCAAATAACTTCTACAGTATTTTACCGCCTGCCATTGACCTATAGTGAGTAGATAGAGATACTATGAACCAGATACATCACAGACAAGCTAGTCTATCCTATCCTACTTAATATTATAAATGCGAAAGTTTGAGAGTATGGATGGATGTTTGTTACTCTTTCACGCAAAAATTACTGAACGGATTTGGATGAAATACGGAACACAGATAGTTTATAACCAAGATAACACATTTTTATCCCGGTAGTATGTTCCCGTGGGCTAGTTATCGAACATCACCGCGGGATATGTGCATTTTTTTTAAATTTTCCTATACAGATAGATACGATCTAGGAGAAGAAAATAAGCTACTTGAAGTACTAAACCTACGCACATGAAGTTGCGGGCACCAGCTAGTTCACAATTAAAAATAACAGAAAAATAGGCTCTCAATGAAAATCAATTTTCAATTTCGTACACCAGAGTTTTCGTCATGTCGTAAAAGCCTACCTACTTAGGTTAGACGCTCACTGGATATGTCACCCCATAGCAAAGACTATATAACCACTTGACTGCGCATACAGTGCCCCGACGCTCGAAAACTATTAGTATTTTGTCGCCTATGCATAGGCTGCGGTTCAAGTAGCCATTTTAGTTGTGACCAATTGTTAGACCTCTGTGCACGCTAAATTATTGCAAACAATATAACTAAATCTGCAATTATAACGCATCAAAATACTTTCATGCGCGGTGAAGTGGTGTGAGAAACATTCCAAGACTTCTAGTTACAAAAATGATCGCAGAACTTTTCATCAGTAAATAAACAGTACGAAAAATTATTGTGATTTAATCAGATTATGATCCACCGTAGGGGTCTATTTAAAATGGTGGTTGGGTAAACCAGCACACTGTGTGAGTCCCGCGTTGATGTCTTTTGGAAAAGTCTCGTTCTTTCATTAGACAATTCTAATGCATCTATCCCTTACTTTCACTTTGTATTTTTATCGTAAAAATTAGTGCTGTTTCCTTTAATAGCTGAAAGCCTTTATCGAAAATTTAAATTAAAATGGATGAAAATTTTATTCAATTGAAATACTGTGGATTATTTAGCTTCGTCTTGACAATCCGTTTGTAAACTGGCGCCAAAACTACCGTGGCCATAGTACCTTCTGCCTTGGGGATGATATTCGACACCGTTTCTGATTGCTATTTCGTCGAATATGATAGTGGCGAAAGTTTTGTTCTTGGATTCTCTAGTTTTCATTTTATTAGTGATTGATTTTGATTAAATATGATTTCTTTGACTTTAATTGAGTATTTATCACAATTTTAAAATCCATTTTATCGATATCGACTATTTTCCCTTAATGAAGTAGAGCAGCCCTACGATGGGCATACCTATGCAACTTGACCTTGAATTGACCAATTGCAGCCGCACGTTCTTCCTCGTCCCCCGGCCCGCAGTGGTGAGTCGTGTGCTAAGCAGAAATCGGCCTATACGCTCTCTAGTGGTTTTATTCTCTTTGCCCCATAGATATCCAGAGATATGCCTTCATTGCGGAATGGTAAGGAATCCTAGTGTCGCCGCTTATCTCCCACCCAAAAAATTACAACATTAACAAATAGTGTACTGACGACACACACTTAAAATTTAAACACGCACACCAAAAAGAAAGCAGCCACACTAAATCAATTTCTAATAGCACACATACATAGAATGGGCGGGGCATTCACTTGTAAACACTTGCTATTTGCGAACTTCCAATGCACACGCATGCAATTAGGGAGTCGAAAGCGATGGTCGATTACTTTTATCGATATTTAATTTTAGCACATTATTGTATTATAATAACTTCGTTTAATTTTATTTCAATATATTTTTTTAGATATCTATCAAAATATAGTTTACTTTTACTAAAATAAAATGGGAATATGTTTTTAAAATTTTGTATTATCGGTTAAAGGGAACGCTCTCTGTTACATACATGCCGTATAAATAAATATGATATTACTAAAACTTAAAAAAAAAAAATATTACTAAGAATATTTTAATATAATACGTTATGTTATATCTATGTGGGCTAAGTTTGTTACTACGTCTGAGGCCGGATTGGAGCCGAGAGCGTAATAATACAATGTTCACGCAAGTTATACGACATTTTTAACACATTTGTATAGAAATAAAATAAAATGTGAAACCCTCAGTATTATAGACAAAGATTTGACAAAATAGCGACGGACCGCGAATTTTCTAATTTAAACTTCGAACCTTAGATCGTCGGCCTCATGATTGACTAAGATGGCCTTGCGATTTAGTGATCAATACAATAATGTTGCGGAAAATATATTTTTATTTTCAACAATATTTTACCATCGCAATCTTCAATATTTATTATTATTTTTCAGAGCAGTGGTGGCCCAGTATTATCAACCTCGACTTACAAGTTGTAGATCGTGGGTTCGAACTTAGGCAGGCGCTTTACTTTGTGTAAATAATTTCATTACCACTGCTCTCAATAACGGTGAAGGAAAACATCGTGAGGAAACCGGCATGTCTTAGAACCAAAAATTCGAAGACATGTGACATCTGCCAACCTGCATTGGACCCTCGTGGTGGATCATGGCCCACTTCCTGTCACCGAGAGGAGGCCTGTGTCCCAGCAGTGGGAACAATATAGGCTGATGATGATGATCTTCAATATTAATCTTACTCGGTCAATAATATTGCGCAATATTATTAATAGTTTTAATTTGCTATTTGGTGGTTTCGTAAGGTGGGCTACCTTACGAAACCAGCCCACCTTACGAAACCACCAAATAGCAAATTTAAAAAAAATTAATATTTTTGTATTTCGAAAACAAACTATTGTAATTTTTTACCAAATATAAATAATTGGATGAAATATAATATTTATTTATCATATTACTTATTATATTGTACAATAAATTAAAAACTGCTAATTTGTCAAAATCTTTAGGCATAATATTACTTTAAGTAACACACACACACTTAACTGTATTGGAATTATAATGTTTTTGGTTCAAACAACATTAAATTAATAAGTAATTTAACTGTTTTACTATACAAGTAATACGAGGATATCCATTGAGTTCTGTAAAAAATATTCAACTGCAATAATACGCATATCGATAAAATCAGCCGCTCGCAAACGATTGCACCTCTCTAAGTCGAAAACGTTCAGTTTCGTTCGGGACGATTCGGGCTAGTTCGGGTTAGTTCGTGTCGCTCCGCACGTAAGTTAGTAAATCATTTAAAAATTGATTTAAAATATAAAACAGTGACTTAATTGTTTATTTACCGGTGGTAGGACATGCCATTTGTCTTCAGGTTGATGGTATTTGGTCTATTTTTACAAATAATTACTGCACAACTCGGCATTTTGGCTTTTTACCCATCAATAGTGAACTGTACGCAGTTGCAAAGCGACTGAATGAAGCGTACAGCCGCCGTTCGACAATACTATCAAATTGATAGTATTGAGGCGGCACGTGCCACGCCGCCAAGGCATATCCCTCGATATCCGTGTGTCACCCACATTAAGGAGAATGCGTTAAGTTATACCGCAAAATTTAACATTTCTTAAATTTGCAAGTCACTGTCAGGTTTAAAAATATTATTAACGACCGTAACAAATATGTTTTTACGGAGTTAAAATCATCTTAATAATCAATACAACCCTCTAAGATAATTTACTCACATTGAATTCATAAAACAGTCGTGGAAAAACGAAATAAAATTTGAATTTCGCGGACTGCCCTGGCGTTTCCCTTCTTCCTAGGCCCTAATTTCAGGCTAACTTTTTAAACTTTTTGTACATGAATACCAATGTGTACCAGCCCTACGAATACATAATTTGAAGTGTTACTTACTGCGCCCGTGTGCCTCCGTATCGCCTCGAGAGCGTCTTTGTACTCCTGCGCAGATGCGAACGCGTGCTCCGTGCGGTCCGTCGGGACTCCTAGGAAAAAACAAATTAACATATTGTTAGTAAGTGTTATTGATTGGCTTTTTGATGCGTTGAAATGTTGATTTAGATGGCTATTGTTGGAAGATAAAAGATTTGAAGAAACTTGTGAGAGCGGAATTAAAGTAGATACCTATCAAATGAATATTTTCATTAAAACTTATATTGTTTCTTTTCAGTTTGTCTATGATTTGCAAAAGTCTCCGAAAGATTCAAGAAACTACCCATTAAAATTAATAGCCAAAATGAATATTAAGATACATGATTACGAGTTACCACTGTATTTACTCTTTTTTTTTTGTCAGCCATGACGCAAAAACAGAATCCCCAAATGGAATGGAATGGACGCTAACACATAATTTACATCTTTATAATTTTCATTACCTACGTACAATTATATTAGTGGTTTGTGCGAAATGCGCGGCTGATGACTCTAGAACTAATCGGACGAAATAAAATTACCGGTTACGTATCAACTAAGTAATTCCGTGGAACTTAGCAGGCGTTTTCAGCCGGTAAAAAAATGGCGGTGCTACCTATTCACGAACAATGTTAGCAAAAAGGCAGCGTTCTATGATGCCACACACTTTTTGGGTTTATCTTGAACTTTAAATTAAGAACATTTTCTTTTTAAACTGATAAACTTTTTGTCGAATAGAAAATAACTTTTGTTTTTTTTTTATTTGACTGTGACAACCGACTAGCGACTGCCTGGATTATTTCAGCCAGGAATTGATAGGGCTTCACTTGTTTTGTGTAAAGAAAATCAACTAAAGTTATTTGCGTCCAGCGTCTACAAATCATAGCAAAGATAACATTTTATCAAAACCATATCGAACCTCTTTGAAAATAACACTACAATAAAGTGTTCCTGTTAGATAGTACAACAATAATATCGACAAGATTGCATTTCCTTCGCACGACCCAACCGATGGAAATTGTCTTTCACAAATCGGTAATGTGCCACCATTGTACATAACTGTATGGCTTTCTTGTCATAGCTTTCGGGGTTAATGTATAGCCATGATATTTATGATGTACTGTAACCATTTTGTATGTACGTATTTGTTTTTATCTGAGTGCATGGTATTGCACATAAGTTATTGTGTTTTGCGGAAATGGCTGTTCACATCATGTTAGCGGTTTGTGAATCAATCCCATGTTTTACGTGGTCGTGGAGGTACTCAAGACAATTTACGAATCACAGGGAAATGCGTTACCGGGCAGTATTAAGTGAATTGCTGAAATAACTACGAGTACACAAGAATATTTCGATTTCTGTTTATCAAAATAAAAGAAGATAATGGATTCTTGGCAGTTTTTGTTATTTTTATGACTGAAATTATATCTCCAAAGCAATTTACTTCGGATACAATTTCGTTAGGCTACTTAACTTTTACTTGGACCTTTCGCCTGCAATCACTGTGGTCTGCGGACCACCTGCAAGGAGCCACAATAAAAAACGAATAAAAGCTTTCGGAATACGCAATGAGACATTTTATTTAAATCTTTTTATTTAAATAAACATCACTATTCAACTGGCTGCAAAGTGGTACCTACATTCTCTTAAAATTAAAACTGAAACTTTTTAAATAAAAGAAAACAAAAATTGCAGTTACGCCAATAATGTACGAATATTCGTTGTCTTTATTTGTTTTATTTTTATTAAGATTTAAATTAGGAACGACTCAATACATTTTATAAATAAGAGTCTAAGATTAACTTCATGGCTTTTAAGAGTTCTAATAAATAAAACAATACCGACCTCTATAGATTTTAGTGCAGTTTACTTATTTACCGGTAGTTAAACTCATACATAATGAAAATTAGGCAGACTTACATACGTGTGAGATCTGGCAACTTTCTACAGAACAAAGCGAGTGATCAGTTTAATGGCCTTTTGTTCAAGTGTGCCCGTAAAAGTGAATTCCGAGACCACTTGACTGTAGCGAAAAATTGTTGGTGTGTTAAGATTGGAAATGATAAGAAATGGTTCGTTAATGATAGTATAATTCACAAGTATTGTTAAGTTAACAAAAGCTATTCAGCGTTTAGTAAGGAGAGGGAAAGAAACAAAAAGAAAAGGTTCTTAAGAGGGAAATGCCAGGGTGGCCCACCAAATACAAATTATTTTTTTGCAAACAGTTGAATGACTATTTCGAAATAGTTTATCAGTGGGACAATAATTATGAACTAAAAGGATTGTATTGCTGATTCTAATGATTACAATTTCTAAAGCCATGTTTAAATCATATTTAATCAACATACTACCTAACACCGACTTACAAATTGCGTAAAACGTAAAAAAAAAAACAAATTTTCTTAGCACATTACGACATGTTCAATTGTTCATTCCCCTAATAAACTGGCTTTCCAGTATCATCTAAGTTAGTTACAACGTTATGGAACGTTTTTATAAAATGCTTTTATAACGTAACTTAACTTACTTAACCTTTTGGCAATATTAATAATCATAATCAAAGATAACTTATCCCGTTTTTTCCTGTCATTACAACTCATTCTATATGCTTTACACCTCTAATGCAAAATCACTTTATCAACCGAAAAACCAACAATAAGAAATAGAACAAAAACTATTTGGTTGCCATTAAACCGTGAAGTATACTAATAGGCTGAGCTGTGCCTGATGGAATCATAAAAAACTACATCTTCATTCCGAATAATAACGGCAACTAAGAAAATAAATAAGACGGCATCTTTGATAATGTTCGTAATAATGATATTGAAGAGAGAAAAACGAATCAAGTGTAGCGGAGCACATCCGGTGGCTGGGAGCTGGTGGAGTGACGTCACGGTATAGTGATGACCCCAATGAGCATGCACGACTCACGATTGACACGAAAATTGATACCTAAACGATGATCGCGAGCCAAATAATGACTATAGACACCACTAATCAATTTCTACTCTCGTCAATAATAACCGATAAAAAATATCGACTTGCAAACCATGAATGCATCCTTAATGTTAAAGATGATTCAAATAATTTCTTGGAATACTTAAATCCATTAACTGAACTGAAAAGAACAGTTACAGAATTTCATCAGAGTCAGTCAATAACTACGTGTTCTGTCAAAATGAGATCTAATTTAATTCAATGTTAGACGTATTCGCAGCGATTTACTTTTATTGTATAAATGCCTTGAAGCTTGCTTTAAGAATATAATTTAATTTGGGAAAATAGTTATTATTATGATTGCGTGATGCTTCTAATAACATTTATTTTGCGTTTAATGATAGTCTGTGAAATGCAGACAGTAACTATCTGGGCTATGAATACGGATTGTTCTTATTCATAGCCTTGGGTTTTTTATTGACTTCAGTGCGTGAAGGTATGTATGAAAGAACGTAATATATGTCATGAAGTTAGCTTCAGCAAGTTTCATCTGCATCCACTCTGTCTTTCATTCCTTAGGCAAAATAAAATAAGTAGGGATAAAGTATAAAAGCAGGGTAGCCCGCAATTTTTTATATTTGCAATCGTATTTTGATAAAAATATGGTTAGCGACCGTAACAAATATAGTAGCTTTGCAGAATTATCAATGCAACCCGCGTAGTTCTGTATAATTACCTTGAACTAGCTTTCAACAAATACTCATTATATTTCTGTAAATACATGCGTGTTACTACACTACTGCATATTTTATTCAATATACAGCATGACACTACAATTGAAAAAAAAACCAAGAATATTTGAATTGGATTCGGATTGTCACTTCCCCCTTAATACATTTAATTTTACCGCCTACTCTTACTTACTACCTAATAAAGTTATTGATAGTACAGATAATTATCTGGTAACAGATTATAATTTCAACAATTTAACTTTCGTTTTCTACTAGGTTTAACTAGCCAATTAAGAAAAACATGAGTCTGTAATTAACACATGCGGCCTCCTTAGATAACAATCATAATAAACCTTTTTCTAATCATCTGTGTGACATAAAATACTTAGAAGGGCTCTTAGTAAGTCGTTAACATGGATCTCGTCTGCAGGACGCGTTAGAAGACTAGTTTTTTTGCAACACTTTAATTAAGAGCCGCCTGTTACTTTAACTGAAGTTTCATGGTGTCATTAACGTTTCAAATGGTCGTAGTTTCTTTCTTTTTCTAATCAGTAATTAAGATGTGTAAATGAGTTTCGTTGTCAGGGTTCTTTAGACCACGCAAGGATCCTTGTTAAATAAAAATATGAAGAAAACCTAGAACTTAGGAAAGATAAATTCTTATCTTTCTTTACATAGTTTAAAATAAAATCACTTCCTGTGTTTGTACACTTAGATCTTTTAAACTGCGCAACGGATTTTAATGCGGTTTTCAAAATAGAGAGTATGAATTAAGAGGAAGTTTTATATGTATAATACGCGGGCGAAGCCGGTGGCAAAACCTAGTATTACATAAACTGCTTCGATCCTTAAATATTCTTGTCTTCTTATTAAACTTGTACAAAATCAACAAAAGCTATAACAACATAATTTGTAATAAGAACGAGAAAATATTTCTTTGGGACTTAGATTAAAAATTCCATTCTTCGGTAGGGAATTTAATATTCTGTTTTGTTTTACAAACCTAAGAAATACACAAAAATGCCTCTCTTTTTATATGCTAATGGCTGACAGCTGTCATCAACATCATCATCATCATCGTCATTTCAGCTGAAAGACGTCCACTACAGGCCTTAAGCCTCCCCCAAAGGGGAGGTTTGTCGTAATCGCCACGCTTGGCAGGCGGGTTGGCGATCGCAGTATGGTTGTAAGATGAATAGAGAACGCTGTCGCCCATTCTCTAGTAAGTCCTTTAGTCGCCTTCTGTGACACCCACGGGAAGAAATGGGTTGGTGCTATTCTTTACGTCCGACAACACACGGATAGCTTTGATCAACATACAATAGGCGATAATTGGCAACTTGATAGTAGTTTGTTGACAATCAATTAATTAAATAACTAGATACTTAGGAAAGGGATTTAATTACAACACAAATGCATCTGTAAACTTGATAATTATCTCATTGTTCTTTACTATAATTTGTGAACGCGCAAGTGTGCCATTAAAACCTTTTGTTTAATAAAAAGCTGATTCCTTACACTTTTCGCATGCTGTGACTCATATACTTGAATAATGCAATTTACTGTGAGTTTTATACATAGTGTATGTATAAATATGATGTTGTTTAATATATCTTGGTACGGTCACCAAAAGAGATATGTAACCAGAGTCGTCGTTTATATTTGAAACTTAGTAAGAAACTGATGGGTCTTTATGAATGTAATACAGAAAACAAACATCCACTGGTCCACTGGTTGGATATAGTTGAAGTTTAGTAAGAACTAAACTTCAAATATACTCAACGACCCTGATTACTTATCTCTTTTGGTGACTGTACATAGATAGATAAATATCATTGTTCCCACTGTATAAAACGTTTTGCGTAATAAAGTCACAAAGACCATTATATAAGCAAATCTTCAGTAATACCTGTCGTAAGACATGTGATTGCCAGATCCGAAATTTTACAATTATTTAATAGAATAAAATATAAGTACGCACAGCGACAAATCAAACTATTCATTTCCAGTATAAGCTGACTTCTCATTGTTAGAGAAATTTATACAATGCGAGCTCAACTAAAACTGGAAATGTATAGCTTGATAGGTAGCCGTCTGAGTACACAATATCACGCGTTGTTTCCCGAAGTGTTGGGCAGAAGTGTACTTTAAAGTACACCCACATTTCACCATTCATCAACCGGGGACAGGCTCCGGGATGCTATTGAAAAACTCCATATGGAAAAAAATATTGTAACACTTTTCCCGACCTGAGAATCAATCCCAGGACCTCATGTTCAGCAGTAGACCAAGGAGGCAGTATTTAAAACAAGCTTAATCGACATGTGAATTTCACAAATACTTAGACATCGCATTGATTTCACCATACCTTGTTGCAACCAATGCATTCAATTTAAGATAAAAATCAACGGATCCACAGTCTATGCGAGATCTCGTAACTAACATTGATGGACCTCACAATCCTCGTATATCTACTAAATACAAAGCTAGTGATGAGAACGAAGATTGTCCAATATGGCCCATTGTGTAGACTATTAGGACGATATCGAATACAGACAGGATCTATCACAGCCAGTCTTTGTTCGCTGTTTACTAGTGCCGGCAACCCTCAAGGGTGCTTCAGACAGTCCGCAGAACCAGACATCTAGACAAGAATAGTCTCCGGCCTCAATTTCTTGCATTGTATAATAGGCGTAACCTTGCAGTATGAATCGGAGAATGTAGATGTCGAGCACGCTCACAGAATTATGGAACGCTATATAAAATTACGTTGATGAAACGGCACCTTCATAGTTAGGGGCAGTAAAAGACTGCAACAGTGAATAGAAAGTGAAATTTATCAAATTAATAGTGAATGGGCTCAACTGGACTTATAATAAAAGAGTGCACTGTATTAAAATATGTGTAATACCGTAATCTACAATATTTACTTCGGTTTAGAAAACAACAATGAAATTCCCATAGTGGTGCGCTTCTGTGAGCTGCGTGACGCGACGCGCGCCACGCATTCGTCGCAGGCTAAAATGTGATTCAACTAGCAGATGGGACATAACTTAAAGAACCCTTCTCATGTCAGATGCCCAGATTTGTGACCTCCTTGTAAATCTTTGTTGCCTTTATGCCACGAGCATAGAACGGTCTGTGTCGGGAACAACACCGAACATAAGTATAAACTATTAAATATTAATCGACACATTTTCAAACTGCTTATAGGATTATCTAAAAATCTAGCTTGTGTAATGTTAATAATCATCTTCCCTGCCTGGGCGAAGCACCGCCGTGTCCCCGTAGAGGCGATTAGCGGCGGCGACCTCTTGCGTCCGGCCCTGGTGCGAGCTATGGTACGGAGCAAGAGGGCATGGGAAGCCGTCACCTCCTTCTGCGAAGCAGTAATGCTCGCGAAGGAGGAGGCGGGACGCGTGAGGGAGTGGCAGTCTCTGCGCCCTCACGTCCCTAGCCACCGCAGGAGGAGACGCCCCGGGCGTCGGGAGTCCATAGCGGACTCCCGGTCACCGTAGGCGCGGGCTTGCGGGCGGCTAGCAGTGGTAGTCCGCCGCCCGGTAAGGACCAGGCCCGTGTCGACGGCGCGTAGTTTTCTACGCGTGCCTCATAGAGATGTCAGCAATACTGAAGGGGTCTGTTAGGACAGATGGCAGGGTCGCGAGATTTGTTCGAAAGAGATACCGTGGCCCTGGCACATGGGCAACTGAAGGAACACGGGTGGGGTTTTAGTCAGTAAAAGTCTGAGCGGGAGTCGTCATATGATGATTTCCCACCCACAAAAAAAAGATCACGTCTTCCCTACTATACAAGCGCCCTCCAGTCTACACCATGATATGCAATGGATTCTGTAGCGCCATGAAACATGAGGTCTCAGGGGCTAGTGCTAATCTTGGAGTTCATTCGAATAATCGAGTCTGGTCAAACCACGCTTCCGTCGGCGTATTTCATTCATTCATATCTTGTCCGTTTGTTGTCGGACGTAAAGAATAGCTCCACCGCATTTCTGCCCGTAGGTGTCGTAAGAGGCGACTAAGGGATTTACTAGAGAGTGCGCAGCAGTGTTCTCTATTCATTTTACCACCATACTGCGAGCGTCAACCCGTCTGCCAAGCATGGCAATTATGGCAAACCTCCCAAATTTGAGGAGGCCTATGTCCAGTGGACAGTGGCAGTGGACGTCTTTCGGCTGATTTGATGATGATGATGATGATGATGATTCATATCTACAAATGTACTTATGTAATGCTTCTTCTCTAAACTAAGAATTTATTTATTTGTTTAAAACACATACAATTATCATCACAGGCTTACCTTATACAATAGTGTAGTTACAATTACAAAGATTCGACGTTGATGTTTTTTTTTTTTTTGTGAGACCAGCATTTTCTTCTTTATACTCCAAGGTACAGTCCCAACATACACGAATAGATGCCGGCGGCGCATCGAGATCGCATCTAGGATCGAATTATCCGCGACAGCCATTATTTATGCAAGCAAGTTCAAGATTATTGTTTGCGTGTTCCCACAGCGTCAACTCATAGATTTGCTAATAGACAACACAACTGTACAATCAATTCTTTGTCTTATTCTCTATTTACAAATATGTTGGCTCATTGTGATACTAGCCGGTTGCGTCACTATAGGATAAATATTATGTACTTACTGTTACTTTTACTTTGTAAGCGATTAACGACCTTTTAATGGAAGATTATTTATTGAATTTACTAGAGCTAGCAATAAAAGCTAAACAGCAAACTGCATGAGTCTAGTGCGTCAAAGATCAAAATCAAATGAGATTTACTCAAACAAAGCTCAGAGTCATTAAGTACTTTTTTAACGACATAATTACATAAGACAGTTCTCTAAAACGCCCGACTTTCACCATTTCCTAGTGCTTAAGCTGGGATGAAGAACTGGCGCAACAAACTCCCTAGCAACACAGGTGCCTGTTTAGCAACACAGTTGCCTGTTCAGTTAGAAAGTGTGTTTTGACAACTGGAGTATTCCATTAAAAAATAACAATAAGCAGTCTAGCCTAGTCTTCTTTTGAAAATTGTTAGCTGATATCATAATTTCAAAAATACGTTAAAATCTAAGGCTGTCGTAAACGAACTCTATTAAATAGAAAATTATAGTCATTATTTGGATCTTCTCGTATATATGTTCCTATATACAACATGTAACGTAATTAACGCACACCCTCTTAAGGGGTCATTGTGCTCATCATTATGAACAACTTTTTACTATGGGAAAAAACCTGAAATCGCGAAAAAAAATCAGCTGTTTCATTCAAAAGTTCAATATCTACTCGACCAAAATGTATGAAACAGCTGATTTTTTTTTCGCGATTTCAGGTTTGGTCCCATAGTAAAAGTTGTTCATAATTATGAGTACAATAACCCCTTAAGAGGATGTGTGTTAATTACGGGACATGTTGTATAGAAACCTTAGAAATTTCTTAACTTTCCTTAATGTATGCTTATTCATTGGTCTGGAACTGAGAACACACGCTGTTTAAGTCAATACCCCACTGATAGCCGTCAAACAGACGAGCGAGTGTTTGTTAAGGACTTATAAGGGCAAATGCAGACAGAAGGAATGCACACGACCGGTTACCGACCACAAACTCCTATTCTATTTCTACTCCGCAATAAGTTCTCTTATGCAATAAATAATTAACCAGTTTTTTACGCAAATAGATTCGGTAATAGAGATCTTTCAATTATTCAAGCAATAATAACGATTGGAATCGGAATATAAATGGTCGTTAACAATGGAAAAATATGGTGAAGGAATGTTTAACTTTTTGCTGATCAGTTAGTTCTCACTAAACAGCCGGGGATCTGCAATTATGCGCATATTTTGTACAGCACTGTTATACAACCTTCACGTTATATCTAAATGGGTGATCGAGAATAGAGTGGCCAGTATAACTTGGCAGTTGATGGTGGCGCTGTTTGCGAAGACATCTGTCAACGATATGTCAAATCTAGTACATTTAACTCTAGTTCCATTTTGCGCCGCCTGTCAATTTAAACTGGGCACTCTGAAACAGTGGCTATTGAAAGAAGGCACTTAGGCAGTAACAAGCAATCCTTGTGAGAACTCGAGGAGCCCATTATGAAGCGTATCTTATAGGTATAATCAATGCATATGAATCTTTCAGCTCGTCTCGACTAATGCCTTAGGCGTCATACTATGGAGTGCAAAAATATAATTACACTAGAGCTTAAGGTTTTATTTTTATGCTTCATAGAAATATGATGATAATGTACTTGCCGCGTTCACTTTCCACACAAAGTTGCATTCACATTCACCACAAAAAAAATACGTCGAAAAGTATTTTCACTTCTGTTTCTCTAAACATAAACCTGATGACTGATTGTTTTTTAAAAATTCGTCCATATTTTAAGTTTAAAAATTCTTACGTATACCAACATAAGCTTCACAATACAATTGTTTTGTAAAATGAAATATTTTCAATGGACACATGGAAGGTCAAACATGTATATTAAATGACAAAATATTGGGAACAAGTACAGCTGAACCCGTATAGTTTTTAATTAACATGACAGACAAAACACTCGGTAATTATATAAACAGCTAATGAAATAAACATATGTTACAGTAACAGTTGGAAATGTCGTTAATCGCTGTAATATTTGGGAGCTTTAAAACCTCTCAGTTAATAATAAATGATATTTCTGTAAATAGGTTTGTACGAACCATTTTTTACAAGTCAATCTTATTACACGCTTTATATTAGCTTCACTTGTATGTTTGTATGTTTGTTTGTAACCGACTCCTTATAGCGCGATTTTGACCCACTTTAAACGATCAGATTTCATTCAAACTTTGCACACCTGTCAAGGACCGATGACAATGCAATAATTTCATAAATTTGTGCCATTATCCTTGCCAAGGTTACCAGGACAGCAAAAAAACTGTATTCGAAAACTACGCTGACATACGTCACAAACTAATTTGTGCCATTATCCTTGCCAGGGTTACCAGGACAGCAAAAAAACTGTCTTCGAAAACTACGCTGACATACGTCACAAACTACGCTGACATACGTCTGAAAATTCGAAACACCCTAAAAAATAAATAATAAAAAATTTAAAAAGCGTGGGGTGCTTTTTAAGGTATTTTTTTATTGATATCAGGCACCCCACACTTTTTTTCTATTATTTTGTACTTTTTAGTTTGGTTTTCAATGGAAGCGTGTTTTTTAGTTTTTTTAAAACTATTTTTTATTTTACAACTAGATGAAGTCGGCGTTTCCTATCTATCTGACTACTCTGAGCAGGCAGAAACAATCTCAGAAGTCGCAGTCTACTTTAAAGTCGAGACATCATTTTCAACAGATCATAGCAAAGAGCATGTAGATCGATGTCTGAAATGGTCTCCTGAATAAAGAACCACCCAGATTGAGTAGACCTGTTCAGTCAGTGCACGCATTTGTCCGTAACCTTAGACATTATTTATAAACTTATCAAGAATTCTTCCAAAATCAAGATTTCAAAGTTAACATTCCATGTATGAAACCTTTAAATAAATAAATGATTATACTAGCTTTATTTACAATAACTTTTCTAACCTAGTATTAAAAGATATGATGGCTTTTATTTTAACAGTTGAACAACATTCATTGCGCTATATACGTCCTTGAGCTGAATTTTTTCGAACATATGAATCATTAAATTAGAAAAAAAAAACAAAATCAAAATTATTCACATTCCGATTAATAGTGTGTTACGCAATAAGAGTGTTATTTTCTATCTCAAGTTTAGACTAGTCAAAGTGACACCAAGTCATATAGATTCCGTAGTTTCGTGTTCTGTCCCCTAAAGTACGAGCAAGTTTTTTCTCTCCCAAGTTTCAACGTTATCTCGAATGGAAAACTACCAATCATTTCTATTTTTTTCCTTATAATTTATTTATTGAAAGATAAAGAAACAAAACGAAACAAGATCCAAGACACGTGTAACATTCCCTCCACATTATCATAAACACACATTTTCAAGTGCGTGAAAATCGGAAAATGTTGTTTCTGTTACAAACATTATATTTTTGTCACTCACTGAGATCCTTGTGAATGCTATTTGAATTCACTTTATTACGTAAGAGGTCTTGTTAAACCCTTAAAGTTTATGGCACTTCTATTCAGAATATGTTTTTAAAATAGGTAAATATCGTTCTGAAAACTGAGATAAGCGTTAATTTTCTTACTGCAATGACTGGTCTTACAGAGAATGAACGAACTTTGAAGGAGTCCTATGTCCAGCAGTGGACGTCTTTCGGCTGAAATGATGATGATGATGATGAATTTTAAATGCCACTGGCATGTACAGACGCCAGCACATTAAGCTCCTATGATCAGTCAAATTTATATAATCGATTTTCACCTTTATCGCTAAAGTGTTTGGTTCAAGATTGATTGGGAAAATTTGACAGTTTCGGGTAGCTTGATGTGCTGGCGTCTGTACATAATTATTTAGACAGCTAGACGACTGTTATGTTATTGTTTTTGAAAATTTGTAAAAAAATATGTATGTTCCACGAAAAAGTATAAAACTACCTGATCTCTTACGGATTACTTATTGACGTTCGGCCATCAAATGATGAATTTGTTTTTTTGTTGCGCTCGTTTTCGATATTGAGACCCAACACATGGGTAAAGTATTGCTAGCTAATTTATTTTGACCCTGCATATCATTACAATCATGGCGACACAACTCAAATAAGTACTATGACCTTACCAAGCTTGGCCGACTTAATTCCAAAAAACACACGTTAATGATCAAATTGCATATTTTTTCGTGTCAGTCACGGAAAATACAATAGAGTTCAACAAAAACTGTAGTAATTGTGTTCTGTAGAGTATTAAGGAAACGTTTTTTTGCAGCAGGCGTAAAAAGCGTACATTAAAGTAATGAGTTTATAATGGGACGATATTTGGACGATGACATATTATATGATGGGCGTGTAACCGGGGACATTACATCACACTACGTTACGATATAATAGACTTACTCATAAGGAAAATCTACTACGTAGGTAAGTAGCTAAGAAGTAGGCACCTATGCAGGTGCACATACAAGGTTATATTAAATTAGCTAGGTAAACTCCGCAGACGCGGTGAATATTGATATCTAAACATGATCAAACGAAAAACGATTACTTTGATGGTTTTTTTAGTTAGTTTTTTTTTTTTTTTTTTTGTAAATTTAACATACTTGAAAACAACAAGAACACAGTTTTTCTCAACTCATACTACATTCTCAAGTATAGTCCTCTTCACCGTGTCCGGCGACAGTATTTCATCCTGTTTAGAAATCGATATCCATCGCGTGTGTGGAGTTTCGCTAGCCAGTTTAAAATAACCTTTAAATTAATCGATAAGGAAACTATCAACTTAAATTGTCAGTTCATTCAAATCATAGCTATCATTCTTGGACAGTTGTATGAAATGGCTTTATCACGTCAAATCAACGCAGTGTCAATTTACTTATCAATTAATTTGCCTGACCGTATATTGGTTTGTCTAAAAATAATCGGATTAAATTAGTAAGTAAAAAATTAACTACTAAATTTTTTAGGAACAATTATATCAGTGAACATTTAATTGCAGACTGTGTGTATGTATGTACATATTTACAATGTATTTCAAATGTTTGGTAGTAAACCTCGTTTACGTGAATAGTTTCCATTTGTGTTAATGAAATGGAATCAAAAATTTAATTAAATGTTAACTATTAAGGTGCAAGCGCCAACAAATATGATTCACGACCGTATCACGTATGAAACAGAAGGTTGCATACATGATTTTAATTCCGTAAAGACAAATTTCAGTATATTTCAATCAACATACAACCTGATACTGGCTGTAAATTGCAAAAAACGTAAGAATATATTGAACTTGCTTCTGCCCGCGACTTCGTCCGCGTTCAATTTCTTATTCCTCTTACCCTGCCCGTCGCATCGAATCACCTGCCCGTGCGATTTTCCCCGTTTTTGCAACAATTTTCATTGCTACTCCGTTCCTATTGATCTTAGCGTGATGTTATATAGCCTATAGCTTTTCTCGATAAATAGGCTACCCAACAAATAAGATTTTTTCAATTTGGACCATTAGTTCCTGAGATTACCGCGTTCAACCAAACAAACTCTTTAGCTTTATAATATTAAGTATAGATTTCCGCGGGCTTACTTATCGTATCCTCTTTTAAATATTATAAAATCAAAAACTTCCAATGTGTACTATCTACAAGTAGATTCAACACTTCCGTCTTGAAGGCAAATTGTTAAACATTCTCATCTTTCTATGGGAGCCAAATTAAACACCATCAGAACATGCTACACGGGTATAAAGCTGGGGTTAGATAGGTTAGCCGATACACGGTCACAGCTAACGAGGTACACAGCCTGGCGCGATCTGGCCCACAGATGGGCTTGTGGGACTGTGGGACTGTTGGACTAACAAACGAGTGTGTAGAATACCAATGTCTCGACTACTTCATGCCTACAATCTGTTCTATGATCTATGTTCGTGTAAAACGTTTTAATTGGTGGAAAGGTATTTTACGCCAGTTACATACTTGTTGACGTTTCAGTCGACTAACAAGCTGCGCGTGCGGTTTTGTATCGAAAAAGTCAGTGAAAGACTATTTATTAATCCTACTAATATTATCAATGTGAAAGTTTCTATGTTTGGCTGTTTGTAACTCACTCACGCACAAACGGAAGAATGGATTTGGATGAAATTTGGCATATACATAATTTATAACCTTTATAATTCACACTTTATATACTTTTTATCCCGGTATCACGCAGGCGAAGCTAGTTAAATAAAAGCTAGGCAAACGCTAGTTAAATATAAAAAAATGCGGAATTTCTGCTGTCAAAATTTATTAAGATATCTTGTAAAAAATACTTCGAATTTCCGTAACATAAATAGCTCAGTAAAGTTTGTATATCTACTTGGATTCATGATGAATGTATAAAACATCAGTATAACGGTGAAGCAAAACATCGTGAAGAAACCAGCATGTCCGAGAACCAAAACTTCGAAGACCCATGACATCTACCAACCCACACTGGGCCCGCTTGGTGGATTCGGTTTAAAGACATTTATTTCTCAAAAAACAAGAACATTACAGTTCACTTAAAATATTGAGAAATGTAAATATAAAACTAAAAGTAAGTGTGATTCTCTGTGCTCACAATAAGAGAATTAGGCAACAAAGGTGACAATTGATATTGTTAGTTTTGTATTCTAAAGCTGGGTACTGACCGGCGTTACGGGGCGTAATGTAACGTGTTACACAGCGAGCATTCATGCAGTCAGTACGTCGTGTTACGGGAAAACCAGCAAGCAACGAGCCGCTCGTTGCTCGCTTTGAGTGCTCCACCCGGCTGTCGGTTTTTTGGCGAATCCTTTTACTGTTACGCGGTTCAGTCAGTACGCCGTTGCGAGTCGTCACGAGCGCACATGATCACCCGTTATTCCTCTCGTAATTATATCAAGTTTCAAGAAGCATGGAGTGGAATAAAGAAAAAACTTTGTATTTTATTGAAAAATACAAAGAAGAAACACTGTTGTGGAACCCAGCTCACCCAGAGCATTATAACAAATTAAAGAAAGAAGACGCTTGGGATAGATTGGCTTCGTTACTCGACAGCGAAAGAGAAGCCTGTAAAAAGAAAATGACAAGTTTACTGGCATCATTGAGGAGGGAAAAACAGAAAACTAAACAATCAACTGGTACTGGAAAAGGTACGTAATTATTTATTAAGTTTAACGCGGGTTATAGTAGGGGGGTGGTGGAAATTAGTGAGGGAAGTAGGTGTTTCCAAGCTAGTGTGGGGAAAACAATATAAACTCGGTATTAATCTGTATAGTGCTTCTTTTTATTTAAAATAATTCAATATTAATTACAAATTAAATTTCAGGTGCAGATGAAGTTTACTTTGCACTTGGTTCGCTTACAAATCCATGTTATTTCTACTGGATAGAAATACACCTCGTGACACAACAGATACTGTAAGTCCATTTTAAGCATAATTTTCTTGCCAACTTACAGACCCTTGCTGAATACAGTATTCAGCAACTTCATTACGAATATTGTGAGCAGATGTTGTAGCCCTTCGCGGTCTTATTTGCAAGGGTAACATACTAGTCATATCATTGTTACCTTCTCTCCAGTTTCCTAATCTGACCTGGCCGTTCAATTCTTAGCATTATTACCTTTTCTTAAAAAATTGTGGAGAGATGTTATTGCTGTTACGACAGATGTCGCGGTTTTCGGTTCTAACAACATTGGTTTCCGCAAAACTCTAAACACTGCTGTCAATATGCCGAACACATTTTCCACTACTCTACGAGCTCTGCAAAGTCGGTAGTTATATATTCTTTCTTTACAACCACGTTCATGATATCCTGCATATACTTTCATCATATTTTGGGAAAGAGCAAAAGCTTCATCGGCAACGAAGTAAAATGGAATTTCTTCTGTTCTTGCTGGCAACGCAGTGGGCTGAGGGAGGTTTAGTGCATTATTTTTTAGTTTTTCGTTTAAAACACAGTTGTTGAAAACTCCTCCATCAGATAATCTTCCTTGACACCCAATATTTACATACAAAAAGTTATATTTCGCGTCAACAACTGCCAGTAATACGATGCTGAAGAAACCCTTGTAATTATAAAATTCACTGCCACTGTTGATCGGTGATTGCAGTAAAATATGTTTACCGTCGATTGCACTTAAACAATGTGGAAAATTCCACAAAGTATCATAGTCATTTGCTACAACCAGCCATTGCTCCGGTGTTTCTGGCGTCTGAAATAATAATTAATATTTATTTTCAGCTACGTGGACATGAAGGTGCTTCAGAACAACTGCCTGATGATTGCCCTCCGTCTGCCAAAAAAAGCGACAATGATTGCCCTCCTCCTCCAAAAAGGAAGAAATCAGTAGCCCCAAGCCCAGAAGAGATAATGGTATCTACTTTAAATATATTAAAAAAGAGAACCGAGCAAACGGAGGCAACTTCGCACAGACCTGACGAATGTGAAGCCTATGGTATGTTTTTGGCAAATAAATTACGATCTTATTCAAAGACAACAAAAATACATGTGCAGCATTATATATCAAATGTATTGTTCAGTGCTGATCGCGGAGAGTATGACTATGTTGGAAATGGAATGAACAGCTACAGTTATTCAGGCTACTCTACACGACCAACAACTTCCAGAGCCTCATCGATGCCACAGACCGAAACTCCTGCATCAAATACGTCCCATCAAAATGACTATGAGCCATAGCAAAGCCCTGAAACTCCTGCATCAAATACGTCCCATCAAAATGACTATGGGTCACCAGCTATGAGTGAACAATTTATGTCAGAATTTGGTGATTTAATTTAATTTGATATGTAATGACTACATTTTCTGAATTAATACATACATAATACATACCTTTACATATTCTTTTAATGCTCCAATAAGGGCTTCGCTGACCTCTTTCACTATAAATCTTATTCGTTGTTTTGATATCTTGAAAAGATATTGCATACTATTATAGGAATCTCCTGTAGCATAAAACGAAGCGTTAGTGCTAACCGTTCCGTGACACTGATAGCTTTTCTATAATTTGTATCGTTTTTATGTACTTACTTTTGGTCCAATTAAATTCAATAGTTCTTCAAAATCAATCGGAGACATGCGTACAAAGTTTTTATACTGTCCAGTAATCATTTGGTTTTTTTAATATTGCTATCAATGACAAACCACCACATACGCCTCTATTTTTAAATAAGTTTGATGTCCAGTAACGTTTTTTCTTTTTCTTCACTTGGATGAAACAATAACTAAGTAGAATCAAAGTTCCCAATACGTCCTCGCTGTCGGCCATCTCGGAGTGAACTGGCGGCGACGGAGCACAGAGTTTTGACGAGCATGTTACGTCGATTTTAAGGACACTGCGTAACATGCTCGATGAGTAACACGCTCGATGCGAATGTTACATTACACCTTGTAACGTTGGTCAGTACCCACCTTAACGTATTCTTCTAGGGCTTTTTAAAATTTAAATATGGTGTAACTATTGGCTATGTCGTCAGGTAGTGCATTATACAGTTTTGCTCCCTTCCCTTGGATTACGGCCCACTTCCTCTCACCAAGAGGAGTCCTGTGTACCAGCAGTGGGAACATTACAGGCTGATTATGTAGGTACCTATCAATTGTAGCCTACACAGCGACATAACTAAAAGTCGCATTGAAAATTTTCATTGCTCGTATTAAATCCGACTAAATCTGTAACATAAGTCCGTAGTGCGTATCAAAACCGACCTCCTTGGTGACAATAAAGAAAATATTATGTTTTTAGGGTTCTGTTGTCAAATCATTTGTACCCGGGTTCCGTTTTTTGCCATTTGACTCAAATGGCAAAAAACGGAACCCTTATAGATTCGTCGTCATGTCTGTCTGTCTGTCCGAGTATGTCACAGCCACTTTTTTCCGAAACTATAAAAGCTATGCTATTGAAACTTGGTAAGTACATGTATTCTGTGAACCGCATTAAGATTTTCACACAAAAATAGAAAAAAACAATAATATTTGGGGTTCCCCATACATAGAACTGAAACTCAAAAATTTTTTTTTCATCAAACCCATACGTGTGGGGTATCTATGGATAGGTCTCCAAAAATGATATTGAGTTTTCTAATATCATTTTTTTTTAAACAATAATATTTGGGGTTCCCCATACATAGAACTGAAACTCAATTTTTTTTTTTCATCAAACCCATACGTGGGGTATCTAAACTAAAAAAAATATATGATGTACATTACCATGTAAACTTCCACCGAAAATTGGTTTGAACGAGATCTAGTAAGTAGTTTTTTTTAATACGTCTTAAATCGTAAACCGCAATTTACCTTTCATTCAGTCAACGCAAATTTAAAAATAAAAAATAAAAAACATTTAATTTCATAAACATAAACCTTACGTATAAACCGTGAATACCTGAAGGTTTGTACGGAACCCTCGGTGCGCGAGTCCGACTCGCACTTGGCCAGTTTTTTTTTAAAAGAAATAGGCACATTTTATAATTCGATTTCTTCTTGAAAAGGTTTTAATAAAAGATTTAATCGTTCACGCTTGGCCGGTCTTATTTTGTTCGAGCCGCTTCAAAGGTCAGCTTTACTTAAGTCAATCGTGAATTGTGATTCCGATCGTAGGTACTACAGGATCCTCCAAGTTGCTTTGCAATTTATTCAATAGGGAAATAATTTAATAACATCAATGAGTAATTACTTATAATATCATTGAATAACATTTAGTATTTTTCTATTCTGTTTTGTTTCAATTAATTTTGCACTTTTAACTGCAAGATCGTCATCATCGACTACCTCGTTGGTCTAGTGGTCGCAAGCGCTACTGCTACTGCTAAACTTGAGGTCCTGGGTTCAATTCCCTGGTCGAGCAAAGTGTTATTGGGTTTTTCCATCTGGAATTTCTCAGTAGCAGCCCGGAGTCTGGATTTGTGCCCGGTGGATGGCAATGGTGTGGTGCCGGACGTAAAGAATAACACCACCCCATTTCTACCCGTGGGTGTCGTAAAAGGCGACTAAGGGACTTACTAGAGAATGGGCAGCAGCGTTCTCTATGCATTTTACCACCATACTGCGATCGCCAACCCGCCTGCCAAGCGTGGCGATTATGGTAAAGCCCCCCAAATTGGGAGAGGCCGAAGTCCAGCTGTGGACGTCTTACGGCTGAAATGATGATGATGATGGCAATGGGCTCGCCCCCTATTACATGGACTTAAACTTATCAGGCGAAATGTGGGTGTGCTATAGGTACACCTCTGCCCAACCCTTTGGGAATACAAGGCGCGATGCTGCTGATCGTCATCATCTACCTATATAGCTTTTTCCGAACTGTGTTGGAGTCGAATTCCATTCTAAACAGAGTAGGACTGGCTGTCAGACTTTCGGGCGTTTGATAACCCGTAACGAAGGTCAAAGATCTACGAACGACAGCTACGAGGGACCAACAGCTTAGTGTGGTTTCTGAGGAGTCTTGATATGTAAAGATGGTCACCCATCCATGGACCAACCGCAGCAAGCGTAGCAAGATATATAATCAAAATATTTCCTTGCATCATGAGTTCTTAAGGCCCTCTTGTAGTTGAAGACGTTTCGGCGAACACTGGCCGGTCGTTGCGAGCGCTTGAGCTGCTAGATTTTGTGTATAATTGTTTTGTGTAGACAAAATGATAAGGAAATTATATAATATTTTCTCAGCATGCCCTAAAAAACAATAAAACCAGTTCTTTTGGTACGAGTTTTACATGGTTTAATGATGGAATCTCTTCAAGGTACACGTTTTAAATAGCGATTTAGTGTCATCTTTATGATAATTTTTTATCGAGCCAATTGTTTTTATTCACGTTTCTGTCTTCACACAGCGCTTAACAGTAGATATGTTCAATTTTCCTAAATATTTTTTTTTTTTACGGAAACTAGCCATATTGCTAGATTTACAGTTTAAAAAAGTTAAAAAGTACTGCAACTCTCTTGCCTGATAGCATCACATTCCTGCATGTATACATTTCCCTAACGAATAAATATTTTTATACTTTATGGTTGTGTACACTATCACATACTTAATTCCCAAGTTTACGCCGGGGTTAGCTTCCTCAGTTCCTCTCTTAGTAACAGCCAAATATGGCACATCAGTATTCAGAGAGCGTCTCTACCGCCTGACCTCTACAACCTAACTATGATGCTGTCATAGGATTCACATATGGAATATTAGATATTCGCTGGACGAAAGAAAGGAGAATGGGAAGGACGGCCTCCGAAAAGCAAATTTATAAAAGACTTGTGGTAAAAGGGCTTATTTTTTTTGCTTATTTTGCTTATAGAAATGAGTCGCCTAAAATTCAATTCCTTGCATATAATTCAAAACATGCAAATTGCCTCTTACGTATTTCTAGAGCTGTCGATTCTACCGCAAATAAATTAACTTCATGCGAATAGTCTACAGAAAAGAAAATATAATTTTATAGTGTTTATGCGCCCGAAACAGGTTCACCCGTTAATTCGTGTAAACAAAAACAAGACGAAAAAGCAGTAATTTAAAACAATCAGGCAGATTTTATGACACCTTAACCGACATCTCCAACCTTAATCCGACGATTTCATAATACTTGTCAACCATCAATTGTGACTTAACAAGAACATTACATAAACAATATGCAAAACTGGAAACACACGGTTAAGATCAGAAACAAACGTTCCAAGAATCGTCTCCGGCGCCGACAACACGTGCTTATGCAAAGCGGAGCCTTTTACGACGAGATTTCACGGGACTGTTCCACGGTAATGACATTTAGAGGCGTGACCCGCGGGCGGGCAGTACCGTACGACCACAGAGTCCAGGGATGCTAAACTAAACTAAGTTCTAGAGAACAGCGCATGGGAACAACGAGTATATTAATTTATTGCGCAGTAAATCGCGGTGGAACAGTTCCGTGCGCTAATTTTACAGCGTCTACTGAATCGTGAACGTTTTATCGTCGTTTTGAATCGCTCTATCCTATCTGTATTAAGATCTAGGGAACGGGACTTAGTGCCTACAGTGAAAATACTCGTATCTTGCTAATTCTGTCAGATATTAACGTATAATTAGGATGTTTGTATTTATTTGTCAGCCGTGCTGAAATGGTTTGACTTTGATTAATCGAACATAGAACCTAGAGATGACGGCGTCGTTGGTCTAATGGTCGCAAGCGCTACTGCTGAAAATGAAGTCCTGGGTTTGATTCTCGGGTCGGGCAAAGTGTAATTGGGTTTTTCTATCAGGAAATTCTCAGTAGCAGCCCGGAATCTAGATTGTGGCCTGGTTGAGTGCAAAGGCCCGCCCTTATCACATGGTACTAAAGCATAACTGGCGAAATATGGTTGCACTTGTAAAAGTCGCTACCTAACCCTTCGTGGAATTACACGCGTGATGTTATGTAGAATCTCGAAATAGTATTAGTAGCGTCCATGGACATGTGCGTGCAACGTCCGAAGAACGGCCGATGCGTTACGAATATAAGGGACAAAGTACAAGACAGTAAGTAACATAGTACGGTCACCAGAAGAGATGTGTTATTTAATTAACAGAAAACAATCAATTCATTTATCAAATTTAATTTCATTTGAAAACATCCTCCTTTTTCTTATACTTCAACTATATCCGACAACCCTGGTTACTTATCTTTTTTGGTAACTGTTCTCTGTAGGTACATGACAATGACTAAAAATCTCCATAGTATTTTAGTGTATCCTATTCATAAGGTCAATTGAACTAACGTAATGATGATTGAAAAAGAATAGATTCCTTAGAATGATACAGACAACAAAGTGAATGCTCAATCTGATTTCCGAACGTTTCCAAAATAACCAATTTTGGGTACCCGACTCCAGATCGGTTTGTAGTTATTTATAGGAAAACACTCCATTAAACTTTGCCGGCCAGTCTCTCGATACGAAATTGCATAACAGTAAAATAAGGTTGGTACCTAAAGCAGAAGGCTTTGGAAAATAAAAATTACGTAAGGGAAATTGTTACGAATTCAAATAAATTAGTAAATTCTTTGGAAAGTGGTTTATGTAACTAGTTCTGTCACGATCCAACGGAAGTGGGCGAATTATACGCATCAATTAGGGTGTGACTGAATGGAAAACGATAAAGATGTCCATATTATGTCCTATTACATATGCCTCCATGTTTGTAAAAGTGTTATTGTGCCTATGTTTGGGCTTCATAAATGTTGTAACAGTTTTAGAGATGTAGGGTTACTCTAAAAAGGCTAGATAATCTCAGCGTTTGTGGAGTTTATATCTAAACTCTATAATATAAAAAGATTTAAAAATTTTTTGGGAGTTCCAACCGCTGTTTGTGTTTCTTCTTCAAGTATGAATTGAGAAAAACGGTTGTCTTATGTTTTATCAATGACGTTTGCAAAGATTTAACAAAAAAAAAAATATATATTTTAAACTAATATTCCAAACGTCACCCGATGATTCAACAATAAAATATTTCTTTGTTTTATCATTCCAGATATCGCATACCCTGTATAAACTGATTGGTTAGAACGTTTTGTGCAAAAAAAAAGAAACCAAAATCCTAGCTTTGTCCCTTCAACACAGCTCCTTGATTACGCGATAGAAACACAGAAATACAGCCTCTTTCACACTTGATATTTTCAATGCCAGATCAAAAGCCCCTCATTCATATTCAGCAAACGCATCCTAGCTCCGAAGCTAGTTTGTGTATAACGTTAATGGTGTAATCCACTAGGCGCTTGTATCCTGGCCATGTACGGGTTGGCCTCAGGTCGGCCTGACACAATGGTACCGCGCCGGACGATAAAGGAGTCACGACCAGCCTTCCGGGACCCGGGGCGAGAGTTTAGAGGCGGCTGAGTGTCAATGAACTTGGCCCAGTGGTACTATGTTGGTATAAGTAATGGGTGTATAGCTTTTGAAGAGCTAAGTGGATGTTTTTGTACCAAATATGGATGGATGGATGTTTGATGGCGGGCTTAGGGTAGGTCAGGCGAAGTCGTGAGTTGGAAGTTTTACGTTTGAATTATTGATGTAAACCCAATCCGATTTCTCTTAGAAATATAATTTATTTAGCTTTATAGTATCGGAGCGCCCCCTATTAGACAGTGGCAGGGATATCTACATACGTACAAACTGCACCCATGAATTCAGCAGGTGATTCTAAACTAGCGCAGAACTTTTTAGACGGCTATCAAAAAAAACCTGTAGATATTCACAGTTTATGTATAAGGTTTATGTTTATGAAATTAAACTTTTTTTTTTTTAAATTTTATATTTGATTTCATTGAATGAAAAGTAAATTGCGGTTTACGATTTATGACGTCTTAAAAAAAAAACTTTTTTAGTTTTATCATTCTCTTATTTTCAAAGTTACAGGGAGGGGGACACACATTTTACCACTTTAGAAGTGTCTCTCGCGCAAACCATTCAGTTTAGAAAAAAATGATATTAGAAACCTCAATATCATTTTTGAAGACCTATCTATAGATACCCCAGACGTATACTTAGGTTTGATGAAAAAAAAAAAATGAGTTTCAGTTCTAAGTATGCATAGCTCTTATAGTTTCGGAAAAAAGTGGCTGTGACATACGGACGGACAGACAGACAGGCAGACAGACAGACATGACGAATCTATAAGTGTTCCGTTTTTTGCCATTTGGCAACGGAACCCTAAAAATCTGTTTCATGGAAAAAAAAACAATACCTACGTGATCAAAATATACGGTAGAGCAAATTGTCTTTTTGATAACCGTCGAAAAATATCAACACAGGGGAATTTAGAATTGTTACTGAATAGCCAATGGTCCCGGCTTGTGGATCTTTGACAGTCTTACCAAGGGGTATCATATTACCCAGACACTGGGTTGTGGAAGTCAGATAGGCAGTCGCTCCATGTATAATACTGGTACTCAGCTGCATCCGGTTAGATTGGAACCTGACCCCAACTTAGTTTGGAAATGGCTAAGCAGATGATGTACATACAGAATCCATGGTAACATGTTGTGTGTCGATACCACCCTGTATGTGGAATTTAAACATAACTAGCAAAATGTGGTTGTACTATATGTACACCTCTGCCAAACCCTTCTTCGCCTGTATAGGCGTGATTTTATGTGTTATTTAGCTTACTCATGTGCATACCTACTTGGAGTCGTCTTGATTTGAACAAATAGAGGTCATGAACTTGCCAATATCATGTTATTTTATCACGACTCCGTTCGCATATATTTGCCAATTGTTACGATCAATAAAACAAGCTAATATGACAGTTATTATTACCGCAATACATTTCACATTGTGCAAAATATACGTACAGACGCCAGCACAAAAAGCTACTACAATCTGTCAAATGTCTTTAATATATTTTCAACTTTATCACTGCAGTATTAGCTTCAAGTTTGATTGGGAAATTTTGTCAGTTTCGGGTAGCTTGATGTGCTGGCGTCTGTACCTATGTATATGCAAATCTGTGGCACGTACACAATACAATCAAATCCGTTAATAAACGATTCACAAAATGTACAATTCCGCTGGTTTATTAAGCGTATTGTGATCGTGCAGTGTGGCGTATTGTCATCACAAAGGTCAATGAAAGTAGGCGAACCATAGTCACACATGCATAGAAACTACAAATATTCCCACTGTTTTAATAAATGAGTATTATTTCACACATAAGGTAAATGTACGCATTGTTATTAGACTTTCGTGCTTTTTGTTCGATTAAATAAAGGAATTTTAAATGCAAATTGGATCGAGTGTGTCAGAAATGATATGTGTATCGATTGTGCGGTCCTTATGGGACTTTCTCTATCGATAAAGTGTACTATTTATATGTCAGATATGTCGTTTAGTATACGTAACGATCTGGTTTTGAATGTACATACGCGGGCCAAATTAGGAAGTGTCGTATCAAGTCGTCGAATCTTACTACACAGGTTAGAAAAAGCAGAATTTTCTCCTTACATCGACCGTTAATGTTCTTCCTGTTGCTTTTTATAGTTCTGGCTTTACTAATGACCCTAGGACGGTCGCAATGCTGTTAGCCAACCTTTCCTTCATCAACTTTTTTAATGAAACTCCTTTGCTAAACACCTTTTTCATATGACCTTTTCTGTTATCTGCAATATTTGTTTCAGCTTATCTGAAGCCCAAAAGCTCACTAAAATTATCTTTGGAATTACTAAGTGAGCTATAGAATAGATATGCAACTATTCATTATTTTGTGTTTTGTAATATCGCTGATGACCTGTCAGATATGCTTCCAACATGTGATACCTATATAAGTATGTGTATGGTCAATACACATGTGCTTGAAAACTACATAATAAATCAAACTGCTCTTCCTCTATAGAACAATAGGAAAGTTAAATTCACCCACACCTTCACTAGAGTACGGTTCCTTCCTAGTGTTCCCATCGAACAATCGCTCGATAGTTCACAAATTAAATGATTACCCAATATGTAATCACAAAGTATCCATAGATTCCAGCGCGGTGTCCATAACATGTAATCTCACAAGAAAGCGCTTCGATTCTATGCTTTCTATAGAATTAACGCGATCGTCTTTTATTTGTTTCCGGAGGAGAACGCCTGCGCAATTACACTGGAGGCGCAAACATCGTGCCGTACCGTAGTTATTAATATACGCCCGTAAAAGGAAAAATGTATAGAAGAATCCATTGCCACAATTAGTCAACATGTGGGTTTTTAAATGGTCGAATTTGTAAGAAAGTTGTAATTCAACTCTATAATTGCAGCAACTTTTTAACTCGTAATTGTAGATTACAATAATTGATGTGGAGCCAAGCCTTCGTAAACATTGACGGCATACAGACCCACTATATTCACGACAATAGAACAACAGTATAATACATATGATTGTAATAAACAGTTGTTCGTGTAGGTATACTTTTACGCTAAGCGATCCCGTAACAAAATTCGATCATATTATAAATGTAGCCGATTTACTAGCTGAAAAGATTCTCAGTGCTTTTTGACCTCAGAAATAAGTAGATGCAGCAAAAACCTTAACAAAGGCATTTGATTTATGCTCGTCAGTTTAATAACGACGTAATATCCAATATGTCTGACATTGTTACACTTTTTCATAACATACTCCGTCGTATGATATCAGATATTGCCATGTTTTTCTTTGAGCACAAAATGAAATTGTGTTTTTCATTCATATTTACTGTTAAAGCGACTTTGTTCCACGCCCCGTTACAGCCCACTATAAAAGTGTATAAAACATGCAATTTCCGTGACGCAGTGCAATTTTTTCACTGATTGATTATATCTTAAGCTCACGAAATTCAATATAGTTGTATCAATGTTGGTTTTTGTGCGTGTAACAATCGTGAGAGTTTAACTAGGACAGTTGAAAACTTTAATTCCTTGCATAAAAACATACCTAAGTGAACTGTTTGGATTTAATGTATTTTTGTTTTTCTTTAGTCTTACACACACTGTCTACATCTCTGTTTTTACTTTCCTATCGCAGGTATGCTGAGCGAGATTTCTTTAGAAATTAGCATCGCTTTTGTATCTATTTTCTGCTCTTTTCTTCTTGTCTGTTTATTTATGAATGTGCATTAATGGTTAGATAAAATAAATAAACAACATCGTCTAGCCAATTACGAACGGAAATTCGTTCGTTATTTACTGAAACAATAATAGCAATAATAATAATAGCATTTAAGGTTCACTGAAAGCTGCTTCCATAAATATAAGTATTCAGCACTTAACTATTTATTTGAGTGTGAACAGATTATCAGTTTGAGTTGAGATTAAATTTTCTCAAACAATTTTTTTTTGCCAGTATCGCAACACTGATCAACAAAACAGCTGCAAGGACTGTCACAACTCACAATTACAATAATATCACCAACTATTACATAATTTAAATACAAAACAACGTTTAATATGTCCTCAATTCTGTATTATACATAATTACAGTAAGTATCTGTTTTCAATGTCAACATGCGGCTTCCCTTTTTGCGCGAACTGTTCGTCACTTTATAATCACAGTCCTTTGTTTGTTTTCCAATCTTGTCTATAATCTCCATATAACGTGTACGACCGGCGTTTATATTACTAAGGCGAAGTAAAATTAAATTATTCTTGCTCTTGCCTCCTTGAAACAACAATGGAGTTTGAAACAATGTGAACGAAGCATACGAAGTCATTAAACTTGGAACTATTCAATAAATCTTGAATATTATCTGTTAGTTGTTGTAACTTTGTTGGTATAACATTATCTGATGCTGAAGGCTTCGTCACGGTGAATACATTTTGTCGAAAATTTATGTAGATTCTAACTTCTGCCCGCGACTTCGTCCGCATCAAATTTTTGCTCCCCTGACCCTTCCCGTCGCATCGAATTGACTGCCAATTTTTGTCCATTTTTCGTTGCTGCTCCGCTCCTTTTGATCGTAGCGTGATGTTATATAGCCTATAGCCTTCCTCAATAAATAGGCTACCCAACACAAAAAGAATTTTTCAATTGAGACCAGTGGTTCCTGAGATTACCGCGTTCAACCAAACAAACTCTTCCGCTTTATAATATTAGTATAGATTCTTTCTCATATGAACGCGTTAAGATGTAAAACACGCACCTTATGATGTGTGATGGAGGAAGCCTATAGGCTATATAACATCACGCTACAACCAATAGGAGCGGAGCAGCAATGAAAAATTTTGCAAAAACGGGGAAAATCGCACGGGCAGGCAATTCGATGCGACGGGAAAAGACAAGGGAACAAGAAATTTAACTCGGACGAAGTCGCGGACAGAAGCTAGTAATAAAAAAAAATTGCACTCCGGGAGTGCCGGCAGAAGTGAAAACTTGATTATTAACGTTGAGCATGTTTGATATTTTGGAATGGTTAGGGAATAATTTGTTGTTCAATTTCCATATTTTAAGCACTTTATATTCACGAATTTTACGAATACACAACAATGTGATCACTACACAGACGGTCGAGCCATCAGCTGTCACCATCCATGGATGCGCGTGGCACGCTGTAACATAGACGAACATTCGCGCAAGCGCCCTGCGCCGCCTAAACGAAACAGTAGGCCCAGGCATACATTTTCGCCGCGCCGTAGAGAGGGGATAGCTGTCTACTCTCCATCCGTCCTACGCTTTTTCGATCAGGTCACGTGTCCTGACGCGAGTTTAAGATTTTATACCCATTACAGAAAAAGTGCTCAACGCCGCTAAAGAAGTTTTCACTTCAATAATTTTATTCACCAAAATAAGAACACGTATTACAAAATGGAAAATAACAATTTACACTAAGTAATGGCTTAAAGTTTGGGACTATCTGCAATCGAACTAGGTAGTAAACCTGTATCTCGGATTGCATTTGATGAATGTTGATGAACTGTCAAAGTGAAAGCCATTGCTACTGTTAGTGTGTTACGCAACTACCCGCAGAATGATCAAAGGTACACCAGTGCTATAACGTTAAATTAAATCAAGAAAATACATATTTTCTTGTGAGTTTACCTCAAGTTGGGTCATTAGCGTCATCCTATCCTATCTACTAATTAGTGCAAAAACACTAGAATTAATCCGTCCGTCAAGTGTGGTGATTAGAGCAATTTACAGGCTACCATGATGACGATATCATTATTTTAGTTGTACAAACGCCAGCAAATGAAGCTACTACAATCTGTCAAATTTCTTTAATTGGTTTTCATCTTTATCGCTATAACATTAGGTTCAAGATTGGACAGTTTCGGGTAGCTTGATGTGCTGGCGTCTGTACCTATCTACAAAACCATCACATCGCATGATTACTAACTAATGCCTGCATTGACTGGACGGGTCCACTCAACCTGTTCTTTCCTCAGAATACAATTTCAGCCACCAATCTAAATGGTCTTCACATGATCTGACCAAGATTATGTCTGAACTTCAAATGAGACCCTCTGAGTTTGTTTCGGCCTTTCTACTTAGAATACTCAGATAGGATACGCCGACCTCATCTAGTTTTTAGGGTCCCGTTGCCAAATGGCAAAAAACGGAACCCTTATAGATTCGTCATGTCTGTCTGTCTCTCTGTCTGTCCGTGTATGTCACAGCCACTTTTTTCCAAAACTATAAGAGCTATGCTGTTGAAACTTGGTAAGTAGATGTATTTTGTGAACCACATTAAGATTTTCACACAAAAATAGAAAAATAACAATAATATTTGGGGTTCCCCATACATAGAACTGAAACTCAAAACAAAATTTATCATCAAAACCATACGGTGGGGTATCTATGGATAAGTCTTCAAAAATGATATTGAGGTTTAAAATTTCATTTTTTTCTAAACTGAATAGTTTGCGCGAGAGACACTTTCAAAGTGGTAAAATGTGTGTCTCCCCCCCCCCCCCCGTAACTTCTAAAATAAGGGAATGATAAAACTAAAAATATATATATGATGTACATTACCATGTAAATTTCCACCGAAAATTGGTTTGAACGAGATCTAGTAAGTAGTTTTTTTTTTAATACGTCATAAATCGTAAACCACAATTTACCTTTCATTCAGTCAACTAAAATATAAAAATTTCAAAAAAAAAACCTTTAATTTCATAAACATAAACCTTATGCATAAACCGTGAATACCTGCAGGTTTGTACGGAACCCTCGGTGCGCGAGTCCCACTCGCTCTTGGCCGGTTTTTTAAATATGATTGACGTCAAAAATATTTGTCCAAACTTACTTAAAGAAATAAAAGCATTTAACCGAATAACAAAATATAAATTCAGCAGAACTCACGATCTCGCAATGCATCGATTTAAACGCACCTTTAGAGTTTAGATACGCATTGATTGCAGTACACCTACTTTTCACGTCGCGTTAATAAGACACGTACTGAGGGCTTGCCCTATATACAGCGCATTGTAATGCATAGAGCTTAATAAGTCGTAATGTGGAGCAACATCGAGTAACGGGTCTCAGCAATGTATACGCACGCGCGTTTCATCATAAAATTTAACCGTCCTTCCCTCTGTCTGCAGTATAAGAGCGCTACTTAATTTTAATTCTATGGAAGGCATTAACACGGATTTTTATTCAGCTGTGAAATACCGTCATGGGTTAGCTGGTGGGTCAAAATGAATAGTTATAACGTGACGGAGATCTGTTACTGTTTCTGCAGTTTGTTGGGCACGCCATTTTTCCTTGACAGTTCAAAAGGAAATATAGTCTAAACAGACTATATTTCCTTTTTATTTAAACAAATTGAGAAAGCTCTGGGATAGGAATTGCCTGAAAAGGACTTGCTCTGTTATGAAATCTAATTATTTTGATTGCTGCCTTGAGTAAAGCAGAAATAAAACAATTATACTCACAAATTGTCAGTATAATTATTTTATTTCTAATTCGAACAAGAAATTGCTGTATTGCTAATTCAAACATTCCGAGCCATATTAGGGACAATCTCTAACACAAAGATTCCCTTCTCTCTCGAATTTGTTTGTAACAATCAACTACAAATCTTTTGCAAACATAAAGAAACCGGATTTACTTTTTATTTTATGACATCTCGCAGATTAACCTATGAAGTTGTCTGCTGTTTAACCGGACTTGTGACATGCCTGTGGATACCTTAATAAATTAAGGCGTACAGCCAGGGCTTAAAAACTTAAAACTAGAGCGACTACTCGCTTAAGGCACCCTGTGTGGTGTACGGACGTCGAGGGACGTAGAGGGTAGCATAGGACGGCCCAGATCGGAATGATCCGGATCTTCTGATACTATTCGTATTTTTTAATTGTTTCAGTATTTATCTACAACACGTACATACTCAGTTAAGTTGCCACATTCCTTAACTCCTTAATAAAGCAATTTAATACTGAGAGTATATAAGTACGTCAATGTTAATCTCTTCTCTATTATTGGCCGATTACTGCTCATGGGCCACCTGATCGGTGATTATGACCCGTTACAAATGGATGATATGTGCGTTTCCGTCCTTTCCTCTGTTATGTTCCACGATGTACTTCTTCCTACTCAGTAACATTACATTGTAAGCTCAAATATTCTGTATGGCTATCAGTATCTAGATAGACATACTAAACATATCCTACTAGTATCATAAATTTGTGAAAGTTTGTGAGGATGTATGGATGATTGTTACTCTTTCATTCAAAAACGAATGAATGGATTTGGATGAAACTTGGCTCATAGATAGTTTATAACTTGGATTAACACATATGGTACTTTTTATCCCGGTTGTACGTTGCCACGGCATATTTTTGGCGGTTGAAGCTGCTGGCAAAATCTAGTAGAAAATATAAAAGGTGGGAAATAGGAATCCCATTCGCAATACCTGAATAGCTAACGTGAACTTGCAGGCGAGATGTCGTGCGAATGAACATGTCTAAATGCACTGCTGACATGAACTATTAACTCGCTCCTACTTGCGTATAACAAACATATTATACAGTTTTACTAAAGGAGTTTATGCCAGTTTTCACTATTCATCTATTAATTTTCAAAGCTGCACATGTCTCTTCACTCTTAAAAAAAGCCCTTAGTTTTTAGACAAAAAGACACAAGGGCCAGCCAAAAAATGAATTGAGTTTAAGTTAATAAGCTGATCTAATATTATCTGACGGGGATCACTCAATGTGCTTATGAGACAAGTTGTTTATCTAGACTATTCTCGTCTCGCATAAAGCCGTATCGTTTTAATTAGACTAGACACCAGGTGATAAAAAGGATTAAATCAGCTCATTATTTTGTGATAGGCATCATGTGCCTGTACGCGGTAATATACACTTTACAGATTGATTTGTAATTCCAGTCCAGTCCATCATGTCATAGTAAGTTCATGCTGGATTGGTAAATAGCCTAGTAATAAATGGGAAAGTTTGTATGTTTGTTACTCAACCACGCATAAACATCGAACGGATTTGGATGAAATTTGGCATACAGATAGTTAATAACCTGGATTTACACAAATTTTCGAAAAAACTCATCCAAAAAAAATCGACCTACCGACGCAGGCGAAGCCTCTAACTAAAGCTAGTACACAAATAATTCTGAATTTCTATTCAAAATTCTACTAAGAGTACATTAAACAAGTTAAAAGCTTTTACATCCGAAAAGAGCTCGACAAATATTTCGCGTAGAGCTCTATTCACGAAACTAAGCAAAGTTACTATTTATATCAAAAACGAACTAAGTATCAAATAAACCACAGGAACCCGTTCCCTTATTTGTTCAAACTCGAACTAGAAACAGTACAAGAACCTTTCACGGTTTGGTCAGCAGTTGCCGGTGCTTGCTGGCACCAACAAACCGCATTCATTACCATAATGACCCGTGTTATACAACACAATCATAGGGTAAAATCTCCCAAAACCAGCAATTTTCACTGCGATACAAACAGTGTCTGTGCTTCTCCCCGGCAATCATTAAATAATTGCCACGTAGAAGCGATAAGTACGGTGCATACGATAATTTAATAAATATTAGGCATTCTCTAAGGTTAACATTACTGTAATTATGTAGATATAGACCATAACTGTATTTTCTACCTATAAATAAGTGCCCATTCCTGTTTGTATCAAGTCATAATATGTATGTGAATTAAAAAACCCTATTTGCGATACGAAAATAAAAACGATACCTACAGAAATAAACCATGGACTTCCAAAAAAAAAAATTACTGTGAAAAATAATAAGTTTAATTTCGGAAGCCGGGTGACTTTGGTTTTGTAATTTCGTATTTTCCCACCGACTTCTGAAATGAAAGTAATTTTTCACTTTCTAGTGTTTTTTTTTCTTTTTGTTAAAAAGTTTTGATTGTTCGCTTTTTAGTTACTTACCCCACACAAATTCTTATACCACTACTTGCTATGCAAATAATAGTGATAGGAAGTTATTATAACATCATCAATAAACAATAAGTGGAAAATAATACTTAGGTAATTAATTAAACGTATTACTGAAGAGAACTCAAAACCAACCAATCAAAGTTAATAAAATTCATATGGTACCAGCTCTGAGGCAATCCCTATCCAAAAATACTTTTTAACAAAAAATTAAACCGCCGAAAAAACTGAAAAGCAAAAAAGAATAAACCTTTCAGAACAGTCATTTTGAGTCGGCGCTTTGAGTGATCTTTGTTCATTGATTGTTTGGCGGGTTAAAAAGCTTTTATTTAATAATTTTTTGTGGCTATAATCTACTAAATACCACATGCTTGCAAAAGTGAACAATTAATCATCCCCTATTTTCCTACCCTTAGGGTTGGACGTTTTTTTACAAATTTACATAGGACCACCTTCGAGGTAGGTATACCCTTTCCAATAAAAAAGAATTATCAAAATTGGGCCATTCTGTAAGAAGTTACGCGTGGTCATACATAAAACAAAAAAAAAAAACAAAAAAATATACACTCGTTGACTTGAGAACCTCCTCCGTTATTTTCGTCGGTTAAAAAGAATTTGGAAATGGATCCACAACTGCTGGAGTTAACGCATAACATAATGTATATATAATACAAAATTAAATATAGTCGAACTAAGAACGTTCTCCGTTTTGAAGTCCGGTTATTTAACACCAGGTAAATGTTTATTGTTCAGGAGATCGATTCCTGCCAAAGCTTACTTCTATTCCACCACGAAATTACGATAAAGACGTAGATGTCTATCTACAAAGTGCAGCTGGATACCTTCGTATACACAGTGGTTAGATACATCGTTTTCTGATATTTACATTTACCTTGGTGCCTAGTAATTGACACAAGTAGCGTTACATCAGTCTACCATACTCTTACTGTAAATAAAGAGCTTACGCTATACACTTGTTCGGTGGAGGTAATATAATCGTCGCAATCGGGAGCAGTCAATGAGGAAGTGGTGTGACGTTTGTACGTGCGGCGCGCATGCGCATGTCCATCCCATTGCATTCTGCGGTTAAAGAGACCACGTGAGAACATCCACTAATACCGGCCCGCAGCTATAACGGAAAATTTAAACCTCCTTTTGCCATTTAAAAAAGGAATGGAGGTTTTAATTTATGGCAACTCTTCAACGCACACGTTTTGGCGAAACGACATGCAAATAAATGCAATTAAGTTAATTGTGTAACTGATCGAATAAGTCATTGGAACGGAACGGGCCGCGTGAAAATGGACAACGATTTACTTAAAAACCGCAACCACTATGGCCAGGGCTCGGTGAAAGAAAAATAGTTGTAAGTTAAGTCAGTGAACGGTATCGTAGTGGATCACGACTGAGACACCATCATTTTTTTCTTTTTTTTTAAACCAGTGAAAGTTCGGACGACTTCTCGCGATAGGCTCGTCAGGTGCACGCTACAGACAATAGGCCAGCATCATGCATAATGAAATAACGACACGCGATTTTTTGACGATGGCAATAATTTTCGAATTCAGCCTCATTTTGTTTGTTTGCTCTTTTAATAGTTGTGTAAGCACGCTAGTGTAAACATTATATTGATATCGAGTACACAATATTACTGAGTAAAACATTTTCTATGAATTTATAGAGAAACGACAAATTTATAAGACAAATAGACAAAACAAAGCCGCCATTTGTTTATATCGCATAGAATAGAATAGAAAATGTTTAGGTGTTTGCATAGAATGTAAGTGAGTTGTAATAAAATAATGTAAAGTGTGTTTTGTTTACAAAAAAATGGTTACTTTCGCAACTTTAATATTTTTATAAAGCATCTTGATATAACGTTTTAATGGCTATCCAAGTATGTCAGAAAATCTTAATTAAATCAGTAGGAATTTCGCTAATTACTACATAAAAACCCAAGAATCTTAAATAAATGTTGATGTCATGATTAAATGTTGGAAAATATTTCATTTGTCACTAGATGGTGATCGCGGAAGCTATACAGTTAAATCTGAATGAGAGCGCGTTCAACTTTGATGTGCGTATCAGCTTCTGGGGCTAACAATAATGTTCCTACCTACTGACGTTTACGAGTGTTGTTTTTATTTTCCACTCAATTAAAACTGGCACACCATGTCACTGCTTGTCATGCTATGCGGTATTTCGCCTCCGTAAGGAAATCCGCACGCGCTTCGACATTCAAATCCTTCGATTTCAATTCTTAGTCATCCTAGGAGTATAGGCTTTCTTTCAAATGCATGATACAGTCATCTCCATCTTATGTGGCTTTATATTAAGGTTTTGCTACTGTTAAATGCCATTCCTTTTTTTTCGCGAGAGTGTCGTAAGTCCCTTAGTCGCCCTAAGGGACTTACTAAAGAATGAGCAGCAGCGTTCTTTATGCATTTTACTACCATAATGTGATTGCCAACCTGCCAAGCGTGGCGATTATGGCAAACCCCCCAAATTGGGAGGGAGAGACCTTTGTCCAGAAGCGACGTCTTTCAGCTGAAATGATTATGATGATGACTGTTAAATGCAAGATGTACTGACTTTTCTGTGGTAGATGACGTCAGAGAGGCTTGTAACTAGCCAAGTCATCATCACCTAGCTTTTTTTCGAATTCATTATACAAGAAGATTTTTTAGTCACCGTCCAAATTTTTTCTAGGCATTAGGTATCATACAATAAATCCATTTTTGAAAAAAAAAACGATACATAAAATTTTCATTTTAAATCATTTTCTCGAAAGAATTATCCGCTCTGCGTGGTCACTAAGTTAAACGTTAATAATACTACACTTGCCGCCCGTGAGAGTATGAAGGGAAAATTTGCAACTTTGTTTATTATTGTTTTCAATTAATTTCGGCGGCGCGCGGGGTTTGCCGCCGAAATTAATACCTATCGCGGTGCATACGCACTAGGTAATAGCCCGCACTATTACCTAGCACGCGGCGGTGTCCAGAATCATCAACTTTTTATAGATAACTTTGTGATGTGATATCTCAATATTTTTATATTAAGTGATCTAAAAGAAAAAATACGTATTAAATGATTTTCGCAAAATATTAATATATCATAATTTGGACGGTGACTAAATAATCTTCCTGTATACATAATAATGTTGATGTCGTCTTTCAATCTGACATTAACACGATGCAGCTGAAAACCGGTAGTTAAGTATTATTTATTCTTTTACTTAACTTCAAACATCTTTGGCCCAAAATATAGCTACGCGAACTCCGGTCACTGACGCTGTAATACGATCATCTAAGTGCACTGGCGACATGTATTGGTATTGTATTATATTTAGCCTAGCATAGACGTATAAATACAATATAATCAGTCTATTATGTTACTACTGCTGGGACACAGGCCTCTTTTATGTGAGAGGGAGTGGGCGATAATCCACCACGCGGTCTCAGTGCGGATTGGTAGATGTCACCTGCCTTCGAACTTTTGGTTCTAGAACATGCCGGTTTCTCACGATGTTTTCCGTCACCATTTTGAGAGCAGTGGTGATGAAATAATTTACACAAAGTATAGGACCTTTTTGGGTTCGAGCTCACGACCTACCGACGATACCATTTTTTTTTAATGACTTCTCGCAGGTCAACCTATGAGGTTGTCGGCTGCTTAACCGGACTTGCATACCGACGTTACCACTGGGCACCACTCCTTTTATATTCTGCTTCAATATTAAAATACAAACAACTTGTAAATGCTTTCCATTTTAGAAAACAAACGTGATCGTGACATAAACAAAATAAATTATTAAAAACATTTTCTAGTGTCGTGTCAAACATGATTAACTTCGACACTGCGCCGTGTAAGCCCGGCTTTACGTCGACGTACAATCACGCACGGCTAGATAGTTAATTAATATATCTTTATTATATTATTAGCCGCCATTGCTCATTTCACGGGCTGTCAGAACCTCCGGAGATACCCCCTTGTTACGATCTAACACGGAGAATAAATTGAATTTCATGTCGTGTATCATTATCTAATACATCTCAGACTTTGAACATGATTACGAAACATGCTTAGATAAAATAATTTATAGTTTTGTACGAGTTTTTGCAGTTATTAGAGTAAGAACAATGGTGCTATTTAGAATATTAACTGTGAGAATTATAGGAATGGGAAGTGTGTACTTTAGACGAATCTAAACTGCCGGAAGCGCATCACAACAAGGAGTTATTATGGCTGAAAATACTCTTCAGCGTACATATTAAAATATCATCATTTCAGCCGAAAGACGTCCACTGCTGGACATAGGCCTCCCCCAAGCTCCGCCACTTCGACCGGTTTTGTGCTTCCCGCATCCATTAAGATGTAGAAGAAGATATAGAAGAATGAGATACAGAAGATACAAATTCGGATAAAATGAACAGCTCTTGGTAAAACAACAGTAACTTGAACTGAACTGTCTGAGAAATTACGCTGCGTAGTCCGTCCGATCTTTACATCGGAATTGGACCCAGTTGCCATGGAAACAACTATGAAGCCAATTACAACTAAAGGCATTACTCGTAATTCAAAACGTTCAAATCTAGTCACAGCCTAACCTCAGCTACAATCACATGTCAAAAAGTTGTCAAAAATGTATGAAAACTCGAAGTATTTTTGACAGATTGAGACCGAGAGAATGAGATAGAGTTCTTATTAGCGTGGCGTATTAATGAAGAAGTATGGAAGTAAAATATATGTTGTGGCGATAAATTAGGGTAAGACAATGATTTATTTATTTATTTATTAATTTACTCAAAACAAAGGATTATGGTACACGTTAGAAATACAGTTATACAAAATAAGAACTATTTATACAAACGTGTGGGTGAGCACTGCTCTCCTAGCTAGGTTATGAAAACCTGTGTTAATGATGACTTTGTTTATTCTTATATACCCACGATTTACCTACCGTGAAACATGCCAAGATTGCCCACTTTTTTCGGTTTTTTACAATTTTAATAGGATTTTTCTATGGAGACGTGATATTTTCTTTCATCAACTACAACTGTAAGGTCATATGCATGTGTTAGTGTAGCTAAATTTACTATTTTTCAACATTTAATCCAAAATTTGTGCTATTTTGTTGGCGGGCAAAGTTATCTGGACTTTTAGCCAACTTTGCCAACATTGATTTTTGACGCAAGTAAGGCTTGTAAGCAGATGACATAAAAACCAGTACAAGAACTATGATAAAGATAGCGTTTACTTTAGGAATGTAAACGCCACAATCAAAAGTTTCTTACTAAAATGACTGGGCAATGTTACCCTGACATTTTTTTTCTTTTTCATACAATCCATATTTTGCCTTTTAAAAGTGCTAGGGTTGGCATATGGTAAAACTATTCTGTTTTTTTTTCCTATCTACAAAGAATATGTATTTTGGTAAATAAAAGTAAAACGTTGAAAATGTTTCGCGCTTATTAGTATTGTAAGTGTCTCACACTGGGCTATCTGACCCCAAACTAAGCAGAGCCTGTATAATAGGTACCAGAGCCGGAGCCAGAGCTGATATACATACATATATAGATAAATAGATACTTTTAAAGATAAACAACATACACACATAAGACCAACGCCTGCTTAAACCACAAAAATGTGTCCTTTTTATAAATAAACGATTTAATTTATTTAAACACAAATGCTTCTCACAGTACCCTATAACTAAAGTCATCTTTGTTTTTTTTGTGAAATACACATGTTTAAAATTAAATAAACTTCGCTATAAATAAATAAAAAAACATCCGAATTCAGAACCTCCTCCTTTTTGAAGTCGGTTAAAAATACTAAGTTTCGTAATGTGCCAACCCTAAGCCTTTTTTGGTGGCGGGCAATGTTGTCAATCGTAGGTTGGAACTTTACTAGATAACTTTGCCCATCAACATAACTTTCGTTTTGAAAGACCCTGAGCAATGACACTACTTTAATACAATCTACAAATAATTTTCTACAATGTGATATAAAGCAAAGTAATCTGTGTATTCACCATCTCGCAGAATTTACTTTCAAATTTGCACTAAAATTGGCCCGCAAAAACACACACCTCATTCGACGAGTTCCCACGAGTTACTAAGCCACACTAGCAACAAACACCTTAGTCAGTATTGTCATACATATAACCTATTTTCGACCAAAGTCAATCAATATTGACATAATATTAAGATATTTTCACAAATCAAAGATATGTTTAAAAATGGTCCTTCGGGCAAAGTTCCCCTTGGGGGCAATGTTGGCATATTTCACGGTACCTTTCAAATTATGAAAGGTAGTTTTTGGAGCTCGTTAATAAGACATAATTTTTTCGCAGTGTAAACAGTGTTATCCAGTAGCGACATACACAGAAGAATTGTGTTACCATGGCAACGAAATATTGTATTATTTTCTAATTCTAAATTTGAATACTAGCCTAAGTCTTCGGACGTAGCGTACTTTAGCAGGAGTGTAGAACCAAGATGGCTGATCCACAACGGGCAAGCCGGACATTGAAACCGACTCCCCGATTCGATTCAGTTGAAAGTGATCAACGTGTTGCAACTGACACCTTGATCAATGACCATTGATCATTAGAGTCTCAAAGGCACCGCTACCGATCTTCGGTACAATTAGCCTGTATCTAGACGGAATCGAGAAATGATTTCCTAGTTAATATCTTCAATACGATCAGTATGATTGACTAGATTAATAGACTCGATGGTTAAGTACCTAGAGCACATTAGGACGACTTGAAAACGTACCGAGTCTTATTAGATACGGTAGGTATGGTTTAAATCAACGAGACGACTTTTGAATTAAAAACCCAATTATGTTTAGAAATGCATTTATTTTTTACAAAATTGACAACTTGTTCTGGTAGTTGTCGTTTTTTGTATAAAGAACTTTACCTAAATCGAAATTAAGTAGGAATTGCAATAACTGGCTCAGAGCTTTAGGCTCGAACTAAAGTTATATTGTATTAAGACCGACAATGATTAGTTGTTGTTACTTTCCAATTAGTTATCGTATCTTTTTAACATTGAAACACTATTTCATTAAGTTAGTAAAATACTATAAATACTTAAACATAATTGAGTCGAAACTTAGGTACTTGGGGTCTGGTACTGGTCAACAATGGAGCGATACATGCAGACAGCAAGTATGTGAGACCCAAAATATGTATATGACTTGCAAACTGCTAGAAGATTAGATTTTCGACTATACTTCCACCAACTACACTTATTTTAATGGTATAAGATTTTATTTTTATATGTTTGTTACACCTTCACGTTAAAACGGCTGAAAATATTAGAATGAAAACTGCAACATACGAAGAACATGACCTAGATTAGGACGTAGGATACTTTTATCCCGATATTTTCAATAGATCGAGATTTACGTGGGTGAATCCACGGGACACAGCTAGTGTGTCATAATCTCATAAATCATAATGGTTAAAGTAGTGACGAGACGACCTTTATACAAGGTGTAATTGAGTAAAAGAAAATAAATAATATTTGTGACATAATCATTCAGATCCAGCCCGTTCCTTGCTGCCCTCTACCAGCGATGCCCTAAGCGTAGTCGCTCTAGTTTTAAGTTTATAAGCCCTGCACCCTAATTCCGAAACGCACAATTTATCAGAATCTGAATGGGATTGAAGATTATTTCTAAGCCATTGCGTCATTTGTTCGAATAAATTGTCGGCTCAGCAACGTAAATAACGCAATGAATGTTGTTTAACTATGAATATTAAACCAATTGCTACCGATAAAAAGTTCCACAATTACCCCTCTGGCTGGAGGTCTTAATTTATTTTTTATTTATCTTAAGGTATCCACAGGCAAGTCTGGCGTATTGACATCAGAGATGTCAATACAAAAAAAAAACTTGTTACATCAATAAATCTTACATTTTGAACTTCTGAGTTATTTCAATAAGGTACATACTAGTACTTATGTAGGTAAGTATGTATTAATAGGTACTGACTGTCTGTGAGGTGGTTGAAGGCGGTGACGTCATCGTTGAGCCTGCCCTCCATCCGGCGCAGCTTGGTGCTCAGGTCCCGAGTGTGGAGGAACAGGAACAGTGTGCATGATACCGCCACCAGCGCCACGAGCTCACTCGTCCTGAAACAATGCAAATAAATAAAAGGTAAGTAAGAAATATACGTATGAGTCATTGCATCAGTAAACAAGGAGTAAACGCTCAAGGTCTCTAAATGTGATGACATGAGAGGGGGGCTGCGAAATGCTCAACATTTGGAAGGTCATCATTTCAGACGAAAGACGTCCACTTTTAGACATGTATTAAGTTTGTACTTTATTTATTTGTGGAAGAGAGAAAAATAAAAACTTTTTTACAAAAAAAAACAACCGACTTCCTTAAAAACACTTCAAAGTGAAAAATAACTTTAATTTCGGAAGTCGGTGTCTTAGGATCTGTATTTATAGTTTTTTTTGCCACCGACTTCCGAAATTAAAGTTATTTTTCACTTTGAAGTGTTTTTAAGGAAGTCGGTTGTTTTTTTTTTTTTTGTAAAAAAGTTTTTATTTTTAAATTTTTAGTTGTGGTATCCTCCCCGCACTAATTCCAAACCAACAATGCATATTTATGCGATAGCAGAAATCGCGGTTGATTTGCTGTCATTTTTTAAAGAGTTCCGATGTCTATCTCTGAAACTCATCATCAGATCAATATGAAATTTATATGGGACCATTTCGAAATAAACTCCTTTTAAACAAAAAAAGAATTTTGCAAATCCGTCTATATATGATGGAGATATGGCCGAACATACATAAAAAAAAAAATAACATCCGAATTGAGAACCTCCTCCTTTTTGAAGTCGGTTAAAAATAAAGAAATGAAATTAATATGCCTCGCCCAATTTGGGTGCTTTGCCATAATCGCCACCCTTGTCTGGCGGGTTGATGATCGCAGTATGGTGATAAAACGCATAGAACGCTACTGCCCATTCTCCAGTAAGTCCCTGAGTCGCCTAATACGACACCCACGGGAAGAAAATGGAAGGAGCTGTTCTTTACGTCCGGCAACACACTGACTAACATTTGGAAGGTAATTGTTTTCTTTTAGGAAACCGTTACAGAACATGGTGTCTCCTTCCTGCTATAAAAGCGTGCCATTATTTTATACACCATTGTGCATGACCTAGACTTGTAATAATAATTTATTAATTGATTAGCTGTTTCATAATTTTGTTCAAGATTTGTTTCGTTATTTGTAAAAATATTGCATGCCGAAAGTGGAAGAATGGATAGACGCCAGCTACCCGAAACTGTCAAATTTTCCCAATCAATCTTCAACCTTATATTTTAGCGATAAAGTTGAAAACCTATTAAAGAAATTTGACAGATTGTAGTAGCTTTTTATGCTGGCGTCCCGGCTCACTATATTTCTGTAATAGCTTTATTGTAAAATACCTGTATTCTATGCGAATAAATGATATCATTTGATTTGAGGGTAAACGAAGCAAAAGGCGACGGACGGCGGGGACGTGGCATTCTGTAGTTTCTGCCTACCCCATGGGAAGAAGGCGCCAGTTTAATGTAGTTTATTAAATGTGTAATTCCTAAGACATACTTCGGCCAACAATTAGTTTGCGAATTATGACAAATTGTCAATGTTTTATTGAATTGGTTATTTCCAACAAACGTTTCTAGTTTTAAGAAATTATTCCCTCAAAGCTTAGAGCTAGATTAAATAGTAATTACTTACAGATCCCACGGCATTAAAGGCAAAGTGTTTTTTTACAAAATAAACCTACCGAAGCACATCTTTATCCGGCCCAGGAACAAATTAAGTCATCCGGTGTTCTCAGGACTTAAGACACGTAGAGTTCAACTAACTGTTTATAGCAAAATGATCATTAACTAGTTTATACTAGACTACCTGCTCCCATAACTTCGTCTGTGATCCAAAATTAAAAGTAGCATATCGCACCTTCAGAATCTCTCTGACTCTTATTAAAACGGAGCCATATATCACAATAATAGGTCTCTGTTTTAATAAGAGTTTAATAATTTTATGACTCAAAGTTGAAATGTTAAAATATCTTATTAGGTCTCAATAATTCTGTAGGTGCGATATGTCTTTCCACAGGTTTACCCATGTACCAATTTCGTCCAAATCCGTTCAGCTGTTTAAACGTTTACGATTCATATGCCAACACCTAAAGAACTGTTTACATATCGAAATGAAAATAATACAAACGTTAATAAAACCATTGTCTCTCTAGTTCACACGGATGTTATTATTGGCTGCAGACAACTTCGTCACTTCATTAACCGATACTGATGATTTCATTGCGGTAATAAGCGGTTTTTAAACCATAATAAACAAACTATCTTTCTAATTGGTACGATAATTGAAAATACCGATTGTGAGATTAGTGCTCCTTGAAAGGCTCGAAGATAAATCGATTTCGCAACTCGAGTAATCGTTCGATTCCATCGAGTACTCGTTTGTCAACTTCGGCATCGGTTCATTAGTCTAATGTTCAAAGCCTAATCTAGGCTTTAGTTGAGAAATATCTACTGAAAGGTATAAAGGTTTTGCTAAGATCCATTTTCTTGACATTTAAGTCCTTTACGATGAACCGATCTCTATTCTAATTTTCTCCATAATTTTAGGCTTTTCAAAAAGGAGTCTGGCGTCTGGGCTGGTACAGAATGCATCGGTAATCTGATAGTTGCCAGCAACTGGTGAGCACTTAGCAGGGATGGTTTGATCCGGACATCGGATAAGTCTTATATAGCTTTTCCTTTAGAAAATTCTCAGATGACAGTCTGGATTTGAGGCCAAGTTTCGCCAAGTATTACTTTGAACTACAAAATATCGGCAAAATGTGTGTAGGTACTAGGACTACTTATACCTCTTTCTATCCCTGGGCAGACAGGTGTGACATTATGTTATAGAGAAAACTCAGTTGAAGATTATATTCGGACAGCTCTCTGATATCCGGCGCAATATAGATTCCAACTTTCAACCAAGCAACATGCTCGTTTACGTTACGGTGCGACATCGTGTTTTGTGTAGCACGAGTTCTCTTTAATGCACTTTTACCTTCTCTGATAGCCTTGAAAGCATGGCTTTTTATTGCCTTGTTTGGATAAACTTTCCAATTGTACAGTAAGCCCACGACAATAAAGTATTTGGTAATGTCAATGGTTCTTCTGACATTTTAGGGAAGTAATCTTGTTTTACTCATTTTATTGTGCTGAAAGTTAAAATACAAACTATATTTTATTATAATCGCTTTCACCGGGCAGGTTGACGTTTGGCCAAAACACAGATTTCATCATTCAATGATAAATAGCCATTAACAGAAAAACGTTTAAACACATAACACAGCATAACATTTATTGCCTAAAGAGGCGCCAGACATTTATGAGTAAGTTAAATTATAGTCCCATGAAAACCTTCTAAGAAAGATAAAGGGAAAATGTTACAAGTGAGCACTAAGGAAGTACAAAACCCGGTAAATGGCAAATATTTACCAATTACTTATCAGAAGTAAACCCACGTAAGTCCTAAGACCATCTCTCAACTGACTAATGAGATTACGTCACGACAGTCAGTACTTTTCTCCATTCCACTTTGCACTGCTAGTGTTAATTCCCTTTCCCTTATACCGGCTTAGACAGGTCGTCTGGTGCCATCAAAACGTTCAAGTAAAAGCTAACGGTAGATAATCCTTTCACTAACAGATAGACACTTTCGTTTCTCTGTCGTTAAATTAAAAATAAATCGTTGTTCGAGTAGTGTACATTATGTAAGCAAACAATGAATTAATGTTAAACAATTTGGACATGAGTCATTACATGTCAATTAAATGAAAAATATGAATGAACTGCATGTCAATTAAATGAAAAATATGAATGAATTGCATGTCAATTAATTGAAAAATGTGAATGAATGTTCAGCAGTCTAACAGACTGTAAGCCGACCCCAACATAGTTGATAAAAGGTTAGGCAGGGTGAATGAAAAGAAAAATATGAAAATTTCCGCTAAAAGTTAATATAGCAGGAATTCTTCAGATGTTTTCAAAAAGAAATATATTTGCTTAACATATATATTTATAACTTATCTATCTACATACTATTTCTATCGCTACCTAAAATAGCTAAAAACGAGGTTCTCTCATTTGCCTTCTTAAGTTGAGTTTTTTTTTTATGCTGTCCACGAAAAAAGTGTGAAAGTACATAATTTATTTCATAAAACAGAAAAATAAATATTATTTGTTTATTACCTATCATTAAAAAATACTGCATTTGTCTTAGAAAACAGTTAAAAAATACATAGGTATTTATTTTTATGACAAGTACACACGAAAGTTTGTAAGAAAATGCATCTTTTATTACGCGTAAAGTGTGAAAGTACATAATTTGTTTGGTAAAACTTAAAGATAAATCAGTATCACCTATCGTTGAAATAAACTGCAGTTGTCTTATAAAATCGTAGAAGATTTTTCATAGGTATTTATTTTTATGACAAGTATACACGTAAGTGTGAAAGAAAGTGCATCTTCTATTACGTGTAGCTGAAAGATTTATTATAAGAAATGAATAATACTTACCTGATGACCAAAACTGTGCCACACTCTCGCTTTTTAGAGATCGAGATTGTCAGGTCTGCGTCTAGGTATTGCAGACTTGAAATTAACTTAGTGTATTCGTCTAAACAAAGCTTAATTATTATTACTATTGAAAAATATAAAGATTTTAAACACTTGGCAAGGTACTGTAAAGTGAGGCTTGTGGCTAAGTAATAAGAGACACCGAGTAGATCGATCAGGTTAAGCTACGCTTGCCGCGGTTTGTCCGTGGATGGGTGACCATCTTTACATACCAAGACCCCTCCGTGCCTCGGAAAGCACGTTAAGCCGTTGGTCCCGGCTGTCATTTGTAGATCTTTGACAGTCGTTACGGGTCGTCAGAAGCCCGAAAGTCAAACAACAAGACTTACCAAGGGGTATCGTATAACCCAGTAACTGGGTTGTGGAGGTCAAATATGCAGTCGCTCAATGTAAAATAGTGTGACCCAGCTGCAGCCGTACTCGTGCATCCGTAGCCGTAAAGGATAGGCCGATGCATGGTCAGTTACTATAAAGAAATAGAACACGATCCAAAAAAAAATAGTTTCTGGATCCGATGTGGAAATAATGTAATTTAGGTAATCTTTGCCGTCAATCCGTTTTGGGCAAGCATGGTACTCATTTCTCGTGCCTTCTCTGTGTGAGAATAAAATAATAACTCAAGACAACCAACACACCGTTATCTGATCCCAAACTAGACACAGCCTGTATTATGGCAACCAGACAACTGATAAATCTTTATATATATAATTCTACTGTACGTGTGTATGTCACTGAATTCCTCCTAAACGGCTGGACCGATTTGAATGAATTTTTTTGTATGCGATTGGGTGGCACCCTGGATGGTTTAGATTCACAAATCAGCCCGACAAATGGCGCAGCAATCAAGTTCTAGGAAACAGCACAACATCTGTACGGTCAGCTAGTATACTTATATATTTATAAATACATACATATTATACATACATTACACCCAGACACAGAACAAATGATTGTGCTCATCACGCAAAGATTTGTTCTGGGTGGGAATCGAACCCACGACCTTAGTCTTAGCAGTCAGGGTCACTAACCACTTGACTAACAGGCCAGTCTAAGACGAATGTCTTTGCCCTGCCGTGGGACAATATCAGGCTGATATAATTACTATTTTGTGTCGACGAATCCATAATCATAGACATAAATACTTATGTACAACCACGGGAGTGTACACTGCAATAAAAACCCGAGGACCACTGCGAACGATGACCATGTCTTATTTTTTGCGCTCTCATTCCTCTCAGCAAGTCATGCGTGCAAGGTATCCTGCAGACACGTCACTCGGCGCTGTAAGCCACCTATTAATAGATGAGGACAGTACCTGCCAGTGTGTAAGAAGATCTTGTGCAAAAAGTTTTGTTACGCGTCCTTTGAAAAAAATATGTTGCTCTGATGCCGCTTTCAAGCAATGCCACTTTCTATTATGTACTAAGAGATAATAAACTCCTTAATTTGATTCAGTCAGTACATCTTTATAAGTTGATAACGACCTGTCACTCCTGTCAGGAAACTTTAATCAGGTACATAATGATCAAAACTTTTCTAACTTTAAGATGCCTTCTCTAAAGGCTTCTCTAAATCTTTTCAAAGTATTAAAGAGACAGAATCTCTACAATAAACCTAGACCTAATGTGCTCTAAGTAAAAAAAAAATAATTACTTTATTTATTTATTTTAGTCACTACCCGACTACGGTGAAGCAAAAAGCAGGGCAGAAACGGCTCGCAATATGATAATGAGGGCAAATATTTTGAATAAATCAATATGTTAAAACTTGCAAAAAAAAAATCGCGTTTTAATTTTGCAGTATAGATCGCCAATTTCATTCTTTAACCCCTAATATTCTTGTTCTATACTTTTTAGAGCGTGATTTTTCAAAAGTCAGGTATTCGTTTAAAACTAATGAGCAGCGGTAAGTAAGCTCTCATGATTTATAGGTAATCATCGACCATTCTCCTGTCCTATTCAGTCAGGTTCGTAAAACTACTGAACAAAGCTATATTCATAAAATCTGTAGACAGAAAATTACTTAAGCGAAAGCGTAAGTAGAACAAGCAGTAAAATATCAATTAGGTCCAAAGATATAAATAAATATTGCATCTAGGGAAATTGCTTTCAGCATCCGTCTTTACGTTATGATAGACATAATTTATGTAAAAATGTGGTGGTATGTGTTTTATGTGCCGGACGTAAATAATAACACCACCCCATTTCTTCCCGTGGGTGTCGTAAAAGGCGACTGAGGGACTTACTAGAGAATGGGCAGCAGCGTTCTCTATGCATTTTACCACCATACTGCGATCGCCAACCCGCCTGCTAAGCGTGGCGATTATGGCAAAGCCCCCAAATTGGGGAAGGCCTAAGTCCAGCAGTGGACGTCTTACGGCTGAAATGATGTGTGTGATTTGTGGGAAGTGTGAGTGTACACGTCTGCCCAACGCTCCGTGGAAACAAGGCGTGATGTTATGTTCTTATGTTGTAATCTATACTAATGTTATAAAGCTGAAGACTTTGTTTGTTTATTTGGTTGAACGCGCTATTCTCAGGAACTACTGGTCCGAATTGAAAAAATATTTTTGTGTTGAGTAGCCTATTTATTGAGGAAGGCTATAGGCTATATAACACCACGCTACGGCCAAAAAGAGTGGAGCAGCAACGAAAAATGGACGAAAACTGGCAGGCAATTCGATGCGACGGGAAGGGTCAGGGAAGCAAAAATTTGACACGAGCGAAGTCGCGGGCAGAAGCTAGTAATTTATATTATTAAATAAGCTCGACCACAGTAATACTGCGCCATTACAGCAACGCAATAAAAGCGTTGTCAATGTCTAATAGTTACCGTGTATCTACGTGAAGAACCAGATTGATGCGATCCAGAACTAAAGAAACTTCTTTAGGAAGGGTCTTCGCCAGTACTGAAGAAGGTACAAGTCCCAGGGGAGCATTCAACCGTGTACTGTGACATCACATCGGGGTCACCAGTTTGGAGGTATGAGCACCAGCGTGTAAAGATCACTCAACCTCTGTAGAATAGGGAGGACATTCGACCGGACGAGTGTCGTGTCTGATGAGCAACTGCCCGACGATTGATGTCGTGATGTCCTACTAATATGACCTAACATACTCGTATAGTTGCGCGGTAAACTCTGCTTGCGCGATTCAGGGTTTTGCGTGACGCCTCGTTCTCAATCAGCTTTATTATGTTTACGAAGTGTTTATTTCTCTATTGTGCGAGTTTGATTAAATTGATTCTTCCATAGATTATTGTGCTAATAAAGAATTTTATTCCTTTTTCCAATTTCAAAATTGAATAGGCCCGCAATTACTTATGCTTTGACTTGACACTCAGCAAGCCTTCATATGAAATAAAACAGCGTAAGTGAAGATAAAATTATAATGAAATATTGACACATAAAATGAATTTCCCTTTGAGAATGGTAAGCGTTATAGGTATGCTGTGGAATTGTGGAATTAATTCTTCGAAGCAGTTTTTTACATAGATAACAATATAAATAAACTCTTAACTTCAGTAATTGATCGGGTTTCATAAAAGTTGTAAAGAACTATTTAAAAGACGGTCACATTAAGTTTTAATTCCATCATTAAATAAATTACAGCTGGTACTTACTGCCCGCGAGTATAAAAAACCCTTAATTATTATTGACGTTGTAACTTGCGAAGAAATTAACGCAGGCCAGACCTCCTTCATGTTCTAATTATAATTAATTATAAAGTTAATGGATTGTGCTAATTTACGCGAATGTTTTACATTTAAATGAAGAATGTTTGGATACAGAATTTCGAATCCAATTTAACGTCCTATTTATTGGTTTGTTTAATAGATACTAGCTGTTAAATAGACCAAAAGTGCCTACTATATTATATTGTACCTACTTTCTCTACCAGATAGATAGATAACCAGATTCTTCTTCATCGCTTCGGTCTAGACAGAACGGACGTGGTCAAGATAAATTGTGTCCAATTGCAGGAGTACTCGGCTCACGATCTCTCTACATCAGGTTTTGTTAGTTGACAGTCTGGCGCATTCATTAACAGGGCCTCCAACCGAGGATTGTATTTGATAGGTCGACCACCTCATCGGTGACCTCCCGCGTGGCATATTACCTTCATCTCTGTTCTGCACTACTAGACGCTCTATGGAGTACCTAATTTTATAGGTCCTATTGAGCAGTATTGAGACTTGAACAAAGAATAGCAGTATTCCAGACTGTAATGTGTGTGTGTGTGTGTGTTTAATGCCGAATTTTTTGAATTAGGAAACGCTTGTGTGGAATTCTGTCCATGATACCCCAAGCATTTTTCACCACCACATTTCTAGAGTAGGTAGAGCAAATACTTTTTCCTTGTCAATTCTCCACGTAATGTCCAAGTCTCAGTTGCGTATGGGTAATACGAGTGTGCGGAGGAGCCTGACCTTACTGGCCTTAGCGATGTTGCGGTTCTATTTAGATAACTAACCACTAAATCTGAACGTTCTCGGAATAACGAAAGTTACGAGTTACAACACCAAATAAAATATAGCATAAACAACCTGTCATGCTAGAAGCCATGAACCAACATTCCAGTTATCTAGAATTAATCCCAGGTACTTTTCGTGGTCAATTTTCTTTATAAGTTGGTTATTTATGGTTAATTGTGGGTGGTGTGGTAGTTTTTTATTTTTTGCCGCAAAAATTATGTAGTTGGTTTTGGCTATATTTATTGTGAGTAGATTGCACTGTAACCACACATTTAAAAGATGTAGATCACCCCGAGCTTCACTCACAACAGCAGCGTCTATAGAGTGTCCAAAATAAAATAAAGCTGTATCGTCGGCGTACAACGATACATCGCCCTTAAGTCCAACTTCATGAATATTGTTTATATAGATTAAGAATAATAAGGGTCCCAAAATTGATCCCTGCGGAATGCCAAAACTCACGGTTTTAGGACTGCTTTGAGTATCGTTAATCTTAACCACTTTGGAACGATTTCGACGAGTGATACTAATGGCATTTAGTTTTTTTTATTAACAGTTTGTGACTTGTGTGTTAAATGATTTTTTTCAGGTCAATGAAAATACCTAATGCTATTTGCTTTTTGTCAATACTTAGTTTAATGTTTGTTATTAGATCTACCGTTGCAGAAAGTGTGTTAAATTTCGGCCTAAAACCGTATTGTTTATTAAAAAGGAAGTACTTTTAACACCAATAGAGTACGCCAAAATACTCTTTTTACATAAACTGACTTTTCTGAGGCAAGTGATTTCGTTTTTCTGTGGTTTTTGTTATGTTTTCCACGGTGGACTTGCCATTTTTGTCCGTCATGAATGTGAAATGATGTTATATAAACTTAGAATTAGGATGTTTGGCATCCTATAATTCTTTTAACCTCCTGGATTCCGGAAAAAAAGTTGTTGGATATTATTATTTAGTTGGAGTTTTTTGACGTGTCTGTCAAACTCAAAATGACGTTTGGTACAGTGTTGCTAGTTTACTAAGGTTACACAACTACCATAAAACGATTAGTTCCGAAAGCAATTCACAGATGACTTTAGAACAAATTTTTGATTCTTTATGTAATATAGGTATGACGCTGGCATCCAGGAGGTTAAAATTAATCAAAAATATTATGTTCCACTTAAAGTGTTAGAAAATGCATTAACAAAAATAGAATAAATGGTACTCTTTTTCATTCATCAGTACTCTTTATTTACCTTATCTGAAATCAGAAATATATCACGGTTGGATCCACAAACCAGTTTCATTGAACTCCTTACTTTCACTAAATTCCAACAAAGCCTTCAAAGGACATGTTTCTCCTCGAAGATATAAAACGTCAACACGGATGGACAAGTCACAAGACTAAATAAAATAGAAAGTGGTTGTCGCATGTTTGCGAGCCACACATGGTTTTAACTACAAATGGCCACATATGGGGCTGAAAACTCAACTGCCAAAGAGAATAACTATTGTATTATGATTTTATTACATCTCTACGTGGTTTGGTAGACAATAACGTTGGCATGTTATTGTCATAAACGGATAAAAGTAGGCCATTTGTAAGTGCTTTTGTTCGATGACGTTATTGAAGAAAGCAAAAAGAAATTCCTTTATTGGTCAATGGTTTGAACGTGTCCTGGTTCTGGTTTTAATTCGAAGGCAATTTGATTACCCAATTTCGAAAAAATTTACTGCATATAGGAACTAATAAAACCTACTTTTTCACTTTTTTGTGGTACCTACGTGGTATTGAATGTATCGGGACTACAGCAAAATAAAATCGCGTCTCTAAGAGACGTAAGAAACTCAGAGTGGATTTTATAGGTCCTACTAGGAATGCTATGTATTGGCAAAATATTTACTGTTTCTGCAGAACTAATAACCAGCTGGCTGTTCGATCTTTCAGGGACAATGCGTGTGGATAGTAATGTCAGTCATTTATTTGCCTGCCAGTTTTCGTCCATTTTTCATTGCTGCTCCGCTCCTTTTGATCCTAGCATGATGTTATATAGCCTATAGCCGTCCTCAATAAATAGACTACCCAACACGAAACAAAATTTTTCAATTCAAACTAGTAGTTCCTGAGATTACCGCGTTCAACCAAACAAACTCTTCAGCTTTATAATATTATAAGTAATAAGTATAGATTACATACTACATTTCACAGTAAACATAATACTTATCTACATATGTCTATGTAGCATGTGTAAACAGAAGGTATGATCGCGTGCGCACTAAACTTAACTCGACACGTGCCCGCGCCGGCGCAGGACGCGAGACAAACGGCCCTGTTGCCGCCACCACTCATGTCACACGCACGTGTATTAAAAAGGAAAATCTCAGATCTAACACAAACTATTTATTTAAGACCATTAACTTTGTTACAAAGTAATTATTTGGTTGGCTGCAATAGTTTTAATTGTGCAGTAAATTCTTGGTCTGTCGTTAAAATGTGGTTTAATTACCGATTGCATAGCTATATGCGGTTTTATGGAGTTTTAATCGGGACTAAAAATAATTAAAAGGGAAACTTGTCAGTCTCCAACTCGGTTAAAGAATCGTTCAATTGAAGAAAGTCACTTTTTAAAATAAAAATTCTTCGACTGACAGTGCACAGTGGGCGTCCTACTCTAAGTAAGATTTATTTTCAGCATTGGATCGGGATTTAATTTAAGAGTAGGCCGTTTTGTGCTACAAAGAGGAATTTAGATTTCTTCCACTTGAATGAACAAATAAAACGAAACTAGTCCGAAGAAGTTCACGGCGAAATCACAAACAGATTACTTTTAATTGTTGTCATTGTTCATTGAACACCGCGCAAACAACTTAATCTCGATTCTAAGACGGTATCAGATAGAAAGTAATACAACTTGTCACGCTTTTTATCCGTAACATTCATCCTGACACGGTTAAAACGTTATTTCTTCGTTAACTAAACAAAAGCAGTCATAATTTTAATTATCTACGTAAAATCTTGTTTCGCATTCATCGCGGCATGAATATCGCATTTAACACAAATCTGCTTTCGCGGCCAACGTTATACCTAAATAAAATAAACCGATAAACCCACAAACACGGAGCATTAAAACTGCACTTTATTTTTGTACTGGCTCACTTTTACATACTCTCTATTGTTATTTTTTAACACCAAAAATAAAGAGATAAATATCTTCGAAATGAAACAAAAGCACAGTGCACAATTATCGTAAAATATCAGTGGGTTAAAGATACACCTACATTGGTTTTCTCCGCTGAAGCTTGATATTGTTATACGTAACAAGAAAGCTGAGCGAACGAGATCGTCTCTCAAAACCACATGCAGCAAACTGGATTCCAACAGACTGCGATCAGTAGGTACCTACGTGTGAATTCGCATTGGCGACAGGAAAGTTGTCAGCAGGATTCAAATGTGTCACAAAATTTGACTTTCATGAGTGCCTGTTTGTATGATGATTACTGAAACCACCATTTATCTATTTACACACAGAATTCTAAGATCCAACAGAGAGAAAAACTTACTTATTTTATGTTTCTTTCTAGGCAGATAAATATATTATTAGCACTTACATATTAATCAGAGCATGACGTATGTAAAGGCGCTAACTCACTTTCGTCTGTGCTTTCGTTATGAATGAATCTATAGGTCATTTCCATTATGACCGGTTATCATTGAATTTGAACCTTGTAAGTACTTAAGTGTAATCGATCTTATTGCAGCATTAATGTGAAGCCACAGTCTGCTTGATTTGAAATCCCATCTTTTACTGTGTCGTTAAAAAAACGTAGTGACTCCAGCAAGCACGATGAGCCAGCTGATGCTCCAAAAAGATTTTCACCCTACTGCAATGATTTTATATGATGCAGGAGAAAAAGGCTTGCACTAACCCAAAAATTCGATGGCTACTTATTATGAAACTTTATACCAATTACAACAAATCTATTGATTATGTGATAATGAGTGGTTAAGCAACTAAGTACGCGATGTACCTACATTTTCTATGTTATAGAGATTTCGCAAAACTGGCAAAGAATGATAGTTATGATTAGAATATAGCTACGGACAATTGAAGTTGGCAGTTTTGTTTAACAATTAATTTCCTTGATACATGTGCAGATACTCATACGGATTTGCGACAAAAGTATGTCTGTGTTAACTTAAGGTGAGGAGGGCTAAGGTAGTCCACGAAATTGAATTCAATTTCTAGAACTACACTGCCGCTTGCCCCTTAAACCAAAAGCAACCAGAGTAACGAGTCGCGTCTCCTTCTTTAACAACAGTTCCGCACTCTACTACTGCACATAATATTTGCTTGAAAAGTACAAACAATACCAACTAAGCAGGCTGCTCACCTACTTACGAAATCAGTGTCTTTTCTTCCATTTATCAATATCATTCGTATGCACTGATCCGACCCCGGCACCGTACAAATGCAATGAGTTACTATGCTTCATCAATTATTTACGTCTACCTACTAGAACGCATCACTAGATACTTGTTATATTAACCTATAAATAACTTTCACAGGCGGCGCAAGCGCATCGATCTCCTTCCCCCCCCCCCCCCCTCCCGCGTATATCAAGCCGCGAAAGGCCCATCTTATAAATCTAAATCATTTTTATATGTTAAACTATCGATTTGGTTTATTACATCATTTTTATTAGACGTCTTCATGTATTACATATTTTTATTGGAATACAGGTTATAGTTTGACTCATTCGAAAGTGAACCATGCTAGACAGTAATAAATCAGCGATTTATGTTGTACTAGCTATTGTTAACGGCTTCGCTCGCGTGAAGGTCGGAAATTATCCCACGGGAACGCAGTATCCAGGTTATAAACTATCTGTGTGCCTTTCACCCAAATCTGTTCGACAGTTTTTGTGTTATTGAGAAACAAACATACAAATTTTCATATTTATACATTCACGCGTATTTTTTTACTTTCGAAAAATATGGCTATCAAACTTCTGCTAGCCACATTTTTGACATGACATCTCTTTTTCTTCTTCGTCATTACACTATTGACAGAGTGGTCGTGGTTATCACACCTAGTATGGTACCAAGCTTCACAATCTGTCGCTGTGCCCCCCCTACTGCAATCTTTCTAGTAGATTCATGAAGTGATACATGGCAACAGCTGTTTTTAATATACTAGACAAGTATATTGAGCTGTACTGGTTTTACAGAAAGCCAACCGGTTGTATATTACTAAGCTTTTAACCCCTTTATTAGATGGTGCAAGGTTTAACAGCTAATATGACCTAAACTAGAATGCCATTAGCATGTGTTTCACGTCCACAGTATAGTCAACTGCACATCACTGGGAAGGGAATAGTTTGACGTTGGTGTGTATGTAACTTTCATTTTCTTCGTAACACTATTGTCAGAGCGGTCCTGGTCCTTGTGTAGTTCCTTGTCTAGGATCTGATGTGATTCACCACACGATTTCTCCCCATCTAATCCAAATTATACAATGGATCGCTCACTGCGGATTTAATTTGACCAGCTCATCTCATGAATGAGCGCCCGTATGATTTACTGCCCTCCACTCTATCCTACACGACAAAGGCACTCTATAGACTCATCCTTGCACCTTCTCGATGCACATTTGAACAAGAACAGAGATACGCTTATTGATGTCGAGTTCTTAGCGTATAGAAGTATTAGGCGATACTCGATGAACGATACCCCATACAATTTTCGCCAAAACCACATTTCCAGATCGTCCATCTTCTTCTTCTCGATGTAACGCAATGTCCCTTGGTAGCAAACGTATGACTTATGTCGTAGCAGTAAAGGGTGATTTTCGTAGTGTTTCTCCTACCACTGTTATGCGGTTAACTATACAAGGGACGGAGCTTCAACTCAAAAATTCACGGTAACCAAATGCCAACCTATCAGACTGCCCGCAGAGAGTAAAAAGTTAAAAATTATTACAGCTGGAAAAGGTGATAAAAAGTCGCAATTGAATTACGTCTTCGACAAACCTGGAGCGCAACCAATCGCTCAGTATTATTGACTCTACATGGAGCGAAAAGACAGATCATCGTCCTCAGTTTTCTCGGGTTAGCGAATCTCAATTAAAACATTCTATAAATAAAGTAAAATCGTTACGCATGCGCGGGTCTACCCAGTAAAAGTTATCATCATCAATACCTGACATTAGCAATCGTTAATTACACTTTAGATCTCGGTTTAACTAGAATAAATGCGGCCGCGAATATCAATAATCATTGAGAGAATTATTTGCTTTACTTAAATGTTTAGTACTCGTAATCCTGGTTTATGAGAGCATTGATCTCAAACTGTCTCGATGGTCTAGTGGTCGGATGCCCTGCCGCTGAGCATGAGATCCTGAGTTCAATTCCTCGGTCGGGCAAAATGCGTTTTTCTATCTGGAATTTCTCAGTAGTAGCTTTGAGTTTGAATTTGTGCCCGGTTGTTTGCAATAGGTTCACCCCCTATTAGATGGCATCATCATCATCATCATCATCATTTCAGCCGTATGACGTCCACTACTGGACATAGACCTCCCCCAATTTGGGAGGCTATGCCATAATCGCCACGCTTGGCAGGCGGGTTGGCGATCGCAGTACGGTGGTAAAATGCATAGAGAACGCTGCTGCCCATTCTCTAGTAAGATTGCATGGTATGTTAGATGGCATACAAATACAAAATACAAATAGTTTATTTTGCTTTAACAAGATTTGTACAAGAAAGCTAATTGTAGGAGTGTCCTTTTAAGCAAACGATTGCCTGTGTTAGGACACTCCACTCTTCCGCAACTTAGATTAAAGTAATGTACATACAAAATCCGGTATTTACTATTTATACATATAAATTCGACATGGTAAATTACAAAATTAAAAAGAGAAATTTAAACAGTTTTGTGTATGTTACAAGTGAGTTGAGTATGTGTGATATGTGAGTGTGGGGTGTATATGTATCATATGTGTGGTGTGTAAGTGTACATGTGGTACATAGGAGTAAGTGTATGCATATTTCTCCGAAGGTTTGGACTGTACCTATAATACCCCCACATTTTGCCATGTAATAGAAAATACATAAATACTTATCTGCCTGAGTTTACGGCATGTCACTTAAAGTTTAAATATGAAGTTAAAAAGAAATCTGGCCCACGACACGATACAGCCTCTTTCCCCACATTTCCGTTTAATGCCGGTAATTTTTTGTCAACATTGATGACATTTTTTTCACAGTTGTAAGCCGAAATCTTGTTATTTTTTTTACCGTAGCACGCAATGACTTGCGATCATTACCCCGATCGGCTTTATGTCAAGAATTTTGCGCCGTTTTTTGTGGAGCAGGTCATCATGCTGTAACGATATTATATTATTAAAGAAGACATTGTTGCTCATTTTTTACGATAACCGAAAAAAGAAAATGTAATTTCTGTTTTCCTCAACAATTGTGTTGTTCGCTAAAAATGAATTACAGCGCTTTAAGGACGCATTAACATTTTTCTACAAATATCGGTGGTTTTCCAGTACCAATTACATCAAGAGGAATCACAACTGCGAAGTCAATTATGGTCTTTAATTAAAGATAATTTATTCATCTCCATTATGGTACCATAAAAATTATATAGTCCCGTACAATATTTTCACAAAAATACGTTTTCCCCACCGCAATAATCGAAGAAAATGAAAAATAATGGGGTCTGGAAAGGAACCTGTATAGTGAGATCAACTGCATATTTTAACTTCAAAATGACAACAAATTGTGGCTAGTATAATCTTCTACGTTTTGCCTAAATATTTTGTAATTAAATACATAACTTTTTTATTTATGAGAAAAATAAAGAACGTTCTCAACTTTCTTCATACATTTTAAACTCGCGGCTTCTCATTCCGCGCTCAGACGCGCCCTAGGAAGCACGGGCGTATCGCTTTTTTGTACAAAATAAATACGATCAAAATAATAATAAAGTGAGTGCCGTGCTGTATACTGTGGTTGAAAAAAACCCCCGACACAAAAACCTAAGATCCCTTTAAAAAGTAAAAAATAATAAAAAACTCAATCTTAAAGTACCTAAGTATGTATTAATAATTTAAAAAAAAATACGTCGCGTTGGGGGACCGCTCCAAACCTAACAATTTAATTACAAATAGTCTATTACCTAACTGAAGAAAACTTTTATAAAATTACTTCTAAATATTGCATTTAGGATACGATCGTCAACGACGTCTGCCCTTGCAGAGCGGTCCCCCAACGCGACGTATTTTTTTTTAAATTATTAATACATACTTAGGTACTTTAAGATTGAGTTTTTTATTATTTTTTACTTTTTAAAGGGATCTTAGGTTTTTGTGTCGGGGGTTTTTTAAATTTTTAATTTAATTTTTTATTTTATACTTTTTATAGGTATACTTATTATAATGTAGATTTTGTTAAGTTGTAAATACATAGAACTTCGCCGTGGCCAACAGGAAGATGGGAAGCTTCCAAAAACAATATCAATTCAATTTGATGATGCCACTATCGGCCGGAGTTGTGTTGACGAGAATGGATGGATTCTGATAAGGCCACATAATGTAACTTTTCAAGGTCTTAGAGGATATGGAAATATTGAAAGAACAATGTTTCTTATCATTTTATGTTGGGCGATTACGGCATATATGCCGTAATCGCCGCAACTTATAAGTTGCAAGGGACGACAGTTGAAAAAGCTGTGGTTTACTTAGGTAAAAGTACTTTCGCAAAAGGCCAAGCCTATGTAGCCTTAAGTAGAGAATTTTTACTCTGCTTAAGGCTACACAGGCTTGGCCTTTTCCTTGGATGGTGTAGCAATTTGTGAGCTCGACCAAACAAAACTATTTAATAACCCACATGACAAATCATCTTTAGCAGAATTGCAAAGACTGAGATGTAGTCATTGATACTCTCACGTGACAATCGGATTTCCATGTCCCAATTTTCCCACCACCAATTTACTCATCAAGCGAAGTTAAGAACATCATTCTCTTTCAGTGCGCTTTCATTTGAGACCCCACTCGAGTATATTTGTAGACATTCGGTTATTCTTCCCCACTTTCACCCCCCACAACTTTTAAACGGCTCAACCGATTTTCATCAAACATGTCTAAGAACACTCGCACATAAGTCACCTTTAATACAAAAAAATAATAATTGAAATCGCTTCATCCGTTCGGGAGCTATGATGCCACAGACAGACAGACACACAGACAGACACACACACAGACAGACAGACAGACAGACAGACAGACACGTCAAACTTATAACACCCCTCTTTTTCCGTCGGGGGTTAAAAATGATGATACTTTTCGGAACAAAACTATGAGTACCCAAATTATTATCAGAACTTGATTTAGAAATAAATAACTCAAATTCTATTGGGATTATTGAGGTAGGGTAATTATGACTATGTATTCATTTTCAAGAATTCAAAATGGCGGATAATTATTCAATAAAAAGTTATATTTTCAACGTGATAATTAAATTATGCAAGTGTCGTCCATTTTTGGAACGAAATTCTTTAATGTAGCTTGCGGTAGGGGTAAACAAGGGTGCTGAATCTGATTCTAAATCAAAAATGGTGGTTACGAAAATTTTCAAAATTTTCATCATGGGTGTCGTTTTCAAGATTTTCGAAGGTGCTGAAGCCGAAAACTCCATACAAATTACATTTGGAGCCAAAAAAAGGCGACCCCACAAGTTTTTCATTCAAAACGACGAATATTTTAATATTTTAAATAAAAAGTGGGCATAGCTATCAAATTTGGATAATTTTAGGATAGTTATTACGAATGATTCATCCAAATTTGATCCAAATACGGCGGGTATTGTTTTTTTATAAAAAGATCTTTATCCATATTGGGGGTAGGGATTATAAAATCTTCGATTTTAAATTTAAAATGGCGGATGTACTGTTATGATGAAATGTCGACATGGATATCAATTTTGGGGGTTTTGCTAGTATGTAGTCACAATATTTAACGTAACTTTAATTATTTACATAAATAAAAAATTCTGAATACGCGCTGCAATCTCAAAGGTGAGGGTCGCGCGTCACACAATTTTTGCTAATTTTCTTTAAGGAATATCCTGTATATTTTCAACGATTACAACGATATTCTACGATCACCATCAGTTATATTTGTTTATTACCCAAAAATATTGTTAAAGTATTTTATTGTTACACCTCGTTTTTTTTTTAATTGTCAAATTATACGTTACCCTAAAAATATTGATGATCATGGTAGTAAAAGTTATTTACTGTCACTAAATTCAGATAGTAAAGTTACTTTACTACAAATTTTACTCAACAGTGCTAGTAAAATAAAATAAATAATACCTTCGAGTATCAAGATTAGTTAACTAATGTTTAAAATCGAGCAGACAATGGTTTCAATGTGTGCGTGCGCGTAATGTTGTTGTGTGGCGACTCAGATACCTAAACTTGAGCGATTCAAAAATGTTATAGCGTCCTTAAGGTTGTAAATCATTTTTAGCGAACTTTCTTACATTGATTGCAATTTTCTTATGTTAGTGGCAATTTACAGGTCAGTGCAAGTTTAGCATTTATTCATGAAATTGACATTCAATGGAATTAAATTAACATAGAGGGTTTGATGAGTTTAATGACTATCATTCAGCAAATGCATATGAGTGACGGTCTCTAATCATAATTCAAAATACAACTTGACATCGACCTGCAAATTGCAATAAACGTAAGAAAGTTTGATTTTTTTACTGTGACGTAGGTTTAGTGGTCACAAGCGCTAGTGGGCATTAGGTCTTGGGTTCGCTTCCCAGGTCGGGCAAAGGTTTTTCTGTCTGTGATTTCTCAGTAGAACCCCGGAGTCTGGATTTGTACCCGGTAGATGGCAATAGGCTCGCCCCCTATTACATGCGCCTTAAACAAAATTTGGTGAATTGTGGGGTACTTCAGGTACACCTCTGCCCAAACCTTTGCGGAAACAAGTCGTGATGTTATATTATTAATTTCAAACTAAGCGGGCTACGCTTGGCCATACAGCGAAATATTGAAGAAGGTACATCTGCTTTTATTATCAGGCATTAACGTATTAATGTTTAGCAATAAAGTGAAATAATTTAGCACCTATCTCAGGAGATTAGGGCACATAAAGTAGGCGTGGACGTAGAAAGCTCTGATAAATGCGTGGCAGGCTTAAACTAAGTCTGGCTGGAGGCCCGATTGGAAAGCTGGGTGCAGCCGGTCCACTAACGGGTTGCAGCAGCTTTCCACGGCGAGATGCGCTTTCTGATATCAAATACCATTATATACTGGCAAATGTGCTGCATTGTCACTTGTATCGATGATTTTGCAAATAGTAGGAAGCATCGTATATTGTTGCATTGTTCAGGTTGCACTGTTGCTCAATCTAATCACTATTATTGGAACCATCAAATGAATATAAAAAATAAATCGTGCCCTTGCATGCAACAAACAATTAAATTATTTTTTTAATGTTGTTTTACAACTATGTGCTGTAGAATAAGATTTTCAGGGTAACTGTGAGCGTGACGTTGCGAATTTGATTCTCAAGCCAGTCCAGACAATCCACGTATGTGGTTTTTAAAGGTCCGGAATTCTCTCTTAGTCTTAGTATTAGTAGTTAGTAGTTATAGAATTTTACCATCGTCTTCTCCCGCGTGGAGGTTATTATCCAAGGGATATGTACTACCGGGTAGAAAGTATCCTATGTGTTCACCCAGGTTATAAACTATCAGTCTCCTAAACATCCAAATTCATTCGGCGTTTTTTGCGTGATTGATTAACAAACATCAGACTGGCCTGTTAGTGTAGTGGTTAGTGACCCTGACTGCAAAGACTGAGGTCGTGGGTTCGACTCCCACCCAAGACAAATCTTTGTGTGATGAGCACAATGATTTTTCTGTGTCCCAGACACACAGTAATTTATCTATAATATGTATGTATTTAGACCGTGTGGTGCCGGACGTAAAGAATAACAATACCCCATTTCTTCCCGTGGGTGTCGTAAAAGGCGACTAAGGGACTTACTAGAGAATGGGCAGCAGCGTTTTCTATGCATTTTACCACCATACTGCGATCGCCAACCCGCCTGCCAAGCGTGGCGATTATGGCAAAGCCCCCCAAATTGGGGGAGGCCTAAGTCCAGCAGTGGACGTCTTACGGCTGAAATGATGATGATGATGATTTAGAAATATATAAGTATGTTTATCAGTTGTCTGGTTGCCATAGTACAGGCTCTGCCTAGTTTGGGATCAGACAACGTTATGATAAAAAAATAAAAACATCTAAATCTCTAACTTACACATCTATAATATTAAATATTTATATTATACATTTCAAAGAACCACTGTAATAAATTAGACTGCTTAAGTCTAATCTCCGCATCGAGGAAAGTAATATTAAGTTTCCAAAAAATAAACCGAAATTTCTGAATGATCACCTGGCTTTCGGATTTCTGACAGGTTATGCCAACAAGCTCGCCCCTTTCACACTAACAACCCCATCATCGTAAATTAGCGTTCGATATATCCGTGATATATCACTCAAAATGTTTTCTCTCTAACCTCTATCACCCAGATTACCAACAGATCCAGTTTAAGTAGCATCGTTGGAAAAGAAGACTGCCGTAATAACATACAATGTAACACCATATAGAGTACCTACCCTCATCCTCATCCATAATTGGTGGAAGCAGAGCAGAAGGTTAAAGATACACCTAACGGCCGTAATAATCGTTTTATTGTACTTAAATGGTCTCTAACGAGGTGCATGCGAGAGCAGAGGCAAGTTCACAATGGTAGGCCGTGCCTTCGTGGTGTAACGTAAGGTATATTGCTGTGAAATCGGTTTTTTTTTATACTTAGCTACTGTGCTAAGACAGAAAATCAAATACTTAACCAATAAGGAAGTTTCAGTACCTACTAGAAATTCCTAGCCTTTTATTTGAGGGTGGGAAATCATCAATTGACGTCTCTCGCTCTGGGTGGAGCGGAAGGGCGTGTCAGACTTTTACTGACTAAAACCCACCCGTGTTCCTTCAGTTGCCTATATGCCAGGTCCACGGTACCTCTTTCGAACAAATCTCGCGACCCTGGCAGGAGAAATTCCTAGCCTAATTTAAGAGTGTTGTCCTGTAGACGAATGCTTCGACTACAGTAGGTAGGACCTAAGTAAGTAGTTTAGTCCTATGTGCTGGAGTGCCTAAGGTTACATATGTCTTAGGATTCAAAATTATTATCACACAAACTGAAACCATGAATTCAGCACATGATTTTGTACTCCCTACCGTAGTAAATGTTCGTCAGTGGTAGAAAAAATCAGCCTTTTCCTAGAAAACTGTAATAGGTCAAACGTATGGAATATCCAACTTTTTTTTATAACCGCCGAAAAATTCATCGGGGTAGGGTTCACAATCATATACTAAATCCATTGTAATAGTTTGGTCTGCTACCCTGTATTTCGTATATTCAGTGTTCTTGTTTACTCTAAGTACCAATGTGAACAGAGCTTAGTACAGTAAACATCACGAGAAATCGTGGCGAAGTGTTGAGAATAGGACTTTAGTGCCAACCGAGCTATCTGGGTGCTTCTTCTTACAACCCACTTAAGGCACCTGTCACACCGCCGCGCCGATGAGGAAGCTACTAGCTATCAACGAGTTGCTCGCCCAACAAATGTATACAAAATATTGTGGGTCCCATCGACTCACACAAATTAACTCGGGCGAATCGTCAAACCTTATTTAAATAGTACAACATTTTCTATAGGCGACACTCACGAATTTTCTTTATTAGTGGGCGAATGGACAATTCTGAAATGCGTATAGACAACTGGCAAATTTTTAATAAAACGTTGACGAAACAAGACCACAACTTTATGTGAGTCACCTATAGTAAATGCTATATTATTTAAAAGTGATGACTCGCCCACAAAGGGCGAGTTAATTCGTGCGAGTAGACTACTAAACTGATCGGTCACATCGCCGGCAAGTACTCGTTTGTCGCAGCGACAAAAGCTATCAAAGAAAGCGAGTGGTTTCTTTCCAAGCGAGCAACGTTGAGCAAGTGCTCAGCGACGATCGCTTGGCAGACAGATAACTCGCTGAAGTTAAGCATACCAGTGCGTAATCGCTGGTCACTGTTGCACACTTGCTGCTCGTTCCCCGCCAACTCATTTGCAGTTGCTAGTTCTATTTACCACTCACAAATCGTCTGCGGCGGTGGCACTAGCACAGGTCCCTCAATGTTCATATAATCGAAAGTACATTCTTTTTTTGCACGTAATTGATTAGAATGCCACTAAGTAAATGCACGTAACTAGTCAGACAGTTCATAATAATTTAAATGTTACTAGTACTGAGTACATTATATCTTCCACTCAACACTTATTATTTTTGGAACGATAGTAAAAGGATGGAATACTATCAGGCAACATCAGTACTATCCGGAAGAGATTTACATAAGTTATCTTAAAGTGGTCATCTGTCATACATGACAAAGAGAATGTTTCTGCAGTCTGCAGGCCATCTCGCATAATCTGTAGTCCCATTTTCTGTCGCTCGGAAGAACAGATCGTCTTGTTCTCAGTCGGGAATCATGGTGAATGATTTATGTCACTTAAACATGGGCGTGTTAACGCTTCAAACAGCAAGCTAAGTTGACCAATAAGTTAGAAGACTAGTCCTGTCTGTCATCACCTGTTTTTGGGAAATTATCTGTGTAACATGGAAGCAAGCTTTATGACAATGTGTTATAGTTGTAGCTAGATCACTAGACGAAGATGAAAAGAAAGAACATACTACGCCGGACTCCAAATAAGGATAGAATCTATGTCTATCTTATAACTTTAGCTAGCTATTAAGATGAGACTGGGAACACTTTTTAAATAGGTTTATAGATTTTATTTATCTAGTATTTCATACTGTATTTAGATTATTTTATATTTTGTGAGTGTGAGAACGTTGTGGGGCTTGTAGAATATGTAAATTTGTAGACCCTTTTCGATTTTATTAAGTATCCTGGTTGGTACTTTTTGACAGGTTTACACTGTCCACTGTAGGTATGGGAATACCTATTAATACTTTAAATTGAAACCATTGTAAAAGCGAATTATTTATAAAAGAGTAACCGTGGAGTTTCATTCTGGCTCTACTCCACTTCCTTATGACGTTTCATAAGTGCCAATGTATGTTTACGTGAGATAAAATCATTTGTTTTTATTTGGACGGTGAACGTACAGCGCCGACTCGAAATAAATTGGAATAATAACAAGAGGATGATTAAGACTTCAGCTACATAAAATATATTCAAAATAAAGTGTTGTTAAATGATGAGACGTAGGCACGCTCTACACCCGCGGCGTTATCGCTGATACAGCAAGCGCCATTTTCTTTTAATATAGCATCACGCCTTGCTTCCGTGAAGGGTTTGCAGAGATGTACCTATAGTACACCTACATTTCGCTAGTTATGTTTAACTCCCATGTAATAGGGGGTGAGCCTAAAGTCAAAGCATTTATTTGAACAGACACCTAAAAGCACTTATGAACGTCAACATTTACATTAAAATAAAATTGAATATATTTTAATGTAAATGTTGCCAATTACCTCCAAAAGGGCACAAATCTCTGGCTGCTGCTGAGAAATTCCAGAGTGAAAAACCCAATAACACTTTGATCGACCTGGGAATCGAGCCCAAGACCTCATGTTCAGTAGTCGTACTTACGACTACTAGACCAACGAGGCAGTCAAGACATTTTACTTTACGTACATAAATAAAAGGCTTTGCATTACCGTCTCATGTAACTATAAAGGATACTTGATGGGTAAGCAGGACCATCCTCATGTTTACTAATAACTTAATGCAGCGATAAGCGTCCCGACTGGTTTGATTATGGTAATCCACTCCCCGTGTCATGTTCTGTAAGCTATGAATTACAAACGGTAGCTAAGTTTAGTTCAAAATTAACTGCTAAGTTATATAACGTGGTTAAGTTAGTTATGGGCACATTATAAACTGCGTAGGTTTGGAAGTTATCTTGCTGGGCTCAATGATTAACGGCTTAGTTAGCTGTCGTTGCGTATTAGATAATATCTATGGAGATAATTTAAGAAGCTCCTACGGAACTTAGATAAATATAGGAAAATTCGTAGACTTCTTTGCTGTAGATACAGTTACCAAAACAGATAAGTAACCAGGGTCATCGGATGTAGTTGAAGTTTAGTAAGAAACCGATGATTGTTTTAGAATTAAATTAGATTTGATAAATGAACTGTTTATTTATTGACTTTTATTCAAAAACATCGATGGGTTCCTAACTAAACTTCAACTATATCAGACGACCCTAGTTACTTATCTGTTTTGGTGACCGTACCTTTTTTTTTTTTGGATGGGAAATCATCATTTGATTTCTCCCGCTCTGGGCGGAGCGGGAGGGCATGTCAGACTTTTACTGACTAAAACCCACCCGTGTTCCTTCAGTTGCCCATGTGCCAGGGACATGGTATCTCTTTCGAACAATCTCGCGACCCTGGCAGGTGACCGTACCTTCACACTGAAATCATAAGCCGATTCGTTATGAGTTATTTAGCTCTCGCGTTGATGAGCTAAATTACCCATTTAACAAAGGAATTAGCAGAATTCATTACCCAAAGTGCAGTAGACGTGACGTGACGTTGGTAGATTTTTGATGGAATGCAAAAGCTGTTAAACTATGGAGCTGATTTGAGCAAATAACTACTGAGCATGAGGTCCGATTCCCAGTCTAGTGGTTAGTGACCCTGACTGCTAAGACTGAGGTCGTGGGTTCGATTCCCACCCAGGACAAATCTTTGTGTGATGAGCACAATCATTTGTTCTGTGTCTGGGTGTGGTTTATCTATAATATGCAGGTATGTATTTAAATTTATAAGTATGTTTATCAGTTGTCTGGTTGCCATAGTACAGGCTCTGCGTAGTTTGGGATCAGATAACGTTGTGCTGGTTGTCCTAAGATATTATATTATATATTAAAGTGTTTTGTATTTTTCTATCTAGGATGTCTCAGAGCAGCCCGAGGCCCGCCTTCTATTAAGTAGAACTTAAATTATCTGGCTCTCCCTAACTCTTCTGGTAAACAAGCAGTAATTTATATGATTTGAGCAAAAATAGGTACCGTGTGGTGCCGGACGTAAGGAATAACGCCACCCCATTTCTTCCCGTGGGTGTCGTAAAAGGCGACTAAGGGACTTACTAGAGAATGGGCAGCAGCGTTCTCTATGCATTTTACCACCATACTGCGATCGCTAACCCGCCTGCCAAGCGTGGCGATTATGGCAAAGCCCCCCAAATTGGGGGAGGCCTAAGTCCAGCAGTGGACGTCTTACGGCTGAAATGATGAGCAAAAATATCCATCTTCACTTAAGTACCGCAGAAATTCTTCATCATCATCTGCCCAGCCCTTTCCCAACTTGGTTGGGGCTGGATTCCGGTCTAACCGGATCCAGCTGAATGCCAGTATTTTACCGCAGCCGCTGGCAAAGCTAGTAATAGATCAGTAGGTAAACACATGATTAAATATAACAAGTGGTTTACAGCTTATAATCATTCAATTTATCAGGACACGTCACGGCATATCAACTACATAGTCAGTAACTGAACATGGTTCATTAGCTTCTTAGTCCTCGGTCGTTAAGCCGCAGTTAATTCGGTAATGTTAGTAGTTGGCTAACTAACTGACTGCGGTTAGTTGTAGTCGTAGCTAACTACCGACTAAGTATCGTAACTCATGAGTTACGGTAACATGACGGGTAACGTTTGTTGAGTGCCCTAAATATGGTACCCATGAAGAAGTTGTGTACCTATGGTGCTATTGAAAATTTATGTAGAATTTGAGCTCTAGAATCTATACTAATATTATAAAGCTGAAGAGTTTGTTAGTTTGTTTGATTGAACGCGCTAATCTCAGGAACTACTGATACGAATAGAAAAATTATTTTCGTGTTGGGTAGCTTATTTATCGAGGAAGGCTATAGGCTATATAACATCACGCTACAACCAAGAGGAGCGGAGCAGTAATGAAAAATGTTGCAAAAACGGGGAAAACCGGACGGGTAGGCGATTCAACGCCACGGGAAGGGTTGAGGGAACAAGAAACTTAACGCGGCCGAAGTATATAGATGCAGATCAGAGATGTATTTGCGGAACTTTTTATCGGTAGGAATTGGTTTAATATTAATGTTAAACAACATTCATTGCGTTATTTACGTTGCTGAGCCAAAATTTATTCGAACAAACGACGCAATGGTTTAGAAATAATCTTCAATCCCATTCCGATTCTGACAAATTGTGCGTTTCGCAATTAGGGTGCAGGTTAGTTCCGTGTGGTGCCGGACATAAACAATAGCACCATCCGATTTCTTCCCGTGGGTGTCGTAAAAGACAACTAAGAGACTTACTAGAGAATGGGTAGCAGCGTTCTCTATGCATTTTACCACCATACTGCGATCGCCAACCCGCCTGCTAAGCGTGGCGATTATGGCAAAGCTCTCCAAATTGGAGGAGGCCTATGTCCAGCAGTGGACGTCATTTGGTTGAAATGATGATGATATCAGCTTGAGGCTGTTTTTAATATTTGCCTACTGCAGTGAATTTGAAGGTTGAATTTCGGCAATGATAATAATTAATTATTTGGCTTAGCAATAAACATTATTCTATTTATCTACACATAACATCACGCCTTATTTCTTAGAAGGGTTTCGCAGATGTGTACTTATAGTACACCTACATTTCACCACATAATCAGCCTATACCGGTCCCACTGCTGGGACACAGGCCTCCTCTCGGTGACATGGAGTGGGCCATAATCCACCACGTGGGGCCAGTGCGGGTTGGAAGATGTCACATGCATTCGAATTTTTGCTTCTAAGACACGCCGGGTTCCTCACAATGCGGGTTCCTTCACCGTTTTGAGAGCCGTGGTGATAAAATTATTTATATAAAGGAAAGCGCGTGCTTGAGTTCGAACCCACGACATACAACTCGTAAATCGGGGTCGACTCGTAAATCGGTACCTACATTTCACCAATTATGTTTAAATCCCATGTAATAGCGAGGAAGCCTATAGCCATCTAAGGGTCACAAATCCGTGGAGGCGATCGGCGGCGGCGACCTCTCGCGTCCAGCCTTGGTGCGAGCCATGGTACGGAGCGAGAGGGCGTGGGAAGCCGTCGACTCCTTCTGCGAAGCAGTAATGCTCGCGAAGGAGGAGGCGGGGCGCGTGAAGGAGTGGCAGTCTCTGCGCCCTCACGTCCCTAGCCGCCGCAGGAGGAGACGCCCAGGGCGTCGGGAGTCGATAGCGGACTCCCGGCCACCGTAGGCGCGAGCTTGCGGGCGGCGAACAATGGGTAGCTGCGCCGCCCGGTATGGACCGAGCTCGGGTCGACGACGGCGCGCTGTGCTCCACGCGCGCCTCAAAGAGATGTCAGCAGCACTGAAGGGGTCTGCTATGACCGATGCCTGCCAGGATCGCGAGATTGTTCGAAAGAGATACCATAGTCCTGGCATATGGGCGACTGAAGGAACACGGGTGGGTTTTAGTCAGTAAAAGTCTGACACGCCTTCCGGCTCCGCCCAGAGCGGGAGAAGTCATTTGATGATTTCCCATTTAAAAAAAGGGTCACAAATCTAGACTCCAGGCCGCTACAAAGAAATTTAAATCTAATTATCGCTCCATCTAAATTACCTTCCTAACACCACACCTCAGATAAACACTATCCTCATAGTTTCGACACTATCCCAGCTAATAATTGAGGCAATTAAACCTCTTCGACATAGCTTTATCTCACTTAGCGCAACATAGCGCAGCATAGCTCCCATCGACTGGGGCAATTAAAATTGCTCGCAGTTCTGTCTTAGCCTTATCTGAAGAATAGGCTTGGCTAAGGGGCTTGTTAGAGTCGATTAGTGGTACCCGTGGAGTACATGTAGTAATCAGCGCAATCAATGCTCATGTTTGTAGACATGGACAGGCAAATAATTACTATTCAAATGAAGAATATCCAGCATATTCCAGCGTACTTATAGTTGTAAAAAAAATGTATACAACGTTACTCATTGAAAGAATGAGTGAATGCGAGCAGCAGCTTAAAGTTCTGAAGCAATAAAATTATGAAGTGCAAGCAAGACCAAGACGATTACAGACGACGGAGTATGAGCTTTTTTATGAATTCTCAGGCAAAATTTATTTATACACTATACTTAGTATTTTGAGTTGTAGTCATCTTGCTAATCCTTACCCTACCTACTAATATTATAAACTAGCTTCTGCCCGCGACTTCGCGCGCGTCATATTTTTGCTCCCCTGACCCTTCCCGTCGCATCGAATTGCCTGCCAGTTTTAAACAATTTTTCATAGCTGCTCCGCTCCTTTTGATCGTAGCGTGATGATATATAGCCTATAGCCTTCCTCAATAAAAAGGCTACCCAACCCTTCAATTCGGACCAGTAGTTCCTGAGATTAGCGCGTTCAACCAAACAAACAAACTCTTCAGCTTTATAATATTAAGTATAGATGTGAAAGTTTGTACGTTTTAATGTTCGTTACTCAATCACTCAAAAAAGGCTAAACAGATTTGGATGACATTTAGAAACACATTTAGTTTATAACCAGAATTAACACATGAGTTATCACGGTAGTAAGTTTTATAATTATTACCGACCTCCACGCGGGCGAAGCCACTGGCAAAATCTAGTATTTAAAAAAAACAAAAAAAGATTACACGCCCAGAAAATATTACGTACTTACACACATACATACCTCAAATGGATTATCAAATCGTTTCTTGATATACGACTACAAGACATAATATCAGACAATATTATACCAAAGAAACACATAACAATAATGACATGTTCTATATCTACGTAGGTAGCAACAATAGCCTACAATAGCCTTCATATGATTACAGGACGAGAATCATTATCCAACGCGAGCGGCCTCCACTTCATGTCTTATCATAGCGGTAACCAGAGATTAATGTACTACACCCAATATAGATGAATTTGGAGTACAACATCATAAATTATATACTAGATAGACTATAATAATCCATATGCTCGATAGATTAACAAAAATGTTTGTTAAAACGGATGCAATGCATTAAAAAGCTTGCAAAATGTAAATATTTATTTTATTTCAGTCATTTATTTACTTAATAAGATTATTTCGGCCATTGACATTAATTGGACGATGACATTAAGTTTTTAGAAAAATATATGCATATTCCCACGTATTCTAGTTATTAATTAGGCAATTTTGACTATAATTATCACACTAATGTCTTATTTTTTTGCTATCTTTAAAATCTACAACTTAAATTTTATCGTACGGACTTTAGTGCTATATCACTAAAGCCCGTACGACACACACACACACATTAGCGCATTTTAATTTACCTAAAATATATTTTAGGTAAATTAAAACAGCTATGTCATAAACAGCTTGGCAAAATAATGGTAATCAAATCAGACTCTGAGGGAAGCTAAAGCCATAAAGATGCCTGGAGCTGCCTCGGCAACATTAAGTCCTGGCAGGAAATGTACTCTCTTCAATAAAACGATCCCAAAGACTTCCTCGTGTATACTCTACACGCAAGGCCAAGAGTAACGACCAATATTGTAATAAACTTGAATTGCAATAAAATTAATATGAAGAGACTCGGTAACTAATATCGTTATTATCGTTATAGATACGACAGATATCGTTGTGCAACTTCTAATGGTCATATTTTGTAACAATGGAACTGTAACGAAATTAATACCCAGAAATCCTTTCACAAAAACTTATGTAAGATTTAAAATTTTGAAAAATAAGCCATTCAAAAATTTACCTTATCGTTTGTAACTTTACAACTGTAACAAAATTAATATCCGTAATATCTTTTACGAAAGCTTATGTAAGAAATTACAATTTTTGAAAAAATACCACTCAATTTTTTTCCATTTGTAGTTTTATTTTTATTTTTTATAGATAAATTTACGTAAGACAACGGAAGAACTTTCATCTATTATCTAAATTTGAAGACACCGGCTGAACTGCCTTGGTACTGTATCAACAACAAAAAAGGTCGGAAATATAGCATGTCACTTTTAATAATATTTTGTAAAATTATAAGTCAGGTATTTTTATGAATAACTCAATAATGTATAAACATACCACAAGCTAACATCACGCCGTATCGAACCCAGAAATCGACCTCAGCACTAACGCTTACTACTAGGTACTAGATCAATATTTTATCTCATCACAATTCGCTGAATCGCTGTTTCTGTACTGAACTTCTTTTTATAATAAATACGCCATATTAAAATTTGGTACATTTATTTAAAAAAACTTGCAAATGCAAATGAAGAAGAAAAACGAGATGAATGAAATGGGATAAGGTTTGACAAAGAGAGAGATAGAGAGAAATATTTACTTACTAAGATTATTTCGGCCATTTACATCAATTGGACATTGACATAAAGTTTTAAGACAAATAAAGGCATATGCCCTACGTAGTTTAGTTATTAATCAGGCAATTTTGGGGATAATTATCATGCTTATGTCTTATTTTTTATTATCTTCAAAATTTTGCAACTTATATTTTACTAGATTTTGCCAGTGGCTTTGCCCGTCCCCTTGAACCACTCTATCTATTGTTGAAAACTGCATTAAAATCCGTTGAGTAGTTTAAAAGATCTAAACGAACAGACAGCGGAAACGACTACTTTTTATAGTATGTAAAGATGGTACGGACTTCTGAATATTAAAATATGGTTCATTTATTTAACTCTACGCGGGCAAAACTAATATGTACTTCATACTCATAGATATGACGGAAACAAGCCGTGTGTAAATTAAAGGATGGTGTTATGCAGGACGTATCCACAACTTATCCGGGATGACAACAGAAATGTGCCCCGCGGTGAGCCCGCCTTTGTCGGCCTGCGCCCGCGCATCGCGGCCACAGCAATTAGCGACCGTTCATTAATCACGCCTTTGTGTAGGGGGCAAACAGAGTAAAAGGCTTTTGACATTAAGATTCAATTACCTCTATGATTATTGTTGAGGAATCCAGGTTTGTTTAATTATTTTAAATTTACCGTTTCTTCTAATAAAGCTTTGTTTCCTTTTGCTTTGTAATTAGGTAAAACATTTTGTTATACTCACAAAATCGTTAAATATCTCCATATTCTTTACCTACAATTTTTCTCTAAAATCATTCTTTGGCATTATTTTTTCAATATTAATTAAATCTATTAAAATAAAATGAACTTTGTTGGTACGCGCATTAATTGAGAACAGTAGGACGGATTAGGCTATTTCTGTGTTTAAATTTTCATAGGATAATGAATCTGGTGTTTCAGGAAAGAAACAATTTAAGAGTTTCCCAGTAAAACGACTTATTCGGGAAAAACTGAAGCTCCTTTTTTATGAACTAATAAAATTTGGACAGGTAGATTCCGTGGAGCACCTAAAAAACGCCGAATCTCGAATCGATTTCATAATTTACAATTCTAATCGTGGAACTGATTTACGATTCTCTATATTCACACCTATTAGTGGTACAATATGAAACTTAACATATACGCTTTTTTAATTACATTTTTAATTGCCGCATTACGGTACTTTAGTAATTTGGCAAGCATGTCGCGTTATTTAACCAAATTAGATTCTTTCTACGGAATGTTTACTCTAGGGGTTATTGAACCTGTGCTTTGCGGAATGTGAAAGTAATTAAAGGTCGATTCATATGATTATCTCATTTATAATGTGGACTTATGTTGGAAGATTTATCATAATTATGGCTTAGATACGGTTATATACACAATACAATTTAAATAGCCATATGGCTATCTCCTGCCCATTGCTAACGGTATGAACTATAAGCAATTTAAATATATCCAACTGTACTGACGGATCACGGTAATCGTTTTACGTTTGTTCGACATGGAACTTACGCCCATCCGCCATTTGTCTAGAAGCTATAAACTAGGTATTCATTACCGGTCAATAAACCGCTGATTGGAATATTCCCCAGTAAATAGCTTCGACAAACAAGGCTGGGAACATCTTAATTACATCGTCTTAACTGCCCAATGGGCTCTTGAGCCTGGTCTAGATTCCCATGTCCGAAAAGTAATTTATCCATTAGGAATTTCTACGGAGTTTGAAAGTTTTTGGTGTGACACCCCTGTGTCTCGGTCAGCACGTAAATCCGGTAGTCCTGCGCCTGATCTATCTGGTGTCTTATGAGCCTATGAGCGTGAAGGAAACCCTCTTACTTTTGCAGTTCAGTGTGCACCCCTGTTTGCGCACACACTTGTCATCATCATCATCATCAGCCTATAATGTTCCCACTGCTGGGACACAGGACTTCTCTCGATGAGACGGAGCGAGCCATAATCCACCACGCGGGCCCAGTGCGGGTTGGTAGATGTCACATGTCTTCGAATTTTTGGTTCTAAGACATGTTGGTTTCCTCACGATGTTTTCACACACTTGTGCAATATTATATTATCTTCTGCATCCATGGCTCACTGTTGAGTTTGACCACTGTGACCGAAATTCAGCCCAGCAGTTACGAGTTGTAGGTGTTAGGTTCGAAAGCACACTGGCGCTTCACTTTGTTTAATTTATTTCATCACCACTGCATCTTTTCGACCGTATCGCTATCCCACTGAACAGTTATACAAAGACAACGAAGTCTTGACAGTGCGTCAACTGTTTATATTGCATATTTTACTAAAACAGCATACTCTCTTAGTTTATAATCCAACGCTGTCCAGGGGGAAAAGACGATATGACCCAGTGGAGCGCCATCATCTACGTCACAAAACTATTTTTGCAAGGCGTTTCTTTTGCTATCTGGGTGGCTACTTATACAATAAAGCTAATAAGGTGCTACATATCTTAAGCCTTACGAAGGATAAATTCAAAAAGAGGCTAACTGACTGGCTACTAAAATTAAACTATAATGATACTGAAAACATCCTTAAAATGACCTAAACACACAATCAAACACTCTAACACTCCCGCACACTCACACGTCCACATACTCACACACTCACACAATCACCCATACACTACATCTACTAACGTTCTTCTCACATGCTTAACCTAGATTTAAATAGTAATAAATCTATACAAATAAATAAAATTGGAGTGTCTGTTTTTAATATTAAGATAACCACTTTTTACTAAGTGTATATGGATGTATACACGATACATATACCAAAACAACATTTTTTACAATTTTTGTCTGTCTGTCTGTCTGTCTGTCTGTTCGTTCCCGCTAATCTCGGAAATGGCTGGACCGATTTTGACGGGACTTTCACTGGCAGATAGCTGATGTAACAAGGAGTAACTTAGGCTATTTTTATTTTAGAAAGATTCTTTTATTTTAGAAAAAATAACTATCTTCGAAAACTACGCTGACATACGTCTCAAAATTCGTAAAACCCTGGCTGAATCCTACGAAATAGATCAAAATAATGTACTACAGTATTGTACACCTTAAAAAGGCCTACAAAAATGTCCTCAATGGTATATGTCTATCTCTTAGGGATAACCCACAATAACCATTTTTTATCTTTTACTTTTTACGAGAAATAAGGGCTTATTTACGAAGCGATTTTAAGCAATACAACATTAATCCTTATCCAATTAAGTACTTTAAATACATTGTGCATTTAATATAGATCAATATAGCCCTTTACAGCATGTAATTTAAATGAATATCTTAGAAGATATTAGAGATTTAAAAAGTGGGCGCAGAGCGCGTTGGCAGGGGCCGGGTAGTACAGGATAAGTAGGATTGTAATTCATATTACTTTGGCTTCAAAGTAATTGCGAATATCATGTGTGTTCATTATACTCAAAATAAACCTAATAGTATTATTTCAAGTAAGAGACCGCGAAATTGCTTAGATGTTTAGATTTTTGGATGTTTGTTTCTCAATGATGCAAAGACGGCCAAACGGATTTAGATCGAATTTGGCACAAAGATATATCATGGATATGTAACAGATAGGATACCTACTTTATCCCGGTAGTAGGTTCCCGGGTGATATTTTCCGACAGCTATACGGGCCAAGCCACTGGCAAAAGTACTATTCCTATAATTATGTTCGGTGTCTGGTAAATGATTGAGTGTCTGTATAGGTAAAATAGGAGCGTTAAGAAAAACCAGGAAGACTTATATTCAACTAAACCAAGCCCTATGTCACAGTCTTCTTACTCTGAATACTATTACTTTTATTTTAAAAACACCAACACACATGATGTTCTCATAAACTATGAATCCTAAGTAATATGAGTTATAATCCTACTACTAATAATATTATAAATGTGAAAATATGTATGATTGGGTGTTTGTTTCTCAATCACGCAAAAATGGCTGAATGGATCTGGATCGAAAATAGCACACAGAGTCTATATTACCTATATAACCTGGAATAACACATTCTTATCGCGGTAGTACGTCCTCTTGCATTAATTTCCGACATCCACGCGGGCGAAGCCGCGGGCAAAAGCTAGTAAACTATAAATGTCGTATGATTCCCTACATTCTGTCAGCGCGCCTAGTACATAATTTATGAAATGAAAATGTAAAGGGGTGGGATCCTGGTGTCCTGAAACACAGGCCACGTGCCTAGCTTAGGCACCAGTCTCCCACAATATATACTTACCTGAATTGTGTATCATTGTTGAATCTGACCAATGTAAATTAAGTTATGTATATTGTGGTGAGAAAATAAAGTTGATTGATTGATTGACTGCTCTCAAAACGGTAAAGGAAAACATCGTGAGGAAATTGGCTTGCCGTAGAAACAAAAATTCAAAGTTATGTGATATTTACTAACCCGCACTGGGCCCGCGTGGTAGATAGCTCAGCCGGCAGCCCCTCTCAAATAGAGGAGGTCTGTATACCAACAGTGGGAACATTGTAGGTTGATTATAATGATGATGATGACCGATGATATCGTCCATATTAATATTATTTTTATTCATCACAGCCTCACGTGGTCGTCTCTATCCACGAATGATAAATGATTTTATTTCTGTAAGTAGGTTTGTACAAACACTTTTACACGTCAATCATATTTTTGAAACTAGATGAGGTCAGCGTTTCCTATCTGACTATTCTGAGAAGAAAGGCCGAAACAAACTCAGAGGCCTCTTTTAAAGTCCAGACATAATCTTGGTCACATTATGTGAAGACCATGTATACTGGTGTCGGAAGTGGTCTTTTGAGGAAAAAACCACACAGATTGTTTGGACCTTTCCCGGCAATGCACGCATTTGTCATAATTAAAAAAGTAACCATGGAGCTTCTCACCGGCTCTACTCCATAGGAATCAACAAATTGGAGCCGTGCACCTAGGTTCTGACGTTTCATAAGTGCCCTTGCAGGTTTATGTGAAATAAAAATATTTTGATTTCAAAACGTGCAGCTCAACTCAGAACTTAAGAAGCTCAACGATTCGACGAACAATACCAAAGAGAGGATATTTGAGTACACTCAAAAATGATACAAATTCGTACAGACAAAATACGAAACGAGCAGCTCAATAAACAACAATGATATTTACTGGAAGCAAAACTTCATGCCTATTAAAAAATAAATAGCTAATTGTTTAAATGTATGTGTATGACTAAATTACTTCACAGATGAAAGCACGTAAAAGTTTGACATGCAAATGCGATGCGAAATCGGTAATTAAACTGTGGATGGATATAACTGAATGATTTGCACCGCTTTCCAAATAGTTGAGGATCAAGACATGTCTATCTATACTGCTCTGCTTTGTAGGATGTAGAACATCAATGCAACTTTCAAGTCACGTACAATAGAACTCTTATTTCATTCGACGGCGGAACAAAGGAGAATGCGGTATCTATATAATAAAGAATGACCAAACTCGGATGACTCTTTAAAAAGTTATGCGTGGTGGTTATACGTAAACAAATTACATATACGGGTTTACTTGAGAAACCCCGCCTTTTAATTCGTCGGTAATGATGAAACGATGATACTGTCTGCAAAATTGCAATGGTTGTGGCGCAGCACGCTTCTATTAATCGGAAAGACAGTGAGAAAGCGTCTGAGAAGTAAAATAATTAATTCCCATAACTGTGCTGCTGTGCTGTGCTGTGTTCATATAACTGATGACCCTAAAGTTACTCAAGAATTTAACGACATCCGCATTGAGCGAATAGGAACTGATAATACAAATAAAAAACGAAATAAAAAAGAAAAGAAAGAATCCCTAATCGCTATTAAAAAGCGACTTTCTAAACTGTCTGTAGCATTAAACTCACATAAAAGCATCTTCAGCTTCGATCATGTGACTCGCAACTCGCATCATATGAATTTTATCAGCTGACTCGTCCTCTCACTTTCCGCGACGCGGGCGCGTGGGATAACACATAACAAGCTTTTATGATCTATTCTATTGAGAAGCCCGCAGCTGCCCAATCCAACCACTTTTACTTTCTATCTCACCTTAGTTGAAGAGGTAAAACACTTGTCATGACATCACCGTATTACATACTGGTCGGCCAGGTAATTTTTGACCACAATTTGGACCATTGAAGTTGTTTAACTCTCTTAGATTACTTGAAATTATTTAGAAAGTACATCGTTGCGTAATTTGAAAGACGCGCTCAATCGATATACGAGTATGTACATTCAATGTTACCCGCTGCAAAAATGTCATTTCATTTGAAGTATGTATTTTACCGAGACTTAATTAGTACATATGTTGGGTACGATATAATTTTGCTTTCATTATTATTAATATTAGCGTGTGGCACACGACAGATGTACTTATCTGATGATGGTATCGATTAATCGCGTCGGTGCGTGTGACGTGACACAGATCAATGTCATCGGTGCAATGTCCACTAGATGGTATACAATACTAGCTTTGTTGTTCTATCCGTTCTAGTTGTCTTAACTCGCTGATGTACAATGAAAACAATTCGAGGAACATGAAAACAATTCGTGTAACGGTGCGTTTTGATTTCTACTGAACAATTGTGTAAGTACACTTGTTGTTCTTATAGAAAACATCGCATTGTCTGAGTTCACGGTCTACCAATAATCGTCGGGAGATGTCATATAATTGGATGATATCTCTAGTGGTATTTGAGATATATAAAGACACTAGCTGTTGTCTGTGACTTCGACTGCCATCCAGGTTGACATGTAGCCTATTTCCTTCTCCAGGCCACTTTGTACTTATGTGCCAATTAAAATTTTCATCCATATCTGTTCCGAGGTTTTTTTTTTTTTTCTGGATGGGAAATCTTCAAATGACTTCTCCCGCTCTGGGCGGAGCGGGAGGGCGTGTCAGACTTTTACTGACTAAAACCCACCCGTGTTCCTTCAGTTGCCCATGTGCCAGGGTCATATTATCTCTTTCGAACAATCTCGCGACCCTGGCAGGCGTCGGTCCTAGCAGACCCCTTCAGTGCTGCTGACATCTCTTTGAGGCGCGCGTGGAACACTAAGCGCCGTCGACCCGAGCCTGGTCCTTACCGGGCGGCGAGCTACCCATTGCTCGCCGCCCGCAAGCTCGCGCCTACGGTGGCCGGGAGTCCGCTATAGACTCCCGACGCCCGGGGCGTCTCCTCCTGCGGCGGCTAGGGACGTGAGGGCGCAGAGACTGCCACTCCCTCACGCGCCCCGGCTCCTCCTTCGCGAGCATTACTGCTTCGTAGAAGGCTTTCCATGCCCTCTCGCTCCGTACCATGGCTCGCACCAGGGTCGTACGCGAGAGGTCGCCGCCGCCGGTTCCGAGGTTTTAGTGCGAAAACAAAACAAACAAACACAGAAATATCAAATAGTTTATCTTTTTATATAATAATATTAGTTTGGATTTCTATTGTTTTAACTATAAAGCCAAAAACAAACTGAACCATAAAGGTGCTATAGTGAGTGTACGAAAAAATATACCTAAAACAAACGTGTTTGGCAAAATGCGTCGTTTCATTCAGTGCAGATATTTTGACACAAAATCTATTTAGAACAAGGAGTTAGTATTATAGTAAATTAAGATTTTGTATTTATCATACATTACATATTCATCAAGCCACAACCACAATAAATAATAAATTACGTATGTAAGCTTAAACACGCCGCCTAGATAACATCAAGATACAAGATAACCCAGTGTCCTTTCCATTTGATTTCTCTTCCGTCACGCGGACGGAACCTCCACTAAAGAGCGAATTCCGTGCGATTACTTATACATTCTAACAAAAACATACAACGGCACGCCACAACAAATAATAACCTGAATATATCACCGAACAAACGATCTCCCTAATTGAATTATAAACATCTTAACCGTCTTTCTATTATTGTAAACTGTTCTAAATTACTGCTAAGCATCGCACGTTTAAAATCAAATTACGGTACAAGTCATATGTAACATTATCTCGCGATTACTCGAGAATTCTCTTCTAAGAAGTGTTTGTCGGGTATCCGCTGAGACCTGAGATACTGCATACGTGAGCATGAATATCATGGCAGGAATCTAAATGTAATGAGATAGTTCGTGGGTTAGATGCAGACGCCAGGCAGCGCCGCCCGAGAATAATACCCTGCCTTTAGGGCATAACTTTAATTCAGCTGGCAACCACGAACGAGTTTATAGTCAAGCGAAGCAGAAATGAAAGCAATCATAAATTGGCTTTCGTTCTGAAGGAAATAATTAAATTAAATGTAATGCAATAAAACTTGTCTAGGTCCGAGAAAGTGTGAATACGAATGCAACTGAACGTCTAAGCCGCAGCCTAAACCATTTTGGTGAAGCGGTCTAGATTACTTATCTTTACGATTATCTGATGCTAAGTTATACATTTTGAACAGCGTAATTAAACGTCGTTAAAATCTAAGCAAAACTATGATGGGAATGTCGGTTTAGAAAACATTTAGGCGAATTAACTGCTAACGTAACTAAGTGATCTAAGATCTTGTTTAATCATAATATGACACTTTCTACGTTCGCAAAAAATCGTAAAATAACTAGTTAGTCAAGTTAGAAGCCAGTTTGTTACGACGCGACTCGTTGGAGAACCTAATCATATGTATATCACGCCTATAACATACGCGTTTCGATAAAAAGTCTATCTCCTCCACGGTCCATTGTTTGTCGGTTCATTTGCATGATGAATCGACATTAAATTTGGACGCTTTCAAATTTTTTGCTGATTTCGCGCAGTGCTACGTCCGACATAAACAAATTAATGGTCAATCGAGATCCAATCTAAAGTAGATCGCATCTCTGATATCTTCATATCTCGCCACACTCAATTACTGGGAACTGCTTAAATTAATCAACGCTATTCACTTGACGTGCTGGTGGTTTTTTCCCGACACCTCTCGGCTAGTTATTTTCTCTTGTTTGTTTTATTGTTGATGCAAGCCGGGCCTGGGTGCTGTAAGTGGACGCCATTTATTATCCCTTCAACTGTTTTTTTTTGTAAGGCTTATTTTAACTTACGGAACACTGATACATGTTCCCCATTCGCTTTGTAAACATTAATATGAGCGTCTTGCAATTATTAACAGATATAAAATGTATTTGTACATTGATATCCTATGTGTTACTCGTATTACTGTTTTGACTCTTAGACAAAGTATCTTCACGGTAAAACATTTATCATTTGATAGGTACTGCTTTTTGTAGAAGATCAATTTGCATGTTCTTGTCACTTGTACTTTCAAAAGATATACATTATTTATTCTGTTATTGCGTGCCGACAATTTGCATAATGTGAGATTTTCTTTTACACTTTGTTTCAGTTCAGTAGAGCAGTACCTACTAGTGTTTATTTGATGCGTGACTTTGATTGGCCCTGTAAAATATTAATTGAGAAATATTTTTAAATGAATTGTTACACGCATACGTCCCCTACATACATACCATGCCGATATCGGCTATGGTGTCTCTTTTTTAGGGTTCCGTACCCAAAGGGTAAAATGCGACCCTATTACAAAGACTACGCGGTCCGTCCGACCGTCCGTCTGTCACCAGGCCGTATCTCATGAACCGTGATAGTTAGACATTTGAAATTTTCACAGATGATGTATTTCTGTTGCAGCTATAACAACAAATACTGAAAAACAAAATTAGATAAATATTTAAGGGGGCTCCCTTACAACAAACGTGATTTTTTTGCCGTTTTTATAGATAATGGTACGGAACCCTTCGTGCGCGAGTTCGACTCACACTTGGACGGTTTTTAATTTCCAACATGTATAGGTTGCAGGCGTGTGTGTAGTGCGGACACGTTATAACAATGTAAGTATGTTTATCAGTTGTCTGGTTACCCTAGGTTCTGCCTAGTTTGGGATCAGATAACGTTGTGTTGGTTGTCCTAAGATATATATATATTATATATTTTAGATATATATATATATTTGGTGTGTGTGTATGTGGTTTACTCTTGAGTTCCTTTCTCGTCCATTGGTTTTCAAAGTCTTTAACATTTTATTTTACCAAACTCCTCCAAACAAGTAATTCCTTTGCCAACACTACTATATTGCATCTCTTTATAATATTTCGTCTTCAAACTTTGTTATGATACACGCTACATTAAAAGTACTAAACAGTAATTGGTATATAACAGGGGACATTATTGGTTGTTACACGCTATGCTACTACACTGTTCGCTACACTATGTGCTACATAATACGCTACGCAAAATGCTACGCTACACTTACACAGATGTGCTACAGACATTGGTCTACTCTACATCAGTAAACGGGAGCACATAAGTGCTTTGAGCACTGCTGTGCTACAGGCAATGCTACGCTAAGTTGTAAGTAACATGTAGTAGTAACTCTATCGTCGCAACAACTATCAGCACTTGATTCCATTTGAAGGACAGCTAAATTCACACCTGTTATTTTTTCACACAAAACCGTCGGTATATTATAGATCGCCTTCGGAAATGTCGTGCTCAGATAGTTAGCTTGCACGCGGATGATTCGGCGCACATTCTAGCTCCACATTATTATCAACAGGGTGCACTGACTCCTGCTGTAACTACTTAAGTTTTTCGTCTCTTTTTTCCGCTCAATCGGCTGACAGTGACATGACGCGTCCATGTAGCATTAACGCGCAAAACCAAACACTTCGCGATAGTCACCCGTCATAATATTAATGTGAAATCTGACAAGATCAACAACACCTTTTTGTAATCAACCGTTAAATCGCCTATTAGTCAGATGTTAGTCTCAACTAAATATGTTATTATGGTGTCCATTACAAATTGTAGATTCAGACGCGCTTAATGAATATTTATTTTATTTATATGCGTTGGTGTAATTTTATGATATTTAAGTCATTTAAATGGTGCTAAGAATCGCATTTTGCTCGTTCACTTTATGGTTTCAGGTCACGCTATGCATGTGAAGGTTTCAATTTGCTATATTTTATTTAATATCTATGATTTTTTTATTACCAGCCAGCAATGAAACAAAGTTTCTCACTGCATGCTTTTATTGTCGCAAATATAAAGAATAGCTAAAGTACACATAAATAATGATTTTTAATTTATAAACGTACCAATATGTCGTCGAATAATACCACCATATCCGTATTCGACAATCAAGTGTCGATAAAAAGCCTTATTATCATATCACCATCACCAGCCTCAAATGGTTCCGAGCCTCACACAATAGACAATTTTTATGCCAGAAAAACTCAATTACATTTTTGCCTATGTATGTACATGACTGTTCTATTATGTATCTGTATTAGTACAGTTAAGTACCCGCGGCGGCCGTCACTTGTTTTTTGCTGAGATTAAAACAAAACATGACATGACAGGGCACCTCATTTGTCACAATTAGTCGAACCATTTGCAGGATCACAAGGTTATATGTGATTACTGTTCTTTTTTTATTATATATTTAACGTTACCCTTGACAGATATGAGTGGGCAATATTTTTTGGGATGAGTGATGCGATGGCTGTATAGTAGATGTACTTTTTACGTCAGATGTTAGGTCATTGTAGTCATTATTAGTGAGGTCAGGGTAATGTCACTTAATGAGCTTTATTATTCAGTATTCTAAGCAAAATTCACGGTCTTCTTGTACAACCTTGAATTGAGAATGTTAGTATTTGCTCAATTTCCTGAAGTTCTTTTCATTTAAATATTTGCCTTAAAATAAAGTAAAGAAATAGCAATAAAAGCTCTTGATAAAGATCAATCATTACCATTACATATATTTGTTACCTCTATTATTAAATTTTAAAACTAGAAGTGCGGGCGTCCCAAATTTGACCCATTTCGATGTTCTTCCTGCTCCAATTAATATTTTATAATGCATTTAATCGTAACCTTTTATGACTTTTCCTGAAATACGATGATTATTATATTTATTATTTATACGAGACTTCAACCACATAATTGCAATATACATATTTTTTATCCAAATTTACCTCATTCGGTATGTTCAGCGCTTCTAGTGTGTTAAACCTATGTCTACTAGAGAGTGAGTAGCAGCGGTCTCTTAGCATTTTACCATCATACTGCGTACGCCAACGCGCCTGCCAAGCGTGGCGATTATGGCAAAAAGCCTCCCCCAAATTGGGGGGCTTATGTCCAGCAGTGAACGTCAACCAGCTGGAATGATGATGAACATATGTCTACTTATTATTACACTGCTGTTTCTTGTCCCTAAATAAACCAACAATAATAAATATGCCATTAAATTAATCGTAAGAGTATTACGTATTAATTGGGCAGTAATCACTTATTAGAAGAGAATATTTAATTACGAATCCCCACTTGATTTCCGCTGTAAGACTTGTATTATTGCCTAATTAGGCGTATACATTTCCGTATTATGTAATGTGTATGTAAGACTGTTTGGTATATAAAGTTTTCTGTGAAGATAAAAGGCATTAGCTGGGTATTGGTCGTCTTCACTCGTAACAGTCAATTAAACGAAGAGTTACTCCGGTTTAGTCACGTTTGAGGAGCAAACCAGACTGGTAGAGGATTTAGAAACGAAACGGAGTTTAGGGAAAAAAGTTTTAAAACTTTTGCTTAATAGCGTGCCATTCGAAAGGGCTTTCTAATTGCTTCCAAAGGTTCCAAAATTAGACAACTATTGAAGGCCGAAAATTAATTAATGAAATATTTTTTTGGTTTTATTCCATAGAACAACATCTAAAAGAACATGTCTTTTGCATAGTATTTAGATAAGTGTTTTTGTACAACCGGAAGTAGTAAAAAATCTTTTTTTTTCTTTCCAGTGCCTTTTCGTAGATTTTTTTTTGTGCCAGAAAGTTTTTCGTGAATTTTTTTGTACTCAATTTTAAATGGGACCAACATTGAAGTATACCCTTTCCAAAGCTCACTTTTCAGTAAAAAGTTTTGCGTGTTCATACATAAAAGTTAAGATAAAAATATGCGTCGACTTGAGAACCTACCCCTTTTTTTCGTCGGTTAAAAATGAATAGACAAAGCTGTTCATTTTAAAGCAATAATGAGAAGCATAACTGTTCATTTAATATCCTTGGATCAAGGTCTAATGACCAGAAATTAAGAGGTTTATTATTATTTATTGCATTAATAAAACGCTAGAGAGGTAGTGGCAGGATTTCGCTTATAGAAATAAGCGAAATGCCAACAACCTAGTGTGACAACAACCTAGTGTGACAACAACCTAGTGTGAATATAAGGTAATTATATTATTTACTCGCTAGGGTACGTCAGGCGCTTTGACACAAGTCGCGGGCAGAAGCTAGTATGGCATAAAATTCAAAACGTGCCAATTGCCTAATACGTATTTCTGGAGTTGTCTGTTTGCCCACAAATTAATTTACTTCACGGCTTATAGAAAATAAGATATTATTTAAAAGTATCGATTCGCCCATTGCGGTCGAGTAAATTTTTGCGAATCGACTAATAAGCCATAATACTGTAATGACTAATGGGCCCATTCATCAGGGAAGTGTTGTGATTGTAGCAATTTCCCTTTTGACTGTTATTTGAAACAAGCATGGGAAAGCCCACGAATGCGATGGATTATTTGTATTTGTCTAAAGTCAAACTATTAGCAATAAACAATTTAACGAGAACCTCATAATTCACGATAAATCAATTATTAATAACCATTTTAACAGCTCAAGCTAAGCTACACCATATGCATGTGCTCACAAATGGTTGAACGGGTATTTGAACCCACGACCCTTAATTTGCTCGCCGACACCTTAGGCTATAATGGCTTTATTGAACCAGGTTTTGTACTACACCGACAATGTTAATTAATTAATTTAACAATAACTAATGAACACATAAAATAGTAACAAAGTTGTAGGTGCGTATCATCGTGGGAGCATCGGACTTGGCTGTAAAATATTCATTACAGTGCGAAAGTTTAATTGAAATGAAAAGAATACGTTTGATAATTATCATTTTTTTTACAATAGGCAATAATGTATAGGTACAGGAGATGAAACATGTCGACGGAATAGCGGTTGAAAATATAACTGGAATAAAAGAATCGGGAATAATAAAGCCAAGTAAATGACAAAATAAATAAGCAAATGGATAAAGAGATGCGTACCAGACCATTAAAAATACACTCTAGGATTTTTTATACTCTTCTCTCCATCCCACATCAAATCCATAAAATTTTATCGTTATTCACCAAAGAAACTGAACGCGAACAGCACATAAATTACGTTTAAGAGCTGTCAATGTCATTATTTTCTGTGGTATATTGCACAGCAGAAAAAAAGAAAAGATTAATCTCCGAAAAGTCCGTAAAATATTCTCCATTCCTTTTGACATTTAACAAACAAAGCTCAATATGTACGGCTCTTCCACAACGGATTCTAGGCAAACGGAACGCAAATACACAATAAGCCTAATCATAAATTTTCTACACGCCAACATTAATCAGTTTGGAAACTATAACTGTGGAAGAAACAATGGGAGCGAGACCAATGAACAACTGTAGATCCGGGCCCTTTGACTGTCTAACGTAAAGCTATCTAAACTAAGCTTAAATTAATGTACTAAGGATTTGTATTCAATACAATTTACAATGTACAATCAAACAAAGGGATAGGTCTACAGGCAGCTAACTGGTAACTACTCTCCAGCAATGCTGTGAGCGTGCTCTCTGGTCAAGTCTCTAACATCTCTCAAAACTCTTTTAAGCGTGTCATAAGTTTAAAAGTTATGACGCATGCTGCAGTCTGCTTGGAAAGTCATTACTAATGGTAATGAGTTTCCAAGAGGAATTTCTTAGAAGCAGCCTTTTTTTTTGTGTGGGAAATCATCAATGGCTACTCTTGCTCCGGGTGGATCGGGAGGGCGTGTCAGGCTTTTACTAACTAAAACTCACCCGTGCTCTTTCAGTTGCCTGTGCAAGAGCCACGGCAACTCTATCGAACAAATTTGCGACCCGAAGTCTGGGTTTGTGCCTGGATCGCCACCCATTCTATGGGTTCAAACATAAATGTGAAAATGTAGGTTTCTGTAAATACACCTAACAACTCTGAATAATTGTTTCGGGAAAACAGACATGAAGTTATGAGTATTGGAAAAATCACATGTTTGGCAATTAAGTACAGGCAAAAATACCCGAGGCATAATACCAAACAGTTTGTTCGACTGTACTATTGTGATATTCCCGCTAATAAACTCGGTTACAAATGTTACTTTGAGAACGATGCCAACGTTGCATTCAAAAGACTTCAACGCGTTTTCTCAAGCGGTGAATGCAAGGAAATATGAAAAACACTGGTTTGATACAACTGATATGTGGACTTCTTGCAATTCAAAGAACCGTTAATTAGATTGCTTTTTATGTTGTGAGTTGGCTAAGTAGTTAGTATCCATCAAAATTGTAAAACTAGGAGATCGCTAATGTAAGGCCTGAATTAAAGAGGAAGTAGAATTTTATATGTATTTACACTAGTACACTGCCTAGTCTCTGTTCATCTGTGTTGGGTATGGTTTCCAGTCTAACTGAATATAGCCGAATACCAGTATTCTACATGGAGCATACACATGGAGTATTTTATATGGTGCGTACCCCTTGGTAAGACTCGTTTCAGACGATTTTTGGCTTCGGACTACCATTAACGACTATCAAAGACTTATGAATGACAGCCGCAAGCACGCAGAGTCTTGATACGTAATAGATGGTCACCCATCCACGATCAAGCCGCTGCAAGCATAGCTTTACCTCCGTTCAACCCGCTGTTATCATTTAGCCACAAGCTATTCAAACTAGAACACGAACGCTTATCGATATAAATAGGTCCGAAGGCCTTCACACGGAGCTCGACTATTACAAGAAAACTCACACTTATCGAACCAAAGGAAATGAAATCTTGTGTATGGGAACTTAGTGAAATACAGTCACCGTTAGGAAATGCAACAAATACGTGTACGGTATTTAGCCGTTAATACATACTCATGACGGAGAGTTTTTGTCAACTTATTTCTTAATTGGATTATCCTACAATGCAACCTTCCGTTGCACTTCGGAACACGCACGGTACGCTCTGATTAACATTAGCACACACGAAAACTAACTTTATCTTCATTGTTTTAAGATTTGTTTTCCACTGAAAATTCCAAGCCATGTGAAACAAACTACAATTACATACTAAACAATGCTAAGAGCAATGTTTAAAAACTAGGGCTCGAGGAACTCACGCGAAATAAGGCCTTAGCAACACTTGCGGTTGATACGGAGACATCTACTTTCGTCCTGATTTGCGAAAACGAACCTTACAGTGAAAGAAACAGAGGATATTATTGTTGTGAGTTGTTATCGCAACGCTTGACTGCGGTTTCCGCAGAATGCCATTGTATTGCAGTGTCATCCTAGATATATGTCACTGTTATAAGATCGACGGTGGCGTGACGCGTCCGCGCGTCCGCCAGCAGCGTGCAAAGATAACGCTGATACGTTTGTTTATTGTCACGCTAGCACGCTACGGGATGCAGAGTATAGCAGAAGTAGGCTGATTCACCTTGAGATGTCTTAGCAGATAGGTACACCTATATAACATATCATTGTGTCCTGCTACTCAACAAACACAACTTCACATACAGACATACAAACACACATAACTCTTTAGCATCATACTTTGTTTCTGTAATTCTAATTTCCTACATAATATGCGTGTTATACCTTCTATTTGTATTTTTTTAAGTATTTTTTAACTATACGTGTTACCAAAATGGCAACAACCAAGGCTGTCAACTTTATAAATTGATTCTTGAACCCATGGCTGAACGCTGACCCCTAAAATACAGGCCCAGGCCTAGTTTGGGGGTTAGGATCTATTTTGTGACAGTACATTCATGTGCTATCTCATTATGACTGGCTTGTAGCATGTATTTTTAAGAGTCAAATAAATGTTTTTATTTATTTTATTTATGCTACTAAAAATATTATCATCTGCCTAGCCTTTTCCCAACTATATTGGGGTCGGCTTCCAGTCTAACCTCATGCAGCTGGAGTACCAGTATTTTACATGGAGCGACTGCCTATCTGACCTCCACAACCCAGTTACTGGGCAAGACTGGTTGTCAGATTTTCGGGTTTCTGACGACCCGTTACGACTGTCTAAGATCTACGATAGGCAGCCGGAACCAACGGCTTAACGTGCTTTCCAAGGCACGGAAGGGTTTTGGGACTTGCTACTTAAAATCAAAAATCAAAATCGAAAGTCATTTATTCAAACTAGGCTGAGAGTCAGCACTTTTTTAACGTCAAAGTTACATAAGACAGTCCCTCCAAAACGCCCACCCTTCACCACTTCCTAATGCTTTAGCTGGGAAGAAGAAGTGGCGCAACAAACAACCCAGCAGCACAGCTGTCTGTTAAGTAATAAGAACTTGACTCTATACAGTATTATTTGAGTAATTAATATTATAAAACAAAAACATACATCAAATTATTCGCCATATGTCAGCTAGCACACGCCAATATACCAACAAAACATTGAAAACTAAACTCAAGCTGAAATAATAAAATCGTAAATAGAACTTAAAACCTAAATAAGAGCCTAAAAATGTACCTGCTTATATAGCTGTACAGCGAGCAGTAATTTGTGCCAACATTAGCATGATTGACAAACGCACACATATCATACATATATAATTAATAAACCTATAATATTCCCCTTTAGCTATAAACCTCCACGCAGGCCCAGTATCACATGACTTCGAATTTTTGGTTCTAGAACATTTTTAGAATCGTTTTCCTTCACCGTTTTGAGAGCAATGGTGATGACATAATGTAGACACAATAAAACACTATTTATCTATCTCTCATATTTATATGCAATTGCACACTTGCAAGGCATTTGTGAACATGAATGTCATACATGAAAGTTATTATGTAAAAAAGCTTACGTAAAATACTGATGTTTAGCCGTACGTATCTGAAAACCGACAAACCGATGTTGCAGCGAAAGCCAAATGCATCAGCAATTTGAATGGTAAAAAAAAAAAAAACTATGTGAGACCGTAACCACTAAAACTGAAAGTCGGTAAGAAGATATTTGGGGATCGACAAACCACTAGTTTCTGGAAGGTTATTCACAAGATTATACTATGCCATTTAGAACCAAATGAATTAACTTGTCTCACTAATATTGTTAAGTTTTCCGTATTTCAGTACTTTCTCGCTAATGGTTTCCAATTACAGGAATTATTCGTAGAATTATTTTGGTAATACCTAAATAACTAAAAGATTTAACTACGTTAAGTTTTCTTTTATAGGTATGACGTGAAGTAAAGAATTTTAAAGTACATGTTCATTGAATTTATTTTGTCATGTGATATATCATCCGATTGTTTTATTAAAAAAAAAAACATATAACACTGAAACCTTCCTTTAAAGTAAAATTTTTAATCAGCGTGTTATATTAAAAAAAAAACATGTAACCCTGAAACCTTCTTTAAACGTAAATGGACAATGGATCCTCGTAATTATAATGAAGTCTTCATTCCATTGTTAAACCCAAGTTATTGAAGCCAAAATGCATCCACATTATTAAGCAGCATTTCAATTGTTTTAGCCCGACATCGGAAGAAAAACATCGTTGGAAAACTCATAATATTGTTCTGACAGCAACCTTACATAATGATGAAAGACATTAAGACATAAATAACAGTTTGTCACCTGGTCAGACGACTTGAGGCGTCATTGCATCGGCCGCCGCGCTGAGTTCAAGGTCAGTCATAAATTATCATTTCCCACGGCCCTTCACAGCGACATCGCATTCAACATTCAGAAAAACGATTGCAACCAATTGACCCATTAATTTTTTTATGTTACAGATCAATAACCACAAAAAAAATACGGTATTTCCGAACACATTAAAAGACTCCGTGATCTCAAGAACGCATACTTTCACGGAAAATCGCCGTTCAGACCCAATTCGGCGTAAGCGATAAAAAAAGTAAAACGGGCCACTTTCTGAGGCTTCATTCATCCATAGGCTGTTATTGTTCTCCACGCGATGCCATACAGCGTGTTCCGAGCACGTGGATTGAATACGAGCAGGTATGTGCTGTCATATTAACCTGATTGGGAATGATAAATGATGGGTATCTTAACTCAGTGCGTGTTCTTCCACAATTAACTCAGTAATTCTATAGTTTACATACAATTTGCGTCTGTGGTCTCGATCAGACTCGTTTGCTTTGAATGTTCGGATTAGAAGGATGTGTCAATTTGCTGCCAACCGTGGAGGGTCTAGTATTGATGTAGATTTATTTCATCTGCCAAGGCTGTGCTTCCTTGTTATTTAGATTGATTTATTATTCTAAGAATTGTATGCCAATACATAAAAGATGTTACGGACACACGGATAGCTTATAAAATGTTTTAAAGATTGCGTGTTTAATTAAAACAAAAGTCGGAAACGCAACAATATTCTGCTTTCCCGTTTAAAATGTTTTGACTCGTGAATTTTTGAAAACATACATACTTACTTAAATACTTTCAAAAGTACATTCACGCATTAAATGTCAAAACTTTCATCGTCGCGAGAGCGCCCGGTATTTGTCCTGGTGCCACACTTGCGGGCACGCGCACGCGCACCGAATATTTACCACATTCAGATACACTTCATTACCAAACGTCATTAACGCGAATGACATTCAGTTAAATAGTAATAAAATGTAGAAAGTCATCTGAGCTTTCTTTGTGGTTATCAAATTCGAATGTAATTGAATGCGAGAGGAGAACGACTACCGTACATTGAGCAATTTGCTCTAACACCTCCATCCGCCGCACGGAAGCACATTGTTGCCGACCTAATAGCCGAGTTTCACACACCAGACGATTACCCATAAACAGACGACGTAAACGATAGATACCGACGACCAACGAATATGGAACGGTAACTCTATTTAAGGCAACAAAAACTCCATTCATGTGCTGACCTCAACAAAATTATCTAACTGTTCGACACTTAATTTCCGAACGCAGAGCACGTATGTTTCTTTACAAAACATCCATTAGGCGTTAGAATTTGAATTTTAAATCAGAGATAAAACAAAATAAACTGTAACTTTCTTGTATGTGCTGGAGAGACAAATTCTTTTGTGCGAAGTAGTTAGCTCTACGTGTAACGACATTGTGCAGACATGAATAGATTTAAAAGTTTCGCATTGCTGAGCTCGATACAAAGGAACGGTCCTTGTTACAACGCGTAATACGGACAATACAATGCCACTTCTTTGCGATTTACCAAGATGTGTTGCGCGAGAGACGATCATTGTTTTTCGAACAATATGACGAAAATCATCAAAATCACTTGTTCAAGTCTAAGAAATCTTGGTGCACAGAACCAGAACTGTCACTGTTCTGGTTCTGTGCACCAAGATTTCTTAGACATAACGTATATTCTGGACGTCATGGGAATGAAGATTTTCTAAAGATATGCTCAACACCGATTTTTCCCTGCCGGTGCCTACCGGTGAGTCTTAATAAGTTCACTCGTAAACTTAAAATCAATCACGCCTTATTTTTCCGAAGGCTTAGGCAAAAGTGTACGTATAGTACACCACCATTTAGCCAATTATGTTTAAATCCCATGTAATAGGGGGCGACCCTATTAATCAACCTCAATCCATAATCCGAGCTGCTACTGAAATAACCAGATAGAAAAACCAATAACACTTTACATGAAAATCGACCCTAGGACCAGGACAATAAAAATCACGAGGTAACACTAATCCAATACAGAGCATGCACTTCACGTTCGCTTAAATGAACGTGCAATGAAGAGCTTGCGGGTGGCGAGCAATGGGTAGCTCGCCGCCCGGTAAGGACCAAGCTCGGGTCGACGGCGCGTAGTATTCCACGCGCGCCTCAAAGAGATGTCAGCCACACTGAAGGGGTCTGCTAGGACCGATGCCTGCCGGGGTCGCGTGATTGTTCAAAAGAGATACCGTGACCCTGGCACATGGGCAACTGAAGGAACACGGGTGGGTTTTAGTCAGTAAAAGTCTGACACGCCCTCCCGCTCCGCCCAGAGCGGGAGAAGTCATTTGATGATTTCCCATCCAAAAAAATATATAAAAAAAGCCAATGTTCCCAGCATATGAAGCTCTATCTATGTTTCTATTCAATGTGCGATTAGTCTAAACACACCTCACTAGTAGCATGCATGTGTAGTTCAAAGCTTCTTACTAGGACTTCTTCGTACACCGGTTAATATGTATTTATATGCAGTTGAGCTACCGGCTCATGAAACTGTTACAAGCGGTCACGCCGCCGCGTCAGCTGCCTATCAATTATTGAAGAATTGCTTTCCGATGCGAGGGAAGGAAGTGATGCATGGAGACGATAACTGTCGAGCGAGCGACGACCTAGACCTCAGAACAAATACTAGAACAATAGACAGGAATACTAATCAAACGCACTAAAAATGCTATGAATACAAATGACTTTTTTCTGCACTTGAACTATGTATGTAATGCGCAGGTGCAGCGATCGCAAAATGCGGAGATTCTTACTCAATACATAATTATCGCTAGATAAAGTCATGAAATCAATGACTAATGGGATAAGGAAAAATCTCCCGCACACGTAATTATTTAATTATACGAACTTCATCGTCATTGTTGGCATTACGTGTGTGTTCACCACGGTGGTGTTATTACAAAACAACTACAAAATGCTTGTAATTTTACCACAGAATCTGTGTAATATGATATAATGGATGTTTGGAGAAAGTGCTGATGTAAGCCTATTTTTCGTGGACGGTGATGTGTGAAGAGGCAGCACTCAGCTGCACTCGACATTCGCATGTATTCCCGGTGATGCAGAGAGCGTAACGCTGCAAAATTTGCTAGTATGATTGCCTCCTCGGACACCTAATGCCCGATTTCACTCAATTCGCGACTTCTTCTATTAATGGCATTAGTTGTATTAATAGTACCTACTTAGATCCAAATTTTTGGCATTAGAATGTCTTTTTGACAATGTCGCTATTGTCAGAAAACACATCTCCTCTTTTATCGACCCGAGCTTTCACAAAGCTGCCATAATATCATACATGTGTATCGTCATAATGTCAGTCGTGAAACGTACACTGCTGCTTATAGACCTCAAGCTCCGCCACTTCCATCGATTCTGAGCTTTTTACATCTAGCAGATCCTGCGGCTTCCATCGGTCAACCTTGTGGGAGGAACCTTTCGGCCCCATCAGCCATCTGAGTGAATGAGTGAGCAAGGGCATTGCCCACAGCTACTTAAGCCATAATTAAATATCATTTCGCGAAAAACATTAGTAACCAATTTGGAATTCTAAAGTAACCGTAATGTAAATTTTAATGAAGAACCTACAGTAGGTACAGGTAAAGATGAAGAGTGAATCTATATATATAAAAGCGAAAAGTCAGTCATTCATACAGTCACTCCTTGATTAATCACGAAATCTGAAAAACTACTGGACCTACGAAGATGAAGTCTGGCACAGAAGTAGACTATGAGTAGGAGAAGTCAGCTAAAAAAGTATTTTAGGGAATTTCCCTGTTAATGGGTGGAATAGGGGGTGGAAGTTTGTATGAGTCTGTAATTTTTGGAACTAGGTTCTTCAAATTTTGTGTTAAGGCTGACGATTAAATATTAATTTACTAGCTTTTGCCAGCGGCTTCACCCGCGTGGAGGTCGGAAATTATCCCGCGGGAAAATACTACGTGGATAAAAAGTACCCTATGTGTTATTCCAGGTTATAAACTGTCTGTGTGCCAAATTTCATCTAAATCGTGTCAGTAGTTTTTGCGTGAATGAGGAACAAACATCCATACATCCATACATACAAATTTTCGCGTTTATAATATAAGTAGGATAAGTAGGATACATTACTTAGCGCTTTTGAAAATTTTACACCCGGAGACCCGAAAAAGGGGCTGAAATTGTGTGGAAAGTCCTTCATTTTCATTTCCAAACATCAATAAATTTATTATTTAGGCATATGGTTGGAAACAAACGAAATGAAATTTCCAAAATCCACGCGAGTGAAGCTGCGGGCAAAACGTCGTATTGCAGATTTGTAAACAAATATACAATACTTTACTGAAAAGCCGAACGTAATAAATCTAGCAGCTTGCAAAGCTTTATATCAGAAACATGGCATGATGTACTGCGAGCAGCATGTAATGTGATAACTTATTCATGGCCAGTATGAGCACAGAGCCACCTGCCTGCTTCGTGCCACTAATTCTTACAACTTGGACTGAATAGCAAATAACTCGCATTCTACACATATTTCCTTCAACATTACACAACTCAGCCATTAGGATATGTCAGGTGTTAGGATAATAAACCCAACTATTTGTGGCTTGTCAATACTACGTTTACGTAATTTACGGAAAAAAAAATTCTAAAGGATTATGAAATGCAGTTTTCTTGAATAATTAACAGATCATCTGTTTGCTAATGGGTAGAATATAGAACGTTCATTCAGTTCCAAAACTACACATCTTTTCAATACATTCCCGTTGAGTGTTGGTCGTTCTCAGTGGTCTATTGCGATATTCTATGAAAGCTACAAAAAAGTAGCTCATAACTGCAGTAGCTTTCTTAATAAATTAGATAAAAGACATTCAACCAACATTAATTCTTGCAAAGAAATTAAATGAGTCATAATTACAATCTGCCATGTTATACTCGAGACATTGAGTATTTATAGCTCGAAATTAAGGTCACTGTAATTATTGAGATTTCTTTCACGCTCGTAAAGCCCGAGAGATGACGAAGAGATCCGAAGCATCGCGAAGATGATGCTCTTTTTTTTTTTTTTTTTTTTTTTTTGGATGGGAAATCATCAAATGACTTCTCCCGCTCTGGGCGGAGCGGGAGGGCGTGTCAGACTTTTACGGTAAATATATCATTTATTTCTCAAAAGATTTTACATCAATCACTTAACGAGAAAACCCACCCGTGTTCCTTCAGTTGCCCAGTGCCGGGGCCACGGTATCTCTTTTGAACAATCACGCGACCCCGGCAGGCACCGGTCCTAGCAGACCCCTTCACTGCTGCTGACATCTCTTTGAGGCGCGCGTGGAACACTACGCGCCGTCGACCCGAGCTTGGTCCTTACCGGGCGGCGAGCTACCCATTGCTCGACGCCCGCAAGCTCGCGCCTACGGTGGCCGGGAGTCCGCAATCGACTCCCGACGCCCGGGGCGTCTCCTCCTGCGGCGGCTAGGGACGTGAGGGCGCAGAGACTGCCACTCCCTCACGCGCTCCGCCTCCTCCTTCACGAGCATTACTGCTTCGCAGAAGGAGGTGACGGCTTCCCATGCCCTCTCGCTCCGTACCATGGCTCGGACCAGGGCCGGACGCGAGAGGTCGCCGCCGCCGATCGCCACCACGAGGACACGGCGGTGCTCCGCCCAGGCAGGGCACACCTCCACCGTATGCTCCACCGTGTCCTCCAGACGATCATCACAATGGAAACACCCGGGCGTTTCCTCCCGCTTTATCCTGAACAGGAACCCACCGAAGCACCCATGCCCGGTGAGAACCTGCGTCAGGCGGAAGGTGAGGACGCCGTGGCGCCTCTCTATCCACTCCTCAAGATGATGCTCTTGCGACGACAACGGCCGTCTCGCGACGCCGGCGCTGCTGTCGTGCAACTGGAGCATGAACGCAGTTTCTCGATGAGAAATATTTTTCTGATTGACGTATATTGCTACTTGCATGAGAGAGATGGAGCACTGAGATGCAATTCACGAGCTTCTATATCGAGTAGATAAAATTCAATGTTTAATGGTGATTACTATCAGGAATATGACGTGTTAATTTGATTTTGCAACTGTGTGGAGGAAAGCTGTGGTGTGAATTCTGGAGGAACTGTTAATGAAAATGGAATACAGTACTAACGCTCGCTTCCACAACGAATTACTAAATACGAACGATGTTTTAGATGACATCAAAATGAGGATAGAAGCCACACTCTTAAGACGAACTTTACATACACAAATAGATACCCAGATAAGCTGTTCACAAAATTCGATTTGTTGCCGTACCGAATGAAACTATTGTACAATCAATGTTACCTTAAGAGTCCTACAAGGGCTATTTTCAAATTTAGAACCTGAAAATTTGTTCCGTTCAAATTAAATAGGCAGCCACTATTCTTCCGACAGCTGTTTGCCGTCGGAGGCAAGGGAAATCAGTTTATAGAATTGTATCAATTTTCAATACGATAGCCTATATACAGGGTGTCCCAAAAATCAACGTCAAGCCGAAAACGGTTGATAGGCCAGGTGGTGACAGTTATCAGAAAAATAATTAAAAAAATCTAAGTTAAGTACTTTTCAAATTATTGTGACTACAAATCTTTACTTTTCACATTTTTTTTGTGAGTGATGTAACCCTGAATAACCCTTCTGTAAACTACAGTCCAAAATTAAAACACAACTACCTCAGTTTTAAAGAAAACATCACTTTTTAGCTCCGCCATGTACTAAAAATTATTACATCGCCCAACTTTAACTGACTGTACTGAAAAAAAAAATGCTTAACTTAGATTTTTTTAACTATTTTTCTGCTAACTGTCACCACCCGGCCTATCAACCGTTTTCGACTTGACGTTGATTTTTGGGACACCCTGTATACTGATCTGGAAGACATTTTTCTCTGCAGTTCCGTGCAGGAATCGAAACTGTGACCCATACCACTAAAGTGGATTAGGTACTCTTCTTCTTAGCGTGTCGATAGCAATCTAAATAGAGTAAGCCCAGAATTTGGCTACGAGCTTAGCACTTTCAGAAGTGCTGTGCAAGTGCCGCATTGTTTGTGGGACAGCACCACATTTACACTCCAGGGTGGGGTCATCTGCCTGCCAGGGTCGCGAAATTTGTTCCAAAGAGTTATTGTGGCCCTGGCATAAAGGCAATTGACGGAACACGGGTGCGTTTTAGTCAGTAAAAGTCTGACACGCCCTCCCGCTCCGCTCAGAGCGGCAGACGTCGTTAGATGATTTCCCACCCACAAAAAATAAAAAGGGGCGGAGTCATCTATTAATCTCTAACTTAGCAGATTAGGTACAGAGATAGGTACTAATCGACCCATCATAGTTTTAGTGCCACTGCCAATCGACATTGGCTTAACGAGTTTGACTAAAGCCTGCGTAATGTTGCTAGCCTACCGAGCTTTATATCACCCCGCTAGTGGGTTAATGATATCAATGTCAAGTTGAAGGGAACAAGCACTTAATAATTTAATTAACGATGCCAGTAAGCAACGGTCTTAGCAATGATAACATTAAGTAAATTAGTTTTATTACTCTCCTTTCCATTTTGCAATAAATTTAACATGAATACTGGAAGTGTTTACTATGTCAGTCGCTTATCATTTACTGGGCCTCCTAAGTATAACTATATATTATTTTATATGTATTTTATACCAACTGATCCGACAGTTGTCATGTCCATACGAAATTCCCATAGATTATAATATCTCAGTTTTCCCGAGTTTTCGGCAGTTCCTTTGGGTTTTTCCTAATTTTCGTTTTTTTCAAACCACCCCTTTATTAGAAAAAAAAACATGTTTCAATTTTAGCGAGACTAACTAACGATTGACTTTTATAAATATAGATATATGCATAGAAGATAAAAAATAGTTACATTCGTGTCGTGTACTATACAGGGAGAGACTGTCAAAATTACCATGCTTGGCAGACAAATTGGTAATTACAGTATCAGACACAAGAATATCATAGTCGCCAAAGTATTTTATGATACCTTCCTACGAGCGAAGACAGGATGCCCCATTCTTCTCTTAGAACGGTAGCCACATAAATTCATGTAACAGAATATTCTATATGAAAGCAAAGTATGTAACATATACTCACGACAACGGTAATTAACTTCCGTGTACTTTAGAGAACAACTGTGTGTCGACGACATTCATTTTACACACAATGATGACTAAGAGGAATCAACGGAGGAAAGAAATGAGGAACATTGGAAGAATGTCAAAGAAATAACTCTTGAGACGGATGTCAATTATGGCACTAATTGATGAACTAATGATTCACGATTACCACTGTAAGGTTAAACCTTTATAGATGGAATAACTGTATTTTTTTCTTGTAACGATGTAAGCATTCTACATTGTGTGTGATTTGAACTGACTCCTTCCATTGTGTCGGCACCCTTCTTCCGTTTCGATAAGGAGAAAAGAAATGTGTTCACACCATAGGCAGATTACTAAATGAATTTGCGCTAATCATCATAGTCAACAAGTTCAACACAATCTTCTTGAGTATTTTCTTCTGTGGCGTAGTTTACAAGTGCAAATGTCTGCACAAAAACTTTACCCGGAAAATGTAATTATCTGTATTGCATAATAAGCCTACAATGTTCCCATTGCTGGAATATATTCCCTCCCCCTCCTCCCTCCTCTCTAACAATTTGAAACTGTTTTTTTTTTCATGATGTACGTTTTGTTTGTGTAGAATAAACATGTTTTCTTTCTTCTTTTCTTTCTGCTGTATTTAATCGAAGTTACTCACACTCCAGGCTAATTGGGTAACCTCATTCAGCGTTAATTAAAACATTATGTTACAGAGACAGGTCTCTATGTTAACGACCACATTCTATTTCGAATTAGCATAAATGTAAATACGTTTAGAAAATAGAACCATACATTGAATAGTACTAAGAAAGCTCATCGATAAAAAGCAAATCTTGAAACTTTAGGACTACCGCGGAAAGCGATACAAAAACAAGCAATGTGATAAAAGGATCAAGATCAACAATCTGTAAAACATTCAATATGAGGACTAAGGCATTAAACATCATCATAAACTATGAAAAGGGAATACATAAAATGCTGACAGCATTAGAAGACAAAAACTAGTATCCATGCCCTTTACAAGAAAACACAATGAATAAATAATTCAATAGGACGAACCTCGTTTTGCATAATAACACAGTTTGCTTGAATAGAATCATGTATCATATGGAAATATCTGCGAAACTCCGGCCTATTGATGTATCAACAACAGCAAAACTGCAAGACAAAGGTGTACCCGTGTCTTACAGTCTTGCTGGACCTGGCATTTGCAAGGAGGACCACACAGTCTGTCAGCAAACTAACCATAAAACATTTATTTCTTAAGTTTATAACCTCTGTAACTACGTTTTTAACAGCTATAAGTATTCGTCCCTCTTTTACCAGGAATTTTATTAATTCTTACGCACTACATAAAACAAGCAATTGAAATGATTCTGCTAGAGTCATTTGCCCATTGGAACTTGATTATGCAACATGTTGTATGGCTTTTTTTTTTTTGGATGGTAAATCATCAAATGACTTTTCCCGCTCTGGGCGGAGCGGGGCAAGTCAGACTTTTACTGACTAAAAACCCACCCGTGTTCCTTCAGTTGTCCATATGCCAGGGTCACGGTATCTCTTTCGAACAATGTCGCAACCCTGGCAGGATGTTGTATGGCTTGGTCCTTCCACAGTGCAAGAAGGTCTTAGGAGCAAGACAATTGAGTCATCGTCCCTACTTTTCTCAGGAATTTTATTTATTGTTACGCACTGCTTAAACAAGAAATTTAAATGATCCTTGCTAGAGTTCTTTGCTCATAGTAAGTTGGTTATACAACATGTTGTACCATGTTTAAAAACATGTTTGTAACGAAAGTTGATCATGGCTTCTGCAGTGCAAGAAGCTCTGAGGAGCAAGAAACTTGATGTGTTGGCTCGTAGCCACATGGAGCTCTTGTAGTTTAAACACCGCGTTAGTACTGGAAGTTAGCTGGAACTTTGTTAGCATAACCACGTGATGTGGTTAAAGTCTGCGTAAGTTGATCTTTCTGCTAAACTTTGGCTCAACTACACAGCCTGAAGTTTAGTTCTGCACTCAACCGTTGATTTAAAGTCGGTGGAAAATACCTGAAGGAGTTACGTGGACGACGTTAGGAAAACAGTGCACTAGCTGCTTTTCCAGAACATTTTTGACTATTTATCATGACTTCAGCATTATATCTACTCATTTAAGCATAACCTAGCTGAGCTTAGCTTTAAGGGAATCTTTTCCCACAATTTTAACATTAAATTAACTAATTTAAAGGAATGTAATGTTAAATAGTGCAGCCTTTGAACAGTTTTCCGACTCTTCCCAATATTTTTATTTTTTATTTGTGACGCATTTTGATCAGCCTTCCATGTACCACACCCACGGTTAGACATGTAAAAGAACAGACGATAAGTACGTTAGCATCGAAGTCAACGCACCATTGTCAGCGACAGCAACAATGCTCGAGATAAAGTTGACAAAAAGCGCAACCGCCACTGTCTGCGTGTCATTCACCCGAACGTGGAAATCGATGTTTACATCTCCGATTTTAATCGATTCGACAATCGAATCAAATTTCGTATAAAACGATATTTTATACTCATCATTCGTTTATTTGGTATTAATTGTAATTAGCAACGCCAGTCGTGCGGATCCGGAAAGAAATTAACCGCTGATTTAAGAGATACAGAGACAGGTAAATAGTTTTTTGATAGATATTATTATTTGCTATGTATAGATAGTCACAAACATTCGATACCTTTCCGTGCCGAATCGAGCATTAATCAATGTTATCGGAAGAGTCTTCCAAACCCTGTTCACAAACCTGAAAACGTTGACAGTTTAAACCAAATAGACGGCCGTTATTCTTCCGACAGCTATCTGCTGTCGGGGATTAGGCAAATCAAGTAACCAAAAATGTGTAATTTTCGATTCGGAAGCCAATCAAATGGTTGCGAATGGCAATACAGTTCGCAATTTTGTTCCGGGCACAAAATACGGAATAACACATTGAACAACTCGCGTTCGAACAATGAGAGCACTCAGACTTGAATACTATAATCATTATAAAAGTAGCTTAAGAAAGTGCTCACCTCTTGGGCACACTAATCCGCCGCTGCCGGAACAGGTGGTCCATTGTTCCTGAGCTCTGCTTTGTCTTTACACTTTAGCTCGGCCTCTCCCACACAAATATAGGAAATTAGAAACTTTCACTTAATCTTATGTTTGTTCCGGATAGTCCACAGTTTTATTTCGAACTTTAACTTAATCACTGTCCACACTGGTCCACTGAAACCCTTAGGTGTTCCTGATAACTTTACACGGTCCAGTGGCGCCCTGGGACTGTACCACTACGATACTAATCTTCAATGTTACGTACGATCTGCAACAAAAAGGAAGATTACATTTTAACGCTAACATTACATTATTTAACAGTGCTTCAACATTCATCATCATCATTTCAGCCGAAAGACTTTCACTGTGGTCATAAGCCTCCCCTATTTTGGGGAGGTTTGCCATAATCGCCACGCCTGGCAGGCGGGTTGGCGATGGCAGTATGATCGTCGCAAATCCATAGAGAATGCTGCTTCCCATTCTCTAGTAACTCTCTTAGTTGCATCTTCTGACGCGTAAGGCAAGAAATGGATTGGTGCTATTCTTTACATTCGGCACCACACAGAACAGTACTTGACTGAGCGTGAAATATCCCATGACACAGATTCCTAGTGTGGGGTCCAGAGCATTTGTGAAAATCTAGCACCTATGGTTCCTATGTAATCTGTTACAGTTTTCTCAAATATTGCATCATATTTTTTCTGAATTGAAAAAAGTTCTTATTTATTTGAATTAATTTTATTTGTTTATTTCTGTCATGATAAAAAAAATGTGAGTTTATGCATGTATGTTAATTTTATTACATAAAAAATAATTAAAATTAAAAACTAGTTAAGTACCGACTAAACAGTTAAATAGTATATAATAATAAATTACACTGTCTCTCGTCAGTCGGCAAGAACAATGAATGTTTTGTTCTCAGTGACACGAGAGAGTAATCAATCAAAACTGGAGCGAAGACAACGACACGATTAATTAATTGATGGTATCTAATATCATTTTGGCAGCGATTACATTCGCGGGGAGAAAGTGAAGGCGTGTGATGCGTCGGCGCAGTCGCGCTGCTCTCGCTATATTAACATTAATCACGAGCACAGCTTTAATAACGCTTTATATTAATGTTTGTTTCTCGTTTTAGAACTCAGTTACTATCACACTTGTATGAAAAGTAATGAAAACTGCGTTTGGGCTTAGTACTGTCTATACTTTTCTGTTTTCTTAATTTTTGGTTTTGTACGATAGTTTGTTATTCATAATGCATAGTAGGTGCATATATTATTCGGTGATTCACACATTTTGATAATTGTCTGTTTTTTTATTCCTACAAAACTAATTTTTTTAATAAACTTTTATTTACGAGTAGGTAAATATAAAATATAAGTATTTGAAATACATTTTTCGAACTTAATAAACAAATACCTTTATGTGTCCCAGTTTCTAATTTCATATTAATTACGTAGGGTGACAATGATCTATTGTGCCGTGATCATAATGTTGCCATATAAATACTTGACTGAAACTCCAACATGCGAGAACTTAGTAGCGTTTACTTAATTACATTCCACAATAAAATTACTCCACTTGCGTGATGTGTGAAAATATTTTGCATGAATTATTTTAACTGCTGCACTATATTTTTTTAAGTTTCATAGTTAGTCCAGTAGAGGCCTATTTATTACGCTCTAAATAAATATTTCTATTTATAAAGTATATCGTTTTAACTATGCGAAAAATAATATTAAAAAAAAACTAGTTAAGTAAGTAATAAGCATTTGTCCATTTAAACTTTCCTATAACAATATCACAAGTCACTAAAACAAAACAAAAAAATAGATAAAAAAATGAAATTACTTTTGTAGTAGAACGTGAGTTTCGCGCGACTTTCTACCGCGTGCGTGTGTTCGAGACGGCTCGGGACGTGCGGCCGCGGGGCCATGTGACGGAGCACTGAAGCCGGTCAGCAGCCGGTGCCGGCAACCCATCCCCTGCCGGCAGAGACAGCCCTAGTGATCACGCAGGTGGATAAATTACATCACTGAAAACATGACTTTCAGCATAGACTGGCTTTGTAGAATTTTCATAAAGCCCTGTTTTCTTTTGTTTTTTTTTTTTCGATTTTGTTTGTTACTTGCTGAATTATAATATTCGAAAACTGAGCATAAAGCACAATTTTAGTATCTAGAACAGAGATGGTTAAAATTAAAACTATTTTTATTGAAACTAGACGGAATGTCATCACTTTTTAGAACGCAAAATTACATTAGAAAGTCCCCCAAAATACCCGCCCTTCACCACTTATCTAACTAGTGCTTTAGCTAGGAAGAAGCAGCGGAACAAATGTTTTATTTAATGCAGGGTCCACTCATTTAGTAGGTATACCTATACTCACTATAGGTTCTCAAGTCTATACTTAACTTACGAAAAATCGTAGAACGTAAACATTACTGCGAAATTCAGAAACTGTAAGAAAATAGTTTTCTTTTTAATTTCCGCTGCTTAATATGGCCTCGGGCCTACCAAGGAGTAGAAATATGTAGGACACAATGACCAGCCAGATGAAGACCCACATTATCACTACGGGTGACAAGCGTGGTGATCGCAATATGCTGGTAGATATTCTTTCCTTGACTGGAACCTTACTAAAACCCACGATTAGGTGGATGAGATGAACTTATCTTAGAAATGATCACGAATCCGCAATACTTCATATAGAGCATCTAAAAAACTATGATAACTACTAGTATTAATATTCATAAACTCAATATAAAAACAGTAAAGCACCTATTAACACTTTAAGACCATTGTAATGTGTTTAATTTAAATCATTTGAGTCTAGATATGTCAGTCATTTCGAACAAAGGTGAAATTATCACATTTTAAATTGCGTGTCTCGGACACAACGCTACACGCGATCGGAGAGTCAATTTAAACATATCATCACGGCCATATTCTACCAAGGTGTGAGCAGTGTTGTAGTACTTTCCTACTTGGCCTTATTTCGCTTTATATTTAAGTCCAATGCAATATAGGGGTCAAATGAGTTGAGCCGCACTATTAGTGACAAATGCTTGTGCTAATTGGACAGGTCCACTCAATCTGTGGCGTTCTTTCATCAAAAGACCATTTCAGTCACCAATCTATATGGTATTCACATGATGTGACCAAGTTTATGTCTGGACTTTAAAAGAAACTGTGACCTCTGAGTTTGTTTCAGCCTTTCTTCTCAGAGTAGTTAGTTAGGAAACGCCGACCTCTACTAGTTTAAAAAAATATATAATTGACGTGTAAATTATTTTTACAAACTTACAGAAACTTACAGAAATAAAATCAAGACTGAAAAATCCCTGATGGTAAAAGTCAAAAACACTTTGCTCTATCTTGGAACCGAACCCAGGATCCCCCTGTCAGCAGTTGCACTGTCTCAAACCGCCGCGTGCCACCTGTTTTCAATACCCGGTTTGTGTAAGAGATTTCTAATTCGCATAATTCGAATTAATACTTTTCGGTCTAATTACGTCTGCGCATCGTAAACATCGTAAGCATATATTTACTGGTTAACGGTGACTGCGATTATTGGCATAACGATAGGTGTGGTGTAACTAGCGATGCTCATCAAATAATAGTGCAAACATGCTCGTGTGCAGCCTGTCGAGTTATTATTTGCTCGTTACTAGTTATTGCCTGGAGCACTGCTGAAATAAACTCCTTGTTTTTGTTTAAGTAAGTACTGTTGTCTGAAATTAAAGTTTGCTTCAATTTTAGCGAGTCATTTGCTTAGAAACCAAACTGTCATTCACCCCATACCTAACTTTGTAAAACGTAGGTTCTCTCTATCTGCCTCCTTCGTAATTGGACTGCTTCGTTAGTCTTATTAGTCTAGTATTTCATTTATGTAGATTCTTTTATGTTTTTTAGTATGAGAACGTTGTAGGCCTTATAGACTGTAGACAATTTTCTATTTTATTAAGTACCTGGTACCTGTTGACGGGCCTACACTGTCCTCCCATACCTATTAACATTTTAATTTGAAATCATTGTCAAAGCCAATTATTTTTAGGGTCGATTTTTCAATCCTCAGATAAAAGTACCAATAGCTACCTAAAGAGTAAAGTTATTAGACTCTTTATTCGTCCAATAAGTGGTTGTCAGTTTTTCAATCGTTATTTTATTTAAGAATAACTACCTGACCGAATATCACATCTGTGAATACGCTAACTTCAGAGAGGTGAAACAAATATACAAAATAATCGAATGTTAGAACGGGACGGACTATTTCATTGTTTACTGTCATCGCCGGGCGAAAATCCGTTTAAGTTATAAGAATCTTATTTCAGATTAACAAAGAGATGTCCAACAAAAAAAAAAAAAAAAAACCAGATGTCCCTTTTTTACGTTGAGACGTTGTTTTTTTTGGTTGTGTGGTATTTTTATTTGTAATTCTGTAATTTTTAATTGTATTAAAATAATCATGGAAAGCAAAGATGAATCCCACACTTTAAAGTGTTCGACACTTGGTCTTACAATGCTTTCTTTTCTTTCATATTCTTTATTTTCATTAATAAACGTATATTAATTAATTATGGCTTCATCCTAAATTGCCATTTCGCCAATACTATCGAAAATATACATTTTTATTAAGTACACTTGTTAAAAACGAATATAACCTCAAATTTAGTAACGCTAACGTCATTTATCAATGGAATAAGCAGTTATCTGGCCGCCAAAGAGCCAAATAGATTTATTCCTCAGGTAAGGGAATTGTTCGACGAATAAAGCCTATTTGACGATTGAACAACAGGTTTTTTTATTATCTATTGAATAAACCCTGTCTGTCTGTTTATCTGAGGATTGAAAAATCGGCCCTTAAAAGAGTAACCGTGGCATTTCTTGCCGGCTCTTCTCCATAGGAATCAACAAACCGTGCACCTAGTTTCTGACTTTTCATAAGTGTCCATGTAGGTTTATGTGAAACTGGCTAGCGCTACCGCAAAACATGAGTTCCTGGTTTGGAATCCCCGAAAGTTATTAAATGTTACCACTACACATTTCTCAGTAGCAGCTCTGAATTTTGATTTATGCCTGTTTGATGGCACTAGGCTCCCCCCATTTTGTTTACATGGGACTTAAACATAACTGGCGAAACGTGGGTTCACCTGCTAAAGGTTTAGCTCTGCCTAACCCTTCGAGAATTATAGTCGCGATGTTATGGAATGTCTTTCTAACTATCATTTATTATTTCTCTGAGTTTTATGTTTGCTACCTTGTCATTTGTGTATTGAAATTAACTTTACCTAATAAATAAACAAAGGCTACTTTTCTCTGCATATTTTAAACTAATTCTATTGTATTTACTATATGAGACCGGAAACCATTAAACAATGATTGGCTATAAAATTAATAATAGTTATAAACGTCTAAGGGTTTATATTTACCATGCTTTTTACACCTTTTCACTGTACCCATCTAGGTATAATGATTCAGTCAGGATTCGTTAAACAGGTTAACAAGAATTCAGTTAATCACCGTGACGTGAATAAAGGTAGATCTGATATAATCTTCAACCAGTTCAATATTCTGACCTTGCACCTCCTAATGACAGGCTACGTTTATAAGCACCTTTACCCCTTCAGGCCCGCATCTAAGCTTGCGCTCAAGAAGGGGCAAATGTTTCTCTTTGGGGGGTAAATGAAGTCATCGGCACCTATTTTCTCTGTAAACTCAACAATATTACCTCTTTTCGAGGACTGACAGCGACAAAGAGATTTTGACTCGGTTTGTTTTTCAAAACCCAGAAAGAGGAGGGAGGGGTTTTATATCCGCGCCTGGTCCCTTTTACCATCAAACTTCTAGACTATCCGCAACACGGTGATATCCTCATACGTCAAACTGGCGCACAGACATACTGTGAAATGTGGCCATAAGGCATGGCGTCAAATCTCTTACGAAGATACGGGCCCGTCTAAAATTAACAAACTCGTCAAAACAAGTGTGAAATTCAATTTTTCGGACGGGGAAAACTTAACAGTAGTAGAAAAATTTGTCAAATCATGTTGTCATTGATTTTTAGTTCGGGCCCCTAGCTAATAATATATCCGTAAGTAATACGAAGTAGTAAGCCAGTAACTTCAACCGAAAGAGTAGATTTCATGCTTAGGGAGCCTACTGATCCTATAATACATAACTTCATGTATTTGATATAATTTACACTCATAGCCAAACAATGAATGAAAGAGCTAAGATGAGAATCCTAAGAGGATGTGTGTTTTATTTTATTTAACGGTGTTGTCACGAGAATGGATAAAATATGAAATGAGTATACAGGGTGGCAGGGATAACGACGCGAAACCTGTCACCATGGATTCAGTACAGGATTCTGGAACCTGCCGCGCCGGGTTGAAATTTTTCGTCGGTAAAATAAACATTTGGTGTTCCATACATTTTGACCGCTTATGTATTGCACTTTTGTAGGAAACAGCTGCTTTTTCTGATGTAGTAAGTAGTAAGAGTTGTGTCCTTTATGAGAAAAAAATCTTAAAACCGAAACCGAAGAGAAAGTCTGGAACTGACTGAAAAGTTATGTGGTCATTTATCACTAAATCATTTATGAAATGATGCAAATGATGAATGTGGGTGGACTGTGTGAATACAGGAAAACATTTTTTTTTTTTTGGTGGTTCAGTATCAATAATAAAACATATTTCAACTATTTTTCAATACTTTATTTTTATCCGACCTTAAATCAGTAAACTGTGGACACCCTACATATTTCGTAATATGATATCAACAATAGGAATAGGTCAGTAACCGCGCGCCGGCGTAGATACTTCGAACTTAGAATTTTGACCGATCGAACAGCTGATAGGTACTTGTAGCTACGCTCGGTCGTTCACCTTCACCACCGCGCCGGCACCGCGCGCAAGTTACCATAAAAACCAGTTTCAAAATAAACATCTTTCGTTAACGATAACTTAATTTGTTTGTACTAAGATATATCAAAATAATAATTGCATGGTTATTATAACTCGTTTAAGTTTAATTTGTTAAAATTTGCGCACTGGTTAAAAACTTATCCTGTATACTAAGCTATAAAAGAGAAAAACGGACGGAAAAAAAAAAACAGGTTGCTCCTACCCCAAATAAATTAAGATAACAATAAGAGAATGATGATGAGTCAAATATAAAATAACATACCTATGTTATTTTATGTTTTATTATAGTATCTACAATAAATCAAATACCTACTTAATCCAAATAAATAAATCGTATGAAATCATAAACCAATCTGCCACCAATCGACGATGAAGTGACAAGAACTTCTGACATTTTGGCGATTTTCGTTTTCTCATCAGCTATTACGCCTAAATCAAAAATTTTGGTTGTATAGGTATATACTAGGCTCTCACATCCTCCGATAACAACTTTTTATATAATATAAAACCAATAAAAGGTTTATTTATACGTTGTGTTTAAAAAAAATCAAACGTTTTCTTCGATTCCTGTAAAATTATGTTTTGGTAGATAAAGGTTCTTGTCACTTCATCGTCGCAATGCTATATCTAGCCTTTGTGTGGAAACACACAGAACAGCAACTATAAAAGTGCCTGCACATGAAATCTGCTTCTATCGGCGAAATTAACAAAGCTATTCAGATACAACAGGAAACTGAAAAGCCTATAAGAGAAAGTTCTAATGACTATGACATTTAGCATGTTGCCACGCAATCAAATATTAGCATAATGTGTCGGCGTACTATACATAGCTATGAATATCACTAGCTGTATGCTAACATGTAGGTAATCTACGGTAGCGAGATTTCACCTGACACTTTCTTCTCATGTGCTAAAGCTCGTGATGAGAAACATCTCACTTTCGTGGCTAGGTACGCATATATGCAGGTGAAACGTCAAGCTTGCATGTACCTACTCCTACGTAGATACTTTTTATCGATGCTTTACTGGATGCAGGTTTACTTTCCACCCTGTCCGTTTTCTACCTTCATCCATTGTCTTTACATCGGGACTTTCAATTTAAAGGGGCTCGTGATTAACTGCTAACCGCTCGGTTCGGTCCCGTCTATCGGTCTGTGAATAAGTGACCATTCATAACATATCAAAACCTCTCCGTTTCTTGGAAACCCCCCGGCTGTCATTCGTGGTCGTCATTCTTTGACAGTCGTTACGTTGCGGGTCGTCAGAAACCCGAGACACTGACATGGGGGATATTGTGTTACATTTTTTTTTAAATCTTTTTTAATTTTTTTTTTATGTCCTCCACCCCGGGGTGAGTGGAGGGGTCTGTCAGACTCTTACTGACTAAAACCACACGGTGTTCTGCAGCTACCTTTAGCCGGGGTGCTGGAGTGCTTGCGCATTTCGTCTCGCTCCCCCAGCTAGGTGTTGGTCCGCATGAATACATGCGGACCCCGTCACCCTAACGGTCACGTACGGCTGCAGTTCCTTCAGAAAGAGGCGCGCGCGGAACACGGTGCGCCGCCGTCACGGGCCTTTCTCTGCTCAGGCAACAGACTCCCCAAGTCTGTTGCCTGCAGGCCTCACCCTAAGGCGGTCGGAGATCATTTCTCGCCCTCCGTCGCCCGGTTACCCTAATAACCGGTTACCTAATAACAACCGCTCGGTTCGGTCCCGTCTGTCGGTCTGTGAATAAGTGACCATTCATAACACATATCAAAACCTCTCGGTGTCTCGGAAAGCACGTTAAGCCATTGACCCCGGCTGTCATTCGTGGTCGTCATTCTTTGATAGTCGTTACGTTGCGGGTCGTCAGAAACCTGAGAGACTGACAGTGGGGGATATTGTGTTACCTAGTAACTGGGTTGTGCAATACTGTTTCAGCCGGTTAGACTGGAAGCCAACCCAAACACAGTGGGAAAAGGCTAGACAGACTTCAGTTTAGCCCAATAGCCTGAGTGACCCCATATTACTTAGTTCTCTACTCTTCCACTCTCTTCTGTCAGCTTTGTATTCATATTGTCTTCATTCTCCTTGTCCTTCTACTTCAGTAAACATCAGAGGTGGAAATTTATCGACATAATAAGCCCAAATGTGCTTCCATTTGAGAATTTAACACTCATCGAGTCTGAAGCGTATTTCGGTTTCAGCGATAATACCAAATCTGTGTGCGTTACCATTGCTCCGCCAGATTATCCAAATAGAATTTTTTTTAGCCAAAAATTTTGTCGAAATTTGTCAAAATCAAATGGCGCATACCAAAAATTTGTCAAAGTAGAAATAAAGAAGTTATAAGGGTTTTCAGTTGGCCGCGCGAACGTAACGTGGAGGATTACGCGGCCACGGAGATCTCAGCAACTACTTGGGCTAGAGATCTTAATTCTTTTTGTCAACTGAAGACTGAATTTGTCAAAAATTGTCGAAAAAAGAATTTTATGCTCTAGATCAATATTTTACGAAATATTCACCTTGGAAATTATGGCCGCGCAATCGTGCACTTGTCGTTTCTTTGTGGTTGATTATTTCTTTAATCTTAAGACTTTATCTCGTAAAACTACTCACAAGGAGGAAGGTCTTAATTTGTCGAAACTAACTAAAGCAATAAATAATACTAAAGTTAAGTTAAACAGAAGATATCAGTCCAAAACAAAAAAGTCGTGGCCGCGCAATCGTAACGCTACTTTGAACGCTGATATCTCATTACCTATAATTGCTAGGAGTTCAATGTGAACAACTATTTATACGGCATATTACCCTCATTAGGATGACATATCGTTTTACCCTCTGAACAGTTTCCAATGAGAGTAATCTCAAAAATTATTTCTTCTCGTACAATGTTCGAGTAGGGTAACCATAATTTCGATTTGATTTGGGAATACCTCTAACTGGGGACGAGCAATTATTTGTTAAAAGTGAAAGAATCCTGGAAAAAATGGAAAAAAGCGCATCAGAATCGCGAAACTCCTTTTACATGCCTCATTTAATAACAACACTCAAACGATTCGTTTATTCACGGTCGTCCCCACCCCGTCGTCCCCACTGGGTACGAATGGGGGAAAAAAATGCAGCTGAGTACCAGTATTTTAAATGGAGCGACTGCCTATCTGACCTCTACAACTCAGTTACTAAGTAATACGATACCCCTTGGTAAGACTGGTTGGGTAAGAGTTTCGGGCTTCTGACGACCCGTAACGACTGTCTAAGATCTACGACGGACAACCGGGGCCAACGGCTTAACGTGCTTTTCGAGGCACGCACGAGGCGTGCATCTTTCGACCTTACTTTACCCTTGGGTCTTGGTATGTAAAGATAGTCACACATCCATGGACCGACCTTAAACCTTATTAAAATATTTCCATCACTATTTACTGCATTTTGACTCTCGGTCTATAGCGGAACGAGTGGGAAATAAAAAGTTCCAATCGTCACCACTGGGGAGGCACGAAATTTTTTTTTTCCACTCGTACCCAGTGGGGACGACGGGGTGGGGACGACCGGAAATTTCGACAAAAATTTTGGCAAAAAAAAAATCTATTTGGATAATCTGGCGGAGCAATCGTAACGCACACCCAAATCTTTAGGGCATTCCTATCCCATCAGGTAGGGCATTAACAAAAAATCATTTATATGATTAATGTAGTAAGTACCAATATGTACCTATCTACTAAGAGAACCATTAATTACTAAGTATACCTACCTAATTCTACCCTCGTTGCTACTAAAGTAAGCTCAGTTCAAAGAAACATTAACTAATCGGTAAAAAGGAGTGTAAACTATAATACTAATAGAAAATGAAGCTATGTAAAGGAATACCATTTAAGTACATAAATAGTAGCTCATCTACACGGAAACTGCTAAACTATGTAGATTCAACGGTAATTCCATCTACTTTTTCAACATTTGAGGGGCTAAAGAAAGCGACGAATGATTGGAATTTACATGGACTTAACATCATTAAAAGGCGAAACAAGGATACCTTAATTGAGGTACCTAAGTAGGCATAATACAGTATCAATTAAACCTTCCTACTCATTAGGTATCTACTTGGCTAATTAGATAAAACTTTCTAATTCCTGTATTATAATTTATAGATAACTGTCTGGAAAATCTATAAAATGCTTTCGTTTTTGAAATATTCTTTGAATAGGTTATGTTAATACAACAATGAGATATTTTTATTTATCTGACAGCTGGGGCTTGCCTTGAAGCACTGTGCCATGGGAGTGATATGAAATTGAATGACGTTAATTCGAAATTTAATACCTGATTCGTATAGGCAGGTACAGGCAGACCAGCATTTTGGTCGGAACCAAACATGGACAAACCATTAAGACCATCATCCAAACTAAGAGAATTTATGAGAATAATCGCAAAGAGAAATATGACAGAACCTAAGCATTTATCAGGGGCAGTGATGAAGCTCCGCATTACAACAGCGCTTAGTAGAAAGGCTAGAAAGATATCCTACCCAAGTATGACAACTTAACGACCAGTAATTACTGTGTAACGTTTTACACAGAGGTAATTTTTATATTACAAATAAGGGGTACCTTCGACGTCGGTCGGGGCGTCATACGCACTTCGCAATCCGCGTCGCATCCCACTTCCCAGACTATGGCACGACGCACACTTAATGTCTTCTAAACAACTCATTAAAGCTCATTACGTTGCGAGAGCCAGAACAATGAGAATCGTACTAAGCTGTGATGTGTGATGCTACTCTCTTTCAAAGTGCCTCGTCAATTACACTGGCTTCCATTATCTTATCCGCACTATAATCAATGCTAAAGTGAGCGTCTTTGTCGGTCTTCATGGCTAAACGGTCATGTTGCTACTTAGATGTTTGGAAAATTAGTAGCTTCGTGGGTATCGACCCAATTGAAAACTAATGCTGAACATCATCTGCCTAGCCATTTACCAATTATGTTGGGGTCGGCTTCCAGTCTAACCGGATGCCGCTGAATAACACCATTTTACATGAACGGAATGCCTACCTTACCTACACCACCAAGCTACTGGGTACTACGATACCTCGTCAGACTTTTCGTGCTTCTGACGACCCGTAACGACTGTCAAAGATCCACAAATGACAGCCGGGACCAACGGCTTAACGTGCTTTCCGAGGCACGGAGGGCCCTTGGTACTGGAAGATGGTCACCCATCCACGAACTAACCGCGGCAAGCGTAGCTTAACCTGATCGATCGATCTGTTATTACTTAGCCACAAGTAACTAATGCTGATAATAAATAATAATAAGTACTGACTTAAAATTTTATACGCGGTTGCTAGTGCAACATCGGGCTTTGATATTTCCCTTGCACAACAAACAAACTCGTAATTCCATCTTTAGTGTGGTTCCATCCACTTTTTAATTAGATGTGCCCACATATTAACAGCACAGAACAGTCATCATCATCTGTCTTTTCCCAACTAAGTTCGTGTCGGATCCAGTCTAACCGGATGCAGCTGTTATTTTCATGCCTATCTGACCTCCGCAACTCAGTTACTCCGGTAACACGATACCCCATGGCAAGACCAGTAAGCAGACTTTCGGGTTTCTGCCATTCTAACAACACAGAACAATATTCTGGTAAATTAAGAAGAATAAGAATAAATTTATTTAGCCAATATTACTTCAAATCGATTGAATTCCTGGACCTCACATTAGGATTCCCTGTGTTGTGAGATCCAGGCTACTTCGTTCCGTTTACATTTTTCAGAGTAAGGAAGTTACATTGTTTAACTTAATAATAGGTACATAATTTTTTTAACTTAACAATAGGTACCTAAATACATTCTTTAACTTTATAACAGGCACAAAAAATAATGAAAATAATATATGTATAAATAAAGAGTAAAGTACATTGTGGTTTGATTTGTGTTGGTATTTATGATATGGGTACGTTAAGTTTATTTTAATTTATTTTTATAAATAAGTTAATGTTTTAAAAATACGTTACGATGTTAAATCAAAGCGACAGTGACAGTGAATTGTCGGATTCCATCAGTGCAAATGCTGCCGCAAATATAAATAATTTGCTTCCAACAAAATCCAAGGAAAATTATTTAAAAACTTATGAAGAATTTTCAACGTGGAGAAGTGCGAAAGGCCTATCAATTTCAGACTCTTCTTGTCTATTTTGATTATTTATCCAAGACAAAGAATCCGAATACACTTTGGTGCATATACTCAAAACTGAAAGCTACAATAAGCATCAAACACAGCATTGAAATAAATAGATTCACGAAATTACTGGCTTTTTTAAACAGGAAAAATCAGAAGAGCATTGCGCAAAGAAGTCTAAAATTTTTACGACTCAAAATATGGAAAAATTTCTTAATGAAGCTCATGACGAAATTATTCTGGCCACAAAAGTAAGTATACATGATTTAACTATGAATATTTCGTATCTTAGTAATGGTAATTATTCTATATATTTACCTGTTTTTTATCTTTGTTATAGGTGGCCTTAATTTTTGGACTCAATGGTGCTTGCCGCAGATATGAACTTGTAAACTTAAAGGTGGAGGACGTTGAAAATCATTCCAATGAGTTACTGCTGATTAATGTAAAGGAAACTAAGACAAAGAAAAATCGGTTATTCATTGTACAAGGACAATATACTAAAATCATTCATAAATACCAAGCATTACGTCCCACCAACATGGATTTTTTATAAACTATCGGAATGGGAAATGTACTCGACAAGCCATCGGCAAAAATAAAATTAGCAATATGCCAAAGGAAATTGCTAAATATTTAAAACTTAAAGATGTTGAACTCTACACCGGTCACTGCTTTAGAAGAATTTCAGCGACTTTCTTGGCGGATTCAGGGGCGGATATTACGTCAATAAAAAGACACGGTGGTTGGAACTCTGATAGAGTAGCTGAGGGTTATATCGAAAGCTCAATGGCGAATAAAACCATATTAAGCAGTCAAATTAACAAAAATATAAAACTTAATCCATCAGAGCCACAACCATCAACTTCCGGCATCTTATCTTCGTCCGTAACTCACGATGCACCACCACCACTATCTCCGACGTATACTATCTACAATGAAACGCAAGTTCCTCAGACGCAAGAACAGAGAAATACTCAAATTAACTCATCAACAATAAATGTACCAAACAAAAATGTAACTCTCTCTATCAATAATTGGACCAATGTTTCGAATGTTAACTTTTACTTGTCATTATTTTTAATAAATGCTTATCTCATATTATTATTGTGTTAATTTTTTCGCAAATGGTACGAAAAGTAGAGTATTTTCCTCGGTGGTAAAGCTGTCTTAGTCTTGGGTGAACTTAAATCCCTCGCTACACTCAGGACTCGTCTTAAATCCTTCGCTTCACTCGTGATTTAAGTTTTTAACACCCTCGCTACGCTCGGGAGTAAACCTCGAGTCCTTCGTTACGCTCGCGATTTAAATCGTCACCCGCGACAGAAGACATTGCTTTATCCTCTTGGTTAATAATCTACTATTTCGTACCATTTGCTCAAAAAAGTGACATTCTATGCCACAAAAAGCGAACATAACAATAGTCATTTTTAATCTGTTAAAAACAGGGAAAGAAAATTGTACTGAATTCTTGACTGAATTTCATTCACCTCTAGGGGGAGAATGTGATTTAAATTTGGTATACTTACCGAAATTTATACTGGACTACATCTGTGTTTACACCATTGAGTTTGTATATAAAGCATTATACATCTTTTTGAAAAAGGAATACGCATTAGCAGTTATGATTATTAAATAAAATTACGAAAACCGACGAGGCCGTATGAGCTTGATGCCTTTGCTTTTCCGACAAAAAAATATTAGTCTAGGAATTTGCTGCGTTTTTGTTTTCTTCAATTTATTTTTAATTGTCATTATTTTTAATAAATGCTTATCTCATATTATTATTGTGTTAATTTTTTCGCAAATGGTACGAAAAGTAGAGTATTTTCCTCGGTGACAAAGCTGTCTTTAGTCTTGGGTGAACTTAAATTCTCGCTACACTCAGGACTCGTCTTAAATCCCTCGCTTCGCTCGTGATTTAAGTTTTTAACACCCTCGCTACGCTCGGAAGTAAACCTCGAGTCCTTCGTTACGCTCGCGATTTAAATCGTCACCCGCGAAAGAAGACACTGCTTTATCCCCTTGGTTAATAATCTACTATTTTAGTGCTAGAACTTAATCTTATAATAAAAAATCAATGCACACCTTGCACACACTTTCAATTGACTAATTGTTCGATTGTTTTGGCACTTTCGTTCCTTAAAGTCGGGGAATCCCCGTGACCCCACCCCGCTTGCGTCGCACGCATCGCAACGGGTTACGTTCATAATTCATTCAAACAAACTCACGGCGCCAGTTCTGTTGATAATAACGCTGAGCTCGTAACTAACGTTAACTAAAACCCAAAGCGTAAAATTAAACCACGCACGTGAATATTATCTTAGAAGACTTGTACAATAAGCGCATTACAATTATGTTTTGTTATTTACAAGGCATATGTTGCGCCTATTGTACCTATTTACTTATCGATACTCCACTACAAAGAATATGTTGTTGTGTAAGTGTAACAAAAATAATTTTGATGGCGGCGCCTCTATTGTCTTGGCGCTTGTGTGCGCCGCACACTTCGCAAACAGGGGCGGCGCGGCCCTGTCCATTGCAAGAAGACTATTTGTTACCGTCAGTTTTCATTTCCTTTGTGTTAGTTTTAGTATTTTGTGTAGACCATTGAGTTTCGTGTATATGTGTGGTCCCATAAAACCAAAAGACCTTCTGCCGATTTTTTTACGGCATTGGAATCTGTCCCAATTAACCCTTCGCCGTGCTCAAGGCAGTTTTATGGAATCTTAGCGTCACAGATAGTATGTAAAGTTGTCTAAATCTAAGAACTCCCACTTCGGAATACAGTTTATTCGTGGGGTACCGGTACGGTCGCCTATACGCAACTTTTAGTAGAGCGCGCTGAGCTCGTTCCACTTTGATTAGTAAGGTCTTGCCTGCACCACCCCACGCTACTATGCAGTAATTGAGAATTGATTGACAAATTGAAAAATAGATCATCTTAAGGACCGAATGGTCAGCAATCTTGCCTAGTTGTTTGAAGATACGTAGCATTATCCTAATTCGGCCCCTTAATGCGCTCAGGTGTGCGGACCACGTCAATCTGTTATCAACAATGACTCCTAAGTATTTAATAGAGTCAGACTGTTCGATGTAAGGACACAAACACTGGTCGGAACTAGTACAGGAGTGTAGTTGTAGACGAGCTACTCTGTTAGAAGAACGTTTTGAAATAGCAAAAAGTATGCCCTTGGTTTTCTCTATATTCAGCGTCAATAGATTGTGTTGCAGCCAGTTCGCAACAGCCTTCACCCCCCCCCCCCCCCCCCTTCCACCACGCATTGCACTTCATCCCATGTTTTCCCATGAAATATTATTGCGGTGTCATCAGCATAAGTGAAAATTTTTACCTGTGGGATGTTCATGTTGCAAAGTGCATTTATATAAATAATGAAAAGTGTGGGCCCCAGCACGCTTCCCTGGGGAACACCAAAATGCACGGTGGTTGGGTCACTACAATATTTCCCTAGCAGAACCCTTTGCGTTCTTTCACATAGATATGAAACAAACCAGTCTAATGCAACACCACGAATTCCCAGAAGTGACATTTTTTTTATCAGAGTTTTTCTGGAGATCGTATCGAAGGCTTTTGCAAGGTCCAACATGCCCAACCTTTATCCAGATTTAAAGTTATAAACTCGGCTAAGTTAGTATCTTCCGTAGATCTGCCAACCCGAAAGCCAAATTGATTGTCCGAAAGTAACTTATTTTTTTCCAGGTATGCCAGTAGTCTCTTATTGACAACTTTCTCAAGGATTTTTGAGAGAGCTGTCAGCAGAGAGAATTGAGCGATAATTTGCAGGAGTATTTGGATCTTTATTTGGAACTTTTGAAAATCGGGCAAATATTTGCAATCTTTACGCAATCTGGTACAACCCCCTTACTTAAGCTTAAATTGCATAGAAAAGCAATCGGCCAAATCAATACATGGGCGCACTGCTTAAGGAATGTGTTATTAATCCCATCATATCCCGTCGCTGATGTCGTTTTAAGATGGGCAATAATTGCAAGTATTTCCTTTTCGTCAGTCGGAGCAAGAAAAAAAGAGCGTGGATCAGTGTATAACGTACTATACTGGTCATTGTTACAGGCCAGATCAGTTTTCGACATGTTAAGTTGTTTTAGAGTTTTTGCTGCAAGGTTCTTGCCAACGTTAGAGAAGTAATCATTAACTTTATTTAGCGTGGGGACAGGGTTGTCACTATCAGTTACCAGCACAGACTTTCCTGCTTTTTTTTTATTTTTGATATTGCAAATTTACTTTATTTCATAACATAATTTTTTACAGTCGCCGTTAGTTTCTATTAGTAGTTTGCGGTCATGATCTTGTTTCAGATTGGTTAAAATATTGTTGCAATGAAATATAAATAAAATTCGATATTTTTTATACTCTTGTTGAATGAGAGGATTATCGCGATTATCTTCTTTTTTGCATTCGTGTGCATTAAGTCACGTCGTCTTATGCACTTCAGAAGACCTTTAGTAATCCATGGCTTGATAATGATGTCTGAGTTACGACATACACGAATAGTGGTGTGCCGATTTATTTTACTAGATAGTGTTTCAACAAAGTTTTGAAATGCTCTAGTAACATTTAAATATTCCAGAAGCCAATCCCAATTTTCATTTTCAATATCTTTTTTTAAACTTTTGTAGTCAATTCGCGTATGTCGTTTCTCGACCATGGTTTTAACTATTTCTCGGTGAATTCCAAATATAACTGTCCCGTGATCTGTTATGCCAGTGTCACACACAGTTACAGTTGCAGGCTTCTGAGTTTTGATCATGACATGATCCAAACAGTTGCCTCCTCTGGTCGGAAAAGTATGTGCTGGGAAATATCCATCATCATTTCAGCCGAAAGACGTCCACTGCTGGACATAGGCCTCCCCCAAGCACCGCCACTTCAACCTATTCTGTGCTTCTCGCATCCAACGTATTCCTGCGGTCTTCACCAGGTCATCGGTCCCTCTTGTGGGAGGCCTTCCAACGCTCCATCTTCCAGTACGCGGTCGCCACTCCAGAACCTTCCGACTTCATCGGCCATCCGTTCTGCGAGCAATGTGCCCTGCCCACTGCCACTTAAGTTTGGCAATTCTTCGGGCTATGTCGGTTACCTTGGTTTTCCTCGGATCTCTTCATTTCTGATTCGATCGCGTAGGGAAACTCCAAGCATAGCCCTCTCCATTGCTCTTTGGGTGACTTTGAGCCTTCTTATGAGGCCCACTATGAGCGACCACGTCTCAGTGCCATATGACATCACTGGCAACACACACTGGTCAAAGACTTTTGTCTTGAGACACTGCGGTATTTGCGATGAGAAGATATTGCGTAGCTTCCCGAACGCTGCCCAGCCGAGTCGGATTCGACGATTGACCTCTTTCTCGAAGTTGGATCTACCTAACTGGACAGTCTGTCCTAGGTACACGTATTCGTCCACAACTTCGACTGAGTGCCTCTGATCTTCATTGGAGTGGGTATCACACGAGCATTGGACATGACCTTTGTCTTGTCCATGTTCATCCTAAGACCCACTCTTTCGGAAGCTCTACTGAGGTCATCGAGCATTGTACTGAGGTCCTCCATAGTCTCAGCCATGACTACTATATCGTCGACAAATCAAAGGTGAGTGATGTACTCGCCATTGATGTTGATGCCAGCCCCTTTCCAGTCCAGAACCTTGAAGACATCCTCCAGTGCAGCGGTGAACAGTTTCGGAGAGATTACGTCTCCCTGTCTCATCCCTCGCTGCAGAAGGATAGGTTTCGAGGCTTTGTCCTGGAGCCGGACTGACATAGTGGCGTTTTCATACAATCACTTCAGCACCTCGATGTACTGATAGTCAATCTGGCACCGTTGAAGAGACTGCAGTACAGCCCAGGTCTCGATCGAATCGAAGGCTTTTTCGTAGTCCACAAACGCTAAGCAGAGAGGCAGGTTATACTCTTCGGTCTTCTGTACAACCTGCCGCAGCGTATGTATGTGATCTACGGTGCTAAAGCCTTTACGGAATCCGGCTTGTTTGGGAGGCTGGAAGTCGTCAAACCTGCGCGCGAGACGATTCGTGATGACTCTTGAAAACAGCTTGTAGACATGGCTCAGAAGTGAGATGGGCTTATAACTCTTAAGCAGGGTATTGTCACCCTTCTTAAAGAAAAGTACCACCACACCTCTGTTCCATGCCTGTTGCGTTTTGCCCTCGAGTATGACGGAATCAAACAGCTTCTGAAGGGCCTTTAGAACGGGTTTTCCGCCGACCTTCAGGAGTTCGACCGTAATTCCGTCATCACCCGGTGCCTTGTTGTTTTTAAGCTGCTTCAGAGCCATCCTAATCTTGTACAAGCTGACGTCCGGGATATCTTCAGTGTAGTGTCGAGCCAACCTAGCTCTCGGGTCGTTAGCTAGATTCATAACGGGGTTTCTGGTGGACGTGTATAACTGTCCGTAGAACCTCTCAATCTCCTTAAACAGCTCAGGTTTGGCGGACACGATTCTGCCATCGTCGGTCTTCAGTTTCGCAAGCTGACTCTGCCCAACAGACAGATCTCTTGCAAAGACTTTGGAGCCCTTGTTTCGCTCTATCGCGTCTTTAATACGTTCCGTATTAAAGAGACGAAGGTCGCTTTTCAAGGACTTAGAGATCTGTCTATTGAGTTGCCAGTACTCGAGTGCAGCTTCTGAAGACTGCAGGATCATTCCGCGCCTCTGTTCCATGAGCTGTAATGTTGGATCTGAGAGTTTCTTATTTTCTATTTGTACGGTGGGTCTTAAAGAACTTAGACCCGACCGTATGGACAGTTCCACAAACCCATCGTTATAATCGTCCACGGTGCTCCCTAGGCACTCAAAACGATTCTGGAGTTCGAGCTGAAAGCTCTCGGGGTTCTGAAGTTGGATCGGTGCTGGTCGGAGCGTTGACTTCATCAGCCGAGATCTTTCCAGCTTGATATTGATATTCAATGTGCCTCTTACCATGCGGTGATCACTCCCGGTTTTCACCGCGTTGATCACAGAGACATCATTGAATATTTGCTTCTTCGTCGACATAATGAAGTCAATCTCATTTTTAGTTGCACCGTCAGGACTCTTCCAGGTCCACTTCCTGTGCTCACGTTTTCTGAAGAAGGAATTCATCATAAAGAGGCCTTCCTTCTCCATAAAACTAGCCAGTAGGTGACCCCGGTGGTTTCGACGTCCAACTCCAAATTGCCCCACTCTCAACTCATCATCGCTTCGCTTGCCCAGTTTTGCGTTGAAGTCCCCCATAACAACTGTGAAGTGAGTTTTGGAACCATGCATGGCTCTAGAAATATCCTCATACATGGTATCCACCTCATCGTCGGGGTGTGTCGAGGTCGGGGCGTACACCTGTATGACCTTCAGCGAATACCTTGCGGATATTCTGAGTATAAGGAACGCCACCCTGGTCGACACACTCTCGATCTTCACAACGTTGCTCACAAGGGACTTATGGACTATGAATCCGACACCACCTTGGGACTGCTGGTCGCCCTCCCGGAAATAGAGCAGGTTACCGGAATTCAGGATTATCGAGTCCTCCCCCTCTCTTCGGAATTCAGATAAGCCAGATAAGATTCTACGACAGAAGCCTGGAGAGACGATTTTGTTTAAACAACTATTCCATCGTTTTGATTAAGATAAATTTTGGAACAGTGATAGTCGTAGTTATTAATTTCGAAAGAAGCGTGCCCACCGTCAGGCCACCACTCTGTTAAAATAATTATATCAGGCGTAAAGCAGCCGGCTCATAAGAACTGCAAAATCATCAAAATTCTTTTTTATGCTGCGTATATTTTGGACTACGATCGTGTACTGGCTTCCTGTGTCACCCAGATACAACCTACATTCATCTATCGAGTCTAGTTTAAGGCTAGTTGTAAAGGTCGATTTGTCGATTTCATCAATAACTTGTGCCAAGTTAGCCATTAGAATGTATAAGTTGGGGTATCAATATGTGTCTCGAAGAGTCATGTAGGCCACAACACAAAGGATCTAGGTGTATTCGGTAGGAGTACTGAAGGGGTTTATTAATTATGGTATCAGTTGAGTGCAAGGTGTGTAAACAGCTTGTCATTGTAATGTGTATTAAGTATTGAGGATTATAAAGCATGTTAAAATTGTACCATCATCATCAAAATTAACAAATACGGTCTATTAAATTAATTATGGATATTCTGCAGACGCTTCTTAAGTTAACAGCTATATAGCTCGTAGGTATTTCATCAGTAGTTAAGTTTCCATGACATTGCAGTATTAATTTTTTATTAGCCTACACTGTCCCACTGCTAAGCAAAGGCCTCCCCCAAATTCTTCCAGTAAATTCTTGCAGTATTACAATTTGAATTTTAGTTAAAAACTGTGCGAATCAGGGACGGGTCGCTAATACCTAATTAAATAAAACACACTGTTATTTTGAAAATGTTGATTAAATATCGATTATACATCTACATTCACCATACAAATAGAAATGCGTCCATACAGTCACATTATTAGAAAACTTACGATAAATTATTTGTTCGTCTAAGTTTTTCTTAATAAGTAAATAAATTACTAAAGTGTACTTAATATTTATTTTCGATTACAATGTTAGATACCAGTTTTACTAATATTCAATATCACACAAAAATATCAAAAAGCAACTTAATTAATTCGTTATAATAAATTATAAAGAACACACAAATAAATTATTAAAAAAATGCAACATGAAAAGCTAAAAGTATTTTGTACTTTCTAACAAAACCTCTCCCAAAGTGAAGATAACACTGGCTGGTTAGAGTAAAGTGGAGATACTTGTCGCTATACTCCTCGTCAATAGAAATTTAAAACATTTTTTTTAAAAAGCATGTGCGTTCGTACCGAAACCATTGTCAGAAACGAAGTTCCTTACGCGACAGTCACGCACACGCACACTCGTATATAATAGACAGACAGAGTCGCATGAAGGGGATAAGGCGTTTTCCTCACGTGATGATTTCTACCAGTAAACTCCTACCGCAAGTCGCCTTAAGGAACTTGCGTAATAAAAAGTTATAGCTGTTATGTTTTTAAAACCTTAATTTTGATTCACAAACGACTTGTAAATAAGAATAAACAAATCATTAATGAAACTTTCATCTGAACACAGTATATTCCTTTTTTCTTCGTTTACGTCGTCTCCAATACTTTTTTTGACGAGTAGTTTAAAATTTCGACTAGTCAATACCGTGGCAAATACCTTATCACGGAGAACATCTTAAAAAAACACTAGCACAATAGGAAAAGAGAAAAGCAAAATATCACAAGAAAAAATAAATAATATTTTAAAAACACGCTTCCATAGAAAACCAACTTAAAGACGACCGATGACAATACAATAATTTCATCATTTGTGCCATTATCCTTACCAGGGTTACCAGGATAGTCAAAAAAATTTTTTTGTCTTTTCTAACATTCAGATTTCATTTAAACTCGACTTATCGAGGACTGATAAATTTCACCCATTTCAAATGGTCAGATTTCTTTTAAACTTTGTAGACTGTTTGTTGCCATAAACCGGGCACAAATCAAGAAACAAAATCATAAATAAAATATAGAACAACCAAACATTTACAATTTGTTGCAACAACTTTTACAATTTGATGCATCACAACATTGATGAAGCTCTTATTGAATAAAATTAAAAACTAGGGGGAAAAGTACCTACAAATACATAATATCACCGCTCTTTTGGCGTCGGGGTGTTAAAATGCATTACAATACGAGTGAAAGACCTCAGAGTTCATGGACTGCGTTCATGTACTTGAAAAGTTCAACAACATTCATTGCATTATTTACGTTGTTGAGCAGACAAACTGTAATTCCAGCATGCGTAGCATGTCCACTGTAGAAAGGGGTTTTGTCGACGGAAGAATAGACAAAATTACAGATTGTAGAAAGATTAAAGACAGAATTAAAGATTATAGAAAGATTTGTACCGTTTTATGCTGGCGTAGCATGACAGTTCTGTGTCTATTCTACTAAGAATAGACAAAGTTCTTTCTATGGTGGTCATGCTACGCGTGCTGGCCGTAACTATCGATTAGTAAGGATCAACAATAATAATCGGCTTAACTCGATATGACGTCGACCCCTTATTTTTTCTTATTCCGCGAATCAGCCTCAAACCCTTTACGGTCCGCCTTATAGCCGTAAAAACTACCATACCCCATCTATTCAGTCCTCCTCTAATCCAGGGCCATACTAATTGGTAGTACCACTAAATGGAAGCGCTAAAACGGACGAAACAAAACAGTCTCATAAGGTTATGACATTACACAGCGGTATAAACGAAACTCTTGGTTCTATGCTATGAGAGCGCTACGACACATCGACATTCAAGTTGCCAGCAACCTGCTACAATATTTATGTTACAAATAAATCATAACGGGTGTGGCGTGAATGTTTGACCAAAAAAAAAGCAATTCAATGCTCAGTTTTTTGGCGCAATAAATACTCTGCTTTAGCATGAAAAGTCTTTAAGCATAATGTTACTACTGACTGAAATACCTAACTTTCATCTTCCTGTACCAAAAGTAACTAAGCGCCACTATAGCCCTTGGTGGCTTCAACTACACTACAGTTTTATTCTATAAATTCTTATGCGGTACACCCTTTGGTATTGAATACATCGTAAGATTATCCAGTAAAAAAACTGCTACACTGCTGCCCACGTTTGCTCTCAAAACGTTCATACTAAATAATATAAAACACACAGATATATACTTAAAGCTACACTTAATTTTAAAGATTTATGAAAAGTATGTGACCAAATTTACAATGTTTAGAATGTTGAAGTAAATAAATGCGTTCCTCATTCTTGTGTCATCTCATCAATTGATGCATACGTCAGCAACGGTTCTAGGTCGATTCGGCTGGAGTTATAATTTTTCCCCATCCAATGTATACGAAAACTGTTGCGTACGAGTGTAAAATACCAAATGCGGATCCAGGGTCCGCTCGGTGGCGTTTCACAGTGGACCCGGATGTCTCGGGCAGTGAACGCCGCGGCCAGTTGATCCCCAACTCTCCATTCCCATAGCAACCGAGAAGGCGCGTGGTCGGGAACGCCGCACGGAATAAATTCTGCTCGTAATAACGCCTAGAGTCGCGACCCACGCACGACAGCTTTAGCACCACACTGTGTTCGAAGTGAGGAACCTTCCTTGAAAACTGCAGCACAAAAAATAATAAGACATATTAATAAGTTACAAATGTGATGATCACATTTTTTTTTTTAAATAAAAGACCCAAAATTACCTCATTAATTGCATTTTCCATTTTAGTTTTGGACCAATCGGATGATTCTAATACCAGTGAGAACATATCAAAATTACAACCATTCTCTGTTCGACAATCATCAAAGTTCTTGGGTACTGTAAACAGTCCAATGGATACAAGGTTTTCAGTCACAACATCTTTAGAAGTATTATTTCCAATAATCATAGTCATCATATCTTCATCATCAGACACAGTGTCGTCTACTAGGCACCCTCCCAAAGCATATGGCACATTAGGCTGTCTGAAACAACAAACAATATGATGAATGAATATATCTCTATTGTATACATAATTCTACTGTACGTATGTATGTCACTGAACTCCTCCTTAATGGCTGGACTGATTTGAATGAATTTTTTTGTATGTGTCTGGGTGGCACTCTGGATGGTTTAGATTCACAAATCAGCCCGACAGATGGCGCTGCTATCGAGTTCTAGGAAACAGGACAACGTCTGTACCAATGTCGCCCATGCGCATGTGACCGCCCGTAATATTCTGAATATTCATGAAAAAATGTCGAAAATAAAATTCAAAAGGGGGGGTCTATCTATAACATTTTTACACTAGTTTTTTTTAAATAAATACACAATTTTTTACCGAAAAAATGACTTCGATTCCGTCTTTTTTTTCGTAGTCGATAATTTTTAGTAAAAATGTTAATTAACCTGTTAAAATAACTCATAAGCTTTTGGAAATAATAAACAGAATCCAAATCGACCCATAAACTTCGGAGATGTGTCAAAAAATAGAAAGCACAAACTCTACTTAAAAAATTAAAAATTGAATAACATGAAAAATGTTATAGATAGACCCCACCTTTTGAAGTTTATTTTCGACATTTTTTCATGAATATTCAGAATAATACGGGCGGTCACATGCGCATGGGCGACATTGTATATTATCTTTGATTACGCTCAGTGGTATTTCATTGTGTCCAAATGACTTTTTACTATCCGTACCCTTTACCATTTTGTAAATCTCTCTAGGCATTAAGGGATTAAAAGCCATAGACTTATCAAATAACACTTATGAACAGCAGTAAGTATTCACATCTATACAAAGCAATGCATCTATAAAAATAAATAAAATTGAAGTGTCTATCTTTTATTTCAAAATACCAGCTTTTTACTCAATACATATGAAAGTATGTACAGAAATTAAAACAGTAAAACAATTTCTAAATATTTTCTTAGTTTGTTATTCTGGCTAATCTCAGAAACGGCTAGACTCATTTTGACGGGACTTTCAATGACAGATAGCTGATGTTACCAACACAGAATGCGTGGACTGTCGCGGTCGGCCACTGCAACGCTGCCCTGCCGCCTGAGAGGGGATTCCACCCACGCTACATGCATGGCCCGCCGCGCGCTCTCTATGATTTTATTACGAAAAGATTGTGTCCATATTTTGCTGATTCAAGGTCGAATAAATTTTTAAAAAATGAGTTGAAAAAATAATTGAAATCAGTCTATTACATACACAACCACCAAAATAAATTTGCACTCTGGTTTAAAACTTTTTCCTGTATAGGCAATTTTTTGTCCGTTTGTTGGTATGTTTCCATAGGATAATTTCCGACATAAACGAGGGCAAAGACGCGGGCGCAGGTAAATCATAAATTCGTGAATACTTACGCAGTCTCCAAATAATTTAAAAATACAATATCTTCCACAGATTCAAGGATGAAAGTTCCATTGACAAAGACCAGTGCACCTTTGACATAGTGTGTTTTTGACAAATTCTCAATAGTTGTAATGAATTTGCTTTGAATATCACTCAATGATTTTATATTAATAACTTGGTATTCCACATTTGGTATGACTGGTATATAAATTCCTCCTAGGAAGGGAATGTGGCATGCAAATTTTATGTTCGGAGCCATTTGATTTGTTGGTGAGTCTGGTGCAGGTACGTAGGATACATGGCAGGCCTTTACTGCGAGCATACATGTCTTCGGGACAGCCACTTCATTTCTCACCACATCTAGAACTGAAAAGTTTGTCCTTTAAAAAACTGACATTTTAAAAGTTCTGAAAGAATTTAATTTTAATAAGGAAAGTTATAAATGCTTCTCTAAAAGGTTTTAAGGCAAAATTCATCAAGCTTTTGACTTTAACCAATTTAAGAAATTATGTTTTTTTATATTATTTTTTTTATTAATGTTACAAATGTAATAAAATCTTATTAAGAATCAACATTAGTTTACACATAAGTTTATATGAAAAATGACTGAAATTTTCATTAAATCTTTTCTACATTCATCTAGAATGATACTCACGGTGATGATCATTCCCACATGGAGGATCGCATGGACATGATTTCAACGCATCACATTTGCAACCCACTGAAAAGCCTGACATGTTTGTGAAAGCAAACACAGCTAATGGTTCAGTATACAAGCAGTCTGACTTCAGTAATATGATACCATTTCTTATATGACTTATTTTCATGCTTACAGCAAAATCTGAAGGGCTTATTTGTTCCTTTTGCAGTGTATTTACAACTGCTCGCCACATTGAGCAAACATTCTTACATATTAACTTATCTTGCCATGGTAGATGACTGAGGATTTTTTTTACAATTACATAGTTGGCAGCAACATTCTCCAACAAACTTTGGTCACATTGTATTTGTTCACAGTTTCTATCAAGTTCACGGCGTTTTAAGAAGGCAGCTATATTATCGGGTAAGTCTAACTTTAAACATCTAACGAGTGGTTCAATATTCTCCAGCTCCTCATCAAAAAAATTATCCGCTACTTCAACCATCTTCTATCTTAGATTTCTGTTACAATTTGGTCGTCCGCTGACCTCTGGAGGGGATCGCCTTTGAGCAACGCTAGTATAAAGCAATAAAGATAAATAAAAAAAGAAATTAGATAATAACCAACATAAATCATAATATCTTTTAAGTGTTTTCTGAGTTGGCCCCGATTGAGAATTTCTGCTGGATCATACACACCCAAATTACCACGCGGTATAGTAAAAAATTCAAATGTTAGCCATATAAACAAAGGCAAGTTCAAAATGAATAAAATCAACTGACTATGTAACAAGAACATAAACGTAATGAAAGAATGGGCTAAGTATTTTGGAAGCATCCAGTAATTGAGTTTATCGCAACATTCTTGAGCATTCAAATAGTCGCATTCTAGATCAGACAGTGTTATTATGTAGTAAACTAAAAGGAATAATATACCGCCGCTGTCGATCAATGTCAAAGAAAACAGAAGCGATTCAGCTAATACCATAACTAAATATTTTACCACGTCACTTCAACACGTTATGAAATTGATTAGAGGATTCCAATCCCAATGTTTCACGATTACACTCAGAATTAGCAAAATTAAGTAGTATTCTTCTTAGAGCCAATCTATCGCCATTTGTTAGATGAGCGAGCTGCGAGATCATCCAGATTTAACAACTGTCAGTCACTTTATACTTAGAGCACAACAGCTGTCAAGTGAGAGGCACAGAATATATAAAAACTTTTTTACAAAAAAAAAAACAACCGACTTCCTTAAAAACACTACAAAGTGAAAAATAACTTTAATTTCGGTAGTCGGTGTCTTAGGATCTGTATTTATGGTTTTTTTGCCACCGACTTCCGAAATTAAAGTTATTTTTCACTTTGTAGTGTTTTTAAGGAAGTCGGTTGTTTTTTTTTTTGTAAAAAAGTTTTTATTTTTAATTTTTTAGTTGTGGTATTCACCCTGCACTAATTCCAAACAAACAATGCATATTTATGCGATAGCAGAACTCGCGGTTGATTTCCTGTCATTTTTTAAAGAGTTCCGGTGTCTGTCTCCCGAACTCATCATCAGATCTATATGAAAATTATATGGGACCATTTCGGAATAAACCCCTTTCGAACAAAAAAAGAATTTTGCAAATCCATCTATATATGACGGAGTTATGCCCGAACATACATAAAAAAAAAAAACCAACCATGGCCAGGCCAAAATGATTAAGGCTGCTTTTTTTTTATTAAGCAGACAGTAGAGTGGGTAAGAGCCCACTCTAGTGTCTGCTGAGGAATCAATTCTCGATGTCAACGAGTATGTCTATCTAGGACAAGATATCTTCTAACTCCTGATCGATAAGGAGTTGTACCTTCCATCATCAGCTCAACGGAATATAAGAATACAAGTAACGGTCTAAACGTGCCTATAATATTCAAAGAATTATCCCCTAACCTTCTAACCTTTCACTGTAAGTTCCTATATGTACTGTTCACCGATGAGGAGTTCCATGCGGTATCTTCGAAGACTATAATTAGTTCACCACGGATGGATAGATAGAACCAGCAATTATTTTTGATCTTTAGTACAATATCCAAATCACATTACGTGTCCTGTTTGTTTTTGACGAGTTCCTTCGTTTATCTCCCAAAGTATACATCAAATCTTCACAAAATTAATATGGGACCACCTCAGGAGTATACCCTTACGAATAAAAAAATAATTTTCAAAATCGGTTGACAATTGGCGGAGAAATCGGTGAACATACATAAAAAAAAAAAAAAAAAAAAAAATACATACAGTCGAACATATAACCTCCTCCTTTTTTTGAAGTCGGTTAAAAATATAAACCCTGACAGGGAGAATATTCTAGGCATGGACTTATATATAATCCATCGTTATACACAACCAACCAATGATGAATGAAGCTGTCGAGATATCAATTGACCCAATTGACCGACAAGTAGATGGGAAACCTTAGACGATCTATCTAGCTTACTTAACACACAGTAAAAACTGTCCCTTACATTATGACTTTGAGATTTACACCGTCGATACTGACAGTTATTACATAAATATTATTCTACAAGGTAATAAATACACCATTAGTTTAATGATACACACGCAGTGACTTCACCGGTGGCTCGCTGGAGATTTCAGAATGTCACATCCACACATGGTTTTATAGATTAGACATCGCTAGCGACAAATCAGCTGTCAAAATTGAGGTCTAATATTGTATTTGTGTGATGTGATGAGATTTTGAAATGGCCATCGAGTCGCCGGCGATATAAGTCACTGCGTGTGTACCTAGGAGTACGTACGTAGAAAATTATAAATTCGTCCCATTGTGAGCAGTTTAAACAAACAGTGCACCCAAAATGTGCCAAAAAATAACTTCTATGACATCATACCAGGCCTGCAGCAGGCTCGTTATAATGGCGTTTACGAAAACCATTCACCTTTTTTTATATTGACTTTTCATAACTTTTACTTAAACCAAGTCGTTTTTATACCTACTAACCAAATGGACGTTAAGGGGGATGCTCCGATCAGCCCGCGAAATTCAAAATTTCTTACGTTTTTTGCAATTTGCAGGCCAGTGCTAGGTTGTATGCTGATTAAAATATTATTCGCGCCTGTAAGACGTATGTCGTTACAGAATTATAATCATCAAAAACGCCAATACAACCCTCCAAGTTCATAAAGGCTTAAGAACAAAAAAAAAACAGAAAAAGTCATTCCCACAGCTTTATGAACTTAGAGCGTTGTATTGATGATTTTGATGATTATAATTTTGTAACTACATATATCTTACAGGCGCGAATAATATTTTAATCAACATACCTACAACTTAGCACTGGCCTGCGAATTGCAATAAACGTAAGAAAATTTAAATTTCGCGGGCTGGTTGAAGCATTCACCTTAAGGGTAAAGACTGCAACAAAAGATTTTTATTTTATAACATTACGCGCTAATTGACAGCAGCAAAACGACTGTTGAACTTGTCTAAGATCAAAATGAACCGTCTTGAAAAGTTACTAAGAAAATAAACAAGCTTTTACAGCATTGCTTTCTAATTTGAGGTTCGAGGTAAGCTATTTTAAGGAGGTCGTTAGTATAAAAAACATCAAATGGATATAACACATTTTTATTATTTCTCTAATTTTGTAGATGGGTACGAAATATTTCAATATTTGGATAGATCCTTCACCAGAAGATATGACAATTTCTGTTGTCATCATCATCATCATCATCATTTCAACCGAAAGACGTCCACTGGTGGACATAAGCCTCCCCCAAGCTCCGCCACTTCGATCGGTTTTGTGCTTCCCGCATCCAGCGGATTCCTGGGGCCTTCATAAGGTCATCGGTCCACCTTGTTCGAGGCCTTCCAATTCTACGTCTTCCGGTACATGGTCGCCACTCCAGAACCTTTCGGCTCCATCGGCTATCTGATCATTTTAGCATCTGATTATTCAGTTTAGCAATTCTTCGGGCTATGTTGGTTAACTTGGTTCTCCTACTGATCTCTTCATTTCTGATTCGATTGCGTAGGGAAACTCCAAGCATAGCCCTCTCCATCGCCCTTTGGGTGACTTTCAGCCTTCTAATAAGGCCCATTGTGAGCAACCACATTTCGGTTCCATATGTCATCACTGGCAACACACACTGGTCAAAGACTTTCGTCTTGAGACACTGCGGTATGTGGGACGAGAAGATATTGCGTAGCTTCCCGAACGCTGCCCAGCCGAGTCGGATGCGACGATTGACCTCTTTCTCGAAGTTGGATCTACCTAACTGGACAGTCTGTCCTAGGTACACGTATTCGTCCACAACTTCGACTGAGCGCCTCCGATCTTCACTTCTGTCTGACCTGTTTTCTCCCAAAATTCGTTATTTAGTCGCAATCTTTCGCCAAGTCAGAGACTTAATCGGGTCTTAGTTTAGAAGATATAATGAGTTCAATTTTTATAGTCTTAAGACTATACCCCTAAATGGAAGGTTTTACAATTGCCAAGAAAAAATATATCTATTAATAACTAGCTTTTTCCCACGGCTTCGCCCGCGTGGACGTCGGAAATTATCGCAAGACGACGTAACTACCGCGGTTAATGTAATAAGAATGTATTAATCTAGGTTATATAGGTAATTACCCGCGACTTCATCCGCGTGGTATTTTTAACAAAAAAGTTTTTCGTTCGTTTTGTTTTTCTAAAATAAAAGTAGCCTTAGTTACTCCTTGTTACATCAGCTATCTGCCAGTGAAAGTCCCGTCAAAATCGGTCAAGCCATTTCAGAGATTAGCCGGAACAAACAGACAGACAGACAAAAATTATAAAAAATGTTGTTTTGGTATATGAACCGTGTATACATCTATATACACTTAGTACAAAGCAGTTATTTTAATATTACAAACAGACACTCCAATTTTATTTGTCTAGACTAGATGTCTAGATTATACGTCTAGTTTTATCAGTCTAAAGCAAAGAGAATATAACCACTAGATAGCGTATACGCCGATTTCTTCTAAGCACACGACTCACCACTGCGGGCCGGGGGACGAGGAAGAATGCGCGGCTGCAATTGGTCAGTTCAAGGTCAAGTTTCGTGGGTATGCCCGTCGTGGGGCTGGTTTACTTCATTAAGGGAAAATAGTCGATATCGATAAAATGGATTTTAAAATTGTGATAAATACTCAATTAAAATCAAAGAAATCATATTTAATCAAAATCAATCACTAATAAAATTAAAGTTAGAGAATCCAAGAACAAAATTTATGCCACTATCATATTTGGTGTAGAAACGGAGTCGAATATCATCCCCAAGGCAGAAGTTACTATGGCCACGTGAGTTTTGGCGCCAGTTTACAAACGGATTGTCAAGACGAAGCTAAACAATCGAATTGAATAAAACTCACATTAATTTTTGTTATTATTTTCGATATAAACTTTCAGCTATTAAAGGTAACAGCACTAATTTTTACGATAAAAATACAAAGGGAAAGTAAGGGATAGATGCATTAGAATTGTCTAATGAAAGAACGAGACTTTTCCAAAAGACATCAACGCGGGACTCAACAGTGTGCTGGTTTATCCAACCACCATTTTAAATAGACCTCTACGGTGGATAATAATCTGATTAAATCAAAATTATTTTTCGTACTGTTTACGTACCGATGAAAAGTTATGCGATCCTTTTTATAACTAGAAGTTTTGGAATGTTTCCCACACCACTTCACCGCGCATGAAGGCATTTTGATGCGTTATAATTGCAGATGAAGTTATATTATTTGCATTAATTTAGCGTGCACAGAGGTCTAACAATTGGTCACAAATGGTTACTAGAACCGTAGCCTATGCATAGGCGACAAAATACTAATAGTTTTCGAGCGGCGGGGCACTGTATGCGCATTCAAGTGGTTATAATTATAGTCTTTGGTCTAAAGTCATTAGAAATGTCAGGGAAAGATAAATTCTCAATCACGTTTGTACGTTTTAAATTAGTATGTTAGAGTGGCTTAAAATTCTTTGAAGGACAGGCCGTTTTATCAAAAATTCGCACCCGAATCCCAGAATTAGCTGTCGAAGTAGCCTTACATAGTGTTAGCACCTTAGTACTAAAACCCTAAAAGGATCTTGTGACGCGCGGCCAGAATCGGAACTAACACCGACAAGTAAGATAATCGTGGTGTTGCAACTGTTCTGCATTTCATCAGAAGGCAAGCTTATTGCCATCTGACCCCAATGAAACATTATTTTATGTCAAAAACTTTTTATTCAACATTCTCTCCTTATGCTAATAAAGGCTTGGTAAATATTTACAAGGCTTCATTACAGGGCAAGGTAAAAAAACTATCCAGTTACACTACAAATCCGACTCCTGTGGTTATCACATTACATTAAATTTATTGAATACTTGGCTCTACTACAAACCAATGGCTTAAAGCCGGGTGCTTTAATCGCTTACTTTAAGGTTTATAATTATATCCAGTAAGTCAGTAAAAATGTATTCAACCATAGAATATATTTAGCAAGTTTAAAGAAGCCGATCTATTACATTATCAAATATTATAAATATTTATTGCAGAGAGCAAATTAGGTAGGTGTCATAAATATTAGGTGCACAATAACGTCTGCTTGGATATAGCTTAGCTTACAAACAAATATTAAAATTCTCCTAAAATAATTACAACAATAATAACAAGTATGCAGATAATATGCTATTTATCAAACATTAATCTCACTTAGTATCTCGTTAAATACATTTAAACTAAACTCTCGCAGAAGAGTGAATACAAAGCTATTAACACACTAGGCCTGTTAATATAAATATAGGAGATGACATGGAAATCCTCCCCCCATAAATTATGATTCGAATATATTTGACTAATATGGGTACAATTTTGATAATGAGCAAATAGATTTTATATTTAAATCTAGTGTAAAGATTCCGTATAATTCACTTAGATAATGGAATATTACTTAAATAATAAAGCAAATTACAATTTGCGAGCCCTGTTTTAATTTTGAACGCAGCCTCTCGCTGGCTCGGTGTTATAAATTTTAACAAGTTCGAAACTAGCGACCTTGATTTAAAAAAAAGTTTTTATTTTACATTTAGAGCCACACATTTACAAATCCAATATACAAATTATGCAAAGTTAAAATATTTTATGTAAATTCAATGTTTACTTTTAATAGCACCATTCCGTATGCGGATGTACTCTAATACTATTAAGAAACGTTTAATTAAAGTACACACGCATACCCCTCCACCGTCTGCAACCAATACACAAGATTTTATGCACTCAATTTAGGAAAATATTTCCATGCCTCTTTGCTTGAACTGTGTCAATTGTATCATGCATAATATTAATAACTGGATGTAGAACATATTGGCACACGCAGGGCAGTTATTCATAATTATTCGTTGTAGTAACAAGTATTCAAAAACTAAATTAACCGTAAATGCAAAAAATGGCAATATATTTTCGATTCTCAATTTTTGCTTTATCTAATCCTCCTTGATGAAGCAAAGGTAAACACTAGATAAACAACACGTGATATTATACAAAATACATTAGTAAAAAAAACACTCACACATAGTAATGAATACAACTGAAACAAAAACCTGTAAGTACACTTGAATGACTTTATAAATAAATAAATTATAATTATGCGCTCAAACAATTATGCAAGCTGACTGAAATTGTTTTGTAAATTAATTATTAAGATTTATTTGTACGGAACTAAGGACAATAATTAACAAGCTAATAGTTGAATAAATAACTAAATCCTGAGTACGCAAAAGGTGCCACTTTATGGAATGGCTTCATCATTTGAGTATGCAAGACTGTGTTAGCTATCACTTGGTACGGGCAGTTTCAGGCCTCATAAACAAAATTGGTCCAGTCGTTTGAGGGTCTCTAAGATAAAAACTAACTACCATCACATGCTGGTAACATTGCGTAATCGAGTACAAACGACAACTTATTGATAACGGCGCACCTATCCTACATTTTAGACATTATAATGGAATGATACATTTTTTAAGAATGTTGTGTTACAATAATTAAAATAATTCTCTAGGTAGACTCAAACAATTACGATAATTTAGCAAGACGTTAAAACACTACAATGAAAGAACGTCGAAGGTCTGCAAGTATTAAGATAAGAGACAGTGAAGTGTACTAGTAACAAGTGATTACAAGAGAGCTTGCATAACTGTTGGAGCGCGAGGAGCCAGCTCCCTAAGTTATCTAAATGAACTCATAACTAACATTGTTCCCAAGCTGGTCCCACCCATGACGATGGCTTGTAAATGTGCACCTTGTTCTCTAATATGCTCCTAAATTTTACAATTTTCACTAAACATAAACATGAATTTTATAATTTTGTCAAAATTGTTAAAATAAATAATCGTAATGCGAGAGACAAGTGCTCTTGTGCCACATTTTGCACTTCAACAAGATTGGAATGTCACTTATTGATTCGGGAAATAGCTATCCATGCGCTAGGGACAGCGTCGAGCGGATTTTAATAATTGACACAACATCAATCTCAAGCTTTTATATCGTATAATTATAATTAACACAATGTGTACGTGACCAGGTGACTCATAGATTGACTGTGCCTAAACAAAAACAACTTTTCTTATGATAATTTTTCCCTAAGTTTTAGTCATCGGGCGGAATGCAGAAATCCACAACTATGTTGAGTATTATTATTCTCAATATATACATAAGTAGATAATAATAATTATGCCTATAAATAGTAAATAAAACGGACTTATTATATTATGTGAGCCAAGTATGTCTGCGCACGCGGCGGCGACGCGCGATCACTCACTAGTGAAGTAAATGAAACATTCAACTATTATCAACTAGCGACACAAACGTTACGTACAGCGTTAAGTACATATACATACTAATAATTTAAACATACAGTCCTGTGTAAATGTAAACACTTTGTGTTTCACAACATCAATCTCTTAATTCTAGTCTTTAATAAAAGTCATCATTATGGAAGAACGCGTCACGAAAACAGACTAGGGCTTCGACGGCCACCTTCGCGGCGACCGACCGAAGATAAGAAACGTACGTCCACATAACGCCCGCTCAACGTGTGAGTCGACGCAGGTCACTCTGACGCACACGAATCCGTCATGTGAGGAAACGAAAGGCCGCGGCGACAGGAGGCGGGGAGAGATCATAGAGTAAGCGTGTAGTGCGCGGCGCGGCGGGTCAGGTGGCGTCGAACTCGATGCGCTCCCACGAGTAGTGCTTGCGGGCCGGGCGCGGCGCGCGCGGGCCGGCCGCGCCGCCCAGCAGCGGGTCGCACTGCGGCACGTGGCCGCGCCCGAACACGTTGGGCAGCTCCGTGTCCATGTAGTCGTACGCCTCGCCGTCCACGTGCATGTGCGCGCTCGGCGAGATGCCGAACTCCTTCAGGTCGAACTCGCAGCCCCGGTCGTCGAACGCGTCGTGCCGGGACTCCTCGTTCTGGAACGACGGTAACGACAGATCGTCCATGTACTCGAAGCCGGTTCGCGTGTGATCCAATATGTCTCCATTGGTTAGTGGCGTCATACTCATTCTTTCCGGAACGTCCTCGCCGATATCCATCGCCTGTGATTTATCTTCTAATCTGTCTCCGCCGTCACCTGATAGTAGACTGCCGAAGAAATCATCGTTGTCGACAGAATTAGGATCGGAACCAAAGTCAGTGTGAAATTCCCCATTAGAGAGCAAATCGACTGTGATATCCGTATCTATGTCGGTAGCAGAGTGATCAACTTGGCATCGGTTGCTCGCATTCACGGCTTGCAAGTCCGCATGACTCATGATTTCGTTTTGAATATCGTCGAGTTCCCTCTGCAGCTCGTCGGCGGCGAGCGAGTCTCTCACGTGATTGTCGTTGAGCACGTCATCCGTCAGGACGTCAGTCGGTGCATAAGTTGGCGTGCCGTTAGATACGTAGCTCGTATTCAACGATGGAGCGGCCGTCGCTTCGGCGACGGCCGAAGGTGGCAACTCACCATTCTCGACGAGGATCTCGAGAACGTCATCCATTATCTGACTATTCTCAGCGTCGTGCACGTCGGGCGGCCGGCACGCCTGCGGCATGGGCGGCGGCGGCGGGGGCGGCGGCGGGGCCGGCGGGGCTGGAGGGGCGCTACGCTCGGGCTCGTAGGGCGTGCCGGGCAGGATGGCGATGGGCAGCACCTTGACTCCGTTGAGGATGTAGGCGGGGCTGGCGGCCTTCTGCGGCGCGTCGTCGGGCGCGCCGGGCGGCGACACGGTGAAGAGGCGCACGAGGCGCTCGGGCGCGGCGTCGTGCGCGGCCAGCACGTAGCGCGGCGGCGCGGCGGGCGCCTGCGTCAGCGCGTCCAGCTGCGCGCGCAGCTGCGACACGCACAGGTGCGCCTGCAGCAGGCGCCGGCTCTGGTCGCTGGCGGCGGCGCCGGCCGCGTCGCGCCGCACCGCCTCCAGCTGCTGGCGCGACGCCTCCAGCTTGCGCTCCAGCTCCTCGATCTGCCGCCGCTGCGACTGCACGATGTCCTCGGGGGGCTCCGGCTCCAGTTTCACCTCCGGGGATGCGATCGACACGAACGATGCGACCGAAGCGACCGACGCGACGGACGCCGGAGACTTGGGCGGTTCCTCCTGTTTCTCCAGAAGGAAAGGCCGCAGCCGGTCGATGAGCTGCGGCTTGGGCCCGGAGACGCGCAGGTTGCGCCGCTTGCACTCGGCGCGCAGGTCGGACACCTTCATGTCCTCGAAGCGCGCCAGCGCGGGCAGCGGCGGCGGCGGCGGCGGCGCGGCGTAGGCGTCGGAGCAGTCGGAGGCGGCGGGCGAGGGTGCGGGCGACGCGGGCAGCATGAGCTGCAGGAGCAACTGCTGCTGCTGCAGGAGCAGCTCGTACGGCGTCTCCACGGAGCCCGGCGGGGACGACGCTTTCGCAGCATTCGGGGGCCCTTTGTACTCGTGGAATTTGAACCTCGCCTTGGGTTGCTGCTTCTGTTTGCTCTTCTTGCGGTTCTTGTCCTTGCCGGGTGCGGCGTGCTGCGGCGGCGAGGCAACGCTGACGGGCGAGAGCGCGGCGGGCGGCGAGGGAGAGGGCGACAGCTCCTCGGGCGGGCCGCAGTACGAGGACGGGTGCTGCGGCCGGCCCGACGCGCCCTCGCTGGTCGCCTTGAACGCAAGTGTTCCGCTCTTGACAGCAGTTTCTATGGTCTCCTCAGTGTGTAGTATATTCTTCTTTATTAACTCGAGCGGTCCGGGACGATGCGACAATTGGTCGTTGAGCTGATCCGCCAAACGTGCCTTCTTGAGCATGCGCTGTTTTTCGGCTAGGCTGGGATCTACATGACTCTCCTGGAAGGAAAACAATACAGTTTTAAATTCTAGTACATAAAGGAATCATAAGACACTAGGTAGAAAATTGAAAAAGTGACATTACACCTACTTGTTCCAATATGTGTCTTCGCTCGAGTTCTTGTCGGTCTGGACGTCGCTGAATTTTTGCTTTCAATAAGTCTCCAGTCTTTGCCCTCTCGAGCTGCTTGCATTGCTCGAAATAGGCTGGGGGTGTTTTTAAAGCTGTAAAATATAAATAACATTCGGTTAACATTGCGTTAATTTAATTGTCCAAGGCTAAGATATATCTATACTAGGTCAAGCATAGGACCTAAATAATATTTGTAGAGAATTTTTTAAATTGTGGCTACAATAACTTTTGAAACAGCGTAGGATGACTAATTATTTTTAAAAGTTAGAACAATGTATTCAGTTCGGTCACCAAGTAATTCTCATTAAACGCATCGTTAAAATAGTATATAAAAATTGTTTCATCCCACGCACGTGAGCTCTGTGAGCGGTGGGCGCGTGCCGCAGCGGCAGGCACGGTCTTACATTAATTTGCTATTTCAAAGTATACAATTATCTATGTATACATGCAAATGTTAATCTTAATCAAAGGGAATGGATATGAAAATAAAACATGACTTACGCGGCATAATTCCTTGAGCCACAAGCTGGTTGATCGGCCGCCTCATCATCAACTTCACTTTTAAAGCTGTAAAATAAAAATCTGGATCAGACATTGTCGTCAATTGTTAATAATGTTACAAATTGAATTACCTAAACCAATTTTCCTTACTATTTTTCCTTTGGATCGTGCAACAATTCCAACAAAATCAGACAAACATGACAGAGAATACGATTTGATAGGAACATAATGCGATTGAATGCCGATGTTTGCCGGTTACCTTTTGCATACAACAATGGGCACTGATTGAATAGATGGCATATCGTCGTGAAGAATACTGTATTATGACGCCAGGTGACGAACTTTGACGTAGCATGTCGCGTGTGAAGCCGACGTGATCGATACGTCGATCGGTATACAAGATTATATCGATAAAGTTCGCAGTAGAGCGTAGGAGTGGAGCTATATTCTTGTTTGCGTAGACAAGCGGCGAGCAGCGAACGATGGGCGGACAACGCTGGCGCGACGCCAATATAAATAAACACTGCACAAGGAAACTAGTGTTATGCCGCGACCGTATTACAGACGAAACATTCACTACCACTGGGCCGAATATTGTGGGTTACTGGGCGTCTTTACCGCGATACCCACTCCATTTAGCTTTACTCATACTTGCAATTATAGAAATTATATTTATGACTACATTGAGTACAGCCACACGGGTCGATCGATCAGGTTGAGCTACGCTTGCCGCAGTCGATCCGTGGATGGGTGACCATCTTTAAATACCAAAACCCCTCTGTGCTCGGAAAACATGTTAAGCCACGGCCTCGGCTGGAATTGGTGGATCTTAGACAGCCGTTACGGGTCGTCAAAATCCCTAAAGTCTGAAAACCAGTCTGGTTACTGTATTACCCAGTTACTGGGTGGTGGAGGTCAGATAGACAGTCGCTCCGTGTAAAATACTGATATTCAGTTCCATTCGGTTAGACTGGAAGCCGACCCTATCATAGTTGGAACAAGGCGAGGCAGATGATGATTTATGACTCCATTATTTATTTTTAAACCAATAAATTAATTTTATTTTCGGTTTTGGTGTAAATTATTACAGTTCTTTAAACGTAAAGAAAATTCACGATATCTTTTTGACCTAGAGAGGCAGGTGTTAATAACATAAAGTATGCTTGAAGAATTTTTACTATGGCGGCACGTAGACAGTCAACATTTTAGCAGCAATATTTATTTGCCCAAAATTAAATCGAATTGCGAGTTAAATATGTTGAACAAGGGTCGAGAATTTGTTTATGCGGGATGCGCGCAGGCGCAGTCTGGACGGGCAGACTATGCAAACATGGCCGGAAGTACCGACAGCATGAGCATACTAATGCAAACAACAGACGCTCTGCGAGACAAAGTCGGGGCTAGTGCCCCTCGGATTTTACAGACCTCGTACGCATGAAATTCATCGCACTTAAAACATGTGTGTGAATTAATTAGTTATCCTAATATAAATTAAAAAACCTGGAATATGCATGCGCAAACGGTAACCATGAATTTAGCACATGAATTATTCGTCGGTTACAAAAAATATTTCATAGAAAAGTGCAATACCTATGCATCAAAATGTATGAAATTGCAGTTTTTTTAGGTTCAGAATTCAGGTTGCGCGTCAATATCCGTAACAACGCGTAAATGTCCCGTGTATGCGCTGGAACTTATGTCTTAAGATATAAAACATGAAAAGAGATAGCTATTCAGTAGTTTAGCTTCCGCGTCATAATGAATGTGCCCCCATTCACACGGGATCATCGCTACTTGAAATTAATTAATTACTTTCTCTGTTACAGATTCCATGTCAGGTAAAAATTACGAATTTCTTTTATAATTTCTATATTTATGTCAACTATACTGTATTAAAGGCAGATTTAAAGCTAGGAAATTTCAGCTTAATCGCCGGGATAACATGCAACTGAATTCCTCTGGTTATTGGCTCGCGTTTCACCACCATTTCATCTAGTGGTAAGCGATGATGTTCGAACGTTTATTGACGCGCTTATATAGAAGTATCCTATACACGTATGGCTTCAAGACTATCCAGGTTATAGCTATCACACCAATCTCACAGTAAAATTTTAAGTAATATATTACGGACGAAATGCACCAATAAAAGTTAACGCGATTAGGTCATCTGAACCGCTTTCAAGAGCTGTCAAGTATCATTAATATGGTCGACACTAACAGCTCTTGAAGTGTGTATTCAGTTTCAATGGTGAAGTTCGTCCTAAAGGTTTAATGATACTTACATTCTTTATGTTTCCCCATGGCTGGTTGCAGCGGGCTATCGTCGACGACCACTTTGGGAGGCGACACGCGCGGCGAGCTGGGCGGCTCGCTAGCGCCGCTGCTGCCCGCCTGCCGTCCGGCCATCTCCTCCGCACCGGAACTACTGACAATATTACTATACGATTAATATCATATTTATCCTTCCTAAATATACAGGATGTCCCAAAAATCAACGTCAAGCCGAAAACGGTTGATAGGCCAGATGGTGACAGTTATCAGAAAAATAATTTAAAAAAAATCTAAGTTAATCATTTTTTTTTCAGTACAGTCAGTTAAAGTTGGGCGATGTAATAAATTTTAGTACATGGTGGAGCAAAAAAGTGATGTTTTCTTTAAAACTGAGGTAGTTGTGTTTTAATTTTGGACTGTAGTTTACAGAAGGGCTATTCAGGGTTACATCACTCACAAAAAAAATATGAAAAGTAATGTCAATAATTTGAAAAGTACTTAACTTAGATTTTTTTACTATTTTTCTGATAACTGTCACCACCTAGCCTATCAACCGTTTTCGGCTTGACGTTGATTTTTGGGACACCTTGTATAACTGGGTCTAAAATATGTAATGCAGCTATTTTAAACCGATAAATCTCCGGCTAGTGGTCGCAAGTGTTACTGTTGACCACTTTACCTGACCTTGTATCGAATCCAGGACGGGTTCTATTCCGAGGTCAGGCCAAATGTTATTGGGTTTTTCTCTTTGGAATTTCTCTTTATTTATAGTAGCAGCCCGGAGTCTGGATGTGTAAACATAACTGGCGAAATGTGGGTATACTATAGATGCCCCTCTGCCCGTCCCGTCGATGGACAAGTCTTCATGTTATATCATGAACGTTGCCTTTAACTCATGTGTCATCTCATCGCCCTACGACTGGGCCGTACCATAATCATTTGCAGAGCAGGTCAAGGTGACAATTGGACATGGCACAAAATAGTATGGTGCTTCAATACCCGCCTAATTTCTGGTAACCTTTATTATTTGCTCTGGTGTGAGAATTCATGGCAAAGTTTGCAAAATGTCTTAAAAAAAGTGTGTATGTAAGTACCGCACAATACCGGTGCTAGTTCGAGGGGCCAAAGCCTATACAGTAAATACGATCAGTATATCTTCATTGGTCAAGTCCTATGTCCATGAGTTGGTCTTAGTTGCCGCACCAGCAATGCTGAGACATTGCTAATGTCCTATACTAAATAACTCGTCAATTCGAATTTCCTTACCTAAAAGTGTCGTCAGAAGGCGGTGTGGCGGGAGTGCGCGGCGGGGAAGCGGGCGAGACCGGCGAGGCCGCGCGGCTCCGCTCGCGGCGGTGCTGCGGCTTGAACCACTCGGGGTAGATGGCGCTCAGCGTCTCCACCAGGTCGTGGTCCAGCGTGACGCGCCAAGACGCACGCCCCTCCGAACCCTCCGAGTCGCCGCCTCCGCCACACGTTGAACGGCTCTCTGTTTATCCAAACATTTAAATGTTAGTTTCCAAATGTCACTCAATCAAGATCAACACACATAAACAGAGCAGGAAGTGCGCGTGCTCTCAGCACGTTGGTCGTTGGGTGAGGTGAATTGGGTAAGGCGAACCAATGGAGCGTTGTACGAGTAGCAATGATCACGGTGCCCTCATTATTTCGGGTCCTTGGACGAGTTTATGCGCGTGAAGGTGCGTTACTTACTTTACTGCATTACGGCTGGGCAACGTTATGCCGTTTCAGTTTTATGATTACGTGAATAGGGTGAGAACAACATCGCTTTACTGCATTTGTTGTAAGTGTTTAGAAACTTTGTTTGGCGCGATGTTGAATATTTGTGTTTTACAAGTACATATTTTAAACAACTGGAATCCATACCCATTTAGAAAAATTATAAAATCTGTATAGGTAGTAACGTAACATAAACATGACAAAGTAGTTTATATTATTTTACTTTCAGTTTCAATCAAATAAATTGCTTGTAAGCCGCATTAACAAAACCATAAAAATAGGCCTTAAAATCAAGAAATGGCTATCTATCTGTATTATGCGTTTAGAGAACGTTTTAACTGTTACCATAGCCGAGGAAAGATGGATGTATTATGTAATGTTTAAAACTCTCATAAAGCTGGATATACCTACGAGGAAAAGAAAATACGAGCTGAAAATAAAACATCTGTCTGTGAGTCACGCACAATATAAAACTAAAAGTAAGGTAAACAAATGCAGACTTCAAATAACGTAAAATCAGTATTCAATTTTGTAATAAATGCAACATATTCTTGATTATGTATGACTTCATCTATGTTATGAGGAGAATCACTGAAAATTATTAAGTTCATAATCATTTTCCATTGAAGGCAAAGGTAATAATGCCATGAAATAATTTACTATCTCAGCACGTTAATACATAACAGATAAAGAGTCTAATAAATGCTATCATTTCGATAACTAAACAACGGTAAATTAATAAGAGTGTAAATGCCTGTTACGCATTTTACGTTGGTGTTACAAAACACAATTTTGTAAACAATCTGGCGCACGTGCGCACTGATGATTCATTACAAGTTTGATGGAAATTATGAGGGCAGATGTACAAAAGGCCATTGCCAATCACATAAAAACCATAGCTGGCATGGATAAAGCAATGAGATCTTCCTCTTTGTCTTTGGATTGTGGGAATCTGTTTAAAACTGCATTCTCTACCAAAACTGTTACTCTTATTTTGGGCCTAATTGTTAAAGAATGAAGTAAACGAATACTGGTACAAACTGGATGTCCTACATAGTACACTACGTACTTTAGTAATTATCAACAAGACAATGACAATTAAGTAGAAACATTATCTATTCACTCACACATTCCAGTGAGTGTTCGTTCACGTATCCGTGGTTCTAGTACATTCGGACTGTATTCTGTGATGGTAAAAACGTATTATGCACATAATTTTCTCACTGAACGAGGCGGCGACGAGGTAGTCATCGCAGTTGATTTGTCTCGTGTCGGCGCTTCCCACGCGAAGTTGTATCATAATTCGGTATCACACGACACTACTTGGTTACTTAGTCAATCGGTCATCGGGTATAGTCACGGAATAAATACATTATAAATTCATTCCGTTTCTAGAAAAGTTATAAGTTTTTATTTACGTTTATCAAAAATGACGCATTCTTCTTCCGTCTGAAAATGACTCGACTGGTTTTTTTAATTACAAGGGTTCGGAGTTAAGAGCGAACTTTTTTAATGTCCTGCTATTAAAACGAGACGAAAAAACAAAAAATACACCGCCGGTTTCAGTAGACTAGATCATGGATTTATTTACGTGAAAAGATTTTTGTTTTTGATATAGGTCAAGGCTTGCTCCTTTGATGTGAGTGCGCGTTTTTAAGTGGCTGAAAATTACGACGAAATAAAATGAACTAGTAGGTTGGCTGGTCGCATGCGTGATGCGCGTAGCGTAACGTAACACGTCAATCAAAATGTCAGCGTGGATGCGCAGACGCCGCAGACGTCCACTAACGCATGCAGTCACGCAGTCGTCGCATCGAGTCTCAATTTTGTTTGTATCTGATTTATTTATTACCCTGTTCCGCACACTATTCAAACTTTAATCGTAATACATTTTGTCAAGAATGAATTGGCTTAACATTTATCTACAACTCATTCGCAGTCTTGTAATGCAATTTGTATCTGTATCGGGCTGTTATCAAAGCTATCAGTAGTAATGAACGTGGAGTACGTTTGTAGAAATTATAGCTATCAAGATAACTGTAGATAAGCTAGAAGTACTAAAGGCCGGACCATGGTTATAAGTCGACTATAGTAAAAATGAATCACCTGTGTCTTTAATGACTTCAATTAATCAAAGAATAAGCAATACATTGTGTAACTCAATTCAAAGAAATAATAGTTTCGGATACGCAGAATATAAATTAGAGTACCTGTTTGAAACCCACACAGTCTAGTAAAATTGAAAGTAATGTTTATGTAAATGAAGGAAGGTTCCGCATGGTACGTCATCGGAAGGTTGTCGTGGTGACGTCAGATTGCACACGGCCCTGGGCCGGCGTGGGCGCAAGCACCTGCTTCCACCCACAATATATGAACAACAAACTTGAATGACTACCGCCGTCATTTTGAATTGACATTTCGAACAGTTAATAAAAATTGCGGTAACTACTTAAACCTGTATACTTATCTTGTAGTCCTTATTTCTCACCGCAGAAAATAATCCTAGATGTGGACTTGAAACCGACTTACATAAAGTGTCGCAATAAGATTATACAACAACAGATACTTAGGTATGCTTAGATTTATCTTGTTAGCTTTTACTTATTCAATGTGGATAAATGACCAAACAAACGCCACAGTAATTTCTGTAAATACAACCACTATCATTTCATGTTCTCATCTTTTCTGGGACTGAGAAGTTCTGATGTCATGTGATTTCATAGTGATTTTGAGATTTCTTTTTATAAATTAGTAAGGATGATCTTTGCCCAACCTGTTGGAGAAAACATAGCCCAGGTTAAATGAGAAAGCACTCCGAGAGATGAGCAAAGATCATCACTTGCTAGACGCCTGAGGGAGTACACCACCGTCGTGGTAGACCACGGCGAAGGTGGTGTGACAGTCTGATAAGGTTTGCAGGGCAAACATGGCCAGAGATCGCAAACAAGACTGGGAGGTTTGGAAGGAAAATTGGGAGACCTTTGTCCAGCTGTGGGACAATAAAAGTAAACAAAAAAAAGAGAGAGAAGATCAAGCGAAGTTGCAGAAGTTGAATGACTAGGTCTAGGCCAGGCCGTCACGTGTCTCATCGGAGTACAGAGCATAATGCTTTAGCCTTTCATTCGGAATATAAACGAGGTAAGTACAAAATATAGAGACCTAATATTGAACCTTGTGGAACTCCAGCTGAGGTTAGCCTCAGTTTGGACGTCTAATATCCAGAAGCAATAGAAAAAGTACGTTCAACTAAGAAATACTAAATCATTTTCAGAAGAGTAACTAGACACGAGGTTGATTTATTAACTTGTAGAGTGACTCCACTTGCTAAAGTGTCTCAAAAGCCCATTCAATGGCACCATGCTTGTACCTTCTATTTGATTTTTCAACATTTTGCTCGGTAACTCGCTAGTTGTAGGACTATGCAGCTATTGAAGAGTACAAAACAAACGTATAGTAATAAATTGCTGTCACATTCACATGGGGGAAGGCCTATGCAGTGGACGTCTTTCAATTGTAATTATGAGTGTATTTTTCGAGATTAGTTCCACATTACATTAAACCTCCATAAAATGGCTAGTAACTACTCAAAGTGTATGTATGTTGTGGACCAATCATCACTAGTATATTCATGTACATAAAATGTTGGCTCATAGTGAGTGAACACGAATCATCGAGTTGCCCCAATGTCAGTCAACGACTCACGAAGGGAATTCAATTATCGACTTAGGGAAGTCAATTCGAATAGAATTTTGCGTGTAGGTAAGGCTAAATTTATCTTGTCACGTCGCAAGTAATCAATGCTGCTTTTTGCAGTGGAGGAATACGACAGGGTATCGTCACAGAAAGTCCACATCCACCCACATAACTACTTAGATTTGTCAGGTACTTATATGTATTTGATAATAACAACTTATTAAGTTATCTTAAATACGTAGGAGTAGTGCTATAAAAACGTGAGCAAGGGAATTAAGAAACGAAAAGTAAAGATCACAAAACGTAGAGCAGGTATACTATTTATCACCTTGGTGGCAGGCAAACCCACAGACACCGAGGAATACGGAATGACCCATTGTTTTAAACATCGTATAAACATTCACGGTTAGTTGTTGACTTCTGTTGAAATGTATTACGTTGCCTATCCATCCAAACAATGAATCACCGCTGTGGTAAAAATATCGTTCAGTTTAATTGAGGTCCTAAACACAACAAATCTTGATGTATGTGTATCAATAAACATGGTACATATCAGTATTAATTTGATTTGAAATGAACCACCTTTGGTTGTCTGCTTGCAGGCACACTCAATTCTGTTTTTTTTTATTCAGACCGGTTGGTTAAATTTTGTTACGCTAAAAATGTTTGCTATATGAGAATGGACACATAAATCGGATATTTTCGAAACTTTGGCATCGTTAAGATGTTTGTAACATATTATTTTCACATTATATTTTAGTGAAAATCGTAGAAAAACACAAAAACATAACAATCTTGTGGCATGGCGGACGACGGAACGGGGTCAGTCGCCACACTTCTCTGTCGCCGTCCGTTCGAGATGCGTCCCACAAATCATATTTAGCCTAGCACTATGGAGAATTGTGACTATTGCTGTTTGTCTTGGAATAGACGCGTTAATGATAGCGGGCATCTGATACATGAACTGAGAGCGACCTAAATTTTATCCCCGAAAAGAAAATCCATTTAATTAGGCACTCAGTCAAAATTGAACAAAAACATCAAATTCTATGAATTGATCTTCGTATGCGTCATATTCACATTAGTCTCTGCATTCTGTTTAGAGTTTTAATTTTCATTTGTACAAACAAATGAAAATTAAAACTGATAATCTTCAGAGTGAAACACGACGTAGGATTGCTAAAAGAAAATAGCTCACTGTTGATAACTATGACGCCAGACCTAATTCCAGAACGTAAATTCTTTTTCCAAACATAGACACATAATATAAGAACTTATAGCTCCGCTGAAGGCAGAAACCATAGCGAGGCGATGACGTAAAAGGATGTTTTCAGCGAGTCGGCAACAGCGGCCGTCTGTTTATCGTCGGAGCACAGTTAGAGCTACACCCAGTCTGGGCCTATGCCGAACTGCAGCTGTAAAAACACACGAATTACACCACTTCTGCCGATCGCAATAAATGTACATAGAATGCCTGTTACGCAACTCACGGCGCCCACAGAAATGGCTAAACAACAATGTATACTTAATGATATACGTGTATAATATGTATAATATATCATCTATGATAGAACAACACCGACGGGCCTTCTATACTCAAAAGATTGTGAATTATCTTCATTTCTTCAAAGGTAATTTATGAATAACCTATGAACGACAGAACAAAGTTCTTCGGAGAATCAAAGCTAAAAAACTGAAATAATGAAATCTAGCATATGCGATAGATATTTGGACAAAATAAACACTACTCTTGATTGGCAGATCCAAGCCCTTGCAGGTAATAACGCGTTATTGGAAAAGCTTATAATTTATTTCAATGGAACCAGTCTTTTACCATTTTTCTCATGTAATATTGGAGAGAGTATGCCATTATAAAATAAAATTATTCATCATAAGTTACAACAAATGTTGCCTAATTTGGGCACCTCTGGAAAAAAAAGCACCTTTAACTAATAAACTGACAATCTGTCAAGATATATTTTATTTTATAGGAAAATAGCAATAAAACACTAGTTCTAGTCGTCTTAACATAATGCCAACTATGCGCGTTTTCGCATAAAAATAAATCTAAATAAAAGTCAAGCTATATGAAAAAATAAATGGCTCTTACGCAATATGCATGATTGGAGACATTTTAGTTGTTCGGGCAATATAAACATTTCCACACATACAATTAGAATTTTCGCCAAAATTTATTATCATACACACATTAATATATCAAGTTATAATCGAGCGTTCGCGCAGTTTTTTTGTGATCCTAGTAAATCATACTTTTTAAGACTTACGGCGACCTTTCACTGTACGGTGTGGATATTAACATAATTTATTTTGTTTCCTAATTTATAATTGAATATTTATTATAAGGAAGTACACGTTTAAATTATATTACACCCAATATAATTTTTTAAAAAATTCGCACTCGTAACTGAAAGTATTATTAGCAGTTTCCCTGATGCCGTGCAACGTGCTTCCAAGAAAATCAATAGAAAAACGATTTTCTACCAATTTGTTTGTCATTACGAAAAAGGAGTGAGCTTATATAATAAAACATATATATGTATTAACATATATATGTATTATTATATGCTAATTTTAATGAGCTCTCTCCTTTTGTTGGTTCAGTTTCATACAAGTTAACGCAGACCAATAAAAATTAAACGAAAAGTTAATTATTTTTTTTAGTAATGTGACTTTCGCCAGTACCTACCTACTAGTCTAGATTTATTTGATAAAATCAGTTTTTTTTTTGTTGGCAATTGTTTTATCATGTGTTTCCTGCACGTGTTTGCAATAGTTCTAAATTATTTTGATCAGTCGCCTGCTCTGAGATCTAAACATATTTTTTCCCGGACATTAGTAAGGTTCACTTTAGCTTTAGAATATTGAATCAGATAAAATATAGAAAGAAAACGCGTACCTACTGTAGTATAGGTATTTTCTAAAAATGTTAAGAGTCACTGACGCAAATCTCTGAACATAAATTATGTGAAAATATTTTGGTTCGTTCACAAGTGGCTCTACGTTCTTTTTATTTATAAATAAGTGAATAACTATTAATCCCGGTATAAACTTCTGTGCTCGCATACTTTTACTCTTACGATAAATACGGGGGGGTCACACTGAACGTTTTTAGAATGGGCCAGTAAGAAAAGCAGCCGATGAAACATTTATTTAAACATCGAATTAGGAACTCTTTGAGAATCTGTAGATGTGTAATGAATGTCATTTGTTTTTACAAATTTGCGGCAATTTAAAAAGTGTCTATCGTGCGTCGAACTGGTTTTGACTCTCTAACATTTTCGCTCAATGGACTTATTAGGTACAACTTTCATTGCTATCTTACTCATCAACAATGTTACGATAGACTTTGATTAGCATTTCATGATGAAGCCCTATCCCGTGCCACTGCTTACAACGCTGTTTTAAAAGCTGCGTTAAAAGTGGTCGAATCATACTCACTGATGATTGGCGAGAAGGACGTCCTGCTACAGCGACTACTGAAGATAACGTGCGTGCTGTGCGCCTAATGATAGAAGCTGATAGAATGGTGACATATCAACAGCTTCGTCAGCTTTAGGCATTGGTATAAGTCAAGTACCTACAAAAAGTCCTACATGGACATTTAGGCGCCAGAAAGCTTTGTACTAGATTGATGATACATCATAGTTTGACGGAAGATAAAAAAAACGCCGTCGTTTAGATTGGCGCTCAATGCTTGAAAAGTATGACGAAGGTGACTCGAATGCTGAATATGACATCGTCACAGGTGATGAAATCTGAGTATATTGTTACGAACCCGAAACTAAAAGACAATCTGTGCAATGGATATTTCCATTCAAAGATTTGCCAACGAAAGTAAAGATGGGCAGAAGTCAAGGGAAAAAGATGATTGCCTCTTTCTTTGGACAGACGGGACATTCGCGACAAATGTCCTAAAAGATAAAAGGACTGTTACAGCAGATTTGTACGCCGGTCATTGTTTACCAGTTGTCTTGGAAAATGTTAGAGAGCAACGCCGAAGAAGTACGATCCTCCTCCACCACGACACCGCTCCAGTTCACTCCGCCAGACGGACTATCGACGAATATTTGTCTATCGAAGATGCAGAGTCGAATAAAAGATAAACTTAGAGGAATTCGTTTCAAGAACCCTGAAGATGCCGTGGCTGCATTTAAAAAAGGCGTGGAAGAGATCCCTAAAGTAGTGGGCCCACTGCTTCAGTCAAAGGTTCCATCGCATGCGACGGTGCTTAAAAAGGAACGGAGACTACTTCGAAAAGCACTACAAATATTGTCGCTGACGCTTCTACATTATTCCGCTTTTAATTTTTCTAAAAAAATTCAGTGCGACCCACGTACGTGAATGAACTATTACAAAGAGCGATAAAAGTTCTCGAGTCCCTATCTCCCTGTAAACAGACGATTTTACGAATGGAGTGACTTATTTACGTTTATATTGAAAGGGCATAAATCTACATACTTTACGATTTAGAACCGTATAATAAGAATCTCTAAATTCAGAGAACCCGCAACAACTACGTAAAGATGTTAACAATTTTATTTGTAACTGAAACATAACAGCTGTTTATGTTTAGCATCAGGGTTGCCACCTCAATATTACGTATGAACATTATTTTTTTATGTTCGAAGTAATCATTAATTTTCTTGCAAGAGATTCAAAAACAAATCTCAATAAAATATTTTTTTAACTACCTAACAGCAAAGCAAACATAAAATCATAACAGAGCTTTTAAGCCAGCATCGTTAATCGCAACCTTGGCGACGCGCGACCCTGGTAGAATACACCGACACTATCACATCTGCTGATTAATCAGGATTTATAGATATTGGCAAGTGAGCGGAACTCACACCAGACAATTAACTGTAACACTTGTTAAATTGTCTCACAGAGACAGTAGGAAATAACTTTCGTTGGCAACGTTGTATCTTCAGCCACAATATGGCTGCTGCCGCTGTGGAATAAAGTGCCAAATAAAACACGTTTAACTACATGCATAATATTTAAGTAAATTGTTTTGTCTCAAATACTCACGTACGCCTGCTGGCCGTTACATAAGATCAGATAAATAAATAATAAAACCCAGATGGAGGCAAAAATAATTAATACGTGTTTTTTATGACCCAGTAACAAAAGTGAACTAAATTTTCGAAACCCATAAGTACCTACTGTTTTGTATTGCCCATAAACAAAATCCTTTTGCCAAACAATCCGTTCAGCATTCACAGTATTTAACAACCCAAAGCATGGCGAAGTTCATGATTTATGATCGCTCCACCAATCTCGCAAAAGAATTTAAAACTGTTGTGGTATTGATTTAGCCGGAGATATTTGTTGCTAGAAGCTTCACAAATATGCATACTTGACACTTACGATTACGATGAAAGTTTTGTACTCTGTAATTCGATTTTCTTAATTAACTTGGGAGTGAGCTATTATTTCATGATCGAAATCTTAACATCTAACAGTTCTTTTAATACATTAACGGTATATCGGACGGTGATTACACAGCTAATAAATTCCAACATATTGTACAGGTGGCGTTTGTGGCGCGGTGTGTGGTTCGAACTTGCACGTGACGACTCTGACGACCCCCATTCATCCGTCATGTTCCACGTGTGATCCGGCTCTGCCCGCTCTGGCACTGTGCCGCGTGACGAGATCACACCACAATTGTTGGAAACTGTACTATTCTTACAAAAACTCCACATGTTTACGCCATCTACAACGGCAATTATTTATTATGGCCTCGCCATCGACATAAGTCAATACCGTGATCTTAAGCTATGACAAATGTCGATTGAGAACGTAACATTTTCGGATGATTGTAAAGTAATGGCAAAATGTGTATGAGCGCAGTAGGCGGATGTTAATATACGTTCTGACAATATTCACGACGGGCTAGTCGGCCACGCGAATAACAAACGAGCAAAGCGAGCACTGTTTTAGGTCAACGTTGAACAAATACCAAACGGGTCGGTCGGACGCTTCCGTGGTCTATTTCTGAACTGCATCTAAACGATGAGGACTGTGCTGGCGTTACTGTCGCGACTTTCGCGATGTATGCAGTCACTCACTCTGCAAGCGATTACAATACAGTCAGGCTTTATAGGCGTACTTATAAACATTAGAAAGTTTTTAATCATTCATCTTACAGGTACCTTTCAAATAATCGTGTCCTGATGGCAGCATTATTGGCTTTTGAAATGATTACCATCTATGTTTTTTTATGGATCCAACCACGACCAAACAATACTTAGCATAATCGGCAAATTAGGCTTGAGTACCTGATTACAATAACCTGAGAATTTTTTATATGTCAGGCATGGATCGGACATGAAGGGTTGGATTCAGTACAGATTGCGGAAGTGATCATTCGTATCTATTTCGCGGAGCGGGCCAGGCGGCCCGATTGCGTGGTCGTCGGTCTCCACTTCTATAATCTAAATAAGGAGCAAAAGTTCAACGGCCCGTCTCGGCAGACTAGGAAGAAACCGACAAAAGTCACCATGGTATTTAACAACACGATTTTGTCCACTTTTTAAAGACGATTCAATGTGCTTGGCGATGACCCTATCATATATACTCTATATGACTATATACACAAAATATTCATAGCCAGGAATCATCATTAACCATTATGAGAACAAGCTCAACCATAATGGCTAAGAAATGAAGACGTTCAATTAATTTCTTCTAGTTTAACCCAATCAGCTCAACTTCATCAATATAATCTTATATTAGGGCTGAAATTGATTCTTTTGCATAACTGTTAACAAATAAAATAAAATAAATAGTGTTTTATTGCAGGCATTGTACCCATATACAAAAATTACAGTAAAATCAAATCAAATCATAATGAAAATTACAATCAAAATTAAAAACATATTCAAGATCAAAAACCAATATCAAAATTAAAATTACAATGAAAAATTCAAACAAAGCTTGATTGCATTGATTGGCATTGCCTGTATGTCGTCTATACCTCTACATCATTGATTTTATGTCAGCTTAATACAATTATATCGTAAGCATATGTTTGTTTAACATCCAAATAATATTATTTAAGACTTACGGGAATTTTCGAAGTATCATTCAAAGCCATGAATAAATGTAAAGTCAATAATAAATTTAAAATATTCTAAACAACCAGTTAGTCATGGATTGTAATTAAAAAACTAGGTCATTATACCTGAACTGAAGTCACCTGTGCCGTTTACAAGCGCTAGTTATGTCCACAAGAAAATAGACTCAAAAGTCAAATGTCTCGAAGCTCTACTTTCCTCTGCTTGTGAGTGTGGCGACGCTTATGACGTCGCACCTTGGCAAGCGCTAAAGCGTGAGACAGGAATTGCGTAAAGGTGTCGTGAACACTTCATTCGAACTGTCTCCGCGAACTTTTCACGACAACGAAAGTACAGAAATACCATTAGCGTCCGTCAACAACAACCAAAATAGTTTGGTATGTTCAAATACTCCTACTAATGCTTGATTGTTAATTACTTCAGAAGAAAATCCAAAATTCCCTCAAAATTCAATTCCATTCAAATATTATGTAGATGACTGATTGAAGCTCATTTAGCCTTTAATGAACAATCTCACTAACGAAATAAACGTAAAATTAATTATGATCACTTCCTCTACGAGCGTCAGTAAATATCTTGATATATTACTGTTAACTATGTTAAACCGTAATGACGCAGTTAGCCGAAATACATTTATTTTTAGACATAAAAAGCCAGAGGATTAGTGTTTTTCTATTAAAATAATTGTATCAATAGGAAAAGTTTAAAGATATAAACAATAAAGAGACTTGTGTTATGTTGCACAGCAGCAAGGGAAGGCGACAAGGAGTACATTGAATTATCGAACTAATCTACGAAACCTAAACGTGGAAAAAATCTTGGACTAACTCCAAGCAGCTGATTGATGAGGATGGTCATTTCGTACACGGCCAATCCCGAGATTTTTCTTATTATTTAGCAAAGTAGTGGACTAGTCTATTTCTGTGAGGCGAAAAACAACCGCCCGCAAAATATGCCGTCGATTTACAAAAAAAAACTAACTATTGAATTTGTTTTAGTAATATGCATGTGTTTGTCGCAACATTCTTATGTATATTATTAGTCTTTATGACATGGTATATGTATAAACAAATACCTTTTACTGTCGGTCATTACTATGTTTTGATTTCCTCGAGGGACTAGTTCAACAGAATTGCCGGAAAATATACAGAATTGTTTTCTCACGACAGTTAAAACGACTTTTTTTGTTTACGAGCGTTTATATGTCGATAAAGCTTGAATTTTCCAGCAACTTGGAGTCATACGTAATAAATAAATCAGGCATTTTGTTCTGACTGCACTTCACACACTTCTATGTTCTTGTTGCGGGACAGAAATATTCATAACGCCACACAACAAAAATCATTGTTTTAATTTTAACCTACAAATGGGTTTGAGCAAAACATTGTTGCTCAATGCCGAAAGTCCCGCGGGCAAAACCGTGGGTAAAAGTTAGTGTAATAATAAAATGAAACCAGCACGCGAAGCGGAGCAACAGCCTTAGCAGGCGGTTAACGGAACCACAGCTGCATGCAACACTGCCTTTGGTGCAGACTCATGAAGAATTATGCTAATTGATTTAATAATTTAACTATACGAGTATTGAATTATAGAATGAATTAAACAAAATAGAAGAGCTATATGTATCTCCCATGGATGACATCTGCACTCGATCTGGTAATAACGAGCATACATTTATGAACAGCACCAAGTGATAACCACTAGAAGACCGTGGCCTACTAACATCACACGTGTTCGCAATTTCCATTAATTTTAAAGAAAATACTTAGCGAAGACGTCTCGGAAGTCAATAAAACTATACTACAAGATAATGATTACTGAAGTAAAAATGCTGGTTTGGCCGGTGCGCAAGCGTGGGTGAGCCGAATGCGCTTAGCGACCAGATAAATAAAACGCTCCACATTTTTACACAGCTTGGCGGATATAACTCGAATCACGATAATAGAATTAATAACAGCTGTTTTCTCAAGAAATAGCGCAGGCATTTACTTGCAGTACAATGGCTTTTATGAACTATACAATTTTCTATTGAGAGTCACACCCATTTGTGTCTGAGCCACCTGTGCTCCACGCGAGATATGGAATGTATACTAACTAATATATAAATACGAAACTGGTATGATCAGAAAGCTACTATAGAGCAAGAAGACTTCTTCCGTGTTTCGAAAGTCTGGAGAAATAACAGAAGGCTTATACAGGATCAAATTATATTAGTTACAAATACTTTACCCATGTTTTGTGTATCGATTTCGTAAACTAATGAAATATATTTTTTTCCATCATTCCAACTTTGTTCAAAACTGTAAATGGCACTGACATTAAGCTAATTTAATTTGATCCTCCAAATATAAAAAGGAACACCGAAGACGTTAGATTTAAGTGAAATAAAATACTTGTTTTGATTTTGACGGAGAAAACCCAGATATACATAAAGAGGTGATCAATATTGCTAGGAAAGATAGGACATAACCGTGATAATTGGAAATAATTGAGGGAAGCTTGAGAATAACATCAGCAGTGGGACAGTATGGTCTACCTAATATACCTAATAATATAAGAAGAAGATTGAAGAACGCTTTTTCTTTGTAACCAATTCAGAAACCCTGGATCTTAAGGTTCATTGCAATTTTAGGCTATTTAGGATATTTTGGCTGATTTACGATATTTACCGGATCGTATTGTTTCAAATAAGGATCTGCGGAAGTTAGTTTGGGCATTTCACATTTCGAAGCAATGACTCAAAAAATGGTGACACTTCTGAAGAAAAACCCACTCACTGAATCATCATCACCGTTTCAGCCGAAAGACGTCCACTGCTAGACCTAGGCATCCCGAAGCACTGCATCTTCGACTGGTTCTGTGCTGCCCGCGTCATTGAATACTACTACTAAGTAGATTATTTTATAAATTTTGTCAACAAACAAACTACGTGAATTAGAACGTAGAATTCGAAGAGTCGCTCCCCGGTCGGGTGAAGAGTGTCATTTATACACCTGTCACGTAAATTAGTTCCTAGCAATTTGAGACACTGAAGAATTCTGCTTACTTGTGTATTTATCGTACAGCCGGAGATGTATTAGTTATTTAGCAACATTTTAACATACATTAGAAATAACGTTCTTTCAGTTAACGGAATTTTTATTTGTCACAAATATGTCTTCTGGACGTTCTAGTCGTGTGGCAGTTCAGATATTAATTCAACAGTTTGTTTAAATGTTTTAAATGCAATAGCTAAACATACCTATCAACAATAGCGTCACGTCGCGTAGATAGCGTTTCAACGAGTGCAACTAGTCACGTAATACTGTCCGCAGACTTACCGAAATATTGTGCCAAGCATTTAGACGTTCAGAAAGAAGGAACGTGAAGGTTAATTACCTGAAAATATAAAATAAACAATTAGCACTTGCGTACTGCTAGAGCCTAAATAATACCAACTAAAAGTGCACGGATACATAATGTAAACATTCCTTACACCAATATGCTCAAAATTATGAACTACTACTGAAACACCTATTAGATTGAAAACAAAGTAAACTATTTTATTATGAGCTTTCTACACTCAACGTATTTAATAACTATACAAAAATTGTCTACAATAAATTCAAATGTAAAGCATTCGCTTTTATAATTTTTAGTACCAATAAATTTCAAATAGAGCAAATCTCGACAGTGTTTTTGGGCTTTGAATCAAAAGTAATAACCACGCCACTTTTTCAGGGGCTCGGGCTTAAATCCAGATTTCCCGGTGCAGAAAGTACAACGAAATTGCGAGGAAATCGAAGGCTACAATAACAAATTTACTCAACAGGAATGTGATAAATTCACAGACGAATTAGGAATATTAATTACTAAAAATAATCGTAATAATACATCACAATGCGTTGGCAAAAGTTTAAACGTTTTGCTGGCGCTTGAATACGATTGTCAGAAAGCAGTACAGTAATTGGGGAGCACGCAAATAGACAAAACTTCGTAAACAAGTTTGACAGCATCGCCTGATACGACCCACCTACGCTCCAGTCTGCACGAGCGAAACCCTAAAGAAAACAATATTATGTGCCCGACCATACTACGAAACGCTGTAAAAGTTAACGGGAGAAAATATTATGTGTTTTGATTCCTGGACTAGATGTTTATTCGCTCGTACCGTTCCTACGCAACTATGTTAGTTACAATTTAATGAAGGTGTATTAAGATGGGGTGACTAGAAAATTTTAATGCATAAAATGTTCGTTTTTCGAATAATTCCAATAACGGGTGATTCACAAAAGCATCACCAAAGAAACTCATCGAAATATTAATGGAAAATACCGCAACATATACAGTTGCGGCAGATATAGTCAATGAGTTGCAGGTATGAATTTACCTGCACCGGTTTTATAGGTCAGGCGGCTGAAGTTCGTTAATCTCTGAACTGACATTATTTTAGCCGACGGCGGGCTACGACCAGAGCGTATCGACAAGCCAAAAGGATCGGTCATTCTGGCGGTGTACCAAGGAACGCGAACATCGGTCTAACTAATGTACATTTCGAGACCCAAGTTGGCATTTTGTCCGGTAACCGACTAAATTCCAACTGTATAGGATAGACCAAAGGTGTAGTGAACTTCCAACGTCTATTACCTATTCCTGTCTTGATAATAACAAAGATAGATTTTATTTAATAAGTACATAATGGAACTTTTCATCTATTTCAGGAGTCCTGCTATTACTCATTGCACATACCATTTAATTATACTGTTACAAACTATAATAATAGTCACACGCCCTTTTTGGCAAATAAAGTACTTACACTTAAATAACTTATTTTTTTTACAAAACTATGCCAAATAACATAAAATAAAGCAACTACATAAATTGCAATGACCCTGTTAAAATTTACATATTTGAAATGAACTAGTAAATAGATTGACATTTATTCACCATTAATCAACATCATGTCATGTTACGAAGATGAAACAGCTTTCTTATTTAGCGTCGTAATATTTAAAAGCGCACTGCCAATAATTTATCTAGAATAGTTCTTGTAATTAGGTCATATTTGGAAACTATTCGTGGAAAACTGGACGCTACGAAAAATGAACTCCAAAGCAACGCATTGGCATCTAAATTCCAACCCAATGATTGAATTTTCTTTCAGTAATACAACAATACGTGACAGGATGTATACGAATTTAACAGGGTCCCGGTCGCAAATTAAAAATAACCAAAATTGAACGTATAATTTTTGTTATTGCCAACCTCTCGCTTCCTGGCTGTTAGTCTGATATGTTGATGCGGACAGCCTCCCTCGTCTTTCTCCTCCACTTCGCTCTATCTTCGACATCTGTGTTAAAAACGTGCACGTCAGCATGATCTATGTACATACACACACTACTAGGTACATTTAGTTTTAGGGTGTTTCTAATCGGGATAAAGACAAATTGTGGTGCAAGGTTGCGAAGTTTGAAAACACAGCATAGATTATTAAATATTAGAAAAATCTATGGATATAGGTCAACTAATTAATATAAACATCAGCGATCTAATGATACGTTCATGAATAACAACACTAAGAATTAGATCCTACTAATATTATAAACGCGAAAGTTTGTATGGATGGATGGATGGATGTTTGTTACTCTTTCACGCAAAAACTACTGAATGGATTTTAATGAAACTTTACAATAATTTAGCTTATACATCAGAATAACACATAGGCTACAATTTATAAAGATTTTATGTGATTTGGCCATAATATAACGATAAGTATCAAGTAAGTCGGAAAAAATCCTGCCCTCTGAGATCTATCTTTGCGTGCGCTGCCTAAACCGTTAGAATTACATGAAGAGAATGTATTGTGGGATTGTTTATCTTAAAGAGTTCTAAATAAAAGTCCGCGACAGCATATATCTACCTTTTATGTGGAAGCCATTATAACCAAAATAGTGAGCTATAAAAACATTTAAATTGAATACTTTTTTTACATTGCATATTTTAGAGTATTTAGTTAATTCTTATCAAATTAAATACCTTCATCACTTTCGGTATTCAATGTAGATGAAGTTTGTCTTTTACACTAAGTAATTTGGACTAATAGTTTAAAAGTTATAACGATAAGAATGACCTGCGATGAGTCGACGGCGCGGCCAGCAGAACGAAGGTGGAGGGGCGGGCCAGGCAATGACGCGCCATGGCCGAGTAAGCGACCCGAACGCGGGCAGACACGTGAGGGCAGACGTTGTTGACGGTTGTATAAATTCTGAGATTTTTTCACAGCGGATTCGACTCGAAGCGATTTATAATTTTTAATTAGGTTATAAGTGTGTGTCTGTGATCGAGCGAGGCACTGCAGCAGACGAAATTAACGCATGTCTGAAAGCATCATATATGTGGAGCAAAGTTGAAAAGCTGTATCTCACCACTAATATGCGTGTCCAGTTATTCAGTGATGTAGAGTCGGGTGCGTACGCTGAGAAACTGCTCGAGATAGGTGAAGGTCGACTAGAAACTGACGAAGAAGGTATGGTTCTATTCACCAACCAATTTTGTCATGTTGTGGATTCGGAAGACGCGCTTATTGCGCAAGTTTTTCCAAATTTGCAACAAAACATACAGGATGAAAATTGGCTGTGTGAAAGAACCATTTTGGCACCAAAAAATGAAAAAAAATGAATGAATGTCACGAAAATTAATAAAAAAATATTGGACGAAATAACTAGCGATACAACAGTGTACAACTCCATCGACACAGTCATGTCATCCGATGACTGTACGAGCTACCCCGTTGAGTTTCTAAACTCTTTGGAGCTATCCGGGGTGCCATCCCATAAGCTGGAATTAAAGGTAGGTATACCCGTTTTGTTAATGCGCAACTTGGACGCACCAAGATTATGCAACGGTACTAGATTGCGAGTCACTGAACTAGGGAGGCATATTGTGAAAGCCACAATTTTAACTGGAGAAGCTAAGGGAGACAATGTGCTTATACCTCGCATCCCAATAATACCCAATAACTTACCCTTCAATTTTAAACGTCTGCAATTCCCATTAAAGGTTGCATTTTCAATGACGATCAATAAATCGCAAGGTCAAACTTTAAAGGTAGCAGGGATACATTTGGGCACGCCATGTTTTTCCCACGGTCAGCTCTACGTAGCTTGCTCACGTGTGTCTAAGTCGCAAAATCTTCATGTTTTCGCTGAACAAAACAAGTCATTTAACATAGTTTACAGAAGTTTATTGCAGTAAGTAGAATTGTCAAAACATATCGGTAATTACCTACTTATATACTTTATTCGAATTCTTTCAGTTTTTATTATTTGCTGCTACCGTACGACAAGTGAAACCGCTATTATCAACTAATCCTCTTCAATACTAATTATATACATGCTAATCCCTACCTGACCTTATAAAAACGAAAGTAACTCTGTCTGTCTGTCCGTCTATCTATCTGTGTATATGTATGTTTCACGGCTAATCTGCTGAGCTGTTTGTGATGAATAGTCTAAAGCCTGGGGAAGGACAAAGGTTACTTTTTATCAACTCAACCAATCGGGCGAAGCCGCGGGTGGAAGCTATTGCTTCATAATTATGTTATCGTTCCTGTGGGATAATTTCCGACATCCACGCGGGCGAAGCCGCGGGCGAAAGCTAGTACAATATAATGCAATAAATAAAATACTATGTTTTTCTCGGGGACATGGCGTGCGTGACGCGTGACAGGTGCGTAGGATACTGTTTACTTTACTAAACGAGCAGCTTTGATGTCCAGTCAATACATAATAGCAACTAGAGTAAGGGCAGATGACGATGACATTGACATTTGAGGCCATTTTGTGGATGCAGTGTTACGCTAAAGGAAAGCTGAAGCGTGATAATATATTTCAGGGATGGCTAATTCACTTGAGCATTTCTTCCTTAAATTAAATCTAACGATTACCATGCATGAAATTAAATTGGTGATGAAATTAAAAATCTAAGAACTAAATAGTGCATTCCTTTTGTTAGGGTGTACTAATTCTAAAAGAGAGCGTCACATTTTCAGATACATTCGTTGCGTTTATTGATGTTGTGATTAAGCCTAATGCTCCATATTATGAGATGAAAATATGGACGAAAGAATTACGTTCTTTTTCTATCACTGATTTGTTCAAGTTTAAGTCGTAAAATTACCTTTAGCTTTTTATAAGAAATTCGTGAAATTGTAGGTTGGGTTTTCGATTTAATTTGTTATAAGCACAAGTAGAACCAACAATAATTGTTCCTAGCTTTCAATGTGGCAGAAAATATATTGACACCCTCCCATTTTAGCTGACTTTCTAAAATCGAATGCATTGTCATTTTAATGGCCAAGTATGAAGATCATTTCTTCCTTCAAAATTATCACTTTTAGTTGCCACGCCAACTGACAGTCTGAACGGATGCCTAATATAAATCCTAAACCAACGCGTGATAATATTATCAAATGTATTAGTCATAAAATCATATTAATCGTTACGCTTAATGGGATATGGCAAATACCATTCAAATTAATTAATTATTTCGCAGTCGTATAGCCTGTATTTCCATCGGCGGGAGCGCATCGAAAGAGACGTTGCGAAATTCACGTCAGCAAGCGCCAAGCGCACCCAGGCGGGACTGCCTCAGAGGATGACGCCCCCAGATGACACCGTACAGACAGAAATAAATCTGCAAGCTAAACAAACCTGGCATTTCCGGCGAACATGTGTGCACTGACACAATTAAATTTATTTCCCTAAATTGCATACCGGTTACAAGCTTACAACACGTACCGCCCCGGTGGTCAGCGCGACGAAATTTCACTTTTGGCGACGATGCGCCATGAATGGGCGCGTTATTACGTAACTTGGCTTGATCTTCGCTCCTGACTCATTTGTACAGAATTAACATATGTGCAGTATAGTATTCATGCCTTCATGCTATACTTACTTCAATTCATGATTCCTAATACTTATCATCCTTTTTATGTTCTATGTTTACACTATTCATGCTATACTTTAATATATATTATCTTCCTTTTTATTTGTTTATATGTCTACACTCAGCAAGCATTTATTAACTTAAAAATAGCTGAAATAAAATAACTCAATTTTCATGTTATGACATACCAAATTGTCAACTGTCAGTTACTTTTCTGCTTAGTCTATGAATGACTACTTTTTGGTTTATATAATTTTAAATTATTTTTATCAATATATCTAGAGCTATTTGATTTTATTAATTATTACGTTTGTTTACTAATTAACTTAAAATTATATTTATAAAATTCTTCACGCACTCATGTGGCCAGCTATACGCACTCGTGAATATGTCCTGGCCGACTGCACTGTCAGATGACATGATAGCCATAAGCTAACATTAATTGGAAGTGTTTAGAAAAGGAAGACGACGTTGATATAAAAACGGGTGTTCGAGCCGCTGACGGGACTACTCCTGGAAACGACTACTCTTGGAAACGACTACTCTTGAACTCGGACCACTCTTGGAAACCAGGCTACTCTTGAAGCAGTTCACTTTTGAAGCCGTTCTACTCTTACCCCGGGCTACTCTTGACCCCGGCCTACTCTTGAACCAACCCGGTCTACTCTTGAAGCCAGTGTACACTTGAAGCCAGTCTACAGGCCTCGAGATCTACTACGGAGCTCACCTGGCGGATCCTAAGATCTACACGAAGCCCTCGAAGAAACCCTGAAATCGACCTGCCGCTCTGCTGCCTGCTTCCGTCCCTCAGTGCTGGACCACAGAACCGTATAACAAACTAGAGTGCGTGCCAGGCAGGGTCTTTTATACTTAGCTTTACTTCCCATCTCCTGTTAATATTTCTCTAATAAATTGTAACAGATCTGCCTTTATCCTCTCATTCCAATAGGATAAGCAGATACGTAACAGTTTGGCGCCCAAGTAAACTCGAACCCACTATCCCTTTCAAAATTCTAAAAAAAACTAACACTAGTTTTTCCCTTTTGGATTCCTTATTCAACTTAAACTTATTTTTTTTTCCTCAGCTCTACTACACACCTTTTTTCCCTCAGCTCTCCTACACATACTCTCTACAAACACATCATTACACTGCACCCCACACACTTGCACACCACTGCGGTTACCTACGGGTAATCGTACTCAGTCTCCGCTTGGCGTGTTCTTAAAACCACCTTGTGGTCACTCCCAAGTTAGGGGACTGAGACACTCCACGACGGAAACAGGAGAAAATCCTGTGGACGTTTATACAGACCTACACATCTACATAACTCTACTTCACTATCCTGTATATATATTTATATATATATAATATAAACTGTATGCTTTAGTTCCCCAATTTTACCACCAAAAGTTTTCCTTAGACTACGATTTCTTTTCAAATCGGTTCCTCGAGTCCTAACACTAGTCTTTTCTAACATTTATTTTATATTAATTTTTTTTCCTTACATCATAACTCATCCCTTTCTTCTATCCTTCCTCTTAAAGTTCTTTCGATTAATTAAAACTCTATTTTTTTTTTTTAAATTCATTCATCGGTTCTTAAACCATTAAAAGATTATATAATCTTTCTTTATATCTATTCTTTTCTTTTCTACAAGTTAGTGTGTATAACTTGTTTCTTTCTATCGACTCCCTAAAAGTTGATTGGAGCGGATGACAACTCCATAAAAATAAGCCCTTGTTATGACTCTAAAAGTCAACCTATCGACTCCTAAAAGTTGATTGGAGCGGATAACAACTCCATAAAAATAAGCCCATGTTAACTAATGACTCTAAAAGTCAACCTATCGACTCCTAAAAGTTGATTGGAGCGGATAACAACTCCATAAAAATAAGCCTTTGTTAAAATCTTTCTATTTCATCTCATTAGTGGTTTTAGACGCGAGCGGATTACAACTCCTAAAATAAGCCTTAAAGTTATTGATTTATCAGGTCGAGTAGTGATCATTGAATGTGAATCCTACCTGACCTAACTTCGTAAGATGTCGGTGTGTTTGAATGAGTTATGTAAGTTTTGTGAATGCTGTAATACTTTAACCTAGCAAAATTTTTGTTCTAGACCAAAAATTTTCTCGGGGTTGTTGGGGAAATATAGTATTCATGCCTTCATGCTATACTTACTTCAATTCATGATTCCTAATACTTATCATCCTTTTTATGTTCTATGTTTACACTATTCATGCTATACTTTAATATATATTATCTTCCTTTTTATTTGTTTATATGTCTACACTCAGCAAGCATTTATTAACTTAAAAATAGCTGAAATAAAATAACTCAATTTTCATGTTATGACATACCAAATTGTCAACTGTCAGTTACTTTTCTGCTTAGTCTATGAATGACTACTTTTTGGTTTATATAATTTTAAATTATTTTTATCAATATATCTAGAGCTATTTGATTTTATTAATTATTACGTTTGTTTACTAATTAACTTAAAATTATATTTATAAAATTCTTCACGCACTCATGTGGCCAGCTATACGCACTCGTGAATATGTCCTGGCCGACTGCACTGTCAGATGACATGATAGCCATAAGCTAACATTAATTGGAAGTGTTTAGAAAAGGAAGACGACGTTGATATAAAAACGGGTGTTCGAGCCGCTGACGGGACTACTCCTGGAAACGACTACTCTTGGAAACGACTACTCTTGAACTCGGACCACTCTTGGAAACCAGGCTACTCTTGAAGCAGTTCACTTTTGAAGCCGTTCTACTCTTACCCCGGGCTACTCTTGACCCCGGCCTACTCTTGAACCAACCCGGTCTACTCTTGAAGCCAGTGTACACTTGAAGCCAGTCTACAGGCCTCGAGATCTACTACGGAGCTCACCTGGCGGATCCTAAGATCTACACGAAGCCCTCGAAGAAACCCTGAAATCGACCTGCCGCTCTGCTGCCTGCTTCCGTCCCTCAGTGCTGGACCACAGAACCGTATAACAAACTAGAGTGCGTGCCAGGCAGGGTCTTTTATACTTAGCTTTACTTCCCATCTCCTGTTAATATTTCTCTAATAAATTGTAACAGATCTGCCTTTATCCTCTCATTCCAATAGGATAAGCAGATACGTAACAGCAGTTGACTGGAGCCCCCGCAGCTGCACTACATAAATCATTATTACAAATATTTGTGTTCTCCATTTTTCAGGAAAATTACATGATTTTAATTTTTTGCTCCAAATTGATAATAATTGAAATAGGGAAAATGTCAATATTTACGTAATACGCTAGCTGTCATTGGGGAACAGATTGCCAACAATTCATCTACTTCTACATAAATTATTGCTATGCATGAATTATAGCCACAACAGCGTGACGACCGATCTATATGTTTGCCAAATTGAGGATTATTATTGAAGCCGCGGGTATTTGGTATGCCAGGGATGTGGAAATCATTTATGGTAAAATATACGAAACACTTCTTTAAATGTTTCAATTCCAACACCAGAGGATGAATAAGCAATCAGGTATAGTAATTATATTGCTCTTACTATGGAATGGCCTTATGTTCTCTCTATATAATGGATCGGCAACAAAACAAAACATAAACATTGTGTAAAACTGTTATTTTTATCGCCGTCCATGGTTAATTACAGAACATTACGACAGAAAATTACGTTACATGATTCCCTAAAATAAAGTAAGAAGTAGATAATACTTCATCTGTAGTAGATATACGTGAAATAGATTCAATGCACTGATTCACAGAGCAAGTCAACGAGCATCTTTTCTCTTGCATTACACATTGACGTCAAATCTGTTTTCTTCCAGCACTTATATTACGTCAAGGAAGGAATAAATGATGTCCAAACAGATCCAGTATACAACACCTGGGAGGGAATGCGATTCTACAGTTTACATAAGAGATATTATCAACAGGAACTTCTTACGTCAGGAAATTGGAATTTAATGGAAAAGTTACATCAATTTACAGAATTTTGTTAGTTAAACGCTGAAGTGAGTTTGGATTCAAATATAAACATTGCTTTACGAAATACGTACATATTCGTAGGAAAACAGCAGACACTTAGTCACGAATCATAAAAGTTTTAGTTAAACAAAAATTCATAAAAAGAAAATGTATACGTGACAGCGACCGGATAAAATAATCCAAATAGAATCAGTTCCAATGTCGTACCGTCTGAGACACTCTTTATTTTAGAATATATTTGGGAATGCTTAGCGTTGGATGCCGAGCAACACATTAATTTAACAGATTTGTCTTATGAAATCCCGCGAGACGCCCCCGGTCGACAGCGTGCGCGGCGAGCTGTATTTTTATTGGGCGTATATGTGAGAACACTTCATTATAAACTTAATTTTTATTACCGTTGTTACAGGTGCGAGAAGTTTGTTTAACTGGTAGAAAATGTAGAACTTGAAACTAGTGTCTTATGCATTAGATGGTTATCATTCGGCACTAGTAACTGGGGAATTGGGTTATTCCTCCACGGACAAGTAATCTTAGAACCATTGCGATCTTTCGTGACTCAGCGCTTAGCTGCATCATTAACTTTGATTTTCAACTGCTTACGAGCTTTTTATATTTCTTGCACCGTTGCACGCCTTGAGCTTGTTATAGCGTTGTAGGCTTCTTCTGAACTTTTGCGTTCCTTAGATATAAATCGATTGATCAGTGTGTATTATACGAATAAGATTCAACCACTACACAAAACAAACATAAGCATAAAATCGAGTTTGGAATCTCTTCTCTCAAATAAAAACAAATTCTTTTCTATATTTACCTAGGCGAGAATGGGAAAATCTATCATGTTGAGATTCCAGAATATTATTTTAGATGCCGGCCGAAATATGTCTACACGTTGCATGTTGCATAATGAATGGGCGTCAGATTTAATTCAGTGAGAAATTTTATTCTCACATTTATTATAATTTCCAAGATATTGTCTTAAAACATAATGTGGTTACAGATGCAGTTTTATCACTCCCAAGACAGTTCCATACCTCTTCGCGATAAAGACAATTTAATAGTTTTTTTTTTTTACAGAAACGGATCTCCATGATTCGCCTGGTCTAAACTTTTGCGTGGCTATATTAAAACAAATAGGTTGATATCAGTAAGTCTGAAATTGAAAGTGTTTTGTCGGAGTCCAGTTGACACGGGTCCAAGATGCTGTCAGCAGATAACGGTAATATGGTTCATGTGGTCGGCGCACCTAGTGCTAATCGCGTTCGACGACACCTCTGCGTTAATCATACGGTCGTACTGAACGGGCGACTCTACGAGTACGTAAACGTATGGAGCTTATAAGCTCATGTCGTTATTGGTAATGCATTTGGCAGTAAACCACGGCCGTACACAATTTGTGTATAACGTAGTATAGCGTACCGGTATGTCGATTACCTTCGAGAACAACATACGATTACACCACCACAATGGAATGAATCAACATCAATGACAACAACCAAAACATGATTTGAGAAATATTTATTTGTCAGCAGAACTTCCACCTGCCGTTTTATGAGTTTTTTCTAAAAGAAAAGTATAAAACCAGATAATACATCGTAAACTAACACAACGAGGTCAAGGTGGCGATTTAGAACGAGGACGAGCCGGCTAATTACTGAGCCATCGTCAATAATACATATGCCATGGAAAATAACAGTGGTGACGGACAACATCGATTTAGGGCAAAATACTTCAGTAAAATACACTTCTCTTCAGTCATAGAAAGCAGATTATTTGCTAGAAGATAATTTAGCATTGCTGCAACATTTCCTGTACATGAACAATAGCCAGGTGATGATGGTATTATTGTATCAATAGCTGAACTATTCATTAATTGTCCACGTTAATTAAAGGCATTCCAACTATTTATTACACGTCATACTTGTTACGTTTTAATGTGAATAGATAGTTTGGATCGAACAAGTGGTTTATACATGAATTACACAACTACAGACAGTCAGTGCCAAAATTCTATTTGTAACGACAAACCGAGACGGGTATATTTAACTGCCACCCATAAACTGTCGAATAAGTACTGCCTCTGACAACACACAAAACAATCAAACAGGACAAGATCCACATCAACGAAGACATCTAACAGACAATAACAACGAGAATTTCTACAACTAGCAAATTGAAATATTTTAGGTTTTTCACCAATTTATTTTTGTTTACATTTCTGTACATATTCTCGTGTAAAGCATATAGCCAAGTCGGAACAACGCTAACCCATTTTCTTACAGTTTACTCTAAAAACTTGCGTAGGATTTTAGACTGACGATGGATATGTGGCTAGTTACACTGTGCTTGCTTGTTTTGTTTCAAATAAATAAAAATACCTGGCAGCACAAAAATACAATGTTAAGTACAACATTGTTTGCACAATTTTGTAACATGTACAAACTAAACAAGGTAATATAATTTAAGTGCAATCGAGTATTGTACATGACGTAGGTACTCAAAATTAATCCCATACTCAATTTTCCAATGTCTTACTGTATGGTGAATACAATCACAGTAAAGTACAGTGCAGCAACAACAACTGCCACATAATGCAATTTAAGCAGCTTGAGTCAGAGATAATGCCGTTTAAACCATACATTGTGTACGAGCTACTGTTCTCGGAATAATTATGAGTTTGTTTGCGACTCCTCAAACCACACATTCCGTTCCTATGTGCGGTACGCACGACCTATAACACTACAGTCGGGACGCCGACGCTTGTTGCATAAATAGATTCATTTCTTGGATGGAAATTCACTTTTATTTTAAGGCCATCGTCGAAGACTTCGAAAACGTAGTCAGCTAGTCATAGTCACTGTATTTTTCGTGAAAAACAGCGAGGCATGACGCCATGAAAGCAAACTATAAAAAAATACGATTAGTCCGCCGTGACGGTATTACACAGTTATTTTCAACAGCCAAAACACGAATAAGCCAAGAATACGTAATGAAGCTAATAAAATATACAAATGAAGAATTTGGTAGCGTATTCGTCTTCTGGAAAGAAAAAAATAATATTACTACTCATCCAAGTTTATGATAAGCTGGCTAAACAACCGACTGCTTTTTATGCGGGGTTACCGCCTTAGATACCTGCAACACCAAGAGGTATTCTGATACGTGGCTAATCATTGGCACAATTTTAGAACAAATGGGAAACTTGCATGACATGAATATTAAATGTATTTTTTTTAATGTAATTTAATTTTTTTGTACATTTGTAATTTAATAATTTTGTTTGGACATTTGTAATTTAATTATTTTTCTTTGACATTTGTAATTTTATTTTATTTCTTTGACATTTGTAATTTGATATGTGGACATTTTTTTTAAAATTTTGTACTTTTTTTTTGACATGGCAATTTAATTATTTTGTTTAAAGTTGTAGAATCATCATTATATCTCAAAATTTGCATGCCGAATTTAGTTGGCGAAATATGATAAACTATTGTGTTTTAAAATCTGTAAAATACCATATTTCAGGCAAATAAATGAATCTATCTATCTTCTGTCTTGGTATCAGCACTGTTTGGCGGCAGACAGAGGTAGAAGGTACTTTCCCAGAGCAGCTTTCCGACCGAAAAAAACTCACAGCTTCCGCACTAGTGAGTAAAACCTATTTCTGCGATACAGTCATAAAGAGATTGTCGTAGGTTAGCAACTAATAATAGGACACCCTTTTTCGTGGGCGTCGCAAGATGACTAGTGCATAAAATTAGGTGGATGAACAACGGCCAAAGTGATGCCCCAAGCCTAACCACTCAGTTGTATACGATAAAGAAAGGAATATGTCTGTCCTCCCAAACGCTAGAAACTGTAACAAAGATACAATATTAGCAAACTAATTAACGAAAGAAAATTACATGAGTTTAATAAGGTAAATAAGACCCACGATGACATAACGCGAATACTTGTTCACATATTTGCGCTGGCATGCGTTGGGCGGGCGCCGCCGTACGTGGGAGCTGGGCGCGTAACCGCCCTACTATGCGAAAACAATTACGTTGCGACGTCGACCCCGTGGTATCATGGACTGACCATTGATAGTCTTCGGACGGATATTTTGCAACAGATGGGTGCTATTGGTGGGTATAACTAGCGCAAACATCAGATTTGAGACGAAATCACAGGAAAAAACGAACTCATAATTGACGCGGCGGTGGCGCTTGAAGTATTTCTAATGAGACGATCTAAACAAACATTATTGCAATTAGCTTCAAAGCATCAGTTAACACTCATCACAATCACGCGAGATGACAGCTGTCAATCAATGCCCTTTGTACAGGCGAGACGAGAAACACAGATTACGTTAACGTGTTTGCAAAGTTAAAGAGAACCTATACATACCCTTATTTCATATTTATACCAAAAGTACTGCCAAAGGATGACGCAAAATAAAATTCCTAAATGGATGATCATGTGTTGACGAAATATAACTATTTTCGTGAACCTTCTAACGTGAACGTATATAGGTTAGCAGCAGAAATAAACAAAATCAAAAAGCATGCATGCATCACACATGGATTTAAAGAAACTTCTTAGAATAAATACATTTTGTATGCAAAAGTTAAGTTTGTATTAATGCTTCTATCTTTAGGGTGTTCAATTTTAACTTGATAGATAATTATAAATGTTGCTTTTAAGATGGTCACAGTCAACGCAAATGTCTCAGACTAGTTATGCGCTCGTACCAGGGGATCTACTACCTAACGCGATATCCGTAGTTTCGGCCAAAATTAGCGCCATTCATCTACGGACATATTTATGATTGATTCGGGGCCAAAACTAAGAATGAATGATTGCACAATTTGACAGTTGTCTCTACTCCCTCAGTGTAGTTAAGTAAGTATTAGCTCGTCCGAAAAAGTAAATTTGACATTTACTTATTTTGACGGATAGATTACTTTCGAGTTTCGACAGGCCCTTTTTTCGGCGGGAGACGTCATTAGACGATTTCCCACCTAGAAAGGTGGGAAATCGTCTAATGACGTCTCCCGCTCAGGGCGGAGCGGGAGGGCGTGTCAGACTTTTAACTGACTAAAACTCACCCGTATTCATTCAGTTTTGCATATGCCAGGACCACGGTAACTCTTCTGAACAAATCCACGACCCTGACAGGCATCGGTTTTAGCGGACCCCTTCAGCATCTGCCGTAAATCCGGGCCTGGTCCTACCCGGGTGGTCAGCTACCCATTGCTTGCCTCTCGCAAGCCCACGCCTACGGTAGCCGGGAGTCCGCTATGGACTTCCGACGCCCAGGGCGTCTCTTGGGGCGGCTAGGGGCAAGCGCGCGCAGAGATTCCCTCTCCCTCACACGGTCCGCCTCCTCCTTCGCGAGCTTTACTGCTTCGCAGAAGGAGGTGACGTCTTCCCATACCCTCTCGCTCCGTACCATGGCCTGGGCCAGAGCCAGACGCGAAAAATAGCCGCCGCCATCGCCTCTACAAGGACATTGGCGGTGCTCTGCCCAGGCAGGACACACATGCACGTATGCTCCACCGTGCCTTTCAGGCGATCCACGCAATGGTAACAAACGGGCGTTTCCAACCGCCTTATCCTTAACAGCAACCTCCCCAAGCAGCCGTGTTCGGTGAGGACCTGCGTACGGCGGAAGGTGAGCACGCCGTGGCGTCCTCTCCAGCCACTTCTCAAAGAGGGGGATTTGCGAGCTCATTCAAACAGGCCCGTATCTTCGTTGACAGCTTAAAGAGGAGACACTCAGAAGATTCATTAAACAAATTATGGCAATCCATAAGTGCGCTTCGCCTCTCTAACCGTAGTAAATACTAAAGAAAATAAATGGTGACGCAGGGAGAATTAGTGTCACCAATTTATCCTCAAATGACTTTCAGTGCAGTCATAGCTTTCATTTAGCATTAGAGAATGATGCATTCGAAATAGATCAAAAAAGCTTCTAGCCAGGTAGTTATACAGCTACAAAGGTATGCTCACGATGCATGATAAGTTAACCAGATGTCTAGTTCCAATTAGTGAAATACACAAAGCTCCGTTTGGCATGAGTGCAGTAGCAGTGTGTAGTAACAGGTTGCCAAAATGCCAACCCATCTGTCTATTATAGTAAGTTACAAGTCTGCACAACTGTTATCCTTACCCTTGGACGTCTTTTTCAGGACGACAAAACCTCAGATTATTTAGACGTTTCCATTTTCTCTCATCACGTTTTAATTCGGGGCAAACGTGGCCAGAGATCGCACACGAAAAAAGCTACAGTTTAAGATAACTTTATTATCTCTAAACATTCCAAAAACGGTTTCAGGGTTTTCTCTAGACCAGCTAATAAACTTGGCAATACAATAATTATTAACATTTTATTCATTGACAAATGTTCGTAATTATTTGCCTGGCATAATTACTAATGTCATAATAGAAATAATTAATTGAACGTACTTTAATATTTGTTAGGTGGTCAATTAATTTAATACTATCCCTAGATACCTCATGGCTAAGTACAATTAGGTGATCTAATAGAAGAACTTACCTAGGTATCTTGTTTAATTATTGTCGAAGTTGCGGTTTTAAAACTACATAATATAATAACGTCAGTGATGAGAATCTAATTTTCCGTCTCATAAAAATTACAAATTAATAAAGCGAGAGCTGACAGTACCTCGAGTCAGTTTAATCGTAAAGCTGTGAGAGAATAGTGACAGCTTGGCAATGACTACTAGCCTCATAGTACTACGTGAACAACGATAGTTATGAATGATTCTACTCTTCTGATAATCGTGGGAAAGCAAACACTATTTTATTTAGAAGCTGACCGACACTCAGAATTTAGAAATTTTTGAGATGTTTGGGAATACGTATTGAAGTAACAATGTCAATAATGAACGGATAAAAACAGCACAACAACCTGTCTGATCTAACAAATTGCATAGAAACTAAGAGAATCGCTTCTAAGGCTTGAAGATCCTATAGAAATTTGTCTTAGCAGATAACTGTTGCTAATTCATGTTTATAAAGATAATTTGGGGAAAAAATGCAACTATGTATTTTGGCGAGATTCATAATGATGACCGATGATTTCATTTGAGCAGTCTCAGTCTGCGGCTGTGGTCTCGGCAGGCGATATTAATTAATCGACGTGCAAGTCTCGCCAGATCCCGTCGTTGAGTGACGCAGCACCTGTCACAACACCGGCTCAGTCACAACACACCCTCGCAATTTACGACGCTAACCAACATTGAACACTGTCAAAACTTGCCTACTGTTCATTTGTGTCACCAAACAAAACGTGACGGAAGTTCTCCTAAGTCTCCAAGTTAAAACAAGATGTCAGGGTTTGCTGCTATTGCCTGTAATTCTAAGTTTTAAATAATTTCTGTTGAATAAGGAAAAAATTAAGATGAATGAATCATACTTGGTAGGGTCATCGACATGATAAAACGCCAAGTTGAACGCGAAACAAAAGTGCGCGAATAACGTGCGCAGACGATGCGTCTGCGATTTGCGAACCCTATAACAAAATACGCAATGTGCGAGCAAATCGCAACATGTGAAGGTAAGTCAGAATACGCATTTGTTTACGAGCTTTCTGTTACATAAGGTGGGGAATGTGGCCCACTCGTAGTAGAGTCTGAACACCTATTTATACGCTCTTTCCATTCCCGACTGCGTGACACATATTACTTACTCCAGTGACTAAGGGCGGGCTAAAGATAATTTTCCTGCAGCGCAACCATTAACCGAATTCGCATGATCGTTTTATAATTTCTTATAGCACGTGTTATAATGTGCCTCAATGTAAACAATAAGATGTTAACTATACCTACAAATTTAACTCATCATATACGGGCTAAGTTTTTTAAAATTGACCTAGTATTTTCTTATTTCGATCTCTTTTGCGGTTTTATAATTAACAGATCATCAATTGCATTGTTCATTGAATTGTATAATTCATTTATTTAACATGAATTCGGAAGGCCTGAAGCAGCTTTATCGCACGTTGCCGACGGCAAGTGATAACAATCCAATTAGTATCTCATAAAAACGCTTCTAAGTTAGATAATTATAATAAATCATTAATGTCTTGGTAAGTACTTGGTTGAATACTTTTAATTATTTTTATATTCTGAGAATAAGACTAGACTGTGTTTGAGATTGTGTCACCTTAGAATATAATTAAAACGATAAACTCTGATGAATTAATAAATGAGTTTTTAAAATTCTATGCAGATAGTACCAAACTTGCACTGTTAAGTATATCTTTAGAGCGCAAACAACCAATTAAGTGAACACACATTTTATTTATGTTTTAAAGTAAGTGGGTTACTGATTCAGATGCATATTAATTGAATGTTTATCAATTCCAGTAAACACACCTTTATCTAGTTAATTTATCCTTAATGCAGAAGGTAACTTATATTGTAGCAGAAAAGCACCAATTTGCGACTTTGAAATAGCCATGAAGTATTTACAAGAATTACAAGATAATGTTATCAATAATAATCAGAAGTACTTAATTCCTAGATAGTTTCCGAACTGAAGCTGATAATGTGTTATTTAGTTAACAATAAGGTTAAGACACCAATTGTTAGATAAGTTGGTGTAATGTTTTGGTGAGAGTCCTGCGCTGTCAAGCAATGTGTTGTGATCGTACCGTCGCAGTGCCTGCAGCGCTTGGGCTCCGGGGGTGCGAGCTCGTCGCCGAGTTCGCGGTGTCGTACCGGCATGGCGGCGCATCCCGCGCCGGCGCCGCCACCACCCGTGTGTCAATACGAGGCTCGCGCGCTCCACCTCGACCGCTCTCTAGATGCGGCGGCGTCGCAGCTGCCACTGAGCCCGACCAGAGCCGCCCGCCCCGGGCGGTAGGCGGCGCCCATTCCCAAGTTATTTTGGGCGGCTGTGACTCATGGCTCGAACTGCCCGAGGCGAGCGGCGCCTGCGCATCACAGGCTGTGCGGCGAATCCCTCCTAAGCCTACGCTCACTTGCAGTGCCCCACTGCGTTTATTTACCAACAGCTTGGTTCGAGTCAAGGCTATAACGTAGTTTTTATTAATATCTTATCACAAATTACCATTTTTTATTTTTAGGGCATTTCTTTTATTATTCACTATTGAGCTGACAAGCCGAGATAGTAATATTTTTGTAATTTACCTATCTTAATTAAATTACTTAAATAGTTACTTACTATATTACTGAAAAACGTACGTTTTTTAAATTACTAAAAATAAAAATTCTGAAAAATCAGAAAGATTTTACCTTTCTGTTTTCAGGTGGGAATGTTTGTTTTCATGCTAATAAGGAAAATAAATGATATATTTTTAGGATTGAATTGCTTGTACAAAATGCCTTAGGTCAGTCTTGATGATAATCATAATAACACACGTTACAGGAAAAAGGAACTTTTCCACTAACTATTATTTTTATAGATAGATAATTAGCTGTGACAGTAAGCTATCAATGTTGTTAGCATTTAAAGCAGACATCAAATACTTGACAATTGCAATGCAAGGCCTTTTCACAAACCCTACATGAATCTTCCTACGCTGACATTAAAAGTAACACAGTACACAATGAAACAGACAAAGTTATTCAAATATGACTCAATAAGGAGGCAACATGTCGTATTTATAAAATTATAAATTTCCTTATATCATCAGGAAAATGTTGAATTTGATAATTTGGTCAACTTTACCAATGAATAATTGATATAATTGTACATGCCCAAACCAACATACAAATTACCATTTATGTTATGTTCCTTAAAATATAACACACAATATGTATTCTATTCTGTTATAGTATCTATAGGTATTATTCTGGGTATTCATGGGGCATTTAGGTGTAAATGATTGACATATACTTGTTTATTCTGCAGAATATATGGATAATACAAGTTCACTAATAGATATCATTTTTGTTTTTTCAGGAATTTTTAGAAACACTAGTGACCCTCCCTGGATTCGGACTGGTGTAAATTACATGTTACATAGGTTGTATTGTTTAAAATACCTTCGTAAATAACCCATTATTTTTTAGTATTAGTCCCTAGGAGATAGACATATACCATCATAGACTTTGCTGTAGACCTTTATAAGATATACAATCCTGTAGTACATTATTTTGATAGATCTTGGAAGGTTTAGCCAGCAATAGCAATGTAAAATATATTTTGTATGGCATTGTTAGTAATTTATGAAATTCTCGGCTTATCTCTACTATAATATGCATGATGATAATGATGGGGACTCCCTTTTCAAGACTTAGACTCTTTCGTTGTGTGTAGAGTTTCTGACTAACTTGGGTTAATAATAAAATGCATATATTATAATCTTTCTGGAAGAAATTATCTAAATTATAGTGAAAACCAGGTTTTGATACGGTTTTCACTATCATTTCAAGAATATTTTACATTATGTGGTCTAGAACAAGTAAACGGAGAAATAAACAGACAAATACGGGTACTTTATACTATTTAAAGAAGACATAGTGATGTACAGATAAGCAACATATTGTATGCCACCATCATAAACACTACATTCTGGTATTAATAAAACCAGTGGTCTTGTTAGTGGAAATGGGAAAATGTCTAACTTTTTTCAGAAATTAAGGTAAGGCTTGTTTATGATTGGTACAGGATGTGAACACATGAAATTAATAACTGATTTCATTCAAGAGTAGGGCAAAATCACATTCTAAAATGGTGTTGATATTTCTTCTTTGATTACATTCTAGAAGCTTTTTAGTTCCACATTGAAATATCGAGTACCCACAATACAAAAAAAGCAGGCTAGTCAAATAATATGTTATTTTTCTTGGCAATGGATTGTTATACCGAACATTAAGTTACTTTAAACACATGTTTACTTTTACATTTTGATCCTGACCTTGCTGTGAAGCTACTTAGCCAGTCACTGTTTTGGGAAAAGTGGTTTTGAATTTTATAATAGGTAAGTAATAGATAAACATGAGCTGATTTCCAATAAGGTATTTATGTTACCGTAATTTTACCGGCGCACTTATACGCACATAATGTAACCCACGAGTTTTGAAAATTAAGTTCAACAGGGTGAAAATATATAATTTTTGTGTACCTTCTGACACAATGCTTTATTTCTGTGAACAGCCGATGGAACCACAAGTTAATAATAACTTACAAATGCGTAGTGTCTGGTTACCGAACAAAAATCTATAACAATTGGACTGTTTGCAATGTGATATCACGACTATCCTTGGGCGGATGTCACATTTTCTAATCAACAAAAGGAATGTTTATTATGGACACTACTAATAAAAAGCACATAATACAACGTGACATCGCAATAATAACTAGAAATAGAATAAAACGAAACAGATTGAATACTACTGTAGGCGGCTACGTAGAAAACTTACCTTGAGTTGAAAATGTTGGTGGCTTCAATAAAATCCAATACCTAAAATAAACTAGTTGAAATACTCAATCCAAATTCACTATAATTCCGTTACACCACGTCACAATGATTTATTATTTCACAAACAGAAACAATACTTCTACTCGTTCCTGCCATTTTGAATTTTTGAATAATGTTGCCACTCTCCTGTTTTGAAGAGTATTTGTAAAAAGTGTGGATACTAGTCTTTTAGTACTTCTTAATTTTGATACCGACCGCGACACTGTAAGATTTTTGATGCGATAAAATAGAAAATCTCAACCCAACAATTAAAAGAATATTAAATGTACCCTGTGAAACAAAATCTAGCTACTAAACCATCAGGAGACTCAAACGAGTCAATACATTATAATACATTCCTTTTGGTACTTCGAGGATATAAATTATCCCACATGCAAAGATACGCAAGACAAACATATATTACAGTTTTTCCGGTCTCACAGACAAGTAAAACCAGTATTAAAAGTTTTAAAGTGGACCTCAGACGATTAGTACGGTGTCAGTTTAATTAAAGTCAGTCAGTTTAATCCAAGGTACTTATAAATGCTACGATCCGATTTGACTGAAACAAATCACAATGCACTTTCTTCGACTTTTGACTGAAAAAAATCGTCGATTTTTTTAATGCTGGATTGTTTTTCCCTCCTTTTTGTACATGTATACACGACTACAAATCAAGTTCAATCATTTCAAGTTTTCGCAGAGCTCGCATTGCATATATTTTTCGTACAGTGAGAAATCAGCTTATACTGGAACTGTATAGCTTTTTTTTTTTTGGATGTGAAATCATCAAATGACTTCTTCCGCTCTGGGCGGAGCGGGAGGGCGTGTCAGACTTTTACTGACTAAAACCCACCCGTGTTTGTTTCAGTTGCCCATGTGCCAGGGTCACGGTATCTCTTTCGAACAATCACGCGTCCCCCGGCAGGCATCGGTCCTAGCAGAACCCTTCAGTGCTGCTGACATCTCTTTGAGGCGCGCGTAGAACACTACGCGCCGTCGACCCGAGCTTGGTCCTTACCGGGCGGCGAGCTACCCATTGCTCGCCGCCCGCAAGCTCGTGCCTACGGTGGCCGGGAGTCCGCAATCGACTCCCGACGCCCGGGGCGTCTCCTCCTGCGGCGGCTAGGGACGTGAGGGCGCAGAGACTGCCACTCCCTGACGCACTCCGCCTCCTCCTTCGCGAGCATTACTGCTTCGCAGAAGGAGGTGACGGCTTCCCATGCCCTCTCGCTCCGTACCATGGCTGAACTGTATAGCTCGAGTTGTCTCCGTGCGTACAATAAAAAACCGGCCAAATGCGAATCGTATTCGCGCACGAAGGGTTCCGTACCATTATCGGCAAATTATCACGTTTGTTGTATGGGAGCCCCCGTAAATATTTATTATATTCTGTTTTTAGTATTTGTTGTTATAGCGATAGCGGCAACAAAAATACATCATCTGTGAAAATTTCAACTCTCTAACTATCATGGTTCATGAGACATGAGCCTGGCGACAGACGGACGGACAGCGGAGTCTTAGTAATAGGGTCAAAAAGTTGTTGTAAAGTACCCTTCTTAATCACTAAAATATGCCACTTTTTTTTTTTTTTGTTAGAATGTTTGTTTATTATTGGTTTAGTTTAGTTTATTATTCGATTAGTCGCGAAACGAAATAGACATGAAATTATGCGTTCCGTTTGGTACCTACAGGTAATAAACAAAATACATACGTGTGCGTAGTCCCAGCGGAAAAGTGTCGAATTTCTTAATTTCAGTTTAGCAGATATTTAGTGTATGACGTCGTGTAATTGTGTATGGTAAATAAAAATGTGCATCCAACCATTGCGGAGATATTCAACAAAAACTGTTTTCGCTGGGACTACGTATTCCTAGCGGCACTTTTTTTTCCTATGGACGTACAAGAAAAAAAATACATACAATAATTAGTGTGTAACGAGAGGTAAATGTGTATGTTAAAATGAAATTTGTGTGTCTTATATTTGTCAAGATATTCAAGTTGCCGCTGCGCTGACGTTTGGCTATTTGATGAAAATCATATAAAACCGTTTAGCACAGAGTTGTAATTTTTGACGCAGGTTGCTTTGAATTGGTGTGTAATGTGTGTGAAAACAGAATTTGAAAAAAACCTACCGTTCAGAAAATATACACGTAAAAGTAAAATAAGGTTATTAGGTCCAAGTACTTAAAATAGGAACTCTAGAGCCTAACTCATCTTGTTCATTTATATCTTGTAAGGGTCTACAATGTCCTGCCAAGTTTCATTCATGTGCTCTTAGTAATTAATGAGCAGTGGCATAATTTACTACGACTGGAACGCTATATTTTATGACATCCGATTATAGGACTTTTTAAAGGAAAAGCAAAATGAAACTTATTCCAATATTTAGTGTATTAATGCAACTATTCACATGTAAATTTTCAGCTCATTACACTGAATGATTAAAGAGATATAATAAAAATAACAGAACAAGAGCAAAACATCGATAAACCGACCAAATTTGAATGGCTACATAAAAGCGGCCGTGCAGTATAAACAGCTAACGTTCTAAAATTTCCAGTAATATATTATATATTATGCCACTGCTCATTAATTACTAAGAGCACATGAATGAAACTTGGCAGGACATTGTAGACCCTTACAAGATATAAATAAACGAGATGAGTTAGGCTCTAGAGTTCCTATTTTAAGTACTTGGACCTAATAACCTTATTTTACTTTTACGTGTATATCTTCTGAACGGTAGGTTTTTTCAAATTCTGTTTTCACACACATTACACACCAATTCAAAGCAACCTGCGTACAAAATTACAACTCTGTGCTAAACCGTTTTATATGATTTTCATCAAATAGCCAAACGTCAGCGCAGCGGCAACTTGAATATCTTGACAAATATAAGACACACAAATTTCATTTTAACATACACATTTACCTCTCGTTGCACACTAATTATTGTATGTATTTTTTTTCTTGTACGTCCATAGGAAAAAAAAAGTGCCGCTAGGAATACGTAGTCCCAGCGGAAACAGTTTTTGTTGAATATCTCCGCAATGGTTGGATACACAAATTTTTATTTACCATACACAATTACACGACGTCATACACTAAATATCTGCTAAACTGAAATTAAGAAATTCGACACTTTTCCGCTGGGACTACGCACACAATACATACGTACTTACAATACATAAATTCACGCTCTCTTCCCGTGGTAAAAAGTACAAAATGCAACCTGCTACTACTGCTGCTATCCTATTCCTAACATAGGTACTCCTTTTGCTTCGTTTAACCTATCCTTTCTGATGAATGTCTTTTTTTATTGGGTTCTCGCAGGTCAACTTAGGGGGCTGCTTAACTGGACACTGCCTCAACAAATTAAGGCCTTCAGCGGAGGCTTAAATCTTAAATACTAAGCGACTCCACGCTTAAGGCACCCCCTGTTGTGTACGTGTACGGACCTTGACTTAGGAAATCGCAGGGGACAGAAAAGGAACGGAATCACCGAAGAATTTCAACAATAAGGTCACAATTTATGTTCTAGAGCAGGAGTTCCTAATCTTAGATAACGTAACACTTACCAAATACCTTTTATTTTTTGGAACCCTATATCAAATGATTACAAATCAAAGACACTGTTATTTAAATAAGAACAAAAACTTTTATTAGAATTATTTTAAAAGTGAAATACTTTATTTCCGTGCATTCAAAATTACGGCGCAGTGAATTCTTTCGTAAAACAGTCTACTTTTCGGTCTGTATTCACTGCACAACTGAATACGGAACACTTTATCCATACTCTATGTCTATTGGTTTCACAAAAACACAAATTATCTCGATACAATTTTATTGAAATCGAACATATTTTATTTCGTAAACATTATTGTTATCCGTATAGCTTGTAGATTTAGGTCCACTTGCACCAAAAATAGCTAAATACATTTAAACATCACTGAATGTTTAACAAATTTAAAACATTGTTGTGTCTGATAATGGTTTAAAGGTTATACAGAACAAAAGAGAGGTTTTAAATTCGTTTGGTGCTAAACGCATTTACTATTTGTGGAGCCAGACGGGCCTCTTAGTCTACAAAATTATTGCGCCAATTTCAACTAACCTTGTTTACTCGATACATTTAAGAGAGCTTAAATTTAGTAACAGAAATAAAACATATCAACAAAAACAATTTGTACATAACGTCAAATTATAATTAATTTTCTAACATAGTAACAATAAATTGTAAAACAACTTTGAACAAAGCCACAAAACCCTAGATTATGAATTATATGTGTAAATAAATTTTAATAATCGTTAAGTTTATCGATTACACGATCATTGCGCATTGTATTATAATTATGTATATAAATAAATAAATAGAGATTAATTTACTATCTAATTTTAAGACGTAGGCAACTTAAAAATGCAATTCATTTACAACTAGGCAAATAAAGAATAGAAAACAACAGAAGCTCCTTTATCGCTTAAATGTAACCTCAATTAGAATGACCATTTATTATTCATTTATTCCTGTAGTCACGTTTATTAAAGGTTAGAATTTAAGCAAATACTCATTATTATTTGAACTACTGGAGCCGCTCCCTTCAAAAATTCTTTAATCAATCACTTAAGCCTATATTTAATCTCTAGACTTTTTTGCCAAGTTGAATTCAATAATAAGTTAAGTGTAGAGTGACATTAAAATTAAACTATGATTGTTATACCTACTCCATCGATATTTTATAGTTATAGTACGCCAACGAAACAACTGAAGCGCGCTTTGACAATTTTAACTATCGATATTTCACTGTACTTGAATTTGACATTATACAGAATGTAATAATAATAACTGTCTGCAAGTTTCATTATCTCGGCTTGCAACATTATTCATTACACGTTTGATTCAACCTATGAATATACTAAAATATTATCGTAATATATGTTGTAATTAATAGGCGGGCAAAAACTGGAATTTCATTAAAACTATTATCTGAAACATAATTTTAAGTATTTACATATAAGAATGCCTTGGAACATAAATAAATAGTTATGAAAAATTTTATGAGGCATAAACAACATATTATATATTGTTGTTTCTAATATTCCAAACTTAAAAGAAAAAAAAAAACGGATCTTCATAACATCGCTTTTTGCATTATTATATTTGTAGAAGCAATGAAGGAAAAAATATTGGAATAAACTGATCAACTATTGAAATATTAATCTATTGAGAATATTTCCCCTGGTCCTAAAATAAACAAGAACCAAGGAAAAAATATATTCCCTCCTTTAATATAAGTGAACTTTATCAGAGATAATAAAAGTTTTTCTCTATCAATAGTGAACCGGTTTATTCTTTATCCTACACCTAAGTAGCACAATCTAACACATATATATTTGGTAAATAGATTAAAATTCACAGCTTGTGTAGTTTTAGCTACTGTTTACTTCGACTGCAACTTCACAGTTGCCATTTTGTTTCACATGCTGGTCTTTTTTCAAGGTTTTTGTAATTGCTAATTCTTTTTGTTCTTTGCGTGTGTTCCGTACCTCAAATTCAAGTCGATGACGTATTATTCTTTGCACAATATCTTCTGTGGTCATGGTGTTGCCAGAATTTAGAATCTGCAAAGAAATATTTTAATAAGAAAAATGGCGTGAATGTGGATACGTCACAGAATATTATTATAGGTTTGGATAAGTATGACGAATTAAGTTTTACTATTAGCTGTTTTTTTTTTAATTTAAAGCGCTTCAGCTCGCGCATAATTCATGATGATAACAATAAAACCTGTAGTTTAATTTTCGATCGAAAACATGCAAAAAGTTACTAAATATTTCTTACCTTGAAGCAGCCGCGTTGTTTGGGCACTTTGTAAGGGTCAGCGTTGTCTGCGTCGGTGGCTATCGAGGTGAGGCCGTGGCACACCACTTTTACTCGGAAGTGGTCCATGAGCTCAGCGGTCACGTTGTACGGCGCGCCAATCACCACCTCGTGCACATACTGAAATATTAATGTTGAAATTCAGTTAATTTAAGGGCACAGCGATCTTCTGCTCTGACTAGAATGGGCGGTTCGCGCGTTAATTTAGGTAAAATACACACTTTGAGAATCTAAAGTGTAAGTAGACATGAAGGTTAACATGAAGTATTGTTATTATAAAAAAATCTGATGACCTTCCGTTAATTTTTTACCCCGTACTCTTAGTAGACGCCGTCTCTCGTTATTCTTTAGATATCACTAACGGTTTTTTTTATCTATCGAGGAAACAACAAGTAATCGTGTTCCTAAAGTGTCCGATTTATAGTGATTTACTTTGTGTACATTATTTCATCACTACTGCTCTCAAAACGGTGAAAGAAAACATCGTGAGGAAACCGGCATGTCTTAGAACCAAAAATTCAAAGACATGTGACATCTACTAACCCGCACTGGGCCCGCGTGGTGGATTATGGCCCACTCCCTCTCACCGAGAGGAGGAACATTATAGGCTGCTGATGAGTAAATAGGTAGTGTGAGTAACATTACAGCCGCGTCTTATTAGAGAGCCATACGTCACTATTACTTCGGTGACGCGGGGTAAATTTATCGCAAAATTATCAGATTACTATTATTATGGCCTCATTTTTTATCTTAATAGGTCAAGGCTTTAAATCTGGGCATGCGTCAAGGTATTTAGTAGTTTGAAATGAATTTTCTTTATAACAAACTAGCTTCTGCCCGCGACTTTGTCTGAGTTTTTCTTGTTCCCCCGACCCTTCCCGTCGCGTTGAATCGCCTACCCGTGCGATTTTCCCCGTTTTTGCAACATTTTTCATTACTGCTCCGCTCCTCTTGGTTGTAGCGTGATGTTATATAGCCTATGTTACTCGCAGATAAAGTCGTTTTTAGTAAAAGAATTTTTAAAAACGGTCCAGTCGTTTTTGAGTTTATCCATTACAAACAAACAAAAATACAAATTTTTCCTCTTTATAATATTAGTGTAGATATATTCGGGGGGCACCAACTTAAACACTAATATCAACGTAATTGGGAAAAACGAAAGTTTATCAGCCAGGGGTAGTTGAGGTCCTGCCGGGGTCGTGTGATTGTTCGAAAGAGATACCGTGACCCTGGCACATGGGCAACTGAAGGAACACGGGTGGGTTTAAGTCAGTAAAAGTCTGACACGCCCTCCCGCTCAGGCCGGAAGAAAAAGTCATTTGATGATATCCCATCCAAAAAAAAAAAAAAAAATACGCGTCGAATTGATAACCTCCTCCGTTTTTTTTGTCGGTTAAAAATATCTGACATCACTTTGGTACACACATATTAGTCACACTTTGGCAGCATAGAACCTAACAGTTTAACGTTTCAAGTTTTCTTTTTTATCGCACTCGCCACTATTTATCTGATACTAGTGTTTGAAATAATAGTAATGATGTAGTTATAATGTTCCGTGTGTCCTTTCCGTCAAGAATAGCACCATCTCAATTCTTCCCTAGAAGGCGACCAAAGGCCTTACTACGGAATGGGCAGCAGCGTTCTCTATGCATTTTACTACCATACTGCGATCGCCAGCCCGCCAACAAGTGTGGCGATGATGGCAAAGCGCCTCAAACTGGGGGAGGCCTAAGTCCAGCAGTGGACATCTTACGGCTGAAATTATGATAAAGATGAGTGGGACGTCAAATATTTTTGAAATATAGAGGCACTCATTGCTAGACAGAAGAAAACGGCTGGAAATTTTTTCTGTCAGATATTTATGTCACCCAAGTGATGTCAGATATATTTAATCACAACGAGGAAATACGTTTTTCTGATTATAACTGGTCGTTCTTAGTCACATATCATGCTGCCACTTGTATGTGTCTTTCACAAATGATCACATATATTTTCCGTCATCTTGACGACAGATATACATTTGAAATACTAATAATAAAGATGAAAAGTATGTTTGAACGCGCTGATCTCTGGTACTAACATTCGGATTTGACAAAATCTTTTGCATTTGATAACAAAAGTATTTACCTTTGAGAAAGAGATATATATTATATATATATATATATATATTATTAATCACGCTAAAACTCTTAGGTGCCGAGCAAAAATAAAATTTAAGCAAAAACGATGAGATGCGATGACATACAGGTCAGGTCAGGGCCCGAAATTTCATACGGACGAAGCCGCAGGCAGAAGCTTGTAGTAATAAAAAAGGTCTAATTAAATTACTTACCTGGCAATACTTTACCCAAGTGTTGGATATCGAAAACAAATGGAACAAAACAAAGCATCCAGTTTTCAAAAGGAAATGTAAGTTTCGGACCTCTGCCCTTCGCGGAATTGAGGCATTATGTTACAGGTTTAATTACCATACATTACAATTACCTTGCAAGCAAGCACAGACAGGACTCGTTCATGTAAGTTCATGATGGGGTAGTTGGATCCCTTGTAGCGGTTCACTTCAAGGTCAGTGTGTAGGCCCACGATAAGAAAGTCTCCCTGCGCGTGCGCAGCCTCTAAGAAGTCCAGGTGTCCTACGTGGAAGAGATCAAAGGCGCCGGCGACGTAGACAACCTGTAATAGACGTAAAACTTTGTTATATCCTACTAATATTATAAACGCGAAAGTTTGTATGTATGGATGTGTGTGTGGATGTTTGTTCCTCTTTCACGCAAAAACTCCTGAACGGATTTGGATGAAATTTGGCACACAGATAGTTTATAACCTGGAATAACACATAGGGTACTTTTTATCCCGGGAGTATGTTCCCGCGGGATAATTTCCGACCTCCACGCGGGCGAAGCCGCTGGCAAAAGCTAGTACTGTATAAAGTAATATCACGCCTTGTTCTCCCGAAGGGTTAAGCAAAGGTGTACCCATAGTAGGTACACCTACATTTTGCCAGTTATGTTTCAACTCCCATGTAATATAGAGCAAGCCTATTGCCATCAGCCGGACACAAATGCAAGAAAGAATCCACGCTACTACTACTACAAGATTTTCTCACGAAAAAACCCAATAACACTTTGCATGTCCTGGAAATCGAACCCAGGACCTCTTGCTTCGTAGTATCACTTGCGACCGCTAATGACTAGATTAATGTAAAGCAGTCAGAAAATGTTAGTTAAATACTACTTTTTGTATTATTCATTCATGTATTACATGCTCGACGCTCTCCAAAGCCGAATTTTATATCCACACTATATTAATTAATATTATAAATGCAAAAGTAACTCTGTCTGTCTGTCTCGCTTTCCTGCTAAAACTACTGAACCGATTTAAATGAAATTTGCTACACAGATAGTTTAGAGCCTGAGAAAGGACATAGGCTACTTTTTATTGCGGAAAAAGGGTTTAAGGGGTTGAAACGCGCGCCTCAAAGAGATGTCAGCCACACTGAAGGGGTCTGCTAGGACCGATGCCTGCCGGGGTCGCGTGATTGTTCAAAAGAGATACCGTGACCCTGGCACATGGGCAACTGAAGGAACACGGGTGGGTTTTAGTCAGTAAAAGTCTGACACGCCCTCCCGCTCCGCCCAGAGCGGGAGAAGTCATTTGATGATTTCCCATCCAAAAAAAAAAAAAAAAAAAGGGGTTGAAAGTGACGATGAAAGGTTGTAAGGAAGTATTGTCATTTTTAAAGCTAGAATGATGAAAGTTTTTTATTTGGCTTTTATTACATTTATTTATAGTTAATTAAAACGGTACAACACCAATTACATTAATTAACATAGAAACATGATAGGTTGACAATACTAATATAAATTTAAACAATTACGTAAATTAAAAACTAATATGGAACAGAGGACTCCCTTGCATACTTTCTCTCACAGAACCCCAGACATATACGCATAATTTTATTCCATTCATCAACAAACACATCACATTCAGGGTTGGCAGTCAGAAGGGCATTAAGCATCTTTAATGTACGACAGACAGGGCATTCGGCTCTGGCTACAGTCTCAGATGGCAGTTGCGCAAAAAGATTGTGCGACTGGTTCTGACGATGTCCGATGTATTTATCGAGCACATATTAGGTTGGGGAAAAAGTCTTTTCGCATTATAGTATGTATGAACTTGTAATAAAATCTCTTTGGCTATACTATTTGTATCTGGCTGGTTTTGGTATCATTGAAAGTTTAAATTTTAAAGAACATAATTCCAAATTCAAATTAGGAAAATGTGTGATTTTCATTTGTTTTTCGTACCGTCAAGATGAGTGAATCTAATGAAGAAATTCGATACATTTTAAAATTCTACAAAAAAGGTAAAAATGCAACGCAAGCCGCGAAAAAAATTTGCGATGTTTATGGACCTAGTGTAGTGTCTGTGAGAGTAGCACAAATTTGGTTTAAGCGTTTTCAATCCGAAAATTTATGTCAAAGATGCACGTCGCTCTGGTCGCCCTATTACGGATAAAATGGATGCCATTTTTGAAAAAGTGGAGCAAGATCGGCATACCAGTAGTTACGACGTAGCTGAAGAACTGGAAATTGACCACAAAACAGTTTTGGCGCATTTGAAAAAAACTGGGTACACAAAAAAGCTCGACATTTGGGTACCTCACGAGCTCACTGAAAGAAACCTAATGAACCGTGTACTCATTTGTGATTCTTTATTACGACGTAATGAAACCGAACCATTTTTGAAGAAGCTGATAACTGGTGATGAAAAGTGGATCACGTATGACAAGAACGTGCGAAAGAGATCGTGGTTAAAGGCCGGTCAGGCTTCACAGACTGTGGCGAAACCCGGGTTAACTCGCAACAAGGTGATGCTGTGTGTGTGGTGGGATTGGAAGGGCATTATTCATTATGAGCTGTTACCACCAGGCAGGACCATCGATTCTGAACTCTACTGCGAACAACTGATGAGATTAAAGCAAGAAGTTGAGAGAAAGCGGCCGGAATTAATCAACAGAAGGGGTGTGGTTTTTCATCATGATAACGCTAGACCTCACACATCTTTAGCCACCCAACAAAAACTAAGAGAGTTTGGCTGGGAGGTGTTAATGCATCCGCCGTATAGTCCTGACCTTGCACCTTCAGATTTCCACCTGTTTCGGTCTCTTCAGAATTCTTTAGGCAGTGTCAGGTTAACATCACGAGAGGACTGCCAAAACCACTTGTCGCGGTATTTTGACCAGAAGTCCCAAAATTTCTATAGCAATGGGATCATGTCCCTACCTACAAGATGGCAAAAAGTTGTCGAACAAAATGGTACCTACATACTTTAGTTAAATGTAAATAAACTTTATTAAAAAATGTTTTGAATTTTCTTAAAAAATGCGAAGAAACTTTTTCCCCAACCTATTATAACCGGCAGAAAAGGCCATGGAGCTCTGGGCAGTCGATACTTCCCCGTAAGGTCTTACAGGCTACCGAGAGCTGATCAAGGCCTCTTCTTACCTCCAAGGAGTTAAAGCCCAATGTACCCAAAAGATAGTTGGTAGGGTACATATAGGGGAAGAAATGGTATAACCTTTGGAAGAGGCATCTGAGGAAGGTTTTCTGTACCTTTTCTAACAACAGTGTTTGACTCGCGGTATAGGGGTGCCAAGCACTGGACTCTAGTTTGCTGCGAACCAGAGCGGTGTACAAAATCCTGATAACATTTGGATTGCGAAAGTCACGAGCAGCAAAACAAATCCTAAGCGCCTGAAAGATTCCTTCGCAAGGGCAGAAATATGATCTTTAAAAGTCAGATCGCGGTCGAAGGTCACTCCCAAATTTTTTATGATGGTGACCGCAGTTATTACTTCACTGCCCAAACTATATTCGTAATGAATTGGTCGCAACCCTCTACCGTATGTCATGACGTAGCATTTGCTTGTGTTAAAAAACAATTTGTTTACAATGCTCCACTCATAGATAGCGTCTATATCTCTCTATAGGAGTTTGCAATCCTCCTCCGTTCGGATTTGTGCGACTAACTTAAGATCGTCGGCATATAGCAGGCATTTGGCAAACTTAACATTAGTTATTAGGTCATTGATCATGATCAGGAACAAAGGCGGCCCCAACACGGATCCCTGACTTACGCGCAAGCGTGTATTATATGGCTTTGACTCAAAGCAGCCATGTCTTACAAATTGCTTGCGGTCACGCAGATAGTCGGAAAAGAAGTTAAGAAGCCCGGCCGAGAAACCTATAGCCCCCAGCTTTGTCAAAAGTACATCGTTGTCAACTCTGTCGAATGCTTTCCGCAAATCGAAGTACAGAGCGTCGACCTGCCCACCGATGTCCAGGCCACGGGATATGTAGTCCACGTGAATCAATAAATTGGAATCTACGGAGCGGCCTGGCCGAAAACCGTGTTGGGCTTCAGACAAGCACATATTTACGCGTTTGTAAATGAAAGCGTGGAGTATGTGCTCGAAAACCTTGGCAATAGTAGGCAAGATAGCTATGGGTCGGTGTTCCTCAACTGATGTTTTGTCACTGGTTTTAGGGATTGGAGTAACTCGAGAAGTTTTTAATTGAATGGGGTATAAGCCAGACTTAAGGGCTAGATTAAAGATATGGCATAGCGGGGCTGCCAGGATGTCATGAAATCCCTTAAGGGTACCGGCTGGAATGTTGTCAGGGCCAACCGAGCTATATTGTTTGAAAAATATTTGGGTGCATAAAGCGCTTAACTGTTTATTTTATGATGAAAGTTAAAAAAGTGCTTAAAATAACAAAACTTCAACGAATTAACCAAGTTTGAAGATTTTTTTGAAGTGAAAACTTCTTTAGCGCCGTTGGTTGTGATTTGAAACTCGATGAAACGAAAAAGCGACAGTAAAAAAGAGACAGACATAACTTCATAAGATTTAACGTGGGAGAAAATGAGATAGGAAATAAATGACGTCATGGCCATGGACGAAAGAAATATGGACACGGCAAATATTGTCACATCTGAACTTCAAAAAATTAAAACACATTAAAAACGTTTTATGTACCTGTACATATTAGAATTTAATCAAAATGTTTTATGTACTTGTACATATTATTATTATTTAAAGTCTATTATCGTACCTATATATTATTTATGTAAATACAGAAAAAAAAACGAATGCACAATATTGTCGCGATAAATCGATGTAATATACATATACGAATAATAAAATGTTAAATAATTATCAAACTTTGTATCACTATAATCATTACTAAAACCTACAATTATCATCTTCCCGTAATTTTACATTCGTATCATTATCTTAAAGCCAAAAATTTTGAAGGTTTCACTTCTACCACGTGTGAATTGCACACATGCCATTTTTTTTTTTAAATACGACCTGCTATTTTTTTTTTCTTATTATTTTAGAATAGATGCAAAGGTCGATACCTAAACTTCACATAAACACAATAACATGACGTCAATAAATACTTTGAATTTTCATGACTATGATAGGCGAAAAATGTTCTAAACTTTACCCACCTCCTTTGCCATATTAAGGGCACTGTAACCTATGACCGCAATAAAATTTATGTGATCCGAAAAGTAACTTTAACACCTACTCATAAAGTTTAATTTACACTACAACTTAATTACACACCAACTTTATTACAGGTAGAGTTGATATTAATTGTTTATATGGAAATAAGTTTTAGGTCTTTAGGGTCAATGTCAATCTACCTTATCAGTGGGTTTGGGCGAGAGACCGCTGCTGAACTGAATAATTTTCTGTGTGGTGGGCAGGAACTGTGAGCAGCCGGTGTAAGGTGATCGGGCAGTCGAGTCCGTGCCGAGGTTTGAAGAGTGTTCGAGGGCCACAGAGTACTCTTTGTCACCTCTCCTGGAAATCAATATGCCTTAAGTGTAACCTAGAATGTGATGAAATGGTAGATGTTTTGGGTGTCCAAATCTAAATATACGTTCTAACACTAGTATTTAAGCTGTTTATGTAATTACCATCACATTGGATTGTGTGAACTTCCCAAATCAGACAATCCATAATATTTTTTCTTTTTTTTAATCGGTTATTCATGGATATTTATATAAAAATAACACAGAAATATCTTCTGCTAAACTGCTGTACAGTTTGTCGGCAGTGTCTTTGTGGATACAGTTTTCATATATACATGTATATCCAAGTACTTATTGAATACTTTATACTACGGGTACACAACGTCGTAGCAAAATGATTATTATTACTGTTAGCAAGGAGTTGGCCAGTACTAACTCCAACCTATGTTTTAATACAAGTAAACAAAGGTGACACAGATAATAAAGAATAATTCATGTAAAAACTTAAAGAGGACCCGCACCCTAATTGCGAAACGCACAATTTATCGGAATCTGAATGGGATTGAAGATTATTTCTAAGCCATTGCGTCATTTGTTCGAATAAATTGTCGGCACAGCAACGTAAATAACGCAATGAATGTTGTTTAACTATGAATATTAAACCAATTCCTACCGATAAAAAGTTCCGCAATTACCCCTCTGTAAACAAATTGCGTAACACACTATACATTAAATTTTAAGGATTTTACTAATTCATTGCTTCATATTGTTACGTAGATCGTAAAGTCTAGAAACATCGTGCTAACTCCATCTCAGAAAGGGACAACATTACGTAGATCGAAAAGTCTAGAAACGTCACGCTAATTGCATCTAAGGATGGGGCAGTGTTGAAACTTCTAGATACGACACGCTAACGCCATCTGTTATCAAGTAGCAAGTACTACGAACAATTGTACGTAGACGCCACCGCCATCTATTGTTGAGTAGCGGGATTAAACAGTAAATAGATGTCTGTGGAAGGTTCTCGAAGTTTCGAATCTACTTGTAAACTGTGGAAAAGTGTTGAATGTTCGCGAATGTTCTGCTCGGGATATAAATAGCGGATTGTCGGCCCGATGGGCAGTTCGATTTCGGAAGCGAGCGAATACGAATCAAGCGATACAGTACAAGCGAAACAAGTGGCTCTGTTTGACATCTTGACTATTGCGATATTGTGATTGTTTAATTAAACTGTGGTGTGTTTCGATAATTTTGGCTTAAATTAATTTATCCCGAAACCCAGCTCGTAACATTTGGTGTCAGAAGTAAGGGATAAATTATGCCAGTTTTACCGAAGGAGGACACGGAAGGTATTCGTACCAGGAGTCAGCGCCAGCAGGAGGTGGATCAGAGGCAATTTGAAGGACCTTCAAGACAGACATCTGGGGGTAATCAGCCGACGACGGAGCCAGTTTCCCAAGCGTCTGGTGTTCCTACAGCATCACCAGCCATGAATCTTTCTGCTCTAATGGCAATGCTGCAGGAACAGAACCGCCAACTGCAAGAACAGCTGCAGCAGGACAAAGAGGAACAGGCCCGCCGACAGGAAGAACAGGCCCGCCGACAGGAAGAACAGGCCCGCCGACAAGAAGAACAGGCCCGCCGCCTACAGGAACAGCTGCAGCAGGACAAAGAGGAACAAGCTCGCCGGCAAGAGGAGCAGGTTCTCCTCTTGAAAGAACTTCACGCGACTTTTTGCAAAGAGATCAAAGCCATCAAGGAGAAGGTTCAGTTACACGAAAATCGTATCTCCGAGGTCGAAATCCAGGTTGCAGATATAAAAAAAGCGTTTGAAAATCTGAAGACAGGAGACGGGATTGTGACTTCTGTAGTTGCTGCACCTTCCGCGCGTGGGTTTAAAGTGCCACCCTTCGACGGAACATCTTCCTGGTCGGCATATAAAATCCAGTTCGAAGCTGTCATAAATGCAAATGGGTGGACAAAAGGGCAGGCCATGACCGCGCTTACTTTGGCCCTTCGTGATCAGGCCTTAACCGTGTTAGAGGCTCTCGGCAAATATGTTACCTACGAGCAGCTCGTTGAGGCTTTAGAGGCCAGATACGGTGACGCGCACCTGGAACACGTTTTTCGTGCGCAGTTGAAGGATCGTGTGCAGCGCAGTGGTGAAAACCTGCAGCAGTGGGCCCTGGAAATTGAAAAGTTGGTCCGAAAAGCGTATCGGTCTGCGCCTGCACTCATCGAAGGGATTCTGACTCAAGCATTTATAGATGGCATACGGGACCTGGAAGTAAGGGCTGCCGTGAGACTTGGGCACCATGAGAAGTTGAAGGACGCCTTGGCCCACGCGTTGGAGGTGGAGGCAGTGAGGCATGATCATCGAGCCCATCGCTTCAGGGAGGTTGTGGAGTCACCTGTTCGTGACCGTATTAGGCACAGCCCTAAATGTTACACTTGCGGAGAAAAGGGCCACCTCCGGTCGAATTGCCCGAAGCGAGACACTGCCACCGAATATCACACCCAGGTTAGAAGGGTGTCTGATAGCACAGTGCAGCAGCAAGAGAAATTCGTAAGCGATAAGATTACAGGGCGAGTATTGGCTAGTGTGAATAGAGCCCCAAGGATTTCGATGTCACAGGCCAATGACGGCATATCCCACGGTAACGCGGACACTTTATCAAGAAGAACTTCTCCTGAAGAGTACAAACAATGTGTCAGACAGGAAGCTAAGGAAGTAGTTCCTGTCAGGGTGCTAAGAACGGACCTTCATGACAAATGGAAGGAAACGCTACGGCATGCCCAGCAGCGTGATACAGATATCAGGACAATTCTCGAGTGGATTAAAGCTGATGCTCCCAAACCGAAATGGTGTGATGTTGCAGCGATGAGTACCACCACAAAGAATTATTGGGCACAGTGGGAGAGCTTGACGCTCCAGGATGGTGTCTTGTGCCGTAAAAAAGAAAATGGTCGAGGGGATAGCTGTCACCTGCAAATGGTCGTCCCGAAAGCAAAGGTGCCAGATGTTTTACAGCACTACCACAACGGTTGTTCTGGAGGACATAGGAGTGTAAAAAGGACTCTATTGAAGATCAGGGAACGTTTCTACTGGATCCACTGTCGACAGGATGTTGAGGATTGGTGTCGCAAATGCACCAGCTGTGCGGCGGTAAAAGGGTATGCACTCTGCGTCTAGAGTTGTTCATGTGGACGGATTGGCGCGATGTTGCGGGAATGATGATGCTCGGGACGAGCATGTCTAAGGAGGGGGCAGTGTTACGTAGATCGTAAAGTCTAGAAACATCGTGCTAACTCCATCTCAGAAAGGGACAACATTACGTAGATCGAAAAGTCTAGAAACGTCACGCTAATTGCATCTAAGGATGGGGCAGTGTTGAAACTTCTAGATACGACACGCTAACGCCATCTGTTATCAAGTAGCAAGTACTACGAACAATTGTACGTAGACGCCACCGCCATCTATTGTTGAGTAGCGGGATTAAACAGTAAATAGGTGTCTGTGGAAGGTTCTCGAAGTTTCGAATCTACTTGTAAACTGTGGAAAAGTGTTGAATGTTCGCGAATGTTCTGCTCGGGATATAAATAGCGGATTGTCGGCCCGATGGGCAGTTCGATTTCGGAAGCGAGCGAATACGAATCAAGCGATACAGTACAAGCGAAACAAGTGGCTCTGTTTGACATCTTGACTATTGCGATATTGTGATTGTTTAATTAAACTGTGGTGTGTTTCGATAATTTTGGCTTAAATTAATTTATCCCGAAACCCAGCTCGTAACAATATGTTCAATAAATGTCTGCTCAACAACACGCAATGAATGTTGTTGAGCTGTCAAAAAGAAAGCCATTCCTTCTGTTAGAGTGTTACGCAATAATACCGCTGGTATTAATGTTACGTGGCCCTGGCACCGACAACTGAAGGAAACACGGGTGGGTTTTAGTCAGTACAAGTTTGACACGTCCTCCCGCTCCGCCCAGAGCGGGAGAAGTCATTTAGTGATTTCACCAACCCAAAAAAAACAAAGGTATTAATATTAGTTACAGTAATCGCAATAACAGTTTTAAGTAATAGTTATTTTTTATTCTATTTTTTATGTTTCTTTTTTTCTCAATCTGTTTTAATTTTATTTTACAGTTGGCACTACCATTGCACTAAATTAAAGAGAAATAAAAAGAAAAACAGTATACGTGACCCTTCTACGAATAAGGGTCCCTGTTTTGTAAAAACAATAGAAAATCAAACTGGCTCAATTTGCTACGAAAAAAAAACCTAAACAATAATTTATTTGTTATAAAATAATAGTTTGTTATAAAATATTAGTTAGTTGGTTTTCTATGGAAGCGTGTTTTTTAGTTTTTTTTTAAACTATTATTTATTTTCTATTTTTTAGGGTTTTTCGAATTTTGATACGTATGTCAGCGTAGTTTTCGAAGACAGTTTTTTTGCTGTCCTGGTTACCCTGGCAAGGATAATGGCACAAATTTATGAAATTATAGTATTGTCATCGGTTCTCGATAAGTCTACAGAGTTTAAATGAAATCTCGTCGTTTAAAGTGGGTCAAAATCGCGCTACAAGGAGTCGGTTACAAACAAACATAAAAGTGAAGCTAATATAAAGCGTGTAAAAATAATTGTGATTTTATACTTGAAATGTTCTCTGGTGAGCAGCAGCATGCGTCCGACTAGATCTGTCGTCGACACTCCAGCAGTCCTCTGCACTTCCCTGAAAACATTAGTCAAATACATTAGACTTGTAATGGTTCAATAAGACTGGGCCTTCTCATTTTATGGAGGGGCTCAAGAGAAACGAATACTAACAAAAACTACGTGGTGTTTTAATAAAGGAGACGAACTCTTGTGACAAACGGAAAAATGGTCTAATAGTGGTGGTTCCATTCTCTTTTTGGAAATGCAAATCTAAAAATGGGTTGCTGTGACAAGAAAAACTTATTACAAAAAAATAACAATCGACTTCCTTAAAAAAAACACTAAAATGTCAAAAATAACTTTAATTTTGGAATTCGGTGTCTTAGGATCTGTATTTAAAGATTTTTTGCCACCGACTTCCGAAATTAAAGTTATTTTTGACTTTTTTTAAGGAAGTCGGTTATTATTTTTTTGTAAAGTTTTTATTTTTAACTTTTTAGTTATGGTAGATACCCCGCACTAATCTAATCGCGTTATTCGTTCATTTGTCGCGCAAATACTTAATGCAAATTTAAGACCTATATGGCTTTCACATGGATCCCACTGTCCGAATGGAACCAAATTAAAATGGGACCATTCGGGAAGCACCAGGTTTCAAATTAAAAAAAAATCATCGAAATCGGTTCACGCATTCAAAAGTTACAGTTGTTGAGATAACAAACATAAAAAAATAATAATTTAAAAAAATACAGACGAATTGATAACCTCCTCCGTTTTTTGAAGTCGGTTAAAAATATATTTAACCGACTTAAAAAATGGAAGTTATGTATTCAGAGAGTATCTTTTTTACCAAACACTAATTTCTTCGCGTTAACGGCTCTAAATCCAGGCCTCCATTGAAATAAAAGGAAACAATACTATGCTAGTTATTCATCTGAGATCCTCATTACTTCCTTGTGCGAAGGTTCTTTATATATATAAATAATACCAGTAAGTTGGAATCCTGTTTTTTAAATCACATCATTAACACGGAGATAGTTCCGCGCCTGTTTCGTACCGAAAATTTTGAGGTGAATATTGCACTTATTTTTAATAGAAGAGTTTATTTATACGGCGGTATGATTTAAACGCCGTACGACGCCAGAAACTTTCCGCGCCATTAACGCCATTAATACACACGCAAATAGTGTGAACGCATATTGAATGGAATTTTTTATACATGACTAGCGAAATCTGTGTGCCAGAGCACACAGCAGCAGATTATGCATATTTGATGAGCTGATTTATGTATATTTAAATGTTTTTTTTAACCATTGTTTTATTTATTGTAGTGTGAATCCATCCTTGATTGGTAAACAGGATATACTGGATGACATTTTTTACCGTCTCGACCTTCATATGCTGTGTTGTGTAACTAGAATAGAAGGCAGGAAGGCCTTCAGATTCATCGTAGGTGACTAAAGGAGCGCGGGACACGGGCGGAAAGGGATGCGTGTGCGGCTCGTGCGCCTGCGAAAGATCAATGAGGCCGCCTATCGGCCGGCTTCAAAGGGTAAGACCGCGCTACGAAGTCATTGATACATGACGTGCAAGGAGTAGGGTGCGTGTGATTTGAGTTTCGATAGGTTTTTAACGTTTTTTTTTTCCAAATTTGTTGTTTTGTTGTTCTAGTATGAAAATGTTACTTTAAATGTGTAGTATTTATTGCTAGATCAATTTCATTACATGTTGTTCAAAAATAAAAATATCAAAAATTTCTATGCCAAAGGAAGGGCATAGAAACTACTCTACAACTACTCCGTTCACCTATTACCCCCATTTTTTTTCAAGACGTTAAAAAATGTACTGAACCAAGTCTTTTATCAGCATAATCTATTTAAATGAATAAGTATTTCAATTTGTCATCATCTGCCTAGCCTTTTACCAATAATGTTGTGGTTGGCTACAAGTCTAACCGGATGCAGCTGAATGCCAATAATTTACATAGAGCAATTACCTATCTGATCTCCACAACCCAGTTACTGGGTGATATGATACCCCTTGGGAAGACTGTTATGTTGTGACCCAACACAACTGTTAAATGACAGCCAGGACCACATCTTATCATGCTTTCCGAGACATGCAGGGTTCTTGAGATATAAAGACGGTCACCCATCCAAAGACCGACCGCACCGAGCGTAGCTCAACCTGATCGACCGACTTTTGCGGCTGTTATTATATCAATAAACTGATAGCTAATAATGCATTCCATTGTGAGTTGTGAAGACAAAAAAGGAAACTTTTTTAAAAATAATCCTAATTATTTGAACTAATGAAATCCTGTCCATAGCTCCTTGCTACTACAGTTAATACTGAAACCAAGCATACAATATTTATGGATATTCTCCTGGCCATAGGTAAGGAAAACTGTGTCCAACTAATAATAAACAATGCTGTATTGGAAAACCATAGAAATAGTTATCTTTGTAAGGAGGCAAACTACAAGAGGTGCATTAACAAAAGAATATATGTTAGCAGGTATTTACGTCATAAATATTCAACTCTATTTAATTGACGTATGAATTTAATTTACAATGAAAATATAAGGTTTAGATTTTACAACAAATGTTGAATTAGAGCGTTCCTCATTTCATTTTGAGCTGCCCTGATACTATAATAATAGATCTCTACTCTATAATACTGCCTAACTCTTTAAAGAATACAAGTATGATCTCATGTTATGTATGATTTTCATTTAAGTGTTCCATTATTGCTATGCTAAACCACAATGCACAATACAAATTTTACTGTGTTATAAAGTGTGAAATGCCAATTTTCTTTTAAGATTGTGAATGGGTAATAAAGTTTTATTCCATAGAGCTAGAATTACCTGTAACGGCCAGCTTTTTTCACCAAGTGATATGTATCAATTCCATCAGCAGTCACTGTGATGTCGTCTGAAAAATTAAAGAATTTTTTATGTTCATATTTATGTACCTATAATTTTCAAAAACAAAAAACAACAATTGAAATGCTGTTATATTCTGTTGTTATTAATTATTGTTTAGTTACATATTAATAAGCAGTGCCTGATGAATCTTTAATTTTACTCAGAATAGTTAAGAGACAAAGGTTTGTTATTTTATCTATTCAATTCTTCACACATACTTGGAATAATTATGAGATTATTTACAAATGATTTGTTTAAAATGAGATTCCATTTTATACATAACAAGTTTCATCAGAAACTTAAAAAAAAATATACTTTGAGACGGCAAAAATATAACAAAAACTGGTTTCAAGGTACATAAACAAGAGCAGAATAATTTTATTCAGTATTAGAATTTTTTGTATGAATATTGAAGGTGGGAAATATTATAATACTTGTCCCTGGCTAGGCAAAAAAATCCATTTATCTCATCAGTTTTAAGTAAGTAAATGCATTTAGATTTATTTACATAATCTTTCCTGTTGGTAGGTATGTATTCTGATTGTACATGAAACTTGCAATCTAAAGTATCAATTATTTTATAGCGGAACTGCAATAACTAGTAATTACCCTAATAGCCGGTTCTCAGTAAAACTGTAAAATGATTTACCTCCATGCACACAAAAATCACACTGGTACTTGTCCAAAGTCTCAAGAGTGGTGACATAGGGTGCACCCTCCACCACCTGGTCAACCCACTTGATGGCACGCACCATTTTGTACCGTTCTTCTTGTGTGAACACAGGGGGACCCTTGTGTTTCGAGATTTCTTCATCTGTATGCACTCCCACAATCAAGACATCACCCAATGCTTTTGCTTGTCTCAGCGAATTTGCGTGACCGAAATGCACCATGTCATAACTGGAAATAGAAATCCATACCACACTATGATCCCAAGGAGAAATTATTTAGAGAAATGCATGTGTACACAGCGATTGCGAACTGAAATCGTTGGCGCCGGATGCTTTGTAATTAGCCTACACTGTCCTACTGCTCATTTATGTCAATTTATGAAAGTATAACGAGAATTTCTGGTCAGAAACACTAATGCGACTGAATGTTAACATCAGAACTACTAGTGTGTAATGTTTCCAATTACTAAGCACGAAGACATGAAGTAAAAATAAAAACTCGATATTACTCACCAGCCATCGCACCACACATTAACTTCTTTTTTATTTTCGTTGTTTTCACCCATGGTTAAACAGGCTGATTTTATGAAACACAGATGGATTGTAACACCTTTAACAATTATAATTTTTGGTAATTGAATTAAAATCGAAACCGATCGCTAAACCCACAGTACCGCCGCCCCTTGAAAGATTCACGAAACAACTGATAAAAACAAGCTGTCACGTTTTCATTCAGCCTTAGACGTCATGTGTCAAAATGCGAATACTGGTATTCTCGGTATAAAAACAGATTGGTGACGCCTGGAAAAACAAACTTTTCTCGAAGATTTTTCTTTTCTAATACATACGTAATTTTTAAATAACTATGTTTTGAATAAAAATATAAATTGATTAATTAAAACCGCTCAATATGTGATATTATATGCACGCATAAAAAGTCGGCAAGGATTAAGGATTACACATACATATTTATTTCGTAATTTCAGGTTAGCCTAGTTTCAAACTCGAACGATGCTCTAACTCAGGATACAGGAGCTCATCACGACGGGAAGTTGGAAGCGGTTTGACTGACTGAGAGCTACCATAAAGAGCTCCTGAACGTAGCTCCAAAACCCAGATAAGAATCGCCTGTTTTTAACCGACTTCAAAAAAAAGGACGAGGACGAGGACAGTCGAATTGATGACTGTATTTTTTTTAATATAAAAGTTTCGCCTAATAGTAAAATCACCTAATTAGTAGGTAGATACCTCAGGGTTCTTAAAGACACCTAGAACGTAATAGTACTCAGACTACCTACTTTGGGTTGACGACAGCATAATTGTGGCGGGAAACATTTAATTTATCTCGAGTATAGGGATAACCATTGAGTAATGTTTGGTCTCAATGTAGGTACATATTTAGTTTACACGTCCACACATATGTGATAAAGAACGTGTAGCGTAAATCATGAAAGTATGGTAGTTAGGTACTGTTTATCTAATCGTGGCAAGAAACTTAATTGGTTCGTTTGAATCACGCCACTGTGAATGACGAAAACAAAACGATTTCGTTAGCGTTTGGACTTTGGTTTCGCCTGACTGCATATAGTGGGAGAGCGAAGACGAGCGCGGGTTACAAAAGTTATCTCAATCTTCCGATTTACAGGTCGATGACATTTCTTCAGTAACTTACATAGTTACTTATTAGATATAGTTTTGTTAAGAATCGGGTGTTTTTGTAAATCATTATAATAGGCACCCTGCTTGCTTGGTCAATCAACCCAGCCCTTGCCTATCGCAGTTCAATGCTGAAAATAGGAACATATACTTGATCTATAACTGCAAACTTTTTACGATTTACCTGACTAATATCTCATTACTCTTACAATCCGGAAGCGTTAGGAATATGATGATTTATATCACATACACGTAATAAGTAGAGTGCAGCATGTTTTATAGTTAGATAAGTACGATATCAAATGAGTGCGTCTAACAACCTTGTATCTGAATCAATCAAATAAATAGCGCTAGAGTATGCTATAGCATTGACGATTGTACAATGTTCTTATCTGAGTAGGTACCGAACTATTGATTCTGATTACCTACTAACTTGATTTAATCTTGAATTTCTTAGTCATCAAACGATTCATCGAATGGTGTTTTAATGAGTAGGTAATCCCTCTGCTGGTGTAGTATTTCACTATCTATGTATTTAGGAAGGTATTAGGTAGTACTTCATTACATACACAGGTAAGGCACTAGACTCGCCACGGCCGTAATAAAATCACGGCCGGATGTTTTCGCGCACTTAATTTTTAACTAGTGTTGAACCGATCATGGAGAATTCAACAGAGTCCATCTCAGCATTTCGAAACGCTAGATTTTATTACGTCCTTGGGAACGAACGTTAAGCCTACTCACGGACGTTATAAAATCGCGGCGGGTTTATTCTAGCGCTATGACTTTTTCACCAAGACGATACCTAGGAAAACTTATAAAAAACTAAACATAGGTAAAGTAAATATTTATTTAATCTTTAGCATCAGCCACACCTCCATTTGTAATGGCAAACGTAGCTTCACTCTCAGGCAAGTCGGGAGAATCGTATATTTTAGCGATTCGGTTTTCTCCGCGCCCCTTCCTCAGGGATATTCTAGTGGTGGACGCGTGTGCAAGAATGTTACCTCCGATGGGTTTCTTAGGGTCAACTTGAAAGGACAGTGTCGCTCCAGGATCAGATGTCATTTGATTTGTTATGAATACTGCGACGTTGTATTCTTCTGAAATCTAAGAGAGAAATATATTTAATTTAAAATTGTATTGAGAACCGGTTCTCTTAAGGGGGATGTGCGAATATAGCCCGCGGAATTCATTGTTTTTTTTTAACTTTTTTTGCTTTTTACAGGTCGGTGTCAAGCAAACGAATCGCAACAATGAAAAGTATGTCTGTAGGTATCTATTTACGGAATTAAAATCATCAAGACAACCCTCTTCTCTAACTCTTTAATGCCTATCATATCATCATCATCATCATTTCAGCCATAAGACGTCCACTGCTGGACTTAGGCCTCCCCCAATTTGGGGGGTTTTGCCGTAATCGCCACGCTTGGCAGGCGGGTTGGCGATCGCAGTATGGTGGTAAAATGCATAGAGAACGCTGCTGCCCATTCTCTAGTAAGTCCCTGCCTATCATATAACACTATCAATAGACTTACAATGAACGTAAGTAAACCAGTTTTGTATATTGGAAATATCTTTGCAGCATTCATTCGCGAATGTAGTGACGCTAAGGAGGATATAAGAGACGGATAGGATCTGTCGTCTTTGGTCACACTAAGGCAAAGAATTCTATTGTTTTAATGATTAGGAAGATACGCGACTATTTGCGTCCGCCATCGCCAGTTCGAACATAAATGTAACACCTTCATTCCTATTATGTTAGTTGATAATTACCATCTGCCTGAGCCAATTTCGTCCCATAACCCGTGGCTTCGCTTTAGTCGATGTGCACCTGGACGTACGAAAATCGCGGCGGGATTTTTTAGCGCATTGGATTTTCTACGCACTTTTTAGTGTAGATAGTTGAAAAATGGGACAGTAAAACTCTGTTCAATTTTCGACGATCTGAGATGCACTCTGTTCACTTCTCAATGTGCCAAAAATTCTCGCCGCGGTTTAATTCCACCCGTGATATGGACTAAATAAGGCTTTATATATTTTATCAAACAATGGTACCGATTCCCTTATTCACAAACTAAACTAAATTTAAGTTCAGTGCATCTTTTTCTTTCTATTTCATTAAGAAAAGGACAGAAGATAAATTTTAGTTTAGTCCTGTCAAATTAATCAGCGCTTGACGTAAATTGACGTAATTTTAGTAGGCAAGTTTTTAATCACGTCTAAACTTGTATGGAGTAGTGACAGGCGCTGATTAATTTGACAAGACTAAACTAAAATTTATCTTCTGTCCTTTTCTTAATGAAATAGAAAGAAAAAGATGCACTGAACTTAAATTTAGTTCAGTTTGTGAACAAGGGAATCGGTACCAATACCTAGTTACTTTTATTTTGTGTTAAATCATCAAGACCTTTATGATTTTAATCGACGTTTTTCGTAAGATTCAGAGTGTGATCACAATGTTGCACAGTTAATTGTGTGTATGAAACTCACTGGTCATGAGAAATTTCTACAATAATTAAATTAAACACACACATGAATAGAGAGTTACAATAATTATTATGACAAATAATCTTGATTATTATAAGTAGTCTATTGTCTTATCTCGCGTTAGTATCTGCTCAATAAACGTGGTTTGGACGTCGAAAACCGGATGCATGTTTATCTATTGAGACCAAACGAGTCAATCTTGGCGCGCCGTGATCTTGAACTCGTCGGTACATAACACGAGTTAAAAAAAAAAAACGCTTATAAATAAACCGCATAAAATTACGACGCAACATATAATTGCGTGACACGAACGCTACAAATAAGACAAAGACACAGTCCATGTTAGACAGAATCGTAATTAATAAAATGTTAGATAAAATAATAAGACTTTCGAAATGGACAAAATGGACCCTCGATAGAAATTGTTCGAACTGCCTCATAAATTCTGTCTTTCAAACTCTAGCATTACCTAAAGGCAACCTTGGAGCCGAGCCCAATTTTATTGTTTGTTCCGTCCAATAGTGCCCCATGCACTGGCGCAAGTGCGCAATTTGGGGTCCTAAGCAATTTGAACCTAACAGATGCTCCGAAATAAATAAACTTTTCAGCGTTCATTTATACATACATATAACGTCCTATTTCTGCCACGCTACGTTTTTGTGTTAATTTGAAGGTATGATGAATCGGCTGATCATACCTTCAAATGAACACATGTTCGGACATTTGACTACAACTTACGCTGTCCACGGCCGTTGGTCCACCACCACCGTCAACGGGACGTCATCGTCAACGAGAAAATGAGGTTATTCGAGCCGAATGTGACATCCCGGTGACGGTGATCGATTGTCCACCGCGACTGAAATCGGCAGGTCATTATTTGTGTACAAATATACGTTGAACGAACGACGCTGACGGGACGGTCAGTGTGCAGACATGGACAAGATCAAGCATGTTATGTGTAGTCTGCACATCGACCCGTCAAAAGCTCAGTGTCGCGCCGAATTACTCGGAAATTGGGGGACTTGCGGTGTACACGCAGTGATAGTAAATGTATGTAATGGCGCCGTCACCTCGATCTCGTTTTCGTTGACGTCCTGATGACGGTGGGGGGGATAAACCACCTTAAGCTTCGACATACCTTTTGTAACCGGGAGAGAATTTGCGCTAGTTTCTGCTGCCTGTCAGCCAACTCGCCGCGTCCAGAGAAGTCAACTCTGAATAACGCCATGATCGAGTCTATTATCAACAGCTTGAACAGGCCAGCCTCCTCGTGGAACTTCGCTGCTACGAAGTCTAAGAGTTCTGCCTAGTAAAAAATAGTTTAAAATACAAATGTTTGCAAGTAGTCAGTAGTCACCAATGAAAGTCACTTCTTCTAAAGACCGTTCCACCATACCCTACATGAAATGCTGAAAAGCAGTGTACGAGTACCTGCTTATAGATTTTTTCTGTACTCTCCTTTGTATAGATTTAAGTTTCGCCTGGTTTTACACACAGGCATAATTTTTATTGGTCACCTGCTATGAAAAAAAAATCATCACGTAGGTACCTAAAATGATTGTTTACGTAATTATTACGATGTCAGTAAGTATTTAATGGAGCCACTAACCTGATGTTCAGAGGTGTATGCCCTGGCGTATAGAACGTTATCTAGCATTGCAGTTTGGTCTAAATTGAATCTATCTGCAATTGGCCGCAATCGGTCGGGTCGGCTGGAGTATTGTTAAGGAATTAGATATAATTAGGGTAAAGGGGCTACAATGCAACTGCAAAGATTGGTTAATGGTCATTATTGCAATAAAAGGTGCATTCGTTCTGGCAACATGATCGACTTATTTATTTATGTTCCATAGTTACTGTAAAGGTTGACTGCAAAAGGGAACCTTACACGTGATTCTGGTCGCATTTGATAACTCATTTAGAATCAGTTTCAAAATTATTTAAATGTGGCGCTTAAAACAAAACATTTGTAGTCTTTTGTTGTTGACGCGTAATTTTTTTGTGCCAATCACAAAACTAGACCCTCTTTGAAATAGCTAAAATTCAATGTAACTACGAAGCAAAGTAATACGTTGCTTCATAGTTATCATCTACACGGTACACCGTTTAGGGTCTTCACGGTAGCTACTGCAAAAGTGCGTAGTTCTAAGTTATAAATTTATTTTGAAAAACGAATAAAGAATTTTCGTTACTCTTAGGTCATACAATCGTTTGCTCTCGTAAATCAGTATGACGCAATAAGCTGCTACTCTACTCTATCTAACGTATAAGGAAATATTAATGAATCGAGTCATCACTTAATGAATATTAAAATATGGTTTATTTATGTGTTTCTAATGATAATAAACTAATCCGTACGATATCCACGTGCTTCTTTGTTCGATATGCAGCAACTTTTAGAATCTTTGGTTGGTGGTATTTTGATAGGAATGTTTGATATATTTGAAACATGTCTATAAAAGTTTTAAATAAAAATAGTTTTTTTTATTAGGTGTGAGGAAAATTTTGTTTACATAAGTAGGTACGAATTTGGATGGCTATATGCCTAGGGGAAGGCAGAAGTAAACTATGAATGGACTGTGTGAAAAATGATATGGCTAGAGAGAGATCGAGAGGACGAATAACAGAGAAGTATGGAAGAAAAAGACATGTTACACCGACCCCAAATAGATCGGGATACTTAAGGCTAAGAAAATGATGATGTAATTGCTTTTTAGGGTTCCGTAGAAAAACCCACAGGTTGCCAACGGTACCCTATTACTAAGTCATGACTCTCCATTCGTCTATCTGTCTGCAGGCTGTATCTCATGCATTAACCGTAATAGTAAGAGAGTGGAAATTTTCACAGTGTGTATTTCTACGCCGGTATAACAATAAACTAAAAGGGTCTCCATACAAGAAATATGTTTTTATTTCAGCTTTTTTTTCTTGTTGCTGGAATCCTTTGAGTGATAGTTTTTTAAATGAAAACCGGCTTGCTTGCTTGCTAGAATAAGATGCTCAATGCTACGTTAACTGTACACTGTGCAGGTAACTTGGTGCAGTATAACATAGTGCAGGTGGAGTGCCGCGGTGAGGCCATTCCTAATTTTACTGATAACGCTAAATTCACTTAAGATAATTATCTAACTAGCCTACCAACGGTTATATATGGCTGGCTATTTAGCAAGAAATAATTACACAGACAGCAGACTATACACACTGGAAAGGGAAACCGATGACAACGCCTCCTACCGGTATTCCTCTTATTTGATCGGTCGCTAAATTCAATGGTGTAATTGCGTTTCACACTGTCTGCGCGATAGCGATGGGTTTCATTTTGATAGTTCAACAACGCGTTCATTGCGTTATTTACGATATCGAGCAGAATAGTTTTTCAAACATATGAAACAATGGAATAGCAACATCTTTCAAAATAATTCAGATTGTGATTGGAAGTGTGGTACCCAATTAGGGTGCTGCTCATACAAACTACTAGATTGTTCCCTTTCTCTCTAGCTAGAATGTATTAGCATTAGCAGCAAGCGCAGCATGACCAATTCTATCTCTATTCTACCAAGAATAGACAAAGTTCTTTCTATCCAACTTGACATCTCTTCTGCTCGAGCACGGGGCGAGCCGTAGACTAACGTTTCTATGAAGACAAAGACAGTTAGACTTTCCATACCAACGGGGAGGTCTGCTAAGATTTTTTAATTAAATAGTCATACAATGGGATTAAATTATCTTAGAATATTGTATTGATGATTATAATTAATATTATTCAGTAAAAATGTCTCTACCCCCAAGTGTCAAAGTTGAGAAAAAATGGTCGTCATGCTTGAGATCGTAGAATATTGTCGACAGAAGAATACAAACATTTCTTCTCTTCAGTTTTAACATCGCTTTCTACAATCTGTGATTTTGTCTATTCTTCCGTCGACAAAGCCCGTTTCTATGGTGGTCATGCTATGCGTGCAGGTAAGTTATTAGGGACTAGGTATCTGTGACTTTAAGTGAGTCGAATGATTGAAGTCTTCGAACTCATCATCAATACAAGAAGGATACAAAGTATGTTCAGTGTCTAGGAACATGACCTTCCCGCCGTGGTAGCCCGTTGAGTTGGGTATCTGAGTGGTGACGCACAGGGTGTGAGACAACTGAGTCTTGCCAGTACGGAATTCACCAAAAACTTCAGTTATCGCCATCGATTCCACACCACCGGCCAGTAGTTTGCTGTAATCCATGTAATTTTATTCATTGAAACAAGTATTTTCACTTACCCCAATTTCGGGACTGCCCGTGATGACCTCATGGCTAAAAGGAGGTTTTCATTCAAAAGTAACCAGGCAAACCCGGAATACCAAAATGTAATAGGTAAGTACCTTTTATCGTTTTCTAACCACAAATACCTACAAATTACTTTAGTCATCAAATTCTTCGCGTCCTATTTGATGATCATGGTGACTCATAAATTTATACTTATTTATTTTATCATTGTAAAATGTATCTTTTTAGAAAGTTGTACTACATATTATTATTAGACGCGTTGGTCTCGTGGTCGCAAGCGCGACTGCTGAGCGTGGGGTCTTGGGTTCGATTCCCGGGTCGGGCAAAGTGTTACTGGGTTTTTCCATTAGGAATGTTTTAGTAGCAGCCCGGAGTTTGGAAGTTGGCGGTGTGATACCCCCGTGCCTCGGAAAGCACGTTAAGCCGTTGGTCCTACGCCTGATCTCTCACCGGTCGTGTCGGATTGCCGTCCCATCGGACTATGAGAGTGAGGGAAGAGTGAGTGCTCCTGTGTCTGCGCACACACTTGAGCACTATAATATCTCCCGCGCCGATGGCTAGTCTCGGTTGAGATTGGGCGCCGTGGCCGAAACTCGGTCTGGAGGACTATATATATAGATAATACTATCATTAACGTACATCGTGTAATGCCCATGGTTCTTGATTTATCGATCGCGTGAGTGGGTGCGACAAATTGGGCAAGTGCAATCAGTCAATACCTACTTTGTTATCAATTTTGTGTTCATACAGCATTCAGTTTACTGGCCTGTTAGTCTAGTAGTTAGTGATCCTGACTGCGAAGACGGAGGTCGTGGGTTCGATTCCCACCCAGGACAAATCTTTGTGTGATGAGCACAATTGGTTGTTCTGTGTCTGGGTGTAATATATCTATAATATGTATGTATTTAGAAATATATAAGTATGTTTATCAGTTGTCTGGTTGCCATAGTACAGGCTCTGCCTAGTTTGGGATCACATAACGGTGTGTTGGTTGTCCTAAGATATTTATTTTTATTTATTTAGTTCCAGGGTGAACCGAACCTGAGACTGAGTCGATACTCGATGTACAGTCACGAGTAATCTATACTAATATTATAAAGCTGAAGAGTTTGTTTGTTTGTTTGGTTCATAGATGTTTGGTTGAACGCGCTAAGCTCAGGAACTACTGGTCCGAATTTAAAAAAAAATTTGGTGTTGGGTAGCTTACTTATTGAGAAAGGTTATATGCTATATAACATCACGCTATGATCAAACGGAGTGGAGCAGCAATGAAAAATGTTAAAAAACTGGCAGGCAATTCAATGCGACGGGAAGGGTCAGGGGAGCAAAAATTTGACGCGGATGAAGTCGCGGGCAGAAGCTAGTAATATGTATACACATAGCCAATTTCAAAAGCGATTTTCTCTTTAAATAAAGCTTGCAACTTTGAGATAAGGTAAATTTCGTAATAGTGTGGGTTCCAAAATACTATGTTCATAATAAAATAAAAATTATAATCAGTACAATAGGAGCAAATCCCTTTTAAAAGTTGGTAAGTGTATACATATTCGTGCTCGTGACTGTACAGACGCCAGCGCATCAATCTACCCGAAACTGTCAAGTTTTCCCAATCAACCTTGAATCTTACAATCTATACTAATATTATAAAGCTGAAGAGTTTGTTTGTTTGTTTGGTTGAAAGCGCTAATCTCAGGAACTACTGGTCCGAATTGAAATTATTTTTTTTGTGTTGGGTAGCCTATTTATTGAGAAAGGCTATATAACATCACGCTATAGTAAAAAGAAACAGAGCAGCAACGAAAAATGGATGAAAACTGGCAGGCAATTCGATGCGACGGGAAGGGTCAGCAAAAATTTGAAAAATTTGCGGACGAAGTCGCGGGCAGAAGCTAGTTAAGCGATAAAGTTGAATACCTATTAAAGAAATTTGACAGCTTGTAGTAGCTTTATGTGCTGGCCTCTGTACACGCGGACGTAACAAAATCGAGCGGGATCTTTATCCGGACTGGATCTTCAACGTACCTACTGCTTAGCGCTGAGAATTGGAAATTTGACGGTAACATTCATTGTTCGATTTTCAATGTGCTGAGATGCACCTTGTTCAATGCTCGGTTTACAACCGAGAGTTGAAAATTCTGTCCGCTTAAAAATACCGCCGTGATTTTATTTCATCCGTGTGGATGTCGACTGAGAGCCTCTGGCTTTGTCATTTTATTCAGGCCCTAGTAATAATAGGTAGGTACCCAGTGTAACTACATTTTGGGCGAAACAAATAAAAAAAAAGTAATGTATTATATTTTCGTTAAATTATGTACTGATATTCAGCTGCATCCAGTTAGATTGGAAGCCGAATCAAACGCAGTTGGGAAAGTCTGGGCAGATGATGATATAAATATACATTTTCGTGTTATTTTTTTGCCATCGACTCGCTCAAGCTTGTAGTTATATCATCTTAGCTACCTATTCCTTTTTTTTTACAAAATTGTTAGTCTTACAAACTCATTGACACTTACTCTAATTCTGTACTTCCTGTACTGATTTTAAAAACCTGTTTCCGACGATCACTGACTTCCAACGCAGTCATAAAACCAAGGGTAGCAATTTTTTGACAAGCTTCCTTTATTTTCTCAACTTTCGTATCAGAAAATCCTTTGATATTGCATAATTTTTTCTTTGTAGACATCTGAATCCCTTTTATCGTACATATTCCAGCCGCTTTTAATTTTTTTATGTCAGCTACGTTTATTCCATGCTTTTGTAATAAGTCGACGTCTTGAAAAAAACTTTCTTCTTCGTCATTTTCAGATATATTATCGTCGATAGCTTGTTCGATCATTACGACAAGGAATAAAAAGGAGGAATGCACAAAATGAAACTATATAATAAAGAAACACTACAGTGGAACTGCAGTCAAATTACGAATTTTGGCGCGTATTTTTTCTAATTTATGAGCGCATAGACAAAATCTTAAAAAATAATGGAAAAGTAAAGGCACTCCAAAAACAACATGGAATTAGCATGTACCACGCAATGAAAAATAATATGTTATAAAGAAGGCCTGAGACGGTCACTCATTGGAGTGACTGTCGGGACCCTTTAATTTTTGCTGACATATCTTGGAGCCACGCGTAGAACATAACACGCCATTGACCCGAGCCTAGTCCTTACTGGGCGGCGTGCTACCTATTGCTCGCCGTCCACAAGCCCGCGCCTACGGTGGTAGGGAGTCCGGTATGGACTCCCGTCGCCCAGGGTGTCTCCTGTGGCAGCTTGGGGCATAAGGGAGCAAAGATATCCTCTCTCACACGCACTCCACCTCCCCATTCACGAGCATTACTGCTTTGCAGAAGGAGGTGACGGCTATCCATGCACTTTCACTTAGTACCATGGCTTGTACCAGGGTCGGACGCAAGAAAATGCCGCCACACATCGCCTTCGCGAGGATTTAGCGGTGCTCCACCCAGGCATGTTAGACCTCCACCATATGCCCCACCGAGACCTCCAGGCAATCCACACAAAGTGACACCCAGACGTTTCCTCCTCCTTTATCCAGGACAGAAACCTCCCGAATCAGCCATGTCAAGTGAGGATCTGCGTAAGGCGCAGGGTTAGGACGCTGCCATTGCACCTCTCCAGCCACTGCTCAAGGAGAGGACTTACTGCCACAATTGTGGCATGCCCAGCACTGGGTTGTGACAATCGCACTCGCCATGAGAGCCCACAGGAGCTCTACCCGCCGTTCTGTGATTTCTGAGCAGTGGAGTTACGCCCTGGCGTTTTGCTTCCTCACGCCATCAATATATATAATCTATAGCTTGACACTGCCAATTATAGAAAACCTAAGAAAATCGGAAATTCTGCGGGGTGTCCTAGCACTTCCCTTCATAAATGGTACGAAATAAATAATAGTTATTAGGTTTTTCATGTCAGAACGTGTTGTACTACTTAATCATTCAAATTGAGACTGAGAGATTAATTAAAAATGGAAACCAGTGGTTTTATAAAATTGTAAATTATGTTTTTGTATTTCATTTCGAATAAACATACACAAAATTTACAAAAATATAAGAACTCCCTTGAGAAACATTTCCAGTTGTGAGCATAAACTATTTAGTAATAATTTCTGGATGCAACTCTATTTAATAGCGTCATATTCATTTTTGATTGATTTGTATTTTTAGTCTATGGATTTGATGACTTCGCTTCGTTGAGAGAGAATCGTTAGCGGCGCAAATAAAGGATTTTAATAATTATAAATTACAATTACTTCAAGAAATTAACCGTCTAATCCATCTCAGTAAAGGTAAGGGCGTAAGTTAACCCTACGGAAGTACTGGAAAGTGATTATTTATTATGTTCATATATTTCCTTCAGTATCACAGCCATGTTGAAGTAGTGTTGATTTTACTAAGTTTTCGTCAGTTTATCGTTCAAAAAAGTTAAAAGTTGTTCACAAGTATATGTGACAGACCTAAGTTTCGTTTGTGTTGTGATTATAAAGTTGAAAGTCTTTGCAATATGAAAAGTGTTACAAAGTGCAACCAATTCTGGCTTCGAGGCGTCGTCGTGAAGGTAAGGCTGGACGTGTCTTCCAATATACATCACAACGTAGCATTTACCAGTTGTGTAAAAGTAAAGAAATACATCTACAAAATAAATTGAAACATTTCCACTATAATTTTTAGATTTTTGAGTCATACAAATAGTACAGAAACTCTAAAATGAAAAGATCTGAATTTCATATATATAAATGTACTCTGTGGTCTTCATTGTAAAGTAACATTTCTTAGCAAGGTATTGACAGAAGTAGGTAGGTGTAAAGGAAGAATGGCTAAGCCTAGTTTGTTTTTATATTTGGTTATTTTTTTTATTTTTTATTGTTTCTTATACATATTGAAAAGGTGAGTTAATAGCAGAGATATGCATGATTTATAAGACTTATTTAATATAGTATTGATTACAATAGGTTTTTTATTTAACACAAATAACTTTGACATGTTTGTTTAAAGCATTTGATGTGCTACCAGTTAACTGAATATTTTTGGTACTGTTAAACCTGTTGGATACTTTATGGGTTATCATTCCATAGCATCACAATGTCTATAAGTAGGTACGTTTGTATCCATTTGTTAAATTACATGTAATCAATTTATTTTTGTTGTTTGAATAAATAATGACAGAAATACAACCTTGTTATTTTACATGCTTAGTGTCATTTTTAGTTTTCCTAGAGTATAATTTTGTTTATGGGTTCAATAAAGTTAAGTAAGTGAAATAGGTTGATGGACATTTGCTTCTGTTGAAGTAAACAGAATGTTTGTACTAACATTTGATACAGTATTGCATATTTTGACTGGTTGAAGCTATTTATAAATAAAATAACAATCAGAGTGCTTGTTTGGGTTGGGTTCTAAATAGAAAATACCACTAGCTTCATATATCACTCCCATTTTTACAGAGATGGATTCAGAAGACTCCAGAGACCGATCATCTTCGAGTAGCAGCAGCACAAGCTCTAGGAGCCGACGGAGCTCATCATCAGACAGGAGTGTCCACTCCAAAAAGGGGGCAAAGTCCCCTCCAGGGTCCCCAAAATCTCCTAGGTCTCAGGGGCCACGGTCTCCTTCCCCTGAAAGTCGGTCTCAGTCACCATCACCACAATCCCCAATACATGGAAAGCCACCACGGTCACCAGATAACCTGAGTGGAGCACATTCTGATATAAATTCACCGGAAAATTCAATACCTGGTTCACCAGTAGGTCCTAAATCACCAAGTGAAGTGGGTTCAAATATAGGGTCACCGGAGCATGGTGATTCATCAGGTCCAGCAGCAGGAGATGGTCCAAAGACACCACAGAGTCCAGGCAGCTCAGTTAGATCTCCTCCTGGTTCCCCAGACAATAGGTCAAGACCTGCCTCTCCTGAGTCTGTAACACACCCCAACAGACGATCCCCCTCTTCAAGTCTTTCTCCTGACAGAAAATCTTATAGATCCCCACGCACGTCACCTGCTGCTAAACGAACTGATTGGAGCCCAAAGGAAAGAAATGAAAAATGGAGGAGACACACAAAAGCTGAACAAAAAATGGTATCTGCTCCGCGAGCTCGTAGTAGGTCAGATTCCAGCCAGTCCAGTAGGAGTTCATCATACAATAAACGGAGTAATAAGGACCCAGCTACAGAAGAAATATCAGAAGGTAATTTATTTAATGTTGTAAGTTATATGAAAATGCATGACTTTTACTTTATTTGTAAATCAATGCTAATAAGGGTCTTTTTTGACTAGGGGAAATGGAATCAGACCAAGAAGACAGAAAATCTAGAAGTAAATCTAGGACCAGTGACAAGCCTGATGGAAAAGACCTTAACATAAGTCATGAGGATCTTTCTGACGTATCCGACTTAGACTCTATGGAACCTGAAGAAACCGACAAAGGATCAAAGGTATTTAATTCGACAATGGACTATACCCGCCTGTGTGATAAAGATATTGACGGGAGTGGTGGTTCATGTTGGCTTATTTGTTATTTTAGCCCAAGTCTCAACCAGCATCACCAGAACATAAAGCAGAACCTGTTAATGGAGCAAGCAGACAGTCCTCACCACATTCAGACACTGGAAAGGGTGATACACCTAAAATGGAAAAAGTAATTATTGATAACCATTGCATGCAACTTCATACAGGAAGATAATATTCAAATTTTATAATATCAGCATTAAGCTTGGTTATAATTGAGCAAAATACCCCTATAAAGCTTTTTCACTATGAATCTTCAGGTACCACAAGAAAAAACAAGTAATACAGAAGACGGGGAAGAACAATTAGATTTCGAAGCAGAAGAAGGCGAATGTGTAGAACCAAAAGCTGTAGAAAAATCTAATGGTGATGTTGACGATAAGGCCATTGAAAAAGGTAAATTAGTAAAAGTTTGGAGGCGCAATGTCGCCGAGATTAGAAATATGCAAAATAGAATGGAAATAGGCTGGTTAATAGGCTGATTTATAAGTGGCGTTTATCATTCTAAACTACTATAGTTACATGAAAGACGTTGATTTAACATCGATTCGACGTCGATGTTGTCTTAAATCCTAAAATCACTCCACTGTGTGTTTGTATTTTTTTGTAACTGCACATTATACTTCTGATAATTGACAAAGATAATACTAATAATTGTGAAAATAAATATATGCATACCCTCTCTGTGCAGTATTATTTATTAATTTAGAAAAATTGGTAACAAAATGGACCTTGCTATTAACAGAGGATGCGATAGCGGTTCGGCGCTCTCGCGGCTCGTCGCTGGAGGAAGGCGAGGTGTCGGACGAGGCTGAGCGTCGGCCGGAGGAGAGCGAGCCGCGCCCGGTGTGCCGGTTCTTCTCCAGGGGCGCTTGTACGTGGGGCGTCAGCTGCAGGTACGCCACTAGGTTACAGTAACGAGGTGAAATGATAGTTCTCAAAATAGGGATCCCATGATGGCATCGATCAAGTGTGGACACATGCTGTGGACGACAATTCATAGATGTTCACATTAAATTTATAGTCATATGAGTCATAACCCGGTTGTTACAATATCTAAAAGATTCTACCTATGTCAGACTAGTGTCATTTTCATAAGAATTTACTGATGAGTTATCCTTCCTATGATGAGCGCTGATCAGTAAAACCTAATGACTATTCAAGCCATGATTGACAGTGTGAACTAGGGAATAAGTGTGAACTAATGCTAACAATTACAGAAAACCTCAGTTTGATAAAACTACACAGTATTCCAACTAGAAGTTTCACTCTGTGTACAGTAGTAACACGAGTTTTTTGGCCAGGTTTCTCCATCCGGGCGTGACGGACAAAGGAAACTATAACATGTTCGATGTAGTAAGGGGCGTGCCGTCGGCAGGGAGTTACCCGCCTCCACCAACCAGGGATGTCGCACCGCCTGAGTCTGCCTGGGAAAGGGGACTGCGCACTGCTAAGGAGGTGAGTTTAACCTAGTCTCAACTAAAAGGGGGCGAGCGTTTTGCCAGCAAATGGGTAACCGAGATATTGAGTATGTATTTTTAGTAATACAATAATCACAATCTTGATGGAAAAGACCTGTCTACATCAATATAAATAAACTACCCGTACCTTCAAACTAACTAATATTTCCTTTATTCACTAAATATACATTTAAAGTATATTTAAAATTTATACATACAAAAAATGTGCAATATTGCGATCCACAAGTATCATGAGCAGGGTTTACAGTGCAGTTGTTAGAGCTCTGGAGACTGAGACCTCCTCATGATGCGAGGCATATATTGCAAATATTATTATTAAAGACAAACTTTCGCCGACGGCCGCCATGGCCCACGCACAATGGTCCACTCAAAGAACTAAGTGTGGAAACCAAACCCCTGTGACATAGAACATAGAAGACAAACTTATTACACGCATTACCAACAGATGCTGCGAATAGCGAACAAACGTAAGGAGCAAGACATGGATTTTGAAGAGAAGAAGTTGCACTTATCTGTGGGAGGCGTGGTGCATGACCCTGACGCAGAGTTGGCATACGCGGCCGCCGCCGTGGGCGCGTCGCCGCCCCGCCTGCACGACGGGCCCGTGCCGCCGCACTACCGGGACGCGGAGGCCTTCAGGGGAGGGTACGTACTCACTGTACAAAGCTCTCGACGTTTTGGAACGGTGCTGGACAAAGCGTAGACTTCATCAGCAAAGATCTTTTCAGCTTGATATTGATATTCAATGTATCTTACCATGCGGTGATCACTCTCCGTTTCTCCGAAATATCTTCATACATGGTGTCCACCTCATCGTCCGGTACGGGGTGTAACCTGTACAACCTTCAATGAATATCTTGCGGAAATTCTGAGTATAAGGTACGGTACCCTGGTCGACACACTCGCGTTCACGACGTTGCTTACAAGGGATTTATCTTTACATGATATAAAACAAAGTTGCATTTCGTGTTTGTACGCTTAGATCTCTTAAGGACGCTATAACATTTTTGAATCGCTCAAGTTTAGGTATCTGAGTCGGCACACAACAACATTACGCGCACGCACACGCACACACTGAAACCATTGTCTGCTCGATTTTAAACATTACTTAACTAATTTTGATACTCGAAGGTATTATTTATTTTATTTTACTAGCAGTGTTGAGTAAAATTAGTACCTAGTAAACTAACTTTACTTTCTGCATTTGGTGACAATTAATAAGTTTTATTACCATGATCATTACGATTTTTGGAATAACGTACTTATAATTTGTCAATTCAAAAAAAAAAAAAAAAAATAACGAGGCGGAACATTAAAAAACTTTAATAATATTTTTCGATAATAAACAAATATAACGGATTGTGATCGTAGACTATCGTTGAAAATATACAGGATATTCCCTAAAGAAAACTAAGCAAAAATTGTGTGACGCCCGAACCCTCACCTTTGAGATTGGAGCGCGTATTCAGAATTTTTAATACACAATAGGAAAATGTATACATTTTTGTACGAAGGCTGTTTTTGTACTCTATTATGTATTTATAATTTGAAATGACTTTGACATTTTGGAGAGATGATGATTAACAACATGATTTTCAATTTATGTAAATAATTAAAGTTATCTATACTAATATTATAAAGCTGAAGAGTTTGTTTGTTTGATTGAACGCGCTAATCTCAGGAACTACTGGTCCGAATTGAAAAATTCTTTTTGTGTTGGGTAGCCTATTTGATAATGTTTAAAAATGTTGCAAAAACGGGGAAAATCGCACGGGTTGGCGATTCGACGCGACGGGAAGGGTCGGGGAACAGGAAATTTAACGCTGACGAAGTCGCGGGCAGAAGCTAGTGTTAAATATTTTGACTATAACTAGCATAACACCCAAAATTGATACCCATGTCGACATTTCATCATAACAGTAGATCCGCCATTTTAAATTAAATATCGATGATTTCATAATCCCTACACCCAATATGGAAAATAATATTTTTATAAAAAAACAATATCCGCCGCATTTGGATCAAATTTGGATGAAACATTCGTAATCACTATCCTAAAATTATCCAAAGTTGATAACTATGCCCACTTTTTATTTAAAAATTAAAATATTCGTCGTTTTGAATGAAAAACTTGTGGGGCCGGGGGATATCCAGTCAGGAAGTATGTTCCTTAGTCTTTTTTGACTCCGAATGTAATTTGTATGAAGTTTACGGCTTCAGCACCTTTGAAAATCTTGAAAACGACACCCATGATGAAAACTTTGAAAATTTTCGCAACCGCCATTTTTTATTTTGACCTCACAATCGGCTTCAGCACCCTTGTTTACCCTTACCACAAGCTACATCAAAGAATTTCGTTCCAAAAATGGACGACACTTGTATAATTTAATTACCACATTGAAAACAGGTTCATATAACTTTTTATTGAATAATCATCCCCATCTTGAATTCTTGTAATGAATACATATTCATAATCATCACTACCTCCATAATTCCCCATAGAATTTAAGTTATTTATTTCTAAACCAAGTTCTGGTAATAAGTTTGGTACTTATACTTTTGGCCCGAAAAGTATCAAAATTTTTCAACCACAGTATACAGCACGGCACTCACTTTATTATTATTTTGATCGTATTTATTTCGTACAAAAAAGCGATACGCCCGTGGTTCCTAGGGCGCGTCTGAGCGCGGAATGACAAGCCGCGAGTAGAAAATGTATGAAGAAATTTGAGAGCGTTCTTTATTTTTCTCATAAATAAAAAAAGTTATGTATTTAATTACAAAATATTTAGGCAAAACGTAGAAGATTATATTAGCCACAATTTCTTGTCATTTTGAAGTTAAAATATGCAGTTGATCTCACTATACAGGTACCTTTTCAGACCCCATTATTTTTCATTTTCTACGATTATTGCGGTGGGGAAAACGTATGTTTGTGAAAATATTGTATGAAACTATACAATTTTTATGGTTCCAGAATGGAGATGATTAAATTATCTTTAGTTTAGACCATAATTGACCTCGCAATTGTGATTCCTCTTGATTTATTTGGTACCGGAAAACCACCGATATTTGTAGAAAAATGTTATAGCGTCCTTAAACTACGCAACGGATTTTAATGCGGTTTTCATCAATATACAGAGTGATTCTTGAGGAAGGTTTATATAAATATAATACGCGGGCCAAGCCGCGGCAGAAGCTAGTGGACTTTAAACCCGACACCACCTTGGGACTGCTTATTGTCCTCCCGAAAATAGAGTCAGTTACCGGATTTGAGGAATATCGAGTCTTCCCTCTTTCCTTTTGGACTTTAGATAAACCTCCTATATCCCATAAAGAATCAGGAAGCAACAAAGTCAGACATCTGGTTTTAAAACAAAATTTATCTTTTGTTTTGTGAACCGATCAGAACGCATTAAACTATTTAACACGTTCGGGGTTCCGGAATAGTTTTGGGGTCAGGTCTAAGACCTGTGGAGCTGAGCCTACCTATCCTGCAATAGTAGTAATCTAAAGTTTTACTTGCAGGCCATACGGTCCGATGTTCCGTGGTGCTCGTTTCCCGCGACCACAAGTAGACGAGCGGGAACGATTTTACGACCGCGAACATATGTACGAGCGAGAGCGTGCCGGGTACGAACGGGTGCCGCATTACGACGAACGAGCCCCTGCGCCCGAGGAAGGGGCTTATCATAAGGTATGGTTTTGAATTATATAGAGCAAAATTTTTTTTTTTACCAATCAATTTGCACTACACAAATGAGTATTTTATGAAATCATGACATTTAAGGCCAATTTTATCTGAAAAGAGTCGTACTGATGATTTTTATTCTGCTGATAAATATACAGGATAAGTTTTTAACCAGTGCGCAAATTTTAACAAATTAAACTTAAACGAGTTGTAATAACCATGCAATTTTTATTTTGAAATATCTTAGTACAAAAAAATTAAATTATCGTTAACGAAAGATGTTTATTTTGAAACTGGTTTTTATGGTAACTTGTGCGCGGCGCCCGCGCGGCGGCGAAGGTGAACGACCGAGCGTAGCTACAAGTACCTATTAGCTGTTCGATCGGTCAAAATTCGAAGAAGTTCGAAGTACCTACGCTGGCGCGTGGTTACTGGCCGATTCCTATTGTCGATAACATATTACGAAATATGTAGGGTGTCCACAGTTTACTGATTTAAGGTCGGATAAAAATAAAGTATTAAAAAAATAGTTGATATGTGTTCTGTTACTGATACTGAACAACAAAAAAAAATTGCGCACTGGTTAAAAAAAATTATTACTGTATTTATCATGATCGCGAATCATGTTTTTATCTACGTACAACTTGACACTTTCTATTTGCTAAAAGGTAAAAACTACGCGGGACATTTTCTTGAAACCATTGTTAAGAGGCCGTACACGGCATTCGAATATGGTCCGCCTTTTCCCAACTACGTTGAGATCGGCTTCCAGTGTAATCAGATGCAGCTGAATACTATATTTTAATTGGGTCGACTTTATTATTAAAAGGCAGGCCGACATTCACACTGACGCATTAGAATCACGGCGGGATTTCCACTGGATTTTCAACTTACGGTGTTGAGCGGAACATTGAGAATCCAACAGAGTGCAGCGCGAGTGAGTCTCAGCAGGTCGCCAAAATAAATAGTGTTCGATTTTCAACTCTCAGCGCTAAGCAGAGCATTCAAGATCCAGTGCGCTTAAAAATCCCGCCGCCATTTTATTACGTCCATGGGAATGTAGGCGAACATCGTCGAATATTTTGTCAGTGTCACCTTTAGCACAACAATTGTAAATATTGTAGTACCTCTTAGTTATACTTCTTCTATGTTATGTGGTGCTTCTGTTCACTTTCTTTTTAACTCTCAGTCACGCTTTTATATTAAGAATATTTTGAAGCTAAAACTGTCATAAATTCAATAAACCACCAATCGGTCTCTTCTTGTTAAGTATGATTCAAGCTTTTATGATCAATCAACCCATTGTGGCTACATGTCACAGATTTTAATAAAAAAAAAAAAACGGAAAAAGGTGGTTAGTGACACTAACCACCAAGACTGAAAGAGTTGAAAGTGGTGAACACCTATAATTTGTGTATATTTGTTGTTGTGTATATCTTGAACCTTTTCTAATTACTATTGCAAGGCTATGTTAAAACTGATATGCTGTTGGTGTTCTTTATTAAATTAATAAATACCTATCTGCTTTAAGCAGAACTGTTCATTTTGCATCATCAAGTTACGGTCGACCAACAGATCATTACGTTAACCAAAGGTTCGTATGCTCAAGACGATTTGTTTTAAATTAGCGTCGAGTCCGACCCTCTCGTGAAGTAATAGTGCAACGTGCTGAAGTGGAGCGGCGTGAGGGCCGCGGGGAGGTGCGCGAGGGGAGGCGTGCGGATGGTCGCACAGAAGACTGGGCCGACCCCTGGATGCGCGCCGAGCCCGCCGCCAGGAGACGGAAGCCACCTTCTTCTGATGAGTCATACTCGTCTTCAAGGTATGATCTTCTTTCTTTTTAAGTATTTAAGTACCAGCAATACTGGCTGTTCCAATCTCCCCGTTGGTGTCGTAAAAGGCGACTAACAGTCTTACTAGAGAATGGGCAGCAGTTTTCTCTATGCATTTTACCACCGTACTGCGATCGCCAACCCGTTTGTCAAGCGTGGCGATTATGGCAAAGCTCCTCAAATTGAGGGAGGCTTATGTCCAGTAGTGGACGTGTTACTGCTGAAATGGTGATGATGATGAATACCGGCTGTTAATAACGCACATGGAGTTTTACAAAAAGTTCTGCTTTGTAGAGTTTCGTCTCTGACATAGACGACGGGTGTAAAAAGACGCTTAATGAAGCCTACAGCGACTTGTTCTTCCCATAATTGTTTTACTGTTCCATGACAGTACAATACGGCCGATAAATCATGACTGATCCTAACTTTGAGCAGAAAGCTGCGCAAAACTTGCGTATAAAGCTGCACTATAACATTTTTTAGGAACGAAATGGAGACATGAAGCAGGTATGAGTTCTGAGAGCCTATGATCGGACCGGCCATAATTCATCAGCCGTATTGTATCCGTCTAAACTCCATGTGTCACTTAAACGACCGCTTACTGTTATACCTCTGTGCTGTCTTAGTCGACGTAACACTCGCGTCTTGCACTGGAATTTCAACTCTCGGTGTTAAACCGATCATTGAGAATTCAACAGAGTGCAGCACCTGTAAGTCTCAATGCGTCGAAAAAACACACTCTTCGATTTTCAACTTTCGGCCCCTGAGCAGTCGATTGAAGTTCCATTGCGCGAGAAAAGCCTGCTTACCTAATGTGGCCTTACCGCTGAGGGAATACATACGGTATGTTCTGAATCAACTGGCGCAACCGGTTCAATGTTGTTCGGGTGAAAACTCAAAATCGCGTCGCAATATAGCTAAGCTACAAGTACTTTATAGTCGGTCGAACTCATAGATTTTGGCGATCCGTCGTGGTTTTGATTTTCGGCCATAAATGTTGATGTTTTTGGCGCGAGTCAGAGGCTAAGGAGACGAGATGCAGCGAATGAAAAAGTTAATAGTTCGGTGGCTCGCGCCTCGTGAGTTTAGGCAAAATTATCGAGTGCGTAAAGAGTGGTAACAAATTTGGGTCCAAATTCTATAGTTTTAAGACATCTGATGAAAGAAACGATAATTTTAGAAATCTCTGTAATAAGAAGTATTTATAAATCCCTATTACTTTTATTCATGAAATTTTAATTCGATATTTTCTCCTGCTTCGTCCTCTCCCTTGGGCGATGGGTTTCGCTTTCATAACTCGTCTAATGTTGTGGTGTTCGGTGTTCGATTTCTCATGACTTTCATTTAATCTCGATATTAACAACTATAACTGCATGCTCGTTCTTGACATCATCTGCCACCTGTGGGATCACTGTGGTCGCACCGTGTGCGCATGTGCCATAACCCGCGTGCGTGTGTGCATGCGGCGCGTGTGCGAGACCCTCCCCCGCCCGCCCGCGTCCCTCTCACTCCGCAGCTCTTCAAATTCCAGTTCCCGAAGTTCGCGATCGCCGAGCGCGCGGCGCAAGAGAAGGGCATCCTCTTCTTCGAGACAAAGGTGAGATGGACGTTTTACGATTTCGGTAACGCTCAATAAAACTATGCATAGGTGCGTCTTCCTAAATTCGAATCTCGGGAACGCGAGGCTCTTCGCGTAAATCTAAAAGCGCTACATCCGCTATTTCTTGGCATTCTTGGCTACATTCGAAATATTTTTCTTTTGCTATTTCTGCGCATCTTCTTTTGAATAAATTCGTGTTTTTTTTCTAAAGTTCTCGCTATATTTCTTCTGCGTCCAGTGGCGGGCGTGTCCCTCGTTGCGCCATAACGCTCGGTCGTCCGTCCGTGTCCCGCGAGCGGTACATGGGGAGGTGGTAGGGTGTAGGGTGTGTAGGCAGTGTGCGTGAGTAACGCGGCGTGTGCGCAGGTTGTCGCCGTCGGTGATCGTGCGCGAGCGGCGCCTGGCCAGCGCGCGCGCCACGGCCATGAACCCGCCCGCGCCGCGCCGCCGCGCGCCCTCGCCCGCCGCCGCGCGCGCGCTGGCCGCCAACCCGCCGCCGCCCGCCTCGCACGCGCACAACGCGCACAGCCGCCACAAGGTATGCGTACTCACTCATCTGAAGCCCACTACCTCAGATTTCTTCATAACGACGTGGAGATAACAACACGACAATACATGAACAATCTAGCAATGCCCATTGCATACAATTTTGGAACTATCTATCCTAGCAACGAAATTGAGTAAGTGGTTTTTCCAACGAACTAAGTGGAAGTGATGCACCGTTTATAGGTTTTGCCAATCTTTGACTAGGTATACTGACTAAACTGTTGGATATATTTGGTTGAATGATTATATGCAAACTGGAAGCGTCATTATATACAGGATAAGTTTTTAACCAGTGCGCAAATTTTAACAAATTAAACGAGTTATAATAAACATGCAATTTTTATTTTGATATATCTTAGTACAAAAAAATTAAGTTATCGTTAACGAAAGATGTTTATTTTGAAACTGATTTTTATGGTAACTTGCGCGCGGCCCCGAAGGTGAACGACCGAGCGTAGCTACAAGTACCTACCAGCTGTTCGATCAGTCAAAATTCTAAGAAGTTCGAAGTACCTACGCCGGCGCGCGGTTTCTGATCTATTCCTATTGTCGATATTATATTACGAAATATGTAGTGTCCACAGTTTACTGATTTAAGGTCGGATAAAGAAAAAAGTATTGAAAAAATAGTTGAAATGTTTTCTATTACTAAACCACCAAAAAAAAAAAAAAAATTGCGCACTGGTTAATTTTTTTTCCTGTATACGCAGTTTAATTAATTGTTGTTGTATTATTGTCATCTCCACCTTGTATAACCAACCAATATTGATTTGTAATTTGAATTATTCCTTCTAGGACGTAATGGGTTTCACTAGACCCATTTGCAACAATTTAGCAACCTCATAGAGGTAAAAATTCATGGAATTCCAGAAAACCCAGTCATGTATTTTTGAAGATTTCCCAGAATTCGTCACTAAATATCACTTTACAAATTCGAAAGGGGTTCGAACCTTTTTGTATGGAAGCTGGCATATCGACCCGCCGCCATTTTGATTTTTTTTTTTCAAAATCACGGCGCACGATGAAAGTGGTATGTATGGGACCCATACATACCACTTTCATCGAGCGTCGTATCCATACTATGGGTAGAGGACACATAGATGAACTAAAAATGTCACGTAACATGGTACTCCAAAGTGTCACTCGAGATATTTGAAGGTAAACATCCACATGAGTACTACGACAATCATTAAAAAATAGACTTATTACGTGTCTATACGCGTCAGATTGTATCCAAATAATCGTTCCCAGGCTAATTATTATTATTACGGTATATTGGAAGAGAGTAGGTACATTACATACTACTACGAGGAGCGCGAGAAAACTGCTATAATTCATTATTTGTCTACTAAATTGCATAGCAATGCTACACTATTTACTATACCAGCTATGCTATGTCATCATGTCAGTAAATATCTTTTTAGCAAACTGCTTGAATTCTCAATATACCTATTGAGAATTCAAGCTTTTTCAATAGGTAAGCTCAATAGGTAAGCACAAAAACTAATTTACATGATTTGGGTCTAAAACAAACAAAAGCTACCACGTCTTGGAAGGATTACGTTAAATTATAGACACCCTAATTAATAAAAAAAAATTGGTTGCCTGTAAAGTCGGTATACGGGCGAAAGTTTTACGTGACAACGACTTTGAGTGGTAAAATAATTTTAATGTGAATATTCATTCGTATAGTAGGAAGAAGGATGAAACTGTCTCTCTCGCTCTTAGGCGGGCTAACCATGCCCGAGTGGAAGGGACACGTGCCTCTCACTCGCTCTCATTGTGAGCGCATAACGTGAGCGGAGCGTAACGCAGTTTCTTGAAGTGTCACCCGGCAAACCAATTTATAAGACGTTGTCACGTCAAAATATATATAAATCTGTACTTATGGTGTAGGCACAACGTGAAGATAGTGTATTCCATTATTCACGCTACAAACAGTTAGTGATGACGCTATATTTGTGTATCAGGATGAATTGGACCCTTACGGGCGCAACAAGCCGCCAGCAAGTCGCAACAGGGATAGGAAGAAGTATTCGCGGTCTTCATCATCGGGCTCTGGTATGTGTGACTGTGGATTTAATACTAAATGAGATATATTTACCTACTATGAATAGGATTTTGAGCATACGTTTTTGCTATGAAAATTAAATCAATATAGCACAAATATTTAATGTGAAAACGAAAATATTGTAAATACCGTTTGTTTTTAGAATCAACTACGTCTTCGAGTGAGTCGGAAAGCGAGTCTCGCTCGTCGTCATCATCGGGTAGTTCTGGAGCACGTCGTGCGCGCCACGCTCGTCTGCTCAATGCCGCTGCTAGACCCAGGTATGAAGAACCATCATTTAACTGCCGTCATGAAAGTTGTGGCGGGTGTTTGACTTAAAAAAATTACTGAACAGTTTTCGATGAAATTTGGCGCAGAAATCGTTTATAACCTGGATACTTAACACATAGGTACTTTTTTCCCGGTAGTACGTTCCCGCGGAATAATTCCTGACCTCCACGCGGGCAAAAGCTAATCAAATATAAAAATACATACTTGAATTTATATTTAAAAAAACATGTGTGCTAGTAATTCATTTGTGGTAGAAGTGAAACCTTCAAAAATTTTGGCTTCAAGATAATGAGACGAATGTAGAATTTCGGGAAGAGGATAATTGTAGGTATAAGTAATGATCATAGTGATACAAAGTTTGATAGGTAATTATTTTATATGTTATTCGTATATATTACATAGATTTATTCAGACGGTAAACAGTGGAGGGGTTGCGAAGCAGAGCACAAAGATAACGACGAACATAAGAAACACTGTATAATTCTTCCTATCTCATTTTCTCCCACGTTAAATCTTATGAGTTTATGTGTCTGTCTCTTTTTACTGCCGCTTTTTCGTTTCATAGACTTTCAAATCACAACGGTGCTAAAGAAATTTTCACTTCTAAAACGAAAAAAAAAAACGAAAATTCGTTTCCCGACCTTTTATAATATTCTAACACAATAAATATAAACCATTGTAAATTTCGAAACATCTGAGGTCATGACGATACGAAATAGTCTGTCCCAATATCATCCTTGCTGAAGCCAGTCAGTATATTCACATGGTGCATTTTTGTGTACAGGTTGAATGCTAAAACGGGTGCTAATCTCGCAGCGGCTGTGACAACTGCTACAAGCAAGAAGGAAGTGCCCAGTGATAAAGGTAAGAATCATTATTTAGCTTTACATACCGTATGCGTTATAATAAGTTACGGCCTCCTTCTTTGAGGGGTATAATTTAAGTCTGAAGGGAAAGGCGCCTGTAGTTTAAATATGTGAGGTAATTAGGTAATTATATTTGGCTATTCAAAATAACATTTCAGAATCGGCCGCCAAGAAACGTCCGGCGACATCTCCAATAGACTCGGCGTCAAAGAAATCAGTGTCGAGACGAGAAGAGCTGTTGAAACAATTAAAGGCAGTCGAGGATGCTATAGCTAGGAAGCGGTCCAAGATATAGTAGCAGCATTACGACGGGCTTACGTACTGCTCATGGCATAGGACGTTTCGGAAATACTGCCGAATATTCAGTTTTGCCTGGTGTCTGTTTATAGCAGCATCAATTGTACACATTGTAACCGCGGGCCTATCCCAAAAAATGCATGTTACTGTAAAAACTGTATAGTTCTAGTGAACCTGTATCCAGGCAGAGTTGACCTCGTACAAATTGTAAGCATTTACATTACTTTAATGTAACAATATCGTGTTGATATAATTATGAAATCTCTTAAACAAGGAACGATTTTGAGAAGTATGTAATTTTATGTTAACATATGATTTTTTTCCTAAATAATCCTAGTGCTGACGGAGAAAGCGGGTGTATCAATTTAACTTGACAAGTGTTTGAAAAGTAAATTATTTTTGCTATTCATCTCAAACTGAAGGCGGAACCTAGACATGTAGGTTTTTATGGTGAATTAGAATATGTAATAACGTAATTAGTAAAAAAATAAATGCATAATTTTGTAGAAATGATTTTTATTTACGTTTCTTTTACGATCATGATATTTGCGAGTCGGTATTTTCTTGATGTTGTGTTCCTTACAAGAACCTGATTTAGGCTATTTTTTAATAAATGGTCCAATGCGTTATAAGCAATGTATCCTATACCACAACTTCGTGCTTCAGTAAAACTGAAAGCTCCTTGCGCAACATACCCCATGGCCTGTCTTGAGGCGACGTTACGCACGGTGTCAACTTCGGAAGGAAGCCATAGTTCTCTCATTGACTTTGTGTATTCTGATGGCTCATGATGTGTTATTTTACGTGACTTTAGTGCACATGCCTGAAATATAAAATAAAAACGATTAAAATCACTGAAAACCATGTAAAGGATTCATACAATCATAAACACTATGTAGTTCAAAACTTACGGATTTATCCTTCTTTTTAAGTTTTACTTTGCTTTTTCTTATCTTTTTCAACAACTTCAAATGCTCAGAACGTTTGAGTTTTCTTATAACTTCATTAGGATCTTCATGATGTGGTTCAAATAAAGTTTTCACATTAGAAATATCACCAGCTTCAGGTAAGCAAATGAGTGAGTGCTTTTGTAGACTACCTTTAGCTACTAATTTTATGTATATTGGAACTAAACATGAATTTGCATTTTCGACATTTGGCAGACTTCGTTTTTTGGTAATACAATCCTAAAACAGAAAACGATTAATTCAAAACTGAAATATTTGATTGGCAGGCCATAAATATTTGTTATTTGTTTTCAACTGCATCCTACCTGTATATCAGTCAAGATGGTCCTATTCCTTAAGACAAAGTAGTCATTGACTTGATTGTCACTCCAATCAGTTAGCAATACATTCCAAGGGCATATGAAAGGACAGTTGATAGCTATTTTCGTGTAGTTAACCCTCTTGCTTGGTGGAAGTCTGAAGTATCTTTCTCGTAATTCATGCTCAATTCTTCTTTCATTTTCTTTCCCCGCATCTGAGTCTGGTGGTAAATAGCACTCTCCCATTTCAAATGCTAAGCTTTCTGTTTCTCGCAGACCTCCCGATCTTGCTCCAAACATGACAAATGTTAACCAGAATGGTAAAGCATATCCAGAAGGCAAAATTATGTCCCAACCACTACCATAACCTGAAATTAAAAATATTTTAATTAAATATTAACACTGTTTAGCTGGTTTGGCTGGCTATTTTAACTATTTATAAGCTACTAACCAATTTTCTTAAATTCTGGATTCTGAGATCCCGGCCTCTGTACCAATATAACAGGTACACTCTGTAATGCTGGATCATGCTCATCTACTTCACCAGGTACTAACTGATTTTTAGTTACATGTTGTATAAACTGGCCATTAGTCATCGACTCCTTTTTAATTGTTTCGTGTATCTTAGTATCCCACAAAGGAGAATTTGAAATAAAAGGTGGAATACATAGTAATGTTTCTGTGCTTATTTCGGTATTTGTATCTTGTTTTGCTTTTGTGCGGCGTGATGGTCGGCTCAAGCGAGGATCTCTGACGACCAACCCAACAACCATGTTAGAAGGTAATTGTGCAGGTGAGCTAGCTGTACTCATTATACTCCAGTACTCATCCTTGTCTTTCAAATGAAGAGGTTTATGCAATGACACCCACTTGTCATTTGTAATTCTATCATTACCATTTACACATTTCAAGCTCTGAACCAGCACTGCATGACTATTTGGCCCTGTCAACCGAAACCTGTTCAAAGTGTTTGGCATAGCTTTTACTTGAATAGTTTCTGTAATGTTTTCAACTTTTCTCCTTTTTTTGGCAATTCCATATTCACCTTTGTCTCGTACACAGGTAGCGTCCACAAGAACTGATCTTACTAGATTTGCTTGGGATGGGTGTACAAACAGCCACAGGGTTTTATTAGTACTGTCATTCTGAACCCAAATGAACTGAACTTTACCAATATAACCAAATGGAAATGAGTTTATCCCATAAATATGTACAGTCCCTTGTCTATTACCATTTATATATGCCATAGCACAGACGCTCAGACCACACACATAACTAGTAATCTTTGAAAACATTTCTTTGATACATTTTACTGTCCCTGTTATTTGAATCGGAGTGTAGTAAGATATATCTTGGAGGAGGCAGTGTGCTGAGCTACCCCGGTAGCATGCTCTGAATGCTTTATCACATGGTGCGTATGGCAGGCGATATCCCCACCGTTCAGTCATGTGGAATCTTTTTGCATGCCATATGTGAGTCTCTAGCCAAACATTTTGCTTTTGTCGTCGATTATAGTCTTCTAACAAATTTGCTGGGCGACGTCTGTATTTTCTGGAAGGTCGCTTTTGTTTAGGTGGTAGCCCACTCTTCTTTAGTTGATCTAAATGAGCTTTTCTTAACTTACGAGGTAGTCTTTTACTGTTATGGCTCATTACACGTCGCCTCATGTGTACAGGTAATGTTTGGAATACAAGTTTCGTTTTACTTGGCCTTAAAATACTTTCAGTCATTGCAGCTATTTCTACGCTTCTAGAAGACGCAAATTTTAAACTATTCGCCGCATACGGGAGGTGTTCAGTGCCACCCAAAGAGGCATCAAATTCTGTTCCTTCTGTTGCTTCCATAGCTTATTTGTTGAATAATCACTTAACTGTACCACTACTGAATGTATACGAAATAATTGAAAGCTTATGACTCTGGAAATAAAAGTATATAAAAATAACTAAAATATCAAATGAAAATAAAGCTGCGGTTATGATATAACCTCAAAACAAAAATGTCAATGTCATATCAAGCTGTCTTCTCAACATTTCCCGTCAATGTCATGTTGAATTTTGAAGTTTTGTGTGCGGTGTGTACAGTTTAAAAATTTTAATACTGAACTAACCCTTTGGATCCACAAGTCCCGGAAGCAGTGTCTGTTTCTTAATTATTAAACAATATTGTTAAAAATATAATGACCACCAGTCTTGTGGCTGTTCATTTTTTTCTACTAAAAGTTTATAATCTTAGTGCTATAAAATGGACAGCGCCAGTAGAAGATTAGTCTTCCAACTTATTCAAATTATGGTTGGTGGTCTTTTCGGGAAAGATTGTTTCTGTTAAGCATCTTTCAAACAGGCAGTGATAGTGGTGTCGGATAGTTCAACCACCCTTATTACTCGACGTACTGTCTGGCTGTTCAACTGTCAAACTATTTACCACCGTCGCCGTCTTCTACAAGAATTTTGGGCGCCTCGATAACATTGGCAGGGGGCGTCATCGGGATATTTGTGAAGCATTGCCACAGAAACTATGGAAATACAAAATGGCGGCGTCAGTTCCGATTGTAGTCACACTGCATAAGATCCTTGTAGCGTTGGACATGTGTGATTCACATTTGTGTTGTGTTGTATAGTTTGTTTTTTTATTTGCTTCTTTGGGCCGTCCAAGACTATAATTTCGTGGAATATGTACAATTTATTTCCTCAAGTAATAATCAGAGTGGGTAATTTGGTTTTTATTGGCTGCAAGATGGTACGCACGGCCACATATCTAGCTGTATATTTCCAATATAAACTGACATCTCATTGTACGAAAAGCCTAGATATACAATGAAAGGTCAGCTAAAACTGGAAATGTATCATTTGACCTGTAGCCGTGTGTACCTACCTATTTATTAAATCTTTGCATTTCTTTCGCAAGCGAGGTAAATGCGGAGACATTTATCTTTCTCAAAGATTTTGAAGGATGATTTGTTATTAGACGGTAGTAGTTTGGTCATGAGTTCGAACCCAAGCAGGCACTTTGTCAAAAGCGGACTCCCGGCCACCGTAGGCGCGAGCTTGCGGGCAGCGAGCAATGAGTAGCTCGCCGCCCGGTAAGGACCAGGCTCGGGTCGACGGCGCGTAGTGTTCCACGCGCGCCTCAAAGAGATGTCAGCAGTACTGAAAGGGTCTGCTAGGACCGATGCCTGCCAGGGTCGCGAGATTGTTCGAAAGAGATACCGTGACCCTGGCACATGGCAACTGATGGAACACGGGTGGGTTTTAGTCAGTAAAAGTCTGACACGTCCTCCTGCTCCGCCCTAGAGCGGGAGAAGTCATTTGATGATTTCCCATCCAAAAAAAAAGCAGGCACTTTTCTTTGTGTAAATTAATTCATCACCACTGCTCTCAAAACGGTGAACGAAAACATCGTGAGGAAACCGGCATGTCTTAGAATAAAAAAATCGAAGACATGTGACATCTGCCAGCCCACACTGGGTCCCGTGGTGTATTATGGCCCACTCCCTCTTACCGAGAGGAGGCCTGTGTCCCAGCAGTGGGAACATTATAGGCCGCTGCTGATCAGCTTCGATCAGTGTTCTTGTACTTCTTGTGGGTTTCTCTGAAAACTTAGGGACCTGTCTCGCTGCCTATTAATGGGAAGGCAGTAGGGCTAGCAACTACAAATGAGTTCGAGAAGCGAATGCACGACACTGACGTGCAATTACTTCCTGGTATGTGTATGTTTAGTCAACGGTCATAAGTGGAGTGCCACCGTAGGTAATGTTCATATTGACCTGCACGCCAAGTCTGTGCATAATGGTGCCGATTCCCTTATTCACAAACTAAACTAAATTTAAGTTCAGTGCATCTTTTTCTTTCTATTTCATTAAGGAAAGGACAGAAGATAAATGTCAGTTTAGTCCTGTCAAATTAATCAGCGCTTGACGTAAATTGACGTAATTTTAGTAGGCAAGTTTATAATCACGTCTAAACTTGTATGGAGTAGTGACAGGCGCTGATTAATTTGACAGGACTAAACTAAAAAATTTCTTTTGTCCTCTTAATGAAATACAAAGAAAAAGATGCACTGAACTTAAATTTAGTTTAGTTTGTGAACAAGGGAATCGGTACCATTGTCTGTGTGTTGTGATGTTTTAATAAAGAGAGTAACACGCACACAGTATAACTATGAAAGGGCGGTGGTCAGATCTGATACATGAATGTGTTGTCAAAACTAGAAAAATATACAGCTACTAATACTGACACACATACATTATTACATACATAAACACACGGCTTTTTCCCATGGGGAGTTACCGTGGCCCTGGCACAGGCAACTGAAAGGACACGGGTGGGTTTTAGTCAGTAAAAGTCTGTCACGCCCTCTCACTCCGCCCAGAATACTTATCTTGTTAATGAAATGTTAATAAAAGCACAAAAGCAATGCTAAAATACTTAATGATGGTTTTAAGTAGCGATGGCAGGAGCGCCCGATTAGGTCGGTATAATTGTATATTATAAGAGTGTAATACGTTCGAACCTCAGTGTGAGCTTCTCGACTCTTTTTGTTTTCTTCTCAAGAGTGCAATTTTTTAAAACCCGTTAATTCACGGGGAGTAAAAAAAAAGTTTTAAAGGTAATTTAGTAAAACACAATTTTTCATAGGAACATTTATTTATTTTATTATCAATGTTTAAAACATAACCCAAACAGAATATATTGAGTAAAAATGTGTTTATAAATCATTTTTGTTGCTAGCACATTTCAATGTTATTGTTTATTAAGGTTATAGCTTATAAATCCTTAGGTATAGTTATTACACATTCTGAACGATGATGATCTCAAGTGATGACTTGAGATTAAAAAATAAAATCATACATTACAATAAAATAACGAACACATAAGCCAGTTTGATTTTGTTAGAGTTTGATTGATTATTTCAGAAATATATTAAACCCATTTTTATGTAAGGCTACCAATCTGCACCTTTCAATACTTATATTTGCTTGCATTTTAAATATAAATGTTCAAAATGAACATCACTAATATCGATAACACTAACACTCTTAACTCAGTTCACCAACCAACAACGTCATCTCATTAAAAATGTTAAAATAAAATACATAACAAACACAACATTACATAAAATACAGCCAGTAATTTATTTTACTTCAAGACTACCCTCCATTTTTATGTGAATTAAAGATATTCCTTGATATACGCTAGTTCTAACTCTTTTTCTTACATAGACCCCAATGTTTTATACGTTTCTTTAGCGAGGAGATCATTGATAGCTAGCCGCTCCTTCGTCGGCGGTAGGGCAGATGCCTTAAGTGTCTAAGTAGGTATTTATTCGTTCTCAATAAAAAATAAAGTAAATAACTACTGACTTGAATAATGTACAAATCGCCAGGCGCTGAAGAGTAGAAGGTAGGTAATCACGACGCTCGCAAGCAGGCTTTATTTCTGTTTAAAATCTATAAGGCTTTTGCGGTAATAATATTTCCCGGATTCCTACATATTTATTGTTTTATAACAGGTACTCGTTTAGGTAACGTAAGTACGTAGGTACCTACTTACCTATACGAGTAAACATGCCAATCTTTTCCATCAAGTAGGTAGCTACTTGATTGAAAATATAGGTATAGCCCTAGCCATGTTAGCTGCTCTTCTCTTGCCTCGGTGATACTACTTTCAAAGTCGGTGGTGTTAAACCTCAATAATAAGTGTAGGTAGGTACTTAAACTTATTATTGAGGTTTAAGACCAACATTACCTCTCTGCACTTATTATTGAGGTGTAAGTGGGTAGGTACCCACTTACATTACATTTAAGGCAATCACTGTCAGAGTTTGGGGCCCCGGGGCCCCAAACTACGGTTGTGGGTTTATTAGATAAATACCTTCTTCGATAGGTACCCACCTAAGAAAGTATTTATGATAAATCAAAATTAGGTACCTTTAATTCCATTCATCCTATTGACATAGTACCTTTACTTATCTCTAACTCTAACATTACCTAACGACCAATAAGTCTTTATGCAGCCAGCCATCTATTATGCCTAGTGCATATCCCAATTCACTGCTGGAAATTCTTGTATTTTCAAGGAATGAAAATATCAACTCTGTTACTGTATAATAATCCATTGGGCCCTTTCTACAGACAAGCGCGACGCGACGTTGCATAAGATTTTTGTAGAAAAAATTCTATGAAGTCTTCTTGGAAATGGATCTACCAGAGTCGCGAGGCGCGTCTGAATGCTGGGAGCATTAGTCACTGCCAATAGTGCTGTGTGTGCTGGTATCTCGGTGTCTCTCAGAAAGTTGCAGGCACCGCGTAGGTCTGTTCCCCTAGGGATATAAATAGGCACTGGACTGATCTACAGAAGCTGCTAGGATTGTTTTCGTGTGGTTAGAGTTTAAGGTGGTCCCTAAGATAAATTGGAGGTGTGTTAACTTCTGTTAGTTAACGGTGCTTGAAAACGGGAGACATAGCTACTTAAGTTATATGCATATCTAGTTTTCAAAGCATGAAACAAATGTCTTCATTGAGCTATGTCGCTAACTTTTCGGCGCTTCCGGAATACTCTCGCTCGCTCGTTTACACGATTCCATGGTTGAAGAAGGATCTTATGGCACGTGCGTAAAAAACCAGGCGTTCGATTGACATGGGTTCTGGGCCTTATGTGTGTCTGACTTTAAAATCTTGGTTGATAGTAGAAAACGAATCATTACCTATACATCTATATGTATAGACATTGGACGTGATGTTTATAAAAAAAGGCACCAACAAGAATCAGTTCAAGACATGTTTGACTGCCTCGTTGGTCTAGTAGTCGCAAGCGCTACTGCTGTGCACGAGCGATTTCCAGGTCGGCCAGTGTTATTTTATCCGTAGTTTGTCAGCCCGGAGTTTGAATTATGCCCGGTTAATAACAATACTTTCGCCCACTGTTACATGGGACTTAAACATAACAGGCGAAATATGGGTGTACTAAAGCTATACGGTCTTATTAATAAAAAGTGACTGGCCTGTTAGTCTAGTGGTTAGTGACCCTGACTGCTAAGACTGTGGTCGTGGGTTCGATTCCCACCCAGGACAAATCTTTGTGTGATGAGCACATTACACCCAGACGCAGAACAAATGTTCTGCGTCTGGGTGTAATTTATCTATAATATGTATGTATTTAGAAATATATAAGTATGTTTATCAGTTGTCTGGTTGCCATAGTACAGGCTCTGCCTAGTTTGGGATCAGATGACGGTGTGTTGGTTGTCCTAAGATATTTATTATTTATAAGATATTTATTATACCTCTGCTTAACCTTTCGGGGAAACAAGGCGTTATGTTATGGATGTTTGCCAGTGGGCTGGCTGCTCGGGGCGGGCTGCACGTACCTACTGACCTACCTTAATAACAATTGTCTTTTACATTCTCTTGCGGAGGCTTTTTAGAGCAGTAAAATTGTATCATCATCTGCCTAGCCTTTTCCCAACTTTGTTGGAGTTGACTTCCAGTCGAACCGCATGCAGTTGGATACCAGTATTTTACCTGGAGCGATTGCCTATGTGACCTCCACAACCCATTTACGGTGCATTATTACAAAGCGGGGTATTACTAAAACTTAGAAGCATAACTTCTGTGGGGCGACGTAGCTAAGAACTTGGAATACGACTGGCCTACTAGTTAAAACTAAAACTATCCCCTTGGAAAGACTGGTGGTCAAATTTCCTGGCTGCTGATTACCCGTAACGACTTAAAGCAGTAAAATGGAAATGTAGTTTTAATTCTGCAAAACTAAGATCTTGACTTGGATTCAAAATGCAGTACCCGCGTCCCGCCTGCTAAAATATGCTCATGTAACAAGGTGCGTTTATTAAAATGCAACCGAAACCTTTAGGTACTCGACACGTGTTTTGTGCCTACGCTGACGAGTCAACATCTCTTTTAACTGAATTAAAGCATAATAAAAAAAAAACGTAACTTATTTAAAATCATGAGGTCTTGGGTTTGAATTCCAGGTTGGGCATTTCTGCCAACCTTTTGGCGAAACAATGCTTGATGTCATGTCATGTAGTTATATTATAAAGCACCCTTATTTTCATGTTTGAATTTTAATTTGCGATGTTATAGTCCACAGAGATTTCACGCTCTTTATGCTTCAGCTTATTCAGATTGCCTCAAACTGTCTGGCTTGGCTAAGCTAAGGAAATGCTAAGTGACTAGTGAGATTCCCGACGATACATAAAAACTTTTTTTTCATATTTTATTAATTTGCTTGCTTGTCCTGGTCCCTACCTAATGGTTACAATTGATCCAATAGCTTGTAGGCTTGCCGCAATACTTGCCTAACAGAAGTAAAAAGCAGCTTACTGTGTATAGGGTAGGTAGTTGGTGCCAGGTACCTACCTTTGCGAAGGCTCAGTGTAGGTACTTTTACTTTCCATAAAGACCCGATACTAAGAGTTACATTCTTGCGAATGAATTGTGCACAGAGTGTGACTGCTAACTGTTCTGTCACTTTAGGAATTTGTTATGGGAATATGTTATGGTTTTGTGGTGTAGCGTTACCAAATAGGATTAATATTTAAAAGTCAAGCAAAATACCATGTAACACGGTTTCATGGTATTTTCCAGTTCATCATCGTGCTGAACTGGCTGGCATATTGCGTAACCTGTGTTTAGGATGTTACATGGTTAATCAATTTGCAGTAATTAAGAAATTTTCTAGTTAGTTATTTATTCGTAGTTCGTGTCGCCGGTTATGTGGTTGCGGTTAGACTCGAGGAGATAAAGCTTTTGGATTAGGTCTTTCTGATCTACTTACAGATACTGTTATATTTTCTCTTGATACACATTTCAAACATCTGACATTTTGCCGTTACAATAAGTTCTGCATTTTTGTTCTCATTTGTAAACGTCTCTTTGGCCATATATGATCTAGATATATTCCGTCAACTGCTTGATACAATAGTGTGACGTTGCACTGTTTTTACTCTTTTCTTTTCTTATCGATTTCGTTGCGGGTTCTACAAGACACTTGATTTAAATCTCGCTGTCTTCTGATTGGTAGTCACTTAGCCGTAGCGTAATCTAGCTAACAAGAGTTTCAGTGGTTGGGAATGCTGTAACTTTCTTCTCCCAAAAAGGCTTTTACTCTTCGTGAATATTTCACAGTTTGCTGCAGTTAAACATCCTAGATAAAAGCCAGAGTGCATCAGCAATGAAATAGAGAGAACATTCATTTTTGATGCATTCTGGGGCTTATCATTGTGTTTGTATTCGTAGTTGCTGCGTTATACCTACCAAAAGTCTGTGGAATTATTAATGTGATTTCGTATCCTTTATCTTTCGGCACTAAACAAATAGAATAGATTTTTTTTTATTTGTCAAAATATGACTTTAGAGTCAAAGATTTAATTCCGCTAAAAACTAAAATACAGATATACTAAAAATAAATAACTGACTATAAGTAAATGTCGAAGTACTCGTCCGCATCACTGTCATCTGGAAACGTGCCCAGAAGACTGGCAGCAATGCCACGTTGAATGGCAATGCTAATTCTTTGGCCAAAGTATGACCCAGCCCTCTGGTCACGTTAAGTGTCGACCAGTCGATCAGAAATTTCCTTAAAAAGGAGGCATGCACTCGGGCCCCATGACCCGAGCGTTTCAACCCCAAACGGCTCAAAACTTTAGTTTTTGTATTTATTTGTATAGTTCGTTTTTTATTTTAGTATATCTGTATTTTAGTTTTTAGCAGAATAGAATATAATTTACTATATTTTACACCAATGATATATTCGGTACTAAAATTAAATGAATGAATAAGTATATGAGATATTCGATGTGAGTTGAAGCAGCTTCCATTTACAATAATTCGTTTCTGCTTACAGAAAAGACAACAAAGTAAATGATACTATTGATATAGGCACCTTATTTATACATTAAATTTGTAAATAAAGTGCAAACATTTGTTACGATTTAAGGTGAATGCTCCAAACCAGCCTGCGAAATTCAAAATTTCTTGCGTTTTTTGCAATTTGCAGGCCAGTGTAGGTTGTATGTTGATTAAAATATTATTCGCGCCTGTAAGACGTACGTCAATTTATGTTATAAATGCAATGTTTGTAGATGCAATAAAAACATTTTATTTATTTATTATTATTTATGTAGTTACAGAATTATACCTAATCATCAAAATCGCCAATACAACCCTCCAAGTTCATAAAGGCCTAGGAACAAAAAAAAAAAAACCGAAAAGTCATTCCTACAGCTTTATGAACTTAGAGCGTAGTATTGATGATTTTGATGATTATAATTCTGTAACTACATATGTCTTACAGGCGCGAATAATATTTTAATCAACATATACAACCTAGCACTGGCCTGCAAATTGCAAAAAAAGTAAGAAAATTTGAATTTCGCGGGCTGTTTGAAGCATTCACCTTAAAGTAGGGCTACAGGTAAGTAGGGAAGGATTGAGCATGACAAATCTAAAAAGATAAGTTATAGGTACATAATTATAATAAGTTGTCTTTATTACGCATGCTAATTGCGGATACTCCTTATAGTTCATGTGATCAGGAGGGAAGAAGAAAAAGTCTTGAAAGACATTTGAATATAAATGTGTATTAAGTATAGAAGGGGAAACCCATAAAATCGGTGGAAGGGTTGCGTGAAGTAGAGAAGATTTGGGTAGAAAGGGACTACTGAGATGGTGGCTAATAAAGATTCATTGACGACGATTACATGAAGCAATACCCTAAATAATTTGAGATAGGGGCAGAAGAATGATAAATGGCGGAAAACTGCAAAAGATTTAAGAGGGATAACTTATAACGACCTAGATGCGCACCGCGACGGTTGGTTTGAGGTGGCGTGGGACAAGTTCCTGGAAGAATTTGAGAGAGGCCCTTGCCGAGCAGTTGGACAGTATAGGCAAAAAAAAAAAAAAATTGCACTCCGGGAGTGCCGGCAGAAGTGAAAACTTGATTATTAACGTTGAGCATGTTTGATATTTTGGAATGGTTAGGGAATAATTTGTTGTTCAATTTCCATATTTTAAGCACTTTATATTCACGAATTTTACGAATACACAACAATGTGATCACTACACAGACGGTCGAGCCATCAGCTGTCACCATCCATGGATGCGCGTGGCACGCTGTAACATAGACGAACATTCGCGCAAGCGCCCTGCGCCGCCTAAACGAAACAGTAGGCCCAGGCATACATTTTCGCCGCGCCGCCGTAGAGAGGGGATAGCTGTCTACTCTCCATCCGTCCTACGCTTTTTCGATCAGGTCACGTGTCCTGACGCGAGTTTAAGATTTTATACCCATTACAGAAAAAGTGCTCAACGCCGCTAAAGAAGTTTTCACTTCAAAAACTTGTTACTGTGTGCTCAAATACAAGTTTCACTAAAATATTTTCTGCTTTGATGATTGGAACACAAGTTTTAAGGCCTCTTCAGCCTTTGCGTGAAGTTAAATTGAAAATTATGGTGACGATAAGAGTAGTGCAGGCGCTTACAACGGGTATTGCGTAGTTTGGTGTGACCGGACTACGCATCGCAATAACCGCTCTCATTTGCGCATTCGCAATGTATGTACTTGTCAGATGCTTTAAATCGAGCATACCTTCCCAAACTTATATTGGACTGACTTGATAAAACATCGAAATTTCATTATTATATGAAATTTATATATTAATTTACAATACGTATTCCTTTTGGAATTCAATTTCTGAATATGGGTGAGAACCGCATCAAAATCGGTGGCACAATTTAATAGAACAACGCGGTCACACAGATACAAAAGAAAAGCAACTTCTGTTTATAATACTATATGTGTAGGTTTTTGGTTTTACTTTACTTATAAAATGATGTTTTTCCTAATGACCACGGCAAGACATCACACATTCTTCCACTAATCGAGCGGAGAAAAATTTTAGACATGGCATTTTTGTTTAAAATAGCTAATGGTTCAATAGATTGTTCCGAACTACTTAGCAAAATTGGACTACGAGTTCCATCCTTTTCCTTTAGGAATCATCGACCACTGCATGTTCCCTCTGTACGGTGTATCTATAGACAAAACTGTTTTACTATAAGAGCTAGCAGGGCATACAACTCGATGTGTCAGAGTGTTGATGATCCTGACTTATTCACCACTAGTGTCAGTGAACTTAAAAAAAACACTATGTAGTCGCTTTTTTGAAGATCACTGACACTTGTTGTTTTCAACTTTTATTCGCTCCGAATTCTTTTAGTTCTTACTTTCATTTAACTTGTCTACTGTCTCTTGTTCTATCTTAGTTTTTATCAGTGAAAACTTGTAATTGGCCTTCTTTCACTATTGTTAACCTATCTATAACCTAGCTGTAAGTTTTCTTAAGATAATAAAATAAAAATAAGTCTCCTAGCTCCGCCTGCTAGCCCGTAGCAAGCAGGGTAAGGTACATAATATAGGGCAGGGTATGCTGGCGATTCTAGCCTCTAGCCACTGACCTTGGGTATTTAAGGGTGAAGCTCGGGGGTAGCACACGATTCATTCCGATCCAGTCTGTCTCTTATTGCCCTCTTTCGGTGATGCCCGAAAGAGGAATCGAGGAACCCCTAATCCGAGGAACGAAATGTTAAAGAAGTGTTTCAAAGTGTCTTCCCCGCAAACCACGGTAATCTGTTAGTCCTCAATTTCACAGGCTACTTTCAGACTTCCTTTACATACTGATCATCTTATCCACCGTCATCAGGCAATACGGACCTCTTTATATCACGGGCGTAGCCAGGTTTTAGTATCGGGGGGGGGGGGGGGGGGGGGGGGTTCAAGAAAATAATACGACTAAAAGTGGATGAATGACAGTGCGGCGGCGGGTGGTAGAGAGGCCGAATCCAAAATACATATTAGTGTAATAATTAGTAATAAGTTGTGCCGCTCGCCTCTCCTTATTTTAATATTATTATTGCAAATATCTTAACTTTTCGGGGGGGGGGGGGGTTTGAACCCCCAAAACCCTCCCCCTGGCTACGCCCATGCTTTATATTCTTATTGTAATTGTATGCGTAAGAGCAACTGTTCCACAAACCAAGGAAACTATTACACGTATCTTAAGGTGGATGTGCAGATAGCTCGTGAAATTTAAATTTTCTTGGGTTTTTTTGCAATTTGCAGGTGCAAGTATTAGGTTGTATATTGAATAAAAATATTATTCGCATAATGTATTTGCAGAATTATAATCATTAAAATTATCAATACAACCCTCTAAGTTCATTGAATCCCATTGAATGACTTTTTTATGAAAATTCTTTCATTCGTGTATTTGTTGCGGACATTTGAAATATTTTGACATAGATAAAAATAAATATTACAAATTGTTTGTTTTCCTCTTTCTACGGAGACTACCAGTAAATTGAACTGATGCATGGAATTAAATTCCTCGCGTCATCAATTCATCATACAATATCATATTCACATGTTTACCGTTTTTCGTGTAAGACTCATCAAAATGTTGTAGTGCTCGCATATAAATAATGGGGCATACATGGCTTATAATAAATACTTGATAAAATATAATTAATGCTGATTTAGAACAAACTAAATGATTTGATTTCTTAGATTAGTCGTTCAGTCGATTATTTTAGAAGTGCAGGACGGTTTCTGGCTAAAGTTTGGGGATTGACATTGAAGTGTGATCTTTTACAAGTTTTATGGCTAAATCACATAGGTAAAATCAGATACACAGCACAGTTAATACAAATAAGAAAGACAAAATATAATCTTCCCGTTAAAATTTAATCTTCTTCTCCGCTTTTGACGGCACCTTCTGAATTAGGAACAAAATCAGCTTTCACAATGATCTCAGAATATAGAACAATCTGTCAAATCATTATGAAAACCAGTTTCGTAATTCCTTTTATTCTTTCTTCGTGTTTTTCACACTTCTTTGTTCACTCTTCCTCGACGCGCCTGTTTATAACAACTAGGAACACAACATCTATAGGAAAAATACCTGAATAATGTACTGGTTACTTACCTAAAGTCTAAATTCGATCAGGAGAGGAAAACCGCAGTCGGTTAGCAACGAACGTCGTGTGCCGTTTCGTTTTATAGACTTTAATTACGTTGGAATTGCAAGAATTCAATGTTTAACACAACAGTTAGCAGCAATGGAAGAATATGAATGGATTTGTCATCGCTCGATTGGGTGAAGTATGCGGCGGGAATGGGATGTGACGTGGTCAGCGGGACGCTCCCATTAGCCGCATCACCGCCCGCTATGACATCATGCTGACTCAGGCGCGCACCCGCACTACAGCAGTTCTTTCCTCCGCTAATTGTCATCCATCTGTAACACATAAAACCGTTCTTTAATACGAAACAAAATGCGAACTGACGGACCGCGAGTAGGAGTCACTACGGCACGTCCTTTGACAAATATATTAGAGCTCATTATTATGTTTATATAATAGAAGTGAATTGACTAAAATAGTAATAAACGAAGGCGGCAGGGTCCGCGGTAAGCAATGCGGGCTCACCCACACCGCGCCGCTAATTAGGCGACGCGGTGTCAGTGCGCTGCTGCTGCCTCAAATGGTGCGGATAGCGGCTTCGGCCTTCTTCGGCCTTGTTCGGCCGTGCGCGGGAGTCGGCGCCACTATAATTATTTTGCCAATTTATTGACATCGGTGGTTGTACCACACACGTACCACCTACGATGACTCTTAATCTGCATGCTCTGATTGCCGGACACATTACGACATGTTTCGATTTTTACAAAGGATATATCGAATCAGCTGTGAACGTGGGATGAATGTTTGGACTTCGCCTAGCCGTGGCTTAGGCCATGGCCATAGGAAAGGCTAGGGTAGACCGTAGAGTCTACAAGGGTTTACGTTGGTGATACATGCAATATGTTTCAAGAAAGGGGACATGTTGTTAAATCAAGTTCGTTGGTGAAGGTTGCTTGGTTGGAGTTACAGAATAACTAGTGATGGGAAGTGTGTTGGTGGTGCTGGTGGGTAGTGGTGTGATGTGGGGGCACAGGTGCGCTGGTGACGCTGACGTCACGTCCGGCGCGCTGGCGGTGGCGCGGGAGCTCAATGGGCGCGCACTATGTGGGCCACACGTGTCACCTCACCCCTCCCCGACACACGTCCCCCCCTGTCGCCCTCATACACACACACAAACGTCGCTCTAATTGCTGACAACTATGGGAAATAGCGCAAATGTGTTACTTTTTATCGCGAAGCGTGTTTACACTTGTGATAATGACGAATGTGCCGTCTTTAGATACTTATTTTATCGCCGCCAACGTGGACCCTGTTTCAGCAAATTATATAGCCCAAGGAGACAGGTATTAAAGACAATAAAATAAATAAATACGACTACTAAGAACACTAAAGTCGGCAAGTGTTACGAGCGAGGCGCCCCAATAAGAATGTGTGGCGAGCGGAAGTGTATAACGTTTTTGACAGAATTGGATCGTGTGAATAATAAACATCAGGTCCGCGGCATAACATTGTCGTATCGAATGCTTCGGTGTGGGACGATGAGAATTGTAGTTACGTCAGAGAGCGGCGAGCGGCCGAGAGGCGCGGGGTCGTCCGACGCCGACGTCGCAGACGAGGAACAATGGACTTAAAAATGGAATTTAGCGCATGAGGTGACGAAACGTGGTCCCGGCTGCGGCGGACGTCGCGACAAGTATGTAGGGCGGGTGACGCGCCGACTATTGATAGTGCGCGGCGACGCCGACGCCGCAACAACTACCATTATTCTCTTTACAATTCTGTGCTCTAGAATGCAGCGCGGTGCCGCGGTGAGCCTGCAAGCGGATCTATAGCCGTTCTATTTACAACCGGACTGTACAAACGCCGACGTACCTTATATGTCGTGCCGTTTATCACGCTTATTAGGCATAAGATGAATATATTATGTGTGTCCCTACATAGACCTAGTCCGCTTTTAATGAAAATCGGGAGTTCATCTTGTGTGCTCCGAAAAGTCTTTATTCGTAGACAGTTCGTAGAGGGGTCTCCGCTGTTTAAAGATGCGTTTCTGCAATAAAGCTTTTTAACATTTTTGGTACTTTGCTTACTTTTGTTATTATTTAGATATCCTTTACAAGACTTTCTTTTGTCGCAATTTTGCAAGTGTTTAGTTTAATCTAATTGCTAGGCATTTTGTGGATGACAGGCAACTTCGTTAATTTGTTATTGATGTTTGAAAAAATAATAGCTCAAAGTACCATTAACGCTGAAATTTAAACTCAGGACGAATATAGAAAATGTCCCAACAATAAACCGTTAATTTTGGATGATGTAGCAGACATTAAGAACCTATGTGTTCTAAATCTCCCGTAGTCTCGTCGTCAGAAATATATTACTGGAGTGGCAACTGAAGATGACACCGACTGTGCTTTAAAGCTTCAACTGTACGACAAACTTGTGAACAGCTACAAAAACTGTGGTTCAGGCGCATCTATTAAGACTAAAAGCCGGTTCCATACACGAGAAAAGGCAAAGAGGCTGATGAGTTATGATTGGCTACAATGTTGGGTATAGAGATAGAGCGGCATTCCGCGGCTGTAACGGTGAGTTATTTGGCGGGCGGCGGGTGTAGTGCGCGGCGTGAATGGCCGCGAGATGCAGCCTCCGCTGCAGCGCCGCAGGCTGCGTCGCGCCGCCCCCCCCCCTGCACCCCGGCGGGCCCCCCGCGCCCCGCGCCGCCGCGTGCGCATTCCGCCGAGCGTCGAGCGCCGCGAAGCTAGTCGCTTGCGCAACCTCCGCCGCCGCATTCCATTCATAGCGACGCGCGACTCGATAAACACAGCTTGTGACCGCTGCTGCGGGCCGCAGTCCGTCCGGCTGCGGTCGGCCGAGGAGGCTCTCGCCTTCCCGGAATGGGAAAACGAGCGCGGTTTTTGAAATTTTAGAGCGTTACGCCACATTTGTTCGTGAACGTCACGGCGGCGGCGGTCGGCCGGTGTGAATTCCGCCGGACGTTGACCCATACCGCCACTGCTTTCTCCAACTCAGTGTTTGCTATTGGAACGAATCTATTAATTGGAGAAACTCAGTTCACACATGAGCGTGGAAAGTAGACCGATGAGCTTTAGCTATCCGAGTCACCGACAGGTAAAACGACACGCAAGCGCCCTTTATGAATAATAATCATTCAAATTTAAGTTAGGCACGGTAATCAAGTCATCGTTCTCATGCGATATAGGAATTGGATTGACCATCGACTATTGTATGCTATAAAACTGCGCTTCCTTTATTGTCAGGTTCGGCTGAGCTGTAATAAAGTTAATAGCTCGCACTTCGCAGAGGGATTTCCCGTTAATGTGATAGTAGTGTCTCTTCTAGTCAACATGTCTAAGCACAAGTGTAGCGGCGAGGTTCGCGTGGTAATGTGTGTGGCGGGGGATGCGCGTGCGGCGGTGTTCCGCCGAGCGAGGCGTGCGGCCGAATGCCGGAGGCTGCATTCCTCTCCCCGCCGCCCGCAGGTGAAATGTCACCAAACAGCATTCCGAAATATTTGAAACGACCTTTATGGCGCGAAAGAAAGTGTGTGGGGCGCGGGGCGCGGGGCCGCGCGACCGTGGGACAGCGGCGCGCGCGCCAGTCGCACGCCCCCCACCCCCGCGCGCCGCGCCCCCGCGCCCCGCGCCGCCTCCCGCATTCCAGCGCGCCTCCCTCCCAATTTATTCAGCCGCGACCCGACACACCAGCACCAACACACTCGCTACACCTGGACTCCTCCATTTACCCTCCACTGCTCGTCATAACACAGCATCCTTTGACGGAACGACTTTTGTGGCTCCGTTTTTTTTCATATTAACCGTACATACATACGTAATAGAGTGGGCACGCTGCTAACAAGGTACAACACTAGTGATTTCATGATTCACCCATACGAGATCACTGACAATCAGGTATAGGTTCTTAATTATATTTATCTGATAAAATATCAGTTTCCAATTGGTGGTGAGAGAGTTATCAAGGATTCTAACAAAAGACTTCAACGCACAGTTACGTTTCTGAAATTGGTAAGGACGGACCTTTTGCTGTGGTGTCGATATTATAAACGACTGAAAAGGAATTTTGTGTCGATTGTCGAGTAGATGAAAAATGGAGAATGGCAATGACTACCATCCTGATTGCTGAGAATTGAGCAGTATAATAGGGGTGAAGAAACGGAGTCGCACGAAGCGCACCGCAGTATTGGGTTGGGATTTTAACAAAAAGAGAACTGGTGACAGAAGAGAGTATGATAGAGTAGTGATAGAGCGTGTTGGGTGCGTGGAGCGAGAGCGGGGGCGAGTGTGCCGGCGGCGGCGGTGGCGGTGGCGGTGGCGGCGGACGGTGTCGCAAATAGCCCGTGACGCGGCGGGCGCTGCACTTTCGCGCGGTCATGTGCCCGGCGCCGCAGCCAGACGCTCGTAATCGCTCCTCTATTTAAAAACGTCGTCGGACGCCGCGCGGCGGGGAATGTGCGGCGACAATGCACGGCGTCAACGACCGCTCGCAACGGAAGCGACACACTTCCAGCCCGGAAACGTGCGCCCGCGCCTTAAGGGACCGCCGCCGCGCTATTTATAACTGCGCAGGGCGCACGCCGTGTGGGGAGCGTGATGTAATGAGCTTATTTCGGAACCGATCCCTTTACCCGCATGGACGCCCGCCGCGGGAAACTATCTACTGTTAAGCTAAAATTAAACGAATAACTTTAAATTGTACGGGACATTAAGAGGATGAGCCCAAACGTGATGGAGGCGACCCCACAGTCAATCTGTTGGGCGGATGTTCAGCACACTGACACGTGACACGTTCCCTCGCTGCCGGGAGGCGCGGCTGTTTCATTATTTCTCCATCGGTCTGTTCCACTCGACTGTCTGTCTAACGTATAATTTTTCTAAAACCGCAAGAATGATCACAGTAATAAAAGGAAAATGTGGTGTTATTGTGACAGTGTTTCAAAACATGGATGTAATAACTCAATCTGTAGGGCTGGTTGGTTCCCAGCGCGCGGCGGCGTTCGTTCCGCTGTTGGATTCTTGCTCATTAACGAATAAGCAGCTAAAGAAAGCGCAAGGGCCTCCACCGGAGATAAGGTCAATAAATGCGCGGCTCTGTGCCTCATAATTAATAAGTAAGCGCGATAACATCTCGGGGCAATTACCGAAATACAAGGAAACACGCCGTGTGCAGTGTGTGGAGCATCAGAAACTCATTACACCATACATTCAATTACTACAATATGCTTTAATAACTATGTGTAGCACATAAAGCCGCAAGCGCACGTAAACATTCTTTGTTTCTATTTCGTCAGCATTTAGGACACGGTTTTCCTAATAAACATTTCGTTCTCTTCTTAAGACGAAAAACTGCTCCGCAGTCTGATAACTACTCCGAGGTTGTCAAAATTGATCAGCAATTAGAATTAATGTATAATTGAGCAGGTCTGTCGCGTAGCACCTTCACGACGGTGTCCCACGACTTTCGTGTCGCACCTACGACACTACGTCATTACCATTGTACCAACGTTCGTAGCTAATAAGTTGTCGGTGGCAGTACGAGTCCCGCATATCAACACACGGTAATTAAGTCGAAACATTTTACATTTTTAAACTGTTAATCACGACCACGCATTCGATGTAAATATGACATGATTTTTGAAGCTGTTAAATAATGAACCGCGAGCCTCCTCGTGGGAAACGGTTACGAGGTACCGTTACCTCGGCTGGCTAGTTCACGCTCTGCTGTGCTACGACACTGCTACGAAAGTGCTACGAGAATTAAACAGTTAGACAGATCATTTGAGTACCTCCGATATTTAATTGAACTGATTGTGGTTTGATTGTTTGTTCATCTTGATGTGTATAACTGAGGCTCATATATTATGTAAGGCTTTATCTTAACTTTCTCCTGGAATCATTTTGTTGAAAGAATTTGGCTTGCGTAGCAATCGAGCTACGTTTAGATCTTTGGTCTGAAACATTCAGTTATTGTGGTGTTATTATACCTGAGTTCAGCGAATTTATAAAAAGAAAAATCACCCAGCATAAAAGTTCAAGATTACTGAATAAATACAACAAAAATATATGTCCAGCGCGCCAGAGTGAATGCCTAGACATTTTTTTCCGTAAAAATAGCAAACAATACAAAATGCTTTCACAACACAACACGTTGCAGACACTTCACATTCTCGGTGATTGCGTACTCATTTACTGAATTTATTTACACAGAATAGACATTCTTGTGGCAGATCATATAACCGGCGGGTATCGTTTACAAAAAAAAAATATTTATCGCATTTATAGTCTAATTTTCCGGCGATTGTTTGTTTTATTGTACGTTCATACTTTGATGAAGGAATGTGGAGGTGTAAGCGGTTCCTTGAGGTGGCTCACGTAGGTACGTGTATGTGCCTATTAAGTAAATGGCCCCGAGCGTGGTTTGAGTTCGCGCGCGACGTATGTTTTCACGTTTCCAGGCTATCAGTAGTGTTTCAGGTGTCGGCGGAGGCCACGGCGCGTCTGCACCTACATTCGTATAGTGCGCGCGGCGGCGGCGGTGGCGCCAAGTCGCGGCGCTCCATGTATTATTCAAGCGGCCACGACCCGCGCCGCCCCCGAATTTTGTTAGCCTCGCGCCCCACAGACGTCTCTAATTACATGCTATCGTGACCGACTTTACTGTGTCACGATTATTTCGATTATCGTTAAAGTCAACAACTTGTGGCGACAGAAATTGTTTTATAAACTACCAGCTACCATGTTGTAGTTAGGATATATTTATTTTGGGATTTGCGAATGAATTTACCAATCGGTTTGACGAATAATTCAGGCTAATTTTCAGTTTCTGTAGAGTTGTGGAGCGACAAAGCATGTTGCTGGTGTTTATTGCTATTGGTTAGTTTTTCGCAGTGCAATAGATAACAAGTACAGTTGTTGGGCTCATAGGTACGTGGACGTGGCCGCGGCCGGGGGGCGGCTGCTCGGGTGTCGGCTCCGGTGTCGCGGAATAGTCCATTGTGCGCGCGCGCCGCCGCCAGCAGCGGGAAACAGGTCAAGGTCTCACTGGCGCCTACCTCACAACACTACTGCCTACCTACTTTATATACAGCAATACCTCGTATCGAATTAAATAGCACACATCTGTCACTATAACTTTACACTATTTTATGATCCTATCCTAAAACGTAAAACCGACTCTAGACACAATGTAAGAGAGTGAAGATTTGTGTTTCTGAACTGATTTCTTAATATTAATGAGCTTCGGCCTGTCTGTGTTTAGTCGGCCGACGGAAGTATGTAAACGTTAATATTACAATATAAAATGTTGGCACGCAAACGCGATGGTCCCTGAAAATTTGTTTAAGCACATGTAAACGCGCGCCGAGCGAGATGTGATGAGAGGCTCAGTTTAGGTGTGAAGGTCAATGACCGATAAGGTTGGCGTTACGTCGACCTCTCTTTTCCCCTCACTTCGGCCACTATCGCCAACCGACCTATCAGCAAATATGTTGCCAAATACCTACTGTGTAGGACGGCCGGTGAGCTCAATACGTATGTGACCGATGTTGCCAGCTCATAATATAATCCGGGTTCAAACATTCGTCGTTTGCGTGATATTTGTTAAAAACTCGAATCGTTCTCGATTTGTTATCGCTCGTGGGATTATTTACAGGGAAAACATAGCAGTAGCGTTAGACCAATCAGTCAATGTGAACTGCGGTTAGAATCTTACTGCCGTCATAAGGGCACCGGCATACAGACTTAGCGATTTCTCAAAAGGAATAGGTAATTGTTTGTATTGTAAATGAGGGTATTTCCCATACGTGTCTACGGTTGATAGTGTTTTGGTGGGCGAGGGGGGCGGGTGCGCGGGGCCAGGGGGGTGCTCAGTATCGGCGCGGGCGCAAGGTGCACGTTATCGCGCCATTGTTAGCACCGACAGATTTATAACTTCCCTTTGCCCTCAATAAGGGCCCGTGACCTGCGCACACCTTACACTCCTAAATAACACAAGTACGTGGAATGATGACTGCAATGTACGGGCATATGGGCCAGTCATGTTTGTGGAGACAGACACAAAAAGTGATCGTGAAATTCCTTCAAGAAAATGGATTGCTAAAGAGGCTACTTATTCTGGAATCTAGGTACTCCTTAGGTATCGTCATACTAAGAATGTACATCTTTGGGATAAATGTTGGAAAACTAAATTGTTTTCAGTCAGCCTTTACATTTTGATTAAAGGAATTCCTCTCTTGAAAATAGTCTTCCTAGGTTTGTTGATAAAACTTTTTAAACTATTACATTAGGGAGAGACTGTAAAGTCAAATATATAAATGTGTGCTGCTCAAATTTTAAGAACAAAACACTGTCTTAAAACAAATCATACTTGAACAGAAAGTTTAGATAACTTCAAATTGAAATGAAAATAACCCAAGAAGATCAATAATAATGATTACAAAAATAATAGTATTTGGATTATTAATGTCATATCGGTTATTGAACATTGATATATGTTGTTACTTTTTAGTAAATAAATAACAATAGTTATAATAGAAATATAGGACGTACCTCATAACAGACGGACGGCTCTTCTAGTCATGAGTGAGTGTGGTACTGCCGCACTGTGCAGTGTGAACTGCGCAGGCGCCGGTCGCAGCCACGTCTATCACCATACACACCTGAAAAGGCAACAAAAAACTCTTTGAAATAAATAAACACAAACGCTTAGTACAAAACAATGACAAAAATATTAAAAACAATCAACGTTATTTATTTCTTATTGAAAATAAGGATTGAGTTCCCAGCAGTAATTTAGACAATCTGTGAGAAATTACGCTTGGCGCCATTCCGACTCCACTAGTGTGACGTCCAATCATTAGGGCTTTTTTGTGCGAATAAATATCGTATTAAGTTAATTGCTTTCCATTGCTATTTATTGATTTTATAGTTAGTGGGAACGAACCTATCAAAACGTTACAATTGGCGTACCGTGCACATGCAGGAGTATGTAGTAACCTACCACTTGACACAAACTGACCCACTATTCAGCACAGGACACAACTTTCACAGAAATTAATTTACTAAATGTTCAAGCAGGAACCACGGAATTATATGATAGTGGCAGTCCCACGAACGTAACATAACTTGATCCGCAAGCTGAGCCGCGACACTCGACCCCGTTGATCTTGATCCTATTAGAAAATTATTGTTTATTTAAGAATACCGTTATTAAACAGAACGCGACATGTTAATAAACCCTCTCACATTATTTTCACTTAATTTTTTTTACTGGATGCCTCTACCGTTAAATCCAATTTTAAAGTGACTGTCTCAGTTTTTATTGCCCATTTCGTTTATATGTTTATTATTGGCAGTTTAAAACGGAAAAGTGGTAGTATCGAGAGGTGGCGTACGTCACAAACGGTGATGTTGATGATGTCATGCGTGAGGGCGGCGCGGCGCTGGTATGCGGCATGCGACTCGCTAGCCGCATAACGGTGCGCGCGCGACGTCTGCGCGCGTTCCCAGGCTCCGAGCGCTAGATCGACGCCCCGAGATAAGCCCCATTCTATACGAAACCCAATAAGCCGTTTCCTTGAAACTCTCACAGGAGAACCGCTCCCGTGAAAAAAAATGACCAAAACCATATAAAAAAGCCCGTGAATAAGGCGGGAGCGTGAAATAAGAATGGGCCCAGTTCTGGGAAGGCTCGGCGCCGCCGGTGCAGTCTTTACATCCTTTATAATGATCTTTTTTTTGTGGAGCGACCCTTAATGGCTTATCGTGGGCTGAGAATGTTGGCACAGTGCGAAGCGGCGTGTACCTTATTAGTTGGCGAGGCCCGATGTGGCCGAGCGGAAATCGACAATCGGTTAGAGATTCAACTGTGGAGATTGTGTGTGACGGAAGCGTGCTCTGCGTTCAATAGCGGCCAGCATGAATGACGGAGCTCTCGCAGTTATAGCTGCGGATACAACAATGACTGACCAATTTAGTAACGTGACATTTGCATATTACACTTGGATTCATCCTACACGCTGTCGCGACGTGTGGTGCAATGTTTAATGAAGCGTTTTATGGACAGCGTATCCATCGGTGGCGAGGTGTACGGGATGTCCTCGGTGGGAGGAAGCGTGACGAAGGAAGTGCTTATGAAATGGTCGCCCACGCCGCGTGCGCTGCGCTTCCGGCGCAGCGCACAGCCGGCAGCAGTGGCGGTAGGTGGCGGTGCCGCGGCGTGGCGGAACAATGTAATCAATGCGCGATAAAATGAGAGCAAAGGTGAGAGGAGCGAAGGGCGTCATGTGCCGGCTACGTCACAGAGAGATGCTGTGAGTCAGCGGGACGAGGCACACGTGTCGCTGACGACACGCACCTGACTCATCACGTACTCATGATCTGGGAAAGACAGTGTTATAATATATGCGCGTGAGGCCCGCCGCCCGCCGCCGGCGGCGACCAGTCAATGGACTACTTGCATTCTATATCGGTTATGTTGACTAATGCTAAATATTCGCCAAAATATTATTTTTATACAACATAATGTTTTTCCTGCTTTAGGCATGCAGAATGAAGTATATTTTTTTTCTAAAAGAAAGCTATCTGAATTGCCAGTCAAATCTTTGGTCCCTGCCGGAAAATACACTTTTCGTTATCCTGTAATTTCAGGAAGAATTATATGGTTGGAGTTATTCTAGTCTAACAGTAATATTTGTCTAACATTGAATGTGCGGTACTTATATTTTTTATTAAGTCAAATTCTTGAATAATTTGTGTGACTTAACATGTAAAAGAGCCTTAATTTACTAGGCTAGGATTTGTAGAGTACCAACATTACATTATAATCGTTAGTGGAAGCTTGTAATTGGCTATCGTTTACACGTTGTAGGTACTAGACATTGTAATGTATTAGCTTTCCTAAAATTAATAAAATAAAATAAATAATATAATTGTGTAACTTACTCTAAACGTAAATACAAGTTAAGATAATATTTTTTTCAGTTTAGGTGATGCTTTGACAAAGTTTAGTAAACACATAATTGAAATATAATATAAGAATTTGAACTGATGATAAAAAAACATTCAAAGATATATTCGCTCTAGGATATACTTTATGGAACTTCACTTTAATTCTCTGGTGCTGATGAATAGTCATGGCAACTGACAGTTTATTTGAATTTTCGAGAAAGTGGAAAGTTTAACTTACTACCATGTCAATAGAAGTGGAATGCGGAATGAAGTAAATCATCTAAATAAGCACAACGAGGGTAGGGCAAAGCAAGTGCCGGAGGGCAATGAACAGCCGGGGGTTAAGCAAAACTAGAGGAGTGCAGGGCTAGTGTGCGAGCGGGACAAGCGAGCAGACGTCATGCTCTGGTGACGTACGTCCTGTCGGCAACGTGCTGCGCCGCCCGCGCACACTCCGCTGCACAGCTCACTGTTACCGACACAACCATCAACACTCTACCCCCAACTGTCACACACAACCCCCCAGTCGTCTATTGACTGATAAACTTTGACGGAACAATTGCTTTTAAACACAAGTAGTAAGAACTTCAATCATTTTCAAACAATGCAATTAAATTTGACTACCCTCATTTACAAAATTATAAAATAAACTAAAAGATAAATCGCGAGACGTTAGAATTTGGAATTCAAATGAAGTTTTAGATAGATATTGAGGGTGGGCGATGTTAAGGTAGTAGTTTAAGTAAGTATGAGGAATAGAAAAACCAACAAAAATATATTTCTAATCTTACGCTACTGGGTGTAACATTCCATTGATACAGACGGAAAATCACTATTTAAATTCACTATGCACTAAATTTCACAGTTAATTTCGGTGTAGCGATTGAACGGACACTTGTTTCCAACACAACGCACGAAGTCCGGCCTCAACTAGCGGCGTTCACTAAACAACGTGATAATACAAAAAGAAGTCAGAGGTTACGATGTTATCGAGGGAGACATGAATATTCGAAGACGCGAGGGTCACGAGTGAACGGTCGTCGTAGCATCGCGCCGCGGCGTGAATGGAGCGACCGACATTTTATGAATCGAGAGCCGTCGCCCATTGAGCTGAGCGCGACGAGCGGCGAGCGCCGACGGGGCGCGCGCAGCACCGCCGCCGCAGGGCCCACAGCTCGGGCCCGCTCCGGCGCCGGTTCCGGCCCCGGCGGAAGTGACGCTCCGACCGAACATGGCGGCGCGCGCGCAGGAAGTGCGCAGCTTACCTATCGGGACGTCTCCGCCGGCGGCGGGTGCAGCCGACACCCGCCGCCGTCCACCGCTTCGCGCAGCGCACGCGAGCCCGCATGCGCCAATACCGATATCCGCAAAAGTGCGCGCGATCACTACCTTGCGAATAAATTATTCGTGCTGTTATCTAAAAATATTCGTGTGCGACGCAGAGCGCTCGCAGCCCGCAGCCCGAGCCGACACGGAGTTGCACACGCGAACCGCTTCCCCGCTGCGGGGAGACTGATGAGGGCAGGCCGTGCCGGCGCCGGCGGAGGCTCCGACGCATGCGCACACCACCATCCGTCCCTTTCTGCGGGCGCGCCGCCGCTGCGGAGCGAGCGGGACGACGACAACTCATTATCACAGCGGCGACTCGTGAACACCAATAGACCGAGGAGTAGGGACAAAATATTCGACCTTCACTTCACAACGCACACGAGCGCGTGCGCTGATCGCGTCGCGACAGCTCCTCACACATGCGCGCTCCTCGCAAATTGCTCGCGGCCGCCGCCGCGCCGCCGCCGCGCCGCCGGTGTGCTACATTTGACAATTTTTCCAGAAAACTGACATGCACCGTCACCGTGGACGAGGCGCGCCCGCGTGCCACGTGGCCGCCACTCGGCACCACCAGCGACCAGCGACCAGCGACCACCGCCGGCGACTATGAGCACGACTCACGGGCGGCGGCACATTCCAACCACACTTGATAAGGATTACTACATTTAGTAACAATCAATTTATATGGGACAAAAGATTGCCATCTAATATGAAAAATCACATTCAACAAAGATACGAGAAAGATATGCGAAAAACCTTTTTTCATTCTAGGCACTATAAATTACTTTATACTGAGGCTATGTAAATATATAATTCAATATACTATTTCATTCATAGTGAATTTATTTGCGGCTAACTAAAATTTGTCCACATTCATTTTAACGCATTCCATCTCTACATGCCTGCATTAATTAGTAGGTAATGAGACTTTTTATACATGAAGATCATTCATGATATAAAAGTAACAAATGTATCTAACAATATTTAAATAATCAGATTGCAGAGGAAAAATGAAAGAAAAACATTACCAAAAGTTACATGCGCCGTTAGATCTAACTGTGCATGTGACTTTTGGTAACATTTTCTTTTGCATTCAGTTGACTATGTTGACATTTTGCATAAATATGTCAAATATGAACGAATTACAACGGATAGAGAGTTATATAAAATTAAAAACCATACAATTTCCTTATTACATTAATTCAGGACATTTGTTTTGAAGAGTTTTCACCAACATATATTTTTTTCAATTTAAGGTTTTAAATGAAATCATTCAATGCAGATACAACAATTTAGATTTTTTATTATTTATTATAAATATTTAAAAGCATGCTTAAATAGTTAAAATACTAATTGCAAGTAATATTTTTTTTAAGTATCGCTCAATGTGTGCCTACACAGAGTAGGCGATTAAAAATTATTGAAATTTATAAAAGTACCATTTTAAGTATCTACAGATAATACTTTTTAAAGTTAATAATTATGTATAAAAATACTAGTTCTTATATGGCGGTTTTAAAATGATACTTAATGCCTTAATATTTAGTATTACACTACATAATAGTTTTTTTCAAAGCTACAAGTCCCCGTTTGTTCAATAGTAGCTTTTATTCAGAGGATACAATAGAGAATGTTTCTAACCTATTATGCCAGTGATTGAATTACGGAGAAATGCTCATTGTTCGGTTTCTTTAAAGCGTAAATTTGTCTTTCAACAGTCAAATATCTTTATTTTTATATAGGTATTTTGCTCCATACTAGTAACTGTCACATAGTTCTAATTTTTCCTTTTTTTTTAAATAATATAACAATGATTTCCTCACATTAATGTAGACAATTTAAAACTATAATTATTTATTTTAATTATTTAATTGCGATAGGTTTGGTACATTTCATACGAAGAAACACTTGGTGCAAAAATCAGGAGAAAAACGGCCCTTAAAAAATTATACAGCAATTATTTTGAAACTTTTTGATTTTATCTTTATTATAAAATAATTAAACTAGCGTTTGCAATAAAATTGAAATAATTTAAATCATCAAATTTAAAATAAATCCAAAAATATCTCTCTGATTCCACGCAACTTAAACTGACTTCACTAGGGCAAAATAAAATGGATATATTTGATAAAAATTATGTGAAAGTGTTGAGTTTTTTGATAATTTCTAATAGGCGCTGAGTTATAGTGCGGGTAGATGTGGAAGAAGTACGCAGGAAGTGCGTGCCAGTGTTGCCACACGCAGCCGTAACCATGCGCGGGCGTCGGAGAGCCGCGCGCGCTACGTCGCGCTATAGTACTGCCAACTTACATTCAATAGTATTTTTTAAATTTAAATTATTCTAATTATATTTAATGTATTATCCATTATAAAATACAATAATTTAATAAGTGATTTCTGGGATTATCTCATTATAGGAGTTTTTAAAAACTGATTTTTTGTATTTATTTGTACAAGTACCTAAGCATATAAGACTACAAATAATATTTTTCAGCGTCTCATGCTTTAATAAATTCAAATCAATCATAAAATAATTATTTTTGTCTGTTAAAATTAAATAAGTAAATGCCCAATGAAAAACAGTTTGTGGTAACAAAGATAATCTTTCATAGATTAGTCTTTATCATAAATGATGCATTAGGTATAATTTCAGTTGATGTAATTGTTAAAATATGTATCAAAACTGAACATTTTATGAATCTGAGCACGACCTGTGGCTCATATTTTAATATTGTAGACAGATACTTACTAAAATAATAGGTTTTTAAGTTACTTATGAAGAGAGAGATTAAAAAAAATATAGCAAATACCTACCTGTACCTAAACATGTATATAACATATCAAATCATATTGTGTATGTGTGGGTAAGGAAATGTGTTTGTGTGTAAATCGGTTGGAATCCGGTGTCGTTATCAGCACGTAGGGCTGAGCCTATCTAATCTTGCTCCCACTTTAGCTCTTAGATAATATTCACTTCTTTTCTAACATATTTCAACAATTTACCTCAAATGTTGGCGCCAATCATTCACTGTTCATTTTATTTCAATATAAATAAACAATAACTGCCATTTTGTATTTTTATTACATTAAAATATATTTACATAATGGAAATAAAATATTAATGCAAAAAATAAATTATGAAAATGTGCGATAAAGGTGTTAAACAACATGGAGAACATTTGTTAAATACCTACTGAAGATAATTTTTAGCATAAAGATTTTAAACAACATGTTCAAGTCACAGGTGTTTTAGATTCAATATTTCTCTCATACTTTTCTATCCATGCCATAGGTATCGTTATGTATATGTAGGTATCGTAGGTATCTGGTTTATGCAAAAAAGAAAAAAACAGGGCGTTCTATCAACCTAAAGAATTAGCTTAAAACGTGAAATAAATAATTTAGTAAATAATAACTCAGCTACAGAAAGTAAATAATTTCTACTTCAATACCTTAGTATTTTCATCTGGCAATCTAAAAGAAAAAAAAGCAAAGCCAAAGCAAATTTTTTATGGCAAATCCCCCCAAATTGGGGGAGGCCCAAGTCCAGCAGTGGACGTCTTACGGCTGAAATGATGATGATGATGATGATGAATCTCAAAGAAATCAAGTTTGGTTTGAAAATAAAATACAAGGAAGATCTTTTACTGTTAAAATAAAATACGTATGATAAATGTAGGTGTCTAGATCTTAAATTTACCTAAAAGATTTAAGATTAACCAGGAAAAACCAAAGAAAAACGTTTCTACACCTACCTTACAACGGATCCAGAACATTGAATAACTAAACAGCTACAAATTGAATTATAAAAGACTTTTTAATTGAACTATAAATACATCTATGCCAAAGATAAAATAAATGAAAAGTATTAAAAATTGCTAGGCATTAAAACAGTTAGTAGATTTTTAAGACTTCAACTGGCAACACTAAGATGGGGAATACCCAAAGATAGGTATCTACATTTATGACTGAAACACTAGGTAGGGAGTACAACAAAATCAGACAAGAATAAGTGGACACAAAGTAATTATAAACTTTATTGTTATAAACTTTGGTATTATGGTAAACACAAATCTATTTAATGTTTTCAATAGTCTTAAAATTTTATTAGAGGTGCAAAAGTATTTTAATCATTTGAAGTAAATTACGCAAACTTAGTAGGTAAATTATAATTATAAATTATGATGAAAAACACTATAATATGTGTTATGAGGGAGCATTTTAAACACCAATATTCAAAAATAACTAAGGTAAATTATATAGCTTCTATAAAAATACCAACAGAATTTTCGTTTTGTAAAAATTATGTGTCTTTAATTAACGCAATACCTTTACTTAATTTACTTACCTATTAAAAGCACCTTCACAATATTCACAAAATTCATACGTAACCGACTTTTCTGTCGATTATAATATTATTTATCTGATAGAAATAGAATTACTCGTTTAGTTCTCACAAATCACCACACAGTTCACCTCTACACCGGACATCATTATGTCCCAAAAAAAGTTACCAAAAATTACCAAAAATTTAACAAATATCACTGATCATTAAATGGGTAATTGGTCGCCGTAACCAACTGTCTACGAAAGTTTCGAAAAAGTCACATTGAATAACAAATTCCGTTAGGTATTGGGTAGTCACATATACACCAACACTCCACATATGAGCGCCAGCTTCCACCTTCTTTTATGATCACAATGTCTTGGAGAAGTACAATGGCATATTAAGCTCGATTAAGGTTCGGCTGATTGCATGATTTATAAGAGTTGATTTGAATGTGATCCGGGCTAGTCAGCTGCAGGCGCGGGAGCAGTGCGGCGCAGGGCAGCCGGCGGCCGGCGGCCGGCGTGAGCTGCACTCGTCTTCTCTCAGGCGTGACGTCCGACCGGGGTCAGCGAACGCAGGGCCGCCGATAGCTTTCTTGTGCCCGACAAACGACCCTCCGAGATGTCACTCACGTGTTTTCTGTCGCCCTTCCCGGGCTGACACTTCCCAACGACTATTCGTTCCTTCCTCGCCACCGAACTCGCGCGCCCTTTGATGCTTCACATTCCTTCCAAATAAGTAGGAGAAAGAGGAAGTATACGGAACTTCGCTTGTCACATTTTGCAGCACTATTATTTATTTGTACACAAACACGCGCGGGCCCATCGAGAAGTGATATCTTCAAGTCGGGGGGCTGTGTCTCGTTAATAGATCATTGTTGTGCGATATCATCGTTTCTTCGGCGCGGGGGCAGCCATCAGCGCTAACAGATTAATCGTGGCAATGTATCACACGTGCAGTCCGCGCTAGCGGCCCTTCTATTTGTAAACCGGCGCCGAGGGCCGCGCATTCCTAGCGTGCCTCGTGCCCTGCGCCCGCGCCACCCGAGCGCTCTCCGCTGCGGAACTACCACTACCCACTATCGGTGACCGCCTATAATACTGCTAACGTCTACTACTTCATTCTATTTTTTCCTACATTTGCGGCAGTGTATGTCGTCCACGGCGATACAGTCGTCTGCCCAACGCGCACATACGACTCTGAACTCTATTGTCGCTGTTTAAACCAATGCTACTGTAACTGTCAAACACTGAATATTGTTGAGAAGATTTCGTCAAATTCTTCAGCCTTATATGGAGTTGTAAATGGTTTCGAACGAAAGATTTAACTGATTCTAAAATCTATAGGTGTATTTATTTTTGTATATTGCTGTTTATAAAAAAAATATGTAAGAAATGAATATGATGGAAAATTGGGTGTAGGATTTTCTCAGCCTAGCCAACCTTTATCGTAGCAATTTCGTAGCCGTTGGCGTAGCAGTTAAGGCTTAGGAAATGCCCTTTTCCTAATCTAGACTTAAGAATCTACTTACATTCTAGTGATAGCTAGGATAGTGTCACCATTGTGAAAAGTGTAATCATTTTCGAATAAGGGTTTAAAATTAAGATACCGAGTTTACTAAACTATATAACCCAAATACGGTTAAATAGCGTCTATTCATAATGAGATGTACCAAAGTACAGTCCCTGCATTCCGATGAATGGTGAGCGGGCGCCGCGACACGGCTGGGGCCAGGGGGGGGGATCGAGGGGACGAGGGCACGCAAGGGGGGAGGGGGGCAGCACGTACGCATGCCTGCGCGTGCGCCTGCCTGCGACAAATAGCCGCTACAACAAATTCTAACAGGTGTCCGCTTCAGACCAATTTTGGGCTTAGTTAACAATCACACGTCACGTAAAAGCCCTTCGGATTACAAGAAGTTTGATACGAACGGCGAACATATTAATTAAAGGGTTCCTTCCAAATAACTCTAATTAGGGGTTTGTAAACGACGATACTTAGTTTCACAACGTGACTCATAAAACGAGACAACTCAATAAATAGTCACCATGACTTCTATTCATCTGCCGGCAGCAGAACTATGAGCAATCACGACCATACAAGGAACTGACTCACCCGGATGCACGCGGAAATGAAAACTTCCGAATTTTCTCAGAACTACGTTACAATCCGAGCAATTTCCGCAACTAAAGTCGAAATCATTAATTAAACCAATTGATGAATCAGAAAATATAGCTATCTGATTTGCTCATTAAGTAGTTGATTGAATAACCCGAATAGAGGCAATCAGTGGTCAGCGGCGGTCGCCGATTGAAGAGTTACTAGAGGTACTCGCGTTTACTGGAATGTTAATGAATGTGGTGCAGTGTCGCAAATGACTCACAGCGATCTTTATTAAAGTGCTACATAATGTTCTAATGGAATGCGGATGCTTCCTGGAATCAACTGTTAGAGCTGTGATGACGGTCCTTCTAACGTGTCTTGATTGTGTCAACGATATGTGTAACTTAACATAGCTTAGATTTTTGGAAGCATCGCAATTAAATATAGTAATCATCAACATGATCAATTTTAAATAGTGACCGCAAAGAGACCATATTCCAGAGGCACTTCCCTGCGCTGAACGTGTAAGATTATCATGGCATCAAGAAGATACTTGACTAACGCATACGTAAGGGAAGAACAATTTAATTCAAAGTACTACTGAATGAAGACTGCAAAAGATCAGCAAACTAAATCTGCAGAAATCGAGGATTCGATTTTGGAAGAAGTGTGCGCAATGTGGATATATAGCTATAAGTATAACATGTAAGCAAAGGCATGTGTCTGTCATAAGAATGGATAAGTCGCGATATTTCAGAATTTCTGAAACGTGCAAAGAATCTTAAGTTATTTGGGAAGAATGCACAACCTTTATCTAAAATATTTTAACGCACCACATTAAAAACAATTAACAAGGCGCCAATTTGTATAGACAATTAACTTTAAAGAAAATTAACGTAATTAAGTAAGTTAATTATAGTAATAGAAAGTCTCTAGCTATTATCCGATCAATATAAGATTGGAGTTTCCCAAGGGGACATTATCAGGCCAATGTTCTTTGGGCCGGAAACCGAGTTTCTACATAAGGTTTATCAAATTAAATGATGATTATTTAATAACAATAACTTTGGCACATTTGAACTTTACGCTTACCAACACTGCATTCTGTAGTAACAAAGCTGCGTTAAAACTTGAGCGATCGTCCGTTACGATAAGCGTTCAAAATTCCCCAAAGATGTTTCGATAGCAACTTTTATGATATTTTACGAGACTTTTATGAGACAGGAATTTGTCTTCGAAGCAACAAAATTTTGTTAAAGTACACATGCTACTGGTCATAAACGTGAGTAATGGAAGCCCGCTATAAATTTGAGGGTAGTTACATCATGTGAGAAGCCTGCGTAGGTGATGATAAGGTGGTAACTATTAGTGGTGGTGGTGGTTCATAAGCTTTAAAGATTTCATCCATTTTACCAGTTGTGCTGATTGAAATATAATAAAGGTGTAAACAGCATATATTGGAAGACCACGTGTTCTTGCAAAGGCGTTATTAATCCAATATATTATTAAAGTTCCTATCACATTCCATTTAAAACTGACACTGTCCGCTTTCGAAGCCTTGTTAGCGTTTCGATAGTAAAATCTTCAGTATTATTTGACTAAAAAGCTTATGTAAGTCAGTGCCGGGTAAGAGGTTAGTGGTGCCACAAGGTACGATGGCGTTGCAGCTTGCGCTCGCGGGTGGCTGCGCGCGTGCGCGGCAGGTGCGCGCACACCCGGCCGGCTTGTTACAGCCCCGTGTGAGAATTCCCTACCGTTGTAATTACCGACCCTTTAGGGTTCCTTCAGCCCATCCTGCCCGCGCTCATGCTAATCTTTTGCTTATAGAATTAATCCAATTCGCATTTAGATCATTCTTGGGTTTCTTTTGTGTATTCTTCTCTGTATTATATAGGTTTTTGGAGCAAACATTGCTTGATGTTTATTTGAAGCCTTTATAGCCAAATCATCTGAAAGTTCTCGGATTGTTAGCATTAGATACCGTGCATGCCGTTTTACTGGATAAAAACCTTTGTTATGTATATATATATGTATATAACGGAATTCTTTATATATATATATATATAGTAAAGAATTTAAATATCATGGTATCTGAGACATCAGCCCTTGATACAAAAATTACTTATATCTAGATAATAACCACTTATCTTGGTAAAATGATTGATTTCATATGTAAAGAGACACTAATCTTTAAATTCTTAAGAAACCTTGTATCTGTTGAACCAGTTGAAGTATTAGTATCTACAAATGTTTATCTAAATCATTATTTATTTCGTAACTAAAAGGTATCTTTATAGGTTCTTGCTATTGTTTTTCTGGAATAACTTCTTTTTATATTTTAAATCTATCAGGTAATTTATTCATTCCTGTTTTGTTTGGTTTTTATTTATTTATTTAACACTTTAAGCACATAAACGTACAGAGGCGGACTTAATGCCATAGGCATTTTCTACCAGTCAACCTTTGGGTGATGCAGAGACAAACAGTGGTAGGTGCAATGAAACTGAAGATATTCAAATATAAACGTATTACCTATTTAAATCATAAACATAATACATATACCTAACTATATATAAATATAAAAATACATACATACATATACATAAATAATCAAATTTACTAAAAACAAATGAGACAAACAATGACGAAACATTACCGTTGTGATGATACTGCCAACTTCTTGCGAATGTGCTCGCGAACGTGCTCGCGAACTTTAACTTTGAAGGTCAATCGGTTGGTTACCATCCTGATTTCCTGGGGGAGCGCATTCCACAGAGCGATAGACTGGACAAAGAAAGAAGAGTGAATGAAGTCTGTGCGATGAGTGGGACACTGAAGAAGACGATTGTGCGACGACTTGACATTACATCAACATTTCTTTTATTTATTTTTTATTAAAAAGGCTTCTCTCATCTCCTTCCATCTTTCGCGAGCCCGCGCGTCCATCTTCTAGTTTTGACGGAACCTATCCAGGTCGTCCGGCCTTCTACGTGGTCTGTCCTGACCCCGCCTTACTGTCAAAAGGCACCAGTTCTGTACTACATGGGCCCACAGTTTGTTCGGCAACGTAGCCATATCCTGCCCAGTCCCATCTAAGTTAGGCATACTTTTGGAGCGCATTATTGTGTTTTTTTATCTATGCTAATAGTACAATGAGATAAAATTTGCAAATTTGTATAGGATAATCTTCGGAACTACTGATCCAATTCCAAAAAGTCTTTCACTGCTGGGAAGCTACAGTATTGCCGAGCGCCGTGTCATAGAATATATTTAACTAGCTTCTGCCTGCGACTTCTTCCGCGTGAAATTTCTTACTCCCTCAACCCACTCTGTCGCTTCGAATCGCCTGTAGGTACTTCACATTCGTCACTTTTTTCTTTTCGTTTGGCTTCTAAGGGTCCGAGCGTGATGTTATAAAACCTATAGCTTTGCTTGATAAATGGGCTATCTAACACTAAAATATTTTTTCAAATCGAACCAGTAGTTCCTGAGATTAGCGCGTTCAACCAAACTAACTCTTCAGCTTTATAATTTCTACCGAAGGGGTGTAGAATCTTGTATAGGTTGCTTATCAATGTCCTTGCTACCCTGTATGTAAAGTGAATATTAATGTGTATTATACACAAAAACCGTCTGCTATAAATTCTTTGAACGATGGTGAAAACTGCATCAAAAATCCGTTGCCTAATTTTGAATAACAGCGCAGTCACACAGCCAGACACAAAGTAAGACTAATTTTATATATATATGTGAAGGTATTAAAATTACATGCAGTCTAGCATTCTAAGATCATCATCATTCCTAATCTTCTCAACACACTGCCCTAGCATAGCCTTGGAGCATGCTAGGGGGATAGGTTCCAATCCCGCGCTCCTAACGAATGTTAGCATGAAGAATACTATAGGGTTATAGTCGGTACAACGCCGACGGAATAACCCCATAAAAGAGGGGACCAAGCTTCAATCACATAACCAGTCTATAATGTTCCCACTGCTGGGACACATGCCTGCTCTCGGTGCGAGGAACTGGGCTGTACAGTGCCTGTCTGGGTTCGTACCTACGACCTACTTAAGTCACGGCTGTTACCACTGAGCCATCACTACTCTCCATGCTTCAGTGCTACATTTTAATACTTTTATCTCCCATTTAATAAATTTTTGAATAAAAATTCTATTATAAAATATTCTAATAAAATTAATAGTTTTTGTTTAGACATTTAGTGTAGTTTTTATGGATACAAACTATTTTACTCTGTACCATACCGTAGGTATAAGAAGTCTTCTTTTATTGGTATTATAACTGCAACGCAGATTAAACTCAAAAGGAATGATATAAAAAACCCGATGTTAATTAAATATCAAATACCGAAGTTTAGCAAACATAATTCCTATTTATTGACAAACTCCAATTTATCTGATTGATAGATTAATCTTTGATCGATTGTTACCGAACCGATATAAATCGTAAATCATTTAATTACCTATATCGAATGACACATTAAGTGGTCTTAATGATAGTTTATTTAGTTTCCACAAATCCGCCAAGTACTGAATTACCGACCGTTGTTTGCGATTCCAAAAACCGATCTCTCGGTAAGTTTTCGTACTAGCGATTGTTAACTTACAATAGCTCATGAAAGCATGTGAAATCTATGAAAGGTTCTATGAATTTGAATGGCATATAATGTTAGTTTTTCGTGTATATTTTTATTTTTTTCCTTTTTATTAATTTTTATTTATTAAATCTAATTGTTTGGATTAATTTATCTGAAATAATATTTATCTGGATTTTAATTTTTTAATTTAATAATAAGATCATTCGTATAATTTCAAGATAAAAAAACTAAATTATTAGAAGCAAACGCATATAGATTAACCGCAATTCTAAAGGTAAGTACTTAAGCAACAACTGAAAACCTGAAGTATGAAATTCTCTAGGGGAAATTATAACCTAAGAAGAGATCAATAAGTCGAATGAGGCTTGTCCTTCAGCCTAAGTGACATTTAAAAGTAATTTTCAGGACAGCTTTGTCACTTGGAAAAAGCTCAGTTATAAACTCTAGTAACAATACGTTAAATTATGGCTGTAATGAATGCTCTTTGGTTAGCTGTATTCTTCGACATCATAAAGAATACTAATAAAAAAAACCAAATGATACCTACCGCTACCACTCTTAGTAAAGAGTGTAATCTACATTAAGCAGAATTTCAAACAAGCTGAAGTGAAACTGTACTATAATAAATAAACGTTATGAGTCGACAGCTTAGGAAGCTCGTCCACTCAACAAGAAAAGCATTGCTTTCAGAATACATTGTATTTTTAACCGACTTCAAAAAGGAGGAGGTTATCAATTCGGATGTTTATATGTTTTTTTTTTTTTTTTTTTTTTTTTTTTATGTATGTTCGGCCATAACTCCGTCATATATAGACGGAATTGCAAAATTCTTTTTTTGTTCGAAAGGGGTTTATTCCGAAATGGTCCCATATAATTTTCATATAGATCTGATGATGAGTTCGGGAGACAGACACCGGAACTCTTTAAAAAATGACAGGAAATCAACCGCGATTTCTGCTATCGCATAAATATGCATTGTTTGTTTGGAATTAGTGCAGGCTGAATACCACAACTAAAAATTTAAAAATAAAAACTTTTTTGCAAAAAAAAACAACCGACTTCCTTAAAAACACTACAAAGTGAAAAATAACTTTAATTTCGGAAGTCGGTGGCAAAAAAACCATAAATACAGATCCTAAGACACCGTGCACCGACTACCGAAATTAAAGTTATTTTTCACTTTGTAGTGTTTTTAAGGAAGTCGGTTGTTTTTTTTTGCAAAAAAGTTTTTATATCAAGAAGAAAACGATCTTTACTCTAGAAGGCATTAAAAACACCTTTAAAGAGTCGTATCCAGGCCTTTAAACCAGAAAAAATGTCGCAAGAACGCATTTTCAAAAAAAAATAAAAAAATACTGCGCATCCTTTTATACAGTATGGATCGATACAATTAATTTAACTTCACAATTGAAAAAAGTATCTCAATAAGGAGTCCTCTTTAATTAACACTACAATGTAAAGTCAGAGTTGTCGCCGTAGAGTGCTCCTTTGTTAGATAAAGCGAACGGTACTTTATCGGTATTTGCATTTTAGATAGCATTCTTAATGGACATATCGTAATCCCATTACAAGTTTCCAGGAACGATCATTCTTCCACTTTTTATGGTCAATCGGCTCCCTGTGAACGTATCGCGGCTTATAGCACTTGTAATCGATTTGAAATGAATTAAATAACCTGTGTAATGTACGTTCGTAATAAAAATGTGGTAAACAGTCGCCATTCCGTTTAGTGGTGAAACAGCTCGTAAGCCTTTGAAGAATATGCATTTCATCTCTGTAGTGACGGAGAGTATTTTGATTGTGAATGTTGGACATTATTTTTATCTCAATGGGATCAAGAATGTTAGGATAACTATCCCTAATACTGGCAACTCAAGTGTCGGATGTCACATTTTCATTAAACATTCTTAGTTGGGCTATCACTGCAGTACTTATAACTCGTTGACACATGCAAGCTGTTGCGTGTTGTTCTGATATCTACGGTTTGTTATAAGGTAGTACGCAGCAGAGCTTATGAAGAGAGATTCGACTCTAATTGGTACATGAATATTATTAAAATAGGGTATCATTTAGCATCGAAAGCAGCCTTACCGGTCTTATAAAGAAAAATCTGCCGCATGAACCCATTTGCCTGCTTATTACAGTCATACGAACGTAACAGCGTAAGACCCTACGCGTTCCGCACACTGTCTAGTCCCTTCTTTAGAATGATCCTTATGAGATAGCGCCATTACGACGCTACTTTTTAGGGTGGTAACAATTCGCGCAAAGGGTGCGGCGCAACAGCTGCACAAGTCTGTTGCTATACAGCACACTCTCCGCATAAAATTGACAGTTTAGCAAATTTTTGTAACAAACGAGCCCAAATTAATAGCGCCCCATATTTGCAGACACTTGAGGATAAGTGAACATGTGAAGTTCGTCTTTTAAAATATGATCCTTTTTCAAACGGTTTCTCATCGATTACAGTTGTAAAACTTAGCTTAGCGCTCGTTTCCCAGTGTAGTATTCGGAGATCGGTACCCGGGATATAGAATGGGGGGGATAGGATTTGGAATAGAATATGGAACCGGAGTATTGAGTTTTGTTATGGAATAGTGAAGCGTCGCGTAGCTGTCGCCGCCCAGTCACTAGATTTGGAGGATAGAATTTATATTATTCTTAGGGCTCAAAGATTTTACTAGGATTCGCTATGCACACTTCTTATTGTTGCAAACTTTACGGGACCATGATAAAGATGTGTTCAACGGATGCTATGAACATTTCTCATGTTTGAAAGATTTTAATATACTGTGCTACTAAATAATGGATGGTACTGCTACGCTATGCTACGAAGATTTATAACGGATGAAAGGTTCAGCTACGCTGGGCTATGAAGATTTCTAATGGATGAACGGTTCTGCTACGCTATTCTACGAAGATTTCTAATGGATGAAAGGTTTTGCTACGCTGTGCTACGAAGATTTCTAATGGAAGACAGGTTCTGCTACGCTGCGCGCGAAGATTTCTAATGGATGATAGGTTTTGCTACGCTATGCGCGAAGATTTCTAATGGATGAAAGGTTCTGCTACGCTGTGCTACGAAGACTAAAAAGCGCAGCAGTGCTACGAAGTTTTAAAACAAAACAGAGACTTTATAGTGGATGATAGGGATTTTTTTGAGTATGAAAGGGTGTTGGCGCTATTCCTTATACTTCTAATGCATATAAAGGCAGGTATTTGTTGTTTATATGGAAATGATGCAGGCTTTATCAAGCACCAATTTTTACTTATATTTCAGATAGTGTCATTTATAATGTTCGACGAAAACGTCTTGTTTGGTTAACGAATTAGGATGCTGTCATATAATTGCACACGCCATGTTTTTTTTTTCAAGTAATATGAAATCTTATGATATCTTTGCAGATTTTCCGAATGATGAAATATTCAGCAAAAGTTAAAAAATCCGTCTTAAAACTTCTAATCTTTTTGTTCCTAGTATCAGTAACTATACCTATATATTACCATATATTTGATATAAATAGTCACAGATAAAGTCATGAGTCAATTTTGTTTTTTTGTTTTGCATTTATTTTTCGGAGAATCTTAAGAAATAAAAAAAAAACAATATGACTCACCCCTTGACGTGTGATAAGAGTTAACTGACAAAATATTGTTTGCAACAAAATCTGCATCAGATCAAACGATGATTCATTTGAATGATTAGCATGTCGGTGTCATTATAGATAATTACATTATTTATTATACCTAGCTTGTTAAGGGTCTGCTTCGTGTAATCTTTTTAAATGTAGGGACTTGACAGTCATTATATGCACATTATTAACAATTATCTAAATATTGATGCTTTTTTGTGGGTGGGAATTCATCAAGTGACGTCTCCAGCTCTGTGTGGAGCGGAAGGGCGTGTCAGACTTTTACTGACTAAAACCGCGTTCCTTCAGTTGCCTGTGCCAGGACCACGGTAACTCTATCGAACGTATCCGTGACCCTGGCAGGAAATATAGGTGCTAACAATTAGACTTTGGTAGCGCCTTATTGTCGTAGCGATAAGGGTGATTTTCATAGTACAAATTTGTGCGGTTCACTGTGTATTTTTAATTTTATTCGAATCTAGCTTTTGCCAGCGGCTTCGCCCGCGTGGAGGTCGGAAAATATCCCGCGGGAACGTACTACCGGGATAAAAAGTAGCCTATGTCCTTACTCAGGCTCTAAACTATCTGTGTACGAAATTTCATTTAAATCGGTTCAGTAGTTTTAGTAGGAAAGCGAGACAGACAGACAGACAGATAGACAGAGTTACTTTTGCATTTATAATATTAGTGCGGAAGTGTGGATTACCCAATGTTATTTCGCACTAAGATTTTTTTACTAATATTGAAATACTGACATAAGACGACAGACAACAGACTTTACATTAATTTTCCATAGTTTCAGTTCTCTATGTGCCCTATTTGTGGACAAAGTCGCTAAGAGTTGAGTTCGTCCACGACCTAAAGCGCTGAAAAGTGGAATAAACTGCAAAATTATCTGTGGAATGTTAATTTGTTCGCGTACTTAACAGAAATCGTTAACCTAAATAGATAGCTCCGCATTTTTTTAATTATCTGATATTTTCATGGTGTTTATATATGTTTAATCCAGAGATGATGTTTTGGTAGGAAGGTGCCTAAAGTAATTTTCAAAAAAGGAAAGGTGGGTAGGGAACTTTGAACCGAGGTTTTTGTTAACTGTTACAGAAAGAAGCCTCAAACAAAGGCATGGCTACCTGCTAATCACAACTACTTATTGATGTTTTATCTAGATCCGTAAAACAAAATGTAAGGGAAGACACGAAGTAAAAACAAACAGAAGAGCAATTCTCGTAATTTTAAGAAATATTCATAGTCTGATCTCATTCTGTCAGAAATACCTCGAAGTTGCGTACATTTTTGACAAATTTTTGAAATATGGTTGACGCCGTCGTGTAATTGCGTCTACATTTTAACCGTTTTTAATGATACGAGTTGGCCTTCTGAGCACTTATATAGTTTTTACAAAACGCACTAAAGTTGCCAATAGTAAAACTACCTAGTAACGAGCAGTCGAGACATTTTAAAACTCATTAATTTAGGGTAATTTAGTTTAACTATCGGACTATTATTGTTACAATTATAAGAACAGTAAAAATTGGCTATCGTCCACTGTTCCTAATCTCCCAACCTAATGACCCGAAATGCAAATTTATTTCACTTTTAAATAGCTCACATTTTTATGTTTTGTTCCACATTGTTACATTTCATCGATTAGAAAGAATTGTTCGAGATTTGAATGTAATAAGATCTAAAAGGACAGGGTATCGTGTGGGGCCGGACGTAAAGAATAACACCACCCCATTTCTTCCCGTGGGTGTCGTAAGAGGAGACTAAAGGACTTACTAGGGAATGGACAGCAGCGTTCTCTATGCATTTTATCACCAAACTGCGATCGCCAAGCCGCCTGCCAAGCGTGGCGATTATGGCAAATCCCCCCAAAAAATGTACCGGTCAAATTGGCGGTGCATGGAGGAGGCCCATGTCCAGCAGTGGACTTCTTACGGCTGAAATGATGATGATGAAGATCTAATAAGGATTGCCTCGTTGGTCTAGTAGTCGCAAGCTGCTGAGGACTAGGGTTCGATTCCCAGGTCAGGTAAAGTGTTGTTGGGATTTTCTTTCTGGAATTTCTAAGTAGCGTAGCAGCCCGGAGTCTGGATTTGTGCCCGGTTGAAGGCAAAAGGCTCGCCCCCTATTACATGAGACTTAAACATAACTGAAGAAATGTGTGTGAACCTATAGGGTACAGTCACGAGCACGAATATGTATACACTTACCAACTTTTAAAAGGGATTTTCTCTTATTGTACTGATTGTAATTTTTATTTGATTACGAACATAGTATTTTGGATTCCACACTATTACGAAATTTACCTAATCTCAAAGTTGCAATCGTTATTTAAAGAGAAAATCGCTTTTGAATTTGGCTATGGGGTTTGTTTTGGCATATTATTACAAGTGACTGTACACCTCTGCCTAACTCTTCGGGGACACACGGCGTGATGCTAAGATCTAATAACTATTTGTGCGTATCACCGTCATTCTTCTCCCCATTTAAGCACAGGCAACATAGGCAGTTGCCTATGGGCCGCCACCACAAGGGGGCCGCAACCACACCACAAATAAAAATAAATCAATAAAGGCTCAGTAGAAACAAAAAAAATTGTGTTAGCCAACTTATTTAGTTGCTTTCTTCTTTACCTTAACCTTAATAGAAACTTTCAACAGTTAACCACAAACGATTTGAGGGCCTCCACCACATGCTCTACCTATGGGCCGCCGAAGTCTAATTTCGGCGCTGCTTCTCCCCTTATTCTACTGTCTTTATTTGAGGACGGCGCAGCATGTCTTTTTAACCGACGAAAAAAAAACGGAGGAGGTCATCAATTCGAGGCGTATATATATTTTTTTGTTTTTTTTTTTTATGTATGACCACGCATAACTTTTTACATAGTAGTCCGATTTTGATAATTCTTTTTTCATTGGATAGGGTATACCTTGCCAAGTATTATTAGTACATTAAAGCCGCAAAAAGTTACAAAATAAAAACTTTTTAACAAAAAATCAAACCGCTGAAAAAAACAGAAAAGCAAAAAATAATAAACCTTAAAATTTTGAGTCGGCGCTTAAAAATCAATAAACAAAGATCACTCAAAGCGCCGACTCATAATTTTAAGGTTTATTATTTTTTGCTTTTCTGTTTTTTTCGGCGGTTTAATTTTTTGTTAAAAAGTTTTTTTCTTCCATATTTCTCTATAAGTCATCATCTCGGTAGTCGCCCCCTTTCCAGCCGCATTATCTATTTGTACGTATAGAACTAAGTTAATATTTACTGTTTACTAAATAGTTTGCGCATGTAGAGTGTGTCATAGGGACACAAATTACGCGCTACAGATTGCGAAGTGCGACCTTTTTACTCGCCTTTGTACAGCAGATAAAACGAAACAATGACGTCTGCGCTCGATTATGTCCATTTCTGAGTAGCTAATTAATACGTTCCCATGAAATCACTTCAGTCATGGTAGAAAGATATTTGCATACATATAAATAAACAAGGATCCCGGTATCCGCAGGCAGTAGGAACAATGTGCAGGAAGTAGCTTAACCGCTTTTTGTTTTCAATCAAGTACTTTGATATTATTATAAATTTATTCCCATGACATTACATGAAACATTACATATTTGTACCGCAAAACATTTCAGTGATTGTTGTTTACAATCAGTGTGCAGCGGTTCTACGCATTATTATGAATCTCGTGAAGGTCTCTCCTCACTACGTTCTAGCATTGAAGACAAAATCGAGTGCCTTAAAGCGACAACGGCATTATTTCGATTGATAAACCTAAGTCGACTCGGGCAACGAAAGTGGAACAGGGTTTGTCAACATGGACCGTCAGCTGGCCCCGACGATAGTGCTTATCGCCTGCGGGACATAGTCCGCTCATTCACAAGCCTGTCCATTCATGCGCTGCTCCCACCGTCAGCTTCGGTCAAATATGGTCCTTAAGACGTTCATTAAAGGGTTTAAATTCGTGTGTGGGATTTGAGGGGGAGGTGGGGCGAGGGGTAATGTAGATCGAGGATATCGCGGGGTCAGCGCGGATTGCAGGCGCCCGATAAACGTCGATGGCGTCCAACGAGTCAACTAACAACCTAACACACACACACATACACACGCCACACACACACAGACACGATCTAAAAATGTAACGCACATAGAATTGAATTATCACCCCATTAAATATTTTCAACATGAATTCTTACTCTTGTGTCCGTCGATAAAGAAAATATGTCACAAATAAAAAGTTCAACTGTCCCATTCATTTGTTGCGTGCGTGATAGTAAACTTGATAAGGATTTAATGTAGAGTGTGGAAAACAACGGCAGTTACTTGGTCATTTTATAGTAATTTCTCTATTTGTGTAGTAAACTTAATGATATCGTGCTTTTAATCTTTATTATCAGCTCAAAAGTTGCAACGTGCTGTAAACAGGTGCCATAAAACAATTGTTTCGATTTTTTATAAATTATAATTACTGGAAACTTCAGAGTTAATTAATGGGAAACGCCAGAGTAGTTCGCGAACATCAAATTTTCTTACATTTTTTTTTTGTAATTTGCAGGTAGTTCTCAGACTGTATGTTAAACAAAATATGATTCGCAACCATATCATGTGTGTTTACAAAATGATAATTATTAAAATCACCAGTACAACCCTGTTTGTTACTCAAATCCCATTGAAAGACATTTTCATAAAGTAGTAATTCAGCAAAGCCATATTTTTTGTACGGTCGCGAAACAAATTTTAATCAACAAACAGCCTTTCCTGCAAATTGCAAAAAAACGTAAGAAAATTTAAATTTCGCGGGTTTTTTGGGCATCCATCTTAAGCACCTCATTGTTTAAGAAGCGATAATTAAAAAACATCTTTTGATTATTGAGGACTCACGCCACTAAACGTGTACCATCAATTGTCAGAACGATATGTTTCGCGGTTTTATTTCAGGACCACGCTGTATTACACCACCCATTGTAACCGCCACGTCACATGAGTACTGAGTCCTGCAAATAACTTACGAATACGTAGATAATTGTATTAGTTATTTCCCCCACTTCATTTAATATGCAGCATTGATTCATTGATCATGTAAAATCATGACACATATGTACAATATGGTAACGATTTCCGCTAAAACTTGCAGGAGCCGACCCCGTTGACTTTTGACATCGCTGCGTACTGAATCATCTAACAAATAATGTATCATTCAAACTACGAGAGTCCGTTATTCGCGAGTAACACTCATTCATGCTTGTGTGACACGTCGCGAAGTATTTAAAACGATTTCATTGTGTCGTGCAAAATATACTACATTTACCTACGTAATTGATAAAATGGATTACTTGGATGTCCCCGCTTTGCGCGCAATCTGTAGCATTCTTTGCAATGCATTCAGAGACATCATCATTAGAAAATAAACTTTATGTTATGTGATGTAAGGCTTTGTTTGTGTTGCGCCGATAGCTCTTAATCAGTGCGTATAGCGCTGTATAAATGATTGTTTTGATCTGCCGATGCCACTGCGTAATAACATACGTACATAGTGTAACAATGGTCTAAATTGCCAGTGCAAGATGTGTGGCGCCAAGTGCAATACATTGTGATTGACAAGGTATCCCTCAATTGAATGTGGTTATTACCAATAATGGCAACGTCGGCAACTACACACTCGTTGTCGCTCGGCTTTGTGAAGTGGGACTGAAACATACAGTAGATAAGTACTAGAAACCTCCCTTAAACATCAAGGACTCGGCAAAAAGATATGCCTCGGCGAAAATAAATCTCCAATGGTATATGAATCGAAATAGATTCCACGATCCATCGTTTGGCACCTGCATGCGTAGCATGACCACCATAGAAAGGGGTTTTGTCGACGGAAGAATAGACAAAATTACAGATTGTAGAAAGATTAAAGACAGAATTAAAGATTGTAGAAAGATTTGTACCGTTTTATGCTGGCGTTGGCGTAGCATGACAGTGCTATCTCTATTCTACTAAGAATAGACAAAGTTATTTCTATGGTGGTCATGCGACGCGTGCTGGTCAGCTTAACTCACAAAACGGTGAAGGATAACATCGAGACGAAACCGGCATGTCCCAGAACCAAAATTTGGACGTCATATGACTTCTACTGGGCCCGCGTGGCAGATTACTTCCCACCCCCTCTCGAATAGATGAGGCCTGTATCTCAGCAGTGGGAACGGGCTGATTATGCTTATGAAGCTTTAGTTCGTTGTTCAGGAAAAGTATCAACACCCAAATTCTACAGACACAACAGCAAGGAACAGAAATTCAAAATGAAAAAGAGATGAAACCCAAGCTAAGTTGATCAATAAATGAGTCAATGATTTTTTTAGCCGGACACACTGACATTCAGCAGCAAAACTGAGGTGTTAGGTTTTGCGCCCCTCACATAGCCTGGCCCATTATGCTGACTGTCTACACGTACTTAGGTATCGTCAGCAACAACGTCTTAAGCACTGATAAAAATCCATCAGAAGTAGAAATAATCCAAAAAAAGAGGGCATTTTTGCTGAATACTCTAACTAAAACTCCTCTCTTTTTCGTTTAGATTTATATGTTAATAAAATCATTTTCAAAATATCTTCAGTACTTCTGATACCGGATGGCAACATTGTCGATAACGGAGATAAATATCCATTCTATTAATTCGGTTTTTTGTTTGTTTTCTTACAGTTGCTCCTGGTGCAGCCATATTAGAATCTAAGAACTCTTTTCTCAAGAACAGCAGATGCAGAAAACTGCTAAAAGCCAGGTTGCCGGCACGCCTGCTGCGTCGACCGGACGTCAATGGATCAAACTTGACCCGCCTATAAAGGGTTCCATTCATGACATCATTTATCAGCGCTGCTTCCAACGAGGGTGCTTATCGACCAACAAAATCCATCGATTGTGCACGTCACAGGCGCCATCGCTAAATTCTAACGAGTTATCAATGTAAACGGTTTGTTTACACAGTTAACCGTAATCTTATCCGGTGACCTCCTTAGACTCTCCCGTTTCGAAATTGTATCGTCGGTATCGTGTGGTGTCCTTATTACTTGTCGACGGAAGTGCGCGCTCGACTCGATCCGGCGAGCAAACGTTCATTCATGTTCTACGTATTTATTTAGTGGGCAACCGTACCTACCGCGCTCTTCAGATAATGACTTCAGACAGTTAAGGCACCTAGTTTATTTTTATGTTTATTGCTTTATCTACACGATGGTACTTGAATGAAGGAGTGACAAATTCTACAATGCGTTGGAATGCGCTGTTTGATGACAAAGAAAGTTCAAAGTCCTTTGTTGCATGCGTGTGAAGGGTGATACGAATTGTTTATACGAGCACAGTTCTTGACTAAATGAAATTGTTTTCGAAGCCAGCTTCGGTTTATGAAATGTCGTTATAGAACTGAATTTTTGAGACCATTTAAATTGCATTTCTTTTTTCAGTTTCTCAGAAACCTATCGACGAAGCCAATATTTCACGGAACAGGTCGACCCCATTTAGCTTGTTATCAGGGAGACAAAAGCTAACATACAAAATAAGCCACCGATATCTATTTTTACAAGTCTGTTTGCTTTCCAAGGTGTCGGTTGGAGCGGAAGTGGCGAGTAGGAGCGGGAGGAAAGGGACGCACGCGCAAGCTAATTGCCGGGAATTTCGGAGGTCGCCCGATAACCCGCGTCTGCACCGGAAGTCGATAGTGCTTTGATGTGTTGCGGTGGCGTCCGCTCCCCTATGTAATGTACTTCACTAATAAACGGCCACCTAGTTGAGCCAGCCTTGTTCGACACCAAGGGCCCATATATGGTCAGTTCTGTCTTCAGATTTGATCTGACTAAAAATTATACCATGTGTAGCCGTTACGTCTTTAAGATCGATGGTCTATGATGGCTGAAGCGAAGTTCAGTTTCAGATTTTTGTATGGAAAGCCTTTAATATAGGTGAAGTTTTGGGGAAAACAAATAACTTTTTGTTGTACAAGAAGGCTTTTTAGAACAAAATATAGCCATTACAGAAACCATTTTGTTAATGATGGTCAATTGGAAAACCGATTGATCATCTCAGTCTGTGTTTTTACTGTTAATTTAAATTTAATTTAATTAATTTTAATTTTATTATTTAATTAATTATTTTTTAAATATATTTATTGTTATTAAATTGTAAAAATTATGATCTCGATATGGATTGTAATAAATTATATTCTCATTCATTCAGTACGGATGCTGAATATCAAAGGAATATCGAATATACTCAGATGAAAGATGATTTAAGACAAGAGTGTGTCATGTTTTTACGGAACTGCAAACTAAATATGTATTGCATGATTTTACTGGTGATGAGTAATGTCGTGTGCAGGACTGTCGAGTGGACTTTGACATAGAACCGGGTGACGTCAGCAGGAAAAAGGTACCAGATAAGACTTTATATAAGATTTGAATTGTAACGTCTTACTCTTAAGGTTTATACACATCAACGCGATGCACCCTCCAGGCGCAAAAACTTTGGGCATTTTATACACACCGCGTTGGTGTGTGATAGCCATTAATGTAAATGCGCAGAAACCTTTTTCAGAAAAATAACGGAATGACTTACATTTGTTCGTTGCACGTAAGAATAGACGTTTAGATGTCTAACAAGGATATTGCTAAAAATGTTTTTTGGAAAAGTTTTTCAGCAGGTTTATATGGTACTGGTTTGTTCTCCATCTGACTACGAGTATCTACCAACCTACTTACATATTTTGAAGTTTATTCCTTCTTTTTTGTTTAATTGTCCTGATTTTTGAAACATCAAGATAAGAAATAGTGCGTTTTTTCTTAATCTAGAAAACAATACTTTTGTAGTTCTTTATTTTTGTCCGATTTGCGGTTGCAACTTCGTTTTCTTGCATTGAATGGACGTGTAGCATACCTGATGTACTCTTGTCCAACTACCTTCCGTGTATATTTTATGTATCTACCCTCAAATCGAACTGATCTGCAAAGTTATTAAGAAATCAAAAGATATACGTTGAAGACCTTTGACCAATCCCTGGCGATTTGAATTAATAAGTTCGGTTATTTAATTATAACAGGACTTATCTAAATTCCAGCTTAGGCTATCTTAATGCGAACAATACACAAAGTTATAAATACAGTTCTTATCGAGAATAAAAGGAAAATCGTAAGGTTTCAGCGACGTCGTGCGCACGCGCCGCTGTAAGTTCCCCGGGGGAATACCAGCCACATCCCGGTAAATTACACGGACGTCGTTTCCGGGACATATACCTACGTCAATAAGTTGTTCTTATTAATAGACATTGCATTCCTTTTGTTATGTTAATTGGCTAAGTTAAGTGTTGCGAAGGGGATTGTTTTGTTCAATTATTTTGTTGCTTTTTGGGGTCAGTAGGTAGATACGAGGTGTTGATGAATAATTACGGGAAAATGTCGTTTGGTTTCTATTACATTTTTTAATGTAGCTTGATTGTAATAACTATTTGTGGTTTGCAATATTTTTATACAAACAGGAAAAAAATTGAAACTGGCAGGTATCCTAAGGTTGCCATGCCAGGATATTGGCGTAATATTCGCAGAAAAGAAACCAAATGCATGCGGTTACTGTTAGTCGGTATGCTATATAAAATTTTAGTGTTGTTTCGTCGCGCTGCGACTTTACGTTAGTGTGAATCGAGCTTTAGATGACAAACGCCTGCGTGTTCATGACATTGGCTGTAAAACTGAAAGCCGGCAGAAATAAATTAGATTAATGTTGAATAAGAAAATCTTTGGTCCTCCATCCATCCATCCGGTGTTATTATATATATTATTCTACGAATTTTGTATTTAGCTAAACAAGGAGGTAAGTCCGGATAGTTTTGGTCACGAGACACACGTGGCGAAAAATGTCCCAAGTGGCGGTTACAGCACATCTCAATAGGATTGACGTTAATGAAACTGATAACAAGTAAATTGAGTAACGGACGAATGAAATTTCGTCACTTTTTTATGATAAAAAATCAATTTGTGTCAGTCTGTTTAACCTTTATTATCAAAGGCCGTGTGGTTTTGCTCTAGAATGCTATTTAAGGCGGCAGTGCATTCTCTTTAGGGTTTAGCTAGATCTTCTATTAGCCTAGCACCTGTCGATAGTTTTGATGAGAAAGGGGGGGAACCGATCACTTTTACGAATTTTTTTGTTCGAATTCGTTTGACCGAAAACTGTCGGTCAATAGTTTTAGTGTATGTTTGCTCTATGCCTTATTTGAAATATTTTTAGATCATCGAAGTATCATATGGTAACTATGACCATGGTCCTATTTATCGGCCAAAAAGGAACCATTTTGACGAAACGATTTTTGAATTTAGAGTGTGAATATATAAGTGAAGAATTTTACTGTTTTGACTTGATCATTAGTACCACTGACAACTTTCACGTGTCTCCAATAAAAATAACTTTTAACATTTGACTTCAACATTTCTATTATTATATGTATTATAGGTATCGTCAAAACCTCTAACCGGTAACTGTAAGTGGCGTATATAAACATTATCGAAGCCGCTACCAATAGATACGGCACCGAAATCTCTGTTCAATCCAATATTTTTTAACGTTATCTCTAGAGTTGTTACATTTAAACAAATACGATAAGGGAACGGTAACTAGCTCCTACTTACGAAAAGTGTACCAACCGGATGTAGCGTAGTTCTAATGACAATGTTACAGATATCGGTACCCAGATCTAAGTAATATCAATTTTTATATTTAATGATACTAAGGGCCTGTTTAAAGTGTGTCGGATATGGGTATATCAGATAAATAAAAATATAAAATAATAAATACCTAAGAAAATGTTCTACCCTACAAGTTGTGCTTGAAACCGTCCATCAATAATAAGGACACCGCAGTGGCAAAGCTTATATTTTTCCAGAATGTGGCCTGATCAATGTCGACGTCACTGGCAAATATAGAACTGGAAAAAGTATCTTTACCTACGAGTGAGAGGCATATAGGACCTGTTGGGGTAATATAGGACATGGTAAATCCACCTCATGCCAAGCTGTAGGAATGAGAGTGCCTGGTATGATGATGTAAATAGCTAAATACCACTATTGATAGGTTACTTTGTAGTGGTAATAAAAGGATCATCATCATCATCATTTCAGCCGTAAGACGTCCACTGCTAGACTTAGGCCTCCCCCAGTTTGGGCGGCTTTGCCATAATTGCCACGCTTGGCGGGCGGGATCGCAGTATGTTGGTAAAATGCATAGAGAACGCTGCTGCCTATTCTCTAGTACGTCCCTTAGCCGCGTTTTACGACACGCACGGAAAGAAATAGGGTGGTGTTATTTTTTACGTCCGGCACGACACGCTAAAATAAAAAGGATGAATGTGGTCAATCATTGAACTGTACAATTGGGGATATATTTGTCCAACAATAAGTGCTGTTGGCTAACTTATTAACTTACTAATAGCATAACATCATATCTTGTTTCTCCAAAGGGTTGACAAGAGGTGTAGGTACTTATAGTACAACCACATTTTTCCAGTTATGTTTAAGTCCCATATAAAAATTGAAGGTGTAAGAAATTCCAGGTAGAAAAACTCAATAATACTTTTCCCGCACTGGGAATCGAACCCAAGACCACATGCTCAGTAGTAGCGCTTGCGACCACTAGACCAACGAGCCAGTCACTAATGGCGCCCACCGAAATGACCGAAAATCTTTTCATAGTATAAAACAAAGTCGCGTTAAACTACGCAACGGATTTCAATGCGATTTTCGTCAATAGACAGAATGATTCAAGATGATGGATTATATGTATAATACGCGGGTGAAGTAGCGGGAAAAAGCTAGTTCAAAATAAAAGGAAGCAATTTAAGGGAAGCATATTAAACTATGAAAGAGTTTCTAGAAATATACCATTCTCCGTATATGAGTCACAATGTTAATAATTTCACCAGGACAATGCCAGGAGTGACTCCGACGACCCGGATGTTGGTCAATTCCATGGAAACTTCCGAATTATGAACACGAGTTTCGTTAGTTAAAAATGACGGAGCTAAATCGGTCACCGCATTATACAATGACATAGAAATCTATAAACATTTGCAAATTTTCAGCAAAAATTTCGTGAAATCTTCTGAAAAACCTGATATCGGGTAGATCTTTGTCAGTCGGTCCGACGAAATTGTCGGGTTATGAAAAGAGATGGGAAGGTTATTAGCCATTATCTTGTAAACGGCATTTTCTGGTAGGAAGGTAGATATTTCATATATCTACAGCTTATTATCATTACATAGTATAAAATTAAGTTGCTTCCGCTGTCTGTTCGCTTAGATCTTTTAAACTACTCAACGGATTTCAATTCAGTTTTCAGCAATAGATAGAGTGATTCAAGAGGATATTTATAAGTATAATACGCGGGCGAAACCGCTGCCTGGCAAAAGCTAGTAAGTTATAAAAACGATTTGTAAAATTTAAGAACCCGTAGCCCCAAACCTTTGTAGTATCATTAACGATTGTTATACTTATGATCATGCGTTCTCGTCGTCGGTCGCGTTAATTCGTCGAGGTGTCAAACAATGATGTCTACGACGTGTGTACCGTGAGCACGCATCACAATCAACGACCTATTTAGAACGCATAATTACTGAACATTACGGACTAATCACACGCCCGATAAAACACGCTTGTATATGAGGTCCCTATCCGTTTTTAATATGATGACAATTGATAATTACCGTTTATTACTTATCGTTAATTAGCGGGCGCCAAATATCTCAATGCAGATAGATAATAAATATTTGATACTGGACTTGCATAGTCATCCCTCGTTTGGTTGAATTCTACAAATAATGCTAATTCATAGAGAAAGTTACTTACTATTGACTGGTTTTTGGGGACATCTGAAACAAAAACAACAAAAAAAAATTTAGTAAAGGTAGATGGTTGTATGCAAGCGAAGTCATGGGAGGTTCAGACGAGGTACTAAAATGTTTGCGGCCTGATATTTTGTAAGGATGGCGCGGTAGACGCTGCCCTCTTGTTCACCAAGGCAGGCCCCTGTGCCGTGCTCCAGAAACCGTGGAAGCAGGCCGTCAGACAGTTTGCAATTAATCGATTACAATAATTAAATTACGTGATGACGTAGTGACAGCTGCGCAAGCGCCACTGTGTGCGCAGGTGTCTGTGTGACGCGCTCTTTGAGAAAATCAAAGGAAAACCCACGCGCTCGTCTCGCACTACAATCGACACGTTTTCATTTGCAAAATATTGGTGTTACCACCTGTAATCCGGTTATAATAATGTATTCAGCGCTCCGGGCGTCGACTTTGTTACTTTTTTTAACGAACATGACGCGAATTGTTCACGAGCTGTATCATTAAAATGGGGGAAAAGGCGAATACATGATGGAGTAAAACAAATATTCGGTTGTCAGTCATTGTCTCAATATGCGTATGCATGGTGATAGCAAGTATGTTGGCATATATACACAATATTGTGTAAATAATTAAATGTGACGTAATACAGGTAGCGATAATGCAGTAGAACTTAATCTTTGGCCCACTGATTAAAAGATACCTAATCAAAGTATCAGTTTCAAATTAATCAACGGGTTTATGCGAGAACAGATAGATCATACAAAAATAATGGAGAGGAATTCTGCCGCAATGCCAAAAATCTGAGTCGATCACATCTCAGCAGAGAGATTGAGCCCATAGGAATATGAAGAGAAACGAAATCTTACCTAACTTCTTGAAATACTACATTAAGGTGACTTATAAATAACCATGGCTTACTCATTGCATTAACGCAAAAGTGACTTTGCCTTGGGTCATGGACATCATTGGCGTCCCTAGATGAGTCACCATGTTCGCTGACTCATATCATGTAAATCAGTAATATTTAAATTCCAAAATCCATTGCATTGTTGGATATGCTTTATGCCTTATTGCAATTTACGGGCGAACTTCATCCATAGGACCGTAGTGCTCCTGCCAGAGTCGCACATTTATTTGAAAAACTTACCGTGGCCCTGGCACTGGCAAGTGAAGGAACACAGGTGGGTTTTAGTCAGTAAAAGTCTGACACGCTCGTCCGCTCTACCTAGAGCGGGAGATTTCCTACCCACAAAAAAAAAGGTCCGTAATGCTAAGATCTTCTCTAAGTTTTGACTAAAATATCTAGTTACGAAGTAATGGCGACAATTGGTGCACCGCAAAAATATTGAAGAACTTGTATTAACTACCTTTTAAAACAGAAGAATAAGTATTCTCTTGGGGGACTGGTAACTCCCTACGGTGATCTCTAAGCCATTAGAAATATACAAGCAAACCGACTTAAACTGTGGTCTTTCTCTGCTGTTGATGATACATATGGTATTTGGGGTAGGAACAGGTGCTAATAGTCAGCAGGTTAGAAACGTTGAGATTGTTCTGGTCACATTCTAGACAGCAATCTAAATACCTAGCGTTTCCCTCTTATTCGAATTTAACATGACTATTATCAACAACTCAATCCTCTTTGCTTTCCCAAAAAGATAGCCAGTACTGTTTGTAAAGCACAATAAAGTAGAGAAGACATGCTGTGCTGATTCAAAATAAATTGGAAGGTGGCTGAATAAAGCGGAGTAGAACTTATACCCTTTTTCTCAGCATACAAATGTTTGGTCATTCTGATTGGAAAACTCAGGGAAAATTAAAGATAGCCAGAGAGAATGGCTATATATATCCGACGACCAGTATCTAGCCATTTGGGATCTATGCATGATGAGCAAGATTTAATGCTAAAACAGCTACATTATTTGGGAGACCTCAAGATGCACCGATCGTCGGTTTTATAGCAATGATAAAAGAGGAGAACCAACGGTTAATCCTTATAAAAAAACGTTCTATATTTCCAGAATAATAGCATTTAAAGATAGAGCTGTTTCGGTGATACAAAGGTAAGGTGAACAATTGAATTGAGGTGGGCAATTGAAGCAGAACATGCGTCGCCTAGAATTAATACTGTTAACTTAAAAATTGTAGATCAACTATAGCACCTTGCCTGAAACAGGGCTTTCCCTACCATTCAAGGATGAAATATTCACACCTTTCTGATAAAAAAAGCAACCAGTGCCTTTTTCTTCATCAGAAATACACCTCCTTGCCGGGTCCCACGAACTCTAGCGTTAGAAACCATAAAGTTCTTAGCAAGTTTCGTGTACTGCAGCGACTACACAGGATATAAATATTTCAACTAGGTCCTAAAGTTATTAAGATGCTCGAACTGGGGTTAGCAAGGGTTTACAAACCCAATCAGTAAAGGAACCTTTTTGAGGATAATCAGAGTGTCTAGACACACAGTTGTCTAAGTGTGCTGCACTCACAAGTAAGACTTCGACTGGAAAATTCTTGTCAGAACCCCAGGGAGGACACAGTCAGACTTCGAATGAAATATCAATTAATTGCCTTTGCGCTAACTGAGGAAACCACCAAAATCGGTCAACGTGACGCCCCCACATAGCGTGAGCCCAGATCCGACCTGCACGCGTAGCATGACCACCATAGAAAGAACTTTGTCTATTCTTGGTAGAATAGAGATAGAATTGTCATGCTACGCCAGCATAAAACGGTACAAATCTTTCTACAATCTTTAATCTGTCTGTAATTTTGTCTGTTCTTCCGTCGACAAAACCCTACAAAATTTCTACGGTGGTCATGCCACGCATGCGGATCAACCTTACACAACCATAATCAACTATCTAGCATTTTTCTTACTATTGGGATCGGGTACCACTCCCCAGACCTATATTTTACAAGGACCGACTGCCTATCAGACCTCTACAAACCAGTTACTGGGTAATACCCATTGGTGGGACTGTTTGGCAGACTTTCGGGCTTCTGACGCTTATTGACACGAATCAACCCCACACAAGCAAATTCAAAACAACAAAATTACTAACGGGTTGACAATAGACAGCGAGCAATTATGTGGTTATGAAAGAGTAATAAGAAGGGGGCATGGAGTCCGTCCAGTTGCACCCACTTAGTTGTGGAGATTATAGTAGTTCAACATTCCAAGCGAGTCGTGTAATTAACGTGAAGGTCACTGCGGGGGCTGTGAACTTATTGAAGGGTTCAAGTGAGGGACGATTGCAACGAGGGAAGGGGGGATTATACGGGATGTATCACAACTATTGATGGTTTTAAGAGAAATTATTTCTATTTTTTTTTCTCACAAATGTCACAGTTTAATCCGTCTCTTGTTCTTGGCATATAAAAATAATGAAAATTACCTAATAATAATGCACACTTATGTGGGTGAAATAATCTTATTAAAAATATTCACTGAACTAAAACCCTGTTGACTAAAAAATAACTAACTATTCACTTGATTATTCTCCCTATTCTAGTGATTATCTACCTATTATCCAAATTTTTTTTCTACCTAGGGGCTGATTTTTCAATTCAATAATAATCAGATAACTTTTTATGAGAAATTAATACTGGCGGTATTGCAGCTTTTATATAATATGGAAAGTCAAACTATCTTAATAATTGTTCTGATTAAAATATTACTTTTAATATAAATAGACTGACTATTGAAAAATCAGCCCTAAATGCCTTCTAAACTATATTATATATTAAAATCTTGGTGTCTGTTTGTCGGTGTTGTTCTTCTTAACTGACGCACTAGATTTCGATGCGGTTTTTACCATTATTTAGACAATTTTTTAAAATAAGTTGTTATTAAAGCAAAAACTGTGCGAAGGAGGGGTGGGTTACTGGCAGATAATAAAAGAGAAAAAGATTTAAACCAATCATTCGTATTCGGGACTTTTGAAATAATTTATTGTAATAGGGGTCAATTTAATTAAACGGTTTCCTTATTTTAGTCAAAATCTTAAAATCAATTTAATCATAAAAAATATAGGGTAATTTGTAATCCATAAAATGTATGTTCGCCCATCACCCATAGAAATAATTATTGTCTCCATGGGGGGTATAATATTATGATCATAAACAAAATGTATTCCAAAGGAATAGACTTTTCTCCAGAATTCCTTACTAAAATTTTTTTTCTTTAATAAAAATAAAGAAATGTAAATCATCACATTTTAAAATTGAAGTAAAAATATTTTTAAGTATTTAAATAAATTATATGACATTAATATCGGGCGCAGGTTGTATTGCGCGGTGTGCGTGCGCGCGTGTGTGTGTGTGTCCGTGCGAGGTGCGCGTGTGGTGGCGGGCGCGCGGTAGGTATGGTGAGAGGCCGAGCGGGGGCGCGCACACACACAGCCGCGCGCCGCCAATCGCCGCGCCTCTCACACGCACACCACCGCACACCCGCTATGCCATAAACCTAGTTTTCTTACGAAAAACGAATTCATTTTGTGCACGTTTAGGGTTCGGGCGCCCCCGCGCACGCCACCCGCCTTCACCACCACCACCCTTCACGACTCCACACCTTCGGAACACATAGAAAAAAAATCACAAATATTCGCACTGTGATCGACGCCCTCCGGACTTCAACAAATTTTCAGCATTTTTCCTGAACTTTTTTCCAAGGTTGTTTTACATATTCGGAAAGCTGCCGAAACGCGCTTTCGAATGAGTAGAAATAGATTGAGAACATAAAAAGGGGGAATGAAATGTTCCCATTTGAACTCTACATCTATACCGAGTGTTCTATTTCGACCTGAAGAAAAAATATTTAGGTTTTTATAAATTATTTTGCTGGAGGAGATCCTGTAGGATCCTTTTGCGAAATAAAATTTGAAATGAGACTATTCGTTTTAGCATGCAGGCGCAGGCGCAGGGGCCCGCCCAGGCGGCAGCGCGCGGGCGCGGGGCGGCGGCTTCACTGCGCCCTCGCACTCGTACATAAGTGCTAAAAAAAAACTTTCTCACCCCGAACCTTTTGCCACCAACGTGTAGGCGCAAGTCTATACATCACTTTTGTGAAATAAAAGCTGTGAAATATTTGCGCGTATTACGAGGAAAATTGGTGAAAATTTTCCGACCTCACGGTGGGTTTGACGTCGAACCCGCGGCTTCCATCGTAATGAGATTTACAAAAATCAATTTAAATTAAAGTATAAAATTCTATTTTTGCATTTAGTGCATAAAAAGTTTGATTTCGCTACAGGAATGCGAAATATAATAAATTAAAGCAATCGGGAATGTCTATGCCGGCGCACCGTCGCAATGGCCCTCCGTTGATCGATATTTTAAAATTATTGACGTACAATATTATCACGAAATAAACATGAAAAGATAGCGCAGAAGATGTAGTCGTAGTAGAGCTCATAAAAGTGCAATTCATTGTGCGCGTGTCCTGAGCGCAGCGGATCTGCGGCTGCGCCCCGAACGCAACGCATTGGCAAAAAATGCATGCTTTCCGTTGTTCAGGGCATTTTCAATGGGTTTTCGGTTTAGTTTCGATTACGAATATTTTACTTATAGGCGGATAGATATTATTTTAAATAAGTGGTTAATTTCAGTGGTAAAATAATTAGCGACATTAAGAAAAAACGTTTAAAATCTTCAAATGCCCCATTTTCCGCCCATCGATATTGATCGGTCGATTTATTTACTATAAAATTTACCGAGCTCATAATGTCCAGTATCTGAAGAGAGGCCCAGTAAAAATACAATTATGTATAATAAGGCGCTTTAAAAATTCTAAACTAGGTATGTAAAAGTATTTTTCCGAAAAAGGTGTCATTTGGGCCAAAATCCCCTGACTACAAAGATTTTCAAAATGTAATATTTTTTCAGATTTTAATAACAAGTCTATCAATGCGCGAACAATAACTGCACATCTAAAGTTAAGTAGGAAATAATATTAAGACAAGGGAATATTTTTAAGCGCATTTAATTTGGGTAACTGATCGACCAAAGAAAGTCCGCAATTATTGAAAAAACTTACTTCAGTATCAGAAGACTGTTTTGCAGACTGTTTTGTCTTTTTTGCAGAAAAGATAATTTCAGAGAGACCGATCTCTTTCAAATTATCTTTTCATGCATTTAATTTTTAAACGTCTCACCTAAACGTACAGACAGGTGTTTGAGAGGAATAAATCCAATCAATTCATTTGGAGAAACGTTAAATAAATATACAAAAAAGTAAGTTAAAGCATAATAAATAAGTGTGAAAGAGTTTTGTTTTGGGGCCCGTGTATATACCGATGGGCCAAGGAATGTTATCAGCGCTCGTCGGTGTGGGTGAGATTCCCGGAATGCCGGGACTAATCCTAGAGGCGCGAACACACACCGCCTTCGTGACGCCTGCGCCACCGGCTGCGCTAGCGCTCCATACAACACCACAATTTATACAAGGAACTATTTGAAAGGTACTTTTTTTAGTAATGAATAAAATGTTGAGAGATCTAGTGAACCATGGAGATAGGTATCTGTATAAGTTGGGTTATTTCGCAATAATTTTGTTGCGAAATTTGGTATGGCGAAAAATTTTAGGTCATTGAAATATAATCATATTGCATAAAATCCTCTAGTCCTTACTTCCAAGGACATTTTAAAAATGTTTCAATAAAAAAGAGAAGAGAGTTTAAAATTATTTTTTTGGTTCAAATTATGCATTTTCGCAATACCTTTTTGCCTATAGTAAAAATGCGAAGTTACTTTAGAAAACTACTAGACTGCATCAATGTATAATTTATAACTGTAGTATAAAAGGTTTTGATTCGTAAAAGTTTGCAATTCTACGAATAACATTCGCGATAAGACATCGCGAGTCTATTCGCACTTAGCTCTAGGATTTAAAACTTGAGTTGCAAGAATATTAGAGAAAGCAAACACAGATAAGTCAGGAATTCATTAGAAAAGCTTTAACGGTTTGTTTTGAGAACACTTCACATTAGAAAATGTGTTTATGTTTGCCGTTGAATTACAAATTGTTATTTACCATTCTTGGAATACGGCCTTACCATATCAAAAGAGGAACCTATCATGGAATAATTAGACAGACAGCCACTTGTCCTTTGATCTCTGTTTCTGACGACAATTATAGTCGCATAGAAAAATTAAGTACATCCGCGCACTTACAAGATAATTACATAAAATTAATATGCTTGGCACAACATCGCGACTTGGCGCTATAGATTAGCCGCTTACCAAAGAAATGAACAAACATGGATGCAGATTACCTACATGTTATACAAGTGCCTATTTATACGATGTGGATAAAATTAATTATCATACAGTGGGGAGTAGGAAGGGGTGGAGTGCGTCGACCCCGGAACGGGAGCCAGCGCCTTGGCAATTGTTATTTTTTAATTTATCATGTGCAGGTGCCGAGTGGAATTTTGACGGCATTTTATGTTACTGAATAATAAATTAAATAGACTGTTAAACAGGCCAGGTGGAGTGTTTTTTGATATTTGATGAAGAAATTAGCCTTCGATGAGTATTGTGGGATTATGCGCACGCGCATATACGGTTTATAGAGTAGTTACACGTTGCACGTTTACACGTGGCGTGAAGGTGTCGTATAGATGCTCTGCCGCCAATAATGCGAGCTTTGCGTGTATAAGTATTTAATTATATTAATAATTCAGCTTATTTTATTGCCATCAGATCACTATCGTATCATTTTTTAATATCAGATGGAATTTTATTTCGCTATTAATAACGCAATAAGCGGTATTTAAAATTTTAGAAGCTGCAGTAACTGTTGGTCTTTTAGTCAATTTGTTTTTGAATGAATAATTAATAAGCTAGTTTTTATGCATATTAAAATAAATATGGACGTGGTAGAACCCACCTGTAGACCTAAACCACCTGTTTAGGTCTCACCAGACCTTCTTAATTAGGTACCTTTATCTGCTTAGGAATTAGTATAATGTAAATATTAAAAGTTCATGCTTAAGTATTACTTTATACTTTTTTACACTTTTTGTTTTCTCATTTTAATATCCCGCAAATATTTTAGTCCATATTGAAACGGCAGTTGCTTGTTAACATTTTTCTGTGTGACTGTACGCGCCAAAGGTTTGTTTAAAGAACAAAGGTCCCTGTTAGCTAATTAAACGTAGTTTTTAACTTTATGGACATTATTAATGTTTAATTTAGCTCCTTGTTTCTAAAAGTTTACTCCAAATATTTCGAAACTTTTTATTAATTTGGAAGGAACAGGAGAATTGGAAAAATAACCTTTTTCTTTCCCAAATAAGGTTTGAATTCGATCACCGATCAACTTAAACAAATAGAAACTCTTCGTTAATTATAACGTCAGTAATTAAGTAAGACTTTTATTGCTGTCCTTGGCTTACCCAAGGGAAGCGAAGGGCGGAAATAGAGTATAGACACACGTGTACCACATGCGACGATAACGATGCTTTATGCTATTGCTGCCAAATATTTCTGATACTAATAATTAAAATGTACCTTATAACGTGATGTTAAAGTATAGATTTCTTTGAAGGTGGTGTCGGGTACATCCGATAACAAAATGCATAGTTTGGTGGCTAAGGAAAAATATATTGTCATTGTAAGCGGGTAAGTGTAGAGGAAAATGATACCGTCGAGTAGGTAGATAGGTAGGTCTTGCACGTGGAAGGCTCTTCCAAGTATTTCCGAGTAACTGAGTAAGGAGCTAAATACCTATAGCATGAGCGAATGCTGACGCGGAGTAGCCGTGCGAAGTATTATATTAACTGCGTTGCTAACAATACCGAACTATCATGTTTTCCTTAATGTACTCATTACTTTTGTTTCTAATCAGGATTATTATTTAGACATACGGTTGTTTTGTAATTTTTTAAGATAAAAAAATAGCTTATTTGAAGTCTAAATGAAACTGTAAAGTACGATGCGTACCAACTGAACACAATTTATGAAAAGTATTTTGTAGAGTCGATACTTACTTGTGTTCTAAAAATACTTAATAAAGTGCCTATTTATTGTAGTAACATTATATTTTCTGGTAGTGCTAAGTACTATGCTTCCAAGCTAACGACTTAGTGCTTAGTTTTAGTATGGAGATCGGACATACTTCATATTCAAGCGCCAATTGAACCACGAAACTTAAATAAATAAAAATGTATCAATAAATTCAATCTTTAATTGCACTACCCTAAATTTGCATGTACGTAAAAGTTTATTTAAAATTTAAAAAAAAACCCCTGACCAAAACAGAAACCTCTAAAAAGTAAAAAAAAAAACGTATTGGCCCTTTCAGTTTAATAAGAAGTTGTCGGTAAAATTTTGGTCAACCGATCGTCATGTCGAAATGGCTGAACCAATTTTCATAAAACATGTCTAAGAACCACCGCTGGATAATCTACGTTTAAATAAAAAAACGCATCTAATTCGTTTTACCCATTTAAGAGCTACGGTGCAACAGACAGACACACAGTCAGACATACATAGCGGTCAAAATTATAACAACCCTCTTTTTGCGTCGGGGGGGGGTTTAAAAGAGATAAGTAACCAGGGTTCTCGGATACTGTTTGAAGTTTAGTAAGAAACCGATGGAGGTTTTCAAAAGAAATTAGTTAAATAAACTATTTGTTTTCTATTATTTCAATTAATTTTAATTCGGTATAGGTACATTTTGCAAGTGGGTTCAAAAACTATCTATTAGTTAGTTTTCGATTTCAGTCAACTTCAATCATCTAATATATTAAAGGGCTTATATTCTCTAGAATTCTAGAAGTTAGTAATAAATTCAAAAGATTGAGGACTTGAGAAGTATTTTGTGAGATAAGTACATTTCAATGGATGACTGTATAACTAATATCAATCAAAAGTGGGGGAAACCGAAGAAAGGAGGAGATTTTGTAAAGAAAGATGTGACACGTAGGTGTCGCCAGTAAGAGATAAATGGAAGAAACTGAAGACATTGGAATGAATGAAAAGGTATAACTGCTAATTCTCTAAACAATAAAGGGTACAATTGCAAGGATGCTGTGAGGGATAATACACAAGAACGAGTGAATGATATAGTGACAGCTGAGAGGATCGCAGAAGGGAAAAAACATTGCGCCGACCCCCAAAGGGCAGCAAGATGATATCCTAGTTAATATTATAAATATGTACCGTGTGGTACCGGACTTAAAGAATAGCACCATCCTATTTCTTCCCGTGGTTGTTGTAAGACGCGACTAAGGGAATTACTAGAGAATGGGCAGCAGCGTTCTCTTTACATTTTACCACCATACTGCGATCGCCAACCCGCCTGCCAAGCGTGGCGATTATGGCAAACCCCCTCAAATTGGGGGAGGCTTATGTCCAGCAGTGGGGGTCTTTCGGCTGAAATGATGATTATAAATATGCTGTTGTCAGGATGAATGGATTGATGGATAAATGTTTGTTACTCTTTCATGGAAAATCTACAGAACAGATTTGGATGAAATTTGGCACACAGATAGTTAATAACACATAGGATACTTTTAAACCGGTATTACTTTCCCGTGGGATAATTTCTGATCTCCACGTGGAAGCCGTTGGCAAAAGCTAGTACTAATATACATATATGACAGAACCACAATAACTGTCACGGTAAAAAAACTGAGGTATGGGCAACTGGTGTCGATATTTTATAAACAGAGGTCCCCGCTGTCTCTGTATAGTATGTTGGGACTTATATATATAATACACAGCCATTGTTTTTTTATTTTGTTATACTTTAGATGTACATTTAGAGTGTTTTTCAGAGAACGTTTTGATATATTAAAAGTTATTGTATTATGAAAAACTACCGAGTTATGGCGATTTTCTAAGTAACGGAATTTTAACGCAGATTACCTCAAAAATATTTTTCGCAGCATGCTTTATCTGCAGTAAAATTTTTAGGCATAATTTTATATATATCTAAATCCTAGACTTAGATAATATAGTAAATAACGAAATACATAAACAGTTAAGATAAGATTTAGAGTGAGCAATACAATGATGACAAAACCTATTGATTGGTCGCATATTTATATCATTTGTTATCTATGCAAAGATGTAAATCGCTCAGGCTCGCAAATTTTCGCGATATCTCTATGTGTTCGATAAAAACAAAGATAGTCAGTAAATAAGCCTAGGTATACAATCGCTAATCACCCGCCTTCTGTTCTACCTATCTCTTATATACTAGTAAGTAGGTACTTAGTACTAATAATCTATTTTATCACAGTTTTGTATAGGGTTTTCGATATAGATTTCATCTAATAAAAATGCGAAACAATGAAAACATTTTGATGTTCGTGGCACGGTTACATCTTGTCGGCAATATAGGTAAAATAATTATTGATTGAATTGAGCTGCCCACTTAATCTTGAACGTGTTTAGTGTCATTGTTATCAAGCTGAAATAACCTTTATGGTACACACAATGTAGTCTATAATGCGTTGCAATGCAACACGGTGCGTTACATTGCGACCTACGCAATAGGCGTAGCATATCGTGCTACGAGTTACGCATAGAGGTACGTGCTACGCGTTACGTTGCATGCTACGCGGCTACGCAGCTACGGTACAACGTCTCATGCGAACAAGAAGAAAGAATTTTACTACTTTACATTGGGAGTTTCATTTGTTAAATGAAAATTCAGCATGCTGTAAAGTTCTTGTTAAAAAGGCGCAACCTTTCAACAGTTTAAAGTATATTATTGATTTTTTTAAATACATAGTTTTTTTTCCAAATTGATAATAATTAAACATTCAAAATAGGAACTTTCCAATGTTTCATAAATTTTAATCAATTAATTTTAAAGCACCATATTTTCTTAAAACTAATAATGAGCATTGGAATCCCATAATGAAATCTATTTTTGTGTAGTGATTATTGTAAAAAATATATATTTAAAAACAGATTAAAAGAATATTTTTAATCTCTTAATGATGTTGTAAATTATGAATAATTGTAGATACTCTTGATATTACACATTTAAGTGGAAAAGGCATTTGAAATAGATTTTGTTGGTATTTAAAAGGCAGTAATTTGAACTAGTATACTTAAGTAATATCAAAGAATGTTAATAGCTTGTTAGACATCTAAATATGCACTAAGAGTTTAAGAAAGATTTTTAATTACTACAATTCAAGAATCCATATAAGTACTCTAATCTTTATTGTTAATTTTAAATCGTAAATAATTTCTAATTCACCCGTTTGTACAAGTAGAACGACGAATCACTGGAATAAAACTCACAAATGAATACTCAGAGTGACCTTAAATAATATTTTTTGTTTCCTGGTTACGTTCAACGGTAGTTTAGGTACACACAGTATGTGCGGAAAATGAGATTGGTAACTCATTAAAACAAAACTCTTTACATTTGCGTGGTGGTTCCAATTAAAACAATAGATTGCGAGTAGGTGCGTAGTCAATTTCCCTAATCGGTCGGCAGTGTGCGCGTGCGCCGGCTACCTACTTGGGGCCGCGAGGGTGCCGTTACACGCCGACACGCCTCCTAACGCACACCACATATTTATAAACCCAATATTAATTCATAATCGTATTATTTCTCATTAATAACCAGTGTAACTCTACTGTCTCCACCCATCTTGTTTGACAGCAGATACCTAGCTGGCATAGTTTCAGCGAGCTATAGCGACAGGCACTGAAAACTTTTCTCGGAAAGTTCGGCCTCCTTACGCACACGCGGCTGCGTGAACCAATGGTTGTACATATATAAAATACTCACATATATGAGTAGTCACACGCACACAGGTGCACATGCGCCCCGTAGGTATGTTTCTGCTATTTTGCGAGGATCGTGCAGAGGCCTCAAGAATAAACGTTACATTGCGTGGAATGTTCTGGTCGCGGCGGAAACGCGTGTACTAGACTGGTCTTGTATGAATTGCAATTGAAGAAAATATGGATGATGATAGTGACCAGTGATTTGGGCAGTGTGAGTGAGATCTATTAGAGCGTAGTGACGCGAGAGTGTGCGTGAGGCCCACCAACTGCCACCGACGAGGTTATCAATTTATGAATCGTAAAGTAAAAAAATGCGCATAAATGCGTACAGCGATCATGATTTCTCTCTGATCACGATCATCTAAGTATTATTTACAACCCGTGACGTAACTGTCAGTGTTTGAAACGAGCCGGTATCAATAGAAAGGACAAGCCAAACGCTTGGATAAAATAATTACGGGAGTCTCCGTACTTGAAAGGTACATTTTTGAAAATGATTGTTGGTAGGTACATAAAACGCTGTTTTTAAGACGTATTTGACACCCGAAATTATTCGAAATAGAAACTACATATTCATTTAGGTTGATAATTCGTGTATCAACCAGTCCAAAATTTATTTGAACGTTTCAATAACGGTTTAACAAAATTGAAATAAAATTAGAGCATAGAGAAATCTGCAGAATTATTTTTAATTTATGGTTTTCTAAATTAAATAGCAACAATTGGGAAATTTAATAATTTCAGTTTCTCTTTTTTCAGAAAAATTTGATACTTTATTACGATGTTACAAAAATTCATGAGAGAGAACGTAAAATGATTGCAGAGATTAATACAATCACTTGATTACAAAACCTGTACTTTTAAAATTGCTCAATGTCTTGTAAAGTTTCAGTACAGCAGATACTTTTGTATCTCTGAAAGCGTTCAATTTATTTTATGACTAATACATACATTGATCTTTCAATTCTAATACAGATGCCAGATTTATTTCTGTTTTTTACAGATAATCTTTCAGTTCAGCTAGAACATCTTACTCTACTATATTGAACAGTAAAGTTCTTCCGAACTTGGACTTAAGGCAACTTCTCAAATTCTTTATAAATAGAACACGATGCGAATTCCACAAAGTTGCTCTATGTTATCGCAAAGGACGTGTGACAAAGTCGAATGTGTTGCAGGAACGCGAGCTCGATTAGAGGTTGCATTGCTATGCAGCGGCGGGCAGCGGGCAGCGGGCGGCGCGGCAGCGAGCGGAGAGCGCTGCGACTGCGACGACCGCCGGAGGAATGCGACAGGTAACCAATTCCAGGAAGGCCGCGGCCCGTTACCGCGCCGAATATCTCCGGCAGTCAAACGCGCCGACAAGTGCGGCGGCCACTTGCGACAACACCGTCCGATGCGCCCGCGCCACCCCGCCCCGCGGCCCCCGCGCCCGCCACCTGCATTCCACACGACATTGAGTTAGAAACCAGTCGAATGGACTCAGCGCATTCTATCTGCAGTACCTGCTGCACGCAACCGGACCTCCTTTACCTAATATCGCTTTACTATCTGTACTTCGCCCACGACACTTGGTGACTGTGAACCTGGCTCGACGCACTAGCTATGACTCACGATTGAGACCTACGGGGACGTAATCGATTGTCGGCAATCGATATCGAAATGAGTTCAAACTTGTGCGCCTCGAACGGAAACGGATGCCTATTATGTTATTGCTTTTTTAATTCCGAAAACTGATAATAAACTTTTGTGAACCCATTAAGGGGCTGGTCGGCTTGCAATGATGACATTGATACCCATTAAGCCGGGTACTTAGCCGCCTGCATACTTCGTTTTAGGAAACACGTCGCGCGCACATTTGCCACGGTCTCGATACCTGCGTAAAGCACTTTAAGCACCCATTAAGGAAACATCTTTACGATGCTTACTTCGTACTTCTATTTATAAACAATTTTACATTGTACAAACTAGAAAGCCAGGCGAGTCTTTAACATTTCAATAAAAATGTCACTAAGGAATCGATAGTACAATTTTATCGGTAGTAAAATGAACCAATAAGTATTATTGAAAAGTTGAGTGTGTGCGTGTCTGGGAGTTGGGTTGGGACAAGAGAGAGATCTGAACGCACCCGAACAAATTCATTCACATAATAATCATTCATAAGTCACAAGGACACGTCCAAGGGCCGTTCATTCATAACAACCTACGTTTTCTATTTTGATGAGGCAAAAAATGTAATGAAGTTTGTGGGCCAAATGTGTTCCTTAAAGTGTGGGGAGTAGCGAGATGTTGGTGTCGTTACATGGGCGCTAGATATTGGGTAGTGACAGATGTAGACTCAGTTCCGAGTCCACCAGATGTGCGTGTGTACGTCACTTGATAGGGTGCCACGGACGGCTCCACATGTGGCGCCCAGCACGCAGGAAACGTCTATTTGTTTCCTGATTACATTATCACATTGTAATTATGAGAGAGGAAACTGGAGAGCCACGATTGAGTCATTGGGAGAATTTTAATAGAACTGGAACGACTTAATGAGTCCCGAAATGGGGCAAATGTATGAGAGACACCTTAATTAGGAGATTCTCATTCTATTAGGAATGAGCTAAAAGGTCCTATATCTTCATATTTGTAACATTCCGACACATGTTTTCAGGCTAAATTAAAGACAAAAAATATGATTGGATGCAGTTGGCTCTAAACCCTAACACTTCTGCCCTATAAAGTTTCATAAGTGCAAGCTTGAGTATTATCTTTAAGGCCCTCTTGTAGTTGAAGACGTTTCGGCGAACACTGGCCGGTCGTTGCGAGCGCTTGAGCTGCTTGATTTTGTGTATAATTGTTTCGTGGAGACAAAATGATAAGGAAATTATAAAATATTTTCTCAGCATGCCCTAAAAAACAATAAAACCTATCTTTTGGTATGAGTTTTACATGGTTTAATGATGGAATCTCTTCAAGGTACACGTTTTAAATGGCGAATTAGTGTCAACTTTATGATTATTCTTTATCGAGCCAATTGTTTTAATTCACGTTTCTATCTTCACACAGCGACAGTATGTTCAATTTTCCTAAATATTTTTTTTTTTACGGAAACTAGCCCTTTTGATAGATTTACAGAGGTTTAAAAAAGTTAAAAAGTACTGCAACCTCGCCTTAAAGAAGACAATACGTCCCTAGATTTGTTTCCTTACAAGAAATAACGATTTTGTAGCTGACAATTAGAATTATATCCTATTTGGGTGTGTTTTGAAGAAATACCAGTAGCAGTATTTAAGACCTTATTTTAGGTTTGCCAAATAATATTTGCCTTATGCCTTTGTTGCAATAGGTTACATAATTTGTTGTCAGTCCTAGGTGATCTAAATTTTCTTCAACATTTGTCGGTGAAGAGGCATTACTACTGCAACCTCTAGTAGAAACAAGAGGTAGAAGCGCGACAAATGGAAATTCTTAAGAAAGGTCTTTAACTTCTTATCTTCGTTCGCCTTTTCCCAAATGTGTTCGGGTCGGCTTCCAGGTTAACCAGATACAGCCGAACACCACAGCTTTACCAGAAACCACTGTTTATCGTAAAGTTCTTGGGTAGTACCTAAATTTCATAATAAACAGTTTGGTTGATGCACAAGTCTGCACAACATTATGTCTAGGATAAGTGAAACTCAAACAGAACACGTTAAAGAAAAATTGCACATTAAAGCTTAAAGTTAATAAATGTTTGAAATAGTTTAGTACTTTTCCAAGACAAATCTTTATCTTCTTTTCTTTACATAGTATAAAACAAAGTCGCTTCTCGCGTCTATACAGTTAGATCTTTGTAACTTCGCAACGGAATTTAATGCAGTTTTCACTAATAGACGGAGTGATTCAAGAGGAAGGTTTGTATGTATAATGCACGGGCAAAGCAGCTAGCAAAAGGTACTTCCTATATATTTTAAACTAGATTTCGTTTGCGCGAATTGCAGAAGATAATCCTAAAGCGATCGCAAACAGACCAACATCGCTGCGTGGTTGCATCATTACTCGAAGGGACGAAGTTGTTTACAACGGATTGTTTTTCTCCGACACTAAAGTTATTTAACCTCTTTATGTGAAAGCGTCACACAACGTAAACAAGGGACGTCATATCGACGCATTTAAGACCATTTAAGATCGGTTCGACAAACAAATATGGTGTTAGATAATGAACTAACAATCATACCTCCGTATTTGGTCACTTTAGAAAACGCATCTTCAGCTTTTTTGATTCGAACGAACGTCAGTTAATTGACGAAAGTTCGAAATTTAAATTAAATGAAGTACCTAGCAATTAAAACAGATTGGTCGCGTATTACCAAGTAACGCAGTTTGTACATAAACGCACCGATACCGTAGACATTTCTAACTCGTTATCTTCTCTTGCTATTTACCAAAACAAATTCCTAATTTAGAATATTTACCCACTAAATCTTAATCACGTCGAAAGTTCTATTTAGCTAGCTGTGATCCATTTACGGTTATAGAAAACCAACCATAATCTTACACAAATACTTCCCTCTCGATAAGTCACCACACATGGCGCGGAGCTAAGTTTAAAGGAACGTTCTATTTTGATAGTAGGGAGGAACCACCCCTGATTTATAAATATTATAATGACAAAAGCGAGCAACGGCATCGCCACCACGTGGTCGCGGGGACCGCCACACCGGAAATATCATCGCGATATATTTTGAGAAGAGCGCCCCCTGCGACGCATCTCAATCATCCACTAATAAGCAGACGGAAGGAAAGTAATATAGACAAAAGTTTAAAAATAAGACAGCCAGGAATAGATCGAAAGGTGAGCTTGAGCGCGCCGGCCCCACGGGTTAAAAATACGCGCATGTGGCGACGCCGCGCGGCCTACGCGCGCCCTACCGCCACGCACCACCGCCACAAGCACTGCCGCATATATATTGCTATATGCTTTATTTAAATCACCATTATATTCAATTATATTATACCAGAATAAAATATTGGAAACCAAATAGTTTACTGCAGTTGTAATGGAAAATAAATTACGTGCTACGACGACACTGTGAATTACTAACGGAAAAAATAATTTCAAAATAAGCAAAACCAGAGAACTTAGCTGTGAAGGTTTCCTTGCAAAATCAATGGACTATAATGTAATTTGTATGATAATAAATTAAATATAGTTGGAAATAAACTTTTAACTAAACTCTTAAAATCACTTATTGTGACTTAAGTATTGAATATTTATGAATATTTGAATTTTATCTTAACCAGATCTATGTTATCTGAGGACTTATCAGATTTAACCATTTAAATTTGATAACAGAGGCTTAGAACATTTTTTATTACTTACGTCTTATTTAAACTGCCGGCTTCTCTGATATGCATTTGCTTCTAATCAGAATTAAAACTTAACAGAACATTTAAAGGATTTATAAGATTTTTTTTTTTTACTTTTTTAACGGCAACACGAAATAGTGCGATTAGATTAGTAAGTCTAGAGCTATAGTCGTAGCTCTAGTCCTAGAACTATACATACCTACTCTAGATTCTAGAGTTTATGAGGGTTTGTCTAAATCTAGCTGAACCCATTAAAATTTATCACACGCCCAGATATTGCACAGAAAACTACAAACAATAACATTGTAGAGAAAGCATACCTACGTCAATTTCGTATTCAAAACTGTAACAATGTCTAATTGAACATTCAGATCAGAATGAACCAGCCCCAATTACGAACAACAACATAAAGCAAAGGTAACATGTGTTAGAAGCATTAACGCTCTGGAGCATTGTTGTAGTGTTGTCATTAAGAAATTAGGCAATCATATAATGGTGCGCTCACAGTACGCCGTACCCGCGTACCGCGTACCATATCTACGCGAACTCATTTTATACGAAATTAGGACAACGCGTACGTATCGAACGCACCGAGATAGTTTTATAGGTCGAGTTTAGTTTTATATTTATAAATGGATAATAACACGCATCTTGATATGTTTATTATGTTTTATAAACGTTTTTACATGATTGAGAAATGTTATTTTGATACAGAATTAACGTAAAATTGGTACAATTCCGCCTCGTTCCCAGGTCGTCGATCGCGAATGAAGTTTGTAGAAGTAACAATTAGTAACGTTCAAAGAAATTGTATCATTGTTCCAGTTTCCAACTAGTTTTAGACAAATTTTACGAGGTGCCAGACCGTGTTGATGATTTCTAAGATTATCAGCATCCAGAATTTCGATACAAAATCCTTGACTTTGGCACAAAATAGATCCATTTCTATTTCAGTATTCATATTTGACCTGAAAACATGGAAACTAGATTCTAATTTTAGTTTTATACGTTTATATCTTTTTATAAACGAGGAATCAAGAAGAGAATCGTTTGAATTGTTACGATTTCAAAGTATTTTGTGTTTGTAACATTATTTAAATGAGGGAATTTGATAGACTGCATCTCCATGATTCAGATTTGAGAGAACAGTAAGCTAAATATTACAAGAATCTATACCCGAAGATATTGTGGCGCAATATGGGAGAGGCCTATGTTCAGCAGTTGACTGCGATAGGCTGAGGTGATTGATACCCGAGGGTATCAGAAACAGTGGTTAATGCACAGCTAGAGAATGTGGCTGTTAATTTCGCCCATGAACTGCTATCAAGTCACCTACAGAGACGCAACACGTCCTATGAACCCTTTGGCATATGACTAGAGAATCTTCTTGGCAAGCTTCACTGTACGGATAAAGTACAATGCTAAGAAACGAGTTAGTTCGATTTTGAGATCACACTAATGTACTTATATGCCACATAATACATAGCACCATAAACCCAATGTCATCATCAACTCAGTCCAGTGTGTCTGATGGATTGCCAGAAAAATGCCTTCATCACAGCAGATGGAGAAAGAGCAGGTGAAAATGGGTGTTTGACAAACTTGGAATTGTCAATACTCCTTTATCTTACACTGATAACTTGAGGAATGTAATGTAATAAGATCGGAGTTTTGGGTTTCGACTAAGAGCCTTTCAAACCAGTTTGTTCTTTCTATTCTCTTGCAATCTCTCTATGGTTGTACAAATTATAGATCAATCAATGCTTTTTGGTTTCGTTGATACCTAATCTTCTCTGGGGTTCAAATTAAACTTATATTACCAGTCAGTTTAAGAACTGGTAAAGCACAGTTCGTTAAAGTACTGTTCGTTAAAGCGCGGGAAGTGTAGATGATTTGAGTGTAACACATCGCTAGGGTTGCTTTAAGCTCGCTATCTTACTCTAGACTCGAACCTGGGAATAATTCGTATAAATAAGCATATATATAATAAACTAGCTTCCGCCAGCGGCTTCGCCCGCGTGAAAATTCAACCCTCCAATTCACCCTCTTAGGGATGGAATTTCAAAAAACCCTTCCTTAGTGGATACCTACTCTTCACAAAGGTTACACCCTCCAAATTTCATGTCTCTAGGACCAGCGGTTTAGGCTGTGCGTTGATATATCAGTCAGTCAGTCAGTCAGTCAGTCACTCAGGACTTTGAATTTTATATATATAGATAAGCAAATTCCTTTGGAAATATTGCAATAAAAGGTTTACTGTCGTTGTTTAAACCATAGAGCCAGTTTTTGTATTAGGAACCTAACTATGATAGAAATACAGTTCTTTATACAAAACTGACAAGTAAGTGCCAATTTCACTACTAAAACTGAACGCAATCAGCACGTCTAAACTGCGTTCAAGTGCTGTCAGTGTCCATATTCCACAACAACGATGACACTGACAGCTCTTGATCGCGGTTCAGTTAGATGTACTGATCGTGTTCAGTTTTATTCGTGAAATCCATCCTTAGTCCGATACTAAATTGTGTTTTATAAACAGAACTCTACCAAAATTGGAATAAAGTTCGAAATTCAAAACGGGCGTCATGGTTTAAACCTGCGCCTGAAGATCAACCTTGTTTTATAAAAAGACGGGAAACGTTTTTGAACGTACCGGTCATTGCGAGTGGCAATGCTTGGTCCCGAGTTCTATGTTCAGAAGTCTTTCGGCCGATATGCTGATGATAGAACGTATCAAACAATAATATACTCGTAATGATCATATAATAATTATTTATTCTCTCTTCTCAAAGCTGACTTAAAGTTAGTGTGTACAAAAATGATGTCTCAGTTGTATTCCACCTTTGTGACAGACTGGTGCCTGATATAGGTTTTCAGGTCACCAGGCCCCTTTCACGGCTAGAATTAGCTTGCAGTTACAGAGATAAAATATTGATCCCGAGTCCTATGTTCAGACGTATTCGGCCGATATCCTGGTGATATAACGTATCAAACAATAATCATAAATCTATGAGCAGTATGTTGTAATTTGTAAGTGACTAGTGTGTCGGTCGGGCTGGTGGGATGCTCGCTGCGTTTCTCGGAAGGTAGGGTGTCGCCTTCCGCGCTCGATAGCCACGCGCATTCGACACGAGGCATACGTCACGACGATCCACATTGCTGGGATAGTTCTTATTTATATGATATGTCAGCTTTGCCTAGGTATGTATGTTGGAATCGGTTTTCAGTCTACCTAAATGCAATATAATAACAGAATAATACATGGAACGGCTGTTGTACTTATGGTACCAAGGGAACTGCAGGTTAGACACTTTTCAGGGTTTTGTCTACCTGTGAAGACTGTCAGGACTGTATACGAACAAATTGTATGACAATCGGGACTAACTACATATCTTGGTTGTAAAGAAATCCTGGCAGTGTAGATAGCCTTTCGGGTTGATTGATGCTCATGTTGGGTGTGTAGGTACTCTTGCCATGAACCGCGGGCGATAGTATAAAATATGTGAGTATGACTGAATTACTGAAAAAACATTGAGTTCCTCGCCTGGTCTAGTGGTCACTAGCGCTACTGTTGAGCATAGCATCCGGGGTTCGATTCCCAGTTGAGGCAAAGTGTTATTGGGTTTTTCTATCTGGAATATCTCAGTAGCAGTCCGGAGTCTAGATTTGTGCCCGGTTCATGGTAATAGGGTCCCCCTATTACATGGGACTTAAACAGAACTGGCGAAATGTAGTTACACCTCTGGCGAACCCTTCGAGGCAACAAGGCGTAATTTCACAGCCAGAACTTGATGGTTGTATTGAAGATTGCTAAGTAGCTATTTCAATTATTTGTTACAAAATAACAGGATAAATTAATGTTGCAGGCTGTTGATCCGTTTGGGATTCTCATTGGAATTTAGTCATTAAAAACGTATTAAACGCGGTTTACAACTTTGTTTACGTTTTCGCCCGGACGCAGAATGCAAAAAGAAGAATACAATAATGTTGCAATACAATTGTATTCAAGTACCATTTCTTGGATATAACTTAAGTTATATTCAAGAAATGGTGGTTACAAAGAATTTAAGTGCCTTCAATAGACTCCCACCCTTTCCCCCTTCGTTTAATCAATTTGTCGCCACGCTCTAGCGCTCGGTCTCGCCTAGAGGGTGATTTTATCAATCTATGACCATTACAGACTACTTCCTTAGGTGCAAAGGAATGGTGATGAAAGTAGATAACAACAGCAACACTAATAATACATGTCTTATAAAAACTTCTGCTTCTGTCGGTACATATGGAGACTAGATGTAATTTATAACTTATGGTAATAGTTTAACAATTCAAGTTGACAAGTTATATTCCAAGTAATTTAATCTCGTTATGTGTACATAAAGATCACACCTTTATTTCCCGTAGAGGGAGGTGTTAATATACCCACATTTTGGCAGTTTTATCAAAAGTCGATTTTATAGGGGTCAAGTCATCTCTACCTTTTACCAAATACTTATGTTGGGGTCGGCTTCCAGCCTAACCGGATGCATCTGAATACCAGTATTTTATATAAAGTCACTGCAATACGATAATGCATTGCCCCTTGGTAAGACTGGTCGGACTTCTTGCGACCCGTAACGACAACCAAAGATCTGCGAAATACCGCCGGTACCAACGGCTTAACGTACTTTCTGAAGAACGGAGGGATCTTGGTATACAAAGATGGTGACCCATCCACACGATTGACACATGAAAATGTTATTACCTAGCCACAAGCCTCTATTATAGGGGTCGAGGCCCTATTCAATATTTTATTTGAGGAATTATATGCAGTTGTCAAATTGGCAATTGATAAACAATCGCGCACTTATCTACAATCTATATTAATTTTCCTACGCCTCATTAATTACACATCCGCTAACTAGCTCGTTTTTACACAGGACACAGGTTCTTGGGTTTAGATTGTATACATATTGTTGACCGTGCGATTATGGCTGCGCTCCGAGCAGTCTCGTGGGAGCTTATATTTTCCCATATTTTTATGTGGCTGTGAGACAAAACAAACTATTCGGCAATTTGGCGGAAGAACATTAATTTGTTGTCTTTTAATTTAGTCATGATTTTTGTAAATTAAATTAATGTTCGTTGATGTTCATGATAATAATAACATTCTGTGTATATTTTACTAATTAGCTTTAATTCCTACCTGTAAGATTTCAGGTGCGCATAATAATGGGGATAAGTACTGGTGAAGTACTAAAGAGAAAGATGCAAGAAATAGGAAACCGCATGACTGTTCAATAATCCGCATGAAAGGTTCTCTCTTTGTAAGTTAAAAAAAACAATGTCGTAATTTTTTTTACACGTTAACTGCACACACTTTTTGTTCCATTCAGGCGTTGTCGGACTATATGACCGACAACACATACAAAATCTGAACATGTCGTTGTTGCCTGGCGGCCATGTTTTTGGAATAAATAATTTATTTATGGAATAAATAATCTATTTAAAGTGAAATAACACTAAGTAAATTTTTTGACTTTTTCTGATTTTAGCCATAGCAGTTAAAGTGTTAAAAGCAGGTTCATTCATATCCGTGAATGTATTAAGTATTTATGTTATAATTTGTATTGTTGCGATAAGCCAAGTTATTTACAAGTGTCATTTTATTGACGGCAGGTAAAATAATAATGAAACCAACTGGCGCGACAATTATAAAAACTCTACATCCACAAGATATTTAATATGGTTTAATCATATCAAGTGCGTTCTCTTTGTAACAGTTGTTATTATTGTTTATTTCTTCAAGTTCAAACATTCAAGACAACGAATCAAAGAAGGCGGTTTTATTCTAAGTGATATTTACATTTATTCAAAAGATATAAACTTCTATCTAATAAAAACTAGATTTATATAGAATACTGAATTATCTTACTTCTCAAAGACATAACAGTTTTATAAAATCTACAATACATTTAAATATTTTCGATATAAATCAGGTACTATTCATTAGTTTTGATGCCTATGTGCTTCAGAGGCAACCGGGATTTTTCCACAAGAGTATGGAACATGTCCTTTTGTTCTGAACACCACATTAATCTTTGCAGGCTCCCGCGTGAAATGTGAAGTATTCAGTTCTCACGGAAACTGCGTCCCACACAAAAGGTACGATTTTCAAAATGTAAGTCAAGGATGATTAGTGTTACGATGTGTCTAAGAACCGTGGGAGAGTTACTCATCCCGCACACTGGCGCACTGGCGCACTGGCGCACTGGCGCACTGGCGCTCGCTACGTGACTAATACTACAGCCTGCTAGAAGAATTGTTGTCAATAATAATTGTGACCTTTGAAAAGGAAGAAAAATAATGAGTAGTAATAGCGAAGCATGGGAAAGCGAGCTCGCCCCGCCCCGCTCGCTTCCACTTAAATAATTTATACGTGTTTCATTCATCTTGTCTCTACAAGAACGACATTTTATCTGTCTTTGTTTATGCGCGGCTCTCTGCATTTTGATGTCTTTTTTTTCTATTTAGGTATCTACTATTCTATTATATTAGATAGATTCGTTTTGTGAACAAGTTTTTGCATCGAGTTACGAGTTTTGAACGGAGCTCTAAAATAAGTAGCAGATATTGCGCACTCCGTTATACTCATAGTTTCGAAACGGTAGAGATAAGAAAATTAACACGTATCTCCTAATATCCCTATCTATAGCATTGAGATTCAGTTTTTTGTTAAAATCACTCGAAATAATCTGTACGTTTAGTTAGTGCGCAGTAAGTACGTCCATTGTGGCGGCATGCGGCAGTATTGTATGTATGTAGTGAATGTAGACGAAGGAGACCGCGCGGATGTAAACAGACTTAGTGAGGTTCATTCAATTAGAGTCAGGACAGTCGGGAGTGGGAGTCAGGGGACGTCATTGAAGGGCCGCTGGTGGCGCGGGGCGAGGGGGCGCTGGCGGGCACGGCCGGGGGGGGGGGCGTGCGGAGGGGCAGCCGGGAGCAGGAATATTCAAAGCGTGAGAACGCCGCGCGACCCGCATGCCGCGACTTCACATATCTCACGCGCAACCTCCACGCCCGCAGGCCACGCCAATACCGACTCTACCCGCCGGATGTAAGGTTGCAATTCGGTTCGAGTCCGATTGTGGTTATCGCTTGGAACATCGAGGACAATACTTTTCTAGTTTAGGTACGGCGGTGTCGGCTGGCATTGGCCTGGATACTGTCGATGAGTGCGCACGTCCACTCGCTACTTACAGCCACGAGAAGGACTCCTAATACCGCATTGGAATGTCTTACAGAAATGCCGTCATTACGGATTTGCAATACCTTGTCTCATTCTGTTAACCTAGTCTACTTTAAAATGCCTCGTAAACTTAGTCGCGGTGGCTGCGAATGTCACGATAATATCCTAAATTAGTCTCCTAGACTAGGCGCCTACTCTACCACACATCATATGGGCTACGTCTGCGTCCAGAGCTCCGGCTCAACACTAACTATTGTTGTATGTCATCGAGCACAGTAGGCGTGCCACAAAACATTTTCTTTTGGCCCCAACAACCGCGCTAAAACTCAATGTTTCTGGACAGACAATATCAGGGAGGGTGCGTGTCTGTGTGGGTCGCAATCAGTTCGACTCACCTTGAGACGGAGCGGCCCCTAATAAGGAGGAGGCAGTGGCAGTGGGTGCGCTAAGGTGAGCTGCTGCAGCATTCCTTGGCGAAATGGGGAAATTTGTCAGGGGGTCAGGGGTACGGGTGGCGGCGGGGGCCGGGGGTCGGTTTCGGCGGGCCCCCGCGGCCGTCGACCTCGTGAAAGGCGCGCGGCGGATCCGCGCGCGCGCCGGCCGCTCGCCTTTTTACGCGCTCTTTCCCGCGCCGCGCGCCGCCGCCGCCGCCAACCCCGCGGGCCCCCGGCGCGGTCGCCGCCCGCAGATAGCGAGCCAGCCGCGACCAACCGATTCACTGTCTGCACCGCTACCATTTATTTCGAACATACCTCTAATATACTTTTCCGCTAATCATTAGTTTGCCAAATTTTCAGTCGTGAATAGTTTAGTTTCAGTAAGTTGAAATTATTGGTAACGTTTCGAATCGTTTGATATGGTTTGACAAGACCCAGGGTATACATGTGCCACTACCTACTATTAGGTTATCCTTTTAGGTGCAATAAAATGCCCCGAGGCCCTAACACAGCAGGTTGATGATGGTTACATATTGGTATAGGTAGTAGGGATGGTAGGCATATTGGTATTGGTAGGTATTTGAAATCCAGATTGGAATATGACTGAAGTCTGAAATACCCAGCTTACTTTTAAAATTTCGTTTTTCTTTTGCAATATCGACTAGACGACCTATCGTTGATCTGTCAAGTGCTATCAATAATTAGCATGACTTGAATTAAACAAGAATGAAATGAAAGTAATATTTACATATAGGTGAGTGTAGCGGGCCGCACGTTGGTGCCCCCTGGCCGCCGCTCCGCCGCCGCTTCGCCCTAATTAAACAATAATCGAAAAACTACAATGAACGGGCGCGCGGCTCCGCGTCCTCGGTGTCCCGCGCCCGCCGCCCCCCGCGCCACTCCGCCAGCCCCTCCCCCCCGCGCCGCACTCCCGCGCACCCCTCCGCACCGCACTCCCGCGTGACGTCACCATTGCACTCCTCATTATCGCCTCTCGACTCGAAGACACACTCACTAATAGATCCGACCGAAATATTCAGACTGGTTTTTTGTCAGATTTGTCTGCGAATTCGCGATGTCCATATCGATGAGAACGCCGCCTCTATGCGCCCGCGCACTCTATAGGTACTCGCGCTGCAGATTGCAGCCGATAAAAACATAGCTGTACCACTCTCCACTTAAATATTTGGTGATTTAGATTGATACCCTACCCTCGCATGACTAACTAGGTGTTACAGCCATATTGCACAATCGTCGCAACAATATTTCATTTCCACTGAATTATATAGAGTTTTCCTTTTCTTTTTACAGTACATCCCGCGCTGAAATCGATTATCGATTACCTTGGTTTTCCTTTTACCAATGAAGCTGCTGACTGCTGGGGGCATGCAAGAAAGAAAGCGGAACCTACATCCAAGACCTCGCTGATAATAGTATCAATAGAAATTACATGTAGAGCTAGTTAAATTATCAGCATTACGTATTAGGACAACCACACACTTGCTTTGAAAACTAAACCGAGAAGAAAATAGCCCATAGTTGATTATATAACCATAAATTATTATTAGAACATTATTTAAAACTTACTCAAAGACATTACCATGTTGAATAAAATAGAAAAGTAAATTATTTAGTTAGGCGAAATGGGTAGACCGCCTCGAAGGCCACATCATGGCGGCGGGGAAGCAATGAATGAGATTGGCTCAGAATACTTGTCTTGCCTGGCTGCTTATGGATGCTACAGTACCTACAAGCGCACTGCTCGAGATTTACTTTGTAATTTGTGACGTCACATTGGGGGGTGTCATCATAATTCGCCCGCAGACTATTAATGTATCACGTCTGTGTGAAAACCTTACGTCTTAATTTATAAGCGTGTACATAGAGATTATATGAAAAACGGCATGTTTGTCGACGCCGGGATTTACGTGGTGTCGTCACAGATACAACGATGACGCAATGCGAGCTGTAATGTATTCCTTGTCGCGCTGCGCCCGCGCACACTGCGATACGCATTAGTATGCCGAGTGCGACGCCTCACTTGTAATGATTTAATTACTGTAACAATACTATATCCGATAATAGCATTGTTACCACCACAATAACTTAAACTTAACGAAAGGTGTCAACTTGAACTAATTCCTTATTACTCTTGTTAATCTCTACGCGCACATGATTCAAATAAACTTAAGAAATTTGACATAAATACATACACAATATATAGAGGCATGATGTCATCATGCTCTAAATAGATGCAAATGAATCGATTTAATTATTGATTATAATTAAATAATTAATGGAAACCATGACCACTCTAAATTATTTTGTGAGTTTTATTTAAATCTAACTATAGTTTTTGGCAATGGTAGTAAGAGATTGGACAAAAGAGCGTTTTACAGAGAAGAACGGTAGAAGTCTTCTTAATAATCAGACACATAACATACTAAATTATTTTTCTTAGGTCATTTACTTGTCTGGGAATTTAGCATATACTACGTGAGCAGCGTGCAAATAAATATAATTCTTGTGTTGCTCACAATACAGTACATTATCAATATTGACATTTTATCTCGAGACGGATAAAGCTTCGAATGATTGAAAAGATGACGGCTGGTACTTATCAGCTTTAAAATCACTTTCCACGGCTTTGATTTTTTATCCTATATTAATATTAATTGTACAGGAAATCGTTTAATGAGAGCAACAATATTTTGGTACTAGTATAGGATTTTAAATGCATGTTTCTACTTTGAAGTGCTTGTCTGTAGCTTAATTGAACAGAAATAATTACTGAGGTACAGAAATATGATCGTAATAATGAAATAGTTATTATTATATGGGTGAAAGTGTTCGAGAAAGTTGCTCTAAGTCGCACTGAGTTTTCAGGAAGGTGAGAAATGGCAATTAAATAAATAATTCAAAAGATTTCTACTTGCCAATACATGACGTAGATTGTAAATGGCTATAACATTATGGTAATTGAATATTATTACATATTGAAAACTGAAATTGCTTTTAATACCATTAGTGAAAAAGTACAAGAAAATTGGATCAAAAAGGTTCTACCAATTTCCCAGGTCAAAGAAAAGTTTCTCTAACAAAAAAAAAATGTAATTTATTCAGTTTCATAAAATTTAAAATTGTATTTTATTATTGAACGTCGCAGTTTCTCATGCGCTGGTCGGAAAGTCTGAAGGTAGGACAAGGAATCAGCTATCATCGATGACGTCACGGATATATTGTTCGCCGTTCATAACCTCGGCTAGGCCGTTGATCTACATCTAATACGTATCTAGACGGCAAGTACCAGAGAGTATGAATGAGATAAGCTGTAGAGCGGCGCGGGGTTACTTGAGAAAACAGCTGTAGCAGATGCTGCTACACAGATTTTGATCATAAAACGTATACGGAAATGATTCAGGAAAATTGTTGTGCATATTACAGTTTTCATAAAATATACGTGTAAATTTGTTTTGATACATAAACTGTCTGTTTTCTTTTAATTCAATTAAATTTTATTTCGAAAATATCCATCGATTTGTTACTAAACTTCTACTATATCCGGCGGCTCAGACCACTTATTTCTTTTGATGACCATACACGAAAATTTTTGAGGAAACCCATGTAATTTTTTACCGGTTTTCTTTAAATATTTTTTGTCTCTTCTTTTTAAGTGATAATAATTATTATATTGTGTCAAAAAATATTTCAGATAGTAGAAAGTCTCCAAAGATGAAATGAAAATCCAAAACGCAAAAGCGTAAAGTGCAGAGAAAACAAGCGAAAAGTCTGCCAGTATCGAAAGAAAATTAGTCTTAAATACTACCTACACCGTAAAAAATATATACCTATTTTTTTTTTGTTCTGTAGATAGTCTAACTTAAGAATGTAAAAATAGGGATGATGATTTTATTCGTCCTCATGCAAACCGTGTCTGTTTTGATTCTCCAGTTTGGTATCAATCTCATAGCGCAGATTTCTGTTCTGTGCGTTTGTCTGTCTAAACTTGTTACATTTCGAAGCGCTTGCCTAATTCATACTTGAAGGTAGTCTATGTACCTCTGTACGGACGGTGGGGGTTTGTGTGTGTGACGCACTCGCTGCGTATGTCTGCGCAATAGTGTTAGACCATTGCTTATTTTATATTTACCACATAACTAACCTTACATCACACGTTTTTGAAATGTTTAAACGCGATGAAGCCCTTTAATTGCGCCATTGGACCGCAATAATTCGAAAAAAACCGCTTACTGGCTGGTAACACGACATTTGTCACGAAGTTCCAACTTTGTACGAGAGGCTACAAAGCAACATGTCTGGTCTTGCGACGAAAATTGTCACATCACGATAAGACATTGGAAACACAACTCCGATCATGATTGGAAGAGGATCGCTGTCATTGTCAGCACTAGTTGCAAATTAGTTGCAAATTGATGGAGACTTGTTCGTCTGAGTTGGGTACCATAGGCGATCTATTGCGTATCTCATTATCACCTTTGATAGTGTTTAGCACGGAGGCCCCGACCGAATATTCAGTCGATTTTGACGTCACAATGTACCTATTACACGATGTCTGAGAATTTCATCACGATGCCGTCTAGAAATTGTTGCCAGATTCTAAGAGAAGGTTTCGTTTTTATTAGAAGCTTGCAGCTTCCTATTTGTTTGGCAAATCTGTTTAGGATCACTTCATCTCGATTTTGAATATGTATCATATTTTTTATACTGTCGATCACTAGTGAATAACTAGGATAGATTTTCGCAAACAACTGCAAGTCCTAACTTGGTGCATTACTAGTTATGCCACTGAAGCGGAACACTAGTTGATTGATGATGTGATGAGCGAGAGTTCGTCTATAATAAAGCTACGTAAATCTACGGGGTTTCGCCGTAAATTCTAGACCAGAGTATGTAGTTTTCGATTGGTGAAGAACGACTCAAATATGCAAAGTTGAAGGCTAACATTTACGCCCGAAGTTATAATTAGTAATGAAGTATGCAAAAAGAATCAAATCGACTCGTAAATATTCACAACTGAACATCGGTCTTCAATAAACGGTGTGGGTATATCTGCGTGGTTCTAAGAACACTTATCCTCCTAGAATTCTAGAAGGATACGTTTTCTTAGAACCACGCTAAGCAGGTAAAGTTGTAGGTTTATTGATAAACACTAGCCAAGGAGCTTGGAATTTACTTAGCACAAGATGCTATTTTCTATATAAATAATATAGAGATAGTCGCTTTTCGCGTCTGTGCGTGTGCCCGCAAAGTTCTTTTAAACTACATAATAGATATTGGTATGGTTTCTCACCATCATTTATAAAAAGTATTCCAAACATTAAAATTTAACTTGGATAAACCATAGAAAACTTTATATTTTGGCATGTCACCACATCAGTAGATTGGAACCGTGCGAGGCATAGGCAGGGTAGTAAGTGAATATAAGAAAATATTTTATGACTTGTTATGCTGCAATCTGTCGAGCCAACCACAACCTGGGGACCTATACCTACCTATTTATATCGCCAGAAAAATAATCACAATCATTAACCCGATTCAGTAGACAAACTCATAGACTATTACTTTGGCCCGCCCAACGACTTATGATCTGTAACTAGACAATAAAGGTACATTAAACAAGAAGACAGCGCGCTATCCAATAATTCTCAAAACTACGATGGTAAGAATTTACTTTTCTGCAAAAAAACTTGACAACTAGCCAAATTGTAACTGATAAGCCGCTATAGCCAGCGAAATTCAATCCGTTTTTCAGGTCGTCTATTCCCATTGCATGATTTTTTCATGAAATAATTATTCAATTCAATTAACAGCTTGACACTGACTTGCAAATAAAAAAAATCCTAAGAAATATTAAATTTTGTGCTACCCTGGCACTTCCACATTAAGCCTTTTTTTTTGGATGGGAAATCATCAAATGAATTCTCCCGCTCTGGGCGGAGCGGGAGGGCGTGTCAGACTTTTGCTGACTAAGTCCCACCCGTGTTCCTTCAGTTGCCCATGTGCCAGGGTTACGGTATCTCTTTCGAACAATCTCGCAACCCTGGCAGGCATCGGTCCTAGCAGACCCCTTCAGTATTGCTGACATCTCTTTGAGGCGCGCGTGGAACACTACGCGCCGTCGACCCGGCCCTGGTCCTTACCGGGCGGCGAGCTACCCATTGCTCGCCGCCCGCAAGCTCGTGCCTACGGTGGCCGGGAGTCCACTATCGACTCCCGACGCCCGGGGCGTCTCCTCCTGCGGCGGCTAGGGACGTGAGGGCGCAGAGACTGCCACTCCCTCACGCGCCCCGCCTCCTCCTTTGCGAGCATTACTGCTTCGCAGAAGGAGGTGACGGCTTCCCATGCCCTCTCGCTCCGTACCAGGGACGGATGCGAGAGTTCACTGCCGCCGACGATCGCCTCCACGAGGACACGGTGGTGCTCCGCCCAGGCAGGGCACACTTCCACCGTATGCTCCACCGTGTCCTCTAGACGAACCTCACAATGGAAACACCCGTGCGTATCCTCCCGCTTTATCCTGAACCTCCCGCTTTATCCTGACCACATTAAGCCTGACGTTTCAAATTGGCATAAAAATGAATTAATGTCTAACAAAATGCTTATCACTGTAGTTGCGCCCCAGTACATGGTGTCGAAACCGACAAACTGTATGTAACTACGAGACAGCTCTCACACCTCCACCCTCCGAAGAACAGAGGCGTGACGAAAACATAAGTCGGTTATAAAGGGTTATAACTTATAATATACGGTGAAAGCTGCAAGAGGCTGTCATAAAAAAAATATTATAGAAAGAAAAATGCATTTGCAAAAATGCGACAAACATGCGTTGATGTCTTTTGTTTTAATAGTACTACTTTTTGCACCGAAGCTTTTAAGGGCTTTGGAAAATTTAGGATTTTGGAAGATTCAAGTTTAATTTATACTCTATATCTTATGGTTTCTTATTGAGATTCAGTATAACATTGGCTGAATCATTAAGTTCATATCCAACGTGTCGATTTGAGATAACGTAATTGAAGTCCACTCCCTAAAAATATGAAAAATAAATGGGTGGTACCTGTTTAATGATGATCAAAACTTAATACAAGAAACTATTGACAAGTTGCAAAATCTATCTAATGAACTTTCGCCACAAGACTAGGGAAAAGACTAGACAGATGATGAATTTTCAGTACTTTTCAGCGAGGAAAAATAATGCAAACTAATTATCATCTTTCAGTATCAATCGATAAATTTCCGATTTGCTAAAATATTAGCCAAAAAAAAAAGAAATGTGGATTAAAAAGAAGAACACAGAGAACAGTGGTGGCGCAGTGTTAACGGCCGCAACTAACAAATTGTAGGTTTGAACCCAGACGCTTTACTTAGTTTTTATTATTTATCGCTACTGCTCTTAAAATGGCGAAGAAAAACATTGTGACGAACCGTCTAACATCCAAAAATTCGAAGATATGTCACACCTACCAACCGCGTAGGCCCGCGTTGTGGATTAACGGCCCGCTCCCTCACATAATGAGGAGGCCTGTGTCCCAGCGGTGGGAACATTATAGGCTGAATATGGATGCTCTTAGGGTGAAGAAGAAAGCATTTTTTTTCATTTTTTTTTTTCGTTTTTGGATGGGAAATCATCAAATGACTTCTCCCGCTCTGGGCGGAGCGGGAGGGCGTGTGTCCGACTTTTGCTGACTAAAACCCACTCGTGTTCCTTCAGTTGCCCATGTGCCAAGGTCACGGTATCTCTTTCGAACAATCTCGCGACCCTGGCAGTAGAAGAAAGCAATGGACCAGATCCGCTAACATAATAACATGGGCCAACAGCCGACGCCTAAACTACGATAAATATTGATGGCTTTAAGATATCTCATGATCTGCCTAGCTTTTTTCCAACTGAACGTTGGGGTTGGTTTCTAGTCTTACCAGATGTAGCTGAATAGCAGTCTTTTACGGGGAGCGACTGCCTATCTGAGGGGTAGTTGCGGAATTTGCTATCAGTAGGAATTGGTTTCATATTGATAGTTAAAAAACATTCATTGCGTTATTTACGTTGCTGAGCCGACAATTTATTCGAACAAATGACGCAATGGTTTAGAAATAATCTTCGATCCGATTCAGATTCTGATAGATAGTGCGTTTCGCAATTAGGGTGCTGGTTTCTATAATTCAATCCCTGGGTAATATTTGACTGGCCTGTTAGTCTAGTGGTTAGTGACACTGACTGCAAAGACTGAGGTCGTGGGTTCGATCCCCACCCAGGACAAATCTTTGTGTGATGAGCACAATCGTTTGTTCTGTGTCTGGGTGTAATTTACCTATAATATGTATGTATTTAGAAATATATAAGTATATTTATCAGTTGTCTGGTTACCATAGTACAGGCTCTGCCTAGTTTGGGATCAGATAACAAAGTGTTGGTTGTCCAAAGATATTTATTTTATTATGACAGGTACCGCTTGGTTAGACTGGTTGTCAGATTTTCGTGCTTCTGACGACTGCCAAAGATGTACTAATGATATTCAGGTACCAACGACTAGGTTTACGTTCTCCAGTGAGGCTATATTCTGTAGGTCTGTCAATGAAGTCTTGGGCATGTTTGTAAACGACGTCCCAAGTATTAACTTTGTCGGACGGACAAAACCACATCGGCAGTCAGGACGACCGTTACTTATATTGTGTTGTCATTCATTCTTAGTTCGGAGTCTGAAGTAATCTTATGTCCGTAGGTGATACGGTATAGGAAACCCGTAACTTCGGCCGAAAATACGATCTTCGTACTTAGAGAGTAGAGGGGTAATTCTCGAAATTTTAAGAAAGTTCACAGTCTTATCTCAATCAATCTGTCAAAAAATACCTCGAGATTCCATTCATTTTTGTCAATGATTGTCGCTGAGATGAGATTGCAACTAGATTATGAACGTTTTTAATTACGAGAATCAGATTTCAGATATCCTGGCTAGGGAAATCGTTGAGTGATCAAAACAATGTCATCAAATTAAGTGATCTTCAACTTAAATAAAACGACCGAACCTGTGGAAACTGTAATACTATGTTGGCATTCTATCGGTTCTGCTTTATCTCAAAAGCAAAAGCCATGATATTGGGGAAATTAGTACCTTTATAGCGTGTACCGTGTTCCTTCAGTTGCCTATGCCAAGGCCACGTTAACTTTCGAACAATTCTTGCGACTCTGGCCGGCTCATTTATACCCTAGACATATGAGTATCAAAAGGAACACCTTATATATGTATTTTCTATACAACACATGTGTTGTTATCTTGTTATTGATGTAAGCACGCATTTACGGTGAATTTAAAGAATTGGTCAAGGTAGAACAGTAAGTAGGTACTTAAGTATGTGTATGAGTAAAGATCCTGATTTATATCCTATTGTTTACTTATATATTTAACATGGAATGTGAATACTTAGTAAATTCCTATAAGTAATGTACATGGACAGAGTACCAAACAGATTAAGCTCTTGGAAAACAAGGTTTGGCCTTTAGACTAAACCAGAATAAATCACCATTTTACTAACATTAATATAATGAAATAATTCTAATATTCTTGGGTTGGGCTTTTCCATCAGAAAATTCATAGTAGCATAAGCTGGACACTGATCCCGACGCTGGAAAGTAATCTAGATTAGTGTCCAGCGATAGACTTTCCCGCTATAACATTGGAAATAAACATAACTGCCGCAAAGTGGGTGTACTATTGTAACGTATTGTGATGTTATGATAATCACAGTTTTGATTGCCGGTCGGTCTTTTGTGTTCTCAATAAGCCATGTGCATGCTTTTAACATTAAGGTAAAAACAAAATTACTGTTACAACACGAAATATTTGTATATGGAATTTCTTTGAAACGATACCTTTTGCGTCATAAAAAAATGCAATTACTGTTAACAATATCAATGCATTACGAGATATATTGAAGTTGATTCTAAATGAGCCAGAAAGTCAACTACAGTCTCCCATACCAAATGATTTTCTTAAATGGAGATAAACATTAAATACAGCGACGTATCTTAGTATCTGTTTACAAAGCCAAGCAAGATGCTATCTACTGATACGTATCTTTGGAGCATTCGCATTCCCACGATGATTGCCTATCACACGTACCGACATAAATGTTATGCATGCACTGCAAAATTATCTTAACCGTACAAAGTAAACAAGAATGTCCAAGCGTCACTGTTTATGTTCTCGTTTTCCTGTGACGCAAACAGATGCATTGTTGTTGCAACAGATAGCGCTTAATGCACCATTTAAACGAAATAATCCACGTTGTAACGCAAATATGGCGGTCCGGCAGGTGTGTGCGCCGGCGCAGCCCCTCAGCTACCCTGCCTGCTTCGGCATCCACTTCCGACGACGACTGCAACGCGAATTGCGACTCACTCTCACAACCATCAACTGACGCGAAACACGACCTTCACCACTACACATAGAGTCCGTTATCCAGTCTCACACCGCACCGCGTGTATTCATTACGTTAACGGTTTTTGATTTAATTTAAATGCAAGCAACTAACGTTTAATCGATCCCAAATCAGACTGTGAATTCTTAAGAATCTTGACAACACTCATGGCTGATCACAAAATATAAGTGGAGACATGAACTAATGGGACGTGGAGCGACGCGACGCAGTATGTAAACAAACAAACAAGTCACGCATCGAATCGAGCGCATTGTGAAATGCACACACGGGACATGTAACACATGCATAACTTACGTGTTTATGCGCAGGCGACGGTACGTAAACAAAGCTGTAATACTCCATCGATCGGTGAGTGCAGGGAACCTAGTGATCGATGGTGGCGCTGTGTCGATGCAGTTCGTGTGGCTCGGTGGTGCGGCCGCGGTGGTCTGTATCACGCACTACATAAGGGCGAGTTTGGTTTGAGTTATTGTTGACCGAAGTTGGTTGGAATTTAAACGGGTGTAGAACGCGTGTGCGGTGCATAGGCCCGCGGTGCAGCGTGCAGCGTGCGCGGGGCGCGGGCGCGCGTCGCTGACTGCACGCGGCACCCCGCCCGCCGCGCCCTCTGACCGCCACCACCGTACATTGTCAACAAATGAATGGAAATCACTTTGATGGGCTTCTTCACGTTACATCGCCCATAAATGTTTCCGTAGCATCTCGACTGCAGACTTGTTGATACACATTTCAAAATGATCTACTTTAAGATAAAAGAAAGTGGATTATATTATAAACTTTACTAATGTTTCGTAGACATCCGCACCAAATATTTGCATTAAATTAGCAAAATATTTATGTAGCAAATCACACTTTTTCTTGCTCGTTGGTAGACCCTGCTACTGCTACAACACGAACAATGGTTTAGGAAAATCACGAAAAATCCTTAATTCGTTTTATTGATACCAATTTAGAGTAGCATTATATCTAATTGAACGTGGAAGATGTATGCGTGTATTCATTTTAGTTATTACTGTGAGTAGCTAGCACGATGCGGGCGTGAGTGTGATCCTCCAAAACAAATGAGTGAGCGCGCGTGCTCAGCCGCCACATGCAGGCATGCCTCGGATTCCATTGAGAGGGTTTTATCGGTGGCGGCGGAGAGAGGAGCTGCGTACGCGCAAGTATTCGGGTGTTTGGGTGCGCGCGGAAGGGTCGATGACCGCGTAGCGCCGCGCGCCCTTTGAGCGATTTTTCTAATGCGTAGCCGACGACGTCGCGCGTTCGTCCCGGCTGAAGCGCCTAGGGACTTCAGTTATCTCTGCGCATGATAACGATTGCTTGAAACTTATTCGTTAAGTTCTGTTATGTTACTTTCTCTTTTCATAACCTTGTTTGTTTGTTTGTTATGTTACAGACATGCATACTTTTTGTACCTACTTAATTAAATGTTCTCGCGTCGCACTGGTTAGTTAACTAGTACGCAGTAACCAATCATCAGCCGCTATTCGTTCTAATAGGCACTGTGGGAAACTTAAAATGTAATATTATTTAATACCTATGGATATTTTCAATAGAAAAATATGTAGTATCAATATCTTTTCCTCTCGAATATGTCCTTCCTAGTTGATTAGGTATATTAGGATGCGTTAGGTATAATTCGGCCATTATTTATGCAGTCCAAACGAATTATTAGATAATTTATTAATTCAATTACGCGCGCTCAAAAATAATGTTTATTATTAACTCAAAAATATTAATATAGCATACATTATTTATTGCTCTCAAAATGGTGAAGGAAAACATCGTGAGGAAACCGGCATGTCCTAGAACCAAAAATTCGAAGCCATGTGACATATCTAATCACCCGCATTGGGCCCGCGTGGTGGATTATGGCCCACTCCCTCTTATAGACAGAAGGCCTGTGTCCCAGCCGTGGGAACATTTATCGGCAGATTGATTATAAATAACTACATTATTTTAAGAATTTGCGAAAATGCCAATGTTAAATTCTAATATTTTCTAATGAATCTTATTTGAAGTTATAACAGCTAAATAAATGAAATCGCCATAAGAACGGTCTCAGTTATGTTGTTTCCTGTTATAGATTACTCGATTCTCGGAACACTGATAAAATGTCCAATAAAAAGGCGCAGTTGACGAGCCAGTATTAAAAATAAACCTTGTTTTAATGAGAGCTTAGTATTATAACAAGCTACAAGCTCAAAGCTTATTAACAACCTATCGATCGATTTTACAGGTTAAGCTGCACTTGCCAGGGTTATTTCGTAGATGGGTGATCAGTTGATCATACTGATCATTCTACTCACAACCAGCACCCTAATTACGTAAAACACTTTCAATTACAATCTGAATAATTTTGTAGAAGCGTGCTAATCCAATGCTTCATATATTCGAAAAAATTGTCTGTTCAACAACGTAAATTACGCAATGAATATTGTGAAACTGTCAAAACAAAAGCTGTTGCTAGTGTTAGTGTGTTAAGCAATAACCCAGCTGGTAACTGTGCAGTTTTCAGAGCCGATCAGTAGAAATCCTTGCATTCGCATTTATAGTCATATTTATTTTTCCAAAGTAGAGTAGTGTGAGGTAGAGTTACTACTATGCGTGTGGTTTGTACAAAAAATTAATGGCTTCAAAAATCTACATGGTGGCTGGTATATCGCCGCACAACCAGTACTCAGTACATCGTTCTGAACCTTCGTGTTTATTAACTTTTCGTTGATTATTTAAAATAATTAGCCGTTCAGTGCATTTTGACTGCTTAGGTTTTGCACTTTTCAATGAAAAATATGGTTTTTTAATAAGCAACTAAACATTCCTACGCTAAAGGGATTTATTCCCGAGAATTTTTGTCCCGGGAATCCTCGAGAAATCCGAAATTCTATTTTTCAAGAAATTTAGATAAAAAAAGTCGGAAACTCGAGAAATTATTTGTGTGACAGAAGTGCCTAGTTTCCAGCATCCTTTGATCGTACCGTCAAACGACTCGTTTGAACTAAGATCTGACTAAGCGACTAACGAAATAAGCGTAAATCAATCAGAACCTGCACCTGACAAATTTAAAGTTTAATCCAATCCATGGACTCCTCGAGCCAGGCTCAACCTAGTGTGGTATTCATAAGCAAAATGCTTCCTTCGCGTCCTATTATTGTTTTCATATAAACCTAGCTATTCGTTATCGCGACGTGTATGTTGTGTTATATCTTTTGTGTGCACCAAATAAACAATTTATCTATCTATTTATCTAATATAGACCATAAAGAAAAGCACTGTTTTAACCGATGAAAAAAACGGATGAGGTACTCAATTCGACGCGTATATGTATATATATTTTTTATGTATGACCATGCATAACTTTTTACAGAGTGGACCGATTTTGATAAAAAAATATTGGAAAGAGTATATCCCGAAGGTAGTCTCATGTAAATTTGGAAAGAAAATTCCAACGCAAAGGGTAGGAAAACAGGGGATGATTGATTGTTCACTCATTAATTGTAATGCATAACTTTTTACAGAATAGTCCGATTTTGCAAGCATGTAGTAATTAGTAGATTATAGCCCCAAAAAATTATAAAATAAAAACTTTTTAACAAAAAATTAAACCACCGAAAAAATAAAAAAGGAAAAATTATAAACCTCTCAGTCATTTTGAGTCGGCGCCAAACAATTAATGAACAAAGATCATTCAAAGCGCCGACGCCGAACTATTGGTTTTGAAAAATGGTGACCCAGCGGCTGTGGCGATAACAAAATTTATGAGAAAAAAAAACTTGAAAAAAAAATGGTTCCTTAATTTTGAAAAAATTATCAGAGCACTAATTTCAGTGAAGGTTGCTTCAATTGAAAATTAACGAGTGTTTTCCATGTCGGGTAATGTTGTCAGTAAAATAAGGAGCCAGCTGTCTGACAATTCTGTAAATGGTTTGGTTTATCAAAATTGCTTTTCAAGCATTTTATCCAAATTAATTCTATCGTGTGGTGCCGGACGTAAAGAAAAACAACATTCCATTTCTTCCTGCGGGTGTCGTAAAAGGCGAGTAAGGGACTTAGAGCTCTTACACACGAGCGGCATATTACTAACGGCAAGTAACTGCAGCCGTCGACACGCGATGGTGACGCTGATCTTTGAAGATGGCATATCGCCGGCTGCAGTCGGCTGCCGTCGAGACGCATCGACGGCTGTCGCTGACACGTATCGACGGTAGCAAATACCTTTGCCGTTGGCAACATGCCGCTCGCGTGTGTAAGTGCTCTTACTACAGAATGAGCAGCAGCGCTCACTATGCATTTAACACCTTACTGAGATCGCCAACCCGCCTGCCAAGCGTTGCAAATGGCAATTATAACAAACCCTCCCCAAATTGAGAGAAGACTATGTCCACCAGTCCAGTGGACGTAATCGGCTGGAATGATGATGAAGAATTCGAAGTTTTAAGTGATTACTAGTCCAGGCACAGTTTAAATTTACACACAATTTCCAAAAATAGTGCTGTGATTATTAACATAGTTATAAATAATAGAGTTAAGTTCCTTTTTGTTCATAAAAAAGTTTTATTTTTAATTTGATTATTTTTGTATTTAATCAGTTATATAAAAGCGGCAAGAAAACAGTTTAATTTCATAAAAAGTTGATTTCGATTATAATAAACGAAAAGAAAGACTAAAATAAATACTGTAATTTATTGTTATTGGCAAGATTTTTTTTTGTCGAATTAAAACAACGACGTTTTTTTAAACAACATATTAAAGATAAATGAACATTCCTCGGTTTCCCGGGTAGTCCCGAGATATCGAGTTCGAGAATTGTCGAGACCTGAGAAATTGAAGCTCTTGAGAAACCATAAACTCTACTCTAGAATATAAACCCTAGTGTAGAATGATGTACTTCATGGTTGTAGTTTACGCGTGGATATGTCTGCCTGTATATGTATTAGGTATAAATGAAATATGTATCAACCTGCCTCTTAAGAGACAGTGTACGGTCAGTTGCGTAAATTCTTTGTAAGTACCTTTTAAGATAGTTAATCTATCATGATACTGTGAATTAATCCAAGTATCTGTAAATTAAACATTTCACGTGATCCCTTCCTGCAGTTACATTAGGTACCTATTTTAAAATGATCCAGTGGTGCTTCGATCATAGAAACTGCGAAAGGTCTTTAGAAAATGATACCTAGCCAGTTATTCAGGATCCAAGTTTATAGGTTTTCACGCCTAGAATACGGCTTATTTCTCATACAATGTAGCAACCATATCCGTTAAATTTCTGTAACCATTTATTCGAAGTGTTAGTAAAGAACTGTGTTAACGTTAATATGTACCAAACAAGTATTAACTCACTTGCAAGCTTTAATTTGGTCTAACACATGTTCCGTCATCCTTGCTGAAAAATTCCATTCCCACAACGGTACTGTCGTAGAAACCTTGGCAGCTACCCCTGCAGCGACCCAAGCTTCCTCTCTTGGGGGCCATCCAAAAATTACGTCAAACAAATTTCATTTCCCCCCCCCCCGTCCTTGTCACAGCTGGTCACATTTGTGAGACCCCAGGGTGACGTCCAATATTTTGCCATTGTACATCTAGACATTGAATTTTTTTGAAGTTGTATTTCATAGTTCATATTTCGTGTTTTAATAGTACTTTAAATATGTATATTCAATTTTGAAATGTGACGTCACAAAATTTAGGGCCCTGCCCACCTCCTTGTCACGCAATGTCACAATTCGTCGACCCCCCCCCTTAACGTGTGACGTAATTTATGGATGGCCCCTTGTGAGAGAGTGAATGGGCTGTAATCCACCACGCGGGCCCAATGCAGGTTGTTAGATGTCACACGTCTAGTTCTTGGACATGTCGGTTTTATCACGATTCTTCACCGTTTTGAGAGCAGTGGTGAAGAAATAGTTGACTCAAAGTGAAGCACATATAGGGGTTTGAACTTACAACTCGTTAGTGACGGCCATCACCACCGTGACACCACTGCTCCTACATACCCCGATCAATATTATTAATATTCAGACGATAGCTTACCGTTACTTTTTTCAGTTTCAGCTAGTACGCAATAAGACGAGCAGAATAACCATACCATACGAATACCAAAAGTTACATAGCTTTCTTGAGCACACAGCGAATCCGTTTCCGCGTTCTTCAATAAAAGTTTTTTAGCATTCATAAAGGCATAACGATTATGTATCGCGTTAGTTCATAAAAGTTTGTTAGCATTCTTCAAAGGCATATCCATTGCTGTGACTCGATTCTTAATACCTAGTGAACCTTACCTATTGAATATAGAAAGGAGATTTATTTTGACACAAAATTTCAATTAGACTAATTCAAGTAAGTACATAGTAAACAAATCAAGGGAAAACCCTGTACACCGTGGCTTAGACCGTATTGGCAGCGAAGAAGAGCCACACAAAGAGCGCCCAGACGCTAGTAGCGAGCCGAAAGGTGGTGTCACCCAGCATGGTGCCTATATTGGGTTACGGTAGTGCCTGAAGCTAGTGGCCCGACTCACAGTCAGAATGCGGCCACGCTCAGCAGTATAAACGGACGTATTAATAAGATTGTTTCTTACCATCCGGCAGGGTCCCATTTCTTCCCGTGGGTGTCGTAAGAGGCGACTTACTAAAGAATGGGCGTTCTCTATGCATTTTACCACCATACCGCTATCGTCAACCCGCCAGCCACGTGGCGATTATGGCAAAGCCTCCCAAATTGGGGGACGCCTATGTCCAGCAGTGGACGTCTTTCGGCTGAAATGATGATGATGATGAACTCGCAGAGCGGTTCATCCCAGTATGTCTGGGAAGTCGGGTTCACGGGTTGATCTGTATCCAGAAAAGTCATTTTCCAGGCATTAATCGCATCGGTCAAGCACGGCACTACAAATTGGTAGGTTAGTTCGCAAAAGGTTTCCACTCCACAATATGCTGACCAATGATTCGGAAGTTAAAGGGCACTTCCCGCAATTTAAAACATTCTCTGGGGCATTTCTCGTAATTTGATGCCTGAACCCAGTTTCAGTCTGTCAAAATAGCTCAAGTTTTCTTAGATTTTTGACATTTGATTGTCGTCCAGATGAGACTGCGACTAGATTTTAAACGTTTTTAATTACGAGAATTGGCCATCTCATCTCACCTACTGTCAATGTTAAAAACTTGTCAAAATGAAGGTAAATTAGGGGTATTTTTGACAGATTGAGACAGATTAGAGTCTGACCTTTTTTAAACACCGGAATTGCGCTCTGAATTTCAGTGTAGGTTTTCACTGTGAGTTGTGGACACCTAAGTTTTAATCACAAACAGCGTCGTATGTAATCACCTTGTAAGTAGCTAATTACTAATTAACGTTTACTTTTCGCGCAATTATGGGTAGATAGGTATTTTCTGTCTTCGTAGTTAAATAAAAGTTTTCATATGTATAATTAGATTATAGTGTTCAAACTTTCATGGTTTTGAATACACACTGTATTAATAACTATGGAAGTTTATATCATCATTATTACATGGTATAAAATGAAGTCGCTTCCGCTGTCTGTTCGCTTAGATCTTTAAACTACTCAACGGATTTTAATGCAGTTTTCAGCAATAGATAGAGTGACTCAAGAGGATAGTTTATATGTATGATACGCGAGCGAAGCCGCTGGACAAAAGCTAATCTATACTATCTATACTGATATTATAAAGCTGAAGAGTTTGTTTGTTTGATTGAACGCGCTAATCTCAGAAACTACTGGTCCGAATTGAAATATTCTTTTTGTTTTGGGTAGCCTATTTATCGAGGAAGGCTATAGGCTATATAACATCACGCTACAACCAAGAAGACCGGACCAGTAATGAAAAATATTGCAACGGGGAAAATCGCACGGGTAGGCGATTCGACGCGACGGGAAGGGTCGGGGGAGCAAGAAATTTAACGCGGACGAAGTCGCGGGCAGAAGCTAGTTAAATATATTAGGTTGGGGAAAAAGTCTTTTCGCATTATAGTATGTATGAACTTGAAATAAAATCTCTTTGGCTATACTATTTGTATCTGGCTGGTTTTGATATCATTGAAAGTTTAAATTTTAAAGAACATAATTCCAAATTCAAATTAGGAAAATGTGTGATTTTCATTTGTTTTTCGTACCGTCAAGATGAGTGAATCTAATGAAGAAATTCGATACATTTTAAAATATTACTACAAAAAAGGTAAAAATGCAACGCAAGCCGCGAAAAAAATTTGCGATGTTTATGGACCTAGTGTAGTGTCTGTGAGAGTAGCACAAATTTGGTTTAAGCGTTTTCAATCCGGAAATTTTGATGTCAAAGATGCACGTCGGTCTGGTCGCCCTATTACGGATAAAATGGATGCCATTTTTGAAAAAGTGGAGCAAGATCGGCATACCAGTAGTTACGACGTAGCTGAGGAACTGTAAATTGACCACAAAACAGTTTTAGCGCATTTGAAAAAAACTGGGTACACAAAAAAGCTCGACATTTGGGTACCTCACGAGCTCACTGAAAGAAACCTAATGACCCGTGTACTCATTTGTGATTCTTTATTACGACGTAATGAAACCGAACCATTTTTGAAGAAGCTGATAACTGGTGATGAAAAGTGGATCACGTATGACAAGAACGTGCGAAAAAGGTCGTGGTCAAAGGCCGGTCAGGCTTCACAGACTGTGGCGAAACCCGGGTTAACTCGCAACAAGGTGATGCTGTGTGTGTGGTGGGATTGGAAGGGCATTATTCATTATGAGCTGTTACCACCAGGCAGGACCATCGATTCTGAACTCTACTGTGAACAACTGATGAGATTAAAGCAAGAAGTTGAGAGAAAGCGGCCGGAATTAATCAACAGAAGGGGTGTGGTTTTTCATCATGATAACGCTAGACCTCACACATCTTCAGCCACCCAACAAAAATTAAGAGTTTGGCTGGGAGGTGTTAATGCATCCGCCGTATAGTCCTGACCTTGCACCTTCAGATTTCCACCTGTTTCGGTCTCTTCAGAATTCTTTAGGCAGTGTCAGGTTAACATCACGAGAGGACTGCCAAAACCACTTGTCGCGGTATTTTGACCAGAAGTCCCAAAATTTCTATAGCAATGGGATTATATCCCTACCTACAAGATGGCAAAAAGTTATCGAACAAAATGGTATCTACATACTTTAGTTAAATGTAAATAAACTTTATTAAAAAATGTTTTGAATTTTCTTAAAAAATGCGAAGAAACTTTTTCCCCAACCTATTATTATGCGCTCTCCGATATTACTACATTATTGCAAGCGCCGTTTCAGTACTCCGAACATATTTGAGTGTAACGCAGTAGGCAGTTACCCCTCTTTCCTTCCAGTTTACATAACAGCCGATTTTTAGGTTTTCGCTCGTTATTTTTGCGAACAGTTTTATGCTACGTATGCCGTCTGTGTCAGACATTGAATCAATTCCTCCATCGAGGTAGATCATAACTGTAGGTACCTAAATGATTTACACATAAACGCCGCACCGCTGCATAGCATCGCTTTTGTTATTAATAAAGTAACCTATGTTATTTCAGTTAATGACAAAATTACAGCTACCTAATTAAAATGTTTAAAATTTTTCAAGTAGGTACTAAGGTAGCAGAACTTCAAAAGTGAATCTCGAAATTCACCTTAATTAGGCGCCGGTATCGAAAGGCGTTTACGTAACTGCGATAATGACGGGCAGATTCCTTTCTGCATTCCTGCGAAGCTCTTTGCAGAGAAAGGCTTTCGGCATATTTCGGTGAAATTTGCCGAAACATAAACTAAAATATATGTTTTTAGTCGTTGGGCCATGTAGTCCATAGATGTCATAAGTACCTAGACCTAGACTATAATAAGCGCGACTATCATATTGGCGCCTAACGATTATATCAAGGGGTAGCAAGATCCTCTCGTACTAATAACCAAAACTCGTGCAAAAATTTTCAGCCTTATGTATCTTATTTCGCCAATATTTGAGAAGGCAAATTCTCGTCATTAAAAACGTTCACAATACAGTCGCAGTCTCATCTTGGTATCAATCAAATGTCGAAAACTTATCAAAAATCTATGGAAACTCTAGGTATTTTTGACAGATGGACACTGAGTATTGCGCCTCTAATAAGCTATGGCGATTTCTCAAATTATTTCTTTTCAGAATTGTGTTCCATCTTAGGAATTCTAGATACCTACGATTGCTTGAGTCCAGCAAACTGTGGCATCCCTCTGCTTGGTAGTAGGTACTCACCTCTTTCGTTTCAATCGGTAGGTTAGGAATTCAGATTCTAACCTTCTCGACAACCTCGTTACTTTTTCAGAGAAGATTTATCAAGATATAATTGAGTTGTAATTCTTATACAGTTTTTTTTATCTTTTCGTATCTATTTCAGTGTTCTAAGGTACCTACCTAAGTATTCACACCATGGTTGCTAGTTTAAAATTTTTAGAAACTGACGTTTAAAAGGGAATGTATTTTTGTTGGTAAAACTAGGGTTATTTCGACACAAATTTGCGATACCTACATGATGCAGTGTTTGATTTGTATCGGTACATGCCTTGTTACTGCAACAAGACGTTGACTTGTCGTATGCATCTGCCTCTTATCGCTATGACTAGACACAGAGCTGTCACCAGCACATCAAGGTACCCGAAACTGTCAAATTCTCCCAATCAACCTTAAACCTAATGCTTTAGCAATAAAGTTGAAAATCTATTAAAGAAATTTTACAGAATAATCTGTCATTAGTGTCGTCTGTGTGTCTGTGTCTGTCATTGAGCTACTACAAAGTAGCTCAATGTGCGGCGTCTGTACCTCATTCTACACGTGCAGTCTGTGGGCCAACTATACTCAAAAGTCTTACAGTGCCCTCCGAGTCCAATTTAATTATGCGTTTAGGGTGTCGATTGGGGCTGCGGCGATTCTATGGTGCGTCAGGGATGTTTGCTGAATGCCACGTAGACTGCTTTTACGCTACGATGCGTAACAGGTGATCCCTGGTGCGTAGAGTACGTGGCAGCAACAACAGTATCCTTAGCATGATTGCTGCTCCATTTGTCATGGAATGGCGCAGTAGTGATTGTTGAGTTGAATTTACTTTCTTTCATGTTGTGGGTAGTTTTAAGTATTACTTACAAAAATAGACACCATGATCTGAAATACATTTTATTATTTGTGAGGAACGGTCATGTTGTTAATTTTGTGACTGATTAGAGAGCCTCTAGTTGCACTTGCTTTGATGATCATGCCAAGACGAAGGCGGACCACAAACATATGTGCATTTTTCCTCCTCAGCGCTCACAGCAAGACCGATGCTGACCTGTCGCATGCTACTGTCGTTGGGTATGCACTTTGCGTTTAGTCACTGCGACAAATAGTAACAGCGTACGACTTCCCTATCGTTGCGACTCTGTTACTCTACGCCTTGTCTGCGCCTAGCTTTGAACAAATTATACGAAAATTGTATGTTGTTACGTGTAGTCGCTGAGCTGTCGCAGTCGGATGTCGTATAGTGTCACAAGGACTTTTTGGCGCTTAAATAACACATGACACGAAGCGTTACATATATAATCAGGCTGAGAGATGTTCCTACTGCTGAGACACAGGCTTTCTGTCTGGTGGTGGATTACTGTCCATGCCCTGTGAGCCCTTATCCGCTGCGCGGGCGCAGTGCGGGTTGGTAGATTTCACACATCTTCGAATTTTTAGTTCTAAGACATGCCGTTGATCTCGTGATGTTCTCCTTCACCGTTTTATACAGGGTGTAGTAACCTTTGTTAATTTTTTCGCGAATTTCTTTTGAAAATATAAGAATGCGGCGTTAGATCTTATTTTGGGCACCCGCTGTAAGATCCTTATACAATTACGAGTATACCACAAAACCTACGAAACAACAACTTGGTGACATGTGACAGCGAACACAAGAGGAAGTGGTGTCGCTGGTACATATCTACGGCCAGGTTTATTACCGACCCGGCCGGGCCCCGTTTATCGGTCCCGTTCCATTTAAATACACTCGATAAGGAAAACTTTTGTTGCGAGGTAAAATCACATTCCGTTCGTGGTACATGCTGTTCGGATAGTAACGGAAATATTTTAAAAGTTACTTTGAGAATTTAAGATCTGTGTGTGAAAATGTCGGTAGTTATTATACCTTTATTCAAAATGGGAGGAGGGTGGGTAGTTTTCAAATAATACCACATATTGACATTGCATTTTGTATAATATAAAAACAATAAAAGTAATCTTAAGTAACAATTTAATCGGAACTATAAATTGTGCTATTGTGACAAAACTCAATAGAGAATGAATGAATAAATGCAAAACAAACACTCAATTCACATAACGACTTTGTTCACTATGGAAGCACATAAAAATAAATTCATTTATAAAAATCTTTAATAAACAATACATTCATAATCTTTTTTTTTTGGGTAAATAATAAATCTATGGCGAAATTGAATGCAAATATCGAGTGATGTGAGCCCTTTTGAACCTCTGAAAGTACCTACTGCTAATTTAGTTTATAAATAGATTTAAAATCATAATATATTACATCGACTAAATAATGTTTTGAAATAATTTATTTATTTGGCTAACTATAAGTTAGTACAAAAGCCACTGTCAGGCTTATAGCATTCGCTTATTATTTCTATTCTATTCGTCTAACATTATCATATCATATGCTCAATCATACTTGAGCTAAATACAGTCAGCTCAGAGGGGCCCACACCACTTTACAGTATCTACTTACTTAATACTATATTTCAAGAAATATGTAGACAATCAAATGTACAATTTGAAATTCAGATTATTAGGCTATTTGATTTCTTATTAAACATTCATATTGTCTTTTTAATTTTTATTCTAATTCAATTTAAAATTAAATATTAGGCCTGTATTTGTCATAGTCAAAGCAAATCGACATACGAAATCAAATCTGAGGCAACCGTCTAGCTTTATTAATTAAATAAATGTAATTTTCTAAGAAACTGCCATAGACACAGTTCAATTAATTGTTTAATTCTGTGAAACAGTAGAAAGGTCTGTCACTGCTATTTTGAACAGTGAAATCATTGACGTAATTGACTAAACTGGGGGCATGCATATGTATGGGTTCGCGTTACTGCGCTTGCGACTAACTGACAAGCACAGGCCTTAAAATGTTGGCTTAAAATCAATAAAATACTCCAGACTGTAGTCACCGCAGTAAACTCTCACTAAACTAAAAAGAAACTAATAAATACTGCGACAACAACAGCCAGGGCGCAGGAACAGGTGGAATTCGTAACTACGCAATAAATTTATCTACACTAACCAAAATAACCGGAATACCACAAATATCTTACAGATACTTATACAATACTCTGATATATAAAACATTAATATCATTTTTGGAATTATATATTTGACCACCTTTTGTGGGATAAAGCTTTCATTTATTTATTTAAATTTTAAGTGTAAGTATTGAAACGTATGCGTCGTCAACGATAAACTGAATTCAAGTACCATTCAGAATAGGATCATAAATACCTTATTTTTGAATATCATTAATCGAGTATATACTAAATAGCATGCTAAGGATCTGTGCAGTGTATTTAGCGTATTATAGTATTTGTGTCTGTATTCCATCTGCGTATAACACAAACTCTAGTAGACATCACTTAGGGACTGATCATTTCTGGTAGCTCGGTTAGCAGCAGACATCAATAATACTTTTAATCTAATATCGGTAGCGTTGTCTGTACGGTGTACAAGAGCTGCCCTCGCACAAAAATCATTTTAAACTAAATGACGCGCGAATGGCTAACTTAATTCTGATCTATAGCTGCATCCAGACGAAACGCTCTACATGCATCAAAACATATTATACACTTTACATATTTACAACGAATTCCACCTTTAAGTAATAAACTCAGTTGGCTGCGGCTTCAATAGATTACACTGCCACAAATATATTACAAGTCTGTTTTTCTATTTAGTAGATTAGTTAAAAGGAGTAATATGAGTTCTATTACAGGAGCTGCTAATACAAAAGAGCTAAAACAATCGTTTACAGTAGTATGAAACATTTAGTTATGTCGATCCTGAGACCGAACACATTTTGTAAGTGACAATGATTCACATCAACAAACATTACTCATTAACTAAATTTATCAACGTCTCACTAAGCTCTGGAGGGGCAAGTATCGAGCTTAGAAATTCACGTATAATCTGTATGATGATGTATACAAATGATTTAGGATACAATTGACATTCATATCGATAGAACATTTACACGACGACTATCTTTTTATTACACAAAGTATAGTTTATTATGTATCATCGGCGTCTGGCCGCCACAGCTACCTGTAGCGAGCCAATTAGAGGACTGAATACAACCAATTATAGAAAACGTACAAAATTTGAGACACGTACACACTCGTGTGCCGTGCAACTATTTCGACCAATGGAATCTTAACCTTTTAATGACCGGCTAAAAGAGTTGAGATCGCTTCATTATGCAATTAAATTATTGATCAATTCAGACTCCTCACCAATGTTTGGTTTAATTGAATAATTTTGAAGTTCTACGAATATTTATGAATGTAGTGTTTTTTTTTTCAGTCAATAGGCTAGTATGACAAGAAAGTTATGCAGCCTTTATGTATCCAAAATCGAACGATGATGAGCACACTTGAGTTTTTACAAAAATATCTACATCTAAGTTACAAGAGGGTATCTCAGGGCGTTAATACTAGTCAGCATTAAGTCGGCGGAGTGAAGGCACGGCGTGAGAGAAGTCGAGTAATCTTACCCGAGCCCCACGTCCAGGCACATCATAACCACGAAGCCGATAATGCAGCCCCATGTCGCCAGCTTGCCGTTACCACTGAGAACAAATGTTACCTTTAGAATGCTTGTACCAATTGGCTTCTACAACTGCAACAGTATTAACAAAATTAACGTAGCAAGTAACCTAGAATACGATCTTAACCCTTCATTTCGAATAATAACCGTTAAAAGTTAGATCTTAACTTTGGTCACACATCTGTTTATTGTTCACAGCTCAAAGCAGGGGTCTACTCTTTAAGTCCATCAAAGAAGATACGTGCTCATCCATCTAAATTAAGATACATAAAAATTTTCGGGTGGGCAAAAACACATTAGGATTAGGGTCAACTTATCGCGTATCGGCAAGTGTAGCGTGGGCGCTCAACCAGGTGGATGACGACGTAAAGAAAGTGACTGGGACAGACTGGATGCGGAAGACGGAGGACAGGGTGTTGGGGTGCAGTTTGGGAGAGGCTTATGTACAGCAGTGCATTGCGATAGGCTGAGTTGATTGAGCAAATTGTTTTGTCACTCACTCTTAGGTCTGGCCCCAACTAATCCTATGTCCCTAAGTGAGTAGGAAAGGCTCTTTAGACCGAAACTGTGGGGTTCGTGCTTATGGAGTTGACCCCAATGTTTGCCGTAGCCTATGTCCCTAGCATAAGCGAACATTCCCGAAGTTAATTACCCTCGGCAAGCGAAGTGGGTGTTCATTTAAAAGCTCAAGAAACAAGGCTAAAATAGTACTCGAATGCACCAAGAAAACCTTGTGATGGCATTATGAGTCATATCAAGGAAGGTTGCGACTAACTGCAGCTTGTACTTTAAAGGGCATTTAACGTCACAAGTTAAATGCATCTTGTTTTTCTCATTCTCGCAGGCAAGTATTGCAAAACACCGATTATTTTCAATTTATAACCAGCTGAAATTAGTCATTGCTAATTAAAATTTCCATACACGGCTCCCTATTTCTAGATTTCAGATTACCAAAACGTGAAGGATCGTATAGGTGTAGATTTTGACAGCCGGAAACTTTATATTACAATGTAAACGGACACATCATAAACACATTAAAATGTATGTCTCGTGTTAAGGTGGCAGTAATACGTTGACTGACGCAGTTTGACTGTGATATACATAATGGTATGTACATAATAACATATAGGGGTCCGTTATAAAATGCTGTCGTCATAAAATGCCGGCCATTGAGAAATAACGAGTAAACGATATTTGAATATCAAATAGGTAGCAAAATTACGATATCGGAAAGGCCGCCGATGGCGCTTGCGGCTCACGCACTCGGATTTACAGAACCGACCGGCCGGAATACGCTAACTGGAATTACGGGCCATTACATTAAAACGATTCCCAGTACTTAGGTACATACCACGTTGTGTACATACACAATTTTATTGGAAAACTGAACGTTATTTTTAAAATGTACACCGCGCCTTATTAATAATCTAGGAGCGAATAATGTTATACATGCCGCCGATCTTTAATATTCACAAGTTTCTTAAGTATCTCGGAATACAAATTTCCCAATCGAAATAGATTGATTTAGTAAGAAACAGAGTTAGGTACCTTGTGCAAAACGTAAGAATTATGCATGATGTAACTCTGTATTCGTAATTCAATCATTTCTTTTATGTCTTATCTTGTATGTTCAACAAAACGTTGTTTTGTTGATGTGCTTGCGCAGGACATTCATTTTAATTCATAATATTCTGGCAACGTCTGTTTATCAATGTTTGTAGGTGACCTAATGCCAAGTAAGAATTTAAACAGCGACTTAGGTAAGGTGGGTTTATCCACATTGAAACATGATTCCTAATCGACTCCTTACCTAATCGGGAATATACAGTTTTGGTTACAAGAGAGATTGCTCAACGATTAGATACAGTACATCTATTTAGCTGGGTATAGTTTAGACATCCGGCTCGTGACGAGGTGTATGGTCGCAGTTTGCCATGTCAAGTGCTACAGGTCGGCGCACATTCTGCTCACGTGCCGTGGGGAACCCCGACTGGACACACGACATGCACCTAAATACCTCTGCTGACATCACGCCCAAAAACTGAGGAATTTTCAACACAAACTCGAAGCTGACGTGAAAACTAATCGAGTTATATTAGAGGAATGTTTCTAGTTATTTAATTTACCAAGCATTGTAAGCGCGTCTGAGTATGCAATTAACTTAATTGGTTTGGATGTAAATGTTTAGTTGACAAGCCTGAAACGTCTTAATTTTCTTAGTGTTACTATGGTTACAAATTAAGTTCTTGCTGCTTTTCAGTATGTATACTGTTACTGAAACTTAAAGATAATAGAGAAGTTTGTCGGTCAATAATGTGGAAGATAACTAAGAAGAAATTTCAACGGAACAATGTTTTTAAAGTTCAATTGAATATTTTTTTTACAAGATTATATTTTTAATGCCAGATAGAGTTTTCTTACGTTGAAGTACTTAATTGACAAAGGAAATAATTTAATGCCGCCGGGCAGTTGCCGTGCAAAATCTCTTATTGGGAGGGTGATTATTTCTGTGGTGTAGTTGATACGGTCGGGGACCGGGGTACATGCGGCGCGATGTCTGGAGGTAGGTCAGGGAGTGTCGGTCGGCGGCGCACTGGATTCCCAGACAGTGACGTCAGCGCATAGACAAACTAGAGCGTCGTCACCGTCTTTATCCCAGCAACAAACGCGTTATTTCTTATATTTATTGTTATTGACAGTGGCGAGACGGTGACAAGCCCACGCACGGCGCGCACCAAATTTACTTCATAATGCGCGAGGCTGCGCCGCGCCGCCCTGAGCACGCGCCGCCCGCCCGCTGCAAATAGACGCGACGACCCAAACCGCACCCGCAACCACGCAGAACCGAGTTCTATATCCTCACATTATGTTACTCGTACACTAACTATATATTTATAACATTAAATATCTATATATTTTTTATTATGTATTTCAGATCTAGACTCGACGTTTCAGTAGGTATTTAAATTTTACCCAGTTTTCAGGCCTGGAAAGAATATGATATGTTATCTTGTTTGAATAGATCTTTTTTGAAATTATTATTAAAAGCAACATACCCAGCGTATAATATTCCTACTGCTGGGATACAGGCCGCCTCTCTGTGATTTTTTTGGTTCTTGTACATGCCGGTTTCCACACAATGTTTCCATTTTGAGAGTTCTTTAACCGTTTTGAGAGCAATGTGCAATGGTGATAAAATTAAATACCTTGCCTGGGTTCGAACTCGTGACTTACAATTCTTAAGTCAGGGCCGATACCACGGGGCCATCACGGCTGTGTTTGTGATTATGAAAATGGTCTTCTATGCGAAAATTTCGTTTCAATTTCCTCCAATTTCCAAGTCGAAAGCGATACCTTATCCATTTATTATTAAGATTTTCTTGGACACAACTAGTTATCATCTAGTTAAATCCCGATATAGCACGTTTTAGTTTTAACGTAAAGCTTTATAAACACGGTTCTTGATCAAGGCTTTCCAGTATGGGTTTCTTGGGGCTAATAATTAATCGTCTAGGTCCACCAAACCTGAGTAGTATTCAATCGATATGCAAAGAAGAATAGTCTGTCACGGAAAACTGACAGCCGGGACAGCCTGGAGCCCTTACAAGTAAGTTTTCACAATGTAAGCCAGCAACCTTTGTTTTGTCCTTCCAGAGCAGTGCTTGAACGGCCTGAAACTCTAATGCCTCTGATCATAAAAAGATCCACTCAAAACTATATTAAACAAGCAGGCCTGAATGTCTTCCTTAATTGGGACTTGATCATCTCTCAATACTTCTACGAGATCCTACTCGATTTTCTTGGCAACTGACAATTGTGACAAGTCATCTCGTATTGGCAGGCTCATTAGTACCTATCTACAGTTGTTTGGGTTGGCTGATTAGTATAGAAACAGTTTACGTTTTTCGCATGTTTCTGTTTCGCATATAATTTATCTTCGGCTCGATTCAGGTATTTACCACTGGAGGAACGAGATGGAGTAAACGATATTACGACACCCGGAAGCATATCACTCAAAATCTTTTCATTTTTGTTTTTTGAACTATTCCTACGCGGTCAAACTGTATGGAACAGCGATTTAAAAAAAAATTATCAGACTAGTAATTTTAACGCAGGGGTGTTCAGAATCATGCACTGAATCCATGGTAACTGTTGCGTGACGATGTCCCTGCCACCCTGTATATCGTTAAGTAAGCGGCCAATAGGTTCAACTTAAAACCACCCCTTTATTCCCTAACCACTTTCCAAAGAATTTTAAAAGACACACTCAAAAACCCCGCGCTCTACATTCAAATGCATATAACAAATTGGTATCACGAAAAATTGGGTCGTCTGGCGATTTAGTCGTAATTTAATTTTATTATGTGGAGTAACAAATAGTGGGACATGTTGGTAGGTAATAAACGTCGGGCTGCGTTGTCGCGCGGCGGCTTCGCGCCGGGGTGTTAGACGGCGCGCCGCTATTTTGGGCAGGGTATTTGTGTCCCGACGCCCGACGCGGCGCGCCTACACTTCACGTGCCGCTTGCAATGCAAAACTATTGTCTCACTTGCTATTATTGCAAGCTAGTACACTGCATATTGTATTCAAAGAATCGGTATTACTGTTCATTTGAATCAAAGCTTTACTTACATAAAGAGTATTTTCTTTAACCACTGCGTTTGCAGCTTTTGCGCGTAAAATATTCAAGTTTTCCGCGCTAAAAACGGTAGCTTTAAAGATCATACATTTTGCTTTTAAGTCCGTTCAGTCTTTAAAGCGGCATTAGGAGGGTGATAAATACATCTGAAATTCAACTAAAGACGTTAAACATTAATGAGAAATATGAAAATAATACAAAAGAAAGTCGTCATGCCTATCACGCGAATCAGATGTAAATCAACCGAATAAAACTTATTAGGCAAATACAGGAAGTAACAGTAAAATCGTAGGCGTGCTATAAATATGATTTGGTCAAAATATTCTCGGTCGATAAGAGGCTCGGAAGAGCACTCGTGGCGAGCAAACAGTTGTCTTCTCTGATAATGCTAATCAGGCTAAGAGATGCGCGCGCGTGCTTCACGAGGGAGTGTCAGGTGCTGCGCGCACGCACGCTCAGTACACACTTGTTTATTATTTATTTCCGTTATTTGTGATTTCGTCTGATGCAGACTTTGGTCCCACTTTTACTTAGGTATGAAACCTTTTTGGAGGTTTGTAAAACAATGTTTTCAGAGACATCGTAGTAGGCATTAGAATACTTAGAAGGTTGTGGGAAAACCACAACGAGATGAGACTGCTAGTGGTAAAAAGTATGTTAATCGTTCTTCAGGCTACATAAAATCGTCTTTGTTCATCTATAAGACTCAAAGTGAATCGTGATTTAATCCCGGAAAGCATAATCAACAAAAATTTCAAAATAAACAGTGTTGCTTACAGCTGCCCCAAAACATTTGGGGTGGCAAATATTGTAATAATATAATAAACGTTCCCACGTAAGTACATTGAACCAAAAAGTTTTGTCACAAGACGTGAGAACTGTGGAAAGCTTCAGCATGTCTGAATGTGATTCTCACCATTACACTGGTAAATTGCAAGTCTAGACGTCCCGACAGTCCAGACACAGCCCGTAGACATAATAAGTCGCCCAACAATAGCTTGCGTTCATTAAAATCACAAGAGTTTATCGAAAGTCCATTGATGTATCTGTCATTCAGATGACAGACAAGTTTGCTGAACACAAGTCTACAACTACTTCAACGGCTGACATCAAAACATTCGCCGTTTTGTTACAAAATCAACAATTGTTAGTTAACTTCCGTCCAGCAAAAACTGGTTGGTTCAAACGAGTAGTCAGAAGCAACGTTGTCAGTGGTTACCACGCTTTGAAAGCTGTTGTTGCCTTGGAAATTAACAATTAGTCAATAACGGACTCGACAGACAGGCTACTCCGGAAGGGAGTCGCAACCGGTCTGCAACAATACTCCAGATGGACAACAATACTGTCGCTAAGGGGGAGCATGTCCTTCGCTCTCAAGTCTCACCCCACCGAACCTCACATATTGACGGTTACCAATCTATACCGGCCGAAATGACGTGAATCAGAACAATCAAACCCAGACGACCCTCGTCTGTACAATTATGTCAAGAGCACGGAGATTTAATTTTATAATGTAGCTTTCATATCGATATGTAACGTTACCTAATACATATAATGGTTCTTCCTTATATGTTACTTGAGCACATAGAATTGGGTCTAGCAATGTTCAACACTTGTTCAGAACTACGAATGTAAGTACAAGAAATCGTTCAAGTAATTGCACACAGAACGAAAGCTTCTTTTGGGAGCTTTAGCAAAATACTTGATAAAACTTTGCTATAAATGAAACCTAGAATGTTTGCAGAAGTTGACAATAAAATGTATCATTTGTATCTACAATCTAAATGCATACCTAATGAAATAATCCATTAGGATTATATCTGTGGTTTCGATCAGAATATGGGAACTTTATGAATAAGCAAGGAGATGCGCAATAAAGGGCGACCATTATCCTTTACCATCTAAGGTAGGGGGCAGTGTCTGTCTCACAGCGGTCTACAACAAAAACATTTTCATACTCAAGACCTTTTTGGGTCATTTTCAAGGGCAGCTCTTTTAATTCGGCATCTGAAGGGGAAACTCGCACATTAGACAGCTTTGCCTGTGTTCATCGTTGTGAGCGTCTAGCGAGCTTTTATTTGGATTTGAAAGATGTTGGTACTTTTGCAAGGTATTGAAGACTGGTTTGCCTGTGGGGTTCCACTCGGTTCCGGTAACGTATTGTGTCGGCTACGACATGTTGCTCTAAGAGTAATCTTAATGATGTTATAAAACTTTTTCTTAACATGTACTAAATGACATAAAGCTAAAGATATATCGTTATGAAGTAATTCCATTAAACAATCATCTTTCTTAACAGGATAAGGAGGATGTGGCTTTATAAGGGCGTTTGACGCTGTTGATGCTAGCATTAGTAAGTTGCGAAAACGCGGCGCGTCTTTCACTGGAACTTTATCAGCACAGTCAATATAGCACATTAGCTAGATTCTTAAATCCCAGCTCGACAAATTTTTATTTGCTCTGCTTGATTGACTGGATTGGAGTGGTTTTAAACCTTATACCGCAGAACACGTTGATTTTGAAAATACGAACGCATCCGCGCGTTCGTAGTAATACATAACTGTACAATAATTTTCTTAGTCCATTCATGCCAACAACCCTGTTTGGTGTTTTATGGACATATTCGAGCTTTTGATTACTAGGAGCAGACAAACATAGATGTAGTGGATGCCTATTGTTGTTGTCAATGAGGGTCTTTTGGATTTTTAGGTGGACGTTATAAAAGGTGGTTAAGAGATTAATTACGTTGGGAGTCCATCTACCCGTTTTTCCTACACGCTTAAAACATCAGAAGTGTTTCAGCTTGTGAACATCTGCACACCTATACTTTCTAAGTGGGATTGGGAAAAGCGCCAGTGAATAGAACACATGATGACTATCCCTTTTTCCTGTAACCTGTATATTGTCGCGGCCTCACCCTTTTTCTTCCACACTGCTCTATCCATAAGAGTCCTCTTAGGAGTGTTCCCACAATAACATAACCACAACATAATTATCAACATAATTATAAGACAAGGAGTAAAGCAATACTTACGATGCATTTGCCTCTGGTATGATGTCGTCAGCCACGACATAGATCATGGCACCGGCGGCGAAGGCCAGCGCGTAGGGGAGCGCGGGCTGAGCCGCTGCCACCGCCACGGCGCCTAGGACGCCGAACACAGGCTCCACCATGCCAGACAGCTGGCCGTACCTGGTTAACAAACACAGAATACTTACAAAATAAATCATCATCATCTACCTAGCCCTTTCCTTACTATGTTGGGGTATGTTACCAGTATTTTACATGGAGGAACTGCCTATGTGGCCTACATAATCCAGTGACTGAGTAATATGATAAGTATCCATTAGTAAGATTGGTTATCAGACTTTCGGGCTTCTCACTACCCGAAACGACTGTCAAAGATCTTCAAATGAGCTTTCATTTGTTGGACGGACCTTGGCGTAGTTAATAACCAGATTAGGCTGGAACTAAATATGCATCATTTAACATAATAGGGCTTTGTACTTTTTTCGTAACTCCTGTAATCGTAGATTTTCAAATGATAATAATTTGAAAATCTACTTTCAATATACTTAAGGTGAATGCTCCAACCAGCCCGCGAAATTCAAATTTTCTTACGTTTTTTGCAATTTGCAGGCCAGTGCTTGACAATCAACATGGTTTATTTTCTTTTGGTTTCGCAACGTGGTACTTGTGTGCGCTACGCAATGAATTTTTTAGAGACGAAGGCGCGCGCAAGGGGGCAGCCTGGACGTGTTTTATATGGAATTTTTACTTTTTGTTTGAAAAATAAAAAAAAATGTTACCCACGTGTTGAGATTTATATGTTCCGGGATTAACAAAGGGGGTCGAAAATTTCATTATTTTTGCGATAGGACACGCCATTTTCGAGATATAAGCAAAAGAAAAATAAAAAATACAGCACTGTTTTTGCTTGTGAAAGCGAGGCGTTGGAGGGAATTTTTGTTCATGACCACTAGTTTTATTCCACACCTTTTTAATCGCGATTAAAAATAGTCAGATTTAGTCAATATTAATTATTATATTTAAAATTTTTGGTGAAAACCGGCAAACTCAGAATAGCAAAATTGTCATTTTCACTAAACTAATAACTCAGTGCAATCTTAGTGCTGTCAAACTAAAATATAGTTAAGTTGTGTCACTTTTGTCTATTTCAGAATAGGAAATCGTCGTTTGACAGGAATAAACCAAATTTTAGTGATTTTTAGTTTAGTTTAGAGAATTTTGTACAACAGAATCGGCACCATTGACTGGACTACCTAAATTATTAACAATCTGATTACAACTAATATTTGCACGCCATAATACGTGGCAAACATGTCTGAACTTATATTTTCTTTTATGTTATCCTGCATGCACGTTGTAATTCTGTATGTGTACACATGTTTGGGCAAATAAATTTACTTTGACTTTGAGTGCTAGGTTGTATGTTGATTAAAATATTATTCGCGACTGTAAGACATGTAGTTACAACGCTCTAAGTTCATAAAGCTGTAGGAATGACTTTTTCTGTTTTTTTTTTTTGTTCCAAGGCCTTTATGAACTTGAAGGGTTGTATTGGTGGTTTTGATGATTATAATTCTGTAACTATATACGTCTTACAGCCGCGAATAATATTTTTTTATTTTCACAAATTGCAAAAAACGCAACAAATTTTGAATTTCGCGGGCTGGTTTGGAGCATTTCCCTTAACAAACATAAATACAAATGTTCTTGAAAATATAAGTGACCGTTGCCTGTAGGCATTATAGTTTTGTATTATCTTCGTCTATAGGCTGTCTTCGCTCTACTAAATGTCATGATAGGTTACGGCTCAAAGCCTAGGTCTAGTTATAACTGTTCTAAAGTAGGCGTAGCCGACTAGAACCATCCCTAACATTAGGGCGGGTCCGACTGTGTTTGACATGACAACAGGAAATGGAAGCCCGCGATGCGCGAAGCGCCACTGTCATCTAATCAAGTTTGAAAAACGAATGATTAAATACAGTTAAGGACGCGTTCTAAGAACCAGGTTTTATTTGTTAATTGAAGAATAATGGTTATTTATTTGCAGAAAACACGGGTGTTACTAGGTATAAAAGATGGCGGTATATGTACAGTCTATGTTTTGCTTGTTTAGGCATAAAAATTAATTGTACATGAATAAAACTTAGGTACTTTTCATACAAATGTAAATTAATGGATGATGATTTGTTTAGTAAGAAATTTAAGTTTGAGATAACGAATAATAGAGATTTATGGATGTAAGAACTATGCTGCGCCGACCCTAAATTAATTAGGGATAGGGCGGCAGGCACAATGGCGATATGCAATTAGAATAACCTACTGTTTGAAATTATTGTTTGTTGTTGTTGTTTGTTGAATATATTAGTATAGTTATACATTTGTATTGTACATTACAGGCAAAATTTGAGTTTTATTCCTTTGAACTGAAATGTTTATTTATGTAAGTAGATCTTATAAGACACTTTTACACGTCAATATTTTAAAAACTAGATCGCACTGAAATATCCTGACTGTTGCCTGAGAAGAAATGCCGAAACAGTTTCGGAGGTCTTTTTTAAATTCCAAACATTATACTATAAAAAAAAAACTATGTGAGTCACAATGCAGGATCATGTCTGGAAAGGCCTTTTGAAGGCAAAGCCATTGCAGCTTCAGCATAGCAGCTGAACTGTCCCTTAGTGTAACCCTTTTCCGCAAAAAAAGTTAGGCAAGTTGAGATGGATAATGCTTTTCCAACCGATATTTGCACTAGTTATGGCTTTTCAACCTACATGTAATTGCATCACACATATTTATAACTATACCGCCATCAAACAGTAAAGCGTTGGCGAGTTAAAATCTGTAAAACAACTAACTTGTTTTTATAAGAGATGTTATAATAAAATAAATAGAGGGAGGGTTTCAAATTGAACAGTTACTGAGACGACTTGAAGAATCATGGGCTATTCATACAAGCTAATTATAAAATCGGGTTGGAATCTACGCTTTGCTCTATCTTAAGCATTCTTTCGACGCTTAGATTGTAAGCTCTCGTTTCAACTTTCACAACATCCTGTCGGCGCTTCTCACATCGTACATTCTTTTACAATATCAATTAATTCGTTATTAAAAGAAACATGTTACGATGAATGCTCGTCTGAAATATTTGTCTGACTAGATGTAGTGTTATTTCGTGCAACTTCGTAAGTCTTCGTTTGTCACCGTCGATGTTGAGAGCACAATAGGTTTAATGGAAACTTTAAAGGTAAAAAAAAAAAACTATCGCAAGTTAGACAAAGACAACTTTAAAGGAATTCCGCTCAGTAAACGGTTTCCACTGACAGTCGGTCAGGTCTCGTCTGGTGTATAGTTTTCAAAAGAATGAAGAGCTTTTTACAGCTTGTATTAATGCAATGATGTTATGATACTTACATGGGCATTTAAATCACGAATATAAAATCAAAATCTAATAACTCGGACCTAATGTAAAAATAAGTAAATCACGTAGCTTTTGCAGGGAACTTCTGAAACAAGCTCACAACTGTACGGAATGATCAAATAGCATAAAATGAAAAGAAAGTTTACAATTTGAACTTGTTAACTATTGTGGAGAGCGATGAATAAAGTTATCGAATAATATAATTCAGTAACCAAAAGCCGTAAAAGCCTAGCTAAGTCAACTAGCTTCCTGCTTAAAAACACCAATTTCAAAGAATGCGCCTGTATTTCAGTAGAAACTAGGGAGTTAAAGTAAATAATGAGTACACAGGTATTTAGGCTTGAACAAGTACACAACCAAATAAATCTTTCAGGCTGAAAGCTTACTGTAAAGCTTAGCAGCGTAAATTTCGATTCTAATAGGTTCCTACACAAACTACTCCATCGCAATGTATTGAAGTATCGTATCTAGGGAGCCGGAACTTCAAAAGGGCCGTATTCAAAATACTGATCACGACGTCATGTATCAGTATGTTGTTAATTTTCACGTGTGCGGGTGGCGGGGTGCGGGCTGGCGGGGTGGAGGGGTAGAGGCAAGCGCGCGGTGCGATGCCGAAAGAGGCCGCTAACGAATTGTTTTGGTGAAAGTGCGGGCCAGTGCCGCGACCACATTCCGACGAACTGGTCGAGGAGCCGCTGCTGTGGGAAACGCCGCCAGGGCCACCCCACACGACGACCAGCCTATATCTGCCTACCAAGTGCCAGCGGTGCCCACCGACCGACCGCCGCCGCCGGCAGCCTGCTTCGATACCCGGATACGGTCTTCGATTTCAGATCGACTCAACTACGCTTTCCAGTACCGCCTAGATATTCAGCTCTATCCGGTACTGTTTGGTCATGAATTTGGAACTTTAGCAGAAAACCGTTCGCAACTGAATAGAAAGTCGCTCAAAAAAGAAATGCTTGAACATTTGAAAGTTCGGCTGGTTGTGTAAGGATATGATAACACGCACATAGGGAAGTTTAATTTGCATTAGATAACAAGTAGTGTAGCGGCAGCGCTAGGCGGAATGCGAGGGGAAACGAGTTTGATGAAATAGTGAGGTGCGGGGCGGGCGCCGGGCGGCGGGCGCGCTGCGGCGGCGCGGCGGGTGCGCGACGTGATGTTATGTTATCGCATGCATTATTCAGCGGGTGGCGAAAGCGGCAATTTGCGACAATATCCACTGATTCGCAGAATCGCCGACTGTTGAGCCGCCGACGAGCCATAAAACAGGATACCCGTCACTCAATAACTACGTTGAATTTAAATAAAAGCTCACGAATAAGAGTTATATACATTGTATATTTTTTTGGAAATTGTCCATTGTTTATAATGGTACTTGGCAATGAATTCTCGGTGGCATGGGTAAAATATTGGTTTTACATAATATTTTTTTGAGTACTTATTATATTAATACTAGGTGAAGACAGAATGTTTATGAAAATCCTTTCAGAAAATCTTAGGAGTCATTTATATTGGTAGAGTAGGTGGGTTTTGTAGACAGGAATGTTATGTAGGAACACCTACCAAACTATGAATACAAGATTTTAAATTCATACAAGCCATGCCAACGGGATGGAAAATATTGGTCACATTACGTAGGTACTAATATGAAGTGTTCAGTGACCTGCTGCTGAGGCATAGCTACCGTGTCAGTATCGAAGTCTTTGATTCTAGCATGAATGCTGCTGTTGCCATCGAAGGCGTAATATGTTATTTTAGATGTGTGCATGCGAGGGTTCGGTAGAGCTTTCAGTATTCGCAGAGGTACATATGTTCTCTTGCATGTGTGGAATATAGCAGCTGTAACGCAAGTAACGCATTGATCCATGTTAAGGCAACATTAGTCATAGTAAGTTGGTACGATGTCATCGTTAAAGATAAAACAGTGGTGTTGGGCGTATTCAGGAAGGTGTTCGAGAAGATTAGGCGCGGCAACAACGCAATATACGGCCGATAAACCGGCCTCGATTGCGCAGGACAGCGCCACCAAGGCTGGCAGCGCCTTCCGCGACGACTTCTTCGGGGCCCGCGCGGCGGCGGCGGCGGCGGCTGTATCGGCGTCGCTCTCTCGATTTAATTATTTAACTGTGAAGGCCGATCGCCCGAGGCGGGCAGCGGGCGGTGCGCTGCGACTGGTCCGACGGGTGCGCTCCGGAAGAACGCGCAGACAGCGCGCCGCCGTCCGCTTGCCGCGCAACGCACCAGACTCCACGGCACCGCAGCGACACATCGCACACCGAGCTCACGCAACACTCAAATTTCGAAATAGACGACTTTCTCGGGTCCAGTTAGCAATGACCATCTGACCAAATAGCGTCGAGAGCGGCCTCCAGACACGCGGACGCGGCCCGCGCCGGTGACGGTCGGCCGGCCGCCGTCCACCGCGCTGGCCGCGCCGTCGCCATCGCCACCACACTTACGAAAACTTTCGATATGTAATCGATGTAACAATTTGAATATTTGTAAATCGATTTCATATCGATTGCAAACACTGACGTTGATAGAAGAATAACAGTCGCTCTCGATGTCTCAACTCTAAAAATGACTTTAACCAAGAAAAACCTTAAGTAAGCCATTAAGTGACTTAATTGATTAGGTTTTCTAACGGATGAGGCACCTACATGGTGCGTAAGCATGATCTTTGCTACGTCACTGTGACTCATATGCGCATGCGGTGAGAAATGTTGACTAGACGCATTGTCTACAACAATGGATCACTACACTGGTTGGACTTATTATATCATGCCATAAAAAATTGCGTCAAGTTGCTTCGACAAAACGACTAGAATTTGTTTAATAATAGCCATAAAAACCTACCAATACCAAGTCACTTTGTGTCTCAGTATTAAGAGACTGTATTGTATCTATGTAACTATGCTATATGCTTTTTAGACTTACTATATTTTCGCGAGGCCTTATAGCCGAAACCAGGTATGAGTATTCTTGGTCTGATAATTTAGAGATATTATCATCCTGAAGTATATTTATAAGTGTTGAGCGACTGGCGTCCCTATACACATACAGGAAAACCTCTCAAAGAGTAAATGAGCAACTTATCACTGCATACATACTACAACTGCAAACATACTACAACTGCATTCATCAAGCATCAATCTGCCGCTATTGTATACAGTGTACTACTGAAAAGCTAACCGCAGATTAACAAAGTAAATCAAGCAAAACTCAATCATCACTCCCACTTCCACTGTAGCTTAAAAGTTGACATCCCTGACCGTCAATTTATTGACATCACAAAGTCACGAAAACATGAAGAAATAGAGATCCATCAGGTTTCAGAAAAAGCATAACCTACTAAACCTCCATAACATAAACAAAACGAATCACTCAATTCTCACACTGATGCACCATCAATTTACACAACGTAGATCGTTCAAAATGTCAATACCGATTTCGAAAGGTGCCTAACATATACGAAACGGTGGCAAATGCGATCCCGTATCGGGCATGAGAGTTGGCCAGAGCACTTCTTGCTCAGGCCGCATTCCTCGCCCCTTGAATTCCGCACCGCAGACCCTATCGTACACGTCTTTACGTATGCTGTACCTACTCACATCAATTTTAACATGAGACTTGCTTTGGAAATTGTTTTAGATGTTATGGGAGATATTCTGTACATCATCATAATAGTTTACCTGTAAGATTAGTAGGTATGTTGATATACACTACATTTAACCAATTAACGGTACACAATCCGAAGTCGTAGAGGGAGAACTTGTTGCCTCTTTTAGGAGAGATTTTTTTTCAACACAATACTTTTTAAGAAAACTCTCTGAATGAGTAGGGTTTTTCATGAAAGCTCTTTGGCAGAATATCGAACTACAAATTTCACGGTCTGGCTGCACGTTCGCGCAATATACCAGTAACTGGGAGGCAATTACAGACACGATCAGAAGCGTAGGTAGCTGCAACCAGTACCAAAGATCTCTTTGAACTTAGCCACTTGTTCATTTCTTGTACTTTAAGAATGGCTCACGCAGTGGTTAAAATATTGGGCAAACAGGTAGGCGGTAGCCAACGAGATGGACAGCCCAGTGTATATTTAAATTTAATGCTCGAATAGACTACTGTAATCCCAGTTATGTTCTATCATTGTTACTTAACACGAAACCTATACAAACTTGAACTAACAAAGCTTTTCTTAAGAAGAAATCGAAGCTACTTAGATATCCAAACTCCATTTTCAGTGTCTTGGCCGGCTAACAGCATCTTCATACTAACAGCTAATGGGGATTCTCAGCTACTCGGTTCAGTTAGATGTAATTAGCGGCCAAGAATTCTATAAATTGCGGTGTAATTGCGTTTCATCGAGTAAATGCTTAGTTGTAAAAACGTATGATCGTTTAATTTTCCGCGGTCGCATGCAACATGTCTTAAAGCTTTGCTTACACGAGCAACTTAAATAGCTAAATTTCGGGGCAATATGGATAACTTCAAGCAATTTATAATCAATTGTTGTTAGAGAAATCGTCAATAAGTAGGAAATACTTTCACAAGCAAGACTTGGGGATATTTCCGAAAATTTTGAAACAAACTTTAGAGTAATCTAGATTGCTCCTGTACCTATCAAAGGCAACTATAGACGGACTACAATTGCTGAAAAAATTGCCCGTGTAAGCGTAAGCTTCGCTTTAAGGTTGGGGTACACGGCACGAGCGGTCGGACGGGGTCGTCGCTCGGCGCACATTCCCGGCCTACTCCGCGGCCAGGATTCCCACTCGAGCACATTCTTACCGCCACTGCCAACTAAGGAGCTACGAAGTAGTCACACAGGAGCCCGACTCTCTCCTCACTTTGGATATGCTAGTTTTAGTAGCACGGTTTGTGTGTGGAGGTTTTTTGATCTTAGTATAGCAGATGCTAATTGGGATACCAAACTGTATCGTGTTCGGGATACATTCAGATTTTGAGTGAAACTAAATGAATGACAGTATTATTATTGTTACGATCTCTTTTCCAATTTCGAGCGTAGTCAGTAGGTACTTTAATTCAATGCTTTGGGATATCAATTGAGCTAAGTTGCGTATTACATACGTATAATCAGCCTATAATATTCCCGCTGTAAATAGATATGTGAGAGGGATGTAAACCACTACGCGGGCCCAGTGCGGGTTACTTCATCGTTTTAACAATCAATTCTGTTAATATTGAGATGACAGCTTACCGTCTATCTTTTCAGTTTCAACTGACGCGTAATAAGACGAACAGAATAATCACGTACAAGAAGGTAGTTCGTCATAAAAGTATCCTAGCTTTCTTGAGCACACGGCGAATCCGTTTCCGCGTTCTTCAATAAAAGTTTTTTAGCATTCTTTAAAGGCATAACGATTATGTACCGCGTTAGTTCATAAAAGTTTGTTAGCATTCTTCAAAGGCATATCCATTACCGTGTTTCGTAGCTCGTTAGTCGCGGGCTGTGCACCGGCGAAGCGGCGCCAGCGCAGCGGTTCCGAGAACACGACGGAATGCGACTATTTACAACTTTTACCTATTTGGTAACGTTTACAATGCGTGCACGTACCACAGTGCCTAAGTAACCTTTTGCTCTGACAATATAAACTTAGAGTGTGCTCGTTCATGACGGACGCATATTTTAACGAATCTCACAGCAATACATCTTTCGCGGAATCGGAAAACGACTTTTTGAGGATAGAAACTTGGATAGTTGTTTTCTATTCAGGAATTTGCAATGCCAAATCGAAAATCACCATGAATTAGAGAGAATACCGGATATCGGAAGAATGTGCATAAGTATACTTGTAATACACGTTTCTAGTTGTCGGAGGGACATCACAAATCTCGGCGTGTAGTCGAGATGGTCGGGCAGGCGGGCCGGCAACAGTCGCTAAATGAATTAGCCTGAACAGGAATGGGGTCGTCCAGTCTGGTTGTGTTGGCATCCGGCCTAACGACGAGCGGGCGCATTCTCTAACCGCGCGCCGTGCTCTAACTGCCGCCCGGCAAACTTGCTGCCACCATGTGAACCCTATTCTACCAACCAGTACTTACGTGGAATGTTGTCAAACATTCACATACTTATTATTACTTCGACAATTTGCTGTGACCTCTGGGAACACATGGAGGTTATAACGCGTGGTATGAAACATGACAGTGAATAAGAAAGCGTTATCAGAATTATGTACTCTTTGTAAAACTGAAATGTTTTTGCATTAACATAAATATGCAAATCCCGTCTAGACAATTTGAAAGTATTCTCTTTGTTTAAATGCCGTATTCGTGGTACGTCGCTCACCTAATATGTTAAAGTTTTCTTTTTAAGGGATGGGGGCGTTGACCTGTGCAGATCAATAGTGTATCATTATTAGCTAGTGCAACTTACCAGAATGCCCTCCATACGGAGAAGCCGGCGGCCTGCAGCGGCAAGCTGACAGCCAGACCTTCAGGGAAGTTCTGGATGCCTATGCCTAATGCCAGATTTCTGTGGGCAAAGAAAAAAAGTAATTTAGTAAACCATTTAGTGTTTTGGTTAATTTGTTATGACTTGAAGAAAACACATAATATACACCATGTTCTCTGACACGCAATCCTAGTCATTATTGTTTTAAATTCGTGTTATTGCTAAAAACTAAAACAGTCTGATGACACCGTTCAAAGGTATGAGTTTGACGTTTTCAAGGGAGAAATCGTAGACGATTGCGAAAATGTTTGAGTAATAAAGCGACGACCTTGTCTCAATGTGATTATTTTACTGTTTTTCTTTAGAATCAATGACACAAAATGTTTGGACACCGATCAATGATTGATATTACATTACGAATCAATTGAACTTCATATGTGATTGATTTCTCAATAACTACTTAATTCATTGAATTCAATGGCCATTACGATTTTTACAGACTTATTCCAGAAACTGTATAAAAATGCCGTGTGTGCTTTGGTGGTAAGTTAGTATTAAGTACATATACGCAGCATGAATACACAATTAGATCATAATCATAGGAATAACTTTAAGCTGCATGTATATCGTAACAAATAGAAGCAATAGCGGATATATGCTGACTCTAGCACATTCCTCGGCGCCTCCCCCTCCCCCCTGCACCTGCCAGCCTGCCACCCTGGCCGCGAACCGCTCTAGGAATGCGACTAACTGTACTCCACAGCCTCGGTCACCGTTAAACTCAACTGTTCCCGCGATGCAGCTAAAACTTACCTCTCGTCATGTATTACGTAATGACGTAATAATATGCTATTCGCTGATTTCGATCGACTTACTTAAACCGACCGTTAACTATGTCGGAGTACCAATCAAAGGTTCCTTTGTACTCGCTAACGTAACTGTATTAAAACCAGTATTTCAGACTGACTTGTCTGAATGAAGAGTGAAGACATAATGAAAATTAGTAACTGAATTGGTTTCAGCCGAAACGTTAAGTAGAACTTCAGTTATGGAATCGACCAAATCAAACAGATTGTTTAATTTTTTAATCTGTTTGGGATATCTGTTAAGAGTTAGCGACGTAAAGGTTCTTCTACTTCGCTTGCGTAAGAAAGAGAAGAAAACAAAACTTTTCATTTAATATGACTTTAACGGGATACATTGAAGTACCATGACAACTAAAAGTACTAATAGCGACGTAAACGGAAGCCTCGGGAATTCCTGTTAAAATGGTTAAGTTAATAAACATGCATGGCGGCGCGAGCCTTTGAGCTCGGTGAAAGCTGCGGCGAGCGCGTGCGACACTCCGCACACGGTACACCGCTCATCAATTGAGTTTAAACTTCCATTGGTACCAACCAGGATAGCTGTACTTCAATACAACATGTTTATCATAGAGAAACTTTTAGAATTCGTTTGAGAAAATATAAACTTATTCATTTTCATGCTTTTTCGGGTGAAGTAGCCCAGATTTTAGGATGGTTAACTTCAGCGCAATAATTATGAAATACAGAGCAAAGTGAACTAAAATAGGAATATAGCAAAATGTCTTCATACTTAATCAGCTACCAAATCGTAACCAAATTATTCAAAAGTGATTGGATCACCTTCTGCCTAGCTCTGTTCCCAACTATGTATGTTAAAGTCGGCCTCCAGTTTAATCGGATGCAGCTGAATAGCAGTAGCATTTTACATGGAGCGTCTGCCAATCTATCGATTGTGACGACCGTGTTAATATGTTCTACAGAGCCAAGCGCATTCACCTATCTAATTCTAACACCACGTTAAAGCTGTAGCCCTGGCATAGACAACTGAAGGAACACGGGTGGGTTTTTTTTTTTTTGGTTGGGAAAGCGTCAAATGACTACTCCCGCTCTGGGCGGAGCGGGAGGGCGTGTCAGACTTTTACTGACTAAAACCCACCCGTGTTCCTTCAGTTGCCCATGTGCCAGGGTCACGGTATCTCTTTCGAAGAATCTCGCGAAAAAGGTTGAAGCTTGCATTCAAATCGCTATGTTGCTATGTTTGGATCGTCCGTTCGATACAAATTGGAGATCATTTAACCAAAGAAATGGTCCGAAAGCCGAAGATGGGGAGTCTAGTGGCATTTGTCATCGCTACCGTGATTAAAAGCCTTTGCCAACCATGCACGCGTTTCTTCCTTTGCAGCTTATATCCTAAGATCATATTGTTTTGAAGCTTGAGACCACTAGATCAGAATTCAACTGCTTAGGCCGTCTATCTGATACAAAATCTCTCCGGTTGCAGTGTAAATATGAACTTCAAGGAAGCAAGTATCATTAGTGATCTAACTTAAAGACAATAGCCCACAAGAATATTAATATTATTCAAGTGTCTATGTATGAATACTGACACCAAATTTTTCAAAAGTCTTCCGAATTGTTTGGAACTAGCTGTACCTTTCAGCTTGAAACATCCAACAGTTGGGAAAGGCCCAATTATGTACTGTTATTTCTCTATGTAGAGCTTTGTGATGTAAATCTCTGTTTGTTGATTTTGTAGAAGCGGCCCAAGCTGGGATCTACAGGGTGGCAAGAGACATCGGCGTGCAAACTGTAACTTGATAAATAAAACCATACATTCAGCTAAAGATTCTAGATTCCTTAGTGCATTTTTTTTATATGCTGCACAGAACAGTGCAATATTTACGCGATCAAAATGTATGAAATCGTTATTTTTTTTATAATAATCGATTAAATATTTTAGGGCTTTCAGAATCATGCATTGAATCCATGGTAACAGTTTCGCGTCGATGTCCCGTACCACCCTCTTTATTTCAGGAGTATTGGTTGTAGACGGGTACTTAGGAGTGGTTATCATATAGCCGAATCTTCAATGTTTGCAGTATATCACTAAACAAAGGGATCGCTGTTCATCGTGCCAAAGTTTTATAGAACCGCTCGTAATCTATTGTGTATGTAAAATTAGCTAGTCTCTAGCTTTTGAATTATTGTGAAACCGATAAGCGACATTAATTTTAGGATGGAGTTCATTCTGGATGTATAAATACCTATTACTGAATCGGAAAAAGTAAATCTTGAAAAAAAAAATCTTGCTTTACTCTACGACTACTTACGAGGCTTCGTCTATGATTTACCAACGATTAACTGGTAGTAGTTAATTGTAAATTCAAATTGGCTTTGTACCTTCACTCGGCTGTTGCGCTCGCCCGTTAGCCATTCAGAGAGGTATGTAAAATAAATCTTATAACTTATGCAGTGGCGGCAGAAAAAAGTCATCTTACGCTTCATCGCTTCAACTGTTTACTGTGTCACGGAAACGGTTGCGGTGCGCGGCCTATTATGTCAACCAATACCTATAGAATTTTATAAGTGAATGGAGTAACGCTGACTCCGGATACATCCGAATTCCAATTACATCACAGACGGGTCCATTTCACTTTCCGACCTACCCGGAAGTGAATTCCTAAGCACGAGCATACGGCGCGGCCGAATTTTCAGCGACACGAGCGAAATTAGACTCTATGTGTGCAATCATAGAGTTCTCACAGTGAGCCGCCGCAGAAAGTCTTCGAGGCACGCACGAAACGACGAAGCGGATGTGAACGTTAGCAGACGTCGCTCCAAAAGTGACTCAGTTCTGTTGCACTAGAGTGCAAATTGTGATGATGGTGAGAGCGACAGTCGCGAAAGTAGTGGCAACTTTCACGGCACGATGGGGGCGCATGAGGCGGCTGCGCGGGGCCCTGCCGACGGCCCATTGACGACACCGTGACCTACATACCGCAGCTCCATTCATACCGTGGCCTCGCCAGCGCTGCGCACGCACAGGACTCTAGCCCGCACACTTGCCGCTGTTACGGCGACACCGGAATTTCCATCGGCCACTTACACAACTCGTGTCAGCCGTTGTCGCAATCGGACCTACGCACTGGGCCGAGGTCGCACCACCATCACCACACTTGTTCAATTAGAGCCTCCAATAATGTGTTCAATCGACCAAAAAATATTCTCAACAAAATAAAACTAGTCGAACATGTAAATATAGCATTAGGTAATAGCTATTAAGATACCAATTAGCTAGACCGTATAATGATAATTACATAATGTTGGTTCAATGTGAAACTGAAACATCTGGCGAGAAGCGATCATCTAACGAGTAGGTAACGAGGCGACAGTCTGTGTATCAGTAAAGGATTAACGTGAGAAGTCAATATCGTGTCTCTCACGTCCTAATTATACCTATCCAATTTATGTATGAAATTCGCACGTTTTATAATACATGGCTCTTAATTATGCAACATTGACCTGGCAGCCTAGCTGATAGCTTCACAAATCTACAACAGTCCTGTCGGTAATCTGCAATTGCAGATTGTGCAATTGAAAGCATTAATCTTCTTCTCTTATTTACGTAGGGGTGCAATGATGCATGTCTCCCACTTTCGTAGGAAAGAGGCCGTTAGTTATAGCAATTACCAGCTTAGATTACATGGCATGACAGACAAAAACGAAACGAAAAAGTTGAGCTGTTTGCAAATCATCCATAACGACTGAATCTATTAACGTTGCCAGACACTTAATCTAGATTCTAAGATTTCTTGTAAAAGCTCTCAAATAACAAAAGCATCCGTGCTAATGGATAAAGTAAGCAAGTAGGTTAGGTTGTAAGACACGAAATATACTGATTTAAAATAATATTATGATGTATCTAGTCAACCTTGGGAAGTGGCAATGAGAGAATTGTCGACGAGTCTTTACTGTACCTAGCGAATATAAGGTGGTAGATGAATTAGCAATACGAGGTGGTTGCGCTAGGTATCGCAGCGAGAGGGGGACGCGCGGGGGGCAGGCGGGGGGGCGCGTGGCTGCCAGACAGCGGGGCTCCGCATGGGAGGCTAGCACCAGCCTCTTGCATCGCTCGCTGCTCACCGTCGCGACAGCTTCACGCGAACACTGCTCCACTTTGATTAAAATTGCATATTAAGCCACGTTTACACGACACTTTAGCGACGAACGTGTTAACTAGCTTCTGAAAACATTTCTGTCGATCTAGGAGAATTGTATACTCTTGCATACTATGCACGGCGTAGCAACGCGACCAGCTTTAATTCGAGTGCTTATACAAATATGAACTCAGACTCCATATAAACATTGCAGGAATCAAAGAAACTATATCTACCATTACTGAGTGGACAAAGACATGTTCCAAAGAGCCAAAAGCAACAGGATTTAGGCTAAATACCTACAACGTTAAGTCAAGTCTGTCTATGTATGCCTTTGTTACCGAATTACATGCTTTGAATATCAAACAAAGAAAATAAATATTGAAATTGGATAATTAAGATTAATCACATGAAAAATTCTATAGCACGTAAGCAATACACGAGGAAGGCATTTAGTAAAAAGACGTTTACTATTTATATGATAGCTTGGCGCCATAGTCTGCTTGCATAAACAAATAGTGTGCGATTGTAACCCAATGTAGATCACTGAAACGCGTTTTGAATACAATTGTTGGGCCAACAATCCTAATCGAAAACATTCAGTGCATTTGAATTGTGAGGATGGTTCACTCATAGATAATGATTCTATCCATAAACGAATGTAAATTCAATTTCTAATCGTTCGAAGAAATAAATGAATGGCCCGTGCACTTTATTTGTGAATGGCCACCATTTACAAGTTTTGAAAACTTGGTGGGTATGTTGAAGAGAGAGCATTCGCCACGATCGTATTATTCATAGAAATGACATCAAATAGAAGACTGTGGACGGTACGGGGTGCAAGCCCACATTTCAACTCTCTCATGTAGACAAACAGTGGGCGAAGGCGGGCGGGCTAGAGGAGTCGCAGTAATCGCTCTATTTATTATCAATACTTGACTAAAACCTTTTTAGTAAAATAACACAGAACATACAATATACAACCAGTACCTCTACCAGAAGCAGATTCTCAAAACGATAACAAAGAGTATTAACCTGAATATTTAAGACTCAAACCGAACATGTGTTAAGGTACATGTATGTTGTAACAAACACTCGTGAACATTCCGAGTGATACCAAACTTGCCTACTTAAACATACTATTTCCATATGAAGATATGTATGGAATGATTGGAATGTAATATCTATTGAATGAGAGAGCAATTAATAATCAACATTGGAAAGCGTAAAAGATTACACGAGAGCCGACGAATTCCTTTGCAGCGCGCGTTCAGTCGCGGCGTTCATCAATAGCAGGACATTAACCAACTTCACCGCGGGACAGATGAGAAGCATCAATAACGACAAACCGATTGCCAAACTAAATTTACACCGCATTCAGATCACTAACTGTAAAAAGGCATCATTAAAATGACTAATCAAACGATCGACGCTCAAGAATCTAGTAAATGTTAATTATATGTCGGAATTTATTGAAATTATTCGAAATAAAATTAATTCTTGTTGTGATATTTAGTAAAAGAGAGGTTTGGGTCGATTTTGGAGAAGTGGAAGGCACCTATGGACCGGTCGAGGTAAGTGGTCCATCAACCTCTGTGGTGCTTGGCGGTCGCCGATCGCTCCGCTGGCCGCTGCCGCCGCCGCCGGTGACTGGGCCAGCACCGCCAGCCCGTCAGACGCCCTTCACTACATGCGCACAGTGCACACTTCTAACCGTACAATCATTAGGAAACACGACAAGCGCAAATTATATGAATTGAAGTACAACGGAGTAGGTAATATTTAATTGCAACGAATTATTGTCAAAATGCGCCATCTCACCTCTCAGGTATTTTCAGTGTTAGACATTATAACACGTAGGTACCCAAATAGTGTAACAATAATTGAATAAACTACTGAGAAAAATGACATCCTCTCATCATACTAATAGGTACCCTGTATACTTTGATATGAATATAAAGAGCCTTTTCAACATCTCCACACTTACGCAAACTATCAGCTAATGATGGTTTGCTTCAGAGTCTGTCTGCAAGTATGTTCATTAACGTAAATTTTTATCGCATCCGTTTAGAGTACAGCTCCAAAATACAGCCCAAATCCAGTAATGCGTGTGATAAACTCAAACCAACAAACTGTTCCCGAAACGTAAGAAACGTTCAATCCAATGATGGCCAAAGATGATTTGATCACAGTTCACTGAAAGCAGGGACCCGACTCTCAATTTCTAGAAGCTTCAAATAAGCTGATCAATCGGATCGCAATGTACCGAATCTAAATAGTTAAGTTACTGTTTACTGAGTCACACAGAAATCGACACAGTATCAAATCATTTAACCTAACTAGGTGGAGAGTCAGCACTTTTTGAACGTCAAAATTACATAAGACAGTCCCCCAAAACGCTCGCTCTTCACCACTTCCTACTGCTTTAGCTGGAAGGAAGAAATGATGCGACGAACTCCCCAGCGGGGCGAGCACGGCCTACTTTGATAGGCTTGAATGACAAAATATTTATATCACACTTTGAGAACTAAACCCGTGATAAAATCCGTGACTCAAGCCGAGGCAGAGGCCGTGCTCGCCTCGCAGTAGCACACTAAAACTACAGGATACCAAAATTACCTATGTAAGAAGAAGAATCACTGCTAGCATTATTTCATATCTTAGCAGTCAACCAACAAGAACATACAACATTAGAAAACCTAACTAATCAATAAATCAGAAGAAAAATCCTAGCAAGACAAAGAATCACGATCCTAGGTGCCAAATACTCTATTTAACCAAACACAAGTAGAATCGCATCGCTTTTCACCAAGTTAACGGCACAAAACGAACTACTTTCGAAGAGTTCCGTTTAAGTTATAGCTTCAAGCGAAATCGTTACTATGCATCAAACTTGAAGGCACACGCAGGAATGTGGCCGCAAAGTGTTATGTTCTCTGACAATTGTACCAAACCGAGTGATAGTTTGATGTAGCTGATAACCCGTGAAGGTGAACTGGAAGTTGTACCGCCGTCCTTTTGATTCCCCAAACGGCACGCACGTCATAGGCACTAAACTAGTATCCTGCAAAGGCTGTAACCCAAGTCTGGATGAAAGAGCATCTTCTGAGTCAGCAGCTAGGGACTTGGATACAAAATCAATAGATAGCTACTAGAAACGCCCGGAAAATTCTGGCACTGCTTTTTGTCGGAGGAGCCAGTAGACGCCCCAAATGGTGGCAAACGTTTGTAATTGGTGACTACCAGTATTACTGGAAAGGTTTTTAAAGAAGCAACAATAGCGTGTGCATTTGTTTGAAAGAAAATCGAAACGATCTCCGACGATCATTAGGTTCTAGAACACCTAATAACTTAATTAGCAGTTTTTTTACCAAGTTTTGATTAACGATTAGATCTTGCCAGGTTAAAGAACAACTATAAAGAAGTCAAGGTACTTAAAAAACTCGTAATACGTGGTACAACAGTTTGTGTTAAACTAACCCTTTGGTGAAGTGCATCGAGATCGGCGTCGGCGCCGCTCGCGTCACGCGACCGCATTCCATGGCGCGGGCGCCTTCATTCATGTCGTGCTAGTAGGGCTGTCAGTAATCCAACTTGAATCCCGGGATTCCACCATGAACGGTTAAGTTTGGTCTACTTAAAGGTATGCCGTTGCTTTGCGACAAATAGCCTGTATAGTTAGCCATTGATTCCATATCTAGAGTAAAAGCAGTTTAGACCATTAGACAACATTGCTTTCAATTACTATTTTTGGCTTAGATTCGTATTCAAGAATATATTTATATTTCTTTACGAGTAACGGCCAAATTCATGAGCAATTCTTTTGTGGTTTTTTTTATACCAGATAGCTGTACTTTAAAGTGAAAATGCAGTTGTTTTGTAATAACAACAAACGCAATCAAACCCGCACTAAAAAGGGTGAATTACAAAAAAAAAAAGAATTATTTTGAAGATTAAGAATTCTTAAAAGCTTTATAAATTAGCAGGGCTCAAAATACGACCACTGCAAAATTCCGCGAGACTAGATTAGGCGCGGGACTGCAAGCCCTAAGCACGAGCGAGAGGTCGCAACAAGACCTTTGGACGGAACGAGAAAGGCGACGTGCGCCATTACCCAGTACGGGAACGCAATTCGTAGACGCACGCGCACGTATTTGATGCCGGACTTGCCGCGTTCCATCTCGCGTCCGTTTCCCGGCATAACCCTGTCCCTGTCACTCACTAGGAGAATTTCCTTTCGGCGCAGTATCTACCGATGCGTCTGTTTGCATACTAGCGGTGTGATTTGATCGATCGCCGGTTTCCTGTGAGAAAAACAGGTTGTTTGTCAAGTCAGGTGGTGCGGTGCGTTACCGTTAATTCTTTGTGTGTGTCCGGACCGCACGCATGCACCTAGCCTATATGGACTTGTCTACTAGTTCGTTTTATAAGCAATAAAGTTTGTAACGTAAACAATAGTTGGCAGCCAAACAATAGTTAGCTTTATCTACATCATAGCTTTCTTCTGTGATCACGTAATTGTTGTCTTAGTAAAAGACGATGAACAGAAAAATAAATAAATAGATAAGCATAACATGCAGGATTCATATTAAAATGCCGACCAAAAAAAGCACAAGTTGACATAAATCATCACAGCGCCAACTAATCTAGACATTCATGGGAAATTGTGAGTGGCGTCAGGAATGTAGGTAAGTAGGTAGGTATACATAACGCCGACGGCTACAAAAAGGACCTGACGTGAAATTTTTAGCAGCTCCATGTATCTAGAAACATGAAACGTTTCACGAGCAATACAAGAATAGTATTGTCGCCCCGATACAGTTACGCTTAGTCACATCCGCCTATAAACATAGGTACACAATACAGTAGCGAGAATTCTAAAAATAGGAGCAAAATGAACAATGAGACTTTCTTCTAAGAACCTATTTCCGTTTTGCGCCTCTCAAATCAATATTTTCAGATATGTTAAAAATTCTTCAAAAGCTCATGTTTGGCAAACAAAAAGGTACGCGTAGAAGACTTCGCTGCGAAATAGTTGAAACAAAGTGAAGATGTAAGTACTTACAGCAAAAGTTACCGATCAAAATCTCATAAATATCTGAAACGCCAGGCGTTAGCCACAGGTATAAAAAACTAATTGCGATTTCAAAAGCAACAAGCATTACACCCCTGTATACACACTGGCGTGATTGTTTCAGCGCTTCTAAACAAATCCAGCCCTTGATTGATTTGTTTAAGTCCAAACTCAATATTCAACCGCACTTCAAACACAGGGAAAGACAGATCTGAAAACAAGATCGAATTGAAAATGTGTCAATAGATTTAGTTCAAGACTGATCTCCAATAATTAGAGTTCAGGCAGCAACACCTCGAACATAATGTAGATAAATATATAGCAACGGGTAATATAAAGACAAATGAATCCCGAACAATCAAATTCAAGCAACAAATACTTGTGAAGGTTTGAACAATCAGGCAGATCAGTAATAAAGGATCATGTGCGACAATAATCATTACAGATTAGAAGGAGTTAAATGGCGACTAAACTGTCTGCCGATTGCACTTTCAAGTATGCGACGGACAGTTTATTTTATATCTCAACCTGGATTGTTGCCAAAAATGTCACAATAAGGAGAAAAATGTAAACACAGCCGCATTCTAATTCAAAAATAAGGTCGTCTCGTCTCCCTGTCCGTGAACGAGACGACGATGTCTCGCCAAAACAAAACTCGAGTTACCTACGAGTGCAGGGATTATTTCTGTGCAGACTCATTTATAAATACTTTAATGCTCTCAGACGACAAGACTAATGCTCTACAATATATTGAGACTAGTGCATGCCGCGACACTATACTCACACATTTATTAAAAGCTTTCTTTCGTAAGTTTTAAAAACTCGTAACGCAAATATAGCAGTCTAGTCAGAGTGATTATATAAAACGTCTGCGTTCTTGTTTACCTACATACAAAGCATGTGTATGAGTCCTTTAGACAACCGAACATTAGCATTTAAACGATGACAATCGGATATGCACTATTTAGCTCTAGTCTTCAGTGATCCCAATATGCTAAACCTTCCGACCTTTTTGTGGCGTTTAGCATTAGCGTGAGGCTGAAACAATTCGGAACCTAATTTCGTAATATTCATGCTCGAGCCCTTTGTCGATCACATCACCTATGCAAACGAATATGATGTCATGACTGAGCAATATGCATAGGTATCTGAGAAGTAGTTACACAGATTATGTAGGTACAAGCGAAGGCGCCATGGCGGATTTCCTTCGGCGGTGCAGCATTCCTCGCGAGCCTCCGTCGTTAGTCAGCCTCGCGTTTTACCGATAATCGCGCGAAGGTAATCGTTCGCATGTTGAACAGGTGAATTATGAATGGGACACGTCATTACGCCCACGTGCGTGTCCGTGGGACCGCGGGCCCGCTAACAGGCGCCACCGACACCACATGTCCTTTGCCATGTCATTTGATAAACCATAACAATAATTATTATAATAGGGTCATAAATAGTTCTTTAAAAGGTCTTCAGTAGGTTAAATAAGTTTTATAAAGATATAACCTTTAATTCACGTCAGTTGTCTGAAATTTGAACATTCACAAATTCACCATTGAATGCAACACAACTTTAATTCGTCATCGACTGCAGTAACTTTTGAATATGAATTTTGTATTAAGTTACGGCAATAAATTAACTAGTAAAAGCAAAATATTTTCCCTTCACTCCTACTTAGTATTTAGTTCGCCTACTGTATAAGGCGAGGCGCCGAACCAGTGCAGTTATAGCATATTGATGACAAGGTGTATAATGTGCGAACTGAGTCATCCATTCATATCACCAAAGAAGGTAACCGGCAACATCATTTCGGAATGTATAGGTAGATTTACTCACCAATAAGTCTTAATAATCGCACAACTTATTCATGCTATACTTGGAAAAATTGTGCATATGAAGAGAACCGGTCCAAGATGGTAAACAATCATGAGTCATGGATATCTGCAGTCAATAATTACTTATTCATATTATAAAAATAGTTACGGATTTTCCTGTTACAGTCCCTGTACTCGAGTGCGCCGAGAGAACATCGGTGCTGCATTTAGTTGCGTCGTGACTTATTGATTTGCTTGTTTGGCTAGCTCGGGAGGAGCAGCCTTTTTAGTCTATTGTGAATGGTTGGACAACATAACAGGAGCGTAGTTATAAAAATAAATGAGTTGTTTGCTAACGTCATGTCTGAAGTGCAACAGTATAAATTGTTTGTTACCAGTGTGTTTAATAGGCAATTAGATTGTGGTGTGACGCACATAACGCATGCGCGTGCGTGCCTGACGTGTGGCGCACCCGCCACACACTAATTGATTCAGTTAAACAATGCCGTGTAAGAAACTGCAATGAATTTATGTAACTCATGATCAAGTGCACATGCTCGCTTCACTAGCTAAAGTAAATAACAGTTGGCGAAATTAAAATACATTTCGCACATCTGTACCTACCTACCATGGAGCATAATATTGGTTTTTAAAACGAAAGTTCTTGTTTCGTAGGTTTTATAATAATAGGTCTATGAAACTAGTGGTAATTGCTTTGGAGGCACTCAGGGCTAGTCAAGTTTCATTCCATTCTCCCTATCCTGCTTTCCATGATGTCTATTAAAATAAACTAGCCCTTCACCCGCGACTTCATCCACGTGACTCACAGGAACTGTGCATTTTTTGGGGTACAATATAGCCCATGTTACTTGGTGATAACGTAGCTTTTTTTATAGGTGAAAGAGTTTTTAAAATCATTTCAGTAATTTTCGAGTTTATCAAATCAAATCTTTCCTCTTTATAATATTAGTTTAGATAAGCACTAAGTGCAACAACTAAACGTTCAAAACAAAAACAAAACTACCCGCGGTCGGTGATTGAGTGAGCAGTTTGAGTCGAGGAGCCGAATGTCCGGCGCGCGCGGCGGGCAGGAAATCGTAAAAGCTCATATAGAGCATCACCGGCGCGGGCGCATCTTCCGGTAAGGCGCTTTCCGACGTCTCGCGCGCACACTTCCGCCTTATATCATATACTTTACGATTGAGGCCAACGTTTACTGAACTCCTCTATTTCGGGATAACATGAGAATAATGAGTAACTTTAGCATTAGTAGCTTCCACTGTTTAAGTTATAGTTGAAATGCAGCTATAATGCAAAAAGACAAGGACGATGACGTAAAAAAAAAACGATATTGACAGGTTACCTAGGTATTTATAGATAAATTTGTACTTATTGACGTTGCATATCTTCGATCGGTAGGTACGTGCATTACGACTGCTCCGTTGTTTCGGGAAGTGTTACAGATCACAATTTTACGGTGAATTCTTGGCGCAGCCATAAAGAGCGCCAATTTAACAAGACGAAATATTTTAACTGCAAGTCGACACTAACCGAGACTGATCGATATAATTCTAATAGCAGATGCCTGAGATTCTACGGTAGGTTACTTTAACTATCCGTTCAGATCTAAATGTTGCGAAAAGAATTTTAATCGTTGGAATGTAGGTATTAAGTTTATACGTATCCTAGATTTGACTCGCCATCTTCATAGACGAAATAAATATTCAAAATGCATAGTTTATCGAAACCCAGACTAACCGTAGTCACCTTTCTCGAAAGCACATTTCAAACAAAGCAAAAAATGTCAATACGTACAGGCGAACAGTGTTTTAGAAAGTATCGCGTTAGTAAAGAATTCGTTATGAAATAGTATGAAAAGGTATTGTTTGTGGCGGCAAAGAAAAAATGAAAAAGCAAACAGTTGCGCATTCCATTGGCTAGTGCACGTGGTACATTCCAATGGGGTCATGCACCACACGGTGCGCGCGTGCGTAAAACAAGTGCAACGTTCTCAGCGAGTCCGGCCCTGTCGCCCTCGTGCAACATTCGACGAATCCGGCCCTGCCTTCGCACATTTCACCGAAACGAGCCACGCCGGTCGACGAAAGCGACATCTTTATATCAAATCACATCACTATTATCCCACTAATACTAAATGCGAAAGTTTGAATGATTCTACTTTACCACGCCGCTGTGTCTCGCGCTCTCGAAAGATTTGAATGGAATTTCAACCTGAGGTTTAATACGTGTTGAATTATGATAGAAGGTACCTCTGTGGGCTTGACGACTGACTATTTGTTTTTTGATCATTATAAAATCGCAGGCAATATCAGCTTGTTCCATAATAAAATACTTTCATATCCGTAAATCTCTAAGTCTATGTGTCGTCACAAAGGTTTCTGGCTGTTATAAAAGCTTCACAAGTCAATCGATCAGGTTAAAGCTACGATTATTGCGGTTGGCCCGTGGATGGGATCTTTACATACCAACAACTAGTATCCCGTGCCACGGAAAGCATATTAAGCCGTTGGTCTCGGCTGTCATTCGTAGGTCTTGAACAGTCGTTACAGGTCGTCAGAAGCCCGAAAGTCTGACAAAACAGTCTGACAGTGTTACCAAAGGGTATACGTACCCAGTATTGTCCTCCAGACCGTATTTCGGCCACAGTAGCCAATCTTGATGAAGTTAGCCTTTGGCACGGGAGATATTATAGTGCACAAGTGCGTGCGCAGACACAATCACACAGCGGGGCACTCACTCTTCTCTTACTCTCATAGTCCGATGAGACACGACCGGAGAGACATTAGGCGCAAGAACAACAACGTACGCTTTCTGAGGCACAATGGTATCACACTGCCAGTTTCCAAACTTCGAGCTGTTACTAAGAAATTCCCAATAGAAAAACTCAATTGCGCATTTAGCACAACCTGGGATTCGACCCTGCATTCATCCGGTTAGGCTGCAAGCCAAACCCAACATAGTTGTGAAAAGGCTAGGAAGATTGATTTTCGTCCATCAATCAAGATATGCAGCTAACACTCAAAAGATAGGTGTCATTCCGTTAGATTAGCATATTGACTCCCACGCAAATACTAAACTTTTTGCGGCTTTAGTGCAGACGGTAATGACTAATGGCAAATAATGCAAACAATGCGATGATGAAGCACGCCAAATATTGATGCATAGTCCTTTTATATCATAAGTAGATGCCTCCGTGCAGATAGCCGTATTCGGGCAGGATACTATGGGTTTATTGTAACAGGGTTAATGTTGAAACAAGACAAATAAATACCCATAACTAACGATGAATTAGTAGTAGTGATTGTTTGGTCGATCATAAGAGAAGCCAAGTAAAAAATATTCAATTATCTGAAAGCATATTTAGTTTTGTTAACTGTCTCTAGTGGCCGTAGCCGCTGCTGATCAGTGTGATGTCGATTCCCAGGTCATACAAAGTGTTACAGGGTCTTGCTATCTGTAATTTCTCTAGTAGCAGCCCGGAGTCTGGATTTATGCCCGGGTGATGGCAATAGGCTCCCGCTCATTCATCATCATCATCTCAGCCGTAAGACGTCCACTGCTGGACTTAGGCCTCCCCCAATTTGGGGGGCTTTGCCATAATCGCCACGCTTGGCAGGCGGGTTGGCGATCGCAGTATGGCGGTAAAATGCATAGAGAACGCTGCTGCCCATTCTCTAGTAAGTCCCTTAGTCGCCTTTTACGGAACCCAGGGGAAGAAATGGGGTGGTGTTATTCTTTACGTCCGGCACCACACGGTACCGCTCATTACATGGGACTAAAACATAACTGGCGAAATGTGTGTGTACTATACTGCCCTACTAAGCGCAAAAGCGGTATCTCAAAAAAATCGTAAAGTTGATTTAAATCCCATCGGATAGCTGTAAAAAATACGCATTTAATTAACTAAAACTTTTAGCGCTATTTTGTTTAAAATATATGATAAAACCCTTTAGAAAGATTTCTCTATCTCATCATATAATTTAATATAATTAAAAAATTGAATACTCTGTTATAAGGCGTTACCTTCGGCAGCTCATTAGATGTGTATTTTTTAAAGCTGGCATTAAAATGAACTTTACGTTTTTTTTTAGATACCGCTTTTGCGCTTAGTACGGCAGTATAGGTACACCTCTACCCTACACTTTGAGAAACTTTTTATTTTTTATAGTGTTAAATTTTAACTTTTTTTGCAAAACCTACATTTTCGCAGTTGGAGTAAATGTTTTCATTACGAGTGTATTGACAAATAAGGATAATATGGGTAAGCGAAACGTCATAGCATTACCGCAAAAACATTCGCAGCCAAAATTTCTGCGAAATCTCAAGTTGGTGATATGCATGAAGAGTTTAAACTAAAACTTTGCGACTGACTGACAGAAAACTGTAGTCAAATTGTCTATTTGAAGCATTTGATAATGTTGTTGTTGGCTTGTGACTAAGTAATAACAGATGCAAGAGTCGATCTATCAGGCTAAGCTGCATTTGCCGCGGTTGGTGCGAGCCCTCACCCCTCAGTGCCTCGGGAAAACCGTTAAGCCGATGGTCCCCGACTGTCAGTCAGTGGATCTTTGACAATCGTTCCGGGTCGTCAGGAGGAAAGTCATGATAACTAGTCTTACCAAGGGGTGTCGCGTTTATGTATTGAATTGTGTTACCCAGTAACTGGGGTCTGGATGTCAGATAGGCAGCGTCACTGGTCACTTCGTGTCAATACTGGTATTCAGCTGATCCGGCTAGACTGGAAGCCGACGTCGACATAGTTGGCAAAAGTCTAGGCAGATGTTGAATACCTCTGTCAAGAAAACATAATGAACTAGACTTCATCGAGTGAGTGACTGTCATAAAACGATCAGATCGATCTAGAGTATTTACAGACAATTAAAGACAAAATAATTAAGAATGGGGGAACTTCAGGAAGTGGAATTGGCTTTGGTATGCTGAAATTGTATTCATGATATGTAACGCCCAAAGCTTTTTACAATTCTCTCTAACATCGACATCTTACATACAAGTGACTGATGCCATCCGCGCGATCTCTAATACCTTATAGAGCCCTGATAAAACCATTTCCACATAGACTCCTGAAAAGTATTAAGATGTGTCTTTCAAAAGATCTACATCTTAATACTTTACCTAAAGCGACTTAAAAAAACCTAGTAATCCTCTAAAGACTCGAGCAACATCAAGAACCGCAAAGTTGCTCAGAAGCATTGCGATGTAACAGAAACTGCTATAACCATCAAAGCTCATAGACATTTCAACAGTTGAATGCGCGAAATGTGGAAAACTAAACTTGTGCTGACTGATTACCATCAAGTCACTTAATTTGATGAAACCAGAAACAACAATGTCTAGAAATCGTGATATACTAGAGAACAATAAGATTCACTTAGGGATAACGTACGAAGAAGTGTCCTCAAAGTGAGTAACTACTGCATCTTTCGCAATTTATCAAAGACATACCTTCTAATTCAGGGTTCAATATTAAAGACACGTACCTACTTATGTGGTACATAAGTGCTTAGATATCATTGGGCATAGGGAAAGCGGCGCTCGGCAGAAGCTGGGACGTGAGCACAGGGCGGTAGGTCGGAGGCTTCGCAGGAATGCGGCCGCCCCCCGCGTCACCCCCCAGCCCGCCCGCCGCGCCAAACATTATTTATGGACTTTGTAAACTTTAATCACAACTTTCAGATTCCTTTCAAAGTTATAGAAAAGCTCTCTTTTATGACACGCGAAGGCAGGAGGCACGTACTGGTACCTAATTGGTATTGGATATTCGCAATTTCAGCGCTATGGGTCTAGGGTTACTCTTCTAGAAGACATGAACCATCGATAAGGGTGCTACATGCCAATTTGACTAAGCTTTCTTACTCTTTTTCTGGACCTGAATAAATCTTCAAGCTAGATTATCAGATAATAAATCAATTAAATTGCTGTGAAGGGTTTACAGACAGTTTAAGCTTCCAAGTCATGTTTTCATCAACTGATCTAACACAAGTTTGTTGTTTATTAAAACAAGAATGTTAATCGCCGAGAGGTAAAAATTAAAATAAACCATAATCAGATATGATACGTGTTAAGGCGTTTTCTGGCAAGGAGGAGGTAATATAAAATCGACAAAACGGCTCAGCATCCATGGAAGGAGCGAACGCCGACACATTCCCGAGGCTTGAATCGTAAATTACGGCAGCGCGAGCGGCGCCGGCGCCGGGAGGAGAGCGCTTGTTACGATATTTGAACAAATTCCCGGCGGTGTTAATCTGCATAATAACAGCGGCGGATACAAAGCGGTTGCCGACTCCCATTATGCGCGGGCGCCACCCCCTCCCGCGCGCCGCGCCCTCCTCGCTCCTCCAGGCACACTGCGCCCGAATACCTATACGTGATTACCCACACCAACTTCGGTGTTAAATCCACCGCCTTATCGCTTGCCATCGTAATGAACGACCGCTCCGAGTTTTCATACGGATTATTTATGAAAAATATGAAGTGATGGATAACGTATAATTTTTAAAATCGGAGCATGAGTAGCGTTTTAATATACGCGGACAGAATTGTTGTTCCGGTGGTTAATAATAATTATGATAGTGGCATTACCATTTACCTAGATCGAAATGGGTGGGTTAAGGTTTTCTGCCTTTGTCATGCATTAAAGGAACTAATCTATATTGATTATGTTTACTGTATGAGTAGGAATATGACTGAGGCTTGGCAAAAGCTAACTATTCAAGTCCTAGTCGAATGCAATTAAAGCAAAGAGAAGAGAAGAAAGTTTATTGACGTTGCAAATTTATGCAGGTCTCTTTGAGCTACAAAAATAATTAAACAAACGTTAGCTCGTTAAAGAAGGTGCAATTATGAGTTTAATAAGCGAGAGGGCGATCTGCATAACAAGCGGGAACAAAGGAAACGCCGAGTGCTATCTCGTAGCCTCGTTACCTGCCATTACGCGGACAGCGCGGCTGCACCGAGCGAACCTACCCGCTGCGCCCGCTCTCACAAAACGCAATCGCGAAATCTACAGCTTTAATATCAATGTTCGTTCTTTTGCATTTTTGCGTGTTTTAATTAGGTCATGTATTGACTTGTTTTCTAAGTTATGTTTTTATTTTGAATATGTGGAGTGACTACCTGCAGGTTTTCTCTACGAAGTCGAGATATATTCAAATTCGGCATTGCAATACTAGGTATATAGTCGAGGTGTTAATCATGGCAACTAGATCCGTGTGGCTGGGAGGTCTGTGATTCAACTTCTTAATAGGTACCTACCTAATTTTTAAATAGATGTCTATCTACTGAATCACATAGGAATTATAGTTTTGTTGGTACTACGTGTTATTGTGATGATGCAGACATCTCGCCAAGATAGCAACAGAGCTCGTAATAGACACAACAACGGTGAATTTCGAAAACATTCTGGGAAACTGTAACAAATGAGAATAGTTCTTTCGAAAAGATCGGTAACGTCGCGTACATTAGCGAGAGGTGCCAATATTTAACAGTTATGAATATGCTCGGGAGGCACCCACGCGTCAGTATAGACGACGCGACAAATCGCCAAGGTTGACTTCAATGATACGGCGCGCGCCGGCGGATTTTTCAGTGAAATAGTTTCATCGGGCGGTTTCGGCGGCGGTGACGGCAACGTCTGCGCCGGCGCGCCGGTCGATGCCCCCGCGGCCACGCGATTTGGCTCCACTCAACGCAACTACAAATGAAACGACGTTGCCAATACAGTCGCTTTGCGACTCTTTGCCGCACACAAACTGTCTTCACCGATAAGCAACAGACGCAACAACACCCTATACGTATCGCCGACTCCATCTCCTTGCTCGCCGGACTGAAAGCTAGCCACCTCCAGACACCAACCAACTCGCTCGTGAACAAAAACGAAAGTAAAAATCACATTTCTAAACGGTTATCAAACATAGTTCACAAAAAGCAATCTCGACGTTAGACGAAACAAAAGCACTAAACGTTTCATAATGAATTGGCAAAATGAACTCTAATCTATATCGCAATCCCCATGCCAAAAGGCAAGTAGGCGTGTGACGACTCATGCCAAATATTCGATGAGACGAGACGAGACAATTCCCGACGCTGCTTTTCTTAAACGCAATTATATGTTTATTTATAGTTTGTGAAAACTAAAAACGGATCGATGACAAACATGACTAATGTAAGCACCCATCGGACGGGATACTTAATATGTTTTATATATCGATATAAATGAGAGTCAAGTTGGCGCAAGCGGCTATTGTTAACCTCGGCTAGCGGGTCCGATGCATAAGCCATAGTGCAGCCGTAGACGGCTAGCTGCATCCCGCTCGCGCCCGCAACTTATCAATGAAATGCCTGCGCAGCCGCCGCCGCAACGGTGCCTCGCGTTCCTTCTGACGTAACAAAATGGCGGACAACAAATTTACGTAGGTACTTATCCTATTTAAGTATTTATAGAAAATTTGCTAGCAGAATTAACAATGCTCACAAATATACGCCATTAAATAAACATAATTCCCGAGAAGTACTGAATTTGAAGTGTCATGACTACGAAATTACGTTCCAAAGAACAGTTACACAACACAATAGATTTTTAAGAAACGATGATGTACTAACATTGCGCTCCTTTATACTAGATATAGTTATGACACAAAACTTCGAGTATTTGGGCTATCTAGTCACTATTAAAATGTGGAATAATATTTCATAATTGTAATTAGCCTAATCTCTTTGTATATTATTATCAGTCTAGTTTATTTGCTACCGGCAGCGCCATCTATGCTCATTCCATGAAATGTGTTTGGTTATAGATACGACTATCGATCGCACACTCCTTCCATCAAGAGGTAGGAGTAACCTTAAATTCCGCTAGAGGGCAGTACTCTTAGTTCGCACTTGATGGTATATGCTCTTTCGTTCGAAAATACCACTAAGCTTTATAGCTAGATGGCGCTGTTAAAAAGTACGCAACTGACCTCGAAATTTAGTATACCTAAAATCTGGTAAATTGTAAGGTATTGGATACTTTTTGCTCGTTTTGTTTAGTTTCGTGAATTATCATAGGAGGCGACAAACCTGGCGGAGTGGAAGGACGCCTCGGCGGATGAGCCCGCGGCGGCGAACGACACGCCAACGGCGAGCCCCTCGGGGATATTGTGCACGGTGATCGCGACCACGAGGAGCATTATTCGCTTCCACTGCGACGCCCGCGCTTCCATCGACCGCGTCACGCTGTCACGGCGGTCACCTTCGCCATTTTCACCTACTTTCTGAAATTAACAATAATATTGTTATGATAAGAAAAAACAGTGAGATAAACATTCCATAACATTCAATTCAGGTCGAAATGAAAGTTATATATTTCGGTATATTTTTAATTAATACTAGCTTTTGCCCGCGGCTTCGCCCGCGTGCAATTGTGTGTATTTTTCTAAAATAAAAGTAGCCTATGTTACTCCTTATTACATCAGCTACCTGCCAATAAAAGTCCCGTCAAAATCGTACAAACTTTCATCCCCTATTCCCTAATGTTATTTTACCCCCTTAAGGGTAAATATTTTCTGGAGGACACGGTGGAGCATACGGTGGAGGTGTGCCCTGCCTGGGCGGAGCACCACCGTGTCCTCGTGGAGGCGATCGGCGGCGGCGACCTCTCGCGTCCGGCCCTGGTGCGAGCCATGGTACGGAGCGAGAGGGCATGGGAAGCCGTCGCCTTCTGCGAAGCAGTAAGGAAGGAGGAAGCGGGGCGCGTGAGGGAGTGGCAGTCTCTGCGCCCTCACGTCCCTAGCCGCCGCAGGAGACGCCCCGGGCGTCGGGAGTCGATAGCGAACTCCCGGCCACCGTAGGCGCGAGCTTGCGGGTGGCGAGCAATGGGTAGCTCACCGCGCTCGCCTGAAGGGGTCTGCTAGGACCGATACCTGTCAGGGTCGCGAGATTGTTCGAAAGAGATACCGTGACCCTGGCACATGGGCAACTGAAGGAACACAGGGGATTTAGTCAGAAAAAGTCTGACACGCCCTCCCGCTCCGCCCAGAGCGGGAGAAGTCATTTGATGATTTCCCATCCAAAAAAAAAAAGAGTAAATATTTAACAAACTTTAAATATAATTCATAAATATATATTATGTAATAAAAGCCAAATAAAAAAGTTTCATCATTCTAGCTTTAAAAATGACAATACTTCCCTACAACCTTTCATCCTCTCTTTCAACCCCTTAAAACCCCTTTTTCGCAATAAAAAGTAGCCTATGTCCTTTCTCAGGCTCTAAACTATCTGTGTACCAAATTTAAATCGGTTCAGTAGTTTTAGCAGGAAAGCAAGACAGACAGACAGACAGAGTTACTTTTGCATTTATAATATTATTAGCTGACCCGAAAGACGTTGTCCTGTCACTTTTTTTTTTTTTTTTTTTTTTTTTTTTTTGGATGGGAAATCATCAAATGACTTCTCCCGCTCTGGGCGGAGCGGGAGGGCGTGTCAGACTTTTACTGACTAAAACCCACCCGTGTTCCTTCAGTTGCCCATGTGCCAGGGTCACGGTATCTCTTTTGAACAATCACGCGACCCCGGCAGGCATCGGTCCTAGCAGACCCCTTCAATAAAGCTGACATCTCTTTGAGGCGCGCGTGGAACACTACGCGCCGTCGACCCGAGCCTGGTCCTTACCGGGCGGCGAGCTACCCGATGCTCGCCACCCGCAAGCTCGCGCCTACGGTGGCCGGGAGTCCGCAATCGACTCCCGGCGCCCGGGGCGTCTCCTCCTGCGGCGGCTAGGGACGTGAGGGCGCAGAGACTGCCACTCCCTCACGCGCCCCGCCTCCTCCTTCGCGAGCATTACTGCTTCGCAGAAGGAGGTGACGGCTTCCCATGCCCTCTCGCTCCGTACCATGGCTCGCACCAGGGCCGGACGCGAGAGATCGCTGCCGCCGATCGCCTCCACGAGGACACGGCGGTGCTCCGCCCAGGCAGGGCACACTTCCACCGTATGCTCCACCGTGTCCTCTAGACGATCCTCACAATGGAAACACCCGGGCGTTTCCTCCCGCTTTATCCTGAACAGGAACCCACCGAAGCACCCATGCCCGGTGAGAACCTGCGTCAGGCGGAAGTTGAGGACGCCGTGGCGCCTCTCTATCCACTCCTCAAAGAGGGGACTTACCGCCGCAATTGTGGCGTGCCCTGCGCTGGGTTGCGACAATCTTACCCGCCATGTCGCCATGAGATCCTGCCGGAGCTCTGTCCGCCGTGCCGCGATTTGTCGCGGCAGCGGAGTTTCGCCCCGGCGTTTCGCATCCTCGCGCCACTCCCACATGTGGGCGAGGACCTTTGCCTCCAGATCCCATGGCGGCACTCCGGCAAGGAGGCTCGCCGCCTCGCAGGAGACCGTGCGGTATCCCCGGATTAACCGGATGGCCATGACCCTCTGGGCCGCACTCAACCGGCGCGCTGGGCGCAGCCTCAATGAGGGCGCCCACACCGGTGCCCCGTAGAGGGCCATGGACCGCACGATCCCCGTGTAGAGCCTCCGGCAGGAGGCGTTTGGACCCCCCAGATTGGGCAGGAGCCGCTTTAGCGCAGCCCCAGCCCGCTCCAGTCTGGGGGCCAAACGTCGGAAATGCTCGACGAAGTTCCACCGGCTGTCGAGGACAAGTCCCAGGTACTTCATCGTCGACTCGACGCCGATGTGAACCCCTCCTACCGTGAGTTGGGAACCCGCAGGTGGCGCGTTCCGAGGACCATGAAAACCCATGGCCTCGGACTTGTGCAAGGCCACCTCGAGTCCCAATTGCCGGATCCTATCGACGATTGTCGCAACCCCGCGTGTCATTAGTTCGGCCGCCGCCTCGTGCGATCTCCCCTGCGCCAGGACCAGCGTGTCGTCAGCGTAGCAAACTACGCTGACGCCGCTAGGGAGGTCGGCGCGCAGCACCCAGTCGTACCCGATGTCCCACAGGTGCGGCCCAACGACCGATCCCTGTGGGACACCGCACGACATCTCTCGCCGGTTCCAGTCTCCCTGGTGACCGGGGTAGATGACGGCCCTATCCGTCAGGTAAGCCTCGACCACTCGACAGAGGTAGGTCGGCATCCGGTGATACCGGAGTGCCTCCCTGATGCAACTCCAGGGTAGGGTATTAAAGGCGTTGGCGATGTCTAGAGACACCGCCAAGACGACCCCACCCCGGGCCACTGCATCCCCCGTCGTGAGGGCTCGCACGCGCATGATGGCGTCCACCGTAGAGCGCCCCTTGCGGAAGCCGTACTGGCCGTCCGACAAGTCCGGCCCCTCCCGCCCCAGCCACCCGACGAGGCGGTCTGCAATCACTCTTTCAAAGAGCTTGCCCACCTCGTCGAGCAGCACGATGGGCCGGTAAGCGGACGGAGAGTCCGCTGGGCGCCCAGGCTTCTTAATGAGGACCAGTTTCCCCGTCTTCCAACGAAGTGGGAACTGGCCCCTCTCCAAGCATGCGCTTAGGAGCCCCCTGAGTCGAGGCCCGAGAGCCTCTAAGGCCAGGACCCATGCTTTGCCAGGCAAGCCGTCGGGTCCCGGGGCGGTATTTTTGGCATTTAGCCGACGTACCGCCACTCTCAACTCTACCTCGGTCACCTCTGGAGCGTTGTCGTCGTCATCGGTGGTGTGGTCCGCAGCATCGGGCACCGCAGGAGGCGGAGCCATGGGTGGGGGACTATGTTCCCCTCGCGAAGGGAACAGAGCGTTCACCACGCCCTCCACGAGCTGGGGCCGGAGACTCTGAGTCAGCGGGGGAGCCCATGGGCGGAGTTTCTCCCGGACGGCCTTGTAGGGCCGTCCCCATGGGTCCCTGTTCAAAGTCTCCAGCGACTCCTTGCGGGCCAGTCCCTTGGCCCGCAGGATCTCCTCTTGGAGGGCGGTCTTCGCCGCTCTGTACCCCTCATATAGCTCCGCCTGAATGGCTTCCGTATCCGGAGGGCGGATACGGAGCCTGCGGTGCCTGGTGTACCGGCATCGCGCCGCAACGCACGCTTCGCGCAACGCTGTCAGCTGCGGCGACCACCAGTACACCTGGCGCCAAGCCCGTCCTGGCTGGACTCGGGGCATGGCCACGTCACAGATCTCGGACATGGCCTCCCGGAACCACTCGGCCTCGTCGTTGATGTCAGCAGGCCTGTCCGGTGGTGACACCCAGGCCTGCACGATCGAGGCTTCCAGGAGAAGCTCCCGGTCCAGCTTCTTAAGCGCCCACCGCGGACCACTCGGGGTCTGCCGGATCGGCGCGCTCGAGGTCTGGGCGGAGACGTCAAACCGGATGTACCGGTGGTCGGAATACGTCTCCACCCCCTCCATGACGCGCCAATCAATGACCTGCGGCGACAGAGCGGGGCTGGCGAACGAAATGTCCACCACTGAGTTGCCCCGCATCCGTACACACGTAGGTACAGAACCCCGGTTTAGGACGACCAGGCCTGTCTCCAGAGCCCAGTCCTCCACCATCCTGCCCCGCGTGTCCGTATACCGGGAACCCCAAGCCAAATTCTTGGCGTTGAAGTCCCCGAGCACGAGCACGGGGAGGGGACGGAACCCGACGACGACAACTCTCAACTCCGCAAGGGAGTTGTGGAACTCGGCGAGAGTTCGGCTCGGGGAGAAGTATACTCCTACCACGACAATCTCCCCGAACCGTGCTGTTGTCCTGTCACTTTGATGATATTTGAGCACGCATTCTTTCAATTGTATGTCAAATGTCATAATGTTACATTAAAAAAGTTTACATTGTCCTATTATATGGTTGTTAAGTATTCATAAATAAGTGTTCTTAAATTTTCTAATTTTCCGCGCAATTTTTTATTTTTTTTCTTTCACAAGAACCTTCTCCTGATAATTACAAACACAACAAAAAAAAGTGAAATCGGTCCAGCCTTTCATGCGTGATGGCGTGACCAAGGGAAATAGGGATTCATTTTTATATATATAGATTAGTGTGGATGGTTCTTAACGATAGGATGCCAATTTTCAACTTGATTCAGTTATCATTTATTTATTTATACACACTTTACTGTGCCAACCTAACCTAGACCTGATAAAAACTCTAAAGCACAATAAATCAATTAGTATTGCATGGTAGGCGGACTTATCACAAAAGATGATCGGTTTTCGATCACTTTTGGAGGGATATCATTCGGATATGACCAGATAATATTACTACCACATGGATTGTAGCAGCCTGACCACTTTCCTAATCTATTGATCGAAAACTTCAGAAACGAATGAAACATTTTCACACTTATTTTAATTGATACCAAAATAACACACACAAATACCTACACATAATATTTGACAAGAGATTTACAAATTGAATATCTTTAGGGGGAAGTGGAGTTATTAAGAAACCATCCAAATGCGAGTCGGACTCGCGCACGAAGGATTCCGTACCATTTTCGGCAAAAAAATCACGTTTGTTGTATGGGAGCCCCCCTTAAATATTTGTTTTATTCTGATTTAATTATTTATTTTTAAAGTGAATATATTACTTAATATTCCGTGAAATATTTCAAGCTCATTACCTGGTGCTGTTATCAATATCGACCAAAAACGAGCAAAAAAAAAAAATCACGTTGTTGTATGGGACCCTCCTTAAATGATTATTTTATTCTATTTTTAGGGTTCCGTTGCCAAATGGCAAAAAACGGAACCCTTATAGATTCGCCATGTCTGTCTGTCTGTCTGTCTGTCTGTCTGTCTGTCCGAATATGTCACAGCCACTTTTCTCCGAAACTATAAGAGCTGTGCTATTGAAACTTGGTAAGTGGATGTATTCAGTGAACCGCATTAAGATTTTTACACAAAAATAGAAAAAAAGCAATAATATTTGGGGTTCCCCATACATAGAATTGAAACTCAAAATTTTTTTTTTCATCAAACCCATACGTGTGGGGTATCTATGGATAGGTCTTCAAAAATGATATTGAGGTTTCTAATATCATTTTTTTTTTAAACAATAATATTTGGGGTTCCCCATACATAGAACTGAAACACAAAAAAAAAATTTAATCAAACCCTTACGTGTGGGGTATCTATGGATAGGTCTTTAAAAATGAAATTGAGGTTTCTAATATCATTTTTTTCTAAACTGAATAGTTTGCGCGAGAGACACTTCCAAAGTGGTAAAATGTGTGTCCCCCCCCCCCCCCGTAACTTCTAAAATAAGGGAATGATAAAACTAAAAAAAATATATGATGTACATTACCATGAAAACTACCAACGAAAATTGGTTTGAACGAGATCTAGTAAGTAGTTTTTTTTTAATACGTCATAAATCGTAAACCACAATTTACCTTTCATTCAGTCAACTCAAATATAAAAATTAAAAAAAAAAACATTTAATTTCATAAACGATGATGACGAATGATGATGATGATGACCTGCAGGTTTGTACGGAACCCTCGGTGCGCGAGTCCGACTCGCACTTGGCCGGTTTTTTTTAGTATTTGTTATTACATCAGCAACAGAAATACACGATCTGTGAAAATTTCAACTCTCTAACTATCACGGTTCATGAGATACAGCCTGGTGACAGACGGACGGACGGACGAACAGCGGAGTGTTAGTAATAGGGTCTTGTTTTACCCTTTGGGTACGGAACCCTGAAATTGATCAAGTTATAGAAATTGTCATATATAAAAGGTTTAAAGTACAATTACAGACTCCCTGCGTTTGAAAAGCGCCAACCACTAGTTATTTATTGAAAAAAGTGCGGGTCACTAACGACCAGCAACAAAAGATTATGTATTGTATAATATGTGATGTATGTATTGTATCCCCTAATTGACATTAAATGTTAATTTCTGTAAGTACACTTTCTAAGCCTCTTCTACCTGAGAAAAGAAGGTAAAACAAACTCTGAGGTCATGGTAAGTCCAAACAAATAATTAAGATGTATTGATAAGTCTAACAATGCAGGGCCATATCTGGAAAGATCTTTAGAAGGAAAAGCTTATGCAGCTCTGAGTTGACCTGAGGGGTAATTATGTAACTTGCTATCAGTAGGAATTGGTTTCATTTTGATAGTTAATCAACATTCATTGCGTTATTTACGTTTCTGAGCTGACAATTTATTCGAACAAATAACGCAATGGTATAGAAATAATCCTTAATCCGATTCAGATTCTGATAGATAGTGCGTTTCGCAATTAGGCCTCTGGCCCGACAGACGGCACGCATACGTCAGTCATCGTGTAGCTCAACCATATTTTAGAGAGCTCAAGGACCCGCCATTCGATCCCACTGGTGACCAGATCTGCAGAAAATTTGCATAGACCACGTAAAAAGTATTCAAAATCGCCAGACAGTTATATTCTATCTAGCCTGCATGATACTTACATTCACACCCAGTTTTTTATATTTTTTATTTATCTATTAATTTAAATAGAATGCAAATTTTTACTCTAAAACTTTTAAATTACAATGGTTTTTTGCTTTTTGTAACTATGTAAAACAAAAAAAAAAAACAGCTCGATTAATTATGTTCCTTTTGACAGATAGGTACCCAAATTCTTTTAAAAAACAAGTAAATCAATTAATTTTCCCATTTCCAAAAGTACTAGACTGAGCAAGTAGCATTTTTAAATGTCTTATCAAATTGCCTGGGCATTCTGAAGCGCTAATGAATTGATGAAACGAGTTTTAAAATGTTGGTTGAACAATAATTATCATGTACGGTAATTACTTTTGAGTTCTTTTTTGCTACGTATTAAACGAATACATTAGACCTTGCCATCTAAAGGTTTCATACTAATTGGTGAGCTTAGCGAACCTACCTACTAGCAACAAAAAAGTGACTAGAACATAATAAAAATATAAAAGATTTAATTTAATTATGGCGACACCAAAAAGAAAAAATAATTGTAGACACTTAATAGACTCCTCTAAATGGTAGAAAATTTCCGAATAACTTTTATTAAGACAAGGTGTTAAGCAGTGTCAATGCACTGCGAAATAAATACAACTTGGAGTTATTGTGAGGCCATTAAGGAAAACGAATGTGATTTTAAGTCATTTTAAACATTCCTCCATAATTCATTCATTCACGAATTATTCGAATTTTGTAAATATATCGGACTGCTGTTTAGCACCAGCGTTCGTGATTATTAATCCTTTCAATGAAAAAAAAGATAAATAAACCGTGTCAATACGTAAAAAGGTTAAGGTGAACGCAAAAAACTAGTTTGTTACATATATGTGTGGGAAGAACTCTGATCGTGATCACGAGTAATATTTTCTAGCATTATTTTACTTATAAGTAAAAATAAAGTAATCCTTATAGTAATCCTTGTGGCTAAATAGCGGGGCTTGTGGCTAAGTAATAACAACCGTACGGGTCGAACGATAACGATAAGCTACGTTTGCCGCTGTTGGTCCCTGGATGGGTGATCATCTTTACATACCAAATCCCCGCAATAATTTGACAGTCGTAACGGATCGTCAGATGCCCGAAAGTGTGACAAGCAGTCTTACTACGGGGTATTGTGATATCCAGTACCTAATTGGGTTGTAGAGATCAATTAGGCAGTGCAAAATACTGATATACAGCTGCCTCCGGTTAGCCTGCAAGCCGACTACAACGTCGATTGGGAAAGGTTAAGCAAATTATTATTTTTAAAATTACTAATACTGCTGTGAAGCTTTAACAACAGCATCTCAATTTTGAAAATACAAAATCTATTGGATAAGTCGATTTGGTATATTATCAACCGCTTATTTTATCCGTCAATTAAGGGCGTAAGAAACGCATAGCCGGTTTGTATGGAGTATCTTTTGTTATCTCATCAGCCAACTGAATCCATGCGAGTTTCACACCTTTGTGTCACAAAAACGTTTCCGTACAAATTCTTTTAATTCCGTATTCCATTATAATTTTTTTCCTACGTCGTCGGTTTAAAACGGTTTACAAAAAATAGACAAGATCAAATTTTGCACAATGCAAAGCAGTATAAATAGTTAATCATTTAAAAAAAATACTGCATTACAATAAATAGCCTTTACTAGTGACGATACTTAGGTTATAGTACTTTTGTTGCAAACTGAACAGGCAACCTTGGCATCTTGTTAACTGGCTTATCCAAACTAAAATTATTATTGCGAAAGTAACTTTTTTTATACATATACCTACCGATGCCTTATATGGCATCTCACACATCAAACAAGAAGGTTGTCGGCTGCTTAACCGGGCTTGCCTGTTGATGCTACTATCAACTAAGCTTCCAGCTTCGGCTTAAAAACTTAAAACCTAAGCGACTACATGCTAAGGACACCCCTTGTGGGGTTCGAACCTTGGCTTAGGGTGTCGCTAGGGGAGGACAGCCCCTTGTTTTACCTTGACAAGACTGGATCTGAATAGCTTTGTTTGTCTGTCACCTTTTTACAACCTAATTGCTGAACGAATTTGTATAAAATACTTTTTTATCCTGGTAGTACATTCCCGTGATGGAAAACGTAAGCAAAAGCTAGTATTATTATGTTTGCCACGGCCGTCCAATCACCTAGTGCTGTGGCGTTACGTTTACGATTCACAATGCGATTTTCGCAGGATGGCTGGTAGGAGCTGGATGTGAGAAGTCGAGGAACGAGTTAAATAGCGTGTGTAGGAGGCATAACTCCCTCCATATCCAGCAGACTATCTCCATGGCCTGCTAATAGGCTGATGACAATGACGATGAGCTATTCTCATATAAGTTCGTGCTGCGTGACAGTGTAAAATATGTGTACTGGGGCTCTAGTGTGAGTTTCTTTTAACTATCTCGACTTTACGTATAAACCGCAACCGCTGCGCGATGAGCTGGACGCGACCCCAGCTCATCTCGCTATCTCTTCCTAGGACTAAAGAATTAGACCCCAATAGCAATAGACCGGGAAAAGTGGAAGGAGGCAAGTTAGGCGTTTGCTCTGCAGTGGGACGACACAGAATAATAATAATAATTATGCAAGTAACGGACCAGAGAGTGGTGTGAATGATGATGCCCCCTGCGCCGCTGTGCCGTGTGCTGATTGCTGATGCAGTCGGCGAAGTCACCCGGCTGCTGCGGGTCCATGGTCACCACACTGGTGTTGTTGGACGGCCGCCGGTTTAGCGCAGTCATCATCTCCAAGTCTTCTAGCTTCTCCTTTGAGTCTTTACTCTTTGTTATGGCTGTAATTGATAAAATTGTTCGTTAGATTTTTGCTTGTCGCAAGCACGTCTGCGAAACGCCGGTGGGAACCCAAATTCGGGTAGTGTTATTATTTCCAATTGGAATTTCTGGTTAACTCATTTCTCATGCCCTATAAAAGACTTACGACGCGCAGTGTAATGACCAGTGGTGGCCCAGTGGCCCACTGGTAACGGCCGGAACTTACAAGTTGTAGGTAGGTAGGTCTAATAGTTTCGAAACCAGACAGGCGCTTTACTTTGTGTAAATTATTTAACCACCACTGCTCTCAAAACGGCCAAGGAAAACGTCGTGAGGAAATCGGCATGTCCGAGAACCATAAATTCGAAGACATGTGACATCGAGCAACCCGCACTGGGACGCGTGTTGGATTTCGGCCAGGTAGTGGGCTCAAAGAGGCGGCGGCCTGTGTCCCAGCAGTGGGAACATTATAGTCTGATTACGCTATTAACTCTTAAAAGTAATTGCTGGAATGGGGGTGTACTATGTCTCAACCAACCCTTCGGGTACTAGAGGCGTATCGTATGTATGGTTCGTAACATTGTATATTTATGACATCTAAGGTTATGGTAATCAAAACGTAATTAATGGCAAAGTTCCATTAGACAATTGTTCATTAAATGCATTATGAGTTTATAATAGTGTATAATAATAGCGATAGGCTTGGTATTTATTACATAGTCAAACTGCACAGTAAGAACAGTTTAGCCGGTACAGAGATTTCAATTAACTTTAATGTAGTATTTTTTACGGTAGTTTTAATTATACTTTGTTCCACTGAATATTTTCAATATCAAAAGCGGCTAAACTTCGGAGCATTCAATTAGTTTCATATTTTGTCAAGTGTTATACAGGGGGATGACAAAACTTAGATTTGTACTCATTCAAAATAAAGGTACTGAATTTAAAATCATCTTGACTTTTGTTATGTTTCTAAAGTATTCTCCTAAGTAAATGTGTTGTATTGAATTTTCCTTTTCGAGCCTATAAAGTTCAACGGCGTCTAGGGTATTACCGTAAAGGATACGGGCCTTATTAAAATGCAAATAGTCACGCAATGTGCAATGGAGTTTCCCTATGTTATCGAATCAGGAATGAAGAGGTCCGCAGGGGAACCAAGTACTGCCAAACTTAAGTAGCAGTGGGCAGGAACATTGCTCGCAGAACTGATGCCCAAAAGGTTTTGGAGTGGCGACCGCGTATCGGAAAAGGTAGGGTTGGAAGGTTTCCCACAAGGTGGACCGATGACCTTGTGAAGACCGCAGGAATCTGAGGGATGCAGGAAGCACAGAACCAGTCGAGGGTCGGAGCTTGGGGGAGGCCTATGTCCAGCAGTGGACGTCTTTCGGCTGAAATGATGAAGGGTATTACGGACTTAGGCCTGCAGCAGTTCAGCCGTCATTTCTTTACAAATATCAGAGATGAATAAGGCCGTTTCATGTTATATTATTAGTACTGCGGTGCGTTATCGCTTTCAGTGTTATCTTCACGCGATCGTGGCTTCCACCACGTTTCTCCTAGTCATACAGCCATAAAATATCCAAGTCTCAAGGCATTATATTTGTTCATGTGCATAATCAGTAATTAAGTCAATTCGTTACAATTCCATTATGACTGCTGTTAATAACTAACTCCTGTAATATAATCTTATGTTGTTAAAATAAATAGAGACATGTTTGTATATAATGATAACAAACTACCAGAGTTTAGATATATAACTTAGTAGCTAAGTCCTGTAGATAACATAGAAATCCTTCATATAAAGATTCTGAGAGTTTAAAATCAAAAAGGTACATTACAATATAAAATATGATAAGAGATATAACACTTTAAACAAGGTAATCTTTGATTAAATACTCAATACTTCCTTGATCGCAAACTTTGTAAATAAAACACCAAAAGTACGTAATTTATTCCTTATTATTTACATAAAAATGAGGAAAATCATTAACACCTGTTATACCAGTACACGTTGGGGGATTTTGTGCGTGGCGGTTAGTAAGACTTGTAGTTCTTTTAAACCAGGAAAATAAGAGAAGACAGGTTTCGATAAGTGAAAGTTTATCAGAAAACCTTTAAAGTTTGGTCTGACGATCTAAACTAATATTATAAAGAGAAAAGATTTGATTTTAGTATCGGTTTGTTACGCTTTCGCGATTAAACAGTTGTACGGGTTTGGATAAAATTAGGCGCACTGGTAAACCATGGCCTGGATTAGGAAATGGGATACTTTTTATCCAGTAATATTTCTACGAGGTCGACACTTATGAGTGTGAATCCGCGAGGCACAGCTAGTATCTATAACGATAAATAATCTACTAGATTCTGGAACACTGGCCCTACTTATGAATAAGATTTTTCTATGATTCACCATTTGTTTGCTATTTGTTATCGGTAATAATATTGAGGAGGTGGTGATAAGTGTCATTTGTGACATTTGTTTTTAGGGAGGTATATTTAGCGGCAAAAGTCCATTTTTTACATACTAATGCCTTATTTTCATGTGGTTAGGTAGAAACAACAGAGCGTCGCGTCGTCTGCCACGACCCTTACATATTCCTATTTATTAATTACGAAAACTTTGATTCAAACAATCAAAACTGTTTTGTCACAGTACTTTCATTCATATTTAAAATTACATTATTATTCGATCGGAAATTTTGATTAAATAATCAAAACTGTTATGCCACAGTACCTACTTAATTAATGTTTAAAGTATGATCAATTCAAAAATTAGATTCAAACAATATAAACTGTTATGTCACAGCAGTTAATTAATGATTCAAATATATTAATTCCGAAATTTTGATTAAAAAAAAAAAAAAACAAAACTTTTATGTCACAGTACTTAATTAATGTAGATTTAACTTACATTTTTGAATAGATCAATAAAAAATTTGGATTCAAAACATAAAAACTGTTATGTTACAGTACCTACTTAATGATTAAAATATATTCATTCCGAAATGTTGATTTAAAAAATTAAAACTGTTATGTCACAGTACTTGATTAATGTTTCAAATATAATCTCAATATTAGTCTTCAAAGTACTCACTACTCCCCTAAGATTTGCTTAATTAAAAGAATCATAGTAAGCGAACAGAAAAAAATAAACAAAGTTTTTTTGATGAAAATGTCTATTAGACCTTTTGGGAATACCAATTAACCTTATTTAAAATTTTGATGCATACATGAAATTGGACGCGAACATATTTTGTGTTGACTCGACATGTAAGGTTTGCACAGTTATACGAAGAAGACCCGCACTTGTCTTCGATTCAAGTTAAAAAGATCTTCCTACGAAAATCAAGTATTGAACCAATTCTTTAAGGTTAAGAATTTATTAGAGATTAGTTAAATACTATTTAGGACATAGGTACTTTCACATTTCTAACGCATAATGCACACACAGTTTTATGAAAGGGCCTACCTACTACTGAAGGTAATTAATCTTCTATAACTGCTAATAAAAACTACCTACATGCATTTGTGCTTATACATTTCTCCGGAGCACATTAATGGTCCCAGTGTATGATGTTCAACATAAATTAATAAAATGACTATTCTTGGACTCAACTTATTGATGTCTTATGGAGGCTATTAAAGTTTATTGCACAATTTTGTTCGTACATTTAAAATTGATATCAGCTATAAAATGATGTCCAATCGGAGTTATTTGCATCATTGTTGAAGTCATATTATCGATTCAATAATTTTAAGTTATTATATTAAGTAATGTATAATTAACGTAACTGGACAGAATTTTTAAACATCGCAACACCTAGCCACCAATGCATGCTGCAGATTCACTTCTCCGTGAGCTGTCGATGAACTTGGACGTAAGCACACAAACCAATATATTTTTTAATTCTGTTTGTGATGTTTTTAGAATATTTCATGACTGCCATCAACCTATGTCAGTCGCCGGGAGCCCGTATTAGTAGGATCAAGACACGCCACGACATTCAAGTATTCAGTTATTAATAACCAATCCTACACTTATACCGATAATTTCATTTGGATAGGTCAAGAGAGCAGTTTCATATCAATACGAATAGGGTATTCCCCGGTGTCGGAAAAATAATCTTGAAGTCTTTTGTCAAAATGCTGTAATACCTAAGTGTTTAAAACCAACGGGAAAAAAGCGAAAACAGGAAATTCTATACGTAAAAGTTTTTATATTCAATGGGCATAGCCCCACAGCGGCATGATTCATAAACCCAATGAAACGTGTTGATGACATATTTAGAGGCAAAAATCGCTACATGTAACTTCATAATAGCATAATCAATTATTTACTTTATTTGTTTAAGTGTCCTCTACTCATCTATACTAATATTATAAATCGATGCCTTAGTTCACAATTGCACTAACTACAAAATGTGCAATTTTCACTTTTTAATGCCAAACACACTTTTTATACATTACAATATTGAGATATTATGATGTAGTTAAAAGACTAGTCTTATGAATAGATGCTTATTTGATTTGTTGTATTACTTTGTTTTTGTACTGTTCTGGTCTAAACTTTAAAAAACTTTAAAAATCTCTCCTCAAAATTGTCAATTTTGTAATTAGTGCAATTGTGAACTAAGGCATCGAAATGCGAAAGTAACTCTGTCTGTCTGTTACGCTTTCACGACTAAACCACAGATCAGATTTTTAAGAAATTTGCTACTTACAGGGTAAGTTTGAACCCCACGAAAAGGGCATGGGCTACTTATTTTTATGCCGCGACTTCGTCTGCGTCCGCGGATGAAGTCGCGCACAGAGTTTAGTAATTAAACAAATATATATATGCCACTTTCATAGTGTGCTGCAACTTAAGAGGGATATCAAAATGGTGGGGATCCTATGCCAGCTTCCACAGAAGACACGATTGACGGAAACAGCGATGTTTTGAATACGTTAAATGCGGTAAACTTATTCAGCGATTAGTGAAGTGGGCCAACTGGGCATAGTTTGTAAAACGTCCTTACAAAAATAAAATAATAGCGATATTCCTTATGAAGGGATCGTAAAGCAAAATAGTTCGCACTTAACACGTCAATCGGCATTTTTTAGTTTAAATTTAAACTTTCGTAAAACACATTCATGTTTACGTTTTTTTACGATTTTACTCACGTTTCGAGATTACCGAACAAGTTTCGCAGTGCAAAACAAGTCGAACAGTCCCTAATAATGATATGATCACGTGGCCGAGGTCACAACCGAACAGGTTTTAAAAATATATTAGTACATAATAAGTGCTATTTATCAAACTTTTCGTTCGATTTAGGAATCTTCTCTGGACGTCTCTACTTACATCAGTTTTAGTGATGCTAGAGTACCTACCTATTTTTAGAAGGCTAAATTATGCAACGTATAGATAAGGCAGAGAATATGGGTATATAATTTACATCCGTTGATGAACCGATTTCGTAAAACTTTCGGGTGAAATATCAACAATTAAAAAATTTAAAAAATGCAGCTGCCACATTGAATTTTCATTTTGACCTCACCCGAAAAATTAAGAAATTATTGCGGCCGTCATCCTGGATTTCATTGAAAGGTTGGTAAAACAGACATTGTAGATACTAAATAATTGTATAAGCCAGTGCATAACCATGGACCGTTTGGCAAGCAAAGCAGATCTTATACCATCAGATGTTTAAAAGGCAGCTCAATTATTTAAAAATACCTCAAAAAACCGCGCGGACGTACAAATATGAAATTTGGCACAGTTAAAGTTTGTATGAAAAAGGAATGCAGAAAGCTAATATTTTGATATAATAATGCATTATAAATACACGAAATTAACTGAAAAACAGGGCACCCCTCGTAATAATACAGGTTTCATTTAAAATTTCCCTTTAAATAATAATAATATAAAAAAATATATAATAATAATTTAAAAAAAAAATTAAAAAAATAATAATAATACTATTTCGTTAAAACTGAATCTAAAATTTGTAATCGGGATTGGGCTGCCATCATCATTCATTCTCCTGATTGTATCCCAATTTATTTGGGATCGGCGCAACATGTCTCCATCTTGCATACTTCTCCATTAGTCGTCAGCTTGGTAGGGGGGAACCCTACTAACCATATGATCATTCACACACTCAATCCAACTTTTCTTTGGTCTCCCCCTAATCTTATAGCCATCAACATTCATACTCAAAACCTTCCTCACGATATTGTCCTCATTCTTCCGTATCATATGCCTGTATCAGCCACCGATTTCCACACAACTTTTTTGTTAGGTACTGGTGCCACTTTTAGACTTCTTCATATGTTCTCATTTATTATTCTATCCATCCGTGTAACACATGAGGGAGTGTGGGCTGCCGTGCTAATAAAAAAAGTTCTAAGTAACCACATTTTAAGTTATTCAATTCGACTGAAGCTATCGGGCTGAAATTCGGCAAACACGTTTGATTTTCGTGTCAACTTTTAATTTAATCATTGATTTCGAGCAACAACTCTCGACTCGTACACACAATGCAAAATAAAAGATTTTTTTTTTAATATTTTGTAAATATTGCTTATAATTTAACCTAAAAATCAAAAACGTTTAGTGGCCAATGTTACTATTAGCATACGAGCAAGTAAACAAAGATTTTTATTTATTTATTATTAGGTTCATTCCAAATATTATGAATATTTCGAGATCACTAGAAAATGGTAATTAAATGAAAATAATATGTTGGTGGATTTGCTGCAAAAAATGTGAATGATTGTAGGATGGATGATGATTTGAGTATAACATTATAATAATAACACAAAGTCGACCAAGGTCAACCTGTTGAGTGCATTGTTATCACTAAGCAAATTGCTTAGATATTGACTGTTATACCGCTAGAAACAAGCAACAGTTCGTTGTCGGTTGTCGAAAAGAGCAACGACTTGGCTGTCGAGGCAAGACTATCTATGTATTTACTGGAAAACGATGACTAGAAGTAGGTAAGGGATTTGGTGATAGGAAAGGTTCGAGCGTTGAAGAGTTCAGCGAGGGCTTACCGAAGTATACGACGGTATGGGGCTTCCTGGGCTGACCAGACTGTTATCTGGATTATATTTAGGTATAGCCAGGTACAGTCTACAGAATTTTGGTGGAACTGTTATCTGGATTATATTTAGGTATAGCCAGGTACAGTCTACAGAATTTTGGTGGCAAAGGTTATAAATAAGTAGGCACCTATAATTCGATTTAATAAGCTCTAAGTAATGTCTAAGGATATTGTGAGGTTACTGAGTGTCGTCTAAAAGCTGGTTTGACTTGTTTGCGACTTTGTAAGTTATTTGAAAGTTTTCCTTTTTTATTGTTTTCACACAAAGGTGAAAATGTTATTCTCAAGTCTAAAATCAATGACATTTAGGTATAAGAGACGGGGATTTCGGGAACACCCGACTCCGTTAGATTTATTATTTTATTATTATTTATGTAAAACCTTCAAGGATTCAGATGTCCAGGAATTTTGTTAGGCTGTTAAAAAACTTTTTTTACTTCGTTGTACCCCTTCAATACGTGCTGACATCTCTTTGAGGCGCGAGTGGAACACAACGCGCCGTCTACCCGGGCCCTGGTCCTTATCGGCAGCGAGCTACTCCTTGCTCTCCGCCCGAAAGCCCGCGCCTACGGTAGCTGGGAGTCCACTAAGGACTCCCGACGCCCGGGGCGTCTCCTGCGGCGGCTAGGGGCGTGAAGGCGCAAGGATTGCCTCTCCCTCACTAATACCAGCTGTGAGTCAACTCACTCAACACAGTAACATTAAGAGAAAACGCCGTCACGTGATTGTTGGCATTCATTCTTCTGTATTCTCTCGTAATTTTAGAAGAAACAAAAAAACATAGGGCTTGTACATAGGTAATTATATCACATGTTTACATTTTACCGTAAAAAATATATTTGAACTAGTATCATTAACCAGGGAGAAAACAGAGGAATACGTCAGTATGGGATGAACGCCAACAACAATGTGATCGTGTTTCCTCATAACAATGATTTTTCTAAACGTTAATTATGTAAAAAATAAAATTGTTGGTACCAATGTGATCATAAAAGTCCCTCTGAGAGTGAAATGTTAAAAATAAACAACCTCTGAAGTGATATATAAACCCAGAGACAGTTTCAATCGATACAACCACTGGTTTGTTGTATAACATACTGATATTGGTTGATTTGGACACATGTATTTATCCATTTTTACTATAACAATAATTTCGAAAGTTTCATGCGTAAGTGTCAATTATTTGATAAGCCTGCATAAATATTGTTATTTTCATGGAATTCATCAAAGATAATTAAAACTAGAAACACATTCCAATCATAAATTATTTATTTTTATGAATCTGGAGTCCATAAAAATGGAATGTAAAGGTTCAGTAAGAGTAGTCAAGATATTGGCTATCTAATAGATTATGTTTTTACTACATATCAGGCACTTCAGAATGATTTTAACAACGAAATCTTGAAATTATCAAAAAAAAAAATTGTTTTGAAATTGAAAATGATCTTTTCAGAAGCAAAAGCAATCAACACTGCTGAAGTCATTACTGTTTATTTAACAAAGTTCATGTATATTTGCAAAATAATTAGGTCTCTAATTTTTGAATCATCATTTCTCTTTGTGTTATTTTGTTAACAGAATGATTGAATGTAGAACTAATAACACAATGAAAACAATCTTAGATCTTAATCATTTGCATTGTCTAAGACCCTGTTATTATTTTAAGACTATATTATTTTTATAAACATGCAACAGCTCACTTCTTTTCACATTTATTTTAAAACTATATTAGCAAATGACTTATGTCATTAACTGTTTAAATATTGGATCAAAGTTTATGTTTATACAGGATAAGTTTTTATCCAGTGCGCAAACTGTAACCATGAATTCAGCATATTATTCTAGACCCCCTTGCGCAGAAATTTTTCGTCGGTTTTACAAAAAAAAAAAAAATCTGCTGTTTCATAGAAAAAATCCAATACCTACAGGGTCAAAATGTATGGAACAGCTGATTTTTTTTAAAATATCCGACGAAAATTTTCATGGTCACAATTTGCCCACTGGATAAAAACTTACCCTGTATATCAGGACCCCGCCGTGACTAGGAAAACACAATGAGCGGCTGATTCGGGCTATCATTTGTGGACCTTTTCAATTTAATAACAGATTAGTGAAAGTCTATGCTTGAGAGAAAAGACAACAATAAGTAATATTATTAATAATGTTTAGTAATGACAATATTTGAAGAAGTTATTTGTGTTTATTATTATTTTACCGAAGGTCTGTATTCTAACTGATTATTAATGCAAAAATATGTTGTTATTGGCTCAACTATTACAGTATTTCTCTAGAAACAACAAAAAATTGCCTAAATCTAAATTGTTAATATTATGTAGATCAGTTCAACATGTTTTCATTCATGAATGAATGAAACTATTATATCATTTAAGTTAATAAATAAAAATGAAATAAGTTCTTTATGACTTGTTTGTATCCGTATTAGTAGATAATACTGTTGGACAAGCAATTTGTAAGTACTTATCTATTATTTGTTACAACATTTATAGTTTAACTATTTATGATGTTGAATCAAATAAGTTGCTGATTCAATAATTCAATCACATTACTTATCATAAAAATATGATTTAATTGTTGTTAAAACGGTATTTGAGAACTATTTGATATGCAAGTTAATTTGAGTTAATTTATTTAGATACTAAATAATGTTGTCAATAATAAAGTTGTCTATTAAGTAGGTGCAGCTTTCTAAGATTCCCTACATAAAATAACTCAAATCCAGGTACTTAAATAAGTATAGAATTGTGCCTAATCCTTAAAAAAATCCAATAAGGATCACAGATTTGACCTAAAAATTAAGACAAGCTATTGCCCAATGTTGGTAAACAAATAGTAAATGGGTAGTACTTACTCATCATCATTCCAGTAGAGTTAATTCCTAAGTAATCTAGAAATTTGTCAGTTCCAAAAACAAACACAGCTCCAAACAAGAATCCAAATGCAACCGGCAGGAAGGCATACTGTCCCTCTGATCCATAGGTCTTCGATCTTTTACACATACTGATGGCTGGCTCTAGTAGAGACCAGTATGACGCTGCGGTCATCACTCCCGCCGCAAAGCCCAATGACACGTCAAGCAATTTTCTCTAAAAAATAAAAACAAATCAATAAGTGTCTGACTTCATCACTTGATAAGTAACTTTTGTCAAATTAGGTGTAATAGCAATAACTTACATGTTTTCCTCTTATAAAAAATACACAACCGGCCCCCACAGCAGTTAATCCCCACGTCAGAAGCGTCCCCAAAAGGGCCTGGGTCACGGCACCGTATCCTTCTATCATTTTGTACAATTTATTTCTAAGTAAACAATTTTAAATTAAGTACTCCTTATCACATAAACATTTTATGTGCACGAATTTTCTACAGTAACGCGAACTTAACCATCATATTATCGACAAGAGTCACGACTTAAATCTTTTTATACATTACACATGTTTTTATCGTAGTGCTGACCTTGTGTTATGTCAGATTACGCACACAGATAATTTGATTCATCGCTGTCAGTGTCAAAGAAAATAAATGTTGCCAGCTTTGATAAAAAAAAAATTGTCTTAGATAGTTTTACAACCAACAGAATAACAAAACAACACGCAATTCACAACTATAGATTTTATTTATGCCTATTGTATCAATAAAAAATGTTTTATAACAGAAAATTTTGTCAATTGCTTCGCCAAATAGATTTTTTTGTAACAGCTTGAGAACACGTTTGTCACATTGACTGAAGGTGAATGACAATCATCACACAGTTCGGAAACATAATTAGTGCAGATTAAAAACACATGTAAAAAGGAGATCACCCATTCTGGGCTAATTTTTTTTTTTTTGGGTGGCCCTCGATAATTCTTACATATTTTAAAAATATGTATAGAATACATTATTTTTACTATGGCACCAAAGACGAGAACAATTTGGGTTCGAAGATTTATGTTGCATGTAAAAATTAAAACAACAATTCGTTTTGGATAATTATTAGGAATTATATTTGGTACAAGTAATACGTTTTGCGCGTTCAGGTAAAAACCTGTTCTAAGCAGTGTTGTAATCATAAAATATAAAAAATAGGGATCGAATTCAAAATGTATATTTTTTTAGCTGTTTTTCCTAACCCAAAAGTTGCCTGGTAGAAATTACTGCCAAGCAATAAGGCCGCCCGTTGCATTATGTTCTTTCCATTTTGTTATTTTATGAATACCAAAAACCAATAAAAATCGGTCCAGCCGTTCTCGAGTTAAAGTGTTCGAACAAACCAGATTTTATTTTTTAAAGACCGTTCTATATCTTTGTCCCTAAATTAATTATAACGTTGTCACCATACAATTTTCTTTCTACTCCTGTAACCTTTCAAATAAAATGTATTTCATTCCTGGCCGCCAACTTTTTTTTTTTAGCCCGAGTCGCCCAGAGGCGGCGTAAGGCGTGGGCGACGTGGGCGACCGCCTACGGCCTCGCGGTCCTAGGGGCCTCGCGCCTCGAAAGCCCGTGAACGCAAATATAGATATAATTAAATACTCATTTAGCAATAAATAATAAACACACCAGTTAACAAGTATCTGACAATACTAACCTACCAAATTCGTTTTAAAAACATCTATCCTGGCAATATTGTTTTGAACGAAATGTTTCGTTTAGAATATATCATATCGTTAACATATACGTAATGGTATTAAATATTAACGTGTGCTCATATTATTCGCAAATTATGGCAATCTGTACAAGTCCATTTAATCATTGCTCTTGACCACTTGCGCACTTTTTGTGATTGAATTAAAAAATTAAAATGTATAAAAAGAGATTTCATGATTTACAGACAGTCCTGCGAGTGGGTGATAACCGTGACTTCCAACTTTACGAATTATATAAAGAACTAGCTTTTGCCCGCGGCTTCGCTCGCGTGGATGTCGGAAATTAACGCGATAACTGAAAATGATTTAAGGACGCTATAACATTTTTCTACAAATATCGGTGGTTTTCCGGTACCAATTACATCAAGAGGAATCACAACTACGAGGTCAATTATGGTCTTTAATTAAAGATAATTTATTCATCTCCATTATGGTACCATAAAAATTGTATAGTCCCATACAATATTTTCACAAAAATACGTTTTCCCCACCGCAATAATCGAAGAAAATGAAAAATAATGGGGTCTGGAAAGGTACCTGTATAGTGAGATCAACTGCATATTTTAACTTCAAAATGACAACAAATTGTGGCTAATATAATCTTCTACGTTTTGCCTAAATATTTTGTAATTAAATACATAACTGTTGTATTAAATGAAAATAAAGAGCTTTTGCTTTACAAAACGTAGTTTTATTTTGAGAGATTATCAAAGACACAGAATGACAGCTTGATGTCATTTATGGTAAGTATGAAGTAGAACCTCATTATGAGTTGTTAAACTAGGGTTCAATTTTCTATTTTTAACACTCTCACCAAATTTGAACCCTTTCACATAAATACATACTTAACTTTAGAACATAAACAACAATCTGAACTCAAAAATCTAGACTTAAAACACAACTAAGTTACCAAACTCTGACCAAAATTAATATTAAGTTTAATACAGTAGTCACAAAACTATTTTAATTTCTTAATACCAATTTTACTTCTAAGATACTGAAACTTATCTCTAGGCAGAGCTTTAGTAAATATATCAGCATATTGTTCTTTAGTACAAACATAATTTAAATCTATATGTTTTTCATTATATTTTTCTTTAATGAAATTATACTTGACATCAATGTGCTTACAACGTTTGTGATAGTCCACATTTTTAATTAAACAGATCGCACTTTGATTATCAATATTTAAGCATATAGAATCCTGATTAAATTCACCAATATCTAGTAACATTCTTTTTAACCACAAAGCTTCTTTTGTCGCAGAACAAGCAGCCATAAATTCTGCCTCTGTGGTGGATAAAGCGACGCTTTGCTGACGTTGTGTTGCCCATGTTATTGCGGCTCCATTTTTAATGAACACATACCCAGTTAATGACTTTCGAGTGGCAGTGTCTTTAGCAAAGTCTGCATCACTATAAGCTTCAATTTTATTGTGCTTAGATGATGTATAACACAGGCCATAGTCTTTGGTTTCCTTTAAATATTTCATTATTTTCTTGACAACGTTCCAATGAGTGTGATTAAAACAATTGAGATATCTGCTCACCAAACTAACTCCATACATGATGTCAGGTCTGCTTACCACAGCTAAATGCATTAATGATCCTACTGCCTCTCGGTATGGAATATTCTTATCCATAGATTCAGTGCTCTTCTCCAGTGTGGTGTGTGGGTCTACTGGGATATTATTGCAGTTAGCTTCTTGCATGTTATATTTATACAACAGTCTCTCAATATATTTTGACTGATGAATAAAAATATGTCCTTTAGATTTCTCAAATTGTAATCCCACAAAGTTCTTTGCATCACTCTGTTTCATTTCGAAATGTTGCTTTAGTTCATGCATTACTGTATCCAATGAATCCTTTGACTTAGAAAGCAGAAGCCCATCATCAACATACAATAATAAATAAACTTTGTTGTTGTTTACATTTCCAACATACAAACACCTATCTGCATGACTATTGTTGAAACCAAATTTCTTCAGTGTGGTGTCAAACTTCTGGTTCCAACACCGTGGTGCTTGTTTAAGGCCATAAAGAGAACGATTGAGTTTACATACCATATTTGGATTAGCATCCAAACCTTCAGGCGGTGACATATATATGTCTTCTTTAACATCACCATATAAGAATGCAGTTTTGACATCAAATTGAATAATATTCAAATTATGTTGCGCTGCTTCTGAAAGTAAAACTCGTACTGAATCGTACCTTACTGTAGGAGAGTATATCTCTTTATAATCAATGCCTTGTTTCTGACTACACCCTTTAGCACATAATCTTGACTTATAACGCGGACCGGATGGCTCATCTTTTATTCTGAAGACCCATTTACAGCCAATCACCCGCACCCGTTCAGGTTTCTCAATCAATTGCCAAGTTTTATTCTTTGCATGTGCCTGTAGCTCTTCCTCAATTGATTGCTTCCATTTGGTAGCATTAACATTTTCATTAGATAGTGCTTCATCATATGTTTGTGGGACATTTTCCTGTCCTGCAATTTCTTCTGTACACATATAGGTATTTCCTTGCATTTTACACAATCTTGCTTTAGATCTTGTAGTTACATTTGACATTAATTCCGTATGATCTATGGTTACTTCTGGATCATACAAAGATCCTTCATCTGAGTAAAAATCATCACTGGATTCATCTTTAGTATCTTCAATGCTTTCAGATAAATTCTGTAAAGTTGTATCACTGTCAGAAGTACTTTCTACAGCTATAGAATGATCTTCACAGGTATTTGGGGCTGACTCTAATAATGGTAACACAGCATAATTTCTTTTTACTGAGTTTTCTAGAAAAATCACGTCTCTACTTATTGTGACTTTTCTTGTTTTGGGATCTATTAGCCTGTATCCTTTGGTTTGTTCACTGTAACCAATGAATATCATTTTATTTGTCTTTGAGTCCCACTTCTTAGCTTTTTCTTTTGGAACGTGTACCAATGCTTCACAGCCAAAGATTTTCATATGTTTGATATCTGGCTTTTTACCATTCCACATCTCTTCCGGTGTTAAAAAGGCTAAAGCTCTTGTTGGGCATCTATTTGTAATGTAAGCTGCAGTTGACACAGCTTCTGCCCAATAATGCTTCTGTAGTTTTGCATTTAAGAGCATACATCTGGCTCTTTCTAACAATGTACGGTTCATCCTTTCCGCTAAGCCATTTTGCTGTGGCGTGTACGGAGTGGAGGTTTGATGTATAATTCCAAATTTCTTAAGAAAAGCTTGAAATTCATTGCTTAAATACTCAGTCCCATTATCTGTGCGGAGAGTTTTTATTTTCAAATCAAGTTGATTTTCAACTAATACTTTAAATTCTTGAAACTTTTGGAATACCTCAGATTTTCTTTTTAATATGTATACAAATACTTTTCTGGTTAAATCATCAATGAAAGTAAGAAAGTAGCGAGCTCCTCCAAGCGATGGTATCTCCATTGGACCACAGACATCAGAGTGAATAAGTTCTAGCTTTGCTTGTGCACGGGAACCTTCTGTAGGAAATGGGAATCTTGTTTGCTTCCCTTCCAAACATGAGATGCATATCACTTTATCTGTATTTTCTAGTTGGACTCCTGCACTTTCTGACAGTCTATTCAAGTCTTCAAAATTTAAATGTGCCATTCTCTGATGCCATAAATAAGAATCATTCTCTGTTGAAGCAGATATGTATGCTAGAGTACTGTGTGTAACTAGCCTGTACATATTATTTATCTTTTTAGCAGCTGCAACTTGCTTGTTTGTTTTATTCAAGATTTTACAGCCTTGCTTGTCAAATTGTACTTGACAGCCACTATTTATTATTTGACTGACAGAGAGAAGGTTGGTAGCCAACTCAGGAACATAGAGAACATTTTGTACCTTGATAGTTTCCAACTGGCCTTGCAGGTTGACAACATTAAGATTTACCTTTCCACAGGCCTTCACAACTAGCTTCTTGTCATTAGCTACTCTTATTGTGGAAATTGGAGGTGTAATTTCATCATAAAGTAAGTCGTGGTTCATTGTCATATGCATAGACGCTCCAGAATCAATGTACCAATTATTGTCGTTGTTTGTTGTTGCAGAAAACACGGCGACATAACCAGTATCGGTGATCTCTTTAGACTTTTGTTCCTTTTTCTTATTGCGGCAATTTTTACTTATGTGCCCATATTTATTGCACACGTAGCACCTTGGACCTTTACCAGTTTTATTTTTATCTTGAGCTTGTTTGACAAAATGATTCCCCTGGTTTTTAACATACAAAGCACTAGACTCAGAGTTTCTCACATCTTGAAGAAGCTTAGTCTTCACGGAATCAGCTGTTATTGTCACACCGGAGCTTTCAAGTGCCATGATCATTGGCTGATACATTTCTGGTAAACCGGCAAGTAATAAAGTCCCGAGCCATTCGTCATTGACCTCAAAACCAATGTTCCTTAACTTATGAGCAGTGGTCATGATCTTGTTAACATAATCTTCTATGTTCAGACAATTTTCAAGCGATGTATTGATCAGATCTCTCAACAGACCAACTCGGCGTGTCAAACCTTTGTCATCGAAAGCTTTGGCTAAATTATTCCAAACTTCTTTAGCTGTTTTGGCTTCTTGTATATGTACATAATTGATGGGATGAACCAATAAAATAATTTTCGACTTCGCTTTTGTATCGAGTTTGGATTCAATTGTTTCATTGTCTTTCGCCGTGACACAACTCCATAATTCTTCATGTTCGAGGTAGGTTTGTACTGCAAATCTCCACGTAGGATAGTTTTCTCTTCCAGTCAGCTTTTCAATCAGTGCCATCGTATTATTTGACGACATTATTGCTGATGAAGAATACTGAAAACGTGTGCCGAGTACTGAGGTTATACTGAACTGCTTTTGTTTTTTATTGATTTTAGCAATTTAGCACTTTTCACTTTCACTCTTGCTTTCTTTTTAGTTTTAAGCGAAAAACAGGCGGCCTGGGCCCATAACCTGTTGTATTAAATGAAAATAAAGAGCTTTTGCTTTACAAAACGTAGTTTTATTTTGAGAGATTATCAAAGACACAGAATGACAGCTTGATGTCATTTATGGTAAGTATGAAGTAGAACCTCATTATGAGTTGTTAAACTAGGGTTCAATTTTCTATTTTTAACAATAACTTTTTTATTTATGAGAAAAATATAGAACGTTCTCAACTTTCTTCATACATTTTCAACTCGCGGCTTCTCTTCCGCGCTCAGACGCGCCCTAGGAAGCACGGGCGTATCGCTTTTTTGTACAAAATAAATACGATCAAAAAATAATAAAGTGAGTGCCGTGCTGTATACTGTGGTTGAAAAATGTTGATACTTTTCGGACCAAAACTATGAGTACCAAACTTATTATCAGAACTTGATTTAGAAATAAATAACTCAAATTCTATTGGGATTATTGAGGTAGGGTAATTATGTCTATGTATTCATTTTCAAGAATTCAAAATGGCGGATAATTATTCAATAAAAAGTTATATTTTCAACGTGATAATTAAATTATGCAAGTGTCGTCCATTTTTGGAACGAAATTCTTTAATGTAGCTTGCGGTAGGGGTAAACAAGGGTGCTGAATCTGATTAAAAATCAAAAATGGTGGTTACGAATATTTTCAAAATGTTCATCATGGGTGTCGTTTTCAAGATTTTCGAAGGTCCTGAAGCCGAAAACCCCATACAAATTACATTTGGAGCCAAAAAAAGGCGACCCCACAAGTTTTTCATTCAAAACGACGAATATTTTAATTTTTTAAATAAAAAGTGGGCATAGCTATCAAATTTGGATAATTTTAGGATAGTTATTACGAATGATTCATCCAAATTTGATCCAAATACGGCGGGTATTGTTTTTTTATAAAAAGATCTTTATCGATATTGGGGTAGGGATTATAAAATCTTCGATTTTTAATTTAAAATGGCGGATGTACTGTTATGATGAAATGTCGACATGGGTATCAATTTTGGGGGTTGTGCTAGTATGTAGTCACAATATTTAACGTAACTTTAATTATTTACATAAATTGAAAATCATGTAGTTAATCACAAAAATGTTAAAGTCATTTAGAATTATAAATAGGTAATAGAAGAGTACAAAAACAGCCTTCATACAAAAATGTTATACATTTTCCTATTGTGTATTAAAAATTCTGAATACGCGCTGCAATCTCAAAGGTGAGGGTCGCGCGTCACACAATTTTTACTTAGTTTTCTTTAAGGAATATCCTGTATATTTTCAACGATTACAACGATATTCTACGATCACCATCAGTTATGTTTGTTTATTATCCAAAAATATTGTTAAAGTATTTTATTGTTACACCTCGTTTTTTTTTAAATTGTCAAATTATACGTTACCCCAAAAATATTGATGACCATGGTAGTAAAAGTTATTTACTGTCACTAAATGCAGATAGTAAAGTTACTTTACTACAAATTTTACTCAACAGTGCTAGTAAAATAAAATAAATAATACCATCGAGTATCAAGATTAGTTAACTAATGTTTAAAATCGAGCAGACAACGGTTTCAATGTGTGCGTGCGCGTAATGTTGTTGTGTGGCGACTGAGATACCTAAACTTGAGCGATTCAAAAATGTTATAGCGTCCTTAAAAGAAATTTAACCGAATATTTATATTGTCATTCGAATTCTGTTAACAGTACTAGTAAGCACAGCCTCACCTAAGGAGTTTTACAACATTAAAACTAATAAAAAAATATTTAAGAAGTATAATGTGTCAGGACAGACTTTCAGCTTTGGCAGTTTTATCTATAGAGGCAAATACAACATCGACTCTGGATTAGGGGGCGTCCATTAATTACGTGAGGCAACAGGCGATTGTAACAGTTATAAAAATAAAATGATTGTGATTCTATTTCAGTTTGGGTAGGTACTATCATAAAATTCTCATTTATGATGAAAGCCGAGGTTAAAATTTAAAAAAATTGAGTATCTGCAGGCACGACATTTATATCTTCCAATAGAACAAAATTTGACGAATCGCAGCCGGTACGTGTTAACGTGTTTTTGGTCACATTGCAATGCAAACCTGAGGCCCCACTAAGATTTAGCAGTATTTCGTTACGGAGATTGGCTAGTGGTCAGAAAGGAGTTTTTCGTGCGTGCGTTTCTTGCGTTTTTAGGGTTTCATACCTCAAAAGGAAAACCGGAACCCTTATTGGATGACTTTGTTGTCCGTCCGTCTGTCAAGACCCTTTATCTCACGAACGCGTCGAGGTATCGAGTTAGAATTAAAAAATATATACTCAAATCTATAGGTTCTTGAAGCTGTAAAACGTGAAAAAAAGGGCCGTTTATGCCGCAAAAAAAATCATATTTCGACACTATCAAAGGAATCAAAATGTATGGGGTATTTAATGCGGTATATCATATTCTAAACCTTTTTTCTGGTATAAAAAGTACATTTTGCTCAATAATGGACTTAGCAGGTTAACAAATTAGGCCAATGAAATGCTTATTTTTAATGTCAATACATTAATCTGTGCTTATTTGCGTTGGATTTATGCGCTGCGTTTGGCTGGCTTGGCTTTCTGGTACCGGTTTAACAATCGAGGCGCTACTGTGCTACTTTATGGCGTTCGCATGACCACTAAAAAGTAATGTTTTGTAGGATTTGGCCATATTTTAGCGGAAAAACATGTTTTACTTAAGTTATCCCGGTTTTCTCTCCTTAATGCCTGACGTAACTAATGGAAGGCTAAAAGCAGAAAAAGTCCGTATCTTTAATTATTTAGTGATAGTTGAGGTAGAATGAATAATTTTAAATAATTACAATAAAGAAGCTTGCATTTTTATAAATAAAAATTTTATAAAAATAAAAATAGGTTTATCAAAATCCGTCCTCTTGTGCCGTCCATCAGGGGGCCTCGCAAAATGTATCTTGCCCACATCAAATTTAGGTCTTGCCCCGCCACTGGAGTCGCCCTACTAAATTGGTGATCTCCTTTATTTTCACATACTGGGCATATAATAATCCACACTATAATACGATTCGCTTAGGATCTTGAGTGTGAATTTTGTAAAATATATGGGATCTGAAAGCTCGTCATATGTGCACAGCACTGTTTTTAATTCATAAAACACTCGTGTGTAACTGTTCACTGTTGTCAATTTATTAGGCATAAACTAGCTATGTATATGCATGACATTTTTTTAAACGACTAGTTAAGGTTCAACGAAGCGTCTACCACTGGTTTTTACCAATGGAATGTTAATTCTAGCACGGGTATAATATGATAAACTAAACACACACCTTAACTATAATTTACATAATATTAAACTAGTGCCTATAGATGACGAAACTGTATACGAATTTCTTACTCTCTCAGACTTCAGGGACCATCCATAAATTACGTCACACGAATTTCATGATTTTTGACCCCCTCCCCCGTCCTTGTTACAGCTGGTCACATTTGGGAGTGTGTCGCCCCTAGTGTGTCGTCACATATTTTTCAAGTTTACATGTAGAAATAATTATTGAATTAAAACAGCAGTTCCTAAATTTGTTTTATTTCAATTTAAATTGTTTTTTTAATAAAATTAACATCAAATCAAACATTGCAAGAAATTAACAAAACAAAAAACGAATAGGTACCGAATTATCTATACATCTATACATCTATACAAATAAATAAAATTGGAGTGTCTGTTTTTAATATTAAGATAACCACTTTTTACTAAGTGTATATGGATGTATACACGATACACATACCAAAACAACATTTTTTACAATTTTTGTCTGTCTGTCTGTCTGTCTGTTCGTTCCCGCTAATCTCTGAAATGGCTGGACCGATTTTGACGGGACTTTCACTGGCAGATAGCTGATGTAACAAGGAGTAACTTAGGCTATTTTTATTTTAGAAAGATTCTTTTATTTTAGAAAAAAAATAACTATCTTCGAAAACTACGCTGACATACGTCTCAAAATTCGAAAAACCCTGGCTGAATCCTACGAAATAGATCAAAATAATGTACTACAGTATTGTACACCTTAAAAAGGCCTACAAAAATGTCCTCAATGGTATATGTCTATCTCTTAGGGATAACCCACAATAACCATTTTTTATCTTTTACTTTTTACGAGAAATAAGGGCTTATTTACGAAGCGATTTTAAGCAATACAGCATTAATCCTTATCCAATTAAGTACCTTAAATACATTGTGCATTTAATATAGATCAATATGGCCCTTTACAGCATGTAATTTAAATGAATATCTTAGAAGATATTAGAGATTTAAAAAGTGGGCGCAGAGCGCGTTGGCAGGGGCCGGGTAGTACAGGATAAGTAGGATTGTAATTCATATTACTTTGGCTTCATAGTAATTGCGAATATCATGTGTGTTCATTATACTCAAAATAAACCTAATAGTATTATTCCAAGTAAGAGACCGCGAAATGGCTTAGATGTTTAGATTTTTGGATGTTTGTTTCTCAATGATGCAAAGACGGCCAAACGGATTTAGATCGAATTTGGCACAAAGATATACGTATTATATCATGGATACGTAACAGATAGGATACCTACTTTATCCCGGTAGTAGGTTCCCGGGTGATATTTTCCGACAGCTATACGGGCCAAGCCACTGGCAAAAGTACTATTCCTATAATTATGTTTGGTGTCTGGTAAATGATTGAGTGTCTGTATAGGTAAAATAGGAGCGTTAAGAAAAACCAGGAAGACTTATATTCAACTAAACCAAGCCCTATGTCACAGTCTTCTTACTCTGAATACTATTACTTTTATTTTAAAAACACCAACACACGTGATGTTCTCATAAACTATGAATCCTAAGTAATATGAGTTATAATCCTACTACTAATAATATTATAAATGTGAAAATATGTATGATTGGGTGTTTGTTTCTCAATCACGCAAAAATGGCTGAATGGATCTGGATCGAAAATAGCACACAGAGTCTATATTACCTATATAACCTGGAATGACACATTCTTATCGCGGTAGTACGTCCTCTTGCATTAATTTCCGACATCCACGCGGGCGAAGCCGCGGGCAAAAGCTAGTATTAATTAAAGATCAAACTTAATCATCTTGAGTACATGGATTGTGAAAGGAGTGGGCTCCTTGAAAAAAATGATTTATAACTGGCATAGTAGCACATCGTTCTAGTTTAGGTTGTTACTGTCAGGAAAATTCGTTGTCAACCACTTTTTCATCGAACCATACAGCATCATCCAAACAAAGAATTTCTCTGGCACGTTTAGCAGCAATTCTATGAGCTCGAATCTTCGCGATGGGCAAAACTTCTTGTTGTTTCTTATGTATGTTACTTGTGTTGATTGATAGCCTTGTATGATGCAAAATATAGACCACAGCATAAGCTGCACTCAGTGATGGATTTACAAATTTGCCGCTAGTAGGCTATTCAGTTTTTGCCGCCCCTACTGACTTTTGAAATTCAATACGATAGTTTAGTTCACAATCATATTAATTACATTTATTCAGAAATTGCAACTTTATGATTTTGTTGTCCTCATTATATCGGCTTTTTCCCGTCATTAGTACGATTGTGAACTAGGTGTTATTTCTGTCAGTTACTAGATTATTTTTGCAACCCGCTAGGTAGTGACGAGTATACTGTTGACCTAAAAACAGCAGCATGTACTAATCATAAGGTGGGGAAAGGCATGCCTTAAAATAAATAATAGTTTAAAAAAACTAAAAAACACGCTTCCATTGAAAACCAAACTAAAAAGTACAAAATAATGGAAAAAAAGCGTGGGGTGCTTTTTAAGGTATTTTTTTTATTGATATCAGCACCCCACGCTTTTTTACCATTATTTTGTACTTTTTAGTTTGGTTTTCAATGGAAGCGTGTTTTTTAGTTTTTTTAAACTATTATTTATTTTCTATTTTTTAGGGTATTTCGAATTTTGAGACGTATGTCAGCGTAGTTTGTGACAGTTTTTTTGCTGTCCTGGTAACCCTGGCAAGGATAATGGCACAAATTTATGAAATTATTGCATTGTCATCGGTCCTTGACAGGTGTGCAAAGTTTGAATAAAATCTGGTCGTTTAAAGTGGGTCAAAATCGCGCTATAAGGAGTCGGTTACAAACAAACATACAAATATACAAACATACAAATATACAAACATACAAGTGAAGCTAATATAAAGCGTGTATATACGTACATATGAACACAGCTTACACAAAATAATGTGTAGTCAGTAAACGTTGTTTTTGTTAAATATTTTTATTGCATTTACAGTTTACGCAGATGACTTGCAGCTTTACCGGCATTTTACTGTAACTGACGCGGACTCTGCACTTGCTGCAATGAATCGTGACCTGGCTTGCATCAGTGTTTGGGCTAAGTCATTTGGTTTGCAAATTAACCCATCTAAATCTCAGGCCATGATCATAGGCAGTAGATTTGTTCGCAATGCGGCTGATGTTGCATCTCTGATGCCTTTGTATCTAGATGGTGTTCGTATTGACTACACAGAAACCGCTAAAGATCTGGGTGTAGTTATTGACTGCAATCTTTCGTGGCGTGCTCAGGTGAATGAGGTCAGTCGAAAGGTACATTTCTCCTTTCATTCGCTGAAATGCCTTCAAAGTCTCTTGCCCTTGAAAACTAAAATTTCTTTGGCACAAACACTTATTCAGCCGATTATAGATTATGCTGACGCGTGCTACTTGGATGCTACTGAGGAGCTATTAAACAAGCTTGAGCGCCTGCAAAACCTGTGCATTCGCTTTGTTTTCGGTCTTCGAAAGTATGACCATGTTTCTCACCTTCGCAAGGAACTCAAGTGGCTCCCAATCCGCCTTCGCAGGAACACTCGGATTTTATGTCTCCTCTTCAACCTCCTACACAACCCGTCTTACCCTTCCTATCTGCGTGAACGTTTTTCTTACGCTCGCCCTAGCGATGCACTGTGCAGATCACACCTTAGATCCCTCCTTAAATCCCAACCCCATAAAACCAGTTATTATTCCTATTCCTTCTCTGTTCATGCTGTTAGATTGTGGAACTCACTTCCGCCTAGCATTCGAGATCTAAAAACTATTTCCCTTTTCAAATGTCGAGTAAAAGAGCATTACCTTTCCTCATAATTGTGTGTATTTATGTATATATTTACGTTTATTTTTATATTTTAGCTTTATGTATTTATTTAAGTATATGTTAATTTCTTGCATTATATATATATAAGTATATTTTAGTTTAAGACTTCACATATTCATATCTCTCTTCTTGTTTTCACACACTATTGTCTACATTTCTTTTTCATTTCTCCTTTCGCAGGTCTGCTGGAAGAAATTTCTTAAGAAATAAGCAGTACCTTTGTACTCAATTGTTTTAATATGCCTTATCACTCTGTTTTTTTTATTGTGTGTACATAAATAATAAAATAAATAAATAAATGAATAAACAATTTCTATTAAATAACATGTTAACAATCCGGTTAATGGTGACAATGAGATCAAATAAGTTTTCATCATCATTTCAGCCGAAAGACGTCCACTGCTGGACATAGGCCTCCCCCAAGCTCCGCCACTTCAACCGGTTTTGTGCTTCCCGCATCCAGCGGATTCCTGCGGCTTTCACAAGGTCATCGGTCTACCTTGTTGGAGGCCTTCCAACTCTACGTCTTCCGGTACGCGGTCGCCATTCCAGAACCTTTCGGCTCCATCGGCCATCTGTTCTGCGAGCAATGTGCCCTGCCCACTGCCACTTCAGTTTAGCAATTCTTCGGGCTATGTCAGTTACCTTGGTTCTCCTACGGATCTCTTCATTTCTGATTCGATCGCGTAGGGAAACTCCAAGCATAGCCCTCTCCATGGCCCTTTGGGTGACTTTCAGCCTTCTAATAAGGCCCATTGTGAGCGACCACGTTTCGGTTCCATATGACATCACTGGCAACATACACTGGTCAAAGACTTTCGTCTTGAGACACTGCGGTATGTGGGACGAGAAGATATTGCGTAGCTTCCCAAACGCTGCCCAGCCGAGTCGGATTCGACGATTGACCTCTTTCTCGAAGTTGGACCTACCTAACTGGACAGTCTGTCCTAGGTACACATATTCATCCACAACTTCGAGTGTAGCGCCTCCGATCTTCACTGGAGTGGGTATCACACGAGCGTTGGACATGACCTTTGTCTTGTCCATGTTCATCCTGAGACCCACTCTTTCGGAAGCTCTACTAAGGTCATCGAGCATTGTACTGACGCCCTCCATAGTCTCAGCCATGACAACTATATCATCGGCAAACCGAAGGTGAGTGATGTACTCGCCATTGATGTTGATACCAGCCCCTTTCCAGTCCAAAACCTCGAAGACATCCTCCATTGCAGCGGTGAACAGTTTCGGGGAAATAACGTCTCCTTGTCTCACCCCTCGCTGCAGAAGGATAGGTTTCGAGGTCTGGTCCTGAAGTCGGACTGACATAGTGGCGTTTTCGTACAGATACTTCAGCACCTCGATGTACCGATAGTCGATCTGGCACCGTTGAAGAGACTGCAGTACACCCCAGGTTTCGACAGAATCGAAGGCTTTTTCGTAGTCCACAAACGCTAAACAAAGAGGAAGGTTATACTCTTCGGTCTTCTGTATAACCTGCCGCAGCGTATGTATGTGGTCCACGGTGCTAAAGCCTTTACGGAATCCGGCTTGTTCGGGAGTAAAAAAAGAAAAAATAAGTTTTATATTATCTTTTTGCGAGATATTAAATTCGCAAAATCATTAATTATATCGTCGCATGAAATCTTGTTCATTAGTTCTGACGCTATGCACAAAAAAGATAAAGCTTCTCTCACCTGAACAATTTTCGTTCCCTTCCCGCGCCGCAACCCAAAAACTACTACGCAAATACATATGTACCTAGTAGAAAATAAAAATTTAAATGTTGAAACATATTACACGTTAAATTTCATTTTTATAATTAGGGTAAAAGTTACTAAATTTAAATTGAAATTAATATTGGAACGCTATTGGAATATTTTTAAAATTCATGATCGCATAAGTACCTATATTTTACAGTGCGTTTATTAATCTTTTATATACGGATTACGAACGTAATGTGTATACATATAATTATAAGTTTTTTTTTATTATTTGGGCTAAATTTGCCGCCCCTCTAAATCTGCCGCCCTAGGCTCCAGCCTACTTAGCCCTATTGGTAAATCCACCGCTGCCTGCACTGTATGCTTCATATAGTTTACGGTAAAGATTACCTAATCACTCTTTTATTCATTTTAAACTTGTTCCCGTAAGTAGGTATCACAATAACAATACAATCTCAAAATAGCAGACGACGACTTTTCATCCGCGAAATTCAATAGTCAAATGAAATAAAAACAAAATAACCGCACGATGCATATAGCGGCATTTATCAAAGGGCAATTAGGCGGTCGGCACGAAACACTAGTAGAGCGAGTGGCTGACAAAACAGTTTTTTAGTTTTCCGTTTATAGTTTAAAGTTCGTGTTTTACTTAACACTTAGATTAAAATAGGTTTTGAAATGTGACGTCATGAAATTTAGGACCCCTCCCACCCTCTTGTCACACAATGTCACGCTGCTCCTTAACGCGTGACGTAATTTATGGATGGCCCCTCATTTATAAGTCTTCAAGTGAATGCGCTATGATAGTCCATGAATTTCAATTGTTCTTACGTTTTTTTGCAATTTGCAAGTCAGCGTCAGGTTGTATGTCTTGGTTAAATATGGGGTTTTTATTTGGACACCTTTTCTCCCACAGTTTTCGTCCTTTAGAATCTTTGAGAAACAGGTACCCGTGTATTTCCCAAAGTATACTCAGTTTCAGATTCAGTCTCAGTAATTCAAATTATACATCCCCGGTATACGGACATCTCTACAATAATAAACCTTTCTCAGAGGAGACCGTTGAAGCTGGTGGAAAAACTACTTTGGTCAATAGCGAGCGACGCCAAGAAAAATGAATGGAAACTGTTACTAATATCGACATGACTCATAATGGCAAAAAATCCGCAAAAAAATCAGCGAACCACCACTACCAGATATGTTTAGCACAGTACCTACCTAACGGTTATCAAATTGCTTTCCAACTCTTCCTAAAGGACAAACCACCAAAACGCCGAGGTAGAATTTCCATAATAAAGAATCCCACAACGTTCAATGGATCTGTGTGCGATCCAATCACACTAACGGACATCGTCTTCGCCATTCAACGACTGATTTCTGATACGGCCTCTGGAGTAGATGACAAATCAGTCAAAAAAATCATACACCGCAGTTCAGTATGTGTGTCGTGGTTGCTGCAACTTTTTGACTGCTATTTGGAGTGGGCAAGTAATTCTCGCCTTTGGAGGAAAATGAAAGTCATCGCTATACCTACACCTGGAAAGCCACATGACGATCCTGAAAATTATTGTCCAATATCCTTACCCTGCCACACCTACAATCTCTTCAAAAGATTATTGTTAGCCCGTCTCACAAACCTCGTAGACCTAAAACTAATTCTAGAGCAAGCTGAGTACAGACTGGGCAAATCTTGCTGCAGCTAAGTCCTTAACGTTACAAAGAAAGTAACGAACGCAGTTTTTTTGGACTTGTCGGCAGCACATGACACTAAGCGCTTGCTTCGAATGTTACCAACCTTTCAGAGGATCTAAAGCTTACACGAATTTGTAGCGAACTGCACAGTTACCGGCGACTTTAGGTGAATCTTCTTGAAGATGAAATTTCAAAAAAATGAACTTCCTCAAAGTAGCGGGCTGGCCACGCTAATTTTCAATATAAGCACTAACGACCAACCGGTTAGTCCAAACCACTTACTATATGCTGACAACCTGGCAATTGCTTATAAATATTTTAAGAAAATTGTATTGTACTGTGGTACGGAACTAACTGTATGCGCACCTAACCGCATGTTGCAAATTTCCGGCTAAATATCAGGTCTTTTCAAATTTGGAAATGGGATCCCTAATTTTGAAACTAAAACTAGTGTTGCGCTTTGTAAAGCGTCTTCGATAGAGTTCAGTCTGTTCCATAGCATTCAAATATTTTCATCTCCCATTCTATTTCCTTTTACAGGGTACATATAATTTTCAAAAATCCTGAAAAACAGAAAAGCAAAAAATGATAAACCTTAAAATTATGAGTCAGCGCTTTGAGTGATCTTAGTTCATTGATTTTTCAGCGCCGACTCAAAGTTTTAAGGTTTATTATTTCTTGCTTTTCTGTTTTCCGGCGGTTTAATTTTTTGTTAACCCTTAAATGCATCGTGTTGCCAATTGTATACATTCCAAGTTTCACCTTATTGTATTAGACCCATCAGGTATGTGTATCCGAACGCAGTTTGACGACCATAAACAGTAAATAAACAAAGTGTCAAAAAAATAAAATTACGACTTTTGGCGGTAAATGTAATTTTTTTTTACATTTCAATGTGGCGGTCGACAAAGTTCGTAAAGTTACAATTGGCAACACGATGCATTTAAGGGTTAAAAAGTTTTTATTTTGTAATTTTTTTGTGGCTTTAATGTACTAATAATACTTGGCAAGGTATATCCTATCCAATGAAAAAATAATTATCAAAATCGGACTACTCTGCACAAAGTTATGCGTGGTTAGGTTATACATTACAATCAATGAGTGAACAATCAATCATCTCCTGTTTTCCGACCCTTAGGGTCCGATTTTGTTTTCCAAATTTATATGGGACCACCCTCGGAGTATATTCTTTCCAATAAAAAAAGAGTTATCGCAATCGGACTACTATGTAAAAACCGGCCAAGTGCGAGTCGGACTCGCGCACCGAGGGTTCCGTACAAACCTGCAGGTCATCATCATCATCATTCGTCATCATCGTTTATGAAATTAAATGTTTGTTTTTTTAATTTTTATATTTGAGTTGACTGAATGAAAGGTAAATTGTGGTTTACGATTTATGACGTATTAAAAAAAAACTACTTACTAGATCTCGTTCAAACCAATTTTCGTTGGTAGTTTTCATGGTAATGTACATCATATATTTTTTTTAGTTTTATCATTCCCTTATTTTAGAAGTTACGGGGGGGGGGGGGGGACACATTTTACCACTTTGGAAGTGTCTCTCGCGCAAACTATTCAGTTTAGAAAAAAATGATATTAGAAACCTCAATTTCATTTTTAAAGACCTATCCATAGATACCCCACACGTAAGGGTTTGATTAAAAATTTTTTTTGTGTTTCAGTTCTATGTATGTGGAACCCCAAATATTATTGTTTTAAAAAAAAATGATATTAGAAACCTCAATATCATTTTTGAAGACCTATCCATAGATACCCCACACGTATGGGTTTGATGAAAAAAAAAATTTTGAGTTTCAATTATATGTATGGGGAACCCCAAATATTATTGCTTTTTTTCTATTTTTGTTTGAAAATCTTAATGCTGTTCACTGAATACATTCACTTACCAAGTTTCAATAGCACAGCTCTTATAGTTTCGGAGAAAAGTGGCTGTGACATACTCGGACAGACAGACAGACAGACAGACAGACATGGCGAATCTATAAGGGTTCCGTTTTTTGCCATTTGGCAACGGAACCCTAAAAAGTTATGCGTGGTCATACATTAAAAAAAAAAATACGCGTCGAATTGATAACCTCCTCCGTTTTTTTTCGTCGATTAATAAACCTAATAGTATTATTCCAAGTAAGAGACCGCGAAATGGCTTAGATGTTTAGATTTTTGGATGTTTGTTTCTCAATGATGCAAAGACGGCCAAACGGATTTAGATCGAATTTGGCATAAAGATATATTATATCATGGATACGTAACAGATAGGATACCTACTTTATCCCGGTAGTAGGTTCCCGGGTGATATTTGCCGACAGCTATACGGGCCAAGCCACTGGCAAAAGTACTGTTCCTATAATTATGTTCGGTGTCTGGTAAATGATTGAGTGTCTGTATAGGTAAAATAGGAGCGTTAAGAAAAACCAGGAAGACTTATACTCAACTAAACCAAGCCCTATGTCACAGTCTTCTTACTCTGAATACTATTACTTTTATTTTAAAAACACCAACACACATGATGTTCTCATAAACTATGAATCCTAAGTAATATGAGTTATAATCCTACTACTAATAATATTATATAGGTATGTGAAAATATGTATGATTGGGTGTTTGTTTCTCAATCACGCAAAAATGGCTGAATGGATCTGGATCGAAAATAGCACACAGAGTCTATATTACCTATATAAAACATCGAATAACACATTCTTATCGCGGTAGTACGTCCTCTTGCATTAATTTCCGACATCCACGCGGGCGAAGCCGCGGGCAAAAGCTAGTACGTCATAAATCGTAAACCACAATTTACCTTTCATTCAGTCAACTCAAGTATAAAAATTAAAAAAAAATAAATAATTTCATAAACATAAACCTTATGCATAAACCGTGAATACCTGTAGGTTTGTACGGAACCCTCGGTGCGCGAGTCCGACTCGCACTTGGCCGGTTTTTTTTTAACTACTCTCAGTACAATTGTCAAAGAGTGGGGCGCGTCTTCATGGATTGAACTATCAATATCCTGGAATCAAAAATCCGAATACATATGACATCCATCAACCCGCACTGGGTCCGCGTGGTGGATTACAGCCCACTCCCTCTCACAGAGAGGATGCCTGTGTCCCAACAGTGGGAACATTATAGACTGATAATGCTGTATGTAAATAGGTAGATAGATATTCATTGGCTTGCAGTCGTTTTTAACATACCTTTTTTAATGGACATGGATATCAAGTTGACTGAACGAGTACTGGAAAACGTACTTATTTAGGAATTACATATTTGCACTGGTAGACTTTGCGCAAAAGCCTGTCCCTTCTGCCGCGGCCCTGTCAAACTTCCTTTTTGGTTTTATTCTCCTTGGCCTTGACTGGATGCACCAAGCGTGTCTTTACCTATTAGGAATTTAAAAGTTAAAAACAAACAGTGGAGTAATCGCATAACCAAAAAGAGTCATTCAGTGGAATTATATACTTACACTTAGAGGGTTTTAAGAATGGATTTCATTTTGACATTTCAACAACATTCATTGCGCTTTTTACTTTGTCGAGCAGAGTAATTTTTTAGAACCTATGAAGCAGTCAGTAATTGGATGAGCAATATCCTTCAAAATGATTTAGATTATGATTGATAATGTGTTACACAATTAAGGTGCAGGTAGTCATTTTTTGGATTATTGTAGTCAATGACCCTTTTCTCAGAAAAGTCACACAGATGACGAACGAAGGTCAAAACTTGTCCTTCAGGCAGTCCTTTACGCCCTCCCGCTCCGACCAGTGGGGGAGACGTCATTTGATGGTTTTCCATCCACAAAAAAAGGCAGTCCTAAAGGACAATTTTTGACCTTCATTCGTAATATATCTCGTTCCTGTTTAATATTCATATCAGTTTAATTATCTCGGTTCCTTCCTACTCAAATCTTTGTAAAATGTTGAAGACCGTCAGTGACGCTATCATAGGCCTCGCAAGTTAATCACATTGAAGGTCAGGACCATTTAAGGGGGAAAATCCAGGATAGAACATGAAATTAAAATTTTCATATGTTTTTTTGCAATTTCTAAGTCAGTGCCAGTTTGTGTGTTGATTAAAATATGATAAGCAACCGTAACAAATGAGGCTACAGAATAATCTTTATATTAATACGTGAAGTGAAACCTTTGCACCCCTTTTTACGAAAATTACGTGGAGTATGAAATTTGGCACAGTTAAAGTTTATACGTAGAAAGCTAATATTTTTAATAAATTATGGTCGAACTTTGACCTCTGGACGACCACTAGTAACCATTAAAATTATTCCCTTCAAATTCATTTGGATTATATTAATTTTTCATGAAATTGTCATTCAATGGGATTACATGAGCTAAGACCCTAAGACCCTACCTAGCTCTACATTCATGTTCAAGTACAGCAAATGTGGTTAAATTACACACGTATAGGGACAGAGCATTTAAAAAATGTGTGTTTTAATTTAAATTGTTTACACGGTAATTTCGTTCATATCTGTTTAACCGACTTAACAGTTATGTTAAAATGAGTCAGTTGCAGCGAACGCCGTTATAATGAGATGGCATTAATTAAAAAACACACGTGGTCTCACTCATGTAAGTCCTTAGACAAACTATTTGTTTATCGCAAGAGATAGCAGTCACGTCGCCGCTCCACTGACGAAAACTCGGTTTATAAGTAAACCGCTTTTATGGCTCTTCTAAATTGCGTTAAGAAACAATTAAATAAGTAAGTATTCTAAAATTGCCGTGAAAATGTACACGTTCGTTTGAGTCTGGCAAGTAGGTATGTAACTAAATTATAAGCAAATATTTTCGAATCCAGTAGGCATAGCAATCATCTAGTCAGTATTTTACGTATGTAGACTGTAAAGTCTGCGTTTCTATTTAGGAAAATACGCTTCTCATGTTCCGAGTGGTGCCCGACACGGCCGTAAAGAATAGCACCAGCTCATTTCTTCATCCCTTTTCATTTGTTTGTCGTAAGAAGCTGCTACGGGACTTACTAGAGAATGGGCAGCAGCGTTCTCTATGCATTTTACCACCATACTGCGATCGCCAATCCGCCTGCCAAGCGTGTCGATTATGGCAAACCCCCCTAAATTGAGAAAGGCCTTAGCCAAGCAGTGGACGTCTTTCAGTTGAAATGATGACTTCTCATGGAACAACCTACCACCAGCAACAGCAATGGCTTTCTTACCTATTTCGATACTTATAACCCCCGTTACAATAAATACCTCCGTATTGTAATTTCCATGGACGTATTGTCCTCATTAGAATACTGGTAAGAAACGAAGAGACAGTTAGAACACATCGATGTAATTACCGGGCTGTTATTAGTGACAACCGCATACCGTACCCCACTCGGCGGTAATACATAGCTATAATACATTTTGCTAAGGAAACAATGCCAGTAGCAACGACAGCTGCATCTAATTACTTTACCGATACTGTTATTTTGTAATTATATCGTAATTTTACAGATTTTATTAGCGTATCATTGTGACCTCGTCTCATTCTGTAGATCACCGTAAACGTGTTACTGGACCGTTACGTTTTTCACAGATAGGCACGGTCACTAAAAGAAATAAGTAACCAGGGATATAGTTGAAGTTTAGTAAGAAACTGATGGAAGTTTTCGAATAAAATGTAATTTCATTTGTAGAAAACAAGTTCAATTTTATCAATTTAAATTTCTTTCGAAAACATCCTTTAGTTTCTTAATAAACAACTATATCTGACGACCCTGGTTACTTATCTCTATATGCGAGTGTACGTTGATATCACCATGTACCTTGTAGAAAAAGGGTATTTTATAGCATGGCTTACTAAACTACAATGTTTAGGTATATCAATAGGTACTGTAGTTAGACAGCTTGATTGATTGCTATTATTTCACGACAGGTAATCGTTGAATAATTTGCCTTTTAATATATGCTACACGTCAGGTAGCATTTTAGCAACCCGATATCATTCAGAAAAAGCAATAAAGACATAGGTAGGTGAACTTCAATCAGTTGATTGGCCTTATGAACAATATTACTTACTGCGTAGGCGCACATAGCTGTACTAACATGATTATACTTATGCACTTGACCGACATTTTCAACTTGCACTCGACTAGTTTTTTATGTCACCTGCAACCTAATGATCAATAACAACATATAGTGCGTGCCGACTACTTAAGGCTTCAATAGCGAAATGTGCACGCAAAGCCGTCGGCCGCAGCCCCACAGGCATTACTTTAACCACCGTGCGCCGGCGCAGCAATCGTAGGGCGGTTCTGTCGCGGTATAGCATTATGTCCCGCATGCTCCACATTCGATACAATTAGCAGGGAGGTACCTCGATACTTCATACTGCCTGCAAACTATATTGCCTCCTTACCTTCAAACGGCTCTTGATAGCGAACCAGCTATCAAGTAAATAGACATTGTCAGGTAATTACATCTGAAGGTCAATTCTTTTAAATTAAAACGTTCAAAATCTAGTCACAGTGGCATCTCGGCGCCAATCAAAAGTCAAAAAGCAGATAAAAATGTATGGAAATTCGAGGGTTCTTGACAGATTGAGACTGCGATCAGACTGTGAACGTTCTTAAAATGACAAAAATTGCCCCTCTGAAACTAAACAGTACAAGAAATACACTGGCTTGTGTAAAGACAGGGGCGCACTCATAAAGATATAATTGCCAAATAAAACAAACAAGACTCTCATTACGCGTCTTATTTCGGTGATCTAAATCACACAACAGAGCCATATAATTTGATGTTCGAAGCTACGCAACTGTTACAAATTCTCATGAGCGAGTGACGTGGTCTGCGTAGACGCAGCCACCGTAGCGTTAAACGAACAAAACATTCCGCTAGATCGTCATTATTCAAATTTTCGCTGTACTAGTTGCCCGCTTGTTCCGGCCTCTGCTTTTTGCCCTATTTCGTACTAGTCTGAAATTACGATTAGTCCGGTCAAAATGAGATGCGGTCATCCGTGGTGGATGGCCGTGTGAACGGTCCGTTATCCAAACAGCTAAAGCGGTTTGTGGAGATGCTCATTGTCTTCAAGGTTCGGATGAAACGGAAGTAAGCAGTTTGACAGTTTGTTTAAACTTAAAAGCATTAAAGCAGAAAATTTGTGGGTAGTGCTGGTCAAAACTGGACCAGGTTCCGACTTTAATAGTTGTTTTTTCCGGTAGGTGCTCTTCCTTCCATATGATTTGATTGACACTGTTTTAGCCTAAAACTTACTGTCATCACAAACACTTGAGCGAATAAAAGTTGCCGGGCCAGAAATCCATTAAAACCTTAAATACCTTCTAACCTGCACCCTAATTGCGAAACGCACAATTTATCAGAATCTGAATGGGATTGAAGATTATTTCTAAACCATTGCGTCATTTGTTCGAATAAATTGTCGTCTCAGCAACGTAAATAACGCAATGAATGTTGTTTAACTGTGAATATTAAACCAATTCCTACCGATAAAAAGTTCCGCAATTACCCCTCTGAAAACGCTACAAAATGTCAGAATCAAACTTGAGAACCGCCAACTACGTATGCCAGTTTATTGCTCCTTATCGGTAATTTCATCCTAGCGTAGCTCAACAGAAAGAAATTTGCTATATCGTAACTTAAGGCTAGGTGATTCGACACTCATACAGATTTGAGGGGGTGAGGTGCGTGGAAATCCGCGGGGCGCCTCCCGCGCGTCCTTCTTGTCGAACACGATAGCGCGCCAAAAGTTCGGGCGGCGCGGCGGCGGCGGGCGTAGCACAGACAGGTCATAGTGTAGCGACATCAGTATGTCCACAGTATTAGAAACCACAGAAGAAACGATAATACAAGACTAATATTATAAATGCGACAGTTTGTGAGTATGGATGTATGGAAGTATGGATGGATGTTTGTTATTCTTTCACGCAAAAACTACTAAACGTATTTGGATTAAATTTAGCTTGCAGATAGTTTATAACCTGGACTAATATTATAAATGCGAAAGTTTGTGAGTATAAATGGATGTTTGTTACTCTTTCACGCAAAAACGAATGAACGGATTTGGATGAAATTTAGCACGCAGATAGTTTATAACCTGGAATAATACAAAAAACACAAATAACTTACTTACACAAAAGACTTAGTCACACAAAAAACAAAAAAAATAATTATAATTGCGAAAGTTTGTGAGTATGGATGTATGGATGGATGTTTGTTACTCTGTCACGCAAAAACTACTGAACGCATTTGGATGAAATTTAGCACGCAGATAGTTTATAACCTGGACTAACATTATAAATGCGAAAGTTTGTGAGTGTGGATGTATGGATGGATGTTTGTTACTCTGTCACGCAAAAACTACTGAACGCATTTGAATGAAAAAAAAAAAAAACTTTAGAGGTGTCAAGGGACACCCGGATGGAACGAAGTTCCTTTCCAGGGTTCATAATTGTTATAATTTTTTTATTATTTATTCTGTACAAAAAACCTGTATACACTCAACAAAAATATTCTCTCTCTCTCTATCTCCCTCTCTCTCTCTCTACTCACAACAAAAAAAAACAACAACATACAAACAAATACAAACAACAAAATATATACGGTCGAATTGAGAAACCTCGTCCTTTTTTTGAAGTCGGTTAAAAAGTGTCGTTATAACTCTTCGTGAGATTTTTTTCCGTCTAGCCCCCTTTCACAATGCGCGATAAGGAACTTCGTTCCAATTAGCAAGCAGATAGTTTATAACCTGGACTAATATTATTATGAAAGTTTGTGAGTATGGGTGTATGGAAGTATGGATGGATGTATGGTGGTGTGTGTCTCTTTCACGCAAAACTACTGAACAGATTTGGATGAAATTTTGCACCAAGATAGTTTATAATCTGGATTATCACATTGGGTCCCTTTTACCCCGGTAGTACGTTGCCGCGGAATAATTTTCGACCTCTTTCTATTCACGCCTACCAAGATACTCATCAAGACGAATCAAACGAGCCCAAATTTGATGGGGTTACGTCGTTTAATTACGGAGTTACTATAGCCACCTTCAAGCTCCATCATCAGACCCTGGTTACCATATAGTATCAAAGTACTCGTCAAGACGAATCAAACGAGCCCAAACTCGATGGGGTTGCGTCGTTTAATTACGGAGTTCCTATGGCCCCTTCCAACTCCATCATCAGACCCTGGTTACCATATAGTATCAAAGTACTCGTCAAGATGAATCAAACGAGCCCAATCTCGATGGGGCTGCGTCGTTTAATTACAGAGATCCTATGGACAACTTCCAGCTCCATCATCAGATCAGCTCTATGTCATAATAATATTGCATTGGATTGCAACATTGTTTTTAAAGTTTTACAAATATTTACACAATGAGAACCACACACACAAAACAAAAGCTTAACCAACTATGGTCTATATAAATTCTTGAAAACAATATTTATTTACAATTTATTTTGTTTTCTCTTATTATTACTTACGCAGCAGAAAGGAAGCGCGCGCGCAAAAAATTGTCACAGGTCTCACCTCGATAACGTCTCGCAGGACACTGGCAAGTAGTGGCAAGCGACGCGCCGATCAAAAATCACTTGAACGATCGATATTTTTTTTTAGAAATAAAATGAAAAAAATTGATCGGGTTCAATCGATTCTAAAATAAATTACCTATACATTGATACTAATTATAGAAAAATAGGAGTATTAGTACTTCTTTAAAATGAAATTAGGCTTGTTAAAAAACTGCAAATCGAAGTAAGTTCGGCTTTTTTTTCTATCGAGTAAATTTGATTGTATCGTGTTTTGATCGGGTACAATCTAAGGAGAAAGAATGTATCTTAAATATATATTTTTTCCAGATTCTGGACGTAATAATTTGCCTATTAAAAACCAATTCTAAAACAGGTGAAAACGGTGCCACCCGGCCTTAAAAAACCTCGTAACTCTAACCATGAACATAAGAAATTAATCGGCACTACACCGTGACAATTAAAATTAGTAGTAGGCTTTAGAGAACAGCAAAAAACGCCATTTGTTTTAAAAATCCAAGAAATCGATTTTTAGCTCAATAAAATAAAGAATCATTTGTTTTTTTATCAGTTTAATGACGCCGCCGCCTGCCCTTTAAGCTACCGTTATGAAAGATCAACCTGAAAGTAGCTATTTCGATAAAGTATGCGGTTTAACTGATTTCCATGTACAGTACCGCATCACGCTGTTATATAACGGGCCCACATACTGTTGGGATCAATTTCGGTGCGTCGGCGGATGATCTTTAATATCTTTATACAATAGTAAGTGTCACTATAGCATGCGGAAGATCGTGGATCATAAATCATAGAATTGGATTCGTAGCGCACGTCGGCAGATAATGGAGGCAAAAACGCCGCCAGCAAAGCGCGTGCCATGCGTTTCCCGGAGGCAGCGGCGGGCGGTGTGATTGTCACATCATATTGTAACAATTTACTGTTTCAATGCACTTACATTATTGCTATGGCTTTAGTGATGCATTGTTTGTTTTATGATTGTATTTTCTTTAAGGTTTTCTTTTTATTAAATTAATAGTAGAGTCGCTACTATAATTTCGAGACAGAGCTTTGGTTTTCTACACAGCTTCTAAAGCTTTTTACAATTTAGGAAAACATGCACCAGATTACACTGAGTCCTGATTTTACACCCCTGAAAGTCCCTTTTGTAGGAAGCCGTTGTGTTTTTGCTTTGGACCTGAAGTCCAATGGCACCACATGGTCGAAGAAGTATTCACCATCCAAAGCGTAGATACTACCATCATAAAAGGCACATTGGGCATATCAGCTTTATCTCGTACAACGAACTTGAGGGATGACATGGGCATATCAGCTTTGTGTCTGGCAATGTACTTACGTGGCAAGCACGGCCTACAGTTATGTATATAAGTCTTGAGTGACACATTTGGGTCACAGTTTGGGAACAAAAACCGTGATAAAATGCATGACTCAAGACTATCACAGAGGCCGTGTTTGCCCCGCTGGATGGTATTGCAAATATCCAAAGACATCGAGATGAGCTGAATGCTTAAGTTAACATCCACTATCTATAGAGTGGCAGACATCATCGACGTGGAAACCGTAAGGCTGAATTCAGACATGATTCTAGAACTCTATGAAATGAAATGAATTGCATCGATCCCAGCGTGGTTTGACCAGACTCGATTAATAGAATGAACCCCAAGATTTGCACTAGCCTTTGAAGCCTCATGATTCATGGTGCTACATATGCCATTGCATATCAAGAAGTAGACCAGGGGGCGCTGTAATGGTAGGGAAGACGTGCCCATAGGATAGGAAAGGATTACGAGCCTACCGACTATGCAGCCTTAAGTAAGCATTGGACTTGTGGAGAGAAGGGTGATATTTGTCTATAGGAGGGCATCTTTTCACGTCGTCGCCGGCATATTGATCCAGGTCGAGCTTCACCGATGCATCTTTTGGTGAGGTTAACCGTTTGCTTGGCTCTTTTCTATGTTAATGCTTCGCTATGTTCCGTGTTGTTGTTTTCTTGATCGTCTTCCGAGTTCTCGCTGCTATCAGTTTCTGGTTTGTTATAGATATCACTAGCCGCTTTCTTGATCTTATTTCTGTCTCCAGCCGTGTCCCTCCAAAACTGGATTTCCTTGTCGAAGTATTTCATGTCCTGTTTTAGGTTGTCATTTCATGTGTAAATAGGTCTGCCGACCTTCTTAGATTTGGCCCTGTACTGCATTGCTGCATGTAACAGGTGTGGTTCAGAGCGTCTGAAAATGTGTGCGAGGTAGCACATCCTGTGGTTCTTGATGCGTTTTGTTATGGTTTTACCGTCTAAGATTTGATGCATTTTCTTCTGTCTCGGTTTGTTCCTAGCGTGGTTGATCAAGTCTCTCACAGACATGATTCTATAACTCTAGCATAGATATGTTTGGAGGATTATGAAAAAGCTTTTTCGGCCTAAATGTATGGAGCAGCAATTTTTTTTAATTTCAGAATCTTGAACTGAATCTATGGTTGCACGTACTTACGTCCCTTTACCAATCCTGTTTATCCAATACTTGATACTAAAAAAATGTTGGAAAATTATCTAAGGGTATAAACGAGAACTAGGAGTCGTTAGTTTAAAATCCTTATAAATAAAAATCGAACAAATCAAGAACGCGGTGAACATCCCTTCAAGAAAATAGCAATTACATGTACTGCTAATCAAAGAGATTAGTGAAGACTTATCATTTTCCGCTCGACTGCATTCTTTATAATTAGCACTTTTAATTCATTACGTTCTACGAGTTACCGCGTCTACAGTTGTAGTTAGCTGTTAGGATCATTTGAGCAACTTTTATAACTTTTTAAAGTTTATTTTTCATTTTTAACGAGTGTTTCTGGCATGTTTGGCATTATGTTTTATTTATTCGGAGTCTTTCAATTATCTAGCTAGTTCCTGTTTGGACTTTTTGTGTATGTTTTGGCACGTCTGAAATAGGGCAAACTTAGCAAAGCTGTACTTATGATTTAGAGCAGTGGTGGCCCGACTTACGAGTTGGAGGTCGTGGGTTCGAAACCCAGGCGCTTTAACACGTTGAGTGCCGAACACAGATTTAGAGCGCATTCAAAATTGTTAGTAGCAAGCACGCGATATCGTGTGATCGGCCATAATGCAGAGCCGACGAATCACGCGATATCGTGTGATCGGCACTCAACGTGTTAAACAATTTCATAACCACTGCTCTCAAAACGGTGAAGGAAAACATTGTGGGGAAAATGGTTTGTCATTGGCTAACCTAAACTTCGAATACATGTGACGACATCTACCGATCCGCACTGGGCCCGCGTGATAGATTACGGCCCACTTCATCTCACTGCGAGGAGGCCTGTGTCCCAGCAGTGGTAACGTTATAGGCTGATTTGATTTGACTCATAATTTGGATTTCTTTCATTTTCTTTTGGCGTCACTTTTAAGTTGATACTGGGACAGGCTACACTACCGAATACACCTATACAGAACGTATTTGCATCTACGTCGCATCGCTTCTGCCACCATATACATATTATAAAGATTGTGACAGTTATCAAAATACAGGTATCTGTAGTTATTTTTATGTACAGTGCTTCCGCGTCTTCTAGGCCTCACGGTCAATTTGCTTTGCAAAATCTCTTCGCATACAAATGTAATATCAAAACGTAATTCAAGTGTAAGAAAGCGCGTCAGTCAAGCGCGTACGCTGTATGTAAACACAATTGGTGGAGGTTGGCAGGCTGCGTACGCGGAGCACGACTACTAAATTGACCCTATGTCGCCGCGTCAGCGCGTCAACGCCACGTTTCCGTGACGTTCGTATAAAGGACACAAACATGGCCAGTGACAGTTGTGCTGAGATGGAAAGCCTTTCAGTAGTAGAAAATCTTACTAAGATTTGAGGAAGAGGATCTTCCTCATTTCTTAGTAAGATTTTCTTCGGTATTATTGTGGGCTTGAAAGATTTTCATGTTCGTCGGGATTACCTACGTAATCCCGACCTTTTTTTTGTGTACCTAATGCCCGTATAGTTTCAGTTTCAATTTTTCGGAAAACATGTTGTGAAAGTGTTTTTATCGCAGGCCCTCTTCCTATCTATAAAAACAACGGCGGTTCTAAAATAGTTATTTCTATGTGTCACAAAATCTTACTTCCTACTAATCGTATCGCAAATTAAGTGGTTAAATAATCAAAACCAGTTTCAGTAAAACTCTTCATAACATAAAAAATATCGTGATTTTGTATTACACGATACAGTTAATTTAACTTTCCATAGGGGATCTTATCTTTTAGTAACAACATACAGTGAACACTTGTCAATTACTGAATAAAAGAGAAAATGTTTATAATTTTATTTTATTTGTAAAGTTCTTGGTTCAGTACGCTGGTTTTTTTTATGTGGCAGTCGTAAGTCCGAGTTACTGTAACCACGGCTAATGCACTTCTTGTTACAAGCAAAAACAAGCCGCTCTATGCGAAGGGAATTGACCCATTTGACGAACTATCAATATAGGGGCGTACCACCATAGAGTTATAGATTATTGAGATATAAAAAAAAATTGATTTGAGTATTTATGATCCAAAATCGTAGAAAATCCACATAAACAATCACACTTCTTGAAAAAGAAGTTTTATAGTTATTCTGGAAGATAGAAAGAAAGAAAGAAAGAAAATACGTTTATTTGCGGCAAACATGACGCACAGAAAGATCAGAGGTATACAAACATAAAAATAAGGTGTGGGAAAACATGCGTCACATCCACGCAAAACGGCCATCACTCAGCATAATGCTGTGACCCTATGCGAGACAGAGTCCCACCGCTGGTTTTCAGTGACAGCCGGCGCTGACGTGATGACGTCGACCGGTGCAGCAACTGAGAAAAGAAAAGATAAGTGGTTGTATAATCTATCAGTGGAAGGATCATTACAGGTAGCGTTCTGTAGTTTCTGCCTACCCAGAATTAGGTAGTGATACAAGCATTCAAATAAGTAGGTGCCTGATTGATTGTAAAAACGATCAATATCATCATAAACATTCACGCTTAGCCAGTAAAGAAAGAAAAAATACTCCACAGCTACCTACCAACAACGATAAAAAGTGTGTTAAATGATGCATCACTCATCAGTAATCGTCGTCTTGGAACTTTGCTCAAACGTAGTGAAATGATGATAGAGCTGAATACTTAGTTCATATACTAGGTGTATTTTAAGTTTTTAGGTATTTCTCAAGAAGTAACCTACTTATCTTTACTTACTTAGACTGTAGTGCATGCACAAGTAGCTGACGTTGTAAGAGACAGACTATTTTGAAGAAAAATCTGGCATAGAAAATAAGAAAACCATATTATAGGCCAATTGTGATAATGATAAGTTACCAACGTATTTACATGCCGTGAATACACAATACAATGGCGTATAAATAACATGACATTGTATTGTGTATTCATGAAATCGTGTATTTATAATTATATCCTGCAAGATATTAAGAAAAACATACTCATCTTCCTGAAATTTTTGTGTGTATGAGACTATTCTCAAGTTTTTGGGTATTTTGTTATTATATCTACCACAGTCGAGTATCTTTTTTCTACACATTTTCTACACTAATATTATAAAGAGGAAAAATGTGTATTTTTGTTTGTTTGTTTGAAATGGATAAACTCAAAAACTACTGAACCGATTTTAAAAATTATTTCACCATTAGAAAGCTACATTATTTGCGAGTAACATAGGCTATATAACATCACGCTAAAACCAAGAGGAGCGGAGCAGTAATGAAAAATGTTGCAAAACGGGGAAAATCGCACGGGTAGGCGATTCGACGCGACGGGAAGGGTCGGGAGAACACGAAATTTAACGCGGACGAAGTCGCGGGCAGAAGCTAGTCGTTGATAAAGTGGGCCTATTTTTAGTTGTTCAGCGATTGGATGCGAAGTGGAACGTCATCTTCTGCGGTTTAGTTGGTCAGTCACTAAACGATTCGTCGAAAAAAAATCAAAATCCGTTCCGTATATTGCACCGCATCTGTTGCCGATTGCAAACTATCCATCCATTTGTTTACTTTAGTGTTGCCCACATAACAACCGAAACGAACTGTTGGTTACAGCTTTCTTTCAATGGTTCAAGTTATTTATATAAATTCTAAACAATTCCTTTCTGACCGTCATCCAGCTCGTTGGCAAAGTTACCATAACTCACAAAGTAACACGTTTGGTTATTTCTCAGATCTCATCTAATATAATAGATAGATACTTCTTATTGAATGTAGGATAGGTGAATTAAATCATTATCTGTGCTCATCTTCGACTTTGATTGACTTTCTATAGCGGTTTAATTTTATATCGTATCGATAGCCCCAGAGCCCACTGGGCCACCGGGGCTGACTCGGTCAGATATAAAGCTATTTAGTTATCTTATCTGGCGATCTTCAGCCGCCAGAGTCATCCGCGGAGATGGCGACCCAAACATAACATCGATGACCCGATACCGGCGCAACACCGAAATGCCACTCAATCATTAGGCAGGTACGCCGCAATTTCTCCACGCGAATGTCACGGTAATGAACGCGTCGCGGCGCTCGGTGGAGCCCAATTCTCCCAATAATCCGACGCCAATCAACTATATAGATCACGAGATTGTTCGCGGCGGTTCGGTGATCGTGTCGTGAGAACGATAAGACACAGGCGAGCAGGTGGTTCCCTCCCCGGCATGGCTAACTGTTCCACCATCATCAACGGAGCGAGCCGAGCGCGCCACCTCGCAGTCCCGAGACACCGGCGCACCACGCGCTACACTCCACACCAAGCTACCGAATTGTTGCAACTTGCGCGGGAAGGCTACCGGCGACGCTTGTGTTGCGCTTTCGGACTTACGCAGTGGCAGTGAAGATAAACTACAATATTGACGCATAAAAATAATAGTGATTTATTTGTTTAATCGGATATCTAATCCGAATAGTTGAGTTTTTTTTTTTTGTATTTGAACGAGTAAGGTAATCGGGGCAGATAGCATTAACGGTTGGCTCCGCGCTCGAGTGTGGCAGACCGCAGCATGACGAGCGCCGGCGACTGCGCTCTCGTGCTCCTCCTACTGGTATGTTAAATAGCTTTAACCACTCACTTATGATTCTCCCAATTAATCGATCAATTAAAGTCATATTTTCTTCTAATAACTTATTAAAAATTATTCGTCTATCCGAATTTCTAGAACGCAGCGTAGAAAAGCTTGGAAAGTTGTGATGGAACTTCCATGTTATTTCCATTTCGCTATAAATCGTATTGCTCGCTGGCGGTGTACTAAAATCTGAATGTTTCGTCCCCATTCTAGAGTATTGAAGACAAGTTTATATTTGAATCCGGTTTGCTTGTACGAGAGTATAATCATAAATACAGTGTTTGTAATAAGCTCTAAGCTATCTCTACGACTGAACACTGCCAACTGACCTACATTGCGATAGTTTACTTTGTCGCGCTTATATGCTGTAAAGTTGCTAACTCAATTTAAAAGTTTTTATGAAAATAGTAAACCAAAGCTGTTAAAAAAAAACAATATTACATTTTCATTGTTACACAAATAAAGTAGGTAAATCACTTCCCGTATGTTTGACTACCTTCATTTAAAAGAATACTAAGATTTCATGATTTATAAACAAGACGAAAATCTTCTAAAAGCTAAATACTTAATTATTTACATTGTAAAAATTACTTATTTGTTGGAAACAATGTGTTAAAACTTTGACAATCTAGCCAATAATACGCATCTACGTGCGATCTAGAAACCCGATAGGGCCTGTGTGTTACTTTACGATCAATGAGAAAATTAGTTATTATTTATACGAACAGAATTACCGCTTACACACTAGATAATGTACGAACATAAAACGGACGACCCTTTAAGACTCTCACAGACAGGCGCGATGTACTCTTGTAGAAAAAAATCCATGAAGTTCTCATAGAAATTGTTCTACAGGAGTCGCGTCGCGCCTGATTGCGGGTGCCTTTAATCCATTCCCATATTATCATAGATGATGGGGCAGTCGGTATGTTCAAAAGGCTTCTGTTTAGTGTATTGTAGCACAAACAGAGGCATAGGCAAAGTTTAATCTATGCAGAGGCAATTCGACATGGTCATATTTTCTTTATATTCATTACAATACACCTCCTTTTGAAATAAAGATCATTAGTTATGAGGTATTTGCTTGAATTGTAAGACTGCTCTCAAGATTCTCAATTATAAAAGCTACCTACCTATCAAACTCAATATTTTTTGGACTTCAACCCATTTCTACGGTTAGTCATTTCCTGCTGGTTTCCCATATGCTCATAATATTTTGTTTTTTAACTATCCCTTTTCGCTATTTTCAATAAATATTTCTTAACTTGTGCACTGTCAGCTGTCTAAGTTTCCGACCAGACCGGTCGCAAATTGTTTCTGATAGGCCATTGGCTGCAAATTCTCTCGGTATGAATTTCAGATAAAATACAGCATCAAGTCCACTTATAGAAATTGCTCATAAATTCGGTGTTCACGGGTAGTAACTTTCACACGAGCGATACAGAAATTGAGCTCCTGTTCTCAGAGCATTGCACACGCTCCACTTTTTTTTTAATTCAGCGGCGCGGCGGCGTAGCAATTTTCTTACAATGATATTCACACTATATCATAAGTAACAGCTCTGTGTTCGTATTATGAAATCAATTTACTAGTTATACCTTGTTTCCGAAAGAGTAATAGGCACAATTCATATTTTTTAATTTCATATTCTTTCTCTTTTTATGATTGTAAAAAGTAACTGTAAATTGTTTAACGTCTTAGCCTTCTAATGCTGATCCGTATAACTGGAAAAACCTCAACCCCTGTCATACAGGAGGGGTGGAAACCTCATTTATGTAACATGTAATGAATGTAATGAAAGTTGGGAGAGGCCTAAGTCCAGCAGTTGTTGTGCGAATTGCAGTCTTTCGGCTGAAATGATTCTTATGCTCAAATGGAATTGACTTTCATGATGTAATGAAAGTTTGGATAAAAAAATTACTATTACAATTTCCTAACAGACAATCAAACAAAGCCAAGTGATTTCTTTATTTAACTATCGTGATTTCAATCAGACAATAATTAAATGCCCTTCTGGCAAAGCAAGAGTGCTTTCAGAAGTCTACCAGATCAAATCGGTCTCAGCTGTCTTCCGATTTCTGGCTATTGCCCATCAATTTTTCGGCAGTCACGGTCCAGACACTACAAATTCCTAATCCCATGGCTAACGATTGCTTCTTTGATTATTTTACTTCTTAATTATGTACAGAAGTCGGTAGGTACTTAAGCTAATAAAGAATGACTTGACTAACTCCAATGGATGAAGCTATCACTTTTCCATGAATTAATTCCACGTCATGGCAGGTTATTAGTCCAAAACAAACTGAGTTTCGGTTCTAACTGGAAAGGTTGACTGGGGGGAAATGCCTTAGGCAAAGAGAATATAAATAGTCTTTGGCCTTAGGCGTTAAGGCCACCTTTGCACCTCTGTTTTCTGTATTTTAATAAATACATAAAACAGTTGTAAATTTGTATGAATGTTAACCCCACGCAATATTTTTGAACTACATTCTAACAATTAAATAAATTCCGATTCAGTAGGTCTGTACCTTTTTCAAGTTAAGATTTTCACTAGTTTAGAATACCTACGGTGATTTGACTATGATCAGTAACACAAGTTCTTTAAAAGTGTCGTACCATCAACCTAGACCAGCAGAGAGTTAATATTCTTAACATTTTACTTGTCCGTTCGTATATTTTTGTTCAACACTTATCCCACTTCCTACTATAATATTATTAACGTGAAAGTTGTATGTGTGTTACTCAGACGCAGAAACGGCTGAACAGATTTGGATGAAATTTCGGATTCATGACAGTTGTTACGTGTCATAAGAAGCCCGAAATTCTGACAAACAGTGGTCAAGGTGTATCGTATTACCCAATTAGTGGATTACAGAGATCAGATCGATCTAAAATACGGGTATTCAGCTGCCTTCGGTTAGACTGGAAGCCGACCCCAACGTAGTTGGAAAAGGCTTGTGTTGGTTGAATCAAGATTTAAAAATACTGAAGTTTTAATCGGCTTTTGTCGCTGACTGTATCTTTATAATAACGTGCACGAATTCATCCAAAGTTAGTCAGCGCTCAAAAACAATTAGAATAAAAAAACTGGGACACTACGTGATGCCCTCAAAACTTTCACTATTCACTGAAAATGGTTTTAATTTGATTTCTTCATTGTTTTTCTTCTGTCATGTTGTTGAAAACTGTTACAAATTACTATCGTTTGCTTGATATAAGAAAACCTATTTATAAAAAGTAGTCCGGTAAAATGAATATCTGTATACTATCGTTTTTATTAAGTTACAGCTGTTTTTTATACTTAGGTACTTGCCTACCTATGATTGGTGTGATATAAGGTAAAAACTATCGATTAGGGGTTTATATACAGAATCAGTTTTTATCCACTGCACAAACTGTAACCATGAATTTAGCATATCATTCTAGACCCCCCAGCGTAGAAAGTTTTCACCGGTTATACAAAAAAAACAGCTGTTCCATACATTTTGACCCCGTAGGTATTGCATTTTCCTATGAAACAGCAGATTTTTTTTTGTAACACCGACGAAAAGTTTCTGCGGGGTTCAAGGGGTTCTAGAATGATATGCTGAATTCATGGTTACAATTTACGCACTGGATAAAAACTTATTCTATATAAACGTTGCTTAAAGTTAAGAGGTAAGTAACTAATAACGTTTACTTAACCATCACTTCAAACTCTTTACACTTAAAGAAAGTACTATCAACTTCAGGATAAGGACCAACCGAAACGTTGCTTTAAGTTAACGAGACATTAACTTTACCCGACGAAAATATTTGGTTAATTGGTCGCTAATCAACTTAAGGGAACTTTTATAAATAAACCGTCTAGCTTTTACCAGGCCGCCCCAGATTTTAATGGTGCTGTGGTCTTGCCTAAGAATAGATAAATATGTGAAAATTTCTTAGTAGCCAATGGCAATGGTTTTACGGTTCCGTAATTAAGTTTTCCACCAGATGCAGACATCATGCAGCATCTAGTCTTGTACTTAATACTAGTTAAAAACAAAAGAATATCAATAAGGTAGCAAGTAAGCTTTTCCCACGAAACCACATTAACTCACTAATTTAAATAAAAATAATCTCGCGAAAGCAAAAGTAATCGAAAAAAGAAAGCGAAATTAGAGCGGATTTATTATTTGATAGCAAAAAAGTAGAGCAATTTTGCAATTTGTTTTTATTTTTTAGATAGCTCAACGCTAAAATTTAAGTTTCAGCGGAAAATTGACAACCTGCTGACCTAGTGACTTTTAAACCACCTTGCTCATAAAAAATGTAGCCAATACTTAACTTAATGCTATCTCATGGTGCTTATAATATAATAGCAAAATATTTTATCGACCAATAGTCATATTCAAACCGTTTAACCTTTGATAAAAGCCATTTAGAAAAATTAGATTTCACGCAGATTAGATTTCTAAGATTCGCACAAAAAACATTCATACCAGACAGCTTTCATGCCAAAAATTAACAACTTAAGTGTAAGCACGAGTTTAGAAAGTATTTTCGTAATGTATTTCCTTTCCTATCTTTCACATTCATTGGCACATGAAAACAAAAAGAAAGCAAACTAATAATCGTAGAAACCATAGGGGTCACAAAGTCATGACAATAACAAGGGGCTATCTATCATTAAACTTGCCGTTACCATAAAAATATAGGAGGTACGTACTACTCTACACTTTCATTGGTAGGTAAGTACTCTTTGCCCCTGTTGTCTTAATAACTAAATCAAGCCAACAAAGCAGTACAGTTCAAATCACAAATCAAATTAGTATACAATTGTAATAACTTGCTCACAGCGGTTACTCACCTCACGATCGATCGATCGATGATGATGGGTGTAGTGACTGTTACAGATCTTGCGCATGCGTGCTCCGCTTAAATTAGAGTCTGCGCACACGCTTTCAATGTCCGCCCCAACCAGACGTAACTGCATCGCACTTAATAGTGCACTAGCATTCGCATAAAAATGTCTTACTAATAATTTATGATACATTAAGCTGGCAGGTTTAAAATTAAATTGATACAAATCGAACAACGGTGGATTTATGAGCTGTCTGGTAACAAAACTGTAAAAGATAAAATGGCCGTGGTGATACAAAACATAAGCAATGCATGAACACAGTTTATGTCCTATTAGCGGAACGGATAGCAGTTTTCCTCAAACGCAATTCAAAGGAAATATAATATAATTCTGAGTAACGTTAATTCGAAAATGCATCAGTGTGTACAGTGATGTCCAGTAGTAGGTACCTAGTATACCAACCGATATTAGGTGGAATCGGAAAGCTCCCGCCATCTTATGGCCCTATGTGGTAATAGGTACCTACTCATAGACGTTATATATTCTTCTTTCTTCTTTCATGTTTTAAAATCATTAATTCACTGACAAACAACGCAGAGCCTAACCGATTGTGTCTAGACGCACTTTGCACAAGAGTTCCTTATAAATTCTTAAAAAATTGAACAGTAAGGATTTTCGGAAAAAAACTGTATGCAGCTCGTAATTTTTAACTATGGGATATACCAAAGACTGGTTTGGTTGACTGGTCTGGTTGATTGGGTGGAAGATTAAAGTGGTTTATAGAAACTAAATAAAATTGGTATTTCACGACCTTTATCGCGCTAGCCAATCGCAGTCTAAATTGGTCCAAGAGTTGAAAATCAAACTAGTTACGAGGCTACCAAGACTCTTGGCCATTGCACCTTCTTAGGTTTGTTATTTTGTATAGGTACGCTACACTATATTATCCCCGCAGTCTTTATCTAGGACTCGTTTGCTTCACTTCAGCTACATAATACATAATACTTAGTTCAAGTCTTCAGTGTTCTTCTGGTTTTGCACGCTATACTCGTCTACTAGCCCATACTCTTGTTTATCATAGGATCTTTATTCATATGTACTTATATATTTGCGATCCACAAGGTAAAACAATATGTTAACAAAAAGGCTTAGACCTAAGATCCGTTGTAGACTCTGTCAGGGCACAGCAAAATTTCTTACAATGATTGTTTGATGGAATTATCTTCGGTTAATTTGCTCTCGGACTAATCGACACGAACTACTTCAGCATATTAAAAAGAAAATATTGTTTTGAAAACGCCTATAGAGATATAAGCAAATATAAGCATATTCTTACCAAAGACAAACCTAAAACGGACTAATTGAAAAATGCTAAGATTCCGAAAGACTTCAACTGTTGACCTACCAGGTTCAGAAAATAAGCCACATAACATTAAATGCGTGAAGAAAACTCTCAAGACATTCACATAAAACAATAATTAAAACTTATTTTATTAACATCAACGTAGTAAACAAGTAATGCTACATCATAAATTAAAACGGCAAATAATAAAGAAGTATCTCAAAGTAGCCATTACATCTAAACAGTTCACCACGGCAATTAAGATTTACAATAAAAGCAATGCCCTGGGAAAACGATAAGGTACCGTGGGAGTCAGCGACCGACTCTAATCTCTAAATTAAGGAAGTGTTAATTTGTTGCTAGATACTGCAAACGACTTGATGAGACATATTATGAGAAGAGAGTTCCGCACTCCAACGTAATTACGACGCGAGATCGTATTGAAATCTAATGGACATGAATATAGACTTAATTGAACAAGTACGTAGAACTATAATTGAGTATAGCAATTGTCGGCGTTGTGTTTAGAGCATAGGTAGTTGTTATTTTATTGCTTAACATGGAGATCATTTACCGAACTACCCACATCCTAGTGTGATCAGTCGAAAGCTAGATTGAGTAGACTAGTAACTACTTAAGTAGCTTTCATGTAAGACACGAGGACCTCTGGGAACTTTATGGCGTAGCTGTAGTCGACTCTGGAATACAATAAAATGTTTAGTGAGTATATAGATTACCTACCAACTATTAGCATACTACAAACAGTCCAAACTCTATTAGACCACACAGATCCATATATCGAAGTATTTACATTGTTTAAATAACCAAGATCATTCTGAAAAGAACTAGTGTAATGAAATTCATTTATGAGATACATTCATATTCAAGCAGACAACAACGTAACGAAACCGTTTGAAACGCAGAATCAATTAGTTGCCCGAAACACTCTTCACGCCCAATAATCAGAGTAAAACCGTTTTAGAAAGAAAAAAAAACCGTTTAACAGTCTGCATAAAAATTTACATACAAGCAAGTAAGTACGATTATCTTGATCCGGTCGTCGTTTCCGCACGAAGTTCTGTGCCAACGGTCAACTGAGTGACCCGCGTACGTTACCGAAAAAGATGCTTAACCGACACACTTTTTACAAGCACCATCCATTACGAACCCATAAGGCAAAGAAATATCAACCTTGTATATTGACTCAGCAATGTATAATGCGCGATCCACGATATACCGCGGCAGTTGGAGCATGAACCGTGATAAAGTGTATAAAATCGACTTACTTTCAACGACGCCGCATCAGCCGACCTCACGTTCACGGACCAAATGATGTGGTATGGTTCGCTTCATTTACAAAACCACAACCACACTCATAATCTTTTTCAACTGCTCTATTCGGATTTATAGGATTAATATCTTAGTGATTTGTACATCAAACTAGAATGACCACGTCATGTTAAGGTTAACCAAAGTATTTGCACAGCAGCTGTATATAACTTCAAGCTATGAAGTTCACGAAGTATCAGGAAACCCGGATTCTCATTCGTTAAAATTGTCAAGAGAAACGTCAGATAGAGCGATAGTGTTTTGTCTTATGTACTTATCTGTCACTTAAATTAAATTATTTTTTGTTATGTGCACAAATTGTGTATTCTAAATATCATGTCCACCAAATGAAGTCTACATACTTAATGAATAATAGAGTGTCATCATCACGTAAAACATTAAAAATAAAATAATATCTAGACATCCGATCAGCTTTAACCGTAAGAAAATCGCAAACATTTTCTTTGTGGTGAGCTTTGATCGCTCCTAAGCTATCATTACACTGATTTCTGAAATGATCTGCGCTTAAGCGACATCCACTACGATATAAGTCTCTCTAAGAACATCAACATTGGTTTACAAAAAATTGTGGCCACGGGTAATGTCACCATTCGCAATATTATATTCTCTCTCTTGAGAGGAAAAATGTCGGAATAGGGCATCACTTTTTTTACCATGTTGGCAAAATATATCGAAGTAGTATGCAGTAGCAATAAGTATATATCGTCGTTGCAAATTTAAAATCTCCTATGTAACAATTTTCACAAATACGAGCTATGCATATATTTTAAAAGCGATTTGGTATATCTACTTATAGCAAAAACTCATATGTGAATATCTTAATGTATCGTTAAAGTATTCGCTAATTTCAAAAAATCTCATGTCTGTTGCCCATCGAAAACTCCTATGTGCCTGATGTAATAAACTGTAAATCCACTTATGTGACAAAAAGTTGCAACTTAAATCTCCTATGTGCAGAAAAATAATTAAATTTATGTAAATATCCGCTGAATGACACATTGATATAAGACAAATTCTATCTCAATACATTATAATTCCTTGACACTTTACATCTAAAAAAAAAATAAGAATGATTCCTCAGTTTCTTTTTCAGGAAACTAAACAGTTTTCGTTTTTCTCGAAAAGTTACTTTTTACACATAGGAGATTTTAAATTTGCATCGACAATATATTGACGTATCTACCAACCTCCATGGGGTTACAGAACAAAAAACGAGAATTCGAAATCTAACTAACATTATATTTATTTGTAAAAGAAATACGTGCGTTAAAAATGTTAAGATCACATAAAACAAAACAGATTTATACTTATGAACACAGATCACAAGTAGTTTCTCTCAGCATGATGCTGTGCTATAGGACCCACAGCACAGCGCTGATTTTCAGTGGTCACCCGACAACGACGTACGAAATCAAGTCAGGATTTGTTACAGATTTGACAAAACGAATATGATATAGGTAACGTAAAATAAAATAAACAGTAATTAGAATTTATAATATAACCTTACAGCCATAAGATTGAAAAAAAAAATACCGTAAAATAACCATCACCGTGCCCCACTAGGCTCTTTTGGTAACAATTTACCATTTGTGGTTTCATCTTCAATAAGCTGCATCTGGATACGACGCAAGATGTTAGAAGATGATGATCATCATTTAACATACATGATCTGCCAGTAAGGAGGTCGATTAACTTTTAACTCTTCTAAACACATCAGATAAAAATAGATATGTTCAACAATGGCACAGGATCAACCGTTGAGATAACCATCCGATAAACGAAGATGCTTGTTCTACTGTAAGTCCCAAATAGATCTAGTCAGATAAGCCTCGGAGTGTTTGTGAACACAATGTGAAAGGAACTTTATGTATATGTATGTGTCTAACAATACTTACATTCAATTAACCTCCTAATTGTTTTATGGCGTGTTGGTCCTCCTTCCTACAAATTGAATGCTCATTGTTACAGTTCCGGGCTGCATTCGCACAAGACTACGATGGTACGTATTCACCGTTATTTATTCATTCTTTTACACATTGGTTAACTACCACATCGTTCTCAATATCTGTGTCAAGGCTTCTTTTTTAAGTTCAATGTTATGAATTTATAATCAATCAAAAAATAGACACGGAAAACTTCCTTAGTTATCTGGGAAAACATAGACAAAAGAATTATTAATTGGAGTATGTTTTCGACCATGAAATGTTAAAGGTGACATTTATTCATACGTTAATTCATTACAGGTACCCGTTCGTAATTAATTAAGCAATTAACTACGTAGTAAATAACAGAAACCATTAAATATTTATGCATCTGAAGTTCAGTATGCCATAAGCCATACCTAATGATACATGTTCGTAGTGCCACATAAGAGAACTCAGTAGGCACTGACACGGTCAAATTGAAGGGGAAATCTCTTTGCTTTCTACAATTTACAGTTATGAATGAATCCAGGTAAATTGCCCATTATTACCCATTTCAGTGACGGACATTCAGTGCACATTTGCAAGCGGCGGCACCGGTTTGCGAGACTCCGTTGCAGCTTTGCTTAGGAAACCGGAAGGATTCCGAGGTGCGCCACTCTTCGCTGACGACAGGGCCACCGACCCTGTGGCTGACAATGTCTGCCAAATCAGACCTGAGCTTGAAGACCCCACAGGACTACTATACAGACTTAAAATCACAGATTTCACGAGATGCGGCGTACTCAAACGAAATGTAAGTATATTTTTTTATGAAATGATTGTGATTGATGCAACCTTGTAAGATAGAAGAAGGTACACGACTTTTGTCAGACCAAGTTAATGTTAAAGCTACCTATTTTGAAATCGTGATGAGAACCTGTTTATTCCGGCGTAAAATATACACCCCTTCATAAAATATAATGTAACAATCATCAGCGGATTATACAATATTTTGTTTTTGGCCATAGTTGTACCCAGGATTTTACGCTCAGGATCGTTACCAAACTGGTTGTTCTTGTTCGCTATCAATTTGCATTTTCACTAACTATAACCTTTGTCTTCCTCTTCACACATTAAATTAAAGTGTCGTTAGCAGTTAAACACCAGACATTATATTGTGGACCATTTTGGTGTCGTACCGTGCGAAATAGTCCTATTGTTTGTCAAATTAGCGTTAAGTTTCGTGCAGCAGGCGCAGGCGCATGATGATAACACAGGCACCGGGTGTTGTGTCATCAGCAGATAATAACGTATTCCGTTACTAACAGTAGAGGTTTACTAGTGGCCTACACACAACGAGCCCCTCCGCTGATATATTATTAACCACTGAGACCGGTACACTATTGAGGTAAAGAGAAATCTAAAACACGTGTGTCAATACGGGAACGTTCCATCAATTGAATACAATGCGCTTCACTTATCTACTATACTACCATGCCTACATTTCTGATAATCGTGTCAATAGATCTAGTTCTAGGTTAAAGAGATCAGAAACCTGTATATTGTCTACAACAATCAGGCGCGGTCGCAGCCTAACTTTTGGGGGGGGGGGGGGGGGTCACCATGAGTACTGAAGAATATTTTTAGGAAGGTAAATCCTCTTTGGTCTAGTAGTCGCAAGTGCTGCTGATCAGAATGATGTCCCGGGTTATAATCTTTTTGCAAATGTCCATCGGAGTCTCCGTGGCTCAAGTAAGACAGGCAAATCGTTCAGGGTTTCGACAGCATGACTGTCTCTGGGGGGGGGTCATGACCCCTAGGACCCCCCCCCCCCCCCTCTGACCGCGCCTGACAACAATATACTGTCTGCTAGACAGCTCCAGAAATGGAGTATTTTCGTATGACTGTCTTAAAGGTTGTTATACCTAAGTCTCGAAAGAAGGTTCCAATTTCTAATGATACCCCAAGCCTAAGCAAATAGATACATATCTATATCTTACGATAAACTATTTAAAATATTCACCATAATGGTGCCGATTCCCTTATTCACAAACTAAACTAAATTTAAGTTCAGTGCATCTTTTTCTTCCTATTTCATTAAGGAAAGGACAGAAGATAAATTTTAGTTTAGTCCTGTCAAATTAATCAGCGCTTGACGTAAATTGACGTAATTTTAGTAGGCAAGTTTTTAATCACGTCTAAACCTGTATGGAGTAGTGACAGGCGCTGATTAATTTGACAGGACTAAACTAAAATTTTTCTTTTGTCCTCTTCTTAATGAAATACAAAGAAAAAGATGCACTGAACTTAAATTTAGTTCAGTTTGTGAACAAGGGAATCGGTACCAATGTCTACTTAGTACTTATATGGTCACAATAAACACACAGATTAGCCAAGTCGGCGTTTCCTTCACACGTTTAATAAATCCGACTCTCTCTTTGGTAAAGCTATGTAAATGAGGTACACAGACACTTAATAAGTGCTTATTATACCCATTAGCGAAATATTTTCCCGCACGTTTGACATACAAGAATTATGCGGGGCCGGGGAAGCACCTACATAAGCAAGCACTGAACTGGTTAACCTGTTTGCCTATAAATACCAGCGATAACTCATGCCTCTGTTGCCCTCGGCCACCCGACAACTGGCAAGACGATCAACTGCACTTGTTCTAGCAGTTTTGTCTATTCCATCTAGATATATGTATACTCCCTAATTGCGGAACCCACTACAAAACATAATCTGAATCACTTTAATATTGCAAACCCATTGCTTCATTTGTTCGAAAAATTCGTCTGCTCAACAACGTAAATTGCGCAATGAATGTTGTTGAACTGCCAAAGGGGAAGCCAAGGATTGGCTGTAAGTGTGTAACGCAATTTCTCCGCTAGATAATTTAAACTTTGATAACGAACAGAAATTAATAATTCATGAAGATTTTATGCAGTTTAAGGTTATTCAGATATTCGTAGAAGCGAATACCTCGAATTGATTAACTTATCTACAGCTGCTTTATGACGTCGTATGGATCCAGAGGGGGTATTTGCGTGACACACTACAGTGGGGATGGTTTTCATTTAGACAGTTCAACACCATTCATTGTGTTATTTACGTTGTTGAACAGACAATTTTTCGAACATAAGAAGAAATGGATTAATAATTCAAAATGATTCCGGTTCTAATGGATACTGTGTTAAGCAGTAACGGTGCAGAAGGCTTTGTCGAAAATCATCTTGTAAAACGGTAACGTTTCAAATAAATTAAAAAGTATTTCGCGGGAAAAAGCTAGTAATAAATGTAGGTTATTACTTGTAATTACCACCACACAACGATTCTAAAGCTGAAAGTTATTGCCTCTTTATTACGACAGTTATTTACGAAAGCGTAACCAGAACCAGTGCAACCCAGCTTTAATTAATAAAATGAAACACCTGCATCATAACATAACATAATATCACGCATAGGGTAAGTAGAGGTGACAGGCGAGATCATGAGCCTACATTTCCCCATCCCACATAATCGGGAGCTTGACTTTTGACTCTAGAATGCGAAATTACTTGGAAAAGCACTATAGTAGCCCTGACACCTGATAAACTGAACTGCAGGCATAAGCTTCCGTTGTAGGAGAAAAACTCTCCGCTCCTGCGTTAGTTTCGTCCAGTAGACAGCAAACATTGCATCATATTAACGGTCGTTTTTTGGATGCAGGGCTTCGTCCACGTGCGGATTTGGTTCCCGCAGTTCCCTGGTGTGGTGATGCAGTCGGATCAGGAGCTGATCATCATGTGCAAGCCGCCAGAACCCACCATTATCGAGAACAAGGCAGCGGGGTTCGCTGGGAGCTTGTGAGTATCGCAAATTCTTGAAAAACCTAACTGATAGAATTGGGATTTGACTCTGAAATTTCATCAGTATAATTAAGGCTCTGAAATTAATTCTGCGCTAGAACAAACATTCATAACCCTTGACTTTTTATCGATTAACACTAGAAGTGCGGGCGCCCCAAATTTGACCCATTTCGATATTCTTCCTGCTCTAATTAATATTTTATTATGCATATAATCGTAACATTTTATGACTTTTCATGAAATATTATATTGATTATTATATTTATTATTTATAAGAGACTTCAACCACGTAATTGCAATATACATATTTTTTCATCCAAATTTACCTCATTCGGTATGTTCACCGCTTCTAGTGTTAACAAACGTAGTAAAATCTAAATGGAATGTTCTTCACATGTCTTAGATATCGGACAGAGAACTTAAAGCTCGTAATTAGCCCGTTTTATCTTCTATCATTAGCATCTTCTCAAATCACAATCAAACTTCTTATCGACAGTCCCCATGGCGCAAGGGTATCAGGAGTAGTGGAGGAGACGCCAGGCCGCCTGGAATATGAAGTGGCGCTGTACAAGGAGGCGCCACCCGTGACCCGACATAACAACCACTCCGTTGACTTGCCTGTTGATCAGGTAACTGGTGTACGTTCCCTTGTTTTCTATTTTTGTCTTGTATGCCGCAGTCCACTGCTGGCGTTAGTCATAAGGCTTCTTGTTAATTGAATAAGTATGAGCAGGGTCTGAGTCAGGCAGTGGAAATTCTATGAGGATAAGAGGTCCCCGTTACCAGTAAGGTTGTATGTAAGCAATGGAGTCATAAACAGTCTTTATTTTCATCTAGGTGTATACTGTATTGGAGACTCCGACGACTTTTTTAGAGAGATTTTATTTTACCACTTTGTCGGCGTGAATAATATGGACAAGTATTTCTAGCTTTTTGTACTAAGAGTCTCTGGGCTAAACTACGGACAAACGGACGGATATAGTGAACTTACAAGGGTTCTTTGACTATGGATCCCTGATAAATCATGTAACCACACAAAAAAGCAGAGAAACTATTCCATTGCTATACAAGTATCTACAAATAGATAGGTAATAATTTAACCGTTAACCGTTCAGGCGGTGCCAATCGGCACGAAACTCCAGTTGCGCGCGCGCATCAACCCAGACTCAGCGTGGCGGCACATCAAGCTGCTGGAGGTGGCCGTGTCGCCTGACCCTGATCGACCACACGCGCCGGGCGCCGTGCTGCTCGTCAAAGATGGGTAAATGTTGCAAAAACTCACTTCATAGCTATAAAATATTTTAAAAGTTGGGTAAGGAAAATTTACTTCAGGGATGTATGCTTTTAGGGGTTAGTTTCGGTGAATTTCAGTCCCGAAATTCCCGATTTCCAATAACAAATGAACTAGCGCTCTCGCGCATTTCTGCTCACTTGGAGATACCTACGTAATTGGCGATATTGTTCCAAATAATACAATATTATTGTGTTTTTCTTAGTGTTTCAAGGAATAAGTTCGAATCAGTATTCGATTCCTGGAGAGAAAATTAAGAGATCCTTAAAAAAAGTCTCATAATATTTCTCATCAGGTGCCGAAACCGGGACTTCGCCTCAATCATCCCACACCAGCCGGCCCGCTATCGAGAGAGGCACAACGAGGTGTTCCTAGACTTCGAAGCTTTCCTGCTCGCCTCCATGAAGGAACGCTCCACGCTGTGGATCCACTCGCAGATCAAGGCTTGCATGGACGCCGCTGACTGCCAACCGGATTACTGCTTGGACTTGTTTGAGCCTTCCGGTAAAACTTTCGTTACTGATATGTTGGTAATCTTCGCTTTAAAATTAATTGTAATTATAAGTAGTTAGTGATAAGTATGTTTTATTTGGGCCAGAAACGAAAAGTAACCCCTTTTGCATTCCAATCTTAAAGTCTATGCGATTGGTTATTGGATATGATAAAACTTGCCATACGACATTATAATCACATTGGTAATATATTCCATTATGGTTCCAACCGCACTATTATTTTCTAATTTATTATCAAACAAAAATATTAGCTTTTTGCACTCAGAGGAGTGCAAAAAGCTAATATTTAAGCCAAATTTCATACTCCTCTGTCACCATAATTTTCGTAAAATGGGAACAATGTATTTGCTTGTAATTATACTCGTAGATAAGTAATTACAATACAATATAAGAGTAGGTACCAACGTAAATTCGATGCACTTTTAAATCGTTGGACTATAACCATTTAGAACTCACTTGAAACCACATTTTATTATTATTAAGAGCCATGTCAAATCTATTTCCATTATTTTATCTAATAGTACGCGTATTAAATGCAATTATTTGTTTTTATAGGACACGGTCGTCGACGAAGATCGCTGCCGGAGGGTTCCCACAGCCACAACATCACGAGTTCGGCATTAATGGCTGACAACTCTACGACTCCATTCACACGGTTTAAAGAAAACTTGGAGTACTCCGTAGTGATGCCTGGCGAACTGTTCCATAGAACTCCTATAGAAGCTACGTGTGCCACCTCTATGATGGTAGCGGTGGCGTTGGGAGCGCTTCTGTTCATGTCTGCTTTGCTAGTAAGTTAAACTTAAGTTTTTTTAGTTTGGTTGGTTATTTTATGTAGCTCAGTGATTAATGGCACTGTTTGCCAGAGGTACATATCCTAGTGGTTATCTGCAATTTATATAGGCACAATGCCTTAGTCGCCTTAGGCAGGCCTTAGCTAGGTAGACGGGCCTAGGTATTCTTAAGTGGTTGCGTAAGTTCCGGGAATTTAAACAAGGACAATACTTCTCCCAGGAGTCGAATGAACTGTGAATAACCTGCACCCTAATTGCGAAACGCACTATTTATCAGAATCTGAATGAGATTGAAGATTATTTCTAAACCATTGCGTCATTTGTTCGAATAAATTGTCGGCTCAGCAACGTAAATAACGCAATGAATGTTGTTTAACTATTAATATGAAACCAATTCCTACTGATAGCAAGTTACGCAATTACCCCTCTGATCCAGCAATTTTCAGCCTCACACAATAACTGAACTGAAATGTTGTTTTTCCAGATGTGCTACTTAGCAACGAAACTAAACTCTACGATGCTGAAGAACAGTAATCTGCAGTCACCATCAGGAAAGGGGTTTGAGCAGATTTTGCGAGAGCTAGCGCATCACTCACTTCCAGACACGGGATACACTGGTCGTCCAACCGTGCAGTGATATTATTTATTTATAGCATTAGGAAAATGTGCTCATTGATTCATAATACATCTGATCTATTTGAAGGTTTCCATTGTTTTCTGATAGGTAATCATCGATCAATCAATATTGAATATTTCTCATGTCTCCATTACCAATTATTTGTGAAATTTCTTGGGCATTTGCGATTAAGCATCGCAAATTAGATAGAACCTTAAGCAGAGACAGTTAGTGTTAATTTATTTATTTGTAGCGACAAAGAATCTCAATTAGTTAAAGGTAATTGAAATTCTTTATTGTTGCTCTATGTGCACTGCACTGTCCGGTGCACAAAGCTTTTGCCAACTTTCCCTTATGGCTAGCCTGTAGGTACATTATCTATCATTCAGATTAAATGAATTTAAACTGGCATTTTGTAGAAATACCTATTTGCCAGATAGGTATCTACTAGTAGATACTTAGATATTATGCCCACTTCTAAACAAATAGAAAAGGTATTTAGACTAGGTTACCTTACAAACGTAAATAAAATATTTATATTAGGATATTATTATACCTACAAATAGTTAATTAAACTTATGACTGAAAAATCGCAAGTTTATCTAAATACCTACGGATAACTTGGTAATTTTTTCAGTCATGACTGTCACATTAGCAATAAGGTATTGATTTAATATTATTTAAGATCTAATTTATTACATAATTTTAAGTAAACTGTAGAATAGAATAAAAAAATAAACAGAAACTTTGTTTTAATCACTTTTTACACGCTTCATATTAGCTTCACTTGTATGTTTGTATGTTTGTTTGTAACCGACTCCTTGTAGGGGCCTTTCAAGTATTACGTAAGCACATTTATTACAATTTTTTACTCCCCCACCCCCCTTGTCAGCAAGAGTAAGCAAAGCTCTTACCCCCCCCCCCCTCCCCCTCCCATGCTTACGTAAACATTATTATGCATTTTTCTTTTAATGTACTCTGTTTTCACTGATTCATGAGCAGCAATTATAATTCTAGAAATAAGAAAATAGTTTTTAGTCAAGTGAATAGAGCGCGGTAATTTCCCTACTCGGTTCGAAGCGAGTATCTAAACGTGTACATTATTTGTGAGAATCCTCGAAAATGCGTTTCATTTTCAAAAATATACAATGTGTGGGTTGCCATATGTGTAAAAAGTAAATAACTACCTACTGCTGACGTAATCACCATCTAAACCCCCCGACCCCCCATGTCATCAAAAATAAGCAAATCAAACGCCCCCCTATAGTGCTTATGTAATACTTGAACGGCCCCATAGCGCGGTTTTGACCCACTTTAAACGGCCAGATTTCGTTCAAACTTTGTTGGCTTATCGAGTACTGATGACAATACAATCATTTCATGGTGGTATTATCCTTGCCCGGGTTATCAGGATACCAAAAAAACTTGTATTCGAAAACTACGCTGAAAAGCGTGGGGTGCCTGATATCAATAATAAAATACCTTAAAAAGCACCCCACGCTTTTTTCCATTATTTTTTACTTTTTGGTTTGGTTTTCTATGGAAGCGTGTTTTGTAGTTTTTATAAACTATTTTTTTTTTTTAAGTGTCTAGGATTCTTGTGATCACATAATCTACCTTGCATAGCTATTTACGATTGTGAAAATTGTGAGTGTGGCAACCGCCTTTATAGAAATATTCCTTTTTCATGTACCTACTTTCATTTCCGTTTTCAAGCTTTGTGTGAAAGTGTGGAAATTCAAAAACTTCTGAAAATTTCCGAACGTGTATATTTTTATTTTCGATGCAAAAACAAACGTCAATTTTGCATCGATTTCTGTCAAATCGAAAAAGTTGGGGTATAAACTATAAAGCATTTCAAATCGAGTACCTAGCCGGAGTAGCTCTATATTATGCATCCTGCTGTCATCGTTTGACACTGACAATCATAACGTATGAAAACATTTGCCTTGGATTTGTAAAACTAAAAACTCAAAACATTAAAAAATAATCGTAACTTATCCTAACGAAAATGAGCAAAAGAAGTGCAACTATTGTAGCGAAAAATATAAACTCGAAGCAACCAAAACATTGGTCTTTAGGTTTACTGGAATCGATGAAAGATCCCGAAAATATTGTCAAAAAAACTAAACATGCTGTTGTTATCACAGATAAATATCCCAAAGCCAAAATTCACTACTTAGTATTGCCTCAAGACGATATCAATGGTATTTACAAGTTAGACAAGTCCCATATAGGACTTCTAGAAGAATTTGGAGATTTATTCAAGGAGATACAAAATGAGACAGATCTTCCACTGAGAGCTGGTTTCCATGCTGTACCCAGCATGCAGAGATTACACATGCACATAATAAGCACAGATATGGTGTCACCTTGCTTAAAAACAAAAGTGCATTGGAATAGTTTCACAACTCGACATTTTAGACCTTATGCTGGTGAGTGCATATCGTCACTGGAAAGGCAAAATTACTTAACCGCCAAATTGGGCATATTGAGTTACATAAATAAAATATTTTATATAAATAAAATATATAAATATACAAGTAGTCCAAATTAAGTTAGTTAAAATAGTACAATTGCCATTAAAAAAAATACTACACTATACTATTTTAACTAACTTAATTTGGACTATTTGTATATTTTTATTTATGTAACTCAATATGCCCAATTTGGCGGTTAAGTAATTTTGCCTTTCCAGTGACAATATTATTATATTTTTTATTTGATTACCCACTCAATAACAACTTGATTTAGTTAAGAACAAATGGTAAAAATATTATTATATTTTTTATTTGATTACCCACTCAATAACAACTTGATTTAGTTAAGAACAAATGGTAAAAAATAAATAAAAACAAATACGTGTTGAAAATTCCTTTATTTCATCAAGTTAAAAAGTCTTATCCTTAACACTGATTTGTTACAGATGTACTAGCAGAATTAAAAGAGAAGGGTTCTATTGAAAAAATATCACCCGAATTACACAAGAGTCTGATGTCTTCAGAACTACAATGTAACCAATGTACATACAAGCCCAAAAACATGCCACAACTCAAAGAACATTTACTAACACATATTAAAAAGTAGAATTTGATTCATTCTTGCATTCCTACAATTTATTTTTAATTAGGATGACATAATGTATACCAACAATTTGCCAATGCATGCACATGAAACACACATGGTTCTAAAACAATCCCCTGCAAGTAATGACCTTGTCAAAAATCACAACTTGGAATATATTTATGATACAATAAATATTTATTACTAAGTATAATCTTATTTTGTAAAAATTCTACTATACCACATGGTTTAAGTATCATGTATTAACAAAACCTCTGTATGAAACCATGTAACTTCATTTGCAGTGATATAATAATTAAGTGCAAATACATTTCATAATAAATTTTACTAAAAGATTGTAAGTAGTCAAGTTAAGATATTCTTGTAATTCTTTCATTTATTTAAACCTATTAAAACAATTTTGTTACATTGCACTTCATTTATTGCGTTAATCCATAATTCAGTTTCCATCCTACGACAACAAATAATTAGAGAGAATAATTCTTCATTAAAAAAAATACACTATTGAGCTAAAACTTATGACCTATTCACATAATTAATACATTATCCGCGTCATACAGTCACGAAATATATTACTAGGTATGTACTTCGCCGCGCCTTCGACCACGTGACATTTTGGCCCAAGACCAGCCTAGTTGCATTCAATTGCTTGCCCGCACTTTTACTTCATTTTCACTTACCATTCTTTCATTTCTTTTTGCTCTGCTCCTAAGGGTCGCAGCATGATGTTAAATCGGGCTGGTACCCCCTAGTAGAATCCCCTACATACAGGGTGTCCCAAAAATCAACGTCAAGCCGAAAACGGTTGATAGGCCAGGTGGTGACAGTTATCAGAAAAATAATTAAAAAAATCTAAGTTAAGCATTTTTAGGGTTCCGTTGCCAAATGGGAAAAAACGGAACCCTTATAGATTCGTCATGTCTGTCTGTCTGTCCGAGTATGTCACAGCCATTTTTTTTCCGAAACTAAGAGCTATGCTGTTGAAACTTGGTAAGTAGATGTATTCTGTAAACCGCATTAAGATTTTCACACAAAATAGAAAAAAAAAACAATAATATTTGGGGTTCCCCATACATAGAACTGAAACTCAAAATTTTTTTTTTTCATCAAACCCTTACGTGTGGGGTATCTATGGATAGGTCTTCAAAAATGATATTGAGGTTTCTAATATCATTTTTTTTTAAACAATAATATTTGGGGTTCCCCATACATAGAACTGAAACTCAAAAAAAAATAATTCATCAAACCAATACGTGTGGGGTATCTATGGATAGGTCTTCAAAAATGATATTGAGGTTTCTAATATCATTTTTTTCTAAACTGAATAGTTTGCGCGAAAGACAATTCCAAAATGGTAAAATGTCCCCCCCCCCCCGTAACTTCTAAAATAAGGGAATGATAAAACTAAAAAAAAATATATGATATACCATGTAAACTTCCACCGAAAATTGGTTTGAACGAGATCTAGTAAGTAGTTTTTTTTTAATACGTCATAAATCGTAAACCACAATTTACCTTTCATTCAGTCAACTCAAATATAAAAATTAAAAAAAAACCATTTAATTTCATAAACATAAACCGTGAATTCCTGCAGGTTTGTACGGAACCCTCGGTGCGCGAGTCCGACTCGCACTTGGCCAGTTTTTTTTTTTTCAATACAGTCAGTTAAAGTTGGGCAATGTAATAATTTTTAGTACATGGTGGAGCAAAAAAGTGCTGTTTTCTTTAAAACTGAGGTAGTTGTGTTTTAATTTTGAACTGTAGTTTACAGAAGGTAACCATTCTGTAAACTATCAGGGTTACATCACTCACAAAAAAAAATATGAAAAGTAAAGATTTGTAGTCACAATAATTTGAAAAGTACTTAGATTTTTTTTAATTTTTTTTTTTTTCTGATAACTGTCACCACCTGGCCTATCAACCGTTTTCGGCTTGACGTTGATTTTTGGGACAGCCTGTATAAACTTACAAACAAATTTTACCTCTTGTAGTAACTTTGGACAGTTTTGAAATAATATCTGATTTTATGTTGCATTCAAAAATATCTGCTCTCAGGAATGCTGTAAATTTATGTGAAAGAGTTAAACATTAATGGCACAAATATGTTATATCGAAGAAACACTGAGAGTAAGGACCGTAGCAGGTGGCAGTCCGTAGTTTCTGCCTACCCCCATGGGAAAAAGACGTGAGTTTATGTATGTAAGAAACACCAAAAGTAACTAACGAGACAAATGATGCAACGTCAAAATATAATCTAGATACTAAATTGACTTGAAAATACCAATCTAACTTAATTAGCAGATATTTATGCTGCCAGTGGGTTGTCACATTTAAATGTGAAAACTAGCTTCTGCCCGCAATATCGTCCGCGTAAAATTTTTGCTCCCTTCCCGTCGCATCGAATTGCCTGCCAGTTTTCGACCATTTTCGTTGCTGCTCCGCTCCTTTTGATCGTAGCGTGATGTTATATAGCCTATAGCCTTCCTCAATAAATAGGCTACTCAATACAAAAAGAATTTTTCAATTCGGATAGTAGTTCCTGAAAATAACGCGTTCAACCAAACAAACAAACATACAAACAAACAAACTCTTCAGCTTTATTAGTATAGATAGATAGTATAGATTTCGAGACACTGATTGTGATATAGAAGAAAACTGGAAACATTATACTGTTAGGTTTTTAAGCTGCTAAAGTGATGATGGTAACTGTGCAACAAGATATTTATAACCAAGACATGTCTAACATTCTAAGAGGTGATAAATCTTTCTAAAGCAGATGCAGCTTCCTATATTTTTGCATCACATGTCTCTTTAGACAGTTTTCGTGTTCCTTCGATGTAAATTATTTGTGCTGCCACTTGTTTATGCTTTCCACAAATGATCACTAAGAATATTTGCCATCATCTTGACGACAAATGGATGAATCATGAAACCAGATTTTATTGCCAAGCTGTCCATAGTAATGTATTTATGTTCGTGACTATACTTATAGTGCATAAATATATGGCCTGTTCCAAAAGTGTCTAATAAAAGTGTAAACAAATTATGTTCAGGTCAAACTCTTACGCAATCAGTCACTAGAGACAATTTGTAACACATTCTTCTATTAGTAGAATAAAACTTTGTCTTTGTCACTATTTGCATGGCATTATTCAATAGTAATTGTAAATTAAAGTTATAAAATTGTTGATTGAAATTTCGAATGATTTAGAATTCCGGGTTTTTAAGTATTCAGTTCTAATAAAATATAAGCATTACTTTTTAAAGTGGCACTACAAACTAATTTTTAACCACACATTCGTCTTCTAGTCCATTTGTTTACATTTTTATTAGCATCTTTTGCAAGAGACTATAGATGACTTGTTTCAAAGATTTACCTGCAGGTGTCTTCATCGAGAATTATCCATATCAAATACATATGACACCCAGCATCATGGTCAGCTTTTGAAAACTATGACATTTAATGGGTGATAAATGTGATTAAGCTAAAACAAGTTTTGATATTTTATTATACAATAGATAAAAAGAATATTGTGAAATTAGTCATGCGATAAATTTTCTCTACATGCGTATTTACTAGATTGAGGGCTATCTGGATCCAATAAGGAACTTGAATCTGCACTTCCATCAGGGTCAGGAGTATTATATATTGACATATTGCGTCTCTTGAATGATTTTTTAGCACCCGCTGACATTGGTGTCTTACACTCGTAAAAGCTGTCTAAACTGTTTTCCACTGCAGAACTGTCTGGAGTAGACACAGGCGGGGATTTCTGATTCTCACTAGGTGTAACAGGCGCAGGAAGAAGTAGTGACAACTTAGATGTCTTAACTGGAGTTTGGATAACTGGAGTTTCTCTCTCAGATGAACTTACAATCTCTATTGACGAGTCGGGTTCTAAGTCTTCACTTGCTGGACTGGTATCAACACATGGCTGTTTCATTGTCTGACCCGACCTTGCCATGACTACTTGTACTGGGTCATCAATGCCCAATTTCTCACACAGTTGAACCGTTTGCGGATTCATTATTGGCACCAATGGAGTTGTTTTCGGGCTTTGTGGATTGTAAACTGGAGCAGTTCTTACAAAACTGTCTTCTTTTATTATTAGACTTCCCAGTAATTCAATTACATTCTCTTTTTCTTCTTGTGTAGGTACAAAATCATGCCTGTAATTATTTATAAACACATTAACATAAAGACAAGCACATCAATAAATCCAGAGCGATACTAAAATGAGAGGCTATGGAAGTACTAACCTCTCATGTCCACCAGGTCCAGGCATGTGACAATTAGCATTTTTCACAGTCAACAAATGATTAGTATTCTTCAATATTGCAAGCCATTCTACATCATGGCTCAAGCACAATTCACCATCATACTCTGAAGGTACATCCAAAATCTGAAGATGTCTGCGTTTGGGCAAACATTTATCCAATGCCAAAAACTTTGTCTCAGTAGAACCTGCATCGGTATCATGTTTGACAAGTGCTGCATATTGGCAATGCAAATGTGCTGCAAACCAATAGTCTGGTTTCAGGGTTAGAAGTAGTTTCATGGCTGGGACACTGCCTAATTGATTTGATTCTATATCTTCCCTGAAATGTTTGAAGTATACTTTTATCTATTTTTTATAGAGCACCAATAGTAAATTGATATTATAGGCATATTTACAGTAAATAGTGGTCGCCTAGTGTTCGAAATTCGACCATAATTGATTTAAATTTTAAGTTTGAATAATACAAAAATACTTAATAGCTTTATCTCGTTATAAACTTTAGTTGTAAGTAGCTATTATCATACTCCTCCGTCCGCGTGATTTAAAAAAAACGGGTTCAATGTTTTAACTTCACGTATTAACTAGCTTTTGCCCGCGATTTCGTCCGCGTTAAACTTGCTCCCCCAAACTACCCCGTCGCATCGAATTCCCTCGCGTACGAGTACTTCGTATTCCTGACTTTTTTCTTTTTACTGAACTCATAATGGTCCAAGCGTGATGTTATATAGCCTATAAACTTTAAAGCTGAAGAGAGATTAGGTGAGGCTTGCGCGCTCCGAAATCTAGGCCTGTGCTGGTAGAGCTTATATTGCCGGAACAGATCTAGGATGAATGACCAGACTAAAAAAGATACAGAAAGGCCAACATGTGACAAACTGTAGGGTAGTAGCAACCATACAGACCCTATCTCCCAGGGGGAGATAGAATCCGTAAGTCTTGTTCCTCTTCTCAGGTCCGACTAGCCTTTATTGACTGGCTGGACTAAACACTGACGAGGAACAGAGCTCCCACCTCTTTCTTGCCTTTGTGAACCAGTTTGAGTGGATTTGCAAGAGAGAATAGAGAGAGGCTGGAAGGGATATTGAACAGCTCTGGGTTTGATCCGATAGTTGTGGTTTACCTCTTCACTCCTTAAGCATAGCAGCATATATTTTTTAACATTGGCCAGGCAGGGGACATAGTTCTTTAATGGTACAAGGTGTCCAATCCACTATAGCCACCCAGCCCCATAGCCCAATGTTGTGTTTTGTATCCATTCTGCAATACTCCTGCACCAAAGGGTTGTCCTTGAGTGCAGTTGCATAGTGCTTAGAGGGATAGTCATTGGTTGGTGCCAGATTCCATTAAAAATTAGTTTTAGTTCTTCGTCAAGCTGCCAAAGGACTGAGATTCCGTGATCCCGAGATATATAATTATATCTATACTAATATTATAAAGCTGAAGAGTTTGTTTGTTTGTATGTTTGTTTGATTGAACGCACTAATCTCAGGAACTACTGGTCCGAATTGAAAAATTCTTTTTGTGTTAGGTAGTCTATTTATCAAGGAAGGCTATAGGCTATATAATATCACGCTACAACTAAGAGGAGCGGAGCAGTAATGAAAAATGTTGCAAAAACGGGAAAAATCGCATGGGTAGGCAATTAGACGCGACGGGAAGGGTCGTGGGAACAAGAAATTTAACGCGGACGAAGTCGCGGGTAGAAGCTATAAAAATACATCCTAATTCATTTATCTCAGGCTACAGAGGCCCATTAACTCACAAATATTTTACTTAAGCAAATATTTGTTTTTAATTTCCATTAAAATTATGGTGATGTATATGCCACTGTCAAATTGCAAACACCGTTAGCTTACGATCTAACTAGAGAGATTATAATCTGATGGTTTATAATTTTTCTCTAACAGTATTTACAATTTCACAGTGACATATATCATCTTGAAAATTATTTTAATATATTGTAAAAGCAATCTTATTTATTGTACTTTAAAAACAATTTTACCTCAAAAAGGATTTCCGTCTTAATAAATTTTCTGTATTGCCATAATCTGTGATTCCTCTAGGCCAGTCATGAGATAGCATAACATCAAGCTTCCCTTTAATTTGGCTTAATCTGAAGACTTCTAAACATCTGATATGATAAACTGTCCTGAGTGATTTTCCCGAGTAAGGCAGACATTCCCAGTGTCCTTGCAGGAAGTCCTGACCTTTATAAATTCCTGACATTCCTGAAATCAAAAAAATATAAAATGTGAAATAGGCATTCATATATACATATTCATATTTATATTCATATATATATTCATAGTATAGATATAATTATATATATGATACCTCACGACTTACGAGTTGTAGGTCGTGAGTTCGAACCCAAGCAGGCACTTTACTTTGTGTAAATTATTTCACCACTGCTCTCAAAATGGTGAAGGAAAACATTGTGGGGAAACCAGCATGTCTTAGAACCAAAAATTCAAAGACATGTGACATCTACCAACCCGCACTGGGCCCGCGTGGTGGATTATGGCCCACTCCCTCTCACCGAGGGGAGGCCTGTGTCCCAGCAGTGGCAACATTTATAGGCTGCTGATGATGATGCTGATGAAATAGGCATCATAAGCATCATAATCATAAGCAAATTACATTAAAAAAGAATACTTATATTTCTATAAGTATTCTTTTTTAATGTAATTTGATAATGTATTTATAATTGATCTTTTTTTGAAAACACTGTTATAACAAACCTCCAATTCTTAGGTTTCCATACTTAACAACACCAGCTCGACCCAAATAATAAATTTTAGGGGCCACCCAACCGCCATACGGCAGTTCTTGTAAGTAGTTCGACGCTTCATGGTTGCCGCCGATAAATATAGTCAATATTGGGGCTTTTTTCTCACCACTGTAGTATCTGTAACCATTTTAAACAATCAATTAATAAAATTATGTAATAACAATCAAGTAAACATATAATACTACCAAAAGGGGTCGATAATTTCTTAAATAAATACCGAAATTTAAATTAAATACAGAACTCTACAAATTGATGTATAACTTACTTATAAAATGAACACATATTCTGATATTTCTCTGGCACAGCCATTGCTCCCAAGTCTTCATGATTCCGGACAGATTGGAAATCGCCACAACATATCAATAAATCAATTTTTATGCCTTCTCTCGTCTGTATTGTTTCAATACACTCGTATATTTTTTCGAGCTCGCCATGGGCGCATCCTTCTACAGCGATTTTCATTTTTATTTGCTAGTTGGGGATATAACATGTAGCTGACGAATTATATCTTACAGTAATCCTTCGTACACTCGAAATACTATTAGTTTAGAAACAAACAACGTACAAACATGTTGGAAAACGGCATTTAATAGAATAACAACAAAAACCTAACCCCAATCAATACCGACCGATTATCGAATGCACACACAATTCACAATTGCTACAAACCAGGGTTGGATTTAGGGACGTTCAAAAAGATAGCACAAAAAGTTTAAAAGGATAGTATTTATAAAAAAATATAGTACACTTTCATTATTTTTAATTTAACATACAATAGTCATCACCAATTAAGGCAAAATTTACTCCTCTTCTAGTTGATCAGTTCTTGAATATTATTATTAGTTCTATTTTCATCTTTGGCATTTAATCTCATCAACATATCCTCAGTAGGAATACAATCAGAACAATTCCCACTTTTGCTACCGCTTTTGATAGCGTCACAAGATAATAAAATGGCATCTATGGATTGTGTTGCCAGTTTGTTTCATATCCTTAGTCTTGCTAAGGTTCACTCATGGGTTCACTGTTTTTAATCTCCGGCCATCGACACAGAAAAGATCGCAAGATCAGAATTCGTTCGGATACACAAACGGACGAAATATTCATTATTATGACGTAAAACTAAGCATTCGGGAGCAAACTTTAAATTACAGTATTATAACGTACTATCCCTAGATGTGGATAGTATATAGTACAAAGGGCAATATTATAGTATAAATACTATAATTATAGTACAAAATCCAACACTGCTACAAACAAGTTATGACATAATGACATTGACAGATAATAACAGTCAAGCGTGAGCATAAAATACACCATAGAGTAAATAACCTTACTATGCCGGCAGCTTTATAATGCCTGCACACACGCATGTTAATCAACCATAGTAAATTCAAACAGTTTGATTTGTGCCGCGTGTGTGTTTTTTTGTATTTGTACATAAATTACTTTAATTATTAGGAAAAAATCAATAGGATAATAAATATTTGGGTCTTTTTAGGGTTCCGTTGCCAAATGGCAAAAAACGGAACCCTTATAGATTCGTCATGTCTGTCTGTCCGTCTGTCTGTCTGTCTGTCTGTCTGTCCGAGTATGTCACAGCCACTTTTGGGCTGTTGAAACTTGGTAAGTAGATGTATTCTGTGAACCGTATTAAGATTTTCACACAAAAATAGAAAAAAAAAACAATAATATTTGAGGTTCCCCATTCATAGAATTGAAACTCAAAAAAAAAAAAAACATCAAACCCATACGTGTGGGGTATCTATGGATAGCTCTTCAAAAATGATTTTGAAGTTTCTACTATATTTTTTTTCTAAACTGAATGGTTTGCGCGAGAGACACTTCCAAAGTGGTAAAATGTGTCCCCCCCCCCCCCCGTAACTTCTAAAATAAGGGAATGATAAAACTAAAAAAAATATATGATGTACATTACCATGTAAACTTCCACCGAAAATTGGTTTGAACGAGATCTAGTAAGTAGTTTTTTTTTAATACGTCATAAATCGTGAACCACAATTTACCTTTCATTCAGTCAACTCAAATATAAAAATTAAAAAATAAACATTTAATTTCATAAACATAAACCTTATACATAAACCGTGAATACCTGCAGGTTTGTACGGAACCCTCGGTGCGCGAGTCTGACTCGCACTAGGCCGGTTTTTATCTACTGGGATTTGTAGCAAGTTTTTAGTAATACCAATTTTTTGGCTCATATTAGATAATCCTGAAAAAGTGTGAAAAATTAAAATAAATGAGTGAATGAAAATTATTCAAGTTTTAACTTCACATTATAAATCTTCGATTCGATTGATTAATTTGAATTAACTGCAGTTTTGTGTTATACTCAAACTCATCTTTAATCAGTGTTAAAACTTTTGATAAATAATTATGTACGGGAGAAGTGGTACTAGCTAGACATTAAGATAAATTATTTCAAATTAAGACTCGCAACGGTCAGAATCTACGTTGATTATAGATAATAAAGTGTTAGTGTGCAATTACAAAATAATTGTGCGTATTGATAAAATCAAACAAAATTGCTTCACGTAATATTTAGGTACAATCTATACTATATCTATTACTATATTATTTAATATTATAAAGCTGAAAAGTTTGTTTGTTTGTTTTGTTGAAAGCGGTAATCTCAGGAACTACTAGTCCGAATTGAACAAATATTTTTGTGTTGGGTAGCCTATTTATTGAAGAAGGCACATCACGCTACGAACAAAAGGAGCGCAGCAGCAACAAAAAAAAATGACGAAAACTGGCAGGCAATTCGATGCGACCGCGACGGGAAGGGTCAGGGGAGCAACACGTCACGTCTTAAATTTTTTGGGTTCTACGACATGCCGGTTTCCTCACGATGTTTTCTTTCATGGTTTTGAGAGCAGTGGTGGTGAAATTTTTTACTCAAAGCAAAGCGCTTGCCTGGGTTGGAACCCAGGACCTACTACTTGTAAGTCGGGGCCACTGCGCCACCACTGCTCTTCTCTGCTCGTTGCTCAACAGACAAACATTCATTTATTTTGTTATTATTATGTAAGTGCCGTATATGCTTTCATATGCATTTAGTGAAAAGCTGTTAATTTGAAATTACAAACAGACATTTCAATTTTATTTATTTGTTAGGTACTAATTCCATGGCGATGATAGTTCACTTCAAGCATATTTCTCCAAATATGCACCCTAAATTTTTTTACAGTATATACCGGCCTATGGCCTGTGTCTTGAAGCGCTGAAGAACTTCGTCCCGCTAATGTTATATTACCTACTAGCTTTTGCCCGCGGCTTCGCCCGCGTGAATGTCGGAAATTAACGCAGGAGGACGTACTACCGCGGTAAGATGTGTTAATTCAGGTTATATTATAGGTAATAGCTGTTACCCGCGACTTCGTCCGCGTGGTATTTAACAAAAAGTTTTTCATAAAAACTGTCTTTGAAAACTACGCTGACATACGTCTCAAAATTCAGCGTGTTTTTAGTTTTTTTTAACTATTATTTATTTTTTCTAAAATAAAAGTAGCCTAAGTTACTCCTTGTTACATCAGCTATCTGCCAGTGAAAGTTCCGTCAAAATCGGTCCAGCCATTTCAGAGATTAGCCGGAACGAACAGACAGACAGACAAAAATTTAAAAAAATGTTGTTTTGGTATATGTACCGTGTATAGATCCATATACTCGTACACTTAGTAAAAAGTAGTTATTTTAATATTAAAAACAGACACTCCAATTTTATTTATTTGTATGTATAGATGTATAGATGTTCGAGTTTCACTCTTTGAATTCAACTGTATGGGTGTAAATCATTATCATCATCATTTCAGCCGAAAGACGTCCACTGCTGAACATAGACCTCTCTCGCATCCAGCGAATTCCTGCAGCCTTCACCAGATCATCTGTCCATCGAATGGGTTTTATTTCATTGTAAATACCTACTTCCAACCTTGTAATCTTTTCCGACGTGCTACTTTAAGCGATGCGGAGTATTTTTGCATTTACATAGTCCCAACTCCCAACCAATGTTTTAGTATTGCAAAGCGTCCCGTTCTAGATTTGATGTCCTCGTCGGACAAAAGGATCAACCAGGTATTTTCAAAGGCCACTAATTTGGGCAATAGCGCATTTTATTCTAAAACTTATGTACCATACAGGTGAGTCGTTTGTTTAATGACAAAAAGGTTGTCTCTATCGGTCATATACCGAGTTTTCTTAATATTTTTACTTTAGATACTTAGGGCAGTTTTTTTACGACAAAGAGGTTGTCTCTATCGGTCATGTACAACCTAGTTTTCTTAATATTTTTACTTAAGATAGGTACATAAGGCAAAAGTATCGTCTAGCTAGAAAGTAGCAAGGTCGTTTTAGTGCCATAGGTAAGTAGTACCATAGAGATTCCCTATAAGTCAATCTTAGGGTGACGACACTAACAATTTTAAAAGGCATTATGAAGGATGAAGACGACCGAAATATACAGTAGGTAAAAATGCTTAATAATAAAGTTTAGGTACCGATGAGTGTAGGGGAGTTTTAAAAGTACACCGTCGCGTTGGTAAATGCCGTTACCTTCATATACCAAACTAACACACCTTTAAAGACACGATTAAAACACACGTTGATGGGTAAGTACGTAGATACTTACTTATTTTATGTCACTTCAACGTAAGACTCAAATTCATTCTAGTTTATTTTAGTACATTCGTAGCACTTCGTAGCGCTTCGTAGCAATAAACTGATATAGATATTTCATGAGCTCTACAATTTCACGATACGTCGCGTCGTTGAAATTGTAGAGCTCAACTAAAAGAGCGAAATATGAAAATAAAATGTTACGTTATGGAAATTTTGTGCGTACCACGATTTTCCACAGTAAAATATACAAAACAATAACACACCAAATAAAATAAAACGATATCTGAAAAAAAAAACTTTCATGTTACATGTTGTATTCGACGTACTGTGTCGCCCCATGAATTTAAAAATCCTGTGAGCAAAGGACGACTGAACTCTTGGCCGGTCCCACGTTGAAGTTCTATACGACCTTTTTACGACTCACGACCTAAGTACACTTTTGTGAAACTCAATAATTTTCTGTGCATTATATGGATCGAAGAACATTGCAATCTGAAAAGAGCGTAGAAGTGAGAATAACTGAATCTATCTCCTCAAACAAAGTATTTAGGTAGGTAGGTACCTCACATTTGCTATTTACAGAGGAGCGGTCAGGCAGGAGAGGTTAGTCTCTTGAAGGTCTATTTGTTACAATTTTGAGATTACCCTAATAATCTTTGTGTAAAGTTATGACAAACTTAAACATAATCAGTTATGGGTCACTGGGAGGGAGGGGTTATGGTCTACCAGTCTACGACCTATGTATAAAGTGTATCTAGTACAGAGGTGTAGTTGCGGAACTTTTTATCGGTAGGAATTGATTTAATATTCATAGTTAAACAACATTCATTGCGTTATTTACGTTGCTGAGCCGACAATTTATTCGAACAAATGACGGAATGGTGTAGAAATCATCTTCAATCCCATTCAGATTCTGATAAATTGTGCGTTTCGCAATTAGGGTGCAGGAGTAGGTACTCCGGTACTAGATACAGTAGAAGGTAGGTACTTTCGAGATTTTATCACTGACATGACATGTGTCAGTAAGGTAAAATGTCTCATGCTACATGCACCTGAATACCATAATGATACCTACATGGAGTGCTTCCTACCTGACCTCCTCTAGTTATTGAATAAAACGATACCCTTTGGTAAAACTGAATGGCAGACTTTCAGGCTGCTCACACTCACCACCCGTAACGATTGTCAAACATCCAGAAATGACAGCTCAGTCCACCTGATCAACCGAATCGTGTGGCTGTTAATACTTAGCCACAAGCCCCTCATACTTAGAAAGGTAGGCTTACCTTTCAAAGTATGAGGGGCTTGTGGGAAAGGGACAAAAGTCACTTGTAGCATTTTGGCGGGTAGTAGTAGGTTTACTACTTACGTATTGAGCGTTTTAACAAATCATCAATGTAACAACGGGAATCGAACGTCACGCTTGTGCTTATCTAGCGCTGGTTGACCTATCCCACTGGGTTCCATTCATAAACATTGTAAAGAAATACAATATAAAATACGAAAAAATGACAAAGGTCACTTGGTACATTCAACCGGCTACTTAATCGATACTTATATAAAAACTAGCTTTTGCCCGCGGCTTCGCCCGCGTGGATGTCGGAAATTAATGCAAGAGGACGTATAACCGCGATAAGAATGTGTTATTCCAGGTTATATAGGTAATATAGACTCTGTGTGCTATTTTCGATCCAGATCCATTCAGCCATTTTTGTGTGATTGAGAAACAACAACCCAATCATACATATTTTCACATTTATAATATTATTTGCCCGCGGCTTCGCCCGCGTGGATGTCGGAAATTAATGCAAGAGGACGTACTACCGCGATAAGAATGTGTTATTCGATGTTTTATATAGGTAATATAGACTCTGTGTGCTATTTTCGATCCAGATCCATTCAGCCATTTTTGCGTGATTGAGAAACAAACACCCAATCATACATATTTTCACATATATAATATTATTAGTAGTAGGATTATAACTCATATTACTTAGGATTCATAGTTTATGAGAACATCATGTGTGTTGGTGTTTTTAAAATAAAAGTAATAGTATTCAGAGTAAGAAGACTGTGACATAGGGCTTGGTTTAGTTGAATATAAGTCTTCCTGGTTTTTCTTAACGCTCCTATTTTACCTATACAGACACTCAATCATTTACCAGACACCGAACTTAATTATAGGAATAGTACTTTTGCCAGTGGGTTGGCCCGTATAGCTGTCGGAAAATAACACCCGGGAACCTACTACCGGGATAAAGTAGGTATCCTATCTGTTACGTATCCATGATATAATATATCTTTGTGCCAAATTCGATCTAAATCCGTTTGGCCGTCTTTGCATCATTGAGAAACAAACATCCAAAAATCTAAACATCTAAGCAGTTTCGCGGTCTCTTACTTGAAATAATACTATTAGGTTTATTTTGAGTATAATGAACACACATGATATTCGCAATTACTTTGAAGCCAAAGTAATATGAATTACAATCCTACTTATCCTGTACTACCCGGCCCCTGCCAACGCGCTCTGCGCCCACTTTTTAAATCTCTAATAATATCTTCTAAGATATTCATTTAAATTACATGCTGTAAAGGGCCATATTGATCTATATTAAATGCACAATGTATTTAAGGTACTTAATTGGATAAGGATTAATGCTGTATTGCTTAAAATCGCTTCGTAAATAAGCCCTTATTTCTCGTAAAAAGTAAAAGATAAAAAATGATTATTGTGGGTTATCCCTAAGAGATAGACATATACCATTGAGGACATTTTTGTAGGCCTTTTTAAGGTGTACAATACTGTAGTACATTATTTTGATCTATTTCGTAGGATTCAGCCAGGGTTTTACGAATTTTGAGACGTATGTCAGCGTAGTTTTCGAAGATAGTTATTTTTTTCTAAAATAAAAGAATCTTTCTAAAATAAAAATAGCCTAAGTTACTCCTTGTTACATCAGCTATCTGCCAGTGAAAGTCCCGTCAAAATCGGTCCAGCCATTTCCGAGATTAGCGGGAACGAACAGACAGACAGACAGACAGACAGACAGACAGACAGACAGACAAAAATTGTAAAAAATGTTGTTTTGGTATATGTATCGTGTATACATCCATATACACTTAGTAAAAAGTGGTTATCTTAGTATTAAAAACAGACACTCCAATTTTATTTATTTGTATAGATGTATAGATGAAAAGTAGGTAGGTAATTTAAAACTATAACGTAGTATGTAGGTACCTATCCTGTTTCGCTAACTCGCTAGACGATAGCTTACCTACCTACCGCATACCTTGACAACTCAATTAGCAGTTACATTGCGCGAAGTGGGCACAAAATTAGATCGTGCTAAATGCTACGAAGTGGAAGGTTTAATAAAAAGCAACTAATTGCATGTGTTAGTGGACCGTCGATCATGTAACGTGGCCATAACACGCACCTGATGTTAACACTTGACCTCTACGCTTATGGTGCAGTCTTTTCTTTTTAAAACGTCTGCCTGAATCATTAAAAGACTGTGTCATTTTCACTGTGGAACAGTTTGTCTAGAAGACTCCAATTGGCTCCGTATTTGTCGTTTTCTTCGAATAAATTGTAAAGATGTGTAGGTAGCCAGTAAGTTCTATACATACTGGACGTGAACCTCATTATCAGGGGTCGGCCTAGCTTCTCCAGTAGTCACGTAGATAAAGGCCCGGACGCTATGACGTCAGAGCGGCCGGCCGCGTGAGCCAATGACAAGGCGAGGCGGCGCTACATGCGCGCGCGCACCGCCCACTTACACCGCTGAAGGGAAAACTTGGAAAACTTATGGCGCTCTCGCGTTGACTCGTACACAAAAAGATTTATGAAACTGATGTTCATTGATTTAGGAGTATCGTCACAGGAGCGGCTTTTTTTTTAGGTTTCTTATACTACTTATTTTATTAGTAGTATAACCTATTACTTATAATTATTAGCTAAGTATCTATTTAATTACTTACCCTATAATATTTAGGTAAAAATGACACTATTGGCACTTCAAATATCATTCCTTACCATAATAATACACTATTCCAGCGTGCTACGACTTCGTGCTACAACGATCATGTTTACTTGCTTGCATTTATAAGTTTATTTACTTTAAAAAGCATTATAATAATGAGTAATCGATAAGTAAACAAATACGAGACCGACGTATCAGCGACCGGCGCGCGCGCCCCTTCTGTCAAACATTTTTATAGTTATGCGCAGAGCATAAGGAACTCTTTATAGTCTATGCGCGCGAGTCGGCCGCACGCGCGTTCATCTTGCGACTTAAAAAAAAATTCTTCGCGGTATTTGAATTTGTTATAATAAGTTTGTGGTGACAATGAGCTGGGATCAAGATCGCGACCGTCCCTGCGACAAGCTGGAGATCAACGAGGCGGTTGGGAAACTTTTGGAAAGCTTCAATTATGACAGCATTGTACCACAACCGACGAGGTACGTAATTGTTTACATTCATTTAAGCACTAAAAATATTTTTTTTCGGTACCTAATACATATTTGGACCAAGTAAATATTTTAGGACGATACTTAAGAAGAGGAATCGCGATTTTAAGCTTTGGTTTTTCCTCGTGACAGTTAACATTTTCCTTTGAAGTTTTCAGGACCCTTTACGTAAAATATCTATGTATGTGATATGAAAACAGATTTTTTGTTTTCAATGTTCATAGTTTAGCCGCCTACATTTTACGTGTGGTGTTTATGTAAATAATTTAATAGGTGGTTTGAGTTCCTAGTAGAAGAAATGATGTACTACGTAAGTACTAATAGAAAATTAAATTATTTCGAGTCTATAGTTACAACCACGGCTTAAGAGCCGATAAAAAAATTAACGTCAACAATTTTTTTTAAATTGTCCTCCGCTAGTTTAGTCATTTGCGGAACGGCAGTGTTTCTAATAATAATATAATATTTTATGCTTATTTCAGACATATGTATGTACTTCCATACATTTTAAAAAAGATAGCGTTAGTAGAGATGACAGTGGTACGCAAAAAAAAAGTCAAAAGGTGTTCGTAATTTGTTAGTAAACAAAACAAGTTACACAATAATAACTTAATCTATTTAATTCAAGGGACCTAAATAGATTAAAAAAATTAAAGTAACTTTGTATTTCTAGTTCTACAATTACAAAGTACGTATGACCTAAGTATCATAACTACTTGAATAGAGTTAGTTAGGCCGGTTCGGTCGGTAATCGAAAGTATTGTAGGTAAGTAGTTACTTTCATTTTCAGTAGCAAATATCCCGTTATTTGGAATTAATTTATATGTTGAAGAAATATTGATAGATTTTGTAGAGACGTAAGAGTTTGAAAATGTCGTATCCGAGCTAATTGGATACCTTCTCATTAACCCTAAATCCTTTTTACGAAAACCTTCTATTTTATTTCATGTAAAACTATAAAGATAGGTATACCCATTTGACAACGGCTTCTGAATTTTGTTAGTAGTTAAAACTTTCTGTAGTCCATAGAAAGTACCTACGAATTGTTGACAAAAGCTTTCCTCCTCATCCGGTTTACAACTTTTTTTCTTTAAAACTCGATATTATGACTTTTCTTCATTTATGAGATTTAAATTCCAAAATTAAGACACTAAGAAAGATTCAATAAAGAGAGTGCGGAAGCTCTACTTTTCACTTAAGTTTTAAAAAGTAACTAGCAGAGTCAAAGTTGCGTCATTTTAACACGTTCACTGTCGAATGACTCCAAGAGGAGTCACATTTGTAGCATACTCATACGTCCATGACTCCAGTCGGAATCATAATCCAAAAGTAAATTAGATGTTTTTTATTTGACTGGACGTTTGAATAAGAGGAAAAAGATTCTCGTATGGTTAGATAACAAGGCAACCGAAAATTTTAAAGAGCCGCCGTAAAATGTTGCCAGTTAAATGTTCAAGTTAGGGCGAGATTGTAGGTGGACGCACGAATACATTTTATAACTTTGTACTGGGACAGGGAACGTGTTAAGGCGTACGTCAGCTAAATTGACTGAAAACGTGACAATCAGCAAGAAAATGCCTGAAACTAGGAAAGATAAACCCAAAACTATCTAAAAAGCAGTGGTCCTGTGGTAACGGCCACGGCCGTGACTTACCGAGTTTTAGGTTGTAGGTTCGAACCTAGTCAGGTGCTTCACTTTGTGTAAATTCAATCATCTCTGCTCTCAAACCGGTGAAGGTGTTAACCTGGCATGTCGTAGAATAAAAAAATTGAAGATATTTGATATCTAGTAACCTGCACTGGGCCCCCGTAGTGGATAACGGCCCACTTCTCACCGAGAGGAGGCCTGTCATTATTAATCATTTATTTCAGAACATTCCATATAATTGATAGTAAATCATACTTAAAACTATGTTAGTTATATTATTTATTAATGATTACATCAAATTGCGCTACTAATCATTATACCGGGCACCCCCGGAGCCGTGAATGGCCAATGCCTCAGGAGGAACAATATAGACTGTTTCATCATCATCATCATCTCAGCCGCGCGACGTCCACTGCTGGATATAGGCCTCCTCCTATTTGGGGGGGCTTTGCCATATACCTACGCCATGCTTCGAGAGCGGGTTAGCGATCGCAGTATGGTGGTAAAATGCATAGAGAACGCTGCTGTCCATTCTCTAGTAAATCCCTTAGCCGCCTTTTACCACGCCCACGGGAAGAATTGCGATGGTTTTATTATAGTTATTTTATTTATTTGTAGGTATTATAGTTTATAGTTAATCTGAAAAGATTCTGACTACTTAAACGGATTTTTGCCCAGCGATTTCTAAAAAGTTTAACTTTTTAGACCTCCAGCCGGGACGTCCGAAACCACACGGACCGCACTATTTATAAGCAAGCAGAGGGGTAATTGCGGAACTTTTTATCGGTAGGAATTGGTTTAATATTCATAGTTAAACAACATTCATTGTTTTATTTACGTTGCTGAGCCGACAATTTATTCGAACAAACAACGCAATGGTTTAGAAATAATCTTCAATCCCATTCAGATTCTGATAAAATGTGCGTTTCGCAATTAGGGTGCAGTACATCTTAAAGTTTAACCTGCCACAAAACTTCAAATAACGTAAAATCTTGATTAAGTTAAGTAACTTTAATCTTTTACTCTCTTCTCTTAGAACGAATCTTTTATAGCCAGCTGGATATGATGACCGAACAACAATATTTAACTCGATCCCCAGTTATTTTCCCAAGATAAAGGTTACCTTCGCAAAAACAATTAAAGAACAATAAATTCGCTTTAAACGCCCATTTGTTTATCGTAATATTATTTATTGCTGAAGTGACCCCGTATAACATGAATTATTCCGTAATTAGTTATACTTAAATACCTAAATAGATAGGGTAATATCTAGCTAATGCCGCCCCGGGGTCAGCGGGGCGGTGTACATGAAAACGTCACGCGATTACCGCCTCTAATTGAATAGGCACTATGTTATCTGGTCCATGTTTAATAATTTCCTATCAACCATGTCGGCTCTTTACATCGGCCCCTTTTCGGGATTTCAAGACTATGGTAATTGTTGGTACTATCTTCTTTTATTGCAGCGGCAGATATTTTTCTAGAGACCGCTTAATTTTAGGGACATCCGTTTTCGTTTAGGAAACTTAATTTACCCACATAGGTACCTACTGTTGGCGCTGGTCACTAAGAGGAGCGAATTTAGAATTAATTTCAAAATTAAATATGCGGTGATTGTTAAAAACTGAACGATTATATGTAGGAGTTACATTTGAAAAATAATTGTAAACAAAATATATTTTAAAACAAGCTTTTGATAACTTACCCCAATATGACATTTTTTTAATCTAAGCCCAATATAAATACTCATCAAAACAAAACAAAATATGACCCCGAACTCGATGGATTTAACTTGTTAAGTTAAAAGTTCCTACAGCCTTCTTTCGGCTCTATCATCAGTACAGCTCCATGGTACCATGGTACACCAAATTTGAGCCCGATCAAACATCAGGAAATGGTTGTAATTTAGATTCAAAGATTTCCATACAAATATCGCAAGTTAAATAAAAGCTTGTAAAGAAGAAGCAATATTTAATTTTTACTTTCTATTTCAAGATGACGTGCTCACTTATACGCGCCTACAACATATCACATACTTTTTTAACAATCGCCGCGTATTCAATTTTGAAACGAATTCTAAATTCACTAGTGACCGAAAGCAACCAGAGTCATTTCAACCAGCTTGCATGATGAAGGTAAGGTTCCGTTTTGTTCCATTTTACAGTACCTAAGTAGGTACCTTATATAGGTAGGTAATTCGGTACCTAAGTACCTACTGTTTCTTCATCCTGGATCATCAAATCATTATCTCCTGCCACCCCGCAGCTAATTATTATATTACTAACATTATTATCTACTTACCTTCTAATTATGCAAAGATGATCGAAAGGAAAAGCTCGGTAGGTTGAGAAAGATACGATACTGCGTCTGTAAGTCATTATTATTACAGATTAGATATGTAGGTAGGTACTGGCCCGTGCAATGTAATGAAATGCAACCAATTTTTCCGGAAGATCCGGCATCATCAATAACGGACGTGACAAGAATAAATTAGTTAATATTCATAGGGTAGTCTGTCTTTTGGGATTGTTTCATCAATATTTCTTTTGGAAGTAATTGTGCTGAGCTTGCTTTTTCGGAGTAACTAGATGATTAGAAATTAGATAAATTAAAACTTTCTATTTTATATTCAAACCATGCGCGACCTACGAAAACGTTGCTCTTTACGAAATCCTATTTTATCATTAGGTCATAAGAAAGTTGTATATTAGTGTCATTGTGTGAACTATAATAGACAAGTATCTTTGTGGAACATTCATAACTATTTTTTTTTTTCATACTAGTGTCATTGTGTGAACTATAGACAAGTATCTTTTTGGAACATTCATAACAATTTTTTTTTCCAATTAATGTCGCGTTACTTCGCCTGATAGGAGCAACTTCTCATCACGTTCGAGAGCGAGAACCTTAATACGACACGCTCCGTTCCCGGACTTGGTTGCCGCAAGTCTGATGCATTGTAGGGTAAGACCACCAAGGCATAGGTTGCTGAAAACGTTCAACTGCATTACAGAAGCCCAGGCGTAGATGGTGGGACGAACGAAACGGTAAGGAAGGCATTCCGATGCATAGGAACAATACAGGTTGATTACTTATAATATATTTTACCCATTCTCCATATTGATAGCATCGGTTAAGTAGGTTCTTAGATTAGAGAGACGTAGATTCAAATTCAAGAGTTTAAAAGTGAGTTTAAAGATAAGATAAAAGTGGCGGTTACTTTAAAATCAGTACAAATAAATAGATATCGATATCGATCAATGATGATGACATCCCGTAGACGGGATAAACTCTGCCTTCATGCGACCAAGAACACCGAAGCGGGAAACTCTAACCGTATAAGAATACCTTCATTTACGTTTAGCGATGAATTTCTGACAAAGATTTGACTGAAAAGATTTGGATCCGTGGCTTACGCCCCCAGTGGTCGAGGCACCCGTGGCCGACGCACCCGATTCGATTCATTTAATAAAAATAAAAATTTGTGCTTTTTTTTTTTGTGCATAGTAATGAGTATTTTTTCTTAGGATTAAGATTTTTGACTCTTAATAACTTTTCACCCATCTTTTATAGGTTTGAGCATGATGAGAGAGAAATTATATACTTGCTGGTCAGCAAGGACAGTAGGTACGTCATTGGGATGATAAACGTGATTATGGACTCTGCCGGTTGTTTTCGTGGTTATGTTACATCCTCTTAGAATGCTGATAACGTAGTATTTTATCTCATGAAAACCATAGGTTATGTCCTCTATTCAAGGATAGCAGTAGGTACCTAAAAATGTGCTCCCCCTTCTGCTTAAAATCTTCGGCTACACTTAGCCTAGCCTAGTGTAGCCACACCAGCGCGTAACATCGTGTGACAATATTTGTCATGTTCCCTTCCTGCCTGGTACCAATTTATTTCCGCGAGGCGTAGCGATAAATACGCCTGCGTAAACATTCCCTTATTAGGGTGCTTATCTCAGCTGACGGCAGGGAGTCCCCGGGGCTTCGAGCATGCCTGATTCCTGCCAAACATTGCCTCGTTTTAAATCATCGACTTGTATGAGAATCGGATACATTCGTATAAACTACAAATTAGACCATGCCTGCGAAAGAGTCATTTTCGACAGCCTAATAACTTCCGTGTAACTATTATTAAGTTCACAGGTTTCTATATGGGTGTTTTAAATTAGGTGAGATTGACTTTACGTTATTTTCCAATGGAATTCTAACTCAAACTCAAATAATTTATTTCAAATAAACCAATTACAGGCACATTTGAATTGTCAATGGGTCGGTTAGTCAGGAAGATGAAGCTTGTTGCCAATTCCAAAGCGTAGTAGATACATATGGAGAAGAACGGATAAGAAAATCCAATGGGTATTACCTTCCTGTCAGGGTCGCGAGATTGTTCGAAAGAGATACCGTGACCCTGGCACATAGGCAACTGAAGGAACACGGGTGGGTTTTAGTCAGTAAAAGTCTGACACGCCCTCCCGCTCCGCCCAGAGCGGGAGAAGTCATCTGATGATTACCCATCCAAAAAAAAATAAATGGGTATTACCTTTATAAAAGTCAAAATGTAGAACATTTGTTCAAAGTTCGTAGTACTTTATTACAAAACTAGCTTTTGCCAGCGGCTTCGCCCGCCTTTTATACGTATAAACCTTCCCCTTGAATCACTCTATCTATTAAAGGAACTGCATCAAAATCCGTTACGTAGTTTTAAAGATCTAAGCATACATAGGGACAGACAGAAGGAAGCGTTGTTGTTTTATAGTATGTAGTGATTGATTTGATAGAAGTAATAATTATTACCTGTTTGAAATAGAAAGAAAGAATGCTTTTTAGTTGGACACAGTTCGTCAAACACAAAATAAAAATAATAAAGTGAAAAGAATGAAAAAATAAAAATGAAAGAACCACAGTTGTTGCGCCAAGAAGTTTAATTTCAGCATTTAAACATATTAACAACATAATTATTTGGAATTCAACTTAGTATTTGATCGAATTATTTCGATCGTCGTCGTATCGTACACATCAACAAGAGGTAGCTGATGTCTAGGATATCCCTTGACATCGCTAAAACCTTCAACTAAACACATTTCAATTCATCCAATTCTCGAATCAATCACTTGGTCCTTTCGTCCACGGAGAGTAAGTTCAAAGCTCCGCCTCAGATTAAGATTTCCTCGCCTGCGTTGATCTCACATCTCACCGGTGCGAGCAAACATCCCGTTGGTTTGCGCAGTGATTGTGGCCCGGTGTGTAAGTGTGTGCGCAAACAGGCACACAGGTGCCGCCGGAACACAACCCCTGTTTGAACAGGCCACTTCGCGCCCTCCGACTCACTTGTTACATCTTGACATTTGAACTTATAATCAAAGTTTGGCCGCGGCTTCATTCATGCGTTTGGGATAAGTGTTTATTGGTTTCAATCCCTTTTGGTATGGAGTGACAGGATCGGTTGATAAGCGCACAAGATTTAGATCAATACTTAATAATCATGTATATTTAACGGCGCGGTAGGTATATCTGCGTTTTATTCAATGTCGGATTAGCGATAGTCGATTTTCCGGATTTTTTTTTTTTTCATTGTTCGTGCCTTTTTTTTTGTGGGTGGGAAATCATAAAATAACGTGTCCCGCTCTGGGTGGAGTGGAAAGGGGTGTCAGAATTTTACTGACTAAAACCCATCTGTGTTCCTTCAAAATCAAAATCAAAATCAAAAGTCATTTATTCAAACTAGGCTGAAAGTCAGCACTTTTTGAACGTCAAAGTCACATAAGACAGTCCCCCCAAAACGCCCGCCCTTCGACACTTCCTAGTGCTTTGGCTGGGAAGAAGAAGTGGCGGAACAAACTCCCCAGCAGCACTGCTGTCTGTTAAGTTAGAAGAACTTGATTCTATACAATATTGTATAAGTTATTAATATAATAAAACAAAACATACATTATTCGCCATATGTCAGCTAGCACACGCCATTATACCAACAAAACATTGAAAACTTCAGTTGCCTATGCCAGGGTCACGGTAACTCTTTCGAACAATTCGGCGACCCTGGCAGGCATCGGTCCCAGCGAACCCCTTAAATTTTTACCTGTATATCAAAAGCTTATTTACAACAAGGCTATAACGGTTTTTTTTCGTCTGGATATTCTAATTCAACTTCCACTGACCTCCCATTTACCTAATTATCATCTTTATTTCGGCACAAATTTTAAAAGTTCAATCTTAGGGTTCGATCGAACCTAAACCGTTCCCGACCGACAGTCGCTTTTCTAACTTCTTAGGTATGCAAGTGGCACAGTTCAGAATGACTTCATCGCATCAAGTGTTCCGGGAGTGCGGGATAGTTTCAAATATTGACAGAGTGTAATCTGGCCGGCACCGTATGTTGGTTAGCGGAGGCCTGGTAATGTGCTCGGTTAACACCGCGCCGCGCACCGCTCTGCGGCTGCGCACCGGCTCATTACCGCAGTCCTACTATCTGGTACAAGTACAACACTACGCGCTAAACGTTATTCGCGATGCCTTCTACGGACTACGCAACTTTGCACATATACCTAATTGGATGCAGATATGTAGGTAGATCTTGAAGACGTTTAAAACATGAAGTAAAGCCTTTTAAACAAAGGGTAGATAAGTTAATCAGTCTCAAAAGAGGCTCTCAAACCCGTAAAAAGTACCGTGGTAGTTAATTCTGATGAAGGTAAAGCACTTTCCGTTCTGACGGCCATTTCACTCTTTGCTTTACACCTAGACCTACTCAATAGGTTTCATCTCAATTAGGTAGGTGCCTACATAGCTAGAGCCTGACTTGTTGTTGACAAAACTGAAGAGCTTTCACGTGACAAAATAGTTTTGTTGGAACTACCATTGACATTGTTACCATTTGAAGTAAAGAATCGAATGTAATAAAAAGACTGTCTTCTTGCCGGAGACCTGTTTCATGATGTTTTCATGAATACCTACGTGACATAAAATCATGAAAAATACCTTTCCATAAAAGCAAACAAAATTATGTTAAACCCTACTTTTGCACCCATGTTTTGACGTATTTCCCCAGTCCTACGTCGTAGTTAGGTGGGCCCCAGTACCTACGTGCCTACTTATTGACAAAGATATCGAGCGAAGTGGACGTTATCAGTGTTTTGTGGACACAGATGTGGTCTGCGGGTTCCCATGCATCGCCACCCTCCTTGAAGCCGGTAATTGATCGCCCTAATGTAAGTCAAGGACTTATTGGACAATATTTTGATATTTTCATCCGCTTGATTAATTATAGAGCTTGAACATTCATAATTAACTTGAATTAAGAACGTGACGATGTTTCTAAGATGGTTGCTGTATCAGCAACTTTCTAATGTAACACAAAACAACCTTTTTCAGTGTAAAAATAAGCCTTACTTTGGATTGGATTAGGAGATGACTCAGAAAGGATATAATTATGTTCGTTATGACTTAACATAAAACATAAAATTACACCTTGTTTCTTGAAGGGTTAGGCAAAATTGTACGGTACCGGTATTGTATGACCCAGAAAGGATATAATTATGTTCGTTATGACCTAACATAAAACATAAAATTACACCTTGTTTCTGGAAGGGTTAGGCAAAATAGTACGGTACCTATAGTACATACACATTTCACCAATTAATAACAACCCATATCCCAAATTTGATAGAATACCTACTTAACATATTTATTTATAAAGGCTAAATTATAGAATTCCTCCACTTCCGGGATGTAGGGCCAATCAGATTGCATTCGCGGAACGGCGGCGGCTTATCATCTGTAAACACGGCGCATCTGTAGGTAGGCGGGCCCTGTCTCTACTGCGTTCAAACAAAGCCGACATCTTTTGATTCAGAAATCTTTGAATCTATGATTTAAAACATTTTTGGATGTTTTGTTAAATAAAAATGCAAAATATTATGTGTGGTATTAGGTTGTTACAGAAAGAGGATCATACATCATGCAGGCTGGCATACAAAGGATTCTGGTTGCATTCGATGACTCTAGCGAAATTAGAATCCGTTTAATCATCATTCTGAAATGTACGTACGTGAATTGTATCGATGATAAAGGAAACTTAGGATAGAAATGTATTTGCACTGCCGCTACGCTTACCTCAAAAGACCATCTCAGACACCAATCTACATGATTCCCCAAATGATCTGACTAAGATTATTTCCGGATTTTTAATACAGTGACATTAAACAATGACATTAATATTTACTTTGTAGCTAAAGTAATAATTATTTTGTTTTAATTATATAATGGTGAGAGACTTTTGGGTATTTTCTTTTTGTTTGGTTTCTTTTTTTACTTTTATTTTTATTATGATCTGGCATTTTGAATAATATATGAGGCCTACCCAAATGTCCTTTCTTTGATATTGTTCGTCAAATCGCTGAGCTCCTTAAATTCTGAGATGAGCTGCATGATTACTGATAAATGCGTGCATTGACTGGACAGGTCCACTCAATTTGTGTTCTTTCCATTTCAGACACCATTCTACATGGTCCTTACATGGTCTGACCAAGATAATGTCTGGACTTTAAAAGAGACTGTGACCTTTTTTTCTGGATGGGAAATCATCAAATGACTTCTCCCGCTCTGGGCGGAGCGGGAGGGCGTGTCAGACTTTTACTGACTAAAACCCACCCGTGTTCCTTCAGTTGCCCATGTGCCAGGGTCACGGTATCTCTTCCGAACAATCTCGCGACCCTGGCAGGCATCGGTCCTAGCAGACCCCTTCAGTGCTGCTGACATCTCTTTGAGGCACGCGTGGAACACTACGCGCCGTCGACCCGAGCCTGGTCCTTACCGGGCGGCGAGCTACCCATTGCTCGCCGCCCGCAAGCTCGCGCCTACTGTGGCCGGGAGTCCGCTATCGACTCCCGACGCCCGGGGCGTCTCCTCCTACGACGGCTAGGGACGTGAGGGCGCAGAGTCCGCCACTCCCTCACGCGCCCCGCCTCCTCCTTCGCGAGCATTTCTGCTTCGCAGAAGGAGGTGACGGCTTCTCATGCCCTCTCGCTCCGTACCATGGCTCGCACCAGGGCCGGACGCGAGAGGTCGCCGCCGCCGATCGCCTCCACGAGGACACGGCGGTGCTCCGCCCAGGCAGGGCACACCTCCACCGTATGCTTCACCGTGTCCTCCAGACAAGCCTCGCAATGGAAACACCTAGGCGTTTCCTCCTGCTTTGTCCTGAACAGGAACCCACCGAAGCACCCATGCCTGGTGAGAACCTGCGTCAGGCGGAAGGTAAGGACGCCGTGGCGCCTCTTTATCCACTCCTCAAAGAGGGGACTTACCGCCGCAATTGTGGCGTGCCCAGAGACTGTGACCTTTAAGTTTATTTCGGTCTTTCTTCTCAGAGCAGTTTGATAGGTAACGCCGACCTCATGTAGTTTTAAACTTTATATTTAACGAGTAAAACTGTTTGTATAAACTTACTTACAGAACAAAATATAAACATACTTACAGAAAAAAATATAAACTTAGTAATTACAGAAGAAAAAAACATTTAATAATATTATTTACGATATTCGCAGAAAATACGAATTCCAGCGCAAAAATAATTCAATCCCCAGATTAATTTACTAATATTAGCTTAGTTGGCCGGAATCCATTGAGCATAAAAACTTTTTACAAAAAAATAATAAAAGACTTCCTTAAAAAAAACACTAAAAAGTCAAAAATAACTTTAATTTCGGAATTCGGTGTCTTAGGATCTGTATTTAAGGTTTATTTGCCACCGACTTCCGTAATTAAAGTTATTTTTTTACTTTTTAGCGTTTTTTTAAGAAATTCGGTTGGTTTTTTTGTACCAGTGTATGTAGTGACCATTGGGGAAGCACCAGCTTTCAAATAAAAAAAAAATCATCAAAATCGGTTCACCCAGTCAAAAGTTATGAGGAAACAAACATTCAAGAAAAAAAAAGAAAATACAGTCGAATTGATAACCTCCTCCTTTTTTTGAAGTCGGTTAAAAATCACAATTATTAATCAGTGAACATTTTATTTTAATTTTTAAGTGCCGATTGTTACTTCCACAGAGTTCCACAGGAACCCTTACCCTTCATCGGAATTCAATACAGGGCGTGATAATTCCACAAAACCCACAAAACCACAGTGTTTACTCTGCAGGGAATTCTGTGAGAAAATTTTCCCCTTTTCAATCTATCGAATGGATTCCGATACTCGGTATCGATCCCTAGCAGCACCCTTATAAATTGATATCGATTTTCCCAGGGACACTTGAAGCAGGTGCTCATAATCTAATCAGTAAGTAATTATTCGTTTGGGCGATGATAAAACGCGCTCGAGTGGTACAATAATGATTTTGAAAGTCATCTTTCAGCTACCGTCGGGTTTTACAGCGCCATTAATTGTTTTATAGCCGTTGTTACATCCACTGTAAAGATAACTGCGGTCGTGGGGATGTTTATAAGATTTCAAGACGAACCGACCGAAGGGGAGACTTTTAATGACGGTTTGAATGTAAACACGTTGGTTCTTGTTTTGACATTGATTTGCTAATACAGGATTTTGAAAAAGAAATATAACTTGAGGCTTTTATGTGGTTCCAACTTTCCATTGCAACTAAAGTTACAAATCAACGACAAAATACATGTTATCTTAAAACTCTACAAATCTTATTTTTGTCGTAGACATTTCATAGACGGTGCTACGAGTCTTTTTTATATAAATTAATAGCACTTAAAAATATAAAATTAAACGTGTTTCATTAATAAATAGCTGTATTCTTAGGTATTAAGTTTGGGTACAGTAAAACGAATTCGGTATATAAAGGTTTATCACTTTTTAGCGAAGGACATCTTAAAACTAAATGTAACCAGGATTTCCGTGCCTTTGCCTCGCTGTCGTAGCAAGTGCCGTAGTAATGCAAGTGAGCTTTTTACGAAAATAAACCGTTGCTTAATTAGTATATATTCAAATATTAATCGGATTTGTCTGTCTTTCTGTTCTTTTTCACGACTAAACGAATTCAGATGAAAATGGGTTTTGGAGGTCAGATAGGCAGTCGCTCCATGTAAGTTACTGGTATTCAGCCACATACGGTTAGACTGGAAGCCAACCCAAACATAGAGAAAAGGCTAGACAGATGATGATGATCATGAATGACTGAACGAATTTACATGACATTTGGCAGAAGGAGTCGGATAAACCAAGATCTGGGTTAGGACATAGGTAACTATATTGTTGATCCTTGTGGTCCTGTGGGATTATTTCCGAACCCGAGCAAAATGTAAAAAAAAAATCCCAGAGAATTCACGTGATGCCATGTCTGACGCGGCTTCAACTGATTTAATCTTCACTAAACATTTTTTTTGGCCTGCTAAAGTGCTGGATTGTTAATTTCACGGCGTTGGTGTACATTACAATGATTAAGGCCGAACATATTGAAATGTTTCTCACGTTGTACGGAGTGCAGATGGTTTTCATTTTCCACATGAATCACTCCTGTTTTGATGATCAAGATACGACGGAATTTGTGAGCATTGATGAGGGAATTTCTCACTGGAAAAAATGAAGTTCTACTTCCCCCACACATTGTAGTGTACAATTGTATGCTTCTGGATCCAGCGCTTTAAGCCGTGCGTTGTCCGTAAATAAATTTCAGATTGCATAGAAGATTATTATTGGCAGACCGCTCCAAATTGGGGGAAGCCTATGTCCAGCAGTGGATATCTTCCGGCTTAAACGAAGTAGAAATGCAGTGATAGCCAGACCCAAGCAAGTACTTTACTATATGTAATTTATTTTATCACCACAGCACGCGTAGCGTGACCACCATAGAAAGAACTTTGTCTATTCTTGGTAGAATAGAGATAGAATTGTCATGCTACGCCAGCATAAAACGGTACAAATCTTTCTACAATCTTAAATTCTGTCTTTAATCTTTCTACAATCTGTAATTTTGTCTATTGTTCCGTCGACAAAACCCATTTCTACGGTGGTCATGCTACGCGTGCTGCTCTCAAAACTGTAAAGGAAAACATCGTGAGGAAATCGGCCGGAAGTGTTTTGATTTTGATTTTTAACCGACGAAAAAAAACGGAGGAGGTTATCAATTCGACGCGTATATATTTTTATTTTTTTTTATGTATGACCACGCATAACTTTTTACATAGTAGTCCGATTGTGATAATTCTTTTTTTATTGGAAAGGGTATACTCCGAGAGTGGTTTCATATAATTTGGAAAACAAAATCGAACCCTAAGGGTCAGAAAACAGGGGATGATTGATTGTTCACTCAGTGATTGTAATGTATTACCACGCATAACTTTATACAGAGTAGTCCGATTTTGATCATTCTTTTTTCATTGCATAGGGTATACCTTGCCAAGTATTATTAGTACATTAAAGCCACAAAAAATTGTAAAATAAAAACTTTTTAACAAAAAATTAAACCGCCGAAAAAACTGAAAAGCAAAAAATAATAAACCTTAAAATTTTGAGTCGGCGCTGAAAAATCAATGAACAAAGATCACTCAAAGCGCCGACTCATAATTTTAAGGTTTATTATTTTTTGCTTTTCAGTTTTTTCGGCGGTTAAATTTTTTTTGTGATTTACTTCATCCAAAGAAAATTTTCACTTTGCTTTCTTTTCCACAATTTTGTTTTTTAATAATGAACGACATACGTAAAGTCTTATATAAAGGAGGAACACTGACTCCCAAGTCACAGGTATAAACCTAGTTTGGGAGCCAGGGGACCTATGCTCGTGATACAATGTCAGTATGTTTTAAAGTAATGTGTGTAACTATGTTGTCAGTTTTTTAAATAAAGATTATTAGTTAATTAACCGACGAAAAAAAACGGAGGAGGTTATCAATTCGACGCGTATATTTTTTTTGTTTGTTTGTTTTTTTTTTTATGTATGACCACGCATAACTTTTTACATAGTAGTCCGATTGTGATAATTCTTTTTTTAATGGAAAGGGTATACTTTGAGGGTGGTCCCATATAAATTTGGAAAACAAAATCGAACCCTAAGGGTCGGAAAACAGGGGATGATTGATTGTTACCTCACTGATTGTAATGTTTAACCACGCATATCTTTATACAGAGTAGTCCGATTTTGATAATTCTTTATTCATTGGATAGGGTATACTTTGCCAAGTATTATAAGTACATTAAAGCTACAAAAAAATATAAAATAAAAACTTTTTACCAAAAAATTTAACCGCCGAAAAAACTGAAAAGCAAAAAATAATAAACCTTAAAATTATGAGTCGGCGCTGAAAAATCAATGAACAAAGATCACTCAAAGCGCCGATTCATAATTTTAAGGTTTATTATTTTTTGCTTTTCAGTTTTTTCGGCGGTTAAATTTTTTGGTAAAAAGTTTTTATTTTATATTTTTTTGTAGCTTTAATGTACTTATAATACTTGGCAAAGTATACCCTATCCAATGAATAAAGAATTATCAAAATCGGACTACTCTGTATAAAGATATGCGTGGTTAAACATTACAATCAGTGAGGTAACAATCAATCATCCCCTGTTTTCCGACCCTTAGGGTTCGATTTTGTTTTCCAAATTTATATGGGACCACCCTCAAAGTATACCCTTTCCATTAAAAAAGAATTATCACAATCGGACTACTAAGTAAAAAGTTATGCGTGGTCATACATAAAAAAAAAAACAAACAAACAAAAAAAATATACGCGTCGAATTGATAACCTCCTCCGTTTTTTTTCGTCGGTTAATTAACTAATAATCTTTATTTAAAAAACTGACAACATAGTTAAATTTTTTGGTAAAAAGTTTTTTTTTTTAAATGTCCTAGAATCAAAAATACCCAGCCATGTGACATTCACCAACCCGCATTGGGTCCGCGTTGTGGATTATGGCCTCCTTAGAGAGCGGAGGCCTATGTTCCAGCAGTGGCAACATTATTATATGCTGACTATGCATTAAGTTGGAAATCGATTTAAGGGGCTGCCAAAATGAAATGAAATTCAGAGTGTGTGTGTATTATGTGCCTAGATATGGTATAAGCACCTATACAGCCTAGTATATCTTTAGGTCCTATAAAGGGATTATGTAGAATTTTTAGTTATGGGAAGATCACACCCAGTAATAGTTATAAAAATGTGTACTTGATGTGGATATGATAGTAACTGTTGAGCCAAACAAAACAATAGTGTTTTAGAGCTACCATTTACGCCCTAAGAACCTACGAGTTACGTCTCGTAGACCTACCCGTAGCAATAAGTTATGGGTGAACATAAGTCCAAATCGGCACGAGGAATGTTGCAACAAATGCACTTTGGCGGCAACAAACTGTCCAATACACGTTCCCTTGGCAAATTTATGTGCAATAATACACTAATACCTAAGTACGGTGGGCGGCTGCGTCGGCGCAACACTGAAAAGCAGAAATAGCGTGGGCGGGCTCTTCACAGATGACAGCTATCTGCTCTGTTTATGACTTCCTCAGCCAATGGCCTCTAAGCGTTCGCAAGTGCATACCTAGCCTAGGCCAATTTTATATTTTGAGTGTGTATCTACCTCCTTCTGAAGTATTTCGATGGACCTCTAAAACCAAGTTAACTTGCTTCTCTATTTATAAATTTTAGTGCCTAACTGTGTCCATTTATTTAGTCATGTAGACCTGTATCTATCATGTGTTTTAAAAACTAGTAGTGGTCAAAGTTTGACCATAATTTATATAAAACTTTTTTTTTTTCATATGCATTGTTTTAGAAAAAGTAGCTTTCTGCACTCCTTCTTCACATAAACTTTCACTGTACCAAATTGTATACTCCTCCTTCCTGTCGTAAAAAGGGGTACATTTTTTTTTTTGCTTCACGACTTTTTATAAAGATTTCATTCTTGCTAGGCCTAACGCTGAGGTAGTAGGGCTAGTTATTTATATATATTATAAACCCGCAGGGCAGCATGTGGCATGCTGTTGGGTAGCAGCGACCCCACGGACCCTATCTCCCGGGAGTATCCTTGTTCCTCATCTCTAGCTTGCCTTTATTGGCCGGCTGGAGTGAAAACTGACGAGGTTCAGAGCTCCCACCTCACTCTTGCCTTTATTGGCTGGCTTGAGTGGAGATTCACAAGAGCAAACGTGCTCGGGGAAAGGAAGTATTCCAGTAAGTGCTCGTAAGGATCTTGACCATCTTCCGGGCTCTGGGATTGTTCTGAAAGCCGTGGAATACCTCTCCACTTCTCAAGCACCTCAGGAAGTGTTGCCCCCTTATTGCTTTGTCACTATGTGCTAGCGACGTTTCCCGGGGGCCCATTATTGAGTGTGCAAGTCACCCCCTGCCATTTTATCCGTATATACAAAACATTGATCAGGCAGGGGCCATAGTTCTTCCATAGTTGCAGTTACCAATCCACTGAACCCATCCAAACCCATAGCCTAATTTGTTTTGTTTCTATATTCTGTAATAGTCCTGCTCCAACCGGGTATTGTCCTTGGGTGCACTTGCATAGGTGCATAAAGGGATAATCGTCGGTTGGTGCCCCCTCATCATTTACAATTGTCTAAGGGGCCTCTGCGAGTTGACTTCGGCCCCTCGTACACCTTCCAAAGGACCGGGATCCCAGGGTCCCTAGATATGTTAACAGATATAAATAATAATAATAAATATTAAATTGTTTATTAATAAAAAGGGACACATTTACAATAAATACGTTAAACAATTAAAATAGAGCAGATTTGCTCATTTGCCTGAACTAGGTAGAACCTGTGTTTCAGGCTACAAATGCACAAATTCTTAATTTAATAAATTAACAATGTGTAGTAATAACTAAAATTAAAACTTGGGTAATAAAAGTAAAATAGCGTGTTAGCGGTTTTATTTGCAGACAACTAGTAAATCTTCTGTCTGCATAATCTATGGTTAGTAAACATTGAAGTATATTTTTTTACAGCTATAGCAGTTTAATTCATAGATACTTAGTTTTCTATTTAATCTATTGTACAGAAATGGGCCTAAAAATGTATAGAATCTTTCTACAAAGACATGTTTTCAGGTCTCATTTGTTATACATACTATATCATTCCGTCTCTTGTTAGTATTGTCAGCAGTGTAGGTAAGCATGGTGTGCTGTTTTAATACTAATTGCATAATGAAAAGCTGCCGAACAGTCAGCACGTTGCAAGTTTTATAAAGTAGATCTGTGGGAAAAAAGAAAGGATGGAAGTTTGCTACCTTCAAAATTGCTCTCTGAGCTCTTTCAAGAGGAAGCAAATTCGTTTTTGGTGCACCGCCCCAAGAAGTGATACAGTATTGAATAATAGATTGACATAGGGCCAAATAAACTTGTGCGATTAATTTTTTGTCTGCTAATGTTCGTAATTTCTTTAAAACATATATAAGTTTACGCACTCTTATGAGCACATTATGCTAAGTATAGTATAGTATATGTATATAGTGTACTTCTCCTATAACACCTACGATGAAATTAAAACTCAACTAATTCTTCCATGCCAGGCCTACGAACGTGTTTTAAAGTCAGCAAAATATTTAACAATAGTTCAGAATCAGAACTAGGCAATTTTGTTTCTAATGTAACCGTATCTTTGTTTGGACACATCAATCACTGTTACTGCCTACCGGTTGTACATTCAGGTGCTGAGCTTTTCTAAACAATGGCTAATAACATACATAACACCTAAGCATATGTTCCTAACTACCTAAGTTGAACTTATTGTGGTACACTCGGCTACAAATGGATTTCCAGTTTTAACTGGCCTCGCATTGTGTAGGATTTTTGTACAATGAGAAGTCAGCTGATACTGGGAATGTATATCTTCATTTGTAGTCGTGCGTACCTTGCCTAAATTTGACACGTCGTCGTTGAGTCGTGTGTAGCCTTGAGTGAACGTTATTTTGTTCAATTGTTTCAAAAGTATGCCATCTTGGTGCTGGCAAAAGGACTGTTTTGACCAAATAGGTAAAAGCTTTATAAGACTGGCCGGCGAGAGAATGCGTTTATGATACCTGTCAGTTTCAAATAAACGAATACGTATTTAGCGAATTTGATCTTTATGAGTTACTAGAATTGTTGCACTGACAGGTGTCACGAACGCATTCTCTTAGCGGCGAGACTAAGCTGTGGCTACTTTTGCATGGCAATTTGTTGATGTGTTTTAGAGAGTTCGTGCATAGTCGAACAAATCCGTGGTGATATGTAGGTATGGAAGGCGTAAGTACGCCTTTAGTTACTATAAGCTTCGTGCATTATTTAAGGATTCATAAAGTCACAATCCCATACACCACAATTTGCAGTAGGTCCTGTAACAAACAAAAACCTTAACGAAACACTCTTGATCCAAACGCTTCTTACATATTCATCAACACCAACTTTGAAACTAACCCGACAGCCGAGCTGTGGCTGTCCAAAACAAAAACATACTTAAAGATTGAGTAACGCGGATATAATGAACACGTGCCCTCTGTGCCTAAAACCGAAGCACTTGTAGATAAAATAGGTGCGTATAGTTAACTAATACTTATGGCACTTATAATCCTTCCCGTATAATATCTACAGATGTATGTATGGCAGACGGATGGCTGTGAAATCTGGCAGTAAATCATTGTGCGCGCGACTATTAAACTTTTTGTCAATGACATGTCGTCCTATTAAGATTTTTAAATTAAACTTTAATGGCGGAATAGTTGTTTCTATTATTACGCAAAGGTTGAACGAATTGTAAACGTTTTTTAGGGTTCCGCACCTCAAAAGGAAAAAGCGGAACCCTTATAGGATCACTTCGTTGTCCGTCCGTCCGTCCGTCTGGCAAGACCCTTTTTCTCAGAAACGCGTGGAGGTATCAAGCTGAAATTTATATCAAATACTCAAGTCTACTGTCCCTTAAAGTTGTGAAAAATCAAACTTCTAAGCTAACGCAATCAAAAGATATAGCTGTTTATGCCGCAAATTTCCGCAATTTTTCGAAACTCGCAAGGGAATCAAAACTTAAAGGGTACTTCCAGTCGATCTAGAATTTTGAAATTTGGTATGAAGCAACGTCTTAAAGCACAGATAAAGGAAAAATTGCGAAAACAGTAATTTTTTAGTTGCATCATATAATAAAAATATTTTGAATAGTTTTAAACTTACTACCCCTTTCCTCATGAACGCGTAGAGGTATTAAACACTACAGGTTTATACGGAACCCTCGGTGCGCGAGTCCGACTCGCACTTGGCTGTTTTTTTTTTAAGGACATTATCTAGGTAGTACAAACGTGGCTGAGTTGTTCTTTTCACCATCACTTTCAATTCCTTAGGTATCTACCTACCTACAAACATGATGATGAAGCTTTTAGTTCATTGTTTTATCATTTCATCTGTTGGAAAAATAATGAGGTAATCCTCAAAACAACGTATAGGTATACTTTGTGTGTTACAGTACACACAACTTCCCCTTATAATATGGTTTTCCTCTTTTAGAACAAAAGGATTTCGCAACCTTCTTTTTGTAAACTATCAAAATTTTAGTGATCGTGTAGATACTTACATCAATATAGGATTTGAAACTATATTTCATTATAACAAACTAGTATGACATCGATGAAATTTCTAACATTTCTATAATGACAACGGAGCCATATAAATCACAGTGATCGCTACAAGTAGTTACCACTTCGAGAACATAATGTAGCTTGCAGCAATTAAAGCATGAGCTGCTATCAGTGATTGTCAGGAGCCCGATGTTACTAACCAGATGGCGCCGCGCGGAGGGTCTGTCGCAGCAAAAACTAGTACTCAATCTGTAATACAAAAGGCAGCGCCCATGTGTACCGCGGGACAGAGCCACAGACAAACTACGCGCTCTAATTTGTCATTCTTTGATGGTTTTTTGCTGAATAAACATGTTACTCATTAGTTTTTCAGAGATTAATCTACTCATTAAAGTCCATTTTTCTCAGAAAACAGTGATTTATGAACATGTTACTAATGAAAAATAGGTTGTTGGATTTTCAACAACATCATAGGGTCACTGCGCCATTCAGGACTCTACCAATAGAAATATCAAAAATAGGCATCTACACTCTACTCATTCCTCAGTTTAGTATTAGTGTAATAAAAATGTTTTACATTATGAGAACTCGTTCTGAGTAATAAACAAGGAAACCGCTGAAGTTCGCCGAAGCGGGAGGTGATTATTTCTCCTCAGATTACTTCCCGAGAGTAATCCGTTAGAAATCGATCGACTTTTAGTGGCGTGTCAGTGTTTGAAGAAAAAAACATAATTTATTGTCAGCATTCAGATCGCAAGGAAACCCGAACGGGCATTAGAAAATAAAAAAGTAATAAAATAAGAGATGTTTACGAGCGTAAAATGACGTGAGTCGTGAGGCCACGCCACTTGGGCTGTACACAAGTGTTCGTGCACCACTGTTCACTGCGCCGCGCCGTATGTAAAGGGTAAATCGTAATTTATTTTCTTTATAGTCGTTGGTCGTCGACGCTTAATGGGTTTGGTTACCTAGTAATTATCGGGCGCGCGCCGTAAGCTAAACCAATTTGAGTAGCGTCGAAGCGCGCTCAAGTGCGCATTTCATATTGTTTATGTCAATACCAGCTTTTTGTCCAGATATGGGTCTAAACTTCAACTATTTATAGCTCTGTTACCAAACAAAACAGCATGCTGTATGTTATTTGTCAGTTTGTTTAAGAATTTATGAATCAACTTAATTAAATCTACGGAACTTCAGACTTTCAGTGCAGAACTTACAGAGTTTTTTTCTTGTGCCTGGGAAATCATCAAATGACGTCTGCCGGTCTGAGTGGAGCGGAAAAGCGTGTCAAACTTTTACTGACTAAAACCCACACGTGTTCCTTAAGTTGCCTATATGCCAGGGCCACGGTGACTCTTTCGAACAAATCTCGCGACCCTGGCAGGACCTACAGATATTAACGTAGATTTGCTTTTTACTAACTTGTTTCACTGTCTGAGTCACTCAGTACCTTACTTACCTACATAGAGTAAATAAACTCCTGAACGAGGTTTTACTCTCAGTATCAGCCGCTGTAGCTAGACTACACTAACTATAGGTATTGAGTCGACTCAAGTATGGGGAGAGTTAGGTAAGTAGGGTCCAATCTATTTGAAACGAGCTGTGCCCGTGACTTCGCCCGAGTGGATGTTGAAAATGATCTTGATCACACGGGGACGAGCTACCGGGCCAAAATGTAGTGTATGATACTCCTTATAATAATAATATAATATAGCCATTTATTTCCCAAAATATAAAAGCTTACAATTTTATAACATTCCTTACATAATGTCATGCAGTATTAGAATAACATACAACATAAAATAACCAAATATAACAAAAATAACATAATACAGTTATCTAAAGAAACTGTTATTTGTTTGACCGAATTATACATTTTTATTTCATTCATATTTATATTCTTTATTTTAGAATGTATATTATTATTGTCTTTTGAACAATTGATTCAATTAAAATAGTCTCATTATAAATTCAAATTATTATCAGAAAATAGTAAACATTTAATGATATTCCTTAGTTCTCATAATATCAGCAATCTGCCAGTGCCCAAGTGCCGTCAAATTTGATAGAGCCGTTTTAAAGATTAGCCGAAACAAACAGACAGACACTTAAATATCACTTATTTGCATCTACATAAGTATGGATGTACCTATAGATTTGCGATCCTGTCTTGAGCTAATGACTCAATACAGATTCGATTCTAGAATGGATTAGTAAGAAATCTTTGAGTTTTATTTTATTTAATAGGGACAAAAACGCTAACATGCTCACGGAAATAAAAGATTCATAAATTAACATTTTAAAATTTGCGAGAGCGTATATTAATTGTATTACTATTATAATCTGCACTTTAAAAAAATCTGATCTTGATAACAGTCAAAAACTTGAATTGACATGTTAATTAAATCTATTGTCTTCCAACCACCCTGCGTTTTGAAACTAGAATCCCAACAGTGGCAGCATCACCGGTCGATTGTCAAGCAAAGATCGTTTTAGCCTAGTTTGGGAAATACGGAAATCCCACTTTTCTTCTTTTTATTTCTTGGTGGGAAATACCTACCTCCTGTTTTGGGTGGAGCGGGAGGGTGTGTTAGATTTTTACTGACTAAAACCCACCCGTGTTCCTTCAGTTTCCTGTGCCAGAGCCACGGTAACTCTTTCGAACGTATACGAAACCCTGGCAGACGGAAAACCCCCTGTAATATTTTATGCAATAAGGTTTTTTTCATTTTTAACCGACTTCAAAAAAAGAGGAGGTTCTTAATTCGGTTGAATTTTTTATTATGTAATCACACATTATTGTTGTCCATACAGGGGCGGTGGCTGCATGCGACGGGCACACGTGAAGCGACCTATGAACGCGTTCATGGTGTTTGCACAGGCGATGCGAAGGCGCCTCTCTGAGCAGCGGCCGGCGCTGCACAACGCTGAGCTCAGCAAGTCGCTAGGATCTATGTGGAAGTGAGTCATTTTAAGCAATTTATAACACTGTTCTCAAAGGTTCACGAGACTTACACACATATAACATCATGCCAGTGTATTCCCCAAAGGAGTTGGCTGCGGGTGTACAGACGCCAGCACATCAAGCTACCCGAGACTGTAAAATTTTCCCAATCAATTTTGAACCTAATACTTTAGTGATAAAGTTAAAAATCTATTAAAGAAAGTGGACAGATTGTAGTAGCTTTGTGTGCTGGCGTCTGTACCTACCTAGTGTCCGTATGGATTTAGGAGCCATGTCTCATATTAAAGCGCGGGTACTACAAACTTTCAAAATGTATTTATTTCTATGTTCTGCAATAAATGAATTGAATTGAATTCCTTGTGATGCCGGACATAAAGAATAGCACCATACCCATTCTTCCCGTGGGTGTCGTAAAAGGCGACTAAGGGTCGTACTAGAGAATGCGCAGCAGCGTTCTCTATGCATTTTACAACCATACGTATACTGCGATCACGATTGCGAGGCGATTATGGTAAACCCCCCCTTTTTGGGGGAGGCCTAAATCCAGCAGTGGATGTCTTTCGGCTGATATGATGACTACAAACATTTTGTAGTAAATTGCCGATTTTGTTGGCCCGATCATGGAATTTGTAGTAAATCCTGAACGATACCTAACAGTACACCCACTTTCGTCGACTGAAGCTTAATTAGTTTTGCCAGATATATTAACTACCAAACTAAATCTCAACACATTCCTCAAATTATATCCAAATATCCAATTGAAGCTGATAGTACGATTATAAACCCGTATACCAGTTCCCCGGTACATTCGCCTGGTCGAGTGGCCGGTCGCGGTGCGCGTGCGGCGTCCCACCGCGCGGCGTGCATCGATTGTTTACTCATTAAAATGCTATCGCCGCTAACCGACGCGATAACATCTCTAACTGTTTCCACTTCGGCTGAGCTCGGCTCGCTCAAATAGAAAATTGTGTACCAAATTCGCACCGAGATCAATCTGGGATCGAGTTTGTTGTAGGTTACTAACTTTTGTGTAGGTAGATTCATAGTAGCAAATATTTTTTTTTTTTACCGACCACTACTTTCCATGTCCTGGGCAAAGGACTGCTTCCACTTCTTCCACCGTTCGCGAACCCGTGCGTCCTTCTTCCAGTTTTGATGGAACCTATCCAACTCGTCCCGCCATCTTCTATGTGGTCTGCCGCGAACCCACCTTACGGTCTTAGGGCACCAATTCTCCTGCCACGGTCACGGATTTGTTCGAGATGGTTACCGTGGCCCTGGCACAGGCAACTGAAGGAACAAGGGTGGGTTTTAGTCAGTAAAGGTTTGACATGCCCTCGCGATTCGCCCAGACCGGGAGACGTCACTTGATGATTTCCCACCCATATAAAAACTTTTTAACAAAAAATTAAACCGCCGAAAAAACTTAAAAGCAAAAAATAATAAACCTTAAAATTATGAGTAGGCGCTTTGAGTGATCTTTGTTCATTGATTTTTCAGCGCCGACTCAAAATTTTAAGGTTTATTATTTTTTGCTTTTAAGTTTTTTCGGCGGTTTAATTTTTTGTTAAAAAGTTTTTATTTTACGATTTTTTGTGGTTTTAATGTACTAATAATACTTGGCAAGGTATACCCTATCCAATGAAAAAAGAATGATCAAAATCGGACTACTCTGTATAAAGTTATGCGTGGTAATACATTACAATCACTGAGTGAACAATCAATCATCCTCTGTTTTCCGACCCTTAGGGTTTGATTTTGTTTTCCAAATTTATATGAGACCACCCTCGGAGTATACCCTTTCTAATAAAAAAAGAACTATTACAATCGGACTACTATGTAAAAAGTTATGCGTGGTCATACATAAAAAAAAAAAACAAACAAAAAAAAATATACGCGTCGAATTGATAACCTCCTCCGTTTTTTTTCGTCGGTTAAAAAAGGACACCAATTCTGTGGTACTCGGATACACAGTTTGACTGGCATGCGGCAAACATGTCCTGCCCAGTCTCATTTAAGTTAGGCAGCCTAATGATCCACGACAGCTGTATCAGTTTTAAAAACACTTTAAAACACACTTCAAGCAGCTAGATGCTAAATAACCAAATATAAATGGCAATTAGTCAATAATTAGATGCAGCTCATGTGCATAAGATTGTACAAGGATCGAAAAGAATACCCAATAAGCCATAGAGACGTAGCAATGAATAAATAACAACTGGCCGTATCGTAAGGTACAACAACTAAATACATGCAGTACCTAGTTTACTGCTAAGACCTTCAAGAGATACGTAACTGCATTCTGCGTTATGTATTATACTTACAAACAAATAATTAAATGTTGAAACAGAACGTAGACACCCGACAAAAATATAATGACTCTACGGTCTACGAAATAATTTCGTAGCAAAGTGCGTAGCAACGAACAAAACTCACATTTTTACTCAGATACCAGCTTGCATACAGAATGACTATGCGAATTCTTTGAAGCAAGTACTATTTCCGAACATTGGGATCAAATAAGCACTAAGTACTGCTCAACGATCGTAAAAGCAACTTGTCGTGGGCCACCCGCGCACTGTGCGGTCTGCGATGCTACGATGACGAGAAAGACATTCCTTTGAAAGTATGAATAATAGGTATATAGCGCTGATAATACTGTAGCTGTAGGTTCACTACACAGACCTGAACCAAAGTGCTACAATAAAAATAAAAAAAACTGGCCAAGTGATTGTCGGATCACGCACATTGAAAGTTTCCGTAGTTGTGATGAATTTATCCCATAACATACTTAATACAAAATTATTATTAGATCGTTCTCCAATTGCAAATGTAAGTTAGTAATCACAAAAATAAAAACTGATGAAACTACAAATTAATGATGATCGAAAAATTTCATCATTCTAGGTCAAAGGGAAGGGCATACCTATTTACTATTTATTTATTTGTTACCCTATTAAGGTGTTGTCAAAATATGTCGTATAAATGGTGATATTTTTTTAATGCGTTGACTTTTTAGAGCTCCAAGGGACCAAAACCACGTATTTGATAATAATTTTAACTTGATTCCTCCACATGTTGCTGAGAAAAAGGGTCTTTACAGACAGACGGACGGACAATGAATGGATACTATATTGGGTCCATTTTCCTTTTTGAGGTATAGAAAACCCTAAAAACAGCTTGAAATATATATCATGCAAACTGTCAGTAGAAATGGTAGGTTTCTGGGTAGGTTTTGTTGTGGCTTATAAATTTTATTCAATACAATTTTTAGGCGCCGTGAGTTGCTAAATGTCAATATCTGACAAAGAAATCGAATACCTATAACGCTCAATTTTTGTTTGCGGGCCCTGTCCGGACCGTGGCGGCGCTCTACGTCTTTTTTATACTCTTACCTTACCTGTGGAGTAAACTCTCGAATCATCAAAGAAAACAGTCGGTGAAGTGAGCCTGATTGCTCTGTTGTGATTGGTGGGCTCTCTTACACTGTCATCGCGCTCACCTCTCGAGATGCAGAACTCGATCAACTAGATTAGCAGGGTCAGAGGTCGTAGAGATGTGCTCGATTATTACCTTAATATATTTCGTGAAATGGTATGTTATATTAACAACAAAAACTTTAGGATCGAAAGACGCTCGTAGATAATCAACCACGGTTGATGTAGTGGCGTTTTTATATTAGTTTTGGTCTAGTATCGTAGTACCTACTCGTCAATCTAAGTATCAAACATCTACTTGAAAACTGCAAATTTATATAATTTATCTTTTTAATTATTATTCAATTGGACTAAACAATAAAGATTACTTACCTATCGAAAGCTCATAAATTAAGTACCGTACACTTTGTATGGAATGTGTACTGCAAGACAAGTTAAGTGGCCTGCATTGGAACATGGCTCACGGCACATTAGTAGTGACGCGGCATCTGGAAATCGTCGCGAAGATACGCCTCACAAAAACCGCACTGACTCAACAGTTTCAAACACTCATTTCACTTATCAAAGTCATCTCGATTTCTATTAACTGATACCTTCCTTTACAGAAGTTTAAGCGAAGAAGAGAAGTTGCCATTCATCAAAGAAGCGGATAAGCTCCGGCAGCAGCATAAGAAGGAATACCCAGACTACAAGTACCAACCTCGACGTCGCAAGCCTCAGCCGACGTCAGCAGTCCGGCCGAAGAGAGAGCCTTCTCCGGAGAGAGATCAGATCGACTTCGCCGGCATGCCCGACATCTCCCCGGCTTTGCTGGCTGACGGGCCACCGGATAATGCCGAGCTAGAGCAATACTTAAAGCCGGGCACGATGCCGGACTACCACGAGCTACAGCCGCGGTACGCCGCCCACAGCCTCCACCATGCACCGCCACCTCTGTACGCGCCCGTGCCTCCCCACCTCCACCCTTCCTGTGCAGACTGGCAACACTACACGGGACACCCCTAGAAAAACATACATGTAAATCTATTTTTAAAACAGTGTCGTGATTGCGTTGGTGTCTCAAAGACTTTTAGTAATATCAATAAGCTTTATCAAAAGATCGGAGTATTTTATCGCCGCTCATGTTTTTTGTAACTAATAAAAATAGGTCACGTAGCTGTTGTAAATATAATTGGGTAGACATGTAAATGCTAAGCGAAACGGCGCGCACGTGCGTTTAATTTGTGTAAGCTGAATAAATATTTATTAGGTTAAAGCGTAAATTATTATTTTTTTTGTTAACTTTATCGGAGCAAAATGCCATGCGGTCTACGTGGATAAATACATATATCATTCTGAAGTAAATATAATATATATAGTAATATACCTCCAAAGGATAATAAGAAAAAGATGAAAAGAAAGATGTTTTCTGAAAACGATACGAAGTCGCTATCAACTTCATTTCGATTTTACCTTTTGGGTTTTACCTACTGTCACAAAATTTTTCGAAGGATTTTGACCATGATTTTAACTTTCAGCCACCTGGCCACTTACAGGCTTTTATATTTATAGGAGGACAGACAGACATACATGATTTTAAACCTACCTGCGTTGGAATTCTACGCAGATCGTTAAAAAATATATATATGCTGTTCCTTACATTATGGCTGCGTATGTATTGCAGTATATGAAACAGCAGATAAAAAAAAACCGACGAAAACTACGTTAAGTTATCCATCGATGTCCCCGCCACCCTGTAGTAACATGTGTGACTGTGTGTACCTTTATTCACCTCTAAAAGTTTGCAGTGACAGGAATATAAGTAGGTTTGTATGTTACAAACTATTTCAGATATAAGTATCATGTACCTATAATTTATGGGTACGAATCGGAATTAAAAACTCATTACCATTACAGCTTCGTCGTAATGTAAACCTAGTAGACTAGTGCGAAAGGAGTCAATGAATAGGGAATATGTATGTATTTTTTTCTTCTTAATCAATTAAGTACGTTAATATAAACCCTGAAAAGTATTAAAAGTCTCATTTTACTTCAGTTTCTTGTCAAAATTACAGCTATATTGTGACGTCACTTACTCCGACGATACTTTTTGCTTATATCTCTGTTTTAACCGCAAATCATGTAAATTGAACTATTTTTTGGGGTTCATTCTGGCAGAAATCCCACATAGTTAACTTACTTTGGTGAGAATACAAGCAGTTTGTTAAGAAAATATAGTTATTTACAAGGTTTTTTTACTAATCAACGGATTTTAATGCAGTTTTCAGCAATTCAAGAGGAAGGTTTATTGTATAATACGCGGGCAAAGCCGCTGGCAAAAGTTAGTGCATTATAAATGTAAAAAAATATAGCAATTTGTTTTTTGACTCCTATACAATGTATATTCAAATATTTAAAGAGTTTTGAATTGCATGCATACTCTCTATTACAAAAATCATAGAAAATAATAATCCACCAGGGCTATTGTAATTCCTAAATATTTGTGTAAATTTAAATACTTTAAAATATTGTTACATTAGTTTGGTACTTTACGAAATTCCTCAAGTTCCAAAGCTTATAAGTTAAGTAGGTAGTTAGGTTAAGTTATACATAGTTATTATATACATATATTAAGTACGTATGTAATTTACCTAGTGAGTATGATAATATCTGATAAGTTATTGTTGTGATTTATTAGTTGTAGTTCATAACAATAATGTTGTTTAATAAATATATTTTTCTATGTTCCACAGACACTAACGAGTTTTGTATGAAATCCCACTTTTTACCTATAAGTACATAATTTAATTTAACAGATAACGTTTTCAAATGGCCTGAATGTCAACCCTAACCTATTCAGTGAATTTACAATTTGAAATTAATAGGTGATGTGATGACCCTTTATAAAAAAACCATGCAAGGTTTCAATTTAGAGCACAAGTTACTTTTAAAGCATTGTTTGATAAGTATATTTTTCTTTGTTGCAAATTCAAAAAGTAGCTATCTCTCTGATATTAATTCACTCGAATGGTTGACATTTCTGAGAACTGCTGGCCATGCCTACAGGTCCTCGGACGATGTCGGGCGATGCGCACGATAGGCGGCGACCCCTACCCGCCCGCCGCTTCCGGCGCACGCGCAGGCCGCAGCCGGGTCGCGATCGCGCCCGCCCCGGCGCACAACGCCTCTCTTGTTCTCACCCCTATCTTATCACTCTCACATTTTTCGCGACCGACACTAATGAGGCCAATAAACATATCGGCAAATTATGTAATTATGATACTTTAAGAGAATTTATGAGAAATAAGGCTGATTTATCGCAGGCGGAGTTTATGATGTTACCGACTGCCGATAAGTAGGAATCATCGATGGACTTGCATCCGTTAGCTATCAATACAGAATAGTGATGCATATTATAAAGGAATGGAGACATGTTTAATATTATTTTTAACTAAATAAACTCTAGCAACAAGTCAATGGGCCCTTATCGATTAACATAGTTAATTTATCATCGCATGACTAATGTTACAGTTCCGAGATTTCAAGCTTCCAGAGAAACAAAAACATTGTACAAAAAGGTTGTTATGAATTTGTAATGGTGCATCGAGGCTGCAATATTAAGATTGAGTGCAAATGAAGCGCGAGGCGCGTGCGCAGGGCGGCGGCTCGCGTTACACATACGATACACATGGGCCGACTGACGGACGATGATACCCTATACTTTGACGAACACACTTTTTGTGCGCCAACACATAAGATATTAATTACAGAGGCGGAGAGCAGCATGCTCAATTTTACGCTTTAATTTTGTGTTTTTTGTTCTTATCCGTCGTGCGGATTACCACCACATTAACATAAAACAGTGATCTAAGAAGCTTTTAACAACAAAAAAATAATAAGTTAAACTAATGCTCGTTCGTCAGAAAAAGAGTAAGTATGATTCATAGGCTGTTAAAGACGGCAGTTCTAGATTTAGTTTAGCCGTAACGGTAACTGCACATTATTTAATAAGGAGTCCCATTTCTATGATAAGACAGGTACCTATCCTTATTAAGTCAAAATACAAAAGAAGATATACAATTTCAAACATAAAACATGTCTTCTTATGCAACTGACTTCTGACACAAGTTGGAAAGTGTAGCAAAGCATTCCGCCACAGTATAAAACTAAACAGTCCAACTGAAGTGGACTCATCGAGCGACATTTCGTGTGAACATAGTCCATCTGTGGCACGCTCAGTGTAAGGCGATACCACAGCGTCTGGTGAACATCGAGGAATCAAATCCTACACTACAATGTAAGTACCCGCTGATACAAACACATGTGGAATCATTCCGTACAATTATTTACACTACCTACTTAGAGACGATCTCTACGTATGGTTTTGATTGTTAAACATATTATTATAGTGCATAAGTTGGGACTAGGGAGTTGAACTTTCCGTCTTGTATCAAAACGAAGATCTAACTTTAAACTGAGTCTTCGAGACAGTTTTTGTATTTCGAACTTTATGCCGACTTGAGTAAGTAAACTTCTTAGTACAAAATTGACAACCTGAGACCGGACAAAGTTCGAAAGAGACACCGTGGCCCTGGCACATGGGCAACTGAAGGAACGCGGGTGGATTTTAGTCAGTAAAAGTCTGACACGCCCTCCCGCTCCGCCCAAGAGCGCGAGCGTGGGTGGGAAAGCATCAAATGACGTTTCCCGCTCAGGGTGGAGCGGGAGGGTGTGTCAGACTTTTACTGACTAAAACCCACCCGTGTTCCTTCAGTTGCCCATGTGCCAGGGTCACGGTATCTCTTTCGAACAATCTCGCGACCCTGGCAGGCGTCGGTCCTAGCAGACCCCTTCAGTGCTGCTGACATCTCTTTGAGGCGCGCGTGGAACGCTACACGCCGTCGACCCGAGCCTGGTCCTTACCGGGCGGCGTGCTACCTATTGCTCGCCGCCCGCAAGCTCGCGCCTACGGTGGCCGGGAGTCCGCTATAGACTCCCGACGCCCGGGGCGTCTCCTCCTGCGGTGGCTAGGGACGTGAGGGCGCAGAGACTGCCATTCCCTCACGCGCCCCGCCTCCTCCTTCGCGAGCATTACTGCCTCGCAGAAGGAGGTGACGGCTTCCCATGCCCTCTCGCTCCGTACCATGGCTCGCACCAGGGTCGGACGCGAGAGGTTGCCGCCGCCGATCGCCTCCACGAGGACACGGCGGTGCGCCGCCCAGGCAGGGCACACCTCCACCGTATGCTCTACCGTGTCCTCCAGACGATCCTCGCAGTGGAAACACCCGGGCGTTTCCTCCCGCTTTATCCTGAACAGGAACCCACCAAAGCACCCATGCCTGGTGAGAACCTGCGTCAGGCGGAAGGTGAGGACGCCGTGGCGCCTCTCTATCCACTCCTCAAAGAGGGGACTTACCGCCGCAATTGTGGCGTGCCCGGCGCTGGGTTGCGACAATCGTACCCGCCATGTCGCCATGAGATCCTGCCGGAGCTCTGTCCGCCGTGCCGCGATTTGTCGCGGCAGCGGAGTTTCGCCCCGGCGTTTCGCCTCCTCGCGCCACTCCCACATGTGGGCGAGAACCTTTGCCTCCAGATCCCATGGTAGCCCAAGGTCTGACTTGGCTAGTTTTCATATACGAATTATATTATAGCCTTCGCAAGTTCCAAACCTGTTACTTGTCAGTTCTTATTTTATTATTCCGAAAATTTGGCTTGCTGGTAAAAACTAGCCATCGAACATAATAATTCGTATATGAGAACTGGCCAAGTCAGACCTTAGGCTACAATATATTATCCTAAGTTATAAGAAGAAATAATAAATTATGTAGTTATAAATAAATTTCAGGACTGACCATTGAACTTGGCACCCATTTAGATCTCACTTCTTTCGTCGTTGAAGTCAACAAGCAAGGCATATATCATAATATTGAACTTGGCTCTCATTTCACATTTATGTTTTTGATGGGATTTAAATTTCTTGGGCTACCGTAGAGCTTGCACTCTAACTTCTAATACACTTGAGTCTTAAGTTCCTTGGATAGATTGATGAAACTGAAGTTGCCGAACCCAATTTAAAATGAAATGTCAATGTTATCCCTCTAATTCGGTCTGTGTCATGGAACCTTGAACTAATATTATTTCTACACAAAAATTAAATAACTATACTACTTTACCCACAAGATCGAAGTAGTATAAGAGTAAAAGTATTGTGTACTTTTAAATTATTTTTATAGTACATACTTTGAACGCGGGGACGGAAGATAACAATGTTACCATTTCATAAAAATATGCTGCTGTTTGGTTGGTACCTCTGAAAATCGGCTGCGTTTCAGGTTTTAGTTCCGTAAATAATAACATATTTATCATGAATTATGTTCTATTTCGCCATTTAATTTCAAAATAATAATGATCATAGCAAAATAATTACCGAAGTAATTAATTGTATTCTATTATTGCATTATAAAAATATTAAAAAATATTCACAAAAATATGATAAAACCAAAAATTTCAGAATGTGACTAAGCTGTCTAATCATTAGGTTGTCAAAGTTGTCAATTGACTATTTGACAAATCGAATTTATTTAGTCAAAAGGAAAATGTTATCGGGTTTGTATTAAAGTTCCCACCTATTGCAATAGTATGAAAGTTTTTGGAAGTGATAACATGTTTACTCATGAAGATTATTGAGTGATAGTATTAATGGCCGATTTACCGAATGGCTGGGTTCAGCTGGTAAGTTCGATTGACCCTTCCTATTTATTTATCGGGATTCAATTCGTCGTGTTTCGCAGTTGTTTGTGTGCCTGTATTGTCTTCCTTGAACTCTATAATTGGATAAATTGTTCAATTGAGCGGGCAAGGTACTCTATATTTGTTTTGAGATTCAAATGCAATCATTGTGTACTGTTGCACTAGGCGTGTTTATAATGTAGTTAACTGATATTTGAATCATTGGGAAAGTATCATTTGGTCCCAGGGTTAAGAATTCTTACTCCAAAGCTTATAAAAATTATTGCAGCTTATTTTATTCTTGTCTAGGGAAACAGTACAAGTTCTGATTCAAAGAAAGTATAATAAATTCTGGGTGTTCAAGTAATGTTTTTATTCCAGGTACCTTTCTGAAGGCTTCCAAGTAATAATAGAGAAGTCGTCGAAGGATGCAAAATGCTCTCTAAAAGATATTCAGTTGCGTTTCTTGTGCCCTGATGACCTAGAGGAGGTTAGTATTAATTAACACAACACCTAACATGCCCAAAACAATGTTTGACACTGTGGGTGGAGACAAGCTAATTTAGGTCATAGTGTTTTTAAGTGTATCCTGCCTATTAACACTGTTTTGTAGGAGTTTCATGACATTTTCTAAAAGTACAAACAAATTTCTTAATTCAACAAATATTCAGTATTAATTTAAATAAATAGTTGTGTTTTTAAAATCAATTTGTTTATAAATTTTATTATATTTTTCCAAAGCTAAGTAGACACAGGAAGAATAATCTTATTCTATTGGCAATTTTGTTATTTCTTTTGGGTTAATCCGTCTTTATGAGTAATAAGCTTATACAATGACGAAAATTATTTGGATGAGCAATCAACATGAATCATTTATTTGTGTGCTGATAAATAATTGAAGTTGGTTAAAACTTTGGTAACATAATTTATGTAATATACATTATTTATTGCAGTCAGGAGTCAAAAACCATTATTTCTCAGTACTTAACTTTTATTTTTGCGTCTCTTTGAATTTTAATTCAACAGTGAAGGTCACAGAGCCTTTCATGTCTTGTACTCATTCATTATGGGATTTTATCATTATATTAATTTTGTTACTGTGCTTTGAGGTCACAGTTTTCTAATGACATGATTGTATTCATAATTCAGCAGATAGTAATATTCTCACCAACTTAAACAAGGTTGAAACAGCTCAATTACAATTACTTTAGTCAAATAAGTCTTTGCTAACACATTATTAGATCAGACATTCAATTTTACTCTCGCACTAATAAATCTTCAGTTTTGCCATATCACTATGCCCAAAACTATATTTTACCGATAAAGCTAACTTGAAGCAATGTGTTATTACCATTTTTCAGGTGAGATCTCTCTGCAGAGATTGGTTTCCAATAGAATACCCTCAATCATGGTATGAGGATATAACTTCTTCAGAGAGGTTTTTTGCCCTAGCCGCAGTGCACAAAAGTGAGATTATAGGCCTTATAGTGGCCGAAATAAAGCCCTACTTGAAACTGAATGCAGAGGACCGAGGGATACTGTCAAGATGGTTCGCCTCAAAGGATACACTTGTTGCTTACATACTATCTTTAGGTATTTTTTTTGTAGCTCCTTTATTGCATAACACAATAGATCAGTAAACAATAATGACTCATACTACCTGACTAATTATGTTACAGTAAATAGCATTAATTACATTAACAAACAGTACTGGTTTAACATTCTACATTAATTTAACACTCAGTATTCTATGTATATTTTCGTTGAACTTGTAATCACATAAGATACTTGTTTGTGGGGGATAATTATGCTATAAATACACAAAGTGTGACAATGACCTGTACACCTAATCCCCACTTAAGTTGATGTGATTAAAAGGCTGATCAATAGACATCATGTAAGGGTATCGTGTGTCTCGCTCCAGGAGTGGCGCGCTCGTTTCGGCGCTCGGGCGTGGCCACGATGCTGCTGGACGTTCTCATCAACCACTTAGCGGGGCCGCTGCCGCAGCCGCCTCATGAGCATCGTGTCAAGGCCATATTCTTGCACGTACTCACCACCAACACAGAAGCTATACTTTTTTATGAACACAGAAGGTGAGTAGTATCGCTTGCTGTTTAATTTTTTTTGAGTCTTCGATAAAATTATGTCCTTACGTTTGCTTGCTGTTTATGAATAAGCTATAAATATGTCCAATTCTCCTCTTGTGTCATGGGCTATCTAACAATATAAATAGATATTGTGTGAGGAAATTAATCTCCGTGTTTAGTAAATAAGGCTGCTTAACCTAGGTGCGCCGAACGTACTTAAGTACCTATTATCATTCATTAAGCTTTTTTAATGCATCTAGCCTTCTCCAAAATATGGCTAACTTACAACAACTAACTAACTCTTCATAATGTTACCTATAAAGTTGGTTTTTAGATTTTTTGCCTGATTTAATCTGGACAAAAAATCACTTTTTATAAAAAAGCGACTTCTGGTTTCATGATGATTAATGGAACCGTATTGTACTCGAAGTATCCTTACAGTTGTTCAATGTCATGATGACGCGGCGATTGAATTTTATGGCGGTTATATAAGGTCCACATTGAAACCACGCTCATGTGTAATACGACAATCTCTTATTTTTATCTTTACTGAGAATCTGAGATAGGTATGCCCCATTTTGTATCGACTTACAAATAGTTCGAAGATCGACAGACTGATATAGTATCATTCTGTTTATTTTCATCTTCACACTGATTCATGTTTCTCGGATAAAATATAGGAGAGCTATCGATACCTAGCTAAATGGAATGGCTTGTAGAATTAATACCACTTGTACATTAAGTTTAAATAAATATATATTATTTAAGGGGAAGCTCCAGGGTGGCTCATGAAATTCAAATTTTCTTAGGTTTTTTTGCAATTTGCAGGTCAGTGTCTGCTTGTAGGTTCCTTAATAATCGATAACTTAGAAGGTTGTATTACTGTTTCTAAAGATAATAGTCCATACTTGGTTCGGTCGCGAATCATAATGTTGTTCAATATACAAGTTGACACGTGCAAATGTTAAAAAAACGTAAGTAACATTATAATTCGCAGGCTACCTTGGGAGATGAGCTCTCCCTTAAAGTTAGAAATTCATAGATATATGTCATCAATCTACGATCGATATATTTCAAGCAATGTACACAAAAGTGCCTACTTATTAAAGTTATTAGTCTTGTGTAGTTCGCGAACGAACTAGGTCGAAAGAGCGCTCCCACAGATGAACTATGCGAACTAGTTCTATCATTCCCCGCATCCGCAGTTCGTTAGTTCGTCAGCTCGTGACCGAATGAGCGGGGATGGCGTCAACCGAACTAATACCCGGAACAAAATACAAAAAGGTTTTTGGAATCACTAAACTAGTTATTTATTGCAACAATAAACTTTGGTATTATTTACAATCATGATCATTTTATGAATTATCATTTAAAGGTTTTTGCTGTTTTTAGAGTCCAAAAATTGTGCGTAAAAGTAGAACATTCCATAATCTTGTCGCATGCAGTAGGAGCAAAATCAAAACGAGCGAACGATCGAACGATCTGCCTCTCTTTGATCGAGCTGGGAGCTGACGAACTAGAAGAGCGAACTAGTTCGTTAAGGAGCGGTGAACTAAACTGAGCGATCTCAGTCGCGAACTACTATGCCCAAGACTAAAAATTATGCTTGGAACTGAGCTTCATGAAAACTTTGTAAGTCTACATCAACTCTTCGACTTTTTTCTGTTTGGGTAATTTACATTGTTACTATAAAAAGATTATTCTCAATTATATACCGCTGTTTTAATAGTGTTCAGTGAAATAAATAATTATTATTATCCAACAGCCTAGTCTGCGGAAACGATCTTATCTAAAATTATCAGATTGTAGTTAAATCATGTCATGTAATGTACTATTTCGCGTGTATAGCTATGTTAACTGAAAATAGATATCGTTGTTGGATATTTTTACATGCATTTTCTAAATGTCATACCGTCTACGAGTTTGCTTCTTCTTCTTTCTGAAGAATTCTTAAAACTTTGGAGGGTTACTAGCATTATAACTCTTCTCCATATCCACATAATAAATGTTGCTTATATGGGTTATAAGGTCTATAAGGGTTATAAGGTCTATTTTCGTAACTGTTACTGCATATTTTCAATCTAATTAACCCTATTTAACCTGTTATATTAAAGGATCGCACGCAACCTACCGTTTAAGTTTTCTCGTGCTGCACCAACTAGGGAAGGAAATACCTTCCGTTAATTAATTTTCGAAACAGCTATTTATAACGTTTCCTTTTTTAGTAAGCAGGTAATCACTAATCACCTACAAAGGCATTGACTCAATATAGTCAATTTATTGTAATACATAACATACTCTATTTTAATTATTAAGTTACCTTGTAAATGTGCCGCTTTTTATAAATAAACGATATAATTATTATATATACAGGGTGTCCCAAAAATCAACGTCAAGCCGAAAACGGTTGATAGGCCAGGTGGTGACAGTTATCAGAAAAAAAAATCTAAGTTAAGCATTTTTTTTTTTTTCAGTACAGTCAGTTAAAGTTGGGCGATGTAATAATTTTTAGTACATGGTGGAGCAAAAAAGTGATGTTTTCTTTAAAACTGAGGTAGTTGTGTTTTAATTTTGGACTGTAGTTTACAGAAGGGTTATTCAGGGTTACATCACTCACAAAAATAATATGAAAAGTAAAGATTTGTAGTCACAATAATTTGAAAAGTACTTAACTTAGATTTTTTATTATTTTTCTGATAACTGTCACCACCTGGTCTATCGACCGTTTTCGGCTTGACGTTGATTTTTGGGACACCCTGTATATACATATATACATAACATCACGCCGTGTTTCCCCGAAGGGTTGGGCAGAGGTGTACCTATAGTACACCCTAATTTCGCCTGTTATGTTTAAGTCCCATGTAATAGGGGGCGAGCCTATTGCCATCAACCGGGCACAAATCCAGACACCGGGCTGCTACTGAGAAAATCCAGATGAAAAAACCCAATAACAATTTGCCCGACCTGGGAATCAAACCCAGGACCTCTTGCTCAGCAGTAGCGCTTGCTACCACTAGACCAACGAGACAGTCAAAATATTTCAGTCAATTTATTTTAATAATGTTACAAAAAATCCATAGTTTAACAAGCACATAAGAATATTAACAAGTGACACTTAATAGGTGATTACTGATAATTGTACAATGTCTAAACAGTTTCTTAAATTACTGTTCATTTGTAAATATTGTGAATGTTGAATGCCTAATAAGCTCCTGTAGATAATTTTGAAATAAATACTTAGACAGCAAATTGTAGTTTCTCAGTTGAACTGACCTTGTGTTGGTACCTAGTGTACCTACTGCATTCATGCATTCTTTGGCAAAGAAGTACCTAACCAAGATTTCGCAAAGATAAATAAACAATTTTCAGTATTAAATGTTTATTTCGTACCTATGTTATCTCGAGTATAATATTATCCTCATCATATAAGTATATCTACTCTTTTTAAACGTTTCCGTTTTATCTATAAGCGTGTTCGGATATTTATTTATCTTATCTGATATATCTTTAGGTTATTATTCCCTTGACCTGTATAGCAATGAAAATTACTTGCGAATGTTATATGATGTAACTTCAATAGATAAATAAATGTGATTTTTTAAATATTGAATGATCTAAATACCAGATCTAAACTATAGAGATCATCTACTTCATTCATTCATTCTCCTTTTTTCACCGTAGGCTACGCCGATGACATAACCATAATAATAAATGGCACCCATGAAAACACCCTATGCCACCTCATGCGCCAAGCCCTGAAAATAGTAGAGGACTGGTGCAATAAACACCAACTATCAGTAAACCCCACAAAAACCGAGATGATCCTCTTTACAAAAAAGAGAAAACTCGCGAAACTCGAACTGCCACGACTGTTTGGCACCACCCTAAGCCTTTCAACTGAAACCAAATACCTGGGCATATTTTTGGACAAACAGCTGAATTGGGCAAAACACACCAACTACATAACTACAAAAGCCAGCATATCCCTGTGGCAGTGCAAGAGAATGCTTGGCAGGAATTGGGGAATCAGCCCCAAAGTCACCCACTGGCTATACACCACAGTTATTCGACCAATCATCACATACGGCTCTATAGTCTGGTGGCCCAGAACAGACCTGAGCACAGCCCAAAAAGACCTTGAAAAGGTGCAACGATTCGCTTGTGTAGCCATCACTAGCTGCATGAGAACTACACCCACCGCTGCCCTACAGGTAATGCTCGGGCTACCACCTCTACACCTAATCGTGCGGGAGGAGGCTGCCCTGGCTGCCCTAAGACTGAATATAGCAGGGACCCTAAGCAATGACTCGAGGGTCAAGCACTCACGCATTAGGGACGATGCGATCAAGCGACAACCAATGATGGCATCACCCTGCGATAAAACCCCAAAACTACACTACTTTCAAAAGCACTACAACGTTATACTCGCAGAAGAACAAAACGACCACTCGGGCCCGGAAGAGCTAAGAGTCTACACTGATGGCTCAAAGACCACCTCTGGGACCGGAGTCGGAGTTTTCTCACACGACCTTAACATAAAAATATCCAGCCCGCTGGGAATGCTCAACACCGTCTACCAGGCGGAATGCGTGGGCATCATACAGGCGGTGTATGCCATTGAAGCCAGAAGAGTTACGGACAGTCATATACGTATACTCTCCGACAGCGCTTCAGTCCTCCAATCCCTAGCCAAACGATACATAACCTCAAGCCTTATACTAGAATGTCACAACGCATTAGAACGGGTAACAGTTTCTAATCGCAACAAAGTGACACTGCAATGGATAAAAGGACACAGTGGATCACTAGGCAATGACGCTGCTGACGAACTGGCCAGAAAGGCATCCAGCGCGTCAGTCTGCGGCCCCGAGCCCATCGTGCCCATCCCCTTTAACCAGCTACGCAGGTGGCTGCAGGAATTTACCCACACACAAGCGGAGAGCTGGTGGACCTCGGCACCGGGCTGCAGGCAGTCCAGAGAAGCTATGCCATCCCCGGATGGCAGGCTAACCAGACGTCTGCTACGCCTGGACAGGGATGGTCTGCGTCTGATGACGGGCACCATCACAGGACACTGCCCGCTAAACAAGCACTTTCACACAATAGGCATAACGGACAGCCCCCTGTGCAGGGCCTGCATGGAGGCTGAGGAAACCGTTGCGCATGTACTCTTCGAATGTACAGGCGTCACCCAGATTAGGACAGATACCCTCGGGACACCCAAATCATACACGGACGTTCTTAGCAGACCAGGAGACGCAATCAACTTCTGGAGGGAGGTGGGCTGGTTGGAGTAAATACCGACGGCCGCCATGGCCCACGCACAATGGTCCACTCAAAGGACTAAGTGCGGAAACCAAACCCCCATAACATAGAACATAGAACATAGATCATCTACTTCAGGGTTACTCAAAGTGGGGTTCGCGAACCCCTGGGGGTTCGCCATGCGACGGCGGGGGGTTCGCCACAAAATTTACGCAATGGCGGCTGGGTGACTGGCAGGCGCATGCGGAAAGCATGAAGGCGCGCGCAAGACTATCGCTCGCTCGAGGCGTGATACGGTGCGCGTGACCTTTTATTCAATTAAAGAAGAAATTAAAAGATGACAGCGAACCGCCACAAGAAAAAAGTAACATTGTATATACTATATACAATGTTATTCTTTTCTTGTGGGGGGGGTTGGGGGTTCGCTGTCATCTGGAAACTTGAATGGGGGTACGTGGAGCCAGAGGTTTGAGAAACCCTGATCTACTTCATCAAGGCAGAATAATTTCCTCCCTTATCACAATTTAGGTCGGCGCAACATGTACTTTTCGTCCATACTTCTTTAGTAGTCGTTATCTCGGTAGTCACCACCTTTCTACTCATATTATCACCTACACAGTCCATCTACCGTTTCTTTGGTCTTCCCCTACTCTTATAACCATCGACATTCATAAGCTAAACTAAGCTTTCATAGATACTATAATTCATTTTAAATTAAACTAGCTCACGAAATAAAGAAATTGCCTCACGGCTCTTCATTCCGAAGTCATTTTCAGATAGTATACTGCCCTACTAAGCGCAAAAGCGGTATCTCAAAAAAAATCGTAAATTTCAATTTAATGCCATCGGATAGCTTTAAAAATACGCATCTAATGAGCTGACGAAGGTGACGCCTTCTTATAACAGAGTATTCAATTTTTAAATTATATTAAATTACATGATGAGATAGAGAAATGTTTCTAGAGGGTTTTATCATATATTTTAAACAATATAGCTCTAAAAGGCTTAGTTCATTAAATGCGAATTTTTTACAGCTATCCGATGGCATTATAATCAACTTTACGATTTTTTTGAGATACCGCTTTTGCGCTTAGTAGGGCAGTAGATAGTAGTTTATGTCCAAACACCTGGCTGCTACTTTTCCCCATCTACGAACCAAACCGACCACCAAACCTTAAATTGCGCTGTTTAATATTGATGATACGGGTGTTTTGTGTTGTAGATTCCGTCTCCACTCGTTTCTGCCGTACTACTACTCGATCAAAGGGCGGTGTAAAGACGGGTTCACGTACGTGTACTACGTGAACGGCGGCCACGCGCCGTGGGGCCTGGTGGACTACGTGAAGTTCGTGGCGCGCGCGGCGTGGCGCGGCGGCGGCCTGTACCCGTGGCTGTGGGGCAAGCTGCGCACGGCGCTCACCATAGCCTGGCACAGGTAGTGGCCCCGGCCCCGCCCACACATTCTAGCGTGCTCACGAGTGTACTCCGACCGGGACAGCTCGCCGCCGAGCTCGTGCTTGAGTTCAGTGGGTTCGCCAGTGTTCGGATTAATTCCTATGTAAATACCTAGTCCAGAAAACTGTATTTGCGATGACTGACTGCGTCTGGCATGTGTATGTAGCGTGGTCGTGTGTGGTGTGTACACATCCGCAGGTTCGATGTTCAGCAATACCGTAACTTCTAACAAGCTAATGATACGCAATAATTTCGGTAGTTTTTAATCTAGATTTACTTTTTCACTCTTCAAGCATGTAATAACTATGGTCGAATACGTCCGTCGAACAACTATAACTCACCCGATGATTTATTTTCCTTAGATGTAACAGAAAAGAACTGGCACTTTGTAAAAGGAATTGTTATTATTTTTACTGTTTTAGTTGTTAAGTTAAAATATTTTGCAATTGTGTTTCTAACTCTACGCATTCCGCGAGATATGTCTCATCGTGAGAATTGGAAAGCTTTATTGATTTGGTTTACAATTTTGCTACGTTTTCAGAAACTTCCACAAACGTAGAAGGGCAGTGTGTAAGCAGTGATTGAACGAGAGAATTTATGAAATATCACTAAGTTATGGATTATTTATAGAGAGCACTGTTTATTGTTTTTATACATTGACGTGAAGCCAAATTTGATAAATAGTATTTTTGCACAACAATGATCAAGAACACGATCGTTGTGCATATTTTTATATTATACGTACTAGAATAAAAAGAGAAACACCAAACATGAACAAACTCGAACAAACATTGTATCCTAAGCGAGCGTCAATTTGGCTTCATAAATATATTAAACTGACAAAGTTATTTGTGATATTTTGATTACTCAAAGCTTTAAATTTAATAATTCATTGTATTTTCATATTATACGAACAAAGAATTGACACATTTTTACAAGAGAATATAATTTGGTTTAAAATAGTTTCGTTTGTTTGAGTATTAAGGACGGCATCGAATGCTACAGAAATACAACAAAGTGTCACGTGCCATGATATACTGCCAAGATTACTAAAGTAAGGTGCCTGTGTGTTCAATGTAAGACATAATGTACGGATAAACAATAATATTGTAACAATAACATTATCATTTATGAGCAATACCTGTATCGGCTGTGCGAGCAATGAGAGCATTCGGAGAGATAGCCAATGAGGGCGAAACAGTTATCAGTGTCCATTCGTATTTGGTGGATTCAGATCTCAGTAGCAATCAGAGTATTATAAATAAATTAGGTAAACATACAACTTGTGTATAAGGCATGTTGTTATGACATAGTGGGTAAGTGCCTACGCGGTGCAGTCATGGTTAATTGCTTTTGATATTATCAGACCTTTGACATTTTCGCGGACTCACATGATACTGCACTAGCAAGGTTAAAACATTCTGGAATGTCAATCAGTCATTATAATAAACAGTTTTGTTTGCCCAATTGTTACGTCCCGAGCTGTTTTACGGGAGGTAACCATTATAAGTGCAAATACCTAGATAATAATGTCTAACAAAATTACAAAAAATCCTTTTGTTTTCTGGTCACTTAGGCGTCGAAGTACTCGTCCGCATCGCTGTCATCCGGAATCGTGCCCAGAAGACTGGCGGCATTGCCACGTTGCATGGCAATGCTAATTCTTTGGCCAAAGAACGAGCCAGCCCTCTGGTCACGTGAAGTGTCGACCAGTCGGCGCGAAATTTCCTTAATAATAATTATAATGTGCCTTCAAATTATGTTATTGTAAAATAAATCAGTGGCCTGAATACGTAATAATAATGCTGATATCTGTTTGTGACCCGGAGAGTACGTCCATTGTTAGCGCTTCTCTAGTGTATTGTATAATATAATACTCTAATACTACACAATAACATAGAAACTTCTTTAGTTTACTATTCATTAAAAGGACTAGTTATTTATGTAAATAGTTTTGTATCGAATTATTATAAATAGGCATTGTACAGATTACGAATAAGACGAATTTACAATTAATATTATAAAAAGAAGGCTGTCATATTCTTTATTTAACGTGTCAAAGTTTTGTGAAGTATTACAGTAAGATATTTGCAAGCGTGTTCAGGTTGTAAAGTTTCGTTAAGTACGATTTATAAACACGTGGTGGATCTGTAACGTTGAACAGTCTCTCCGATACATGGCATTGATTACAATAATTGATGTGTAAGCCTTAGAGAGGTCTTTTCTCTCAAAGCTTTTAATTAAATTTACACTATCTAGCCGATAAATGGTTTTACTAAATTAGCTGTCTGACAATCGTGTATATTTTGGGCACTTCAGAACAATTTATTTCTGCATTCAGTCAAACCAGTGTACGTAGTTTTATTAATGTACTCACATGAACCAAAGTATTTTGATATCTTAGTTTTGTTATCACTCAAACACTCTATGTTTTATTCTTTTTTAAATTAAGTATTAATACAATTAATGTTTATCGTTAATGTGAAAATTGAGTATTATTATTTGGACCATTTTTAAATTATTTGTATAAATTCCAAAAGCAGTCATGATAGTTGATTACATTTTGTAATTTGTGATATTATCATCAGTTAGATAATTATTTCGAATTATTTTATAAAGTTTTGCAAAATTGTAATAATAAGGTCGACATTGTGTGTTAAATTGTCCTTTTTCTATAATATAGCACGTTCCTAATGTTAAATGAAAATTTTACGTTATAATTCTATGTTTAATACTCTAAAATAGGAAAAGATTTTAGCTTCAAATAAATATCATTGTTGACAAAATTCGTTTTTCTTTTGTTTACCAAATTATTATATTTTAGTAATCCGTACTGTTGAAATGAAAGACTCTGTAACAATTTCAGAAAATGTTTAATTTTAATAATTGCTTCATTTTTCATCAACTATGCTGTACAAACTATATCGCTTACATTAGAATTAGCAATTAATAATTGCACGTAAAAAAACTTAACAAATAGGTTTCTTCAACTTTTCGATTGGAATGAACGATTATTACAATAAGTAATATTTTTTTTACAATATTTATAACTCTACAAAATGAAAATCTATTCAACAAGCAGTCACAATCGCCCAATGATATGTTAAAATTATTTGTATATAATTTTAATGTTATTGCATTCTAAGTATTAAGTTCGCGTCGTGTGTGGGGCGGGGCGAGTGCCGTGTCGCGTGTCTAATCTAGGGGTCGGACGTGTCGCATCTGTCGCGACGCCCGGCTGTCGCGTCAAGCAAGAAGCGCCCTCTACACACTACGTGACTAGGTTGTCTCTCTCAGTGGCGCCGCCCTTGTGGTTCTGGCCCTTGAAGTCTTTCAATCTTATAGGCGATGACTCGCTGCCGGAATCACCCTGAAACATTATTATCATTGTGATCATCTTAAACATATTAGAATGCCCATGGAAACCCCAAAGACTACCACAGTGAATGGATAGGTACTACTGCTTACCCACCTACAGCATATACGCGTCGAAAACGGGTGGCCTGTTAGGTACATGCCGGAAACTGCACAATTGTCACACCGAATCGGACACGATCGGTTAATTTCAATTGAAAGCGGATCGCTTCGAAGATTTTCGAAAACCTGGACCAGTGCGTAAAAGTTATAGTGCTATACGTCCTGTACCCATAGCTCCATCTCTTTCTGCGTTAAATGTTACGGCTATGTGACACACTTACGTTAGCACCGAGCGAGGTGGTCTCTTGGAGTAGCAGCTCGCTGTCAGTACCTCGCGACTCCTTGTTCTTGAGGATGGAGCGCGAGCGAGAGTCGCCCTCTAGCGGCCAGCCGCCGCCGCGTTTGTTGCCGTTCTTACCTATTTACATACATTCACAAAAAATACCGTCAGTAATGTTTAGCCCAGTTTTTTATTGTCAGCTGATTCTGAAACCACGGAGGACAAGGACAAACACAAGACAAGGTCTTGCTTTTAATCGATGTTCTAAGTTGAGTAGGCCTGGGCATCCTGCAAGTAGTGTTAGACGTGTTTCCTTTATCACGTAAGTACCTACAAAATCCAATGATCCTGAATGAAGTCCCTTAAGTGTTTTTGGGTTTTCCCATGAGTGTTTTCTCAGTAGCAGCATGGTATCTGAGTTCGTGCCCGGTTGATGGCAATACGCTCGCCTCCTATTTCATAAGATTTAAACATGACCGGTGAATTGTATCTACTATAGGTACGGCTCTGTCTAACCTTTTTGGGATTACAGGCGTAATTTTATGTATGAACTCCAATAAAACCAGTTATATTTTTCATCGTCATCATCAGTAGCCTATAATGTTCCCACTGCTGGGACACAGTGCTCCTCTCAGTGAGAGGGAGTGGGCCATAATCCACCACGCGGGCCCAGTGCGGATTGGTAGATGTCAAATGTCTTCGAATTTTTGCTTCTAAGCCATGCCGGTTTCCTTACGATGTTTTCCTTCACCGTTTTGAAAGCAGTGGTGATGAAATAATTTACACAAAGTAAATAAAGTGCCTGCTTGGGTTCGAACTCACGACCTACTACTCGTAAGTCGCAGCCGTTACCACTGGGCCGCCACTGCTCTGTGTTATATTTATGTTATGTGCAAAAAATACAGCCCTCAAACCCTTCCCGTTTGTCATTTGGCTTGACTGAGCATGACAAACTAAGTTGCACTGGCGCCATAAGACATCGCCACCCATAGTTTTACAATCGTAGATTAAAGTGAAACCAATTAGAGTGATGAAACAATGACATTGTTACTAGATAGTTAATAAACCACACTTCAAACGTTTCGTTATTCAGTCGGTAAAACGGCACAAAATGATGGCACCTACCTACGTATTTGGGTTTTGATTACCTATTCCCAGATGTCGTATACAAATAACAGGTATATAAAATGTGTGTCCGACCGCACAAGCAAAGCCAACTCTTTTTATCTGAGCTCATGTTTGTCATGGCTAGTTTCCTCGCTTGTGGAGAAGAAAAAAAATGTAATTTCGGTATTGCATTTCTATAGAAGCCTTAATAATGGAGCAATAGTATATCGCAGTAGAAAGCACACCGCAATGGTTGCATTCTAGCAATAGGTTTTCTGTTTAACTTATTGTCATTTCCACCGGACTGCAAAGCGTTTTAAAATAAAGGTTTCGTATAGTGGTACGTAGTTACGTAATTAAAATGAGACGAACCAAATAGGATGTGATGATTAATGATCCTCGTAGCTATCCCTCTCGGCGGCTTCCTCTCTTCCTCCGACCAGTCCTGTGGGACAAACGATCGTGTTCGCGTTACCCACATGACCATTGAAATAAGCATCGTTAAACATGAAAGCAGTCAAACAACTCATGCAGTTAGAACACATTGAAGTATTAGTCAAACTGTGTCTAAGTACATCATGCAAACATGACGACGAACAGGGTTGGGAAGACGAGGACATTCGGACACACTACCGAACCATTTGTCGAAAGCTGTGTGTAGATGGTGAGCGGCGCTGCGGGTCGCCATCGCTCACCTGTTGGAAGCGGGCCTTCCTGTGTTTGGGCTTGGCGTCGTCGGCGGGGGGCTCATCGAGCTGCTGCGGCAGACTGGTCCGCGACGCGTCCAGCGGCCGCACCCCCGTCACGGGCGCCGCGCTCGCCGCCGCCGCCACGCCCGCGCCCGCCAGGCTGGCTCGCGAGCCTCGCGGCGAACCTTCGCCCTGTGAACCTTTGGCACACAACACGCTTCCATCCCCAGATGCACTCCTTCGCACTCCATTAAAGTCAGCATTCACCCCGCCCCCTCCCCCACCCGCGCCGCCACTGCCGCTACCGTCCAGAGGATTCACATACAAGTTTGATGAGTCGTTCTCGCATGCGATGTCGCCCTCTGAAGGAAAAGGGTGCGTAAGGCATGATGCAAATGTATCTGTAACGTAAGACATAATACGTACATGGAGCCGCACACCACCCCGACGGTGTATGCCGCTCTTATACACATCATACAATACGCATGGTTAGAGTATAGTGGTACATGTGTGCCGAAAGGACATCGACGTTACAACAGTGAACGAATAAGGACAAGATAGTGAATAATAAATGAGCTGATTCTACGTCTACGGGTTGATTGCACATATAAAATACATTAAAACAAAACTAATTATTTTTAAATTAGATTATTTTTAAGACAGTTTGGACAAATCTTGTAAACAACAGAAAACTAAAAATCATTATGCGTAACATTTCACAATTACTTTTTTTACTTTCCCGTTATTTACAATATATGAAGATAATGTAGAGTTCTGTATATACCTGGGCTGTCGAGGCTGTTGGGCGTGGCCTCCGGCAGCGCCTTGGGCGCAGGGTGCCGCGCGAGGCACGCCAGCTCCACGCACACCGGCTGCCGCAAGTCCGACGTCGACATCGGCATCAGCTGCTCTGCGTCAATGAACTCCTTATACCCCTACACGAAAGTGTTAACCCACTATTAGCTCCGTTATGAAGAAACCACCATTTGTATCATATCATTCCAATCTCACGCTTTTGAACGATTACACTTCATTAATATTATTGTACAATTGCAGATTTTCTATAGGACCAATATTTTCTATTTCACTTTTGATCGCCATCAAAATGGAATTACCTACTAATTTGACAAAAATATTGTATTTAGATAAAATTTACCTTCAAGGGTCCTATGTTAATAAAAATTATTAGCTGCGAACATTTAAACCGAAAGAAAGAAATTATAATCCAGCGGATGGGTTAATAAATTATTACACTTATCTGATATAATAAGTCCTAAGTTAATACTTACAGGTTAATGCTAAATGGAAATATTTTTATTAGTAAAGTATTGCATACATCGAATAATAATTAAAAAAAAACCGCATAATTAGGTAATTAATAATGAGGCGCCTACAAAATCATGAATGCGTTAGTATCTTAGTACCTTGAACGTGCAAAAACAACATTCAAACTCAGAAGGCAGCTGATCCAAGTCAAGCTGTTTGTCAGCCATCTTCTTTTCCTAGAAAAAGAGAAATCATTAGTAACTAAATTCAAGTTCCTAGCCTAAGGTTAGAGAATAATAGTAGTGAGTCAGTCCAAACCGTCGACAAAGAATCGATTTGAAGAAATTAAGTCGGTTAATGATTCGGAAATCCAATCGGTGATCGCCAATGGTTTATGGAAGCTAAAATCTGTGATGCGTTTTAAATTTGGCTTTGACAAACAGGCAACTATGAGAGTTCTACAATGATTAATTAACCGGCAACAAGTGTTAGCGAAGATGTAAACAGGTGATATCTTACTGGTGTAGGTTCAGGATTTATGAGCAAGCGTTTCTCCGGCGAGCCGAGCCCCTCGTTCGAGTAACGACGCTCTTTCTGAGGGCTGCTCTGAAACTGTGACCTACAGTGTTAGCGGAAAGCTTATTGCTGCGATGTGACTACAGCTTCAAAAGGGTCCGTCCAAAGCTTAAGCGAAAATTATTAAGAATATTGACTCTCCCCCTCCATTAGCGCTCTCCTGATATCTGCTGAAGCAAAAACAGATTGTGTCGTGAAATTGCAAAAGTCAATGACTAATAGTAGTATTATTATTTGTTAAAAAAATTACAATTAAATAAAGGCGTTTTGGAACTCACCCTGCGATAGGCAAGATGATCGTTGGACGTACCCGTACGGTTGTGAGCAAGCGTTATTACCTGGCTGGGGTCAGTAATCTGCGGCAGCGTATTGGTGATGGAGTGTTCGTACTGTTTGTAGCAGCCCGTGGTGGCCGGGGCCTCGCCCTCCAGGCTAGTGGCGTCCGCCTGCGACAAGTTGTGTCCTGAAGACACATACCACTGTGAGTAGCGACGTATTCCATATGGTTCACTATTGTCCCCGTATATATTTATTTATTTATTTATAGTATGAAGGAACATTTAAAACATGACAAAAATAACGGCTTGAACTACACAACACACATTCCACACGAACAGTACAGTACACAGAATCCAGCGTCCTCCGGATACACACATCAGACAGTCCACAGAAGAGGAATGTTAGTTCTAAGAAGCGTTAGGCTTACGCTGACAATGTAATCGACCTTAGATTATAGTCTTCGTCGCACATCGCTAGCTACACGCGACGCGACTCGACCCCGAGTAACAGACTTAATATAAAGGGGTCGAGCGTGACCACTGTGAGAGTGGCAAGATGCTCATCGGGCGTCGTCTCTCGCCTCAATGAGGACGCACTTGTCACCTGAAGACAAGGAATAAAACACTCTGAGTGCAGCTCGCCGCAACCAACGAGTGAAATAGCTGTAGCTGCGATGTATCGTGAACTGTTTGGTTTGATTTCAAGATGTCTGCGAGTCCGGAGAGCCATATCGATGCGACGTGCACACATTCAACATTCATTGCATCCAATAAACACAGACACTGTTTGAGCACGAAAGGCATGCGTGCACAGTGAAAGATAGAGTTAACGTGCATTCCGAGCGAGAGACATATGACATGGACAAGCGGCAAAGCGAGTGGCCTACGCGATACTGACCTGTGTCCACGATGACGTCGATGAGGTCCATGCTCTTGGCGAAGGCGTCGCGCAAGTTAATATGGTGGAAGGAAACGATGGAGCCCTCGCGCTTGGCGCGTTCGAGCGCCTCTCGTCTCTTGAGCGCCTTTTCGCGCCGCATCTGGTTCTTGTAAAACTCGGCGAAATTGTTGACGATAATGGGGATGGGTAACGCAATTACCAACACGCCGCAAATACAGCAAACTGAGCCGATGACCTTGCCCAACGGGGTCGTGGGGTAAATGTCACCGTATCCGACTGTGGTCATGGTGATGCCGGCCCACCAAAACGTTTCCGGAATCGAAATAAATTTAGTTCCCGGCTCTTCTTTCTCAGCGAAGTATGCCAGTGAGGAGAATATGAGTACTCCCATCGCAAGGAACAACATGAGCAATCCGAGCTCCTTATAGGAGTTTCTGAGCGTGAACCCGAGCGACTGTAGCCCGGTCGAGTGTCGGGCGAGTTTGAGTATGCGCAATATTCGCATGATACGGAAAATTTGCACAACACGCCGCACGTCTTGAAACTGATCAGTGGCGTTCTTATTTGTTTCGAGCAGGAAGAGAGATACAAAATAAGGCAATATAGCCAGTAAGTCTATCACGTTCAGTCCACCCTTGAAGAACTTCCATTTATCCGGCGAAGCACTGAACCGCAGCACGTACTCGAGCGTGAACCACGTGATGCACACCGCCTCGACCATGGCCAGCTGCGGGTTATCCATGGGCGCGCCCTTTTCGTCGTACACTTGCATCTGGGGTATCGTGTTGAGAGTGAGCCCTATCGTGGACAGCACGATGAAGAGGATCGAGATGACCGCGATGACCTGCAAGCATGCATCAGTGAGCGGCGAGCGGCGGGCCTCGAGGACCCGCGCTCGCCGCCACCGCGCCGCCACACTGTGCAACGAAGCCTCGGTACCTAGTGATATGCCACATGTGTCAGATCGGTCAGTTATATGCCAGTGTTTATACAGAGCTACTCTTCCTACATGTTTGTACATCGGTAGTATACTACTTAAATAGTTGTAAGATATGTCATTAGGTATGTATTTACAGACAAACGGTAAAAGCCAATATCGTATGTAACAAATGTCTTAATAGTAATCTTAAATTTTGGTGTAGAAATAACATCTATTCGTGTGACTATGTTAGTAGTGTTGTGTGGTTTCGGTGTAGATAAGTAGGTAATTTATATTAAAATGTGTGGGTGAACGGACGCGCGTCCGAGTTCAAATTATGTAGGTATATGCGCCTAGAGCAGGAGGCGGAACGAAGCAGACGCTCGTCCGTCCATCGCCTGCATTGCTCGGTTAGTCGGATCAGTATCACGAAGCGGAAGCGCTGGTGGAATAGGAGTAGAGCGGGAGGCGAGCGGGAGCCGGGAGCGGACAGGCTGGGGAGGGGGGACGCCGGCGGGCGGCGCCACGCCGTGGTGGGAGGCGGCGCGGGCGCAGCGCGGCGCGTGCCGGACCCCCGGGGGGCCGCGTCCGGCGCGCGCCGGTGCTGTCCCGTGCCACCCCGCACGCCGGCCACTGTGCGCCGCCTTAGCGGCGGCTGGTCACATCGCGTAAGCCCATCCCATCTTTGCAACTTTGCGACAACAATTAAGCTTTGTTTTTATAAAGTTCTCTATTGAGAACTTTCGACGTGGCTGTGAACATTTATAAAATTTATTGTAATAAAATATTATTTACAATCCTGAAGGTTGCCGTGAATTTTAAACTTGATAATAAGCATAAAAATACTTTTTGCTGCTTTGATAAGAAGTTAAAACAGTATTGAAGCAATAAGAAAAAAAAGTAGTTTTGTGGAAAACCTTAACGTTACACCAACTAACAAATTGAGAGAGTTTAAAAAACTCCTTTTCAAATCGTAAATTAATTATTACCGTCACGGCGAAGACGGCTCTTTGTAGACCACAACACAACTAATGATTGCATGATCAGTGTTATCACAAAATAATGTTAGCACAAAACAACCACTAATTGCTAACTGCAGAAACGATACATTCTGAATCTTGTGTTGTAGAATACTGTTTTATATCTTACAACATAAATACGGTTTCTTTAACTTTTTTAAACATAATAGTGTAGAGCTATAGTTATACAATAATAAATAAATAAATAATAATATAAAAAGTCAAAAATACTTAATAATACATACATAAACAAGTATGCTATGCATTTATGCACTGAAGCAGTGTTTGCTGAACTTTCGTGTGGAATAAATTAGATAGAAAGAACAAAGATATTAAAATTTAATAACTTGCAAGTATATAAAAAAATATAAAGGAAGGATTTATTTGGAGTATTTATACTGTATTAATTTTGTACTTACATACACAAGGTTGCACCGCTGTTGTCGAAATTTAAATAGAAAGTAGAACAGTAACGCTACGAAGTAAGCTGAAAGGTGCTCAAACAAGACAACAATACACAACACAATATCGATTCGACAAAAGCGATCAAAGGTTACGATCACAAACACAATACAACATTCACATGGAACACAACACCACATCCCATTAAACGAAAACGAAATAAACTGACTTGCCACACTAAAGGAGGAGCCAGCGATAGATGTTATTCATGCACCACAACACAACACATATAAATATAAACTCTTATATACCAAGCTTGTTTCCTAAATGCATTTATTCATGAAAGCTCAGTATTGGAAGTGTCATATCCTTGGAACAAAGTGTAGCAAAGTGAAATGTGTACGGATTACGAAACAAGCCTTTTTACATTGAGGCAGTTGGTGGTTGTATATCAGTATATACGTAAAGTATTTCATATTTGTATGTGTAAACAGCATGTCTTACAGTGGTGGAATGAAAGTGGACATTAGATACAAAATGTTTTATGTTCATCGATGTAGACAGTACTTAGTGAGTGTGCTTACAGTGCTTAGTGTACCTAAACTTAAGTGAGAATATCAATTCAAAGGTGCCCTTAATGTTATGTTTAAAAGTTGTACAAAAAACACTACTTCTGCAAATATCTACCAGTAACAGTACAAATCTTGCGCACATGGACATTTCAAGAGCCTTACTCAAAACTCACAATTCACAAAAGCATCTATCTAAAGTTTAACTAGATTTAGAAGAAAAAAAACTATATTCTATAACCCTTAAATACCCTTACACTAAACTATCCTCGGCAGCTTTGCTAGAGTGGCAGGGTTAATAATATCGGTAACTTGTTACTTATTATTTTTTTGAATACGTCGCGATACGTTACCCTGGCTGCGATACTGGTGGTTGGTTTTTCGAGGAGGTCCCAGAGCCACTTCTGGTACTGGGCGCAAGTGCCCTGACCGAACTCCTCCTCCTCCCGCTGTCGCAAGCTCTCGGCTTCTTTCCTCATCTCCTCGTGCACGTGCTCCTTGCGCTGGTGGTACTTGTGCTGGCAACACGACTCCAGGTACAGTTCGTCGACGCCCCAATACTCGAGATCGTCGCTAAACGCCAACACACACATTTCATCAACTAAATGTAACTTTCCAGTCCGATAAAAATTGAGTATTGAACTGAAGCTCTTCGGGTGCCTGGAAAAATTAAAGAGCTGTGTTGAAATCCAGGTCTAGGCAAAATGTATAAGGTATAATTACCTTAATTATATGAGAATTAACAAAAACGATACAAAAGTTAAAATATAATAATAGTTTAAGTAAAAAACTATTACGATCTTAGGACTATAGTAGTCATGTCTGCTTTTGCAGCGAGGTATTGAAAAGTATCTCCTTTATAGAAGGAACCTTTCTCCATAAAGAAACTGCAGTTGTTTTAAAACACTCTTACTGGGTGCCCTGTTGATGGAACACCAGAGTTATTAAGAACAAAAACAGCGTACCTATCGAAAAAATACTCGTTGTCTTGCAACGAGTAGTCATCACATAGTTCGGTGATGGCCTCGTGCGTGTTGCAGTCCCTCAGGCGGCCGAGCCTGGTGTGCGGCAGGCGCTCGAGCGTGCGCCAGAGCACCTCGTGGCGGACGCCTCCCACGTTGATGATCACTCGCTTGCTCAGCGCCTTCGCGCGGAGCATCATAAACGGCTCCGGCGGTAGCGACGACATCGACCTGTAAAACGAAGTTGTAGGTTCCAGTTAGTCTGACCGAAAATGGATTTTATTTCGGCCGAAAACAAAATCGAAATTCGGCCTCATTTGCATTTTCGGCCGAAAACGAAATTTGATCGGGCTCTAGTTTTCGTTATACAATGATGTCATAAAGTGCCCCGTCTGATACCAAGACCCTCGCCCTCACATTAGAAAAACGTGAGTTTATATGTGACGAGAATGCGAATAATTTCATTCCAAAGAAATGTCGAACAAATGAATGGACCACTCTAACTATAATAGGGTTGCCATTCCCCGATGGTATTCCCCGAACGCGGACGGAAAATCAATCCGAAACGAGGGAACTGCAACATCGCTATTTTGCATGGCTGGAATATAACGTTACGCCGCCGGCTACGAGCAATTTCCTAGAAATTTAAAAAATATCGATATTTTTCGAACGAATACCGGGAAGTTTGTCTCGTTCAATTTAAATAGATACACTACAGGGATAGCCTAGCCTTAACACATTTACATGAACGTGTAGTGGGGATGTTTCACGAGAGAAACGGACTATACAGCCTCCCTAAGTGACCGCTATGAATTGGAATCTGCCCTGAGGTCGGCAGGGTTTCATCGTCCCATAGGCTTTCGACGTAAACAGTTCACTCAAAAATACTCTAGTAGGTAATGAGCATCACTATTCCATGTGAAATGAAATGATATCATATTGAAATGAAATGTTACATAATGCTTTGTCATACTTATCTTATCATACAAGGTGTAAAAAGATGATATCATCACATAGATGTCGACTACGCGTTCTGGATATCAGACAAAGTAACATTGCACGCAATTAATTGCTGGCAAACAACTTCTATTTTTGGTGTGAAAAATCGCTGTATACGGTAGGGTTCAATGTACATGCAAAACCTTACGGTAGGGGTTATTTAAAACTTGTTTTCTTAAAAAAATATCAGACTAAATTGGATCATTGACTCAATAACTAGAATGATATGGTCCAGTACGAGATATAATCACATTGACGGCAAGAACAAGTGACTCTGGCTTTGTTGACCGTCTTTTCACATTCGTTATAATTTAGCAGGTAACGGTAATGGTGCGCACCGCGACAAAATAAACCTATACTTTTCCAGTATAAGCTGACTTCTCATTGTACGAAAAGCCTATACAATGCGAAGTCAGCTAAAACTTTAAAAGTATAGCTTGATATATAACCATGCGTACCTGTAACCAAGATTTACTAGTACTGTTGGCCACCGGACTGCTTCGTACGGATACTTCCCAAGCGCTCCACAATGTATATGGTGAGCAAAGTAAAACTATCAGCTAAATATTTATATTTGTGGATCTTCCGTTTTGTTTTCATTCACTTGTTTTACAAAATTTTGCAGCGCTTGCGAAATATCCCTTCCGGCCGCGATCGACGCGCAAATACGTGATAGTCCATTTCATGGGTCTTTTTTCCGGAAAACCGGAAAGCGTTCTGTCGCTGCGACAGGCGCTCTGGTTCGCCTAGGGCGATGATATAGGTGCATAACGAATTTCAAACCTTTCAGTTTATTTGGTTTTACACCGTAATTTTAGTTTAAATGGTTTAAAACCACACTAAGCGGTTTAATATTGGTTTAAAATGGTTTTTTTTTTAAATGCACTAAGGCTTCACAGGAAGTAAGACAGAACTCACATACTTCCTGATTTACGATAAATTAAAAAAAAATACAAATTCTAAAAATACGCAGTGGCTGAATACAAACCTAACCAGATTATTTTTAAAGACTCTTAACTCAACATATTTATTTTTAACCATTGTATATTTTAATATATACGCATACCAATATTGTTTTCAGTGTGTATTATCCTAAAAAACATATTATAAGTACATAATATGTACTTATAATATGTTTTTTATAAGACTTCGCATATATGTACCTATTAATAAAAATGTTAAATGATTTCAATTAGCCTTTATAACAAATTTTTAAAAGATTCGTAATCAATGTACGGCTCAAATATCGTGGTTTTAAACTAATTGAAAACGGGTTTTAAACCACGTATGTTAGTTTTAAACGGTTTATTTACAACTATAATATAACTGTACATAAGTAACGAATGATGGCCGAAATGCCGATTGCGGGGTACAGCTTCGTACCGTTAAAAAATGAAGTACCTGGAGTGCGTCCGCTGCAGATCGGGCGCGGGCGCGGGCGCCGGCGCCAGTCCGCGGTCGAGCGGCGCATCCTGCGCGGGCGCCGCGAAGCCCATGGGCGCGCGCGGGGGCGAGTCGCCCACGTTCCAGCGCGCGGCGCCGCGGCCCGCCCCCTCGCCCCCCATTTCCGCTAGCTCATGGTGGCTAACGCCGTCGCCTCATCGGTTCCGTATAGTGCACATGTGTTCCAGAAATCTGAAAATAATAAAAATGTTCGGTAAATAATCTGCAAAAAGCAATTGAATGTGCTTAGCCTTTTCCCAACTATGTAGAGTTTGTCTTCCAGTAAACAGAGTTTACCAGTATTTTACTTGAACCGACTGCCTAACTGACCTTCACAATCTAGTTACGTCTGAACTGCGACAAAATGCAGGAACATGTATCATCATCACTTCAGCCGAAAGACGTCCACAGCTGGACATAGGCCTCCCCCAATTTGGGGGAGTTTGCCATAATCGCCACACTTGGCAGGCTAGTTGGCGATCGCAGTATGGTGGTAAAATGCATTGTGAACGCTGCTGCCTCTCATTTAAGTCTAGTAAGTCATTCTCTAGTAAGTCCCTTAGTCGCCTCTTAGGACACCCACAGGAAGACGTGGATTGGTGCTATTCTTTACGTCCGGCACCACACAGGCATAGTTTATTTATTTAGGATCTACAACAAAATAAATACACAATACTTGACACATAAATAATGACCAACATCAGACATCAAGTACATGTACTGCGTAACATATAGGAGGCTTTAGCAGTAAGCTTACAAGTATAAAAAATTTAGTTAATCTGCCCACATTAAGTTAAGGCCATCACGACGTAACCCGTCTAGATCTACTGTACATGTCGACCTAGAGAATAACCTATCTTTGACTCCTTTGACCTACACCGTCTTATTGCAGCAGAAAAAAACAAAACGTTAAGTCACCTTTCACCTACCACAACACAGACCGCCCCCAGAGCCTCTACGCCGTAGGCCTTGGCGTAGCTACGGCGTAGCACAGTCTACGAATGACTTAGATTACGTAGCGAGACTCTCTTAAATTGATTCTCCAGTCTATACTACTCTGTGGTCTACTTCATTGAAATATTAACATCGATACTAATACTATATTGTTACAAAGTGGTAAAATTTGTGAGTTTGTACGTTTGTACGTACGAAAATTATTGTTTTGACATAAAATAGATTGATTAAAGTGAAAAAAAATCCGGAATCGGGTCAGTAGCATCTTTGATTACCTAGGGGGTAATCAAAGATGCTACTGACCCTTTTTCACTTTAATCAATCTATTTTATGTCAAAACAATAATTTTCAGGAGGATGAAGTCGCTATCAGAAACTAGTTATAAATATGAAAGCCAATTACATACTACAACAGAGGCTCTACGCCACAGACATTGGCACAAAACAGACAGAAAAAAAGGTTTGCCTTACGTAACTAAGTCCTCATCCATTCATAGACCAGCCTTTACTATATGTGGGCTCTTACATTTAATTATTAACATAGTGCAACATGGAACAACAATAACATGAATGCCGATCCTGTTTACAATACAACTGGTTTTTATGGAATTCTTAAATTGACCATTATTCTATGAAATATACATTAAATGCTTAGTCCATATCTAAGAAAAAATGGTTTATAGTCGTCATAAATCCGGTGATAAAGTACGTAAATCTGTAAGGGCGGCTAAGCTGACACAAACTACATTGTACATCATTTGTGTCGAAACGTCGAGCGGTGAACAACATCCCTTTCAAATTCTCTACCCTTGACCACCCTCTAATTCATTTTTAGGGTTCCGCACCTCAAAAGAAAAAAGCGGAACCCTTATAGGATCACTTTGTTGTCCGTCCGTCCGTCCGTCCGTCTGTCAAGACCCTTTTTCTCGGGAACGTGTGAAGGTATCAAGCTGAAATTTATATCAAAAACTCAAATCTACTGTCCCTTGGAGCTGTGAAAAAATCAAACTTCTAAGCTAACGCAATCAAAAGATATAGCCGTTTATGTCGCAAATTTCCGCAAATTTTCGAAACTCGCAAGGGAATCAAAACCTAAAGGGTACTTCCAGTCGATCTATAATTTTAAAATTTGGTACGAAGCAACGTCTTATAGCAGAGATAAAGGAAAAATTGCGAAAACCGTAAATATTTAGTTACATCATATAATAAAAATGTTTTTTTTTTAATTTTTAACTTTATACCTACAGGTTTGTACGGAACCCTAGGTGCGCGAGTCCGACTCGCACTTGGCCGGTTTTATTAGTATATCCTGTCCCAACCGGCACCCTTTCATGTTCTCGATACGTATTTGAACGAATTGTATGCAAAATGTTTTACAAATCAATTCTTTATACCAACAATTTAAAGGCACTTTTCATGTGATTTGATTTGACTACCAGGAGTTAGGGTTGAAACACAAAGGTCATGAGCCCCGAGTGCTTATTTGATTTTTCGAGAAATTGCCAAGCGATTGGTTGATTGTTCACATGACCAGAAAGACTAGCCTATTTTTTTGCCATAGAATCAGCATCGCCGTACGACGTGGCAACATGGCATTTTGGGCACTTCTCGTTGACAGCGATGCTGACGTGTTTTTTATTTACATGAAAATATTATTAATATTATTTTATGTCCTATATGTATATTATGTAAATATTAAAATACATTCATACCCAAAAAAAAACTTACGGGTTTGTGGAGTTTTATTTGAATTTCCAGTAATGAGTTTTGGAAGGTGGTAGTCTAAATTCGACGTATTAGGTACCTAAAATTAATGTAGTAATAATATAATGTACCTACTGTTATTTTCAAGCATAATAATGGATAAACAATTTCATGCAAGAAAAAAGAAAAGAAAGAAAATTAGGTTTATAGCCGAATATACTATACCTAATTAATTTTAGAACGTGATGGATGTAGGTAGACCCAGAGTATTTCAACTAAACTTTCGTGCCAAGCTCCGTCGTTTCGGCGTCGTACCGTTATGAAACCCACTCACTCACAAACATTGATGGATTACTTCCGCAGACCCAATGGTCAATATTTTGAGGTAAACGAAAGTGGCTTACGTTTGAGATTTCGCACCATAATAATATTAGTCTCATGGCGGGGTATGCTTGTTTTCTACTTAATCAAAGTTATCGCTGCTTTGATGGTGGTATGGTAGGAAACACCAAACGAATCTACATAGTTGAATAATTGACATGATTAAAGTCAAAACGTTGAAAAGACTTCATGTCCTGCCTTGGGTTTTCCCAACTATGTTGAGGTCGGCTTCCAGTCTAACCGGATGCAGCTGAATACCAGTATTTTACATGAACTGACTGCCTATGCGTGTGACCTCCACAACCTTGCAGTTACTGGGTAATACGATACCTTGGTAACACTGGTTTTCTGACTTTCGGGCTTCTGACGACCTGAGACGACGGTCCACGAATGACAGCTGGGCCCAACAGCTTAACGTGCTTCCTGGTATGTAAAGAATGTCACCCATCCACGTACGCAACCGCGGCAAGCGTAACTTAACCTGATCGATTGACCCGTACGGCTGTTATTACTAACCCACAAATCCCACAATGTCGCAATGTCGAAAAGTATCAACCAAATTTTACTTTTAGCTTTAAATACAAGCCGAAACCTTTATAACAAAACTAATATCGTCGAGATTGTCGATCGAAAGGACGATTATAAAAGCTCGTAGGAAGGCGGTCTCACGAAAAACAAAAGGTTATTCACCCCAAAAAAACGGTAGGTACTACAAGTTCAGCCAACCGATGGTAATTTATATGAAATCTTTTGCTAGTGGTTTTGTGGATGTGTTTTTATACATAGGTACAAATTAAATTCTCCACTTGAATTATTTCAATTAAAGTTCGGTGCACTTTACTTAAATAACGTAAAGGTTCGTGTTAACGATTTGATTACGAAAACCATAAAAGCCATATCGTTTGTATGAAAAGTCGTACACAAAACAAAGTGAAACGACGTTATAAAGCCGTCTAGTACGGCACGAACCTCTATGTAAAACACTTCAACAAAGGCGATGCTATTAAATAATAAATTCGTGGCAGTCCAGTCGCATCGATCGACTGAAACTGACCGGCAGCTATTCCTTGTAATATCACGTCTATGGCCGAGCAGAATACATCAATACGTACCGAAAGAAATATTCAGCAAGCACTTGTAACTCGTTCTCTAACAGAATAGAAATTTTCAAACAAAATACATTGAAGTGAAAAACATAAATAGTCGCTTTCATTTTGTTAGCCTCGTAACTACATTCTCTTGGCAGATTTAAAGCAATTATGAATGTTTGCGTTAGTATTTCAATCAAATACACCTACGTAATGTAGATTCCCGTAATAACACAGAAATAATATTTCATTTCATTCAGTTGAACATATGGGACCGTGTGACGACACTAAATGCTCAACAAGTTTTTCATAACACTGTATATAATGTAACTTAGTGTGAATGTCCTTAGAATTAAATATTTTATTTTCTCTTTTCCTTATAAGTGGAGACCTGTAATTGGCTTTCTGACTAATATACTGTTCTTGATCTGTTCGTTGTAGCTGTAAGTCTCCCGTGTTATTTAAATAAATAAATAACACAAGTCACCGCATAACATCGGTAGGTAAGCTCACTGTAAGGACTATGCTAACATATTTTAATGTAATGTCGCAGATATGAGAACAATTCGTAAACAAAAATCTCGTACAAGAATAACTCAACCTAAAAGATCGTTCGACTCTGATGTCGATGTTTGAATAACAAAAACAAAAATCATTACGGGTACATAACAGGGGTAGGCGTAGTATAAACAAGTTCAGATCCTAATTTACTATTCAATCAGAGTCGTCATAAAACTACTGAAGTAAAATAAATAAAAGTCGGGTAGGAATATATTTGCTAGACTCCGAGAGCATTGAGAGTTGGTGGGTGGCTAGCAATCGATTACTGGGTCGCGTGGCGCGCCCCGCGACCCGAGCTTATCAAGCCTTCTGACCGACCCTAATCTAATAATAGACATCATGGTAACGTCCTCGACACAAACGTTATTTGTCTACCCTTTGTTTGCATTCTAGTTTACAAAACATTGAAACAAGTCACTGTAATCGATACTACAGGGCTGTAGGTGTCTACATCAATGTAGGCTTAAAGATTTCAGCTATAAAACATGCATTAAATTATCTTTTAAAATCCATAGACGTTCTCTTTGAATGTTTGAAGTTGCAATAAAGTCTGGAACTATAAACTTGGTAATAAAACTCAAACAGTACGCGAACTACGAAACATTTATAAAAATTTAGCTATTTGAAGAAATGTTTCCGTTTCCGCTATTTCCGTACGAACTGTAAGAGGAAAATAGGTAACCTAGTTTAAGGTTCGCGTAATAACGTAACTTGGCTACCGCCTGTGCACTATTGTAGCTTTTTAACACATTTAGTGGACCTTTTCAGCTTAAATGCTGGAATAATCACAACGACTGCGAGGTGAAACTGCGCGTTTCTTATGAATTGGAACTTCTTTTCCCTCCTTTTTTCAACCAGACACTGTATTCTAACTCATTAGCAAATAAACGATATGTTCTATTCTTGGAACGAACAATTTTTCCACTGAGTTCCACGTGGGGGCATATTTTATAATGTACTATAACGTTGACGAAAATAGCCTGAAAGCCATCGAATAATAAAAGCAAACGGAGGAGAATAGTACTTATTCAAATAGAGGAGCTACTGAAATTCAACATGGGTATGCATGACGGAGGTTTGTGTATATAGGTGTTTTATCTCACCGCCGAAATTTTTCGTTAATCACCACATGAATAAACACGATGATTAGAAAAAAGAGTTAAAAAAGTATATATCCGCATGCTTACAACATGTTTTGCTCCAAACGTTGACACTCCAAGCGAAAGAAATCAGGCGAATTAAAAGTTTAAATAAGAAAGTTCAATAAAAACAGTAAAACAATGAACTTACACGTCTACATTCACATGGTCGGACATACTGAACCCGACACCGAAGCTGACAACCGACAAATGGGGTATGCATTCAATTTGCCAAGTAAAACTTTGGGTTGCTTAAATTTACGAACCGATTTTAGGAATATATTATCTGATATCGAACTGTGTAATGCTGTGCGCTACTGACACATGTGACCAAGCGATGGAATATAAACCTGCATACTTATACTAAAGATCCCTCCTTAAATCCCAACCCCATAAAACCAGTTATTATTCTTATTCCTTCTCTGTTCATGCTGTTAGATTATGGAACTCGCTTCCGCCTACAATTCGAGACTTAAAAACTATTTCTCTATTCAAATATCGAGTAAAAGAGCATTATCTTTCCTCATAATTTTGTATATTTATATATATATACATATTTATTTATGTTTATTTATATATTTTAACTTTATATATTTATTTAGGTATATGTTAATTTCTTGCATTATATATGTATAAGTATATTTTAGTTTAAGACTTCGCATATTCATATTTTCTCTTCTTGTTTTCACACACTATTGTCTACATTTCTTTTTAATTTCTCCTTTCGCAGGTCTGCTGGAAGAAATTTCTTAAGAAATAAGCAGTACCTTTGTACTCAATTCTATTACTATGCCTTATCACTCTGTATTTTACTGTGTGTACATAAATAATAAAATAAATAAATAAATAAAAAGCGTTTTGCTATGGTATTTACGAAATTTCATTACATTCTAGCTACTTATTCTACTACTTGCTATTCAAAATATACGTCACCAATTTACTTAAAATTACCACTTTTATGCTTAAAGGCATAAAATTCCATAACAATTTTATTGAAATATTGCTGCGGGACCCAATGCGGGAATCGTAAACATGATTTTATGTGATATGTTGGACGTGTGCTCCAGTTATGTAACTACGAATACAGCTAAAAGAAATAAAAGGTATTCTGAATACGGACCCTTTTTATCTCAGCCAACCCGGAAAACACGAATGTCGATATGTGACAATCAAGAGACGATAAAACTCCATTGTGGAACAAAGGCCTCCGCGATCAATGAACTCAGCCCGACGCTCTCCACTGCTGCACAAAGGCCTATCTCAAGTTGGGGCCAACTTTTCCCTTACAGCTCCTAGCTGTGCACGGCATAGAACTTGAATATTGCTATAATCATAACATTTAGGAGGGTTGGTAATCGTGATCGCACTACTAAAGTTCATGGTGCAGCTCACCCCAATATAACCCCTAATAGCTTTTACGGGGCTCATGGGAACAGATGTGACAACATACCCAAACTGACGACGTTCTCCTTGTATCATGTATGATAAATATGTTTGTCACCATAAACACGATAACCAAGATAAAAGATATCCTGTCAGCGCGACTCGCCACAAAAGCGTTCACCCAATAAGAACAAAGTAGTGTCTTGTACTGGTAATGGGTCGGTTGCGGCGAAAGTTCTTATTGGCCTATATACCTACAGCTAGAATATAGGTCGCGTGACGTTTATATCCGGAGCCAGCCATTATCTCGACGCCACTCCGTCTGCGAGGCCTACCGTCGCACAGACCTACTTACGAGTACAATTATACCTGCCGCTAGGATACCTGACGCACAAATAAACTCTTCGGAATATATTATGAGTTGAGTAATTTTCTTACTTTCTGTATTTTATGTCGGCAAGAGCGGGATAGAACTACGTAACTGCTTAATAGGCTTGCTTGGTGCGAGGGTGGAGACTGCTCCGTATTGATCTCAAGTCGTGAACGGGACAGCCGCCGCCACTAGTAAATAAGCCAAAGCTTCGCAAACTTTTATCATCGCCTTACTAGTTTTATTTGCACGCGTCAACAGCGACACATACACATCAGTATACACGCTTCACTAACTCGCGCTCTTTATGTGCGAACGCGACTATTGTGCACGATAAGGATGTGAGACGTTATAGAGAATGGCATACGACCCTCTGCCAAGTTTGCGAGGGGCGAGAGAGGTTATTTATTCACTATTGAGTGCCTGTAAACCCTTATTTTTATAAAATAAGTCCTACTGTAACACAACCTCTCATAGAGTGTTTACCAAAATCTGTTAATCTTTGCTACGTAGGTAATAATTCAATTCTCAATTCTTTATTGCGTACAATAATGTTTAAGCATAGTTGGAAGGGAAATCATTATTTAAGTCACAATTATCCAAGATCAAATAGGAGAGAGGAGGAAGAACACTGGGTGCTTAATTGGAAATTATAGTTTAAGTTACCTAGTTAATAATATTATACCTACTGTTAATAAATACCACATAGCAAAACACAACACAGAAAACAGTCAAACGTTGTCAAAACGTATGTTAGGAATGTGTAGTATCACATCGGTTACAATCGTACTGACCTACGTTGTGTAATATTCAAGCTCCCATAAGCGCAATGATTGGTCTGTAGCACGCTCGTTACACGGGTGCTACGTCGTAGAGCGCAGCCGATTCGTAGCAGGGTGCTACGCGCTCCCGTAACCTCTAACCTTTACCGACGCGCCCGCGCCGCCCACCGGCCCATTCCGGTTACTGTAGCCCCCACAACCCTCTACGCTGAGCTTCCAGTAATTGAATCCAGAGCACGTGTGCATGAATAAACCATTTTAATACCAGCCTTTGAACGACACCCGCATAATACCTGGTTACAACGGCTAATAACCTTTTACCAGCTACCATAACATTGAAAATCGCCCAATAAATGTTACTCCACCAATGATTAACTATTCGTAACACATAAGTAGAAGCATCGCGTAAAATGTAGCAGGCTATTAAATTCTCGAACCGGTAATGTGAATATAATGAAAACCGATCGACCGCCAATTACGAGCCTATGTATCATGTTTTAAATTGGTAGTAATTTTGCCTCTATCCTGCTCGGGTACTATTATTATGTCATTACGCCCGTGTCATTTCTCCTCGAATATAAAAATGATGCGTTCACTAACAACTGCAGCAGTTTTATGTGTTCACCCAAATGATTTCGTATCTATAACGACGCAATAAATATTATATGAGCTTTATATTTAACATTACAATAATGATAAGATATTGGTTATTTAGATAAGAGCAGCATGCAAATACAAAGGAAAGCTTTCAGAATTATTCAGCATTATTAGTTGTGTTGTGGCTCAGTAATAACAGCCACACAGGTCGATCGATCAGGTTAAACTACGCTTGCCGCGGTTGGTCCGTGGATGGGTGACTATCTTTACATATGCCCTCCGTGCCTCAGAAAACACAAACACGTTAACACACCCGTCCTTTCTGAAGAACATCCCCAATAAGACCACTATATGTCCTCCTAGGGCATCCGTTCTCGGCTTTTCTACTCACATCTGTCTTGAAAATACCTTGCCTTGTAACTAAGTAACATTGAGCAAATATTATTGAGAAACGACTTTTATTTTTAACCCCCGACGCTAAAAAGGAGATTTATGAGTTTAATAAACCGCTTTGTGTGTCTGTCTGTGGCACCGTAGGTCTTAAACGGGTGAACCGATTTGGGTGCGGTTTTTTTATTTTAGTAGGCGCTTTCTAGTGTTGGTTTATAGACATGTTTTATCAAAATCGGTGCAGCCGTTTCGAGACGACAATACGATTTGTTTTTTTAATTTTTAGGGTTATTGTCTTGTTAGGGGGTTTAAATAAAATGAAAATTTAACTTTTTGGTGAAAACAATCGCAATTAACAGGAGCGCATCTGTCATTCATGTATCTTTGACAGTCATTAAGTGTCATCAGAATACCGGAACACTGACCGACTGTTTTTAGCTGCTTTCTATAAGACGAGAAGCCGACCCCAACATAGGAAAAGGTTCCTGCCAGGGTCGCGAGATTTGTTCGAAAGAGTTACCGTGGCCCTGGCATATAGGCAACTGAAGGAACACGGGTGGGTTTTAGTCAGTAAAAGTCTGACACGCCATTCCGCACCACACCGAGGAGGAGACTTCATTGCATGATTTCCCACCCACAAAAAAAAAACATAGGAAATGGCTATGCAGATAGATTTTTATCACTATCGCGTCACGTTTACTTAGGTAGGCATACCAACGGCAATATTACTTATGCTTATTTTATTCTGTGTGTTCACTCGAAAGTTCCGAGGGCAATAGCATAAATTTTCTGGTCCATTAAATTGATATGAATTACAGCGAGTGGCTGAAGAACTAATGACGGCAATTACCATGTTGTTTATCCGGCCCTTTACAGCACCATTGACATACAGTAAGTAGTCAATGAATTATTATACGGACATATTAGGCACAGTTTCCACTGGAGCTGAATATTACACTCGCCAATAAATTTATTCATTATTTTCAAATCAAATCAAATATTTATTTGCGTAAAACATGGTATACAATGGTGTTAAATAGAAGATATGGCACAAACATGTTTAGCTAAGATAAAAACATAGCATGCAAAATTATAAAGTTAAGTGAAAAAGGCATCAACCATCAACAATTTTTATCTAAAAATTCTTTTAAACTATAAAAACTACATTCAAGTAACCATTTATAAAACTTAATTTTAAATAATCTTGTATTTAGTGTCTTGAAATGCCTTGGTATTTTGTTGTAAATGCGCACACACATGGCTAGACAGCTCTTATACATTTCATCCAAAGACTGAAATATTATTGAATGAATTGTTTAATATATTAGTATTATTTGTTGTTGTTTACAAAACGGTGAAATTGATATTCTTTAGATTTGTTCTACCCTTGTTTATGTATTCAGGCTGACTTGTTATTCTATCTATTCCAGCACGCGTAGCATGACCACCGTAGAAATGGGTTTTGCAGCATAAAACGGTATAAATCTTTCTACAATCTTTAATTATGTCTTTAATCTTTCTACAATCTGTAATTTTGTCTATTCTTCCGTCGACAAAACCCATTTCTACGGTGGTCATGCTACGCGTGCAGTACGCGTATTTTAATGCAATTAAAGATTGTAGAAAGATTTGTACCGTTTTATGCTGGCGTAGCATGAAAATTCTATCTCTATTCTACCAACAATAGACTAAGTTCTTTCTATGATGGTCAAGCTACGCGTGCTGGACGTGTTTGTGACCCCTTTTGCAACATTTAAGTACCCCATATTACCTTTCGAGAATCGGAATTGAACTTCTTGTTGTATCCTTTTACTGTTGGATCATTTGGAACAATTAGATGTCGAAAGCTGTGCTAATGTATTTAAAATAGCATTGATGGCCATTCAATTTAGGATTTTAGAACAAAATTGAATTTAATGACGAATTGTCGAAATCGTTCATCTAGGATTTCATCAAATCCTATGGATTTCCGTCTAGGCTGTAAAAGGGTCACATTGTCACGTGCTGGCAGAAATATGTAGAAAGTGTCCCTGTATATTTGCATTATCGTACTATTCTACTACCTACATATATCAATTTAACAAAATATAAATCTTTGAATGTATATATGTTTGGATGTTTATTACTCAATCACACCAAAACGTCTGAACGGGTTTCTGTGAAATTTGGCACACTTATACTTTTACTTTTCATCCCTGTAGTAGTTCCCATAGAATAATTTACGACCGTAAGCGTGGAACGAAACCGCTGGCAAAACCTAGTATCTACATAGATATGGTGTGATAAACTTTGTTTTCCTAAAATAGCGCTTAATTTTTAATACAATAAAAATTCGAGTCATGCTTACTATACACAAAGGCACCACTTCTATAACAAGTTATTAGAGAAGGAGCTATCAAGAACATTAGCAACACAGTCACTCTAGTAGACTAAAGTAATCAAATTAAACAACAAATCGAAGAAAACGATCGACAACAGAGGGCCTGGTGCGTGTTTTTTTTTTATTCGTTCTCGTCCGTTGCTCGTGTGGTGTCGGACGTTAAGACTAGCACTACCCCATTTCTTCACGTGAGTGTCGTAAGAGGTGACTAAAGAATGGGCAGCAGCGTTCTCTATGCACTCTACCACCATACTGCAATCGCCAATCCGCCGTCCAGCGTGGCGATTAGGCGAGAGATGTCGTGCGGTGTCCCACAGGGATCGGTCCTGGAGGTATCTGTGGGACATCGGATACAACTGGGTGCTGCGCGCCAACCTCTCTAACGGCGTCAGCGTGGTTTGCTACGCTGACGACACGCTGGTCCTGGCGCAGGGGAGGTCGTACGAGGCAGCGGCCGACTTAATGACACGCGGGGTTGCGACAATCGTCGAAATAATCCGGCAATCGGGACTCGAAGTGGCCCTGCACAAGTCCGAGGCCATGGGTTTTCAGGGTCCCCGGAACGCGCCACCTTCGAGTACCCAACTCACGATGGGAGGGGTTCACATCGGCGTCGAGTCGACGATGAAGTACCTGGGACTACCCAAGTAGCACAAAAGTGCTGGTTAACAACATTTTTACAGTGCACAGTGAATGCATTAGTTGCTGAATAATAGCGTAGACAGCGCATCCTCAGATGATATAACTCTAATTTGGGCACAAATTATTCAGCACATAGCTGAGTAAGAGTTCCAATTGATAAATAATTGCATTATAATAACATTATAGTAGCATTTATGTGTGTAACAGTCACCTCAAGAGCTGAATATTGCCTGATTAACAAGGCACGTGTGACTTACTATACAGCAAGGAAGACGAATGTGTACATTGTGTGTACTTTTAAACAGCTGAAATGACACACTGAGCGAAATTGTGGAATGCAATAACTCAATATTATTTATTTTTCTTTAATATGAACTGTCAAATTGTAAAACATGAAGTGTATCGTTGTGTGCAAGATCTCAGGAGCCATTGTGAAAATAAACAAAAAATTTAAGGTAAGTTAAACTTCGATTTCTTGCTATTATATTTCAAATCTTATTGGAAAGGTAACTTTACTGTCAAATACCATACATATTTAGTTCAAATTTTTCACGCGCCTTTGGAATACCACTAAATACTAAAAGAAAAGTAACGAAAATTGAATGAATATAAAATAAATTTGTTTGTTTTAGTACAAAGAAAACAAAAAAAAAACTGTTTTCGTGTAATTAATTTGTAATCCAAATTAATTACGATTGATACCCTATAAAATAAACAAAAATTTAAAGATAAAATTTTATAATAATACACAGTAACGCAGTGAATATGGCGGATGGCAAGTGAACAGTTTAAATGTTAATATAATGCTAAGGTCTGTACGGGTGTTCACATGTGGCCTTTAATTCAGCAAAGAGTAAAATAGTTTGGCACTTGTGGAATATAAATCAGACATGGATCGATTAGGAGAGTTATATTGGTTTACATTTGCATCAGTTACCTTGATAACTACCTTTATGGATCCAAGCTTTTAGGGTTCCGCCGTGGTTCGTTTAAAGCCATTTTGTTCCTTTTTTTAGTTGTTATTCGACGATAAGTATTTAATTAAAATTGTAATTTAAGTAGCTGATATTATAATTTAATTATGGGTATGTATAATACATAAGTTATTGATTTATTAAATATGCGACGAAATACCTATAACTTAGTAGATACCTATCTAAAAATAATGTATTCTTCTGGCCTAATAATAATTAATTACTTCCATATGAAATTGAAATTGACATTCCATACGCACAGTATTTATGCGACGCGAAAAGTATTTTTTATGAAACATTTCGCTTGATCTGCAACATGATGCATGCAACGCTATCGCGTTCACACGCCCGCGCCGGCGCGCGGCGCGGTGACGACGTCATGTCGCATTATTTGTTTACATAGATCATCAGTTTATCGCTAAATCGCAACTGGGTTGGTCGTTCGTATTCTACGATAGATGAACAATATCATTTCAATTTAGGGTTGCGAATAAAAGTAAATAAGTTGCGATCGACTTAATTCCTGCTATTTTGGTAGGTAGTAAAGTAGGTCCTCTGTGTTTGTGTCTGTAGATGTTTTGTATATAATTATTATGTTACGTTAAGTTTAGGTAATTAATATGTTATTATATCTTGTGGTTTTTTTTTCCTCAAAAACTGTATAGGTAGTGTTGTCATTTTAAGAAACTGATACTTCTATTATAATAAATATATTTCTCTTGTTTTTTACAGAACAAGCTTTTCAAAATAGTTCAGACTATAGAGAGCGGTGTTGTCGATCTAACAGTCGTTCCTGCATCGTGGAAAACTAAGGAAATTCTATGGTGGCCACCGAGAAGTACTTTTATACTCCTTGAAATTATAAAAAGATGAAAATTCAAGGCCTAGACCAGGGTGGTACACCGTAAATTGTTCTTTAAAAAGGGAACATTAAATAAACATAAAGAAAATTACGTTGTTTTTTTAGATGCTAGCTGTACTGGTATTTCCTAACTGACTACCTCTGACAATAATTGTCGAAATCTGGAATCTTAAAAACTCTCGAAATTAATTTATGTATTATAATTTAAAAAATCTTGGATTTCTCTTAATAAATCTTCTTCATTTTTAAGAAAGTACCAGAAACATACCAATATTAATTTTGTGGCAACCATGTGTGTCCCGAAAATGTGTAGGTTATAAGAAGATTTTTGTTGCAGAGAGTACCTACTCAGCCTAATGTCACCAAACACACTGATCTCTATTTGGCTTTTTTGTATTGTTTTGTCAATATGTGCAATTATTATTTATTGTTACTTTAATTTAAATCCGACGTAAATTTGACATTTGCTTTTATTTCAACTAAGTGACATATATTTTTAGTTTGTTAATAACATTTTATTGTTTTCTGCTGCAGCATTGTTACTTTTATCTTAATTTTTGTAATATGGGTTATGTCTGAAATAAATTGATTTCATTTTTTTTTTTATAAATATAACATACGGAACCTGTCGTGTCCAATGTTCCATTCGCGCATGCCGACGATCGATGCATGCTGTTATTCGAGTGTATGGTATTAACTGACTAATAGGGGAAAAGTGAACCTGTATGCAGCATAAAGCATTAAATTTTTGTTAAATAAGTTCACAAAGTAACTGATTACGTTATAGTGGGTTACATGTTCTCTCTTAAAATGCAACGGTTGTATAGTACACGTGTGGGCTATTATTCAGAAAACTTACAGCTGATAGGGTACTGCACTACTAAGCGCTGAATAACAGTGACTTTGTGGCGTGTTTATGGTGCTTAATAGAATTACTGTACAGCAAATAGCGTTATAGTTGGCCACGTTTTTTTCTAAACAGCTGTTACACCCCGGGTGAATACTAATAACTCTATGTAATGCTCAGAGTACCGCTGTGGGCCTTATGTGACCATTTATAATGCAGTTCTGTGCTACTTGGGAATTGTCCTCGACAGCTGGTGGAACTTCGTTGAGCATTTCCGACGTTTGGCTCCCAGACTGGAGCGAGCGGGGGCTGCCTTAAAGCGGCTCCTGCCCAATCTGGGGGGTCCAAACGCCTCCTACCGGAGGCTCTACACGAGGGTCGTGCGGTCCATAGCCCTAAACGGGGCACCGGTGTGGGCGTTCTCATTGAGTCTGCGCCCAGCGCGCCGGTTGAGTGTGGCCCAAAGGGTCATGGCCATGCGGTTAATCCGGGGATACTGCACGGTCTCCTGCGAGGCGGCGAGCCTCCTTGCCCGAGTGCCGCCATGGGATCTGGAGGCAAAGGTCCTCGCCCACATGTGGGAGTGGCGCGAGGAGGCGAAACGGCGGGGCGAAACTCCGCTGCCGCGACAAATCGCGGCACGGCGGACAGAGCTCCGGCAGGATCTCATGGCGACATGGCGGGTACGATTGTCGAAACCCAGCGCAGGGCACGCCACAATTGCGGCGGTAAGTCCCCTCTTTGAGGAGTGGATAGAGAGGCGCAACGGCGTCCTCACCTTCCGCCTGACGCAGTTTCTCACCGGGCATGGGTGCTTCGGTTGGTTCCTCTTCAGGATAAAGCGGGAGGAAACGCCCGGGTGTTTCCATTGTGAGGATCGTCTGGAGGACACGGTGGAGCGTACGGTGGAGGTGTGCCCTGCCTGGGCGGAGCACCGCCGTGTCCTCGTGGAGGCGATAGGCGGCGGCGACCTCTCGCGTTCGGCCCTGGTGCGAGCCATGGTACGGAGCGAGAGGGCATGGGAAGCCGTCACCTCCTTCTGCGAAGCAGTAATACTCGCGAAGGAGAAGGTGGGTGCGCGAGGAAGTGGCAGTCTCTGCGCCCTCACGTCCCTAGCCGCCGCAGGAGGAGACGCTCCGGGCGTCGGGAGTCGATTGCGGACTCCCGGCCACCTTAGCGTAGGCGCGAGCTTGCGGGCGGCGAGCAATGGGTAGCTCGCCGCCCGGTAAGGACCAAGCTCGGGTCACCGGCGCGTACTGTTCCTCGCACGCCTCAAAGAGATGTCAGCAGCACTGAAGGGGTCTGCTAGGACCGATGCCTGCCGGGGTCGCGTGATTGTTCGAAAGAGATACCGTGGCCCCGGCACATGGGCAACTGAAGGAACACGGGTGGGTTTTAGTCAGTAAAAGTCTGACACGCCCTCCCGCTCCGCCCAGGGTACTTACTCTCGAATATAATTCCAATAGATCGACATTGGTCAAACGTCAGTTGGTTCAGTTAAACGTCTGGCTAGACTCAGTGAGTCCAGCCAATCCCTGACGTTTGACTAACAATTCCAATGTCGATCTATCGGAATTATATTCGAGAGTAAGCACCCAGAGCGGGAGAAGTCATTTGATGATTTCCCATCCAAAACAAAAAAAAAGAAGCGAGGCGATTATGGCAAAGCTTCTCAAATTGGGGGAGGCCTATGTCCAACAGTGGACGTCTTGCGGCTGAATTGATGATGATTGAAAACTAGCACTAAGGGCACAATTTCATTATAGTGTAACAGAAATAATCAGGAATTTATTTGGCGCCATAACTTTCCAATTGATCAATAAAATGGAGAAGATATGCGGTAAATTGTAAAAACACAAAAGCCAGTATAATTTTTAATTCGTAATCATTAACTTTTTTAAATAAAATAATTTAAAGTGCTGCTGGTAGAATAAACAAGAGCAGTTTATACGAGATTTCTGCAGTGGAGCGATTCTCTGCTAATTCGGGTTTCTGTAGTTTGCAGAGCAAACAGACTGTACGGATGTCTAATGGATGTCAAATGTTTGCAGCAAAGCGCTAGCTTTGCTAATTCTAGTTAGGATACAAAAAGTTAAATCACATAACATAACATCACACCATGTTCCCCGAAAGGATGGGCAGAGGTGTACGTATTATATAATACACCTACATTTTGCCAGTAATGTTTAATCCCATGCAATAGGGGGCGACCTTATTGTTATTAATCGGGCAGTGGGCACAGAGCCAGACTCCGAGATGTACTGAAAAATTCTAGATAGAAAAATCCAATAACACTTTACCCGACCTGGGAATTGAGCCCAGGACCTCATGTTCAGTGCTAACGCTTACTAGACCAAAGAGGCCATCATATAGTTAAAATTAATAAGTTATCTATACTAATATTATAAAGCTGAAGAGTTTGTTTGTTTGTTTAAACGCGGTAATCTCAAGAACTACTGATCCGAATTGAAAAATTATTTTTGCGTTGGGTAGCCTATTTATCGAGGAAGGCTATAGGCTATATAACATCACGCTATAACCAAGAGGAGCGGAGCAGTAATGAAAAATGTTGCAAAAATGGGGAAAATCACACGGATAGGCGATTCGACGCGACGGCGACGGGAAGGGTCGGGGTAACAAGAAATTGAACGCGGACGAAGTCGCGGGCAGAAGCTAGTAAAAAGATAAAGGACGACTGGAAGATAAGTATTTTTGACACCCACAGCTGGATATAGGCCTCCCACAATTTGGGAAGGTTCGCCATAATCGCCACGCTTGGCAAGCGGCTTGGCGATCGCAGTACGTTGATAAAATGAAGAGAGAACTCTTAGTCCTATTTTACGACTGCATGGGAACAAATGGAATGGTGCTATTCTTTACGTCTGGCACCACACGAAACAACGATAATCTTAACTCATTTAATTAAATTAAATAACATTTAAAGAATAGCACCATCCGATTTCCTCCCGTGGGTGTCATAAGAGGCAATTAGGGGTCTTACTAGAGAATGTGCAGCAGCGTTCGCTATAAATTTTACCACCATACTGCGATCGCTAACCCACCTGCCAAGCGTGGCGATTATGGCGAACCCCCCATATTGGGGGAGGCTTATATCCAGCAGTGTACTTAACAAAATAAAAAGAATTTCTTTACATACTCAATGTGAATATAAAGATTATAGTTATCATCCAGTGCCTAATTCGGCCCTTTTTAAGTAGGAATAATGTATTAGAAAACAGTCTAAACTAACACTCCTCGAAATGGAAAAATTGACGTTTATATATTGTGTGGCTAATAAAGAAAGTCGAAGTACAATTTTCAGTCCATTTAGGGGTGCCACGCATGTAAAGTGGCAGTGGCTGTCATGGAGCCGTGTTATTGACACACGCACGCACGTCGGAAGCATTTTAAAAATGTATGTGAGTGGAAACGTTCCAATAGATTTCATGATAAGGCTCACTGCGCGTCGTCACAAATGTATTACAAATTGTGGTATTCTACAAATTCTGTTGTCCAAATTATATGAAGAAATATAAAAAAAAAGAAAAAAGAAGAAGAAATATATTAATAACACAATCTTGACAAATTTTTGATACGGGAAGTAACAGAGAATCCATTAGTTTTTCAAGGCAAACAATCATGTTTAGTTTGACGCTAAATAAACACATGTCACACACAAGACAAGGAAAAATACGCAAGTAATTATGAAATTAACAGAAAGAAGTGCGCGGCGCGGGCGCGGGCGCGGTGGCGACGCGTGACAGTTCGCGCGGGACTCTCGCGTGACGTGGCCCGCCACATTTAGCACGACCAGTGTTTTTGGCACGACGCACGATGTTCTTCCCGCTTGTCTCCCGCTCCTCAGTCCACCACGCTCCAGAACGTTTACTACGCAAGATGACAACGAAAACAATCATAACATCATTAGAGGATCTTCAACCAAGTGACTAAGCCTGACCGTCTTCAGCGAGTTTTGCCGTAAACAAACTTAGCTCATTTAATGATTCTTTGTTCCGACAGTGCCACTTAAATGTCCGTGCAGCACCAGTACATTTAAACTGCACACAACAACATTATAATGTTGTTGTGGCGAACATTCATAAAATACTGTGGCTGCGTACATTAATTCTGCAAAAATAAGTACTGTGTACAAAATGTCAACCCTTATAACGACCCAGGCGGAGATCGTGACCGTCCCGGGGGCGGAATTTACGATTGCACGAAGCCACGTTGCGTGCTCGAATTCATAGAAGGGGAACTTTTTACAGTCCAACAGAACGGTCACAAAAGAAACAGACAAATAGTCGATTATACATGGGCAGCCGGGCCCGACCCTCGTTAGCCTCAACAGGTTACTGTCTTTGATCACTCCCTAATGAGCTAGCTTGCCTACTTATTAAACAGCTCAGAAACAAACTGTTGATTCACGTTTGCATCCGGCTGATTTTGAACCGCATTGAAATTAGGTTATGAAGTTTTTTTTATACTTTTCAAACGATTCGCGATGGTATAAGTAAAGTGCACACATTTACGTTACAGATGTCAACCAAATTGTTAAAATGATCGTCCTGGTATCTTTATAGACTACAAAGACGTGACTTTAACAGCTGCTAGTAGATCTACAGGGTAAAATTAAATTAGCTGGTAATACTTTACCCACGTGTTTCGATATAAAAACGAATGAAACAAAAGAGAAACAAAAATATTCTTTTATTCGATCGGAGAAGGCCAATGGCCCGTAATCGATTAGCTGTTTTTTTTTTTATAATTTTCGTGGAACATAAATATTTTTTACCAATTTCCAAAAACTAAAGCCTTAAAGCCGTTTGGTTGCCTTTATATCATTTGTTCTTATAGGATGTAATGTCGTTTGCCTCAGTGTCATTTAAAGATTCGAATGACGAAAAACAAATATTCATTTAATATATATTTTTTGTTCAATTAGTAAAACGTTAGTAAAGTATTGCCAGCTTATTTAATTTGACCCTGTAAAATCGGGAAAGTGACTGCTTATCATAAATATGTCTTACACCCGCACGACTAATTATCCAAGCTATGTTGAAGTCCAACGACACCGTCAGTTACGACATGTTGGTCTCCAAATAACATGGATACGTGTGGCGCCGGCGACGTAGGTCAAGACGAGTATTTTCGTCCTCGCCTTGATACAGGGCTACCGCATATCATACGCGGCAGTTTAATATTAACCATACCGTCATTCGCGGAGCATGCCGATATTCCGATTCCTATTCAAACCCGAATCCCACTGACAACTTCCAGACAAGTATTGCCCACTTATAAAAAGCAACGAGTCACGTTGAACGCGGCGCCGATGTTTTATGTCTTATATCATCCGATATTAATCTTCCGACTAGATGTTCATTTGCTTCGGAGATCATTTCAAAACTTTCCGAGATTAAAACCATAACGTAAAACGATTAAGCTTTATCAACTATCATAGATAGCGGCAAGGGTGAGCGGTATGCGCTCGATCCGGCTCGAGACATTGACCTATCTATTTGTCCGACTATCGGCATTAGGAACGCGTACAGTGCTATACATACGTAGTGAGCTATTACGAATATATGCCGAGTGGAGATATTTTTGCCGAGCAGCTGTAGCAGGCGACCGCGACTCATCTGGCACATACGTCGATCGACAAGCTCGCGAGTACATTACTGGTGAACCCGCAAACTTTCCACGTAAACAATACACATCTGCTTTAATGTCACAATGTATATAAATACACTAGTTATCCCGAATGCACTTCCATTCTTATGTCCACATAACTATAAGGTCGTTATTCTGACTTCCGATTTCAAAGAACCAGGAAGTTTAATAGTCAGGTTTGCAAAATCTTCGACTTGGTCCCTTCAAACCGACAAGGTCACGGTAAAAATTAAAACTGCATTACAATTCATTAAACAATAGCTCCTCCGTGAAACATTGCTCTCACATTTTCTACAAACAATTTTATTCTGATTACCTAAATGTTTATTAATGAGTGCGAATCCGAGTGCAAATGAACGCTTTTAATGTAAATATTCAGGAGATATGGTATAAACGCATTCAAATATACATCAGTGCAAGCCTAATATACTGGCTTCTTGCAGTAATTTGGTTGCGGAGGTTAGAAGTCAGGTGCTCTCTGCAGAATAAGGTTATTTTACTGCCTCTGGTTGAACTAACCTAAAGGAACACTCAAGCTTAGGAAAATGGATTAAAGCTTTTGAAAAAGCTGTAAACACGACAATAAAAATCGTTGGTATACCTAAGTAGGTACCTACCTAGAGCTTTTTGTTTATGGTTTGTTATTTTCATGCAAATTCAAAATAATAAACAGAGATTACTTATGGCTCAATATTACTCAATAAATATTCCATTTATGTTTGATATTTTAATTTTATGTTACTGGAGGATTTCCATACTATTGCGCAGGCGATGATGCTGGGAAAACACTCTCTTACATTCACATAGGTAGTTAATCTTTGCGTATATCTTACACACAAAGACTCGCAGAATTGTTCATTCTTTAGCGCATGGCGTGTTTTTTCGTAAACATGATTATTATTAATCGATCAATGGATACTAAAGCATGTCCAACATAACCCAATATGTACGTACATGACCCTTAAGCGTTTGCCAAGTAACCTTTATATCGTTATTTATGCCGCATCCTATACGTACCTATATGTTATACGATGAAGGCGGAAAGGCGTGACGTAAAAGTAAAGCCGAGCGAGGGACCGCTTTGTGCTATATTTCAAAGAAATGAACACAAACTGTAACCCGTTCAGACTTTTATCTCCGAGGAATGCGTTAATACGAGCTACAGTGTTGTCTAACGACTCAATCTCATAATCAGGCTGGCTTTTAAATTCTTTACTACCTTTATTAACCAGAAACATGTTATTCTATTCTTAAAACACACAACATTATATGCACAATGTTAATAATTTAGTTATAAACATTTCGTGGTTGTCGAATATGATTTTCCAATAAATTACAACTGTATTTATAACACTATAAAATAGATTTTACGCCGTCCGGTCGTAACCATTGTATGACCGTAATTGAATTTATTTGTAGCAAAACAAATTAACATTAAATGTATTTGGTAAACATGCTGATGGATCCAAAGTTGACTGGTAAAGAATAAAAGAATTCCTTGTTATATTTTGGGCAAGACCACTTGGACATGTTTAAATAAGCAATTCGATCCGACACAACGCAACCTACAGCAGATGTGTATGTTTTGGATACATTTGTTTCCCCTACGCGAACCGTTTGAAAACAGCAACAAACATAGTGACGTAGGTACTACCACTAAGTGCATTCGTTTGTTTCTTGTTTATTACGCCGGTGTGTCTCCAGACGGTTTGGCGGGTTCGTCCACACAACAGTGACCTAACAATAAATAAATATGTCGAGTAAATCCAAATCCATGCAGCCGTTTTTGCGTGATTGAGTAACAAACATCTAAACACACAAACTTTTACAAATGTATTATTAATACATGGATTGGGAATTGGGAAGTCCATAGTACATAAATGTACTTACGTAAAGTAGATTATCACAATTATTGTACAGTAACCGTTATCATCATCGTTCATTTTTCATCCATTTGTACCATTACCAAATCAAGATAAGGAAAATAACATGTTTTTCATTATGTCAGTTGGAAAATGGGAGGTAAACAAAAATGGTACCTATACAGGTTTGAGTGCTGGTTCGTTATAGATTTATATCTTGAACCTTCAGAACATACTTAACTCGAGATAATCAAAAATAGCACTAGGTGAAAAGTTTCGTCAATTTCCATCGCGTTAAGCGTTCGTGCTAGCTAGTGTCGATAATAATTGTATGTACTCACACTTCTAACCAAGAAAAAGCCTGCGTGGAAAATTATTTACTACTTTGGTGGGCTAATGACCTAAATATCGTCATTGCTAGGAACTGCTTTCCAGTAGTTTCCCAGTGGTAACAGCCGCGACATACGAGTTATATTCGAACCCAGACAGCCGCGCTTTGCTTTATGTAAATTACTTCATCACCACTGCTCTGAAAACGGTGAAGGAAAACGTCGTGAGGAAACCGACATGTCCCAGAATCAAACTTTCGAATACATGTGAGATCTACCAACCCGTAGTCGCTTGCGTTGTGGATTACGGCCCCCTCCCTGTCACTAACATGAGGCATATGTCCCGTGTCCCAGCAATGGGAGTTTAATAGGCTGATTATGCTTTCCAAGCATGTAAATCTGTCAAGTACAGACGCCAGCCCATCGAGCTACTACAATCTGTCAAACTTCTTCAATAGATTTTCAACCTTATCGCTAAAGCATTAGGTTCAAGGTTGATTGGAAGAATTTGACAGTTTCGGGTACCTTGATGTGCTGGCGTCTGTACCAAATATGAGACTCTTTCGTTTAAATTCTAAGCTAATATTCAACATCCCTGGCTGAAGATGCAGGAATACATCTTAGGCAGCCGTAGACTAAACTAATAATCTGAATAACCAACAACCAGTGCAAAACAACGTGAACAATGCAAAGTAAAAGGATCTTTGGTGATATTACTATCAAAGTGCATATTCACTCGTGCACTTTGGTTAACATAAATAGCTTCTTTCAAGGGCACATCCAAAGGGCAACATTGAAAAAGACTTCATTTGTAATCCTTGCCGCGACGCGGACCATGGGCTGCCATCACCGCGCGTCTCATAAAGACTCCAATTTAATGGCTGTCAATAATGGCCAAGTTTACGAGCCGTCCTACCAATTTACGGCATATTGGCAAGCAGCCGATATAGTGCGTGTTCATTGTCTCACGACAAACGATAGTTTCAATATTAATTGTCAGAACCAAACACCAACGAACTAAACCCATAGCTGTTATGCTTTCAATTAAATTTATTATACACGAAACGTAATTGCCAATTGCATTCACTAAGTGATGAAATTTAAAATAGGTGTTTATGCAATGCATCAATAAATAGCCAATGCTCAAACTCACACAGTTACTTTAAATTTCATCACCTACGAATTTCAGAATCACTAAATATCTATAGAATTCTCGATTAAAATCCAGTGAATGAACATCTTAACTTCAGCTATTGAATTACGTAACAGTTTACTGTTTAAATTATATACAAGCGTCGTATAAATCGAGTTTGTTGATGTAAGTGAACGAGACAATTACCAGCATCTAAATATTGTGTAGACAATCACTGGTCGTGAGCGGGGGACTGTAGGGCGAAGGTCATTAACCCTTCGAACACCTGGCGGCGCTACTTGAGCTAACACGACACCCACAGCTATTATACAACAAAGGGACATTCAGACGGTGAACATTACATTGTAATCTACATACTAATAATAAAGAATATGCTTGTTGTTTTTAGGGGTCTGTCTGTCTGTCTGTCCGAGTATGTCACAGCCACTTTTTTCCGTAACTATAAGAGCTATGCTATTGAAACTTGGTAAGTAGATGTATTCAGTGAACCGCATTAAGATTTTCACACAAAAATAGAAAAAAAACAATGATATTTGGGGTTCCCCATACATAGAACTGAAACTTAAAAAAAAAAATCATCAAACCCATACGTATTGGGTATCTATGGATAGGTCTTCAAAAGTGATATTGAGGTTTCTAATATAATTTTTTTCTAAACTGAATAGTTTGCGCGAGAGACACTTCCAAAGTGGTAAAATGTGTGTCCCCCCCTCCCCGTAACTTCTAAAATAAGGGAATGATAAAACTAAAAAAAATATATGATGTACACTACCATGTAAACTTCCACCGAAAATTGGTTTGAACGAGATCTAGTAAGTAGTCTTTTTTTAATACGTCATAAATCGTAAACCACAATTTACCTTTCATTCAGTCAACTCAAATATAAAAAAAAAAACATTTAATTTCATAAACATAAACCTAATGCATAAACCGTGAATACCTGCAGGTTTGTACGGAACCCTCGGGGCGCGAGTCCGACTCGCACTTGGCCGGTTTTTTGTTTATTTGTTTGCTTGAACGCGTTAAGCTTTGGAACTTCTGATCGAATTTAAAAAAATCTATTTGCAATTGATAACCCAATTCTTGAGAAAAACTATAGATTGTTAAATATGACTATGAGCAAAAATAATGTCGCTATCTCCTCTCAGATCCCTCAATATTTTTAGTTATAGTATACCGAACCCAGATGATGAATGACTACTTATACTCCCAGAATACGTACCAACCCAAGCTTTCAAAAAGTCTGACTTGCACAAAAGCAGTCATTAACGGGGCTCCGGGAAAGAGCAATAAAAATATATAAAAATTCGTAGCGGCTGCTCGTAGCCGTAGCGTCGCGTCGTAGCCTCGTAGGCTTTCGTAGGCCTTCGTAGACGGACAGTTTCAATTTCCACAACTAGGACACTGCGTGTACAAAAGATAAGGCTGGTCGCCACACGTTGTACTGATTTATGTTCTACTCCCAGCGCGCAACGTTCCTACTCTCTCTAAACATCTTTATGGCTATTCGTTTGTCAGACTTGTGTATTACCGGTGTAAACTAGTAAATTATATAGAGGATGAACTTTTGAGGATGACTTGCACGTTGTGCCAGATTAAAGTAAGCCATAAATCATATGCAGTTAAATGATACGGCACGACTCGGTATCTTTTATTGACGGGTGTTCGAAGCTTCGAGCAGTTCGAGCACATAATTGATGAATGACCGACCTGGACGAATGGGCGTCTAATACAACGTTCAAGATGTTACTACTGTATTGTTACTTAGTAGTACATGACGGTGTTTCTACTACACTGTCTATTTAACGGCTACATAAAAACTGCAATGGATTCGATGTAAATTGGCTTGTACAATTTGGATTACGTATGGTAGTGCCGGCCGACGACAGTGTACGTCAGTAGGTATCGAACACAACGTATCACGCGCACACTCTAGTGTGTTTGCTTACGTTCACGTCGAATGATCTGCATCTAATGTACCGAAGCTCTCCACTCTATAAAATACAACATCACAAAATTTGTTCAAATTTAACGGCAACCACGTGGCAAGTTATGCATTTAGCACGGATTGAAAAGGAAAAATAAAACCCAGAAAAAAATGGAGGATTTTTATCCACGGAATAATGGTTTATTTTGTATGTTTGCCAACAATTATACCCTAATTGACAGCTATAAAGCCAACGTTAAAAAACAAAATGTTTGTACATTTCCATTTAACTGTTTTTAACACTTTTCACAAACTAAACATTGGCTTCAGTTTCGATTCATTCACTGTCACTGACGTCGCTCCGTTGATATTTTAATATACGGATATTCGAATACATTTCGATGATTTATAATGTGTACATAAAACAAAAACTAAACTACTGCTTAGAAAAATAAAACTTTGTGAAACTTGACGTCAGGAAACGAAAGGTCGTCGGACCAAACCTTGTCACGGCGAACATTAATAAACTCAATCTTGAATCTAATACTAAACTCGTTAAAGCAAATATGAAGGCCGGGTTAAATTTGGTTTAAGTTTATCATGATTTACTAAGATCAACGATCCTAAATGCATGATATAAGCATCTGCAGTATAGTTTAATAATAATGCATCCTGTAGTATAAAGTGCGCTATAATATGCGCCCCTTTAACATCAAAGAAACTCGATCACTCCGACATTGTAAACACAACATCGGCATCCCACCGTGAGTGCGACGCGTAGCACATTTTCTTAGAATATGAACCGACTGGTTCCCTGTTCCGTTCTCTACAGAATTAACCGTCTCACTGTTAATCCAACGCTAATAGAGCCGACCTTGACAGACGTAAATATTTATATCAGGGTTTACGATGGTCAGTGTGAATGTCTTCTAAATTTAAGATCAAGACGAGATTGGAAGTTATGTAAATAGTGGCGACAGATGCGCGCCGAATAATATTAGGGTTCCGTATCTTTGTCGACGTCACATCCTTTTTTACAAGCGAGTCACGCTGGCGTAAGTAAGGGTGATGCGACATGACGCCTGACAGGACTGTGTGTCAAATATCGGCTTGAGTTTATCTGCATACGTTACCCTACTATAATGCGTGGGACGAAAAATAAAAATGTCTCGTTCTCTATTTTTATCTTTTCAGCGAAGAAATATGTTTGTTACATAACGGCTGTCATGACTAGGCTATTTAACTGTCCCGATATTTAAAAAATATACAAATACGGCTTTTATTAGGTAACCGTATAGTAAGTTAACATGCATACCGAAACGAACACAGTAAAGCCATTTGCACTTAAAGAATGTCGCCGTTAATGGTTCCCATACATGTCAGCGTTGAATACAGAACCATCCCATTGCTTCCGGTCGAAGCGATTATGGGGATAACAATAAAATATGGGGCTGGGTTGGCAGTATTCAACTGAATATTTATTTAGATTAGACTGCGATCTCCAATGCAAAGCTTAATGGTTAGAGTAATATTTTCCTGAACCATTCATTTCAAAGTTTCATAGATCCCCATATTGAGTCGATGTGTTCAACCCGATGGGATTGTGAAAAAATACCATCCTGCTCATGGTACGGATTTTAACCTAAATGAGGCCACGTTTCAGCCAATAAATCGTTAATTAAGTGTCATGGTGTTTGATGGGCTTCGAATAGGTCATTAGTCAAATGAGAATGAACCTTTGCTATCAATTTGCCCTTCAGATATTAGATACAATCAATAAATTATGAATTTACTAGCTTTCGCCAGCGGCTTCGCTCGCGTATTATACATATAAACCTTCCTCTTGAATGCCTCTGTCTATTGATTAAACTCGTATTAGAATGCGTTGCGTAGTTTTAAAGATCTAAGCGTACAAACGCAGGATGCGATTTTTATACTATGTAAAGATAAACCAATCTCACTGAAAAACATCTTTAGCATTCAAAATGTTAGATATATTAAATGAGATTAGAATAGAATAGAATTTTATTTTGCAATTATGGGTAATACACAGTAGAGGATATCAAAGCTAAAACAACAACAGGAAGATAGACAGAAGAAAAGGAAAAAAAAGTTAGAAGACCAGATTGACATGTACCTATCTACATAAATCTCGAAAAATTACATGAATATAAGGAACCAGAACCGCTTTTTGTTTTTCTTTTCATTCAACCATTCCAACGCCCCCGCCGACTTCTAAAGTAAAAAGTTAATGTAAGCATGAGGCCGGAACTGTGAATAGGGCGGCGCCTTAATTGCGTTGCTCATATAGTTTCGATTGGTGCCGTAAAGTTTGTACCTGGCCTCGTTACTCTAGTGGTCTAGCTGCAGGATGAATGAATACTGTATTTAGCTTCACGTGCCTGAAAGCACACTCCTACATATAGCAGGGTTCATAAACGTAGGTATAATGTTATACACATAGGGAAGGTCATCATTTCAGCCGTAAGACGTCCACTGCTGGACTTAGGCCTCCCCCAATTTGGGGGGCTTTGCCATAATCGCCACGCTTGGCAGGCGGGTTGGCGATCGCAGTATGATGGTAAAATGCATAGAGAACGCTGCTGCCCATTCTCTAGTAAGTCCCTTAGTCGCCTTTTACGACACCCACGGGAAGAAATGGGGTGGTGTTATTCTTTACGTCCGGCACCACACGGTACATAGGGAAGGTATCCTACTAATTATTGTCAAAAGTTGTATGTTTGAATTTTTGTAACTCAATCACGCACAAGCGACTGAACTTAGATTTGGATGATATTTGGCACACAGATAGTTTATACGTAGATTACTCTTTATCTCGGTAGTACGTTCACATTGGATTATTTTCATCATCCACGCGGGCGAAACTGCTGGTAAAAGCTGTTGACTGGTAGGGAGTTTCTTTTGACATTAAGTGCGCCAATGTACTTTAACTGTACATGAAGGTTAAAGAAATCTACAGTGACTAGCCAAATTGCCAGTTTGTTACCAATGCTTTTTTTTTTTTTTTTTGGATGGGAAATCATCAAATGACTTCTCCCGCCCTGGGCGGAGGCGGGACGGCATGTCAGACTTTTACTGACTAAAACCCACCCGTGTTGCTTCAGTTGCCCATGTGCCAGGGTCACGGTATCTCTTTCGAACAATCTCGCGACCCTGGCAGTGTTACCAATGCTTGAAGTGAATTTTAGACTAGTGTTGCATTATAAACTATGTGAATCGGGAAAATAATTATGTGACCCTTAACTTACTTTTATGGGTCACATATTTTCCCGATTTACTTAATGGGAAACGATAAATGTTTGATAAGTCAATAAGAAACTAATGAACAATACGGAAAATGTGGTGGTAGCTCACAGGACAAGTTTATCCACGACTTCCATCCATTGGTCTATACAAAGGAACTATCTTTGGTTATCCAACATTCATAAGTCAGATTCAGCCAGTAATGTCTGCTTTTTCAGACACGTGATACCTACATCAACGTCATTGACCGAGTGTTATGCTGAGCCTATTTCCAGCAGGCATTTCACAATAGACTAGACTGCATTGATGCCTGTCAATACAACACAATGCTTACATTAAGAAAAACCAAAAACCTTCCAATCAACGCACTCATTTAGACTTTTCAAACATTGAACATGACTTCAAAAATGCATTTCTTTCTTCGTTCTCAGTGTTGATATTACACACGTACATTTGTAAGTATTTTTACAATACGAACCCGGCATACCGAAAGTGTTAAGTGGACTGAATTCTTGGCATTTCACAACAAACAACGAAACAATTTTGTGTTTTTTTTTTAAACATGTGTTGTTCCACTCTGTGATGTATCCCCATTGTTTTTAATCGACTTTAAAAGAGGTGCCATAATTGGTAAGGAAGTACTTAGTACTACATAAATATACAAGGCATGGATATTTAGTTTTAAGTAATATCCTTTGACTTGCACAACCTATGTTTCCAATGTGTCTTTTTTTTATCCTCTCAAATCGGGCAGGCGGGCTCTTAGCACCTGACTATTATGATTTTGACCGGTATTATGTATGTATGTGGGTTTGTATGTATGTTGATCTGTTACCTTATTACTTTTAAACTACTTATTATAATTTGACAAATGAGGTGTCGTTGAAAGCGTCATGATCGTCGGTTGTTCATAAGCAGTCGACGATCAAAAAGCTTCCTATGTGACGTTACATTAAATTAAATATGGCGTCAAATATCGACATAAAACATGAAAAAAAAAAAAATGAAACTGTGTTGGGTATTAAATGCAAGGACTTCATTCGCATATTAGAAATCTATATCGTTATGTAATCCAAAATAATTCCTTTAAAGTCAGTTTAAAAACTAAAACCCGACTACTGGAAAATCACGCTCTAAAATATGAAAGCAGAAAATATTTTACATTTGAAAGACGTGATAGTATGCGACCAACCCTAAAAAACAATACATTCTAACAGTAGTTAGCTATCATAAACTTTTAGGACAAAGTTCCACATGGCTTTCATATAAGAATATTTTATATTTCATACTTTTTAGAGCGTGCAGATATTTCTTCAGTAGATCAACTACTTTTAGTTTTTGAACTTAATTTTTAACTTTTAAAGATTCAACTGATCTTAAAACTATTTAAAGCTTCAACCGCATAGAGTGCCCATAGTTTATTGCTAAAACATAATCGGTTTATTTTTTAATTAAACAAAGTGAATATATAACGTAGGTAGAGGATAGAAAGTGTCCATTATGTGTCAAGGGAGTTTGAACCGTGTTACATCCATCCAATCGCTACTATGTTACTTTAATGAACATTTATCGTTGAAACCACGACACGACGTTTACGTACTCAAATTAGAAACATTTACTGGTATTAAACATTACAATTATCCCGAATGTTACGTAGGTAAATGAGTTAGTGCTTTTACGTGTCAGCTGTGTTTGCGTACAAATGCTTTATCGTTTCGTAATTTTCTCGCCGTTTGGTCGTCTTTGTACTACACCTTTTATGCTTATCGTCATTCATCATCATTTTCAGCTGAAAGACGTCCACTGTTGGAAACATGGCTCCACCAAGCAACGCCACTTCGACCGATTCTGTGCTTCTGGTATCTAGTGGATACCTGCGGCCTTCACCAGGTCATCGGTCCATCTTGTAGAGGCCTTCCAACGCTACAAAGATGTATTTATTTACAAGTGACTGAACCGGATGCTACAAGAAATTTATTCCATCAATGAGGATAGAACTAATTTATCTTACGTACAACATTTCTACACAATCAAACATTTAAATAACAATGTATATCGATACGCTTTCAGGCTTAAGGATAGTAGTTTTACTCGCTCACTGTTTGTCAATGACCTTATTAAGTTCAGTGTGATAGAGAACGCGGCCATCGCCATTTATCAGACGGCTCCAATCCCGGGCTATAACCGAAAACGTACTGTCTATGAGAAAGCCCCAATTACCTACACTTTGTCCGCCCCCGCCCGAACCGAGCCAAGACCTTTAAAGCGGTAGCGATCCGAAACTAGGCTTACGATACAACCGGTATTACATAACAGATGATATTCGAACCTTCGATCCTTCTTATAAATATCTTTCAACGTATCCTTACCCTAAACAATGAAATTATTTCAGGCGCAAACGACTTCTCTACATTATATTCAATGTTTTCAATTCAGTTCCCCGGATACTCTTTAAATAAATATGCATAAAATACACATCAATACGTATAACATCAGTTTCTGCAGTCTAAATATAATTTTATCGCGAATGAATCACTATTTATATTCCCGCGGTATAAAATGAAAAGTTCAGAATAAAATAACCAAATGAATAAATATTTTTGAATGTTTTAAATCAAACACGATGCACATTGATCTAGAAGTAAAAAAATACATAGGTACTTACGTTGCGGTCAAATTATATAGAACTCATATGACATGAGCCACTTTTAAACGTGTTTGTTGCCCCAGCAGAATACGATACATTTAATTGTTTATTATTCGTACAAAACTGTACCCAGTAGCCAAGCAAGCTATTGCTTGGTTATATGATAGAAAAAGTTGCTAAAGGATAGCATAGTTTCAAACAACGCGAACGTGCTGTTTTCAATTAATATAACGACGTAATAATGTCACAAGTTTTAATAACAGAAGGAAATTGAAGTGGCATGCAATTAAAAGGTACGACGACGAACAAAACAATAGTCACACACTAGTGCGAACAAAAGAACACCGTCGTTGAATAAATTCACTTTTTTTCAATGAAACAGAAATAGGTAATGGGAATTTTATTCTTATTTGAGCCAAAGTTCAATAAAGCTCGAGTTTATTTTCACAAATCACTGGGGCGTTAGAGACTCCGTTTTGAAAGAAATATTATGGAAGTATCATCGGAAGTGAGCTGGCTCCGCCTGGCACTCGGCCAGGTCTAGCACTGTTCCTGTCACACACTTCAGAACTACACTTTCACACAGCTTTACGTTTCATACAACTTCAGATAGTTGCCGGAACTTTAACTAAATTAGAGTAAGCCCACTCGAAAAAATGACATCTTTTCTGAATGTTTTACCACTTGTAAAGTACGGTCTAGTTTCTTGAGGAAATCGTACCCTCAGGAATAAAACAACGTGTAGATGTTGAATATACATTCAAGAACTTTGTTACACAACCTCCGGAGCTACCGAAGACTGCCAAAGATCTGCAGAATTAAAGCAAGAATTCGTTCTTTTTATCAATTTCTTTACGTCTGTTTACAAACATTACGATAACGTTATCCCAATACTTGTTATAAAAGGTTCTTGTCGAATATCGTCCTATTCTTTACATCCCACTTATAATTTTTTAGCTCCTTTTTCGTGCACTTCATTCAAAGCTAAGCTTCGTTAAGATCGTATCTTGTGAAGAGGGAATAAACGTTTTATATTTTTTTTATTTTAAATGCTCCACCAATTAAATGCTGCTCTAGAAAGCTGCATAGTTTTCTTTGTTCTCTGTGTCACGTCTCCCGAGCGAGGCAAGCCGTAGGACGCTTTCCGCTCGAGTTAACGTGGCTTTCCATTTGTGACGGACCGCGTCCGGAAAAAGGAATTCCCTTTCATAAAACCGCAGCTCAAAGGGGTATTTGAAAGTTAAATTAAGTGGCGGCCGCTTTTCAGTGCCACGATATAGCTTTGTTTTACGAATTTCGTCTTTACGTACTGTTTGAATAGAGAAAGTCACGGTCCAATTAAAGTTGTTGGACCATTGATCGAATTATCGACACCTACCGTAGAGTTTTAAGCAGCCGCGAGCCGGTACTTATTATTTAAGTGTAGACACATCGGAGTTGACAATGACAATTTATTATTTGCCTTTTTTCTATGTGTTTATCAAATCCCAAAATAAGAATACTACTGATTCGGTTAGCTTAGTCAGCGCAAGCGTTATGATTGTGAGAAGATAATTTAATCTTTGTGATTTGTTTTTACTATTCATAAAATATTCTGTAGGTGGCATGAATTTTATTATTTTATAATATTATTGTAAAAAAATAGTATAAAAGATGATAAATTGTATCATAATTCACAATGATAATTTAAAATACGTAAGGTATTGACTAATAGATAATTTGGTATGTAAGTTAATTCATGATTTTATTCAAAAAGAAAACGAAATTTACCATCAGTCATTGGTAAACTTCTAGCCATGTACACATGTCTACATATCAAGCTATAAACAACCAATATTAGCTGACCTCGCTTTATATAGGCTTTTCGTACAATGAGAAGTCAGCTTATACTGGAAATACATAGCTTGATTTGTCGCCGTACGTACCCAACTTTAATTGTAGAAGCCCTGAAAATGTCCTCTTTTTATAAAATTCTTTCATTTACTCATGGTAAAGTCAATTTCCGAAAATACGGGCTTTTAAAGTATCCTTTTATTATATTTCAACGATAATACGATAATTATAGAGCACGATATATTTATAATAAATCAATCTTCGGCCGACGTATGCAGTTATATCATCACATCATCAGCTAATGATTAATATTGTAGAACGTTAATCTCTTGAGATAGTTCGCCGTCGACAGTCGAAGCAACGCGTGACGATACGTAACTGACATAATATTGAATATAACCACTATATGTGTATATTTGTGCCGCCTCACTTGGCTCAACACAGCTTTTGTATCGTATAAATTCGGGTTCAGTGACTCATGTACTTGTTATGAACCTAGCAACTCAACATCGGCTAATTTGATATTAATGCTTTTAAATCTACATACATTTTTCGGCTTTGATCAGTCCCACGATACATATTAGATTCGTAATCAACTGCCTCTATTAGCATTAATATTTACTCACTCTTTTTAATCTGCTTTTAGTCACGTAACATTTTGAATGAAAGATTATTTTGTGCCTAAAATATATAAAACATCAAACTTTTTTCGTAAATCGTTCTTACCAAGTAAGTACAACCTGTATCTACTGAACAAAAAAATGCTTTTCCATATATTTTTACCGCGTAGGTACCTAATGCACGTTTTTATGGAACAGCTGAGATTTTTTTACGACTGACGAAAATTTTCAACGCCTGAGTTCAGAATCATGTACTGATCTCATGTTGACAATTGTATCATGTTGTTGTGTCATGGTGTTTGTGTATCAAGGTCCCTGCGACTCTGCGATATGTAGAGTTGGTAAAACTAATCCAACCAATAGAGTACTGTGCCAGTTGCTCAACAACGATTGAATGAGCCTGCTATACATAGCCATGTGGATAATTTTGAACTAGATAATACAGCTACGTCACCTACTTACTATGCTAGTCATGACTCTAATTAGTGCTCTGACAGCCGCATATGACGCAACGAACGCATCAGCGCAGCGGCCAAATGTGAGGCCGTAATGCAACGCGTGCCGCAGCGCAACCGCACAGAGTTTAGCTGTGACGTGGCCCACAGAAATACACCGTCAGGAAAGTGAACCCACCCCGGGCGGCCGGCAGCAAGCTGGTGACCTGCCAGCCTGGCCTGCCAACTGGGTGAACAGGCGCAGCCGACTCCACAATCGCTCATAGCTTGACGATGCAAAAATAATGTACCTACTTCAAACATAACACAGTTTCAGCGAATAAAACTAAATTCATAAATCTTCTTTCGGAAGCTCTCTTGACGTTTCATATTATTTAAATACCTACGATGTTTACACTCGTAAAACTTTTTAAGCTTACTGTGTGTATTCAATTTTTATTTATTTTTATAGTAACTGCGTAAAATACTAGAGCTTGAAATTGACAAGACGTCGGCAACCAGCCGCGCCACTCGGCCACCCCTTCCGCAGCGAGCGCGAAAATGTCAACACCGTGTTGACGTGTTCCGACATTTCAGTATAAATTGAATAGAAAATGTAAACTATATTTAAATTCACTTTGCAACTTTGAGATAACATTGGTATCTAGTACCGACCTACATCAGTTTCCTACAAACATAGATACACAAAGAAGATTATTTAAAGATGACGTGTGATAGGCGTCGGGAATGCGTTCTACCAATTGGTACTTTGCGTGAGTAAACGTGAAAGATCATCGTTTAGCGATGGCAAACTCGAGCGGTAGCGGAAAAGGGTAATAAATTGTTTGGCTCGACTCGTATCTGAAGTGAAACATCACCGAAGGCTTTCTAAATAGGTCACGGACTCGGGGGCTGGCGCCAGCGAATAACAAATATCTTACCTTACCAACTATAGGTACGAAAAATTACTACCTTGGCTTGTAGAGCGAGGCCTTCCTTTAATAAAACTAATTAAGTGGAAGTTCTGTATGTGTGTACCCCCAACTTATCATCAGCACAGATCTCCTACGTCATATTATTAAACCCTCGCTGGGGGATATTTATTCGATTGCTGACGTCTGCTCTCTAAGGGGATTAAACCAACTCAATTCGTCGAAACTTTTCCTTCGTGTTTAAGAGATTTACTTACTAAGTGATGGGATAACTGTCATAAATGTATGTACTTGTGCCTTTCTGTATGAGAACAGGCATTTACCCACCTGTAGGACAGTAATAGGCTGCTATTATTATTCATAAATGTAGGTAATCTAATACTAATATGGCTACTTTCATCCTGATGAGTACCAACACCAATTGAAGATACACGTGTGCATACCTAAAACACGAGTCGTTGAAGCAAATAAAAAAACATTATTGGCATCTGCAAAATGATAATATTTGCTGTTCATAACCATGAATCAATCATTGGGACATGGACAAATAACACTTGTGCGGAATAATCCCATCGATTAATTAGATGTGTAGATACTAACATTACTGCGTTATCAGTTGTTAATGGTGTGATAACAAAACGCTTGGCTGTTCACAGACAGGCTATTCTGTGTTATCAACTGCTCTATATTTGAATCACATGGCGGTATATTAATGTGTCAGTAATGACACAGCACTGAATTTCTAAAGCTGGTTATCCATCATGGCCGCACATCAACTAAACTTTATGCATCTCTCAAAGTAGAATGCTGGAGGAGGCTGATCTTATGCTAACAGTTGAAGCGCGAACATAGTGGATACTTGCTACTACGAGCTTAATATAATCCCTACTTTCCTACTATAATCTAGGTATAGTTTAATATTATAAATGCGAAGGTAACTAAACCACTGAACCGATTTTGATTAAATTTGGTATGGAGTAGGTTTGAACCCCAAGAAAGGAAATAGGCTACTTTTTATTCCACGACTTCTTCTTCGTCCGCGAGAACGTACATTTTACGCGGACGAATTCGCGGGCAAAAGCTATTAAGTATTTTTTTTTTAAAGTTGCTTTAGAGTCTCTGCTTTTGACGTCTTTTAACTTAAAGCAATGTTCATTAAAGCCTATACCTAATTATCACGTAGGTTGGTACTTCGAAATTCGAATTTCCAAGGAGATGACACACAATCCTCGCAGCGCGTGGAAAATGTGGTATTTTCGAAATGCATGGTGGAAATGATTTTCTGATATGCATATCGAAATAAACTATAACGGGAACGTTAAATGCGCTCCAGTTCGTGTTTGCAACACGTAACTAGTTATGTTCTGTATTTGAACAAGGTTATCATGGAACTGACATGCATATATGGGTGTATAACTGAAGTTATTGAATCGTTAATCACGTGACAGAGAAAATGTTCTCTTTCGAATCAGCTTAGCAGTTGACTGTTTTTTTGTTGTGCTTTCTTAGCAGTTGACTTACTAATTCCATATTTTGCTACGTCTATGGTGTCAATATTATTATTGTGCTCATGTGATGACAATCACCATAAAAGGTTGATACTGTATCCATTTAGTACAGGAAAGTATAAGGTCAAGGAAAGTTAATTGACAAAAACTCTTTAGTGGTTCAAATTTAAGCTAGTTACAACACTTTTCATAAGTCTAATAATTATGTATGTACGTGCTGAAATCGTTTAAATAGAAGAAACGCTTTGTAAGCCTTTATTCTTCGTGGAGGCGATCGGCGGCGGCGACCTCTCGCGTCCGGCCCTGGTGCGAGCCATGGTACGGAGCGAGAGGGCATGGGAATCTGTCACCTCCTTCTACGAAGCAGTAATGCTCGCGAAGAAGGAGGCGGAGCGCGTGAGGGGGTGGCAGTCTCTGCGCCCACACGTCCCTAGCCGCCGCAGGAGGAGACGCCCCGGGCCTCGGGAGTCAATAGCGGACTCCCGGCCACCGTAGGCGCGAGCTTGCGGGCGGCGAGCAATGGGTAGCTGGCCGCCCAGTAAGGACCAGGCTCGGGTCGACGGCGCGTAGTGTTCCACGCGCGCCTCAAAGAGATGTCAGCAGCACTGAAGCGGTCTGCTAGGACCGATGCCTGCCAGGGTCGCGAGATTGTTCGAAAGAGATATCGTGACCCTGGCACATGGGCAACTGAAGGAACACGGGTGGGTTTTAGTCAGTAAAAGTCTGACACGCCCTCCCGCTCCGCCCAGAGCGGGAGCAGTCATTTGATGATTTCACATCCAGAAAAAAAAAAGCCTTTATTCTATTCTTAAGAGAGCTTTTAATAATATAACCGACCCTTTGTTCCGTTCGGTTTTTACGATCGTTACCGTTCGCAAGGCGCTTGTGTGGAATTTTACAGACCCACATAGCATTCACAACTTTAGTAAGGTTTTAAGTTCTGTTTACGATTAGTAAGGTTTTAAGTTCTGTTTACGATTAGTAAGGTTTTAAGTTCTGTTTACGATTTTGTTTCATTATTCATTTCAACTTGAGTTTAGTTTTCAATGTTTTGTTGGTATAATGGCGTGTGCTAGCTGACATATGGCGAATAATGTATGTTTTGTTTTATTATATTAATAACTTATACAATATTGTATAGAATCAAGTTCTTCTAACTTAACAGACAGCAGTGCTGCTGGGGAGTTTGTTCCGCCACTTCTTCTTCCCAGCCAAAGCACTAGGAAGTGTCGAAGGGCGGGCGTTTTGGGGGGACTGTCTTATGTGACTTTGACGTTCAAAAAGTGCTGACTTTCAGCCTAGTTTGAATAAATGACTTTTGATTTGATTTGATTTGATTTGAACCATTTGATACGCTTTCGAACCGAATGGAATATCAATCAATGATTTTCTTTAAACGCTGTTCACAAATTCAAAACACCCGAAAATTTGGTCACTTTCAATCAAATGGACGACCGCTGTTCTTCCGACAGCTATTTGCTGTCGCGAGCAAGGCTAATCAGGTTATCGAAATGTTTTACTTTTTTTACGATAGCCCATCGAATGCAGTTCGAAGTCGTCACCGGAAACAGCATTCTGTGTTCCCCAAAAACCGTATTTATTTAAACCATAAAACCCATACAAACAATGATCTCACCCACTCGTATCAAATTGAAGTCGGTATTCGAAAACTCTCATAACGCGAGCTTTATTTACGGAGACTTTGTTTCTTGTTTTCATCGAACATATTGATAAATGTATGAAAAGAAAATGAATGTATCGGGAGTATTTAATTATATATCAATTATAGTTTTCTCACGAATGAAGAAGAAACACACAAAAATGTTGGCTGTATTTTTATCTCTAGTAGGTGACAGAAATGGATCTCATTTAAATTCGGTCACACTGAATAAACATAATGTACCTCAATCGAGAACTGTTAAAAATCCTTGATGATTACGTATAAACAGCTATTTGGCACTCGTCCCCGTGTGGAATATTAACGAGAATACCCTCACTCAGCGCTCATCGGCAATTAACGGCATTAGAGCTTGTTTGATGAACTCATTAATAGACGCGAACAAAATAGTATTATTATGTCATGGTCATGGGGATGTGCGAGCCGGTGGGGTGGAAGCCGTTCTCGTCAGCGGTGTAGGTGAGCGAGACCTGCTGGCCGTCGGGGGTATTTTAAAGCCAACTATCTAGACAGGTACCTTCCTACATTTACGTAACCATCATCATCTGCCTATCCTTGTCCCAACTATGTTGGGATCCACTGCCAATCTAACCGGATGCAGCTGAATACCTGTAATTTATTCCTAAATTTAGTTAATGTTAGGCAGAAAGCTATCAGTCGCCTAACAAGAAATATTGTCAATAAAAACATAATTATCTTTGTTTTTTGTTACCACTACCTACTTTCTTGTCATCAAATCGTTTTAGGTCAGGAAAATGGAATAAAAATCGTTAATAAGATGGAGATGTGTTACAAAAATTGGTATGCAGAACTGTGCCCCCATTATGTGCGAAGCGTACTGTGCACAAAGATAAGATCCTCTCCTGGAAATACTTTCAGTATAAACTTTGAACATGAAGGAAGCGCTTCAAATCCATTGTGTCAACGGGACAGTCTCAATCATAAACAAGTATTTAAATACTTATATTGAGAATAATAGTTTCCAGGCAATAAGAACTTAATAGATCTGCAAAGGCACTTAAAAAGTTGCGCACCGTTTATAGTCCTTCCAGAGAGATCGTTGAGTGTCGACTCAACTTTAATACTTGCAGTAAAACGTTACGTTCATGTAAATTACTGTGCCACGTACCTGAATATTAGTCACATAAAACGATTAAACGTAGCAGAATTAATTGTTACGGTTAACCGTAACAGGATTAATGGTAACGGTTCAAATGGCAGTCCTTTACAAACCAACAACGGTTTATGATAAACAGCAAGTGGTGCGCATGCGAGGGTGGCGTCGACAGTTTCACGTGACTGTTCGGTGTGAGTGGCATCTTGATGGGCTTATAATGTTGCTGGGTTATGGCGCATGCTATCACCATTTTAGATCGTATCGAATTATATTCTGTGGAAATTCGGTGCTACATGTAAAAGCAACCTTGTTTTTTTTTTAAGCAGTAACATCGTTTGACTCAAACATAAGTGGCGAAATTGGGAATACTATAGGTATAGGGCCTTTTTGGCGCAGCCGCGAGGCACAAACGCTAGTTTCTGACATCTCACCTTACACGTTTTACACGCTTTATATTAGCTTCACTTGTATGTTTGTATGTTTGTATATTTGTATGTTTGTATATTTGTATGTTTGTATATTTGTATGTTTGTATATTTGTATGTTTGTTTGTAACCGACTCCTTATAGCGCGATTTTGACCCACTTTAAATGACCAGATTTCATTCAAACTTTGCACACCTGTCAAGGACCGATGACAATGCAATAATTTCATAAATTTGTGCCATTATCCTTGCCAGGGTTAACAGGATAGCAAAAAAACTGTCACAAACTACGCTGACATACGTCTCAAAATTCGAAATACCCTAAAAAATAGAAAATAAATAATAGTTTAAAAAAACTAAAAAACACGCTTCCATTGAAAACCAAACTAAAAAAAGTAGAAAATAATGGAAAAAAAACGTGGGGTGCCTGATATCATTTAAAAAATACCTTAAAAAGCACCCCACGCTTTTTTTCCATTATTTTCTACTTTTTAGTTTGGTTTTCAGTGGAAGAGTGTTTTTTAGTTTTTTTAAACTATTATTTATTTATTTTATTTTTTACTCTTTCCTGCTGTATAACTAACTGTTATGTGCCTTTCAACTGTGCTAAATAAATGTATTTTTAACCGACTTCAAAAAGGAGGAGGTTTTCAATTCGGATGTTTATATGTTTTTTTTTTTTTTTATGTATGTTCGGCCATAACTCCGTCATATATAGACGGATTTGCAAAATTCTTTTTTTGTTCGAAAGGGGTTTATTCCGAAATGGTCCCATATAAATTTCATATAGATCTGATGATGAGTTCGGGGGACAGACACCGGAACTCTTTAAAAAATGACAGCAAATCAACCGCGATTTCTGCTATCGCGTAAATATGCATTGTTTGTTTGGAATTAGTGCGAGGTGAATACCACAACTAAAAATTTAAAAATAAAATCTTTTTTACAAAAAAAAACAACCGACTTCCTTAAAAACACTACAAAGTGAAAAATAACTTTAATTTCGGAAGTCGGTGGCAAAAAAACCATAAATACAGATCCTAAGACACCGACTTCCGAAATTAAAGTTATTTTTCACTTTGTAGTGTTTTTAAGGAAGTCGGTTGTTTTTTTATGTAAAAAAGTTTTTTCTTTCTTTCTTTTCTTTCAGGTACACCTCTGTAACCTTTATAAACCAACCCTTTGGGAACACAGGTGTGACGTTATGATTAATAATGTTTTTTTTTAAATATAATATTTGTGACTGTGTTTACATGACGTTATACTTTACCGTTCTAGTTCTAGAGATACAATGGGTTATTTCCGTGAGTCTGTTCATTGACATTCGTAGCACCTTTACGCCTATATCTATAATAAGCTTAAAAGGTAGACGCGCCTACATAATATGTAATTATATCAGAATGTACAGAAATTGCAATAATTATAATGCGTTATCTATTACCGTGCCATACTAATAGAGAGGCGTACTTCACTAAATATAATAAATCATGTGACAGGCAGCAACAACTCAGAGCCTTCGTACAGTCAACGGGAATAAGTACCGTAAGATTTTCTGTTAAAAAAAAAAACAGTATTATTATATTATCAAGTAGGTACTAAAATATCTGCTACAGGTGAGTTTCTATTTTTTTTTATGACCATTTCATGTGTGTAGATATATTCTAGTGTGAGCATACAATAGCATTCCCAAAGAGGGTTGATTTCAGGTTGGTTGCCGACTGTTAAACTTTGCCAAAACCCTAAGCAACATGAGTGGCCGACCCCAAGTAAATGGGAATAAGAGCAGGTGAATGATGACGTTGATGTATGTTGATGACGTTTATATGATAGTGTTAGTAATCGAATAAAATAGCGTGTTCATTCTTATAGGCCAGTACGTAATTCAGTTCGCAGACATCAATAGGGAAGTGATAACATTCATTATCAAACCTGTAATCTTTATTAGTGGCCTGCCTATATATGTGTATATATAGCAGCAAACAAACACTTGGTGTACGTGCAATTAGTTCCTTATGAAACAGGTCGACTGCTGCACCGGCTCGGCTAGCCGTCTGGTTTATCTCTACAGATCTACCCGTAAATTATTGGCAATCGATTTTATGGCTTTACATTGTCTTAGAACACTTCATTTCGAACGAATTCCCCACTTCGCGATCATAAATTTTATTGCGATTTTTAATGTTTACAAATATTTTTAGATTGGCATTCCAATTTGTAAACATTTGTAGAGTTGCCTCATATTCATTAAACTATAGAATTGCGAAGAGTGAAGCTTCCAAATCGATGATGTGGTGCTAAAATGTTTGATGTACCTAAGGCAATTACTAAACGCTAGGATAAGCGGCGTGTTTGGGCTAGGCAGGCAGTCGTTGGCCACTGGGTGACGAGCGCAAGCGAGCGTGGGCCGCACAAAGCCGCCCGCCCTTTGTTCTCGCCGCTCGAGACTGGCACGCGATCAATATTCGCTATAAGTCCAAGATATACACTTTTGTCCGGTGTAAGCTCACTAATTTACCTGTCCCACGAGTAGCCCCACTAATTAAGTAAATGTACTCATTATTTTAAGGCTTTTAAAAGAAAACTTTGTCATTCTCTGCGCTCACAGACCCCTTCAAGCTACAAAGCGAGCTTTGTCTCGAGTTCGGGAAATCTCATTTAGAAGGTCAATTAGCTAGAGTGATTTTCATTGAGGGAAAGCCATCCCTCCGCCATAAATATACAAAACACTCATTTAAGTTCCTAATTAGTGAAAGTTGTTTATTGACGTGATAATATAACTTTATTTGGAGTAGGGGTGTCACAGTTCTAATGTATTAAACATGGCTTGGCTAGTGTAGCCGTGAAATTTTCCGATTTAAATCAGTGTATTCGTATAAATCATAAGTTTATTTATCGTTACGCGAACGCGGATGGATCACATGAAATCTATTCATAACAAATCAGTCCAAACATTAAGTATGTTTACGTTACACGTTAAAAAACAACGTGCAAATAGATATTACTGAGAGTGAAACAGTGGCGTTCTAAATGTTACAATAACACGAAATAATTGTGGATTATAATTCAATATCTACATGAAGTATTGACCCCTTTCCACATAACATATTTCCAATAGCCCAAAATTCCCGAAATTACTGCTTTTGTACTTCAAATTTCTGTTATTATATTTTGATCCTATTCATATTTCTCTGTAGGTAAACATATTATAAGGTAAATAAATAAAACAATATCCTACTCCTAATATAATAGAGTGGTTTTCTACATAAACGATACACCTCAGAGAAGGTCTACCTACATAGATAGACGAGACGCTGGAACACTCAACATAAATAAGTTTCAATTTAAGATAGAAACCGTCGTCTACGTTAGGTAAGTACTACACACATTCGACGATTTTCTTTCGATTTAGAGGTATAAATGGTAAACCTCGCCCACAGATCCACTCGTCTGGGAGCTAATAGCAATCTCCCTCACATGCTGCACCTGCTCCCTAGAACCCTCCCCGTTTTTTCTCCCTCCCCTACCTCCTATTACACAACTTTTTTGCATTCGTTGACTAGAACCAAATTTTTTATACAGGATGTCTTAGTTATAACCGGTACAGTTATGATGTTCTAATTGAATTATGTCATGAATGATACCAGCCTTTCACAAATTATAGCAGCCTGTGTGATAATTGTATAAAAAAATCAAAATTTGGATCGCAAGCAAAGCAATCCGACATAAATATGTTTGAAATGAGTAAATGCACAAGCATGAGTAACTCAAACCACTGATTAAATTACCTAACAGTGAGTTCCGTGGGTTTGTCATTAAATCCCGGATCGGCGCCGGATCGGTCACGTCACCGCTACATAAACGGCTGGAATATAGCCAAATGTGGCACAGCCCACAGTATATACTGGCTATGGACTAGATACATACTACCTTGACATTTAAGCCAATTTGGACACGTATCAGTTTTGAACTTTTGACATACATATCATTATATCAATTTTATCTCGGACGATAAAGATATAAAGACATGCATGCGCTGGCGCACTCACTAAAAGGAAGCGCAAACAAATAAAATAATATAATAATAAATAAACATTTATTTCTCTTCCACAAAGGCTCCTTAACATTACGAAGAAATAACATCAGCATAAATCCTTTGTGGGAGACTGGTATCTGCACTAGGAAAACCTGTCACACAGATTACCAGGCTCCCCTCCAAAAACAGTGTTTGAGGATTTAATCTTAGATAATATGCCTCCATTCCGTTCTTAGTTTATTTAAATGGACTTGGTGGATTTTATGAAGTTAAAATAGCTGTATATTATAATCGTTTCTGCCCGCGACATCGTCGGAATAAAACTTCTTGCTATCCCATTGCATCGAATCGCCCACGCGTGTCTTCGTATTCATGCCTTTTTATCCTTTTGCTCTACTCCTATTGGCTGCAGCGTGATGTTATATAGGCTATAACCATCCTCGATAAATGGGCTACTCATCACTAAAATATTTTTTCATTTCAAACCAGTAGTCCAAAGATTAGCGCGCTCAGCCAAACAAACACACTCTTCTCTCAGCTTTATAATATTAGAATAGGATTCTATGTGTTTATATTTTAACACGCTGTTATTATTAGTTTCATCATCAGCATCATCATTTCAGCCGTAAAACGTCCACTGCTGGACTTAGGCCTCCCCCAATTTGGGGGGCTTTGCCATAATCGCCACGCTTGGCAGGCGGGTTGGCGATCGCAGTATGGTGGTAAAATGCATAGAGAACGCTGCTGCCCATTCTCTAGTAAGTCCCTTAGTCGCCTTTTACGACACCCACGGGAAGAAATAGGGTGGTGTTATTCTTTACGTCCTACACCACACGGTATTAGTTTGGTTTGTTTGAATATAGTATTATTAGGCCTGAATGCAGTACAATATAAAACCACCCCCGTCGGTAAATCCGATTATACTCTATAGAACGCGAATGATGCGTGTGTAGCGTCGGTCAGTGTACACAAAGCCTACAATCCAACAAGCCAGTATGTAAACCAAGTTAGTAGTATTTGCAGCCCAGTTAGTAGTATTTGCATTCTTCCACCTGTATTAAAAGATTGAATTCGATTGATTGATTAAATTCGATTATATATGTATATTTATTTATGTGTTTTTATGTTTATATATAGTTAGGTATATATATTATGTTAATGATTTAAATATGTTAAGCGTTTATATTTATATATTCTCATAATCATTGCACCTACCACTGTATATCTCTGCATCACCCAAAGGTTGACTGGTAGAAAATGCCTATGGCATAAAATCCGCCTCTGTACATTTATGTGCTTGAAGTATTAAATAAATAAATATACGATCATTGTTTAAGCTAGAGCTCTCCACAATCATTCTTCGTTTTCTAAATATTTTTCCATCCATACAGGGAGATTCATTGAGATGGAAATGCCTGGAAATTATTAAAATCTTTATAGATAGTTATGCTGTTTTTCTCAAACCTAAAAGTAACATGGTCCCTTGAACTGCTCCATTCTGGCCCATTTGAATGAGTCCCAAATACGTGTGAGGTTTCGTACTACCTTCCTTAGGCCAAAAAAATATCTGCCTACAAGTAAGCAGCATATCCCAACGATACCCCTCAGGGATAATTGCGTAACACACTACCAGTAGCCATGGCTTTCATTCTGACAGTCCAACGACATTCGTTGCGTTATTTACGTTGTTGAGGATGCGGGTCAGGGAGCAAAGACCGTCAACTGCGTATTAACTCTTTCAATGAAATGTAAAAGAAGCGTATAGGACAGAGCGCTTAAATGGAGTAGTACATGAAATCTGGGAAATACTGTCGGATCGAACTGCATTAAACAGGTGTCTCAATAGTGGATAAAGTTGTGCGAGTTCACTACCACCTTCCTAACATAGTAAGATTGTTGACTGACCTCGGCTTAGGGCGTCGCTAGAAGAGGCAAGAGACGGACTGGATCGGAATGCATATCTACCAGCGATCGGGATATCTAATAATATAGTAGATCAGTTTAAATATTGTCTGAAGTGCTTCTATTATTAAGTTTCGACATCTACGCCACTTACTTCGTGAACTGTATATTTGATTATGACAGCTAAAACCGATCACTACAAGTGATAAATTCTTCTTTGAAAGTAAACAGCAGTGCAAAGGTAAAAAAGTAGCGTAGGTCCGCGTTTCTTTAAGTTTCCATGATTTATGCTTGAATCTGATACAGTTAATTATCCCCTAGAAAATTACGTCCTCTTATATTACTTGAAAAACTTTTCATGACACATTTTATTTCTAACTAGCTTCTGTCCGCGTCTTTGCTCGCGGGCTTTAACATAAACCATATCATTTGACACTTGGAAACAGCGTAGTTTTCTATCAGAATAAGATCTTTGAAGTTGAATGAGAAGTTTAGGAGGTTACCTCCTACATCGAAACTTACGGACTCTACCTCTTTCATTTTAGTATAAAAAGATAATCAGATTTAATATGAAACTATTACATGGGAGTGTTATATAAAAGAAATTTATATTCATCAGTATATTTTAGGAGTTAAACAAGACGTTAATTAGTTAGCTAAACATGTGTATAACTGCGAGGATTAGCTATAGTGTTATGTAGTCGTAAAACGTTGAAGGCGATGTAGCACGTGACACACAACTATAAACATCGCCGTGGGTGGTTATTACAATGAAGTGTGAACTGATGTATTTATTACTTTACTACTATTGGGCAGACTATTTCGCAATATTTTCATACGCTGTTTCAACGAATGATGAATGTGAAGTGAATCACAGGACATTATACACCACGCAACCTCGTACACACTACAGCTTATGATTGAGTGCGCCTGTTCACTGCTCAGCCCATATAACCCCCACATATTTATTTTTAATGGAATGATAGATTCTCATAAGTAATGGGTTACAATTAGAACATTTGTGCCGAATATATGTGGCTATTAAAACATTGAAATTATTGCTGCCATTAGCTTGAGGTTGACCACATTAACATTTTATACTTATTGCTGAAATTTTTGTGAACTTATTTTCGAAACGGGCTCTTTACTTATAGCAATTAATGGTCACGGCGAACGGAAATGTTGAGCACAAAATGTATTTATTTACGTAAATCTTTATTTTGACTTAATCATTTAATCGATAACATCGTGAATCGTAGTTATCGATTAAACAATTACGGGTGAACGTTTGTTAGTTGAATTAACAAAACAATCATTTGAATTCCTAATAGAATTTTGTAACAGATTCTTTGTCAAGAACAGCAAATACAAACAAAGGAGAATTGTATGCCAAGGCGGGTGGCGCTTCTAAATACGCGAAAAAAAAGCGACTTAGAGAAGAAATCGACAAAATGTTAATTACCGATCCCTAGACTAGACGACAAGTCTAGAAAATAGAGATAATATCTTTTAGCACTGGCGTTTTCTTTATCCCACATAGGAGACCTACTAGCACAAATAAACAAGAACCTATTTCATAAAGACTCCGAAAATAAAGCCTTTTGGCAAACAAGATATTATGTCATGGCTGACTTGCTGGATATTTGCCAGCCGAAGCCTCCCCGGGAACTTTAGTAAGTCGGCTAACAGAAATTACGCATGATATACTCACATACCTAAGCTACGTATACCGATTGAATTCTCAGATAACTTTAGAGCACCTATACGTACCTATATGTAAGATATATAGGTCATCATCATCTGCCTAGCCATTTCCTAACTATATTGGGGTAAGCTTCCATTCTAACCGGAAGCAGATGAATACCAGTATTCAGCTAGATATATGTAAGACTGATAGATACAGATAGATAATAATTCCACCATTATTATGAAAATTATAAGATTACAGAGTATTAACTGTATTAGTGTCGGCTTTCAGCTCCAAAATATGTATTAACGCGTACTTATTACTAGTCCGCCGGATCAACGGAGTTTTTAGAACCTCCGTCGTAAAAGATAAGTCAATCGTTCCCTTTATATTATTTCCTCGTTCTTGTTTGTTACTGATTTTCTTTGGTCTCTCATATTTTTACAGAAGCTTAACGACGGGGAGCAGATTCATTATATTATTTTATACGGGACATATTGACTTTCCTTATTTACATTTGCCTACACACGCAGCCAAAAATACACATAAAATGACAATCGATCCCAATGTCGTTCATTTTGACAGTTCAGCCACGTTCATTGCGTTATTTACGTTGCTGAGCAGAGGAATTTTTCAAACCGATGGAGCAATAGATTAGGAATTTAAAACTCTCGGATTGTGATTGAAAGTGTGCTACGCAGTTACCTTTTTTTTTGTATGGTAAATCATCATATGACGTCTCCCGGTCTTGGGCGGAGTGGGAGGGCGTGTCAAACTTTTACTGTCTAAAACCCACCCGTGTTCCTTCAGTTGCCCAGGTGCCAGGGTCACAGTATCTCTTTCGAACAATCTCGCGACCCTGGCAGGCATCGGTCCTAGCAGACCGACGGATCGGTTCTGCTGACATCTCTTTGAGGCGCGCGTGGAACACTACGCGCCGTCGACCCGAGCCTGGTCCTTACCAGGCAGTGAGCTACCCATTGCTCGCCGCCCGCAAGCTCGCGCCTTTGGTGGCCGGGAGTCTGCCATTGACTCCCGACACCCGTGGCGTCTCCTCCTGCGGCGGCTAGGGACTAGGGCATGCAAACCGGATACCCGGATAACCGAAAAAACCGGATAACCGACTGATTTGAAACCCGGTTTTTATAGGATAACAAAACCGGAGTTTTCGGTTTTTTCGGTTAACATTATAAGTAAGCATTTTTCGACTACTAAACTGACTGCAACTACAACTCAGGAAAACTTAGACTATACAGTACCTAGTAAATGTTTCATGGAACATCAAGGACAACTCCGACAAGAAATAAAGAAGGCTCTCAAACAATATACCTCTGGTGCAAGCCTATCTACAGAACTTGATTTAGAAACTAAAATCAGGGTGGAAATGGCACTTTACGACGGTGGAGGAAAAATGGGAGAGCACTTAATAAAAGTATATAAAGCTTTGGAATCTATACCTCCAACAAGTTTGGAATCAGAGAGAGCCTTTTTATCAGCAGGTCTCATCTATACTAATATTATAAAGCTGAAGAGTTTGTTTGTTTGGTTGAACGCGGTAATCTCAGGAACTACTGGTCCGAATTGAAAAATTATTTTTGTGTTGAGTAGCTCATTTATTGAGAAAGGTTATAGGTTATATAACATCACGCTACGATTAAAAGGAGCGGAGCAGTAACGAAAAATGAACGAAAACTAGCAGGCAATTCGATGCGATGGGAAGGGTCAGGGTAGAAAAAATTGACGCGGACGAAGTCGCGGGCAGAAGCTAGTCTATTTTATCTATAACAATGACAGATTTATTTTGTTTTGGTTTATTAGGGAATAAGACTTCCATTTTATGCGATATTTCAATAATTATTTTGATTTCATTTTACGTACTGTTGATTTTGCCTGTTTGTATTTTATGACAGTTCAATTGTTATTTAATATTCTGTAATTTTAAGCCTTTGTCTACCTACCAAATGTTCCAAATTGTGTATTATAGTATATTAGTATGTATATTAGATGTATATTAGTTTTTTTGTATATTAGTATGTATATTAGTTTTAAAGCATATGTTATTTTCCTAAATAATAAGCTTTATGATTATTATTCTATGTTTTGTATAAAGAAAAGAAACTTTTTTATAGCCTGTTTGTTAGTACTTGTAGCTTATTTCAGTCCGTAAAAAATTCATATTTTGATTAGACTTCAGCATTTTCATTTCTGTACAGACATATTTCTAAAATCAAATTAAAAAACCCGAAAAAACCGATTTAACCGGTTTCACCGGTTTTGTAAACATAAAACCCGAAAAAACCGGTTCTTATAAACAACCCGGTTTTTGCATGCCCTACTAGGGACGTGAGGGCGCAGAGACTGCCACTCCCTCACGCGCCCCGCCACCTCCTTCGCGAGCATTACTGCTTCTACGCAGTTACCTGCTCGATTCAATATGACTATGCTGATACATAAATATCTATATATTAATACATAAAGCAAAACTTTGTACCCCTTTTTACGAACAATACGTGGGAAAGTTGATATGAAGAAGGAGTGCAGAAAGCTTATATATTTTTTTTTAATAATTATGCATTACAAGTACTTTAAATTAATTAAGAAGCATGGTTGAATTTCGACCAACGGGTGACCGGGTTCAACAACAGTTTATATGTTAGCTACGATCGTAACTCTTTCCGTCTACAAGAGGTCTACTGACGTAGTTAGCAATAGATAAATATATCTATAATAGATATTCAAGTGTGCTGAACACACATTGTCATGTACGTACAGAGTAATAGGTACTAATAGTACATAGTTTATGTCCAACAATTTGGACCATCCACTTCACCAAACAGCAGCAAACATGTCGCGACACTATTAGATTTGACATTTTAGGGTTGTATTCAAAAATATGCCGCGACAATAGTTGCATTAATAAATATTTGGATGAATAGATTTTCTTTGATATCCGAAAATATTTTCTTTTGTACCAACGTAAGAAATAACAAACGCTATTGCAGTAAAATTCCGAGTAAATAATTTGCTGATGAGAGAAGGTGTACCTACCCACCGTGAACGGGAATCCGAGATGCCAATAATATCACGCATCCGTGCGGGAAGCATGCAGAATATGTTATACACAGCGCCTCCATCATGAACGATTAATTCAATTCCGAGTCACCTTAACCCCCCGCGGAAATTTGTAGAGCAATGTTATAATTGTTCGTACGAATGGTTAAGTAGGTAGGTATATCCAAGTCCACTTCAAAGACAAAAGACCTATTTTGAGACTTAACCGCTGTCTAATAATAACAAGGGAAACTGAGGTCTGGTTGAAAGTAAAATTCATTTGAGTGTTCTTAATTAAGAGCTGCCAGTGAAGAAAGTCGGCGGAGAAGCTTACCTTTTTTCTTGTTGTGGCGTTTATGTAATAATTAGGTACTCAGTGGAACAAAGATTCAAGTAAATATAGTTAGTTAAAGGGGGAACAAAGAAAAGATGGATGGATTGCGAGAGGGGTGAAATGAATGAAAAGATTGTGAATAATAACGTGACGGCTGACGGAAATGGGGAAAACCTTTGAGCCGACCCCAAGTAAGTAACACGAGACAAGAGCAGGCAGAAGGAAAAGTGCCATGTTTTATAGGATTACCTTTAAAAAATATAAAAAATACCTATATTTTTACCTGCAAAACTTGCCTAGAAAGAAAGCTGACGCAACTCTAAATGTCAATTATACTGGTTACAAAAGCATACAACCGTCTATCATGTTTACTTGCGAAAATTTCAGCTTTATTAGCTTCAAATTCGAGTTTATTCCAAGCAGGTATTGTAGCCGTGCTGCTATAGAGTGTACTCACTACTCAGCTAAGTGTCTACTAATGAAACTAATCAATAATAGATAGCACGCCGGCAGCGACGTAAGACGTTGGATCAATATTGGTTTACGTTTTCATGTACGTTGCACGGCGTGTGTCACGGGGCCCGGAGCTTTTTCACGTAGGATATTATGCCTATTTTGTTTTTTTTATTATTTCAGTAAAGAGGTTTTTATTAGTAAGTAGGCAAATAAAAGTTACCCGCTAGCGTTTAAAACGCGAATATTGACGAGAAAAAAAACATGTTACGTAATTTTATAGTACCTAGATATGGAAATTGGGAAGCAGTTTGTCCGCAACCAAAATTAAATACATTCTAACGTTATTATTCATAGCGCCAACTTACATACCTACATAAATACATTTTCTTATACATTATAGATGTAAATGCGATCCCTTGTAAAGGGGTCGAAAAAAGTAAACTAATGATTTCCTCTTACGTTCCGATCGTGCCTCCCCGACCGGTTGGCATATAGGATTCCTGCTTTATCACGGCCGACGTAGCTTCCATTACTACTAAATGCACAAGAACATCATAATTTCAGATAGCTACCGCTGCGATATCGTAAATGATTCTAGCGTTTAACATTTATTTATAACCACAATCTTGATAACTGAATACTTTTTGCAAGTCTGAAATAATAATATTCCGATGACACGGGTTTGTGACCTTTCTATTCTCAATTCGTTATGAGTGTGCGTAAATTATTTATTTATTTGTATCTCCGACAATGGCTAGAACAGCGGAACGAGCACGGCGTCCGTGATAGGCCTGTGTCACGCATTAAATCACCATATTAGCTCCCAAACTGTGATATCACAGTAGGCCGTGCTCGCCTCGCAGGTACAAATAGTGCGCGCTTCCAGTTACAGGAGACCACATCATTTTCTTATAATCTGCTAGCTTTTCACAGCGGCTTCACCCGCGTGGATGTCGGAAATTATCCCACGAGACCATATTACCACCGGGATAAAAAGTATCATATGTTTTATTCCAGGTTTAAAACTATCTATGTGCCAACATTTCATCCAAATGCGTTCGGCCATTTTGTGTGATTGAAAAACATCCAAACATACAAACTTTCACATATGTAATATTAATAGTTAGATGGGTATATACTTACAGTAAGTTAAATATTAAAATAAATCAAACCATACAACATGAAAACCAATATCATACATACATGCTAATAGTCAACTGACAGCAATGTATAGAACCCAAAAATTTCAGGCCTCTAATTGTCGATCATGCCCCATCGTTTACTGCAGCCTAAATTTTGTATAGCCAGCAACACGGCATCATTTTTAACATGCTTCTGTAAAGCCTTCGAAAGCTAATTCAATAGCGGTTTAATTAATCCAGTTCCTTTAAAGCGTATCCAAAAGCCAGCAATAGTCGTTTAATCCATTATAAGTAGAGGCAAAGCCCATTTAAAACACATGTACCTACGTACGTTTAAAACCGTTTTTATTTATTTTTGGTATGCGGAAACAGGCTTAAGCTGGCAGGAAAATTGGTAGAAATTGCAAGTAACAAACAATTTGCAAGCCGGGTAGAAACTGCCCGCACTGTGGCGAATAGTTTCCTTCTTATGCTAATTATCTCCAGTACTACTTGCCCTACCATTGCAAAACTGTAGCTCGGTTTAACATATCACAAAATTATACAGAAACTGTTTACACAGTCCATTAATACAAGGTATATTCATACAAATAGTTTTTACCGTCAATGTGGTTCTCACATCTGGTGACATATTGGACACTATCAGAATTAGAGGATGTTAACATCATTAAAATTATCATCTCGTACAATATATGTATCGCTCTTGGCAATACTCCACCTGGCGCATTTTTCTACATTGAGTTACAAAATTGTTTCTTTTGGTCTCTTAATCCATAAGTCGAAGATTAAATCCGGTAAACATTGTAAAAATATCATCAATAAATAGTTTTTTAAGCTTATATTCACTTATCAAACATTAAATCGTTCTTAGAACTGTTAAAACAAAAGAGTTTCATACAGACAACTTATAATAGATTACTAAATACAGCGTTTTCCAGAATGATTTTCCGATTACTTATATTCAAATTTTCCAACTATACGTGCAGACTATAACTTAATTATCTATATAAGAGTGTTGTATATTACTTTATTAACCAGTATAATAGCGCGTGCACGCAACCGTCTCCGTGCAAACAATGGGAGCTTCGGTGAACCGAAGGTATTTATTCAAAGGAATTTGTTGATCGAGAGTACACTTGCTAAGTAATCGTGGCTGCTACTCGTCCGACGATAAATAATAGTTCCGAGTACCGAATAACGAGATACAAGACAGAAAAAATACTTACCAACTACGAATGTGTGATACCAGTCTCTGCGCAATATTTATAAAATGTGGAAAAGGAGCAAATACAACCGCTGTTTTCACACCTTTATCTGGTCTAACAAGACTTTTATTAAACTGTGTAAACACAGTTTAGCAATGTAGGATACCCGATATAAATGAATTAACAACAATGACAACCTACTGGCTTCTAAAAAAAAACTGAATATCTAGCAATAGAAGCTCTACATATCACAATGAAAAGTAACGTCCTTATTTCTTGCATATTATTTAAAAAAAATCTTATTTCTTCATAACGTACAAAGAGCTAACACTCAGTTTCGCTTTATTACATTACAAGATTAAATTAAACAAAATACCAGCTCTCCACTCACATAAAATCAGAGAATCACAAAAGCTTTCAATTTGGCAAACGTTGGGAAACTGATTTAAAAGTTCACACAAAAAGCTCTAGGCAAAAAACTGAAACATAAAATAATACTATTAGTATTTAATACCAGATTGGTTACTAGCCAAATATAATAACAATTACGTACAGCCTATAACTTTCGAGTGGTTTACAAAACATCATCGGAAATCGTCATTCTTTTCAGTCTGGTGGCACCGTGCATTATAAAGTAACACACATCTTACTTTCTCAAAATATCTTTAGAAAAAAGCAGAAAATAAAATTGTCCCATCTACCTATTGCCAACCGTTGTTGCCGATTGTCAAAGTTGCGAAAATGGGTCAGCGGATGGAATAGATGCCATGCAATGTACAACAATCGATGCAATTTCACGTAATAATATTATAATTGTCGCCAGAATCTGCCAACGAGATTAGTGGATACGATGTGAGGATATTTGTTTAGTATCATTCGTAATTTGTGCGCACATTCTTATCTACGAAATTTTTCAATAACAAACATTTAAACAGTTTTGAAACATTACATATCCATTACCGAATAACAGTTCCCATTCATTACGATCACTGGAAATATTAATGGTGAATGAAAGTGAAATGTTTACCTGCCGTTGTGACCTTGAGGTAAGAGACAATGAGGAGCGTAGTGTCCGCTATCGATCCTGGAGCCACGTGTTTGCCAGGAGTTGAATCACCAGCACTGATGAGGCCAGGATTACGTGAAGCTGTCACAGTTGCACAACAAGGGTTTAACACACTAGTAGTTGGGAGGTAACACGGGGGTGCGAGCACGAGCGGTTTGACGTGGTAGGGATGTTCACAGGGGTGCCGGGGTTCACGCGCGAGTGATGATGTCGGTGCGGCAGGTCGCGGGCTCGGGAGCGCGTGGCGCTGAGCGTGTGGGGGCGCGCGGGCTTCGGGCGTCTGGCGCGGACTGGCCGAGCGTCGAGCCGAGTGTTCAGCCGACTCGGCGACGCGCGCTGCCGCTATTTGCGCCCACTGCGCCCGCTTGCCGCCCGCCCCGCCCGCACAGAGCTTTCTCTGCGCAGCGCAACAACAAACATTTCTTTATTCCACCTGTAACTGTTTTCGATTGCTTGCATAAAAAGATAATGATAGAGGCTTCATTTACGTAACGTGTGCTGTGTGTGACAATACATATGTGCGTACTCTACCACTTATATCTTGCATTTTTCCTAGGGCAGTAATTTAAGTGACTAAGTATGAACGTTAACAGAACTTCGGATCTAACTCTCTTATATAAAAACGTTGCTTAAAGTTACGAGACATTTAAAGGTAAAAAAATTATGGTTAAACAGACGCTTATCATTGCTTAACTTTAAGCAACGTTTATAAATATGGGGGTAAATATCTGAGGATGATCAGCAAACCTTTGGAAGTGTATATTTACCTACAACGCAGTGCAATAGGGACGGTCAGCATAAAAATTCGATTTTACTTCGGATTTCTTAATCATATTTAAAAAAAAATTAAAAATAAACTCTTATCTTTGACATGAAATAGGTTTTGTGTATTTTCATATTTTTCTGATTTTATTTAAACTAGCCGGTTTTTGGCTATTTGCTGATTAATTAGCCCCCCAAAAGTAGTAGTAGCCCAGGGCTCACAAACTTACGGTTCGCCCCTGGTCGAAAAATAAAATGATCAGTTATAACTTTTATAACGCGTTGCGCCACTAAACACTAACACCGGGTTAGTTAACGAGATATGGTGCTTTCTGACTTGGGAAACATTGCAATTCAATCGACGAATCGTAAAAAAAATTAATGAACTCGGAACTAATAACGTAACAATAAACGGAAATTGTATACCCATCCCTATTACAATACATTACGATACGTAATACTGTCTTATGTTTGAATTTAATTTGAATCGTATTGTAAGTGGTTTCCATGGAGAAAAGTTTTAAAGTTTTTTTTTTTTTTTCAATTTGTAATTTAGTTCATGAATTCATATTGTTCTTCAAAAACGAGCTGTTCGAGCGATTTACCAACTAGGTGCGAGAGTTTCTCTGAGAGATTTCTTTAAAGATATTGGTATTCTTACGGTGGCATCACAATTCATCTTCGCCAACATCTTATATATTAGGCAAAATATACACCTGTACACTAAAAACAGTGATATTCATAATATTAATACTAGAAGTAGGGATAAACTACGTGCTCCCTTTCACCGGCTTCATAAGGTTCATAATTCTTTTGTTGGTCTTGGTATTACCTTTTATAACAAGCTTCCCTCTACTTTGCTAGATTTGCAGTTTAATGAGTTTAAAGCTAAAGTAAAATCCAACCTTTGTTCAAAGGCATACTATTCTATCAACGACTACTTAAACGATAAGAATAGTTGGTCGCTGTGATCAACTCAAGACAATGTTTATGTTCTTTCAATCCAGAATTAGTCTTCCTACTGAAAGTTTATATGGGTAGTTCATATAATTGTTTTTTTTATTTTTTTTATTTAACTGCTTTTGTTAGTTTATTTTTATTTTCTTTTCATTTCATTTATTGTGTATATGTATCATTTGCATCGTATATGTAAGCGGGCACGCCCTTTATGCCTGGAGGCTTTATTAAGGTTTTAAGTTCTGTTTTCGATTTTGTTTTATTATTTATTTCAGCTTGAGTTTAGTTTTCAATGTTTTGTTGGTATATTGGCGTGTGCTAGCTGACATATGGCGAATAATATATGTTTTGTTTTATAATATTAATAACTTACACAATACTGTATAGAATCAAGTTCTTCTAACTTAACAGACAGCTGTGCTGCTGGGGAGTTTGTTCCGCCACTTCTTCTTCCCAGCTAAAGCACTAGGAAGTGTCGAAGGGCGGGCGTTTTGGGGGGACTGTCTCATGTAACTTTGACGTTCAAAAAGTGCTGACTCTCAGCCTAGTTTGAATAAATGACTTTTGATTTTGATTTTGATTTTGATATAACCTGCTGATAGAGAACCGAATGTTCACTTACTACAACGTCGAACAATATAAAATAAGTACTAAGTTATAAGAGACATCTAGATTTCCCACGGAATGGAAAAAAGCCAACGTGGTTCCAATATTTAAAAAGGGTGACTGCTCCGACGCAAAAAATTACCAACCCATCTCTATATTGTCAATATTCTCGAAACTTTTTGAGTCATTGATATGCCCTATATTAACATGCCATGTTAAAACACAACTTTCCCCTCAACAGCATGGTTTCTGCAGCAACAAATCCACTGTCACCAATTTGGTATCATACATCGATGAAATTTGTATGAATATTGACTCTGGCCAACAGATTGACGCTCTGTATACCGACTTCAGCAGCGCTTTTGACAAGGTCAACCATGAAATCCTCCTGTTGAAACTGCATGGTTTTGGCATACACGGGCCGCTACTTGAGTGGTTCCGATCGTATTTATGCGGGCGAACACAAAGAGTGGTGGTAAACGGCTATGAATCTCCGGAATATATTGTTACCTAGGGTGTTCCCCAAGGATCGCATACCGGGCCAATACTCTTTATTGCATTTATAAATGACATAGTAAATTGCATCAAACATATCCAATGCTCCTTATTTGCCGATGACCTTAAAATCTATCGTCATATGTAAACTCAAGAGGACATTGCGCTACTTCAAGCTTATCTAAACTCAATACAGAGCTGGTGTGTGGTGAATGGGATGGTTTTAAATGCCATGAAATGCTTTCACATAACATTTACGCGAAAAAGCATCCCATATCATCAACTTACTCCCTCAAGAGACGTCACTGCACCAAGTGAAAAACATACGGAATCTAGGTGTCGTGCTTAGCAGCGATCTTTCATTTACCACACACATAAATAACATCATTAAAAAAGCAATGAGTATGGTTGGGTTTATCAACAGAATTGGTAAAGAATTTAAGGGAACCTTAGCATTGAAAGCGCTCTAAAACAGTTTTGTGCACAGCGTATTAGAATATGCATCTCCCGCCTGGAGTCTAACTTATAACATTCGTAAAGACCGTATTGAGCGTGTTCAAAAAAAAATGACGAGGTGCGTTTGTTGCGTTTTAAAGACCAAAACTGTCCTTATAGAGCCGATTACGCAGAACGATTAAGTTACTTCAAATTATACTCACTGAAGCAACGCAGGGTTCTGAATGATGTAACAACACTATACAGTATGGAAACCACATATATGCAATAAATGAAACCACAAGTAATACTAGTCCACAGAAGTATAGCAAAATTAAATATTAAATAAATCACCGTAAATTAAAAAAGTGAAATTTTCAAACAAAATAAATATCAAAATAAATTCTATAAAAGTAAACACTCTGTTTAGAAAAACGTACCTTGATCTCAGAAAGAGCGGCAACTCGCACGCGGGTGACATCCAATGGCGGCTTTTTTGTCGGCGCTGGCGTTTGATCGTTTGTCAATGTTCGATGAAATCAAAATTCACTTAGTTCATTTTTACCGCCACGTTTTTATTTCGCTATAACTGAACTGAACTAACTAAATTAACTATTGCACATTAGTAAAAAAAAGTATAAACTTAAATTTTCAAATTTTCAAAATGTCCACCACGTTTCTGAATGCACAAGTTACATCGCCGCACAATGTTGTCCCGAAGCCTGCTCATCAAATTTCGTTCAGGATCCAGAGCCATGGCTTTTAATTTGTCAAAGGCAGCGACAATACGATTGCGCAGTTCATCTTCGGTTTCGGAGACCCGCGAGTAAACTTCATTTTTAATAAAGCCCCATAAAAAGAAGTCTAGAGGAGTGAAGTCGGGCGACCGAGCTGGCCACCTGTGGGGGCCATAGCGCCCAATCCATTGTTCGCCGAACATGGTGTTAAGCCGCTCTCTCGCGACGAGTACGGAGTGTGGAGGAGCTCCGTCTAACTGGAACCATACCCGCCTGAAAGCTACCACAGGCAATCTTTCCAAATATCGTGCTATCGGGCCGTTAAGAAGATCTAGAAACTTCTGTGCATTCAGGTTTCCGTTGATAAAAACAGGACCGAATATTTGATCTCCGTGAATGCCTGCCCATACATTAACGGAAAAACGGTACTGATGAGCTGATTCTCTAAATAAATGGGGATTCGTATGGCTCCAGTGACGCATGGTTTGTCGGTTCCACATGCCGTTCCGAGTAAACGTGCTTTCATCTGTCCAAAACACATCTGATAAAAAATTTTGGTCTTGAGAGATTTTTTCAAGTACCCAGCGGCAGTAAAACTCTCTAATCGGCTTATCACGAGGCAGCAGCGCCTGAACCTTTGCATATTTATAAGGACGTATTTTGTTCCTTTTCAGCACTTGATGTATTGTTCTATGGCTCACTCTAAACACACGCTCAGCTTGTCTAAGGCTGCAAGTTGGGTTCCGATCGAAATAGTCTAAGACTCGTTGTTCAAAAGAGGATGGAACGTGACGCGGAGCAACTCCTTCATGAGTGTTCGGCACTATGTGCTGATTTTCTCTGATCCTTTGGACAGCCCCCAGGATTGTCCGGACATTAGTAGGGCAGACACGAGTTGCGCCGTATCTCTCACGATAAGTACGTAGAGTTAAGGCTGAATTTTGGCGGCATTCGCCATACAATAAAACCATGTCTGTATACTCTGCAGCACTGTAAAAACTATGTTGTCTTGGCATTTTGTTAAAAAAACACACGGGTACACACACACAAGTCAAGTAGTGTCAATTTCACCGTAAAAAATAAATAAAAATAAACTTAAAAACACTATTTATACACACACAAAATCAAGTAGCAAATAAGTGTCAATTTCACTTTTAAAAAAGTACCTATTTACGAGTATTAGTTTAATTTGCCAAAATCACTTGAAGCAATGCGCGCTATGAAATCTCTGCGAAAGTCACGATACACTATCCCGGAAGACAGCGGTGAACTGACAAAGCGAGACTACTCAAAAATGGCGAAAGTAATAAAAGTCATAATTTAGGGTTAACAGAGCAATTATCGTTTATCGATACTTTTTTACACTTACTTACCTACTACCAAAACAAGGCATTAAAATACAAGCATTTTTGTGTTATTCGATTGTTTTAATATTTTTAACGATTAACAAATTATTGATTGGATTAAGTATTTAAAAAAGTTTTAGTAATTTTGTACGATTGGACTTAAGATTTTGAATTTGAATTTGAATTAAGAAACTACCGTTTTGTGAGTGATTTCCTGACTAGCAAACGTGTAAGTAGGTACGATTTTTTTTATAGTTTGCTTCTACGTAACTTATAAAATTGTTATTGTTTACTTCTACTTCATTAATTTTATCTCTAAATCTACTGAATATTTAACAAGAACTTACACAACACACTTATACTTAGGGCATAGTGTTTTTAGAATTATCACAAGAACACGATAATTCTAATAAAAACACTACGCCTTAAGTATTTAAAGCTAAATAGTTTTTTTTTTGTTTATCGATAATTATTCCCTAATAGTCAATAACAGGCGTCCTTGCCTTACTCGCAAAATTCGTTCACAATAACCGCCGCCTTTGAAAAACGCCGCATGTCTCGAGCCGTCTGTTGCAAGATACCGCCTACGTACACCCGCAGGAAATGTTAGCGCGTGCCAGTGATGATAGGCTATGTTTGTGTAAATTGCAAAACAAAATTTCGGCCGTGGCAGGTCAAAAGGAAATTCCTAATTTCCAAGTACTAATCAGCTTCCAGTCTAACCGGATGCAGCTGAATGCCAGTATTTTATAACAGATTTCAAGTATTCATGTATCGAAAAAAATACAACATAAACAATAAATTTAATAATCAGCCTATAATGTTCCCTACACACATTGACTGCACAGATTTCCTGTCTGTGAGAGGGAGTAGGCCGTACCATCATAGTATTAAATTCCATACATTTCAAGAAACGAATGTATTTGCGTAGAGCAACGGCGGCGGCGGAGATCACACGGAGAGTCGGGCGATGCTGTCCGCGGCCTCCATACACACTTAGTTTGCGCACTCGAACGTTGAAATAAAATGTATTACATTTTAATTTTTTTTTTCTTTTGTAATTGAAATAAACAATTTTTTTTAAATTTCAGCTTGTCGTTTAGGTGTACCGATTTTACATTTTAGGCAAATAGGTAAGTAGAATACGTAACAGCGCGGCAGCGCGAGCGTCGGGATAGTTTGCACTGTATGGCAACGTCACTTTTCAATGTTCAAGGATTCAAGTTCATTGAATCATTGACCTAGTGATCCAATTCTACAGAGTGTTCAAATTTGATTAAAATTGGAACTCTAGTTTTTTACCTAATTACTGGACCGATTTCGTCCATTTTTTGTGTATCGTCAGAAAAGGCGATAAAAAGTATGTGGTTTAATTTATTGCATATATGTGGTACCCATATGGTATAAAGTTGTGAACGGGATATCATCGACTCCAGATCTCCTTAATAAAATCAACTTAGATGTACCTCGCCTTCTCATGTTCGGTCCAAGCGTACCACTAAGACGTTTGCCACTAAACCATGTCGCACAAACCTGGGCCAGCATGCACCCATAAATAGAATGTTGACTTTTTACAACAATGCCTGTTCAGTCGACAACAATACTGATATTTTCTTGGATAGTCTGCCAATATTCAAAACTAAAATAACTAAAATTTGTCTGTAATCAGCAGCCTTCAGAAATCATACATACTTATTTTAATTTTAATTTAATAATGTAATTCTAATTTAGTCATGTAAAATTTTTATAACTTAATAATAATAATTTATTTATTAATCAGACAACAAAAGGTCCACACTGACAGAAAAACAAAACAAAACAAAAATACTTAAAAGGTGTTAGTAACAAATGTATCTTATAAACCTATGTTAGTACTTATTTACTAAGATTTTAGTAACAATTTGGCTTATAATCTATGTTAGTACTTATACACTACGACAGACAGTGTTGTTTTGATGAGATGTCCCATTATGGGGCTCTCATCTGGCCTGTCAGCTATCACCTTCAGGAGGTTGTTGCCGCTGCCACGCAATGTGGCGAGCAGAGATGCATTTTTCTTCCGTACGACAGCTGAGAAGCTGTCGACTCGGGCGTCTGCAAACATCTCTGACGCACTACAGTAACGTGGCAGCCGCATCAACGCCCTGAAGGCGTTATTATATTGGACGCGCAGCGCACTGGCGGCCCGTTTGGTACAGTTGATCCATAGGGCGCTCGAGTACAGAGATGTGCAGTATGCTTTAAAAAGCGTGTGTTTGACTGCTTCTGTACATCGAGCGAACCTACGGGCCAACACGTTCGCCCGCACCGCCAGTGCCCTGCGTTCCCGCTCAACATCACCATCATCATTAAGGTCATCCGCAACAAAATGTCCCAAGTATTTGAACTGATGAACCCGACGAATCGGGACATCATTTATTTTTATAGGTGGCACATTTACTGGACTTTTCTTGCCAACAGCCTTAAAGACCATGAGTTCGGACTTCTTCACATTGTATAGCAACCCATGGCTGGCAGCATAGTTTTCACAAATATTGACTAGTTTTCTCAGTGCACTGACCGAGGGAGCCAGCAGCACCATGTCATCCGCGTAGCTGATATTGTTAAAACACACCCCCGTCAACAAAACAGCCCACATGCGCACTGCTGAGCCCCTTGATCAATGCATTGAGATATAAATTAAAAAGATTAGGGGAAGTTAAGCCCCCTTGCCTCACGCCACACTCCAACCTGTAAGACAGAAAACAGCCATTCCCCCACCTGACAACGTTTGTTTGGTTGCCGTACCAGTACCTAAAAACGTTCAGCAGCTCATTGGGTATCCCTGTTGCCTTTAATTTATCCCAAAGAATGATGTAATTTTAATTTGATAATGTAATTTTAATTTGATAATGTAATTTTAATTTGATAATGTAATTTTAATTTGATAATGTAATTTTAATTTGATAATGTAATTTTAATTTGATAATGTAATTTTAATTTGATAATGTAATTTTAATTTGATAATGTAATTTTAAAAACTGATAAACTGATATCCAATTATAGACCTATCAGTCTTATATCCTGCCTGTATAAATTATTTGCATCAACCCTATTAAGACGTGTAACAACGAAAATTGACGAGAATCAACCTATAGAGCAAGCAGGATTCATGAAAAATTTCTCTACTAGTGACCACATACACACACTGAAAGTTATCATCGAACGGCATATGGAATACGACCTCCCTTTATACGTGGCATTTATAGATTACTCGAAAGCTTTTGACTCAATTTCACATGACTCCATATGGCGGGCTTTAAACCAGCAAGGGCTAGACCACGACTACATAGAACTGATCAAAGCGATTTACTCGAGAAGTTCAACAAGAGTACGTCTAGACACAAGAGGACCAACTTTTCAAGTCGAGAGGGGGGTAAAGCAAGGCGATCCACTCTCCCCAAAGCTTTTCATCGCAGTCCTAGAATCCATATTCCGAAATCTCGATTGGAGTGACATAGGAATAAACATCAATGGCAAATACCTTTCCCACCTTAGGTTTGCGGATGACATAGTACTGCTGGCGGAAAATCCCCGAACACTGAACCATATGATAGAGTCCCTTAGTCGTCACAGTGAGACCGTAGGGCTACAGATTAACTGGGAAAAAACTAAAATTATGACCAATCGTGAAGATATACCTATATCCATACAATCCAAACCCATAGAATATGTCACAGAATATATTTACCTTGGACATCTAATCGCAACAAAATCCTGTAGAGAAAAAGAAATCGATCGTAGAGTGAAGAATACGTGGAACAAGTACTGGGCAATGAAGGAAATTTTTAAAGGTCGCATACCCACAAGACTGAAAACGAAAGCGATGAACATCTGCCTAACACCGGTTCTTACCTACGCATGCCAGACGTGGTCACTCAAAAAATCAATCTTACATACAATCAGAAGCTGCCAAAGAGGAATAGAACGGAGTTACATGAACATCAAACTGAAAGACAGAGTCAAAAGTTCTCTCATAAGAAAAAGAACAAGGCGAGAGATGCGGTCAAGCAGGTTCTGACATTAAAATGGAAGTGGTCAGGCCATATTCAGAGAGCTATAGATGAACGATGGTCACAAATAATTTCAACTTGGTACCCAAGAGGTAAAAAAAAAGGGAGGTCCCCTTTATACGTGGCATTTATAGATTACTCGAAAGCTTTTGACTCAATTTCACATGACTCCATATGGCGGGCTTTAAACCAGCAAGGGCTAGACCACGACTACATAGAACTGATCAAAGCGATTTACTCGAGAAGTTCAACAAGAGTACGTCTAGACACAAGAGGACCAACTTTTCAAGTCGAGAGGGGGGTAAAGCAAGGCGATCCACTCTCCCCAAAGCTTTTCATCGCAGTCCTAGAATCCATATTCCGAAATCTCGATTGGAGTGACATAGGAATAAACATCAATGGCAAATACCTTTCCCACCTTAGGTTTGCGGATGACATAGTACTGCTGGCGGAAAATCCCCGAACACTGAACCATATGATAGAGTCCCTTAGTCGTCACAGTGAGACCGTAGGGCTACAGATTAACTGGGAAAAAACTAAAATTATGACCAATCGTGAAGATATACCTATATCCATACAATCCAAACCCATAGAATATGTCACAGAATATATTTACCTTGGACATCTAATCGCAACAAAATCCTGTAGAGAAAAAGAAATCGATCGTAGAGTGAAGAATACGTGGAACAAGTACTGGGCAATGAAGGAAATTTTTAAAGGTCGCATACCCACAAGACTGAAAACGAAAGCGATGAACATCTGCCTAACACCGGTTCTTACCTACGCATGCCAGACGTGGTCACTCAAAAAATCAATCTTACATACAATCAGAAGCTGCCAAAGAGGAATAGAACGGAGTTACATGAACATCAAACTGAAAGACAGAGTCAAAAGTTCTCTCATAAGAAAAAGAACAAGGCGAGAGATGCGGTCAAGCAGGTTCTGACATTAAAATGGAAGTGGTCAGGCCATATTCAGAGAGCTATAGATGAACGATGGTCACAAATAATTTCAACTTGGTACCCAAGAGGTAAAAAAAGAAGGAAGGGTAGACCTTCTAAAAGATGAAGTGACGATATTGTACAAATAGCTGGAAACTTATGGACCAGACAGGCAAAAGACAGAGATATCTGGAATGATTTGGAGGAGGCTTTCACCGCAATAGGCGGCCCTTACACGTAACAATACTAACATTATTTAAGTACAAAACTAACATTACTAACAAATAAATAAATAAGTACACACCACAAAACCTCATGTTGTAAGGGATAAAATAAAGCTAATAAATAAATAAATAAAAATGTAATTTTAATTTGATAATGTAATTTTAATTAAATTTTGTTGATATTTAATTTATTTATGAGTTCAAATTTAAATCTTAATAATATATCAATTGCATGTAGCTTAATTAGAGTTAGAAACGACATTGTATTTAATTTTTATCATTTATACACTTTTCTATAAGTTATTTTATTCTATATTCAGTTTTTTTTTCCGTGTGTATATTTAATTTAATTTTATGGTTGTATTTTCTTAGAGTAATGTGACAAAATGTATATTTTTTTAAATCCATAATTAATCTGTAATTATTAATTTTATTTTTAACTAGCTTTTGCCCGCGACTTCGTTCGCGTAAATGTCGGTTATCGCGGACGCAGACGAAGTCGCGGAATAAAAAATAGCCTATGTCCTTTCTCAGGCTCTAAACTATCTGTGTACCAAATTTCATTTAAATCGGTTCAGTAGTTTTAGCAGAAAAACGAGACAGACAGACAGACAGACAGACCGACAGACAGACAGAGTTACTTTTGCATTTATAATATTAGTATGGATAAGAGTGGATTTATCATTTAATTTCAATTTGCAATATTTTCATAGTTTAAAAATGTAATCGAACAGTTTTTTACCTTTTAATAAGAATGTTGTGCACGCCTTTATATGATGTATTTACACAGAACTAAAGATCCGTCATCACCTAATGTTATTATCTTTGTAAATATGTCGTTGGTGTGCCTTGTTTAATAAATAAATAAGTAAGTTTCTACGAACCATGCATTACAGGTGTCACAGGATTTACCAGCCTTACTCCGAATTATGAAGTAAATATAAGCTTGTTACCTTAGAATCTAGACGTAGGTTCTTGGATCTGTGTTGCATGGTATTGTTCACAGCCATTTTGAGTCAATTGACCTTACGAGCAGGTTATGTTACGCAGTCCCTCGGACCATTAACAAACGGAGTGTCCGTGCTGGTACCCTATTTGCTCTGAATAGCTGTCGAACAAACTCTGGGTTGCGCTGCCCTATTCGCCGAATGGTAGACTCATACAATATTTTTTTTATCAATATTCTCCAAATCAAAATTTAAATCGAATGTAATGAAACTTTTATCTAATAATAATGCATTGAAATGAATGTATAATAATTAATAATCGATCTAATCCTATTTTGCATAATTTTAATTTTTGTTTTGTCTAGTCATTAGTTTTTTATGTCAGTCATTATTTTTGTTAGTTATTTGTTGTGAATGATGTAATAATTTTAATTTGCACTCAAAATCAAAATCAAAAGTCATTTATTCAAAATAGGCTGAGAGTCAGCACTTTTTGAACGTCAAAGTTACATGAGACAGTCCCCCCAAAACGCCCACCCTTCGACACTTCCTAGTGCTTTAGCTGGGAAGAAGAAGTGGCGGAACAAACTCCCCAGCAGCACAGCTGTCTGTTAAGTTAGAAGAACTTGATTCTATACAGTATTATGTAAGTAATTAATATTATAAAACAAAACAAAACATACATCAAATTATGCGTCATATGTCAGCTAGCACACGCCAATATACGAACAAAACATTAAAAAACTAAACTCAAGCTGAAATAATAAAATCGTAAATAGAACTTAAAACTTAAATAAGAGCCTCCGGGTATAAAAGGCGTGCCCGCTTACATACACAACGATGAGGAAAGCTAATTCTGATTCTGGTTGAAAGAACATAAACATTGAGTTAATTACAGCGACCAACTATTCTTATCGTTTAAGAAGTCGTTGATAGAATAGTATGCCTTTGAACAAAGGTTGGATTTTACTTTAGCTCTAAACTCAAAAAACTGCAAATCTAGGAAAGCAGAGGGAAGCTTGTTGAAAAAGGTAATACCAAGACCAACAAATGAATTATGAACCTTATGAAGCCGGTGAAAGCGAGCACGTAGCTTGTCCTTATTTCTAGTATTAATATTATGAATATCACTGTTCTTAGTGTACAGATGTATATTTTGCTTAATATATAAGATGTTGGCGAAGATGAATTGTGATGCTAAACTCTATGTTACATAATGCCTTTTGGTGGCACTCATTACCTTTATTTTGTTTTTTAATATGCGGAAAATGCAGTGGGCTGCAATATTTTTATTTGTACCAAATTGTTTGTTATGATAAAGTTATATATTGATTGCAGCTGTTTATTGTCCCTTAATAAAATAAAATAATAAGTTCTGTTTAAAATCCAAAACGATAAAAAATAATATTACCAATAATTTGTTAGGGGAGCTTCACACCTTCGACAGAATAGTTTATCTATACTAATATTATAAAGCTGAAGAGTTTGTTTCTTTGATTGAACGCGCTAATCTCAGGAACTACTGGTCCGAAGTGAAAAAATATTTTTGTGTTGGGTAGCTTATTTATCGAGGAAGGCTATAGGCTATATAACATTACGCTCCAATCAAGAGGAGCGGAGCAGTAATGAGAAATGTTGCAATAACGGCAAAAATCGCACGGGTAGGCGTATCGACGCGACGCGACGGGAAGGGCCCGGAACAAAAAAATTTACGCGAAGTCGCGGGCAGAAGCTAGTGGGGAAATAAAATGATTCCTAGACCTAATGAAGAGAAAGAAGATCGTATAGCATCATCGCATGCCTAGCTGATGTTTACTCTGAGAACATGGATGACCAACATTAAAATTCAAGAAGTAGGTCATTATTATGGGACTTAGATGTGGTGAAATTATTTAAACAAAGCTATAAGAGTAAGTTATTGAAATTTAAATTTATTAAAGAGTTGCATTTGAAGTACAATGAATGGCTTAGTATATTTACAGATCGGTCGAAGAGTGTAGAAGGTAGTGGAGCAGCCTTTTATGTGCCTACTGAACCAATAAATTGTTAAAGTGCGTATCGGCCTAAAGACCTAAAGAAAGTTGCTGGGGCACACTGCATGTGGGAGACGGAGGACATGCATGTGGTGTTGTGGCGCAACATGTGAGAGGCCTATGTCCAGCAGTGGACTACGATAGGCTGAGTTGATATATTGTCTGCAAGTTTGAGCCAGTTTTCTTTCGCCAAGGAGAGCAGGTTGAGGCCCTTGTTCACTGCCCTCACATCGCGATGCATCCCCGCGTCAGTTGGAAGGAAATATTCGCTGAGACCGAGAATCTCGCGGTTGTGGAGGGTTTTAGGAGCATTTTATTCCATATTATTCATATTATGTTATTAAATGTCGACCCCTACACTTCCACGAGATGTACAGTCACATCACGCGGTTGAACGCGGTAATCTGAGGAACTACTGGTCCGAATTACAAAATTATTTTTATGTTGAGTAGCCTAATATATATATTTTTTTTTTTTTGCTTTTGGCAATTAGTAGCCTAATTATTGAAGAACGCTATATAACATCACGCTACGACCAAAAAGAGCGGGGCAGCAACGATAAATGGACGAAAACTGGCAGGCAAAAACTGCAGAAGCTAGTAATGTATATTTTTAAAGCCAAGACTGCAAAAATCACCAATTTGCACCTAAATCAAAAAGTTGATTGTAAATACTAGGCTCACTAATTAATAATACTAATATAATTTTACTGCCTAACCACTGATTAAAAATAAAACATAAGGCATGAGATTGATGTTAACATTTATTTATTATCGTAAGTACAATGGTGCCGAATCTGTTGTACACCGAACTAAACTAACTAAACTATCTCTAAAATTCCTTACTTTTGGCTATGAGAATTTTAACGCTATTCTGCAAGAAAAAATCTCTAAATTAAAAAAAATATTTTGACACGACTAAAAACGAATTTGACAATCAACGTGGTTCTTTTTTTTTTGGTTTTGCAACGTGGTTCTTGTGTGCGCTACGCAATTAATTTTTTAGGAATTTTTCACTTTTTGTTTGAAAAAAAAAAATGTTACCCGCGTGTTGAGATTTAAATGTTCCGGAGTTTCATAAAGGGGGTCGAAAATTTCATTATTTTTGCGATAGGACACGCCATTTTCGAGATATAAGCAAAAGAAAAAATAAAAAATACAGCACTGTTTTTGCACGTGAAGGCGAGGCGTTGGTGTGAATTTTTGTTCATGACCACTAGTTTTATTCCACACCTTTTTAATCGCGATTATAATAGTCAGATTTAGTCAAAATAAATTATTATAGTCAAAATTTTTGGTGAAAACCGGCAAACTCAGAATAGCAAAATTGTCATTTTCACTAAACTCAGTGCAATCTTAGTGGTGTCAAACTAAAATATAGTTAAGTTGTGTCACTTTACTCTATTTCAGAATAGGAAATCGTCGTTTGACAGGAATAAACCAAATTTTAGTGATTTTTAGTTTAGTTTAGAGAATTTTGTACAACAGAATCGGCACCAATATCAAACTTACGTGAATATTTATAGTTAGGTGTGAGAATTAAATACCTGCAATTTAATTGACAAATAATGAATTATAGCAGCAGTTTTCTCGTGCATCTAGTAGTATGTAATGTACCTACCTACTCTCTTTCAATAAACCGTAATAATAATAATCAACCAAAGAACGATTATTTGGATACAATCTGACGCAGTGGTCTCGAACGTCATAGAGCGAGATCGGTAGAATTGCCAGCTAAAGCGGTATATTTGTACCCAAAATCGGTAAAGAGAATTTCCATGTGTACTGTGAAATCGTAGAATATTCGTTATATTTCGGTACTTCGGTAGAACATATCTTTAGAAATACCGAAAAATCGGTAGGTTCGAGACCACTGATCTGACGCCTATAGACACGTAATAAGTCTATTTTTATAATGATTGTCGTTGTACTCATGTCGATGTTTACCTTCAAATATCTCGGTAACGTGACACTTTGGAGGACCGTGTGCCAGGTTCCACACAAAAAGGTTCAAACCCCTTAAAAGTACCTACTTCGTACGCATGTCTCTTATACAGAGAATGCTCTGATCCAGAATTGTTCGAAAGAGTTAGGTACCGTGGCCCTGGCAGGCGCGGTCGCAGCCTAACATTTTGGGGGGGGTCACCAAGAGTACTGAAGAATATTTTTAGGAAGGTAAATCCTCTTTGGTCTAGTAATTGCAAGCGCTACTGATCAGCATGATGTCCCGGGTTATAATCTTTTTGCAAATGTCCATCGGAGTCTCCGTGGCTCAAGTGAGAACAATTTTAAGATGTAAGACAGGCAAATCGTTCAGGGTTTCGGTAGCATAACTGTCTTTGGGGGGGGTCATGACCCCTAGGACCCCCCCACTCGGACCGCACCTGAGCCCTGGCATAGGCAACTGAAGGAACACGGTTGGGTTTTAAGTGGTCAGTAAAAATCTAACCCATAGCGGGAGACGTCAATTGAAGATTTCCCAACCAAAGCAAAACAAGGGCTACTAGATCGTATATTAGAAACAAAATGTGTATAATATGGCTGTCTTATGTATCCAATATTTATATCAATCAGACTAGCTTTTGCCAGCGGCTTCGCCCGCGTGGAGGTCGGAAAATATCCCGCGGGAACGTACTACCGGGATAAAAAGTACCCTATATGTTAATCCAGGTTATGAACTATCTGTGTGCCAAATTTCATCCAAATCCGTCCAGTAGTTTTTTCGTGAAAGGGTAACAAACATACACATACACATACACATACACATACATCCATCGTCACAAACTTTCGCATTTATAATATTAGTAGGATTACTTACATTATATTCGATGAAAAAAAATCTGCTATAAGCTTTGCGTTAAAAAAGAAGCAAGCATGAGTTTTTTTTATTTATTCCAATCGGAAATAGCGCTATCAAGTATTAAAAAAGTGTCAAATTAATCAAATCAAATCATTTTATTTGCATAATATGGGTTTTTCAGGAGATGTTACATTGTTTGTTGTTTCACCATACTCAGCCTATATATAAGCACGCAAAATTTTGTTAATCTTACACTTATGTTAAAGTCCTTCAATTGCATTAGATTAGTCATAAGATTAAAATTAAATTAAAATTAAATTAAAATGAATTTAGATTATTAGGTATACATATTTAAAATAAAATGATGGTGAGTTTTACATTACATTACATTTACATTCAATCAATAGGCTTAAGGCGAGGTTGCAGTACTTTTTAACTTTTTTAAACCTCTGTAAATCTAGCAAAATGGCTAGTTTCCGTAAAATAAAAAATATTTAGAAAAGTTGAACATACTGTTAAGAGCTGTGTGAAGATAGAAACGTGAATTAAAACAATTGGCTCGATAAAAAATAATCATAAAGTTGACACTAAATCGCCATTTAAAACGTGTACCTTGAAGAGATTCCATCATTAAACCATGTAAAACTCATGCCAAAAGATAGGTTTTATTGTTTTTCAGGCCATGCTGAGAAAATATTTTATAATTTCCTTATCATTTTGTCTCCACGAAACAATTATACACAAAATCTAGCAGCTCAAGCGCTCGCAACGACCGGCCAGTGTTCGCCGAAACTTCTTCAACTACAAGAGGGCCTTAACCGTGTTTCCTGTGCCTGTTTTCCTTACGTTTCCAGCGATATAGCTCTGCCTCGCTCTCGTGACGTCGTCGCCAGGTTACGGTTACGGTTTACGTTATTTCCCTTTCCTTGGCGATGACGGTTGCTGCTCAGTAAGTGAGTTTTATCAACTTATTTTTCACAACCGGCTATATTTTTCCTTTTGATCGTAAGTTAGCATACCGATTTTTGATATTTACTTAAAATGTTTCTAGTGAATACCAATACAGTGAATCAACGTTCAAATTTTAAAAAGTTAACGGTTTTCGGTTTGAGTGTTGTTTTCTTCAACAGCGTGTGTGTGTTCAATAGTGTAATACCAAATACGTAATGGATAAAGAAATAACGTTGATTTCGCAAGATGAACCGGTCGCAGGACCTTCGAATACCGCTAATAATAAAGCATCTAGAGCCAAACGGATGTGTTCACATTCGCGCGCAGCAGCAGTAGTAGTAGTAGTTCTAGTAGTAGCGATTCGAGTTCCAGTTCATCTAGTTCCTCTGAGTATAAATCGAAACATTAGCATGTACCTCGCCCCGCCATAAAAAAGGGGGGGCAAGCATAAGCGTCACCTCTCGGAGCGTAAAGTGAGGATGATTTTGAACTGGTAGATAATAATCTTTTAAATGATTTGGATGTTGAAATTAAGCTAAAGGAACGGGCAGTTCCAAAGACAGATTATATGCGTTATTTGAACATTTGAAAAGAAATTCCGTTTTTTAATAAACCGGTTTGGAGTGAAGTACGTTACGCGGAAACTCAAAAATCGTATAACCGTAGCCCGGGATTCGTCGAACTCGAGGCAAACGAAGAGATCAAACCTTATGACACACTAAAGCACTTAAGTTACTCGGAAAGGGTATATGCTTCGTACACTTATGTTATCTTAAAACAAAAATAGTCCTTAAAGGTGGAATTTTGTGCATTTTTGACATGGGTCCGAGATCGGAAAGAAGAAATTAACATCGATGTTAAAAACCAAAAGATTAATGGCATCTTCACTACTGGTGAGTTCAGTAAGGTATCCGAATACCTATTGCAAATAATTTGTGGTCATAGGACTGAAACCATACAGATGTGCAGAGACAGCATAACTAATTCAATTCATTCGCGATCCCCTAATAAAAGCAGCAATAAGGAAAATACTTCCATCTGAGGTTCACTTTTTTAATCCCAAACAGCTAGTTGTTGCATTAGAAAAAGCTAGCGGTATCAAAAAGGCCTTCTAGCCTGCTTCCAGATCAGCTGGTAAATCTACAAAACAGGCTTATGATAACACTTCAACTACGCAAGTTTGAAAATGGCTTATACGTTCGAAGGAGCGATAATATTCAGTTCCACCCTCGCAGGGTAAGGACTATAACTCAAGCATGCCTTTACAAGGCTGTCAGAACTGTAACGTCCCCTCGCAGGGTGGCCTTTTGCAGCATAATATACAATGTCCTTCGCAAGGACCGGTACATGCGTATTACATCTATCCTCAACAAGTCAATGGCACAGTGGATAGACGTTCTTTTCGCTCCCGCGGGGCAAGACAAAACCAAAGATACGCTCACAAACGTGGGGAAAATAAGCTAAGATGACCTTGGTTTCAATGCCAAGAGAAGTGAATATTGATATGAAAATATTTCAAGCCGGTCAGTTATCAAATTTCGTCGGGCAATGGAAGGAAATGCAAGCACCAGATTACCTTATTCAAATAATTCAAAAATACCGTATACCTTTTCAACGAAAACCTCCCTTAATCATGCCCAGATTACACAACAAGGCGATTACACACCAGTATCACCAGAAATATCCTTAGTTATCCAAACATTTTGAATCAAAGAATCCTGGAACTTGCAAGCCCAGCACCAAGTTTCTTATCTACCCTCTTTCTAATACCAAAGAGCGATCGGTCGGCTTGACTGATTTTCAATTAAAAAGCTTTAAATAAATTCATACTGACCACCCCATTCACTTTCAGTCCCTGATTTCATTCAGCCCCAAGATTGAACGTGCAAGCTGGACATCTCACAGGCCTCAGAGACGCTTCTTACGTCTTATTTACGAAAAACAGCTTCTTCAAATGACCTGCCTCTCCTTCGGTCTCAGTACAGCTCCAATAACTTTTGCCAGTTTGACAAATTGGAATGCCCAAGTAATGAGAAGCCAAGGTGTGAGAATATTGTTGTTTCTCGACGATTTTTTTTCTGGCTCACCACAACCCAATAGTTCTCGCAGGCCATGTGAGCCTTCTTGTAAAAACATTAGAATATCTGAGTTGGCAAATAAATGTCGAAAAATCTATTCTAACACCAAAGAACTACATAGGAGTACTGTGGGATGCTTGGCTAAATCTCAAACGTCTACCGACGGAAAAAGTACCCACTTTACTAGCAAAGATACCCGAAATCGTTGATTTGAGGACGACAGACCTAATACAGTTGCAGAGCGTAATAGGTGCACTAAATTTTGCGAGTTTTGTCGTCCGAAGGAGAGAGGAGATCGCATTATCCAGCTTTATTGAATACATACAATACATACTGTGAAGGTATATCCTGTACCTGTAGATGCAATAGGCGACCTACAGTGTAATTCTACACCACGCACCAGTGACACATTTATTTATTTACTTATTTAAAAGAAGCACAGCCACATCATATACATTACACGTACACTTAATAATCTTAATAACTAAAGGACTAATGTACATGACAATTACGGCGTACATAGCACTGATTAAAATATCTTGCTGCCTTGAAATATTAAACTATACTAAAAAAACATTCTAAAATATACTTTAAAGTAAAAACAAACTAAACTAAAATATACTGGTTGCACATAAGCCAGATAACATCAAAAGCACAAAAAAACAAAGTTAAGGAATAGAACAATAATCATTATAAAAATAGAATCAAAAATTAAAAATTAAAGTTAGGAACAACTTGGCATGGATAGCGCGATTTTCTTTTTGAATCCAGGTAGCTTGTCGTAGAATATATCTAATTCAGGTATGTTTAATACAATTTTGTTGTATTCGTTGCTCATTCGTATAACTGGAGACTGCAAACCTAGATTGGTTTTTACAAAAGGTGTATAAAATACTTTTTTTAATTTTTTTGGCCCTGGGGTAAATTCTTGGAACTGCTAAGGAAACACTTTGCAAAAGGCAGTTGCACCGTATTTTTCCATTAATTAATTTATGAAGGAAGCATAAATCTAGCAAACGCCTGCGATCGCGAAGGGACATCATTTTAATTTTTTTTAAACGTTCCACGTATGGTTTTCTATGGGAAAAGCCTCTAGCAGAAAAAGCAAGATGTCTCGTGAAAGCTCGCTGTATGCTTTCGACACGTTGCAAATGCACTGCATAAAAAGGGGTCCATACACTGCTCGCATACTCAAGGTGACTGCGTACTAAAGCATTGTAGAGTAACACCTTGGTTGTCTGGTGTTTGAACCCTTTGGAATTACGTTTCAAAAATCCTAGCATTTGCGCGGCCTTTGTCACTGCTTTATCAATGTGTGCGGTAAATTTCAGCTTGCTATCTACGATCACCCCCAGATCCCGAATTTCATTCACTTGTTTCAGTGTTACGCCACCGATGTCGTACGTTGTTTGAAGTGGTGTCAGTTTCCTTGTGAATTTTATGTGATGACATTTTTCAGCGTTTAGACTCATTTGCGATTTGCGTTACACCAATGTAGAATATTGTTTAAATCGGACTGAATCAAGACAGCATCAGAAGGGGAATTTACCACTTTATATATTTTAAGATCGTCAGCAAATAGAGAAATTCTGCTATGTCGTACGTGATCAGTTATGTCATTGATGAAGATAAGGAAGAGAAGCGGCCCTAAATGTGATCCCTGCGGTACACCTGAGTCTGCATAATATACTAGAGATTTAAAACCCCCTACCTCTACGGATTGTGGTCTTTTTGCCAGATATGATTTGAACCATTCCAGTAGTTCGCCACCAATACCAAACCATCTTAGTTTTTCCACTAATATGAAATGATTGACTTTATCAAAGGCGCTGCTGAAGTCAGTATATATTGCATCTATCTGCACTCCTTTGTCAACTTCACACGATATTTCAGAGACAAAGGGAACCAAGTTTGTTACAGTTGAACGCCCACGCCGGAAGCCGTGCTGAAAGTCTGAAATATTTACATCCACCATTTGTGAGATAATGGGACACAACATTGATTCAAACAATTTCGAGAAACATGAAAGTATCGATATTGAGGTATTTCGGTAATTAGCTGCGTTGGCTGGATCACCCTTTTTGAATATAGGAACAATACGAGCTTTCTTCCATTCTTCAGGGAATTTGCCCTCACCTAAAGAACGGTTAAATATCAACATTAATGGTAGCGCCAGAGCAGAAGCACATCTCTTAACGAATACTGGTGGAACAAGGTCGGGTCCCGCACCTTTGCAGGATCAATCTTCCTGATTGCTTTACCACATTTTATCACAACCGTAGCGTTCGACTTGGGCTGGGTTAGCCAAGTGAACAGCCAGTCCCTATAGGGAACGTGATCCCAGAACGAGAAGAATTGTCACAGTAACATAAGAGTTGCTGGCAATATTGACGGTATTTCAAAGTCATGCCGTCTATCTAAGCCAATCTGCGGTCACCATACAATGTCATAGAATCGTATGGTAGTAGCGTACCTTCGTCACGCAAGGAGAAGCAAATCCTCGCAATTGATGGACCTAACATACGACCTATTTTCTCTGATAGATCAATACCAAACTTATATCAACCTGTACTACATTCCGGAGAGGTACAACAACCATGCCATGAATGGCATCTGATGCCCGAGATTACATTTACATTAAAGTAGAGTATTCCCCAAGTGAACCTGTTAGCCTCCAGCAACGTCCCTCGTTACGTATCGATAGATCCGAACGACAAAAAAGCTGTAACTCACGACGCATTCTCGATTGCTTGGAAATTCGATGCGGCATGGATGTTCACCCCCCCCCCCGCCCCCCCCCCCCCCCCCGTTTTTGACCTACCTCAATCAGGTATTAGGAGTTGACTTGATAGTAGCACCAAGACGGGAGAGAGTCTTTTGGTGCGGGGATCTCAAAGCCCAGGCTCTAGCCCCACCGTTTACGATACACAACTTGAACATAATATTAGTCAAAGAGAATATAACCACTAGAGAGCGTATAGGCCGATTTCTGCTTAGCACACGACTCACCACTGCGGGCCGGGGGACGAGGAAGAACGTGCGGCTGCAATTGGTCAATTCAAGGTCAAGTTGCGTAGGTATGCCCATCGTAGGGCTGCTCTACTTCATTAAGGGAAAATAGTCGATATCGATAAAATGGATTTTAAAATTGTGATAAATACTCAATTAAAATCAAAGAAATCATATTTAATCAAATTCAATCACTAATAAAAATGAAAACTAGAGAATCCAAGAACAAAACTTTCGCCACTATCATATTCGACGAAATAGCAATCAGAAACGTTGTCGAATATCATCCCCAAGGCAGAAGGTACTATGGCCACGGTAGTTTTGGCGCCAGTTTACAAACGGATTGTCAAGACGAAGCTAAAGAAGCCACAGTATTTCAATTGAATAAAATTTTCATTCATTTTAATTTAAATTTTCGATAAAGACTTTCAGCTATTAAAGGAAACAGCACTAATTTTTACAATAAAAATACAAAGTGAAAGTAAGGGATAGATGCATTAGAATTGTCTAATGAAAGAACGAGACTTTTCCAAAAGACATCAACGCGGGACTCACACAGTGTGCTGGTTTACCCAACCACCATTTTAAATAGACCCCTACGGTGGATCGTAATCTGATTAAATCACAATAATTTTTCGTACTGTTTATTTACTGATGAAAAGTTATGCGATCATTTTTGTAACTAGTAGTCTTGGAATGTTTCCCACACCACTTCACCGCGCATGAAGGTATTTTGATGCGTTATAATTGCAGATTTAGTTATATTATTTGCAATAATTTAGCGTGCACAGAGGTCTAACAATTGGTCACAACTAAAATGGCTACTTGAACCGCAGCCTATGCATAGGCGACAAAATACTAATAGTTTTCGAGCGTCGGGGCACTGTATGCGCAGTCAAGTGGTTAAGTCTTTGATATTAGTCGACGTGACAATAGGACTACCACCTCCAGGTCCAGGATTTAGTGATAAAAGTGTGGAAATGTGTGGGTGGACACACCATTTAGGTAATTGGGCGAAAAAGATTTAAAAACTCTTGGCGCGCTTTCAGTCTAAAGACTTACAAACCTGTATGGAACAGCTGGGTTTCATGATGTAAAACCAGTAATATTGACCGTATAACCCCTCAGGATCTGACCTAGGTCGTTTTCTGACTGATCTGCATTTTAAACATAAACTGTCTTATAATACAATATTGTTACATAAGCCTGTGGTGTCCACCCTTTTTTTTGTGGGTGGGAAGCCATCACATAACGTCTTCCACGGGTGTACTACGTGAGCTCGACAAATGAATGTGTGAACACTTGTGCGACAAAACTGTGCTGCGACTCACAATAGTTCGAATGCACGCTTGGGCGACACACTCGAGCGCATATAGTACACTAGGTTAGGTTAGGTTAAACCTGTGACCTCTTACGCACGAGCCGAGCGAGCGAAGTGAGCGGTGCCGAGGCAGCGGCCGGCGAGTGCTAGAAACGACTAGATTCAGTGAGTCGCACAAGCGTATATATTAGGTTGGGGAAAAAGTCTTTTCGCATTATAGTATGTATGAACTTGTAATAAAATCTCTTTGGCTATACTATTTGTATCTGGCTGGTTTTGGTATCATTGAAAGTTTAAATTTTAAAGAACATAATTCCAAATTCAAATTAGGAAAATGTGTGATTTTCATTTGTTTTTCGTACCGTCAAGATGAGTGAATCTAATGAAGAAATTCGATACATTTTAAAATTTTACTACAAAAAAGGTAAAAATGCAACGCAAGCCGCGAAAAAAATTTGCGATGTTTATGGACCTAGTGTAGTGTCTGTGAGAGTAGCACAAATTTGGTTTAAGCGTTTTGAATCCGGAAATTTTGATGTCAAAGATGCACGTCGCTCTGGTCGCCGTATTACGGATAAAATGGATGCCATTTTTGAAAAAGTGGAGCAAGATCGGCATACCAGTAGTTACGACGTAGCTGAAGAACTGGAAATTGACCACAAAACAGTTTTGGCGCATTTGAAAAAAACTGGGTACACAAAAAAGCTCGACATTCAAATCAAATCAAATCAAATCAAAAGTCATTTATTCAAACTAGGCTGAGAGCTCACTGAAAGAAACCTAATGAACCGTGTACTCATTTGTGATTCTTTATTACGACGTAATGAAACCGAACCATTTTTGAAGAAGCTCATAACTGGTGATGAAAAGTGGATCACGTATGACAAGAACGTGCGAAAAAGGTCGTGGTCAAAGGCCGGTCAGGCTTCACAGACTGTGGCGAAACCCGGGTTAACTCGCAACAAGGTGATGCTGTGTGTGTGGTGGGATTGGAAGGGCATTATTCATTATGAGCTGTTACCACCAGGCAGGACCATCGATTCTGAACTCTACTGCGAACAACTGATGAGATTAAAGCAAGAAGTTGAGAGAAAGCGGCCGGAATTAATCAACAGAAGGGGTGTGGTTTTTCATCATGATAACGCTAGACCTCACACATCTTTAGCCACCAAACAAAAATTAAGAGAGTTTGGCTGGGAGGTGTTAATGCATCCGCCGTATAGTCCTGACCTTGCACCTTCAGATTTCCACCTGTTTCGATCTCTTCAGAATTCTTTAGGCAGTGTCAGGTTAACATCACGAGAGGACTGCCAAAACCACTTGTCGCGGTATTTTGACCAGAAGTCCCAAAATTTCTATAGCAATGGGATCATGTCCCTACCTACAAGATGGCAAAAAGTTATTGAACAAAATGGTACCTACATACTTTAGTTAAATGTAAATAAACTTTATTAAAAAATGTTTTGAATTTTCTTAAAAAATGCGAAGAAACTTTTTCCCCAACCTATTATATATAACAATTATCAAGCTTTCAATGTCAGAATGGTAACGGCTTATTTACTGTGCATAGGAAAGGGTTTCAATAAGTAAAGCACAGAAAGAAAAGACTACACATATATTTCAATCAGGCTTTTCAGCAATTAATCAGAAAGCTAGTCGTCCGTTCCAAAACTAACAGAACTGAAGTATTATATCAACACATTTCTTACATTGCCATACATTATCTTTATTTTTAACCGACGAAAAAAAACGGAGGAGGTCATCAGTTCGACGCGTATATTTTGTTTTTAAGTTTTACCACGCATAACTTTTTACATAGTAGTCCAATTGTGATCATTCTTTTTTATTGTAAAAAGTATACTTCGACGGTGGTTCCATATAAATTTGGAAAACAAAATCAAACCGTAAGGGTCAGAAAACAGGGGATGATTGATTGTTCACTCACTGATTGTAATGTAAAACCACAAATAACTTTATACACAGTAGTCCGATTTTGATAATTCTTTTTTCATTGGACAGGGTATACCTTGCCAAGTATTATTAATACATCAAAGCCACAAAAAAATTATAAAATATTATTTTTTTAATAAAACATTAAACCGCCGAAAAAATTTAAAAGCAAAAAGTAATAAACCTTAAAATTATGAGTCGGCGCTTTGAGTGATCTTTGTTCATTGATTTTTCAGTGCCGACTCAAAATTTTAAGGCTTATTATTTTTTGCTTTTAAGTTTTTTCGACGGTTTCATTTTTTGTAAAAAAGTTTTAAATACATTAATTCTATCTCTTGGACTATTCCAAGAGAACTCAGAATAATATCAACACAATCACAATAACAACAATATCTAGAAAAAGAATACGAATATTCCATTTATATGATTTAAAACATTAGCAATATTGGCAACACTATAAACAGTACAACAACATTGTCATAATAAGCAATAATGAGGATATAATATCAATTACTTAACTTACGTGACCTCTGCTCGATCCTTTCCACACAACAACAGCACTAGAACTAACAAACTGAACATCCACCAAGCAACTGCCTGTGCCACTGTTGCTCTGCTCTTTTATACCCGTTAACAAACAAGTATGATTCAAAACTGACAGTTGAGTCAAATCAGTGTTTGACATAAGTATAGAAAAATAAGTTTGTTATAAAAATCATTTAGTAAATTCAATCCCTTCAAAAATATAAATGTGAAATGAGAGCCAAGTTCAATATTATTATATATGCTTTGGTTGTTGACTTCAACGACAAAAGAAGTGAGATACAAATGGGTGCCAAGTTTAATGGTCTGTCCTGAAATTTATATATAACTACATAAAATATAACAGCTTTAGCATAAAATATATGTCGGAGGAAGTCATGAGTCGGGTTGATTGTTGTTTGCATGTATAATGCTCAATATTATTTGTTTACATTTTAATTACTTTTAAAAATCCTAATTTATTTTATTTGATTACTTTCATTTTCCTGTAATTTAAAAACCTTACTAATTTAATAAAAGTCATGAATATTGTCATTTACATGACGACCAATCAGAGCAGAGCGCGGGTCTCGAGCGGGGTCGAGGCGCCGCGCCATCTTGATTTTTGAAGGGAGGTTGACCGTTGATGGTTTTTGTTTTACACATTTTTGGAGAACAGCGACTGATCGTTGCGTGTTAAAATATAAGATTGAAATAAGATCGGTGCCCTGAACCCGCTGCTCAGTCTTAATTATTGTTAATTTTAGTTTCACAATAGTGTGTACTGATAAATTATTGTTTAATTGAAATTAAAACGGTGTGAAACAGTGATTATTGTGTTTTGTGCTCGCATTTTACCCTAATGACGCCCACTAAGCCCGCAACCACTAATGACCATGTCAACGAGAACAATGCTTCTCCGATATATATATAAAATATAACATAAAATATTCAGCCTTTACAGATAGATAAACAATAATGACTGAATTTGAAACAGTATTTATTGAACTTTTCAATATAATCAACAAAAATCACGTAACATAGTACTTTACTTATAATTAATAATCACATTAAAGTGGGTACCGCTATCCGCGCCCATCCCCAGGGTAAAGCGGATAGACTCATAGGGCAAAGCACAGAAGGGCCAAATCGAAAAAATCCGGACAAAAGTCTAAAAATGAAAGTTTTTAATAGGGATTTTTCTATGCAGGGTTGGATAAAGTAGTCCCTAGTAAAGTAGAATTCACTCATAATAGGCCCTTAACTCGACTATACAAGCGCAGAAGGCAGTTGGAACGTAGCTCTCGAGCGAGCGATCAGTGTTGTGTTTGCAAATGAGAGAAAGTAGTTAATCTTTTAATAAGCCCCATTTTTCGAAAAATCATTATTTTTATTCGAAATAAAATGGAATCGATTCCTGCAGGTATGTATAATAATATAACCATTTGATAAATTCTATTTCATTACCAAAAAAATTATGAGATTGAAATAAGCATGTTTGATTTATAATCTTAAAAATAAATAAAAAATATTCGCTTGAAATGAAAATAGTAAAATGTTCCGCATTGTTCCGACCTACGATTGATACGAGGTTGTAGATAATCATATCACGAATAAAATATCTGAATTTCAGTTGCTCATATGTGCTCGTCTAATAATAATCGATTTTTTCGTGTGAACATGTGCGTGTCGCGTGAATAACAGACGTTGCTGTAGTATACGAGTATATAGAAATTCTTGGTTCCCCTTATCCAATTCATGAGCTCGTAGTAGTGAGCACTGAAAGACCTTTGATACAAATGTCTGTTCCCCTCTTTAGCTTGTCTCTCTCTCTCTCTCTCTTTCTATCTCTTTCTGTAGGTAGTACCTCTATATCCTCCTTTCTCTTTTCTCTATTTACTTTTGGAAGACTTTTGAACGACTACCTGGTTTCTTAGCCTTTTTTTTTCTTTTTTAACCGACTTCAAAAAGGAGGAGGTTCTCAATTCGGATGTTTATATTTTTTTTATTTTTTTTTTATGTATGTTCGGCCACAACTCCGTCATATAGATACGGATTTGCGAAATTCTTTTTTTGTTTGAAAGGGGTTTATTTCGAAATGGTCCCATATAAATTTCATATAGATCTGATGATGAGTTCCGGAGATAGACACCGGAACTCTTTAAAAAATGACAGCAAATCAACCGCGATTTCTGCTATCGCATAAATATGCATTGTTTGTTTGGAATTAGTGCGGGGTGGATACCACGACTAAAAATTTAAAAATAAAAACTTTTTTACAAAAAAAAACAACTGACTTCCTTAAAAACACTACAAAGTGAAAAATAACTTTAATTTCGGAAGTGGCAAAAAAACCATAAAAACAGATCCTTAGACACCGACTTCCGAAATTAAAGTTATTTTTCACTTTGTAGTGTTTTTAAGGAAGTCGGTTGTTTTTTTTTGTAAAAAAGTTTTTTTTTAAACTTTGTACCTGGACGTAAATGTTTCTCTGTAGGTATATTCGTTTTTCTCGTGCTAAATTTAAAATGTTTCTTAGAATAGTCAAGTCTAGTCAATATCAACTGATGATATTCATTATTATTGTAACTTACAATTATTTTTTTTATTTTTTTAACTTAACTAAGTAATTCAGTTTTACGCATGAATCTTTTCCTGTTTATATAAAATTTTAAAGATTTTATGTAATTGTCTAACTTATAGACTGATTTTTATTTAATGTTTGAATAAAACCTCGTTAATTTAAAAAAAAAAGAAAATTTATTGTTTTCAGACGGTTTTCAGAAGACGTGTCCGCCATATTGGATCCGCCATCTTGAATTTTCCGATTCTGAGTTCATATTCGTGATCAGCGACCCCAACGCATGAATCTTTTCCTATTTATATAAAATTTTAAAGATTTTATGTAATTGTCTAACTTATTGACTGATTTTTATTTAATGTTTGAATAAAACCTCGTTAATTTAAAAAAAAAATGAAATTTTATTGTTTTCAGACGGTTTTCAGAAGACATGTCCGCCATATTGGATCCGCCATCTTGAATTTTCCGATTCTGAGTTCATATTCGTGATCAGCGACCCCAAAAACCCCCGAGTAATCAGTTTAATAACGATCACTTGCCTTTTTCGACTTTTGTCCGGATTTTTTCGATTTGGCCCCACTGTGCAAAGTGAACACATGGTGTATTAAGGATGAATGACCAAAGTATATAAAAAAAACATTGTTAAATAAAGGAGACATTAATAAAGAATACAACTAATCAGTCATCAGTGGAGTTGTCACAAAGAAATATGCCATTTCTCTCGTAAGCCGTGCATCTTTCTTTTCAGATTGATCGGACACCGGCCAGTGGGTCAAATGTAAACCAATAACATTTCAATACAGACAGACAGACCAACACATACATACACAGACAGAATAAATGGAAAGAAAAAATTAAATAAAATCTTGTAAAGTCGTATGGGCAAAACAATGTGGATACGGTGTCCGCTTTGCCCGTGTTCACTTTGCCCGGCGTGTACTTATTGAATTTAACCTACCCTAAAATCGAATCTAGAAATAAATTCCCAAAATAACTAGCAGTAATTCTGCACGAAGACATGCACTTTTAAGAGGTAGTCTAGCCAATACAGTAATACTATTTAAACATGAGTAATTACAGAATTACGTACCTTGAAAAGTCGTAAGCAATGTTCACTTTTTTATTTTAATAATTTTTTTCGCAAACGATGTGTGACCTCACTTTATCTCTGTTTGTATTTGTTGTTTGTTTGTTTTCACTTGGGCGCACCATTTTGAAATAATGGAGGGTATCCGCTTTGCCCAGGGTGTTCACTATGCCCGGCCTTCCCCTACTGATGTACTCTCGAATATTATAGATAATTATGTATAACATCTATGATTAAGATTATAATGTAGCAAATAGCAATTACTATCATTTCTGGTTTTTTTTCTTGATCTTTCCGTGATTATCAAAAAAAAAAAAAAGATTTTTATTACCTTTGGTTGTACAAAAACACTTATAAATACTATGCAGCATTACAACTAAGAGAGTGAGTGTTTTCGATGAACTCTGGCACCCAATGTAAGATTTAACTTGTGTTTAGGGTGCCAGCGTCCTCGCCTAAAAAATGAACACATATCAGTAGTTGTAAGACAAGCACAACATAAATATTAATATTAAGACTACTATTCACTAACAATAAATGCAACTATGATATGGTTGATTAATGTACCTATGGGTATGTGTATGTGTTGAGAGTGGGATACATATAGTGTAAACTTGTGTTTATATTTAGTCTGTGTTAATCAAATTATAAATATATGTCTCTAGCTACATTAAGTTTATTTAAACGATTGAAATATGTAGTAATGCTTCAGTCTCATCACAACTCAGCGTTAATAACCACTTTGAGACCTTGGTCTTACAGTCATTGAGGCACCTGGGAGCAATTGTGCATATTTTATTTATTTTATTATATAAATGGTTAGACAGTATACCATAATGACGTTGAGCAAAGGCCGTTGTACATCCGCCAGCTTTGTGCATGCCTCGTAGAATCTACGTTTTTTAACAGCATTCGGCTCGTATATTACCGTGGGATGTTTATGCAGAATAGTACCGAGCACAAAGAGCTGTCTCACAGTGAGGACCTGACATTCGGTGTAAAGAGCCGAGGTGGGATATCGGAATGGCTTCAAAGTCATGCCTTTGAGGACAGCTCTCTGTGCTCGTTCAAGAGGGAGCAGGGTTGTCTTGTGAGTTCCACCCCAGACTGTAATGCAGTAGCTTATTATGCTTTGACATAGGGCATAATATACAGTTTTAATGGTGCGGTAGTCCGCGGAGTGCCTGAGTTTTTTGAAAATAAATATACATTTGCGGACTCGCGATATGAGATTGCTCAGGTGAGGTTTCCAGCTCAAAGAACTATCTACATAAACTCCGAGATATTTAACAGACTCACACCTTGTGAGTTGTGGACAGCCGCATTGTGACGAGGATAAACCTAATGAGCAAGTATGAGCTCTAAGTGCCATTGAATCTGGTGGAGGGAGGTTGGTGGATAGTAGAGAGAAAGCTAAGTATACTGTTTTAGAAAGATTTAAGGTAAGAATGTTATTTGATAGCCACTTCATCACCGAATTTAGAGCAAGTTCCGAGTATTTTACTGTTTCAGTCCAGTCATTACCGTGAAGAAGCAAGGCGGTATCATCGGCGTAAGTATAAATTGAACAGTTTGTAAGAGACATTTTGCATAAGTTATTTTAGATAAGAAACAGGGTAAGGCCCAAAATGGATCCCTGGGGAACGCCGAAATTCAAAGATTTTAGGTCACTAATAACGTCATTTATTTTGACACATTGGGTTCTATCACACCGATAATCCTGGAACATTTTTAAGGTATGTCCGCGAATGCCGGCAGCTTCCAGCTTTAATAAGAAATGGGTGACAGACACCGTGTCGAATGCCTTGGAAAGATCGAGGAAAATAGCTAAGCATTTCATCTTACTATCTAGTTTAGATACTGCACAATCTACCAAGGCAGCTATAGCATTTTCAGATGACCTGCCACGTCTAAAACCATACTGGTTGTTACTTAATAAATTGTTTGATTCCAGATAGTCTACCAGTCGGTTATTAAGCACCTTTTCTAATATTTTAGAAATGGCAGGCAAACCTGAGATCGGTCTATAATTATCTACACCGTGTCTGTCCCCTTTTTTGAAAATTGGATGAACGACAGCCCTCTTCAAAACCCTGGGAAAACAGGCCGTGGAAATAGAGCGATTGCATATATGAGTGATGGCAGGGACAATCAAATTCGGCAATCGTGTATATATCGTATCGTAATCGTACTTAAGCATGTGTGATGACATGACTTTTTACATACAGTCAATAGTCACAAATTTTTCAGATTCAAATTTTGTCGCCAAAATTTAAAAAATATTGTTAAGGTTGGTCGTTTGAAATTTATAATCAATTTATGATAGTTATTATTACTTTTTATGATTTTGAGGTAGAGAATAACTGTTATTCTCTACCTCAAAATCATAAAAAGTAATAATAATATTTCTCAATAGTTTTCTTGGGTTGTATAATGACATTCGATTTTGTATAATTTCAGAAAGATGACGGTATAAAATATGTACAGCTTGGCAAAAAAGAGTCTGACGCGGTGACAATTGGAACTAAAATATATTTTTATGGCAAACCTGCTTTGTTTATCAACTACAAGTAGCTTCTCTGTCATTGTGTTATGTTCCCAGTTGAATTTCACTTATTTCTAATTAACCATCAATTATTATTGCTTTTGTACATATACGAAATAAATAAAACAATAAAAAGTAGTGGTATAAGCTGTGATATACCAAATTTCGTTAGATATTGGGCGGAACTGGAAGTGGAACAAATTTTGTCTCCGATTGACAATGTTTTCGAAAGAACTGCCGACATGACAGGTATTTATCCAAGAAATGTATCTTTTAGTCAATGCCAGTCATTCTTTTTCCTTTCTAATACTTAGTGTTATCGGTACTATTAAGCTTCAACCCATTTTATTATTTTATTTACTAATAGATTATTGAGGTTATGTTTTCTAGTTTGACAAATCGCGTGTACGTTGACTTTTCATGGTTGATACTTGAAATTGAAAAATGTACATGGAATTAATATGACTGTTTTTATAATTTCTTTAAGGTAACTTTGTCAGTACAATTTAAAAAATTGTTGATAAATGTAAAAAAAATATGGTTTTTTTTCTACACCTGGAAAACACTGAAAATGTCACCTGAAGGAAGACTTGCATGATTTGTATGCAATAAGACAAAAAAATCACTTTGTCCACATTGTAAAGAACCAGGCAAGTATTTTTTTGTAAATGCTATTAAAAAGTATAATTAACCCTTTTTTATTTTTCAGGTGTCTACTCGACGTAATTTATTACCTATAGTTTGAGTAGATGGGTTATAATGGGAGCCGTGAACCTCTAAAAAAGATTTTACACTCTTTAAGTTTCATAAATAACATATGTAAAACTGACGCACATCAGTGTTAATGGATAAATCTATTATAGCAGCGTAAAGGAATATACGAATGATGTTATGTCACGCTTTTTTTTTGTTAATAAAACCTACATTTTAGCGTGTTCTTTCATTTTCATTGTCATGTAGATAGTGGTATGTACCCCCCATAGACATACCTGACGGCTTCATTATTCATCTGTTCAAATTTATTTGATATGGCCCGTACCTTTCGAACGCGAGATGTTATAGGTATTCTCCGACTTCCGATTAGTTTCCGACAGTAAGCAGCTGTTAGTAGCCTTCTTTTAGACTTTAAACTGTCAGCATTAATAGGATTCGTTCATCATCATTCACGTCAAATACGATTAAGGCATACCAACCTTCGAATGGTTGTGAATATCCTAGATGGGGGCCGCAATGTGATTGTTGAACATTATTTCTTGGGTGTCGGGTTCAATGGACAATCCCTGAGTGTGATTTAATTTATTTTTTATTCTGAATAAGTTTTCATTATATTATCATGATGGCACTCGCATCTCTTAGATAAAAGGTTATTCTAGCGAAATAATGCGCAATCTACTAAATACAATAAAAGTAAAAGCCTGTGTGCCTATCAAGTCTTGAAATTTTGACTGTTGAGAATTCCCGGGATCTATTGTTTGTTGATTAAAACACCAAGTATCTTATCAGTTTTAGTCCTAGTATATAGGGTGGCCATACCTGCTAAACAGGCGCCCTCATTTATTCCAGACTCTTTTTTGCCAAGCTGTAGGTGCTTCTGGCAGCCCTGCATTCAGTAAATACGTCTTTATTGTCTACTTCGGGTGCTTTCCGAGTTGGAAAATATCGCTTACGGCGCTCACAGCAATAAATTGGCGTTCCGATTTGGATATCACGATTATGACAGCTGACAACTGTCAACAATTCGGTACGCTCGTGAACGCGCTAACAGTGCTTTCTCAACGTCAAACTTCAAACCTCACAACCACAGACTACAATATAATATAGGGTACTCATAACTCGCTTTGCACCTGAGGAAGAGTGATTGTATATTGATTTTGAAAATGGAAGAACAAGAACAGTGTAATCTTACTTCAATGTAATCTTACTTACATATTAAGATTCAATAAATGTTGATTTAATTAATGTTTCTATTTTGTAGTTTTTCTTCTAACATTCTGTAAAATAACATATGATCTAAGTTGTTTAATTACTTAAAACTTAAGTTATACACAATGTAACAGTGTAATGTTGTGGTTCCGGACGTAAAGAATAACAACACCCCATTTCTTCCCGTGGGTGTCGTAAAAGGCGACTAAGGGTAAGTCCCTAGAGAATGGGTAGCAAGCAGCGTTCTCTATGCATTTTACCACCATACTGCGATCGCCAACCCGCCTGCCAAGCGTGGCGATTATGGCAAAGCCCCTCAAATTGGGGAAGGCCTTAGTCCAGCTGCGGACGTACTACGGCTGAAATGATGATGATGATGTTGACACAATGTAACTGAAAGGTAAATGTGTATTTCATTTTTGGCAACTAGATAATAAAAATAAGCACTAGATAAACATACCCTGGAATAAAACAGGATATTTTTAATATAAGTACTGAAGAAAATGCTTTTATAACTTTTTAATTGATAGAATCTGAGACAAGTTCTTGTACCAAAATAATTTACTGTCAACATTGACCAAAGCATCTTGACTTCACTTGTATCTTTGTTATAGATTAAGTATTGGAATAAAACTGACCACATAAACTGTCACATGATATTTTATTGAAACAGATCGCATATTCAGCTAATAAGTATCTGCTCATAACCAGTTATAAATACTTACCATATTGTTCCGTTTGTTCATTCAGCAGTGATTCTGGTTGTTGGCTGTACATATTTGCATCAAAATCATGCACCAATTGCTGTACATATTCTCTATTTGTAAACAGCGAGTACCAGTTCAATGAACATTTTTGATTGATAAGACATTGGTTGTAGACACTATTAAACTGTAAGTTAGATCTTGTTAACGTTTGATGGGTAAAACATTTGCATAACAATCGTTTGAACAGTCTAATGTGAGCATGACAGAAAGTCGCTCGTTAGGCTCGTCGGCTATATTCACTTGAATACTCATGATTGCTTAATTTTCCTTTTTATATACACCATATATTTGTTTATCTTGTTTTGTTAGGTTGCGACTGTAGCCAGAAGCACAATTTCGAAAATGTAATGTTATGAATTCCACTCAAAACAAAACAACACAACTGTCAATTTGACAGCGCTCACGGTGCTATCGGTTTGGGGCATGGTCGGCGTTATCGCAAGATGGCGCCTGTCATGACGTCATCAATGACGATTCAGGGGACAGCGTTATCTCGCTCACGCCAATTCGGAATGGGTGTTAGCGCGCTCAAATCGATGTGAGCGTAATACGGAACGCGCCGTTCCAATTACAACTCTAAACTGTGAAAACTGTCAATGTCATTATTCCAGTCCTGTCAATCTTATCTTTCGCTCGTAACTGTAGAAACTTTGTTTTCTTTGTAACAGATTTATTTAAAATAAAATGTGATTAGTGTCCTCCTAATTCCTTACACTTGAACTTTTGTTGTTACATATCATGGTAAAGGTTTCATAATGGCTAAATGGAAATTAACGCGCCAAAGTTTTGGGACTGAAGAATTCACAATATTCGAGGGCGATAAAATAACCGTCGGCAGAGGAATAACAAATGTTATATCGCTGTCCAGCGTAGTTGTATCCAGAAATCACTGTGTAATACACGTTCAAAGCAATAAAGCACTTATCACAGACTTACAGGTACCTATCACATTATTTTTCTGTTAATTATTGTACTGCCTTTTTTTATTCAGGTACCTACATATCATATTCTATTTTCACCGGCCGTTCACCGATCGGTTTACCAGTAAACCTTAATACGCGTTTTTAGTTCCCGCGTAGTCAAGAGGTACTGCCTATTAAAAAATATCTAGGTAATTACTGATAATAATGCTAAGAGTTCACTAAAAAACTTTTAAATAGAAGCCTCCACACTGCAGTGTCTCTGACTTTAACCTCATAACAACAATCTCAAAATAAAAATACTTAGGAATATCATGGGATATTTTAAGTATTTCATATCCACCATAATCATATTTACAGTAAAAGCTCCTGATTCGTGCTTCCTTCATATGCGATTTCACTATTCGCGGATTTAAAAAATGCGTCCGAATTCCTATATTCACGGCTAAAGGTTTCTTTATTTGCGGATCCAACCGGTACATACATTCATAATCTCGCTTCCATAGAAAAGCAAACCAAACAGTAGAAAGCGTTGACAATGGAATAGGATGCCATGGGTTTGAACAGATAGAATCAAGTGATATTCTCCTGAATATAACTTGATTCTGCGCCCTCCTGTGCAAGATGTAGATTTGACTGAAACCAACTTTGAGGAAATGTTAAATTCACAGCCCATTGAAGAAAAGGCTACAACAAGCACTGGAAGAGTGACATTTAATTTGAACAATCATAGTGAAGGGTTAAGAATGGCAAATGAGCTTTGTGATTTCTTTATGAAAAGAGAACCGTCTATAGAACAAAGTCTTATTTATAAGAGGCAAAATGCTAATGCCACTACTGAATATCAGTCTAAAGGCTCGTGCAGACTAGTGCGACGGTCGCGCGCAATTCTGAGATTTATAACCGTAGAACAATTTCTATGTAAACGCGCGCGACACTTCACACGGGCTACCTGTCGCGCCGCAACACTCATAGAAATTGTTCTACGCATATAAATCGCAGTTTCGCGCGCGACATCGCGTCGCGCTAGTCTGAACGAGCCTTGAATTGAAGGAGCTTTTAAAACTGCCAAGCAAGAAAACATTACAAAATTCTTTATACCATTACCTAAGTCTGAAGATATAATCTATACAAATATTATAAAGCTGAAGAATTTTGTTTTTTTGGTTGTGCGCTATGATCTCAGAAACGACTGGTTCGAATTGAATATTTCTTTTAGTGTGGCTTAGTACATTTATCGAGGAAGGCTATAGGCAATCAATAGGAGCATAGCAGCATTGAAAACTGTTGAAACAATAATAAATATCGCTATCACATGAGAGCATTCTCATAGTTTACATACTACTAAAAGTGACCTTTGTTTTAATCCAGGCTATCTGTTAGCCAAATTTCATCCAAACCCATTCAGCCGTTTTTGCATAATTGAATTACAAACATACAAACTTTCATATTTTTATTATTATTTTATTTATTAAAAATATCTTAATATTCTAGAGTTCTAATGGAGTATATGTTGGCTCCAACAAGATACCACCAAACACCCCATATGTCATACAAGATTCAGATCTTATTGGATTAGGTTGGGCATTCGGAACGGAACTTCTCAACATACAAGACAGTGAAAAATATGTTTTCAAATTTGTCAAAGAAAAATGTGTAAATTCTTTAACAAGTAAAATAAAATTTCAAGATGAAAATGAATTTGATGAAAATGAATTTGATGAAATTGAATCAAGAATTGCTGAATTAGACAGATTGGTGAAGAAAGAAGCATCCACAAATATAAAGGAAACTAGCAAATCACCTGTTTTCAGTAATAAAATTCCACATAAGCGAAAAAAGGATAACAGCAACATTATGAATCTTATAAAAGATGAAAAAGAAAGTGATAATGATCTTGGTATTGAGATTGTAAATATATCTGATAGTGATAGTGAGCCTCATATAAAAGCACTTAAAATTTGTGCAAAAAAACCAAAACTAGAAACCATATGTCAAAACCAACCAAAACTAGAAACCATATGTCAAGACCAACCAAAACAAATGCTTCGAGAAACTGAAATTAAGATTGAAAATGATTTGTTACAGTTTGAGGCTTTTAACATTAAACAAGATTATCTTGGATATGATGAACCAATACAGGTTGATAGTGAAAGTGATAGTGAAAATGATAGTGAATCTGAGCAATGGTTAATGCGACTATCTCAAAGTTCACCTGGAAAACCTTTTATGAAAATTGCAAAAACCCACAAATCAGAAACATTACAAGAAGACTCCTACAGTCAACTTGATGATTTTGTTCATGAAGATGATGAAGAAGAATTTGAAAATGATCTAATATCCTTGCATATTCAAAATCCAGGTTATGACACTCACGAAGTACCTAACAAAAGTACAATAACTACACTTCAAGGAACACATCCGTTAGTTAGAGATATTGATTCTGATGATGATGTCTTTGAAAACAGAATTTCACTCAAGCAGCCAATTGCTGAAAAAGACACAAGAACTGATGAAGTTGATGGATACAATATTGAAGATATATTAAAAGAAGCAGAGAGTCTTATAAAGTCACCTATAAATGATTCACTGAAGAAGGCCCAATTTGTAGAACCTGTTTCATTGAAGGCACAAATAGAGCTTGATTTACAGAAAAAGGCACGAGTAATAGAACCTGTTTTACAGGAAAAGGCACAAGGAATAGAAACTGATTTACAGAAAAAGGCACAAGTAATAGAACCTGGTTTACAGAATTGGGCACAAGTAGTAGAACCTGGTTTACAGAAAAGGGCACACATAATAGAACCTAATCCACAGAAGAAAGCACAAATGATAAGCCCTGTTGTTCTCTTACCAAAGACTAAAATACCAAATCATGCAGTTATTGAAAGTAAGTTCTTAAATTTTAACTTTTTTTGTCCCTTGATAAGGCAAGCTATATTATTATTGTTTTGAGTTTTAAAAGACTTATTACTTAACCATTGTTTCGTTTTGAGTTTGTAATTAAATTAGTGTTGCATGTTATATAGAAAATGTTTATCTTTATGATATTTTTCAGAAAAACCAAGAAGACCTTCATATAAGCATACTAAAAATAAATCGTCATTTAAACAGCCCATTTCTAACTTTCTAAAGGAAGAGCGTAAAAAAAAACTCAAGGAAATAGCCATGAAAGAAAAGGAAGAATTACAACGTCCAAATTGTTTAGGAGGCAGCAAACCAGTATCAGATGCAAAGGTTAGTACTTCAAACCATGAAGAATTTGTAACTGATATTGCACATTCAGTAGTCAGTCCAGTGAAAAGAATAGAACACACACGTAAAATTAAGGACAAAACTGGAGAGACCTCACCAAAATCAAAAGATACAAGAAATATAGATGTTTGTGAAGACGTTGAAAACAAGAGAAAGTTACCAGAAAGTTCAAATAAAGATAAAAGTAAAGACTCTAAGCTGAACGTAACTAAAGATCATAGCAGACCAGAACACAAATCAGAAAAAACTTCAACAAAACCCCTAGGCAAAGAATCAAGGGTCCCTATCAAGAGTTTGAAACCATTACCTGTTGGTGAAGGTACTTATTTTGGAAAGCTAGTTTCTACTGTGGGTCCTATGCAAACTGGTAAACCCAAAAAGAGTGTGCGTTTTTCTACAAACCCACCCCAGGTATTAATTTTTGAAATTGTACCTGGCAATTTAATGAAGGACAGTAGTGAATTGAAAAGAAAAGGTGTTGTAGAAAGAGCGCCTGTGATTTCATTAGAAAAAAAAACGCAAATGAAAATTCTTCAATGGAAACCTCGGTGGTTGGAAGAGCAGTTGAAGTTCCCTGAGCCCCCTCCCATTTTGGGGCACAACAACCCACCTATGACAGTTTTCCATAAATTTGTGGATCACCGTCAATATGAGCAGTAAGTACCATTTCAGTATGAAACCTAAAGTTGTGCATGTTCCTGTTTTTCCAATTTCATTGAATTTTATTCAAAAGGAACAACAAACAGCTACAATGTAAAACATAGATATAAGATAAACACAAAACTAGACAATATTGCACCCACAACGCTGTTCACAGCTTAACTAAAATACTTATAATTGAAATAATAATTGCTAGATTACAATTTTTTAATTTTGTTATTATAACTAAAACTAACTATAAATTAAAATGTATTGTATATGGATATAATAATTTAAAAAGTTCCTTAAGTATAAGGCAATTGCTGCTTTACTGTATTTAACTGCTTTTGTGGCCCCATAATGATGAATCATTATATCAAAATTATGTTATCCCTAAATAGTAGGTATGCACTGTCAATTTCGGTGATAAAACTATAAATTCTTAGAAACTGATGGATGATACACTATATATTTTGGACAATCCTAGGTAGTGACGAAACTTGACCTTGTTGCCGGATATTCCTGCTTATCTATACTAATATTATAAAGCTGAAGAGTTTGTTTGTTTGTTTGATTGATTGAACGCGCTAATCTAAGGAACTACTGATCCGAATTGAAAAATTCTTTTTGTGTTGGGTAGCCTATTTATCGAGGAAGCCTATAGGCTATATAACAGCACGCTACAACCAAGAGGAGCGGAGCTGTAATGAAAAATGTTGCAAAAACGGGGAAAATCGCACGGGTAGGCGATTCGACGCGACGGGAAGGGACGGGGGAACAAGAAATTTAACGCGGACGAAGTCGCGGGCAGAAGCTAGTAGATTAATATTACGTTTGGATCTTTCAGGTTAGTTGGTGATTTACTTCTAATGGAGATTTGGGAGTCTTTAACAATAGCGTACATGAAAACGCGCAATCAAAACAATGGAATTGAAATGAGAGTGGAGTCATTGCCGCTCATACTTCAGCAGGAACGATACCAGGACCTATTCAACATGAGTGTTAATAGTAAGTGTTTGAAAATTACATATTACCTATCAAGCCCAATATGGATATGGAAAAGTTCACAGCAATTTTTAATAGCATTATCTTTTGCTAACATTTAAGTGAGCCCATCACGAGCTGACGGATTTTTTGTCCAAATGCAGTTGCATGATATGCAGATAGCACGTAAAGCCATAAGTACCTGGCTGACTGGCCTGTTAGTCTAGTGGTTAGTGACCCTGACTGCAAAGACTGAGGTCGTGGGTTCGATTCCCACCCAGGACAAATGTTTGTGTGATGAGCTCAATCATTTGTTCTGTGTCTCGGTGTAATTTATCTATAGTATGTATGTATTTAGAAATATATAAGTATATTTATCAGTTGTCTGATTACCATAGTACAGGCTCTGCCTAGTTTGGGATCAGATAATGGTGTGTTGGTTGTCCTAAGATATTTATTTATTTAGTACTGCGCTTGATCTCACACCGGACGAACTAGCCGGCAGATTGCTGACCCTTCGGCATATAAGAGTAAGGAAGAGAGAGTGCACCATAAAACATATTTTATTTTTAAATCTTATAAATGGTTACCTATCATACATTCGAAAAATATTTGACCGAATTTCATTTCACCTAAAACTTTTAAACTATTATCGTTTCGTTTTTTTTACTTCATCGAATTCACGTCTGCCAATGTATCAGTTGACCTATTATCATTTCGACTTTTTTCGTTACTCCGACGTTTTATTTCGTTGAAAAAGTTTTTACTGAAGTTACACGTAGCCGAAATAACATTTGTTCGAAGAATTATGTTTCCGAACATTCATTATACCACTGTTCAGATCTACTCAGTTCTACTCTTTTGTTAAATTAATCAATTACACAGGTCAACAAAAAAAAAATATTTTTTTGGTGCAGATATAGCGATAGTGGATTTTATTAAGTAGCCATTGATAACACTAAAAACATTTTTTTTTCCTACTTGTAGTTTTGGATTTACCTTCAGTTTTGTATATTGGCTGTAAGGGCGCGTACACATAGAACGTCCGTTTTACAGGTCCGTTTAAACGTACATGTTATTAGCGTATGTAGTTGTATGAGTGAGTTCACACAGAATACAGTATTCCGGATCCAGTAAAAAATACCGATCCGACAAAATAAGCAGCAATCCGTTTTACAGGTCCTTTTAAACGTATATATTATTAGCGTATGTAGTTGTATGAGCCAGTTCACACATGACAGTATTCCGGATCCAGTAAAAAATCCCACACACAACGGAAATAAAATCTTTGCCTTAAAAATGGATGTATCCAAAAACGCCGGGGCTTCCTCCGACGCAGACGACGATAGTACCAATACAACACGACAACGTTCATCCTCGTAGAAAGTAGGCGATACACTGAAGAACGAAAGTCCAGTAGCGTCGGATCTGTTTCAATCGGTCCTGTAAATGCTGTGTGAATATTACCTCCAGTAGCGACGGATCAGTTAAAAAGGATCCTGTAACATCGGACGTTCTATGTGTACGCGCCCTAATCAGTACTTTCATGCACTCCTCGGTACATTTCTATAAATAAATTGATTTTAATACTATATCTTCATCGCAAAAAAGTTGTCTCAATGAACCATATGTGTATTGTTACATACACAGTTTAAAAGTACAGAAAACCTATGAAAGATTTCATAAAAGATCTTATTACACGCTTTATATTAGCTTCACTTGTATGTTTGTATATTTGTATGTTTGTATATTTGTATGTTTGTATATTTGTATGTTTGTTTGTAACCGACTCCTTATAGCGCGATTTTGACCCACTTTAAACGACCAGATTTTATTCAAACTTTGCACACCTGTCAAGGACCGATGACAATGCAATAATTTCATAAATTTGTGACATTATCCTTGCCAGGGTTACCAGGACAGCAAAAAAACTGTCACAAACTACGCTGACATACGTCTCAAAATTCGAAATACCCTAAAAAATAGAAAATAAATAATAGTTTAAAAAAACTAAAAAACACGCTTCCATTGAAAACCAAACTAAAAAGTACAAAATAATGGAAAAAAAGCGTGGGGTGCTGATATCAATAAAAAAATACCTTAAAAAGCACCACACGCTTTTTTTCCATTATTTTGTACTTTTTAGTTTGGTTTTCAATGGAAGCGTGTTTTTTAGTTTTTTAAAACTATTATTTATTTTCTAACTTTAATCTAAAAATTGTGGATGAATACAAGCCGTGGGTGGATACCTCAAATTGTCTGTAAAATAGGCTGTGGACACTTGAGACAGGTCAGTGATAAAAGAAGTCGTACCGTGCCGTTGTACCTACCTATGACATTCGGAGTGCTTATGCAATGAAAAGAATAAAAAAATCACAACGATGATTGTTACTTCTGCTGTGTTGATATGCGTGGTGAAAACATTAAAAAATGGTTTGCCCAGACTTAAAATCGGCTAGAAGACCTTTGCCGCATTCAGAGGAAGTACTTTTCCAACATTTTTTCCTACCTGTGAACCATCATTTGACGAAATCTTTAATAAAGTGAGTAGCGACAGTGATTTCGAAGGCATAGCGTCTACAGGACCAAAACCTCTTACTCAAGAAGAATTGAATGATTTGATAAGGATTCTCCTAAAGAATCTGCGGAAGCATTGGCTTCCAGATTAAAAGAAAAAACTTGTTGGCGACAGATACAAAAGTGACGTTCTATCGTAGCAAGACTTGCTACCTTTTTTCATTCGGAAAATGGTATTTTTCCCCTTGTAGGGAACTCCAAGAACTTAAGATGTAATATGTTCATCAAAGTGCACTACCGCCAGAGTCATCTTGATCAATTTCCAGAGAATCTTGAATCCTGTAGCGATAACAAGGGAAGTGGTTTCACCAGGTCCCTAAAACGATAGAGGAGAGATACCAAGGCCGTTAGGATCGGCATAAGACGGCTGACTACTGCTGGGGTATGCAACGTGATTGTCCCAATACACCTAATTCATGAAAAATACAGTCTTTATGAACATTTGTATTACCTTTATTTTATTCTAAGATTTATACTGTTATTTACCAACTTTTACTTTGATTAAAATTTATTATTTATTATTATTATTATTATAACAAATTAATAAATGCTGTTTTTCGTAGATTTGATTTTTTTCTGTACAAGTCATATCTAGAAAACTACACGTCAGAAGTCAACATTTTTAGTATAAATGTAATTAGTATACAGTCCTAAGTTAATAAAAAAATACAGTTTCTTGGCACCAAAACTAGTGTTGACCAGTGTTTATTTAAATGTAATGGCACTAAATAAATAGTTGATTATGAACAAAAGTGTTTTTAAAGAGTTCCAGTAAGAAACATGCAAACAAACAAGAATTGCTTCAAGCATGCAGCATGCAAGCAGGCATGCAGCGTGCAAGCAGGCATGTAGCATGCAAGCAGGCATGCAGCGTGCAAGCAGGCATGCAGCATGCAAGCAGGCATGCAGCATGCGAGCAAGCATGCAGCGTGCGAACAAGCAAGCAACATGCAATCAGGCATGCAATATGCAATCAGGCATGCAACATGCAGTAAGCATTGTTTCTGTCACGGCTCCGGCGCTGCGGGGTTTGGGCGGCCCCACGCGAGCCTATCGTCGCAGATTGTTTTAACGCTCACCACCGCAGCTTCGGCTTGCTGGCCGGCATCGCTCGGGTCGAGCGCGTAGTGTTCCACGCGCGCCTCAAAGAGATGTCAGCAGCACTGAAGGGGTCTGCTAGGACCGATGCCTGTCAGAGTCGCGAGATTGTTCGAAAGAGATACCGTGACCCTGGCACATGGGCAACTGAAGGAACACGGGTGGGTTTTAGTCAGTAAAAGTTTGACACGCCCTCCCTCTCCGCCCAGAGCGGGAGAAGTCATTTGATGATTTCCCATCCAGAAAAAAAAAAAAAAAAAAAGAGGGCCGGCCAGCCTCAGCCGCGGCAGTGGACCTTCAAACCACCTGCTCCTCAGCTCGCGGGCCGTCCTACCCCTCCGCGCCTACGCAGGCTTAAATTACACTCAAGGGGTAGGGCAGCAGGAGGAGACGCCCCGGGCGTCGGGAGTCGATTGCGGACTCCCGGCCACCGTAGGCGCGAGCTTGCGGGTAGCGAGCAATGGGTAGCTCGCCGCCCGGTAAGGACCAGGCTCGGGTCGACGGCGCGTAGTGTTCCACGCGCGCCTCAAAGAGATGTCAGCAGCACTGAAGGGGTCTGCTAGGACCGATGCCTGTCAGGGTCGCGAGATTGTTCGAAAGAGATACCGTGACCCTGGCACATGGACAACTGAAGGAACACGGGTGGGTTTTAGTCAGTAAAAGTCTGACACGCCCTCCCGCTCCGCCCAGAGCGGGAGAAGTTATTTGATGATTTCCCATCCAGAAAAAAAAAAAGGGGTAGGGCAGCCTGCCAGGGTCGCGAGATTGTTCGAAAGAGATACCGTGACCCTGGCACATGGGCAACTGAAGGAACACGGGTGGGTTTTAGTCAGTAAAAGTCTGACACGCCCTCCCGCTCCGCCCAGAGCGGGAGAAGTCATTTGATGATTTCCCATAGAGAAAAAAAAAAAAAAAGGGCGTAATGCAGACAAGACTACGTAACGTCGGTTTTACAGCGATTCGTTTCTCACTAAATTTTGTAGTGGAATATATTGACTTTTTATGACACTACGTATATTTTAATTTCATATTGAAAACGCTACCAAGTAACCGGCTATATATTTGTGACCAAATAATATTCCCTAAACTGTAGTTTCATTATGTTGAAAATATGGCAAATAAATCATTTAGCAAATGAAAAAAGTTCAAAAGAGGCTTCGACCAATAACAAAAAGTTATTTTGTAAATCGGTGGGTTAAATAACACTTATGACACATGATACTTCGATGATCTAAAAATATGTCAAATAATGCATTTAGCAAAAAAGACGTCGGTCAATAATTTTCGGTGAAATAAAATTCGAACAAAAATAATTCGGAAAAGTAATCGGTTCCCCTTTTAAATCAATGTCTTATTTATTATTATATGTCCTGCGTCTCCATAGAGATCCGCGGTGACCAAAGGATAATATTTATGTTTTTGATGTGTCATTACATCAGTCATCACACTGTACGTGCCGATACGAACAAAATAATAGCCTACTTCCCCCACTTAACCTACAAAGAAGATAAAGAGTTAAATGACGCATGTTATCCCGATACGGCACTTAATAGCCTACTAAGTTTTAAATTCGAATTTATTCGGTTCGAACTACCCTTCATTCACTACCCTTTGATTCGCTATTGGATTCGATTGATTTAACACAAATTTATTTATAAGAAAAAGATACTATTTATATCTGTATATACCGGGTGACATTTTATAACGTCTTGAAAAAAAATGGGTGTAATAGGTGAACGGACTAGAAGCATTTGGCATTGAAATCTTTATTATTTTTATTTTTGAAAAACATGTAATGAAATTGATCTAGCAATAAATACTACACATTTAAAGTAACATTTTCATACTAGAACAACAAAAACAGATGTTTGGAAAAATATGAAAAAAAAAAACAATTAAATTCTATCGAAACTCAAATCAAACGCACCCTACTCAATGCGCGGCATGTATCAATGATTTCGTAGCGCGGTCCTACCCTTTGAAGCCGGCCAATAGGCGGCTTCATTGATCTTTCGCAGGTGCATGAGCCGCACACGCATCCCCGTACGCCCGCGTCCCGCGCTCCTTGAGTCACTTGCGATGAATCTGAAGGCCTTCCTGCCTTCTATTCTAGTTACACAACACACCATATGAAGGTCGAGACGGTAAAAAATGTCATCCGATATAAAAGCAAAAGGTCACTCAGTCATACATTCACTCACTGATTTATCACGAAATCTCAAAAACTACTTGACCTACGAAGATGAAATATGGCACAGAGATAGATAATAAGTAAGGATTTTAGGAAACCCTCGTATAGGGGTCAAATAAGAGGTAGAAGTTTGTATAAATATCCGTCAGTTTCGCAGCTAGGTTCTTCAAATTGCGTGTTTAGGCTGACGATCAAAAATTAATTTATACGTATCTCAGCGTTTTGATAATTCTTCTCCTAAAGAGCTGGGGATGAAGTTATGTAGAAAATCCTTTGGTTTCAAAGTAAACATGATTAAATTTATTATTAAGTATTTGTTTGGAAAAGAACGCAACAAAATTTCCGACATTCACGCGGGTGAAGCCGCGGTCAAAAGCTAGTTATTTTATAAAATTATTACTACTGCATAGCTATTCAGAACCATTCTTAATAGTCCTATAAATGCTGTTCACAAATCCAAAAACCCGAATATTTTGCCGGTCTAAATCAAATAGATGACCGGTATTCATCCGATAGCTGTTTGCTGTCGGTGGCAAGGCAAATCAAGTTTTCGACATATTTCATTTTCGATACGATAGTCGAATGTTTGTGAATAGCTTTGTTGGTATCCTTTTTAGGGTTCCGTTGCCAAATGGCAAAAAACGGAACCCTTATAGATTCGTCATGTCTGTCTGTCTGTCCGTGTATGTCATAGCCACTTCTTTCCGAAACTATAAGAGCTATGCTGTTGAAACTTGGTAATTAGATGTATTCTGTGAACCGCATTAAGATTATCACACAAAAATAGAAAAAAAAAAACAATAATATTTGGGGTTCCCCATACATAGAACTGAAACACAAAAAAAAATTTTTCATCAAACCCATACATACGTGTGGGGTATCTATGGATAGGTCTTCAAAAATGATATTGAGGTTTCTAATATATATTTTTTGTAAACTGAATAGTTTGCGCGAGAGACACTTCCAAAGTGGTAAAATGTCTCCCCCCCCCCCTCTCCTCCCGTAACTTCTAAAATAAGGGAATGATAAAACTAAAAAAAATATATGATGTACACTACCATGTAAACTTCCACCGAAAATTGGTTTGAACGAGATCTAGTTAGTAGTTTTTTTTAATACGTCATAAATCGTAAACCACAATGACAATGTACCTTTCATTCAGTCAACTCAAATATAAAAAATAAAAATAAAAAAACATTTAATTTCATAAACATAAACCTTATGCATAAACCGTGAATACCTGCAGGTTTGTACGGAACCCTCGGTGCGCGAGTCCGACTCGCACTTGGCCGGTTTTTAATAAATTTGTCAATGTATATATTATTGTAGCACCCTTCCTACACACACACTCACCCACACACAAACACACACAGACACACATTAACACACACACTCATATACCTACACCCACTTATCTCTACAACTATTACACAGGTCTGCAAATTTGAACTCTTATTTTCCCCTTTTGGATTTGATTGCTGATCTTGAGGTATTTTGGTGCGCTGATTACGAATATGTACTTGGATTTGTCCTATCACCCTCAGTTTTTTTGAAAAATCCTTTTATGTGAAATCGGAAAAAAAGGCCAACTTTACAAAGTTTTTTTTTATTACAATGAAGTAACAATTATATTACTAAACTTAAAACATTAAAAATACATTGAAGGGTCAGTAATAAATAAATTAAAAATATTAAATACTTTTATGGTATCTTGCTTTTTTTTCACCGAAGCTCCGATTGTGAGATTTTCGCTTGAAATTCCGACTTGTATCATCACGCTTTAATAGCCAACAGTAGTCTGCCATCATTACTTTATTCCACTTTCCCTGATAGCGACGTTCCATCTCCTTCAAGTCCTGGTGAAATCTTTCGCCTTGCTCTTCACTTACAGCTCCCAAGTTATCAGGAAAGTAGTCCAAATGCGAATTAAGGAAGTGAAGTTTAATGCTCATCGAACATCCCATTTTGCCGAAATTTTCAATCATTTTCTTTACAATTTCCTCATAATTTGTACTTTTATGGTTTCATAGAAAATGCCTCACTACTTCCTTAAAAGATTTCCAGGCTTCTAATTCAATTTCACTCAATTTTTCATCGAAATCTATATCTTTCATCAATTTTCTTATGTCCGGGCCAACGAAAATACCTTCTTTCAGTTTAGCTTCAGATATAGATGGAAAAATCTGGTGTAGATATTTAAAACCTTCGCCCACAAATGTAGCAAAAATTGTCCGGAGAGTTTAAACACTTTCGCGATGACATTTTTCAAGTAAGCGTTACGAATTGCACAGAAGTACTGACTTTTAAAAAATAGTGATGGTGCTATTTATACAAAATAATATTAATCTACCCTCATTAACTGTCTTCTAACGATTTAAGTTAATTTATATAAAAAAAGCATTTAGCCTACAAGAAATGAGGTCTTTAGCAAATGACCTAAAAATCCACTAGTTTTTTTGATAATAAGGGTATATCACATACTTAATTAAAAGTTATGTTTAACTACATTTATGAGAACTCATTCATTAATGTCTACTTCAACCATTTAGTGTGTTTTTTGTTCAATAAGATACGATTAAAATAAAATAATTAATAAATTACTAGGAAGGCTTAAGTAATTTAGGCAAAAAAAAAGAATGATCTATAACTAAAAATCCTGACGTGATGGAATTTTTTAAATAATTTTCCCGTAATCAGCGCCCCAAAATCTATCCAAATCGCTCATCAAAACTGAAAGGGGAAAACCATTGCAGACCTGTGTTATTAATAAATGTCTAGTTTCTTTATTATTTAAATGTGTATGTCTAGTTTGTATTCAGGATTTTTTTTTAACCAGTGCGAAAATTTTTTTTGGTGGTTCAGTATCAGTAGTGGAAAACATATCAATTATTTTTTTAATACTGTTTTTTTTTAATTTATATCCGACCATAAATCAGTAAAATGTGGACACCCACGTATTTCGTAATATGATATTGACAATAGTAATAAGTCAGTAACCGCGCGCGTAGTACTTCGAACTTCCTAGAATTTTGACCGATCGAACATGTGGTAGGTACTAATAGGTCAGTTACCACGCGCCGGCGTAGGTACTACGAACTTCTTAGAATTTTGACCGATCGAACAGCTGGTCGGTAGTTCACCTTCGCCGCCGCGCCGGCGCCGCACGCAAGTTACCATAAAAACCAGTTTCAAAATAAACATCTTTCGCTAACGATAACTTAATTTTTTTGTACCAAGATATATCAAAATAAAAATTGCATGGTTATTATAACTCGTTTAAGTTTAATTTGTTAAAATTTGCGCACTGGATAAAAACTTATCCTGTATAAGTTTAATCAAAATTGTTACTATGGAACTCACTTGTCTTTCGGTCCTGGGGTGGGCGCCAATATCTACGACACAGTTACTACACTAACGCAGTATTTACGAACACAAAATCGATGTTTTTGTTCCAAAAAAAAAAACGTATTTATTTATTTATTTAGGCAAACCAACTAAATTCACACAAAGACATTCACAGTACATATCATTTTGAAATGTAATAGCATTGCATGCATCTAAATTATAGGTGAGCACAGCATTTTATTAAAATCTCACTAAACAATAATTAATTAATACAAAGATGGATAACAAAATAACAAAGTAACCAAAACTAACATCAACAACATTTTATAGAATGAATTAAATTAAATAAGATTGAATTGAATTAAAATAAATATATTGAATTAAATTAAAAAAATGAATTAAATTAAATAAGATTGAATTAAGTAAGAAACTAAAAGGACAATTTAAAAATAACACAAAATAGAATAGAGAGAAAAAAAAACAAAACTGAGCAAAAATTACATTACGTTACAAATATAATGAGCAAAATTACAAAAATTGCATATTATTGAGCACAGCTCTTTAAAATTTAGCGATGCTACGTATACATGATGATGATAATAATGGGCACTCCTTTTCCGCACTTAGACTCTCATTCGGTCCGCTGCACTTACACAAGTATATAAATACAAAATACTATAATAGACACCATATCTTTTATATATTTATTGACTACTTCAACTTTTTATTTTTCAGTTTCTGTACCTGCCTCAGCAACAAAAACTGTACCAAGAGTAGGAGAAATACTTCTTGTTTCTTATGGAAAAGAACAAGATATTAATCAAAAATTCTGCTTTGTACACAATGTGAGATGTTTGCCATCACCTCCAAGTGAGTTTATTTCTATATTTTATTCAGATACCAGGCCATCGATAATCTTGACTCACTCCTTTAAAATCACCTGCAAAATATGTATACAAGTGATAAATTAGAATAAAATTACAATATTTATTGTATAGCAAAACAATGGCATAACGTTGACCGGACGTCGTCAATGACGTTCGCCCGATCCTTAAATATTATGCTACAAATAAATATTATCTTTGTTCATATGATTCACCTGAACTATGGCTTTTGATCACATAATCCACTATCTACTGCCGCTGGTGCAAAATTATAAATCCAGAATTAATTTTTTCTCGTGGTTAGTGGTAAAAGGCTATACATGTCGTCCAGACACTAAAATTTGGGCAAAAATCACCATATCCTACTTACAGTCAAACCAAATAAGATATGCGCTTGGGTAATATTCATGTTTTCGAATTAGCACTAACATCACCAGGCCAGGGACGGATCAGTGGCGCATTCACCAGAAGGCTGAGTAGGGCTTGAGCCTAGGGTGACAGATTTTATGGGCGCCAATAGGGACCGATGTTTTTAATTTTGCCATTTGATGACGTTCGTATTGTTGTCTTCCCCTTTGTTGTACATTCAATGGTACAGAAAACTTCTATATTCGATGGTAAAGCACCCAGTAATCAGCCTCTACAATCTCGCTCTGGCCAATTCGCTCACTCGAGGTCAATTCGCTCGCTCTGGCATCCTACATTGTCTTCATTCTTATGATTCCTGCATAAGTTGACAAAGTAACTACTACATACAGTATGAATGTTCAAAAGAAAGCTTACCGCTAAAGCTTACGCTATTTTTATGACGAGCTTAATCGTCGATAATATTCGCGTCGACGTCTCTAGAAAGTACCGGACTGATAATTAATTGCGCTATTCGATAATAGATAGCAGTGGCGTTTAGAGATAATCCAGTTCGTGTAGTACCTGCTACTTTATAATAGATGGCGGTAGCATGAGGTTTCGACTCTTTACGATCCACGTAACACTGCTAGGAGAACCTAAGACGGTCTCGTCCCGAGCATCATTATTTCCGTAGACTCGCGCCAATTGATCTACATAAACAATTTTAGGCGCAGTGCGCATACCCTTTTGTATTCGGTAGGGCTGGCGTCACGGTCGTACTCTCGTGAACTACACTTCGATATGAGAGAAGAAACGGTTAGTTGTATGTGCTTGTCCCAATCCTTCTGGCTACTTGCTAAAACTTTTGTCAGATATCTTATCAACGTCTGATTAAATCTTTCCACCTTTCCTTCAGATGGTGGGTGGTATGATGTGGTTCGGGTTTTGTGAGTTTCCAAAACCCGACATGTTTCCTGAAAAACTTGTGACTCAAAATTTCTTCCTTGATCGCCGCGTATTTCTAGAGGTACCCCAGAACGACAGAAGACTTCCTGTTCTAATTTATCAGCAACTGTTGAAGCTTCGTGTATAGGAATGGCCAGGAAATAGGCCAGCGACATCTAGTGGTATCCGTTTCCAGGAGGCTTTTACGTTGTACACTTTTAATGCAGCCCTGCTGCGTGTATGAAGTCATTTTACCGCTGCATAACTGGTGCATTTGCGACACCAATCCTCTACATCCTATCTCGATGAATCCAGTAGAACCGTTCTCGGATCTTCAACAGAGTCTTTTTTACTCCCATATGACCTGAACAACCATTATGTTAGAGCTCTAGAACTTTCGGTATCTTCGCTTTCGGGACCACCATTTGCAGGTGGCAGCTATCCCGTCTACGGCACAACACCATTCTGGATTCCCCATTAAGCTCACCCACTGTGCCTAATAACTCTTTGTAGTTGTACCCATCGCTTCAACAATATACCATTTTGATTTCATCCACTCGTGAATTGGCTTAATATCTGTGGCACTTTGCTGAGCATGCTGTAGGGTTTCCTTTCATTCGTCAGTAAGGTCCGTTCTTGGCATCCTGACAAGTACTGCTTCCTTAGAATCTTGTCTTCAGGACAAGGCCTTCTTGATAAGGCGTTCGTGTTACTAAGGGACTTCCAACTGCGATGTCAAACTTTTGTAGCAGTTAATCCATCTCGCCACTTGCCCTTCTGGATTCTTAAACTCCAACGATCACTTTAATGTGGAAGACTCAAAAGTGTAGCTTTTAATCGATTTTTAGGGTTTCGTACCCAAAGGGTAAAACGGGACCCTATTACTAAGACTGCGCTGTCCATCCGTCCGTCTGTCACCCCAGGCTGTATCTCATGAACCGTGATAGTTAGACAGTTGACATTTTCACAGATATTTATTTCTGTTGCCACTATAACAACAAATACTTATTATAAATAAATATTTAAGGGGAGCCCCCTTAAATATTTATTTTATTCTGTTTTTTAGTATTTGTTGTTATAGCGACAAACGCCATACAACAAACGTGATTTTTCAGCCGTTTTTATAGATAACACAGGCCAACATGGTTTTGTTGTTGGAAAGTAGAGGGTCATTTCCGAAGTAATGTTTTGCGTAGAATCCGAATCCGGAATCAGAATTGGCCCATCACGTCAGGATTTTGAGATATTTGAGGTTATATACTCAAAAAATAGCGTTTTTGGCTACTTTTGAGGTTATGTACAGATCTCATTAGAAACACCTCGTGCTCAAAACCATAACCATATTAACATTTAACCATACATTTTACCAATAAGTTAGCCATTTTACCATTTCTTGAAACTAAGTGTTATAGTGATTCAATATAGCTATTACCCTTATAATTCGAGGCTTTAACTTTTATCATATAAACCATCCTATCAATACGAGAAAGGTGTGTTAGGTCACCATAGCGATGAACACTACTTTCTACATCTTTCTTCATGCTGCTGCAAAGATATATCTCCAACCGAACGGTGGAGAATGATCGCTCGGGAGTGCTGGTTATCACAAGAAACACGCAAGAACAAAAAGAATATTATTAAAGCGTTAGCGTAATAATTTCAGGGTTCTTTTTAAATACTTTTGGGGTGGCAGGTGCCCCTGCATCGGCCCTTTCTGGTGCATACAGCAGGACCTCTTTAATCCGAACTCCGAAAATTTACCCCCCGTTCGGATTAGTGGAGCGTTCGGATTATAGAGTACAGAGAATTTGTAGGGTATATTTTATGAAATAAAATTAATAGTTTTGTGAAATTTTAAATGTGTATTGATCTATAAATGTTCCACTTGTTGAACTTTTTTTTAAAGCAATATTTAGTTTGTGGGGGGTATTTAATGACAAATAACAAATGCGCATAACACGTACTTGACATTCGGTAAGCAACTGGCGAGACGGCGAGTGTAAAAGCAGTGGGGCGTTCGACGTTCGGATTACAGACCTCTGTAATCAGACAGAGGTGTTCGGATTAGAAGGGGTTCAGATTAAAGAGGTCCTACTGTACATGTATGTGAATGAATGTGCAATTGTACATCTATTATATTCATAAATGATTATCATTTTGCAGGTAACAGATATGCATTCTACAGTGTATCCCTTCATACTAAATTTAATCATACCTTGACGTCGTTAAAGATAGGAGAAGTAATGATGGGCAAGAACTTGGGTTACATTAATAAAGAATTACAGCTGTTTGGAGCAATGGAATATTTGGCGAGATCCCCCCTTAGTGATGCCATACTGAGACCAGAACCACATCACTTTTTCAAGAGTCAACCAAATCATACTATTAATTTAAACTCTGAGGTTTGTATGTTAGAATTGATTGTCTTTAAGCTAAGGTGATAAAGGATGTCTGGTTATGTATGGACTTTAAAAGAGACTGTGACCTCTGAGTTTGTTTCGGCCTTTCTTCTTAGAGTAGTCAGATAAGAAACGCCGACATGGGCGTACCCAGGGGGGGGTAGAGGGGGGCAACTGCCCCCCCCCCCCCCCCTGGAGTTTGTGAATGTTCCTACTAACTATCTACATTTGTCGATAAAAACTAGTAAAAATAAAAAAATTCTATTTGTAATACAATTTACAACTTTTGAAAATCATGCGACGCGCCCGTTCTACCTACTCGCAAGCAGCGCTGCATACAAAAATAACTTTATTTTCGGTAGTCGGTGTCTTTGGATCTTTATTTTAGTTTTTTGCCACTGACTACCGAAATTAAACTTATTTTTCACTTTGTAGTGTTTTTTTGGAAGTCCGTTGTTTAGTTTTTGCAAAAACTTTTTTATCTACCCTGCCCTAATTCGTATACCATTACTGGCCTAGTCAATAGCAGTGACAGGAGGTATTAGAATATCATCACGCTGAACAAAGTGAATTAAATACGAAATCTAAATCAATAAAAATTATATGGTGGTCCCCTGAAGCATAACCTATCCAATAAAAATAATAGTTTGAGACATTTTTAAACTATTATTTGTTTTTTAGTGTGTTTCGAATTTTGTGACGTATGTCAGCGTAGTTTTCGAAGACAGTTTTTTTGCTATCCTGGTAAGGATAATAGTACAAATTTATAAAAAATTATTGTATTGTCATCGGTCTTTGATAAGTACGCCAAATGTCGAGTTAATTCAACGTTTTGAAGGGGGTCTAAATCATGTTCAAATTTTCCGTTACATAGGCACATACATATGTTTGAAGCTAATAAAAGCGTGTTAAAAAAAGATTTTTATAGAAATGGGTCATAATCGACGGAGAAATTGTTTTGAAAAAAAAAAATACATTGGAACATCGAACCATCTCCTCTTTTGAAGTCGGTTAACAAATACAATTCGGTTCGTCGGTCGGTCGGATAACCAATACGGATAAGGCGGGAGGAAACGCCCGGGTGTTTCCATTGCGTGAATCGTCTGGAGGACACGGTGGAGCATACGGTGGAGTGCCCTGCCGGAGCTGAGCACCACCGTGACCTCGTGGAGGCGATCGGTGGCGGCCCTGGTACACGCCATGGTACGGAGATGCCCTCTGGCATGAGAAGCCGTCACCTCCTTATGCGAAGCAGTAATGCTCACGGAGGAGGCGTAGCGCGTGAGGGAGAGGCAGTCTCTGCACCCTCTCGCCCCTTGGTGCTGCAGGAGGAGACGCCCCGGACCTCCCTAGAGTATATATGTTCTGTGCCCCGAACGTCCAAGCCCGTGTCGACAGCGCGTTGTGTTCCACGCGCACCTCAAAGACATGTCAGCATAACTGAAGGGGTCGGCTAGGAGCGATGCCTCCAGAGTTGCGAGATTTGTTCGAAAGAGTTATCGTGACCCTGGCATATAGGCAACTGAAGGAACACGAGTGGGATTTAGTCAGTAAAAGTGTGATACACCCTCCACACGTCATTTGATGATTTCCCACCCACAAAAAAAAGGCATTCCGCGGAAGAAAAGAGTGAAGATTTAATCAAATCTGCTGAAAAAATTGCTGTGGCTTTGAACCTTGAGCTGCGATTACCTAAGACAGCAAGCCGCCAACAACACAAGGCAAATCAACCAGCTGCCTACTGTGGCCAGCCCCTTAGCGATTATTTTCGTCGCTCGTTTTGCATGCCCTATTTGGAATCGTTACTTTCTTCATTAGAGGCGAGATTCAGCAAAGACTATTCATCAGCGCTTACTCTTTCATTGTTGCACCCTGCTCAGATAATTGAAATTACAGTTCCAAAATTCCAAAACATTATGGAGGAAGTTTCTACATTTTATTATGAATTAGAAGGGATCACATCTGAAGCCGAACTTTTTGGATGAAGCAGGAGCAGAACTTTGAAAATATTGGAATAACAGAGTTAATAACGGAGTAGCAGAATCTTTTTACCCGAAGGTGAAGACAGCCCTAGAAATTTTACTGGCAATGCCTCATTCCACCGCTACAATTGAACGGTCATTCAGCACACTAGACACGTACAAACGTAGCTAAGATCGACCATGATCGAAGTACATTAAATGGGCTTTGTATGCTCAGTATATATAGAATATTTGTTAACCCTATGGGCGATTCTTTCACGAAAAACGTTATAAACTGTTTTACTGAAGACCCTCGAAAGTTACTTTTAAAATGACTATTGTATATTTAAAAAAAACGAATTTAAAAAAAGATTTAAATAAAACCTCTTTTAATTTATGTTTATTTATTTGCTTATAAAAAATCTAATTTGCCCCCCCCCCCCCCCCTGGCCCAGAACCTGGGTACGCCCATGAACGCCGACCTCATCTAGCTCAAAAAATATTATTGACTTGTAAAAGTGTTTATATAAACCACTTACAGAAATAAAATCATTTATCATTATCATTTGATGTACAATATCCAATGTAGATCATTTGCTAATGGATAAATGAATGATAAATGATTTTATTTCACAAAGCTAGTGGTTTGTACCTTCACTATACACATCAAAAACAAATTATGTAAAACTAGATAAGTTCGGTGTGTCCTATCTGACTACTCTGAGAAGAAAGTCTGAAACAAAGTCAGAGGTTACAGTGTCTTTTAAAATTCAGACATAATCTTGGTCAGATGTTTGGTTGGGGTTGGTTGTTCTTTTTTTTTTTTTGGACATTTTTACTGAATCACAAAAAGTGTTAGTCATATCAGTTTTATTTATTTTTTGCGGAAAACCAATTAAATTGGCATGGGATGAAAAAAAATGTAATCATCACAAAAAAGGTCCATCCATAAATTGCGTCACACGTTAAGGGGGTGGGAGGGGTCCTAAATTTCGTGACTCACATTTCAAAATCTATTTTAATCTAAGTGTTAAGTAAAACACGAATTTCGAACTTTTAACGAAAAACTCAAAAACATTTGCAACTCTATTTGTAGAAGTATAGGGTTAAAATTTGTTGCAATGTTCAATTTGATGTTAATTTTATTAAAAAATCATTCAAATTGAAAGAAAACTAAGTTCGGAACTGCTGTTTTAATTCAATAATTATTTTTAGACGTAAAATATGTGACGTCACACTAGGGTCTCACAAATGTGACCAGCTGTGACAATGTCGGGGGGGGGGGGGGGGGGGGGGTCAAAAATCATGAAATTCGTGTGACGTAATTTTTGGATTGCTTGAATTATATACAAACTGCCTGCCACAGCAAAATAACCAATAACTAAAAGCATATAACGCATTTTACGTGTAAAGGACAATCAATCAAGAAAATATGACGGCATACATAATTGGTCAACAAAGCGCTGGCTGATAAATACCCCTGTATAATGTGTATCATTGGTCCATCGTGTGTTGCAGTGGACGGCGCATCTGAACCCGAGTCAGCTGACGGCGGTTAGTTCTTCAGTATCCGCCGCAATGAGCGACAAGCCGTCCATACAGATGATACAGGGACCTCCCGGCACTGGTGGGTATTACCGTATATACTCGCTGAGCCCCACGTTTTCACTGGCATAACTCACGATGCAATATCGGGATAAAAAGTATCCTATGTCCTAATTAGTGATGTGCAGGATCGTTAAAAATGTATATCCGCGTATACGGATCCGAATACGGACATTCGGTGTAAAGATCCGCAGATACAAATCTTAACCTTCTACCCAACCGGTGTCGATACGCATGAACTTGAAAGGATAGTTGACGCCATTTGACGCTTTGTTTTACAGGATATGTTACGACTTGCATTGCGCGGGTCTTTCTTGTTTTGTTTATAGTTTAGTCACTAAATATTAGAATAATAGAATTTAGTAGTTTTTCATTGCACCTAATCATATATACACCGTGACATTTTAGTCGTCTTACAACGGCAGCCCACTTCATGAATCCAATGACTACTACACATCCATAAGAAAAAAATGAACATTTGATTGACAAAAAAAAAAAATATGATGACGCATGTCGTATTTTATCTAATGGAAAATGGAGATGGAATGATCTAGTTGACTCGTGCGCTGGGTAGGTATGTATGTTCACTACCATATGATACGTAAACATTATTAATAGGATGTTTTATAATTCTAATGCATTATTTATTTTTCTTAGTTCGTATTATTTTTAATTGGTAACAATTTTTTAATCACGCCTAGAGGTATATTATGTCGGATACATTGAGTGGAAAACCTTTGTAAGACGACTAAAATGTCACGGTGTATATAGAATTTCATCTATGTACTGAAAATTAATAAGGTAAAAGATCCGTTAAAGATCCGCCAAAAAAGTAACGGACACGGATCTTTCTTTCCCTCGGATATCCGCGGATACGGATATTCTGCATATCACTAGTCCTAATCCAGGTCTACCCATGTGCCAAATTTCATCTAAATCCGTTCAGCCATTTTAGCGTGAAAGCATAACAAACAAAAATGCAAAAAAAAAAAACTTTTTTAGAATATTTGTTTACAATCAATATCTCTGAAATCGGTCGTTTAGACCGATCCAGAGTGTTGCATGAAGATTAGGGTAGACTAGCTATTTCCCGCGGCTTCGCCCGCTTGGAGGTTGAATTCTCGCCACAGAAACGTACTACCGGGATTAAAGTATCTAGCTACATGACTTGGACCTTCGCCGAAGTTCATACAAATTCGTTCAGCGGTGGCGTGAAACGGTAAAAAATGAAGAGTGTTACTTTCGCATTTACAATAATAGTTGGATGGATTCGACGTCGTTTGAAAGTGTGGAATTGCATTGATCAAACCCCACACCCAGAGTCAATATGTAGGTATACCAGTATTGTCAGTCATTCATCAATCGATGGTTAGGCTTCTAAAATCGATGTCATCGACCATCTATCGATATTGATCGATAGCAACACTAATAATGTATTCTCTGACCAATGATTCCGTTTCACAGGAAAGTCCAGTGTTATTTGCACGATCGTCATGACGTATTTCTACGACAAGCATGTGAAAAAGCAACTGAACAGGGGCAAATTATTAATCTGTGCTACGAGCAACGCCGCGGTTGATGGACTAGTACTTAAGTTACTAAGCCTGAGGCGAAGCTTACCACAACGTAAGTAACAAACAACTTGAGCAATGAAATTTTATTCTTTTTTTTTTTCTAAAGTTGGCCAATAAGAAAATTTGGGAGACTTATCATGTAAACATGATAAGTCTCACAAATTCTCTTATTAACGTTAATAGTTTTTGAAGAAAACTTATGTGAGTGAATTATGGAATGATTGATTAAAGTTGAGTAAAATAAATATTAAAATAAGATTTCATAACACAAGGACGCAGGAACCAGTAACATTTGAATGTAACACTTTAGTAATTGCTGTCTGAAATTAGACTAAAAATAACCAACTTCCGGGCGTTTATTAAAATCCTGTGATGTTGATACTATTAAATGTTGGCAGTGGAACGGTTTCGCATGGTGCGCGTAGGCCGCGTGGAAGCCATGCATCCTGACGCGGCCAACGTCAGCTTACAAAACCTGGCGAAGCGCAACCTGGCGCAGTCGCAGTCCGAGCATTCCGCCGCGCCCGCCGGACTTAACGAAGAGGTACCTAATAGTAGCTTATTTACCGAGGGAATGAAGCAGTGTCTTATATCACAGTCGGTATATTGATTAATGTTCCCCCGAGATGAAGACACCTTTATTCCCGAGGAAAATACTTTAGTTTTCACACTATTTGCAAGATTGGATTAACAAATAAGTTTTTTTTTTTTTTTTTGTAAAACTGATCATACGATTTTAATTGAAGTTCCAAATTCAGATCACGTATGGCCAGCGGTTTAACACGTTAACTGCCATGGTTAAAATCAGTAAAAGTCAAAAAAATTACGTGTTATTGCACTTTAAATAGATTATTTATTCCATAAACACATTATTTATTCCAAAAACATTGCCGCCAGGCAGCAACATGTTCAGGTTTGGTATGTATTGTCGGTCATATAGTCCGACAATGCCTGAATGGAACAAAAAGTGTCGGACACATAATCCGACATGGCAGTTAACGTATTAAAATTAGTACAATACCCTTGCCCGCCTACACCATAGGGCGTTGGTGACTTGCTTTAAGTGAGGATTGCAAGATATACCGGCTTGCATCGACGCGCAAACTGAACACGAATTCAGAATTCGAACTAACTTTTATAAACTCAACGAATAAGATTCTTCATACGAACAAAATTTCCTAAAACCCCTTCTAGGCTTGCCAACGTCATAATAACTATGCGTATGTCAGATTTTAGCCCAATCCATCCATTACATTGAGGTATGTGTTGATAGGTCAATCAGTCAGACACCGTTTCCTTTTATTTGTACAGAGAAAATATAATGTAATGAGCCCCTTTATTGCAGCTTCGGTTTGTTGAGGCAAAAATAAATATGTGGAAGGCCCAGGAGAGAGATGCAAAGGACCCAGCGCGGGTGGCCTACTGTCAGGGACGAATCGCAGATCACGAAAAAAGAATCGCTATGGTAAGTTATTATATTACTAGTGACCCACCCCTGGTTCCCTTGGGTGTAATCTACCGAAATAGTGACATATCAAAACATCGAAATCAATTGTGCTTCAACTAAGTTAATTTTATTGTAAATAGTTAAGTTTCACATACATAAACCTTTCTGCTCTAAAATTTTAAATAATAATGAAAACCGTACCAAATGCCTGGTGTAGTTTAGAAGAACTGGATACCCTGCACCACATTCACGTTCAACAGTATCTATACTCAAATGTAGGAAAAAGTAGGTATCTTCCATCGCACTTACTTTCATCAACTCTAGCGTTATGTATTTATTCTAAGTTAACTTTTGCGTATTTATTTAGATACTAGCTTCTGCCCGTGACTTTGTTCGCGTAAAATTTCGTGTTCCCCCGACCCTTCCCGTCGCGTCGAATCGCCTACCCGTGCGATTTTCCCCGTTTTTGCAACATTTGTCATTACTGCTCCGCTCCTCTTGCTTGTAGCCTGATGTTATATAGCCTATGTTACTCGCAGATAATGTAGCTTTCTAATGGTGAAAGAATGTTTAAAATCGGTCCAGTAGTTTTTGAGTTTATCCATTACAAACAAACAAACAAACAAAAATTAATACAAATTTTTCCTCTTTATAATATTAGTGTAGATTAGTTTCTCACAAAAAGCTCAAATTTGTGGTTCATAAATGTCATAAGTAACATTGTGAGCACTGGAGTAATACTGTGTTCGGGACCAGTATGAAATTGACAGACCTAGTTTTTTTGCAAATGACGTCTCGTAGGTCAACCTTGGAGGTTTTTGGCTGTTCAACTCGACTTACCTGTGGCTGCCGCAATAAATTAAGTCCTCCAAGCAGGGCTTTAAAACTAAGCGACTACGCGCTACGGTCACCCTCTGTGGGGTACGAACTTCATTAACAGATCGCCTGGCTCGCACCCCTTTAAAATGCACTTATCTACTAAGAAACAGCAAGAAGTTCCAAGAAGAGAAAGAATAATTGAATTTTTAGGATTAAAATAATAATAAGGAGAGGTGGTTTGTGTCTGTGAGTGCAATATAAGTAAGGCGTGCACGCTCACGCCCGTTTGTAACAAAGAGGTTTTAAAAACCGTATGATAACAATGGAATTCGATGTTTATAGTTGCTAGTATGACACGGAGTTTTTGCTCCAAAACCTAATATTATTATCAAAGATTTTGAGCTAAAGTTTAGCTTTAGCTGTCTTTCGTTTGCAGCTGCGGTCAGGCTCCGGTCAGGGCTACGGCGACAGGGTGCCTCCAGAACAACTCGCGCAAGCCGAGTGTCGCATCTTAGAGTGCGCCGACATCGTCGTCAGCACGCTCGCCAGCGCACAGAATTCCAAAATGAGAGTGTTGGTGCTTTTTTTTTTGTTGGGAAATCATCAAATTACGTCTCCCGCTCTGGGCGGAGCGGGAGACGTGTCAGACTTTTATTGACTAAAACCCACCCGTGTTCCTTCAGTTACCTCTTTCGAAGAAATCTCGCGAGCCTGGCAGGAGTGTTGGTACTGCCATTCTAAATAATAATATAAAATCAGAGAGAAAAATTAGCTACTTATTTAATACTAGCTTCTGCCCGTGACTTCGTCCGCGTCAAATTTTTGCTCCCCTGACCCTTTCCGTCAAATCAGATCATTTATTCGTAAACATAGGTGACAATTATATACAAGATCTTGAGGATTAGGTAGTGCGCTATGTTTTGCCAATTGACATACAAATCGAGAAAAAAAACGAATCGAATTTCCTGCCAGTTTTCCTCCATTTTTCGTTACTACTCCGCTCCTTTTGATTCTAGCGTGATGTTATACAGGAAACATTTTTAACCAGTGCACAAATTTTTTTTTTTTGGTGTTTCAGTGTCATTAATAGAACACATTTCAAATATTTTTACAATACTTTATCTTTATCCGACCTTAAATCAGTAAACTGTGGACACCCTACATATTTCATAATATGATATCGAAATAGTAATACGTCAGTAACTGCACGCCGGCGTAGGTACTTCGAACTTCTTAGAATTTTGACCGATCGAACAAGTTATAAAAACCAGTTTCAAAATGAACATCTTTTGTTAACGATAACTTAATTTTTATGTATATCAAAATAAAATATGTCAAAATAGATAGATATATCAAATAGATATCAAGATAGATCAAGATAGATATATCAAAATAAAAATTGCATGGTTATTTTAACTCGTTTAAGTTTAATTTCTTGTAATTTGCGCACTGGTTAAAAACTTACCTTGTATAGCCTATTATAGCCTTCCTTAATAAATAGGCTATCCAACACAAAAAGTATTTTTCAATTCGGCTCTTCAGCTTTATAATACTAGTATAGATGAATGAGCTACTTTTTTATTTAGATATATATATTTATTAATCGACCTCAAACCGACTATTTTGAGAAGTCATCTATACTATGAATCACTTTTTACCACATTCATTTTTTTAATTTAATAGTAAAAATATTATTATTCAAGTTATATTACTTGTATTAATTTTAGAAATAGGCATAAATTTTCTTTTAATTCCGGCTAATCAGAACTTTCGGTCATAAAATTAAAACACACTACTTTAACTGTAACGTATTCAGCGAAATCGGAAAAAAATAATGTACGGCCTCATAAGCAACACTGTAAATTGACGTAGTGCGTAAATTTGTTTAAAAAAAAAAAAAATCTGATCGTACAATCTAGCCATTTTATTAGTTTTACACTAATTGATGATGATTTTTTATAAATTTGAATTCTGGGGCCTATCCAGCTTAGAGGCGCTAGGTATCCTGCAAGGCAACTTTCTCATGAAATGTTGTTCATTGAGATTAAATGAACTTACGAGGATTATATTGATGACTAGCTTCTGCCCGCGACTTCGTCCGCATCAAAGCTTTGCTGCTCCGCTCCTATTGGTCGTAGCGTAATGTTATATAGCCTATACCCTTCCTCGATAAATGGGTTACCCAACACTAAAAGATTTTTTAAATTCCAATCAGTAGTTAGTGAGATTACCGCGTTCAACCAAACAAACAAATTCTTCAGCTTTATAATATTTATATAGATGTATAGATTTTATTTATTATAATTTTGTAAATAAATCCGTGTTACGGTCGCGCATCATCGCGCGCAAATTGCTAAAAAAACGTGAGAAAATTTGAATTTCGCGAGCTGCCCTGGCACTTTTCCAGAATCTCCCATCACAATATTAACACAATATCCCCTGTATCATTCAAGGAACACTCAAGGAATCCTGAAATAAAACAAGAAATAATTTATTTGCATATAAGTAAAGTACTTATTACAGATAAGATGGAATTTTATAAATAGTTCCGATGCATAAGATGCATCGGAACGGCCTTACGGCATACAAAATTGACAAATAATAGAATTAAAACAATAACGAATGTTCGAGTTAGTCCTTGTATACGTAATGTGTTGTTATGTTGTAGGTTAAAACGTCGCATAGCGCTATGTATCATAGACGAGGCGGGACAGGTGATCGAACCCGAGACGCTGATACCGCTGACGCTTGACGTCACGCGGCTCACGCTCATCGGCGACCCGCAGCAGCTCCCCGGGTTTATCTGCTCCCAGGTTTGTAAACTGTCGATATTCACACATCAACAGATATTTATTTTGAAATACAGGAAAAGTTTTTAACCAGTGCGCAAATTTTAACAAATTAAATTTAAACGAATTATATTAAACATGAATTTTTTATTTCGATATGTTTTAGTACAAAAAAAATAAGTTATCGTTAACGAAAGATGTTTACTCTGAAACGGGTGATATGGTAACTGTGTAGCGTAACGTACGTAAATACATTCGAGCAACAGCTGTGCGCCCGCTCGATTTGCCGGCGTAGGTAGGTAGGTATTTTGCAGAGGTTACTGATCGCTACTTTTATCAGGTTCGAACTAGATTTGTTGTAAGGCCGTGACCTGAAGTAACTAATTGCTTACCCCTACATGTCAGTAATCACTGTATTTTAATAATTGTTCATAATGTAGTCTCTTTCTAGGCTGTATTTAGTAGGTTCCATACCGCGTGCTGGCTCAGACCGAAGCGACGTGCTTTTTCGTAGAAACTGGGAATTGGATCTCGCTCAAAGAAATCAAGAATGGTTTCTTCGACTTCGAACACCAGTCGAGATCTGCCAGATCCTTGTGCATGATTCGGGGTCCTGAATGGCCCTTGATCAAGCAGCCTTTGAGTGGCTGCTAAAATGGTCCTTCCATTATGGACAGCGTGGTTACGGATCCCATGAGCTCGCATACGAGGTACGCTCTCCCTCACATACATCTGCGACCTGCTCGTAAATATTCACCACTTAATAAGTCATCATCATCATCATCATTTCAGCCGTAAGACGTCCACTGCTGGACTTAGGCCTCCCCCAATTTGGGGAACTTTGCCATTATCGCCACGCTTGGCAGGCGGGTTGGCGATCGCAATATGGTGGTAAAATGCATAGAGAACGCTGCTGCCCATTCTCTAGTAAGTCCCTTAGTCGCCTTTTACGACACCCACGCGAAGAAATGGGGTGGTGTTATTCTTTACGTCCGGCCGGTACCACACGGTACTTAATAAGTACACTCGCACAATCTAATAAAACTCGCCGTACGGGTAGTCTGTGCTTTCACGGGAAAACGATTAGACACGACGCGGACGTCTCGACAGCGCATACGATGCGCAGACTGTCGCGACTGGCCACAGCAGCGTTGCCCTACCGCCTTCGGGATTTCAACCCCGCTGCAATACCGCCTCGTGAGTCCCCGCTGCGCGTTATCGTCGATATTATTACGAAAAGATTGGATCCATATTTTGCTGATTTAAGGACGGATAAAAATTTAAAAAAACATATTGAAAAATAATTGAAATGTGTTTTATTAATGATACCGAACCAATCAAAAATGTGCTCTCTGGTTAAAAAAAAATCCTGTAGTGACCCGCAACTGCATAGCGTAGTTTTTAGTTTTAAGACTTTATTACGTCATTTCTTTTCTAATACATATATCCGTTTCATATTCATGTACTTTCTGCACACCTTTACCCCGCTTTTTTTTAAATAAATTCTCTAAATGACGTCGGAGACCGAATAAAAATGCAATGAGTACTTTAGAAGAACTGTGCGGCCATACATATTTGAAAAGGAACTTTAATTTATAGTACCAGATGACATTTTTCACCGTCTCAACCTTCATATGGTGTGTTGTGTAACTAGAATAGAAGGCAGGAAGGCCTTTAGATTCATCGCAGGTGACGCTCTTTGGAGCGCGGGACGCGGGCGAACGGGGATGCATGTGCGGCTCGTGCGCCTGCGAAAGATCAATGAAGCCGCCTATCGGCCGGCTTCAAAGGGTAGGACCGCGCTACGAAATCATTGATACATGCCGCACATTGAGTAGGGTGCGTATGATTTGAGTTTCGATAGATTTTAATTGTTTTCTTTTTTATTTTTTTCCAAATTTCTGTTTTTGTTGTTCCAGTATGAAAATATTACTTTAAATGTGTAGTATTTATTGCTAGATCAATTTCATTACATGTTTTTCAAAAATAATAAAAATTTCAGTGCCAAATGCTTCTACTCCGTTCACCTATTACACCCATTTTTTTTTTCAAGACTTTATAATAATGTCACCCGGTATACAAGTGCTTGTGGGTCCCCGTTACGGTACAGAGGTCAAGGAGGTATTTAAAGTTGCGTTTAACATTAAAAACATTTTTGTCGAAAAATGACAGTAAAAGTTGGAATTTTGACGTCAGTTAAAGCATGTCGTGACAACTTTTCGTAAGATTTTTTTCCGTCTAGCCCCCTTTCACAACGCGCGATAAGGAACTTCGTTCCAAAAATAAGATAATATTCTCTTAAGACTCTCGGCTTCGTTAAGTGTCATTTTACACCCGGTATAATAATAATATAAGTAGGTACTTTTTTTTGAGACGAAGAGGTTATGTCAAGCCTAGGTTTGTTATAGGCCAGTGCGCGACACATTGAACTTTAGAGAAAGACAGGAGAGATAGAATTCTTTATAGCCGAACCTTTTCTATACTTCGTCTATGTGCAATATTATCAGCTGTTCGTTCCATACTCAGCCTTAGTACTAGCCCATGCTAAACACTATTTAAAACCGTGTTTTCTGAAATACTAATGGTATGCATTATGGTAATAGTATTTCCTTTAACTGTTTTATGAACATTGCCAGCAATAAATTCGTTAAGTAATGCTGAAAATACATTTCACAATTTTCTTCCAGAGGGCGAAAAAGCATGGGCTCGGCGAAAGCCTGTTTTCCCGTTTAAGCTCATGTACGCAGGAGTGGCCGGGCAGCAGTCCTGTAGTGTTGCTTAACCAACAGTATCGCATGCATCCGGACATCGCCGACTATCCTAGCAAGGCCTTCTACGGCGGCCAAATATTGAGCGTCCCGCCCACAAGACCGGATATATTAATTCCACCGTACAATATTATTAGTATTTCCAGTGGAAATAGAGGACAAGGTAAGCATATTATTGTTTAATGAGAATGATGCAATGCTTCTTCTATATGTAGTAGTAACTAGCTTTTGCCCGCGGCTTCGCCCGCGTGGATATCGGAAATTATCGCAAGAGGACGTACTACCGTGGTTAATGTATTAAGAATGCATTAATCCAGGTTATATAGGTAATAAGAGAGCAGTCTCACACAAATTTCCATCACCTACACAATTTTTTTTTGCTCCATACAAACTTCCACCCCCCATTTTAGGGAAGTGGGGGGTTAGAAAGAGACAAAAAGTAGGCTATGTCACTCTCCATCCCTTCAACTATCTCCACTTAAAAAATCACGTCAATTCGTCGCTCCGTTTTGCCGTGAAAGAAGGACAAACAGACACACAAAATTTCCCATTTATAATCTTAGTATGGATCAGTGAAGATTATATGTATAAAATAAAAGCAAACAAAATTCACAATATAAAACAGAAAAATATCAAAACAAAAGTAAATTCATTCAATACATTGGATTATTAATAAGTAGGGACAGCAGTTACAGTGTTTTATCATTTAACCATATCACAGTAGGATTTCCTCGTAAGCGCATGTGAAATAAAATGTTTAAATACATATGGCAGTTGTGATGGGTATTTATACACCTTGTATGTGTTGTGTGCACAGGACCGTCGGGTGCCAACGATACGGAAGCGTGGGCCGTGGCGCGCCTAGTAACAGCACTTCACTCGGCGTTATGTTCCTTCGGACTCAACCTGGCCGTCATCACACCGTACAACGCGCACAAGGACCTCATCACGAAATACCTCAAGACTTTAAAACTGTTAGTCTTTACTAATATTCTGAACATTTTTGCTATTTCACAATGAGGTTCTCACTGCAAAATTAGTTTCGTTTCGAACGGAGAGTAACAGCCCATCCAGTAACTCGTACAAAATATACTTAAAAAATTGTGTGACAAATTGTTTGACGCGCCTAAACTGCTGTAATTGGTTGAATGATTCATCAACAGTCAATTGCATCAGTGGAATTAAAAACTGGAAGGTCGTCATAGGTAGCACCACTGTTCACCGTCTACCATCCGCTATTGTTTTATCACGACGCAAAGGAAGATACTCTGTTCATGCACCCTATGTATGCATGTTTGTTCCCTTGTGGCACTCAGATTATGAGAGACTGGTGGCGCAATTACACTCCGACGTTCTCCCGAATTCGATTGCCTAAAATATTTGGGCCAACGACCAAGTGTAAATGAACAGGATCGACTGTGCCAGTCTTCGCACAATCTAGTTCAGTTTCATCGTTTCGGTCTCCCAGCGCCAGTTTTCCTTTCACTTCTATCAGTGCTTTGTCAGTCGTTGCAATGAATATTCTGGACTTCATTCTAATGGCGCAATTACACTTGGTCGTTAGCCCGGATTCAGGTGCTCGTAAGACTAATCGAATTAGGGCACTCGTTCATAGTTGCCTTCACTACACTGGTCGCACCGCACTGGAATAAGGTCTAACGACTACGAGTAGACTGAAGACGAGACTGCTCAATGATGAATGGCAAAGCACTTATAGAAATGAAAGGACTAACTGGGTATCCGAAACAATTAACCTGGATTAGAATGTCCGAAGACGGGCATATTCGACCCCGTTCGCTTTTCTGAATTCCAGCGAACGACTTTTTTGAAAATTGCGCCAAGTTTTTGCAATTGCAAATAATGCATCAAGTACCCGAATTCGAGTAATCTTGTGCACCAGAATGCGGAATAACGATCAAGTGTAATTGCCTCTCCAGATTCGAATGTGGAAATTATTAAAAATACGGGAAATGCTCCTATGGTGACGAAAGTGAAGTGAAAAGCGTTTTTGGATCATGTGCGCATCAAATAGTGAATGTAATGGTGTCCCCACAGGAGCTCGGGCCAGGTGGAGGTGAACACGGTGGACAGCTTCCAGGGCCAGGAGCGCGACGTGGTGGTGCTGTCGCTGGCGCGCTCGAGCGGCCTGGGCTTCCTCACCGACGCCGGCCGCATGAACGTCATGCTCACGCGCGCTCGCCATGCCCTGCTCATCTGCCTCAACCATCATCCGTTGCAGGTGACTATATACAGGGTTATTTGTAAAACACCAGCAACCTCTCAGGACTATGTTACTAACATCATAATCAACAACTTTTGTTCTATGACTTTTAAAAATTCATCATATTTTAGTTCATCAAATTTTCATACAAAAATAAAAATATTTAAATTGAACGCTCTAAATGTTACGAAGTCTATGCGAAACAAAAGAAAGTGTAGTACATTAGCGAGGGAAGCGGGGTTTGGGCGGAGGGGGCGCTTAAACGTGACCTATAGACGGGCGGCCGATTTTTGTATGAAAATCGGATGACCTAAAATATGATTAATTTTTAAAAGTCATAAAACAAAAGTTGTTGATTATGATGTTAGTAACATAGTCCTGAGAGGTTGCCGGTGTTTTACAAATAACCCTGTATATTGTTTTTGTTTTACCTTAACCTATATCGCGATATTCAAATCCTGACAGTACTACTTATAATATCTTTGAACACATGTCAAAAATCTGATTACTTTTCGATATTATCTGAAATCTAACAAAATACATAGAACTTAATGTGTTTCATTTTTTTCCAGACAAATCCTCAATGGAAAACGCTTTTTGAAGATGCACAACGAAGAAATATGTTTAAAGTACTGCCACAGAGAATGTGCCAACCAATAACGGCAGCAGAGGTGCCCAATGATTATATTTTGGATGTTCTATTCAAAAATCATTACAAACACTATCATCATTAATTCGGTCATGAAATTTTTGAGATGGTTAAAATATGTTCATCTGTCAGACGTATACCTATATATTTTCAATTGTGCACTATTTCATGCATTTTATTGTCGACGCCTTAGCTCTTAGAAAAAGGTTTTCGTCTAGTCCTTGGTTGCTATTCCAGCAACTTAGAATCGTCCACCAATTGTTGGTTCATGAACTGGTTGTACAGTTGAACACTAAACAATTTAAATTATCGCGGTACCTTCCTTATGTTTATGAAATTAATAAACAAGGATTGAATCTCTCACTAGAAATAGAGCACTGCACAATTTGCACACCTTTTTTTTGGATGGGAAATCATCAAATGACTTCTCCCGCTCTGGGCGGAGCGGAAGGGCGTGTCAGACTTTTAATGACTAAAACCCACCCGTGTTCCTTCAGTTGCCCATATGCCAGGGCCACGGTAACTCTTTCGAACGAATCTCGCGACCCTGGCAGGAATTTGCACACATTAACGATTCGACTCAAAGTAAAGCATTGAAATGTGAGCTAACAAGAATTCTCGAAAAAAAAGTTATTTTATGATTCCACCCCACGGATGTGTTCAGCAGTGCAGGCATAACAAGCAGGACGAAAGTGTCAAAAACTCCTTTTAGATTATGTAAGTCGTGACCCTAAAACATAACCCTTTTTTGAAGTGGGTCTGCTAGAAGCTGTGCTTATTCTCTGGTTCAAGGCATTCAATGCCATTAAATACTATTTTGATAATAAATTAATTCAATATGTGTATAGATTAGTTTATAAAGCTATACTAATGAAAGAAAAATGAAATTTGTTGTATAACGTCGTTGCAAATTTAAAATCTCCTATGTAACAATTTTCACAAATACGAGCTATGCATATATTTTAAAAGCGATTTTGTATACCTACCTATTGCAAAAACTCATATGTGAATATCTTAATGTATCGTTAAAATATTCGCTAATTTAATAAAATCTCATGTTTATTGACCATCGAAAACTCCTATGTGCCTGATGTAATAAACTGTAAAACCACTTATGTGACAAAAAGTTGCAACTTAAATCTCCTATGTGCAGAAAAATAATTAAATTTATATAAATATACGCTGAACGACACATTGATATAAGACAAATTCTATCTCAATACATTATGAGTCCTTTACACTTTACATCTAAAAAAAAAATAAGAATGTTTCCTCAGTTTCTTTTTCAGGAAACAGTTTTTTTCGTTTTTCTCGAAAAGTTACTTTTTACACATAGGAGATTTTAAATTTGCAACGATGCTATGAAGGTTTCTACCGAAATGAAAAGTTTCGAAAAAAAAGTGTTTTGAAAAAAAAGTGCCATTATTGAATAAAGTAGAACTGACAAAATGAAAACTATTGCTATTTGGTGTTTTTGACGATCAAGTCAAATGTCAAATTTGCATGAGACTTTAAACTTGATCCAATTTCCAGTTCACCCTTATAAGCGCCACACACCATCAGGTTACAAGGGTACAAGGATCATTTGGCGCGTGGTTAAATCAGAATTAACGCTGTCATCTTGTTTTTCACTGTACAATTTCACTACCACATGTTTTTCAACAACGTCCCCTAGCTATGTCGTTCAGGCGCCAAAAGATCCTTGTAGCACTCTAGAACAACCCAATTTGCATGAGACGTCAGTTGAAACCACCACGGTATATATCGTGTACGCACACAGGTTCTAGTATGTATTCTAAATTCGATTGCCTACAAGTGCACTTGTAGTACAAATTGACTTCATAATTTAATTAAAACTTAAGTCTTATGCAAATTGGACAATAAACTTAATCGTGCAACCTACTCGAGTAGGTTGAGTGCCGTTTTATCCATATGATTTCGTAAGATTGATGGCCGGCTCTTCGTTGGTGACAGTCCCAATGTCCTAGGGGGTGAAAGTGGACGCGGGTAAAAAAGAATCAATGCTGAGTGCAGATTTCTTTATGAAATAATTTACTTCCGCTAAACAAAATTCAGATATATACTTAATCCGAATTTAAATAGAAGTATTACATTTCACTTATTAGCTTTCCAAAAAGGGTTATCTTTGAAAAATGATCTGCGCCAGCGACATTGCCATGTACAGTAGAGTCCGTTTAGTACGACTTCGCATGTAACGACCAACCGTTTTTAGCGACGTAAGTATAGGCGCGTGTTTGGTTTTAATACAAGCCACTATGAAAGTACATCCGTTTATTACGACTCCGCTTACAGCGACCGACCGCTTTTAACGACGGAATTTCACACAAAATTGTCCGGTTACAACGACGACGAGCGTTGACGTGTTTACAAAAAAATCGTAGGTAAGAAACTATCTCCGCCCCGCGCTTCCCCCTTGCCTGCACGTCGCTGATTCGAAAGCGACTGTTTAGTTTACGGCGTTAATTTGTGGGTGATGCGTACAAGAATGGCTTCTATAAAACGAAAAAAATTCTCTGTTGAAGAAAAGTGTCATTATTTTTATTGATTACTAGCTGACCCGACAGACGTTGTCCTGTCTCTTTGATGTTATTTGAGCACGCATTCTTTCAATTCTATGTCAAATGGCATAATGTTACATTAAAAAAGTTTACATTGGTGCCGATTCTGTTGTACACCGAACTAAACTATCTCTAAAATTCCTTACTTTTTGGCTATGTGAATTTTAACGCTATTCTGCAAGAAAAAATCACTAAATTTAAAAATTATTTTGACACGACTAAAAACGAATTTGACAATCAACGTGGTTTTTTTTTCTTTTGCTTTCGCAACGTGGTAGTTGTGCGCGCTACGCAATTAATTTTTTAGAGACGAAGGCGCGCGCTAGGGGGCAGCCGGGACGTGTTTTAGATGGAATTTTTCACTTTTTGTTGGAAAAATTAAAAAAAATATTACCCACGTGTTGACATTTAAATGTTCCGGGGTTTCATAAAGGGGGTCGAAAATTTCATTATTTTTGCGATAGGACACGCCATTTTCGAGATATAAGCAAAAGAAAAATAAAAAATACAGCACTGTTTTTGCACGTGAAGGCGAGGCGTTGGTGTGAATGTTTGTTCATGACCACTAGTTTTATTCCACACCTTTTTAATCGCGTTTAAAAATAGTCAGATTTAGTCAAAATAAATTATTATAGTCAAAATTTTTGGTGATGAAAACCGGCAAACTCAGAATAGCAAAATTGTCATTTTCACTAAACTAATAATTCAGTGCAATCTTAGTGCTGTCAAACTAAAATATAGTTAAGTTGTGTCACTTTAGTCTATTTCAGAATAGAAAATCGTCGTTTGACAGGAATAAACCAAATTTTAGTGATTTTTAGTTTAGTTTAGAGAATTTTGTACAACAGAATCGGCACCATTGTCCTATTATATGGTTGTTAGGTATTCTTAAGTAAGTGTTCTTAAATTTTCTAATTTTCCTCGCAATTTTTTATTTTTTTTCTTTCATAAGAACCTTCTCCTGACAATTACAAACACAACAACAACAACAAAAAAAAGTGAAATCGGTCTAGCCGTTCACGCGTAATGGCGTGACCAAGGGAAATAGGGATTCATTTTTATATATATAGATACCTGTACATTAAGTGAATTAAATAAATATTTTGATTCCGTTTTATTTTTTTCTCTTGGTCACGTAAATATTATTAAATACATAATGTATGTATGTGTATATATGAATGTGATTTGAATAAAAATCAAAAATTATCTTTTCGTTTAGTATGACCTCCGGTTAGTACGACGTAATATCACCGGTCCCTTCACCGTCGTTATAACCGGATTCTACTGTATATCTAAAGTATAAATATTGAATAGTACTAAGCAAAAAAATTAAAACTTTATATTTTGCGGGTACCAAAATACCATACTATTTCATCGTGCCTCAATTAAGGTGCCTTCACACAGCGAGCGCGACGCGGCGGGACCGGGCGGCGACGCGACGCTGAGTAGTTGTAATGTACTAGATAGCGCCACGCCGCCGCCGCGCCGAGTCGGAATACAACTCAGAGGCCGGCGTGCCGCGAGCGGGGCGCGAGCGCAGCGTCGGCAGGACGGCGATAAATTGCAGAAGTATCACAAGTTTTAAATTGATTGACTGCGTCTTACATTTAATAACAGTTTTGTATGTTAGTTGATACGAGTAATGGATAGTGAATGAAAGTGAGCGATCGCCGACATTAGCTGTGATTGACTAAAACATTTTCATTACGAGTACAGTTTCAAACAACTAGCGCACGTGCATCAATTGAATTTGAACTTTATGCCAATGTGATCAGAGTCACACGACGCAAGCTTGTTTATTACAATGACTGTATCCTTTATTTAGTAAGTAAACTCAATTAATTTAAAGTGAATAATTTGATACATTTAATCTAAGAAACCCGTTAAATCTTATTGCAAAAGGCAAAAAAATTTAAACAGTTCGGTTTAAAGCATAGGACCAACTTCCTAACAATTGAAATGATTTGGTTTTCTGTTTTGTAACTTTTTGATCATTCACATGACAAGACAGCGCGGCGCCGCACAGTGGGTTGCAAATCGCGAGATAAGAAAGGTAATTCATAATTACCATGTGATTTCAATTTAGTGAAACGAACTTTTGTGATTTTTTAGACTGTCTTGGCTTATAGTATAAAAAATATTGTGAACTTGACTAAGCATACTCATATTTAAAGCATTTAACCATAAAATTAATCATCAACATACATATTTTTTTTTTAATTTTGAGGCTTTTTAAAAACCACAAATGGTGGCGCAATATGAAGTATGTAAAAAAATTAAAAATAAATGGTACTATCTGCGTTTAAGGATATAATGGCGAACCTTATAATTCCAGAGATAGAATAATTTTTCATGTCAGCACCGTACAATTTTTTTGTTTAAAAAATTAGAACTCCTTCATTTTTACACGCAATTACCCCATACGAAATTTTATAGAATTTTTTTTATTTTTTTTTATCAGCAGAATCCATTTCTAGCCAAAAAAAGGTCCTTTCAAAATTCGAGTCTCTATGTCTATGAAAGGCGATATGCAGCCCACCGTGCGTCGGCGCCGCCCGCCAGCGCGGCGCCGCCGGCACGGCGGTGCTTTTGTCGGCTCCACGTGCAGGCGGTATCTTTGATATTGTGTTAGTCCTAGGCATTTAACACTTTAGTTTAAAATTGTGTCTTGTTGTTATTATTACGTTTTTAGTGTTTTTTTTAATTGATTTTGTTGTGATTAACAATGCCTGAATACGTGTACAGTGCTCGTGAAAACGGTAACATGTTGATGTGTTTAGAAGCCCGTGGCAAAGCTATTCCTTTTGTTTTGTGGATTTACCGAGACAGATTTTCAAACCTCCGGCATCCTTCTGAATCTCGCATGAAAGGCATGGAGTACAGTTTGACAAATTAAGCCAAACCTCATAAGATCGCAAAAGATTTAGAAAGGTACGTGAAATGGCTGTCAATTTCAATGTTTCATCATCATCATCATCATTTCAGCCGAAAGACGTCCACTGCTGGACATAGGCCTCCCCCAAGCACCGCCACTTCGACCTATTCTGTGCTTCTCGCATCCAACGTATTCCTGTTAACGTTATTATTATTATTATTATTATTATTTCAATGTTTAACGGCTACTAATACGATTAAAATTCATAATTTTGTAAAGCGCTTGAGGCTAAGTTACAACAGCCGCACGGGTCGATGATATGCTGACCTGTGATATTTGTTAGATACTTCATTAAAAAATTAGAGCAAGAGCGTTTCCACGTCTGAATCGCTCAACATTTTTTCAATGAATGAATCGCGGCGCGGCGCCGCACAGTGGATCGTCCCCATACAAGAGGTCGGACATAGAATCAAAAAATGAAAAAGTATCTAATTAAAAAAAAAAAACAAAATATACAGTTGCATTTGTCTATTAAAGTACAACAAAAATTGTTCTACGCTTTTTTTATTTGACCAGAACTTTAGGCGCTATTCGATGAAAACTTTTATTTTTGTATGGAAACGAACACAAAAATGTATGTATCTCATGATTCCCTCTTTGTTCGACTTGTGGATTTCACTACTGTTATTTACCCATTTTATGCCACATTTTCTTCAAGGACACATGGTGCCCCTAGAGTGCCCCTACCGAGATATTTTGCCTATAGTAACTATCTTTGTATGTGTATTACTGATGGAATGGAGGTACATTAAGTATACTTATTACTGAGAATTAGTCATCACTAAGTAGTTCCTTAAATAACAGGTGCATTTTTGAGGACTTTAATGACTTATGAACGCTTTTGTTGCAACATAACAAAAGCGTTAAGGCGAGGTTGCAGTACTTTTTAACTTTTTTAAACCTCTGTAAATCTAGCAAAATGGATAGTTTCCGTAAAAAAAAATATTTATGAAAATTGAACATACTGTTAAGCGCTGTGTGAAGATAGAAACGCGAATTAAAACATTTGGCTCGATAAAAAATAATCATAAAGATGACACTAAATCGCCGTTTAAAACGTGTACCTTGAAGAGATTCCATCATTAAACCATGTAAAACTTATACCAAAAGATAGGTTTTATTGTTTTTTAGGGCATGGTGAGAAAATATTTTATAATTTCCTTATCATTTTATCTCCACGAAACAATTATACACAAAATCTAGCAGCTCAAGCGCTCGCAACGACCGGCCAGTGTTCGCCGAAACGTTTTCAACTACAAGAGGACCTTAATGAGTCATTAAGTAACGACTACCAGTACTTGCTTAATCTAATGAGTTATTGTAATTACTATGTTCACAGCCCTTAAGCTCTGCAATGTGATTGGCTCATGTCATAATTAGCTTATCAAATTCATTGCTAGTTATAGTTATTTTAGTGTGTTTTGCACATGTGTGTTGTTCTTTAATAGAGGAATGCAACTGTATATTTTGTTTTTTTTTTAAATTAAATAATTTTTCAATTTTTGATTCTATGTCCGACCTCTTGTATGGGGACGATCCACTGTGCGCCGGCGGGACGGGACGTGATCGCGCCCGCAGTGTGAAGGCTCCCGCCGCGCCGGCGTCGCGCCGGCGCCCCGCCACGTCGCGTCACGTCACGCCCCGCTCGCTGTCTGAAGACACCTTTAGACTATTTGTTTTTATTTAGCACTTCTTTCATAACGCTGTAGGTTATTTTTATGTTCAGATGAGCATGGTTTTTTCCAAATTGTATACATCTATCTATATTGTAATTAGTTTTGAATATTTTTGTTTTCATTGGTGCGTTTTGACATGTGCTACACTATCAGAGTGACCAGGTTGCCGCCTGTGACACTGACTGACGCTTCCGCCACCCGTACCCTTGAAACCACCCCCGCAGTACGCCCGCGTAAACCATGGGACTATCACTAACAAAAAGTCGGCCGATGGAAGGCCCAGTGTATAATTTGTATGATACTTTAATGTCTTTCCAAATCTGTTAGCTTTATTTAATTTGGAATCACATAATTATTTGTGATTAACTCAGTAGGATTTAGTGATAAAACGATGTATGATGTAAAAATATTATTATTAAGGATATATAATATATTTTTTTACATTAACACGTTCGCAAGTTGAAATTCTAATTTAAGGTACGAGTTACACCGAAGGCTGCGCGGGAGAACGAATTTATAATAAAGTAGGTACTTAAAGGAAATTGAAGTGTGAAAACGGTAAATATAGTTCATATTCTCTTCATTTCTGTATAATGCAGTGGCTACAGGCCGATTCCCATCGGCTCACCTTTAAGTCCCTCCTCCAAAGACTATATAACCACTTGACTGCGCATACAGTGCCCCGACGCTCGAAAACTATTAGTATTTTGTCGCCTATGCATAGGCTGCGGTTCGAGTAGCCATTTTAGTTGTGACCAATTGTTAGACCTCTGTGCACGCTAAATTATTGCAAATAATATAACTAAATCTGCAATTATAACGCATCAAAATACCTTCATGCGCGGTGAAGTGGTGTGAGAAACATTCCAAGACTTCTAGTTACAAAAATGATCACATAACTTTTCATCAGTAAATAAACAGTACGAAAAATTATTGTGATTTAATCAGATTATGATCCACCGTAGGGGTCTATTTAAAATGGTGGTTGGGTAAACCAGCACACTGTGTGAGTCCCGCGTTGATGTCTTTTGGAAAAGTCTCGTTCTTTCATTAGACAATTCTAATGCATCTATCCCTTACTTTCACTTTGTATTTTTATCGTAAAAATTAGTGCTGTTTCCTTTAATAGCTGAAAGTCTTTATCGAAAATTTAAATTAAAATGAATGAAAATTTTATTCAATTGAAATACTGTGGCTTCTTTAGCTTCGTCTTGACAATCCGTTTGTAAACTGGCGCCAAAGCTACCGTGGCCATAGTACCTTCTGCCTTGGGGATGATATTCGACACCGTTTCTGATTGCTATTTCGTCGAATATGATAGTGGCGAAAGTTTTGTTCTTGGATTCTCTAGTTTTCATTTTATTAGTGATCGATTTTGATTAAATATGATTTCTTTGACTTTAATTGAGTATTTATCACAATTTTAAAATCCATTTTATCGATATCGACTATTTCCCTTAATGAAGTATAGCAGCCCTACGATGGGCATACCTACGCAACTTGACCTTGAATTGACCAATTGCAGCCGCACGTTCTTCCTCGTCCCCCGGCCCGCAGTGGTGAGTCGTGTGCTAAGCAGAAATCGGCCTATACGCTCTCTAGTGGTTTTATTCTCTTTGCCCTCCTCCCATCGATACACGGTTCATTATTTCAAAGTTTTTCTTTTTTCTTTGCGTTTCTGAGTATAACTTAAAAAAAAAACGCCTGCGCGCAAAGAAAAACAAATCTTAAACTCGTACAAAATTCTCTAATTCCCACTCAGTAAAACTGGGGGCATCATCTTCTGAAGAAACTTGTAAGTTAGCGTCACGCAGACAGACGGCTTACCATTGCCATCATTCCACCCCTCACCACTGGTATGTACACTTCAATTTCTTTTACTGCTAGAAAACGGACTGATTGTTGTCAATCTTAGGTACTTAAAGATTATTTATACCCGTGCGGTATAAATCATCTGAGGTATTCATAATCATATATCTTAAGCTTACAATATTTCTAATTATCGATCAAACATTTTGCTTATTATTGTTTTAAAATAACACTATCTTAGATATTGGAGTCTTTCTGTTATTTTTTAGTTCAAATTTGTGTTAATCCCATTACAAGTCAAGTTTATGCATTTAACTTTATCTCATATTACTTTGTAAATTCGTTGCATTTGTGTTTTTGTAGAAAAGAACAAACCGTAAATGTGTTATTATCGTTCAGAAATACGAATTATAATAATATTGTGAATTGGAGGTAATTGGTGTCTTCATCAATACTTCGATATTAAAATGAGTTGTAGTTATTCTACATACATATATTATACGTAAGGTTTAGATGTACTACATTTACATACTCAATAAAAAAAATGTAGTGTGATGCAGTGTTTCAATGGTTATAGATCTACACTTTATGACACTATGTCACTGCCGTTACAAAAGTCAATAGGCGTTTGTCGCAAATGGTTGAAGACTTCAAGATTAGTCCGGGTAAGTCAACGTACACACGGACGTAATAAATCACCACGGTCAGCGAGGATCTGTCGCGCACTGAAACTTCAACGCACTGCTTAGCTATGACTGAAGCTAGTAACAATATAATAATTCAAACAAGATTCGAAAGACGTGTGTGACGTGTTCATAAGAACGTTATTTTTGGATGGAAAACCCAATAACACTGCTACACTCGGGAATCGAACCCAGTACCTCATGTTCAGCAGTACTTGCGACCACTAGATCCAAGTAGATCTCTGGTTCTATTTAATTCCTCGCGACTTGTAGTGTGTCACTGCGAACAGTACTGTGTTCAATTGGTGCTATCTCCTCAGAAGGAAAGAGTTCTTTATGTTATTTTCTTATAACGTGACTTTTTACATGTTTAGGGTAGATAAATAAAACAGTCTTTCTGTGATAATTTTTGTTTGTTCACTTAAAAATTGCGCCATAGTAAAATTTCACTAGTAAATTTTTAACGGATGTATTAAATGTCTCCAAATGTTTTCTACCATTTTTTTTATTTTTGTTGTTGTCACGAGTTTCAATCTCTAGACTTTCAATTTTAAATAACTTTCTATAATATTTTTGGTCATTGTAAATGAACCAGAATCTTCACAACCACGACGTTGTTCTAAGAAACAATACCCTCTATGGATTTAAGTTAAAGTAGTAGTAGTAGTTTGGTTTAAGTATGGTGTTAAGATTAATTCTTGGTTGTGTTTTTGATCTCTTCTGGACACAAAAACGTATTGTTTCTTAGAATCGTCACTATTTTAGTTAATCACGTACACAAAAAATGTTCAAACTGGAGAAAGAAGTCTTGTCCAAGATTTTTATCTTCAAGTTTTTACAATGCGTGAAAATATATTATACTTTACTGCTACTGTAACTATTTCTCAAACCTAATCCTTTTTAGAGATCATTTTCTCTAAATTCATATAAAAGTTTTATACCTCTTCGAATTAAAGAGTCAGTGACATGATACTAACACCCTAGCAGTATTTCAAGCTAGTTTTTACAGAATTTGTATAATTTCGACAAATTAAATAGTACTTGTAATGTCAAATAATTGCTGTCGATTTAATGGAACAATAAAGCATTATTTTGTAAAAAATAAAACTAAATATGTAATTACAATTACCCCCCGAAACAAAGCTATTAACAATATGAGTTCAGAACAAGATACACATCAAAAAGCTTTAGTAGTACAGTCAGCGTCAAATATATCGGGACAAACAGACTGTTCAAAATGATCTCAACAACTAAGAAAATTAAACTTTATCTCAAATGGATAAAGTTCTTGTCATAATGACAGTGTACTGTCTTCATTCTGAAACATTATTACACGCTTTTTATTAGCTTCACCTGTATGTTTGTAACAGACTCCTTTGGGCGCGATTTTGACCCACTTTAAACGGCCAGATTTCGTTCAAACTTTGTAGGCTTATCGAGGACTGATGACAATACAATAATTTCATAAATTTTTGCCATTATCTTTGCCCGGGTTACCAGGACACCAAAAAAACGTGTCTTCGAAAACTACGCTAACATACGTAACAAAATTCGAAAACTACGCTGACATACGTCACAAAATTCGAAACATCCTAAAAAAAATTAAATAATAGTTTCAAAAACCTAAAACAACACGCTTCCGTAGAAAACCAAACTAAAAAGTAGAAAATAATGTATCTGTGTGTCTTTTTAGTTTGGTTTTCTACGGAAGCGTGTTTTTTTTAATTTTTTTAAACTATTTTTTATTTTTTGGGCATATTTAATTCTCATAGTTGTTTAAATCATTTTGAACAGTCTGCTCGTCCCAATATTATTGACGCTGACTGTACAGAACAATGAGCATACAATACTCCTGTATGGACATACATATCTTTTTTTTTTCTATAATCATTATGTAACAAATAAAGAGGATGGGTATTTAATTAGAATATAATAATACAAGTTAATATGAAAAATAATGAGTACCTGTTTATATACCATGGGAAGATATAACTACATATTATAAAGGTAACAGTAACTAAACTAAAACATAATTACTCTCAGTCATATTTCCGTTACATATCCTATTATGGGTGTCAACAAAAAAAAATCTGTAATAACAATTTGAGCAGTGTAAAATAAACTCATTTTATAACAGCTGCCCTAAATAGATTCCATTGAAAAAAAATCAAATCAAATTACATATTGAAATGTAAATAAAATTACACATTTTTATTGTGTGTATGATAGGATGTAAGGTCACGCTACCAATAGCTAATGGGTTTAGTAGTTACAATAGGGCTTTAGTACTACTCAGTGCCATGTTAGGCCTGAATATATTCATGCTCAACATGTTTGAATACATGGTGTGGCGAAATAAGTCAATAAATAATAAAAATGCACTATATCATAATAGGTTTGCTGTACCCATTGTATATATTGAAACCCATTGCTTATCTCCTAGTACAACAATAACCGCTTGGTAGCTCTCACCACTCTCGCGGATTAAGCAGCTCAAGCTATTCTTTTATTTAGCTTCTTGGTCAGCATGTTGAAGTAAATGATCGCATGGAAAATTCTATACTTTATAAGGCTTGTTGTTATATAAATAAGTTTAAGTCCTTATTTCTATTACTTCTGTTTGCGCCATATTTCTGTTACTTGTGTTTGCGCCAATACCAGTCAATTATCCTTAATACAATAGAACTTAACATTTTATTAACTACTTGCAGAAATAACCCTTTCAAGTGCAATATAAAACATGGTATTGCTTAGATCACAATGTTTATAATTTAGCTATAACTATTAGATATTAACATCTTATGAGGTCACTATTTGCGGTTACAGGTAAAGGCTGAAACTGGCAGTAATTACTCATCTTTATACTTAATTTTTAAATATCCGTCTACTACAAACAATAATAATACTAACTTCCATAAATTGCTCAGTTTGGACTGTATGGCGGTAGCAAACCAATGACTCCAAGAAAGTCGTAACTGTAACTATTTTTCGTATTCATGAAGGCTTATTAAACTATGAATTTAAGTCCATATGCTAACTATTTACACAAATAAGTGGAACCAAGCCGGCCGCGGGTCAATGATGCCTGGGGTAGTGGTGACCATTATTACTGTACCTGTAATAATATACGAGTTACTTTTAGAGACCTAAAAGAAACTAACAGAACAAGACACATTTGAACATGTTACGTCTTACTTATCTCAAGAGTTTAAATGATAAATATATTTTATTTTAAAGTTACCTGTTAAATCGTTTGTACTTGTTGTTGTGATGTTTATTGAAATGTTGAGAGGGGCGTCGGTCGTTGCGATATTTATTAAAGTTTCCTCCCCAATGTGGCTTATTCTGCTTCTCCTGAAAAATTGTATTGATGTACATGCAATTAAACAGTTTGACCTTGTACATTATTCACTAGAAAGAGCATTGACCTCTATGATGGCACCTTGCGGTAAACTAAAGCTAAGTTAAAAATAAGAAAAGTTTGGTCATAATATTAAGACCAAAATGCCTTGTGTTGTTTCCATAGGATTTGAAATATGTACCTTGTTGAATTCATTTGGGAGGTAAACGAACTTGCATCTTTAATTTTGTATAATCATATAGATATTTCGTTCTATTTACCTGGAAGGGATTGTAACCATTTCTACTGTTGTTGAAGCGATTATTATAGTGATGGAATTTTTTCACTTTCTTGTTACGTCCTCGATCCATTTCATCCGAGGCGTCGAGGGCTCGCTTGCGTTCATCTCGTCGTTCTTCAAACACCTAGAGTGGAAAGAAAGATGTTGTTCATTTGCAGGACGCTTCCGCAGGCCGTCAAAGGCATAAAAACTGGCGCATATCAAAAAAAAAATAACTACTGTTAAATATGCAAAGCAAATAGCTCACTTGTCGCGAGAGAGCGCTGTGGTTCCCGTTCCAAGAGGAAACAGGCGCCCCATAGCCGCGGTGCGAGACGGTCTGCAGATGGCGCATGGTTTCCAGCGGCGCGACCACGCCGTTGGCCACAGTGCTGGTGGAGCTGCCGCCCGCACCGCTCGCGCCGCCAGCACCGCTTGCGCCGGCTGCACCGCTCGTACAAGCCGCTCCGTTCGCGAGGGCCGCACTGCTTGCGCCACCAGGCGCGGCCACTCCGTTAACCGCGCCGCCGCCCGTAGCACCGGCGCCGCTTCGGTCACTCAGCGGTGACATGCTACTCACGCTTGTGTTAGGACTTTGATCGTTTTCTACTCGTCGCTCCTCCTTCTCTTTTACCCTGAAAACGTGATTTTAAATAATATTAGATGTGATGGTTTCTCAAATTAATAACTTCTAATTACTACAAATTCAGATGTTCGACTGCCAATATAAAGTGGGGTAGCACAAATAGTTAGAAATACATAGCGCTTCGCGCACCCCCGCACGTACTTAGTGTTGGTGACGCCGTGCAGGCTGGGGCTGAGCAGCGGGCCGGCGGGCTCGCTGGACACGGTCCAGGCGTGGTGCATGCCCTTGGTGGTGAGCACGAGCGCGCGCGGCGAGGCGCAGCGGCTGGGCTTGGGCCGCCGCCCGTCGTCCCTCCTCGCGCCGTCATCGTTCAATCTATCGTTTCGCTCGTCTCCACTTGATTCAGAATCATACGGGACCAACCTCGATCCCGTGCAGCCGTTGCTCGGCGACAGACCCGATGAATCACTCCTATTCATTTGCTCCTCCAATTTTTCTAAGGGGGATTTAGGCGCCTTGACTAGCTTGCTAGTTGATGCAGATCTTTCTGCTCCATTTGCGTTTATGATGGGTCTGAGATCAGATTCACTTTTGCACAACTTGGGTTTTACTTGGCTCTCATCACCATTTTGCCGTTTGATAACAAAACTTATCTTCTTATCTTCATCTAATTTATTGCCATTTTTTTCCATCCCATTCAGAACCTTGGGTGGCTGGACAATTTTCTCTACTTCGCCATTTTGCTTTACCACCCATGGCTCAGAATTAGAATTATTAGACTCTGTTGACTTTCCAAGTGTGCTATTTAGAATTATAGGTTTGATATCAGGCTTAGGAACTTCTACTGAAGTGCTATTTAGTAGAATTGGCTTTCTCTCGTCACTTCTATACAAAGTTAGTTTTAAAGGGCTTTTATCCCTATTTAGTATATTGTCTGGCAACTGTGGGCCATAGACAACACTAGAGGAAGACGCTGCGGAAGTGGAAGCCTCTTCAGTATTGTCTTTTTCAAAGAACATAATATAAGCATTTGTGCCCAGCACAGCAGACAGAGGCAAAGGTCGGACACTACTATCATCAAATTGGTAATAATTGCTATTTGGTGCTTGTCCTATAGCAGTGTAATGACCACAGTTCTGCGATGGTCCAAGATGAGTGACTAAACTTACTAGTTTATATGACTGAAACAAAAAAATGTTTTTTTTTTAAATCTTGTAAACTTACATTAATTACCACTAGCTATAATAGAAATTAGTTGTAGTAACACATTATCTCAGGGTGTTCTCGTCTAGCTAAGAGCACTTGCATAGATACAACCTTGAAGCAAGGATTATACGTAAAAATAGAGCTCTAAAATAGAGCCTTGTAGAATCGAAAAATCCCGAGGGTAGGTAGCAGGTATGTGCCTGACCCAGTTCTCGTAAATGGACATATCACATTGTACTGGGATCAAACCACATAGTTGCCGATAAGCTTGCTATAGTGGTGTTGGATATTCTACTCGATCGGCGCACAATTATTGCTGACATAACAGAAACATAAACAATTCAAGTATCTTGACTTGGCATGCGATGTTGTCGACGATGTTGTAGGATGTGAACTAACCGGTCATTCTGCCGATAGTCGTAACAGCCATTGGCTTATTAACCCAGAACTTCGACCAACACCTGAAGAGGCTCTCATTGGGCAGCTACATCAAGGGCTTCATTCAGAAAGTGGTACTTCTGAACACGGCTTGCATAGTTAAGAGGTGCCCTGACTGCCGGTAGTTTCGACCCTGTTCCCGACACTGGTGGGCTAGTAATCTTTATAGTTTTAAATATTTTTATATTTTCTAATATTAAAAAATATAATTTATGTGTATTTATTACATAGAAAAAAAAAATGATTTGTAATTGTTTCTAAACTTACCAACTGTTGGTGACTTTTGTTGTACATATATTTGTTAAGGTTGATCTTTTTTCTAAATTGCACGTGTTTGGAGAGCTTGCCTCCTGCTAATGAGAACCGTTTCAGTGCTATGCAGAGAACCATAGGAGCGCGCTCGACGAAAAATTGCTTGGTGGCAGATACCTATAAAAAATAAGTTAGATGTTGGAAGCACTGAAAATTTTACAATTATTCGATTTTAAATGGCTTTTGCCATGCACCATTTGAAACATATAACTTGCCTTTTTATTGCATGCCTCACATTTGTAACCTAAATCTTCTAATCTTTCACGAGAAAAAAAAGAATCTAATGCTTCATCTAGTGTTGAGTGTTTTCTTATGTCTAAAAGTAAATCCTGGAACAAAAAAAAAAATTTTTTAAATCAAAGTAATTTATTCAAACTAGGCTCAGTCAGCACTTATTTAAACATCAAAATTACGAGAGACAGTCCCCCGAAACAGCTGGCACTCACCACTACCTAGTGCTTTTGCTGGGAAGAAGAACCGGCACAACAAACATTAAAAACAAAAATTAAACAATCAATGAACTACCCATTAGTTTTTAAAAGTTGTAAGTTACCTGAAAATGCTGATAGGTGGTGGATAGATGATGGCAAGCAAGACAGCGGACTGTAGAACGTAAATATCCACCAAGAATCTGATTCAGCGGTGTTGTCTCTTTACTGTACTGTTCAAATTTGTCATGGTTGACAAAGCGGTTTAAATAGCATTTTTCCATGGCCTCCACCAAATATCTAAAACAGAATTGAATATATTTCATTATAACTAGGTTAAAGTCAAGGCATTTATTTCAAATAGGCTCAAAAAGGTACATTTGAATGTCAACAGTTACATGAAAATAGAATTGATTCTAGTTGCCCCTTCGTTAAAATTACATATCAACAGTTCAACCAATTAACCACAGTTAAAATATCTTTTCTTACCTTAAAAACTCATGTGCATCCTCTTGTCTGCCTGGGGTGAGGTGCCTGCATATGAGACGTAGCTTTGAGTACACCTGCCAGGGTTTGATGGGTGCTCCACCACTTTTCTGGGTAGCCATTAATGTGGCACGCATACCACATATTACACATGCTTCTGGAACATTCATTCAAATACTGTTAACACATTATAGTTGTTCTTTATTATTCATATCAGTCTAAATTATCATAAAACACAAATATTTTCTTAAAACTATAAATTATGCAGTATGAGAAACTTTAATTCATTTCTAAAAATAATATAACTGACTTTAATATAAATTATTTGACCAACATGAGACTCCACAATGTTTGTAAGAAACTAAAAAGTAACAATTTAATATTACAAAGAATCAATAACATGTTAGGTGAGGTGAGTTTTGCATTGCTAGGCAAGTTTAAGAGTAACAGTTGAGGATTCCATTACAGTTGATTAACTCTCATTTTAAGTATGCACAAATAAAAAGAGAGATCAGTTTATAAGCTCACCTTGTTGATTACATTTCTCAGCATGGGTCACTTCCATGACCAGCCAGTTAGCAAAAGCAGGCACATGGAACAGAGCCTGCAGGGTAGAATTCAAATAGCATGTGTTACCCACATTTTGCATGCCAGCGCCAGCAGCCCATGCATTTTGCCATCCCAAGTGAACTTTTTCAACAGGAAATAAAACCCTTTTAGGTTTGGGCAAGCCATCTTCCAGGTTTTTGGTGTTTTCTGAAAATTTAATAACACTTGACTTTAATAACAATTGACATCTAATCCAACAACACTAAATTGAATATTAATTTTAATAAATGATTATTCTTTTTGGAAGCTATTCACAATTTTTTAATATTGAAAATATTAACAATAAATTGAGTTTTATTTACACAACATCATACCTCTTATAAAAAACTATGCCACCCAGGTTTATCAGCTGTGCCTACAACTCCCTGTTTTAAAGCAATTTCCCTAGATTCAATAGTATACACCATTGTTACTCTAGTGATACAGCTAGCTCCCCAGATGTTATTTAACTGAGTTCATTCAACTTAAAACCATAATAAATTTACAAGCAGTCATCTTTGTATGAAAGTATTATTTACTAATAGTAAACAAATAATAAAGTAATACAACCATGAATGTTTTACTCATCTTCATTCGCAGACTACTATGTATTTACAATACATGGTCTTCAGTTTAAATTATAAGAAAAAAACTACACTGACAACAAACAACAACAAGATAGTAAATATTTTACAAATGCATGTTAAATATTAGTGTTAGAACCTCATAAAATACCAGCAAATTGTAAATTGCACAGAACAAAAATAATTTCAATAGGTACGTAACATAGCTATCTTTCATTGGAATTATATTTTATTGATTATGTATTATCAGGATTCGTTCAATGATTCCATGACGTTTATTGACAAGTGACCATAGGATATAACCTATAAATTGATCTTATCGCGCATGTAGATAACAAACAAACCTACATTATTTTCAGTATAATTATAAATTAACTAGTTACCTGATGCTTGGCCGGCAGAATTACACTCCTTTTTCAGCAGTTTACTATCATGCACTGGTTTTTTAGGTCGGATCACCACGTACTTAGATTTCAGTCCGTCGAGAACATTACTTTGATAATCACCAGACTCTTCAAACTCAATCTTGGACAGAAGCACGCTTTTAGCGGATGAGTATAGTCTGCTATCCAACAATGAGGAACTTTGAGATTCGTCTGGGGTAAGAGATAAACGCAATGCGCTAGTTACGGGGTCGCAAATGGAAGCGGGCATTTTACCTCCAAAATTGCACTATCACGATATCAAAGCACAAAGCACTTCATAATTCAATTTACGAGTTCATATGTAACACAAACAGACATGTAACAGAACGTCTTATAATAACCCCGTAAACATGTGTATTTTAAATTATTGGGCTATAAAAAGGAAAACGAATCGAATCAACCTCGACTAGTCGTGGGCGTTGCGACAACGAACTGTTTCCGAAGACCGTTTTATGTCTTGCAACGATGAAACCGTTTTACGTCTGGGTCCAAACAGTCTTCGTTGCACAAACCAGTCTTCGAATTACTACATGCAATTATCTATTTTACAGCTAAGAAAATACGGTCGAGAACCCATTGATTCAACTATCACACTCGTCGCGTCGCGTCGTTGTCCTTAGTCCGTCCGTTCCAAAGACAGTTTTATGTTCTGCGACGACTACGACGACGAAACTGTTTTCAAGTCTTGGATCGAAACAGTTTTCGTTACACAAACCAGTCTTCGAATTACTTGATGCGATTTTTTATTTTACTGCTAAGATAATACGGTCGAGAACGCATTGATTCAACTATCACACTCGTCGCGACGTCGTCCTTACCGCGTTCGTTCACAAACCAGTTCTTACAGTTAAAAGTGAACCTTTTGTCAATGGTATAGAGTCTATATTTTATTACTACTTTTCTATACTGTCGTTCGTGATGCGACGGTCAAACCTGTGTAAGCTTATAGCCGTTAAGTGCAAAATCGCCCGGTTGTTGAATTGGGATAATAGGTAAATAAATGTCTTGGAATACGAGCCGGTGAGCGCGTCATATGTTTGTTTACATTTTTTTTTTTTTGGTCAGTTGTGTTATTGGTCATTTATAAGTAGTTGTAACTTTGGAAGAAACTGCAACTATTACACGCAACGAAAACGCAATTCTGTTCCATATTCGATAAGTTTCGTCTTTTACAAAACGGTCGTCGTCGCAACAACTGGTTTGAAGACGGCTCTTCAAACCAGTTGCGACGACGACCGTTTTCTACAACCGTTTTCGTCGTCGGAAGAACGGTTGCGTTTCGTCCGTCAAAAATTCGACAACGACCCACCACTAACCTCGACTGGTCCACGCACGACAATCTAGGATAGTTGCCAAACTTAAAAATAAAATAAAAGGATTTCAAGGAGAAAATCACGAGTATTCAATGGTTTTAAAACCATGAAACCATCCAGTCACGTTAACTAGTATATTAGTAAAATGTGGATCTCGTAGTTCGTAATAAAAAAAAACCTTTCATTGGCCTGGTTTACGTGACCTAAACGATACTTGCAAGCTCATCAACAAACCAAACGCCCTTTCTTTTCATTCTTAAGCCGGCAATACATGTTGGCTATAGCTCGCCGAGCGAAGACGAGTACCAACTAGTGTTGGGATTTTATCCGGATAAATACTCAAAATGGATAAATACTCGATAAATATCCGTTTTTACTGAGTATTTATCCAAAACAGCGGATAAATACTATTTTAAGTTTTCGTAATGTACATTTTGTAATTTTACTAACAAAAGGATTAAAATTAATTAAAAACAGACAATTGTAGACTGATATCGTACCTTATTAATCATTTTAACAATTACAAAATGCCGATATTGACAATAATTTCACTCAATCATGAATTCATACATACGTACATACAATCACGCCTTTTTCCCATGGGGGTAGGCAGAAACCACGGAACGCCACCTGCTACGATCTCTACACACTTCTTTTGCCTCGTTTAGGTTCATTCAATTGGCCATACACACACGCCGGTTGCGAGTACTACGCACCTGACCTTTCTGAAGAATATCACCAATAAGGTCCCTATATGTCCTCCTAGGGCGTCCCCATGAATTCAATTCGTCAATAATTGTCAAAGTTCGATAAAATTATACATTTGGACATTTTTTTCACATGGATACATGAACTCACCTTTCACCCATGGGGGTAGGCAGAAACTATTTAAGTAACGCTTAAATCATTGTAATAATAAAAAAAAAACTACCTCGTGAAAGATAAAGAAATGAAGTATCCTGACTTGACTTGCGAGGTTGTCGACGTGTGGGATGCGAATTCAGCGATCAATTTGAAGTTTTGAATTATCTAAATATAATTTATCCGTTTCGGATAAAAACTCGAGTATTTATCCTCTGAGTATTTATCCACTGCCCATCTCTAGTACCAACTTATAGACAGCCCATTTGTCTAGCTTCGCCATTGCTCGTCGACGCTCACCTAGCTAGCCGAGTGCCGGCAAGCGCCAACGTGTTTACGGTTCGTTTGGCGTGCCTTGCCACCACTAGGGATCGCTCGCTACGACTCGTCTCACTTTGGGGCAGTGTCGGTATTTCTGCACAAATCAAAGGCGCTCGCCTGCACTCGGCAAGTCGCGTCCGCATGTTGGTCAGCCATGTCAGTTGCAGCCGGCAAGATGTCAACCAACATGTAGACAGTAGTACTCGCCTTGTATCGATTTGCCTACGTTCACGTAGGCTGAGGCTTGGCCAACATGTATTACCGGCTTTATGGCGATCTGTCAAAGATTGGTAAGCGTTTGTATAAATCGGGCAGCCGCCGCCAGATTTAAACCCTAAGTTGGTAGCACTACCACTACTTCTGGTGGCAGGGCAGCGCCGTCAGTCTACGGCACTAATACAAAGTAGGGATGCCCGATCTGAAGCGATCTTTCCGAAGATCGATTCATGGCCATACGATCTACCGATTTTTTAAATCGATACAACAGGATGCGATCTTCTCCCAGATCGAATCGAATGCGCCCAGAAGATCATATGAAGAAATCGTATCAACTAAAACCTAAACAGTACGAACTACAACTTGTCGGGTATGTTAGCATTCCCTTCCAAACGTCTCGTCTGTTTTGTCTATTAAATTATTAATTTTGAAAAATTTATAAGATATTTTACACAAAACGGATTCCAGCTCTACCCCTTAGTCCCTAGTCTACATTTAAAACTTTCAAGTTTAATCATTTGGACAGACGCACTGGATCTAGCCTATTACGGCTGCCTGTCAAAGATTTCCAGCTAGAGAAAACAGACGCTCGGAAGGATATGCTAACATACCCGACAAGTTGTAGTTCGTACGACACGTTGTTTAGGTTTTAGTTGATACGATTCAATGGTGCCAATTCCCTTATTCACAAACTAAACTAAATTTAAGTTCAGTGCATCTTTTTCTTTCTATTTCATTAAGAAAAGGACAGAAGATAAATTTTAGTTTAGTCCTGTCAAATTAATCAGCGCTTCATACAAGTTTAGACGTGATTAAAAACTTGCCTACTAAAATTACGTCAATTTACGTCAAACGCTGATTAATTTGACAGGACTCAACTAAAATTTATCTTCTGTCCTTTTCTTAATGAAATAGAAAGAAAAAGATGCACTGAACTTAAATTTAGTTTAGTTTGTGAATAAGGGAATCGGCACCAATGTCTGAATCGCCTATTACGGCTATCTGTCATGACGGCGTCCGTGGCGCTCTTTGTTAATAGATCTAATAAGTAGATTAAGTTATAATTTTGCATGCATATTGTGCTTTTCATTATTATTTTGAAATTACGAAACGATCTTCTGAGATCGAGGAAGATCGATTCAATACAATACGATTAACATCGTGGATCGATTCACGAAGTTACGGTCCATTACGATCCAGAAGATCGATTCAAAGCAAAGAATCGGGCATCCCTAATACAAAGACAGACTAATTGGTATTCCTAACACATAGAAGGTAGAACTATGTAGCACTTCTATGCGTGTGCGTGGTCAGAACCATGCCAGCATTGTTGTTCGCTAGGAGTATATGGGTTCTGTGCGCTTTGGCTTGCCTGACAATGGTAACCAGCACTCGTTTTCACTTCACATACTGTTGGCAACACTCACACCAACGCTTTGGTCCACAGAATATAAATACCTACCCGCCCCCGCTGCCCCGCCCGTGTGGCACGGTGGTTGTCAAAAATGTCAGGCGTCGCTTTCATTTAGTTTGTATTTATCGATTTGGATTATGAAATAAAAATTCGGCGTTTTAATTATGACGTGATAGTATATATTTTAGTCTGCTAAATTAAATTAATTACAGTAATCATGAATTTTTTGGCCGGACAGTGTTTTATGATTTTGGCAGGTCAGAATGTTTACATTACAAATTTTTTCGAAGTCATTTCTGATTAACATTCATTTAAAATTTAATTTGCTTGTGTAATGCGTACGACTACTTCCACGTCTAATAGTGTCCTTTAGTTTTTGTATAGTTAGTCATTAGTCTGATAATTTGTAACTAGTGTAAATAGTTAATTGTGTTAGATATTTTATAAGATTTGCATACCATACAACATTTAATTATGAATTTCAACTCGTGTCTTTTAAATATATTTCTATTACTTTAACAGCGTTCACCATCATCCCATGGTGTTAACAACCTATACTTATTATGTTTCAGTACTCTGCGTGGTTTCGTCGTCCAGAGTTTTAGAATTAAGTGATAAATTCGTGGATATAAGTAATGAGGGTATGTGGTTTGTGAAGTTCTACGCGCCATGGTGCGCCCACTGCCGAAGGATAGAACCTATTTGGGCCCATGTCGCTCAATCGCTCTTCAACAGCCCTGTAAAAGTGGCGAAAGTTGATTGCACTAGGTTCATGGCAGTGGCGACGCATTTCAAAGTCAGAGCATACCCTACAATAATGTTGTAAGTAATCGTTTCGAGGGATTGAAGTGTTCATATAAAAAGCATATTTTTAAACTGATTTTATATTTATTTACTACCCACAGTATTAAAGGTCCCTATCACCATGAGTATGTTGGAGAGAGAGTTAAAGATGAGATGGTCAATTATGCCCTGCGCATGTCACAGCCTGCTGTTCAAAGACTGTCACAAGCTGACAGTCTTGGGTACCTGAAGGAAACTCACCCAGTCTTCTTTGGATATGTTGGCAAACAACAAGGACCATTATGGGTAATTACAAAGTCATTTAGAAAAAGAAAATACATTTTATTTGCGGTTAATATGACATAGATCACTAAAAAGTACAAGTTGGGGTAAATATGGGTCAGTGGGTCTTCTTAGGGGCATCCAATCAAAGAGGCTATAGTTCAGCATAATGCTATGACCCTATGCAAAACAAAGCCCAAAACCCAGTGCTGGTTTTAAATGACAGCTGGTGTTCTCGTGATGATGTCAGCTGGTGCTGCATACAATAGCATAAAAAAGAACATAAATTAGTTATAAAAGTTTATATGTGATTCATAAGTTAATATGTGAAGCAAAAACTTTGTACCTCTTTTATGAAAAAAAAAAAGATTATGTTTACAGAGGAGTATGAACTTTGGCTCAGTTAAACTTTTGATGGTTGATATTAGAAATACATAAAATTAATAAAAAACAAACAAACATGCTCACCATAGCCACTGGGTAACCACTAGTATTTATAAAATGCTAAAGGAAATGCCTTTACCATTTTATAAATAATAGTGAGTTATCAAAACAGATATCCTACTAATATTATAAATGCGAAAGTTTGTGAGGATGGATGTATGTGTATGTTTGTTACCCTTTCACGAAAAAACTACTGGACGGATTTGGATGAAACTTTACAGTAATATAGGTTACTAGCTTTTGCCAGCGGCTTCGCCCGCGTGGAGGTCGGAAAATATCCCGCGGGAACGTACTACCGGGATAAAAAGTAGCCTATGTCCTTTCTCAGGCTCTAAACTATCTGTGTACCAAATTTCATTTAAATCGGTTCAGTAGTTTTAGCAGGAAAGCGAGACAGACAGACAGAAAGAGTTACTTTTCCATTTATAATATTAGTGTGGATTCATCAGAATAACACACAGGCTACAATTAAAATGATTTTATGTAATTTTGGTCATAATATAACGATACATGTCAATTAAGTCGGAAAAAAATCTTCCATCTGAGAGCTATCTTGGCGTGCGCTGCCTAAACCAATGGAGTAACATAAAGATGATGTACCGCAGGATTGTTTGTCTTAAGTAGATATAAATAAAAGTCCGCGACAGCATATATCTACCTTTTATGTGCAAGCCAGTACGACCAAAATTGTGAACCATAAATTTAATTAAATTTGGTACTATTTTACAATGCACATATTAATATATAATTATCAAACTCTTATCAAAATGAATACATTTCTCGCATTAAGTATTTAATGTAGATAAACTTTGTCTTTCACACTAAGTAATTTGGCCGAATAGTTTAAAAGTTATCACGATAATATGATTGACTTGAACGGAGCGCCTAACGGCGGCGGCAGCACGGGCGGAGCGCGAATCGGCGTCGCGGTCGCGGGGGAGGGGCGAACAATGCAATCCAAGCAATGGCGAGGCATCGCCGAGTGCGCGACCCGAACGCGGGTAGACGCGTGAGTGCAGACGTCATTGATGGTTGTGTTCTGTATGCATTTTTATTGTCATGTCATTTATTCTTCGTCATTTATCCTAGATAGCGATTAATTACTTTTTATTTTTAATTCAGTCGTATAAGAATTGTTCTTTATTGTTTGTTTAAATATAGGATCGTAGATTTCGTTATTTAAATATATAGTTTTTATAAGTAGCAAATAAAAATAGATTAGGTACTTACCTACTTTTAATTTTCGTTACATTACTACTTATAATTTTGTTACATTAAGAATTACGGTTAGTTTAACGTATAGATACCTAACTAACTAATTCGCTTCTTGATAGCATTATTATTCAATTCTTTACAAATACTAACATACTAACAAATAAATAAAATTGCAATGTCTGTTTTTAATATTAAGATAACCACTTTTTACTAAGTGTATATGGATGTATACACGGTACATATACCAAAACAATTTTTTTTACAATTTTTGTCTGTCTGTCTGTCTGTTTGTTCCGGCTAATCTCTGAAATGGCTGGACCGATTTTGACGAAACTTTCACTAGCAGATAGCTGATGTAACAAGGAGTAACTTAAGTAACTACTTTTATTTTAGAAAAAATAAATAATAGTTTAAAAAAGCTAAAAACATGCTGAATTTTGAGACGTATGTCAGCGTAATTTTCAAAGACAGTTTTTATGAAAAACTTTTTGTTAAATACCACGCGGACGAAGTCGCGGGTAGCAGCTATTACGTATAATATAACCTGAATTAACACATGTTACCGCGTTAGTACGTCCTCCTGCGTTAATTTCCGACATCCACGCGGTCGAAGCCGCAGGCAGAAGCTAGTTCAAATATATAAGTAAAATATAAGTAAATAAATAAAAATAATAATATAAGTAAAAACAAGCCAATAGCTACTGAAAACCAACTTTAATTGATTTGACTAATTCCTATTCAAGAATATCATCGAAAAATCCATCATTGCCTTAAAATTACTTAATTCATACCAATAGTCCATTTACTTTAACAAGAACAGACATTAATTAATTAGTCATTTAAACAAATAATTTACCTTATTGTTACAGGAAATGTTTACACTACATGCGGATAAGTATCAGCCACACACCTGGTTTTATGCAATGTCACATGATCTGTTGAAGAATGATGTTAAAATACCGAATGAAACTGCCGTATTTGTTTACAAAGAGGATGAAGCCTACTTTTTTGAAGGTATTTATGACTGAAATGATAAATAAATTCCTTCCTGCAAAATATTTAATTCTAAGCTCACTTTGATTTACAGCAAATCCATCATTAATTGACGACAGAGAGACCTTAAATGTAACACTGGATAGATGGATTAACTCTGAGAGATTTGGGTCATTCCCAAAGATCACTCGATCAAATATGAATGAACTAATGGACATCAAAAAATTCCTTGTAATGGCTATTGTCTCTGAAAATAAGTTGAATGAAATTACTCAAACAGAGAGAGACTTCAAAGATATGATTGAGAGCATTGTCAAGTAAGTATTTCGTAAAAGATTTAACTAAAAAAAAAATTGTTTTAGGTGTATTTATATTTTGACTGGCCTGTTAGTCTAGTGCAGCCTTTCCCAAAGTGGGCGATAACGCCCCCCTTGTGGGCGCTGCAGGCCTAAAGGGGAGTGGTAACAGACCCAGAAAAAAAAGTGGTTAGTGACCCTAAGACTGAGGTTGTGGGTTCGATTCCCACCCAGGACAAATCTTTGTGTGATGATCACGATCATTTGTTCTGTGTCTGGGTGTAATTTATCTATAATATGTATGTATTTAGACATATATAAGTATGTTTATCAGTTGTCTGGTTGCCATAGTACAGGCTCTGCCTAGTTTGGGATCAGATAAATATTTATAATAATATTTTTTTTTTTTTTTTGATAATAATTTATTTGTTTTTTACAATAATTTTCTATTATATACAATATACATACCAACCAAAACTAATTAAAAGACAATGGGCAAAATTGGTGCAAATTTCCACTAATGAGTTCAATGTAACTGAACCACCCTATTGAATAAAAAAATGTTGTCAGTAAACAACGAAGCTATACAAATTTACAGTTGTGCATTTGGACAAAGCCCCAACCCAGTTTTACCCACAGCCCTTTCCATTTTATTGCTAGAAATTTTTTTACACAGGAAACGAAAACGGTACCTTCATGACAGATTCCAATTTGGTTGGATGGGAAATCCTGAAATCGCAAACTCAATAGCTATGTCTGAACTGACGACGCCGCACCTACTGGTTCTCAACTCCACTACAGGCCACCACCACATGCCTGATGATGATCCTGTGCTCATGACACCTGAAGCAATTTCAATCTTCCTTGACCAGATCCATAACGAAGTAGCACCGGTAATTTTATATTGGCCATAATACATAATAACATAAGTTAATCCTGTTTGTATACTCGAACGCGCTCTAAAAATCAGTTTTAAAATACGCGGCGCGATTGAATTTCCACATTATATCATTAAATGATGGTTTTCCAATTATGCGTTTTTATGCTACGAAACTCGTCTCAGTTTTCGTGATTGTATACAGACTTAAACTTTTATCTTCTGACAGAATATGTCTGTTTTTCCCACAGACATATGGAGGCAACAGTTTACCAGTCCGTTTCTACAGAGGGTTGTATGAAGCAAAGACCACATTGACGAATATGTGGCATGGAAATCCAGTATTAACAGCGCTTGTATTTGGGCTACCTCTCGGCTTCTTATCTCTTATATGCTACTCAGTGTGCTGCGCTGATATACTCGATGCAGAAGAAGACGAAACTGCCGGTAAATTATTTACTTATGTCGTGATTTTGATAGGAAAGTTTCGAACAGACTCCTACCCATCTGGCGGCGGCAAGTGCTCGAGAGGCAGGACGGTGACAGTGGTGACACCCTTTTTAAGGATCCCCGAAACGATCATTTGCCATCAATTGTAATTTTAGGAATACTGTCAATCGCTTCAATTGCATCCGCTCCCTAATTGCGTAACACGCTAATAATCAGAATCTGAATCATTTAGAACAGGGCTGTCCAAGCTACATATCTTCGCGGGCTAATTAAATTTACTACAAAAGCTGGAAGGCCGCAGAAACATATATTTTCAGTTTTCAAGTAAAAAAAAATACAGGGTAACCATTTCTTTATACGTTTATTGGTTCTTAATTAATTAATTTATCTAATAATAGTAATCCAGACAACGGCCGCATGCGGCCCGCGGGCCGTTGGCTGGACAGCCCTGATTTAGAAGGTTATCGCTGATCCATGTTTGAAAAATGTGTCTGTTCAACAACATAAATAACGCAATGAATGTCGTTGAACTGTCAAAATGATAGCCATCCCTACTGTTAGTGTGTTACGCAAGTACCCCCCTGCTGGCAGACGAACAAATGAGATTTTTTATAACCAAACGTAATGTCCAGTGGTTAGTGTTGCAAAGGACCGATTCTTCGAGTCGTAATTTTAAAGACTCGACTCAATTATGCAAGACTCAGTGTGCTCAAAAGGCTCGGAGTGTAGAGTCAAGTCGAGCCCGAATCATTTAACAGCCACTCGAGTCTTAAAAAGGACTCGAGTCTTAGAAAAGGACTAGTCTTAAAATGAATTCAAGTCTATGAATAACTCGTCAGATTTTTTTGTACGCATAATTACATCATAACCACTAATTCGAACTTATCACCGAGTTTCGAGTCTTCTATTCGAGTCTTTTCGAATGATGAGCTACAAGTCTCATCTTCATGCTCCGAGTTTTTCTTTAAGACGCGAGTTCATTTTAATACTCGAGTCCTTTTTAAGACTCCAGTCCTCTTTAAGACTCGATTCCTTTTTTAGACTCGAGTGCTTGACTCTAAACTTCGAGCCTTTTGAGCACACTGAGTCTTGCATTATTGAGTCGAGTCTGTAAAATTATGACTCGGCGACTCGAGTCCTTTGCAACACTACCAGTGGTGCGCGGTGGATACGCGGCCATAGTAAACGTATGTATCGCTACTTTGGCGCCGTCAATAAAAAACAAAAGGCCTTATTCGAGGCTTTTGGCGAGTAGTTCATTGGCCGGCCGTCACGAATGAGTAGTCTCGAATATCGGCACAGAAAAAGCTGAGCTAAGTCCCATTATACCTCTATATTAATGTTTTTTTTTTTTTTTTTACAGAAACACACGAAAAGAAAGACTAGAAACCAAAATCATCAAGATCGGAAATCGCCAGTTAGTATTATTATAAGATTGGAAGGAAAAACGACAGCCGTTTTTTTGCTGTCATGGCAATTTTTGCTTTTCATAAATATTGCTTAAGTCTGTGATGTGGCACATTTTGCAATGTTTTGTTACCTAAGAATTACTGTTACTTTGTAACGCATAGGTATATTCATTATAAGGTTTGGTTATACATGTAAAATTTGTTGGTTACACGCAAAGCAATAATTTATAGTACAAAATTAAATAATTATTTGTCTGCGGCCCAGCTACTAGCGGGTAGGAGTAAAGGCCCACGAGCTTATAAGTCGACAACTGAGCGTGTTTTGCTCCATATCAGCCTATATTGTTCCCACTGCTGGGACACAGGCCTCCTCTCCTTGAGAGGGAGCGGGCTGCAAACCACCACGCGGGCCCAGTACGGGTTGGCAGATGTCCTTCGAATTGTTGGTTCTAGGACTTGCCGGTTTCCTCACGATGTTTTTCCTTCACCGTTTTTGAGAGCAGGGATGATGAAATTATTTACACAAAGTAAAGCGCCTGCATGGGTTCAAACCCACGACTTACTACTCGTAAGTCGTGATGATACCACTTGGCCACCACTTCTCACTAGATGAGAATATAAATGGTGAGCGGTCTGTGGTAGTCGGCAATCGAACTCTGTAAGATTTCCTACTCACATTTTTGTTGTTTATGGCAACCAACCTGACGCACCTCACTGTCATCAAGACCAAGCTTTTAGATTGGTACCTGGGGCAAGTTGTTTAGCTTTAATGTTGTCTGATTAACATCTATTGATACCAGCTACCAATGTACTTGCGTTTTTGTTTTATGTACTTATTTTTGTCCAGTGTATGAAGTATGATCTGAGAAATCAAAATCAAGTTTTCAATGATTTTATTTTGCTTATTATCTGTCATACAAATAATTCCAAGTGAATCATGTTTCTCGCTTTTAAGTATTGTTTTGAGATGTTATTTTCATCTTTTATTATTAAGTATTTACATTATGTTTAAACATGATTGTCTTAATATAAATAAACATTGTTTTGTAAACGCTAGTTTATTTATTATAAATTAGAAACTCTGAGTCAATATATATACCAAAGAAAGATTATGGGGACACACTACTATTACCAGACAAATTACTTTGTAGATCGGCCAGGTTACCTATACTAGGTCACTAAGAATACCTACATATTTATGGAGACATTTTCTTCACGGTTTTCAAAAACAACCAATTAGAACTTGATTGGTAAGCAAATTGACTAAGAATGGGCCGTAAAATTTTTTTATGGGAAACTATGAAATGGCGCATGGTGTATTGTATCAACCTGCTCAACAATCTATTTCCTCGACACTGTACACTAAATTCTGGCCCATTATCTTATGTTGAATTTGCTTATGTTGACGTAAAACAAATTATACCTCAATAAAATTAAATGGATTTAAATAAAACAATTCGATTTTTTTACAAATCTTTTATTTTTTTTACCAAAATATGTATTTAAGTTACTTCTGGAGTACTTAATGAGCTTACACAATGATATTTCAAATTCTACTTCTTAGACAGTTCCTCTATATATAACGCTATTCGGATTTGTTCTATGTACATTTTCAGCTGGTTGTACCAGACTGCATACTGAGTATGACTATCCGAGCTACTTCCTAGGTCATGATCAGGGTATCTTTTGCCTTCATTATGGTAATAATTATTTATCTTACTATTGTTATTTGTTATTTTTTTAGTATTCGCTTTCCTTATAGATTCTCTAGAATCGCTTTCACTACTAGAGGAATCTGTTTCACTTGAACTTCTTTCATTGTCTTGCTTACTATACACCTTTCTGTCCCTCGGTGGAGGCTTATTCTTATTTTCAGCCTCCTTGTATCTAATATTACTTGATTTCTGTGGTTGTTGTATATTTTCATGATTATTTAAATTTGTGCTATGTGGTTTCTTTGGTTTACTATTACTACATTTTGATGACAGAAAAGATGTTGGAAGCCCTGCATCTAACAATGCCTTGTTTAAGAGAGATTCATCAAATTCGTAGTCACACAATCCATCGCCTACATTCGTCCCTTGTTTCTTTTGAGGTGCCCTCTTCCTGATAGTCTTATTAAGTGATTGAAAATTTATCTCACATGCTTCATCAGGTTTACCAAGTTTAATCTCATTTTTCTTAAGATTTTGTTTGTTATTTAAAAGTTTGATTTGGTCTCTTAATTCCTTTAAGGTGCCTTCTATTTCAGTGTTTATTTTTACTTTTAGAGGAGTATTATTAAGCATGCTCAAGGTTGGTACACACTCGCTATTGGATTCTGCATTTAAATTGTTGTAAGAAGGATCAGAATCATTTTCTTTATGTGATTTAAAACAAGTTAGTAAATCACTGAAAGATTCTATTTCACTTTCTTTAGTCTTGTCAAATGAGTTGCATAATGTTTCGAAACTTTCAGTTTCATCACACTTCTTCCCATCAGTATCTCCATTTGTTAATTTATGGATTAGCTCATAGTAGGCTTCATTTTTATCAATTTGTTGGCATATTATTGGGGCTTGGGAGGAATCACATTCATTATGATCAAAATTTTCTTCATCCCAAAAGTTTTTTAGGACTAATAATTCATTCATTGATTTTATATACTTTTTAAATTTTGTCTCCTCTGGTCCTTCACTTAGTATAGTAACAGCAATACCATACGAGCCAAATCTTCCAGCCCTTCCAATTCGATGTAAATATGTTTGCCAATCATGTGGTGGCTCAAAATTTATGACTAAATCAACATTAGAGGCATCTATACCTCTTGCTGCTAAGTCTGTAGATATTAATATTCGGCATTTATAATCTTGCAACATTTTCAGTGCATCCAAACGATCAGTTTGTCCCTGTTGACCATGTAATTTTTCTGCAGGCCATTTTTCACGTAGAAGCATCTTGCACAAATCCCTAACTCTAACTTGATAATTACAGAAAATCAAACATTGCTTAAATTTCTTATAAGATAATATTTTGAGTAGTTCATCAAATCTGTTTTGTGTTTGCTTCACAATATTAGAGTTGCTCTTTACACAACTAACTAATTGATTAATTCCCAAGAGAACACTTGTACTATCAGGGCAAATGTGTTGAGCATTTAGAACATATTTACTCATAACAGACTTTAACAATTCAGGGTATGTGGCACTACTCATAATAACTTGCTTTTCTTTAGGTAATATTGAAAAAATATAATTAATATCTGCCTGAAAAGACTTTTCCATTAATTTATCTGCTTCATCGAGAACCAATAATCGCACAGCTGTTACATCAATGTGATTTGCTTGAATTAAATGCCTTAGTCGCCCAGGACTGCCAACAAGTACATGCACATTATTTTTTAATTTTCCTATATCTTCCTGTATAGACAATCCACCAATTACAACTTCAACATTTAAACCTACAACAAAAGATTTATTGTGATTAGTGTGTTTGCATAGCATTTTAATTAAAAACAGACAAATTTATATTTTGGAAAACAGGACTGAATGGAGTCTGTACAATAATCCATGCATATGAAAATCAAGTGCACGTAATACAGAAACACTTCACTCCCAGTACTTACTTTTCAAATTGGAACCAATTTGAGAAATTACATCACATATTTGAGCTGCAATTTCTCTTGTAGGTGCCAAGATAACAGTTTGCAAGCCTTTCTCTAAGTCCAATTTCTCCAGAGCAATAACTGTAAATACAGCTGTTTTACCAGTCCCAGATTTAGCTTCAAGTAAAAGATCTAAAAATAAATAAATATGCCAAAATTAATAAAATCAAAAGTCATTTATTCAAACTAGGCTGAGAAATATATCTAGGCTGAATAATATGAAATTATATGACTCTTGACAATTCTAAAATCCTTTGAAGAAAGTTGCATTATTTAGTTGTAAGATTACACTAGCCGCCTTTGTCAAGTAGAAGAATCAGAGTCGGTAGTGCTCTTATATTAAACTAAAAGAATCATCAGTAAAGATATACTACGAACCTGAGGACTTAGCTCAAGTTAAACTGAAAATTATTAGATATTAAAATAAACCTTTGGCACATCTTACCAAATCCACATTTTCCCAGAGGTATGCCGTGTAACTGAATTGGAGAAGGTTTGTAAAACCCGCAATTAGTCAACCCTTCTAAAGTAGTAGGTGATAGCAGCATCGTTTCGAAGGTAATATCTTCAGATATTTTAACATCTTGGGTTCTTAACCCTTCATTAATATCGTGGGCAAGAACCATGGTTAAAATACACAAATAACTACTGGTGTTAGACAGAAACTACAACACTTATTTACTGCGCTTTGTTTTTTGGAACACAAAATGAAACAATAAATCAAGACCCTGATGATTTTCAAAAGTTTTGTAATTCTGCTGACTACAGTTTAGTTTTCCAGTACAATTTCTATCTACCACTACTACCTATCAAAAGTGAAAAGTCAAAGTGTCAAACTCGATAACACAGAACAATATTCTCGATAATGACAATTGACAGCTTACAGCCTGTCATACGAAAACCAACGTATCTAAGGGCGAGCGCGCACTGCCTTGCGGTGCGTTTATTCTACCGCACGGTAGAATAAACGCAGTCATGGGTCCGCCCGCGCACTGCGGTGGAAAAAACGCACGTTTTGTCATTCAAGTTACAACTGTGAAGCCCACACCACACGTCGTTATGGACTAATACAAGAATCGCTATCTGCATATGTCTATACTAATATTATAAAGCTGAAGAGTTTGTTTATTTGAACGCACTAATCTCAAGAACTACTGAAAAATTAATTAATGTTTGGTAGCCCATTTATCGAGGAAGGCTTTAGACTATGTAACATCACGCTGCGGTCAATAGGAGCGGAGTATCAATGATAAATATTGCAAAAATGGAGGAAAGTTATTCCTTTTGAGAGCTGCGCTGCGTAAACAACGGTTACAGTAACGTAGCAATGATTTATGACGAAATTGTTCCTGTTGAAAAATTCTAGAAAAAAAATCATGATAACATTATGTCTATCTTTTAAGGTTGGCTCACTATAACGTTTTTAACTGTAATCAAATCATTAAGCTGACGAGGGGAGTCGGGGCTGCAAGAAATTTAACGCGGACAAAGTCGCGGGCAGAAGCTAGTCTTATAATAGTTTGTTAAGAATTGCTGGTCCTGAAATTCTGCGATTGACTCTCGCACCGCCGCGCGCCGTGCCGCCGCCGTCGCCGGACAAACGCTAAGTAACGACATATCTGTGTCGCAACCCAACAGCAACTGAGCGTGTCTCAGTGCGTTTATTTCACCGCAGTGCGCGGTACTTCTTAGAACTCTATGCGATACAAAAATTTGTGCGGTAGAATCACCGCAAATTTGCAGCGATGACTCTACCGCATGCGTTTATTTCACCGCAGTGCGCGCACTTCTATGACATTTCATACTTCACAAATTATGCGGTAACAAAACGCATGGCAGTGCGCGCTCGGCCTAACGCGACGTCCTGCGTGAGCGATCTAGACGCGAACGCGAAGCGGCACGGCGCGGCGCGAAAACAACAAACAGTCGAAACATATTGAAGTGTCCTACATGGCCAAACGCACGTGCGTGCGGTGCGGAGCGGCGCGAAACGAAGCGAACGCGATCAGTTGGCTTGATATTTTCGCGCGAACTGGATGCGGTGTCGTCGTGCTTTTTATTTGGTTATAATTTCGGATTTATAGAAATTTTAATTAATGCTATCCAAGAACGTCTATATTATACGAAAACTTTAGAGGTGTCAAGGGACACCCGGATGGAACGAAGTTCCTTTCCAGGATTCATAATAGTTATAATTTTTTAATTATTTATTATGTAGGTACAAAAACCTGTATACACTCAACAAAAATATTCTCTCTTTCTCACTCTCTCTCTCTACCTCGCTCTCTCTCTCCCTCTCTCTCTCTCCTTCTCCCCCTCTCCCCCTCTCTCCCTCTCTCCCTCTCTCCCTCTCTCCCTCTCTACTCACCACAAAAAAAACAACAACATACAAAATATATACGGTCGAATTGAGAAACCTCGTCCTTTTTTTGAAGTCGGTTAAAGCATGTCGTGACAACTTTTCGTAAGAATTTTTTTCCGTCTAGCCCCCTTTCACAACGCGCGATAAGGAACTTCGTTCCAATAAAAGGAATAAAAAATATCACAACCGGTTATTATCATACCGCGAATGGGAGGATTTGGCCAAATTAACTGGGATCCATTGCCTAGATAGTGACATTGAAGAAACTGAAGTAACAAAATTTCTAGGGTTATATATTGATAACAAACTTAATTGGAAATTACATATTGACCATGTATGCAAAAAGCTGGGACAGTTTTCATATGCACTACACAGATTGCGTAAAACAGCAAATCATAGAACTTTACTAACAGCTTACCACGGACACGTTAGCTCTATCCTCAGATACGGTGTAATATTCTGGGGCAATAGTACAGACAAGGAGCGTGCCTTCATTGCTCAAAAACGTTGCATCAGGGCTATATTTAAATTAAAACAAACTGAGTCATGTAAGAAATTTTTTAAAGAGGTGAACGCATTAACATTGCCATGTGTATATATATTTTAGACAGCAGTATTTGTCAAAAATAATATTGGCATGTATAATTACTACACACGTATACGGCGTAAGAACAAATTGCGCACAGTAGGTAGCAAGACGCATCTAATGCATGAAAGTATCTTTTGTATTGCTTCATCAATCTTTAATAATATTCCGGGGCCTATAAGAACAATCACGGAAATGAGAAAATTTAAAAAGGATCTCCATGACCTACTAGTAAACAAGTGCTATTACTCTATAAAAGACTTCCTATCAGACAAATCTCTGCTCCAATATAGTTCCCCTCAGTCATGATGCGTTCAGTGGCTTACCTTTATTCGTTCCGTTTTGCATTTATCTTTTAATTTTAATTTTTATGTGACATTTTGAATTTATAATAATAATGTAATTGTAATTATAATTGTATGTAAATTATTGTATGCCCTAAGGGCGGGACGTAGCCGATGTTAATTTAATTATTATTTAAGACCTGTGTTATGCACCTACCTATGATCCACAATAAACTTTGAATTTGAATTTGGATTAACTGGGACTTTCTAAGTATACAATATTAGTCCCACTTCTTTGCCGTTCATACTTCTTGAGTGTTTGATATTTAAGAAATGAATTTTCCAATAATATTTGTTTGCGTCCGTCCATGACAAATGCACAGTGCCCACTGAACGGCGGCGGCGCGGCGGCGGCGCGTCGCGTCGGTGGCGGCTGTGCGAGACGATTCGCGTGCACGTAGGACATAGCCGCCGCGTCGCACCGCGTCGCATTGAATTCGCGTGTCACCGCTTCATAATCGCGTTCGCTTTGATCCGCCTACGTAGGACGTAGCGTTACGCTACGTCCTACGTGCACGCGAATCGTCTCGCACAGCCGCCACTGACGCCGACGTTCAGTGGGCACTGTGGATTTGTCATGGACGGATGGAAACAAATATTATTGGAAAATTCATATGTTAAATATCAAATACTCAAGAAGTATGAACGGCGAAGAAGTGAGACTAATATTGTATACTTAGGTCCCAGTTAATTTGGCCCAATCCTCCCATTCGCGGTATGATTATAACCGGTTGTGATATTTTTTATTCCTTTTATCCTATAATATAGGACGTTCTTGGATAGCATTAATTAAAATTTCTATAAATCCGAAATTACTGAAAATTTCTATAAACCAAAAAAAAAATACGACGGCACCGCATCCAGTTCGCGCGGAAATATCAAGCCAACTGATCGCATTCGCTTCGTTTCGCGCCGCTCCGCACCGCACGCATGTGCGTAGGACACTTCAATAGGTTTCGACTGTTTGTTGTTTTCGCGCCGCGCCGCGCCGCTTCGCGTTCGCGTCTAGATCGCTCACGCAGGACGTCGCGTAAGTCAACAGCTCGCCGCTGCGCTACCGTCTAAACGTGACTCTGGCGGAATAGTCGACATCGGCTCAATTGCCAAAAGCAAAAAAAAAAAAAAAGTTCCTTGACAAAAGCCGGCTCCACACACTTGGCTTGCACTTAGCATTTATTTTTTGTTTTTTTTTTTTCAAACAACTAACAAATGTCGATGTCAATCAACTCACCAAAGCCAAAAAGCAAAGTGATGCTAGAATCCCTTTCAGATTTTGGCATCGCTTCACTTTGGTGAATTCCCGTAATTTTGGTTGATTCTTGTAATTTTAAAAACGTTCACAATCTAAGATCTGCTCTGAAAAACGCTGCTTTCTGTACTCCTCTATACAAATACGTAATTTACGTAGAAAGGGATACAAAGGTTTTCATTCAAGTATTAATACATATACGGAATAAGATTTTATCCCGTGCGTAAATTTTAACGAATTAAACTTAAACGAGTTATAATAACCACGCAATTTGAGTTTGTAGGTCACGCAGTTTGGAGTCAGATAGGCAGTCGCTCCATATAAATAGGGCACTTTTATAGATGTTTATCAAACAGCTAACGTGAAAAAAAAATCTTTCAATACCTCGGCGCCTGAGTATTCATCTTTTAAACAAACGAAAAAAAACGGAGGTGGTTTTTTTTATATATGGCCACGCATAACTTCTTACAGAGTGCTCTGATTTTGATAATTCTTTTTTTATTGGATAGGGTAGGTACCTATATCCCGAAGGTGGTCCCATGTAAATTTGGAAAAAAAAACCAACCGTAAGGGTTCAGGAAAATAGGAGATGATTGATTAATCACTCATTGATTGTAAAGTATGATCACGCATAACTTCTTACAGAATAGTCCGATTTTGCAAGCATGTAGTAATTAGTAGATTATAAAAATAAAAAAAAACTTTTTAACAAAAAATAAAACCGCCGAAAAAACTGAAAAGCAAAAAATAAGAATCCTAAGTAATTTTGAGTCAGCGCCAAACAATAAATGACCAAGGATCACCTTAAACTTATAGATATAACCAAACCAGATTAGTTATTAAATTTGCTTGTTTGGCGCTGACTCAAAATTACTTAGGTTTCTTATTTTTTCGCTTTTCAGTTTTTTCGGTGGTTTAATTTTTTGTTAAAAGGTTTTAGGTCTTTGACTCGAAATAACATTTGGCAAAAGTTGTGTTAGTTTTCAATTTTCAAAGCTTTCAACTTAATTCCAAATATAGTGTTAGGTATTATTGTAAAGGTTAAGGCCCAACTAGAGATCTTTGTAGGTCTTCGAACTCTCCTCTCCTTGAAGAGCTCTTTCCAGTCGTCCATAGAATAGCATAACACAGCATTTTATGGCAAATTAGTATTGTTACGAGCTGGGGTTCGGGATAAATTAATTTAAACCAATATTAACGAAACACACAAAACAGTTTAATTAACTAAACACAAATATCGTCAAACAGAATCACTTGTTTCGCTTGTACTGTATCGCTTGATTCGTATTCGCTCGCTTCCGAAATCGAACTGCCCGTCGGGCCGAAAATCCGCTATTTAAATCCCAAGCAGAACATTCGCGAACATTCAACACTTTTCCACAGTTTACTAGTAGCGTAGAAGCTTCTAAGTACTTCCACAATTAACTGTTTAATGTTTAATCCCACTATTCGACAATAGATGGCGGTAGCGTCTACGTACAATTTACGTGTAGTACTGGCTACTTGACAACAGATGGCGTTAGCGTGTCGTTTCCAGTAGTTTCGAACACTGCCCCAACCTTAGATGGAATTAGCGTGACGTTTCTAGACTTTTCGATATACGTAACGCTGCCCCTTTCTGAGATGGAGTTAGCAAGATGTTTCTAGACTTTACGATCTACGTAACAGTATTGTGAAAATGTCTAAACTTTTAAGCCCAAGTAGTCACCTATTTAAGTCATTAACTTTGAACGGACTAACAAATTGGCAAATTGTGTTAGAAGCAGAGGGTGTCTTTAAAAAGCTCTTTGTATTAGTATAAATCTTGTGACTATTGAGCTTAAGGGTAACCATAGTTCACTCCCTATTCTCCTTATTCGGATCAGTCGCAAAAATATAAGCTCCATCTTGTTTATCCCAACCTGTGATTCCAACCAACCCAATCCCTGACCACCCCTGACCTGCAGCTTTGAAAATACTTTTATTAATAATCTGTGACCGTCAGTGTTGCTTGTCTATAGCCGGCGATAAACTATGATAGATCACTAGACTAAGTTTCTGAACGGATTTTTGTGAAATGGCGAATTTGTGATTCTTGTGGATCAATTTATTTTATTTGAATAATAATTTTATATGGAAAATATGCAGTATTGTGAAACATTTGATTGAGTGTATTGTATTTAAAAAATGCTTATCGGTTACTGACTCTGTTCTTATTATGATATACGAAACCAGTTGATTGCATTTTTGTCAAGTGTTAGGTTTCCTCGCGAAACAAAATCTACACAGGTAAGCACAGTTTTCAATTTTATTTTGTGAATTGCGCTGTATTCGTCTAATCTGCTAGAAAAGTTTATTGCTTATGAAATTCTGTTGGTTACCTGTATTACAGACGTAGTTATGTTCATTCTAATTCATATGTAGGTCATGAAAATAATACACAAATAAAGTATATACCTACTGTGTGGTCTGACTTGTATTTACTTTTGTGATACTAGGCAAAATAGTGTTAAAACTAGCTCCTGCCGTTCATGAAGTTATGGAAATCCTATGAAGCCCATGAAAATCTTTCAGTAGCTAGATGATAACTTGTAATACAAAATATTAAAACCTATATTTTTTTTGTCACCTATTTTTATCCTGATGTTTGGGTTAGTCCCATCTGCAGTGTCTGATAAGAACATGATTTTAGGATATAACTATGAATAACAACTGTGCTGGAGTTGGAGCAGGTGCTGTAGGTGGAGGTGGAGGTGCATATGATGCTAAGATAGCTGGGTTGTATGATTTACTGGACACCCTGGGCTCTGGTCACTTTGCTGTTGTTAAATTAGCTCGCCATGTCTTTACTGGTGAAAAAGTGGCAGTTAAAGTTATAGATAAAAGTAAACTGGATGATGTCTCTAAATCACATTTATTTCAGGAGGTAAGTTTTCAAAATAATCATACAATTTTTATTAAAGTTTGAGTGAATAAGTGAGAATATATGATTTATCAATCAGAGATATTCAGGGGAGATTAAATTTTGAAAAAATGTAAAAGTTGCAAAAATATGATATCAAAATGAGAGCAATAGGTAATTGCAGCGTTTGATAACCATAGTTTGGCAATGTTAGTGCCTGATCAAACTTTTTCATATTATTATATTAAATATGATTGATTACCTACTCTATGCTAATTTTGTTTTGTGCACTTTTGTGATAAAAATATTATGGACACCAAAAGTGATATTTTCAGTACTTTAGTCTGCTTATTTTTTGACCAGAAAATAAGAGCATTCATTATAAAGGACATCTTTACAATTACTTCTAGATTTAACAGACAAATATTTGAGTAAATTCTGTTGAAATGTAATTGATTGAACTCTGACCGTCACCCCCTTTAAAATTTCAATTACTTTGTATAACTTTCTGGTGCTACTCTTGCCTATAAAATGGTACTTTATTTTTCAGGTCCGCTGTATGAAGTTGGTACAGCATCCTAATGTGGTGCGTCTGTATGAAGTAATAGACACACAAACTAAACTATATTTAATACTGGAATTAGGAGATGGTGGCGACTTGTATGATTACATTATGAGACATGAATCTGGGTTATCTGAATCTCTTGCTCGTGATTATTTCCGTCAAATTGTTCGTGCAATTTCATACTGTCATAGGTAGTATAAATGTTTTAATAATATTGGTTGTGGTTAATATATATTAAATACTATTTCTTAACTATTTCTTTCCGCTTTTTCAGGTTACATGTTGTACATCGTGATTTAAAACCAGAAAATGTAGTATTTTTTGAAAAACTAGGTGTAGTGAAATTGACTGACTTTGGATTTAGTAATAAGTTTTGTCCTGGTCAGAAATTGGAAACTTCATGTGGCTCACTAGCATATTCGGCCCCAGAAATTCTTCTTGGTGACTCATATGATGCTCCTGCAGTTGATGTGTGGTCTCTAGGAGTGATACTCTACATGCTTGTTTGTGGCCAAGCTCCCTTTCAAGAAGCTAATGATAGTGAAACATTGACAATGATTATGGATTGTAAATATACTATTCCTCTACATATATCTAATTCTTGTAAAAGGTATGATTTATGCACAGTCTATTATTACTTGATTCATTTATTATTTAAATATACTTTTGCCTACATTGAAAAGACACTGGTTTTCTTTCTGCATTTCTTGAATAGAAGAGTAACCAATGGTTCACTAGCCCTAGATCTAAACAACTGGTATTCATGGGAAGAGGCCTTTCCCTAGCACAGGATTGTTGCAGACTAACAGTAACAAGTAATGTAAGCTTGTTTACATTGATAACTTTATTAGTCTTGAAGGTCAATCAACATAAATACAAGTTTATTTTCATAGTTAATCAAATTCCTGATATTTTCAAATGTTTTTATTTCAAATTACAGGCTTATAGGAAGAATGTTAGTAAGGGAACCCGAAAAACGCGCCACCCTCTCAGAAATAGCTACTGACCCATGGGTTACAGCCGGTGAAGGGGTGACTGTGGAAGATTTTGACACACCTTTAGTGGCAAAAGAGCAGCTTTCAGAGGAAGATCGCTCTGCTATAGTTCAAAAAATGGTTAATGGCCCCATTGCTTCTAAAGAGGAGATTTTGGAGGCTCTAGAGAAGAATGAATATAATCACTTAACCGCCACATATTACCTTTTGGCTGAAAGGAAACTTAGATCCAAAAGGTAAATCTTTGAGCAAATCTTACAAAACTTTCTGATTTATCAAGACATTTTAAGAGTCTGCGATTTTAAACAAAACATGTACGAGATCTTTGAATTGATCGATTTCTGCAGGCAGGAGGCGACACTCCGCGCACGGAGGCCCGAAGCCCTGAGCGTGGCACGCGGCGCAACGGCCGCGCCCACGCCACAGCCGCGCTCCCTACTGGCGCCGCCCGCGCTCTCCGCCGCGCCGCGCACGCCGCAGGACGTGCCGCCGGTGAGTGTCATCACATTGTTACACTTGGCGCGCCGGCCGCGCTCTCTACTGACGCCGCCCGCGCTCTCCGCCGCGCCGCGCACGCCGCAGGACGTGCCACCGGTGAGTGTCATCACATTGTTACACTTGGCGCGCCGGCCGCGCTCCCTACTGGCGCCGCCCGCGCTCTCCGCCGCGCCGCGCACGCCGCAGGACGTGCCGCCGCACGGTGGATCGAAAATCGGCTGTAGAAGACATAGGATCTCGATTTCTTAAATGTTATTTTTTTTGCTGGAAATGACTTCTGCTGATCATTACTGTTCTATAAAATGTCATATGAAGTAAATATGTGCACAAATGGAAGAGTTATAATTTTTATAAGAAAAAAATGTATGGAGCTAGTATGAAAAATCGAATTATCTCCTAAACGGCATGTTCAACCGTAATATCCTTGGAGGTGGTCATAATGCTAATTATTTATAATTTTTTAGTTGCGGATTTGACGAAAAATTTCATGCCGTTTTTTTTTAAAAATCGTCAAAATATTTTCATTTGTTTTTTCATATGAAACGATTCCTTTTAGTGTTTATGTTGAACACAGACTTTTAACTACACGTAACATAAAATAGCATCACTCCTATATTTCCGAAGGAGTTGGCAGAGGTTTATAGTACACCCACACGTAGACAACTATGCTTGAGCTAGATATTTATTAACACATCGTGAGTTTTAAAACTTTTCATACAACCAAATTACCAATTGTTTACTCTTCTAATGAGTCCGAAAAGAAGTGATTCAGTAACTACACTGATTAGGTCTTCTAATGAGTCTTTATAGGTGATTTAATGATTTTCAATATCTCACGACAATTCCAACTATGGATTACATTCAACTTTTCCTGATAAGTAAGCTAATTTGTTAATTAGCAGTGCTATGAGTTCTAAGAATAGTTAGTGACAATTATAAATTTTCATTAGCTAATGAGAAGATAACTAATGAGGGTAGTTACCTAATTATTGGCGTTTTGCAATAAAAGGGCTACAGTTTTGTTTTATAATTTAGTTTGTTCACAACTGTGTAACTGCTAACACTAAATCTGCGTCTATAAAATCTTAGAATTGAAAGTTTAATCACGAATTTAGACTTGTTTGTTCTTCTACGAAGTGAGAGTACTTCATTTGATCATGAAGTATTGTTCAGTGCAGTTGTATCCCGCATAGGCGATTGCCTGTGACGAAGATCGTGTTGTTCTCAAAGAATTTTGTCGGAGATTTACGCGAGCCGCTTTACAAAGGTGGCAGAAATCCAACCGATTCCTTGATAATTTCAGGAGAAAGTACGAGAATTGGTTGGGAGCAAATATTGATTGGCCGAGTTTTGTGCAAACTATAGTTAATCAAGAACCAAGTGTTGATGAGATACCAAGAGCGCCCTCAGTCTCTCCAGAACCGTCGACATCAACGTCCATTGGAACAATGACGAAAAGATCCCGTAAACCATTCGAAGATCTGGGAAGTAAACAAAAAAAGAGAAGATCTGATGAACACACAGGCGAAGATTCCAGTGAATTGGCATATGCAGCTGCAGCACGTTTAAAAGAAGAAGGGAATGGAGATATCGCCTCTGTCATCGAATACATGATGAAAAATCCTGAAGCAGCCGCTAAATTAAATGAAACGCTTAAGAAACCAGCGAAAACAATCATACTTACGTCAGAAAAGGCGCTTGGATTGCTTTTTTCGCTAAAACTCTCAAAGTGGCAATATATTACGTTGCGAGAGGCTGCCATTCGGGAAGGTGCTAAGGATATTTATCCATCTTACTATAAAGTGCAACAAACTAAGCTTGATTGCTACCCTCCGAAGCAATCAGTGACAGTTACTGATTCATCGGCTAGGATTACACTTCAAGCTTTACTTGATATCACAGTTACAAGTATCCTTCAAAGCCTTTCTAAGGAAGAGCATAACAAGCAGTTGAAGCTGATATCCAAGTGGGGATTTGATGGTGCTTCTAACCAAAGCCGATACAAGCAGAAAATGGAGGGTGAGGAAGATGACTCGAGCATTTTCATGACCTCCTTGGTGCCACTTAAACTGACAGATGGAGACAACATCTTATGGACGAACCCAAAACCATGCTCAGTTTTGTATTGTCGTCCAGTTCAGTTTACTTTTGTAAAGGAGAGTGAAGCAGTTGTCCTTGAGCTGAAAAAACAAATGGATGAAGAAATTGAGGCCCTTATCCCCTCAGAGTGCAATAATAATAATAGGGTGACTCATGAACTAATGATGACGATGATCGACGCTAAAGTTTGCACTTACCTTTCTGAAGCTAGATCAAATGCATCGTGCTACCTGTGCTTAGCAAAACCTACAGAAATGAACCGCTTAGATGCTGTAACATCAAAAATTGTGTGTTCTGACCTGTATGAATTTGGCTTGTCATCCCTACACGCCCGTATAAATTGTATGGAATGTCTGTTACACATTGCATACAGGCTCGACTTCAAACGGTGGGCAGCGAGAAGTGATGAGCAGAAATGCTACAGACAAGGAAGAAAATAATTCAAAATAAATTCAAAGATGAGCTCAATCTGTTGATTGATATAGTAAAACAAGGCTCGGGAACCACCAATGACGGGAATACTGCAAGAAAATTCTTTGAGTTTCCTAATAAAACCGCAGCTATAACCGGTTTGGATGAAGACCTCATCAAAAGATTTGCTGTAATTTTACAAGCAATTACATCTGGAGAGCAGGTCGATATAATAAAATTTAGAGATTATGCCCGCAAAACAGCAGAAAAGTACGTATTATTATACGACTGGTACTACATGTCGTCAACCGTTCATAAATTATTAATCCATGGGGCTGACATAATTGAGAAAAATAATATTGTGCCGATTGGGACTCTCTCGGAAGAAGCCTCAGAGTCTCGAAACAAAGATTTTAGGAGGTTTCGAGAACATCATTCGCGGAAAAGTAGCAGGCAGAATTCCAATCAAGACATTTTAAATATGCTTGTTGTTTCTTCGTATCCTTTGCTAAGTGCACAAAGGCCTAAGTTAGATGCCAAAGCAGAGCTTTTTACACGCTTTATATTAGCTTCACTTGTATGTTTGTATATTTGTATGTTTGTTTGTAACCGACTCCTTATAGTGCGATTTTGACTCACTTTAAACGACCAGATTTCATTCAAACTTTGCACACCTGTCAAGGACTGATGACAATGCAATAGTTTCATAAATTTGTGCCCTTACCCTTGCCAGGGTTACCAGGACAGCAAAAAAACTGTCACAAACTACGCTGACATACGTCTCAAAATTCGAAATACCCTAAAAAATAGAAAATAAATAATAGTTTAAAAAAACTAAAAAACACGCTTCCATGGAAAACCAAACTAAAAAGTACAAAATAATGGAAAAAAAGCGTGGGGTGCTTTTAAGGTATTTTTTTATTGATATCAGGCACCCAAAGGGGAGGTTTTTTAGTTTTTTTAAACTATTATTTTTGCTGAAACTCTCGACTTAATTCAATTTCAGGAAACTGAGTTCGAGTTTTTGGATATATCCAATCTGGATGCTGACTCAGAATTGGAGTCTGACAACGAGAGTGATAAGGAAAATTTGTAAAAAAATTATATATGTACTTATTTGTAAATTTGTATTTGAGTCTGTTTGGGTTTTTTTTTTGTAATATTTAATGATATTTTGTCTTTTTTTATTTATTTTACTTTATTTTACAAATGCTTAGTATTAATTCCTTAAATTAAATTATTTTGTATACCGGATGACATTTTTTACCGTCTTGACCTTCATATGGTGTGTTGTGTAACTAGAATAGAAGGCAGGAAGGCCTTCAGATTCATCGTAGGTGACTAAAGGAGCGCGGGACGCGGGTGGACAGGGATGCGCGTGCGGCTCGTGCTCCTGCGAAAGATCAATGAGGCCGCCTATCAGCCGGCTTCAAAGGGTAGGACCGCGCTCCGAAATCAATGATACATGCCGCGCATTGAGTAGGGTGCGTATGATTTGAGTTTCGATAGATTTAATTTTTTTTTTTGTTTTTTTTTTCCAAATTTCTGTTTTTGTTGTTCTAGTATGAAAGTGTTACTTTAAATGTGTAGTATTTATTGCTAGATCAATTTAATTACATGTTATTAAAAAAAAAAAAAAAATCTATGCCTAAAGCTTCTACTCCGTTCACCTATTACCCCCATTTTTTTTCAAGACGCTAAAAAAAGTCACCCAGTATAATATAACTTTATATGTTACTTAAATAAGAGTTTGATAATCTTTTTTTATTTAAATTAATAAAAATGTGTAAAAAAACAGCAATTTTTTAATTTAATTTTTCTTGTTTTGTGTGTTCTTAATATTTCTTGTTTTGTGTGTTCTTAATATTTGGGTTAATAACATATCGAACTTTTTGACTTGGACACTAAAAGGGATCGTTTTACATGTAAAAATAAATAAAAATATTTTGACGATTTTTTTAAAAAAACGGCATAAAATTTTTCGTCAAATCGGCAACCAAAAAATCATAAATAATTAGCACTATGACCACCTCCAAGGATATTACGGTTAAACATGCCGTTTAGGAGATAATTCGATTTTTCATACTAGCTTCATACAAATTTTTCGTAAAAAAAATATATTTCCTTCGTTTTTGGGCAGAATTAACTCGGGTGTCATTTTTGTACATAGTAATGATCAGCAGAAGTCATTTCCAGCAAAAAAAATAACATTTAAGAAATCGAGATCCTATGTCTTCTACAGCCGATTTTCGATCCACCGTGCGCCGGTGAGCGTCATCACATTGTTACACTTGGCGCGCCGGCCGCGCTCCCTACTGGCGCCGCCCGCGCTCTCCGCCGCGCCGCGCACGCCGCAGGACGTGCCGCCGGTGAGTGTCATCACATTGTGATAGAGGTGGGTAACTCCGGTGGTACTGATCCAAAGGTGCCGGTTCCGAACGCGGATCCGGAAACCTTATTGACTCCTCACAATCCTTATCGGCACCGCGGTACCAAATGAATCCGGTCCCGAGAGACGGAGCGGCGGAGCGGCGGAGCGCAGGTTCGGACTCGTTCACTTATCACTACTCGCTCACTCGCTCACTCAGTGACTCGGTGCGTCGTGAGTCGTGTCGATGCCTATTGCCTACTACTGGTTTTGTTGGTAGACAGACAAGACACGGACACGACGAAACAACATGATAAGCGTCCTTGGTACTATGAACTTAGAGTTCAAAATTGTCCAAGAGCTGACGATTTGACAAACATAATAAACATTACGTTTGTCAAATCATTCATCATTTTAAAATTATTTTTATTTCATTTCTTTCTTTCCTAACAATTTACGCTGTCCGAAATTTAAATCGTATGAATAAAATAAAATAAAATGTCCTACTGTAAGTTCTGTAATGTAAACTGTTCAATTCAAAATGTGCCAAATGATCCAAAGTATTCCAAAGATCCGAATGAATAAAATGTTCTGGTCGAACCGCGGAACCAAAATAACCGAGTGAGTCCCGGTGCCAAACGGAACCGAAGGAGCCGATAAGGTGAACCGGTACCGGAGTCGGAGTCGGAATAAGTGAATCAATTCACTTGTCGGAATAAAGATTACCCATCTCTACATTGTGACACTTGGCGCGCCGGCCGCGCTCCCTACTGGCGCCGCCCGCGCTCTCCACCGCGCCCAATTTTATTGGTGTTGGGATTCCCAACACCAATAGAATTTTTCAATTCTAACCAGTCGTTCCAGAGATTAGCACATTCAACCAAACAAACAAACTTTTCAGCTTTATAATATTAATAAAGATGTTTTAGTGGCCGTTGTCGAAATAAAATATCGGTTACGCTTACCCGCGCGTATTTATTTATTTGGTACATGGAGGACTTACAGCTAATTAAAACATACAAAATAATAGTTAAAAAAAAAAAACTAAAAAACACGCTTCCATAGAAAACCAAACTAAAAAGTAGAAAAAGCTTGGGGTGCTTCTGAGGTATTTTTTTATTGATATCAAGCACCCCACGCTTTTATCATTACTTTCTACTTTTTAGTTTGGTTTTCTATGGTAGCGTGTTTTTAGTTTTTTAAACTATTTTTATTTTCTATTTTAGGATGTTTCTTATTTTGAGACGTATGTTAGCGTAGTTTGTGACGTATGTCAGCGTAGTTTTCGAAGACAGTTTTTTTGCTATCCTGGTAAAACCCCGGCAAGGATAATGGCACATAATTATTCCTCTCGCGTCCGGTTCCGGTGCAGGCCTTGTTACGGAGCGAGAGGGCTTCGGAAGCCGTCACCTCTTTCTGCGAAGCTGTAATGCTCGCGAGGGAAGAGGCGGAGCGCGTGAGGGAGAGGCAATCTATGCGCTCTCACGCTCCTAGCCGTTGCAGGAGGAGACGCCCCGGGCGTCAGAAGTTGATTACGGACTCCTGGCCACCGTAGGCGCGGTCTTGCAGGCGGCAAGCAATCGATAGCTCGTCGCCCGGTATGGACCAGGCCCGTGTCGATGGCGCGTAGTGTTCCACGCGCGCGTCAAAGAGATGTCAGCAAGACTGAAGGAGTCCACTAAGACCGATGCCTGCCAGCGTCGCGAGATTTGTTCGAAAGAGTTACCGTGGCCCTGGCATATAGGCAACTAAAGGAACACTGGTGGGTTTTAGTCAGTACAAGTCTGACACACCCTTCCGCTCCACTCAGAGCGGGAGACGTCAATTGATAATTTCCCACCCTAAAAAAAGGTACGTTATTATGTGTGGAGTCAGTCCTACCACTTCAGTGACCGGTCTTGAAAAGCCGCCGATCATCCAAAGTCATTCAAAGCAACATCTGGTGTTCCACAAGGTTCACATTTAGGCCCAATTCTCTTCAACATTTTCATAAACGACATCATACAGTGCTTTAAGCATTCAAAATTCAATCTTTGTGTTACTACACGCAATTAAGTCGTAATAAAATTGTCAAATCTAACATTTATACGATTCGCCAACAAAACCTATGACAAGTAGAAGAAATACGCAACTTCGGAGTATCACTAGATACACTACTTAAATTTGAGAAACATTTTATCGAAGGGATTTAAAATCCTAGGATTTATTTTACGTAACAGCAAAGATTAAGAAGGCGTCTACCAAAATAAAGTTATATAACACACTGGTCATCCTTGAATATAGTAGCCAGATTTGGAATCCTCACTATAAAGTGTCCAAAGAAGTATCCTATATCATCTGTGTTACAACGATCGTTTCGCTAAAAAATTCATCAGCTACAAAGACAGATTAGAGTACTACAAAATGGTCTCTCTTGCAAACAGGAAAAACGGCAGACCTAATACTACTGCACAAACTATTCAGCGGAGTCACAGTCTGTAGTGAACCACTATGTAAACTACGTATAAATGCGCCATCTCGTCTGCCGTGGAAAAGCAGCTTCAACTTATTTTATGTCTCAGGATCCAAAACTAAACTCATTTCGAAACTCTGTAGGTAATACAATGAATTGTCAAAGCATTGGAACCTAAACATAACCATCCCCGAATTTCGAAATACAAAAAGAATAGAACCACCGCAGCAACGAAATAAATTTCTGTCCAATTTTGAATTGACGTCAGGAAAAGTGAAATTATTATTATACTAATCAATTTAAAGTTATTAAGAATGCTCAACATGTAAATAATCTTTTGTATTTTATTTTACTCAAAGAACCGTGTCCCGCATGGTATGGGTACTGGGCCATGACGCGTCCCGAAGTAGCTTATATATCATTAGATAGTGCATAGCCCATATTGATAGAATATGTCGTTCTTATGAGCGTAACTGGTGGGCACACCTTGTTAGAAAAAAAACTTGAGAGGTGTGAAGGGACACCCGGATGGGATGGAACGAAGTTCCTTTCCAGGATTCATGATTGTTATTATTATTTATTATGTACAAATAACCTGTATACACTCAACAAAAATATTCTCTTTCTCTCTCTCTCTCCCTCACTCTCTCCCTCTCCCTCTCTCTCTCTCCCTACCTCACCCCCTCTCTCTCTCCATCACTCCTCTCTCTCTCCCCCTCTCTCTCCCTCTATACCTCACTCTCTCGCCCTCTCTCTCTCTCTACTCACAACAAAAAAAAACAACAACATACAAACAAATACAAACAACAAAATATAAACGGTCGAATTGAGAAACCTCCTCCTTTTTTTGAAGTACTTAGATCGAATTAAACTTTGACCGACAAAGTTTCTGGATATACATATGTTATGCCGTCATGCAAGGAACAAAATAATACTCAATAAAATCCTACTGTTGTTCCTGCAAAAATGGGGCTCGAACCGTAGGCTGTTGCGCTCACATAGCAAGTATTATTTGGTATTTAGGGTATGCAAGGCATCTGACACAGCCAATAAAACCTCCATCAACAGAAATGGGAGATTTATAGGATATGACAGTACCGATGAAGAAACTTCACAGATGTAAACGTCAATTAACAAACCAGTGTTGGGTTGCCTATAATCATACGCCCACTTCCAATAACAATGAAACTATTTTTCCGTGACTATACTCTTAAGACCCTACCTTGAAAATAGATGATAGTTGGATTGTTTCCCCCGCACGCGGGGAGTGGCGGATCTATCTTCAGTGGTCGGCCGACACGTCATCGCCACAAACTTTATTGACTTATTTTACCAATGGCCAAAAGTGGAACAAAGGAATTATCACTGACCGAAATTTAAAAACGTTACTTAGCATGGCCTTTCGCTAAGCATTATTCGTGTCACCGTCGCACAACTGTTAAAATAGAAGTGCAAGATAAAGACGGCAACATATTTAAGAAAAATGTGCATGCCAAGTGACGTTAATTTGTCTCGGTCTTTGAAATTTTTGCGCATAGTAAACTATGGAGTAGACAACTAATACAAAATATTTAAAAACCTTAAACTTAAATTTTGATTAATGGTATGCATGGGTAAAAAAAAAAAAAAATTCAAATCGAATAATGGTTTGTTACAGAATTTGAATTCCTGATTAACGGAAAAATAAAGAAAAAATTCGACCACGTAAGATTTTGTAACAATCTTCATAAATGCTACCATAGTACAATAATATGATATGATAACAATTATTATTTTCGGAAGGGCTTGTGGCTAAGTTACAACAGCTGCACGGGTCGGTCATTCAGGTTAAGCTACGCTTGCCGCAGTTTGTCCGTGGATGGTTGACCATCTTTACAAACCCTTCCGTGCCTCGGAAAGCACGTTAAGCCGTTGGTCCCCCTGCCAGGGTCGCGAGATTAGTTCAAAAGAGGTACCGTGGTCCTGGCATATGGGCAACTGAAGGAACACGGGTGGGTTTTAGTCATTAAAACTCTGACACGCCCTTCTGCTCCACCCAGAGCGGGAGACGTCATTTGATGATATACAATCCAAAAAAAAAGCCGTCGGTCCCGGCTGTCTTTCGTAGATCTTAGACAGTCGTTACGGGTCGTCAGAAGCCCAAAAGTCTGACAACCACTCTTACCAAGGGGTATCGTATTACCCAGTAACCGGGTACTGGAGGTTAGATAGGCAGTCGTTCCATGTAAAATACTGGTACTCAGCTGCATCCAGTGAGACTGGAAGCTGACCTCAAAATAGTTGGGAAAAGGCTAGGCAGATGATGAACAATTATTATTTTCGACTGTCATTATACTTGCTGGTAGTTATTAAAAAAAAACCGGCCAAGTGCGAGTCGGACTCGCGCACCGAGGGTTCCGTACAAACCTGCAGGTCATCATCATCACCATTCGTCATCATCGTTTATGAAATGAAATGTTTTTTTTTTAATTTTTATATTTGTGTTGACTGAATGAAAGGTAAATTGTACGTATTGTTGTGTATTGTTTACGATTTATGACGTATTAAAAAAAAACTGCTAACTAGATCTCGTTCAAACCAATTTTCGTTGGTAGTTTTCATGGTAATGTACATCATATATTTTTTTTAGTTTTATCATTCCCTTATTTTAGAAGTTACGGGGGGGGGACACACATTTTACCACTTTGGAAGTGTCTCTCGCGCAAACTATTCAGTTTAGAAAAAAATGATATTAGAAACCTCAATTTCATTTTTGAAGACCTATCCATAGATACCCCACACGTAAGGGTTTGATGAAATTTTTTTTTTGTGTTTCAGTTCTATGCATGGGGAACCCCAAATATTATTGTTTTAAAAAAAAATGATATTAGAAACCTCAATATCATTTTTGAAGACCTATCCATAGATACCCCACACGTAAGGGTTTGATGAAAAAAAAAATTTTGAGTTTCAGTTCTATGTATGGGGAACCCCAAATATTATTGTTTTTTTTCTATTTTTATGTGAAAATCTTAATGCGGTTCACTGAATACATCTACTTACCAAGTTTCAATAGCACAGCTCTTATAGTTTCGGAGAAAAGTGGCTGCGACATACTCGGACAGACAGACAGACAGACAGACAGACAGACATGGCGAATCTATAAGGGTTCCGTTTTTTGCCATTTGGCAACGGAACCCTAAAAATATCTAGTAAATGTGATTGACTGTCGACTGATTGATCTCTCTATCGACAAAACCGAGCCATAGCTATTATTTACGATATGAAATTAAAAATAACGAACTAATCATCTAGAGGTATATAAATAAAAAGGATGTTGGCATATAAGAGATTGATAAACTTCAACTTCGTTTCACCGATCATCATACATTTTCTTGGCAAAATCATTACTCTCCTTTGGGCCACAGTCAGGTATAAAACCTCACCTTTTACACACTTGTAATGCGACTCCATTCCTTCGTTGTGCTCTTGTATTTAAAGTGTCAGTACTTGACATATAGATATATTGTTGACGTACTTCAAACGTAAAAACGAATCACTTATTTTAATTATTTCTAAATGAACGATTATTATAAGTTTTTGGGATAAAACAGACGTTCTTCTCTAGAAAATAGGGTGTTAACTCAATATTACTTTACAAAGTGAGAATAGATTGTTGCTGTAATGCTTTAGTGAAGGTGGTGAATTCCTCTTACTGTTATCATCGTATTATTGGTATTGAATTCCTGCAAAATGAATGTATTAATTGCCCTGTGCAGGTACTTCTAACCTTGAAGGTACTGTTCAATTTTGGTTTATGGTTCTTCCCATTTTCATACATAATTTAGGTCGTCAGTAAATAGTAATAGAAAAAGAATGTTATATTATTCACAGTCACAAAAATAGACACATATATAGTCTAAATATAAAGTTTTTGGAAAGCCAACACTTATTATATTAAATAATTACAGCAAAATACTTCACTGCTACCTTTTTCTGTGGACATAAATATATAAAAAACGTAATTTTGATCGCACCGATTTGTAAAAAAGTGACATAGATCCGTCGTCGATGAGCCCTACTGGGCGACTGATTTATGAACGAACGAGAGTGATGACACTAATTATTATAGGCAAAAAAAGAGATGGCGATAATGTGTATGCGCTTGGAATAAAATAACGTATGTACCAAAACGAATTGCCGTATTTTATGAATGAAAAGTATTATTAAAACGAAAACTGTTTTACAAAAAGTTAGATAAGATTATTATCAATGTTTTAAAGTAAACTATGTTTAATAAATCTAACGCATTGTGCCTTGAGGCTAAAAAAATCATAAACATGGATAGAACTTTGCGATTTTTTTGTATCGAGAAAATTTTATCGTATCGTGTATTCCTTTTACAGGATACTAGATCATATAGTCAAAAATCATACACTTAAATATTAAGTTCGGCTATCATATGGTAAGAAAGGTACACTTAAAAGAAAAAGCACGGTTTTCGCAATGTGTCACCTTAAACTCCAATTCCTTAGTATGCAATTCATTAATGGACGCACCATGGCCCAAATCGGGACACGGTTCTTTGAATTTATTTTACCTATTTTAAGTTTTTGAATAAATATTCTATTCGGTTGCATGTAATTTTATTTTTTAACCGCTCGTGTCGCATATATACGACAAATATTTCCGTGCCCCTAGCGCCTGTCAATTTCCGTCGTATTAACTGCGTGGTACAACTAAAGCCATTACTAAATAGAGATATTACATAAAACAATTACTTAAAATTATGTCTTGTCGCTCTAAGTTTTGAAAAAGCTTAAACAAAAATAAGTAATTGGCAGCTTGAAATTTTCTTCGATGTGTAGCGCGCGTGTCGCATATATATGACCATAGGGATGGGATACAATGCAATGCGGTTTTTGAAAAACTAAATAACAAACCGTTAAATAATCAGTTATAATGCTTCATTCAGCATAAAATAAACAGTGTCATACGAAATAAAGTTTATTTAACATATTGCCTTGTGTTATGAATTCTTTTCCTTGTTTTTCATAAGAAAAATATTCCTCAGGAACAGCGACCATATAACCAATAGACGTCTAATGCTTGATCTAATGCACCAAAACAATTCTGTCAACTAGCTGAGGTATGAGGAAGCGGGGTACTGCATTCTGATTGGCCCTACCAAGGTCATTACGTATCACTAGAGATGGGACAGGTTTAAATAAAACACTAAGGTATCGATGTTTGTGTTAAAATTGTATTGTAAATAGTAAAACGTTTATTAATACCTATATTGAATTGGCTTTCTAACTTCCTATTTCTTAATATTATTTTTTTATATTTCTGAACATATTACACTGTGTTGATGGGAACCAGTTCTCTCGCTTGGTTGCAATAACCTATTTATTTTTTACATCAGGATCTTGTGGGTACCTAAAATCAATCATAGTTTCACAATTAATTTAATGTCCATTGTAATTAGTGATTCAAAAGATCTTCGTATAAATAGTATGTATAGGATTTTGCTTTATCGAACAATTTTATTTGTGTCATAAGATTTGGTGCATCACTAGTTATGTCTACCAAATAATAGAGGAAAAGAGATAGCTAAAAAATTACATTCAGAAGAAAGAGACGCAACCATAAAAGACATCAACGAGAGTCCTTGCACCTTTTTTCACCTACAAGTTTGACCAGTATAAGATGAACTCCGATAAATAATAGGAAAAAAATAATTGTAATTATGATTATGTAACTATTGACTTACGCCATCCTTACGGAAACTCGAAGTTTGGCTATTCTTACCACACCAACGTATTGTGCAAGGGGCCATTATAATATTTATTTTCACCAAGTTTAATTTACTAACGCGGAAGTGTTTACGGCTCACAGAAGTGGTCAATACTGAATCGAAATTGTTGAGTGGTATCCTGTATCAGATCTATAAGTCTGATGTGTTGACAGACATCGGTCGCCTGTTATTAGGCGTCTATGGGTTATATGGTCGCTGCTCAGGAAGTTTGTATTAAATGATAACATTTGACGTTAATTCCCATCCCTAGACGCTTATGTTTGCAACACATTTCTCTAGTTAGTCTAGCGCGGCTGTCGTATTAATGCGACCACTGCCTACGTCACAAGCGGATCAAACGAATGGAAATTTCTATTAATGTTGTTCGTGAGTACACGCATTGTCGATAAAATATTCACTTTTCAACAATGACGACTACTGAGGAGTTATTAAGAATATTTATTAGAAGGTGACGACGAAGCGGAATTATTCGAATCTGTCGAAGAAAGTGGAAGTGCTGGAGAGGCAAGTAGGTACCTATTTCAATTACTTCTTAGGTGCACATTATTCAGTAGGTATAGGTATAAATAACAAAAATAACTCTTTGATGAATCGAAATAGTTTTTTAAAGATTGCGATGTAATTCTGTTATTTATTATATTACTTATCTACTTATCCTATTGATTGTTCAAATTTGGAACCGTGTTGAATGTTGTCCTTACCATTAAAAAGGTACTGTGACAGTGGTGCCGATTCTGTTGTCACAAAATTCTCTAAACTAAACTAAAAATCACTAAAATTTGGTTTATTCCTATCAAACGACGATTTCCTATTCTGAAATAGACTAAAATGACAACTTAACTATATTTTAGTTTTACAGTACTAAGATTGCATCAGTTATTAGTTTAGTGAAAATGACAATTTTGCTATTCTGAGTTTGCCGGTTTACACCAATAATTTTTCAAACAAAAAGTCTAAAATTCCATATAAAACACGTTCAGGCTGCCGCCTACCGCGCGCCTTCGTCTCTCGATAAATTCATTGCGTAGCGCACATAAGTAAAAAAAATAAAACAAAATAATAATCTTTATTACATAAGAAAAGGATAATTACAATTATGTGAAGTCTCTGACACTTGTGCTAGGTGATTAACCTGTGTTACAAGTGCCAGTGCCCTCTCCCGGGAGGAAACACTATTGAAAATAAATCAATACAAAATTATAAAAAGACTAAAAATACAAAACAACAAAAGACCAAAATAAGACAAAATATTGAAAAGGAAAAAAAAATATAATTAAAAATGATTGTATGTATGTGTGTGTGTGTATGTGTGCGTGTGTATGTGTATGTGTGTGCGTGCGCGTGTGTGTGTGCCTGTGAGTGTGTGTGTGCGTATGCACGTGTCTCTCATTTCTCATAGGGTGACAATTGGTGTTAAGAAACAGACGTAAGAATTTGGTCTGTTTCGTCGTAGTTGAGGGAAAGTAACCATGGCTCTGCTTGACCTTATGCATTGTAAGTTTATAGATTGATAGGTTTCTGTTGATTTTGTTATAAATTTGCGAGTTTTGGACACGAAGTACCACGCTGCGAAGCTAAAAAAAAAATACTACGTTGAGTCGCGATTGTCAAATTCGATTTTAGTCGTGTTAAAATATTTTTAAATTTAGAGTTTTTCTCTTGCAAAATAGCGTTACAATTAGTTAGTTTTATTAGTTTAGTTCGGTGTACAACAGTATCAGAACCAATACCTACCAAGTCGGACAGGCACTCGCACTCGCCTTATGGCGTTGCCTCTAACTGTGCTCCGGCGATGACACTCGGCGCGGCACGTTTGACTTATGACGACGCCACGCGCCGGGCACGGTAGACAAACCGAAGTCTGTCAGAGACTGGCGCATGCGTGGACACGTTTTTATGTGATAAGTTCCGTGTGGTGCCGGACGTAAAAGAATAGCACCATCCCATTTCTTACTTGTTAGCGTAAAGGTTGATAAGGTTGGATTGTGCTACGAAGAAAGTGATTAGGGTGGTTAAATTAAGGCTGATTTAAACGAAAAACATAAAAAACTTTTTGACTATTTTTTTATCGATACAACGATTGCTCCTCCTTTTTTATTGCAAGTTTTATTTTGTCGATTTGTAGCCGCGCGCTAGGGGCACGCCAATTGATATTTAGCCAAGTGCTTAAAGGGTTAAGTGTTTACACCATCTTAATAATAAACGCTCAATCTTGACATGGCAATTATTTTCTTTTTATTTTTCTCTCTAATTTCATAATTTATTTTTATCATGTTTACCTTACCATGCTGTGGTCTCCTGTAATTGAAGGAGTATATATAAGTAAAATAACCCTTTTTGACTGTGATTTATAATGTATATGTGTATCCTTTGTTGGATATCCTAAATAAGTAATAAAGAATTAAATGTACTCACTTCATTTTAGTAATACTCTCATTACGGAAACAAAGTCTTTTTATTTCTAGTCAAAATGGCTATTGTTCTTTAACGGCACCACCTCGATAGGCATTCGTACAGCCGAATTCCGCTTTTGTGATCGGTGTGTTTCACAGCAGTGTTTTCTAACCTTTCTTTCCTTTATTTATTTTTATTCTCGATTGTTTTTGGTCTTAGCGTTCCCGGAAGTGCAGTATCGTTCGCGAAGAGGAGGACGATGAGGAAGGGGCCGTCGCCGGCGGTTGCGGTGCGCGCGCAGTGGACGCGCGGCGCGGCTCGCGCTCCGAGGGCCGCCTACACCTCGCCACGCGCGCCGCGCAGCCCGCGCCCCCCCCGCAGCGCCCCGCGCACCTCGCCGACAACCTCACCAAGGTCAGAACCCCGTCGCGCGCCCCGGCCTCGTCGCCCGAAGGCCGGAAGATGCGACCCACAGAATTGTACCTTGTCGCAGGTGAACTTGGATGACGAAGGGAGCGCGGAACCGACGGCGCGCGGCGCCCCGCCCCCGGCGCCCCCGCCCGCGCGGCGGCAGCGCCTCGAGTGTCGGCGGCGTCGTGCTCGCGCCGGGTCATGTTCATCTTCGGATCTGTCCGACGACGACTCCGAAAAGAAGAAGCGGGCCGCGGAACACGCCGACGGACCGCCAGAGCGCGCGCGGCGTGACTCGCACGACGACTCCAGCGACAGCCAGGAGCGCGGGGGCGGCGCCGGCGCGCTAGGCGGGGGCCGCGGGGTTGCGCGCGCGCCTGCGCCCGCGCCGCCGGCCGCCGAGCGGGGCGCGGGCGGCGCGGCCGGGGATGGGCGCGCGGGGGGTGCGGGCGCGGCAGGCGGGCGGCGGCGGCGCGCGGCGCGGAAGGAGAGCCGACTGCGCGAGTCGCGCTCGCTGAACCGTATCGCGGAGGTAGAGGAGGCTAGCGGGCCGCGCTGGGCGGGCGGCGGCCTGGTGGCGCTGTGCGGCCGGCCGCTGCTGCGCCTGCTGGCGGCGGCGCGGCCCCCGCCCGCGGCGCGCCGCCTGCACGGGCTGTGCTAACCTCGCGCCGCTGGTAGCGCGCCTGCACGGGCTGTGCTAGCCTCGCGTCGCTGGCATCGCGCCTGCACGGGCTGTACTAACTTCGCGCCGCTGGAATTGCGCGCCTGCACAGGTTGTGCTAACCTCGCGCTGCTGGTAGCGCGTGCCTGCACGGGCTGTGCCAGTCTCGCGCCGCTGGTAGCGCGCCTGCACAGGCTGTGCTAGCCTCGCGCCGCTGGTAGCGCGCGAGTCTCATCCCGCCGACTGTAGTCCCGCGCCTGGCCGAAAGACCCGCTTGGGTAGTTTTGGAGATTATTTATTACGCTGACGGTCCCTGTGACGGCGCCTCCGTGTGTTCGACTATGTTTGATTTCCGGCTTTTTAGTAGAAGTACCGTCGATGGATACTTGTACCCCGGGCGTTGTGACTTGTATCGCGTCCAGAAAATAAAAAGATTTATCGTCCGAGTTATCATCGAGTAAATAAGTAAAAACTGAAAGGAATTACAATATCTAAACGCGTGAGACCGCTGTCGATTTTATGCTGTCTGGTATTAGAAATGTTTCTACTCATTGTATTTTTATAGAAAATCCTAACAGGTAAACAGGGTTTCTAATGTTTCAGTTTAAGCGTAAAATTCAAATTCATGAGTGGTAATGGCAACGCAATGACGGAGGGTAACAAATTGTTTTACTTCTTGTTGTACATTATCTATTGACTGATGCACATTCATTATCTCGTCTTCTTGGCCATCAGTTAGGTTAAACAGGGTTAAAACAATCCTGTTAGAAAAATTGACCAATCGAAAACACTCCAATATTGTTTTGTAACTTAATGATGACTTGAACTGCGACTGTCAATGCAGATTCGAAAATATCAACTTAACTCAATATATCACAAAATGAAAATATTATATCAACTATCTCTCTCTCACGGCAATTTACCGAAAAGCGACATCATTTTCTTTTTGACCGTTATATATTATATACAAAATAATCGTTAACCATCAGTGATGATGTTTCTTGTAAACCTGCTTTTAAACAATAGGTATACATATGGGCACTTATTAGTTGCCGACAAATCGTAGGATTCGTTGAATTTACAAACATACTTGGGTAGCTTAGTCGTGACTGCAGTGTACAACACGGTCGCTGGATCATGGTCGGTCTGAACATAGACTCTCCGAACTCTTGCGCATGTACACTCACTCTCACTCACCTCATCTCACTATTTGGTTCCCAACTTACCGACTATGATTCATTAGCCTTATTGGCTTGTATCTGTAGCAGTATCGCTGGTATCTTGGGTTTCATGAAAGTTTTTATACTCCAAATATTTTTTTATCGTTCTCTTATTTCTAAGAATTAGTCTGTCCCATTTATAATTCTCAGTTTTTAAACATTGTCTATATAATAGAACATTGATCATTTTAAATCAACTTTGAATTAATTAAATGTTGTTTTTTATAAATTTTCCAGTAATTTATTGTACTTACTTTCTCTTATGTATATTTCGTATTACTACATATATAAAAATTCAGAATTTAGTGTTATTTACAGAACGTAGCTAAATCCTACATGTGTTACTTTTTAGATAGATAGGCTTTTATTTTGCGTCAAGATGGCCCGTCCGTATTAGGAAAAAAGAACAATTTAGTATATTTAAAAGAATAGTAGTTAGTCCTCGCTGTACCTCTGATATGTTGTAATGAATTGTTTAAGGCTGTAGTTTGCCCTCAAGCTATAATACTGAAGCAACGGCGTCGCCGCAGCTAGATCAAAAATTTAGAATATACCGTCTTCCGGAGCGTGGACTCGCCCTAGTAGCGAATTTGTTTGAGTTGCAAGCTGCAGCCTTGTATTAATTTAAAGTACTAGACCTGATGCTTCCATGGTTATAAATTGTAAAGGATTAAGTGCTACATAATATGAAAACCTCGACGATTGTCTAGAAATTGATTGTTTTCACGTACGGTATTGTACCATCTTTTACGAATGCATGATAAGTCGGGCGTCAGATCCCATATATCAGACTGGTAATTAGGTACATATTTGTAGCATATTTTCTACCTCTATTATGACTGCATTATCAATACTATCATTGCAAATGATTAAAAATTGTGTTAAATATCTGTAAAATTTACATGCATAAGTTTGTACTGAGTGTTTATGATTGTTATAAACATAAATGGTAGAGTATAACTCTTAAAGCTAGACAAGCCCGCTAGCGCTCAATCTGTGCAAAACATTTATTATTGAAATCATTCACGAAATCAACACAGATCTGAGCGTGTCCAGTGTTTGAAAAGCTTGTATATTTTGTGTCCAGACACCTGCACTTATCGGTTAGCCTTTTTTCGAAGGTAGTTCTACGCGTGCGGAGGGAAGGTTGAAGGGTACCCAAGCAATGCAGGTGTCTGTTCTTCGCTATCTCATCAGTGATTTTCAAGAAGTTTGACGCATTTCATATAAATGTTAGTTACATTAGATTGTGAAAATAAAAATTGTTTATTGATTTGTAGGTTGTATGCATCTTTAGAATGGTTACATTTTTTTTTAAAGTAAGTTAATGTTGTGTATTTAAAAATCTATGTACATATTTAAATTGTTGTAAATAAATAGTCTATCTCAAATATTACATAATTAAGTAACTTTTAGTTAATATAAATAAAGCAATGTCGCATACAATATTTTACTAGGTTGACGTTGTAAAAATAACGATTGTGTATTGCACTTAAAAAGTTGAATCATTTGGCACTCTAGTGGTGCTCTAAGTTTGCAATAATTATACCCAGACCAAAGATTAAAAGAAATTGTGTGTTAATGCATTTCCTATTCTTGTGCTGTTCGGTGCCAACTTAAATATAAATTGTATAATTATGGTAAAATTCAGATACGTGTGTGAACCACTGTTTCCCTAGTATATTTTGTGTCGGTGCTTGTTATTTAAATAATGGTCGAGATTAATATTTGGAGATATTATTAAAAGTATAAAAGTAAAATCTAATACGACATTTATTTATATTCAATATAATCGTAGTTATATACGAATGTCATAATTTTTCTTTTAGAATACAAATATACAATAATACATAGATATATCCTAAAAAACACGCACCTGGGGCGTATTGCTAGGCCGTCTCCGAATATGTAAATTATCCAAATAAATATTAATAATTTCCGTAAAAAAATATAATATATATTATGAGTGGATGAACTAATGAACTCTTTAATTTGACAGCACTCTGAGTACTTACTAAATATTATAATATTTATTGTGATTTAGTGGCCAATAATCTTCAATTTCACGGATTCTTATTTCGTGTAAGACTACTACGTGATACTTAGCAAGAAATAGACATGCCATAGTGAAAAGATAAGCCACATTAGCAGTCTCCAACGCTGACCAGCGGGGCGAGCACTTGTTCTAGACGGCTCATTTCATAATTTTACTCGGATGTCATCCAGGGCTAGGCTAGGGGGGGGGGGCATTGTGGGGCAATGCCCTACCTTAAAATCACAATGCCCTACCTTAAAAATACCAAAAACGAAGAGAACCTATTAGAATTGGATTGTATGTTTATAGTTTTAGATAAAAAAATGTAGCAATAGGTATCTAAACTTTTCCGAACATACCATAGTTTGGGACATTCATTTCATATTATAATAATTTTCTCTGTGTATAGATGGCATTTGAAGCGCTATCACATGAAGCAATGGGTCTATTTAATTATAATATGCCGATGCAGAGAAAAATTTCAACCGTCTTGTTAGCTTGTTCTTCATCATTGAAGATTTAACAGCTGTCCTTAGATCCATGCTCATGTTCTGTCACAGAAATTATTTGTCTATGAATAGCTATTGAATGTACATCACTGACCTAGAGGTGATGTTGATTGATTTAGTAGCCCGTGCTTCAGAGCAGATCAATTATGATATACTTAGTCACAAAAATGAAGGGATATATTTTTTTTTCCATATTTTTGGGTGATTTTCAACAAGCTGTAACTCCAAGGAAAATGACTGTACAGCAAAAAATAAAAAAACAAATTGTAGCACCATGTATCTAGCTTTCAGATACGGCCATGATTTTTTATCATGTTTGGGTCTGGAGAAATAACAAGCAAACAAACAAAAAAAAAAATTCCAAATGTTTTCTCGTCTTAAAAAAGGTCTACGGGTTTCAAATTTTTTTTTCCATTGTTTCACTCAAAAGTTCTTTTAGAAAATTTAATGCCCTTTCATTTAACGTATCCAGAATGCCTCTACGATGATTTGCCGCGGAGTTATTGTGAGTCAAAGCAAAAACCGGCCAAGTGCGAGTCGGACACGCGCACCGAGGGTTCCGTACCAACCAGGTATTCACGGTTTATGCATAAGGTTTATGTTTATGAAATTAAATGTTTTTTTTTTTAATTTTTATATTTGAGTTGACTGAATGAAAGGTAAATTGTGGTTTACGATTTATGACGTATTAAAAAAACTACTTACTAGATCTCGTTCAAACCAATTTTCGGTGGAAGTTTACATGGTAATGTACATCATATATTTTTTTTAGTTTTATCATTCCCTTATTTTAGAAGTTACGGCCCCCCCCCCCGTAACTTCTAAAATAAGGGAATGATAAAACTTAAAAAATCAATCTCTTTGATCGAAAAAATAAAAATGTTCGAGAAAAAAAAAATTTCATCGAAAAAACTAAACAAAATCGTTTTTTTTTTTTTTGCAAAAACCAAGAATTTGAAGCTTCAAGGCACTGTGAAAAAGAAAATCGCAGCGCTTTGAATTTTTCAGGGGCCACTGAGGTTGAAAATTATATCGAAAAAATAAAGATTTTTGAGAAAAAAAATTTTTAGCATCGAAAAAACGAAAAAAAAATTGTCCATAATGGTGAACCCCATTTTGATGTCCACGCAATCACTGTTCTTACCAAGGTTGCCTGGAAGAGATCGCAGAAAGCGATAAGGCCGCCCATTGTATGTTCTTGTTGTTATGTATTTTCTGGTGTACCTACAATAAAGCATATATACATAAATAAATAATAAATTTTTGCAAAAACAAAGAATTTGAAGCTTCGGGGCACTATGAAAACAAAAATCGTAGTGCTTTGAATTTTTCAGGGATTTTAGGGGACACTTTGAGGTTGAAAAATTACCCACGATATCCTTCGTTCATCCATTTTATCCAAAGGTATACCAAGTTATCCAAATATACTTAATTAAGTTGTGCAGTTTCCAAAACCCTCCTTCGATTTTCTATACAATCATTATTTCCAGAGTTATTAATTGTCAAAGTTAAAAAGTACTTTTTTGCTTTGACTGACAATGGTGCCGATTCTGTTGTACAAAATTCTCTAAACTAAACTAAAAATCACTAAAATTTGGTTTATTCCTGTCAAACGACGATTTCCTATTCTGAAATAGATTAAAGTGACACATCTTAACTATATTTTAGTTTGACAGCACTAAGATTGCACTGAGTTATTAGTTTAGTGAAAATGACAATTTTGCTATTCTGAGTTTGCCGGTTTTCATCAAAAATTTTGACTATAATAATTTATTTTGACTAAATCTGACTATTTTTAATCGCGATTAAAAAGGTGTGGAATAAAACTAGTGGTCATGAACAAAAATTCACACCAACGCCTCGCCTTCATGTGCAAAAACAGTGCTGTATTTTTTATTTTTCTTTTGCTTATATCTCGAAAATGGCGTGTCCTATCGCAAAAATAATGAAATTTTCGACCCCCCTTTATGAAACCCCGGAACATTTAAATCTCAACACGTGGGTAATATTTTTTTTTTTTACCAAACAAAAAGTGAAAAATTCCATATAAAACACGTCCAGGCTGCCCCCTTGCGCGCGCATTCGTGTCTAAAAAATTAATTACGTAGCGCACACAAGTTTTTGCCACATTGCGAAACCAAAAGAAAAAAAAAAACACGTTGATTGTCAAATTCGTTTTTAGTCGTGTCAAAATAATTTTTAAATTTAGAAATTTTTTCTTGCAGAATAGCGTTAAAATTCTCATAGTCCTAAGTAAGGAATTTTAGAGATAGTTTAGTTCGGTGTACAACAGAATCGGCACCAATAACTCCGCGGCAAATCATCGTTTACGCATTCTGGATACGTCAAATTAAAGGGCATTAAATTTTCTAAAAGAACTTGTGAGTAAAACAATGGAAAAACCTTAGGAAAAACATTTTTTGCAGCCCGTAGGTATACCTTTTTTAAGACGAGAAAAAAGATGGAAAAAATTTTTTTTGGTTATATCCTTGTTATTTCTCCAGACCCAAACATGATACAAAATCATGGCCGTATCTGAAAACTAGATACATTGAGCTACAACGTGCTTATTTATTTTTTGGTGTACGATCATTTTCCTCGGAGTTTCAGCTTGTTGAAAATCACCCAAAAATTTGGATATTTTTAATACCCCTTAATTTTTGTGACTAGTGTATTTTTACTTCCGCCCTACCTGTAGCCAATGCTGCCCTACCTCAAATTTGAGTCTAGCTACAGCCCTGATGTCATCAACAGACTGTGAATTACTCTTGTGTAAAATATCCCCATCAATATCTAAACAGAAAACTAGATTCCGTGATCCCGTGGATGCTAAAGTTAGGCTTGCTGTTACGTTAAGGTACCTAGCAAGTGGTGATTCTTACACGTCCTTATCATACACTTTTAAAGTATCAAAGCAATTAATTAGCCGAATAGTTCTGGAAGTATGCACAGCACTGATTGAATCTTTAAATGATCAAATAAAAGTAAGTACAATATTATATTCAATATTTATTGAAATTTTAATAGACAATGTAGCAATATTAACATTATTGTAGATTAAGTAAAGAAATTAAAGGTCGAATGTTAATCATAGAAATAGTCAGTCAAGATTTGTAAGCTAACTATGAAGTTTTTTTTTATTCACTTAAGACTAATAATTTCTACAATATCATTGTCTACAGCAAGTAAGTTATCACCAGTTGTGCCATGATCAGCAGCAGTTCTATTTTCTACTTTAGACAATGACAATGGAAAATCATAATTCGATAAACGCGAATTACTTTGCTGAATTATTGACAGACTACGATGAAGATCCAGCAGTGCTATATCCGTAGTTTCTTGCTTGATATTTTCCCATCATTGCTTCAAGTAAAATGTTATTTATATAGTATTTTGCCATAATAACCTCTTATTCTGATTTTACTTTACGCAGTTCCGTAGCTACATATTGACCATATATATGAAAATCGTCTTTTTTGGCTTCTTTGTTCATCTTGTTTTTAGCATCCATCATGACTTCATGCTTCGTCTATTTTATCGTCCATTGTTTTTAGGGTTCCGTTGCCAAATGGCAAAAAACTTATAGATTCGCCATGTCTGTCTGTCTGTCTGTCCGAGTATGTCACAGCCACTTTTCTCCGAAACTATAAGAGCTGTGCTATTGAAACTCGGTAAGTGGATGTATTCAGTGAACCGCATTAAGATTTTCACACAAAAATAGAAAAAAAGCAATAATATTTGGGGTTCCCCATACATAGACTTGAAACTCAAATTTTTTTTTTTCATCAAACCCATACGTGTGGGGTATCTATGGATAGGTCTTCAAAAATGATATTGAGGTTTCTAATATCATTTTTTTTTTTTAAAACAATAATATTTGGGGTTCCCCATACATAGAACTGAAACACAAAAAAAAAAATTAATCAAACCCTTACGTGTGGGGTATCTATGGATAGGTCTTTAAAAATGAAATTGAGGTTTCTAATATCATTTTTTTCTAAACTGAATAGTTTGCGCGAGAGACACTTCCAAAGTGGTAAAATGTGTGTCCCCCCCCGTAACTTCTAAAATAAGGGAATGATAAAACTAAAAAAAATATATGATGTACATTACCATGAAAACTACCAACGAAAATTGGTTTGAACGAGATCTAGTAAGTAGTTTTTTTTTAATACGTCATAAATCGTAAATCACAATTTACCTTACATTCAGTCAACTAAAATATAAAAATTTAAAAAAAAACATTTAATTTCATAAACGATGATGACGAATGATGATGATGATGACCTGCAGGTTTGTACGGAACCCTCGGTGCGCGAGTCCGACTCGCACTTGGCCGGTTTTTTTCTTGCGCGACCCATTCGATTCTTTAGCTTGATCTTCCGGCATACTATGCGACGACTGATCTGGAATCTCTTCAGCTCCAATTTCCAGCTCGGACTGATTTGTATCTGTGTTCTGAAAAATAAATATACTAATAAGTTTTAATTTTTATTGTTTCAGTTACCAAGTTCATCAGAAGAGTGGAAAGATAAAGCACGTTGCTTTGAAATAACATGGAACTTTCCGAATTGTATCGGTGCGATTGATGGAAAGCATGAGCACCACCAAATTCTGGAAGTGATTTTTTCAATTATAAAGATCATTTCAGTATTGTATTATTGGCGATTGCAGTTGCAGACTATAATTTAATTTACGTAAATTGTGGTGCCAAGGGTAAATCATCTCACAGTGGTATCTACCAAGAAACTTCGTTTTTTAGGCACTTAAATCAGAATAATTTACATTTACCCCCACCAAGGCAGCTTCTACGTGATGGGCCTAGTCTGCCTTATGTATTCGTGGGTGAAAGCGCCCTTGCACTGAGTGAAAATATGATGAAGCCCTACCAAGGATATCACGAACGAGGCAGTGTGGAACGCATTTTTAATTACCGGCTTTCAGGGTGCCGCAGCATTATAGAAAATGTCTTTGGTGTGATTTCCGTGATATTTCGAGAACTACGACGTCCTATTGAACTAATTCCCAGAAATGCTGAAAAAGTGGTGATGGCACGTGCATATCTCCACGATTTCCTACGTCGAAATTCATGGTCAGGCACTATTTACAACCCGCCTGGGATGCTGGATTCTAAAGATACTAATCATAGAATAATCGATGGTTCTTGGCGCCGTAATTATGACCACAACATACCTGATCAAGAATCATCAGAAAATCCACCAATACAGTCTGCTCTTACAATAAGGGACAGGTTAGCCGAGTACTTTTGTAGTGAAGAAGGCAGTGTATCATGGCAGAATTATGTCGCATTTATTATGTATTAAGTGAAATGGTCAGTATTACGTTGGATTAAGGTTAATTTATAATTATGAGTGTGTTATGTTACTTATGACTTTGTAGAATCTTAGCGCTGTAATAATGAAGTTTTACTTTGAATTGTAACATTATTGTAATAAGATCCATTTTATGTAGTGATATTGTGATTTGCAACCTATGACAGTTTTGGGGGGGTGTTAAGAGACCTCTTTTGATCTCTTTGGTACTTTCATTATGTACCTATATTTATCTGCTCTTTGGTTGTTGCTATTGTAGTAACATGTTTTGGTTGCTTTTGTTTGGTAACTGTCACTGTCACTCTAAAAAATATATTTTGTCAAGTTACAAATATTTTCCTTTGCTTATTTATACATAATTATAGTTTCTCAGTATAACATGTACAATGCACGTTGCACGCCCATGTCTAATATACAATGAAAAAAAAAAAAAAAAACTTGTTCTATTGAATCCATTGACCCTGCAGAGGTCTCTTGTTGCTGCAAAAACATTAGTGACTCATACGCAAACCAGCCACTTTTCTTTATTTCTTCAGAACCGACACCGGTTGAATTTTTTTGTCTCAACTTTTTTTCGCGGATTATTTAATATTTTCGCGTTTCTTTCCACGCGTCATGCTTCTTATTTAAATTTTTATAATGATTATTCTTTGCACTACACTTCATCGACTTAGACTGGCCTGTTAGTCTAGTGGTTAGTGACCCTGACTGCTAAGACTGAGGTCGTGGGTTCGATTCCCACCCAGGACAAATCTTTGTGTGATGAGCACAATCATTTGTTCTGTGCCTGGGTGTAATTTATCTATAATATGTATGTATTTAGAAAAATATAAGTATGTTTATCAGTTGTCTGGTTACCATAGTACTGGCTCTGCCTAGTTTGGGATCAGATAACGTTGTGTTGGTTGTCCTAACATATTATTATTATTATATTATATAACACTACTCTTCATCGACTGTGCGACAAGGAACAGTTTCAACAATGTCGCGGCGATGTCGTCCGACGTCGCCCGACATCGCCCGATGTCTCCGGGAACACATGTCGCTCGACAAATGTTCCTAGTGGAGACGAGGCCTTGGCCTCGTCCCCATAGGAACAGCAACATTTGATGCAAAGAATAATCATTATAAACATTTAAATAAAAAGCATGACGCGTGGGTAGAAATGTCGAAAATATTCCGCGAAAAGAAGTTGAGAAATGAAATCCTTATCTACGATCTCAATTCTTGAGAGAAAGAAAAAAGTTAAATGATCAAAATCAACCGGTGTCGGTTCTAAAGAAATAAAGAAAAGTAGCTGGTTTGCGTATGAGTCACTAATGTTTTTGCAGCAACAAGAGACCTCTGCAGGGTCAATGGATTCAATAGAACAAGTTTTTTTTTTTTTTTTTCATTGTATATTAGACATGGGCGTGCAACGTGCATTGTACATGTTATACTGAGAAACTAGTTATAAATAAGCAAAGGAAAATATTTGTAAGTTGACAAAATATATTTTTTAGAGTGACGTGACAGTTACCAAACAAAAGCAACCAAAACATGTTACTAAGCAACAACCAAAGAGCAGATAAATATAGGTACATAATCAAAGTACCAAAGAGATCAAAAGAGGTCTCTTAACGCCCCCCCAAAACTGTCATAGGTTGTCACAATATCACTACATAAAATGGATCTTATTACAATAATGTTACAATTCAAAGTAAAACTTCATTATTACAGCGCTAAGATTCTACAAAGTCATAAGTAACATAACACACTCATAATTATAAATTAACCTTAATCCAACGTAATACTGACCATTTCACTTAATACCTACATAATTATGCGACATAATTCTGCCATGATACACTGCCTTCTTCACTACAAAAGTACTCGGCTAACCTGTCCCTTATTGTAAGAGCAGACGGTATTGGGGCGGATTTTTTAAAAAGTGTACCTTAAGTTTTCATGATGTCCCTTAAGTTTCGATTTTTTTTTTTACTTACGTCATTCATTACAAAACACTAATATTTTTTAACATCACTTGATAGAACATATGTTTGGTAGCATAGCTGTGATTTATTTTTCATTGTTTTTTGGTTAATTGATAATTTTTCAATGCAATAAAATTACTAATCAGCAGGTTTTTGCCACGTCCCCTCGTCTCGTAGAAACATAAAAAGTAGCATAACAGTTTAGTTATCAGTATGTAGATTGCTGTGATACCAGTATTATACGGCCATAATAATATATTTATGAAAAACCTAAACAAAAATTAATTACAATAACAAATAGATTTTAAATTAGTTTTTAAATCAAAGTCTGAGATTTCGACTGGGTGGAACTTTCCCCTGAGTAACGCAAGTTTAAGTGGTTTTATGAAAATATTTCTAAATCAGAACGACATTACAAAGCCGTCCGATTAGCTGCCATCATCTTGACAACAAATTACCAGTATCGTTTACAACCGCTACATTGAGGACGCGTGCAACGTGTGCACAAATTATATCCAGTGACTAACCACACTTTTTAAAGTAATTAAACAATCTTTTAAATGTTTCATACTTATTTTACGAACAGTCAGTTATTCGTTTTTTAAATTGTTGCATTATTTCGTTGATATAAGTAACTACAAGTCATGGAAATATTAATGCAAACATATTTTTTGTCGGACTTTCGTTACATTCCAATGACTAATTCTGTCAAAAATGTGACTCAGTGGAGAAAATTGTTACACAATGGAACGCTAAAGCTTTATTCACGACGAACAGCGTTCCGACCACGGAATAAAGAAAACTAGAGGAAGTGCCCCTCAGATATCGCGCGCGTGTCAACATTTAGCGCAGATGCGCAGCATTTAGCTTATTCGCCGTCAGATACTTGTCGCGATTGGTTGTCGCAGAAATACGCGAAATATTACAAATTATGTCTTATTGTGCGGTTTTGACCTGCAAAAACGAAAGCAGACAAAAAAAAGGTATCTTGTGGAGGTGTATCCTATCATCAGTAAGCACTAAACTTTGTTAATTTTTAATATAATTGATTTTAATTGCAATACCACATGTTATGACTTCAATGCAAACTATAAACAACCTTATATTCATTGACATAAAGTCTTAATGCACGTAGTCGTCATCTGGAAAATCATAACCAAAATTCTAGTAACTTCGACGCTACTCGATTAGGGATGGGACACATCCGTAAAGTAGGTCGGTATCGATAATTTTGTCTGATTTTAGTAAGGAATCAATAGCTCACATGGCTGGTTATAAAATAAGACAGTTGATTAAAAAAAATTAAGTGATATTTGCGTTAGTGCTTTAGTAGCAGAAAAAAAAACAATCATTACATAGATTTATTATAGCTAAGGATAGAGGGGGATTATTATACCCATCAGAATCTGTGATTAAGATATGTCAGATGTCCGAAATATTTTTAAAAGACGGTCACATATTCAATAAAGATTATATCATGGCTAAAATAATGCGCCAGTTTATTGGGTCATCGATATTCCAAAACATAAGCTATCATCAATTAGGGGAATTTCTTACGTCTAATCATATTACTGACTTAATGAAAGCTATCACGGCAAAATATATTAATATACGATTTCATCACCTATTAAAATTAAACATAAAATTATCAAAACGGTAATTAAATAAATATGTGTTATTTCAAGGTCAGTAAATATTTTTAGTACTATCTGTAATCATTTCATTTATCGTTAGCTTCTGTCAGCGGTTTCGCCCGCGTACCTGATTTTATGAAAATAACATTACCCCCCTATATACAAACATACAAATACCTCTTTAACATTGATATTTTATCAACCTTTTCCGTTATTAAACATTTGTATGATGTTAACAAATTATTACATTGCTCACCCGAATAAATTACGTAACGTCAATATTAAAATATCGATATATGTCTACATCTCTAAATATTTTTTTTGGTACTTACTAAAAGCGATTACAAGTGCATGTGAATATGACATCTATTTCAAAGGAGCTAGCGTTCTGAATCGAATGAATTGGTTACAGCGCCATCTAGCATTGAGTTGCTGAACTCGTTGTAAATTTGTCTATCTAAAGTTTTTAAACGAAAAACGTCTTTATTGTGTGTGTCATGTCAAATAATAACAACTTTCATGCGTTGTAATACGACTTAATTTTTGAAAGCAATACGAAGATGATTTGTAAAAGTTGCGTGTGTAATTTGTAGCCTATCATATCACTGTTTTTTTATGTGTGTAATGGACAATTTGATATGCAAATGTGTGAGTTTGGCGACACTGGTTCCCGTGCTTAGCCAGTGTAGGGGCACTTCTCTGTATTCTTTGTTCTGTGGTTCCGACAGATCTCTTTTATATTTGATTACGTAATTTAAATAGCTTCTTAATCATTTTAAAACTTATAAGTTTAATTAGGGTTAAGTTGGCGCAATTGGGGCTAGGTAAATTAATATTATTTTCTATAACATTTTAGAACCAAATATAAGTACATGTATAGTGTATGCAGTAGCATAGTATGTGTGTGTGCGTTTCTCATAACAACCACTTAAACTTAATAACTGACCCAGCTTTATGGAGTGTGAGCTGTTTTAAGGAGTGTTAGAGACAAAGTACCTATTTCAATTTTAATTTGATTATTAGGTGACAATAATGCCACTCACATCAGCTGAGAGAGTTAGACGACACAGAGAAAAATTAAAGCAAGACCCAGAAAAACATGCAGCTCTCGTAAAATCCAAATTTAGTTAAAAAAATCCTTCATTGTAACCAAAGTCCTTACTTTTCCACTGATCAATTTCAACATTCCAATGAGTAACTGTCCCTATACAAATAATTTAAAATTTTGGGTTTATTTTTACTTGGTGTACAGTTTTTAATATTTTTAATATTGTTATGAAGAGAACATATTCTTTTTTCTTTAAAATTTTCTGACAAAATAGTAACCAATGACAATTTGAATAATTATAAAGAAAAACACGTAAGTGATTAATCAACAAGTTAGTCAGAGGATATAAACATACAATAATATTATTATTTCATTTCTTTGTTCAAACTAAATGTTTATTATTCTCATATAAAAACCTACCTGATATTAATAAAAGGATGATTTAAACTATAGGTACCCGTTTTATTTAACTCACTGAGTAAGATCATAAATTGTTATTCAGTGGAACCAAAAATCCTGTAACTGAATTTCAATAACTTATTATAACTAATTTGTAGCAGCTATTCAAATATTCTATACATTTTATTATAGTTCACTTATTATACAATAAGAATTCAACTACAAATATTGAAACAAAAACAAAAAAAATGAGGACCTGCATTTTAACTTAGGTACACTTTTAAAAAAAATCCGCCCATTGGTGGATTTTCTGATGATTCTTGATCAGGTATGTTGTGGTCATAATTACGGCGCCAAGAACCATCGATTATTCTATGATGAGTATGTTTAGAATCCATCATCCCAGGCGGGTTGTAAATAGTGCCTGACTCTGAATTTCGACGTAGGAAATCATGGAGAAATGCACATGCCATCGCCACTTTCAGCATTTCTGGGAATTAGTTCAATAGGACGTCGTAGTACTCGAAATATCACGGACATCACACCAAAGACATTTTCTATAATGCTGCGGCACCTAGAAAGCCGGTAATTAAAAATGCGTTCCACACTGCCTCGTTCGTGATATCCTTGGTAGGGCTTCATCATATTTTCACTCAGTGCAATACATAAGGCAGACTAGGCCCATCACGTAGAAGCTGCCTTGGTGGGGGTAAATGTAAATTATTATGATTTAATTGCCTTAAAAACGAAGTTTCTTGATAGATTCCACTGTCAGATGATTTACCCTTGGCACCACAATTTACGTAAATTAAATCCCATCAAAAACATAATAACCACTCACATGAAATGAGAGCCAAGTTCAATATTATGATATATGCCTTGGTTGTTGATTTCAACGAAAAAAGAAGTCAGATCTAAATGGGTGCCAAGTTATTAGTATTGTAGCCTAAGGTCTGACTTGGCTAGTTCTCATATACGAATTATTATGTTCGATGGCTAGTTTCTACCAGCAAACGAAATGTTCGGAATAATAAAATAAGAACCGACAAGTAACAGGTTTAGAACTTGCGAAGGCTATAATATAATTCGTATATGAAAACTAGCCAAGTCAGACCTTAGTCCACAATACTAATACTAATAACTTGGCACCCATTAAGATCTGACTTCTTTTTTCGTTGAAAGCAACAACCAAGCCATATATCATAATATTGAACTTGGCTCTCATTTCACATTTATGTTTTTGATGGGATATCATTACTTTTTGTACAGAATGATCTTACACTATTGATGTGCGCTAAATATGGAAACAATAATTAATACTAAATCCCAGTTAATAACGTAATAAATACGAAAGTCGACTAAACTCTTAGTTATTAGTACTAAAACGGAAATATTTGGGTAAAAAAAAAATTAAGGGTGGTATTCAACTCGTTATATATTCACGTGAAGACCTTAAAATCCACATAAAGACCGGCTGTCATAAGTTTTGATTGCTGATTCTTACTTTTTTTTTTACATACAGTTATTACAGGCACTAAGTATATAAGTGTTCCTAATAGAATCAATTATGTGAAAAATTATAATAAAATGGTAAAAAATTACAAGTTTCTGATTTATTCCTTTGTATTCACCTAATTACCTATCTGCATGCCAAATTTGAACTTTTTAGGTCATCTGGAACTGGGTTAGAGTTTTGATCTATAGGTCAGTCAGTGATAAAAATGACGACTTTTGGACGCCAATATCTAAATAACCGTTTGAGATGAGTTTATGAAATTTGGAGCACATATGTATCTTGCAAGTCTCAATATATAAGCCAAATTTGACACGTTTATGTGTAATCGTTTTTGAGTTATGAGGGGGTCAAAAGTGGCTCCAAATGGTTCGTGTAATATTACACACGGTGCTGCTCGCAAGTTCTGTTACTTGAATTTGGAGTGACAAGCTACCGCGTGTCTAGATTATAGTCTGCATCTGCAATCGCCAATAATACAATACTGAAATGATCTTTATAATTGAAAAAATCACTTCCAGAATTTGGTGGTGCTATTATTTGCACATGCTTTCCATCAATCGCACCGATACAATTCGGAAAGTTCCATGTTGTTTCAAAGCAACGTGCTTTATCTTTCCACTCTTCTGATGAACTTGGTAACTGAAACAATAAAAATTAAAACTTATTAGTATATTTATTTTTCAGAACACAGATACACATCAGTCCGAGCTGGAAATTGGAGCTGAAGAGATTCCAGATCCGTCGTCGCATAGTATGCCGGAAGATCAAGCTAAAGAATCGAATGGGTCGTGCAAGAAGAAAAAAACAATGGACGATAAAATAGACGAAGCATATGAAGTCATGATGGATGCTAAAAACAAGATGAACAAAGAAGCCAAAAAAGACGATTTTCATATATATGGTCAATATGTAGCTACGGAACTGCGTAAATTAAAATCAGAACAAGAGGTTATTATGGCAAAATACTATATAAATAACATTTTACTTGAAGCAATGATGGGAAAATATCAAGCAAGAAACTACGGATATAGCACTGCTGGATCTTCATCGTAGTCTGTCAATAATTCAGCAAAGTAATTCGCGTTTATCGAATTATGGTTCTCCATTGTCATTGTCTAAAGTAGAAAATAGAACTGCTGCTGATCATGGCACAACTGGTGATAACTTACTTGCTGTAGACAATGATATTGTAGAAATTATTAGATTCTTAAGTGAATAAAAAAAAATTGCACTCCGGGAGTGCCGGCAGAAGTGAAAACTTGATTATTAACGTTGAGCATGTTTGATATTTTGGAATGGTTAGGGAATAATTTGTTGTTCAATTTCCATATTTTAAGCACTTTATATTCACGAATTTTACGAATACACAACAATGTGATCACTACACAGACGGTCGAGCCATCAGCTGTCACCATCCATGGATGCGCGTGGCACGCTGTAACATAGACGAACATTCGCGCAAGCGCCCTGCGCCGCCTAAACGAAACAGTAGGCCCAGGCATACATTTTCGCCGCGCCGTAGAGAGGGGATAGCTGTCTACTCTCCATCCGTCCTACGCTTTTTCGATCAGGTCACGTGTCCTGACGCGAGTTTAAGATTTTATACCCATTACAGAAAAAGTGCTCAACGCCGCTAAAGAAGTTTTCACTTCAAAAAAACTTCATAGTTAGCTTACAAATCTTGACTGACTATTTCTATGATTAACATTCGACCTTTAATTTCTTTACTTAATCTACAATAATGTTAATATTGCTACATTGTCTATTAAAATTTCAATAAATATTGAATATAATATTGTACTTACTTTTATTTGATCATTTAAAGATTCAATCAGTGCTGTGCATACTTCCAGAACTATTCGGCTAATTAATTGATTTGATACTTTAAAAGTGTATGATAAGGACGTGAATCACCACTTGCTAGGTACCTTAACGTAACAGCAAGCCTACCTAACTTTAGCATCCACGCGATCACGGAATCTAGTTTTCTGTTTAGATATTGATGGGGATATTTTACACAAGAGTATTTCATAGTCTGTTGATGACATCCGAGTAAAATTATGAAATGAGCCGTCTAGAACAATGAGATCATTAAATACACTTGTTTTGTTTCGCAAGTACTGTTTAATCCACCATCTTCTCTTCTTTTATGTTCTTGATGCATTCATCATTATATAAGCCGCACTGTACAACACTACCTCTTCCGGAGACATGATAGGTTCGACTGAACTGATGTGGACGGAGACAAGACATCGGGCGACGTGGGGCGATGTAGGGCGACATCGCCCGATGTCTCCGGGGACACATGTCGCTCGACAAATGTTCCTAGTGGAGACGAGGCTTTATGCGACACCTGCGACATTTGTTGGCTCGTCAGTAAAACTTGTGTTTCTCCATAAGGCCTTAATTCATAGCATTAAAGGCGTTGCGCTAAGTTAGCCCGCGAATGACAAACGACTATTTGATGAACAGGTCATTCATTCGGATTATATTATGTTGCAAAAAACATAAGAAAATTTTGAATATCGCGGGTTATCCTTGCGATATCCTCCCCCTTTAAGAGTAAATTTCGTAGTTACCTACTCGAGTATACCTAATAGATGAACTTTGCTATTCAACAAGGTTTGTATATGTTGAGAGCAACATATTCGTTTCTGGTTTGCGTCTGGGCTCGTGGAAATGCGATCGCACAATTTGTGATGCGCCTCGGATGTAACAACACCGTCAACTGGGCAACAGAAGACATAAGGACGTCATCCCGGATGGTCACATATTCTGCGTTCGGGCTGCTATCCATAGAGATTACACAATGAACTACCCATACTTTATAATTTGATACAGTAAAAAAGAATATCTACAGACTTAGTTTGATGATCAATAAAAATGGTTGCATTTTTTTTTTTTTTGTTATTATTTTCCAAGTTCCCTATTTGTGTAGTTTGTGTCAAATGAGATTCGACAGTTAGGGTATACCGCATTTGACTGCTGACTCTTGGGTTCGATTCCCATGTCGAATCTCATTTACCTAATGGGATTTCCCTTTACGAATAATAGCAAAACTGATAGACAACTGATTGCAGTAATCACGGCCTCAGGCAATTTGTGTGGTGAATTGCTATCATGCATTGAGGGAGTTTATCTCCACAAAATCTTTATCAGATCTTTACATGGATGAGAACATCTCAAAATAAAGTGGTTCGAACAAAAAATACATCCCAATTAGAATATACACAGTGTACCGATGCGATGAAATGAGAATCTCGTTAAATTAAGGGGTGGCAGGGAATAATGACGCGCAACCTGTTACCATGGTGGCGGATTCTAAATGTTCCGCCTGCGCTGAATTTTTTCGACGGGTATACAAAAAAAATAAAAAATGCTGAACCATACATTTTGAGCGCCTACCTACGTATTACACTTTTTTTATGAGCATATGCGTGTTATGTTTTATACGATTTATCTATGAAAAACCATTTTTTTTTTTCTTGTAACCGACGAAAAATTTTTTCTTCACAAGGTCCCTGCAACCCAGAATTTTTAAATCGGCCAAGCGCGAGTCTCAACTCGCGTAGGTATGTACCTACCCATAGTTCTGTATCACCAAAAATAATAAACCTTTCGTAACTTCTTTTATTTTTGTATAGTTCTTAGGCGCTGGTCAGAACACTATGACAATTTACTTAACGTGGACCGAACTGTAGATCTAACTTACATCGGTGATCTTTTTTTTTTTTGATCACGAGGTGGAAATCCTCATAGATGTCCTCCGCCCTGGGGTGGGCGGAGGGGTCTGTCAGACTCTTACTGACTAAAACCACCCCGGTGTTCCGTCCCACACCTACGTCGGGGACCACGGGAACCAATATGTCTTCCGCGATCCCCGACTGGTGCCGGCCCGCCTTTGCGGGCCTCCTCACGTTGGGGGGAGTGAGGTGTTAAACTCCCCCCATACATCACAGAGAGGCGCGCGTGGAACACTACGCGCCACCATCTCGGGTCCGTAGCAATAGGGAGCGATGGATGTCCCCAGATCCGTCGCCCCTGGACCCATTTAGGGGGGCTGGAAGAGGGCGTTGTCCGCCCTCCGCCGACGCCCGGTGCGCCTGCTGCGGGCTGGGTGCGCGGAAGATATCTCCCGCTCCCTTTCCGCAGCATCCTTCTGCGACATGACTGTTTCGCAGAAGGATACCACCGCGTCCCAGGACCCCTCGCTGCCGACCATCGACTCGACCACGGCCGGCAGCGATAGGTCACTGCCTACTTCTGAGACGAGGACACGACGCGGCTCCTCCCAAGCGGCACATTCTGCCAGCGTATGCCGCGCCGTGTCCTCCCGGCAGTCGACGCAGTGGTGACACCGGGCGTCCGGCTCCCTGTTTATGCGACACAGGTACTTCCCGAAGCAACCATGCGCCGAGAGCACCTGCGTCGCCCGAAACGACAGGGAGCCGTGCCTCCTCCCGAGCCAGGGCCCGAGTACTGGCCGGACCGCCTCGACGGTGGCGAGGACGGCGGTAGGGCGTGAAAGCCTGTCCTGCCAGCTCGCCACCAGGGCTGCGCGGAGCTGCGACCGACGAAGCTCCATGTGTCGCTCCGTCAGTAGCTCGCCTCGCTCCCGCGCTACATCGGTGATCTACCTCAACTCCAAATTGAGAAAGAGCTAGATGATCCCTTACCTCTGGATGAAGTTGTCTGTGCTATAAAAGAACAACAAAATAAACGTGCGGTTGGCTTGGACTTTATACCAGAGGGGTAATTGCGGAACTTTTTATCGGTAGGAATTGGTTTAATATTCATAGTTAAACAACATCCATTGCGTTATTTACGTTGCTGAGCCGACAATTTATTCGAACAAATGACGCAATGGTTTAGAAATAATCTTCAATCCCATTCAGATTCTGATAAATTGTGCGTTTCGCAATTAGGGTGCAGGTGAGCTGCTAAAATGTGGCGGTCTTGAGTTGCAGACGCTGCTCTGGGAACTATTTGTTCGCATGTGGGAGGTGGAACAAGTTCCTAAGACATTTAAACTCTCCCGCATTAGGGCCCTTTATAAGAACAAGGATGACCGAGCGGATTGCAATTCTTATCGTGGCATTTCACTCCTTTCAGTCCCCGGAAAGGTTTTCGCCTGAGTGTTGCTTAACCGCCTAAGAAAACTGTCTGAAAAGATCTTGCCAGAAACGCAGTTTAGTTTCCGACCGGATAGGGGTACTTGCGGGACAATCTTCGTGGTCCGACAGCTGCAGGAGAAGAGCAGAGAGCAAGGTAGACACTTGGATCTCTGCTTTGTCGATCTGGAAAAAGCGTTCGATAGCGTTTCTCGTGAGGCCCTTTGGATGGTACTGCAAAAACTTGGGTGTACGGAAAAGTTCGTAAGACTTGTGCATCTCTTACATGATGACATGGAGTGTTGTGTGGTGGTCGAAGATGAACAGTCGCAGTTCTTCTCCGTTACCTGTGGCGTGAAGCAGGGCTGCGTCTTGGCTCCCACTCTTTTCACCCTTTATTTTGCAGTGGTCATTCGCGAGGTCCTTGCGATATCCTCAGAGGGTGTCCAGCTGCGTTTTCGAACAGATGGCAGTCTTTTCAATTTGTCGAGACTAAAGGCAAGCACTAAAGTCTGTCTTGCACATATTCAAGAAATTATGTATGCAGATGACTTGTGTTTTGTGGCAGAATCTCCGGAAGGTCTTCAACAGCTTGTTACGAACCTTCACGAGCAGTGCTCTAAATTTGGCCTGAAGATCAGCGTCAAGAAGACGGAAATTATGACTCTGGACGTTCATGGTCATGAGACGCTAAACATTAAGCTTGGTGAGGACGTATTGAAGCAGGTTGATAAATTTCGATATCTAGGGAGCACATTAACATCGAAGTGTGACATTGACGCCGAAATCAACAGCAGAATCAGTGCTGCTGCTGCAGCCTTCGGTAAATTAAATGCCAGGGTCTTCTGCTCACACGACTTAAAGCTCGCCACAAAAATATCAATATATATGGCTGTTGTACTACCCAATATTTTGTACTCTGCCGAGACATGGACACCGTACCGACGTCACATTCAACAATTGGACCGATTTCATCTCAAATGCCTTCGTACAATTCTTAACATTCATTGGTCTGATCGAGTGCGCAATACTGAAGTACTGAGACGAGCAAATGTGGGAGGCATCGAGGCGTATCTCATGAGAAGGCAACTTCGGTGGTGTGGTCATGTGGCGTGCATGTCGGAGCAGAGAGTGGCGAAGCGCATCCTTTATTCAGAACTTCAGGAAGGCAAGCGGAAGCATGGCGGACAACTCTTAAGATTTAAGGATGTGCTTAAGCGACACATGAAGGGATGTGACGTATCACATAATGGAGATGGACATTGTGCCGGTGCGCCGCGCCTATCCGAATATTCCCAGTTACCCTCGGGTGCCGACTGGGAAGAATAATAATAGGTCAATAGGTCTGGGTTAAGGTGGATGGATGATTATCTCAGATGCCATTTTGTCGCTAGATGGCGCTAGATCCACAATTTGGAACATTTTCAATTTTTACGCCTAACTTAGAAATCTTTAATAGATAACTTTATTATATGCGAAACCTAGGGCATTAACTTGATTTTTTTAGATAGTCACTGTGCTTGTTAACTGGTCTCATACAAAGATTTGTACATTCTAAAGATTTAGCCGCTTGACTTTACTCTTTACACACACATGCAAAGTAAATAGTAGTAACTTTCGACACCACTAGATGTCGTTTTATTCAAACAGTTTAAAATGAAATTAATATAGGTACACTGTCCCTATAAGTTGTAGTAATGTGACTGAACCTAAATTGTAATGTGTAAATAGTCATCATCTCAGCCGCAAGACGTCCACTGCTGGATATAGGCCTCCCCCTATTTGGGGGGCTTTGCCATAATCACCACGCTTGGCAAGCGGGTTGGCGATCGCAGTGTGATGGTAAAATGCATAGAGAACGCTGCTGCCCATTCTCTAGTAAATCCCTTAGTCGCCTTTTACGACACCCACGGGAAGAAATGTAAGGCAGAAGAAGGAATGGAAGTGTAAATAGTGACGTGTACTAAATAAATAAAAGACTATTTATTACATTGTAAAGCTTTTTATTGTACCCTACTATAAATTAATAATATTTATTTAGTAAAAAGGGGTTAATATTTTCATAAAAATAATGTTTTATTTACTCTCACTACATTTACTTAGATAGTTTCCGTTTGGATTCAAACCATCGAGTCATACCACCATACAAAGATAACATACTTTTTTAAATATTTTGATATTTACAATTATGATTTTGAATTTAGTATTAGAAAGAATTATGTATGTAGATTACAATATAAATAACATCATACGTAACTATATATAACGGCACATGTATCTTACATAACAACACAAAGGGGTTGCTAGCTAACCATAACATTTATTAATGTTTCAAGAATACCTACTTATGATACAATTTTGAACTGCAATAAATATTCTTTTACAATTGAATTGTTAGGCTGGTACCTAAATACATGAGTGAAACTTATCTACACAGAAAAATCTTATGAACTAACAAAATAACACAAACTATACATCGCTACGTGCAAAAATAGCTTATTAATTATTCTATAATGTTCCCACTGCTGAGACTCAGGCCTCCTCTGAACTGTGGTGATGAAATAATTTACACTCAGCAAAGTGCCGGCTTGGATTCGAACCATCGACTCGTACCACCATACAAAGATACTTATAAATATTATAATAAAATATCTTCTTTTCTACGCGCTACTTTTTGCAGTCGCCGCCGCCGCCGCGCCGTATCAGTCTTCTGCTTGTCACTTTTTACTTCCATTTATATAATTTCCGTGCGATCTGAATCAAATGCTGGAAGACGCAGTTTTCGCTGCAACAAATGAATTTACACAGTTTTGTTAGACTATTCTTACTGAACCCACACCTCAGAGACCTGCGGAATAAGTTAGGAAATGAGTAAGACTTATATTTTTATACCTTTTAATTCCTTGATGTCTAGACATTTAGCATTTTTCTCAACTCTTCTCAATATAATTTCTGGCAGTACACGTTTTAAAAAATGTTACCAACTTCGGCATCATAGCGTTGATAACTTCCTCATCCCGGTTAACTTCTATGACAGTCAATGGTTGGGTGACAGATATAAAGCAAATGAAGTAACATTTATTCATTTTGGTAATTCGCAATTGACCCTGGACCTAGAATCAAAATAATAATAGCTGTTAAAAAGAAACAATCCAAGAAATACATTATTTTTATACATACATACCAAGAAATAATGATATTTGTTACACTGAACATTGTGTAAAATATGTTGTACTTTGGTATTGTCAAACATAAACTTCATCACAACAAACAAGCAAAAGCGTACTAATGTAATGAACACAAAAATATGGTATCAAGTTGGGACTTACCATTCCAAATGAAGAATCAAAGTTGTGACCATATGACCTTCTTCAAGTCAACAATACGGTACCCTACCAAACCTGATAAGTTGTCACTTGATGTTCTTTCCACAGTTAGTTGATAAGCTTCAGTCTCTGAATCGGGTTGTGGCCAATCAAAATCAACAGTCTCTACTTGCTCTGTAACAGATTCAACTGTATTGAAGCTAGAGCTGCAGGCTATGGCTTCGTATCGAATTTCTGGTATACCACGCGAATAGGTTTAGGGCGTATCTTAAGCTGTCGAAAGGTTGGACAGCTGATGACGATCTTGAGTTGAATGTGGACTGAAATAAAAGATATGTTAAAAAAACAGTGTTGAGAGACAGAAAAATATTGATAGGTCTGTAGGTACCTAAATACAACAGGGCAAACCGCGGTTTCTTCCACTACCTTCTGTTTCTTGTTACGCCATGCTTGCATGCTTGTTGTTCCTTCGCTTGCTTTCGGCTGCAAGGAAAAATGGCTGTAAACGAAGACTACAACACGAACCAACGAGTATCAAATAACCTCCACTCACGTAAATCTGATTCGAAATCTTATGGGAATCTAATTTACTCACTATAGATCACTAAAAGAACTTCCATGATGTCTTTTCAATACAGCTTGCACTTTTTTCCGTGATTTTCGCGGTCCTGAATACACATGTCGTATACATTTATGCAAGTTTATTAGTCGGGTTCATCTTAGGCAGTTCAGTTGCAATTCAATCTGAAATCAAAAAGAATAATTACAAACAACAGCAAATGTATCTTATTTATGAAATGTTTCAAGAAACAGAAATAACACCACCATCAAGCTGTTGTTTTCAGAGAGAATATCTGAAATTTGTAGTATGTCATGTGACGACAATCAACGAGTGTTGCTAACGTTTGATTTTGTATTTCATCTTCTAAATCTTACACTTTTGTAAAGTTTTAAGGGTAATTAATTACCATTATAATAATACTCTATATCACCTTGAAAATCATTCATTGCACATAAAAATAACACTTACCGTCAATAAAACACAAAAACGCTTCACTTTTGAATAAAAACCAGGGCTTTGAATAACGTTAAAAATTTGGTATCGTTACTTTCATCGGACGAAGATAACGTTATTAGTAGAGGTCACGTAATGCTTGGTAACGATACTTGGCATACGTTTTACCGGTAACTGAGTACCGTTAATTTTTTATTTATTTTCTTTCATCTCTTTCTTTCGTCTACATTATTGAAGTTGCATTTGCACCGTTTGATTGGCGATGTTGCCGTAGAGCGCCGCCGCCCATGGCGTGCCGCTTAGGTTGCGCAGGTTGACAACAACGCATTAGGTAACGATGTGATAAGAGAACGGTGTGGTGTAAAAGAAGATGTAGTGACAAAAATTGAAAAAAGTATGCTTAGATGGTTTGGTCATGTTGAGAGGATGAATGAAGGTCGGCTCACAAAAGGTATTTACAAGGCAGATGTGAGTGGAAACACCGGGAGGGGACGCCCTAGGAGGACATATAGGGACCTTATTAGTGATATTCTTCAGAAAGGTCAGGTGCGTAGTACTCGCAACCGGCGTGTGTGTATGACCAATTTTATGAACCTAAACGAGGCAAAAGAAGTGTGTAGAGATCGTAGCAGGTGGCGTTCCGTGGTTTCTGCCTACCCCCATGGGAAAAAGGCGTGATTCTATGTATGTATGTATGTAAAAGTATCGATACTAGTAACGTTAATTGGTAACGTTATTTTATAGATTCGATACCAAAGTATCGTTACCCGTTTTACCGTTAAAATATTAACTTTATGAAAATAACGTTACTTAACGATACTTATAGTGTGAATTTGGTAACGTTAACAAGCCCTGATGAAAACTGTTTCACGGATGGCACTCATTTGAATGGTTCTCAGTAGTAGGTAGCACAGTTTTTTTTTAAGTAATAATAAACATGGTAAATATCTCGTTTTAAGTTCTAATGATACTGGTGTTTATTGTTTCGTGTGGATTTCATGACAAAGTCTCTTCCGAGCCCCTTTTCTTTAATAAAAAAACCTCGTCGTAAAGTTTAGTTGCTAAATTGGTGTCCAGATTCTTAAATATTATACCAAAATGTTAAATTTTGCGTTGAAGTTATAGTAACACCCACCACATTTGTTTACCATTTATTTTATTGAAATTTCAATGCGTACTATTTTTATTTTTGAATTCTTAGCAAAGTACGATCTTTTAAAATGTATGGTACGATCTTCTAAAAAATAAAGTTGGCAACCCTGCTTGACGCATTTTGTGTGTGCTAATAATACTAGTAAAATAAGCAATTATGAAAAATCAAAGTGGTTTGTCTGTGTATTCACTAATCTTGCTGGTTTCACATGAATTATAAAAGAATAGAAGAATAAATATGATTCAATCAATAGATGTACGTAGTACCTACGTTTCACCATTGTGTAGGTAGCTTCGCTGATCGCCTGATTTAGTTATAACTTACTTATACATCAAATTCTATTCTCTGATTTTATTCAACCCAAACCAATGGATTAGTACCTAAGCGTATCAGAATGTTATCAGTACCTACTTACATACATTAAAAAGATTTTTAAATCTGGAAAGTCGTGTACTAGTAACTACTTACTACATATTTAAACTAGATAATACAATAATTACATTAGTATTGTATCTGTGTGAACCAAGGGCAGATCGCAGAGATATTTTTTTCACTTTATGTAAAGCATTCTTTCTCATTCCATAATAAAAAACATTTTATCAATCATAAAATGTTAACTCCGCGGGCAAACCCGCGCGCCCGGCGCTAACTTGCTAGAAACACAATATTCTGGAAACGATTCGCAAGTTTTCAAGACTCAAGTAATCACGCATTGACGGTATGGCAACAACGCGGTGTGCGCGCGCTGCCTCTAGAATGGCAACGTCGCATTATCGAATTTAAAAGATAAATTCTTTTAAAATGTTCGAATATCAAACAGCGCCATCTATTATGAATGTTTACTAATCGTAAACTCGTAACACAACAGCAACCAACTTTCTCAGTGGTTCTATAAATTTCTGTCAGATGGCGCGATTCAGGTCACTCACACATGTAAAGATTTTTCGTTTTTTATTCGGTCTAATTCTCCTAGAAATACTGTTTTTTTTATAAAATTTGGGCTATACGCGAACATAATACATTATAAAGTCTCATTACAGTTGCTTTTATTCTGCAGAAACTGTTTATTTACCGAGATTTCCACACCTGAAAAATGTATGGCGAGGGCTATCTAGGCATTCACCTTAATAGGTCTACATGTGTAATACCCCAGGGGTAGACGAACAGTTATGTCGGCGAATCGTTCGCCGTTGAAACGTTCTATCGGTGAAAAAATGAAAAGTGAATTGTTCTATCGGTGAACCGTTCAACGGCGAAACGAATGTCGGAGAAATGTTTCAGAATCGGACGTTATGTAATATATTGAAAGCTTCTGATCGTACTGTTCTGAATAAGTTATTGAATTCACAGCCTGTGATCCAGATACAAATTAAAGTGCAATGAGATTTAGGACGTATTGCTAATTTGCTGAGCCATCTTGTCTGAAATCAGTAACTTAGCCATTAAACTAAATTTAACAGTTAAAAAAACCATTTATGACAGTGTTATTTGATTTATTTATTTTTGCTAGTTATACATTGGTAAAAATATTTAATGCTATGAAACAATTTGACTTAGCATTTGGTTTGTAACATTAAATTCATGCATAACAGATGCATGGGAACTAATGTAATAATTATCTAGTTCCCAAATTGACAAGCTACTTGATAGGTTGTAGCCGTTAAGAGATTGCATTACATGCATTAGTTACGTGTTTGAGAGAAACATTTAACCTGATGCAAAGCTTGGAAATGAACCAGTAGTACTTTATCTTATGTTCCTAAGAAATAAAAATTTCCTACAATATTTTACACTTGATCAAGTTAAAGTATTAAAAAAATTAAGCAATTTTCTGTCACATGGAAATCAGTTATGACTAATTACATAGAAATAAAAACTTGAACCTTTACATTTCAGACAGGATACATGTTTAAATACATTATGCCCAGAAATATAAACAACAAAAATGCAGATAAAATTTCACAAGAGGTCAGAATAAAATGATTAGTAGTTTTATAGCTTGGGCATAATACCACTTACCTAAACCAAGACATCAGTAAAACTAGCCTTAATAATACCAAAAGCAAGTTTAACTTTTTTAAAGGCCACAATAATTTAGGTAATATGATAAATAAATGGGTGTTACCCTCTATATGGGTAATTGAAGAGCTATGTAAAATGAATTCTTACTTATTCACCCAATCTACAATTATTAAACCAAAGTAATCTTGCACAAAAGACTGACTCAGAGCACAATAAATGCAATAATACAAATCTAAGATACACACTAGCATAGTATTACTTAAATTGAAGTCAAAATTAATTTTGATGCACATTATAGGTAATTGCTTATTAAGAGAATCAAGTGAAACATAATATTATAGTATAGTGTGGATTCAAGACGAGAAATAGGTAGATTGGGTCTATTGAGAAAAGTTTTCTGAAGAGAAATTAGAAAGTGCTGCCCTCTGGGGGCTGTGACAGCTTCATGTTTTCCTTCAGTGTCATGAGACGTCTCAGTTCCTGAAGAACTGTCTTGATAGTGTAATCACGTTGCCATCTAGCAAGAATTGGAACTTGTCTGTTATCCACCTGCACCAAAGAATAACAAAATTTGTAACAAGTGTAATGAATTTATATTGCTAACATATTATCATTAGTACTTACAAGCCCAGTCTGACTGTTTACACAGTTCATGTTGATTCTAGAAATAAAGCGAGCAGTTGGAGGCTCATCAGGATATCTGGTACCACACTCAATTTTAAGTGAATACATCCTATTTTCATAAGGCGTCTGTAACAGAATGTTCAATTACATTGAATACATTATTACAAATTTTATAACTTGTGTTAAAAATAACAAAAGATCTTTTACCCTAGGGGGGCCAATTATCATGCCAGTCCAATGAGTGAGGGTCATATCATCGTCACTCTCGAGTCCCCAAGATATGGTGCCATCGCCCACTCCCTTTTGGCCTTGTTCAAGTTCTTCTAGAAGACGAAAGTTTCGAGGAACCACTGCCCAAAAAAAGAGTACGATTACAATAATACAAGAACAAAGCAGTCGACAAGCAAAAAGTAATACTCATAACTCGCCACAAAATAAATTCTTTTAGCAAATAAAACAAAAACTCACCAACGCCTGATGACGGATTCGCCATGATCACAATTTCACCGGCGCGCACTACCTAGTGAAAAAAGTGTATAGTTTTAAAGATTTAGTAAACAGGCATTTACCATGCAAATTGTTTACTCGCTTTTGCAGCTGAGCATCCAATAACTATTTATTGTAATAAATGATGAAATTTATTCCCATTTATTCCTTGATTTTTTCACTCAAAGAGAAAAAAAGGAAGGTTAGCAATTTTTTGTTGACTTTGACAAATGTCATTACTCTCTACTCTATGGCATAAATAGTTTTTGACTCAGTCATCCTTTAGTCTTCCTCTGGTGGCAGAAAGTGTTAGGTCACGTATGCACTAACTGGTGCTTTGTTTAGCGCCTAGAGCATAGTGACTTAACATTCCGTTCGTTTAAATCGATAGCCGCACTAGGCACACTAGGAAGGCGCTTAGGCACGCACCGCGGCCGGTCACGTAAATTCTATCATAGAACGAACTTGCAAATGAGTCACTAGTGTCTAGACGCTAAGTAAGACACCAGACAGTGTGTACGCCACCTAACCTAAAAAATAATTGCAACAACCACATTGGGCGATCATTGGCCCACGATTAAGTGCGCGAAAAAATCCCGCATTACTTAAGCGACGAAAATTGATCGTCTAAGATCTCCCGTTGAATTGAAGATGGTCTGTTTTGAAAGTCAAAAGGCTAGATAAAATTTAAACATTCATCATCATCATCATCATTTCAGCCGAGAGACGTCCACTACTGGACATAGGCCTCCCCCAAACTCCACCACTTCGACCGGTTCAGTGCCTCCCGCATCCAGTATCCAAATTTAAACATTAACAATTAGAAATTACATATTCTTTTGACTTTGACTTCCAGGATTAGATGACATGAAAATAGTCAAAGCATGTTAAAAAGTGTGTGCGTCAAGCGTGGAGTTAGTATTTACTATATAGTACTTACCTCAATCTTGAAGTTGGTTCGTTTGTCCACTTGAGCGTTCACCTATATATTGTTACACCGGCACGAGGCGTAGCTGATCAAGACTGTGACAAAGCTCGCTCGTCGATATCAGAAGCCGCACCTAGGTATAAAAACAAAATGTGTCGACTGGATTTAGAAGCATGTATGTACCGTTCCAGAGTAGCCATGAAAATTGCCGGCAATATTGCCAAAGTTGCCAAAACTGCCGGGAATGTTTCCAAACTTGCCGGCAACATTGGGCAAGAAACGTATATATTGAAAACAACTTTTACTATTATAATTGCTTAGTAGAGTAAAATTGCGGTATACAGAATGGTAGTTGCTATGCTTATCTATAATATCCAACCTAAAATTTTTGTTTTTACATTTATTTACTTACTGATAAACTAAAGAAAAGAAATAAGCTATCCATGATTGTTCATTGGTGATGAAACCATAACTATTTCAGAGATATCGTAATTTTTTTTCTTTTACGTTCTTATAATTTAACTTCACTTGAATGTAAGAAAGTATATACATCTATATGTATACAAATCTGTATGTATAGAAGGGTCAAACCTTGCAAGACGATCAGCAACAACAAGTTGATGTTTTTAACCGATTTTAAAAAGGAAGTTCTTTATTTGATATGAATGTATTTATGTATGTATTTTTGTTTGTTTGCGTTTTTCTCAAAAGGTACTGATCCGATTTTGAAAATTCTTTTGATGGCATGATTTGTGCAGTGGGTAAACGACTAGTGTAGGGTACGTATTATTCAACATTTAAGCTATCGTAAAACAACATAAGGGTACAAGAAGAAATGTGGACAAAAAAAAATCAGTAGGTCATGCTTATTTATTATAATCAGTAATTAAAGAGGATTTTGATAAAATAAAAAAAAATCTGTAATCTATACTATGTACTATTATAAAGCTGAAGAGTTTGTTTTTTTGTTTGATTGAACGCGCTAATCTCAGGAACTACTGATTCGAACTGAAAAATTCTTTTTGTGTTGGATAGCTCATTCATCGAAGAAGGCTATAAATATATAACATCACGCTGTGACTAATAGGAGTGGAGCACCAATGCAAAATGTTGCAAAAACGGGGTAAACGTTCAAGATCTTTCGGTGCGTGCGCTCCTTAAACGGTTAAAGTAACGCAACAATTACGTAAGACGGAATTGTTTCTCTTAAAAAGTTCAAAAAAAAGTCCGCGACAGCATATGTCCATCTTCTAAGGTTGGCGCACTATATTTGATCAAATTCGTTATAAAAAATGCATTATTTGCGAAGGTGTTTTCATAAACATGGATATAATCCTTATCCATCGAGAAGTGTTTAATTTTGAACAAAGTTGCCCATACATTATTTGAGATTAATGAATATCTTACGAGATATAACAACCTGATTGCTCAACACTATGTATGGGCCGGCGCGCGGTGATTCGATGCGACGGGGTGGGTCGCGGGAGCACGAAATTTGACGCGGACGAAGTCGCGGGCAAAAGCTAATGTAGGATATGTGCACGAGTGCTATAACTTTTCGTTCGGCATAGCGAAGGCTCTATGCAAGTTGAGTGAAGAAAGAGGCCATGAAGCTATGCATAAAATACTACATATTGGTGCCGATTCTGTTGTACACCGAACTAAACTAACTCTAAAATTCCTTACTTTTGGCTATGAGAATTTTAACGCTATTCTGCAAGGAAAAATCTCAAAATTTAAAAATTATTTTGACACGACTAAAACGAATTTGACAATCAACATGGTTTTTTTTTTTGGTTTCGCAACGTGGTACTTGTGTGCGCTACGCAATGATTTTTTTAGAGACGAAGGCGCGCGCAAGGGGGCAGTCTGGACGTGTTTTATATGGAATTTTTCACTTTTTGTTTGAAAAAAAAAAAAAAATATTGCCCACGTGTTGAGCTTTATATGTTCCGGGGTTAACAAAGGGAGTCGAAAATTTTATTATGTTTGCGATAGGACACGCCATTTTCGAGATATGATGCAAAAGAAAAAATACAGCACTATTTTTGCACGTGAAGGCGAGGCGTTGGTGTGAATTTTTGTTCATGACCACTAGTTTTATTCCACACCTTTTTAATTGCGATTAAAAATAGTCAGATTTAGTCAAAATAAATTATTATAGTCTAAATTTTTGGTGAAAACCGGCAAACTCAGAATAGCAAAGTTGACATTTTCACTAAACTAATAACTCAGTGCAATCTCAGTGCTGTCAAACTAAAATATAGTTGTGTCACTTTAGTCTATTTCAGAATAGGAAATCGTCGTTTGACAGGAATAAACCAAATTTTAGTGATTTTTAGTTTAGTTTAGAGAATTTTGTACAACAGAATCGGCACCATTGTCATGGAGAGTACGCGGCAGCAAAACAATGGCGATCACGATAGTCAATATGAATAAATTTTAGGTTTTTATTAAATGCTAGTGTTTTATTTGTTTTTTTTTTTTAAACATACTAACACATTAAATTTTCCGGCAGACGGAAGACACAATATACCTAAAACTCATGTACCAACCACAAGAGACCAATCTAAAAACCCAATCTCGTTTGGTTTAACTGAGCATTGATCCTATGACCATCTTCCAATTCCATCATCAGGCTGGCATACCGCCATCATAACATTGCGTTCTCACCAGACATACATTATATATCTATATATATAATTTAAGCGCTATCAGACTTCAGGAAATAGATTAAGATCGATTTTATTTCAAACAGATGAAGTTCTTGATGACAAGTTGAAAATATTTAAAAATAACACTACACAGTTGTTTCATTTTTATTTACTTCATTTGGTATCAATACCCTCTTTCTTTGTGTATAAAATTTATAAGTGATATTCTTAAAAAACTATGGGTTTAGCTGTCATGAAGTTACCAGTGGCATAATTTAACTTTATCTTCACATATAAGCATGGATAATTAAAAAATAATTATAATTATGAATTAATAATACAGGCTTACTAATAATACGTATAAGTACACCAGAATTACGGAAGCGAATGGTACGGACGTGTCGACAATATTTTAATAAAATAAATAATAATCTCCAAACAAAAGTGAAATTAAGTGCTATACACCCAAGTGCGCAATTAGCATTAACTAATTTGCAAAACTTCGGCCGTTACTGGTTCTCATCAACACCCAAGCGAGCGGTGAGTGGCAATTGTTCTCCCCTCGGACCCTACCGGTGAAAAGAGACGGGCTACGAATATTCATCTCGCTCTCATCGTGTTGCTGCGCGAGCGCGCTCCGAACATCCCAAGTAAATATATTTGTATATCTATAAAACCAAAATACACGATGAATGTCGCTCGATCGCCACCGCAGTCGCCTAATACGTATAACGAAGGCAATAGAGATCATATAGCAATAGCAAGTGGTATTGGGAGATCTGAAACGGCTGGTGGTTCGCTATCGGATTTGCGTAAAATTGCCTTATCTGACTCCATCAACCAGGTAACCTATCGTGGCAAGAGAAAACAACCACATGACGACTTTGGTTCACAATTCGAAAGATTCCAAGACAAAATGGAATCGCTTATAAAGGATATGGCTAAAACTCAGGCTGAAAATCTTAACAAAATATCCCAGGATGTTTCGGCTATAAAGGAAGATATAAGTCAGATTAAGCTAACAACTGATCTCCTGTCCTCGGAACAGGTCAAAATAAAATCAGAGCTAGCTAATATCTCAAGCTTCCGAGCTAACATTGAGAAAAAAGTGGATACTATTGAACATGAAATAGCTTCCCTTAAATCGGGGTCCACTTCCGCAAATACCACACCACCACTTAACTACGAAGACATTATATCGGAGACCTATGACCGTTCTCAGAGGGAGAAAAATGTCATCATACGAGGGATAGAAGAAGTAAGATCATTAAACTCTGAAGAGAGACAAATTCATGACAGACAGGAAGTAACGAAGGTTATAAAAATGGCTGTCTCAGACTGCACGGAACCAACAAAAACCATACGACTAGGAAAATATAATCCTGATGCATCTAGACCTATAAAAGTCATATTCTTGTCATCTGAACCAGCGAAATCTATTCTACGCCATAAATCAAACATTCAATATGAAAATATCAAGATCTACTCTGATGAGACTCCCTACCAGCAAAAGTATAGAAAGAATTTAAGAGACGAACTGAAACGGCGAGTAGATGGAGGTGAAACGGACATTACAATAAAATATATCAAAGGAACACCTACAATTACGAAAACTCAGCCAAAAAACTAGCGATACAAAAATCAGATGATGCAACTCTAAACACTACATACGAAGTAACCTACTCCTACAACAACTTAATAAAAAATACAAAATCCCTAAAATTTCTTTACGCCAACGCACGAAGCATAGTGAAGCCAGGAAAGCTGGATGAGTTAAACTGCATTATACAACACAACATACCCAGTCCTGTGCATGTGATTATACTATCAGAAACCTGGATCAAGTCCGAATCTGAAGCCAAGACTTTAAAACTGCCAAATTACTCGCATTATTATAATATTAGACAAAACACAAGAGGCGGCGGAGTATCCATATTTGTTCATGACTGCTTAAAGCACAATTACATTGAGGATCTTTGTAAAGAGGACAATCACTACTTATGGGTTCATTTAGATAAATACTCATTGGACATAGGCGCCGTATATAAAACACCAAAATCAAACAATAATGATTTTCTGGAGGAATATTCACAGCAGCTAACGAGGAGGAAAAGAGCTTTAGTATTCGGTGATTTCAACTACGATCTGCTTAATGCGAGCCGACCGACTAATAATTATAAAAAAATGCTCTTAGAAAATGGACACCAAATTCTAAACAACACTGACGAAAAATTTAGTACCCGTGATACTGCTACAAAAAAATCGATACTTGATCATGTCTCATCCAACCTAAAAAATCATAAATTTCATGTGGCTATTGTGGAGTCTCCAATGTCGGATCACAAGCAAATCTATCTCGAAGTTGGCAAATATGTTCCTGAAATGAAAAAGAAAGTAAAGTACCATACCTTAGATTACAACGCGCTATACCAAACAGTAGAAAGTAAAATGGTGAGTGTCTCCGAGAGTGACTATGAAAGCTTAGAACACACAATAAAGGAAGCGGTAATTAACAATAGAATACCGAAAGTCAAAATTCAAAATACGTTAAAATCAGACTGGATTAATAAAGACATAATTGGAATGCTGACTAAAAGGAATCAGCTGTGGTCTACTTATAAGGAAAATCCCGATGACGACTTAATAAGAAACAATTTCATAACCCTACGAAACTGCGTGTTGGAACAAATTCAAAATACTAAAAGTTCTTACTACTACAAAGTTTTCAAAACCTGCGAAAGAAAACCTTTAAAAATGTGGAAGTTAATCGGGAACTTAGCTGGAACCAAATCTAAATCATGCTCTGCTCCTTCAAAGCTAGATACACTATCCGGTCAAATCACAGATAGTAAAGAAATATGTAATTATTTTAACACCTTTTTTGCTACTATAGGGTCTATTTTAGCTAATAAAATTCCAAGGCCTACGAACCAAATACATACTCAGCCAACAACACAAACAACAGTATCTAGAACAAGTCAACTACTAAACTTTACCCCAACTACTGAAGCAGAAGTTAGCAAAATCATAGACAATCTCAATTCAAACACTAGTACGGGCTTAGATGGGATAAGTTGCAAAACCATAAAAAGTATTAAAAGTCTAATATTAACTAAACTCACGAAGAGCATCAACTATTGTTTACAAAACGGCCTCTTCCCTGATTCTTTGAAAATAGCAAAAGTTAGTCCAATCTTTAAGTCAGGAAAAAAGACTGACACAGGTAATTATCGCCCTATATCCGTCCTCCCAATAATATCCAAAATATTTGAAAAAATATTATATAAACGTCTAGATGATTACCTCAAAACTATAAACTTCTTCTCTAATAAACAATATGGTTTCCGCGCAAAATCCAACACTCTAACAGCAACAATTGACCTTGTAACAAATCTAAAAAACAATATCGATGAAAAATGCGCAGCTCTCGGTATATTCATTGACCTGAGAAAGGCATTTGATACAATTAGCCATACTTTCCTTCTCCAAAAACTGCATGAAATCGGCATCAGGGATACTGCCCACAACATGTTCCGGTCTTATCTCTCAAATAGACAACAAATTGTTCGAATTGGTGATGTGCAAAGTAACTGCGAAACTTTAACTTACGGCGTACCGCAGGGATCCATTCTTGGTCCCCTGCTGTTCATATTATACGTGAATGACATGCATAACCTAAATCTGGCAGGTGACATAATACTTTATGCTGATGACACAAGCCTATTTTTATTTGGAAACAATATCGAAGAGGTCATCAAACAAGCACAGCAAGATTTAGACACTCTCTCTAGATGGTTCCAAGACAATTTGCTTACTGTTAATACATCTAAAACAAAGTATATTATCTTTAGTGCTAGGAACAAAACAGTTGCAAACAACTTAAATCTATACGTTAATAACGAACCTATATCTCAAGTATCTTCAGAAAAGTATCTTGGTCTCCATCTAGATAAGCATCTGACGTGGCAGACACATCTAGATAAATTAAGATCTAAACTATCTTCTGTCATGGGCGCGCTTCGAGGGATCGTCCGGTGCCTGCCGACATCTGTTAGGTATATTATTTACAATTCTATGGTAAAACCTCACTTAGAATACCTAATAGAGATATGGGGCACTGCAGCTAAAACACATTTAAAACCAATCGAAACATGTCAAAACAAAATAATAAAACTCTTATTCCATTACCACTATTTAACTCCGACAGTAAAAATTTATAAAGAAACTAAATTGATGACACTATCACAGATTTATAAATATAACACATGCATTCTGGTACATAAGTTATTAAATAAAAATATACACTCAAAAATAACATTTACGACAAAAGGGCAAACACAGAAACGTAGTACCCGACGGAAAAATAACATTTGCTTAAGACCACCACGCACAAATTACGGAAGGAAAAATATACTATACGAAGGAGCAGAGTTGTATAATAAGCTACCTAATGACATTAAAGAGATACAGTCCTTTACTTTATACAAGCGAACCATAAAGCACCACATCTTAAAAGATTTTTCTAGGTTTTGAATTTAATCCACCACATCAATTTAATTTACATCATCATCAATTATTATTATTTACTAATTTCCTAAGAATAAAGAAAACTAGAATACTTTCTGTGTATTTCCAAAACATTACAGTACATATAAATAGTTTAATGAGTAATTTCTATTGACTTGCCTTCAAGAATAGATATGTAATAGTTCACCCACTTTTTCCTTTTACCCACAACACTAAAAATTGTGTGTCTAAAAACTAAACTTACTTGTTTACGTGTACCTACCTTCCTCATAAGTAATTCTTATATTTAGTTTTAAGATTACCTTGTATTTCTCATATTAAGTGAATTGTATTCTTTTTGAGAAATAAATGTCTTAAACCGTATTACATAAAACCTCACGAGCGCACAAACTTTGAAAATAGCATTTGAAAAACCCTATGTAATCTGGCAACTTTGGCAACATTCCGGCAATATTGCCCAATATTGCCGGCAATATTAGAAATTTTCCTGGTAACTTTCGGAAACATTCGGCAATTTTCATCCCTATTCCAGAGGCGGGGATGCATTCGATATGGTCCTCTTTGCTTGTCCCTCCACTGAGGGCTATCACCGGATTTTCTCAATCAAAATGATTTGTAACCTCATGGGCTTTGAGATCGGGAACCCAGAAGTAACTAAACTGCTGAACAATGCCACCAATGCCAGCTGTATGGCCACTTTTGTTAGAACTGCTATATAAAACCCAGACTTGAAGACCGCTCTCTGTGCACCAAACCATCTAGCTGCATGTTATGCAAATCCAGTAACCTAGTCAAATACCGGGGCTATATCAAAGCTCCTAAAACTTCCTGCCCAAAGCTGACTTGCCAGCAAAGAGTGTGATTCCCTCATCCAAACTTCTCGAATGACTAAGACCTCGTCCTTGGAATTAACTTAAACACCAGCAGGTATTCCCAGCCCCAGTATCCACAAAATTCCCTCCTACTCCCATCTTTGCCCTGATGGATCCACGTATCCACATTCCAGTACTTTACTGTGCCCCCACTAAATCCGCACCCGATCCTAAACCCACTTCCGTCACCTTAGTTGTCCCGCCTCCACCTGCAATCACTCCCAGGGTCCTTTTCAGACCAACCTTAGTACCATTTAGCGTAATCTCCTTCACGGGCTTCCTTGTACCACGAAAATGGCTAGTGAAATTTTTATCGCCAGAAATGTCGGCAACCTTTTCATGATCCAGAACATTTACAATGCGCATTCCGAGACTACGCAAGCTCCAACCTCCTTTGCCAATGATAATACCAAACCTTATTATGGATTAAAGAATCATTGCAAGAACCAAATCCATCAGATAGGCAACTTCAATACCAATGGCATTCATGGGTAACGCGATGAGATCGCCACGTGCCCATAAAATTGACATTCTCCTCGTACAAGAATCCTTCGTAAACCCCACCGTGAACTATCGTTCGTAACGTTACGACACATCTCGATTTCACAAGGGCAGTGCCCACATTTACTATAAAAAAGGCTCTATATCTACTGCATTCTTATGGACCTACCCCCTCTTACGAGTAGAAGTGTCAGTCTGTAAAAAAATAAAAATAAATGAGTTGGTTATTTTTCAAGTGTGGTAACACTGTTCTGGAGTTGACATTTAACTAACCTCAAATTCAGATTCAATTTTGTTTATTACATGGGCAAAATCATCTTTGCATAAGTTTCACTTATTCTATGCTTTAGCTAACTGTATTCCATGACGCTGCAACTACTACGCGTCATACGTAAATCATTTGTATTACCAACTGAAAATTGTTCACATTATTTCGGTCGCCATTGTAAGTCCTTACGTAGCGAATACCGTTATTCGGAGCGGGGTTTGAGAGGCGCGAGGGGGGTACGTGTCAGCAGCGCCGTTGGAGCGCGAGTTCACTCTGTCACTCGGTCATTACGGTATTTCTATACAGCGCGTCCTACATTCACGATCGTGAAAGAAAAAGTGACAATGCCCGAAAACAAACAGTTTCAGCGTCTTCCCCGATTTGTAGTGCCAAAACATTATGATTTGGAATTGATACCAAATCTGCAGGAATTCACATTCATTGGGAAAACAGCAGTGAAAGTATCGGTAAGTGAAAATTTCAACATTGACGATGCAAAAAAAACCTTCAATGTGTCTCTCCAATCTGATCGTACCTATTACCTTTTAGGTTTTGAGCTCAACGAGTGAAATAGTGCTAAATTGTTTGGATTTGGAGCTGAAAAATGTCAAGTTGCAGTATGAGGATGGAGGTACGGACTCCATCAAGCCATCTGAAGTTCGGCTTAACGCAGCAGACGAAACTGCGACCATTGTGTTTGATAATCTACTCGAGGAAGGCGACGCAACGTTGCATTGCGAGTTCAAAGGCGAAATCAACGACAAGATGAAGGGTCTGTACCGCAGCAAGTACCTGACGCCTACTGGCGAGGAGCGCTTCGCCGCAGTCACGCAGTTCGAAGCAACAGATGCTAGGCGCTGCTTCCCGTGCTGGGATGAACCTGCCATCAAAGCTACTTTTGATATAACTCTCGAGGTGCCTGCTGACCGAGTAGCATTGTCCAATATGCCTGTCAAGGAAGAGAAACTTGCTGGTGAAAAAAAGAGGATTCATTATGATACTACACCTGTAATGTCTACTTATCTCGTAGCCTTTGTTGTGGGTGAATATGACTATGTGGAAAAGACGTCTCGTGATGGTGTTCTAGTAAGAGTGTACACTCCTGTGGGTAAGAGCAAACAAGGCGTATTTGCTTTGGAGGTGGCAGCACGGGTCCTTCCCTATTATAAGGAGTATTTCGATATTGCCTACCCTCTGCCAAAGATTGACTTGATAGCAATAGCCGATTTCTCTGCTGGTGCTATGGAGAACTGGGGTTTAGTCACATATAGAGAGACATGCCTGCTGGTAGATGAGGAACACACATCAGCTGTCAGGAGGCAGTGGATAGCTTTGGTGGTAGGCCATGAGCTAGCCCACCAGTGGTTTGGAAACCTGGTCACTATGGAGTGGTGGACACATCTCTGGCTAAATGAAGGCTATGCCTCTTTTGTTGAGTTCCTCTGTGTCAACCATCTTTTCCCAGAGTATGATATTTGGACTCAATTCGTCACTGAAAACTATATCAGGTATGTATGATGCATAATATTGCTAGAAATGTTTTAGAAACACTGCACTTTCATACAATTCTAACATACTTTATCTATAATTTGTATAATTAATACAATACGTCACCCTTATGATTTAATATGTTAACCTGTTGAATGCCATAATTACAGACACAATTAAAAACCATTGTGTCTTGTGTGGATCCACATTCACGGCATACAAAGAGTTAATCTACATTTAGAAAGATGCGAACAGCTAAACTTTGCAGATAATTGAACCAACAAATAATTACTTAAAAGGTTTTATTTATCATTTCTTTGTTTGTGAGACTGCTTATCTTATATTCTTTGGATGTTTGCCAGCTATGTAAACTGTTGTAAAGTCATTCACCTTGTAAACACGAGAGAACAATAGAATTTGTTTAGTCATCCACATCACTTCAAAGCTCATTCATTATGTGTGTATGATTGACCTACATGAGTTTTGACATTTCAGAGCATTAGAATTGGATTGTTTGAAGAATTCACATCCCATAGAAGTTCCTGTAGGACACCCATCAGAAATTGATGAAATATTTGATGATATATCTTACAACAAAGGTGCATCTGTCATTCGCATGTTGCATAAATACATTGGTGATGATGACTTCCGTAAAGGCATGAACATTTATCTCACTAGACATCAGGTAAATATGGTCTTATCTTTCATTATGTTATTTTGTTTTATTTCTTATTCAACTGAATAGAGTATTTTCCACTTTTTTAAAAACTATTTAATTTTGAAGCCTGTGAAGGAATATTTAACAGAAAAATATTTTATTTGTAATTAATCTCCATTTTCTGCATTAGAAGTGATTAAAATCTAATTTATTTTTAATTGTTTTAAATTTACCGCCAAAATGCTCCGTTTACCACGGTGACGTCATCTTTGTGTAAACAAGTTGTAAACAGTATTTCGATCAAGTAATTTCGTATCTCAAATGGATAGCAAATGTTATTACTGGTGTGTGGTGCCTCTGTGTACAAATACTTTTAAAACTGCGCCACATAAACTATTTATACTCCGTAGCACAAAACTCGGGGTTGTTTGCAAAGAAATTTCCAACTATAAAAACATCTACTGTGGGCAGATTTGCACTATCGGCTTTTATAAAACCAGCTTCCATTGTATTTCCATTAATCCATTCCAAAAATCCTAAATATATCCTAAATCCACTCCAAGATTTACAGATCGAGCACAGATCACGTACCTAAGTAAAAATTCAATTATACACAAAAATGACGTCACACGGTAAACGTCAGCGCACCGAGCGTTTTGGCGGTAAATTCAAAACCATTAAAAATAAATTAGATTTTTTTCACTTCTAACGCGTAAAATGGACATTGATTAGACAAATTTTATTTTTCTGTTGAATATTTCTTCCCAGTCTTCAAAAAGGAACTTTTTAAAGAAACGGAAAATACCCTATTGTTAAATAACTGAAGTTTCAGCATTAACTAGTGCATACATCCAGCATTAGATACCCTCGAATATGATAATACAAAACGGCCACAATGTAAAGAAATATCAGGCATTTATAAACTTGCTCAATCATATAGTTGTGATAAAAGAACAAGCATTATGTTCTGTTTAATAATGGAATGATAACATTATGTACATACATAAATATGTAATTATGTATCTTTTTTATCTTTTAGAAGTATTTTGATATGCTAATATATCAGTGGCATGCACAGGGTTTTATGACCGGGTAGGCAGTTTAAAAAAAAAACATCTTTTGCAGTTGCACAAGTTGGTGAAGAAAAAACTCACAAGGTGGTTTAAAAGGTTGAAATAAAAGATTTCGGTCAGCTCAAATAACGAATCTAAGTGAGCGATTGTTAGCGAACACGTCACTTGAAAGATATTTGATGTGGCCTTGAAAAGGGCCCTTCATGTGTTTCGTATATGTAAATATATTTAATAAGTAAATTAAGTACTGATAACAGTAAAAGTAATAAACTAGCTCAAGTAGGTATAAATTAAATCTACGCGCCTATCCTTTTTTAGATATGATTTTAAATCGTCGCCATAAAGACTTGGTGCAACCAATAATTCTTCTTTGGTTGAAAGCATGGAAAGACGTGTAGTGGTTGTCGACTTTGTGTGTTTCTTAAATACGTGTAAATACGTTTTAACGATGAAAATGAACGTTCTGTATATTTTTCTTAATTATTACTATGAAACTTACGTGTTGCATTACCTCTTTGCTGGGTTAATTCTTGCAAACTGAGGGACACATCTCCCTTTAGCCTCCTTTTCATTAAACGGCAAATGCGAAAACTTCCCATTTAAAACTTTACACACATTTTTAACGCAAACGTCACAATCGAACAACATTTTGAATAAAACAAAATCCAATTGTAAAATCAATTCAATAAACTATAATAACTGAAATTAGCAACAAATCGACCTAAATATTTAACGAAACGTCACAAGAAAAACATAAACAGCGCACTTCACAGATAAACAATTTCTAAATTTTGGATAAGTAAAACGTTGACAAATAAAATTGCATCATTGTCAAGCGGAATTTTCGTTAACTTTCGTACATATTCAATTTGGTCGCATAATATTCGCCATTAAAGTCGCGGTGACGCGCGTGTGGCCCGTAATTGGCTATTGCCAGGACCTGCCGCAGGAGCTCGCATTGTTATCACTCCTTTGTGTGCAATGTATAGACTGAAATAAAGACACAATCGCTCGCTGCCATGCGCTGTGATCTGTTATGAACGCGTTGCCGTAGTAAATTACGGTATGAACTTTGCTATCATTTTATATTAGGATTTTGAATTTTTTGAATAATTTTATTACTTAGTGTAATTTTTTGTTCTTGAAATATCAGTAACTGGTCTAGATCTTGTTCGACTAGGTCTAGGGTCTGCAGTGTCTTTATGCCTTTATGGACCGCACGCCACTGTAATATATATACCAGACTAACCTAAAGGGACAGTAAAAAATTATAAACAGTAAAACAACAGATTATTAAAATAAAGACAAATTCAGATACTTATTTCTACTATTTATATTTCCAGTACAAAAATACGTTCACAGAGGATCTTTGGGCTGCCTTGGAGGAAGCTTCTAACAAGCCTGTTGGAGCTGTAATGTCCACATGGACCAAACAGATGGGATTTCCTGTTGTTGAGGTCAGTATTAGTGATGCACCGACTACGAGTCTTATAGGCATGAGTTCGATATATCAAAACGTGACTTATATCGGATATGTGTTTAGTAACATATCATATCGATATCTAAATCTACATAACCGATATCACAAAAACTTTATCGAGTCTTAAGTTATATCAAAACTGCAATATTGGGAACGTACGAAGTACGAACAAAACGCAAACTTCACATCACAAGCGATATGAAATCGAAACAGATATTCGCTCTGTCTCTGTCTAAGTATTTAAGTTTTTACTGGTGTAAAAGTGATGAAGCGAATATTTCGTAACTTTGGCTAATGTTTGCTTGGTTATTTGGTTAATGCTATGCGTGCGTAATATATCTTAAAGCTCTAGCAATAAGGTCTAGTTTCTATTTATTTAGTTACAACAACGAATCCATAAGATAGCGATTTTTTGGCGTCTACTGGATATTAGTGAGAAACTTACTCTATAAAATAGAACTACGTGTTACAAGTAGCCAAACTGACAAATTAAATAACTTTAAATATCTAAAGTACCTATATCGATGTACTAACGGTAAAAGTGTAATTTTGCGTTTATCGTCAGTTTGCTGTCCCCTTGAGTTTGCTCATCTAAATATCACGGTTACGTGAGCAAACCGTACTACTGATATCGATATCTGAAAACTGTTTTTGATATCGATATGAAAACTGAATATCGGTTACATATCCGTTTGCGAGAAAAACTGAAAACGCCCATCTCTAGAGTCTTACCAAATATAAATAATCGGCCGAAAGTTCGATTAAAAGTTTACCGAAGCGAATATTGGGTAGGTTTGGCGCGGTTTATCGTGCATCCAAGAAAAAACAACTATAATAGTGGTAGTTGACCACGTTGGAACTCATCTCCCTTTCATCCTCTGACACTGCTACCCATTGACGGCTCTGACTGTTATTGCATTGTCTGGTGTAGTTAGTTATACAGGATAAGTTTTTAACCAGTGCGCAAATTTTAACAAATTAAACTCAAACGAGTTAATAATAGGTAATAGGTAGAACGGGCTGGTGTCCGCAACTCCACGTCTGAGCGCGTATTTTACGTACGGGTGGGAAATCGGTTATTCGATCCACCCCAGCTCCTCGAGAAAGGCCAGCAACGCCTTGATGTTGCTGACTATCTCACGTAGGGTACCTGGGTTACCGAAGTACTTGGCCCTGTATGTGGCGATCGCCGGGCAGTTTAGAAGCACGTGCGCTGCTGTCTCGTCGTCCTCAATGCAGGCCCTGCACAGCGGACTGTCTGTAGCTCCTATGACAAATAGATGTTTATTAAACGACCCATGGCCAGTTATTGCTGCTGTAACCATACGCAGCTGTCGTTTGTTTAGCCGGAGGACCTGTTTTGTGAGGCGGGCATCGATGGCAGGTAATGCTTCCTTGGCCTGCCGGCACTCGCTTTGGTCGACCCATAGCTTAAAGTGTTGATCCCTGGTACGTTTCCTTACCAGAGAGCGTAGGAACCCAAAGGGGAGTGGCGCGATTGGTTCTGGTCCCACCGGTGTCATGCTCGACCCCCTTCTGGCTAGTTCATCGGCGGCATCATTATCTAGCGAACCGCTGTGTCCTTTTATCCACTGAATGGTTATATTATTGAGGCTACCCACCTGGTTGAGGCGCTGGTGGCACTCGTATATTAGCCCAGAGTCAATCGAGTGACTGTCCAGCGCTTGCAGAACATGTCTGAGAGTATGCGGATCGAGTGATCTTTAACCGCCCTGGCCATGATGGCTGAGGCGGCAAGAGTGATCCCAATACATTCCGCCTGGAACACTGTCTGTCTGTCTGTCTGTGTGTCTAATGGTGTGGCTATATGTATGTTGAAGTCCTGCGAGAAGACTCCAGTACCTGTGCCACTGTCTGTTTTTGATCCGTCCGTGAAGATGCGCAGCTCAGTGGGGCGCAAACCCTCACACCGGCGATCTTCGTGAAGCTGGATTCTGTATTTTTTATCAAATATGAATTGTTTAGGCACCCGGTCAATTATAGCTTTGGTAATGGGGAACTCATTGTTGAGTTCCTTAAGCAGCGTGGTGTGTTGTGTGTCTCTCTTCCTCCATAGGTTAGTTGTGTTCAGTCGCGCCGCCGCCATCGTGGCTTCCTGCTGTATGAACAGGTGGAGCGGTGGTAGTCCCAGCATGGCTTCCATGGCTGCAGTCGGAGTAGTCCTCATGCAGCCCGTGACCGCCATGCAGGCTAGTCTTTGCATGCGTTGAAGTTTGTTGCAGCCTGTAATAAGCTTGGTGCGGGGCCACCAGACCACGGCCCCGTAGGTGATCATGGGTCGGATCACTGCGGTGTACAGCCAAAGTATGATTTTGGGGGATAGGCCCCACCTCTTACCTATCATTTTCCTGCATTTCCAGAATGTGATGCAGGCTCTGTTTAGTTTGTTGTCTAAATGACTACTCCAGTTTAACTTACTGTCAAGAATGACCCCGAGATACTTGACTTCGTTGGCCAGCTGAAGTTCTGTATTGAACAATTTCGGTAAGCGGAAGGGGCCTAAAGCTCGTTTATGGGTGAACATGACTAGCTCAGTTTTGGTGGGGTTCACTGAGAGGTCATATTCACTGCACCATTTCTCTACGATACGTAGTGCTTGTTGGGTAAGGTTAAAGATCGTGCTCGTCACCTTCCCTGAGACAAGGACGGCGAGGTCGTCCGCATAACCTATTGTGTAGTAGTGATTGGCATTGAGTCTGGCGATTAATTCGTTAATCACCAAATTCCATAGAAGGGGTGACAGCACCCCTCCTTGGGGGCAGCCTCTGGCAATCATGGCCAGCTGCTGCTCATCCTCTAGGCGAACCACGCGCTTGCTTAACATGTTTGTGATCCAGTCTATGAGTACCTGTTCAACTCCATGTCTGGAGAGGGCGCTGCTGATGCTGGAGAAGCTTGTTTTGTCGAAGGCTCCTTCAATGTCTATGAAAGTACCCAGGCAGGTCCCTTTCTGATGAATCGCTTCTTCTATCTGGCTAACTACCAGATGAAGCGCCGATTCGGTGGACTTACCCGAGCTGTATGCATGTTGATTACCGTGCAACGGTAGGGCTTTCAGAGCGCCGTCCCTCAGCTCCCGGTCGCACAGCCTTTCCAGGGTCTTTAGAAGGAAAGAGGTCAGGCTGATTGGTCTGTGGGATTTGGCGTTTGTGTAGTCGCCCTTACCTGTTTTATTAAAGGCACCAGTCTTTCTGCGATGAGGGTTCCACCCCACTGTAGTAGGGCGGGAAACACCCCATCCGGGCCAGCGACCTTAAATGGATGGAAACTCCGGATGACCCATTGAAGTTTCTCCAGCGTGATTACCTTGCCAGCATAAAACCAGTCATTGTCTGATGGTGTTTGAGTTGCATCTTGCCAGTCGATTGCTTGCGAGAAAATACATCCCGGGAAGTGTGTTTCGATAAGGACGCGTCTCGTTTCTTCTGGCGAGGATGTGAGAGTGTTGTCTGGCTTGCGAAGGGTTGTTGGCCCCGGTGTAGTTTGTTGCGCCAGTACTTTCCTTACCCTGTTTGCTTCCTGGCAGGACTCAATGCTACCAGTGTATTTGCGCCATCCCGAGGTGCTCCTGAACCTGATGCATTTTTTGTAGCAGGATTTGGCTGCGTAGTACTCATCCCAGTCCTCATCCGCACATGTATTCCTGGCTCTATTCAAAGCTTTCCTTACCTTCCCGCGCTTTCGCTCCAAATCCGCACCCCACCAAGGCTGTTTGCCCGGTGTACTACGAGGGGTCGTCTCTGGGCACGCAGTTTGGTAGCTGTCTATCATTGATTTAGTGAGGTATTCTACTTGTACCTCAATCTGTGTAGTGTCCGCAAATGACGTCGGATCGCTTGATGTCGCAAGTTTGGATACTAGGCTGCGTGTGTAGGTACCACGATCTGTGTTGCGCTCAAACGAGTTATAATAACCATGCAATTTTTATTTTGATATATCTTCGTACAAAAAATTAAGATATCGTTAACGAAAGATGTTTATTTTGAAACTGGTTTTTATGGTAACTTACGCGCAGCACCGGCGCGACGGCGAAGGTGAACGACCGAGCATAGCTACTAGTACCTACGCGCTGTTATTTCGATATCATATTACGAAATATGTAATTATGTAAAACGTTCAAGTTGTAAGTGTTCATTACGATATTATTAGGTCGGTATTGCCGATCGATCGACCGAATACGAATGTTTGGTAAACGTGCCAAATACAATCAATTTTGGAACATAGTGAAGAGTCCTGCATTCACTGCAGTATGATTTGTAAAAAAAACTAATAAATGACTATTTCAATTAATTACACAGGGCATTTCAAACATGAAGCATGAAAGTAGAATAAATGCTGTGGAAATGCGTTCCTTGCGAAGCATGTGTGATGTGACTATGAATGATAGGCTGAGGAATCATGTGATAAGAGAACGGTGTGGTTTAAAAGAAGATGTAGTGATAAAAATTGAAAAAAGTATGCTCAGATGGTTTGGTCATGTTGAGAGGATGAATGAAGGTCGGCTCACAAAAGGTATTTACAAGGCAGATGTGAGTGGAAACACCGGGAGGGGACGCCCTAGGAGGACATATAGTGACCTTATTGGTGATGTTCTTCAGAAACGTCAGGTGCGTAGTACTCGCAACCGGCGTGTGTGTATGACCAATTGTATGAACCTAAACGAGGCAAAAGAAGTGTGTAGAGATCGTAGCAGATGGCGTTCCGTGGTTTCTGCCTACCCCCATGGGAAAAAGGCGTGAGTATGTATGTATGTATTTCAATACATGTTATTGGATATCGCCTTTTAAGCAAAGAATTGCTTGTGTGGTTGATTGGATTTCATCATCCAGTTCTATTTACATCAAGGTGTTAAATAACCAGCAATTAGTCAATATCTGAGAAGATTTCTTATAATGTCTTTTTTCTGAAATACGCTAGGATGGCGAATAAGGATTTTTGAGTTTAAAAACTATTTTTATTTTAGGTGAGCTCAGAACAGCAAGGGCCACACCGACTTTTGAAACTGACACAGCAGAAATTCTGTGCAGACGGTAGTCAAGGCGGAGACACACTTTGGATGATACCTATCACAATCTCCACACAGGAACAACCTTCAAAGGTGAGTTTATACTATACTTGCCTAATTTGTCCTTGACTTCGCCTAGTTTGGGGTCGGAAATTATCCCACAGGAACAAACTACTGGGCTAAAAAGTCTAATCCTTACTCAGGTCATTCCATTTCACAACCCGCGGCGATAAACACACTGACCGATCTGTCAGATACAAAAGTATGTTAATGTTACCCTCTTCGCGCATGAAACTACATTCAAATAGCCCCTACGTAATGTGCATAAAAATATATAATAAACTACCAGATACATTAAAAGATGAAACCAAAGATACGACATTTATAAATAAACTCAAACAAATATTAATCAAAAAAGCATACTACACAATAAACGAATACTTACATGACAAAAACATTATTTGTACACAGTCAGACACCACACACAGCTAAATATTTGTATAGGATATATAATTGATCTCAATTTAATGAAAGATGTACCTAATTAATTTTTAATGACATAATTATTTTAAAATTGTTTATGCTTTTATTTGATTTTAATTTTATTTTTTGTATTATTAGTTTTAATACTTTTTGCTGTGCCCTACAGGGTCCATAATTGTACATTAGCTTTAAGCCACTTAAAAGAACTTTTAACATTATGGAATGCAAATAAAGATATGAATATGCAACATTTCATCTAAATCTTTTCAGCTGTAAAAGCATTACTTTCGCTTGTACAATATTAATTATATACATTTTCTTTTAAAGTAGTTTGATAACAATGTTTATCACACAATTGATAATCAAAGTACCTTGATAGATTGATCATTAGATTAAATCCAAATAATGTTAGTATGTATTTCCATAACCTATTTTTAATAAATAATATCTCCAACCTATGTGGTCTTAACATGATCTGACCAAGATTATGACTGGACTTTAAAAGTGACGGCTCTCTGAGTTTGTTTCGGCCTTTTTTCTCAGAGTAGCCACATAGGAAACGCCAACTTCTTATAGCTTATGAAAAATGAAAATGAAAAAGCGTGTATTCGTGGTGACCTGTTTTACATAAAACATTTACTTCTGCCAAACTGCAAAACAGTTTGTTGGCAGATGTAGCTCCCATATACAATTTTATATTTTATCTCAGGTACTTTTCCATCAATAATAAGAATACCTTACCTACAACTAAATACACATGTTGCAGCAGCACTAGGGCTGACTATTACGTATTGCTAAAAGGGTTCATACAAAACTACTTACAGAAATAAAATCATCATCAGAATAATCACAAACATTTACAGATGAATGAATGTGTGCACATGTTTAGTCTATTAAACCCCATTCTGTTTGCATAGATTTTATGTATGTAAGTAGTAGTACTTGTTCAATACCAGCACTTAAAGTTCAATACTCAATACTTTATTGCATTCCACAATGTATATGCTTAGGTAAAACATTTTATTTAGTAACAATCGTGGACCCTGTCGGGCACAGCAAAAGAAAATACAGTAGGTAGAGATGAGGACCTATTGATTATCTTATAGTGTAACTTATTCTAAAATAGTAATTAAAAATAAATTAAATACATGCTTTGGAGTTTTCTAAACTAGTTTCAGGCATTTATCATTTAAATATTCGTTGACACTATAGTAGCATTTACTTAATAAAAGCTTTTTTAATTTACTAGTGAATAGATAGCTTTTTTTCTCTGTTCTTATGGATTCTGGTAACTTATTGTATATTTTTATCGACATAACCAGACGGCTTGATGAGTGTAGTGATGTTTAGTCGTGTTTTGTATCTAAGTGTGTATCGTGTTTGTATGTCTTCTCGTTTAGTGTAAAAGTCTTGGTGTTTATGAGCAAATTTGCAAATTTCGAGTATATACATGCATGGCAGAGTTAAAATATTAAGCCTTACAAAATGGGGTTTGCAGCTACCTATTTGTTGTATGTTTACTGCGATACGAACAAATTTCTTTTGCATCTTAAACAGTGATGGTGCATCTGTACTGTTGCCCCACATTAAAGTTTAATAACCTCTTCATTTATTACCTGGAATTTCTTTGCTTATTATGATAAACATTGATAATATAATATATCTTAGGACAACCAATTGATGACGCACGACATTGTTTTCTTTGCAATCGCAAAAATTTAATCCATTCTATTTCATTTAATTTTAAGCTATAAGTTCTGCCCAAAAAAATTGCCAAGGGAAAAAATGTGATGACATGACAAAAACATCTGGTCTATTGAAATAGACCTTAAATGGTCATGCCATGTTCACATTGTATTAGCTAATTCTCATACAATTTGCCTTGTTTATATTTCAGGTAGCATTATCTACTGTATTGGAAAAGAGAACACAGGAAGTTGTGTTGAAAGATGTCTCCGAGAGCTCATGGGTCAAGCTCAATCCTGGCACAGTAAGTATAAAAAACTTATCATTTTATTCACCAGAACAAATAAAATATTCTAAAAGTATGACGTTATTACTGCCAGTTGTCCAAATTAACTTAAAGATAATCAGGCGTAACAGTATTATGTCACAAAGCAATACGCATTTTATTTGTGGTAAATATGTGTTCACACACATTGGAGAATGTTTATGTAAGCGCCGGAACTGTTTGTACCGTCAAATACACGGGTGAAATCGTAAAAGGTATAATATGTATATATTATATGAGCTGACGTTACTTCACGCCAGTGTTACCAGATGAAAAAAAAATACTACCGTGTTAATGTATTAAAAATAACGTGTAGAAGACTCAAAATACCGTAGACACATTTGAAAAATACCGTGTAAATTGTCGTGTAAAAAAATACCATATATTCAGTATTTGTATTCATAAATAATTAACCACCTCTTAACCACTTTCTTAATCATCTAAAACAATAACTTCTTGATCATATATAGCTGCAGTCATGTTTGATAACATATTCTTAGTGGGTACAAAATTAACACAGCTGTTTCCATGTCGGTGAATAGACTGTTGCGCAAATATATTTCCTTTTATGGTTTTTATTACCAACTAGTTTTTGCCCGCGGCTTCGCCCGCGTAGATGTCAGAAATTAATGCAAGAGGACGTACTACCGCGATAAGAATGTGTTATTCCAGGTTATATAGGTAATATAGACTCTGTGTGCTATTTTCGATCCAGATCCATTCAGCCATTTATGCGTGATTGAAAAACAAACACCCAATCATACATTTTTTCACATTTATAATATTAGTAGTAGTAGGATTATAATTCATATTACTTAGGATTCATAGTTTATGAGAACATCATGTGTGTTGGTGTTTTTAAAATAAGAGTAATAGTATTCAGAGTAAGAAGACTGCGACATAGGGCTTGGTTTAGTTGAATATAAGTCTTCCTGGTTTTCTTTTCGCTCCTATTTTACCTATACAGACACTCAATCATTTACCAGACACCAAACATAATTATAGGAATAGTAATTTTGCCAGTGGCTTGGCCCGTATAGCTGTCGGAAAATATCACCCGGGAACCTACTACCGGGATTAATTAAGTATCCTATCTGTTACGTATCCATGATATAATATATCTTTGTGCCAAATTCGATCTAAATCCGTTTGGCCGTCTTTGCATCATTGAGAAACAAACATCCAAAAATCTAAACATATAAGCCATTTCGCGGTCTCTTATTTGGAATAATACTATTACGATTATTTTGAGTATAATGAACACACATGATATTCGCAATTACTATTCGCCAAATTCGATCTAATTCCGTTTGGCCGTCTTTGCATCATTGAGAAACAAACATCCAAAAATCTAAACATATAAGCCATTTCGCGGTCTCTTATTTGGAATAATACTATTAGGTTTATTTTGAGTATAATGAACACACATGATATTCGCAATTACTATGAAGCCAAAGTAATATGAATTATAATCCTACTTATCCTGTACTACTCGGCCGCTGCCAACGGATGGACGGGACGGACGTACGACCCGCCAGCTGCTCTGCGCCCGCTTTTTAAATCTCTAATATCTTCTAAGATATTCATTTAAATTACATGCTGTAAAGTGTCATATTGATCTATATTAAATGCACAATGTATCTAAGGTACTTAATTGGATAAGGATTAATGCTGTATTGCTTAAAATCGCTTCGTAAATAAGCCCTTATTTCTCGTAAAAAGTAAAAAAAAACGGTCATTGTGGGTTATCCCTAAGAGATAGACATATACCATTGCGACATTTTTGTAGGCCTTTTTAAGGTGTACAATACTGTAGTACATTATTTTGATCTATTTCGTAGGATTCAGCCAGGGTTTTTCGAATTTTGAGACGTATTTCAGCGTAGTTTATGACGTATGTCACCGTAGTTTTCGAAGACAGTTATTTTTGTCTAAAATAAAAGAATCTTTCTAAAATAAAAGTAGCCTAAGTTACTCCTTGTTACATCAGCTATCTGCCAGTGAAAGTTCTGTCAAAATCGGTCCAGCCATTTCAGAGATTAGCCGGAACAAACAGCCAGACAAAAATTGTAAAAAATGTTGTTTTGGTATATGTACCGTGTATACATCCATAATACACTTTGTAAAAAGTGGTTATCTTAATATTAAAAACAGACACTCCAATTTTATTTATTTGTATAGATTTATTTCTTTTCTTTGTTTTAATTTCGTTGACTTGGCTAAATATCCTTTCACAGGCATTATTTGAGTGGGCTAAAGATAAAATATTTAACGTAAAGCTGTCAGGAACCGAAACTTTTTTTGTCCGTTTTGCTCCTTTAGCTGCGCTATATGTAGACGATAAACAACAACGTTAAATATAATAATATTTACTACATACGAAAAAACAATAAAGTAAGTAGTTTAATAGAAAATTATAGACTACCTCACCTACTATGGAACACTGCATTTGAGTCATAGTAATCGGGAAATTTCTCCATTCATCATCGAGTATTTGTTGGTCAGTCAATTCTATTGGGCTTATACGGGGGAAAATATCGAGAATTTTCGACCTATGATTTTTATCGGCATTAATTAGTTTATTCAATTACACGGTAGTAATATTTAAAATTATCGTAGAAAATTACACGGTAGTGAATCACTACCGTAGACCGTGTATTGGTAAAAAATACCGTGCGTCTACGGTAATTACCGTGTACCTGGTAACACTGTTTCACGCACACGTTCACAGCATGTTTGTACACTCGGTTAACCCTAATGAAAAGCCCTTCGCTTCGTGAGATATTAATATGGCTCATGGCTTTTTCCTTATGAAGGAAACTGTATAAAGTATGAGGTACAGGGTGTATAGTTGTCTCATCCTCTATAGAAAAAAGAGGACCCTCCGACCAAACGGGTGTCGTTGTTTTTTTTTTTTTTGGGAATTACGGTCAACCTAGGAAGTTGTTGGCTGCTTAACCGGACTTGCCTGTGGCTAGCTTAATAAATTAAGGCCTCCAGGCAGGGCTTATTAACTAAGCGACTACACGCTAAGAGCAGCCCCTGTGGGAAACGACTTCGGCTGAGGGCGTCGCTGGAAGACAACAAAGGACAAGTTGGATTGAAATGACCCGAAAATTGATGTCCAGCATATATAAAAATATATGGTAATTGCGTAATAAACTGCTTCGGCGATGCAGGATTTTGCGTGACGGCGGTATTATGCATACCACAACAACGCCACTTGCTAAATTCCTTACATACTCCTGTTTCAAAAGTAACAGAGGATGTGTAAAGATAATTAAATTTCCTTCAGGTTGGCTACTACCGCACTCGCTACCCCGCATCGATGTTGGCGCAATTGGTGACGGCCATCCGCGACGGCACGCTGCCACCCCTGGACCGGCTCGGCCTCCTCGACGACTGCTTTGCGTTGGTGCAGGCTGGACACACGCAAACCGCAGAGGTATATAATTCTCATACTCATAAATCAATTGATTCTTTTAGATATTGGTAATAAAGTTTCTGTTAAAAATATTTTTTTGTTTTTCAGTCTTTGAAACTTATTGAAGCCTTCACCAATGAAACGAATTTCACAGTTTGGTCTTCAATCTCTAATTGCCTATCAAAACTGAGTGCCTTATTCTCGCATACACCACTTGACAAGCCTTTGAAAAACTATGGTCGAAAGCTATTCTCTAATATCAGTCGACGTCTGGGTTGGGACGCTGAGGAAAAAGAGAGCCATCTCGACACATTGCTCAGAAGTTTAGTACTCAACAAAATGATTAGCTTTGAAGACCCAGATACCATTAAAGAAGCAAAGAGTCGGTAAATAATATTTTTCATACTATAATTGCTCAAATTATAAAAATTTCATTCATTTTAAGTCTTTCTTTCAAAAGTAATTTGTTTTTATTTAAATAAAATGCCTGAGATTCAAGGAATAAATCTGAAATTTAAAATTATCTTTATGTTATTTCTATTAAAATCGGCGTTGACCACACGATTTGGTAGCTTTATTGACATTATAACTGTGTGCAGTTTCGAGAAGCACCTGTCGGGCGCGTGCACGCTGCCGGCCGACCTGCGCTCGGCGTGCTACCGCGCCGTGCTGGCGGACGCGGACGACGCGACGTTCGCGCGCTTCCTGGCGCTGTACCGCGCCGCCGACCTGCACGAGGAGAAGGACCGCATCAGCCGCGCGCTCGGCGCCGTCAACGACCCCGCGCTGCTCAACAAAGTGCTGGAGTTCGCTATCTCGGTAAGCATCGTCGTAGGCGCTCCGAATGAGCGCGAGACACTATCGGTCGCTTTGTTCTTCGTGTGGGTTATTGCATAGATTGCATTATATTATGTTGTCGTGGACACAATGTCCGACGTCTACACTGCGCCTTAATGAACGCCGTCACATATGCGTGATTATATACAAACACACACAGCGCAACAAACACGTGTATTTGTGGGCGGATGCGTCACAGTGAAAGTTGAAATACATCACGTATTCTTGCTTGGTTGCAAAGCCAACAATCAATAAAAGATTCATAGTAGTGTACTGTTAGTTTGCGAATATTAGACCAAATAAAACAAATCACAAGCCATGTATTTCATTACTTTTACAGGATGAAGTGAGGTCCCAAGACACCGTCTTCGTTATAGTTTCGGTAGCAGTCAGTAAAAATGGTCGCGATCTCGCTTGGCAGTTCTTCAAGGATCACTGGCAGCAATTCATGGATCGGTATCAGGTAAGTTCTCATTATACACTTTATTTAACTTTCTCAAAGATAAAGTAAAATAAGAGAAAAAAAGTAGGAAAGATCATGTAAACTCTGGCGTGTTCGCCTAGAATAGCAACTCATACGCTATTTTATTAATTACAGGGTGGGTTCTTACTGGCGCGACTGGTGAAGTCGACAACAGAGAACTTCGCGTCGGAAGCGAGCGCGCAAGAGATCGAGCAGTTCTTCCGCACGCACCAGTCGCCCGGCACGGAGCGCTCGGTGCAGCAGGCGCTGGAGACCGTGCGGCTCAACGCGGCCTGGCTGCGCCGCGACCTCGCCTCCAGCACCACCTACCTGCAGTCCTACCATTGAGCGCAACCGGTACATCAGCTCTCACTTTACGATTCTATGCTTATTAAAAACAGAGCCTGCTGACCAATTTACTACTACTTTGTTATTACCAATAGTAAATTATTTGCAGGACCAAATGACACAAGACTGAAAACTACAACGAAATCTACAGTAATATTTCCTCTAGCATTATTTATTTTCAACTACATTATGAATTGTATAGCCTACTGAAAAGACAATTGGCATTATGTAGGTCAACTGTTGCAGTGTTCTATATTATACTAAATAAGTTTTTCTGAAATTGGTTATAAATACCGTCTGTGATGATGATCTGTAGACGAGACAAATAATCCAACAGTTTTATAAATTGATTTTATTTAACTGTGGAATCATTGCTAAATTGAAGGTTAAACTGTAGTTTTGGTTAAGGTGAATCGGTTTAATCGGCCAAACATAAGTGTACACTTAAAATACATGAAAATTAGTACATTAAACATCTAGAAACTTTACTTTCTCGAGCTGCATTGATTTTCAATACCATATGCATTTGTTTTTGCTAGAAGTTATTGCATAGACTTTTTACTCAATATTATTGTATAATGAGCATTCATATAACAACTTATCTTTACACAGCAATAGTTTAAAATTATGATTTTGGCCTTATTTCTATCAATCAATACTTAATGATTACAAATGGCTATCGCTTGCGATGTAAGTTAACTACGCTAGGGTGTCGCATCAATTCACTAAATGTTCACTTCTACTTATATTTTTTTTGTAAATGTGTATAAAGTATTATTTAATTTTTGTTAAACATGTTGAGTGTTTTACTGCGGAGTGCATTTTTATTTAGTTTCAGTTCTGTAGGACCCAGTAACATTTTGGTATGTGTTCTTACAGACACTCATTTAAACCTTGTGCAATTGTTTTATTTTTATTTTTTTATTAAAAATTGCATTATACTTACATGTAATTTATTTGGGGATATAATTGTTTCAAGACGCATTATTTTATTTGTAGAAAGCTAAAAAAAAAAGAAAAATGTAAAAATTTGTGGCATTATTTCAAATAATTTAATTTGGACCACTCCGGACGCGACTTACGCTTAACTTTGTGTAAATTATTTCATCACCCTGCTCTTAAATGGTGAAGGAAAACATCGTGAGGAAATCGGCATGTCTTAGAACCAAAAATTCGAAGACATGTGACATCAACCAACCCGCACTGGGCTCGCGTGGTAGATTACGGCCCACTCCCTCTCACTGAGAGGAGGCCTGCATCCCAGCAGTGGAAACGGTAAAGGCTGATTATGCTTATGCATTCCAAATTATAATATTTAAAATAACGCTACATAAAACTTTTTATAATTGTAGGTATGTAAAATAATGCGTGTTCAAATCCTCCCAATTTATTTATTTGTTGACATGCAAGCTTAGTCAAAATTGTGATTTTGGGGCTATAACAATTTAAAGTTACCATTAGTGTCGCATTTATTGTCATCACTGATTTGTTTTGTAAGACTGTGTTATCGCAATAAATCGTACAAAATAATATTTTGTTTATTTTATTAAAATTATTGTATATTGTATACAATTATAATATTGAAGTCTGTGTCAACTTCAAAGTAGACCAGAGGTTCTCGATCTTTTAACATGCCACGCCTCCCCTAACTTCCTTATAAAATCACTACTCTCACCCGGTTACTTTTATGTTGACTTATTCAAAAAACTTAAGAATGTAAGACCAAGAGACAGAGAGCTCAGGCATTTTGTTGTACTCTTTAACGGACAGGAGGTTAAATATATTACACTTATAATAGAAATATTTTTTCTTGGCAATTTTTCGTAAACTCTTCGATCTAGCTCTTGGACTATACCTTAAAATGTAACTCATCTACTAAACTAAGACTCGACTAAATCTGTGACTTGGCGACTAATTAGCGACTAAATTTAGGAGAAAACAGATCTCCGCTAGGTGCACTAGTTTTTGAGATATAAATAAAAAAAATAAAAAAAAAAAAAAAAAAAAGCTGCTAGCTGGGGAAATTCTCTCCAGGACGGCCACCTAGAAACGGTTATAACTTTCGAACTATTGACCCGCAGACTTTATGATATTTGGTGACAAATTCCGACTAATTAGCGACAAAATTTGGGAGAAAAGAGATCTTCGCTACGCTAAGTACCCTAACTTTTGAGATTCAAATGGGCCAAGCTGGGGTAAGCTCACTCCAGATCGGCCACCTATAAACCCTTATAACTTTTTAACCAGTGACCGACCAATTCTGATATTTGGAGACCAATTAGCGACAATTATTTGATGTTATCAAAATTAAAATCTCTGATGGTGGCCATGCCAAAGTCAGTCACACCACATCCCACATGTCGACAACCTCGCGAGCTAAGTCAAGGTACTGGTTTTTTATTTTTTTTGGGTGGGAAATCTCCCGGTGGTCTCCCGCTCTAGGGTGGAGCGGAAGAGCGTATTAGACTTTTACTGACTAAAACCCACCCGTGTTCCTTCGGTTCCCCACGGCTTCGCCCGTGTTTCAACCCTCCATTTCACCCTCTTAGGAATGGAATTTCAAAAAACCCTTTCTTAGTGGATACCTACTCCCCACAAAGAACACACCCTCCAAATTTCACGTCTCTAGGACCAGCGGTTTAGGCTGTACGTTGATATATCAGTCAGTCACTCAGGACTTTGAATTTTATATATATAGATACCTATAGGTTTCAGATGTGGAGAGCGCTCGACGGTTTATGGAATCCTAGAGATGGGTTCCCACGGATTCTACAATTCCCTCGCTTTACATGCATGACCACAGATTTGTCCACACAAAATTTCATCCTGATGGCGCTACTGAAGGTTTCAGTTAAATTATTAGAAAGTTTCAGTAGCTTCATCAGTTGCAAATCGTTGGGGCAAAAAGTTTTAAGTCATCCATTTGTAGCAAGTGAGATATAACCTGACCACCTCTCCTCAGCGGATAGTGCCCGATAGCTATACCTAAATCCTCTAACAGTGGGCTCAGAGGATTCAGAGCTAGGCAGAAAGAACCAAAGCCGACTCAAACTGGTGCCCTGAAATATGCCTCGCTCGATCTTTTTCGGCTTGCTATTCCTCTGGGAAGCGAAGGACCGTCCTCCATTGCCTCATACATGACATCTGGAAGGCGCGCAGCGCGCAGAGTTTATTTTAATACAACTCCATCACCTTCATGAGCCATATACGTTTGTTCACTTGAAGAAAATATTTATCCGATAAACTTTTTTGTAATAACGAAACAATATTTTTTTCATTTTATATCATAAAATAACGTTGGGAATAAAAAGTCTGTCAGTCACTAGGCTATTTAGGTTCTGGTTTTTTTAAGCCTTGAAATATCCTTCGGGGTAGATCCGACATGGTTTGGGGAGGTTAGGTTAAAACTCCTCCTACGCATGATCCGAGCGAGCGTAGCCGCCGAGTGCCAGAAACGACTAGATTTTATTGAAGTAGTTCTATAAAATTATGCAAAACAATAACGTCATGATCACTTTTTTTTTATTGTGGGTGGGAAATCATCGAGTGACGTCTCCCGCTCTTGGGCGGAGCGGGAGAGCGTGTCAGACTTTTACTGTCTAAAACCCACCCACGTTTCTTCAGTTGCCCATGCTCCAGGGCCACGGTGTCTCTTTCGAACAAATCTCGCGACCCTGGCAGGCATCCGTCCTAGCAGACCCCTTCAGTACTGCTGACATCTCTTTAAGGCGCGCGTGGAACACTACGCGCCGTCGACACGGGCCTGGTCCTTACCGGGCGGCGAGCCACCCATTGCTCGCCGCCCGCAAGCCCGCGCCTACGGTGGTCGGGAGGCCGCTATCGACTCCCGACGCCCGGAGCGTCTACTCCTGCGGCGGCTAGGGACGTGAGGGCGCAGAGTCTGCCACTCCCTCACGCGCCCCGCCTCCTCCTTCGCGAGCATTATACTGCTTCGCAGAAGGAGGTGACGGCTTCCCATGCCCTCTCGCTCCGTACCATGGCTGGAACCAAGGCCGGACGCGAGAGGTCACCACCGCCGATGGCCTCCGCGAGGACACGGCGGTGCTCCGCCCAGGCAGGGCATACCTCCACCGTATGCTCCACCGTGTCTGCCAGACGATCCTCGCAATGGAAACACCTGGGCGTTTCCTCCCGTTTTATCCTGAACGTCATGATCACTTTGTGACTGGTTTAGAAAATGTATAATGTCCTTTATTAAATGATATTTAGTATAAACGTTATTTTTCTAAAATAATCTAAATATTAAATTATAAATGCACAAGATCAACACTAAAAACCGGCCAAGTGCGAACCGGTCCCGCACATGAAGGGTTCCGTACTACAAAACAAAAATTGCCGAAAAATAGCGTTTCTTGTATGGACCCTTTAATTTTTAACGTTGTTTTTAATTATATTATTTGGTGTTGATAGCGGAAACAGAAATACACATTTTCAACTGTCTACCTATAAAGGATCATGAGCTCAGACAGACGAATAGTGGAGGCTTAGTAATAGGGTCCCGGTGTTTACCCTTCAATTACGGATCCCTAAAAAGAAATCTCCTTGGTTTTCCTACCATAATTGGTGCGCATAGTACAACAGTTTGACATCTTTAAAAGTAATTAAAAAGCTAAACGTCCGTTGTTATTGCTGCCGCTAGCACCCCTTAACTTTGTCCATAAGCTGGTTCAAACCGGTTTGCACCCGACCGGGCGCCGGGGCTCGCCCCCCGCGCCTTGCCGATGACGGATCACGCACAGACATATGATAGTTGTGTGTGTGTAGTAGTGTACCAGCTCACGGTGGTAGTTTGAAGCTTTCTTGCTGCTCGGATTTTTATTCATGTGCTTTGAGGATCTGTGCTAGACAGATAAAACTGCGTCCCAATATTCATATCTTAAATGTGGTTCCGGACGTAAAGAATAGCAGAATTCTTTTTCTTCCCGTGGGTGTCGTAAAAGGCGACTTAAGGACTTACTAGTGAATGGACAGCAGCATTCTCTATTCATTTTAGAAACATACTGCGATTGCAAACCCGCCTGCCAAGCGTGGCGATTATGACAATCCCCCCCAGCTTTGTGAGAGCCTATGTCCAGCAGTGGACGGCTTTCGGCTGAAATGCTGATGATGAAATGTGGTATAATGAGTGGATTTACGCAAAAAATTAAAACACTTTATAAAACAGTACATCTATATTGCACTATAACATCTCACTGAGTATTGTACAAATCGTGTATCTTTATTACGAAAATGGATTATACTAAAATACAAACATTACACAGTGATGCCAATTAAATAGCTAGCGGGTGCATTATCACAACACAATCTAATAGGTACACAAGAACAGAAGCTCTGGTGTGAGATACAATAGTTTTTACTACCTCGACGTTGCACGTCGACTGCGTTCGGCGCTCTGATTGGTCCTGGATTGGTGAAAGGCCAATCGGAGGCGCCGAACGTGGTCGACGCGTTAGGTCGAAATGGTAAAAAGAAACTCACAATAGAGCCACAGAGCACGAGCAATCCTTGCAACACACCAACATACGAAACACCAAAAACAGATATAAATCATTTGTTTGGTAGAATCGACACTTTAGAAATTGTATTCCGAGTACAAATAAGACAAACGGTGGCGGCCTATCTGGCGTTTAACATAAGCATTGCGTGTGCACTACCTATATAATATTCAGAATTTTACATAGTTTATAATTTAATTTGCTGTAATTTTAAATCATGTTAACTAGTAATAATTCGTTTTCTTAAGTCACACAATGTGAATATTATTGCGCCTTTTTAAACTATTGTGTAAACTAGTTCAAAGTAGCTACGATTAGACGAGTCAAGTCGCTTCTTCAAACATTTAGAGTATATTACATAGGCTTTAATCTATTGCTTGTACGTAATATACATATCATTTAATTACAACCTTTTATAATGCAGAAGTTAGATCTTTCAACAACATTAAACTTCATTATTACTTATACCATTATTTATAATTTATTATTATGTACAAAAAAAAAAACAAATTTACACATTAATTGGATCACACACATATAAACAAATCCAAGTAAGGTACTTTAAGGGTGTTTGACATTCAACAGATAGAGTTTGATACGGATGTATCTATATTATACAGATTACCTTAATACTATTTACTGTTAACATTGTACACTTTATCTTCACTCACTGCCTCATACATGTTTGGAAAATAAATGTATTTTTTTGGGTGTATTTTTGATCCTTGAAATGAATTTCGCATTGTTTCATTCAGAAAGGAGTTGGTAAATAAACATATTATGTGAAAGATGTACTAAAGACATTCGTGTAAAATTACGTTGAATATCAGTTTAGCAGTCATTTTCCAAACATTCTGTATGACCAAATTGTAACTACCACACAGAGGTTATTGCTTTATAATAATATATTACTGCAGTTGCAGTAGTTTTGCGTAAATTGACAAATTCAGCAACATCTCTATAGATACAATATTCCTAAGAATGAAGGCAACTTTAAAATATTTATTAGGTACTCCTAATTATAATTATGAAACATTCCATTCTTACTATGAACGTTGTCTTGTTCATTAATTGCTTTAAAATATTGCATTTACTTTGTCCTAATAAGTCAGTACGAGAACCATAAATTAAAATGATAAACAATAATAGGTTCCACAGATTTAAATCCTAAACATTGCCTATTACGGGGGTCAGGTTTTATTTAGCTTGCCTCGTTTGATGATTAAATTTGATCTAAAAAATAGTTCAAATTTAGTCATTGGAATTTAACGCCCTTCCTGTTGTCAGATTGAACTAAAATTAAGTACACAGCTTTGATTTCGATTACTACTACTGATCGAAACTAATTATTTTCAAGTTCATCATCTACATAATAATTAGTTATAGCTTTTTTTTTCTGATCTAATTTACGAACTTCTAATACACACATTTATATAGGCATCAATATTAATATTGCACAAACGTTGTTTTAAAAAACAACTGAACATTTTGAAGCAATTAATAAGTCAACGTTCAACAGGGGTCGGTGACAGTTTGGATTTTAATAATAGAAGGATTTTATTTACTAAACACTCATATCTCTTACTCTTCGTACCAGATGTATAGTACCATCAGCATTAAATACATGCAAAAATATTCAACTCTCTTTTATTCAAAATATAGTATTTTCTAGCTTACAGAAATATATAAATATATTTTACCGTTTTAAACGGTTGCGAAGTAGTTAAAGGAGATATACTTACAGGAGAGTCAGCCAGTTGGAATATTAAAATTGTTTAATGCTGACTGTACTAAGTTTTTATGAAGTACAGAGAAAGAACGTCTGTACTTACTCGTAGTACAAGTAAAATACGTTAATATTATTTCGGACGGTATTATAAAAGCGGTATTTATTCGGTACCTACAGCTCAGTATTCATAATGTGCCGCGAGTAAAGAACGCTGCGTGTAAAAGCAGTCAACAGTGCTTCCTAAGTAGTTTCAACTTTGCACCAAGTTGCAAAAAGCATGATCAAAATTATAAATTAATCGTGTTATTCAGTAGTTTGTGCAAAATGCAAAATACAACGAGCACTGGACAAAGTTGATACTTTACGGGTCGCACTGACTTCACCCAGACGTCTATGTTCGTAACACATTTATAACACAAATCGCGTATTTAAAATTTTAAAACAATTTACTAAAAGTTCTGATTTATTATGAGCATTACTTAGGCAGATGTCTTTTACCATCTACTTAGTAATTTAAGTCATTCGTGTTCATTGCATGCAATAATTACATGAAAACAATAATTACAAGACAGAGTATATAAATTTACATTAATAATTATGTAAACGAGTTAAATTTCTAAAGTCGTTAATCTGAGCAATCTTAATTTGGATAAGATAGTAAACATTACATGGAATTGCTATTGTATGCTATTTGCAAGTAACAATCTAAATATGAATACATAATTATAACAACAGGTAAAGATTTAATATTTGTATGTGATTAGGATTATATACTGCGATTTCTGTACTATACCTACACTATACATCTAGAAACAATAATTAACTTCACACTTTTACTGAAAATCACATTACTCTACAACTAATCTAGGTTTTATGAAGTAGTTTGCAAAAACTTAATAATAAATAATTAAAATAAAGAACTGACTAGAGACAGAGATAGATAGAAATTAGTCAAATGAAAATAGCTGCTCTATAAGAAATTAGTCTTTCAGAATATCATACCAACTATTTTTGAATATACTAATTCTTAATTTTGTGAGAGCAGAAGAACTTAAGATTTTCGCAAAAGATTTGTATTTAAATAGTTGTCGATTATTCTGATCACGAAATCGATTTGACGCCGCTGTCAGGGGTTCTTCAAACTTTTTGCGAACTACGACTTTCACAACTTTGACGTAGTGTGTTTAATCAACGCCTTATATAATATTATACTGAAATGCACAGAATGGAAAAGGAAGTCTCTTATGTTAGGAGAGATCGAAATAAGTAGAGCGTATTTACGTAAATTTCGAGGTATGTAATACGGTGAATAATATCTCCTCCAAAATTCCGAAATGATGATAATCTCGTTTTAATACTTTAATTTAAAATTCACGAAATATTTTTTGGTTTTTATGTATTGTTGAATAATCTGCCTATAATGTTCCCACTGCTGGGACACAGGCCCCGTCTCGGTGACACGGAGTGGGCCATAATGGACGAATTTTTGGTTCTCGGACATGCCGGATTCCTAAAGATGTTTTCCTTCACCGTTTTGACAATAGAGGTGCTGAAATAATTTTACACCAAGAAAGCGCCTGTCTATACCGTGGCCCTGGCATATGGGCAACTGAAGGAACACGGGTGTGTTTTAGTCAGTAAAAGTCTGACACGCCTTTCCGCGCCACCCTAGAGCGGGAGACGTCATTTGATGAATACCCACCCAGAAAAAAAAAGCCGCCTATCTAGCTTCGAACCTAGGATTTACAACTTGTGACTCTAGGCCGTTACCACTGGACCACCACTGCTCTAAATATAGTAACAAATTATTAATTTGAAGAATCATAGTTATCACATTTTTTAGGGTTTCTTAGGTACTAAAATTAAGTCGAAATCAAATATTTTGTTTTAATTAGGTTAAATAAAATTAAGTTGCCTGGTTTATATGCTTAATTCTTTAAGTGGATATTGGGTAAATTAAAAACCTATCCTTCAAACACATACATACCTACATACATTTTGTGTTACAGATAATTGGTTACTAGCGTTTGCGCGCGTGGATGTCGGAAATGTAGCGTTAGTTTCCAACCATTATGGTTAAATAATAAATATAAAGTTTCCTTTGGAAATGGAGGACTTTCCACACAAATTCATCCCCTTTTCAGCTTTTCGGAAGTAAAATTATCAAAAACGCTGAAATACGTTTTACAATTAATTTTTAATAGTCAGCTTAAACACAAAATTTGAAAGAACCTAGTTTCAGAGCTGGCAGAACTGACGTACAAATTTCCACCCCTTTACGTGGGCAGTTTCCTGAAATCATTTCTTAGCTGACGTCTCCTACTCATAATCTACTTCTGTGCCAAATTTCATCTTCGTAGGTTCAGTCGTTTTTAAGATTTCACGATTAATCAGTGAGAGAATGAATGTATGAGTGAGTGACCTTTCGCCAGGTAGTCGTGGCGGTTACTATTGTTTAAAAGTATCTTTTGATACACAACAAAACGTGATTTAATTGACTATCTTTTTCGTATGATGAAGCTGCTATTTTTATCTCTTTCACTCAATGCAATAGCTGTGTGAAAGAGATATCAATTATCGTTTTCTATCATAAAATCGTGCTTTATTGATTTCGGAGGAATTTGGGTAAATACATACTATAATATAATAATAATACTTACCTCTAATACTCTACCTGTTCCGATTTCTACATATAAAAAACAGACAAACTTGTAATTTGCAGTATTTAGAAGAATTCAAATAGGATACAAGAATACTGTTTTGGATAAATTATAATGCCGTAATAGTACTTGTATAATTGAAATGTACTTTACAGAATTATTTACACAATTTATATCAAACATCCGATACAGCCCGATCCAAATTTGATAACGGCGAGTCGCTGCACAGTAACAAATTCACGTGTCAGCGGGGCTGAGGAGTGGGTAGCTCACTTCAGAGGCCCTAGTGAGTTTCTTTTAAGCTCTCGACTATACGCATCGACCGTGATCAGCACTACGATTGGTGAAGAGCCAATTGGAGCGCTGGTTAAGACAAACTTATATTAGGGCCTCAGAGCCGCCATAAAGTTTGAATAGGACTTTAACCAATATTGTTTTTTTTTTTTAATTTAAAGAATTATTATTCTTATTAGCAATCTATATAAATTACATTTAACTAATGGACATGACCAAATCGTATGATTTGATATCAAATGAATTACACTATACATAAACTCACACAAATTATCTAATAAACGCTTTTTCTTACAATATTTAAAATATAATAATATATTTCTCATTATATTTTCAGCTATCAAACCTTGTTACTTTTCGGGAACTATAAATATATATATAATAAAGGTATGGTCATGTACTTACACTTACTCATGTAACTGGGAAATATAGTTTATTCATTTGTTTATAATTAATCATGTAACTTATTTAAGTAAATGAATCATTTGTTTTATACAAGGTTTAATACATTTTAATCTTAACTCGTAAATGATGAAGTCACGTCGGTAAGTAAATAGTAATAGTTCTTTACAACGTTTGGGAAGATAGAAGAGATTTGGATGTAGATCAGGCCAACAAAATATTTACAACCTTGAACTGAGCGTTGGCCGATAAAAGATTCGAGACTAGGCTAACTACTCTTTATGTAGGTACTTTGGCCAATTGTCGGTCATGACTATATTCAACACAGATCTTAGTTATATATTTTTTAAGAATTCACATCGACATGACATCACACAATTTGAGCAATAATTATTTAGGAATAAAGGAAGTCTGTAAATAACATAAAATCTATAAAGGAATAGAGATCAAAACACTTACCAAAGACAAATTATAAAAGTTGCGAAACTTTTTAATAATACTCTAATAAAGGAGCTATAGAAACTATCAAGCATAGTTGAAATCGATAATTTTAAGGTGTATAATTGGTGGGGTTGTCGCTTATAACTACAGGTTCTTCATTTTTCTGAAACTAAGACTAGAAGCGTGAAGACTTTTTTTTTATACGAAAATATAATTCGCTGCTGTATCGACTAACAGTCGAGGATACAACACGAGTGTAACCACCTACCGCGATATACACAGCCAAGGAAATAAATTGTTTATCAAATAGATACATACATAAACCCCCACGAAGAAGGCGTGAGGCAGAAACTACAGAACGCTACCGCTATCATCCTTACGTACTCCTTTTGCCTCGTTTACGTTCATACATCTGAGTAAGTAGGTGGTAGGTGGGTGGTCACTTTTTTCGTGTTTTAACCATTTCATACAACTGTCAAAGAATGACATTTGTTGATAGTCAATTTGATAATCAATTAATTTCCGTGACTTTACGTGCGCTACGCACTCCATGCGGTGCGGAGATAGATATCGACAGACCGTGACGTATCTTTGATGATAACTTGCAACGAAAATATACTACATTGCTATCTCTATTATCCTTAATATTTTTCTCATCTTTGAAGCTCATTGAACTCGATACACTTTTTTGAGCGACCCATTTTGGTAGATTTTGTTTAACAATATACCTAGAGAGTACTAAAAAAACATTTTCTGGTGACTTGCCCTGTGCGATCAAGAAACGAAAATGTTAAGCAATTTTCAAATACTTTCTTTTTCAAAGAGCAGGCTCATGTCATCTTGATATTTTGATTTAAAATATTTCCGACTACGTATTAGTGGAAAAAATAATTAAATAAATTTGACGCAGCCGTGAGGCGCACAAATACTATTTTAAAGGTCTTTTTTTTTAGGATTTTGTGTACCTGGATCAAATAAATTTATTTTCTTTCTTTCTTAATAAGGTGTAATTAAAGGTACACCTTGAGGTGCTTAACATTTTAATTCCTTGATGACTGTACATGGTACTTCTCATACCATTCTTATCTGCAGAGTCAGAAAGCGGCTGTTACAAATCAGATGAGCTACAATTAATTAAAGATCGCAATGTCGCACGTCTGTGCTTGGTGCAACCTACATATTGTGTAGCTAATTTAAAATAGCACAAAATGTATGTAATGTGTTACAGTCACAGGTACTGAATAGTACTTTGATATGTCTTATTCGGTAAACAATTAATCTATTTCTTTTTTCGGTACAATAACGCTCTTATGAACGTCTTGTTGTTTTGTAAGAAACACTTTCGGTATAAATTACATCAAAAACTGTTTCGAACTAACGATTTAAACACTTTATTTTTCTCAAAATTGAAATCACAGTACGCAATTATTTGTTTACCAAATAAGGCAAATGAAGAGGAACACACTTTAGGATAACTGCGGATTACATAAAATAAAACTATTGTAGCTTACTCTATGATGAGGCATCTCGGTAAGTGTTCGTGCAGATAGTCGAAGAGTTCGGGCGATGCTCCGGGACAGTTCGTGAGCTCCAGTTCACGCAGCTGCCGCAGTTGTATGAGGCTCGAAAGACCGCCTGACGTTAGTAACGGACACCCTAGGAAATAACACAAGATTTTTTATTACTTTGCCACACGTGTTTGTCGTGGTTCGTGGTCATAAAATGCGAAAGCGTTATAAATATAAAGCCTTTCGGAAACCGGGTCAAAGGTAAGTTTTGCAAAATGTTTTCTGCTTTCTTTCTCAGTAGCTACTGTAGTAATATAGCTACATACAGTTAATTGAAAACAGTACTTGCGCAATATTGTATCAGCAAAATGTATTAGTAATGCAGAAAACCAACAAAAATGTTTACCATGAATATGAGGCTAAGATTTAAACAAAATCGTTAAGTAGACCTTGAAATGTCTCTAGAAAAATCCGTATTTCTATGAACATTTATTTAACTATCTGGACCTTGGCTGGGCTCAAAACTAGTTTTCTAATTGATAAAGAAAATTAAAACCAAATAAATCAATAAAAGTTTCATCTGTTCATTTATGCGAACGGATTTAGTACCGAAGACGCAATTTGATAGCATTGTGATTCGACTCACAGAATCAAACCACGATTTCGTTTCTCCTTAGGTGTAACATGGCTTGGCACGCGGTCAAGTACCTTTTTGCAGTACACGTGCGCTGCTGCGTTTCTTTTACTCAAACTGATTGAACTTAATACAATTCCTTTGTTTGATTGGACGGATCGAAAATCAGCGATTCACGTCCGTATTTGAAACTAAAAATCCGGAGGCGGTATGCATTTGATTGACAAAACTTACCGGCCAAAGACAATAGCTGCAGCGATCGCATGCCACACAAGTGTTGTACTCCAAAGTCGCGCACTTGAGAACACCAACGTAGGAACAGAGCGACTAGCGACTGCATCGTACTGATGTAGCCCACGCCGATGTCCGTTATGTGGACACATCTGCAGGTAAAATGAAGTCATAGTTCAGATAACTGCAATTCATGATCAACGAGTGTAAATCTCTTGCTCTTGAGTCTCAATATTTTAAAAAGCTTATGGTTCACACAATTCTAAAGTTGATTCGTGTAAACGGAACGGTAACCGCACGTTAGTACTTAGTAACACTTGATCTGCGAAAGTCGCACTTACTACTATGAAATAAAGTAGCTGTCTGCAGTTTCGGTACGTACAGATATCCCAAGAAGAGTATGCGCTTCGGGAAACATCGTCTATCTTCAGAAAGATGAACGCGCGATTGGGCGATGAGCGCAGTCGCGTCGTAAACTGAGAAATGCTTCCTACCGGGGTCGCAAGATTTGTTCGAAAGAGTTACTGTGGCCCTGGCATATAGGCAACTGAAGGGACACGGGTGAGTTTTAGTCAGTAAAAGTCTGACACGACCTCCCGCTCCGCCCAGAGCGGGAGACGTCATTTGAAGATTTCCCACCCACAAAAATAAAAGCCGAAAAACGCTTGCCTTTTCAAAATTACTGCCGTATTCGTAAACAATAAAATCATAGATTCCGACCGTTAGAAAATAACAAAATTATGGAACATCTTCAAGAATACCCAAATCTTCCATATTACCTATCCAGTGTAAGTTCTTCAAGATGGTTGAGATCGCATGCGATGTACTCGAGTGCATTATCAGTGACGCGCGGACACCAGCTGAGGTCGAGGCTGCGCAGGCGCGGAAGGTTCTCAGCTAATAGCTCGACGCCTTCGTCTGTGACTTTACTGCACCCGCTGAGAGACAACACCGTCAGGTTCGGTAGGGAGTGCACTGAAAATATATGAGGCGGGGTATTATAGAGTAATGTCAGAGTCCTATGATGAATGTTTTTTTTTTTTTGTAAATTAATAATAATAATAATCTTTATTGGAACCAAAAACAGTACATTTACAATAAAATTGTGTACGATAATAGCCACATTAGTTAAAAACTGTGTCGCAGCTATTAACGCCCACCTCCATGTGGAAGGTGACAGTGTCCCAAATATTTAATGCTTTACATGTTATGTTAACATTAATTTATAAGATAAAACTGAACTAATTAAAACTAAAATTTAGTATGTAGAGTTTGTATTAGCAGTGTGGATGCATGTATGGTGTGTAGATGGAAAGTAAGTGCCGAGGTGTGGTGTGCATGTAGCGTGTGTTAGTGAGGAGTGTGTGTGATGTGCATATCTATCACGGAAGAGAATCTAATACAATATCCTTATGGCTTAACTAAATTGGTTTTACAATTACACTTAAAAAAAATAATTAAAACTAGTTGAAAGCAGTGGTGGCCCAGTGGTAAGGCTGTAGGCTGTCTGTGGGTTCGAACGTAGTTGGCCGTATATTTGTACCTCAGGTATATTTTTCTCTATATCATTTTACTATTTAATTTTTATTATGTTCAGTGACAGTCGAGGCCGATACCACTGGGCCACCACTGCTCTCCATTGCTCTCTGAATTGTAGGTCGTGGGTTCGAACCCAGGTAGGCGCTTTACTTTGTGTAAATAATTTCATCACCACTGCTCTCAAAACAGTGAAGGATAACATCGTGAGGGAACCGGTATGTCCTAGAACCAAAAATTCGAAGACATGTGACATCTACCAACCCGCACCGGGCCCGCGTGGTAGATTACGGCCCACTCCCTCTCACCGAGAGGCGGCCTGTGTCCCGTAGGGAACAATATAGGCTGGTAATGTGAGGTCAGTGGTTCCTAGCCGAAAACTCTCGAGAAGAAACAGGGAACAAACTCAGGTCACAAGTCCATAAATTACATTGTAATGATCAGAATGCTAATTCTCGCAATAAAAAACGTTCTTAATCTAGTCATCCTTATCTCAGCGACAATCAAATGTCAAATATTTATAGAAACTGGAGGTATTTTTGACAGATCGTGTCTGAGGTCAGACTGTGACCCGTGTTCTTAAAATTACGAGAATTGCCCCTAAGATCATTATGAGAACCATGTAGGTTTATGTCTGAGGTGATTTACTTATCACCATAGTTTTTTTTTTTTTTAATATTATTTAAGACGATAAAAAGTCAGTTTATGTACAGAATACAGAAGCCACCAAGCGTGAATTCATAATTGGCTTTTTATTTTGATCACAAGTAAGTCTCATGATTCTGTCCGCAAAATGCCAGTATTTTAGCACCTCTTGAGTGGAGCACTTCTATAGCCCACTTCAGAATATCAGGTGTTCTAGTTAACATTCAGATTATTTTTACTATTGCGTTTGGACTCAATTTATTACACCAAAAGGTAGAGGTGTCACCAAGGTCTTTATGCAAAAACAAAAAATCAACTCAGTACATTTGTACTTGCACTTCTCGTGACCGTGCTTATACTTAACCAGGTAAACCCTCCTAAGGGCCCTTTAGGCGAGCTAACACGGCTGATGACCCTTGACCTTAATACACACGCGAGTCAGCTAGGATCGACCTGAAATAATTGGGTATTGTCTTTCTAAAATTAGAAAACAGGTATTCTTTGAATTAGGAATGAAATAAGTGATATTTATGTTGTCTAAATAGAAATTAATTTGATTACGACGAACTTTTGCGTCGTGTTTTTAATACGTTCCTTTACGAAAGAACTAGTCGTAAGAGCGCTTATTTTGGTATTTTTATGCCTTCCTAGATATAGGCAAAGACAGGAGTCTGGGTAGAGCCCTACGGCTTAGGGCTCTTAGCAGTTACTTCTCTCAATAATCAAACAAGTTTGTATTAGGGTGACAGATGTCAAATGAAACAAATACAGTAGGTACCAAATATTTCTTACCAATATTAACAACGCCGTGATTGGTCAGCTCCCAACAGCTGTGCAGACGCAGCACACTGAGGGAAGCACTCTGCTTGGGCGAGAAGTACCCTAGTGCGGCGTCCGTTACGTGATACGCTTGCAGAGAAAACTCATACAGTGATGGCAGCAATTGTGCTACTGCCCCAACCTGTAAAATTGATTCAGTTAATACTTAATTTATGCGTACACAACCACACATCCTTATCCCTGGTTCTTTACTGTTTTTGGTTTACATTAGGTGTGTTGTGTAGTATTATTTGATGTAGGTACAATAAACATTGGGTCGATTTCCAGTGTAATTGAATGCAGCTGAATACCAGTATTTTACATGGAGCGATTGCGTATCTGACCTCCATTACTTATTACTGGGTAACACGATACCCATTGGTAAAACTGGTTGTCAGACTTTCAGACTTCCTGCCAGGGTCGCGAGATTGTTCGAAAGAGATACCGTGATCCCGGCATATGGGTAACTGAAGGAACACGGGTGGGTTTTAGTCAGTAAAAGTCTGACACGCCCTCCCGCTCCGCCCAGAGCGGGAGACGTCATTTGATGATATCCCATCCAAAAAAAAATGCTTTCGGACTTCTGACTACCCGTAACGACCGTCAAAAATCTATAAATGGCGGGTGGGACCATCGACTGAACGTGCTTTGTAAATTCCGAGGCAGCGAGGGGATGTATAATATCGTATTTGCATTTAATCAATGAATAAGTAAGTATAAATACTGATAAAAACGGATGGTTGCTTGGCCTCTGGCGAGAACCTGCGCACTTACTATTATATTATACTATTGATAACTTAGGCCATTAAACATTAGAGGTATCTCAATTTGGTCGCATGTTACATGCACTGTATACAAGCGCCATAATTAAGAGCGATAAGATGCGAACAGCGTACGATTATTGAGAGGCTCATACGCGACACATGCTATGACCGTGTTTAGCCTTATGACTAGCCACGAGACACGCTTCACGCGTTGCGTTCGCCACGCATTGTGTGTGCACATATTAAGTCTTAGATTATTATGTTAATAGCTTCATAGAAAATGTAATGAAAACAGGCCAAAAGTTATTATATCGAGTATTCTGTTATTCTTGTGTGGGTTCTATCCGACTTATTGGCCACAGGTAAATTAGGTAGACCATAAGAATTAATGTGTCATTGTTGAATTAAAAAATATTATCATCTATGTTGGGCAGTAGGTGCTTCATTGAAAAATAGTACTTACTGCTTCATCGGCTATGTTAATGCAATCAGTAAGCGTGAGTGAGACAATTCGTGGAGTTAGGCATGCCCACAAACCAGCCTCGGTTATTTCATTGCATCCAGTTAGTTCTAGCTCAAAGAGAACCTAAAAAAGATTACTTTTCTAAATTAATTTGCCTTAGAGTATCACTTTCATTATTTGGTTATTTTGAAACATTATAATCAATTTCAAAATTAGCATGCAAATGACATTCTATTTATAATTATTTTGAAGAAGCTTGTCTGATGATTTACTGGCAATAAGTGATTATAAAGGCAAAAGTTATTTTTTTGTAAATAAAAATAGTTGATTACCTGAAGGTGATCCAACACAGCTTCCAGTCCTCTGTCAGTTATTGTACATCCTTTTAAACCAATAGCGTGAATATGATGGGCTGATACAGGGAACTGTCTTATAAATTCATTTATATCATCATCAGAAGCTGAAACTAAGACTATTCCACGAATACCCCTCTTGACTAGAGAATTATAGAACCTCTGCATACAGCAAACTGTAGCAGAGCGAAGCTCACGGCAGTCGAGGACCGCCACGAGGCCGTTCCACCAGCGTGGCGAGGAATACAGGATGTCACGCCATCTGGTGCATACTTGCGAAAGTGATCTTCTATCATTGGCGTTGAAGTATAGAAAAAACTTTTCTAGAAATCTCTCGTCTACTACAAATTGACTCCAAGATAGAGGCCTGGGTGAAGGTCTGCGCCGCCGCGGAACCCTGGGCGCCGCGGCGGTGGCGGTGGCCGGGCCGCACAGTGCATTGGCCACGCGCTCCACGACGCCGGGAGAACGCTTGCGGCCGCGCAGGCCCAGCCCTGTGATACGGCGCGACAGTTCCGCTGAGGCTCGCTCCACAACACCTTGTGCCGACACTGATGACATCTTCACCTTGACGCGGCGAATCGTGTCCGCCGCCGGCCGGCCGCTGGCCGACCCTGCGCCTCCCGCGCCGTGCTCACAACCCGCCACCGCGCTACTGTATACAAGTCAAAAGTTTCTTGATAAAAGTCTTGAATGCAAGAAATAAACAGTCTATAAACAGAATTTGAGAAATTCTAATGGAACACCTCCCATATTTTATTTTCATATTTTATGATTATTTCTCTTGTTTTAATTTTATGATTACTAATATCGAAATAAATAATGACATTAAAAAAAAGTGTCACTACCTAATGTTAAAATGTGATCTGTTTTTTTTTTTATTATTTTTAATGAAATTTAAACTATTGTTATTAATGAATTACCAAAAATTATTTATGTAATTAATGTTAAACTTAAATTTGTAAATATGCCATTTGGCTTCATAATTATGAAAATATTGAGGAGTAACAGATCAAAGTGTATTAACTCCACCCACCATAATAAGAATAGTACAAAAGTACAAACGGATTTTTTATGATTTGTTTACAGCATACAAAGAGTTAACACTATCAGAAATAACAAAATATGAGTTTTAAACCCACAACCTCTTATCTGCCAGTCCTACAGCAGACTTGGCTGAGAGAGTGATATTGCTTCTTAACATTTACGTGACTCATCTTTTTACATTTACATTCAGCTCAAGATTAGAACAAAGATGTTGCTAACCGGTCTTTGTGAATGCCACATTAATTGTATTATTACATGACAGCTATTTCTACTATTCCGTGTACCTGATGGGATTTTCTAATGACACAAATTTGGAATAGCCACATCTTTTATACCCTTTTCAACTGTTTTATGGAATTAATTTTCATTAATCCTTTTTCCTTAGGGCTCACCTGTTTTTAAGTAACTTACTTCTAAAAAGGTGAGAAAGTTAGAAAGTTTTATGCTAAGACCCAGCAGTTTAGGGTATGCATAGTCTGTTAGTGAATGAATAAATGAATTTGAGATATTTATTAAGAATGGGAATCAAAGCAGTTACCAGGGCTAGATCCTTACAACAGTAAATTCTGTTCTCTTCCAGATGAGTTGTGGCTTATGGCAGTTTTGTTGACACATTATATTTGTTTAGCTACAACTCACATTTTCCGAGTTTTGATACCCAGAGTTTTTTTGTATTTATTTCAACAAATTCACGTGTTTAACGAAACCGTTACAAGGCGATTTCTATGAGAACGTATGCCTACATTCGTGTGTTTTTTTTAAAATGTGCTATGTGAAATTTATAGGTTTGCAAAAATAATTATATCACCCTAAAACGAGTAAATTGTGTTTTCAATTCAGAAATAAGTTACGCTTTGAGTATGGTGAAAACATCGTAACGTTTTCGTTAGCCAATTCTCTAGCCCATAGGGCAAAACAAAACAATACTGTAGTATAGACATAGTCGCAAAGTGGATTAATTACTAAAGTTTGTCACCAATAACAGATTTTATGAAATAATTTCAAAATATAAAAATAAATAAAAAAATCGATGCGCTTTGAGTTTTACCTTTAAGTTCTTTTCTGAACAAAGAAAAACCATCGTTCGATGTCTGCACTCTTGAGTTTTAGTAAAACTTTAAAACTATTCATTCAACATTGAAAATATAATAAGATCTTTGAAAATTATTAAGAAATCGCACGAGAAAAATAATAAGTACAAAAACGCTCACGAACTCACTACTAGTGTTGTCCAGTTAGTATTTCAAAATCTCATGTCAGTTTGACTTAACTCTATCGATTAAAATTGCCACCCGTTACAGAACGTCACTCTATCTATACTCAAGTATTAATTACTCAAAACTAGTTTCAACAACCAATCAAATAGCTTGACTCTAGTTTTACGTATGCTTGAGCATTGAGTGACGGTCTGTAATACGCGTCTAAATCCCGCACGGTATTACAGAACCTCGCTAAAGGCTCAAGCATTACTTAAATTTAGTTCCAACCAATCAAATTGCTCTAAAATAGTTTTAAGTAATGCTTGAGTCCTAAGCGAGGTTCTGTAATATGGGCCTAAATCATTTACAGAACTAAACTAAAAAATACGTAGCTCTGTCTTTGCTGTCGCGTACTCATGTCAAAAAGGTATTCATGGGTTCGGATTTTTGATCTTACTAAAACCACTAGAGAAGTAGAGAGAAATGGAATCATGGGAGGATGATGAGTAAAACGTACTGGGATTCTGAGATTAATTTTTTTCATAAATAAAGTGACAAAATATAGAAAGTTAAATATAGGCACAATAAAAAAAAAATGTTATTTATTCCAGTTCTGTCAGCTGTCATTTCTGACAGTGTAGTTCGTTGTTCTGTTCGTCGATTTCATGATTTGTTGCGGTTGCTTGTGTATTGTAGTCGTTGGATTTGATAACCTTCAAATAAAACTTTACCGCCAAGTCTACAGAAATAATTAGGAAAATACCAATAATTTCAGTTCAAATTGTGTAATGTTATAGTAATACGTTTTCAAATAACGCATTCGTGTTTTGCAAACTAAGATAAACATGGAGTTCTTGGAGGCTATGCCAGTTACTTTCAAAGAAATTACACCAAATTACAGTTTACCCGAAAAATGGAAGGAAATTATGTTGAATACAGGTATGTTCTATATCCTCTCTATTTGTTTTCACAATATTGCTGAACATTCAAATCGTCTGTGCTTCATAATAAATTTCTTACAGGAGGTACTCATAGCACCTTGCAAGACATCAAATTACCTCAAAAAGCTGGTGGATATTGGTACAAAGATTCCAAAAAAGTCTACACTCGAAATCGTTTTATTTATTGGTGAGTGATACATTTATTACATTGGAAAAGAAACACAAATTTAACCGTCTATCAAGTTTTGATTTGTGGTTTGTTTTGGGTTTGTTGTTCATCTAAAATGCAATGAGATCAAACAAAAGTACTGTGTTTTGCGACTTATGAAATATTTGTTAACATCACTTTTGAAATTAAGTATTTTATCTCATGAAGAAAGGCGCGTCTTACTTGTGGTAACTAAGTGTACCAATGTGGTGTGAAGGTGTGCGTGAAAACGAGTAGCATCAGCACATAACACAAGCTTCCGAATTCGCCCGTGTCTTGGACTGGACCGAGAGCTCATGAGCTTACACACACATTCAAATTGTGTAAAAACATTCCTTTACCACTAATACTAATACAACAGTAACTTTGTAACTTTATTTTAGAGTAATAGTGATTTATCTCCTCATTGTTAAATTAAAACAATCCATTTTTCTAGGCAAACAACATCAGATGCAATAGAGCTATCTGAAGCATCCTTGGACATAAATCTGTCATCAGCTAACTTGCGATGTAAAGTAGCTCCAGGCACTCCTCCGCTGAGCAATATCACTGTGTACGAGAGAAGTGCATCCCGTGATGTGGTCCTATTGGCTGCCACTGTCTCATCTGTACACAGACTGATATTCCCACACCCAGTGACATTAGATAAAAAGGTAATATAATTTCTCAGTGATTTCTTATTATCTTGTATTTTATTTTTTTGAGTAAAGGTGAAAAGACTGCCAGACATACAATTCAAGTTTTATTCTATTAAGGTTAGCCATTCAAGATCTGGGGAGGTGTCATTTAAAAACTAACAGAGGGATATTTACAACATAATTATGTGACAGTTATAAAACTATCTAAGCAAATGATTTTGTTAGTTTTCTTTTTATAATATTTTTTTTCTTTACATTTTCAGTCAACATTTGGATCACTGAGCAGTTCATCTCCATCAATATTTCATGATACAAGTTCTATAAACAATCCAAACAATTACTACATTCTCAATCAATATTCTAATGCAAGTAAGTATTCATTAGAATTATCATAACAATCAATCCAGTACATATAGCAGGTATTTAATAAATATTGTTAATTTTTTTATTAATCACTACATTTTTGTTAAACTAAGTCCCCACACCACATCATTATGCAAAAAACTGAAAACCTACAGATTTTCATCAATGCATGGAGTGATTCATGAGGAAGGTTGATTTAGGTGTATAATTTATTAACATTTTACATAAACTGGCTGAAATATGATGATGATTGTTGAAGATGTCAGAAAAAAGCACACCAACTAAGGATCTTTGCTGGTGTGCAGTGCATAAACATTTGCTGAAACTTGACACACATTGTCATTTATTCATTGATAATACTTTTTATCTGAATTTAATTAAAATACTCACAAGAAAGAAACAACTTAGATATTACAAAAATAGACCAAATTACATAAATCATATAATAATTTCTAAAACCTAATACAATAATCAGATAGAAGCTACAAATCTTCAATGGCATATAGACATTTCTTGCACAAGAATGGTTTTTCGTTTGGTTTTAAAAGAACCTTTGTGAACAGGGTTTTTCAGACCTAAAGTCAAATAATTACCCTGTTTTAACCTGAATTAACACTTAAGGTACTTTTAATCCCAGTAGTATGTTCGCATTTACATGCGGCGAAAGCTCGTACTAGTTAAATTAGCATTATTAAAATAGTTGTGAACTGTGACAACTATTTTTATAATACTCCATTATATGCTGCATGCTAGCTATCACTGCAGATTTTTATGATTTTTATTAGCCTGTACTGCCCTACTCCTGGGCAAAGGCCTCCCTTACTAAACTACTCCTTTCAACTTTCGCGAACTCGCGCGTCCGCCTTCCAGTTTTGACGGAGCCTATCCAGCTCGTCCCGCCATCTCCTACGTCGTCTGCCGCGACCCTGCCTCACTGTCTCAGGGCACCAGTTCACTGCTAATTACATGGTTTTCATTGTGTAAAAATATGTTTGGCCCCATAGGGCCAAACATATTACTATACTACATACTATTATTTCATATTACTATTTCTATTATTTTACGTTAGTTGACTATGCCAGCCTTATGAGGCTGGCATAGTCAACTAAAGTGCACTGAAGAAATGTCACATAGCTGAAGCACTTGGAAGTGGTAAAGGACGGGCGTTTTGGGGGACTGTCTTGTGTAACTTTGATGTTCAGTTTGAATAAAATATTTTTAATTTGAACCCCAAAAAAAAAAACACTGTTCTGCCAGTGCTGATAACATAATTAAAAATAAATACAAACTATAAATTTGTTCTACCAGCTACAGGTGTCGCTCACACTTGCGCGTCCCTGTTACGGGACAATGGAGAAGCAGTATTTGCACTAGCATTTGGCCATGGTGGTGATGGAGGTCTGTTGCTTGTCAAACTACCAGTTACTGGATCAGCTGTCACCACAGTGTTGAAGCGAGAATCCACTGTACCGAGGTTCTTGTCAGGCATCACAGGTGCTTTGAGGTATTTACTTTAATTATTTTAAATATTATAAAGGGCCCATTAAAACAAAAACAAGACTGGTTTTATAGCCTGTCTTTTTTTTGTCTAAGACCTACACGGTCTAATAAAAAGCGACTATCGTGCGAATGCATTAGTTCCACTCGTTTACATGAATGTGACCCATTGTGCCATCAATTAAGTTGCGTATGACCCATTTATTCACGTTTTATTCAAACGATCTCGTTATAGCGTTTTCGCGCGACATTCGCTTTCGGCTACACAGGATTAAATCTAATTTTCAGACTACAAATAAATGTGTTTGATTTTAGGGGCAAAAGTAGCACAGATGGTGTTGAAATCTATGGAGTGGTGTTGACCAGTGGTTTAGCAGTGGCAATATGTGGCGACACTTGTCTTCGAGCGTGGCCGTTGGACGAAGGCGGGGCGCCAATTGCGGTGTCCACTCCGCTATCACAGACTTTGGTCAGACCGAAACCGCCGCGTAAGACATTTTAACTTTAACTTCAGATTGACGCTATTCTCCTTGCTTTTATTGAAAACTCAACTTAAAAAAAAGGCGTATAAAAATACAGGTGACAATTTCCAAACGTGATATTCCCGTTATGGGTGTTGTATTTTTGCAATTATTACTATATTTTTTTTAGCACATGGACACATGTTGCAAAGAACAATTGGATCAGATGGAAGCGTGATACTGGTTGCATATTTGTCATTTCCGAATGAGTGCGAATTCGTAGTTATGAAAATGCACGACGGCGGTTCTGGAGGCGTGAAGTTTTCGCATATTAGCCGTATATTTGGACCTCAGGTATATTTTTCTCTATATCATTTTATTATTTAATTTTTATTATGTTCAGTGACTCTTAAGTCGAGGCCGATACCACTGGGCCATCACTGCTCTCCATTGCTCTCTGAATTATAGGTCGTGGGTTCGAACCCAGGCAGGCGCTTTACTTTGTGTAAATAATTTCATCACCATTGCTCTCAAAACGGTGAAGGAAAACATCGTGAGGAAACCGGTATGTCTTAGAACCAAAAATTCGAAGACATGTGACATCTACCAACCCGCACTGGGCCCGCGTGGTAGATTACGGCGCACTCCCTCTCACCGAGAGGAGGCCTGTGTTCCAGCAGTGGGAACAATATAGGCTGATGATGATGTTCAGTGTCTTATCCGTTCAATTTATTTTGTAGCTGGACCTGCTTGATTATTCTATTGGTTATGGAGACGGAAGCAATGTAATTTGGGCTCTATGGAGTCAACCAGATGGCGATACTATTATTACGAGTGAGTATTCTGACAATTTACTTTAAGAGATTTAACAAGATTCTTTTTAGTCTAATGCTTTCAAATTTAACAAACAGTCGTCTTGTTTAGGTTGGATTGTTTATTAAAATTTAATAATACGCCCTATTAACAGTTCGCTAAAGTGCAAACAAGAATACTTGTGAAACTATTTGATTACTGCGTAGATATTTACACGATTTAACACTTTATTGCTTTGACAATAAAGTAAGTATTCAAGGATGTTATTGTTCCTTTTGTTAGATGTATTTGTGGGCGCCGAAGCGTTTTGGCGCGCGGTGGCCGGGCGCGAAGCGGCCGGCGCGCTGCCCGTGCTCAGCACGCACCAACAGTACCGCGACCGATTGCTGGCGCCAGGTCTCTTCCCGCCCGCTGTAATCAGGAAGGCGCTTGTGGTAAGCAAATCTCGTCATAATACCGTCCACACCACGCACAATGCTCCACTTAAAGGATTAAGTGTGGAAAACAAACTTTTCTAACATAGAATCTGTACAATGGGCTGATCGAGGCACTTAGCGAGCACAAGGTTGTTATACGGGATAAGTTTTTAACCAGTGCGCAAATTTTGACAAAATCAACTTAAATGAGTTATAATAACCATGCAATTTTTATTTTGATATATCTTAGTACAAAAAAATTAAGGTATCGTTAACGAAAGATGTTTACTTTAAAACTGGTGTTATGGTAACTCGGGCGCGGCGAACGAACGCGCGTAAGTACCTATAATACGGCTGTTCACGCCGGTCAGTGACCGCAAACTAGCGGTCACGGAATAAAGAAAACTAGAGGAAGTGCCCCTCAGATATCCCGCGCGTGTCAACATTAAGCGCAGATGCGCAGCATTTAGCTTATTAGCCGTCAGATACTTGTCGCGATTGGTTATCGCAGAAATACGCGAAATATTACAAATTATGCCTTGTTGTGCGGTTTTGACCTGCAAAAACGAAAGCAGAAAAAAAATGTATCTTGTGGAGGTGTATCCTATCATCAGTAACGACTAAACTTTGTTAATTTTTAATATAATTGATTTAATTGCAATACCACATGATATGACTTCAATGCAAACTATAAACAACCTTATTTTCATTGACACAAAGTCTTAATGCACTTAGTCGTCATCTGGAAAATCATAACCAAAATTCTAGTAACTTCGACGCTACTCGATTAGGGATGGGACACATCCGTAATGTAGGTCGGTATCGATAATTTTTTTATATAATAAGACAGTTGATTAAAAAAATTAAGTGTGATATTTGCGTTAGTGCTTTAGTAACAGAAAAAAAAAACAATCATTACATAGATTTATTATAGCTAAAGATAGAGGGGGATTATTATACCCATCAGAATCTGTAATAATAATAATAATAAACCCGCAGGGCAGCATGTGGCGTGCTGTTGGGCAGTAGCGACCCCACGGACCCTATCTCCCGGGAGAATTCTTGTTCCTCATCTCTGGCTTGCCTTTATTGGCCGGCTGGAGTGAACAATGAAGAGGTTCAGAGCTCCCACCTCATTCTTGCCTTTATTGGCCGGCTTGAGTGGAGATTCGCAAGAGCAAACGTGCTCGGGGAAAGGAAGTATTCCAGTAAGTGCTCGTAGGGATATTGACCATCTTCCGGGCTCTGGGATTGTTCTGAAAGCCGTGGAATACCTCTCCACTTCTCAAGCACCTCAGGAAGTGTTGCCCCCTTGTCGCTGCGTCACTATGTGACAGCGACGTTTCCCGGGGGCCCATTATTGAGTGTGCAAGTCACCCCCTGCCATTTTATCCGTGTATACAAAACATTGATCAGGCAGGGGCCATAGTCCCTCCATAGTTGCGGTTACCAATCCACTATAGCCATCCAAACCTATAGCCTAATTTGCTTTGTTTCCATATTCTGTAATAGTTCTGCTCCAACCGGGGATTGTCTTTGAATGCACTTGCATAGTGCATACAGGGATAATCGTCGGTTGCTGCCCCCTCATCATTTAAAATTGTCTAAGGGGCCTCTGCGAGTTGGCTTTGGCTCCTCGTACGCCTTCCAAAAGACCGGGATCCTAGGGTCCCGAGATATGTTAACATAAATAATAATAATAATAATAATCTCCAGGGCCGGACGGACTGCACAACTTTTGGATCAAGTGGTTCCAAAAGTCGGACGCTCGCTTGGCATCTCAGTTCCAGTCAGCCTTAGAGTCAGGGTCGTTGCCACAGTTCCTAACAACAGGGATAACCCACCTGCTCCATAAATCAGGTAGCACCGCGGAACCCAAAAACTATAGACCGATCACTTGTCTACCGACGGTCTATAAAGTTCTTACATCCATTTTGAGAGCTAAAATTTACAAACATATAGACACAAACTGTATCTTGTCTGTCTCTCAAAATGGATGTAGGAACGGGTCCCGCGCAGTGGCGTGCGGTCCATAAAGGCATAAAGACACTGCAGACCCTAGACCTAGTCGAACAAGATCTAGACCAGTTACTGATATTTCAAGAACAAAAAAATTACACTAAGTAATAAAATTATTCAAAAAATTCAAAATCCTAATATAAAATGATAGCAAAGTTCATACCGTAATTTACTACGGCAACGCGTTCTCAGATCACAACGCAAGGCAGCGAACGATAATGTCTTTATTTCATTCATAAATGTACGCATGTAGTAGACATTTTCGTGTCTATACATTGCACACAAAGGAGTGATAACAATGGGAGCTCCTGCGGCAGGACCCGGCAATAGCCAATCACAGGCCACACGCGCGTCATCGCGACTTTAATGGCGAGTATTATGCGACCAAATTGAATATGTACGAAAGTTAACGAAAATTCCGCTTGACAATGATGCAATTTTATTTGTCAACGTTTTACTTATCCAAAATTTAGAAATTGTTTATCTGTGAAGTTCGCTGTTTATGTTTTTCTTGTGATTAATTCATTTTGAAACGTAAATATTTAGGTCGATTTGTTGCTAATTTCAGTTATTATAGTTTATTGAATTGATTTTACAATTGGATTTTGTTTTATTCTTCAAAATGTTGGTCGATTGTGACGTTTGTGTTAAAAATGTGTGTGTAAAGGTTATAAAATAAATGGGAACATTTCGCATTTGCCGTTTAATGAAAAGGAGGCTAAAGGGAGATGTGTACCTCAGTTTGCAAGATTTAACCCAGCAAAGAGTTAATGCAACACGTAAGTTTCATAGTAATAATTAAGAAAAATATATACAGAACGTTCATTTTTACACGTATTTAAGAAACACACAAAGTCGACAACCACTACACGTCTTCCTATGCTTTCAACCGAAGAAGAATTATTGGTCGCACCAAGTCTTTAAGGCGACGATTTAAAATCATATCTAAATAAAAAAGGATAGGCGCGTAGATTTAATTTATACCTACTTGAGTTGGTTTACTTTATTTCTTTTACTGTTATCAGTACTTAATTTACTTATTAAATATATTTACATATGCGAATCACATGAAGGGCCTTTTTCAAGGCCACATCAAATATCTTTCAAGTGACGTGTTCTGTAACAATCGCTCACTTAGATTCGTTATTTGAGCTGACCGAAATCTTTTATTAGCATTATCAGAAAATCGTCATTTCAACCTTTTAAACCACCTTGTGAGTTTTTTCTTCACCAACTTGTGCAACTGCAAAAGATGTTTTTTTTTTAAACTGCCTACCCGGTCATAAAACCCTGTGCACGCCACTGGTCCCGCGGTACTAAGGAGCTACTCCTAATCGATATGACCATTAGTCAACAGGTTCGTCGTTCCCGAAGGGATCTGTCGACATGTTGGATAGATTATAAGAAGGCCTATGACTCGGTGCCACATACCTGGCTCAAGAGGGTGCTGGAGTTGTACAAAGTAGATACAACGCTGCGCACCTTCTTGATATCATGTATGGGGCAATGGAGGACAGTCCTTCGCTATCCAGGATGTCGAAATATCCAGAGGAACAGCGAACCGATAAGGATCGAGCGAGGTATATTCCAGGGCGATAGTCTGAGTCCACTTTGGTTCTGCCTAGCCATGAATCCTCTTAGCACACTGCTGGAGGATTCAGGTATAGGCTATCGATTGAGGAGAGGTGGTCAGGTCATATCTCACCTCCTCTACATGGATGACCTAAAACTCTTTGCCCCCAACAATTTGCAACTGATGGAGCTACTGAAAGTAACTGAAACCTTCAGTAGCGCCATCAGGATGGAATTTGGTGTGGACAAATGTGCGGTCATGCATGTAAAGCGAGGGGTGATTGTGGAATCCGTGGGAACCCAACTCTCGGATTCCATACACCTAAGATCCCTTTCCCCAATCGACACATACAAGTATTTGGGTATGTCGGAAGCGTTAGGCATCAACACTGCTGACATGAAACAATCGTTGAGGGAGCGCTTCTTTGGCCGCCTGAATAAAGTATTAAAAAGTCTTTTATCAGGCGGAAACAAGGTGCGCGCCTTCAACGGTTGGGTCATGCCGGTTTTGATGTACTCTTTCGGCATACTCAAATGGACTCAGACGGAACTTGACGCCCTGGATAGACGGGTCCGCTCACTGCTGACCGCAAATCGAATGCATCACCCACGGTCATCGGTGATGAGACTGTATATCCCGCGGAAGTGCGGAGGTCGAGGTTTTTTGAATGCTAAGACCCTGCACAACCGTGAGGTATGCAGTCTCAGGGAATACTTCCTAGAAGCCGACGTGGGGATGCACCGAGATGTGGTCTCAGTGGACAAGAGCCTCACCCCGCTCTCCTTGGCTGTCGAGAACTGGCGCAAACCTAAAGTATTAGATACTAATGACCGCATGGAGGTATGGCAAAGCAAGGAGCTTCACGGGCGCTTTTACCGGGTCCTACATGGATCCGATGTAGACCTCTTAGCGTCCGTATCCTGGTTACGTTTCGGAGACCTATTTGGAGAAACCGAAGGTTTTGTCTTTGCGATTATGGATGAAGTTATGATGACAAATAACTACCGGAAATATATTGTGAAGGATGGCACGGTTGACATCTGTCGGGCATGCCACCGTCCGGGTGAATCAATCCGACACATTATTTCTGGCTGTTCTTGTTTGGCTAACGGAGACTACTTGCATAGACACAACCTTGTAGGCAGGATTATCCACCAGCAACTTGCTCTGAAATACGGCCTTGTGGAATCAGAAGTACCATATTATAGGTATGTGCCCGACCCAGTTCTCGAAAATGGCAATATCACGTTGTATTGGGATCGATCTATCATCACTGATAGGACTATTGTTGCCAATAAGCCGGATATAGTGGTGATAGATCGATTAGAGCGTCGCACAATGATTGTTGATATAGCAGTCCCGCATGACAAGAACCTCGTGAAAGCTGAAAAAGATAAGCAGATGAAGTATCTTGACTTGGCTCGCGAGGTTGTCGACATGTGGGATGTGGATACGGCAGTCATTGTGCCGATAGTCGTTACGGCCAATGGCATAATAGCCAAGAGCCTCGATCAACATCTCAGGAGGCTCTCGTTAGGCAGCTGGATCAAGGGCCTGATCCAGAAAGCAGTAATTCTGGACACGGCGCGTATTGTTAGGAGGTTCCTCTCTCAGCAGCCCTGACCACCGGTAGCTTGGACCCTGTTCCCGATACCGGTGGGCTACTATTTTTTATATTTTTAAATGTTTTCTTATATCTTTTTATATTTTAATATTTAAAAATGTAAATAATATGTATTTAAATGTAGTAAAGAACATAATAATAATATAAACGTTTATTTTCTCTACACAAGTTATGAACCAAATGCTAAGCTTATAAAGTAGTGCACGTAAAAGGATCTAACTTTGTGAGAGACTGGTGCCTGTGGTAGGTTTATTTAAAAACCTGTATTACAAGTCACCAGGACCCTCCCGCGGATAGATGCCTGATAATTGGATACACGACATAATAACATTACAGGATACATAACTAACAATAAATTAGAGAAACAATATAAAATTTTGTAAAATAACAGGAAAAAAAAAAAACAAAAAGTGTGGGAATACCAGAAGGTGTGTGAGTAACCGCAAAGAGTGTATTTAAGAGATGTAAGAGTGTATGTGAGAGATTGAGCTGTGTAAGTGTGGAGCGAATATGGTTGATGGTATGCAGAAACAGGGCAAGGAGATGAGTATTTAAAAGATAGTCTATCTGAGGGGGGTCAACAAATTCTCAGTTCCCTGATAGTCTAAAGTTTTCAGATACGCATTGAGTGCAGTTTTACATTTGTAAACAGTTAGGGGATAAATATCAAGAGTGGTATTCAGCTTATTATATAGGTATGGTCCGAGAAAGAAAAAGAAATTATAATAAATAATAATAATAATATTCCACAACTATCACACAACGCCATCTAGTCCCAAGCTAAGCAGAGCTTGTGTTATGGGTACTAGACAACTGATAAACATACTTATATATTTCTAAATACATACATATTATAGATAAATTACACCCAGACACAGAACAAATGATCGTGCTCATCACACAAACATTTGTCCTGGGTGGGAATCGAACCCACGACCTCCGGCATAGCAGTCAGGGCCACTAACCACTAGACCAACAGGCCTAGGAATTGCGCGAGTGTGCTAAACTAGACGGTTGAGTTGGGCATACTCTTCCTTTTCGGCGCTTATCCGTGTATAAATTCGGATCGTATTTTAGTAGGGAGTGTTGTTTAAGCACCGTACGCAGTATGAAGGTTTGCCTAACAGTGAGTAAATCCCAGTCTTTAAAAAGGTCGACTGTTGGGAACAGATAGGGGAGGCCGGCGCCAACTTTAAGGACGGCACGCTGTGCCCTTTCTACTTCAATGAGGTGAGTTTTGGCGGTACCTCCCCAGGATGAAATGCAGTAGTCTATTAAGGATTGGCACAAAGCGTAGTAAACCATCTTAATAACCCGCCGGTCCGCTACGTGCCTTAGGGTTTTGAAAATGTATATTAGTTTACGCAACCGGGTTACAAGAACTTGAATGTGCGGTTTAAAAGTCAAGGATTGGTCTATAATGATACCAAGGTATTTGATATCTTCGACTCTTTGAAGAATGGGACAGGAGCACAGTGAGGTGAAGTCAGGAACACATGCATGAGAGTAAATGCTGAAACAAGGTGATGGAAGTTGATTTGATCTATGGGCAAAAGTAATATATTTGGTTTTATTGACATTTAGTGTCAGAACATTAGATCGGAGCCATTCACATACGCGATCAAAACCCTTTTGAGCAGTATCAAAAACCTCCTCCCAGCTGTCGCCACTAAAAAAGAGGGCAGTGTCATCAGCGAAAGTAAAAATTTTGCCCTTGAGGACCTGGAGTAGGCACAGGCTGTTGATATATACCAAGAACAACGTAGGACCGAGTATGCTGCCCTGAGGCACACCAAATTCGACAGATGACTCATTGCTTAGCCTATCGTCAATCAGAACTCTTTGTTTTCGTCCTGTAAGGTAGTCCTCCATTAATTTTAGCGGAATACCTCTTACACCAAACCCTTCCAACTTTTTCAGTAGATGCGGGATGGAGACCGTGTCGAAGGCTTTTGCCAGATCAAGGAACACTGTCAAGCATTTTTTCCTATGATCTTGACTAGTAATAATGGAGAGTAAGAGGTCGTGTACCGCGTCATTGGTTGACTTATTACGACGAAAACCATATTGATTGGGAGACAGGAAATTGTTTGATTTGTAAGTCGACGGTTTATAAGCCGTTCTAAGATTTTGGACAGAGTTGGTAAAATGGAAATCGGACGGTAGTTATCGACACAGTCTCTCGCCCCGCCTTTATGTATTGGTTTGATGAGAGCCGTTTTAAATGCTGTAGGGAAAACACCTGTCTCCAGAGCCAGTTTGCAAATATGGGTAATAGGAGGAGTTAAAAAGTTTACATATCTCTTTATGATTTTGCCGGATATCTGGTCAAACCCTACCGCACATTTCTCCTTTAAATCTTTGTTTTTTTTTTTCTGTGATTAAGATATGTCAGATGTCCGAAATATTTTTAAAAGACGGTTACATATTTAAAAAAGATTATATCATGGCCAAAATAATGCGCCAGTTCATTGGGTCATCGATATTCCAAAACATAAGCTATCATCAATTAGGGGAATTTCTTACGTCTAATCATATTACTGACTTAATGAAAGCTATCACAGCAAAATATATTAATATACGATTTCATCACCTATTAAAATTAAACATAAAATTATAAAAACGGCAAGTAATTAAATAAATATGTGTTATTTCAAGGTTAGTAAATATTTTTAGTACTATCTGTTATCGTTTCATTTATCGTTAGCTTCTATCAGCGGTTTCGCCCGCGTACCTGATTTTATGAAAATAACATTACCCCCCTACATACAAACATACAAATACCTCTTTAACATTGATATTTTAACGATAATCAACCTTTTCCGTTATTAAGCATTTGTATGATGTTAACAAATTATTACATTGCTCACTCGAATAAATTACGTAACTTCAATATTAAAATATCGATATATTTCCTCATCTCTTACTTTTGTTTTGCTACTCACCAACAGAGTTTACAAGTGCATGTGAATATGACATCTATTTCAAAGGAGCTAGCGTTCTGAATAGAATGAATTGGTTACAGCGCCATCTAGCATTGAGTTGCTGAACTCGTTGTAAATTTGTCTATCTAAAGTTTCTAAACGAAAAACGTCTTTATTGTGTGTGTCATGTCAAATAATAACAACTTTCATACCTTGTAATACGACTTAATTTTTGAAAGCAATACGAAGATGATTTGTAAAACTTGCGCGTGTAATTTGTAGCCAATCATATCACTGTTTTTTATGTGTGTAATCGACAATTTGCTATGCAAATGTGTGAGTTTGGCGACACTGGTTCCCGTGCTTAACCAGTGTAAGGGCACTTCTCTGTATTCTTTGTTCTGTGGCTAGTTTTATCAGGTTCGAACTAGGCTTTTTTAAGTTTAGGCTGTGACCTGAAGTTATTTGAAGAGTAATCCAATTTTTTCTTCAAACTTTCATGACCTTAGAACCACACTTTTAGTGCCAAGAACCCGGATCCGGGTCCAACGGAATTACCGTTCGCATGCCCACAACTCGCATCCGAATCCTACGTATAAGTAGTTTGTACCTTGCGACCATGCCATGCACCCGCCTACCGGGTGCAAATCACAAAAATTAGCTAGGTGTGAATAGAGTCTACTTTTGAATAATTCTTTTTTCGACCTGGCACTGAAAGTGTTAAATACATAAAATAAATCATTTTGATCAATTAAGATTACAGTAATGTTTAATCAAAAATAAACTATTCGTTAAAAAAGTCATTAAAACGAATTGCTTGTAGGGGAACATGTAGGGGACATGTCACGAATCACTGTGTTCTATTACTGATACTAAACCCCCAAAATAAAATTGCGCACTGGTTTAAAAAAATCTTGTATAGGTGGCGTCTGTTTCAATAATATTAGCTACGCGGACAATATGGTGCCTCTGAGTGCCTCGGTCTGCAAACTCAGATAGTTGATGAGTATCTGTGATTAATTAATTATAATGTAATTGATTAATTATAATTAAATTTATAAAACAACAGTACCGTTCACATCGGTACTCAATATACACTAAGTTTATCAGTTTTAGTTGCGATACCTAATCAAGTCTTGAGCTTAATTAAAAACCTTTGTCGCATCCCGAAAGCTACCAAAAGTTTCAACACACAGAACATGCATGCATAGCCTCATCAATCACACGCCATGTAACTGCGAAGTTCGTAGTTCTACCTAGCTTGACGGCATCCTATTTTTTTTATTGTGGATTTGTGGTTTCCAGTTCTAGAAAGATTTTTTGTTTTTTGCCCAATTAAAGCTCACAATATAAATACACACACTATAGTTCAAAGTACGGAGTAATAAGATTTAGTATAGGTAATGGTCAATTCACCTTGATTATTCTGTGGGCTATGTCGGTTCACCTCAACCTGGACTGAAAAAGACATAGGTAAGAGTTTCGAGTTCGAACCAGATTTTTGGGGCTTAGTCCTCCACTAAAGACACCTATGTCACTGTATTAAAATCTTTTACTAAGGCACCCGTAAAAAATAAAAATATCTGTTTTATGATGAATAACTTTTATTCAGTGTTATGAATAAAAATTATTACCTTTATATACTTCTCAGTTAAATAGGTCTCGTTAGTAGTGGATATTTGGACCATTTTTGCCTCATGTCATTTGCAAATGTTTCGAAATACTCGTTTGGTCATCAGATCTACAACCGTACATGGGGCAGTAACGACACGGGCGGCGAGGGCGACCTCGGCGAAGCGGCTACCAACGCCGTGCAAGCGCGACTGAGACATCTCACCGCGCGCACCGCCTCACCAGACCACGCGCATCTCATGCACAAGTATTTATACATCATTTCAGCCAAAAGACGTCCACTGCTGGTCATAGGCCTCCCTCAATTTGGGGAGGTTTGCCATAATCGCCACGCTTGGCAGGCGGGTTTGCGATCGCAGTATGGTGGTAAAATGCATAGAGAAGGCTGCTGCCCATTCTCTAGTAAGTCCCTTAGTCGCCTCTTACGACACCTACGGGAAGAAATGGGGTGATGCTTCTTTACGTCCGGCACCACACGGTACAAGTATTTATTAGTAATTAACTTCTGCATGCAGCTTATTTACAAAATATCTTTATATATTATGGTCTATAAGTTGTTGTATTATGTATTAGCTATGTTACTGTCAATCACCAGAATCTGTTCAGTCGTTTTTGCGTGAATGAGTAACAAACATCCATCCAAACAAACTCTTGCATTTATTTATAATATAACTCTGGAGTGAAATATATTTAGCATATTTCTTTATCTTCGTCCCTCTCTGTTACACTAGTACAATTCAATAGAGCGAAAAGTGTATACGTACGTAAAGCGCTTTCGATACCAAAGAGTGCGGATGCTTCCGAGCGGAGTTCTCTTTCCAGCAAATAACGCCTCTAAGTGTCAGAAGAGATACAGAAAAATGCTGATCAATGCGAGACTTACCATACTGATCAGAGAGTTAACCAGATTGTTTCATATTTTTAGGTGCTGGTCAGACTTGTACAGCTGGTGCATGCAGTATATGGAAAGTTTGCAGAAGCCGCTCGGGCTCATGGTGTCGAAACAAGTAAGTAATACTGACAAGTAGAGTAAACGTAAAGTACATAGAGAGAATTGAAGTGCACTTCAAATTTTTCGGCGTTTTATTTGAGTCCCTATCGAAGCACCCTGAAGAGTGCTTTATTATGTAGTCACAAGACTAAATCCTACTCATTTAAGTATTTCCAGTTCATGTGTTTCTAGTTAATGACGCAAAATACTAATAGCGGCGTAAAAGACCCCCACAAGCCCGTGTCGTCGCACTAAGTTTTGCGTGCATTACATTGAGCGCTTTTTTCACCGAAAATAAAAGTCGATTCTTTTTGTGCAGTGTTAGTTCGATGAACAGAATGCGTAGTTGATGGGTATGTGAGGGGGTCTTGTTACATCCTGTATTGTCAAACTATTACGTTTTTTTTTTCCACAGGAATCTGACGTGGAATGCGGATGGTGGTGTGCTGTTGTGCGTCGCGCCGGAATATCGCTTATCTGTGAACTGGAACCGCTTGAGAGAATGATGCTGTCTCCAGACGTGACATTGCTTGATGGTGGTAAGTTCACCATTTTGATATTTTTAAATGCATACTTTACTTTACTTTGCGGTATGGTGTTATTTTTTGGGGGCAATCTACTGATAAGGAGCTTGTATTTAGGATGCAAAAGCGATATATAAGATCAATGTACGGTCTTAAGACCACAGATAGCTGTCTTCCTTACTTTAAATCCTTGCAAATACTTACATTTCCATCTTTATATATTTTAGAAACAGCTTTATTTGTGAAAAATAATCCCCATCTATTTAAAAAATTGTCGGCAGTCAAAAGGAATCCAATACGGACTCAATTATATTAATCAATTTTGTCAAGTTAAATGTAAAACAGCACTAATGGAAAAAAGTTTTTTTGGCATAGCCCCTCGCATTTATAATAAAGTACCTAATACTATTAAAACTATGACTGTTTTCAAATTTAAAAGGGCACTAAACAAATTATTAATTGATAAAAGTTATTACTCAATTTACGACTATCTTAATGATGTATCACCAGTGGCGTGCGGTCCATAAAGGCATAAAGACACTGCAGACCCTAGACCTAGTCGAACAAGATCTAGACCAGTTACTGATATTTCAAGAACAAAAAAATTACACTAAGTAATAAAATTATTCAAAAAATTCAAAATCCTAATATAAAATGATAGCAAAGTTCATACCGTAATTTACTACGGCAACGCGTTCTCAGATCACAACGCAAGGCAGCGAACGATAATGTCTTTATTTCATTCATAAATGTACGCATGTAGTAGACATTTTCGTGTCTATACATTGCACACAAAGGAGTGATAACAATGGGAGCTCCTGCGGCAGGACCCGGCAATAGCCAATCACAGGCCACACGCGCGTCATCGCGACTTTAATGGCGAGTATTATGCGACCAAATTGAATATGTACGAAAGTTAACGAAAATTCCGCTTGACAATGATGCAATTTTATTTGTCAACGTTTTACTTATCCAAAATTTAGAAATTGTTTATCTGTGAAGTTCGCTGTTTATGTTTTTCTTGTGATTAATTCATTTTGAAACGTAAATATTTAGGTCGATTTGTTGCTAATTTCAGTTATTATAGTTTATTGAATTGATTTTACAATTGGATTTTGTTTTATTCTTCAAAATGTTGGTCGATTGTGACGTTTGTGTTAAAAATGTGTGTGTAAAGGTTATAAAATAAATGGGAACTTTTCGCATTTGCCGTTTAATGAAAAGGAGGCTAAAGGGAGATGTGTACCTCAGTTTGCAAGATTTAACCCAGCAAAGAGTTAATGCAACACGTAAGTTTCATAGTAATAATTAAGAAAAATATATACAGAACGTTCATTTTTACACGTATTTAAGAAACACACAAAGTCGACAACCACTACACGTCTTCCTATGCTTTCAACCGAAGAAGAATTATTGGTCGCACCAAGTCTTTAAGGCGACGATTTAAAATCATATCTAAATAAAAAAGGATAGGCGCGTAGATTTAATTTATACCTACTTGAGTTGGTTTACTTTATTTCTTTTACTGTTATCAGTACTTAATTTACTTAAATATATTTACATATGCGAATCACATGAAGGGCCTTTTTCAAGGCCACATCAAATATCTTTCAAGTGACGTGTTCTGTAACAATCGCTTACTTAGATTCGTTATTTGAGCTGACCGAAATCTTTTATTAGCATCATCAGAAAATCGTCATTTCAACCTTTTAAACCACCTTGTGAGTTTTTTCTTCACCAACTTGTGCAACTGCAAAAGATGTTTTTTTTTTAAACTGCCTACCCGGTCATAAAACCCTGTGCACGCCACTGTGTATCACTGACTGATTGACATGATATTATACTTTTTTATATTGTTTTTTTATTATTTATATTACTGTAGCCTGGATGACCGTTGACATTTTTTTGTATTTTTTAATTTTTTATTGTAACTTTATTGACATTTTTCGTTTTATTGTGACATTTTTAGCAATTTGACATTAATTTATATCATGGATTATTTTATTTTTCTTAATATTTGTTTATGTAAATTCTATAATAATAAATAAAATGTGATTTGCATGCCCATGTGACGGTAGGACATGGAGGACTAATAAAATTGAACCACCTATGTATTTATTACCCATGTTTGCAAACAAATAAATGATTTGATTTGAAAAGATTTTGGTCTATTTACTCTATAATACCACTAGGTGCGCCCCGCGGTTTCACCCGCATAAGGCTCGATTCTTTATCCTAATAAAAGGCATGGTCTATCCATGTGCCAAATTTCATTTAAATTTGTTCAGCTAAAGAACAAGCCTACCACTTGTATTGTTATTTTTTTTTAGCATTTATAATTGTGTTAAGGAAAAGTTACGTTGAGGATTGCAGAAATATCATACTGATTATCAAAAGTCACTTACAGTACTGACCCAAAATATTTGTAGTGTTTATAAGAACATAGTTTTAAAATTTTCCGTCATAGAACTTAACTTTGATTATGATATTATTGTACTGTTGGCTGGAACACGTGAAATTTGCTTTCACCTTAAAAAGGCTGAATGGATTTCAAACATACAAAAAGAAGGCTAACATGGCTGTCCGCTGCGGTAAGTGGACGACCTCCAAGGGGCGAGCGCGTACTGTCTTGATTTTTTTAATCTAAGAGCCAACGCTTTCTGTCCTAGTTGATTGGCAGCTGTATCCGCCCCGCCTCGGTCATAAACTTAGTAAATATGGCATCATCTGCCTACAGCAGTCCACTGCTGGACATAGGCCTCTCCATTGCACGCTTTTTTAATTCAGCTCGATTCTCGGCGAGTCTCATCCAGCTGCTACCAGCCAACCTGCGGCTGGCAAATATGGCACACCGACGCTAATTGAGGGTATACTTCGTAAGGTGGCGAGACAGGTGAACTATCGGCGGACGCAGTTCGCGTGGTGGTGGCGGGGGCGCGCTGGGAGCGGGCCGCGGGGGGCGCGGCGGCCGAGCTGGAGCGGCGCCTGTTCGCGTGCGCCGCGCCGCAGCACCGCCTGCTGCCGCGCCTGCTGCACCTGCTGCTGGCACCTAATACGCAGGCACAGGACAACCCCGCGCCCGTGAGTGCACACTGCTTCTTCATTAACAGATACCTGTATTGTGTATGGTCTCTTCCAAAAGTATCTTATGAAAGTGCCAACAGACCCTGTTCCGAATAAATTCTTACACAATCGCTCACTAAAGGGAATTAGTCATAATTTTCATCATCATTTCAACCGTAGGACGTCCATTGCTGAACATAGGCCTCCCCAATTTCGAGAGGGGGGGGGGGGAGGCTTTGCCTTTATCGCCACGCCTGCGGGTTGGCGATCGCAGTATGGTGGTAAAATGCATAGAGAACGCTGCCCATTCTCTAGTAAGTCCCTTAGTCGCCTTTTACGACAATTCCTTACGTCACACGGAAGGGAATTAGTAAAGCATTCGTACTAAAATGTTTTCAGCGGTATATATTTTCCCAAACAATAACTATTGTTTGAATAACATTATAACATTGTATTTGAAAACTCATCTTCAAACATTGAGATTGTAAAATGAAATAATCAAATCAATTTGGAAGCACTCAATTTGGAAGTAGCACTTCGAATTGACATCAAAGGGTAAGTATTCTGATCCAAATTGCTTTCATCAGATATACAAAAGCAGGAACAGACTATAAGAATAACTACCCTAATGCGACGGAACTAAGCTTACTAAACTAGAGCTCCATGCGATAAATAACTTTTTCAGACTCTAACGCCGCACCAGATTGATGATCTCACGTCAATTCTGGAGCCGATCAAAGACCTGCAAAGTGCTGTGCTCGAATTAAACGATGCACTGAGATTGGATGTTCCTGAAATTGATACGAGTAAAAGTGAGTTACTATTTATTTATTTATTTAAGGATCGCCAACAAATGTTACATTCAAAAATTTCACAGATTAGATTATAGCAATATAACATACACTAAATGCACATTCAATTATAGGCAACCACAGCTTGCACATTGTAATTAAAAATAAGTAAACATACATCATCATACTATCTATTCTATTTAGATATGAAAGTTGCTTTACGTTTCTATCTGGGTAACCGTGTTGTTCTCCTAAACTTCGCAACGAAAGTTGATGCAGTTTCACGGTCATTTAGGGCATTTTATATTGTTATCATTTCGAAGGATTTTTGTATAATACATTTAACTGATATCAGACAAAGAAATTTTAATGTCAAGTCGAAAAACCGTGCGATGCAGGGTAGTATCACTAATTTTAAAATCATTTATAAACACTAAATGTTGGAACGAACTCGTAGTCTTGTGGAGAGTCATAGAAGAGAACAAAAATATTTTATAAATGTATGTTTTTGCAGATGATGAAGAGGATACGGGAGAGTATGACGGTCTGTTAGCGAGCGATCTCGGTGTAGCCATAGTCACTGAGGCGATACGACAGATGGCAGAGATGAGGTATGTACCCACAGAACAGATAAAGAGGTTAGAAAGGAAATAGTTCCTGATTTGTATTAGAACGCGTGTCGCCGCTTGTCTCCCACTCTTTAACTCCACTACAAGCAAAGGTCCCGAACGTACGCGAATTACGCACACGAATAAATTACACACACTTAGATCGCGAGCTTGCTATTGATTGTCACACTAACGCAAACACTGTACTTGACGTGCACTCACACACACGAAAAGCAATTTATTTCTCATACATGTTACGGTGAACAAAAAGTCGATAATCGATATCGATAAAATTACTGTAATTCTTAAAATTTTTGTTATTTAAGTTTTGCAATTTTTTGCTATAATATCGGGAGGGGGACGGGGTTGGAATAGTGTGGACATTCTAAATACATAATAATAGGTCTTTACCTATGAAATTGCCGTATTGAATGAAAAAAATTAAACGAATTTTTTTCATGTATTTTTATTTGTATTAATCGAAATAATCACCCATGCAATCAATGCATCTTTGCCAACGCAGTGGCAGTTTATTGATGCCCTTCTTAAAAAAATCAGCTGGACAGGAGGCAACAAATTCTTCAATGGCATTATGTACTGCCTCTCGGGTATTGAATTTTTTTCCCGCCAAGAAGTTATCCAAATTCTGGAAAAAGTAGTAGTCTGTAGGCGCAAAGTCTGGTGAGTAGGGCGGATGACGGAGAGCTTCCAACCCAACAACTTGGAGACCGTCTGCTGTGCAGTATGAGGTCGCGCTTTGTCGTGCAGGAGCAGCGGAGACGAGCGATTGACCAATGCTGGTTGGAGATGTGCCAGCTTCTCCATCATTGAGTTCAGTTCTTCACAGTACACATCTGCAGTATTGCTCACCTCCATTTGGTAAGAAGCTGTGATGAATCACACCGGCGCTAGACCACCAAACAGTGACCATCACTTTTCTAGGGGTAAGTTTTCGTTTAGGGCATTGTTTAGGTGCTGAACCAGGATCCAACCAACTTGCTGAGCGCTTGCGGTTATCAAAGATAATCCATTTGTTGAAAATTGTGCTACATTTAGTAGGTATCCATTGTATTCTACCGGTTGCCTCAATCCACAATTTTCTTATATCTGGATCTGTTGGAAACCTAATAATAAAATATATCTTTTCATTATAAACAGCTAACCTCAAACCAAATTTTAGACGAAAACCCCACTCGGAAACTATATTGATAACCACAATTAAAAATAATTGGTGTTAATTAACAAAGGTATTTTAATTCCAATATTACTGATAATAATCAATTGAATACATTAGTAATATCGACAGTGTTTACAACTTGGTGCAACACTATCGATACGCATGGAATTTCGCGGAATTCAAGCATTGGCTCGGCACACGCGACTCTCGCAATGATCGCAATACATCGCGCGATCACTCGCGTAGTACAAGATGGTACCCATCCGTTGCAAGCAATGTATAATTTTGCATCTTTATTTCGATTGTGTCGTTTTGTCTACAAACTACATAATACAATTGTAATAATTACAAATAACACTCGTATTATAAGGTTTTAGGACTTACCGGTGAAAAGAAATCCCTTCTCGGGCTACACTACACATCTGGCTTCTTTTCCGACACGTTATGATAGCGCAAGACGGCATAGTTATTATTTTTTTGCGGAGCTTCGTACGTTGTCACAATATGAGCGCGACTGTTGGCCGGTGACGCTAATTTCGGTCGACATATGAGCGTTCACAATATGAGCGGCGCGCGCGCCCCGCCCACAAGGCCCTTCTAACCTCTTTATCTGTTCTGTGTATGTACCTGCTAATGTAATAATGTAATTTTAGACATAGTACGTTATAGCGATTTACTTTTAGCTTTGTATGCTAAAAACTTGTTAACAAAAAATTTAACCGCCGAAAAAACTGAAAAGTTTTTATTTTATAATTTTTTGTGGCTTTAATCTGATAATTACTACATACTTGCATAATTGGACTATTCTGTAAGAAGTTGTGCATTACAATCAATGAGTGAACAATGAATCATCCCTTGTTTTCCTACCCTTAGGGTTGGAATTTTCTTTCCAAATTTACATGGGACCACCTTCGGGATATATCCTTTCCAATAAAAAAAGAATTATAAAAATCGGTCCACTATGTAAAAAGTTATGCGTGGTCATACTTAAAAAAAATATTATATACGCGTCGAATTGAGTCCTCCGTTTTTTTTTTCGTCGGTTAAAAACAAAGTCGCACTTCTAAGTATTGCTTATAAGTCTCAAGTGATGTATCACATCGCATGTGTACATGCGGGCCGGCCGTAAGAGCTCCCTGAGAGTAAGAGCACTTAGCAGTTCCTTTTCGTCATCCCACAGAGACAAACGTTTTCTAAAAACAAATTTTTAATTATAATATTTCTTTTTCTAATGATTAAATCATCTATACTAATATTATAAATGCGAAAGTAACTGGGTCTGTCTGTTACGCTTTCACGACTAAACCATTGAACCGATCTTGATGAAATTGGGTACGGGGTAAAGTTGAAACCCCAGAAAAGACATAGGCTATTTTTTATTCCGCGACTTCGTCTGCGTTCGCGGTAACCGACATTTACTCAGACGAAGTCGCGGGCAAAAGCAAGTTGAAAATAATTCTTTTTTACGTTCTCTAAAGGTGGCTTACCAGTACGAAATACGCCGAAACATGTGCGTAATATATGTTAACCTTTGGTATGCGGAAGCACTACACGTTGTCTGCTTAAGCATTGATCAGTGCTTGTCAAACTCGTCTCTTTATATTACTAGAATATAGCACAATAAGGTACAGACGCCAGCACATCAAGCTACCCGAAACTGACAATTTCTGCCAATCAACCTCGAACCTACTGCTTTAGCGATAAAGTTGATAACACAGGCCAACATGGTTTTGTTGTTGGAAAGTGGAGGGTCATTTCTGAAGTAATTTTTTGCGTAGAATCCGAATCCGGAGTCAGAATTGGCCCATCACGTCAGGATTTTGAGATATTTGAGGTTATAAAAAACTTGAGGAACAGCAATCTTTAATTCAAAAATGTTCAACGATAATTTTTGAACAAAAGAAGGTAATTGAAGAACTATGCGCAAAAGTTGACACCTTTATTCTAACAACACAAACCGCAAAGAGCGAGACAGAGAATTCCACAAGTGTGCGTCCGAAAGAGATGAACATAGTGCCAGAGGTAGCAGTGCCGACGGTGGACAATTTATCGGAACGCGCGCGCCGAGCGGAGGAGCGAGCCAAACATAAGGATGCGTCTACGCTACATGAGCGGCAGCGAGTTGATAAGGAGTCGGAAATTACAACAAAAGTTGAAGAATGGAAAGTGGTTGCAAACAAGAAGAAAAAATCTAAGACTGATCTCAAGGTAGTCGGTAAAGGCGGGAACTCACAAATTTCAGCATTTCAAGCGATTGAGAAAAAGAAGTTTTTGCACGTGTGGTCTCTTCATATTGATACGTCGGAAGACGCAATAATGGAACATGTTACTAAAGTTTGTGGCTCAAAAGATATTAAGGTGGAGAAAGTTATTCCAAAAACTAAAAGAGACTACTCGTCATTCATGGTGGGTGTGCCCGAGTCTAAGTACGATACACTGAATAACGCTGACAGTTGGCCTTTGAATACCCAATTCAGTGAATGGCTGTGGTTTCGGAACTACCGTAAACCCTCTGAAATGTCTGAAAACCACAAATAATTGCGTCCAATTATTTTATCAAAACGTGCGGGGCTTAAGAACTAAGACGAAAACATTTTACAACAATTTATTGGCCTCAATGTATGATATTGTGGCTATAACTGAAACGGGACTCAACACATCTATACACGATGGTGAACTAATTCCGGCAGGATTTAATGTACTACGATGTGATCGAGCGGACGGGCGTAAGCAGGGAGGAGTATTGTTAGCAGCTACATCGCGGTTTCAACTGACGCGACTTCCAGTCGCTAATCTAGACGCGGCCTTATTCGAGCTAGTGTGTGCAACGGTACGCCTCCGTAATGATAGTTTGCTTCTGTGTTGTGTTGTTTACATTCCGCCAAAGTGTAATAATGGGGAATATATGCATTTGTTTCATATACTGGAGGACATATGTGTAAAATATGAGAAAGTGCTAGTGATAGGTGACTTTAATTTGCCTTCAGCGACGTTGGAGATCACCAGTTATTTTGAATATGTCAACGCCTTTTGCGGATTTCGGCAGGTAAATGAAATACTTAATATTAATAATCGTACGTTGGATTTAGTATTGACAACATTATTACCGGATAACTTAAAGGTAGATTTGGCCGATGAGCCATTAGTTGATATAGACGTGCAGCACCCACCGCTGATCGTTGGCGTGAGCACCAGCGATCAGCGCAGGCGAGCGCCACTGCTGACGTCACCACGTGGCAGTCCTTTAAATGCTGGTAGTGATTATCCAAGATGGAATTTTAGAAAAGCAAATTTTTCTTATTTATATCATAACTTTCAATTAATAAAGTGGGACTCGTTGTTTGAGGTTCAAAGTTCAAGTTCGGCATTGGCCTATTTTTATAAACTTGTGAATGACACTATTGATCTGAGTGTTCCTAGGAAAAACAGTTTACTAGGTAACAGTAATGAGTCTAGAATTTACCCAGAATGGTACACGTCAGATATAATACGTGATATCAAGCGAAAGTGGAGACACCATAAATTATTTAAAGTAACGTCATCCCCGAGTGATTATGAAGTGTTTTCTCGGTACCGGTCAATAGTGAAACGTAAAATTACGTCAGCGTATCAAGCTTACCAAAATAAGCTACAACTTAATTTTAAGGATGATCCCAAATCATTCTGGAGCTTTGTTCGAGCAAAGCAATCCAAACGTAATAAGCCCCAAATCACAAAGGATGGCATAGTGTTGAGAGAGGAGGAGGCTGCTGAGTGTTTTGCTTCCTATTTCCACTCGGTGTACAGTGACACACGGCCGACGTTAGACCCTCGGTGGAGCGAGCTCGGCGCGCGTGCACATCGACCGCGTGAGTGAGAAAGAGTTAAGCGCGGCATTCCAGCGGCTAAAGCCCAAGCAGTCGGTGGGTCCGGATGGAATACCACCTTTCATGGTCAAGGACTGTAGCTCAGTATTTTTGAAACCACTGCTACACATTTACAATCTGTGCTTGCGAGAAGGACACTATCCAGATCAATGGAAAATGACGCGAGTTATCCCGGTACCAAAGGGAGGTTCAGGGTCAGACGTCGGTGGTTATCGGCCGGTGGCCGTACTGTCGGCGTTCGCTAAGGTTTTTGAATCCGTGCTACATAAAGCCATTTACACGCAAGTGAGCCCACTACTGCATGATGCTCAACATGGTTTTCGAGTCGGTCGAGGTACGGGAAGTAACTTGCTGTCGTTTGTGTCGTATTTGGCGCCAGTAGTGGACGCTGGAGGGCAGGTTGACGTCGCGTACTTCGACTTTCGGAAGGCTTTTGATATGGTGGATAATGACGTTCTACTAACAAAGTTTGCGGCGTTAGGTTTTACACCGCATTTACTAAAGTTCTTTGCGAGTTACCTGAGTGAGCGCCGGCAGTACGTTGAGTACGCCGGGCACAAATCTGAACCATTTTATACGTTTTCCGGGGTAAGCCAAGGCACTAATTTGGGTCCACTGGAATTCATTATTGTGGTTAATGATCTCCCTGAGGTTGTGAGCAGTGCGAGGTGTTTGCTATTTGCAGATGATCTTAAATTATTTATCTCGGTAGCGAACACCTCGGATTGCGAGCGACTTCAGCAGGATCTCGATAAGGTGGTACAGTGGAGCCAGGAAAACAAACTGGCCTTCAATGTAACCAAATGTTGCGTGATGACGTACAGTCGCGCGCGCGTCCCGCTACATAATCACTATGAGATGGACGGCACAGTGATGCCGCGGGTCACGCATATGCGTGATCTTGGGGTTCATATGGTAGCCGAGTTGACGTTTCGCCACCATATTATAGATTTGTGTAGCAAATCCTTTAAAAATTTGGGTTTCATTTTAAGACAATGTACGGATTTTAAAAGTGTAGCGGTGGTAAAACTACTTTATAATGCATTAGTTCGTAGTCATCTCGAGACAAGTGCCGTTATATGGAATCCGCATGAAGAAAAATATAGTCTAATGGTTGAAAAAATACAAAATAAATTCGCGAGGTACTTATATTTAAAGCTCTATGGGATTTACCCATTCTACCCGTTGATGTATCCGAGTCTGTTTGTGTTGGGCATGGTCGGGTACACTAGGCTAGCGGTTAGGAGAGACATCGCATTAGTAAAATACGTGGCGAGGGTGCTGCACGGGCTGGTGCACCACCCAGATGTGCTGGAGGCGCTGCGGCTGCGCGTCCCGGACGGGTATGTTGGGGCGCGCCGCCGCCCGACTTTATTAGATGTACCATGGGCTAGGACGAACCTACTAAAGTTTGCCCCTTTGTCAAGGGCCGCACGTCTTATAAATAATATGCCGTTAGAAGATGTGTTTGATAGCCTGCCGAAATTTGTATTGGGAGCACAAAGGTGCATTGAAGAAGGCATTAAAATGTGAAATAATGTTTTTATTTTATTTGGGTTTTGTGTTTATTGTTCAATTTTATGTTTAAGTATATTTTATAATATATAGATAGTTTAATTAGTGTGTATAACATCGTATTGGAAACTTACTGTAAGATGTTGTACTTATTGGTGTAAATAAATAAATAAATAATAAATAAATAAACCCAAAAAATAGCGTTTTTGGCTACTTTTGAGGTATGTACAGAAGACACAGAATTTTTTGGGGTTTTTTTTAGTTGTATCATATAGTACTACTCTTTCTCTTCAATTAGAGAGTTGCAGGGTTCAATTACGATGTTTCTTCACCAAGTTACGCTAAATTTCAAATTACGAGATATGTCCCATTAATGTCATGAGTATTTATTTGCATTAAAAACTTTGAGACAGCCGTTTTCTACTGGTTATTTCCTAAATCTTTAATATCTCAACTTCAAATTCGTAATTGGTAACCTCGAACACCCCCGAATCAAATTTACAAGAGTAAATATTTTTTTAATTTGAAATTTGGCGTAACTTGATGAAGAAAAATCGTAATTGAACCCTGCAACTCTTTAATTAAAGAAGAAGAGTAGTACTATATGATACAACTAAAGAAAAAATTCTGTGTCTTCTGTACATAACCTCAAAAGTAGCCAAAAACGCTATTTTTTGGGTATATAACCTCAAATATCTCAAAATCCTGACGTGATGGGCCAATTCTGACTCCGGATTCGGATTCTACGCAAAAAATTACTTCGGAAATGACCCTCCACTTTTCAACAACTGACATGACCCCATTATTTGATGGCCTGTGTAATTTATTAAATAAATTTGACAGATTTTAGTAGCTTGATATGCTGGCGTCTGGATATTGCTATTCCAACTATCAAATAATATAGCCAATGCCTGCCAAACATATTTTTTTAAAGATTCAATAAATTCTGAACACTTCTTATTGGTTCTATAGTCACGCCATGTTGCCGCAGACGACAGGTACAGTTTCGCGACCCATTCCTGCATACCAAAGGTTAACTCTTTCAGTCTTGGTGGTTAACTGTCTCAGACCACCACTTTTCGATTTTTTTAAAATTAATATTTGTGCCATGTAGCCAAAATCGGTCGAATCATCATAAAAGCCTGAATTATAACAAGAAGAGACCGATTGGTGGTTTATTGAATATATGACAGTTTTATTTTCAAAATATTCTTAATGTAAAAGCGTGACTGAAGGAGTTAATGCATTTTTGAAGTGATATCTTCTTATGGGAGGAGAGTAAACCGCTTCGTTACGTAACGCGTTACGGCGCCAGTCTGTCTGGCTTCCCTTTCTCTCACGCATCCGGCAGCGGTAGGCAGTCTCCTCCTCTTTCACTCTAACCCACAGCGCTTTTCGGACAGACGCTTCCCCCTCTGTATACTGTTGACAGTAAGCATATAACCTAAAACTATCACCGTTTGAATATTGAATATTTCAACTTAGATTAGTTTAAGTTATCACTTCTGTCGGGCGTCCCGAGACGCATACGTTTTTTTTTCCGTTTCGTGTAATGTGTACGTGTGTGGTCAGGTCGCGCGTGGTACGCGGCGCGATGTGCGCGCTGGGCGCGTGGCGCGGCGCGGGCGGCGTGCCGGGCGCCGGCCACTGCGCCGTGCACTGGCAGGCCTACCGCGCGCTGCTGTGGCTGCGCGCTGCCACTCTACAGCCGCAGTAAGTACATGTGTGTGTCAGGTAGCGCGATGTGCGCGCTGGGCGCGTGGCGCGGCGCGGGCGGCGTGCCGGGCGCCGGCCACTGCGCCGTGCACTGGCAGGCCTACCGCGCGCTGCTGTGGCTGCGCGCTGCCACTCTACAGCCGCAGTAAGTACATGTGTGTGTCAGGTAGCGCGATGTGCGCGCTGGGCGCGTGGCGCGGCGCGGGCGGCGTGCCGGGCGCCGGCCACTGCGCCGTGCACTGGCAGGCCTACCGCGCGCTGCTGTGGCTGCGCGCTGCCACTCTACAGCCGCAGTAAGTACATGTGTGTGTCAGGTCGCGCGATGTGCGCGCTGGGCGCGTGGCGTGAGTGGTGTGAGAAATATTTCGAGAAACAGAAAGAAAAATTCATAACTTTTGATTACGGCGAAAAGATGAATTTTTATCCAGTATCCGCTCAATATTCAAAATCAAAAGTTATTAATTCAAACTTGACTGAGAGTTAGCGAACGTCAAAGTCACATAAGACAGCTCCCCAAAACGTCCTCACTTTACTATTATCAATGATACCTATTAAGCAAGTCAGGTGACAGTCAGTTTGTGTAAGATGATTTATAAAATGGAGCCACATACGTATATAGGCCTGGACTGGCCTGTTAGTCTCGTGATAAGTGACCCTGACTGCTAAGACGGAGGTCGTGGGTGCGATTCCCACTCAGGACAAATCTTTGTGTGGTGACAACAGTTATTTGTTCTGTGTCTGGGTGTAATATGTATGTATTTAGAAATATATAAGTATATTTATCAGTTGTCTAGTTGCCATAGAACAGGCTCGGAGATAATGTGTCTAATTGATTCCCCCGGACGGTGGCATGCCCGACAGATGTCCACCGTACCGTCTTTCACAATTAATCTCCGATAATTGTTTGTCATCATAACTTAGTCCATAATTGCACAGACAAAACCTTCGGTTTCCCCAAAGAGGTCACCGAAACGCAGCCAGGCTACGGACGCTAGAAAATCTACGTCGAGTCCGTGTAGTGCCCGGAAAAAGCGTCCGTGAAGCTCGTTACTCTGCCATAATCTCCAAGCGGTCATTAGTGTCAAGCGCCAGTTCTCGTTAGCCAAGGAGAGCGGGGTGAGGCCCTTGTCTACCGCGACCACATCATATTATTATTATTATAGGGCGGCAGGATCATCGGAAGCGTTTCGGCTGAAGCTGAGCGCTTTAGGCGCGGAGCCCGGCGGCGCGGAAATAGGCGGCGCGTCGCGCGGGGGCTGCGTGTGGGCCTACGTGCGCGCGGCGGGCGGCCGGAGGGCGCGCGCCCACCTGCGGGCCGCGCGCGCGCCCACCACGTGGCACCAGGCGCTGCCGCTGCTCGCCTACCATCTCGCTCATCAACTGTATCCTTTACTGTACAAGAATAATATTATGGGCATATGGTGTGCAAGGATGTTGGCTTGACCTATTCTCAAACAGAGACCAGAAATTTTAAAAAATGTTAAATAACGTTTTCTTTGGAGTGTAAATTTTTTGTTTATTCTCTTTATTTGTCTCTGTTTCACTCTCACACAGTTTGTGCCGTCTTCAAAATTTCATACATAAGGTATATAAGTGGAAACTTGTAATTGGCTTTTTTCTACATGTTACTTTTGATTACTCGAATGTATTAGCTGTAAGTTTTCTTAAAATGAATCAAATAAAATATGCTATACAAACGCCACGTCAATGTATCTTATCTCAAATGCAAGTTCTTTTTGCGCCCATAACAAAGTTGGTCACATCGGAGGTTTTGAACGTCACAAATTACAAAGAAGTTTTGGTTCTAATTCTAACCGGTAGGGTTTTATGAGGAGCAGAACAGGTAAAACAATTAAGTAACTCTTAAAAAAATGTTTTGCTATATTTTGTTAACATTAGTTTACAAAATCATGTATGAAGACGATGTATCTAGAATAAGATTAGTATATCGTGCGTATAATAATAATATCGAATTTATGCTTGTATAAAAAATGTTTTGCTAGCAAGAAAATTCAGTGTTTAGAAAACAGAAAAAAATTATTAGGGTGTGAAGAGCCAGCGTTATATTTTGTCGAAAGTTAATACAACAAAGACGGTACACAAACGCGCAGCCACCGTCGTGTCAACCCATCTTCTCTCATCTAAGTGACACGCGATCGAATTCTTTTTGTGAACTGTGTTATAGGATTTAATATAGGACCAAATCATTATCCTGAACACAAACAAACACAGCTGGGCAGTAAGCGGAGGCTTCGAGTTCAGTTGGTGGCTGGCCAGTATCGACCAGCCGCGTCTGGTACAGAACTACGTCAACATGCTAGAGCCCTGGTGCGAATGGAACGCCTGCTCACGTTAGTATATCAATTATGTTATTATATATATATATATATATAAAATTCAAAGTCCTGAGTGACTGACTGATATATCAACGCACAGCCTAAAACACTGGTCCTAGAGACATGAAATTTAAAATTTCCACTAAGAAAGGGTTTTTGAAAATCCATTCTTAAGAGGGTGAAATGGGGGGTTGAAATTGTGAATTTTTCGACATCCACGCGGGTGAAACCGCGGGCAGAAGCTAGTTAATTATACAAGCCGTGGGCCCGATGAGATTTCACATCAGCAAAAAGACGAATTTATATACATCCCTTATCCACCCCTTTTGGGGGTGAATTTTCAAAAATCTCACCTTAGTGCTTACTGCTATCAGGCCTGTCTCACTTCCATACAAGCGGCGCAAAATCCCCGAGATATTAACCTACTATTCTGGAAAACAACCTAATTTCAACCTTTTGCATTGCGTATAGCGTTCATAGTACAATAACTGTCTGCCGTCTCGCTTCAATCTGCTAGGGCTGTCAGAGAGGTAGAATATACAATAGTAGGTACTTTACGGTATTAACAGTTTACTTTTGATCCGCGGGTGCGTGCGCTGCGTGTGCGACAAGTCGAGCGAGTGCAAGCCTATTGAGACTAGTACGGTGGCCGGACGCTTGCGTTTATCATACCTAAACTCGGGAGTGAAACTTCTGTACCGTAAGGTACTAATATATATTCTGTGCTGCTATTTAAAGATTTCTCTTGCAAAATTTCATGTTTCTAGACCCAACAGTTCAAGCTGCGCGCTGTCTGCCATTGAATACATTATTTTAAGATTTTTTATGTTGCCTTACTGCAAGGCAAATGTCTTCCTTTCTCCTTTCCACTCTTCTCTGTCATGATCTAGCGTAAACCAATCCTGTCTGTAGGTGTTAAGCCCGCACCGCCAGCTCCGCCTGGGTCTACCACGATTTCGCAAATGTTCAGTTAATACATTATGTACCTCTACTCGTAGCTAAGATTGGTAGGAAAACAAAATATACCTTTTTGGAAGAAATACTGCAGTTACAGCAGAAAACAACCTGATGAAGGTCCCGGGAATCTACATAATGTGTTAAGCACAGACTGGTCTTTGTGGCGTTGTTTGCGGCAGGCCTATGTCCAACAGTGGACTTGGTTTTCTAAACTACGCTTAAGATTACTATATAATGATAAAAAAACTTATAACATTGCAATTACAGGTCAATTCATTCTCGGTCTTGCTCTTCTCGACCAAGATGACTCTGAGAACGCATACACCGCGTTCTGCAAAGCCGCTAAAGGCGTGAGCACTGAACCCTTCTTGAGGCAACTCGTGGCCGCACCAGACGCCCGTCTCACTCAACATCAAGCACTCGTTCTATATTATATGAAGGTTGGTTTTAAATTATTTTAAGAAATAAGTTCGCCGTTTGAAGAAAGTAGTTTATAAAGAAACACAGTCAGTGAGAACCTCTTCCCCAACACAAAAAAAAACATTCGAAATATAGCAAATTTCATCTTAATTTTAATGGATAGTTGTGGTCATGTGATCATGACTTTGTTATATATACTGAAATTGTGACAGTGAATTTTACTTATACTTTTATCGACAGGTGATTAAATTATTCGAAATACATGACGCGGGCGCATGTGTAGTTCGTCTCGCTGAAACTGCCATCAGCATTGCTGATAAGGACGATCCGAACTTGGTGAGTAAACTTCAATGACGTTGGATGCTAAAGTTAAATGTTAACTTGGCACAAAAGTCAAGTTGTTGTGTATTTTTTTCCAATTCAGTATATGTGCCTCGACTACACAAGGCGTGTTCCTCGCTGTCTGGGTACACGATGGTACGATGTTTTAAGGTTCCTTACGAATGAAAATCAGAAACCCCGCATGAAAACCAGGATCACTCGTGTGTTTGTCTGTCACAGCCAATTTGCTCCGCATCTAACGGACCGATAAAGATAAAAGTTTAATCATTTATGAATTTCTGTGACCCAAACATGGACTTGTAACTTAAAAATAAATAAATGAATTTTGTATATGAGGTTTAATTTTAGAAGGCATATAAGAAAATGAAAATAAAAAGTTTTGCTAACTGCATCATGTGACATATCAAAAGAAAGTCCTTACTGTGGGGGTCTCAAAAATGTATTTTTGTAATATTAAATAAATCATTTTAAAGTTATTTAAAAAATAGATGAAAAATTACTATTACCTCCAACTTATCTCCGAAATAAACAAACTTAAAATTTTGAAAAAAAAAAACCTTCATTGTGCGTCGTTCGCCATGCACGAACTCTTCTCGTGTACTTCATACATGTAATAGTGGAAAGCGTGCTTTAGTCAATGTAGTATATAACAAGAGAAGCAATAGTAAAACAAGTGGCCAGATTTCTAACGGGCAATTCCCGTATTTTGGGTGTAATTCTGTCAAAAATGTAATAAAAATCAAAAGTTATTTATTCAAATTAGGCTGAAGATTAGCACTTAGCGACCGTCAAAATAACATAACACAGTCCTCCGAAACGCCAGACCTTCACCACTTCCCAGTGCTTTAGCTGGGAAGAAGAAGTGGCGCAACAACTAATATTATCGTTTACGTTTACCTAAATTGATTGTCACTGACATGCGATTGGGGCTAGATTTTGTATATTTTGAATGATTGGATTTGGCATTAAGTGTTGTGTGTTGTTGGCAGGCGATGTTCCAGTGGGTGGTGTTCAAGTGGCACTTAGCGGGCGGTCGCACAGCTCGTGCTCTGTCTGCCGCCGCAGCCAACCCCGCGCCGCACGCCCGTCACGCCGCCGCCGCCACGCTACTCACCACGCTCGGTAAGACCTTCACAACAGCAACTTCCTACCCTGGCCTTTTTCACGTAGGCTTGGCTTACATCATCTGCCTAACCTTTTCTCAAGCATGTTGGAGTCGGCTTCCAAGCTAACGGGATGCAGCGAATACGATACCCTTTGGTAAGACTGGTTGTGAGACTTTCGGGCTTCTGACGACCCGTAACGACTGTTAAAGATCCACAAATGGCAGCCGGGACCAACGGCTTAACGTGCTTTCCGAGGCACGGAGGGATCTTGGTATGTAAAGATGGCCACCCATCCACGAACCAACCGCGGCAAGCGTAGCTTAACCTGAACGATCGGTTCGTGCTGCTTTTATTACTTAGCCACGAGGCTTGGCTTACATACACACGATAGGTAGAACGGGCTGCCATTCCGCAACTCCACGTCTGAGCGCGTATTTTGCGTACGGTTGGGAAATCGGTCATTCGATCCACCCCAAACGTAATTTCGTAACGTAAACATACACACGATATTTTTACCTACTCTACAGCTAGCTTCCGTGTGGTGCTGGACGTGAAGAATAACACCATCCCATTTTTTCTCGTGGGTGTCGTAAGAGGCGACTAAGGGACTTACTAGAGAATGGGCAGCAGCGTTCTCTATGCATTTTACCACCAAACTGCGATTGCCAACCCACCTGCCAAGCGTGGCGATTATGCCAAACCCCCCCCCCCCCCCCCCCCAAATTGGGTGAGGCCTATGTCCAGCAGTGGACGGCTCTCGGCTGAAATGATGATGATGATGACAGCTAGCTTCACTTTCTACTAACTAACCGGCAGCTTGACATTTCAAAAGTGCATGTAAATGGTTTAAGAGCATGCGCATGCGCACGAAATTCAGAAGTTAATGGTATTGATGATTGTAATGTATTCAATTCTGTAAATACTGTGTGTCATGCTCTACCGCAGAGCCACCATTTTAGAAATCGATCAATTATATCTTAGAATAATGTACGTCGAATGTACATTATGTATATATACCGTTATCGCTGTACGTGCGTTAGGTAATGATAAAATTGTCATTGATTGCTGGAGAGCATACTCTCTAGCAGAGCCACAAAGAACATGTACTCAGGAAAGACAAACACTACTGTTTTTTGATGAAAATGTTAACTGTAAGAAGTGTTTATTGCCTACTTGTTGAAAATATCATAATTAGGCTGCATTTTTATTTATTTTAACTTAACTAAAATATTCATACAAATCGCCTGGTTTTTTAACGTTGGTGATTAGGCGGACAACTAGGTATAAATATTGTACCTAAACTACTAGAAGGATTTTTAAAAAAACTTGAGAGGTGTCTAGGGACACCCGGATGGAACGAAGTTCCTTTCGATTAATTAGTGAAGGAATTGTATTTTTTTTTTTTAAGTTATAATATTTTTTTTTAATTATTAACAAATATAATGAAATATAAACTTAATCAGTTATTATTTTTTATTATTTATTATGTACAAAAAACCTGTATACACTCAACAAAAATAATAGTCGCGACACCACACTGTTCAATGCGAAATAGAAAGAAGAAACGAAAATAACTGGCTTGCTTTCTATGAGAGAGAGAGAGAGAGAGACAGACGGACAGAGAAACACGCGCACGCCGCACGGCTTACAACTATAGCAAAAAGTTTCGTTACAACTTTTGGTCTTATTTTTTTCCGTCTAGCCCCTTTTCGCAACGCGCGATAAGGAACTTCGTTCCAATAATCCACTCTGTATCATTCCATACCTATGTTAAAAAGAAAAAAAAAAGTACCTATTTTGAAGCGACTACTTCATTTCTTTTTTGAAATAGTATCTTATGAATATTGTTATAGCAACTCGGCGCGAGTTGGGCGCGCTGGTATCTTGTGCTGCGTTGGCCGGCGATGCGGAGCGGGCGGCCGCGGCTCGCGCCAAGCTACACGACGCGCATGCGCACAACCCGTACTACGACTTCTTGTACGCGCTGCATGTATCACGACACCATTATAGAAAGGGTAAGCATGTTATGTGTTAGTTAAACATTGCAAAATTTCAGTTTTATGATCATTTTCGAGTGTTTGTGATTATTACATCTTTGAAATAAGTTGCGATCGGATATATAAAATGAATACGGTACTTGATAGTTGATATGGCATATCAAGTTTTAGAATGACGCTTCTACCCTCGAAATCACAAATTAATTATAACTTTGTTTTTTTACCCGATGTAGTTAAAGTCATAGATCTCTCCATTCCTACAACACCCTGTCCTCCGCCTACCGTGTCTAGTATGTCCCAACCACCTTTTGAGGTCTTCGGTCCATCTAGCTGGGTAGCATCCCACGCGGTACCGATACACGGTCTCCACTCCTACACTAGTCAGCTCCACTAACCATCGGTCCTTCGACAAATATGACCAGCCCACTGCCACTTCAGCTTGCTTACTCTGCAAGCCATGTCGGTAACTCAAGTTCTTTTCCGGATAACCGTTATTTATTTTATTCTTCAAAGAAACTCCGAGCGTAGCTCGCTTCATAGCGCGCTTCATAGCGCGCTGAGCGATCTTTACTTGTGGACTAGGCCGACTGCGCTGACAGTCGGGCTGGTCCACAAATTAAAGATCGCGTATGTAATAATGGGTTAGAAGCCCTGGATGAAGACCTTAGAATCCAAAAATTGCAGGATTGGCGACGAGAAGACTTGACGAACTTTTCCAAACGATGCCCAACCCAACTGGATCTTTCTGTCGGCTTCTTTCTCAAAATTGTGTCTACCAGGCTGTATGACATGCCCTAGGTAGACATACCTACTCGTTCACAATTTTGGAGCAGCGACCCTTTCATGTGAATTGTACTCGGAAAGACGTGCGAATTGAGTATGTCGTTCGTCTTGTAGAATTTCATACCGAGGCCAAAATGTACTCACCGTTCACTTGAATACCCTGTCGAGTCCAGCGTCTTAAAAACGTCCTCCAGCGCATTGGTGACTAGTTTCGGGGATATCACCTTACCTTGAGTCATCCCTTAGCCTCCCATCCTTAGCATCCCTTTCTTATCCTGGATCTGGGTGCTTACTCTCGAATATAATTCCGATAGATCAACATTGGAATTGTCAGTCAAACGTCAGCAATTGGCTGGACTCACTGAGTCTAGCCAATCCCGGACGTCTAACTCAACCAACTGACGTTTGACCAATGTTGATCTATCGGAATTATATTCCAGAGTAAGTACCCTGGACAGTCATAGTGGCAGCGACATACAAACACCTTAACACATCGATGTAACGGCAGTGAATTCGACATCGTTGCAGAGTGGCCAGAAGTGGCCATATTTCGATAGAGTCGAAGGCTTTTTCGTAGCCCATAAATGCTATGCACAGCGACTGGTTGTACTCTTCGGTCGTCTGCACAATTTGCCTAACGGTATGGATGTGGTCTACGGTACAGATGCCTTTTCGAAAACCGGATTTTTCTGGTGGCTGGAAGTCGTTACTCTCGTCTGTTGGCGAGACGGTTCGTGTCGATCCTCGAAAACACCTGTTTACAAGGCTCAAAAGTGAAGTCAAAGCATTTATTTCAAACTAACTTTTGCCAGTGGCTTCGCCCGCGTATTTATACACTAGCTTCTGCCTGCGACTTCGTCCGCGTCAAATTTTCGCTCTTCTTCCCGTCGCATAGAATTGCCTGCCAGTTTTCGTCCATTTTTCGTTTGCTGCTCCGCTCCTTTTGATCGTAGCGTGATGTATATAGCCTATAGCCTTTCTCAATTAATAGGCTACCCAACACAAAAAGAATTTTTCAATTCCGACCACTAGTTCCTGAGATTAGCGCGTTTAATCAAACAAACAAACTCTTCAGCTTTATAATATTATAGTATAGATAATATAAACCATCCCCTTGAATTACTCTGTCTATTGATGAAAACCGCATTAAAGTCCGTTGCGTAGCCGTTATCTTTGCATCGTATATAAAACAAAGTCGCTTTCTGCGTTTGTACGCTTAGATCTTCTAAACTACGCAACGCTACTTAATCAAAAGTGTCCTAGTTTTAGCAGAATTTCCTCATGGTTTACGCAATGGAACTCCTTAGAGAGTTCGCGAAAGATTCCCATGGCACGTTGTAGTTCTTCCCAGGCGCTAAAAATGTTCTTAATTAGGGTGACATCAACGTCAGTGGTACAACGCCTTTTGGTGAAACAGTACTGTTGTTCATGAGACATGGATTTTTTATTTAAGTAACGTAATATTTGATTGTGCATCAAGTTTTCAAACACCCTGCTGAGAACTGGCTGAATTGACACAGGCCTATAACTGTGGGAATCTTAACTATCACCGTATTTGAACAAAGGAACTACTTTACTGTCTCATGAGATCAGGAATGACTCCTTGGTCTATACGCGGTGTTAAATATAAAAGCCAAAACACAAAACTCAAGGTTTTGAGTAACTTTCGGTCACATTTCTAAAAATAACTTTTTCTTCACGGTAAAAAAAAAAGATATCCCAATATGGAAACCTTTACTGCGCATGTGTGTGTGTCCAATACGCACTTGGCCGGTTTTTGTGGTTATGAGAACTGAAAGGGGAAAACTTGTGAAACGGAGTTTTAGAAGCGTATTCACCTACTGGGGTTAGATTTTTTTATCGTATGTCGAACCGTGGTTTAAACTATTGTTGGTGATAAGCGGGGTAATCAATATTTAAAAACGTTTGCATTCTAACTCTCTCACTTCATCTAAATTTTCAAAGTGAGATTTTTATAGAATAGACTGGCAGATCTCATCACTTGTCTCGGTATTGCTACTTTAAATTGACGACAAGTGTCATGTTATATAGCGGCGGCAGTAATGTACGAGCGCGCGGCGCGGTGCGGTGCGGAGCGTGCGGGCGGCGCGGCCGTGCGGCGGCGCTGTCTGGGCGCCGCGCTCACGTGCCTGCGCCTGGCGCAGCCCGACCACGCCTTCCTCGCGCGCCCGGCCGCGCAAGGGAAGCATCTACAGGTATAGCACACATGGCATAGTACTGCGGCGGCGCTGTCTGGGCGCCGCGCTCACGTGCCTGCGCCTGGCGCAGCCCGACCACGCCTTCCTCGCGCGCCCGGCCGCGCAAGGGAAGCATCTGCAGGTATAGCACACATGGCATAGTACTGCGGCGGCGCTGTCTGGGCGCCGCGCTCACGTGCCTGCGCCTGGCGCAGCCCGACCACGCATTCCTCGCGCGCCCGGCCGCGCAAGGGAAGCATCTGCAGGTATAGCACACATGGCATAGTACTGCGGCGGCGCTGTCTGGGCGCCGCGCTCACGTGCCTGCGCCTGGCGCAGCCCGACCACGCCTTCCTCGCGCGCCCGGCCGCGCAAGGGAAGCATCTGCAGGTATAGCACACATGGCATAGTACTGCGGCGGCGCTGTCTGGGCGCCGCGCTCACGTGCCTGCGCCTGGCGCAGCCCGACCACGCCTTCCTCGCGCGCCCGGCCGCGCAAGGGAAGCATCTACAGGTATAGCACACATGGCATAGTACTGCGGCGGCGCTGTCTGGGCGCCGCGCTCACGTGCCTGCGCCTGGCGCAGCCCGACCACGCCTTCCTCGCGCGCCCGGCCGCGCAAGGGAAGCATCTGCAGGTATAGCACACATGGCATAGTACTGCGGCGGCGCTGTCTGGGCGCCGCGCTCACGTGCCTGCGCCTGGCGCAGCCCGACCACGCCTTCCTCGCGCGCCCGGCCGCGCAAGGGAAGCATCTGCAGGTATAGCACACATGGCATAGTACTGCGGCGGCGCTGTCTGGGCGCCGCGCTCACGTGCCTGCGCCTGGCGCAGCCCGACCACGCCTTCCTCGCGCGCCCGGCCGCGCAAGGGAAGCATCTGCAGGTATAGCACACATGGCATAGTACTGCGGCGGCGCTGTCTGGGCGCCGCGCTCACGTGCCTGCGCCTGGCGCAGCCCGACCACGCCTTCCTCGCGCGCCCGGCCGCGCAAGGGAAGCATCTGCAGGTATAGCACACATGGCATAGTACTGCGGCGGCGCTGTCTGGGCGCCGCGCTCACGTGCCTGCGCCTGGCGCAGCCCGACCACGCCTTCCTCGCGCGCCCGGCCGCGCAAGGGAAGCATCTGCAGGTATAGCACACATGGCATAGTACTGCGGCGGCGCTGTCTGGGCGCCGCGCTCACGTGCCTGCGCCTGGCGCAGCCCGACCACGCCTTCCTCGCGCGCCCGGCCGCGCAAGGGAAGCATCTGCAGGTATAGCACACATGGCATAGTACTGCGGCGGCGCTGTCTGGGCGCCGCGCTCACGTGCCTGCGCCTGGCGCAGCCCGACCACGCCTTCCTCGCGCGCCCGGCCGCGCAAGGGAAGCATCTGCAGGTATAGCACACATGGCATAGTACTGCGGCGGCGCTGTCTGGGCGCCGCGCTCACGTGCCTGCGCCTGGCGCAGCCCGACCACGCCTTCCTCGCGCGCCCGGCCGCGCAAGGGAAGCATCTACAGGTATAGCACACATGGCATAGTACTGCGGCGGCGCTGTCTGGGCGCCGCGCTCACGTGCCTGCGCCTGGCGCAGCCCGACCACGCCTTCCTCGCGCGCCCGGCCGCGCAAGGGAAGCATCTGCAGGTATAGCACACATGGCATAGTACTGCGGCGGCGCTGTCTGGGCGCCGCGCTCACGTGCCTGCGCCTGGCGCAGCCCGACCACGCCTTCCTCGCGCGCCCGGCCGCGCAAGGGAAGCATCTGCAGGTATAGCACACATGGCATAGTACTGCGGCGGCGCTGTCTGGGCGCCGCGCTCACGTGCCTGCGCCTGGCGCAGCCCGACCACGCCTTCCTCGCGCGCCCGGCCGCGCAAGGGAAGCATCTGCAGGTATAGCACACATGGCATAGTACTGCGGCGGCGCTGTCTGGGCGCCGCGCTCACGTGCCTGCGCCTGGCGCAGCCCGACCACGCCTTCCTCGCGCGCCCGGCCGCGCAAGGGAAGCATCTGCAGGTATAGCACACATGGCATAGTACTGCGGCGGCGCTGTCTGGGCGCCGCGCTCACGTGCCTGCGCCTGGCGCAGCCCGACCACGCCTTCCTCGCGCGCCCGGCCGCGCAAGGGAAGCATCTGCAGGTATAGCACACATGGCATAGTACTGCGGCGGCGCTGTCTGGGCGCCGCGCTCACGTGCCTGCGCCTGGCGCAGCCCGACCACGCCTTCCTCGCGCGCCCGGCCGCGCAAGGGAAGCATCTGCAGGTATAGCACACATGGCATAGTACTGCGGCGGCGCTGTCTGGGCGCCGCGCTCACGTGCCTGCGCCTGGCGCAGCCCGACCACGCCTTCCTCGCGCGCCCGGCCGCGCAAGGGAAGCATCTACAGGTATAGCACACATGGCATAGTACTGCGGCGGCGCTGTCTGGGCGCCGCGCTCACGTGCCTGCGCCTGGCGCAGCCCGACCACGCCTTCCTCGCGCGCCCGGCCGCGCAAGGGAAGCATCTGCAGGTATAGCACACATGGCATAGTACTGCGGCGGCGTGACATAGTATTATAGTTCGTAAGCATGTATACGTGCTCTCCCTCTTCCCTCACTCTCATAGTCTTTTCGGCAATCTGACACGGGCGGAATGAAATCAGGCGCAGCACCAATGACTTAAAAGCGAAGTGCCATGGTACCCCGGAAATTCAAAATTTCTTACTTATTTTGCAATTTCTTTCAAGAATGTATTTACATAATTAAAAGCATTAAAACAACTCCAAGTTTATATAACCCTATTGAAAATCAATCAATAGGGTTACCTGCACTGACACTTACTTGCAAATTTCAAAATACGTTAAAAAATTAAATTTCGCGGGCTATTGGCGCTACTACTGGCCTACTGACGTTGAACATGCACTCCGAGGTATGGGGGTATCAAACACACATACACAGTACACAACCAGTCAACTCGCCTTATACTCCTAAATTATTTTCACGTCCATGTCTTTGCCTTTACATCGTAGATCGTAGCTTTAAGGGCGATTTTGGTTATCCAGGTGGACTACTGAAGTTCCATTGATCGTACAATACATAATTTAATTTTAATTTATGTCAACCAGAAGAGGTAAAGTCAGAAAAAAAAAACTTCCAATAAGTTTTGAAACAATCCAACCATATCGTTGTGGAAAGCGTATATCAAAGGAGCCACAAACAAAACATTAGTCATTGAGATTTACTACCACAATGCAGTTTAGATCAAGCAAATTGGTGCGACTACTCCAAGTTCTAACTCAGCGAAAACTAAAATTTCACAATGTATAAATTGTCGTCAGGTTATCGGGCCCGAAGAATTGGCTGCAGAGCTTCGGGAAGAAGATCCTGACTCGTTGAACCCAGTGCAACAAGCGTTACTTAGTAAGTTTATAACGCTATTAATATCAAAATATAAAAGTCGTTCAATCATTTAGTGACATACAATGCACAGCCTAAACCGCTAGAAACATGAAGTTTTGTACAATTCCTTTCGATACAAAATGAAGCCAGAAAGGATGTTTGAAAATTGAAAAGTTAAAAGCGGATGGTAATTCGTTGGTTTTGAAGTAAGAAACGCTGCAGTTTGTACTTAGACTTAATAGGTAAAAGTTAGTTGTATCATCGTTTTTTTGTAAGCTCATACCCCATATGCTCCTAAAAAAATTCCGATTGCAAATCCCATCTGGCACACACTGGCTTGTATCATTCAAAACTAATTTATAAAATAATCAAATATGTAACTGTATTATAGAAGGCGATAACATCGATTTTGACGCGTTATACCCAAATTTGAAAGACGCAGACCCAGAAACACTACTGACAGTCCTAAAGAGGGCTATTAGCACAGGCCAATTTCTACCGCACTGGTTCCTTCAAAGATACATGGTAAGTATTGATTTAACTGATTTATTCTAGAAAATAGTGATTTACTCCTATGGGAACCTAAGCTGGCGACCCTTAATACAAGTAGCTAGGACACCAGATAAAAATTATATTTATGGTAACGGACTGTACTGTACTGCCACACTTTTTGAAATAAGTTATAAAAATAAAATTGAAATAGTTTTATAGAACGATAGCTTAAATAATATTAATCTCGCCTGTACACGAAGAGGTAGGCACAACCGAGTAATAATAACAGCTCCATTTCTTCACTTACGTTCAGGCATCATGTTTTAGGGGTTACCTTATTGCCATAAACCTGAGCCCTATACCACAAAACTTTACAGTTACAAATTCCTCAATCTTACAAGTGCGTGTACTAAGCTATTGCAAGCTACACAATTGTACTGGGAAAACCTTACAAATATGTAACTTGTATTGACTCGTACATATTTGTAATTTCTGCGTTATATATGTATACATTTATTATTCTCATATAATCAGCCTATAAAGTTACCACTGTTGGGACACAGGCCTCCTTCTCGGTGAGAGGGAGTGAGCCTTAATCTACCACGCGGGCCCAGTACGGGTTGGTGTTGATAGGTTAGCATTTTTTTCTACAATATTTTTTTTTGACTTGTTATGTTTTGTGGTATAGGCCCTGGAACCAAGTCAGAGTAAATTAGAATTCCAAAGAAAAAAAAACAACCCTAAGGGTAGGAAATCGGTCTTGCACACGAAGGGTTCCGTACTTCCTGCCAGGGTCGCGAGATCTGTTCGAAAGACGTACCGTGGCCCTGGCATATGGGCAACTGAAGGAACACGGGTGGGTTTTAGTCAGTAAAAGTCTGACACGCCCTGCCGCTCCGCCCAGAGCGATGAAATTTGATGATTTCTCACCCACAAAAAAAGGGTAGGAAAACAGGGGATGATTGATTGTTCACTCACTGATTGTAATGCATGACCACGCAAAACATTTTACAGAATAGTCCGATTTTGGCAATTCTTTTTTTATTGGATAGGGTATAAGTCGAAATTGATCTCACAAAAATTCCTACCCAAAGGATGGAAAAATAGGGGTGATTTATTGTTCACTCACAGATTTTAATGCTGAGTTGTGTATTACAATAATTAAAATAAAAAACCTCATGAACAAATAATTGTTAAAGTAGGATTATAAAACAGCTATTAAAGATAAACTAAGGTAGGTAGCTATTTCAAAAGTAATCATAAATTAAGCATGCAATTAGTAGACTATAGACACAAAAAATAATAAGATAAAAACTTTATAACAAAAAAATTTAACCGCCGAAAAAACTGAAAAGCAAAAAATAATAAAACTATTATTTTTTGCTTTTCAGTGAATTTTTTTTCTTACAAAGTTTTTTAGCTCTACGGACAGATGTAAAATGGAGGTAAAATGTGACATTTTTTTAAACTCAATTGTATATTTACTACATATGTATAGTTTACTTAGCAATACGACCATCTAGTATTAAGTATTAAGGTTATCAAAATATCTAATCCACTGTTAAAAGAGAACAACGGTCGCGTAACTTTATGCAGTTCGGCAGACTACATGTATGTTATTGTTTATGCAGATTTTGAAAATAAAATAGGAGTGTTAGGATTATTCTGATCAGCGAAACTGACATGAAACCGTAACATATCCGTAGGAGACGGACGGCGCAGGTTGCGTGCGTGCTCTGCTGAGCGGCGGGCGCGCTGCGGAGGCGGGCGTGCTGTGCTGCGCCGCGTTACGTCGCGCGCTGCACGTGCTGCTGCCGCACTCGCCTGCAGCACCGCGCGCCGCACCGCTCGCGCTCGCTGATCTACTGCTAGCGGAACTAGCGCACCACACCGCCGACCCTTATGTCAAACAGGTAAGAAAACCTATTCATTGACATTTATTTTTCGGTAAAATTTCATCTTTACTTTTTCATGTACTTTCTTATCTCTAACTAGCTTCTGCCGCGACTTCGCCCGCGTCAAATTTTTGCACCCTTGACCCTTCCCGTCATATCGAATGGCCTGCCAATTTTCGTTGCTGCTCCGCTCTTTTTGATCGTAACGTGATGTTATATAGCCTTCCTCAATAAATAGGCTACCCAACACAAAAACATTTTTTCAATTCGGATCAGAAGTTCCTGAGATTACCGCGTTCAACGAACCAAACAAACTATTCAGCTTTATAATATTAGTATAGACTAGCTTCTGCCCGCGACTTCGTCAGCGTCAAATTTTTGTTCCCCTGACCCTTCCCGTCGCACCGAATTGCCTGCCGGTTTTCGTCTATTTATCGTTGCTACTCCGCTCCTTTTGATCGTAGCATGATGTTATATAACCTATAGCCTTCCTCAATAAATAGGCTATCCAATACAAAAAGGTTTTTTTCAATTCGGAACAGTAGTTCCTGACATTAGCGCGTTCAACCAAACAAACAAACAAACTCTTCAGCTTTATAATATTAGTATAGATTTTTCTCTAAATTCATTTCATCTTGACTTTTTCATTTACGTCCTTATCTCTAATTGTTGCTTAATGTTAAGGGGACTGCACTAAAGTAGCCTTCTAAACTCATATATTCGTAGGTTTTTAAGGTTGTCTGAACGTTTACGGCTATGTAAGCCATCGAAGTCTACCGCTTGATAGAAGTATCCCTTAATTCGTCAATGCTAGTCTCGTACTCGATAAGCGAGTTCAGTCACCCACAAAGTCTCTTTTGTCAGCTAAATACCATGCAGTGATATTTACTATCGTTGTGACGACATCGGTAGTAAATACCATTGCAGACATCATACTTGTGTGATATTCTTTATTTTTAAACCATCACGCAAACCGCACTATAATCATAATAATGAACGTAATGACTGCTTATGTCTTTGTGATAAATGCAAAAAATTGTAAGCCATGTCAGTTGAGGTCCTTTTACAAAGGACTTAGGTTTAATTCTAAAATTTCACTAATTGGCGAGTAAAGTGCTCGGAGCTTATACATGTTATCGATAAGATAATAAACAAGGCCAAAGCCCATGAATTTTCGTCACTACACGAACGTGCTAAATGCATACTTTCATAGATAATTTTTGATCGTTGAACTGGGGGTAAAAGTCCATTTATTATATATTTTTCCACCACGTGCGCATATCATAAATAACAAAGATTAGGTACAGTCACATTGTTAAATTTTACTTAAATAATTGTTTTTCGAAAAAGATTTGATAGAAACTTTGGAATTAGTCGTTGTCCCAGATACAACTCCCAATTGCCATAGCTTGTTAGTAAGCAGAACAGGGCTTATAATATTCTCTAAATGTATGCATGTAGCTGTACATATCGTGTTTCAGGTCATTTACTCTGATACGTGCTCATAAACTATGACCCTATTTTCCATTTGAGACCTGCACCCTAATTGCGAAACGCACAATTTATCAGAATCTGAATGGGATTGAAGATTATTTCTAAACCATTGCGTCATTTGTTCGAATAAATTGTCAAATCAGCAACGTAAATAACGCAATGAATGTTGTTTAACTATGAATATTAAACCAATTCCTACCGATAAAAAGTTCCGCAATTACCCCTCTGATTTTAGTTCACGCATAACGGGAGCTCTTTATTCAACCACGAATACTACTTTATATCAGCTTTATGCGTCACTATTGATTGATGAGTAATCAACTATCAATCAATAGGCCTCAAAACAATGTCTCATCTCGTAATTATTAGAAAAAAAAAATGTTTTTATAAAAACGAGTACTCTCCTTTCTGTGTGAAAACAAAAGTAACTTAATTATTTACCGCAAGCAGTTTGCGACAAGTGTTACATAATTATCCGTAGTATCAATGCCTTATTGTAAATAACAAAAATCAAATTTGAATGAACTATTGACCTAGTTTGACTTTATTTGCTAATTTATTTTTATATTTATCAGAAAATTTTATCGTTATGTTTCAGGTTTACAATGATTTGGATGACCTAGTAAAGGAGTACACTAAAGTCGTGATAAGGATTTCCGACGATATGAAGCTGGCTCGATTGGAACATGCTGTAAACTAATGTAATGATTTATTGATTAAATAAAAAGCGTTTATTATTAAAAACTCGTTTTTATTAACAAAACAATAAATACAAAACATTTTCTTCCGTCACCTCCTTTAAAACCATCTTAGCTTAATAATATCTTACACCATTAAACATTACTGTTTACTAACCAAAAATCATAATAACGTCACACTGTGACGTAAGTGAAGTATGGTTTTATTTAACTAGGAAATTGCCTCTAAAGCCATGTTTTTATTCACACCTCTGTTCAAATGCTTAAGCTTACGTGGAAATTTTCAAATAGCTGATATAAATACAATATTTGGACAAGAATACGGTCAAACATTCCTAAGATACCAATATCGTTATTTGTGATAATCGTTTCAGTCCACAATTTTATTTTTATTGAGTCAAGTACATAGAAGAAAGTGCAACAAACGCGCAGTATTGTCAAAAGGATGTGATAGGTAGCGTCTGTGCAATAATAGAAGCTTACTTACAAAGGCCCTTAGAACATTATAATGTATTTAATATTATTCCACACTTGTCCATTGGTAATTTGGTATAAAAACAAAAAGAGTTAAAAACTAAAATTCTACTACGACAAAACTCCAGAGAAGATATAAATAAAACCTTTAAATAAACATGACTTTCGTAACAAAATTACATCAGTTTTCGTATAACCGGAGTCACACGTAATCTGCAGGATCCATGCTAAGTAATTATCTAGACACGCAGGACCGTGTCAAGCCAAGTTCAAAGAAAAATGAACTGGCGACGCAGCAGCCGTGTGTTATTTTTTCATTTAAACTTCTCGGATACAAAAAAGGCATTCTCTCCAATCAACCAAAGGTGAGGTTTAGATGGCAGGTGCTTTGGGTGAGAGGAACAATTATTAAAAAAAAACGACACTACGATCCATTTGGAGCCACTTTTGACCCCATAATAAATCAAAATATATCTAACATAGACACATGTTTTTTTATTAAAACCTATTAGATTAACTAGTACCCCAAATTTTATTAACGTCTAATATCCCGTATTTTTCTCCCTGACTGACTGACATATAGATCAAATACCTAACCCACTTCCAGATGACCTAGAAAGTTGAATTTTGTCCAGTCAATTGTTGACTTTCAAGTTATCTGCTTTGTGTAAATAATTCGACTATTCAAACTGGAGAACTTATATTTATAAATAGCAAACAGTGTTCTATCAGAAAAAGGCAAGATTCAAGTTCTCATAAATAATTTCCAGTATTATTTACAGAACTTGGCACCCATTTAGATCTTAATTGTTACATCGGCGCAGTCGGCAACCAAGCATTTTCTTAATATTGAACTTGGCTCCTATTATTACAGTTATGTTTTTGATGGGTATTCATTACAGAACAACAAAACGCTTCCAATGACACCTCGTTTCTCAAAATAAGACAAGTAGTTTATGAGTTATGACTTTATGAGCGAATAGATAAATTATAAATACATTCATAGCCTGTTAAAATCATAACCCTCCCTTGACTTTGCTGTAGTCCGGTGAAAAATTATATACATACATACTTATTAGGTAAGGCAGGTAGTACATACAAAAAAAACCTAGATAGAGAGCACAAAATATATTTCAATCAAAGTCAGTAACTGCAGACCTTTTTGTGACCTTTTCTGATTGTATCGTTCATTCAAGGGGACTTGGATAATATTGTTAGTTCTTTTTGAACTTGAATTTAAACATACAAATGTTTTTCCTAATAACCTCGACACACTGATGTTAAGACAGTCAAGGTCGCTCAATCTACGTATTTATAATACATACCTATCTGCATGGTAATCATGTGTACCTACATTAGTGCTACATTGTGTGTTTCATTTTGCACTAAAAATAATAAACTGCTAAATATAGCTAGTAGGTATTTTATATCTTAGTGGTATTTGCGTAGGCAAGTTTTTGGAATTTGGCACATCTTGACCATCCAATTAACTAATTGACAAGTAAGTTTTGTTTTCAAAACAAATCAATACACTTGATCATGTCTATATCATACAAAATGAGTTCTAACTGTAGCTCAAGTTCAAACCTACGAGCCAGGTATTGTATTCTGAACTTAAATCCAGTACAAAGACTGAACTTAGAACGGAATCTAATAAATTGTCACTTTGCATTAAGAACGCAAAATTTACGATTTAGGTTCATAAACCTTGATTGTTGTATTTTAAATCCCATACAGTGATGCCTAAATAAGTGCGACCTTGTATTTTCGTAACATTGCAATAAACTATCAAAACTGGTTTTGAATTGCTTGATCAGTTAAATTAAATTCCCACGTGACGTTATAATCTCAGTTATCGTTTCAATGTCTCGCCATTCTTACTCTCATGATCGTTAGTACTAGTCGGACAAGCTTTTCGTAAATGATAAACATAAGAGCAGCTGTCATTATTGTTTGCATTAATTTTGCTTCTAATCCACGAAAAGCTAGTGCTGGTTTAGATTTCACATCTCTAAACAAAGGTTTTAAACTGGCACCCGCGCGAAGCCTTGATTGTACCAATTGAAGTGGATAAGTCAATGTTGTGGCTACTGCTTTTGCAACAGCACCTACAAGAAATGCTGAAAAGGTATCAAACAGGCCCTTAGACACTAGATGCCTTTTTAAAGCTTCATAAACCATAAACTGAATGGCTGGATTTGATACCAGCAATAAAGACGGCACTGTTCCAGACCACAGCCCCTTAGCTCCTTCCTTTTTAAAAAGATCTACAAGTCCTTCTGTCAAGCTATTGTAAGACGTCTTTTCCAGCTTCATTCTAGTGTTAACAACCCACAAAGGCGAAGTGAGGAGAACGTTAATACTACCAGCAATTAAACCAAACATCAAATCTTTTAATGCAGATGTTTCTTTGGTGTGCATTTTTCGCAAACCGTGGAATGTATAAAAATATACAAAATTGGAAACTGAGAGTGACTGTAAAACGGGTGCCAAACCACGGTATAAAGACTCCAACCCTTCTTCACTCGCCAACTTCAATAGGATCTCAAATGATGATCCTTGTAGTTTATTAGAATCTTCAACTGAAAAAAATAAGAATACATTAATTGGTGAAAATCTAGGACCATCGAAAACATAAGTACAAATGCAAACACAAACAAATTTATGGCAATATAAGATTTGATGGGACAAGGGCAGGAGGATGAGGATTATGATCGACAACACGTGCTTCTGGTACTGAAAGAAAGCACGTGAAAGAGCGTATGAGCGCCGTGCCGGACCTACTTTCTACATGGTAGAGCACGTAGGGTCGTTATTATCATCGTTGTTGCGAGGATCAATGGATTTACGAATAGTCAGCAATTAGCTAAGGTGGATATTAAATATATGGGTGATTATATTATAAGAGTGAATAATAAACCTAAGAGAACCTCACAATTTAATGGAGTGTCTATTCATTGGAAATGCGGATATCCCAGGTCAAGACCCAATAAGGTGCACGAAAAAAGCAAAGAAAGAAATGGTGTAAAGAAAGAAAATGCCGAAAATGAAAAACACCTAGTGCCGACTGCCGACATTCGAAGTACCTATACAACTAAAATAAATAAGCGTGGGGAACAGTTACTATTTCCTACTCCGCATAAATGTATTTTTTGTAAATTAATTTACGGTAATGATTTATTTGTATTGTTTTTTTTTTTTTTTTTTTTTGTGTCTCAAGACAAAAGTCTTTGACCAGTGTGTGTTGCCAGTGATGACATATGGCACTGAGACGTGGTCGCTCACAATGGGCCTCATAAGAAGGCTCAAAGTCACCCAAAGAGCAATGGAGAGGGCTATGCTTGGAGTTTCCCTACGCGATCGAATCAGAAATGAAGAGATCCGTAGGAAAACCAAGGTAACCGATATAGCCCGAAGAATTGCCAAACTTAAGTGGCAGTGGGCAGGGCACATTGCTCGCAGAACGGATGGCCGATGGGGTCGGAAGGTTCTGGAGTGGCGACCGCGTACTGGAAGACGGAGCGTTGGAAGGCCTCCCACAAGATGGACCGATGACCTGGTGAAGGCCGCAGGAATACGTTGGATGCGAGAAGCACAGAATAGGTCGAAGTGGCGGTGCTTGGGGGAGGCCTATGTCCAGCAGTGGACGTCTTTCGGCTGAAATGATGATGATGATGAATGATTTATTTCTGACGAATTTGCTCAGGCACCTTTAATATGGTATCAAAGCATAGGTATACTCCAATTTTATGCCAATTTAAATTGGATTTAGGAGTATTTTAAAGGAGCTGAGTGTTGAAACTGCGTGTATTGCAATAAAAATAATGTCATCAACGTTTAAAAGCTTTTGACTTGAAGATAGGATTAAAGATTGACACAAGTGATCGAGGTTTTTTTTTAGATATTTCCAACATGTCTACAGGGAATAATAATGAAAGTACAAGACAATGTCTCGACGGAAGTATGTACTTATTCTTCATTTTGCTGTAGAGGAATGAATAAAAAGAGAATTTCCGGTGAACAGTACAACAACATTTGCGGCCGGACGTATTATAATAATAAAAATACTTGAATAGGCTTTACTTCATTACACTACATTTTATGAGACATAAAACGGTTTGATCATTTTTGTTTATTTGTATTTGATTTAATTACCTTGTATTCTTGATCTCAATGTGTCCAGTGGGTAAAAAACAGCCATACCGACTACGCTGCCCTGAAATAATCGATAAAAGGAATTAGATTCCGTATGTTCTAAGGATTAATAAACTGTTTTAATTAAATTATGGATTATTACCGAGTCATGCGTTTTTAAATAAGTCATTATCAGATAATAAGTACGTACCGTAGCTCCTGCAATAGCGTGCACTAGAGTTTCGTAACTAAATAATGAGGGTGCCATTTTTGTAAGTTATGAACTGCAAACCACTCAAATTAATATAAACATCAATCGAGATTCATCGCACTTTGACCCTGCCCCCGTTAAGTTTCCTTGAAAATATATTTTCATACAACTTAAAATTACATGACCACCACACTCAGCGGATCACACCACTGTACTAGTGGATCATAGATTAGACAGAATCAGTCAAATCAACAAGAACAATGAATGATACTTCAAGAGTTACCTATCTGAGTGAACTAAGCACGAAGTCGGTCTGTGGCAAGGTTGCCACCAGATATATTACTCTCCTCTATGGTTGCTACACTTGCCACCAGACTGTCGAAGTGTCGAAGTTTTGACTTGACATCAAAGACTACAATATGTATAAGGACATTATCGAGGAGATTATCCAAAGAGTATCGTATATTAAATTGTCATTTTCACCTCACTCAGGGCTCAGTATATTCAATGTACTCTGTGATTATCACTGCAGTAAGCATCAGCTGTTAATATAGTTGTTGTTTTTTGTTGCGTCTGTCCAGAATAATTTCTACGAAGTACGAAGCTTGGAACTGATTAAAAACAATGAAGGTGTTTATGTCAGAAGATAATATTTGTGCTCAGAATTTATTAAAACTAGTTTCTCATGGAAATGCCATAGTTGCTGAGATATTAAGGCTAAAGGATCATAAACCTACTGCTTATCTGTAAGTCTTATTACGTATTTAATACTGGTGTTTGCATAACAAAAAATAAGTTATTGTACCATTGTTGTTTTGCCAGTCTCATTTGAAATAAATAATGGAAACTTTACAGATTAGAGAGTAGAGAAGCTCTCCAAAAGTACCAGGATGTCATCTTGGATTTCAGTTATTTTAAAGTATCAGATGCTCAAGAAAAGAAAATTAATTCTAATCCTGTAAGTATGCTATAAAGCTATTTATCATATAATCATCATTCTTCGTCCTACAATTTTGAAAAAAAAACCACCCTTGGTTGGCTAATAGTTTTGTCAAACTGCACTCTTACAATAAACTAATTGTTTTCAGAAATTGCTAGATTTGGATGATGAGTTGAAAGAAAAATATTTGGAAATAATAAACAGATTTTATTTGCTTTTTGAGAATATTTATCAATATGTCATAGATTTGAACTCATTTGTGGAGCAATTACATGATAATACTTTCATCCAACAAAATATTGAAACAGTACTAAAAGATGTAGAAGGTAAACAGCTTTTGGTAAGTAACACTATTGTTTTTTTTAGAAACAACTTCGACAGTTGAAAAGTTTTTTTTACTATGTTATAGGGTATCAGTATATTTATATTTAGGGTTGCTCTACCAAGATATAGCAAAGGTTTATGAAATATAGAAGTTGTAGGACTGCCTTTAATGTTTCTAAAATGAAATTCTTAAACTATCTTTGTGAGAGTTTATACATGTATGTTGCAATGCTTCTATACCTTTAATGCTTTTAAAATGAAATTCTTAATCTTGCAGTGTGAGAGTTTATATTTGTATGGAGCAATGCTTCTGTTATGCGACCTTTACATTCCGGGCCCAATGAGGGAAAGACTTCTTGTAGCATTTTATCGCTACAGTACAAGCCAATCACAATCTAACATTGATGATGTGTGCAAACTTCTAAGAGATACTGGCTATGATCAACAAAATGGAAGAAGACCTGCTGATTATCCTGTGGAATACTTTAGGTGAACTTGGTTTCTGGATGAATTAATTTTAATAAATTATTTACTATTTATTGTTGACTTACAAAACATTGTATGAATGTTTCAGCCGGGTGTACATTCGTCCTGAATTTGTTGAGAAAGTTGTGGGAAAACTAAGATCTGAAGATATTTATAATCAATTAGCAGTTTACACCATTCCAGAGCACCAAGCATCAGCATTGGGCACACAGGCCAGTATGCTTGTAATCTGTTTATTCTTTACACCACATTATCTCCATGCAGATACATCCAAAATGAGGGAAATTGTTGATAAGTTTTTCCCTAGTAACTGGGTCATACCAGTTTACATGGGCGTTACCTTGAACATTATTGATTATTGGGAAAATTTCAAGGCTGCTAAATCTGCCCTTATCAATACATGTAATGGCAAGATGATCAAAGAGATATTTACTAAAAGAGGTGGATCAGTACCAATGCTGACAACGAAAACTCACCAACTCCTGAAAGAAGGAACACTCACTGATGATTTTGTATTGGATAATATAAGCAAAATCTTAAATCTCTTGTTAAACTCCAATCTAGTTTTAAGGTGGCTTCTTCTACACAACACTGATGTGACATTCTATGACAACAACAAAAAGAGTAAACAGCTTAAAGATCTAGTATTGAAAGAATCTAATTATGAACCATTGAAAATATTGGAACTGTTGATAAGTACTGCAGAGCTGGAGTTAAAAATCAGAGAGATATTGAACAAATTACTTGATAATAGAGAGTCTTCATGGAACATGAATAAATCTCTCGCTATTGAAGCTGTGGATAGTTTATCTGAGCTTTTTTCTGGAGCAAAACCTGTGGCGAAAATACAAGAAAATGAACAACTGAAACTTTGGTTTGATAACATTTCAAAACAGATAGCATCTCTAGGTGAACCAAGTTCATCAAAATCAATTAAAAAAGTAACTCAGCTACTACAAGCTTTAGATGAAGTTGAAGAGTTTCATGGCATAAAAAGCACTTCAACAATTGTTCAGTACCTATTTGATAGTAAAGATGCATTGAAAAATCTTTTAAGGGCTGCTTCCTTGAAAGAAGATTCCTTGGTTACTTTGGAAACTATTGCAGATGTCAGCTATGCTTGGTGCACAATTGATTTGTACACAAAGCATATGCAAGATAGCATTAAGGAGAACCCAGCTGTTACTAGCAGACTTAGAGCTCTGTTCCTTAAGCTTGCTAGTGCAATGGAGATACCACTGCTCAGGATAAATCAAGCTCACAGTGATGACTTGGTGTCAGTATCACAATATTACAGTAATGAACTGATTAAATATATTCAAAAAGTACTGCAAATAATTCCAGAAATGGTTTTTAATATTGTTGAAAAAATAATTGACCTACAAACATGGGCAATAAAAGAAGTGCCAACTAGATTGGAAAAGGAAAGATTAAGGGATTATGCACAGTTGGAAGACAGAATGGAAGTTGCCAGATTAACTCATTCTGCGTCCACATTCACAACAGGTGCGTACATTCGTGGCTGTTATCTTACTGGAATATAACATAACATACAGCCCCCGGTAATTGAAAAATCTATTATTTTTAGGAATTTTGGACATGCGGTCTACATTGGTAGGTGTAATAAGAGTAGACCCCGCGGAATTGTTAGAAGACGGATTATTGAAAGAGTTAGACAGACATATCAGCAAAAAATTTGTAGAATTTTTAGAACCTCAAGGTAAAAAGTACCAACCCACTGCAAGTAATTTGATGTCGCGACTGCAGAAGTTGGCTGAAAGCATGGATGGCTACAAACGATCTCTAGAATATATTCAGGATTATATAAACATCCATGGTTTGAGAATTTGGCAAAAACAGGTACGTGTGGTAGTGTGCACATTGCTCTATGCCAGGTGCAGTCAACATTTACGGAGTAAAATGATCTTGCAACGTATTTCTTTGCGTAAATACATTTTTTTTTTTAGATAACAGCTATCATTAATGAGAGTGTTACCAAAGAGATTAGTTTTCGGAAAGGAGTTACATTGTATAGCCCCTCAGCTGGCTTCATGGGCAGTCTAGCTAGGCAAATACCGCATTTAGTAGACGCGAGGTACGTATAAGTATAATTAATTAATTACATATTTTAAAACCTATATTAAATTCGAATGAAAAATTTGATTATATTAATTTTGTGTTTCAGAATCTGTACATACGTTAACATATGCGCAGCCTGGTACGACGTTAGATCTCAAAATGAAATATTAAATAATAAAACTTTCGGAAAATTAAATGATGCTATTGGTGTAGTGGGACTTCATGGGTTAGATACTCTATATGGTTTCATGGTCAAAAACCAAATGCAAAATGTACAAGATATATTTAGACAAGATAAGATGCTGTTAGGGAATATGAATGCCGATATGAAAGACATGGATCAGGTTGTTACTAAAGGATATAAAACATTCCAACAACTATCAGATGTGCTGGTTTTGATAGGTACATTGCAAATTATAAGAAGGCATATTGCTTATCAGTTGAATACTACTTGCAAATTTGACTCTGCTCAATTAGAGGCATCATTAAGGACCATGAATGAGTAAGTACCTACATGTGTTGCAATTGGACTCGAAATTAGGTAAATAAATTCAGGATTCCCATAATACCACAAACCATGACTTGAAACCACATACGTAGGTAATTAACAGTGATCGAACTCTCATCATGAATAGTCATAGAAATCACAACATGGATAAGCCTTTTTTCCAGGATTTCATTTTGGTACTTACGGGATTGAATCAAATATTGTGAAAGTAAGGATTTTTAAACAGGTCATCATCATCATCATTTCAGCCGTAAGACGTCCACTGTTGGACTTAGGCCTCCCCCAATTTGGGGGGCTTTGCCATAATCGTCACGCTTGGCAGGCGGGTTGGCGATCGCAGTATGGTGGTAAAATGCACAGAGAACGCTGCTGCCCATTCTCTAGTAAGTCCCTTAGTCGCCTTTTACGAGACCCACGGGAAGAAATGGGGTGGTGTTATTCTTTACGTCCGGCACCACACGGCACAATGTTTAAACAGGTACTACATTAGAAATTTATAGAATGCGATAGATAAAAATTTTAAATTGTTTTTTTCTTACTGTAGAAGGCCGATCACCTATATACCATTAAAATACAGCAAAAGGGTCAAACATTTCTTATTCATATTGATGTATTCTTTATTCTAGACATTACAACATTTGAAATTAATTTCAAAATCTCGGAATCCCGGAGGCATATCCATACGAATATATACGTGCCAGTTCATTGAACCCACTTCAATCTACCTACTTCGATCACTGGTAATGAATAATTGATCAAATCGAACTTTCAGGTCTATAATTAACGAGTTGAAGATATCAACACATGCTGAAACACAACCAAAGGTATCGTCAGTACTTTTGCAAAACCTGGAACAAAATTTGGTGAGATGTGGAATCTATGAACCGTACGATAAAATCTACGTGAAACATGCGCAGGAGTTGTTGAATGCTGATATGGGACGGATTCTCGTTGCACTGTTAATTTCGCAATTACCGAGAATGCAACTATGTTATACATCAGGTACCTACTTATGTTTTTAAGATAAATGCGCCACTGCAGTTTTGATGATTTCGCAATACTCGTTTAAGTATCGTAATTCTACCATATGCACACCATGTTAATTCTATCGTACGATCTACGTCATGGTATTTCCGCCAAACCCTCGTGATGGTAATTACATCATTCCCCAGTTTTGGTTGTTCTGAAATATCCTCGTTATTTACATAAAAAACTGTATGTTTAACTCTTTAAAAAAATATTGAACTAGGTGTGAATTTTCGAGCTATGATGATGTCATTAGGTAGCATTGTTATTTGTTGACGCTATCAATTGAAATACTTACGTGAGAACCCAGAATTTCCGTTTAGATCTCCAAGTATTACCAAACCAATAAATACACTATAGTAGGAACCTTTCCGAAAAATATTGTATCTAATTGTGTATAACGTTTACGTTGACACAGCTCGTCACTTTATTAATGTTAGTCATGAAGACTGAATACTGTCTTTATAACATACGAATGCTTACATTCTTAAAATATTTCTGTTTTATACTTATATTTTAGATTTCTATACACGCATGTATAGAAATCTTCTGCCCGCGACTTGGTCCGCGTAGAATTTCTTGTCCGTGCGACCCGAATCGCATCGCATCGCATTGCCCGCCCGCTCTATTACTTCGTTTTTGCTTAGTGTTTTTTCTTTTTTCCCTTTTTACTCGGATCCTAAGCATCGTAGCGTGATGTTAAACAGCCAAAATAATCCGATTGGCATTTTCAGAGATTATTATGTATTAATATTTATACATTGTTTTTTTTGCTATATAGGTGACCTAATTACGAGAAGAACAGGGGACAACATAGATGGCTATCCTCTGTTGGTGGGGATCTACTCTCTGTTACGCCAAAGTAAAAGTGAAAATGTTGATATCTTTGTTGATTCACTATGCACATATGTGAGGTTAGTAATTTGATCATGAATCCGTCTTTATTAAGAACTTCTTATACTCTGTATACACTTGTTTATGAGTACTTACTCAATTGAAATATTATACTATGTTTGAACCCGAAAGCATTTGTCGCGAGATTACACGATCATTTACTGTAATGAGCATTGGTGACGCAGAGGAAACGGCCGCGACTTACGAGTTGTAGGTTCGAATCCTGATACGTTTTACTGTGAGAAAACAATTTCATCACAACTGCTCTCAAAACGGTGAAGGAAAACATCGTGAGGAAACCGGCATGTCCGGAACCAAAATTCAAAGATATGTGATATCTACCATAATCCGCACTGGGCCCACGTAGTGGATTACAGTCCACTCCCTTTCACCGAGAGGATGCCAATGTCCTAGCAGTGGGAACATTATAGGTTGATTATACTTACTTTCTTACCGACTTACTTGAGAGGATGAATGAAGGACGGCCCACAAAAGGTATTTACAAGGCAGAAGTGAGTGGAAACAGCAGGAGGGGACGCCCTAGGAGGACATATAGTGACCTTATTGGTGATGTTCTTCAGAAAGGTCAGGTGCGTAGTACTCGCAACCGGCGTGTGTGTATGACCAATTGTATGAACCTAAACGAGGCAAAAGGAGTGTGTAGAGATCGTAGCAGGTGGCGTTCTGTAGTTTCTGCCTACCCCCATGGGTAAAAGGCGTGACTGTATGTATGTATGTATGTGTATACTTACTTACCGTAACGCCGTGTCAAAACACGTATGTCAAATTCATATACCCTGCATCCAAAGAGAATATCTTTGCCTGCATCCTAACCAAAAACAATCGTCGCCCGAGTAAGCGATTACTCGATCCTTTACATGAAGAATGACGTACAAATACATACGTGACTGATTGATCACGTCAGTATGCCATATTGATCACGTGACGATCACGCACTTGCGCGACAATCGCTTTCGGCTAGGACCCATCCTTAATACTGTATAATTTTGAATAATTCAACCAAGTCTTTCTTTTGTATTTCAGAATCAAACATGCAGAATCATCTACTGATGGTGCTGCTATTGTGAGAATATTGCAACTATTTACGGAGACGTTCAATTATCCTTTTGACAAACTCGAAGACAAACTTCCTTTAATATTGCTCACACATACTCTTCAGAAGTAAAATTATAAAAGATTGTAGGTAGTAAAACAACTTTGTTAACATTTATTATACTGATATATTCTATTGTTATATAAAGATACATAATATTATATTCATTAAACTTTAATGGTTTTTTTTTTCAATATGCTTTTCCTATTTTTCACTTCAAGCTTCAACACTTCTACTCTACAGTAACCGCCCAGTAGGCACATTTATTTATAATTTTGTCTTGCAAGCTCAGGATTGAACTGTGAATTGTATTTTGCTTTCACTCCAGTATCTTTTTTAATTTCTGTATTTAAAGGTTTATGAAGACCCTTCAAAAACAATTCTGTCCTATATTTCTCTTGTTGCTCACGTTTTAGTCGGGCTTCTCTTAATTTTTGTAATTTTTTTTCTTTATCATCAGTTTTGTCTTTTTTGTGTTTCTTTTTCTTAAGTTTGGGTTTTCTATCAATGGAAACATGATTGATATGGTTCCCTGTTGTTGTTTTAGCATTAGGTATGGCACTCTTTTTGGTTTTATAAGTATTATCATGGAGATGTTTAAATGCATTCATTGGATCAAGCATCTGCTTTTTTTTCCAACTTACTTCTCCATTTTTCTCATCAGGCTCTTTTATTTTAGGTTTACCATCTTGATCTTTCAAAACTAACTTGTCATAGGTATCTTTAATGTTACTTGATCTGGGAGCCCCAGCTGTCTCTGGTAAAACTTCATACCAATTCTTTTTACCAAGAGCCTCATTTGTATCTTGTCCAAGATATGTCAAGTAGCCAATCTTTTTCTCATATTCTTCCTTCTTTTCTTTTACATCCTTGTCATGTTCCTTATTAGTAGTTTTGACAGCATCTTCAAAATTAGCAAATAAGTTAATATGTTCAACAGTTGTTTGTTCTGTAGGCTCTATTTCTGGTTCTTTAATGCCATATTCCTGTAACTTTTGCTTAGTTTTCTGTTTTAGCACACTAAGACGTGCCTCACGGTCAGCCTGTTGAACTCTTAAATTTTCCTGTCGTTCTTTTTCTGCAGCTTCAGCTTCATCTTTCCTTACTCTGGCTATGTTCTCTTTTGTTCTTACATGCCACCTAAATATAATAAAATAAATTAATAAATAGTGTGATGAAAGTCAAATAAAACCTCACTCATAAAATTTCATATCGCCATAATACTGTCACAATATTCCAAATGACATAAAACTCCGTTAAGAATATAATATTAGTTAGTCTGAGTGCTTTATTTTACCCATGGGTTAGTTAGACATTCGAAAGTAATGAAAATAATCTCAAATATTGAAGGAATTTACACACAACGATGATACCATTACACCACATAAAAATGTCATCACACCTATGTATATTCCCCTATATATTAGGCAGAGGTACCACCTTTCACCAGTTATGTTTAAGTCGCAATATATTAGAGGGTGAACCTTCATCCCCACTAGAAAGAAAATATAAAATAGAGTATTATACTCTCTCTATAATATGTGACACTATTAGGGTACACTAAAATACTCTTTTTACATGAAGTGACTTTGGAGGCAAGTGAGTTAGTTTTTCTATAATTTCCACTGTGAGACTTAACAGTTTTTTGTCAGACATATATGAATGTGAAGTGGTAAGAAGAGTGAAAAAAGAAGCTCCTAGTCTTAACTTAGAATCAGGATGTTCAGAGCCCTAATATTCTTTTAAAATCAACAAAAAATGTTATGTACTGGCACAAGGTGCTAGAAAATGTGTTAAAAAAATAGAATAATCAAACACTTTTTTATTTAACAGTACTCTTTCTTTACCCACTCTAAAATCAGAAATACTCTACTTCTACAAAAAGTTGGCAACCCCTAATCCTTCATGACACAAACACAGACTCTGGCTGCTAATGAGAAATTCTAAATGGAAAACCCAGTGACACTGCCCAACCCAGTTGAACCTGGGACGACGCTTAGAAGTAGTGCTTGCGACAAGTAGACCAACGAGGCTGTCTAAACTATTAGAACATAATGATTATACAGTGTATAAGTTTTTCTATAGCAGCGCTAAGATTAATTACAAATATTATTTGTACTTGAATGGATGTTCTGACTGCAGAATTATTTATTACGATAGGGGTTGATAACAAGATTTAGTCAATACCTTGACTGGAAAGTGGGTTCAAAACCAAGGTATGAAGGAAAACTATTATTTATGTACCCTGAAAATATTTTTAAATCGTATGTACCTTTTCTTTGGAAGGATATTCATTCTAAAAATGCAGACAGCCAATAACAAATTTGATGCAAAGAACTACAATTTTATTATTGATTTACATTCACAAGTACACTGCACACACAGCAAAACCACAACAAAAAACATTTATTGCACTATGTCAAAATTTGACCCTTATGTAGTTTAGTCTTGAACTCTTGACAGTGACACTTATAGTGATGTTACATTTTTATGTGAATGTTCCACAGACTGTAAATTGGATTGCATATCGCGATCATGACGGTGTGACACCTAAATGTATCTGATATTATATGATTGCATGACGTGTCAGGTCGACATGCAGGACTGCCACTGCCATGTGTCACATACTCAGCGCTAGATGTACAGCTTATTTGAATTAACAATGGACACACAGAATAACCGGCCTTGATAATGAGATCAATGATCTAGAGTGTGCCTAGAGTGACCTAGACCATTTTAAAGGTATTGGGTCCATCTCACACAATTTGATACGGTAAGATACACTTTTCATCCATCAAATACAAATTAGATATATCCAAATCTATTTAATAATACAGAATCATTGCAAAACTTTAAAAAGGGGTACTTTTCCGAAAATACTCGAACGGGGGGGGGGGGGGGTTGGGAGGTATGAATACTGGCTCAGGTAAAGTTTATAATAATATTTATTTATTTCTAAAGTTAAACAAATAATTTAGCTACAAACAGCTATGGGTTACACGGTTACACCTCGTTATAATCGCTATTAAATAGGCAATTTTTTTATAATACTGGATCATTTTTGGGTAGTACGTTTTTGTACAGTAAGGTTTTAAAGTTATAAATAATTCTTCCAAATCCATTTATCTGTTTTTACGCCAATCCGGAACATAGATCCACAAACGGACAAACATTTTGTTAATATTTATATGTATCTAGTTACGTTAACTAAAAAACGTTATATTCTCAGCATTTCCAATGTATCCTGCATCTCAAGTAAATAGTATGGTCACCTCATTTGAAAAGTTAAACCAGCTTTTCGTTGTCGTTGCCTTTGGAATTAGTAAGTACTTGTACACTAACTTTTGGTGCACTTGCAGCTAGGCGTAGCTTAGACGTCGGAAATGATCCCAGAAGACTACGTTCCTCTGAGATCATAAGCATCCTTTAACCTGATCCAGGTCTTGGCCTACCTCTATGCCAAATTTCATCCAAATCTGTTCAGCCATGAAAGCATGAAATGGTAACAGACAGACATAGTTACTTTTTAGTATGGATTTCAAGTATCACGTATGTTTGATTTTAGTCGAGTATTTTATTAATTGTCTGTCATAGACTTTGTAGTAGTTTTTCGATGGGCTATCTCTAGTGCGCGTAATGTAATGGACGTACAGACGCAACGCAAAGCAAACTTTGTCTTTATTGAATTTACCTTTATTTGGAACTAGGTAATTGTTGTTGATAAGTTTTGCATCGTGAAGTGAAACTTGGAAATAAATATTTTAAACCTGATTTTACATAGGCTCTATGGCTCTGTCGTTTGCATTCGTCAACATAATTTAGGTTATCCCTAATAAAAGCAATAATAAAACCTTTTCATTATTTTAGTGACGGTATTAGCAAAATGGAAGCTGTAGAGGAACCTCCTCTTCATAACGATACCACGGATGGTATGAAAATAACTATTATATTCGATGAAAATGACGAAAACGCCGTGGCTTCGGTAGCAACGGATGTATGTCACAAATCAAACGGTGTCGCAGATTCCGAATCTGCAGAAGTAGCTGCAGTAGAAAGTAACACAGCACCCAGCGAAGACAGTAAATGTGAATCGGAAACATTGGTAGAGGTGAAGAATGAGGTCCAAGAAAGTAACGAAGATTCGGCGGTATCTGCGGTGTCTAAAATTGATAACACAACAGATCTTACTATTAGCACCGCAGAAGAAATCAAGGATTCTACTGATGATCCCTCTCCCATTATTGCAGACTCCTCGAAAAATGATGTAGAGGACACAGACAAAAATAGTGGTATGGAAGTAACCCAAGTAGAAGAAACTGCCATTGAAGACAGTATTGTTGAATCACCCTCAGACAGAGTCACTTTCCAGACTGAAATTTTAATTGAAACTAATGATAATGAGGTGATTGAGACTATTACAGAAGAGACAGTTATTGATGATCATGACTCCAGCAACTTACTTAGTGGACTTGGCCAAAGTATTGAGTTTAGTGAAGCTTTACGCTCATCTGATGTTACTGATAGTGTGGAAAATAATAACTGTGCCGTTAGGCAAGAAGTTTTTAATAAAGAGGAACTACTAGACATATTGGAGGGCAATGATGAAGAACAGCCTGAATCTATACTTCCACCCAACTTTAATTCAAACATACATTCAAAAAAGATACTAGAAACACAAATAGCTTTGCAACAGCTTTCAAGATTGAAAAGGAACTCGAAAAAACGGAGTGTTGATCGACTTTCTAGAAACAAAAAAAGTGATAAAGTAGAGAAAATTGAAAAAGAACCGAAAATTTATAGAGCAAAAACTGATAAAATAGCAAAAAGTGATAAAGCAGAAAAAGTTGTCAAACAAGATCATTCACAAGATCAAAATGAATCACCAGATGAAAAACCTAAGGAAAATATAGTCAATGTTTTGGTTAAAGAGTGGGATGATGAAGAAGCCTCTGAAATTGATAAATCCAACAAGTTGCAGGTGGGTGAACCCTCCTTAGAAAGTACTGTAGAAGTTGTAAAACCACAAGAAGTTGTCACTAAAGAGAAAGAAGAGGAAGCATCAGTTCGAACTTCCATTGATTCATCAAGTGAAGGGAAATCTCCAGCTTTAAATAAAAGCAGTGATGAAGGCCAACCACAACGGAGACTTGGTAGAGTTATAAAGAAGAAGGTGATATTTGATCCAGATAATCCTGATACTTTCACAAAAACTAAAACTGTCATTAAAATCAAAGAAACTAGCATGGAAAAAGACATAATCCCAGCTAAAAAAATCAAGACTGAGCAAGCTTTTCAGACGGCCGGCAAATCATCTTTGCCCAAAAATCTGCAATGGAAAAAGCCTTCTCCCAAAATTTGCAAACAAAATAAGCGGTTGACTGAGGTTGATAAGTTACTGATGGATGAAGGAGCTGTTAACATGATATATCAGTTAACTCCAGAGGCACCAAAGGGTAAAAAGAACATGAAAACCAAAGCAGAATTTATAAAAAAATTACAGAGCTCTACACCTGACTCAAAAGAAATGAAATTTCGAGAAAGGAAAAAAGAATCAAAGTATGAAGAAGGAGAAGCTAAAAAAATCCTTGGTGTCAAGCACAGGTCCTCCATGAGTGGTTCAGTCAAATCACCATCAGTTTGTGAAGACTTTGAGGCACACAGTGCTGATGATTCTATTATCTATAGACGCCACTCATCCAGTTCTTATTCAAGCTCGTGCATGAGTCCACGGCGGCTGAGTGATGTGGAGGCAAGCAATCAAGGAGGGTCAGGTAAACCTTCACAAGTTGCTCAAACTGATGATCAGAACCAGCAAGGTACCATTGTCAGTAATCGCCCAATAGCTGAGATGTTCATGTCAGATCGCACAGATGCTGTCAGGACAGACACTATAAATAAAGATGATTGCATGTCTATAAAAGAAAAACTAAATTCTAAGTTGAATCTTGCCTTAAATAAGAGGAAGCGTGAAAATTCCAAACCTGAAAAACCGTCAAAGCTAAAAAAAGTAATGAAAACTCATGAAAAAACAATAGTAAATAGTGAAGATTTTAAATATTTGTCCATTAACTTCGATCAAAGATTAGCTGAAATATGTGTTCAGAAACCAGGGTTCAACTGCAATATAGAGGTAAGTGTATCAGTGTCTTCATGTAATTTCAACAATACAGTATTCTTCTTTTCAACTTGATTGGTTATGTATTACTTTTTCTTGACAGATAATAAAAGAGTTAGAAATAGCCCTACAATTGATTGAATCAAGGAAGGACATATCCGTGACTCTGTTCTCTTCTGAATGTGGGACTACATATTCAGATTTAGACTTAAGACCTTTGGTGGATGATAACATGGAAAAATCAACAAATTTTGCTTATGAAATGGCAGAATCTATTAGGTAAGTTGTAAGAATATCTAAAGAAGTAAATATGTCAAGAGAATGGTATTATTGCATTTCTCATAATGTTGCATTATAAATTATGATATACCAATAAGACTGCAAGGTATATTATCTTATTGAAATGCATTTGCTTAAAGTTATGTTGCAAAGGCCCAGGCCCTAAAGATAAGAAAGCAATGAATAACTGATGCAAATGTGCAGTTCACTCATAGTAATGAAACTCTATTTCTATTGGAAACCTTAATTAATGAGTATCTTATGATAAAATTGTTAAACTGCACTGTGACTGATCCATCTGTCTCATAAATAATCCTGAGTGCATGCCTAGTAAGATTTCATCACTATTTTAATATTATTCTTGAAACATCTCCTGTGTAGTTAAGCCAAAGTTTCAAAATATAGCTTCTAAAAATTACAGGTCCCTCTTACAAGCAGTGGAACAGCATAGCAAGCTGTTATGCTCAGGGATGAGCGGTCGATGTTCCGGCATTGGCCTGGCGCTGATCGGTCTCAGCGACATTGCGCTGGCCTCGGACCGGGCCAGCTTCGCCATCAGCCCCAAGTCACATGGATCGGTGGCACCAATAGAACCTGGTGTGTCAGCGTTCACTACATACGGACTTCTGTCTCAACCTCTAGTAAGTGTACAGACATTTTTATCATACAAATAAAATATTATTTATGAAATGAAATAATAACACTATTCTTACTTTAATTTAATGAATAATAATTTAAAATTAAGAATCTGTTCTACTTTATTATAATTTAATCCTCTTGTTGCAGTTAAACGACTTGGTAGTTTTTGGGCGTCGGTTGACCGCCTCTGAAGCTTTGCAAGGCGGTTTGGTGAGCCGCAAACTATGGCCTGAAAATTTCAACGAACAAGTTCGCACTATCGCTAAAGATATTGCAGCTCAACCCGCGCAGGTAAGTTAATAATCTTCATAACTGTAGTCGTCTTCTATGCGTTGACAGTGAGCTTTCCACCCTCTCCCTTCGTAAAGCAGTTCCGAGATGTGCAAGTGGGTTACGCCTCCATTGTGCACACATATGTGGTGTCTGGGGCAGAGACAAGACTGGTACAGAGCGTTTAGATCATAGTTCACATTTCCACAAAACTCCCCGGTTTTGCATAGTGAAAGTGACGAACATCGATACCCACGATTGTTATCCTCATTAGAAGTTAGCTTCCAATAGTTGGGGTTCCGACAGCGACAACTGAACGTGATGTTTGGTGGGACAAGCTGTATGTTCACGTGATGCATTTCTTCAAGTTCATCGGGATTCATACGTTGGTAGGTCGTCACCACGTTGAGAGCGGTGTCGTTCATGGTACATTCTGGCCAATCAGTGACAGGCTGGCAGAACTGAAAGCGAAATACCTTAGATTTAAAACATATTGCAATGGGTGATGAAAACAAGTTACGTATTAAATACCTGCAAGCAGTAATATTTACCTGCAAATGAGCTCGATTGTTCAGTTCCACGAGGCTGTCGCTGTTGGCGCGGGTGTCACAGCGCATGCGGCGCGCGCACCGACACAGCCGCACAAGCGCAGGCGCGCGCCAGTATCGCAGTATTAGTGCAGAACACGCCTGTCGCGGATTGCAAGACGGCAAGCTGCGTTCACTCTCCTCCTAATAGATTTATATTGTTATTGAAGTTAATTAATATTGAAGCAGAAAGTATATGCATGGGCAAACCGTATTCGTAGGTATAAGCGTCGAGTGGACCGATATACTCAGAACCGCACCTTCCAGAGTGATGAAAGATGGGTTTATAGGGCTTGGGAGCGACCGGTCCAAGGTGTGGCGGACACGCACCTGCCGGATAATGATGCCATGTGTTCTTTTTGGCGCAGTATCTGGTCGGTGCCTGTCTGTCACACCGAAGGGGATTGGGCTCGAGAAGTCGAGCGAGCCTGCGATCCAATACCAGAAATGGGGGCTATTACAATCTGCCCCCAAGATGTGGCTCGTGCAGTCCATCCATTATCCAACTGGAAGTCTCCAGGGCCGGACGGGTTGCACAACTTCTGGATCAAATGGTTTATTGGATCGCATGCTCGCATGGCGACTCAGTACCGGAATGCTTTGGAGTCTGGTTCGCTACCCCAGTTCCTAACAACAGGAATTACCTACCTGCTCCACAAATCAGGTAGTACCGCGGAACCCAAAAATTATAGGCCGATCACATGTTTACCGACGGTCTATAAAGTTCTTACATCCATTTTAAGAGCTAAAATTTACGATCATATTGACACCAACTCCATCATGTCTGTCTCTCAAAATGGATGTAGAAACGGGTCTCGCGGTACTAAGGAGCTGCTCCTCATTGATATGGCCATCAGCCAACAGGTTCGTCGTTCCCGAAAGGATCTGTCGACATGTTGGATAGATTATAAGAAGGCCTATGACTCGGTGCCACATACATGGCTCATGAGGGTGCTGGAGTTGTATAAAGTCGATGCAACTCTGCGCACCTTCCTGATTCCATGTATGGGGCAGTGGAGGACGGTACTTCGCTATCCAGGATGTCGAAATATCCAAAGGAACAGCGAACCGATAAGGATCGAGCGAGGCATATTTCAGGTGATAGTTTGAGTCCGCTTTGGTTCTGCTTAGCCATGAATCCTCTAAGCACACTGCTGGAGCACTCAGGCATAGGCTATCGGATGAGGAGAGGTGGTCAGGTTATATCCCACCTCTTTTACATGGATGACCTAAAACTCTTTGCTCCCAACAATTTTCAACTGATGGAACTACTGAAAGTAACTGAAACCTTCAGTAGCGCCATCAGGATGGAATTTGGTGTAGACAAATGTGCGGTCATGCATGTAAAACGAGGGAAGATTGTGGAATCCGTGGGAACCCAACTCTCGGATTCCATAAACTTCCGAACCCTCTCCGCATCCGAAACCTATAAGTATTTGGGTATGTCGGAAGCGTTGGGCGTCAATGTTACTGACATGAAGCAATCGTTGAAGGAGCGCTTCTTCGGCCGCCTGAAGAAAGTATTTAATAGTCTTCTATCAGGCGGAAACAAGGTGCGCGCCTTTAACGATTGGGTCATGCCGGTTTTGATGTACTCTTTCAGCATACTCAAATGGACTCCAACCGAGCTGGACGCCTTGGATAGGAGGGTCCGTACGCTGCTGACTGCATATCGAATGCATCACCCACGGTCATCAGTAATGAGGCTGTATATCCCGCGAAAGTGTGGAGGTCGAGGCTTTTTAAACGCTAAGACTCTCCACAATCGCGAGATATGCAGTCTCAGGGAATATTTCCTAGAAACCAACGTGGGGATGCATCGAGATGTGGTCGCAGTTGACAAGGGCCTCACCCCGCTCTCCTTGGCTAACGAAAACTGGCGCAAGCCTGTAATACTTGACACTAATGAACGCATGGAAGTATGGCAGAGTAAGGAGCTCCACGGACGCTTTTTCCGGGCCCTACATGGACCCGATGTAAATATAATGGCGTCCGTAGCCTGGCTGCGTTTCGGTGACCTCTTTGGGGAAACCGAAGGTTTTATCTGTGCAATTATGGACGAAGTTATGATGACGAACAATTACCGGAGATTTATTGTGAAAGATGGCACGGTTGACATCTGTCGGGCATGCCACCGTCCAGGGGAATCCATCAGGCACATAATCTCGTCTAGCTAACGAAGAATACTTGCATAGGCATAACCTGGTAGCCAGGATTATCCATCAGCAAATAGCTCTTAAATACAACCTTGTGAAATCGGAAGTGCCGTACTACAGGTATGTGCCCGACCCAGTTCTCGAAAATGGAAATATCACATTGTACTGGGATCGATCCATCATCACTGACAGGACTATTGTCGCTAATAAGCCTGATATAGTGGTGGTGGATCGAGTAGAGCGGCGCACAATGATTGTTGACATAACGGTCCCACATGACGAGAACCTCGTGAAAGCTGAGAAAGATAAACAGATCAAGTATCTTGACTTGGCTCGCGAGGTTGTCGACATGTGGGATGTGGATTCAGCGATCATTGTGCCGATAGTCGTCACTGCCAATGGCTTGATAGCCAAGAGCCTCGACCAACACCTAAGGAGGCTCTCGTTAGGCAGCTGGATCAAGGGCTTGATTCAGAAAGCGGTACTTCTGGACACGGCTCGCATCGTCAGGAGGTTCCTTTCTCTGGAGCCCTGACCGCCGGTAGCTTGTACCCTGTTCCCGATACCGGTGGGCTACTATTTTTTATATTTTTAAATGTTTCTATAATTTTTGTATCCTAATATTTAAAAATGTAAATAATATGTTATAATAAGTAAAATAATATTGTTATGATGTTTACAATCGACAGCGACGTGTATTCTGAACCAATAGAAAAAATACTAAACGTACTGTTGACCAAAACTGCATCTTAAGACACGGACAATTAACCTCGGATGTTGTAGACGTAGTTCATTATTCTTACATTTATTTATGTAGGCCTTTATTTAACATTACAGAGTGAGGTATTGGTTCTGTAATTTTCTTTTAACATCCTACCATACAATATCACTATTAGAGGTCACTTCAAAACAGTCATGTGATTTTTCTTTTTGAAAGCTTGTGTAGATTGTTAGTGTACTTACGAGACCATAATAGTACAAAACAGGTTCGTCGTTGTCATCACTCGGCTCGACACAAGTACATAGCACTAATAACAATAGTACGTTGAACCACATAGTAAAGTAATTACTACTGTAATGCATATTTAACTCTCTTAACTTAGCTACTTATAGGTCGCGACCCATATCGATAAGATAACCTTGTAACGAGATAACTCAAGTGGATTTGTTTCGACTAGTTAGTCGACGCACGCCGTTCAGTTGAACTTAGTATTGTATGTAGTATCGTGTAAACTGCAGCTAACACACCCTCCACAATATTAGGTAAAGTTGCAATCAGATTATGAGAATCATCATTATTGACCTCTTTGGTGGTACTCAACACCGGCGTGCGACCAGATGTATGAACGTAAACAAAACAAAAGGAGTATGTACGGATCGTAGCAGTTAGTGATCTGTTGTTTCTGCGTACCGCCATAGGAAAAAGGCCTGAGTTTATCTATATATCATCATACCCTTGCGCAGCAGATCATCTTCAATTCATCTCTAGCAGTCATCTCGGCAGGCGTAGCATGGCCAATTTTATCTCTATTCTACTAAGAATATTAAGGTAAGTTTTTATCCAGTGCGCAAATTTTAACAAATGAAACTTAAACGAGTTATATTAATCATGCAATTTTTATTTTGATATATCTTAGTACAAAAAAATTAAGTTATCGTTAACGAAAGATGTCTATTTTGAAACTGGTTTTTATGGTAACTTGCGCGCGGCGCCGGCGCGGCAGTGAAGGTGAACGACCGACCACCTGTTCAATCGGTCAAAATTCTAAGAATTTCGAAGTACCTACGCCGGTGCGCGGTGACTGACCTATTAGTACCTACTTACCAAATAATGTTCGATCGGTCAAAATTCTAAGAATTTCGAAGTACCCACCTACCGCGCGGTTACTGACCTATTTATATTGTCGATATCATATTAGGCACGAAATATGTAGGGTGTCCACAGTTTACTTTAAACTATTTAAATATTACATATAGTAAATTTAACACAGTTATAGGTGGAGATTTTAATATAAATATTTTAGACAAAACCTTAAAAACTAATCAATTTCTGGATCTCATGCTAGAATACAAATTCACACAACATATTGAAAAACCCACGCGTATTACAGAAACATCGTCAACATGTCTTGATCTAATATTCACGAATTTCAGCGACAGAAACATGTCTACAACCGTAGAAAATCTCGGACTTTCGGACCACAGTGGAACAATTATAAATCTAACCCTACCTCAACCAGCAAAAAATAATACCTGGTACACAAAAAAAAGATTATTTAACACAGCGAACATAAATAAATTTAAATCTATAATAAGTAAACAAAACTGGAACGACATTATACAAACAGACAATAATATAAATGAAAATTATAATTCTTTCAACAATCTTTTAATAAAAATTTTAAATCAATGTATTCCTATGCGTAAAACAAAAATTAAAACGACCTACAAAAAATACTGGCTCACCACAGGAATTAGAGTTTCCTGCAAAAACAAAAGGTTGTTAAAATTGTTTTCCCATAACACCAAAAACCGGATAATTACACAACATTATAAAAAATACGAAAAAATATTAAAAAGTACAGTTAACACTGCAAAAAAATTACAATACATTAATAAAATAAAGAAATCAGACAACAAAATAAAAACGATGTGGAGCATTATAAATGAGAAAACAAACAAAAAACCAAAAAAGGAGAAATGTAACATACAATTACAACACAATAATATTGTTATATTCGAACCCAAACAAATTGCGGATACTTTTAATGACTTCTTTGCGTCTATAGGAGAAAACAGTAACAATCCATCGGGCAGTGCACTGAGCGGCATATCAAAACTAAATCCCACGGAGAACACCATGTTCCTTAGCCCAGTAGAAGCTTGGGAAGTAAATAAATTAATTTAAAACCTAAAAAATAAACAAAGTTACGGTTTAGACGAAATCCCATCTACGTTATTGAAGAAATGCGCAGACGAACTCACTTTACCATTTTATCTACTATTAAACCAGTCTTTTACAGAAGGCACTTTCCCTGAATTGTTAAAGAGATCATTAATTAAACCAATCCATAAAAAGAACACGAAGACAGATCCTAGTAACTACCGCCCCATAGCTCTCTTGCCATCAGCATCCAAGATTTTCGAAAAAGCTATGTGTGATCGAATTTATACCTTTTGCGAAAAATTCCACGTATTAAGCGATTGTCAAAATGGATTCCGTAAAAACCGTTCCACCACATTAGCCGTCTACAAATATATTCAAGAAGCCCTAAATATTATAAATAACAAGGAATACGCCGTAGGGATACTACTGGACATGACCAAAGCATACGACAAGGTACAATTTAAAATACTACTGAATAAACTGTACGGAATAGGAATTCGCGGCAAAGCTCATGAATGGCTTACGTCATATTTAAAGAATAGAGAACAAGTCGTTGAAATCGAATACTATAACAACAATAGTAGAGAAATAGAAAAAATTCGATCTAAAAGCAGAACAACTAACGCTTCCATCCCCCAGGGAAGTGTTATAGGCGGCCTATTATTCCTCGTTTACATCAACGACTTACCGACAACCATAGAGGGGCCATGTGTGTTATTCGCGGATGACATATCCTTATTACTCTCATGTCAAAACAACACAAACATAGAAGAAAAACTCAATTCCACACTCACAAAAACATGTGACTGGATGACCTCACATAACTTAGAAATAAATTACAATAAAACTAAATTAATGACTTTTCACCCTCATCAAAAAGCTCCGCTACACTTAAATTTCAACTTTAATGGCACATTATTGGAGACTGTTGATGAATTTACATTACTAGGACTTACAATAGATAAACATATTAACTGGAAAACACATATACAAAGAACACGTTCAAAAATTTCAAGATTTTCATATGCCCTCCGCGAAATTAAAAAGACCACCAATTTTCAAACTGCCCTTACCACCTATTATGCGTATGCCAATGCATGGCTTAGCTACGGCATAACTCTCTGGGGAAATAGTACAGATACACCGACACTCTTTACTCTACAAAAGAAATTAGTCAGAATCATGGTAAACATTGATCAAACCGACAGCTGCAAACCCCACTTTCAAAAACATAATATTTTAACACTACCCAGTATTTATATTCTAGAAACATGTAAATTTGTCCGCAAGTATCCAGAGTTCTACACAAAGCGCGAAGACATCCAGTCACAATACACACTTAGGCACCGATCAAGGCTAAACATACCAACCTCCAAGCTAAAAATGCATTCTACAAGTCCCTATGTAATGTCTATAAAAGTATACAACAAACTGCCTGACATTATAAAGAATGAAGAAAAGTTCAATATATTTGTAAGAAATCTTAAGAAATTACTAATTAACAAATGCTATTACTCCTTAGAAGAATATTTAAATGATAAAAATAAATAATAGATATATAATTTAATATGATAATAAATACTATAATGATGATAATTGATAATAATAATTAATCATAAACACGCAATTTATAGGTATATGTAAAATAAATTAATGATACTAAATTATATGTATGATGTATTTAAAAAAAATACATAATATAATAATAATTTATCAAATAATATAAAAAAACAAAAATTAAATCAAACAGAAATAATTATAAATAAAATTAAAAACTTTATAAATTTAACAATATAACTAATAATTATTGTTGAAAGAACAACAATCCATATAAATGAATAAACAGAATTATTATAATACATAGATACTTATATAAAAATCATATAAATTATGTTAATACATTTTATAGATAAATAAGCGATATATTGGTTTATGCTAGGACATCTCCTGACCAAATGATTTTCAAAAACAGAGCTTCCTCTCTCCTATCCTTTTGCTGTGCCCTACAGGGTCCATAATGATCTAAATTATATAATTACCACCTAAGTTCACATTATGGTAAGGCAATAAAGATATTGAGTATTGAGTACTGATTTAAGGTCGGATAAAAATTTAAAAAAAAAACTTTAGAGGTGTCAAGGGACACCCGGATGGAACGAAGTTCCTTTCCAGGATTCATAATAGTTATAATTTTTTAATTATTTATTATGTACAAAAAACCTGTATACACTCAAAAAAAATATTCTCTCTCTCCCTATCTCTTTCTCTCTCCCTCTCTCTCCCCCCTCCGCCCCTCTCCCCCTCTCTCCCTCTCTACTCACAACAAAAAAAAACAACAACATACAAAATATATACGGTCGAATTGAGAAACCTCGTCCTTTTTTTGAAGTCGGTTAAAGCATGTCGTGACAACTTTTCGTAAGAATTTTTTCCGTCTAGCCCCCTTTCACAACGCGCGATAAGGAACTTCGTTCCAAAAGTATTGAAAAATGGTTGAAATGTGTTATATATGCTATTACTGATACTGCACCACAAAAAAAAAAATGCGCACTGGTTATAAAAATATCCTGTATACATAGTTCTTTCTATCCAAATTGACATCTCTTCTACCCAAGCACGGGGCGACCCGTAGACTCGCGTTTCTATGAAGACGAAGAGATAGTTACTCTTTGCACCGAGATTCTGAAGTTGCTTATGTGCCTATGTAGGTTTATATGAACTAAAATATTTTGACTTGATTTCCATAATAACAGGGAGGTATTGATGTAGTTAAGATGCGGCAAAGTATAACTTTTTCATTTGACTTTTCTTTGAATAGTCATTCAAAATGAACTTAGTGGGTTGTATTGATGATTTTAATGATTATTTCTGTAGAAATGTTTCTACTCCCAAGTGTCAAAAGTAGAAAAAAGTTGGTCATCATGCTTGACATTGTAGACTTGTCGACTTAAGAATTGAAACATTTCTTCTGTTCAGTTCATAGCTGTACTTATGCGGTAGAAATCTTTTGAAATCCGTGATGTTGTCTATTGTTCCATTGACAATCCCATTTCTTCCATTACAATTGTATACAATCAAGTTCTTCTAACTTAACAGACAGCTGTGCTGCTGGGGAGTTTGTTCCGCCACTTCTTCTTCCCAGCTAAATTACTAGGAAGTGTCGAAGGGCGGGCGTTTTAGGGGGACTGTCTTATGTAACTTTGACGTTCAAAAAGTGCTGACTCTCAGCCTAGTTGGAATAAATGACTTTTGATTTTGATTTATTGATTTTCAATAGTGGTCATGCTACGCCTGCAGTAGTCATAGTTGTAATTAGAATAGACACCCGAATAATTTTAAGCTTTATTTTTAAGTAATTGAATATGATTTGTTCTTTTTTTCCACCTTTTTGTACTATTTGGGCTGGGTATTTGTATTCTTTATTATTTTATATTCTGGGTACTTATATTCTTATCTTTTATTTACAGAATATCTGGCTGAAAAAGCAACTACTGAACATGAAGAAGAGTGTGTCAGAATCTACGTTCCTGGCGCATTTGGAGAAAGAGCGAGATCTGCTGGTAGAGTACTGGACCTCGGTCGAAGGACAGGAGATCTTACGTGCGACGTACAACGCCTAAACTTTTACTATTCTGTTATTAAACTACAGTAAACGATATTAATTTCACAATAACCTTTTATTCATCTGTTGAAAGTTTTAAGTGGTGATAACAAAATACAATAGGTTGTATTGACCTCCGAAAAAGATTTTTGTTGCAACAAATAAAATTTTGTTTCGTTAATTAAATAATACAATTTATGAAAACTAATTAAGAAAATATTTGCATATCCACGGTATTCTTTTGGCATAAGGCCAATGGCTGAACATTTATAAAATGACGAATTGTCAGACTGACATCAAAATTAATGTAAAAATTTAATAAAGTTAGTATGATGCGCCCTACGAATGTATAGGGGATTAGGTATTGTGTAAAGACTGTTATTATTGAGAGGGTTGATAAACAAAAGAGTGAATGTATAAAACGTTTATTTAGAATGGTTTGAATTATGTTTACGGCAGATTAGATCCTTGGTGTTAATTATCATTTAGTCCTAAAAAAATATGTTATGTTATAGATAAAATTGTTTATGTCCTCGTTTTAGATTTTATGAGTTTATACCTTAAGAGGGAAGCGCCAAGGTAACCCGCAAAATTCAATATTTCATACGATTTTGCGATTTGCTGAACGAGTATTTCATGAAATATCAGTCTATAGGGTTATATGAACATAGAGGTTTGTATTGATAATTTTAATTATTATAATACTGTAAATAAATACTTACTACGGTCGTGAATTTAGTTCAACATACAGCTTGAAACTAACCCGCAAAATGCAAAAAAAGGGAGAGACTTGGAATATGTGGGTTAAGATGGCGCTTCTGCCTTAAGGAATTAGCATAATTTTCTTTTTTCAGCCAAAGGTCGCTTTTACGGCTTTATTTACAAACATTTTGGTATCAAATAAGTTTATTGAATATTGTGTCACATTTGGTCACACCTATGTACAGTCGTACAGGAAAAAAGTAAAATGTTAATAAATAAAGCATAAAATGTTATTTCATAATAAAAATGTGTCTGTCCTCAGTTATGTTTATTACAGATTATACATAGTATTCTTCATTCCATTTTTTGTATGGAAGCTAAACTGAATATATCATTCTTGTTTCAATTTAAAACAATATTGTTTAAATCCTTCTATAATATATTCCTTCTATATTGTATTCATATTTATAAGTTTATCTAGAGGTAATTTATTTTTGGTTGAAATAAAGTGCCTTTTATGATATCGAAATATATTTTGATTAAAAACTTAAAAATGTACTATAAATATATATAAATAATAATTAGAGTACCGCCGACCATATTAATGTTTTTTAAAATGATGACTATTGGTGTATATGACATCACACGAATTTAACGCTATGGCCACATTGACTACACACCCCAACTAGATGTATAATTTTTTAGGAAAGGAGTTTTATACTGATGATCAGAACCAATGAGCAGATTATGAGCATGAGATGCACTAGATATGATGCACTTTCACCACATAGTACAAACAATATTTGTATGGTAGGCGAATGTCGCAAATACTATAAAAGTTGTTATTTGAGCACGATTAGATGCGTTAGTTGATAAAGATTACTTTATATTGAAATGACGGATGTGTAAATACTTCGTGGTGAAAAGGGTTCGACGAAATAAATGTTATATCTCGATTAATTCGGTAAGATGTTGAAAGTTTTGATTCAAATGAAGTAAAAATGTGTACATAATGGATTTAATGCTTTTCAATTGATGTGACCCTTAATATTTAATTATACCGTATAGGAAAATATTCCACCATGTGTTTTTTATTATAGTTTAACTGGTTGAAGGATACTACAATAGAAGTTTGATTGTTTTTCCATCTGGGGTCGTCCCGCAAAGTGTTAAATATAACATGTAGTTTGCGTTAGACCAGACTTGCTGGTTCACTAATGTGCATCCTTCAACTTTACAATATTCATTCACTGCTTTTTAGTGTCATTAGCAAATCGCATGGAATATTTCGATTTCTGTCACCATGTTTCGCAAATAATGTGTTGTATTGTGATGTCACTATGTCTCATCAATGTGTTGTCACGATATTATAAATTTATCTTATTGGTAAAATTGCTCCTTCGTAATATTTGTATTTCTATATACACGTATGTATACTAAGATATAATTTTCGACTTTGTAACAATGTATTTGGTATATTTTAAAGAAGTCCTGCAAGTGGTATCTTGTAACATTACATTACACAAAAATATGTATATGATTTGAATTTTCAAACTATATATTTTTAATATCAGGATAGAAACATAGTATTGTAATTATATGTTTTCAAAAACAAATAACTCTTTTCATTTGGACAAAACACCTTTATTTGGAATAATTATTGCATATATTTAGTTACGGTATATAAATTATGGGTTAAATAGTTTTAAGTCACAGAATTATGTCACATCAGAGCGTGTGGATAGTGTAATTATAATAATATTAAGTACTGTAACCTGTCTTTTATTTCATACACGTCATTTGCTAGTCGACTGTTGACCAAGCTATTTAGTACACAACTGTGTATAAAGTCCAGTTGATCCAGCGTCAGGGAATAGCTACATATCTGGCGTTTTGCTGAAGTGGGCAATTTCTCTTTAAGAGCTTTCGTTAGATGCCAAACACATAGTTTTACGGTAACATCACGCCTGGAATTCCCGATGTGTAACTTCCATACAAAGAGAATATAACCACTAGAGAGCGTATACGCCGATTTCTTCTAAGCACACGACTCACCACTGCGGGCCGGGGGACGAGGAAGAATGCGCGGCTGCAATTGGTCAGTTCAAGGTCAAGTTTCGTGGGTATGCCCATCGTGGGGCTGGTTTACTTCATTAAGGGAAAATAGTCGATATCGATAAAATGGATTTTAAAATTGTGATAAATACTCAATTAAAATCAAAGAAATCATATTTAATCAAAATCAATCACTAATAAAATTAAAGTTAGAGAATCCAAGAACAAAATTTATGCCACTATCATATTTGGTGTAGAAACGGAGTCGAATATCATCCCCAAGGCAGAAGTTACTATGGCCACGTGAGTTTTGGCGCCAGTTTACAAACGGATTGTCAAGACGAAGCTAAACAAGCCACAGTATTCGAATTGAATAAAACTTACATTAATTTTTGTTTTTATTTTCGATATAGACTTTCAGCTATTAAAGGTAACAGCACTAATTTTTACGATAAAAATACAAAGGGAAAGTAAGGGATAGATGCATTAGAATTGTCTAATGAAAGAACGAGACTTTTCCAAAAGACATCAACGCGGGACTCAACAGTGTGCTGGTTTATCCAACCACCATTTTAAATAGACCTCTACGGTGGATAATAATCTGATTAAATCAAAATTATTTTTCGTACTGTTTACGTACCGATGAAAAGTTATGCGATCCTTTTTATAACTAGAAGTTTTGGAATGTTTCCCACACCACTTCACCGCGCCTGAAGGCATTTTGATGCGTTATAATTGCAGATGAAGTTATATTATTTGCATTAATTTAGCGTGCACAGAGGTCTAACAATTGGTCACAACTAAAATGGTTACTAGAACCGTAGCCTTTGCATAGGCGACAAAATACTAATAGTTTTCGAGCGGCGGGGCACTGTATGCGCAGTCAAGTGGTTATATAGTCTTTGCTTCCATATAATACCCTATTCGAGTCGAGTCTATTGCCCCCTAACACTGTTCGACCTGGCAATCGAGCCCAGCACGCGTAGCATGACCACCGTAGAAATGGGTTTTGTCGACGGAAGAATAGAAAAAATTACAGATTGTAGAAAGATTAAAGACAGAATTAAAGATTGTAGAAAGATTTGTACCGTTTTATGCGGGCGTAGCATGACAATTCTATCTCTATTCTACCAAGAATAGACAAAACCGATTTCTACGGTGGTCGTGCTACGCGTGCAGGGGTGTACTACACAAGCTCGATAAATGGATGTGCGAATAACACTTGTGCGACAAAACTGTACTGCGACTCACCATAGTTCGAATGTACGCTTGTGCCACACACCTGAGCTCACGTAGTACACTTGGTTAGGTTAGGTTAAAACTGTGACCACCTACGGTGCCGCGACAGCGGCCGGCGAGTGCCAGAAACGACTTGATTCAGTGTGTCGCACAAGCGTGCATTTGCACTATGGTGAGTCGCAGTACAGTTTTGTCGCACAAGTGTTATTCGCACATCCATTTGTCGAACTCCCGTAGTACACTCCGACCCCCAGGGCCTCATGCTCAGCAGAAGCGCTTGCGACTACTAGACGAGGTAAGCATTTATGTGACGTCTTAGGGTTACTTCAGGATGTCTTAAATCTCTTTGCTTCAGGATAAACAGAAAAATCATCGCAGTCTCGAGCCTTCTCTGAACGCTATACAAACCGAGAGCAATCAAGTCGCAGTCATGCCCGATCTCTGACGGCTCGGTCGATATTCAAGCAATTTTCTACTTTGAAGCATGGTTATACGGTCCTATTTTCAATGGAGAATATGATAAAATTTGTGCAGTCACCATCTTAGATTTCATTTTGACTTCACTATCGGCTTTAGCACCCTCGGAAACTATAAAATAAAGTGGCATTCATCACATTTTTTAGTTACGTAATGCTTTCTACCAGTTTACACCAACCGCAAGCCGCGTTGTAGAACTTTCCAAAATGCGGTTTTAGCACCTCGCCTCCGTTGCTGTCACATCGACATGTCTGTTAAAATCATTGTGATCTTTATTTTCTTCACATTACAATTCCTGCTATCACAGATAAATTATCTGAACGAACGAATCTTCACGAGTTATGAACAACAACCAGAGTGAGTGAATTGAGCTCAGTAAATTTAGCACCCCACGTCGAATTAATTTGGTTAATTTTTTTTTAACCATTCATAGTATTTTTTTTTATTAGCTTACACTGTCCCACTGCTGAGCAAAGGCCTCCCCCAAATTCCTTTCAGGCATCCTTTTCCAGGGCCACCTCCATCCAGCGCTTGAAGTCGTCTTAGTATTAGCAATTTTTATTTTGAGTTGAGGAAAGCTATATAAACATTGGACACGCGAGGACTCTTAGACAGCGCTATCTTTGTAGCATTATTAGGTTATTCTTAAATCCTGTCGCCGAATATAGGCTGGTGTATTGTTGGCATAGCAGACCTGTCTTAGAACAAAAATTCGAAGACATGTGACATCTACCAACCCGCACTGGGCCCGCGTGGTAGATTGAGGCCCACTCCCTCTCACTTAGAGGAGGCCTGTGTCCCAGCAGTGGGAACATTATAGGCTGCTGATGAATAAAAACTGATTGATGCAAACAAACTTCAGTTCATATTTTATGTAGATAATAAAATAAACAGGTATAAAGTATTACTCTCCTATTCTCCCCGCTTTAAACACTACCGGGGCGAATGCTACTCAATCTGTGCGGATAGCACGCATCCGGATGAAAACACACCGCGGTAGATGATACTTGCAGTCACCCCGTTAAACTACGGGGTCGGCACAACCGGGGTGGATGAAACAATTTTTCCCCAACTATCCGACGACCAGGGTGGATGGGATGCACCAAGTATTTATGATTAAAAGCAACTACGATGTAGAACACGTAGGTAGCTTGTGGCTAAGTGAAGGACTTGTAGCTAAGGATTACAGCAGCACGGGTCGACCGATCAGGTTAAACTGCGCTTGCCACGGTCGGTTTGTGGATGGACGACCATCTTTACGACCCCTCCGAGCGTTAGCAAACAGGTAATGCCTTTGGTCCCGACTGTCATTTCTGGATTTTTGACAGTCGTAACGACTCGCCACCCGGTCGCAACTGGGAATTTTATTCCCGATTGCCACCTGGTTGCAACCTATGTGGGGGAGTCTGGGAATATTCGGCTTATAGCTGTCGTTATTTTGTTGATTTTACAACTACATGTTATACTAGAAGTGCTTATTTTCACTGCTCGGTAATCTGTATGTGGCTGGATTTGTGACAAATAAAACCAGTTTTATTTTAGTTACACTTCATTATAATTAATTACTTATTACACTTTCTCAGCTACATTAGAAATAATGGGCTTAGGTCTTGATTTGAATAACAATTTCTTTTTGACAATAGCCTTCACTTTATAGCTTGTCTTGTCTTCCACAACAACTTTTTCGATGACCGCCATCGGTTGCTCCAATTTTTGCTCTTTGCCATTGAGGATGTGGTGGCCGAGAACTAGAACTGGGTGTTTGTTTCTATTGCTGTAATGCAGGTCACCGACCACTTTAGCTTCTGTGAACTCCTCCTGTTTCGTTTGAATAAGACCCTGAAGTTCAACTATCGCCCACTCTGGTACTCCGTCATTTTCATTTTTACTGAAAAGATAGAAAGTCTTCATGAGAATCAATCACAAAAATTGAAGAGGACTGGCACTAAATAAAACAAGGAATGGTGTAAGAAGAATTTATTTTCTTAGTCGAAGAGCAGCTTCATTGTTTTTTATAAGGGCAACAAAGCTTCTGAGGAGTGTGTAAAATCACCATTGCCCATAAACATCTGTAATGTCAAAAGAGTTTGTATTGCGTAAATGTGTCAACACTAAGGTTCATGAATGTAATACTGGCAGGAGCAACCGTAGTGTTGTCGGGACGTACAGTAGCGGTTAGTATCGGAACTTCTTGAAGAGCGGGTGCTTCTGTCCGCTGTAGTGGCGGCGCTGCTCGTAGTACAGCGCGTCGTCGGCGCCGGCCAGCGACGACAGCGCGCCGGGCCGCCGCGCCACGCCGGCGCCGCCCACGCCGCCCTCGCGCTCCTCCTCGCACTCCGTCTCTGATGCTGCCAGCACCTGGACAGACAAACGTACATGAATGCTTTCATTTATTATTTACTAGTTCACAGGACAGACGCTATTCTATCGAAAGTAATTTCCGAATTTAAGTAAAAGTACTTTTCGGACAACTTTAAAACCTCATCCAGACTTTAGCGAGTTATGCCTGATTAAGATAATAGAAAAACGTGTCTGAAAACAAACCTGTTGAAGTAGCATGCCCTGCTCCTCTCGTGTGCCGTAAAATAAGTCCGGTTCCGTATCCATTCCTTTTAGTTCTGTGATGACCTGAAAACACGTCGACAGAAAATTATTACTATGAGGCTTTAAAAAACAAAAGTCCTTTATTCAAACATGGCTAAGAATTAGCACTTTTGGAACATAAGAATTACGTAGTACAGTCCCCCAAAATGCCCGCTCTTCAGGTCTTCTAAGTATTTAAGCAGGGGAGAACAAGTGGCGCAACTAACTCTCGAGCTAAAGATACAAAAAAATGTCAACACCTAGATTTAGTAGCCTGACTGTAATTGTAAAAAACATTAACCCCCTTATAAATAAGGTTTTTATTTAGATCAGGTTTAAACCACCAAGACAGTATTTGAATTAAGAACCCAAAATGTTTAGAAATGCATTTCTTTTTACAAAACTGACTACTTGTGGGGTACATGTGTTATTTTTGTATTAAGAACTTTACCTTCATCGAAATTGAGCTGGAAATGCAAAAGCTGGCTCAGAGCTTTAGGCTAGACATAAAGTTAGATAGCGTTTAATAATAAGACGGATCAAGTTTTTAAATGGAATTAATCAGTTGACAACAGGAGATCCCATTTACCTTGTAACTGTATCCTTGGTTGACGAGAAACCGTTGTCTCTTGCGACTGTACGCCATTTCGAGCGTGTCCTGTGACACCAGCGTGTAGAAGAACGCGTTGTACTCCTCCGCTAAGGCGCCTTTCTTGGCTCTCAATATACGACCTGAAAATATCATTCACACGAACAGTTAGTATAAACTTATTTGTAAAAACAACATGGCAACAACTAAAAACTTCAAAACAAGTATTTTTTTCTTTAACCTATAGTATAAAATTTTTGGAATTCTTTTTTTCAAACTCGACCTTTTGATACTCCGGTTTCACATGCTCGGTACCGTGTGGTGCCTGCCGGACGTAAAGAATAACACCACCCCAATTCTTATCGTGGGTGTCGTAAAAGGCGACTAAGGGACTTACTAGAGAACGCGGCAGCGTTCTCTATGCATTTTACCACCATACTGCGATTGCCAACCCACCTGCCAAGCGTGGCGATTATGGCAAAGCCCCCCAAATTGGAGGAGGCCAAGTCCAGCAGTGGACGTGTTACGGCTGAAATGATGATGATGACTCCGGTTTTGGTTTTATAAAAATAATTGAATGATATCTAGATACATATTTACGTGAACAAATCAGCCCTGTCTTTGTTATCGAGCAGTCGGGTTAAAAAACATAGTGAAGCTTTAATGTTTACCTAAACGTTGAGCTTCCTGACGACGGGAACCGCCGTGAGATGAAATTTGGATCAATACATTAGCTTCAGGCAAATCGAAACTGGTATCGGCCACTTTACTGACGAATATCGTGTTCACTTTATGGTTGAATTTGAAGTTCTGCAATATCTGAATCCTCTCGCTCTGTGACGTGGGTCCGTAGATGTAGGGCTTGTTCATTTTGACGGCGTAGTGTCGGAGGGCGAATACGTTGTCTGAGAATACGATGGTCTTGTCGCCGCGTCGCTCGTGATATCTCACGAGGAACTGACACGCACGGAATTTTGATGGATTCATTACGTACAGCAACATCTTTTTGTTTATCCTGAAAATAGATTAAACAAGATAAATCAGTGTCTTTTAATTTCAAGAATTATTAGTTCTCTAGACAGAATTTCAACAGGAATTTGCCAAGTCTGCAGATAATATAAGGCACAAGTTTGTAAGGAAACCCAGTACGCTCTCTTTCCGTACTCTCATAATAGGATGAAATGGCCGTCAAACGCGACTGGACAGCTGTTAGGCATTCTATTTTTCGAGAGAAACCAATACAAGTTTTTTCGTCACAGATTTAGTCATACGATTACTAACAAAACTGACGAAAGTATTGCGCTTACTTCTGTATAAGATATTCCCTGTAGAACTCGGGCGTCATGGGACACCACACCTCGGCACACTGCACGCGCGCGATGTACCCGTTCGCTTGTAACTCCAGCCAGTTCGCTTCGTATAACTTCGGACCGATCAAGAAGTTCAGATCGGCGATCTTGTCGTCCTCTCGAAGTAGTGTGGCGGTTAAACCTGCGTAAAAGAGGTAGTGAGAATCGGGGATTGCTGCGTTGAAAGGTGTTTTGTGCGATATCCTTTGGTAACGAAATTGAACTAAGGAAGGATTTGTGAAAATTCATCCCCTAAAAGTGTTAAATAGGTGAAAGTTTGTATGGAAATTCGAAATTTTGCTACTGGGAAATTCTGTCGGGTGCACCGCTTGTGGCGTAATAATTTCAGTGTTTACTGAGGTGACGTGAGACTGAAAATTATACCTTTGGTCGACAGCACCGCATTAAAGTGCAACTGCATTGCGGTAAATTGATAATTCAGGTTGAACTTAACCCAGTTAAAGCACGTTAAATATTGAGATGCGGTTTAAAAATGTACATCCTAATATCCATATCATCCCCACTCCTGCGCCTGCAGTAGCTAATAGTTAGTTACCTAGCTTGGCATGCGAGTGCACTATAGTGAGCACTCGGCGGAACATCTTGGCGGGTATGGTGTGCACCTCGTCCAGAACTACGAGGCCCCACTCCTGCGCCTGCAGCCACTTCATGGTCTGCTCGGCCTCCCACGAGCGCCGCTGGCCGTGAGTGATCATAGAGTAGGTTGTGATTAGGATGCCAGCACCCATCGGCTTGTCTTTGGCTTCTGATGTGAATCTGTAAGAGGAAATTACTGAATAAGTACATTAATTTCAAATTCTTTAAAAGACTTTATGTCGTTCAGTGACAGAGCATTCAGAAATAGCGGCGTTTTAAAAGTATATAACTAACTTTAGTTGGCAGTATCAGTGTCAAGCCGTAGTACCTGCAGATCATGCTGTCGTCGGCGGTGGACCAGCACTTGAACTGCTGCTTCCACTGCTCCACGGACACGCCGGAGTTGCACAGCACGAGCGCTCGCTTGCGCACCGTGCACACGGCCGTCACGCCCACCAGCGACTTGCCCGCGCCGCACGGCAGCACTATCACTCCTGAACTGGGTACGAAACAAAACAATACAGATGTACAAACGCCAACACATCTAGCTACCCGAAAACGTACTGACGCACGACTCACGACACTAACTGTAACACGAATTTTACTTTAGCGATAAAGTTGAAAACCTATTAAGAAATTTGACAGATTGTAGTAGCTTTGTGGGCTGGCGTCTGTACTTAAAAAAAAAATCTTAATTTCACTAACAGAAAATATACTATCTAAACCCTACACCTAAACCACTGGGTCTGGAAGCATAAAATTTTTCCTTATTTTATAATGTCAGCACTAGGGATGTATTTTAGAAAATTCATTCTTTCATCATTTCAGCCGTAAGACGTCGACTGCTGGACTTAGGCCTCCCCAAATTTGGGGGGCTTTGCCATAATCGCCACGCTTGGCAGTCGGGTTGGCGATCGCAGTATGGTGGTAAAATGCATAGAGAACGCTGCTGCCCATTCTCTAGTAAGACCCTTAGTCGCCTTTTACGATACCCACAGGAAGAAATGGAGTGGTGTTATTCTTTACGGCTGAAAGTTTGTATTGAACTTTGTCACTTTTACCAATGCGAAATAATAATAGTGTTAAACATGGTATTTCTGAATGAATTGCCAAAACGTCGTAAACTTGATGGATATTGGAAATAAAACAAAAAGCTTGTTCGGCGCCAGACCTACCTTCCAGGACAGACAAGAAAACAGGCCAACTTTGGGCGGGTCTTAGGTAAGCGTGGGTCGAACTGTCCGCCGTGCGCGGAGCTGATTAACAAATATTCAATCACTCACCTGGTTGAGGAAAACTCGAGGTCTCAGGTACTGAGCCTACTTGGATTTATGTATGTAAATGAGTGTATATTGTATTGTGTAGTGAAGTAAGTATTCAGGATTCCAGGCCGCTTCAATACGCTCGAGATTTCCAAGCACGCGGTTCAATAGGTCACTAACACCTCAAAGTATTTCAATCAAATTCCAAAATAAAACCCGTTCAATATCGTCAAAAGGGGTGGCTTACACACAAAACAATCGGATCACAACAAATTGTCCGCAAAACTATAGATTCAACAAGATTAATTAACAACAAGGCTCTCAAGACAAAATACCAACCAGCCAGCCATTATCAAGATCAAACTCAAGTGTCAAAATCAAACTGACAAGTGACAGTTTTCCCTCTGTTACACGTTATGATGCGTAGGCGCATAGAGTAAACAAAAAACTGTCGTACAGTCGGTTGTCTGTGGTCACGGGACGGAACAAAGCTAATAGCAATGCAAACAAAAATAATAAGATAAATGGGACTCTAGGACTACATGGTGAGAGCCGGAACACGGGGTACGTAGAACCGAAACCGAAAACGTAAATTAGAAGCCAGTGAACCAATATGTTGTAAACTCAAATTTGAGGGAAACTGCAAATACAGTATTTTAAATACATGACTAATCTAGACCCTCAATTTGAAAATCTGCTAGGTTACACCTCTCCATAGCCCGTTGGAGAAATACATTGGGATGTTACATTAAATGATAAAACTTACAAGTACAGACAAAATTCTTTTATAGTGCGTGCAAGTAACAACTTCAAAAGCGTGTGTAAACAGTATGATTTCGATCCTTTCGTAACAAGTGTGTCCTCGGCCAGAAAGTGTCTGAGCCTTGGTTTTTTTAATTAAGATTTTGTATATCCTGGAATACGTTGGATGCGAGAAGCACAGAATAGGTCGAAGTGGCGGTGCTTGGGGGAGTCCAGCAGTGGACGTCTTTCGGCTGAAATGATGATGATGATGATGATATCCTGGTTTTGATGCTTGCTTTGAATATAAAATATGAATTTAGTTTAAGCATTAATGTTATACTGTTTTTTTTTTTCTTTCTATTCTTTGTTTTTGGTACCCGAGTTGTAATGTTTACACTCTTTCTTTCTTTCTAATCTGTTCCTATAAGTGATGACTTGTAATTGTGTGTCAGTCTCACACACAATTTTTTATTCTGTTTGTTTTAGCTGTAAGTCATCCAAAGTTATTTAATAAATAAATAAATGATTTTGTTTCTGTAAGTAAGTTTGTACAAACACTTTTACATGTCAATCAATTTTTATTTAACTAGATGAAGTCGGCGTTTCCTATCTTACTACTCTGAGAAGAAAAGCCGAAACGAACTCAGAGGTCACAGCCTCTTTTAAAGTCATCTCACACAGCGCTTTCACACATAATCACAGTGTGTTTGTACACTTGGTAAACACAAGTAAGGCGCGCTAAAAAGTACTGTTGACAAAATATTCTTACGTGTTCATACGAAGTTTTTCAATACACTTGCGAGGAAACAATGCAATTATATTGAACACTAGCTTTTGCCCGCGGCTTCGCCCGCGTGGATGTCGGAAATTATCGCGAGAGGACGTACCACGGAGCAAATACAAAGAGGAGTCGGCCTAAACAACTGTGCACTGTGATTTTCAACTAGGTCCTGACGTCATCAAGTAGGCGCGGCCTTAGTCAGTGTATTGTTGGCGTTCGCCCTGTACACAACTAAGTAAAAGTTCACATTTTTTCAGTATATTCGCGCTAGACGAAACTAAGAATGAAGTGTTGTGTTTTATCGTGTAAAAACTACTCGGATAGACGTTCTGATGCTATGAATGGTATCACATTTCATTTGTAAGTAATTTTAAACGTAATTTATAAAAAAATGTTCTAGAAATATGTCATAACTTCGTTGTTTCCAAATATAATTCTACCCGACAATAGATGGCGACACTTTGTGACATGGGTACTAAAATTATTTAGTTACGTAGAGCTCAGTATTAATATATTTTAATAATTATATGTACTGAAATTTGTTCAACATTAATTCCCAAAAACCTTTCAATCGCCAAAATATTGTTGTTTAGTTTTTATCGTGGTTTTTATATCATTTTGTCATCAGGCCGCCATCTATCGTCAACCATGAACAACAAACAAAAAACAGGGCCGTAATTAGATTCTAATTATTTTACCAAATGTTCCGCGACTGTGTCATAAATGGAAAGTGAAACATTAAAGATGCTGGACATAAAAATAGGCTTCGTCCCAACACATCCCTCGTCCCAACTCGTCCGGTACGTATATATATCTTACATGTATGAAACAGAAGTTGCAAAAGTACTGACGGAATGAAGTTTCTACATCGTAGCACTTTTCCGTCAAACTGTATCCTTGCAGCTAATTTATATATATAAAAATGAATCTGAAATCTATATACATAACTTCCGAACAACTGCAGCAAATTGGATTTTTTTTTTGTGTTTGTTTTCTGTCAGGAGAAGGTAGTTTAAAAAAAAGTGAAAATGTTAAAAAAAAATATACGGGTGAACATTCCACTAGGTATATAAAAATCGGGCGAGTTAGGACCAGGCACCAGGGATGAGATGGGACGAAGCCTAAAAATACAATAATTCTATCTACAATCATTTAATTTCAGTACTTTGCCTCCGCGAGACAACTAGTATGTTCGTTGTTGTTTATTTAATTTAAAGTACTTAAAGCCCACCTAGTTTATTTATTTACACTTTAAATGATTTGTGTTCTAGATTGCCATCCGAAGCTAATCTAAGACAGCAATGGGTTAGAAAAATTAATAGACAAGACTGGTCTCCGACCAAATATACAAAAATTTGTTCATGTCATTTTAAAGATGAAGAGTTCATCGTGACGAAAAAAGGCCTTAGAAAATTAAAGAAGGGAGCTTTACCTTGTTTAAAACTAGATATATCGGTTCGTTTTAATGCTGTTTGTGTTTATCAGTTTCAATTATTTTGGAAGAATGAGTAAATTTCATATTTATTGATTAATCCTTTATGTTACAGCTTAAAAGAAAATTTACAGAGCCAACGACATCATCACCAAAGCCTAGCACACCTACAAGTGATTTAAATGAATTTCTGATACTGCATGATACGCCAAGAAAGAAGAAGTTAAAGCAAGAAATTGCACAACTTCGGTGGAAAGCAAGAGCAGATAAATTAAAGATCAGAAGACTTCAAATGAAAGTTAAGCGTTTGAAGAAGAAGGTACCTATCTAGTGGCACTACCTTCGCCTCACGCAGTGCCTTAAGATGTTTTTTTTTTCTAAATCAAATTCATTTTCTCCTTTTATTTCAGGTTCAAAATTTAAGTGCCTTACTTAAAGAATTGGAAAGTAAACGTTTTCTATTGGGAGAGGAAACAGAAATTTTAACATCAATAAATGTTAAGTTGAAAGACTTAGTAGGGCGTCAGTTGGCAAAAAGTAAAAAAAAACCATTGACGAAGGAATATTCTCCAGCTCTCCGATCATTCGCTTTAACACTCCATTATTTTTCGCCAAATGCTTACTCATATGTCAGAAAAACTTTCGATACTTGCTTACCACATCCGAGAACTATTTCTAAATGGTATGAAAGTGTCAATGGTGAAGCCGGATTTACAGCTGAAGCTTTTAACATATTAAAGTACAAAACTAACTCCTCAGGGAAACGCGCTTTGTGCAGTCTTATGATGGATGAAATGGCTATTAGGAAACACGTATGGTGTCGACGTTGTTTCACTTACAATTGATGGCTGCGCGGCAAATATTGCTATGCTTAAAAAATTAGGATGTTCGTTAGAACCTCCTAATATGAACACTACTTTCAAACATCCTAGTACTAACTACGAAGTAGCAGTATTCCTTGACGCATGTCATATGCTAAAACTTGTGCGCAACGCATTTGAAAACAAACAGAAGTTTCTTGATTATCAGGGTAATTTTACTGAATGGTTAAAAAATAAACACTTAAATTTTCAGCGACAAAAAATGAAAGTAAAATTAGCCAGTCAACTTTTCAGTAATAGCGTAGCAGATGCACTCCACGTTTGTGAAAAAAGTAATGCAGAATTCAAAAATGTGGCGGCTACAATTACTTTTATCCGGTTAGTTAACAATATCTTTGACATTCTCAACTCACGAAATATGCGTCAGTATGAATTCAAGAAACCCTTATTTGAAAAGAATATTTTGAAAACACGGAAGTATTTAGAATACGCTAAACATTACATTATGTTCATGGTAGCTCCCGATGAAGGAAAGCCCGTTATCGCCACTAATCGTAAAACTGGTTTTATTGGTCTTTTAACATGTATAAATAGTACACTTTTCTTGTATGACCGCCTCGTCGAAAAAGAAAAGGTACTTAAATATCTAACTTTGTACAAATTTTCTCAGGATCATTTAGAACTATTTTTTGGGGTATTAAGAGCACATGGAAGGGCCAATAATAATCCAACATCACGTCAATTTAAATCAGCATACAAAAAAACTCTGATAAATACAGAGATGAAAGAAGGTTTCAGAGGTAATTGCATTCCTTTACAGGATATTTCCATTTTAAAGGAATCCTCTGTACACAAAATTAATATAACTTCAGAACGTTATCGAATTTCGCAGAATGACTCAAGTGAGGCATTATTAGATGACGAACCCATGCCTGATGATTTGTTGTTAGAATTTGATGAGCATTTAAATACAACGATAAGTGATTATTTGCGCCGTCAAATAGTTGCATATATTTCTGGGTTTGTAGTCAATTATTTGCATTCCAAAATCAAATGTGAGAGCTGTCTTCATGAATTATATGCTGATAATTACGATGACGATGACCTTTATTTGATAAAAACTAAAAATAAAGGAGGTCTTACTTTCCCATCTAAAGATGTCATTAATATATGTATACGAACCGAATGTAGTATCCGTTGTGTTAAATCGCACTCTTTGAATACTCCTAATTTCCGTAAACATAAAATTGTATCGAATACGTTAAAATCGCTTATTGGACAAGATTATTTTAAACAATCGGTGAATCATATGTTCGACCAGTCACCGACTGATAATCATATTATTCTTCTGACTAAATCTATAGCTGAAAAATATATAGATATTCGTTTTAAGCACTTTGCAACCATAGAAAACGATAGAGAAACCAACCGACAACAACTAAGGCCTGTTGGTCTAGTGGTTAGTGACCCTGACTGCTATGCCGGAGGTCGTGGGTTCGATTCCCACCCAGGACAAATGTTTGTGTGATGAGCACGATCATTTGTTCTGTGTCTGGGTGTAATTTATCTATAATATGTATGTATTTAGAAATATATAAGTATGTTTATCAGTTGTCTAGTACCCATAACACAAGCTCTGCTTAGCTTGGGACTAGATGGCGTTGTGTGATAGTTGTGGAATATTATTATTATTATTATATTACTAAGCAAAGCAGTTATTTTTGCAGGAAATTGAATTTTTTTTTTTTGTCATTATTATGTGTGATATTATTTATTTTGCCTCTGTAATCCTTTTACCTACTTGAGCGTTTCAAAAGATTCATGTTTGGTATGAAGTTTTTTTGGCGCCATGCGGCTTTTGAATTGCAGAGCTTCGACTATTTTCGCAGAAGCGCACACAAACCAAATTACCGTTAATTAATTATTTTTGTTATTTTATTTTTAGTCTTCAGATACCTACCGTTATATACCACTTAGTAAATGTATACCTAGCTATACCTATTACTACATTCAAATTACCTTGTTAAAGTAGAAACTACGTGGAGTTGTCACTAAGCGAATTTGTCATTTTAAGAAGTTGACATTGTTAGAAGATTACCTTATGACCGAATGTTAGGAATCTGGGACAAGCCTAGCGGGAAGGCTCAGTTCGGCCGCGTACGCTATCAGGAAAGTAAGTCAATACACTGACATTGATACAGCTCGGTTAATCTATTTTAGTAATTTTCATAGCATTATGTCCTTAGCCATTCTGCTTTGGGGCAAACCCAAAACTATTCAAAATATTTTTGTTCTTCAAAAACAAGCTGTTGGAGCGATTTGCCAACTAGGTGCTAGAGTTTCTCTTAGAGATTTGTTTAAAGAAATTGGTTTTTGTTATTATTAGTTTTAATTAACTGTTATTTTGAATTAACTGTTATTTTACTCCGAAGGTCCTTTTTTTTTTGATCTCGGTGTGGAAATCCTCGTGGATGTCCTCTACCCTGTGGTGGGCGGAGGCGTCTGTCAGACTCTTACTGACTAAAACCACCCCGGTGTTCCGTCCCACACCTACGTCGGGGACCACGGGAACCAATATACTCCGAAGGTCCTAGTTTAACAATTGTAACTTCCACTTATCTATATGCATCATTGTATATGTTACATAATGCATGATTGTATATATAAGCGGGCACGCCTTTTATGCCTAGAGGCTTTTATTAAGGTTTTAAGTTCTATTAACGTTTTTATTATTTATTTCAGCTTGAGTTTAGTTTTCATTGCTTTGTTGCTATATTTAAGTTTTGTTTTCGTAACATGAATTACTTAATTTTATGTATAGAATCAAGTTCTTCTTACTTAACAGACAGCTGTGCTGATTTTTGTTTTTTTTTTTTTTTTGATATTAGTTTGTCATTGTGAGAAATCGACATTTTGAGAAATTGACATTATGCGGATTGGACATTCTAAGAAGTTGACATTCTGAGAAGTGGGCATTTTGCGTCTAGTCAAAATTTTAACACTTTGGCAGTATGCGATGATACGGTCGTGTTAGGTCCAGTAGCAACATTATAATAAGCGTGTTCTCGGACAGGTGGGTCTCTCCACTGCTTTGCCACTGGATATGTTTACATATTGCACTGTGAGCAGCGGGCAGTGCTTCCCGGTTCTAATGTTTTTAACTGCTATATTTCGTGTGTTTTTTGCTTTCTTTGTTTAATTGTTGATGTCAATTGTAGTATTTAAAATGTATTTTTTTTTATTTGTGTGTGAAATATAGATGTTTTGAAAAATAAATGTTTATGTTTAATGTTTGTCATTTTAAAAATAAGAAACACATTGATTATCTTCTCGTCATGCATCAAAAATATTTTTAATTTAAAATTATTGTTTTTCGTAAAAAATACGTAAGATGAGTAAAAAAACAGAGTACTCCCTGGTACGCAAATTCTGAGTACAACCCTGTTGCATCCTGCACTTAGTGACATCTAGTATGAGATAGATAAATAACTATAGAAGCAAAATTTACAGTACGAGTACAAGTTTTGCTATTAACCGGTAGATGGAAAATAAAGAAGTGGGCGGGATCTAACACCCCTCGCCCCGCAAAATGTCACGCGTTGTTTCTTAGGAAAATCTAATTACAACATCTCCTCTTTGTATTTGCTCCGTGGGACGTACTACCGCGGTTAATGTATGTATTAAGAATGCATCAATCCAGGTTATATAGGTAATTACCCGCGACTTCGTCCGCGTGGTATTTTTAAGAAAAAAGTTTTTCGTACGTTTTTTTTTTTCGTGAAATTTTTTTTTTTTTTTTTCTAAAATAAAAGTAGCCTAAGTTACTCCTTGTTACATCAGCTATCTGCCAGTGAAAGTCCCGTCAAAATCAGTCCAGCTATTTCAGAGATTAGCCGGAACAGACAGACAGACAAAAATTGTAAAAAATGTTGTTTTGGTATATGAACCGTGTATACATCCATATACACTTAGTAAAAAGCGGTTGTTTTAATATTAAAAACAGACACTCCAATGTTATTTATTTGTCTAGATTGGTTGTTTATACTGTTACGTAGATCGTAAAGTCTAGAAACATCGTGCTAACTCCATCTCAGAAAGGGACAACATTACGTAGATCGAAAAGTCTAGAAACGTCACGCTAATTCCATCTAAGGATGGGGCAGTGTTGAAACTTCTAGATACGACACGCTAACGCCATCTGTTATCAAGTAGCAAGTACTACGAACAATTGTACGTAGACGCCACCGCCATCTATTGTTGAGTAGCGGGATTAAACAGTAAATAGATGTCTGTGGAAGGTTCTCGAAGTTTCGAATCTACTTGTAAACTGTGGAAAAGTGTTGAATGTTCGCGAATGTTCTGCTCGGGATATAAATAGCGGATTGTCGGCCCGATGGGCAGTTCGATTTCGGAAGCGAGCGAATACGAATCAAGCGATACACTACAAGCGAAACAAGTGATTCTGTTTGACTATTGCGATATTGTGATTGTTTAATTAAACTGTGGTGTGTTTCGATAATTTTGGCTTAAATTAATTTATCCCGAAACCCAGCTCGTAACAATACGTACCGAGCCCGACCGTTTCCGAACATCTTCCGAAGGCTCTTTTCCTGGTAGGGGCGCAGCACCGCGGTGGGCTTCAGATCTATGTTGATGTCAGGGTTGATAGTGTCATTGCGGAAGTCATACTCCGCCAACAACGGGTGTTCCAGCTCGATACAACGCTTTTGTATCACCTATAATGATTAGGATAGTATAGGTGTTATTATTTCCGTTCTTTCTTTATAAACTTAGGAATTGTACACACGCCTAAATATCAAGCTATACAAAATCAAAAGTCGTTTATTCAAACTAGGCTGAGAGTCAGCACTTTTTGAACGTCAACATATACGTATACATTTCCAGTATAAGCTGAAATCTCATTGTCCCAAATGCCTATACAATGCGAGGTCAGTTAAAACTGGAAATGTATAGCTTGAGCTGTACCCGTACCAAAATGGGGTTGTTAACTGACAAAATTGTAATCCTTCCTTTTTATTGTGTGTGTGGTTGATGCAAAACCTTTAGTGGGCTAAAGTGTACAACGCATAATGGATGCAACTAGCGAATAAATCAATGCACCTGATGAAACTGGTTTGGATTCGCCCCAATTAAACAGTTCTTAAGAAGAACGTACTCCAAATAAAGTTTAACCATGTAAATTAGATAGTCAAAACTGAAAAAGCGACTTTTGATTATGACAGTGAGTGTACCTCAATCTTATCAGGATCGACTTCGAAAGCGACGGCGGTGTTAGCTGTAATGTCGGTAGCCTCGTCGTCGTCATCCTCCTTGTCCAGTTGCTGGTAGAACTGGCTGATGTCGTCCGGGACTGCACCGTTAGCAGCCGGCGGCTTGTCGCTAGTCTCGCCTAATGAGGTACAGTTTTATTAGTACTGTATAAATTAATTGCCTCGTTTGTATAGTGGTCGCTGGCTCTACTGTTGAGCATGAGGTCTTTTTTTTTTTTTTTTTTGGATGGGAAATCATCAAATGACTTCTCCCGCTCTGAGCGGAGCGGGAGGGCGTGTCAGACTTTTACTGACTAAAACCCACCCGTGTTCCTTCAGTTGCCCATGTGCCAGGGTCACGGTATCTCTTTTGAACAATCACGCTACCCCGGCAGGCATCGGTCCTAGCAGACACCTTCAGTGCTGCTGACATCTCTTTGAGGCGCGCGTGGAACACTACGCGCCGTCGACCCGAGCTTGGTCCTTACCGGGCGGCGAGCTACCCATTGCTCGCCACAAGCATGAGGTCTTGGGCTCAATTACCAGGTCGGGTAAAGCGTTATCTAGAATTTCTCAATAGCAGCCCGGAGTCTGGAGGCTCACACCTTATTGCATGGGTCTTAAAACATAACAGGCGAAATGTGTGTGTGTACTATAGGTACCTTTGCCTAACCCTTCAAGGAAACAAGGGGTAATGTTATGTTACTTTATATAAAATAATAATAATAGTGCTCTAGATCGAATTTCGGCAATGGCCGTCAATCTCAGTGGAACCCAGCAAGTTCCGCGGGAGATATTATAGTGCACAAGTGCGTGTGCAGACACAGGTGCACTCACTCTTCTCTCACATAACCCGATGAGACAGCAATTATTATAAGAAATGGTATGCAGAGCGTGATTACCTTTTGTTACTATTCTTGTAAATATGTCGCTGGTGTGCCTCGTGTAATAAATAAATATAAAATGTAGCTAGTTTGATAAGCTCACAGTATGTGGTTGGACCAACCTGGTTTAAGAGCAGTAGCCGATTTATCAGGTAGTGCGGAAGATAAGAAGTCGTCATCGCCGTCACGTCGCAGCCTGCACTGTTGGATCACTGGGTCGCGCAACAGCTTCTGAAGTACCTCCACATGCTTACTCTCCACCAGATACCTATAACAAACACACACTGATGACTGACACATTAGTATCTGATTATCTGTACATATTTTAAGTTAAATTAGTTTTTCGTTTCTGTCTGTGTAACCAAGTTGTTCTTCTAAACTCCACAATAGATTTTGATTAGGTTTTCGCCATCATTTAGAGAATTTATTCTGCAATGTTTATGTGTATCATCATCATCATTTCAGCCGAAAGACGTCCACTGCTGGACATACGCCTCCCCCAAGCACCGCCACTTCGACCTATTCTGTGCTTCTCGCATCCAACGTATTGTCGGAGGCCTTCCAACGCTCTGTCTTCCAGTACGCGGTCGCCACTCCAGAATCTTCCGGCCCCATTGGCCATGTGTTCTGTGAGCGATGTGCTCTGCCCACTGCCACTTAAGTTTGGCAATTCTTCGGGCTATGTCGGTTACCTTGGTTTTCCTACGGATCTCTACATTTCTGATTCGATTGGGTAGGGAAACTCCAAGCATAGCCCTCTCCATTGCTCTTTGGGTGACTGAGCCTTCTTATGAGGCCCATTGTGAGCGACCACGTCTCAGTGCCATATTTCATCACTGGCAACACACACTGGACCAGTGTGTGTTATGTGTATAATATGTACATTTATATTTCACTTACATACAATAAAATAAAGAAAACATGTGAGAGCTTCTTTCATTTGTCTTACTAAGATACTGCACAATCTATTTACAATTGAATAAATAATACACATACATTCAGTGATTTTCACTCACCTATTATGCTTGAGCACCAGCTTCACCTTGCCATATGACAGGGTACACAGCTGTATGAACTCTATGATGCCAGCCGGCACAGCGCACTTGCTGAGCCTCTGTAGGTACTCAATAATGTCATTAGTCTGTAAGCCCACGGACACAGCAGCGTATAGACTGTAGGCTGTCAGTTTGTACTCATGAATGTGTTGTGGCCTAAAAAGAAATAAGAGAAAGTATATATTATGGGACAACTGACTCATGATTGTAATATCTGTTCTCAAAGTATCTGACGAAAATGTAAATAAATACATCAAAAACATATCAGTGGATGCCAATTTTTTATGCAATTGAGTTTACAATTTGAGTGCTTTGTTGTAATTTTAAGTATCCTTAAAGATGTTTTCCATACTACAATTCTAGATAATCGTATTTTTATAAGTTTATTTAATTTAAATTGAATAATTATTCAAAACACAAAACCGGTCGAAGTGGCGGAGCTTGGGGGAGGCCTCTGCTGGACATAGGCCTCCCCCAAGCTCCGCCACGTGGACGTCTTTCGGCTGAAATGATGAATGATGATGAATTATTCAAATGCTAATTGTTACAATAAGAGGAGAGATATATTCGTGGTGTGGTTGAAACCGTCCAAATACAGTTGAATGAATTACTAATTCTCTTTATTGAGTGAATGCGTAAGAATTTAAACTGAACAGGGTTTCTTTACACTTTCATTATTCTTTTGAAAATGACTATACCTAAAAGCATTGTGACGTAAAACCAGAGAATCCTTCTTATTTACATAACATAATATTTTTAATAGGCAACATGCAATATTTTTATTTTTGTTTTCACTTTAAAGAATTCCATGTAGAATAGACCACAAATATATAAAAAAATTAAAATATTGTAATTTATCGGAAAAAATGAGGTTTTAAATTGACAGTTTAAATTTTCCCGCGAAAACGGACCTATAGTTCCGATGACGTCATTCTTGTCTGTCACTGGTTGTATTTGTTGGTCGGCTTTCATACTTTTGCATATTTTTTCGACTTTTGAGATAGTTTTTTTTGAAAAATTTAAAATGGACTATCCGTCAACATCAGGTGATCATAACAATACCACTAATAATCCAGCCAGTGAGTCAGTGTATACTTAAACAAAGTTTCCAAATAAATTGTTTTTGACTGGACCTTGAGACCCAAAACTGAGAAAAAGTTGGTTTCAAGCTGCGAAAAGAAATTTCAGTTTTCTCCAAACACCATTTCAATACTCAAAACTTTATTGCAATCCACAATACATCACATCATCATCATGCATCATTCATTCTTCATTGCATAGCTTTCTTTCCTTTTTGCATTATTCGATGCTGTGAACTGTGAAGATCACTTTGACGTAATAAGTCAGCGAATATACTTGTTATATGTTTAGTAAATCTGCTTGTACGTGAAAACACGTTAGTAACCTACCTAATACTTACAAACTTGTCTATAACATGTATTACATTTATAGTTGGAGAATGACGTCAAAAATTGGATTAAAGTTTAAAATGGGTGGAGGAAAACTTTTTCTGAAAAATAACTCTTAGTAAATTCCTGGAATCTGCTTTTATAAACCTACCTTCCTTTTTTTACAATAAAAATGCAATTAATATTCCCATAAAATAATATTAACTTTTACATCCATAGCCTCAATAAGTTGTCATAACAGGAGTGAGGTGACGTCACTCTTGTTATAAACGCTGATTGGTGTTTTGAAATACGTTTTGTTTCAAGTCATTTTTAACTCGTAATTATTGTTAAAAATGAACATTATGTAACATAAAAACATTGCAGTGGCCCTTCTTTTATACTTTTTTAACATTTTAATCATAAAATTTTCATAAATATTATATTTGCATCTTCCCTATTCTTTACAAGAAGTAGTATTAATAAATAAACTAAAAATACATACCGACACACAGGCTCTGCAATAGCGATTAGGAAATCATGAGCATGTCTGTACACCGGTGAGAATGCTTCCAGGAATATATGGCCATTTGGTGCCACCCATAATGGACGACTGGAACTGTCAGGCTTCAATGCCATTTGACTTCTGGAATGTGCAAATTTTCATTTAGTGGACATGATCACACAGCTCTCATTTTCATTAAAATAACAATACTTACCAAAGACTGGAAGAAAAAACTGTGACTGGCCAATTTTTGCCACAGGAAAGAGGAGGTCCTTCTCAGAGAGAAAAGGCCTGTGGCCCACCAGAGGGAATATTACAGGCTGATTATGCTACTGACTATTTCTGATACCTTTTGTGCCAGTTCGAGAGAGTTCAAGGAACATATGAATAGAAACAGTTTTAACCTATAATCTTTGGCACCAAATTCATCCTCGGGCACTTGATCATTTTTCTCCGCATCCTGCATGGCAGCACCAGGCACACCAACATTTTCTGCATTGTCATCATCCACTAGATCTATGGTCATTTCTTCTTCAACTTTCTTTTTCTTACCTGGTGAAAACAATTGGAATATTATTCAAACTCACCAAAATGAAAAATCATGTCAATACTTGTTGGTACAAGAAACATTGTGCAATCATTTTAATAATTTTTGGCTTTAATGAATATCTAAAACTAAAAAATGAGGGTTCTCAGCAACTACAATAAATGGTAGAATATCAAAATACATCAATATGCTAGGAAATAGACTTGCATATGTTTTAGTTTTGTTCAATTAAAACCTTAAACGCAAAGAAGACAATTAAATCATAGCTCACCTGATCTATCACTTCCTGCTCTCGAATCATATTTTTTAAACTTCTTTGGAGGTCCCATATTGCGGCCTTAATTTGTTTTTAAAGATTAAGTTGATTTTTTTTGTAACTTGTAGAATTAGAAGTTCTCACCAACACCTAAAAATGAAGACTTTCAGTTGAGAACACTTGATAGCATTCTTATTATTATACTTAAGTTTTACAGAATATATTGGACCCTTAATATTACAAGGAAAACTTAATAACTTACCAGAAATGCAACAAAAATCACTACACAGTATAGATATATTTTGTACTTGCCAGGTTTTTTTTTTAACTTATAGTTGTAAGTACTAGATATAAAAAGCACGAAAACACAATATTGAAATCTGCAAAGTGTAAATCAAAATTATTTGTTATTTCCTTTTCTTTTAGCTGCTGAATGGTTTGTGTAAGCAACACACAAACGATCACACAATTGACACAATGACGACTGACGTAAAGATGTCACAATACTCAGACAGCTGTCACCTTGACGCTTCGATTCCCAACATTAGGAATTGCCATATTAATAAAATCGGTCATGAATGTTCTTAAGTTCTATATAACTTTGTGCACTGCGAAGTGTGGTCTACCACGGTACTGCAGAATTCTTGTTATGATATTAGTCAAGCTGGTGTACGCGTACAAGCGTATATTTTGCAAACGTTATAATATGTTGCGCAGGCCTGCAGGACAACAACTGGACATAGGATAGTCAGGCTACTCCCGAAGCCAGTCAATACCATCACATACAATAAATGATAGACAATATAAGTTTCGAGATTTAAAACAGTGAGACTGACTGACTCACTTTCTTAAAAGCATGGGCCCAGAACGAGCAAGTTACGTGAAGGACTCAATGAAAAATTTACGACTCTATTATGAGAGTGTCGTTACAATATTTTGTTTTATATTCTAGGCTAGACCGTATATAATTAAATAAATATATCATGAAATGGGAAATCGCCAAACGCCGAATTAATCGTTCATTCTGAGCATCGAGAGTTCGTCTTAAAATTATTGTCAATGTAAAAGTTACATGCTCATCTAAAAATCCTCTTATTTTTCTTGTAAAATTATAAAAGTAAAACAAGGTTTGATACGGGTCATTTTCTTCATTCATAAGAATCATAAGCTTCAAAATAAGTTTGTTTTTGTTTACAAAATGTTTGATTTTGTAGGTTATAAACTAGGTATATTGAATACTAACCAATCAATGTATATTTGCATGTTCCTGATACTTGTTTTCACCGTTGTATATCCAATTGAACTACGAATATGAACACTTTTATAGAAAATTAGAATCCCAGACAATTTCGTGCTGATGATCGACGTTGACGATCGTTACGAGGTTTATAGTTTGACATGACACTCAGTGTTTGTCAGTGTCATTCACCATCAGTGTTACCAGCAACTAGCAATCGGTAAATCTCGTGGCTGACTGGGCTCTCAGATTTGGATAAAAAATACAAAGACCACGTAGATATACTACAATGAGGATTGAAAAAAACTATCCCTAGTGACAGTTAGTGACTAGGGCACAGTTTATTCAAGCAGTTATATAGCATGTCGTGGGATTGGAATGTTTTTTTTTTCCAATTGTTCAGTCAATAATGAGATCATTAGTTTTCTGTCTGTACAGTACACAAAATATATTACTACTAGCTTCTGCCCGGGACTTCGTCCGCGTTAAATTTCTTTTTTCTCCGAACCTTCCCGTCGCGTCGGATTCCCTACCCGTGCGATTTTCCCCGTTTTTGCAACATTTTTCATTACTGCTCCACTCCTCTTGATTGTAGCGTGATATTATATAGCCTTATTCGATAAATAGGCTACCCAACACAAAAAGATTTTTTTAATTCGGACCAGTAGTTCCTGAGATTAGCGCGTTCAATCAATCTAACAAATTCTTCAGCTTTATAATATTAGTATAGATATAATACTGACCTACTATATCTACACTGCAACCCGGCAATGGATACGAAGCCACGGCGCACGCTGATATTGATAACTAGGGTGATTAGGCCGGTTCACGACCACTTAGTCGACTTGCAGTCTTTAAAATCACATTATTATTATAGTAGGTAAGTGTTAATATTTTGATATTGGGCCTACATTCGAAAGAAGAATGTTTAAACTACACGATGTGATATATTTTTTTTGCATTATATTAATGTGTTATTTTACAATTTAAAGATATATCGAAAAGTGCGATTTTTTCAGTTCCCGGACACCTACAGTCAGTTTACGTCCGTTTTATTCGTTAGTTCTCGACCATTAGAAAGCCACTGTAAAAACAACTCTAAGATTATCTGATTAAAGTCGAAAATAAAATTATTAAACAAATGTTTTGGATAATCATGTTTATTTAATACTAGCTTTTGCCCGCGGCTTCGCCCGCGTGGATGTCGGAAATTAATGCAAGAGGACGTACTACCGCGATAAGAATGTGTTATTCCAGGTTATATAGGTAATATAGACTCTGTGTGCTATTTTCGATCCAGATCCATTCAGCCATTTTTGCGTGATTGAGAAACAAACACCCAATCATACATAGTTTCACATAAAAAAAAAAGAAATACAAAAAAAAGAATTAAAAAAAAAGCTTTCATCATATATATATAATATTATTAGTAGTAGGATTATAACTCATATTACTTAGGATTCATAGTTTATGAGAACATCACGTGTGTTGGTGTTTTTAAAATAAAAGTAATAGTATTCAGAGTAAGAAGACTGCGACATAGGGGTTGGTTTAGTTGAATATAAGTCTTCCTGGTTTTGCTTAACGCTCCTATTTTACCTATACACTCAATCATTTACCAGACACCGAACATAATTATAGGAATAGTACTTTTGCCAGTGGCTTGGCCCGTATAGCTGTCGGAAGATATCACCCGGGAACCTACTACCGGGATAAAGTAGGTATCCTATCTGTTACGTATCCATGATATAATATTATATCTTTGTGCCAAATTCGATCTAAATCCGTTTGGCCGTCTTTGCATCATTGAGAAACAAACATCCAAAAATCTAAATATCTAAGCCATTTCGCGGTCTCTTACTTGGAATAATACTATTAGGTTTATTTTGAGTATAATGAACACACATGATATTCGCAATTACTATGAAGCCAAAGTAATATGAATTACAATCCTACTTATCCTGTACTATTACCCGGCCGCTGCCAACGCGCTCTGCGCCCGCTTTTTAAATCTCTAATATCTTCTAAGATATTCATTTAAATTACATGCTGTAAAGGGCCAAATTGATCTATATTAAATGCACAATGTATTTAAAGTACTTAATTGGATAAGGATTAATGCTGTATTGCTTAAAATCGCTTCGTAAATAAGCCCTTATTTCTCGTAAAAAGTAAAAGATAAAAAATGGTTATTGTGGGTTATCCCTAAGAGATAGACATATACCATTGAGGACATTTTTGTAGGCCTTTTTAAGGTGTACAATACTGTAGTACATTATTTTGATCTATTTCGTAGGATTCAGCCAGGGTTTTTCGAATTTTGAGACGTATGTCAGCGTAGTTTTCAAAGAAAGTTATTTTTTTCCTAAAAAAAAAGAATCTTTCTAAAATTAAAGTAGCCTAAGTTACTCCTTGTTACACCAGCTATTCGCCAGTGAAAGTCCCGTCAAAATCGGTCCAGCCATTTCAGAGATTAGCGGGAACAAACAGACAGACAGACAGACAGACAAAAATTGTAAAAAATGTTGTTTTGGTATATGTATCGTGTATACATCCATATACACTTAGTAAAAAGTGGTTATCTTAATATTAAAAACAGACACTCCAATTTTATTTATTTGTATAGATGTATAGATTAGGGTTCAAAACTGGCAGGTATACTCTAATTGAGCTGCTTCTATGCAAGGAATATTTTTATATTAGTACATCTTAGATGAAACCAGCGCATACATTCATCACAACCAATGTTGTTTTCTGAGTCATCTTCGACATCGCTGTTCAAAGTACGTTTTCTTCTTTCTTAATATTTTTTTTCATCTCGCCCCTTATTTTTTCATTCTTTTTCCTCTCCTCTTATTAGTTGTTTCCCAAAACCGGTATATTTTGTTCAGAGTAAACACAATGGTCGACAACGGATCAGTTGTCGACCATCATGATTTGATAACTTTTAAATGCTTAAAATTTCGATTATATTGTACAATTAGCCGGTCGCAATCTGACGAGCAAATTAGCCATGCCGAAGTGAATACAAAAAATCGAAGTATAACGCAGTAAGTGCACAATCTTTAAAAAATAACTAGTCTAATAAAGCTAGTTCCCGACCAGGTGGTCGTAAGCTAACGGATGCGTAATTTTAGTAAGTCAGTTGACCGACCACCCATTATTTTAATAAAACACTATTAATTTCCAATATATTCTTAGTTAATAAGTAAATACAAAGATATTTTGACACACAAAGCTTAATATCTATGTTCAAAACTAGATAATAACATGTTTTTCTTACGTTTGAAAAACTGTCCGCTCACTACTTTTTGCTATAATTTGGTGACCCGATTACTGTAGCTCAAGTTCATTTCCTCACTGAGTGGCATCAAACTGTCTTATGTGGACAAACGATGGCACAGGGGAAGGAGACAGGATGACCGTACGTTTGCATACAATTCGAACATTTGTCGCGCTTCGATTTGACAATTTTTACGTGATTTACACTTAATGGTCGAGAACCAGCGGTGGTCGGCGAACTAGCGTAGTCACCCTATGTGTCGACTGAGTCGTGCGCAAAGGCAGAAATCAAACCTATCTACTATCTATGAATAAGCAGTTACCAATAGCTTTACGAAACACAAATTCACTTTTTGTAAAACCATTTTGTGACTTACCCTTTGCGTAAAGTATCAAAGTTGAAAGTAGGTAGGTATTTCTAATGATTGATGAGAAATGAAATTTGCAAATAAATAATTGGGCCACTCAGAATGCAACATAGCTATTCATAACCTTTTGATACGCTTCCGTACCGAATAGAACATCAGTAAATGTTGTAGGAGTCCTCTAAACGCTGTTCACAAATCCAAAGCCGAAAAATGTTGTCACTTTCAACACAGTATAAAAACATACAGTAGGACGACGCCTTTGATCTCCTTGTAAATGCCGACAACGTGTAGGCATTGTCGCAACAGCTAGGGTTGTCTCAAGTAAACTTTTTTTAATTTTTTTGACGTGACAACGTCTTATAAATTGGTTTGCCGGGTGACACTTCAAGAAACTGCGTTACGCTCCGCTCACGTTATGCGCTCACAATGAGAGCGAGTGAGAGGCACGCGTCCCTTCCACTCGGGCATGGTTAGCCCGCCTAAGAGCGAGAGAGACAGACATAAAAAGTGAAAGTCAAAGTCAAAGTCGTTGTCACGTAAAACTTTCGCCCGTATACCGACTTTACAGGCAACCAATTTTTTTAGATCAACATTATTGCCTAAACATAATTTGAATCAGAAATTTATAACACAGGAACTATTATATTAATGTGCTTCGTATATGGTCTGACACGCAAAAATATACAATTCTAGATTGAGGTTGAGACAAACACATGTCACAATCCAAGATGGCGGATATTTCTCTAAATTAAATTTCATTTAGAGAAATATCTGCCATCTTGGATTTGAAAATTGATGTTATTTTCATAATCTTCACGCCAAGAAATCACGAAATTGACACGCATAACTATATTTTTTTTTTTTCAAATAATGTCCTCCATCCTGGGTCAGGTACACTTGCACGATAGACATTTCCGCGAAAGACACTTGACCTCATTTTTATTTGTAGGGATTTCGTAAATCTTGAAAATGACACCCATGACGAAAAATTTGCAAGTTTTCGTCGGCGCCATCTTGGCCGCCGCACAATAAATAAATATCGGCTACACGTCGCGCCGCCATGTTGGCTTTCTATCAAATAAACAATATTTTATTTATTTGTTTACCTTTCATCCATGCGCGGCAATTGATGAAATCGCAATTCTTTATTAATGTAAGATGACGACTTGCAATCCTTCACAGCACACGTCGTATGCACCATTTTAATAAAATTATTTTAAATTATTAAAACAAAAATGAAGTGACACACGATAGCCCTGAAAGTTTTCTCCCGAATTACTAACACGGTAGCGTCAGTGTTGCCAAGTTCTTTTTTTGTTTTACCCCAAGTCTGATCTCATTTTACCCTAGATTTGCAGTTAAACGAAAAAAATTACCCTAAATTTTTTTAATTTGCGTTCCTTCAATGTTCTATCTATATTTAAAACTTTTACGCCATTTTACTCAGTAATCACAGTATCGTGCGTACGCGCCAAGCGAGCAGGATACAAAGTACTTTGCGAACAATGCGAGCGGGCAGCGGGGCAGGGTTGGTAGGAAGGAACATGACAAGCGGAGAGGCGGGAGCGGTCAGTATGTAATAATTTAAACAGGTGCGTTCATAAAATCTGTGAGGTGAATCATGTTTAAATTTACCCTAAAATTACCCAAACCGAGTTTTTACCCTAAACATTACCCTGGTGATTAAACTTAACCCTAAATCTAGGGTAAATTACCCTAAGTTGGCACCACTGGGTAGCGTATGCAGCTCGGGAGCGCCCTTCCCCCGTCTCGCCCCTCACACCCCACACGATTGCCCTGTCTAGACGTCTTCGTCGGACGACTGTATGATTTTTAGACTGTGCTTTTAATCACAAACACGAGCGTTATTCTTCCGACAGACAGCTGTGTGCTGTTGGGGGCAAGGCAAATCACGTTATGGAAATGTGTCATTTTTTTACCATAGCCTGTCCAATGGCTGTGAATAGGTAGGCTGGACGAAAATTGCTACACCCTGCTTTAAAAATATTAAGTTTCCTTTTTACCATTCACACAGGAATATGAGATACGATGACAAGCGCGCGTTTTAGTTGGTGCCACCAAATATAAACGACCCTACGTTAATATATTGCATACCTACCTAAGATATAGGGCACAAGCGTGCGTTCGAACTATGGTGAGTCGCAGTACAGTTTTGTCGCACAAGTGTTATTCGCCCATCCATTTGTCGAGCTCACGTAGTACACTCTAAGATACATAATAATACAGTCGTTAATAATATAGTCATTTATATTTTGTCCCCTAAGTATTTAGGGGCCCTCCTCCTGTATTCGACTTGCGAATTGTGGGTCGTTCGTCCTAACCCAGATGGGCCATTTTCATCATCATCATCATTTCAGGCGAAAGACGTCCACTGCTGGACGTAGGCCTCACCCAAGCACCGCCACTTCAACCGGTTCTGTGCTTCTCGCATACAGCGGGCATTTTACTTTGTATAAATTATTTCATCAGCCCTTTCAAAAACCGATTAACGAAAACATTGTGAGATAACCATCATGACATATATGAATCTGCACTGGACCCGCGCGGTGGATTACGGCCCACATTTACAGACAGGAGGCGTGTGTCCCAGCAATGGGAAAATTATAGTCTAATTACACCTACAAAAAAAAAATCCGCTTCGTATAGGTACAGACGCCAGCACATCAAGGTACCCGAAACTGTCAAATTCTCCCAATCGACCTTGAACCTAGTGCTTCGGCGATAAAGTTGAAAATCTAATAAAGAAGACAGATTGTAGTAGCTCGATCAGCTGGCCTTTGCCAGCTGATCGAGCTGATGTGCTCTTGCAAGTGCATGAGGGAAGTTTATTCAAAAAAATATTGAGGGTACAAAAATGCGGTACCTATAGAAAATGCTATCAAATCACGTCATGCCTGTACTGTCTGTAGTCCAATCGGGTAAGGCCTATGTCCATGAAGTGTGACATTGTGTGATGTATTAGGTTCAAAATTGATAGGGAAAATTTGACAGTTTCGGGTACCTTGATGTGCTGGCGTCTGTACATTGCTGACCAATGCTGTCCACTAATAACACACCCGTATTCGATGCTGACATGCTGTAGGTCGGTGGCGAGGAGCTCCACGTTTTGTTTTCCAGCTTGTAAAAGTTCGTTTTGAGGCTTCAAAATACACGGAATGTTGAGACTGATAACTTCACAGAACAAAATAAAAGGTCCTTCACTGAGATTTTTGCTGCACGAGAACACGCTTCCAGTGCGCCGACATGTATGATGACACCTGCATTTAATGGCCAGGGTATAAAATAGTCAGTAATGTTCGCGGTTGGCCATTTTCAACCTTATTACTAACGCTGTAAGGGGCCATACATAAATTACGTCACACGAATTTCATGATTTTTGACCCCTTCCCCCGTCCTTGTGACAGCTGGTCACATTTGTGGGACGTCCCTAGTGTGACGTCACATATTTTATAATTTTTCATCTAGAAATAATTATTGAATTGAAACAGCAATTCCGAAATTTAAATGTTCTTTAAATAAAATTAACATCCAATCAAACACTGCAAGAAATTAACAAAACAAAAAACGATCAAACTTAACAAACAAAATCATCTTGAGTCCATATAGGCATATGCATGTCATAGCAGCCACTTCGTTCTCGTATGGTTTAATGTCAGAAACATTTGTTGTGTCCACATCTTTGTCATCGAACCATACAGTATCATCGTCATCATCCAAACAAAGAATTTCTCTGGCACGTCTAGCAGAAATTCTTTGAGGATGAATCTTCACGATGGGCAAAACTTCTTGTTGTTTCTTATGTATTTGCTTGTGTTGATTAGTGGCTATCGTATGATGCAAAATATAGCCCACAAATGCCACATAATCGCTTAAACAAGAATGCCGTGCAAAAGTGCGAAACACTGGGCAATAGCTATCATACGAATATGTGTTTTTCTTAACACTTAAATTAAAATTGATTTTGAAATGTGACGTCATGAATCGTACCCCTCCCGCCCCCTTGTCACACAATGTCACACTTCGTGGACCCCCTCCCTCCCTCTTAACGTGTGACATAATTTATGGATGGCCCTTAGGGGTTAAAAATGGTCAAGCGACTATTCAACTTTATCGAATGCAGTCAACCGCACTTAAGTGGTAGCACTTTGAAATCGTCAACGCCTTTAAATCGTAGCAGTAAGAGCGATTTTTGTAAGTGTTGACCAATGACCGTACGCATGGCGGCCATAATGAAGTTTCCATCCAGTTGAATATTTTATTTACACCCTTAGTCCTTTAGGTGAGCAAAACACCGTATCTTTCAGATGAGGGGTTAATCAATGATAGGAGAATTCATATCCCGGGGATTCCAATACTTTCGATTTGGAGATCCAACTTCGCAACAACGCTTCTGACGATTAGAATACTATATGGTGCAGCAGTCAATAGAATGGATTATTTTAGTAAGCCATCGTTCCAACCAAATTAATAAAATCGCTGTCGCAGAAAATCGAGCAGTGGTTTTTCGATGTGCGGCACTATGTTGGGCTTCTCAGTGCTCGATTCAACACAGTTGCAAATGCAGTGCCCGAAACGTTATTTCGTCCGTGACGTGGACTAAGAAAACTTGCGATGTTGCTGTAGGTTTAGAAAACGTTGTTTCCGTTAAATTTCTACTAACTCGAGAGGTTGGTAGAATGCAGGATGAGGTAGGTTACATATTGTAGTCGATCCATGCTTTGGTGAGTGGGCGTGGTCAACCAGGTACGGTGGCATATGGTTTCGGTCACCGTCAATCAACGAACATTTGTTATACCGATAGCTACTTATCTTGTGTTAGTGAAGATACCGTTTTGCTTACCAGGGTCATCAGCTCCGCCACTAACTTTGCAGACTGGCCAATCGGCGCAAAGTTTAATTGCCAATCAAAATTTTGTGGAATTTTGAAATGAAAATCGTTGTTCATTATTGGTAGGTCATAATTTAATGCAGTTTTCTTTTATTATTAAACATTTGCTTCTGCTTTTACTTATTAATATGACAAATGGAATATTGTTTGATATCTAGATTAAATATCTATTCTGTGAGACTATTTAAACAACTTTTATATTTCCATCAGCATTTTGTACAACGATTGCTAAAATAGCATTTTCGACACTAATTATAATTTTAAGGCAACAAAAAGACATGGCGGGACATAATAAAATGATAAGCTGCTTTAAGTATTAGAATACTTGTGACCGTAAAATAAAAAAACAAATATAGAAATAAGAAAGTGGATTTCTATATTTTTGTCCTGTTATGCAGAATACTGTACAACTCGATCATAGGGTTGATGTTCAATTCGTTTCTCTCATAGCACTGAGGAAACGAAATAGAGAGATTCGTTTCATGCACATTGTACGCTTCTTTGTCATCATTTGTGTGTGTGATGAACAGACCCCTCTATTTTAAGGTGTAGGCCACAACAACAGTTTCTTATATATTTATATTTAAGTATATACAAATAGTTTAAAATAAATACTAAATTGTCTTTCAATGAACTATTTATCAATCGCCATATTTAAACATCGAAGACAAACAATAAATATACAAAACAAATCAGTTTTAAGTAATTATCATTACTTATTTCTTTTAATATTTTGAACATTACATTATGTTTCAGTCCGTAAAAATGGCCGCGTGTAGCACTCCAATGCTGTCAATGTAATAGATTCAATAAAATGCGCAAACTTTTGTGCAATTTACTAACGACACAGACAAAGGATTGTTCGCTCTATACATACAAAGAGACAACGCACACGTTCACACTCGCGATAATAATGCACTATACTATCTCTTAAGTAACAACAACGTACTTATGTTATAGGTATTTGGAAAATAGGGCACATTTCAATTTACTTCCTTTGTTTGTATTGTGCTGCATACAATTCCAGACAACGTTATAAATACGTGAACATCCTCAAGCTTTCATAAATAAGTTCTAAAACATTTTTGGGATAGAATCAAACTACATCTGGTAGCGACTAGAATTTAACATCTAAATTAATATAATATCTTTAAGTGTTTCTCATCGTATAAAGAAGCTTGTGAAAATTGCTATATTTATAACAGTTAAAGGTTACATATCTATTGCGCCATTTTATTGTAAAATACTTAGCGTCCAGCATTGTAGCCAACTAACGGCAAGTGTTAGGCTTAAGACCCGTAATTGTATTAAAAATCAAAACACTTTTTGATATTATTATTATGTACAGGACAAATACAAGTGTTCACTGCAAACTATCGATTTAAGTATGGATGATGAGGCGAGCGCCCATTACTGTGCAATGGACTAACACAAACGGTGTTTCTGTTCGCATGTGTGTGTAAAACAATGTTCATGACAAAACACCATTCAACTTCATCTGTGGATGATATCATGGATAGTAAACAAGTTAATGACTGTCGTGACACTTTAACAACGGCCGGCGAAACGTATTCTGCACACAGTGGTGACCAGCTAGTACTAACTCGTCGTACAAACATCAGGTAGCGACCAAGTGCTCACAGCTATGTGCACGATATGCTCTGCCGACCGAATAATATAAATAATAAACAGCTAATTTATAACTAATTCATTTAATATTTTTCTTTTTATGTCTATTTTCTAATGAGATTTCTATTCATCTGCATTTTAAATATCAGTCACTAATCGATTGTCAATTATTGTCAGTATGACTAGGTATCGACGCGAGGCCGTACGCACGCGCGGCGGCTCACTACAGACATACAAGGACTACAGGTAGACAGGTGCAAGCAACTAGTACAGTAAGTATTATCGAGAATATTTCAACATAAATATGGAATGTAGCAAACACTCAATTGAAAAGACCCCCGGGTTCTGGCGTTCGGCCATAATTAATCTAATAATATTAAATTAGAGACAATATTTACAATAAAATAGTAACTATGCAACGTAAATTAATATTCCTTGCGTTTACTGTACTGATATGCATCCTTTACATACAATTATAAATAAATATAAAAGTTGTTTAAACACAGATTTATAGCTGCTGGATAGAAATTAAACTTTAAAATAGGTCACTTAAACATGAAACTGTACACTGCAAGACATCAGCTCATCGTCGAGCCTCCCCGGCTGATACACGATATCGTCGAGGGCGGCGTCGCAAGATTCATTAAATATTATAATATACCTTTAATCGTTTCTATCTGAATCAATTTCACCTAAGACAACATACTTCAACGTAGACTTTATAACGTTATATCTTTTTACTTTATCTCAGTCTTAGTGTTCGCGAAACTCTTAGACGGCGCGAGGAACACGGGCTCGCGGGCCGGACGTGCGCTCCCGAATAAATAAATAGCAAGTCTATAATAGTCCGGGACGCGGCGCCGGCGACGGCCGTCCCGTAATGGAATGTAAGCGTTGCGTCGCGCGGGTCACGCGTCGGGCGGCGCGCGGCGCGGCACCATGACGCAGGGCGGCGGCGCGGGCGCGGCGGGCCGCAGCCGCACCCACCAGCGCGTCGCCTTCTGCAGCAGCCCGTCCTTCTTGCGCCGCGCCGCGCCGCCCTCCGCGCCCAGCGCCCACTCCGGCACGTCGCTCACGCACTTGTTGGGCGGGGGCTGGAAGCTGCTTCTCGTCAGCTCGGCTTGCTGCAACGCGATGCTACATTACTCACGTGTGCACACACAGACAAAACCGATTCCTAGCTCACATTGATCACTAGCAATGCAACTAGGACTATTGACAGATTATTTTTTGTGGGAAATCATCAAATGACGTTTCTCGCTCTGAGAAGAGCGGGAGGGCGTGTCAGACTTTTACTGGCTAAAATCCACCCGTGTTCCTTCAGTCACCTATATGCCAGGGCCACGGTAACTCTTTCGAACAAATCTCGCGACCCTGGCAGATTGACAGCTGACTTTAGCATCGTGAGGATTTTAATGAGATAAGGAACAACTGATGATAGAGCTGTGGCCCTAGTGTGAGTTTCTTTTAAGCATCTTGATCTAACACATCGAGCGCGGTCGGCGCTCCGAAGAACCAATCGGAGCGCCGAACGCAGTCAATGCGTTAGATCAAGATGATAAAAAAAAACTTACAGGAGGGTCACGAGTAGTGTTGCAAAGGACTCGAGTCCTCGAGTCGTAATTTTAAAGATTCGATTCTATGCAAGACTCAGGATCGAAGTCTAGAGTCAAGCACTGGAGTCTTAAAAAGGACTCGAGTCTTAAAATTAACTCGAGTCTTAAAGAAAAACTCGGAGCATCAAAATGAGACTTGTGGTGATAAGTTCAAATTAGTGGTTATGATGTAACAATGCGTGCAAAAACATCTGACGAGTTATTCGAGTTTTTTCGAATGATGAGCTACAAGTCTCATTTTCATGCTCAGTTTTTCTTTAAGACTCGAGTTCATTTTAAGGCTCGAGTGGCTGTTAAATGACTCGGGTTCGGCTTGACTCTAGACTCCGAGCCTTTTGAGCACATTGAGTCTTGCATAAATGAGTCGACTCTTTAAAATTACGACTCGAGGACTCGAGTCCTTGGCAACACTAGTCACAGGTCATGTTAGGTAGCCTATACTGAGGGTTTTGAATAGCAAACATGTCGACAGCCCTATTGGCGATAATTAGTCACTGCCGCCATGGACAACGACAATACTAGAGGCATCGCTGATACATTGCTTTGACATGGACTAAGTTGAAATGTCTTATGGGCTTGTCATTACACCGGTAACTATGTGCTTCATACTAAAGCACCACCGCTGCATGGCGGTAGATATAGGTAAGCTGGTATGGTCAGTTGTAAAAGTATCTGATGAAAATGTAAACACATGGATTCGAAACCGTACTTGTGGATGTCAATTTGTATTGCCATTTAGAAATTAAGTGCTTTGATTCGATTATATGAATTCGACGTTCTAATTACCTCAATGTTTGTCATTGATTTTTCAATTACTTACTTTTTAATAATATTATTCAAATAATTGTTGGGGGAATATCAAGTCCTTGGAGTATCTCTGAGGGATAGAATCCGGAATAAGGTGATCCGGTAGATAACCAAAATTGTCGGCATAGCTCATAGGATTCTGAAAGACGTGGCAATGGGCCGGCCACATTAGCCGAAGAACTGATGACAGTTGGGGTAGCAGTGTTCTTGAGTAGACACCGCGAACAGGTAAACGTAAGGTAGAACGCCCTCAGGCTAGGTAGAACGACGATGTTCGCAGGGTGGCTGGTAGCAAATGGATGAGTGTTGCAGAGAACTGAGCTGAACGGCGTGCAATTGGAGAGGCCTATGTCCAGCAGTGGACTACTATACGCTGATGATGATGAATATAAAGTTAATAAAACCTTTTAAAACACTTGATGTGTTACTTATTTCTTTGAGTAAGTATAAGATTTTTAATCCTAACAGGGTTGGTTTACACTTTCATCAGATATTCTTTGAAGAGACTATAGTACTTGTTCGTCATTCCTTCTCAAAGAGGTCTACAGCTTCTCTAAGCCAGAGTGATGAGGCGGTATAGTGGTTACCTGATAAGGGACTCGTAACTGTAGATGCACGTCCTGTCCGTACTCGCCGTCGGGCAGCTGTATGCTGGGCGGCAGACCGAGGCGCTCGGCGGCGGCGGCGGACCGCGCGCGCGTCTCTTGCTCCACCATCTCTTGTAGCCGCCCCACCATCGCCTGCAACCTTTGCTGTTTCTCCCATTCCCTGAAAAATTACAAACAATCTATTAGTACCGTGTTTTCATCAAAAATAAAAAGTCCGTGCGCTTTTTTAAGTGTACTTTGAAGGTTACGTTTGTAAATGCGCAATTTTTAATTGTTTTGATAAGTCAAAGTATTTATAAGTGTGATTTTTGGTGATACAGTAGGTCTAATAGTAAGTTGCTTATGTGAACTGAACGCACATACCTATATACAGGCAAAACAATCAAGAGGTGCTTATAGAGTATGGAACAGCATTCATAAATCGAGTAAAGGAGGCGACGCCGTGGAAGACCCAAACGAAAATGGCGTGACGAACTAGACTGTTTCCTGAGAACTTGGATCACAATAGCAGTGGGAACTGGGAAGAGAGGTCTATACCCAGGAGTGACACAGTATGGACTGACATTAAAATAATTCATTATGGACTTCTGGAGTCCAATCCATATCGAGGGTTCGCATCTCGAAGTTGTGAAGGAGTATGTCTACTCAGGGCAAGTCATACAGCTTGGTAGACACAACTTTGAAATAGAGCCGACAGAAGGGTCCAGTTGGGTTGGGCAGCGTTTAGGAAACTTCGTCAAGTCTTCTCGTCGCCTATCCCGCAATGTCTGAAGACTAAGACAGTCTTTAACCAGTGCGTCCGGCCCGTAATGACATACGGTGCTGAAACGTGGATAGTTGGGCTGGTCCACAAATTCAAGGTCGCTCCGCGCTATGGGGCCGGCTATGCTCGGAGTTTCTTTGAAAGATAAAATCAGAAATGAAATTTTCCGAAAACAACTGGAGTTACCGACATAGCTCGTAGAGTATGGCAGCTAAAGTGGCAGTGGGCTGGCCATGTCTGTCGAAGGACCGATGGCCGGTGGAGCAAACGAGTCCTGGAGTGGAGACTGCGTATCGACAAGCGTAGCGTGGGAAGCCCCCCAGCTAGGTGGACCGACAACCTAAAGAAAGTGGCTGGGGCAGACTGGATGCGGAAGGCGGAGGACAGGGTGTTGTGACGCAATATGAGAGAGACCTAAGTTCAGAAGTGGACTGCGATAGGCTGAGTTGATGGACTTCTTAAAACATTTTGCAGTTTCTGGCAATAACCGGACAGCCCTTTTTGAGGGGTTTCGATTGTGTTAAGACTATCTCATCCTAAGTAGCAATGACAAGTTGTCAGTCTGCAAGAAGCAACAACATTTGCAATACTTTCTACATCACCATAATTCACTATATATTTTAAGGATTATTTTCAAGGCAAAATTTTTAAGTCGGCAACGGGTCTTAAAAATATGATGTGGTTAACAGAAAAACGCGTGCTATGCGCCTGTTATCTAAACTGAGAACTCGTATTGTATTGAGTACAGGCATGCAGACGCGGTAGTCGGTATTGAGTGGTAATAATATTGTTACGTGTTTTAAGAGGTATGCAACACCGACAGCTGACGATCGACGATCGCTGGCAGTAGGTATAAGATATAACATCAAGCTTTTATTCTCCGAAGGTTTAGACATAGGTGTTTACTACACCTGCATTCCGTCAGCACTATTCTTATTAGAAAGGTGGATGAAAGTATTTCTATTTTTGTGGGATAAACAACACTGAAGTTGGGAAACATCTTCTGCAACTCCTGCGAGCCAGAATCTAGTGGCGAGATGACGACAAACGAGAATATCGCTATCTCCCGAGGAAAATGACTGTATAACAGCCGGACATGGCGAAAATATAAGGGTTCACTTTTTGCAATTTGGCTACGGAATCTTAAATAGAAGCAGTTGAAAGGTCGTAGGTATACTTACAATGTGGAATGGTGATGTCTGTGATCGTGCCGTAGGCGCCCCCCCGGCGCGCCCAGCCGCTCCATGCCCGCGCACCCCGGCACTTGCACCGAGAGCATCTGCAAATCACAACACACTACTCTCACTTATGTGGTTATCCTCGGGGTTAATATTTTATCACTATAAGTACTACTTTCATCGACTTAATTAAAATCTTAAATTCTTTCATTCAATGACAGACATCAGACACAGCGCTGCCCTAAACTAGTGAATATAGAAGCATGTAATTTTGCACAACAGTTTCTTATACAGTAAAAGTATTTTTGCAAATTCACTACCTGAAGGATGTAAATAGGAGATGAAAATTTGTTTTGAAAATTCGTCATTTTTATCAATGAGAAATACCATTGGGCACATGGCTTGTATGTTAGAGACGCCCGTAACGGTCAAGTCGCCAGCGTTGGGGTAAGGGGTTGGATTTCCTGGACAGACAAGAACTTACTTGGACATTATGTTCAGTTTAAAATGTAACTGATCGGTAATGGCGAATTATATGATCTCTATATGGGTGTGTTTTCAGTTCATAATATCTGCCTAAGCCTCACATTACTAGGGCAGTCCTAGTAATATGAGCCGTGACGGCTATGTGTGTTAGGTCACAGATAGGTCTTAGTTACTGGACAAAGGCATAGTTCACTTAATGGCTACTGTACTGACCTATGTACTGGTGCTAAATTATTTACTTAACAGACCAGATTGTAACTCATTTATTATGTATCATAATGGTATACTAGTTGTCTAATGTTTTGTAGACGTCAATCATTGATTTGTTATTACTACCTTTTGTCAAGTCAACAAATTTTCTGTTGACCTTTGAACAGTGGACAGAAAATGTGAGATGATAGGTTTTGTTATTACATTTTATCCTTATGCAGAAATTAGTATTTAGAATACAGAGTTCAAATAATACCTACTCTCATTAAAGAGGATTATATTTTATCTCAACAGGATATTGTACATTATTAATTAGAGTTAATTTTACCTTAAGTAATAATTTAATTTTAAAACAACTTATCAGCCAATTTGCAATTATATGTGGTTATTAAACAAATGAATTATTAAAAATTAAACTTAATCTCTATTGAAATAAAGTACTAAATTCATAATAATCTTAAATTATACAGAATTTTAGTTAGAGACAAAAGAAACTAAGTCAGCCACTAGAGCTTTTGTTTATAATCTGGGATTTTTATGCAGTTGTGAGTATTACTTTCTTTTATCTGCTAACAGTATTATGGATCTGTTTTCTCTGGCAAACTTTTATACAATTGTATCTCCAAGAATAGTTTAGGATAGAACTAGTAGGATTCAAAACAGTGCTTTTAAATGGTTTAAACCAGATGAAAGCCTTTTTAGGTAATGATAGATAGAAAACCACTTCGGTATATAATGTCTTTGGTGTTGATATAACGATATAAATTATATGGCGACGTATGAGTAAATTATATGGCTTGCAGAATGGCCTCTGCTTGGTAAAATCAAGTTATTGATTTCCATATGCAGGAAAATTACAGATTTTTTTAATTTTTTTATTTCAACATATCTAGTGCTGTTGCAGGCTGTGAATCTTATCATTTACCTATCTATTTACAGATTCAGTGCACTGTTGGTCACTGCCAGCCTCATATCTCAAGCATACTCTCTCTTTATCCAATCATATGACATCATTATGTCATTATTGGTGTAAGAGCTAAGTACTTTCCTTATTGATTACAACATTTTCACAAAATCATAAACAGTAATTGCAATTTCTACTGATTTTAAGGATCATCTTGTAAGAATCTTTACCACCTTGATGGAAATTTACCTGTAACATGTACCTGAATATGTACTTTATTACCTTTGGTATAATATTTGTTAATTGTGTTAAGGAACAGACATTGATTATCTATTCCAGGTACATAGACTTGATTGACAAGAATAGAGTCTAAATAATAAAATATCTTGTTTTCTATAGAGCACTGTGTTTATCTAATAATAAACAATTGAATAATGTTTTATTTAGTTTTAGACTATTTTTGTTGTTGATCAACACTCTTTTGTTTCTTTTCCTTATTCTAATTTGCACAAGATAAGAGTGTAACAGTACTCGGTAGGTATTTCATATGTTTTAAACTCTGCTATTGATAATTTTTATATCTTTGGAATAGTAAACAAGTACTTAGGTATAGAAAGAAAGGTCAATGCACTGCAACATTCTTTTGTTTGGATGAATAATCAGTTATCAACGGAGGAAGGTGTTGTCGTAACACATTGTGTTTCACAAATACAAACTAATATTTTGATAAGAATAAACATAAAAAGACAACATTTAAATGATAATATTTATCTAAATCAAAATATTACTTTAAAAGGGCAATGGACTAAATAAATATTCAATGTTTAAGATCATTGCGAGCAAGCGATTGGTTATCTTTATGTTTCAAAGAATGTGCCACTGTTTTATTCCTGTAAACATTATCATATTTTACGTTAAAGCTTGCTTGCTTACTTGTTTGTTTCTAAGTTAAAGCTTGTTAAATGCAATCAGACATACATCAAAATAATTTCAGTAATAGAGGTAGAAGGAAATACATAGTAATATTTTATAATCTTTCTATTTTTGTCTTGTTTTATAACAGATAGTCTTTATATAAACATTCATTATAAAGATTCAATATTATTTGGTTCATTTATTGTAATATATAAACACCACTGCTAAATCAGGTTTATAATTTGGTAAGAATACTAAGTCAGGGACATGTCTATCTTGTGATCATTTAACATAGTATTTTATGTGCATCATTTTGTATTTGCAATGCAAAATATACACTTTTCTATGTAGCTACTAAACATACTCATTCTGTTTTAAAGATTACAAATAGATCAGAAAATGCACACAATAGTATGTTCTCAAATAATATTCCTACGTAAGAAATAACCTAAAAACATGATCATATTGAACATGTAAATAACATAGTTTATACACTGAACGTTATTGAAAATTTAACTTAAAACATGCCGTTACTGAGTGCTACTTATTTGCTCTTTAGATTCTGCAATATGATAACACAAGCCCATTGAAATGTCATCAATATCACCAACAATTTTTTTTAGATTATCTACATTTTTATCTTTTTGTTTCCACTTTCGTTATCAAGATAAGAAATATAAGTAAACACTATGTATAGGAGAGTGGTTTGAATACTCCCCCAAGGTAATAAAACATAGAAATATCCGTAACCAAAATACTACATATGGATTTTATTCGACAGTCTCAAAAGCAAGCTATGATCAAAAGAAAATGTAACTTCAGTATGTTTACTATAGTGCAATGAAAAATAATTTAGTACTTATCATTGTAGATTAAAAATACTATTAGTCTGACCCAGTATTGTCTTTAAATTAAATTCCTTGTGCAAAATACCTAACCTTTTGTTGTGATAAGATTAAAATCACTACTCTCTACTCTTTTCTCCAATATTCACTTTTTCTTAATTCTTTACTATCTACTTATTATCTAGTGTATGAATGAAAGACATTAAGATTACCATAAATATAGCAACATATGAGTATACCCACTGTTTTTGAAGAGCATATTTTCAACTAGTGCACATATTATCGAGTTGGCATGTCACGACTATGATACAGCAAGAGGTGATTACGGAACTGTCTGTCATGAAAATTTATTTAAATTCACACAAACAACGTCTGGGTGTGACGTCGCTATCGGCGCGCCTCTTATCACTTGGCACGCTCCCGCCGTCTCGCGGCCATCCGAGTCGCCTCGGGCCTCACTCGACTCCAGTACAAACATTCTTCTATTCTGTCCATATTCCACATAATATTTACTAGCTAACGCTTCAAAATTCGCACTGCTATCAAGCCAAAAGTAATGGCAACGTATGTCTACAATTACTAATGTTGTACTACATTATTTTTGCAGTCAAAATATATTACGACTATATCAACACTACTTACTATTTGAAACAGTGTCGTCCACAATTTTTGTAGGTTTTCCACCTATGGATGACAGTTAGTGATGTGCTTAAATCCAAATTCGATGGCACACTAATCGAGACACAAATAAGTGAATCGTACACGAACATAAATGTTCTGTTTGATAATTACACTACACAGTCACTGACATTTGCATTTGTTTTGTTGAAGCTGTAAATATTTTAAACAAAACAATCACAGGGCACTATAGAGAGATTAGCGCGTTTACAATAATTAACTATCATTCACTAATAAATAAAAACATGTTATTCAAGGCATTAACACTATAAAAATAAAATTATTTATCAATTAAGAATAACGTATAAATTCCACTATCGCGTGTTTTGTGATGGAGTTTCTTAACTCCTTTTTTCATATTGGCAGAAAGACGCCTGCCATCGAGCGAGTCTTGTTGTTCAATGACGCGGACGGACGCGGCGCGGTGTTCGCAGTCGCGTAGCGGGGAGGACGGGCGGGCGGGCGGTGCACCGGCTGCCCCGATGTCGCCGCACACTAAAGAGTTTGTAGTGTGCAACATTACTCTCTCACACATACAAATAATCTGTCTAGTTCACTTTGTGTGCTCAATCGGTACTTCGGTAGGTGCGATGATACGATGTAGCTAGTGCGAGTGAGTGTGTTTGTAGATTATAGTGAGCGTACCGTGTGTGTGCATATGAGCTGGCACACATGTAAGAGAAGCTCGATTGCTGCTACCGTCGTAGTTGTTATATATGCGCACCTATAACTGTAATAGTGAGCGATGACGCGTTTGTCGGCTCGCGAGACGAGACGGTTGGCATTGCTCAATGATCGAGTTGTAGTCATAGAATGTACGTAACCAATAATCATAGGTGCACGATTTTTTTCTTTAATTAGAATGTACTTTATGCACTTTGTTAACTAATGGAGCGATCCAATAAAAATAATTGGGAAAGTTAATTCAGGTCAAATAGGTAGGTGAGTCAAGCTAATATTAATTTTTATCAGTAACTTTCCATTAAATTTCATTATTTAAATTTTTCAAAAAAAATGATATACCACCCATCCATTCATATTTTACCTCATGACTCTACTATTTTAGTACTTAATATGGCGAATCATTGACAACCTTTATATGTTCTTTAACGCTGATCTGATCCCGGAATAATTTTAGTCAAATGGGATTTTCTGAACATCCGCTAGTTTACTCTACATTGTATTGTCATTTAAAAAAAATAGACAGCCCCGAAAGACCGATGACAGATAGTGAATCCAGAGGGAATATAGTTTCCCCAAAAATCTGTTTATTTAAAACAAATTAAGTAAGAACTGTTTGCCTACTGACGGATGATTCTCATTAATTCAACTCAGAAAGGTTACCGTAAAGGAGGTAGACAGAGATATTTTGGTGAAATTACTGAAAGATCGCTACACAGCAACATGTCTTAATAAGATGAACAAAGCTGTGGTCAAGTTTTTAAAATTGTTTGAATTTGTATCTTTGTTGGACTTGGTAAACATTCATGACAGATTCCACCAGTAACAAGGAATATTACACCCAACTGGTAATTTTGGGACTGATTCTTTAGATTTTATTGAAGAACCAAAGGAGATCGTTTCACTTAACAAACACAACCACAGTCAAAGGCATATTTGAAAGTCAAAATTTACAGGAACAGGAATAGAACTGCACATATCCAAAGGTTAGCATCGAACAAATAATACCTAGGTAGAGGTATACACGATGTAAGGGAATCAGAAATTTTCAGAAAGCCTATATTGGTTAGCTCCGGCGGCATACATGATGTAGGGTCTACTATCACGTTAGAGCCTCACCATATCATAATAGACCAGCGCGCGGGGTAATTGTGGTAATTGTGTAATACACACATAAAATGACGATTGCTCGCAATGTTACATTTTGACAGTCCATCCACTTCATAGCGTTTCATAGAGTTTTTTACGTTTTTAGTAAACGATTTTTTCAGACCTATGAATTAGTATTAGGAATATTTTTCATAACCATCAAATTGTGATTGTAAGCGTGTTACGCAATTGGGGTACAGGTACAGATGGACCTGGGTGCAGATCCTAATCATATAGATGACGACGACGTTATGTGATAATAAGCAAAGCTGTGTACGCATATTGGTAAATATGACGACCGCGGCGTGGGCATACCCATGTGTAAGATAGTGATGACAACGACTCACGGGGTTGGCGGCGGCGGCTGCGGCGGCAGCGTGTCGGCGGCGTAGGTGCGGGCGGGCCAGCGCGCCCGCGGCCGCACACACCAGCACAGCGGCGCCAACGCATGCGCCCGCCCACCACCACTCTGAAAAAATACATGTTACAAATTACGCAAAAGACAAAAAGAAAATGTTATTTAATTAAATCGATAATCACATCAATTAAATCGATATAATAAATCTGGTCATCACTATTGACTGTAAATCATCGATCTATTTTTGACAGATATTCCAAAAGATAAACTAAACGTAATAAAATGTCAATAAAAATTTTCGTTTTGTTATGCGGATGCAATTCATTATACGTGAAAACTTACATTTGAATTCACATTCTGCCGCCCATACAAATGTGAAGGCGCGGTTGAAAAAAGTTTTCATTTTTATTATTTCATTAGACTAAGCCAAGATCTGATTATCAAAGCAATAACTGATCATTTGATATGAGGTAAATAGTTCTTACTAAACTAGGTAAGTTTTGCCCTGGCATTATTTCAAGGGTTTTACCTATGTCTGATCATACGTTCGAGAATTTGATTAGAGCTTTAGTTTGGATCAGTAATTACCTTCCAATGGCCACCTCCCAGTTGATAGGTCATCAGACGGAGAGCAGGTAAACAAAGGATGACTAACAGCATAGTCTACTGAAGCATCAACGGCCGGCAATGGGAATAGGAAGAGAAACCGTTTCAATACATGGATCCCCTGCCCATTCAATTGACGTAAATCTTTAGCTACATCAAACGGATTGATGCAACTAAAGGTTTATCTGACAAGATAATTCTACTAATTTCGATAATAATGTTTTCAAAACCATATTGTAGCTTAAACAGAATTAGAAAATTTACATTAGGACCTCTTAATGTTGCCACTATAATAACTCCGTTACGCTTCGTGTAACTATGCATAGGTAAATGTAAGACCTGCTACTGCGTAGAATTATTTTGCTTGTCATATATCATATGACTGCGTATGATCATGACAGTAATGCAGAGATATCTAATGATACCTACCTAGGCACGTTTTGAGAAGAGTATTGAGTATGAATGTGGATGGCTATGAGAATGAACAACTGGTATCTAGATACCAGGGAAACGATGGATCATGGATGCGACGACGCTTGTGTCAAGGGGTAGGCCTATGTCCAACAGTGGATGTCTTTCGGCTGAAACGGTGGTGGTGGTGAGGGAAGTGTAAAATGCTGGTAAAATGGCTGATGGGTACCTACCTACACATACTTACAGAGACGTGGAAGAGGGGCGCTACGTTGAACATGAACAAATTTGGAAAGGGCTATGATATCTTCTTATCTTCTGTTTCCTACTAGAATCTACTTATTTTGTAGACAGTTATTACGTAGCTAATAGGTATTAAACTTAATGCTTTAATTAGGTAATTAAAGTTTGCGCGTGATTGATACGACACAGGGCACAATAATTATTTTAAATTTGGTAGTTGTTATAATTTTGTCTTTCACAGAAATCCGTTGAAGAGTTTGTTTGGTTGAACGCGCTAATCTCAAGAACTACGGGTTCGAATTGAAGAAAACGTTTAGTGTTCTGTAGCCTATTTAACGAGGAAGGTTGTAGACTATATATTATCACACTATGACAAACAAGAGCGGAACATCATTGAAACATTTTGCAAAAACGTGGAAAAGTTATTACTTTTGAGAGCTTCCGTTGCGTGCGCTGCGTAAACGGTTAAAGTAACGCAACAATATTGTATCACAGATTTCTCCTCTTAACACCATTACAAGAAAAGGCCAATAGCATATGCTTATCTTTTAATGTTGGCTCACTATAACGTTTTGAACTGTAATCAAATCTAAATATTATAAAGCTGAAGAGTTTGTTCGGTTGAACGTACTAATCTCAGGAACTACGTTTAGTGTTGAATAGCCCATTTATCGAGGAAGGCTAAAAACTACCTAACATCACGCCAGGACCCTTAGAAGCCGAGCAAAAAAAAAACACGAATACGAATAAACTATAATATTTCCAATATTTGGAGTCAATGTAGGAAATAGTTTTGAATCTGGTTTATTGGTCGATAGGTATTGAAATGACAGACTCCAAGGTGTGCATAACTGTAAAATTAAGAATTTTGAGTTCCCTTTAGATCTAGGGGTGCGAAATGTGTTACAACTATATTAGGAGCATAGGTACCTAATATTTAATTAATAACACACTGTACACGAGAAACAGCGCGTATTTGTAGGACGTTCTGTTCTCTCGAACCCTGACTTCGACTTAGCTGAGATTCTGTACCCTAAGAGATAACTTGACATTTTGAAACGTATATAAAAATCTTCATAAATCTATAAGGAAAATGCTATTCATTCGTTATCTAAATGTCAGTAGCCAAAATACAAACGCAATATATCAGGCTGAAAATAAATTTCATGTTGTTGACTGATTATGATACGATGTACGATTAAGGACGAATTTCAACAATAGAACTGATTTTTTTTTTTTTTTTGTACGACATCTCGTAGTTAATCTGAAAAGATTCTGACTACTTAAACGGATTGCACAATAGAACTGAACGCGTTTAGCACATCTAAAGGAAACTGAGTTCAAGAGCTGTCAGTGTCAATATATCACAACAATAGCGACACTTACAGCTGTTGAACCCGGTTTAGATGAAATTAGGTGAAATTAGCCCTATACATCAGCATGTACTTATGTAGTTTAACTAAATCGTAGTCAACTTAAAAGAAGTCGATAGTGTCTGTTCCAAAGATATCTGATAAAAATGTTAACAATCTTTCAAAATCAGAGCCTTACTGTAACAAAACTCTGTTTGGGTAAAATTCATACTCAATCACTGACTAAAGGTAATAAGATTAAGAGAAAGTATTAAGTATATTCATTTGTAATTAGAAGGTTTCATTATTATATTTCATCACTTTTTCCAAAAATTATCACTACATGGTATAAAACAAAGTCACTTCCGTCTGTCTGTCCCTATGTATGTTTAGATCTTTAAAACTACACAACGGATTTTCATGCGGTTTTTTTAATAGAGTGATTCAAGACGGAGGTACGTTTAATATGCGGGCGAAGCCACTGGCAAAATCTAGTTAATTATAAAATGAAGCTCAATTGTCATATGAAAAACATCTTTAAGGTGATTTTAAATTATTGTGACCAATCAGTTGATGTCCGAAAAGGTTCGACTGGCTCGTTCACAATGGTGTGCTGGTGCCTACGATTATGTATGGAAGTGAATGTTGGCTGTGGCAAAAAAAGCATGAAAGTAGAATAAATGCTGTGGAAATGCGTTCCTTGCGAAGCATGTGTCGTGTGACTGTGAATGATAGGCTGAGAACTGGTGTGGAAAGACAACGGTGCAGTTTAAATAAAAGATGTAGTGACAACAATTGAAAAAAGAATGCTTAGATGGTTTGGTCATGTTGAGAAGATGAACGAAGGGCGGCTAACAAAAGGTATTTAAAGGCAGACGTGACTGGAGACGCCCTAAGAGATCATATAGTGACCTTATTCACCAATAAGGTCACTCAACATCACCATGTTCTTCGAAAAGTTCAGGTGCGTTGTACTTGCAACAGCGTGCGTGTACGACCAGAGGTATAAACATAAACTAAGCAAAATAAATATATAAGGATCGTAGCAGGTGGCGTTCTTTTGTTTCTGCCTACCTCCAAGGGAAAAGGGCGTAACTTCATGTACATATGTACGTCATTTCGATTTTAAGAGGTATTTAAATAGTCGAATCGAAGCACTCAATTTGTGAGTGGTAGGTACTACAATTTTTTTCCACACATACCTTTTCTGATCCATTTGTTTAGATTTCTTTAGATATTTTAGAACAGACTATTCCTTAATTTTATGGCGTCCGAGGCTGACAAGTCAGTAATGAAGTGAAGTTACATGCACCTGATCTAACGAATAGAAAGTTATCTTTTTTTGCGTTCTCTACAATCCTGTTATCTGATTCTGATAGGATCGATAGCTCACCGTTTCACTTTTACCAACATATGTAGTGTGCATGTCTTAACAGAATCTTTAGAAGTAGACATGACATCAGTCATTTTCATCACATACGGCAGTTGGGTTGACTCCCTGCGAAATTAGGTTTACAATATTGTAAATGCATACAATACGATTCATAAGCTTTAAAATTTTTCAGTTATGACAGAGAACGAGCCATCGCCCTGAATAATTAACATATTTAACAAGTACAAAGAATGCATCATTGTAAACATCAGTCACATAATTTGTAAGGAATTGGCTCAAGTACCAAGATGTATTCAGGAGGCCCATTTACAATTAGGGTGGTTTGCGTCATTTAAGGTACTTTTAGGTATCGTGCGAATTGGCTTTTGAGAACCAGCATGTGTCTGCTTCTAGTCCTGGTACAGCGTAGGTGTGATAAACCATCCTATTGATGAATCTCAACAAACTCCCTCGCCAAGAACTGTTTGATGGCTGGAATGCCATCTATAAACATTTTAGTTCGCATTTTGCCATTTTTTAGGGTTCCGCACCTCAAAAGGAAAAAGCGGAACCCTTATAGGATCACTTTGTTGTCCGTCCGTCCGTCCGTCCGTCCGTCCGTCTGTCAAGACCCTTTTTCTCAGGAACGCATGGAGGTATCAAACTGAAATTAATATCAAATACTCAAGTCTACTGTCCCTTGGAGCTGTGAAAAAATCAAACTTCTAAGCTAACGCAATCAAAAGATTAGCCGTTTATATCGCAAATTTCCACAAATTTTCGAAAGTCGCAAGGGAATCAAAACCTAAAGGGTACTTCTAGTTGATCTAGAATTTTGAAATTTGGTACGAAGCAACGTCATATAGCACAGATAAAGGAAAAATTGCGAAAACGGTAAATTTTTAGTTACATCATATAATGAACAGAACAAAACACAGACATAAATAAAACCAAGCCAAGATACAGAACAGAACTACGACTCATTGTCGTGATGGGTGAACTTTTACTTATATACCTACAGGCTTGTACGGAACCCTCGGTGCGCGAGTCCGACTCGCACTTGGCCGGTTTTTTCTAAAATGTATTATGTAAAATGTATGTAATTACGTGTTACGACATGGCCCTTGGAGGCTTCAAATGTCCTGATTTTTTTATTAACCTGCTGTTAATAACGCTGCCCGTGGTTCAGTCGTAGCGCGAAAACAAATTTGAACGTAACTTGAATGGGATTTTACGAGGGGCTTTCTTTTTTCGAAAATATCTAACAATATCTTAGCAATACTGATAATTATATTAACAAAAACAAAACACATTATTGGGCCTATGTTATTGCTCACCATTTAATGCCCTTATAAATTCTATAAAGCAACAAAATCAAAATAATAATAATAAATAGAGCGAAACCTAATGTCGTCATAAAACAAAATAGTAGGCAGCGACTCGTAACTTTGTTTTATTGCTTAATTTTTTCGTAGCGTTACGTAGCACGTGCGTAGACGTGTCGTAGCAACGTAGATCTAAATATTATCAGTGCACTGCACGTACGTAGCTACGCTTCAAGGCTTGAAAACGTAGTCAAACAAAAATGTATTATCCATTTTATGTGAATAACGATGCTTTATTTTCGTAATCAATGTCAAAACATTAGTTATAAATTCTTAGGTTAATGCAGTTTCGCATTATGTGCCATTCTATTTTTGCTGGAGAGTTTGTTTGCGTGGTTGGGCTAAATTTAGCAAAGCTTAATCAGAATATCTCTCTTGACGGCCGACCGGAGTAGAACCGAGCGCACGTTTTCATAACTTAATTGTATGGTATGTACCAGCATATTTTGTATGAGCTCTATTATATGGTACCTATTTGTGGAACGGCGTAGCAATTAAAATTATGCTTGTTTAATCTATTAATGCTTCAAAAAGATTTTACTTGTTTTTTTAATATGATTGATTTGCTATTTATCAATTTGGGTATTTTTTTAGTATTTTAATTAGTCAATAGAGTGCCGCCAAGCGATAGCTGTGATTACAAATATTTTCGTTCAGTGAGGAATTTCACCGACGAAGTGTGTTTTTTTTCGTTTACGTGAAGGGCACATAATGCAGATGCCGAATATAATGTAATAGTATCAATGACACGAGGGATGCGTCACTCGCGTCTGTCTAGCGATTAGTGTCTGCGAGCCGGATCTCGTACAGCAGGAGTTAGCGCGGCCGCGGGTTACCGTCAGCGGTTGAGGCCAAAACAAACGGCATGTGGTCGCGCGTACTCGACAAAAATTCGACATCGTTCGCCCAAGAATGCACAGTGCGGTTATTTATAGAGGTTGGGAGGAGCGCGGGGGCGGCGGCGACGTCTGGTGTCGGTCTGCCGGGGCCTGCCGCCGATCACCGAAATAGCTTCTCCAGCTGGCGGTACCTGGCCACGTGGCGCGAACTCACTCGTTGAGTGCTGGCTTACCTGCCTGAGCCTTGTCAGCGACCACTCCACGCCACGTCGGAACTAGTGTCGTAAACGCACCGCTCCACTAGCCAGTAGGCCGAGAGTTCTAATATACTACATCTTAACGAGGTTGAATTGAAACACACAAACGCGAAGGGCCCCCGCCGACGATTGACTAGACTGGCTTGTGGTGCCAATTGTGTAATAGTAATTTGTAGACAATCTGACGATATCGTGGAATCAATCATATGCGTGGTCGACTGGTCGTACTTGTCTTGTTCGACCAGAACTCGATGGTTTCCTAAGTACTGAGTGTACATGAGCAGAGGTGTGGCAGATCGGCGTCATAATTTCAGTAGACTTAATAACAATGTATTTCGAAACATATAAATTTACCAAGGTGATAGGAGTCTACTCTTAGGTTTGATAGAAATCTAAAAGATATGAAAAACGGTGTATTAAAAACATCAACGCCGTTGTAGCCGCCTGCGTAATCGCGATACAATGCGTGAAACTAGTTTAAATTCAATGCAAGTGTAGCGTTCGAATATCATAAATCATTACGTAGGTACATAAATACATTTCTTATCAGGACCAGACGGTGACTGAAAACATGGCGGAGAGACGAAAACACATTTTTAAAAGTTTGACACGTTTAGTGCCCTGACGGCTGGGAGTACGGAGAGTGCCAATTATCACGTTGGGCATCATCTATCTGTGGGTCGCAGACGCCCGGTGCTGCGTATCTACTGTGTATTACGACGTTCGGTTTTATACCTGTCTTATAGCTTATCTTCGTGCCGCAAGAAGCTTAACATTATGGATCGACGTGAACGTGATGTAAGCGTCTCGTCTGTCTTGATTCATTCTTCATCACCACTTACTTTATGGTTTAAAGAGATAAAAACACTAAACAAAGATTCAATTTCGGCATAAATTGTCTAAGAAAATCACGATGTTCACGAGACACTACGTATATACTACATTATAATTTTACACCGGCACGCTCTGAGTAATCTGCCTCGTGTATTTGGGCTGTGCTAGATTAGTCTTCGAGTTATCTAGCTCTGTTTCTTATCATGTTCTGCGTGTGTTCCTATGTCTTCAGTCACAACATATTTTGTAACTATAATAAGTTAATTGCAGCCATGATAAAAGGTGAATCGAGCATGCGATCGGTACATTTTTTTTTAAGTGCATAGGTTATATGTGCACTTTTTATCAGCCTAATTATTTGATCCGAATAATTAAAAGATTGTACCAACCTATCAGGTTATTAATGTTCAATATGTATGTCCCTAACTGATTATTAGGAACGCAGCAATCACGTCAATGGCACGCGAAGCGTGACCCTTGTCTATTTGAGAACATCCAAATATTCATTTAAAATAATGATCATACAGTTTAGATAACTGATAATTACCTACCTAATATCGGTCATAATTTATGAGGAGTTTTAAATTTCTTATCGGTATGTACGATAGCGTTCAATCAAACCGTTGAAATATGCATGAATCAGCACGGTTGCGGATTCGCACGCGTAGGAATAATGTTATAATACCGAAGAAATTTCCAAGTATTCATAAAGACGTATTAAAATTCTAAATCTCTTGTGGATTTCGGGATTAGTCACAACCTACAGACTTTCGCTTACAAGAGCAATCTTTTATATTTTGTTATAAGACTCATTCTTATCTGTCTCTTTCATTTATCAAGTAAAATGTACGAGTACATCTACCTTTAACATACTTAGATATATCACAACATAGATTTGTTTTTTGGTTGTATCCTACAACATAAATATCGTCGTTTTAAATAACACTTTGTATGTAGTGCATTGTTACAAATGATTGCTGACGACTAGAATCTCATATTTAACAGCATTATGTCGCCCGAACCGACGAACGATTTCATTCAATATTCTGTAATTTTTTACTCAATCACCGCGTAACTTCTTCGTTATATTACAACACTAGTAGACAGAGATACGTTACTATTTCTCTACTGTGTGTTACAAAAATTATGGGAACGCGTTTGGCTCCATTGACTCTACTTCGACGATAAGCAGCTGATGTATGGTCATGTCTTTACTGTCATTATCACGCATTCCGCTTAAATTTATCTTGTTTTATCTTAATGAATAAACCCAAATCTTTAAATATAGAACTGCTGACCTACATAGGCTTAAAAATGGTATAATAATATATCGCAGTTTCACAACGATAAGTGAACTCTTTTGCGCAGTATGCACACTGAATATACCTATATAGTTTCAATCAAAACTATAAACCACAAAGTATAGGTAAAGTATGAATGATATTGCTTGCTGTACCTATATATAACGGTATTCTCGAAGCGCCCTAGAAAAAGATCGTAAAGAGCGCGCCGAATAAGTACAAATATGTGCAAAATTCTAAGCCGTATTTGATAAGGGGGTGGCCTGGGGTGTGGGGGGAGGCTGGGGGCCGTCTAGACGCGGCGTAATTAGGAAGGTGAGCGTAGGCAGGCGCGGACGAGCCCGCCCGCCCCGAATCTTGCGTCACCTCTAATTAATATAACAGGTAAATTACGCATTCTGGGTGCCATCAACACTGGTTTTACATTTAACCAACCACACAAACTAAATGGTCCTAGGGGCTTCCTATTGTCTGTCAGTTTCAACCTTAAACTCTAAAGTAATTCTTACTATAACGAAGCTTCATCGAGGTAGACGGATCAGAACAGACGTGGAGCCTAAAATGTTCCAACATAAATGGATGAAATAGTTCGTAGTAACCTGTGGTAATGGAGTATCGACTGAATTCTAGAGCATCGTAGCAGCATGAAGGAAATTTTATTTGTCTGTACTTGTTATATCGGTCTGTGTCCCCGAAACGGTTCAACGACGTGTCTCGCGGATTTCGACTTGTTTATCTCACCATTTCTCTGGCATATCTACAGTACCTATTCATGAGTAAATAAACTTTATGTAATGAATCTTCTTGACGTTGCTTTAATGAGAATATTAAACAGTATGCATTAAAAGGGGACGTCGTTTTATGTTGGTTAAAGTTATTATAAATTGTTTGACGACGAATGCGTAGACGACTACGACTACTAACCTAACCTATTTTATTATGTTCGTAATCTAAAAATAAACAAAATAATTACTTTGGAAATCCATAATAAAAGGTTGTTTTTAGATTGAAAACAAGACTTACTTATCTCTATTTTATTATTTCCGTATTTACTGAATGTTCTAGATCTGTGACTCGAGGTATTTTATCTGTTCATTAATGTTGTGCTATGTCTCAGCAGGTGACGTATGACTAATTAAAAGATTATAAACGCGGAAAAGAGAGATTCTATTATATATTTCCTTCTGTCTGCCCCTATGTTACGAAGGTATTTGGTGAATGAAAGGAAACGTGTTGAATGTAGAGTGAGTAAGGAAAGAAAATTCCTTCAAAATAAATATGTACCTAAGCTGAAGTGGCTATTGTTGGAAGATAATACATGATAGTGCGAGTGGTTTAGTGTAGCGTACGCGGGTGCTCAAGAGATGATATTGGGACTAAAACCATGTTTAAATACTACTCTATCCGCAGTCGGATTAGTTAGGTCGTTTGGCTGACATTGCTTTGGCCAGGATTCATCGATCGTTTTTTCGTACATTTTCGAACAAAAATGTTGACTTCAGTTTCTGACTATATAATTTAGGTAACGTTCAAGCCATATAATTGAAAACGGATGGTAACACTGATTCAAGTTACGTATCGAGTTGTTAGCTTTATTATAACTTTACTTCGAGTTTATTGATAGGGGGTTGGGCTTTAGCTAAATAATGATCGGTTGGGTTAGGTCAGCTCTAGGAATTAAGATGCCTTTGTTGTTTTAGCTACTCTGTTACGAAACAATAACCGCGTTCTAACTTACTAAACCACGTAGCAACACGCTGAAAAACACACGCCATTGTATTGTGTAACTACAGTGTATGTACATAATGTAGGACAAGACATAATGTTGTTGTCATACTGCCTACATAGATGATACACGCGCGTGTCATTGTCATTCGGGACGCTGCGATTGACTCTATGTTGAAGGTCATTACAATGGAGGATGTGCGGAGTAATGGTCGTGTTCCTCTGCGGAGCGAGCGGCCGCGGTGAGATGCTGCTAATGCGAGTTGTTTGTCAACGTCGGCACGGACTGGTGCCGGCCGTCGCCGGTCGCCGGTCGCTAGCTATAAATAAATAACATAAGCAGCGTGCCGCGTCATCGCCGTCACTTCGCGCGAAATACGGCCGCGCAAACAATCGCCATTGTCTATGTGAATGCAACGCCACGCTGATGTTATTCAGGGACGTAAATGCATTTAGGATGAATGGCGTGTGTCGTAACGTTTTGTTACGTTGTTGATACGTTTGTGTTGTCTGCGCCTTTGACGAAATAAGTGCGAATTTATGAGTTTCCATTTGTTGTGTGGCCATCGTGGCCAAGTAACAAACTTGCAGTAATAGTGTAATTTATTATGTTAATGCTCCTGTAGATGTAATTGACGTTATTTAATACCGCTATAATGCGCAAGAATCTTACATTCGATTGTTGCGCATTATAGCGATATTAAATACATGATAGAATTTTGACGTGCGAACAGAAATTACCATCTGGAAGACAGTCTATTTACAAGCAAGTAAGTGTGTAGTCGGGTATAAGTCGGGAGCCGCGACTGGTGGCGGTAAATAGCCGGTTATTTCTATCGATCCCGCGGCCCTCCAACTAAATCCTTAGAGTACGACAACATTGTTGTGAGGAGTGACTTCTTACTACGAACTCTCTTTGGTGATAAATTTATACATGGACACTAGCAAGACTGACAAATCTCTGTAGGTACTTTCTGAAAATTATCCAGCTTATCATTTGTTCCGCTGGATATTTAATTAGGTACATATTTGCTGGAAAAATATTTATTCATCTTTACTTAAGATTTTTTTCGTAGAAGAATGTTTTAGAAATACGTTCTCATTTTTTTACCTTTGTTTTTGTGAGTATCGTTTATTTATTAAATATGTTCACAGATTACCTTATTTGATCAATTCAATGAAAAAAAATGTAACAGTTTAAAAGTTTCAGCCAGTCGCAGAGTTAAAGAATAATTCACAGTTATACTGAGTAGCGTGTATATTGTGTACCAAATTATAGTCTCAAACTTGAGTAGATAGATAACAGATAGGTCATGGTCGGAGAAATCAGGTTAAGTTTTCTAAACCAACATGCTAAGTAGGTACATGTTGTGTGTTACTGTATAATGGGCGGGTATGTATGTATATAGGCACACATACATTGACAAAACAGATGTCAAGGATGGAGCATTATATCAAAAACTAGCTTTTGCCCGTGGCTTCGCCCGCGTGGATGTCGGAAATTAACGCAGGAGGACGAACTACCGCGGTAAGATGTGTTAATTCAGGTTATATTATAGGTAATAGCTGTTACCCGCGACTTCACCGCGTGGTATTTAACAAAAAGTTTTTCATAAAAACTGTCTTTGAAAACTACGCTGACATACGTCTCAAAATTCAGCGTGTTTTTAGTTTTTTTAAACTATTATTTATTTTTTCTAAAATTAAAGTAGCCTAAGTTACTCCTTGTTACATCAGCTATCTGCCAGTGAAAGTTCCGTCAAAATAGGTCTAGCCATTTCAGAGATTAGCCGGAACGAACAGACAGACAGACAGACAGACAAAAATTGTAAAAAATGTTGTTTTGGTATAAGTACCGTGTATACATCCATATACACTTAGTAAAAAGTAGTTATTTTAATATTAAAAACAGACACTCCAATTTTATTTATTTGTATAGATGTATAGATAATTTCACGTTACGAATAATGTCGTAGAGAACTCAGGTGAAAACATTTCATCGCGTATTGTTACGTGTTCCAACTTCCATATGTATGTATATGTGTGTGCACATACTTTTACAAAATCAATCTGAGGTCGAGAATGCAATATCGATTTTGTGCCGTGCCGTGAGGTGCGGGTTATGGGCGGCGACGCGGCGCGGCTGCCGCGTAGCGCGGGTGGCGCGTAGCGGCCGCGTAGGGATGCAGCAAGAATGCGACACGGCCGGTACGCGCCGCACCGTTCTGGGACGATGCCCGCGAAACTTACAAGTATAACTGGAAACTGGAAAGCCGCATAGTTTGGCACAACACTACTAATTGACGAACTTGTATTCGACTTTATTGTTATCTGGCCAGTTCCACGAAAAAAGCCTACGGACTATTATTGAATTTAGAAGAAATCCTATATTTGGCGTGTGAGTCATGAAATGATGTTTCTATTTTGGATGCGATAATATGATGAAGAGGTCGCTGGCTCTGATCGCTGTTCATCGCGTGAACGACTAGTTACGCAGCGCCGACAGTACGGTTGTGCTCGTCCTATGAGTATGCGCGTACGTGAGTGGTCGGTGCGTGTGGGCGCGGCTCTCGGTGGCACTCGGTGGCACTTTCTCCGTGCACCAGGCCGGTGAGCTGGACACTGGCGTGCATATTTCCCCGTCATTTTTGCGCACGCATGAGGCCGCAAGCGCGGTCTCGATTGTTTTCGTCGTGTTTCGCGGGTTATTTCGGGCGTGTGCGCCGTGGCAGTGCAAGCCACTCGCGCACGTCGGACTGTCCACAACGCTACCACTACAACACTTGATATTCGATCGTCGATGTAGTATATTTTGATAGAGCTGTAAATCAACAAGCTAGGTATTCGTGTTTAGGAACGATCTTATAGCGTTGATTTAAATATATATTTTAACTTTATTATCTTTAACGCAGGTAGGTAGTAAATGGTGTTTGACCTATATGCAAGTTTTACATTACAGGTGACAGGGAACGGAGACCTTTTCTGTGGGTTGCTGGTGCTTGTTACAGCGCCGACAAATCCATGCATGAAATACTTTTTGGTGATAGCATCTAGGTACTTATAGTTCATCTTGATATCGAATCGAATGTAGATACCATAGCCCAGTAGGTATAATTAGAATTTAACACGAAAATACGATTGTTTTGCTTATTCAGATTCCTTCTGATTAAAAGCTAATGCTAGACTCCCTTTGCGACTTTTGAGTTGTATGTCGTAGGTTCAAACCCTGACAGTCACTTTATTTTGTGTAAATAAATTCGTCACCACTGATTTCAAAACGGGGCGAGGGGAAACACTGTGTGGAAACCGACATGCACCTAGAACAATTCGAAGACATTTGACATCTACTAACCCGTACTGGACACGTGTGGTAGATTGCAGTTCACTCCTCCTCGAAGAAAGGGGGCCTGTGTCCCAGCAGTGGGAATATTATAGGCTCATTATCTTAACCGGACTTTAGAGATGTTTGTAGTAAACTCAAAACAGAATATTATGCCACCCATGTCCAAATATTCACCAGTTTTAATGGCTTGACACCTACTTCGTCTAAATCTACTCGTAGATCGGTAACTAAAGGCAATTAGTTCCATTACCTTTCCTCTATCGTCGGATAAAAAGAGGTCACAATACGCGCAATCAAGAATTGTGACGCTTTTAGTCGGAATAAATGATAGCTAATGTTTCATGTCTAAAATCGAGGTTTACCTGACTAAGCTTTATGTATTTGTTAACCGGATTCAACACAATTTGGAGCTGAATTTGTTATTTTATGAACGTCTCTTAAGTCTGAGTGCGAAACGTTGAGCCCAGGGGTAGCGGCGGTCGTAGGTCGTCGGCGGAGGCCGGGCTCGGGCGTCGGCCCCGCGACCCACTTCCTCCCCTGCACCCCGCAAGCTCGCCCTCCCCTGTCCCACACTCCTTTATCACAGTGATAACAAGAAGTCGGCCTGCTCCTGCACTAGTCCGCACCACCTCGGTGCGCAAGCACCAATCGTTATCATCTGTTACTTGTTACTACTTAGTATACTCTTGCTTATTTACATAGTTTAACACAAAAACAACTGCACGCGTAGAAAAACCTGATTCGTATACTAAGAAGAGTTAGCACAGCATTCATATCGAGAATACAGTGACGTCATCGAAAATATCGCGAGTATTGTTGCGGTGACCCAACTTTAGAGCGGGGTTACCAGATTTTTTACTCGTGTCTAACATGAGCTGAGATTTATCTAAGCTACTTTAAAACCTGTCTTGGTTAATCGGATTCAAACGATATTCGAAATGCATAATTCACATATGAACGATGTAATAGTGCAACATGGCTGACCTTTCCGTGAATCTGAAATCACGCGTTGCGACATACGCGATAGTAGGCGAATATTTACAATCGCTCGGAGGGTATCGAATCGATTGGTCTGAATAGTAGCGGAGGCGATGGTGCGTGTTGTTGGTGTAAATATTGAGCAAGGTGTGGAGAGGCGCTGGCGCGATGGCGATGCGACAGGCTATGGTGTCGCGGTTGGCCAGAGGGCGACAGGCGGCTGTGTCTGCCGGCGGCGGCGGCGGCGCGGCGCGTTCGACGACCTACCGTCTCAAGGCCGCTCTTACACGTGCCAGTCGTGCCACCGGGCGCTTCCTGCCGCCGCCATAACAAATCTCTCCCCGCCCCACACCCTGCACCCAGCCCATCCTTCCCGAACAAGTGGATCCTACTACCGCGCACGCATCTCAACAAATCTTGATGCTCAGAAGAGGTCCTTCTCTAAACCAATCATCCAATAGATTTAATATCATTTGAGATGCTTCAGAATTGAGACTTCGACATAATAAACTTGTGAAATGCTGATTCCTGTTGAAAATTGTCTTCGAAATAGACTATTACGTGAAATGAAAGTTACTCAATGTGCCGGTGACAGATATTTTATAATTACATTCATAACATAATTATTATGTTTTATGCGAATAACAAATCATAATCCACCTGTGCTTGTATGTAAAACAGTGGACGCCGATGTGGTATCTATATACGTTACATAAGAATCGAATAGTTGGATACTTTTTTATTGACTGACGACGGTTTTGGTGTACCTAATTATCCAAAAACTTTATTCGTGTAACGTCGTGTAGGTACGCGACATTAGATACTAAGTAGGTATAGTATAACCTAGACTGTTAGAATAAAAGATCATAGTTCACTTGATCCAAATCTTGTTGAAGTCTGTCTCGCCGCTCGACAACTGAGAAACGGGCCTCGTGAAAACGAAGCTTCGTTTTGCCAATTTTATTGCGAAAACATCAACATGTCATATTAATAGGTAATAATAATAATGTGGGTACCTAATACTAAAACGTGGAGGAAGGTTAAGCCCATAAACACCCCCGCACCTCCTACACGTTGACTGAATTCTAAGAATATGTGGGTAAACAGGTGCACACCTATACACTTAGCTAATGAAAATTAGACCATAATTACTTCCAAACATTAGCTATTGAGGGTCGCCCTTAACACGGGTGGGTTTTAGTCAGTAAAAGTCTGACACGCCCTCCCGCTCCGCCCAGAGCGGGAGAAGTCATTTGATGATTTCCCATCCAAAACAAAAAGGGTCGCCCTTCCCTCAAGATGAGTACCATTGTGAAATTATTTTTGTACACACATTAGGCACAATAAGACATTCGAAATGCAAAAAAAAAAAACATGACACATGACGATTCCGATTCCTGGATTAGCATGTGATGCATTGGGTTTTTAGGGTTCCGTTGCCAAATGGCAAAAAACGGAACCCTTATAGATTCGTCATGTCTGTCTGTCTGTCTGTCCGAGTATGTCACAGCCATTTTTTTCCGAAACTATAAGAGCTATGCTGTTGAAACTTGGTAAGTAGATGTATTCTGTAAATATTTGGGGTTCCCCATACATAGAACTGAAACTCAAAAATTGTTTTTTCATCAAACCCATACGTGTGGTATCTATGGATAGGTCTTCAAAAATGATATTGAGGTTTCTTATATCATTTTTTTAAAACAATAATATTTGGGGTTCCCCATACATAGAACTGAAACTCAAAAAAAAAAAAACATCAAACCCATACGTGTGGGGTATCTATGGATAGGTCTTAAAAATGATATTGAGGTTTATAATATATTTTTTTTCTAAACTGAATAGTTTGCGCGAGAGACACTTCCAAAGTGGTAAAATGTGTGTCCCCCCCCCCCGTAACTTCTAAAATAAGGGAATCATAAAACTAAAAATAATATATGATGTACATTACCATGTAAACTTCCACCGAAAATTGGTTTGAACGAGATCTAGTAAGAAGTTTTTTTTAATACGTCATAAATCGTAAACCACAATTTACCTTTCATTCAGTCAACTCAAATATAAAAAAAAAAAAAAAAAAAACATTTAATTTCATAAACATAAACCTTATGCATAAACCGTGAATTCCTGCAGGTTTGTATGGAACCCTCGGTGCGCGAGTCAGACTCGCACTTGGCCAGTTTTTAAATCTGTATTATGCATCTCCTAACATACAAAGATTACCTACATCTCCGTAAAATTTCCCGAGAGCCTATGGTTTATAAGGTGTTATTTTTTAACACGAATGTTTGCATGGCGAAATATTGTTGCGCTGAAAAATCCAATAGTGAAGTGACACGTGATTGCACATTTTTGTTCATTCTCATTGATTCTATAACCAACACAGTTTAAAATAATAATTCATTTTATCGTCGATTTACTTGTACTTATCAGTGACACTTACGCTCACATTTAAGAAAAAAAACCTATTACTTTTTTTGAAAAATTGTATACCAGTAGATTCTTTGACATGGTCTCATTAGATCCTAGTGTTATGGGATATCAATAGGAACACGTTGTATGTATAGATGGTAATCGCACCTGGAGTTCCAGGGCTTCAACAAACGAGAACTGTCGGATAGGTGTATTTACCTCAAGGGTAACTACACCAATAGCAATAAGTACCTACTGCTTGACAACAGAAATGAATATGGTATTAGGGTGCCAAAAGGAGCCCTACGGGGCACAATTCCAAAATCTGGTTTGCTGTTGAATATTTTCTACAGATCTCATCCTGACCGAAGGAAATTCAAAGGTCAGCTGCCTTTCTAGTTATAGCTGCCAGATCAATAATTGCAGATAATCAAGCAAACATATTTTGTTACATTCATAGTTGCATGTTGCAACGTCGTAGCATCGTAGTGTGCTACGGATTCGGCTACGTGCTACGTGCTACGGTCACGTCATTTTAGTGAAAACTCTAAAAAAAGTTAATGTGATGTTTTGTAGTAAAATGGTGACTCATTATTTCTAGGCTTGCATTGAGTATTTTATTTGCTATTACTTGTCAAGAGTTATAATTACATATTAGTAAATACGAGTACCCACATCATTATAATTGGAAAACACCACAGAAGGCAACACTGTGTTTCAAGACTACTAACGCTTGTAATTTAATTTGGTGAAAAGTTCAAGTTCACAAATATCATTCACTCTTTTTGCCTAAAAACACTAAATAACAGGAAACAGCTAATTTACTCATTTCAAAACCGGGTATCAAATGCTTACATACACGTATCGTTTTGTTGGTCGTAAGTAGGTAGTAGACACATCAATCAAGCGCATACGCATATCGTGAGTGAATACATTCGAAGAACATACTTCAAAGAGGCTGCGAGTAGATACCAGCTAATTTTGGGATCATTTGAGACTTTGTAATACACATGCGTTGAAGTGAAGTCGGTGAAACATACTAAGTATTCTCGAGATAAAAGAACGAACTCGTAAGCACTGTTTCCCTTTATGTTATGGTTATGTCGCTGTATAGTATAAAATAATGTCCTGGTGGTTGTCAAGGTGTGGATGTGGTTTTTCACTTGTGAAATGAAAGAACAAAGTCGTTCCAAGTATTGTGTCATGATGCGTTATACAGGAAAAATAAATCTGCACACAAATAAAAAAGTAAAAGCCAAAAAAAAAAAAAAAATATCCGCTGGTTCATACAAAAGTACAAAACAAACGCGTTAAAAAAGTATGGAACAGCAAATTTTTTGTTTTATTCTACAATCTGTGCTGATAATAATCTAGGGCGATGTGATTTTATCAACAGAGTACTAATAAAAGTAGAGTCATATGAAAATACCTCAAAAACCCTACGATTTTTCCCATTAAAATTATTTCATTTATAATCACCCTATCCTTATTTTGAAATTTTCTCAATTATTTTTTTACTTTTTCATCTGGTTTTCTATTAAAGCGTGTTTATTAAAACTAAGTAGGCCAGTGCAGATCGCTTCATAATTTTACCGAAGAATGTAAATAAACGAAGAAACTCGGAAAAACTAGTTCCGGGTTACCAAAATATTATAGTATTGTTATGAAATTGGTCCATCAGGAAACGAAATTCGATAATAGCATTAAGTTGGAAAATATTGGTAAACAAAGATTTGCTCTGATGATAAGTGGAGTTATCCCTGCTTAGGTAGATTATTGATATGACTACTTATTACATAAATGCTACATAAGTTATCCATCAGTGTCTATTCTGGAGAATATTCATATAACATGATTGTAGCTCTAGTTAACTTGCGTATTTTATTAAAATACTATTGCTTCTTAAAAGTGGTTAAATGTAAGAGCACGATAGTCCTTTTCTTAAAAAATATATTAGTTATTTCTATCTTATTCATTGTTATGAAAATGACTAGATATGAAGGATTTTTGAATGCCAGTTCATATTCCCATGTAGAGTTTTAATAATCTAGTTATTAATCTGAAATGTAGTTCTTTCTGCTTTTTAGTAGACTGTATAGACGTCAGCACATCAAGCTACCCGAATCTGTCAAATTTTCCCAATTAATCTTAAACCGAATACTTTAGCGATAAAGTTGAAAATCTATTAAAGAAATTTGACAGATTGTAGTAGCTTTAAGTGCTGGTGTCTGTTAATTCATAGTAATAAGATTCATATCAAATAAGTTTTTTTCATAGTGAAAATCTGTACATTTTCTCATTTGTTGACAAATATGTCGGTCGCATTGTCAGTTACAACAAATAGGTTACAATATTTAATAAGCACCGCTGACAATTTCAACCAATTCGCGAGTTTTGAACTTATGACCTTGAGATAAGTGGGTTTATTTATCGGAATTAAAATTACTTATTTATTTTATCAGGACTTTGACAATCTGTCCAAAGTTATCCAAATATGTACTAAACTCCCATCTGTTAATAACCTTATTACACTGAATTACAACACTCATTTTCTGTGATTAGGGAACCAGCTATGATTAGTGTCTTTCAAACCGGAACTGATGTTGTTGACATTTTGTTGTATAGACGAGGAGATCATATCTACCGAAACACTAGTCATATAAGCATCTACATACTTGATGCAAATATCGTTTGTATATTATTATGTATTTGCTATACAAAGAGATAATCTTAAGCGGTTTAGCAGTTATGATGAGGCCTTACAACTGATAGTCAAGAGTACCATTGTTATTAGAATATCCAGTTTGATCAGTGTTTAAATATCAGGCCCTAGATGCACCTTTCTTATGGTTTAAAAATTTGCTCTTTGTAGCATTTACTAACGAACGTTTTTAAACAACTACAGTCTTTTTTTAGATGCGTGCTCCGTAAATTTTCGGCAATTGTGGATTTATTTCAAAAGTATTTTCCTATTTAATGGATAGGGTATGCCTTAGGAGAAAACTATCCAAGCAAAGTTAAAATGTAAAATATGTATGGGACCCCATTTCTTCCCATGGGTGTCGTAAGAGGGGACTAAGGGATTTACTAAGACAGCCGCGTTCTCTATGTATTTTACCACCCATACTACGAACGCCAACCCGCTTGCCAAGCGTGGCAATTATGGCAAACCCCTCAAATTGGGGGAGGCCTATGTCCAACAGTGGACATCTTTTGGCTGGAAAGACGATGATGATGATATAGAACCGTATATTTTATTATCTTTGCTTGGATAGTTTTTGCGTAAGCTTTGTATTATACATACTCCACATTGTGTATTTTGTTGATGTTCTTATATTTCCTTTAACTGTTGTTTACATCTCAACTAGTAGTATACTAATTGGAGTGGGTAAGGTTAGGTACCATAGCAAAAAAGTGAAAAATAGAAACTATTACAGAAAAAAAAACAACGGGCAGTCGGTGTCTTTGGATTTTTATTTTTTTTGCCACCAGCTGTTGGTGGCAAAAAAAAAAATCCAAAGACAACGACTATCGAAATTAAAGTAATTTTGAAGTGTTTTTTTTTTTTGGAAGTTGGTTGTTGTTTTTTCTTTTGTAAATCACGTATTGTCCGTCGTGGGTTCACTGTCTTACACGCTCTTTACAACCCTGCAGTTAACTTACATTGACACGCAATGTGAGCAATTGCGCATAATTCAAGAAACAATTTACTGTTTTTGTTAATAGAAACTGAAATAGAAAGGAAAAGTTACTGAAACAGTAGTTACTAGAAAGTTTAGCTTGATCAATCAAGCATAAAGCTAAACAGGAAAACACCTGACATTATTAGTATCAAGTAGATATTTATAATGTCAGATATTGTCCTCTCTACTATACGTACTTACTGACTGAAGTGGGAATGATATTGGATAATACATATATGATCTCAGAGGAGAGATTTCTGATTATGTCGGCAATTTCAGTAAGTCAATATAGCTTTGTTGACATTGTTCGAGCTATTGACGTACACATCCGACGTACGTACATATTAACTGTGTACTTGGACATTGGTAATTATAATTAAGTCATTTGCGTCAAAGATTCGTCTTGATTGTAGAAATGACAGTTAATTAATTACATTAGGTATTTGGTTTTCAGCCTAGGCTGTTAACATTCACAGCATCACATAGCATAGCATAATCAGAATATGAGATATTAACTACTGGGACACCGGCCTCGTTTCTGTGAGAGGGGGAGTACGCCATAATATTTTGAGGGCAGTGGTGATGAAATAAATGACAACAAGTAAAGCGATTACCTGAGTTCGAAACCACGACCTTATAAACTTATAAGTTGAGACTACTACCGCTTGGCCAGCACTGCTCCAGTAAACATTATTACAATATTTTTTAGTAAAGTGTCCACTTATACGATTGGTGTGTAATACGCGTGTGAGTTGCGAAGAATGCAGTATGTTATGTCAAAATATTATCAATAAGTTATGTTCATGATAGATTGAAATAACAATTTCTCGGTCACTTATACTTTTACCATTGTTTATTGTTCCTCATTATATTAAATAGTAGCCAATTAAATTGATAAAATTATCACTGTAACAAGACCTTAGACATGGTCTTATTAGTGAGCGGCCTAATTAGCAAATTGAATCACGCTTCAATATGCCTATCGGTATTATTTGCATGTGTGTTAAATTGTATGTACTCGTACACTTATCGTCATTTAATTGCCTCTGTGACCTGTCTGTTCGATATATCTTCAGTATATGGTTATGATTCCGAGAAACGCGATTCTATTGTTTTGTCTTTGTTGATATCTTGTATTCTGTACCTACAGAAATAATGAGTGTTGGTTGTGCCGTGAGAGGTCGGTTGCGCAGTGCGTGTGGCAAATTTAGCGAGGCGGTAGAGTCGGGGAGGCAGCCGGCTTGGGCAGGCGCGCAGGGTGACTGAGGGCGAGGGCTGGCAGACGGAACCTTCGCCCTGATGACCCACATCCGCGCCCCGACGCCGCCGCCGCGCCCTCTATCGCACTTCTTCCTACATTCACTGTCGTCTTAAAGTAAACGGTCATTACCTTTAGTTCTTTTCAGTGTCATTAGGAACTCCTGAATTTATTTTAGAAAAAAGAGTAAATGGTATTTTTCTCGATACTATAAGTAGATATTACCGTAGAAGTAAAGTGAAATAGAAAAACATCACATAGTGTAAAATGTTACGGTAAATGTTTGGCGTAGTTGAAGTGAAGGAACTATTTAAAAAAATATTATAGAAAAAATACAATACAATTTCCATAAATTTATATAACTATGATTGTAGGAGATAAGCAACAAAGGGTAAGAAAATGTGTACATAGTTGATAAATCAAGAATGGCGATGAAATTTTTACATACGTATAATTTACTAATGGAAATTGCATAAAAATTCCAAATTAAGAGAACATCCTCAATTTTAAAATAATCTAAAATTACATCGTAGCCACTAGCACTTACCCAATTAAAAATATCGTGTGGTAAATATTTATGTTAGCCACATCCAGCATTGTTTGTTTTCTACCAACTGATAATAATGTTATCACAGTTATCAGTTCAACACACCTACTTAGTGACTTCAGTTTCATGTCTGCATGGTATGTTGTGTACAGTACATTCCATGTATGTTTTGATTTGCTACTAGATAATTATGGGACATTTATATTAAACGATACCTTTATATTAAAGCATGGCAATAAAGATGTCCCGTCCCCCACTAAATTCGTCAAAAAAGTAAAATTTAATTAAATGTTGTTTGTTGTTGTGGTACGTTTAATTAGGCGTCATGCCACGTGCTTTATCGACTATCGAAATGAATAATACGGTGAGGAGTAGCCGGAGCAAAACACCGGTCGTGCGGTACAGTGAGGGTGGCGGTGGCGGCGCGGTGTGTGGGCGCGGCGCAGGTGTACTGACCGGTGTGCACGGGCGGCGCGGGCGGCGGCGGCGGCGACGGCTCGGTGGAGTTGGTCGGCGCGCTCGCGCAGGCGGCCGCCGACGGCGCATCTTCCGCGGCGCGGGCGGGGGGCGGCGGCGACGGGCCGGGGGGGGGCGCACAGAGCGCGACCAGCCGCAGCAGCGCCACGCACCACCACCAGAGCACGGCGGCCAGCGCGCGGGCAGCGCGCCCGACGCGGCCCGGGGCCCTTTCGCGACCGAAATACGCGCACCGTTGACTCGTGCACCGGCGAGCTCGCTCCCTCACCCGGGTATTCGTGCGGCGTCGGGACGGCTGGCGAGGCGACGCGGGTGCGCGCGCGCGGCCACACGGCGACTGGGGCGCCGTTCCCGAGAGCGTACGACCGCGCCCGAACACTATTTCGGGAGCGACGCTCCGCGCCGCTGCCGCCGCCCGCCCGCCGCACGCTGCCAATTTTACGCGAAATTGCGGGCGGGCGGTGATGCGATATGTACCACGCCGCAGCCACCTGCATCTGCGGCACCGGTGCGTTGCTCAATAACATTCTGCGAGGATTTGCCTTTTTCATTGAGAGGATTTTTTTGCGAGGAGGTGTTGAGGGCGCGGACCCGCACACCGCTGCTCCGCCGCCGCTCCACACGTGCGCCACCCGTCTACTCAAAATAGTCGGCGGCGAACGTGCTGCTGGCCCGTGTCAATAGATACAATGTCGCAGCTATTGGCAAGGAAACAGAGACTCGCACTATCTCACTGTCTCGCGCTCTCTGTGTTGTGAATTCTTATGCACGGTTTATATTTAGACGTAAAATTATTTCTGATATAGATAGGTGTTTGACATTACGTTGAACTCTCATACGTCGGGAAGCTCCACCTGTATAAATATTCTGTGCCACAGGAGCGTAATGTTTTAAATGTATTTTAGCGAATCTTTCACGTAAATAACTACAACACGGTGAAACAACATGAAATAACATAAATGATTGTTTCTTTAATAAATAATTGCCAAAATATTATTGTTTCATCAAAAAGAACAATCTGATTATGTGAATATGACAAATACTTAATAGAAAATAGGTCAGATTTAAAAAAAAAGTTTTATTTAGTAGCAGTGGTATCAGTACCGACTAACGAGTAGTAGGTCGTGGGTTCGAACCCAAGCAAGCGCCTTAATTTGTGTAAATAATTTCATCACCACAGCTCTCACAAAGAAAAACATCGTGAGGAAATCGACATGTCCTAGAACAAAAATTTGAAGGCATGTGAAATCTACCAATCCTCAGTGGGTCCGTGTTACAGCCCACTCTCATGTGTCCCAGCATTGGGAACATTATAGGCTGAATATGTTTAACCTAGGGCAAATCGACCCATCTACATCGACATCGACCATCATCATCATCGACCTATCATCATCATAGTTTACACGATTAATTTTAATCGATATGTAAATAAGCTTATTCTGTTAATGATAGGGGGCTCATTAATAGTGAAGATATTAGATATGATGCAAAATATTACACTTTAACGATGAATTAATGAATATTAATTGTTGGAACTTGAATTTAGTAAAATTAACTTAAAATGCAGTAATACTAGAAACATCCAATATGTAATCATAATTAAATAATAAGTAGATGACTAGACTATTTTGTATAACACTTTTTTATTTACTTGTGAAAATGTACAATAGTTTTACAAAGTATACTGTTAATAATTAATCGTCATTACAAGATCTTTTAGACAAAATCATCGGTTTATCAACTGTGATGTGTTTGTCTAATTGGGAGTGTGACCGCTGCACTTTTTCTCCTACATAGCTTTGTTAATACCACTTCGATAACCTGACTGGCGACAGTTTATGACAGTATACACAGAGAAAAACCAGTATCCAGCTAAAAATACTGCTGCAGCTGGAAACCTTGCCACTCTTTTAGTTTCAGTTCATTTAAATAAACGGTGGCTAGAGTTTCTCGGGAATCAGAGGGACCACTATGTTGGTTTGAACATCAGCACTGATCACTGATGAAATATAAAAGAAGGTCTTGAATACTATACCAGGGAATACCAGAGACCATGGCTATAATCCTGACGCAGAAACGATCTACTTTTCTTACTAACTGCAACTTTTTTTAACATTGTTGTGAGGTCTTTGATTGGGAGTAGTATGAGTTGTTAATTAGAACAGGCTAGCTTACTCCCCCGGCTTCGCCCGCCTGAATGTCGAAAAATTCTCCATTTCAACCCCCCATTTCATCCTCTTAAGAATAGAATTCCAAAAATCCCTTTCTTATTGGATACCTACTTCTCACAAAGAACACACCCTCCAAATTTTATGTCTCTTGGACCGGCGGCTTAGGCTTTGCGCTGATATATCAGTCAGTCAGTCACTCAGGACTTTGAATTTTATATACAGGGTGTGGCGAAAGTAGTGGTCCACCGTTCAGGATTCGATGAACCAGATAATTAACTATAACAATTAAAATTTTAAACATTTTTACCCAAGGGTTCCGAAAATATTTCATTTTTGTCTATTATTTACGAAATTTCTACCTTTTATTACATATTTGTTTGTAGTTTCAACAAAAACCATTATTTTTTCATTTTGATTTCTGTTAATTACTGCTGAATACTAGAGCTATCATGATAAATTATGATTTTGTATGTAAATTCAGCTCTTTAGAAGAAAAAGTTGGTTCTTCTCTAATTTTAACCCCAATTTTTAACACACCATCAAGTACAAGAGCAATTTTTGTAAAAAAAAATTGGGAAAAATGGTTAAAAAAAAATATTGTTATAGTTATTTATCTGGTTCATCGAATCCTGAACGGTGGACCATTACTTACGCCACACCCTGTATATAGATAGATAAGCTATTTGAGAAGAGTTTACTTCCAGATAGCGGCCGCAGTCGGTTATGAAAGCAATAATAAGGAATTGCCTAAGGTATCTTCATTTGTGTAGGAAGGGTAGTAACTTTCTGCAGCATTCCTATCTTAATTCAAAACTCTGCTGCCTCATCATCTGCCTTTTCCCAGTTATGTTGGGGTCGGCTTCCAGTCTAACCAGATGAACTGACTCCACAATCCAGTTACTGGGTAAAACGATACCCCTTGGTGAGACTAGTTATCACTTTCGGGCTTCTGACGACCCGTAACAATTGTCGATGACAACCGGAACCATCGTCTTAACGTGCTCTCCGAGACACGGAGGGTTCTTGGTATGTAAAGATGGTCACCCATCCACGAACCAACCGCGGCAAGTGTAGCTTAACCTGATCGATCGATCTGTGCGGATGTTATTACTTAGCCACAAACCTGCAAAACTCTACTGCCTACCTTCTGGAAACATACATTTGGTTCAGCTGCCGTCTTTATATATGCATTCACTTCAGGATGATGACACGGGGCCACCGCCGCAATACCAGTGGCTTCACAGGTTCGCACCTGTCAACACAAAGACAAAGCTAGAATGTCTCATGAGTGCCTGAAATTACTCCTAAAAACTGCAAAGTGACTAAATTAAGTAAGGTGCTTGTACTTACTTCCCTGACCGAGCTCCGTCCATTGGCAGACGTAGTCAGCTCATTCGTCGTCCATGACCTCATCGCCTACTTCGTCTTCCTGTCCTGATCGTGGTCAGAAAACAAAGGGACGGTTCGAAAGAAGAATATCACTACGTTACGTATTCGATGTTGTATAGATTTAGTAAGATTTTTATTTTGTAGGTAATTGTAAGGTTTTACAGCTGCATAATAAAGATCTTACCAAATCCTATGGAGACGGAAATCTACCCAAACTAACAAGATAACAACTAATTGCAAATAAGTCGCAGAAAGTTTACCTAACCCTTTTCGAGGAATGTGCTATATTTATACCCTTTAAGCATATTTCCGATCACGTCTTTCGAAATTCTATGTGTTCAAAAAATACACATTAAATGTGTTTAAACACGGCGAGTTTCCGCAGTGATTTTAAAATAAAATAGGGTCAGTACTAAAATATCTTCCATGGTTAATAAGCACTTTAGAGCAACAGAGTTCGGAGATTATAATCTAGCATCTGAGACTCTTTGACCGTTGTAATTTGAGCTTGAATTTTCGACGCAAGGGGTAGAGTTATCTGATTTTATGCTCTTTTTTATCTTGTCAGTTTATTCGTCCAAATACATTTTCATCTCCTGCTTACTATTCGAATGTTTCGGATACTTCCAAAACACTATCAGGATAAATCTGGATGGTATGGATGTTCATATGATTATCTCCAACAGTTGTGTAACTATGACCACAACACTAGGCTGGAAGCCGACCTGAATATGGTTAAACACGGTAGCGAAAAGGATAGGCAGATGATGGAATGTTCAAGGGTAAGTAGTATTTTATCCATACTAATAAAATAGAAAAGAGTATGTGTCTTTTTGTCCGTCTTTCACGGCAAAACGGAGCGACGAATTGACGTGATTTTTTAAGTGGAGATAGTTGAAGGGATGGAAATTGACATAGGCTACTTTTTTTTTCCTTTTTTGGTTGGCTGGGGTGAACTTAGAAAAGCTGTGCTTTTCTATGTTTACAATTATATGTAGCATGTTCGCGTGTGTCGAATGACCAGAATCTTTACATTCTATCCCCAAATGGAAAGAAAGACATATAATATCTTCTACAGTAGCGTATTAAAACAACATTCTGTTCCGAGTTCTCTTCTGTGTTCTAAATCAGGAAAGGGGAACCGTTTTACTCCGAATTTAACGCGAGCAAAGCCGCGGGCAAAAGCTAGTAGTATTATAAATCACTAAAAAAGTTCTAAATTACCTACTTATCCAATGAAACCAGGAAATAAGTGTGTACATTTGGACCTTATTCATCGCTAATTTCAGTCTTAAAATTATGAGTATCAAAAGAACGAAACTCTTAAAGTATACGCACATAATAATATCAAATAAATCACTTTATTTCATCAAGAATGTGATTCATATTCTTGATGAAATAAAGTAATTTATTTTTTAAATAGGTTCTGAATACAATATAATCTTACGATTATGTGTCCCAAAACAGTTTCAATTTACATTATTTATAAATGATTCTGAAAATAAGCTCATAACAACGAAATTAACATATATTTTTGAAGTGAAAACTTCTTTAGCGGCGTTGAGCACTTTTTCTGTAATGGGTATAAAATCTTAAACTCGCGTCAGGACACGTGACCTGATCGAAAAAGCGTAGGACGGATGGAGAGTAGACAGCTATCCCCTCTCTACGGCGCGGCGAAAATGTATGCCTGGGCCTACTGTTTCGTTTAGGCGGCGCAGGGCGCTTGCGCGAATGTTCGTCTATGTTACAGCGTGCCACGCGCATCCATGGATGGTGACAGCTGATGGCTCGACCGTCTGTGTAGTGATCACATTGTTGTGTATTCGTAAAATTCGTGAATATAAAGTGCTTAAAATATGGAAATTGAACAACAAATTATTCCCTAACCATTCCAAAATATCAAACATGCTCAACGTTAATAATCAAGTTTTCACTTCTGCCGGCACTCCCGGCACTTTTTTTAAGAATGAGGGCTTAGGAAATTCAAGCAACCCAATATTGCGGCCTTTAGAAATGTACTCAAATTATTATATACTTAGGGGTAGAAAAAACCTTTTCAGCTCCAAAACTGGTTGGAAAACATGTGTATGACGTGGATATGACTAAGATGAGACTTGACTAAGATGAGTATTTATTAGCTTCCCTCTACCATAGAGTGCCATATATGTATACTCGGTATAATTGTTTCTAAATATTCATAGTAAGCTGGCGTTGACCAGCTCTCGATTTCAGTTAACTACAGTAATTATTATGACGTAGTAGTTAGTGATTACCAGCAGCCGAGACAAGCTGGTTTTTTTTATTTCAACAGATTAAAGATTTAAATTAATTAAGAAACAAAATTATAACCATATATATAAAAATAAAAAAACAGCATCGACAAATCATCCGCATCGCTGTCGACTGGTAGTGTACCCAAGAGACTGGCGGCATTACCACGTTGTATGGCAATGCTAAGCCTCTGGCCAAGCTAATAACCAGCCCTTGGGTCACGGTAAGTGTCCACCAGGCTTTTAAAGATTTGTTTAAATAGGCCAAAAGTACTCGGGCCCCATGGCCCGAGGGTTTCTGGAACTAGAAAATGATTAACTTTAACCGCAACACGTCCGCTGCAACTGCAATTAGTTGCAATGGACGTCAATGGTATATTTGGCATGGTCCTTTCGATCTCTTTGCTTATATGTATATATTCGGTTTATTTCTGCTGCTGTTAAACATTATGGCTAACGTCATCTGAAGTCGACCCCTACGAAAAAGGACTTTTGAATTATCTCTATGATGAATCTAGTAACTTTGTCATTAGGTGGATTTTTTAAGATATCGAGTGGTTTTCAGTATTCCGAATACCTATTATCTGAAAACACAATGTCAAACTTTATAATAAAGGGACTATACATAAGTATATAGGGATTTGATTTGATTATTCATTTTATACGGATAGTAAAACGAAAACTATCCGGATTATTTGGATATCTTGATAGCCCTACTCGGCAGCTGGTCAACATCTCCATTGATATCCCGTTGCGCGGTTTGCATGTTACATCATAATAACCACATTTTCTGCATGTGCATACTTTTGCAGGATCGGTACTGCTTATTGTGCAATGGTTGTTTCTGTTTTATCTCAATGTTTAATGATGTTGATTAATAAATATTTTTCTATGAATCTTTTTACTGTTCTGTCATCGCACCTTCTGTTTAATATATTGTATCTTATATAAATCAAAAGAAACATGAAATAATCTTCATGACTGGCTCAGAGATTTTCCAAAACTAATGTCATTCGTACGTCAGTAGTAGTATAACAAAATGACACGGCAGTGATCAAAGGTTAAGACATTATAAAAAAAAAAGTTTTTTTTTTACTGTTTATGTTTGACTAGCGTCTGCCCACGACTTCGTCCGCGTTAAATTTTTGCTCCCCTGACCCTTCTCGTTGCATGGAATTGCCTGCCAGTTTTCGTTCATTTTTCATTGCTGCTCCGCTCCTTTTGATTGTTGCGTGATGTTATATAGCCTTCCTCAACAAATAGCCTACCCAACAAAAAAAAAAACAATTCGGTCCCAATCTTTTTGTGTTGGTTCCCGAGATTACCGCGGTCAACCAAACACAAACAAACTCTTCAGCTTTATAATATTATAGTATGTACTAGCTTTTGCCCGCGGCTTCGCCCGCGTGGATGTCAGAAATTAACGCAGGAGGACGTACTACTGCGGTAAGAATGTATTAATCCAGTTTTTTATAGGTAATATAGACTCTGTGTGCCATTTTCGATCCAGATCCATTCAGCCATTTTTGCGTGATTGAGAAACAATCACCCAATCATAAATATTTTCACATTTATAATATTAGTAGTAAGTAGGATTATAATTCATATTACTTCGGATTCATAATTTATGAGAATATCATGTGTGTAAATAAAACTAATAGTATTCAGAGTAAGAGTAAGAAGACTGCGGCATAGGGATTGGTTTAGTTGAATATAAGTCTTCCGGGTTTTTCTTAACGTTCGTATTCTACCTATACAGACACTCAATCATTTACCGAACACCAAATCGATCATAGGAATTATAGGAACAGTACTTTTGCCAGTGGCTTCGCCCGTATAGCTGTCGGAAAATATCACCTGGGAACCTACTACCGGGATAAAGTATCCTATATGGTAAGTATCCAGGATAACCAAAAATCCAAATCCATCCAAAAATCTAAACAAGCCATACTTCGCGGTATCTTACTTGAAATAATACTATTAGGTTTATTTTGAGTATAACGAACACACATGTTATTCGCATTTACTATGAAGCCTAACTAATATGAATTACAATCCTACTAATCCTGCACTACCCGACCGCTACCAACCAGGACGGACGTACCTACGGCCTGCCAGCCGCTTCGCCCCCGCTTTTTAAATCTCTGATAGGGTAGTTTAGCCGGTTTGCCGGCCACCTCTGGTTTTCGGCCAGTACGTTGTTATATTAATATAATAAGGACACTTTACCCTACTCATTTAAAAAATCAACGCGTACTTAATGTATTGGTATAAACCCTACAACTTTTGAATTTTTTAGAATTTTAATGATCCAACTGTGTCGTCAGTGACCCTCCGAAAGTCTTACATTGCACGCATGTGTCAAAATTAGTGAGAAAAATTGTGCGCGCATAATTTTTGCAAGGTAAGTTACAAAGTTGTTTATCGGTTTTATAAATATAATTGATGTTCCGTGCACGGGAGATAAGTTTAATTAGTGTTATTTTAATTAAAATAGAAGAAAGATTATGTTATTAACATTTAAATTTGATGACCGGGAAACTAGATAATGATTTGGGGGACTATTTACTTCTCGGCCGGCCGGCCGAAAACTAGAAGAAGACCGTTTATTTTTTTATTTCTTTTGATTATTAAATTAGGAATTCTTTGAAAAGAAATAGTTTAGACACAAATTAGAACCGCTTCTCATTTTTGTAGTCAGATTTCGGCCACATGTTTTGAGTTAATTATGTGGTAATAACACTTTTTAGTTATTGAATGTTTGACGGCCGAAAATTAGAATTTTAATATTTACCTTTCGGCCTAAGCTAATCGATGTGTCCGAAAATTAATAATTTACTAACTGATTCTTGGCCATTAAAAGCTAACGATAATAAATCAACTAATTGAATCGAAATCTTCACTCACACGAACAATACAGACATAAAGGGACTTCTTCAAAATTAATCTTATTAGCTAGTTAGAAAATTAAGCAAGTTGATCAACGGCCGAGAGGATGTTGATGACGAGTTAGATATTTTTCCGTAATCCCAATTATTTTTGTTATGCCATATTATACTTCTTTTCTTTTTGACCAATGTTCCTACTATCATTTTTAAAATGTTTCTATATGTTTAATATTTTAAAGATTTTAATTAAAATCGTTGATACATACGTATTTTTTGCTTTTAATCCATTATAGAATCTACTCGTTAGCAAATAGAGATCATTTTTCAAATAGCAGATTAGTGGCCGAAAACTAGCAAAATAATGGCCGGAAACTGACACAGGTGGTTGAAAACAGGCGAAATCGCTATTTTCAGACATTTTAATTTTTAGTAATTTTAATATGACGTTGACGAGTAAAAGGTCTACAAATATCAAAACTACATTATATTTAGAGTTCAAAAATATTTAAGAAACTAGTTTGCGACTTTAATGTCATGGAGAAAAATTGTCACAAAGTCATACGTTCGCTTAAGTGGCCGAAAACCGGCTAAGTTACCCTATCTTCTAAGATGTTCATTTAAATTACATGCTGTCAAGGGCCATATTGATCTATATTAAATTCACAATATATTTAAGATACTTAATTGGATAAGGATTAATGCTATATTGCTTAAAATCGCTTCGTAAACAAGCCATTTTTTCTCGTAAAAAGTAAAGGATAAAAAATAGTTATTGTGGGTTATCCCTAAGAGATAGACATATACCATCGCGGAGTTTTTTGTAGACCTTTTTAAGGTGTACAATACTGTAGTAAATTATTTTGATCAATTTTGTAGGGTTCAGCCAGCGTTCGCAATGTAAGCGCAAAAAAATTAGTTTATTTGTGACATCACATTAGAAATTTCTAAAATTATCAGCGTTTCATTACTATATTATGCATGTTATACACATATAAACCTTCTTCTTGAATCACTCTATCTATTAAAAAAACTTGCGTCAAAATCCGTTGTGAAGTTTTAAAGATATAAGTATACATAGGGACAGACGGACAGCAAAGTGACTTTATTATTTTATATGTAACAAACTTTCATCCCCTATTCCCTATGGTTATTTTACCCCCTTAAGAGTAAAATTTAACAAACTTTAAATATAATTCATAAATATATATTATGTAATAAAAGCCAAATAAAAAAGTTTCATCATTCTAGCTTTAAAAATGACAATACTTCCCTACAACCTTTCATCCCACCTTTCAACCCCTTAAAATCCCTTTTCCCAAATAAAAAGTAGCCTATGTCCTTTCTCAGGCTCTAAACTATCTGTGTACCAAATTTCATTTAAATCGATTCAGTAGTTTTAGCAGAAAAGCGAGACAGACAGACAGACAGAGTTACTTTTGCATTTATAATATTAGTGTGGATAGAAGTATACATTTACCTCCACTAAAAATATTTCTTTCTCAAGAAACAGCCCCAAAGGAAGTGGTCGTGGCGAAGCCCCGACGCTATGACAAAAAATGAGATAGACTTCATCATAACGGTTAGGAAGCATATATTCAGATATGTCTCAGTGATCAACAGGTTCAATACCGGCAGTGATCACAGACTTGTCCGAGGCTCTCTGAATATTAATTTCAAGCTCGAGCGAACTCGTTTGATGAAGTCTAGGCTCCGTCCAAGTATGCTCCAAACTATGTTAGGATCTGAAGCGTTCCAGTTAGACCTGGAGAACCGATTCGCTGCCATGGAAACCACAAATGACGTCGACCAGGCCCTCGACTAAATGGTGGGAATCCTCAGGGAAGAAGGTGTGAGGTTTTGCAAAATGCGGCGTACGGGCAGGAAGTCCAAACTTTCGAAAGAGACTCTGGAGCTTATGACGGAACGACGTGAAAACCCACCTGTCACTTCGTCAGAACATTGGGCACTCAACAATAAGATAAGATCATTGGTACGACGCGACCTCCGGCGCTCTAATGCACGCTTCATAGACAAAGCGATTGAGCAAAATCGGGGTTCGAAAGTGTTCGTCCAACCACTTGAGAGGAGCCACCTGACGAAGTTGACTACATCTAGTGGGGATATCGTCGTTTCGAAGCCGGAGATCCTTTCGGAAGTCGAAAACTTCTACGGCCGTTTGAACGCATCGCATGCATCTCGACCTGATCCCAAAAATGAGGATTCTAGAGCCACCTTAACCTGCCACTTCACAGAAGACCTGCCAGAAGTCAGCCAAGACGAAATCGAGGCGGCGGAGAGTCCCTGGTGAGGACGGGATTACGACCGAGCTCCTGAAAGCGGGAGGAAGTCCTGTACTGAAAGAGCTTCGGGAGCTCTTCAACTCTGTCCTGTTCTCTGGGAGAACTCCAGAAGCGTGGCGAAGGAGTGTGGTCGTACTTTTTTTTAAAGGGGGATAAAACCCTTTTAAAGAACTACAGACCCATTTCGGTCCTAAGCCACGTTTATAAGCTGTTTTCAAGAGTCGTCTCAAATCGTCTAGCGCGAAGACTCGACGAGTTTCAGACACCAGAGCAGGCCGGGTTTCGTGGAGGATACAGCACCATAGACCACATCCACACAGTGCGGCAGATTATACAGAAGTCCGAGGAGTATAGTCGGCCGTTGTGTCTTGCGTTTGTGGACTATGAGAATGCTGTTGATTCTATCGAGACCTGGTCTGTTTTGGGGTCTTTGCAGCGATGCCAAGTCGACTGGCGATACAACCAAGTGCTGAGATGTCTTTATGAAAACGCCTCAATGACCGTCCAAGTTCAGGACCGGCAAACTAAACACATCGCGGGACGTAATCTCCCCAAAATTGTTCACTAACGCACTGGAGCATGTGTTCAAGACGCTAAACTGGAGTGAACGTGGAATTAACATCAACGGCGAGTACATCTCACACATGAGATTTACAGGCGAGATCGTCATACTGGCGGAATCGCTGCAGGACTTGCAGCAGATTCTGGACGGCCTAGTTGATTCTTCTGTAGGTACGCGTTGGTTTCCGGATGAACTTGGACAAAACACAGGTTATGTTCAACGATCACGCAACTCCGGGACCAATTGCGGTCAATGGCGGTACCCTCAAGGTTGTTCGAGAGTACGTTTACCTCGGGCAAACTCTGCAGTTTGGTTAGAACAACCTTGAGAAGGAGGCTAACAGGAGAATTCAGCTGGGCTGGGCAGCATTTGGGAAGCTTCGTCGAGTCTTCTCGTTGCGTATTCCACAGAGCCAGAAGCCTTCAACCAGTGCGTCCTACCTGTGATGACTTACGGAGCCGAAACGTGGACACTCATGGTACGGCTGGTTCACAAATTTAAAGTCGCTCACCGAGCTGTGGACCGAGCTATGCTTGGAGTATCTCTGAGGGACAGAATCCGGAATGAGGTGATCCGGCAGAGAACCAAAGTTGTCGACATAGCTCATAGGATTAGCAAGCTGAAGTGGCAATGGGCCGGCCACATTAGCCGTCGAACCGATGACCGTTGGGGTAGACGTGTTCTTGAGTGGAGACCGCGAATCGGCAAACGTAAGGTAGGACGTCCTCAGGCTAGGTGGAGCGACGATCTTCGCAGGGTGGCTGGTAGCAGCTGGATGAGAGTTGCCGAAAATCGAGCTGAATGGCGATGGCGTGCAATTGGGGAGGCTTATGTCCAGCAGTGGACTGCTATAGGCTGATGATGATAATGAAAAATATTTCATGGAGCGTAACTAGCCTCGAAGATAAGGGTGCTGGAATAAAGGAGACTGAAAATGTTTAATGAAGACATTTCACAGTGCCTACAACGTTGCAAAAAATTGGGTGATTCCCGATTTCCCAAGTTCCCCAAAATGATTTTTCATACTTTCATTCCCACCTTCCCCAAAATGTAAAATTAATTAATTCATAAAGTTCACGCTTGACCACTCCACCTACTGACGTCTCCAAAAGTGTAGTAGTAAAAATGTACTAGTGAAACACATGAGGTAAAAATAACGTTGATTTTAAACAACGTTATATTTTACCTCATTTCATTTGTGCGAAGAAGTGTTATTGGGTTTTTCTATCTGAAATTTCTCAGTAGCTTTTCTTTTTGTGTGAAAAATCATCAAATGACGTCTCCCGCTCTGGGTGGAGCGGAAGGACATGTCAGACTTTTACTGACTAAAACCCACCCATGTTTCTTCAGTTGCCTATACCAGGGCCACGGTAACGGTTCGAACAAATCCGCACTCTGGCAGGCATCGGTCCTAGCAGACCCTTTCAATACTGCTGACTGGCCTGGTCTGCGGGCCTGGTCCTTAGTGGGCGTTAAAAGGAATCTGTAACAACGAGTATAAATTCCTTTTAATTTACATCTGGTACTCTGAGTTTTCTAGGCTTGGAGCATTTGTTTGTTTGAACAACAGCGATTATTAACCGTTTTTCAATAAATATACTCAACAGTTTTGTTAAACAAATTCACCATTAACTAAAATTGATCGTATTTCTATATTATAACGGCATAGTTAGTAACATTCTTTGACAGTTCTGCAAAATGGTTATCACGATAAATTGACGTAGGGTATCAATCTTCGAACTGAATTTCGAAGTTCTTAAATCAAAGCCCGGAGTGACTGGTCCCTTCTTGTTAGTTTTGACACACCTGTGAAAATATGAAAAACACCTGTCAAGACAATACAATAAATAAGGACTCTTGGAAGGGTTGAAAAGTCATTTGTGTCATGGAATGCCTTAGACGCATAGAGCGTAGTGCTGTCTAAAGTAATTATATTGTATATCAACAGCTCCTCGATAGGCGTGGAAACTATTAAGGGTTTTACAGATACAATTTTCGTACAAAGTATTGTATGAAATGAAGATTAAGCAAGATTGGTCAAGTTTCACAAGGAGTGTGCTACAGTCCAGGGCTCTAGGGAGGACTGGATATGGTCATTAAATAAGTTATTGTTTGTGAATTTCCAGATTTCTATTGATTACGTTACTGGTAAGTGCAGTAAAATACCCTAAACAAGTGACGATGTATATGGCTCAAATGTATAGTCCCGGCGCTCCTTGGAACAGTCAGCTCCCACTACAAATTAGCTGATTATTTCTTGAGATAGATTAGAAGTAGCATATTCAAATATGTTTTTAAATATAAAAAAACTTTTTTACAAAAAAAAAAAACAACCGACTTCCTTAAAAACACTACAAAGTGAAAAATAACTTTAATTTCGGAAGTCGGTGTCTTAGGATCTGTATGTATGGTTTTTTTTGCCACCGACTTCCGAAATTAAAGTTATTTTTCACTTTGTAGTGTTTTTAAGGAAGTCGGTTGTTTTTTTTTTGTAAAAAAGTTTTTATTTTTAAATTTTTAGTTGTGGTATTCACCCCGCACTAATTCCAAACCAACAATGCATATTTATGCGATAGCAGAAATCGCGGTTGATTTGCTGACATTTTTTAAAGAGTTCCGGTGTCTATCTCTGGAACTCATCAACAGATCTATATGAAATTTATATGGGACCCTTTCGAAACAAACTCCTTTCAAACAAAAAAAGAATTTTGCAAATCCGTCTATATATGACGGAGTTATGGCCGAACAAACATAAAAAAAACATCCGAATTGAGAACCTCCTCCTTTTTGAAGTCGGTTAAAAAAAAGCTTTTATCGGGCATGGTCACGAGAACCAAACGTTTGTGCCAAATTTCTGCCCATTCCAGGACACACAAATGTAGTTAAACAGGAGCTTTTAATTAATAATGTATGAGACTTAAAGTGAAGGATTAAAAGATGAGCTCAGGTAACCTAAGGCGCTTTTTTTTCAATTATTTTCTACTTTTCAGTTTGTTTTTCTATGGAAGCGTGTTTTTTAGTTTTTTAACTATTATTTTTTACCAGTGGTAGACAATCCTTTTACCTTAGTTCATCTTTTAATCCTACACTTCAAGTCTCAATGTTACATAGTTTTTTTGAACTATTATTTATTTCATTATTTATCAATATTTATTATTTTTATCAATTTTTCAGGGTGTTTCGAATTTTGTGACGTATGTCAGCGTAGCTTTCGAAAACAGGTTTTTTTGCTTTAACCGGTAACCGGTAACCCTGGCGAGGATAATGGAACAAATTTATGAAATTATTGTATTGTCATCGGTCGTCGATAAGTCTACAAAGTTTAAATAAAATCTGACCGTTTGAAGTGCATCAAAATCAAGTCCAAAGGAGTCGATTACGAACAAACAAACAAACAGGTGAAGCTAATAAAAGCGTGTTAAAAACAACTTTAACGGAAACGACATTTAATTAATATCGTTTTATAATTTAGAGGATAAGTTGTGTTTGTTAACTTGAGGATAAGTTTTTGGAGAAGACAAGAGGCGTGCAATAAAAATAACGGTCGGAATTGAGAACCAATTCGAGGGTGAGCATCCTGACTGAAAAACTTTAGAGATGTTAATTCTAGCACTGATTTAATATAATAATATAAACACAAACATACCTTTACTCTACAGTTTAAGTAATATCAGGTAGGTCTGCCAGGGTCGCGAGATTTGTTCGAAAGAGATACCGTGGCCCTGACATATATGGGCAACTTAAGGAACACAGGTGGGTTTAACTCAGTGAAAGTCTGACACGCCCTTCCGCTCCACCCAGAGCGGGAGATGTTAATTGATGATCTGTTGAGAAAAGACTAGGCAGATGATGATGTGGCCAAGATCAAAATGATTGAATATTGAACATATCAGGTTAGCTCAATCGCTGTTTCTATATTATCTATGGCGGTAGTAGCTTCCATAGCTTGTCATCCCAACAGCTGATCGGTTGTGCGTACCAGCGTACTCCCACATAGACAAGCATGCACATTCATTAGAATTACGGATTTGGGCGTTATTTATTATCCTTACGCTATTATTTATTGCGTTTTTTATGAAATTGCATGAATTTAGATTTAAAAAAAGCATAAGAAACTCATAACTAAGCGGTTTCAAGTTATTTAACAGTCTCATAAAATACTGATTTGAAAATGAAATTAGTGACTATTTCCTTGCAGTTAATGCCAAAAGTAGAGCATCCTCCTCGGGGATAGAGGTGTCTTTATCTTTGGCTACCTTGAACCCTTTGCTACTCCAGGAATCTAGTTTTAATAAACCTCTCTTTGCTCAGGAGATAATTCAGAGTCCCCTCGCTGTGGGATCCCTAGGTTCCTTCGGTATGATCGGGATTCGATATAGTGCCCGTTCTCTCAGACACTGTTTTAAACTCTTTGTGAATAATTTTATATGGAATGAGTGTTTTTGTCATATACATAGTAGTTCGTGTCGACGCAAAAGAAGAAGTAGAATTATAAATTAGTGTCCTTAATGGCTAGAGGATGGGTGCTCGCTCTTAAACCCGTACAGAGCATCTATTGTGAAAATGTATAAAACATTGCATTTTTTGAGAAGTATATTGCATTGTCCATTATATGGAACAGATCCAACGCACTATGCGTTTCAAGAGATAATTTCCTTCGTTGTAAAGTAGGCTCCCCTGTCGGTATAGCGTTAAGAACGCTGAATTTCCGTGCTACTATTAACATTAGGCCGAAGGGAAATCTTTCGTGAAATGCACTGTATGAGGCCAGTGAGGAGTACATCTGAACGGCTGTGCTCACATAGTTAATTTAAAGTTCGTTCTTGTAATAAGAGTGAACTTTAAATGAGACAATAACATGTAGTTTGCGTAATGTGTGAAATACAAGCGACATTATGTTATTACATAAAGTCTTATACATTAACTAACTTCAGTAAGCTTACTGAAGTTAAGTCTTCGTCCATAGTCGTGAAATTACCCAGTTGGCTGGAGGAACATTGTATACATATTGCCTCCCACCCCAGGGTTGTCAAAAGAAACTTTTCAGCTTAAACCCCAAAAGACTGACAACTGGTCTCAAAATGACAGTGTTATTTAACTGTGGAAATTGACAGATTTCAGTCGACCCCATGGCAAAAGGAATGCGATATTCATACTTAGATATTTTCCTTTTACTTGGGATATCATTGGCGAAATGTAGTTGTACTACGAGTTCACCTTTGCTTACTCCATTCAGGGAATACAGGCATAATGTTATGTTATACTGTTTCACACACACACACACACACACATAATATTTCTAGGATATATCTCTAAGTTTGTATTTTTTTTAAATTTTAGTTTTATGTTTTCTTATATCTAGTTATAGTTCAAGTCTTGCCTTGTTTTGTTTTATATTTTATTTGTAATTTCCTGTGTTTAAATAATAATTTCACTTTGTACAACAATTTTACCATTATATTTTTGTCAGTGGAGAGCGGGACCTCCTAGCACAGGTATATTTTTTACTTAAAAGGAGGCCCCTATGTAAGATTTACTGTAAAAGTTGTACAAGTTTCTGAAATAAACCTTTTTTAGGGTTCCACACCTCAAAAGGAAAAAGCGGAACCCTTATAAGATCACTTTGTTGTCCGTCCGTCCGTCCGACCGTCCGTCTGTCAAGACCCTTTTTCTCAGGGACGCGTGAAGGTATCAAGCTGAAATTTATATCAAATACTCAAGTCTACTGTCCCTTGGAGCTCTGAAAAAATCGAACTTCTAAGCTAACGCAATGAAAAGTTATAGCCGTTTATGCCGCAAATTTCCGCAAATTTTCGAAACTCGCAAGGGAATCAAAACCTAAAGGGTACTTCCAGTCGATCTAGAATTTTGAAATTTGGTACGATCCAACGTTTTATAGCACAGATAAAGGAATAATTGCGAAAATCGTAAATTTTTAGTTACATCATATAATGAAAATATTTTTTTTTAATTTTAAACTTTATACCTACCTACAGGTTTGTACGGAACCCTCGGTGCGCGAGTCCGACTCGCACTTGGCCGGTTTTTTTTTTACTGAGAGTTGATCCTTACTGTAGGAGAGCAGTGGTGGCCCAGTAGTGTCGGCCTCGACTTACAAGCTATAGGTCGTGGATTCGAACCAAGGCAGGCGCTTTATTTCGTGTAAATAATTTCATCACAACTGCTCTCAGAACGGTGAAGGAAAACATCGTGAGGAAACCGGCATGTCCTAGAACCAAAAATTTGAAAACGTAATATCTAACCCGCACTGGGCCCACGTGGTAGATTACGGGCCACTCTCCACTCACCGAGAGGAGGCCTGTGTCCCAGCAGTGGGAACAATATAAGCTGATTATTATGTAAGCACTGATTCTTACTGTAGGACTTTACGAATGGTAAATATGTAATCGTCTAGAAGTGCGACTCTCGTAGAATGTTAGCATTCTAAACTCAATTACAATCTGTCAAATAACCTATTATTTACCGATATAAATATGAGGTTATTGACAGTTTGATTGACTGTGGATTTTTGACAAGTTTGCGCTAAGATGACATTGGGATTTGAATTACTAGTTTCTTTATGTACGAGCATTGGCCTTTACATATTCTCTGATACAGGTATGATAGGACTAGAATAGCTTTTAAACTGTGAAGGTAGTAGTCGGTGCAATGTGCTCATGTGACATCGCAGGCTGCGCTAGGTGGTGGCGCGGTGGCGCGGTCACTGCACTGAGGTCGCGATGCACCGGAGCATGTGGCCACTTCGCGCCCCCCGCGCCCCCGCACCCTCCCGCCGCCAGAGCATTGCGATCAAGACATGGGAGAGCAGCGAAAACAACTGGAGAAGCATACCAATCACGCGTGTATTTCTCGAACGATTGGACAGAGGGGTTTAACAAACGACAATATAACATAACATCAAGCTTATTTCCCTGGAGGGTTGGGCAGAAGTGTACCTACAATATACCTACATTTCGCCAGCTATGTTTAAGTCTCATGTACTGTCATGCTCACTTAAATGTCTTATTGATGGTGGAATACGCGAGGTGTTAGATCATTCGGTTCCCTACAAAATGGATCGTGAAAGAGTGCTGTGGCTTGAGACTGGTAATTTACTTCCATTAATCATTCCATTCACTTTCAGAGCTTATTTCAAATCTTATATTTAGAATTGTTTCTTTATACTGTTCTCACATATAAAAGCAACAATAATAATGCACTCAAGGTTTTGTTATATCTTGATTTAAAAGAGTGTTTGGAGTTTTTTACTCGTTCTTCATAGTAAGCTACTTTTTGGAATGGGCAACTAGCTCCAACTTTCTGACTAACTTATCGGCTTTTTGACAGTTCATAATTGTCTGTAAATAGTTTCATTGAAATAAATGCTTTGAGTTGTACTAGAGGGCGAGCCTATTTTGCCATCAACCGGGCTTCTGAGAAATTCCAGACAGGAAAACGAAATAACACTTGGCTCGACCTGGGAATCGAGCCCAGGACCTCATGTTCAGCAGTAGCGCTTGAAACCACTAGACCAACAAGCCAGACCAATAACCAACAGGTAATAAAAAATGTTCCTCCTATTCTGGGGTAGTAAGGTATGTAGACTGTTCATCGTCATTACCATAATTTCATCCGAAAGACTGAAACACTGGACTAGACAGGACATAGGCCTCCTTCAAGCTCCACCACTTCAACCGGTTCTGGGCTTTCCGCAGCCAATAGATTACTGCGGTCTTCACAAGGTCATCGGTCCACCTTATGGGAGGCATTCCAACTCTACGTCCTACGGAGCGCGGCCGCCAGTCCAGAACCTTTCGACCCCATCAAACATCTGTTCTGTAGACATCGGTGCAGAAAAAAATCTGAGGTAAAAACCCAAATACAGTTTGTTAGTGAGTTGGGACTCGAACCCAGGTCGCATTAGTCACGCGAACCATACTCAAGATTTAGTCATGAATTATTTTGAAGAGGTTGCTACTACAACAAATAGAAGGCAACCTTCTTAAGAATACTTGATGTTGTTAATAACTTGTATAATTCAACTTTTGATTAATTATATTTTATGAAAAAAAAAACAAATCACTTCCCCACTTTAACTAAATCAACTGCAATAAAAAACATTACCTTTTTTTTGGGCTTCACCGCAGTCGAAGAGAAATTAAATTCATTACTATGTAAATAGGATATCAGAATCACTTTAACACGTCATATGTAAAATAGAAATAGTAAAATAAGCTAGATGAGATAAGATAAGATAATCTTGATTTGCTTAAACATGTGTCATAGATACAGAAAGACATGCATGCAATATGGTCAAAACATTTCCAGGTACAGACTTGTTTGTTTGGATGTGACGTGAAAATATCAAGAAATATTCGACGAATCGAATATTCGATGCATTCGACATTTCTTATTTGACTACTTTTGAGAAGAAATTGTGAAACAAACTTATGATATTCTTTCAGCCATCCGCTATGCTTGTATCTTCAGACCTCTTGGTCCGCTCGCACCGGTTACTTTAAATTTTCATTAGCACGGCGGATCGCCGCCCGCCTCTCGCCGCCCGGGCGCCGACGTCTGCAATTACATTTCGCAATTTACAAATTGTCTTTTTATTTACGATGTATGCTTTCCTGAACACTTGCTTTATCCTCAACTTACTTTAATTGCTTCTTTGTTTTAATCAATGTAAAAGAAAATTTTAAATTTTCGTAATATGTTTTTTTCAAACGGTCACAAATAATTTATTTTACATCTTTTGATTGAATAAAAATACTATAGTCTTATAAAATGTACTATTATAACATTAAAAATAAGAATCACAACTAAATATTTTGTTTGTTAACTCAAAATCGGACTGAGCAAATTTCGGACTATTTTTGGAACTAGCGCGTTGATGTCTTTTGTTCTAGTGACGATTTCAGTATCTTTAATGATTGAAATGAAAACATAACAAATCAAAAACGTGACATTAATTTATTGTGTTTGGCATAATATAGAAATACACGGGTTTTCTCAAAAATAGTGGCATTTATTAAACATTGATTGAAATTCTACGATTAAACTTTACAATGTAGAACAATAATAGTGTTTTCTTGGTATTGAACATACGCGTTATTCCATTGAAAGGCTGTTCGAAAACGAAAGTCATGCCGGCAGATTGTAAAGTAGCTGTATAGGGTAGACGAGACTATGATCAGACATAATAAGCAGGTGTCCTACACTTACAATGTGTGGTAGACCTGTGCAAGACAAGGCCGGTTTTGTACCACTGCACACTGGGCTGCTTTATAGCACTTGATTATAAAGGAATTGTACCAGCATTATGTAATGATCGGTAATCAATTTCAAGAATGTCCAGTTGTCTACAAAACTCTCGTTTCATCTTGCATGGTATTAAGTGTTAATGGGCTTGCATTTTGCGTTCAAAAGGATCGGTGGCGAAACGAGTTTTTCTATAATATTCTTTTTATATTAACTAGTGATCGCCCTTTGGTCGAAATTCGACCGTACTTCATTTGAATAGAAATACATTATTAAATGGAAATATACATATAATAATAAATATTTAAAAAAAATATGGTTATATTTGACATTCAGGAACACTATAGACAAATAATATTAAAGACAAATATCCTTGATATGATCATAGATTTTAAAAATGAAATAGATTATATATCTATAAAATTAATTTAGTACCCATGGTTATACTTAACATTCAGTAAGACCTATAGACACCAAATATTAAAGACAGATATTCTCGATTGGAACACAGATTTCAACATTTGACCATAGAATTCCAAATAAACAAAAGAATATCTATGCATGTGTGTATTAAATACACAGTAATGAATAGTAGTATGTGTAACGTGTTATTTATTGAAAATAATGTATTTTTACCCATAATAAAAAAAAAAAATAGGTATAAACTTTATAGTTTATACCTATTTTTTTTTTAATTATGGGTGTGAAATTTCATACTCCTCTCTCCGCCCAATTTTCGTAAAAAGGGATCCAAAGTTTTCGCTTCACGTATTAATTTATAGATAACTAATACATTTTCGAAAAATCTCATCAAATTATTCAGTTAAACGTTGAACTTCTTGTGTTTATTATAGTGTAAGAGCCTGTTTACATGTTATGTGGTAATAACGTACATCTTTTGAAGTGCGAATATTTTGCAAGTATAATTATGAAGACTGCGCCAAGCCTGTAAGTTTCATAGTTCTCGCCGTAACCGCGTAACTTCCATGGTTGTTGGTGGCAGGTTCGCTCTTCAAACAAAGCGGTGTCGAGCATCTCTGGCGTCACTAACACAAGCCGCCTGCAGCCATTGTGTGGAATTCGGAAGCCAGAGCCTTATTTTGTGAGGAATGAAATTTTGTATGCAAACGAAAAAACTTCTGCACGGAATACGCTTGTAACTTATATTAATAATCTTGCTATCATCTTACTATTTATTATCTAAAGGTATGTTCTTCAGAGAAAGAATAACCATTGCCATTCAACGTGGCAGCCACGCTGCTAAATGACATTCTGTGGAAGAGTACTTCCACGCCTAAATATCCTTCTGCTTTTTATGTAATTTCTTAGGTAGTTATCTAATGTAGTGCCTAGTGTAAAAAGTTACTTGTACAATAATGTACTATTGTGTATAAACATTTAAAAGATTATAGGGTAAGTTACGTGTGTATATTCACGGTTGATCTGCAGCGTCTACTGAAAAAAGCAGCGTTCACGACTCAGTGAGACTTACAACGTTATGCATCTTTTTATTTCGATCATTTTTAAATAATTTTCTTATATTTAATTTTCGACCGTGTCAAACTTATTTTTCTTTCCTAGATAATGCATTCATGTCGTCGTGTAGTCGCTGTTGGCGATCCAAGAAAGAAAGAAAGAAATATGTTTCTATACTTACTGCCTGCGAAAATCACAGTATGGTGGTATATCACAAGTGCGCTGTTCTCATTTACTCATTTAGAAAAAAAAAACACTTTCTCTCCGTACCTTGATTTCAATAGCTGCAGTAAAATCATTACCTTAATTTTCGACTTCGCCACTGTCGGGTTTCCTCTAAAATTAAGTGAAAGAGTTTACTTTGTAAATAGGATACTGGAATCACTTTTACACGTCACCTGAATAATTTTGATGGAGTCGACATTCTGAATCTGACTACTCCTGTGAAGAAATGGTGAAAATAACTTACTCAAACATATTCATCATCGCATATTTATAATGTCCGCTGTCCTTATGTATGACTTAAACGAAGCCTTGAAGCCGGCTACTATTGTTCCTCTGCATTATGTGCAGAATTCTCATATTGAGTAGTGCTAGCTTTGCTCCTCACATGCATTGTTGGCAGAACAATGAAGTAGGTGTTTGTACAAAGCCGTGTTTTCAAATGTTCTTTTCGGAAATTTTCCCTTTTCTTTGTGTGCACCCTGCACGAGAGAACAAAATCTAGCACCTTTGTATTGTTCTACTATAGGTGTACGTAAGTTACATGGCAGTTGACAGGCGGGCGACGTCGCTGAACTTGCCAACCGCTGCCTTTGGCCCGGGCACCAAAGCATCATAGTAAGGTGTGAAGCATAATCTCCATTCTCTAGTGTAGATTTTGCGTGGTATTTTGAAAAAATGGGTGTAGTTTTTACAAATTCCCGTACAAGTACGACGATGTTACGATGACTGTATATGTTCTTTACATTCTATATATGTTCTTTACATTCTATATATGTATACTTGAACTTATAATTTCAAAATGGGCTGATAATCAGCACTTTTTGAATGTTACAATAGTAATAACAAGACAGCGAAGATGACGAAACTTATTGATTATTTCATATTTGAATGCGAATCGCAGCGATCTTAAACTTAACAGATAATACCAATTTTATCAGATTGATTTTTCTAGCTCATAAAATTGCAAAGAGAGACGTTACAGCCAGAGACTAAACACGGGCTTATAAAAAGAACGAAACTTGCTACAGATGTTGTCAGCTTGTTTGCTGCAATATTATCATTGGTCTTTTATTGTTATCTGCAGCTAGAATAAATAGCTGTGTAACTGCACACGATGTATTAGTAATTTTCTTGGCATGTGTGTACGGCATAGTTCAAGAACTCAAGTCTGAGTATGTTCTTGAAATAGTGATAACGGGTACACATGAAATGTATGCGATTCTTAGCAAATATATTTGCTATGCTGCACTTATCGCGACAGAACAAATTTGCCGAAGCTCAAGGCAAGAATCCAGCGAAAGAATACGCGAAGATTGCCAAGACTGATGCAACCTGGTCTACACGAGCAAATATTCATAATTTTTAACGAATTTACCAATGCGACAGCCTGCAGCCTGCTATATACTTGTAAACCGCAAACGAAAACTTGTTTAGTCTGAATATTCAGTCTTAAAACATTTTACTGAATAAACATGCTTTAAGCTTACGAAATAAGCTTAAAACAAGTCGATTATTTCCCAATTGTATGTTTTCTACGATCCATTCTCTATCCTTTTATGCATGTGAGTATTAGGTGCGTGAGAATGGCGCAGTCCGAAAAGGAAGTGCAGCCTTTTGTTTGTGCTGTATCGAGCGAGTTGCATTAAAGAGTGGGCAGTGTCGTGTAATCAATCGAAGTTATCTGTTTACGTGTGGAGCGTCGACCTCGCGCCCCCGCGCCCCGCGCCCCCTCGTCGCGCCCCCCCGCCGGCCCGGGCGCCACCGCGGACACAGCCGCGGCCGCGCTTATCGCTCGCCGTGCACCCGGTGTTCCGCTTTGTGCTCAATTCCACGCTGACTTTGTACACACACATATATGCAATTAATTGTTTGCTAATAACATATTTTGCTATAGTCTAGGTGCCGTCTGCGTGTTAGGGAGTTAATATTATCGACTGGGCTTTTCAATAATTGTGCTGATGATGTTAATAGGTGTACGTGTAATTAGTATCTTCTCTACATTGAGTTGAAGCTTTGAAAAGCTTTTAATGCCAATTTATACGTCTATACAATCTATACAAATAAATAAAATTGGAGTGTCTGTTTTTAATATTCAGATAACCACTTTTTACTAAGTGTATATATGGATGTATACACGATACATATACCAAAACAATATTTATTACAATTTTTGTCTGTCTGTCTGTTTGTTCCGGGTAATCTCTGAAATGGCTGGACCGATTTTGACGGAACTTTCACTGGCAGATAGCTGATGTAACAAGGAGTAACTTAGGCTACTTTTATTTTAGAAAAAATAAATAATAGTTTAAAAAAACTAAAAACACGCTGAATTTTGAGACGTATGTCAGCGTAGTTTTCAAAGACAGTTTTTATGAAAAAAAATTTGTTAAATACCACGCGGACGAAGTCGCGGGTAACAGCTATTGCCTATAATATAACCTGAATTAATACATCTTACCGCGGTAGTACGTTTCCCGACATCCACGCGGGCGAAGCCGCGGATAAAGCTAGTATTTTCTAAAACTGAAAAATAGTAAGTTATTGCAGCAAGTGTAGAATAGATACCTACTAGATCTCGGCCGCTGCGTAAATTGTTGACAATCCCAGCATACCTACAATGCCTAGTCATTTATTCACAAATTATATATGAAATATAATTTTCCCGTATTTTGGTCTTATTCGGTATGTTTCATTTAAACACAAGTCCAAGTTATAATATTATGAATAGGAATTAAACGAGCTCTGATCAAGATTTATTTATCTTGTAAATGCCATCAGTCTCTCTCGTCTCGTCCTTCCAGACGAATTTTATTATTTTATGAATAATAATATTATTATATCTTCTGAGTCTCTCGAAAGTTAACATGACACTCCTATGATATGATGGATGTAATCTCCGAATGTCTGTGCTGTGTTAATCTTTTATTGGTGTCGTCGAGTTTGTCTACTCTAGATAGACCAGTCTTCTAGTAAATTGTTATTGTGGAAAATTAATTATTAGAAAACTAGCTATTACCAGTGACTTCTCTCCCGTAGTTTATCCCACAGGAAACGTACATTTTTTCTGGATAAAATGTAGCCTAAATAACGCAGTGATAATACGTTCTATTAGTACCAGAATTTCTTAATTGGATCAGTATTTTTAGAAATATAACGTCAGATCGACTGACCTGTTAGTCTAGTGGTTAATGACCCCGACTGCTATGACTGAGGTCGTGGGTTCGATTCCCACCCAGGACAAATGTTTGTGTGATGAGCACAATCATTTGTTCTGTGCCTGGGTGTAATTTATCTATAATATGTTTAGAAATATTTAGGTATGTTTATCAATTGTCTGGTTGCCATAGTGCAAGCTCTGCCTAGTTTGGGATCAGATAACGTTGTGTTGGTTGTCCGAAGATATTATTATTTACTAGCTGCCAGCGGCTTCGCCCGCGTGGATGTCGGAAAATATCCCGCGGGAACGTACTACCGGGATAAAAAGTACCCTATATGTTAATCCAGGTTATAAACTATCTGTGTGCCAAATTTCATCCAAATCCGTTCAGTAGTTTTTGCGTGAAAGAGGAACAAACATCCACACATCCATACATCCATACATACAAACTTTCGCGTTTATAATATTAGTAGGATTATTATAGGCAGTCGCCCCTTATATATGTATGCATCGTATATGTAAGCGGGCACGCCCTTTATGCTTTATGGAGGCTTTATTAAGGTTTTAAGTTCTGTTTACGATTTTGTTTTATTATTTATTTCAACTTGAGTTTAGTTTTCAATGTTTTGTTGGTATATTGGCGTGTGCTAGCTGACATATGGCGAATAATGTATGTTTTGTTTTATAATATTAATAACTTACACAATATTGCATAGAATCAAGTTCTTCTAACTTAACAGACAGCTGTGCTGCTGGGGAGTTTGTTCCGCCACTTCTTCTTCCTAGCTAAAGCACTAGGAAGTGTCGAAGGGCGGGCGTTTTGGGGGGACTGTCTTATGTAACTTTGACGTTCAAAAAGTGCTGACTCTCAGCCTAGTTTGAATAAATGACTTTTGAATTTCATTTGATAAAATACTGCACCCTAATTGTGAAACGCACTATCTATCAGAATCTGAATCGGATTGAAGATTATTTCTAATCCATTGCGTCATTTGTTCGAATAAATTGTCGGCTCAGCAACGTAAATAACGCAATTAATGTTGTTTAACTATCAATAAGAAACCAATTCCTACTGATAGCAAGTTACGCAACTACCCCTCTGGTACTTAGCTGCATCTTGTTAGACTGCAAGCATATATATGCAACATAGTTGGGCAAAGCCTAGGTAGATGATGATGATGACACATACCATTACGCTTTGTTTCCCAAAAGGGTTGTACAGACGCGTTTTTATTGTACACCCAGAGGGGTAATTCCGTAAATTTGCTATCAGTAGGAATTGGTTTCATATTGATAGTTAAACAACATTCATTGCGTAATTTACATTGCTGAGCCGACAATTTATTCGAAGAAATGACGCCATGGTTTATAAATAATCTACAATCCCATTCAGATTATGATAAATAGTGCGTTTCGCAATTAGGGTGCAGATTTCGCCAGTTATGTTTTATAGACATAGACATAACGCCAAGCCTTCATTCCTCGAAGGGTCGGGCAGGGTGTTCCTATAGTAGTTTATATACCATATAACAGGGGTCGAGCCTATTGCCATCAACTCGGTACAAATCCGGGAACAAATCCTAGAGATTACCTTAATTACAAACAACTTTAAAAAAATATTTTTACTTTACTTCAATGTTGTATGAAGTTCATGTGTGGTTGAGATTTTCTAGACAAAAATACAAATTATTTTAGCTATAGCTAAGTCTAAGAGATGATCTTCACTGCGCAATTCAAAAGAGATACATTGACCGACCGGTGTTGCGATGCCCCCACAATGTCTAGACTATATGAAATGTTAATAACAAAGTGATTGGAACAACCAATTAAATTAATGTCGTGGTATTTATTTCGTCACGTAGCTCAAAATTCTTCTTCATTTGATTTGCCAATCTTATGTTCATTGTCGTCATCGCTTTATAATTCTCACCTACCGATAAACATGGCTTTTGAGTGATAAATCTTCTTAGCACCACCAATTAAAAAAGTTTCTATACCTTTTATTGAAGCTTTTATTAAGCTGAGCATAGGATTCGTTTTGGGACGTTGAGATGGGTTTATGACTATTACTTTTTTAATTAATCCTGTGCCTTAAAAGCTCTTAGATTGTAGTACAAAAGTTAACTGTTCATTATCATCACCAATATTTATACGCACAACGAATAAGACACCATATAAAAGGTGCCTTTCAGAAAAAATGCGTTTCAACTTTCGAGGATGTACCGTCGCTACATATATATGTGTATGTAGACAGTGACGTACACCTTGCGGGTCGCATTGCATTGCAAGTTTAGCAACCCGACGCCTTCCCGCGACGACCGCGACCGCCGAGAAAAAAACCAACCGACTTCCTGCTCGTTCTCGACCATCCGACTTCGCAACTTGATACAATGTATGTACTTTATACTCATACACATCTGTACATAAAGTTTTTTGTGCTTATTTTTATAAAATAACCGACCTTTATCGTGAGTGTGTGTCGATTCGATATTTTAATACGTTTATATCTAATTTAACACGTCGTACCTATTAGTTTTGTTTAGCAGACTAGTCAGTAGACATCGGTGAATTTGATTATGAACTTGAACTTCACATCAAAGGTATACACTGAATTTAGTTTATTTCAAGTACGAAGGGTATCGACCCCACCCGCATGAAAGGGTACAAGAATTTGCAAACCAACAACTGTAGCGTCAACTTGTTTTTTTGGTGAACCGACCTTTAAAAACTTCGAGTCATTAAATGCATATTTCCAAAAGGATGCATTACAAACACGTAGGTAATGCAATGTCCGTCTGAGAGGCAGAGGTCAGCGTCAGACTGCCCCGTGCGCCTGTGTGTGTGCGTGTCAGTAAAGTCGCGCGATGCACCGCGCAGCTGTGTGCGTGTGGCAGTCGCGCGGCGCAGCCTCCATGCGTCTGTGGCCTGTCTAGACGCCCCTCCCCCGTCCCCCGCCGCACCGCCTGCCCCGCTGTGCTGTGGTTAACACTACTTGCTAACAATTTCATTTGGTCAGGCTTTAATATAATACTATGTGGTTTCGTTGTAATCACGCCAGTAATAGTTTATAATGTGATGATATAAAATATCCATAACCATTGTTATGAAATTGTGTTATTTTTGTTCGAGAATTTATTTTATTGGTAAATAACAAAAGTTAGGAGAGTGTTTCACAAACAGATCTGAAAAAGAAACAAAGTTTCCGACCTAATGAGAACTGACAGTCTGATCCGAGCTATGTAGTAGCTAACCACTTACAAAATTATACATTTCAGCTTTCACAAAAACATATCCAAAAAGCCGTAACAGACAACTAGTTCTTAATCATTCCAGATTTATATCTTATTCTTGTTACCGACTATAATTACCGAGATCTGAACATAAAATACAAGAATTCTTTTTTTGTGTTAGTTTTTGATATAGTTTATGATCGCAACCGGTAATGAGCTAGCTGGTTATCTGTGTAAGAATCCGAGTACATACATGTATAAGTGTTGTTGTTATTAGCAATGGGTCGTAAACACGTCATTACTAGCATTCCTGAAAGCTCTAAAGTTCACACATGCGTGACTCCAAGATATGCTGTTTTATCGGTCGGGACTTAGCGGAAAGTAGGCGGCGATACGATAACACTGTGTGCTCAGAAATATAACGAGAATGCAAATAAGAGAAAATATGTTTATGAAACAAAAAAAAGAGGGTTATTTAGGAAGTTATATTTTTGGTTTAACAGTTAAGGTAATATCAGTGTACTTAAAATGAAAAAAATTGAAAACTTGTATTGATTTTCGAGTCTGATTAAAATTCAATTTTATTAGAAATGAGTTCTACCACAAAATCAAAAGCGCATTTAATTTAAACAAAAAATGCAGTGTCTACGTTATGTTGATACTCAATTTTAAGTACACAGCTACCTTTGTGTGTTTAATCCTTTATTTGCAAGCTCGGCAGGGTGCAGACGGGCAAAAAGGTTGAAGTGAGCGTAGAATGAGATTAGTCTCGGGCCGGCTTTGCGAGTTGCAAGCTGCGCCGGCCACCGCCCGGCACCCGCTCCGAGCAACATAATAAATAAGAGGAGTCGATACAATGTTGCGGTGTACTCCATGTACCTATAACTATGTAGTGAGATAGCTATAAATAGATGTGGAGGTACGTGTGGTGTGACCACCTGCCGTGGGCACACTCACGGGACGTAACCGTCGATGCAATGTTACATGTTATGATTAGTTGGTACTCCAGAGACTAGGGAATGAATGTAAATTAACATTAGAAATAAGCTTTTTGCTAAAATAATCGTTGTTGTCAGTATTTAGTTTGTTTACGGTTTAGAGAGAAAGAGCGTAGAAATGGTTGAACACACCCATTTGAAAGCCAAGTAAATAGAAATTAAAGTATGGCTTAGTTTCCTAAGGAGTCCAATCAATTCGGTAATGGAAGATGAACCGGCACCGAATAAAGAAGATGACAGAAGAACAAAGATGTTATCATGACGTAGCAAATTTATGGTGATGTCATAAAGACAAGTATGCGTAGGTACAGACTGATGATGATTTTACAGACTTCATTTACAAGAAATACATGAATCATTGTAGTCTGTAATAAGCTGTTTTGGCTTTTGCAGTTTGTACAACAGTTTTAGATACTAACCAAATAATACTACAATAAATTTAATAGTGGTCCAGTGTTAGTCACCAGACGACTGACATGTTTGGTGTGCTCACGTCAATCACTTTTATCGAAACAGACAGATAACATGCTCATTGCTCGTGTTCGTGTCAGCATAAGGAAAATAATACACAGTATTTTGTCAGAATTTCGTAGAAGAAGGAAATATCATTTGTTGAATTTCGGCCTCACATTTTAATTATTTCGAGGAAAAGCGTACAGCTAGAAAAATTTATAGCTCCGAAAAGAACAAGCCGAGCCGTCTGACATCAATTTCTGGGAAGTTTAAAATAAAAGACACATCAGCGTGGACCTAGACTAAACGTGAAATACCTGCGGCGCGGGTGATTCAGTGAAAATAGTCGCAGACGACTATTAATTCTAAATTACGTCACGTAATCGTCGATTGTGTCGGGAGCCCCGTTTCGGTGTCTGAATAAACACCTGGTCTATGTGAAAGCGGTCGGTTAGCTCACGACCTCCTGGAACAGACGTCTAGACACATACTCACAGATACGTGCTGCTAAATAGGCGGGCTTTCCCCTCGCCACAAAAACGATGATAATCGTCGGCGTGCGTCACTGCACTGCAACAAGTCATAAAACAACTTAGTTGTAACCAAATTCAATTGGAGTGATTGCGTAATGGTATCCGTGGATACCACGGAATCCCGTCTAGACGGATCGCACCACCACTGGAAGAACACAACGATACACTGAACAGACGAAAATTAAATAAGTGTTTTTATTACCAAAGTGTTTTGTAGCTGTTTGTGTAGCACGCCAAAGCGGAACCATATTTGATTTGTAATGTAACGCTTGATTTTGTTCATAAACATTCGCATCTACAATGTTGCCGACAGTCTACCTACTTTGGTAATTTATACCCCTTATAAATTACAGATTTATTGAACTTAAATTAGCAGTTCGCACTAAAATTCCGGGTCGGAATCATGAACCTGTTTACCTCGTCTACCTGAGATTACATGCTGACACATTAGAAAGACACTTCATATAATATGTATTTATATTTGTTGTATTTCAGGTGACCCAAAACCCGGCCAAGTGCGAGGCGGGTTGGTTTAATTTTGTACTGCAGCACACCATAAGAAAATTATAGGCCATAAGCTACTTTTAGTCGTGTATAATTTTGACTTTACTAACGTTTTACTTAATATCATTATGTTTTACTCTTTTTCAGCTTCCTTTTAATACCGCACACATGCATCGGGTAAAACAAATGATGTCGTTAATAACAGTCTGACGTTGCGTTGGTCTTGTCTGATGGGCACCAAACTTTGCAAACTGACACTGTAAATATAATTATGCATTTTAAATATCTAGACATTGAATGCAGACTTCAATGTCCAGATACTTAACTAGAATTTTTGAACTATGCTGAGAATTACAAAATTCACCATACCAGTGGATTAAATTAACAGGAAAAATCATGTTTTTAATAATATTAGTAGAATTTATTACCTATAAATTAGCTTTTGCCAGCGGCCTCGCCCGTGTGGATTTCGTAAATTATCATTAAATGATCAAATTTTGATAAAAAGGATCCTATGTGTTAATCCAGTTTATAAACTATCTGTGTTCCAAATTCGTTCTGCTCTTTTTGTGTGATTAAGTAACAAATATTCAAACATCCAAACTTTCATATTAATAATATTAAGGAGGGAAATCATTTTTTTTTTTGCGATGTTTATGGCCTATACGTCGATATATTTTGCGAAGTAGACCATTGTTTTGGATTACTGCTAAGTGGCGGACTAAAGATTGTCCTCCAGACGTGTCGTAATCATGACCTTGGCCTGACGCGCACTTGTCCACTAATACTTACTAATATGCGTACATTTATTTTTGTCCTTATTCTCAAGCTTTTAACAACAGCGGTATTCCAGAGGACACGATCAATGTCATTGTTTCTGTTCTTTTTTCTTAGGTCGGTGTAAATTATTCGAACTTCGGAATTAATTACAAGCAGATACCTTGAAATAACTTTGAACTTATGACAATATGCATTACAATTGAAATGTGTTTTTCAATGTCATGAACATGATAGGCAAGCAGAGGTTATTGTACTTTACACGAGTAGGTACTTATTTATTTAAAACATTATGGAGATTGCATGAAGAACTTTAGAACTCAGTAATGGCTCTCGGATTTCAATTAAGACGACTGAACCTGAAAAATTGTGCCTGTAGGAGGCAGTTACTCAACACATTCATCAATAAAATATATCATATTCCTTCAAATGTTTCATGTTCTATCAAGAGTTATTAAGATATATTTATTTTTTGTAGAGTTTATGTATAAAATAAGTGAGATATGTATAGTATATGCGGGCGCAGATCACGTGTCCACGGTTATGTAGGTAGCGACTGCAGTAGGTAGACGCGGCCGAGCCCGCCCGTGCCTGTATTAAAAATTCGTCTGCGGTCTGTCTAGACGCGCTCCGTTTACATTGTGACGTCATCACGTGCCACCAACCCACCAGCTCACCACAAATATCCACTTAACTTATGCATCTAGCTCGTATAGAATTAGGGATTGATTTCAGAGTCTGAGAATAATGTACCCATGTATAATGTATCTGTTTGTTATTATGAAGTCCGCTTTAATACATTCCGAGTGGCCGGTGTCTAGACGAGTGTTTTGTGTACTATTGTAATTTTCGCCTGGTGCATAGATGATGAAATACAGTTCGATGAAATTTGGTCTGTTACCTTTACGGTAATAAAACTGATTTTGTACTATATTTCTGATGCTTAGCTTGTTAGTTTTGTAGCGGTAGCCTGCGGGATTTATAAGCTCTACGGGCTGTTAAAATGTCTCTGTAATAGTGGGCTACTGCTCTGAAAAGTAACTGTTTTAATTATCATGAATGCATTTTCGTTTTTTTTTTATAAATTTCGTTTTAACAGTAATAAAATGAAAATGAACAGGTGACAAAGGGACAAATAAAATCATTTTCAAGAAAACGTTTTCAGTTACAAAATACCTCAAGTAAAGATTTCATGTACAATACTACCTTTCCCACTAAAGTTTACTCAGTAATACGACCGCAAGACTATTTCGTAGGTATCTAAAATTTAAATGGAAGTCAGACTGGCTGGTTAGGAGTGTAATAAACTAGTATTTTGATTTGAATTCACCAACGAAGCACTTTGCTTGCATGATGAACATAGTTCTCGTATAAAATACAGTCATGTCTCGTTTACAAGTCGTGTTAAGTTGCTTGAAAATTTAAACTCTCTAGACACCTCTCGTCTGCAAGTCGATGCTCTCTCCAAGTTGACTGCTGGCTAAGCTGCTGCACCTTTGTGCACACTACACTGTTTGCTAATACCTAGCTTCTCTTTTAGTGTTGTGTCTACCAATAATGCAAAAATTTTAAAAAAACTATTTTAAGTACATCAAGTCATAAAATAAATGATACCTAACATTTATAAAATGACAGTCTTCATAAACTTAGTAGGTAATCTTTACAGCCATAGTCGACGTAATTGCAAAGCCTCGGGTCAAGATCAAACCGAGACCACTTTTTATAAGAAAATTTGATAGTTTCGAAAAACACGAGTCGTCTCACGCGCGAAGTCATAGCCGTAACTAACGCTTGTTCTAAAATTACCAAATTCATAAGCATTAACCGCTACCCTAATATTGCCTAGTACATAATTTATGAACTGAAAATGTAAAGCGGTGGATCCTGGTGTCCTGAAACACAGGCCACGAGCCTAGCTTAGGCACGAGTCTCCCACAATATATACTTACCTGAAATGTGTATCATTGTCGAAAGTGACCAATGTAAAATAATGTATGTATATTGTGGTGTGAAAATAAAGTTGATTGATTGATTGATTAAAAAAATGTTAAATAATAGGAAGGCTATAGGTACCTGAGCACGAATCCGAGATTTGCCTGAAGTGTCTTCATTTTAAATTCCATTATCGTCGAAACATTCGAATACATAAATATGTACCCACTGCTAACATTTTGTGTTAATATTATGACGTACATATGTTCACAGACATGGATGCAGCGGATCACCTATTAAAATCTAATTTGAAATCGTTATGGCTTGTGTCTGATATGAATCTCCAGACATGATTACATTCATTTTTATTCATAGCGTCGTGCACAGACGACGATTGTAAAAAGCCAATGGCATTTGGTGCAAAATATATGGTGTGTCAATCATTATAATATTCAATGCACATTTGGCTGTTTTTTTGTGCGGTAGACAAATAACAAGAGCATATGCGCGGCTAAGCCGAGGCGGATGGTTCGTCTAGACACACAATTCATATTCGTCTATCCCCGGACTGATCTTGATCGGCGTCCGTAAAAAATATTACAGTCTGTGGAGCTGCAGTAAACAGAGACGTCAATTAAGAGCTGTAAACTATTCGACAGTTTGCGCTCAGACTCTACACAACTTCATAAATGTTTGATTGCGAATATTCCTCCGCCATTGTGTTCATAACTCTATGTTTACAAAACTTGATACTTTTCACAAATGCTTTGTCTTCGCCTGTACTATGAAGTTCTAACTCTGAAGTTCCATTGATATTACCTGTAAGTGATTCATGCATGAATCACTGACTTTAGACATACTATGGAATCTGTCTTGGACGTTAATCCGGAATAACAAGAGTATGACAAAATGTAAACTTCTTTTCTGGTATCTGCGCGAGCTGTTCTCTTAAGAACAGCTCATACTCTCATACCCATGTCAACAAAAAGGAAGCGGGGCCGGATGGCCAGAAGTAGGATCTTACCTACATGTTAAGGCCGGGTGGCACCGTTTTCACCTGTTTTAGAATTGGTTTTTAATAGGCAAATTATTACGTCCAGAATCTGAAAAAAATATATATTTAAGATACATTCTTTCTCCTTAGCTTGTACCCGATCAAAACACGATACAATCAAATTTACTCGATAGAAAAAAAAGCCGAACTTACTTCGATTTGCAGTTTTTTAACAAGCCTAATTTCATTTTAAAGAAGTACTAATACTCCTATTTTTCTATAATTAGTATCAATGTATAGGTAATTTATTTTAGAATCGATTGAACCCGATCAATTTTTTTCATTTTATTTCTAAAAAAAAATATCGATCGTTCAAGTGATTTTTGATCGGCGCGTCGCTTGCCACTACTTGCCAGTGTCCTGCGAGACGTTATCGAGGTGAGACCTGTGACAAATTTTTGCGCGCGCGCTTCCTTTCTGCTGCGTAAGTAATAATAAGAGAAAACAAAATAAATTGTAAATAAATATTGTTTTCAAGAATTTATATAGACCATAGTTGGTTAAGCTTTTGTTTTGTGTGTGTGGTTCTCATTGTGTAAATATTTGTAAAACTTTAAAAACAATGTTGCAATCCAATGCAATATTATTATGACATAGAGCTGATCTGATGATGGAGCTGGAAGTTGTCCATAGGATCTCTGTAATTAAACGACGCAGCCCCATCGAGATTGGGCTCGTTTGATTCGTCTTGACGAGTACTTTGATACTATATGGTAACCAGGGTCTGATGATGGAGTTGGAAGGGGCCATAGGAACTCCGTAATTAAACGACGCAACCCCATCGAGTTTGGGCTCGTTTGATTCGTCTTGACGAGTACTTTGATACTATATGGTAACCAGGGTCTGATGATGGAGCTTGAAGGTGGCTATAGTAACTCCGTAATTAAACGACGTAACCCCATCAAATTTGGGCTCGTTTGATTCGTCTTGATGAGTATCTTGGTAGGCGTGAATAGAAAGAGGTCGAAAATTATTCCGCGGCAACGTACTACCGGGGTAAAAGGGACCCAATGTGATAATCCAGATTATAAACTATCTTGGTGCAAAATTTCATCCAAATCTGTTCAGTAGTTTTGCGTGAAAGAATAACATACATCCATCCATACTTCCATACACCCATACTCACAAACTTTCATAATAATATTAGTCCACGTTATAAACTATCTGCTTGCTAATTGGAACGAAGTTCCTTATCGCGCATTATGAAAAGGGGCTAGACGGAAAAAAATCTCACGAAAAGTTATAACGACACTTTTTAACCGACTTCAAAAAAAGGACGAGGTTTCTCAATTCGACCGTATATATTTTGTTGTTTGTATTTGTTTGTATGTTGTTGTTTTTTTTGTTGTAAGTAGAGAGAGAGAGGGTGAGAGAGAGAGAGAGAGAGGGAGAGAGAGAGAGAGAGAGTGAGAGAGGAAGAGAGGGAGATAGAGAGAGAGAGAGAATATTTTTGTTGAGTGTATACAGGTTTTTTGTACAGAATAAATAATAAAAAAATTATAACAATTATGAATCCTGGAAAGGAACTTCGTTCCATTCGGGTGTCCCTTGACACCTCTAAAGTTTTTTTTTTTTTCATTCAAATGCGTTCAGTAGTTTTTGCGTGACAGAGTAACAAACATCCATCCATACATCCACACTCACAAACTTTCGCATTTATAATGTTAGTCCAGGTTATAAACTATCTGCGTGCTAAATTTTATCCAAATGCGTTCAGTAGTTTTTGCGTGACAGAGTAACAAACATCCATCCATACATCCATACTCACAAACTTTCGCAATTATAATTTTTTTTTTGTTTTTTGTGTGACTAAGTCTTTCGTGTAAGTAAGTTATTTGTGTGTTTTGTATTATTCCAGGTTATAAACTATCTGCGTGCTAAATTTCATCCAAATCCGTTCATTCGTTTTTGCGTGAAAGAGTAACAAACATCCATTTATACTCACAAACTTTCGCATTTATAATATTAGTCCAGGTTATAAACTATCTGCAAGCTAAATTTAATCCAAATACGTTTAGTAGTTTTTGCGTGAAAGAATAACAAACAGCCATCCATACTTCCATACATCCATACTCACAAACTGTCGCATTTATAATATTAGTCTTGTATTATCGTTTCTTCTGTGGTTTCTAATACTGTGGACATACTGATGTCGCTACACTATGACCTGTCTGTGCTACGCCCGCCGCCGCCGCGCCGCCCGAACTTTTGGCGCGCTATCGTGTTCGACAAGAAGGACGCGCGGGAGGCGCCCCGCGGATTTCCACGCACCTCACCCCCTCAAATCTGTATGAGTGTCGAATCACCTAGCCTTAATAAGTATCGCAATATTATAATGATTCCTATCAGAAATTGGCTTTTATTTCAATCTAGAACATTCAGCGATGTTATCCACGAGAATCATTACACTATAGATAAAAGTTTTTCTTAGAAAAATATTTTGAGAGATTAATATCTTTTTTGCGAAGAATAAAGCTTCGTTGGCCTCAATCACAAATAAATTAAGTTAGGGAGGAGGCTTAACAACGTAATTTATAAATTGTTTTACATTTAGTACCTATGATAATTTTCATAAAAGTGAGCCTATGAGTATCGCCGATCGGCGGGAGCCATGAATAAAATCTAAAAGACTTATTTTTGTTTGTAATTTAACTGACATGACATGTGGTCTGCCGTATCTATACTTTTGCTACGAATTAGCAATTTTTTGTTCCGTATTATCTATCATCATCTACCTTTTTCCAAACTATGATGGGGTCTGCTTCCAGTATAACAGGATGCAGCTGAAAACCAGTATTTTACATGAAGCGACTGTCTATCTGACCTCCGGTCCCAATTACGTATTAACTATATAATTTCTTAAAACACAGTTTATGTTCAATTATTAAATGTAGAATTTTTTAAAACTGCATCTTAAAAGGAGCTGTGTTGCATAGCGTCCAGTTTCCAGTTGATCTCGAAAGTGGACGTACGTAGTGTTCAGGTTCATTATGTTATACTTGCTTAGTGTCTGGCAGGTGGTAGGTATGTAGGGTTGGTCGGTTGGTCGCAGCGGCCGCTGCACCTTGTGGTGGAACTGGTCGGTGGGGGTGGGTGGGGCGCGGGGCGGCTCGGGGCTCATCGACCTCAGCGCGAGCGCTTCCACGGCGGCGCCCGCGTCTCGCAAAAAAGCGCCTAACCCAAAATTTCGGTAGCCGTCTGGCACGAATGCACGATCTGTCCTGACATCGTCGGTCGCGTTGGGCGGGTCTCGGGCGCAGCAATTCGGCTGTATGTAATCAGCACGCGTGCGCGAGACTGCAGCAGCTGTAATCGGGCGGTTAGTCACGCTCGTGTCACACTTTTCTTTATCGACAATTGTTTTGCTATCAATAACAACAAGCAGGTTATCCATACCAGATAATAACCCTGCTTCTATTAGGTCAAACACTCGCTACGGCTACAACTTGATAATTAAACACCAATCTAAAGATTGACTCAATCTTTGACCATTATGTCATCATAATATTTAATGTGACTGAGTTTGGAGTGAATTGACTAGTGTACATTTTGATTGCTATGTGTACACGCATTCTAAGAACTCATCAGCACATTGCAAACTTAAGATTGTTTAAAAATATAAAACTAGACATAGGTAATCTTTACTAGATCCGCTTAAGATAATATTCATGTCTAATAAGTAATGAACTAATGATATACCTATTTACAGTTTCCCAGGTATTATCAATAACTCATTAAACTTACAAAAGAAAATCTTTATTCGTTATTTATTGAATCGCAATTGAGTACTGAATCAAATATTAGTTCTCTCCGGGATAGCTTTGTTCATTTATATGGTTTGAAGTTAGGTTTGGGTTGTTACCCTTTCAATGAGTTGTGCACCTGAAAATGACTGTCGCATACTTATTGTACATACCCTGTATTGTAAGATCCGGAACTCAACAGCTCAGCTCATCGATTTTACTACGCCAATATTTAATGACGTCAGTGATATAGAAATTGGAAATATCTACAGATGGATGGAGCAGAGGTGTACCTCGAGTACACCCATATTTCACCAGTTATGTTTATATCCCATGTAGGGGGTGAGCCTATTGCCATCAGCACGGCACAAAACCAGACCCGGGTTGCTACTGTAAAAATCCATAACAGTCTATATAATATTACAAATAAAAAATGTATATAAGGTTGATTCGTCACACAGACAGCCATACATCAGCAGAGCAGTGGTGGCCCGGTAGTAACGGCCGCGACTTACGAGTAGTAGGTCGTGAGTTCGAACCCAAGCAGGCGCTTTACTTTGTGTAAATTATTTACTATATATACTGCTCTCAAAACGGTGAAGGATAACATCGTGAGGAAACCGGCATGTCTTAGAATCAAAAATTCGAAGACATGTGACATCTACCAACCCACACTGGGCCCGCGTGGTGGATTACGGCCCACTCCCTCTCACCGAGAGGAGGTCTGTATCCCAGCAGCGGGAACATTATAGGCTACTGATGACAGCCATACATCATACAAATTAAAAAGGTAAACTGAAATACAGTTATATTTATGAATTACGTAACAATTAATTAAACAATGACAGCTGTTTTAAAATTATAATTTATTAGCGTTTAAGCTTCCGCGTCCTTCAACAGCTGATAACAATAGATACCATATTGATAATGAACCTTATCACTTCCCCGAAATAGCGTGATATTCGACAGCCAGATATACCGTGACACTCATACCATTACCAGGCATTTCCTATGTGATACGTTGACTGCCTAACGAACGATCTACTAAACGATTGATTAACTCCTCGTATATTAACGATACGATGAAACCAAGCGCTATCATTTATCTCTTAGTGCCTATCTAGACGTATGTGATTGATAATAGATATGTCATATCTTTTATTGATCAAGACTTTTGAGCTAGACCATTTTTTGCGTCTTCCTTTTTGGCAATCAGCGAAATTAATCGAGTTTTCTTTACAGTCGATAATATTAATGACTGTCAATGAATATTTAGTAGCGTTTAGTGTTTCATTTCAATGGTAAATAATTTATCAAGTTTCTATGAATGGATCGTCTAGGTATCTGTCTGCCTTTTCATTCCTCGAAGGAATTAACTTGATAGAATTTTATTTATTTATCGTGAAATAACAACCAACAAACAACCAAAGTTACTAAACAATATTTCTTTCTTTTTGCTATTTTCTATACTGTAGCTCTTACCCGCAATTTCGTATACCTGCGTCGAGTTTGTATACCTATAAAGTTAAACATGCGATTTTTCTATTTATATTGCTTATCTACATAAATATGGAATCCTTTAAGAATTAATAACTTCATTGGCATTAGACACTTAACATTAATATGTAAAAACTTTTCAAAGATTCATGAAACCGCGAATAGCCCCCTACCCACCAGCTACTACGATCTCCAAGTGATTTACTTTTACTTGGAATGAGAATCTATCTGAAATTATGAACAGAGAAATCTGAGCTAGATTGATTCAACATTTATGCGGATGTCTGAACATATCTACACGAAATAATGAGGCTGTCGACCTATCATACCAGTATGAGTTTTCGTCAGATCAGAGGAGTCTGAAGAAAAAATTGTTTAGTCCCATCAGTGAGAAACGTAAGTTGTGTCAGAAAGCCTTTTACACTGTTAAAGATTATATTGAGGACAAAAAAGCTTGGGATTAAGCTGCTCCAATTTCTATTTTTAAATTATTGTTATATTGAATGATATTTTCTTTTCTTTTTTATTATTAATTATTTATTGGGAATATACACTTTGACATTTGATGATTATTGCTTAACTATGACATGAATATATACTATTCATATATACATTGATTATTTTTATATATATGTTACCGGCCAAACCCGATTTCAGGACAAACTAGTTTTGCCTAGGCTAAACTAGTTCTTCCTATTCGCGATAGGATTAATTAGTATAGCCTAGTCCAAACTAATTTGTCCTAAGCCCGATAGGATAAACCAGTTTAGGCTAGTCCAAACTAATTTTTCCTAAGCCCCATAGGATAGACTAGTTTAGGCTAGGCCAAACTAGTTGGTCCTGATATAAATACGCACACTCTAGGATAAACTGATATGGCCTAGTCTAAACATTATAGTATAACTAGAAAGTCAAAATAAATAGATAACCTGAATAAAATACTCCGTAATTGGAAAAATAATATTTTTTATTAAAACCATAATGATTCGTCGTTAAAAGTTATGGATAATTGGTAATACAAATAATCATACTATAACAAATAATAAATGTTTTTTTAATGGAAGCAATAATCATATCTTAATTATTAAAATTGTTATTCTTTTTTACATGGTTTACTTTGGTGGCACTTAGAATTGCAGTGTATCATTCCTTTCTTGCACTGGCATCTGTTTGTGGACCAGTTTTTGTTGCAGCTGCATCTCACAAACCCTTGGCCTGATCCAACTAAATGTTTCGTAGCTGCAGTCCTTAACGATATTTCAGAGACTTGGTTTACATCAGCTACCTCTAAAAAAGTTTGATTCTGTTTAGACTAGGCCATATCAGTTTATCCTAGAGTGTGCGTATTTATATCAGGACTAACTAGTTTGGCGTAGCCTAAACTGGTCTATCCTATCGGCCTTAAGAAAAATTAGTTTGGACTAGCCTAAACTGGTTTATCCTATCGGGCTTAGGACAAATTAGTTTGGACTAGGCTATACTTAGGGACTTACTAGAGAATGGGCAGCAGCATTCTCTATACATTTTACCACCATACTGCGATCGCCAACCCGCCTGCCAAGCGTGGCGATTATGGCAAAGCCCCCCAAATTGGGGGAGGCCTAAGTCCAGCAGTGGACGTCTTACGGCTGAAGTGAAGTGAAGGCTATACTAGTTAATCCTATCGCGAATAGGAAGAACTAGTTTAGCCTAGGCAAAACTAGTTTGTCCTGAAATCGGGTTTGGCCGGTAACATATACAATGACATGAATATTTACTTTGTTAAGTATCATATTGTTTTAATTATTGTGAATGTGAAGTCTAAGTGGGTCTTTTTTGTTTTTATATTATTTTTTTTTGTTTTCTTTCTTTCTCAGTAATCATGATCTGGCAGTTTGAGTAATTTATGTGGCCTACCCGAATGTCCTTTCTTTGGTATTGTTCGTCAAAGCGTTGGGCTCCTTAAGTTCCGAGTTGAGCTCAACCATTAGTGACAAATGCTTGCACTGACTGGACAGGTCCACTCAATCTGTGTGGTTCTTTCCTCAAAAGACCATTTCAGTCACCAATCTACATGGTCTTCACATGTTTCTTTTTTTTATATACACATTGACATTGATAATTTTTATATATACAATGACATGAATATTTACTTTGTAAAGTATTATATTGTTTTAATTATTGTGAATGTGAAGACTATGTGGGACTTCTTTTTATTTTTTATTTTGCTTTCTTTCTTTCTCAGCAATCATGATCTGGCAGTTTGAGTAATTTATGTGGCCTACCCGAATGTTCTTTCTTTGGTATTGTTCGTCACAGCGTTGGGCTCCCTATGTTCCGAGTTGAGCTAAACGATTAGTGACAAATGCTTGCACTGACTGGACAGGTCCACTCAATCTGTGTGGTTCTTTCCTCAAAAGACCATTTCAGTCACCAATCTACATGGTCTTCATATGTTGTGACCAATATTATGTCTGGACTTTTAAAAGAGACTGTGACCTCTGAGTTTGTTTCGGCCTTTCTTCTCAGAGTAGTCAGTTAGGAAACGCCGAACTCATCTAGTTTAAAAAAAAATATCATTGACATGTAAAAGTGTTTGTACAAACCTACTTACAGAAATAAAATCATTCATTCATTCAGTGGTAAGATGCTTAAAACAAAAGTGTAATTACTGGAATATTCCAAAATAATGATACTTAATGATAATGACACTTAATGTACCTACTTATACAAATGTGAAACGGTAAAAGCACCGATGAATCAGAGAACTATTCGATAACTACCCGATATAAACAACGGAAGAAATCCCTTTCCTCTTTACGTAACATTCTGGTGAATGCCTACGTACCTTAGTATTGGAAATACCCGATTAATGATTAATTGCACCTTTGTTTAAATACCAACGCGATTAATGTTACGCATTAGCGACTTAATTAAATGGACTAGACGGGTACCTATAGACGCTGATAACAATGCACGTAGTAGGTGTGAAGAGTAGACGAGCAATGTTGCTGATATGATAAAACACATACGTCGTTACCTGTATACGTGTACATACATCAAATATGTGAAGATATCATATTTACAATCGTTGTCGTTGTAGTAGACAGATACAGCCTATCAAATTTTCAGTATTGTAAATCTGTAGTAAATACCTACAACGCTATGTGAGTGTTTTCTATCAGTAATATTTACAGAATAATTGAATTATTGCACCAAAGAACTACTGCTCTCTAAGAGTAAGAAGTGATTATGTCTACGTCACTAGCATAAGCCTATAATGTTCGCAGTGAAGGAGAAACAGCATAGAGAGGTACAGGATCTTTCTGTGAATAAGGGACTAATGCCGCCAGTTATGCATGAAAAAGGAGATAAGGCTGTTCGTCGCATGAAAAATGGAAAGCTGTCGGAGCCGATGGAGTCCCAATCGATGCCTGGAAGGTGATGGACTCTCATGGCGAGGTCATTTTAACCAAACTTTACAACTACTTACTCTTCATCGGCGAGATCTCTCGTCAGTGGATCAGTCTCATCATCATCATCATCATCCTCATTTCAACCGAAAAACGTCCACTACTGGACATACGCCTCCCCCAATTTGGGAGAGCTTGCCATAATCGCCACGCTTGGCAGGCGGGTTGGCGATCGCAATTTATGGTCGTAAAATGCATAGAGAACGCTATTGCCCATTCTCTTTTCCCTCAGACGCCTCGACGCGACACCCATAGGAAGAAATGGGATGGTGCTATTCTTTACCTCCGGCACTACACGGTACAGATCAGTCAGATCTGTCTCCACAGGCATGTTATCACTCCGGTCTTCAAAGGCAGGGGATCAGAGCAAAAATGCGGCAGCTACTGCGGTATAAAGGTCATGGCCTACAACACGGAGCCCTTTGATCGGATAGTTAACTCTCAGATCCAACAGAGGTGTACAATTTTGTATAGTCAATATGGTTTCCGCCCTGGCCAGAGGACCATGCCCGGGCCCTGTTTTTGCTCTAAGGAGCATCATGGAGAAGTTCGAAAAATACGCCCCTGCATCTTCTATTTTCGGACATGGACAAAGCCTTTGACTGTATTCCTCGTGTGAAGATCTGGTCGGCACTGTTAGCGACACCCCAAACCCTTTACTATCACACCAGAGATCCATTCTTTATTTTTTATTCAGCGTTACGTCAGACAGCATCAGTATCCCTCATAAGCAGCGCCCGTGGCTGCTCATGTATGCTGATGCGCTGGTAGACGTGGACAGGAGATTACAGGTGAAAGCGGAATGGAGAAAGCAGAATGACATGCGTACTAATGGACTCACCAAAAGGCATTTAGGAGACCGTCCGAAGTGGTGGGGTAATAGTAGAAAAAGTGGTCACCGTCATCGAAAAGGATGCAACTGGAATATGGCGAAGATGAGGATAATTTAGTTTGAGATATAGCATACTCGGCATTATACTCATTAAGCTGACAATTGGGATCCCATACACTACAAATTACGATTTGGGTCATAGGTTTAAAACCGGACAGACACTATACTTTGTGTTAATTATTTCATCACCACTGCTCTTAAAATGGTGAAGGAAATCATTTTGAGGAAACCGGGATGTCCTAGAACCAAAATTTCAAAGACACCACATCCACACTGGGTCTGCGTGGTGGATTACGGTCCCCTCCCTCTTACCGAGAGGAAGCCTGTGTCCGAGCAGTGGGAACATTATTGGGTTATAACAAAATAAATCGAGAACGATGTTCATCAAAACTAAGCTCAGAAGATGCATGGCGACTCGCATAATATTCTGAAAGGTTCTTCAAAACTTGTTGGAGGCTCTACTAGGGTGAGTGAAGATAACATTTCAAAACATTTGTAAGTGTGCCTGTATTATCTTGTGCGAAGTTTTACTAAATTGATGTGTTGATTGCAGATAAAATTGTCTTCCAGAACGAAGCATGGAGATAACGCTATCACATCAAGTTGTCTGAAATATTTTATCGTATGTATCTTTTGGGATCCGATCTTGAAATCGCGACCACATACTATTTCATGATGTTTTGTTGTGAAACTGTACTATTATTCATCCATTACCTAACTCATATTGGCTTACGGCTTTCTATGTATATAAAATTTACACTAGCTTTAGCCTGTGGCTTAGCCTGGGTGGAGTTCGGAAATTATGCCTCGGAAATGTACTACCAGGAAAAGTATCCAGGTTGTAATATGTCTGTGTGCCAAATTTTATCCAAATACATTCGGTTGTTTTTGCGTGATTGACTAACAAACATACAAACTTTCACTTTTACAATAATAGGATTTGACCACACAGGCGGCCTCCCGAGAGGCTTCAATAAGGTCTGGACATCCACCTACAGGCTCTCTAAAATTTTTTGTAGTAATAACCAGAAAAAAATGGCTTACGGCCCTAGGCCTAAGCCAACCGGTAATTGTAGAACACACTAACTGTATGGACGGCTTACATTTTGACAGTTCAAGAGCATTCATTGCGGTTTTTAAGTTACTAAGCAGACAAAGTTTTCGAACTTATGAAGCAATTGACTAGGAAATTTATTCAGACTCTGATGGATATAAGTGTGGTGCAGGGCGGTGGATCAGGCGGTTGCTTCTTTTTTGCTTTACTTACAAGTGCGATAAAAAGGCTCTCTCCCGGGATCACCCACTTTGTAGACCATGATGGTCTAACAGAAGGATGCCACTACCCTCCACACCGTTTCTACCAATATAATCAGACACAACACAGCAGCAGATTCAGTACATTCCACTACGGTTTTAAAGGATGACTCCTGTTCATTCTTTACGTACCATACTAGATATAAAACAGTAGCAGTTACGAATTGTCTACTATACCATCATTTTATTTCGATATACATCTGTCCATAGCTCTCCTATATAGAGTTGTACCTGCCTGCTCTCGTTCGAGACAAAATCGATAATCTGAATACCGAGAGCGACGTGTTCACAGGACTATTGTGACCGCACAATGTTCCTATACATCATTATTGTCTGAATTCAATTGAAAATGGTGCTTTGTTTGCGTCATATAGCGTTCTCACATGACTGTGTCTGCGCTGCAGTTTGCAGTGATAGTATATTTACAGTTTATCTTTGATATAAGGTAATACAGATACACTTGTATGTATATGTTGTGTTTAAACTAGGATACAATTTTACAGGATCCATAAAAATATTTTACTAATTTAACAGGCCCACATCAATTTGATCCAATATTAATTTGGACACAGCTCTACTGTTCTATTGATTACAAAATAACACTCATGGTATTGATTCAACTTAACGCTTTTATCAATTAGTGGAGCGGGCTTTTAGACACACATTCCAATATAACAAGAATTGGTTGATATTATAATGTATAGTCACCAAACGAGATAAGTAACCAGTGTCGTCGGTTATAGTTGAAGTTTAGTAAGAAAACGATGGAGGTTTTCGAATAAAATAAAACAAAATTCAAAGAAAACAAACAGTTTTTTGATCAAATAAAATTTCATTTGAAAACATCCAATTGCTTTCTTATTAAACTTTGGTTATATCCGACGACCCCGGTCACTTATCTCTTTTGGTGACTGTACCTGATTTTTTTCCTTTTAATTTTGCACAAATTAAGCACTCAAAAAGACAGAATCAGCACTTTTCGAACGTCAAAGTTACATAAGACAGTCCTCCAACACGCGCCCTTCACTAAATCATTTCATCATAATAGGTACCTACTATGTCTAGACTTCGTTTGCATTCTGTCAGCAACAGCACGTGACAAATTCATTGCAATTTTTCGTTTGGCTCACATTAATACGTGCCGATAGGTATCATTATTTTAAGTTATTCGAATTTGAAATTATGACATTACGTCTTAAAACCAAAGTGTTGGAAATTCATAACAATTAACGCTTACCATCCAATTAAGCACATTTTTTACGTTTCTTACGGTAGACAATTCGCGTCCAAATTATAGGTTGCACATTGCTTACCTATAATTATATCCATTAAATAAAATATCTCCGGGTCTGTCTGCGCATTTTACATAACTTAACGTAACATTAAATGAATGAATCGGAATTTCCCGCTGTGGGCGGCGCCACCAAGCGGCAGCTCCCGGAGTCAGCTCAGAATTAGCTATAGGTACAGTTTCATAGACAGAGTTTAATTACATAGCAGACAATTATGCGCCAGACAGACGTGATAACTCTGTCTAGGTCATTTCGTTTGTACAATGAGAGCTAAAATAATTTCAGTATTGTAGGATTGTAGGTATAATTTGAGCATAACACTACTTACCTTGTGAGAAATGTTTTTACTGAACATACTTAAGTATTTTGTTGACTAGACAGAAATCTTTCTAGAAAACCCCTGCTTTTGTAAGAAAATGATTTAACGGAACTGACTGTTTTTTCTTTATTGTGCACTGTCCAAGACTTTACAATAACAGGATATTGCACTGATTTGCATGACGCACGAACATTCTAAGTATAGAAGTACAGAACAATATCCATCTTATCTCTAAAGCGAGATCATTGTATTGTATATCTTGACCATAAGTAGAGGGTAATACAAGGTATTGTATGGGGCTAAAACTTGGACTTCGAATTAGAATTGAAGAGATCCGTACCTGCCGGGGTCGCGTGATTATTCAAAAGAGATACCGTGACCCTGGCACATGGGCAACTGAAGGAACACGGGTGGGTTTTAGTCAGTAAAAGTCTGCAGTCGCCCAGAGCGGGAGAAGTCATTTGATGATTTCCCATCCAAAAAAAAAAAAAAAAAAAAAAAAAAAAAAAAAAAAAAAAAAAAAAAAAAAAAAAAGATCCGTAGGATCATCAAGGTAGCCGACATAGCCCGAAGAATTGCCCAACTTAAGTGGCCGTGGGCAAGGCACATTGCTCGCAGAACCGGTGTGCCGATGGGGCCAAACGTTTCTGGAGTGGTAACCTGGAAGACGTAGCGTTGAAAGGCCTCTCACAAGGTGGAGCGTTGATCTGGTGAAGGCTGCAGGAATACGCTGGTTGTGCGAAGTAAAGAAACGGTGGAAGTGGCGGTGCTTGGGGGAGGCATATGTCCAGTAGTGGACATAATAAAGATGATGAAAACTTGGACGTCCTACGCCTACGCAATACACACATTCGAAAAGTTGCCTATTTAGCTACGTACAATAACAGTCATAACATCTAAGTTTTGTTCACTCTATAAAGACTGAACAAAACTTAGATGCATTTGTCATAGTTCTCATTGTGCAAAACGATCACGTTATTTTTAACGGCGTAAATAATCCTCTGACAACCTTTAATAGGCGGTGTCATGATAACTCCCACGACGAAATAACGAGCTTTTAGACATAGGAGACCTAAGGTTACCTACTGATGTGGCTCTCACGTGTCGTGTCTTGCGCACACCTCTAAAGGCAACTTAGATATATTTTTAATGCATTTATGTATTATTATGTATCATTGTATAATACATATGTAAATTGAGAAGTCACAAAGTTATCTACTTTATCTTATATCTCTGTAATACTCACAGGAAGTGATAATGTAAAGAATTTACTTGTGATAAAAATGAAAATTTACTTGTTTTATTTCTAATACACAACCATTGTTATCCACTGTTAGGTACCTATTACTACCTTTTTTACTAGGTTCCACTGTCCCCCCTCCTGCGCAAAAGCCTCACTTCACTTCTTCCATCTTTCGCGAGCCCGCACGTCTTCCTTCCAGTTTTCACGGATTCTATCCAGCTCGTCCCGCCATTTCCTACGTGGTCTGCCGCTACCCCGCCTCACTGTCTCAGAGCACCAGTTCTGTGTTACTTGGGCCCACAGTTTATCCGGAATGCGGCAGACATGTCCTGCCCAATCCCATTTAAGTTGGCCAGCCTTTTGAGCCACGTCAGTTATCTTCGTTTTAAAGCCTAGTATAATTCTCTTTTTTTTTCTTTTTTTGGATGGGAAATCATCAAATGACTTCTCCCATTCTGGGCGGAGCGGAGGGCGTGTCAGACTTTTACTGACTAAAACCCACACGTGTTCCTTCAATTACCCATATGCCAGGGCCACGGTATCTCGTTTGAACAATCTTGGGACCCTGGCAGGTGTACTGCCTCCATTGCTCTTTGGCAGACCTTGAGTTTGGATTTCTGAACGTCAGTCAAAAACCTCGGTCTTTGTTTGTGCACCATAGGTTATGACGGAAAGAATGCACATGTCCATGTGCCTGTGTTTTAGGGCCATGGGCAACTCACCCTTAAATAGTTCCTTCATGGAGCAGTAGCTCTGCCAGGGGTTTTCCGTTTGTCTTGTGATTTCTATATCGTGCCTCGCCTGGTAAGAGACAACTTGATCCAAGTAAATGTATTCTTGGAAATGTTTTTATTGTCTCCCCGTCTACTTTTATGATTCTGGGTGTTTCATTACACATAACTTTGGTCACCATCAAACCATCACCCTATAACCTTTTCCAGGGCAAAGATCTACTAACTATTTAGGGCTGGTGCCACCACTGAAACTGAGTTGTGGAGGACAGATCGGAAGCGACTCCATGTAAAATACTGGTATTCCGCTGCATCTGGTTAGACTAGAAGCCTATTTGATTATTTTTTTTGATCTCGAAGTGGAAATCCTCATGAATGTCCTCCACCCTGGGGTGGGCGGAGGGTTCTGTCGGACTCTTAACGACTAATATCCCCCTGGTGTTCCGTCCCATTCCTACGTCGAGGACCAGGGGATCTAATGCGTCTTCCGCGATCCCCGGCTGGTGGCGCCTCTGCGGGCCTCCTCACATTAGGGGGGAGTGAGGTGCTAAACTCTCCCCCCTGTATATTACAGAGGCGCGCGTGTTACACTACACGCCACCATCTCGAGTCCTAAAGACCCATATGCCGTTACCAACCCATATGGCGACGGATGTCCACATTCGTCACCCCTGGACCTTTTTGGCGGGGCTGGTGCGCCTGCTGCAGGTCGGGTGAGTGGAAGATATCTCCCGTTCCCTTTTCACAGCCTCTTTCTGCGACAGACTGTTTCGCAGAAGGATACCACCGCGTCCCAGGACTCCTCGCTGCAAACCATCGACTCGACTACGGCCGGCAGCGACAGGTCACTACCTACTCCTGAGATGAAGGCACGACGCGGCTCCTCCCAAGCGGCACATTCTACCAGTGTATGCCACGCCGTGTCCTCCCGGTAGACTAGCAGCCTACCCCAGCATAGTTAGGAAAAAGGCTAGGCAGATAGATCTTGTCTCCAATAATATTGAACGTTATCTGTGGAGGCTTGTAAATGCCTTATCGTGAATTACCTCACTTCTAATTTTGTATTGTTAGCTGTAAGCCACCCTAACATAATAAAATAAAAATAAAATATTCCTACACAACGATGACAATATTCCTCTACAACGATGACGCTGAACACATTGACAGCTCTGGAACGTGGTTTAATATGCTGATCGCGTTCAGTTTCTTTAGGGAAATTCACCCTAAGTTACAATATTAATAGTTTTAATTATCCTGAAGGCGCCCCTAATCCACAAAATTGTGGACTAATCTCCACATCACGTAACAGATTACATTTTATCAAATTACTTGATATACTTAGGTACCTATACATACGTGGCCCAGTTCATTGACCTAAATGTGGGTATAAAGAGGAGTCAGAATTTCATTACAGTCTCTACATTTTATTACTTTGCTTACGTAATGAAAGTACATTTATTCGGACATGAATATGGAAATCGTTCATCATGGTGAATGTCCCGGTTTATATTGAAGTAGGTTAAAGTTATTATGATAACTGTAGACAAGGACAAAGATGCATACGTAACAAAATGTTGGTAAGTCTGTTGCTAAGAGATGGTGAACGGGGATGAATGTTTTAGACATCTCGTGTCGGATGGAGGGATGGAGGCTTCAGTGAGCGTGGTAACGTTTTCAGAAAATTACAAAAAATTGACGCCATTTTTATTTGGTTGAGGTTATATCGATTATGTCCAGTATTCAAGCTTGAAAAGTCTTGTCCAGTGATTACGATTAAGTAGAGCAACGAGAAGAACAATAGTTCACATACTTCTGATTGTGTATTGTTTTTGTAAAAGCCTAGGAACTAAGCAGGGAGAGCACGTTATTAGATTACGGAAAGTTAACCTCTATCTTTATACGCAGCATGACTGAAAAGTTTGAACTAAGGAATTAGGTAAACCATTTACTAACACTATTTACATTTATATTACTTTTACTCGACATTGTACTGAAGAAAGGAAATGCACAATTAATATAATATGAGTGCACTAGCTTTTGTTAGCGGCTTCGCTCGCGTGCAGGTAAAGAGTTATCAATTTACCAGTTCACTTTACTTTTGCTGTACAGTGTAAATACACAGGTGTGATGTTATGTTGTATAGTTCACTGTAACCATACAAGATTGTGATTTTCGCCGATATGTGAATACTTGATTGACTATCAACCTCTCGGCCTTTTTAGTTTTCTTTAAAGTATATTCAACTTTCTTCTAACTACTAGGTACTATTATTATGGCGACCTTTCATGAGCATGACCCCGAGTACTTATCTATTGACAAAGTTCAGACTCAAAGCACAAAGTCACTTAGTATTTATTCAATTACGTCGCTTGTCTATGTCGTAGACTTTGTAACGTGTCTAGACTCCACATATAACATCTTGGCGTCGTAAAATATAACAGATCAAAGACCTCGTTTTACACACGTGTAACATAAACTAACCCATTGATATGAGAAAAACATACTACTGAAATTCATTACGTAACTAGATATTTTAATATGTATATACACGCGATGTACGGGACTTCGATGGGCAAACTGTTACCATGAATTCAAGTACATGATTCTAGCCCTGGACACGCTGGAAGGGGACGCCCTAGGAGAACATCATCATCATCATCATCATTCCCCAATTTGGGGGGCTTTGCCATAATCGCCACGCTTGGCAGGCGGATTGGCGATCGCAGTATGGTGGTAAAATGCATAGAGAACGCTGCTGCCCATTCTCTAGTAAGTCTCGTAGTCGCCTCTTACGACACCCACGGGAAGAAATGGGGTGATGCTATTCTTTACGTCCGGCACCACACGGTATAAGGAGAACATATAGTGACCTTATTGTTGATGTTCTTCAGAAAGATTTTTTTCTGATAAAAGTACAATATTCACAGGATAAACATATAGTTATATTGAAGATGTAGGAACTAGCAGTTGCACGTGAGCCTATTGCAGGCTTCGACTACAGAGTCATAATTCCCAACTGAGAATTATTATCTAAATGGAAAGCCCGACAACGTTTTACCTTGACATCGAACACGCTACGCTCGTCTGCCGCACTTCCGACTGGTTGAATGCAATATAATTCGCCATTTTAACGAATTTGTTATGCTTTTGCCATGTAATTTATCGTGAACCCATAATATATACTTACTCAACTCTTAATCCTCTTGGATAATTTGTTTCATACGGATACACCTACATCAGAATGTATGAAACCGTCTGGCTTCATTGATTTCTATCTTCAATAATCACCTGTTTCCTCTCTATCTCGCTGCGAATCGGTTTTAACCACATAGCAAGTGGTTATTTTTTGCCCGTTTGAGTTGGATCATAATCATATGACTTGTTAATTGCTATGTTATATGTTATTTATACTGTGTCCAACACATGATACAGCGTCTGCTACTGTTTTTAATAAAAAAAGTACGTCTGGGTTCTTTTGAACCTTTTTTGGTGTATCTACTATCCTGACTTATTATGACTGGCCTGTTAGTCTAGTGGTTAGTGACCCTGACTGCTAAGACTGAGGTCGTGGGCTCGATTCCCACCCAGGACAAATCTTTGTGTGATGAGCACGATCATTTGTGTAGTGTCTGGGTGTAATTTATCTATTATATGTATGTATTTAGAAATATATAAGTATATTTTTCAGTTGTCTGGTTACCATAGTACAGGCTCTGCCTAGTTTGGGATCAGATAACGGTGTGTTGGTTGTCCTAAGATATTATATTATAGAAGATATTATTAAGATATTATTTAACTGTCTAATCTAATATATAATACTTACTTATATGTAAGTATGTATTGGCAATGCACCTGTAGATTTTATTATAATTTCCACCAAAACAAATTATAGCTTTCCTATATTTCTTGAAGGCTGAGGCAGAGGTTGTGTAGTATGGAGTCTCTGATCAATATTTAATCTTAGTTCTTAAGTTTTTCATAAATTAAAATGAAAGGGGCGTCAGTGCCAGACGCCGATTAATTTACGAGGTGTCGTGCGGAACCTATGGCTGCCTTGGTAGAAAACCTAATATTTCAACGTACAATCAGTTTTACTTCGGGATTGGGTTAGTCTATTCCGTCGTACAAATTGCACACCTCAATTTTATCGAATCGACCATTTGTGATTTTTTAGATGTAGGATGAATAATACTTACAATCTGTGATTTTTTTTAAATGTAGAATTGATAATAGTACGAATCTGTGATTTTCTAGATATCAATATTCTAAAGACTTAGTTGTGTTAATTATGAATAAAGATTTTTCTAACAAAGTTTGTTTGTCTGCTAACGTTACTTACATAAGTTACTAAACAGTTATGTACTATGCCGTGGGTTGAAAACGGAGTCCATTTTTGTTGCGGGTTGAAAGCGGAATAATTATTATTATTTTTAACTCCTGGGATGAAAACGTGGGATGAAAACGGAAACACCCATCGAAATCTGTCGGTGGACAATGCGTTTTGAAACCCGTTGCTCGCATCTTGCTACCATTCTGCAGGTATCCATAGATGGGTTCGTTTTATCACACGTAAAGTTTTCGAACACAACTGCATCCAATACTTTGACATCTGAATTAAAACTACCTCTTTTGTGTTCAAGTTTCAATTCGTTAATGTCATAATGTGTCTTTCCCCTACATCAGATGCCAAATGAAATCGAAATCGTTCGTAATATCTTACTTAGGTATTATAGGTACCTAACTACCTAGACCTGACATGATTTTGGCTGCTCGATCAACGTTGAAATATTCCAACTAGGATATATTTATACTTTTAATTATAAACGATTGCGTACTGATTCAGACAAAATATTGCTTCCTCTGCGAATGCAACTTAGTGTTTAATTTATGTGTTTTGCACTAACTGAATAATAGTGTGCGTTGTCAACATCGATTGGGTCTCATTACTGTAAGTGTCGGCGAAGAAGATTGTCTATTGTTGTCGCTTATAGCAGATGGTTCGGCGAGCGATGGTAAACAGTAAAAGTAAATCTATTTATGTTTCACTCTTAACCTTTCATTGTATGTATCTATTTATACGTAATGTCTCATGGTCCCTTCGGGGCTCGTCACGTCACAACACGGAGCGTGTCGTGGTACAGGGGTGTCATGTGTCGTCTATGGTCACCGTCGATCGTTATCGTCGAGTGCATCGGTATAGTGCAGCAATACCGTTTGAAAAGATAAGCTGCTGATCGAAACAGTCAGTGCAGTCGGGTGGCAGACGTGAGGCGCGGGGGGCGCGGCGCGGGGCGGAGGGCGCGGGGCAGGCGCCCGTCTAGACGCTACGTCACGCGGCCTCGCGATACCGCGCCGGTAAACAACAATGTGCACTGACCGAATATGGCACCCGGCACGCCGGAGCGGTCACCGGTCACCCTGCTGCGGCCCACTGCCGACGACGCTGCACATCCCGTGCAGCAAATGCACCACATTACCATCAGAATGCACTTGGTTGTGACGCACGCCGCAGCAGACAGACGGCTCCATCGACCCACCCGATCACACCGTCGTATATGCAGGCATATGGTACCTACCTACTTGTAGTAATCAGCTGTGGTTTGATAATGCCGACCAGAGTAAAAAAAACATTCATTCATAAGGAGACATACCTGTACGAACTCTTATATAAAAGTTCTCCTACCGACGAATGTGACAATTCAAACGTAAGCCTACCTATAACACGTAGATACTTATTCTTAAACTTTGTTTCGAGTTACGTCTGTTAGTAAAACAAATAACAGTTTGTTGGTGTATTAATGAATGAACCCGTTCGTGTATACTGGAAGTCATTGTCGTGTCAATAGACGAATCGCTAATGAGTCGGATGGTTACACGACTCGATAAACGTGGAGGTCGTTGAGATGACCATCTGTAATTCAGGTGACCGCTTCAACAATGGCGACTGATTTCGATTATGTTCAACATTATACAATAGTACCTACACCTTTCAATTTCTACCGATCTTTGACCTGAAAAATCTTCATAGAATTGGTACTAAGTAATTAAATCGAATGCTATTCAAGTTTAGGAGTTAATCAAATAGCACAAGGGTATCACCCCCGTTAGCATCAAAGCGAGCACAAATTCCGATATTTAGTTTGTGAAAGTCCACGCATGATACACTTTATTGAGCATATTAAACACGTAACACGGATGCATCAAATTAGTTCGCAATTCCTTTCATAGAATGCTCAATGAATTTCAATTTACACTGAGCAGGTAACGTGATGTAAATCCACTGAGCTGTTCACTTTGAACGTTTGGTAAACATCTAAGGACTGGCCGCTTTAGTTGGCTCGCAGTATAATATCGCTTTCAGTCAGGTAAACATTCATATTGTTTAAGGTTCGTCTACAACTGTTTGTACAAAACGACGATAGCGTTTAGAAAATGCCTGCTGCTTATCTTGTTTATACGTTATCTCTGACACACCTAGTTACTCGACATCAAGTACATAGACACACATACCGCGTACGCAGAAGAATGAAACAATGCGTGTCAATTTGCTATTTAAGGAACGAATAAGGTTAGTCGAGTACGAGTGTTGAGGTTAATTGATACTTTTTCCTTATGGAAACGAAATTCAGGACCGTGTAGAGTTTATTTACGACTGCTTTTTGTCGGACTTGACAGAGAGAAGCTCGTAATCAAGGTATTTGTAAGCGGCGAGACAGAGTCCGCTTATACACCACTACTGCGTAGGTACTATAAATTCAACGATTTATGTACGTACGTGGCCTGATAATAACTCATGGTGTTGCAACTGCAACCCTCCATTGCGTTAACCAGATAAATACTTAAGGACAGTCAATTTCATGTTCATTGGAAGCTAAACAAAATTCCAGCACGTACAGAACTTAGTATCAGTTTTATGTAACAATGCAGAATTATTTAACAAAGCAAACATGCGCCGGAATGTAGGCCGCACAGATATATTACTTATGTGTGACAATGGAGTCATTTTGCTCTCACAGCTTAGCCACCGCTCGTAAATTACTTTACAAATGCGGTGCCCGACATGAGACGTGTACCAGATCTGGTTTAGAATAGTCCCCTACGTGTTGTTGACTGGTGGAATAGTCCCCTAGTCTCTATACAAAGATTTGTGCTAAATTAGTAATAGGTGTTAGTTCAAGGTTCAAATTCTTTGTGTTTTTGCATTTGTGAAGAGCGCTACTACTGTGATCAGGATATTTTGCCACAGTGATCACGTCTACTGTAGTGCATAATTGTTTAATCTTCTGTACCGATTAGGTATTAGCTTCGATTCAGCGTAACAAGATGTGAAGTATTAAAGTGATCCTTACAGATTTTTTTCAACTTTCACATTGTCTGGCAATCTGTTATTCTAGACTGTCTCAACCGTCTGTTTCATGTCTGGCTGTCGTGTTAGCAGAAAGTGCATCGTAATATTCAGTATAATAGTGCGAAATATTATCCAACTCTTTACGTATTCCTAGGCACCTATTCGTATGTTTTTTCATGTCCGTATGTTTGTTACAAACTTTGAGGACTTCAAATTGTTGTCAAGACAACATATAACTGACATCGTAGGTATACATAGGTCTCTTTATCGGTAGGCAGATTACAATCTTGATTATTTATGCAGACCTAGATGACTGTGCGAAAAGTTCGGATTTCAGTTTGTAATTTGTGTACTCAATAATGGCATTATTAGTAGCTGTTTACAGTCATCAGTATATTTATATTCGCCTATCGAATTCCTGACTTCGTTATTAAATAAAGTAGCTACGAAATCAAATAATGCAATCTAAGTAGAAGACAACATGGGGCGGTTTTGATCTAAAAAAAGATCAAAAGACCCTCTTTACAGTAGCTTGGAAGTAAAAATGGGGCACGCGCTCATAAATTGGGACAATGTTAATTAAGAAGGGTGGCTCCCTTCGCTAGCAACCGGTTTGGCGATTGAGGTGTCTGTTAACCCTGGAGACGCTGCCCCTGGAAATAACATAGAGTTTTTGGATCATAGCGAATAATCATATCTTGATAAGTTGTTTACCTTAGATCTGCAGTTATTTGCGTGGCATATACACAATAACAATAGCTTTTCATTATTTTTGTAATTAACCATCGTTTGTTAAAAAAAAATACACAATTTAATGAAAACCAAATGGATTCTTGAATAGTCAAAAAACGAAAGCGTTTATGGCACACATGAAAAATATAAGGAAAATAAACCTATACTTAGGTTAAATATATTGTCATTTTACTTTACAACTTTGCATATCTTAATAACTTTTATTTAAATAATTACGGTTCCGGCCAGTGTTTAATTATTGATAACGTCATACCGATCCAATTATAAATACCAAACAATTTGCAGACAGTGTCAAATAGTAAATTCATATATATAGTAAATATATTTACATGTACCTACCTAAGTTGTCGTATTCTTTATTTGTAAACACAATACCAGGAATATGAGTGCATCTATCACTCACGTAATAACAAACTCAATAGGTAAGAATTTTCCATAATAATTAAGTTACTGTTCTGTAAACATACTGGTGAGCTAAATCTAGTACCGAATGCTTCGTAAATATTATGGCGAATACTCCTATTTATACTGCACGTCCGTTATGTTTCAATCAAAATAACTAAGGAATATGTTGTGGCCAACACTCTAATTGCGTGACACACTGTCAATCAGAACCTGAATCATTTTTAATTCATTGCTTTAAATGTTAGAAAAATTTGTTTGGTCATCAACGTAAATAACGTAATGTATGTTGTTCAACTATCAAAATGAAAGCCATTCCTTCTGTTAAATTAATAATCAGACACCAAAACAGGGATAGTCATTAATCAGCCTATAAAGTTTTCCACTGCTGAGACTCAAGCCCCCCCCCCCCCCCGTCCTTGTCACAGTTGGTCACATTTGTGAGACCCCCCCCCCCCCCCCTCCCTAGTGTGATGTCACATATTTTGCAATTTTACATCTAGACATTGAATTTTTTTGAAATTCTTCTTCCATAGTTCATATTTCGTGTTTTAATAGTACTTTAAATATGTATATTCAATTGTGAAATGTGACGTCACAAAATTTAGGGCCCCTCCCCTTGTCACACAATGTCACAATTCGTCGACCTCCTCCCCCCCCTTTAACGTGTGACGTAATTAATGGATGGCCCCTAGTGCAGAGAGTATAGAGTTTTACTTTTAATTATTTCTTCATACCAAAACTTTGTACTCTTATGCCCCTACGAAAATTACTCTGAAGGGGGAGTATAAAATTTGGCACAGTTAAAATTTATATGGAGAAGCAGTGCCACAAATTGAATTGTGAGCACTAGTTGCAATAATTTGACGAGTTTACTCAGTGGGTACGTAGTACATTCTTCCATTAATTTAACCATTTTGTACGATATTGGGGGGTATACATTCGCAATGCGGGATGCAATGTGCCTCAGTATTGTTGGAACGTGGTATTCAAAATATTTTGTAACCTCTCGTACAAACAATTGGACATGAAACACATAATACTTCCGTTCAGTTCTGTCGAAGTTTGGTATTTGCTGTCATTCCAAGTACTAATGTTATGGCTACCTACAGCATTCTGCTAACAGTTTATAATCCAATTGTATCGGTTATCAAGCAGGTAACACAGTTTCTATAATAATGCAAATACTTTTCCTTTTATAGATAAAAATGCGGCGTTATAGGTACCTAAATATAAACTACATGACGCAACATAACGAAGTCATGCTGTGATAAATACTCTTGTTTCCGTAAAGATTTGCGACACTTACTCGCATGTAAACACAAGTATTTTACTTTACGTGCTTCATCTTTTTTGAGGGAGGGATGTCACCTTTGAATACATGCGTCTGAATAAACCGTAACTCTTAATATACAGGGTCAATTTAAATTCGCTGGCAATACTTTGCCCACGTGTTTGATATCGATATCGACATTACTCGATTTTTTTCATCTTTCCAACTTTGTTCATGTAGATACATTAAACAAACCAAACCACTGTTATTTTTTGGTTTTTGGAAAATCGTAAAAAATCATCTATGTTCCATGAAAAATTACAAAAACATCTGATCGATTACAGACATTGACCCGTAGCCCATCAAATGATGGAAAAAAAAATTCGGTGCTGTTTTTTTTGTTCGATTATAATTCAATATCGATACCTAACTCGTGGATAAAATTTTGCCATCTAGTTTAATTTGACCCTGTTTAAACTAATCTAACCTTTTCATTGTTTTATGCAACAGCAAATTGTAAACAAGCAGGTTTTTATGTGTCTGCAGCCTGTTAGTATTTTCAATTTCATCATCATCTGCCTAGCCTTTTACCAACTATGTTGGGGTCGGGTTCCAGTCAAACCGGCTGCAGCTAAATACCGAGTACATATCAAACCTTCACAACCCAGTTAATGGGTAATACAATACCCTTGGTAAGACTGTTTGACAGGATTTCGGCCTTCTGACGATCCGTAGAGTTTTATCAATGTCCGGAACAGAATTTGCCCATGATCGCTTCGCCACCGGTACCACGATCACCTAATTATAATGAAATCATATAATTAGAATGATTCTAGTCATAACGAGCAATTAATTTTATGACTTAACCGTATGGTTTATCTATAACGATAACCATTAACTATTATAGCAACAACATAACAGACGCGCGCCGGCGCCGTAATCTTGAAAATGATAGTAGACAATTTCAAGACTATTGCATCAGACTTGGGAAAAAGAGCTACTCGATTATGTACGTATGATACGTACATTACCGTTGTTACGCTAACTTACTTTCATGTACTTACCATAACACATTTGTAGGCAGTTAGAATAAATGATTGCACAATTAGAGGCAAACGAGGCGCTCTTCACATTAATAATGCGTTGCAGTCAATTTAACATTCACGTTACCTTGCGATGCGATACGACGGTGTCCGAAGAAACGGGCACACCTGTCTAGACGCGCACACTTCGACACTTCGTTAATGATACAAGGTGAGCGTCACAATGCATCGCCGAACCGCACTGCAGTAAACACGAATCGAGATAAACAACCCGACTATATTTAGAAATATTCTCCATAAAAATGATCATCTGGTCGGTTATGTTGATTTCCATAATGGTAAATTGTTGGCTAAACTAACGTTAAGCATTCGTCGTCTAGTTTAGCATGATTAAAGAGATAAATGTAGTAGATATGTTAATCAAAATGTAATTTCCTCAGAGTAAAATTTATGTCTGAATACGTTAACTTGTCAGGAGTTTTGAACTGTTAAACGTACAATGATTACACGCTTCCATGTTCTTGCCTAAAAGTTAGAGCGTGAAGTCGTAACAATATTTTAGGTGACACATGTAATAAAGTTTGGTCTGAAGTCTTGACAATCATTCGCTTGTGCTACCGAGTTTGAAGACGAGATGTACGATGTACGTACTCATATAAAACTAGCTTCTGCCCGCGACTTCGTCCGCGTTAAATTTCGTGTTCCCCCGACCCTTCCCGTCGCGTTGAATCGCCTACCCGCTCGATTTTTCCCGTTTTTGCAACATTTTTCATTACTGCTCCGCTCCTCTTAGTTGTACCGTGATGTTATATAGCCTATGTTACTCGCCGTTAATGAAGCTTTCTAATGGTGAAAGAATTTTTAAAATCGGTCCAGTACTTTTTGAGTTTATCCATTACAAACAAACAAACAAACAAAAATACTCTCTTTATAATATTAGTGTTGATTAATCTTAATTTTGATAACCTACTTTAGTGACTCTTATAATTGAATATTTTATGGAATAGCGCCTCCGAAACTTTCAAAGCAGGAATAGTTACAGGGCTATGATTGCCACGACTGGCTATGACAAAACAAAAAAAATATATGTATGATTTTAAATATGTTGATGTAACGTTAAGTTTCCGATTCTATTTCAACCCTGTCAATTTGTAAAGAGGAAAATGTGAAATTACTTCTTAATTATTCACAAAATGAAAATAATGCTAAAAAATCACGTAAAATAGAATAGTGTACGCGCGAACGACTGCAGATTCACTCGAGTTAGTAACCGTTGTTTCATTGTTTAGTGTCATGGTCACGCTGTGACCAGTGAACAGTGTGAGTAGTCAAGGAAGCGGCAGCCGGCCCTGGCCGCGATACACACGCGCTCATTCATTCGCATTCACTCACCAAAAACAACAATCAATACAACGATACGGAACCGGCCTACCAAAGTTTCACCCAGAAACCGCAATTTGTACTTACAAAAATGCATTTTACTTGCTTAAACATTAAACATTCTTGATTCAGCTGACTTTTAATAAATTGATTTAAAGGTAAACACTACAGTTTATCAAAAATATTTTCCATTTTACTCCGACGCTTTGTGAACCTTAAGACGTAACGGCTCTACATGATATCTTATACCGGGTCATACCTACCTGTTTGCATTTGCAGTACTTTAATAAAGGAATAATTATGTTAATAAAATAATGCTATTTATTGTTTAACAATTAATTTTGAAGGACAGCCTCATTTTATTTTGACGTTCATTAAATAATACGAACTCTCAATTTGAAGAAATTGCTTTTGTTTTTGATTTCATTTCAAACACACTGACTTGACTTCTACTTTAATACAAATAAGCCAACTGCACATTCTATGGAAAGTCGTTTCGTCGTGTGCCCCGAATTACAAAGTAGCAGACTGCAATAAAACTGTAGTCTAATCTCACCTTTGTCTAAATAATCTACTTCCTGTCGAGTATCCAGCGCGTCCGCTTTCGCCCTCAGTGTATGGAATCTAGCCAGACCAGACGCCACGCTCCGCTGCCTGAGAAAAATGTGTCTACCAACATAATAGTTTCAATAGAAATAGTTCTAGAAATCACATTCAGCTAATAGCTTTATGACAAACTAAATTTGATAAATAATCACTGTGATTGATGTCTACATTTGTCATTATTATGTAAGACTCGTGCGGAACATGCACTGTGAAAAAAATACCACACGAGTCATTTTCCTTCGTGATTTGTGCTATTATTAAAATAATAGTCTTTTGTCTATTTAAATTTTGTTGGAAGTTTAAATAAGGAAGCACATTTTTTTAAATTAGTTACTTGTGTTAATTTTAGACTTCCGTAGGTTCTAGTTACTTTATGCATATAATTCATATTTTAAATGGTTTTTACCTTAAAAGTACTTCAGGTAATCAACAGTAATACTGCTTAGATTTTTTAATATTAACTTAGGAAATTGTAGGTACTTAACTGAAAGATAGACTATTTTCAGACTTCACTGTTTTCACGTTGACACCCCAAAACACTGTGCGACTAATTTATTGCTCTTTGAGATTAATTAATTTTAGTACCTATCTACGGATAATTGTTATGATTAATAATTCAAGGTTCGCAATGAGAGGGTCTTATCCGTACCTATCATATTTATCTATACTAATAACAGAGCTAAAAATTATGTTTGTTTGATCTCGCTAATCATCTCCTTTTCCCGTTTCTACTTAAAATCACGCTAAACCCGTAAAAGCCGAGCAAAAATAACGAAATCGAAGTAATAGCGCAGGCAGGCGATGGGATGCGACGAGGTGGGTCGGGGGAACAAGAATTTCCCGCAGACGAAGTCTCGGGCATAAGCTATTCATATCATATTATTTCCCTAACTCACACGATTCCTTTACCCAGATATATTGTATAACACAATGACTAATGATTGTATAAGACTATGAAGAGTCACGTAATTAATTACGTACGTTTGTCAACATTATTTTGAACAGGTAAAACAAACTGCGTAATCTAATCGCCACAATCAATTTCTTTTGAAAAGTTGAACGCCTTTCGAATTCGTCCATATCACGTAGACAGTAGAGATTCGGTTGTTTGCATTCGATTCGTTCGACATCTAAAGTGACGTGACAATGAAATCACGTAAGGCTTGCGACACATGGTAGGCGCCAGACGTCTAGACGGCCCGACGCGTCACCTGAAGGCTCCTCAGGAAGGCCGCCTAAATTCCTCTCCCCAGCGCCGCCACGGCCGCCCGCGCCTCGCCGACGGCAGGCGGCCTCTACTTACCTATATACGGTACAGTTCACACAAATCTACTACGTAGGTAGGCATTACGAACTATACAAAAAAAAAAAAAATTACTGTAATCCGTAGCTTTAATGGTTTTCTGTTGATTGCACAGACCACTTTTAATCCTAAAAGCCGTTCGTGATTCTTGTATTTAGGTTAAGTTTTGTGGGCTAGTATTTATTTTAATAAAATAAACACCTGCGTACATTGTGTTTTCGATATCCAATGAACATTTTCTTATCAGTTATCTAACTTGTTTGGTTACGCATTGGAAAAACCACTCTACATAGTCTACATAGCCCTTATAAACGCGGAAGTTTGCTATCACTCCACGTTTTGCTACGACATACATGTCTACGTTCAATTCCTGTGACTATTCCAATTGCAGACATTTACAATATCTATAAAGAATATAAAATAAGGTCATAGCTAGCAAAGTCGTGCGTAAATGCTAGTACAATTCAAATTACGAATTTCATTATGAGTCTTTCTTACGACCGAAGGCCTTGCCAAGGTTACATGAAGGGCCTTTTTAATTCAAGCTCGAAATTCACACATTAAAATTCCAGCAGTTTTAAATTTAATTTTGATAACTACGGTTAATTGGTATGATGTAATATTGCGAATATTTAAATTTGAAACATTCTGTATGGTAATAATTTATTGTCCAAAATTAAATTGACTCGGTCTGATTTTAAACCCGTCTGCTGAGCTGACATTTTACAATGTTGCGTCATTAAAATCTGTGAGAGTTGTCTCCGTCTGGTTTATTAAAACGCAGGGTTTTACGATTCCGTACATGTATGTACCGCATATTGAAGCACGTACGTCTGTTTTATGTCTTTTCCCGGTTTCTAAGGTCAAGACTGCTACTCAAGTAGCTTTTACAAATGTCCTTTTGGTCCTTTAAAAAGTATTGAAGACTAAAAGGGTGCTTACACTATGCTTTAGCTATACGAGAGTTTAGAAATCTGGCCCTTAGATTTGTTATTGAAAAAAGAAAATTTCAAGGAAGTTGCAGCCTCCTGGTTTTAGTACTAAAATATCTTACCAATTAGGTACCGAAGCATTTTTCCAGTTTAATGGTAAATTTATTTAGTTCATCTCTAACTGGATGTGAGCTTGCAGAAATGTAGCTTATTGACATATATTCAAATAAGCTGCATCTCTGCAAACTGACATATGTGCAAATATCTGAACTTAAAATCTATACTAATATTATAAAGCTGAAGAGTTTGTTTGTTTGTTTGATTGAACGCGCTAATCTCAGGAACTGCTGGTCCGAATTGAAAATTTTTTTTTTTTTTGGGTAGCTTATTTATCGAGGAAGGCTATAGGTTATATAACATCACGCTACAATCAAGAGGAGCGGAGCAGTAATGAAAAATGTTGCAAAAACGGTGAAAATCGCACGGGTAGGCGATTCGACGCGACGGGAAGGGCCCGGAACAAAAATTTCTAAGCGGACGAAGTCGCGGGCAGAAGCTAGTTAAACAATAATGAGACGAATATCAATTATCCATCTGTGGCAATTGATAGAAAACTATTATCGCAATACAGCCCTATTATTACAGTATTTTATGAAAAGGAAATTATTATTATCTTATACTTAATCTGATCTGAAAGTTACTCGTATTAACCGCTAACTATGTAACAAAAGGGACTTGTATCTATAATTTCGCTCTTGACGTTTGATCTCCAGATAACCTCATTATTTTTCACTGGTCATTACTGGTTATCGAAGAAACGTTGTCTCTATAGTTATAATACTTATTTCATTTGTGTGTTACTGGAGTAAATTCAGAGATTTTTTTTTGGTCTTGTTGTTCCAAAAGCTTCATTCAATTCAATTCAATTTATTTATTTCTCAGTATATGGTACATAAAGATCTTACATTAAACATTGTTTCACACATACAACCACTGCTGGTGTAGAAATATAAAATAATAAAATAGGTACATGCATTATTTATAATGTCAAAGTATTAATTGTTTAATCAAAAAAATATATGTCATGTCGAAAATATAAATCATAATGTCAAAATTAAAACTACAATGTCCAAGAATTCATAATAATGTAAAAGTAGTTATGTCATTATTTAATAACTGTATTATATTAAAAAGTATGATTTAAAAAATCATTAACGGAATAAAAACACATGTCTAAGAGAAAATTAAACATTTTAAATTTAAACTTATTAATTGGTAACATTCTCAGGGCGGGTGGTAATTTATTATAAATTTTAATTGTCATACAACCAGCATTAATAATAATAATAATAATATATATTTATTTATTCAAAAAAATTTGAGACAAACCATACAGAGTAACTTAATAATAGACACAAAATAAACAGATAGTTGAATGTGAAATGGTACACTGTAAATATGTTGGTTTGGCTGTCTTTAGACTGATTCGCCCTATCCACTCGTACTAGTATAAACTGTATTACGAGGGGATAGTCTTCCTCAACCCCAGAACAACAGATTCCCACAAAGTTCCAGTTTGTCATATAGCAGCAGTTTGATTACATACTGTATAGGTAATTATATTAATTAAGTTACAAACGATAATAATTGTCTGTGTTTGGGTGTATGTATATGTGTATATGTTTTATGTATGTGTGTATTTCTGTATGTGTGCAGTTAAGAGTGAGTTATTTCTACTATATAATTGTAATCTCTGAGCAGGGACGACTAATTTCCCGGCATTTTTTTTTGTTCAACCTTTCGGAGAATTGTTCATTTAATTGCAATAAATGAGAGTATTTTTTTACAAACAGACAAACTTCAAAAATATAAAAAAATATAAAAATAATCCCTAAATAATGGCCTGCAATGGTCAAGATATTCTGCTCCACTCATGGCTCTAATACATTTTTTTTTGCACTATGAATGCCCTTTCCACATCCACTGAATTACCCCATATCACTAGGCCGTAACGCAGTACTGTTGAAACATACCCATGATAGGCATTAAGGACTGTTTTTTTACTTGACACTAATCTTAACTTGCGAAGAGCATAAATACAAATTTATCAAGCTTACTGCATACTCTTTCTACATGTTCCTTCCAGTTCAATTTATTATTAATTACTATACCTAAAAATTGAGTTTATTTTTGTAGTACCTATATCTTAAATTTAAGCATCGTTTTTATTCGTAACGCGTAATTACGGTAAGCCCACGTTGGCACGAACGTAAAAATAACGCGACAGGATTTATCCTATTATTCGACATGCGTTTGTAAATGTATTGTGTATGTCTAATTTTGTAATTGTAATTGATTGTTTTTAATGTGTATTATTTTATTTAAATTTATATTTTTAATTTGTATTAATTTAATTGTAACGTAATGCGTTGTGTACGTAATACTGTGTAATTTTTATGTGTATACTAGCTGACCCAGCGAACTTCGTCTCGCCTCAGAATCAATAAATGTTGTAATAAACCTTCCAAGTTGGTATTTATTGGTGATTTTTTTAATGTAGGTAATGTTATGTGTTTTATTTTTTGTAATGGATTTATAATTATAAATATGGAATCTTCTGAATTAAGTGAATTAATAAAGTTATTTTGATTTGATTTGAATTAATCATTTTTCGCGCACAAGATTTTTAAACTCCTGGTGTTGAGCTGAGCACTGAGAATCGAACAGAATGCATCCGCGCGTCGAAAAATCTCCTTGTTAGATTTCAACCCTCGACGCCTGGCAGAGCGTTGATATTCCAGTGGGCTATAAAATCCCGTCGCGATATTTAGACGTCACGAACGTAGGCTTAGACGTTTTAATGAAACTTTGTGAATACACGACTCTCAAATCCATAACTTAGTGATCGATTCGTTCTCATAGAAATGAGAACCATATATGAAGTCTATGATTACCTAAGCTTAAGTTGAATCCAACGAACGACTGTTGCCGGAATTAAACTAAACCTGAAAAAAAAGTCATTCATTCAAATTAGGCTGAGTATCAGCACTTTTCGAACGTCAAATTCATATAAGACAGTCCCACAAAACCGGCAAGACGCCCGCCCGTCATCACTTCCTAGTGCTCAAACTGGGAAGAAGAAATGACGCATCAAACTCTCCAGCAGCAAAAGAAAAGAAAGTTTCATAAAATGGTGCAATGTAAGTGAATCTAACTACTTGATCGATACCCATCCACTTGAAAAATAATCGGTTTAATACCGAAAAGCCTTGATTAATTGAAAACCACACACATTGATGACTAACGATATCAGACTATAGTGTAAACATTAAAGATAAGTATTCCGCGCTTGAATTTTTCCACTGCAATTACAAAAGGTGATGTTGACCTCATTCGTGGGTAGACAGAGCATGGTATAGCTCAACAAACATTAGCGCAGACAGTGAAACCGTGCAAACGTAGCGTATCAGAGGTATCAAGTGCTATCGGCGCTGATAACGAAGCCTGAAGATAATCGTGGGCAGACAAATGTTATGTGACGACACACCACTCGCAGAATCACGCCTTGTTCCCATGAGGTAGTCAGAAACTTCAGAACTCCACCTGATACGATCTTTACATACTCTTTTTGCCTCGTTTACGTTCATACATCGGAGGCCCTAAAATGGTGTGATTTTCATATAACCATCTGGATCTAACGAATCAACCGCGTTCAGTGCACTGATTGGTCCTTCACCAAACCAGAGCCACTAATCTTGCACGCACGCCAGTTGCGAGTACTACGCACCTGTCCTTTCAGATGAACATCACCATTAAGTTCACTGGTTCCTACTAGAGTGTCCTCACCTAACGTGTCGCTTTTTATTCATCCTCTCAACATGACCTACTCATGTCATGTCACTACATCTAACTTTAAACCGCACCGCTGCCTTATCACATCATTCCTCAACTATCATTCACAGTCACATCACACGTGCTTCGTAAGGAACGTATTTCCACAGCAAGTATTTTACTTTCATGCTTCTTTTGCCACACCCAACATTCACTTCCTATACCTTATCCCTCCCTCCCTCCTTTCCTTACCTTTATCTTTGTTACTAACAACCTTGCCCATGGACTTTGTTGTCTGTAATAAAACATTTTTATTTTTATATTTCATAAATAATTGAATGTACCAGCACACCATTGTAAACAGCCAGTCAAGCCTTTTTGGACATTAACTGGCTAATCACAATGGATTTACATTATTTTCTGCATTTACTCTTCTTTCCATATCTTCTCATTTTAACTACGGTCAAGACCAAGGGTGTGTGAAAATTTCAATAGTCAGGAATTTTGACTGATAGATTTACAGATAGAGTTACTTTCGCATTTAGAATCTATACTATATAATAATATTATAAAGCTGAAAAGTTTGTTTGTTTTGTTGAACGCGGTAATCTCAGGAACTTCTGGTCCGAATTAAAAAAATATTTTTGTGTTGGATAGCCTATTTATTGGGGAAGGCATAACATCACGCTACAGTCAAAAGGAGCAGAGCAGCAACGAAAAATTGACGAAAACTGGCAGGCAATTCGATGTGACGGGAAGGGTCAGGGGACCAAAAATTTGACGCGAACGAAGTCGTGGGCAGAAGCTAGTACATAATATTATTATATAGTATGGAATAACTTGCTCTTTTTTGTGACTCAAGGAAGTTAATAATTTTTCCGTTTTAAAAAAAAATCGATTTGCTTATCCGTGTAAAAGTTCAGTCTGCGAGTTTTTTAAATTGCTTTGTATCTTAACATCTACACCTATAAATTATGAATTTGACGTAAACAAGAACTCATGAATATTTATTTTTCCTAGTGTAGGAGGAAGTATGCACGCTTGCGTTTTGAGTTCAGTCGATGAACGTAACGGAAGTAATTTAAATAGTGTTTAACTTGATATCATTCAAATACTTAATAGGAATTAACTAACAACATCTATTTTCAGGATTTAACTTAAAACTTGCAGGTACATACCTACTTCTTTTAGGTTTAGTAGAGGATACTAACATATTACATACCTACTTATTAATGAGAACAGTCTAACACAAAGGTTGATGAAATTGAAGTCAAATCAGAGTCTTGCATGTTTGACCATCAAACCAGGGTCTGATAAAAGATATCCAGAAGCAATTTGTTGCAACTAAGAATAATAAGAAGACAGTTGGTTGAACATCTAGCTAGGCAGCTCCCACAAGGAACGAAAGTGGGTAATCTGCGAAAACGATAAATGATAATTCAAGAATTGAGGATTCTCTGCATACTGCATGGATGATCTATATAATATACTTATCTAACAAAGATCACTCAAAGCGCCGACTCATAATTTTAAGGTTTATATTTGCTTTTCAGTTTTTTCGGCGGTTTAATTTTTGTTAAAAAGTTTTTATTTTATAATTTTTTGTGGCGTTAATGTACTAATAATATTTGACAAGGAAATATCCCTATCCAATGAAAAAAGAATTATCAAAATCGGACTACCTACTCTGTATAAAGTTATACGTGGTTATACATTACAATCAGTGAGTGAACAATCAATCATCCCCTGTTTTCCGACCCTTAGGGTTTGATTTTGGTTTTCAAATTTATATGGGACCACTTTCGGAGTATACTCTTTCCAATAAAAAAAGAATTATCACTATCGGACTACTATGTAAAAAGTTATGCGTGATAATACAAAAAAAAAAAAAAAATACGGTTCGAATTGATAACCTCCTCCGTTTTTTTTCGTCGGTGAATATATATGTGTACTGGTAAGGAACCTTGTATCATGTACTGTGTGTGTCTGTTGTATTGGCATATAATCATTGCATTTTTGTAAATATATGTCTATTTTTAGTCTACGAATGACCAGACATAATTATTTGCAGCGGTAATCTTCGTCCGACGCGTTTTATTTGCCAAATAAGACGCGGCGACGACTGTTCGCTATACAACGAGAAACCATTTTTAAGCTCTTTGAACGTTAGATTTACGGAATTTAGTTTTTACGGAACAGTAAATGTCAGCTTAGGCAAACAAAAAGAGTCATAATGAATTATTACGAGTCGTGTTTATGGAAAGTCTTGACTCAACGTCTAGCCAAACAGATGATGAATTTATCTTATATTTTAATAATTCAAGTTAAAAGAAGCGTCTGCTGAAGTTTAAGATGTGAATAACTAGGCTCTTCCTATTGAAGTTCTCATATTCATTAGATATGCACGTTAACCATCACTGTAGTGAGCCCCTACTGTTGCCCCAAGCCCCAAGTACTGCGAAAAAGGAATTTATTATTTTTAAAGTATTTTGTTGGATTCGCTCGGAAACGATATATAACATCATAATCAGCCCATATTGTTCCCACTGCTGGCACACAGGCCTCCTCTCACTGAGTGGGAGTGGGCCGTAATCTACCCCGCGGGCCCAGTGCAGGTTGCTAGATGTCATATGTCTTAGAATTTTTGGTTCTAGAACATGCCGGTTTCCTCACGATGTTTTCCTTCACCGTTTTGAGAGCAGTGGTGATGAAATTATTTACACCAAGTAAAGCGCCAGCCTGGGTTCGAACCCGCGACCTACAACTCGTAGGTCGGGGCAGATAACACAGGGCCACCATTGCTCTCGGTACATCACATACACTGTCACATTCTATATTGAATAAAAACTTCATTATAAAACCGCCATAAAAAGCATTAATGAATGAATGAAATGCACCGATACCGGCGTGGTTTGACCAGGCTCGATTAATCAAATGAACCCCATTATTTGCATTAGCTCCTGACAACTCATGTTTTATGGTGCTACTGACGCCATTGGATATCAAGGATTAGACCGGAGCGCGCTGTAATGGTAGGGAAGACTTGCCCGTAATATCGGAAAGTATGCATGCTAGATGCATATTTGGCATTAGACTAGTGGAGAAACGGGTGGTATTTATCTATAGAAGGTCTATCTTTTGACGACATCACATGTCATGCATCTTTTGGTGGGGTTCAACTATTTCCTCGGCTCTTTTCTATGTCGTTGCTTCGGTATGTTCCGTGTTGTTGTTTTCATAGTCGTCTTCTGAGTTCTTGCTGCTATCAGTTTCTGGTTTTTTGCAGATATCGCCAGCCGCTTTCTTGATCTTATTTCTGTCTCCTGCGATGACTATCTAAAACTTGATTCCCTTCTCGAATTATTTCATGTCCTTTTTTAAGTTGTTATTTCATGTCTTCCTTTCATCATTCAGGCCTTCCAAACCTCTTATATTTGGCTTTGTACTGCATTGCTGCATGCATCGCAATTGCTAGTAAGCGATATAGATATCACACACAGACATTGTCACACTCTACATTGAATAAACAATTCATATAAAACCTTGCATCAAAATTGCAACAGTACCTAAATATGCAGCACATTATGTATGTGTCGTCACGCCCCAGACAACCTTACAATGCTATCTAAGAATCTCGCCATAGTTAGGTTACCTCGTTTCCTATTCAATCTCGCCGACTCGTATCATATCAGTGACAGCGGTATTACCGTCACGACTCTCGCTGATAAGCATCCAGGCTAAGTACTTGACAGTTTATACGAATGTTATGTTCCCAATTTTGCAGACTTTCATTCTATCATTGACACATAGTAAGCCGAATACCGAGAGGCCAGTGCTGGCCGCTGGGCCTCCACTGTTCTCTGAGTATTCGGCCTACAACTCGTAAGTTGGAACTGAGGTTGGAGATGTAGGTGCGAACCCTGACAGGCTTTTGTGTAAATTATTTTATCACCACTGTTTTCACAACGTTAAAGGAAAACGTCGTGAAGGAACCTGTGCCGGTACCGATTCCAACCAACATATCGATGATATGTGACATCTACCAACCCGTACTAGGCCCTCGTGGATTATCGCTCACTCGGGATCTCACAAATAGGAAGCCTGTGTCCGAACAGAGGGTTCATTATAGAAAAAAATGCAGCAAAGTACAGAACAAGGCTTCTAATCAACGCCATAGCAACGTAGAGAACTTGCATAAATGATTAATTGACCTTGCTACATTCACTAATCCTGCTTGTTTTCAAACATTTTTGTTGAAATCAATTAATTACTTCCATGAAATTGAGCATATTGTCTGCTAAAAAGCTCCGTAAATAACTTAAAAATCATTACGACCGTCGTACCTAATCAAGGATATGTAATAAATGGCTGCAAACTTCTAAATTAAATTAAGTAAACCCAATCAGGTAATGGAACTATTAAGTAATCAATTAAGCTCAAACAATTTACAAACATAAAATGTAAGAGGCTCCAAAGCCTCCAATATCTAAATCTAAATTGAATCACATTAAAGTTATCTAATGATTTCACTTTCTTTGTTCATCAAAAGTAGACTAATATAAATGCTTAATGGCAGCTTAGGTGCGCATAAACATACAATTTAAATTATGTTGCTCAACTACAAACCAGTATTTTCCGGTTTTTTACCTAGTCTTCCTACGATAATATATTAGATGAGGTTTCGATTATTATATGTATAGTATTTGCTAGATATTTATATCGCTATTAATATTAATTAGTTTATTATTCTGTACAAATTACTTTGCTAATGTTTTTTCAGCTCGCAGATATTGTTGTGGAAAACATACGAATAAATTGTTTTAAATGTAGAACTAACAACTAAATAAATGATTAATTAGATAATATAAAACTTTACGCAGTACCTATAGAACTGAGCCAGTAACTGAGCTGTGAGTTTATAGGTACATTTCTGTCTGTTTGTGGCGTGTCTAGTCTAGCCAGACTTACGGGACTAATTTCCGGACGATTAACGTGTAAAAGAATCTAATAATAGATAAGTTTATCGATGTTTGCTATTTTTCCGGTTTAACCTAGATGTTATTCTATGGTTTTTTGTATAGATCCGAAGGTTAACGCGATGAATGAGTAGTTATGACTAAAGGGACGAATTGACGAATTGACAATGAAGTTGAGAATGTCATAACAGAACTGTCCAACGATTATTATGTCGGAGCTTTACTGAACGTGGATGGAAAGTTCTTTAAAAGTTTAGGGGAATTTTTTTACACAACATATCTTTTACTAGCGCAGGAGCTAGGGAATTCACTAAAATATATGTATAAATTTATGTCAATAAAGATTATTATGTTATGTTATGTATATCACCAACATGTTCGTTTGGTAGTAGATCATGTAGGTATCAGAGATATGTACAACCTGGTTTTATTACCACTCCATAGAGTTCAGAAAAAAAAACTGTCATATTTAAATCTAGAAAAACTATCCTGAAAATGGCAGCGTTACTGCTTTTACACGACTCTACTACTATTCCAACGTATGTTCGCAGCCGATGAATTTAAGTGTGACTGACATTAATTTCTCGCTTCATGCACACTGCGTTTTAATTATGTATATTACATGTAGATCGTTGTGGTGTGTAGTTGCAGTCAGGTGATTACGAGGTGTCACAGGCCACGTAAACACATCGGTGGTCAGCGGAGCGGCGGCGGCGACGGCTCTCCAGACGGTGGCGGTGCGCGGGCACGTCGAGGCTGACTCACGCGCCCGCTGTCTGGCCGTTGTTTTGCGCTGCCGGCGGCGGTCGAGGCGCGAACTAGCCGCGCGCCCTCGCCCCGACCTTGCCTCGACACGGATTTATTGATGCGTCACCACGAGACACGACGCATGCCGCTTGACGCCTCGACTCGACTTACGTGCCGAGTTACGTGCAAGTTTGCTCAGCGGAACCGATTCAAGTAGCGGTCCAGCAATTTGTTCCACAGGATTATACTATTGAAACATTCGTGATTATTTGAATTGCGCTATCTTGTTACAGAAGACATAATTACGACGTTGACAATGGGCGACGCAATTCGTGAGACAATTTATATAATGACGGAGATTATCTTGTAAAAATTGGCATGACCCACTTGTGAATGTTGTACGATTATAAAGAAATATACAGGTTTCATAAGAAGTTTTGAATATTTATGTAATCTTATAGAACAATAAATGGAATTTGGTTATTTTTTCAATCATTTTTTTTTGCATTAGTAAAATCATTGTTTTCAGATTCACTGCTATTTTACGTCATTTTTTTATCTACATAATTATATTGCTATACAGTTTTGGCAACAAATTATATGAAGAAGTCTATAAATGAAAAAATGATTCTCCTTTACAACGCCAACGTAAGGAAAAAGGTCCGATAATGAAGATATAATATCAGCTGATTACCTTTTCCTTTGTTGACATTCCACTAATGGAATAAACAAAAAGTATTTAAAAGTATTCTTTTTAGATTTACCTGGTTTCAGAATATCGTCCTACTTACTTTAATACTCATCCACATTGATCAATTATACGAAGCTATTTTTGGAACGAAGTTCCTTATCGCGCGTTGTGAAAGGGGGCTAGACGGAAAAAATTCTTACGAAAAGTTGTCACGACATGCTTTATCCGAGGAGGAGAGGGAGAGAGGTGTACAGGGGGGGAGGGGGGGAGAGAGAGAGGTAGAGAGAGAGGGAGAGAGAAGGAGAAAGGGAGAGAGAGAGAATATTTTTGTTGAGTGTATACAGGTTTTTTGTACATAATAAATAATTAAAAAATTATAACTATTATGAATCCTGGAAAGGAACTTCGTTCCATCCGGGTGTCCCTTGACACCTCTAACGTTTTTTTTTCTGGATGGGAAATCATCAAATGACTTCTCCCGCTCTGGGCGGAGCAGGAGGGCGTGTCAGACTTTACTGACTAAAACCCACCCGTGTTCCTTCAGTTACCTATATGCCAGGGCCACGGTATATTGTTTGAACAATCTCGCGACCCTGGCAGGCATCGGTCCTAGCAGACCCTTTCAGTACTGCTGACATCTCTTTGAGGCGCGCGTGGAACACTACGCGCCGTCTACATGGGCCTGGTCCTTACCGGGCGGTGAGCTACCCATTGCTCGCCGCCCGCAAGCCCGCGCCTACGGTGGCTGTATGCGATCGACTCCCGACGCCCGGGGCGTCTCCTCCTGCGGCGGCTAGGGATGTGAGGGCGCAAAGACTGCCACTCCCTCACGCGCCCCGCCTTCTCCTTCGCGAGCATTACTGTTTCGCAGAAGGAGGTGACGGCTTCCCATGCCTCTCACCAGGGCTGGACGCGAGAGGTCGCCGCTGCCGATCGCGTCCACGAGGTCACGGCGGTGCGCCACCCAGGCAGGGCACACCTCCACCGTATGCTCCACCGTGTCCTCCAGACGATCCTCGCAATGGAAACACCCGGGCGTTTCCTCCCGCTTTATCCTGAACAGGGACGCCCCGAAGCACCCATGCCCGGTGAGAACATGCGTCAGGCGGAAGGTGAGGACGCCATGGCGCCTCTCTATCCACTCCTCAAAGAGGGGACTTACCGCCGCAATTGTGGCGTGCCCAGCGCTGGGTTGCGACAATCGTACCCGCCATGTCGCCATGAGATCCTGCCGGAGCTCTGTCCGCCGTGCCGCGATTTGTCGCGGCAGCGGAGTTTTGCCCCGGCGTTTCACCTCCTCACGCCACTCCCACATGTGGGCGAGGACCTTTGCCTCCAGATCCCATTGCGGCACTCCGGCAAGGAGGCCTCGCAGCAGACCGTGCGGTATCCCCGGACTAGCCGGATGGCCATGACCCTCTGGGCCGCACTCAACCGGCGCGCTGGGCGCAGCCTCAATGAGGGCGCCCACACCGGTGACCCGTAAAGGACTATGGACCGCACGACCCCCATGTAGAGCCTCCGGCAGTAGGCGTTTGGACCCCCCAGATTGGGCAGGAGCCGCTTTAAGGCAGCCCCAGCCCGCTCCAGTCTGGGAGCCAAACGTCGGAAATGATCAACAAAGTTCCACCAGAAAATATACGAAGCTCAGTCAAATCCAATTTGCGCATAATAAATATGAAAGTTCCCCATAGAAGGCAAAAAAATCACATGGCCATTATTAAAAAAAAAAAACATCAAAATAAAAGTTGCATCGAAACCTTCTTCACGAACAGTCTGCAAGCAGGTTACTGCGACACGGCAGGCCCGACGTTACGACGGATGGCTGACGTCGCGTCGGCCCAACGTCAGCCCGATGGCCTGAAGGGTTTCGAAAAGCCGGAAGGCAGCTATAAAATCCGTTCTACGAAAGCTTTATACACGTCGATTTTAGTAAAATGTGAGTAAAGTGACTCGAACGGAAATTAAAGCTGATTAGCTTTTCACATAACATAAACATCACACCTTGTTTCCTCGAAGGGTTGAGCAGAGGTGTATCTATAGTACACCTACAATTCGCCAGTTATGTTTAAGTCCCATGTAATAGGGTGTAGCTCTTTCAAGCACTGTTAATTAGACAAAGTAAAGTATCAGTCAGTAATTAATTAAAAGAGTAACGTGGAGTTTCTTGCCCATTCTTCTCCATACGATTCTACCTTTTGGAAGGGGCAACTAGAATCATTTCTTTGTCATGTAACAGTTGACGTTCAAAAGTGCTTTTTTTGGGCCGAATTAAAATAAATGCTTTGACTTTGAATTATCTCTTAAGGTGTAAAACCTCTTTATGTCTGAAATTGAACTACCTACTTTTCCAGATTCTATTTACACAAGCTTTCTACTTGGAGACGTGTGAATGCAGCCAGACGTAACCGGAAAGCCTGCGCCACGGCACGCCTTTTACTGAACGTAACAATGATTTACAATATAGTACTACAGTCTACGGGCCACGTTACGCACTCGGCTACTACTCGCGGATTTAATGGCCCATAACCATATAGTGTCGGCAGCCGGCACTCGGTAGTAGCCCGATGATATAATAGAATGCTCAGTTTTGTTTTGTGTCTATGGAGCATTTTACGATGAAAATAGAGAAAATTCATTCGCTTGAATTATTCATAGGTACTGGATTAACATTCCATTTGTTAAATGCAATCAGATTTAACATTAAAAAAAAAAAAACATTAGCCATGAATTCATTTTATGCGAATTAATAGACGTGTTATTTTGACAATGGGCAGCAGCGTTCTCTATGCATTTTACAACCATACCGCGACCGCCAACCCGCCTGTCAAGCGTGGTGAAAATTAATAAGCCTCCGAAATTGGGGGAAGCCTATGTCCAGCAGTGGGCGTCTTCCGTCTGAAAAGATGATGATAGTGATGATCGTCGTATTTAATCAAATAGAATATGGCTTTTTATCAATGGGGACTTTCCGTAAAGTTATTTTTCCTGCATGTATACATAGATGTAACAAATACGTATAGCATGGTGGTTGCCATAGCCCGTGGTCACCCCATAACCCTCTACAAACTACAACTCTGACGGGTCACTCCTTTATTGCCGCAATCGCAGTAACACGTGACGTTACAACTTCGGTGCAGATTGCTGCCAATTGAGTGTGCAACCCCTTTGAACTTGACCCATGAGGATTCAATTCGATTGAGGCCTTTTGACGACATTATAATGATCTACTATTGTGAGTCACTGCACTAAACTTGCAGTACTCGATTATGTTTGTTTATCACGCAGCGTTTAGTAAACCTAAGGATTTATTTGTAAGTTTCGTAATTCATTAAAGGTTTAGTCATGTACATACGTTTGACCTCATATGGAGTCCAGTACATATATTGTTGTTTATTCTACACTGCTTGTGGGGCCATCCGTGATGGTATCGCTGAATAATTAACTACATCGATAACTACTACAGAAACACTTATGTTAGCGCATCTTTTTACCATGGCTGTACCATCTTTATGGCCCACTCCCTCTCACAGATAGGAGACCAGGGTCTCAGCAGTGGGGACATTTTACCAAGTAAGTTCTGTTGTTCGTTACGATGGTAATGATGCCAAACTATGCTTTTTTGTGTACACATATTATTTGAATGAACATATACCGGGTGACATTTTTTACCGTCTTGAAAAAAATGGGGGTAATAGGTGAACGGAGTAGAAACCTTTGGCATAGAAATTTTTATTATTTTTATTTTTGAATAACATGTAATGAAATTGATCTAGCAATAAATACTACACGTTTAAAGTAACATTTTGATACTAGAACAACAAAAACAGAAATTTTGAAAAAAAAAACAAAAAAAAAACAATTAAAATTTATCGAAACTCAAATCATATGCACCCTACTCAATGCGCGGTATGTATCAATGATTTCTTAGCGCAGTCCTACCCTTTGAAGCCGGCCGATAGGCGGCCTCATTGATCGTTCGCAGGCGCACGAGCCGCACATGCATGCCTTTCCACCCGGGTCCCGCGCTCCTTTAGTCACCTGCGATGAATCTGAAGGCCTTCCTGCCTTCTATTCTAGTTACACAACACACCCTATGAAGGTCGAGACGGTAAAAAATGTCATCCGGTATAGGTTACGTCAACTGGAGCATAGTTTACATAGAGCATTAAATCAAGTAAATTGGACTCACACTTGTCAGACTTGTCTGGGTTTATTTTTAGGAATTCATCTGGTTATGTGTTGTCGTTACGTTTTAGACGTCGTAAAAGGTTTAAATGAGATGGTCAGCGTCGGTTTAGAGCTCCGCGTGCATATTGCGACTGAGTGCACATTGCACGTCGATGTACAAACTTTGAGATTACGAGTGCGACGTCAATGCACGGATTATTCGAGAAGAGTGAATTGATGTACTTAAGTGTGGGGTGAGGGGTGCGGCGCGGGGGGGGGCTGCACGCTGCATTCGATGCACCACGGTGTACAATGCACCCGGCCCCCCGGGGCGTCGCCCTGCGCCCCCGCTGGCCATTGCCACCGATTTCACCAGCACTTACGAAGTCTTTACGTTACGTTATCCGACGGACATGTCAAGAGAAATCTGCAAACGAAGATCATTTAAATGTCTGCATTGCACCATAGTCCAATCGAAACTCATTATTGGAGGTTCGTTTCAGCTGTGGTTGTGATGCTCCATTGATATTCTGGCACTACGTGGGCTATGCTTATGAGGAGTTAGACTATTAGCCAATAACAATTTTGAGTAAAATCAAAAAAATATTAAAATAGATGATCATGACGATGAAATAAGTCACAATTGCGCAATCGCCCCGTAGTTTCTTTAACATTGATTACCAGTTCAGCTTAAAGCTCTGATACTGCTTCTTTATATTAAATGTACCTCATCTACGCTTTATAATCTCTCATAATTATATCTCTTTCAAACCTGAGAGCAGAATGTTAAAAAATTAACTGAATGCAAATATTCTACATATAGGTATCAATGTATCTGTGAGAGAAAATCGCTATTCGCTACATTAAAACTTGCATATCAACATATAAAAGCAAACATTAAATGTTTCTCAAATAGGCATCTACTTTGTAAAAGGTACGATTTACAACACTTACAGTAATAAATCTTAGCTGAAACAATCCCTACTGGAGAACAATTTGCTAAACCAGAAGATAGACCAAATAAAACCAGCTCTCTCGCAGTACCTGTAACGTTCCTGTCCGGCTGATTTATAGACCGCTTCTAAATGGAGCGCCTAATGCTGCACTCCGCCTGTGGAGGCTTTAATTACGGTACTAGAATTGTGTATAGCAATTTTAAGTACCAACCTACTCCCTTATTTTACCATTATTTAAAAAAGAAAATGAATAATTCCGTTGTTTTTAATAATACCTGCATGCGTAGCATGACCGCCATAGAAACGGAATTTGTCGACGGAAGAGAAGACAAAATGATAGATTGCATCGTAGAAAAATTGTGTAAGACTGAATAAAAGAGATGTTTCCATTCTTCAGTCGACAAGAATACGATGTCAAGTATGATGACTATTTCTCTTTACTATTGATGAGATAGAAACATTTTTACAGAATTAAAATACATAAAGAAGTTTTTTTGTTCTTGGTAGAATAGATATAGAATTGGTCATGCTACGCCGGCAGCTGTCGAAAGGGACGTCGCGTCGTCGGAATTCTTCAACTGCAAAATGAAACTTCTAGGGTCGCGTTAAATAACATTTTATTTCTGTATAAGGTAATATGACAAGCTCATTATAATAAGTTCCTTTCATGTCGGTGAACGGTGTGGACAAATTGTGAAACTCGAGGTCAACGGCCCGCGGCCAGGACTCAGAAAATTGTTAAAGACGCTTTTAAAACATTTTTGTGCATTTTTGACAAAGCTTATGAAGTTGCGATGCACTTCGTGCTCAAATATGTGCAGTAATAAAAAGGCCCGATTTATCGCGGCCTGTCGTTATGGCCGACATATAAAATATTTGACGGTAAATAAATTACGTGTTTGGTGTCTCGGGCACACATAACATCTTTTACTGAATTTATTGCCGAATGAATTAAGCAATCCTGCAATGTATGGGACAGTATAATCCGCTTCACTGACACATATTTTCGTAATTTAAAAACAGAACTTGGAAAAAAACTTTTAAAAAAAATTAAACCGCCGAAAAAACTGAAAAGCAAAAAATAATAAACCTTAAAATTATGAGTCGGCGCTTTGAGTGATCTTTGTTCATTGATTTTTCAGCGCCGACTCAAAATTTTAAGGTTTATTATTTTTTGCTTTTCAGTTTTTTCGGCGGTTTAATTTTTTGTTAAAAAGTTTTTATTTTACAATTTTTTGTGGTTTTAATGTACTAATAATACTTGGCAAGGTATACCCTATCCAATGAAAAAAGAATGATCAAAATCGGACTACTCTGTATAAAGTTATGCGTGGTAATACATTACAATCACTGAGTGAACAATCAATCATCCCCTGTTTTCTGACCCTTAGGGTTCGATTTTGTTTTTCAAATTTATATGGGACCACCCTCGGAGTATACCCTTTCCAATAAAAAAGAATTATCACAATCGGACTACAATGTAAAAAGTTATGCGTGGTCATACATAAAAAAAAAACAAACAAAAAAAAATATACGCGTCGAATTGATAACCTCCTCCGTTTTTTTTCGTCGGTTTTAATTATGGTTAAAATATAAAAGGCACCGATAGGGCAATCAGCTTATAATAATTAGCAGCAAAGTTGACCTTGAATTTTTTATATGAAATTCTTCTGACGTACAATTGATACTCGTTTTCTAATTTCTTTGGCACAGTAATATCTCTCGTATTCATCATCATCATCATTTCAGCCGTAAACGTCCATAAGCCTCCCCAAATTTGGGGGGGCTTGCCATAATCGCTACGCATGGAAGGCAAGTTGGCAATCACAGTACGGTGGTAAAATGCATAGAGAATTTGCGCTGCTGCCCATTCTCTAGTGTGTCATTCTTAGTCGCCTTTTACGACACCCACGGGAAGAAATGGGATCTCTCGTATTCGTCTTCACAAAAATTCCTGAGGCGAAAGTTAATGCTACACAGTTAGATAATCCTGTAGGTAAGCAGTATACTGATTAAAAAGAAAACAAAGAGGCTATATATATATATAAATGAGCAATAAGTACATGACGCCGGAAATGTGTCGTCGGAGCGTTAAGATGGAAGTTCTGTTCGGGCAGCGCCGCGTGAAAAACCACGCGCACCGCCGGATGCGCGCTAAAACACCAACCATGTCGTTCCATCGGTGGGTACTCCCCGCACACCTGCACTGCACCTTTACCCCTCTGTTCTCCTTGTTATTGTAGTCTGTAGTTAGTAGAAGTAAAATTGCGTAAACATCGTATAATAAGTAAGTTCGATTTGAAAGACTTCATACAATTGGTCATACACACACGCCGGTTGCGAGTACTACGGACCTGACCTTTCTGAAGAACATCACCAATAAGGTCACTATATGTCCTCCTGGGGCGTCCCCTCCTGGTGTTTCCACTCACATCTGCCTTGTAAATACCTTCTGTGAGCCGTCCTTCATTCATGCTCTCAACATGACCAAACCATCTAAGCATACTTTTTTCAATTTTTGTCACCACATCTTCTTTAACATGTCTAAGATCTACGAAACAGAGCCAGGACCAACGGCTTAACGTGCTTTCCGAGGCACGGAAGGGTCTTGGTATGTTAAGATGGTCGTCCATCCACAGATCAACCGTGGCAAGCTTAGCTTAACCTGAACGATCAACCAGTGCGAATTTTATTAGCCACAAGTCCTTCAATACAATGTAAGTATCACTCTATAATAATAATAGAGAACACATTACCGCATCTGAAGGTAGGTATAATACAATATTCTTTATATAATACCTAATCGTCAAATTAAAAACATCTATAAGGTGATTTAAAATTAGAATTTCGGGTTATAAATGTTTATTTTTTGTTTTTTGTGTTCTAATAATCAAATCACCACTCAGTTTATAAGTGGTATTGCAAATTAGCTTCTACAGGTTCGCTTTCTGATTCAATTTTTTACTTTTTCATCTGTTACTTTTGGAATGGACCGTACGTAAATGTATTGTTTTTGGTCAACTTTGTTTTTGGTACATTGACTTTGCATCGTAACGTCCTCCAAGCATCCTCCATGAATTCAAGTTCGCACCTCGAACCATAACGGCAACACTTTAATTGTAACACAACACGAATAAGGAATGACAAACATTAATTTAAATTGAAACCTACCTATGTCTTGAAAATAAAAAAGGATTATACTCGTACTTTTGAACGTCAAAGTCACATTCGTGTGTCCGTTTGCATCTGATTCATAAAGAACTCCATTCTGATTCGGTCCTGTAGTGTAAATTACTCTATTTCGGTATTATATGGTTTCATAATATGTAATTTTATTCCTAGGAATCGTTAATTCTGGCTTTCAAAATAAGCAGTAGCAGCTTTCACAATTCTGAGTACACACAAATATTATGATTTCACAAAAAAGACTCACGTAATTTAATATGAAAATATTTTAAATGAAAAAAGAAAACGACTTTGTTACGTCCTACAGTTTGTCATTGAAGCTAAAAGCCGAATATCACAATACTCTTTTGTCGGATACGATATCTACGTCTGATTGGCTTGGCCTGTAAAATACTGTTTTATAACTGCCGATACCAAAATGAATTTATCATAAATTAAATGTGAATAAGAGTCGTACGGTTAATAAAAGTTTTCTGTTGTTATGGCTACAAAGTTATTGGTTAAAGAAAAATGCGTGTTTTCATAAAAACGCCGTGTTTATGAAAACGGGCATCAGTGTCTTTGTCATGTGAAATTGTACAATGACGACGATATGCATTGTACACATAGTTGCGACGTACTAAACTCATAGACTTGGCGTTGTAGTAGCGTAGACGCGGCGTTGTGGCAACGGAGCCAAGGCTGGGTTGCCGCGTAGATGCTGTGTCGTAGCCGCGTAGCCGTGACGTAGCTGCGTAGTCACGATGTCGTAGCCGCGGCGGCGCGGGTAGGCGTGGTGATTTTGCAGTATAAGCGCAACATCGTATCTGCGTTGCTACGACGTCGTAGCCGCGTAGTCGCTGCGTTCTAGCTGCGAAGGCGCAACGTGGGAGCCGCGTAGACTGTGTCTTAAAAGCGTTGATGCTACAAGGTTGGCGTAAAAACTACGTGAAGTAACGACGAATAAACGAGTTAAAAATTAAAAAGAGAAAATTAGTTTCGATACAAATTACTTAAAGAAAAAGAAGACTGCTTAATCGCTGCAATTGTAATAAGTTGAAAACAAAGAAGGAAGGACAAAATTATGATCTTCTGATAAATTAATCACTAACTAATTACATTTGCCATAAGTTTAATAAAATAACGTGGCATAGAATAAAAATGTACTTAGTTATTATTCTACTAGGTCCATGTTATTGAAATAAAACTTAATTTTAATATAATAAGTGAAATTATTCAGAAACTGTTTATTTTCATTAATTCTATAGCGAATCTAATTGATCCTATATTAAATAGTAGTGTAAGCGATCCTTCTTTCGGTGCTGAAAGAAGTGGTTTGAGTTATTTTCATTCTATCACCTTGTGTAGGGTTCACAAGGTGATAATTGAAATAACTACCAATAAGAAAGTCATACACCGACTTACTTTGAATGCGAACTGCCCTCTGAAAATAGGAACCAAATTAGTGAAATGCTTCGGAAAGACACGCAGATGCTGTAGCTGCTATAGGGGACTTGGTTTTATCTACCCATGTCTACAAACAAATTAATTCAACGGCGCACCTACAGTGAATGGAGCTGCGGGATGGGTCGATAAACATAATTAAAAATTGAATGTCGGTTGCAGTCTGGCCGCAAAAACTGGTCAATGTTATTCAGTGGCAGCGGTCGTGGCCACGTGGTGACGTCAATCCACGAGTACCACGAGTGCCACGACATCGAGACGACGACCGCCATCCTTGCGGTGACACCAACTTTGTACTTTTGATTAGTCCCAACTTGTCTCAACACCTGCATTAACTACAGTACTGTGAAAGTCACATTTTTGTTTCAGATTTTAGACCATGAATGTCTTCTTGTACTTGAAAACTTAATCATCTCGTCAAACCTTTGAACATTTTATTACCTGAACATACAAAGCTCAGCATTTTAAAACATTTATCTTCAAAGGGATTAGCTTGGATCATATGAGTACTCTCAGGGTATTTATTATAGGATCTCAAAAGTTTTTAGTCTCGAAATGATAGACACTGAGAGTAGGCGGGGGACCCTCGCCAGTCGATATATTTTGCCAGACAAATTTCGATTTCTCAGCAGAAAATACTCACTTTAATATAGAATGATGATCGGAGTATGCATCTTTAATGATTTTCTACTTAACAGTGAGTGTACTAGATTTTAGAATTATCAGATTGCTGAGGTTGTTCCAATACTTACCTACAGTTTCATGAAAATTCTCCCCAAATTAAGGAAAATTACCCCTCAGCCTTTTGTATCCAAGACATCCAAGGTAATAATTAGGTGCCAATTCAATGTTGCTATGATGAGCACTAATCAATATCAAATCAAATCAAATGTTTATTTGCAAGAAATACATTTTTAGTGAAGGTGAGATCTTATAACCTAAGAGTAATTATATTCTGCCTGCGAGCAAGCGTGCAAATATTAATTATACATTGACACATTATACATTGATTAAATTTTAAATTACACTAGTTATTTTACAATTGCTATTCACTACATACTAAAGTTTTAATTTATATTGATGTATTTGTATGTCCCATAAATTCTTTAATACTATAAAAACAACACTTTCATCATCAGCCTATAGCAGTCCACTGCTGGACATAGGCCTCTCCAATTGCACGCCATTCAGCTCGATTCTCGGCAACTCTCATACAGCTGCTCCCAGCCACCCTGCGAAGATCGTCGCTCCACCTAGCCTGAGGGCGTCCTACCTTACGTTTGCCGATTCGCGGTCCCCACTAAAGAACACGTCTACCGCAACGGTCATCGGTTCTACGGCTAATGTAGCCGGCCCATTGCCACTTCAGCTTGCTAATTCTTTGAGCTATGTCGATAACTTTGGTTCTCTGCCGGATCAGCTGATTCCGGATTCTGTCCCTCAGAGATACTCCAAGCATAGCTCGTTCCATAGCTCGCTGAGCAACTTTGAATTGATGGACCAGCCGTACCGTGAGTGCCCACGTTTCGGCTCCGTAGGTCATAATAACACTTTAGAAGCCCATTAACGAGAATTGTTGTATACGAAGCAGACCTTATTTAACAGAGGATGTACTGGTTGGCACCGCCTAATTTTTTATTTAAAATTTTAAGCAAACCACATTCCAATATTAAAATTTAAAAAAAAAAACTGGTCAATAGAGAGTCGCACTCGTGCACCAAGCTCCGTACCATCATTCATAAATATTTTATAGTACCTATTATATTATTGCAATTTTAGGTCAGCGCCATCTCTTAACCAATAGTAGAACTATTGTAATTTTTGTTGATGATTTCTGAAAAAGTGTGCTATTTTCCTGTAATCTTTACAGAAACTTTTATCATATAGAATAATTTAAGATTTTTCTGTAGGCATACAGAAAAATGGTGGTTGTCTTCGAAAGGAAGTCGAAAACTATGCAGCCTAAAAAATAAGAAAAATGTTTGAGAATGTTTACATATACATATTTTTGTGTCTTTCTTATATGCAAGATAGTTCAATTCAATTCAATTCAATTCAATTCAATTTATTATTTCACGAACAATTCACATTGTGTTTGAAAACTATAAACTATACAAAATACATAATAAATAAAAAATAAAAACAAACTCATTAAAATTATAAACTAAAACATTCATAATACAACAAAATCTCTAATATGATAAATAAAATAAAAAAACAATAGTTGGGCAAACGTCATCTAAAACTATTCCAAATTTCAAGTTGATAGCATTAGTAGTTCTTGAGATATCCAGCTGTGACGGACAGACGGACAGACAGACTGAGTCTACCCATAAGCCTTTTTTTATGCCTTTTTACCATTTTGTTACGGAACCCTTAAATGTAACAGTAGCAAAAACTGACGGCATATACGAAACATCTCGAATGCTCAGAAATAATTACTGTAACATGAACTTTTATTTTATCTAGCTGTGAAAATGTATGGTTGTACGGAGCGGGTGGCACGCTGTCAGAAGGAACACTGGGTTGTGGCGTAGACATAGTAAAGCCATATACAAAGCACTACATAATAACAATAATGAGACAAAGACACACGTATACAAACCAAATGTAAGAGTAAACAAGACAGAAACAGGTACAAAATTTTCTCTATCTCAATTTCTTATGTTGTGCCGGCCGTAAAGATAGTACCATCTCATTTCCTTCCGCGGGTGGTGTAAAAGGCGACTAAGGGTCTTACTAGAGAATGGACAGCAGCGTTCTCTATGCATTTTACCACAATACTGCGATCGCCAACCCGCCTGCCGAGCGTAGCGATTACGGCAAAACCTTACTATTGTGAGGGAGGCCTATGTCCAGCAGTGGACGTATTACGGCTGAAATGATGATGATGATGAATTTGTTATGCAAACTTTTTGTCTGACAAAAAGTACAAAATGGCTGTCATGGAACAATTTCTTTGAAAATAATTACCCGACTACATTAGATAGTATCAGTTTACAAGTGACAGTCAAAGCCTCTCGTTATCTCGTAAGTTATACGCTAATAGATAACATATACAATTCTCTATCTGCGGGTTGCAGATTTGCAGCAGCGAGCAGGGGGCGCGCAGGTCGGCTGGTCGCGCGGGCGAGGGCGCATCGCTTGCAGCGCACTCTGTGCCCTTGCGGACGCACGGTGCATGCACCCTGTGTTTTGATAGTACGGCGACTAACAGTGGGACAACTCCGATTTTTAATCGAATGTAGTAAATAATTATTCTTGTGGTACTTATACAACAGTTTTGATTGATGAAGATTTCACCCTGTAAACGTATTATCGCCTAAAGAGGTGTATGCTCTTGGCGTTTAGGTCAGTTTTCCAATGTATGCCCTTTATTTATTTTGGGTAAATAGGTACACAGTTTACAAAATACTGATATATTTTACACGCCTTCTACTAAGATGAATGGTTGCGTATTTTGTATTCAAGTACAAACAGCACTCCAAACAGTCAAATATAGTTAGGATGATTCAGGCCCAAACTCAATATAATCCACCTGTTGTGAGTAAAATTCAAGTTTAGTCACGTTCCACAAGGATTTCCTCAATCAAGGATAGCTTAAGTCCAATGTATGCAGCAATACCTACATACTGTGCTTTCCTTTTGTTCTGTGTTTAAAGGCCATTTACCTTCATTCTCTCGCGTTTAAAGATAAGGATGGTTAATGAAGAAATCGAGTAGTTGTCCTACTAGTTTTCCTTGTCTGTGGCCATGCATCGGCCCTCAGCCCCTCCCTTCCTTCATACCTCCTCCCCCGGCCGGCTCCGGTATACGCTCGCTCGTCGTGATGCTGCATTTTAATAACGTTTTTGACTTACATGTCCAGCCGGGACGGGAAAACCGTTGTTTTTCTCATTTCATGTGATTCTCTTTACATAAACCTGCACTGATATTATTGGGTGCTGCATTTAGCTTCGATGCTGAATAAAACACAAGATTCTAATTTATTCGACTCCTGTTGGACGTCGCATCTCATATTTATAAGATGTGGAAAATGGCCGTACGGTATTGATAGGGATATGGATAACTTATCTGTTAAATCCATAATGTTTTTTGATTACTGAATGATGCATTCATCTGATTTTGCAGTTGTAGCAGTCTTTGTTTCAAGTGAAAATAGCACATGCTTAATCCTATGCATATAAATGTACTGTAAGCAGTCCGCAGGTGTATTTGAGCATCAAGTCGCTTGCATTGTGCCCTATTATAAAGGGATAATGTCAGACATTCTGACAGATATAATTAATGCTGCCAGATGTACTTACGTATAGCTAACTTTAAACACATAAGTCGTAGATTATAATGCTCTAAAAGAAAAATGCAATCTAAAGGCAACACGGTTCCACTTAATTGATTAAAAAGTTAACAAAAGAAAGAAATAGACGATAATGAATGATCAATTTTCCTACAATCACCACTCTTCACACAGTGAATAGCAAAGGCCAGAAATCACTTCTGGAGAACTTTTCAGGAGAACGCACGGGTTTTTATAACACCTGCTGAAGGATTCATTACAAGCTTTCCTAATATTAAACCATCAGCTATTCTTTGTTCTCTAGTTTAACCTTCTGATTTAGTTCAAATTCCTACGGTTTAAAATCAAATAAATCTGTTACTCCTGGTTAAATGTATGTACATTAGCGCGTGCGGTCGGGCACACTTCGTCGTGTGGCAATCATAACACGTTCTGCAAATTTATGTCAACGCCTCTTTGAACCCTCGCTTCACAAATTTAATCCAGTATAAGTACGTACAACACTCTTGTATGCGTCCGTGCACAATACCTATTCAGATTTATTGAAGAGCTGAATTGGTAATCGACGATCTGGCCGGTCGGTAACCCTTCATTACCAATGCGTTGCCAAAGGCTCGTGTTATGAAATGGACAAAAACGCCTTTGTTCTCGAACTTGTCTTTATATCTACTCAAACTTTTGGAATCTTTAATGTTTTGGCAATAAGTAGTTAGCACATTGGCAAATATTATCTTAACTTATGACAGGAAAATTAAAAACACATTTTAAAGTAAACGATTTATTTTATGTTTATGATCATCTAGAATTTGTATAAAAAAACTGATCAATAAATTGTTTAGCAGACTCGAGATTCTGTATAATTTGTTTGCACTGCTTCGATAACGCGAGTATTTTATCTATAGATGCTTCTGGAATACGGCTACTTAGTCTGCGCAAAGCTTCCTGTTCCGCTTTAATATCGTTCTCAATTTCATTTTGTATCGGATGTAGTTGCGATACAAAGACTTCAATAATATCAGGATTGTTTAATTTTTCATCCAGCTCCTCAAATATGCTAGTAAAATTACTTTCAATACTTTCTCTGATTTCATCTATTCTTAATTTTATTAACTCGTCTAGGTAACTTTCATCGTTTGCTATTTTTTCAATTGGTAAAACAGACGACCCTTCTACGCCTTCTAATCTGCCATCGAGCAAGTTAAACACATCTGTAATCGTACAAAGATTAAGTACAAGCATTATATGTTCTGCAGCAGTCCCGATTAGATTGTAAATAGTGGGCACCTATACCTGCTTGAAAGTTACAAACCAGAGTAACAACATACATCGGAACAATCTGAAATTCATACTGTTTACGTAGTACTTAACTACAACTACTGTCTATGGACACTTTTATATGCTACCAATTTCATACTATAAATATATCATAGAATATATTACATATTATATTTTCAAATCTACTTACTGCGTTTAACCCTTTGTTTCATATTACATTTCATGCAATATTGCCGATATTTCTCCAAGTCGCGGTTTAGTCCAACTGCTCTGAAGCCAATTTCAGCATAATTTTCCAGTATATTAAATGTTTCGGAAGAGTTGTTAACGTATTTTAAACCTTCGGCGAAATGATGATAATCATCTTGTAGGCTTAAAATATCATACATTGTCATACCAAATTGTTTCACTGCAGCTTCTTTTAAATACTTTTTTAATTCTGTAATTCTTTGTGCATACTTGATATTTCTAATTTCAAGCTGATGATTTAAAACTTCGTCATGTTGCGCTTGTACCTCGCCGAGCTTCTTATTAATGTTATCATTAAGATCTTTGAGTCTGATGCAATACATGCCAGCAGATTGTGAAAAAATGAAGGGATTACTTTCGTTCTTATGTCCGAACCCTGAAAGTTTAAATGGTTAATTAAAAAATTTGCAAAGTGCACAAGGTTTTTTGGTAGTCGTTTTCTTCTTTAACATAATAATATAAAACTTTACGTACTGTTTGCGATGCTGATTTTTTCACAGGTAATGCTACACATGAGTTTATACTTTTCTAATTTAACCAACATAAGAGCAGAGCTGTTTGCTTCATCGTTAATGTTATCTTCGAGGGAGTAAATTTTTTCTAACTGAGTCGCACTCTTCTCTACGTATGGTTCTAGTTCCTGGCGCGAAATAGCCATATCGTGCAGTATATGAAGCATATGTTCCGGACGGTTATTTAGTTTTTCCTGGAGTTCTTCTAACTCACCCATATACTTTTTAAATATTTCTTCCGCGACAGGGTAATAACTGTTTACAAAATTTTCTTTAATTTTTAATAACTCTGCCTTTTCCTCAATTAAAAATGTTATATCGCTCTGACTTACAAAGCTGTGTTTCTCTCCGGGACAGGTTTTAATCAAATTATTCTCAGAATTTTCATTTGGTGCTATTTCCGAATTTTCAGTTGTATTGTTCTCCGAATTTTCTTCCCAATATTGTGGTACTGAAATAAAACACATCAAATCAGAGAAACAAGTAATTTGATGTTTATGGAATAAACTTATGTTAATTTAATACAATACCATCATAATATGGTAAATAGTCACTTTTCGTGGATTCTGAACCGTAAGGAGCGGGCCAACAGTAGTCTTTATAAAAACAGTATGAATATACTGTATTTTGTAAAATAAATAAAACAACAACGTGTTTAAGAGAAAACATGTTTTCGAACACTTGTTACACTTTGGCCTGAACGTTCAAACCCCAATCTTTTATATTAGGTCGACGGTAGTCGGTAAAAACTAGAGAATTTAAAGAATGCATGCATAGTTACCAATAAAACATTAATTTTATTATTCTTATACCTACCTTATCTATCTGACTACAGTAATTAAACGTAGAAAGAAACGTGACGCAGTTTTTTTTTTGTAACAAATAATTTTATTACATACTAGCTGTGCCCGCGAATTCGCCCGCGTGGATTTTGGAAATTATCCCACGGAACGTGCTACACTGACAGAAAGTAGCCTATGCTACTCCATAAAACATCAGTTATCTACCAGTTTAAGTCTCGTCAAAATCAGTCCAGTCATTTTGGAGATTAGCCAGAACAAACGTACAGACATATAAAAAATTATAAAACTAGTTTTTTAACCGACTTCACAAAAGGAGGAGGTTCTCAATTCGACTGTTTTTTTTTATGTTCATCATCAGCAGCCTATAATGTTCCCACTGCTGGAACACAGGCCTCCTCTCGGTGAGAGGGAGTGAGCCATAATCCACCACGCGGGCCCAGTGCGGGTTGGTAGACGTCACATGTCTTCGAATTATTGGTTCTAAGACATGCCGTTTTCCTTCACCGTTTTGAGAGCAGTGGTGATGAAATAATTTACACAAAGTAAAGCGCCTGCTTGGGTTCGAACTCACGACCTACTACTCGTAAGTCGCGGCCGTTACCACTGGGCCACCACCGCTCTTCTTTTTATGTTTGTTACTTCATAACTTTCGACTGCGTGAATCGAATTTGATGATTCTTTTTTTATTTGAAAGCTGATGCTTTCCCTGTGGTCCCATTTCATTTTGGTCCAGTTCTGATAATGGCATCCAAGAGAAAACCATATAAGTCTTAAATTTCACCTGGCCTGAGTGGTATAGGAATTAGTGCGAGGTAGATACCATAACTAAAAAGTTAAAAATAAAAACAATTTTACAAAAAAAAGGCAACCGACTTCCTTAAAAACACTACAAAGTGAAATAGTAGATTATTAATCAAGGGGATAAAGCAGTGTCTTCTGTCGCGGGTGACGATTTAAATCGCGAGCGTAACGAAGGACTCGAGGTTTACTCCCGAGCGTAGCGAGAGTGTTAAAAACTTAAATAACGAGCGAAGCGAGGGATTTAAGACAAGTCCTGAGTGTAGCGAGGGATTTAAGTTCACCCAAGACTAAGACAGCTTTATCACCGAGGAAAACTCCTCTACTTTTCGTACCATTTGCGAAAAAAATAACACAATAATAATATGAGATAAGCATTTATTAAAAATAATGACAATTCAAAATAAATTAAAATAAACTTAACGTTTATGTATTTGAAGAAAACAAAAACGCGGCAAATTCCTAGACTAATATTTTTTTGTCGGAAAAGCAAAGGCATCAAGCTCATACGGCCTCGTCGGTTTTCGTAATATTATTTAATAATCATAACTGCATAATAAATGCGTATTCCTTTTTCAAAAAGATGTATAATGCTTTATATACAAACTCAATGGTGTAAACACAGATGTAGTTCAGTATAAATTTCGGTAAGTATTCCAAATTTAAATCACATTCTCCCCCTAGAGAATGAATGAAATTCAGTACAATTTTCTTTCCCTGTTTTTAACAGATTAAAAATGACTATTGTTATGTTCGCTTTTTGTGGCATAGAATGTCGCTTTTTTGAGCATGTGGTACGAAAAATAACTTTAATTTCGGAACTCGGTGTCATAGGATCTGTATTAGCTGGAACAAACAAACAGACAAAATGTTAAAAATTGATATTTTGATGGAAGTACCGTATATACTTTCATATGCATTTAGTGAAAAGCTGTTAATTTGCAATTGCAAACAGGCACTATAATTATATTTGTATATATATAAATTGTCATTCTTCTGACATTTAATCTTTGACGGGTGGTCAGAATCCTGAAAGTCTGACCAACCAGTCTTACCAAGATGTATCATATTACCGAGTGACTTGGTAGTAGTAGTTAGATAAGCTGTCGCTCCTTATAAAATTCCTGCCTGGTTTGTCTAGGTATAAGAGTCTAGGCAAAATGATGATGAATGTTAATACGTAACAAAATTAGACGTAAATAGAAAAACATCATAGGTCATATTATTTGTATTTCGAGTCTACCTACTAATATGATACCTTTTATGTAAAAGCTGAGTTAAATCAGATATACCTTTGAAAAGGACAATCTAAAGTCATAGTCTGACTAAATGACCCTTGAATAACGGTTTGTAAGTCAAACGCGAATGCATTGTCGCGGGCCGCGGGCATAGCACGTCATTACTGAATAAAGACTAGCGCAGATTGAGGCGGGTCGCGCCATAACGCAATGCATTGCAAAAATCCTTCTTCATTACAACCCTATGGACTCCGGTCTCAAATAAACACTTTCTTATTCTATTTTTTTCGTGCATTGTCTATTAACTGACGCGCACCGCTCCGCACTTTTTTGTATAATAATGCGTTGCGCTATAATGTGCGCCTAGCTTAGAACGCCGCTCCGTGTCAGGTGCAGCCGACCTCGTATGGTCGCCATGCCGTCTGCTGTCTAGAGGACACGCGGTCAGGTCGACCATCAATTCACATTAAACGTCACTGAATTCGACACTGTAAACTACAAGTCAGATTACACGCCGTTAGTTCAGAAACAGTTCGCATCTTTGATTTTTTTTCGTTCATCACTTAATTTCATATTCCTGTAGACATTATCATTGAAGTGCACACCACTTACATAATTCGAAGTTTCACGACTATAGTAAAGCATTTAATGTAACATTCTGCCAATAGTGGTAAAGATAATGTGAGAAAAACGCCGGAACGACACCCTCTAGAAAGACATATAGTGACCTTATTGGTGGTGTTCTACAGAAATGTCAGGTTCGTAGTACTTGCAACCAGCGTGCGTGTAGGTACGGATGTATGAACATAAAAGACGCTTATGTACGTACAGATCGTAGCAGGTGTAATTTCTGCCTATCCCACTGCGAAGAAGGCGTGAGTATATGTTTCTAAAATAGATAAAATATTAAAAACATTTACCTATATCCTATATGATACCTCATCATTATTGAATTCAACCCGATACTAACAAAGAATCACTCGGCACACAAATGAAGCAACAAATGTTACATTGAATTGAAACATCTCATTGAGTGACTCTGTTTCAATGAACGGCTGAGAACGGCGGGTTGTAGACTAAATAAACATGGAAGCACGTAAATATTTCCTCGTCTGGACTGCCTTAAGAAATCGAGACGCAGACAGTAAACACTACATTATAAGTACTTACCTAATACAAGTTACATTCTTAATTTAGTACAGTTTACATTCTTAAGCGTAGTTCCTAATTACTCGATTATTTTAAAATAAAAAGAAGTGGACATTGTTTTTACTAATAATAAGGTAATTGAGGAAACATAAATTCGGATTATGAGTATGTCTTGTAACTATTCATAAATCTAGTCAGTTAATTATTCCATTTTATTTCATTCCATTTCTTTTGGATACGGGCGAGCTTTTCCGGTGGCTTTTTTCGGGCGTGATTAAGCGTTAGCGCTGCGCAATCACTGCGTTTCATTACCGAATTGTCCAGTCGAATCGTTCTTCCGACGGAATATTGCACGTTTGGGTTTATCTTTTTCTCAAAATTACGAAAAGTTACAGTAGTAGGACCTCATCGGAGTACATTTTGTGAATCGTTGTATTCAAACTATCAGTACGTCATATGCTAAGGGCGAAGAAAACATTCTTCGATTTAGTCTTGAAGATAATATTGGTATATTATAATGTTTTCATCACAATATTTATGAATATAATTATATGCCAGTTGCGAATTTCCACAGTCTTTAGTCCCTTATTTAAACCGTGTAGAGAATGTATTTTCAAAAAATATTCCTTAGTGCAGGTTTTTGTGTAAAATCTCATGTTTTAAGACATAGGGTCAAGATATGAGTCCCGTGTTGTGCTTGACGTAAATAGTAGCATCCAATTTTCTCCCGTAGGTGTCGTACAAGGGGACTAAAGGGTTTACGAGAGTATGGTCAGCAGCGTTCTCTATGCATTTTACCAACATACTGCAATCGCCAACAAGCTTGCCAAGCGTGGCGATTATCGCAACCCCCTCCTTTGGGGAGGCCTATGTCCAGCAGTGGACGTCTTTAAGCTGAAATGATGACGATATTGAAGATGTAGGTAAGAAGGCAACGGATATAGCTAATGAAAATGAACTTATTTTGCTAACTCTCGGAAGGAAAGACTTGACTCGAATAAAGTTTAAGCAGAATGGTCGTAAATTGAACGGACTGTCGTAGAAGTATGAGACACTGTGCAACGAATCGAAAGCCACGGAAAGAACTCAATTATAAAAGCTCTATCTACGTAAGTACGACATGTTACGGGATCGTGCCACGTAGAAAGCCCTAAAAGATTATATCCAATTATTTTGCCAGTATGAAATAATACTTATAGGCAGAGCACCTTGAGCCTATTTAATTGAAAATGATACAAGAACTGAATACATAAAACAAACAAGTTCTCAAATCAATGTGACTAGACGTTATTGCGTGTATTTAACACGACTTTCAGCTTCATTTATCGAGTGTCGAGACGAGAAAGGAAAGGGTCGCGAGGGTGGCGAGGGAGTCGCGATGACGCCGCCTGGGGTCAGACGGCGGCGTTCAAGGTTAAGGCCACCCCCCACTTCCCCTCCAGCCGCACGCACGCCCTAATGATACTTATACACCGCACACTGACGCACCTGCACCCTGCACTCACCCTCGGCGCTATCAAAACATACATTCAAAGCTGATATTTTTGCTGTTTCATCGTATTCTTGTGATTATGAAAATATTTGGATCATTTGTAAAATGTACTATTTATCTAACTTTAAATTAAAGTAATGCTTAATTTATGTAACTGCATTTAACACTACTTTGATACGAGTATGTGAACTGGGATTAATCCCAAATGCTCTTTTGTTTTCTCAACTAACTCTTTTAGCCGTCTATTCTTCACATCATCGGCATTCAATACCATTTCAAAAATTCACCCTGTCTTTATACAGAAGTTGACTGATGACTTAATGTTACCTTATACTTTGAAGCCGTTACCATACGGTTTTATTCATAGGTATAGTTCATAGCTATTCCTTGGATACACCATAACATATCATACTAGCGTTAGCGCCATAATTTTGTTCTATGCCGTTACCTTCTGAATTAGCAGTGAACAGATTTGTCATTGTCACTTGTTCGGAATGACAATAGATTATAATGCATTTGTATTATGATGCCGTTTCGTTTGATTGAAGTGTACGTGTGTAGGGTAAAATTTGGCTAACGTAAGTATAAGTAAGATTAGACCATTGCAAAACATAAAATGTAAAGTAGAATCCATAAATTTGTATTTGTTTAATACTGATTTAATTAACTTCTTCGGAACTAATGTCTGATTGTTTAATTTAATAGGGTAAAATTGGTATATTAACCACATATTACCCATTTCCTAACCTAACCTCATGCGGCAAAATATCAGTATAAATGGAGCGATTGCCTATCTGACCTCAACAACCCATTTATTGAGTAATATGATACCTCTTGGTAAGATTGGATGTCAGATTTTTGGGCTTCTGACTATGCGACTGTCCAAGATCTACGAATGACAGTGGGGACCAACGGGTTAAAGGGCTTTTCAAGGCACAGAGGGGTCGCAGTATGTAAAGATGGTCACCTATCCATGGACCAACCGCGGCAAGCGTAGCTTAACCTGATCGATCCTAGAGACTGTTATTGCGCGAAGCCTTCAGTTACTTCATAGGTTGCTATAAAAATCTCTCCACATGTGGTGGCCTAACGAAACTGTATTAAAACGTTCGTACAGCTTGCGTAGTCAGCTAAGCTAACAACCTGCTGTTTGGCTGATATTTTTATCACAGCATTAACTTATGTGCTAGTGTAGTTCATGTCGACACCAGGGAATACGTTAATCACAGTAAAATGGTTGGTAAGTATATGTTGATTGAAGTGAATTCGCAAACAAACCATGATGAATAAGTATTAAAACGTGAAGGGCGAGCGAAACTGACGTAGCGGCGGCGACGTTCGTTGGCATATTATCAATCGTCAATATCGAAATGTTTAAAAATGTCGACTGCAACTGCTATTCTCTCACTCTTACCTCTAGGCTCTCCTATTAGTGAGAGAAGGTAGATATCATTATCGATTTCGTTTGAATATACAGGAAGGTATGCCGTACCTACAGAGCGTGCACAACTTTGCTCTGGCAGACTGTCCGACGTCGCAGACGAAATGCTATTAAGTGACGTCACAGGCTACCTTGTGTAAGGGGACGCGGCGTAATACCGCACTGCCGCCCGGCGACGAGCCGCGCGCCCTCCGTGCGCGGTGCGAGCGAGCTCGTTATGTAACGCATTTAATAATACGTTCAGTTTATTGTTAATGTCTCTATTGTTTCAGCATTCGATTACGTCTACGCTTTTCAGAATAATTTCATGACTATTATGGAAAGCGTAGACGTTAGCAGAGCGTCACTCGTTGATTTTCATAGTTATCAACGCTTTTCCGGATCTAGGAATCAATTCAAAATATTGTATATGTCATAAAATATTTATTTATTTATTTCTATATTGTAGATTATTGTTGATTTATATGTAGATTGTATGCAGGAAAGTACAATGTAAATACATTCTTTGGACATGACGTTTTATGTACAAGACGTAGCTAGATGCAACATGGCTTAATAATCGTCTTTCCCTTCCCAAACCAATTCTATGGTATTTTTAAACTATTCTTGTCGCCATAACAGCAAAAGCCCTATGTAGTTACCCTAATTTTACAATGTAAATTTAAATAGAACTTAATTGAAACAGCTAGAGCTTTTCGAAAGACACGTTATTATTTTAAGTAAATGTTTAAAATGATTATATTTTTGTCATATTTAATTATAAAAGTTTCTTGAATCTGGTTTTAGCTAGACAGTTGTAAGTATACCAATAAAAAATAAAATCTGCTGACAGATATTTAATTAAATCAGTTGTCACTGATTTTTGGACTCAATAAACTCAACAACCCGCGCAATCATGGCGGTTTTCGGTAAGGAGGAACTGTTGCATGTTTTAGAGAGTCATGAGTCAGTTGTGAACCGCCGCCGGTCGCCGGATATGAGTCCTTCCTCCGCGCTATCGGCCGGCACTTTTGTTAAATTAAAATGGATGAGGTTTAAAGTGGAGCGGTCGTAACTAACGGTTGGCGCGGCGACGTCTGTGCGCGATTGCGACAATCTGCCACGCGGTAGGAAATAGGACGCGTCGCCGCCGCCGCCCGGCCGCCGGCCACGACGCGTGGGGTCGCGCTCCCTCGCCTCGTCACTCAACCTGACTCCAGACTAATAAGGACTATGTACAACCAAATCTCCTATGGTTCAGCTTCCCGCCAACGTCATTCTTGTCGCTTGAAGTCGGTTCGAAATGAAAAGGCTTTAAAATAAAACATTCTCTTTGCAATTATTTACTGAAATAGAAAAAAATAAATGTCCAGACAGAGTAAACATAGCAACTTGTAGAGGTTATTAGAGACATAAAGTTTAATTTAAGTTTTATTTTGAATAGCTAATAGCATACTTTTTGCAGAAAGTGAAGAGATTTTCTCCATTTTCTTTAGAAAGTATTTGAAAAAAATTAAGCGCAGATTGCTGTTTGTGCGGTAAGAATAGATAATATAAGGACACTGTAAAAAGAACCTCCACACAAAAGGTTGAGCTAAGATTTTAAAAAGGAGCTTCGTTCTTCATAGCTCCACCTTTTCTGTTACAGCTATGTCGTGATAGTGTTTACGGAATCAGTTCGAGTGGAACCTTACATTGAATCTATCGATAGCATTAGGTAATGACTAATAGTAGATATAGTTTACGTACGAGTATGCTTCTGAAATATAAAAAACAGTCGTAAAATATGACATTCGTAATAAAACAGAATGCGGCAATAACAATTTTATGAAAGAAAAACACGTGTAACATAACAATCGATTCGGTACTTGGGTACTTTAAACGGCACGCACTTAGCCAGACACCAGACACTACAAAACATTAAGACGCTATAATCCAACAGAGTCCGCGCTCACTAGTTTTTGAATCAATGGAAAAACATGGAAAATAGTGTTATACAATTGTGAAAAAAATATATGTCAAATTTAAGGATCTGACGGATGTGTGGTTACTTTCAGAAACACGATTAAGTTAACTTTGCTCGATAGAAAAAAAACCCAAAGATACCTCTTATCGTAATTTAAAACCAATTTTATAGCTACAAACCAAACGTTTTTTTATTATTTCTTATGTGAATGAAAAGGTAATAAGATTGTTTAGGTCTAGGCGCTGAGTTTGTCCTGATAAAATCATTATAATAATTGCTATGTTAAAATACCTACCAAAATCGGGAGATCATCCACTTTCCTTGCCAATTTCAGTCCGTTAGTCGCGCGTTGGCGCTCTTAGACGGTGGACCTATGTCAGTGCTTTCCGTGCGATCACGTGACCAAACGCAAAAGTAACTAATAAAACACGAAATATAAACTATTAACCTTATTTTTGTAAGCATAAGGTTCAAATTATTTTGTGGGCGAGTTTACACACGATCCACAGTGTCCCGCGCGGACCGCCTGAGACCTCTTTGATAAATGCCGCCACATGCACCGCGAATTGTTGTGATGTAATTTCAATGTTTCTATTTTTTTGACAATTTATTTTCGCGGAGGGAACGATCGACGTCGGGTTTTTTTTACACGCTTTATATTAGCTTCACTTGTATGTTTTTATGTTTGTTTGTTTGGATGTTTGTTTGTAACTGACTCCTTATAGCGCGAACTACGCTGACATACGTCACAAACTACGCTGACATACGTCACAAACTACGCTGACATACATCACAAACTACGCTGACATACGTCACAAACTACGCTGACATACGTCACAAACTACGCTGACATACGTCACAAACTACGCTGACATACAACACGATTCCATTGAAAACCAAAGTAAAAAGTACAAAACAATGGAAAAAAAGCGTGAGGTGCCTGAATATCAATAAAAAATACCTTAAAAAGCACCCTACGCTTTATTTCCATTAATTTGTACTTCTTAGTTTGGTTTTCAATGGAATCGTATTTTTTAGTATTTTTAAACTATTATTTATTTTCTATTTTTTAGGGTGTTTCGAATTTTGAGACGTATGTCAGCGTAGTTTGTGACATATGTCAGCGTAGTTTGTGACATATGTCAGCGTAGTTTGTGACATATGTCAGCGTAGTTTGTGACGTATGTCAGCGTAGTTTGTGACGTATGTCAGCGTAGTTTATGTCGTATGTCAGCGTAGTTTCACAAACAAAACAATCACGTTATATGAAAAAATTGCAAAATGGCAGAAATATATAAAATTAAAGAAAAAAAAAATTGCCAGGGTTACCAGGACAGCAAAAAATCTGTCTTCGAAAACTACGCTGACATACGTCACAAAAATCGCTTACATACGACATAAACTACGCTGACATACGTCACAAATTACGCTGACATACGTCATAAACTACGCTGACATACAACACGATTCCATTGAAAACCAAACTAAAAAGTACAAAATAATGGAAAAAAAGCGTGGGGTGCCTGACTATCAATAAAAAAATATCTTAGAAAGCACCCCACGCTTTTTTTCCATTATTTTGTACTTTTTAGTTTGGTTTTCAATGGAAGCGTGTTTTTTAGTTTTTTTTTTTAAATTATTATTTATTTTCTATTTTTTAGGGTGTTTCGAATTTTGAGACGTATGTCAGCGTAGTTTGTGACGTATGTCAGCGTAGTTTGTGACGTATGTCAGCGTAGTTTGTGACGTATGTCAGCGTAGTTTGTGACGTATGTCAGCGTAGTTTGTGACGTATGTCAGCGTAGTTTGGACGTATGTCAGCGTAGTTTGAGACGTATGTCAGCGTAGTTTGTGACGTATGTCAGCGTAGTTTGTGACGTATGTCAGCGTAGTTTGTGACGTATGTCAGCGTAGTTTGTGACGTATGTCAGCGTAGTTTGTGACGTATGTCAGCGTAGTTTATGTCGTATGTCAGCGTTTTTTGTGACGTATGTCAGCGTAGTTTTCGAAGACAGTTTTTTTGCTGTCCTGGTAACCCTGGCAAATTTTTTTTCTTTATTTTTATATAGTTCTGCCATTTTGCAATTTTTAACATATTACGTGATTGTTATGATTGAAACAAATGTTTGATTTGAAATGGAAGTAAAACCAATTTCGGAACTGCTGTTTCAATGTCTAGATGTTAAATTGCACAATATGTGACGTTACACAAGAGAGAGGGTCTCTCACAAATGTGACCAGCTTTGACAAGGATGGGGGCCTACTTGGAGGTCGGAAATTATGCCGCGGCAACGTACTACCGGGGTAAAAAGGACCCAATGTGTTAATCCAGGTTATAAACTATCTGGGTGCCAAATTTCATCCAAATCTGTTCAGTAGTTTTGGTTGAAGAGTAACATACATCCATCCATACTTCCATACATCCATACTCACAAACTTTCGCATTTATAATATTAGTCCAGGTTATAAACTATCTGCGTGCTGAATTTCATCCAAATGCGTTCAGTAGTTTTTGCGTGACAGAGTAACAAACATCTATCCATATATCCACACTCACAAACTTTCGCATTTATAATGTTAGTCCAGGTTATAAACTATCTGCGTGCTAAATTTCATCCAAATCCGTTCAGTATTTTTACGTGAAAGAGTAACAAATATCCATCCATACATCCATACTCACGAAGTTTCGCATTTTTAATATTAGTGGGATACACTTGATAGAATTAGCAGCTGGATACAAATGTTCCAACGAGGATTCAATCAAGAACTATGTAAATAGTTTTAGAAACAAATAAATAAACATATTTGTTCTCGTCATGTTCTCGTATTATCTTTTTTTCTGTGGTTTCTAATACTGTGGACATACTGATGTCGCTACACTATGACCTGTCTGTGCTACGCCGCCGCCGCCGCCGCGCCGCCCGAACTTTTGGCGCGCTAACGAGTTCGACAAGAAGGACGCGCGGGAGGCGCCCTGCGGATTTCCCCGCACCTCACCCCCTCAAATCTGTATGAGTGTTGAATCACCTCGCCTTAAGTAGTAAGCGAGTTATCAATTACGGCTGTCTGGCACAACAGCCAGATTACCGGGTCACTTTTTACGGTTGTTTTCGCCAAAAACGGATTGTAAGTACATTTATTAAATTAGTTATTTGGTCTAGTTACTGTGAAATTGGAATGACTTGGAATTGAATGTCTGATAAGCTGTTATTTTGAGATGAAAGTTTAGCTTATCAGATATCCCAAAGGTTTTGTATTAATTATAACTTAACCTTTCAACCAGGTGTGAACATCGAAGCAACCTGTTCTTTTTTAAGTAATGTTCAAACCCTTCTTATTCCATTTTCAAGTAGAGTATCCTTTCCTTTCCGTATACTTACTATACAGCATCCAACTTTACACCAATCAAAAACAATTGTTTTAGGTAGGTACTCAACAGCATACGATATGATATGCGTAAACGTTAGGTAAAATAAAGCAATTCATATGATCAAATATGTACATCAAAGCAATTCTATAGTAAAAGCATAATCTTCAAGTCTTGAAAATAGGCGTCGAGGTGTATAAATTTACATAATGCAATTCGTCTAGACTAGACGAAGTGCGCTCAGCAGGCGCGTGCCGAAAGGCGACCGTCTAGAGGTGAACCGAGTCGTAATGCAAGTGCACTTATTGAGAGAACGCAGCCACGACCTGCCGCCAACTAGGTACCTGCCTAGCTCTATTACACACGCACCAATGTCACACACCTAATACAATAATGTACTAGACACTAGTCAAGTCATATGAAATAAGATTTGTTTTATTTACTTCTACGAAGGCACGTTAAGGCTGTGGTATCTTGAGTTTATGTTTCTATTATTTCTGTTTGCAGTCTGGACTGATAACGGATATCTTTGTATTCTAGCAAACACAGGTAGTATCTCTAATAGTTTATTTTAACGCAAATTAGGTTATCAAATCTTATAATATACCACAATTCTTAAAAAAAAAAAACATATTTCTATGCTTGCCTGCAGGCTCTAGTGATACGGTTAGGTATCTTGTAATCTCCTGAATACAGGTAGTCTCTCTCAAAGTTAATAAAGAACGCAAAATAATCCAATCTGAAAACGAAGTATACCTACGAGAATTCCTCAATAAACAAAATTATTGAAATTACATGCCGTTTCAATTAATGTCGTGTAATCAACGATTAACCTAGTTGCCAATTAATTAAACTAGGTTTTCGCCTACGCTTGTTAGTTCCACTTCTAGTGTCAACAAACTGTCAGATATTATGACGTAGCTAACGATAACGGTTTTGTTCTGCAGTACAGGTGAAAACTGTGAAAAGCTTTACAATCTGCGTTAACATCGGATGGGTTAGCACTACCTGTCCACAACAATAACCGTCAATGTACTCTTTGTATTTTTAGCTTTAGATTAGATGACGTCAAGTCGGTGGCGATAGCTGTTTGTCTAGTCTAGACAGAGCAGCGGAGTGGAGGACAACAGACGAAGCGTGCCGAGCGTCTGGAGGTGAAGCGAAGGCCTCTCCATTGCCTTTTACGACTAAATGCATTCTGGACCGTCTGGCCGCCTAGATCCTAGACGACTGAGAATTCAACAATGTTATATTTGCCATTCGTAAGTATTTATCGCCGTCTGTTTTATCTACGTGAAATTACACGACTCTATTTATTCGTCTTCTTTAGAAAAAGTTTCTCTAATATTTTATCAGTTATTTTTGTTTCTTTAGTTTTTCAGCAGTTCACAAAATTATTAAGGAAATAAAGATCATACATAAGTAGAGATCACAAAAAAAAAAAACAACAAAATGACTAATCACCAATGCCAAAAGTATCGTAGTAGTTGACTAAGATTCGTGAATTCTGTGTGAAGATACCTGTCCATACCTGAAGAGACTATCAAACCTGAAAAAGTCAGTATACTGCAAAATAATTATATCTATTTACTAAACTCCATTGTACCACAAATCTGCTCATTTACCATTTCCCTGTCTGATAACTTAGAAGCGAAGCATCGTTCGAGTTAATCGAAGGCTTAAAGGCAATTAGCGAGCACAGTACACACTCGTGCAACAGACGGACGGTAATATTAATTAGTGGCGTGTACAGAGTACAGAGGGCGCGGGCGGCGCGACCAGCGTCTAGACAGCCTACGCCCGCCTCCCACGCCGACGTGCACCGCGAACGCACCCCTTTGTCACAGACTTCAGTTAGCGTACCTATACTCGAACTTAACTCAAATATTTTGCTTTGTTTAAAGCATGACGATGTATACTTTGCTTTATATGCAAATTGGCTTAAAGTGACGTGTTTTGCCTTTTTGTTCTTAGTATAAATGACTTATGATGATGGCTTGTAATTATGTTTAAAATAATATTATCAGCCTATAATGATCCCACTACTTGGACACACGCCTCCTCTCGGTGAGGGTACGCCGTATTCCACCACGTGGGCCCCAGTGCGGGTTGGTAGATGCCACATGCCTTTGATTTTCTTTTCGGTTCTAGGACATGCCGGTTTCGACACGATATTTTATTTCACCGTTTTGAGGGCAGTGGTGATGAAATAATAATAATATCTTAGGACAACCAACACAGCTTTATCTGATCCCAAACTAGGCAGAGCCTGTACTATGGTAACCAGACAACTGATAAACATACTTATATATTTCTAAATACATACGTATTATAGATAAATTACACCCAGACACAGAACAAATGATTGTGCTCAGCACACAAAGATTTGTCCTGGGTGGGAATCGAACCAACGACCTCAGTCTTAGCAGTCAGGGTCACTAACCACTAGACTAACAGGCCAGTCAAATAATTTGCTCAAAGTAAAGCACCTGTCTGAATTCGACCCTACTCGTAAGTCGCGGCCGTTACTTGGCCCTCACTGCTCTTGTATGTATAGAATCTGTTAATAGTGCGACTATGTATACAATCTGTTAATAGTGCGACTATGTATACAATCTGTTAATAGTGTGACAAAGCATTTTCGAAAAACTGAACTTAATGTAAAATCCCACTAAGTTGTACACAGCTAGACACTTATTAGACCCAGTAACGTTATTACAGGGGACTGTTGATGTCTGTTTTGGGTGTGTTTTACGAGTAACTTGATTAAAAGACCATAACTTCCACCCCCCATTTATGACTGTGACAATTTCCTAAAAGGAAAAAGTTAAAGTGGTTACCTAAACGATTATGCGATTGGTTGTTTAGACTATAACTTAGATATTTTCTAGCAGCTCATAAAATAATGATATTATAGGCTACTTTAGGATTGACTGTTTTGCTTTTTAGCGTAGGTATTGCATAGTTTAATCCGCCAGACAAGATAACTGTATCATAGCACACCTAGACCATTAAAGTGGCTGGATTTAGTTACAACAACTATTTTGCCTAGACGCCGCGCCGCAAAAACTGTGTGCAAACATTTGTGAGCAGCATGTTAACATTTTTGTGACTGACATGTACCTGTGACTCATAGTAAGTGTATCATTTGGAAAATACGTTCGAAATTACGATCAGTTAACCTTGCTGCAAATATAGACACCTACATTTAGTATTTGATTTTATTTTACTCCTTCCTTGTATGCCTTTAAGTCTATGCTAAATAAATGCATTTTCTTTCTTTCTTTGTATTTCTCATATCTAATAAATCCATTTGTATACTTTTTTTATAAAAACAAATAAAACTATTTGTTCTTTTTGCGTATATAAAACCTTAAAAAACCTCATTTCAATTCCAATTTTTTAACATAATAAAAGAATATGAATGGTGAATGATTGCTACATATTAGAATTCAGAGGTATCAGTGAATTGCGTGCAGTTACTATACAGTCTCTGTTTATATTAGGCAGCGTCTAGACGCGGGGGCGTACGTGCGCAAAGGTTAGATAGGTCCTTTCCTTCCACGACCCTTCAGTGCCGTTGTATGCGGAATTAGGTCACACACACAAACCTAGATTTTTACTACAGAAGCAAGTTAGACCAGTGAAAATGTTAAGACGTTTTCATAAGACGCTTTCTTAATCTTATCGTCCATTTTCTTCAGAGAAATAAGGCATTCTTTTTTTACTCTTAACTATTATGGAGTTCTTTTAAAATGAATGATATTTATCGATCGATTTTTTTTTTTTTTTCGTCGTCTGCGATGCGCGGTCGGAAACGGACGCGTTTGCGCACTTCAGCAAGAATATTTTATTCGCGTTTTGTGCAGCGGTAATAGCTGCCCGATTTGTTCGCAATGGCTACAAATCAAGTCATTGTCAACGAGCTTTTGGCATTCGTCAAACATGCCATCGACTACATGGACGAGGTCAGCATCTTGCAGATCTGCAAGTCTTCATTTAAAGAGGAAGAGGTATGCAGTGCCAAGTTGCTGCTGTTTCAAACACTCGACCAAGTCGGACAGATGCCATCTCGACGGAGGGATGGTGGCGAGAAGAGTCTGCAGGACATCATCGACCTGCTGAAGAGGACCGATCCGGATGACGTGCCAGATTTTGTAGTGAAGGACTTGCACAAGCTGCCTCCAGTCACTTTCGATCACGTTGACGTCACCAGGCTGCTGAAGGACATCACGTCTCTGAAGGTGAGCCAGGCCGAAATGAAATCCAAGTTGGAGTCATCGGATGTCATCATTGGTGATTTACGAGCCGAAGTAGCGTTGTTGCGCAACGCTATTCCGAAAAGTGGGTCACCGGAAGGCTCCAACGTGAACACACGTCGCGGAGCACAAAATGCTTCTGTCTGCAGTTTTCAGTCGGCGAGTGAATCGACGTCGCCGGCTATCAAGAATGCAGACGTTGCATCGTGTTCGGCTGATCGCGTCGCACCTGCCGGGGAAGCAACGCGTGTAATAGGTACATCGACTCCCAAATGTGCCTATTCTACAATAGTCGCCAAGACGAAACCTGCTACGTCGGAAACAAAACGACAAGCAGAAAGATCCAAGAAGGGTAAGCAGAGTCGCTCGGTATTGAGAGCGACGAAAGGCGCTATGGTGGACCAAAAACAGCAGGGACCATCGAAGCACACGTGCGATGAGGACGGCTTCATCAAGGTGGAGAGAAAGAAAAAGAAGCCTACTTATCGCAACCAGTGCGGGACAGCGCTGGCAGGACCCAACATGCTGCTACGTCCTGCAGTACCGTCGACGCAGCTGTACGTGTCCCGTTTACACCACTCTACGAAGACTGAGGACATCGTCGAGTACATACGGGTGAAGACCAACTGGACCTTGAGGGTGGAGAAGTTGGAGGCGCGCCATAATACCAACTTTAATTCGTTTGTGGTGCGCGTTCCAACCCAACATTTGGTGACCTTTCTCAAGGAAGAGTTTTGGCCGAAAGGTGTGCTGTATCGGCGATTCCGAGGCCGGCTACGCGACACCTCGCAGCGTAACACGACGCCGTCACTTCGTGTGCAGTAGTTTTTAAGTATATTGTTTAAAATATGTATTAGTTTATTATTGTTTTATATTTATATGTGTATTGTGTTTTATGGGCCTTTAGTTGCCTGAAATAAAGGATAAAATAATAATAATAATAAACATATTAGCTGTTGCCCGCGATTTCGTCTGCGATCTAGGATGACAAGTGGCCTATGTCCTTAACCAGGTCCTGGGCCACCTTTTTACCAAATTTCATCTAAAAACAATCTGCTGTTTAAGCGTGGAAGCGTAAGAAACAAACGTACGATCGCATTTATTTATTGTAGTTAAGGATGCAGAACGATACGTACTAAAATAACAATAAATCGGGTGGGTAAAGATAAGTAGTACAATGAACAGACATCGTCTGACACGTCCGGAGTCTGACCCGACAGCGGCACAGACGGGTGTTTCCGCTTACGAGTTTATTGAGTTATAAAATAAAACCTGAACACTATTGCTTATAGTTATAGGTCAGTCCCATTGACTTCTTTTGATATCAGTGCAATAAAACTGTCATATAAACGTCTAGCTTTTATCAGCCGCCCCATCCGAACATTTCTGACGTAATACCTCGGTAATACCCCTATTTTTCACCCGAACGGTCATGAGAAGATAGTTCTATGAACACATTTTAAAGTTTTCGGTTATCTAGATAGGAAGACCAATATAAGTAGGTACAAATGCCTTAAATATGTAGTCTCTATGCTTGCATCATTCAACTAATGAGAATGTAATCATAATAAGTATCTTATTTTATATCCGTAAAGTTCAAGTCATGATTAACAAATTATTTATAGACTAAATGTTTTGACTAGCGAGATTTATTACGAAAATACTTATACATACACAAGTGCGCTCACTGAAAAATATGTGAAGATGTCTATCATGTATCTGAAGTGTGTGTGTATACTTGGATAGGTCTAATATGTGTTACTAATAGTGTCTAGACTTCGTTTAACACTGCTTGATTTCGTAGACATTAACACAACTATGTGTAGGTAAACTTAGTGTTAACTTTGCCAGAAGGTCGCTCAGGTCAGGCCGCAAAATTTGTTTTCAATATAATATTCGATAGAATTAGAACCATTCTCGGTATTAATTTACCTGTATATCGATACTACTTAGGTACCAATACCTATAAATTGGAAATTTCGATAAAACCTAAATTGTTTGGTCATTTCTGTGACCGAAATAGGTGAAACATAAAGCTGCGACGGACGATTGGGTTAAGAACAGAGATCTGTTCGAGTGACTTTAATACAATCTTAACAATTCGTAGTCTTAAGCTTAAGGCTAGCACTTCATTTAGGTACAAGGAGCAAGTGGGTAGGTACTTATTTTTAAAGTGTAGTTAATAAGTATATTGACGCTGGCGTAAACAGCTACCTACGTCACACGTACAGATAAATTGTACTTGACTCAAAGGTAAGTTTAAAACTTAAACCCGACTGCTGTAAAATCACACCCTAAACAGTATGAAACATGAAAATATTTTCAACTGAAAGCCGTGTCGTATGTAGGTACGCCTCAATTTTCTTTTTTGCTCGTTCTCAAGGATGCGCCATATTCAATTTAATGTGACGTCATATAGCCTAAAATCAGCGAGCGGACGATAAAAACGTTTCCAACGATACCTAATTTGTCAAATCATGATAAGTAGTTTAGAATGTATGAGGGAACAGATGAACACACACACATACATACATACTGGTCAATAATATAATCATAACCCTTCTTTTCTTCGTCGTAGTCAGAAACACTTAATAGCTGAACCAGTAAGTAAGAAGAAACCTGAAACGTGAGAATTATAGATTGTTAGGTTCGTCCTCCTCTTTAAGAGAAATACTCTCAAATATCTAAAGAATACACTGCATTTACCTAAAGTGCAATCCTTTGATGCAGGTATTACGTGAACTAGTTCAATATTATGAAGAAAAGAGATTCAATATTTGTGACTGATAATGCCGTAAAGTCTTTGAGAGCGGACGATAACGTTATCACTTATCAAAGTGGAGAGTGTCTAGACTGTATAAGGTACCTACTTACTATTTACTATACGCAACAAGTCTACGACATTTACTAGATAACTGACTTAACTATGGTACAGATCTCCAAGAAAAAGTATGCGCTTCGACAATCTTCGTCTATCTTTGGAAATACGAGCGCGGGATGATGAGATCTAATATAGAGCTGTTACAACCGTGGAGGTGCTTGGCTACTTTCTATCACCATGTTTAGAAATTAAATACTAACAACTACATGCAATTAAACACAACTGTTGAGTGGCAGATGACGAAGTGCAACCGGAGTAGGTACAACACGACAAAGAAAATTTGAAAATGCGTAATGAGGTGCTATACTAGCACGGCAGTACAAAACTTAGAAGCTTTGCCTATAGGGAGTAAATTTTTGTTACGACTTTGGTGTTCATTCCGAAAATCGAAGTTTATCGAAGCGCAAACCTTTTCTGATTTAACTGCATCTATCTACTCTCTAATCTCTAATTATCAGTTGTCTGGTTACCATAGTACAGGCTCTGCCTAGTTTGGGATCAGATAACTGTGTGTTGGTTGTCCTAAGATATTTTTTTTTATTTTTTTTTATTTATATTTTTGCCAGGACTTTAACAATGCAAACTTTGAGTAAAGGATCTTGTTATATGTTCGTACTCTTGCAACACGGCTTTGTTTATTTTATCTTAATGTCGGCCGTAGGTTACCTTTTCCATTTTGAGTCAATTTGGTTGGAATTTTATAAAGCATCCTCTATTGAACAAGTTTTAAATAAAATTTTCTTCCGTTCTGTGACAGTTCGTGGTTATTTGGATAGCTTTGCTGATCATCTGGATTATCTGGCTGCAATAGGTTGGAAGGTACAATAATAGCCTTTTCATTTGTTATTTGTATCTTCTTCTTCATTCCCTCGCGATCACATAAGACGCGTCTCCAAGTTATGCGGTCTTTTGCAGAGTTGACCACTCGGTAGATGCTGCCTCCAACAGCCTCGCTGCCGTGAGCGCGTTTTCTTTTCACCCAGCCATATCATATATCATAAGCCATTTCAGAACCTGATATTTGTACCTAAGAGCCGTTTAAAAAAATGATTTCTGACATTATATAGCGCTTAATTAAACCGTGTCCATCCTCGATAGGTACCTACATGAAGTGCAGACAAAACATAAAACGTAAATTGTAAACAGCAATCCGCTGTGCCTCCGACGTTGTTTACTTTTTGAAGCAAAACATTGCGAATAAAGTAAGTCGTTCGCAGTGCAAACTGTCTGCCCTTCCGTCGCCCTTTGTCTGTCTGTCTAGGCTATCACGATTTTCCAGTACATATACACACACTCCGACACCGTTATACGGACCTTTTGAGCCCACAAACACACTGAACTAAATAGTGTTTTAAACACAGTTGCGAATCCATAACTAATGATAAGGTTAAAAAATATGAATGCCTAATGCGTCATGTACACGCATTTATCGTCAATTCTTATTTCTATTACTTACGAGTATATTGAAAAATACATGTGCTGCATACCTACGTATCATGAATTCATGAAAGGCGAGAGACTAAATATGACATTTTTACACATAAGAGACTTCATTTTATTTGGTAACATGTTCAGTTTTTTGTGAAAACTAGTATCTAACTTCGAAAAACATAAATAATGAAATGGGTAGAAAATTATTCACATGCAAAACCACAAACACAACACGAGTAAATATTCACAACGCAAATAGAACCCACACATCGGGTAACAAATTTTAATAAATTAAAGGTAGAAAGGAAAGGCCTTTTAAATTAAAGTCGAACCAGCTTAGTAATAAGGTTACTAAGCGTTAGTTTAGGGCGCCGTAGGTCACATCTTTTGACCTTTTAGAATAGAGGCAGCTTTTCCATTCGCGTAAGGCCCCGTCCCACCGCCGACGAGGAAGCGTCTGTACCCACATAGGTATCAACTAATTTATCGCTCAAGAAATGTACAAAAAATTGCAAGTCTCGTGTCAATTAAAGTGATCGCTGACTACTCATTTGTCGAAGTGACCACTGGCCCTAGTGTGAGTTTCTTAAACCATCTCGATCTAATGCATCGATCGCATTCGGCTCTCTAATTGGACCTTCACGATGCTTTCGATGCTTTCAACCGAGATGGTTAAAAGAGACTCACACTAGGGAAAAAGAGCTATCAAAAGCCTCGGTCACACACAACGATTAATCGCTGCGAATGCCTACTCGCCGCGAGCATTCGCTGTATGTGACAGGCTATTCGCTGCGAATAGATTCAGTCGCCGCGAGCTGAATTCGCCGCGATTTGAATTGAGCATGTTCAATATTACTCTCGGCGAATGCGCATTCGCCGCGAGTATTCGCTGTGTGTGACAGGGTACTCGCTGCGAATAGTAATTCCGAGCAGACGACATTTTGAATTTGCGCACCAACAGACTCGAAATTCTCGTGTAAAACTCGCTGTGTGTGACAGGCAGGCAGCGAATTGTCGCTGCGATCATTATTTGCAGCGAAAGCACTCGCAGCGAATATTCGCTATGTGTGACCGAGGCTAAAGATAATTCTCTTTTCGCTGTGCGACACTCGCTTGGCGGGCAGAACACTCGCTGAGAAACATACGCTTTGTACATAGATACATACCCATACCAGCTAGTAATCGGTCGTCGCCATCGCGCACTGGCTGCTCGATGCTCGCTAACTCGTTTTTAGTTACTACTACGTTTTTACTCGCTTCTCGTTAATCGTTGGCGGTGGGACAGGTGCCTTAATGCCGTAGGTAAATAAAAGTAATATGCTTGAGAAAGTTTATAGGCTGTCTGGTCTAGACGTCCCGCCGAACGTCTCGCTCGACACAACACAGAACACGGCGGCGCTAACAAAACTTTGAATTTGTATTTGACGTTGCTGTTGCGAAATAAAGCGAAGGAGACATACCACTACTTACAGTAGGTAGTTACAGTTTAATTACGATGGAATGTAGACTGGGGATTTAACAAGATATTCTGTTACAGGGGACGATCTCTTGGTACATAAATAGGTAGCTACCTATTTTACCTACTTACCGTGGTATTTACATAGAAAGGATACCATTTTGCTGAAAACTTACCAACCTTTGTAAATGAACAGAAACCTGAATATGTGGTTTTATATCATTTATGCATGTCAATAAAATGTACAGAAGGAGTCTTCCAACTGGTGGAAAATCCGAAAGTTATCATTGTTTGTTCACTAAACGGTTTTATTTAGCTTGACCCCGCAAATAAACTTCAAATCTTGCGATAGCTTTTAGCTGATTTTTTTTTAGCCGATTCTTATGAAACTTTGGACTCATCTTGAGTTCTCGTGACAATACAATATTATAATAGATTCATGAGAGTCTGATGATGGAGTCTAGAGGTGTACAGTGGAACTCTTCAACCGTTAATAGTTACCTCGTCAAGTTTGGACACATTTGGTTGGTGTTGACGAGTTGTATACCTACAGTACGCTTGGTGACGAGGGTTTGTAGGCGACCTCAAATAAAAATGTAATGATCAGGTTATTCCATGGGAATAAGTAGGTAATGATTAATTGTTTGAATCCACCCAGGTTAAGGTTTCTGTACTGTGCCGAGAACAGTGTGGTGTTAAAGTTGGGTAAAAATTATACTTCGTTAGCAATACACCACCCAAGACAACGTGAGAAACGTGCGGAGGATGGTGTGGTATTTGAGTGGTAAAAAATTATACGTCGTTAGAGTTTCACCTACAAGGCTGGGCACATTTTGTTGTATCTTACCCCTATTATACGTGGAACTCTCTAACTCTAAATACGTGGTCGACTGTTTATGTGTTCAATAATTTTGGAAACAGTATTGAAGGCAAAATTAAAATTTAAAAAAAACCTAATTAGAAAATGAAAATAAAAAATACCTTCTTAAAATGAACGGTTCTTTTTAAATTAATCAGCTATAAGTACGAAAACCTCCAAAATATTAACATTTGGTAAGAAATCATGCAATATTAACAGTACTCGGATTTCAACGGGTAGGTTCTACCTATGTGTTGCTGGGTCAGCGGAATAAGTAATAATCAAGGATTTGTCACACAAATGATTCAGATTCCTATTTAAAAGCAGAATCTGAATCATTTCATCATCATCATTCATTATCAGCCAAAAGACGTCAAATGCATAGAGAACGCTGCAGCCCATTCTCTAGTAAGTGAAGAAATGGAATGGTGCATGGTGCTCTTTACGTTCGGCACCACACGGAACATTCAGAATCAATTCTGAATTATTTAAAGGATACCTATCTAGCTAGGATACCAATGCATTTAATCTAAAAATACCTAAGAATAAAAGTTGTGTAATTGTTAAATTCTTCTCTGCAACAATGATGAAAAAATGACTGTCTCAGCGGACGATAATAATTTGTTTCAATCTTTCTTTAACAATGTTTACTACATAATTTTTCTAGTAGAAGCAACTTAGCTCGGTAAACATCACTGTTTTCAATTGTTAGAAATAAGATTTATATTTTACGAAAGTTATTTGTAAGTTCAGTAACGAATTAGGAAACCTACTAATATTTTTCATTAATAAAAAAAAGTTGTATCAATTTATTCGCATTATTCCGTACGTGGAATATGTGCGCGGCCTCCATCTTGATTTTCCAAAGCAGGAAAATTTCAAAAAAAAAACCACTCTATTTTCATAAAAAACTAACTAATTTTTCTATTCATTTCTTCTTGTCTGTTTATATATGTGTGTACAAATGGTTAAATAAATAAATAAAAAGTATCAATGACCGAATTCTGATACTTTTTACTGTGATTCAATAACGTCTTGATAATGATTTTCACGATTTTATGAAAAATTTTTGCGTAAAAATCGTATCTTTTTTTGGAAAATCGCTGAATAGTATTATTAGAACTAAACTTTTCCTAATTTTTATCACGGTGTTGGAAAGAGCGACCCCAAAAGCTTAGGATTTCATGGGAAAAAGTTTTCAGACGACTCTTTCATCGAAAGTTATACGTTTGAAGTAAACGTAAAATTTTGGTCACTTTGGGCGTTAATGAGTTAAACTAGTTTTGTCGCCACTGTCGTGCGGCCTACAGTACTAAAACCAAGCTTTTTGTTTTTAAAATCCATAAATTATTTCAACATTTTCAACAAACATTGATGTGGTATTTACTTTTCCTAGTTAGATACTGAAGGCACGTGAACCATTAGATATAGGTAGGTACTAACAGTTACTAGCTACTGCCTAACTACCTACAAACGTCAAAACTCTTAAAACAGTTACCTAACTAATATTACCGATTGCATGACATCAAAGGATTGAATAAACTTCCTTCACCGTGACTTTTGATTGTTAAATAGGCATTATTAATTCCTTTTTATTGCTTGATCGATTTCATTCATCACCCGAGCAACATTCTGCATAAGGAACCGAAGGGTCGGACGCTTTATCTAGTAGTTTCGAATACTTACAAGAATACAGTTCAGTTCTTGCTGCGTTAGCTATTTTTAAGTACACTGATATTACTGTAAAATGGAAGCCACGTCAGCACCTGCTCCAGCTAATATAGGCGGTCGGCGGGAGCCTTCTACTGATCCTGTTAAAGCTCAGGGCATATTGTAAGTATTGTTTTTTTTTTTTTTATTATTTAAAAGGCTACTTTATAAACGGTGTCCTGAATAAAACCTAGTTCATAGTGTGAACGTTTTATGATGAAAGATGATGAATAGACTGAGTGAATGATGATATGTTTAGAAAAGGGGTGACTACTGAGTTGACGGCTAATAGAGAAGTATGGAAGAAACAGACGTGTTGCGCCGACCATATAACTTGGGATAAGCACTCCTCAAGTCGTACTTTAAACGTTTCTAGTTCAGGTTGAGAGGAAAATGATTTCTTGCTCTAGTTAGGTTAGGTAGGCGCTAAGATAATTATTTACTTTTTCCTTTAAATATCTATACAAGAGTCGGCATCTAATCGGATCACCGCATATCTACGAAATGATAGATGATAAGGATCTATTTTATCATATTTCTCCGTGCCAAGGAGATATGCTACTTTAGGCAATAGATATCGCTTATCATGTCAACAAGTCCAGGATTTGTTATCCCTTTGAACTTTAGTTACATCTACTGTTAGGTTGGTCTGACCTCTACCAAAAGCACAAATATATTGCAACCAGTCGCACCAGATAAGCGTAACGGAAATGAAAAGGTAGTTTGATACTTTGTTTCCAATCATTGGCTTACGGGGACTCATACCAAAATAAATGGTGGGCGAACTGAAACAGAAACCCAGGCCAAATTAGAGTCAGGAATAACTGATGGACAAAACTGTACAGGTAGGTACTTAGCTACCTGTCTATCTATCTTGGTGTGTCGGGCTAAACCCGAATAATCGGTAACGATAGAACTACATCAGATTCTATAATTTCGATTAAACATTCTCAAAGCATCTGGGACACAGAAACTCCAATTGCTTGTTCTTTATAACATTTGATCCCAAATCAAACTGGAGGTAGGTAGTTACCTTCTCCATAAATAAAATTTATTGGACTAGATTTTTTTGTATTTATCTAGGTTCTACCTCGTCCTCGTTATTTTTAAGCCGATTTGAATGACTATATTTGTGAAAAAGGTTTACTTAGACCCTTTTCACAAAAATTGTCATTAGATCTGCCTCGGCTAGTTGGGTCCATCTTATTCATCCGTAAAGATGAATAAATTCGTGGATAGAAAATGGAACTGTTCAATAAAGTAGACCGCAACTACGACAAGAAAATAAGACCTAGCAAGATTTTCTTACATAATTTTTCAGAAATTCAGTTATGCGAAAATCTAAATTAGCAGCGAAGCTTTGGCCGCAGCGATGGTATTTTTATAGCAAAATTAGAGAAATACAAGAAGAAGAAGCACAGAAATGCGGTGAGTAGCGAACACGAACGTTACGGCTTCTTAACTTCCTGCTCCCCTTAGATAAGTCACATCAGTTTAACTAAATATTTTCATGATTTTGCACCCTTCTACTACTCATCATCATCATCATTTCAGCCGAAAGACGTCCACTGCTGGACATAGGCCTCCCCCAAGCTCCGCCACTTCGGTTTTGTGCTTCCCGCATCCAGCGGATTCCTGCGGCCTTCACAAGGTCATCGGTCCACCTTGTTGGAGGCCTTCCAACACTACGTCTTCCGGTACGCGGTCGCCATTCCAGAACCTTTCGGCCCCATCGGCCATCTGTTCTGCGAGCAATGTGCCCTGCCCACTGCCACTTCAGTTTAGCAATTCTTCGGGCTATGTCGGTTACCATGGTTCTCCTACGGATCTCTTCATTTCTGATTCGATCGCGTAGGGAAACTTCAAGCATAGCCCTCTCCATTGCCCTGTGGGTGACTTTCAGCCTTCTAATAAGGTCCATTGTGAGCGACCACCTTCTACTACTGCCATAATGAAATTCCTAAATTCACTGACAGACAACATTTCAAGCTACTAGATCCAACGGATTAGGCTGACCTAATTCCCTGGGTCTGCACGGTTGAAATTTTACACAAGAGTATATCGTCGTTGCAAATTTAAAATCTCCTATGTGTAAAAAGTAACTTTTCGAGAAAAACGAAAAAAACTGTTTCCTGAAAAAGAAACTGAGGAAACATTCTTTTTTTTTTTTAGATGTAAAGTGTAAAGGACTTATAATGTATTGAGATAGAATTTGTCTTATATCAATGTGTCGTTCAGCGTATATTTATATAAATTTAATTATTTTTCTGCACATAGGAGATTTAAGTTGCAACTTTTTGTCACATAAGTGGTTTTACAGTTTATAACATCAGGCACATAGGAGTTTTCGATGGTCAATAAACATGAGATTTTATTAAATTAGCGAATATTTTAACGATACATTAAGATATTCACATATGAGTTTTTGCAATAGGTAGGTATACAAAATCGCTTTTAAAATATATGCATAGCTCGTATTTGTGAAAATTGTTACATAGGAGATTTTAAATTTGCAACGACGATATAATATATTGGTACATTATACCTAACGAAAGTAACCAGTAAGGAAGGATTTTTGAATTTACCGATGACATACCTATCTGATAGGGTGAACGGCTGGTAGGTAATTGTAAAACTTAATACCTACATGTTCTTTTTTGGAAGCCATATTCGTATATTTTCTTTACTAAATTTGTTTTGTAACGAGCCAGGCATGACAGTCGAAGAATATCGTGCAGCATTGCAATCACACAGCAGCCAACTGGAGCCCAAGCAGTATCCAGTAGTAGTAGATCCATCTCCGTGGCCCTTACCACCCACTTCAGCAGGTAACTTTATACCTACAGGTAAACCAAAAAAGGTATGCGCTTCGGTAGTCTTTGTGTTTCCGATTTAGCACGAGCGTCGCGCTGCAGATGAATCCCTCACAGAGGTAAAGCTTCTAAGTTTTGTACTGCTGCGTTTTGCACTTTTTGGAGTTGCAAAGTTGTTATCATGGTAAGACAAAATAAGCAAGCAGGTACTTCCACGGTTGTAACAAGTCTATTTAAAACATCATCATCACGCGTTTGTTTTACGAAGAATAAACGATGATTAAGCACATACTTTTCTTAGAATATTTGTAGACTTCTGTACCTAAGAGGCTTTTTAGTAAAGCCTTAAACAGCTAGATAGGAGTATAGGCTAACATGAAACCTAAATGTAATTTACGAAATACGAAACGTGGGTGGCCTACCACACCTCAGCTTATCCTTTCAGGGTATGAGGTTATGTTATGAAAGCGTTTAGTGGAATCTTGGTGTAGGATTGTCTTTAGGTCAATGCAACTACATCCTGTGATATGTGCTGCCTAAAGAAGTTACTACATCAACTCGATCTAAGTCCACAAAGTTAGATACCCTAAGGCGAAATACACCAAAGACAAAGGGTTGAAGAGGAGAGGAGATTAGGGGGGTAAAGAAGAGTTCTATTCGTGAAAAACTATAGGAACGGTAAGTATCTTTGTTACATAAACCGAAAATCGAAACAGATATCATTAATTTAAAAAGTTAATCAGAACTTTTAAGTACTTGGGTGTTAACGAGATCCAAAGTCCTTGAGTGTGGGCAAAGGTGACCGAAACGAGCTTAACGCAAAAAGTTAAAAGACCACGTTAAAAAAAATTTGTTAAAAGTCTACAAAATATTTAAAGAGAAAAAAGATATAACTTTCCAATTGAAAATATTTTTATTAAGCTAAGAACCTACTTAAAACAGTTTAAAAACTTTTTCAGCTATGATCGGGCGACGCGCGCAGTGCCCTCTGGAACGATTCGGTCGTCTGGTGAAAACCGACCGAGATTATCCGCTCCGCCCACCATTAAGGCCCGGACAAATTTACGACCCTTACAAGCAGACAGTTGTATTCTTAGGGTGCGTATACCTTCACCGAAATGTATATGTTAACGGCTTTAAGGTTTAGATCTCGTAAATTACTTGTGTTAGAGAGTATCACTGTCTTTGGGCTATCTGTTTCTTTGTAAGCATAGGCGCTGGGAGCAGGGTGCAAGATGGTTCATTTGCACCTCCCTCGCTTCAAAATAAATTATAGGTGCAAAAACATGTCTACCAAACAAAAAAGTATCCTAAAACGCCTAATACAATAATAGAAAACTTTTGAGAACGTGAACGAGTGAGAACGCTTTTGTGCATTAGACAAAAGTACCGATTTCCTGTTTCCAACAAACCAATCGACGCTAGGCGGGTACATTATCAAGCTTGCTTCGATCGCTCTTGCAGCATAATCTATCTTAATTCTTAAGCTCCTATGAAATTGACAGTTAATTCTCTTTCTAGCATGGACAACATAAAACTTCTCCATTCGAGGCGAAATGCAAACATTTTTGAAACACTTTGAGCTGTCTTGCGCGATACATTCTCTTAATTGTTAAGCTTTTCTGCCTAAGTCGACATAGTACGTATGGACAAACGACAACGCCTCCGCCCATGTTTGTATGTAGGACTCATTTTCATAGACCGATATCTTAGGTTACGTAAACTTTAATTTAAAACCGTTAGGGCGTTTGTCCACCAGCGCCGTCACCGGCACGTGTCGCCGAGAAATGAGATTATTCGAAACAAACGCGACATTCCGGTGACGGCGATCGTGGATCTATCGCAATCGAACTTGGCATCGTAGACACAACTAAGACCGGGCGAATGGCAGTGTGCGGATAAAACCAAAGTTGTGTTGATTGACAGTACATAGACCCTTTAAAATCTGGGGCCCTGACTTGTATCTACTACTTGAATACTGTAAAATGCAAGTATTAACAACCACCTTGATTTCGGTTTTCCGCTTTTCGCAAGACTTAAGTTCAGATTTTTGTTCGACTATTTCCAGGAGCGTTGACGGAGATCCTATTTCCTACAAGTTACCGCCGTCACGATGTGAGATAACGGACGAGATGTGGGCGCGCCCGCAACAGCTGACTGTGTCGCCCCTCGGGTGAGAAAACTTGGAACGAATAATGAACGAGACTGAATAATTATTATATGCTCATTTTTTTTTTATCGTATAACAAAACATGGTTAATCTCTAGACCCACCAAGGTTTCAAACATCGAGCCATTTTTGAATTTTGTCAAAGTTTAAGTTCTAATTTAAAAGACTGACGTGCAAGTCAGTCCTTTGGCAATCTTGTAATACGTTGTCGGAATAACATTCAAAATACATTAACTAGCTCGAAGGTTTGAACTTGGACTAAAGTTGTAACACCTTTGGTAGGGAGACGGTTTAAAATCTTCTACTGTCTTTTTATATATCATGTCGAAAGCAATATCTTTATAAAAATCTCTTCCTCCACGCAACCGTCAATCTAGTCTCTTTCTTAACTTCTTACGCACTTTTTAAACATTTTTGTACACAATCATAATTAATACGATACTCCAAATATATTTTAGTGTAAAAGTATTTTAATGATTCCATTTATAAAATTAATTATATTTTCATCGAAATGTTGGGCAAGACACTGCATTTGTGAGATTATTTCGAACTGTTATCGGTTTTGGAAAGTTTTAATCTGCGACGAATTATCGATTCTCGGATTAATATTAAAAGGATGTGAGCGATGTAACCTATTTGTGAAGGATTTAAAATTAAACACAAAATAAAACGTTATAAATGTCATTTATTTACATCATATGTGTCCATGTCTCTTCGTAGCGGCGATGGGCGGCAACTGTGAGACGATGTTTTCGGGCAACACTTCTAGTGAGACAGCTTCATCATTGTCCAGCCAGTGGAAATCAGCCAAGTACTAAAACAATTGAATAAGAGTGATTTTATAACTTAACACAGGCAGGCTACAAGACATGAATCTCTTTTACCGTGTGGTGCCGGACGTAAAGAATAACACCACCCCATTTCTTCTCGTGCGTGTCGTAAAAGGCGACTAAGGGACTTACTAGAGAATGGGCAGCAGCGTTCTCTATGCATTTGACCACCATACTGCGATCGCCAACCCGCCTGCCAAGCGTGGCAATTATGGCAAAGCCCCCCAAATTGGGGGAGGCCTAAGTCCAGCAGTGGACGTCTTACGGCTGAAATGATGATGATGATGAAGTAGAAAATTCGGAATTCAATTGAGACCGTTTTTTTTACCTTTGCCCTTCTTGCAATATTAACTAGAATAGTTCCATTGTCATGAATGGTGAAGTTTTATTTCAGAAAAGATTTCTTCCGTAAATATAGCACATCTAGTTTTATAAAAGTTAGTTTTTACAGAGCATGTCTTTCTTTTTATATTTTTTTTTATACAATTAATACCCGGATACTGTAGGTATTAAAATTATTTCTGGCTACCCTTTTTTATTGGGTGGGAAATCATTAAATGATGTGTCCCGCTATGGGTGGAGCAGAAGGGCGTTTCAGACTTTTACTGACTAAAACCCACCCGCGTTCCTTCAGTTGCCTGTGCCAGGGCCACGGTAACTATTTCGAACAAATCTCGCGACCCTGCCAGAATCTCTGGCTACCCTAGTGAGTTATTCAGGGCTGAATCAAGGCAGTTAGAACCGTAGTACGTAATTATTAGGAAGTCATACAAATGGTCCAATATTCATTTATAATAAAAGTTACCTTTGCCGAATGTATGCGTGTTGGAACGTACTATTGCGATCACCGACTTGTTTCATTGACACTATTAGTCTAGTTTATTGTTTTGTTTTGATACTCTATTAACAAGGCACAACATACCAATAAAGGTTGGGGTGGAGCGATGACATAAATAGTGCAAAGTACTGAAGTTAACTCATAAGATCTAATTGGTATTACCAACTATCAGTAACATGAATAGAAAATAAAAAATAGCGCTCCAAATAGCGCTTTTTATGAATTCAATAAAAAAAAAGAAACATTACGAATTGTGCTCACCTTAATAGGTACAATTTTGAGAGCGACGTTCTGACTACCAGGTTTCGACTTTCTTTTAGCTACTGGTTCAGCTACCTCCTAAAAATAAACAAAATACATTGAAATTAATCTACAAGTAACAAATAACTAGTTACTAGATTATACAAAATTACTGGGTAATATTTTATCAATACTTAATACTACTTAATATCGATAGCTGTTTTGAACCTCTTCGGCCAAGCCAAAGCAGTTTTAAACAGATATCGATGAAATTCAGATACAAACAAACAAGAGGGGTAATTGCGGAACTTTTTATCGGTAGGAATTGGTTTAATATTCATAGTTAAACAACATTCATTGCGTTATTTACATTGCTGAGCCGACAATTTATTCGAACAAATGACGCAATGGTTTAGAAATAATCTTCAATCCCATTCCGATTCTGATAAATTGTGCGTTTCGCAATTAGGGTGCTGGTGGGCCAAGGTTGTAATTTTCTGTCATTGAACTTTCGATTTTCGGCACCAGATAACCTGGGGATGATCTGGGACTTTGGGAAAAAATAACTCAAGTTAGGAAGTTTCAAAGATAAAAGGCATTTGTCCAGTTTACATAGTCATGGGAATTAATTTTGAAGCACTGACTACTAATTTGAATTGTCGTGTTGGTATATTCAAATACTGTCATTTTTTGTGAGTTGTATGAAATGTCTATAACACGGAAAAATTACGTAGATTGTGAATTTCCTTATCAATTAATATCGCTGACTATAAGTACATCAGGAATTTTCTATTTATTTGTAACCAAACTGACCTGTTTAGTAGTTTTCTCCATGATCCACAGCGAGGTTTCATCTTGGAACAGCACGGCGTCACGCGTCGGATGCGCGCTGATAGACGACACGGCCGACCGACGCGACAGCCATTCGGGAGGCAGCGCCGCACCCGGCCATTTTGTGAACCGCTTGTCTTTTAGCTCATATTCTACTATCTACAAGATTGATAAACATTATTGTATGACAGTTTTGTTTAGTGTGAAATGCTGAAAGGCAAATGCACAAGTAATTTATCTCCAGAACAGTCGCTCAAAGAGCAACTACTCCAGGGATACATTGCAACCGGCGTGTGTGTAAGACCAATTGTATGAACCTAAACGAGGCAAAAGGAATATGTAAAGATCCTAGCAGGTGGCGTTCTGTAGTTTCTGCCTACCCCCCTGGGAAAAAGGCGTGATTTTATGTTTGTATGTATAAAAGTGGACATTCTACATTATTCTATCGAACACTCGCGTGACGTGACGTTTTGGATGCACTACCTCTAAATAGATAATAGATATCAATATTGCTACTACAACCAAATAAAGTAATTTAAGAAAGTAAAGTCCCTAACTCTTTTTTTCTTGTTGGTTTTATCAAGCCATCTCTTTTCTATCATTTTGGCTTGTAGTGAATTGTAAAATGAATGAAAAGTGTGTATGTGTGCTGCGCTGCACGGAGCAATTTTTTCAGTTGTTTTGTACGTGTATAACATATCTCTTTATTAGAATATCATTGGACCCCCGTATGTTTTAAATACGAATGTATATTTGTTGATTTCTTAAACGACGCTGAGGTTCGATCACTTACCTTCTGATCAACGTACGTCACAATGAGGTTTTCTTTTTGACTATCAACAGTAAGTGCCGACGGAACGCACTGGTACTTGGGTAAACTGATGTAAAACTCAAACTTCTTGCTGTTCTGCGTCCAAACGGCTATGGAGCCAAGAGTGTCTGCTACGATTAAATATGTCACACCCTTCGGACTTCTCTTAGAAATGTAGAGGTGTAATATTGATTTTGCTTTCAGATCTGCAATGTATCAAAATTTGTTCTAAATAAAGATAAAGGAAAGAAAACTTGTGATTACGTGAAGCGAATGTCCTGGAAACTATATGATGTCCATCAACCCGAAATGGGTCTGCGTAATGGACAAGGGCCCACTCCTTATCACAGGGAGGAGGCCTAAGGCCCAGCAGTAGTAATGTTGTAGGCTAATTGTTATTATTTGAAACAAATAATGAGGATCGAAATATGGATAACTAGCTTCTGCCCGCGACTTCGTCCGCGTTAAATTTCTTGCTCCCCCGACCCTTCCCGTCGCGTCGAATCGTCTACCCGTGCGATTTTCCCCGTTTTTGCAACATTTTTAGCGTGACGTTATATAGCCTATAGCCTTCCTCGATAAATAGGCTACCCAATACAAAAAGAATTTCTCAATTCGAACCAGTAGTTCCTGAGATTAGCGCGTTCAATCAAACAAACAAACTCTTCAGCTTTATAATATTAGTATAGATAGTATAGATATAGATTTTGTAGAGGTACGAAACGTTAACGAGAAGGTCGCAGTTATCATAAACAATACTCTTTTATGATCATTACTTGGACTTTCGAGCCTTTATGACATCTCAACAAAATTAATTGTGCTATCCAAAACACAGAAAAACTTCACAACTCACATACACACGAGTTTAACAGAAAGAACTTCTTAACTCACATTTACTCACTCTCCTACGAGTTAAACAGAAAGAAAAAAATACTTACATTTTTCTAAATTAATAGTCTGCACAGGGGTGGCTCCAGCTTCAGGGTCCACTTGTAGCACATGCAGAGTGCCAGCGGTATGAGCCACCATCGTGCACGAGTCTTCGGTGAAGCACACGCGGTCGCACCCGCCCTCAGGCAGGCCGTTGATCATCACTTTAGATAGGGATATATTGGACTGCTCTTCATCCTGCAATCAAATTTGTTATTATTTAAGAGTGATGAATATAAATGTGCACTGATGGAAAGGGTGAGAATGCCAAATAAAAGATGTTTTGATAGTGTGAGGCATGGGCGTACCCAGGGGGGGGCAGAGGGGGGCAGCTGCCCCCCCCCCTGGAGTTTGTTAACGTCCCTACTATTTACTTTTGTCGATAAAAATGAAGAAAAATAACTTTTTGATATTTGTATACATAATACAATATAAAACTTTAAAAAAGTTTATATAAGCAAGCGTGGTTTTTAAAACTATTATTTATTTTCAATTTTTTTGGGTGTTTTGAATTTTGTGACGTATGTCAGTGTAGTTTTCGAAGACGATTTTTTTGCTATCCTAGTAACCCCGGCAAGGAAAAGGGCACAAATTTAAAAAAAAATGTATTCTCATCGGTCCTTGATACGTATGCCAAATTTTGAGTTAATCCGACATTTTAAAAGGGGTCAAAATCATGTTCAAAGTTTCCGTTACATACGCATATACTAACATACGTATGAAACTAATATAAGCGTGTTAAAATCGTGCGATGCGCGATGCGCCCTTTCTACACACTCGCTAGTAGCGTTACAAGCAAAAATAACTTTAATTTCGGAAGTCGGCAAGTCAATAGCAGTGACAGGAAGTATTACAATATCATGACTCTGAACAAAGTGGATCAAATACGTTTTATCGAAGCCAACGCAAAAACTATCAAAGCAAAGTCGATAAAATTTATATGGTGGTCCCATATATTTTATCGACCTTTCGCACCTTGAAGCATAATCTATCTAATTTTTTTTTATCAGTTAGAAACAAAAGCAAAGTGGAACAAAGAACCACCTACTTTTTTGAAGTCGGTTAGCAAATACAATTCCCTGCCGCTCTAGGTGGAGCGGAAGGGCGTGTCAAACGTTTATTAACTAAAACCCACCCGGGTTCCTTCAGTTGCCTATGCCAAGGCAACAGTAAATCTTTCAAACAATTCGGTGGTCCCAGCGGACCCCTTCAGTGCTGCTGACATCTCTTTGAGGGGCGCGTAGTACACAACGCGCCGTCGACACGGGTCCTTACCGGGCGGCGAGCTACCCATTGCTCGCCGTCCACAAGCCCGCGCCTACGGTAGCCGGGAGTCTGGAGTCTACTCCCGACATTTGGGGCGTCTCTTCCTGCGGTGGCTAGGGGCGTGAAGGCGCAGAGATTGCCTTTCCCTCACGCGCTCCGCCTCCACCTTCGCGAGCATTACTACTATGCAGAAAGAGGTGACGGCTTCCCATGCCCTCTAGCTCCATACCATGGCCTGCACCAGGGCCGGACGCGAGAGGTCGCCGCCGCCGATCGCCTCCACGAGTACACGGTGGTGCTCCGCTCAGGCAGGGCACACCTCCACCATATGCTCCATCGTGTCCTCCAGGAGATCCACGCAGTGATAACACGAGGGCGTTTCCTCCCACCATATCCGGGACAGGAACCAGATAGACACAATCATACTCCCGAAACAGCCGTGTCCAATGAGGACCTGTGTAAGGCGGAAGGTTTGAACACCGTGGTGCCTCTCTAGCCACTCCTCAAAGAGGGAACTACCCGCCGCAATAGTGGCGTGCCCAAGTCTAAAATGCTGGACATAAGAAAATGCGCAGAACACAGGTGTTCCGCGGAAGAAGGGACTGAAAAATTCATCGATTCAGGTGAAGAAATTACTGCGGCTTTGAACTTTGAGCTGCGTTGACCTAAGACAGCAAGCCGCCAACAACAGAGGGCAAATCAACCAGCTGCCTACGTTCGTCGCTCGATGCGTTATCATCTTCACTTTTTTTTTTTTTTTTTTTTTTTTTTTTTTTTTTTTTTTTTTTTTTGGATGGGAAATCATCAAATGACTTCTCCCGCTCTGGGCGGAGCGGGAGGGCGTGTCAGACTTTTACTGACTAAAACCCACCCGTGTTCCTTCAGTTGCCCATATGCCAGGGTCACGGTATCTCTTTCGAACAATCACGCGACCCCGGCAGGCATCGGTCCTAGCAGACCCCTTCAGTGTGGCTGACATCTCTTTGAGGCGCGCGTGGAACACTACGCGCCGTCGACCCGAGCTTGGTCCTTACCGGGCGGCGAGCTACCCATTGCTCGCCACCCGCAAGCTCGCGCCTACGGTGGCCGGGAGTCCGCAATCGACTCCCGGCGCCCGGGGCGTCTCCTCCTGCGGCGGCCAGGGACGTGAGGGCGCAGAGACTGCCACTCCCTCACGCGCCCCGCCTAAGCAGTAATGCTCGCGAAGGAGGTTCGCGAGCATTACTGCTTCGCAGAAGGAGGTGACGGCTTCCCATGCCCTCTCGCTCCGTACCATGGCTCGCACCAGGGCCGGACGCGAGAGATCGCCGCCGCCGATCGCCTCCACGAGGACACGGCGGTGCACCGCCCAGGCAGGGCACACTTCCACCGTATGCTCCACCGTGTCCTCTAGACGATCCTCACAATGGAAACACCCGGGCGTTTCCTCCCGCTTTATCCTGAACAGGAACCCACCGAAGCACCCATGCCCGGTGAGAACCTGCGTCAGGCGGAAGGTGAGGACGCCGTGGCGCCTCTCTATCCACTCCTCAAAGAGGGGACTTACCGCCGCAATTGTGGCGTGCCCTGCGCTGGGTTGCGACAATCGTACCCGCCATGTCGCCATGAGATCCTGCCGGAGCTCTGTCCGCCGTGCCGCGATTTGTCGCGGCAGCGGAGTTTCGCCCCGGCGTTTCGCATCCTCGCGCCACTCCCACATGTGGGCGAGGACCTTTGCCTCCAGATCCCTTGGCGTTATCATCTTCACTTAAGGCGAGATTCGGCATAAACCATTCACCAGCATTTGCTCTTTCATTGTTCAGATAATCAAAATTATAGTTCCAAAATTACAAAAATGTATGGAGGAAGTATCTAAATTTTATGAATTAGAAAGGATCACATCTGAAGCCGAACTATGGCGCACTTTTTGAATGAATAAGCAGCAGCAGGTCTTTGAAAGTAATGGAATAAAAGAGTTAATAATGGAATAGCAGAATCTTTTTACCCGAAGGTGAAGACAGCCCTAGAAATTTTACTGGCAATTAATACCTTATTCCACCGCTACATTTGAAAGGTTCAGCACACTTAGACATGTAAAAACGTAGCTAAGATCGACCATAATTGAAGTAGATTAAATAGGCTTTGTATGCTCAGTGTATATAGAAAATTTGTTAACGCTATGGGCGATTATTTCATGAAAGACGTCACAAACTGTTTTCCTGAAGACCCTTGAAAGTTACTTCTAAAATAGCTATTGTATTTTTAAAGAATTAAAAAAAAACTTATGTTTATTTAATTGACTAAGTGCTTATAAAAAATCTGATTTGCCCCCCCCCTGGCCCAGAACCTGGGTACGCCCATGGTGTGAGGAAACATCATTCAGATCCACCCCGTCCCTTGCTGCCCTGTTCCAGCGACATCCGAAGTCGACGTCCGTATCCCCAGGGGGTGCCCTTTTCCGGCCACCGTAGGCGCGAGCTTGCGGGCGGCGAGCAATGGGTAGCTCGCTGCCCGGTAAGGACCAAGCTCGGGTCGACGGCGCGTAGTGTTCCACGCGCGCCTCAAAGAGATGTCAGCAGCACTGAAGGGGTCTGCTAGGACCGATGCCTGCCGGGGTCGCGTGATTGTTCGAAAGAGATACCGTGGCCCCAGCACATGGGCAACTGAAGGAACACGGGTGGGTTTTAGTCAGTAAAAGTCTGACACTCCCGCTCCGACCGGAGCGGGAGAAGCATTTGATGATTTCCCATCCAAAAAAAAGGGGGTGTCCTTAGCGTGTATCTGTTTATTTTAAAGTTTTTAAAGCCTTCATTTCTTGAAACAGCCTCAGGAATGTCCGGTTAAACAGCCGACAACCTTAATTGAAGTACAAGTTACCATATACCTTCTAAAACATAAATACAATGTGCAACATTGAAGATTACTGGGCGTAGTCATACTAGTTCGATTAAAACATTGTGAAGAAATCTGAACTTAAGTCATGTCGTCAACACACAACCATGCAACAAATAAAATCAACCATGGTGGTCTATAGACCATAGGTTATGGTAGTTCTTTTTTTAATTAAAAGCTATGCATTTCCAGTTTTAACAGATCTCGCATTGTATAGGCTTTACAAAAAAAAAAAAAAAAACAGTCGAATTGATAACCTCCTCCTTTTTTTTGAAGTTGGTTAAAAAAAAAAAAAAAAAAAAAAAAAAAAAAAATAGATACTATGTTTACTAACAAAATTTGTCTCGTCCTTTCAGCTACTAACACTAAATACTAAAAACTACCACGAAGTGAAAAGTCCGACGGCCCAGTGTACTGCATTGCCGTCACTACTTGACACTGGCAGAATAGTCGAAAACGGCTCAGTTGCCAAAAAGGGGAAAAAAAAAAAAAAAAAAAACAATGAGAAGTCAGCTTATACTGGAAACGCCGCTGTGCGTACAATAACAATCTTATGGAATGGAGCCATGCCATACTTACAGCATCCAATTTGAGCATCCTCACATCACTGGCTGTGGAATAAACAACTAGTTCTCCGTTAGGCGACAGTGCACAGCACCGTATTTGCTTCTTCTCTTTAGTTTGAATCGACACTAACTTCACAGGCTTCTCTGTCAGTTTCAAACTTTGTTGCTGTATGGTCTCTGCCTTAGCTCTGTTTATTATATCAATTGTTGAATCTTGTTCTAGTTCATTGTTTTCCGTTTGACTACTATCTAGTTTAGTATTAAAGTTAGTGACCAACACATTACCATTGTTGTTAGTTGCATATGAGCCTAGTTTCCATACTTCAAGATGACTGCTGTACCTGCAAAATTAATGAGCAAAATGTATAAAAAAATTATAAGCGGCAGTAAAGCACTTGACAACACACCTATTAAACTTCTATGAAGCAATCAGAAGTCATTGTTGTATAAAATAAGCCTCTTTCATGCATGACCAATCGAAAGCGTTACCTTAACAGAAGTAATTTCTTTCGACTGCACACTGAAGATCTTGGCGCTGGTATCATGGGTGGCAGCCTCATTACCCACTTTGGAGGATAGCTCGAAAACGTGAGGTACCCATCAACACCAATTGAGATCAACTTTTCACCATGAATAACAAGTCCTCTGCAAATAGTTACTAAACACTTAGGAAAACCAATTAAACCATCAATGGTACAGACAGAGTACATGTGCACAGTACAGCTATCATAAGCTAAATGTATGAACTTAAAAGGCAAGTGTCAAAGGGTCAAAGTTATATGGTTAAATATAATTATTATAAAATAACTTATGAACAGTTGTTATTACAAATCATAAACAGACAAAATGTTGTTTGCACGCTGCAGGAGTTGACGGACGCTACTGAAAATGCTAAGCTTGTAGCCAAATTCTGGGCTAACTCTATTTAGATTGCTATCGACACGCTATGAAGAAGAACAGACAAAATAGTTTCTTCACTTAAGTCTAACGAAAAAATAAATCCATGTTTGATATGGAGCTGGTTTAATGAAACAAGGAAAGGAATAACGTTTAAGAATAATCCTACCTGACATCATGTTCATGAATATTTCGCTGCACATTTTTTACCCACTGAGCCTCTGTCTGCTTTCCATTGTTCTTGTTTACTTTGATAAAGTTCATGATGACGGGGTCCACTCCACTGCAGAACAGACTTTTCTCATCATCCGACACTGCTATTGACAGTATATCCGCTTTGTGAGTGGAGTATGATTCAAGCTGAAATTATTGAAATATTTTTATTTTATTAATTTTGAGCTTGTGTTTGCAGTCTTTATAGCAAAGGTGTGACCTGGGTGCTTACTCTGGAATATAATTCCGATAGAACGACATTGGTCAAACGTCAGTTGGTTGAGATAAACGTCAGGGATTGGATAGACTGAGTGTGTCTAGCCAATCCCTGACGTTTGACTGACAATTCCAATGTCGATCTATTGGAATTATATTTGAGAGTAAGCACCCTGAATGTATACACATATTGATAGTGGATATTTACAGAGTCAATAGTAACTAATAACATTAGGCCTATTTCGGAAGGGTCAGGTGTACCTATAGCACACCCACAGTTCGCCAGTTATGTTTAAGTTCCCCATATAATAGGGGGTCCAGAAGGCACTAATCCAGACTCTGTGGAGTTATTAAGATTGATTGTGTTATGGTAAAACCCTATAACACAATATCCGATCTGGGAATAGAACCTGAGACTTCATGCTTAGCAGTAGAACTTGTGACCGTGAAGTGAATGAGGCAGTCCTACAAATTATATTAACTAACTAGCTTTTGCCCGCGGCTTCGCCCGCGTGGATGTCGGAAATTAACGCAGGAGGACGTACTACCGCGGTAAGATGTGTTAATTCAGGTTATATTATAGGTAATAGCTGTTACCCGCGACTTCGTCGGCGTGGTATTTAACAAAAAGTTTTTCATAAAAACTGTCTTTGAAAACTACGCTGACATACGTCTCAAAATTCAGCGTGTTTTTAGTTTTTTTTAACTATTATTTATTTTTTCTAAAATAAAAGTAGCCTAAGTTACTCCTTGTTACATCAGCTATCTGCCAGTGAAAGTTCCGTCAAAATCGGTCCAGCCATTTCAGAGATTAGCCGGAACGAACAGACAGACAAAAATTGTAAAAAATGTTGTTTTGGTATATGTACCGTGTATACATCCACATACACTTAGTAAAAAGTAGTTATTTTAATATTAAAAACAGACACTCCAATTTTATTTATTTGTATAGATACCAGTTTTAAAAATAATGTATTCAATTATTTATTAGACTGTTACATTTTTAATTTTACAATATAGAATACTTATTATATTTTACCTGATCACCAAGAGTGCCATCCCAAAATATAAGTCTGCCCAGACTGTCTCCAGACACAATAGTATTATCAGAGAGTATTCCCAGACACCACACTATGACTTCTCTGCCTCGTCGACTCACCGACATGCGGGTTATTGCATGACCGGTCTCCACATTCCACACACGTATTGTGTTAATTGAACCTGAAATGATACATTTATTATTTTTAGATTATAGACTTTTACAGTTAAGGTTTTGATGAATTATTTCATACTGCCTTGTGAGATGTAAACAAAACATATACAAAAATACATACCTGTAACAAGGACATTGCCTGTGTTGCTAAATTTACAACACAATATTCTGCCTTCCTGTTTATCGAATAACTTGTTGTAAGTGATCTCATCATTATCTACGCTGTACAGATTCACATATCCTTGTTCAGTACCCACTGCTACAAGACTATTATCTGGATTCACGTCTAGGCACCATGCTGCATAGCCTGTTAGCAACACTGTCGTCTTCAAGCACAGTTTATCAAGATCCCATTCTATCAAGGCGCCCCCGAGACCTGTTGAAAGCAGCCTATCCTGCACCCAACCAAGTGCTTCCACAGATCCATTCTTCACACCAGGAATGAATTTGACGAGATACGGGGCATAGTTTAAGTCCCATATCTCAATAGAAGCATCTCCTCTGCAATAACAACCAAAATTAAATCAATTCAATCAAAATGACAACATAAACATTGCATTATTTTGGTCTAAAAATTACCGTGCAACGGCGATGTGTTTGCTTGTTTTATTAAATGAAATACAGTTAATCGGTTCCGGCTTCGGATTATAGTAACGAACTCTGTGCACTTTGCTAGCCATTGTAAGATCTTTTTATTCAAAAAGTAATTAGAACACTAAAATCACATGCAGAATACACAACACTTAACCTATAACCAAAATTACACATGACAATGACATACTTTGACAGGAGCAAGAATACGAAATTGACAGTCTTGGTCTTACCGGTCTGACTATGGGTCTGACCACTTTTACCAACAGTCTGACCAAAAGGTTGTCAGCATGGAATAATATGTACTTTATATAGTTATAATATAGTGTTGTCAGTCAGACAGACACTCCTCTTGCTGTTTGTGCGTTGGGTATTGAAAAATATAGGAGAGTAGGTAATTAAATTCGTCAATATATATGCTCTATTCTATGCGATAGAATGACTCACTTCGGGATTGTCTGCTGGAGCTTTATCTTAGTAGGTATCGCATGATGGATTTTACACCCACCATTTAGTATGATACTATTTAGTACTGGTCATTTTGCAAAGCACTATTTTATTCTTATTTGATTCGTGTAATAAAGTGCGAGCGTCACCTATAATACAGTCAATTCATGATGAAAATCAATCAAATCATGAACTGATTTTTTTGTACTATAGAACAGCATAACTTACTAAGGCTATAAATCTAAGTATCCAAGTTTCAACAAGTTAAAAAAAAAATGTAAAAATCAAGTTTGGAGGATTGCAGTACGAGTACATATTTTCGTCAAAAATCGTGATTTAATTATTGGATATTTGCATATTACACTATCAAAAGATTGATTATTGTACAATGGGGGACGGTCAAAGTGAAACTAAACCGTTAATAAATGATGGTAAGTATCAAATTGGCTTTATTGTTTTGACAGCTGATGATTCAACTAATATTTCTTGTGATTTTTGTTGCTAAACAATGGAGTAAGATGATTCGAAGCAGCCGCTACGTAGTTCATCGAAATGCCTGTGTTGTGCAACAGATTTACCAGTAATTACATGATTGGTTACGTATTCCTTACTTTATATCTAACATGCGAATGTAATGTTTTTGTGCGACAGAGGAGGTAAATGTCAGCACTATATCTCCTATCGGACCCGACGAGCTTCCTCCACCGTACCAGCAAGCAGGAATGCCGATGGTAACATGCCGCGTGTGCCAGGCTATGATCGACATCTCAGGGAAGAGAGAACAGCATGTTGTCAAATGTTCAGAATGCAATGAAGCCACAGTAAGTAGTTGCAAGCAAAACCTGTTCGTTTTTTACTTATGAAACTCTTCAAGTACACAAATAAGTTTAGGTGAAACGCCTCAATTATTGTGACTATCTTATTGATTATATTGTAATTCTTTTCTTTGTTTATCAAAGTTTTGTTTGTTCTTGTTTTTAATCAGTTCACTGACTCATAGCAGAGCAGATTATACTTTACTTGGCTTATGGATATTTTATTTGTTCTGTTTTATTGTTCCAGCCTATTAGGAATGCTCCACCTGGTAAGAAATATGTGCGCTGCCCTTGCAACTGCTTGTTAATTTGCAAGTCGTCATCACAGCGTATTGCATGCCCCCGTGCAGACTGCAAGAGGATCATCAACTTGGCTCCGTCGCCCGTCACTCCACCTGTGCCAACCTTGCCTGGCATGTGCAGAGTCATCTGTGCTCACTGTCAGGACACATTTCTGGTATGTACAATCTCCAACATTAAAATTGACATACTTAGCTTATTCAAAGGTAATTTTGCCATGGAGTATTTATTTAATTTATCGCATCCAACCATACTAGTTTGTGTTAAAGTCAATCTGTCTGAACTTTAATATTTACATTTTCTAATGACTAAACAATATAATTCACGAGGAGTTAACCTTATAGATCAAGTATTCTTGCTTATTACTTAAATCAATAATAATCTTATATTATGCAAATTTTTATTCAAATAATAAATGGTAACCTCTATCAGACCTTAAATAAGCTAGACTGTAGATATACATTTATGTAGCTCTAATGAATAAATGTATAGATGTTAAATAAATAAAAAAGTCACCTTACCCAATTGCATTATCATATTTCAAACGGTATGTACTTTTTTATGATTTATTTTGAATGCAACAAAAGAACTGCAACATACAGAAAAAACAGTAAATTAATATTTCTTTTTATCTATATACAATATTCTAGCCATTAAAATAAACCATCAACAGTGTTTACAATTTATTAGATACATTGTAGAACCATTGTATCTAATAAATACTATTCATGTAAAAAATTGGTGTAACAAATTATCAGTATGCAAGTTCAGTAGTTTCAAAACATTAGACTAAGGACAGTGACTATAACAATAATAACCTTATCTGTTTATTGACACAAATGCAAAAATACAAGCCTTCTTGTGAATACAATGTTACAGCAAATAAGAATCTTTTTCATAACTATCCAACACTCTACATTTGTTTGTCCTTGGTAAATATTTCAACACTCTTACTTCTTAGAGTTTATTTGTAAATACTAGTAGTGTCCCTGTGTTGGAAATTCGACCATAATTTATTTAAATAATAATATATTATTATATAAAAATACTTGCTTTTTCCACTCTTCCTTCATATAAACTTTTAACAGTGAGAAATTTCATTCTTCCCCGGTTGCATAAATTTCATAAAAAGGGCTACAAAGTTTTTGTCTCACATATTATATAGACTCCAAATTGGTTTGCATTAATCATTTTTTCGTAGATTTTAGCAATTCAATACAGATTATGTGTAGGAATTTGTATGTGTATTCTTAATCCACACAGGATTGTGTGTGTGTGTGTGTGTGTAGTGTAGTTTTAATTAAACCAATTTCCTTTCTTGATTTATAATATGAACATAAATAAAATATAGAGATTATTGTAGGTACCTAAATGTGATCTCATTGGCTCTGTACTAAGTACATCACTTAACCTACTTTTTCATAATAACATTCAACCACAAAATGTCCTTAGCACTTCTATGGCATCATTAAATTGCTTTAGGAATATAAAACCGACGCCCTTAACATGTTTAAAGAAAGACACAGCATTTTTATATTTTTGTTGATATTATTTATAATTTAACAAGTTTCTTGTCTTGCATTAGTGTGAGTATAAATGTGTCATATTTATGTTCCTAGTTTGATAGTGGCAAACATATTATTATCTCCACTACTATGACATACATATTTTCATTTTATTAGATATAGAGACTTATACCTATGGAGTTCTTTTAGGTCATTGAACTGAGATAAATATGAATTACGTAAGCATAAAAGTATAATTATCCTTAGATGCTTTGCTCATGTTGAGAGGTTGAAAGAAAGGTGTGTAACAAAAGGTATTTACAAGGCAGACGAGTGGAAACGCCCAAAGGGGATGCCCTAAAAGAATATTACAGTGGCCTAATTGGTGTTGTTCTGTAGAAAATTCAGGTGCATAGTACTCAAAAGTACGTGTGTGACCAGTGGCCCTAGTGTTTTAACTATCTGGACGTAACGGATCGACCGCGTTCGGCGCTCCGATTGGCCGTTCACCAGTCCAGGACCAATCAAACCGCTGAAAGCAGTCAATGAGTAAATTCTAGATGGTTAAACGAAATTCTCACTATGGCCACATATGTATGAACGTAAACGAAAAAAAAGAGTATAAGGATATTTTTAGATGGCGTTCTGTGGTTTCTGCCTACCACCATGGGAAAAAGGCCTGAGCTTATCTATTCGGGTGTATGCATGTGTAATTTATTTGTTGGTGGTGTTACAGTATCAGCTGCTGAAGAACGCGCCGGTGCGATGTCCGCACTGCCGCAAGGTGTCGTCAGTGGGCGCGCGCATGGCCCGCATGCGCGGCGCCATCTTCGCGGTGTTGTCGCTGGTGTTCCTGGCCATCGCGCTGGGCGTCACGCTGGGCACGCTCTCGGCCGCTAAGAGCCACGGCGGCGGCATCTACGTCGCCTACGTCGGCGGCTTCTTGCTAGCCTTCATACTCGGCAGTCGAGCTGTCTACTACTTCGCCATGAAAGTAAGCACCATTGAGGGCCCAATGTAAGCCGTCAAGTCACTCGACTTTGTGATAAAATTTGTATGACTAGAAAATATATTATATAGAAAATTCTCAATTCCATATAGCATTGTTATAAGAGCTTGGTTTGCCAAGTATATTTAAACCATCTCAATATAGAGCCGAGTTTGTTCTATTTGATGATTAGTTGGCGTTGATATTGCGTTAAATGTTACTAAAATAAACTTGGGAAGAAAATTATGTTATTAAATCGAATAAAGCGTAGGTAAGTTATGCCCTATTCTTAAAGCAATGGACGATGCTGTTGCGTATGAATAGTTTAATCTTGTTGGATACATATTTGACAAACAGTGTTGTATCTGGGATTCTAGTTCATCTGTTGCAATAATGTGTTAAATAGTTTGTTGGTATGTATTTAGACTGCAGTGGATAAGCCTTATATCCATAAGGAATCTCAAATCCTTATGCATATGCTCTAAAGTCTAAACTAATAACAGTTGCTTCTAACTCATCATCTTTAGCATAGATCGTCAGTGGCAGTAATTAATATAATTCACAACATAAAAAGCTATGAGATTATTATAATTTGTATTTACGTTAAATGTTGCAAATTTTGAAAAGGGTATTATTTATACACGGTGATATTATTTTGCCTTCTAGATTATTTATTTGCAGATTTTTTATAATATTGAAGTTGTCATGATAATCAGCTTGCAATTCAGTCTATAAATATGTAACTATTAAATTGTAAATATTTGTATTTTCTAAAAACACTCGACATAATTGGACTCGGAAAATATGATATATCTGTATTTACGACAGTTTTAATTATTTATTGCGATATATCAGAAATGCTGCTGTAGATCATTCTGGTCTACAGATAATTTGTCATAACAGGTTAAAACACATTTTGCTCATAGGCATGTCTTTGTACTTTGGACCTATTACATAAAATCATTTATCAAAGAAACTCGTTTAAGATATTTCCATATTCAAATGAGCCAAGTTAAAAGATTGTAGAAGACTTCCCAAGGCTAATTGGGCCGAATCGCATAAAAAGTATGTCATATCAAATAAATGCAGATATATTGCCTAACTTTTAGAATTGTAGACTGACATCATTGATATATTACTGGAAGAATTTGAAATAGCTATCTAACATTCGTCGTCACTCATTCATTGTTGGTTTCATCGTGTCATTCCACTATCATCAATGTTTATTAAGGTAACGTTGGTGTAGATCCGAAACACGGCCAAGGGCAACAAGTACATAACGAGCATTGGGCGTGCTGTGAAGTCCCAAACAGTAACATTTTGCTACAAAACCGATCATTACTAATACTAACAAAATCACTCATTAGCAAAAAATTAAGCTAAGATAAATACTACGAGAATTATAATCCACAAAGATAATTTGGTGCTGAATTTTATAAAGTTTAGATGAGTGACGGTGAACCCTTACATTTGTTACGCATTCCTCGTGTTGATAGTACATGGCGTATGTTCTAAATAAAGATTATCACCCTTCTTTGCAGTCGGGTAAAAATAAACAAAGATTTTTATAGTGTACACGACTACCGCGACTTTACTGTTTTTTTTTTTCGAAACAATTGACCTGTTATAGCCACGAATACAGAATTAATAAGTTCATATGACACCTAATATTATGTTCATAGCAATTTAATTATTTATTTTGCTAACTTAGGCGCCATCTATACGGGCGAGAGTATCGATACGATAGACACGACGTGGCCTCAAACTCGATAGAGACTGAATGGAGCAATCGCCACACGGCGGCATCATCGCGGCTAAAATTTATATGGGTTTCATAGTAAAATATCGAGAAATTGGGGTTTAACCAAAAGTGGCCCAATAAGAGGCAGGATCTCGTCAAGGCTGTTGGCTAACTATAACTTTTGACGTTTGACAGTGACAGCGGTAGAATGGCTAAAGGCACGGCGAGACTGTCGCGGCTATTCTCTCGCCCGTGTAGATGATGGTGCCATAGGATACTACAGCTTTGTCGCGGATAAATAAGCGTAGACAGGGTTTCAATGCCGAGTGTCTAGGGAGGAAGTACCAAGGCCCTCCGATATTCAAGTTTTCGTACGTTTTTTGCTATTTGTGTTGTGTTTGTATGTGTTTTTATTAACCGACTTCAAAAAGGAGGAGGTTCTCAATTCAGAAGTTTATATTTTTTTTTTTATGTATGTTCGGCCATAACTCTGTCATATAAAGACGGATTTGCAAAATTCTTTTTTTGTTTGAAAGGGGTTTATTCCGAAATGGTCCCATATAAATTTCATATAGATCTGATGATGAAATCCAGAGATAGACACCGGAACTCTTTAAAAAATGACAGCGAATCAACCGCGATTTCTGCTATCGTATAAATATGCATTGTTTGTTTGGAATTAGTGCGGGGTGGATACCACAACTAAAAATTTAAAAACAAAAACTTTTTTCGGAAGTCGGTGGCAAAAAAACCATAAATACAGATCCTAAGACACCGACTTCCGAAATTAAAGTTATTTTTCACTTTGTAGTGTTTTTAAGGAAGTCGGTTGTTTTTTTTTTTGTAAAAAAGTTTTTTTTAGTTCAGGTTGAACAGTATATGATTCCCAACCGCAACTAACACGTATGGGACTTTTCATGAAAAATTCATTCAATGGGATTAAATGAGCTTAAAACCCTCTATTGAAGATTTCAATTAATAAAATTTTGTAAAGCTATGTATTTGTAATAATCATATTTGATTCAACATACATCTATGTTGGGGTCGGCTTCCAGTCTAACCGGATGCAGCTGAATACCAGTATTTTACATGGAACGATTGCCTATCTGACCTCCACAACCCAGTTACTGGGTAAAACCATACAACATACATTCTGACACTATCCTGTAAATTACAAAAACGTAAGAAAAGTTGATTATCGCGGGCTACCGTAGCACATCGTCCTGAAAGGAGGTCTGCCAAGCAATAATTTTTCCGCATGGCAAGTGGCTCGAATTAGTATAGAGAACTTGGGGAATGGGCAGATAGAAACAACCTCGTAACAGTCATTTGGCTACACCTGTCCATTCGTTTGGTTTGTGAGTGCGTAAAACTATAACTATGTGGTTAAAATAATTTCTTTTTACACAAATATTTCCTTATAATTGTTTTATTTAATTTGTGTATAATTATGTAAATATTAAACACGATGAACAGGAAAGTCGGGTTTTCGTTTACAGGCTGTATTACGACGTGCACAAGTATATGTACCTATTATTTAATCTTTTGCATTATATTCTTTGTTTTGTTAATTTTTATTTAAACAATATATTATTATGTCGGAAGGTAGTGATGGCTAGCAGTCGAATGTTTGTGTTATTATAATTACATTGTATAGTTTAACTATAATAATCAAACAATATGTGAATTAAGTCTTAGATTATTTGCTTTCAGTAAATAAAAAATTATAGTACCACCATATAATAATACCATGTATAATTGATTATTAATTATTTCATAAAATGTTAGTGCTTTACACATGTATTTGTAGTTATAAGTCAAATAAATTGTACCAATCGACATCTCATTTGATCTTCCCTTTAATTTTATAGCACCACCGCTGTTGAAGGAAACAACAATAGAATAATGTATGTATTTTATTAATAATGATAACAAAATAAATTTAAGATTGATACATTACCGTAGGTATATTAAAAGTAGGCGTATTTACCAGTATTCATATTGAGAACCAATAAGAATCTAAAAAACTTATAAATAATCGTGCACTTAAGTTATAATTATGACACATTAATATTCTTTCGAAAATTTTATAATAAAAGGAAACATTTTAGATACCTTGAATATAAGTGGGTACGTTACGTAGGCTGGTACGTATATAGTAGATGTTTTGTACTATTTATTGCAGTACATTTTTAGTACTCATGTACTTTAGGAAATACGAGAGATAGGTACAATACAAAAAATACTATCATTTTATGACCATTTCAATTTTAAAAAATACATTGAAATTTTTAAATAGTTCGTAAAGAATCTAACTCTACACACGACTAGACGAACAGATTAGACAAAAATAGTCAAGTGATAAATATCGGGAAAACTTTCCAACTTACTCTAATTATTAAGGTATATAAGGTTACTTTCTAAGGAAGGAATGTCTTTCGCACAACATACAAAGCTTTAGATTGTTAAATGCGTTAGGTAAATCTAGTACCATGTACTTAAGAAAACATGTACAATATTTTTCGTACTTATTGCAAAAAGTTTTAATAATGCATAGAGAAGCTTTCAAGTAGTTTTTCTGAGGATAAGCGGTAGACAATTTTATTAGATGATATCAACGATAAAGTCCCGTATAAACTGAGAGAATTACTCGACCGTCGAGAAGCGAGAATACGAGATACGATACGAGAGTCGAGACTCGTTGGTAAGAATCGCAAGGCGTTTGATTGCACTCATGTGTTTAAATATAGAACATTTTTAGTACATGAAAAGGTAGACATTTCAGTGAGACACAAAATATATACCTCTATTTTGCTTTCGCATCCCGATTCTCGCCTCTAGACGTTCAGAAAATTCTCCTAGTGTAAACGCAGCTTAACACTATGCTTTTCTTATAAAATTGTATATGCCTATCCTGGTCAAAATAATTCATCAGGTTCTAGGGTTCGGACCCCCGGGTATATTAAAACATTGTAACTGTAAGCCGTGTGAATATGTTGGTAGTTAATGGGACTTGTTGTAAGAGTCCTTGTGCTGATAGCCGGACACGTAGCCCGAGGCTTCGACGAGGTCCTTCCTGCCCGCGATTCCCTTCCCTTTTCCAGTCTCGTCAAACCGTTGCTTGTGCGACCCTGTGTACTTGCTGGTGTCCGTCAGTCGGTCCACTGCTGCAGCAGCCGCTGGAGATTTGGCCACCTGGAATTGAAAAAGTCGATAAGTTAACTTTTTACCTAATAGGACACGCACACCCAACGGCGGTCTTTAAGAATTCGAAAAATCCTGCTTGATACAAGTGATTTCAGTTTTCTATGATGTGATCAATGTTCAGCAACGGGAAATAGAAACTCCCCCCACCAGTTCTATGATACTGAGTCATTTATTATGACTAGTAGTAAATATTAGGTAGGTATATACACTTCAAGAAAAAAAAAAACGAAACAGTACTGCAAGTCATCATCATCATCATCATTTCAGCCGTAAGACGTCCACTGTTGGACTTAGGCCTCCCCCAATTTGGGGGGCTTTGCCATAATCGCCACGCTTGGCAGGCGGGTTGGCGATCGCAGTATGGTCAGCAGTACTTTAACTCTATTCTATTGCAGCAGTGGTTTTATGAGATTCGTTTATTGACTATTAGCGATTCTACATTACAAACCTGAAACCTCACAAACCAGCTAATGGCCCAAAACTTACATTAGGCCACCGAAAGGCGTGAGCTGTTAAATTGGTAATTGGCGCTCAATGGATCAAAGTTCTCTTCTCTGCGAGAGTAAGATCATGCTGTATAGTAACGACGGAAGAAAAGGGTGTATTGAAGAGAGGGAGAGTGTTTTGCACAGTGCTGCACTCAAGAAAGAGTCAGTTATGGTGTACGCCACCATAACTGATGAACTGGTTCGTGAATGGTTTAGGGAGGCTATTAAGCGCCGATGGAAAAACCGAATTTGTTTGTATCTGGACCTCGCGTACCGTCAATAAATGGGGCACGTGACATCGAAGAGTATCTGGAGCCTCATGTGGTAAGTACCCTCTTATATTTTAATTGCAAAGAGTTCATTTTTATGCGGGATATGCCAGAGCTCATACTGTAGGCATTGTTACTGAATATCTGAACGAAGTCGGTATTATGATTATTGGCTGGCCAGCAAGAAACCCGCATATGAATCACATAGAACATCAATGGGATGAGTTGAAAAGACGAGCCAGAACTGAAAAGACCTTTTAGATTTACGTCTTTGTAACATTTTACAAATTCTTCATAAAGGGTAAAAATATCTGTTGAACAAAACACGATAGCTTAAGAATTTTAATTTGAAACATTAATATTCGGTAAACGATACCTTACTTATAATATCTGCAATTCTCTGGATTATTTTTTTGTTTGATGTAAAACCATACATAAAACTCTTATAAAACCAATCTTGAGAGGTGAGTCGATTTTTTTCATGAGAAGTGTAACGTCAATGATATTCGTAGACGTCGACGTAGAGGAAAATTATTTATTTTACATAACTGATATCATTGATACACACACATACTGATATATTTGACTGGCCTGTTAGTCTAGTGGTTAGTAGCCCTGCCTGCTAAGACTGAGGTCGTGGGTTTGATTCCCATAGTACAGGCTCTGCCTAGTTTGGGATCAGATAACGCTGTGTTAGTTTTCCTAAGATATATTATTATTATTATCTTTTTAAATTTAACTAGACTATACGTCGATAAGACTCAGGAAAGTTTGCTTAAATATACGCTTCGATAAAAACTTACATGTGATGTCAAGCCTGGCTGTCCACAGCTTGTGAGTTTCTTCTTAATTTCTTCCAAATCCACCTTTTTACTTTTAGCGAGTTCTTCGAGGAACTTCTGATAGTCATCGATACCAAGTTTCAGAGTCTTCAGTTTCTTGAAGTGAATCGCGGTATCAGTAGTTGTGATCTTCTTTCCATCAATCACCTTCGCTTGTTTCATCCATTTGTCGCTTTGTGACAGAGTTATAGTTTTGCCATCTGATTTTATGTCTCCGAATTTGGAGAATGTTTTGAAAGCGTCCTGGAAAGTAAAGAAATTATCCCGTCAAAGGTTTGTATCTCTGCCAGGGTCGCGAGATTCGTTCGAAAGAGATACCTTGGCCCTGGCACATGGGCAACTGAAGGAACACGGCTGGGTTTTAGTCAGTAAAAGTCTGACACGCTCTTCCGCTCCACCCAGAGCGGGAGACGTCATTTGATGATTTCCCACCCAGATTTGTATGTAGGTGTGAATACTCAAGTCTATAGGTAGGTAGTTGTCTCAAGTCTATACCTATGTAACCTATGCATGATTGCGTGCACTACGTAGCTAACATAAGTTAATGTTACAGTCGTGTGGCTTTGGGTTACTAATCTGTTGGTATAATTACCTACCTACTACGGTAATCTATATCTATTCATAGGACAGCATGCACTAATTCAATTTCAGTTGTTAAGTGAAGACAAAAACATGCCCAAGTAGCAAAATTATCCTATAGTGCAGATGATATAGGCCTCCAACACTTATAATATTCTCTTAATGGTTCTAGTATTTGCTGCTACGCTTATAATAGCAAGCATGGAGTTAGTTGGGCCTTATAGTATATCTGACCTTATACATTAACTTATAATTACTTATAGGTACAAATTAAGGGTGCAATATAAGCTTGGGTGACCTTTAAAAGTATCGCGAGGGTGTAAATGCACTCAAGAGTAGATAAACTGGTAAGCTGTACTTATAACTGCTAACAAGAAGCATTATAGCACTACTATAAGTAAAGTAGGGTAACATGGTCAACAGTGGATCACTTTTTTTTTGACACATTATAATATTAAAACTAATAGTCCGAATTTTACGAAAAATTGCCAGAGGCATGCATGACTATGAAGTTTAATAACATTATTGGCCTTTTAGATAAACAGTGTACAATAAGAAAGATACATATATATATATATATTTTGTGGGTTTTGATCCACTGTGTACACCTCCTAGTCCTCAGTGGATCACCCCCTGGCTTACAGTGGATCAAAGAAAATTTGAACAGGAAAGTAATAAAAGTCAATTCAAATAATCAACTAGATGTTTATTTTTAAGCATCGTAAACATTAGCAACCATTAGTAACATACCTAAAACTTATTAGACTTAAGGAACTTTGTACTTTTTCAGTCTTCATTCAATAATGCAATAACAATAACAGCTGTAATCTACTAAGTCTTGAAAATCAGTTCTTAATCACTATTAAAGTTTTATTTTTTACTTATATTATGAAAGTGTAAAATAAGAAAAATTCACATTTTAAATGTCAGTCTTAAACATGATCTTCCATAATAATATCTATCCAAGAATAATAATAACAAAAGAAAATAAACAGAAAAATCGAAAAGAACGGAACTCAACGAATGTTAATGTGACTTAAATCTACAGGAAATGCATAAAATGATTGTTGCCTAGCAGTACTTCCACTGACGGTGGGCGTTGGCAATATGAGCCTTATGTCGTCGTCTTTCACATATGATAAGTCTGGGACATTAGGCATAACAAATTTACCCTTTTTGTGCCTTAAAAAAGACACATAAAATTCTAAAGTATTGAGATTTCGTTCCTCAAGAACTTTGCTAACAAAAAATATTTTCTGGTTTTTAGAACAAAACTGTACCAATACGTATTCACCTTCCTTTGGTAATCGCACAAGTGCTGTTTTTTAATAAATCCTCTGTTATAATGGTCTCTTCACTTTCCACCCAGTCTCCTTCGTCGTCTGTTTCGTCGTTCAATATCACGTCATCTTCATCTGCTGAATCACTTTGCAGCACTTGACGAATAGCTTTCTTTCCCTTCCCTTTAGTTTCTTTCTTCCTTTTGGCTGCCTTCTGTTCTGCAATAGCATTTTTTCAGGTGTATCCGTGGCTATAAGACTTTTACCTAGTTTTCTTGGTTTTCTCTTTCCAGTTCTTGTGGGTGCTTTGAGTGGCTTCCGAAACTGATCAGGTGTAATAAAAGACTTGATTCCAGGTGTGTTAGTTGACTCACTTTCAGGAACAGTTGTGGGCATAATAACTGCATGTTGACTTGTAGAACCATCAAAAGAGCGAGGCAAAACATCAGATAGATCAATTAAAACAGATTTTTCTGGAGTGGAAAAAACTGACATTGGAAGAGATGCTGAATACTCGCCCAAATTTTCCAGCATAGATGGACTCATTGTACCTCGAGATGTTTCTTCAGCAATGCTATTGGAGGGTCTTGGAGAGTCAGTTATTTGTAAATGCAGTGAGTTCTCTTCTAGCTCTAAAATCGGTTCTTGGTTAGTGATTGTGTGTTCCTCATTGGAATCGTTTCCACATCATAAATAGTGACAGGGCATCCAGGATTGCGTAACATCCAGGAACTCATGGCGGAAGAGTAAAACGATTTGAAAGGTCCGTGAATACCAACATCCAGTGGTTGAACTCGCGCTGATGTATGTGGGTGCAATGTAAGCACAGTAACCCCAGACTCTTTCGCGAGATCGAGGGCTTCTATGGAAAGGTGAGACTCATGGTTATCCATTATCAAAATCGTTGGGTATTCTTTTGAAGTTCCCGTTCTTCGTATAGAATGCTTCATTACATCCACGAACAGCTCACTGTTCATCCATCCAGATGGGTTTGCTAGAATCAGAGATCCAGGTGGGGTACCAACAGCCATGCGAGGGTTCGTATTTTTTCTTGGGAAGATAAGGGCTGGTGGAACTGCCTGACCCCCAGCGCTTATGATGTTGCAGGTAGTGACAAGTGTCCCCTTCTCACCACTGGTCACCTTGCAAAGATTTCGTCTACCTTTTGGCGCTATAACCCGTTGGGTCTTTTGCACAGTGGTGGTACCAGTTTCATCCAAGTTATAAATTCTTGTCCCATCGGCAAATGCAGGATGGCGCTTGATCACGTCCTTCAAATTATCGTAAAAATGATTGACTGTCTCCCTGTTAAAAGCCGATGCTCGTGCTAAGCTGCACGCCTCGGGTTTACGCAGCGTTAAATCCCGATGTCGTTGGCGAAAACCCCGTAGCCAATCTATTCCAGCCAATTGGTTGTCTGTCCAGCTTTTTGGCATTCTGATGCCATTACATTTGGCCATTTCGTACGCCACTTGTCTGCAATCCTTAACAGACAGACCATAGAAAAGGCTTGCGCATTTTATATAATATTGTTTCAATATTAACTCTTCGTCTCTGGAAAATACTTGGTTCACCGCGTAGTTTGGCGTCAACCTTGTGAGCTGGTTTTGCGCATTTTTTTCTTTGATTTGATACCTTTGGAGTGTTGTAAAAGGAATATTATGGTCAGCAGCAGCTTGTCTAATACTTTTTCCATCTTTTATGGCCTGTAATGCTTCACGCATTTGCTCATGTGTATGAGCACCTACTTTTCTTTCCTCTACTCTATTCCTCGGCATTTCTGTAAAGATAAACTTCCATTAAATTCCTTGTTTAAGTTAACACGGTACACAGTGAATCATAATCCATAGTGTACACAGTGAATCAATCCACTGTTAACCATATTGCCACTACACAGTTCAAAATTAAATTTCTCAACAACTACGGATAATTACGTAATTATATTAGCACTCAATCATACTACATAAATCTACACAAATAATTAAAATAAAATATATAGGAAGACACCATTAATACATGATACGTAAACAAAATTCAACTTACTTTATCGGAGGTTTTTACTTCCCAAAAACTAAAATGGCGCGCTCTCACGTCTACCGGTGAACGCGTCCGCACAGCGACTGCGGGGGTGAGGGCGGGTTCGCAAACGAAACACGATTACATATTTCGTTTACTATTACACTAATAAATGGCGCAGGTGTGTGTGTGATTATCTGTGTACCACTGATCCATTGTTGACCATGCGACCCTACGCCAATAAGAGTGATAAGCAGAACTAAACATACTAGAAACTATTTGCATTTATTACTTGGTTTTATAAGGGTGTATAAATTCAGTTTACAAAACAATTATAAGTAAAATGGAGTGGTTTTATAGTGGTATCAACCAATTTTGTTATAATCTTAACACGATTATAAAGGTTTAATATAATATACTTAGTGTCCTGTAAAAGAATACATTGGTTTTTAATGGTCTTGCAAATGCTGCTATAGTCTCAGTTCGAGGTTATTACAAACGAAAAGTTCAGAATAATAAGATAAGTTCAGATAATTCAGGTGTCGGGTTTTAGCTATGTATCTGGCGAAGAACGAATCGTAAAAATAGGAGAAGGTTCCGTAGAAAACAGTTACTATGAACATTTTAGACAAAATGTTTATTATAATAATTCTGCACAAAACTACGTATTATCGATAAAAAGCGATTTAAATTTAGCCTTAGAAGATTGTATTAGTAAGGAACCTGTGCAAGAAGATGAAAGCGATATTGAAGACTATTCCAATTTTCAAATACATAATGATATTAGAAATTGGGCTGTAGAATAAAATATACAACATGCGTCATTAAATTCTTTATTAGAAATTTTGAAAGCTATAAGTATTTCATTTTTGTATACCGTATAAATCAATGACTTATAGGTATAGGTAAAGAGAAAACAGAGAAATTAAACTTAAACTGACAGAAATTAGGTACTATTGAGTAAGTTAGCAAGTTCACATTCATCACTAGTGAAGTGGTTATAAACTGAGTAGAAGCATCATTTTTCACACCAAAAATTTTCTTCTTTTAACAATGATCTTATGTGTTCTTTATTCAGAACGAAGTGTTGGGGCCGTCTTGCAAGATTTTTTGAGACTATAACCACAACAACCACGACATTTGTGAGACAACAAGAAGTGTGTTTCGTTCCAAGGCCACCTTAAGGTGTTTAAAGCTCGGAAATCCCTTTTAGTTAAAAAGCGATCGACGTTTAGAAACATTGCCAATTTCAATGCTGACACCTAAACAAAAACATTAAAATAAGACATAGGTACCTAATAGCAATATAAAATAACCGTCCGGTTATAGAAATATTTGCGGAACTCTAATTCCAATCAATATGGCCAAGCAATGGTCTGATCATCATCATCATCATCATCCTAGCGTTATCCCGGTTACATCCTTTCGGAGCCCGGGGTCCGCTTTCCTGCTTTTAACTCTCCACTTCGGACGGTCTTGTGCATCCCTTATGGTGAGTTTGTTGGTACGCATGTCATCCGCTACGACGTCAAGCCAGCACTTTTTGGGTCTGCCCCTTCTACAGGGACCCGGCGGAGGCGGCATGGCCAGACATTTGTTCCCCACATAGCTAGCCGGTTTCCGTAATACGTGCCCGTACCAACGTAGGCGACACTCCTGCAATTTGTCTGCTATGTCACGGATATGAAGGCTGCCGCGAATGCGTGAGTTCTTGACGCGGTCTTTCCGCGTAACTCCGGACATCCAGCGCAACATTTTCATTTCCGTGACACGCAGTTCTTGCTTGTGCCGCTCAAGTACGGGCCACGCCTCACTGCCATATAAAAGGACAGGCCTAATGATGGATTTATAGACCTGTCCCTTCAGCTTAACCGGTATCTTGGGGTCACAAATGACACCAGACACCTCTCGCCATTTAGCCCACGCTGCAGCAATGCGTGCCTTGACGTCGTAGTCGATGTCACCAGACGCGTGGAGTACAGATCCCAAGTACTTAAACTGGTCCGTGCGCTCGACCGTGTCTTCGCCTATGCGGACGGATGTGAGATCTGTTGTATTGCAGGCCAAGTACTCTGTCTTCGCCACATTAAGCTTCAGACCACCGTTCTCAAGCGTACCCTTCCACGCCTTCACGCGTCTCACCAGTCGTCCCCTGTCCGCGTCTACCAGCGCAATATCATCAGCATACATGAGCAGCCACGGGGGCTGCTCATGGGAGTTCCTGATGCTGTCTGACACAACGTCTAATACTACGCTGAATAGGAACGGGCTCAGGACGGATCCCTGGTGTACACCTACAGTAATGGGAAAGGGTTTAGTGTCGCCAACAGCGGTCCGAACCACGGAATCGGAATCGCGGTACATGTCTCGGATGGTGTCAATATAAGACTCTGGTACTCCTTTGGACCGCAGTGCCCACCAGATCATCACACGAGGAACACAGTCGAAGGCCTTCTCCATGTCCAAAAATAGGAAATGTAGAGGCGTATTCTTCGACCTGTACCTCTCCATGACGATCCTTAGGGCAAAAATAGGGTCCATTGTCCCGTGACCAGGGCGAAAACCATATTGGCCATCCGAGACTGTACATTCCTGACGGATCCGGGAGTCAATAATTCGCTCAAAGAGCTTCATGGTGTGGGCCATGACCTTTATACCGCGGTAGCTGCCGCAGTCCTGCACCGATCTCTTGCCCTTGAAGACCGGAGTAATAACACTCAGTCTCCACTGACGAGGAATCTGGCTGGTGAGGAGTATGCGGTTATAAAGGTCAGTTAAAATGCCCACACCACGAGAACCCATCGCCTTCCAGGCCTCGATTGGTACTCCATCGGCTCCGACAGCTTTCCGATTTTTCATGCGACGAAGAGCATTTTCCACTTCTTCAGGTGTTACAGGCGGCACTAGTCCCTGATTCGGAGGGAGGTCCGGTGGCTGCACCTCTTTATGCTGCTTGTTAAGCAAGTCGTGGAAATACAAGCGCCATCTCTCCTTCACCGCGACGTCCTTATATAACAGGTTGCCATTAGGGTCTTTAACACAGCGGCACTTGGAAATATCCTGTGCCGCTTTGACCCTGGAGCGTGCCAGCTTGTAGATAAGCTTCTGCCCCTCAGACGATTCCAGCTTATCGTAGAGTGGTTGTAAGTGGTCTCGTCTGGCTCTGGCTACGGCTCTCTTAGCCGCACGTCTTGCAACCAAGTACGCGTCGCGATCTTCAGGAGATTTGGACACTTGCCACTTTTTAAAGAGGGCTTTCTTCACCCTTATCTCCCTCTGGACTGTGTCATTCCACCACCACGTCTCCTTGTCACATTTGCGTCCACCCTTAGACATGCCGAGCACTGCCTTCGCCGCTCCAGTAATAGCTGCTTGAATCCTGTCCCAGTGGTCCTGGACTGGTTCGCCATCAATCCCCGTGCGTATGTCGCTGGTAGCTTTGGCAAACTCCTGGGATCTTGCTTCATCAAGCAGCCCCCACCTGATTTGGCGTCGGCAGCGCTCAACGCGTTTGACTTTAGGCTTTACGCAGAGGTCCATGACAAGAAGACGATGCTGGGCAGTAAGACTCTCACCGGGTATGACCTTGCAGTTGGCTACTTTGCCGATATGGTGCCTCCTAGTGAGAAAGAAATCGATCTGGGTAGCGTATCTCCCGCTCTTGTAGGTGATAAGGTGTTCGGGCTTCTTTTTGAAGTACGTATTCACGATGGCAAGGTCAGCAGCCGCACACGTCCGGAGAATATCTTCTCCTTCCACGTTGCGACTGCCATATCCAAAGCCACCATGGACGTACTCAAACTCCGCCCTCACCTCACCCACATGTCCGTTCAGATCACCCCCCAGAACAATATCCTGAGATAGCGGGATGCTACGCAGCACTCCACCAAGTTTGTCCCAGAACACAGCCTTCTCGGTGTCGCAACATCCAGCCTGAGGTGCGTAGGCACTTATCAAGTGGGTCACAACCCCTTCAATAAGCACACTTACGACCATTAGCCGGTCGTTGATGCGTTTCACCTCCAAGACGTCATTCTGTAACTCCTCAGAGAGCACTACGGCAACCCCATTCTCCCCATTTGGCGCACCCGTATAGATCAGCTTGTAACCATTTCCAATGGACCGGGATCTACTGCCTTTCCACCGAGTCTCCTGCAGGAATGCCACGGCCACCCTCCGCCTGGAGAGTACATCAGCCAGCTCTCTCGCACGTCCAGTCAGCGTACCAATGTTCCAGGTCGCGAAGCGGATTTTTTGGGTAGGGGCTCGCGTCTTTGGCCGTGTCCACCCTCGACACGGTAGCCCTCGTCCACTTGCCACAGGAGTCGGGCGAAGCTCCTGCGCGCCGTTTTGCGGCGGCGCCCTATCCATGGCATAATTCTTTGCTGTACTTTCCATTTTGTGTTTGGCTAATTGTGGCCTTTACGGGAACGACTGCCGTCCGACCTCCCAACCCCGAAGGGAAAGCCTTCGCCAGTGCCTCGTTCGTCATTCAGCAGGTGCACCGACTTGCAGGTGAGGTTGGCTTGGGCCCTAATATCTTGGTAGGCCCCTTACACCCGGTCTGATATTTACCATTATTAAACAAAGTACGCCTATAACGGTTTGTTAATGTATTTGGGAAAACCAACTTTGTCAAAATGGCGACTTTTCGTTGTATGTCTTACTGAAACCAACATTATTTTAAAATTCAACTTAGTTAAAACGCAAATTTCAAGGGGCGTGTAAAAATTTTGATAAAAAACTTATTACACTTCACCGAAAATATACGTGCGCCATGCACATTTAAACACATCATACATCTTGACTTATTGTTAACTCAAAATTGAAATTCTAGATAATACTCGTATTTATTAGAAATGGATTATTAATGTTTAAAAATGTGCGCAGCAACATTCACCAATTCACAAAACTTTGTATGAGCTTGTAAGAGATTCACTGTGTACGTTATTGTCGTATTTGGTTCCATTAAACGCTGATAGTTAGCTTCCCGGGCGCAAATAGTTTTACATAGTCCAACTATAAGGTCGTTGTTGGTCAAAGTAGTGTTCACCAAGTCTACTATAGACATTTAATTAAGTAAAATACGCCTATAAATTGGGCCCTTTTCCGTGGTTATAATTGCTTACTACTTCGTTATAGTCCTAATGAAATGGTGGTTCCAGAACAATTACTGAACCACATTTTGCTGCTTGGGTGGTTATTTAACACACGGTAAAAAAAAAAAACGAAAGAAATGCTATAAGAAAAGATAGCGTCTAGCCATATCTCGATTTCGGTTTAAAGATGTTATTCTCAAAGAACACAAAATAGTTCAGCTATAACGTTTTATGGTAACATAGTACCTCCGTGAGTCGATAAAATGAAAACTGAATAATATTTAAAACTAGGCTTCTCAAGACTTTGAATTACATCAAATGTTATTTATCACATTATGCAATCAAAATATTATTTTTTTGTTCTAGATAAGTAGATTTTCAAGCGCTGTCATTGCCGTTTCGATCCTCCCTTTATTTACTTATTCTAAATCAATCACAGTAGATATCGAAGAAAAACCTCCACCAAAAAAGTACTTATTTTCAATCTTCTTGTTACTACCCACCCGTCCCAAAAGCCCGAAACTTCAAAATTCTGGGTAGATAGGTACCTATCTATACTATTCCAAACGTCTTACGTCTAGGCAAAAGAAATACTTTATTGAAATCCTTATGTCAATATTACCTTTAGCGAGATCGCTTCAGCTTTGGCCGTTCCGTTGGTTGCGCCGGGAGCGGTCCCGTTCTCTAGCTTGACGTCCTTCACTTCCTGCGTCACCTGCTCCACCGCGGCGTCTGCCTGTGCTCCTTCGGACATCTTGCTTTATTTATACTGAAATTTTTAAAGAAATAGAACATTTATTCCATTTTACTGAAGATAGATCGGTAAGTAGCTATTGTAGGGGATCTGGGGATATTTCTTTGTGACATAAAACGGATTGCTAGGCCTACTAGACTGATATTCCGAATGAAACACAGAAGAAGCCGTTTTACATTAAGTAGATTTTGCAACGAATATTATTGTTTTCGACGAAAACAATCTACCTAGCCTTTTCCCAACTATTTTCGGTTCTGCTTCCAGTCTCACTCAATGGATGCAGCTGGATATCAATATTTAACATGGAGCAGCAGCGTTCTGTATACATTTTACCACCATACTGCGATCGTACATTTTACCACCATACTGCGATCGCCAACCCGCCTGCCAAGCGTGGCGTTTATGGCATAGGCCCCCAAATTGGGGGAGGCCTATGTCCAGTGGTGCACTCCTTACGTCTGAAATGATGAACTATCTGCCCTCCTCTAGTTACTGGTGAACACGACATCTACTACTTGGTAAGACTGGTTGTCAGACAACTAGTCTATTTTAGACTTCCATACAACACTGATGTGGTTCAAGCCTTGACATTCGTGCCGTTGTATCATAATAACCACCCCAGGACGCCCCGGTTGATGGCAATAGGCTCGCTCCCTATTACATGGGACTTTACCATCCCTGGCGAAATGGGGTTGTACTACAGGTAGTGTTGCAAAGGACTCAAGTCGTAATTTTAAAGACTCCACTCAATCATGCAAGACTCAGTGTGCTCAAATGGCTCCACCAATGGCACCAGGAGGTGATAAGTTCAAATTAGTAAAAGATTTGAATAGGAATCTACAATTCCCATCTTCATGCTCCGAGCTTTTCTTTAAGACTCGAGTCCTTTTTAAGACTCGAGTCCTCTTTAAGACTAGAGTGCTTGATTCTAGACTTCGAGCCTTTTGAGCACATTGAGTCTTGCATAATTGAGTCGAGTCATTAAAATTACGACACGAGGACTCGAGTCCTTTGCAACACTAACTACAGTTACACATCTACCCAACCCTTCGCGGAAACAACGCGTGATGTTATTTACGTAAGTTTTTTGGGATATACATATGTAATTTACTGTTAATCCACTTGGTCGATACTTATTAAAATCCCTAAGACGATTTTTCGTAGAATGTACGACATTGCTTTGACAGAGTTGTCACCGCTTGACAGTGCGGGTTGGTAGATATCACATGTCTTCGAATATTTGGTTCAAGGACATGCCAGTTTCCTCACGAAATTTTCCTTCACCGCTATGAGAGCAGTAGTGATGATATTATTTATATAAAGTAAAGCGCCTGCTTGGGTTCGAACTCAGGACCTACAGCTCGTAAATCGCGGCTGATACCACTGGACCACCACTGCTCCCAAATATTCATTGTTACAATTTAATTTATTCAAAGCTAAGGAAATGATCTGTCATTAAAACTCTGCGTACTATGTCGCTAGGCGACAAGGGTAGCGTGATATTAGCTAGGTATGCAATTCATTGTCAAGTCCTCAAGTATTGGAACACATCTACACATAAATGACTATAGGATCCGTAATATAATGAAACGGAAAAAAACATTCATTAAATCTTTGAATAATTATGATGGTCAATTTAACACTATTGCAGTTAATGACGGACTAGGATGATGTCATACATAAATAGCCAAACATACAGTTGTCTATATCTATCGCAGTCGCAACGTATATCGTAGGATAACGCGACTCGTAGTGGCTCACGTTCGAGTGCTAAAAGCGGCAATTACATCACTGACCTTGCGGACGAAACGATTTGCCGGCAACTTGCTGTAAACATCAGCTGAGATTCCAAACTTGCAATAGGTATGTACCTAAGTGCTTAAATAAATAAACTAGTTGCCTCCTACGTCTCATCAGATATGTCGGTAACACAAATAAAAGTATATTACCTAGCCGTTTTATTCAAATAAGGAAATGACTTAATGCCTGATTTGGCAGTCTGACCTCGTTGGCCAGTCTAATCCTGAAGACAATGTGGATATAAACACACAAATTCATTCATCACTCCTTGACAAGCTTGTGGGGGCTCAAGAGGAACAATATGCTATTACACCTCCGCTGATTTGTCACTGTGGGTGCTCGCCTATTATATCTAGACTAAATGATCTGAACTACACATACTGGAGATCAAGGCTGATCATAAAATAGGACTTGATTTGTTCCAGGACTTGATGAATCACTCGAAATTGAAATAGATCGCTGCGACATCGACCCAAGAAAATTAATAGAAATGAATTTAATTAATTTAATAAGTCCTTGTGAAGCTATAGGACTTATAAATATAAATAAAATACCGTTTAGGGGTTCGACGATTCACACACAATCAGCCTATAATGTTTTCCCTGCTGGGAGACAAGCGTCCTCTCTATGAGATGGAGGGGGCCATAATTCACCACGCGAGCCCAGTGCGTGTTGATGGATGTCACATATCTTCGAATATATTGGTTCCTGGACATGCCGATTTCCTCACCAATGTTTCCTTCATCGTTTTGAGACCAATGGTAATGGAGAGTAAATAGATCCACAACGTCTTTACTTAATGATCGCCTGCCTGGGTTTGAACGCACTAACTGTAATTTTAAGTCGGAGCCAATACCACTGGGCCACCGCTGGTTACCTCGAAGTTTGCGTAAACACAAAGGTGCGCCCTTGACTGATATTAATTGTGACGCCTTTGTTGATTTTATTGAAAGTTAAAAGTCGCAGTGCGTATTCCAATACTATTCTAATACACAAGGACAAGACGTGTCTATTTGTAGTCATAATAATTTTAATGTTATGGCGATGTGTTAAACTAATGGCGAAATAGAAAAGAAAGCTATTTCAATAACAAAAGTCGTATTGTCTGTACCCAAGGCAGGTAGGTAAGTATATTCCATAGCTTACAGAATACGCACATCAGCTTTATAGATGCGGAACTGCATTTATGTCAGCTGTACATACAAAGGAGGTCGACGGCTTGGTGGCACCTCTCCGACCTACTTCTTGCTTTAACCCATATTTATACAATTCCGGTCATAGCTCTCTGCATGCGCGCGGTCTGTTTACACTGAGCTCATAGCACCGCCCTATTCATTCACAGAGACGTGCGTTTTGTAACTGCAACTGCATATGTATACACTATCTAGGAAACCCGTCATATACCTAATCAAATTCTGATAAAATTAACAACACATGTAGTGAGTTATCTAATCTTATCAAGGCGAAAAGAAAGGACATCAAAATTATGAGTTATATGACTTCCACATGTTTTTGAGCATAATGGTTGGTAGGTACTACCTATATTCAGAAATTTACGTGTTTACAATACAAAATATTATTTTACGTCCTAATAAACAAAATAATATGGTCAGGCCAGGAAAAGAAACATGACAAATTTTGAAAGTGGGTAACTAATTAGTTGCGTAAGTAAGTACATGCTTACATTTAATAAGTTCCCGTACAAAATAGCATGTGTCCTCGTGACTGAGGCTGACGTCACCCCATCACCATTCGCAATAAATGCCCTCCAGCAATGAGTCATTCTTATAAAAATATAACAAATAAGCATACGCCCCTATATTATTATTTTAGTCGCATTATTTCAACTTTATCAACTTTCCCCTTAGACAACTACGGTTTCTGTGGGCTTCCTATGCGTGACTAAAACAAATCAGAATACACGTTGGAAAATTGTGAGAACGGGTTTTAGAAACTTGCTTATTCACCTGAGAGATAAGCCCTAGGTTCCTATAGGCAACCTACTAGTAGAACTATAGGAAATACTACTCCAATATCGTGCAAAGACAAGTCGTCCTTAACATAGATGCACAATAGGGAGGCAATGTAACGCAACTCATCGCACTACGTTCATCTTCGGACGTGATTTGTGTGTCTAATGAGTTAAGACTCACACATAACATGGTAGAGCTATATTGGCTTGAGAATGATGTCATATTTGAGATGACAGACATCTAGTGGTTAAGTCAAGTTGTAAGCAAGCTACAAACGATGCTTCGTGGAAGGTAACTTCTTAAGAGATTCTGGGGAACTCTGAGGTGTAATAAAGTCAATATAGGTAAGTATCTACTAAAGTGGACTGCAGTCAGTCGTCAAAACCAGTTCAATACCCAGGTCCAAATGGGAATCGGCCCGATATACATACTTAAAGGGCTATGTTTGCTCCAAACGAGGTCACAGAATTTGAAAACTGTCACTTGTGACCGCACCCTGTGTAGCTAACGGATATTTGATACCTTGAGCTTTTAGCCATGAACTTTTTGTTGTTTATTGTGTATCAGGTTTTTAAAACTTACACATTTACATAGTTGAAAGCTTCAAGGCTTTCTTTGACTCTAATAATTTAGTAGTCAATTCTAGTAAAACACCTCAAGCGTTGGTGCAAGGGGCGGGTAGCACTGAAATGACAAGGCCAGTCTTCACTGCAACTAGGTAGTCATTATGTTTGAAAACTTAATAGAAAATTTCCACTGCAAAGAATAGGTAGCCTACCTATTCCAAAATTGCCCAGCTATGTTTCAAGGATTTCTAATAGCAAAAATCGTCTGTAAGTGTAGGCTAGGTAAAACACGTTGCTATGCTAGAGAAAATACGATTGAAATTTACTGAGGCTACAATAAAGCCTTCTAATACTGGAAAAGAAGGGTTCCATTCCATTAGGCGTGACTTGTCGTGACCTTTCTAAATTCCACGCGGAGTGCGGCAAATCAGATATCGCCCCCCTGTTAATAGCAAGGAAGCCCTGTCTGGCGGCTCGTAGCAAGAACGAACCATCGAACGAACGAATAAAGATTCTAAATATAAAAGGAATTTAGAGCTTCACAAAGTACATTTCTACTTGAATACGTGAAACCACACGCACATAAGATTTAAAAAACAATACCGTGTTTCTATAGTTTCGATGCTTGGGTATGGGGGAAGATTATCTATCGATACAGTGCTGAATCCGCAAAAATGTTGTCCTAGCGACGGGTAACTAATAAGACCTCCTAACTCTTAACCAACTACATTTTTTCACCAAGTAATTCTCCTATTAAAGATTCTATCTCACGTATCTAGTAGAAAAATCTGCCGTATAACCTACATTAAATAATTAATTTTTTAATCGACCATATTGCAGTTCAACGTAAACTGCAATTTGGTCGATTTTAAAATTAATTATTTGTGCAATTCATATGAAATAGATAAGAGCTTGTTGAACACATAGTTTCGACAACTTATAGCGAAACACCTTCACATTAACTACAAATGGAGGGAAATCGGGAAAGTGAGGTAGCGTGCGAAAAACTAGACAGAATGTGAACGGCCTTGCAAGTTTCTATATTGGAGCTGATAGCTAAATGTTCTGCATAAACTTTCCCTGCTGCCTACAATGCTAAGCCAGCTTGTTTCATCGGTAGCCTTGAAACCTGTATGGTGGCGTATTTACCACCAAGTTAGAACTTTTGCTCATGTTTCACATCAAAATGTTAATATAATTTTTGGCTCTTGTGATACAGGAATTCCTAGTACATAGGCTAATAGTGTTCAATAATGGTTCCTAGACAAGTGCTCTACTTAAATGATAGGTAATTGAGTGTCAGTCATAGGTAACACTTTCACTGTCCACAAAGCTGACACAATAGATAAGTATGTGTATGTGAGAAGTTGAACAATGTGCATGAAAACGTACCAACCTACCTATGTGGTTCATGTACTAGGGAAAGGGAAAAGATATTTTCAAAGTGGTTTTATAACACACTACGGTAAGTATGTTAGAGAATAATTAAAACATTAGACAAAATAATTTGGCCGATTTTTTCTAGACAGACAAAATGGAGTCTTTATAGAACCACTAGTGATTGTTACTCATGGTCTTGTCAAACAAATTAAGACTAAGTAAACGAATGGAGGAAGGTATAATTTTATATGTCCAGCTGAATATACTTGGAAGATAAGACGTAGATAATTCTTATTATGGTTTTCAGTCAAGTCTACCTGTTTGTACCTATACTTCATTTACATACTGCACTACTAAATACTACGGCATATGAATATTACTCAATAATAAAAGCGGCTCGAAACGCGGCTCACAGTTACGCATTTGAAAATCTGTTATGAATGCAAGAATCTAAAAAGTTTTTCTTATTACATTTTACAATAGAGAATCAATATCAGGCTGATTTCGACGAAAAAATTGTATTCTAGCCTTTTGTTACAAAGAAAAAGGTCATTAAAACTAAAACTTTAATGGCATCTCCTAAATTTTCAGCAACAATTGCCAGTTTTTTTAAGAAATTCCTCAATTGTTTAGATGTTACTCTAAAGAGGATGCACTATGGCAACCAAGGATTAATTTGTTTTTTAACTTAAAGTTTGCTTGTTTTTGTTTACAGTGAAGGGTTTTTTTTTTTGTCTATGTGTAATAGCGTGTGCATTCATCATTAAAACATTTAAGTGTTTACCGACTTTCATTGATGACTATTCCCACTACTAATATTGCCAAAAACTTGATACCCTCCAAGCTATACCTTACTTAGTGAAGCAGGTTAGTCTTGGCTAGTTGAGATTCACTGATCGCAAGATATGAACTATATGTATAGCTAGGTACCTAATCACTAAGGCATTTAACACAATAGACACTAAACGCTGCTCACTGCTATTGTTTCCATAAACGTAACATGTTCAAATATGTTATGTATCACTATGTACGAGTTTGTGGGTAGGTAACAATGTACTAACTTTAGCGCTCTTTGTTTGCTTGGTCACACTGAAACAAGTTAAACACGACATTTACGAAAAGACAAGAAATGTAAATAAGCAGTTACTTCGGGTAACCTAATTAGCTGCAGTTTTATTTTTATTTTTTTGAATAGGTACAAAATTGGTTTGTGTGCCCTAATTCCTGAAAATACGACAAATCTTGACGAGTAGAAACTGTTGTTAGTTAAAGCGTTAGGTAGTAAGTACATCGTGATCTGAGTTTGTCTTTCATTGACGTTGTTTAAATATTTACATATCTTGGGCATATACCACCTATTTACCTTAGTTATGTCACGATGACCTAGGTCATTTGTTATTACCTACTTACCTACAGTTACCTTATATCTGTAGGTAAACATAACCACATACTGATAACGGATTATCACAAAGAAATTATGCATTTGTTGAAGTTCACCTTAATTAATCAATATTAGGTAGCTATCAACTCAAGTTAAATAAACATCCGAAGTACCTATAGAAATAAATTACGAAATTAATAATGCTTGGGCAAAAACTGTCTTTAAATTATTTCGTGGAAATAATATGCCGGCAAAAAAGTCTAATAGATATGCGCATTTTCTACAACAACCTCGTATTGGTAGCTAGGTGATATCATCTCCCAACATATACTTCAAACAGGCTTTCAATAACGGCTTGGCCGTGTTGTAAAGTCAGCAATATACTCAGAGCAACTATATGGACAGGGCCCGAGCTATTTGCATTTAGAAATCTTTTACTATACTAAATAGTCTTGTTATCATGTACTCAAATAATACAACTTAGGTATTTACAGGCAGGTAAATATGCGTTGATGTCATCGAAAGTAAGGTAGAGGTAATTCACTGTAGAATTATACTTATCTATCAACAATATTTTATCACCGATATAAATAAGTACATTTATTACTTAAATAGATCGCAAATTAATGCAATCATTTTGTCATCCAAAATGTAAGTAGGCAGGATAATCCAGACTGTGGCGACGACAGATACGATCCTATGGCAATGTTTGTTACGGAACACGCAGCTTATTGAATGATTATCAAAATGTTTGCGTAGTTTAGTGTTGACGAAGGTTGTACCAACTACCGTGACTATTAGTTGTTATCTCATACTTAATTGCACGATGAATTTTGAGAGCGCCGATACTACTCCAGATAAAGTGTTTATCGTCAGGAAACTTTACAGTGTTTAATCACATATTTACGGTTATCGCAGCTGTATTAAATACATCCAAATATTTATGAATGTGATGCAAGAGCAGTGGAAATATTTTTAGTTCTGATTGATGGTTATGGCTAACTACATATCCGCGATTGTGAAGCTAAAAATAGGGGCCGATGGTGAAAATCGTGTAAAAATGCTGGAAATAATTTGTACGGAGATGATAATATATAGAACAGATATTATTTCCAAAACAGCGGATGAATTGAGGAGCGAGACGCGGGAGGGATAGATTAACACCCCTCAATACAGCCGAAAATTGTCACCCCAACGCTTTCTTTGTTTTCCTAAAACAATCGGGGCGAGACCGCGATGGACTCTCGTTAACACTTTGAACCTTATAAGTACATCTAGAGCATAAACCTATTGGTAAAAGGTAGGCACCTTAATATTTATGAGACTATAAAAAGGTCCATAAAAAATATTGTAAAATTAGCAAGGATTCTTTTGGATTTCAATCTTTTTCGAGAGCAAATCTTCACTTATGAGAATATGTTCCCGTCTCATAAGCTCAACGCTATCCTACTATTATAAAAGATATTACATCAATAATAAATATAAATATAGACTCACATCAATGTTTCAGGATATGAGTGAAATAAATGAGATCACATGAACTAGCGTGTGCGGAGCGAGCGCTATTCTTGGCGGCACTATCTATCGCGGCTGCACCGATACTGGCGCGAAACGGAGGGGACCGAATGTTGACAAGCCGAGATGCGCGGCGAATTGCGATACTGTACTACGCATGCGCTGCCAAACGTACCATCATACCAAGTCTGCCGTACGGATGCCGTCTCGATGAGTTTTGGCCCAATATACGCCCCATGAAGCGAACGCACACAATCCTATAATCCTTAATAGCGAGCAGTTACCGCATGGAGTTATCTTGTCCCAAATTCATTTGTGGGCTGGCATTCTAATTTAAGCCGGATATCGTATGTATAGAAACGTACAAGATTTAGTAATTCATAGGTACTATCTATAGAAAATAGATACATACGATTATGAGAACAACAAAATACGAATGACAATTTAAATTGAAATAACATTTTAAAAGACAGAATCTGGTTTTAAAAACGTTACAGATGCAACGTTCAGAATAATATAAATGATTGACGTTCGATTCTGGAATGCAGATTTAATGGAGTTAGATGTTAAAAAATAAAAATAAAGGTTAACTTATTTCTGACTTGACAGAATTTTCCTTGCTGATCGTACTACGAAAATCGAGAAAACTGTTTAAGTAGGTACTACGATTCAAAGACCTCGACGTTCGTTGCGCTAAGCTGTCCTTACATATTGCCTAGTGAGCTCAATAAAACTTTCATAAACGATGTAAATATTTTATTAAAAGCAACATTGTACATTATATATTCCACAACTGTAATAAAATATTAATTTATCTGTATACGAATGAACACATACAGTGATGAGTCAAAAAAGCCGTTTTGAATCATATAAAACTTCTTATAAATAAATTAAGTTTCGTTATAGTCCGATATGATAAATACTTATATATTTAAATTCCTGTACACATTATTGTTTTACAGATAGGCATTGAAGGATCGCTTCATATTCGATTTCATAAGTTCTCACAATCTTTTTCTCAGGGATAGAGGAAACACAAGGATAGAAAAATCAATTATACATAGATATTATATTAATGTCACTAGGACTGTGAAAATGAATGAGGAAACATAAATAAGGATGCATTAACTTTGTCGATGCGTTATGTAATATATATCTATTATATTTATAAATAATATTAATCTACACTTGGAAATATCTTATAGGTAATGATGTATGTAGATACTGTACCTACTCTAATATGTATTTGTATTAAGTAAATTAATTTAAAAAAAAAGAAAGACAGAAACCGACCTTTAAATGACTGCCGAAATCTAGATATTGGATTTAAAATGACATCAATGCGCCTCACAAGTTTCAGGTCAATTGCGAGATCTTGCTTCTCAAAAATTCTATAACAATAGTTATCTGAATAGAGAGACACGAGGAGCGTCAGACTCAGATCGAAGTTTCCCATTATGTTGAAGTCAAAGGAAAGCAATTGGGGACTTAACTATGGAAGACTTAGGGAGAATATACCTGACAAATGATAAGACAATGTTTCGGCAGTTGGAACTGATGCTTATCGTTAGGGAACTGTAATAATTATTATTATTATTATTATTAATTCATTTATTTCAGACATAGTCCATAATTACAAGTTATAAATCCATTAAAATTACAAAAATTAAATCCAATAAAGCACAACATTACAATTATCAGCAATAAATAAAATTAAATATGCATATAACAATTACAATAAAATTAATTGAAATTAAAAATATAAATTAAAATAAACAATACACATAAAAAACAATCAATTATAAAATTAGACATACACAATAAATTTACAAACGCATGTCAAATAATACGAGGAGAAGCGCTAACATGAAGCTGCATCCACCTCTTTATCAGGGACAGGTCCCACCGCTCGGACAACACCCTCAGGAGACTGTTTGAGCTGCTTCGCAGGCGATTTAGAAGTGAAGCGCTCCTCTTCCTTATGATGGCGAAAAAATCATCGGTCCGGGCCTCCGCAAACATGGTCGAAGCACTACAGAACCGCGGAAGCCCCAACAGTATCCTGAAGGCATTGTTGTACTGCACGCGCAGTGCGCTGTACGCCCGCTGCGTAAAGTTGGTCCACAGGCTGCACGTGTAAAATGACTGACAATATGCCTTAAATAAAGTAACCTTCACAGGTGTTGTACATCGCGCAAACCTGCGAGCCAACATATTACACCGGACAGACAGCGCCCTGCGCTCCCGCTCGATGTCCAGGTTGTCACACAAGTCGTCAGAGACCCAGTGGCCCAAGTACTTGAAATGCTGCACCCTTTTTAAAGGAATGCCGCAAAGAGTGACAGGAGGTACGGATGAGTAACATTTGGTACCGGCCTTGAAGATTATAAATTCACTCTTTTTAGCATTGTACCTGAGCCCATGGGCCTCTGTGTATGACTCACAAATGCGCAAAAGTTTGCGTAATGCACCGATCGATGGGCTCAGCAAAACCATATCATCCGCGTAACTAATGTTGTTTATACACATTCCGTCTATGGAACATCCAATATTAGTTTTGCTGAGCTCACCGATCAGCCGGTTCATGTACAGGTTAAAGAGGCGAGGCGAGGATAAACCCCCTTGTCGCACTCCGCAATCCAACCCATACACGTCCGACCGCGCACCCGCCCATCTAACGGTGTTCTGCTGCTTACTGTACCAGTACCTAAGCAAAGTCACAATCTCCTGTGGCACATCTGTGTCACATTGTAGCTTCTGCCACAGCTTGTCATAACACACCAGATCAAAAGCTTTTGAAAGATCTAAGAAGCATGCGTATACTGGTGTGTTTCTGTCTGTATAGTACTGAACAGTTTGCTTGAGACAGAGGATAGCACTCTCAGTTGACAAACCGGGTCTGAACCCAAACTGAGCGTCATGCAAGTGGAGGTGCTTCTCCAACTGTTGGTCAAGCAAACTATCCAGCACCTTGGCTATGACAGTCGCAAGTGAGATTGGTCTGTAATTAGACAGATCCGATGAGTCACCCGTCCTGTCCTTAACAATTGGCACCACAACTGTGTGCATTAAATTATCGGGTAAATAACCATGACTAACACACAAGTTAAATAACAGTGCAAGGACTCTTGGCAGGTGTACGCCCGCGTACTTCAGGTGCTCGATGCTAAGACTATCGTGGCCTGGGGACTTCCCTCTCACCATCTTCTTTATAATTTGGGCCACATCCTTGGCGGAGAATCTAATGTTAACATGCCCAGGGCGATCATCAGCCGCGAGCACCTGCGACGCGGGCCCGAGCGGTGAAACTACACTAAAATGCCGCTGAAAGGCGCAGGCTATGTCGCGCGGTTCATGCGCACCACCAACACTCACCGGAGAGCCCGACCTTGGATTGAGTTTATGGGTATTTTTCCAAAAATCACCAAAGCTCTTATTTGCATGATGTTCCGCAATGATGTCCATCTTAATCTGATATTCATTATTTTGACAGTATTTTAATTTTTCCTTAAATATTTTCCTAGTCTCACACATATTATTGTAATTATGGCCAGATCTAGGACGTCCATAAGATACCCAGGTCTGAAAACAAAGCCTGGCTCTCCGGTGAGAGTCACTAACATGCCTGTTCCACCCCGTTACATACTTAAAATTGTTACACTTAGGTGCACTGCAGCTTCTCTTAGCGGCTTCAACCAAAATATTTACAATATTATTATACATCCTATTTATTATCATTTTATGGTTCTGATCACTACACAATCCATCTGCGCAATTACAAAACTCAGATGGGAAGTCAATCTGCTTAAATCTTGAATTACAGTAACTAGAATAATCCTGTATTTGATTATTGTCCCTAAGTCCCCATTTTATATAATTGTAAGTTAATGGACTGGTCGTAACTTTAGGTTTAATATTATTCACATTACATTCAATCATTAACGGATAGTGATCAGACCAGTATGTATCGTACAGTACGCACACATCCACGACTGTGCGCCGCGCCGCACCTGTCACTACACAGTGATCGAGCCATCGCTGGCACCCGTGCGCGTCACTTACAAATGTATAACTATCGCGGGGCAGCCACTCAATGTCTAGACACGACCACGATTGTTCCGTGCAAAAGTTTAACAATTCATTAGCGAACAACTCACCCGGGTGCGCGTTGAAGTCTCCGAGAATGTACACAGATTCCACATCATTACTCTCAATAATCGCATTTAACTCACTGAGGCACTCTGTAAATTCAGCCAGGTTTTCGATCGAGTCAGTAGGCATGTACACTGATATCACAAGCATAGACCGGTCCTGAAGCACTACCTTTATTGCAGTGAGACGCACACTAATACACGCAATCACAGACACCGTTGGAAACATTGCCTTCCTCCACAGCAACGCGACTCCACCATACGGCCTTCCTCTAAGCACTCCCGCGGATGTGTCAACAGCAGACTTTCCAGTAAAGGAAAATGCGTCGTCAATGCTGCCCAGGAACTGTACGTCGTGAGGCAAAAGCCACGTCTCCTGTAGTGCCACAATGTCCGCCGTCTGACAGAGACCCTTCACACATTCCACCGACCTAGTGACACTCTTGCAGTTGAACGTAACAAGCTTAATTGTACTACCCATTTATTGACGATAATACTCCATTTATCTCCCGGTAGGTAGGCCTGTCCGCGTTGCGACTAAAATCAACAAAACGGCGATATAGTACCCCGTCGGGCCAAAATTCATCTGTCATAAACATTTCAAATTTATGTTTGGGCACAAAAACAATGTATCCATTATAGTCCTTGTTTGTTTTCATATTCATTTTCTCTAATTTTATGTCTAAGTTTGTTTTCTTCCGCAGATAAGATTTTATATCACTTTCAGATGTTTCTTTAGACACATTGTAAACATAGATCGGAACTTGAGTACTCGCTGCCTTGAAATTATTGTCCGAATCAATAATAGCTTTCCCTGTATTTCCTACAAAGCGGTTTCTCAATCTGTGTCTCTTTTTCTGGACTAAGGTCCACTCCTCGTTAGACACTTGAGTTTTAGACCTTGGATTCGACACTCCATTCTGCACAATAACAGAAAAACTCTTTTTGTCCTCGACCCGTAACTGTTCACTGGTTGGTCGTTCAAAATGTTGTGCACAGTTTACGGCAGAAGTCGGTAATGTTGTGTGACTCAGCTTCGCATTAGACGGCGCGCGATCAGCTGATAGCTTCTCCCTAGCGGGCGTCGTTCCGTTCATAACTACGCGCGGTGTTTTTATCGCACTACCCACTTCCGACGAAATGTTAGACTGCTCTTTTAAAGGTGTTGTCGTAGGCTGTTTTTCTGCAGACTTATATGATGGGCCACATACGGGAGATAAACCCATTGGTCCACTCTCATGCTCAAAGCTTGCTAATGCACAGGCACCCCGCCTCAAGTTAATGTTTCTACAGACATTGTTAACTATAGACGCATTCTTAAGTGCTTCCAGTTCTACTGCCAGCTCCTTAACCTGATTCACTGTCGCATACTCCTCAGAAATACGATCTATCTCGCTTCGCATCAGCAACAAATCCTTGAGAAGTCTCGTCACATCTACATGGTCAAACAAAACCGGGGGTAGTTTTTGTAAATCCCGAGCGACAAAGATAGGAATTTCTTCAGGATCTGTTTCTTTTAACAGGCAGACAATGTCATCTATATCACGTAAAGTTTTCCCCTGTCTTTTTCTTATCTTCTTGCGCTTTGTTGTCGGAATAGAATCAAACAACAAGTTTTTGGCGTTCAAAATTTCACTTTCCGAAAATGCACTGACACAAATGCGGGCAATACTTTGCTCGTCCATCACATCCAATTTATTGCAGATAAATGCCAATGTCTCATTAATGACGACATTGCAGCTAGCACACTTTACAACATTAGTAGCCATTGTTTACACAACGACTTCTAAAACCCGAGCAGACGAACGACACACAGCGCGACTAATCGACGGCGCGCGCGTCGCAAGACTGAACTCAACATAATGAACACCCTTGCAATTTTAATCGCTTCTGGCGCTTTTTTTAAAGCACCAATTATTTAGTATTTTTAAGGGGATCCGTCAACGTAGCACGCTAAATTCCTTTTTAGACGTTTTTTCCAAATCGCAGCCTTGTTTTGCGTTTGAAAGTTGATCGAAATTCAATACGCGGCAATTACGCTAAAATAATAACAAAATTATTATCATTTTAAACATGAATATGGCTCATCAAAATTATATTTGCCGCAAATATGACTATTTCGTGAAAATATGGCGATTTGCAGAAAACCTAAGAAATTTTGAATGAATACGTTGATAATAGTTTGTTGTAACGTGGGGTACGTTGAAGGAAAACCTTAAAAATCCACAAAATAGCAAAAGCATTTTGAGAAAAAACTGCAATCTTTGGCAATGTTGAGTTAAAATGCCATGCTACTATATGTAAAAGCTAAATACATATCCAGAACACTTGATTTCAATTGCAGGTGTTACAGTATTAAAGTAGAATAAAAACCAAAACGAAATAATTGGAGAATTCGGGAGTTGAGAACGTACTTATTAGTATCGTTGTTAAGGTCTCTAAAGGCTAAGGTGCTACTAAAGTGGTGCTACATTCAGGCGTACATGGATTTTAGGTGTAGTTGGTGATAATGATGTTGTTATACACAACATAATTTGGAAAGCACGTTAAGCAGTTGGTCCTACGCCTGATCTCTCTCCGGTCGTGTCGGATTGCCGTCCCATCGGACTATGAGAGTGAGGGAAGAGTGAGTGCTCCTGTGTCTGCGCATACACTTGTGCACTATAATATCTCCCGCGCCGATGGCTAGTCTCCGTTGAGATTGGCCGCCGTGGCCGAAATTCGGTCTGGAGGACTATATATATAATTTATAACCAACATACATAAATCAAGGTAGGTGGGCGCCATTAATATTGCTCTGCTTATTAAATTTACCTATAGCTATGTAAAAAAAAAATCACAGATTAATAAAACACAGTAAGCGCGCTGGTAACGACATGAGTTAAGTTAAGCTAGATAATAAATAAAATATTAAGAAATCTCTTATCAGATTGTGCTAGTTAAATATTGTACTTATCTAATGCATTTTCTATTTTGAATAGTATTTTTTGTAACTTAATAATACATGTGTGAGTACACTGCTTATGAATACTACCCTTGCTTTAGAATTGACCTATGAACATTCTACTGTAATTGTCTACGGATTTGTCTATGTGTTGTACTATGATATAAGAGAGAGGAGGTCGCCTAGCTTGGGTAGGACGACGTCTGGTAGAGGCGGAGTCTTGTCTGTGCGCAGTTTCTCCAACTCTCTAGTGTTAGTGACGCCTGACATGACTAGCAACGTCTGGAAGCCGCAGCGGACGCCCAGTTCAATGTCAGTATTACATCTGGAAAAGTATAAAAATTTAATTGGGTTAGTTAATTCATAAGGCTGAGCTCGAAACGTAAAAAGTATAAAAACTTTAATTTGTAACATCATCATCATTTTAGCCAAAATACGTCCACTGATGGACATAGCCCCCTCTCCCCCCCCCCCCCCCTAAGCACCGCCATTTCGACAGGTTTTGTGCATAGTGCTCAAATGTATTTGTTGTAAAGTATCACAAGTATGGCTACATGCAGTCTCGCGATAGCGCAGGCGTTGGCGTGAGTTCAATTAGCTACTTGAGAAAATTACAATTTATGGTTGTGGTTTCATTAAAGATGTTTTCCAACATATTGGTATACTTTGTGAACTTCGACTGGCCTGTTAGTCTAGTGGTTAGTGACCCTGACTGCTAAGACTGAGGTCGGGGGTTCGATTCCCACCCAGGACAAATGTTTGTGTGATGAGCAAAATTATTTGTTACTAGCTTTTGCCCCCGGCTTCGCCCGCGTGGATGTCGAAAATTAACGCAGGAGGACGTACTACCGCGGTAACATGTGTTAATTCAGGTTATATTATAGGTAATATCTGTTACCCGCGACTTCGTCCGCGTGGTATTTAACAAAAAGATTTTCATAAAAACTGTCTTTGAAAACTACGCTGACATACGTCTCAAAATTCAGCGTGTTTTAGTTTTTTTAAACTATTATTTATTTTTTCTAAAATAAAAGTAGCCTAAGTTACTCCTTGTTACATCAGCTATCTGCCTGTGAAAGTTCCGTCAAAATCGGTCCAGCCATTTCAGAGATTAGCCGGAACGAACAGACAGACAGACAAAAATTGTAAAAAATGTTGTTTTGGTATATGTACCGTGTATACATCCATATACACATAGTAAAAAGAAGTTATTTTAATATTAAAAACAGACACTCCAATTTATTTGTATAGATGTGTCATTTATCTATATATAATATATATATATCTACACTAATATTATAAAGACGAAAAATATGTATTTTTGTTTGTTCGTTTGTAATGGATAGACTCAAAAACGACTGGACTGATTTTAAAAATGCTTTCACCATTAGAAAGCTACATTATCTGCGAGTAACAAAGGCTATATAACATCACGCTACAACCAAGAGGAGCGGAGCAGTAATGAAAAATGTTGCAAAAACGAGGAAAATTGCACGGGCAGGCGATTCGACGCGACGGGAAGGGTCGGGTGAACACGAAATTTAACGCGGACGAAATCGCGGGCAGAAGCTAGTTTAGAAATATATAAGTATGTTTATCAGTTGTCTGGTTACCATAGTACGGGCTCTGCCTAGTTTGGGATCAGATAACGTTGTGTTGGTTGTCCTAAGAGATATTATATAGCTGTATAAACTTAGCATAAGCATAATTCCACCCACACCCAGCCATCCCAACGTTCCCACTGCTGCAACACAGGCGTTCTCTCTGTCAGAGAGAGTGGGCCATAATCCACCACGGTGGCACAGTATTTATATGGACAGTATAGAAACTAGGCCAATTTGTTGATATAATTAGCTGCGCTCAACTTTCATTTGAAACGTGATTTATGAGAACGAAGTTTTTTAACGCGGTTTGCGATTGGAGTTGACTCGTAGAAATCATCATGTGAAAAAGCTTTCATACATATTATTACGCCCCATCCATGACACTTTCGTCTTTGATCAAAATGTAAATTCAAGATGGTGGCTGGAAAATTTTCTTTTTTTTTAAATGAAACTTACTTCGTTCCTGACGGGAGTGTCCCGACCGACTGCAATCGTTTTATAAACAGAAAATAATCTAACTTTATAATGATTCAATAATAAGAATTACAGATCTGTGTGGTACCGGAATCCGTGTGGTGACGGACGAAAAGAATAACATCACCATATTTTTTCCCGTGGGTGTCGTGAGAGGCGACCAAGGGACCTACTAGAGAATGGGCAGCGTTCTCTATGCAATTTAACACCACACAGCAATTTCCACAACCCGCCTGCCAAGCGTGGCGATTATGGCAAAGCCCCCCAAATTGGAGGAGGCCTATGTCTAGCAGTGGACGTCAGCCATAAGGCTGAAATAATGATGATAATCAAGAATTACAGGAATAATAATTAATTCACCGTAAAACACAAGCTTAAATTATCCGGTCATTTTGTGCATCGTCCACTTAGTATTATAAACAGTAGCTGCTTGAGGTTCGTTATATCCGAATATTACTGCATTTTTATCGCAATCCACTCGTGGCATTTAAAAAAAAAAAAAATAGTTTAAAAAACTAAAAAACACGCTTCCATGGAAAACCAAACTAAAAAGTACAAAATAATGGAAAAAAAGCGTGGGGTGCTTTTAAGGTATTTTTTTATTGATATCAGGCACCCCACGCTTTTTTTCCATTATTTTGTACTTTTTAGTTTGGTTTTCCATGGAAGCGTGTTTTTTAGTTTTTTTAAACTATTATTTATTTTCTATTTTTTAGGGTATTTTGAACTTTGAGACGTATGTCAGCGAAGTTTGTGACAGTTTTTTTGCTGTCCTGGTAACCCTGGCAAGGATAATGGCACAAATTTATGAAATTATTGCATTGTCATCAGTCCTTGACAGGTGTGCAAAGTTTGAATGAAATCTGGTCGTTTAAAGTGGGTCAAAATCGCACTATAAGGAGTCGGTTACAAACAAACATACAATTATACAAACATACAAGTGAAGCTAATATAAAGCGTGTAAAAAGATCTCGGTCGGTTCTTTGTTGTCCACATTTATAATGTGATGGTTGTTCATACACAGTGTGGGTTGATGGAACTTATGGACTAAAATGAGTAATTACGATGTAGGAAATAAAAAAATCATACCTATCTCCAATCATCAATGTCCTTGCAGGATTCAGTCCACAAGATTCAAGGTACTTCCTCACATAGCTATGAGGCTTGCCAAGAACCAGAGCTTTTCTCTCTGAACAAGTCTCAACAGCTCTGACTAACGTCCCAGTACCAGGCACTACAATAGACCCAGCCTTGGGGAACCTTTCATCAGTATTTGTGGCTATAAACAGACATTCTTCGGATGCGAGGTAGGAGGCGGCCTTCATGAATTTTGGGTAGCTGACGTGTTCATCAAATCCGACTACCACGGCGCCAACCTCAGGGTCTAATTCTGACGGCTGCATGGATTTAAACTCTGGTTTCACATGGTCCGGCTGCAATACAAAAATTTTGAATTCATTATAATTTATACAATTAAATAAATGATAAATATTTATTTGAAGTTTTTTTAAATTATGTAACTGATTTTTGAATTGAATCCTCCTTTGTACCACTACTATAAATGTCTTTTTAACCGACCTCAAAAAAAGGAGGAGGTTATCAATTCGAATGTATTTTTTTTTATGTTTGTTACCTCATAACTTTTGACTGGGTGAACCGATTTCGATGATTCTTTTTGTATTTGAAAGCTTGTGCTTCCCGAATGGTCCCATTTTAATTTGGTTCCATTTAGACAATGGGATCCATGTGAAAACCATATAAGTCTTAAATTTGAATTAAGTATTTGCGCGACAAATGAACGAATAACGCGATTAGATTAGTGTGGGGTATCTACCATAACTAAAAAGTTAAAAATAAAAACTTTTTACAAAAAAGTAACAACCGACCTCCTTAAAAAAAACACTACAAAGTCAAACATAACTTTAATTTCGGAAGTCGGTGGCAAAAAAATCTTAAATACAGATCCGAGTTATTTTTGACTTTGTAGTGTTTTTTTTAAGGAAGTTAGTTGTTATTTTTTTGTAAAAAGTTTTTTTTATAATGGTGCTTTGGTAGACTCTGGGTGGCTATGCCAGCCTCATCATAGGGTCTAAAATATTTTTGCACAATTAAAAGCATACAGCCTGCAATGGCTGCAAGCATGCTTTGGTAGCATTTTGGTAACCTTATATATAATACTTAATTAATATTATGTTTCACCCCCTTAGATTCATTCTTTCGTTTTTGTTTTTTTCATACATTGTTTCATGATATTATAAATACTCCTGCATTCTTCAGACATAGGTTACATGATACATGAAATTTAAAAAAAAAAATGCCCTAAGTATTTAAAAGGGAAAATAAAGTTTATCTGTAAATAATAAAGAACTTCACTCACCCCAACACCAATATGCCTAATACCAACAGCTTTCAATTCTTCTCCAATGCCATTAGATCCCAGTAAATAAACCTTCTTGGTGAACCCAATACCTTTCAGGTAATGAGCTACTAAATAAGCAGTTGAGAGGATTTCTTCCTGCAATTGAACAATGTTTTTAAAACCGATTATAAACCAAGAAATCCTTTTTTTTAAGTATAGACATAAGGGCCAGATTTTAAAGCGAATAAAAATGACATTAAAATTTAATTAAAACATAGTGACATTCTATTACTTTTAAGTGGCAATGAGCACAGGAAAAGAAACAAAAACCTCTTTTATAATGTAACAGTTAAATATTTTCAAAATTTCTTAGATTTTTTTAAATAAATAATTTCACTTAGATCTTTAAAAATTTTCTCATGTCTCCTTTCAGAGTGAGATGAAAAAAAAGTATTCTCATTGCTGAGAATGATCAGAATTGATTCTATTTGCTTCCATTTATTTTTAAAGCTTTTATTTATTTAAACAAAGCTTAGTCAGCGTACTGCAGCTTCTTGAGGAATGAATACAGCTGACTTAGACATGGTGCCACTTATAATGAAATGTCTACTGGGACACAGGCTTGTTCTCACTGAGAGGGAGTGGGCAGTAATCCACCACATCTGCACAGTATTGGTTGTTAGATGGCACATGTCTTTGTTTGGGTACATTTTTGTTTGTAAGGTAGGACATGCTTTTTCCCTCAGAATGTTTTGTTTTAAGAGTAGTGGCGATGAAATATTTTACACAAAGTAAAACACCTGTCAGGATTTAAACCTGCAACTCGTAAGTTGTAGTTGTTACTACTGGGCCACCATTGCTTACTTATAAAATAAATAAAATAACTTGAAAACTTTACCTGACTGGCAATAAATCCCAGTTGTGAAGCTTTTATAGCAAACTCACTGCGGATTTTAGTAGAATTATTTGTCACATAAAATATTTTCTTTCCTAATTTTCTGAAATAGTTCATAGCGTCCGCTGCACCGGCGATAGCATTGTTATCGATCCATAGTACACCTAGAACAATCATGATTGATGAAGATAAAGAAGCCATTATATCTAGACTTACAGTGAACTTAATTATGGCTGAGTTGATTGGTTTGTCTTGAAAATTGATTGCTTTATATTTCAATTACATGTTTCTTGCGAAAATAGCAGTTTTACCTTTCCTGAACATAATAGTTTCAGGCATAACCAAAACAAGTCTAGCACATTGACATCATCATCTGCTATTGACATATCATTATGAAAGCAGTAGCAAATAGCTATCGATTTATCTTACCATCACAGTCAGTTAAAACTGTATCAAAGGAGTCTAAGAACTCTTGAACTTGATCTTTCGATGCTTCTTGAAGATTGAATACCGCTGACTTAAACATGGTGCCACTTGTACTGAAATATCTAATTTTATGAGGCACTATAACTTTACCATGTGGTTTAGCACAATGCAAGCTGTTAATTTTAAGGATTTGACTAAGCAATTTATGCATTACCGTTCGCGTAAATCGACAGAGGGCTAGGCTAGGTCAAATGTGTCAGCCCTTATCATTTTCTCATCATTTGACGTTTGTTTGAAATGATAATACTGTCACTGGCAGTATGACATTGACACTAAAAAATAAATAATAGTTTAAAAAAACTAAAAAACACACTTCCATTGAAAACTAAACCAAAAAGTACAAAATAATGGAAAAAAAGCGTGGGGTGCCTGATATCAATAAAAAAATACCTTAAAAAGCACACCACGCTTTTTTTCCATTATTTTGTACTTTTTAGTTTGGTTTTCAATGGCAGCGTGTTTTTTAGTTTTTTTAAACTATTATTTATTTTCTATTTTTTAGGGTGTTTTGAATTTTGAGACGTATTTCAGCGTAGTTTGTGACGTATGTCAGCGTAGTTTGTGACGTATGTCAGCGTAGTTTGTGTCGGATATCAGCGTAGTTTGTGACGTATGTCAGCGTAGTTTTCGAAGACAGTTTTTTTGCTGTCCTGGTGACCCTGGCAAGGATAATGACACAAATTTATGAAAGTACTAGCTTTTGCCAGCGGCTTCGCCCGCGTGAAGGTTGGAAAATATCCCGCGGGAACGTACTACCGGGATAAAAAGTACCCTATATGTTAATCCAGGTTATAAACTATCTGTGTGCCAAATTTCATCCAAATCCGTTCAGTAGTTTTTTCGTGAAAGGGTAACAAACATAAACATACACATACATTCATCCTCACAAACTTTCGCATTTATAATATAAGTAGGATTGCATTGTCATCGGTCCTTGACAGGTGTGCAAAGTTTCAATGAAATCTGGTCGTTTAAAGTGGGTCAAAATCGCGCTATAAGAGTCGGTTACAAACAAACATACAAACATACAAGTGAAGCTAATAATAAAGCGTGTAAAAACCAATACAACCTTGGGCAACACCAAAGAGTTGATTTTATTAAGTATATTATCTGGATTACAGATTAAAATTAATAAAGAAAAAAAAGATTATAACCTTAATTAACTAAAACTATTTACAAATTTAAAAAAATGCGTCGAAAAATCATTCGCATCACTGTCGACTGGTAGTGTACCCAAGAGACTGGCGGCATTACCACGTTGTATGGCAATGCTTAGCCTTAGTAAAAACCAGGTCTTGGGTCACGGGAAGTGTCCATCAGCCGTTTAGAAATTTCCTTAAATAGGCTAAGAGCACTCGGACCCCACGGCCCGAGCGTTTCAACCCCAAACGGCTCAAAAATATAATGACTAATAAGGTTATTATACTTACGCCGCTTGAGGTTTTCCACAGCCGCAGCAGCGGCACCAGCACAGCACGCCGTGCCAGGAAGATGGGATGGCGCAAGAGTATCGACGCACGTTGCATCCCACACTAAAGGCCTACCCATTTTCCATGGAAATAAAGACATGCCATCCGGTCTCTTGCCATCGTGGCGTGCCAAGCCATTGGGTTTAAATACAGCTGGGACGCCGACGGTGACAACAGCTCGTCGGATGATGTCATTAATGTTTGCGTGCCGCGCTAATCAACCCGCACTTCGGCTGCAAGACAGGCCGTGGTGTCCTAGACTGGTGACAACTTCGCCACAGTGACAGTGATGAGGAGACCAACACGGAGCTCCCAAACGTAGGGAAACAGCGAGGCGGAAAGTAGTGTCGTCGAACAAGGTGCCTATATTCGACGACGGTAGTGCATGAAGCCATAAACCCGATTCCCACTTACTCACAGCCAGCAGGCGCGCACGCTCCGTCCGCAGTAGTAGCAGACGTGTTGAGCAAATTGTCTTGTACTACTCTGCAGAGCAGCTCATCCCACCGTCTCTGGAAAAATGGATTATCGGGTAGCTCAGTGTTCGGGCAAGCGAGTCTCCAGGCATCTATAGCCTCGGTGAAGCACGGCACATCAAAATTAATCAGTGTTGAGGCTAGGATTTTCCTGATTAATTTCTCAGTACAATGGACCGAGGATATAAAAGCTGGTAAGTAAACTAATACTAGTTTTGCGGACACCGAGGCCTCCCATACGAATAGGAAGAGTAGCTTGTGCCTAAGCTCGGTCGTCTATGGCCACATTTAAAATCGAGGTTAATGTATGCCGGATAATTTGGTCCATTCTGTCTAATAAGTGAGTGTGCTTCCATAAATGAGAAGCGTGAAGGAAGTATGTGTATTTGGGGCCGAAACAGCAATACCGAATTAAGGTGATGGCTGAATGCATGTTAATTTGGGACAATCTTTCCGAAACGTGATTGAAATTTTGGATTTTTTCGTCATTATAAACGGAAAAGGAATTCTCGAAGATTGGAGACCCAAGGAGACGAAGCGAGCTTTTTTCAATAATTTGAATATCAGGAGCTATCAGGAGCTATTGCATTAAATTTAGGAAGTGTCAGATGTCTGTCAGTACTGTCAGATAAGTAAAGTTCAAATTTAGAAAAGTTCCATAAACGAAAAAAAAAAAAAAAAATTTAGAAAAGTTGAGATCAAGACCAATGGAATGAAGTTCATTTTTTAAGAATTTAAGATCATTTAAGACAGTCTCTACATCGCCTCCCAAGGTTCCGTCATCAAGATACCAAATATTAAATTTGGAATTTAGCTTTCGAATAATTGGATGTTTACTAAAGAGTACTTTATGATATTTGAAACACACGCAGCGACTTCAGTCACCGGCAAGGAACTTATATGCAACCCGGCAACACGATGAATCTAGCCTGGAGCGAATGATTTGAACGCACCACTTATTTCATTTGTGACATCTCGAGTCAACTGTCAATGTCAGAATAGACAGTTACGAGCCCACTGAGCCCAGTGCAATAGCCGCTAAATTAGGTTCTTTCTGTTTGTTTTCATAAATTTCCATTGCAACATTTGCAACCATTGAAAATTAATTAAGAATTAATAGCAAAAAGTTAAATGAACTGCGGACCACATACAGAAATTTTAAAACAATCTACATAACCGCCATGAAACGAAAGTGAACGTTTCAAAAATTATTCTTATTAGCCTTGGTAGTAAATAAAGAATTTTGTAAAAATCTGTTTGGACTTTGCACACAGAGGACTTTGGACCTACTAAATATCAAGATGGTTAGCAAAGATACCATTATTGAAACTCACCAAGGAGGTATTAAAATTGTTCAATACAATAAACCTAACAAGAAAAATGCCATAGACGGTGTGATGTACAAGCGAATGATAAGCATACTGAATGCTGCAGCTACTGATGATAGTATCTCTGTTATGGTACTTACGGGTACAGGAGATTTTTATAGCAGTGGCAATGATCTTTCTAATCCACAAGACTCTAGTACAGGCAACCACTTGAGTGTTCTCAAAGACTTCATCAACGCGTTTATTATGTTTCCAAAATTACTTATTGCGATTGTTAATGGACCAGCTATTGGCATAGCTGCCACCACTTTAGCACTTTGTGACCTAGTATTTGCTTCTGAGAATGTGAGTTTAATTTAACCATCATAATCTGTCTAAATTTATAAGTCTGCAGGTCTCATTGAACATATATTTTTTTATGTTTTAGTCATACTTCTATACTCCATTCACAAAGTTGGGCATTGTAGCTGAAGGGTGTTCAACATTTACATTTCCAAGAATCCTTGGGGAAAGAAAGGTAAATGAAACTAGAAGTAAAGTCTAACTTGAACAGTAAAAAAAAAAAGTTGGAAAAAGCCATGTATTTAGTCTACTATCTTACATTTACTTAATAATATTTTGTTTTAAATTCCAGGCCCTTGAAATGTTATTATGTAACTACAGGATGCCTGCTGCAGAAGCACTTGAGTTGGGGTTCGTCAATTACATTTATAAACCTGAGGAGCTTCAAAGTAAGGTTTGGGAAAAAATTGTAGAGGTGTCAAAGCTTCCCAACTACTGTGTGACAGTCACTAAGAAAATGTTGAGGGATGCTGTGAGAGGAGAACTACTGAAAGCAAATGATAAAGAGATAGATGAGCTAAATACTATTTGGTTGAGAAATATGAAAAGCAAAATATAAGTTTTAATACAAGTTATCATCTGCATAGCCATATGTTAACTAAGTTGATGTTTTGGCTTCCCGTCTAACTGGGTGCAGCTGAATCAATGTAATATTTGTTTCATTTTTATGAACTTTTAACAAACAATTATATTTTCAGATATATCACAATGATCATTGTAACTAGCCTTCCGTCAACCACGTGGGCAAAAGTTACGTCCTGCATTATGTGGGGTTTCCTATACCCCAACATCATTCTATCTATATAAAGAGAATATATTTATATAGTTTATTTTATACATATTTATATTGTTTTTGGACTATTAGGGGATAGAAATAAAATAAACTTGTTAAGTCAAATAAACATTTTTAATATCTAAAGGCATTGTAATAAAAATAGTACTTTTTTGAGTTCGACGATTTTTGTCTCGCTGGGGTTTATTAAACCCCACGTGGTGCACGGAAGGCTAGTAAGTATGTTCTATGTTCTATGTTATGGGGATTTGGTTTCCGCACTTAGTCCTTTGAGTGGACCATTGTACGTGGGCCATGGCGGCCGTCGGTGTTTACTCCAACCAGCCCACCTCCCTCCAGAAGTTTATCATGTCTCCTGGTCTGCTAAGAACGTCCGTGTATGATTTGGGTGTCCCGAGGGTATCTGTCCTAATCTGGGTGACGCCTGTACATTCGAAGAGTACATGCGCAACGGTTTCCTCAGCCTCCATGCAGGCCCTGCACAGGGGGCTGTCCGTTATGCCTATTGTGTGAAAGTGCTTGTTTAGCGGGCAGTGTCCTGTGATGGTGCCCGTCATCAGACGCAGACCATCCCTGTCCAGGCGTAGCAAACGTCTGGTTAGCCTGCCATCCGGGGATGGCATAGCTTCCCTGGACTGCCTGCAGCCTGGTGCCGAGGTCCACCAGGTCTCCGCTTGTGAGTGGGTAAATTCCTGCAGCCACCTGCGTAGCTGGTTAAAGGGGATGGGCACGATGGGCTCGGGGCCGCAGACTGACGCGCTGGATGCCTTTCTGGCCAGTTCGTCAGCAGCGTCGTTGCCTAGTGATCCACTGTGTCCTTTTATCCATTGCAGTGTCACTTTGTTGCGATTAGAAACTGTTACCCGTTCTAATGCGTTGTGACATTCTAGTGTAAGACTTGAGGTTATGTATCGTTTGGCTAGGGATTGGAGGACTGAAGCGCTGTCGGAGAGTATACGTATATGAGTGTCCGTAACTCTTCTGGCTTCTATGGCATATGCCGCCTGTATAATGCCCACGCATTCCGCCTGGTAGACGGTGTTGAACATTCCCAGCGGGCTGGATATTTTTATGTTAAGGTCGTGTGAGAAAACTCCGACTCCGGTCCCAGAGGTGGTCTTTGAGCCATCAGTGTAGACTCTAAGCTCTTCCGGGCCCGAGTGGTCGTTTTGTTCTTCTGTGAGTATAACGTTGTAGTGCTTTTGAAAGTAGTGTAGTTTTGGAGTTTTATCGCAGGGTGATGCCATCATTGGTTGTCGCTTGATCGCATCGTCCCTAATGCGTGAGTGCTTGACCCTCGAGTCATTGCTCAGGGTCCCTGCTATGTTCAGTCTTAGGGCAGCCAGGGCAGCCTCCTCCCGCACGATTAGGTGTAGAGGTGGTAGCCCGAGCATTACCTGTAGGGCAGCAGTGGGTGTAGTTCTCATGCAGCTAGTGATGGCTACACAAGCGAATCGTTGCACCTTTTCAAGGTCTTTTTGGGCTGTGCTCAGGTCTGTTCTGGGCCACCAGACTATTGAGCCGTATGTGATGATTGGTCGAATAACTGTGGTGTATAGCCAGTGGGTTACTTTGGGGCTGATTCCCCAATTCCTGCCAAGCATTCTCTTGCACTGCCACAGGGATATGCTGGCTTTTGTAGTTATGTAGTTGGTGTGTTTTGCCCAATTCAGCTGTTTGTCCAAAAATATGCCCAGGTATTTGGTTTCAGTTGAAAGGCTTAGGGTGGTGCCAAACAGTCGTGGCAGTTCGAGTTTCGCGAGTTTCCTCTTTTTTGTAAAGAGGATCATCTCGGTTTTTGTGGGGTTTACTGATAGTTGGTGTTTATTGCACCAGTCCTCTACTATTTTCAGGGCTTGGCGCATGAGGTGGCATAGGGTGTTTTCATGGGTGCCATTTATTATTATGGTTATGTCATCGGCGTAGCCTACGGTGAAGTAACCTTTATCGTTGAGTGTTTTGATGAGGCTGTCTACGACCAGGTTCCATAAAAGTGGCGAGAGGACGCCCCCTTGCGGGCAGCCTTTCGCCACTACCGCCCTTGTAGTGTCGTTTACTGTGACTTGTACAGCTCTCAATTTGAGCATGTTGGTGATCCATCCGCTCAAGGTCGGATTTATGTTGTGTCTGTCGAGGGCCATGCTGATACTATTGAACATAGTTTTGTCGAAAGCGCCTTCAATGTCAATGAAAACCGCCAGTGCTGAGCATTTGTGGTCCACTGCGCATTCAATTTTGGAGACCACGCTATGTAGCGCAGACTCTGTTGATCTGCCCGTGGAGTACGCGTGCTGTTGTTTGTGAAGGGGTTTTACCCGGAGAGGTCCGTCTCGGATATGTCTATCGCAGAGTCTCTCGAGGGTTTTTAGTAAGAAGGATGTGAGACTTATAGGCCTATAGGCCTTTGGTTGTGTATAGTCGGGTTTGCCTGGCTTGGGTATGAAAATGACTTTCACTTCGCGCCACGCTTGGGGTATGTATCTAAATGCAATGCAGGTCCGGTAGATCTCCACCAAGCATGGTATCAGGTGGTCAGCCCCCCATTGTAGGAGGGCTGGAAAGATGCCATCCAGCCCTGCAGATTTGTAGGGCTGAAAGGTGTCAATGGCCCACTTTATCTTTTCTTCTGTTACCATGCTTTGAGCCCTGGACCAATCTAGGTTCGTTGGGGTCCATTCTGGTTCAGCCTCCCACGTCCTGACCTCTTGGAGGTTACAGCCGGGGAAGTGGGTTTCCAGGAGGACCTTACTGGTTTCATGGTCACTTAATGTGTATGAGTTGTCGGGTTTTTTGAGCGCACCAAGGGTTCGATCCTGATCAGTCGAGAGGATTTTTCTTACCCTTGCGGCTTCGTTGTTGGTTTCGATGGATTCGCAGAATCTCCGCCATGCTGCCCTTCTGGCAGTTCTGATCTGCTTTTTGTATGTGTATTGGGTTTCTTTGTATTGCTCCCAGTCATCAGGGAGCCTAGTGTTTTTGGCCCTGTTGAATTGTTTGCGTAGTGTATCTCTGAGTTTACTAAGGTTGGCGTTCCACCAGGGATTTCTCTCGCTGTTGTTTTGTGGCACCCTTAGTTTGCAGCATGCATGATATGCTTCGATTAAGTATTCAGATAGTTTTGTCACGGTGTATTCCAGTTGTTCGGAAGTTTTTATGGTTACTCGTGATAGATGCCTAGCTAGTAAGGAGGCAAGGAGGCGTTTGTACTCGGGCACATTAGTGCGCCGCGGGTTACGCCTCGGTGCAGGTTCCCCAGTGTGAGTAGTTAGTGTGAATCGGATTCTTCTGTGGTCGGAGCAGGAAGGTTCATCCGAGACGTGCCAGTTTGTGATGAGTTTTGTCGCGCTTTCTGTAGCAAGCGTCAGGTCAATGATTGTTTGTCCTCGGACTGTGACCCAAGTGGGTTCAGAGCCTCTGTTAACAATGTTAAGGTTAGTAGAGAATAAATAGGTGGATAGTACCTCTCCTCGGGCGTTCGGCGAGTCGCTACCCCAGAGCGGGTGGTGGGCGTTAGAGTCGGTGCAGATGATCAGGTCCAGTTTGGCACGTTCGCAGTGCTGCACTAGGTCGGCCATCTCCTTTGGCGGGCAGTTAGCGTCCTCGCCTGGCATGTATACCGAGGCTAGTACGACGTCTGGAACGTTATCATCAGTCTGGAGCCTGACTGCTGTCAGGTCTCTGGAACAGAATTGTGTGAGTGGTGTGGTAGGGATGTCTTTGGGAATGTAGGCGCAGGTTCGTGGTTTGTCTGCGCCGTGTGTGTTGAGAATTAGCTTACCTCCGATGTTACTGAGGCCACAGATTCTGTTGTTCCTGATCCACGGCTCTTGGATCAGTGCGATGGTTCGGGGCTTTACCTCCAAAGCTCTGCGTAAGTTGGCCGTGGCAGTTTGGCTGTGTTGGAGGTTGGTCTGGATGACGTGTATGGGCGGTGACGGTGGTGGGGTGGAGTTAGTCGGAGCTGCATCCATCGGAAAGTCTCTCCTCTACCTCCACCCTGAGCTGGTCTTCGTGTAGGTCGCCCGGCGACGAGGCGAGTAATCGTTCGTTCCAGCCGGGTGATGAGGGCGGTAAGGTGTCGCTGTCATCCTCCATTGCTGCTCGGGCCATGACCAGCTCGAGTTGGGCAATGTCGGTGTCAGTCGTCTGTGTCAGTGGTTGTGCGGCTGTCTCGTCAGTGCTGTCGGTCTTGGTGACAGAGGGTAGGGTCGTGGGCCAAAAGCGCACGTATATCGACCCCAGGAGGTACGATATCCGTCGCTCCCGGGCTAGGACCCTATCAACTTCCTCCGGTGGTACACCTAGGGTCAGATACGTCCCGTAGTTGTCGCCACCGACGGTAGTTGCCCTGTACAAAGACCACCTGGCAATGTCGTACCAAGTGTTCTGACGGATCAGAACACTCTGGAGCTTGGCCACGTCACCTCTGTAACGAGGGACGAAGAGCGAGGCTCGGACACGGGTGGGCACGTCGGACTGTTTAAGTACGGTCAGTGTTAGGTCAGTGTCGGGGAGTCTAATTTTGGGTGCGGCTTGTGTCAGCCAGGTCAGGGCATTGTCGTCCTCACACCACATCTGCACGGTGCCTTCCGCTACCCGTGGGTACCCACGGAAGGCCGGGAGTGGTGTTGTCGGGTCGGTGTCCATTAGGAAGTCCTCTAGGGCCGTCTTTATGTGCTCGGCCTCTTCCTTGGTCAGGTCTCTGGAGGGGGGAGGGAAGCAGATTGCTACGGCCAGCCTCGCAGGGATGTCCTTCGTGGCCCGCGCGTAGGTTCTCTGCTCCCCCTGAGCAGAGTGGACCCTCACACGCTTGGCGTCCCCTTGGAACGTACTCGGCGAGGCCGTGTCGTCCGGGCGTCCTCTCTTCACCGGCCCTGTACCACTTGGTCCAGGCTGCGGCTTGGAGGGCCCTGGCAGGGTGTGTATCGCCGGCGGCGCCTGTGCGTGTGTTGGTCTAGACCGCCGCCCCCTCCTCGTCCTAGGTCCAGGTTGGTCGTCGGTCTTGTCGGAAGTTTGGGGTCGACTGGCGACCCTGGCGGATCCCGCCGCGTGCGGAGGCTGGTCGCGCTGGGTTTCCCCTGCACGGACTTGCCCTCGCCCGCTTTGATGCGCGTCCGGCCGCGTTTCGCTCGGGGTTGCCCCTGTGCGGACTGACGGCTGGTCGCGTGGCTCCACGCCCGGCCGCGTTTCGCTCGGGGTTTCCCCTGTGCGGACTGGCGGCTGGTCGTGTGGCTCCGCGTCCGGCCGTGTTTCGCTCGGGGTTTCCCCTGTGCGGACCGACGGCCGGTCGCGTGGCTCCGCGTCCGGACGCTTTTCGCTCGGGGTTTCCCCTGTGCGGACCGGCGTCTGGTCGCGTACTGCCTGTGCCCTTGCCTTTTTCTTTTCCCGGGCTGTGATTTTTCCGCGCTTGTTCAGCAGGCGTACTCCATCACCCGAGAAAGTTTTGGAGCTACCAGGCTCGCCATCCTTCCCCGTCCCTCTCTGTCTGTGTCGGTCAGTGTCGTTTCCTGGGTTGGTCACGCTATTCCGCACGATGCTCTGTTGCCAGAGACTCGCGGGAGGCGCATGTTTTGTCGTGGGGTTTGGCGCGTGGGTCGCAGCCGTGGGTGTAGTTATTGGCGCGTTTGTCGCAGCCGATGTTGTGGGTTTGGGCGCGTTTATCGCTGCCTGTGAGATTGGCGCTGAGTCAGCAGCCGAGTGCGCTAAGGAGCGCGGCAAAAAGTTGCAGTCGGTTGCCCCCCCCAGAATACGATGGGGGCTGACCGCCGTGGCGGTGTGGGATTCCCCGGCTTGGCCGGGACCCACCTGGGTAATTACTTTTTCCTGCTGCATTTTTTATTTTTGTTGGGGGGTGGGCTTTTTTTGGAGCAGAGGTTACCCCTCCTCTGGGACCGATAGGATGTGAGGATAGGAGGGAGGAGCTTTGTGGGATGGAATGGGTTCGTTTGGGGTCACCCTAGGTCTGGGATCTGGCCTAGGGATTTCGGATTGAAGGGATAGCCGGAAGGGGAGGGATGGTTTGGTTGGATGGCGGTACACGGGGGAAATGGTGATTGGTTACCCTATGCCTGGGATTTTGGCCTTCGGGAACTTCTCTTGTCCGGGATCTCTTTCAAGATGCTCCGAGTGCGAGGAACTTCCGCAAGGCGGTCGATCCCACAGCCGGAGTTGGGCTATCCGCAACCTGCCCACCCGCTCGGTTGCAGGAGAAGAAGTGCCTGGCAGTCTGGGTCGCCCCACCGCGGATGCACGTATACATCCGCGTTGGTGCCATCCAGCTAACCCCGAGAGGCTAGTAAGTATTTATGAATCGCATATTAGTTGTATTCTTAAGCATTCAAAACACTGCCGTTGTGTTAATTTTTAAACTTGCATTAAACATTGTAGACAAATAAAATAAGCAAGACTATTATTAATAAAAAAAAAAACAAAACATAATAGAGCGATAAATTAGACTTGACTACATTAAAAACTCAATTTATGTGATTATAAAATTTAGTCTAGTAAGATGTTGCATTTCACAAATGCGCGCCATTCCAATTTATACCTTATCATGACGACATAAGAGTCACATGACGCGTGCATGTCAACAGCATTATCTATAGTATTTGATTATTAACATTTTCGGTACATTAAATGCTCCCAGACGTAATACCAATAAAATGTCCATTGTGTCTTGTTACATGTCCTTCAACCGATAAATATAATTATTATTCACTGTATTATTTTTATGACTACTTTTTTATTCATACTCAGAATATTTACTTTATAACTTTAAAAAGTCTTAATTTGAATATTCAGATATCATTCCCAGTGTTTTTATTTAAGATAGTATAGTAGAATTAGTATAGCATAGATTTATTTTATTACACATACATCATAGTGATTTGTAGACTTTGTATGTATTTATCGTAGATACTGCCTCGTTGATCTAGTGGTCGCAAACGCTACTGCCTAAGCATGAAGTCCTGGGTTCAATTCCCAGGTCAGCTAAAGTGTTATTGGGTTTTTCTGTGTGGAATTTCTAGGTAGGACCCTGAAGTTTGGATTTGTGCCCGTGGCAATAGGGTCGCCCCCTATTATAATATAATAGGGGCGACCTACATTTCGCCGGCTATGTTTAAGTCCCATATTATGGGACTTAAACATAGCCGGCGAAATGTGGGTGTACTATAGGTACACATATATCTGCTCAATCGTTTGGGGAAACAAGGCGTGATGTTAAATATGTTATTGTAGATAATACTACATTGAATTGTTATATCTAGATAAATATATAAATGAAACAATTGAAATACTTAATAATTGTAAGGGTAAAGAGTATGTAAAGATCTAAGCATATTTCGTTTCTGCCTAACCCAAGGGACATAGGAGTGAGTTTGTGTTGTAAGTTTAAAAACAGTATTTGTCAATTACTTCCCTGAAAATGGAGTTGTTACTTTTTAGTTTTGGAGTAAGAGAAAAAATAAATTCAATAAAGAAGCTTGTTTTATCAATTTTGTCATTTTACTTTTATGCAGTAAAAGACGATAACCACAAAAACTGGTACGAAATACGTAATATTAAGAGTAATTATCGTAATTTATGGGCGAATAAGGGTAAGTAACTACATAATTACTATAATTTACTGTACCTACCTCCATCTGATTAGTAATTTCAACCGTTAAATACCTAACCAGTTCAAACGATGCAATGATAATTAAAGAAAAATCACAATAATTAGAATATTGAGATTCACTTACCTCATACCGCCGAGTCAATAAACGGAACCAACTAGACTATCTAAAAAAATAATATTTTTTTAGATACAGTCTAGTTGGGACATCAAACGTCTATATTATAGACGTTTGATGTCTTATTCGTACGTGGATTCACTGTTCTCAATTAGCATATAAATAATTCAAAATATGTCTTCGGTAAGTTCCAGTACCGCTTCGTTGTCGGAATTCTTTCGTCCGATCAGGCCAAAAGGTTTGAGATCTAGGGATCTGAGCAGCACGCGGCTGAATCTATTGAAGAAAGAAATACATACAGACTTGCACCTGATACCCTTACGTTAGTATTTACCTACCTACTCATAGACAGAATAGTAGCTGAGGTGTCATATAGTTCCATTTCCCGTAAATGCTTATGTGAGAAAATTCTTAGTACGTAGGTACAACGTACACTGAATTACGTATGTAACTGGAAATTTCACTCTTGGAGAACCTTGGAGGTGGTACCAGCATATTGTTCTTAGTAAAAGTAGGCCGATAATCTGAGGAGACCATTCCAAGGTTCAGCAGAAGCTATGCGTCGGAGACAACACATAGCAATAGCTCGAGGATACGAGTTGTTTCTAACTACTGCTTAGGTATACCTACCACTTCGTAGACAAAATGATTTATTTCCGAGCCGTTCTCGAGGCGATATAAAACATGGAATATCACAGTCCCATTTCATTTTGTAGACCAATTATACGAGCAGCTACAAACAGATCCTGTAAATGGGTTGACGACACCGAAGGCTCGCGAATTGCTTGAATACTATGGTCCAAATACTCTCACACCTGCTACGGAAAATGGATGGCCAATAGTCTTATTCAAATCGCTATGTACAGGTATGAAAGCTCCTGTATCAGAAATAAACACGATAGTATTGAACATTAATCCATTGCGCACGTTTTGTTTGTTCAAATACTTAGACACTCCATTTGTTAGAAAAACATGTTATGGTCTATTTCAAGCAAATATATGATCGTAGCCCGCAGATCCGGGTTTATCCGGCGTCAACAACTCAGTAGTAAGATTAGAATTATGACATCTGCCCTTATTGCTATGAAATAAAGGCGCTATGAATGTCAATTTCAGTGACTAACTCCGAGCATAGTAGCCCGTGCATTATAGAGGTATATTACCTCTATAATGCACGGGCTACTATGCTCGGAGTTTCTTTGAATGATATAATCAGAAATTAAATTATGCGGAAAAGCAGCGAAGTTATGGCTTGCTGAGCAAGTAAGATGAAGCGGCAGTGGGCTGGCCATGTTTATGGAAGGACCAATGGCCGGTGGACCAGGACGAGTGCTGGAGTAAAGACGGCGCGGCGGCGGCGTATTGGCAATCGTAGTGTGGGACGCTAGGTAGATTCATCAACGATCGTAAAATGGTGGCTCGGACAGACTGTTTGCTGAAGGCGGAGTACAGGGTGATGTAGCGCAGTGTTGCCTATGTCCACCAATGGTTACAGGCTGCGTTTGTGTAAAATGGTAACCTAACTTTTATTTTCTTTTGTACCTAGGGTTTTCCATACTAATCTGGTTGGGCGCACTGTTATGTTTGTTGGCGTACGTCATAGAATCGTCAACAAAAGCGGTTCCTGCTACTGATAACCTTTATCTTGGCTGCGTGTTAATTGCCGTCGACGTCATCTGTGGGCTCTTCAGTTTCTATCACAACTATAAAAGTTCTAAGGTTCTATTATTATTATAATTATAGCTTATTTAAAATACCATACTTTATTTAATGCAGTAAGTTCCTCGGATTTAGGTAGAATCACTGCATCATCTGCTCTATTGTTAGGTAGTTATCTACTGAGCTAACTGTAGGTAGCTTGAATCCCTACGATATCGCTAAAAGTTTTATGTAGACCCAATTTTTTTTAAAGGTCAATGCTATGTTGTACGATGTATCTACGTACATAGAATTTACATCATACCATCGACCTAGGCTACGAAGATATAAGTAGTATTTATTAACTACATTGGGACGGTCAGGATCACAAGTGGATTAACACTGCTAGGTACTTTTACACATTAGATACATACTTAAATTGACACGAAATGATTCGATACTTCATTCATCATCATTTCAGCCGAAAGATGTCCAATGTTGAACATACGCCACCAGCTTGCCAAGCGTGGTGATTCTGGCAAACCCCCTTTTGGAGAGGCCTCCGCTAAAAGAGGGGTTTGCAGGAATCGCCACGCATGGCTGGCGGGTTGGCGATCGCAGTATGGTGGTAAAATGCTTAGAGAACGCTGCTGCCCATTTTTAGTAAGTCCCCACGACACCCACGGGAAGAAATGTGATGGTGCTATTCTATACATCCGGCACCACACGGCAGTCTGTTGCGTTCGATACTTATACTTACCTGCTTTTTAGCAATTTCATATTACAATTTAATATTCTTCATCTTCGCAATTTTAAGCTGTAGAAAATTAAAGTGTTAATCGACTTTTGCTGTGGATACGAGAAGGTGTATCGAAAATCTTACGTCTAAGCTTCCTCCTATCGAAACAAACAAATACATAAATACCTACCTAGTCCTATTTTCAGTCGCAGGATAGATTACTTAGGTTATTTAAACCTACCTACTAGCATTTAGAACGTAGTCTGTAAGTGGAGAACACAAATTGTTGCCACCCACGCTCTCCACGTCTCCGGAAAATAATTGAGCGGTAGTTTCATATCCTGTAACCACGCCTGTAACTTACTCACCTACGTTTCATTAGGCATCATACTGCTCCATTATTCTACGTTCCATTTCAGATAATGAAGACGTTCAATAGTATGATACCAACATTCGCGAGCTGTGTTCGAGACGGAGCGCTAAACTCTGAGACACCAGTATGTGACATCGTCAAGGGCGATATTGTGCACGTTCAGGCGGGAGATATTGTACCCGCAGACATACGCATTATCAACAGCAAGGGATTCAGAGTAACTACGCATCGCCTAAGCATTATCTCTGTAACAGGCACGTGCACATTCCGTGTGAAGATGCACGTGTTCTGGTCTAGTTCATAGTATAATAAAGGTTATCTATACGCAGGTTGATAACTCCTCGTTGACTGGCGAGTCTGTGGCAGTCGCTCGAAGTAATACCGACGGACATCAGAACATCCATGAATCGGGAAATGTTGCGTTCTTTTCGACCCAGTGTGTGGAAGGCTGGGCTTTGGGTAAACTATTTGTATCCTACCTAATTATAATACTTTTACTATTATACTTTGTACCGTGTGGTGCCGGACGTAAAGAATAACACCACCCCATTTCTTCCCGTGGCTGTTGTAAAAGGCGACTAAGGGACTTACTAGAGAACGGGCAGCAGCGTTCTCTATGCATTTTACCACCGTACTGCGATCGCCGACCCGCCTGCCAAGCGTGGCGATTATGGCAAAGCCCCCCAAATTGGGGGAGGCCTAAGTCCAGCAGTGGACGTCTTACGGCTGAAATGATATAATACTTTTAACGCAGTTTTGAACTGATTACTGCATGACAGTGCAGTTGCAGTACGCAACGAATAACCATGGATCGGGAAACTTGCGAATTGATGTTTCCCGTTTTTCCGCCTTACGAGGCCTAGAACTTAAACATAGGTAAGCAATTTAAGTACCTACTACCTAAATGTACGAGAGTGACGAAGAGCACTTATTAGACTGTGGCCCAACTAACGGTCACAATCCAGGTCCAATCGTCTGTGGTTTACATAATAATATGAAGCACTTAGTGTGACGATTGTGTGACACACAATAGTGTGACGATGTTGCAGGTGTCGTACTATGCTGCGGCGACCTGACTGCACTGGGTCGTGTGGCCGGCTTGGCAGCAAGACTGACCCCGGCCCCCTCCCCGCTACAGCGAGAGCTACGTCGCTTCATGCGTTACATGTCCATATGGGCCCTAAGCCTCGGCTTGTTCATTGCTGCGGCATCCTTAGCTCTCGGTTATCCTTTCATGCAGACTATCATATTCGTGATCGGAATAGTTGTTGCAAATATACCTGAAGGTAGGTGTACAATTCAAACTATTTTTATAGAATTTATAAGGCATAACAAATAGTACTCTGGGGTGGGTCCGCCAACCGGGATAAATCTGAATCTCTATATTGCTTTTCTTGATGTTCTAGGTTTGCAACCAACAGTAACTGCATCCTTAACTATAACTGCTCAGCGTATGGTGAAGAAGAATTGCCTGGTAAAGAACTTGGAGGCCATAGAGGCGTTGGGCGCTTGCACTATTATTTGCTCCGATAAGACTGGCACACTCACGGAGAATAAAATGGTTGTGCAACACGTATGGACATGGAACAGTGTATTCTATGTGGAAGACTCTGATTTTTATAGTAAGATTAGCTGTTACCCGCGACTTTGTCCGCGTGGTATTTAACAAAAAAGTTTTTCATTCGTTTTTTTTTCGTGAGTTCCCATTTTTTTTTTCTAATTAATAAGAGTAGCCTAAGTTACTCCTTGTTACATCAGCTATCTGCCAGTGAAAGTCCCGTCGAAATCGGTCCAGCCATTTCAGAGATTAGCCGGAACAAACAGACAGACAGACAAAAATTGTAAAAAATGTTGTTTTAGTATATGTACCGTGTATACATCCATATACACTTAGTAAAAAGTGGTTATCTTAATATTACAAACAGACACTCCAATTTTATTTATTTGTCTAGATGTCTAGATGACATAAGTTTTAATAATGAACTTGGTGTTAGTGTTTTATGAATTTATTATTTTATCGTATTTTGTACCTACTTCAATCAATCTATAGCTCTTTTATCCTGACACTCCTTTCTTGTACTACATAGTTTAATTGCTATTATTATCTTTGCTTTGTTTATTCTGTTTGCCATCTCTAGGGTACCTATCCGAATGTTACTCAATTTATCCTGGGGGCTTCATAACATGTGACTTGCCCGTCTCCATTTCATTTGGTCTGTTTTAGTGAGGATGTCTGTCATTCCTGTCTTAGCTCTTATAGATGTGTTCCTTTCTCTCTCTGACAATGTTCTAACATATTCCTGTGGTGTTTGGATAGTGCCTAAGTTTCGCATCCAAAAGTAAGGCAAGGAAAAATTAAGGTATTAAAGTCTGCGCTTAATTTTATTACTGATACGAGAGATGAGACACTATACGTAATGACTGCATAGTATGTACAATATCCGGATTTATTACTTTCGCTGTAACATATACATTATAAACATACACATGTACCTTTTTCATCATATGATGCACGTAATTTTATCTGCGTAATTTTACCTAGTTAGCAGACAAGTAAGCACTTCTGTGACTTAATTAGGTCACTGATAATTTATAAATACCGCTTTGGTTTCAGGTGCAGTACAAAACAATCACGGTAAGACAAATTAATAATATTTGATATAAATACCAACATTACCAAGGTAGGTACCTACTCTAATCCGGAATACCGAGAGGACCACTGATTAAGCACTAATTATACGTAATTCTAGTTTTAAGTATAAGGAAGCTAGGTTTTTTCTTCATTAGACTGTGTGATAACTGTGTAGATTTCCTCTTATACGCAACCGATGTCGCGTCGCGTCGTCTTACATAGTTTGTCCTCCGGCCATCGTCACCGGGACGTCAACAAGTATCGAGACTGTTCGAACATTTCGAACAGTGACGTCCCGGTAACGGCCTGCAGTGGACAAGCAGCCAGAGTAAATGTAGGTATGTATCGCTACTTCAGCGCCAAATGTATGTGTCGCCATTAGAATCTCGGGTCGAGTTCTAGTCATCATCGTCAGCGTCATCAGCAGCAGCCTATAATGTTCCCACTGCTGGGACACAGACCTGCTCTCGATGAGAGGGAGTGGGCCATAATTCACCACGCGGGTCCAGTGCGGGTTAGTAGATGTCACATGTCTTTGAATTTTTGATTCTAAGACATGCCGGTTTTCTCACGATGTTTTGCTTCACCGTTTTGAGAGCAGTGATGATGAAATAATTTACACAAAATAAAGCGCTTGCTTGGGAGTTCTAGTAGTCGCGACGATTTTCTACCCGAAACTTTGGCGGCTTGGATGACGGCGCTCGAGTGACAGACGTGTGGTAGACACGCAGCCGTAGAAATGTATATCGCTACTTCGGCGCCGTCATGTCATTCTTTTGACGGACGTCCCGGTGACGGTGTCCGGTGGACAAATACCCTCGTATCAAAGTTACCAATGTTCTAAAAAATCGTTTCTCTTTTCAGCCTACGAATATTTGAAAATATGTGGTGCGTTGTGCAGTAACGCAGACTTTAAGATAGGCGGTGGAATTCGCGGGGACGCGTCAGAGGCAGCCATTTTAAACTTTCTATTCAAAAACAACGACCCTCTTGGCGTCAGGAGAAATTTTCCCAAAGTAGCAGAAGTACCCTTTAATTCTGTTAATAAGTATCAAGTAAGAGATATTGATCATACCTATACCTATTCAATTCTAAAACACAGACGTTTGATATATTAATAGGTACTACTTACAGCTATAGGCCTACCTGTAAGAGAAGTACGAAACAGCCATATTTCCGTGATATTCATTTTCGTAACTCCCAATGGTCTATTTAGAATGCAGTACCTTCGCAATCATTCTAGATACCATCCACCTTCATCAGGGACTTTCCTCATTCGGAAAACCCAGCAAGACTGCACTTCCATAAGGACCCAGAATCTCTTTCGGTTTTCCTTATTACTACGATTAATATAACTGTTTACGATTATCTAGATAAAAATATATACCTTGATTTTGGTTGACGCATTTATTTATTTATACAAATATAGGTCAGTGTGCACCTCGATACTTCGTCGGGGCAATTTATAGTGGTGATGAAAGGTGCGCCGGAGATTATATTCGCTCGCTGTCTCACCGTGGCTACCAACACCAAAGATATAAATCTGACGAACGATATGAAAAAAACTGCTGACACGGTAACTGAAAATTTAGCCAACACTGGTCAGTATCTACTAAACTAAACGTTTGTTACACTTTGTGTAAAATTTAGTCTATATGTTAGAAGATATTGGCACTTCGCAGTCGATATACAAAATGTAACAGAATAAACTCAAATCCTGAAAGTACCTAGTTTGTTCATAATTAACTAAAGAATCGATTTCAGTAACTTTCCGTAAAGGTTTTTTTTTTGCTTCATAAAATTATTTAACCTTACCTACCGTTGAAAGAGCCAAAGAAAATTTAATTTAAAAGCAATAAGACTCAATTTTAAATGCATGAAGTATCGCTACAATTTGTTAGAACACGATTTTCGCAATAAGTTTAAAAAAAAATGTTTTATTCATTGTATTACGCTTTTAACTCAATACTCTAATTGGGGTTTGTGCGGTCTTGCGTTAATTATCTTACACTATTGCTCTGAAATTGTAGTGTCTGTTGTTTTTTGTTAAAATGAATGTAAGTACTGTTAGCCGCTACCGTAACAAATTGATTCCCGCTATGAATCTCTCCTGTCGCTATTAATTTACCATATATTCAATTTAGTACGTGTTATGGTTGATCTCACACATTTGTGCGTAGGTATTAGAATGGCTACAGCTAGGTAACGAAATTGGCATAATAACCTATTTGTTGTAGTTCAGATTATGGAGCCCTAATGTCTGTCTCCGTTAGAGACTTTGATTTACCCACTGCCTAAAAACTCAACATCCGAATAACATTTCACGTTTTATTTTAAGGTGAAAGAATTATGGTTTTTGCTGATCTTATCCTAGATTCAAAGCAATACCCATTACAGTTTCCATTCGATACGGATAATATTAATTTTCCCGTGACAAACTTACGTCTGCTTGGAGTAATGGGTCTCATGGACCCACCTCGAGAAGAGGTTAGTTACGACCGATTTGACTATGATAACTAATTGGAGCCAGTTTAAGCTATACCAAAAACCTTGTTAATTAATTAATAAACGTTATACGCTAACGTAAGATTTACAATTAAATTAATAAACGTTATACGTTTAGCTTCGGCCGCGTATCTATACTAATATTATAAAGCTGAAGAGTTTGTTTGATTGAACACGCTAATCTCAGGAACTACTGGTCGGAATAGATTTTTTTTTTGTGTTGGGTAGTCCATTTATTGAGGAAGGCTATAGGCATATAACATCACGCTACGGTCAAAAGGAGCGGAGCAGCAAACGAAAAATTTTTGACGAAACAGTTTTCGTCCATCCCGTTCGTTCGTTTTCGTTTCTTCCCGTCGCATCGAATTGCCTGCCAGTGCAGGCAATTCGATGCGACGGGAATAGGAGCGAAAATTAGACGCGGATGAAGTCGCGGGCAGAAGCTAGTTATACATATAAACATTCCCCTTGAATCGCTCTGTCTATTGATGAAAATCGTATCAAAATCCGTTGCGGAGTTTAAAAGATCTAAGTGTATAGACGCGGGAAGACACTTTGCTTTATACTATGCAACGATGTAACGATTAGTGCCTAATAGTTGTGTGCGTGTTGCTTAAGTAGGTATTCTTACGATATTCTTTCGTCATACCAGCATGTGCAGATATAGATTAATGACTTTAACGTATAACCCGACCCAAACCAACAGATATTCCGTACCGCAATACCATCGACATGCTAGGATCTGAGTTGGTAGTATTTATATGGTTTGTCTATATTAGGTACGTACAGCAATAGGGCGTGTGCACGATGCCGGGGTACGGGTGATGATGGTTACCGGTGACCACCCCGCGACCGCACGCGCTGTGGCTCTAAAGGTCGGTATCGCCACCAGCGAGAAATGTCACGTTGTTACTGGCAATGAACTAAGAAGCATGACCCCAGAATTATTACATTGGACGCTTCATAAACATTCCGAAATCGGTAAGTCAAAAATATTATCGGTACTCATACATAACATCAATCAATACGTGTAAAAACAGTCCTGACTCACTGGCTGACTCATCAACGCCCAGCCCTTGGGCCTAGAAAGCTGAGAGGTTCCCTTTATGATATAGAATTGTAGACGGTCAATAAGGCCAGATTTTTAGAATTGCCCACATGCTAGCGAATTCGCGGTCTTTCAGACTGACCAACCCTTAAGACGATTCAAAAGTGCCTGTATTGGTTTAGGTATACGAAATACATAAGTGGTTAGAGTTTTGAGTTTGACAAAGTTGCTGGCGGATAGTAATTATGCAAAGAAGTAGGTACTCACACGTAACATCCTGTAACTTGAAATCATTTGTGGCAAGTGTTTGCAAGAACTTCTCCAACACAAAAGCTGCAAATAGTAGAGGCTTGTCAGCGAGATGGCGGCGTCGTAGCGGTGACCGGAGACGGCGTCAACGATGCACCTGCGCTCAAACGAGCAGATATCGGCATCTCCATGGGCATTACTGGATCTCAGGTAACTTCTAAACAACTATAAAGGCTAGCAAAAATTTAAGCGGGCCGCAAACTGCTAAAAACCTTTCTACATCATTTTCGTACATATTCTGTGAACCAATGCACATACAGGCGGGCCGAACTGCGCTTTTTTAGGGTTCCGCACCTCAAAAGGAAAAAGCGGAACCCTTATAGGATCACTTTGTTGTCCGTCCGTCCGTCCGTCTGTCAAGACTCTTTTTCTCAGGAACGCGTGGAGGTATCAAGCTGAAATTTATAACAAATACTCAAGTCTACTGTTCCTTGGAGCTGTGAAAAAATCAAACTTCTAAGCTAACGCAATCAAAAGATATAGCCGTTTATACCGCAAATTTCCTCAAATTTTCGAAACTCGCAAGGGAATCAAAACCTAAAGGGTACTTCCAGTTGATCTAGAATTTTGAAATTTGGTACGAAGCACGTCTTATAGCACAGATAAAGGAAAAATTGCGAAAACCGTAAATTTTTAGTTACATCATATAATAAACAGAACAAAACACAGACAGAAATAAAACCAAGCCAAGAAACAGAACAGAACTACGACTCGATTGTCGTGATGGGTGAACTTTTACCTACAGGTTTGTACGGAACCCTCGGTGCGCGAGTCCGACTCGCACTTGGCCGGTTTTTTTTGTATGAAAACGCGTTACACTGCGGCCCGTTGCAGCTGCAATGTGTACTTTGTTTTAAACATCATGTTAGACTACGTTAGGTAGTTAGGTACAGTCACCAAAAGAAATAAATATCGAGGGCCTTCGGATATTATTGAAGTTGGTAAGAACCCGATGGATGTTTCCCAATAAAATTTTATATAATTAATAGAAAACAAACAGTTAATTTATCAAATTTTGAATATCAATCGAAAACATTCATTGGTTTCGTATTAAACTTCAACTATATCCGACGATCCTGGTTACTTATCTCTTTAGGTAAATATACCTACTCACGTCTTTCCCCTGTGTAACAGGTATCCAAACAAACAGCAGACATAATTTTGATGGACGATAATTTCGCAACCATCGTGATAGGCATCGAAGAGGGAAGAAGGATCTACGACAACCTGAAAAAATCAGTTTGCTACATACTCATTTCTAATGTACCAGAAATCGCGCCAGTCTTAATGTTTATCTTGTTTTCAATTCCTTTACCGTTGGGTAAGTGTCAATACGATGTGTGGTGTTTGTTATTTACTTTTAAGGTCTGTAATCTAGTCTTTGAACTCTTATTTATTTTGAAGGTGTGATGACGATTTTGTGCATAGACTTGGGCACAGACATGTGGCCTGCTGTGGCGCTGGCATACGAACGCGCCGAATCTGACGTCATGACGCGATCTGTCCGCAATCGAGACCCCATCGTCTCCGCACGAATGTTAAGATTAGTGTACGGACACTTGGGTCTCATTGAATTCGCTGCTGGTATGTACGCCTACTTCGTTGTCATGGCGGAACACGGCTTCTATCCTGCCGAGTTATTTGGTAAGACGTAAGAATAATTAAAACACAGACCTTTTGTATAAATTATACTTCATCAGCATCATCATCAGCAGCCTACAAATGTTCCCACTACTTGGGACACAGGCCTCCTCTTGGTGAGAGGGAGTGGGCCATAATCCACCACGCGGGCCCAGTGCGGGTTGGTAGATGTCACATATCTTCGAATTTTTGGTTCTATGACATGCCGGTTTCCTCACGATGTGTTCCTTCACCGTTTTGAGAGCAGTGGTGATGAAATAATTTACACAAAATAAAGCGCCTGCTTGGGTTCGAACTCACGACCTACTACTCGTAAGTCGCGGCCGTTACCACTGGGCCAACACTGCTCTTGTCAAATTATACTTACGAATACATATTAAACCGTATTTGGTGCTCCAGGTGTTAGACAAAGGTGGGACAACGAAGCAGTGAGCGACTTACCAGATTCCTTTGGTCAGGAGTGGACTTACAAGGATCGTAAAGAGATAGAGCGCGCTTCCCAAGCAGCGTACTTCGTAGCCGTGGTACTCACACAAATGATGAATGGCGTCATTTGCAAGACCAGATATAACTCTTTGTTTCATGTCGGTAAGAGTAATGGAACTTCTATAATTAACTGTTGGGCTCCTGCCAAGGCTAAAACTCAATAATTCTTAGATAACGCAATCAAAATGAATATTTGTCGGTGATTTCCAGGAATGAAGAATAAAGTTTTGAATCTGGGGCTTGTATTTGAGCTATTACTGTCATGCACTATTTGCTACACACCTGGATTGAATACGTTTTTCCGCACTTATCCTCTCCAACTAAGATGGTACTGCCTGTTATTTTAATTTCTATTTCAAGTTTCAGTTTCACCGATTGCTTTTAAAACAATGTTTGTTTCTAGGTGGTTCCTGGCTTTACCATTCTGTTGTTTAATGTTTGCGTTTGACGAATTTAGAAAATACTGTATTAGAAGAAAACTTTTTGGAGGATGGTATAACAGATTAACGTATTATTAGTTTATTAATGTTGTTATAGCTACATAATATTAAATACCTAATGATGAAGTTTCCTGTTCTAATTGCGCGTTGCATCCGCTGATAACTGTGATATTTTTAGTTTATAGATATCGGTACTGGTATCACTAGTTTAGCTTATGGCTAAGTAATAACAGCCGTACGGCTCGATCGATCGGGTTAAACTACGCTTGCCGCGGTTGATCCGTAGATGTGTGAGCATCTTTACATACATCCCACTAAGACCCATCCGTGCCTCGGAAAGCACGTTAAGCCGTTGATCCCAGCTGCTATTCGTAGATCTCAGAAGCCCGAATGACTGATAATCAGTAAAACCAGGGGTATCGTGTTAACCAATAACTGTGTTGTAGAGGCCTGATAGGCAGTCACTCCGTGTAAAATACTGGTATTCAGCTGCATGCCAGTTTGACTGGAAATCGACCCCAAAATATTGTATTTGGGAAAATGCAGTCAGATGCTGTTAGGTAGTTATCACAAGTTTACTTACAACTCGGGTGTTCAATTTCAAAACCTTGTTTCTGATATTTATTTTAAAACTGGTGTTTTTGCATTTTTCGACCTTATAGACCACTCCCCACATACTAGGCTAGCAAAAACACCCAGAAATTAGTCAAATACGAACTTACACAAAGTCGGAAACCGACCCGACCGAACCAATCTAGAGAAATCTGAAATGGTTTTTCGGCTCTCCTGTAAAATTTAGTTTTATGCAGATACTTGGTTTTGATATTTCACAGCCGACCTGAATCGGTGAAGTATAAAACATCACAAAAATTACAAATAAAACAAACGTATCCAGAAATAGGAGTTTACTGGATTTTTCACTTTACATTAAAATTTGATTTTGATCCCACACATACTCAGATCTCCAAATAATACAAGTTAAACATTTAAGTACCTAATTTAATGAGCAAAAATAATATGACATATTTTATCAGGATCAGGTCACATTAAAAACATCACAATAGTTTAAGGTCAGCACGACTACGGACCTTGGTTTCGGGAAGTGAGCGGACGCTACCTTCTGCTCTTACGTTACATAAAAATAATTAACAAATTGTTCATCTGACACTTTGCCAGATTCAAGTTAAAACGCGCCTACAAAGTATTTGTTCCGCATTTTCACTTCCCGAATAGGAATGTTGTTTTTACTCCTCTAAAGTGATTGATTGGTCCAAGCAGTAAGTAGGATTGAAAACCTTTCAATCGCTTTCAGAAGCTTTAAAAACTTTGGTACAGTCACACAGCAAAGGTTCACCATCATTATTAAAAATAATTCCAGATTAAACACTGATATTTGTAATATTACCATCGACATGAAATGCGCGTGCGCAGGAATGATTTGACTTTTCTTAAATTATGCAAGTACCCATTCAGATAAGGCACGATTAAATAAAACTCGTTTTAATCCTTTCTTTATAAGTATTGATTCTAAACTAGTAAGCAAGTAGTTTAATTCATAATAATAATCTATAAATAAAGAGTAACAGATCAATTATAACTTGAAAATATTTTGTTCTAACACATCGTCATTGTTTTGGTTACTGCTTTGATGGCTTGGCAATAACTAAATTGGTGGCGATATAGTTCCTACCACAGCGTGACTATTCACTTCAAACAGTTGATTCTTTGATATATAGGTAAAGATATGTTTGAAATATTTACAGGTCACATGACAAACTGCAAAACTATGAAACAAATGATCTCAACAGAAGCTATACAAATTAAATTAGCTAATGCAACTCTGCACATATGATCGGTATCGATACGGATTTAGTTCGGGTGGTGGGGAGGGGGGGGGGGGGTTGTAAACGAACACTTGTCTTGTTACTTGCATGACCCCACAAAAAAAATCATATGATTATTTATTTTCTGTTTTGTGATGTTTATTGATACCCATCACGACTGCGGGGCTTCGCTAGCTAATTTAATTGAATGTTATGCATGCGCAGTTGAGTATATTTTCAATTGTTTCATCATGTATTTTCTACTAGAATGCTGTCCTTACTGCTCGGGACTTATGCCCCGCCAGTTTCCCCAACTATCAATTTGTATCAAAGATCTCAATAAACCTGTTTGAAGTGAGATAGGCATGCACTGCTAACCTCCTACCCTAATGTTACGTACGAAAAAATTCACAGTTCGCTTTACAAATAAAAATACTAAGATACAGTTCGCAAAAATAATAGTGAAATTTAGAGAGGTATAAAATCCCATCCTAAAGTCGACAAAGCGGATTTTTATTCATATAACTCTACAGTAGACAAAATTCATGATCAATCAATTAAATTAATGCTAAACCTCATTATGAATAACAAATCTGCGTCTTAATTAGAATAATATGGAGAGTAGATACCTATTCAATAAATATCAATATAATATGAAAATATAACACTTATTTAAATTACTATCATAATAACACTTTTACATAAACGTTTTGCTTTATAATCTTAATGTCAGGCAAGTTTGATATGACCCATAAGTATCTAAGATATAAACAAGCAATATTATGTTATTAGTCTTTGAACTAAATTATTTTAAACGATAAGTACAAGTCCACAATCACACATAGGTACCCACAATTTGGCTCAATTTTATGTATTTTCTAAAAGTACATACCTAAGAAGTTTTAAAGTTCAAAATTGTTTACAATAAGCTCCGGTATACTGAATCGTAGAAAAATTTAAATATAGTAAGAATCCCGAATCAAAGATCTCTAACATTTACAATAGTCTTATATAAAGAGAATCAATCTATTGCCTCTTAAGATTTTTAGTGATAGTAATCACTAGATTTTAGAATAATAGAGGCACCCCCTGTAATTAAATTTCCTTCTTTTAAAACTTGACAAAAATTATCATTCTTAATCCTAAATTATGAATAACAAGAAATATATACGAATCTCTGATTATTAAAATTTCGGAATTTTAACTTTTCGTTTAAAATTCTTTGTCTTATTCTTGGATTACAGATTGTGATTTAGTTTTGTGATTAACAATCCATATTAATATTTAATTCATCCATTCCATGGTATTATAGTCTTTTATTATTATTATATTGGTACTAAAAAATCCCTTCACCAATTACAATTTGAGCGTAGAATTTTGAGCTAACTTGGAAATAGCATTGCATTACTTAGTCCACAACGAAATGTAGTATTATCAAATCATATTATTTACACCGTTCGCGAATTAAATTATGAGCCTATAATTCGGATATGTTCGTAATTGCTGTTTATACATAGGTGAGGTCATTAGTTAGTTGTTGCGACTACGCGCGGCGAGGATTGCGCTGAGGTTAGGCTGAGATCGCATGTCAGCTATAGAATGTCTGGCCTTTATAAACGCCTCTTCACGTATAACTTCATCTTGAAGAATGCATCCAATTATTTTAGCTACAATTGTCGACGGTGGAACATGAGGATTCCCTGAAATTGTACAAACTGAACTTGGTATCTACGTTCTTATTATAGTGTAATCCTAAAAACAAATAGATAAGTAGATATGGAGTATATGCGTTTATAGGTACTTCAACGTATAATTAGTACAATGGTGTTATTCTTCTGAAAGATTTATATTAAAATATTTTCCCGGTTATATACAAGACAAATGAATACTGAGGTAAGTAAGCACCAGATAAGACACGCGGTTTTAAACTACCAAATTCATGGTATTTTGGCAAGATCAGCTAGAGTGCGTCGAATCATGGATAAAAATTTCGGCGCCATGCCGGTCAACTAGTCTGCCATAATCTGCGGGCTCATGTTATAATTCCAATGTACACCTAGGTAATAAAATAACAATGACATAGCAGTCACATTGCAGGGAATTTTAGACTATTTAGAGTAATGCCACATGGAATGAAGCCGTGGCCTACGTTTTTGATGTAAGCAGATTGGAGTCCCGTTAAAAATGATCATGCCAACTGACAATGAATGATATTTTAATTACCAATTCTAATAAAAATAGGGTAGGTATTTGACGAATTCGGTGATGATTATAAATGTTCTTTTTTAAGTTATCATTAAAAAAAAACAAGAAATACTAGTATTTCTAAATAATTTTACCTAATCAAGTAGGGGTAAAATAGGGTAATATTTTTATCGCTTTTCTATATCAAAAGTTGAAGAACTAAATATTCCCAAACTTTTTGCTCTAAACTATCCACTATAAAACAAAGACACCACAAAAATGTTAGGTACTTACTGCACTGCAATCTCAGGAACTTGATATGACCTATGACAACTCGAAGAAACGGGTTTCATAAAGCGGCAGACAGGCGTGCAGTGTTCTGTTAGTCATTTTATTAAAATGGTCACTGTTAGTATCAAATCCACCAAATATACCAGGTAAATGAATTATAGCAGGATTAATAACTAAATTATGATCGGTATTACGTGAGCTATTTTGGGACGCGAATGTCGTTTTTTTCTACTATCATAGGGTTTCACAGCAGCTACGTTTTATTACTAGATATTTTCACATTATTTAAAGAGCGATCTATTAAGATTCGGAACAACCATGCGCCAGATTCTGGACTGTTTCGAAATACTTACCATTATTTTTTATTCGTTTACGAAAACTAGACTATTCCGTTCGACCTAGCGTCACGATACAGTTCTTTCGTCATATTAAAATTATAAATGTCGATCAATATTTATTTACATATTTTACCTGCTTGTTTCGTATATGCGGTAACATGGTATTATATTTTAAATAGCTCACATAATTAGAATCACTGTTTATATATAGTTTATTAATAAATAAAATATAATATGGATACGAGACACAATGTCCTGTGTTACAAAGTCAGTAAGGTTAAATAAATATTTATCCCTGTGAATTACTGAAATCTAAAAATAAATTTGTTAAGCTGATTATAAACTATTAAAATGTGTTGTTTTTGTTAGTGTGCGTCATTCAATGGAGAATTTTTAGTAGCAAAATAACTAATTTACGCTAATTTATAATAACATCTTGAACCCAGGATTAGGCTATTAGGTCCATATGGCATTTTTTAGATGCGCGACACTACGTCTCTTCGGATTTGTATTCAGAATATTTTCATTTATAGTACAGACGTCAAACTTAGTACAAAATACTTGATTTCGATATTAATTTTTGAAAAAATATTTGGGTTATGGGTTTGGGTTGCTATAGTGATTTGGTATGGAACAACTATGGAAAGACTGTCCCTGCCTGATTAATGTTATGTAATTCACGGATAATAATGGCAGGGGATGACTTGCACTCTCAATAATGGGCTCCGGAAAACGGTAGTTAGTGGTCGTAGTCACAAGGGGGCAACACTTTCTGAGGTACTTGAGGAGTAAAGAGGTATTCCACGGCTATCAGGACAATCCCGGAAGCACAATTAAGATCCCTACCAGCATCTTACTGGAATCCTCCGAGCTCATTTGGTCTTGCGAATCTTCACTCAAGCCAGCCAATAAAAGCTAGAATGAGGTGGGAGCTCTGTTCCTCGTCATTGTTCCAGGTGGCCACTTAAGCAAGCCAGAGGTGAGACCCAAGACTCCCCCCGGGATATAGGGTCCGTAGGGTCGCTAAAACCCAACAGCTCGCCACATACTGCCCTGTTGGTTTGTCTGGCCATGAGGCCTGTCTGTGTAGACCTGTTAAGGCAAAGTAAACTCTACGGGTACAGAACTAGAGTCCAGGGGCGCGCAAGCACGACGTCAACGTAGAGATACGGTGCTGCGGGTTATTATTATTATTAATTATAGCTGTACATAGAAACATTTGTATTAAGTATGAATCTAGGTATTAATACGACAAGCATAAATGAGGCTGTCAGCGCAAAAGCGGCCTAACCCTAAATTGCCTATCTCAAGCTTAGGCCACTTTTGCGCTGATGGCCTCAAATGTTGTACCCCTTTTTACGAAAATTACGCGGATGGAGAAGTTGTAAATTTGGCACAGTAAAAATTTATATAGAGGAGTGCAGAAAGCTAATATTTTAATTAGGTAAGACGGTGTGGTATTCGCAACTCCACGTCAGAGCGCGTATTGTGCGTACGGAATATTTTAAATAATAATGCATTAGAAATACATTAAAATTAAAAAAAAAACATGGTCTATGTTCAACCTCTGGGGGACCACATGTAACAGTAATCGTACTAGTTTTAAAGTTTCATACTAGGAAGCAAATTAATTTCATGTGAGATACACATATCATTTATAATAACTAAGTTTTACTATATCATAAAGAAACCTATTCTTTTTTCGTTAAAAACTCTCCATGAAAAGACTGCAACGCAATGGCATGTTATTTCCAACCAATTGACCCATTTGGAACCATAATAGACACCACATACCTGTAAGACCCCTGTATCCAAATATACCGCAGTCGTGCATACGCATTGAATGCTGCTCGTTTTTAATGAAATCTTCCGTGCTTATGCCTTTGAGCTAAAAAATTATTTAAATATTAGTAAGAAAGTAAGCAACTACAGTTCATAAAAAATATCTGTTTTATAAGAAGTGGTTTAAAATGTTACAATTTAATGAAAATAGACAAGACTAACTTTGGATGGAGCTAAAAATCTGTCTGGTATCCTTTGCAATTTTTGCTGCTTTTCACTCGGCCCAAAACCCAGAGCAAGCAAGACTGACTCAGCATCAACTTTTCGAGCTCCCAACACATTTAAAACAGAGCTGCCACTTGATCCACTGTTATCAGACTGAAAAAAAGTTACAGTGAATATATTGTAATACATACAGCTGTTAATGAATGACACAATAATTAACCTTTTTTACCTGGAGAGAATGATCCCTAAACAATGGGTTTTTGAACTTTGGAGAATATCCCTCTGACTGTATGGAGTGGTCTCGCTGCAGCCTCTTAACATTTGTTCTCTGGGGAGTGCTAGTGAGTAGTGCACTATCAAGTGATTTCCTCTTCCAAGCTTCTTTTAAAGGAACTTCTAAATTTTGGTCATCTTCAACCTTTTCTTTGACAGGTTCTATGACTGTAATTTCAGTCACTGATTCTTCTGCCTTGCTATCATCAGACTTGGGCTCATTGATCTTCACCTCTTCACTAGTGTTTTCAGTCTCGGCTGCTGCATCAGCTGGCAAGGAATCCAGCCATTGTTGTACTGGACTACTGCGCCGCATGTCGTCAATCACACCACTTAACCAACCTCTAACTTTCCTTTCTATTATTGTTGACACAGAGTCATTAAATGAATCTACAAAAACAATGATTTTATTATAACACAAAAAATCAGGTTAAAATTTGTTTATTGGTGGTGTTGCACACTTACTGTAAAAGTAGGTAAATGCATCTACAAATTATAGAATTGTCTATTAAAAATAAACATACTACAGAATTGTACACACTAAAATATGTACTATGTACATTTGTAAACACTGAAGAATGTACTGTATGTACACTAATAAAACGAAAACAATACCTGTAAATTTTGGTTTCAATAATTATAAAACATATTCAGTTCTGACTTTATAAAAAAATTAAAAAAAACTTAAACAGCTCCTAAATCAAAGTGATTTTATTAATTTTTTTATTCTTTAACACATTATATGTGCAATTAGATTTTTTTAGATATTCAAATAACTGCCCATTGTTACTAAGTATAACGAAATATAATTAAGCACCTACCTGTGAGAACATGTTATTATTACAAAATTCGAGTCAAAATTTGCATTTATTACTTACAATACTAAAAAATGGCGAAAAGCAATGGATTTGCGTTATAGTTCAATGTAATATTTGGAAATGGACATTAGTGTTCGTTTATGATACTATAACAAGAAAAACACTACGGTAATGTAGCTATGAAACCAACCTTGCTTAGGATCCATCTCCAGTCAAGGTAACGCTGCATGCAATACGAGGAAGTTCATGAATTAACGTGCAAGATGCGTTCGATGGACACAAATACACTTTAATACCTACAATTTTCCAGAAACAAAATACTACATCAAATAAATTCATGACTTACCTTGAATTAGACAAATGTGTTTTTGAATCCTTCAACTAATTATGCACTGGTTACATAAATTTGATTTCCAACAATAATTTTAGAGAAACCACTTTTCCTATTAATTTACGTCTGATTTAATAATTTACTCAATTTATTAAAAGAATACGTATTTACATTGCAGTCCGCTGATAGCAGTAGTGACAAATCTGACTGACTGACGTAGGTGCAGTTTTGGTTTCTGACATTTCCATGACACTAACGCATTGACGGCACCACAGTGGCAAACAGAATCTTGGGATACCATATAAAAAAAATTAAAAAGAATCAGCTATGGAATTAGTATGTACTTTCGTAGTCCGCATTCCCATTCAAAATTGCAATACGAAGGCCAATGCGCTTGGATAGAGCGGCTCCACGGCGTCCTCACTTTCCGCCTTACATAGGTCCTCACCAGGCATGGGTGGTTCCTGTTCAGGATAAGGCGGGAGGAAACGCCCGGGTGTTACCACTGTGTAGATCGCCTGGAGGACACGGTGGAGCATACAGTGAAGGTGTGCCCTGCCTGGGCGGAGCACCACCGTGTCCCCGTGGAGGCGATCGGTGGCGGCGACCTCTCGCATCCGGTCCTGGTGTAAGCCATGGTACGTAGCGAGAGGGCATGGGAAGCCGTCACCTCCTTCTGCGAGGCAGTAATGCTTGCGAAGGAGGAGGCGGGGCGCGTGAGGGAGAGGCAAGCTATGCGAGGAGACGCCCCTGGCGTCGGGAGTCCATTGCAGACTCCCGGGGCATCGTAGGCGCGAGCTTGCGGGTGGCGAGCATATCGTATCTCGTATCTCGCCACCCGGTAAGGACCAGGCTCGGGTCGACGGCGCGTTGTGTTCTACGCGCGCCTCAAAGTGATGTCAGCAGTATTGCAGGGGTCGGCTAGGACCGATGCCTGCCAGGGTTACGAGATCTATTCGAAAGAGGTACCGTGGCCCTGACATATGGGTAACTGAAAGAACATGGGTGGGTTTTAGTCAGTAAAAGTCTGACACGCCCTCCCGCTCCGCCCAGAGCAGGAGACGTCATTTGATGTTTTCCCACCCAGAAAAAAAAAGGCTAATGCGCTGACAGCCGTAGCCAGCAAGTTGCCTGGCGATGAGTTCAGCTTAATGTTTCGATAATTTCTTTAAACAAACTATAAACTATGTTATTATTATTCTTAGTATTCTTTAATGTATAGTCCTCAAGATCGTATTTTGGACATGGCGGCCAATCTCAACTGACACGTGCCATCGGCGCGAGAGATATTATAGTGCGTGCGCAGACACAGTGGCACTCACTGTACCCTCACACTCATAGTCCGATGGGAAGGCAATCCGAGACGACCGGAGATAGATCAGGCGTAGGACCAACGGCTTAACGTACTTCCGAGGCATGGCGGTATCACACCGCCAACTTCCAAACTCCGAGCTATTCACTAAGAAATTCCTAATAGAATAACCTCATAACACTTGCTCGACTTAGGAATCGAACCCAGGACCTCATGCTCAGCGATCGCGCTTGCGACCGCGAGACCAAAGGGCCATTCTTTAATACCTACATAATCGTTACTGACGTAAGTATAAGTTACAATTTCCAACGAATGAGCAGAAAATCGCAAAAAAAAATACTGTATTTGAATTTGATGGACTACCGTATGGTAGAGCATTAGCTGTAGAGCATCTTCTTCTTGCTGTTATTCCAATTTTCTTTGATGGTGACTTAGCATGACTTCTTTCATACATTTCAATAAGCCGTTATCCTGTAAGACTGCTTATTTTTTTTTTTTTCAGTCATAATACAATATACAATATCTTACAATATTTACATAATTTAAAATCTAAGTTTAAATCCAAAGAAAAGAAAAATATGTACACGTGTATTTAAAAATAAATAATTACAAAGCATCAAAAAATTCTTCTGCATCGTTGTCAACAGGAAACGTGCCCAAAAGGCTGGCAGCATTGCCACGTTGTATGGCAATACTGATTCTTTGCCCAAAAAATAGGCCAGCCCTCTGGTCACGTGAAGAGTCGACTAGCCGCTTGGCAATGTCTCGGTATATTATGCGGGCACTCGGACCCCATGGCCCTAGAGTTTCAACCCCAAACGGCTCGAACATGTAATTTCCAATTAGGTTGGAATATTTGCGCCGTTTGAGGTTTTCCGCACCTGCAGCAGCCGCTCCAGCACAGCCCGCCGTGCTAAGAAGATGGGATGGCGCAAGGGTGTCGACACATGTTGCATCCCACACCAAAGGCCGACCTAACTTCCAGGGCATTATGGTCATTCCATCTGGTCTCTTCCCATCGTCACGTGCCAAGCCATTGGGTTCTAGAACAGCTGGCACCCCGGCGACAACAAGAGCACGACGGATGATGTCGCACGCCTAGATGAAGGGTGGCACAACTCAAAATAATACAAAATCGAGTTATTGCGATTATCGGAATCAGCGTCGAAAACTACACCAACTCCAAAAGACACCTGTGTACAAACTCCATTCATAAAAAAGTAGATGGGTCTGTAAGTCAGTATTTTTGATTAGCCCACGGTCACCCTCCACCAACAACAGTAACGCATCACCAGTTACGACATGTCAGCCGCAGGGGAAGTTGCTGTCAATACGCACACAGAGTAAATTATTTCCACTTAGTTTTGTATTCGTGGCTAACCGCAGTAATCAAGCGTGAATTATTTTTAATTGATTTTGTATTCGTGATGGCATCGGTCTTGTTTCTTGGGTGTTCTTCAAATTATTTCCACTTACCCCAGTCATATGGAATCAATTTCAGTTGATAAAAATATTAAACAATGATTTAGTCACGATTACTAATATAACACGAAAAATAATAATAAAAAAGTTATACGTGTATTTGAAGGTAAGTAATTGAGCAAATTAATATCTTAGTAAAATAATATACAGCATCATATACCAATAATTTAAATCGGTCAAATAGAAAACGAGTAAAACGTTTACGCACTTCCTGAAAAAAGACGAATTTTGAGTTGTGCTACTCTTTATCTAGGTGTGCGATGTCATTGATGCTAGCGTGCCGTGCTATCCGCCCTGCGCTTCTACTGCAGGATAGGCCATGGTGACCGAGGCAGTCGACACCTTCACCGCATTGGCAGCGATGCAGAGCCACGCAAGGTGCACCCAGACGCAGGCTAGTAACAAGCCGAAAGGTGGTGAAGAATATTAAGACTGCTTAATTAGTTTATGATGCATAAGTTATAGGCCCACTGTTGTGTTGATGGGCGCGGCTGGGGCGCTGTCAACGCTGCTTCCCAATCTGGGGGGCCCGAGCACCGCCTGTAGGCGGCTTTACGTGGGGATCGTGCGATCCATGGCCCTGTATGGGGCCCCGATCTGGGCGGCTGACCTGACGGCCGGCAGCATCGCTGTCCTGCGAAGACCGCAGCGAGCGATGGCCGTCAGAGTCATCAGGGGATATCGCACGATCTCCTACGAGGCGGCCTGTGTACTGGCTGGATCCCCACCGTGGGACCTCGAGGCCAAAGTACTCGCGTCACTGTATCGGTGGCGCGAGGAAGCGCGGGAGCGAGGCGAGCGACTGACGGAGCGACACATGGAGCTTCGTCGGTCGCAGCTCCGCGCAGCCCTGGTGGCGAGCTGGCAGGACAGGCTTTCACGCCCTACCGCCGGCCTCGCCACCGTCGAGGCGGTCCGGCCAGTACTCGGGCCCTGGCTCGGGAGGAGGCACGGCTCCCTGTCGTTTCGGGCGACGCAGGTGCTCTCGGGGCATGGTTGCTTCGGGAAGTACCTGTGTCGCATAAACAGGGAGCCGGACGCCCGGTGTCACCACTGCGTCGACTGCCGGGAGGATACGGCGCGGCATACGCTGGCAGTGTGCCGCTTGGGAGGAGCCGCGTCGTGTCCTCGTCTCAGAAGTAGGCAGTAACCTATCGCTGCCGGCCGTGGTCGAGTCGATGGTCGGCAGCGAGGAGTCCTGGGACGCGGTGGTATCCTTCTGCGAAACTGTCATGTCGCAGAAGGAGGCTGCGGAAAGGGAGCGGGAGATATCTTCCGCTGACCCAGCCCGCAGCAGGCGCACCGGGCGTCGGCGGAGGGCGGACAACGCCCTCTTCCAGCCCCCCTAAATGGGTCCAGGGGCGACGGATCTGGGGACATCCGTCGCCCCCTATTGTACGGGCCCGAGATGGTGGCGCGTAGTGTTCCACGCGCGCCTCTCTGTGATGTATGGGGGGGAGTTTAACACCTCACTCCCCCCCAACGTGAGGAGGCCCGCAAAGGCGGGCCGGCACCAGTCGGGGATCGCGGAAGACATATGGTTCCCGTGGTCCCCGACGTAGGTGTGGGACGAAACACCGGGGTGGTTTTAGTCAGTAAGAGTCTGACAGACCCCTCCGCCCACCCCAGGGCGGAGGACATCCATGAGGATTTCCAACTCGTGATCAAAAAAAAAAAAAAAAAATGGTGACCGAGGCAGTCGACACCTTCACCGCATTGGCAGCGATGCAGAGCCACGCAAGGTGCACCCAGACGCAGGCTAGTAGCAAGCCGAAAGGTGGTGAAGAATATTAAGACTGCTTAATTAGTTTATGATGCATAAGTTATAGGCCCACTGTAAATAAAAACTAAATTCAAGAATTTCCATGGCTTTTTTTTTGACATATTTTATTTCGTAGTGGCTGTAGTGAGAGTAAAGTGTGATAATTATCACTGAACACCTACACTTTCTTAAAATTCATAAGATTTCGATTTCTCCATAAACTATGGGTTGCGCCTTGACACAATCCATAGTCCGATTGCGCTCACAACATTTGACGTGATTGTGGCCGGAACATTCGATTATGGTCCTGGTGCGGTCGTAATCCCGCTATACCCTCAGCAACAGGTGTCTCGTGACTCTAATGCTTGATTACCTTATGTCAGGAAGTAAGTAGGTACACTATAGTCCAGCCGTCGAGAGAATGCGTTCCTAGCAGCTATCAGTGCGAACATTCTAGGAAATAATTAAGAAAAAAAACCGGCCAAGTGCGAGTCGGACTCGCGCACCGAGGGTTCCGTACAAACCTGCAGGTCATCATCATCATCATTCGTCATCATCGTTTATGAAATGAAATGTTTTTTTTTTTTTAAATTTTTATATTTGTGTTGACTGAATGAAAGGTAAATTGTGGTTTACGATTTATGACGTATTAAAAAAAAAAACTACTAACTAGATCTCGTTCAAACCAATTTTCGTTGGTAGTTTTCATGGTAATGTACATCATATATTTTTTTTAGTTTTATCATTCCCTTATTTTAGAAGTTACGGGGGGGGGGGACACACATTTTACCACTTTGGAAGTGTCTCTCGCGCAAACTATTCAGTTTAGAAAAAAATGATATTAGAAACCTCAATTTCATTTTTGAAGACCTATCCATAGATACCCCACACGTAAGGGTTTGATGAATTTTTTTTTTTGTGTTTCAGTTCTATGTATGGGGAACCCCAAATATTATTGTTTTAAAAAAAAATGATATTAGAAACCTCAATATCATTTTTGAAGACCTATCCATAGATACCCCACACGTAAGGGTTTGATGAAAAAAAATTTTTTGAGTTTCAGTTCTATGTATGGGGAACCCCAAATATTATTGTTTTTTTTCTATTTTTGTGTGAAAATCTTAATGCGGTCAAGTTTCAATAGCACAGCTCTTATAGTTTCGGAGAAAAGTGGCTGCGACATACTCGGACAGACAGACAGACAGACAGACAGACAGACAGACAGACATGGCGAATCTATAAGGGTTCCGTTTTTTGCCATTTGGCAACGGAACCCTAAAAACTGACGGGTGTCAATAACACATCAATAATCTATACAGCGTGTCTGGTAATTAATGAATAACATTGAAATGGGTCATGGTCAAAGACTGTGGTTTCATTCTCTTTGGTCATGGTAGAACTAATAGCCATTCAGAAAAAAAAAACACAAATTAAAAAATGAAACAAGTAGTACCAACATTGTATTTTGGTTTTTAATCATCGATGTTTTTTGTTACGTTATTTTACATTCATCATGACCACACATTAATGAATGCCATCGGTTTCAATATTGTTATAGTAATTTACGTTAACAAACCTGTTAGATAGATAAATAGTAGGTACTTATGACTTTAAACCGACGCACAGTGATTTCATTAGAACAAGCTAGCTAGACAAAATTATTTATTGGGGTTTTTTGCTTCGTACGGCTTTCTTATGATGTTCTGATGTGATTTTAGCACAAAATATCCAAATAAAAGTATGAAAGGTCACGTGTACCAACAAAAAAAACCCGGCCAAGTGCGAGACGGACTCGCGCACCGAGGGTTCCGTATAAACCTGTAGGTATAAAGTTTAACATTTAAAAAAATATTTTTATTATATGATGTTACTAAAAATTTACGGTTTTCGCGATTTTTCCTTTATCTGTGATATATACGACGTTGCTTCGTACCAAATTTCAAAATTCTAGATCGACTGGAAGTACCCTTTAGGTTTTGATTCCCTTGCGAGTTTCGAAAATTTGCGGAAATTTGCGGCATAAACGGCTATATATTTTGATTGCGTTAGCTTAGAAGTTTGATTTTTTCACAGCTTCAAGAGACAGTACACTTGAGTATTTGATATAAATTTCAGTTTGATACCTCCACGCGTTCCTGAGAAAAAGGGTCTTGACAGACGGACGGACGGACGGACGGACGGACGGACGGACAACAAAGTGATCTTATAAGGGTTCCGCTTTTTCCTTTTGAGGTGCGGAACCCTAAAAAAACAAATGACAATAGATATTTCGTAATATATTGACTGACAGGCAGCACCACAACAATAAAAAATTAACAACAGTCCTATGCAACAGTCATAAAATACTCAACTGTTAATAACTTAGCTACTAATTACACAATAAGACATAATTACTACCTACGCATCTATACAAATAAATAAAATTGGAGTGTCTGTTTTTAATATTAAGATAACCACTTTTTACTAAGTGTATATGGATGTATACACGATACATATACCAAAACAACATTTTTTACAATTTTGTCTGTCTGTCTGTCTGTCTGTTCGTTCCCGCTAATCTCGGAAATGGCTGAACCGATTTTGACGGGACTTTCACTGGCAGATAGCTGATGTAACAAGGAGTAACTTAGGCTATTTTTATTTTAGAAAGATTCTTTTATTTTAGAAAAAAATAACTATATTCGAAAACTACGCTGACATACGTCTCAAAATTCGTAAAACCCTGGCTGAATCCTACGAAATAGATCAAAATAATGTACTACAGTATTGTACACCTTAAAAAGTCCTACAAAAATGTCCTCAATGGTATATGTCTATCTCTTAGGGATAACCCACAATAACCATTTTTTATCTTTTACTTTTTACGAGAAATAAGGGCTTATTTACGAAGCGATACAGCATTAATCCTTATCCAATAAAGTACCTTAAATACATTGTGCATTTAATATAGATCAATATGGCCCTTTGCAGCATGTAATTTAAATGAATATCTTAGAAGATATTAGAGATTTAAAAAGTGGGCGCAGAGCGCGTTGGCAGGGGCCGGGTAGTACAGGATAAGTAGGATTGTAATTCATATTACTTTGGCTTCAAAGTAATTGCGAATATCATGTGTGTTCATTATACTCAAAATAAACCTAATAGTATTATTTCAAGTAAGAGACCGCGAAATTGCTTAGATGTTTAGATTTTTGGATGTTTGTTTCTCAATGATGCAAAGACGGCCAAACGGATTTAGATCGAATTTGGCACAAAGATATATTATAGTCTACTAGGCCTAAGTCCAGCAGTGGACGTCTTACGGCTGAAATGATGATGATGATGATGATATATTATATCATGGATACGTAACAGATAGGATACCTACTTTATCCCGGTAGTAGGTTCCCGGGTGTTATTTTCCGACAGCTATACGGGCCAAGCCACTGGCAAAAGTACTATTCCTATAATTAAGTTCGGTGTCTGGTAAATGATTGAGTGTCTGTATAGGTAAAATAGGAGCGTTAAGAAAAATCAGGAAGACTTATATTCAACTAAACCAAGCCCTATGTCACAGTCTTCTTACTCTGAATACTATTACTTTTATTTTAAAAACACCAACACACATGATGTTCTCATAAACTATGAATCCTAAGTAATATGAGTTATAATCCTACTACTAATAATATTATATATGTGAAAATATGTATGATTGGGTGTTTGTTTCTCAATCACGCAAAAATGGCTGAATGGATCTGGATCGAAAATAGCACACAGAGTCTATATTACCTATATAAAACATCGAATAACACATTCTTATCGCGGTAGTACGTCCTCTTGCATTAATTTCCGACATCCACGCGGGCGAAGCCGCGGGCAAATAATATTATAAATGTGAAAATATGTATGATTGGGTTGTTGTTTCTCAATCACACAAAAATGGCTGAATGGATCTGGATCGAAAATAGCACACAGAGTCTATATTACCTATATAACCTGGAATAACACATTCTTATCGCGGTTATACGTCTTCTTGCATTAATTTCCGACATCCACGCGGGCGAAGCCGCGGGCAAAAGCTAGTTTACAATATTTTTTAACTTAAATAGCAGGTACATAAAAGACCGTTAATAACTTAGCTACTAACTACATAATAGGACATAGCTAGTTTTAGCGTCTACGTAATATGCCAAAGCCTCCTCTTTCGTCAAACACCTTGGTTCATCACGTACACCCACACTTCTTTTCATAACTTGGCACTTCTCAGGACTCTAATTTCTTTAATTACGTAAGCCAAATTCCGATGCCCGGATAGTCGCACCGATATTTGAGCAGCCACTACTAGCTGGTTTACGTCCCGTGATCGAAGAAGGTCGTCCACGCGCCTCCTTTTAGTTTTATCACTTGCTTTGGTGTATTCCATTAATGGACGCCCAGGAATCGAAGCCTTACTTGATATGATGATGGTGATGAGTGGTGGACGGATACTTTAAACGTAAAATACCCAAAAAACCACTCAGAGTTTTTAGTCAGGAAGCGGTCGCGGTGATTCCCAGAACTTTCCCATTTTTCTGACAACTTTGATGACAATCTTCCTATTGTCAATTTGACTTCCCTCGCAGATGCTTCCGTGATATTGGCGAAATTATTTTTCATCGATAGAAAATCATACAGTAGACTATTATGGTTCTCTTTGGGATGTTTCTGCCATTCATCAAAGAAATCAATTTTTATGACGGAGAATTCGTATTCTGAAAAACAGGCAAAATGACAAAGTTGCACTCAAGTGCGCAGGCTAAAATTATAGAGCTAACAGGTATGGCTTGGACAAATATAATTTCTAGCCCGGGTACATGAGGGTACAAGTACTTTCTAGTCCAATGAATACAGAAAATCGACAAAAACTAAGAAAATTATTTAAACTCGAGATATTAAAAAACAGTGTGGTTAAAATATATCCAATTGCTAGTTATTATTAAAAAGTACATACCTTTAACTTGAAGATCCATCCCTAATATTTAAAAAAAAACTTAAATTCACTGACATACAATGTTTTTTCGGTAAGCGCAAAAATGCAATAAATAAGTAATTGTCTAACCCTTTTCTTTTATACTGACCTATTTATCTAATTAGAAGTTGACATTAGTGCAAAACAATCCTTCGAATTGGAACAGTGGGGGTGATGGCTAGGAGCTGAGGTAATAAATTCCCCGAAATTCAACAGTGACTTTTGTCCAGCTAGCTTGTTCTACGCGAACCATAGTGCGACGGCATTATTGGTCACTTGTGTTTCGATACTTTTTATGCACAGTTTTGAAACTATTTCAGAATCAATACTACTTGTTTTACTTTTTCATTTGTATTTTTACTGAATGGCCTATATTTCTACCATGATCTATTGCAAGGTCATCCAATAAATTAATAACCGGACATCCTGTTTATGAATACGTGAAGCAAAATCTTTGTACCTCTTTTTACGAAAATTCCGTGGACGGAGGAGTACCTATGGTATGTGGCACAGTTAAAGTTTATTTGGAGAGCAAGTGCAGAAAGCTAATATAAAATTTATTAAGTTTTAACTGATTTATTGTCGAATTTGAATTTACCACTGGGCGACCGCTAGTAAAGATTAAATTCACAAGAATGAAACTGACGGATATGAAGAACGCATTTTCTCGACGGCCGGACTGCAATTGTACCTGTCCATATCTGTCTAATACGGCGAAAAGTTTGATTAGAAGACAAATTTAGGTAGAGGTAGAGGAGATGAACCACTTCACTGCTTCCTATGCAAACCACTTGGCACCACCTTAGGGTGAATGCCAACCAGCCCGCGAAATTAAAATTTTCTGTAACTACATACGTAAGGTCGTTTCAAGATAACAAGACGCCACATACGTCTTACAGTCGCGAATAATATTTTAATCAACATACAACATAGCACTAGCCTGCAAATTGCAAAAAACGCAAAAAAAATTGAATTTCGCGGGCTGGTTGGAGCATTCCCCTTAAACCATGTGCCGCAGAAGTATTTTATTAACTAAGTGGATAAAACAAAATTGAGTCTAATTGGTGTCTCATAGGTATAGAGGACGGGCAGCGAAAGACTTTGTTATATGTCATAAATGATGCATAGGTTTTTCCAAACTCCGGGTTGTTTTTGAAAATAACCTTTCTATTACGTCTGTACAGAGGTTTCGCGGACGGGTAGTCAGAGACGTAACGGTTACGTTCAATGTAACAGTGTGCGATGCCTGTCGCCATCAACGGGCATTAGTATTAGGGCTCTCATCCCGGAAATCTCGGTGCCGAAAATTTCGCGACTGTCGACGACTTTTTGGTATTTTCGAGGCTTGACTTTGAGACTGAAGTCACATAATCAACATTTTTTAATAAAAATGTAAACCAACAGTGTTGATTGAGTTTAGTACAATCGATTTCTTAAAATACAGATATGCGTTCAAAGCTCTGATTCACGTACGATCCGGAATGGAGTTCGCTGAATCAGAGTATACTACAAAGAAAGGAATCTCGAGTACACTTGGTATCATGATCTTAGAAGCACTGTGTAGGCGAACCGCCAGCACCTTTATTATCGTTTGCTAATCCTAATGGATGTCCTCCACCCTAGGGTGGAGAGGGATTTGTCGGACACTTATTGACTTAAACCACACAGTGTACTGCTGCTACCTTTAATGGGGGTTCTAGAGTACTTGCGCATTTCGTCACGCGCCCTCGGCCAGGTAGCGGCCCGCATGAATTCATGCGGACCCCGTCAACCTCAGTGACCACATACGGCTGCAATTTCTCTAGAGAAAGCCGCCCTCGACTCGAGCGTTTTACTGTTCAGACAACTAACTCCCCAAGTCTGTTACCCGCTGGCCTCCCCCCAAGGCAACCGGAGATCATACCACGCCCTCCGGCACCTAATGACTCGGCTACGGATTGGAAGGGAGATTGTATCCTCCCTGTCCCTTTCCGCCACCATCACGAATTCACGAACATCAGTTCGTCGCAGAAGGAGGCGACGGCGTCCTACATGCCTCACTTTCGACCATGGACTGGACCATGTCCAGAAGTGAGAGAGTATCCGCAGCATTAACCGCCGGGACGAGGTCACGCCGCTGCACTGCCCAAGCAGGGCATTCTTCAAGGGCGTGCTGCGCCGTGTCGCCAAGGCAATTGCATTGGTGCCAACCGGGTGTTGGTTCTCGGCCTAAGCGGCACAAGTACTTACTGAAACACCCATGTCCGGACAATATCTGTGTCAGCCGGAAAGTAAGAGCGCCACTCCATCTCCCCAGCCACTCCCTTAGAACGGGTCTTACCGCCGCTATAGTGGCATGCCCTGCGCTGGGTGGCGCAAGTGGCTGTTGTCACTCCACCACTATGGTCTGGCGGAGCTCAGCCCTATACACCTCCACATGATGAGGCATCAGATGCTCGGCACGTTCCAGCGCGCCCCGCCGATATAGTGACGGATGCGCCAGCACCTAGCTTCTGGCGTTTCATAAATTCCCGTGTAGCTTTATTTGATACTTCTACTTCTTGAGTAAGCACAGGTAGTGCCGCATAGGCCCGGAACCGACAACCGGTTGCCACCATTGCAACGCCTTGACGACACCGCGCAATATACTCTTGTGTAATGCCCTGCTTAGGCAGTACAGCACCTAATCTCGTCACAGCGGTTGATGCTGTGGATTTGGATACTCTCTAACTTCCGGACATGGTCCAATCCATAGACGAAAGTGAGAGCGCGTGGGGCGCCGTCACCTCCTTCTGCGAGAAAGTGATAGCCGCGAAGGAGGCTACGGAAAGGTAGAGGGAGGACACCTCCCTTTCAATCCATAGCATAGCCAAAGGGTGCTGGAGGGCGCGGAACGGTTTCCAGCCGTTTAAGGGGGAGGCTTGCAGGTAACAAACTTGGGGAGTTTGTTGCCTGAACAGTGAAAGCTCCAAGACGGTGGCGGCCGTGTTCTGCGTACGCCTTTCTCTAGAGGAATTACGGTCATATGTGGTCGCTGAGGGGATAGGGATCGCATGAATTTATGCAGATCATCACCTGGCCGGGGGAGCGAGTCGAAATGCGCAAGCACTCTAAAGTTAGTAGCAGAACACCGTGTGGTTTTAGTCAATACGAGTCTGAAAAACCCACGCCTGGGTAGAGAACATCCATGAGGATTTCCAAACGATAACAAATGTGCTTGCGGTTCGCCTACACAGTGCTTCTAAGACCATGATATCAAGAGAATTTGTAGTATACTCTGATTCAGCTAACTTCATTCCGGATCCTACATGAATCGGAGCTTTGAACGCATATCTTTATTTTAAGAAATCCTTCAAGCTTTTCAACTTAGCTGGACCAATATTCGTCTTGCGATCAATTATTGATGTCAATTCTCTGTAGAACTCTTCCTCTAAGAATTAACTTCAGTTGTTTGTGCTAATTACTTCGCACTTTCACAAAGAAATTCATAGTATGTAGATAATTATTCAAATCTGTGTCATTCTTGAACAAGGATAGTCAATCTCCACAGATTGTACAGAACTCTAATCTATATTGTTAGTTTAGATTATTTAATTATGTTGATTATGTGACATAACTCTCAAAAGTCTTGTTATTCCCGAGATCCAAAACATTGATCTCGAGTCTCGAAAAAAAAAAATCATCAACACTCGAAATTTTCGAGTCCGAGATTCCCGAGATGCTAGCCCTAGAACTAAGGCTGCGGGGATTTGAAACTTGTGGCAGGTATGTTTAATAACGAACTTGATTTAAATATCTTTTTTCGACAGAAGATAAGATATTTGATTAATTAGAAACCTACTTTTAAGAAAATCTCGTTTTTCCCGTGAATTTCGAGGCTCGATGGGGAGCCTCGTTTTTTTTTCCGGAACTCAAAAATGCAACAAGATTGAAAGCCCTAATTAGTATACAGGCGCTTCTGAAAAAATCCCTATTGAAGAGTCTAATTACCCCTTTCCTAGCCTAGGGATCGAACTCAGTAGATAGCTACGCTATATTTTGTAGTCACGCTTCTTAAAACGACGCAGTCTCTGGGTACTCTCAGAACACCCTAACGAGTGTTTTCTTATAGGAACTGAATTTAAATGCATTTTATTAATAAAAATAAGGTATATTATAAATAAAGAATATTTATTTTTCTATAAACACATTATCCTTTTATATCATCAATTGCTGACATTATTATAAATCGCGGATCGCATTGGGCTTTCGTCAACGAAGTCGAGTGCATGGATGGAGAAGAGTTCGGCGGACAAGCCGCGGCAGACGCGCGACGCCGAGACGAAGCGCCCAGCGCGCGCGGCTCCTTAGCTAAACAATTTGTGCATCGAGGTTCAGGTAGAGATTACTTTAATCGCTAAATCACATTTGGACACTAATATACATGTATAACTACGTTCAACAAGTGTCAATATTGAGCAGTACGAGGGGGGCCGCGGGAGCGCGCGGCTCGGAGCCTGCGTCACGCCGGCCCGTACACGCAGTCGCCGCGGCGCACGCCCGCCGTCTCTTCGCCCGGCAGCACGGCGGCGCGCCGCCACTGGTCGCGCACGAGCTCCACGTTCTGCAGCACGCGCACCACATTCATACCGGCCAGCTTGCGCACATCCTCCTCGCTCCAATCGGGGTCACGCAGCAGCTCGGCCAGCAGGTGCGGGTAGCGCGACACGTCTTCCAGCCCCTCAGGCGGCGCGTCGATGCCGTCGTAGCCTGCACCCAGCCCCACGTGCTCGACGCCGGCGACTCTCCGCACGTGGTTTATGTGCGCCACCACATCTTCTAGAGTGGCACGCTCCCCACACGTTACCAGTTTTGCATAGAAATTTATCATGACAACGCCACCGTTCGCCGCAATCATGCGAAGTAAGTCGTCAGGAACATTTCTACTCGAGTTACATAGGGCTGCAGCTCCTGAATGCGAAAATACTACAGGCGCCTGTGACATTTCTAAAGCGTCTCGTGCTGTCTCTTCTCCTGCATGCGACAGATCTACAATCATGCCGAGCCGATTCATTTCACGGACGACAGCTCTTCCAAATTCGCTGAGCCCTCCTGCGGTTCCCGCAGCTCGTGCCCACCTGGTATCACACGTATGTGTTACTGTTAGATAACGAGCACCGAGTTGGTAGAACGCCCGAAGTACTGCAAGTGAATCTCCAAGAGCGTGCCCGCCCTCTACGCCAATAAGGGAAGCAATGCGCCCGTCACGATGCGCATCCAGAAGTTCCCCTGCATCGGTCACTAACGCTAAGTGCGCCGCATTCAATTCTACTATACGCTTGATAACGTCCATTTGTTCGAGAGCCAACTGAACTGCGTCTCGATCTCTCGCACCACATGGTACGTACGCTGACCAAAATTGAGCACCGACCTGACCGAGCCTCAAGCGCGGTATATCCGTGTGCGACCAGCGCGACCGCGCCCAAGGTTCAATTCCGTCGAGGCCGGCACTCAAATTGAAGTCACCAATCTTATTATGTAAAAACTTTCGTACGTTCCACGCTAAGTCATTGTGACCGTCAACCAGTGGCGAGTCTCGCAGCATCCGACGAATAGTAGTGAGTCGTTGTTCAGGAGTAGCGCGACCACCGCCGCCGAGCGCGAGGGGCAGCGCCAGCGCGGCGCCGAGCGCGGCCAGCACGACCAGCGCCGCGAGTGCGATGCGCCAGCGCGGCCGGCGCGGGATCGTCTTCTCGTCCGAGCTGCCCGACGCCGAGGCCGAGAGCGAGTCAGGCGCCCAGCGCCCACACCGCTCGGCTACGTCCGGCAGCGGGCCCGGAAATGTCATACCTTCTGGCACCGCGGCCTGCAACCAGAAAAACATAATGTTACCAATTTTGAAAGGGGATTTAGTAAACGGGGCTAATATTTTTATTGAACTGTCAGAGTTCCATTAATGTTTAATATTTTTATTTAGTAAACCCATTTTGAATTATCTATTAATCAAGGCTCCTACGTAAGTTGCAACGTCGAAACTGTGCCAACATTGGCCATTATGTACATAAGCATCTCATTTAACGTTGACCCACTTTGACCTAATTGTGGGACTCAGTTAGGTACCAATTAGGTAGGTAACCGTATGTTAACTGTATTACACTTCTTTTCAACACAAATATTTTCCAGATCTAATGAAAGTATTACCAAAACCTGTTCTGCTAAAATGTCCCTTTTATGAATTCACTAATTTGGTAGTAAAAATTTAATCTGTATTTTTAGAAGGTGAAATCTTCTATCTAAAATTCTTAGCTTTATCACATTTCCGATCATAATTTTTTGATTAACATTATTAAATTGTAATGAATAAAATCAATTTTCTAAAATTAAAATCAATGATTTCATTAAAAAATCTCATGACCTCTCCTACCTGCTTAAACATTTTTATACACCGTTAAGGCAAAACATGACCGTGTTATAATTTTATGTTATGTTATCTTGCATGTCATGTCTCTATACTTATATATTGGACAAATAAACGATCTATTTTATTATCTATCTTTCTCTTTACTATCTAGGTATATCTTTTCTATTCTACTTACGTAATTAGATATTAGTTTTAGGTAAATTATTTTAATAATAATCAAATCATAGCGCTCAATTTGTAAGTACCATTACAAATTAGCATCTGCAAATAAGTACGTTTTCTGATCAGTTTGTTTAATCTTTTTCAGGTACCTATCTACTTATGGAAGACACCATAAGAAAGTCATGGAGTACCTACAGCAAAGCATCCTAGTACTCGCTTGTCGTTATTTAGTGTATCCTGCTTGTAAAGGGACCCTTTTTTTGTGGTTGGGAAATCATCAAATGGCATCTCTCGCTCTGGGTGGAACAGGAGGGCGTGTCAAACTTTTACTGACTCAAACCCACCCGTGTTCCTTCAGTTGCGTATATGCCAGGGCCACGGTAACTCTTTCGAACAGATCTCGAGACCCATTCTTTTGTGGGGCACAGAGCAGATTTCTTCTATGTGTGTGTATGCGTGACCTAGGATCAAATCTAGGTCGTTATACCCGAACATAACAACTGTCCTTCACCACAAGGAAATAAACCTTTTGCCAAACCTTTACATACGCTTCTTTGCCAAAGTCCCACAATCACACACAATTTGAGCTAACCATTTAATATAATGTTTTTGTAAATCGTATTATATTTATGTAGCTATAACATTACGACGGAATTAGGCATATATGATTTGCTACATTATACGCCCAACAAACCTAGGCAATTCAACAAGTAAGTAAATCCAGTTGGGTATGCAAGAAAATACCTTACATAGGTGACTTATTACGACGCCGCCGCCGCCCGTCTGCTTTATCCCACATCATGTTTCCTGATTAAATATAATCTTGCAGACGCGAGGCGGTTAGAGTACAATGGATTTAAATGACTGACACATTTACGTTGCTACGGCACGCGACTTAACTAAGCGTTAACATATACATCCTGTATATTCATGAACGCCGTAATTAATTTATAGCTAACTGCTGAAAGAGACGTTACTCGCATTTACGTGACTGTTTATTTGAATAATTCGTTTCATCACAATAGTGGTAAATGGACGGAGAGCGTACGCGACAAACAATAAAAGGAAATCCAGTCCGCAATTTTCCCACGGATTTTTCAGCGCGAATTCAAAGGAGAATATTGTAAGCGTTCATATCAGTCGATTCAGGCGTGACAATAATTTGCCGCGTGTTCAATTATGCAAGGGGCACACACAGTTAGGGGACGAGACTGTGGGGGAGGGGCACAGGGTGAGCCTGAATAGCTTCTGACCCATTTACAGAGAGAACTGGCGCGAAGGCCCCAGTCGCCTGGATTTCAGTCTTAACTGAAAAACTCCTTTCTAATTACGATGCTCATATTTTGCATTTCAGCTTGTACCTACTCGTAATTAGAGTTAGATATTGTTTGCTGGTAGTTTAGTAGAAGCGGTTTTTCAAAGTATAGACCGTTTTAATCAAATTGATAAATTACTAATAATGTTTACTACACAGGTTTTATTGAACTAAACGCAAGCTACAGTGATTTTGTGACAGTACCTAAGCTTCCTAGCAAACCTTATTCCATGGTCTAGTTATAAAATAAAACCTGCAGATAAAACTGTGGTTTCAATCTAGTTAATATACAAATGACATATTATACTGTCACTTATCGGAAGCAAGAGCTCATTGAGAGAAGACAATTTGAAATTATGGATTGAATACAATCCGCATACTCCTTGTACTACCAAATAGTAAATCGTTCTTACCGTCCCTTTCGCTACGTAAACAAGTCGTCCGCCATTGTGATCTATCAACGTGATTCGTGCGTAAGATGTGCCAATTTCAGGCAATATTTCCAACATTCACATTGCTCTTTTGCACTATGCCAAGTGCTACATCAAAGAACATTGCTCTGTTTGTATTCAAGATGAGGCCAATGTAATCTGTTATCTATACTATGTATAAAATCTATGTAAATACATTGCATAAGTAAGGATTAAATAATACTTCGTTCATCTACAATAGATTGTTATTACTAAGAGGCATAGTGGGGTGCGAAACATATTTCTAAATCCAATAAATCTGTGTTACTGTTTCAGTGCCATTACCTACCACAGTGATTATTTCGTAAATTAACGATTGTCCTTAGTATCGGATATTACTTAAAGGCACGGATACTATCGGAGTTCATAATTGATTAGCTTTATTTGTAAACACAAAGTTATACGAGTCAATTTCAAGTGGAATATTATAGCTCCCCGGACGTAGCATTCCCGACTATCGTCGACACTCAAAGTGAGACCTAACTTTTAGTTTCACTTTACCCAAAGGATTAGACGTCTACTTGCAGTTAATGAATACGGGAATACACAAATTGGACTAACTACCCGAATACTTATAGTTAGATATTCTAATTCCTGTAACAGTCTGTCTGTGACTGTGACTACCGGTGTGTTAAATCATTAGAATTACTAAAACACTACTTTTCTCAATTAATATTAGATCTTTAGAAAACTACAAAGCTCAGACAACAATGAGTAGGTACTAAATGTGATTCAAAGTCAATGACCGGCTTCATGAGAGCCGAAGTTAGACGAAGGACGAAGGTCATCAAAGTAGATTAGCGTTCGAAAACTCAAATTAAATCATCATTACACATAAAAAATACCGCATAATTAATGATCGTATAATTTAAATAAGATAAAAGTAATGTTTACTGGGAAATTGCGAGGAAAATCGCGAAAACATAGTCGGCGGGGCGAGGCAGGTGCGGGGGCGGAGCTGCATCGATTCGCTGCATGCCAGACAGCGGGATCGCGGGTCCCGGAGCAAGGCCCGGCCGCGGCCACGGCTCACAGGCCACGGCCCACCGCCACGGCTGCTGTGGCCCCTACTGGCCCCCGCAACGACATAATGTTGCGTGAAATTTGCGCCCCCATTGTAACCTTACCTACAACTAGCCGTCGGTCCGTAACGCCTTTATGGAGCACGGACCTGGATGCTATATGGACCGAGTGTGAATCACACACGTGACGTGCTATGATCCGATACGTTTTATTGTGTTTTTTATTGTTTCCTATCTTTATCCCACTATTAAAAATACTTCATCCTGACCTATACATATATACAACATTTATTTACTATTGGAAAATATAATCTTAAGATGCCAAGGGGACATGTAGTTACAGTGCTGTTTTGGAATAAAGGAAACAACAAATTGAAACCGTGCATCTAATTTCTAATGTTTCAAATGTGCCATGTAGGTTTGTGAAAAGTACAATATTATTATGTTAGATATATATAGATACATTAGAATGCAATATAAATGAATCTGCACTGTTTTGACTGCTTGTTCTCATTCGCAGGTCACACGAGGTCACAATGCAATGGAAGGATTTTGATTTTCTATACAGTTTATTATGTCAACTAAATCTAGGTATGGCTTGAGGAAAACATTCTGTGACGCACCTTGACCGTTAACCAAGTAGATACCTTTGCCCGTCAGATACCAGACAAAGTTCATAATAGACTTATTGTTTTATGCAGACGAAGCCGCGGCCCGTCGTTATGCGATTGGAATAAAACTGTCACGAGGCACAGGTAAATTTGACAGGTATACTTGTTTACTTTTAACTTAGTTAAATACTGGATTTGTTAAAAAACAAAAATATTCTCTCTCTCTCTCTCCCTCTCTCTCTCTCTCTCCCTCTCTCTCTCCCTATCACCCTGTCTCTCTCCCTCTCTCTCTCTCTCTCTCCCTCTCTCTCTCTCTCTATCTCGCTCTGTCTCTCTCTCTCCCTCTCTCTACTCACAACAAAAAAAAACAACAATATACAAACAAATACAAACAACAAAATATATACAGTCGAATTGAGAAACCTCGTCCTTTTTTTGAAGTCGGTTAAAAAGTGTCGTGACAACTTCTCGTAAGAATTTTTTCCGTCTAGCCCCCTTTCACAACGCGCGATAAGGAACTTCGTTCCAATTAAGTAAACACATATGAAAAGGAATGTTACAAAAAAAGTTCTAACCTCAGTTCAAGCTCATACTTTCTTTCGAGTCAATTATTGTATTTGGACAAACGACCATCGTAAAGTTCTTATTACAAAAATAATAGTTTAAAAAAACTAAAAAAACACGCTTCCATTGAAACCAAACTAAAAAGTACAAAATAATGTCAATTTTTACACGCTTTATATTTAGCTTCACTTGTATGTTTGTATGTTTGTTTGTAACCGACTCCTTATAGCGCGATTTTGACCCACTTTAAACGACCAGATTTCATTCAAACTTTGCACACCTGTCAAGGACCGATGACAATGCAATGATTTCATAAATTTGTGCCATTATCCTTGCCAGGGTTACCAGGACAGCAAAAAACTGTCTTCGAAAACTACGCTGACATACGTCACAAACTAATTTGTGCCACTATCCTTGCCAGGGTTACCAGGACAGCAAAAAAACAGTCTTCGAAAACTACGCTGACATACGTCACAAACTACGCTGACATACGTCTCAAAATTCGAAACACCCTAAAAAATAGAAAATAAATAATAGTTTAAAAAAACTAAAAAACACGCTTCCATTGAAAACCAAACTAAAAAGTACAAAATAATGGAAAAAAAGCGTGGGGTGCCTGATATCATTAAAAAAATACCTTAAAAAGCACCCCACGCTTTTTTTCCATTATTTTGTACTTTTTAGTTTGGTTTTCAATAGAAACGTGTTTTTTAGTTTTTTTAAACTATTTTTTTTTTATTGAGACTGCCTTAGCTTCGTTTCTCTATTAGAATTCAGCACAATTTGACCGCGTCATCACTGTCATAACTCTATTGTAAAGTTCTACGGCTAACATGGTCTTGCCATTCTCCGAGCGGATGTTTGATTAGTAGTCTCGCTCATGTATCAGTATCTACATAGTTACATAGTCAATTTCAATTAAGTCCATTAATTGTTGAATCGTTTCAAACTAAGTGCTTTGTGGCTTCCGCTATACCTACGTACCAGTAAGCGGCTTGATCTTCACTCGGTTTGTATCTGTCTAAAGATATGGAACATATTTATAAAGGAATGAATCTATGATTATTACCAGGTTAGCAACTAAAAAAGGTACTCGTATTATCTGCGGGTCTATGATCTATCTGACTCTTTAAAGTATCTGTCAAAACTAAGACAAAATAACTATTACACAGGCCCACAAAAAAAAGTACCCTGCGCGAAAGACCAGACCACCTGAACTTTATGTTTTCGGGGTCGCTGAGTCCGAATATGGTGCCAGAATAGCAAAGTTGGTTCGCGTTTTTTCAGAAAACAGCAATAATGCTGAAAATTTAAGTTTTTTTTATGTTGTTAAAAAAACGCGAAATTCCAATGTGCAATGAAATATATTATACAAAAAATGTCTTGCTGAATCAAGTCTTTACTTAAAGTTATAATCACTAATTGATTTCATATTTTCTCATCATAGAGGGAAAATGCTGAAAATATCGGATATTTGTCATTACAGACCTTTCGCGCAGGGTACTTTTTTTTGTGGGCCTGTGAATTATTAAACCAACAAGTACCGAATTTGAAACGTGCAAATTCAATGAGGGAGGAGCAGTGCTGGCCGGGTATTGTCCCCGACTACTAACGAGTTGTAGGTCGTGGGTTTGAGCCCAGGCAGGCGCTTTCCTTAGTGTAAATATTTTCAACACCACTGCTCTCAAAACGGTGAAGAAAACATCGTAAGGAAACCGGCATGTCCTAGAACCAAAAATTCGGAGACATGTGACATCTGCCAACCCGCACTGGGCTCGCGTGGTAAATTACGTCCCACTGCCTCTCACCGAGAGGAGGCCTGTGTCCTAGCAGTGGGAACAATATAGGCTGATGATGATGATGATGATGAAATTCAATGAATTAACAAACAAAACTAAAACCTATGCCGTCATCAGTTAAATAAATTAAAAGGATACGGTTTATGTCCGACATGATGTTAAAAACTCATAAAAACATTTAAACAAACAAATAATTAATTATTTAGCTCCTTAGGCTGCTAACAGCACCGATTAAGATTTATCAAGGTTTTCAAAACGATATGTCTCCATTCGATTTTCTCGATATCTTCTGGGCGAAGTGTGTTCTGTACAAATACACTTAAATAACACCACAATATGGAAAGACGATCGGATGGTAAGGAAGAAACAATCAAGATCGCTTGAACAAATCTACACTGATACAAATCACATTTCCGAAAGAAATGTGGCGGAGTGGAGCGAGAAGTATCGAGTGTCGGGCGATATCTGCATTACTTACAAGGGGAACGAACTTCACATTCTACAAGTATATTTATTAAATTCGTTTAAAAAATCAAATTTTTTATCTCTCTTTTTGCTTACAATCTACCTACTATGTGATAAGCAATTTATCTATACTAATATTATAAAGCTGAAGAGTTTGTTTGTTTGTATGTTTGTTTGATTGAACGCGCTAATCTCAGGAATTACTGGTCCGAATTATAGGCTATATAAAATCACGCTAAGACCAAAAAGAGCGGAGCAGCAACTAAAAATGGTCGAAAACTGGCAGGCAATTCGATGCGACGGGAAGGGTCAGGGGAGCAAAAATGTTACGCGGACGAAGTCGCGGGCGGAAGCTAATGTTTAATAATAATAAGAGCAGTGGTGGCCTCGTAACTCATGGTAACAGCCATGAGTTACGAGTAGTGGGTCATACGTTAGAACCCAGGCAAGCGCTTTACTTTGTGTAAATAATTTCATCACCACTGATCTCAAAACGGTGAAAGAAAACATCGTGAGGACACGGCATGTCCTAGAACCAAAAAAACTAATACATGTTTTGCATTCCATGGTGAAATGACAATCAATTAATAGAAAGAAAGATTGATAAAAATTAAGAAACTCCTGACACGAACAAAACCTTCTTCATCAGCAGCCTATAATGTTCCCACTGCTGGACACACAGGCCTCCTCTTGTTCGAGCGGGATCGGACCGTAATCCACCACGCGGGCCCAGCGTGGGTTGGTAGATGACACATGTCTTCGATTTTTTCTATAAATCGCCTGCCTGGGTTCGAACTTACGACCTGCGGTCAGGCCGTATATGAAATTTAGTCGATTTCTCTGATTTTGTTGATTTTGTTAATAATTGTATACAGTTAAAATAATGTATTTCAATCATTTTAATGCACAACACACAATCTCGTTTCACTATTCATATATCATCATCTATTTATATAAAATTCAAAGTCCTGAGTGACTGACTGATATATCAACGCACAGCCTAAACCGCTGGTCTAGAGACATGAAATTTGGAGGGTGTGTTCTTTGTGAGAAGTAGGTATCCATTAAGAAAGGGTTTTTTGAAATGTCATTCCTAAGAGGGTGAAATGAGCGGTTCAAATTGTGAATTTTTCGACATCCACGCGGGCGAAGCCGCGGGCAGAAGCTAGTATCACTATATAATGAACGAGCTAGATTTTATTTATTTTTGTCAAGTATAACTTTGTGCGATTTAGGTTGTTTTAAAAGATTATTTACTGCCATTTCTTTTTACTGACTGCTTTGAACTGAAGATTATTTCTGCTGTTTTAATTTTATAAAGAGATCTGAGAAATCATAAGCCGAAATCCAAAGCAAAAAATACATAGTAATTTTTGTATATCGTAACGACATTAAAACGATTCGGGAATTTGTAATATTCTAAACATCTGATAGCAAAATCCATAAAGCAGTCGCCAGTTTGTGGTCGATTTATCAAAATTAAACAATAAAAAAATAGCTCATTAATTAAACCAATTGAAATAATCCTTCATGTTGGGCGTTTAAAATTATTGAATAGAGTATTATATATATAAGCACGTCTGTAAAATCACGAAAATAAACGAAATCGGAATAAAATCATCTTAGAAGTAAAAAAAAATCTGTATCGGCTCTTTTGTTGTTCGTAATAATTTGATCGAAGCATCATTAATTCATCAAGTTATCGTTTCTACAATAACATGCATTTATTTTTGGTGAGCCTCATCTGTTCGGCGTTTTGATTGGCCGTCCCCCGACGCGTCGATACTTTGACCAAAATGTTACCTACAACTACTTATTGAACTTATGAGGCCAATACACATTATTTTTAGAGGGTTTTATTTGCGTCGGTAGCTATAAAATTTGTAATTGTACTTTTATTTCCTGCTTTTATAAACTTAATATAGTTATAGTAAACATGCTACGATACACCAGGCGCAGTCGCAGCCTAACATTTTGGGGGGGTCACCATGAGTACTGAAGAATATTTTTAGGAAGGTAAATCCTCTTTGGTCTAGTAGTCGCAAGCGCTGCTGATCAGAATGATGTCCCGGGTTATAATCTTTTTGCAAATGTCCATCGGAGTCTCCGTGGGTCAAGTGAGAACTATTTTAAGATAGTAAGACAGGCAAATCGTTCAGGGTTTCGACAGCATGACTGTCTTTGGGGGGGGGGGGGGGATCATGACCCCTAGAACCCCCCCTCTCGGACCGCGCCTGCGATACACACATGTCTTGCTTAAATCTGCGCAGCTTTACATATGTTTCCCACAACGAACCCTGCAACTAATTTATGCAGATTCCTCTTTGCGACTTCATCATCAGACCCTCATAAGTTGAATATTCTTGAAATATTAGGTGCTGCTGCATCAGTTTAAGGTTACTTTGTTCTTCTAATATGGTTAAAGTGATAGAATACCAAATTTTGACTCGATCAGACCTGTGGAAGATTCTCAAAGCGGCATCAATCAGAAAAGAGCAGATAATGTACAAACGGCTGAACAGATTCTGTTGAATCATAGTTAAGAACACTCTCGATTTAGTCATTGTCAGAAAATTAACAAAAAAATACTAAATTGTTTAACCCGTTTGGGAGCTAGGGTGCCACAGGCAACATAAACAAATACACATGTTAGATTGAAAACACGGCTCTTTTTTTCATCGGGGTTAAAAACTCAAACCCGACTACTGTAAAATCACGCTCTAAAAAGTATGAAATAAGGAAATATTCAAAATGTACGAACTGAACAACTCATTGGTACCTTTAAAATAACACCCCTCTTTTTCAGTTGGGGGTTAATAACGAACGAATAGAATTATCCTAGATTCAATTATTATGGTTCTGTGAATATATTCATAGAAACACAATAATTCATTGTATACTCTGTATTCAAAATATTTTTTGTGTTTAAATAGATCTTTTGAAATAAAATTCCACATCTATATTTACATGTGCTTTAAATACCACGATGAATGACCGTTTAATAATCATATTGTAACGGACGAACACAATTGATTATTAAATTATTAAAATAGCACTTGATGTTTAATGGTGGTCAGCTCAAACTTTATTGACATCAGTATTGTGGTTAACACCAATTTACACTCCCATTTAATCAATGACCACCGCAAACACTATTAATAAGCAAACCAAACAATAATATTGTATAATATTTTTCGTAGCAATTTCGTAGACGCACTACGAAATCGTAGCACTTTCGTAGACGCACTACGAAATCGTAGCCACATTTTTCGTAGTAGCGCTACGAAATCGTAGCTCTAATCGAGATCACAAGTCACTCGAAGTTTTTCTACGGGTTGCAAAACAATGAAAATTAGGAAACTAAGTACATTTTTTATTTGACTTTCTTAGTCGCACTAGGAATACGTTGCTAGATATAACTTTACTAGTTTATTTCGATTTAGTGCTTCTAAGTCATAAGGAATAACATAGCATAACACCAACCCTGTACACTTAGATCGTAATAAACATTTTTGACTTTGACTTAATGTTTTTTAAAACTGTGAAATTAGTACATGACATTTAACTGGCTTTTAAATTTTGACGTGACAACGTCTTATAAATTGGTTTGCCGGGTGACACTTCAAGAAACTGCGTTACGCTCCGCTCACGTTATGCGCTCACAATGAGAGCGAGTGAGAGGCACGCGTCCCTTCCACTCGGGCATGGTTAGCCCGCCTAAGAGCGAGAGAGACAGACATAAAAAGTGAAAGGCACGCGTCCCTTCCACTCGAGCACAGTTAGCCCGCCTAAGAGCGAGAGAGACTTTCATCCTTCTTCCTACTATACGAATGAATATTCACATTAAAATTATTTTACCACTCAAAGTCGTTGTCACGTAAAACTTTCGCCCGTATACCGACTTTACAGGCAACCAATTTTTTCGTAGCACTTTCGTTGGCGCGCTACGAACGCGTAGCATTTGGTACGTCGTCTTTACAGTTAAATTTATTTTTACAATTTAAAAAACGATGAATTTTAAAAATAAAATACACGTCACGATTGTGACCCTTTTGTTGTTTATTTCCAAAGAATAACGTATTTCGGCACATCTTTGAATGGGTAATCGTAATATGAAGTTACGATTCAATTTTTTGAAATGCCTCTCATTCTTTGCGTTGCGGGTGGGGTGGTATGTAATTGAGATTGTCTATTTTGGAGCCTATGATAATATAATGCATCAAAACAAAGACACATTTCATTAAAAAATGTTCAATTTCGTGGAAATACTCTCTATTTCCACGAAAATAATTTGTACAACGCATAACATTTTCCTGAAAGTAACATACTTCAGAACGAAGTAGCTGCTTATTGTCCAAGGCACATTGTCACCTTCCACAAACATCTAAAGCGACATTAAATTTAATACATCCCAAGCGCGTGCTATACGTGTAAATAAGGTATAAGTATAGCAACACATTCTTGTATAAATATTCGCCGCCGGCGTCATGGTTTTAAGTAAATTCTCTTTTGGATGACCGAATTTTTCAACTAGGTCATCCCTTAAAATTAGATGGTCCACGCGGACCCTCATGAGCACATCGCTGCTCTAATGTTCACAAAGATAGCTCAGATCGATATCTCAATATGGACCGTCTGTTCCGAACAGTGCAAATAGCGAGTTGACAAGGGGAAAGATAAACTTCTAAGTAAACCACGAGACCACTTTGATGTCGGCTATACATAAACAGTGATGCGTGAACAAGGCGATATTTCCAACGTCAAGTTTCCCTTAATACCTAAGTACACCGAAAGGAACTCATAAAAAGGTTCCAGGAAAATATTTGTTAAAACGGTGAGCGCGGTACGCCGTTTACCCGGCATGATTAAGGAAGAGATATCTGATGTTTTCCTTCCTTTTGGACCTACCTCTTACCTGTACGGCTACATAAACGTTTCTCTCCACTAACATAATTTATTAGTTATGGGTTGGAAAACTAAACCTATCTATCTGCTTTAACGAAAACTAAGTCTTAGTAATTGCTGACTAGGACTAGATATATTTGTGCTATGCATATGTCTGAGTTTGTTTCGGTCTTTCTTCTCAGAGTCGTCAGATAGGAAATGCGGACCTCATCTAGTTTTAAAAATATTTTTGACGTGTAAACGTTTTTGTACAAACCGAGTTAAAGAAATAAAATCATTTATCATATACTTGGGTAAAATTATTATTAGTAAATGTGTAGTGCCGTATAGTTATAGATGTCGTATATAAAAAAAACATGATTCCAGTATTAATCAATATTATCATGAAGTTTTAGATGTAAGTTTGGATACGTAACTATACATATAACAAGTACCTACTGTGACTATCCGACACAGTAATAATTATTCCATAAAAATTTAATAAACAAATAAATTTAAGGACTGAAAAAAAATGTTTAAAAAGAAAATCGATATCTCGTTGCACTTAATGGGTTCATTCATTATAATTATTACTTATTATTAGATATAATTAGAATTAATTACTTATGACTTAACTTCACCCTGTTTTCTATAAAATCAACAGTCTAAAGCGAAGCGTATCCGTAAACAATGGTTTTTTACGTGTATGCGTGCGGATATTTGAACGAAAGGTTTGTAATTACAAACCCTAAGTAGTTCGATACATGGAGTTCACTATAGAGTCAAATACAACATATCGGTGCTGATTCAGTTGTGCACAAGCTAAACATCATTTAGGATCTACATTTCAGTATCTTTTTCTGTAAATTAATTAAATCAAGAAAGGGAGTTCCATATATTCGATAAATTAGAACGCATAGACTCAACGATACGGTTCTGGTCAAGAAGATTTAGCACAGCACTGGTTCAAGGCACAAACTAATTTGAATAACTTCGTTTCTTAAGGGAACTTAAGGTTCCTACATGGAATTAGTGTGTACTATTTTGGTTATTTACGGTTCTGATCTGTCACCGTCCTTTTCTCAAGCTGACTGTCAGTAAGAGATTGCAATTCTTACATTTCAGTTAACTGTGTGAACAATTACATTAATTCAGTCAAACACTAGACTGAGCCATTGGGATAGTTTGGAGGCATCCACCACCACCATTTCAGCCGTAAGACGTTCACTGCTGGACTTAGGCCTCCCCCAATCTGGGGGGCTTTGCCATAATCGCCACGCTTGGCAGGCGGGTTGGCGATCGCAGTATGGTGGTAAAATGCATAGAGAACGCTGCTGCCCATTCTCTAGTAAGTCCCTTAGTCGCCTTTTACGACACCCACGGGAAGAAATAGGGTGTTGTTATTCTTTACGTCCGTCACCACACGATACTCCGGCACCGCACGAGTTTGGAGGCATAATCGAGATAAATCTAATTCTAATGTATACGATGATGTTTAATTACAATTAATGTGTTCACACATTATGCTAATGAAAGGCACAACTCAGCAGAAGTCTCTCAGTAAACCATCTGCCGTTTAGCCATGTCTCGGAATCCAAGTGTTGTGCATGGCCACTTGTGCCAAGGTGTGAAGTGGGCTTTACGACACAAGTCTGAGGGAACACGCTCGTTAACTATTAGCCTGACTATTAGCTAGCATATTAAACTATCAAGACATTGCATTATTCTGAGCGTTATACGTCAAACTTTTGTGGCAATTATGGTTTAGGAACCGTCTATGGATGGGCAGTCTTAGAGATATTTATTCATAAAATGAAATAACTGCTGAAAAAACTGGAGGTGGAAAGTCTTATTTGAATAGTTATTTTATATTTACTTTCAATTTCATCTCTTTGTAACAAAAACGTTCATAATCAGCTTATATTGTTCCCACTGCTGGGACATAAGCCTCCCGGAGTAGGCCGTAATCTACTACGTGGGCCCAGCGCGAGTTGGTAGTTACGTGTCTTCGAATTTTTGGTTCTAGGACACGCCGGTTTCCTCACGATGTTTTCCTTCGCCGTTTTGAGAGCAGTGGTGATATAATTGTGTACACAAAATAAAACACTCTCTGGTTTCGAACTCACGACTTAGAACTCGTAAGTCGAAATAATACCGCTGGGCCACCATTTCTCCCAACAAAAATGTTATAAACAGCATTTTTCCTTGATTTCTTTTGATCTATAAAATGAATCGTGGTTTTAAAACCCAGTTAATATGTCCGCATTGGAATACAGTACATATTTCCAAACATCCGTGACCAATTTAATCAGATGTTTCGATACCCGCTCACCGGAAATGAGACCGAGTAACAGATAAAAATAAAGCTGCCGAGTTTAAATGGAAATACCAAACTGTTTCTGTTCGAAGTTTAACGTGCTCATCTTAAATAATTGTTACTACATTAAGTTCGTATAATGTAGAAGTGAGTTCGATGGAACTAAGCAAAGTTCATTACTAAAGTGGTACTTGCTAGTCACAAATATTTACATGATTTTATGTTAGCGGAAGATAAACAAGGAATCGCAACGTACTTGTTTTACAAACTCTATATTACACCCTCAGATCTATTCAATTTTATGCTTATGTTCCGTCTCGCGTGTATTTCGTAGGAATAAAATAGGGGAACTTGGAAAGAATTGTGGCGGTAAATCTTTTTAGTGCAATAAAATTGAATGCCGACTGAATTGAGATGTAAAGAAGAGAAGTGTCCTGGTGGGCCGAAACGTACTCACACGTCACAAGTTTATGACCCCACAACCTAATGTACTGCAAGAACAACAACGCGTTTTAATTAAAAGCAAGATACTACAGATATTTTCCAAAGAACAGGCGCCAACTTGTTAAAAAAAAATTAAGTAATGACTAGTGGAACTGTCTTTAAAGTTGTACTATTAACCGAGAATAAAATCCAATAAGATAGGTAGGTCTGCTAATGTATTCCTAACAAAATAAATATATAATACACAAAGGATTATATTCTGAATGGCATATAAGATGAGAGATTTGATAATTAATGAACAGAATGAAACCAAGTTAGGTTAATCGGTTTGAGGAAGCGTCGACTGAAAACAACGTATAACCGAAGACAGATTGCGGTGAAGAATGTTGGCGCTGCCGACACGCGGTACCTCCGACATTACGCATTGCTGCTACGTGTTTGTGTTACCTTTTGCAAAGACCTATTTATACTAAGGTATTTACGGTATATTATACATTATTACGTAGATCCTACCTTATGTCAAGGTATAATTAGATCTGCTATAAATGAACATAGACCTTTCGTGCGTTAGGCGTGAATATCACATAATTATAAAAAGGTACACAATTTTCTGAACGATTTTCATGAATAAAAGTTCACAGTTTTGTACATAGTCATTGAAAAAACACAACTCGAATGAAGAATCCTGAAATACACAGACAGAAATATAAAATACTATCAACAATGTTTGGTCTAAATGCAATGTCGGATGTGGTTTTCGAAACTTTCGTACTTTAACAAATTTACCTTATTAATATTATTAATGAGATAGTCTATCTGTCCGTGTACCTTTTAACACCTGAACCACTAAAGAGATGGTTTTGTAGCTTGGGGACTTAGAGAAGGACATAGGCTGTTTTATATCCAGGATATTCACAACCATACACATAAATAAACAAAGTCTCTACAGTGGCAGCCTACCCTGATGTCGCCTATTTATGTATTCACCACGCGGCGTCCAATTTAGTAATTTAAGCAAATTAGATAAAAAGCAAGTATTTTCCACAAACCCGTTACATACACGCTCTTTGTTCGTAGCAGGGTCAGTAGAGCCGCGAGCAGTATAAAGTTTAATATACCTAAACGTCAAGTGCACCGCTTGAAGCCCTATTAGAAAGTTATATAATTCAGAGTAAAGATCAAAGTGAGCAAATTTATTTTCCTTTGAAGACTCGACTCGCGTATAGCATGTAAACCTTTACGATGTAATGTAATTTTTCGACTTTTTGTGTTTTTACAATACAATTAACCTTTATTGTGAAATTATGTAAAATGTTCACAAAAGGTCTCCCGGTACTGGTACCAGTACCGCTGCTAAACAAACCTTAAAATATATAGGTATGTATGTATTTTACCTAACTACCTATTAATAAAATACACATTTTTAATAGAAGACATTTGTGGAAGAACCTCTAGACACTATAATATTATTTTATTTTTACCAACAGCAACAGGAAGTTAAAGATCCGGTTAGATTGCGGCTTATTTTACTTCGGAAGAAAACGTTAGCTCCAGGGGAAATTAGGACAACAACCAATGTGAGCGATGCCTGAGGAAAAGATAATATTTTTAGAGAAAAGAAGGCTGTTTGTTTTGACAATACTAACCATACTTCGGAGAAAGAGATACTCATAGACACGAATGAAACTAGTTGAATTAGACTAGGTATTAGTTGGTTTTTAACCGACTTCAAAAAGGAGGAGGTTCTCAATTCGGATGGTTATATATATATTTTTTCTTTAATGTATGTTCGGCCATAACTCCGTCATATATAAACGGATTTGCAAAATTCTTTTTTTGTTTGAAAGGGGTTTATTCCGAAATGGTCCCATATAAATTTCATATAGATCTGATGATGAGTTCCAGAGATAGACACCGGAACTCTTTAAAAAATGACAGCAAATCAACCGCGATTTCTGCTATCGCATAAATATGCATTGTTTGTTTGGAATTAGTGCGGGATGGATACCACAACTAAAAATTTAAAAACAAAACTTTTTTACAAAAAAAAAAAAACAACCGACTTCCTTAAAAACACTAGAAAGTGAAAAATAACTTTAATTTCGGAAGTCGGTGGCAAAAAAACCATAAATACAGATCCTAAGACACCGACTTCCGAAATTAAAGTTATTTTTCACTCTGTAGTGTTTTTAAGGAAGTCGGTTGTTTTTTTTTTTTTTGTAAAAAAGTTTTTATGTTGACCAAGGATGTTGATGAATGAATATATTATATGGCTATTTCGACCGCTAATTATACCTTTATATATGTCTATGAGACGGTCCTATTTAGCTATGAAAGATTATCGGACTGACTGAACTAAGTAACGATATAAATCCCAAAAACGGTGATACAAACATTGCATTTGTGTAAATCTATAAACAAACATGCACGCACACAGATTATTAAAAAAGTTTACACTACTCTATTTTGTGAGTTCTTGGAACTAACTAACATGAAACACGGGTAGGGATGGATAATATAAACACGAGAATGATTGCAAATAAATAGCTGACTGGAGTGTAGTAAATAGAGGAAAACAACAATCACAGTTCTGTATACCAAGTTGAGGCAAATAGCGTATAGAGATTTTACATTCTCTTTTCATTTTGGTGCTAGTTTAATTCATGAGTTTTAACTTATACTCTTTATTATAACTTTGAAATGTCTTGACTCCAGAGTATTAATGCTCACATCTCTCTACCTGAATATACGTAAACCAATCATTAAAGCTTGAAATCTAAATAAAAATAAAACGAGATGAATGAGTAAATTATATTATGATAACTTCACTTTAACAAACATCAATGTTACATAAATCACAGGTACAAACCGAGCACTACGTTATGCAGTTGAAATGACATAATACGAACACTACAAACAAATCAGCGTGAAGACGATCCCTAGTGGACCGCGGCAAGATCATGCGGGAGAGGGCCGGAGGATGCAAGCGAGCAGCGCGCGCGGGCGAGCGGCGCGGGTGAACACGTACGTGGGCGTGCGGAGAGGTGAGCGCGCGGCACAGGCAGGCGTGCGCCGCCGGCGCCACCTGGTAGTCCATATAGTTCCCGTAGCCCATGTGGTCGCAGGTGCATTGACAGGTCTCGATGTGCCGTCGCAACTCCAGCTCGATCTCCCACGGCGGCTCCATGAGCGCGTTGAGGCGGGCGGGCGCGCGCCGCGGCGTGCCCGCGCCTCCGCGCGCTGCGAATGCGGCCCCGGGCCGGGCGCGGGCCGCACCTGCGCGACGCCACCTGCCTCCCCGCCCCCCACCTGGCGCGCTCCACCATACACCGGCGGCTAGCGCGCGGAGGCGCCGGCGACGCGGCCCTCGCAGCAAGCTTGGGGCCCTACCCCCGATGAGCGGCGAACCGCGGCTCGCGCGGACTGTCGCGTGTCGGCGCGCATAGCGTGGCGGCCGCCTGCCGGCTGGGGAATGCCGCGCCGAGCTCGGCCGGGCGCGAGGCCCGGGCGGCCCGGCCGCGCCGGCGCCCCGAGCTCCACGTGACAGCCCGCGCGCCCCCTCCCTCCCGTCCCGCACCCCCCACGGCCCGGCCGCTACTCTCACCGCCGGACACGTCTTTCAGATGCACAATCGTCAACCATCAATTAACTCCGCGAAGTAGGTATATTACACGGAAATGGAATTCCAGATTAAAAGGCAAACCGACTCCCAGTCTCGAACGTCGGAAATCTGATTCACTGAATTAGCGAAATAGTTTTCATAAGCGTTGGAGAAATCACAACATTGCAGTAGGTACCTACTGTTGCAAATAAGGATATTGGCGTTAACCGATTTTTTGGGGTGGCGTACGTATTAAAAGGTGTTTAGTTGGAAGGATTAAGTTAAGAATAGTATTTAGTGTAAGAAAAGTAGTCAACCCAGCTTTTGGCCTAAAGCAAATCTAGACTTCATTCATAGTATCAACAGAACCTCTGTTCTAGCGAAGCGTGGGACCAGCTACTCTTCTCTCAGGGAGTAAGTCGAAACTCAGCACTGGGTTCAACGGGGTTGCAGGCAGCCAATGATGATGATGCTTTTAGTACATTACCATTAGAGACAGTTTTCACATCATGACATTTTTTTTCAACATATTTATGTAACGCATAATCCTACAAGTACTTCATAATAATGTCTTTTAACATCATATAATATCACTTAATTTTATATATTTAAGGATACAATGTAGTGTTATCTGCCAGTTTACGTTTGAATGCGGTTCTAAAGTTAAATGTGAATCTCGTGTCGCGGTTTAGTTCGCAAGCATTTGACGCACGCAACTCAACGCTCACACAAATCATGTTTTAATTTCATAACTCAGATTAGCTGTACGATAGAACGCCTGTTACGACTGTATGTAACTTATGTGATAACTGGCTGATATTATAAAAGAGTAATTTGAATTTTAGCAGAATTTCACAGAATGTATTTACCAAATACATAAACGAAACAAAATAATTTTAAGCAATGATGATGAGAATGATAACGCCACCTGGTACGGTCCTTATCGTAGAAGGTGGCGCTCTGCTGTTTCTGCCCACCCCATGGGAAGAAGGCGTGAGTTTATGTATCAGTTTATGTGTGTACATTATTTTACCTACATATTTTGCGATTACTTAGAAAGAAAACATTTAAGTTTTTGTATGTTTCTTGCAGTTTCACGCTAAAACGGCTGAACGGATTTGGATGAAACATTTTATCCAGATTTTCCCACGGAATTAGGACTTATGCGGTGAAACCGCGGTGCGCAGTTAGTACTTACATAATAAATTAACTTTCGAGTGTTTTCTTACGTGATAACTCCAACAGCACTACTAATTCTAGCCTCTTTACTGGAAGAATGAATACCTAAAAATCTAAATATTTTTACCATTTAACGATTGATGAGACAAACGAAGTAATCACTTATCTAATTGGTAATTTATAACCAACACTTAATGTCAACCCCAGCAAGTGCAAATGACTAGACCCTATAATCCTATGTGGTTGTGTTCCAAATATATCGAATAACCTTTCACTTGGGACATAACGGTACAACACTACAAATGTTAATAAAGTGTAGGTACCTACTCCAGGAGAACCCTAGGTAGGTACCGTCTCATCTGCACGTAACCTATCAGTAAGCACACTGATTTTAAGTTTACCTTTGATTCTGTACGTTACATAATCAAATAAAGTTTATATTTTCAACTTGCTTGACATTTATACATAAATGAAATACAGTATTTTTTTTATAACATACCGTTGAATGCTATTGAAACGAATTTCAAAGAAAAATATTTAAAATTTACTTCAATACCTCTTGTGCAGTTGATAACATGATAGAATTATAAATTCAATACATTCCGAATCGCAACGCTACAGTCATCTCCGAAATCGTTAATCATTCGTCTCTGTGAACCCCGTTCGACTGAAGCATCATCTGTACAATTCTTAAGCGTCGTAATTTTTATTAACGAAATTAGGACGCAGGTGGAGACTGGAGCTGAGAGGCTGCATGCGTGCGCAGCGGCCGCGGCTGGGGGCGCCGCCGCGCGCGGCAGTCGGCATGAGGCGCGCGCGGAGCGTCACCGGGCCCCTGCGCCGCGCCCACCCGGCCTCGGGCGCCACCTGGAATGTCCAGGTACCTTCAGCCTCCACCCAGTGACCTATCCCGTCGTCTGCTAGCAGACAACATCCCGTGCTACATCCACGTAACCTCAAACCGCCCTGACCCCTGGGACAGATAGGCTCTGAGTCAGTGTACTGTATGATTACTCTGAATGTGATCGCTGGAAGCTGGAACTCAACAGTTGGGCGAAGACTTGTTGCACGATGAACTCTGATCTTTGAATACATTAAAATGATTACCATCTACTTAAACATCGTTTAGAATAAGAATAACATTTCTTTTCGCAGGAAACTAAAAATATAAATAAACATCGATATAATAATCAGTTGACAATGATTCACTATGGTTATTTAAATAAACATATACTCGTACAACGTATTATGCAAATGTGTTCATAGAGATAAACATTAAATAGTCAGTCATGTATGTTTGGATCATAAAGAGTTGATATGCTCGTTTATGACTATGTCCACTGATCACAACATTACAATGGCTCCAATCTACATTTGGTGAATGTTCTAATATGTATACATAAATATTTATTTTGGTGATTCGTGAGACTACGTCGTCGGCGTTGAATATGTGTCGAGTACGTGACAGCCGCGCGTGAAATCCGCGCGCTCTCACATATTGTTTTCAGTTTCAGTTCGCCAATACTTTTACGTAAAGTGAGACCGAATATATCGTAGAATGAACAAGAATAACTAAGTACAAATTACAAACTACTGACTGAACTAATGACTACTAAATGCTACAAAACAAAATCCAATTTTGTTGTTTTGATTAACAAATATCTCTAAAATCTATGCGTTTCTCTTCTGTCTTAGGCCTACGATAAATTACTAACACGATTTTCTTCTTGTCTATCGTCAAGATGGTTTAATTTTAAAATGAGATCAACAAGTTCGTGGTTTAGAATAGTATCTGTAAAAGATATTTATATTGTTTATGTGTCCATTTGTTCGTAATCAGGTGGTGAAGGGCAAAATGAGTTCGACGTGTTTATGGCACGCTTGTCGAGCGCTGTCAGCTGGCTTGTTGCTGATGCTGCTGGGAGCTGCAATGGCTGTCATAGGTAAAAACAATTCTCATTTCATTAAATAATTTACGGAAACTTAAATGCCGGGCAAAAGTTTCTAAATTAAACATCACTTCAAACTTATTTATTTGCATAGTACCGTCGATGGTTTGAGTTAAACTGCTCGTAAACAAACAACTGACTTCGCTGTCAGAGCGGAAAAGTTAAGGAATTGATTGAAATCAATAGTTGAACTCCAACTGAACTTATTATGCAAACCATGCCAATGAACAAGAACCTACTGTTCGTGGTCTCGCGTAGATTTTTCTTGATTTACGTGCATATTGCATGTAGTAAAAAACCGGCCAAGTGCGAGTCGGACTCGCGCACCGAGGGTTCCGTACAAACCTGCAGGTATTCACGGTTTATGTTTATGAAAGTAAATGTTTTTTTTTTTATATATTTGAGTTGATTGAATGAAAGGTAAACTGCGGTTTACGATTTATGACGTATTAAAAAAAAACTACAAACTAGATCTAGTTCAAACCAATTTTCGGTGGAAGTATACATGGTAATGTACATCATATATTTTTTTAGTTTTATCATTCTCTTATTTTAGAAGTTACGGGGACACACATTTTACCACTTTGGAAGTGTCTCTCGCCCAAACCATTCAGTTTAGAAAAAAATGATATTAGAAACCTCAATATCATTTTTGAAGACCTATTCATAGATACACCACACGTATGGGTTTGATGAAAAAAAATATATGAGTTTCAGTTCTAAGTATGGGGACCCCAAAATTTATTGTTTTTTTTTTCTATTTTTGTGTGAAAATCTTAATGCGGTTCACAGAATACATCTACTTAACAAGTTTCAACAGCATAGCTCAGATCATAGTTTCGGAAAAAAGTGGCTGTGACATACTCGGACAGACAGACAGACAGACATGACGAATCTATAAGGGTTCCGTTTTTTGCCATTTGGCAACGGAACCCTAAAAACTGTTGGAAAGTAGAAGTAGGTACTTATTTTAGTTATACAAACATAAACTCACGCCTTTAGCACATGGGGGTAGCCAGAAACTACGGAACGCCACCTGCTACGATCCTTAAATACTCCTTTTGCGTCGTTTAGGTTCATACATCTGGTCATACTCCGGTGGTTGAGTACTACGCACCTGACCTTTCTGAAGAAAATCATCAATAAAGTCACTATATGTCCTCCTAGGGCGTCCCCTCCCAGCGTTTCCACTCACATCTACCTTGTAAATACCTTTTGTAAGCCGTCTAATTATACAATTGTGTGATATTTATAATACAAAGAGCAGACCACTAGCTGGAAGAACCATGATAAAAGTTAACACAATCATAGGTATTAACGTCACAAGTGGTTCCTGCATAGGCAGGGGGAACAATATAAAAGCAGACCGACCCTCACGTATAAAACTAATGTCTTCCCCGATTCACCCTACATTCTGTTGTTTCCTTCATGAAGTAATCGAAATAAATCTCGATCGTAATCAATTTCAGCGGAACTTAATTTGCCTCTATCGTTACATTTATTTAGTGCGTAACGAAATCACAATAAGGATGTCATTGAACTCATATAACAAAGCCACGGATATGCATTGCATTGACTAGTCAGAATTTCTTCCTTATGTGTCAGGACGTAACATGAGTCAGTGGCTAATCTATGTCATCATATTTTTTTTAAGTATGTATCTCAGAAACTTTATCTATTCATTCCCGTGAATTAATTCTGAAAGCGAAATAAATAAAAAATCTAAGAGGTATCGATCTGGAAAGTACTACGTTATGTCATAGTGTTTCATTGTAAAAGAACGTTTCCGCTTCTATAATGACTGCATATAGGTCAGTGTCTCTGGAATTGGTAGAGTAACTGACAAAGCGTGTACTGATTGGACAGTGTGGGTCTTTCCTCCAAAGACGATTTTAGACATCAACCCGTCTGCCAGAGTCGCGAGATTCGTTCGAAAGAGTTACCGTGGCCCTGTCATGTGGACAATTGAAGGAACACGGGTGGGTTTTAGTCAGTAAAAGTCTGACACGCCCTTCTGCTCCACCCTAGAGCGGGAGACGTCATTTAATGATACCCCATCCAAAAAAAAACGACATCATCCCGTGTGGTCTAACATGATCTAACCAAGAATTTATCTGGACTTTAATAGTAATCTCTAAGTTTATTTCGGCCTTCCTTTTCAGAGCAATCAGAGAGGAAAGGCCGACCTTGTTATAAAAATATGATTGACGTATAAAAGTGTTTGTACAAACCTACTTGCAGAAATAAAATCATTCATCATTTATGAATATGAAAAATTCTCGACACGGAATATTTACACGCTCACTCCATATAGGGAGCAGAGAGACATACACGTCAGAAGTTAAACATCGATATAAACATGAGATATTAATGTTAACCTCATGTTAAAAAAGCGTAGAGTGAGTCGTACTGACTGCCGTGGCTTCCGTACCATAGCAGGAAAATACTTTTCCGTTTTAAAATTTACATCTTCGTTCTTGGGGCCGCATAAAGGACATCATTACTAAAGTTTGTTTGTATAGGGAATTTGCTGAAAACTAAAAACTGTGTTACCTAGAGACATCGTTTTATTTTCCAATAAAATATACATACATTATTTACCATCACCAAGACAAACTTCGGAGATGAGATAATTTTTACGATTGTGTTAAAAATACGTTTTTATAATGTGCAAATCAAGTGAATCCTTACCCCATTCGAACTAGATTTGCATAATCCTAAAATATGCCAACTGCTACCCAGCAGTGAAAATATGAAGGGCTTTCTCTGTGAGAGAGAGTGAGCCACAAGATAACCGACGACGAGGACCCAATACGGGTTTAAAAAATTTAAGCTCCTATTTCGACTCCTGGTTTAATGAAAGTATTTTTTTTTTCTACACTAACAATTCTTTCACTTGAATTTAAAAAAAAAATAGAAAATAAATAATAGTTTAAAAACACTAAAAAACACGCTTACATTGAAAACCAAACTAAAAAGTACAAAATAATGGAAAAAAAAGCGTGGGGTGCCTGATATCAATAAAAAAATACCTTAAAAAGCACCCCACGCTTTTTTTCCATTATTTTGTACTTTTTAGTTTGGTTTTCAATGTAAGCGTGTTTTTTAGTTTTTTTAAACTATTATTTATTTTCTATTTTTTAGGGTGTTTCGAATTTTGAGACGTATGTCAGCGTAGTTTGTGACAGTTTTTTTGCTGTCCTGATAACCCTGGCAAGGATAATGGCACAAATTTATGAAATTATTGCATTGTCATCGGTCCTTGACACGTGTGCAAATTTTGAATGAAATCTGGTCGTTTAAAGTGGGTCAAAATCGCGCTATAAGGAGTCGGTTACAAACAAACATACAAGTGAAGCTAATATAAAGCGTGTAAAAAGGTATAAGTACAAGCATTCATGAACAATAACCCTTATAAATTTCAAATTATTAACGTTATTAGTTCCTGAAGTAAGAAGCTGAGACAAACACAAGAAAACACACCATGAGTGTCCCTTTTATACAATTTTGGTACGGAACCCCACTAACAAGACACGTTTGCTACGTACAGGTTTTCAATACGTGCCTTTTTACCGCTCCGGGTGACGTAACCCGTCAGTAACAAAGCGGCAGGGGTTGCAAACATACATGTGTACGGTATATACGTGATGCAATGTGTGTGTTGCGGGTAGGCAGCGCTTCCGGCCGCGCACGTGACGGCTGACGCTTCCGGCTGGAGCCCCGGTCTCACGCGTTGTCCCTACTTATTGACGGGCCTCCATACAACCGTCACGGCTATTGTTACTGCTGCGATCCATTTTCTGATTGCTGTATGCTGCTAGTCTCTGTAACTCTTTGATAGGTATGGAAATTATTGTAACTTAATCGTTTTAGTATTACATGAGTTTAATACGGGAAAGACAAATTTTCATCTAAATAGTCCTCCATTCACCCTATATTATTTCCTACCACCGAAAAAGATACCAGCATACCTGATTGATAAAAAAATATCCTCTCGAAATTTTCACGACACCAAAATGTCTTTTGGGTATATTACTAGTCGACGGTGATGCGGAGTAATTTTCGACGCTGTAAATTGTAAATAAGTCAAATAACTAAGGTCTAAGGCCCAAAAAAAAGTTCCCTGCGCGAAAGACCAGACCACCTGAACATTATGTTTTCGGGGTCGCTGAGTCCGAATATGGTGCCAGAATAGCGAAGTTGGTTCGCGTTTTTTCAGAAATCAGCAATAATGCTGAAAATTTAAGTTTTTCGTATAATATGGTATATGATGTTAAAAAAACGCGAAATTCCAATGTGCAATGAAATAATTATACAAAAAATGTCTCGCTTAATACATAGAGTCTTTAATTAAAGTTAGAATCAATTAATTTCATATTTGCTCATCACAGAGCAAAGATTTTGAAAATATCGGATATTTGTCAATACACAGTATACGATCTTTGAAAATGCAAAAGTACCCGTTGTTGTGGATAAAACCATTCAGAATATATGTTTCTAGATCTGCTGAATTCATATTTAAAGTCAGAATGGCCAATTTTTTTTTTCTAATGATATTATGTGAGATATGTTGAAAAAATATGCTAAACCTTAGAACTTCCAATTCCATTTTGGTGTAATTAGTTTCTGAACTATGATAAGTGGTTCATTCCGAAATTTTTTTTCGTTATCGCGTTTTCTTAGAATCAAACGTTCTTCTTAAAGGATTTCTTTTGCGTTTTATTCCCCTCTAAACAACCTCTCTCTTTAGGCACCAGCAAAAATCGGCCATCATATTGACGTCCCATCTTCCTTGATATCGCTTTTCTATTTCTTTTATATCTTGGTGGAAACGATCACCTTGTTCTTCACTGAAATAGCCAAGATTAGGGGGAAAGTAATCTAAATTAAAAGAGAAATTCTGACTTTAAATATGAATTTACCAGATCTAGAAACATATATTATTATGAATGGTTTTATCCACAACAACTGATACTTTTGCATTTTCAACGATCGTATACTGTGTAATGACAAATATCCGATATTTTCAGCATTTTTCCTCTATGATGAGAAAATATGAAATCAATTGGTGATTCTAACTTTAAGTAAAGACTCTATTGATTTAGCGAGACATTTTTTGTATAATTTATTTCATTGCACATTGGAATTTCGCGTTTTTTTAACAACATAAACCATTTTACGAAAAACTTAAATTTTCAGCATTATTGCTGATTTCTGAAAAAACGCGAACCAACTTCACAATTCTGGCACCATATTCGGACTCAGCGACCCCGAAAACATAAAGTTCAGGTGGTCTGGTCTTTCGCGCAGGGTACTTTTTTTTGTGGGCCTGTGTAATCATTGATCATTCATCATTGTTTGTTAATCATTTTAGTTAAGTTAGGATATAAAAATTGTTTTTTTTTTAAATTTAGTACATGAACTTGATCCCGTGTATTCATTTTTATTTATACCATAATATTATAAAGCTGAAGAGTTTATTTGTTTATTTGGTTGAACGCGGTAATCTACGGGAACTACTGATCCGAATTATATTAATATTCTAGAGGTTACTCCATTAAGTATTAGACTTCTCAATCTGTTTAGGTCATTTAATTTATTTAACTTGTTTTTTGAACCAACCAGGATCACGGCATCTTCGTCAACTTGTCTTGATAATATATTTAGTGATTGTGATGCCAAAAATAAATTAGTGTTAACTGATTTATCGTCCGACCACTGTGGTTTGCTATCCAGTTTCCCTATGCCATTGTTTAAAAAGGCGCGTAAACTTGAATGCAGGCCTTATACAGCTAGTCGTTGCACCAAGTTTAAAAATAATATAGCTCGCAGAATTGCACCATCTATAGTAGAACACGATAATCCTAATGCAATTTATGAAGCCCTCTTTGATGTAGTGCAAAAAGAGTACAAATCTACTTTCAAGACCAAAACCATTGACATTAATGGCACCTCCGTTGGCTTTAACCAATGGGCTACTCCAGGTATTTACAAAAGTAGAGCGAGGCTTTACGAGTTATATGGTTTAAAAAAATACAGGTTTGATACTCCTTTCCTAGAGTATGTAAAAAAATATTCAAAATTATTTAAACAGATTAGTGCTTTTGCTAAATCCATTTTTAAGCGATCAAATTAAAAATTCAAATAATAAAATAAAAACTACTTGGAAAATCATTAACAATGAGACGGGTAAATCGGTTAAACAAGACAAACAACTTGAAATTATGGTCGACAGCAAATTAGTTAATACGCCAGCTGACGTAGCACAGGCATTTAATGAGTTTTTTGCCAATATACCTGTAACTACGACTCGCTCCTTAAATTCGTCCCCGTCTAAAGCTGATAATCTTTTGCATAGTAGTGTGCCAAAAAGTAGTTGCCTATTCAATTTTGAACATGTAACGTCTCGTGATGTAGTTAATGTTTTTAACACACTTAAGTCTAAAAACACTGGTGATTTCTGGGGCATTTCCATCAAACTATTAAGTAATATAATAGACATCGTAGCCCTCTATTTAGCTGTTACTTTTAATAAATGTGTTGATGTCGGAACTTTTCCTGACCTCATGAAGAGTAGCAAAGTCATACCATTATTTAAATCAGGTAATAAAAATGACGTTTCTAATTTTAGGCCTATTTCTATCTTACCTGCATTTAGCAAAATATTTGAAAAGTTAATCCTCAAGCAGTTGCTAAGACATTTTAATTTAAATAGCCTCCTTCATAATGAGCAATATGGCTTTACAAAAGGTCGTTCAACTACAGATGCGGGTGTTGCTCTCTTGAAACACATTTTTAACGCATGGGAGAACTCGCAAAATGCTATCGGAGTATTCTGTGATCTCTCCAAAGCCTTTGATTGCGTGCACCATGACACGCTTTTGCGTAAATTACGTCATTACGGTGTCCATAACGAAGCTATAAACGTAATAAATTCTTATTTACATAATAGGTTCCAATGTGTAGATATTAATGGTGTAAAATCTGCCGGGCTACCGGTTCAGTTAGGTGTGCCTCAAGGCTCTATACTCGGCCCATTCTTGTTCTTAGTGTATATCAATGACTTACCATTCTTTTTAAAGGGTATTTGTGACGTTGTACTGTTTGCAGATGATACATCTCTTATTTTTAAAATAGACAGGAACAGACCAGATTTTGACAGTGCACAGTGCAACAGTGCACTCTCAATGGTTACCGATTGGTTTACGGCAAATAACCTAGTTCTCAATGCCAAGAAAACCAAATGTGTAAAGTTCGCCTTACCGAATGTTAGAAATCTAGGTCCCAACATCGTCTTAGATAAAGAGGTGCTTAAAACTGTAGACTCGGCAGTTTTTCTGGGCATAACAGTGGATGGCAAACTTCAGTGGGGCCCTCATATTTCAAGCCTAGCGGGAAGGCTCAGTTCAGCTGCCTACGCCGTCAGAAAAGTAAGACAATATACTGACGTTGATACAGCTCGGTTAGTCTATTTTAGTTATTTCCACAGCGTTATGTCTTACGGTATTCTACTGTGGGGTACAGCAGCTGATATTCAAAATATTTTTGTCCTTCAGAAACGAGCTGTTCGAGCAATTTACCAGCTAGGTGCCAGAGTTTCCCTAAGGGACTTTTTTAAAGATATTGGTATTCTTACGGTGTCATCACAATTCATTTTCGCCAACATCTTATATATTAGGCAAAATATACACTTATACGCTAAAAACAGTGATATTCACACTGTTAACACTAGAAGTAAGGACAAACTACGTGTTCCCTTTCACCGGCTTCATAAGGTGCATAACTCATTTGTTGGGCTTGGTATAACATTTTACAACAAGCTACCACCTTCTTTACTAGAATTACCTTTTAATGCGTTTAAAGCTCAAGTAAAATCCAACCTTTGTCAAAAGGCGTACTATTCCATCAACGATTATTTAAATGATAAGAATAGTTGGTCACTGTGATTAACTCAAGACAATGTTTATGTTCTTTCTCCAGTATTAGCGTACCTAGTGATAGGTTCAATATAATTGTTTCCATATTTTTTTCCTGTTTATGCCAATTTTATTTTATTAGTATTGCATAATGTGGTTAGCTAGCGACCTCGACAAGTAATCATTCAATTCTTGCTTGAGCAACCGGCAGCAAGTTCGTCATGCTCCCTTAGATGTCAATGCTTGCGGTAGCGTCGGGGGTCGGGTTACCCCCTTCCCTCAAATATGGCGAGGGGGGCAATGGCTGATCTTTGCGTTATGCTCGTGAACGGGTGCTGCTTGTGGTGACTGGTCGTCTTGCTGACTTTGATGTTGATATTATTATTAATATTACTTACCTGTTTAATTTATTTTACGTCGATGGTCCTAGTTTATCATTTGTGGCCTCGACTTGTAACTCAGGTCGTAACAGCTATGTGAACATTCAGCATTGCATATGTAAGCTGTCACGCCCTTTATGCCAGGCTTTTATTTTTGCAGCCATGTTTCTATATACATATTTTTTTTGCTTATGCTTGAGTATAGTTTTCATTTTATTTGTTGGTATATTGGGTTGGCTAGCTAATCATTTAATTTAATTTGTGTCTCTTAATGTTTTACTATATACCATTGTATAGAATCAAGTTCTTCTAACTGGACAGACAGCTGTGCTGCTGGGGAGTTTGTTGGCCACTTCTTCTTCTCAGCTAAAGCACTAGGAAGTGCGCGACGGGTGGGCATTTTGGGGGAACTGTCTTTTGTAATTTTGACGTTCGAAAAGTGCTGATCCTCAGCCTAATTTGAATAAATGACTTTTGATTTTGATTTTAAAAAAAATGTGTTGGGTAGCCAATTTATTGAGAAAGGCTTTAGCATAGAACATCACGCTAAGATTAAAAGGAGAGGAGCAGCAACGAAAAATGTACGAAAACTGGCAGGCAATTCGATGCAACGGGAAGGGTCAGGGGAGCAAAAATATGACGCCGACGAAGTCGCGGGCAAAAGCTATGTTTTAATATACGATACGAATAATAACTTAATCAATGTAACTTAAAGCTCGGGCAGACTAGCACGACGCGACGGCCGCGCGTGATCGGTGATTTATATCCGTAGAACAAGTCATAGTCCATTGTCTACTTATTTAAAAATAAGTGGGCAATCGACGGCAACCGGTTGTCAACTTGCCGTGTGCCCGAACGTACTGAATAAATGTTCAAAAATTCTTGCTTATTGCTCACCTACGCTATACAAGGAACTCTTGTAGAAAACATTCTTGTAGACACAATGGTTTATGCTGTGTGTTGTCCGTCAGTGAATGAATGAGTAAATGATGGAACAGACGGTGTACTGTTTCCAAGAACGCTACCTTCTTGGTCCAATTGCGAATCTAAACCACCCACTCAAACACATACAAAATATTTCAACAAAATCAGTCCAACCGTCTAGAAAGAGTTCCATGACCTGTTTGTCATTGAACTCCTAAACAAACGACCGGACGTACAGTAGAATTAAATAAATCTAAATGTATAGATACATACATACATAAAATGTAGATAATAAAGTTAGTTGTGCACTGTTACAGGCTACTACGCTGACACGCTGTCGGTGGCGCAGGAGGTGCGCGGCAACTCCACCGTGTCCGTGAAGGACGAGGCGCGCGGCTTCCACCTCAACAACTTGTCCTACGCCGGACCAATAGTCATGGGCTTCGGAGGTAACCCTACCAAAAACTTGTAGACATATCTTGCTTAATAACTACACAGCGAACTCAGGCTACAATATCGTTTTAAGCCCAGTAAAATAAGTTGATTTAAAGGTAAATCTGCAATCTGCAATAGTTCAGATGGTGTAAGAACTTCATCACGATATCTGTCTTCCGTAGTGTTATCTTAATCGACTTTTCACACATGATTTGACTAAAGACTAAATAAAGATAATAATTCCGTTGAGATTTTGTCAGTAGGGTTTTAAAATAAAACGTAAAATTAGAACGTAAGCGACTACGTAGTTGGGCACGCCACAATTGCGGCGGTAAGTCCCCTCTTTGAGGAGTGGATAGAGAGGTGCCACGGCGTCCTCGCCTTCCGCCTAACGCAGGTCCTCACCGTGCATGGGTGTTTTGGGGGGTTCCTGTTCAGAATAAAGCGGGAGGAAACGCCCGGGTGTTTCTATTGCCAGGATCGCCTGGAGGACACGGTGGAGCATACGGTGGAGGTGTGCCCTGCTTGGGCGGAGCACCGTCGTGTCCTCGTGGAGGCGATTGGCGGCGGCAACCTCTCGCGTCCGGCCCTGGTGCGAGCCATAGTACGGAGCGAGAGGGCATGGGAAGCCGTCACCTCCTTCTGCGAAGCAGTAATGCCCGCGAAGGAGGAGTCGGGGCGCGTGAGAGAATGGCAGTTTCTGCACCCTCACGTCCCTAGCCGCCGCAAGAGGAGATGCCCCGGGCGTCGGGAGTCGATCGCGGACTCCCGGCCACCGTAGGCGCGGGCTTACGGGTGGCGAACAATGGGTAGCTCGCCGCCCGGTAAGGACCTGGCCCGTGTCGATGGAGCGTAGTGTTCCACGCATGCCTCAAAGAGATGTCAGCAGTACTGAAGGGGTCAGGTAGGACCGATGCCTGCCAGGGTCGCGAGATTTGTTCGAAAGAGATACCGTGACCCTGGCACATGGGCAACAAAGGAACACGGGTGGGTTTTAGTCAGTAAAAGTCTGACACGCACTTCCGCTCCACCCAGAGCGGGAGACGTCATTTGATGATTTCCCACCCACAAAAAAAAGGCGACTACGTAGTTGCTACGGTGCACCGTAGCAACTTGCTACGGCGTAGTCATTTGCCGCTACAGTAGTGCCCACTGTAAGACTGCACTTCGGATCGGCTACACGGTTTTAGTTGCTACGTGTCTTCTCACAAAGACAGCGTAATTGCTTCGTATGTTAGTTTTGTTTTGTTAAATATGATCCTGGAGGTTTGAGATGAGTTACACGACTATTGACAAATTCTTGCATTACTTTGACTGGAACGGTCAACTTAAATTTGTTTGCGTCAACAGACGATTTCACCCACTAATCTACATCGTCCTCATATGTCTGACTTTTATAAGAGACTTTGACACTTAAGTTTGTTTTGCCATTTCTTTACACCTGAGAAGAGAGAGGGTTAAGAAATGTCGACTACATCTAGCTTATTTTTGTTTTTTTTTAGAAAACGGATTCCGATATCCTATTTACAGAATAAACATTTTTATTTCATGTCTATAACACTCCTTTTTTGGGCCACCGTGTAAAAAGCCACTCTTGATATTTCGGTTTTATTTTTGTAACATGTAGGAATCTTTGAATGGAATAATTTACGGTCACTCCTGTAAGATTTAAAGCTGGAGCTCATCGGTGGACGGCGGATATTTTAAATTGCCCAACGCAAATTCTTGCGTACCGAATATTAACAAGATACCTATAGATTCTAGAGCTCAGAGACCGACAATGGAGTATCAAAGGGAATGTCTTTCTGGGGTATTGAAGAGCGTGCAGCAGACTTAGCATGTCGCTTTCTATTTTTTTTCTTTTCTTTACGAAGTGACATTTCGTTTCTTTATTTTTGACACCGCACCGTAGAATTCCTTCTACAATCATTGTCTTTATTTTCTAACCTTCTTTGTCTTGATGTTTATGTACACTTTTTCAGTAGACAATATCACACTGACAACTGACAGTTGTCTAAGGTAGTAACACTGTAAAGAATTTAATTTTGTAATCGCCATGATAAAGACAGTAGAAAACTTTCTACTCGACGGCCACAAAGTATATGTAACCTACAAAATCTTGATTTCACAGAAGACCGTTTTGAACGCAGAACTGTGAAAGAAATGTTTAAGGCAAATATTACTGTAATTCTTTTTTTGTTGCAAAATACTGTTTTTATATATCAGTAAAAGTTGAGAATGCCATAGATTTTCGAGTAAATAAAATCATTTTTTTTATGTACACAATAAGCCCACTCAAACCGCACATAAGAAGTTTCTGTCGACTAAGGGTTTTTTTTATTGTAGCCATCTCTTTTGTTGTAAAAGTTTTACGAAGGTTACATTGCAATGCCCTACTAATGACTTTACCGTGAAACCATTTGTATCTCATTATAATTAAGTAGATATATAAATTTCGGTTTAGGTTTCATCGTGGTGGCGGCGTGCGTGATGACGTTTGAGGCGCGTGACAGCGCCGCGAAGGTGACGCCGGCTCGACCACAGGTAGGCTACCACTTGCCAAGTACACATATTTCTGTTTTAATTGGATTTTTTTTTTTGAAGATCATTACGATACATAAATACACTAAGACTTTTTTTTATCATGCTCGGATTTTTTAAGTATACCGTTGACTTCAAGTCTGTATAATATCTTCGTTAGTTTTCAAATTCTTCTTTTAACAAGTCAGTCACCTTTTGACGCTGCTACACTGGTCATACTTTATATTGAAAACGATATTAAATTAGGTACTTCATTATAGAGACCAAATTAGCATACTATGTACCTTTGACCAATGTTGATTTGACATCAATCTAAAAACTAATTAATGGCCTGCCCATTTTATTAAATACTAGCTTTTGCCCGCGGCTTCGCCCGCGTGGATGTCGGAAATTAATACAAGAGGACGTACTACCGCGATAAGAATGTGTTTTTCCAGGTTATATGGGTAATATAGACTCTGTGTGCTATTTTCGATCCAGATCCATTCAGCCATTTTTGCGTGATTGAGAAACAAACACCCATCCATACATATTTTCACATTTATAATATTAGTAGTAGTAGGATTATAACTCATATTACTTAGGATTCATAGTTTATGAGAACATCATGTGTGTTGGTGTTTTTACACGCTTTATATTAGCTTCACTTGTATGTTTGTAAGTTTGTTTGTAACCGACTCCTTATAGCGCGATTTTGACCCACTTTAAACGACCAGATTTCATTTAAACTCTGTAGATTTATCGAGGACCGATGACAATACTATAATTTCATAAATTTGTGCTATTATCCTTGCCAGGATTACCAGGACAGCAAAAAAACTTTCTTCTAAAACTACGCTGACATACGTCAGACACTACGCTGACATACTTCTCAAAATTCGAAAGACCCTATAAAATAGAAAATAAATAATAGTTTAAAGAAACTAAAAAACACGCTTCCATAGAAAACCAAATGTTGTGAAAACCAAATTTTCTATGGAAGCGTGTTTTTTAGTTTTTTTAAACTATTATTTTTAAAATAAGAGTATTCAGAGTAAGAAGACTGCGACATAGGGCTTGGTTTAGTTGAATATAAGTCTTCCTGGTTTTTCTTAACGCTCCTATTTTACCTATACAGACACTCAATCATTTACCAGACACAAAACATAATTATAGGAATAGTACTTTTGCCAGTGGCTTGGCCCGTATAGCTGTCGGAAAATATCACCCGGGAACCTACTACCGGGATAAAGTAGGTATCCTATCTGTTACGTATCCATGATATAATATATCTTTGTGCCAAATTCGATCTAAATCCGTTTGGCCGTCTTTGCATCATTGAGAAACAAACATCCAAAAATCTAAACATCTAAACCATTTCGCGGTCTCTTACTTGGAATAATACTATTAGGTTTATTTTTAACCGACGAAAAAAAACGGAGGAGGTTATCAATTCGACGCGTATATTTTTTGTTTTTTTTTTTATGTATGACCACGCATAACTTTTTACATAGTAGTCTGATTGTGATAATTCTTTTTTTATTGGAAAGGGTATACTCCGAGGGTGGTCCCATATAAATTTGAAAAACAAAATCAAACCCTAAGGGTCAGAAAACAGGGGATGATTGATTGTTCACTCACTGATTGTAATGTTTAACCACGTATCCATGATTTAATATATCTTTGTGCCAAATTCGATCTAAATCCGTTTGGCCGTCTTTGCATCATTGAGAAACAAACATCCAAAAATCTAAACATCTAAGCCATTTCGCGGTCTCTTACTTGGAATAATACTATTAGGTTTATTTTGAGTATAACGAACACACATGATATTCGCAATTACTATGAAGCCAAAGTAATATGAATTACAATCCTACTTATCCCGTACTACCCGGCCGCTGCCAACGCGCTCTGCGCCCGCTTTTTAAATCTCTAATATCTTCTAAGATATTCATTTAAATTACATGCTGTAAAGGGCCATATTGATTTATATTAAATGCACAATGTATTTAAGGTACTTAATTGGATAAGGATTAATGCTGTATAGCTTAAAATTGGTTCGTAAATAAGCCCTTATATTTCTCGTAAAAAGTAAAAGATAAAAAATGGTTATTGTGGGTTATCCCTAAGAGATAGACATATACCATTGAGGACATTTTTGTAGGCCTTTTTAAGGTGTACAATACTGTAGTACATTATTTTGATCTATTTCGTAGGATTCAGCCAGGGTTTTTCGAATTTTGAGACGTATGTCAGCGTAGTTTTCGAAGAAAGTTATTTTTTTCTAAAATAAAAGAATCTTTCTAAAATAAAAGTAGCCTAAGTTACTCCTTGTTACATCAGCTATCTGCCAGTGAAAGTCCCGTCAAAATCGGTCCAGCCATTTCAGAGATTAGCGGGAACAAACAGACAGACAGACAGACAAAAATTGTAAAAAATGTTGTTTTGGTATATGTATCGTGTATACATTCATATACACTTAGTAAAAAGTGGTTATCTTAATATTAAAAACAGACACTCCAATTTTATTTATTTGTATAGATGTATAGATAAATCAATTTTTCTTTTTAATCCTTATTGTGAGAATCTGTCAATGTCACATTTTTTATTCGGTCTGACATGTAAATGACATATTTGTCTTGTCTTTCTGCGCTATTGACATTACGATGCAATGTAGCAGAGACGGTAAAGCAGATTGTATATACAATGAGCAGACAAAATATCCCGGTGACGAACATATTTTGACTACCTTATTCTCAAAATTTCAAATTGTATATTTGATTAGTATACAATTACCACTATTCGATCTACTTATCTATAAGCAGTAAGAAATTTTTCCCATGTCACCGACAGCAAAATAAATGTTGAAAAATTTAATTAAAAAATTTATCTCTAATTAACTGGCAATCGGGCTACTCCACATCAGACGCAAATATTGCCACGGAATTTTTCATTACAACTATTCAGCATGAAATTATACTAAACACTACCGTCCTACGTCCTAAAAATAATAAACTGTGGATTACTCCAGGACTGATCCGTGAACACCGAGAAAGATTACATCAAAGTAGACAAAGTCTCGAAAACAACATATTTTAAATTCATCTACCCAGGGTACCGAAACTGCAAACGTCTACTAAAGGAAATAAAAAAATCCTACGAAGAGAACCTATTGAAAACTCCTACGAACTGAATCCGTTGGTGGCCGCACACCCTCATCTTTTAGGCAATCTGATTCAAATGGCTTCAACACCTTGCCCTGGAAAGGATAAGGATAAGGGAGACACTCCGATATTGCTACTTAATCTTGGGGGCCAAACTACCTCCGCCGCATAGTCGGGGCTTATTCGATGGACAGACCCGCGTCGAGAAGGATAGGGTCAGCGAGACATGTCGTGCGGTGTTCCACAGGGCTCCGTTTTGGAGTCACTCCTGTTGAACATCGGGTATGACTGGGCGCTATGCGGTGCGCTCCTCCGTGGGGTCGGCGTCATCTGTTACGCCGATGGCACGCTCGTAATGGCATGGGGAAAGGCACTGCGGCAGGCATCTGTCTTAGTGACAGTTGGGGTCGTGCAGGTCTCCAGGCAGTCCACAAATCGGAAGCTATTTGTTTCCACGGGTCCCAGAAAGCGCCACTTTCGGGATCCAACATCATGGTAGAAGGTGTCCGAATCGATATCGAGTCGACGATAAAGTACCTGAGACTCGTCTTCGATAACAGGTGAAACTTCGAGCCACCGAGAATGCACTCTCGCGATTGCTACCTAATCTGGGAGACCAAATACCTCCTGCCGGAGGCTCTATGTTGGAATCGTACGGTCCATGATGGCGCTCTATGGAGCGCCTGTATGGGCGGATAAGCTGCTGGCCCACAACATTGCAATATCGAGAAGACCACAGAGAGCAATGGCCGTCAGGGTAATAAGAGGATACCGTACGGTCTCCTTCGAGGTGGCGAGCCTCTTCGCCGGATCACCACCCTGGGATCTTGACGCTAAAGTCCTAGCGTCACTATATTGGTGAGAAAGGGACGTGCTGGAGTGGGGCGAGCGCCTGTTTTCGTCATATCATGGTGTACAGGGCTGAGCTCCGCCAGACCCTAGTGGTGGAGTGGGAACAACGAATTGCGCAACCCAGCGCAAGGCATGCGGCGGTAAGATCCGTTATGAGGGAGTGGTTAGAGAGACGGCATGGTGGTCCTACTTTCCGGCTGGCACAGGTTCTATCCGGACATGGATGCTTCGTACCTGTGGTGCATAAGCCGGGAACTGACACCCGGCTGCCACCCATTGCAAATGCTTTGACTACACAGCGCAGCACACTCTTGAGGAATGCCGTGGCCAGTGCAGCGCCGTGACTGTGTCATGGCGGTTAATGCTGTGGATACTATCTCGATTCCGGCACATGGTCCAGTGCATGGTCTGCTGCGAAGGAAGCGTACGTGTAACTTAGCAAATTCGGAGCATTCTTATCTGCATAAATTTGCTGTAATAATGTAAGCTGTTCTTCCTCTACCCTAATTAAAGCGGATAAAGAAACATATTTAGTTCAAATAATCTATTTTTCGACCTCATATCTGCATGGTTACTTCTTGGATAAGAAAAGTGACATAAGTTTTGAGAAATCTAAAAATGCAGCTGAACCTAAATGTAGTAAGCAAATATACCTAGCACTTGGCTAATCAGCGCTGCAATATTGTATTTCTATACGAGGAAACACGTCATAAACTGTACATAAACCTTTAGAAGTTGCACAAAGACCAGGTCTTGTGGCATCCTCACAGCAGCTCCTCAGCTCTTATCCCGCACGCAGGCATACAAAGCATGACAAGTCCTCTTATTTATGTAAGAGCAGACAAAAGGTCATAACATACAATGATCTAACGACCGTTAAACAACCTTAAGTTCGCAAGTACTATTGTTTCCTTTAAATAGGAACATGTGTAACCCTACAAGCTACATGTTTGTTTATTCTTATACATTTTAATTACATTTAAAATAAAGATCCACCGCTATCGGGAGCAGGGTCTAAGCTATCGGTGGCCAGGGCTCCAGAAACAGGAACCTCCTCACCAAACGAGCTGTATCGAGGAGTACTGCCTTCTGAATCAGGGTCTTGATCCATCCGCCTAACGAGAGATTTTGATCGAGGCTTTCGGCCATTAGCCAATTGGCCGATACGACAATCCGCACTATGACAGCAGAGTCTACATTCCACGTGTCAACAACCTCGTGTGCTTAGTCGACATATTTAATTTGTTTCTCTTTGTCAGTGTTCACGAGGTTGCCGTCATGTGGAATGGTAACATCGACTATCATTGTGCGTCGTGCTAACCGTTCTATCACCACAATATCGGACCTATTGGTGACAATAGTCCTGTAAGTATTGATAGATCGATCCCAATACAACGTGATATTTAAAATAAAATAAAATAATCTTTAATTCAGATAAGTAAACATCCATAAGGGTTAGTAAACAATACAATATTATATTTGAGAACTGGGTCGGGCACATACTTGTAATACAGTACCTCTGAATTCACTAGTTTATATTGCAAAGCAAGTAGCTGGTAAAAAATCCTGGCTACTTGGTTATGCCTGTGCAAGTACTGGCCGTTAGCCAGACGAGAACAATCAGAGATAGTATGTCTGATGGACTCACCTGTGTGGTGACATGCCCGACACACGTCAACGGTCCCGTCTTTCATAATATATCTCCGGTCATACTCATAAAGGTAACATCGTCCATAATTGCACAAACGAAACCTTCAGTTTCCCCGAAAAGGTCACCAAAACGTAGTCAAGATACAGACGCTAAGAAATCTACACTGGGCTCATGAAGAGCCTTACCAGGCTCCGAAGCGCCCGTGAAGCTCCTTGTGGTTCTTCCTTGCAGTCATCGGTAGTAAGTAGGTACTACAGGTTTGCGCATTCTCTTTAGCCATGGACAGCACAGTGAGCCCCTTGTCCACTGCGATCACGGTGCATACCCACTTCGGCTTTCAAAAAATATTCCCTGAGACTGCAAACCTCGCGGTTATGGAGGGTCTTTGCATTTAAAAAGCCTCGAACTCCGCACTTCTGCGGGATGTATAGCCTCATCACCGATAATCATCCGGTTTGCGGTCAGCAGTGTACGGACTTTCCTATCTAGGGCGTCGAATTCGGTCTGAGGCCATTTGAGTATGCCGAAAGAGAACATTAAAACCGGCATGATCCAACCGTTGAAGGTGCGCCTTACTTCCGCCTGAGAGAGGACTAATGAATACCTTCTCCAGGCGACGAAAGAAGCGCTCCACAACGAATGCTTCATGTCAGCAACGTTGATGCCGAACGCTTACGGGATAGCCAAATACTTATAGGTTTCGGATGAGGTAAGGGATCAATGGTGTTTGGAATCCAATAGTTGGGTTTCCACGGATTCCACAAACACACCTCGCTTTACATGCATGACTGCACATTTGTCCACACCAAATCCCATCCTGATGGCGCTACTTAAGGTTATTTTATTATTATTTTATATCTTTGAATATCTTGGAGCGTACCGGATCGTCCCGGACCTTTGTAAGACAAACGAGGTGCCGAAGCCAACTCGCAGTGGCCTGTGGAATGCTTCAATGGAATGACGAATTTACTTGATGATGAGAATATTTGATGTTCAATATCTGATCATAGAATAAAGTGTACCTATTTTTAAACAAATTCCATTATTACTGTTATTGTTTTTCAACCGTATCCGCAGGCAATGCCGCGGCCGCTGCCGAGACGCGGGCCGGCGGCGTGTGCGCCCGCGCGGCTCGACACGCTTGGTGTGTACCGCCTGCCGCATGCGCTGCCGTTGCCGCACGCACTGCCGCTTGCGCCACTGCCGCACAGGCATCATCGACCCAGCCATCACAGGTACCATGCTTAACACATCAACTGTCGCTCGAATACGCGACTACGCGACCGTTTACCTAAATAATGTCGTACACATGTGACTTGATTTATCGCAAGTATGTCATATTGATTTAAAAGAACGTGACGATCGTGTACTCGCACGACCATCGCTTTCGGTTAGGACGCGGTTATATAAGTTGGTGACATGTCAGTAGCGGTAATTGCCCTTTCCAATTTAGTAATCCGAACAATAAACTATGATAGCTTTTTATTAATAAAAATGTTGACAACACCAATAGGATGTTAATGTTTTTCATTCGGTTTTGTTTATTTTAATATTATATCAAGAAATGTAGGAGGGTCAATAACCACTATTGCCATGTTTAAATGTACCAACATGAACTTCAGTTTGCAATATCCAATGTCCGACCGTTTTTTTTTTTTTCATTAATAGGGCAAGTTTTAAATTTACTCGCTCAACCAAATGGAATGCGTGCTTACTCTATCCTATCCAAGGTTTTACTTCAATTCAATTTAATAAAAGAAGATAATCCATCAATAACAGACCTTAAGAAATCATTTCTCAGATAAACAACAATAAACAATGGTAAATAGTAAGCACGCGCCGTTTGTAAAACCAACAATAAAACAGGCTGTAGTTATCCAACCCCGTAGCTAAGCTATTTGTCGCTTCAACGCCTCAACCACGTTCACTAAACTATTCATATCATCGCTTACCGTTAGGCGGAGCGAGAACCAACACTCTTGTTAAATGAATGTCACACATATACACACAACATGCTTCACGTTACAAGAATACTGATCAGGAGGCATGTGAGATTGTCGCATACATCGGAGCGGTCGATTAGGATGGATACACTTACGCGTTTGCTACGGAGATCAAGTAGCATAACTTTGAGGTAATTATATACAGCCGTCACTGGTTTCTCCTTGGCAAAAGACTAGGACGATGATGAGGGCAGTCAGTGTATGTGACACAGAGTTGCTGGTGAGAGAGGGAAGATTCGCGCTCGGTATGGCTCGGCGCCCGACCTGCATAGCGCGAGCGCGCGCGCCGCCCTGCCGGTGTGTGCGCTGCGTCGGCCTCTGCGGCGCTACGCGCTCTCCGTAGACGAGCCCCCGCAGTCAGCCGTTAGGTAATGTTCACATACATCGCCAACGCTATTGTTAATAATCTTCATTTATATTATCATTTCCGCTTAGTAATACTTACCCTTCCTAGCTTTTAATATGTTTTGTCTGTCGTTTACTTGCAGTTTTAAATTGTTTTATGAATATGCTTCCTACTGTACGGTCTACTTTGTACAACAACGAAGGAATTAAAGCGGATCGCAAACTTCAACGCGCGGTGTGATACGTTACGAGACAAGCATTGCGTGGAAATGCGTCTTAGTTACTTAAAATTAGTTCTATTTCAAACACATTACGTTGTATTGATGGCAACCTTAAGCTCCGTCGCGTGATGCGTGGCAGTGTGAGATCAGCGAAACTGGTAGAAAATACAATATTATCTAAATGCTATTACGCATTTTAATAATATTTTTGTAGTGTATATTTATTCAGACTGCCTCTTTGGTTCAATGGGCGCAAGCACGACGACCGAGTAAGACGTCCTGAGTTCGATTCCGAGGTCGGGCAAAGTGTTATTGGGTTTCTCCACTAGTAATTTCTCTATAGCAGCCCGAAATGTGGATGTGCCCGCTTGAAGGCCATATTATATGGGGCTTGAACGTAACAGACGAAATGTGGGTGTACGATAGGTACACCTCTGCATAACCGTTCGAGGAATACAGGTGTGATATTATGTTATTTATTCGGTGGTTGATATGTTAGCGCCAGCGCGGCTGAGTCGGAATGCGGGTCGCAGTCGTCCCTAGCGCTGGACCTGCACGGCAGCGGCGCATGCGCGGGCATCACGCTGCGCGTGCGCGACAACACGCGCCGCCGCCCGCTCGCCAGGCAACAGCGCCTCAGAGATGACACTGTGCATCGTTAGTATTGTACAGTTAGAGCTCAGCTTCATTTAAAACTAATCAACATAACCATCATTACTTCATTTATGTCGTAAGGTTTGATGTCATCGGTCCTTCGCAGTCTTAAAGGTTACTCGAAGCGACGAGTTTGTTTCGTTGAAATAGTTTTATGTTCCAGCTGTTGTGCTGGCGAAGGGGGCAGTAACAGCCACGCATAGCGAGGTCCGATGAATCTGAATCTACCTTTAAACTTTGCCACATCGAGATTTTTTACTTTGGTATATAACTTCTAATTAATCTGGCTTTCTTTTTTTCAGCAACTCCTGTGGCAAGTATAAACAACATAAATAATGTAGGAGACTCCACGTTCAGGTAATTTACGTTTAATATGATTGCATATTTTACGCATTCCTATGTACATCGCTTTATTAACACATAAATTCTGTAAAATAAAAAGTATTCTGTCTTGTATTAACTATTCAATGTATGCTATCATTTTAGAACGGAAGAAGGCGATGAAAGTAAAAACCATTTTGAATCGTTGCACTTGTGTGTGGAGCAAGAGGAGCGCGCGAGTAGCGCCCCGCCCGCGCCCCCCACGCCTCCATCTCCACCCCCCTCACCGCGCCTCGTCGTGACGTCACCCTGCCCGGACCCTGCGACCCCGCCGGAGACCTGCATCACCATCGAAACTTCGCAAGACACCACTGAAGATCCCCCCCTGATCGACCAATGAGAACTAGCTCAGTCTCGCGCTGACGAGACTCTCTAAGATGTCATAAAACCAGACGACATTGGTAAATACAATTTTGTATGAATTATACAATTCTTTAAGTAACATTGAAAGAACAATGTATTGTATAAACAAATGTACATTAATTACTAACCGAGTTTTCGATGTGTCTTCATAAATTATTGACGACAATTATTATCTATTTTTTAGACCCACTATTGTATAGTAATATAATTGGTGTACCTACCTATGGTAAGAACGTTTACATGTACTAATAAGGCAGGAAAATGTAGGCCTACCAGTTGCCGAACTATATATCTATCATTCTGAATATTATGGTGCCGTAGCAAAAGAAGGATGTAGAATGTTTTAAGATGATGCCTAGATGTATTCATTTGTTAGAGTATGAACTGCTAACCAATAAGAGTGTGAGAAATTACGAGAATATTATTATTACACCACAACATAGACAAATATTATAGCCTTGAACAAATTTTCTCAAACAAAAGCTGCATGCACATTTACCGTAGTCAGTAACCATTCGTAGCACATCGTAGCACCTCGTAGCACAGCGGCGTAGCGGCGCGTAGAATTTCGTAGCGTCGTATACCCAAATTTTGACTCTCGTAGGTTTCGAATTAGGTACAGTGATATGAATAAATGATGTTGCTGCGAGTCTATGTGCACTATGTCTCTTCTCAATCCGTAGACGACAACTTCCAAAAAAGGTTGATAATAAAAGATTACCCTTGGAGATTGTATCGCATTTCAATAAAGCGCGTCATCTGTGGATAGAAAGACATCGTGTGCATAGTGCCTAACTTGAAATCATCTGATTCATTGAGTATGTTAAATACACAGGTGCACATGCCTTATGATCTAGTCAATCTACAATAATATTACATTATAGATTCACCTGTACAACTTCGCACACACACACAAACGTCTTTCTAATAAATAACATAATTGTAAAACAATAATGAATTAAATAAATAATTCCATTTTAATTTATCATCCGTTGTTAAATTAAAAGACTGATAAAAGCGAATTTCATAAAAAAATCACATAAATTTACAATTTAAAATCCATTATAACGTTAGACACGACTGTGGTACGTGTATTCTCACTGCATCGCATGCATAATATTCCACTTATTAATATTGTAAACATTAAATAATTATGTGTATCTGGTTAAATAATGGTTTGTACATGCACAAAATGTAACTAATATTAGCCCATTCCGTAGTTTTTTTTCATATATTAATGGATAATGGTCCAGTTAAAGAAAAAAATAAGGGTTCCGTTTCTGACATTTGGTAAAGGAACCCGAAAAATACCCTCATTTGAACCTTCATAGAGTTAGTGTTGTGAAATGTCCTATCTGCTTTCTCGTGATGCAGGGGAGTGGGAAAATGTGGAAATAAAGACTGTACAAAACTGATATGATTACTGATGCTTTTAATATTTTTTCTTGTAATTCAGATAATTCCGCTTGCACCACGCTATGTACTATTATTCCGGCAATACAGTGCATAGGATCGTTATTATTTCACCAAAATACAGTACCGTTAATTGACGAATACATAAAAGTAAAAAGTTTATTTATCAAAAAGCATTCACAAGTTAGGTACTCAGTATACAATATTCATTAAAGTGACACAATATGTCAATGACTGCCTGAGATTATCACCAATTTCACTGTGTAAGAATCGCAAAAGTATACATACCTATATGTACCTATGTGTGAGTCATACCTATATGTTATCATGTATAAACTAATATACACCTACGTTTATTGTACCTACTTTGTACTTAATAGTTTATTTAGTGTGTATCAATGTACAGACGCCAGCACATCAAGGGACCCGAAACTGTAAAATTTTCCCAATCAATTTTGAACCTTATACTTTAGCGTTCAAGTTGAAAACCTATTAAAGAAATTTGACAGATTGTAGTAGCTTGAAGTGCTGGCATCTGTGCATAGATAACCTATACTTAATCGTTTATTATTATACAATATTACAAAATACACTGGCACTTCTTAGTACCGCACTTTTAAATTTGTAATTTCTTGTAAACTATAGCAGTCAGAGCTTATAGCAAATTTCATCAACTTTCTTTAAAATTATAGTTTATCATACATTAGTAACGTTTTTAACATAAAAAAGATATGAACCAAGAAATTGCCATTTTTTACTTTACTGGCAAAAACTCAAACGACATTTATAAGTTTTTACATTATTAACTGGTTTTGCCTACTCGGGCTCTGATTATATTACTCTTAAATTTTTTGAGCTTACTCTTCTACTTACCCACTACTTAATAATTATTTCGAAAATATATCTTGAGTATTTTAAAAGTTAATGCAATTTTAAAAATGTGGTACTAAGTTTTGAAAGCATATAAATAAATACCATTACCATAGTGGTATTGTAACGTGTACACAATGAAGACGTACCTTCGCAGCCAAGATAAGTTAGGTACCTACATTAGCAACATAGTGCACACTTGTAACCTATAGTCGTCAAAAACCAAACTGAAATAGTCACAGTAGCCGAAATCACCATGGAGTGTATTAAAATCTCTCCATCTTATAAAATAAGTTTTATCATGTTTAATGTACGATTGCACCAATGCTTACTTTAATGGTACCAACTACTAAGTTTAGTATAACTAGCATTACCCGCATCATATTATAGTTACTTGAGTATATGGACACGAATTTCTAATAATCTGTGCGATACAATTATTTGGAATACGTCCTGAGATACATATTACGCAAATGTCCTTTCTCTGGTATTGTCGTCGAATCATTGAGCTCCTAATGTTCTGAGTTGAGTTGCGCAATTAGTGACAAATGCGTACACTCGATGTCCATCGTCCAAGACAGGTTCACATAATCTGTATGGTTCTTTCTCAAAAGACCATTTAAGACCCTAATTTACATGGTCATGTCATGGATGTTATGACCATGATTATCTCTGGACTTTAAAAGAGACTGTGACCTCTGAGTTTGTTTCGGCCTTTCTTCTCAGAGTAGTCAGAAAGAAACGCCGACCTCATCTAGTTTTAAAATATGATTGACGTGTAAAAGTGTTTGTACAAACCTACTTACAGCAACAAAATCATTTATATTTTAATAAGGTGATTTATTTTGTTACGGTGAAAAGTAAAGGTAGGATAATTCCTAACTATATTTTTTCTTAGGAATAGAAAAGAGTTGGGTGGGAAACAAAAAGTTTGAATCTTGATTGTTACGTCCAAAGTCTTTACTTAAATGATTCATACGGGTATTTTACGTAATCAATGTTCGACGAATACGATTTTCTTTTTAAAATTATACTAATTTTGAACAAGGGATAACAAAATATAATGTGAAAATGATAATATAAAAATTATTATAAAAACTCGCTGAAGGCCTAACCCGAAGTAATACATTAAATTGTTTAATTAAGTTAATGGGAAGGTTAGTTAACGAAAAGAGTAGTGTTAGTGTTATTGATGTGATTTATTGTATTTATATGTAAAATGCGGCGTAACTAAAGTAACCAACTCAGATACCTACTTTGTCTAAACCCTCTAGATTTCGCACCTCTACAAGATGCAGATTCATTTGAAAACTACCTCGACAAGTCTAGTTATTTGATCATTTATAAATGAGCCATATTTGGGTGGAGCCTCATTAAAATAAGAATATACTCTCAGGCAAAACCTACCATGGAAACAAATGCAGGAAACAAACAATACCTAATTACTAACTATGGAGCCTCCACAACGGGGATAAAAATTATATTCATGTACTGTCTGATACGTAATAATTATGTAGGTAAACTATAGGAAAGTACTGAATCACTAGTCTTGGTTGGAGGTATTACAGTGTAACTAAAGTTATCAGATAGTTGTGATCTCATTGGTCAAATAAATTGTTTTATAGTTTAAATTAAACCAAGTTCAATCGTGCCAAACTGTAGCTTACTGCCGGTAAAACTGCGTAGAATGAGTCTAAGAATATGAGATTGTGTGATGTCTTTCAGTTTCTCAATCACGCACATTTTCGATTTTTACACAATTTTTGTCATAATTTAGTGAGAATTTGAATGAAGCACTTACACGTAACTTAGATAAAATCCAACACTAAATTTGATCTCTGTGTAAGTCAGTAAATGTTTTGTGGCATACAAAATAATTTTGCTTATTATACAACGTTCGACGCAACTGCAACCGTGGACGCATCTGTGTCTGCCACCGACGAGTATCGATGGCAGCAGTTGCCTCTGCCGAAGGCAACGTGCCGCTCGTGTATATAAGCAATTATAATAACTATAGGAAAGCCACAAAAATATATAAGCAAGGAAAATATCGGCTAACATAAGGTTCACTAGTTTTTCTGTCGTCAAATAAACGGAAAAAAGTCATTAGATAGATGTAAAAATTTATATAACGAGGTCATAAATAATTGACATATACTTTATAAATGGTTCAGAGCTTACTCCAGGTTTTCAAAACAATGTATCAAGTCAAAGAAACGATGACCGTAAGATTACATTTAAAGGTGCTGAGATTTGAGGCGTAGAGTAGAAGGTAATTATGTGGTATGGTAATAGATGTGTACATCGACTACTCTGACTACCGCAATAGGCTTCAAACAAGGGTGGGCATTTCCATCTCGGACCAGCTCTTAGGCAAATCTGGTGGGTATCTTAAAAGAATGGACGATTCTGTCGTGTTCTGACTGATCCGCAGAAATATGAACTGTACTTTTATATGATAAAACTTTGAAAGGGTTTTATACGATCTGTAATTGTATAGAATTCTTGTATATACATTAGTAATTATTTTATAAAACTTAGCAATGTGTACTCAATCCAAATGGTTGTTGTGATGTCTATTAAAATTGTTGAATATTTGGTATTTCGTTTTATTAAATTCAGCTACACTTGATATTCATACACACTGAGATACAAGGTTCCCATGGATATCGTAGGTAGCAATTGACCGCATTTGTCGACGGCTAATATAGTATCTAGATTGTTCTACAAGGGTCGAAAGGAATCAAATCCCATACAAGGTATTAGAATATAGTCCCAGAACGAATTGGTGACTTTCACCCGTGTGAAACAATCTACAATTTTTCTACTACTTACTGTTTTTCTAAAATATTTATTGATAATAATAACATGAGTAGTACTTAATTAAAATTAATTGAGAAGTTAGAACAAAGTGAAATATTATGTTAAATTGTTGTTTGGAATTTTTACGCTGTTTGATGTAATATTACTTTGGCTATTCTGGATACCTGTACAAGTAGAAGACTCTGGTATTTGATTAATCTCCTGTGAGATGCTGAGCCTCCTTGTCGGATTGCCGCCATGGGATCTGGAGGCAAAAGTTCTCGCGCAAATGTGGGAGTGGCGCGAGGAGGCTAGACGCCGGAGCGAAACTCCGCTGCTGCGAGAAATCACGGCACGGGGGACCTAGGTTTGGCGAGATCTCATGGCGACATGGCGGGTACGATTGTCGCATCCCAGTGCAGGGCACGGCAGGGTAAGAATGGCTAGAGAGGCGCCACGGCGTCCTCACCTTTCGGCTTACGGAAGTCCTCACCGGGCATTGCTGTTTCGGGAGGTTCCTGTTCCGAATAAGGTGGGAGGAAACACCCGGGTGTTTCCATTGCGTGGATCGCCTGGAGGACACAGTGGAGCATATGGTAGAGGTTTGCCTGGGCGGACCACCGCCGTGTTCTCGTGGAGGCGATCGGCGGCCGTGACCGCTCGCGTCCGGCCCTGGTACAGGCCATAGTACGGAGCGAGAGGAAATGGGAAGCCGTCACCTCCTTCTGCGAAGCAGTAATGCTTGCGAAGGAGGAGGTGGAGCGCGTGAGGGAGAGCCAATCTGTGCGCCCTCACGCCCCTAGCCGCCGCAGGAGGAGACGGCCCGGGTGTCGGGAGTCAATAACGGACTCCCGAACACCGTAGGCGCGGGCTTGTGGGCGGCCAGCAATGGGTGCCGCAGCACCGCCTGATAAGGACCAGGCTCGGGTCAACGGCGCGTTGTGTTCCACGCGTGGCTCGAAGAGATGTCGATAGAACAAAGTTAGAGGTATGAGAAGGACAGAGTAGAAGAAAATTGTTCGAAAGACGCAGATTTTTTACTTGGAAAGAACTATCGGAAGTGAGACATAAAATAAGAAGGAGAACTGGGAGAGTTCAAAAGGGAGGAAAGCGTGGTCAAAGCGCGCAAACTTCTTTAGCGAATGGAAATCCATTTGAGCTCAGACCTATAGCTCGACACATGGTCATACTTTCCGAGGTTGAATATGAACCATATACAATTGTTGAGCAGTCTGTCGACTAATGTCTGTAATTACTATAAGTCTCTCCGCCAAAAGATGGGGAGCAGCCTCTTCTAGCGCATACTGGCTACGAGATTAAATTCCCAATTTCAAACGGTCTTTTATTGAAAAGGTTGATGAGATTGTTTTTTTTTTGTTGTAGGTATGTAAGGGGATGCTATGATTGCACTTAATGAAACGCAATTAGAAGGTACATTCGAAACAAGTATGTATTAAGGTCATATTTTTATAATGTGACGACGCAGTAATTACGGATAGTAAAAATAAAACTAGAAAATTAGAACTTACTGAAAAAATATGGGGGCTAAAGTTACCCCATATTCAAACGATACCTCACCTATTGTCAGATCAAATTTTTTGAGGTAATTATCATATCAACCTTTTATATTGCACACAACTTTCATCTATTCTCGTTACTTTCATCAAAAGCTCGCATAACCAGCCATCCGGTCGGCAAGCTCGAGCGGCAATCATCACCAGATCGTTGCACTACACCCACTAACCTATTTGTGTTCTCCACTCCCGAACACTGTATCCCCACGGTCACTAGTTGTACGGCTAATAATGGCCGGCCCATTATCACTTCAGCTTGCTTATTCTGAGGGCTATTCAATTATTCTATGTTCGTTCACACTGTAACAGGGAAACTCCAAAAAAGAGAACAAAATAAATGACACATTACAACAACTACACATGGATGAAAAGCCATACCTACAAACAGGACCCAGTACTAACTTACTAGTTAATTAATTATAACGTGTAGTGTGGGGCTTCCTACATGCCCCATAAATACATTACATTCGTATTAAAGAAGCTTTAAACACATTATGAACTACATCAACAGAAATCTCTGCCCGTGTGTAAGCCAAATCTCTACTAATCCTATCAAAGGTGTCACAGTGGATAATCCACTGAATCTCGTTAAGAACGTGTGATATAAAAGCAAAGGGCGAGCTGTAACGGACAGCAGTCAGTCAGTGCAGTGGGCAGTCAGGCACACTACCGAGGACTGCTCATTCCTTCCTAACATTCATTGAACATGTATAATCAAACAGAACACTCTGACTATGATGCACACTTTGCACCTTTCAAGTAAGTACCATTTTGTATTTTAATGTTTCTTTTTTTTTAACGCGAGACCATTCTAATTTTGAATGCTGATCATTGTCCAGGTCGGGGGGGCCGATTGACGTGGAGATGCTGGGCGATGGCCTGACCGGGGACGGTCTAGCCATGGTGCCGGAGCACTGGCTGACGTTTCCGGCGCCTCCAGCCAGCGCACACACTGCACTTGCACTGCTTTACATATTCTTTACTGCAGCCGCTTTAGTCGGAAATGGACTAGTTATTTTCATATTTTCCACGTAAGTTACATTATTTTGTGTCTATGTGGGGCAATTCCCGTATTTTTAAGAGAGTTCGCATTTTAACCTGTCTCTTTTCCCTAACATTCTTAAATTTTTGATAAGGTTTTGACATAGATTGTCGCCGAGATAAGATTGCGACTAGACGGGTAGATTTTTTTATTTTTTATTACGGGTAGTTCGAAGCATATTTTTTTAAGCTTACACATTTCCCCTACCTACTTGTATTCATTTCATTTTCAGAACAAAAAGCTTGAGAACCTCGAGCAACCTTCTAATTCTACAACTAGCTATTTTAGACTTCATAATGATGGCGAAAGCTCCAATATTTATATACAATAGTGCAATGCGAGGATTCGCCAGTGGAACCATCGGTTGCCAACTATTCGCGTTGATGGGCGCGTATAGTGGCATTGGCGCAGGCATGACCAACGCTTGCATCGCCTATGACAGGTAAAATTCGAATTCGTACTGTACAAAACTATAAGCGGGTTTTCTGTCCATTATACATACAAACATAATTATGTATATAATAATGAGGGTCACACGGATATAATATAACCAGATGTCAGATTTAATTTCAATTTAACACTTCAGGCATTCCACAATCACTCGCCCCTTGGACGGGCGATTGTCCCGCGGCAAAGTTCTGCTGATGATGACACTTGTCTGGATATACAGTACACCATGGGCTCTACTACCGCTCTTCAAAATCTGGGGCAGATATGTTCCTGGTTTGTTCGTCTTATACTCTTATTATTGTCGGCTTTGATTCAATCATTCCTACCTGCTAATATATGTTTGTTTTTATTTCAGAGGGTTATTTGACGTCTTGTACGTTCGATTACTTGACGGATACTTTCGACAATAAACTATTCGTCGCGTGTATTTTCGCCTGCAGCTACGTATTCCCTATGTCGATGATCATATATTTTTACAGTGGAATCGTGAAGCAAGTTTTTGCACATGAAGCTGCTTTAAGGTACTTTCTTGAAAGTAAACTAAGTATATCGACGAATAGATAACAAACTAGAAACACATTTAAACCAGACTAATGTGATTTTTAGAGAACAAGCTAAAAAGATGAACGTGGAGTCACTCCGAGCCAACCAGAACGCAAGCGCAGAGTCAGCTGAAATCCGAATAGCTAAAGCAGCTCTTACCGTATGCTTCTTGTTTGTAGCGTCATGGACACCTTACGGCGTCATGGCGCTCATAGGAGCTTTTGGAAACCAACAACTTCTTACGCCTGGGGTAAATATTTTTCACTGCTAGCCTATGATCAATCCTTCAATCTCGACTATTAGACATCCATATCCATTTTTTTTTTTTTTTGTTGGTCGCAAATCATCAAATGACATCGTCCGCTCTGGGCGGAGCGGGAGGCGTGTCAGATTTTTACTGACTAAAACCCAACCATCTTCCTTCAGTTGCCCATATGCCAGGGCTGCGGTATCTTTTTCGAACAAATCTCGCGACCCTGGCAGGCATCGGTCCTAGCAGACCCCTTCAGTACTTCTGACATCTCTTAGAGGCGCGCGTGGAACACAACGCGCCGTCGACCCGAGCCTGGTCCTTACCGGGCGGCGAGCTGCTCATTGCTCGCCGCCCGCAAGCTCGCGCCTACGGTGGCCGGGAGTCTGCAAGGGACTCACCGTAGGCGAATATACCCGGGACGTCTCCTTCTGCGGCGGATAAGGGCGTGAAGGCGCAGAGACTGCCACTCCCTCACGCGCCCCGCCGCTAGCGTTACTGCTTCGCAGAAGGAGGTGACGGCTTCCCACGCCCTCTCGCTCCGTACCATGGCTTGCGCCAGGGCCAGACGCGAATGGTCGCCGCCGCCGATCGCCTCCACGAGGACACGGTGGTGCTCCGCCCAGGCAGAGCACAACTCCACCGTATGCTCCACCGTGTCTTCCAGACGATCCACAAAATGGAAACACCCTGGCGTTTCCTCGTGCTTTATTCGGAACAAGAACCTCCCGAAACAGCCATGTCCGGTGAGGGCCTGCGTAAGGCGGTAGATGAGGACGCCGTGTCGCCTCTCAATCCACTCCTCAAAGAAGGGACTTACCGCCGCAATTGTGGCGTGCCCAGTACTGGGTTGCGACAATCGTACCCGTCCTGTCGCCATGAGATCACACCGGAGCTCTGTCCGCCGTGCCGCGTTTGTCGCAGCAGCATTCATATCCCTTCACGCATGAATCCTGGCTATTGAAGCCCCCGCTAGTGTGCTCATATCATATTTATTTACATCCCTACCTAATTTAGTAAAAATCATTATTTAATTATTTTTTTTCTGAAAATGTAGGTATTTATCTTCTCTTCTTAGAAAAAAGAATAACCTACTCGGACGCTGAGTTCAGGGAAATAGTACTGGGATTCAATCCAAATTTAATCTAGGAATGAGAGACGCGATCTCTAAATTTGTCTAAATAAATATGAATTAAACCCTCAACCAGCCTGTATTGAAATCCCTCCGGTGTTTTTATAAGGATGGTATTTAAAAGTACTTCAATTTATTCCCATTTCATTTACCTAATTTTGCCTGTGTTCCACCAAATATACTGAATGTGCACCAAAATATGTTAGTTAAAATATGTCATAACGAGCATCTATTTAACAACTGCTGCAAATCTGTAAAAATAGTAATACACCTAATTTTAAAAACAAGCATTTATTTTTTTAGTTTTACTTCAGATAATGCACTGCATTGTGCGGCACACAGTCGTTTCTAGCACTCGCCGGCCGCTGCCGCGGCACCGCTCGCTTCGCTCGCTCGGCTCGTGCGTAGGAGGTCACAGTTTTAACACAAGCGTGCATTCCCACACTCATTTGTCGAGCTCACGTAGTACATTCAGGAATATTTGGTGCACGATCAGTATTTTTCGGGGAAGAATAAAATAGTTATTGTTACAATAGAATATTTGCAGCGCACTACAATAAAAAAGTGTTATATCTTGGTGTTCATTTGGAATTTGTTTGATGTAACATATTTTGTTGGCCGAGTAGTTTAATTATAGTAAAACAATTAAACGGGTTTAAGATCAATATTTTAGAAATGCATACATAGATGTACCTTAAGATTTTTGGTGAACACAAAAATATTATCCTTTTTATAATATCGTGGGTAGTGAGGCTCGCCACATCGCGTCGGTATTATAATATTGTTTGCCTACACCTAATGTTAGCAGAACGTCACCGTTTGCTACGTGTCCAGTTTTATAGACACCCTGATGTTTTATAAAGATGTAGGTAGTCTCATGTTTAAATCATAAGTTAATTATTTTTATTTACAGGTAACAATGATTCCAGCTGTGGCATGCAAAGCCGTTGCCTGTATAGATCCCTGGGTTTATGCAATCAGTCATCCGAAGTACAGGTACACAAATATATAGTTTATTATATGATTTTACATTAAATGATTACAAGTTATGATAACCAAACATTCCACTAAAAATTGTGAAAATACAGTAATAGAAAATCGATGATGATCGTTTTGATTGAAAATGGCCTCCGTGGCTGGGTTACCCTGAACAACACAAGATGGTATTATTTTGCAAAAAAAAATAGTGTTCGATTCCTGCCTTCCAACTTTCCTAGAAGCTTTTCAAAGAAAAATAACCCTATGTTTGAATTCTCCATAATCTTAAATAGAGCTTTGTTGCTTTTGTAAAATCAATCAGCTTAGCCTATTGCAGTCCACTGCTGGATTTAGGCCTCTCCCAGGCTACGCCACAATTCCATAATGTCGCACTGCTATGCTCACAAACTATATTTAGAGACGTTGCCAAAAACCTATTCACATTTTTACAGACAAGAACTGCAACGTCGCATGCCGTGGTTGCAGATACAAGAGCCGGATGATACCGCGTCTACTGCAACCAGCAACACGGTGTCCAACGCTCCAGCTGCAGCACCTGCTTAATCTTTGCCATATTCCTCAAATTTTAATTTAAGCTCAAAATGAAAACCACTGGTAGGCAAAAGGTATTAGAAAAGGAACCGACTTTTTTGTAGCCGTTTATTAACATTATTTATAGGGCGTCAACCTAATACAGATTTAAGGCAGAATCTCGACGAGGATACACTTGGCATGTAGGTACACTAACATTTGGATTGTACAGTTATACTTCATATTTTATCGACGTGGGGCGCGAGCCTACGAATAATTCTAATAAAATATCTACTCTTTTTTGCCTAACTATACTATACCCTATTCATTCATAAACATGGATTCTTCTTCGACACAACGACAACGGCTTGTTTAACGGACTGAAATAATGTTATTAACTAATTAAATATTACCAATATGTGTAACTCAATTGTGTGCATGCAATACAGATGATGAAGTCAAAGATATTGTTTATTTTATCCTTAAAGTATGCTTGGGGTGATGGATGAAGATGACGTGATAGCCCAGTGGTTAAAGGCTCGCCTCTCATTCACGAGATAGTGGGTTGAAATACGACCTATTTAATTCATATCAACTTTCTTATTCTGGACATTACTGACATCTGCTGGACTAACATGAGAAGCACGAGAACGCTCTATGTCGTTTTTAGGGTTCCGTTGCCAAATGGCAAAAAACGGAACCCTTATAGATTCGTCATGTCTCACTGTCTGCCTGTCCGAGTATGTCACAGCCACTTTTTTCCGAAACTATAAGAACTATGCTGTTGAAACTTAGTAAATAGATGTATTCTGTAAACTGCAATAAGATTTTCAGACAAAAATATAAAAAAAAAACAATAATATTTGGGGTTCCCCATACATAGAACTGAAACTCAAAAAAAAAAATTTCATCGTACCCATACGTGTGGGAATATCTATGGATAGTTCTTCAAAAATGACATTGAGGTTTCTAATATCATTTTTTTCTAAACCGAATAGTTTGCGCGAGAGACACTTCCAAAGTCGTAAAATGTGTCCCCCCCCCCCCCCCCGTAACTTCTAAAATTAGGGAATGATAAAACTAAAAAAAATATATGATGTACATTACCATGTAAACTTCCACCGAAAATTGGTTTGAACGAGATCTAGTAAGTAGTTTCGTCATAAATCATAAACCACATCACAAATCATAAAACACCTTTCATTCAGTCAACTAAAATATAAAAATTTAAAAAAAAAAACATTTAATTTCATAAAGATAAACCTTATGCATAAACCGTGAATACCTGCAGGTTTGTACGGAACCCTCGGTGCGCGAGTCCGACTCGCACTTGGCCGGTTTTTTTTCCGATTCTAACGCCAACCAATCAGTTCGAATCATGCCTCGCGTAAACTCGAAAAAGGCATTATTCTGTGTAACTTTTCTCGCGCTCGAAGAGAAACCGATATTAGCAAGTTGTAAAAAATAAAAAATTGACGTGTGGCACTCGGGGACTGCCGCGGTAAAGCTATTGCATAGCATTTTTTACCAACTTATGCAATTATAATTATTTAATCTTTTTTTATTTGACCGATAAGTTTTTTTTTTTTCTTTTATTGAATAAATGAGAAGTTACTGCCCCCGCTTTTAAATCTCTGATATCTTCTAAGATCTTCATTTAAATTACATGCTGTAAAGGGCCATATTGATCCAGTGTATTTAAGGTAGGTACTTAATTGGATAAGGATTGATGCTGTATTGCTTAAAATCGCTTCGTAAATAAGCCCTTATTTCTCGTAAAAAGTACAGGATAAAAAATGGTTATTGTGGGTTGTCTCGTCCCTAAGAGATAGACATAAACCATCGCGGACTTTTTTGTAGACCTTTTTAAGGGGTACTGTAGTACATTATTTTGATCTATTTCGTAGAGTTCAGCCGGCGTTCGCAATATTAGCGCAAAAAAATGTGTTTATTTATGACATCACATTAGAAACCCCTAAATTATCAGCGTTTTTTACTATATTATGCATGTTATATACATATAAACCTTCCTCTTGAATCACTCTATCTATTAAAAATAACCCACATCAAAATCCGTTGCGTAGTTTTAAAGATCTAAGCATACCTACATAGGGACAGACTGACCGGGAAGTGACTTGTGTTGGGTTTTTAGGGTTCCGTTGCCAAATGGCAAAAAACGGAACCCTTATAGATTCGCCATGTCTGTCTGTCTGTCTGTCTGTCCGAGTATGTCACAGCTACTTTTCTCCGAAACTATAAGAGCTGTGCTATTGAAACTTGGTAAGTGGATGTATTCAGTGAACCGCATTAAGATTTTCACACAAAAATAGAAAAAAAGCAATAATATTTGGGGTTCCCCATACATAGAATTGAAACTCAAAATTTTTTTTTTCATCAAACCCATACGTGTGGGGTATCTATGGATAGGTCTTCAAAAATGATATTGAGGTTTCTAATATCATTTTTTTTTTAAACAATAATATTTGGGGTTCCCCATACATAGAACTGAAACACAAAAAAAAAAATTAATCAAACCCTTACGTGTGGGGTATCTATGGATAGGTCTTTAAAAATGAAATTGAGGTTTCTAATATCATTTTTTTCTAAACTGAATAGTTTGCGCGAGAGACACTTCCAAAGTGGTAAAATGTGTGTCCCCCCCCCCGTAACTTCTAAAATAAGGGAATGATAAAACTAAAAAAAATATATGATGTACATTACCATGAAAACTACCAACGAAAATTGGTTTGAACGAGATCTAGTAAGTAGTTTTTTTTTAATACGTCATAAATCGTAAATCACAATTTACCTTTCATTCAGTCAACTCAAATATAAAAATTAAAAAAAAAAACATTTAATTTCATAAACGATGATGACGAATGATGATGATGATGACCTGCAGGTTTGTACGGAACCCTCGGTGCGCGAGTCCGACTCGCACTTGGCCGGTTTTTTTTTCGTTACGGAATTTCTTGATTCGGTCGCCGCGCTCAAAGCCCGTGATAAAAGCTATGCAATAGCTTAATAATTTTTATTATCAACTAGCTTCTTCCCGCGACTTGGTCCACGTTAAATTTATTGCTTCCCCACCCGAAGCCGTCGTATCGTATCACCAGCCCTTGCGAGGTCTTCGTAAGGGTGATTTTTTCTTTTTGGTCGGCTCCTACGGGTCCTAGCGTGATGTTATATAGTCTAGAGCCTTCCCGGATAAGTGGGCTACCCAACACTAAACGTAGGTAGTTTCTAAGATTAGTACCTACGATCAAACAAACAAATTCTTCAGGTTTATAATATTTAGATAAGATTACAATTCAAAACGTTATAGTGAGTTAACCTTAAATTGGACACAGGCTATTTCCCTGACTTGTTTTAGAACTTTTTAAGAGGAACAAATCCGTGATACGTGATTGTTGTGTTGCTTTAACCGTTTACGCAGCGCACGCAACGGAAGCTCTCAAAATGAATAACTTTTCCCCGTTTTTGCCACATTTTTCATTGACGCTCCGCTCCTATTGGTCATACCGCGATATTATTTAACCTTTCTTGTTTTCTGCCTTTCTCGATAAATGGACTATCAAACACTATTTTTTTTTTTTCAATTAGTACCAATAGTTCCTGAGATTAGCGTGTTCAACTAAACAAACTTCAGCTGTATAATATTAGTAAGTATAAATTTTATGCACAGTAGTTCATACATACATAAACTCACGCCTTTTTCCTATGGGGTAGGCAAAAACTATAGAATGCCACCTACTACAATCCTTATATGACCTTTCTGAAGAACGTCATCAATAAGGTCACTCGGGCTCAATAAGGGCGTCCCACCAGCGTTGCCACTCACATCAGCCTTTTAATTATCATATAATATTAATATGTTTGTACACATTATAATTTATTTTACTCGTTATTTTAATCGTGTATTTGATTTATTTTGAATATACAGAATATTCTTATTCTTTCATTCGACTATTTTGATTTTAATCTATGCTAAACGCATATTCCACCTCTATTTCGTTTCGCTATTTATTGCTTGCAAAAAAAAACTCTATGATTGCCTGTATGGGCTCAGCTCCCTTTGCCTGTCCCAAAGAGGGACGAAAAGAACCAAAAAAAAAAAAAACTCTATGATTGCTTGATAAAATAGTAGGTACTCTGTGATTGCTTGTCAGTGTCAACTGTCAAAGTTGTTGTTGTCATTGTCACTTGTCAGTGGGTAACACTGGGAAACAGAAAATTATTAGTTGATGATCGCGAATTCGCGAATTCTTGTAAATATTGTGAGTGAGATTTCATCCCAGCCTAATACACACAATTTACCTGAGTAATATTTAACCAATCAATATGAAAAACTGAATCTTATCACGTGGCAAATCAATACATTTAGAATCCGTCATGGATAAACTAACCGTAATATCAGGAACATTATTTATGGCAGCTGATGTTTTTGCCATTGTAAGTCTTGCAATGCCTGACTGGATAATTACTGAAGTTGGAGGTAAGTATCTACTACTGCAAGGTGCATGTCATGTAATGGTGGTAATATATATGTACCTAACTACATAAGTACGTTACGACCTTGGCTGTTAATTTGTTGTTTGGATAAGACAAATGTAAAATAACTGCGACACAAATACGATTTTACTGAAGAGTTTTATAAAATGCATAACGTCAGGCCTTGTTTCCCCAAAGGGTCAGGCACAGATGTAGTACCTAAAGTACATCCATATTTTGCCATTTATGTTTAAGTCGCATGTGATAGGGATAGCAGACATCACAAATCCAGACTCTGGGCTGCTTCTGGGAAATTTCCAGATAGAAAAACCCAATAACAACTTGTCCAACCCGGCAATCAAATCAAAGATCATCCTCGGTATTACGCTTGCAACCACTGACCAGGGCTGTCCAAACTACATACCTTCACGGGCTAATTAAATTTACTAGAGAAGCGGGAAGGCCGCAGAAACAAATATTTTCAGTTTTCATGTGAAAAAAATTCAAGGTAACCATTTCTTTATATGATTTTATTGGTTCTTCGTTAATTTAACTTTAACAATCATAACGATATCAACGTCAACATTCGTTGTTGCCAGACGCATTGCATGAAGAAGAGACTTATCTGAACAATGAAGATCTATACTTAGATTTAAGGACGCTATAACATTTTTCTACAAATATCGGTGGTTTTCCGGTACTAATTACATCAAGAGGAATCACAACTGCAAGGTCAATTATGGTCTTTAATTATAGATAATTTAATCATCTCCATAATGGTACCATAAAAATTGTATAGTCCCCTACAATATTTTCACAAAAATACGTTTTCCCCACCGCAATAATCGAAGAAAATGAAAAATAATGGGGTCTGGAAAGGTACCTGTATAGTGAGATCAACTGCATATTTTAACTTCAAAATGACAAGAAATTGTGGCTAGTATAATCTTCTACGTTTTGCCTAAATATTTTGTAATTAAATACATAACTTTTTTATTTATGAGAAAAATAAAGAATGCTCTCAAATTTCTTCATACATTTTCAACTCGCGGCTTGCCATTCCGCGCTCAGACGCGCCCTAGGAAGCACGGGCTTATCGCTTTTTTGTACAAAATAAATACGATCAAAATAATAATAAAGTGAGTGCCGTGTTGTATACTGTGGTTGAAAAATGTTGATACTTTTCGGACCAAAAGTATGAGTACCAAACTTATTACCAGAACTTGATTTAGAAATAAATAACTCAAATTCTATTGGGAATTATAGAGGTAGGGTAATTATGATTATGTATTCATTTTCAAGAATTCAAAATGGCGGATAATCTATACTTAATATTATAAAGCTGAAGAGTTTGTTTGTTTGATTGAACGCGCTAATCTCAGGAACTACTTACTGGTCCGAATTGATTTTATTTTTGTGTTCGGTAGCCTATTTATCGAGAAAGGCTATATAGAGAAGCGGAGCAGTAATGAAAAATGTTGCAAAAATGTCCCCGTTTTTGCAACATTTTTCATTACTGCTACGGGTAGGCGATTCGACGCGACGGGAAGGGTCGGGGGACAAGAAATTTTACGCGGACAAGTCGCGAGCAGAAGCTAGTTATTCAATAAAAAGTTATATGAACATGTATTTTGAATGTGGTAATTAAATTATGCAAGTGTCGTCCATTTTTAAAACGAAATTCTTTCATGTAGGTTAACAAGGGTGCTGAATCCGATTCAAAATCAAAAATGGTGGTTACGAAAATTTTCAAAATTTTCATCATGGGTGTCGTTTTCAAGATTTTCGAAGGTGCTGAAGCCGAAAATTCCATACAAATTAAATTTGGAGTAAAAAAAAGGCGACCCCACAAGTTTTTCATTCAAAACGACGAATATTTTAATTTTCTTAATAAAAAGTGGGCATAGCTATCAACTTTGGGTAATTTTAGGATAGTTATTACGAATGATTCATCCAAATTTGATCCAAATACGGCGGGTATTGTTTTTTATAAAAAGATCTTTATCCATATTGGGGGTAGAGATTATAAAATCTTCGATTTTTAATTTAAAATGGCGGATGTACTGTTATGATGAAATGTCGACATGAGTATCAAATTTGGGGGTTTTGCTAGTATGTAGTCAAAATATTTAACGTAACTTTAATTATTTACATAAATTGAAAATCATGTAGTTAATCATCATCTCTAAAAAATGTAAAAGTCATTTCGAATTATAAATAGGTACATAGAAGAGTACAAAAACAGCCTTCATACAAAAATGTGTAAATTTTCCTATTGTGTATTAAAAATTCTGAATACGCGCTGCAATCTCAAAGGTGAGGTTCGCGCGTCAGACAATTTTTGCTTAGTTTTTTTTAGGGAATATCCTGTATATTTTCAACGATAACAACGATATTCTACGATCACCAGCAGTTATATTTGTTTATATTATCCAAAAATATTTTTAAAGTATTTTATTGTTACACCTCGTTTTTTTTTTTTTAAATATCAAATTATACGTTATTCCAAAAATATTGATGATCATGGTAGTAAAAGTTATTTACTGTCACTAAATGCAGATAGTAAATTTACTTTACTACTAATTTTACTCCACAGTGCTAGTAAAATAAAATAAATAATACCTTCGAGTATCAAGATTAGGTAACTAATGTTTAAAATCGAGCAGACAATGGTTTCAATGTGTGCGTGCGCGTAATGTTGTTTTGTGGCGACTCAGATACCTAAACTTGAGCGCTTCAAAAATGTTATAGCGTCCTTAATAAAGTTCACTGTTGAATACGTACTTTTACATTGGCCGTTGTCTGGACAGCCCTGCACTAGACCAACAAGGGAGTCAAAGAAGAGAAAGGTTTAAAATTTTTATAGATTGAGCTTTTTTAATGAAGCAAAAGTATTTTTATTTATATAGTTTGAAATATTAATATTGCTTAAAAAAAGTATTTAGACTTTGGTTTCAAGGATAAATAGAATTCATTATTGGTAAATGGAAAGTAGTTTTGTCAGTTGCTTGACCACCTATAAAAAGTTCAGTCCTTAAAAAAAGTACTTAAAGATAGAAATAGGAACAATAATAGGCTGGTCAAGCTTCAATTGTTCAAAGCTTCAAATATTTTGTATTAGTTCTAACTTTATTCTAATCCTCTTGGTTTGTTTAATTAATTTCTCACATGACCATTTTTAAACCTTATACTATTTTATATTATTGTTTTGCTGTGGTGTGGTGACCTGTAACACAGATTTTTTAAAACCTACTTCAGGCACCCGTCTCTTACAATGTCAGAAAATAATATTGTCATAAACATAGTTAATTTTTTAGGAAACCAATATTTTGTTTTTGTTTGTTTTTTATGCATCTCTTAATTATTGTTCTCTTCTATATTCAGGTGACACAAGGCTTGGTTTGATGTGGTCCTGCATTACGCTATATAACCGGCCGCAAGTCTGTTACACCCCTGATCTACAACCGGAGTGGTTACTTGCTTTAATTTGCATATTTATTGGATGCATATGCATAACCACTACAGTGATACTTTTAGCATCCAGCCATTTTGATAGAAATGTGATACCATATGCACGATGGGTTGGATTTGCAGCAAGTATGATAACCAGTTAATGTGTTCTGTATGATTATTGAAACAGTACTGTATAAATTAATATTTTATTGTTTCTCTTTTTCAGTGGTAGTTTTTTGCCTAGCAGCAGTCATATTTCCAATGGGATTCCATGTGGATGAAATTGGAGGCCAACCATACCAGCTGCCAAACAGCCACCAAGTTGGCATATCTTACATCTTATTTGTTCTCTCTCTCTGGATTACTGTGATATCAGAATTATTTGCAGGCAAAGTGTGCTTGCCTCATTTTTAGTACAGCTGATAATGTTAAGGTTTAAAGTTTTCTTTTTTTTTAATTTAAGGTTTAATGTTTTAAGATATACATTCCATATATGTTTGTTGTGTAAAATAAAAAAAATCATTTAACTCCATTTTTTTATTTGACACTAATAATATTCCATAGAGTATAATAGAATGCACACTTAAAAGTATAGATATACAGGCCCATGTTTAAGGCAGAGCAACAGGGAATCTACTAGCCTGGGCCTCCACAGAGGGGGCTTCCACGATTTGAATTTTTTAGGCAAGAAAATGTACATCCTTTATCCATAAAAGCTCCACCATACACAAAGAAGGTACCTTTATAAATTTTCTTTTCATGTCCTGCATTGATGTTTCTTTTAAATGATGCATTGAATTATTTTGTGTGACTGACACTGGGTTGTCCGCCATCAGGGATTTTAATTTTGATAACACAAAAATTTGTTGAAATTAGTCACCAATATCAGAATTAGTCGGTCACTGATTTAATAGTTATAAGGGTTTATTGGTGGCCGATTTAGTCTGTGTACCTATAATTAAAAAGATATTAAAGATTTCAATTTCTCCATATTGTTAGGTTTTAAAATAATAAATTATAATATTGTCTTAAGTCGATTATTGGGACTTTTGATTTATAATACTGGCAACACCAGTTTTAAAATGGCGCGGTTTTGAGACAACGATTGGGAACACGGGTGGAAATTTGAATTTCGCGGGCTGGTTGGAGCATTCACCTTAAGGGGAATGCTCCAACCAGCCCGCGAAATTCAAAATTTCTTGCATTTTTAGCAATTTGCAGGCCAGTGCTAGGTTGTATGTTGATTAAAATCTTATTCGCGGCTGTAAGACGTATGTAGTTACAGAATTATAATCATCAAAATCACCAATACAACCCTCCATGTACGAGGGCGGTCCCATAATGAATTGACCTAACTATGAACTAATGAAGGAAATGAAACGAAACCAATTTTATTTTTCAATGTAATCACCGTGAATACTAACACACTTCTGACATCTGTGAATCAGCATCTCTAAACCTTTATAAAAATAATCACAATTTTTATCCTCAAAATGACCGAAGACAGCCGCCTGCAACTCTTCATCGCTTGAAAATTTTCTTCCTTTTAACTCCCGCTTTAAATTTGGAAATAAATAATAGTCAGACGGGGCCATGTCTGGACTGTAAGGTGGATGTTCAACTTCTGTGAACCCGCATTGACGAATTGCATCCTTCGAAACACCAGCGGTATGAATAGGGGCGTTGTCATGGAGCAACAGGACACCTTTAGACAGCTTGCCTCTTCGTTTTTCCTTTATCTTGTCTCGTAATTTATATATTAAAGAAGCATAATATTCGCCGTTCACGACTGTATTACCTTCTTTAAAATCCACCATCAAAATGCCCTGAAAATCCCAAAAGATTGTGCACATTAGTTTTTTAGCTGATTGTTGCACCTTTGCCTTTCTAGGGAGGTTTTCACCTTTATAACGCCATTCCATTGATTCGCGCTTGCTTTGTGGGTCATAATACAAGATCATAGTTTCATCAACAGTCACTAGCCGCTCGATCACAGTCTTTGAATTTTCGCCACAAAGATCCAAAAACTCCGAAGCGCAGCGCACTCTTTCCTGTCTCTGTACCGCTGAAAGAAGTTTCGGTACCCATCTTGCACTCACTTTTTTCATGTGAAGATGTTCATGGATCGCACGATGTACGGTACTTTTAGAGAGCCCAAGCCTAGCTGCAATTTCTCTAATCTTCAAACGGCGGTCACTCAGAACCTCCTCTTCGATAAGAGCAATCATTTCGGGAGTGAGCACTTCCACAGGTCGACCGTCGTTGCCAATGTCTTCGATGGTTTCTCTCCCGAGGCGAAACTCTTTCACCCAATTTTTCACTGTGCTATAGGAGGGGGCAGACTCCTTATACACGCCATCCAATCGTTCTTTTATTTGGGTAGGGGATAAACCTTTAAACAAAAACTTTATGACACTTCGATACTCAGTTTTCGACATTTTGAAAAAATACGCGACTCTCGTTATTCAAATGCCTGCGAAACTAAGACTAAGCATTTCATGTCGATGCGTGTTTCTTATATTAAGTGCACGATAAACGTACTATTTAATGCAACACAACATGTAGCGACATGTCGCGTAGAACTATATCAGGCCAGTTCATTATGGGACCGACCTCGTATTTTCCTCCGGTGGCAATCCCCGCGGGGGCGACTGGGAATATTCGTTCATAAAGGCGTAGGAACAAAAAAAACAGAAATAGTCATTCCTACAGCTTTATGAACTTAGAGCGTTGTATTGATGATTATATTTCTGTAACTACATATGTCTTACAGCCGCGAATAATATTTAAACTATTATTTTGCTTTCCTTTTAAAACGTTAAATGTGTTTTGCTACATGTAGTGTCATAGAGGTTTGTTTGGTGAAAGTGATCAGTCAGACTGCTTAGATATTTTTTTGAGTATATAAAGTTCGTTTGCCAGCGAGCCATGGAGCGCAGTATCCTGGGTGTTCGACTATCAGACCGTATAAGGAACACAACGCTGCGCGCCAAAACCAAGGTTATAGATGTCACTCAGAAAGCTGCGGAGCTCAAGTGGGACTGGGCCGGATATGTCTGCCGGATGTCTGATGACAAATGGGCTAAAAGGACCTGGCCGTTCTTTTAGCCCATTTGTCATCAGACTAATTGGTATTAGGTCCCACTAAACGCTCGACGACATCGCGGCAGGCCGAGACGAATATGGCGGGACGAGCTAGACTCCTACCGAAAGGACTGGCCAGGACTAGCAAAAAATAGAATTCTGTGGAAAAGGGAGAGGGAGGCCTTTGCCCTGCGGTGGGACAATACAGGCTAATTAGATTAGATTAGGTTAGATATAAAGTTCGATGTGTAGATTCTAACTATACAGGGTAAGTTTTTATCCAGTGCGCAAATTGTAACCATGAATTCAGCATATCATTCTAAACCCCCTTGCGCAGAAATTTTTCGTCGGTTTTACAAAAAAAAATCAGCTGTTTCATAGGAAAAATGCAATACCTACAGGGTCAAAATGTATGGAACAGCTGATTTTTTTTTTGTATAACCGACGAAAATTTTGTACACTGGGGGGTCTAGAATGATATGCTGAATTCATGGTTACAGTTTGCGCACTGGATAAAAACTTATCCTGTATATATAACTCGATTTTCGACAAATTGCTGGTCGGATTTTTTCTGCTTAACAGGGTCCAAATAATAATTATTTTAAAATTAAACTAAGTTATTTTTTAGGTAGGTACTAATACACCGCTAAACGGGACCATATAAGATTTGTTTATAGACCTTCAAACAGCGGAGGGTCCTGCTGGAAAATAATTTAAATTTCGCTGTTACAATAATAAGGTACTATTTTTTTACTTATACGATTCGGAAGGTATTATATACTACACACGTTAACATTTAACTTTCAATCGGATTAAACGTAGGGTCCTGCTTGGTATACAACAGACATACTAATTTTTTGTGTTATCAAAATTAAATTCCCTGATGGTGGCCATGCCCGTGTCAGGCTGGGGATTCATGCTGTATGTTTCCCAAGCTGGGGCAGGCTCTCCAGATCACCCACCTATGAACCAGTGTGCGTAGCGTTTACCTCTCGTTACACACTAATTATTGTATGTATTTTTTTTCTTGTACGTCCATAGGAAAAAAAAATCCTGATATTTGGAGACTGATTCCTACTAAATTTGAGACACAGCATATCTTCGCTAGGTGCCCTAGCTTTTAACCCCTCGTGTGCTTGACCCACGCTCGTAAAATTACCGTCGTGTGCCCGGCCGCCACGAACTGGCGCGAGCAAGCGGCGAGCGTTCCTTTGTATGTAACTCTTTTTACTTGTCATTCCCGTGACGAAATCCATTCACTAATGGCCCCCGAGACAAGTTTATTCGGTCCTCTTTCGATGCAAAAAAAAAGTAGACCCAAACAGCCAAAGTTTAAGTAACAAAATCTCATTTAAAAAGTTTGTTAGGTTTGGACGTGGATCCACGTTTAGGCACACAACGGTAAAGATTTTTTTTTTTCGAACGTGAATAAGGTTAAGATACGCCTGCCGGGGTCGCGTGATTGTTCGAAAGAGATACCGTGCAGAGCGGGAGAAGTCATTTGATGATTTCCCATCCAAAAAAAAAAAAAAAAGTATTAAGATACAAATGGGCCAAGCTGGAGTAAGCTCTTTCCAGATAGGCCACTAATAAAACCTAATAACTTTTGAACCAGTGCCCGACTAATTCTATTTGGCGACTGATGGACGACAACACATAGAGCCGTCGCGCCGACAGTTCTGTGTGAAGTCGTCCGTAATATCTAGTACATTACAATTACTCAGCGTCGCGTCGCCGTCCCGTCCCGCCGCGCCCCGCCCGCTGTGTTGCATTCTCGGTTTCCCAATTACCCCACAGAGTTTTATCACTTAAAACTATAGTCATCTGTGCCTGATGTGTGCAGTGAAAATCAAACAAATTGTAAAACCAGTATCATTTATTGACTATTTCTGAAGTAGAATATTTCACGTGCTGAATCAATTATTAACGATTTCTAATTATTAAAATAGAGTATTTCGCGTGCTGTACCCTTTACCGGTCATCGGTTAGCGTACTTTTAAAAACAATTCATAATTATTTTATAGATAAAACTTGAAATAGACATAAAATTACAATATTTACAAAAAACTGTATAAGATAAACTTAAAACACTTAGTCCATTCAGTAGCTACATATACAATTAATAGTCTTCTGCAAGTCTTTTATCACTTCTCACTAAAAATGTTCCGTGTATAAAATCCCACTTTATTTCTCGCATATAAAATGAATATGATTTCTTGTAGTTTTTCTCCCTGGCAATATCTTCAATGTTCAATCCATTTTTGCTGTATAATTGAATATGCGGCTTTTCATTGAGCGTCTTCATCCTAGCAAAGCGCTTAAAATTAAGATGTTAATTAAGTTGAGCGATGACGACTGGCACCTGGCACGCAGCAAGCAGAATGCAGCTTATTACATCACCACGCAACAACACGCTAAGAAACTAGGACGAAGATCGTATATGGAATGTTATATGGCCGGAAGAGCTGGAAGACTGGCCTTGCAATCTAATGTCGATTGATCGCTGTCAGTATAAGAAAGTGGGTATTGACTCAAAAATTCAATTGCCTTAGAGCTTGAATCGAACGCCAACTCTCGAATGATGAAGTCCACAGGAACACTTTGTCTGTAGCTGCACATATAAAGTAAAAGTTAATAAAACACGACCAGCAATGCTGGCAAGGTAATAATGGTTTATAGTATGTATAGTAAAAGAACATGAATGCCATGCCTTTAATGTGCCAGGTGTATGGGATGGTGTAAATAAAAAGAAAAAATATCAGCCTTAACTTGAACTTTTCAATATTACCCAATCAGAAGATTCGCGAATCAACTGTAGCGATATATTGTATTACTTGGTTACACAGCTCGAGCTGCTGATTTATCAGTGAACTACTACTGGCACTATGCACTCGCATTACAGTTACTTTCACACGATAACAGTAGCTTCCATGGCAATGGCAAGTACCTACTGCCAGAGACAACCAAATACGAATTTCTTTGAGTGCAAATGCCTAAGTGTCTTGTGCAATAATGTCACATAACAGAACAGGTTACAGTTCAAAAATAACACGGGCCTGCTTGGACCACAAATCACTTAATAAGTTTATTGTTAAACTTATTTGAAATATCATTCTGTCCCTGTTATTTGCAAACGATTAAGCGAATGATATTTTAAATTCATTTAGTGTTAAATGCATTTATGTGGTAAGTAAGTAGTGTAAATTGGCCTACGTCTTGTTTCTGAATGTCAATCTAAGGCCCATATTATAGAACCTCACTAACAACTCAAGCATAACCTAAAAACCAGTGCAAAGCCATTTTTTCATTGGTTTAAACTAGTTTTAAGTAATGCTCGAGTCTTGAGTGAAGTTCTGAAAAACAGTCCTCAGTGTACTTTACTAAACGTTATACAAATAAATTTTATGGACTATCGAATTAGCGGGAATCGACGTAGAGGTACTAAATCTCAGTAACGCCATATGCAGTCACACAGTGCGAGTAGTTGTACTGTAGTAACTGACTCGGCCAGTTCGCACTGCGTAAGTTTTTACTCTTGCGTTTGCGACTCTCATTACTTTATCGTTGAGTAGAACAGAGGATGACGTAGTTTCGCACACTGTCCCTTACACCCAGTACACATAAAATTTGAAAACCTTTATTGTTTCTAAATTTATAGATTTTAAGTTTCTCCTAAAAAAGTCGGCAGTGCTAAGTAACTTGCTTGCAACAAGCCAACGTCATGAAGAGAAAAAAAAATCGTAATAAGATTAAGAACTCATAGGGCGACATTTGCGTAAAACGAGGCTACTTTGTGCATGTTTCGGTTCTTCGGTGTTTCTTTTAGTTAGTTACTTTTTTTTGGCACCCAAGATTAATGATGTTTCTGCTCCACGGAACAATGTGTTCTTTAGCTATCAAACTCATACCAATGTCAAGCCCCACAATTATATATATTTTCCCACATAATCCCTTTTAGCGAGCCAATTCACTTCGTCATCGGAAGAAGTCTAGCCTGTTGTCGAAGGCACAGAAGTAGTTGAGGGGATAGGTTCGAAGGTCGGTTCATCCACGATAGGCGAGTCAGTTTCAACAACTGAGTCATCATTTTCTATTGCTGGGACTTCATTGGTTGTTGGGCTTGGGACATCTTGGCACGTTATAGATATCTGTGTACCTGGTTTATGAATCACTTTTTTTCCTCTTCTGTGTCGAATTCTTTCAGACACGTAGCCTCTTGTCTCTTTTAAAATTTAAAGCAGAGTTCTTTCGAGAACACGTCCAGTCTCTTATGACCATTCTGTTGGAAGCTTTTTCAGGACAGTTTCCGGATCAAAAGGACAAAGACCTGTAGCTTTGTAGATTTTCCTTTATGTTAGGAGGCAATGCATCCGTCAATCCCTTTAGCAGCATGGGAAACTGTGGCTTTGAGATTGCGCCCCGTGTTCATGATTCTTTTCTCCAGTTATCTAGAACGCTCCGCACACGTTGAAACCATGTTTTGGCGCGCTATTAAAGTAACCCAGCGGCCAGCGGCCAGCAGCCAGTAAATCAGCGTCAGGTGGCACACCTTGTTTTGTCATCTGACATTATGCTGAGCTGAGGCTCTTTTGGCATTATTATCATTGTTCCGTTTTCTGCTTTTTTTATAGTTTTAAGTTTTATGTTAATGATATAATGCCAATGAACACATTTTTCTTTCTTTCTTTTCTTTCTTTCTTTCTTTCTAACTGTCAAAGTTACCCTTACTGTTAAAGTAACCCCGTTTTACGGTACCGGCGATAAATCTTAAGCATCAGTCTTAGAGTTAAACCAGTTTATACGGGATGGCTTTTGAAACTGGAAAACGCCGGAAACGAGTCAGAGAAACTACCGAATTAAATAAACTAAACAAGTGAGGGGGAAGTGACCACCAATAAACATGGCCACCTATTGGGCCCCAACAGTATAAGCAACATAGAGGAGCCGTCGAAATGAAAAAAAAAAAAAAGAAAATGGGCGCGTGTTAATATCGCTTCATAAGTTCTTAATCTTAAAAGCAGTTTTTTTTTATGTCGTGTGTAAATGATCTATGAATGAATCTATAGCTCTCGTATTTTAGGCTTGGGTTCTTGTTAATTGTTATAGAAAAACATTGGACGCTCGAAATACCGAAAAATGATATTTATCAAACCAGATAAAATATATCAAATGAGAAAAAAAAAAATACAATGTCGGGATCGATTTTTGCTAAATTAAGAAGTTGTTTATCATTATTATTATTCACCTTATGCGAATTTAACTGACTTCTTTCGAATTTTACCCCAAAGGCATCCTTCACACGTGTGACTGAATCGCATCAAATGTTAAGAAAATATTTCAAGTTGAAGATATATTTATGATATTTGTCACACAAATACCATTACCGTACCATTTTTGTATTCAGCATTCAAATTCGTAATTTCACAACAGCAATTAAAGATTTCAATAGGGGACCCGAAGAAATTGGAAGTTTATATAAAAACCATAATAGCCCTTAGCAAAATTGTGCCATTGACATCTTAGAAAAGTTGTTAATCAAGTGCTTCTCTAACTTGCTTGATACAACAGCTTAAGGATTCTACTAACAGAATATTGGAGCTTCTTTAAATTAGTGTCATTCATTGCCAAATTGTTCATTTTACTCTTGAACTACATATCGCACCCCTAGATCTAAAAGGAACTAACTCAAAATTTTTAATTTTTCAGTTATGCACACCTTCGAGTCTGCCATTTCAATACCTATCGACCAATAAACCAGTTTCAAAACTATTTCCAATATTTGGAGTCGAAGGTGTGCATAACTGAAAAATTAATAATTTTGAGTTAGATCCCTTTAGATTTAGGGGTGCGATATATAAAAGTCCCTATTAACTTTAATGTCTTACAAACCCCTTTCCCTACCAACAAAACGCGGCGCTAACGCGCACGAGTTGCGGGCGCGTAATTTATTTAAGCACGGCTTAAACCCGTACTTATAGTAGTGCTGCAATACCTTATAATCCTAATACGAAGAGTATTATTATACCAGATCAAAATTAAATGCAGGATGGTAAAAAAATAAAGGACGTACGACTTTATGATGTATCTCAGGTATTGCTTGCGTTCTCGATCAACAAACCAGTCCATGAGATATCCTGCCATCAAAGGAGCTGTTTTATATAGCAAGAAAAATCTATGCAAATTTCCTGTGGCCCAAGCGCATCTTGTTTGGAGCGCATGTTTAATACACTCATTTTCTCTATCTTCTTTTGAAAGAAACTGAAATATTGTTGTTAAATCTGAAAAACAAGAATAAATATACTTCCTTTAAAAAGAACAATACAGCATGTTTATCAAATAATAATAAAAATTTAACACTATACAAATAAGAACAATAAGAGTTAGGAGTTTGAAAGAATGATGAACTTTGCATATATGAACACCTACATTGTCAAGAACCTAATTAAAAAGCTATAATTACACAACATAATAATCATTTTATCAAACAACAAAACCTTTTTAGGGTTCCGTTGCCAAATGGCAAAAAACGGAACCCTTATTTTTTTTATTTATTTATTGCATTCCATACTGTGAAAAGATGTTACAAAAAGGCTTAAAGCTAAGTGCAAAATATGGACCCTGTAAGGGCACAACAAAACTATAGAAAGAATCTAGGTGATTAAATTAATATAAAAAGAGAAATAAAATTAGGATAAAATAAGGAAATTAATTACAATCATGTCAAGTTAATTATTAAATTGAGTTATGGTAGGTATGTCATTCTATGTATTATATTCTATATTATAGATTCGTCATGTCTGTCTGTCTGTCTGTCCGAGTATGTCACAGCCACTTTTTTCCGAAACTATAAGAGCTATGCTGTTGAAACTTGGTAAATAGATGTATTCTGTAAACTGCATTAAGATTTTCACACAAAAATAGAAAAAAAAAAACAATAATATTTGGGGTCCCCCATACATAGAACTGAAACTCAAAAAAAAAATTTCATCGTACGCATACGTGTGGGATATCTATGGATAGGTCTTCAAAAATAACATTGAGGTTTCTAATATAATTTTTTTCTAAACCGAATAGTTTGCGCGAGAGACACTTCCAAAGTGGTAAAATGTGTAACTTCTAAAATAAGGGAATGATAAAACTAAAAAAAATATATGATGTACATTACCATGTAAACTTCCACCGAAAATTGGTTTGAACAAGATCTAGTAAGTAGTTTTTTTTTTAATACGTCATAAACCGTAAACCACAATTTACCTTTAATTCAGTCAACTCAAATACAAAAATTAAAAAAAAAAAAATTAATTTATGCATAAACCGTGAATACCTGCAGGTTTGTACGGAACCCTCGGTGCGCGAGTCCGACTCGCACTAGGCCGGTTTTTTATTTTTTTGTAAACAAGCATAGCACCATAGGAACAATAAGATTTAGTCTTAGCACTGTAAAAATAAATAAAACATACCTAAGGTATTCTTGGTATAAATATAATACAGTATCCTATATGCTGTAAATTCTGGAGCATTTGATTTGCTGTCAGGTAATTCACTGTAAAGCATTTTAAGTTGTGTCTGGCATTGATTGAACTCTTCATGATCACCTTTCTCTAGAGCAATTCGCGCATGCGTCTCATATACTTCAACAGTGAAATTATCCCGTATTCCTTGTACCTGGAGGGAAAACAAATAATTTTGTAACAATCATTTTACTTCAACATAATGTTTTAGGAAGTCTGTTATGTCAAATAAAAACATTTTACCCTATACTTATAAAAGGACCTAAGTGTATGGGCATGTGGTGGTTCTTTTTAAGCATCCTGTAAATAGCACCAACCGTAAGTTGCAGATCAGAATTAAATACTACAAAGCAATATTAAAAATGATCACCAGCCACACTATCAGTTAGGGCAATAATACTGTCATTTAACATGTTGCATGATGAATGACTTCAACAAAAGTATAGACCCTTCCGTGCCTCGGAAAGCACATTAAGCCGTTGGTCCTGGCTGTCTTTCATAGATCTTAGACAGTCGTTACGGGTCGTCAGAAGCCCGAAAGTCTGACAACCAGTCTTACCAAGGGATATCTTATTACCCAGTAACTGGGTTGTGGAGGTCAGATAGGCAGTCGCTCTATGTAAAATACTGGTACACAGCTGTATCCGGTTAGACCAGAAGCCGACCCCAATATAGTTGGAAAAAGGCTAGGCAGATGATAAGTCACAATCTCAGACACTATTGAGCCCGGCGCTCTGAAATGATCATTGTTTAATGTAAAATAAAAAAATAAGTGAGTATGTTTCTGATGGACCACACGTGTATTATTTTTAAACAAGCTGGAAGCGCTGTCCGCGACGCTTCGGAAATACTTCAAAAAGCCCCTTTTGCAGTGTACATGTTGAATGTAAAATTCTGTGCACATTTTTGAATGTGTCATAGATTTTTTTAATATCGCAGATATATAGGGCGGAGTGTTCGTGTGGTAAGGGCGTCAATCTGTTTGTCCCATCTTAGTCCATCATGAATATTGACATTAGTATTGTATTTGAACTTATTCAGTGTGTTGAATGTATTGACTTTAATTTCAATTGCTATTTATTATTAATTATTTTGTATTGTGTATAATGTAATTCTTTATAATTGTTTTATTGTTCAGGCTTATCGTATTTATTTTATCATCGAGACTTGGATGGCTTTATACTTCATCACAAACATTTGTACGCCCAATGGCATGGCATAGCACACTTTTATTTTCTTTAAATATCTTCATTATTGTACCTATGTTAAACAAATGATTAAATGACTTATAAATCTGAACTCCGAGATATTTTATATTATTAGATCTAGTAAGAGTCAGAAGATGGTATTGGCAGTTGTGACACGGATTCAAAAACAGTGACAGTGGTCATACTCAGTTGCTATTATGTGTATTGTTTCTATGATGTGAGGTCACAATTTATACAACATACATAGATAAATAATAGTTGATTGATTTTGAACTAAGTAAGTACTAGTTTTCGAATTTCAATATTCAGTATCTTTGTAGACTAGGTAAGACACTTCAAATGGCTGATTGACTTCAAAAGGTTGTATATGTACGAAGATACTCACTGTTAAATCTTGCCTGATTGACTTTAATTGATCACAAGCATATCTGTAATCTTGTTTGTCTATCCATCTCTCTTTGACATTTTTAAGGGAATTCCTCAATACTGGCACAGGGCGGACTTCACATGGCTCTGGTGCTTTAGTTAGCCGAAGGAATGACTTTTCTATATCTGAGCAAGTCCCAACTATGTGCATGTTATTGACTTCATAATCGCCTTCACAATCTTGAATAATGGACCTTCTTGCTGTTGGTTCCTGTTTGTTCTTGTTTCCACCCTGCAAAGAGCTGGCTATGGAAGGAACATTCGTTACGATATTACCAAATCTCTCAGCTCGTTTGAGCAGTTTCTCAGCATTACCCTGAAAATCTTCAACAACAAATTGTTCAAATGAAGGTTTCTTTTTGTTTGAATTCTTTTGATAAAGTTTATCTATTTTCTTTTGGTCTAAAGATAGTCTATCTTTAACTTTCTGACGTCCTTTGCCCTTGGCATTCTTTTTTTCTTCAACCTCGTCACCAGAAGCAGAGGAAGCGCTAAAAATAATAATAAAAAAATGATTACCAACAATAAATGAGATTTAACTTTGCAAACAAAATTGTAAATTGTTTAGGTATACAGGTTTATGAAGTACAGTCAATAACACATCACTGGTAAAAAGCCTTTATGTCAGAGCAATAGGGGTAATTTTTATAATGCATTGTTTTTCTGTACTAATGTGCATTTGACTGCGCATGAATTTCTAACCCAAGTCATGGTTAACTTCTAAAAGCAAATAATTGTTTTAGAAAAACAACCTATATTGATTATAGATTTTCCACATAGTGTTTTCAACACTTCAGGAAAATGTCCCATTTGTAAAGTACAGCAATGAAATCTCCAAATCCATTACTAAAGTACAGTAATGAAGTCTAGTGGTTGCAAGCTCTATTGCTGAGCATGAGGTCCTGGGTTTGATTCCCAGGTTGGGCAAAGAAAATTTGGGTTTTTCCATCTGCAATTTCTCATTAACAGTCTGGAGTCTGGATTTGTGCCTGAAATATGTCAATAGGCTCATCCCCTATTACATAGGACTTCAACATAACTGGCAAAATGTGCATGTACTAAAAGTAAACCTCTGCCAACCCTTTGGGGAAACAAGGTATGATGTTATGTGTGTTAAATTTTCAAACCTGTTATAAAAAGAGTAATTTCTTAATTCGTCTATTTGCAGTACACATGGCTACATTTCCAGTTTTAGCTGAGCTTGCATTGTATATATTTTTAGTACCATGCGAACATACATACATACAATCACGCCTTTTTCCCATGGGGGTAGGCAGAAACCACGGAATGCCACCTGCTACGATCTCTACACACTCCTTTTGCCTCGTTTAGGTTCATACAATTGGTCATACATACACGCCGGTTGCGAGTACTACGCACCTGACCTTTCTGAAGAACATCACCATTAAGGTCACTATATGTCCTCCTAGGGCGTCCCCTCCTAGGGCGTACCATGTGAAGTCAGCTTATCTTGGAAATGTATAGCACAGTGCATACCAAAGCTTTAAAATATGCACTAACTTTTGGTTACTTAGGGATATGTTCTGACTTGTACACAGCTAAGTCATGTGTAAGGAATGATTCGTAAATATTACGGCATGATCATCATACAAACATATATTTGCTATTGTTTAAAAAAAAAAAAACATTGTAAATATCAGATTAATTATGGTAGTGTATTAAGATAAACATACCTCAGCCTTTTTCTAGGAGGGCTCCTAGATCTGCTCCTAGAGTTAGGGCGTCTTCTTCGCTGTGGAGTGTGTGGAGTGTTCTTATGGCTGTCAAAGCCTCGAGCACTTAACGGACCTCTATTTTTAGGAAGTTCCACTGCATTTTCAATTTTTTGATACAAACTCAAAGTACCACGAACAGGTTTGACTGCCAAATTGTTTCGTTCACTATGAACACTTGGAATTGGTTCCTCATCCCAATTCCTAGTCCATATTTCATCTTTATTGGCAGCAGCTGTTATTCTTCCTTTTAGGCATATATCAATTTGATCACGATCAAAACCAGATTTACATTTTTCATAGCAACGTTTGATATATCTCTCTAAGCTATCAGGCCAAGAGCCAGTAGACGTTGATTTGAAAAAGTTTGAAGAATTATTATTTTTAATTCTTTCTTCATCATCTACAATTTCAGTTTTAATCGTAGTGAGCTGCTCTGGTTCTGGTGGTTGAGGGATATCTTCTGTTGCCAATGGAGGTGGCAATGGCACATCAAGTGGTGGGGGGGGAGGCTTAGGAATGTCTGGAGGTGGGAGCGGCGGAAGTGGAGGAGGATGGTCTGGCAGTGGAGGTTGAACATCCATTATGCCTTCTGTTCTATCGTCACTAAATCTGCTATTGTTAGGCTTCTTGCGTTTCTTTTTAGGACCATTATTGTTCGAAAGGAGTGGATTTTCATTGAGAGCTATGGGTGCAGGTTTCCTTATGTTATTCAGATTAAACCTGATAGGAGGTTGGTTAAAAAAGGGGCGATTGGTGTCAAGGGGGGACATTCCAAGCAAAGGTGTGGTAGGCGGCGGCTTCAAGAATTGTGGATGACTGAGATCCATGTTCTGGTCCTTGTTTTGGTGAAATTGATTAGGATTATGAGAAAACCCCATGTTGCTGTTGGCCATTTGGTTGAAATACTGGTTAAAATACGGTGGATACATACCACCGTGATATCCATTGTATTGGTTGTACATGTTGTAGAGCCAGGGATTATGATTAGGTGGTATACCACTTACAGTTTGTATCGGCGGTTCATTTGAGCTATTATCTGCCATTATTATTTACAATAGCGTAGGAATATTTTCACTAACGTTGATTACGGTACACGGTTAAAATATCTAACTGGTTGACCTTTGACAAAATGGCGATGGCGACATGATAGTCTTCTGCAACAACACATACAGGATTTGTCTGATTCGGCGATGTTGTCCGTTATTATTACTTCAAATTATACTTTCCTCAATATGGATCCAAAAATATGCGAAAAAACACACAACTTCGAGCAGCCACAAGCGAAATTTATTCACACAACGCGATAACTACGACAAAGACAAGGTAAAGAAGTGCAATCCCAATCAGGAGATCGGAATCAGACGGACCCACAGAATACAAATATACCTACTTAAGAGATAAACCACAGAATAATTAGTAAGCTCTCTGAAAATTTTGTCTATGGAAAATAAAAATACAATGTATTAGAGCGGGAAGATTTATATCGATTTTGTACTAACTGTTTTACACTGACAATTATCGCTGAGGCAAAACGCAGTAGTTTTTTAGTTTTTGCCACGTCTTCAACGCAGCAACAAAATTCCAAAGGCGGTCACCCAACCTGGGATAAAGAAGGTGGTTATAAAGTTTACTCAGAACATTTTTCGCCTATCATAGTCATAAAAATACAAAGTCTTTATTGACGTCATGTTATTGTGTTTATGTGAAGTTCAGGTATCGACCTTTACATCTATTATAAAATAGTAAGCAAGTAGCAAGCAGCAAGTAATAGTAGTAGCAAGTAGTGTTAATGCTGACAGTTTATAGTCGTCAGGAACCTGACTAACAACAGACTGCTTACTGTCGGAAACTAATCGGAAGTCGGAGACTACCTGCATGTAGGCATGCAGGTAGTCTCCGACTTCCGATTCGTTTCCGATTAGTTTTACTACCTACATGTCGCATTCGAAAGGTACGGGCCATATCAAATAAACTTGAACAGTTGACTTGAATCCATCAGGTATGTCTAAGTGGGGTATAATACACTATAATTTTCTACATGACAATGAAAATGAAACAACATGCAAAAATTTTAGTTTTATTTACAAAGAAAAGCGTGGCATAACATCATTCGTGTATTCCTTTTCGCTGTTATAATAGATTTTTCCATTGAAGCTGATCTGTCAGTTTTACACTTTTTATTTATGAAAACTAAAGAGTGTTAAATCTTTTTTAGAGGTTCACGGCTCCAATTGTTACCCAAGTCTTCTCTAACTTATTGGTAATACATTACGTAGAGTAGGCACCTGAAAAATAATAAATGTAAATTATACTTTTTTTTACTGTGATATGTGGTATGTATGCGATAACAGCATTAACAAAAAATAGTTGCCTGTTTCTTTACAGTGTAGAAATTGAACTGATTTTTTTCAATCAATCAAGTCTTCCTTCGGGTGACCTTTTCGGCGTTTTCCATGTGTAGAAAAAATTCCATTATTTTTTTCACTTCGTCATCAAGTTTTCTTATTGTATTGACAGATTTACCTTCAAGAAATTGTAAAGACAATCGTATTAATTCCATGTACATTTTTCAATTTCAAGTATCAACCATGAAGAGTCAACGTACACGCGATTTGTCAAATTTGTAAACATAACCTCAGTTAATCCAGTAGTAAATAAAAGAATAAAATGTTTTGAAACTTATAGTACCGATAAAACTATGTATTAGGAAAGAAAAACAATGGTGCCGATTCCCTTATTCACAAACTAAACTAAATTTAAGTTCAGTGCATCTTTTTCTTTCTATTTCATTTAAGGAAAGGACAGAAGATAAATTTTAGTTTAGTCCTGTCAAATTAATCAGCGCTTGACGTAAATTGACGTAATTTTAGTAGGCAAGTTTTTAATCATGTCTAAACTTATATGGAGTAGTGACAGGCGCTGATTAATTTGACAGGACTAAACCAAAATTTTTCTTTTGTCCTCTTCTTAATGAAATACAAAGAAAAAGATGCACTGAACGTACGTTAGTACTTATATCTCGATGCACTGAACTTAAATTTAGTTTAGTTTGTGAACAAGGGAATCGGTACCAAAGGCTGGCATTGACTAAAATTAAAATTGGATAAATACTTGTCATATCGGCAGTTCTTTCGAAAACATTGTCAATCGGAGACAAAAGTCCCGCTGCCGATTCCGCCAAACATCTTAAGAAAGCTTGGTATTTCACAGCTCCACCACTACTCCATAACGTTTTATTCATTTTGGATATGTACAAAAGCAATAATAATTGACAGATATTTGAAATTAATTGAAATACAACTGCAAATTTAACACAATGACAGAGAAGAAACACTATTTTATTTGTCAACTGTAGGAAAATAAAGTAACAGTTGACAAATAAAGTAGTGTTGCCAAAAATAATGTATTTTAGTTCCAACTGTCACCGCATCAGACTCTTTTTTACCAAGCTGTAAGTGTGCCTACCGTCTACTTGAGTTTTTTATATTATAGCACGAAGATTTCACACCCTTATCGAAAGTCAAATGGGGTGCGACACGTAGTTTTGAATCGTACGCGTACCATGAGTGCGGGTACGATTCAAATCTCGGTTCGTTTGAAATCCACCATTTGGTGCAACATGACTTCTTGTTGCTAACTTTATAGTTGATACTCTTTTTTTTTTGTGGGTGGAAAATCATCAAATGACGTCTCCCACTCTGGGTGGAGCGGGAGGGCGTGGAGAGGGCGCCTTATTCGGAACAGGAACCTGGTGAAACAGCCATGTCCAATTGAGTCCATGTTAGGACACCGTGGTGCCCCTGTAGCCATTCCTCACAGAAGGGATTTTTTTTTGTGGTTGGGGAAATCTTCAAATGACGTCTCTCGCTCTTGGGTAGAGCGGGAGGGCATGTCAGACTTTTACTGACTAAAACCCACCCGTGTTCCTTCAGTTGCCCATGTGCCAGGACCACGGTGTCTGTTTCGAACAAATCTCACGACCCTGGCAGGCACCGGTCCTAGCAGACCCCTTCAGTACTGCTGACATCTCTTTGAGGCGCGCGTGGAACACTTTGCAATTACTCGCCACCCGCAAGCCCGCGCCTACGGTGGCCGCTACAAGGCGTCATACAAGGCGACGAGGGGACTTACTAGAGAATTGGCAGCAGCGTTCTATATGCATTTTACGACCATACTGTGATCTCCAACCCGCCTGTCAAGCATGGCGATTATGGCAAAGCCCCCCAAATTGGGGGAGGCCTAAGTCCAGCAGTAGACGTCTTACGGCTGACATGATCATGATGGATAAAATTCTTGTCAGTATGACAGTTAAATAAATATCTTAGGACAACCAACACACCGTTACCTGATGATCCCAAACTAGGCAGAGCCTGTACTATGGTAACCAGACAACTGATAAATATACTTATATATTTCTAAATACATACATATTATAGATAAATTATTACACCCAGACACAGAACAAATGATTGTGCTCATCACACAAAGATTTGTCCTGGGTGGGAATCGAACCCACGACCTCAGTTTTAGCAGTCAGGGTCACTAACCACTAGACTAACAGGCCAGTCAAAAGTTGACGTGAACTGTCTTCATTCTGAAACATTCCTTGTATCATTGAGTTAATATTTAATTTTTATAGTTGTTTGGATCATTTTGAACAGTCTGTCCGTCCTGATATCATTGATGCTGACTGATGCTGCTGCGTGGGAGTCCGCTATTGACTCTGAGGGGACTTACTGCCGCAATGAAGAATGTTAACTAATTTTGATTATTAGCACTCCAAATTTTCTGTCAAAAATATAATATACTAGTGAAAGAATTACTTCGATACGTCAATTAGTTTCCGATTTAGTAGTATAACAAGTTGTAACCGCACGACGCGGGCTGCCGGTGATGGTGTGACGTCATCGCACAACACGCTCAGTCTGGCTCACTCAGTGCGCTCGCGGTCGCTCGCCCGTGCCGTCGAAATTATACCAAAATACTTTTAAAAATGTCCAATCCAAATACTAGGAAATCATGTGTTGTGCCTAAATGTAAAAATACAACTACCAATTCGCCAGAAAAGTTGTTTTTTATAGTATGTTTACAGCCACCTCTGCTGGCGGCACAATCTTCGCAGGTTACATTTAAAACTTCTTGATCTTTTTCATTGCATTCTAAACTGCAATGATAAGGTGTGGTACCTACGTACGCGGTGGTCTGGCGTGATTCTACATTTAACCGTACATAAATCACCTACTCTTTTTTACTTGAACATAACCAATAGCATCATCGCCATAGCTCTCTTGCCGATCTGAAATAAGTTTCAAATAAAAATAAATAGCCTTTACGTATTTTGTTAGTAAAAAAATACAAATAAATAAAAAAGGTTTAGTAGATCTGTTCAAACATCTACATCTATACATCTATACAAATAAATAAAATTGGAGTGTCTGTTTTTAATATTAAAATAACTACTTTTTACTAAGTGTATATGGATGTATACATGGTACATATACCAAAACAACATTTTTTACAATTTTTGTCTGTCTGTCTGTCTGTCTGTTCGTTCCGGCTAATCTCTGAAATGGCTGGACTGATTTTGACGGAACTTTCACTGACAGATAGCTGATGTAACAAGGAGTAACTTAGGCTACTTTTATTTTAGAAAAAATAAATAATAGTTTAAAAAAACTAAAAACACGCTGAATTTTGAGACGTATGTCAGCGTAGTTTTCAAAGACAGTTTTTATGAAAAACTTTTTGTTAAATACCACGCGGACGAAGTCACGGGTAACAGCTATTACCTATAATATAACCTGAATTAACACATCTTACCGCGGTAGTACGTCCTCCTGCGTTAATTTCCGACATCCACGCGGGCGAAGCCGCGGTCAAAAGCTAGTTTGCAATAAAAATGTGCAATGTATTCATTTAAATTTACTAAGAATACCTACCTTTATATACATACGTACCTACCTATAGCTACAAAACTATAATACATATTTGTTGTCTTTAACGTAAAAATTTAATGGTAGGTAGGTACCTACTTCTACTATTTGAGTTGCATTCTTCCATTACGACATTAGTTGGGTATTTTGTTTTGATAAAACAGTTTAGAACAGATAAACTATAAAGCATAAGTAGTAGCAAGGAAAGTTTACTTACCTTTGCATTTTTATTCCTCGCATTTCGGCGCTAACGAAATCACTATTTGTTGATAAATAATGCGCAACCATTAATCCATCTATTTTAGGTAGATTATCCGATTGCCCTTTTTCGAATCCTTCATCCATTTTATTAATCGAATAATATTTTCTATTATTAGACTATTAACGTAATACGCGGACGAAAACACAACAAAATACTGCGCAAGCCATTACACCTACTATAACCGCTGGCGACTTGATACTAAGCGTTGTGACATGACGTCACAAGTGGTCACGTGACTGTTAGCGGGACTCGATATTTTTCGAAACTTTAAATGCCTATAAAATCAAAACTACTGGGTATTTTTGACTACAACAAAAACTAGTGTATTTATATACATACAGGCTTTACTGAGGCAAAATTTCAAGCGATTTGGCATACCTAGTAACATTCTCCATTGTGGCGTGCCCAGCTCTGGGTTGCGACAATCGTACCCACAATGTTGCCATGAGATCACGCCGGAGGTCTGTCCACCGTGTCGCAATTTATTGCGGCAGCGAAGTTTCACCTCGGCGTTTCGCGCCACTCCCAAATGTGCGCGAGGACCTTTGCCTCTAGATCCCATTGCGGCACTCTGGTAAGGAGGCTCGCCGCCTCACAGGAGACCGTGTGGTATCCCCGGACTAGCCGGATGGCAATGACTGTAAAGTGCTCAACTGTCACTTGTCAGTGTGCTGTCATTTGAATAGTGATTGTTATGACGTCATTAGACGTCACTCAAGTAATTTTATAAAATGATCATCAAAATAAAGTTAGGAATAATGATTAAATACCAGTTAATAAAATAAATTCTAACTTTAAGTAGCGATTCCTAGTGCCTAGTCTTGAGGATCTTTAAAACAAGGAATTAGTTGTCATTTTCATAGCAAGATTATTTTTCAGAAGTAAGAATTTCTTAGGTTTAATTTTTTAGGTTTCTACCTAGATTTACTAACGACAATTAATACACGATCTTTTTTACAGATACTCCATGATAACCTCGCCGACTAGATGATGGATTTATTAAAAACACCATCTGTCCAGTCTTTGTTAGACTCTGACTTGGAATCAGTTGAAAGTCTTCATTATTTGGATTTGGATATTGAAGAGGTGAAACCAATCTTTAAGTTATTATAAATTATTGTACACCTTACATGCATTTATCTGCAAAAGTCTAATAGACTACAATTTAAATGGAATACCTTTTAAATTAAATACATATTTTGCATTTTCCACTTTTCAGTTTCGATACATTATCAAGTTATCGCCTGTTACGCCCACCTCTCGCGCTAATGATACTCATTATTATCAACTGTTTCACAAATATTCAAATTGCTTTTATTCTGCTAATGAACCAAGTAATTGATAAGTGAAAATGTAAATAAATATGTTTCAGGGAAAATATAATCCTGTTATTTCCAAGGTGTAGTGTAAATAATTCTTATATTGTTTTTGTCATGAATTGAAGCTAGATTGTTGTTGTTTATGATTTGTTGCTTAAATTGAATATTAAATAGTTTAGTTTAGTCAAAAATTGAGGCATATTAATAACAGCTGCATGGATTGATCGTTCAGGTTAAGCTACGCTTGCCGCTGTGGGTCCGTGGATGGGTGACCGTCTTTACATACCACCCTTCCGTGCCTTGGAAAGCACGTTAAGCCGCTGGTCCCGGCTGTCTTTCATAGATCTTAGACAATTGTTACAGGTCGTCAGAAGCCCGAAAGTCTTGCAACCAGTCTTACCAAGCAATATCTTATAACCCAGTAACTGGGTTGTGGAGGTCAGATAAGCAGTCGCTCCATGTAAAATACTGGTACCCAGCTGCATCCGGTAAGACTGGAAGCAGACCCCAACATAGTTGAGAAAAGGCTAGGCAGATGTTGGGTTAGTCAAAAAATAGGTTTTTAAAACCTTAGGGTAATTTGCAATGGACCAGATTTTTGGTAACTAAAAAAGATGTTCTTGGCCACTGAAGGATTATCCAGGATCATTGCAAAAATTGGCATATGATATGTGGTTCTTAATAGCCACTATGAGCACTGATTACTAGCTACATTGGAGCTATGTTCTAGCCAACAAAAATAAACATGTAATTTTACACTTTGAAATTAGCCAGTCAGTGTTCAAGTTTTCTATTGTCCTAAAAAAACTAGTATTTGTGTAATCAACCCGATAAATTGAGATTATTGATATTGATATGTGGAAAAACTACCAAGCAACAGCTAGTTAGTAATACCATTATTTTGTCTTATTGGGTATAATAATATTTATATTTATGATAATTTTTATGAATATTATTTGGTGCCTATTGAAGTTGGCTTTGGCATAAAGTGCCTATTTTCTTTTCCACAGCTTTGAGAGGAAGTCAGTTTGACTGGTCTAGCCAACACTATATTTATTCTAACAACATACTTTTCAGTTAGATGAGATTGAATATGCATTGCCAGCAAGTGAGGCACCAACATTAGCAGAAGTCTTATCAACAGAAGAGGAAGACATTAAAAACAAAGAAACTAAATATCATGAAGACCCCGCTGCTTGCTCTGCATTACAAGTGGAATTCTTGCAAGGTGTATCACAACAGGTTTTACAAGCACAAGTATGTATTTTTGAATTGTAGCTCAACTACACGCTTTTTACCATACCTAAACCTAAACTAATCAGCACTGCTCTGCTGCTAAAGATGGATAAGGATGTAAGGGAAACAGCAAAACTCGATTAACACTTATTATTGTTTGAGACAGCTCTTTCCAGAACATTCTCATCATGTCATAGCTAAAAGTTTGTATTATGATCTGTTCTTCTGTTATTCTTAGATGTCCTTTGTCTTCATTAGATATTAATTGAAAAGCTGAAGTGTTAATTGACTGTCATTAGTTACTATACAAGAACAAACATTATTTTCCATGGCAGATGCGTAGCTGTAAGCTGTAGTGCACTGACATTTCACTAATGATGTTTAAGTCAACATAATACATAAACCAAAAAAAGGTCAAAGGGTCGTGTTGTATAGATAAATATAAAATATATTTTTCTTTGTTTTATAGGAAAGATCATCAGCAGGTACTGCAACAGCACTTAGTGTGGGGACTGACACAAAATTAACAGTTGGGACGGCACATGGCCACCTACTGTCATTTCATGAACAAACATTGAGATGGGTCTGTGATTTAAATACTGACCGAGGAGCAGTATCATGTTTGGCATACAATCAAGACTGCACTCGGCTCCTCGCTGGGTACGCAAGAGGGCTTATATGTCAGTACGAAAGTATACGTGGAACTATATTAAGACGCATTACGCTAGGTGGGGAATTATGGGGCACCTTACGCGTCACGTGGGCTGGCACATCTGGACTGGCTCTCGATACAGGCGGATCTGTTTGGTTGATAAAGTTTTCTCGACCTCTAGGAGTGCGATCGGCACGTTCTTCTTGCTTGTTCTCCGGTGCACGAGGAGAAGTAGTAGCGATGGCGGCTCGGGATGCTCGTATTTTAGCACTAGCAACACTGTCGCGCGTAATTATAGTAGCTGGAGGTCGGGCGGCGGGAATACGCCTCACTGGCCCTCCAGACACTCTCCCAGTCCTAGAGTGGAGTGAAACAGACGAGCGAGTATTAGTATGTGCACGTTCTAAAACATTGCAATGGCTATCATTGACCATTACCGGTTCAACTATATCTCTGAAACCAATAAAGAGGGTCGAATTAGCGACATCTCCCTTATGGCTTGGCTGGCTTGGAGGTAATCTCGCTATTTTCGACGCAGATGAAAATCTAAGACTGTGGGGAGATGACTACGATAAACCCTTAGATCTTTCACATATGGAACCAGTCTACGCCTCAGCGTTTTTCAAGGTATGTACCAAGTTACTGACAGTTTGTAAGGTATAATACACAGTCCACATACAATTACTCAATACACTGACCAAAATCTGTTTTGTGGTAGGTACTCATTTTTTTTTTTACTATCGTAGTCTTATCACAAATGTTCTTTCTTGCTCAATCTGCCTATGAATCCCGTTATAGCAGCGGGCCTTATTTTTGCGGTGGCTGAATAACCAAAATGTATGTATCCAAGACTTCAGCCCTGCAATGTATTTTTTCAGGGGCATTGGACCGACGGACGTGTGTCGCGAGCGATGTGCACAGCTGGCGTGAGTGCTCTTGGAGGCGCGTGCGTATCGGCCGGTGCGCTGTCGGTACTGGGCCGGCGCGGCATCGTCCGAGTACGGCCACGGCACTTACTTGCGAGGGCACAGGCTTTATTGTCTTCAGGACGGCATTTGAATGCATTACGCTTACTTTGTTCTACCCAGGGAACGGAGGCGAAGTCCTTAGCTTATCAATTCATTGACAACATTTCTGAAAGACCACACATCTTGAGTAACAAACAAGTGGCTGACCAAACTGTCAAGTTGTGTTTAAAGTATAATCTAAGGTTGGTTCCATTTTATTATATCGTTCCCTATCAACCTTTTTTTTGCCTCGGTCAGTTATTATTCTAAGCAATTATAATATTTTATAAATGCTTAGGGAGGAGTTGTGGACTCGCTTGTGGGAACAATGTTGTGACGAAAAGGCCTTCGTGGAAGCATTAGGCGACGCGGCAGCACGTGGAGAGCTTTCGACGGATGACTTGTCTCCCTCCCCAGACTCCACGCAGGTGATTTATGCATTTGGATCTTCAGTTTCGACTATTGATTGGAACTCAGTTGTGATTATAATCCACACGTTATATGTTTTCAGGCACTAATTGAGAAGCTGGTGGATTTTGAGCCGACCTTGGTAGAGCGCGTAATAGCGTCGTTGCCTTTAACGTCCATCGATCCTCACCGCGCAAGCGTCCTCACCAGAGAGAAAGGCCTGTGGCGAGCCGTCGGCGCCATCGCCGCAGCACTCGGTAACTAAACTACCTGCACGTGTATACACAATCTTAGATAATGTACAATACGTACATGTATTGAACCTAATTTACCGTTATGCAGTCGTACGTTAATTTTTAAATGACTGTTTGTAGTAAAAAGGCTCGAAGTTCACGGTCACAGGGACGTAAAAATAGCGCAGCGAAAATTTTTCGCGCACTTGTTCTTCAGCACTCAGCATAACGCTAAAACTTGAAAATCAAACAGTGTTTCGACGAACTGGAATGCACCCTGATAGATTCTCAATGGTCGTTTCAACATCGAGAGTTGAATTAATATACAGTGCGTGATAAAATCCCGCTGCGATATTTTGAGGTCCGATCGAACGTCATCCAATTAATTGCCGTTAAAACGGAATTTGAATTACGGCGCTTTGATAATTTTGCCGTTAGAAAGCGTGTTTAGAACTGTATATTTAAGGCTAGCATAAAGGCCAGCCACGTCTTAACGCATGGCTAAAATTCCTCTCACCAATTTCAATGATGATGTTTACTCTATTGCCGTAAAGGTTCAAGTATAAAGGAACTATTTTATGAAAAAGTCACCAACGGAATTAAATGAACTTGGAGGGTTGTGTAGAAAAACGATTAAAATAATAATAATATCTTAGGACAACCAACACACTGTTATCTGATCCCAAACTAGGCAGAACCTGTACTATGGTAACCAGACAACTGATAAATATACTTATACAGTAGAGTCCGTTTAGTACGACTTCGCATGTAACACCCAACCGTTTTTAGCGACGTAAGTATAGGCGCGTGTTTGGTTTTAATATGAGCCACTATGAAAGTACATCCGTTTATTACGACTCCGCTTACAGCGACCGCTTTAACGACGGAATTTCACACAAAATTGTCCGGTTACAACGACGACGAGCGTTGACGTGTTTACAAATAAATCGTAGGTAAGAAACTATCTCCGCCCCGCGCTTCCCTCTTGCCTGGACGTCACTGATTCAAATGCGACTGTTTAGTTTACGGCGTTAATTTGCGGGTGATGCGTGATCTTGCGTACAAGAATGGCTTCTACAAAACGAAAAAGTTTCTCTGTTGAAGAAAATAAATAATAAAATATGTACATTATGTGAATTAAATGAATATTTTGATTCGATTTTATTTTTTCTCTTGGTCACGTAAATATTATTAAATACATAATGTATGCATGTGTATATATGAATGTGATTTGAATAAAAATCAAAAATTGCCTTTTCGTTTAGTACGACTTCCGCTTAGTACGTCGTAATATCACCGGTCCCTTCACCGTCGTTATAACCGTATTCTACTGTATATATTTCTAAATACATACATATTATAGATAAATTACACCCGGGCACAGAACAAACGATTGAGCTCATCACACAAACATTTGTCCTGGGTGGAAATCGAACCCACGACCTCAGTCTTAGCAGTCAGGGTCACTAACCACTAGACTAACAGGTCCGTCTCGAATAATTAAGTAGGCCACATAAATTACTCAAACTGCCAGATCATGATTACAACTAAGAAAAAATAAATAAAAAGGACTCACATAGTCTTCACATCTATACCGGATGACATTTTTTACCGTCTCGACCTTCATATGGTGTGTTGTGTAACTAGAATAGAAGGCAGGAAGGCCTTCAGATTCATCGTAGGTGACTAAAGGAGCGCGGGACACGGGCGGAAAGGGATGCGTGTGCGGCTCGTGCGCCTGAGAAAGATCAATGAGGCTGCCTATTGGCTGGCTTCAAAGGGTAGGACCGTGCTACGAAATCATTGATACATGCCGTGCATTAAGTAGGGTGCGTGTGATTTGAGTTTCGATAGGTTTTTAATTGTTTTTTTGTTTTTTTTTTTCCAAATTTCTGTTTTTGTTGTTCTAGTATGAAAATGTTACTTTAAATGTGTAATATTTATTGCTAGATCAATTTCATTACATGTTATTCAAAAATAAAAATATCAAAAATTTCTATGCCAAAGGCTTCTACTCCGTTCACCTATTACCCCCATTTTTTTTCAAGACGTTAAAAAATGTCACCCGGTATATATAAAAATGAATCCCTATTTCCCTTGGTCACGACATCACGCGTGAACGGCTGGACCGATTTCACTTTTTTTTTGTTTGTTGTTTTTGTATTTGTCAGGAGAAGGTTCTTATGAAAGAAAAAAAATAAAAAATTGCGCGGAAAATTAGAAAATTTAAGAACAACCATATCATAGTACAATGTAAACTTTTTTAATGTAACATTATGACATTTGACATAGAATTGACAGAATGCGTGCTCAAATATTCATACATCAAAGAGACAGGACAACGTCTGTCGGGTCAGCTAGTTCACAATAAATAAAACAATATGATACTTTACAAAGTAAATATTCATGTCATTGCATTGTATAAGAATTATCAATGTCAATGTGCATATAACAAATAACGAATATAATTTTGTTGGTCAAATCATTTGATGACCATGTAGATTGGTGTCTGAAATGGTCTTTTGAGGAAAGAACCACACAGATTTGAGTGGACCTGTCCAGTAGGTGTCCGCATTTGTCAGTTATCATACAGCTCAACTTGGAACTTAAGGAGCTCAACGATTCGACGAATAATACCAAAGAAAGAATATTTGGGTAGGCCGCATAAACAACTCAAACTGCCAGACCATAATCAAAAGTGAAACAATGACCCACATAGTCCTCAAATTCTCAATAATTAAAGTAATATAATACTTCATACAATTAATATTAATGTCATGTAAAAAAAAGAAAAAGAAAATACCGTAATTTTTTTTTTTTTTAAACAAATTCAGTGTACGTTTATTGGAGCAGCTCAATCCCAAGCAGTTTTATCCTCAATATAGTCTTTAACAGTAGTCAGTATAATAGGCTTTCTGACATAGTTTACGTTTTATAAAAGATCTGAATTTATTCAGGCTAAGTTCTTAATGAGACTAGGAAGTTTATTATAAAAACGTATACATTGGCATGTAAAGGAGTCACCTATTTTTTGGAGCCTGGTTGTAGGGACAACAAAGTGTTTGTTTCTAGTATTTACATTATGGATATCACTGTATCTTTTAAAGAGATTAATATTTTTATGTGCATAGAAAAGATTTTCATAAATATACTGAGAAGGCACAGTCATTATATTTATCTCTTTATATTTGTCTCTGAGGCAGTGTCTAGGACTTAATTTATTAATTGAACGAATTACCCTTTTTTGTAAAACAAAAATTGTCTGAACATCGTCGGCATTTCTGCACCACAGAATACCGTACGACTTCACTTCACACTATGAAAATAACTAAAGTAAACTAAACGGGTTGTCTCTAAATCAGTTAAATCACGAATTTTCTAACGGCGTATGCTGCAGAGGTTAGGTTTTTGACAATTTATCTATGTGGGGGCCCCATTGACGCTTGGCATCCAGAGGTGTGCCTAAGAATACTGTGGTACTATCTCATTGTTATGTCCTTATCGAATAAACTATTATTATTATCTGTTATTATAATTATAACTAAGGCGAAATATGAATTGATTTCTATCAGTCGATACTTACATACATTTTAAAGTTTCACCCATTATCCACCTTGCATCCATGTATGTATGAAATAGGTACTATAAATTACTTATTAGCATCTACTGCACCGTCGCGTCTCAGAGTAAAGCACGGCTGGCGATGTGTAGTTCTGGGGACACGCGGTGGTCCCTATAACTGTTACTGAACGGGATAGTAGGTGGACACAATTAGCCCAAGTACGCGTGGGAGATTTTTCCTTTGCCCTGGATTTTCAACTCTCGGTTTTGAGCCGATTATGAGAAACCAACAGAGTGAATATTGAAGCAGCTAAGCACTGCGTTGAAAATACGGTGCGTGATAAAAAATCACCCGTGGTTACGAGGAGTTTATTCGCCAAATTTTCTCGAGTCTTCAGAGATTGTTTAAGGGGCCTATACACAGCGAGCGCGAGAGAAAATTAGGTATTGAAGCGCTACTCACACAGCGGTAGACGCGCGCGCCCCGCTCACGCACACATAGATGTTTACATAGTGGTTTGCGCGGCAGGAACCTTGAAGATAATATTAAAAATAGAAGTGGATACTAATTGTTCTTTTTATTGCATTTGTACTTAGTGAGGAAAGGAAAATCTCGCGACAAGCTTTTATGATCATCTAAATTGTGTATAATAAGCCTATAAGTTGACTGTTAAAATTTTAAAGCAAAATTTTATTTTCTTCTTTTCAGAGCATTTAAATAAAAGCTTTTTTTTTAAAAGGTTTTTGCTTTAATTTATTTTTTTTCTTTTTAGTCATCGCTGGCTAGGTTTCTGAGTCTGTTCATCTCATTCAACGCATCATTGTTGCAAGGTCGTTTGCTGGTTAATTTCGAACAGTCTAGCTCTTCAATAAGGAGACCTAATGATTTTACCCTACTTAAGGCCACGTATGCTTGACCAGCAGCAAAAAGCTTCGAGCCTAAGTAAACAACGACGTGTTAGATGGATTAGAGCAACGGAGCTTATAATCACCATATTTATTTAACCTGCATTTTTATTCTCAGCGAGCCCTTTCATGTAATACCCATACTATAGGAAAGCATAAAAAACTTCATAAGTCCGCCATATTGGATTAAGAGTGATGTCAGAATATTTTTCTAATTATTCTCAGCAAGCCCTTTCATTTGATACCCATATTGCAGAAGTGCATAAAAAATAACTATTCCGCCACCTTGGATGTTCCGCCATATTGGATTTAGAATGACGTCACATTATTTTCGAGTTACTCTCAACAAGCCCTTTCATTTGATACCCATATTGTAGAAGTACATAAAAAATAACTATTTCACTATCTTGGATGATCCGCCATATTGATGAAGCCCTTTCATTTGATATCCATACTGCAGAAGTGTATAAAAAATAACTATTCCGCTATCTTGGATTTAGAATGGCGTCACATTATTTTCGAGTTACTCTCAACAAGCCCTTTCGATTGATACCCATATTGCAGAAGTGCATTAAAAAATCTTGGATGTTCCGCCATATTGGATATAGAATGACGTCACGTTATTTTTCGAGTTACTCTCAACAAGCCTTTTCATTTGTTACCCATATTGTAGAAATGCATAAAAAATTACTATTCCGCCATCTTGGATGGTCCGCCATATTGGATTTAGAATGATGTCACATTATTTTTTGAGTTACTCTCAACAAGCCCTTTCATTTGATATCCATATTGTAGAAATGCATTAAAAATAACTATTCCGCCATCTTGGATAGTCCGCCATATTGGATTTAGAATGACGTCACATTATTTTCGAGTTACTCTCAACAAACCCTTTCATTTGATATCCATATTGTAGAAATGCATTAAAAATAACTGTTCCGCCATCTTGGATGGTCCTCCATATTGGATTTAGAATGACGTCACATTATTTTTCGAGTTACTCTCAGCAAGCCCTTTCATTTGATACCCATATTGCAGAAGTGCATAAAACTAACTATTCGGCCATCTTGGATGGTCCGCCATATTGGATTTAGAATGACGTCACACAGTTTATCGTGTATTGTCATCCAAACTAAACGTGTACACAAAATTTCAGCTCAATCGGTTGAAGATATCTGCTTCAAAATTGAGTAGCAAGAATTCACCCGAACAAACATACATACATACATTGCAAGTTAAATAAAAGCTTTTAACAAATAAGAAATGACAATAATATACAAAATACGTGCAGAAAGAATCGAGCGTAAAAATCTTAAATTTAAAAATTATTATTGTTCTCAGTTCTGACTGCGGGAGTTCCGACTACTGTGCGGGGGATCTAGTGTACGCACAGGCCACAATTTGCCACGTATTTTTTTACTAAGAGCGACGTGGAGCTACGTGCTCTCACCTTGTAGACGCTTGGTCGACTGAGCTCTGCAGTTCGAACACTGCCATATTAGAAAGTAATACTCGTCGCCATAGTAAATTGTATGGAGATTTCGGGCGTGAAAATTGAGAAAGTTTGCGAATTTTTTACGCAAAACAGAAGTATCATTATGGAAAACTAAAACATGCACTGGGTTCACTGTTCCTTATGGTTTTTATATATATATAAATTAAATAGGGGCCTTCTTGTTTTAAGCCTTAAGTTATCAAATTACGGCAGTGCTTTTTACACGTTTTTAGTGATTTTCAATATTTATCCCCAACCTGATTATTGCATGGTCTAGTAAAACTCTTGAGCTAGCTAGATGTATTTTTTCGTGGCAATTACTTTAAGTTTACTATATAAACTTATTGAAATCCCATAACACTTTTCATCACATTTGGGTACGTTGGGCACATATGTGCCCGATAAATACATCGGACATCGTCAGAACCGCCGGCACAATCTTTTTGCGCAACTGCCATGTAAGACTGTAGCCAGAGCCGAATCCCCTGTCTGTCGTACATTAAAGATGCTTAATGCCCTTCTGACTGCCAACCCTGAATGTGATGTGTTTGTTGATGAATGGAATAAAATCAAAGACTATATAACCACTTGACTGCGCATACAGTGCCCCGACGCTCGAAAACTATTAGTATTTTGTCGCCTATGCATAGGCTACGGTTCAAGTAACCATTTTAGTTGTGACCAATTGTTAGACCTCTGTGCACGCTAAATTAATGCAAATAATGTAACTTTATCTGCAATTATAACGCATCAAAATACCTTCATGCGCGGTGAAGTGGTTTAGGAAACATTCCAAGACTTCTAGTTTAAAAAAAAATCGCATAACTTTTGATCAGTAAGTAAATAGTACGAAAAATTATTGTGATTTAATCAGATTATGATCCACCGTAGGGGTCTATTTAAAATGGTGGTTTGGTAAACCAGCACACTGTGTGAGTTCCGCGTTGATGTCTTTTGGAAAAGTCTCGTTCTTTCATTAGACAATTCTAATGCATCTATCCCTTACTTTCACTTTGTATTTTTATCGTAAAAATTAGTGCTGTTACCTTTAATAGCTGAAAGTCTTTATCGAACATTAAAATTAAAATGAATGAAAATTTTATTCAATTCAAATACTGTGGCTTCTTTAGCTTCGTCTTGACAATCCGTTTGTAAACTGGCGCCAAAACTTCCGTGGCCATAGTACCTTCTGCCTTGGGGATGATATTCGACACCGTTTCTGATTGCTATTTCGTCGAATATGATAGTGGCGAAAGTTTTGTTCTTGGATTCTCTAGCTTTCATTTTATTAGTGATTGATTTTGATTCAATATGATTTCTTTGATTTTAATTGAGTATTTATCACAATTTTAAAATCCATTTTATCGATATCGCCTATTTTCCCTTAATGAAGTAGAGTAGCCCTACGATGGGCATACCTACGCAACTTGACCTTGAACTGACCAATTGCAGCCGCGCATTCTTCCTCTTCCCCCGGCCCGCAGTGGTGAGTCGTGTGCTAAGCAGAAATCGGCGTATACGCTCTCTAGTGGTTATATTCTCTTTGAATAAAATTATGCGTATATGTCTGGGGTTCTGTGAGAGAAATTATGCAAGGGAGTCCTCTGTTCCATATTAGTTTTTATTTACGTAATTGTTTAAATTTATATTAGTATTGTCAACCTATCATGTTTCTATGTTAATTAATGTAATTGGTGTTGTGCCGTTTTAATTAACTATAAATAAATAAATAAACACGATTTCCTATTGCTGAGCCTTAATAATAAGTTTATTTTCATAAATAGCAGATTTAACCACAGAACGAAGAATAAGGAGAAGTGCCCCTACACTGGCTAAGCACGGGAACCAGTGTCGCCAAACTCACACATTTGCATATCAAATTATCCATTACACACATAAAAAACAGTGATATGATTGGCTACAAATTACAAACGCAACTTTTACAAATCTTCGCCTTATTGCTTTCAAAAGTTATGTCTTATTACAACGAGTGAAAGTTGTTATTATTTGACATGACACAAACAATAAAAGCGTTTTTCGTCTAAAAACTTGAAATAGACAAATTTACAACGAGTTCAGCAACTCAACGCTAGATAGCGCTGTAACCAATTCATTCTATTCAGAACGCTAGCTCCTTTGAAATAGATGTCATATTCACATGCACTTGTAGTCTCTGTTGGTGAGTAGCAAAAAAAAGTAAGAGAGGTGGAGATATATCGATATTTTAATATTGAAGTTACGTAATTTATTCGGGTGAGCAATGTAATAATTTGTTAACATCATACAAATGCTTAATAACGGAAAAGGTGGATTACCGTTAAATATCAATGTTAAAGAGGTACTTGCATAGAGTTATAATGGATAGAGAAGCTATCGTAAGCAAAATTCTTGCTCCATATGAGAAAGAATTAAAACTAAAGTTCGCTGCAGCGTTAAAACATTAGTTATGTCGTCTAAACAAACTATTAAAACATGCAGCGCTAGATCGCTTAGAGAGTACAGTTTTCTCGCGACCAAAACGTCGTAAGCGCCGTGTATTTCATGGCGCTTACGCGTTTTGTCCAACGTAGTATAACAACACGATGCCTTCATAGATTATACACCGCAGAAGAGGTACAGCTACGATACCGCTTTTGTACCTACAAAACTTCATTAGAGTAAATTCATACTCTATTTCAAAATTTATAACTGTTAAATAAATAGAATTCGTCTTGCGTCTGTACATTAAACATAAAATAATTACAAATAATCTTTCACACTTTCCCAGTAAATAAAACGATAAAATTACCGATGAAAACTGACACCTGATGATTCGCTGACATTTTTTAATGTATTTTTGCAGTATCGAAATACGCACGTCGTCATATTTTCTGAAATTTGTCAAAAATTCGTTGATATTATAATTTTACTAAAAAGAAAGAAAGTAAATTATTCAAAAATATCAAACTGGTTACAAACAAAAAAAAACACTTTTTAAAAACACCACGTGAAGTCTAGGTTCAGACGTATAATTTTACCTACAACCGGTTTTGTAATGGGACATCTGCATGTTTTAGTCTATGATTATATATGGCGTTGCATTTAAATGAAGATTTATCTTTTATCTTGTGGTATTACGATATTATTACCTATTTATTCGCTTGAACAACAAATTATTTTACTTACTTGCCTTTTCAATTGTTATTTAATTAGAATTATCGTAGTTTAATCTATTATGAGCGCTGATCCGTACGCGCCCACGCTCCATGAATGTCAAAGTCGCACTAAAGTAAGGTGTACGGATTGCAGTACAGTTCAGTCGAACAAAGCGAGTGTTCGGATCGCGAAATCTAGTGCGTAGTACATATATATCGATGGGTACTTGTATGTTTGTATGTAGGGGGGTAATATTATTTTCATAAAATCAAGTACGCGGGCGAAGCCGCTGACAAAAGCTAACGATAAATGAAACGATAACAGATAGTACTAAAAATATTTACTGACCTTGAAATAACAAATATTTATTTAATAATTGCCATTTTGATAGTCGAATATTAATATATTATGCCGTGATAGCTTTCATTAAGACAGTAATATGATTAGGCGTAGGAAAATCCCCTAATTGATGATAGCTTATATTTTGGAATATTGATGACCCAATAAACTGGTGCATTATTTTAGCCATGATATAATCTTTATTAAATATGTGACCGTCTTTTAAAAATATTTCGGATATCTGACATATCTTAATCACAGTTTCTGATGGGCATAATAACCCCCTCTAGCCTTACCTATAATAAATCTATGTAATTATTGATTTGTTTTTCTGTTACTAAAGCACTAACGCAAATATCACACTTAATTCTTTTAATCAACTGTCTTATTATATAACCATCTATATGAGCTATTCTAATATTCTAACCATCTATATTATTATATATTGGTGCCGATTCTGTTGTACAAAATTCTCTAAACTAAACTAAAAATCACTAAAATTTGGTTTATTCCTGTCAAACGACGATTTTCTATTCTGAAATAGACTAAAGTGACACAACTTAACTATATTTTAGTTTGACAGCACTAAGATTGCACTGAGTTATTAGTTTAGTGAAAATGACAATTTTGCTATTCTGAGTTTGCCACTTTTCACTAAAAATTTAGACTATAATAATTTATTTTGACTAAATCTGACTATTTTTAATCGCGATTAAAAAGGTGTGGAATATAACTAGTGGTCATGACCAAAAATTCACACCAACGCCTCGCCTTCACGTGCAAAAACAGTGCTGTATTTTTTCTTTTGCTTATATCTCGAAAATGGCGTGTCCTATCGCAAAAGTAATGAAATTTTCGACCCCCTTTGCTAACCCCGGAAGATATAAATCTCAACACGTGGGTAATATTTTTTTTATATTTTTCAAACAAAAAGTGAAAAATTCCATATAAAAACTTTTTTACAAAAAAAAAAAAACAACCGACTTCCTTAAAAACACTACAAAGTGAAAAATAACTTTAATTTCGGAAGTCGGTGTCTTAGGATCTGTATTTATGGTTTTTTTGCCACCGACTTCCGAAATTAAAGTTATTTTTCACTTTGTAGTGTTTTTAAGGAAGTCGGTTGTTTTTTTTTTTGTAAAAAAGTTTTTATTTTTAAATTTTTAGTTGTGGTATCCACCCCGCACTAATTCCAAACAAAAATGCATATTTATGCGATAGCAGAAATCGCGGTTGATTTGCTGTCATTTTTTAAAGAGTTCCAGTGTCTGTGTCCCGAACTCATCATCAGATCTATATGAAAATTATATGGGACCATTTCGGAATAAACCCCTTTCGAACAAAAAAATAATTTTGCAAATCCGTCTATATATGACGGAGTTATGGCCGAACATACATAAAAAAAAAAACATAAACATCCGAATTGAGAACCTCCTCCTTTTTGAAGTCGGTTAAAAACACGTCCAGGCTGCCCCCTTGCGCGCGCCTTCGTCTCTAAAAAATTCATTGCGTAGCGCACACAAGGACCACGTTGCGAAACCAAAAGAAAAAAAAAAACGACGTTGATTGTCAAATTCGTTTTTAGTCGTGTCAAAATAATTTTTAAATTTAGAGATTTTTTCTTGCAGAATAGCGTTAAAATTCTCATAGCCAAAAGTAAGGAATTTTAGAGATAGTTTAGTTAGTTTAGTTCGGTGTACAACAGAATCGGCACCATTGATTCCTTATTAAAATCAGACAAAATTATCGATACCGACTTACTTTACGGTTGTGTCCCATCCCTAATCGAGTAGCGTCGAAGTTACTAGAATTTTGATTATGATTTTCCAGACGACGACCAAGTGCATTTAGACTTTGTTCCAATGAAAATAAGGTTGTTTATAGTTTGCATTGAAGTCATAACATGTGGTATTGTAATTAAAATCAATTATATGAAAAATTAACAAAGTTTAGTACGTACCGATGATACGATACACCTCCACAAGATACATATTTTTTTCTGTTTTCGTTTTTGCAGATCAAAACCGCCCAACAAGGCATAATTTGAAATATTTCGCGAATTTCTGAGACTACCAATCGCGTCAAGTATCTGACGGCGAATAAGCTAAATGTTGCATATCTGTGCTTAATGTCGACACGCGCGCGATAGCTGAGGGGCAGTTCCTCTAGTTTTCTTTATTCCGTGGATTTAACAAATAAGTTGAAGAGGCCTTCTTTTAAGTATGGAGTTGAATAACCTGTAACAGAAGACCTCCGTCTTCCATATTTATGTGTATAACATACAAAGCCTCTTAGTACTACAAAATTTAACAAACTCGGTACAATAACAAAATTAAGACTGCATTATTTAAAAACGAATTTATTTGGTAAGGTCTCTTTTTTGTTGGGAAATCATCAAATGACGTTTCCCGCTCTGGGCGGAGCAGTAGAGCGTGTCAGACTTTTACTGACTAAAACCTACTTGTGTTCCTTCAGTTGCCTGTGCCAGGGCCACGGTAGTTTTATCGAACAAATCTGCAACCCTGGCAGGCATCGGTCCTCGCGGACCCGTACAATTTGTGTTGACATATCTTTGAGGCGTGCGTGGTACATACGTAACGCGCCGTCGACCTGGTCCTTACCGAGCGGTGAGCTACCCATTGCTCGCCGCCCGCAAGCCCGCGCCTACGGTGGTTGGGAGTCCGCAATGGACTCCCGACGCCCGGGGCGTCTCCTTCAGCGTTTATTTAGGTACTTGAATTCTTAATCTCGAATTATTTATACTTCATAGCCACTAACTGGACTGTCTCATCATTAGATATTGATGAGATTTGTTTTTAAAAGTATGCGTGTGATAACCGTGTGGCTCGGCAGGCGGCGGCGGTGGCGCGATGCGCTCGCTGGCGTCGCACGTGACGACGCGCTGCGGCCGCGACTGTTCGTGCGCGGGCGGCGCGCTGGTGCTGGCGGCGGCCGACGCGCTGGCGGGGCGCGGCGCGGCCGGCCGCCCGCTGCCGGCTCACGCGCGGCCCTCCGCGCGCCACGACGCGCTGCATGCTTTACTCGCCACCGTAGAGGTAACTATGCTCCTGAAACCCAGCACCCTAATTGCGTAACACACTATTAATCGAGCACTCACTATTAGAGCAGTGCTGGCCCAGTGGTAACGACCGCGACTTACGAGTAGTAGGTCGTGAGTCCGAGAACCCAAGCAGGCGCTTTACTTTATGTACATTATTTCATCACCACTTCTCTCAAAACGGTGAAGAAAAACATCGAACGGCATGTCGCATGTGCATATGTGACATCTACCAACCCGCACTGGACCCGCGTGGTGGATTACGGCCTACTCCCTCTCACCGAGGGACTATATCCCAGCAGTGGGAACATTATTGGCTGCTGATGATGACTATTAATCGGAATCTAAATAATTTTCCTTCCACGTTCGCATTCGCATTGAATAGACGTGTTTACCGGTCAAGCTTAATATTATTTAAATAGTTTTGAGTAAAGCTGAAATAAACCATAGTCTAAAGTACCTAAGGTCTAAAACTAACTGTCGCCTCGCTAATTCGTTCGATCACGCGCTCAGTGTCGTGTTTTAGATAAGGAACGCTTTGCACTGTATACGCAAGGTTTATAGAGAAATCAACATGTTACGTTCACCTAAAGAAACTACCTACGCGTCGCAACCCGAGTTATCTACATGCGTTAGAGAAGACGCTGACTTCGTGTCCTCGAGAAAAAGAAAACAACGTGAGTCTGATGAGGAAATTTCTGAATTGCGTTGTGAATTAAGGAATATGTTCTCAACTATGAAAGAAGATCAAGACTCAAAATTTTCCAGTCTGAATGAAATGATTAAAGAAATCAACGACCAAAACAAAGAAATAATCCAGTCTAATACAATCCTGCAGAAAGCTTTAGATGAGTCTGTGACCATGTGCAAAGAATTAATAAATATGAAAATACTTTGTTAACCAATGCCTCCTCATTTGTTAAAATAAATGTTCTTGAAGGTCAAATTGAAGACTTGCTAAGAAAACAGCGAGAGACTACTATTGAAATTAAAAACGTGCCCATATGTAACATTGATAACCTAAGCGAAATTGTATCTCACCTGCACAAAGCAATGGATTTACCCATCTCCCCTGGTAATATTCGGCAAGTATATAAAAAGAAATCTAGCCGAAACAACGTTATTGTTGTTGAGTATCAAACAGTTAAATCGCGTGTAGATATACTTAATGCTATTAAATCATATAATCAGAAGCACAAGGAAGACAAATTGAACACAAGTCAACTACAGATTACGGGTGAGAAACTCCCAATATATGTTACAGAATCCCTAACTCCTAATGCACGTAAATTACATTATTTAGCCCGAGCTCTGCAGAAAAAGCACGAGTTTAAGTTCTGTTGGGTTTCCAATGGCAGAATTTTCATTAAGAAAAATGAGGGATCTCCATCCATACTCATAAACTCCGCAGAACATATTGAAGGTATTGTTGCTGATATTGAGAACGTTCAAAGTGCCAATTCAAGAATATGACTTTTGATTAAAACCATATTATCATCTTTACATTGGTTTATTTATTTATTGTATGCTTATTTTTTACTTTTCGTTTTTGTTAAACTCTTAGTAGCCGTTAAATACACACATTTCGTTCTTAAAATGTATTCTTGTTTCTCAATTTGTCCGTGTTACTCAAAATTACAATTTCACTCCACACAATCACAACACATCATACACAGGATTCTGATAGACTGTATTCATTCATTATTTTGCATAATTACGCGTTTGTTTCATTTGGGCGTTTCCCTTAAGATTTTACTTTTTTTGTTAAACAATATGGTTGACTTAATTACCATCGCGTCAGACATTGATGAACACATCAATGTCGGGAATGCTCAATGTATAGACTTACCGGAAAATTGCATTTTTTTTTTGATAAAACTGATACCTATAAAGTGTTAACTCAAAACATTAGGAGTATTAATCATAATTTTGATGAACTTCGTGTACTTCTATTCAGACTTGACATTGATTTTGGCTTTATAATTTTAACCGAATGTTGGCTTTCAGAAAATATCACCTTACCTGATATTGCTTCTTACCAAGTTTTTGCGACTGCTAATCATATCAACCAAAACGATGGTATCGTTGTTTTTGTAAAAGAGAAACTAAAAGTTTCTGGTCAGAACCTACTGGAGCAGGTTGTGATGTTAATTGTTGGGTAACTACTATTAATGACAATCTAGCAATTATATCATTATACAGACCACCCGCGTTTAAAAATATTGACAATTTCGTTAGCGCTGTAGATAATGTACTGCATACATATAAAAGATATAAAAAAATCTTATTAATAGGTGACTTTAATATTAATATTAGGGACGTTACTGACAGTAAAACATCAATATATATGACATATTCTTGCATCACATGTTTATCCGACACGCGAAAATAATTGTCTTGACCATTGGTTTGTCAGGACTAATTGTAGTACTTTAACCATAGTATGCGACTCAACTATTACCGATCATTGCAGTGTTATATACTCACTAAAAAACCAGTATCCCTTGAGAGAAAACAGACAACATATAAAAAAGTGGATTATATCGCGATCATGGATGACTTAAAACAAATTGATTGGACTGTTACATTACATTCTGATGACCCTAATGAAGTCACTAATAAGTTTTTATGCACAGTAAGAGTTAGCATCAATAAACATACGTACATCTGTAAACTGTCTCAAAGAAAACGTAACATTAAACCTTGGATAACGCCTGGACTCTGTCGTTGTATGAGAAATAGAGATCATTTGCACCAAAAACTTAGGAAAGACCCTCATAATGAGATACTTATTATAACCTATAAAAGATTTCGCAACACGTGTATTCATTTACTAAAAAACCTAAAGAATAAATACCTTAGATTACAAATAAACATTCACAAAAATAATCTAAAAAAACAATGGTCAATAATTAAGGAAATCTGTCTAGACAAAGGTCCCACAAATGACTTTGATGACCTTCTAAAAAGTAAAACTAATCCACAAGATTCTATTAACTATATAAACAATTATTTTTCTAATGTAGGAAGTCAACTTGCTCATAGCATCCAAGTTAGAACTCAAAGAAATGAAGATTATTTAGCTAGAACATGTAACCCAAACTTTTCATCTCTTAAATCTTTCGTCTTGCTGCCGACGGACGAAACCGAAGTAAAAAGTACAATAATTAATTTAAAATCATTAAACTCCAGTGGCTGGGATGAGATTCCTTCAATCTTATTTAAACTAGGCGTTGAGATATTTGCATTACCAAAAACTCTGATCTGTAATCTGTGCCTGACAAAGGGCGTCTTTCCTAACGTCCTCAAACATTCCATCATTATTCCCATACATAAGTCCGAGGACGGAGGCTGTGTTTCAAACTATAGGCCAATCTCGTTGTTGCCAACCCTGTCTAAAATCATTGAGCATATTATAAACAAGCGCTTGAAAAGCTACTTAGAATCCAACGGGCTTCTGTCTGCAAACCAGGTCGGTTTCAGGAGTAAGAAAGCAACATCTCATGCGGTTCACCAGCTTCTATCATATGTTGTCGATGGTTTGGATAAGGGTGACAGGACTATAGGTGTGTTCTTGGACCTAGCAAAAGCGTTTGACACAGTTTCTGTCCCCATACTCCTAAGAAAGTTGGAGAGCATCGGTGTTCGTGGTGTTGCGCTGGATTTGTTTACCGATTACTTGTCAAACAGAACGCAATGTGTGAGAATGAAGGACTACACAAGTCAACCAGAAAAAGTCCTATTTGGGGTACCTCAAGGGAGCATCTTGGGACCGACTTTATTCCTCATTTACATAAATGACTTGTGTGACCTTCATCTCACACGCGGTAAAATAATTACGTTTGCCGATGATACGGTTCTTTTGTTTAAAGACAACACATGGAGCGAGGCCTTTAAGTTGGCAGATGAGGGTTTTAGTTTAGTTACAACCTGGCTTGACCGTAACCTTCTTACCCTAAATGCCCAAAAAACTAAGTTTATTGCCTTCAGCATTCGTAATAGTACTCAACCACGGATTAATTCCCCATCCATCAAAATTCATTCATGCATAAACCCTCTGTCTTGCTCCTGCTACAGACTGTCACAGGTATCTTCTATCAAATATCTGGGCCTCATTGTTGACCAAAATCTCTCATGGAAGGAACAAATAGCCACCTTGAAAAACGCAAATGCTGTAGATTTGGACATGTGGCTAATGCATGTAGGTCTAAACCACGCTGCAGTAAATGTGGCCACGATCACCCAGGTGATGGTTGCAACATTTCTGAGGGCGAGGCCTTCTGTATCCTGTGTTCGGGTAATCACTTCGCTAACAGCAGGTCATGCCCCGAGTATGGTAGACAGAAAGCCATTAAGACCATTATGCCTGAAAAATCCATGCCTTATTCTGAAGCCAACAAATTAATTCCGACAGCTTCTCGCAACTATGCCAATATTGCTAAAACCCCGACTTCGCAGTCTTATCGAAAGACAATAAACCTAAAGCCTAAGTCTCATGCCCATGCTCAGCTGCTCATCAGCAGATTATTAGTTCCCCCCAACTTTCACAGCCTAATGGCTGCGCTCTCAACAATAATGACACTCCCAATAACAGTACCTCCTATATCGTTGAACTACTCATGAAACTCTTACCTATTCTTATTTCTTCTTCTACTTCTAACACTCAATCACCGTCCAACGTTGCCGACCAACTTATAACCCTTCTTTTAAATATTAAAAATGGCGTCCCGCCAAGTTTTCCTACAGTGGAATGTGAGGAGCGTGTGGCATAAAAAGCACGACCTCATATTCCTATTAAATAAATACAAGCTATTGGCTTGTTCCATAGCTGAGACTTGGCTTACTCCAAGTCTTAGCTTCCGTATCCCACATTTTAACATACACAGATGTGACAGATCGGATGGCTATGGAGGGTCAGCTCTCTTGGTCAATAACCGGGTCCCATTTTCACCACTTACTTTTCGTTCACTTTCAGAAGTTATGAGCATTGCCGCAGGTACGGTTGAAGGTATTACAGTGTTTTCCATTTATATTGCACATCCTAATCATGATCATTTAATAGCTTTAAGAAATATTTTTTCTAATGTTCATGGTCCGATTCTGGTCATGGGCGATTTTAATTGCCACCATTACAGATGGGGATCTGAACGCTGTGATACCTTTGGCTTAGGTCTGGTTGAGATTTTGGATGATTTGGATCTCTGCATTTTAAATAATGGTTACCCAACACGCAGGCCTGTTCCCGGTCAACAAAAGAGTTGTGTTGACTTGACCTTTTGTTCGGTTGAGCTAGCAGCGTCAACCCATTGGGAATGTACAACTTTGTCGCATGGTAGCGACCATTACCCTATTGTTATATCATTACTTAATAAGACTTATTTCGAGAAGACTTCTCCTCCACTTTTGAAATATAACCTGTCCAAACCAGACTGGACAAAATTTTCTTCATTATTGGAGGATGAAATAGACATACTTTCAAATTTAAATTCAAGTTTATCAGATCCTTCTGGTCACTGCCATGCCAAGAGATGTTATGAGGGTTTCGTTACAGCCATCACCTCCAGTGCGGACTCCAGCTTCCCATTGAAAAACTGTGCTCGTGACAAAGTACCTTCTCCCCCGTGGTGGGATCCAGAATGCACCTCGGCAATCAGGGATAGGAACGAGGCGGAATATTGTTATAATGAGAATATGAGTACTGAAAATCTATTGGCATATTTGCAGATTAATGCCAGGTCGACGTTTTCTTCGTAAGAAGAAACGTACGGGTTGGATTAAGTTTTGCACTTCCTTATCTCCCTCTACTCCAGTTTCAATTGTCTGGAAAAATATCAATAGATTTAGACGTGGATGTTCCCCATCAATCTCTCCACCTATCACTAGGGAAACTGCTGAACATTTTTTTGACAAAATAGCATCATCTTATGTTCCATTTTCATCTGAATGTGAAAATGCACCCCTACATATTGTAAGTGAGGATCCCTTTGACAGACCATTCAGTTTGGAGGAATTGAATGTGGTACTCAAACATGTCCGGGACTCTGCTCCTGGTATTGATGGTATACCGTATTCATTCATAACCCATTCTGGCGAAAAAGCTAAAATCTTTTTTTTTAATATCTTAAATTATTGTTATATTCATGGTTGGGTCCCAGAGCAATGGAAGTTACAGATTATTATTCCTCTATTGAAACCAGGCAAACATGCAGATGACCCGAATGGCCTTAGGCCAATTGCTTTGTCTTCAATCCTAGCCAAACTACTGGAGCACCTAATCAAAAATCGGCTTGAGTGGTTAGTCGAATCGAGAGACTTACTGCCGAATCATCAATTTGGTTTCAGGAAAGGGCTTAGCACCATGGATAGCATTGGTATATTAGTTACGGATATACGCTTAGCCTTTTCTAGAAACGAATCCGTTGTTGCCGCATTCCTTGACATCTCTGCGTATGACAATGTTCTTCTTCCCGTACTCAGGCAAAAACTGCAACAGCTGAGTCTTCCGGCTAAGATGATACGATGCATATGCGAGCTTCTGTTGTCCCGCTCATTGGTTCTGAGAGTCCAGGGTGAGGAGTTTGATAAGAGGGTTGTATGGAAGGGTCTCCCTCAGGGTTATGTCCTGAGTCCCATACTCTTTATACGGCTGATATTGGGTCCTGCCTAAATAACAACTGCCAGATTTTACAATATGCCGATGACATTGTTCTGTATGTGACAGATTCTTCCATAGATGACGGTGCGTCATCTCTGTGCCTCTCTCTGGATTCTTTGAATCAATGGCTTTTAAGCCATGGGCTGTCGCTGTCGGCACCGAAAAGTTCGGCAGTAATTTTCTCTCGAAAAAGACTCATCCCTCATATTACTGTAAACATTTCAGGCCATGACATTCCTATAGCTAGTAAAGTGAAATTTTTAGGCGTTATCCTCGATACAAAATTAACTGGCAAATATCACATAAATTTTCTTATTCAAAAATTTGAAAGGGTTATCTCAATTTTAAAAGTCCTTGCGGGTGTTTGGTGGGGTGCTCACCCCTACACCATGAAATTAGTCTACAATGCATTAGTTCGCAGTATTTTAGACTATGGTACGTATCTCCTGGTTCCTTGTAACAAAGGTGCTTTGGCTGGGATGGATAGAGTCCAGTACAAATGCCTTTGGATCATCTCAGGTTGTATGAAGTCCTCTCCCGTTAACGCATTGCAGGTCGAATGCGCTAAACCCCCTCTGGCCCTTAGACGGCAATATCTAGCCTCCCGTTTTGTGTCTAGACTAATAGCTAGATCCTCTCATCCTCTTATACGAAGATTGAACGAGTTAGATGCCTTATGCAGAAGCTCAAATTACTGGAAAAACAAAGAAATCCCCTTAATCCTATCGACTACTCCTAAATTTAGCATGCCCGATCGTTCAACTCCCCAGATTACCCCTTTTCAATTTCCCCTATGAAGTTTTAAATTATATCCCAAAAATTTTCTTTGATATTGGTATATCCAAAAAATCCCCGTCAGCGAATTCGACTTTCAATGCGGTGGTGGGCGAGCGATGGAATGGTTTTCAATTATTCTTTACGGACGCTTCGAAACTTTTGGATCTTAATTACACTGGCGTTGCGGTTTATTTCCAAAGCTCCAAAATTGTTTTACAATTTAAATGCCCTAAGGAGTCTTCTGTATTTACTGGTGAGGTTGTGGCTATACTGGAAGCTAGTCTATTTATTGAGTCCCACCACAATATACAGAAAGCCGTTATATTTACAGATTCCCTTAGTAGTTTGCAAGCTTTAACCCAAAATCCTTTTAAAAGTAAATTACACAGTTCCCTTATTTAAAAAATTAAAAAAATCTTTGATGTCCTGTGCCAGTAAGCAAAAAGATGTTCAGCTGGTTTGGATACCTAGTCATTGTGGCATTAAGGGTAACGAATGTGTTGAAGCCTTGGCTAAAGATGCTTGTTCATCTTTAACGGCAGACCTCGCACACAACACTCATCAGGGCTATGATCTATTGTCCCTTCCAAAACTGAATCTACAGTGTTCCTGGCAGGAGCAGTGGAATATATCAAGCAAGAAGAGAGGCAGTTTTTTCTATGCAGTCCAACCGACCATCAAATCAAAACCATGGTACACCGGTTACAAAAAAGTATCAAAAGCTGTCATATCCGTTATGTGTAGAATCCGCTTAGGTTTTTGTTGCACTCCCGTCTTTTTACACAAAATCCGTGTTCGGGACTCTTCTCTCTGCGAGTGCGGATTGGCGGAGGGCACCCTTGAGCACATATTTTTTGAATGCTCTAACAACATCCCACCTCTAGATTTGTACAACCGTCTCACTAAATTTAAGATCCCTCTTCCGATTAATTTCCCCTCCCTTCTAACTTATTCCTCTCCTGAACTGCTTCTGGCGCTGATAATTTTCATCCGTCACAATAATATAAAATTATGATTTATTTTCTCAATCTGTGTGGATGTGCTATATGTATATTTAATGTTTTAACAATTATAATATTTATGTAATTTACTTATTCTTATCTTTGTTTGTTTCAGTCCAGTACTAACCCCACAAGATCAACATTAAGCCCAACTATATCATCGAAGATTACAATTTACAATTTTCTATATTTTTTTCTATCTATGTCTACGCACACATGCTATCTCAACTAACTTTAGACATTGGCAGAATAGTCGACATCGGCTTTATTTGCCATAATAAAAAATAGAATAGAATAGTTATAAGTAAGCCTATCATAAATATAAACACATAACACTTATTCACACACATTCAGTCACATACACTAATTACCTATATCAACACACAACATCATAAAAACATCAACACAACATCTTGTTTTTAAAACTATTTTTGTCTAAATATTTTGCATATACTAAATATTTTCAAATTTAACCCACCTTCGAGTGGTAATAGTGATCGCAATGTATTAATTAATACCGAACTACCTTCTAAATGTCTCAAATATTATGTTCACTAACAACGTGTGTGATTATTGGAGAACGAGGAATACTGACCTACCGTGATACAGTTTTTACTAGTACGGAGGTCAGTGTGAATTACTCTCTAACAACCATTTACGTTTGACACAAGATCTTATTCGTTTTTATTTTGTTTGTTTTTTTTTTATACATACATATAACTAGTTGTATCAAAGGTTGTTATTGTGCTACTAGAAATAAAAGTTGTAACGACACTTTTTAACCGACTTCAAAAAAAGGAGGATGTTTCTCAATTCGACCGTATATATTTTGTTGTTTGTATTTGTTTGTTGTTGTTTTTTTTGTTGTGAGTAGAGAGAGAGAGAGAGGGAGGGAGAGGGAGAGAGAGAGGGAGAGGGAGAGAGAGAGGGAGGGAGAGAGAGAGGGAGGGAGAGGGAGGGAGATAGGGAGAGTCTGGGGGGGGTCTGTCAGTTTTTCCACAGATTACTAAAGCTGGCGGCGCCTGCGTCAGATTGCAGCCGAGACGGAATGTTGCCACTTTCGTTCTTTTTTTATTTTTATATATTCATTACATCTAACAATAGTGTTTTTAGTACTTATGTTACTGAGTGTTGGCTGCACCGGTCGACGTTATTACGTCAGCGCCGGCTGTCACTGAAAACCAGCGCTGGGGCTCTGTCTCGCATAGGGTCACAGCATTATGCTGAGTGATGGCCGTTTTGCGTGGATGTGGCGCATATTTTCCCACCCCTTATTTTTTATTTCTGTATGTTTCTGGGCTTTCTGCGCGTCATGTTTGCCGCAAATAAACGTATTTTCTTTCTTTTCTTTAGAGAGAATATTTTTGTTGAGTATATACAGGTTATTTGTACATAATAAATAATAAAAAAAGAATAACAATAATGAATCCTGGAAAGGAACTTCGTTCCATCCGGGTGTCCCTTGACACCTCTTAAGTTTTTTCCTAAAGAAAGTGAGCACTATAGGATATTTAAAATTCATTGCCTGAGAGAGTTAAAAGGAGATTAGAATTTTGACCGATGACCGAATTTTGGCCATGACGTTTTTTTTTTTAACATAAAAACCAGTTTGATAATAAACATATCTCATCTTTCGTTGTTATTATTTCCTTTATTTCGTAATATACACATATTAATTATATTTTTAAATATTAGAAAAACAAAAGTAAAAAAACATTTAAAAATATAAAAAATAGTAGCCTACCGTTATCGGGAACAGGGTCCAAGCTACCGGTGGTCAGGGCCCTAGAGAGAGGAGCCTCCTGACAATGCGAGCCGTGTCCAGAAGTACCGCTTTCTGAATCAAGCCCTTGACCCAGCTGCCTAACGAGATCCTCCTTAGGTGTTGTTGATCGAGGCTCTTGGCTATCAAGCCATTGGCAGTGACGACTATCGGCACAATGATCGCTGAATCCACATCCCACATGTCGACAACCTCGCGAGCCAAGTCAAGATACTTAATCTGTTTATCTTTCTCAGCTTTCAAGAGGTTCTCGTCATGTGGGACCGTTATGTCAACAATCATTGTGCGCCGCTCTACTCGATCCACCACCACTATATCAGGCTTATTTGCGACAATAGTCCTATCAGTGTTGATGGATCGATCCCAGTACAATGTGATACTCGTATGTCCATTTTCGAGAACTGGGTCGGGCACATACCTGTAGTACGGTACGGCACGGCGGTACGGTATTTATTATTATTACTTATTACAGCTTTATTCATCCTTACAATAACTATTTGAATTACATATTAATCCATTGTAATATAGGAGTTGTTTATTGTATGGCCCCTAGAGGGTAAAAGCCGCCTCCATCATTTTCCATTTCGATTTGTCTTGACCGTTGCTCATCCAGTTTTTCGTTAACGATAACTTAATTTTTTTGTACTAAGATATATTAAAAAAAAAATGCACTGGTATTATAACTCGTTTAAGCATAATTTGTTAAAATTTGCGGACTGGATAAAAACTTATCCTGTATGTGTATAGTAAAAGTTTGCTGTATTATTTTTCGTTGAAAAATTCATCCCCTAAGACACCGAAGCTCCCTACGGGAAATCCCATCGAACAGTCGCCTTGTTCTCATTTAAATGTTGATCTTTCAGAACGAGAACGGAGGACGATCTCCTTTAAAAGTAATGGTCGAGCACGACGCGGCCGCGGCCGTGCGGCTACTGGAGCAGAGCACTCGCGACCCTCCCTTTGTGGGGCCCCTCGGCAAACAAAACAGGCTCAGGGTCGCCCGGGCTTTGCTTGCCTTTGCACGAGAGTTACCAGTAAGTGTTCTTAATCTTATAACGCAGCATTAGTAGAAACATTTACATGTAAAATAATAACAGCTCTCGTAAATAGGAATACTACATACGAGAGCAATTTAAGTAGGTACTTAATTCAAGTGTTTAGTACGATATCATACGCAAATATTGCGCTCTTACGGAAATATTAAAATTTATTCATAACAATCTTTTCAGGAAGTCGATGACCGCGTAGAAATTCTAGAGTTTTTGACGGGGCAATTGAATTCAAGTGCTCTGCCTACCGACCAAGAAGTCATAAACAGCCTTCGAGAACTGGCCGCAATCACTAATTGTGAGCGAGCCGATCGTGCGTGGTTGTCGCTTCTAACCAGAGGACGTATGCAATGTGAACTTCTAGAAGAGCAGTACAGCGCAGCCGACCAACGCCCGCGCGTTTTATGGCGCATCGATGCGACATTAGGTCGACATGAACGCGCAATTGCACACTTTTTCAATATAGTATCAACGTCCAATGCCGACATAGATGAACTCTTCGAGTACCTTCGTCCTCTAGTAGAAGCAAACGACGACGCGAGGAAGTTACTCGAATCATACCTTCCGGCGCTCATCAATCTCAGACCGCGGGCGACAGCCTGCCTCGCGGGCGAACACTTGCCTGACGCCGGCGCGTCGGTCTTGCAGTCAATGTCTAACGAGCAAGTCATCGAGTTCGGCCAGACTCTCCTCGAGGCGGGTCACCTGCGAGGTGACGCAGCCGTCGCTCACTTGCGAAACCTTTGTCGCCACCGTCCCGACGACGTGCAATCCTTTCTGGCCGATAACGTGGGTCTCGTACGCCCGGAAGAGGCGTTCGCTATAGTCCGGACTGAGGGTCCGCTCGAAGCCGAACCGTTCTGTCTCGAAGCGGTGGGCGACCCCAGCGCCGCTCTCGATGCGATCCTACGACTCGCTGCCGCCAACGAGGACCCGCGGCGGTCCGCGCAGTGGGTGAGCGCGGGCGGAGCGCTGTGCGCGCGCGCCGCGCCCGGCCTGCCGCCCGCCGCCGCCGCCGAGCTGTGGGCGCGGCTGCTGCGCCTGGCGCGCGCGCCGCCGCCCGCGCTGCTGCTGGAGGCGGCCGCCTACCTGCCGCCGCACGAGGCGCTGCGCGGCGCATCAGCGCGCGCGGCGCGGGCGCTGCTGGCGGCGGCGGCGGCGCGGCGCGCGGCCTGGCAGTGCGCGGCGCGGGCGGCGGCGCGTGAGGCGCACGCGGGGCTGGCGCGCGCGCTGGCGGCGGCGCGGCGCGGCGTGGCGGTGCGCGGGCGCTGCGTGCGCTGCGGCCGGCGCCTGGCGGAGCGCGCGGCGCGCACGGCGCACTGCGCGCGCGGCACGCACGCGGACTGCGCGCCGGAGCCGTGCTGCGCGCAGTGCGGGCGGCGCGTGGCGGCGGCGGAGCTGACGCTAGCGCCGCGCGCGCCCCGGCGCCGCTCGCCGCCACCGCACGACTTTGAGCTGATCCTCGTAGCACCGCCGAGGCCCGACCTCGACGGTGCGTAGTGTTAGCAGCAAAACGTACCATGGGTACGATCAGTGTAGCAACATGAATGGCCAAACTGCATTCGCAAGTTGCAGCGAGAAAATTTGTTTGTTATAGAATGTATTTACGTAACCAAGGATATGTGTAACGGACCGGTTACTACTAGTTCTGTTCTCAATTTGATCATAATGTGCAGATATCTCATGAGTGATATTGTCTTGGGGAATCATCGCCTATCTTCGGAAATACTAACGTTCATAAATAGAACTACAAACACGAACATTACCAAAGCGCATACCTTTTCTCGTTTAGCTACAATTAGTTCATTTGATTGTTATCTAAGAATATACATGTAACTATTTATGCAAATAAATGATATACCGAAAAATATATACCTAAATGTTATGAGTTGTTGACTGTAATTTCATAATATTTTATTTTTATTATTCATTAATAACGTCCCGTCAAAAAACCTAAATATACAAAGTTGATACGACAGAGGAGCTTTCCTTTAAACTGCCTATATTAGGTACCATTTTCAAGCTCTGTACCAAAACTCAATTAAATAAGAGCAGTAGTTTAGTCGCAAATGATTTTTTAAGCAAATGATTTTTTAAGTTTTTGGCCCCGTTTGACACGATGTATCTTTACTAACAGCTGATTATGTCTACGCATAGGTCATTCACCTTAAAACGATAAATCTGAGACGCGTTGTTGCCGCTCTGACGTAAGTGTACGGCCTGAGTGCACGCTCGACTCGGGCGTCCAGCGGGGCGGGGCGTGCAGCGAGCAAGTTAAACTCATGCAAACACTCGCGAGTGTCCTGAGTGCGACCGAGCGGCGCGGGCGGACGAGCGTTCTTGTTTGCGGTGAGTGGAGCGTCGAGCGTGGCGGCGCGTGCAACTTCAAACCAGTTTGTGTTTGTAGCGGTGGCGGGAGCGTGCGCGCCATGTCGTTCGAACTGTTCGAAGACATTATTATCGAAATTCAACTTAAACCAGAATTATGGTCAACATCACATGCCCTTTATAAAAATAGAACAATTAAACAAAAAGGGTGGAAGGCATTAGCAGTAAAACTAGAAATTGAAGTATTTTAACCACACATTTTCTTCTCAATACTTATCAATAATATCGTACGACCCCGACGCCATGATGAAAAATGTGACCGGCTTACACGAACGCTGAGCGTAGACTGGCGTGCACTGAGGCCACTCAGTGAACGCTCTTTCGCCGCTTGCACGCAACGCTGAACGCCCCGCTCGACGCTTTTTCACTCGGGCCGTACACTAACTCACAAGTACAACCAAATATTTTCGCTAAAAGATGGCAATGCAAACAAGGAAGCAATGAATTCACACACTTGCACTTTCATTACGAGAGTGACAGTCATAGCAAAACATCTCGCGCGTAAAGAAAATAGAAATAGGTCATCCTTGCGATCGGCGTCTAAAAACCTTGTTTTTTCAGTTCGTCGACGCTACCCTTTGCGAATGTACGTTACGCACGGACGCGCCCGCGCCGCTTTTGTTTTTTCGAACTCGCGCGCTGACTATTGTGATTTTTTTATTGTGACAGGACACGTAACTTGGGATTATGTATTATTATTTGGTGTTAGTGTTTTTTTTTTGTGATTGACTGTTTACGACGACTGTTCGGTGGCCACCACGATCTCCAGACTTCACTCCCATGGATTTCTTTTTGTGGGGGTACATTAAGGGTGAAGTGTATGCCTCAGAGGTAAAGAACAATTGTTGAAAATAGGATTATTTTAGCATTTCACAAATTAAAGTGCTTCGCGACGGACAGTGATTTAATTAGAAAAATAAATAACAATATTCTCCTTCGGTATAATTTGTGCATTAATGTGAATGGAGGACACATTGAGAATTTAAAAATTTAGTGTTTTTGTTGTGGTTGTTGTTGTGCGCGTATTTGAAAACCTTACAACGTAAGCCGCCGCCCGCGCCACCGCCGGCCGACCGCGCTACTCCCGGCCACCCGCTCTGACACGAAACAACACACGCCGCGCTCCGGTGCGCGTGCGCGAGGTTGCCGCTCTGTTACCTAGGTATCTAAGGTCAGCTAAATTTATTTACAAAGGGTGGTTGCATTTTACTCTGATTTGTAAGCTATTTAGTATGATTGAAAAATAAAAACTCATTTTTGGTGCTTTTTATTTTTATACCGTACCGTATCGTAATACTAAACACGTATAGTATACGTAGTGTAATTTAATGCCCCTCTGTCATATCAACTCCGTATAAGAAAAAAAAAAAGTTTCCGCCGAATTAATAAGTGCATATTTTTTCACCATCAGCAGCCTATAAATGTTCCCACTGCTGGGAGACAGGCCTCCTCTCGGTGAGAGGGGGTGGGCCATAATCCACCACGCGGGCCCAGTGCGGGTTGGTAGATGACACATGTCTCATATTTTTTAGTCGGTCAAAAACCGCAAGTACACTGGAGGCCAAAGAATTTTGCCACCTACAAAACCGGTTATCGTGACTTACGTACGTTACGTGTATTGTTTCCTAATCGTTTTTTAATTCTTAATTAAAATGATGAAATTTTTAACTGACCAACTTAATTTTTCAGCAAAACGCAAGAAAAACCAATAAACAAGGAAAAATTACAATGACTTCACACTGATTAAAGCATTAAATGCTGATGTCAAGCTTTGTTTAGTAATAGGTGTTGCCTCCTCATTGTGGTGACCCAGTGGTATCGGCCCCGACTTACGAGTTGTAGGCTTAGACTTACGAGTTCGAACCCAGGCAGGTGTATTACGTGTAAATAATTTCATCACCACTGCTCTCAAAACGGTGAAGGAAAACATCGTGAGGAAACCGAAAATGTCCTAGAACCAAACATTCGAAGACATGTGACATTACCAACCCGCACTGGGCCCGCTTGGTGGATTACGGCCCACTCCCTCTCACCAAGAGGCCTGTGTCCCAACAGTGGCAACAATAAAGGCTAATGATGATGATTGCCTCCTCTGGCAATAATATCTCATAGCATCCTTTTGTTTAAGGGTTGTATCAACCTTTTAATGGTAGATAGGGGAATGTATAAGGGGTGTTTCCCATTCCTAAAAAAAAACCGTTTTTAGCTGTTGCATGTTCTCTGGAGCCGATTCTCGCTGTCTTACTCGCCGACTTAGCTCGTCCCTTCAATAGGATTTAAGTCTGGACTTCGTGCTGGCCAATTCAGATTCTTTATCTACACGTTTCGCAAGGCAAACGCACATTGCAGTGTCCTCATACTGCAACACGTGCATTATTGTGCAATAGTTTGAATCCTTGGCTAATAAATCTTGAGAATGGCACTACATGTTCTTAAATAACGTCATTGATGTACGATTCAGCAGTCGAGAAAAACTGTGTTCAACACTATCCATGTACGGTGTGGACTGGCGCTTGGTACGGGCACTGAAATCTTTATATAAGGATTCCAGTGCTTGTGTTAGGATAAATGAGGCATACACGAACTAACTGGGTTTGCATTTCGAGGGGTGTTAGACAGGGCTGCGTAGCGTCACCGTGGCTATTCAACTTTAAGGAGAGTTGTCTGACAGATTTAAAAGAGGGTGAGTGTGGATTGAGCGAGTTGCCTGTCAAATGCCTTCTCTACACAGATTATCAAGTTCTACTTGCATCGTCAGCAGAACAGTTGCAAGACATGGTGACTGTAATGGATTAAGCATTTAAGAGGAAGGGGATGAATATAAATGTGAATAAGACGAAGACATAGAATATAATAAAGTTTACATACTGTTAATGTCATGGTGTATGAAAAAGGAGAGAATATATCGGTGTGTGATGTGAAAGCAAGTGAGTTCATATATTTGGGGAGTTCGTTTACAAGGGATGGAAAGATTGATATCTATGTGGAAAGAGTAAATGCAGGAAATAAATTAAACTGTGCGATACATGTGATTGTGACCAACCAATTAATGCCCGAGGGACAGAATCCGGAATGAGGTGATCCGGCAGAGAACCAAAGTTGTCGACATAGCTCATAGGATTAGCAAGCAGAAGTGGCAATGGGCCGGCAACATTAGCCGTCGAACCGATGACCGTTGGGGTAGACGTGTTCTTGAGTGGAGACCGCGAATCGGAAAACGTAAGGTAGGACGCCCTCAGGCTAGGTGGAGCGACGATCTTCGCAGGGTGGCTGGTAGCAGCTGGATGAGAGTTGCCGAAAATCGAGCTAAATGGCGTGCATTTGGGGAGGCCTATGTCCAGCAGTGGACTGCTATAGGCTGATGATGATGAATTAACACTTTCAGTGCCAAGAACCCGGATCCGGGTCCAACGGAATTACCGTTCGCATGCCCACAACTCGCATCCGAATCCTACGTATAAGTAGTTTGTACCTTGCGACCATGCCGTGCACCCGCCTACCGGGTGCAAATCACAAAAATAAGCTAGGTGTGAATAGTCTACTTTTGAATAATTCTTTTTTCCTACCTGGCACTTCCGAAAAGGCTCGACAGGCTGTTCACAATCGTGCGCCTACGCTTATGTATGGAAGTGAATGTTGGGTGTGGCAAAAGAAGCATGAAAGCAGAATTAATTCTGTGGAAATGCGTTCCTTGCGTAGCATGTGTGATGTGACTGCGAAAGATAGACTGAGGAATGATAAGACTTAAAGATGTAGTGACAAAAATTGAAAAAAAGGATGCTGAGATGGTTTGGTCATGTTGAGAGGATGAATGTAGGACGGCTTACAAAAGGTAGATAAGGCAGTTGTGAGTAGAAACACCGGGAGGGTACGCCCTAGGACATATAGTGACCTTATTGGTGATGTTCTTCAGAAAGGTCAGGTGCGTAGTATTCGCAACCGGCGTGTGTGTATGACCTATTGTATGAACCTAAACGAGGCAAAAGGAGGTAAGGATCGAAACAGGTGGCGTTCCGTACTTTCTGCTTACCCCCATGGGAAAAAAGCGTGAGTTTATTGTATGATATATGTAAATAAAACAAGATTATTTTTCCATATTTTTTTTTTATTTTTCTTTAATCTACCTTACTCTCGATGCCGCCCCCAGGTTCGTTACTTAAAATTAACCAATCAATCAACTTTAATTGACCAACATTTAGCATTTGACATGACATCACAATAAAAAGTGTGCGTAGTCCCAGCGGAAAAGTGTCGAATTTCTTAATTTCAGTTTAGCAGATATTTAGTGTATGACGTCGTGTAATTGTGTATGGTAAATAAAAATTTGTGCATCCAACCATTGCGGAGATATTCAACAAAAACTGTTTCCGTTGGGACTACGTATTCCTAGCGGCACTTTTTTTTTCCTATGGACGTACAAGAAAAAAAATACATACAATAATTAGTGTGTAACGAGAGGTAAATGTGTATGTTAAAATGAAATTTGTGTGTCTTATATTTGTCAAGATATTCAAGTTGCCGCTGCGCTGACGTTTGGCTATTTGATGAAAATCATATTAAACGGTTTAGCACAGAGTTGTAATTTTTTACGCAGGTTGCTTTGAATTTGTGTGCAATGTGTGTGAAAACAGAATTTGAAAAAAACCTACCGTTCAGAAGATATACACGTAAAAGTAAAATTAGGGTATTAGGTCCAAGTACTTAAAATAGGAACTCTAGAGCCTAACTCATCTCGTTTATTTATATCTTGTAAGGGTCTACAATGTCCTGCCAAGTTTCATTCATGTGCTCTTAGTAATTAATGAGCAGTGGCATAATTTACTACGACTGGAACACTATATTTTATGACATCCGCTTGTAGGACTTTTTAAAGGAAAAGCAAAATGAAACTTATTCCAATATTTAGTGTATTAATGCAACTATTGACATGTAAAATTTCAGCTCATTACACTGAATGATTAAAGAGATATAATAAAAATAACAGAACAAGAGTAAAACATCGATTAACCGACCAAGTTTGAATGGCGACATAAAAGCGGCCGTGAAGTATAAAGAGCTAACGTTCTAAAATTTTCAGTGTTTTACAATTATTGGATCGGTACAGGTGTGCACACAATTCTTGAAGAAGTAACTACTTAATAACTTTCGTGATAAAAATAGTAGGTAACTTGTTTTTTTTAGACTTACGAAATTATTACAATAATAATTGCATAATAATATGTATTAACAAATGCATTTATTTGTCAGAATATTACGAAAAAAAAGTGCCGCTAGGAATACGTAGTCTCAGCGGAAACAGTTTTTGTTGAATATCTCCGCAATGGTTGGATGCACAAATTTTTATTTACCATACACAATTACACGACGTCATACACTAAATATCTGCTAAACTGAAATTAAGAAATTCGACACTTTTCCGCTGGGACTACGCACACCAATAAAAATGTTCTTAAATCGTTCTTAATTTTGCCTGACGTCCCAATGTAGGTATACTACTAGGCAAGTTAATGATTGATTATTTTGTAGTGACGTCCCTGAATGCATTTTCTTATTTAGAACTAATTAATATAACTAATAGTTTAAACATTAAATGCACACATTAAACCACTACAAAAAAAAAAAAATCATTAAGAGTGTTCACCCGGCGCGGGCTGACAACGTCATGTGGGTTTTCATGATTATCTTATTAAGTTTAAATCAAAGTACTATTTTATTTTTTAAGTCTAGCGTTAGATCGTTGGTATTTAGCTTGTGTGCAACTTTTTAGTTATTTTTGTATTCACTCATAGAAATTATTGTTAATTATTTTCTATTTGCAGTACTTATTACGATTCAATGTTTTTATTTAAGAGTAAATGTTACAGTAATTATAAATATCAACGATCTAGTGCTTGGCTGAAAAAAAAACTTTGATTTATATTTTACTAAATAATCACAAAAAAAAAATCCACTAGAAATGCGACTTTGCCAGCCCGCGCGGGATGAACACTCATAAGTATAGTCTCAGAAAAAAATGTTGACCAAAATATTATTTCCATAAACTAAAAAGAACAGGTAGGTTTATGCTAACTTTATTACTACATGCAGTAGAATGTAGTATCAAAGATTGCATATACCAATGACAATAACTTAACATTGATTGGCTGCAAAAGGCCCAGTACCCAATGAGGAGAAGACATGGATATTATCCTAGTTTTCAATAGTGAAATCACCCGATTTACGCTCCTAACCAGCTTTTTTCTATATCTCGTATCCATTGAGACATTTGCTAGCAACTCTGCAATATTCCATGCTGCTCGCAACAAATTTAAAATGGCTAATCCGCATGTGTAAGCAGATACACTTATACTAACGTAAGCGGATTCCTGAATGGTGTAAACACGTGTTCATTTGAATATTTACGTGGCTAATAGACTGATCTTCTTTGTCTTGGGAACTAGAAGGCGGTTTATGTAAATACATTTACGACAAAAGTTTAGAAATATTTCTCAGTTAAAACTGAGAATTGTTCTGCATAAAATGGACCTACTATACGATTTATTCCGTTAAATATATTAAGACAAACTACAAGTCCCAGCCGGCTTGATCCAGTCAACCTCAGGATTGATTTCAGGGTTTTTGAAAAACAATTTATTATTTTCCAACGGTGTCGATTATAGAAAAAATAAAAATTGCACAGCATAAGCACAAATTAAGACCCACCGTAGTAAAAAAAAACGTAGTTTTATGTCACGCCGTTTCAGAGGCACAGCAATTTGCTAAACGTTACTCCAGGGGCATCTTGAATAACTCTGAAACCTCAAGACGCACAAATTTCATTTTTTGGGCACAATTAGGCACAAATTTGATCTATGTAAGTAGCTAGTTTGTACTCAGCTACTACCACCGGTTAAAAAACATGCCGCTGGGGTAACGTTACTCCAGCGGAATCTGTTTTTCGTGAATATCTTTGGATCGGCTGGAAGCACAAATTCTAAATTTCGGGCACATTTTCACGAGATGGGGTACTATTTATCTGTCAAGCCGAAATCCTGAAAAGCGACAACATTCCGCTGGAGTAACGCACACTTTTTACAGATATTGTTAAAAAAAATCGGTTTGTTGCATTTCTATAAACAATTCTAGGAATAAAGTTTAGTTCTAATGCTACGGCTACAATGTCGCGTTATAAGAACTACAACTAGTACTGTCTAGTTGTACATTGAGACGTCAACCTTTGTGCGAGAGCGAGCGCGAAGTTTAATTCGCGTTATCGCGACAGTGTAGCCGTAGCATTACCAACTAATATCACTTGTAGTCGGCTAATGGTCAATACACTACACAGTAATGTGCGTGCATGACGCTATGCGCACGGTACGCCCCACAAATTATAGCATGAGAGCGATACAAGAACTAAAATAAAAACATCGATCTGAATACTTCAAAATAATATGCGGCAGCGTGAACTGACCCTAAATCGTGCTGATATCAGACGCTCGAGTGAAGTTAATTTTTATTCCATCCCACTTTCACACGACACCATCGATTACACTTCAAAATTAGCACCTCAAATAAGGCAAACCGACCTGGGTGCTTACTCTCGAATACAATTCCAATAGTTCGACATTGGAATTGTCAGTCAAACGTCAGTGATTGGCTGGACTCACTGAGTCTAGCCAATCCCTGACGTTTAACTCGACCAACTGACGTTTGACCAATGTCGATCTATTGGAATTATATTCGAGAGTAAGCACCCAGGCCTTATTTTGTGATCAAAAATACATCAAGCACCAATGACCAATTTTTTTTTTTACCCAATTGCTTGATTTTTAGTTTATTTTAGAATTAATATTATTATACTTATTTTAAAATGACCACTTCAAGCGAATTTGTTCTCTAATGACTAACTCCTAAACAATAATATAGGTTACGAAAACATAATTGATCTCTATGTTCGGGCATTGAGGTTGATAATAAAGTGAAGTTATTGATATTTTAAAACCTTTTCCATATTATTTTCCACCTAATTATTTAACATAACAATATTATACCTAATGTCCAAACTCTTTCACTTCTGATTAATTTATGTTCAAACATTTCGCGCCGAGTGAAAACATAAATGTAAAACAAAAGTAAAGCGTCTGTTATCAGCTTAACCGTATCTGCACTTCAGCTGAAAGGCTGAAATGTGCCTACTACTTTGTTTTGTATGAATTACGTAGGTACACCTAAGCACCTTGTCAAATCGGCAAGTCCCGCATCCCGCGCAATATTTCACCGTGTGATTCAAGTTAAAAGGTAGACAAATGATTTCTTTTTTATCGAGAGCCCTTATCGGATTTACTACAAACCTTAAAATTTTTCAAACAAAGCATAAAAATAACATCTCACAATCTTATTAATTATGGCCAACAATTTTATACTGAGACCACACCAAAGATCTCGTAAAATTCTTGTACAGTGGTGTATATACTATTTACATTTTTTTAAACAAAATTTTTATCAATACCTTCATGCAAGTTCAGGCTGGAATACACATGCTATACAGGGTAGCAGGGACATCAACGCGCAAAACTGTAATATGAAATCAGCACATGTTGAGCCCACAACGTAGAAATTTTTGTAGGTTGTTAAAAAATATCGTTTGTTTCTTAGTTTCAAGTGCAATATCAACGCGGTCAAAATGAATGAAAACTAGTTTTTTTTTTTTTTAACAGCCGAATAATTTCAACTTTTCATACAGTCATGTACAAAAATCCATGGTAGGTTGCGCGTCGACCTCTTTGCCATCCTGTATTATAGTATAGCCCAAAACCAAACATTTCGAGCAGATGCTACTTAGTAGCACATTATTAGCACCTGTACTGTACATACGAAAAAGTATGAGTATTATCGGAGACCACGCTGTAAGTGAGCATACGTAAATTAGAAGCAAACAAGTATGCGTTTTATTATAGCATGTGTATTTCAGCCTTTTTAGTGTAGTACAAAAATAAATAAATGTAGTTTGATGGTAACTAGTAAATAGTTTGTACCAATCATACTATTTATAAACTAACATTATTTATTTTTATACAAGGATTGATTGTTTAAAAAATCCTTAAATATATTAATATGTGTACTTATTGCAAATAAAAAAAAAAATTATAATTATGCTTGACTATAATTAATATAAATCATTATATTATTGCATACTAACGTACAGCTCAGGAGTACCAGGTAGTTACCAGTCAGCTCAGGAGCGCACGGGCGTGATAGTCCCGCGGCGATATTTTTCCGCGCACTGTATGCACTGCTGAAGTCCGCGAGTTGTAATTCCAACAGAGTGTTGTTGACGTGTGTTTAAGACGCGCTGAGTTGCGCTTTGTTGGATTTTAACACGTTACCTGCCATGTCGGACTATGTGTCCGACACTTTTTGTTCCATTCAGGCCTTGTCGGACTATATGACCGACAACACATACCAAATCTGAACGTGTCGTGCTGCCTGGCAGCTGTGTTTATTACTCTTTTAGCTATATTAAGTGTCCCGTAGAGCACTAAAACCACTGTGTCATTATAACTTTTGTTTACATTTACTCTCATACACTTTGTGGAAAGTATGAAGTCAAAATAAAAGTAAGGAAATAAATTATAAAAATAGGGTGTATATAATGTTATAAATATGATATATACGTATTTATGGAATAAACAATCTATTTAAAGTGAAATAACACTTTTTACAAGTACATTTATTTACTTTTTCTGATTTTAACCATGGCAGTTAACGTGTTAATTTCTCGGTTTAACAGGGAGAGTTAAAAATCCAATGCACGATAAAATACCGCCGCGATATTTATACGTCCGCGTTCGTGCCAATGTGGGCTTTGCAGACTACACACTGCGACGCGACATGCTGCGAACGGGGCGCGGATGATCACTGCACACTGATCGATCAGTGAAATCAGGAGCCGCGTGCATGTGCGGCGGGCGTAAAAAACTTGCTCCGCACGAGACGCGTTACAGTGTGTGATCCCGCTTACCGACGACGTCTTGTTTCCAATTTGAATCTTGTAGTATCGCGTTTGAATTCGCCGCTTCAGGCGCTAGTACAGAGGAAGGTTCTCTAGAAATGTCACACACACTTGACATTTGCGGGCTTTATATCGAATATATTTGACGTGTCACGTGGGATCCGATTAGTTGTTGTTAATAGGGTAGTTGACATTTTGTTTTCTTTAAAAGCTTTTGTAGATGTTTTAAGAATGGCTACTTTTTTAAATAAATAATTGCGTTAAAATAAAACCATCGGTCCCTTGATACTGAACTTGTATCAGAGTGCGGCACGCCACTACTTACGACTGTTTCAAATGTTACTATACAGTATAAATAAACAAAAATTAATTATTGCTTTTCGTTGGTAAGCGCAACACTAGAGAGCGGCTGGACAAGGAAATGGTGCGCTTTGCAACTCAACATTGTCTCGAGTTTTTATGCTGTCAAGCACAAAAGCAAAAGGGTAATTACAGACATTTCTGCTCGTCGCCGGCAGCTTGGAGCGCACTGCATCCCAATTACGTAACTAACACACTTGGAATAGAATTTTGACAATTGCGACATTATTTATAACATTATTTATGCAATCCTTATTTGGTATCCAAAAGCATGCCTTTTGCTACCTCAACGGGTATTATACAGACTTGAACCTACTGTAAATATTACTTTTTTATTTATTTCGGCATAATGCTTCTTGTCATAACGTACATATTCGGAATTATCAAACAGCCCGCGCACGTTCAGCATTCGAACAGCAAATGCGACGCGTGTGTTTGATCATTTAGAATAAACATTATGACGAGGGATATAAAGTACATATTTGCAGCGACTGCAAGACGCGTGCGTGATTCAAAGGCACAAACATCGCGTTCGAGCAGAACGCGATGTTTGTGTCAAATGAACGCGCCCTCGGTATTTACCACAGGGTACGTCATAGTAAAGTAATGAAATATTATGTGTCTGTTCATGCATAAAGACCATAATTAAAAAATGATGTCCAAGTTGAGCCTCGTTGTATTAATAAATTGAATGGAGCCTGGGACAATCATTTGTCTACAGATACGAACATGGATTCAAGACCCTTCGCCACTGTACACATTTATACACATACATATATGAATGCTATAACAATGTGAAAAAACAATACATTTTTTTCAAATAATTTCTCTGCTAATTTAATGAAATTTAACACTGCAAAAACCTTACATAAATGATTAATTTGGTACATAAACATACCATTAAAAAAAATAGAAGTTTCGAACTTCATTATTCAGCATTGTCGTAACGCACTCTGTAAAGAATAAGAAAATAATATTATTTAGTCATATTTTAAATTCCAATGAATCATCTTTATAGGAGTAAGATTGCAATGAGCGTAATATTGGAGAGTAGAGTGGAAAATTTATTATTATGTCAGCAGGATGCTTATCTACCGGGCGGACTATGAATTTGTTTACTTTTGCTAATGTACCAAATGTGCATCGTTTGGTACATGACGGCGAGACACCCCGCAATTCGATCGCCCGTGAAGATGTCGCCGAAAGTGGACTTTTATTACGCAGTAAGTCCAATGAAAAGCGTCGGATAATAGGACAAGAATAATAAACTTGACCTCACCTCTGACGCTGACCACGCCTTTTGCTCAGACGACGTCCAGATGAAGGGTCCTGCAATGTGAAGCGATTTGTAGTTTCTGGAGCCACTCTCAAGTTCCGAGAATCTACGGACCGAGCCTGGCTCACCTGTTTATGGAAATGTATCGTTTTAGAATGTTATTTTTTTCTTTCTATGGACATCATAATTAGATAACGACTTACCTTATCCATAAATTTCTTTATCAATTCAGGGCAATTTAAGTTGTTTTCTGGTTCCCAAGAATCAAATTTACTGGCCCATCCTTTCCAATGAATAAAGAACTCCCTGTTTCCATTTTTCTTGTGACGAACCTCTAATATGCGATCAACCTAAAATAAAGAAAATTATCTGAATAAGTATGCTTGGAATTTGTTTTTCACGTATAGCGATAGCAGTCTCGAAATTCAAATTTTCTCGGGAAATTCATATTTTGTCATTGTTTTTTTGGTAGGTTTCGAAACTCCGCATAGGGTTTTTTGATTCCGTAATGCTAAGGTGCAAAACATCTATGCTACTTAATAAAATTATTAAATTTATTCACTGACAGACAACGCACAGCTTGAATCCTAGGTGTAGAAGTATATTTTTTTTTAATATTAGTTCCATATACATATATAATGAACGCATTCAGGAAGGATTGTTTAAATTCACCCCTTAAATTGGTTAAGCCTATTTAACCCCTTTAGGGGGTCAATATCGTATACATAGAATAAAAATATGAATGGAAGGGAATGTTCAATGTTCCCATTAGGAATACCAGCTTGTTGGCACATTGGTCTCGCACATTATTAAATGCCGTAGGAAAACCTATTAATACTAATTATGTTTACAATGATCATTCATTGCAGTGATAGTATTTGAGTGAATATGTGTCGTGTGTGTGTGCGTGCGTGTGTGTGTCTGTGTGTGTGAGGGAACATGATGTGTGTGAAGGTGTTGAAGGTATACCCCAAGCATACGATGAAACTATGAGAAAGAAAATATTTTTGTGGTGGTAACTGATAAACTCCCATATCCCAAAAACTATCTTAAGTAGGATGGCCACTTAGAAACTTTTTAACCATGGGAACCAACAATAGCCCACACACGTCTATGCAATGCGCATATGGGAACAACCACATCAAATTTTATTTGTTATTTTCCTACAACATTCTTTACGAATACGCCTAACTAATTTTCACAGATTTAATGCTAATAGTCTCAGAGTAAAACAGCTCTGAGACATCAAGATGGACGGATGCAAATGACGAAATTATAAGGATTCAATTTTTGGCGTCTGGCTACGGAATTCTAAAGATCATCCTGTTTATGTTTCCAATTCTATTAATTGATTGTTTTCTTACCTCATACTCAGCATTTTCATCAGTATTACCATCATCATAGTCATGTTTGGCCCTTTTAGCCTTCGGTACCTTGGTTTCTTTTTTTGCTTTCCTTTTATTATCTTTCTTCTCTGGTTTACTTTCTTTGTTTTTAGAATTCTCTTTCTAAAAACGAAATACAAATAAAACACAGAAAGCCATTCCAAAGTAAATTCTAATACTCGTCAATATGTTAATATAATAATAATATCTTAGGACAAACAACACAACATTATCTGATCCCGAACTAGGCAGAGCCTGTACTATGGTAACCAGAAAACTGATAAATATACTTATAGTATATTTCTAAATACATACATATTATAGATAAATTACACCCAGAACAAATAATTGTGCTCATCACACAAAGATTTGTCCTGGGTGGGAATCGTACCCACTACCTCAGTCTTAGCAGTCAGGGTCATTAACCACTAGACTAGCAGGCCAGTCTAAACAATGACAGTACAGTTTACACTCTTACCTCATCATTATACTTGTTAATTAGTTCAGGACATGATAAGGTGTTCTCAGGTTCCCAGGTATCATTATCAGCAGAATAGCCCTTCCAGCGTATTAAGTAATGAAGTTTTCCTTTGATCTTCTTGGAGTCAACCACTTTTTCAACCTAAAATGTTAGTGTGCTATTTAAAATTGGCTACGAATAAAGTTCACTCACAGCATTTAGAAATATAAGATAGGGGTAAAATAGCTACTAAATTAAGCATTTGATTTTTTTGAAGTGAAAACTTCTTTAGCGGCGTTGAGCACTTTTTCTGTAATGGGTATAAAATCTTAAACTCGCGTCAGGACACGTGACCTGATCGAAAAAGCGTAGGACGGATGGAGAGTAGACAGCTATCCCCTCTCTACGGCGCGGCGAAAATGTATGCCTGGGCCTACTGTTTCGTTTAGGCGGCGCAGGGCGCTTGCGCGAATGTTCGTCTATGTTACAGCGTGCCACGCGCATCCATGGATGGTGACAGCTGATGGCTCGACCGTCTGTGTAGTGATCACATTGTTGTGTATTCGTAAAATTCGTGAATATAAAGTGCTTAAAATATGGAAATTGAACAACAAATTATTCCCTAACCATTCCAAAATATCAAACATGCTCAACGTTAATAATCAAGTTTTCACTTCTGCCGGCACTCCCGGAGTGCAATTTTTTTATCTATGGTAAAATATCCATCGCTTACAAATGTGAAAGTAACTCTGTCTGTCTACCCATTACACACCTAAATCGCGCAAGTGTAAAACCAGTTTCAAAATAGACATCTTTCGTTAACGATAACTTAATTTTTTTGTACTAAGATATATCAAAATAAAAGTTGCATGGTTATTATAACTTGTTTAAGTTTCATTTGTTAAAATTTGCGCACTGGATAAAAAATTACCTTGTATAATAGGTAATGCTTTATACTTTCAAGACGCTTTTGGATTCGAAATATTTCTTTGTTGTTGTTAAAATTATGGTGATTTTAAAAACAAACCAGAAATGAGTCAGGCTCATACATTTATGGTTCCATACCAAACCTGATGCAAAGTGCAGTTTATGGAATGGTCTGCCATATTTACTACACCGCTAACCAACAGCCCAAATGAATTAGTGCAAAGGTAAAAATTTATCTGCACATTATTTTAATTCAGCTTACTAACGTTTTTAACCTTTTGACCGCCAGAGTCATGTATAGATGACAAACCAAAAAGTGCCCAGAACGCCACGGTCACGATAGCAAATCGTGACCGTGGCGTGCTGAGCACATTTTGGTTTGGTTCCGTGTGGTGCCGGACGAAAAGAATAACACCACCCCATTTCTTCCTGCGGGTGTCGTAAAAGGCGACTAAGGGACTTACTAGAGAATGGGCAGCAGCGTTCTCTATGCATTTTACCACCATACTGCGATCGCCAACCCGCCTGACAAGCGTGGCGATTATGGCAAAGCCCCCCAAATTGGGGGAGGCCTAAGTCCAGCAGTGGACGTCTAGCGGCTGAAATGATGATGATGATGACATAGGTGAAAAAGACTTCATAAGTGGACACCAATGTCTTTTTTTAACCTGAAATAACCTTGTAAGAAAAAATACTTTATGGTCACTGAAATCCGCTATATTCTTTTCTTCAAAATGTTTATGTTATTATACATATTTAATATCATCTCTATAATCTATTTACTTGTTTGTGTAGGCTAAAATAATTGAAAATCTACAATATTTTGTTGTGCCAGCAGTGTAGTTTATTTGACTTATAATAATACAAGAACTACTTGCAATAGCACAAGTTTATAGTAGTTCTAATTAATGATGAATGTTTTGATCAAACCCCATACATTTTTGGACAATGTCCTTTGTTCAGCAGAATGACAATACTTTACTTTAAATTTTTACGCATTATCTTTCTCAGACTCACTTTCAGTGTACATTATATAAAGTATAATAAATATTTAATAATATTTTGGGTAAATTACTAATATTTAAGAGAGAAATTCCAATTTATAAAAGACAATTTTAAAATGTAATACTATGGTAGATAAAGGTGCAGAAAATGTATTATTTTGAAGTGTAGCAACGGAGGAACAAGAAAGAACAATGTCCACTCGTCTACATTAAAACAAATGCAAACAAAATACCTCAATAATACATGTACCTAAGTAGTTTCATTGGCCTATTTATATGTAACTTAATCATCATCATCTGCCTAGCCTTTTCCCAACTATGTTGGAGTCGGCTTCCAGTTTAACCGAATGCAGCTGAGTACCAGTATTTTACATGGAGCAACATATTTTATGTAACTTAATATGGCCTTTAATTATTTTTAAACTAAGGAGAATAAAGTAATTACATCAAATCTTTATTAATATAATCAGCCTGTATTGTGTCGCAGGGCAAACGACTCACTTTTCTTTTTAACGAAGGGAAAATTAAGGGCTTTACTTAAGACATACTATTCTATATCTTAGGATGTTTTTTTTTTTTTTTGAAGTAGTTATCTAATATTATACCAGTTTTTGTAAATAAATCAATGATATCCAATGATTAAATTAGCAATGTACATCATTTGCAGAATTAACAGGGTAACAAATATTGTTTTTTCCTGGTCCAAAATTGCCATTTTTTTTTTTAACAAGAGCTAAGAAACGATTTAGCAAACAATAAGTTATAACCTGCAAATCACTGATAATGCAACATACAACGGACTTTTACGGCTGGTTAAATAAGGTTCGAAGAGGGAGAGTGCCCAAGCCAGTTGAGTTAGTTTCCTGCTAACTACTCAGAAACAGGAACTGGAACTAACACAAGTTTCTGAAAAAAATGTTTTTCTTCCACAAAATAGAAGAATTTCGGCGCCATTTTTCCGGCTATTCGTGGGTTGTAGGATAGTGTGCAGTCGCATAGTGCAATCGATTATTAAAAGTAGTTATCAAATAGATATTTGATTTTTATTAAATGGGGCCTTTCTAGCACAGCATTGATTGACCCTTTGGTACTTTCCGCACATAGTGTTGTCTACTGAGCAAATGATAATAAAATATTACTGTTTACAAACACAAATACAAACCTCGTATTCCTCTTCGACGACACTTTTCTCAGACTTCTTTTTTTTAGACTTGTTTTTAGCCTTTCCTTTTTTCTGAGATTCTTTGGTAGTACTTGTTGAAACATTTTCATTAAGTTCGGAATTTTCTGTCAATTCTGATTCGGGCTGTTTTTCATCTGGGTCAGCTTGGCGTTCAGCGTCGGCATCGGCATGCTCATCATTATTAACTGACCCATTCGTAGACGAAATCACATCATCATCCTCTCTGCGACTCTTTGATATCTTACGCATTGTGGCAATGAATTTTACGACAATAATATACGAAAATATTAACGTATGCAATTGGTGTTATAGGAAAGGAGGGAAAATCCGTAGTAGGTACTTACAAGCAGTGGGGCACGCTTTAGCTTGGCTTGCTAACAAAAACACTATGCCCGGCCCACAAAATGTTGCAAGTCGTAATTAATTAGCGTATGAACTATATTGGTATTATTATATTGTCTATGAAAAGGAAAAGGTAATTATGGTGTGTTCAAATATCTGTTCATTTAAACAATAAATGGATCATAAATTAATACACAATGCTAACGTTCCTATGGATACTTTGTATATTACAAATACACTGGTATATTACAAATTGAGAGCTTTGATTTAATTTTTGAATATTCAAACCCGATATTCTAATTTCCAGTCACATGCAAGCATGCAAGACGATTTTCATTTGACTTCATTTGACAATAGGAAAAATGCATTTAATTTAAAAATTTTTCATCAATTAAATATACTTACATTGTTTATGAGTCAAGAAACAAATTTCTATATTTTTTACATTACAATGCATTACTTCTTTCACGATTTGTTATTTTATGTTACCTTTTTCCGGTAGACCGGAACGCAAGCTCTAAACGCGTCGTCTTCGAAAATGTCGGAAGTGACCTCAAAAGCCGTGTGAATAAAGCAAATGATTTGGAGAGCTAAAGCAGTAACGTGTAAGTAACGTCAAAATTTTCTTCGATAAATTCTTTCGATCTCTATGAAGAAGTTTCCAAGTGTAACATTCCTCTCCCAACTAACTTTCATTCCCTTTTATTCCACTTCTCCCCCAAAATTATTCAAATTTTAACAACTTTTTTAAACGACAATAATCTAAAATTTTAAATACGACTAACTTCACGACTAACAGAATCTGTAAACCTACCACAAAGTACAAAGTCGACAGCTCGCCACTGCGCTACCGTCTAAACGTGACTCTAGCAGAATAGTCGACATTGGCTAAATTGCCAAAAGCAAAAAAAAAAAAATATTATAATTTAATTACGTTGTGCAACCGATATTGTTGGAGATACAAAAACTTTCTATACGTGGAGAAATAATATTATGTTATTTTTGTCTTTACTAAGTGATTGAGCTAACCCAATCTTACATTCAAGCAGCAGGTTTAAATTCTATGGGCACACCACTATTGCGCCTGTAAGTCCCCTCTTTGAGGAGTGGCTAAAGAGGCGCCATGGCGTTCTCACCTTCCACCTTACGCAGGTCCTCACTGGACAGATATTCCTGTTACAAATAAGGCGGGAGGAAAGGCACGGGTGGTACCAGTGTGTCGATCGCCTGGAGCACATGATGGAGCATACAGTAGAGGTGTGCACTGCCTGGGTGGAGCACCTCCGTGTCCTCGCGGAGGCGATCAGCGGTGGCGACTTCTCGCGTCCGGTACTGGTGCAGGCCATGGTACGGAGCGAGAGGGCATGGGAAGCCGTCACCTTCTTCTGCGAAGCAGTAATGCTCGTGAAAGAGGAGGCAGCGCGCATGAGGGAGAGGCAACCTATGCGCCCTCACGTCCCTAGCCGCCGCAGGAAGAGACGCCCCCCGAGCGTCGGGAATTCATTGCGGACTTCCGGCCACCATAGGCGTGGGCTTGAGGGCGGTGACTAATGGGTAGCTCACTGCCTAGTAAGAACCAGGAGCGGGTCGCGTAGTGTTCCACGCGCGGCTCAAAGAGATGTCAGCAAAAACTGAAGGGGTCCGCTGGGACCGATGCTTCCCAGAGTCGCGGGATTGTTCGAAAGAATTACCGTGGCTCTGGCTTAGGCAACTGAAGGAACACGGGTGGGTTTTAGTCAGTAAAATATGACACGCCCTTCCGCTTTTGTATATACCGGATTTTTTTTTTAACCAGTGTGCAATTTTTGTTTGGTGTTTCTGTATCAGTAATATTCAAATTACATTTCAATTATTTTTTCAATATTTTTGTAGGGTTCCGTTACCAAATGGCAAAAAACGGAACCCTTATAGATTCGTCATGTCTGTCTGTCTGTCTGTCCGTCCGTATGTCACAGCCAGTTTTTTCCGAAACTATAAGAGCTATGTTGTTGAAACTTGGTAAGTAGATGTATTCTGTGAACCGCATTAAGATTTTCACACAAAAATAGAAAAAACAATAAATTTTGGGGTTATACTTAGAAATGAAACTCAAACTTTTTTTTTTCATCAAACCTATACGTGTATCTATGGATAGGTCTTCAAAAATGATATTGAGGTTTCTAATGTCATTTTTTTCTTAACTGTTTGGTTTGCGCGAGAGCACTTCCAAAGTGGTAAAATGTGTGCCCCCCCCCCCCCTGTAAATTCTAAAATAATAGAATGATAAAACTAAAAAAAATATATGATGTACATTACCATGTAAACTTCCACCGAAAGTTGGTTTGAACGAGATCTAGTAAGCAATTTTTTTTTAATACGTCATAAATCGTAAACCGCAATTTATCTTTCATTCAATCAACTCAAATATTTTTTTTTTTTTAAACATTTAATTTCATAAACATAAATCTTATGCATAAACCGTGAATACCTACAGGTTTGTACGGAACTCTCGATGCGCGAGTCCGACACGCACTTGGCCAGTTTTTTTAAATTTTTATCCGACCTTAAATCAGTAAACTCTGGACACCCTACATATATACGTAATATGATATTGACAATAGCGCGTGGCACAACGTGACTCACGCGGCGGTGTTGCAGCGACAGTCCGCGCACGCATGCACTGTCAAGACGTAGTGTCTAACGTTTTCACGCGCAGCGTCGCCGCGCCGCCACGCCGAACGTGTCGTAGCTCGTAGGTCGCGATGTCAGTCTAACCCAACCGTGAGTTTTATGAGATGATGCGAGTGTGATTAAGTGGTGAAAATTTACGAGCAGGGCGCAGGATGTATGCGAGTGAGAGCACACCTCTTAGACGGAAGGACCATTTTTGCAGCCACTCACAGGCTGCTTGATCATGGGCCATTCAGGACCCCGAATCTTGCACAAGGATCTGGCAAAACTCGACTGGCAGTCAAAGTCGAAGAAACTATTTTTGATTTCTTATAGCGACATTCAATTTCCACGAAACGGCACTTCGCTTCGGTATGAGCCAGCACGCAATAAGATCAACAACAAACATTAAAATATAGTGATTCGTGACATGTAGGGGTAAGCAATTCGTTTTAATAAAAAATTACACGTGTCAAGGGACACCCGGATGGAACGAAGTTCCTTTCCAGGATTCATAATTTTTATATTAAAAAAAATTATTTATTATGTACAAAAAACCTGTATACACTCAACAAAAATATTCTCTCTCTCTCTCTCTCTCTCCCTCTCCCTATCTCCCTGTCTCTCTCCCTCTCTATCTCTCTCTGTCTCTCTCTCTCCCTCTCTCCCTGTCTCTCTCTCTCTCTACTCACAACAAAAAAAACAACAATATACAAACAAATACAAACAACAAAATATATACAGTCGAATTGAGAAACCTAGTCCTTTTTTTGAAGTGGGTTAAAAAGTGTCGTGACAACTTTTCGTAAGAATTTTTTCCGTCTAGGCCCCTTTCACAACGCGCGATAAGGAACTTCGACCCAAAAAAAAAATACGAATAGGTTATTTTTGATTAAACATTACTGAAATCTTAATTTAATTGATCATAATGATTTATTTTCTGCATTTTATGGTCTGAAGGAAAAATTTGTATTACTCTTGAAATAACTTCAGGTCACTGCCTTAACTTAAAAACAAATCTAGTTTGAACCTGATAATAGGTCAGTAACCGCGGGAATTCTTCAAGTAGGTTCTTCGAACTGTTTAGAATTTTGAGCGAGCGCCCAGCTGTGGTACTCACAAGTTCATTCACCTACGCCACCGCGCGTGAGTTACCGTAATTCTAGTTTCAAAATAAACATCTTTGGTTAACGATAACTTAATTTTTATGTTCTAAGATGTATTAAAATAAAAATTGCATGGTTATTATAACTCGTTTAAGTGTAATTTGTTGAAATTTGTGTACGGGTTAAAAACTTATCCTGTATATATTTATAGATTGGACACTTCTCGCGGTCACATTAGCTATATCATCGATATTGCTCATGAATTAAACTGTCTTTATAAATATTCCAGTTAAAACTACAGAAACTTTAAATTCCTCGATTTGTAAAACACCAACAATCTCTCAGCACGCGTAGTATGATTACCATAGAAAGAACTTTGTCTATTCTTGGTAGAATAGAAATGTCAGATGTCATGCTACGCCAGCATAAAACGGTAAAAATCTTTCTACAATCTTTAATCTGTCTTTAATCTTTCTACAATCTGTAATTTTGTCTATTCTTCCGTCGACAAAACCCATATCTACTGTGGTCTCATGATGTTTTTTATTACGAGCACCTTCATATGCTTGGCCTGAATTTTTAAGTTTCTTGTTATTATTATGTCTCCATTCACTTAGGTCTGCTTTACGTTTTCTACTCAGCTTTTTTTACTAGAGTTGATTCTGATTTTCGGATTCAGATACTTAGTTCGTTAGTTAGTTTATATCATTGACAGCAGGCATTTCAGCAGGGATAGCTTGTATGGGTGTTTCAGGTTGGCCAAGTCTGTCTGGTTCCTCGTCAACAGAATTCAGACTTGGTTGATCAATTAAATCCAAAGGGTCTGAGTTCATACTATTGTTAATGTCCTGTTCTATCAAATTTTCTTCAGAATCCTCTAAAAATATTCCTTCTACGTCTAACTTCTCTTGATCGGCTTCGCTAAGTGTTTGGTTTATGGTCTTTGGATTTTTTTTGTTGTTTTTCTCTTCATTATAGCTTATAATACTTCGCAAACTTGTGTCTATTTCACAGTCATTTATTAATAAACTATTTTCTGCATTAAGTCGTTCGTTTTGCTCTTCATCTGATAGATTGTTTGAATCGTTGTTTATCTCTATAGCTTTATCAACAGTATTGCTGTCAGTGTCGGGAGATTCCGGTTCAATTGTTATTTCAATTTTGTATTTCTGCAAAACATAGTTCGTTTTTTCATTGGAATTTTCTGTGGTTTCTTGTTCTTTCTGCACTAATTCTGAGGTAGTTATATTACAATCAGAGCTGGTAATTGTATTGTTGTGGCGTTTTAACAAAATAAATATATTGTTTCGTAAAACATTTTATTAGTGTGTTTAAAGTTAACATGTAAATGTTCCTGTCCTCATAGTACGTTCTAGTTAATTTACACAAGTTATTATTTGATAAAGGTTGTGGGTTGGAACGTAAGTGAAAAAAATATTTTCTGATATAAGGCTTAAAATTTGAAATCTTTTTGGTAATCTGACCCTAAATGTCATAAAAGGTAGTTTGATCACAATAACTCGATTTCGGGTGACTTGTGGGTTGGAACGTTTCTGCATAACTACGTCCAATTAATTGAAACCAATATTACCGAAACACACTAATAAACTGTTTAATTAAATAAACACAAATATCGCAATAATCAAAACGTCAAACAGCATCACTTGTTTCGCTTGTACTGTATCGCTGGAATCGTATTTGATCGCTTCCGTAATCGAACTCCCCGTGAGCCCGACAATCCGCTATTTATATCCGGAGCAGAATATTCGCGAACATTCGACACTTTGCGACAGTTCACAAGTAGCGTAGAAACTTCCAGGTACTTCCAGGGACAATTGTTTACTGTTTAATCCCGCTATTCGACAATAGATGGCGGTGGCGTCTACGTACAATTGTTCGTGTAGGACTTGCTACTTGATAACAGATGGCGTGAGCATGTCGTTTCTAGTAGTTTCGAACTCTACCCCATCCTTAGATGGAGTTAGCGTGACGTTTCTAGACTTTTCGATTTACGTAACACTGCCCCTTTCTGAGATGGAGTTAGCGTGATGTTTCTAGACTTCACGATCTACGTAACAATATTTTTTTTTATTTATCAGAAAAATAAAGAACGCTCTCTTTACTTGCCTTCAACACGCTTTTATGTATTTAACCATGTTTGTAACCGACTTCTGTGGACTTGATTTTGACTCACTTCAAACCATTTAAACTTTGTAGACATATCGAGGACCGATAGCAATACAATAATTTCATATGCCATTATCCTTGTCAGGGTTAGCCATGGACCTATTTTTTTAGGTCCATGGGGTTAGCAAAAAAAATAATTCATTTTTTTGTAGCTAGCCGAAGTAAAATATAGAAAATAAATAATGGTTTAATAACTAATAGTTTTTTTAAACTATTATATTCTTATTCTACGCGTGATGCTTTCTATTCAATAACAAAAATTAGTTCAGACGCGTAGTCGTGTCATGTTTATTTAGTCTGTGATTGAAAATTTGACATTGACATGGGACATGACAGACATCATCAATGACAATTCTTTTTTGTAATGACTTTTACTTCTTCAAGTTCATTATTTCTTCATTTTTATTTCCGAGCTTGGATAAAGATAGTAGGAAAGCTAAGAAGATTCTAAAAATATATATCCATGGTTGACCAATCATTGGTCATTAGAAACTTGTGTTTGCTGATATATCTTGCAACTTATTTTTGTTAGTGAAATTCGTTAATAAGTGTGCATAGTATAAATGAAAATCTTCAAATCATGACAAGCCGAGGAAGTTTTCAAAGCGCCCGAATGAACTTTAAAGTGCAAAATGAACAACTTGAAAGTAAAGGTACCAAGCCAACCCGAGAAGAATCATCAATACTAGAAATATTTGTCCTAATGATCATACACATTTGTAAAAAGATTTTGTTCTTCGACACCAATTTAAAAATAGCTGTATATTTAGGAGCTCTCTTTCTACTATCTATTGTTGCAGACGTATTGACATTTCCCAAAACATACTTTTCGAGGAGTGACAACATATTTAATCAATATTTTGTGAAAATTGGATGGTTTTGGACACTGTTCATGACTGTGCCTTATGTTTTATTGACATCCTACACAACATGCTGTGGAAAGAAAAGAACAATAACAATGGCTCATTTATCAAGATTAATTGTTGCCACTGTGTTTTGGTATATGTGGACATCTGTTTTCAACATGATAGAAACAAGTTATGGGCGCTGTAATACTAAAATATATAACAGCAAAATATCTTGCTTACAACATGGGCATTTTTGGAATGGGTTTGATATATCTGGCCACTGTTTTATTCTTATTTATTCAAGTTTGGTCATGATAGAAGAGGCCAAAGCAATCAATGGCTGGGAAAGAATAAAAGACTACATAAGAGATGAAAAGTATGCTCGCAGTATTGATGACAAATCTGCTAGTGTTAATCCTTTGAAGAATATTACCAATGATGAATTAACTATTTTAAAAATATCATATGAGAATTTTACACCATACGTAAGAGGATTTTTTATTGCCATCGCTTTATTGCAGTTGTTATGGGATGTAATGCTCGTTTCAACAATTTTATACTATCATATCATGGTGGAAAAATTTATCAGTGGTGTTATAGCAATACTGACTTGGTTCGTTACATATAGAGTATGGTATACAATACCAAATATTTTACCTAATTTACCAGGAGATGGTATATTTAGATACAATAATAAGAACAAACCTATACCTACTACACCAGTGTATCGAAAGAGAAGTTCTACAAATGGCAAACATTTTATGGGTATGCCAATTAACACCAACCAAGATTCAGAAAACACTAAAGAAGAAGCCAAGCCAAGCTAGTTAAGGATTGCATATTTTGAGGTATGGGTATTAACATAGTTTGGGGATTAATCTGTTTGGAGTAAAAGATTTTGAATCTTTAAAGTTTACAGAAGGTATGGTTTATAGTTGGTAATTTTTATAAATCTTATTTATGTAAGTGAAAATGAAAATTAAGTATCTTATTTATTATATTTAACTCAATTTTGATAAACTATAAATTCATATGAAAACGGCCACGAAAACTTTTTATTAGAAAATCTGTTTGCTTTTTATTATCTTGATGGTGTAAAAAGTAGACTATTCTCAGGGATAAAGAGGTCTTCGACTCAGGCAAGCTTGAAGTCCTTGCTGCACTCAGAAATCAGAACTTAACACTGAACTCCTGAAACAATCCTTTATTTCATTTGGTTTTCAAAATGGCACGAATGACATAAGACTAGCCCTAGATTTCACCCCTGGGAACAGTTTACAAATGTGTGACTGCACAACCTATTTTGTATTTAGTTAACAACCTGTTTTGCATTTTATCTATTTCTGTGTGTGATATAAATATAATTAAGTTACTAGTTTGTGTTTTATATACTTTTGTTTCATGTTATTTATTAAAATTGCAATGGAAGTTTGTTTTTTGCAGTTAATGATTTAAAAAGTGTAGTATGGGTACTTATTGTAATTGAGGGTGTTAAACAGAAAACCATGTTTATGTAACAAGTTAGTCAATAAAAAGAAAATAAACATTTATGTTATCAGTTTATTAAATATCTAATAAATAACAAAGGTAAATAATACTGTTTTATTGCATTTAAGTAATGCTTACAATTTAGTGATTATATTTTAAGTACATGGGGTCAAAAACAGATCATAATATTGCTGGCAAGTAGCAACCCAGCGTGCTGTGCCTAGCGCGGCGGCATCGTCGTATTTTTTTATTTTCTCGGACAACACTGTACAAAAAAGAAAACTAGAGTATGAGTAGAAGCGCTGGGATAAGTCCGGGAAATACGAGTTTTATTTTTTGCGGTTCTTAGGTCAGTGTCAGTGACCGTAACAAGAACAGAATTAAAATCATCATAGTCCATTAAACCCTATTGATTCACTATTTCATGAACACCTAGACTTTCATGAAACAGCAATCAATAACGATATATATTTCGCGGGCTACCTTTGACACTTCCCCCATACTAAAAAACAAACCAAAATCGACATCGATCGAATACTATACCTGCCTTACCCCACACTAATTCGTATAGCACTTCTTGCTATTACAATAGTGACTCTACATGAACAGGAACCTATTATTTCTTCAAGGTACCTCAAAAACTATTCAAACTTCAAACGTTAAAGATAAATAAAATTGATATGAGACCACCGCGCGAGCGTCTTCTACTAAATAAGAAAACTCGTCGAACGCAACACCTCCTTTTTTAGAAGTCGGTACCCTATACCCTCAAGCCGTGAATAAATTTAAAAAAAAAGTTCGTGTTAGGCTAAGCACCAACCCATCTAAAAACACACCTGTGGGTTGATAGTCTTATACTTTCAACCGACTTCAGCAAGCTTCACACCACCCACATCTAAAGGCACCATATTGGTACGAACGAGTTCACGAATTCGGACGTAGAAAACAATTTCGAAAAGTTGGGACCTATCCACTTTCAATTTGATGGCTAGTAGACGTACAATAATTAACTAAATATAAACAATGACAGGTTACATAATTATATAGAATACATTATACATAGGTACATACCTACTAATAAAGAATGAGTTATTAAATCCTCCTCATATTTCTGAAGCTAACTCTTGCGGAGCGAGCGCGGCCACTGTGATAGGTTTGAGTCATGCATTTATCACGGTTTTGCTCCCAAACTGTGATAAAAATCTGTGACTCAAGCCTATCGAAGTAATTCGTGCTCGCCCCCGCTGTTCCTACAATTAGCAATGGTGCCTGAATTCACGACTGAGGAAGTATTGCTGTGTTCACAATATGACGAGGATGCAAATAACATACCTACGTGGTTATTATTACGATTTACGACAGATACAATCTGGAGCTAAGGAAAATATAGGAAAATACATTTAACCACCGAGACGAGCGAAGACGGTCATTGATTGAAATGAAAATCTAGTTTCAGCTTTTGTGTACGATCGTTGATGTGATGACAGATAAAATGAATTCTAAAATATTTATAAGATCATAATAATTTTTATATTTCAGAAAAAAAAAGAATATTTAGGTAGGTAAATAGCGGATTAAGTTACACGTAGGACATCCATATGGGTAGTGCACCTACATAAAAATAAACATGTTTGTTTAGAACATACTGTGTAGGTATAGTTAGGTAAATATAACTTTAGTGTATAATTTTTTTTAAGATATATATAATGGCAACAACAACGCTAATAGATGCAGCACCGGCAGCACCCAAATATGCTGGTGGTTGTGACATAACAATCATTTTAAGATGAACTGGTAAATTGGGTATTGTTTTTTTAAAGGATTCTCGCTGTTTTACTCGATTGTAATAGTTTTCTAATAAGGGACGTTTTCCTGCTTCCCAATATCTGCCTTCGTATCCAAGTTCCCAAAGACGTTGAAGGAGAATTGCTAAATTGATATCAGCAACACTGAAGTTTTCACAGCACAGCCAGTTACCTAAAACAAACATAACTTGTTAAACTGCACGGGTCCATTTGGACTATAGCTCGATATAATTGTGAAGAGTTAATCCTTCTGTATAAATATAGGCCAAGTGCTTTTCGGACCACGCATAATGATGGGTTCAGTAGTTGGAGTGAAATGCGTAGTATTGATTTTTTTTGGTCGTAAAAATAAGTTTATATTTCAGATCATTTGGATTGAGGTGGCCCTGGAAAAGGATGTCTCGAGGAATTTGGGGGAGGCCTTTGGTCAACAGAGGGACAGTATAGGAAAAAAAAAAACTCATAAGTTATTTCTATCACATAACTGGAAATATCCCATATCTCAAAAACTGTTGACTAAAATAGCAGTCACTAAGAAAAATAATAAATTTAATTATGGGTACAACGCTCCACACGCATAACTGAATTGATTTGTTTTTATACTTGGTTACATAAATGCCAATCATATTATTTTTTTCGTATTTTCATTAAAATTTTAAAAAGTTAATACAATTTAACAAAATATTTGTCAATTGATCGACCACTATAAATCGAACGTCTAAATACACGAACGTTCTTAGTATCGAATAGTTAATAAATCAAACATCTAAATACACGAACGTTCTTAGTATCGAATAGTCTATCTAACTCGAATAAATCGAACATTCAATGTTGAATGTTCGACTTATTTGAGTTACAAACAAACAAACATTCGATATTTTGAACACTCGATGTACTGACATCCCGTATTGAAAATATCGAATGTTTGTTTGATCGAGGGTTCAACGTCTCACATATTCATATTATTTAGTAGCAAATAACTTATCATAGTTTTCTTCAAACAACCATAAGCCCTAAAAATCTGTCAACATCAACTTTCTGCAATTTATCGGGGATATTTATATCTTCAAAGGAGACGGTTCCTTTTGCATTTTTTTTTCTTGTTCTAAATTTGCGATGCTGCTTTTTGGTTTGGGAAGAGCACACGAACTTGATTTCGAAATGTTGGTTTCATTACGCTGAATAATTTACTTCGGTCTATCAAGCGAGCCGGTAGCATCACTTTTTAAGGAATTCCTAAAACTTAGTTCATCTACCATACCTGGTTATTTGCTTTGCAGCGTGATTAATCTATACTAATATTATAAATGTGAAAATAACTATCTGTTATGCTTTCACGACTAAAAACCACTGAACCGACTCTTATGAAATTTGGTACTGGGTAAGTTTGAACCCCAAGAAAGACCATAGACTACTTTTTATTCTGGGACTCAGGTCTTAAAAGTGAAGGAAATCATAAGGAAACCGGCGTGCTCTAGAACCAAAAATTCGAAGAAATGGGACATCAATCGAAACATTGTTTTCACATACCCGCAATATTTGGACGACCTATCCAACGACACCTCTGACCATTGGGTTGACGAGAAAAACAAAAGAGTCCCACTTTACGTGTAGAGGAACCCTAAAGAATGTTTTTTTTCATGATTTTATTTTATCAGTGTCGGTGTGACTGTTAGTGTCCATGCTAAATTAAAGCTTTCTAGTCCCGTTACCCACCGTGTCATTTCATTTATGATTGTTATTTTTACTATATAAATATGACATCAACTACATCTGTTTCATAAAGCTGTGCCCGCGGCTTCGCCCGCGTGTATGTCGTTAATTATAACCACGGGAACGTACTTACTACAGGGAGAAAAATATTACATACACGGAGAGTTACGTGATTACTTACGCTAAATGTTTTTTGGAGAGAGTATATTTTTAAATCAAAAAATAAATAAATATAAACTATGAAAACTTTATAGTGATTTTCTTATTTTCTTTATAACTATCTGAACTATTAAAGTTCCAAAATTTCCATTATGATCTTGTTATTACGCGGTGCCAATAAGATAATCGTTCTTTGTGATTTGAACGAATACACTGGGTATGCTTCTTTTGAATTATACATATTTACCGGTTTTTATCTTATCTGATCCGCCAAAATTGATGTATGGATCATTTGGCAAAAATGAAAGCGGCGAGAAAAAAATTTTTTTTTCGTGGGTGTCATTTTCCCGGTTTCTCGAAGGCGCTGATGATCAACCTTTCGGGCTTCTGACTAACCGAAGGATTGTCGAAGATCTACAAACAGCTTTCCGTACTTTCCGAGACACAGAGGGGTCTAGATATGTAAGTATGTACCTACTGGACTTTGATGGTATATAATCAAAGGTACTGGATAAGTGGGTAGTATTTGGCATAAGTCTCTTTCTAGTTTTCCTAATCGAAAATGGCCTGAGAAAGATCGTTGTTCTTTCAAGCCAATAGCATTAGCTGTTCCTGAAATAAGCAGCTGTGATAGACAAGCAGACAAAAAGTCGCACTCACATTGTCTCGCCAAAAATGTTCCTTTTTACCATTTTAGTATGGATCCCTAAAAAACCTGGGATATAATAATAATCAACCTGGGAATGATTATTTGGATACAATCTGACGCCTATAGACACGTAAAAAAGTATATTTTTAATGATTGTCGTTGTACTCATAATGTCGATGTTTACCTTCAAATATCTCGGTAACGTGACATTTTGGGGTACCATGTTCCTTTACATTTTTGTTTGTTTATGTGTCCTCTACCACACCTACCACAGTCATAGTGCGCCGCGATTTCGAAAAAAAATCAACTAAGCGGCGGGTCGATATGCCAGCTGCCATACAAAAAAGTTCGAACCCCTTACCTTCAGGTTGCGTTTTCAATTGCTCTTCAACATGAGTCAAAACTTGATCAATAATTTTTAGAACTTTAGAGTACTCTTCTTCATTGGTTATTATTTCATGTTTACGGTCTTGTATCTCAGCCTTGTAAAGTAATATATTTCTAGCTTTAGGGTTTTCTTCAGCAAGTTTCCTTAAATTTGAAGAGTTACTTAAGTCTCCACCTATAAACAAGAAACCGGATAAAAGCAATTACATTGGATAGATAAGCTCTACTAGTAATATTATCTTTATGACTTCAAAAAAAAAAAACCATGTTTTGTATGACTCAGAAAATATGTGAGTACTTTCAAGAAGAAATCAAAGTAAGTTTTGATAAAAAAGCAATCTGAAAAAACACTTCTGAAAGTTTTATAACAACATCAAGGTTGCTGTAAAACTTTCATTCAGATTGGTTACTCTTTGTTTATGACAGATTACACACCTACTTACTTTTAAGTATCTCACGGACGGGTAGAATAAAGGGTAACTTTGGAGTACCACTCAAATGGGGGTGAATAAATGAACCCATTGTAATCAATCCCGCTGGTAGAGCTTCTAACATCTCACGGAATCTATTGATATTATCCAGCACTTTACTCTCCTCAGACACATTCATCAATGGTGTTAGTTCTAAAAAATTAAAACAAGTCATAAATATATTTTTTCTTTAGATAAATGTTTTTGTTTTTTGTTCAGAAACAAACCTGGATCTAAATAAAATTCCAAATAATCCAAAATTCTAGTGGAGTCCGGTATCACTTCATTATTAACTTTTAACACTGGGATTTCACCACGAGGGTTAATATCCAGAAACCATGGCGAATACTGCTCGCCTTTAATGATGTCCACAATCAAAGGCTCAAAATCAATATTCTTTTCGTAAAGAGTCATGAGAACCTGTAAAAATAATTTACATAAAACATCAGAGTAAACAGTCGTCTTTGGAGACAAACAATATTATAAAGAGGATAAAGCTTGCTCCTCTCTCCTAACTAAAAGAGCCCGACCAGATAAAACGAGATCACCCAAAAATAAAAACATTTAGAAAAGTAGTAAAAGGTGGGTCAGCTGTGGTAATTCCACAATATATATTGTGAAACAGATTGCTCCATTGAAGGCTTTAAATAATGAACAAAAGAAGCAGGCAAAAATAATGAAGGAGTCCAACCAAAGTCTTACCTTTTGTGAGTAAAAACTGTAATAGCTACAGTAGAGGTATATGTTTGATGTTTTCTTACTAGCTTTTGCATTACCGTTATATGTTGGTATTGGTAATTTTTCCAAATATTTTTGAACATAATACATTTTTAAAGGTGATAAATGCCAAAAACAACACTAATCTAAACCGGATAAATAATACTACTACATTTAACTACAGAATTCTTCAAACTTCTACGCGGTTTTTTCGCCTTCAAGAAATGCTACCAACATTACAATATTAAAATCAGCTGACTGACAGTAGCCAGGCCGAGAGTATCCGCCGGAAACTCCGTATAAAAAAGGTTAAGTCAGACTTTATACATGCATGACATCATTCACCAGGTATAGTGTAGCTCTTTTTCTTACTGCAGTACTAAATTAACTAATAATATAATACTAATCTAATTCCGTGCAAATCCGTTCTGTTTTCAAATGCGTGTTCAGGACGCAGTGTGGCACTGCGGCCTATATGTATAAGAGTCTGTCACTCTGTCGTGGTGACAACTGGAACTAAAATATATTTTTTGCGGCAACACTGCTTTGTTTATCAAATCAACTATAGGTAGCTTCTCTGTCATTGTGTTATGTTCCCAGTTGTATTTCACTTATTTCTAATTAGCCATCAATTATTAATCTTTTTGTACATATACAGAATGAATAAAACAATAAGGAGTAGTGATATGAGCTGTGATATACCAAGTTTTCGTAAGATATTTGGCAGAATCGGAAGCGGAACAAATTTCGTCTCCAATTGACAATGTTTTCGAAAGCACTGCCGATACGACAGTTATTTCTCCAAGAAATTTATCTTTTAGTCAATGTCAGTCATTGTTTTTTCCATTCTAATACTTAGTTTTATCGGTATTATAAGTTTCAAGCCATTTTATTGTTTTATTTACTAATAGATTATTGAGGTTATGTTTTCTAGTTTGACAAATCGCGTGTACGTTTACTTTTATTGGTTGATACTTGAAATTGAAAAATGTACATTGAATTAATATGATTCTCTTCATAATAAAATTCTTTGAGTTAAATCTCACAATGCAATTACAGAAATTGTTAATGAAGGTGACAAATATTAAGGATCTTTTCTAAAACTGGAGAAACACGAAAACAGTTGGCGGAAGAAAGAATTAGACGATTAGATCTGTGTGTAATTATTAAACAAAAAGTTCAACACTGTAAAGAAACAGGCAATTTATTTTAATGCTATTGTCGTATACCACATTACACAGTAAAAAAAGTATTATATTTCAGGTGCCTCCTCCACGTAATTTATTACCTATAGTTTAAGAAGACTTGGATCATAATTGGAGCCGTAAACCTCTAAGAAAGATTTTACACTCTTTTAGTTTCATAAATAAGAAATGTAAAACGGACAGATCAGTGTTAATGGAAAAAATCTATCATAGCAGTGAAAAGGAATACACTGATGATGTTATTTCACGCTTTTGTCTTTTAATAAAACCTACATTTAAGCGTGTTCTTTTATTTTAATTGTCATGTAGATAGTGATAGTGGTATGTATCCCACACCGATATACCTAACGGCTTCATTTGTCAACTGTTCAAGTTTATTTGAAATGGCCCGTACATTGCTAATACGACATGTAATAAGTAGTCTCAGACTTCTGATTAGTTTCCGACAGTAAGCAGCTGTTAGTAGCCTTCTTGTCAACTTTAAACTGTGAGCATTAATAGGATTCCTTCATTATCATTCATGTCAAATACGATATATGCATACCAACCATAGAATGGTTGTGAATAACCTAGATGGTGGCCGCAAATGCGATTGCTGAACAACAGTAATAGACTACAATGTACTGAAATTACTAGAGTGTGCGCAAAAACCAAAACGGAACGAACTTATGTATCGAATTTTAAGAGTATAAAATATGGAGTACCTCAAGGTAGTATGCTTGGGCCACCTTTATTTTTCATTGACTTAAATGATTTGCCAAAAGTGTGCGTAGTCCCAGCGGAGAAGTGTCGAAATTCTTAATTTCAGTTTAGCAGATATTTAGTGTATGACGTCGTGTAATTGTGTATGGTAAATACAAATTTGTGCAACCAACCATTGCGGAGATATTCAACAAAAACTGTTTCCGCTGGGACTACGTATTCCTAGCGGCCGCTTTTATGTAGCCATTCAAACTTGGTTGGTTTATCGATGTTTTGCTCTTGTTCTGTTATTTTTATTATGTCTCTTTAATCATTCAGTGTAATGAGCTGAAATTTTACATGTGATTAGTTGCATTAATACACTAAATATTGGAATAAGTTTCATTTTGCTTTTCCTTTAAAAAGTCCTACAATCGGATGTCATAAAATATAGTGTTCCAGTCGTAGTAAATTATGCCACTACTCATTAATTACTAAGAGCACATGAATGAAACTTGGCAGGACATTGTAGACCCTTACAAGATATAAATAAACGAGATGAGTTAGGCTCTAGAGTTCCTATTTTAAGTTCTTGGACCTAATACCCTAATTTTACTTTTACGTGTATATCTTCTGAACGGTAGGTTTTTTTCAAATTCTGTTTTCACACACATTACACACAAATTCAAAGCAACCTGCGTAAAAAATTACAACTCTGTGCTAAACCGTTTTATATGATTTTCATTTTAACATACACATTTACCTCTCGTTACACACTAATTATTGTATGTATTTTTTTTCTTGTACGTCCATAGGAAAAAAAAAGTGCCGCTAGGAATACGTAGTCCCAGCGGAAACAGTTTTTGTTGAATATCTCCGCAATGGTTGGATGCACAAATTTTTATTTACCATACACAATTACACGACGTCATACACAAAATATCTGCTAAACTGAAATTAAGAAATTCGACACTTTTCCGCTGGGACTACGCACACTTGCCAAAAGTGACACAACAACAAATGATTTTTTTTGCAGACGACAGCACTGCTATAATAAAATGTAAGGACTTAAATACTTATCAACTTGACATTAATAATACTCTTACTGACATAATTAATAGGCTTAATTTGAATAATGTAATAATCAATCTAAAAAAACCAGAGTAATGCACTTCCACCAAAGGGTTTAAACTCCTAACATGTGTGTCAATTACAATGGCAACGAAATAGAAGAGGTAGCCGTAAGTGTGTTTTTAGGTATCCATATTGACCATAACCTTAATTGGATAGCTCATATAGAAAAGCTATGTAAAAAAATAAATAAATCAGCCTATGCACTCTTTCAGTTGGCTAGAAAAGTAAATATAGACGCGTTACTTGTTGCCTATCATGGTCTAGTAGCCTCACTGTTACGACACGGAATAATTATTTGGGGTAATTCCACAGATAAGGGATTACTGTTCAAGGCACAAAAAAGGTGCATTAGAGCCATGTGTGGTCTGAAAACAGATGACAGCTGTGCACCGTATTTTAAGTCATTAAAAATACTTACGCTACCGGCGATATACATAGTATCTTCGTCAAAACAAATCCCAACCTTTTTGAAAAAATGATCTTGGTACGGAATGTTCCAATTCGTAGTCAACACAAAAATTCCTTGAGTAATTATAAATGTAAAACTGCACTAGTAAACAAAGTGTCTTGCGTATGGCTCCTCACATTTATAATAAAATTCCAAACGCCTTATAAGAATTAAATTTTGCACTATTTAAGAAAAAAATGAAATTGTTATTAATTGATAAATGTTATTAAACCATTGACGAATACTTAAATGACGAATTAATTTAGAATCTAATGATTCTATATATACCTATACTATACTGACATTAAATTATTTTCACATTTCAATTATTTTGACATGTTCTTATTATTATTAAATATTTTTTTGGTATACGAATTCTGACGTTTTTATAATTTCTCATTTAGTTCTGACATACATAATTATAATATTCAATAATTGTTTCAATTCATTTTCTATTTTGATACCATAATGCATGATTATTAGATATTTTTTAGTAAATGGTTATTTGTAATCGTCATCTTAATGTAGACACCATATTTGTACGCCTCCTGGCATAACATAGAAATCAAAATAAGATCTGTATTTTTTTACCTATGTTAACAAATAAATAAACTGAACTGAACATTATTTCTTGGGTGTCGGGTTCGATCGGCAATCCCTGAGTGTGTGTTTATTATGTTATTATATGATGGCATTCGCATCTCTTAGATAAAAGGTTATTCCAGCGAAATAATGCGCAATCTACTAAATACAATAAAAGTAAAAGCCTGTGAGCCTATAAAGTCTTGAAATCTTGATTGTTGAGAATTCCCGGAATCTCGTGTTTGTTGATTTAAACAACAAGCATCTTATCAGTTTTAGTCCTAGTATATAGGGTGGCCATACCTGCTAAACAGGCGCCCTCATTTTTTCCAGCCTCTTTTTTGCCAAGCTGTACATAGCATTTAGTATATCTGAAAATACCATGTCTTCCACTGCAATTAATAAAAAGTAATAATAAAACCTGTGCAGCCGATGTCATGAGCAGAGCGTTGCTGGTGAAAAAAAAAGGAACGGGGAAGATTTTTAAATTCGTCTACATACATTGAAATCTGCGGATTTTCAGTCCATCCAACCTCGCAAGCGCAACAGCGCTATAGAAAAGTTATAGACCATATTGTGACGAGACACCAAGCAAACCACCTAAACTAAATGGAAGCGCGATATGATTCCGTGATTCGATCCCAAAGCTATTCTGTTGGATTTATGGTATTAAATCTACACCACTAAAAATTAAGAACAGAGTATTGTTTTTTTTTCTTAGACATATTTTTGCTAGAATGATTTGTTTTCGTTTTCTATATAAACTACTAGCGTTAAAGCTATGCAATAAGTCGATAGGTCTGCAGATTTTTCCATAGTCTATCTAAGGATTTTTATGCACATTACAGCGTGCCGCGTCGCATCGCTCGCTGTTGTTATTCGGATTTTTCATAACAAGATCTGGCAACATTACTCATGAGTGAGACTGTGAGAGTTTGATTGATTCGTGAACAGTTGAACTTCATGTGAATGAACATCATTTGGATTATTTGATTGTTTCGTGTTATTTTTATTTTGAATAATGTTATACTAAATTACTTAATAATGTTCATTTAGTTTAAAATACTATGCTTAAATTTAAGTGTTGGCATAGCAATTGATTCTATTCACCAAATAAGTTCTTTTATCAATTTTATACATTGAACTGAAAATGGAGGTCTCCAACAACACCGACGCCGTCAACCTTGGCGTTGGTGAAGTAGAAGAAGAAATCGGCGAGGAATTAAAAGAATTAGAGGAAGGAAAAGATTTTGATACACGGAGTGAAGTTACTAGTACATCTTCAAGCGAATCGAGTTCGCCAAGTATTAGCTCTGTTAGCACTAAATCCAAAGGGAGACGCGCAAATCGTAAACGAACCAAGTCAGCAAGCCATTCACCTGTAAAAAATAAACGACGATGCCTTGCAAGCAGCAGCAGCAAAATAAAGACATACGATTACATGACGAAGTTGAATTATATGTTCAGGGACACCCGTTTCTTTTTGATAAAATCTAACAATGCAGAAAATATAACATTGTCGAAAGCGAAAGGTGTGTGGTCTACACTGCCACAAAATGAAGCCAATTTAAACCAAGCTTATAGGGAATCCAGAAATGTGCTATTAATATTTTCAGTTAAGGAAAGTGGCAAGTTTGCTGGTTTTGCACGTTTAGGCAGTGAATCACGACGCGATGTTGCACCTATATCATGGGTGCTACCACCTGGTCTGTCTGCGAAGGTTCTAGACGGTGTCTTTAAAGTGGATTGGATTTGTCGAAAAGAGTTGCCTTTTAGTAGCACCCTTCACTTATACAATCCATGGAATGAAGGAAAGCCAGTTAAAATCGGAAGAGATGGTCAAGAAATTGAGCCTAAAGTTGCTGAAGAATTATGTAGGCTCTTTCCAGAAGATGAAGGGATAGAAATGACCCCAGTACTTAGAAAATCTAAGGAAGCATCAAAAACGGGCTACTTGAAAAGTGGTGGCAGTTACAGAACATATCGTGCCCCATTGTCAAGAGGATCTAGCTTTAGAAACCGCAACACGTCATCACGAAGTAGGAGAAAGATGTTTGTGTCTCCAAGGAATCGTATTTCATCAAACTCGTATAAGCGCCGCTCTCCATCACCTTATTTGAGAGAGCGCTTGCCAATGTGGTTTGGACGTAACCGTGAGGGTTATAACAGTAGTAGCACTGCAGCTGAAGCGTATGTTGCTGAATATATGCGATCAATGCATCATCAGCTGCCACCATTGCCTTATGTGCCCCCACCAGGATTTAGTGGTGCAATGTCGACTTATGATGGAATACCCCCACCACCACCACCACCTCCTCCGCGATACTATGACATAGCTGACTATCCTCGTTCAGTGATGGTTTATGATAAACGGTCTTATGAGCGCTCGGTGGATGAGTTTCTGTGGCGTACTTCTGATCGCTCTCGTGCTCGTAGTCGTGAACGTGAATCACACAGATCATACCGTGATCGACGATGAAACTGTGTCAACCCCTAATGTATTGATATAATATCTGATAATGATTGCTAATAAAAAAATTGTGTTTGAACTTTGAACTTTATTGATGAGTAAAATAATCTTGAGTGTTGTGGTGGACTATAATGATACTGATCTTGAACTTTACTGGTACACATTTGGACAATTTAAATAAATTATAGGTTAATGAAATGGGACTAAATAAAAGTAGGTACTATCAGTGAAGTTATACATATTTAATATAAGAAATATCTAGTTACAGGGTATCTGATGAAGAATAGTGATGAGTGTTGTTTTCAAAACTTTACTGTTTTTCTCATACTTTGAAATAGTGAAAGTGTAACATTAGCCAAATTATCATTATGATTATTATTATGTAGTTATGAACTACATGTATTCTTGGGTAATGTTACAGATTAAGACATTAAGCATTTTAATAATTATAACAAATTTTGTACAACTTACGATGGTTGTGTAAATAACTGTGATATATGAAATTTCCACCTATTTTATATCTGTTATACTATATACAATAATGCTGTGCCTGCTTTGGCAATTATACATAACAACCAAAGAAATAGATTCCAAATTTGCATTTTAATATATTTAATGGAAGTATTATTCTTATGTTTTGAGTTTGTCCAGCATCATATTTAATACCTATTTTTTTTATTCAAAACCATTGGTTACTTTATTGGTTTATTCTTTGCTGTTTTAATCATTATTATTTTAATACTACTGGATTGGACAGTTGCTGGTCCGATTTCTAAAAAAGTCAAAAACTGTGGTGGGTTAGGTTGGTACCTACCAAGTGCAAGGATTTATTTTAGTCTGTTTTTAAAGTATCAGATGAAACCATAAACAAATCCTGTTAAGGAATTCTTACGCAATCACTCACTAAAGGTAATTATTAAGACATCTGCGTTTCAAAAGTTTCACCTTTACAACTCTACACTTTTTACAATAATTAATGTTTAATTAAGTAGGTATCAGTATTGTAATTGAAACATCATCAACGAAAATTGTGGTTATAAAATTAAATTAATAATTGGATAACATTTTCATGATGATTCAAAATTGGAATTTCGAGTTTAAGGGAGAACCGCCAGAGTAGCCCGTGAAATACATTTTCTTACGTTTTTTTGCAATTTGCAGGTCAGTGTCCGGTTGTATGTTGAACAAAATATGATTTGCAACCGTAACACGTATGTACTTACTGAATTGTAATCATAAAACATCGATACGGCTTATTCCGTTTGGCCATAGAAGTACTCTGTGGTTTGGTCACCCTAAAACAGGGTTTCTCAAACTTCTGGCTCCACGTACCCCCATTCAAGTTTCCAGATGACAGCGAACCCCTCCCCCCCAACAAGAAAAGAATAACATTGTATGTACTATATACAATGTTATTCTTTTCTTTTTGGGGGTTCGCTGTCATCTTTTAATTTCTTCTTTAATTGAATAAAAGGTCACGCGCACCGTGTCACGCCACGAGCGAGCGACAGTCATGCGCGCGCCTTTATGCTTTCCGCATGCGCCTGCCAGTCACCCAGCCGCCATTACGTAAATTTTGTCGCGAACTGCCGTCGCATGGCGAACCCCTAGAGGTTCGCGAACCCCACTTTGAGTAACCCTGCCCTAAAATAGTCACACTACGGTGACTCGGAAACACGTGATTATCTGTCCTCCACAGACGGGGTGTATAGTCGAAATTCGTATATTTTATTTTTCTTCCGATTTTATAAAACACTAGCTTCTGCCCGCGACTGCGTCCGCGTCAAATTTCTTGCACCCGCGACCCACCCCGTCGCATCGAATCGCCACGCGCCGGCCCATACGTAGTGTTGAGCAACCACGTTGTTATATCTCAAATAATTAATTAATGTCAAATAATGTAAGGGCAACTAGTGTTTAATTTTGAATTAAACACTTCTGATGGATAAGGATTATATCCCCGTTTATGAAAACACCTTCGCAAATAATGCATTTTTTATAACGAATTTGAAAAAAAAAACATAGTGCGCCAACCTATGGACATATCGCACCCCTAGATCTAAAGGGAACTAACTCAAAATTCTTAATTTTTCAGTTATGCACACATTCGAGTCTGTAATTTCAATACCTATCGACCAATAAACTAAATTCAAAACATTTCCAATATTTGGAGTCGAATGTAGGAATTAGTTTTGAATCTGGTTTATTGGTCGATAGGTATTGAAATGACAGACTCGAAGGTGTGCATAACTGTAAAATTAAGAATTTTGAGTTAGTTCCCTTTAGATCTAGGGGTGCGATATGCTGCCGCGGACTTTTTTTTAGAACTTTTTAAGAGGAACAATTCCGTCATACATGATTTTTGCGTTACTTTAACCGTTTACGCAGCGCATGCAACGGAAACTCTCAAAAGGAATAAATTTTCCCCGTTTTTGCAACATTTTTAGGGTTCCGTTGCCAAATGGCAAAAAACGGAACCCTTATAGATTCGTCATGTCTGTCTGTCTGTCTGTCCGTGTATGTCACAGCCACTTTGTTCCGAAACTATAAGAGCTATGCTGTTGAAACTTGGTAAGTAGATGTATTCTGTGAACCACATTAAGATTTTCACACAAAAATAGAAAAAAAATATATTTGGGGTTCCCCATACATAGAACTGAAACTGAAATTTTTTTTTTCATCAAACCCATACGTGTCTGTATCTATGGATAGGTCTTCAAAAATGATATTGACGTTTGTAATATCATTTTTTTCCAAACTGAATAGTTTGCGCGAGAGACACTTCCAAAGTTCGACTGGCCTGTTAGTCTAGTGGTTAGTGACTCTGACTGCTAAGACTGAGGTCGTGGGTTCGATTCCCACCCAGGACAAATCTCTATGTGATGAGCACGATCATTTGTTCTGTGTCTGGGTGTAATTTATCTATAATATGTATGTATTTAGTAATATATAAGTATGTTTATCAGTTGTCTGGTTACCATAGTACAGGCTCTGCCTAGTTTGGGATCAGATAACTGTGGGTTGGTTGTCCTAAGATATTAAAAAAAAAAAAAAGGTAAAATGTGTGTCCCCCCCGTAACTTCTAAAATAAGGGAATGATAAAACTAAAAAAAATATATGATGTACATTACTATGTCAACTTCCACCGAAAATTGGTTTGAACGAGATCTAGTAAGTAGTTTTTTTTTTTAATACGTCATAAATCGTAAACCACAATTTACCGTTAGTCAACTCAAATATAAAAATTAAAAAAAAAAACTTTTAATTTCATAAACATAAACATTATGCATAAAGCGTGAATACCTGCAGGTTTGTACGGAACCCTCGGTGCGCGAGTCCGACTCGCACTTGGCCGGTTTTTTATTGATGCTCCGCTCCTTTCGATTGTTGCGTGATGGTATATAATATAGCCTATAGCCTTCCTCGATAAATAGACTACTCAACACAAAAATATTTTTTTCAATTCGAATCGGTAGTTCCTGATATTAGCGCATTCAATCAAACTAACAAACTCTTCAGCTTTATAATATTAGTACAGATAGACTAGCTGTGTGCTGTGTGTGGGTTTTGGAAATTATCCCACGGAAACGTGCTACAGACAAAGCCTATATAAAAAACAACCTTAACCTAATAACATTAGTTATCTGCCAGGTAAAGTCCGTCAAAATCAGTCCAGTGTTCAGTCATAGTTCAGTTGTCCAGTCCATCAAATTTTTGTCCGTCTGTCCTTTTCTGGCTAATTTCTATAAAATTAGCCAGCAAAAACGGACAAAAATTTTGAAAACAGTTTTTTAATTTAATATCTAGACTTTATATGCATTTAGTAAAAAGCTTTTATTTTGACGTTACAAACAGACACTTCGATTTTATTTATTTGTATAGTGTTACCTATGATTACAATATATCTACTATCTATATTTTATGGACAGTTTCTCTAAATTACTACACAATCGAAGGAGCAGATTGGACAGATGAACTCTCGTTACGAAGTATCCACTCTAGGACCCAGGATTGATGGCTTTTTCCGTTTGGGGGGATTACCTTCATCATCAACAGCCTATAATGTTCCCACTGCTGGGACACAGATTTTACCTTACTATATAATATAATAAATGTGAAAGTTTGTGAGGATGTGTAGATGTTTGTTACTCTTTCACGCAAAAACTCCTGAACGGATTTGGATGAAAGACACACAGAGAGTTTATAACTTAGATTAACACATAGGGTACTATTTATCCCGATAGTACGTTCCCGCGGGATAGTTTCCAACCTTCACGAGGGTGAAACCACTGGCAAAAGCTAATATTTTGTATCAAGCTTATTGAAGTAAAAACTTCTTAAGGCGCGTTGAACGATATTTGGTACAAGAAGATCTTATGGGTTGGGTGGTTTAATTTACAAATTATGACATTTTAATTTTTGATACTACAATTTGTCGATTCTGCCGGCAGTCCCTTTGCTTTTGATTGCTGATATTCTTAATCTTTTTTCAAATGTCCATCGGAGTCTCCGTAGCTCAAGTAAGAACAATTTTAAGTTATTAAGACAGGCAAATTCTTCAGGGTGTCGACAGCATGACTGACTTTGGGGGGGGGGGGGGGGTCATGACCCCTAGGACCCCCCCTCGGACCGCGCCTGGTTAGGATACCATTCTACAGGGAGCGGGCTGTAATCTACTAGTATGCGGGCCTATTGCGGGTTGGTAGACGTCACATGTCTTAATTTTTTTTGTTGATTGCCTGTTTCATCACGATGTTTTCACTGACCGGTTTGAACCAGTGGTGATAAAATAATTTATACAAAGTAAAGCGCTGGCCGAGCACAAATCGTACGTCGGAGCTGTCACCACAGGGTCATTACTGCTCTAATTATCTATGTAATATATACTAGCGTCGTTTCTTGTTATCATCAGTGTATGTGTTACTTCGAATGGCCGCCCTAGGCTCGGGAGTCGGGCTCAGTGGTATCGACCCCAACTTACGAGTGTATTGTATTGAATCGCACTTTTCGTTATCGCATCGAATGGGCACTAGGTATACAATACAATACAACCTAAAGGACAACGCTGATATTGAAATAATAATAATAATTTATTTAATAAAAACGATTACAAAAAGAGTACATTTAGCATATAGTATTAAATTTTCCATACAATTATTGTGCCTAAAGATAAACTATTTCTAAAATATTTTTTTTTTATCACAAGTGCAGATGATGATTTATTGGAATTAAAATGTAAGATAGCGACCCGCCCGATCTAGGTTAATTCAAACCTGTGTTTCGGGCCATCACTTTACGTTTGAATTAAATTGGTGCAATAATATTTTAAGTATAATTTATATAAAAGAAATCTATTAAAAACTATGAGAAAAAGCACATTAGTAAAACAACACAATAAAACAATAATTCCTAAAACTAAGCGAGTGTAAATACTACAAAATAAATACTTACGAGGCGCGAGGGAATAAATTATAATCATGACATAATTTCTAGAAGTTTTTCTGTGTCTGTGTAATTAAGTACCGCTAAGTATTCGGATAACATTGTACTACATTTTTTATAACTTAAACTATAGATGCTCAATAACTTGTTCAGTCTATTATACAGAAGAGGTCCTAAGAACACAAAAAATCGCTTAGCAAACGCATGTCTAGTTTGAGGCTTTATGCAAACCAAATCCTTTCTTCTCTTTTCAGAAGGTACTGGGTCGAAAAGAAGAGTAGTGTGCTGGTGTAATACTATGCTTAAAATGAATAGAAAAGAATAAAAGCTGGTGCGTAGGAAATCTAAAAGGGCGAAAGGTGAAAGGAAGGAAACCTTTAGACATGCTCTTTGGGCACGCTCTAGAGGAAGTAAAATTGTTTTTGCAGCACCACCCCATGAAGTTATGCAATAGGTAAGAATGGATTGGCACAAAGCTAAATAAACCTGTTTAAATAATTTATAGTCGGCTATGTTCCGTAAGTTTTTAAAAACATATATTAATTTGCGAACTCTAATACAAAGTAATTCGATATGTTTACGGAAATTTAAATTGGAGTCAATAGTGACACCTAGATATTTTAAATGGTCAGCTTTAGCTAAAGTGGGGCAAGAACATGCGGTGTCAGCGTACGTGCGACAATAATTATGAGCGTAAATGTTTAGATTAGTAAGCGGTATGTTAGTATTTCTCATTGTAAATAAAATATATTTTGTTTTATCTGCATTGAGCGAGAAAGGAGGGCGTTGTCGGTTAGGGCGAATATGATTGCCCGCAGTCTCTCCAAGGATGTGAAGGTCACCTTGTTTCGAGCCTACTGCACATATTTTTATACGAGTTGTCTGTGGGTGTCATTTTTGCAGAAATCCTACAGCGCTATCCGCTTTCAATATAACGACGCACTGAGGGCGCTGCTGCGGCTGCCTCGCTTCTGCAACGCATCGGGAATGTTCGCAAAAGTCCACATTGACTGTTTTTATGCCAACATGCGCAAGAGGGTGACCTCGATGGCGAATAGAGTGCGGGGCAGTGGCAACCAACAGTCTTCTTACCGTTGTTGCCAACAGGTTTGACGGAACTTTCTTGCAGCACTGGCAGGCATTACATGCACCTGTCTATCGGGCTTGAGGCAGGTAAAAATTAAATAAAGTATTTTTGTAAAACCATGGACTACAAATGATGTCTGATATAAATAAAATAAATACAATACAATCCTTTATTTCAGGCAACTAAGGCCCATAAAAATACAATATATAGTTAATAACTATAAAATAATACATGTTCTATAGATCAAAACTTTTACTATAACTAAACACGTAATGATGACGGCGTCGTGTTTCGCTGCGTGGTGTTGCGTAACCGTCCTCGGAAACGTCGATATAAGACACCTTTCGGCCAAAAGTCCTCTCGCAAAAAGGTGTGTAGTTGGTGGGTTGGAAATCGTACCATGAACGACTTAAAATGATCTTGTGGCGCGATTCCAACCTTTCGACCCTGAAGTCTAGTTGGTCTTCACTTTCAAACACTGCACGACTTCCTTACAGTGACGGATTAAGACTACTTGATGCCCTAAGCAATCTACGCCTGTGGGCCCCCTATCCGTATACCAACTAGAATCGGTCATTAAACATTTACCGCCTAAGAACATTAGTTTTTTGGTAACATAAAATGATGAGATGTAACGTACCTTAGAAGTGGAGTAGGTGCGATAACAATAAAAACCAAATCATAATTTATTTATTTCTTGAAATGCGCCTTGCGGCTTTTCCGGGCATTGAATTCACGCAAGAAGTATTAACGTCTAACGTTTTTAACATATCGGACTCTATGTATAATATCGATAAATTATCGAGCCTTGTATCATCTTTGTCCTTTTCTTCATTTTTTAATATTTTTGATTTTGTAAAAGAACGTTCCGCTGAGCAATTTGTAATCATAAGCGATAAAAATATACGCAGGGCTGTTTCCACATCAGGGAAAGCTGATTCAATTTTATCATCATGTATTATTTTATACTGGTCTGGAACGTATTTTACTTAAGACATATGAATGAAGCTGTTGAATTTCTGTTATTAATTCGGTGTTAAGGTCTTTTTTTTTCTGGATGTGAATTCATCAAATGACTTCTCCCGCTCTGGGCGCTCTTTTACTGACTAAAACCCACCCGTGTTCCTTCTGTTGCCCATGTGCCAGGGTCACGGTATCTCTTTCGAACAATCTCGCGACTCTGGCAGGCATCGGTCCTAGCAGACCCCTTCAGTGCTGCTGACATCTCTTTGAGGCACGTAATAGAAAATTGCAGTATAGAATAGATAAGTAGGTACATATATATATACACCAACGGTCAAGCTTTGTGTATCAGAATGGTTACGGCTTATTTACTGTGTAAGAAGGTTCTTATGAATATGGTTTGTTGAGAAAGGGTTTCACTAAGTAAATCACAGAAAGACAAGACTAGACATTTATTTCAATTAGGCTTGTCAGTAATTATTCAGAAAGCTAATTGTCCGTTCCAAAACTAGGTCTTCATGGAGAAGAAGGACAAGAAACTCCATGGAAACAGTATTAAAGTATTATATCAACACACTGCTTACATTGCCATAAATTATCATTATCTTAAATACATTTAATTCTATCTCTTGGACTACTGTCCAAGAGATCTCAGAATAATATCAACATAATCACAATAATAACAATAGCTAGGCAAAGAATATGAATATTCCATTTTATATGATTTAAAATCTTAGCAATATTGGCAACAATATAAATGGTACAACGACATTTTCATTATAAGCAATAAGTATTACATAATATGGCTAAGTTTCGTATTATCTGACGTCGAGTTGGGAGTCTATATTTTTTTTACGTAAAGGTCATATTATTAGAAAGCTCCACGTAAAATTTTAAGCGTCGCAATTAAGTAGTTATCGAAAAAAAAATTAATTAAAATCGTAAACTTTTGCAATATTTTGTCACTTTGACATTTCGTCTCGCCATTGAACGTTTCGTTTCAGGTAAGGTAAACGCACTATAATGCTTTACTGCATAATTATTATGCAATAAATACATAAAATTAGTTATTTTGACACTGTTTAAGTATGTTTTAGTATATTGCATTTATTTCACTAATTTAATTTAATACTATTACATTAAAACTTAAAAGAATTTACCGACTATTGCCGATAAGTGAAACCAAACGTAACACGATGCTATTGTTTGTTGTTAGTCTTATGATGATTAAGGTTTATTAGGTTGTGGTTTATTTTTAAGCTTTGAAATACCCTTCGTGGCAGATCCGACAGGGTTTCGGAGGTTAGGTTAGGTTAAAACTGTGGCCAGAAACGACATGGTTTGGGGAGGGCGAGTGCCAGAAACGACATGGTTTGGAGAGGTTAGGTAAGGTTAGGTTAAAACTGTGACCTCCTACGCACGAGCCGAGCGAGCGAAGCGAGCGGTGCCGCGGTAGCGGCCGGCGAGTGCCAGAAACGACATGGTTTGGGGAGGTTAGGTTAGGTTAGGTTAAAACTGTGACCTCCTATGCACGAGCCGAGCGAGCGAAGCGAGCGGTGCCGCGGCAGCGGCCGGCGAGTGCCAGAATCGACTTGATTCTGTTGACGAGCCCTGTCAGCGAAGTTTCCTGTCGAGCGATGCTACTTCCCCTTCCAACTTCCCCTTTTTATTCGTCAACCCCACACCTCTTCCGGCCTTTAAATCGATGTCGATACACGAAAATTCGAAAGTTAGGTTAGAATATTATAAAAATAAAAACTCAAAAAGGGGGGGGTATCGACACGTTTCCTTCACAGGGGGGCCTCTACACCTCCCCCCCCTCCCACCCACCCCCCTACCACCCCTTAAATAGACGCCAGACTATCAGAAGTCCTACCCATAATATCAAATTACTTAACTTACGTGACCTCTGGTCGATCTTTTCCGCACAACAACAGCACTAGAACTAACCAACTAAACATCTTCCAAGGAACTGCCCCGATAACATGATTACAATCCTTTTTATATCCTACCAACGTCGAATATCGTAAGGAAATGCCTCGCACTACACCTACCGTCATTTTGAACAAATTACAGATCATTACACATTTTGGCTTAATAACTTCTAACACAGATAATAATAAACCATTGTTCTGTAGTGAAACAGTTTTAAAACTTTTTAAGGTTATTAAGCAATTAAAAGAATGTCAATATAAACTGACAGTATTATGACAGTCATTTGAATCAGCACATTAAAGTAAAATGGCAATATAAAACCTAGGATATACTACAAGTATAATTAAATACTTCTTAATTATTTATAGTTATAAAATCTTAGTTATTTTTACTAGTTACAACAATTAGTTTTTGTAAACACTTTATCTAGTCAAATTAGGTTCTTCTATATTGGTTTAATGTTTCGTTAATGTGACAGATGTCACTATCCAACCAACAATTATAAAATATCAAAATGAATTATCTAACACACGCGTGGAACACTACGCGCCGTCGACCCGAGCCTGGTCCTTACGGGGCGGCGAGTTACCCATTGCTCGCCGCCCGCAAGCTCGCGCCTACGGTGGCCGGGAGTCCGCTATAAAATCCCGACGCCCGCGGCGTCTCCTCCTGCGGCGGCTAGGGACGTGAGGGCGCAGAGACTGCCACTCCCTTACGCGCCACGCCTCCTCCTTCGCGAGCATGACTGCTTCGCAGAAGGAGGTGACGGCTTCCCATGCCCGCTCGCACAAGGGCCGGACGCGAGAGGTCGCCGCCACCGTGCTCCGCCCAGGCAGGGCACACCTCCACCGTATGCTCCACCGTGTCCTCCAGACGATCCTCGCAATAGAAACACCCGGGCGTTTCCTCCCGCTTTATCCTGAACAGGAACCCACCGAAGCACCCATGCCCGGTGAGGACTTGCGTCAGGCGGAAGGTGAGGACGCCGTGGCGCCTCTCTATCCACTCCTCAAAGAGGGGACTTACCGCCGCAATTGTGGCGTGCCCAGCGCTGGGTTGCGACAATCGGCCTTCTGGATATGTTTTTACTAGATTTGTACTGTGCTGACTTTATTCTGCAGTTTGATCGGGACACATAATTTTATCGGCATCGGCTAATTTATTCAAGAATGAGAATTTATCTGCTGTTTCTTTGTACATATATCTCTCTTCTTTTTCGCATCTCTGCATTTAATTTATCAATGTTGCTATAATAACACGTTATTTTGAATTGTTCTTTGAGGCTGAAACTTACTTCAGGAGTTGAACCATCATTGGGCATATTCTTTCTTCGTTTTTGACGGGTGTTTTCGTATTCCACATCGGGTAGCTTTTCTTTTGCGCGGGCTTCTGAAGAATCAAAATTGCACCACAATTTTTCTAAAAAATCCACGAGTGAGTTGTAGAGATTAGCGCAAGTCTCTAGAGTAACTTCTGGGTCGTGTACAATACCTTGCTGACTTTTCGAAAGGTTTGCAAAATTTCGTCCCACATGACCAACATGAGTACGAACTCCAATTCTTGTAGTTTATTTAGCGACAGCGGGGTAATGACTCTAGGTCGGACTCTATGTCAACTTAAAACACGCGAATTGTCAAATTAGTCCTAGAAACTTTTTTGGTGTGGTTTTGGTGACGTGAGAGTGAGGCGTGATGCCGTAAGGACGGATTTTTTTTGTGCTTCTTCTGGTGCCCCCCCCCCCCAGACGTGATGCCGTAGGCAATTGCTTAATTTGATTAAGGGTTAATCCGTCACTGCTTCCTTAATCGTCGTAGAGTGGTGCAGACATGAAATGTACAGCTGCATCGTAGGCACATCAGGGTGCAGCAGCATGTTGGGTCCACTCAGAGCGGTACCACACTGGTTTCGTGAACAAGGCTTTCTCTTCCTTTCCTTGTTTCGTGAAACCCTCTTCATCAACTTGGCCCGTTCTCGGCAAGGAGCTACGGATCGCAGCCAGGGCAGGTTGGGCACCCTGCTTCTGTTTTTCCTCTATTTTATTTTGTCGCTTAGGCTGCGATACACCTGATTTGCCAGTGGTGACAATATCAGCATAGGGATTCACGTTTAGGGATCGACGTACCTACGCGGGACGTTTCCACTACCGGTGTTGTGGAGCGGGCGACGGCGCACAGTGGGCTGAAATCGTTAAGAAGGGATATCTTACTGAATTCTGGGCATCAATACAAACATTTTATGTTACATACTAGCTTTTGCCCGCGGCTTCGCCCGCGTAGATGTCGAAAATTAATGCAAGAGGACGTACTACCGCGATAAGAATGTGTTATTCCAGGTTATATAGGTAATATAGAGTCTGTGTGCTATTTTCGATTCAGATCCATTCAGCCATTTTTGCGTGATTGAGAAACAAACACCCAATCATACATTTTTTCACATTTATAATATTAGTAGTAGTAGGATTATAATTCATATTATTTAGGATTCATAGTTTATGAGAACATCATGTGTGTTGGTGTTTTTAAAATAAGAGTAATAGTATTCAGAGTAAGAAGATTGCGACATAGGGATAAGTTTAGTTGAAAATAAGTCTTCCTGGTTTTTCTTAACGCTCCTATTTTACCTATGCAGACACTCAATCATTTACCAGATACCGAACATAAATATAGGAATAGTACTTTTGCCAGTGGCTTGACCCGTATTAGCTGTCGGAAAATATAACCCGGGAACCTACTACCGGGATAAAGTAGGTATTCTATGATTCCTATCTGTTACGTATCCATGATATAATATATCTTTTTGCCAAATTCGATCTAAATCCGTTTGGCCGTCTTTGCATCATTGAGAAACAAACATCCAAAATTCTAAACATCTAAGCCATTTCGCGGTCTCTTACTTGGAATAATACTATTAGGTTTATTTTGAGTATAATGAACACACATGATATTCGTAATTACTATGAAGCCAAAGTAATATGAATTACAATCCTACTTAAGGCGCGGGTCCACCGCGGCAGACGGAGAGGCTACGCATGTGTATTAAGCTTCGCTTTGTAAGAAAATGTATGTGGTTGTGTCCACTGCAACCCACGGAGACGCTAAGCATGAATTGACGTCATTGATATGTGCGTGGCTTGCTTGAATAGGCGGTTACATAGCTCAGCACTGTCGACGTGGGTCACGTTTCCACACGTTTTTGGGATACACGAATATGACCCACGATTATGTACAGCTCGCTTTTCGCAGCGCAGTTTTCAGTCATACACCTTGTGGAACGGACGCGTTTCATTTGTCTTGTATAGGTATATCTTATCGAGGTACTCATAGAATGGCATTGGCACTGACTTTGCTAGACAGTTCTTCTGACGATGAATCTCCCGCAGTGAAGCCCGTGTCCGTAGATTGCAGTGGCACGTGCGTAGCCCCTCCGTGCGCACTGCCACGCTATACATAGTCGTGGGTTTTCGTGTACTCCAGTGGAAACGTAAACGTGAACCCACGTTGTCAAACAAATTAATACACGCAGCTAAAATGCGCCGACTGCCCGCAAGGAGTCGCTGGAGACTTTGAACAGGGACCCATGGGGACGGCCCTACAAGGCCGTCCGGGAGAAACTCCGCCCATGGGCTCCCCCGCTGACTCAGAGTCTCCGGCCCCAGCTCGTGGAGGGCGTGGTGAGCGCTCTGTTCCCTTCGCGAGGGGAACATAGTCCCCCACCCATGGCTCCGCCTCCTGCGGTGCCCGATGCTGCGGACCACACCACCGACGACGACGACAACGCTCCAGAGGTGACCGAGGTAGAGTTGAGAGTGGCGGTACGTCGGCTAAATGCCAAAAATACCGCCCCAGGACCCGACGGCTTGCCTGGCAAAGCATGGGTCCTGGCCTTAGAGGCTCTCGGGCCTCGACTCAGGGGGCTCCTAAGCGCATGCTTGGAGAGGGGCCAGTTCCCACTTCGTTGGAAGACGGGGAAACTGGTCCTCATTAAGAAGCCTGGGCGCCCAGCGGACTCTCTGTCCGCTTACCGGCCCATCGTGCTGCTCGACGAGGTGGGCAAGCTCTTTGAAAGAGTGATTGCAGACCGCCTCGTCGGGTGGCTGGTGCGGGAGGGGCCGGACTTGTCGGACGGCCAGTACGGCTTCCGCAAGGGGCGCTCTACGGTGGACGCCATCATGCGCGTGCGAGCCCTCACGACGGGGGATGCAGTGGCCCGGGGTGGGGTCGTCTTGGCGGTGTCTCTAGACATCGCCAACGCCTTTAATACCCTACCCTGGAGTTGCATCAGGGAGGCACTCCGGTATCACCGGGTGCCCACCTACCTCTGTCGCGTGGTGGAGGCTTACCTGACGGATAGGGCCGTTATCTACCCCGGTCACCAGGGAAAATGGAACCGGCGAGAGATGTCGTGCGGTGTCCCACAGGGATCGATCCTGAGGCCGCATCTGTGGGACATCGGATACGACTGGGTGCTGCGCGCCGACCTCCCTAATGGCGTCAGCGTAGTTTGCTACGCTGACGACACGCTGGTCCTGGCGCAGGGGAGGTCGCACGAGGCGGCGGCCGAACTAATGACACGCGGGGTTGCGACAATCGTCGATAGGATCCGGCAATTGGGACTCGAGGTGGCCTTGCACATGTCCGAGGCCATGGGTTTTCATGGTCCTCGGAACGCGTCACCTGCGGGTTCCCAACTCACGGTAGGAGGGGTTCACATCGGCGTCGAGTCGACGATGAAGTACCTGGGACTTGTCCTCGACAGCCGGTGGAACTTCGTCGAGCATTTCCGACGTTTGGCCCCCAGACTGGAGCGGGCTGGGGCTGCGTTAAAGCGGCTCCTGCCCAATCTGGGGGGTCCAAACGCCTCCTGCCGGAGGCTCTACACGGGGGTCGTGCGGTCCATGGCCCTCTATGGGGCACCGGTGTGGGCGCCCTCATTGAGGCTGCGCCCAGCGCGCCGGTTGAGTGCGGCCCAGAGGGTCATGGCCATCCGGTTAATCCGGGGATACCGCACGGTCTCCTGCGAGGCGGCGAGCCTCCTTGCCGGAGTGCCGCCATGGGATCTGGAGGCAAAAGTCCTCGCCCACATGTGGGAGTGGCGCGAGGATGCGAAACGCCGGGGCGAAACTCCGCTGCCGCGACAAATCGCGGCACGGCGGACAGAGCTCCGGCAGGATCTCATGGTGACATGGCGGGTACGATTGTCGCAACCCAGCGCAGGGCACGCCACAATTGCGGCGGTAAGTCCCCTCTTTGAGGAGTGGATAGAGAGGCGCCACGGCGTCCTCACCTTCCGCCTGACCCAGGTTCTCACCGGGCATGGGTGCTTCGGTGGGTTCCTGTTCAGGATAAAGCGGGAGGAAACGCCCGGGTGTTTCCATTGTGAGGATCGTCTAGAGGACACGGTGGAGCATACGGTGGAAGTGTGCCCTGCCTGGGCGGAGCACCGCCGTGTCCTCGTGGAGGCGATCGGCGGCGGCGACCTCTCGCGTCCGGCCCTGGTGCGAGCCATGGTACGGAGCGAGAGGGCATGGGAAGCCGTCACCTCCTTCTGCGAAGCAGTAATGCTCGCGAAGGAGGAGGCGGGGCGCGTGAGGGAGTGGCAGTCTCTGCGCCCTCACGTCCCTAGCCGCCGCAGGAGGAGACGCCCCGGGCGCCGGGAGTCGATTGCGGACTCCTGGCCACCGTAGGCGCGAGCTTGCGGGTGGCGAGCAATGGGTAGCTCGCCGCCCGGTAAGGACCAAGCTCGGGTCGACGGCGCGTAGTGTTCCACGCGCGCCTCAAAGAGATGTCAGCCACACTGAAGGGGTCTGCTAGGACCGATGCCTGCCGGGGTCGCGTGATTGTTCAAAAGAGATACCGTGACCCTGGCACATGTGCAACTGAAGGAACACGGGTGGGTTTTAGTCAGTAAAAGTCTGACACGCCCTCCCGCTCCGCCCAGAGCGGGAGAAGTCATTTGATGATTTCCCATCCAAAAAAAAAAAAAATGGTGTATAATACTGTAGTACATTATTTTGATCTATTTCGTAGGATTTTTCGATTTTGAGACGTATTTCAGCGTAGTTTATGACGTATGTCACCGTAGTTTTCGAAGACAGTTATTTTTTTCTAAAATAAAAGAATCTTTCTAAAATAAAAGTAGCCTAAGTTACTCCTTGTTACATCAGCTATCTGCCAGTGAAAGTCCTGTCAAAATCGGTCTAGTCATTTCAGAGATTAGCTGGAACAAACAGACAGACAGACAGACAAAAATTGTAAAAAATGTTGTTTTGGTATATGTACCGTGTATACCGTGTACACTTAGTAAAAAGTGGTTATCTTAATATTAAAAACAGACACTCCAATTTTATTTATTTGTATAGATTGAAATAAATTAATAAATTAGATCGAAATTAATAAATGGACTAATTAACAATTATCAGATTAAAAAATGAAAATAAAAATCTGGTTGACAATAATTAATTTTTATGATTGAAAACAAAATTATTACAATATTAATAAGTTACATAATAATTAACACAATAATCTACGTATAAATCCGCGACGGTTTTGGCAGCATGTCTCTAGCCTCAGATCAAAGGGTGGTTTCGAACCATTTGTTGTACACAATGGAGAGACTAGTTCTGGTGTTGAAGCGGCCGAGACATTCGCCCACTACTTTGCTAGCGTCTTTCTGTCTGACACACCTAAATTGGACTCATCACACCTAACTGTGAGTAATGAGAGAGAGAATATACCTCTTCCTTTCTTAACCCTACAGGATATAAATAAGGGCATAGCCAGACTCAAATCCTGTAGCTCCATTGGCCCTGATAATGTTCCTGCCTTTATACTTAAGGGCTGTCGAGATATCTTGGCAGCTCCTCTCTGTCATATCTATAACTTGGCACTCCAGTCTGGCGTATACCCTGATCAGTGGAAAATCTCGCGAGTCATCCCCATCCCTAAAACGAGTGACAAAAAATCTGTAGAAGAACACAGACCCATCGCTATTCTGCCTACCGTTGCCAAGACTTTTGAGCACATACTCCATGCACTTATCTACAAGAGGATTAATGTGCTACTTGCGGATGCCCAGCACGGTTTTCGACCAGGTCGCTCCGTTAACACAAACCTACTGATCCACACAGACTATGTATCTAGCGGTATAGACAGCGGTGGGCAGGTCGATGCCCTCTATTTTGATTTTCGGAAAGCGTTTGATAAAGTCGACAACGACATACTCCTGTCAAAGTTAGGGGCCATGGGATTCTCGTCCAGTTATCTTAAGTTTTTCTCTGACTACCTACGGGATCGCAAACAATTCGTTAGACATGGCTACTTCGAATCCAACCCTTACTATACGCGCTCTGGCGTGAGTCAGGGATCCGTGCTGGGGCCGCTTTTATTCCTTATCATGATCAATGACCTTGTCAATAAGGTTAAGTTTGCAAAATGCCTGCTGTATGCAGACGACCTTAAACTAGTTGCTCAAATCAGAACGGACGAGGATTGCAAACTCCTGCAAAGAGACATTGACGCAATCTATGAGTGGAGCATTGAAAATAAGCTGTTCTTTAACACGGATAAGTGCTATGTCATGACATTCGGTCGTGGATTACGACCAATCTATTTTGTCTACAGATTAGGTGGCGAAAAAATAACTCGAGTCACCAACGTAAAAGACCTGGGAGTGACTTTCGACCGTTGTCTGACTTTCAGAGATCACATTTCCACTCTTGCGAGAGAATCCTTCAGACGCTTAGGATTTGTGTTGCGAAATGCTCGTGATTTTCACAACCCGCATGTGATTAAATTACTGTTCACCACTCTAGTTCGCAGTAAACTAGAGACTAGTAGTTGTGTCTGGCATCCCTATACCGTGGCACAAACACTTATGCTCGAGAAAGTGCAGAAAACTTTTCTGAGATATTATTTTAAAAGAATTTTCAATGTCTACAATTACATGTACCCCACCAACTATCTCCTAGGGACGTTAGGTTTCAACTCGTTGGAGGTAAGAAGAGGCCTTGATCAGCTCACAGTAGCTTGTAAGACCCTTAACGGTCGTATCGACTGCCCTGAGCTCCATGGCCTTTTCTGTCGACTGTTTGTGCCCGACAAATACATCGGCCACCGTCTAAGTCGCCGACACAATCTGTTCGCGCAAGTGCCTTGCAGAACAGTCGCTAGAGCTGAATCGCCTGTATGTCGTACATTGAGGATGCTCAATGCCCTCCTGACGGCCAACCCTGAATGTGATGTGTTTGCGGACGAATGGAGTAGAATTATGCGCGTATGTCTGATGTTCTGTGAGAAACAGTATGCCAGGGTGTCCACTGTTCCATGTTAGTAAGTAGATTTTTAATTGTATAGTTTTGTTTTCTTTATGTTTCTATGTTAATTAATGTAATTGGTATTGTACCGTGTTAATTAACTATAAATAATAAATAAATAAGTTAAAAAGAAAAATGCACGTTTATGAAGTTAAATCATTTATTCATAAGTGCGTTTATTTTATTTTCATTTATTTATTTTTATTTAATTATTAAAAAATGAATTTGAGTCTGCGAAATTTACACTCATGAAGAAAATAAAATAAAATGCAAGCAAAAAATACTTACATGTGTATAAAGTTATGATTTTGCACTGATTGATACTTGCAGAGATTATATACTTGGTAAATGCACAGGTATATTTACGTAGAGACTGACGCAGAGAGTAGTACTAAGACTTGCACTGAGAATTTACTGAGACTATCACTTTCCGGGAGATAGTATTAATTCACTCGTTTAAAAAGGAACTGAACTGCAGTGACACTCGGCGCCAGTATTTATACCTGAACCTTGAATTTCCCGAACGTTCTAATTCGCATGCTTCGAGAAGAATCGATTGATCGATTGTTCGAAATAGTGGATCTCGATGGTTCGAGAGGGAGCTTTGTTTACGCTCAGAGGAGGTCTGGAGAACGAATGAGATACCAAAGCTTTGGAGAGATGGCGACTCGATAGAACTTGATGGCCAGATCTTGAAACTTTGATTAAAATTTGGCGCCAAGACTTTAATAATTCTCTAACAATAATAGTACAATTTTTTTTTTGTTATTAATGGTAATAATATTGTAACATAATACGCAGTATAATTATATAAATATCAGTCACAAACCATTAAAATAATACGGTTATATCGTGAACATAAATAAATATTACGTGAAATAAAGTAATAGAATTATTATATTCTAAAAAACAGAACACAGCGCCATCTATTGGGTGTATTTGGGTGAATTTTATCGTTGAATCAACGTACACCGCCATCTATGAGAACTTCATAAAACTAAACAGTAAATAAACACTTGCTTAAGAAACAATCAATTGATACATTTTATTCGTTTACATTCACGACATAAGCGAATAATTGAGATGATAACTATCCTATCCAGTAAGTTAGACCAAAATACGATTACATGTGAAATTTGATTGAAATCGGTTCAGTAGTTTTGGAGTTTATTGGCAACGATTAAGAAATGTAACATTTTCTGATATTTCTAGTAATTTTGGAGATAGAGGCTACTAAACTTTGTATGAAAAAAAAATTGTATGTTTGATTAAATACATTTTAATACATTAGACGAAATAATCAGTTCATATGGTTTACCCATATACCACACCACCCTTATGACGTCACTTGTTTACGACAAAACTCATTTTTACCTATATTCCACACCACCCTATGACGTCACTTGTTTACGACATAACTCATTAGCGCGATGATATCCATTAACGCGTCGGCCAATTAGCGCGCAGCAAAGTATGACGTGTCATTATACGATTGGAGACTCAAAGGGAGGTAGACAAACATCACGGTTATATTAGAAAACTTTTGAAAAACAAACGTCTCAGTACGTTGTTACATTCCGTAAATAACGCACAACTCATTTTTTTTGGAGTATAATATAGTGTGTAGTGTTTGTTTGTGTGTGTGTGCGCGCGTGTGCGTGTGTGTGTGTGTGTGTTGGTGTTTGTGTGTGTTATATAGTGTAATCAATTTCGTGAAAATGTGTGACGATTTACTCTCAAATATTGATTTAGTATTGATACTGAGAGAAAGTGGTAGTTTAAAAAATAATAAGGTGTTATATAGTGCCATAAAATCTAGATTACTTACAGAATTAAAAGACGAAGAAGATAAATTACTAAAAGATTTCTGTGCTAAATTCTGTTATAACATTAAAAAAAGGTGGAAAAGTGCTCATAGTAAAGAGGATGTAGGTATTTAGAATTAATAATAATGAATGGTTAGCACCGGAAATAATTTGGCCGGAATTTATAATAAAAGCTCTAAAACCAAATAATCATGACTCTGTTGCTAGCACATCAAATAAATTAGTGTCTCCTGAAAAAGCGTCTGTCGCTACATCAACCAATTTAAGTCAAAAGAAAACCATTTTCTGAATTAGGGCCTAAACTAAAAAAGAGACGTACAGATCATACTCATACATGTATGACTTTAGAAGAAATATCTCATGCACATATTATAAAATAACGAGAAGATGGAAATACAGATATTGCTGAAATACTGGATCACTTGCTTAAGAATCCACAAGACATCAAAAATGTTAAAAATTGCCTTTTAACTAAAAATAAAAAACAGAATTTACTGCAGATGAAGCACTGGGGCTTGTTTTGACCCTTAAGTTGTCTAAGTGGCAATATAACACTTTGAGAAAAAGTATTCAAGACAACAATATTGATCTGTTTTCCTCTTATTACAAGGTCCAGATTGCAAAGCAAGAATGCTATGCACCAAAAACTGAAATAACAGTGACAGAAACAGAAGCTAAAATAAAATTGCAGTCACTTTTAGACGTGACGACTAAAAGAATACTTAAAACTGCTACAATAGATAGTACCAAGTTTAAAGAATTGACCCTAATAAGCAAATGTGGATTTGATGGTGCTTCACATCAGGCAAACTATAAGCAAAGAATGTCTGCAGAGGGAAGTGATGATGATTCCAGTAGATTTATGGGAAGTTTAGTACCAAGTAAAATGGTTTCTGGAGAACAACTCTTCTGGAAGAATGATTCCCCAAATTCAAAATTTGTAATTTGAAAAACATAGGACGACTTGGTGTCGACCAAGTCGTCCTATGTTTTTCAAATTCCAAAAGGAAGATAAAACCACTATCTTAAATAAAAAAAAATGAGATTGAAACAGAAATAAATAATTTAAAAGAAACTGAAATTGATGAAATAAAAATTTCACATTCAGTGTTACGGACTATGTTAGACGGTAAAGCAACATCGGTCTTATGTGATACGTCATCACAACGTTGTGATATACGCAAAGCAACTCCAACAGAAGTGAATAACGTGCCCTTAGTTCTGGCGAAAAAAAATTATACTGATTTATTTAAATACATACCGTATTCTCGTTACATATGTGGATACGTTTTATGGAATGCATTCTTCATATTGCCTACAGATTAGAATTCAAAACATGGGTTGCAAAAAGCGAAAACAAGCGAAAATGAGTCTTTTAATACATGTAGTGAAACAGGGACACAAACCTTCGAGCAGTATTACCATCATTGGTGGTTATGATGGTAATACTGTTCGAAGGTTTTTCACAAACACAGATATTACTGCTTCAATTACTGGTGTCGACAAAAATTTAATACAAAAATTCGCAACTATTTTGCAAACCATATCATCAGGCCAGACAATTGCGATCGGCGGCGGTGACCTCTCGCGTCCGGCCCTGGTGCGAGCCATGGTACGGAGCGAGAGGGCATGGAAAGCCGTCACCTCCTTCTGCGAAGCAGTAATGCTCGCGAAGGAGGAGGCAGGGCGCGTGAGGGAGTGGCAGTCTCTGCGCCCTCACGTCCCTAGCTGCCGCAGGAGGAGACGCCCCGGGCGTCGGGAGTCGATTGCGGACTCCCGGCCACCGTAGGCACGAGCTTGCGGGCGGCGAGCAATGGGTAGCTCGCCGCCCGGTAAGGACCAGGCTCGGGTCGACGGCGCGTAGTGTTCCACGCGCGCCTCAAAGAGATGTCAGCAGCACTGAAGGGGTCTGCTAGGACCGATGCCTGCCGGGGTCGCGTGATTGTTCGAAAGAGATACCGTGACCCTGGCACATGGGCAAGTGAAGGAACATGGGTGGGTTTTAGTCAGTAAAAAGTAAAGTTAAACCATTATTCAAAAAAAATGATAAAGAATGCATGGAGTGTTATAGGCCCATTGCACTTGTTCCGATAATCTCCAAGGTATTTGAAAAATACATTTATGCTCAAATCTATAAATACCTTGATAAACAAAATATTTTGACAGAAGAACAAAAAGGATTCAGAAAAAGTAAAACTATCAATATGGCCATCTATGACTTTTTAAATAATGTTTACACGAATGTTGATAAAAGAATACCAGTGTGCTCAATATATTGTGATATGACTCAAGCCTTTGATTACGTGGATCATAATATTTTGCTAAGTAAACTGGACGCTTACGGCATTAGAGGTAATGTCTTGAATTTAATAGAATCTTATTTAAATAACAGAACACAGTACGTTGAAGTATCTGAAATAGATCTTAAAACAAAATGTCAACGAATCTATAAGTCTGATTCGCGTACAGTCTCATATGGCGTACCTCAGGGTAGTGTTTTAGGACCTCCCCTGTTTATAATCTACATAAATGATATGCCGAAAGTCACAAATCACCCCATGTCATTATTTGCCGATGACAGCACTGTGACTATTAGTAGCAATAACGCGCAAAACTATAACGACGAAATTACTCAGACAATAACCTCCATAGTGCAATGGCTAGATAATAATAATCTAAAAATAAATATTGATAAGACGAAATTGACGATGTTTAGCCAACGTTCGAACACAAACATGAATATCTACTATGACAACCAACCCATAAGCCAAGTAAACACTTCTAAATTTCTAGGATTAACAATTGACAGTAAATTAGATTGGAAAACACACACGGAGGAGCTAGCCAAACGAATTAGCAAGTCTGCCTATGGTCTATATAAACTTACCGCAGTGATGAGTATGGACGCTTTAGTCACGGCATATCATGGCTTAGTAGGCTCACTATTGAGATATGGTGTTATTTTTTGGGGGAATTCAACCAATAGGGAAATAATCTTTATAGCACAGAAAAAGTGTATTAGGATAATGTTTGGATTGCAGTCCATAGATACATGTAAACCATTGTTTATTAAATTCAGAATATTGACTCTTCCCTCCTTATATATTTTTGAGGTTGCCGTATTTGTTAAGACCAACCCGAAATTGTTTAAAAAAATGACAGACATTAATGAACGAAGTCGACGGGATATCAATAGTTTATGCGTAAGAAGGTCCCACACTGCTTTAATGTATAAAAGTGTATTCTGCATGGCGCCAGTCATATTTAACCATTTACCACAGTCATTCAAAGAGTTAAATGTAAGATTATTTAAGAAACGGCTAAAATACTTACTAGTAAACAAAGCATATTACAGTATTTCGGAATTTTTAACGGACAAAAATTTAATAACAGAATTTTGACATCTCAACAAAATAAATGTACTGTTTTCTTTGATATAAGTTTCTTGTATATTGACATTAGTATTTCATATTGACATTAGTATTGTATTTGGACTTATTCTGTGTGTTGACATGCAATGTATAAACTTTAATTTCAATTGCTATTTATTATTAATTATTTTGTATTGTGTATAATGTAATTCTTTATAATTGTTTTATTGTTCAGGCTTAACATATTTATTTTATCATCGATACTTGGCTGGCTTTATACTTCATCACAAACATTTGTACGCCCAATGGCATGGCATAGCGCACTTTTTATTTTCTTTAAACATCTTCATTATTGTACCTATGTTAAACAAATGATTAAATGACTTATGACTTATAAAAGTCTGACACGCCCTCCCGCGCCCCCCAGAGCGGGAGAAGTCATGTGATGATTTCCCATCCAAAAAAAAAAAGGCCAGACAATTCACACTGCTAAGTTCAAATAATACACAGAGGCCACAATGAAGCTATATATAGATTTGTATAAGTGGTATAATATGCCCTCCAGCGTGCATAAAGTTCTTGTATACGGAGCAGATATAATTAAGCACTTCGGGTTAATTCCTATTAGAAAATTGTCAGAAGAAGCTGCTAAATCTAGAAACAAAGATAAAGATAATTTTATTTTGCAAATATGGGTAACAGCAAATGATGACAAAAAAATATATGAGTTCAGTCATATTTTACCACGTAGGCATGCAAAAGATTTAAAACATTGATCTTATAACTAAATAATTAAATACAATTTCAAAAACTAAACTTAATATAATAGTGTAATAGTGTGTTGTTAGTGTAATATTTATATTACACTAACTTAAAAATACTTTCTCAACTAGGAAGTCCTTAATATTATAATATCCTTTAGCCACTAAACAGCTTCGGAGCCTCTTCTTAAATAATGAAAGGGGAAGCTCTTTCCATGTCTTAGGCAATTTGTTATAAATAACAGGCGCCATGCAGAAGACACTTTTGCGCATAAGTGCTGTCTTGGCTGTTTCCAGACATGGCACGCTATTGTCGTGTCTATTGCGGGGTACGACATCTGATAGACGTCTAAAACGACTCTGATTTGTCTTAACAAACACAGCTACTTCGAATATATACAGACATGGCAATGTTAATATATTGTAATTTTTAACCGACTTCAAAAAGGAGGAGGTTATCAATTCGGATGTTTATATGTTTTTTTTTTTTTTTTTTTTTTTATGTATGTTCGGCCATAACTCCGTCATATATAGATGGATTTGCAAAATTCTTTTTTTGTTCGAAAGGGGTTTATTCCGAAATGGTCCCATATAATTTTCATTTAGATCTGATGATGAGTTCCGGAGACAGACACCGGAACTCTTTAAAAAATGATAGCAAATCAACCGCGATTTCTGCTATCGCATAAATATGCATTTTTTGTTTGGAATTAGTGCGGGGTGAATACCACAACTAAAAATTTAAAAATAAAAACTTTTTTACAAAAAAAAACAACCGACTTCCTTAAAAACACTACAAAGTGAAAAATAACTTTAATTTCGGAAGTCGGTGGCAAAAAAACCATAAATACAGATCTTAAGACACCGACTTCCGAAATTAAAGTTATTTTTCACTTTGTAGTGTTTTTAAGGAAGTCGGTTGTTTTTTTTTTGTAAAAAAGTTTTTTAAAGTGCGGTTCACAACTATCAGTAGATTTAAGTTTAAACATCGCCCGAATGCATCTTTTTTGCACCTTGAAGGCAGTCTCTCTCTCAGTAGAGTTTCCCCAAAATATGATCCCATACCGTAAATGTGATTCTACTATCCCGTAATAAGCAGAAAGAAGAGCATCCGTGTTCATTATATTTGATAATGTGTGCCGGGCGTATGTAGACTTACTCGTTTTCTTACATAGAATATCAACATGTGATTTCCAATTCAGTTTTGTATATATTTCGAGGCCCAGGAAATTCGTAGTTTCAACTTCTTGTATAGTATTATTATCGCAGTTTATATTTAAGTTACTACCAGAGGTCTGTTGTCTGCAATGGATAACTTTAGTTTTACGTAAATTTATTTTTAAATTGTTTGCATCTAGCCAGTTTACCGTCTGTTTTAAACTATTATTAATGTCACTTTCATATGTATCTATACTTTTACATTTGGCTATTGTGTATTGTGCTATCATCCGCAAATAATGTTATATGGCGTTCAATAGATTTTGGTAGGTCATTTATGTATAAAATAAATATAAACAGACCCAAAACGCTGCCTTGCGGTACCCCAAATAATACTTTACCGTCTAAAGAACGAAATATGTCTTCACGTTTACTTACAAAGACTTTAGAAGGTACCGTGAACACCATTCGCGTAAATTCAGCAGGACGGCTAGTAATCAAAACATTCTGAATAACTTGTTAATTAGTTCTGACCCTTACATTTCAACCAAGAGACACAAAATGATTCGTAAACACAAAGCACTTTCGGAATATGCAAAAGCTTTGTTGATTTTGACCTGGTAATTTTGACGACGACGGTGATGAGCGTGAAAATATTGAATTTGTAAATGTAAAAAGCACAGGACCAGAATCAGAGTCTGATGATGATGATGATTAGTTTGAAATGTATTTTATTTACCAAATAATGTGTTAATGTAAGAGGGTCTGAGTGGACTAGGCCTCATGGGGACACCACTTATAAAAAAACGCGCTTCGTTCTCTACCTCTGGGATGTTGTGGAAAAGAGAATAAAAATAAAAATATCTCCGAAATCGAAGAAAATCGAAGCACGACATAAAGCTGATAATTAAGCAAAAAATCACATAATTCAATTCTCCGAACCGTACTTTGAGAGCTCTAGAGAATCAGAAGTTATTTATAGAAATATAGTTTTTTCATACAAAAAAAAAAAAAAATACAGTAGAATCCGGTTATAACGACGGTGAAGGGATCGGTGATATTACGTCGTACTAACCGGACGTCATACTAAAGGAAAAGACAGTTTTTGATTTTTATTCAAATCACATTCATATATACACATACATACATTATGTATTTAATAATATTTACGTGGCCAAGAGAAAAAAAAAAACTTTTGAATCAAAATATTTATTTATTTCACATAATGTTCATATAATCTATAATAATAATGACACTTTTTTCTTCAACAGAGAAACTTTCGTTTTGTAGTAGCCATTCTTGTACGCGAACTTATGTTTTTGTTCGTATTGTTCTCGTTGTTGCTATAATATTTTAATACAGTAATTTCTGTATAATCTCTATTTCTCCTGTAAATTGTGGCTCTTAGGATTTTTTCTGGCCTTGCTGTGCAACTCATCGCGGCGTCTGATACACTTTAAGAGACCTGATGTTCATCACATCGGCACTTCTCACTCTACGTGTACATACATGTATTCTGGTTAAGGACAAAATTAAATTTTTCGATAAAAAGTTTAGTGGCTTCATTAATGTCAGTTGTATTATACGAGTACAAATCGGACCAGTCCACTTCCTTTAGGTCATCAGATAGATTTTCGTAGTTAGTTTTAGTGCATGTGTTAATTTTTTTGTCCTTAGGGAAGGAAGATCCCATACTGCACAAGATTGTGCTATGGTCTGTGATATCAAAATGGCAAACAATTACTGTAGAGACAAGACTCGATTTTATCATACAGTGATCTAAGCTAATACCACGCGTTGGCAAGGTGTGACCGGGAACATAATCATAATGAGTTATAAGGTTTAGGTAGTCATCAACGCGAGGATCAGTTGATGTTTCTTAGATATCAAGGTTAATATCACCGACTATTGCACAGTGCTGGCTGGTGCAGGTACTCAAGACCTTCTCCAAGGAAGTAACGAATTTACTTATGTTATAAACCGATGGTGATCGATAAATTACTATAATAGAGTATCATTGACCAACATCTACATGTAGACAGTTGGCATGATTGAAAGGGGGCTCGGTTATAAGAACGCAAAGCTCTGATTTGGAGAACACCACAATGCCGTCATTTTTGTTGAAGTAGTTTCTTGAGTAATTACAGTTGTAGCCTTCTAGATTTATTGTATTAAAGGAATCATCAATCCAGCACTCAGTCAATATAATAAGATCGGGGTTGAATTTTAAACGGTGCAAAAATATGAGTTCCGTATCGAAATTCTTATTAATACTGCGTATATTCTGAGACAGGAGTGTAAGTTTGTTGTGGGTACCATCGTGATATTCCTTACAAAGATCGGGGGTACCGAGCTCAATACAGTTTGAGAGGGGCGTGCTGTCAATATCCTCAAGATATGAGGTGTTTTCGAACATTGCGCTTAAATAGTACACTGAATCGTTATTATTAGATATGAACCAGCACGAACCCATTAAAAATATTAATGAGGTTAAGTTTGGTTGCCGATTGAATTTTTTATAACTTAATCTACAATTTTGGTAAAGTATAATCGTAAAGTTTTGGCACTTAGTAGCTGAACATATACGAATTCGTTTGTAGGGAAGAATATGATTATGCACTCGATCATATTCCCTGTATTGCACACAGGAGAAGTTGTAATAATATATTGCAAGAGGAAGTAAGCGGTGTATAATGGTGTGTAAGTGTAAGTAGTGACTGTCAGCACCACAATTTATTTCTATTAAGTAATGTAATTGTAGTAAAACACAAAAGAAAGAACAACAGAGTTTTATCATGCATGAGATTTCTATTTTGAGGAATTTTAGTCAATTTGACTGTCTAAGTTTATTGAACTGCATTTCATCGGTGATTCGAACATATTCTGAGCCGTCCTGCTTCTTGACATACACGTTACCGTTAGATGTCCAACAATATTTGTATTTTTCAGTTCTTGTAAAGTCTCTTGCGAGAAAATTCGGTACGCGATAGACATCGCGCATATCACCTGGCTCGTAACAATTTTAAGGCACTTGGAAAGCTGCGTAACATACTTGAAAAGAGTTTCCGTATTTTCTTTATCTATTCGTGGAATATACTTTAATTCGATGCTCGTATTTTTGAGGGATTTTTCTAAGAACTCACATTTTTGCTTGATATCTTATATTTGTAAAGTGAGATTGTTTCGTTGTTCTTCCAGCCCATCGATTTTAGACTGCATAGACCGGAACTAGTCATTCAAGTGGTAGTGGCAATTCTTTGCCTTTCACGGTCTCCTGGTCTTCTCCAGACACGGACACGTCGGTTATCTGGATGAGTACTGATTCGCGATTCGTCAACGAAGAGACAGTTTTACCAAATGTTTTCTTCTTTATTTTGCCGAAGCCTAGCCCACTGCAATCTCCGTCGTTGTCGTTGCCGGGAATTCAGAGGAGCTCGCCAAGACCTCCGTGCTCGAAATCCAGCCTGGTACAAGCAATTCCGAATGGTCTGAGTGCTAACTTCAAGCCCAGAGGCGGCCCGAACTTCTGCTTTTATTTTAATAGCGTTGATTGTTGGGTCATGGGCTGCCAGCAATCTAATATAGCGCTCTGGGGCAGCAGTCGAAACAGTTGGGCGACCACTGCGGGGTCGGTCAGCAGAATTACCCATCCCATGGTACCTCTGCAACGTGGTCAGGACACAGGATTGGGATATAGCAACTCTGCGTGCTATTTCTCTCGTGTTGTATCCTTCTTCCCTCAAAGTTACTATTCTTGCTCGTAAAACTTCTAATAATTTTCTTGGCATTTTTTCAATCACAACTTTCCGCAAATAAGTATTTTAAATCCGTTAAAATTGACTAAATCACATTTCTGAATGCGCGTAAGCTAGGACTGAAAGCCTTCTTATATGGAAAACCAATTGGACTGTTTTATATTCTAAATCTATATTTTTAATTAACCCATTCATTGTCACTTAAATTTTAATAAATGCTTTTTAAGGTATTTTTTTATTGATTTCAGGAACCCCACTTTTTTTTTTTCCATTATTTTGTACTTTTTAGTTTGGTTTTCAATGGAAGCGTGTTTTTTAATTTTTTTGAACTGTTATTTATTTTCTATTTTTTAGGGTGTTTCGAATTTTGAGACGTATGTCAGCGTAGTTTGTGACGTATGTTAGCGTAGTTTGTGACGTATGTCAGCGTAGTTTTTGTCGTATGTCAGCGTAGTTTGTGACGTATGTCAGCGTAGTTTGTGACGTATGTCAGCGTAGTTTTCGAAGACAGTTTTTTGCTGTCCTGCACCCTAATTGCGAAACGCACAATTTATCAGAATCTGAATGGGATTGAAGATTACTTCTAAACCATTGCGTCATTTGTTCGAATAAATTGTCGGCTCAGCAACGTAAATAACCCAATGAATGTTGTTTAACTATGAATATTAAACCAATTCCTACCGATAAAAAGTTCCACAATTACTCCTCTGGTAACCCTGGCAGGGATAATGGCACAAATTTATGAAATTATTGCATTGTCATCGGTCCTTGACAGGTGTGCAAAGTTTGAATGAAATCTGGTAGTTTAAAGTGGGTCAAAATCGCGCTATAAGGAGTCGGTTACAAACAAACATACAAGTATACAAACATGCAATCAAACATACAAACAAACATACAAGTGAAGCTAATATAAAGCGTGTAAAAACATCACCTGGGTGCCACATAATATTTTTCTTAAGTACGCTCAACGCATATGGTACGTTGGTGGCATGACGTAGTTCTCTCGATCAACGCAAATGGTGCGTTGGTAGCAACGAATGGGTTAAAGAATCTAAAAATAAGAAGAAATCATAATATAATCTACCGTAACAAAAAAGGTTTCGATTTTTCAAAGTGATCGCAAACTTTTTTTGATGTGTGTATCTTCGGTGCTTTCTCTTCCTTTGAGAAAAATAATATCCCTATATACTACTTTAGTTAACTACTATAGCAATACCGCAAGTGTCCAAGTCTCAGCTTGTCAGTGACAATTCAAGCAGGCTACCCTGTGGCATACATAGAAGAGAGTGAGTGAATTTCTGTGATAGGTGTTTGGTGCAGGGTGAAAGCCTTTTTTTGGATGGGAAATCATCTAATGACTTCTCCCGCTCTGGGCGGAGCGGGAGGGCGTGTCAGACTTTTACTGACTAAAACCCACCCGTGTTCCTTCAGTTGCCCATGTGCCACGGTCACGGTATCTCTTTCGAACAATCTCGCGACCCTGACAGGCATCGGTCCTAGGAGACCCCTTCAGTGCTGCTGACATCTCTTTGAGGCGCGCGTGGAACACTACGCGCCGTTGACCCGAGCCTGGTCCTTACCGGGCGGCGAGCTACCCATTGCTCGCCACCCGCAAGCTCGCGCCTACGGTGGCCGGGAGTCCGCTATCGACTCCCGACGCCCGGGGCGTCTCCTCCTGCGGGGGCTAGGACGTGAGGGCGCAGAGACTGCCACTCCCTCACGCGCCCCGCCTCCTCCTTCGCGAGCATTACTGCTTCGCAGAAGGAGGTGACGGCTTCCCATGCCCTCTCGCTCCGTACCATGGCTCGCACCAGGGCCGGACGCGAGAGGTCGCCGCCGCCGATCGCCTCCACGAGGACATGGCGGTGCTCCGCCCAGGCAGGGCACACCTCCATCGTATGCTCCACTGTGTCCTCCAGACGATCCTCGCAATGGAAACACCCGGGCGTTCAGGGTGAAAGCCTTAGCCTACTAGTAAAAAAAATCAATAAGTGGTGAAAAGGAGCAACGGTTTCGACTTTAGAAAATATTGCATTTTTTTTTTATGAATTTGTTGCTGTTCTTAGTTTAGCCAGAGATCGTAATAGACGGTTTTAGCAAAAAAAAACTTTTTTTACAAAAAAAAAAAAAAAACAACCGACTTCTTTAAAAACACTACAAAGTGAAAAATAACTTTAAGTTCGGAAGTCGGTGTCTTAGGATCTGTATTTAAGGCTTTTTTGCTTTTTTCACTTTGTAGTGTTTTTATGGAAGTCGGTTGTTTTTTTTTGTAAAAAAGGTTTTTTATTTTTAAATTTTTAGTTATGGTATCCACCCCGTACTAATTCCAAGTAAACAATGCATATTTGTGCGATAGCAGAAAGCGCGATTGATTTGCTGTCATTTTTTAAAGTGTTCCGGTGTCTGTCTCCGGAACTGATCATCAGATCTATATGAAATTTATATGGGACCATATCGGAATAAACTCCTTTCGAATAAAAAAATAATTTTGTAAATCCGTCTATATATTTTATGACGGACTTATGGCCGAACATAAATAAAAAAAAAAACAAAAAGTAATAATATAAACATCCGAATTGAGAACCTCCTCCTTTTTGAAGTCGGTTAAAAAGTAAAAAAAGAGCACTCTGTATACCTATTAGTATACCCAGCGAGAGTGCGAAACGATTGTGAATGCTCGCGGTGTCGGAAAGAAACACTCAATAAAGTAGAGCGAGTTCCAATAAGCAAAGGATATTGCGATTATTTTCGAATTTGATTGAGATTGAGTGACCTGATTTTTTCCTACTACCTACTTAGTTGCGAAGTGGAACCACTTCACGAATGTACGAGAAGGGCTGCAGTACGAGAGGAATGGCGACGGATTGTGAAGCTCGCCACCACACCAGATATGACGACCACGACCACTGACAAGAGTGTAACGACCAAGAAGAAGAGACTTAGTTGTATTTTATTCTGATATTGTGGGCAGGTTCAACAATATCGGAATGAAATGCAATTTATGCTAATTCGAACGGTATGTGTGAGTCTGTTTATAAAAACAAGCGCATGAAATAACAAACACAGAAAATAATAAAGGTTGGTGTAATTAGAGATCATGTCAAGTTTTTCATATGTGTGCTCTCGAGTCTCGATATCAGGGATCCGTGAATGTTTAGTCCTATTATGTAACGGGACATGGGAGTATGGGAGGCTGGTGGATATTGTAAGTAGCTAGCGCAGGCGCGAGTCCGGATGGGGCGCGGGGGTGAGGGCGCGTCAGTCTGCGCTCGGCGTCTGGAGGTGCTTCGCGCTTCGCGCCGCGCCCCAAACAGCCGGAGCGTGGCTCGGGGCGTGGCGCTTACGTAAACACGCGTGGCACACAGCTCGTGTCGCAGGCGGCGCGGTGCCGCGCCACTGTCCGTCCTCGAACGACCCCATGTTGGCCCGCGCCGCCTCCTAAGTTTATGTGGATAGTAGCGCGCAGACTGCCGCGCGGCCGCCGCTGCCACTGTCACCACCGCCGATTAACGCGCTTATAGGTACTTCATTATTTTATTACATAAAATGTGTATTTATATTCTTTCCGAGACTGGACAAGAATAAATATAATTGAATAACTTACCTACTTACCAATTGTGAAACTTATGAGATTGTGAAAATAAACAGCCATCTACAATAAAATACCCGCTTCATAAACGATTGTGATACACTAACGATGAGGCTGCTTCATCTATCATGTTGTAATATTATCTTCTAGTAACGGCTTCTTACTGCTTTATAAACATGTGTATGTACATATTGGATTTCTAATTTAAAACGCGTTTCACGTAATTTAATGACACGATCTATTTATTTAAGATAAGTTTTATTTATTTAGGTAGTCGATCCACTCAATGACTCTGTTAAAACGAGTAGGTACCTGCGGTAGCTATGTAACTATACTTCGATCAACTCCATCTACCGTGTGACTATTTTATACAACTACATAGGTATGGTAGGTTTATATCTACGTATTTTTTAACCATTTATAGAGGTGTAGGTACGGGAAATAAATACCTATGCAGATGATCTAAGTTAAAAAAATTGCATTGTAGTTTGGTATTTATTTATTTACCTACAGGGAGTGTTGTGTATTGCGTAGGTAGCTACCTAGTTTTTCTTTTACTAATAATAAGAAGGGCGGTTCAAGCGCGTATTCTATATTACTATTTCGTATTTCGGATAAACAAGCCACGTTCTTCTTTCAGTATCTCCTTAGAAATGGTCATATCAAATCAAGAATACCTTACTTTCTAACTTCAGGTTCTAGCTTCTGCCCGCGACTTACCACAATATACTAAATTAACGAACACATTTTTATAAATCTTCCGTGTACACTTACTACGTTTGTAGTTTTGTTCTCAGTAGCTAAAAAGTACACAAAGAGTCAGGACTGGCAACGTAGAAGCAAGTGACGTAGGTAGGTACTCATAGTCCGTGTGAGAAGCAGATCGTCCTGCATGCGTAGCATGACCACCGTAGAAAGGGGTTTTGTCGACGGAAGAATAGACAAAATTACAGATTATAGAAAGATTAAAGACAGAATTAAAAATTGTAGAAAGATTTGTACCGTTTTATGCTGGCGTAGCATGACAATTCTATCTCTATTCTACCAAGAATAGAAAAAGTTCTTTCTATGGTGGTCATGCTACGCGTGCTGGACACCATCAGCGATCAGAACGGTTGCTCTCAACGTTTTTAGGCAATTAATGAAAGCCCGCCTTCCTGCAATACTACCTAATGGCACGACACTGATACACTGACTGATGCATTCTTGCAGATTATTCTTGACGAACTGCTATCAATAAAATAATATAACATTACATTGTAAACCCACGGAATTTCTCATTAACAGTCACATGTAATCATAACTTTGATTACCTATACTCTGAAATATTTTTATTTTATTCAGATGATAGAAGAGGCCTTCACGTTTTTCTGTGTACATTTTACGAACTATCATCTGAACCAAGGCTTTCAAAAAAGAAGATTTTCTTGTTTTATACTTTTAGAGCGTGATTTTTCAGGAGTAGAGTTTTAGTTCTGTTTTTGAGCTTACTTTTTATTTAAATTACTAGCATTTGCCAGCGGCTTCGCTCGTGTGGCGCGAGGCGAAAATTATCCCGGAAAATTACTACCGGGATATAAAGTATGCCAAGTGTTTATCCAGGTGTGTGTTAACTATCTGTGTGTCAAATTTCATCCAAATCCGTTCAATAATTTTTGCGTGAATGAGTAACAAACATCCAAACTTTTACTAAAATTCCAAACATACAAACTTTCACATTTATAATATTGATAGGATTTTGGGGTTCGCTAACAATGCATACATTTTACACAAAACAGCATCATTAAAAAAATTGTATATGACTGCGTCCTTGAGAGCGCCATTTTCAATTTAAGGTGACATCACAATGTCGCCTATAACCAGGACGATCAAGACGCTTCTACGATGCCTCATCTATCTGCCAGGGTCGCGGGATTGTTCGAAAGAAATTCCGTGACCCTGGCACATGGGCAACTGAAGGAATACAGGTGGGTTTTAGTCAGTAAAAGTCTGACATGCGCTCCCGCTCCGCCCAGAGCGGGAGAAGTAATTTGATGATTTCCCATCCAAAAAAAAAAAATGCCTCATCTATCAAATATATCTTCTCTGAAATAATTGAATTGAATTGAATTGAAAACGGTGAAGGAAAAATCGTGAGGAAACCAGCATGTCCTGGAACTAAGAATTCGAAGACATTTGACATCTACCAACCCGCACTGGGTCGCGTGGTGGATTATGGTCCACTCTCTCTCACCGAGAGGAGACCTGTGTCCCAGCAGTGGGAACATTATATTATATCAAAATGTATTAACTCATGTAAAGTTCGAATCTGTTAAATTACACGCGAATGCTCCTCGTGAGTACGGATCATTTGATAGTGAAATTGTCAAGAGCGTAAGAGTAAATCATGGCTATTACCTCTTAGGCTATTATTTATGACATCACTATTTCAATAAATACTTATACCTATAATAATGAACACATATGTCCATTACTGGTAAAAAATCATATTTTTATAGAGAATAAGTTGGTTTGCGAGTAAAATAAGTTCAGAAGCTGAATTAACAATAATAAAAATAAGTTTGTATATTGTCCATTACTGCAACTATATTCAATCAATAATAAATATTGGCAAAATATCGAAAAAACCTAACTTTTCTGTAGTAACAACACATTGTGTTGTAGTTTTAATTTCATATTTAATCCAACCAACAAAACAAATTCTGGTTAAAATAAACCAACATTAAATTGAGAGGTAAACTTTCTACTCGCCTCACTTACAATTTCCTTAACAAAAGCCAAACCAACTAGATGACTTTTGTAGTGTTCACAAATAAAAACGGATTCATGTCCTATTATAAAATATTTGTTTTTTTTTTGTACAGTCGGTTCCCTGCATTACCTGACCCCTCCTGCACAGAATATATAATGAGGAAGAGGGGTCAGATAATGCAGGGAACCAACTGTACATTACCGGGTCCTTGTCCATAACCGGTGCGTTTACCTTACCTTGTTTTGATCATGGGATGTATAATTAAGAGTGTGTAATTAAGTGTACCTACATCAAATTATAATCTATAATGTATTTGGAGTATTATCATATACTATCTGTAACTACACCTATGTCTGATAAAATAAATGATTGATTGATTGATAATAATTTAATGTACACTTTGTTTCGTATTTTGTTTTTGTATTTGTACCTATTTCTCCGGTCTGTGTTGGAGGTTTTGGTACATGTGTGTCCTTCGATTTGGTGAGATTGTACATCTGTATTGGACACTACATTTTGTAGCGTTTTATGGATACACATTTATGAAATTAACACAATGGTGTACTGGTGCACAATACAAATATTTGTGAAAAATGGGTCACAAATATTTATTCACGCCATTGCATTGTGAAAGTAAGGAACTGACTCGAAGCCACCAGTTAAAATATCAAAACATAGCACCTGTTTTGAAATGTACAATAACGGACAAATCGGTGACTATGTTTTTTTGGTTTAGTTAATTTGTTAGTATTTTTTTCTTAAATAACGAATTATCGCTCTGTAGAGCACTGAAATGTTAATTAGGAAGTGCAATTGTTAACAACGTGGAGGAATGAAAAGCCAAAGAAATTCGTAGGTACCTTTTCTTTTTTCGGAGGCCAGTAACGAACATTATTCATTTATTTGTTGAACATCCACACATTAATATTATAAATGCGAAAGTAACTCTGTCTGTCTGTCTGTCTCACTTTCCTGCTAAAACTACTGAACCGATTTAAATGTGATTTGATACACAGATAGTTTAGAGCCTGAGAAAGGACATAGGCTACTTTTTATTGCGGAAAAGGGGGGGTTAAGGGGTTGAAAGGGAGGATGAAAGGTTGTAGGGAAGTATCGTCATTTTTAAAACTAGAATGATGAAACTTTTTTATTTGGCTTTTATTACATAATATATATTTATGAATTATATTTAAAGTTTGTTAAATTTTTACCCTTAAGGGGGTTAAATAACATTAGGGAATAGGGGATGCAAGTTTGTACGAAAGTTATTACATACTAGCTTTTGCCCGCGGCTTCGCCCGCGTGGATGTCGGAAATTAATGCAAGAGGACGTATAACCGCGATAAGAATGTGTTATTCCAGGTTATATAGGTAATATAGACTCTGTGTGCTATTTTCGATCCAGATCCATTCAGCCATTTTTGTGTGATTGAGAAACAACAACCCAATCATACATATTTTCACATTTATAATATTATTTGCCCGCGGCTTCGCCCGCGTGGATGTCGGAAATTAATGCAAGAGGACGTACTACCGCGATAAGAATGTGTTATTCGATGTTTTATATAGGTAATATAGACTCTGTGTGCTATTTTCGATCCAGATCCATTCAGCCATTTTTGCGTGATTGAGAAACAAACACCCAATCATACATATTTTCACATATATAATATTATTAGTAGTAGGATTATAACTCATATTACTTAGGATTCATAGTTTATGAGAACATCATGTGTGTTGGTGTTTTTAAAATAAAAGTAATAGTATTCAGAGTAAGAAGACTGTGACATAGGGCTTGGTTTAGTTGAATATAAGTCTTCCTGGTTTTTCTTAACGCTCCTATTTTACCTATACAGACACTCAATCATTTACCAGACACCGAACTTAATTATAGGAATAGTACTTTTGCCAGTGGCTTGGCCCGTATAGCTGTTGGAAAATAACACCCGGGAACCTACTACCGGGATAAAGTAGGTATCCTATCTGTTACGTATCCATGATATAATATATCTTTGTGCCAAATTCGATCTAAATCCGTTTGGCCGTCTTTGCATCATTGAGAAACAAACATCCAAAAATCTAAACATCTAAGCAATTTCGCGGTCTCTTACTTGAAATAATACTATTAGGTTTATTTTGAGTATAATGAACACACATGATATTCGCAATTACTTTGAAGCCAAAGTAATATGAATTACAATCCTACTTATCCTGTACTACCCGGCCCCTGCCAACGCGCTCTGCGCCCACTTTTTAAATCTCTAATATCTTCTAAGATATTCATTTAAATTACATGCTGTAAAGGGCCATATTGATCTATATTAAATGCACAATGTATTTAAGGTACTTAATTGGATAAGGATTAATGCTGTATTGCTTAAAATCGCTTCGTAAATAAGCCCTTATTTCTCGTAAAAAGTAAAAGATAAAAAATGGTTATTGTGGGTTATTCCTAAGAGATAGACATATACCATTGAGGACATTTTTGTAGGCCTTTTTAAGATGTACAATACTGTAGTACATTATTTTGATCTATTTCGTAGGATTCAGCCAGGGTTTTACGAATTTTGAGACGTATGTCAGCGTAGTTTTCGAAGATAGTTATTTTTAACCGACTTCAAAAAGGAGGAGGTTATCAATTCGGATGTTTATATGTTTTTTTTTTTTTTTTTTATGTATGTTCGGCCATAACTCCGTCATATATAGACGGATTTGCAAAATTCTTTTTTTGTTCGAAAGTGGTTTATTCCGAAATGGTCCCATATAATTTTCATATAGATCTGATGATGAGTTCGGGAGACAGACACCGGAACTCTATAAAAAATGACAGGAAATCAACCGCGATTTCTGCTATCGCATAAATATGCATTGTTTGTTTGGAATTAGTGCAGGGTGAATACCACAACTAAAAATTTAAAAATAAAAACTTTTTTGCAAAAAAAAACAACCGACTTCCTTAAAAACACTACAAAGTGAAAAATAACATTAATTTCGGAAGTCGGTGGCAAAAAAACCATAAATACAGATCCTAAGACACCGACTACCGAAATTAATGTTATTTTTCACTTTGTAGTGTTTTTAAGGAAGTCGGTTGTTTTTTTTTGCAAAAAAGTTTTTATTTTCTAAAATAAAAGAATCTTTCTAAAATAAAAATAGCCTACGTTACTCCTTGTTACATCAGCTATCTGCCAGTGAAAGTCCCGTCAAAATCGGTCCAGCCATTTCCGAGATTAGCCGGAACGAACAGACAGACAGACAGACAGACAAAAATTGTAAAAAATGTTGTTTTGGTATATGTATCGTGTATACATCCATATACACTTAGTAAAAAGTGGTTATCTTAATATTAAAAACAGACACTCCAATTTTATTTATTTGTATAGATGTATAGATGTATAGATTATTATAAAATAATAAAGTCACTTCCCGGTCTGTCTGTCCCTATGTAGGTATGCTTAGATCTTTAAAACTACGCAACGGATTTAGATGCGGGTTTTTTTAATAGATAGAGTGATTCAAGAAGAAGTTTTGTATGTATATAACATGCATAATATAGTAAAGAAACGCTGATAATTTTAGGGGTTTCTAATGTGATGTCATAAATAAACACATTTTTTTTTGCGCATACATTGCGAACGCTGGCTGAACCCTACGAAATAGATCAAACTAATGTACTACAGTATTGTACACTTCAAAAAGGTCTACAAAAAATTCCACGATGGTATATGTCTATCTCTTAGGGATAACCCACAATAACCATTTTTTATCCTTTACTTTTTACGAAAATAAGGGCTTATTTACGAAGCGATTTAAAGCAATACAGCATTAATTCTTATCCAATTAAGTACCTTAAATACATTGTGCATTTAAAATAAATCAATATGGCGCTTTACAGTATGTAATTTAAATGAATATCTTAGAAGATATCAGAGATTTAAAACGCAGGGGTAGAGTAGCTGGCGGGTCGTACGCCCGTCACGCCGCTGCCAACGGATGGACCGTTGGCAGCGGCCGGGTAGTACAGGATAAGTAGGATTGTAATTCATATTACTTTGGCTTCATAGTAATTGCGAATATCATGTGTGTTCGTTATACTCAAAATAAACCTAATAATTGCAAGTAAGAGAACGCGAAATGGCTTAGACGTTTAGATTTTTGGATGTTTGTTTCTAAATGATGCAAAGACGGCCAAACGGATTTAGATCGAATTTGGCACAAAGATATATTATATCATGGATACGTAACAGATAGGATACCTACTTTATCCCGGTAGTAGGTTCCCGGGTGATATTTTCCGACAGCTATACGGGCCAAGCCACTGGCAAAAGTACTATTCCTATAACTATGTTCGGTGTCTGGTAAATGATTGAGTGTCTGTATAGGTAAAATAGGAGCGTTAAGAAAAACCTGGAAGACTTATATTCAACTAAACAAAGCCCTATGCCGCAGTCTTCTTACTCTGAATACTATTACTTTTTTAAGAACACCAACACACATGATGTTCTCATAAACTATGAATGCGAAGTAATATGAATTATAATCCTACTTACTACTAATATTATAAATGTGAAAATATTTATGAGTGGGTGTTTGTTTCTCAATCACGCAAAAATTGCTGGATCAGGATCGAAAATTGCACACAGAGTATATATTACCTATATAACCTGGATTAACACATTCTTACCGCGGTAGTACGTCCTCTTGCGTTAATTTCCGACATCCACGCGGGCGAAGCCGCGCGCAAAAGCTAGTACTTCATATTTCTTAAAGTACATGTAGGTATGATCAGTACGTTAATAAGTAAATACCACTTGGTGATTCTAAAAATCTTTAAATCTAAGACGTTCGTTCTACCAAAATATCGACGTTCTACCAGTTTCACAATTTTCATCAATCACTCCAATACAATCTTTAAAATTTATATAAATACACCTTTCACCCGCCGGCGCCGCCGCTTACAACGCTTCTTACGTTTGAGGCAGGTATCATAAAAGACCTTTTTACCCGACTGCGCGACGGCAAAGATAGGGTTGTGTTTATATGGTATTCCTTCTACCCCCGAAACATCCTAAATGCTGAGGTGTCTATCGACTCGTTTATGTAGCAAGATGCCTAGGTATTATTTTCATAAAATCATAATGACTGATATTAGACGTCGTACTTGAATAATAAACAGTACAATCACCATGTGGGGTATCAAAATAAAGGGTTTGAGGAGAAGATTCCAAAAATAAAACATTAATTTATTGTTATTTATTGTAATTAATCTGAATTAAATTAAATTGAATTGAATTGAAAAAAAAGTTCAAATATAGAAATTCTTGAAGCAGTCTAATGCACTGACGGCATCAAATCTAAGATTGAACTCATCATGCAGTTGGTAGCAGTTAATGTACTGTTACCAACTGCATGAGACTACTTAAAACGTGAGCCTGTTCTTAACGTTGTTTATCAATCGGGTTCTTTTATTTATTTCATGTCACCTATTCAACGGCTTGAGCCCTGAAATATCGTCAATGTCTATTGTTAAATATAAAAAATAAACACTTACTCTATCGAAACATATAGAGGCGCAAAACCGCCTTAATTTTTAAGGGTCTACCTACCTCGTTAGTTGTCGCCTGCTAGCTTGTCTGTTAGTTTTTTTACAAAACTCGCTGCTACGGTGCAGTGCAACTTACAGCCCATCTATCTATACTTCTATACTAATATTATAAAGCTGAAGAGTTTGTTTGTTTGGTTGAATGCGGTAATCTCAGGAACTACTGGTCTGAATTGAAAAAATCTTTTTGTGTTGGGTAGAGTATTTAATGAGAAATTACACTACGATCAAAAGGAGTGGATCAGCAACGAAAAATGGACGAGATCTGGCAGGCAATTTGTTTCTACGGGAAGGGTCAGAGGAGCAAACATTTGATGCGGATGACGTCGCGGGTAGAAGCTAGTTATGTATAAATCTTAGCGTGAAAACTTATGTGATGTAAGTTTGAAGTAAGCCCTCGCATCAGCAGGAATGACAGCTCACTTCAAGCTCACTAGACCTCGACGTTTTGATCATTGATCCACTATCCCTACCCTACCTGCAATTTAAATCTATTACTAGTCATGTGCACGTATCGAAATACAATCGATCTTGGTAATCTATTGCTAGTAGTTATTCAAAGCTACAGCAGCGATACTACTGATTAGGTTGTGTTTAATGTGTGCTTATTAAAAAACTATTTCAGCATCAAGAGTGGAGATGCAGACGCGCACAGCGCTGATGGCGCTAGCGGCGCTGGGAGCGCTGACGGCGGCGGCGGCAACGGCGGCGGCAGCGGAGCGGGGCAGCGGCATCAAGGTGGGCGGGGGAGGCGCCGGCGGCGGGGGGGGCGGCCGAGACGCAGGTCGCGGTAGCGGCGTGCGCGTCGGCGGCGACGGGCTGCGGCGCCCGCGCACCTCGCCCGCGCCGCCCCCGCCGCGTTCTCCTTCGTCCATCACAGCAGCGCTTGTCGTGCCACATAAAGCCTTTGGCACTCGTGATTACACTAAGGCCGAGAAGGCAGCGCTGTCGAAATTGCCGCGTAAACTAAAACTCTTCTCGCACGTGCGCCTAAATATTACGCTTTCTACGCAAGGCTTGACGCCTAGTCCTATGTGTAAGTGATAGTATCTTGAAATACTGTTAAAGCCTAGATAACTTCATATCTTTCTTACCGTCATTACAAACGCTGTCATTTTTAGTTTACTAATTTCTGAACGCTTTCAGCTATCCTGGATTCGCTATGTAAAGAATTTCTAGCAGTCAATGTGTCTGCTATACTCTATCTTATGAATCATGAACAATATGGGCGCTCTACTGCCTCTGCACAGTATTTTCTACAACTCGCCGGCTATCTTGGCATACCGGTAAAACATTTTATCTATGCATACTTTGATATAAAATCATGCTTATAATAATATGTTTTTTTTTTCATATATTTTGGATAGGGGATAAATTCAGACCAGCCGTTTTTTGTATTTCTAGGTTATTGCGTGGAACGCAGACAACAGTGGTCTTGAAAAGCGAGCGTCGCATGCGTCGTTGCGGCTGCAGCTCGCACCTTCAATAGAACATCAGACGTCAGCCATGCTGTCGATACTAGAACGATATAAGTGGCACCAATTTAGTGTCGTCACTTCAGCGATAGCAGGCCATGACGATTTTATTCAGGCTGTGCGTGAGAGAGTTACAGCACTACAAGTATGTATCCAAAGAAACATAAGTCGTAATATTCATAATGAAATTAAGAAAAGTTGGTATAAAGTGTGACTCATGCGGCGGAAAAATAACTGGTGTTTTCCGTAGTCGCCTGTATTAGTTTCAGCGTCAATTTCTGTAATGCAAGAATTTTTTTATCCTTATACGTACGTATATTAATTATAACAAGATTTTATTTATACACAGGATCGATTTAAATTCACAATACTGAATGCAATCGTGGTAAAGCGGTCTTCGGATCTTAACGAACTGGTGACGAGCGAGGCGCGCGTCATGTTGCTGTATGCGACGCGCGAGGAGGCCGCCGAGATCTTATCGGCAGCCGGCGACCTGCACCTGACCAACGAGAACTTCGTATGGATAGTCACACAGAGTGTGCTCGGATCCATGCAACAACCGAACAAGTTTCCCGTTGGAATGCTTGGTATGAAATGAAAATATATAACACACGCACGCACCTAATTCTCATTCAAAAGCAAATAACTATTATGTGTAGAGAGGTTCCTAGTGATTCTTGAGATCTTGTCAATATTTTTAAAGAAAGGCTGTGTTTAATTTATTAAAAAATGCTCATTTCATGTGCTCCTTAATTGATTAAAATACATCAGAAAAAAATACGTACCTACCGTAAGTTAGAGTAAGTGTAGCTCAGCTTGTCCTAAATTTATAGTCACGCGCGCGCGTGTGTTTGTGTGTAGTCGCGTGTATTATGCTTCTGGGTTTTCCTAATTTTTAACTAAGACATTCGCGTGTTACATAATTTTTATACTTCGATATAGTTGTACGTGGCGTATAATTTAATTAACCTTTAGTTAATGCTTGTTAACATCTTAAAGATTAAATAAATAATTCGGTCTAAAAAATATTACTTTATTGTTGTAGGCGTACATTTTGATACATCAAGTTCATCGTTGATTGCCGAAATAGCCACAGCGGTGAAAGTATTTGCGTACGGAGTAGAATCATATGTGTCGGAACCAGAGAACGTAAGGTATCCCCTGGGAACGCGGCTGTCATGCAGCGGCGCGGGGGCGGGGGAGGCGCGCTGGTCCACCGGGGAGCGCTTCTACCGCCACCTGCGCAACGTCAGCGTGGAAGGCGAGGCGGGGCGCCCGAGCATAGAGTTCACGCCAGACGGAGAACTGAAAGCAGCCGAGCTAAAAATAATGAACTTGCGACCGGCTCTTGGAGAACAGGTAACACTTGCAACATTTTAAGCTATGCTTGTAAAATATATTTTAGAAATACATAAATATGTTTACTTTGATGTCCAAATTCACAGTTGGTGTGGGAGGAAATCGGTACATGGAATTCTTATCCAAGAGAACGACTGATTATCAAAGACATAGTTTGGCCGGGCGGCTTGCACACGCCACCTCAGGGCGTGCCTGAGAAGTTCCACATGCGCATCACGTTCCTGGAGGAGCCGCCGTACATCAACCTGGCGCCGCCTGACCCCGTGAGCGGGCGCTGCTCGCTCGACCGCGGCGTCATCTGTCGCGTGGCGCCTGAAGTAGAAGTTGCCGGGTGACTGTTTATTACTATATTTTCGCTACGTTATATTTGACGATAACGGGACCACAAATACCTGATGAAAAAACCCAATGACAATTTTCCGTACCCGACTAAGACCTCATGTATGCTCAGCAGTACCATTTGCGATCGCAAGACCACGAGGCATTCAAGTATTAACATTACTACTACAAAACCTTGTTTTTAAGTCTAAAACTTCAAACAGTCGCTGCTTGGGATATTTTTTAGTCTAATTTGTTTCATTATCGTCACAGAGACAATACTTAAGACTTTTAATAAAACAAAAGCTCACAAAAAATTTAGCTAGTCTAACATTTTATTCATGATGCATTAGACAGCTTGCGCATGCCAGTGTGATATTCAACAAACACAAGTTGTTACAGCACAATGCGCTGTCTGGTAACAGCTCACTCCGTAGTAGTACTTGAAGCGGCTCGCTCCTCGCGAGGATCGTCTGGAGGACACGGTGGAGCATACGGTGGAGGTGTGCCCTGCCTGGGCAGAGCACCGCCGTGTCCTCGTGGAGGCGATCGGTGGCGGCGACCTCTCGCGTCCGGCTCTGGTGCGAGCCATGGTACGGAGCGATAGGGCATGGGAAGCCGTCACCTCCTTCTGCGAAGCAGTAATGCTCGCGAAGGAGGAGGCGGGGCGCGTGAGGGAGAGGCAGTTTCTGCGTCCTGACGTACCTACCCGCCGCAGGCGGAGACGTTCCGGGCGTCGGGACTCGATAGCGGACTCCCGGCCACCGTAGGCGCGAGCTTGCGGGCGGCGAGCAATGAGTAGCTCGCCGCCCGGTAAGGACCAGGCTCGGGTCGACGGCGCGTAGTGTTCCACGCGCGCCTCAAAGAGATGTCAGCAGCACTGAAGGGGTCTGCTAGGACCGATGCCTGCCAGGGTCGCGAGATTATTCGAAAGAGATACCGTGACCCTGGCACATGGGCAACTGAAGGAACACGGGTGGGTTTTAGTCAGTAAAAGTCTGACACGCCCTCCCGCTCCGCCCAGAGCGGGAGAAGTCATTTGATGATTTCCCATCCAAAAAAAAAACCGGCTCACTCCATCGTAGCACTCGTAGCTTCCATCTACGTCGTAGCGGTTCGGTCTGTCGTAGCACTCGTAGCACCTTCTCTGTAGTAGTACTCGTAGCTGCTCTCTACGTGTCGTAGCGATTCGCTGCGTCGTAGCACTCGTAGCTGCTCAATACTCAATAATAATATTTATTGCATTTCACAATGTTTATACTTAGGCGGTAAACATTGGATTTAGATGCAATCGTGGATCCTGTCGGGCACAGCAAAGAAATATAGTAAGTAGAGATGAGGACCTATCGTTTATCTTATAATCTAACTTATTCTTAAATAATAAAAAAGAAGCATGCTTTAGCTGTTCTATTTCAGGGAATTATTATTTAAATATTTTTCATTCATATAAATTTTGGAGGAGCACAATTATACAACAAAATAGCCTCACATATAAAAAACTCACTCATTCAATGCATTCAAAACACAATTAATTGCATATTTAATGACAAATACTACCATTCCCAAAAGCTAATTGGATGGATGTATAATTACTACAATGACGTCTATGACGAACGTTTTTTTATAAATAATTTACTGTAAGCATTATTCTCATGTAAGTGACTTTGTCTTTTTTCCTAAATCTTTAAACCTAATTATTCGTTAACACTGTAAATAGATTTTTTAATTTATAAGTGAATAGATAGAGTTAGTCTCTCTACATTATAGCGTTCCTCTCCGTTGTAGCACTCGAAGCTGCTCTCTACATCGTAGCGACTCGATCCGGCTCTCGTAGCTGCTCTCTACTCGATCCGTGTCTCGTAGCTGCTCTCTACATCGTAGCAACTCGATCCGTCTCTCGTAGCTGCTTTCTACGCCGTAGCGACTCGATTCGTCACTCGTAGCTGCTCTGTTCGTCATAGCGTTTCACTCCGTCGTAGCCCTCGTAGCTGCTCTCTACGCCGTAGTTGCTCGCTACATCGTAGCACTCGTAGCTGCTCTGTACATCGGCATCGTAGCGTTTCACCCCGTCGCCGTCGTAGCCCTCGTAATTGCTCTCTACACCGTAGTGGCTCGCTACGCCGTAGCACTCGTAGCTGCTAGCTGCGCTTACATCGCGCATCGTAGGGAGTCGCACTCGTGCACCCTATATCTATTTAATCGGTTCCATTGATTGGGACTTGCCACCGAACGTCGACCGCAGACTGCAAGCCCGTAGTGCCACTATTACAGAGCGACAACGCGGGTGTTTTTGTTAGACGGACGTTGTAACGAGGATGTTGGGACGCCGCGTTCAAAATTGCAATCGCAGCGTTATTTCGAGTCACTGCGATCTATCAGTACGATTGGACGACGTTGCATTTTGCAATTTTTGATTAAAAAAAGGAAAAAAAATAAAAAAAAATATTTTGTAGGACATGCATAAACAAAGAAATTAAATACAAAAAATAAAAATCTTTAAAAATCTAACTAATGAAAAAGACAGCCCCTGCAAGGCCATATAAGCTCTTATCTCAATGTTCCTACTGCTAAAACACAAGCCTCTTATCGGTGATAGGGAGTAGAGAGTGGGCTTTAACCCGTTTCGGACGTGAATTTTAGTAAACCACTCTTTAGCGGCTCATAACTAATTCGATTCTTGTCTGAAAATTTTGAAACATAGATTATTTATAGTTTAAACGGTGTTCTTTCTGATAGTGTCCATGATTAATTACAAAAAAAAAATGTAATTGAGGACAAAATCTGTTTCAATACTTAAAAATTAGATTTTTTGAAACATTTTTTTTTTCACACCAATGCAGCAATGTATTAAAAATGGCACCTAAACTGCAACACTTTCGCGAAATCATTTTCGAAAAATTGGTAGGATATAATGTTCTTAAAACCACTCAAAAAATGTTTTTTATTTTTTTATTTTGTAATGTTTCCTCATGATGTTTCGTTTCACAGTTTTGAGAGCAGTGCCGTAATAAAAATATCTGCAATGGTTTGAACCCACGATCTACAACTTGTAACTCGCGGCCTTACCTCTGGGTCACCACTGCACTGCTCTGATAATGCTGTGATATTTAAATAATTATAAATAAAAAACTCGTACACTAAAATGTACATACTGTTTAATTTAAAAAAATATACAGGATGTAAGGGTAAACACCGTTGTCACTTAACCCATGGGTAGTGTGACTTAAATATAAAATAACAGAGTGAGTTAAAAAAAAAATTTTTTTCGTAAAAAGGTTTAGAATGAATTTACACGCGAGAAATGACCAACGCTACGACGCGGCGGCGTTACGTGCGCTCGCTAGCGACACTGACTGGGGTCGCGACCCGTTTGTCGGCGTCGGGCATCGTGGCGTATTGAGACGCAAGTTTGTTGCCCTCGCGCATAGGGTGAAATGTTCTTGTGGAAAAAAGCAGATTTTCTTTAAAAAAAAGGTTGTTTTTTTTTCATTGATTTTACGTTCTATTAACGAAACCAAATCACTAGTTTCAAGGATAACGGTGTTTACCCTTACATACTGTATATATAGCATCGTTTCTTTTGAGTAAATATTTAAGATACTTTGACTCCAGAGCACGAGTCAACTTTCAACTCTGTATCTATCGATATCCATCACATTGCAGAAGTTTGGCTAGTTGATTTATTTGAATGTTGAATAACGTTATTCTTTAGTTTGGAAGCGGGCGCGGCACACGGGAACAGCTCCCTGTACCAGTGCTGCAGCGGGTTCTGCATCGACCTACTGCAGCAGCTAGCGGAGCAGCTCGGCTTCACGTACGAGCTCGTGCGCGTCGAGGACGGTCGCTGGGGCACGCTGCACCACGGCAAGTGGAATGGTCTCATTGCAGATCTTGTCAACAAAAAAACTGACATGGTAAGCCTTTGTCATTCACCATCTTACTAATATAAATAAGATGACAGGGAATTAGTTAGCACATAGAATTTATTTTTCTTCAAAATAAATTAGGCTTCTATTTATCCATACTATCTATACTAATATTATAAAGCTGAAGAGTTTGTTTGTGTGGTTAAACGCGGTAATCTCAGGAAACACTGATCCGAATTGAAAAATTATTTTTGTATTGGGTAGCCTATTTATTGAGAAAGGCTATAAGCACATGCCGCTACGTTCGAAAGGAACGGAGCGGCAACGAAAAATTGACGAAAACTGGCAGACAATACGATGCGACGAGAAGGGTTGGGGGAGCAAAAATTTGACGCGGACGAAGTTGCGGGCAGAAGCTAATGTTCAAATATAATTACAAATTTAAAATATTTTATTTCACATAAACCAATATTGAAACGTCAGTAGCTAGGTGCATGGGTCCAATTGGCCGATTTGTAAGGAGAAGAGCGAGTAGGAAACTCCACCTTTTACAATGTTATGAAATTACACTGTTAATAGGTGAGGACAATGAGGGCTTGTCAACAAATGACCATGACCCACCAGACCATGTTTAGATTTCTTTAATTTAAAAAAAAATATCTACCTTAATAGTCTGCTCTCAAAAACTCATTGTGACTTTCATGGGATAAAAAGGAATACATTCTTTTTTATTTACTAACAGGTACTAACATCGCTGATAATAAATTCAGACAGGGAGGCTGTAGTGGACTTCAGCGTACCTTTTATGGAGACAGGAGTTGCAATCGTAGTGGCCAAGCGAACAGGCATCATATCTCCAACAGCTTTCTTGGAACCTTTCGATACAGCCTCCTGGATGCTTGTGGGAGCAGTAGCAATCCAAGCGGCTACTTTCTCCATATTCTTCTTCGAGTGGTTGTCTCCCAGTGGATTTGACTGCTCAACTGGCAATAATTCGAAACGTGCCCCGCAGAATCGATTTTCTTTATGTCGGACCTATTGGATTGTTTGGGCAGTACTTTTTCAGGTAAGTTATCTAAGTAACTAATGACCTGGCTACATAAATGCCTATGGAACCTCTACAACCTTGTGTCGATGTTTCCTAATAGCTAAATCAACGATATATTTGATAGTACACTCGTGCTTATACTAACTTTGTTTGTTTGAACTTGCAGGCATCCGTGCACGTAGACTCACCGCGAGGCTTTACCGCCCGATTTATGACCAATATGTGGGCTATGTTTGCAGTAGTGTTTCTTGCCATCTACACTGCCAACCTAGCTGCCTTCATGATCACGCGCGAAGAGTATCACGAGTTAAGTGGGTTAGACGACCCACGGATAGCGAGGCCCATGACTCAGCGACCGCCGCTGAAGTTTGGAACAGTACCATGGTCCCACACAGATGCGACCCTTGCCAAATACTTTACGGAGCCACATGCGTACATGGCACGGTAAGTTTTTACGTTTTCTTCCTACTTTACTACTTTGATCTTGCTTCGCCTTCAAACTTACACCAACGCCAACCAATAGTTACCTAAACACATAAGTATATACTTTATAATCATGTTTACACACAGACATGATTTTACAGAGCTCTATTTTTAGTGCTTGTAGAACTTTAAAAAATGAAATAATTGCCGGATTCCTATGAAATACACAAAAAAAAACGAAATGTCTTTAATTCGAATGTTTAAAATAATTCAAAGAATTCAATAGAATCCATTAGTTTTTTATAACTATTTAATCTACCTGCATTATTAATGATTCTTTTCAGATATAACCGTAGTACCGTCAGTGCAGGCGTCACGTGTGTGCTCACGGGTGAACTCGACGCCTTCATCTACGACGGCACTGTACTAGACTATTTAGTATCTCAAGTAAGTTCTACCTAAATATTAAAACACTAGACTGCCATGCAAAAAAGTATTCATTTAGTTAAACACTAATCATTTCCAACAGTATGAAACCAACCAGCACCCTAATTGTGTATAACACTTTCAATCACAATCCGAAGGTTTTGAAGGAAATTCAAATCCATTACATCATACGTTTCAATAATTCGTCTGCTCAAATACGTCAATTGCCAAGTTATGGGTTATGCAATTATCTCGCAGAATTATTTTGTTTACTTAATGGCGAAAGATGGCTGTTTGAATTAATCCACACTATTCTTTCTAGAATTTTCGTTAAAATTGTATATTTTCAGGATGAAGACTGCAGGCTTTTAACTGTAGGTGCATGGTACGCAATGTCCGGTTATGGATTAGCGTTTACCCGTAACTCTAAATATGTCAGTATGTTCAATAAAAGATTACTTGACCTAAGAGCTAATGGAGACCTAGAAAGATTACGGAGGTAAGTCAGTTATCTTTTATAAATCATGGAATAACAATAGTTTATTTCAAAAGCATGGAAATGTAAACAAAGTCTAATTTATTACTAACAACATTGTTCATAATTTATTGTAAATTGAGTGCTTTTACTTGATCTTGTGAATACCTTTATCGGACATTTTAATTTGAAATTACGTTTAAGGTGCCTTTCAGTTGTCAAATTGTGGTTAATTTTATTTTCGTCGACCATTTTTCAATTACAATTTAATTATGCAAGCATGAAATTAAATTTTAAACAATAATTGATGGATAATTCAGTTAGTTGCAATATTGTTATTTATTCCAAATTTTTTATTATGCAAAAATTAAATATTGTATCTGTTTATTGTCCCTTAATAAAATAAAATAAAATAAAATGTTGAGATATAATATACCTATATGTAGTTAAAATCTTTTAAAGACATATGAATGTGTTACTAATTTCTTTGAGTGAGTGATTTAACCTGAAAAGAGTTTGTTTACACTTTCATCGGATACTTTTGAGAAAAATATTTCATCAGATAAGTTTTGTGCAAATATGTACGGTGCTTCGTCGCGACAAAAATAGTGAACTAAATCCGATGGAAGCACTTTCCGTTGTTGTCTTCCTTTCGTGTGCTGTTAGACAAAGTGGCTAAATTTCCCTCTAAGACGTAAATAAACGTAATCCACATAAATAAAGCACCATACCTGGCCAGAATCCTGTTCTTTCTCACACCTCCTACATTTTTAGTACGAAGTAACTTGAATATCATAAAATTAGCTAACTAAAAATGTGATAAGAGGGATTACTAATACTTAATAATATGTCGTTTCATCATTTTACCTACACCTAATTTGAACGAACATGTTTTTATTTTCATTACAGATATTGGATGACAGGGACTTGCAAGCCTAACAAGCAAGAACACAAGTCATCCGACCCCCTGGCGTTAGAACAATTTTTGTCAGCTTTCTTGTTGCTGATGGCGGGGATCCTGCTCGCGGCACTTCTGTTGCTGCTGGAGCACGTCTACTTCAAATACCTGCGAGCACACCTCGCCGAATCCAGTGCGGGCTCATGTTGCGCGCTGGTGTCTTTATCTATGGGTAAAGAAATAATTATTGTAATTATTTTAAATGTAACTATTTAAGCTCTGGATAACCTGAAGCGAGAAAACGAGCGGGATGCGGGGCATCGGTGCGCACGTCTATTGATGTAATGACTAGCAAGTCACACGACTGTTCGCACCACTTTGAACATCTTTATCCATACAAGTGAGTTACCTTGTGGTAACTCACTTTGTTCAGCTCGAGCGAATTCAACGCGCTTCCGTTTAGCTAGAGCGTTGTTCAATTCTTTTCATATAATTATTTTAGAGGTCGATACTGTCCATCTCATGGCAAGAGAACTCTGGCCATGAGATTACTGTTAGTTTGCCGAGAATAATCATCAGTCGAGACATTAATAATAATATCTTTGAGGGTTACATGTTGCATGATTACCCGGCTACTGATAGTTTATTGACCTTTGTTGAACCCCAGCGGGACAAGCAGTTCCGAGAATTTTGTGTTAATCCCTAATAGTAGAAGCTGACCAAATAAATAATAGTTTAATATTGTTACGAGCTGGGGTTCGGGATAAATTAATTTAAGCCAAAATTATCGAAACACACCACAGTTTAATTAAACAATCACAATATCGCAATAGTCAAACAGAGTCACTTGTTTCGCTTGTAATGTATCGCTTGATTCGTATTCGCTCGCTTCCGAAATCGAACTGCCCATCGGGCCGACAATCCGCTATTTATATCCCGAGCAGAACATTCGCGAACATTCAACACTTTTCCACAGTTTACAAGTAGATTCGAAACTTCGAGAACCTTCCACAGACATCTATTTACTGTTTAATCCCGCTACTCAACAATAGATGGCGGTGGCGTCTACGTACAATTGTTCGTAGTGCTTGCTACTTGATAACAGATGGCGTTAGCGTGTCGTATCTAGAAGTTTCAACACTGCCCCATCCTTAGATGGAATTAGCGTGATGTTTCTAGACTTTACGATCTACGTAACACTGCCCCCTCCTTAGACATGCTCGTCCCGAGCATCATTATTCCCGTAACATCGCGCCAATCCATCCACATGAACAACTCTAGACGCAGTGCGCAAACCCTTTTACCGCCGCACAGCTGGTGCATTTGCGACACCAATCCTCAACATCCTGTCGACAGTGGATCCAGTAGAAACGTTCCCTGATCTTCAATAGAGTCCTTTTTACGCTCCTATGTCCTCCTGAACAACCGCTGTGGTAGTGCTGTAAAACATCTGGCACCTTTGCTTTCGGGACGACCATTTGCAGGTGACAGCTATCCCCTCGACCATTTTCTTTTTTACGGCACAAGACACCATCCTGGAGCGTCAAGCTCTCCCACTGTGCCCAATAATTCTTTGTGGTGGTACTCATCGCTGCAACATCACACCATTTCGGTTTGGGAGCATCAGCTTTAATCCACTCGAGAATTGGCCTGATATCTGTATCACGCTGCTGGGCATGCCGTAGCGTTTCCTTCCATTTGTCATGAAGGTCCGTTCTTAGCACCCTGACAGGAACTACTTCCTTAGCTTCCTGTCTGACACATTGTTTGTACTCTTCAGGAGAAGTTCTTCTTGATAAAGTGTCCGCGTTACCGTGGGATATGCCGTCATTGGCCTGTGACATCGAAATCCTTGGGGCTCTATTCACACTAGCCAATACTCGCCCTGTAATCTTATCGCTTACGAATTTCTCTTGCTGCTGCACTGTGCTATCAGACACCCTTCTAACCTGGGTGTGATATTCGGTGGCAGTGTCTCGCTTCGGGCAATTCGACCGGAGGTGGCCCTTTTCTCCGCAAGTGTAACATTTAGGGCTGTGCCTAATACGGTCACGAACAGGTGACTCCACAACCTCCCTGAAGCGATGGGTTCGATGATTATGCCTCACTGCCTCCACCTCCAACGCGTGGGCCAAGGCGTCTTTCAGCTTTCAGAACTCCAACCGCTTTTCTTATATCAGCGATCTGGACTTCGGCCTCGGAGATACGATTTTCATGTACCTGAACAGTCTCCTTCATGGCTTTGATGTCCTTGCCAAATGTCGCGTGTAGATCTTTCAAGAGGAGAACCTGCTCCTCTTGCCGGCGAGCTTGTTCCTCTTTGTCCTGCTGCAGCTGTTCCTGTAGGCGGCGGGCCTGTTCTTCCTGTCGGCGGGCCTGTTCTTCCTGTCGGCGGGCCTGTTCCTCTTTGTCCTGCTGCAGCTGTTCTTGCAGTTGGCGGTTCTGTTCCTGCAGCATTGCCATTAGAGCAGAAAGATCCATGGCTGGTGATGCTGTAGGAACACCAGACGCTTGGGAAACTGGCTCCGTCGTCGGCTGATTACCCCCAGATGTCTGTCTTGAAGGTCCTTCAAATCGCCTCTGATCCACCTCCTGCTGGCGCTGACTCCTGGTACGAATACCTTCCGTGTCCTCCTTCGGTAAAACTGGCATAATTTATCCCACTTCTGACACCAAATGTTACGAGCTGGGGTTCGGGATAAATTAATTTAAGCCAAAATTATCGAAACACACCACAGTTTAATTAAACAATCACAATATCGCAATAGTCAAACAGAGTCACTTGTTTCGCTTGTAATGTATCGCTTGATTCGTATTCGCTCGCTTCCGAAATCGAACTGCCCATCGGGCCGACAATCCGCTATTTATATCCCGAGCAGAACATTCGCGAACATTCAACACTTTTCCACAGTTTACAAGTAGATTCGAAACTTCGAGAACCTTCCACAGACATCTATTTACTGTTTAATCCCGCTACTCAACAATAGATGGCGGTGGCGTCTACGTACAATTGTTCGTAGTGCTTGCTACTTGATAACAGATGGCGTTAGCGTGTCGTATCTAGAAGTTTCAACACTGCCCCATCCTTAGATGGAATTAGCGTGATGTTTCTAGACTTTACGATCTACGTAACAATATTGTTGACAGGTCAATCCCTTACATTCCACGGCGCCGTCGTAGAGGCAGCAGCGCGTGGTTTCGGAGAACGGACCCATTGCCGCTCCGCAATTTGTGCTGCACAGGTATGTGTGCACCTACCGTTTGGAAATATTTTATTTTAAATATCCCGTACAACATCAAAGAAAAATCTTCCTAGTGATCGGTAGCTACTTAAGTCCTAAAATTAGTAGAAGTTCCATGTGATGTGACGTAAAATATATGGTTTAAGTAATATGGACCATGATAACAAACTGCTCTCATGTTCATAATTGTCTTATGTATGGCGGTCACACAGAAAGTTTTTGGAATAGGCCAGTAAGAAAACCAGTTGATGAAAATTTTATTAATTTTATTTCGTTAATGTTCCGAATTAGGAACTGTTTGGGAATCTGTAGATGTTATAATGAATTCATATTACTTTGTCATTTATTTTTACAAATTGGCGGCAATTTAAAAACTGTGTGTCGCGCATCGAAATGTATTGTATTTGCCTTGAGAAATGTTTAATTCGATGATTTATCACGACTTTCGTTGCGGTCTTACTTAACAAACATATTACGATAGACTTCGATTAGCATTTCATGACGAAGTCCCATCCATCAACTCAAGGCCACTATTGACGTTAACGTGAGTACTGTGCGGCTAATGATAGAAGCTGATAGAAGGGTGACAAATTAACAGATTCGAGTAGTTTAGGTATTAAATGAACATTTAGGCGTGAGAAAACTTCTTACTAAATGGGTACCTCATAATTAGACGGAAGATCAAAATCGCCGTAGTTTAGATTGGTGCCGCTCAATGCTTGAAAACTATGATGAAGGTGATATGAATGCTGTATATGCAGGCGCGGTCTGAGGGGGCAAGGGGATCCTAGGGGTCATGACCCCCAAAGCGTCGAGAGCCTGAATGATACACTCCAGTTTTAAGTAAGAATACTTAAAACTCTACTTACTTGAGCCACAGAGACTCCAATGTGAATATACAAACATTAAGAATATAGGCAAACATGGCTGCCTATATTCTTAATGTTGCCATGTTTCTCCATGGGGAAGGGACTGCAGACAGAATTGAAAACTTAAAACTATACATTAACTGTTATTTTTCTTGTAGTAGGTATGAACAATTAGAATATCATAATTACTAAATTAAAATTATTATAAATTACTCCGAGCAACAGCAAGCCCAACTCCTTGTTAAATTTTCGAGCTCAATTCGCTCGCCTCTGTGGTTTAAGAACTTTATTATTCCTCATTAAAAATTAACAATAATTCACTTACTGAGAAACTAAATTAACATAAAACGTTTATGAGCGTATCGGTGTGTGATGTGAAAATAAATGATAAGAGTGTGGAGCAAGTAACTGAGGTCGTTTATTTGGGGAGTTTGTTTAACAGGGATGGAAAGATAAGAAAGATTGATAAAGATGTGGAAAGAAGAGTAAATTCAGGAAATAAAGTAAATGGTGCTTTACATGCGATTGTGACCAACCAGTTGATGTCCGATAAGGCTCGACTGGCTGTTCACAATGGTGTGCTGGTGCCTACGCTAATGTATGGAAATGAATGTTGGGTGTGGCAAAAGAAGCATGAAAGTAGAATGAATGCTGTGGAAATGCGTTCCTTGCGAAGCATGTGTGGTGTGACTATGAATGATAGGGTGAGGAATGATGTGGTAAGAGAACAGTGTGGTTTAAAAGAAGATATAGTGACAAAAATTGAAAAAAATATGCTTAGATGGTTTGGTCATGTCAGAGGATGAATGAAGGACGGCTCACAAAAGGTATTTACAGAGCAGATGTGAGTGGAAACACCGGGAGGGGACGCCCTAGGAGGACATATCGATGCCGGAAATTTGAAATGCCGTAAGGGACAGGGATTTAAACGTCCCTTACGGCATTTCAAATTTCCGGCATCGATATAGTGACCTTATTAGTGATGTTCTTCAGAAAGGTCAGGTGCGTAGTATTCGCAATCGGCGTGTGTGTATGACAATAGGTCATTGAACCTAAACGAGACAAAAGGAGTGTGTTAACATAGAGATCGTAGTAGGTGGCGTTCCGTGGTTTCTGCCTACTCCCATGGGAAAAAGGCGTGAGTTAAGTAAACATACATGTATGTTTTTGAGCGTACGAAAACGACGTAAAAAATAAAATCCACACTTTATTTATATTTTATAATTTTTATAATAATTATAATTATAATAATATTATAAATGCAAAAGTAACTCTGTCTGTCTTTCTCGCTTTCCTGCTAAAACTATTGAACCGATTTAAATGAAATTTGGTACACAGATAGTTTAGAGCCTGAGAAAGGAGATAGGCTACTTTTTACTGTGGAAAAGGTTTTAAGGGGTTGAAAGGGAGGATGAAAGATTGTAGGGAAGTATTGTCATTTTTAATGCTAGAATGATGAAACTTTTTTATTTAGCTTTTATTACATAAATATATTTATGAATTATATTTAAAGTTTGTTAAATTTTTACCCTTTTTTTTGGATGGGAAATCATCAAATGACTTCTCCCGCTCTGGGCGGGAGGGCGTGTCAGACTTTTACTGACTAAACCCACCCGTGTTCCTTCAGTTGCCCATGTGCCAGGGTCACGGTATCTCTTTCGAACAATCTCGCGACCCTGGCAGGGAAAAATGTTTACCCCTAAGGGGGTAAAATAACAATAGGGAATAGGGGATGAAAGTTTGTACGAAAAGGGAAATGACAAGAATCGGCGGAACTACTGGTCGGAATTGAAAAATTATTTTTGTGTTGGCTAGCCCATTTATTGAGGAACGCTATATAACATCACGCTACGGTCAAAAGGAACGGAGCAGCAAATGAAAAATGGACGAAAACTGGCAGGCAATTCGATGCGACGGGAAGGGGAGCGAAAATTTGACGCGGACGAAGTCGGGGGCAGAAGCTAGTATAAAATAAAATTGAACAACTAATCACCAACCACGGTTATAGAGTAAAAGGTGATGTACGACTAGATGTGGCATTTGCATTCAACAATCTCATAGTTGCTTGGACTATCCCGCCATAAGTCGACAATGTCACGCCATTTCTGTTTGAGAACTTAAAAAAAAAATAACCTGAACGAAACGAGTTTTTAAAATTTTCGAGCTTGCTTCACTCACTCTAGCATTCATCATTCTCATTGTTGGCAGGGACATCCTGTATGAGTCGACAATGTAACTCCTATTTCGGTTTGAAAAAAAAAAACATGACCTAACGAAGCGTTAGCGTGCGTCTAGCATTAATAATTCTCATGGTTGACAGGGATATCCTAGCAAAAAGTTGACAATGTAACTACTATTTCTGTTTGACAATATATAACAAAACCTAACCAGAACGAACCGGGTTGTTAAAATTTTTGAGCTCGCTCTTCTCGCACTGAGTAGTCTGCTATTCTATTGCCAATTATTTATTTATCAAAAAGTGCTGCGACCAATTTGCCAGCATTTTTGGATACCTCATGTAAAAGCGGTGTCCCTGAAAACAATAAGTAATGAGGAGCTGAAGATGTACATAACATCACGTCTTTAAATCTCGAAGGGTTTGGCAGAGGTGTACCTTCATATGGTAATCCAAAATTTCACCAGATAACTATAAGTCCCATGTCATATTGGGTGAGTCTAATGCAATCTACCGAGCACAAATTCAGACTCCGGGTTGGTTCTGAGAAATTTCTGATGGAAAACCCAATAACCCTAACCAGCTGGGAATCGAACCCGTAACCTCAAGTTCAGCAGTAGCACTTGCGACCACTAGACCAAGGTGTATCTTTCTAAAAACATTCCGCGGCACTCATCCCCCCAAAATCATGGGCTGCGATCGCGCTTGTGTATATGACATCGTCACAGGTGACGAAAGCTGGATCAATTGTTACGAACCCGAAACCAAAAGCCAATCTGCGCAATGGATCTTTCCATTCGAAGATTTGCTGACAAAAGTAAAGAAGGGCAGAAATCAGATGAAGAGAGAAAAAGAAAAAGATGATTGACTCATTCTGCGGACGGACACGTCATTTCGCAGTAATTATACAAGATAAAAGGACTGTTACTGCAACCCAGGTCGCTGTCACAAGCCTGTGTTGTCCCACTGCAGGGCAAAGGCCTCCCTTTGCTCTTTCCATTATTTCGTATCAACTGCGATTTTGGGTCATTCCTTTAAGAAGGAATGACCCAATCATCATCATAATTTCGCTCATAAATGAAAGTACACCATGTAGTCGTGGTGTATGATTAGTATTTCATTCATTGATGAATGACCGAAATCGTCATTAAAATATTCAATTACATACGGTCATTCACAGCTACCTTGGTAAATGTTAGCATACACCAGAGCTCTGGTCAGAAATTTTCAGTAATATGTAGGTACACATAACTGTCAGTGAGCTCCGACTGACATTCCTAGGTGCGGTTTACATCGAGAAGTTCTATTTTCCGCCTTATTTTCAGTAAACCTAGTAATGTAGAACTCTGTAGAGGGTCAGAACCTACTCATGAGCACAAACGTTTGCTTAGATATGGCGAGCGCGGCACGAGCGTGACATCGCCGTGGCGCGCGCGCGGCAGCTGGCGGCGGCGCTGGCGACACACGGGCTGGCCGCGCCGCCGCGCCGCCTGGCGTCCGCGGGCGCGCTGCTGGCGGAAGGCCGGCACGACGCCACGCACGTGCGGACGCTGCGCCCGCCCGCCGATCTACTGCCCGATCTCGATAGGCCGCTCTCTTGCGGCGATTTACGCTCAAGGTAACTATAATAATAATACTTAAATCATTTTACTCCAGCCGAGCTATTCCGTAAAAATCTCACGATATCGATCGACTCATTATACAGTCCTTAAGGCCCAGCGGCAGTGAGTAGCAGCGCAAACAGTTTATGCAAAAAAACATGTGGCGTCCACCAGACCATAGGAAAAAGTATACATGATTAAAAAAACATTGCATGGTTCTTTTTCTTCTTCCGTCTCACAGAGAGGACTAAGTTCCAGGAGTAGGAACACTGTAGGCTGATTATGCTAATACTTATAAAAGAACACCCAACAGACTCACATTACAAGGTACCCCAGCTAGCAAAATATCGTCTCCTTTTTTATTGCTCTTATAGATCTTACAGGTCTGTAAAAGTGTCGATTCCGATGCACTTTAAAAGAACATATTTTGATCTTATAGTCGTTGTGTTAAGGTCTTAAGAAAGAACAAAAGCAGTTATAAGAGTCAGTTTGGCATGGAATAAAAGCAATTACGTTTAGAGTGGTCTTACCAATGCTGCTCTATGCTCTATTTCTAAGGACTTTACATCTATAAAACTAGAAATATTCTACACATATTAATAGAAATATTTTTTTCGTACCACTTGCTCATAAAAGTGACATTCTATGCCACAAAAAGCGAACATAACAATAGTCATTTTTAATCTGTTAAAAACAGGGAAAGAAAATTGTACTGAATTTCATTCATCCTCTAGGGGGAGAATGTGAATACTTACCGAAATTTATACTGAACTATTTACACCATTGAGTTTGTATATAAAGCATTATACATCTTTTTGAAAAAGGAATACGCATTTATTATGCAGTTATGATTATTAAATAAAATTACGAAAACCGACAAGGCCGTATGAGCTTGATGCCTTTGCTTTTCCGACGAAAAAATATTAGTCTAGGAATTTGCCGCGTTTTTGTTTTCTTCAAATACATAAACGTTAAGTTTATTTTAATTTATTTTTAATTGTCATTATTTCTAATAAATGCTTATCTCATATTATTATTGTGTTATTATTTCGCAAATGGTACGAAAAGTAGAGTATTTCCTCGGTGATAAAGCTGTCTTAGTTTTGGGTGAACTTAAATCCCTCGCTACACTCAGGACTCTTCTTAAATCCCTCGCTTCGCTCGTGATTTTAGTTTTTAACACCCTCGCTACGCTCGGAAGCAAACCTCGAGTCCTTCGTTACGTTTGCGATTTAAATCGTCACCCGCGACAGAAGACACTGCTTTATCCCCTTGGTTAATAATCTACTATTACTTGGCAATTTTTCGTAAACTCTTCGATCTAGCTCTCAGACTTTACCTTAAAAATTGAACTCATTATATCTTCTAAACTAAGACCCGAATAAATCTGTGACTTGGCGACTAATTTCGACTAATAAGCGACTAAATTTGGGAGAAAACAGATCTCCGCTAGTTGCCCTAGTTTTTGAGATATAAATGTGGCCAAGCTGGGAAAATTCTCTCCAGCTCGTGGCCACCTAGAAACGCTTATGACTTTTGAATCAGTGACCGCCAGATACTGATATTTAGCGACTAATTCCGAATAATTAGCGACTAAATTTGGTAGGTAACAGATCTGCGGTAGGTGCCCTAGCTTTTGTGAGTCAAATGGGCCAAACTGGGGTAAGCTCTCGCCAGATCGGCCACCAATAAATCCTTATAACTTTTAAACCAGTGACCGACTAATTCTGATATTTGGCAACTAATTAGTGACTAATTTTTTATGTTATCAAGCACCATGTCAGTGTCAATCACACTTGTTCTTCTACTCTAACATAGTTAAATAATAATACCAGACTTTTATAGTCCCACTGCAGGGTAAAGGTGCCTTCTCATTCAGAAAAGGCAGGCGACCACGCTTGCTCAAGATGCGTTGATGATTTCCAAAATTCCAATCTAATCTATTTACGTAAAAATGAAAGGTCACTCATTCATACATTCATCCACTCACTGATTAATCACGAAATCTTAAAAACTGCTGGACCTATGAAGATGAAATTAAGAAAGGATTGTAGAAAACTCCCCCGTAAAGGTAAGAAGAAGGGAGTGGAAGTTTGTATGAAAGTCCGTCGGTTTTGCAGGTAGATTAGCACAATTTTGTGTTTAGGCTGACGATTACAAATGACACACATAAATGATACTAATTTAACGTATCTCAGCGTTTTTCATTATTCTACTCCCAAAAAGCTGAAAAAGAGGATGAAGTTGTGCGGGCAGTCCTTCATTTTCAAAGTAAACATCAATAAATTTATCATCTAAATATAATATAATAATAATATAAAAAATTCAAAGTCCTGAGTGACTGACTGATATATCAACGCACAGCCTAAACCGCTGGTCCTAGAGACATGACATTTGGAGGACGTGTTCTTTGTGAAGAGTAAGTATCCACTAAGAAAGGGGTTTTTGAAATTCCATCCCTAAGAGGGTGAAATGGGGTGTTGAATTTTCTGTGAAAGTTTTTATCATCTGGGTTATTTGACAAAAAAAGTGGTACACATACTCTTCAATTATAATTATGAGATATGAGTATCACAGTTTTTTCCAAAGTCGTCCCCTTACAGAGTCAAATAGGGCTTCGAAGTAGTAGATAATAAAATAATTCTCCCAACAGAGTTAGGCACAATTTTGACTACTGTAAAAGAGCTTGTAGTTAAAATTTACCCAGATATAAGTAATATTCACGACTAACTTCTGCCCGCGACTTCGTCCGCGTTCAATTTCTTGCTCCCCGGAACTCCCTGTCGCATCGAATCGCTAGCCTGTGCGAGCTCTTTGTATTCGTGACTTTTTTTTTTTTTTGCTCGTGTCCTAAGGGTTCCAGCGTAATTTTATATAATCTATCTGATACTTTCGCAGACTATTTTTTTTTTTAAGAGATACCATTCTTTCATACATGTTTGTTGCCTTACTTTTACCGTTTACGCAGCGCACGCAACAGTAGATTTCAAAAGGAACAACTTTTCTCCGTTTTTTCCAACATTTTTCATTAATGCTCCGCTCCCATTGGTCGTAACGTGATGTTATATAGCATTTCTCGATAAATCTATAAATAGGCCAAACATAAAGGCTGGAAACAGTACTTGACCGATTCACAGTGGCGCGAAGCACCACTGTCCCACCCAAATTGAACTGGGCCCCTTGTGGTTTGGCCGTTTGAGGTGATTTTTTTTTAAATGTTCGTCATAAAATTCCCTATCGATTCCTCTTTTTCGATTTTTGCTTCGGGTCTTCATTTTCGTGAAATTCGACTCCAAAAATGGGTTTGCATGGAAAAAACTAGATTTTTCGCACAAAAATGACCCTACGGAAGACGAGATTGAGATTTTATCGGATTTTTTATGGGGAAATGCTCGTCTTGGAAAACCCTACAAGAACTTTTTCACAATTACCGGAAAATTCTTGTACAAATAATTTTTGTCAGATCAAGATTTTTTCCAATACTTTAACAGTTTTCAGAAAAACGATTTCTGATATGAGACATTTTCTGGATGATTGTGGCCATTTTAAGGGCCACGGAAATTTTCTCCCCGGATTCTAAGTAGACAGTCTTGTAGGATTTTCCAAGACAAGCATTTCTCCATAAAAACATCCGACAAAATCTCAATCTCGTCTTCCGTAGGGTCATTTTTGTGCGAAAAATCTAGATTTTTCCATGCAAACCCATTTTTGGACTCAAATTCCACAAAAATGAAGACCCGAAATAATAATCGGCACAGTGGCGCGAGGCGCCACTGTGCCGATTGTGACTTGTCGATTCCTCTTTTTCCCTATGAACAGCAATGTAAGTTAAATCCCATCAAAAACATAAATGTGAAATTGAAAGCCAAGTTCAATATTATGATATATGCCTTGGTTGTGGACTTCAACGACAAAAGAAGTGAGATCTAAATGGGTGCCAAGTTCAATGGTCAGTCCTGAAATTTATTTATGACTACATAAAATATCATTTCTTCTTATAACTTAGGATAATATATTATAACCTAAGGTCTGACTTGGCTAGTTCTCATATACGAATTATTTTGTTCGATGGCTAGTTTTTACCAGCAAGCCAAATTTTCGTAATAATAAAATAAGACCCGACGGGTAACAGGTGTAGAACTTGCAAAGGCTATAATTACAAGCATCATAATATTGATCTTGGCTTTCAATTTCACATTTATGTTTTTGATGGGATATCATTACTTTTTGTACATAAATTATTAGTAGGTACTGATTTATAACAAAATTAATACCAAATGGTTTTTATTATAAATGTTCCTAATAGAATCAATTAAGTGAAAAATTATAATAAAAAGAGAAAAAAAATACCGTTTTCTGATTTATTCCTTTGTATTCACCTAATTACCTATCTGCATGCCAAATTTGAACTTTCTAGGTCATCTGGAACTGGGTTAGAATTTTGATCTATAGGTCAGTCAGTGATAAAAATGACGATTTTTGGACGTTAATATCTAAATAACCGTTTGAGATGTGTTTATGAAATTTGGAGTACATATGTATCTTGCAAGTTTCAATAAATGAGACAAATTTAACACGTTTATGTGAAACAGTTTTTGAGTTATGAGGGGATGAAAAGTGGCTCCAAATGGTTCGTGTAATATTACACACGGTGCTGCACGCCAGTTCTGTTACTTGAACTTGGCTTGACACAGTACCCCGTGTCTAGATCGTCATTTGAATAATTTAGGTAACAATTATATTAGAGAAAATAAAATAATTTAGGTAAGGGAATAAGAGAATTTATATTTTCGCTTTAAAGTTGCCTTCTAATTTGGTATGCAAGTAGCTAATTAGCCTTTCCATTACATGTACTACATTCCGTTACTATTGTTAGGGTTTAGGATTATTATCCTACAGCAATGATTTATCAATCCAAGCGCCGCTCTCCGGATAAGACAAAGCAACCAGTGCTATAACACATTGTTTACCTGGATTAAAACATAGGGTACTCTTAATCTCGGTAATACGTTCCTGATTACGACTAATCAATTGATTTTAGAAGTAGTTTAGCTCCTACCTCTTCGAAAATCCTCTCAGAAGAACTGGGATACCAGTTTTTCTCCAAAATCACTCCAGCATATGTTTCGGGTGTAGAGGACAATTGTGTTGGCATTGGTGATATTATAGACAATACTAATGACCCAATGAACAGACCATTTAGCTTGGAAGAATTAAAAAATGTACTATCCCATGTTAAGGACTCCACCCCAGGGGTGGATGGATTCCCTTACTCTTTTATTGTCAAAGCTGGACCAAAAACCCACCAATATTACTTGGACTTGGCTAATTTTTGCTTTACTTCCAGATATATTCCCTCAGAATGGAAAGTTCAAGTTGTCATCCCGATTTTAAAACCTGGCAAAGATCCTAACGATCATTGCTCATATAGACCCATCGCTTTATCATCCATACTCATCAAACTACTAAAACATTTAATTAAAAACCGTTTAGAGTGGTTGGTGGAGAGTGGGAGGCTGCTTTCGGCGACTCAGTTCGGCTTCAGGAAAGGTCTGGGCACAGCTGATAGTGTAGGTATCCTCACGTCAGCGGTCCGGCTGGCCCTCAGCAGGAATGAGTCTGTGGTGGCAGTTTTCCTGGACATATCAGCTGCATATGATTCAGTTCTCCTCCCTTTTCTCAGGCAAAAGCTGCACGAGCTGAGAATCCCGGCTAGGATTTGTCGTATAATTGGAAGCATCTTTGCCAATCGCGTCATTCAGTTAAGAATCCCCGGGATTGACCCTGAACAAAGAACAGTATGGAGAGCCTTACCTCAAGGATCTATTTTGAGTCCCCTATTATATAATATATATAATATACAGCAAATTTGGCCTCATCCCTAAATTATGACTGCAAAATTCCTTCAGTATGCTGACGATATTGCTTTACTGGTCACTGGCGATTCTATCCAGGATGCCGCTCTATCAATGAATGTCTCTTTATCTTCATTAAACCAATGGCTCCTTGATCACGGGCTATCTCTAAGTGCTCCAAAGAGTTCAGCTGTCATTTTTACCCGCAAGCGTTCCGTTCCCCAGTAGATATAAATATTGATGGGCAAATCATTCCAGTTAAGGATAGCGCTAGGTTTCTGGGAGTAACACTGGACTCGAGATTGTCTGGGGTTAATCAAATAAACAACACGGTCAAAAAATGTGTACGCTCTGTGTCGGTCCTTAAGGCCTTAGCCGGGGTGTGGTGGGGAGCTCACCCCTTCACCCTCAAACTGGTCTATAATGAGCTGACCAGGAGTGCTCTGGACTATTGTTGCTTTCTCATAGAGCCCTGCAACAAAGAAGCGCTCAAGAGACTGGACAGCATCCAGGCCAAATGCCTAATAATGATTATTGGTGCCATGAGATCCTCTCCCATAAATAATAAAAAAAAAAAATATTTATTTCAATTACATACTTTTTTTTAACATAAATGATTTGGAGATCACCTTTTAAGCATTTATATGCTTGTGTTAGGTGACTCCGCACTTCCACTTAACGTAACACAGAGTATGCAATTAAAAAATAAAATAAAAGAAAACAGAATAATGAAATAAAATACAAAAAAAAAAAAACAAAAGGGAAGGAGCGCACTTGTGTGATGTATGCGAGTGGGTTTGAGTGTGTGTGTGTGTGTTTGTGTTCGAGAGAGTGTGAAAAAAGTGTAGATGTGTGCGAATTTATATTGTGTATGAGTGAAATTCGTTTACCTGTATATATGAAGATATAAGTTTAAATATCGGTTAAATTTAGATCTACGTTCAGGTTAGCCCTGCGACAATGTCTTGGGATCGGAGGTAACCAGGAACAGTGTCCTCCACTAACGTAATTGTGAAATTTAGTTTCAGTCAGCTTTCGTCTTGGGCAAATTATGGAAGCGATGTTACCATGGCCTCAATGTCATCGTAGGTTTTCGTTTTAAGCCATTCAGTCACAGCTAGTTTACAGTCACGGAGTTTCAGAGGATAAATGTTAAGTTCTTTATTCAATAGATTATATAAGTGGGAAGATTGTCTTGCATACTGCCTCTTAGCAAACACAGATCTAGCTGGGACGGTTGGAGCGACTACGTAGCTTCTTCTGCTATTCATACTCGGCTTTTTGGGATCATACGGTAGGGATTTGTGTTTTCTGAGGATAAGATGGAGAAGGTAAAGTTTCCGTACGGACAGAGTGTCAGAGGTTAGGTAAAGGCTTTGGGTTGCGAATCTATAGGGTTTGAAGAGTAAAACCTTGAGCAGAGATCGCTGTGCCCTTTCAAGTTCTAAAAATTTAATTTTTGTTGTTCCACCCCAGCATGGTAAACAGTAGGTAAGAATCGATTGGGCCAGTGATACATAGACTTTCAACAGAAGGATTTTTGAAGCAATGCTTCGCAAAGTTTTAAAGGTCCATATTAATTTCCTAACTCTTTTCATGAGCAGTTCAGTATGCATGTGCCACGACAAGCGCTGGTCAATCATAATGCCCAGGTACTTGGTATACTGTAACCGGACAATTTTTGTACAAGAGCAGTCAGGAATTGAGGGGTTGGCACAGCAATGTATTTTTATTTGGAGATCGAATGGTGGCTGAGTGTTTGCATACTTGGTGAAGCATATGTAATTGGACTTGGATGCGTTTAATGTGAGGAGATTACGATTTAGCCAAACTGAAATTTTTAACAGGCCAGTTTCGGCTAAACTTTTAACTTTTGCCCAAGTCTTATCAGCAAATACTATGGCGGTATCATCCGCGTAAGAGAAAATGTGACCCCCGTCAATACTCATATTGCAGAGGTTATTTATATAAATAAGGAACAATGTCGGACCAAGGACACTCCCCTGCCCGACGCCGTATGAAATTGTTTCTTCTGAGCTAGTGAACTCCCCTATTTTTACTCTTTGTTTACGTTTAGTCAGGTAGGATTTGAATAGCTCGAGAGGGGGCCCCCTTATGCCGATGCTTTCGAGTCTGTGCAAAAGTATGGGGACAGATACTGTATCGAAGGCCTTTTTGAGGTCAAGGAAAACTGTCAGGCATTTGCTACCTTTATCCACTTTGTCAACTATAGTAGATGTTAGTGACAAGACCGCATCCTCAGTAGACCTTCCCTGCCTGAATCCAAACTGAGAAGGGGAAAGAATGTTATATTTAGAAAGGTATTTTATTAAGCGTGAGTTTAACAGTCTTTCTAGGATTTTAGAGATAGAAGGTAGAACTGAAATTGGCCTGTAGTTTGACGGATCTGAGCTGTCTCCACACTTGTACACAGGGGTTATTACAGCTACTTTCAAGGCATCCGGGAAAACTCCCTGCTCAAAGCATAGGTTGGTCAAGTAACTTAAGATTGGGACAACTTGATCGTGTGCAGCTTTAAGAAATTTAACTGGAATGTTGTCCCAACCAGGAGCGCTGTCTAGTTTTAAGCCCATTAGCGTAGCATGAACTTCGCAAGGGTCTGTGTCAATTAGAGCAAAAGAAGAGGTAGATGATGTGTTAAGGTCGTTATTATTACCAGTAGAAGTCTGAGGTGATGTGATATTATCCGCAAGAAGCTTTCCTATGTTAGAGAAGAAACGATTAACCTTATTAATAGAGTTCTGTGGAGTATTGGATAGTTCCAAGAGATCCAGGTTATTTGTTTTTTTAGGTTTTCGCTGTGTAATGTTATTTATGAGTTCCCACGTTCTTTTAGGATTTTTGTATGCTTTAGCAAGTTGGTCTCTGTCGTGTTTTCGTTTTTGTTTTTTGATGATGCAGTTACAATAGTTTCGGTACCTTTTATATGTAATTTTTAATACCTCATTGAACGGGTCAAGTCTCAATCTTCGTTGCATGTTATTTCGGTTGTGTATACAGCGCAGTAATCCAACAGTCATCCACGGCTTCAAGGCTCTACTTTTTAACGGGATCATCTTAGTGATTGTACTAAGCGTGATGCAGTTGTGAAGAATTTCGATTAAATTATTAGTAAGTGTGTTAGGGTTCGTGAGTTTAAGCAATTCTGTCAGGCTACTATCTTTTAAGAGGCTGAGTCCCTTCTCAAGAATAAAAACTGATTTAATTTTTGTAGGTTTTATTGCGTTGGTATGGTTTGTAATTTTTAGGAAAGTCATGAAGTGATCTGTAATAGTTGTGTGAATAATTGCAATGGCCGCAGTTTTACTAGTAGGTTTGAGCTTCATAATTATATGGTCAAGACAGTTTTGGTCTCTCGTGGGTAGCGAGTGACCGGGGAGAAGCCCATGCATTGCCAGCATGTTAAGATAATTAAGTCTATTTGTGCGTGCATGTGTTTGCTCGCCTTGATTAAATATCAAATTAATATTAATGTCACCAGTGACAATTATATTTTTAGTTGATGAAATGCTAGTAAGGTGATTATTTAAGGATTGAATGAATTCGTCGGCATTTGTGTTAGAGGGTGATCGATAAATCGCGATTACTGTAAGGTCAGGAGAGATATGGGCCTCCAAGCATGACGCGTGAGTTAGCTTTATTTCTCTTATTTTACATTTATGTGTGTTTTTAATATAAATAACCACTCCATCAGCTTTGTTAAGATGATTTGTTGATTGGTGGGAATTATAGTTGGTTATTTGAGGTATTTGTTTATTTGGGTTTAGTCTACATTCTGTTAAGATTAACAGGTCGATATCTGTTTTAAGGTTTATTATGTTTAGTTGAAGGTCGTCGAAGTTAGAGTAAATGGATCTAATATTTTGAGAAACAATAGTAAAGCCGGGGGAGTTAGGCTTTATATGGTTAGTAAACTCGTTAAGTTCACAGTCAAACACTTGGGCTATTTCGTGATTGTCTAAATCATTCAATGTTTGTAAAGTACTATCCATAGTTAAAGGTTTTGCGAGTGCAGAAAAACGGAGCTATACAGATATTTCGTGTGTGGGTGGAAGTAAGTGTGTTTGTTGTGTATGTGATAGATAGTCTGAGTGATTGCGGAAATGAGTGGTTAATGTGTGTAAGTGCGGGATAGATTAACATGATATATGCGTTTAAATTTAATCTGATAATACACTTGATATTTATCTTAATACTAGTTAATTTTAAGCATCTATAGCGCCTAAAGAACCTAGACAAATAGGGGTAACAACAGAGTATAATATGGTGGGTACGACAATTGATCATCAATAATATAACAAAGTATTGGTTTAAAATTGAGCTGACAATAAGCTCAATTTCAATCCTTATGACGATCAATTTCAAACATCCAACGTCTACATAAAACCTAGACAAATAGGGGTAACAACAGGGTAGAGAAAGCAAAGTACAACAATTGATCATCCGTACTATAACGTCTAGTCATTTATGTTGTAAAAGATTATGGACCTGCGACTCACTTGTTATGATAATAGTAGGAAAGTTGTCATCCTTCTTAATATGTACTTTGCCAAATGCTGTCCAGCAGTACTTATATTCTTTGGATTTTGCCAGATCGCGCGCGAGGAAGTGAAGTCGAGCTCCTTTTGCAGTTAACTGCTCGGAGACGAATATTGGAGTGGATTCTTCCGTCTTAAATCCGAGATGCTTGGCGCGTAATTTTTCGTTATGTTTTCTGTTATAGTCTCTGGTCTTCTTCAAGAAATCGGTCTTCAGAATAGTTGATTTCATCTCAACTATGATTGTACTATTTCTTGTCTTGGCACGCTTGCTCTGAACTCGAAATATATCACTAATGTCCGATTCCGTTATCTTACACCCAATTTCATTAGATAGGGAAGTGGCCATTGTTAATAATTCTTCCTTGGATTCTTTAGCCAACTTTGGTACGTTTTTTATCTCGAAGTTAGCCTTGCGGCTGCCTCTTTGCAGATCTTCTATTTTATCTTCTAAAATAGTAATGTAATTCCTATCTTTAGTTGTTTGGACTTCCAGCTGTTCAATTTTATATTTGAGCTCTTCATTTTGTGCCGACAGAGAAGTCATGGCGGTTTCTATGCTATTATTAGTTGATTTTATTTCCAGTAGTGTCGGGTAGATTCTCTTGAGTTCCTCTTGCTGCGCTGACATTAGTGATGATATCAGTGTTTTGACTTCATCTTTGAAGGCAATAAAGTCTGAGTCACAGCCACATTCTCTTGGTCTCTTACTACGTTGAAATACGAGGTTAGGAGGGGTGAATTGATCGTTTTGCCCGGCAATATTTGATTCAGAAAGGGATCTGCTGCTCATGTCTTCCATTATTAGTACTAGGAGATAATGAAAAGCGTGTGGGTAATGACAATTTGGTTTGCAGTTGGTTGGCACGTAGTTATTTTGCACGATGACGTCGAGATTTATTTAATTTCGGTATAATTTAGTCGATGTAAGTACCAGGAGAGTATATTCGCAAGCAGGTATTGCACAGATTGATGCGCGCAGGAATATTGGAGCAGTCTGAAGTGAAAGTTGTATACAAACACAACGTACGTACTTATGGCAGAATGTCCTTGAACGGACCAATGACGTGTGAGTAGGTGGGGTTATGTACTCTTCAAGCGCGTGGCGCTGCGCGTGACCAGGTATAATGAACAGGCGTACCTTGTCAGTGGCGGAATTGCTTGCACGTACCAGGGTACCAGGAGCACCGAGGAGGTCGATTGTGTTGCGCTGTCTTGATAGCAAACGTTCTTCGGTATATGCGCTCCTAATTTTTACGTCTGAATTAACTGACTCAAATTTTGATTTAAATAATTATTAAATAGAAGAAATATGGATTGTGCACACGTTTACACCAGTAGGCGGTCCGAGGAGAAGAGGATAAATGCGCTTCAAAATGAACGTGCAGAACCACCCATAATCCTAAGAAGACAGTATTTGTCAGATCGTTTCCTGTCCAAGGTATTCTCTCTTTCATCCCATCCCTTACTCCTAATTTTAGAGCAAATAGACCTTTCCTTTAATAACACTCCCTATTGGAAAAATAAAACAGTTCCTCTATTGATAAATAGGTACAGAGAACATAAAAACCTCTCCTCGCCTGTTTATCAATATCCAATCCTGCCCATCTTTTCCGCTGCATATGAAACGATCCATTTCGAACCAAAGGCCGTTTTGTCATTTAGGTATATTTTAATTTGTGACACTAAGTGTCATCATCACTATTTTATGTCTTCCTTTTTTTTTCTTGTTGTATATTGGCACTTTGTACCTACTTAGGCAAAATTGTAATCACGTTAAATTATTAATTAATCGTGCTTTGTATGTTGTTGTCTTTTGTGTGCACCAAATAAACGATATATCTATCTATCTTTTGGGACTGGGAATCTCGAGGAATTATTGGGAAACGTTATTGGGAAGGATGGAATTTTTCTTTACTGATGCAACAAAATTATCACCAAAAGAATGTACAGCAGTAACTGTATACTTTCAAAATTCAAAATTTGCCTTACTCTTTCAATGTCCACCAGAAACATCAGTTTTTACTGGGGAGTGTATTGGCATTTTAGAAGCCATACACTATATCAAGGCACACCAAATTACAAAAGCAGTAATTTTGTTCAGATTCCCGTAGTAGTATTCAGGCCCTAAAACAGAATCAACTTCGTAGTAAAATCCATAGTAAAATCATTTTAGAAATTAAGAGCGTATTATTTGACTGTTCCCTAAACGGCTTAGATATCGAGATAGCCTGGATCCCTGGTCATTCGGGGATTGTCGGCAACGAGTGCGCTGATTAGTTAGCAAAGTATGCCACATCAAATCTGGGTGATAGAAAACACTTTCGTAGCTCATAACTACGATTTGCAAAATGGTGCCAAACAGAAACTGTTTGACTCATGGATCAATAAGTGGAATGAGACCTCAAAAGTCAAGGGTATCTACTATTCATCCATACAGCCTGACATCCAGCGGACGCTTTGGTTTTTAAGTACCCAAAATTGGCCAAAAGAACTGTTTCTTCGCTTTGCAGATTGCGACTCGGACATTGTTGTAGCCCAATGTTTCTGAATAAGATCCATGTTAGGGACAGCTCCCTCTGTGAATGCGGTCTAGCGGATGGTACTTTGCACCATATATTTTTCTCCTGCTCCTTGAATACCAAATCCTTTGATCTCTATGAAGAAATTTCCAAGCTAACATTCCCCTCCCAGCTAACTTTCATTCCCTTTTATTCTGGGCCGGATTTAAACGTAATGCCGACCCTGGGCACCGGAAAAAAATCCGCCCCAATACTGGAATTTTACTTAAACTTATAGTTTATAGTACTTTGTTTTTCAAAATTAAAATAACGAATTTATTGCAGAAACTTTATTATCCATATATATAAAAATGAATCCCTATTTCCCTTGGTCACGCCATCACGCGTGAACGGCTGGACCGAATTCACTTTTTTTTTTTGTTGTGTTTGTAATTGTCATGAGAAGGTTCTTATGAAATAAAAAATTTAAAAAATTGCGCGGAAAATTAGAAAATTTAAGAACACTTATTTAAGAATACTTAACAACCATATAATAAGACAAAGATAACTTTTTTTAAATTACAGGACAACGTCTGTCGGGTCAGCTAGTATGTTATATATTCCAAAAACATAAATAAATATTTGTTTTCTTTTTCTAACAATTGGAACGAAGTTCCTTATCGCGCGTTGCGAAAGGGGGCTAGACGGAAGAAATTAAGAGCAAAAGTTGTAACGACACTTTTTGCTACAGTTGTAAGCCGTGCGTCGTGCGCGTGTTTCTCTGTCTGTCTCTTTCTCTCTCTCTCTCTCATAGAAAGCAAGCCAGTTATTTTCGTTTTGTCTTTCTATTTCGCATTAAACAGTGTGGTGTCGCGACGATTATTTTTGTTGAGTGTATACAGGTTTTTTGTACATAATAAATAATAAAATAATCATCCGTTGTAAATACTTAAAAAAATAACATTTTATTACAATTCCTTCACTAATTAATCGAAAGGAACTTCGTTCCATCCGGGTGTCCCTTGACACCTCTCAAGTTTTTATAAATTTGGCATTAAGGGTGACAGATGATTTCAGATAATCTCACCATTTTATAAACGACATAGAACACGAGTGAAAACAACGAATGTGACATTTACGAGTGAAAATGCGAGAATTGCCTTCCAGGATCTGTTACTCCAGACCCAGAGCATGGCGCAGTGGTCGATTAACATCGCTGTGACCGCTGAGCCGTACTTTGTCCCGCCCAAGGATGACTGGGTGGAGGACTTGACTCAAAGACCCTCATTTCGTCGGCCGCCGCCGGGACCTCGACCCTCGAGGCTCTCAAGAGGGGAAGTGGTTGTGTAGCATCACGGTTCGGGGAGATTGTAGTGGTGGGAGTATACTTCACCGCGAGCCGAACTCTCGCCGAGTTCCACAACTCCCTTGCGGAGTTGAGAGTCGTCGTCGTCAGGTTCCGTCCCCTCCCTGTGCTCGTACTCGGGGACTTCAACGCCAAGAATTTGGCTTGGAGTTCCCGGTATATGGACACACCGGGCAGGATGGTGAGCTGAGCTCTGGAGACAAGCCTGGTTGTCCTAAACCGGGGTTCTGTACCTACGTGTGTACGGATGCGGGGCGAATCAGTGGTGGACATTTCGGTCGCCAGCCCCGCTATGTCGCCGCAGGTCATTGATTGGCGCGTCATGGAGGGGGTGGAGACATATTCCGACCACCGGTACATCCGGTTTGACGTCTCCGCCCAGACCTCGAGCACGCCGATCCGGCAGACCCCGAGTGGTCCGCGGTGGGCGCTGAAGAAGTTGGACCAAGAGCTTCTCCTGGAAGCCTTGATCGTGCAGGCCTGGGTGTCACCACCGGACAGGCCTGCTAACATAAACGACCAGACGAAGTGGGTCCGGGAAGCCAAATCCGAGAATTGTGACGTAGGTATGCCCCAAGTCCAGCCAGGATGGGCTTGGCGCCAGGTGTACTGGTGGTCGCCGCAGCTGACAGCGTTGCGCGAAGCGTGCGTTGCGGCACGAAGCCGGTATACCAGGCAGCGCAGGCTTCGGATCCACCCTCCGGATACGGAAGCCATTCAGGTGGAGCTATATGAGGGGTACAGAGCGGCAAAGACCGCCCTCTAAGAGGAGATCCTGCGGGCCAGAGGACTGGCCCGCAAGGAGTCACTGGAGACTCTGAACAGGAACCCATGGGGACGGCCCTACAATACAAGGCCGTCCGGGAGAAACTCCGCCCATTGGCTCCCCCGCTGACGCAGAGTCTCCGGCCCCAACTCGTGGAGGGCGTGACGAGCGCTCTGTTCCCTGTCGCGAGGGAAACATAGTCCCCCACCCATGGCTCCACCTACTGCGGTGCCTGATGCGAACCACATCACTGACGACGACGGCGCTCCAGAAGTGACCGAGGTAGAGATGAGGGTGGCGGTACGAAGGCTTAATGCCAAGATTACCGCCCCAGGACCCGACGGCTTGCAGGAGCCTCCAAAGCTAGGCCCCAGACTTTTCCATGCTCTCGGGCCTCGACTAAGGGGGCTCCTTAGCGCATTCTTGGAGAGGGGCCAGTTCCCACTTCGTTGGAAGACGGGGAAATTGGTCCTCATTAGGAAGCCGGGGCGCCTTGCGGACTCTCCGTTCGCTTACCGGCCCATCGTGCTGCTCGACGAGGTGGGCAAGTTCTTTGAAAGAGTGATTGCAGACCGCTTCGTCGGGTGGCTGGTGCGGGAGGGGCCGGATTTGTCGGACAGCCAGTACGGCTTCCGAAAGGGGTGCTCTATGGTGGACGCCATCATACGCGTGCGAGCCCTCACGATGGGGGATGCAGTGGCCCGGGGTGGGGTCGTCTTGGCGGTGTCTCTAGACATCGCCAATGCCTTCAATACCCTGCCCTGGAGTTGCATCAGGGAGGCACTCCGGTATCACCGGGTGCCCACCTACCTCTGTCGCGTGGTCGAGGCTTACCTGACGGATAGGGCCGTTATCTACCCCGGTCACCAGGGAAAATGGAACCGGCGAGAGATGTCGTGCGGTGTCCCACAGGGATCGATCCTGAGGCCGCATCTGTGGGACATCGGATACGACTGGGTGCTGCGCGCCGACCTCCCTAATGGCGTCAGCGTAGTTTGCTACGCTGACGACACGCTGGTCCTGGCGCAGGGGAGGTCGTACGAGGCGGCGGCCGAGTTAATGACACGCGGGGTTGCGACAATCGTCGAAAGGATCCGGCAATTGGGACTCGAGGTGGCCCTGCACAAGTTCCGAGGCCATGGGTTTTCATGGTCCTCTGAACGCGCCACCTTCAGGTTCCCAACTCACGGTGGGAGGGGTTCACATCGGCGTCTAGTCGACGATGAAGTACAGGGACTTGTCCTTGACAGCCAGTGGAACTTCGTTTGAGCATTTCCGACGTTTGGCTCCGAGACTGAGCGGGCTGGGGCAGCCTTAAAGCGGCTCCTGCCCAATCTGGGGGGGCCTCCTGTCGGAGGCTCTACACGGGGGTCGTGCGGTCCATGGCCCTTTACGGGGGTACCAGTGTGGGCGCCCTCATTGAGGCTGCGCCCAGCACGCCGGCTGAGTGCGGCCCAGAAGGTCATGGCTATCCGGCTAGTCTGGGGATACCGCACGGTCTCCTGTGAGGCGGCGAGCCTCCTTGCCGGAGTGCCGCCATGGGATCTGAAGGCAAAGATCCTCGCCCAGATGTGGAAGTGGCGCGAGGAGGCGAAACACCCGGGGCGAAACTCCGCTGCCGCGACAAATCGCGGCACGGCGGACAGAGCTCCGGCAGGATCTCATGGTGGCATGGCGGGTACGATTGTTGCAACCCAGCGCTGGGCACGCCACAATTGCGGCGGTAAGTCCCCTCTTTAAGGAGTGGATAGAGAGGCGCCACGGCGTCCTTATCTTCCGCCTGACGCAGGTTCTCACCGGGTATGGGTGCTTCGGAGGGTTCCTGTTCAGGACAAAGCGGGAGAAAAAACGCCCGGGTGTTTCCATTGCGAGGATCGTCTGGAGGACACGGTAGAGCAGACGGTGAAGGTGTGCCCTGCCTGGGTGGAGCACCGCCGTGTCCTCGTGGAGGCGATCGGCGGCGGCGACCTCTCGCGTCCGGCCCTGGTGCGAGCCATAGTGCGGAGCGAGAGGGCATGGGAAGCCGTCACCTCCTTCTGCGAAGCAGTAATGCTCGTGAAGGAGGAGGTGGAGCGCCTGAGGGAGTGGCAGTCTCTGCGCCCTCACGTCCTTAGCCGTCGCAGGAGGAGACGCCCCGGGCGTCGGGAGTCGATCGCAGACTCCCGGCCACCGTAGGCGCAGGCTTGCGGGCGGCAAGCAATGGGTAGCTCGCCGCCCGGTAAGGACCAGACCCGTGTCACGGCGCATAGTGTTCCACGCACGCCTCAAAGAGATGTCAGCATTACTGAAGACGCGAGATTGTTCAAACGAGATACCGTGGCCCTGGCATATGGGCAACTGAAGGAACACGGGTGGGTTTTAGTCAGTAAAAGTCTGATATCCCGCAATCTAAACAGCTGGCTTTAGAAGGGATATACGTTTGTAAAACAGACTGTAGGTGGCAGCATGCGCTGTTTCAAGTTTATTAAATTCAAAAATGTCAGATTGTTTGTCTAAATTAAAATTAATTGGTGCAATCGATAAATTATTGATAAAAGTTTATGTTTTGAAAAATGCAAAAAATTATTCCGAACGTTTTCCAATTTTTCAAAAAAAAAAAACATACTGATTAAATTTATTTGATTCCAGAAAATAGAAAAATCAATTATTGTTTTAAACCTCCAAGGATTTTTTTATAATTCACAAATACCTAATGGATGAATTGAATTTCTTGAATTATCAATTAAACAGAATATTATTAATTAATAGAATTAATTAAAAATATTCAGCAATCTTGATAATATTATTATTATTATCTCTTTATTTCAGAATTAAATTCCATAACTGAATATATTTGTTAGTAAAGGACTACTTAAACACTATGTTAGCCTATAAAATAATACAATACAAAGATGTTAGTAACATAAAAACTTAAAAAACTATGTTAGTGGACATTATTAATATATACAGGAGCATGAAGCTGACTTAAGTGCCTGATAAGAGGACAATCCAGTTTGTTGGCAATGACACTCAGGTGACTGTTGTTACTGGCACGCACCCTGCGCAACAAGGACGCTGCTCGCTTGCGTCTGATTGCAGCGAAACTGTCAGTCTGGGCGTCTGCAAACATCCCTGAAGCACTACAGAAGCGTGGCAGCCCCAACAGCATCCTGAATGCATTATTGTACTGGACTCGAAGAGCATTAACGGCTTTTTGAGTAAAGCCAAACCAAAGACTGCACGTGTAAAATACTTGACAGTAAGCTTTGAAAAGGGTTATTTTATTTTAACTGAACTAGTGCAGCGTGAGAATCTTCGGATCAGCATATTACACCTAACCGCCAATGCTCTTCGCTCCCGGTCCACATCTAGATTGTCCTTCAAATCTTCCGTAATAATATGCCCCAGATATTTAAACTGACCAACACGGCTTAAGACACAACCACTCAAAAAGATATCTGGGTAGCTCTCAGTGATCTTGTCAGCCGCCCTAAAGATCATCAACTGCGTCTTTACCGAATTGTATCTCAAACCGTGTCGCTCAGCATAGCACTCACATACTGTTATCAGTTTTCTAAGGCCAACCATTGACGGGCTCAGCAGTGCCATGTCATCAGCGTAGCTAATGTTATTAAACGCAACCCCATCTATGTAACAGCCAGCATGTAAACTGCTGAGCTCGACAATGAGGTCATTTATATACAAATTAAACAGGGTAGGGGAGGTTAACCCACCCTGCCTAACTCCACATTCCATAAAATACTCTTCAGACAACACATTAGCCCACCTTACACAATTTAGTTGATGGGAGTACCAATATTTAAAAATATTTATGACCTCACTAGGTACATTTGCGCCACAGAGCTTAGACCACAACCTGTCATAAGACACCATGTCGAAAGCCTTTGACATGTCTAAGAAACAGGCAAACACAGGAGTTCGGTTGCCTGTATAATAATTAACAGATTTTTTCAGACATAGTACTGCAGTTTCAGTAGATAGACCCTCTCTAAAACCATGTTGAGCATCATGTAACTTAATGTTGTTTTTCAAAATTTTATCCAACAGAGAGTCAAAAACTTTAGCTACAATCGTGGCTAAAGAGATTGGCCTATAATTTTCTTTGTCTGAAATGTCACTAGTCCTGTTTTTAACAATTGGAACGACAATAGTTCTCATCATTTCCCTTGGCAGATAAGCATGGGACAAACAACAGTTATAAAATAATGCCAGAACTCGAGGCAAATGAATACCCGCGTGCTTCAGGTGTTCCACACTGAGCCCGTCGTGCCCCGGGGACTTACCTCGCTTCATGCGTACTATTACGTCATTGACTTCCTTAGCTGTGAACCTGATTGTAAAGTCTGGTATCAGAGTCCGGTCAAGTTCTCCCTCGCCACACGACGGGCCCAATGGTGATTTCACGGTAAACAGACCTTTGAACAGATTCGAGATCTCCGCCTTATCAGTAAGACCATCTACTCTTACAGGAAAGCTAGACCCATGATTTAAGTTATTCGTACTCTTCCAGAAGTTCTTGAAATTACTATTGCTATGGAGACAAGCTATCTTGTCCATCACTATTTGTTCCTGATTGTCTTGGCACCATTTTAATTTAGACTTAAAATCCTTTCTTGTTTCCACCATATTTCTGTAAAGCTGGCCACCCAACGGTTTGCCAGCTTCCAGCCACAACTGAAAACTAAGTCTAGCTTTCCTGTGTGACACACTAACATGCCTATTCCAACCCCTAACATAGCCCCCTTTTCTATAACAGCGAGGCTTGTCACAAGAAAAAAAAAAAAAATTTCACTTTCAAATTTTGCCGTCAAAAAAATTGCCGCCCTGGGCACTTGCCCCGACTGCCCCTAGGGTAAATCCACCGCTGCTTTTATTTCACTTCTCCCCCAAAATTATTAAAATTTAAACAACTTTTTTAAACGACAATAATCTAAAATTTTAAATACGACTAACCTCACGACTAACAGAATCTGTAAACCTACCACAAAGTACTAAGTCGACAGCTCGCCGCTGCGCTACCGTCTAAACGTGACTCTGGCAGAATAGTCGACATCGGCTCAATTACCGAAAGCGAAAAAAAAAAGGTATATATATATAATCTTTTATTTGTCAGAATATTGTATGCGGCTTCTCTGTTTGTAGAGTTACCCCAAAATATAAAACCGTAGATACCACAAGACCATGATACGCTGTGAGTAGTGCGTCTGTGTTTACTGTTGGAGCAAGTTTATACAAGGCATACTTAGGATGAAAAATTTCTTACTAACTATAGAAAATTTTAGACCTTCAAATATTTTGAGGTGCCGACACTGACAAGGCACTTAGGTTTAGGCACATACAGGAAAAAAAATTAACCAGTGCACAATTTTGTTTTGGTGGTTCTGTATCAGTAATAGAACACATTTCAACTATTTTTTCATTTTTATCCTACCTTAAATCAGTAAACAGTGGACACCCTACATATTTCGTAATATGATATCGACAATAGGAATAGATCAGAAACCGCGCAGGTACTTCGAACTTCTTAGAATTTTGGCCAATTGAATAGCTGGTAGGTACTTGTAGCTACGCTCGGTCGTTACCATAAAAATCAGTTTCAAAATAAACATCTTTCGTTAACAATAACTTAATTTTTTGTACTAAGATATATCAAAATAAAAATTGCATGATTATTAGAACTCGTTTAAGTTTAATTTGTTAAAATTTGCGCACTGGTTAAAAACTTATCCTGTATTTATCCTATCTATATCTAACTGAATGTTTTAACTCTTGAATTTGCTAGCTGGCTATCTATGTATTTGGAATGATGCGATTTTGGAGTGATTCGATCAAGTTCAGTATCATTCATTCCAAGTTTACCTTAATAAGGATTACATTCCAATTGGAGTGATGCCATTTGGAATGACGCCTATATTTTTGGCGCGTTACATTTGACTTTAGTAAATAAAGCTTTGCAGCTACGAGTCTTCCTATGTTCTCGGCTGACGAATTTAACTATCTCTTAAATTAAGCCCTGTGGGCTACCGCGTGTAAGCATGTTTACCGGTGACATAATGGTAGAGGTTATTTTAATAATCATAATAAATTATCGACTCATATGACCGCCGGTGTAGATACCTACACCGCAGGCTGATCTAAGAGAGTACAGGTGGTTCAACGTGTATTTATTAAATATTTAATGTTTAAATAGTAAATTGATTTTCAATCTTTTCAGAGAACGGACGCGAGTAGAAATGGAAACAGTGCTGTGAGGCGTGTATAGCGCCACCCTATTTCAATTCCTGAAGGCTGTTCTTACACCAAGTTATACAAAACGAAATTAGTTATACCTAATGTTAAAATACGGACACATAAAAAAACGTTGTAATTATTAAATAAACTATTACAATTATTAAAACAGAGAGCTGGACGTAGATAGCGAAGCGTTGTTGTGGGACTCGCGCGCGGTGCAGGCTGGGCACCGGGCGCGCGCCCCCGTGTTGTCTACTACAATAAAATATATTTTTTGGACAATATTATGTGTTTAATTTTTTATCATTGTTTATAGGTGGCAGGGGCCATCGACGCGCAAACTGTTACCATTGTTAGAGTTACTAGTCGCTGTACCTGCTACACTATACACATTGTTAGTTTAGGAGGACAAGTTAGGAGGAGGCGGGGCGCGTGAGGTAGTGGCAGTCTCTGCGCCCTCACATCCCTAGCCGCCGCAGGAGGAGACGCCCCGGGCGTTGGGAGTCAATAGCAGACTCCCGGCCACCGTAGGCGCGAGCTTGCGGGCGGCGAGCAATGGGTAGCTCGCCTCCGGTAAGGACCAGGCTCGGGTCAACGGCGCGTAGTGTTCCACGCGCTCCTCAAAGAAATGTCGGACCGATGCCTGCCAGGGTCGCGATATTGTTCGAAAGAGATACCGTGACCCTGGCACATGGGCAACTAAAGGAACACGGGTGGGTTTTAGTCAGTCAAAGTCTGACACGCCCTCCCGCTCCGCTCAAGAGCGAGAGACGTCATTAGATGATTTCCCATCCAAAAAAAAGAGGGGCAAGTTCCGCGTAAGTTGTAATTAACTGTGAAAAGGATAGTTTAATAATAGGTAATAGGTAGAACGGGCTGGTGTCCGCAACTCCACGTCTGAGCGCGTATTTTGCGTACGGGTGGGAAATCGGTTATTCGATCCACCCCAGCTCCTCGAGAAAGGCCAGCAACGTCTTGATGTTGCTGACTATCTCACGTAGGGTACCTGGGTTACCGAAGTACTTGGCCCTGTATGTGGCGATCGCCGGGCAGTTTAGAAGCACGTGCGCTGCTGTCTCGTCGTCCTCAATGCAGGCTCTGCACAGCGGACTGTCTGTAGCTCCTATGACAAATAGATGTTTATTAAACGACCCATGGCCAGTTATTGCTGCTGTAACCATACGCAGCTGTCGTTTGTCTAGCCGGAGGACTTGTTTTGTGAGGCGGGCATCGATGGCAGGTAATGCTTCCTTGGCCTGCCTGCACTCACTTTGGTCGACCCATAGCTTAAAGTGTTGATCCCTGGTACGTTTCCTTACCAGAGAGCGTAGGAACCCAAAGGGGAGTGGCGCGATTGGTTCTGGTCCCACCGGTGTCATGCTCGACCCCCTTCTGGCTAGTTCATCGGCGGCATCATTACCTAGCGAACCGCTGTGTCCTTTTATCCACTGAATGGTTATATTATTGAGGCTACCCACCTGGTTGAGGCGCTGGTGGCACTCGTATATTAGCCCAGAGTCAATCGAGTGACTGTCCAGCGCTTGCAGAACAGCCATACTGTCTGAGAGTATGCGGATCGAGTGGTCTTTAACCGCCCTGGCCATGATGGCTGAGGCGGCAAGAGTGATCCCAATGCATTCCGCCTGGAACACTGTGTTGTGGACTCCTAATGGTGTGGCTATATGTATGTTAAAGTCCTGCGAGAAGACTCCAGCACCTGTGCCACTGTCTGTTTTTGATCCGTCCGTGAAGATGCGCAGCTCAGTGGGACGCAAACCTTCACACCGGCGATCTTCGTGAAGCTGGATTTTGTATTTTTTATCAAATATGAATTGTTTAGGCACCCGGTCAATTATAGCTTTGGTAATGGGGAACTCATTGTTGAGTTCCTTAAGCAGCGCGGTGTGATGTGTGTCTCTCTTCCTCCAGAGGTTAGTTGTGTTCAGACGCGCTGCCGCCATCGTGGCTTCCTGCTGTATGAACAGGTGGAGCGGTGGTAGTCCCAGCATGGCTTCCATGGCTGCAGTCGGAGTAGTCCTCATGCAGCCCGTGACCGCCATGCAGGCTAGTCTTTGCATGCGTTGAAGTTTGTTGCAGCCTGTAATAAGCTTGGTGCGGGGCCACCAGACCACGGCCCCGTAGGTGATCATGGGTCGGATCACTGCGGTGTATAGCCAAAGTATGATTTTGGGGGATAGGCCCCACCTCTTACCTATCATTTTCCTGCATTGCCAGAATGTGATGCAGGCCCTGTTTAGTTTGCTGTCTAAATGACTACTCCAGTTTAACTTACTGTCAAGAATGACCCCGAGGTACTTGACTTCGTTGGCCAACTGAAGTTCTGTATTGAACAATTTCGGTAGGCGGAAGGGGCCTAAAGCTCGTTTATGGGTGAACATGACTAGCTCAGTTTTGGTGGGGTTCACTGAGAGGTCATATTCATTGCACCATTTCTCTACGATACGTAGTGCTTGTTGGGTAAGGTTAAAGATCGTGCTCGTCACCTTCCCTGAGACAAGGATGGCGAGGTCGTCCGCATAACCTATTGTTTAGTAGTGATTGGCATTGAGTCTGGCGATTAATTCGTTAATCACCAAATTCCATAGAAGGGGTGACAGCACCCCTCCTTGGGGGCAGCCTCTGGCAATCATGGCCAGCTGCTGCTCATCCTCTAGGCGAACCACGCGCTTGCTTAACATGTTTGTGATCCAGTCTATGAGTACCTGTTCAACTCCATGTCTGGAGAGGGCGCTGCTGATGCTGGAGAAGTTTGTTTTGTCGAAGGCTCCTTCAATGTCTATGAAAGTACCCAGGCAGGTCCCTTTCTGATGAATCGCTTCTTCTATCTGGCTAACTACCAGATGAAGCGCCGATTCGGTGGACTTACCCGAGCTGTATGCATGTTGATTACCGTGCAACGGTAGGGCTTTTAGAGCGCCGTCCCTCAGCTCCCGGTCGCACAGCCTTTCCAGGGTCTTTAGAAGGAAAGAGGTCAGGCTGATTGGTCTGTGGGATTTGGCGTTTGTGTAGTCACCCTTACCTGGTTTAGGGATGAATATTACTTTCACTTCCCTCCATCCTTTGGGAACGTATCTAAAGGCCAGGCACGCTCTCATTAAAGGCACCAGTCTTTCTGCGATGAGGGTTCCACCCCACTGTAGTAGGGCGGGAAACACCCCATCCGGGCCAGCGACCTTAAATGGATGGAAACTCCGGATGGCCCATTGAAGTTTCTCTAGCGTGATTACCTTGCCAGCATAAAACCAGTCATTGTCTGATGGTGTTTGAGTTGCATCTTGCCAGCCGATTGCTTGCGAGAAAATACATCCCGGGAAGTGTGTTTCGATAAGGACGCGTCTCGTTTCTTCTGGCGAGGATGTGAGAGTGTTGTCTGGCTTGCGAAGGGTTGTTGGACCCGGTGTAGTTTGTTGCGCCAGTACTTTCCTTACCCTGTTTGCTTCCTGGCAGGACTCAATGCTACCGGTGTATTTGCGCCATCCCGAGGTGCTCCTGAACCTGATGCATTTTTTGTAGCAGGATTTGGTTGCGTAGTACTCATCCCAGTCCTCATCCGCACATGTATTCATGGCTCTATTCAAAGCTTTCCTTACCTTCCCGCGCTTTCGCTCCAAATCCGCACCCCACCAAGGCTGTTTGCCCGGTGTACTACGAGGGGTCGTCTCTGGGCACGCAGTTTGGTAGCTGTCTATCATTGATTTAGTGAGGTATTCTACTTGTACCTCAATCTGTGTAGTGTCCGCAAATGACGTCGGATCGCTTGATGTCGCAAGTTTGGATACTAGGCTGCGTGTGTAGGTACCACGATCTGTGTTGCGCGGTTTGCGGCGCGGAGCTACTGGCGGGACAGAGGCCTGGATGTCGAAGCGGATCCATCTGTGGTCAGAGCAGGAGGCCTCCCTGGAGACCTGCCACCCAGTGGTAATTTCCGCCGCGGCCTCTGTTGCCAGAGTGAGATCAATGATTGTGCGGCTTCGTCTGGTTACGAATGTCGGTTCGGAGCCAGTGTTTAATAGGGATAGGTTAGTCGAGAATAAGTAGTCAACCAAGGCCTTACCTCTCTCGTTTTGCGTGTCCATACCCCACAGCTGGTGATGAGCATTGGCATCGGCACCGATGATGACCTCAAGCCCGGAACTCTCGCAATAGCTCACGAGGCGGGCGAGGTCATGCGGGGGCGGCGACTCCGCTTCGGGCATGTAGGCCGAAGCGAAGACGATTGCCATCTCCATGGCGCCGTCACGCTGTATAAACAGCTTCACTGCAGAGATATCTCTGCAACAGAATTCAGTTAGAAGCTGTGTTTTAAGGTTTCCTGTGACATAGATACACGATCTGGGTTGATCATGATCAGTAGTAACCAGGAGCTTACCGCCAAGATTGGAGAGTCCTTGTATGCGGCCCGCTCTAATCCACGGCTCCTGGATCAGGGCGATGGCCGTTTGTTGAACCTCCAACCACTTCCGGAGCTGAGCCGTTGCGGTCTGACTGTGGTGGAGGTTTGCTTGGAGGATTTTACATATCGACGAGGAGGACGCCATTGCTGGTCGATTCCTCTCCGTCTTCCTCCAAATAGAGCCCGGCAAGCAGGCCGCCCTCGTCGAAGTCAACCTCCTCCCGGCGCGAAGCCGGAGACAAGGTTATGTCGTCCGACTCCTCGCCCGAAGAAGGGACAGCGCCCAAGGTGGCAGCAATTGGGGCGGCCGATTCTGCTACAGCGGGTTCGGCTGCGGTCGCTACCGGGTTGTTTGGTGGAGGAGTCGACTCCCCCGCCGGTGTCTGTGGCTGCCGCAACAGAGCCTCTGAAATGGCTCCCGTGGCGGAGTCCCATCCCTGGGGGACATCAGTGAACCTGCCGTTCCTACCCTGGAACTGCAGGTACACCTTCCCTGCCCCCAGATAGACGGCGACCCGCGCCCATCAGGGTCGGGATTTGGTCCACCGGGACACCGACCACCACGAACCATGCCGAGGCCTGCTTGTCGGCATGCAGCAGCAACCAGCGTTTGACGTCGACCCAGGGGTTCTGGTAACTGAGAGCACGGCCAATATTGGTCGGCTCTCCGAGGACCCCCTGCTCGTCGGGGATCACGATGCCACATCGTGCCCGTCTTTGGATATCCGACTGACTCTTGACTACTAGCGTCAGGTTAGTAGGAAGAGTCATTCCGGATATTGTTTTCCTTAGCCAGGCTAAGGTGTGGTCATTTTCGCACCACAGTTTGAGGACACCACCGGCATACAGCGGCTTTGCATTAAAAGTCGGCGCCGTGGTGTCATGTTTCGGTGAGCAGGCCTCGACTAGGATCTGCTTCTGAATAGCAGCTAGTACCTGGTCCGATATGTCACTGCTGATGAATCCAGTGCGGTCACAAGTGACCGCTACATCGAGGGTGGCACTAGCAGCTTGGACGTAGCTTCTGTGAGCAACCCGTTTGGATTGATCAAGGCGCGGCCGCTTATGCTCTCCACGAGGTGTGATAGTCTCGTTGAGAGCTCGCTTGGCCGCGGCCTGACCCTTCCCTCCGGGTTGCTGAGTCTTTGCCGGCGCACTGGATGACGGTCGGCTGGTCGTCGGACGGCTTAAGCTGGCCTCCGCCTGCGACCGCTTCCCAGCGGCGAAGTTTAGCTGGCCGCTAGTTGGTTTGCCCGAACTAGCGGCAGTGGCCTGGTTGTTTGGAGGCCCCCTACCTGGCCTTCTGCGAGCCTGACGGCGCTCCTTCCGCGTCATGCGCTGTGCTGTGGCAGCTGGGGCGCATGAGGGGTTTGTGCAAGGGCAACGGGCTTGTTGAGTGCTTTTACCCTTGCCCTTGCCCCGCTTCTGTACAACCTTCCAGGCGCGAGAGATCGCGTCCTCGTGGGTGTCGGTCACCGTAAGATCGGTGGCGACCTCCTTATGGGAGGAGGCTAGAGGAGCCGCGGAGGTAGGATGGTGTGTCCCAGTGCCAGTAATAACCGGCACCGGTGTTAGTTTGGGAAGGGTCGGACCGACAGCGGTGTTAGACTTCGCCGTGGTCCTCCCCTGAGTTTTGGAAGGGCTGGTACTGGTCCCAATCAGCGCCGACGCCCTTTGTTTGTTTTGGGACTTTTTTTGTTTGGTCTTGTTGTGCGTGTTATGTTGTCGGTGAGATAAATAAAGATTCGGACTACAAGGAAATAAATTGTCTTTATTTCAAGTTCCACAATACTTTGTTATAGCTAACTAGGTACTATGTATGCGTCGAGGCAGGGCGGTGATATGTAGGCGACTGGCGAGCCGATTGCCCGCGCCCACATACTTCGTCAATAATGCAACTCAGCATATTACCATTACTAAGCCGCCACATCACACCCCCCCTTTCTCAAAAAATTTTTTTACAAATAAAATATTTTTACTCTATTCTTAACGTAACTACGTGCTTACATCACTACTATGGTGCTAAGAAATCTCCTAAGTTACAATGTTGCTTATGATAACATTCGATCCTGTCAGCATTCCAACAGTTGAATGCTGCCTATTGTTTTATTTCTATCGCTAAATATAGATCCTATACACCTTATTTTCTAAGAATTTTTGCGGTCTCGTCATTGCCTGGGCTCTGAGCCGACTTGAAATTTTACATTTGGGCTGTAACAATATAACAATTAAGGGTAGTTACCATGACCTCCGCTCTGCAATAACTAAATAACACCTCGCGGGTCGGCAGCTTTGGTGATGGTAACGCCGTTCACAAAATAAACTACATATATTACACATATTACATGCTACGTATTCTTACTCACTATTTTGTTTTTTTCTTTTTGCACAATTCACAACGTCGCTTAGCTAAACGTATCCCGTGGCGGTGGCCGGGTTTCCCACTGTACCGGGTTGTCTTGCCAGTAACCCCGGCACTTCTTTTCTTAGCCATTCCCTCGCATGGCCTGCGCACCCTCTCTTGATAACGTAACATAGTAATATGCCCATTATTGCGGCGATAATGATTAACATTATCCCGAAATAGTTTAGTTTGTTTTCTAACTGCTGCCCTGATACTACTTGGGCCTGTGCTATGGCTATGTTTTCTTTATCTTGGTAATTCCCCATTTTCAAACTCTAGTCTGTATTTAGTTTGTACTGGTAGTATTTTTAGCCAAATAACCGTAGTGAAATGTACAAAAAAAAAATTCTCGTCGATATTCGCTGTACTAGCATTGTTGTCATGTGAGCAAAAATCGCACCGGTTGCTTTATTACTCGACCACAGCGCGTGGTTTTAACCATGGGCGGTAGCGATTTTTGCTCGCTTGGTTCTACATTTGGTTCACGCTCATTTTCAGTATGTTTATTTTCTGACGGTTTTTCCTCATGATCTAATATATACGCTGGTTTTAATCTGTCTATGGAAATGGTTGCTTGACGGTCACCTATTTGTATGTAAAAGGTTTTCTTATCCCTACTGATTACTTTGTGTGGGCCGTTATATGATGGGGTTAATGGACTTTTTACCATATCGTTCCTCATAAAAACGTGAGAGCATGTATTTAAGTCTTTATGGATAAATATTTTCCGCGAATCGCTGCTCTCCCTTGCCTGTGGCCGCATACTGTTTATTACGCTTCGAAGTTTGCTTACGAACGTAGGTAGATGTTCTACTTGTGTTGTGTTGTTTTCGCAATAAAAATCGCCTGGTAAACGTAGTGTCTGTCCTAATACTAATTCCGCTGAGCTTACGTTTTCGTCATTTTTACAAGCCGCACGAAGTCCCAACAATGCTGTCGGTAATTCCTCGACCCATGACCTATTATCTTGTAGCCTAGCCTTAATTGCAACCTTAAGTGAGCGATGCATTCTTTCAACCATACCGTTCGCTTGCGGATGATACGCTGTTGTACGGGTCTTTTTTATGCCTAACTGGTTTAACAGGCTCTTGAATAGTTCGCTCTCAAACTGTCTTCCCTGGTCACTAGTTATTGTGAGTGGGCACCCAAATCTGTATACCCAACCTTCGTAAAAGGCTTTAGCTACTGTGTCCGCGGTTATATCGGTTACCGGAATCGCTTCTGGCCATCTCGTGAACCTATCTATCATAGTGACGCAATACCTATAACCTTCTTGTGACGTTGGCAGTGGTCCGACTATGTCTATGTGTACATGCTCAAATCTATCTACTACCGGAAAACTACTCAATTTGGATACTGTATGTCGCTGTACTTTTACTTTCTGACAATGAATGCATGCCCTGGCCCACCTGGTCACGTCTTTGTTCATTTCTGGCCAAAAATAACGTTTCGTTATCATTTTCCGTGTGGCCCTAATTCCGGGGTGGCTTATGTTATGTACTGCATCGAAAGCTATTTTACGAAATTTGTGTGGTAGATATGGTCTTACCTGGTTCTCTGAAATGTTACAATGAATTGCTCTGTTGCACAATGGTGAATGAATTTGTTTTAGTACGATATTACCTTGCGATTCTGCTAACATACGTGCCATTTGTTCGTCTGTTTCCTGTGCCCGTGCGACTTCGTCGAAATCAACTTGCGTCGGGCAAAACACGGACTCCACCCGTGACAGCGCGTCAGCAACTTGATTCTCGTTTCCGTTGACGTATTGTATGTCGCTCGTGAATTCGCTGATATACAATAACTGCCTTGTGCGCCGTGGGGTCTCTCGGTCAGTACCTATTTTAGAAAATGCATATGTTAATGGTTTGTGGTCTGTGAAAATAGTAAGCTCTTGACCTTCGATCATGTTTCTAAAATGTGTTATGGCTAAATAGATCGCCAGCAGTTCTCGGTCGTAAGTGCTGTATTTTTGCTGGGCTTCTGATAGTCTCTTAGAAAAATAACCTAAGGGCCTCGTTTTTCCGGCGACTCCTTGTTGTAGCACTGCCCCCACGCATGTATTGGATGCGTCACACATTAGGGACAATCTACCTGTGGCCTCTGGGTGAGCCAGTGTGATGGCGCTTTGTAGGCTTACCTTACACTGCTCGAAAGCCGCCGTGGCCTTATCATCCCATGTTATTTTTGACTTATCCTTTTTCTTGGCCCCATGCAAGAACTTGTTTAGCTCTGCCTGGTGCTCAGCCGCTTGCTGTATGTGTAACCTATAAAAATTTACCATTCCCAAAAATCGCCGTAGCTGCTCGACGGTTTCCGGCCGCGGGTAACCTTGTATCGCCTCGACTTTATCTTTCAAGGGTTTTATTCCCTCCTGGCTGACACTGTAACCTAAAAATTCTATTTCGGGCTTACCGAAACAACATTTTGACATATTAATAGTAATTCCGAACTGCTCGAATCTGCTGAAAACAAGGCTCAAATGTTTGCGAAGTGATTCGGCGTCAGTACTTGCGATGATTACGTCATCTATATAACATGATAGGTATGAACACTCCCCTTCCCGTTCTCCGTTTACGTATTCTAATCCTAGTAACACTGTGTTGTTCATGAACCTCTGAAATGTTTGCGCTGCGTTGCGCAAACCGAATGACATTCTCGGAAATTCGAACAGTCCGAAAGGTGTAATAATTGCTGTTTTCTCTATGTCCTGTGGTGCTACGCGAATATTATGATAGGCCCTATTTATGTCTAAGCGTGCAAAAATTTTCTTACCTGCTAGTCCATAGGTGAAGTCCTGTAGTCTTGGGATCGGGTATCTGTCCGGCTTCGTGATCGCGTTGAGTGCACGATAGTCGCCACAGGGTCTGATCTGGCCATCCTTCTTAGGCACGACGTGCAGCGCGCTTGCCCATGGACTCTTTGATGGCCTACATATACCTAAATCTTGCATTAACCTAAATTCTTCTTGTACTATTTTATATCTATGCGGTGGCAACGGCCTAGCACGGGAAAACACGGGAGGGCCTGTAGTTTCTATGTGATGGTATGTATTATGGCTAGGGGGGTCTTTGTACGAAATCGGTTTAGTTACTTCTGAGAATTTTTCAAGCAAATCTTTGTACGGATTGTCATGTTGAATGCTAGATATGGTAAATTCGGAACATTTCACTGTAGTTGCTTCCCTACTTATTTTAGTGAGACCGTCAATCAACCTTTTGTTGTGTAAGTCTACGACTAATTGGTGTGCTCTTAAAAAATCTGCCCCTATGATTGGCTGTTTCACATCGCAAACTATAAATGACCATTTGTAATTTCTATTTAATCCTAAGTTTAATTCTATAGTCACTACACCGTAGGTTTTTATTTCCGTGTTATTAGCTGCGTAAAGTTTATATGTACATGAAGGGCAGAGGGTCATATTGTAAAATAAAAGAGGTTCTTTCAATATTAAGGAACTATTTATTCAATAGACCTTATACGAAACTGCACTTAATCAGTTTCCATAATTATTAATTTAACACCTTATTAAAATAGCTATGACACCCAGTAATACAGTCACAGTATTACAGTTCATATAAAAGAGTATCAATGTACAGTGAGGCAGAGTTATAATAATTGAGAGCAATACGACCTGTGCACCGGGCCACGCCTGAACTTAGAATGCCAATTCGCCGCCGTGCGGCGTCTTTTATACGGAAGTATTGGAGGTGGGGCAACGACGTAGCACGCTACGACGTAGCGCGCTCTAACTCCGCCCACCAGCAATGAGGTGGGAGAATGGCGTAGCGTGCTACGACGCTACGGCGCTATCGCGTAGCCCAATGCACGTGCCACTCACAATATGACGCCGACACGGCCATACTGACGTGCGGACGTCCTCGTACGCTCAGCTGACAATGTCTCATCCAGAACTTGAAAAACTGATTAAGTACCGTTTGGTCATCCTGATTGTTTCTGGTCCGGTCTACTTAGACCCTTCAGATATTTAACCACTTGGTCCAGTCTATTATGACTCTTCAAGGGTGATCTCTTGGTCCGGTCAACTTCTGACCCTACAAGATCAGCCTCCTGGTCCAGCAATTGTTTTGCCCTTCAGGTGTATCCCTTCAGTTAAACTGGACCGGATCTAGCTAGGCCGAACAAGTATCGTTTCTTTAGCTTAATTAACAAATAGCTCAATACTTTGGTTGATTTACAAGTGCTTCTGTTACAATATTAACTGATTCAGGGCCAATAGATTCTACTGAAACAGCATGTTAACCACGGTTTCTACAACCTGCACTGGTAGATATAGTGTCACTTTTGGCAGACAAGGTATCATTATTGGCAGAGATAGTACCACTATTAGGAGACTGAATATCATCATTGTTAATCTGTTCCCTAGTCTCGTGGACAAGAACATCTATGTTATTCTTCGCCGACACGTCATCCTTATCATAACATTCTGCGAATTCCAGAAAGAATGACTGACCACGGGGTACTTGTAAGTTTTTTGTGAGAGTATTTGTAGACTATTCTTTCCATTAATGTGTTACAATTCGTACCAATCGTTTTCTTCCAAAATAGCGGTGATTTTAAAGGGGCCTTTGTATTTACGGTCCTGTTTCATTTGGTGTCTTTTTTTGAATTTAACAAAGGCAAAATCACGTACTGAAAAGCATTTTACCATAGCTTTATCCTTGTTAAATGATAAATGACTTTATTTTTGCAAGTAGGTTTGTACAAACACTTTTACACGTCAATCATATTTTTTTTTTTAACTAGATGTGGTCGGCGTTTCCTATCTGACTACTCTGAGAAGAAAGGCCGAAACAAACTCAGAGGTCACAGTCTCTTTTAAAGTCCAGACATAATCTTGGTCACATCATGTGAAGACCATGTGGATTGGTGTCTGAAGTGGTATTTTAAAGAAAGAACCACTCAGATTGAGTGGACTTGTCCAATCAGTGCACGCATTTGTCAGTAAATCGACCTGTGTCGTATTGGACCAGCTTTTTTTATACCAACAGAAGAATCGGATAATGGTTTCGAGGTTTAAACGAGATCAGGATGATTAGTAGAAACTCTTGTTATCTCTAATGAACCCTTAATACCAAAAATTAATTTCAAGGGCGTGAGCCCTGTTGCTCTACAACGAGTACCAGCTACTAATTGGATATTGTCTACATGATCTTACCATAAGCTACCAGAATCTATAGCAAACATACTTTTTAAGGTCCTCATGACACGCTCGACCTGGCTATTGGCCAGGCAAACCAGTGGATATTAATTGTAAATCGATACGATTATCTTTACAAAAATTCTTAAATTCAGTATTGTCATATGACCTACCGCGATTTGCAACTATTCTTTTAGGAGCGCCAAACGAGGTCACTGCATTTTTTTTTGTGATTTAATAACTAACAAGACGGATTTTGTAAAGCCATCAATAATCACGGAAAAATATTCCTTGCGCTCGCTTTTTAACACGTTTTTTCCTGTGAGTTTACCAGTTAAATCTAAATTAATTATATGCCATGGAACGGCAAATTTTGGGATTGGATGTTGACCGACCTGCTGCATACGGGGGACCTTTGGAAGCCTTACAAGCGACGCACGAACCTCCATAGGTTTTAACAAGTATTGACATATTTTGAAACCAATAAAGATTGTATAATTTATCGAAGATTTTTTTTTATAACCTAGTTGTGTTATTTCGCTGTGTACTCGATTAATTATTTACCATGTTAAAGGGTGTGGCAATATTGGTGACCATTTAGTGGTTTTATAACATTCGATTTTACGATGCCCTGTCTAATATCGATAATGTGCGTGATATTTCAGACAGCAAGTCATTTGAGCGAAATTTGGATATAATGTCTCATATTTCGGAATCACGTTATCTACAGATAACGAAATCCTCTCCAGTTCAGACAAATTTACAATTTTAGCTGCCTTATGAATAAAATATGTGTCAGCATGATTACGTGAAAGGAAGTCTAGATGTGCCATATTTTTTCCCTCTTTATAGATGATATCAAAGTCATATGACTGCAAAATTGTCCACCTATGTACTCAGGGGTTAGGTCCTTTTTGTACTGAGAGGCCTTTAAGGCGTTACAGTCAATAAAAACCGTAAAATTACGCCTTAATATGGGTTATATCGAAAATATGTGGCTAGGCCATATAAATTGTTGGTACTGAGCAGCAGTGCCTGGAGGAGGGATATTTTTTAGAGCTTCAATCTTATGGGGATTTGGTCTAATTTTTCCAGGGGATATTCTGAAACCCAGATATTCAATTTTTCGGCTTTATACATGAACATTTTTTTTAAAGTTATATCTAGAAATCTATTTAAACGAGACAACTTTTTTGAACGGTCTCTAATGCAGAAAGTACGTCATCCATGTAGATCAGTATTTTATCGTCATTTAGAGGTTTAAGTCCAGTATTTATAGCTCTTTGAAAAACCTGCGAAGCATTTCATAAACCAAATGGCATAGTGAGGTACTCAGACTGACCCGTTATGGACGCAAATTTGGTGATCGATTCGATCACTAACTAGTAGTAAAGGATAGCTGTCTGGTCGAGTATTGCTATTGAGTTCCTGGTAATCAACGCACATACGATCGGTACCGACCTTTTTTATTTATTAATAATGTAGGACTCGCGAAAGGCAAAGAACTTTCACGAATTGTGTTAGCATCTAGTAATTCTTGTACTTTGTCATTAACGATTCGTAACTCGAGATATGAGGAGTATTTAGTGAGTATTTCAATCAAAACTTCATTTTCTTTACCGGTAAGATCTTTGTCAATAGAATTAATGTCAAGAGACATTTCTAATATAGAGCTAAGATTTGCTTTTTTTTAAGTTAAGGCAGCTTTATTATCCACAACGGATATTGCTTGTCTAAAATGTCGTGACCTATTAATAAGTTAACGTTTTCATTGAAACATTCGTCAGACAATACTTGATATGTAACGTCGAGAAGAAAGTTTTGTACCACGGTTGGGCATTGTATTTGGATTGAGCAATTAACATCATCATCAGGAGAGTCTCGTCTGAGTGACTATCGGGAGATACCAGCCTGACGGTACATCTAAATGACCATCAACTTAGATCAGCTTGACGAGAACTGACTTCTCTCGAGAACATTGGACCAATTAACATTATTACAATCAATCCCCTTTAAAGGTTCATGAAACTTTTCACCAGTAAGAAGACCACAGTTACTTTCATGAAGATACACCCAGATCCAGAGTCAAATATGAAAGGAATTGCATACCACTTATTTCCAAAACACCACGCGCTGCTCTGCACACAGGTTCAATTGTTTGCTGGTGTTGCTCGGTGTGGGGATCTCTTTTCTTCTTCCAGCGTTTAAGGCAAGTGGTGACCACGTGGCTAGCCTCACCACATTTGAAGCAGGTTATTCCAGAGTTCGTCTGTGGGGTTTTTGCTAAAACAGGTACCTTTTGAAGCAACGTGCCGACATTCCTGCCTTCGTTGACCGACCTTCCCGCAGAACTTGCAGTTTCCCCGAAATTGAGTTGATTGACAGGACGTTTTCGTGTCTGATTCGGACGTGCCCGGTTCTTCGTTTCTTTCACGGTGAATTTTGTCATCGCACCATAATAGGACAGATAGCAGAACCGGTCCGGTAAATTTGCATCAGGAAACTTTTCAACAAGTTTTCCTAACTCGCCTGGGGTTTCTTTGTTATCAATTTATGATTGTGATTAAATTCAAATTATCTTGCATTGTCATGGGTTTGGAAAATTTAGAGACCAGCATTTTCGTAATAGTATCTCATGAACTATTATCTGGATTAATTCTTGTAAAACACATGGCGGCGCGGGTCTTTAGAGAGTGAGCGAGGGCTAAAATAAGGTCTACACCTTCTGGCTTCTTACTGTCGATTACAATCTCACTTAATGCACACCAGTTGATAATGTTGGTTTCAGTTACATCAGGATCGAAAGGAACCAACATCGATTGCATACTGGGTGTCATGTGGCGAGGTGTCAAAGTATCTGCACTTATTTTTTATTGATTCTATACTACCCAAAAAAATTACATTTGTTCCCGTATTAGATTGCCAGCAGTCCCAGATAAAGGTGGGAGTGGGTTTCATCCCACTTCTGATGAAGGGCAGAGGGTCATATTGTAAAATAAAAGAGGTTCTTTCAATATTAAGGAACTATTTATTCAATAGACCTTATACGAAACTGCACTTAATCAGTTTCCATAATTATTAATTTAACACCTTATTAAAATAGCCATGACACCCAGTAATACAGTCACAGTATTACAGTTCATATAAAAGAGTATCAATGTACAGTGAGGCAGAGTTATAATAATTGAGAGCAATACGACCTGTGCACCGGGCCACGCCTGAACTTAGAATGCCAATTCGCCGCCGTGCGGCGTCTTTTATACGGAAGTATTGGAGGTGGGGCAACGACGTAGCACGCTACGACGTAGCGCGCTCTAACTCCGCCCACCAGCAATGAGGTGGGAGAATGGCGTAGCGTGCTACGACGCTACGGCGCTATCGCGTAGCCCAATGCACGTGCCACTCACAATATGACGCCGACATACACTCTTGTTTGTGCTTTGTTTTCACTTTACTTACTGGTATCACTGATACATTCGCACCCGTGTCCACTAAATACACAATTCCCGTTTTGAAGTCTTTCACACAAAGTCGGTGGTTTCCCGCGGCACAATCGTCCACCGATGCTGACTGCACCGCGTCTAGTTTTCCTGTTTCTGCTGCTTCTTGGTCCAGCTACACGGTGCTTCACAGGTCCGCGCGTTGTTCCTGTAGCGGAAATGATATCTGCATAGCCAGTCGGGAGATTCTGGTGTGCGCCGCGTTCGGCTTTTGGATCTAGGACGTTGTTGCCATCGTCTGCCGCCCGAGTTGTCTTTTCGCCTCCTGATCTCATTAATTTCTCCGCGTAGTTCTTTCATTTCCATTGTTAATTCTTTTAGGTGGCTGGCAATACTGTCATCTGTTGATGTGCTGGGTGTAATAGACGCGACCGCGCCGCTTCCCAAGGTTTCTAGTATTTTATCTGCCTTCCTAGCCAGATCCTCCAACTTGGTGTCTTCGCTCATTGCTAACATTGCGCGTACATTAGGTGTTAGCTTGTCCAGCCACAGCCTCTTCAATGGTTCTTCTGTCACGCTGCATTTCTTCGCCAAGGCCGACATTTCTCTGAGTAATTGCGACGGTTTTTGGGTTCCCAGGTCTGTGTCATGCATTAATTTGTGAAATTGTTTATCTGTACTCTCTTCATATACTGACAATAAGCGTTTTTTAATTGTTTCATATTTGGCCGTATCCGGCGGAGCTTCTATGATGTCGGTTACTTGGCGTACAACGTCTGTTGGTAATTTTGCGAGCACCATTTCGTACTTTTGGGTGTCGCTTTGCTTCTGTGGTGCCATAATTGCCTCGAACTGGATGAACCATGATCTTGGTATCTCTCTCCAAAATTCGGGAACTCTCATTTGCACTGTTACCATTGATACGTCTCCAGTGGTCGCTGCCCCGGGTTGGCCGATTAACGCTTGCGGGTTCATCTTGAAAACGGTACACACGCGTCGCTTTACTTTGCTAAAGCACGTTACGTTTCACTTTGCCACGCGGTCTAATCGCCTCTGCCTCGTAAGCTTTTTGAGTCGCCTACCCTGTTGCTACGTGTTTAACAACGCGGAATCTTTAAATCGTCGAAAGGTCACCAGTGTTGTGCGTGTTATGTTGTCGGTGAGATAAATAAAGATTCGGACTACAAGGAAATAAATTGTCTTTATTTCAAGTTCCACAATACTTTGTTATAGCTAACTAGGTACTATGTATGCGTCGAGGCAGGGCGGTGATATGTAGGCGACTGGCGAGCCGATTGCCCGCTCCCACATACTTCGTCAATAATGCAACTCAGCATATTACCATTACTAAGCCGCCACAGTCTTAACTGTGGTTTTCGCCACAGCCAGACCGGCGCCCGCGCTGGTACCCGCGGCGTAAGCTGCAGGGTGTCCAGGGGCAAGAGTAGTGCGAGCACCACTCTTGGGAGCTTCATCGGCTTTCGCCTCTACTCCGAGTTTGTTGGTTTTAACTGGGGTTAAGTTATCCATGTTAAAAGTTGTGAAAGGATTCGTCTCTCTGGCTCCCACCCTCCATGGAGCCCGCACCTGGGAACGTCTTGCTATAAAAAAAAACCGGCCAAGTGCGAGTCGGACTCGCGCACCGAGGGTTCCGTACAAACCTGCAGGTCATCATCATCATCATTCGTCATCATCGTTTATGAAATTAAATGTTTTTTTTTTTAATTTTTATATTTGAGTTGACTGAATGAAAGGTAAATTGTGGTTTACGATTTATGACGTATTAAAAAAAAACTACTTACTAGATCTCGTTCAAACCAATTTTCGTTGGTAGTTTTCATGGTAATGTACATCATATATTTTTTTTAGTTTTATCATTCCCTTATTTTAGAAGTTACGGGGGGGGGACACACATTTTACCACTTTGGAAGTGTCTCTCGCGCAAACTATTCAGTTTAGAAAAAAATGATATTAGAAACCTCAATTTCATTTTTAAAGACCTATCCATAGATACCCCACACGTAAGGGTTTGATTAAATTATTTTTTTGTGTTTCAGTTCTATGTATGGGGAACCCCAAATATTATTGTTTTAAAAAAAAAATGATATTAGAAACCTCAATATCATTTTTAAAGACCTATCCATAGATACCCCACACGTATGGGTTTGATGAAAAAAAAATTTTTGAGTTTCAATTCTATGTATGGGGAACCCTAAATATTATTGCTTTTTTTCTATTTTTGTGTGAAAATCTTAATGCGGTTCACTGAATACATCCACTTAACAAGTTTCAATAGCACAGCTCTTATAGTTTCGGAGAAAAGTGGCTGTGACATACTCGGACAGACAGACAGACAGACAGACAGACATGGCGAATCTATAAGGGTTCCGTTTTTTGCCATTTGGCAACGGAACCCTAAAAAGCTCGAACGTTAGGATTACCAGAGAGATATAGGGGCGCAAGGCTGGTTTACAGTGCGACATCGGGTGCTCGATCGGGTTGGCCCCCAACGAGCTGAACAACCCTCTCTTACACCGTCAGCATGACCTTTACCTACCGCTTCGGTCATCCGAGGACAACCTCCGCGGACCTCACGCACCTCGCCTGTGGCCCTCTGACGGGACACTGTGGCCATTTCCCTACCCCTGGCTAGTGGGTAGGGCCACCGTTTCGCTTGAAATCCAGACCAAAGGGGGCGTGTTGCCTCACGGACACATAACAACCAGCGCCGTTCGGCTCAACCCCCCAGGACTCCTTCATCCCCGCTCACGGCGCTGAACTGCGCAGGTCCTAGCGCAGGTGACTGGTGCCTCCTAACTCGCCATCAGCTGCTTTTAGTGACAGTCGAGCCCGCCACCACCCACTCACAGGGTGGTCACGTTCCGGAGTGGAAGTTAGGCAGGTGGGAGTTGGGTGGAGATTGGGGATTTGGGTGGGATAGTGTGAGGAGGGGTTGTGGTATTTTGGGGCAGGAAGGGGGTTGGGGACAGGGAATGAGGGTTTGTGCGGGAGTGGGGAGGGGAGAAAGGTGAGGTAAAGTCGCCTGGCGGTTTCAGTTACGTCTATTTCATAAGGAATTAGACCAAGAACGGGGTGGCAACCTCGTGAAGGTGTATCCGCCAGATTTGCCTTGAGGATCTACACGACTTCAGCGCTCTCCCTCAAGACCCCGCCACTCTGCTGCCTCTGAGGGAGGCGGCAGAGTAGGACTGCATCTATACTACCAAGCAAAGCCAAGCAAAGCGTGTCGTTGTGCAACCGCAAAAGCATAAATACAGACCCCCCCCAAAAAAAAAAAAGATAGTTTATAATCTGTTCATAAAATACAAAACAGCCACACTTATTAATAGGATACGATAATGATGTCATCAACCTACACCGACTGCATTAGATGCATTCCAGAGAGTTTGACAGCTGCTGCTCTTTTATGTGCGGTCATAGTACATACATACATAGGTACGCAAGCGTATCTAAGTTGGACCGAGAAACTCCGAACAAAAAGCAGAAACAAGTAAAAACAGAAAGTACCAACAACATGGTAATAGTTATTTGTGCAACAAGAGAGCAAAGTCGTTTTTTGCTGCGAGTGATTCTAAAGTTAAAAACGACAAGCAGAAAGATCCAAGAAGGGTAAGCAGAGTCGCTCGGTATTGAGAGCGACGAAAGGCGCTATGGTGGACCAAAAACAGCAGGGACCATCGAAGCACACGTGCGATGAGGACGGCTTCATCAAGGTGGAGAGAAAGAAAAAGAAGCCTACTTATCGCAACCAGTGCGGGACAGCGCTGGCAGGACCCAACATGCTGCTACGTCCTGCAGTACCGTCGACGCAGCTGTACGTGTCCCGTTTACACCACTCTACGAAGACTGAGGACATCGTCGAGTACATACGGGTGAAGACCAGCTGGACCTTGAGGGTGGAGAAGTTGGAGGCGCGCCATAATACCAACTTTAATTCGTTTGTGGTGCGCGTTCCAACCCAACATTTGGTGACCTTTCTCAAGGAAGAGTTTTGGCCGAAAGGTGTGCTGTATCGGCGATTCCGAGGCCGGCTACGCGACACCTCGCAGCGTAACACGACGCCGTCACTTCGTGTGCAGTAGTTTTTTAAGTATATTGTTTAAAATATGTATTAGTTTATTATTGTTTTATATTTATATGTGTATTGTGTTTTATGGGCCTTTAGTTGCCTGAAATAAAGGATAAAATAAAATAAAAATAATAATAAAACAAAATCGTAAACAGAACTTAAAACCTTAATAAAGCCTCTAGGCATAAAGGGCGTGCCCGCTTACATATACGATGCAAATGATACTTATACACAATAAATGAAATGAAAAGAAAATAAAAATAAACTAACAAAAGCAGTTAAATAAAAACAAAAAAAAAAAAAAAACTATTATATGAACTACCCATATAAACCGTCGGTAGGAAGACTAATTCTGGATTGAAAGAACATAAACATTGTCTTGAGTTGATCACAGCGACCAACTATTCTTATCGTTTAAGTAGTCGTTGATAGAATAGTATGCCTTTGAACAAAGGTTGGATTTTACTTTAGCTTTAAACTCATTAAACTGCAAATCTAGCAAAGCAGAGGGAAGCTTGTTATAAAAGGTAATACCAAGACCAACAAAAGAATTATGAACCTTATGAAGCCGGTGAAACGGAGCACGTAGTTTATCCCTACTTCTAGTGTTAATATTATGAATATCACTATTTTTAGTGTACAAGTGTATATTTTGCCTAATATATAAGAAAGATGAATTGTGATGCCACCGTAAGAATACCAATATCTTTACATAAACAAATCTCTCAGAGAAACTCTAGCACCTAGTTGGTAAATCGCTCGAACAGCTCGTTTTTGAAGAACCAAAATATTCTGAATGTCCGCGGCTTTGCCCCATAGCAGAATGCCGTAGGACATTATGCTATGAAAATAACTAAAATAGACTAATCGAGCTGTATCAACGTCCGTGTACTGTCTAACTTTCCTTACGGCGTAGGCGGCCGAACTGAGCCTTCCCGCTAGGCTTGATATATGTGATCCCCACTGAAGTTTGGCGTCTACTGTTATGCCCAGAAAAACTGCCGAGTGTACAGTTTCAAGCACCTCATTATCTAAAACGACATTGGGTCCCAGATTCCTAACATTCGGTAAGGCGAACTTTATACATTTCGTTTTCTTAGCATTAAGAACTAGGTTATTTGTGGTAAACCAATCCGTAACCATTGAGAGCGCACTATTCACGTCATCAAAATCTTTTCTATTCCTGTCTACTTTAAAGATAAGTGAGGTATCATCAGCAAATAGTACATTGTCACAGATATTCTTTAAATAGAATGGTAAGTCGTTAATATACACTAAGAATAAAAATGGACCCAGTATTGAGCCTTGAAGTACACCTAACTGAACTAGTAGCCCGGAAGATTTTACTCCATTTACATCTACACATTGGTGCCTATTTTGCAAATAAGAACTTATGACATTGAGAGCTTCGTTTTGAACACCGTAATGACGTAGTTTACGCAAAAGTGTGTCATGGTGAACGCAATCAAAAGCTTTGGAGAGATCACAGAAAACCCCGATAGCATTTTGCGAGCTCTCCCATGCGTTGAAAATGTGTTTCAGCAGAGCAACACCCGCATCTGTTGTCGAACGACCTTTTGTAAAGCCATATTGCTCATTATGAAGGAGGCTATTTAAATTAAAATGTCTTAGCAACTGCTTGAGTATTAATTTTTCAAATATTTTACTAAATGCAGGTAAGATAGAAATGGGCCTAAAATTGCCAACGTTATTTTTATTACCTGTTTTAAATAATGGTATGACTTTACTACTCTTCATGAGGTCAGGAAAAGATCCTGAATCAAGACATTTATTAAAAGTTATAGCTAGATAGGGGGCTACGATGTCTATTATATTACTTAACAGTTTAACGGAGATGCCCCAGTAATCTCCAGTGTTTTTTGACTTAAGTGTGTTAAAAATATTCGAAACTAAATAAGCGACTACATCTGGGCACACTACTATGCAAAAGGTTTTCAGCTTTAGACGGGGAGGAATTTAAGGAGCAAGTCGTAGTTATAGGTATGTTGGCAAAAAACTCATTAAATGTCTCAGCTACGTCGGCAGCTTTATTAACCAATTTGTTGTTAATCATAATCTCTAGTTTTTTTTCCTGTTTAATCGATTTACCCGTTTCATTGTTAATAATTTTCCAAGTGGTTTTTATTTTATTACTGGATTTTTTTATGGTATCGCTTAAAAATTTAGATTTAGCGAAAGCACAGATTTTTTTAAATAACTTTGAATAATTTCTGACTTACTCTAGAAAAGAAGTATCAAATATATATTTTTTTAAACCATATAACTCGTATAGTCTCGCTCTACTTTTATAAATACCTGGAGTAGCCCGTTGGTTGAAGCTAACAGAGGTGCTATTAATGTCAATAGTTTTGGTCTTGCAAGTAGATTGGTATTCTTTTTGTACAATATCAAAAAGGGCTCCATAGATTTCATTAGGAGTCTCGTGTTCTACTATGGATGGTGTAATCCTATGAGCAATATTATTTTTAAATTTGTTGCAACGACTAACTGTATAAGGCCTGCATTCTATTTTATGCGGCTTTTTAAGTAATGGCAAAGGGAAGCTGGCTAATAATCCACAGTGGTCAGACGTTAAGTCACTTAACACTAACTTATTATTGGAATCACAATCACTAAATATATTATCAAGACAAGTCGAAGACGATGCTGTGATCCTAGTAGGTTCGAAAAACAAGTTTATTAAATTAAAAGACTTAAACAGATTGAGCAGTCTAATACTTAATGGAGTAACATCTAAAATATTAATATTGAAATCTCCACATAAAATTATACATTTATTAATTGATTTTAATTTATTGAATGAGTCCTCCATGACTGACTCGAATCGAATAAAATCCCCAGAGGGCGGACGATAAACGCATATTATGACGTAACGCTCTAGTTCAACACAAGACAACTCAATAGTGCGCTCGATGGAAAGATTAACTAAATGTAAACGTTGTTTACATTTCAACTTGTTTGAAACAAGAACTAATGATCCACCGCGTATAGCACTTTTTCTCACAAATGCACTTTGCACAGTAAAAAAATCATCATTCATAAACACTACTTCATGTTCTTTCAACCAGTGTTCAGTCAAACATAATACCTGAACATCATGGTTTTCGATAAATAAACTTAACTCTAGTTCTTTGCCAGACAAACCCTGCATATTTTGATGAACAACATTCAACACATGCAGCTTACCCCTTGTCGCACCTAACAGTTTAAACTACTAGGTGTATCAAAAGTGGTGTTAGTACCACTACTAACAGCAATCGATGGTACGCTACAGGTACCAGTGTGACGGTGTAAATTTTATGCTAAAAGATTAGCAATTTGTCTCCTACAACTAGGTGGCAAATACATAGTGTAATTTGTCAATTTGTAATCAGTAATAAATTGATTACAATCAAAATATAAAATAGCGTCACTGTGACGACTAGTCCTATTATAAATTAACATATTTAAATTATAAATGTGCCTGTTTTGCTCCTTAGACAAGTATTGCGAGTAAGGCAAAGCACAGAAAACAAATTTACAATGATTGGTCTCATTGAGATGTAACATCAAATGGACACATTGAATTATTTCTTTTCTTCTAACATTTAAACTATCCCCATATAATAATACTACAGTAGAACCAGGGTTTATTTTTGACAGTTTAATTTTACTTAATAATTGGCTAATACTGGCACCGGGTGAACAATTATTAATTACATACTGTTGTGAACACTGATTAAATATGCTACCATAACCTTGACCGAATTGACCTGAACCTTGATTATCTGGGGTTAAGGTTTCTGTTTCGGTGGCGGATTGAGAAGGAACAACGGTGAACGTTGGTGACTCTGATCGGCTTTCTGACTGTGCGTCGTTGGAAGTGGATGGGCGTGGGTGAAACCAAGGATCCGAGGTCGAATTCAGACTTATTGTTTCCACTATACGCTTACACATTTTCGACTTATTTTCTATTGAGTCTTCAATATAGCCTTCTGCAACCGTATTGGACTTCCACCCGCCATGACGTTTTAACCCTTAATTTGATAGTGTGTAATATACTGAACATCAATTTTGAAAAAATATACAGCAATTTATTTAAACGATATTTTATAAATTGTATTTCCAAAAGTTTCTGTGTAAACTATTGTAATGTATATAAAACTAGCTTTTGCCAGCGGCTTCGCCCGCGTGGAGGTCGGAAAATATCCCGCGGGAACGTACTATCGGGATAACCCTATATGTTAATCCAGGTTATGAACTATCTGTGTGCCAAATTTCATCCAAATCCGTCCAGTAGTTTTTTCGTGAAAGGGTAACAAACATACACATACACAAACATCCATCCTCACAAACTTTCGCATTTATAATATTAGTAGGATTACTAGCACTTGCGCTTGCCCTTGGCTGGTTAGTGGCCGCCAAAATGTCAGGGAGGACGGTCGTGCCGCGACCGCTCTCGGTAAGTCCCGATTTATTTGTTATTTTATTATGCAATGATTATTCATGACTTATCATTATATTTTATAAGACCTGTAAATATGTGAATTTAAAGTAAAATTACAATAGCTATTATAGATTTTTCGTAATATGCATCGAAATTCGCGTGTCCAGTATGTTTCGCATTGCCAAGTTCGTACTATTTTAGTGAGATTTTGTGATGTGTAGACACTGCTAATTAGTTAGAAAAGTAACTTTTAAAATAATTTTATGAACTACTATGCTTATTTCGTATGTGTATTTTTTTTTTCGTGTATGTAATATTATTTGCAGGTCTTCAAACAAACATTACGCGCGTCAACGTTATCGGCACTAGTGCCACCAATAACGCTACATCAGACGTAGAAAGTCAAACAAGTTCTGATAAAGAGAATATAATAAACACAAACCTCCAAGAAATTAACGAGTGGTCTTCTGACGCACCATCTGTACCATCGTCACTAGAAAACTTGAATATTTTGGATAGTGATGAAGAGAGGAATAATAATAATTCTGAAAATAAGATACCAAATAGCGAGTCAGAAGACCAAGAACTTGCAGTACCTCTAACGCTAATTATCAGCCAAGTTTTACCGTCGACCAGCCGGGTAAATTTTGATAATATTCCAACTTTGTCATCCAAGAAACCTTAAGCTTAGGAGCTAAAGTTGACGTTGCTTTATGCAAGACAATACAGACTCAAGCCTACGTCGTGTATTTTGATAGTTATTTTTCTACATTAGAATTAAAAGACATCTAAGAAACGAATGTGGTATTTTTAGTCTAGGCACTATACGCCAAAACAGGCTAAAAGGTTGCGAAAAACTACTGATGAGTGACAATTTAAAAAAAAAGAAAGGTTGAGGGTCTTATTGTCAAGTAGTTGACAATAACCATAAGATGGCGATAGCGGTAGTAAAATGGTATGACAATAAGGTGGTCACTCTACTCAGTAGGTACGTACACTGATGCTTACCCAGTGGGAAAAATAAAGAGGTACAGCAAGGAAATGAAAGCCCGAGTTTACGTGGGCTGTCCGGAACTTATAAAGCACTATAATAACCACATAGGAGGCATCGATCTCGCCGATATGCTGATTGCATTATACCGGACTACTTACAAGAGCCGACGTTGATATACTTACTGCAATCTTTGCTCAAATGCTCAACATTTGTGTGAACAACGCCTGGTTAGTTTATCGCAGGGATTGCAGTAAACGGGCACTGAAGCATATGGCTTTGAAGTCTTTCGGTGCCAATTAGCAAGAGAGTTACGGAATAAAAGGAGATTACTTATATCTGTAAACAACAACTGTTGATCAGATGCTAGTGTGCCGATATTATGGTATTGGTCATTACCCTAGATTTGGAGAGTCATACGATTGCTGCAAACTATGTATAAAAAATAAGAGTGATGTGTATTGTGTAAATTGCAATCAACGGCTGTATTTAGTTCGCAAAAGAAATTGTTTTTATAATTACCATATTAAGTAGTATGTCGACGGATTATTATTATATTGAAGAATAATTGTTACATATCTTTTCGTTTAGACCACCCATTCCCAAAGTGGGCGATACGCCCCCTTGAGGGCGCTGCAGTGCCTAAAGGGGGGTGGTAAGAGACTTTCTAAAAAAAATGGGGGCGTTGTGTAGACTCACCCATTTTTTTAGAAAGTCTCTTACCACCCCTGTAGGCCCTGCAGCGCCCACAAGGGGGCGTTATCGCCCACTTTGGGAATGGCTGGTTTAGACTGATTGTATTATTGATCTCACGTAGAGTAGCTGTAAGTTAAAAATTAGTGAAATGTTCCTTATTACCTGTTATTAATTTCATAAATAAAGATTTTGTAAGACATTTTATAGATTTTTTTTTTAAATAAACTAATAAAATAAAAATATGACATTTTCTTGCGTTTTATTATCTTAAAATGTATTACTTGCATTCAATAGAAATAATTCCTAGAAAGCAATAATGCGGCAATGTTCATTATACTGCACATCAAAATTATTGACAACTTTACTGCAAACCTGGCAAGGTCCAGCATACTGAACATGCATTTTCAGGAAATGAGAATATACCAGATTTTTTAAATTATTTTTTCGTGTCCTAACAACTCCTAGTTAAGCCAAAAATGCAAAAAGAAACCAAATTTTTCATAATTTTTTCTCTTGCCAAATTAAGGGTTAAAGTGGTGAGATCAGCTCCGGAATCAGCCAAGAGCGTTGCCGAAGTTCTCCGAAAGCAGTGACCCGTGTTTAGCTGAGGCTCTTCCAGTTTTAAGAAAGTGGCAATTTCTCGCGGTATAGCACCTATTTTATTTACTCCCATAGGCTGTCTTGAGCATTTCATCATCATCAGCCTATAATGTTCCCACTGCTGGGACACAGGCCTCCTCTCAGTGAGAGGGAGTGGGCCATAATCCACCACGCGGGCCCAGTGCGGGTTGGTATTGGTATTGTACGAAAAATCGGCCGGTTTTTATATTGGCTGGACCTAAATGTTGGTATTTTTCTACAATAGTTAGGTACATATTCTTCGCGTACGACAAAAGACCTGTCAAGGTTCGTCTTCGTATTTTTCAATTTTACTAACAGTAATTTATCTGAATGCTTTTCGATATTATTAACTGTTAGCTGCAATAGCTCGTTATTCCGACACGCTCCACTAATTCCTATGATCAGTACAACCTGTAATGAAAATATTACGTAATTAATATGCATAATTTAACATTTACAGCATCTTTTACATATCTTATTAAATATTTTAACAGTATAGCTAATTAAGCCAGACTAGGATTCATTGCGCCTCCTAAAATTAGTAGTAGGCAGTAAGTACCTTTATACAAAACAGTCTACACACAAATTTTAATAACTAACAACATAGATTCATAGGTACCACTTACTTTAGCGGCAAGAAAATTGCAGTCCGGAGCTTCATTAAGAAATTTTTCTATGTTATGATGGGCCGTGAAAATTTTAGACTTTTTAGCCTTATGCCCAACTGACATTCTTTTTAGAAAAGATACGAGTTTTGCGTATGTTTCAATATGCACGTTATGTTTTTTTTTTTAAAGTAGCTTTCAACATTAAGTAAATACTCCACATTGTAGATGATCGCCTCGTCTGTGATAAATCTAAAAACTAAGATAGCAACACCGTTTCCGAAAAACTGCTTGCGCCCTTTGTAAGTTTCCATTTATTGAAGACATGGTATGCTTTCAGATATTTCTCGCGAGACTTCTCAGGTAGGAAACTTAATTCTGCATTAATAACTTGTTGTTTTAAATCTTCCGGTATTAAAATACTGTTCTCGTCGCTAGTTTCAATCATATTTTACGATTATTTTAATATTTTTTAACTTATTCAACTCTTTACGCCAGCTACGAAATTTTATTCCCGCTCTTTTATTTTAACTAAGGCGTGTTCGGAAATAGCACCCATGATATTTTATTATTTAAAATATTTACGTAACATTATTGAAACTAGAAATAAATATTTATAGGTTAAATATCAGTTTTATTTGCAGTAAATACTTATTTTCGTTTAAATACAACAATAAGTTAATAATTCAATAAATTACATTAATAGACATAATTATCTTTTTGCAACATTTCTTTAGTTAGTACAAATTTCCGAACGTGTTTGTCTTTTTTTTTTTTTTTTTTTTTTTTTTTTTTTTTTTTTTTTTTTTGGATGGGAAATCATCAAATGACTTCTCCCGCTCTGGGCAGAGCGGGAGGGCGTGTCAGACTTTTACTGACTAAAACCCACCCGTGTTCCTTCAGTTGCCCATGTGCCAGGGTCACGGTACCTCTTTCGAACAATCGCGCGACCCCGGCAGGCATCGGTCCTAGCAGACCCCTTCAGTGTTGCTGACATGTCTTTGAGGCGCGCGTGGAACACTACGCGCCGTCGACCCGAGCCTGGTCCTTACCGGGCGGCGAGCTACCCATTGCTCGCCACCCGCAAGCTCGCGCCTACGGTGGCCGGGAGTCTGCTATCGACTCCCGACGCCCGGGGCGTCTCCTCCTGCGGCGGCTAGGGACGTGAGGGCGCAGAGACTGCCACTCCCTCACGCGCCCCGCTTCCTCCTTCGCGAGCATTACTGCTTCGCAGAAGGAGGTGACGGCTTCCCATGCCCTCTCGCTCCCAACCATGGCTCGCACCAGGGCCGGACGCGAGAGGTCGCCGCCGCCAATCGCCTCCACGAGGACACGGCGGTGCTCCGCCCAAGCAGGGCACACCTCCACCGTATGCTCCACCGTGTCCTCCAGACGATCCTCGCAATGGAAACACCCGGGCGTTTCCTCCCGCTTTATCCTGAACAGGAACCCACCGAAACGTGTTTGTCTTTGAGGTCGAATTCAAAATCGGAACTTCGAAAGGGCTGGTCTTTGTCTCTCTCTCTTTCTAATGGCGGGAAAGAGATAGAGTGTAAATGTTTCGAATTGTATGATTAACCCGATTAACCCAAAGCCGAATAAGATATTCGCGGTTTTCTGAAACCAAAAATTAAAAAGTTACTTTGTCTCACTCAGTGAGCAAAATCGCATTTTGCTAACTGATTTCAGGCAGCAAAACCTACATGTTTGAGATACTGAAGTGAAAATTATAGTTGTTTATGGTCAACTCTTCAACGCGTCTTTTATCTCATTCTGCCCTTCATCATAAAATGAAACAAAAAAAAACAGAATAAAGAAAACATATTAAAAAAGCTTTTGGTCAGTAGTCGCCCCCCTGCCTGCTGCATGTTGCATGCAAGCAAGCATGCAACAGGCATGGTTTCTGTTGCGGCTCCGGCGCTGCGAGCCTCCGGCAGTCTCACGAGAGCTCATCGTCGAGATGCTTTAACGCACCACCCGCCGTTTCGTCTTGCTGGCCGGTTTCACCAGCCAGCTTCAGCCGCGGCGGCGAGCATTACAACCTCGTCCTCCTCAACTCGTGGGCCACCTTGCCCCTCCGTGCCTACGCGATTCTAAATTACACTCTAGGGTTAGGGCAGACAACACTGCATGGATTCGGATTTACAGCGTTTCGTTTCTGTCACTAAAATCTAATCTTTAGCAAATGTTTTAGGACTAACAATTTTATAAAAAAAATATCATTCAGAAAAATACAAATTATACCGGATGACATTTTTTACCGTCTCGACCTTCATGTGGTGTGTTGTGTAACTAGAATAGAAGGCAGGAAGGCCTTCAGATTCATCGTAGGTGACTAAAGGAGCGCGGGACGCGGGCAGAAGGGGATGAGTGTGCGGCTCGTGAAAAGCTTCTACTCCGTTCACTTATTACCCCCATTTTTTTTCAAGACGCTAAAAAAAGTCACCCAGTATAATACAATACTTAGGACATATGACTTCTACCAGAGTCGCGAGATTTCGCCACTTGATGATTTCACAACCACAAAAAAAAAGATTACGAAGAAGACTCTATTTCATGCAAAATTAGGAGATTCAATTATAATAGTACTAGATACTATAACAGAAAAGTTTTAAAAGTAAAGATTATTTTGTAAAACAAAATTTAGCTAACCTGATAGTGATAATGATTTTCGCATGAACAATTTTAGAAGGAGAAAGGAAGGACCCTCCTAAGTTTCATCATGGACCTTCAGAGCCGTCATCAGAATCGTCTCAATGTAACTCCGTTCATCTTGCTTATTGGAACTAGAGCCTTAGACTAGACTCATGTGTCCATCCCATCAATATGAGGTTGGCCTTCCTTTTTATCCACAGAACAGGATTTTTTGGTGTTCCGGCGTCGAGCTCAGTGTATCAGCTCAGCGTACACTTTCCTTGGAGCCCTGAATTCTCCAACGATAACGTTTCGTCGTTAGTATGTTTTGGCTTGATCCTGTCCTAGGATCTTAACTACTAAGGCTTTCATGTTTCGAGCTAGCAACATTGACAATGGCCCCCCTAATGTCAATGTCAGTTACGACATTGACAACTGACAATTCCTCAGACCAGCTGCCGGTATCGTACAATGACTTGGAAATTGTAATTATTTTAATGTCATCTTGTGCTCGCAAACAGTGCATTTAACGAAAAAAAATATTCTTAATAATGTCCAAAGATATCACTGTTCTTACGCCAAATGGAAGGAGGCAAAAAGTACGCTGTACTCCTGATACAAGTATTTTACAGGTATAAAAATACTCAGTATTAAATCTATATTTTTCATTGCATCTTGATCCACTTCTATTAAGTTATATGAACATGTTATTCCTATTATAATCAGGATACATGCAGCACTTGCACTTGCTTACTATTAAAATAACTAAAATGTTGAAATCATAAGCTATGATTGCATCTCTTTAAAGTAGTATTTAGACCTAGTTACTACAGGTCCATCAAAATGGTTTCTGTATGTATTATAATCATAATGCTACACTGTGCACAATATATTTTCTGGACGGATTGTTAGCAGGCATGCATCCCAATTTTGACTTAATGGTGACTCTGAAGAGCATTAATTGCTGCAAAGTACCTCACGCATCACCCCCACTGACAGCTGAATTTGTTACTATGCAGAAACTGGTCTCATGTTCAGAGCCGCCACTAACTTTGTATTGCGCTGTACTAACGGATAAGATATCAATCTTGAAAGTAATGAAAAAAAGAACTCTTGAGTCAAAGCATTTATTTTAATTAAACAAATTACAGTCACTTTTGAATTGTCAAGCAGTCAGTCAGTCAGAAAAAAGAATTCCTACATTTAATAGGTTCCTGTGGAGAACAATGAGGCAAGAAACTCTATGGACACTCTTTTAAATCAAATATTATAACAAGCTGCAACTTTCGATTATTTTGTGTTACATAAGATTTAGGCAGATTCAACATATCTATGTGTTTGATTATAGGTTTTAGAAGATGTCTGCCTAAAGCAAGGTTTTCAACCATCTGACTATGATTTAAAGCATCATAACCATATTTTGGATTTAACAACTACTGTCAGGTTTTCCAATCTTCCCAACAAAGCTATGCTAGAAATGGTAGAAGCTGAAAGGAAAAGGGAAGAATCAAATGTCACCATTGGATTACAATTGGAAGATGGTAAAGTTGGAATACTTTCAATACTTTCTGAGACATCATTCAGGTGTTGAAAATTTATTACCCAAAAATTAAATGGCAAATACCATGTTTCGCATTTTCAATCTCAAATTACAACCAGGACGTTCATTTTAGTCTTGCTTTGTAATGGTAAAAAATGCTAATTATTTCCCATAAGAAAACAGTTTCTTTTTTTCTGGTAACCCCTATAATTTCTGGGTACAAAATGAATGATGGCCTTCATCAATAAGTTTCAATCCTTTCTTAATTTAAGCAAAACTGTGCTAGGTACTTATTATAATGGACTAAAGAAAAATAATAGTATGCCTTCATGTACTATTAATTGCTAACTTGGCAGTTCTAAACAAAATAATGTTGTTATTTATCCATACTACAACCACAACACTAGTGCTGGACAATGAATGAATTAGTGAAAAGCCAGAATGGTAAAAAAATAAAAATTTTAACAGTAAATTAACTTTTAAATATAAAATTCAATAAGTTACAACACTAATTATAATCAATTCATTGACTTTTTAAAGTGTGATATAAGTAATTACTCATTGTTTATGTTATAAACAAAAATATAATATCTTTTATATTTGTAAGTTATAAAATTCAATCAAAACTATGCATAGCACAGTGTTACCATACACAATTTTAAGTTGAGTTCTATCATATCCTGGCCACAGTGGCCACTGTTGTTGATACTGTTTGAGAACCACTGTATTGTTATTTTGGCTCATAGTTAATTTGGCATTCTTTAAGAAAAGTACTTCATACCGAACTGATAAGTTTCTTTTTTTTGAAGTTGGTTAAACACATGAATTACAAATAGATAGAAAACTGTTCAAATGTACGGTAGGTATAGAGGAATTTGAAATTCTCCCATTGCAGGTGAAAGAAGAACAGCTGATTTTGCACCCAAGACATCATTATATGACTTAATAGCATCACTGGCCCCAGGAGAATTAAATTCATTGCAGCATCCAACTATTCTGTACATGCGTCAAGAAGTTGTGGGGGAGACCGCACTCCGCGAAAAGACTTTGAGGCAGTTAGGATTAATTAGGGGTAGAGCCATCCTCAGGTTGCTTGATAAACAAGCTGAAGCAAGGTAAGCTCATGTTCTAACACCCGAAATGTAAATACACACCAGAGACACCACTTTATTCTATTGTGATATTATAGCAGAATGTGTTGTATTTCAAACAAACATAATGTAATGACATTTTACCAGATAATTGAGATGAAGTATTCCTTGAATGGCTGTGGAATAATTTACATTGGAATCTAATGGGATCAATAGATTCCAATGTAAATTATTTTGTCTGAAATAAATAATGATACTACATAATAATAAAAATTATCAACATGCACCCATTGCGTTGCGTACATTACTTTTGAATTGGAAATCCAGGTGCCGCCGCCAGCAAGTACGCTCCCTAGCGGCCCTACATTGAATGTTAAATGTCTCGTCATCCACGGTAGGTGTTCAACGAGCATTAGCGTCTTACTTATGTTCGTTCAATAGGTATCCAATTACAATAGATGGTGGAAGGGACACCGACGCGCATATTGTAACCATGTAACCATTCAGATATTGATTCTAGACCCCACAATGGAAAAAAAGCTGTGGTTTCATAGAAAAGTGCAATAGGTACCTACGGGCACAAAAAGTATTAAACAGCTATATTTTTTTTTTATCAACGAAATTTTACCATTGGATGTTTCGAAATCATGGCCTCTTCACTATTAAGGTGGCGTCGCTGTAGAGTATCACACTACACAAAATCAATGGAGTCTTATATTGTACTCAATGTTTTAGATTTCCCTTCTTATATTAATTTTATTTCTAGACAAGCTAACGTTTCTGCTTTTTATCGCCGACCAGTCATTGTTGAAAAAGTTGCAAACGAGAATAAACAAAAAGGAATAAAAATACAAGAACCTGAAAATAACCCTGTTTCGGGGCCTTCAGAAACAAATAAGTATAACCGAGATCAAATTCATAAGCCTGATATTATAAGTCAGTTTAAGGAAAGTACTATCCAACAGAATCGTAATACAGAGACTAAAGAAATTGGTCATAGTGAATCTTCAACTAAACAAGATATACCTATTAAAGAAGAAATCATGGACACTGATGAAAGAAAGAGCAATATGTCTTTCTCTTCAGAATCAAGACAATATTTAGAAAGACGACTTAAGATTGAAGAAGAAGTCACTTTTGTAAGTATATTTTATTTTATTATATCCACGGAGATTATATCAGTCGAAAAATCAAAATCAAAAGTCATTTATTCAAACTAGGCTGAGAGTCAGCACTTTTTGAACGTCAAAGTTACATGAGACAGTCCCCCCAAAACGCCCGCCCTTCGACACTTCCTAGTGCTTTAGCTGGGAAGAAGAAGTGGCGGAACAAACTCCCCAGCAGCACAGCTGTCTGTTAAGTTAGAAGAACTTGATTCTATACAGTATTGTGTAAGTTATTAATATTATAAAACAAAACATATATTATTCGCCATATGTCAGCTAGCACACGCCAATATACCAACAAAACATTGAAAACTAAACTCAAGCTGAAATAAATAATAAAACAAAATCGAAAACAGAACTTAAAACCTTAATAAAGCCTCCAGGCATAAAGGGCGTGCCTGCTTACATATACGATGCAAATGATACATATACACAATAAATGAAATGAAAAGAAAATAAAAATAAACTAACAAAAGCAGTTAAATAAAAACAAAAAAAAAACAATTATATGAACTACCCATATAAACTTTCAGTAGGAAGACTAATTCTGGATTGAAAGAACATAAACATTGTCTTGAGTTGATCACAGCGACCAACTATTCTTATCGTTTAAGTAGTCGTTGATAGAATAGTATGCCTTTGAACAAAGGTTGGATTTTACTTTAGCTTTAAACTCATTAAACTGCAAATCTAGCAAAGTAGAGGGAAGCTTGTTATAAAAGGTAATACCAAGACCAACAAAAGAATTATGAACCTTATGAAGCCGGTGAAAGGGAGCACGTAGCACGAAAAAAGAGAATGCTTGATTTTTTTATATCAAGCATTCTGTAAAGTTTGTTTGTTTGGTTGAACGCGCTAATCTCAGGAACTACTGGTCCGATTTGAAAAAATCTTTCTGTGTTGGGTAGCCTATTTATTGAGGAAGGCCTATATAACATCACGCTACAATCAAAAGGAGCGGAGCAGCAACGAAAAATGGTGGAAAACTGGCAGGTAATTCGATGCGACGGGAAGGATCAGGGACCAAAAACTTGACGCGGACGAAGTCGCGGGCAGAAGCTAGTCCAAAAATAATTTAACCAAACAATAAGATGTGACTGACTTTAGCATTTATAATATTGGTCTGACTACCGCTTTCAAGACTTTAACAAATATTAATTGTGTATTAAATAAAAACAATTTGCATTTAGTTGGGAGCTCAGAAAGCAATAGCATTTATGCAACCAGATTTTGTGGAAGAGGATATTGAAGATCTGCCAGATGACTTTTATGAATTAAGTATAGAAGAAGTACGAAGATTGTATCATGACTTGCAGCAACATCGTATTACCCTCGAGAATACACCGCTTCAGACATCAACAAAAGAAAAGGAAGTTAGAGAACAGGTAAAATATCACATTATTGAAGTAATTAGTGAAATTTTTATGCAAATACTGAAACATTGGATATAGACCCTATGAGAACAATCAAAACTAACTTCGGAGAAAATCAAATCCGCAGTCCCATTTAAACGGGAACCGGATTCTATGTTACGCAACATAGGATCAGGTCCAAGATTTTCATAATAATACTGCTAGGAAACCTAATTTCTCTTCTTTTTTCAGGCATCTCTACAAAAGCTTAATTTATACAAGAACGTGGTGGTTCGGGTGCAATTCCCCGACCATATAATACTTCAAGGAATTTTCACTCCTACGAACACGATCGAAGATGTGACAGATTTTATAAAGGAGCATTTACGGAATCCAACGAAAACATTTCATATATGTAAGAAACTATTGCAAATTATGAACCTCCCGAATCCCCAAACGGAACGCACTTATTTAGCTTAACCAAGTTCTTTTCTAGCTACAAAAGAGTCTAACGCCAACGGACAAATAAGTACCCGTTTCAGAACCTTACCGCAACGGAATTCCTATCTACAACTTTTAAAATTCTTACTTATAAAGATTATATTGCAGTTATCACTCCTCTAAAAGAAACGCTCGAGCCCAAAATGACGTTACTGGATGCAAAATTTGTTCCTTGCGTTCACATGCATTTTAAGTGGATCGAGGAGGATCTAACTAAACAACCGTATCTGAAAGATGAGATATATCAAAAGAAAACGGCTTCAGACGCAGCTAGTATTTTGGCTTCTAAATATAGGTAAGATAAGCATTAGTGTTATACATTATTATCATCTTATTTCAAATCAAATCACATTTATTTGTAAATGTAGGTTAAAAATTACAATAGGATGTTATAAGAAAATGCACAGTTCGTTACATTTTACCCGAGAGCATACAAATAAAAATAAAAGTTAGTTGTGTCGATATCATAGATTTCCTCCATCGGTACCTATGGATGGATATATATGGACTGTATTAAAGTTTATTGGCATTGCTATGAGTCTAAATAAGCTACGGTCCTAGACGAGCGGCGCAAACACGTAGCAGCCGTGATGTTGCGTCGAATGTTGTCGCTGAACGTTTTATATAGAAAGTGATGCTGCCATTTTCATGACGGTCGTATTTGTTTACTAATAAACGTTATTTGACTCTATTGTTAGCAACGCAATGTTAGAACAAAAATATTTAATAAATTTATTGTTTCCTAGGGCACCCTCAAGGAGAAAACTAGAAGATGCAGCTCAAAGTTCGCACAAACCTACAGCCTCCACATCTAAGAGTAACAAATTACCAAAATGGTTTAAGAATTAAAACATGAAAATACTTGTTACCAAAATGGTTTAAGAATTAAAACATGAAAATACTTGTATTGGTGCGCTGCTCTTGTTGCTCATTACATACCTACAAAATAATATTATTAAATCTCAATAAGTGACCACCTCATAAATGTAATAGCATAAAGCCTGGAATACACATGCTTTTAAAATATGCTAGATTGCTATAAGCTCATTTATAGTTTGCTCGCTGAGCTTTTACACTGATAAACTAGTGATAACACAAGCGTCAGAAGCGTACTTTTTACTGGCACGCTTGAGATACACTTGCTTGTTTGATCCTACAACAACCAAAAAATCTTGATCAAAATTCACAAATGCTAATTTAATTAGTTAAATTATTTTCGACATTGCCAAATCTTTTCTGTGTAGCCTCGAATAAAGTGGTATGCTTATAAATAACACGTTCAGACTTAACTAGTTGAGACTCAACCCGCGCCTCACCATGGTTTGGTGAGCACCAAAAAATAGGAAGCGTGCTTGTTTACGAACATTCTCTTTTTGAATATCTTCAGGTGTGCTACTAAGTAGCATCTGTTCGAAAGTAGTATGCTTTTGATTGTTGTGCTATTTCCGTAAATTGTGTATTCCAGCCTAAATTATGTGTGCATGGTGTAGACGTATACATTTCCAGTATAAGCTGATCTCATTTCACGAAAAGCCTACACTATACGAGGTCAGCTAAAACTGGAAATGTATAGCTTGATGTGTAGCCGTGTGTACATGATGTTATGTCGTGTCGACTGCATGTGTCATATTGATATATCTATCAATCATGCATATGTTAGGCTTAAAGACCAACAACGATAATTGACCGAATAATAGGTCATAATGCGTTCTGGCTAACACAGACCGACCACAAAGCAAAATTCCGTGGCTTTCTTGAGATTCGACCTCAGCTCGTTCTGCTAATGTTCTGAGTATTTTTAATACGATGGCCGCCATTTCCACGTTCTTTGTTACTGGACCGATTGCTTTTAAAATCGACGTTTCGCTCAACAAGCGTTATCGACCTTTGAGCCTAACATATATGTTATAAGTATACTTGTACCTATAAAAAGTATTGAGTTGTTAATAGTCGGTATTTTGTTATGTAAATGGTGCGAAGAAATACAAGTAAATATAGCCTTATTATGACAAAGGTGATTTTTTATATAAACTAGGATAAAAATATGATACTAGGCTTAGCCAGCATTATAAGAAATAATATAAGTATGGCAAAATACAAAATATTTTATTTGAATGAGTAAGTTGGTCCCTGTTAGTAACTCTGCCTCTGCCTAACCCCACGGAGAAAACAGTCGTGATAACATGGAATATCTTTTTTGCCTACTAAGGATATGCTTTCCTACTTGAAATCCAGCGTAGTTAGATCAATTAATAACATAACAATTGCTTGAAATTGTTAATTCATTCATTATTCGGGCCTGCAGGCGTTTAAAAGCGAAACACCGTCTCCAAAAATTCAGCGCGACGTGGTTTAACCAACTTCTGTTATCGATGTAAGTCGGTTTTTTTTTTTCAATCTTTGTTATTTAACTGACGGTTTTGGCTACTTGTACGCACGCCAACACATCAAGCTATACATTTCCAATGTAAGCTGATATCTCATTGTACGAAAAGCCTATACAATGCGAGGTCATCTAAAACTGGAAATGTATAGCTTGACCTGTAGCCCTGTGTACATTACGCCGGAGCCGAACCGCATGATGTGTATACGAATGAATATCGCGCAAGCGTCGCTTCGTCACCGCGCCGTAGGTACCTGCCGCATTGATGCGGAGTTTTAAATAGTAAAGCAACGATCAAAATACAATTAAGCATTGCCAACGAAAATGTACAACTTTTACACTGACTTTGAGATATTTTAATAACTTTGCTTCATAAAATCTTATTATTCAAAAATCACACGCAAATCACTTGTTTTCCCTGCGGGCTAAAACAGGAATACCTAAATTCGTCTCTTATGTCTATGAATGCCTTCACATAGGTTTTTTTTTTTTTTTTTTGTTAAAGTTGACATCAAGAGATACCTATCAATATTAAAATGCTTTACTGAACTGTGGTCGTTGCTTTACTCAGCACCGGTCCGGTGCGGCTCTGACCACATGTACGCACGGCGATAAATCAAGCTATACATTTCCAGTATAAGCTGACTTCTCATTACACTAAAAGCATATACAATGCAAGGTCAGCAAAACTTGAAATAGCAACAAGCAAGCCGAGCGAGAGCGTCGTTTTGACAATTGTCTTTCCCATTTCGACGTCCTCTAAGCTCTACGATGTGAACTTTGTCTGTAGGTACTCAACATAATTTTAAAATAAAAACATCAATTCTAAATGCTACAGACTAAACTACACCACATTACCGTTTTTTCAACAAATTACTTTATTCTACCTACTACTTGAAAAAGAAATTAATACCTTGCTACATTGTTTAGGAATAGGCAAATAAAACGAGGTGTGTTTTCAAGTAACGTTTTATTAGATTTTTCTAAACATAGAACAACGTTAGCCTTTGTTCTTTTTTGGCAAGATTATTTTCATAAGATGTTTCAATAAAACGGGGCGATGTTGGTATTGGAAATTGAATTGAAATAACAAAGATGGCAGCGTTAGTTCAGATTGTGGCCACGCGCCTACATATCCCTATAAACACATTGTAGGTACACTAACAACATTAAGAAATAAAATACTCTTTTGTAGATCAAAAAGTAAAATATAACATACATACTTACATTTATTCACATAGCGCAAAAAAAAAATAATGCTCATTATTTTCAGGTTAAGTGTTATTGTCATGATCATGAACAAAACATTAATTGTCATGATCATGAATTATTGTCATGATCATGAACAAAACATTAAAAATGTTAAAAGTTTGAATAGAAGTAGGGTACTATTCATAATTGGAAACAAGGACTTACAAAAAAAAATAAGCCAGTCTGGCCACTATAAAAATAAAAGATCTTAATTATTTAAATCTACCTTGTGATTCTGAATAGAAACGACAGCATAATAATTACCAATAGTAATACACGCGGGCCCCTTCAGTAGCACTGAAGCTGTTAAGGTGTTCATCGCTCACCAGAAGTGTTTGCATGAATAGTACTTTTATCTCATGAAGCGACGCGCGCTTTACCGTATTGTGATGTACAACGACGCTGTGAATGTGTGAAACCGAGTAGGTTACGTGTGCAGATACTAGGCATATCCGAATATTCCCAGTCGCCCCCACATGGATTTTTTTTCAGTTGTCACCAGGTAAAATAAATGAACATTTAGGTATCGGTAATTTTACTGTCACCACCCGACTGGGAATATTCGGGCACATCAACACAACACACCCGATCAAGTATATACCTAAGCGTACCGATTAGTAGTTTATAGAAATAAAAATAGAAATTATTTGGGAATCGATTCAAAACAATCCCACTATTTATTTAACAAAATCAATAATATAATCAGTGTATGAATGTCTCGGTTTTCTATCATCGCGTGTGTTAACATTCGTCACGTACTTTGTCAATCGTTGAATCTTAGATTAGCAGAATTGCCCAACATCAAAGCAATTCTGTGAATCTAAGATTCGGCGATTAACGTTCACAGATATCCGATTCAAGTAAATTAAATTAACAATTTCCGACATACTACATCAAAATGAGGGTTTATCGATATACACCGGATGCATCTTCACATTGACTAATTTCGGGCATTCACGTTAACATACATTTTTTCAGGATTGACTACCTACAATCTAAGTGTATGCACAAACCTCGATTCTGAAACTCCTTAAATTAAGATTGGTGATAAAATTAACAAACAATTAAAAACTAAATTATAGCTGTATAAACGAGGGTAATGTTCCTAATTTTATTCTCATAGGTTTTATTGTTTCACATGATTCATTGGTGCTACCATTGTCTCGATGTTCATCGTAATATCTATTTTCAGAGCAGTTTTCTGGTTTGGCTAAAAATTGTCTACCGCTGTTTTCACAGTTTGTATTTTCAATTTTCTGAAGCACTTCGGCTTGTTGATACTCCGTTTTCTTAACACCTTGACATATTTTTGATTCATTAAATTTCTTTCTGAATGAACGTCTTATTTGGGAAATTGGTTTTTTGTTTTCTGTGGAGGTGTTCATATGGCGTTGTAAACATTTGCTACCTTTCTCACAATATCCTTTCGCAAAATCTGGACAAATCTTTGTCTTTTCATTCAATTTAACGTGCAAATATGGACATTCAGCTTTAGTGCACGTTCCTTTTAAATAGAAATAACAGGTGGGCATTTTCTTTGTCGTTAAGTCATGAGACAAGAGGCAGTCTTTGTCGTGACACAGACCTTTGATGAATTTTCGACAAATGGAGACGTGTTTTTTGTCGTGCAGAAACTCACACCTTCCACGTGCATTTCTTAAACATTTCCCGAATTTACGGAATAAGGGACACGGTATATTATTTTTCTTTAAATTTCCTTTAATTTTCCTCACTTTTGATTGATTCGCTTGATTGGATTTATACAATTTTTTATGAGTAGTATCGGTGTGTATTTTTGTTTTGATTTTGTCCTGTTTCACAGATGATGCATTATTATAATTAGTTAATTTAAATGAATTGTTTTTTCTATTGAGCGCCAATGAATTCGAGACGTTTTCATTAATTGATGGCAGGAAATTCGTTTCAAAACGTGTCAAATTATTATTTGTAACATTTTTGACATTATTTAGATTTCTTTTGATATCTTTCAATGACACAGTTTTGTACTTGTTTAATTTAAATGTGTTTTTAGCTTTCTCCAGCGGTGTTTCATTGAAAGGTTTGTTACTTACATTCTGCCGAACTAAACAGTAACGAGATTGTGCAACTGGCGCTGGAATAGGCGTTGCTTCCTTGTACACTGATTGATGCTGATAAGTGGTCAATGAGTTACTGACAGGACGTTGTATATCGGAAATACCGTGATTATTGACAGAGGTTGAAATGCATTGGTTACCATCACCAACACTTCTAGATTTTATAAAATTGGGGTTAATGTAAATTTTGTTCTTATTTTGTATATTGCTTTGACCATTTGATACAAAATGAGAAAATTTTGGATTAACATGCATTGTGGCACTGCTGGGAAAATTAGTTGTCTGTGGCCTGTTGAAATTCGGGTTAATATAAACCTTATTGTTGCCACTTTCCGAACTTTTGATATTTAGTACCGCTTTTGATTTATAATGACCTGCCATTTCAACACAACGAGTACTGAAAGTATTTATTACCACTTTTACAATTAATTGTCTGTATTAATACAGTGTTCAGAGATTTTTCTAGCTCCTGAGACAAAAGTTCATTTAATGTATCTAAAATATTATTAAGCTCAGTTTTCTTATCACCATTTACCCACAGGATACTCATATGGAACGAAGGATTCTGAAAAAGAATGCAAAAAAAAATTACTTGCAAAACTGTCTTAAGTTGGCGAATCGACTTTACTTACATAAAATCCTAAAGCATAGAAGATGAAATCCATCCAAAAGTATAGTTGGAAAGGTTTTATAATAATATCTAAAGAATGTAAGTATAAATCTTAATTTAATTAAATGCGAATCCTAGAAAGTAATGCGGTTTAATTTTTCTAGTAGGAACTGGCAAGAACAACACATCGGATGCGGCCGGTTTGATTGCAGGTGAAAGGGGTTCGAACCTTTTTGTATGGAAGCTGGCATATCGACCCGCCGCCATTTTGATTTGTTTTCTAAGATACCGACCGAGACATTTGAAGGTAAACATCGACATGAGTACAACGAAAATCATTAAAAATAGACTTATTACATGTCTATTGGCGTCAGATTGTATCCAAATAATCGTTCCAAGGTTGATTATTATTAATAAGGTTTATTGGAAGAGAGTAGGTACATTACATACTACTAGGAGCACGAGAAAACTGCTACTATAATATTTCATTATTTGTCTACTAAATCGCATCGCTATGAAACGTAGTCGATATGTCGCCGTCGCATCGCATTGGTTGCAATCATTACTGAGCTTGAAAACATTTTTGATGTGAAACATCTATAGGCGATGGTAAACCTAAATGTTGGCGTGACGAGAATGGCCGTGGCGACGCATCGCCACGCTATATGATGTTTGTAACCTCAAACCTTTCAACTGGTTGAACCGATTTTGATGATCTTTTTTTTATTTGAAAGCTGGTGCTTCAGACTAGGGTGGTACAGAGTAATCCGAATTTTAATAATTAACATATAATTAATATGTTATTTTTGATTATACCATATTTATTTCCTTTCGTAAAGTATGCTTTATAAATATTATCTTTACAAAATAATTTCGATGTTTCACATCTGCCAGGCGTCCCGCGACGGCTCACTTTTTTTTAAGTAGGTAATTATTGCGGCTAGTTAGATATGTAGCACCTACTTAACAATTATTGTTCACTTTTTCATAATGCAGCAGGATGAAAGACAAGCCAACACGCACACGCGATATTTTTGACATAATATAGCGTTTCATTGCGATGCGATGCGATGACGATAGACAAATAATGAATTATAGCAGCAGTTTTCTCGTGCTCCTAGTAGTATCAATGTACCTACTCTTTTCAAATAAACAGTAATAATAATAATCAACCTGGGAATGACTATTTGGATACAATCTGACGCCTATAGACACGTAATAAGTCAATTTTTTATGATTGTCGTTGTACTCGTGTCGATGTTTACCTTCAAATATCTCGGTAACGTGACACTTTGGGTTACCATCTTACGGACATTTTTAGTTCATCTATACAGGATAAATTAAGTTTTTATCCAGTACGCAGATTGTAACCATGAATTCAGCATATCGTCGGCCTAATTCGTTAACCTGCCAAGTTCATTTTTCCATAGTTTACAGGACGAAGAAATAACTGTCTAACATATTTATCGCCTTAGCAATCCAAATTCTGAAAGTCCCGTTGGTTCTTATAATATTCCTCGATTTTTTGAAAGCATAACTGCTGTTATGAGTTCATAACAGCGCTAATCAAATTGCAAAAAACGGTGTCATATTTTTTTGTAGTTGACAAGTTGAAACACGAGTGAATTATGTCGACGATATAGCTAATGTAAAATGTGACTATCTACGGATTCAACGGATTTTTACGTATAGTAGTGGTAAGTATCGAGCTTGTATTACATTTTATTGTCTTGTTCTATTCAAATCGAATTTAAATCTATATTTACAGAAATATTAGCCGTGTTAAAACCAAACATATAAATTCAATATTGGAGGAAGTCTGTCTAGTATTTTAGGGCAAGACCGTCATGTGCTGATCTTGCCCCAAAGCAGAAGTTGAAAACCTTTTTTGATTTATGCGTTTTCTTGAAAAAATATTATTTAGTTATGCAGTCAAAGCTCCTTACACGCAGGGCTTTTTATGAATACAATTTCACTGGAAACATTTCATTACAATGTGATTGGAGTCTTCTATCATATAATTTAATGTTACTATTTGGTTTCTCTATGGTTTAAAGACCTTTTGGATCTGGTTTGTATCATCTAAATACCAAAACATAGTAAAGTTCACATTGCATTTTAGATGCAACTAACAAACATACTTATCTACTATACCTTTCACATAGAATATTCAAATATAAATGTACTGACTTAAATTTTGACAATCCCTTTTCTTGCATTTTTACCGGAGTTACCCCACTTCATGATTTTACCGCATTAGATTTTGAGAAAATTGCTACCGTATACTAGGATGCTTAAAGCTTATATTTAATCAACTTTTATTTTCGAATATTTTGTGAATATGGATGCTGCAAATATCTAACAAATTACAAACAATTTATGCTTATGACGGAGTTCCCCCAATTACTCGGGGAAATCCGTCTACTTACAAGCTTTGAAAAAAACGCGTTTGTTTTCATTTTGACAAATATGGAATCTTTAGTCATCACTAATATTCTAAACCAATAATTAAGTTAAAAAATCAGTTACAGGGCGTTTGTTAAATCAAGCTTGCAATAAACTATGGACTTCGCCACCTTTACCTTACTCTTTTCACGTTTTTGCGACGCACGCGTAAGAAAATACCTGCTACAAGTTTTGCCGTCTTACAAAATGTGATTCAACTTTACCTCTAGCCTAAAGCTCTGAGCGAGTTTTTGCATTTCCAACTTCATTTCGATTTAAGCTCTTAATACAAAAATGACAGCTTAGTACCGGAATTATTCGTCAATTTTGTAAAATATCTGCATTTCTATTCATATTGAGTTCTTAACTTATCGAATGCCGATAGACAATTGCTTATGTCGAACTGTGTAACTTAAGACATTCAAACGGTTAATAAAAAAAAACTGGCTTGGTAGTTTAAACCTGATCTGAATAAAAATCTTGTTTTATAATAAGGGGGATTAGATAGTGACGTCAAAAACGACGTTTAGGAAAGCTATCGTCACGATCTGTCCAAAACACCCCTGTGTACATTATTTCAGCCAAAAGACGTCCATTGCTGGACATAGGCCTCCCAGCATCCAGCGGCTACGAGCGACCATCACAAGATGAACGGTCCACTTTGTGGGAGGCCTTCCAACTCTTCATCTTCCGAAGGCGGTCCCCACTCCAGAACCTTTCGACCCCATAGGCCATGTGGTCTGCGAGCAATGTGCCCCACCCACTGCCACTTTAGTTTGGAATTTCTTCAAGCTATGTCGGGTGCCCTGTTTTTCCTGCTGATCACTTCATTCCTGATTTGATCAAGCAGGAAGAAGTGGCTTATAATGCTTTTTGAGGCAGGGAAGAGTCACTATAAAATATGGATGAACAATACTTGTGCGGCTGTTATTATTTAGTTTGTGGCTAAATAATAATGCCCCTTTTGCTTAAGGTATGTTTAGAAAATAAGTCAGTTTTACACACCTCATAGAACGTAGGCAACTGGAATTCAGTCAGTACATCATCCACTTTTTTGGACACTTTTCGTAAATTTTTATTTGTAAATGGATCCACATCAAGAGAAATAAATGTCCTTGAGTGATCTTCGTTACAATATACTTTTACTGCAGCAAACCCAAGATCAAAACTGAAAAAATAATAAAATATCTTTTTGGAATGGGTGGGACTAGTTATAGGAAATACACTAAGTTGGTATTGATGTTCTTTAGAAAGGTAAGTACATAGTACTCGCAACTGGCACACATGTATGACATATATCAACATGGACAGCGTAATAGGAGTATGTAAGGATCTTAGCAGGCATTCTGTAGTTTCTGTAAAAGATAAAATGCGTGAGCACCTATTTCAATCAAATCAATAACAGGCACTTTTGAATTCTCAAGGACATCAGTCAGAAACATGGAGCTAATGGCCTATTCCAATCCATCATAGTGGTGCAGCCTTATGGTGGAGAATGGCAAGCAAGAAACTACATGGTCACTCTTTTAAATAGTTTTACAAAACATTGATAACATCATTCATGTTAAAATTATAAAGGCACAGGGAGTGACAAAAATAGTGATCCAAAGTTAAGGGGTCAAAAAACCTCTCTCCCTCTCCCTCGGATATCCACAGATACAGATATGGATATCCCGCATATCACTACACTTTAACATCATATAAAGGGTGGGTAAATGAAGGTGTAAAGATTTAAGCTTTATATTGGTAATGCATTCAATAGCAAGTTAATATACAATGCTATAATATGCTTCATAATGTACATACCTTTCAATATTAGTGAGGCATTTATGAAGTGATGAACTAAATGTTGATATTAAATGATACTTCAGTACAAAAGTTTTAGACAAACTGATATGAAAATCATCACACCGATGACATGCATCTACTTTTGTTACCACAGCTTCCTCCAATTTATCAATCAAATTGCAGACAGCATTTAATTGATTATCTAAAACATACATTTTATTTATTAGCACTTGTACAATAGCAATATCAAACAATGAACTCTTCTGGTTTGATACATTAAAATATTTAAGATACATACAATTTACATAAACATATGTGGCCCAATTTCCCCTTACGTGAGGAAAAGATCGTGACCTGCCACCATGCAGCTGTGGGTCATCTACGTGTAAGTCAGAGGGCACAACTGGTACTTTGCTCAAATTAGGCGCAGGAAACTTAGGTCTGAAAGGGCAAATCCAGTTAAGTTGGTTATTTCACATGGCTTGTTTAAATAATATTCATGGTCTCAATTATGGAACCACTTGAGTTGGGATTTGATTAAGACATTACTTTCGAGGAGATTTTATTAGATCTAATAAAGGTGCGTCATATTAAGATTTGTTTGTTTATTACCTATCAAATTCTTTGTCGTTATTATCTGGTTCACTATCTTCTGAATTGGATCCATATTCAGCACATATATAGGATAATGCTGACATAAGGTATAAGTAAACTAACAACACACTATCCGAGTAGATGGATCAGAGTTACAAATTAAAATTACTGTACGTACCCCATCAACGATTATATTATTCAAGACAAAACCTTGATCGCTAGGCTAAACACATTCATTCAATTCATTGAATGACATTGACACTTTGCTTTGACACTGAAAGGAATGTTGCCAGATTTTATATCTTTTAACACATAAAGGTGAATGTTCACAAATCCGCACCGGCCGCAATGCACGCACTTCACGCAATATGCTCTAAGCACGCAACGTATTGTTTGGATTGCAAATGTCATGCGTCTACTGAATCCGGAGTTTTAGTTTAGTTTGAGTGTATTTGTTGTTATCGTCTGTCATGGAGATTGGCGAAGATATTATTATTATCAGTTGCTTGTTGGCAGAAGAACGAAAACGCGTAGAATTTGGGTATATGAAGTAAACTAACAACCAATGTTGGAGATATCATCCATAATTTGATTGATGAACTAAGAGATTGTTTTATTACATTCGGCTGTCAAGATTGAGACCTCAACTCAATCAATTATAAACAAAATCACACCTACGTACAGCAGAAAGCGATGCAAGTGGGAAAATAATCTATAAGATATTACCACGCAACGAATTTTTGTTTCATCATTATAGTAATATAAGACACGCACTCGTTGCGGGCAGTACTGATGGTGGCCACAGTGCTATATGAATTCATACAAAGTACACCAAAATCCCTGTTGTAACGGCCGCGAAATTTGAGTTAAAGGTCGTCAAAAAATCGCGAGAAAACCACCATGTCATAGCACCAAAACTCGAAAACATACCATCTTATCTCATAGAACGTATTCTAAATGAAATGCAACGTTTATTTGACGACGACGACTGAGTAAAGTTCGTAGGCCAAGGCATGTTCTCACCGACCCTGATGACCCCATTACCCACCTCCAGTAGGGCCACCAGTTTTTAATAAACCAGCTCAGATCTATCCTATTCAATCTTGCTGTGACTTTGAGTTCGCATAAGGCAGTTATGATCTCTCAAGTTCAAATACAAGATGCCATTCACTGGAAAAAACCGGCCAAGTGCGAGTCGGACTCGCCCACCGAGGGTTCCGTAAAAACGTTGTAGTACCTTTAAAATTATTAAAAATATTTTTATTACACGATGTAATCCATTTCTGACTTTTATTATTCGCCAACCATCACAAATCAATACTCAATACTCAATATCTTTATTGCTTTACCATAATGTAAACTTAGGTGGTAATTATATAATTTAGATCATTATGGACCCTGTAGGGCACAGCAAAAGGATAGGAGAGAGGAAGCTCTGTTTTTGAAAATCATTTGGTCAGGAGATGTCATAGAATAAACCAATATATCGCTTATTTATCTATAAAATGTATTAACATAATTTATATGATTTTTATATAAGTATCTATGTAATATAATAATTCTGTTTATTCATTTATTTGGATTGTTGTTCTTTCAAAAATAATTATTAGTTATATTGTTTAATTTATTAAGTATTTAATTTTATTTATAATTATTGCTGTTTCATTTCATTTTTGTTTTTTTTTTATATTATTTGATAAATTATTATTATATTATGTATTTTTTTTAAAAACATCATACATACAATTTAGTATCATTAAGTTATTTTACATATACCTATAAATTGCGTGTTTATGATTAATTATTATTATCAATTATCATCATTATAGTATTTATTATCATATTAAATTATATATCTATTATTTATTTTTATCATTTAAATATTCTTCTAAGGAGTAATAGCATTTGTTAATTAGTAATTTCTTAAGATTTCTTACAAATATATTGAACTTTTGTTCATTCTTTATAATGTCAGGCAGTTTGTTGTATACTTTTATAGACATTACATAGGGACTTGTAGAATGCATTTTTAGCTTGGAGGTTGGTATGTTTAGCCTTGATCGGTGCCTAAGTGTGTATTGTGACTGGATGTCTTCGCGCTTTGTGTAGAACTCTGGATACTTGCGGACAAATTTACATGTTTCTAGAATATAAATACTGGGTAGTGTTAAAATATTATGTTTTTGAAAGTGGGGTTTGCAGCTGTCGGTTTGATCAATGTTTACCATGATTCTGACTAATTTCTTTTGTAGAGTAAAGAGTGTCAGTGCATCTGTACTATTTCCCTAGAGAGTTATGCCGTAGCTAAGCCATGCATTGGCATACGCATAATAGGTGGTAAGGGCAGTTTGAAAATTGGTGGTCTTTTTAATTTCGCGGAGGGCATATGAAAATCTTGAAATTTTTGAACGTGTTTTTTGTATATGTGTTTTCCAGTTAATGTAATTGTGTATGTGTGTAATTAGTATAGTGTTTCATCAATGCTCTCTAAATATAAATTGCACTTGCGAAACAATAGAAAATGTTAATACCATTAAATATTTAGGAATTATTATAGACAGTTTTCTTAGATTTAAAGACCATATAAAATTACTAAGCGCTCGAGTCAGAAAGCTCATATATGTATTTAAGACCTTGAGACATGTTGGGGATGCGTTCTTATTAAAACAAATCTACTTTGCTTTATGCCAGTCTGTCATAACGTATTGCATCTCATCCTGGGGAGGAGCTGCAAAAACTATTATTAAACCTATTGAGATTGCACAACGTGCTATCCTAAAGGTTTGCACTTTTAAGCCTCGATTATTTTCAACTTTTTTGTTATACAAATACTGTGAAGTACTAACTGTTCGACAGCTCTTCCTACTTACTCTCGTTCTAAGGCAACATAAAGATCTGAACTATGACCCCAACTATAAACGTAGGCGCAGAAATCAAATAGTGTGTACACGTAAACACCAACCGCACACTTCTTTCATTAGAAGATTTTTTGTGTTTTTGGGTCCTTATATCTATACCAAAATGAACAATAACTTGCATATCTTTTCTCTTAACAAGAACCAGTGTAAACATAAGGTAAAGGAATACCTTTTGACACTATCTTATGATGAGTCAGAAAACCTTTTAATCGTACCCGAATCAGATTTATTTTAATCAATTTATTATCTTAAACGGAAATGCAAATACTAACTTTTTTACACATATTAAAACGCACACATACACCTACTCATCCGCACTCATATATTACACACACACACACACGTACACACACACAGCGCACTTACTCACACTCTACAAGTTCTACTACTCATTTTAAGTTTTATCAATTCTCGTTTTAATAGAATTACTGTGAATGAAAAAATAATATAAATTAGTTTAACAAAATTTGAAATGTTGGCTAAAAACCTCCCAGTCCGTTATCAGAGAGGCATGGCGCTGTAGTCGAGATACAGGTTTTTCACCTAGTTCGGCTACAGATGCAACCCCGTTATATTATTTTCATTATAGCCTACAATTTTTTTTCTTTACGCAAAATGGTTGTTTTAATGTTTATTTTTTGTGTCAATAAATAAATTACCTATCTATCTTATCTATCTATCTTTTTTCACTGTGGTACGCGATAATAGCATTTACAAAAAAAAATATTTGCCTGTTTCTTTACAGTGTATAAAATGTTAACTTTTTGTCTCGCACACAATTACACAAATCATAAGTCTTCCTTCAGGTGACATTTTAGGTGTTTTCCAGGTGTAGAAAAGAAATCCATTATTTTTTTACATTCATCACCAATTTTTCTAATTGTATTGACAAAGTTACCTTAAAGAGATAATAAAGACAATCATATTAATTCCGTGTACATTTTTCAAACTCAAGTATCAAAGATGAAGAGTAAACGTACACGCGATTTGTCAAACTACTAAACATAACTTCAATAATCTATTAGTAAATAAAACAATAAAATGGGTTGAAACTCAGTAGTACCGATAAAACTAAGTATTAGAAAGGATAAACAATGGTGCCGATTCTGTTGTACAAAATTCTCTAAACTAAAAATCACTAAAATTTGGTTTATTCCTGTCAAACGACGATTTCCTATTCTGAAATAGACTAAAGTGACACAACTTAACTATATTTTAGTTTGACAGCACCATAGATATCCAGAGATATGCCTTCATTGCGGAATAGTATGGAATCCTAGTGTCGCCGCTTATCCACCACCCAAAAAATTACAACATTAACCCATTCACTGCCACTTAAATTTTAAAAACATCACCTGGGTGCCACTTAATATTTTTCCTTCACCAAGACCTTCACAACACCAACCGTTTTTTCCTTACCAAAACAAGAATGACAGTTCGAAGCAAAAACCAACAGTTTGTCCACATTTAACAATTGTTTCTAGCCGTGTATGTTGGCAAATATTTAAATAAATTCTATAATTTTAAAGTAATTCCAAAAAACGTCCTAAAGTACATTCAACGCATATGGTGCGTTGGTGGTTGGTGGCATGACGTAGTTATCTCGATCAACGCAAATGATGCGTTGGTGGCAACGAATGGGTTAACAAATAGTGTACTGACGACAAACACTTAAAATTTAAACACGCACACCAAAAAGAAAGCAGCCACACTAAATTAATTTCTAATAGCACACATACATAGAATGGGCGGGGCATTTACTTGTAAATACTTGCTATTTGCGAACATCCAATGCACACGCATGCAATTAGGGAGTCGAAAGCGATGGTCGATTATTTTTATCGATATTTAATTTTAGCACATTATTGTATTATAATAACTTCGTTTAGTTTTATTTAAATATTTTTTTTATATATATCTATCAAAATATAGTTTACTTTTACTAAAATAAAATGGGAATATGTTTTTAAAATTTTGTATTATCTGTTAAAGGGAACGCTCTCTGTTACCGTATGCCGTATAAATAAATAATATATTACTTAATCTTAAAAAAAAATATTATTACTAAGAATATTTTAATATAATACGTTATGTTATATCTATGTGGGCTAAGTTTGTTACTACGTCTGAGGCCGGATTGGAGCCGAGAGCGTAATAATACAATGTTCACGCAAGTTATACGACATTTTTAACACATTTGTATAGAAATAAAAAAAAATGTGAAACCCTCAGTATTATAGACAAAGATTTGACAAAATAGCGACGGACCGCGAATTTTCTAATTTAAACTTCGAACCTTAGATCGTCGGCCTCATGATTGACTAAGATGGGCTTGCGATTTAGTGATCAATACAATAATGTTGCGGAAAATATATTTTTATTTTCAACAATATTTTACCATCGCAATCTTCAATATTTATTATTATTTTTCAGAGCAGTGGTGGCCCAGTGGTATCAACCTCGACTTACAAGTTGTAGATCGTGGGTTCGAACTCAGGCAGGCGCTTTACTTTGTGTAAATAATTTCATTACCACTGCTCTCAATAACGGTGAAGGAAAACATCTTGAGGAAACCGGCATGTCTTAGAACCAAAAATTCGAAGACATGTGACATCTGCCAACCCGCACTGGACCCTCGTGGTGGATCATGGCCCACTTCCTGTCACCGAGAGGAGGCCTGTGTCCCAGCAGTGGGAACAATATAGGCTGATGATGATGATCTTCAATATTAATCTTTCTCGGTCAATAATATTGCGCAATATTATTAATAGTTTTTAATTTGCTATTTGGTGGTTTCGTAAGGTGGGCCACCTTACGAAACCACCTTAATAACAAATTTAAAAAAAATTGAATATTTTTGTATTTCGAAAACAAATTATTGTAATTTTTTTACCAAATATAAATAATTGGATGAAATATAATATTTATTTATCATATTACTTATCATACTGTACAATAAATTAAAAACTGTTAATTTGTGAAAATCTTTAGGCATAATATTACTTTAAGTAACACACACACTTAACTGTATTGGAATTATAATGTTTTAATTTGGTTCAAACAACATTAAATTAATAAGTAATTTAACTGTTTTACTATACAAGTAATACGAGGATATCCATTGAGTTCTGTAAAAAAATATTCAACTGCAATAATACGCATATCGATAAAATCAGCCGCACGCAAACGATTGCACCTCTCTAAGTCGAAAACGTTCGTTTCGTTCGGAAAGATTCGGGCTTGTTCGGGTTAGTTCGTGTCGCTCCGCACGTAAGTTAGTAAATCATTTAAAAATTGATTTAAAATATAAAACAGTGACTTAATTGTTTATTTACCGGTGGTAAGACATGCCATTTGTCTTCAGGTTGATGGTATTTGGTCTATTTTTACAAATAATTACTGCACAACTCGGCATTTTGGCTTTTTACGCATCAATAGTGAACTGTACGCAGTTGCAAAGCGACTTAATGAAGCGTACAGCCGCCGTTCGACAATACTATCAAATTGATAGTATTGAGGCGGCACGTGCCACGCCCCCAAGGCATATCCCTCGATATCCGTGGACAGCACTAAGATTGCACTAAGTTATTAGTTTAGTGAAAATGACAATTTTGCTATTCTGAGTTTGCCACTTTTCACTAAAAATTTACACTATAATAATTTATTTTGACTAAATCTGACTATTTTCAATCGCGATTAAAAAGGTGTGGAATATAACTAGGTAGTGGTCTTGACCAAAAATTCACACCAATGCCTCGCCTTCACGTGCAAAAACAGTGCTGTATTTTTTCTTTTGCTTATATCTCGAAAATGACGAGTCCTATCGCAAAAGTAATGAAATTTTCGACCCCTTTTATAAAACCCCGGAACATATAAATCTCAACACGTGGGTAATATGTTTTTTATATTTTTCAAACAAAAAGTGAAAAATTCCATATAAAACACGTCCAGGCTGCCCCCTTGCGCGCGCCTTCGTCTCTAAAAAAATTCATTGCGTAGCGCACACAAGTACCACGAAAACGAAACCAAAAGAAAAAAAAACCACGTTGATTGTCAAATTCGTTTTTAGTCGTGTAAAAATAATTTTTAAATTTAGAAATTTTTTCTTGCAGAGTAGCTTAGAGCATATAACCTAGAGTAGCGTTAAAATTCTCATAGCCAAAAGTAAGGAATTTTAGAGATAGTTTAGTTAGTTTAGTTCGGTGTACAACAGAATCGGCACCAATGACTAAAAGATAAATTTCTTAGATAAATACGTGTCATATCGGGAGTTCTTTCGAAAACATTGGTAATCGGAGACAAAATTTGTTCCGCTTCCGATTCCGACAAATATCTTTCGAAAACTTGGCATATCACCACTACTCCTTATTGTTTTATTCATTTTGTAGGTATATGTACAAAAGCAATAATAATAAATAGTTAATTAGAAATAAGTGAAATACAACTGGGAACATAACACAATGACAGAGAAGCTACTTTTTTTTGTTTATCTATATATATAAAAGAAAGTCGTGTTAGTTACTTCACTTATAACTCAAGAACGGCTGAACCGATTTAGCTGAAAATTGGCAGGGAGGTAGTTTAGAGCCAGGAGAAGGACATAGGATACTTTTTATCCCCTTCGACCGCGTTCTCGTGTGATGTGACATAAAACGTCAAAGAGAATACATTTCACTATAAAACGTGGTATGACAAAAACTTTGCCTTCGAGGTACCAGGCGGTCATAACTTGGTATGAGCTTATTAAACAGCAGTGTCAGCCAGAAAACGCTTTATGCCTTCGAAGTAACAGGTTATCATAACCGAGTAGGAGCTACCCAAACATATGAGTATCAGCTAGAAAACGCTTACCAGATCACCACCGCGTACCAGGTTGTCAAACTTGGAAGGTTTATTACAACATTTTGAATCTTAGGCGATACGAAGTTCGCTGGGTCAGCTAGTTTTTTTTAATTTTATGACCTGGTAACCAGGGCTTGTTTGTTGTAACCAGGGCTTTGAATAACGTTAAAAATTTGGTATCGTTACTTTCATCGGACGAAGATAGCGTTATTAGTAGAGGTCACGTTATGCTTGGTAACGATACTTGGCATACGTTTTACCGGTAACTGAGTAACGTTAAATTTTTATTTATTTTCTTTCATCTCTTTCTTTCGTCTACATTAATGAAGTTGCATTTGCATCGTTTGATTGGCGATGTTACCGTAGAGCGCCGCCGCCCATGGCGTGCCGCTTAGGTTGCGCAGGTTGACAACAACGCATTAAGTAACGATAAAAGTATCGATACTAGTAACGTTAATTGGTAACGTTATTTATAGATTCGATACCAAAGTATTGTTACCCGTGTTACCGTTAAAATATTAACTTTATGAAAATAACGTTACTTAACGATACTTATAGTGTGAATTTGGTAACGTTAACAAGCCCTGGTTGTAACTAGTTGTATCAAACAAAATGTACTTACTAGCGACATCTAGTATATAATGTGTAAACTAAACATTTTATGACTCTGTGTACTGAAATAAATGACTGTCAGCACTGAAAAACCAACGTGTCTGCATGTCAGGTTATGGGCTCTCACAGTTATTTTTTCAAAATATAGTGTTAAAACTTATATTTTAGACACGGTTGTGTTGTGCAAGATGTCAACAAACTATTTAGCCAGTGTGCCTAAACTAAAGGGCAGAGAAAATTACGATGAGTGGACATTCGTGATTGAAAATGTGCTCGTATGTTACATTGTGAACAGCCAGTGGTAGGAAAAGACATAAAACCCGAAGTTGATGCGAAGGCGCGGGCCAAATTATGCTTAACTATCGAACCGGCTTTGTACGTGCATATCAAGAAGACGACGACTTCGAAAGAGTTGTGGGATAAGCTCAAATCTCTGTTTGAGGACTCAGGTTTTTCGAAGAAGATTTCGTTATTGCGTCATTTGATATCAATACGGCGAGAAAATTGTGAAGATATGACCAGCTATGTGACTCAAATTGTGGAAACATCACAACGGTTGAGTGGAACTGGCTTTGAAATTACCGATGAGTGGATTGGATCTTTGATGCTTGCCGGATTACCAGAAAAAATTTCTGCAATGATTATGGCCATCGAACATTCTGGTATAGCAATTACGGCAGACGTCATCAAGACGAAGTTGCTAGATTCGGAGCCTTTTGAATTGACGGGAGTGACATTGAAGGAAACGCAGAATACTGAAACGGCGTTTGCGTCAAAATGGGCGAAATCAAAACCCAGACCTGGCAACACCTATCAGAGCGGGATATCGACGTCAAAGATCAAAGTGACGGAAATAAAAATATAACCTGCTATAAATGCAAAACTCCGGGTCATTATCGTAATCAATGTCCAATGTTAGAAAAGTCAAGCAAAAATAAGTCGTCAAATGCATTTAATGCTGTTTTCATGAGTGCTAAATATAGTAAAGACGAGTGGTACGTGTATTCAGGAGCCAGTGTCCATATGACGGCTGTCTCAAATTGGTTGCAAGATGTTACGAGTCCACAGACATGCCCCGAAATTATGATAGCAAATCATGAGAAACTTCAAGTTTCGTGCAAAGGAAATGTTAGAATATCAACGCAGCAAGGCTATGATATAACAATCAAGGATGTTTTGTGTATTCCAAGCCTAACTACAAACTTATTGTCAGTGAGTCAATTGATAAAAAACAACAACAGTGTTTCTTTCTCAAACAGTCAGTGTTTGATATACAATGCAAAGAAAGAATTAGTGGCTGTTGCTAACCTAATTGACGGTGTGTATAAATTGGATTTACGTACTACACCAGTGACGAAATGTTTACTTGCCAGAGATAGTGCTTTGCTATGGCACAGGAGGTTAGAACACATAAAATGAAGAATGGCGCCGTGGAAGGTGTTAGCTATGAAGACACTTATGAAGTGACAAAATCTAACTTGGTTTGTTGTGAGGGCAAACAATCACGATTACCATTCCCCACAGGCACAAGAGCTACGAAAGTGCTGGAAATTGTGCTTGCTGATGTATGTGGGCCAATGGAAACCAAATCAATTGGATTGTCAAGATACTTGCTTCTTTTTGTAGACGACTATACTCGTATGTCATTTGTCTACTTTATGAAAGAAAAAAATGAGGTGTTTAAATACTTCAGAGAATTCAAGGCTTTGGTGGAGAAACAGAAAAACTTCAATATTAAAATCTTACGAACCGATAATGGTGGAGAATTCTGTTCGAAGGCGATGGAAGGATATTTGAAATCATTTGGTATTGTACACCAGAAAACGAACCCCTATTCGCCAGAACAAAATGGTATGTCAGAGCGAAACAACAGAACAATTGTTGAGAAAGCGAGATGCTTGTTGTTTGATGCTAAGTTAGATAAAAGATTTTGGGCAGAGGCTGTATCTACAGCAGTGTACTTGAAAAATCGATCTATAGTATCAGGTCTCAATGACAAAACACCATATGAGATGTGGCATGAAAAGAAACCCATTTTAAGCCTTAAACGAATCTTCGGCAGTCCAGTCATGGTGCATGTTCCCAAAGAGAGGAGGACCAAATGGGATAAGAAAGCTCGGCAGCATATTCTTATTGGTTATTCAGAACATGTAAAGGGCTACAGAGTATATGATCCTGTCCAAAACCAGGTTACTACCAGCCGAGATGTTGTGGTGATGGAGACAGCAGTGTCAGGAGGAATATCCGCAACTAATGAAACAACATGGTGTGTGGAAGATGGATTGCCTGTTCCTGCAGCAAATGATCGTTCAGTGGGGGAAAGGGGCTGTCAAGAACGATCAGAGTTATACACTGAGGAAAGCTCCGACAGTGAATCATCACAGCTAACATTCTATGAAGCCGATGCAGATGACACCTATGTTCCTGAATCTCCATCAACAAGCAGCAGTCCAATAGGTTCACCAGAACAGGTTTTGGATAGACCAAAGAGGGTGAGACGGAAGCCAGAAAGGTATAATCAGACGGGTTTGTTGGCTACTGCAGATACTGAACTGATAGTAACTGAAGCCTTGAAAAGTCCTGAAAGTGTGCATTGGAGGAAGGCAATGGATGAAGAGTTGGAATCATTCCGAAAGAATGAAGTTTTCGAGCTTGTTGATCCCCCAAAAGGAGCTACAATTGTGCAGTGTCGCTGGGTATTAAAGAAAAAGATCTAAAGTGATAGCGAAGTGCAATATCGTGCTCGATTAGTCACTAAAGGTTTCACACAAAAACATGGACTAGACTATGATGAGACCTTTTCCCCAGTTGTGCGACACTCAACATTAAGATTATTGTTTGCGTTAAGCGTAAAACTAGGACTGGACATTACTCATAGATGTTAAAACTGCATATCTAAATGGTCATTTGAAAGAGGAAATTTATATGGTTTTGTATCTGAAATGTCAGGCAAAGTCCTTAAACTCAAAAAGGCAGTGTATGGATTGAAACAATCCGCCTTAGCTTGGTATGAGAGAGTTAGGAATGTATTATGTAAAAATAATTTTAAAAATTGTACACAAGAGCCATGTCTATTTACAAAGATGTGTAAAAGTTATTATAGCATTATATCGTCACTGGAAAGGCAAAATTACTGAACCGCCAAGTGGGGCATATTGAGTTACATAAATAAAATATATAAATAAAATATATAAATATACAAATAGTCCAAATTAAGTTAGTTAAAATAGTACAATTGCCATTAAAAAAATACTACACTATACTATTTTAACTAACTTAATTTGGACTATTTGTATATTTATATATTTTATTTATGTAACTCAATATGCCCAATTTGGCGGTTAAGTAATTTTGCCTTTCCAGTGACGATATGTCGATGAGTTCCTAATTTTTTCTAATAGCAAGAATGAGAGTGAGAAGGTAAAAAGTATTTTAAATTCTGAATTTGAAATCAAAGACTTAGGTGAGGTTAAGCTTTATCTAGGTATGAATATTAATATTCATAAAGATTGTAAATAACTATGAGTAGATCAACAACAGTACATAGAAGAATTATTACAGAAATTTAATGTGACTGACTGTAGAACAGCTGATACGCCTATAGAGAATAAATTGAATGTAACAAACGCAGAGAAATGTGCTGTAGGAATTAGTTATCAAAAACTTATAGGTTGTCTTATGTATTTAGCAGTCATGACAAGACCTGATATTGCTTACTCTGTTAGTTATTTAAGTCAATTTAATACTTGCTACAGTATTGAACATTGGAACTATGCTAAAAGGATTCTTAAATACTTAAAAAAAACTAAAATGTATTGTTTAAAATTTAGTAGTCAAGGAGAAAGCTTACAGGGTTTTGTTGATGCCGATTGGGCAACTGATAGCTTAGACAGAAAATCTTACACTGGATTTTGTTTTGTTATGTCGGGTACAGCTATTTCGTGGCAAAGCAGGAAGCAGAAACTTATAGCTCTATCGAGCACTGAGGCCGAGTATGTTGCACTCTCTGAAGCTTGTAGGGAAGCAATATATTTAAGAGAACTATTATATGAGCTAACTGGATCTTTGTTAACAATTATAGGTTGAATTGTGACAACCAAAGTGCGTTGAAGATGGCCACAAACCATCAATGTCACAATAGGTCAAAGCATATTGATGTTAAGCATCATTTTGTAAGAGAGACCATCAAAGACGGAAAAGTAGAGGTCAATTATCTATCTACAAATGAGATGCCAGCAGATTTGTTGACTAAAGGTCTAGGTACAGTTAAACACCAATAAGTTTATGGAAACTGTAGGTATTTTAAAATTGAAATTTAACTCAAGTTTATACTTTGTTGTATGTTTAGTTTATTTTGATAAGTGGGGGTGTTGTAACTAGTTGTATCAAAATGTACTTACTAGCGACATCTAGTATATAATGTGTAAACTAAATATTTTATGACTCTGTGTACTGAAATAAATGACTGTCTGCACTGAAAAACCAACGTGTCTGCATGTCATTGTTAACGTTACCAAATTCACACTATAAGTATCGTTAAGTAACGTTATTTTCATAAAGTTAATATTTTAAGGGTAACACGGGTAACGATATTTTGGTATCGAATCTATAAATAACGTTACCAATTAACGTTACTAGTATCGATACTTTTATCGTTACTTAATGCGTTGTTGTCAACCTGCGCAACCTAAGCGGCACGCCATGGGCGGCGGCGCTCTACGGTAACATCGCTAATCAAACGATGCAAATGCAACTTCATTAATGTAGACGAAAGAAAGAGATGAAAGAAAATAAATAAAAATTTAACGGTACTCAGTTACCGGTAAAACGTATGCCAAGTATCGTTACCAAGCATAACGTCATCATTTCAGCCGTAAGACGTCCACTGCTGCTGCTTGGATTCGATACCAAAGTATTGTTACCCGTGTTACCGTTAAAATATTAACTTTATGAAAATAACGTTACTTAACGATACTTATAGTGTGAATTTGGTAACGTTAACAAGCCCTGACGTCAACCGAATCTTAAAATTGTTATTGGCAACACTACACCACTGCTTGTCTATTTTATTTCATTGTCCATATTTTACGAACAACTTTTAATACGGTCTACACATAGTAAAAAGTATAAAGTGTATGTTTATTAAAGGAGAGTAGTACTTTCTGTTCAATGCACAGAGTACTTTAATATTAAAAGTGCATTGTGGTCTCTAAAGTTGTCGCCTTCATATTTAGTGCGAAATTACGCTTTGATAACCACAATTTTTTGCGGCGGCTATTAAAAATTGTAATCCTCAGAATTAAACAGTAACAATACAGGTTACCGATAAAATACTGTTTGAAAATGTCAAATAAATGTGAACTACCTCTAGAACCTGCCGGTGATGATACCATACAGTGTTTGTTTTTTTCACCTAAACTTGGTTCGGATTTATCATTATGGGAAGACTTGTGTCTGCAACTTAATAATTCTATAAAGATATTAACTAAAGATTATATTTGGCACCGAGATGAGTTTCAAGTCTATGCTCCTATTACTGTAAATAGCATCACAGGTAAGCCGGTCCCCACATTGAGATATATTATTGTCATTTCATATTACATGTTTTGTACTCAGTATAAGATTAGTCGGACACAGAATTTGTTATCTTGAATAGTGTGGTTTTGATTGCTAATAGGGATAAAAATATTGTATTCTCGGAAACCGCATGCACTTCAAAATAGCGGCACTATTTGAAACTTTCTTAAAAAAAAAAAAAAAAAAAAACGCAATAGCACCTCAGTCGTGGGATAATTTTATGAAATGTTGTTTCTTACCATAAATGTAAATTCTCTTTTCCAGTTAGTAAATTCAGGCATTAATTATTTTTAACGTTTACAGGACTTCCTAATCACCTTTGCAGTACTACTTGTTTTGGGGATAACTTAGAAGATGAATGGTTCATTGTGCATGTTATTTTAGAAATTTCCAAGCAATACAAAGGCTTGATCATCCAAATGAAAGATAATGATGGCGAGTTCCTTCTCATAGAAGCTGCTAACTTCTTACAATCTTGGGCCAATCCTGATAACACTGAGAACCGAGTAAGTTATGAAAAAATATTGTATTTCCTTAGTATTTTGCATGTTGCTTACTCTCTGAACATAATTTTTAGAGATCCTTTTCAAACCCAACAACCAAAATGTATTGAGCAGTGGAGATTTTATCTTTCTTTGTGGCCAGTAATAAACTTTTAAAAATGTTGTATAGACGCCGGCACATGAAGTTACTCAAAGTTTCCCAATCCCTTTTGAACCTAATGCTGTATGTAGCGATAAAGTTGAAACCTATTAAAGAAATTTGACAGATTGTAGTAACTTTATGACAAACTTTATTTCTAACAAAACAATGATAATAATTCCAAAAGGGCTTTAGCTTAGCATAATGTCAGATGACAACCCAAGGTGTGCCACCTCCTGCCAGGGTCGCGAGATTGTTCAAACGAAATACCGTGGCCCTGGCATATGGGTAACTGAAGGAACACGGGTGGGTTTTAGTCAGTAAAAGTCTGACACGCCCTTCTGCTCCGCCCAGAGCGGGAGAAGTTATTTGATGATTACCCATCCAAAAACAAAAAGGTGTGCCACCTGACGCTGATTTTCAGCTGCAACCCACTGGTGCCATACGCTAGAATAATAAATACATAGACTACTATTGTATCTCCTTTCATAGTCTAGTCTAGTCTAGTCATTTAATTGTGGAATTGTCATGTATGTGAATTTATACGTTTTACACCTAATCTACCACAGAAGAGCACTGATTTCCAAGATACAGGTTTTTGCCTAGTTTCGGATTCAGGAGTTCATATAGTTTTAGCTGTTTACTCACCAACATTATTTGTATCTTAATTCTTAAGAATATTACTGTATATGACAGTCTGTTTATTTCGACATCGCTTTGAAAAATGCTAACAATTTTTTAAGTAGACATCATTTATAGGGCTATATTTTATTGAGTCCAAATAAACGTTACTGTTTGTGGTCTGTTGACTAATAAAAAAATCTGCATATTACTGACATTAAATTAAGAAGATAATGGTGCCGATTCTGTTGTCACAAAATTCTCTAAACTAAACATCACTAAAATTTGGTTTATTCCTGTCAAACAACGATTTCCTCTTCTGAAATGGACTAAAGTGACACAACTTAACTATATTTTAGTATGACAGCTCTAAAGTTGCACTGAGTTATTCGTTTAGTGAAAATTATAATTTTGCTATTCTGAGTTTACCGGTTTTCACCATAAAATTTGGCTATAATAATTTATTTTAATTAAATCTGACTATTTAAAAAAAAAATACCACGTTGAGTCTCGATTGTCAAATCGATTTTAGTCGTGTCAAAATAATTTTTAAATATAGAGATTTTTTCTTGCAGAATAACGTTACAATTCTCATAGCCAAAAGTAAGGAATTTTAGAGATAGTTTATTTCGGTGTACAACAGAATCGGCACCAATACCGACCTTTATGGCTAAAACGGTTGACGGCGTTCAAAATCAAAATCAAAAGTCATTTATTCAAACTAGGCTGAGAGTCAGCACTTTTTGAACGTCAAAGTTACATGAGACAGTCCCCCCAAAAACGCCCGCCCTTCGACACTTCCTAGTGCTTTAGCTGGGAAGAAGAAGTGGCGGAACAAACTGCCCAGCAGCACAGCTGTCTGTTAAGTTAGAAGAACTTGATTCTATACAGTATTGTGTAAGTTATTAATATTATAAAACAAAACATACATTATTCGCCATATGTCAGCTAGCACACGCCAATATACCAACAAAACATTGAAAACTAAACTCAAGCTGAAATAATAATAAAACAAAATCGTAAACAGAACTTAAAACCTTAATAAAGCCTCTAGGCATAAAGGGCGTGCCCGCTTACATATACGATGCAAATGATACTTATACACAATAAATGAAATGAAAAGAAAATAAAAATAAACTAACAAAAGCAGTTAAATAAAAACAAAAAAAAAAAAAACAATTATATGAACTACCCATATAAACCGTCGGTAGGAAGACTAATTCTGGATTGAAAGAACATAAACATTGTCTTGAGTTGATCACAGCGACCAACTATTCTTATCGTTTAAGTAGTCGTTGATAGAATAGTATGCCTTTGAACAAAGGTTGGATTTTACTTTAGCTTTAAACTCATTAAACTGCAAATCTAGCAAAGCAGAGGGAAGCTTGTTATAAAAGGTAATACCAAGACCAACAAAAGAATTATGAACCTTATGAAGCCGGTGAAACGGAGCACGTAGTTTATCCCTACTTCTAGTGTTAATATTATGAATATCACTATTTTTAGTGTACAAGTGTATATTTTGCCTAATATATAAGATGTTGGCGAAGATGAATTGTGATGCCACCGTAAGAATACCAATATCTTTAAACAAATCTCTCAGAGAAACTCTAGCACCTAGTTGGTAAATCGCTCGAACAGCTCGTTTTTGAAGAACAAAAATATTCTGAATTGTTCTTCTTAACAACGTAACGTTATGACCTACATGCGGTTTTCATTGTCAATTGGTGTAAAGACAATTGACAAATAAAATATAAAATGTGATTGAAATTAAAATTGAAATAGAAAATAAATAAGTACTAAGTTATGATAAAGGAGATTGCTAAATGAGTGCCCTCAATTTGTATTGGAATCTCACATTAACTCGTAATATTTGAATATTCATTTATTAATTATTGAGTGTTAATTTCTAAGAACTTTCGTGAACTGTTTAGCATAAAAAAAGTATCTTAATTGCTTTTTAAGCTTTCCATTGATGTGTCAAGGGGAAATAATACAGTACTGCAAGCTAGGGAGGAGTCATAGCGCTTTTCCAGAATGTCAAATTGAAACTATACTTATATCGATTTTTGATAACTGCTATCAAAACGATTTATTGTCTGAAACTAAGAACTGGCAATCAGAGTTTTTAGCGGGAATCGACGGCGTTCAATTCGGTGTCCTGTTTAGTTGCTTGTTATTGCGTTTTCAGCAGGTTTTGATTCGGAAAATAGGGTTGTTTTTAAAGTGTCAGGTCAGTCGGAATGTGCTCCTTCTTTTCATCTTACTATCTATATTCTGTCAAAAAATATTAAGTAATAATAGTAATAGTGGTCGAAAAAACCAAGTTTTTTTCAACTCTTTCGATTATTTTATCGATTCTTCTACACATGAAGTTCAATCCCATCTCTATCATAAAAACCAAACGTCAGATGTCAGACGTCATTTGAACGATTTGCCGTTTGCTTGTTCGTCGTTTTTTTTTTATTTTGGATTTTCACTGACCCAGGCTTGTTTATTAGACTTATTGTGTGTGCTCACCTAGCTACTGACCTCTTGCTACCTACTCTACACGGTCCTGACTTTCAATAAAGTCATCATGCGATACATAAACTGCGGTAATTCAGAAGCTACGTTTGCAGTTTCTATATCTTCTATTGACGTTAGGAGTTACGTGATAGCGATTTTATTTTTACGATTATAAAGATATGAAAAGTTCCTGAAACAGTTTTTATATGAAATACTAATATTCAACTATTCAGCTTTACATATTGCTAGGTACCATATTTATTCTTTGCCAGGATGTCGCCTATACTTCAATTTAGCCATGTCCATTGACAAAATTGATTAAATAAATTGTTTCAAATGGCAGATATGTCAGCTCGAACATTTTCAAAATCTTTTTGATGGTTTAGTAAAAATTCTTAATTTCAATTTGAAAGTCGAGTCTGAACTTCATGAAATCATGACCTACAGAACTTAAAACCTATAATGCAATTTAGAAGAATAGTGAAATTAGAGCTTTATTCATACAGTCTACATTTTCTACGAAATCGTATCAGTGGTTAGCAAAAAGAATGTGACCTTTATTAAGCTCCATTTAAGAGAACTGCGTGGCCGCGCGGTTCGCCATGTGCCGACCGTGGCAATGGTTAAACCTTTATAACTTACTGAATATTGGGTCTACGAATTTGCAACTTTCCAATCAACTTTCACTGTTAGTGTTTTACAGATTCCTTCGTAATGTAGACGTAGTCGTTTTTCTTCTACGACACAATGTCCGAGCAGTCGAAACGGACACGAAATTATTTACGGCAAGTAATGGCGGTTTCAAACCTAACTACCTACAGCAGTAAGTCGGGGCCCGTTACGAATGGGTCACCATTGTTCTCAGAAATACTATGTCCCTTCTAAAAAACAGTCGGCAATGTTTCTTGCACATGATAGCGAGTCAATAACAAAGATATTCAATACCTATCGTGCACAAGATTTCGTCACATAAGAAGGTTATGCGCTTGGAGAAGAACAATTGCTCCGAACTCACCTGATTAAGATTAGCTTCACTTCCAGGAAACCTCAAGAATCATCATCCTTCGTAGTCAAATAAATCTAGCAATGACAGTCTGAAAATATTTACAGATCAACCTCCCTGTACTTTTTGAAGGAACTACGAGATGAAATTTAAATCTGAACTGATAATCTAGCCTTTCTCCTTTGAAATAAAGCCACGTTATTATTATATTGGGGTTTAATGTTACCATACGTTTTGGAGGCGCTTGTAGTAAATCTAGATTATTGCGTGCATAGTAGAGATCTCCACAGCGCAGTTATGTCTAAAAGTTAGAAAACAAAAAAAAGTTATATTTTTGGTCCAAAACCAACCTATAATTATGGTTCTTTTGCACCCCTGCTTTACTATAGGCCAAATTTTTTGGTGGTGAAACTGCATCTCAAAAAGCACGTGATGTTATACTATTCAAAGAAAAAAGAAATTAGAGAAAATAATCATATTCGTGTCCGCACATAAAAATACCCAAAATAACCTAGAGTTATAGTATATAAGGTGTATCTATTCATACACGAAATATTTAAAGAGGTACACCTGTAGGTGGTAAAGAAGCTATAGAAGCAAAAAGAAAATTTTTATCTAAGCGTTTTTGTATTTTCGTAATTATTATAATTTTAAAACTGCTTGAGACGTTTTGCATTAAACCTTTACTTCAAATTCTATGAATGGCCCGCCTGTCGCTGTGAGGGCGGCGACCGGACGGCGCGAGCGCGACCGCAGTGTCTCGGGCCGGGGCGTCTCGTCTATTCTGTGTTGAGCACTGTATTAGTGTGGTTGTGTTCGCATGCATTTTCCGCGCGACCGTAAGCAAGCATTTTATTCCCATCTTGACCTGACGATTACCTTTCGCTGTGTGTTACTGTGGTGCCAGACGAAAACATCCACCCGAACCTCCTATTTCATGGGACCTAATAATATCACTAGCAAACTGTAGCGGACTTTCGAAAATACATCTCTGCCTGACCCTACGCGGAATGCTGGAGGCGTTATAATGTTATAAATAAACAAACTTATTTAGACTACGTAACTCGATCAAGTTTTATTTTAAAAGCTAGCTTAAACGTGGATTTAAAATACAAAACCGAAGTTATTAAATACCCTTCTTAAAGGCTTAATAAAAGGAACTCAGGTGCGACTAAAAAAAATCCTAAACTACAGGATCTACACTTGTAGGTAAATACTAAAAAACAGATGTTATGTGCAACTTGTAGGTACTCGCATAATTATGTGAATGACCACTAACGACTTACGCGCGAACGTCGATTCGTTGAATTCCTTTGTTAAAAGTTAACATAACTATATTCCATTTACTATAGCATTAGACAGAAGTTAAAAAAGGCTCTTTTAGGTGCACACTTTGCAATAAAATTACAACAAACATTATTACAGTTAAGACTGATGTGGAGTTAAATATAATCAATATATATAATAGCTGTCACACTTAATTGTACTTATTTAACCTATCTACCTTCTGAAATTACAAGGCTTTCATTTAATAATACTAGAAATAAAGACAAGATAGATCAACTATTTTTCAGATTAGCAAAAGTACATACATCTTTTATGGGGTACTGTGTTAAATGTTACAACAAAATACCTTCTGATATATTGCAATTAAATGAAAGGAGGTTTAAAAGTCATATTAAAAGTACACTTTGTAAACGAGCTTATTACAAATTAGAGGACTACATCCAAGATAAGAACGCTTGGAAACATGCTGGTCTCGCTCCATAGGACAGTCTTAGAGTTTATCAAACTAGTTGCTAACTTAATTGTGTAGATAATATTTATTTTTTCTTCTGTGACACTGTTTTACATTCTGTAATTACTGTAACTCACACACTGACAGTTTATATGGGTAGTTCATATAATTGGTTTTTTTTTTTTTTTTTAACTGCTTTTGTTAATTTATTTTTATTTTCTTTTAATTTCATTTGTTGTGTATATGTATCATTTGCATCGTTGTATATGTAAGCGGGCACGCCCTTTATGCCTGGAGGCTTTAGTAAGGTTTTAAGTTCTGTTAACGATTTTGTTTCATTATTCATTTCAGCTTGAGTTTAGTTATCAATGTTTTGTTGGTATAATGGCGTGTGCTAATTACGAAGGCTGTAGCCGGAGGATCGAAAAAAATGCAAGATTTAATTAATACAATTTATTTAATAAGAAATTACAATTTACTAAATACTACAATGGTCGACAGTTAACCGATTCTGTGTTAAAAAGTGACGAGTTCACGGAGGCCGCGATGTCCGGTGCCGGGCTGCATCACGTTGTGCTGCGTCGGCGCCTCGTGTGCGCGGCTGATGCAATTTGGGGAAACTGGGTGAACGCTTGTCAGCGGTTTAGGTGCTATGCGAATATGTAACACCTCCCCTCGAAGATAAGCAATTATTTCGAAATCTTGGGCGAAAGAGATGATGAAATGTTGCTGTGATCAATCCTTATCTTGCTAGGACTGACTTTATTTTGTTCTTGGATTTCAGCATAATTTCCTGAATCATCCGTTTCTTTTGGTTGATTTTTATGAAGACGTTTCGCTCGGTGTCGTCGGTACATCAGTGCAATGATTAGTGCAGTTGCACCGGATAACAGTAAGTAGATTGGAATCGTGGTATGGTAGAGACTTGTATCAATTGTTTCTTCCAGTTTGACTGGAGTTTGTAGCATGATCTTCGTGTTTACAGAGTGCAGGCTTCCTAGGTCAGCAGAGTTTAAGATGATTGGTGTCTCATTTGGTACTTCTAAAACTTCGGAATATGTAGGCAATTGCATAATTTCTAAAGCAAATCCCTTGATGTGATTATTGGAGTTCGCTATAGTAAATTCGGGCGTCTTAATGTAGCAGTTGTATGGAATGATAGCTAAATAACTTCCTTCAAGGGTTTTGTATGTTTCCTGTTTGCATGATATCTTTACTTTAGTCGGACGTGGAAAGCTCATAGTGTAATGTTTCTCGTCGAGTGTTTCTACAGCTTCTTTCTTCAAGGCGACTGATGATAGTTTGCAAGTTGATAGAAGTTCTTGCTTGGTGATAAGATGCTGGATACAATCTGAGTCATCTTGAGTATTGTATTTTAATTTTTCCTCGCAGAGGTACAGGGAATCTACCTTCGGGCATTCAGCCTCCATGTACCTGGAATCTTGTCCAGAAATCGCGATAAAAGGAGAGGTAGGTAAAAGGATTTTGTTATACTTGTTAGGGACAAGGGACAGTTTATAGAGGTTATAGATTGAAGGAAAGGCAATCGGTACCTTAAAGATTAAAACTATCTGATCACCTACGTAAAAGTATCCTAACTTAATTATATCATAATAGTTTCTTAATTCTATGTTAAGGATTTCATGATTGGAATATAAAATCCTTAGTTTATCTAACATATATCTAATCTCCTTTAAACTAACTACCGTATGCGGTGTGCTTAATGCACGTATAAACGCTAGAGTATACTCTAGTCTATGGAGTTCCTCGAATAAGTTGTCTATGTAATCACTTAGAATAATTAAATGCTGAGCCATATGGGCGTAGTGAATAAAATCGAAGTCAGCTGTACTATTGATTATACGATTTAAGACATTTCCTATCTTTTCCTGATTTTTAGTTATGTTAGTTAGTAAGTTGGCATTACGTAGAACCCAAGCTTGCGATAGACTGACGTGCTGATTAATTTGAAACTCCATCTTGTGTTCGTTTTCCTGAAGGATTTTTATGGCATTATTATACTTGACTGCATCCGTCTGATCTAAATTACCGGATATTCTCTTAATAACGGAACCGAGTCCATCGATAAGTCCTCTTTTATGACGAGTATGTTTAAATGATTCTAGTTGTGTAAATATTTTAGTTAACTTAGATGTTAAGTAATTCATATGTGGTTCAAATAATAGGGACGTTTTATTATTTAGTTTAGGTCTAATGTCGGACAATTGTTTGTTGACTATGTCTATTTGAGATTGTATGCTATCGAGATTAACGTAATTAAGGAAGGAATGGTAATGGGAAATGATACGCGTCGTTCCTAAGTTAAACGGAAGTATACCAGGGCCATTTCCCAAGGGATCAATCATTACTTCTTGTCCTTGCGTCATTCGGAGTAGTAGCAGCAGTAGCATCCTGTAACAACGTAGGATGTTTAGGGCTTCGTTTCAGACGAGACTTTGCGACAGGACCACGTTTCTTTCTAGTGTAGATGTGAATGGGGAGATCGGCTAATACTATGTCTTGCGTAAAACGCGAAGCTAGTTTTTGTCTGTTAGCAAGAGGGTTACGGACGAATACTTGTTGGTCCGGGCTATATTCTTTCTCGGGCTCGCGATCTTTATTCCTATTTTCAGTTAGTTCAGTCCTATGATGAAGGGAAGTTTCATTTATTATTTCATAGACTTGAGTTAGTCGTTTTTTATGATCCTGTAGATATTGTTGTAATAAGTGCTCGGATAAGTTTAAGTCTAAGGAATCACGAGGATCAAAATGTCCTGTGATTAAGTCTATAGGTCTACATTTAGTGAAGCTGTGTATGGAGCTATTATAGCCTAGAATTGCGTAAGGCATAAGATTTATGGCAGGTTCATTATGTTTTTCTAATTTCAGGATTCTAAGATGTTCGAGAATGGTAGAGTGGAAACGTTCGACTATACCGTTATCGTTAGGGGTGTGTGCGAGTATCTTGTGATGTTGTATTTTATGAAGACGAGTAAATTCTGAGAATAGTGCATTAGTGAATTCGGGTCCTTGGTCTGTTATTATAGTATAGGGAACGCCATGGTGGGTGCAAAACGTTAGAAGAGCTTGAACGACGCTTAACGCTGTACCATCTCTGAGATGATATGCCTGCGCATATTTCGAGAAGGCGTCAACTAAGGTAAGAAAGGAGACGGATACGCTTTCATACAATCTTGGGCCTGGATGTAAAAAGATGAAATTGGTGTCTATTGATAGGTACTATATTATTAAACAATCACTGAAAATTTTGCAGGTTTTGGCAATCTGAGAACCGAGTTAAATAAGATTTAGGAAAAGTGAGGTTACGTAACAATCTACACTTAACAGCTGATTTTTGAAGTGCGATTCTCATTCTTTAAAATACCAGTTGGGGTGTTAAATATAAAGAATATTATTATAATTCATCATCATCATCATCATTTTAGCCGAAAGACGTTTACTGCTGTTCATAAGTTTTCCCCGATTCGGGGGGGTTTGCCATAATGGCAACGCTTAGCAGGCGGGTTGGCGATCGCAGAGTGGTCGCAAAATGCATAGAGAACGCTGTTGCCAATTCTAAGTCCCTTAGTCGCCTCTTACGACATCCACAGGAAGAAATAGGGTGGTGCTATTCTTTACTATTCTCTCTATTCTTACTCATTATATAAGTATTTATAGAAGGGCTGGTGGCTAAGTAATAACAGCCGCACGGGTTAACCGATCAGGTTAAGCTACGCTTGCTGCGGTTGGTCCGTGTATGGGTGACCATCTTTACATACCAAGACCCTTCCGTGCCTCGGAAAGCATGTTAAGCCGTTGGTCCCAGCTATCTTTCGTAGATCTTAGACAGTTGTTACGGGTCATCAGAAGCCCAGTCTGACTACCAGTCTTACCAAGGGATATCATATTACCCAGTAACTGGATTGTGGAACTCAGATAGGCAGTCACTCCGTGTAAAATACTGGTACCCAGCTGAATCCGGTTAGACAGGACGCCGACCTCAACATAATTGGGGAAAGGCTAAGTAGATGATAATTTATATAGGTATTTCTAGAGTGAGGGAGAGAAAATAAAAATGTCCTTTAGTAATATTTTTTATTTATCTTCAATTATGATTAAATTGTCATCTAGAAACGGTGCAGGTGGTACTATATTATCTTGGTACCTAGCCCAACTAAGGTACCATATTATTTTCATAACAAGAGGTGGTCTTTGATCCAACTACCAGCAAGCTTGGCAAACATGGTCACTGCATTTTACCTGAAAGATGTAAAAAGTGGTTAATAACAGATAACATGATTAAGTACTTTTAAAAAATCTTGGTCCGATAGTTACTTAATTCTATATAATGTATCTACATGGGCGTTTTAAATGTTTACCTATACTTTATAATATTAATTAATACCGAACTACCTGCTAAATATCTCAAATATTATGTTCACTGATAACATGTGTGATTATTGGAGAGCGAGGAATACTGTCCTACCGTGATACAGTTTATACTATGATGTAGTACAGAGGTCAGTGTGAATTACTCTTTAACAACCAAACATTTACGTTTGATATGAGATCTTATTTGTTTGTTTTTTATACGTACATATAACTCATTGTACCTAAGGTTGTTATTATGCTACTAGGAATAAGAATGTTGCACCTAAAACGACCCACTGACCTTTTATTTTTTATTATTATTTTGTTAGTATAATGGTGAAGGAAAAAATATTGTAAAGATTGCAAGCCAGCGTGGTAGACGTTGGTGAGGTAAACAAGAAGTGAGTAAGTACTTACAGATTGTGGTGTACGCCATTGACGAATTACTGCTAATATCATTTCGTCATCCAAATCTCGACGATCTGTTGTATTACAGCGATTAGTCGCTATGCGACAATTTACACAACGATCCATGGTGTCGCTTTCCAATCGGTAAGCTGTTCGTAGAATCCAAAATGACAAGTCCAAGTCCAACGTTTAAGCGGGGTTTCTCCGTGTTGGGTATGGTGGCAAGGCAAGGGTCATACAAGAAAGTAGCTCCGAAGTCCGTAGAATGAAAGCAGGGGTTGAGGAAACATCAATAAAACTATGGGTGGAAACACGATACGCACATGCAATAAACAATATGAAACGAGTGAGTGTCAGCGTTATGTCATGCATGTCATGTCAGAGTTAGCACAGATTATACATACATTAATCGATTAACAAACGTGGATCAATATATGTTAATTATATAAATATTTAATTAGTTTAAGCTGTGCAGTATGTTATTTCTAATAGATTTAATTATTTTAATTGAATTAATCATCTGGTGAAGGCATCTTCTTAAATAGTATGAACGTTAATCGATTATAATTTAATCGATATTCCATTTACTTAACTTAATTTTAGGATTTCTCATTTTCCAGATTGTAAATTGAGTTGATTTTTCAGATTTTGATATAGAAAAATATAAGCTTTTTTTTAAACCATTTCTTCACTTATTACATTTTGGCCCAGAAATGCCCGTCTCCTTTCTCATTTTGAGCTGTGAAAAGATCCAGATGTACAGTTTCAAAGGGTTTAGTTGAAGGTGGGACTATGGAAAACTTTTGTCTTATCGGGTTTCGGTCGTATTTTGCTTGTCCGCAAATACTACATTCATTAATGTATTTCGATACACTTTCTTTCATTTTAGGCCAATAGTAACGGTGTGATAAAGCAAGGAAACATTCAGTTATACCACGATGATTGGTTTTTCCTTCATGGTAATTTCGAATGATTTCCTGTTGTCTTAAGTAATCCTTAACGTTCTCTACTTCTTTTTTCGTTAGGACCATATTCAAGGCGGAACTTTTAAACTTATCTTGGATTATCGGAATTATTTTATACATTGCTAGAGGAGGGTGGATAAGAATTCCTGTTTTTACTTTGGGATTCACGTATTCCTTTATAGCGTTAATTACATCCTCTTCAAGATTAGACTCTGATAGTTGTATTGTAGTTTTAGTGTGGGTTTCAAACGGTTTAGATGCGGTTGGGCGTTTTTTGATGTCTCCTACGACTGTGAAAGATATCTGGCGGTGAAATTTATTTAAGGGTTCATCAGATATTGGTACTTCTAATATGGGATTTTCAGCACTAGTGTGAGCTGTTGCCGTTGTAGAGCCTGTCATTGAAGGTGGTTTTTCAGATGTATTAACTGCTATGGAATTTGCATCTTCATTATTGATTTCAATGCGGGAAAGGGCGTCTGCGTTAGTGTTCAATTTACCCGGTTTATATACTGTAGTGAAATTATACTCGCTTAACTTTAATCTCCAGCGGGTAAGGCGTGAATTGGGTTCCTTTAGATTCATGACCCATTGTAGGGGCCTGTGGTCCGTGACAATTTTGAATTTCCTGCCAAATAAGTAGGGGCGGAAATATTTGGTTGCCCATACGATGGCTAACAGTTCCTTTTCAATTGTACTGTAGTTAATTTCGCTGGTATTTAATGTGCGTGAGGCAAATGCTACAGGTTTATCGCTACCTATCTGACCTTGTGAGAGAACGGCACCAATGGCGAGATTAGACGCGTCAGTAGTTAGTATGAAGTCTTTAGTAAAGTCTGGGTATTGCAAAATTGGATCATTGATTAAAAGAGTTTTGCACTTCTCAAAACAACTAATATAATTTGGATCGGATATAGCAAGTTTTGAATTTTTCTTCAGACATTGCGTCATAGGTTTTGTTATTCGGGCGAAGTCAGGAATGAATTTCCTGTAATACCCTAACAAACCTAGGAAACGTTTAATTTCTGTTGAGGTTTTCGGCAATGGAAATTTCTGAATGGCAATGATTTTATCCGGGTTAGGTTTTATACCGTCTTTACTTATAATGTGTCCCAAATACGCAGTCTCTAATTTTAAAAATTCGGATTTATCCATTTGGATTTTAAAATTGGATTCCCTGAGTCTCTGAAATACCTTTTCCAGATTTATCATATGTTCCTGAAGGGATACTGAGAAAACGATGATATCATCAAGGTACACTAAACACACAACATTCTGGAGGTCCCGTAAGACATTGTCCATCACCCGTTGAAAGGTTGAAGGAGAGTTCTTTAAACCCATCGGCATGCGAAGAAATTCGAAGTGCCCATGCTCGACAGTAAACGCGGTTTTATGAATGTCGTCTGGGTTCATCTCGACTTGAAAGAAGCCACTCGCAAGGTCCAATGTGGTGAAATAATGGCAGTTACCTAATTTGTCAAGTACGTCCGAAATGTTGGGTATAGGGTAACGGTCATCAATGGTTTTCTCATTTACTTTCCTAAAGTCTATGACCAAACGCCATTTAGTTTTCCCGCTGGCGTCAGCTTTCTTGGGAACTACCCAGATGGGGGAGCTCCACGCAGACTGTGAGGGTCGTATAATATTTTGTTCCAACATTTTATAGATTTGATCTTGAACTTCCTGTTTGTGTATGAACGGATATCGGTAACTTTTTGTATAAATTGGTACATCATCTGTGGTTCGAATTGAATGTTTAATTTGGTTTGTGAAAGATAATGACTCGCCGTCAATATAGAATACATCGGCGTATCGAGTGCATAATACTTCTAAATTAGCTTTTTCTTCAAGGTTCAAGTGGTCTGTACGTAGGCGAGATAAGACATTTGTAACACGATCGGACTGTTGTTCAGTGCGCATGCACTGAATATTAAACAACTCAGCGCTAACGGGGCGATCCATGGAAAAAACTACGTCATGACATGACACATTCGTTACTTCAATTATACCTCTACTATTACTAACAGTTGTTACACAATCACCTATTAAACAATTTGACAGACACTGTTTAGGAATTAAAACGTCACCGTCCTCAGAGTTTATAGGAACTTTAATTAGTTTAGATGAATTAGCCGGTATTATGTCCTCGTATAAATTACTATTGCGAGAGTCGTACATTAACAAAGGATTACTAGAGTTTCGAGTAACCAACAGTCTATTTTTGAGGTCTATTTTAGATTCCAATTTTTCCAACAGGTCATATCCAATCAAACCGTCGAAAAAGTTATGAAACGTATAAACGTAAAGGGTCATATCACCTGACTCATTAAATTCCTGGAAATATGGTAATGTAATAGAGTAATCACTTCTAGTGGTGGCATGAATGTTTGTCACTTCGAAAGGATCATAATTACATGGTATGTGAGATAAAAACTTTAGAACAACTGCGGGGCTAATAAAGGACATATTTGCACCTGTATCAATTAATAGTTTAAGCGGAGGGTTTGAAATCTGAATGTATGGTAGTTGCCTTTGTGTTTGTAAATTGATCTCTATTTTAACTTGTCTGATTTGGTAACTTCCTGAAAATCCTCCTCTTTAGCATTCGGAGTGTCTTTTATTTCATCTATGACACAAGTTTCCGTACATTTCGGTTGCTCATACGCATATTCAATCGGATAACCGTAGTTGTCAAACTCTAAATATTCCTGGGGGTAGTAATCGTTGCTATTAAAATAACCGGTATAATAATTATACTGCAATTGATCATTTAGGTCGTTAAAGTTAAATTCCCGTGCTCTAAAATAGTTCGAGGGTGGTGGATTACCAGCTGTAGACCAGTCATGGGGTGCACGTGGGGCGAATGGTTTTGCCACGTAATGACTTACGCCACTCATAGGTTGCGGAGTGCTACTAGCAGCTGGTCTGGGACTAGGCATCCTAAAAGCTTGACCCTGGGGTCTATGATCGGTCGGCGGTGCACTAAACATCTGCTGTGTACGTGTGGGGCCGCGATATTGAGGGGGCTGATTTCCCCACATTGGAGCAGACTGCTGCGCTTGAGGCATAAACGGTCGCGACGGTCCTGGCATGTTAAAAGACCTAGGAGATGGTAACATAAACGAACGCGGCGTAGCGAAGGCAGGCGCCTTAAAATCATAAGAAGGTCTAGGACTAACCTGATGCTGAGGCTGCTGCTTCTTGTCAGGTCCATGGTCGTTACGCTGCTGTAAATACAATGTATTCATCTCCTCATGCACGAATTCTAAAGCCTTCTCTATTGTATGAGGCCTCATGCACCGAATGCGAGAACCCAACGGGTCGCGTAAACCACGTAAGTACGACTGCAAAGTGAGTTTTTTGTACAAGGTTCGTTTAGATTCAATGGTACTCGCTATCGTTTCATGTAAGCTGATGTAGGTCATAATAGTACTAAATAAATTCTGACACCGTTCATAAAATTCCTGCGGGGTTGCAGACCCTTGTGTTAGGAGCGCTAAGTCATTATACAGTGACGTCTCGTCACGTTGATCGGCGAAATTATTAACTAGGGCGTTCCTAATTCCCTCCCAAGTTTCTGGGATACCGTTTGAATTGATCGTGCGCGATGCGGGTCCCACAACCTTATTTAAAATTCCATTTAATAATGCCAAATTACTTAACTGAAATTCCGGTCCATTTCTTATAAACTGCTGTACTAACTGATCACATAGCTTTATAAATCGAGTTAATACGTTCGAGTTTCCATCGAACTCTGGAACCAATCGTAGGGCCTTATAAACTTGATCGACTGAGTCAGCCATATTCGATACAATTAAACTATTACTATCCTCTTGTTCTATTTCCAAACTTCTATTAGCGTCTAGATTACTAATTCTACTATTACTACTATCTAACCTAGATAACCGAGACTGCCGTGGATGGAAAATCTTGGATAATTAAGGGAAACACTTAAGGATAAAAGGAAGCGACTCTAGCGCGATTCTAAAGTACTTACTTGAAACAATCCTGTACCTCTTCCGTATCGATGTCTGGATACTCCCCTGGACTGCAGCTCTCGTAGGTTCTGGATACTCGTACGGTGCCCGACGGCCACCCGGGTGACTCGCGACTTAAGCAATTTAATCTCGCGAACCGGCCCGCGAGTATCCTACCGACTGCGCCAATTACGAAGGCTGTAGCCGGAGGATCGAAAAAAATGCAAGATTTAATTAATACAATTTATTTAATAAGAAATTATAATGGTCGACAGTTAACCGATTCTGTGTTAAAAAGTGACGAGTTCACGGAGGCCGCGATGTCCGGTGCCGGGCTGCATCACGTTGTGCTGCGTCGGCGCCTCGTGTGCGCGGCTGATGCAATTTGGGGAAACTGGGTGAACGCTTGTCAGCGGTTTAGGTGCTATGCGAATATGTAACATGCTAGCTGACATAATATGGCGAATAATGTATGTTTTGTTTTATTATATTAATAACTTATACAATATTGTATAGAATCAAGTTCTTCTAACTTAACAGACAGCAGTGCTGCTGGGGAGTTTGTTCCGCCACTTCTTCTTCCCAGCCAAAGCACTAGGAAGTGTCGAAGGGCGGGCGTTTTGGGGGGACTGTCTTATGTGACTTTGACGTTCAAAAAGTGCTGACTCTCAGCCTAGTTTCAATAAATGACTTTTGATTTGATTTGATTTAATATTGTTTAGATTTTACATTCTATATTGTCGTGTCGATGTTTAAAATCTAAAAGACGCAGGGGTGAACAGTACCGGGAACGTTTTTTACGTCACTATAATTCTACCAAATCTAAAATGTTACGTATTCCCTTCATAAGTTATGGGAGGACGTGTTTTTTTTTTATTTTGTCGATTTATGCTATCAACCATCCGTCAAATTGCGTAAATTTTCTGCAGTTGTCAACTATGCTGTCATTAACTTGGTACTTGTGAATGCTACGCCTTTTCTCGTTGTTATTGCTGAATTTTCGTGATTTTGTTTTTCTTTTATTATTTTTTTGTTATCGTTATAATTGTTAGTTTTGTGTTGTTCGTACAAACTGGTACGTTTCGTGGAACTATGGATCCCGATGCAGGCCCGAGTGGCATGCAAGCGCAACATGCACACTCTGTAACTGCTGATAGCGCTGATCAGTGTCAACAGCGAAAAAAACGTGGCCCCAACGTTGACCATGAGGATAAAATATTGTCCCCCAAGAAAAGTAGAATTAAACAAACACCGCTTCGTTCTACAGAAAAAGGAACAGTTTTTATTTATAAACTGATCTATACATATAATAAAATTGTACAAAAGTGGTGTCTTTACAATGGAAATATATAAAAAAAAAGTAGCAGGGGTTGTTATTATATCGATGCCGACCCCGAAATCGTAATTATTATTTTTTTGTCTGTTTGTCTGTGTGTTTGTGCACGCTAATATCAGAAACGGCTTATTCGATTTAGTTGCGGTTTTCACTAATATATTGTAGTAAGCTTCACTTAACATTTAGTGTTTATTTCATGTCAATCAGTTCATAAATAAAAAAGTTATGTCAATTTAAAAAATCACGGCGAACAGACGCATTTCCTAAGACACTCTTATACAACGAAGTTCCATCGTATTATACCTATAATAAACAACAGGGTATTTTTAACCGCAGAAGTCGTGAAACATATGTAGTAGGTGAACCAGGTATTTTTAAAGATTATGTCACTGGTAGGGTTTAAACGGTTCATCCAAATAACTCCGAATGCTTTTACCTGTTCCTACTGCTGCACGTTGTCCGAGGGCCTACTTCTTTTGCCGATCTCCGAAAGGTTGACAATATCGTACACCCTACATACCAAGCCGCTTGCCGGGCACGTCACTTGCTGGATGGGGATCAACATTGGGATGATGCTTTGTCAGAAGCAAGTATTAGCGAAAGTCCTCATCGGTTGCGACATTTGTTTGCAGTCATGCTGGTGTTTTGTGCACTTTCTGATGCTGCACAGTTGTGGTATAAGTATCAGAACAAATTGGCTGAGGATTTTTTTAGGCACGTACAACTTAAAGATAACAACCCAATTGAGGACAGATTACGTGAAAGTTAATTGAATCGTTGTTTGTTTGCTATTCAAGATATAATTACATCTATTGGGGGTAATCCTATTTCACAATATGGCATGCCGGAGGCATCATTTGACGGTGAATGTATTAATAGAGATTACGCGATGGAAACCAACTATGATCCAATTGACCTGGCCGAAATTTTACAAACTGATGTCTCGAGGCTAACTAATGAACAGCCTTTGATATTTGATCGGGTGTGCCGCAGCGTTGCTATCAACGTACTACGTACTAAGTACTATTACTTTGGGAGAAATGCTATTTGTAGATGCACCCGGTGGAACGGGTAAAACATCTCTTACGAAAGTTATTTTGGCGAAGGTACGAAGCCAAGGTAAAATCGCCCTTGCTGTTGCTTCATCAGGCATAGCAGCCACATTGTTGCCAGGTGGGAAAACTGCTCATACAATGTTCAAAATTCCGATCGATTTAGACTGCACAGAAAGCCCTGTTTGTAATATTTCAAGAAACAGCGATAAAGCTAAGGTTCTTCGTGATTGTAGCTCTATTATACCGGATGACATTTTTTACCGTCTCGACCTTCATATGGTGTGTTGTGTAACTAGAATAGAAGGCGGGAAAGCCTTCAGATTCATCGCAGGTGACTAAAGGAGCGCGGGACGCGGGCAGAAGGGGATGAGTGTGCGGCTCGTGCGCCTGCGAAAGATCAATGAGGGTTCAAAGGGTAGGACCGCGCTACTAAATCATTGATACATGCGGCGCATTGCGTATGATTTGAGTTTCGATAGATTTTAATTGGTTTTTTTTTTCAAATTTCTGTTTTTGTTGTTCTAGTATAAAATTTTTACTTTAAATGTGTAGTATTTATTGCTAGATCAATTTCATTACATGTTATTCAAAAATAAAAATAATAAAATAAAATGATAAAATAATAAAATTTCTATGCCAAAGGCTTCTACTCCGTTCACCTATTACACCCATTTTTTTTCAAGACGTTAAAAAATGTCACCCGGTATAGGCTGAGTCCACAATGGCCAATCGAAAAGCAGTAGAAGCAGTAGACAGAACGTTGCGTGATGTCAAGCAAAATGATCAACCCATGGGTGGCATTACTATGCTATTTTGTGGCGATTTTCGTCAGACTCTCCCTGTAATACCACGTGGAACTAAGGCTGATGAAGTTAGAGCCTGCCTAAAGAGTTCTCGACTGTGGCATTACATTATCCCTTTGCATTTGACATTAAATATGCGTGCGCAAATTGGAGGCAACGAAAATGCTCAAGACTTTTCAGATTTACTACTTGAGATTTGTAACGGTGTGTATACGCATGAAAAAGGAAAAGTTGTTCTTAATGAAAACCTATGCAACATAGTTTTATCAATGCGAGACTTCATATCATCTGCTATAGAAACGCAACGCAAATACCAACTTGCGAAAATTCCTGGCTTTGCGAAAGAGCTATTTTGATGCCACGAAACGACCAAGCAGCAACAATAAACGCTGAAATTTTGAGCTATGTTCCGGGGGATTATGTTGAGTATATCTCCATTAACAGAGTCATGGAAGAAGGAGAATCTACAAGCTACCCAGTAGAATTTTTAGAATCTCTCAGTGCTCCTACCAGCACATAAAATAAAATTAAAAGTAGGCGTACCCATAATGCTTCTTAGAAATTTAAGCCCCCCAAAACTTTGCAATGGCGCCAGGTTAAAAGTGACCAATTTATCGTACAACGAAATCTGATAGACGCAGAGATTTTAACAGGGTGTGGAAAAGGTGAAAGTGTTTTCATTCCTCGGATTCCTCTCATTCCAAACTTTTCCATTTAGTTTTAAACGAGTCCAGTTTCCAGTCAGCCTATGTTTTGCGATGACAATTAATAAAGCCCAAGGTCAGACAATGAAAGTTGTGGGTGTAGATCTAAGTATCAGCTGTTTCTCGCACGGTCAGTTGTATGTGGCTTTGTCACGGGTTAGCAATCCTAGGAGCCTGTATGCTTTCATCCCCGATGGCTATACGTCAAATATCGTATACAGAGAAGCATTACTGTAAAGTAAATTTTTAGCTACCCAAACGACAGCATATGTAATTCAAAATATGCTGCCCGAAAAGTCACTATTTCACGCGGACGACGTCGCGGGCACAGCTAGTTGTTACTAAAAATTGTTACATTTCATGTACCTATCCAAGCCTTGGGACGAGTACATCGATAGTAAATGCTTTATTATATGCATGCCATACATTGTTACAAAAAAGCTCACATTATTTATTTAAATTGTTTGAACTTAACTTGAAATAAAAGGTTTCATACTCCTGCTTCTGCGAGCCTCTTTTTTCTAATGTTATAATAAACAGAGTATAGGTGCGATTTAAAAATCTTTATCTACAGCAGGGCTGTCCAAACTACATACCTTCGCGGGCTAATTAAATTTACTACAAAAGCCGGAAGGCCGTAGAAACAAATATTTTCAGTTTTCAAGTAAAAAAAATACAAGGTAACCATTTCTTTATACGATTATTGGTTCTTCGTTCATTTATCTTTAACAATCATATCGATATCAACGTCAACATTCGTTGTTGCCAGACGCATTGCATGAAGAAGTGACTAATCTGAATAATGAAGATCTATACTTAGATTTTATAAATTTCACTGTTGAATACGTACTTTCACATAAATAAGTGATACTAGACTATAACTGAAGAAGAAAAACTATTTTCTGGTTAATTTACACTTTAAAACATCCGTCGCGGGCCGCATGAAAACAACCCGCGGGCCGCGCGGGCCGTTGTTTGGACAGCCCTGATCTACAGTATCGACACATTTGTAAACCAGTGTGCCTAGCACGAACAACTTGCGAAAAAGTATTCGTATCGTTAACGTGAACATTTTCTATGGAAACATGAACAGCGCCTCTGGTGTGCGTAATTTGAACTAATTTTGTGAGCAAGAACATACTCAAGTAAGTTTCGTATCGAATTCGTAACGTAACCTTGAGCCGTTTGTATGAAGATAGCTAGCACGAAGGCAAAAAATGACGTATAGTATCGTCATTGTCGAAGGCTGGCTTGCGAGTTTCACGAAAGTTTATTCACTATAAATTTGGCAGTGAGAAAACTTTCGTCGGAGTTTATTGGTAGCATGTAATGATAATTTAAGTGATTGTGTTACTAAATGTTGTTAAAAAATGCTTAGGTTAACAAGAAGCACCCCTCGACATAGTACATTGTACTATTATCTTGCGGCGCGATTGTTGAAAGTAGAAATGTACGAAGAGAAACAAGTTGTGTGATTTATGTCTCCAAGCCTATAATAATTTTAACATTTAAAGGTCTGTTTATTCCAATTTCTATTCTAATAATATGTTGCCTTCCAATTATAGACCTATATATTGTGTGCGTTACCCAGGCCAGATGTTGTCGAAAATGGTCATTTGAATCTAATAGATTCTGCTTAATATTGAATCTAATAGTTTTGCGGCTTCTGTAATTGTTGCGCACATTTTTAAATTTGTTGCGCTTATAGTTTTTTAATTATTTCACAAAAACATTTCCTGTTTCATTGTTCTGCGATTTCGCTTTTTCGTAACCACCTAAACTTGGTCGGGTTACCTTGGTCATTCACTTCCTAATGACTTTAATCGTATTATCTCATTAATTATCCAATGTACTAAGCTGAAATTTTACTGATATACAACTGAACTAAACAACTAATAATTGACATAACATTCAGTTCATATATCCAATCCAGTGGCCAAATAACACCGCGCGCATCAAGACCGTGCTCGTGAAGAGCTGAATATCATCATAACTTGTTAAATACTTACAGGATACTAATGAAACTTCACATACATTTGAAAGCATTTACAAGCTTTAAAATAACGTTTAAAGTAAGTCTTTAGACCTCTTATTGAGAGTGCTGGAACCAATTGAAGTGTTTTTCTATTTAATGAAATAACCTTTAAACTATGCATTATTTTGGTTTTTTTATTGCAGAACAAATTTAAACTAATTCCTAAGAAGTCATGTACAAAATATGATAAGAATCCGCTTAACCGTTTCAAAGATCTAGCAAAACCAAAAACGTTACCCCAGCAAAATCTCGAATAACTTCGCAACCGATGAAAGAACAAATACAAAATAAGGCACAACATTTACTTCATCTAGACAACTAATTTTATAGCTAGTATTTATTTAAATATTCCCATTAGAAAGAAAAAGGTTTGGCTGGGATAACGTTACCCCAGCAGGAAATGTTTTTGTGAAATAATTAAAAAAACTATAAGCGCAACAAATTTAAAAATGTGCGCAACAATTACAGAAGCCGCAAAACTAATTATCTATTAGATTCAAATGACCATTTTCGACAACATCTGGCCTGGGTAACGCACACTATATATTTATCAAAAAATTAAGCACATACCTCATCAAAGTTTATTTCATTTTTAATCCAAATTTGATTACAAATTAACAAGCCTACTATTTTTGAATGACTCGAGTATACAAATAAGTTGTAGCTATTTATCCTTAACGAAAAAAGAATCCAAATATCCCATTAAAACACTGACAATCAACGTTTATGTTTACAACAAAATCTTAAATGAAATTTACTTACTTTTCCATAAATTCTACCATAATGGTGTATTGCGGGTGGCTGGTTCTCATTTTGGAAACGTTTGATTGGCTTTATTGCTGCGAGAGTAAGTTTTAGAACTTTTAGATGTAAAGAAATACACGTACACTTCAAAACAAAGTTGGCCTTGAATGAGCTTCGTGTCAAAAAATGCCAAGTGTTACGCGTCGTTCGTTTAGGAACACTGTCTCACTAAACACAAAGTTTTAATAGTAAATTAAATAATTATACCATTTATCTAAACTGAATATTAACTTTTACAGCAGTTTCTTCGTATTGCATCAAAATTTGAATAGTTTTAAAGTTCTAAAGGCCCTTAAATCACTAAGAATTAAATACGTATGTAGTTTTTGAACGAAACGTTCAATCAATTTGAAGATCTTTCGTTCAATTTTGTACATCCTTACTTACATTAGCATGACGTCACTAACGTAATCGTATCGAGGTCTCGATACTAATACGAAAGAGCTTCGTGCTTCCTACTTGAGTTGTATTCCGTTATCGTATCGACAACTCGATACGTTTACGATACGAAACCTACAAATATTCGTGCTAGAGGTACAGGTGACTACTATTATGCTGGTTACGTTACGAATGCGTCGAATCGTATCTATCAGCTAATTGTTGGTTGGTTTAACTACCTACTCGTACAGATGTGAACAGTTGTAAGAAGCTAAATGCGTAGCACGGATTTATTTGATCAACATCTTACCTGTGATAGGTAGTCGTGGACTGCTGTAGGAACACGGTACATATTACACTTGCACACTGTTTTTGAGAACTTTGTTATTCTTCAGAGGAATCCCATCACAATAGAGTGCCTCCCTATGATACGAGTACTTATTATTGTAGCACACCACTGACACCTCCAAATTCTGGTACTCCTAGTTGGTAAACCTATGCTTTGGCATTGTTGCCTGAAGCCCGACGCGTGTTAATGAAAGCGCGTGCGGTACAACTCGCGTATCGTGAGGAACTGACGAGCGCGGACCGTGCGCGCCGCGGGTCGGTGGAGAGAGGAGCGCGCGCGCCACGGCGGCCGGCGACGGTGCGGTATACTCTTTGATCTTATTCATAAAAGCCGCCGCCGGCGCCATGATAGTAAATACTACGTAGAAACTAGAGTAATGGATGTTAAAAATAAGAAGGAGCCAGTATTTCTTATGTGCGTCAAATAATTTATAAATATTAAATTTGGAAAAAAATACATTTTGACCATTTTTTTTTTGTTTGTTGCTATAGCTTCTTTACCACCTACAGGTGTACCTCGTAAAATATTTCGTGTATAAGTAGATACACCGTATATAAGCCAGCTTATGTTTAATTTTGTGTTATCTTATTTTTCAGGTTTTCGTTTATGATCATCATATACATATAATACCACCAGAATTGGCTACATTAGATGTCAAGTTGGAGTTACAAAAATCTTTGAGTATTATTTATGAAACACCACAATTAACACAAGCATCGAATGAAATACAACAAACTATCTTGAATCGTATAGGAAACTATCCTGAGAAAATAAATGAGCATATTCATAAAGCTGTAGTGAAGTTGCCTTCCGACCTTGCGGCATTATTGACACTAAAACCTTCTCTTGTTGCACCTATCGTCGATGCATATTGTAACCACGACATTATAGATGCAAAATGTTGTAAAAACATAGACTTTCAGGACTGTGTTACAACTGAAATAAAATTCACGAAATTTTTGTATGCTACATTGATTCATTCTAAAGTTATTAATGTTGCTAAACATTATATTGAAAAGGAAAATGATAAGAAAAACGTCCTTGGTTTGAAATTAATGTGTGGATATCAGATAATTATGAACAAGGTTACTGAAACTGACCTATATTCATCAAAAGAATATTATCGGTTTCACAATAGCTTAAAGCAAAATGGATACTTTAAGAATAATATTGAGGGGTCCAAAGAGTACAATTATTTACTAGAAAAAGCACAGAATTATTTTTCTATAGTGGAAAGTCCTGTAAGTGTTAATGTATCCCTTAAAATATCAGAACTTTTGGCATCAAGCGACTTCGCTAAAGTAAAGAAATCACTTATGAACATTACATCAGTTGAACAACTGGGTTATGTAGATGATAATGAAGACTGGTTAAATATACAACCAGAACAGTTAAATGAGTTATTGCAATCACGTTACGGCAAGAAATCTAAACTTAAAAATGATGATATCTTGACATCACAAAAAATAACAGAGGAACTGTCGTCTTTCTTGAAGCAAACATCAGATTTCGAAGGTATAGAACAAGACCGCAAGGAAACATCCGAACAGGACAACATTGACTTTGAATCAGATCAGTTCGTTTCATGTATAGAAAAAATGTTAAAAATTTTAAGTACAGGGGTTAAAGAGGATCCTGAAAGTGAAGGCAGTGAAGACGACTTTGATAATATGTATTACGAAGATGATGAAAATGATGATGATGATGACTGCGATAAAGAACTTCAAGCAAAATTACAAACTGGCTCAACTGAAACTGTAGAAGAAAATAAAACTGTGCTTGAGAACATAATTCAGAGTATGAAAGAAGAAAAGGCATCAACAGGGCCGTCAAGCAACTTATTGCGGTCTCTAGGAGTAAGCAAAACTGAATTATTGGACTCCGATGATGAATAGCTCAAAAAATATTACCATTATTTACCTACACATAATTGGTAGGTAGACATTATATTAAGTAAAACTCTAATAAATATGGAAACGATGCAAAGTTGTGTAAGTTGTGCGAGAAATTAAACAACTATTTCATGAAAATATATCTGATTCCTTTATTATTTACAAAAATACCCAGAAATAAACGTTCATACCCCAACAAAACCTCATATGAGGCTCAAAGATGAGCATAAGCTCCTCCAGCCGTCACAATTGTTTCTCCAGTTATGTAACTGGCGTCATCTGAAGCTAAAAAGGCGACTGTGCTTGCAATCTCTTCGGGTTTCCCAAATCTTTTCATTGGTACTATAGACAAACTTTTTTCTTTACCTGCTTCAGAACTCGTAATCTAAAATAAAAGGAAAGAATTCGTTTTTGTTCTTTATCTTCACTGCCATATAAAAATAAAAACAAATAAGTACTTACGGCAGATGCAAACTTCGTAGCAACTATCCCTGGAGCCACACAATTAACTCTGATTTTATCATGGACAACTTCATTTGCTATTGCTTTGGTCAGACCCAAAAGAGTCGTTTTGGTGACACTGTACGGACCTAGCGGCTAAAATCAAATAAAATGTTTATCAAGTTACTAATGAGTTGTACAAAAGTGATCATTTTTTTAGATAATAATTTATAACAAGCATTTAAGTACCTCCATTGCTTGATATCCTGCGATTGACGAAATAAATACGATATTTCCCCCTCCTCTTTTAATAAGTTCGGGATATGCATCCTTAGCCAATTGCCAGGCGCTTTTCACATTGATTTCGAATAACTTGTCCCATACGGCATCGTCAGTCTAGAAATAAAACACTTTGTAGTTATTCAGCTCATTTCGTGTCTTTTCCTACCGATGTACAGCTTTGACTATAACAGGTTTAAATAAAATAGAAGTATAATCAGTTGTAGGTTCAATTGATGATTGATTTTCGATAAATAAATTTTATTTAATGTAATTTATTAAGGTCTATTACAGATACACTTCGAATTTAGCGGGTTATTGGGCTAACCATGAAAAATACAACATATCAGGGGGAAAGAAATACGAATACGTAAAACTAAGACATATTAAACTTAGTTTTTAACGCCACGTTCCTAATAATGTCCATACTTATCGTCTAAAACAGTCATATTACTGAATTAAGTAAGTACCTCTGAAAATACACATCTAGGTACATAATACCTAATAAAAAATATGTTTCACTCTGACTGTTTTCAATAACAAAGACCAGTCTTTAATGTTATGTAGACTTCTTAAGCAGGTACCTGTTTTTTAAAATATTTGAGATTTACGCAGTGTTGTCTATATTTTCCCTATACATATACATTACCGACGGAAAGTTTCCGGACAAGCTTCTTGTTTAATTTTTAACTGAAATATGATACATAAACACATTAACTTGATCTATAACGAAAATGCTTTGTTAGTTTACAAAGTGTGTACGATCGTGTCTTTGACTTTCCTCCCTGTCCCCGCGCACTGTTGTGAAAAACAAATAAAATCGGCAGCCGTAACATTTAGTTCGTATCTGGCATGCAAAGAAGTAAACGTATTTAAAATTAAAAAATCTACTTTTTATAAAAAATTGATTAAATTTTGCATTTTTCGATTTCTAGTAGTAAAATAAATAAAATAAATTTATTAAGAAGAACAAGTTAACAGATACGATAAGCACAAAATGAAATTAAAACACAAAGACTGGATCGTGAGAGTAATTTGTGGGCAATGGAGTAACCCTAGACCCCACACTAGGATACCCTGTGTCGTGGGATCTAATATCCTCGTGGTTGATGACACATATAAGTGCAAGTAGTGGTTCACAGTTGTGTTCTAATTAGGCAACAGATATTAACGCAATGGTGTCTCAAATTACATACTAATTCAAACTTAACTACTTACTAACTTAACAAGATTTAAATGACTTAATTATTATTGCGAATTTGCGCACACTCACTACAGAGTGTGTGTGCGCGTGCGTGTGTGTATGTGAGTTAGTGTTTGTTATACTGATGATGAGAGTGAATTTAATGTTATGTGCATTTGTGTCTGTCCGTAGGGGTGTGTTTGTGTATACTTATTTATTTATTAAAACTTTATGCACAAGTAAAAAATACTGTACAAAGGCGGACTTCATGCCTGAGGCATTTTCTACCAGTCAACCTTAGGGTGATGCAGAAACAAAACATGGCAGGTGCAACATAAGGACAGATAATTCAGAAAATAATACATACAAATAATAGGTTGGGGAAAAAGTTTCTTCGCATTTTTTAAGAAAATTCAAAACATTTTTTAATAAAGTTTATTTACATTTAACTAAAGTATGTAGGTACCATTTTGTTCGATAACTTTTTGCCATCTTGTAGGTAGGGACATGATCCCATTGCTATAGAAATTTTGGGACTTCTGGTCAAAATACCGCGACAAGTGGTTTTGGCAGTCCTCTCGTGATGTTAACCTGACACTGCCTAAAGAATTCTGAAGAGACCGAAACAGGTGGAAATCTGAAGGTGCAAGGTCAGGACTATACGGCGGATGCATTAACACCTCCCAGCCAAACTCTCTTAATTTTTGTTGGGTGGCTAAAGACATCAAAATTTCCGGATTGAAAACGCTTAAACCAAATTTGTGCTACTCTCACAGACACTAGGTCACTAGGTCACTAGGGACACTAGGTCCATAAACATCGCAAATTTTTTTCGCGGCTTGCGTTGCATTTTTACCTTTTTTGTAGTAAAATTTTAAAATGTATCGAATTTCTTCATTAGATTCACTCATCTTGACGGTACGAAAAACAAATGAAAATCACACATTTTCCTAATTTGAATTTGGAATTGTGTTCTTTAAAATTTAAACTTTCAATGATACCAAAACCAGCCAGATACAAATAGTATAGCCAAAGAGATTTTATTACAAGTTCATACATACTATAATGCGAAAAGACTTTTTCCCCAACCTAATATTAAAAACGCATGCTAGCCCTTCTGGGATGCGACTAATTGGCCACGGGTATGTGTTTCAGCAAAATAATGACCCAAAGCACACATCTAAGCTTTATTTTAACTATTTAAAAAAATTAAGAAGATAGTGGTGAGTTAGAAATAATAAAATGGCCCCCACAATCGCCCGATCTCAATCCAATAGAATTATTGTGGGATGAACTGGATCGGCAAGTTAGAAAATTGGATCCCACTTCTTCGGATGACCTTTGGAAGGCTCTTCAAACGTCTTGGAATAATATACCAAAAAGTGTGTTAGAAAAAATTATAGAAAGAATGCCGCAAGTAGTTAAAAAATATGTGGTGGTCAGAGGTGGTTTCTTTGATGAAAAGAAAGTGTAGCAGAATAAAATAAAAGAGATAAAAAATGTTGATGGTTTTAATCGTAGAATGTTATCTTTTAATATTTTTAAAATAAAACTTATTTTAACTTGATTTATTTTACTTTTAATAAATTTTTATATTGTCCGGAAACTTTCTGTCGGCAGTGTATGTAGGTACTATATGGGTAAGTCTCCCCTTTCTACTACTATGGTCAACTCTGCCATGCAGTCCCCACCGCATGGAGAGATGTGAATTACTAATCATAATTTAAATTTTTACGAATTCTGCTTAAACTACCGGTTACTTTACCTATGAGTAAAAGATGAATATTACGCATTAAATTATATCGCAATTACTAAAAATCTTCGTCACGTCACGCTACGCCTCGTTACGTTATCAGAGCTCTGCCAGGTCCACTTCATCTGGGGTAGGTATCTTTTCAAACAATGAGTTCAACATGAGGAGCCCCTGCGACTCTAGGAATTGACCAACATTTGCCCCCTGTGATTCCTGCGCCCCAAACCGAATGGTCCGACATTCGATTCGCCACGTTCTTGTACTCCCACTTTGGCTTTAAAGTCCCTCAGAACAACGTTGTAGTGGGCCTTAGTTATACTACGGCCCACGTAGGTACTTTTATTTCTAATTAGAAAGTAGGTGGTATTATTGATATACCGTCAGTGTCACTCTTGTTTATTCATCTTAACTAACCTTGTCTTCTCCGAGCAGAGATACAGTTTCGACTTATAAAACTAAAAATGGATAACATGTCTATTACAAGCTACAACTTTTAAGAAAAATCTAAAAAATCGAAAGAACATAATTCTAATCGTTACGATAAGGTAGGTACATACAGTCACGATTATAAATACTTTATAATTATGCAAGATTCAAAGGCGATTCGGTCCAAAAGTATTGATAGAGAATTTGTGGTATAACGAACATGGTATTATTGAAACCATAATACTACTCTATTATGAACTAGGGGTCTTTTCTTAAAGTTACAATTTTAATTTTACGAGAAAAACCATTTTGAAGGTTGCGTAACTGTTAAGGTATTTATGTTCGTAAATGCATGTGTTTTTATGCGTTATGTCAGTTACCTATTTATACCAATTGAACCAGCAACTGACCATATTACAGTATTATTATTACCAAATTTATAACCGCCAAATTAAAATTTTCATTGATCTTTTGCCGATTGCGCCTTTGTTTTACGTCTATGCGTAAACATATGCTGATCAAAAATTCGATTCGCTATTTTCATATAAAATATTATGTGGCACAAATTTCCAAAGTTTGAGGATTGATAAAAAAAAAAGATAATTATTAATCAGTAGGTAAATATATCATTCTTACATTCGCGAATTGCATTTTGATCAGCATACGAAGAAAAGCAGAGCTAAAATTTGAATTTGGCGAGCTCAGCTCGGCATTCACTTCATCTTACCTCTAAAATCGGTGACACAGCAGGATTAACTGCAGCATTGGAAACAAGTATGTCAAAACCTCCGAATTTGCTTTTCGTCTGAAATAATAAATGATTATTTTGTGATTAAAGATTCATAACTCATCATCGGACATGCAGCCACATAGATGAACAATACCAAATAAAATACATTTTGTTAGACCGCAAAAATTACATGAGAAAAAAGGTCACCAAATAAAATAAAAAGAACCCACTTAGTCTTCACAATTAAAACAGCAAAGAGAGATTCAGCAAATACGTTAACGTTACCCTAACAGGATCTTGAATACCTTCAAACCATAATACAAATATAAATACAAATTAAGTCGCAACATTCACCTCATTTAACGAACTTATTATTCAGGTAAATTTTATTTTAATAAAGCATCAGAAAACAGAACTTCAGGGCAGGGTAACGTTACCGCAGCCAGAACTGTTTTTGTCAAATAGCTAGAAACCATTAGCACCACAAAGTTTAAAATCTACGCTACAATTACGGAAGCTGATGTGACAAATTATTTAATACACTCAAATATCAACTCGAATATTCAACTTTATCTGGCTTGGGTAACCGCACACGCCCCATCGGCATCGGAAGTCTAAACCTAAACCTAGAAGTCATATTTCAAGAAAAACAAAACAAGCATTTTTCAAAGGTAAGAAAGTGAACTTTTCCCTCACGTTTCGAGATTGCGTTTTTCTTCTATTAAAATAGTGATGTAAGTTATAGCTGCATTGCAGGTTATAGAAAAATTAGGTCACAAACACACATTGCCCATCGCACTAAAAAGAACCTGACGAACTTATGAGCCAGCCATGCAACCACATATTGTACAATCGACATGTCGATCAACTTGATATGGGCGACAGGCCCTAGTATACAACTAGGGTCTGTCGCCCATATCAAGTTACGAAGACCCTAGTTGTATGTCAGAAAATATTTCTCTGTGGTGTTTTTTTATAGGACAAAAATGGGCTACATCGCGTCATGCGTTGACTTATTGCATGTAGTTGCGTACAAAACAAAACCGTCTAAGTGCATGTCGAACCACGCTCAATGACGGGTTCCGTACTTGGGATAAATAAATCCCAAGAACAAACTAAACTTTGTAGTTAAAAAAAAGTTCTCCAATGCGTCAATATACGTCAATACTCCAATTACACACGTAGGTAAGCTTTCCTTTTTTGTTGATGATTAAACATTGATGATTTTCGGACAATTTTCTTCACTTGGGCTTCCGACTTCAAAAAATTGGGCAATGAGCAATGAAGATAATTATGTCTCATAGACCTTCCTCATAGTCAATTTTTTTTACTCAAGCTCAACGGGAAGTACCTACTGGATTTTGTATTGCGTTGATTTAGACGCTTAATTTTTTAGACCTCCCAAGGGACCTATACTTACAACATCAAATAAGTTTTTGCGATGAACTGCATTTGCTACGTGGCATACAACACCCTCAGCAGTAATACCTTCACTACGCAAACTTTTGACTGCTGCTTCCACATTTTTCTCCTTTCTGCTGCTTATCACAACAGAAGCTCCTTCACTTCCCAGTCGCTTAGCTATAGCGTAACCAATGCTATAAAAAAAATACTTTATTATTTGATATACAGAGCACCGTTCCTAAATATAATAAACTAGCTTCTGCCCGCGACTTTATTGATAAATGATTTTATATATTTAGGGTTGTAAAAACACTTTTACACGTCAATCATGTTTTTTAAAATTAACTAGATGAGGCCAACCTTTTTTTGTTGATGATGCTGTCTGAGTTTTCCACCAACAATCACTATCTATCACTTAACATAGTTAAAATTATGTTATTTGATTAAAGTGTACCGTAATTTTTCTGCGATAACTTGAAAACGCGCGCGCGCGTAACAGACAGTGACACTCCTCTGTTGACAACGAAGAGGTGAAATATGTACATAATCCTATGTAAAAAATTTATTCCTATATTTTCTCCTCTAAAACAGGGCTGTCCAGACAACGGCCCGCTTGTTTTCATGCAGCCCGCGACGGATGTTTTAAAGTGTAAATTAATCAGAAAATTGTTTTACTTCTTCAGTTATAGTCTAGGATCATTTGTTTATATGAAAGTACGTATCGTCGGGGATAGTGCAAATCCGCGTAACTAGCATTGGATAATTCCGCGTATCTGACAAATGTAGCCAATTTTCAATTTCGCGGGCATTCAACGTAAGATCTCGATTGGCACCCTTCTCGCTGACGTGACTTTCGTTCGACCAATAGAAAGCAAGAATTCGCCCAAAAACAATACTGCGTATCTACAGCCGGCAATTGACAATACCGCGTATGTCATCAGGTGTCATTGGGAGCGTATTTTGTGGTTTATTTTTGTTGTTAAACTCAGTGTTTACGTTGAAAATATTAATTACAACATCGGGTAAGTGTTGATTAAGTATTTTCTATGTAAAATGTCAGTATTAAGCATCATTTAAATACATTTTAACTTCATTTACTTGTCCTAACCTATTTTTCTTTGCAAAAAATAACTAATTATTATTAACTGAACGTGTCTAAGCTATCAAGTCTTTATAAATACTTTTAATATTAAAGCAGATCACCGAATTATGTAAATCAATTATGGTTTTGTCTGTTTTTACACATGTTATGTAGTTACGCGGTTTTGCTTTCCATTAAAGTAATCTTATTTTAATGAACAGTAAAACCGCGTAAGTTACGTGCTATGCTGATGCATTTGATTAAATGTTTTATTTTTATTTTTTTTAGCACTAAAATGGCGAATGAGTCATGTAGCAAAGATGAAACACTTCAGGTCACAACATTAATCGATTTAAAGAAAAGGCGCGAAAAATTATTGGAGGTTAAAAAAATGATTTTGCGTAGGCAATCGGCAGCTGATGAAAATACCAAAGAATTCCCCAAAAACTTACCTAATGGCAGTCTTGTTAATTCGGAAAACCAAGAAGAGCTTCCTAAAGAAACTGAAGCTTTAGCTTATTGTGACACAACCACTTTTAGTACTTCCTGCTTAGAAAATCTGCTGGAAATTAATGATCACGACAATGTTTCTGGCCTGTGTGTGACTTCTACTAATAATTTGGTATCCAATGTTTCTAAAGAGGATGTGTGCACTGAAATCAATAATGAACTAAGTGAATTAGGTTTTGACTTTTCATCAGATGATTCTGTTGCCGACCCAGATTACTTTCCACTCTCTGAAATAACCAATGTTGCACCGATAGCTTCAACATCAACTGACAGCAATTATGATTTGTTTCCTGAAACAATCTTGGAACGTGAGGTTGCCATTGAGTCCAGAGTAAGAAAACGAAAAGCAGACGTAATGTCTACAAAAAGGTTAAGAAACAAGACGTTAAGAATGCTAGGTCAAGAATACGTAGGTTTTAGAAAGACTGGAGATGAAAAATTTTCACAAGACTCTATTAAACCCGCGCGACAACTTGGACAGCCTTGTAATTCAAGCAAATGTTTAAGGAGCAAAGTATTTCACTGCGATAAATTTACAGAAACGGTACGATTAAATATTTTTAACGAATTTTGGAAGCTTGCCTGGATAGCGAAGAAAATGTTTGTTTCATCTTTAGTAGATAGAAAAACAACTAAAAGGAAAACCACCAAAAGGGTTGATACAAGACGAAGTGCAACAAAAGTCTATTATTTAAAATTAAATGACCAAAAAATGAGAGTATGTTTAAAGACGTTCTTAGGAACATTGGGAATTAAGGAGTGGACAGTGAGGTACTGGCTAGGAGAGAAACCAAATAAAGAATCGAGTAAAGGCCAGAGAGATGTTGCATTGCCTCAGTTGAAAGAGTTGGTACAAATATTTTTGAGAGCCATGCCCAAAATGCCTTCTCACTACTGTAGAAAAGAAAGTACAAAACTATATTTAGAACCCATTATACAGTCTAAGCGTGAACTCTATCGTATTTATGTTAAAGAGGCAACAAAAACTGGACAGAAAGTGGCTTCCAGAAAACTTTTCGAGGATGTTTTGAAAGATGAAAACATAGCTTTGTTTCAACCAAAAAAAGATGCGTGTGATCTATGTTGTTCATACAAAGCTGGCAATATTACAGAGGAACTATATCAACAACATGTGTCACGAAAAGATTTAGCAAGACAGGAGAAGACTGTAGATAAAGAGGCTGCGAAAAAAGGAACGCTTCACGTAGTAACAGCCGATTTACAAGCTGTGAAATTATGTCCATTTTTGAAAGCCAGTGCTTTGTATTTTAAAACCAAGTTAATGGTTCATAATTTTACAGTATACAATCTGGGTACTAATGACGTAAAGTGCTATTGGTTTGATGAGACAGCATCAGATTTAAAAGCATCAACATACGCTTCCTTTTTTGTCGATTATTTGAAGAAACTCATAGAAGAAAGTCCTAAAAACGTCGTAATTTTCACTGATGGATGTACATCCCAAAACCGAAATGTTGTAGTTTCGAACGCTCTTCTGCAATTGGCGATGGAAAAAAACGTGGTCATTACACAAAAATTTTTAGAAAAAGGCCATACTCAAATGGAGGTGGATTCAGTTCACTCTGTAATTGAAAGAAAGTTAAAACATCGGGAAATATTTTTACCTAGTCAATACTCTTCAGTTACCAAAGAAGCTAGGCTGAATCCATCTCCATATGAAGTAGTAACGGCTGACCACACTTTTTTCAAGGATTATAGCATTAAAAGTAATCTTATTTATGATACAATCCGTCCTGGAAGAGGGACTGGTGCAAAGTGCGTAGTCGACATCAGAGTTCTTAAGTACAATCCCAATGGTACTATTGAATACAAACTGAATTACAATGACGAATTTCAGCCATTACCACAAAGGCCAAAAAAACTTGCTCCAGTTATTCCTCCACAGCTCTTTAATGAGAAATTGCCAATCACAAAATCAAAGTATGACCATTTACAACAATTAAAAAGTGTCATACCCATAGATTGTCATGAATTCTATGACAACTTACCATACAAGAGCATTTAATTTACTTATAATGTTTATTTTTATATACTTAGCTGAAAAAGCTCTTTTATCTCGAATGATGACTCTATAATTTAAATGTCATGAGTAAAAATATTGTTTTTTAATTTTATAAACTATAAAAGACATTTTATTTTTGTTAGATGCAGCTTAATACCTTTGCTATTATTTTTATTTTTATTAATATAAATGTGTAGGTGTAATTGGTTTTTAAAATGGCTGAGAGATAAAGTTTATTCTTGTTAAATAGCTGAAGAACCTAATATTGTTATTATAGTTTAAATGTGTAAGAGTAATTTGTTTTTAAAATGACTGATAGATATTTTTGTTATAGCTGAAGAAGCTCTTACTTTTGTTTTGTTTTATACTTACTTGAAAAAGATTTATACTTGTGATACCTACTATCCCTAATAGACACCTTGTTGAAAAGGCTGATAATGAATCTAAGTCTGATTAAGAGTTCTGTTCTGAGTATTTTCAAGCTTATATTTAAGGAAGATTGTATAGAAAAATACTTTGATTAATAAGTAAAAGTTTCCTTTGTAAGAACAACGCTCAAAAGCTTGTAAAGATCAGATTTTGTAAGTCGTATTTCGCTTTGATTATAAAATATTATTTGTAACATTAATTACTTGTTTGATTTCAAAACCGCGCAACTTACTGTTAGGGTCCATTTTGATAAGATTGTGGTCAAATCAAATCCGCGTAAGTAGCGTGGCGGTTAAATTAATCATTGTAACGGATAATCTATGGTAAAAATACAAAGAAAACATCAATTATTACTATCTATGTAAAAATGAGGCCATTTGCTCTTAAAATAACGATATTAAACAGTTTTAACCTGCCCCTGTAAAATTAGATCAAATGCAGATACGCGGCCTTTACCTATGGTAGATTCGCGGTTTTGCACTATCCCCGACGGTATTCAACAGTGAACTTTATAAAATCTAAGTATAGATCTTCATTGTTCAGATAAGTCTCTTCTTCATGCAATGCGTCTGGCAAAAACGAATGTTGACGTTGATATCGTTATGATTGTTAAAGATAAATTAACGAAGAACCAATAATCGTATAAAGAAATGGTTACCTTGTATTTTTTGTACTTGAAAACTGAAAATATTTGTTTCTGCGGCCCTCCCTCTTTTGCAATAAATTTAATTAGCCCGCGAAGGTATGTAGTTTGGACCGCCCTGTACTATCCGATAGCTTTTCTATTGCAAGATTTAGTGTCACATTCACATAAGTTGTTGTTAATTGAGGAACATCTACTTATACTAATACAAGAATTTTATAGGTATATTAGCTTTTAAGCTGAAGAATTTGTTAGTTTGGTTGAACGCGGTAATCTCAGGAACTACTGGTCCACATTGAAAAATTCTTATTGTGGTGGGTAGCCTATTTATTGAGGAAGGCCTATATAATATCACGCTACGATCAAAAGGAGCGGAGCAGCAACGAAAAATGGACGAAAACTGGTAAGCAATTCGATCAGAAGTCAGTCAGAGTTGCGGTCAGAAGCTGGTATTTAATAAAGGGAACTATAATTGTCAACCACTGTTAACTCGAAACATTATATTAGGGTTACTAAAGTAATCCCAGCTCTTTCTCGCTCCATTCCATCAAATTTAACTATCAATGGGCAACGCAAGTAGTCAATCAAGTAGGCGAAGACTGGACTTTGACACCAGATCAAACTTCAAATCCATATAAATCCAACAATACATAACTTTATGGTTTGTTATTGCTTCGATTTTATTATTTATAAATAGAATGTAGACTGTGATCACTTGATAAGACAGCAGCCAAGCGGTCAAAAGAATAACTTACCCTTCAGTCGAGGCTGTAACTATTGCCACTTTTCCTGTAAACCTACCGCTATGTGCTTCTCGGGCACTTAGGTTATATGGGTTCAGCTTAACCAAATTACTTGGCATTGACATTATTTTGATTGAATTATACATCATAAAAACTCCGTGTCTACGTAGGAAAGTTCACAGTGCCTACTGTACTAAAATACTGTACAGAATGTTTTCGTGCTTAATGAATAAAACTGATAAAACTTATCTCGAAATAAATACCTATAGGTAACTTAAAACGTTACGTTAAGTGTTACACGAGATACGTACAAAGTGATAAAGTTATCTATTTACAGAATTTCTGGCAAACAAAAAATTATACAACCGGTCTCAAACAATAACATAAGGCTAGATACATACTTCAAACCAGCAGGGTTGCCAACTCAATGCCACGGTTGGGTGCTAAGTAACATCTCAAAAAGTGCTAAATTGGTATAAAATTTTAACAATAGTGCCAAATATATGAAATAAGAAAAATAACGTGTAGAATAAAAAGTTTTAATTTTCAAATTGTCATGACATTAATATCAAAGTTATGTTATGTTACATTTAAACAAAAATAAAAAAAATATATAGTTAAATTGGAGGATGTGACCATCAAAATTAAAAAAAATCGAAATATTAAAAATCTTATTATCGTTAAATCCAATCATCATCCTCACTACTTGTACCGTCTGTCTCTGCTGCGGTTCCTTGTACAGCTGTTGAAGTGGAGGGCTGTGGCTCATTTACACTTATAGCAGACTTTTTAAATTTAAATGTGTACATATCTTTCTTGCCTATTTTTTTAAGGATATCTTGAGGTATATCATATGTATAACAAGTTTTGTTCAAATGTTTGAGTCCAGTTCGTATACGAATAATTGAATTTAGGGAGTCCAAGTTAATTTTGTTCCTCAATTTATTTTTTACGATGTTCATTACGCTAAAAACCCTCTCAACGTCCGCATTTGAATGTGGCAATGTGAGCACTGTAAAAGCCAACGAAACCAGTTCGCTATACGAATTTTCATTGCTTGCGTCCTTAAAATCTGACACTTCAACCCAAAATTTTACTGTATCAGTCACATTTTCCCAAGTGTTGCTAGTTAGGCTTTTCCATTGGGCAACAATTTTATCAATAGTTTCTGGATTCTGTACAAAGTGTTCCGCTAACTTCACAACTTCGACGAGCCCTTTATTTGGTTTTAAAGCGTTAGTGACGCTCATGACATTCATATCTTTCAGGAGGGTTACATTTTCAGGAAGCCGCTGTTGCAATTGTTTTATTAGTTTTACCGTAAAATTTACGCAACGTTTTCTTAATGCTTGCTTTTTGGTATCTTCTAAGGATTGCATAGCGTTCTCAAAACTGTAGCCAAGATAAGGAGACGGATCCAGGTAATCTGCAACATTATCTTCAAAAATGTTAAAAGAGTGACGTCTTCCCGGGATCACTACTTTATCACAAAACGACTCGAGCAATTTTATCAAAGTTTCTAATAATCTTGTTGGATCTGAATTTTCGCCTTCGAATGCTTTTAGCGCCGATTGTACCTGCCCAAGTATTGATTTTATGTAAATTAAATAAACTTTATTTTGCAAATCAGAATACGCTTCGTATAAGAGTTCAGCCGTGTAACAGTTATTTTTTCTTCTGGCAATCTCAAAAAACAGTTTCAGCTCCAACCACTGGTCCAAAATTCTTTGCACTGCTGGCTCGATTGAGAGCCATCTAGTAGCACATTTTTGTAATATTTTCAGTGGTTGTCGTCCACAATTTATAGTTGCGTATATGTCTGCATATTCTTGACGTCGATTTGGTGACATGGAAAACCAATTAAATGTTTCCCTTAGGAGGAATTCGATGTTACGAGGGATAGTTTCTTCTGAAGCGTGAGAAACGGCCAATTGGAGTGAATGGCAAACACATTTAACTAGAATTAAATGTGGCAAACCGTATTCTTCTTTCATAATTTTATATACGCCGTTATTAATACCAATCATGACACTGGCATTATCGGTGCCCAATCCTACTAAATTTTGAAGGTTTAACTCCATTTCACCTTGCACTGTCTTAATAATAGTATTTACAATACCTCTTGCATCGGACGTCTCTAGTGGACTCAAAGCTAAAAACGTCGACGTTATTTTCTTCATAGAAGAACTGAAATACCGTATAACGATGCCTAAGTACTTGTGTACGGTTATGTCTGTTGATTCGTCAATTATGAGACTATATTTACTATCACTAATGTCCTGTTTTAAGACAGATTTAAAATGCGGCCCCAAAACATTTTTTAAAATCTCACCACATTTTGTACGATGGAGCTTCATATTACAGGCGGCTTTTGAGTCTGCGAAAGCTTTTGCACACACTTGGCTAAGGTGGTCGATCGGCAAAACAGCTGTGTGTTCTGCAACGAACATTGATAATAGACCCTCTGCGTGATGTATGTCTGGGTTTGCGTCGGTATCAACTTTTTCAACAATTAGTGTAGTCTGCCCCGAAGAAAATGGTTTCATTTTATCAATATGTTTTTTTGATTCCGAATGCCGTTTAATTTCAAATATTCTTGCATTAAATTCTATTTTACACAAGGAACACATTGCTTTTGAGCTTTTCCCAAGAACAGGCCTAAGCCATTTTTTGAGTTTTGGATCGTCCTCCCATTCTTTCCTATAACTTTGAACATAACTACCTTTTTTACTTAAAGGAACATCCATTTTCGTCTCACTGTCACCGTATAAAACACAAATCTATGTAAGTAAAGGAATAATAAGGTAATTATTCTGCAGCGCAAAAGAGACTATGACATAATAAATCAAAAACACAAACGAATGAAAAACAAGCAAGGTAAGACAAAGAAGGAGTTATCTTATGAGAAAGAGACAAATATAGCAGAGTCCGCGCCGTCCGCCATAATCGCTTTTATTTTTATGTTTACGGGAATCCCCTACCGAAGTGCAGAGGACTACACTAATTTGCGTTTTGTTATTGCATTTTGTGAGTAAGCAAACATATCAAAATTAGTGCTAGATTTTGCGATAGGTGCTGTTTCTTAAATTTCAGTGCTAGACACATGAAAATAGTGCCAAATCTGGCACTTTAAGTGCTGAGTTGGCAACGCTGCAAACCAGTGTTGCCGTTAGGACTATCTGGTTTGTGGCTACATCAAAGAAAAAAGTTGCCAGTTTTGTAAATAAATTACGTTCGAATTTCCGCTAAAAGTGGCTAAAGTATTATTGGCTTAATTTAACCTATTACTACTGTTAATAATTTTAATATTGTAAAGGGATATGCGGTTCATCATCATCATCATTATCATTTTAGCCGATAGACGTCCACTGCTGAACATGTGCCTCCCCAAAAAAGGGGGGTTTGCCATAATTGCCACGCTGCAGCGTGGCTGCAGCCCATTCTCTAGTAAGTTCCTTCGTTGCCTTCTACAACACCCACGGAAAGAAATGGGATGGTGCGAAAGGGATGCGGTTAAGTGGATTTAATAAAATATTGAATAGTGTTGATAGAAATGTATTATAAGTACTTTTTAACAAAAAATTAAACCGCCGAAAAAACTTAAAAGTAAAATTATGAGTCGGCGCTTTGAGTGATCTTTGTTCATTGATTTTTCAGCGCCGACTCAAAATTTTAAGGTTTATTATTTTTTTCTTTTAAGTTTTTTCGGCGGTTTAATATTTTATTAAAAAGTATTTATTTTATATATTTTTTGTGGCTTTAATGTACTAATAATACTTGGCAAGGTATACCCTATCCAATGAAAAAAGAATTATCAAAATCGGACTACTCTGTATAAAGTTATTCGTGGTTCTACATTACAATCAGGGAGTGAACAATCAATCATCCCCTGTTTTCTGACCCTTAGGGTTTGATTTTGTTTTCCAAATTTATATGGGACCACTCTCGGAATATGCCCTTTCGAATGAAAAAAGAATGATCACAATCGGACTACTATGTAAAAAGTTATGCGTGGTCATACATAAAAAAAATATACGCGTCGAATTGATAACCTCCTCCGTTTTTTTTGTCGGTTAAAAAACTGGTTACAAGCTTAGAGCTATTTACTAAAAACATTAAAATTTCTATACTTTTTAGTAAAGAATTAAAATCAATTTGAAAGTTTACAATGTCATCTGGGAATTTTGGAATCTCTTCGTTAATGGATGATGATGTGGCTGGATGTGACTTTGTACAAAACAAACTAGGCCCAATAGCAATAACAATAACGTACATTTTCATTCAACCAACTTTATTTTCGATCGAATTTAAATTAGTTTAAAAGTATAAACATTCATTGGGAAATCCCTTGATTCGACGCGGACCTCTGTGGTGTGGCCTACAGTTATTGACGATCACCCCATTATTATTTCTTTAGAAAACATTAAGTATTAGTCGGTAGACTTCTAACAGTAATAAAAATTGGTAGTAATAATCTAAAAAGTAGCCAGAAGTAGCTAGATTCATTTTGGTGGCTAAAACAGATTATTTTTTGGCTAAGAACGTCGAAAATCCGCTAGATCTAGCGACAAAGTGGCTAAAACGGCAACACTACTTCAAACACACCACAGTCCACACCAGTGATGCCAACCCAAATTTTAGAAAATTAGTAGATTATGTGCCAAATGTTGGTAGAAGTTGGTAGAATGTAAAATGCAAAATTGGTAGATCTACCACCTCCATTTAGAAGATTTTTTAATATTAAAAATGCATGAACTGTTCTTAAAATGTTTATTTTTGGACATTATACATATTTTTATTGAAATATTTTAACTGAAATCTTTCGCTGCTGTCAGAATCCATTATATAAATAAATGCACGCAACACAGAACAAACAGCAATCAGCACCGTTAGTACGTAGTTATTTAGTTTTTAACCGACAAAAAAAACGGAGGAGGTTATCAATTCAACGCGTATATTTTTTTTTGTTTTTTTTTTATGTATAACCACGCTTAACTTTTTACATAGTAGTCCGATTGTAATAATTATTTTTTTATTGGAAAGGGTATACTCCGATGGTGGTCCCATATAAATTTGGAAAGCAAAATCGAGCCCTAAGGGTTGAAAAACAGGGGATGATTGATTGTTCACTCATTGATTGTAATTTATAACCACGCATAACTTTGTACAGAGTAGTCCGATTTTGATAATTCTTTTTTCATTGGATAGGGTATACCTTTCCAAGTATTATTAGTACATTAAAGCCACAAAAATTACAAAATAAAAAAAATTAACAAAAAATTAAACCGCCGAAAAAACAGAAAAGCAAAAAATAATAAACCTTTAAAATTTTGAGTCGGCGCTGAATAATCAATGAACAAAGATCACTCAAAGCGCCGACTCATAATTTTAAGGTTTATTATATTTTGCTTTTCTGTTTTTTCGGCGGCTTAATTTTTTGTTAAAAAGTTTTAACAACAAAACAGGAGCAAAGATTCACCATTGATTCCGCAACAAACCAACCGGGAATGGGCCACAGAACAGTGAAATAATGTTTAAGGGCGCGAAATGGCGCGAGCGGCGAACTGTTGTTGACGTTTTTTTATTGTGGTTTATGGCCTGGACTCTATATATGCTTGACGCATCGTCGCATGGCTCACGCAACACATCGCAACGTCGTCGCTCGTCGATATAAAAATAATCCAAAGCGGTATTATGTCAAAGTAATTTAAAAAATAGGTAGTTTTTAGGTCTAGGGTGGTAGATAGGTAGACTGAAGTGAAAATTGGTAGATCTACCAAAAAGTTGGTAGATATGACATCACTGGTCCACACACACGACTGCAGTGATGCCAACTTAGCAACTTTATAGCTAGATCTAGCTATTATTTGGTGACAGTCAGCTACAATTTAATAAAACTTGTAGCTAAACTTTTTAGCTACTTTTTCTAGCAACTTTTCATTTCATCATGAGACGTGAGTCTATCGAAATTCGTCGCGTAGTGTGCCGAGTTGAATGAAAAAAAAATCTATGGTCATACATGCTACGGTAAGTACAGGTCGAATTCCCCGTTTCCTCTGCGTTGTTGGGCTACATGTTTGAAACTGCTCAACATAATTTAGCCTCCGAAATTTTAAATGCAATACGACAACGCTGCTCCGCCTTCTTACTGCAATTACTTAAGGAATTGCAACAAAGGCTTCCAGACAACTACAAGCAGCTAGAATCAATGGCGTTGCTAAGTCCAGAAGAGGCAATAAAACCAATCAAGTCAAACACTATCATCGACGTTGCTGAAATTTTGGGATTTACACCAGAAATAATAGAGAAGATAACGCAACAGTGGCACATTCTGCATATAAATAAGTGGCATTCTGAAGAAATAGTTCAATTTTGGGTCGAAGTAAAAAAAATTAGAAATTCTTCCGGTGACAACATATATCAAGATATTAGTACTCTTGCTTGAACTTGCCTTTCACTGCCATATTCTAATGCAGAGGCAGAAAGGTTATTCTCTCAAATGAATTTAGTTAAAAATAAGCAAAGAAACAGAATGAGTTTGATAACTCTGAACTTCAATCCTCTTCATTAGACTCCCTCAGGAAAAGTGGTAAATGCTGCTATAACTGTGTTTTGCCTAAAGACGTACTGCATAAAATGGGCACCGTTGAAAAATATTTAAAATCAATTAAAGATACTGAACCCCAGCCATCGACATCTTCCTCTTTAATTGTTTTATTTTTTTAATTCAATTGCGTACACAAGACTTAATTTAACTTCTTGTTGGAATTAATGAAAATAAAAATGATTATCAGAAATTGACATTTTATTGTAACCTACTTATCTACTGTAACATTTAGCAACTTCTAGCAACTTTTTAGGGTAAAAAAAAACTGGAAATCTAGCAACATTTTGAAAATTTCTAGCTACTGGGTAAAGCTAGCAGTTGGCAACACTGCACACGAGGCAAGTTCAGTAGCCGAGGCTGGGCCACCCCACCGCACAGTGTATCGACGCAAGATCGACGCATTTTATATATATTAGTCTATGGATCGACGCATACAAATTGTCGGACATTGGATTTTTTGTAGGATATAAAATGTGGCGTTCCGCGTATAAAGGAGGTACCAGATGTCCGCATTTAGTTTCCGTGTTATTTGCGTTTATGTAAAATCGGGTGAAAATAAGGCATTTTATGATTTTTACTGATAATTGTTCTACGACAAATTTGATACAATTAACATCTACAGACAACATTTCTAAGCACATTCTTTTTATAAGGAAATGCTTAGTTAAAAGGTACCAGATGTCGGTAGGTCTTATATAATGTCGATATTTTCTTAATAATTATGTTGAGTTTTTGAATTTTAATACTATTTGTATATTGACAGTACAGTATAGGTTATGTTAGTGATACACTGATGCATATAATCAGTGCCGGATTAGCCATGTAGCAGGAGGCAGCGAATGCTACGGGCCCCGCGCCTGTGCAAAAAAGTCATACACATAGTAGCAATTCTTAGTGAGCGCTGGCCATACTGTAATTACATACATTAGCCCAGTAGCTGGAGCCCTAAAACAAATACATATACAGGATCAGTTTTTAACCAGTGCGCAAACTGTAACCATAAAAAAATCTGCTGGTTCATAGAAAAATGCAATACCCTCGTAGGTATTGCATTTTTCTATGAACCAGCAGATTTTTTTTTGTAAAACTGACGAAAAATTTCTGCGCAAGGGGATCTAGAATGATATGCTGAATTCATGGTTACAATTTACGCACTGGATAAAAACTTACCCTTGGCTATGGTAGCGGTCAAGGTCACGGTGAGGCAAGGGGTGCTAAGAATCCCCGGAAGATATCCAGCTACCTACCACAATCACCGACAACTGGACCTGGCAACATTCAACACGCGTACACTCCGGACCGACGAGAAGATCGCCGAGCTCGAGGAAGAATTGAGCAGGTTACGATGGGGTATAGTAGGCTTATCTGAAGTCCTAAGAGAGGGGGAGGACTCGATAATCCTGAATTCCAGAAACCTGTATTTCCAGGAGGGCGACCAGCAGTCCCAAGGTGGTGTTGGGTTCATCGTCCATAAGTCCCTTGTGAGCAACGTTGTGAAGATCGAGAGTGTGTCGACCAGGGTGGCGTTCCTTATTCTCAGAATATCCGCAAGGTATTCGCTGAAGGTCATACATGTGTACGCCTCGAACTCGACACACCTCGACGATGAGGTGGAGACCATGTATGAGGATATATCTAGAGCCATGCATGGTTCCAAAACTCACTTCACAGTTGTTATGGGAGACTTCAACGCGAAACTGGGCAAGCGAGGCGATGATGAGTTGAGAGTGGGGCAATTTGGAGTTGGACGTCGCAACCACCGGGGTCACCTACTGGCTAGTTTTATGGAGAAGGAAGGCCTCTTTATGATGAATTCCTTCTTCAGAAAACGTGAGCACAGGAAGTGGACCTGGCAGAGTCCTGACGGTGCAACTGTAAATGAGATTGACTTCATTATGTCGACGAAGAAGCAAATATTCAATGATGTCTCTGTGATCAACGCGGTGAAAACCGGGAGTGATCACCGCATGGTAAGAGGCACATTGAATATCAATATCAAGCTGGAAAGATCTCGGCTAATGAAGTCAACGCTCCGACCAGCACCGATCCAACTTCAAAACCACGAGAGCTTTCAGCTCGAACTCCAGAATCGTTTTGAGTGCCTAGGGTGCTCCGTGGACAATTATAACGATGGGTTTGTGAAAACTGTCCATACGGTCGGGTCTAAGTTCTTCAAGACCCGCCGTACAAATAGAAAAAAGAAACTCTCAGATCCAACATTACAGCTCATGGAACAGAGGTGCGGAATGATCCTGCAGTCTTCAAAAGCTGCTCTCGAGTACCGGCAACTCAATAGACGGATCTCTAAGTCCTTGAAAAGCGACCTTCGCCTCTTTAATACGGAACGTATTAAAGACGCGATAGAGCGAAACAAGAGCTCCAAAGTCTTTGCAAGAGATCTGTCTATTGGACAAAGTCAGCTTGCGAAACTGAAGACCGACGATGGCAGAATCGTGTCCGCCAAACCTGAGCTGTTTAAGGAGATTGAGAGGTTCTACGGACAGTTATACACGTCCACCAGAAACCCCGTTATGAATCTAGCTAACGACCCGAGAGCTAGGTTGACTCGACACTACACTGAAGATATCCCGAATGTCAGCTTGTACGAGATTAGGATGGCTCTGAAGCAGCTCAAAAACAACAAGGCGCCGGGTGATGACGGAATTACAGCCGAACTCCTGAAGGCCGGCGGAAAACCCGTTCTAAAGGCCCTTCAGAAGCTGTTTGATTCCGTCATACTCGAGGGCAAAACGCCACAGGCATGGAACAGAGGTGTGGTGGTACTCTTCTTTAAGAAGGGTGACAATACCCTGCTTAAGAATTATAGGCCCATCTCACTTCTGAGCCATGTCTACAAGCTGTTTTCAAGAGTCATCGCGAATCGTCTCGCGCGCAGGTTTGACGACTTCCAGCCTCCCGAACAAGCCGGATTCCGTAAAGGCTTTAGCACCGTAGACCACATACATACGCTGCGGCAGGTTATACAGAAGACCGAAGAGTATAACCTGCCTCTCTGCTTAGCGTTTGTGGACTACGAAAAAGCCTTCGATTCGATCGAGACCTGGGCTGTACTGCAGTCTCTTCAACGGCGCCAGATTGACTATCGGTACATCGAGGTGCTGAAGTGTTTGTATGAAAACGCCACTATGTCAGTCCGGCTCCAGGACAAAGCCTCGAAACATATCCTTCTGCAGCGAGGGGTGAGACAGGGAGACGTAATCTCTCCGAAACTGTTCAACGCTGCACTGGAGGATGTCTTCAAGGTTCCGGACTGGAAAGGGGCTGGCATCAACATCAATGGCGAGTACATCACTCACCTTCGATTTGCCGATGACCTCAGTAGAGCTTCCGAAAGAGTGGGTCTTAGGATGAACATAGACAAGACAAAGGTCATGTCCAATGCTCGTGTGATACCCACTCCAATGAAGATCGAAGGCGCTACACTCGAAGTTGTGGACGAATACGTGTACCTAGGACAGACTGTCCAGTTAGGTAGATCCAACTTCGAGAAAGAGGTCAATCGTCGAATCCGACTCGGCTGGGCAGCGTTCGGGAAGCTACGTAATATCTTCTCGTCCCAAATACCGCAGTGTCTCAAGACAAAAGTCTTTGTCCAGTGTGTGTTGCCAGTGATGACATATGGCACTGAGACGTGGTCGCTCACAATGGGCCTCATAAGAAGGCTCAAAGTCACCCAAAGAGCAATGGAGAGGGCTATGCTTGGAGTCTCCCTACGCGATCGAATCAGAAATGAAGAGATCCGTAGGGACCGTAGGAAAACCAAGGTAACCGACATAGCCCGAAGAATTGCCAAACTTAAGTGGCAGTGGACAGGGCACATTGCTCGCAGAACGGATGGCCGATGGGGTCGGAAGGTTCTGGAGTGGCGACCGCGTACTGGAAGACGGAGCGTTGGAAGGCCTCCCACAAGATGGACCGATGACATGGTGAAGGCCGCAGGAATACGTTGGATGCGAGAAGCACAGAATAGGTCGAAGTGGCGGTGCTTGGGGGAGGCCTATGTCCAGCAGTGGATGGCTTTCGGCTGAAATGATGATAAAAACTTATCCTGTATAAAAAATTGTACATTATTATGCCGCAAGTTGGCAACTCCATCCTTACAGGGAGAATCCCCTAATATTGATTGAATTCGATTCGAGCTATATCTATAACCTGACCACGAAAAATAGTTTAGATAAGAAAATAACAAAATGCATACTTCATTTGATAAGACTATTTCAAACCAATAATTACAAGAGTTTATTTTCTTTTAAGAGAGTTTTTATTACTGGGCTGTTTATATCGTGTTACAGTTTCTTAGTTTTTACGTGCTTGCTTTGCTTTTGTGTTTTTATTTCTAATTTGCCGATCCCCGTGGACATATAAAAACTCATTATAATATTACTGTTTCATAACAGTAAAATTGTACTAGTTATACAGTGTGTCGTCACCGGTGTCCGACCCGTTAAAGCGAAGCAATATGATCAATATTACCGACAAATCCACCATACTAAGGCATTTTTACCCTACTGTTTTGAAATGGCGGCCAAATTATTTTTTATTTTTACTGAGTGCGGTTGGGTTCATTTATTTTGCCAAATCTATCGATATAGGAGGTCCTACAGGTATAAAAGTGGTTTCGTTGGATAGCTACAAAAGTAGACAATAAGTTCACACTAAAAAGTTTATCAAAAACTACCATTAAAACCTAAAAAAATACTGGAAACTAAAAAAATGTGAACATGGTTGTTTTTTTACTGTTTTGAAATGGCCGCTATTTCAAAATAGTAGGGGCAAAATGCCTTATTATGGTGGATTTGTCCATAAAATCGATCATATTGCTTCGCCTGAACGGGTCGGACACCGGTGACCAGACGCACTGTATATTACGTTCGTTGCATCACTGTTCACGATAAAATATCAAAGATTTATGATCGTTTAGCATATGTACAGTATTCAATTTGACAGAATTTTAGATTACGTCCCCACTTTGAGCAGTGGATAGAAAGGCGCCACGGCGTCGAAAGCCGTCACCTTCCGCCTAACGCAGGTCCTCACTGGGCATGGGTGCTTTGGGGGGGTTCCTATCCAGGATAAAGCGTGAGGAAACGCCCGGGTGTTTCCATTGCGAGGATTGTCTGGAGGACACGGTGTAGGTGTACCCAATCTGGGCGGAGCACCGCCGTATCTTCGTGGAAGCGATCGGCGGCGGCGACCTCTCGCTTCCGGCCCTGGTGCAGGCCATGGTACGGAGCGAGAGGGCATGGGAAGCCGTCACCTCCGTCTGCGAAGCAGTAATGCTTGTGAAGGAGGAGGCGGGTCGCGTGAGTGAGAGCCAAGCTATGCGCCCTTACGCCTCTAGCCGCCGCAGGAGGAGAAGTCCCGGGCGTCGGGAGTCGATTGCGGACTCCTGGCCACCGCAACATTCTTTTTCAACATTAAAACGAATTAAAAATGTGTTAAGCAACACAATTGGACAAGAACATTTGAATGATCTCACTATAATGAGCATAGCTAATGATTTACTCAGAAATATTGATTTGACGAGTGTTATTTCTAAAGTTGCTTACATTAAATCACGATAAGCCTTTTTCTAAATGTTTTGTTTTATTTAAGTATATCCTTTTTAATAGGTAATGCAGCTCAAGGTCAGGGTCGCGAAAGCTGTTCGAAAGAGTTACCGTGGTCCTGGCATATGGGCAACTGAAGGAACGCGGGTGGGTTTTAGTAAGAAAAAGTCACACGCCCTTCCGCTTCACCCTAGAGCGTGAGACAACATTTGATGATTTCTCACCCAGAAAAAAAAGGGCCCCCATCACAATTTTACTACGGGTCCCGCGCTGGATTTATCCGGCACTGCATATAATGTGTTGGGATCTATGTGGAGAAATGTATGTAACAAACGAGTAGAACATTGTTTTCACTTCAGTACCTAGCTTAAACATGTAGGTTTTGCTGCCTGAAATCAGTGAGCAAAATGCGATTTTGCTCACTGAGTGAGACAAAGTAACTTTTTAATTTTTGTTTTCAGAAAACCGCGAATATCTTAATTCGAAACATTTACACTCTATCTCTTTCCCGCCATTAGAACGAGAGACAAAGACCTTTCGAAGTTCCGATTTTGAATTCGACCTCAAAGACAAACACGTTCGGAAATTTGTACTAACTAAAGAAATTTTGCAAAAAGATAATTAGGTATGTCTTTAAATGTAATTTATTGAATTTTTAACTTATTGTTGTATTTAAACGAAAATAAGTATTTACTGCAAATAAAACTGATATTTAACCTGTAAATATTTATTTCTAGTTTCAATAATGTTACGTAAATATTTTGAATAGTAAAATATCTTGGGTGCTATTTCCGAACGCGCCTTAATTTAAATAAAAGAGCGGGAATAAAATTTCGTAGCTGGCGTAAAGAGTTGAATAAGTTAAAAAATATTAAAATAATCGTAAAATATGAGTGAAACTAGCGACGAGAACAGTATTTTAACACCAGAAGAGTTAAAACAACAAGTTATTAATGCAGAATTAAGTTTCCTACCTGAGAAGTCTCGCGAGAAATATCTGAAATAGTGTTGCCCAAATTCAGTCTTGGTCTTGCAGTCTTGGTCTTGTTCTTGCGTTTTTGCAAGACCAAGACCAAGAACAAGACCGCGTATTTTTAGCAAGACCAAGACCAAGACTGACCGTGCAAGACTTGAGCAAGAACAAGACATAGCCTGCAAGACTCTTGCGTCTTGCAGCTAGGACTTAGCGCTATTTCACTGAGTAGTTAGGTGTAACAGTTCGGTGTATAGGTAGGTACGCTTAGGAATTCTATGAGACGCAAAAAACTGTATCAAAGAATATGAAAAACTGGACCTATGCGCATTACGACTAATACCATAAACATAACGAATAAAAAAATATCTATTAAAATCAAACTGAATGCATGCATAGTTATGTTTTAACCATCGGCACTTTGATAATGCGGCATCAAAGGTTTTGTACTTACTTCTCAAAGAAATTTGCCGCTTTTCGGAAGTACATGGTTATGATACACGCGCCGGCGGCTTCTTTTGAAATCTAAAACAATCGTTGCCGCCACGCCGAAATCATAACATTTGTGACACTATTTGATTGCCGCCATAGGGCGTAGGTATACTCATGCAAAATAATTTCGAATTTTTTTAAGAGTACCTACAGGTGTTCCAAAGAATAAATAAGTTTCAGAGTGCTTAGAATGAAAATGAATACATTATACTGATCACGCAAGTAGTATTATGATTAGGATAAAATGGTAAGGATAGGTAGTAGATGTCATATTAATTCATTCTAGTAAGTATATATTATAATATTGATTACTTATATGGTTTTAAACTAATTACTTAGGTACTATTATTGTACATTTAGTCATTATATTTCTTAAGTTTTTACAAGAAAAAATAGCAAAAAAGTGTTCAAATATCACCCGTTTAATAAATATTGTAGCCACTTTTAAATATACTTGAAACGTGTAAAAAAAATCTACAAAACTAATAAAATAATACAAAAAGCGTAGGTACTTACCTACTAATAAAATAAAAAGCCTGCGATAAGAGTTTTGTATTACTTACCAGCCCGAATATCTCTGAGAGAGATGATGAGAGTAAGTATTTACTAGCTGTGCCCGCGACTTCGTCCACGAGGAATAGTAACTTTGGAGGTATAGTGACGTTCAGGACTTATTTATTTATTTTAAAACTTCTGTCATCAAACATACAAACGAACTCTTCAGCTTTATAATATTAGTATAGATGTACGCCAAAACAAGAGTAAGTATTTACTAGCTGTGCCCGCGACTTCGTCCACGAGGAATAGTAACTTTGGAGGTATAGTGACGTTCAGGACTTATTTATTTATTTTAAAACTTCTGTCATCAAACATACAAACGAACTCTTCAGCTTTATAATATTAGTATAGATGTACGCCAAAACATTCACTTATATGTAAAGAATAGTGATTGGCACTAATTCTATTTTATTCACGCGTCGCGTCTGTACAAGTAGGTAATATTTAGTGTGTGTTTGTACGCCGCACGCGGCATTGTTTGATTTGCGGCGGCATCCTTTTCATAGAGCCGGCACGTGGCGAGGCGGCGCGGTAGAAAGCAAGGAAACGTACTATAAATAAAGGAATTATTTTAATTCCAGTCATTTCCAATTGAGCTGTGCTTCGAGTCTAACTTAATAATTGTTTTTACTAATTCTCGTTGTTTTCTAAAAACGTATCACGTGTACAATTTAATATGAGTGACGAAGATTCAAATTATTCTAGTCCGAGTAACGAGAGTTTGAGTCACAGATCTAAAAGACCCAAAAGCAAATTTGAGGAGTTTTTCGAAATAATTCATGCATCCCAAACTGCCTTCTGTAAATTGTGCCAACATAAAAAGATTGAAATAAAAATGAAAAACAGAAACACTTCAGGCTTAAGGAAACATCTAATATCTTTCCACAAAAAGGAATCAGAAATATTTCTTCCTGTTAAACCAAAATTAAGTGGAGATATCACAAGCTTTTTAGTAACCGCTGGAAGAAGTGGACAGGTAAGAATATTTTTTTAACAGTTAAAAGAATTTTAACTCCGCGTAGCTATTCATGCGATACTTTCAAAAACGCCATTAACTTACGTAAGTATTTTTGAGTTAGTGGTGTTTTCATCTAGGGGTGCGATATATTAAGTATGTAATTATCGTCTTAAATATTTTTTATAAACACCCATATTTTCATTTAATCGGCCAGTAACAACTAAGTACTTTATTTTGGTAAATTACAGTACAGTGCAACCTTAATATAACAAATATCAATTTAACGATTTTCTCGATTTAACAACAACAAACCTCCTCCTCTTATACGCTCAAACCTAGTATGTTTTAAATAATAACACAAGATTTATTGTTTTGTTTCAGTCGGAAAACAGCAGTGACAACATCACGACAGCTACAGTTGATTGGGTGGTGAAAAAATATCTTCCCTTCTCATTTTTCGATGACGAAGCTACACAAGTATATTTTCGACGTATTTGCCCTAATATGGTGTTTCCTAAAAGGTCTACACTTAGAAGGAAAGTCAAAGAGCGATTTGAAGAGCTCCAATTGAATCTCAAGGAACGACTTCAACAATTATCATCTATAAAAACTTTTTTGCAAAAAAAAACAACCGACTTCCTTAAAAACACTACAAAGTGAAAAATAACTTTAATTTCGGTAGTCGGTGTCTTAGGATCTGTATTTATGGTTTTTTTGCCACCGACTTCCGAAATTAAAGTTATTTTTCACTTTGTAGTGTTTTTAAGGAAGTCGGTTGTTTTTTTTTGCAAAAAAGTTTTTATTTTTAAATTTTTAGTTGTGGTATTCACCCTGCACTAATTCCAAACAAACAATGCATATTTATGCGATAGCAGAAATCGCGGTTGATTTCCTGTCATTTTTTAAAGAGTTCCGGTGTCTGTCTCCCGAACTCATCATCAGATCTATATGAAAATTATATGGGACCATTTCGGAATAAACCCCTTTCGAACAAAAAAAGAATTTTGCAAATCCGTCTATATATGACGGAGTTATGGCCGAACATACATAAAAAAAAAAAAAAAAAAAAAAAAAAAACATATAAACATCCGAATTGATAACCTCCTCCTTTTTGAAGTCGGTTAAAAATGTCTTTTACCATTGATGGGTGGACGTCAATTGCTGGTAGGAGTTACTACGGGGTTACTATTCATTATATAGACAACGAATGGAAGTATCAATCTGTAGTTCTTGATTTTATACCATCACGCGGTCGACATACTGGGGAAGATATTGCAACGATTTTCCATGAATGTTTATTGGAATATGGCATAATTGATAAAATACAAGGTATCACGGTCGACAACGCAACTGCAAATACCAAATTTATGTATGAACTGGGCAAACAGCTGCCGCCACACTTTGATTCAGACAATCAACATTTCCGGTGCTTTGCTCACATTTTAAACCTTGGTGTACAAGATTTATTAAAGACCTTAGCATTACACTGTGAGTCTGACACTAACGCGCAAGATCAGCAGTACGAAGACTATGCAGACGAAACTGAGGATGAGGAAGATGAAGAATCTGCACCAAATATTGCTGACTCGCGTACATCTGTAACAAAGTTACGCAGTATTTCCAGTAAAATAAAAAGAAGTGAGATAGTGAAGAAGAAGTTTCAGTCTGCTTGTGAAGCAGCTGGCGTGCCATCAAATCTAAATGCCATTCTTGACTGTCCAACGAGATGGAATTCCACACATTATATGATTGGATTTGGTTTAAAAGTGAGAGCGGGCATTGACATATTGTGCAGTTCTGTCACCGAATTAAATGATTTTCAAATCACAGCTAATGAATGGCAGGTACTCGAAAAATTACATAAATTTCTAATAAACTTTAAACTTTTAAGTACAAAACTTGGTGGAGACAAATATGTTACATTACCGCTAGTCATTGTATCATTCAATCTCTTGCTAGATAAAATTGAATCCATGGTAAAACAGTTAGATGAGAAACCTAATCGATCTGAAGTGGATGAAAGGCTCATTCTAGCTTTCCAAGCAGCTCGAGACAAAATGCTTAAACATTACAAGAAGAGCAACTGGATTTATTGTACTTCTTTAATTTTAGACCCAAGGCATACGGCTCAGACTTTTGACCTGACAATGTGGGGGAAGCAACTTAAAACAGAAAGTCTGCGCAAGTTCAATGAACTTTATGAAGAATATAAAAGTCTACACTCACTGAACAAATCTCTGGAATTACCAGAAAAAGAAAATAAAGTATGTGATGAAGATGAAGACGTAATAGACTTTGATAAACTCTATGAATGTCCCTCGACGTCATCTGGATCTTGTCTTCAAGGCTTAGTGATAGACGAGTTGGAGGAGTACCTGAGAAAACCAAGAACTGCCAGCTCGGAAGACATTTTAGATTGGTGGAGGACGCATGAGACAGAGTATCCGATTTTATCGAAAATGGCCCGTGATTTTCTCTCAATACCTGCAACTTCAGTACCTGCTGAGAGGTTATTTTCTAAAGCATCATTAGTAATTAGAAAACATAGAAATAGGTTAAGTGATGAGTCAGCCAGATGGTTACTTTGTATTAATTCTTGGTCAAAAAAATTGATATAAAGTATCATAACCTAATGATAAAGCTGTTGATTTGTGTTGTATTTTATTTTTTATTCAAATAAATGATAAATCGTAAAACTCTTTTATTAAATTTCTTATAAGTTGAGGGTTCAATCTCTTTCTAGACAGATAAGTATTGTTCTTTAAAATACAGTCAAGTTATTGTAATTAATTTGTTTTTTTACATGTTTTAGCAAATGTAAGCTTATAAATCACAAATGTTTATTAAGAAACAGTTACTTCCATGGAAAACGACATATAGGTCAGTTGATTTTTCGAATTTCTTATCAAATCTTCAGTTATTTATTAATCTGCTTGATCTTTACTATGGCTATGTTAATTCAAGCTCACAATGTTCCAATTCTAATACGTTTTTCTAAGATTTAAAGTAAACTTTAATAAATAGTAATAGACTAATAGGTAATTGCAAGACTTGCAAGACTCTTGCTGCAAGACCAAGACCAAGACCAAGACTGGGAGCGCAAGACCAAGACCAAGACCAAGACCAGGTGTATTGGCGCAAGACCAAGACCAAGACTGGCTAAGTCTTGTCTTGTTCTTGCATTTGGGCAACACTAATCTGAAAGCATACCATGTCTTCAATGAATGGAGACTTACAAAGGGCGCAAGCAGTTTTTCGGAGACGGTGTTGCTATCTTATTTTTTAGATTTATCACAGACGAGGCGATCGGATGGAGTATGTGGAGTATTTACTCAATGTTGAAAGCTATTTTAAAAACAAAACATAACGTGCATATTGAAACATACGCAAAACTCGTATCTTTTCTAAAAAAGAATGTCAGTTAATAAGGCTAAAATGTCTAAAATTTTCACGGCCCTTAACATAGAAAAATTTCTAAATGAAGCTCCGGACTGCAATTTTCTTGCTGCTAAAGTAAGTGGTACCTATGAATCTATGACATGTTGTTAGTTATTAAAATTTGTGTGTAGACTGTTTTGTATAAAGGTACTTACTGCCTACTACTAATTTTTGGAGGCGCAATGAATCCTAGTCTGGCTTAGCAATACAGTTAAAATATTTAATAAGATATGTAAAAGATGCTGTAAATGTTAAATTATGCATATTAATTACGTAATATTTTCATTAAAGGTTGTACTGATCATAGGAATTAGTGGAGCGTGTCGCAATAACGAGCTATTACAGTTAACGGTTAATAATATCGAAAAGCATTCAGATAAATTACTGTTAGTAAAATTGAAAAATACGAAGACGAACCTTGACAGGTCTTTTGTCGTACGCGAAGAATATGTACCTAACTATTGTAGAAAAATACCAACATTTACGTCCAGCCAATATAAAAACCGACCGATTTTTCATACAATACCATAATAATAAATGCTCAAGACAGCCTATGGGAGTAAATAAAATAGGTTCTATACCGCGAGAAATTGCCACTTTCTTAAAACTGGAAGAGCCTCAGCTATACACGGGTCACTGCTTTCGGAGAACTTCGGCAACGCTCTTGGCTGATTCCGGAGCCGATCTCACCACTTTAAAACGTCACGGCGGATGGAAGTCCAATACGGTTGCAAAAGGCTATATTGAAGACTCAATAGAAAATAAGTCGAAAATCTGTAAGCGTATAGTGGAAACAATAAGTCTGAATTCGACCTCGGATCCTTGGTTTCACTCACGCCCATCCACTTCCAACGACGTACAGTCAGAAAGCCGATCAGAGTCACCAACGTTCACCGTTGTTCCTTCTCAATCCGCCACCGAAACAGAAACCTTAACCCCAGATAATCAAACTAAACTCAATGCAAAAATAACGTTGCCAAATAAATCTGTTACTTTTAATTTGCAGAATTGCAGTAATTTTACTTTTAATTTTTAAAATGTTCCATTTGTGATTATGACCAACCAGTTGATGTCCGATAAGGCTCAACTGGCTGTTCACAATGGTGTACTGGTGCCTACGCTTATGTATGGAAGTGAATGTTGGGTATGGCAAAAGAAGCATGAAAGTAGAATAAATGCTGTGGAAATGCGTTCCTTGCGAAGCATGTGTGGTATGAATATGAATGATAGGCTGAGGAATGATGTGATAAGAGAACGGTGTGGTTTAAAAGAAGATGTAGTGACAAAAATTGAAAAAAGTATGCTTAGATGTTTTGGTCATGTTCAGAGGATGAATGAAGGTCGGCTCACAAAAGGTATTTACAAGGCAGATGTGAGTGGAAACACCGGGAGGGGACGCCCTAGGAGGACATATAGGGACCTTATTGGTGATGTTCTTCAGAAAGGTCAGGTGCGTAGTACTCGCAACCGGCGTGTGTGTATGACCAATTGTATGAACCTAAACGAGGCAAAAGAAGTGTGTCGAGATCGTAGCAGGTGGCGTTCCGTGGTTTCTGCCTACCCCCATGGGAAAAAGGCGTGATTGTATGTATGTATGTTCCATTTTATTGAATTGGTACCTCTACCTACAATGTTAATTATTTTGATTCACAATAAATAGTTATTTCAATCTATTCCTGTTTATTATTTTATCTCCTAAAGTGTTCTCGCTGCTGAAGTGAAAAGTTATGTGTGTTACACGAGAGCAAAGTTTTTTGCATCTCGTGCCTTTGAATCCCTCGCCTCACTCAGGATTCAAAATCAGCACTCGCAGCAAAAAACGACTTTGCTCTCTTGTTGCACAAATAACTATTTTTTGTAACCTTAACTTTCAAACTCCATTTTCTCGAAACTAGTTTTTTCATGAGAATGTCAACTTTGGAGGTCTGTTACAAAAAAAGTATTAGGTTTTTTTTTTTTGTAATCTGCATAATAAAGTGACTCTTCTAGATTCTACATCCGGCTTTAACTCAATACCTCCCTACTGGTACCTTTATGCGCGAAACGCCACAAATGAAGAACATAAATATTAGTACAACTGTTAAATAATTATAAAACTTATAAAATATACTAATAATAATTCGTTTTATGATCAAATTGATAATACATATAGATATAGATTTAAAGCACAGAAAACATATACAGCTAGCGGAGAATAATGGTGCCGATTCCCTTATTCACAAACTAAACTAAATTTAAGTTCAGTGCATCTTTTTCTTTCTATTTCATTAAGGAAAGGACAGAAGATAAGTTTTAGTTTAGTCCTTTCAAATTAATCACCGCTTGACGTAAATTGACGTAATTTTAGTAGGCAAGTTTTTAATCACGTCTAAACTTGTATGGAGCGCTGATTAATTTGACAGGACTAAACTAAAATTTTTCTTTTGTCCTCTTCTTAATGAAATACAAAGAAAAAGATGCACTGAACTTAAATTTAGTTTAGTTTGTGAACAAGGGAATCGGTACCAATGTCAAATAAGTACTGGATTAGGAACTTAAGAGTGTGACAATAATTTATGTCCATGTTGTTGTTGTGACTCACTACCTACATACAATATAAATAGACATAAACTGGTGCACAGACAAACCATCCCTTATTATACCCACACACTAGATACAGGATACAATTTAAGCAAGTAATAATTATTTGCCAGTAGTTTTAGCTTAAACGCATCTTATTTTTTTCAGTTAGACAAAACGCTTTGATTTAATATGCAATGCTGTTGCAACTGCAAGATAACTTTGAGTTTCCTTACAGTTGCAAATGCCAGCTGGGCCAAAAAATAAGCAGTGAGCTGTGTGTGTTGATTGCAAATATAATTTTAATTTACTGCAGTATTGTGATAGTATACTCGGCTACAGGTCAAGCTATACATTTCCAGTTTTAGCTGACGTCGCATTAAGCTTTTGGCTTTTCCTACAGTGAGATTTCAGCTTATACTGCAATGGGCAGTGCTGGCCCAGTGGTAACAACCGCGACTTACGAGTTGTAGGTCACGAGATCGAACCCAATTAGGCGCTATACTTTGTTTAAATTATTTCATCACCACTGCTCTCAAAACGGTGAAGGAAAACATCGTGAGGAAACCAGCATATCTTAGAACCAAAAATTCGAAGACATGTGACATCTACCAACTCGCATTGGGCCCACTTGGTGGATTATGGCCCACTCCCTCTCACCGAGAGGAGACCTGTGTCCCAGTAGTGGGAACATTATAGGCTGCTGATGATGATGATGTGTGGCCGTGCGAACATCGTATAGATACAGAAAAATATTGTATGTGTTCAGAACATTAACAAAATAACATCACGCCTTAAAAATTGGTAACCTACATCATTCATGTTGAAATTATGCATGTTAAAACGATTTTAAAAGACATACATATTAAAAGCGTCCATAATTAAAACAAAAAACTTTTTACAAAATAATAAAAAACGACTTCCTTAATAAAAACACTACAAAGTCAAAAATGACTTCCATTTCGGAATTCGGTGTCTTAGGATCTGTGTTTAAGGTTTTTTTGCCACCGACTTCCGAAATTGAAGTTATTTTTGACTTTGTAGTGTTTTTTAAGGAAGTTGGTTTTTTTTTTTGTAAAAAGTTTTTATTTTTAACTTTGTGGTTATAGTAGATACCCCGCAGTAATCTAATCGCGTTATTCGTTCATTTGTCGCGCCAATACTTAATGCAAATAATAAGACTTATATGGTTTTCACATGGATTCCACTGTCCGACCATTCGGGAAGCACGAGCTTTCAAATTAAAAAAAAATCATCGAAATCGGTTCACTCTGTCAAAAGTTATGACTATGAGCTAACAAACTCTTGATTATCATGAAACTGAAAGTCTGCTGATTCCAATCCGTTAACCTACATCTCTTCCACCACATAAACCCCCTTTTTTATATCCTCAAACACTCGTATACCTTTACCTACCCACAAAACTCACACTCACCCACATACTCTCACTCACATACACTCACCCATATACACTCACCCACATACACTCACTTACACTTACTCACTGGCATACACTCGTACACACACATAAATCTCATTCATATCCATTATTTAATCGTTTTTGAATTGTTTTATTTTTATTATTTCATTTATTCCTATTTTGTGATTTATATCACAAAATAAACAGTGAAAACTCCATCACACATTTAACTCATACTTGTCTTGGTCTAATAATATACAAAGTCTAACTGTAAGTATTGGGGGGCCTGGTGACCCGTAACACAGGTATTCAATGCCTTCTTCGGGCACCAGTCTCTCACAAATGTTATTATGTATTTTTAATTAGTTTAAGCATTTTATGTACCTACCTGCAACATTTGTGATGAGAAAATAAAATAAATTTAAATAATTTAAATATTTAAAAAAAATACAGACGAATTGATAACCTCCTCCTTTTTTTGAAGTCGGTTAAAAATTAATAAAACAATTCAGAAATTAATGTAAGCCTAAGTGGTAGCTAAGAGATGACCAGTCTCTACTAGTGTTGCAAAGGACTCGAGTCTTCGAGTCGTAATTTTAAAGACTACTCAATAATGCAAGACTCAGCTCAAAAGGCTCGATCCAGACAAGTGGGTGAACAATTTTAAAAATATATATTTTCGGTGCCAGACTTTTTCCTACCCTCACACTTCGTAGTAATGCCTTTTTTCAAAAATATTCTGTGATTTTGCCTTCTGCACTAATATACTTTGGTCGCCTGCAATCAGTAGTTTTGGCGGTTTGGTTTGTTTCATGCTTTCCTGTCAGATTAGTAGTGCTGTCAACTGTCAAGTGTCATATATGACAGTACGACGACCGATGGGAATTTGGGACGGGAAGAACAAAAACAATTTACAATTTTCCGGGAACGCTTTTTGTTGAGTTATGTGGGTTTTAACTTGGCTAGTCCAAGACAGATTTTATCATAAAAGTAGTAAATGTAGGCATGTACTTATTACCTCTAACTAATAAATGTTATCTACTGACTTTAGTATTCATTGATCAAAAATACAAAATGAAATATCGTTGAGATGGCGTTTACTATTAGAAAATATTATTATAAATATGCAAAGTGTATAGTGGTATCAGTTTTACTTGCCTTTTTCATACATATTTTTATCGCAATTAGTTTATTTCCATCTATAAATGATACTTTATTGAAAAAGAATGGTTATGTGTCCACTGCTCGACAAGTGGTGGATGAAGTCTCCGCCAGGAAGAACAATATTGGATATAGTGATGATGAAGATTTGCCCTCAAATAATAAGAATCACAACAAGCTCGTGACATACCTAAGGCTAGAAGAACTGGACTTCAAACCTCCTTGTGAAATAAAGAGTAGAGAAGCTATATCAGCTATTCACCGTGCTAAAACTCAAAATTGCAAACAGCAAATAGTCAATAAAACATGCCTTATACAAAGTGGACATTTTTATTCAGAAAAATTACCTAATGGTTGCCTTCGTGGTCAGACAACTTATGGGAAATACCTGGGATGCTATGCAGATGAGAAGAAATTGAGATTGCTCTCAGGTTTCTATGGCAATTATGCAAACACTAATTCACCTACTGCATGTTTGGATATATGTATACAAGCTGGATTTCTGTATGCTGGAGTTCAATATGCGTAAGTTTATTACCACTTCTATACTAACAACTTATAACTTCAGCTCCCAACATTCAGCGCATTCAATAAACAATTTATTTTTGTTTATCCACAAAATATCAAGTTACTGTGTTTATTTGATTTTGAATGAGCAAATAATTAGTCTACCTATAGACTATAATGACTTGTTTTGTAGTCCACCCACCTTCGAAATTAAATACTAGTCAAAAGAAAATTCGGACAACCTTGTCCATTGGGGTTTTTGGGTTTACCTATACTAATATTATAGACACAAAGATTGTTTGCTTGTTAGTATGTAATTAGGGGGTAATCTCTGGATCTACCAGTGGGATATGAAAATTATTTTTGCAATTGGTAACCGTAATCTTGGGAAAGTATGGCTTTTTAACATCATGCTGACATTTGGGTCACCAGCAAAAAGAAAAAAGTAGGAGAGAATGCTAAGTGAAAACAAAGGAATAGCGCGTAAGCAATGGGATAAGATGAGGCCGGTTTGGCGACAAAAGCAGAAAACAGAAGCTAGTAAATTAGAAAATTACTTGCAATAGTTTGTTTTAACCTTTTGACCGCCAGAGTCATGTATAGATGACAAACCAAAATGTGCTCAGCACGCCACGGTCACGATTTGCTATCGTGACCGTGGCGTTCTGGGCACTTTTTGGTTTGTCATCTATACATGACTCTGGCGGTCAAAAGGTTAAATAAATGAACTAAAAGTTTCCATATTACACTAATGAAAAACATGTAGTAATCAATCGTTTTGATGATAAGGGCATTATCAGCTATCAAATACCCAGTGCATTTAATAGCTGATTATGCTTAAAAATGTAATTAGCAAATATGTGTATCGTTGATATATTTTCAAGGTCAGAGTGTTTTTGCGGAGAGAATTCACCACAGGCTTCAGCTGCTGTTGCTGATCATCTGTGTGACATGAAATGCCCTGGAAATATAACTCAACATTGTGGAGGTTACTTTACAATGAACATTTATGAAACTGGTTTATCTAGTAAGTTACTTTTAATTCAATAGTTATAATCCGCCCCTAAGACTACCCACTGACCATAATTTTAAAATGTAATTTCATATCTATTTGCGAAAAAGGAAATAAAAGTACAAAAAATCCTAATTATTCTGCCGAGCAGCAGTACTTTCAAGTACTGTTTTCAAGTTGACAATTTACTAACTTCATTAAAAGCACTGCTATACATCATCCTCTATCTATATGAACAGGAAATTTTGAAAAAATACTAAGGGATATTTCCGAATTGCAAATTTATAGCTTGATATGTAGCCGTGTGAACATATTGAAGCTTAGTTTTTTGTTTAAGTACCTGCTTTTTTTGTGGGTGTAAAATCATCAAATGACGTCTCACACTGTGGGTGGAGCGGAATGGCGTGTCAGACTTTTACTGACTAAAACCCACCCGTGTTCCTTCAATTGCCTATGCCAGGGCCACGGTGACTCTTTCGAACAATTCCTCGACCTTGGCAGGCATCGGACCCCTTCAATTATTGCTGACATCTCTTTGAGGCGCACGTAGACCAGAATGCGCCGTCGACCCCGGCCTGGTCCTGACTGCTCGCCGCCCGCAAGCCCGTGCCTACGGTGGCCGGGAGTCCGCAATGGACATGCAGCGGTTAAGAGGGTGAGGGACTGCGATATACTGCCTCATCCTCACGCGCTCAGCCTCCTCCTTCGCGAGCATTACCGCTTCGCAAAAGGAGGTGATCCTCGCAATAGTAACATCCGGGCGTTTCCTCCCGCCTTATCCTGAACAGGAACCTCCCAAAGCAGCCATGCCCGGGAGGATCTGCGTAAGGCGGAAGGTGAGGATACCGTGACACCTCTCCAACCACTCCACAAAAAGGGATCTTACCTTCGCTATGAGGATCAGCGACGATTTTATTTAAATATGTACAATTACAGTCATACCTAAACCAATTATTTCAGTGAAGCAATTACTAAAATTGGACCAGAAATGACGAAGTTAGAGCGGTTTTAGTTCTGCTTATTTTCAAAAACGCTCGCCAATATGCACAATTCGTTAATGACGTCATCTGCCATGTTCGCTTCCGCGGGACCGCCGCCGCCGCGCGTGTTCTTTCTGCCTCTACGTGTGGATTTCGCGACGTCCTCGTAAGGGGGCGTGGCGGGCGGCGTCGGAGCTGTGCTCCCCGACCGCAGAGGGTGTACGGTGGCCCGCTAAAACGGGCCCCTCAACGTGTTGCCCCTTGGGCTAACAATATGTGGGACGCGTTAGTTTAACGCGTCCCTGTGTGTGGTTGCTATTTTGAGTCTCTGTAGGCGCGCCGCGGCGTTGAATTATGTATCAACGCCGCTTTCTTCACGACGCCTTGGCGGTTGGTCCCCGCCAGGTGAGACCCCCGGTTACCCGGGGGAGGCCCGGCGAGAGACGACCAGCGACAAGACGCCGACTCGACGCTCCCACAGAGTAGGGTGCGCGCCCCCGCTTATCCCGTTTTCCAGAGCGAGCCAGTAGCGGTCTAAGCTAAGGGGCAGTATGTGCGTGTGGGCGGTAGTGTACTGTGTAACACCGCCCATGAATACGTGACAACGCAGGCCCGCCCGCGTGTGCACGTGTGAGTCCTAGTGCCTGTTTAGAGGTGGTTGTCTGTTTTACGTTACATGACATGCCTATATTAACTTAGAACACGCCACGCAGCGGATGTGTGTTGTGAATGTAGAGTTCAATTGTTCAGGTAAGCCGCGTGTAACCTGGTTGCGGCTTACCCGGGAGTCAGTCCGGTAGTGGGGTCAGTCGTCCCTTACCAGGTCGCGGGGTAGTGGTCTCGCGTCAGGGGGCCGCGTATGCCAGGGCGCGATCTGTTTGACGTGAGGCCAATCAGACGTGCCGGCACGCGTGAACATCCCCTTCGCGAGACGCCGCACATGGTCATCCAAGCTCTCGATCCCGAGATCCCGCTGGATGACATCATTCCTCACGTAGCGAGGAGCGTCAACAATGGTCCGCAACGCCAAGTTCTGTTGGGTGCGGAGCAGCTTCCGGCTCGACTCGCTCGTGAGGGCGAACCAAGCGGGTGCGGCGTACGTCAGTACCGGCACAGATTACTAAATATTTACTACGTAACAGATACTTCACTCAGTAGAAAAGTTCCAATACCTACTGCTATAATAGCCTACTCCGTCGCGTCAGCAACCGCTGCATGCTAAATTGTACCTAAATGCTCAAGCGAACAAACGGATGGAACGATTAAAATTGAACAACGTGTGTGCGCTTCGCTTGCGAAAACCGCACTGAAAATGGTCCGCAAACGGCCCGAGACCGCTCGGCCGGGCGGTAGGTAATTATAGCGCGCAAGTACATGGAGTGACGGAGGCCTGGTACCGGGCGAATGTACATCTTGTACACGCCCAGCTTGACGCGCGCCGGCATTCGGGACGAGAGCACGGGCCGGAGGAGGTAGCGGGCTACCCTCCCCTTGGCCGCGACCTGACGGACGTTCTGCCTCTACGTGACTCGCAGTACTTACATTTAAACGGATAATGGTGCCGATTCTGTTGTACAAAATTCTCTAAACTAAACTAAACATCACTAAAATTTGGTTTATTTCTGTCAAACGACGATTTCCTATTCTGAAATAGACTAAAGTGACACAACTTAACTATATTTCAGTTTGACAGCACTAAGATTGCACTGAGTTATTAGTTTAGTGAAAATGACAATTTTGCTATTCTGAGTTTGCCGGTTTTCACCAAAAATTTCGACTATAATAATTTATTTTGACTAAACCTGACTATTTTTAATCGCGATTAAAAAGGTGTGGAATAAAACTAGTGGTCATGAACAAAAATTCACACCAACGCCTCGCCTTCACGTGCAAAAACAGTGCTGTATTTTTTCTTTTTTCTTTTGCTTATATCTCGAAAATGGCGTGTCCTATCGCAAAAATAATGAAATTTTTGACCCCCTTTATGAAGTCCCGGAACATTTAAATCTCAACACGTGGGTAATATTTTTTTTTTTTTTTTCAAACAAAAAGTGAAAAATTCTATATAAAACACGTCCAGGCTGCCCCCTTGCGCGCGCCTTCGTCTCTAAAAAATTAATTGCGTAGCGCACACAAGTACCACGTTGCGAAACCAAAAGAAAAAAAAACCAAGTTGATTGTCAAATTCGTTTTTAGTCGTGTCAAAATAAGTTTTAAATTTAGAGATTTTTTCTTGCAGAATAGCGTTAAAATTCTCATAGCCAAAAGTAAGGAATTTTAGAGATGGTTTAGTTAGTTTAGTTCGGTGTACAACAGAATCGGCACCAGTGTCTTCTCAAAATATTGTATTGTATCACGATGCGAAAATACAAGTGTTGCTACACCGGACAAATTGTTATTTTGTGTCCCAAAAGACCCGAAAAATAGAAAAAAGTGGTGTACTTTAATGAGAAGCAACGCCCACGTTCACTTAACTAAAAGTACTATATAATGCAGTAAAGATAATTTCAGTTAAAAATTTGAAAAGATATTACCTATTAAGGACAAAGGAAGAGAAAGGAAAAGTTTCACTAGAATAATTAATCTATACTAATATTATAAAGCTGAAGAGTTTGTTTGTTTATTTGGTTGAACGCGCTAATCTCAGGAAATACTGGTTCGAATTGTAAAATTGTTTTAGTGTTGGGTAGTCCATTTATTGAGAAACGCTATAGGATATTATAACCTCCCGCTGCGATTAATAGGAGCGGAGCAAAAATGAAAATGTTGCTAAAACGGGGAAAATCTCAAACAACGGAAACTCTCAAAGGAATATCCCTTTGAGAGCTTCCGTTGCATGCGCGGCGTAAACAGTTAAAGTAACGCAACAATCATGTAAGACGAAATTGTTCCCATAAAAAAGTTCTAAAAATGTCCTGATACCATATATTATGTCTATTTTTTAAGGTTGGCTCACTATAAAGTTTTTAATTGTAATCAAATCTAAATATTATAAAGCTGAAGAGTTTGTTTAGTTGAGCGTACTACTCTCAGGAGTTACGTTTAGTGTTGGATAGCCCATTTATCGAGGAAGGCTATACACTATGGACTATAATTATAACATCACGCTAGGGCCCTGAGGAGCCGAGCATTAAGAACAAACGTCACGCATACGACGACCTCCCACGAGCAGGCGATTACATGCGATGGGATGGCTTGGGGGAGCAGGAAATTTAACGCGGATGAAGTCGCGTTTTTCATTTTATCTCATCGTATCTCTGCACTGGAATAACTTGTTTTTGAAGTGAAATCTTCTTTAGCACCGTTGTGATTTGAAAGTCTATGAAACGTAAAAGCGACGGTAAAAAAGAGACAGACACTAACGTGGGAGAAAATGAGATAGGAATCATTTTGACACGTGTTTGTGCGCGCATACGTAGTACAACGCTTGAGCAAAGTGCTCAGCTCATATGGGGTAATTCCACTGACAGCAATAATGCATTTATTGTGCAAAAAAAGTGTTTACGAGCTGTGTTTGGTGCAGACCCATTAGAATCGTGCAGGCCTATTTTTAAAAGGCATAAACTATTAACATTACCGTCTTATATGAGGCCATGAGAGCCAGAGTGGCCTAACAACTTAAACAACGCTTTTGCCTTACTACTGAAAAATACAGTAGTAAGGAAAAAACAGAAGCTATGATTTCAAATAATTCTAACTGTAGAAAATAAATATATTTTATTATACTTTGGTGCCGAAATCTCTTAATATGTAATATTCTTTATCTTTTAGGATTCATGTTAACCCTAGGCACCATTTTTATTAATATTGTTTAGATAGAGCACTCTGGCTCTCATGGCCTCATATATTAGAAATGGGAGTATTTGTAAAAAAACATCCTGACTTATTCAATAAAGCCGATAGCGACAATGTTTATAAGGTGGGCAAGATGTCAAGGGATCCAACAAAATTGTCAATGCCAAGATGTAGGACAGCGTACTGTCGCAAAAACAGTAATAGAATGGCAATAAACATATTTAATCACATACCGAAGGTTATCAGAGAACTGCGAACTAGCTTATTTCAAAAGCATCTTAGAGCATGGCTCATCGAAAATTGTTTTTACACTGTTAGGGAATTTCTGGATTTTAGAACAAATGGGAAACTTGCATATCGTGACTATTAAATGTAATTTTTTTAGTGTAATTTAATATTTTTTAGGCATTTGTAATTTAATATTTTTTTTAGACATTTGTAATTTGATATGTGGACATTTTTTATTTTTTATTTAGTACTTTGTTTTTTTGATATGGCAATTTAATTATTTTGTTTAAAGTTGTAGAATCATCATTATATCTCAAAATTTGCATGCCAAATTTAGTTGGCGAAATATGATAAACTATTGTGTGTTTTAAAATCTGTAAAATACCATATTTCAGGCAAATAAATGAATCTATCTATCTATCAATCTAAGGCATCATAACAACCGTGGTGTTTTGTATACGTGTACGTATTACTTATAAGTTTGTAGAGTTTTTTCATCTTTTTATACTAAAATTCTTCAAATATGCCGAAAACAAATGCTATATTCTTAAAATGCAGAATATTGTCGCGATTATCGAAAAAAAAGGGAAAAAAAGATTAAAAAGACATTTACATATTCGTCTCTTTATCTTGAAGTCAAAATTTTTGAAGGTTTCACTTCTACCACGTGTGAATTGCACACATGTTTCTTTTTTTTAAACTTGGCAACCATAAACGAGTCAATCTTCGGGAGATTGTCCGACTGGGACTTGGTAAATCCGACTTCCATGTTTCCTATCTACTTATATCTATATTGAAATCTCTGATCCGGATAATATCGGGCTGCCTAAAACAAACTTCTCTTCCTCTAAATAAGCTCTACCCGCTTGCAGGAATTGCACCCCCTGCCGTACGAAGGGATGTCGCATGCGCGCTGGAAAAAAAGAACCAAGAATCCGATTCCCGACATCCCCTCTACGATTACAAGACGACTCCAGGCAGGCTTAAAAGTTGTAAGAGCTTCTTACGCTCTACGCAGGCCATCCAGGACAAACCACCTTTTGTGAGGACCAAACTATGTCAAGAGAAATATCCACCACCCATCACAACATCCCGACTTTGTTGAACCCCAGGAACACTTGCCTTCCGGCCGTGATCTGCAGTGGCCTATATGAAAGCTCTCAATCGATTGCGTACCCAGGTCGGCCGCTGTAGACACAATTTGTCAAAGTTATATTATTAGGGGGGATTATAGACTCATCCGACACCCAGTGCGAGTGCGGTACGTCTGATCAGACCATGACCCACCTGCTGGAGTGTCCAAAGTGCCCGTTTGCCTGCGCCTCCGATGATCTCAAAAATGTCACTGATGCCGCAATAAACGTGGCCACCTACTGGGCTAAAACGATATGGTGGAAAGTGTAAGAGTACCATCGACACGAAAGAAGAAGATTGAAATCTCTATAAAACTAAAAGTAATAATTTGTTGTTTATTTATCTAAATAAAACTTATAGAATCAATTATAAAAAACAAGAAACAACGACTATACTCCGCAAAATAATAACAAAGCAGTACGGCGGGTGGCGGGCGATCGTGGCTCGTGACGTCATCACATGTTCCGCAAGAGCCAGCGTGCGTTTTAAAACTCCGTTTCTGAAAACTTTAATATCTTCGTTATTTCTCGATGGATTTGAGTGATTCAAAAAGAAATTAACTCAGATCTAGACCCGCGTGTCTAAGCCAAGTTCAAGTAATAGAACTGGAGAGCAGCACCGTGTGTAATATTACACTAACCATTTGGAGCCACTTTTGACCCCCTCATAACTCAAAAACTATTTGACATAAACGTTTCAAATTTGGCTCATATATTAAGACTTACGAGATACATAATATGTACTCCAAATTTTATAAACAAAACTTAAGCGGTTATTTAGACATTAACGTTCAAAAATCGTCATTTTTATCACTGACTGACCTATAGATCAAAACTCTAACCCAGTTCAAGATGATTCATAGTTTATGAGAACATCATGTGTGTTGGTGTTTTTAAAATAAGAGTAATAGTATTCAGAGTAAGAAGACTGCGACATAGGGCTTGGTTTAGTTGAATATGAGTCTTCCTGGTTTTTCTTAACGCTCCTATTTTACCTACACAGACACTCAATCATTTACCAGACACCGAACATAATTATAGGAATAGTACTTTTGCCAGTGGCTTGGCCCGTATAGCTGTCGGAAAATATCACCCGCGAACCTACTACCAGGATAAAGTAGGTATCCATGATATAATATATCTTTGTGCCAAATTTGATCTAAATCCGTTTGGCCGTCTTTGCATCATTGAGAAACAAACATCCAAAAATCTAAACATCTAAGCCATTTCGCGGTCACTTACTTGGAATAATACTATTAGGTTTATTTTGAGTATAATGAACACACATGATATTCGCAATTACTATGAAGTCAAAGTAATAAGAATTACAATCCTACTTATCCTGTACTACCCGGCCGCTGCCAACGGATGGACGTGACGGGTGTACGACCCGCCGGCTGCTCTGCGCCCGCTTTTTAAATCTCTAATATCTTCTAAGATATTCATTTAAATTACATGCTGTAAAGGGGCATATTGATCTATATTAAATGCACGATGTAATTAAGGTACTTAATTGGATAAGGATTAATGCTGTATTGCTTAAAATCGCTTCGTAAATAAGCCCTTATTTCTCGTAAAAAGTAAAAGATAAAAAATTGTTATTGTGGATTATCCTTAAGAGATAGACATATACCATTGCGACATTTTTGTAGGCCTTTTTAAGGTGTACAATACTGTAGTACATTATTTTGATCTATTTCGTAGGATTCAGCCAGGGTTTTTCGAATTTTGAGACGTATTTCAGCGTAGTTTATGACGTATGTCACCGTAGTTTTCGAAGACAGTTATTTTTTAACCGACGAAAAAAAACGGAGGAGGTTATCAATTCGACGCGTATATTTTTTTTTGTTTTTTTTTTTTATGTATGACCACGCATAACTTTTTACATAGTAGTCCGATTGTGATGATTATTTTTTTATTGGGAAGCGTATACTCCGAGGGTGGTCCCATATACATTTAGAAAACAAAATCAAACCCTAAGGGTCAGAAAACAGGGGATAATTGATTGTGCACTCACTGATTGTAACGTATAACCACGCATAACTTTATACAGAGTAGTCCGATTTTGATAATTCTTTTTTCATTGGATAGAGTATACTTTGCCAAGTATTATTAATACATTAAAGCCACAAAAAAAAAAAAAAAAAACTTTTTAACAAAAAATTAAACCGCCGAAAAAACTGAAAAGCAAAAACTAATAAACCTTAAAATTTTGAGTCGGCGCTGAAAAATCAATGAACAAGGATCACTCAAAGCGCCAACTCATAATTTTAAGGTTTATTAGTTTTTGCTTTTCAGTTTTTTCGGCGGGTAATTTTTTGTTAAAAAGTTTTTATTCTAAAATAAAAGAATCTTTCTAAAATAAAAGTAGCCTAAGTTACTCCTTGTTACATCAGCTATCTGCCAGTGAAAGTCCTGTCAAAAAAAGGGTGTATTTTCGAAAACCCTTCTAGCGAGAGGTTACAAAAAATCATTGTGGACTATTATAAACAAGCTACCCTATATATATATATTTTTTTTTATTGGCAAATTTTAAGTGCTCATATTTTGATTTACAGAATTTACGCCGAGGGTACCTAAAACAGCGAGCATTAAAAATGAGCCCATTCAAATTGTGTTCCTATTGACGCTGAATGGGCGTGCATTGAGACAAGTACATCGACTGATTAACGCTTTGTACAGAAGCAATCATTATTTTTATATACATGTTGATAAGGTAAGTCAGACAAATTTCATTATGTCTTATGTAACTTTGACGTTCAAAAAGTGCTGACTCTCAGCCTAGTTTGAATAAATGACTTTTGATTTTGATTCATTGTAGATTGATTTTTTTATTCAGCTTTAATTAATATGCAAATATTTCAAAACTGTGTACATAGCCAAAATATACATTATAAAAGTCAAAAACTAGTTGGGCTTAAAACTGAAATGGCTTATGACCGGAATTACTGATTCGATTTCAAGACTAATTGCACTGAATAACTTCAGAAATATTAGTTCGGGCACTGATCTAAAATGATAAGTTTCAACACACACATTAAGGGTTTTGCACTTAATGTAATGTACAGCTGTAATGAAAAACAGACCTGATTCTCTGTTGTATGTAAAGGAGCATAACATAATTTCTGCCATAATAGTCTTCAGGCTTAAAATACATCATAATCAGCCTATATTGTTCCCACTGCTAGGATACAGGCCGTTTTCGGTGAGAGGGAGTGGGCCGTAATGTTCTACACATGCCCAATGCGGGTTGGTAAAATCAAAAGTCATTTATAAATAAAATAAAAAAATCTAACAATAAGGTTAAAACCATGTGGGGCATCATCAATGAGAGGACAAACAAGAAACATAAAAAGGAGCATAATAATATTAAATTACAAATAGATAACGACCTTATATCCGAACCTAAACAAATAGCCAATATTTTTAATAATTTCTTTGCGTCTATCGGCGAAAACAGCGCTAATTCAACTAGGACGCAAACTGGAGAGTATCTCTGTACTAAATCCTACAGAGAACTCGATGTTTCTTGGCCCAATAGACGCTTGGAAAGTTAATAAAATAATTAAAAACCTAAAAAACAAAAGTAGTCACGGGTTTGATGAAATACCACCTATGCTCTTAAGACAATGCGCAGATGAACTTACCTTACCTTTTTACCTGCTACTGAACCAGTCTTTTGATGAAGGTATCTTCCCAGACTTATTAAAAAAATCTGTAATAAAACCAATCCACAAAAAAAACACGAAAACCGACCCAAACAACTATTGACCAATAGCTCTTTTACCATCTGCCTCAAAAATCTTTGAAAAAGCCATGTGTGCGAAAAATACAGGATATTTGATGAGTGCCAGAACGGCTTTCGGAAAAACTGTTCCACCACCTTGGCAGTCTATAAGTATATCCAAGAAGCCCTTAATATTATTAATAATAAAAAATACGCAATAGGAATATTACTAGACATGACGAAAGCCTACGACAAAGTACAATAGGTATACGCGAAAAGGCTCACGAATGGCTGACATCTTATTTAAAGAACAGGGAACAATTAGTTGAAATAGAGTACTATAACCACAAAAATAACGTAATCGAAAAGATCAGATCGCATAGTAAAGCCATTAACGCCTCAATTCCTCAAGGAAGCGTCATCGGGTGCCTTTTATTTTTAATTTATATTAATGACCTACCTAAGACCATAGAAGGACCATGTGTCTTATTCGCGGACGATATATCCATATTAGTATCATGCCAAAACATCGAAGAAACTCGGATCTCAATTCCATACTTACAAAAACATGCAACTGGATGAACGAAAATAACCTCGAGATAAACTACTCCAAAACCAAATTAATTACTTTCTACCCGTATCAAAAACCACCTTTAAATTTAGATTTTATCTTTAACGACTCAAAATTAGAAACCGTAAACGAATTTACCTTACTCGGACTAGTTATAGATGCACATGTAAACTGGAAATCACACATAAAAAAACTCACTCAAAAATTTCTAAATTCTCCTACGCCCTTCGTGAAATAAAAATGACTACCAATATTCAAACAGCTCTCACCACGTATTATGCCTATGCTTATGCATGGCTTAGCTATGGCGTCACCCTTTGGGGAAACAGCACAGACGCACAATCACTTTTCACACTGCAAAAGAAGTTGATAAGAATACTGGTAAACATTGAGCAAACAGATAGTTGTAAACCTTTCTTTCAAAAACATAATATTTTAACCCTTCCCTATATATACATTTTAGAAACTTGTAAATTTGTCCGCAAACATCCAGAACTGTATTTAAAACGCGAAGACATACAAACCCGCTATCTACTCAGACACCCATCTAGGCTTAACTTACCAAGTTCTCGATTAAAAATGCACTCTAAAAGTCCCTACGTAATGTCTATTAAATTATATAATAAACTACCCGCAGCAATAAAAAAAGAAGAGAAAATAAACATAGTCTTAAAAAACCTTAGACAAGTTTTGATAAAGAAAAGTTATTATTCAATAAACGAATACCTAAGTGATAAACTTATAAAGTCATAACTTAAGTACTCCACTTTAAAATATATTTAAATCATTAGCATCATTTTTTTAATTATATATCTCAATCATATTACATATCATATTTTATATCTTGTATTTAATATTATTATTAGTTTATTACATAATTAAAAATGCTTCCTCTCTCCTAACTCACTTATTTTGCTGTGCCCGACAGGGTCCATATGATCTAATCATAAGTTTACCACCTAAGAACACATGTGGAATGCAATCAAACTAGGCTGAGAGTCAGCACTTTTTGAACGTCAAAGTTACATAAGACAGTCCCCCAAAACGCCCGCCCTTCACCACTTCCTAGTGCTTTAGCTGGGAAGAAGAAGTGGCGCAACAAACTCCCCAGCAGAACAGCTGTCTGTTAAGTTAGAAGAACTTGATTCTATACAATAATATGTAAATAATTCATATTATGGAAACAAAACACATTAAATTATTTGCCATAATTATGTCAACTAGCACACGCCAATATACCAACAAAACAATAGAGATTATAATTATAGCTGTAAGTAGATTTCACATGTCTTCGAATTTTTGGTTCTGGGACATACTGGTTTCCTCATAATGCTTTCCTTCACTGGTTTGAGAGTAGTGGTGATGGAATTATTTGCACAAGGAAATAATTCCATTTTTCGCCTAGTCTGTTTCCTTATTTGTCCGTACTAAAAAGCTGTAATTTGGCATGGTTAAACCAATAAGAATAGTTTGCCAAACTAAAAATGTTACGAGAACCTCTTTTAATAGCATCACTTGTTTGTTTCAGCGCCAAGATTACTTGCACAGGAAACTGTCTGCCTTAGAACAGTTCCCAAATATTAAATTAGCCTCAACTAGATTTTCTACCATATGGGGTGGTGCATCTTTGCTCAAAATGTTATTAGCAGCTATGAAGGATTTTATGGCATTGGGATGGAAATGGGATTTTGTTATAAATTTGAGTGAAAGTGATTTCCCTATAAAGTCATTAGAAGAATTAGAAAACTTTTTGTTAGCAAATAAAGGCCTTAACTTTGTGAAATCACATGGACGAGAAGTACAGAGGTTTATCAAAAAACAAGGCCTTGACAAAACATTTATTGAATGTGACACGCATATGTGGCGAGTTGGAGAAAGAAAGTTACCAAAAGGTATAGTAATAGATGGCGGAAGCGATTGGATTGCGTTATCGCCAGAATTCGTTTCATATGTGGTCGGAAAACAAGATGAGCTCCTAGCTGGATTGGATGTAATATTTCAACATACTCTGTTACCAGCAGAGTCGTTTTTTCATACAGCATTAAGAAATTCTCATTTTTGTGATTCGTATGTCGACAATAATTTGCACGTTACTAACTGGAAAAGAAAATTGGGGTGCAAATGTCAATATAAACACGTGGTTGATTGGTGCGGGTGTTCTCCTAACGATTTCAGAACCGAAGACTGGCCGAGAATTCAAAATACTCAAGACCGACAGTTGTTTTTTGCTCGCAAGTTTGAACCTGTAATTAATCAAGAAATAATAAACAGAGTAGAGAAATACATTGGATTCAAGGACCATTATTTGATGCCAAACTTGGAGGCATATTGGCAAAGTATATATAATATAGAAGATTTGACAGCTAGTTCAGATGACTTAATATTAACTCACGCTGGAAGTATTGTTCGACATAACGCAAGAATCCTTTTAGAAGAAGGTTGTCGAATAGAACCCAATGAAATTGTGGAAATTAATTCTTATAATCATGCAGATATTTATAAGGGAAATTTAATATTACATAAAGCAATTATACATGATCACATAGAAATATTAATAGAGACTTGGTATAAACCTAAAAAACATATAGAATTAAATTTCGAAAATCCTCATGTCGATAATATTAAATTGTTTAAAGTAAGTTCTGACTATGATCAGAAAGAAATAACATTTAAAAATTTAGCAAATGTTTTAGGTCCTTTGTCTGAACCTGTTTTGCTTTATGAATTTTCAGCTCAATTAGATACGAATGAAAATTTAACTTTAATTTGGTTAGATCCTACTGGGGCCATTGGTGATGTTAATATCATACATGTAGATGAAAATAATCTTACAAATTTTATAAAACCTAACTTAAAGGCACCGCTTTTACCTGGAATTTGGAAAGTAGGCTTATTTGGACAAAATAGAATAATAGTAGCAACTAAGTTTCTTATATCACCGCTAGAATATTTCTCTGGTAAAGATTTGTCACATCAAGAATCTAGTATAATTCACAGTGGATCTCAAAATTCATACAAAAACTTTTCAAATATGAAACCAAAGAACTTTCTTCCTGACTATGAAGAGAGTATATTGCTACAAAAAATATCTCAGTCAAATATCCAGAGAATAAACCAAGATTTAAAAGAATGGATAGATGGACTAAGTTTAGAGTTCTATAATGTATTAGGTTCATGTATCATGTTCAATACTGAAATCAAAGATAAATTATTATGTGGACATCATAAATTTGAAAACTGTATTTCAACACAGTGGAGTTCCTTATCACCAGATCCTAAAGGTACAATAGGAAAAGTAAATAAATTAAATGGGCGAATGGAGAGAGTATGACAAATAATGATTTCAGTTTTCTGTTGTGGTTTGTTTTATTGTTAAAGCTAAACTAATTTTATAGGAATCTAATTACCTAGGGTTTTAATGCACAACCCCGTTCATATACTACTGAAACCGCGCAGTTGCATCTTAACGAATATGAAAATGCACATGTAAATAAAAACCGGGCGGTTGATGCCGTGTATGAACGGGTACACAGGCTACTTGTCGACCAAAGATGTGCGGGGACGTAGTGTCTGAGACCCACTCAGACAATCGCTTCTTTTTTACAATGTTTCTTTTTTGAAGACAAGTTAAAGAAATACATATATAGGTATACCAAGTGGTTTTTTTTACTTGTACCGTATAGAAAAATCTGAGTGCACAGGACAAAGCAAGGAAACTGTCTTTAAGTAGCGCTTGTTTTTCATAAGAACAATTATCGTATACAAAACTTTTTGCTTTTTTTTTAAGTGCGAGTTGTCTATAAAAATGACAACTCAGATTCATGTAACGATCATCATTGTATGGTTCTTACATGAAACTTGTTTGTTGCATTGTAGTAGGCTGTACAAGTTCGATGTTCTGGGCTTGAAAAAGCATACATAGAACCTTGTTCGGATACCTATACCTCGTCTGCCATTTTGAAATAAAACTAGTTTTGGTGGTCATTGATGAAAGTCGTGTCTATCGACAGAGTAAATGCTCAGGTAAATACCAAAAAATATTCTGAGATGAATGTTATAAGAGAACACTCACCTACTCTGTCACTTTCTGAACGTTTCCACAACAAAAATACAACGTGAAGATTTTTTTGGACAAAATAAAGTGAGATCATAAATTAATAGCAAGTAAATTTTAATATGCTGTGCTGGAAAATTTTCCTAAGGTCTTGAACCCCATGGTCCCAAGTTATGTGGACACTAAAAAAAACATACCGTCTACTGTTTTTTTATCAGTATTTACAGTAGAGCGTCGATTATCCGGACGTCGATCAACCGAACGATCGCTTATCCGAACTACTACGCCCGCCCGACTCGCGCGTGCTATCCTTCTCCCGCGCTACAATACACGCGAAATTGTCTCGAACTGATAGTTGTATGTACTTACTCATATGTCACTCCCAAGTAGCCGTTAGTTGATAAACTAAATTTTACCACGTGAAAGAAACTATTTGTCATTAAAGATAGGAAGGTCTAAGGGGAAGAATCGGCTAAATCGCATTTTTTTCGAAATTGATTTATTATTGTCTATGGTCACAAAAATCCACATTTTACCATACGCGTATCTAAAACAAAGCAAAAACACGCTGGGTCACTTAAAAAAAATTGACTGCGTTTTGGATTTAATAGTGAATAACTAGCTTTGTCCATGGGTAAGCCACTTCTTCCCTGCCAAAGCGAATTTGAAACGGGTAACTCTTATGGAGATGACGATCCTAATATCGATAACATACCATATTCCCTTTTAAAATCAATTATTTATGTATGAGAAATATTTTTAAGTTAGATATAAAATGATACCAAAACTTTAAATGTCAACACTGACAAATTTGGTGAATGTGACTAAGCCAGTTCTTCTTATTAGCCCTTATGTCTAAACATAAGGTTTTCATTCACCTGTAGATGACCTATGGCTGAATCAATACAGTTCGATTATCCGGAAAAACCGATTTTCCGAACACTCCTGTCCCCAGTTAGTTCGGATAAACGACGCTCTACAGTATTTTATTAAACAAAGGATTGTTGTACACACAGCTACATATCAAGCTATGAATTTCCAGTATAAGCTGACTTTTCACTGTACGAAACGCCTATACGAAGTGAGGTCAGCTAAAACTGGTTTTGTATAGCTTGATTATGTAGCCGTGTGTACATATTAAATACAGTTTCAAAATAAGTTCAAAATTTACAGTCATGTGGGTCTGCACTGCTCTCCTAGCTAGGTCATGAAAACCTCAGTCCGATCCCCTAGAGTATAATAACGTGAAGTTACATAGCACATGTGATGTTACTGTTGCAAAGTCAGAGTATTAAGGTTGACATTTTTTTATTTATGATAAGTTTAATTTAAGTTTGAATGAAAAGCATAATGTATTATAAAATGAAACCAATCATTCAATAATCCTCCGGTTTTCCGCAGCTTTTCCTAAGAAGAAAACCATATTGAAACGGTAACTGTTTTGCAATCTGAATAATATTTTCTTTTCTTTTTGTAAGACTTCTATGAAATTTGTCTAAAAATAATACAAGCAATTTGCAAATGGAAAGAGTTTTGTTATTTTCACCAATTTTTTTTTCATTCGAGTCTTTTTCATAACCATAGATATCAAAATCAGACATCTCACATATTAGTAGTCACACCTTTCATACTTAAAGAAAAGGATTTAATTATACATAGTGTTGGAATCCTTTTTTTGTGGGTGGGAAATCATCTGATGGTGTCTCCCGCTCTAGGGTGGAGCGGAAGGGCGTGTCAGACTTCTAACTAAAACCCACCCGTGTTCCTTCAGTTGTCCATATGCCAGGGCCATGGTATCTCTTTCGAACAAACCTCAAGACCCTGGCAGTCATCGGTCTTAGCAGACCCCTCCAGTATGCTGACATCTCTTTGAGGCGCGCGTGGAACACTACGCGCCGTTGACACGGGCCTGGTCCTTGCCGGCGGCGAGCTGCCCATTGCTCGCCGCCTGCAAGCCCGCGCCTACTGTGCCCGGGAGGCCGCAATCGAATCCCGACGCCCGGGGCGTCTCCTGCGGTGGCTAGGGACTTGAGGGCGCAGAGACTGCCATTGTTGGAATCCTTAGAACGGCTTTCTTTTGTTGTCTCCTTCACTTGCTCATTTTTACTCGACTACAGCAAAGCCAAAGGAAGGTCATGATTTAAAAAGGCTGTTCATGTACATGTATGTTCATCTGTTCCCTCATAACTCCTAAACTACTTGTCATATTTTGACAAACGAGGTCTCGTCAGAAGCGGCAGCCTGGCCACGACTTTCGGCTTAGCAGGATGCGGCGCGCCAGTAGCGTTAGCGCGTTATGCCATTACACACTGAAATTTTGCTTCGATTGCGGACATGTATATTTTATCCCTTCATCTTATAGATCCAGTGAAAAACTTAAAACTTCTGGGAAGAAACCGTGGTTTTATTCTGTTTAGTTTTGAAGTTATTTTAAAACTCGAGAAAACTCCATAGAAACCATGAAAATGCATTATTTCGTCTTAAATGTATGATTCTTCTATTGTTATAGATGAGGTCTTAACCTATTGACCGCCAGAGTCATGTATAGATGACAAACCAAAATGTGCCCAGCACGCCACGGTCATGATAGCAAATCGTGACCGTGGCGTGCTGGGCACATTTTGGTTTGTCATCTATACATGACTCTGGCGGTCAAAAGGTTAATTAAAAAGGACTATTATATCTACTTTTTACGTTATATTTCTTACGTTATATCTACTAGCTGAAGTGGTATTTTTTTTAATAATTGTAAATAGAGGGAAAAATTAAGTTTTTATTTAAAAAAAAATATATTTTTATTTGGCAAGCCTCATTATTTCCGCATTTTTTTTCACTGGAATAGATTTATACCATAATAAGCTATATTATAAAAAAAAACCAGGTGTGGATAATGCGGGACTTCTGAGTTATAAAATTTTTATTTTTGGGGTTAGGGCTGTCACTTACTTTACTATAAATTTTCTTGGATAACTTTGACTGGTAATTTACTATCTTTCTTGATGTAAAATGAAATATAATGGTATATTTTAGTGTAAAATTACACAAAACACCATACGAGAAAATTAAACCGGAAAACAACTGTGCTTGACCTATTTCACCGAGCATTAGAATCTTCGGATCCATTTCTATCCAAGATGTCACTCAATAGTCGCCAAAAAAAAATAAGCGTTTGGTTCTTCCAGAAAAAGTTCTTTGGCTTTTAAAAACATCAACAGAAAATGTTCTGAATCACGATGACTTACTTGAAGAAACCAAAGCTGAAGAAAATGGTATTTTACCATCTGAAGAAGTTTTAATATCTTCGGATGACGAAGAGAAAAGAAAAAAAAATTACTTTGTCTTAAAACCCGACTGCTGAAAACGACTAAAATGACGATTTAAAGCAGTCCGATGCAGTTGTTGGTGGCAGATCTGTAAATGAAATGCATCAGACTTCTTGAAAATCGACTTGTTTTAAACTTTTTAGTCGTTTTTGTTTTTCTTGCAGTCGAGTTTTTTGACAAAGTCAATTTTTTTATTACCTACATTTTATGGAGTCACATTTTTGAAATCGACTCCTCGAATCCTTTATTTTAATACACCACTCGATAGGTTTATTTTGAACAAAAAACATGTTTGAAGACATAATATTATGGCGCCTAAAATCGATAATTTTATTTTTATTATACCCAGTGTGACTCACAATCATGAAGAATCTAACGACACCTCTCAAGTTCTAATACATCAAACTGTTTACATACACTCGAAAAACATAACCCTCCTTCGGGCGCAGTCGGGTAATGAATAAGCTCAAACGTTTACAATTTTAGTTATTAATACATCTTTTCTTTTGAATATATAAATAAAAACGTATGTGCAATTTGACAACCCTATTTCCATAGAAATTCTATGGAAACTTAAGAAATGAAATATTTCCGAAGTCCCACTATTTACTCATTGGCTTTTTGTTTTGTGTTGTTAATAACTATATTGTGGATAGCTATGAACATGACATAAATAAGACCCTGGAAAATATAATCATACAATTGGCTTGACAAAAACAACTTGGTTATAAACTTACAAAAAACTAACATAATGCACTTCCATCAACGTACAATTTTAAGAGAAGTAACTGTAGAATACAATAAACAAAAAAATAACTAAGTTAAAGTAGCAAAATTTTTAGGAATTTACATTGACAGACAACTAAATTGGCAAGCACAAGCAGAGGAAATTTGCAAACGAATGAATACGGCGGCATATATCCTTTCAAAATTGTCCAAAAAAGTTGACATTCAAACTATCTTAGTAGCTTATCATGGTCTGGTTGCATCAATTCTAAGATTTGGTGTTATTTTTTGAGGAAATTGTAGCTCAAAGGAGTACATATTCCAGGCGCAAAAACGATGCATTAGAGCGATGTGTGGCTTGAAGACTACAGACAGTTGCGAACCGAAGTTTAAATCCCTTAAAGTGCTTACATTTCCGTCATTGTATATTCTGGAAACGGCCATGTTTGTAAAAATCAATAAAAGCCTATTTCCCACGATAACAGAAACTAGAAAACGACCTGTCAGAAACCAATACAAAAATTTATTACACATCGAGTCTTGTAATACAGCGTTATTGAAAAAAAGTGTTATTTGTATGGGTCCTACCATATACAATAAATTACCAGATGCCATGAAAAATCAGGGGGAGGCCTATGTCCAGCAGTGGACGTCTTTCGGCTGAAATGATGATGATGATGATGAAAAATGACACAATTAAAAACTTTAAAAGGAAATTAGTGGCCTTCCTAATAGAAAAATGTTATTATTCAATTAATGATTTTTTAATGGACAAAACTTTTTAATATCACATGCTAATCTACATTTATTTTTATTTTATTTTAAAGTTATATTTCGATTTGACAATTTTCAGTAATAATTTTTGTATGTGTGTTTGTAATAATTCTAACTGTGACATTTTTTATTTTTTTATTTATATAATAATTCCAACTGTGATAAAATTTGTAATTTAATTATTTGATAATAAGTTAATAGGATAGCTTCTAAATCTAAGTCGCATCCGGCAATTGAAGTTTGCAACAAAACAAGGCACGCCACCTAGCGGCAACTGTCAGAACTAGAGTTGGCGCGCTTTGACAGAGTCGGGCGTTTCCGGTCGGTTACGAGGTTGAAGAGAACGCGCCAAGTCGGGGCATTCATAACCTGGTGATCGAGCAGTGAAGACGCTTCAGAACTGTCCTACGTTTTGTTGAACCATTTTATTTTAATAGTAGTTGATTGTAGAATTAATTAAAGTATAAAGTGATTATTTGCCTCAGTAGTTGTTATTTATTTGCACGATACCCACATAAACCCGCCTAATGGCTGATCGTAGCTCAAACCACCCTGATGATTCCACATCAGAACTGGGATCCAGTCCTGCAAATGAATCAACAGCCAGTGTGAGCAACAGTGATACACAATGGCGGTTACTTTTCGAACTACAAAATCAGCAAATGCAAGCACTAATACAGGCTTTGAAGAGCCCAAGTGTTAACAACCACGTGGTTTTGCCGGAGTTCAATCCTGGAAAACAAGAATCCGACGCAGCAGCATGGTGTTCAACTGCTGACTTGTGCTTTGGAGAGTGCGCGATGGAAGGGGGTCAGCTTATTATGACCATCAGTAAAGCGTTAAAAGGCTCCGCATCTACATGGTTATCACAAGTAAGTTATCCAGGCATAACGTGGGCACAATTTAAGGAGTTATTTAAAGCAAGATTTATGTGCGTCGAGACGCCAGCAGCTACCCTCATTAAAATGAATAACGAAAACCTAAAGAAGACGACACCTACGCTGCCTATTCCAGTCGCTTAATTACGTCTCTGATAAATCAGTGGAAGGATTCGAGCGTTGAACAAATAGCAGTGTCAACAGTTATCGCTCATTTGGCACAAATAGACACACGCGTGCAACGGCTCGCATTCACTACAGATATCAAGACGCGTCATCAATTGCAGCAAGAACTACAGGCGTTTTCATACCTAAAGCGCAAAAACCCCTCAGATGGACGAACGACGGCTGATGCAGGAAATGAAAAACGATCAAGATTTTCTTCACCGCTTCCAATAAAGTGCCATGCATGTGGGAAGTTGGGCCACAAGCAAGCAGAATGCCGTACGAAGATCAACGCGAAGAAACCATCTCCAGCACCAGTGGCTACTTCCAGCTTTGGACAACGGCAGCAGACCAGCTCGCTCACGTGCTACAAGTGTGGCGCGCCGGACCACATTGCGAGTCGCTGTACAGCCCCCGCGTCTGGAGCAGCAGCCCCCGCGGAGAAGCGAGTGGACTTATGCGTGGTCGAGCCTCTGTCGGGTACATTGGAACATTTTGGTGAGCATTTTAAATTTGATTATGATTCGGGTGCAGAATGTTCTTTAGTAAAAGAAAGTATTGCGACTAAATTTAAAGGAGAGCGATTTGATAATGTGATTTCTCTAATTGGTATCAGTAATGACAAAGTTAAGAGTACCCTACAATTGTTGTCTCGAGTTCAAATTAATGATTTCACGATGGAGATATTATTTCACGTTTTGCCTGATGTGTACCTACGCAGTGATATTTTATTAGGTCGAGAGATTTTGTGTAACGGTTTTCGAGTTAGTATGACCGCAACTGAGTTTACTTTGTCAAAGGACAATATTGTAAATGTTTGCAAATCAAGTAATGGTTATCTCTTAAATGATTTTAATTGCATTGACACTGACATTTCTTTAAACAGAAAACCCGACCTTGATAAAATTTTACAACAATATTCGGACTTTTTCATAACCGGTTTTCCTACTAGTCGCGTGACTACTGGTGAGTTAGAAATTAGGCTTATTGATCAGAATCTTACAGTTCAGAGGCGACCATATAGGTGTTCTCCGACGGAACGTCAAATAATACGCGAGAGGGTTGACGAATGATTACAGGCGAACATCATACGACCTAGCTGTTCTCCTTTTGCTAGTCCCGCGCTTTTAGTAAATAAACAAGACGGGTCGCATCGTATGTGCATAGACTATAGGGAGTTGAATACCAATACAGTTCCGGATCGTTTCCCACTGCCGTTGATTTCTGATCAAATTTCGCGGCTTCATGGTGCCAATTATTTTACGAAATTAGACTGCGCGAGTGATTTTCATTTAATACCAGTCCAAGACAAATCAATTGAGCGAACGGCCTTCATAACACCCGACGGGCAATATGAATTTTTAGCGATGCCGTTCGGTCTTCGAAATGCCATCTCGGTTTTTCAACGAGCTATTGTCAATGCCTTAGGTGAACTAGCGCATAAGTATGTGATCGTATATGTTGATGATATCTTAATTATCTCTGACTCCATAGATCAGGGTTTAGACAGGTTGCGCATAGTTTTGGAGTTACTAACAAAAGCTGGGTTTTCAATGAACTTGAAAAAATGCTCATTTTTAAAATCACGTGTTGAGTTCTTAGGATACGAGGTAGAGGCAGGTGAGATTAAACCCAATAGGCGTAAGATAGAGGCCCTATCAGCCCTGCCTCCACCTAAGTCGATAACGCAGGTGAGGCAATTTGTAGGCTTGGCGTCATACTTCCGCCAGTTTGTACAAGGCTTTTCACGTCTCATGGCACCGATTTACAAACTGACTTCCGGTAAATTCCCATTCCAGTGGAACTCTACTTGTGAGGAGTCACGACAAAAGGTAGTACATATTTTAACTAATGCACCAGTGCTCATGATTTTTAACCCGAAGTATCAAGTTGAGCTTCACACCGATGCCAGCGCAGACGGTTATGGTGCGATCCAACTGCAAATCGTTGATGGTAAGAAATGTCCTGTCGCTTATTATAGCAGGCGCACAGCATCAGCTGAGTCACGCTATCACTCCTACGAATTGGAGACACTCGCTGTCGTCAACGCGGTAAGACATTTTAGGCAGTATCTTCATGGCCGAAAATTTACAGTCGTCACTGATTGTAACTCGTTGAAGTCGTCACTCAACAAAAAAGACTTGACGCCAAGGGTACATAGGTGGTGGATGTTTTTGCAGCTATTCGAGTTCGACGTTAAATATAATGTTGGTAAGCAAATGGCACATGCTGATTTCTTTTCTCGCAACTTGGTACCCGACAAAACTAAACAGCATCCACAAGGTAGAGTCGAGCAAAAGCGGGTAAATATAACCGAATTAGGAGACAACTGGCTTCTTGCGGAGCAGCTGCGAGATGCAGAGATCAAGAAGATTGATGGCTGACCTTAACCAAGGTCAACTCAATGAAGACGTTGCCAAAACATACGAGGTAAGGTCAGGGGTACTACATCGTAAGGTGCAACGGCACGGCAGGACGAGATGTTTACCGATTGTTCCTCGTGCTATGCGGTGGTCCGTTATCAATAATGTCCACGAGTCTCTCATACATCTCGGATGGGAGAAAACTTTGGAAAAGTTGTACCATCACTATTGGTTTGAATGTATGAGTCGATACGTTAGAAAGTTTGTAGATAGCTGTGTGGTCTGTAAGGTGGCAAAATCTCATTCAGGTAAGGTGCAGGCTCAGTTACATCCTATTCCCAAGGTGGCGATACCGTGGCATACCGTGCACATAGATGCTACTGGTAAGCTTAGCGGGAAGAGTGACCGGAAGGAGTATGTGTTCGTGATGATCGATGCGTTTACCAAGTATGTATTGCTTTTCCATACTAAACACATAGACACCAAGAGCAGCATCAAGGCAGTGATGGACAGTGTAGCGTTGTTTGGCGCTCCTGTTCGTATAATCGCGGACCAAGGTCGATGCTTTGCAAGCAAGGAGTTCCGGGTCTTCTGTGAGAGTAAGAACGTTGAACTCCACCTGATCGCTACCGGGTCTAGTAGAGCTAACGGTCAGGTAGAGCGAATAATGAGCACCTTAAAGTCAATGCTGACTGCAGTAGAGTCTGACAAAGATAGGTCATGGCAAGATTCACTGGGCGAAGTACAGTTAGCTTTGAATTGTACAGTAAGTCGAGTAACAAAAGCTAGCCCGTTAGAGCTTCTTATAGGTAAAGTTGTGCGTCCCCTTGATTTAATGGCTAATGACAATAACGTTACCGTAAATCTTGACGAAGTTAGGCAATTAGCATCTGAAAATATTGAAAAATCCTCGCGTTATAACAAAGAACGTTTTGATCGTAATAAGGCTAAAGTTTGTAATTTCTCCATCGGTGATTTCGTTTTAATAGAAAATGAGGAGCGAAATCAAACAAAGTTAGATGCTAAGTATAGAGGACCATTTCAAATTGTAGAGATCCTAGACGGTGACCGTTACCTTTTAAAGTCGTTGGTCAATAAGCGTACCTACAAGTATGCACACGATCGTGTTAGAAAAATGCCTGAGAGCCAAGTACCTATTGAGGTTGTTGAGGAAGACGAGACAGTGGAGGTAGAGTCGAATTAAATTGTTTGTCGTGATGCACGGGTTCTCGATTCGTTGGGTCGGAGACTGTACCAGAGTATCGTAGCCATAGCCCGTTAGAAATTGGCATCTACTTGTTAGACCGTGGGTACGTGGTACGCGGTAGCTCTGGGTAGTATGGTCGGGTCTAGCCTCGAAGCCAAGACCGTAGAGTCAAGCACGACTCGGCATTCCTGTGGGAGATGCGTTTGTGACAAGTGTGTGGAAGCTATGTTAAAGCTGTGATTGATGACCGCGAATGAGATACCTAGGCTGTTTCTTAATCGGTTAATAACTTTGGGTTTACTCTTAAATCAATGTTCAGTGTACGTAGTCCTCAATAGTATATAGAAATATATAGTCCTCCAGACCGAATTTCGGCCACGGCGGCCAATCTCAACGGAGACTAGCCATCGGCGCGGGAGATATTATAGTGCTCAAGTGTATGCGCAGACACAGGAGCACTCACTCTTCCCTCACTCTCATAGTCCGATGGGACGGCAATCCGACACGACCGGAGAGAGATCAGGCGTAGGACCAACTGCTTAACGTGCTCAATAGTACATGGACTCTGATTGATTGCCGTATTGCTTATTTAATTGTTACCTCTGCTTACTTTTTGACTTGTAACCTAATTGTTTAGCCATTTTTAATTTGTTTTGCTGTTGTGGATGTAAGTAGAAGGATGTTTGAAATGTGATGTAATTGAGAGTTAATAAAAATAAACTCTCCAGTCCAAATTTCTTTAGTTTCAACTAGTAACTAGTAAGCAGATAACAACACACTTTGAATCGATGTCAGGCATAGCCGAACGTATACTAATATTGTTTCAGATTAACACACGAGGACGTGTGATGTCGCAGGATGGCCGTGTCGCATCCGGCAATTGAAGTTTGCAACAAAACAAGGCACGCCACCTAGCGGCAACTGTCAGAACTAGAGTTGGCGCGCTTTGACAGAGTCGGGCGTTTCCGGTCGGTTACGAGGTTGAAGAGAACGCGCCAAGTCGGGGCATTCTTAACCTGGTGATCGAGCAGTGAAGACGCTTCAGAACTGTCCTACGTTTTGTTGAACCATTTTATTTTAATAGTAGTTGATTGTAGAATTAATTAAAGTGTAAAGTGATTATTTACCTCAGTAGTTGTTATTTATTTACACGATACCCACATAAACCCGCCTAATGGCTGATCGTAGCTCAAACCATCCTGATGATTCCGAATATATATTATTGTTTATAAATTTTTGCGTGCCTATTTCCAGGCAGAATGTACCTACATGGCTCACTTTTATCTATTCCGCCTGTATTTTAATTTAACCTACATTCGTTGCAAATAAATGATTTGATTGATTGATTGCATGCTCAGTATTAAAATCAGATGCGGAATCGATAGGAATACAGAGAAAACCGCAATTTTGTGAAAAAGGAAAAAAAAGCGATTTCTCTGTTTTCATCGTAGATACAATACCTGAACTTTGTATGCAGTTAGATATTGTATTGTTACTATAATCAAACAACGATTGAAGTAAATCATATTATTATTTTGAAATTTACAAACAAAAACAGTTTTTTGCTGACGTCAGCATTACTTTTAATAATTTCAAAACTAAACAGAATAAAACCACGGTTTCTTCCCAGAAGTTTTTGTTCTTCACTGGATCTATACGATGAAGGGATAAAATATACATGTCCGCAATCGAAGCAAAATTTCACAGTGTGCATTAGTACCAGAAATTACTTTGTAAATACAGTAGAGTCCGTTTAGTACGACTTCGCATGTAACGACCGACCGTTTTTAGCGACGTAAGTATAGGCGCGTGTTTGGTTTTAATACAATTATACAAGCCACTATGAAAGTACATCCGTTTATTACGACTCCGCTTACAGCGACCGACCGCTTTTAAGGGGCCTATACACAGCGAGCGCGAGAGAAAATTAGGTATTGGAGCGCTACTCACGGCAGGAACCTAGAAGATAATATTAAAAATAGAAGTGGATACTATATTGTTCTTTTTATTGCATTTATACTTAGTGAGGAAGGATGGGAGAGGTGGTGGTTTATTGCAGTTTTGTATGTAGGCATCAATCAGCTGTTATATTATGATTTTCAAAAACAAAGTCAATTAATACGTCTACATCATGATTTTTTTTTTCAGAGTGCAAGTGCCCATTTTTAGGGTTCCGTTGCCAAATGGCAAAAAACGGAACCCTTATATATTCGTCATGTCTGTCTGTCTGTCTGTCCGAGTATGTCACAGCCATTTTTTTCCGAAACTATAAGAGCTATGCTGTTGAAACTTGGTAAGTAGATGTATTCTGTGAACCGCATTAAGATTTTCACACAAAAATAGAAAAAAACAGTAATATTTGGGGTTCCCCATACATAGATCTGACACTCAAAAATTTTTTTTTCATCAAACCCATACGTGTGCGGTATCTATGAATAGGGCTTCAAAAATGATATTGAGGTTTCTAATATCATTTTTTTTTCCAACAATAATATTTGGGGTTCCCCATACATAGAACTGAAACTCAAAAAATTTTTTTCATCAAACCCATACGTGTGGGGTATCTATGGATAGGTCTTCAAAAATGATATTGAGGTTTCTAATATCATTTTTTTCTAAACTCAATAGTTTGCGCGAGAGACACTTCCAAAGTGGTAAAATGTGTGTCCCCCCCCCCCCCCCGTTACTTCTAAAATAAGGGAATGATAAAACTAAAAAAAATATATGATGTACATTACCATGTAAACTTCCACCGAAAATTGGTTTGAACGAGATCTAGTGAGTAGTTTTTTTTAATACGTCATAAATCGTAAACCGGAATTTACCTTTCATTCAGTCAACTCAATAATAAAAATTAAAAAAATAACATTTAATTTCATAAACATAAACCTTATGCATAAACCGTGAATTCCTGCAGGTTTGTACGGAACCCTCGGTGCGCGAGTCCGACTCGCACTTGGCCAGTTTTGGTGCTTGAGACTGCGCATGCAATCTAACGTGCCCAAGCTAGAGTTGCAAAGGACTCGAGTCTTCGAGTCCTAATTTTAAAGACTATTTGTTTGTATGTGGTTGTTTTTTTTTTGTTGTGAGTAGAGAGAGAGAGGGAGAAAGGGAGAGGGAGACGGAGAGAGAGAGAGACGGGGAGAGAGAGAGGGAGAGAGAGAGAGAGCGGGAGAGAGAGGGAGACAGGGAGAGGGGCAGAGAGAGGGAGAGAGGGAGACAGGTAGCGAGAGAGAGAGAGAGAGAATATTTTTGTTAATTTAAAGAATATCTGTGACATTGTACTATTTGCTGATGATACCTCACTTATCTTTAAAGTAGACAGGAATAGAAAAGATTTTGATGACGTGAATAGTGCGCTCTCAATGGTTACGGATTTGTTTACCACAAATAACCTAGTTCTTAATGCTAAGAAAACGAAATTTATAAAGTTCGGCTTACCGAATGTTAGGAATCTGGGACCCAATGTCGTTTTAGATAATGAGGTGCTTGAAACTGTACACTCGGCAGTTTTTCTGGGCATAACAGTAGACGCCAAACTTCAGTGGGGATCACATATATCAAGCCTAGCGGGAAGGCTCAGTTCGGCCGCCTACGCCGTAAGGAAAGTTAGACAGTACACGGACGTTGATACAGCTCGATTAGTCTATTTTAGTTATTTTCATAGCATAATGTCCTACGGCATTCTGCTATGGGGCAAAGCCGCGGACATTCAGAATATTTTTGTTCTTCAAAAACGAGCTGTTCGAGCGATTTACCAACTAGGTGCTAGAGTTTCTCTGAGAGATTTGTTTAAAGATATTGGTATTCTTACGGTGGCATCACAATTCATCTTTCTTATATATTAGGCAAAATATACACTTGTACACTAAAAACGGTGATATTCATAATATTAATACTAGACGTAGGGATAAACTACGTGCTAGTTTTGAGAAATTTAGTGGACTGTATGAAATACATATGTATAGGTTTCAATGTTCCCACTACTGGGACACAGGCCTCCTCTCGGTGAGGGAATGGGCCATAATCCACCACGCGTGCCCAGTGCGGGTCGGTAGATGTCATATGTCTTTGAATTTTTGGTTCTTAGACATACCGATTTTGTTACGATGTTTTCCTTCACCGTTTTTGAGAGCAGTGGTGATGTAATAATGTAAGTACACAAAGTAAAGCGTCTGCTTGGTTTCGAACTCACGACCTACTACTACTCGTTTGTCGCGGCTGTTACCACTGGGCGACCACTGCTCACAGTACAGATTAGGGCATGCAAAACCGGAAAGTCATCAAAACCGGTTTTGAACATCGTTTTTTTGGGACCAATACCGAAAACCGGAGCTAGGTCCAGTTTTAGCAAAAAAAAATCGAATGTAGTATAATTTAAAAAGAAACACCATTTTTTTAAAATACCCACTAAGTCTACAAATAAAACAAATTGTATGAGACATTTCTTTTTAATCCAAACCATAATAATTGTACAGATAACAATGAACTTATAATAGTATAAAGATTAATTAACTGAGATCAAATCAACAAGTTTTTGGTATCTTTGGTACCTATTAAGTCTGCTATCAAAAATAATATATTTTAAACATAGAAAATACAATCAGCATCTTCAAATATTAAACACAGCCACCCACAATTACCAAAAAAATCAACATTTTTGTAACTTTGAAGACGAACTACAAAATAACATTATTATAATATGATTCATATTGCACTAATAAAGAGATCAATAATCAACTATGTATACTAATTTAAATAAAGCATAAATCACTTGTTTTCAAGAGATCGCTGTTCTTGATAATGTGATCTCAAGAATATAAGTGCATCCAACATTCGATCAGACAGCGAACTTCTTATTTTGTTACAGAAATACCCAGCACTCGAAAACACCCTTTCACTCTCAACACTTGTTGGTAGAACACATAATAAATAATTATATGCTTCGGTGAGATTCACACCCCGATGCCCTCCGCTTTCAGCCAGGTCGAAATCTGACCGATTTTTGGGGGTTCTCTTTCTCTTGCATTTGTGTAATTCCTTCTCTAGCTGCTCTTGAAGAGTTAGCTCTTCAGCGTCAGATGATGACGATTGCGAAGGTATGGACTGCTCGGTGAGAACTGCGGTGATGGTGTCTGTATCCTCGGGTTTATATTTTAGCTGCTGCAACAAGTTGATAATAGTTTCAGTTATTTCAGCACCACTGGGTTTGGGAAATGTGTAAAAAAATTAGAATCGGGCGAAGTTTATTTAGTTTAGGATGTTTTTAAATTCCGTGCATTTTGGTGTGTTATTAGGTAGTACATTTTTTCCATGCATTCAGTTTAGACATTTTTAAAGCCAGTACCACACTGACCACGATGCCACGTCACGTCAACACGTCAAATAAAGCTAGAACCACACCATTAAAACGCCACCCGACGCGACAACACGCGTTTTCATTGGTTAAACGTTTTAAAATTACACTACTAGGAGAACTGTAGCTTTAAGGTGTGTCCAAACAAAAAGCGGCATTCGAGCGCGGCTGCCGCGCGCGGCTTGCCGCGCTATGATTGGACGATTGCCGCGCGCGGCAGCCGCGAGCTACCTGCCGCGCGCGACGATCGCCGCGAACGGTGTTAGTGTTGGTTCGCCAGTGGTTGTGTGTGGACGGACGTATTTTATCAAATAAAATGGATAATGAAACAGCAATTCGTCTTATTGAAATTTATGGCTCCCATAGTCCATTATGGGACACTAGACGTAAAGAATATCACAATAATAATGTGAGAGAAGATCTATGGGATGAAATAGCAAAAACATTCTTACAACCAAAAGCAGCTTTAAAATTGAAAATGAAAAGTCTTTTGAGTTCTTATAGAAGGGAGAGAAATAGAGAAAAAACAAGTAATGTCACCGGTTGTGGTAAGTTTAATCTTATTACATTTTATAACAGTAGGTACTTATTAATAAATCTCTGGCTGTTTACATTTTCACTATACTAATTCTTAATTATCTCTAAACGCGTGGACCGAGTTACATGATTCAAACTGATAAAATGGTTTTAGACCTAGACCTTTTATTTGACACCATAATCGTTAAGATATCTCAACAAACAAAAAATCTAATTTTCAAGTTACCCTCGCGATTATCCAACATGTATGAAATGCGTAATTCAATTCTTTAATAAGACACAAAATCAGCTTATGTTTTAGTTGTTATAATGTTCTTTTTTCTGTTGCAGGTAGAAACAAGGCCTATAAATCTAAATGGTTTGCTTATGAAGCATTTAGTTTTTTACATGACAGGAATAACCCTATTGATGCAGTGGTAAGTACCTATTTCTTTTATATTTTTATTAGACTATAGCTTTCCGCCAGCGGCTTCGCCCGCGTGGTCTGGTTGTTTTTTATAAATTATAACCTAATGTTACTCAGTGAAGATGTAGCTTTGTAATAGTAAAAAAAAAATCAAAATCGGTCCAGTAGTTTTTGAGTTAAATCGTAACAAACAAAAAAATCTTTCCTCTTTTTAATATTACTTTAGATGTAACGGCCATATTATACATACAGCCCGCATACTGCAAAATCTATGAGATCAAATAATGCTAAGGGGCTGTTTATTAATTTTGGCCATTTTTAACCTAAGGTTATGCAATTATTTAATATCTTTCTTGCCAATCAATTGATCCGTTTGTCATAAAATATCTTGACAAAAAAATACGAATATCAGAAGGAGTGGTAATAAATTGATTTGGAGTAAAGGTAGCTGTTTCAATCGTCGAATCATTTGTTTTTTTTAATAAAGAGTCTCTGCGAAGAAAGTTATGCAAGTGAACAGTAGCTAGAACTATGGTTTTGGCTGATTTTGGGCTTAAAATCATTGTACTTCTCAATACTCTAAATTTTGCCGACATGATTCCAAAAGCATTTTCTACTACTCGGCGTGCTCTTGATAGTCTATAGTTGAAAATCCTTTCTTTTGACCCTTTTGGATGAATTCCTGCAAATGGTGTCATCAAATGTGTGCTTAATGCAAAAGCTTGATCTCCTAATATTACATATGGTATTTTAGTTATGTAGGGTATTTGTAAAATTTCTGGCGCTGGTACATTAAGTTGATTATTTTCTACCTTTCGATACAATTCGGAATGTTTATAAACTCCTCCATCTGAAATTCGACCTTGGCTTCCTATGTTAACATACATAAAATTGTAGTTTGCGTCTACTAATGCTAATAGCACGATACTAAAGAACTTTTTATAATTAAAATATTCAGTGCCGCTACGAAAAGGAGCTTGAATAGTTATGTGTTTTCCATCTAACGCCCCAATAGTGTGCGGAAAATTCCATTTTTCCTCGAAGTCTTTAGATACTGCTTTCCAATCTTGCTCTGACACTGGTAGCTGAAAAAAAAATTAGTAACGTTTTATTTATTTTGTTTCAGGATTGTGGCTCACCCTCAGAGCCGGGTAATACAGAACAAGCTATTCCGGTACAAGGCATTTCAGAACAAGGCACTTCAGAACCAGGAACTTCGGAACCAGGAACTTCGGAACAAGGCACTCGAGACCAAGATACAAATACCAAGAAGCCAAGAAAAGAAATGCCCGCTAACAAGAGGACATATCAAGAGTCAGAGTATGATGCTGAAAATCAAATGATAGAAGAAGCATTAGAAGTAATGCGAAAACAAAATGACAGTAGCAATGATCCTTACGTTGCTTTTGGCATGCACATAGCAGCCGAACTAAGAAAATATGATGCCACTATGTTTACGAGAGTCAAACATTCAATAAATACTATACTATACGAAGCTGATATGGAGCTCCTCAATCAATCATCAACACAAGAATATAACGCTGAAAACAGACGAGGATATTTCACTTCACAGTTTACCGATCTTGACTCATCATCTTCTAGTAACATGGGTACTGGCCTTACACAATTGATTCGCGATTTAGACACGGATGTAGATTAATATTGTGAATTAGTTGAGAACAACTGTGATTGACGTATGATGATTGTGTTGTATTTAATTACTACTTAATTATGAAAATAAATAAATAAAAAATATAAATTAAAAATCTGTAGTTTAAAATATTTCACCAAATAATAAAAATAATATAAGTAATAAAGTTCATAATAATTTACCTGTACCATGTCCTTAAGAGCTCTCACTATGGCATCGCACACTTCTGGAATTATTGTTGATATTGTTTGCTTTGATACGTGAAACGTGTATTGTAGGCTGGAATAGGAGTCTCCTGTAGCCAAATAACGTAACGTTATTGCAAGTCTCTCCTTCGACGTTATTGCCGTTCGCCAGTGAGTATCCATTTTTTTAATAAATGGTTCTACCAATGTATGTATGTGTTCGAATTCTTCCAAAGATAATCTTAAAAACTGTGGCGTTCGGTAGTTGATTTCGTAATAGATCTCTTCCAGATTCTTTGTCCTTTGTTGAAAGAGTGGTCGCATCCAACACTGCCTTTTTTTAATACACTTTCTTTTATTCCTTCTTCTACGTAATTTACGAATAATAAGCACAGCAACAACACACGCGGCCGCTTTCATTGTAGTTTGAATACGAAATAAAGAGCGCGGCGTGTCTCGGACATGCCGCGCATCACTGCCGCGCAGAAGGTTTAAACTAGGCGCGCGGCAAATTTGTGTCCCGCGAATGCCGCGCGTAGCTGCCGCGCACCTTGCACGCCGTGTTTGGACACACCTCATGCATCATTTGACGTGTTGACGCGTGTCGTCGCATCGTGTGTCGGCCAAGTGGCTCTGGCTTAAGGCATACTGATTGGCGTCAGTTCATCTAGTTATGTCTTTTTAAACGCTAACCAATGAAAACGCGTGTCGCTGTCGTCGTCGTGCCGTCGGATTTTAATAGTGTGGTTCTAGCTAAAATTCCGCGTATTTCGGTGCGTTAACACTAGAGGATACTGATTGGCGTCAGTTCATCTAGTTATGTCTTTTTAAACGCTAACCAATGAAAACGCGTGTCGCTGTCGTCGTCGTGCCGTCGGATTTTAATAGTGTGGTTCTAGCTAAAATTCCGCGTATTTCGGTGCGTTAACACTAGAGGTGACTAGACTAGTCTATGGTAAAAAAATATCTTCTGTCACTTTGGTTAATGTTTTTACTTTATTACTAATAAAGGAAATATTATAATAACGTAAACATTATTATTAATAGTAATAACGTAAACATTAACAAATTAAGATTTTTAGAGAAATTGATTTTTATATATATTAAATCTGTAAAAATCATTTTCTCTAAGACTTGGAAAAATTGGCACAAGAATTCTACTGTTACGTTATGGCGCAATTACACCTGTACCTTGATTCACGTAAATCAAACAAAACAAATATCGTTGACGTTTAATTGTCGTTCGGTCGTCCTATAAGTCCTACCCAAAATAGGTATTCACGTATTCTTTGAACGGGATTCGATAGGATAGTAACGACAATCCAAACGGCTCAGAACAGAACCGAATCAAAGACTTTTGTCAGTTATAAAATTATCTATATAACACGAATAATAAAACACGTTTTAATTAAATCTTGCTTGCTGTCACAAGTGGTGAACCATAATGTAATATAATTCGGGCTAACGCAGCAACTACTGGATGTAATTGCGCCCTTCGTGTCGTTTCATCCACGAGCTCAACATAAATGTACATTAAAAGACACAAAATATAATAAATTAATAACTAAGTAAATACTCACATTTTGTCCTAGCGTCGCAGGCGAGGGCGGCGGACACGCACTTGCACTCCCGGTACGGGTATTACTGCAACAACGCAGGCGCAGGCTGGCGGGTTACGGGTGCGGGGTGCGGGGGTAGTGGAGGGAGGCGTGTAAGTGGGTGGATGCAGGCTGTGTTCGGTTCGGATACATTTGATGCCTCAAAATTCATTATTTTTTGAGTGTTCGAAAAAATGTTGATAAAAATCAAAATGTTAATTGTTACTCAATAATGGGAAAACCGGAGCTGAGCTCCGGTTTTGGCTCTCAAAACCGGTTTTCAAAAATCGTTAAATTTTGGCCGATTTCCGGTTTTGCGCAAAACCGGAAAACCGGTTTTGCATGCCCTAGTACAGATAGGTTTATTGAATACTAAGGCAAAATATTCGGCAGATTAAACCAGAAAAACAATGACACCGGGTCGCTACAGATTTTGATGGTGAAGTAAATTGACGCATACGACTGGCGTTGGTTGCCGTTGATTGGCTCTCATCGCTTCGCCGTCCCGCGCATTTCCCGCAACCCGCGGCACCGTGTACAGCTAAATTTCTTAAACTGTGGGGCATTCTTTAGAAAAATTGGTTTTCGAAGATTGTCCATAGAAAGACATCGCTCAGAACTCAGTCTACCTTGGAATTACAAAAGAAAAATTAAAGTCTTTATTTATTACAGGATAACTTTTTAACCAGTGCGCAAATTTTAACAAAATTCTAAGAAGTTCGAAGTACCTACGCCGGCGCGCGGTTACTGACCTATTCCTATTGTCGATATCATATTACGAAATATGTAGGGTATCCACAGTTTACTGATTTAAGGTCGAATAAAAATTTAAAAAATAGTTGAAATGTGTTCTATTAGGTACTGATACTGAACCGCCAAAAATAATTTGCGGACTGGTTAAAAAAAAGTCCTGTTAACATCACGCCTTGTTTCCCCGAAGGGTTAGGCAGAGGTGTACCTATAGTACACCCACATTTCGCAAGTTATGTTTAAGTTACGTGGGGTAATAGGGGGTGAGCCTATTGCCATCAACCGGGCACAAATCCAGACTCCGGGCTGCTACGGAGAAATTACAGATGGAAAAACCCAATTACACTTTGTCCGACCTGGGAATCGAACCCAGGACCTCAGTAGCGCTTGCTACCACTAGACCAACGAAGCAGTCTTTATTTACTAGTCAATGATAGGAAGAATACTAGAACCGGCCGAAGTGGCGGTGCTTGGGGGAGGCCTTTGTCCAGCAGTGGAAGTCTTTCGGTTGAAATGATGATGAATAGGAAGGTTACGATCAATTTACGGCTGTACCGATTCTTAAAGGAAAAACATATTTTCAATTCATAAACTGGCTTTATTTAAGTTATAATTTACGTTTACACATCAAAGGTACAATGACATCAAATTCTGCTAGTGGCTAATTATAATTAAATAGATAACATAATCGTCATTCACTGCGTGTGATTTAATTTCGAGAGAATTGAGAAAAACTATAAATACCTGTAGGAATGTAATATACAGTTTTTTAGTGGGTTATGTAATTCAAGCCGTATATAATAAAACAGCACAATTATCAATTGTTTTCCGGACGCAGTCGCCGACCAATTGCGATTCCTGTTATATGCAGCACTCCTCACTAACAAAGATTCCGGGGGAATACTATCGATACCTAATATGTAATAAATAAAAAGTAGTTTACATTTTCATTTGAATTATTTGCTGGGTCGCTATTTTGATTAATCCATTGAAGTCTTCGTGCAAATGAGACCTCCAAAATTTACATCTGCCCCACACAATGGCAGGATAATTTGGTGATGAGATTCCTTGAAAGATTCTTGCTATACTTCTCCCAGAAAAATTACAATCTTTGTATATACTTATGATAGATCGAACATCTGAAATGACTCTCTCCACATCCAAGGGTCTTTCTTCTAAATTCATAGAAGCTGGTAAATTATATCTTTCGAAATAGTTTCTAATAGTACTTTTTAACTCATTGGACATTTTGAAGAGAATGTCGTTAGACAACTGTATATTGTCCAATGAATAGTTTCCTATCTTGTGAAAAGCTATATTACATTCTTCTAACTGGAATAACCGAGCTTTTTCTTGAGAAACTACAGAATTATGTAAATCATCCAAAATACTGTCAAGTTCTGTTGGACTTAGATCTCCACGAGCTCTAATTCTAAAACCAAGAGTATTAAACTCTACTTTTAAATGAGATCTTTGTGAGGCCCCAGATTCAGTGTTCCACTCTAGATTCTTCAATTGGTACTTAGTTACACCACTTTCCCACCCAATAGCTGCAGCAATCTCAATGACATTGAATTCTAGGACACTACTAGTCATAATACCAGGGTTTCTTTTATTCTCCAGTAATAGTGCCATTGCCAAAGGCCGACACGACTTTGCTGCATCATGTATTTTTTTCGGACCCCCATAAGAAGAAATTTTACAATTTATGTAAGCATTATTAAGAAATTTTATGTACTGTTTAGGATGAAGTTCAACATAACATAACAGAGTAGCAATATTTTCAGAAGGCAAATCCAGTTCTTCTACTGTTGCATCTGTAGGGATACCCACTTCATGACCCTTACAATAGCTATGTGATGAAACTTTATCACATTTAGCACATTCACAAGGAATAAACAACTTCGAAAGCAATTTTCTTATTGTAGGTCTATCAATAGAGTTTGCATGTATGTGCTTCAATAATTCATTTTTGTCACTACTACCATTACTTAAAATTATATGGCAGTAAGCCATTTGGCCATCCCTACCGGCTCTTCCAACTTCTTGCACATAAGATTCAAAACTGCTGGGCATGTTATAATGTATAATACACCTAATATCTGATTTGTTTATGCCCATACCAAAAGCAACTGTTGCAACTATTATTCTAAGTGTGCCATCCATGAAATGTTTTTGTATTTTTTTCCTTTGTGCAGCAGACATGCCAGCATGATAAGCTTCTGCAATGTAAGACATTCTTTTTCTTTTGTTCTTTTTGCTCTCCATGTTAACTTTCCCAGTTTCTTGTAGGCATGATCTGAGCACAGCTGCAACTCTTTCACACTCATCTCTCCTTATGCAATATACTATTATAGCATTAAATTGTATTATTTGTTCTGATAACAAGTATGACACCAGAGCTTTATCTTTATCTTTTTCAATAGAAACTGATAGACAGAGATTATCAGGCAGGGCTGGATTCCTAATAACTCCATTAGCTCCATCAGGGATATTGATATGACTGATTATACTCTTTATAGTTGTCTGACTTGCAGTTGCAGTTAATCCCAGAATACAATTTACTTTTAATTTTTCTCTTAGAACTCTGCAAATCATAAGATAACTTGGTCTAAAATTGTGACTCCATTGTGATACACAATGTGCCTCATCTATACATGCAAAAGCGATTGGAGGGAGAGACTTGAACAGGCCTGACAATCCATTTGATGAGTCACCTGCTATTAAGGCTTCAGGAGAAATGAGAAGGATATTTAACAAACCATCCTTCAAACACTGCAAGATTTTACCCCTCTGTGTCTGAGATTGATTAGTGTGGTAACAACCTGCCTTTATGAATTCTGGGACATTCAACACTTGATCCTCCATAAGAGAAACTAATGGAGAAATGACTAATGTTATACATCTATATTGTTGACCATAGAGATAAGCCGGAAGTTGATAACAAAGTGATTTTCCACCTCCTGTAGACAAAATGAGTAAAGTTGATTTCCCACACAAAATTCGCTTTATGGCATTTTCTTGTCCAGGGCGAAATGATTGATGTCCGAATTTTTCAAGAGCCTGCTTTAAATGTACTGACATATTTTCTTCATCATTATTGTACAGAGGTTTGATGCCATTGCCATCATCATCTGTAGATTCAGCTAACATTTTCATAAAAGAATCTGGAATTTGACTAGATTCAAACATGGATTCATGTAATTGGTCAGTTATTGATTGAGTACTGCTAGATGGTTCAGATGCATACTTTTGCATATCTTCTAAAGTAGGAATATCATTTTCATTATAACTATCCAAAGGCAAAAGTGTTTCTCCTTTATGTGATCGACAGTACCTAGCCATGTGTCCTGTTTCTCCACACTTAAAGCATGCAATCTTACCAGACTCAGGAAATTCCATACCACCATGAAGACTCTTCTTCTTACTTTTCCATAGTTGTTTCTTATACTTGCTATAGTTGAGATTTTTCTTTCCTCGTACAAATACTTTTTTTTCAATATTAATTTTAACAAAGTTCTCATTTAATGTTCCAGACTTGATTTTATCGTCTAAACTATTGCTTTCTTTGGAGTCTTCAAGGTTGTCACACTTATCAACAGGATTAACTTTTTTGAGCACATTGGAAATTTGTAAGTGACGAGGCAATATATCTTTTTCCAAACCATAAGGAATATATTCCAAAATATCTAGGGGTTGTTGTTCTACACTGCTGGCATTATTTTTGTTTTTTCCATGTCGATTCTTAGTCATATTCTTAGTCTCAGAAACTCCTGCTTGAATAATATTTGGTTCATAAGGATGGTCTTGCAGAATTTCTTTTTTACTTCCACATATAGGTTTATGCTTATTATCTTCTATGTAAACATTTTCTATTTTCCGCTTCTTCAGAGCAGGTTTCAACTTACCGCTGACAATATTATCATCTTCTGATTCACTGTTTTCTACATAATCGCAGTGCTTTTCTTTTATATCCAAAATTTTTATGTTTCCTAATCCAAATTGTTCAGGCTCATTTGAACATTCAGTTTCTTCTGCGACAACTCCAGTAGCTCTATCAAGCCATGCATCATTTAGTTGCCTCATCAGTGGTCTCACTGTTAAGTCTAAGTTTCTGGATACATAACAAGTTGATGCACTATTTTTACTTATATGAGGCCCTTCAGAAATTTCATTTGAATTATGTTCCTCAGGCTTCATATTTAATTCATGATTAGTATTATTATGTATAGGTTGTTGGCTGTTGTGTGTTATTTCAGTACTAAAGGATTTGTTTTCACTTGTAGACTGAGTTCTAGGTAATGTAAGTTTTCTTGGGTTTCTCAAAGAAAATTTTCGATTTTGAAACAGTTTTTTGGATAGATTTTCGGTGAATGGAGTAAAAGTTTTACTATTTTGTTTGAGATCTGAATTTGATAATAACTTCTCTAACTCTTGGCCACTTGGTAGTGTGGGAATCTCTCGTTGCGGACTTATTGGCTCACTGATGGTGTGTTCCAGCTGATGTGCAGGTTCTGGTGACATGATGGGTTCATCGTCAATATCACAAATCGACAGTGAGTTCTCAAGAGCATTGCTCTTAAGTTGAAAGTATTTCTTGTAGGCATATTTGATGTTCACTGGCGCTTCCTTGATATCAAACTTAGTAGGTGTTCGACGATACTTTAACTTGAAGTCCTTCTCCCAACTTTTTACTATGAGCTTACATTTTAAATAAGCTTTGTCTTTCTTTATTGTTTCAATAATATCCATATTACAATCAGTTACTTTCGCTGGTTTTCCTATATCAGTAAAAGATTTATTTATTTCGTCAGCTCGCTTCGATAAGAATGTTTAAACTTAATACAGTAAATTTCAACTTCAACTCTTGGTCTTTATTGTTAAGATTTCTAGGACATTTCTTAAATCTTGCTACAAACTTTGTCAATAATGGCCATGAGTCCATTGTTCGACAGCATGACAGTTTATTGACAGTTTCAAACATGACTTGACCCACAGAAAAGAAGTACTACTTACTAACTCCATTAGCCGTGTACCTACGCAGTCTACATACGCACGCAGCGACTTTAGTTGCGAGTGCCTCATTGGTAATTAAGTATTTTCTGGCCAAATTATAGCAATCGTAGCTAGAGTCTGAAAAGATTGATATAGTGCGTCCCCAAATACTTATTTTCTAGGAAAAGTAACAACACAGTATTTTAGAACGTGTATTTTAAGTTATTTATTCATTTAAGCATTAAAATAGTTCTGACTAATAAGCAGGAAGGGAAACCATACAATATAAGTTCATTTATAAAATCTTTTATGAGTAGCTGTTGAAAATTTCAAACAGAAATTGTAGTTATTTAGTCGAGTTACGTGTCAAGTCACAATTCACGTAAAGTGCGACATCCTAAAGGCTGTGGCTCTGGTAGATGCCCCAGCCGCCTGGCAAACCTCTATGATAGTCACACCCCTGATAGTAACGATCGATCGATAAATACAAAAAAAGTTGGAGCGATCAGTGTCCTCATTGCGATCCAGCCTGTCCCGTGCTGCCCTCTTGCAGCGATGCCCTAAGCCGAAGTCCGTATCACACAAGGTGCTTTAACTTGTAGTTCCTCTAGTTTTAAGTTTTTAAACCCTGGCTGTAGGACTTAATTTATTAAGTTAGCCACAGACAAGTCCGGTTTAGCAGCCGTCAACCTCGTAGGTTAACCTGCGGATTGTGAATAACGCGACGTCCTGCGTGAGCGATCTAGACGCGAACGCGAAGCGGCGCGGCGCGGCGCGAAAACAACAAACAGTCGAAACATATTGAAGTGTCCTACGCACATGCGTGCGGTGCGGAGCGGCGCGAAACGAAGCGAACGCGATCAGTTGGCTTGATATTTCCGCGCGAACTGGATGCGGTGCCGTCGTATTTTTTTTTTTTGGTTATAATTTCGGATTTATAGAAATTTTAATTAATGCTATCCAAGAACGTCCTATATTATAGGATAAAAGGAATAAAAAATATCACAACCGGTTATAATCATACCGCGAATGGGAGGATTGGGCCAAATTACGTTCGCTACGTCCCACGTAGGCGGATCAAAGCGAACGCGATTATGAAGCGGTGACACGCGAATTCAACGCGATGCGGTGCGACGCGGCGGCTATGTCCTACGTGCACGCGAATCGTCTCGCACAGCCGCCACTGACGCCGACGTTCAGTGGGCACTGTGGATTTGTCATGGACGGATGGAAACAAATATTATTGGAAAATTCATATGTTAAATATCAAATACTCAAGAAGTATGAACGGCGAAGAAGTGAGACTAATATTGTATACTTAGGTCCCAGTTAATTTGGCCCAATCCTCCCATTCGCGGTATGATAATAACCGGTTGTGATATTTTTTATTCCTTTTATCCTATAATATAGGACGTTCTTGGATAGCATTAATTAAAATTTCTATAAATCCGAAATAATAACCAAAAAAAAAAAAAATACGACGGCACCGCATCCAGTTCGCGCGAAAATATCAAGCCAACTGATCGCGTTCGCTTCGTTTCGCGCCGCTCCGCACCGCACGCATGTGCGTTTGGGCACGTAGGACACTTCAATAGGTTTCGACTGTTTGTTGTTTTCGCGCCGCTTCGCGTTCGCGTCTAGATCGCTCACGCAGGACGTCGCGTAACAAAAAAAAAGCGATCAGTGTCATTCATACAGGATGAGCTGTATTTCGAATATACTTTCCAAAATAGTTTCATCTCTTTGTAACATTTATGTACCCCATATATCCTATCCATGGTTTTTGAGAAAACCCAAGATTTGCGTTTCTGACAATTTTCTTTCAAAATTCTTCATTAAAGTGGATGCGCTAAAGTAGCCCGCGAAATTAAAATGCAGGTAAACGTTTTTGCACTTTGCAGGTCAGCGTCAGCCGTGTCAGACTGTACGTTAATTAAAATATGATTCACGACCGTTGCAAATATATATGGTTGAAAACAATCTATTTTGTCAAACAAGTCGTTTTGCCTCTCATCCGCTTTTCTACTTCACAGCTGATTACCTACTTACTTTTGCGTTTCATTGGGTTGAGCATCTTGTGCATATATACATGTGTTTTTCTGTTTTAGATGATGCGAAATTATCGCCTTAGTAATAGTTAAACAGTACTTGCTAGACGAACTACATAAGGCTGTAGAATATGTACGTAATAAAAATATACTACTTATCAAGCTACTTACGGCTTGTTCACAATAGTCTCAAGAATGTAACACGTGCAATTAATGATGCAGCAGGCAGACCGACACTGTTTCCTTCTGATTTTGGCAACAGCCTCTTACTTTATTAACCTTTTGAACGCCAGAGCGAAAACGCATCGGCGCCCCTTCCACGCCAAGCCACAAATTCAGCGCAAATACCTACAAAAAAAATTGGGATTCCAACAAATTATCGACAAGTTATCGATAGCCAATTAATCATTGCTTTTCGTTCCATATTTTTTAAATAAAATATAACTCGTTGCATTATTCTTTTATTTAATTTGGCCCTATTTAGTATCATACTATCATTAAACACCAGTTTCAAAGTTCTAAACAACCTAAAAGCAAACATTAGAACTACAAACGAATAAAAATAACAAAAAGGTACATCATTATTCTCGTTCGTGACGTCATCCGCTGTCGAGAAGACCCGACTGTGGCGTGGCTGGCACAACTTTTGACAACTTCCTCGCATGCGAGTAGAGATGTGATATTGTGGGACATAATAAATAATCATCATTAGTATTTAAGATAATTTAATCAATTTACTTATAATTATTACTCTGATTCTTCGTAACTTGGCAAACTTATGACACCCAAGGCCTTTTGCTGTCGCACATTTCTAATAACGTTTAGTAAATTGACATAGGTTACTGAACGTTTTTCTTCTGGAACTCGATCCAGTTCAAAAGCGATGAGTCTTCCGAACGCCGCATTTCATGGGTGGATAGGCTCTGGTTGGTAAAAATCCAACGGAGGTAAATTAGAAACTAATTCATTTGCGTCCCATATGCTCCGTTGATACATGATTGCACTCGTTATATCTTCTGAAGAAACTTGTGTTTCTTTGGTTTTCTTTGCACGGACTTGTTCGTTTGGAAGAAAAGAAAAAAGAAAGAAATCGTAAAAACGACTTACATCACTTAACAAACTTTGTGAGGAAGGCCCGACTATATCCTCAGAAGACATAATTATTATAACAAAAATTGTAATTATGAAATCTACCCGTTATATTACTTTATGATGAAATTATTATAAATTACGCATTAGGAATATTCAGATTCGAATAGTTGTCATTAAAAAATAATTGTCGAAGTAATAGTAAGCTACTTTTAATAGAATATTTCACAATTTATATACCTTACCCTAGCTGTCGTGTCTTGACGACTATGGCGTGGGGAAGAACACTTTTTACGGATTTCGATTAGCAATTTTTGATAATTGTTTTCTCTAGTGAAATGTAACTAATGGATATATATTTGTGCCATATTACAATATTTAATTAATGTAGTTTTAAATAATAGGAAAAAGAAACAGAAAACTTAAATTACTATATTTATTTTGTACTCAAAAAATGTCGTTTTCTTGTCGTGTATAGACGACGGTGGCTAGGGGCCTTGAAGGTTAAAAGCTACTGCATCTCTTCAGCTCTTGAGCCAAGCTTTATCAAGACCTTCGGCTCTCTGATCTTGTGTCAGGCGCGGTCGCAGCCTAACATTTTGGGGGGGGGGTCACCATGAGTACTGAAGAATATTTTGAGGAAGGTAAATCCTCTTTGGTCTAGTAGTCGCAAGCGCTGCTGATCAGAATGATGTCCCGGGTTATAATCTTTTTGCAAATGTCCATCGGAGTCTCCGTGGCTCAAGTGAGAACAATTTTAAGATAGTAAGACAGGCAAGACGTTCAGGGTTTCGACAGCATGACTGTCTTTGGGGGGGGGGGGGGGGTCATGACCCCTAGAAGCCCCCCTCTCGGACCGCGCCTGTCTTGTGTAACCTTATTTTAGTCTTTACTTAAAAATCTATAGGTAAGCCCTGTTCGTGTGTTGTAAGCAAATGTATGCCCAGTCAAAGAATAATACTAGTTTTGACGTGTTAAAAAAAGATACCACCTATAGTTTTCCTTTTTAATGACTAAGCCTTTGAAATCATTGATGCCAGCTCAACTGGAAAAAAGATCTCCGGTGCTAAAGGCTTGAGTCTTTTGGAACACATGTATCACTCGTACTATGGGATAATAATAAAAACAATATTTTAACATTCCCATTGGCAAGTAGGTATATATTATTATAAAATTAATCGAATTTACAAAGATGGTAACTAAGTTTTTGTTCTTGAATATATTAAAAGTACTTAAGTACTGATATAATCACTTCTCGCGTTACTAATATCTATTCTGCTTCTTAATCTAATATCTTCATGTCCATGAATATCTTATACAGACAGCGACACAAAACTGTTGTACTGAGCAATATTTCGTTTCAAGATGTCAGCACATAAGCCTAGCACTCTTTCAAACCTGAAAATCAAATAAATATAATCAGTAAATAGTCAAATACACAAACCCCTCACATATTCCTTAAACTTAAGGCAAGCTTAAATATGAAAGAATAGCATGGTTTAAACACACGTTTAACATTATAATTATAAGTAAGGGGTAAATAATTAATGTATAAATGATGCCTGAATAATCACACTGCTCTTAGAAGTCTCAGGTTTTTTTATTTTTTTATTAGCGGAATGAGATTTACTAGATAAATCTTTTATCCAAACTGTTAGGCTGAAGTTTACCTAATGTACACCCACATTTCGCTTGATATATTTTAGTCTTAAGTACTAGAGGGCGAGGCTATTAGAATTATCCGGGCACAAATATAGTCTCCAAGCTAATACTGAGAAATTCTAGATGGAAAAACACAATAAGACTTCCCGACCCGGGATTCGAACCCAGAACCTTTTTTTATATTACTCTTTATATCTTTATATGCATACGATATAAAAATATTTTTGCGATAAATAAAAATATTTTCTGTTATATATTCACCTAGCACGATCAAGCTTGACACATTTAAGAGACCCATCAGCGCGTACAGTTGCTGCTCGCGGTCTGTCCAGTAACAATGCGATCTCTCCGAAGTAATCCGAAGGCCCCAGTCGACCCACTTCTACCGCAGACCCTTCCCCCTGGCCACTTCTTTGTTGAAGCACGACTGCAGTTCCTGGAGAACAATTAATGTTATTTCGAATAAAAATGTTAACTGAAAATCTTTAAAGGGGGTTTTTATATTTTTTTTACTAGCTTTAAGTGTTTATTTTAGCAAGAAGGTGTTTATTTAAATGGGCAAATATTAGATTAATACTACATACCTAGTGGCCCACTAAACCTGTCAGTGGTTTTTTTACTGACAATTTTAATTATAAGTTGTAATGAGTTGTTGATCAAATTTAATTAATCAAAATTTTATTTTGGGTATGTATGTTTAGATTTTCAAATCTACATATACTAATATTATAAAGCTGAAGAGTTTGATTGTTTGCTTGTTTGATTGAACGCGCTAATCTCAGGAACTACTGATTCGAATTGAAAAGTTATTTTTGTGTTGAGTAGCTCATTTATCGAGGAAGGCTATAGGCTATATATCATCACGCTACAGTCAAAAGGAGCCGAGCATCAATGTAAAATGTTGCATAAACGGGGAAAATTTATTCCTTTTGAGAGTTTCCGTTGCGTGCGCTGCGTAAACGGTTAAAGTAACGCAACAATCCTGTATGACGTAATTGTTCCTCTTAATAGTTCTAAAAAAAGTCCGCGAGAGCATATGTCTATCTTTTAAGGTTGACTCACTATAACTCTTTTAATTGTAATCAAATCTAAATACTATACTATCTCTAAACTAATATTATAAAGCTGAAGAGGTGGTTTGGTTGAACGTACAAATCTCAGGAACTATGTTAAATGTTGGATAGCCCATTTATCGAGGAAGGCTATAGGCTATATAACATCACGCTGCGACCAATAGGAGCGGAGCAGCAACGAAAAATGGACGAAAACTGGCAGGCAATTCGATGCGACGGGAAGGGTCAGGGCAGCAAAAATTTGACGCGAACGAAGTCGCGGGCAGAAGCTAGTGGTTTATAATTTAAATGTATGAGTGTAAAACTATGCACTACAACCTATGTATGAAATAAGTGAATTCATCATCATCGTCATTTTAGCCGAAAGACTGCTGGATATAGCCCTCATCAAAACACCGCCACTTTGACCGGTTCTGTGCTTCTTGCATCCAGCGCATTCTTGCGGCCTTCACCAAATCATCGGTCCATCATACGGACGGTTTGGGAGTGGAGACCGCGTACCGCAAGACGTAGCGTTGGAATAAGTAAATTAATTCAATTAAACTAGAACATCCACCATGAACGAGTACAGTGCGAAAACCCAGTAATTCTTATGAACAATCTGTAACTGTACCACAAACAGGTACTAATCTAGAGAAACAATGTTTGCTACCAAAATCTTTTTTAAACTACCCATCAAGGGGGTAAAAATAGTATGGTGTTGAAGTTCGTTAGGAAAAATCTAAATACGCGATCTGAGGAACTCTTTAAGCGGTGTAAAACTTTAAAAACAAAAATTGTCCTTGGGATTTAATAAATAAATATTCATACAACTATCAAAGAATGACATTAATTGTGATTTAAATATATGAACAAGTTAGTTTGGTTGTAAATTTTCCTCCCAATGAATTTCTCTGTCTTAGGTAACATTGGTGCCGATTCTGTTGTACAAAATTCTCTAAACTAAAAATCACTAAAATTTGGTTTATACCTGTCAAACGACGATTTCCTATTCTAAAATAGACTAAAGTGACACAAGTTAACTATATTTTAGTTTGACAGAACTAAGATTGCACTGAGTTATTAGTTTAGTGAAAATGTCAATTTTGCTATTCTGAGTTTGCCAGTTTTCACCAAAAATTTTGACTATAATAATTTATTTTGACTAAATCTGACTATTTTTAATCGCGATTAAAAAGGTGTGGAATAAAACTAGGGGTCATGAACACCAACGACTCGCCTTCACGTGCAAAAACGGTGCTGTATTTTTTTTTTCTTTTGCTTATATCTCGAAAATGACGTGTCCTATCGCCAAAATAATGAAATTTTCGACCCCCTTTAATAGACATATAAATCTCAACACGTGGGTAATATTTTTTTTATATTTTTCAAACAAAAAGTGAAAAATTCCATATAAAACACGTCCAGGCTGCCACCTTGCGCGCGCCTTCGTCTCTAAAAAAAATAATTGCGTAGTGCACACAAGTACCACGTTGCGAAACCAAAAGAAAAAAAACCACGTTGATTCGCGATTGTCAAATTCGTTTTTAGTCGTGTCAAAATAATTTTTAAATTTAGAGATTTTTTCTTGCAGAATAGCGTTATAATTCTCATAGCCAAAAGTAAGGTATTTTAGAGATAGTTTAGTTAGTTTAGTTCGGTGTACAACAGGATCGGCACCACTGCCTCTGTCATGTAAACTGATTTGTAAACATTTTACTGTAAAGAAGAGATTACCTTCCACTATTATGTAAAAGTCGTTGCCAGGTTCACCTTGTCTTACAATGATTTCTCCGTCAGTGAATGATACAGGTTCTAAGGCGTCTGCAACTGTCAGACGTTCCCATTTCTCTAAACTTTCTGAAAAACACAGAAGAATAAAGGTTTGAGACCGAGCCTCTATTTTGATCATGTTCAATTTATTTTACGTATTTTGCTAAAGCTACGTCGACGGCTTGCTTATAGAAGTTGTGGTATAGGTAGCTTCTCGTCCGTGCTTCTGCCACTTCGAAGTCTCGACCTTATAGAGGGATCGGCCCTTCTACGAAGTCGCTCCGTACCGACCCTTCTCTTAGAACCATGACGGTCTTACAGGAAGATGGCCATTTCATGCCGACCGTATCTGTTAATTTAGACGGCTGTGAAAGATTGAGCCGATTGTTTTGAGCAGGACCTGCCACACGCGATTCCACACGGCATTTTCAGAGCGTGCGCTGTGCGTGTCCCACCCGGGGCCCTCCATAAGCTTATCATACCATACTGCAATGTAACAATAAGTATCCTGCGTTTGCACATTAAGTTTTGAAACTCGTAAACAAATATAGGTATTTTTGGAAAAATTACTGGTAAGCTCCAGAATAGCCCGCGAGTTTCATGTTTCTTGCATTGTTTGCAACTTGCAGGTGAGTGCCAGATTGTATCTTGATTGAAATATGATTCGCGAAGGTAACACGAATGTATTTACTGAATTACAATTATTACAATCATCAATACAACCCTCTCAGTTCATTTAGTTCCACTGAATTACATACTATTTCATGAAATCATCTCTCTGTTAGTAGGTTTGTACAAATACTTTTACACGGTCTTTTAGCTAACTGAGTTGTGTGTTTCCTATCTGAACTAAGAACTTGCTAAGCCTAAGAAGAAACTTTAAAAACTACCCTTAAAAAGTTTAGTTTGCGTCACAAATTAAAACACTTTGATGACTTTTCAATAGTCATATTAGTCATTCTGAAATAAACTTAATTTACAAAACATTAAGTTTATATTTCTTTGACTGGAAATAACATCAATAAGGATTTAAGGATTTGAACATGAAATATATTAAATCTAACATTACTCGAATATATCATTTGTAGCGATGTGAATTTAATATGCTCTCTTAAATCGAAGTGGTTCACTAGCTACCACTACAACAACCGTCCGTCGTTCATAGTGTTCCAGCAAAAATTGTATAGAAAGGACTGGTTCTCAACTGGTAGCCATTTCCTTCCACTTTAAAATAGCCTACATTGTATCCTACTGCTGGACACAGATTGTCCTTTCAAATCACTTAGAAAGTCAAATGCAATTAGCTAACGGAACTTCGCAAATGGGATAGAAAAAAAAAGTTATGTAGTTACGTGAAATATGAGAAAATCAGTTTTATTTTATCCTGTTTAGAAAGCGAAACCTATCATGTCTGTGAAGTTAAGACAAACTCTTTTTGATGTAACCACACAAACTACGACGGTCTTTGATCCCAAAAAAATATCGCTTGTTTGCGAAAATAACGACATAATTCAAAATTCTGTCAAATTGAATCAAAGCCTTATGATCGTTTGGTATACAGTACCTATTCAATTTGACAGAATTTTTAATTATGTTGTTATTCTCGCAAACCAGCGATATAGAAAGAAAAAGGAAGCAAACGTCAGAATTATTTTATCAATATCGCTTACCTAATATTGATACACGTGACAAGAATTCATCGTACATGCGTCTCTTCCTAATAGTAGAACCCATCAATATACGACGGTAAGAGTCACGATCCAGGCCCCACAGCTTCAGAGAAGTGCGTGCCCGAACTGTGGCTGCTCTCGGTGTGCCGTATATCAAAGCCAGTTCGCCAAAACTGCCTCCTTCCCCAATAGTTGTAACAGGTTCCCCATTCACTAGGACCTAAAGATCCATAATAATATTATATTAATTTTGCAACACCTTCATTTCATCAGTTTTGTTTAAGTCCTATAGGAGGCGAGCTTCTTGTCTTCAACGGGGCACAAATCTTGGCTCCTACTGAGAAATTTCTTATAGAAAACCCACCAACACGTGGCTTGACCTGGGAATCCAACCAAAAAGTGTACTATATTCTAAGTACATTTATAGCTAACCCTTCAGAAATTCGGGGGTTTTGATTTCAAATTATTGCATTACAAGTCATCATCATCTGCCTAGCTCATCCTAACTATGTTGGAGTCGGCTTCCAGTATAACCGGATGCAGCTGAATACCAGTATTTTACATGAAGCGACTACCTGTCTAACCTCCACAACCCAGTAACTGGGTAATACGATACCCCTTGGCAAGACTGGTTGTCAGATTTACGGGCTTCTGATAACCCGTAACGATTGTGAAAGGTCCACAAAAGACAGCCGGGACTAATGGCGTAACGTGCTATCCAAAGCACGGAGGGGTCTTGGTATATAAAAATGGTCACCCAGCCACGAACCAACCTTGGCAATCGTATCTTAACCTGATCGATCGATCCATGCGGCTGTTATTACTTAGCCATAAGCCCCTTGCTCTTGCTTTACAAATATAGGTTTTTATTAAACTAAAGCATACTCACTTCGACTTCTCCAGAATCAATAATGTAAAAGTTATCTCCTTCGTCTCCCTGTCTGATGACGGTTTCACCGGGTAGACACTGGACTGGGAACATGGCATCGAACATGTCAGCTCGTTCAGATTCATCCAAATGGGTAAAGAGAACATTAGAAGCTATAGCACGCGATAGAGCACCCATTGTCTTGTAATCTTTTGGCACCACCTAAAAAAAATAAAGCTTTCCTGATTTCTGCGGCCTTAATACATTTTTAGGGCTCCGTACCCGAAGGGTACACAACGGGACCCTATTACTAAGCCTCCGCTGTCTGTCCGTCCCACAGTGGGCTGAAAATCGATCTTCATAGACATAGGGATAAATTTAGATTTTTTTTATTTTTTTCGGCAGAAATGGGTTTAAGCAACGTATATTGATCGATTTAATGCTATTTCAGTTTTTCAATAAAGGTTTTTCTTTACTTAATAGTACTTGGTTGAAAAAAATGTATGGAGAAATATGTAAAAAAGGATATATTTCGACTTCGCTACAAGTGCGCCTAATTTCCTTTGGCACGATTATACCCCTTATTTTTCTGCATTTTTTGACATAGTGCACAATGCGCGCACTTGTTAGATTTTGGGAGAAAAAAAAAACAAAATGTGTTTTTAAAATACAAAAAAGGTTTTAATGTGTTTATTTGATATTAGGTACTAAATGACTATGATAAAAATATATGAACATAAATGGAACAGCAATCGATTCAACATAGCAGCTAATAACAAGGTACATGGTAATTATCTAAAGATTTTTGTAATTTAGTGAGAGTAGTTAGATAAACGCCCTATATTGATACCCTTCCATGCATTGTTTTATAAAATATGCATTATAATTTAAAATAAAATGTGAATGACTGACTCATAATTAAAAAGAAACTTGAAGAATTCAAAAATCTTAAATAAATGAAAAATATTTAAATTATAAATAAAAAACATAATTAAAGCTACAAGCATCCTAAATATCTATATCATCATCATCATCATTTCAGCCGAAAGACGTCCACTGCTGGACATAGGCCTCCCCCAAGCTCCGCCACTTCGACCGGTTTTGTGCTTCCCGCATCCAGCGGGATTCATATCTATATATCTATATCAGATTTATCAAACTCTGTGTCATAAATAATGTCATCTATGTCACATAATATCATCCTGTTGCTTCGGTTCAACAATTAAAAGATCCAAAGTTTCTTGCCTCATGTTTGTTTTATGTTGAGCACGATGCATTATTGGCCGTATTGCAGAAACGTAAGGATCTGAGGTCAGAAGCATCATCTTCATTATATCCTCATTTGTGCTCGTCCTATTTATTTCACGTGAATGGTGCCTCTGTATCTGCCAAAGTCTTTGTTACGCGCTTCAGATGCTTCTTCAGATAGATTTCCAATCGGTACAATGGAGTTTTCAATGATATCAGCTCCGTGAATCAACAATTTATGTACTGTTGCTGACATATAGTACCAATGATAGAACGATATCTCTCTGCGGTCGTACGGGTATAAGCTTGAAAATTTTGAACATCGATGTTTTCAGCTAATGTAATTGCTTGTAAAATAACTACGAATCTGCGCACTATTTCTTCATCTAAGCCAGTAATAGCTGCCGTTTTTTCAGGAAATACGAAGAATTTCTGTCATTTGTTGTCCCTGCTCCCTGCTTCACGATATCTATCAGAAGCCCTAACTCCTCTCGAAATCTCTCTTGTATCTGTGTCTTCCTCTGTTCCATCACGGATTTGTTGTCTTCTCCTTTGACAGACCAACTGTTTAAGTCTTGTCTGTATGCTATGTGCAAAAGACACTCCATACTATTTATTTGAGCATGCATAGGTGACAAACCAAACTTGGATCATATCAGATAACACTTTACGCCATACTGCATCGAGATCGTTCATCTGAGATGGTTTCGCCAAACACAAGTAACACACAGCACTGCTGGAGCGAGCTTCTCATAGATAAGTGCACACTTTTCCATCAATAATCGTCATGACGAGATTGTATTTAACTTCAAAGTCATTAACACATTTGGATGGACTTTATCTCTGCTTGCATTTTATTTATTAACCGACGAAAAAAACGGAGGAGGTTATCAATTCGACGCGTATATTTTTTTTTTGTTTGTTTTTTTTTTATGTATGACCACGCATAACTTTTTACATAGTAGTCCGATTGTGATAATTCTTTTTTTTATTGGAAAGGGTATACTCCGAGGGTGGTCCCATATAAATTTGGAAAACAAAATCGAACCCTAAGGGTCGGAAAACAGAGGATGATTGATTGTTCACTCACTGATTGTAATGTTTAACCACGCATAACTTTATACAAAGTAGTCCGATTTTGATAATTCTTTATTCATTGGATAGGGTATACCTTGCCAAGTATTATAAGTACATTAAAGCCACAAAAAAATACAAAATAAAAACTTTTTACCAAAAAATTTAACCGCCGAAAAAACTGAAAAGCAAAAAATTATGAGTCGGCGCTGAAAAATCAATGAACAAAGATCACTCAAAGCGCCGACTCATAATTTTAAGGTTTATTATTTTTTGCTTTTCAGTTTTTTCGGCGGTTAAATTTTTTGGTAAAAAGTTTTTATTTCATCTTTGACTACCAACTCACTTTCTTTGACGAATATAAATTGTCATTAACATTTTTTTATTTTATTATAATGCATATTTTATTTAAAAAAAAATGCATGGAAGGGTATCAATATAGGGCGTTTATCTAACTACTCTCACTAAATTACAAAATTCTATAGATAATTACCATGTACCTTGTTATTCGTTGTTATGTTGAATCGATTGCTGTTCCATTTATGTTCATATATTTTCATCATAATCATTTAGTATCAATATCAATTACAAACACATTAAAACCTTCTTTTAAATGCCTGTCAATCTTCCTCGACTTAAGCAAAGCATTCGACACTATTTCTATTCCAATATTAATAAACAAACTAGATATTCTGGGGATCAGAGGCACGCAACTGAATCTTTTTAAAAGCTATCTCACTGGGCGAAAACAGTGTGTTCGAGTAGGTCAACATACGATTAGTGATCACACAGTCGACTATGGGGTGCCACAGGGTAGTATTTTGGGACCAACTCTATTTCTCGTTTACATTAACGACCTCACTAACCTCCATCTACCCCGAGGCGAATTGATCTCATATGCAGACGACACTGCCCTCCTTTTCTCCGCCGATACTTGGGATGAGGTAATCAATGCTGCCCAATCGGGATTTAATGTGGTGAAAAATTGGCTCAGGGCCAATATTTTAACCTTAAATGTCGAAAAAACTAAATACTTGACGTTTAATGCTCGCTGTCTCGGTGACGCTATTAATAATTGTCACATCATATCCCATGAATGCCTATCTGGCGTGGGATGCTCATGCAAATCTCTAGAGCGTGCCAATAACATCAGGTACTAGGGTATAATAATTGATAGCAACCTTAGTTTCAAAGAACACATTAAACAGTTAAGTGCACGCGTACGGAAACTAATCTATGTTTTTAAAAATCTCAGACATGCCGCCGACGCTACACTACTCAAGCAAGTTTATTTCGCGCTTTGCCAGTCGATAATTATGTATTGCATCTCATCTTGGGGAGGCGCTCCGAAAACCATTCTGAAAAAAGTTGAAATAGCTCAACGAGCTATTTTAAAAACTATCACATTTCGACCTATTCTGTATCCTAAAACGCAGCTATACCAATCATGCAAAGTGCTGAATGTTCGTCAACTTTTTATTTTAAGTATAATCATAAAACAACATGGTGATTTCATTTACGATCCAAACACTTTACGCAAACGTAGGAAATATGCAGTATGCAAACGTACATGTGTACCCAAAACATCTTTTATTAAGAGATTCTTCATTTTTCTTGGTCCTTACCTATACGATAAAATCAACAAAATTACTAATATTTACCCACTCAATAGGACACTCTGTAAAAAACAAATACAGAACTACCTATTAAAACTTACTTACGACGAAACAGAAGCGATTTTGAACATCCCAAAATAGACAAGCTACTACTTTACCCACTCATATTGAATAATCATCCCATCAACATCTCATACACACACACACGCGCACACACACGCACACACACACACACACGCATATACACAAACACATTCACACATATACCCACTCAGATGTACACAGACAAAGAAACAGCTTCACACCACAATTACATTTTCTCTTACATTGTGCATACTTTCCAAGTTTCTTGATACATGGCAATCTTATAAATGTTTACAACCTTTAACATGGCTATCAAATGATCACAATTTATGTACGGGGATCAAATGCAATCCGAGATACAGGGTTACTACCTAGTTCGGATGCAGATAGTCCCAAACTTTATGTATTACCAAATTTAAGCCATTACTTAGTGTATATTGTCATTTTCCTTTTTGTAATACGTGTTCTTATTTTGGTGAATAAAATTATTATTATTATTATTATTTTTGTTAACATATTTCGGGACCCTAGGATCCCGGTCTTTTGGAAGGCGTACGAGGGGCCGAAGCCAACTCGCAGAGGCCCCTTAGACAATTTTAAATGATGAGGGGGCACCAACCGACGATTATCCCTGTTTGCACTATGCAAGTGCATCCAAAGACAATCCCCGGTTGGAGCAGAACTATTACAGAATATGGAAACAAAGCAAATTAGGCTATAGGTTTGGATGGATATAGTGGATTGGTAACCGCAACTATGGAGGGACTATGGCCCCTGCCTAATCAATGTTTTGTATACACGGATAAAATGGCAGGGGGTGACTTGCACACTCAATAATGGGCCCCCGGGAAACGTCGCTAGCACATAGTGACGTAGCGACAAGGGGGCAACACTTCCTGAGATGCTTGAGAAGTGGAGAGGTATTCCACGGCTTTCAGAACAATCCCAGAGCCCGGAAGATGGTCAAGATCCCTACGAGCATTTACTGGAATACTTCCTTTCCCCGAGCACGTTTGCTCTTGCGAATCTCCACTCAAGCCAGCCAATAAAGGCAAGAATGAGGCGGGAGCTCTGAACCTCATCAGTGTTCACTCCAGCCGGCCAATAAAGGCAAGCCAGAGATGAGGAACAAGAATTCTCCCAGGAGATAGGGTCCGTGGGGTCGCTACTGCCCAACAGCTCGCCACAAGCTGCCCTGCGGGTTTATTATTATTATAAATTATTATTTATTCTTTGTATTTTAAAAACACATTTTGTTTTTTTCCCATAATCTAACAAGTGCGCGCAATGTGCGCTATGTCAAAAAATGCAGAAAAATAAGGGGTATAATCGCGCCACAGGAAATTAGGCGCACTTGTAGCGAAGTCGAAATATATCCTTTTTTACATATTTCTCCATACATTTTTTTCAACCAAATGCTATTAAGTAAAGAAAAACCTTTATTGAAAAACTGAAATAGCATTAAATCGATCAATATACGATACTTAAACCCATTTCTACCGAAAAAAATAAAAAAAATCTAAATTGATCCCTATGTCTATGAAGATCGATTTTCAGCCCACTATGCGTCCGTCTGTCTGTCAGCGGGCTGTATGTCATGATCAGTAATAGGTAGACAGTTCACAGAATGTGTATTTCTGTTCCCACTATTACAACTAATAATAAAAACAGTTAAACATTCCAGGGGGATACAAGAAACGTGTTTTGGCGTTTTTTTCCTTGTGGTACGGAACCTTCCCCGTGTACGATTGCGACTCGCACTTGGTTGTTTTTTATTCATTATTAGCACTTCGCCCGCGACGTCACCCGCGTGGATATCGTATTTTCTTCTACAACATTTCCCCACCTTTTAAACGTAGTTTTCGAAATTGATATTAGATTTTTTTTTTTTTGTCGTGCGTGGTTATCGATACCCATTTGGAGTTTTTCTACTTAATTTGGCACGGTTTTTCTATAATTCAGGTTAAACTTGCCTTCTTGACGTAACTGGTAGCATCTTCCTCTGTAACTGGTTCAGCACTAATGCCGCCACGTCTGCGTGGGGGCTGCCCCCCTGGCACGGGCAGTGGTGAAAGTTCTCCGTCTGCTTCACCTTCTGATGCAGCTGCTGCAGCTTGGGCAGCTTTGACTTCATCCTTAAAAAAAATGGTATGAAAAGCCACAAAGATTGAGAAAAGCTGCAGACCAATTAACAGACATGATCTACTAAATACACACATCAAAGGTGTAAAAAATCTTATTCTTAAATCCGTAAGTTATATCCATGTTGTTTGTTATTTATAGTAAATATTGAATATTGTGTTCATATATATATACATGGGCGGCACTTCTCTTCACTTCGAAGTGGCGGTGCTTGGGGGAGGCCTATGTTCAGCAGTGGACGTCTTTCGGCTGTAATGATGATGCATGGGTGGTAATAGGAATACATAATATACATTGACTAGATCTAGGTATTTTTATAACATCATCAAATACCAAATTGACACTTTTGGTAACAAAAATTTATTAAATCTGGTTTAATTTTTTCAAGCGCCTAGTAGACTGACTATCACTCAGTGGTAGGCAATGTCTATGGGAGATATAATAACATGCGTCGTGAAAAATATGTCTACTTGCCTTCATACTCAGGGTGGGTTTTATCATATTTGGCGTGTTATTCGAAATAAGAACTGTGATCGACTGTTATTTTCAATATTATTATTCAAAATGATTGTACTTGCAGAAGCCTAGGTTATGGTAAATGCCACTGTTATATATTAGTATGACTGCATTCGACGTTTTCAGCAACTTATCATTTAACAAATATATGAGTAATGTGACAATTGAGGAAAATATACATAATATTACTGAAGAAGTATTTTTTTTCCTCAACAGGTATTTATTGTCCTTATTATGTTATTATTGGTTAAATATTCTCTTCGATTACAGGAGTGTTAGAATGCTTTCAAATTATTAATCCTACTGAAAAACACTACGTGAAGGTTTTCACACCTTTTTAAGGCGCGACATGTCGCGCGACCTGTCGCGGAGGCGATTCTGCGATATATCGCGACGCAACACCTTTCACACTGGCGCGACCACTCGTGCGCGAATCGCGGGCGATTCGCGCGCGACTTCATGGAGAGGCGCGACAGCTTTTAGTACATTTTGTATGGCGTCGCGGCGATATCGCGGCGATTTCGCCGCGAATTCGCTGCGACGCGGCGACGCCATACAAAATGTATTAATAAGCTGTCGCGCTACTCGACGCGGCGCGACCGTGTCGCGGCGCGGCAGGTCACTCCTGTGTGAAGTGTCGCGCGCGTTTTCATAGAAATTGTTCTACGGATATAAATCGCCGATTCGCGCGCCACCGTCGCGTCGCGCTAGTCTGTATGAGCCTTTAATCGACGAAAAAATACGGAGGAGGGTTCGATTTCAAGGTATTTCAAGCACCAATAGGGAATATGCATGTACTTCAAAACTCTTTCATTATTTAAATATGCATTGTTTAGGAGTCAAGAAACATATTGCAATATTTTATACATTTTTAATGAATTACTACTACTATTTAACAATTTCTTATTTTATGTTACGTTTTTCCGGTGAAACGGATCGCAAACGCGAATCGCGTCGTCTTCTAAAATTACTATATTATCTTAGAAAACTACTTGAATTCTCACCAAGGTAACATACCTTAAAGTAAGTGCTTTTTCTGTTTGAATAAAGCATAAATAATGATTTAATTTCCACGGTTTGGGGCTAAAACAGAGATGTCAGCAAAGCAGTATCGTGCCAAGAGACGTCACAATGTGGCCGCGACAGTAACGCACAACTGTAGTACGATTTTTCTAAAAAAAAACCTAATGTTTTTTCGTCTAAAAAAAAAAAAATTCCATTGTTTCACTCAAATTGCTAATAATGATGATTTTTGCAAAAACAAAGAATTTATAGCTTCGGGGCACTATGAAAAATAAAAATCGCAGTGCCTTGAATTTTTCAGGGATTTTAGCGGACACTTTGTGGTTGAAAAATTACCGACGATATCCTACGTTCATCCATGTTATCCAAAGTTATCCAAATATCTTTTTTTCAGTCAAAGCTCAAGCAAGCTCAGCTAGCTTCAATACAAAAAAAAATGTCGACAAAAGCCATTCACGGTATCTTATAGAGATTGTTGTGTAATTTTCAAAACCCTCCTTTGATTTCCTATACAATCATTATTTCCAGAGTTATTGATTGTCAAAGTTAAAAAGTTACTTTTTTGCTTTGACTGACGATAACTCCGCGGCAAATCATCGTATATTAAAGGACATTAAATTTTTTAGTCAGCCAAGACGAAATCGAGGCGGCTCTCAAACAGCTTAAAAATGGAAAAGCCCCTGGTGAGGTCGGGATTACGACCGAGCTCTTGAAAGCGGGAGGAAGTCCTGTACTGAAAGAGCTTCGGGAGCTCTTCAACTCTGTCTTGTTCTCTGTGAGAACTCCAGAAGCGTGGCGACGGAGTGTGGTCGTACTTTTGTTTAAAAAGGGGGATAAAACCCTTTTAAAGAACTACAGACCCATTTCGCTCCTAAGCCACGTATATAAGCTGTTTTAAACAGTCGTCTCAAATCGTCTACCGCGGAGACTCGACGAGTTTCAGCCACCAGAGCAGGCCGGGTTTCGTGGAGGATACAGCACCATAGACCACATCCGCACAGAGCGGCAGATTATACAGAAAGCCGAGGAGTATAGTCGGCTGCTGTATCTTGCGTTTGTGGACTATGAGAAGGCTTTTGATTCTATCGAGACCTGCACCCTAATTGCGAAACGCACAATTTATCAGAATCTGAATGGGATTGAAGATTATTTCTAAACCATTGCGTCATTTGTTCGAATAAATTGTCGGCTCAGCAACGTAAATAACGCAATGAATGTTGTTTAACTATGAGTTCGAGAATACGTTTACCTTGGGCAAACTCTGCAGTTTGGTAAGAACAACCTTGAGAAGGAGGCTAACAGTAGAATTCAGCTGGGCTGGGCAGCATCTGGGAAGCTTCGTCGAGTCTTCTCGTCGCGTATTCCACAGAGCCTAAAGACGAAAGTCTTCAACCAGTGCGTCCTACCTGTTATGACCTACGGAGCCGAAACGTGGACACTCAAGGTACGGCTGGTCCGCAAATTTAAAGTCGCTCAGCGAGCTATGGAACGAGCAATGCTTGGAGTATCTCTGAGGGACAGAATCCGGAATGAGGTGATCCGGCAGATAGCCAAAGTTGTCGACATAGCTCATAGGATTAGCAAGCTGAAGTGGCAATGGGCCGGCCACATTAGCCGTCGAACCGATGACCGTTGGGGTAGACGTGTTCTTGAGTGGAGACCGCGAATCGGCAAACGTAAGGTAGGACGCCCTCAGGCTAGATGGAGCGACGATCTTCGCAGGGTGGCTGGTAGCAGCTCGATGAGAGTTGCCGAAAATCGAGCTAAATGGCGTGCAATTGGGGAGGCCTATGTCCAGCAGTGGACTGCTACAGGCTGATGATGATGCAATTTTTTAAAAGAGCTTTTGAGTGAAAATATAGTAATTTAAATTATTTAATGAAATAAATCAGTTCATTTTATAGTAGACCCCCCCACACCCGCTATCTATTGTTATCAAGTCTGCGGCACTTGTTCCTGGTTCACTTTCACACACACAATATGGACACTAAACTTGCTGCCAGCATGGAGGACCTCGAGCAGTTGTTTTGCTCCCGGATGCAGGAATATGAAGCGAAATTGCAGCAGGCTACCACTGGTACCACTTCACCTTCACCAGACATTGCTTCTATTGCACGTGAGTTCTCAGAGTTTAAGCTGTTTGTCTGTCAAGCACTCTCCACATTAAAAACTCAAATTGATCTGCTGGCTGCTGGGTTTGATAGACATGAAACCATCATGCGAAGAAAGGTCCTGCTGTTCCATGGTGTCCCAGAGAAGGATAATGAAAAGTTACTCGACGTGGTCCACAACATCATATCCAACCAAATTAAGTTGACAGAGGTATGTAAGGACAAGAATGTTATCCATGTTTGTCATAGACTCGGATTCTCACAGCAAAAGGCCCGACCCATACTAGTACGATTCTTCAAAATGGAGCACCGGCAACTGGTGTGGGAAAGCAAGAAAGCTCTCAAGGGTACTGGGATCACCATCTCCGAGTTCTTGACACAAATTCGGCATCGTGTGTTTGCAGCAGCTCGTAAGCATTTCGGTATGCCAAATTGTTGGTCCATGGAAGGCAAGATTGTTGTTATTTGCCCAGACAAATCCCGCCGAAAGATCGAAACGGCGGGCGAACTTCACGATCTGATAGCCAAATTCCCGTCTTGTTCAGTCGACACCGGGGATTCTGCGCAATCTGAAGAACCCGTATCTCCTAAAGCCGCAACCTTGGATACTCCTGCTAAGAGAACGAGGAAGACGCGTCTGCGCAAGTAATACATTCGTCATTGTTTTTGTCAGTCCATTTACTGCACAACTTCTCAACTTGGCCGTTTTGCATGTTAACAATCTTCATGGGCCGGTATTTAAATAAGTAATTTAAAGCGTCTCACTGCTAATCATTTCAATTTTCATTTTTATTAGTGCCGGTATATACGTAAACTTTTATTTTTGGAGTTTAAAGATCTTTTGTCAAAATTGACAGTATGACGGATGTCAATGTCAGTGTCACAGCTCCTACTCATCCGCCTATGTGTCGCGTTCCATTTTACGTACAGTGCGATGTTTTCATTTTATTTTATTTTTTCTATTCTGTTGTGTAACTTGGTTTATTATTGTAAAATTTCTGCCAATATACCAGCGAGTGGGGGAGGTTTTTCTCAAAGGAAAATCGATAGTTAATTAGTGTAATTTGTTTTGTATTTAGTTATTATAATACTCTTGTAGTTTACATATTTATATTATTTTTATATTAATATTATAATTTTGGTATATTTATGGATGACGTAGCTGATCTTAACGACAGCTTCTTCTCGTGCTCTTCATCTACTAGTTTTGCTAGTGCGGATAGTGTCTCTTCCTTACCTCTTACTTTGAATGATAAAATCTCTTCCCTTTTCTCCAATGACCCTAAGAATCTGCATATTGCTCATATAAATGCTCAGAGTGTTCCTGGTCACTATTCTGAACTTCTGGCATCCTTTAGTAGTGCTCACCTGGACGCGCTTTTGATATCGGAATCCTTTTTGAAGCCGTCTCTCCCCTCTACTCAATATTCACTCCCCGGCTTCGTCTTGATCCGCAATGATAGGACCGGCAAAGGTGGAGGAGGTATTGCTATCTATTTGCGTGCTGATTTACCTTACAGGGTGGTTAGTTCATCTCCTTCAAGGTATTCTGAGTCGGCTGAACACTTGTTTCTTGAAGTTACTGTTCATCACACAAAAGTTTTGCTAGCAGTGCTTTACAGTCCTAATCTTCACATTGACTACTTCAGTTCCCTCGATTCAACTCTCAGCGATCTTTGCCCCATGTACGAGCACGTTATTTTAATGGGTGATTTTAATACTTGCTTGATTAAAAATGACTCTCGCTCCCTTAAGCTCCTTTCACTCTTGTCTTCTTACAATCTTCAAGTTTTGCCTCTTTCTGCAACTCACTATTTTCCTAACTGTACACCCTCTTTCCTAGACCTTATGATCGTCTCCTCTCCTAATAATGTTTCTTACCATGGTCAACTTACAGCTACTTTTTCATACCACGATCTCATTTATCTCTCATATCGCATCCGTGTTCCCAAGCGTAAATCTCAGTTTTTATATCTCCGTAACTACAAAGGCATAGATTTGGAGGCTTTGCAGCGTGATGCCGCCAACATTGATTGGACCCCTCTGATCGAGAGCGATAACATCGAGGATAAGGTGAAATGTTTTAATGCAACCGTCCTCGCCTTATTTGATCAGCATGCCCCTATCCGACGTGTCAAAGTAAAACATAACCCAGCACCTTGGATAACGCAACAAATTAAAGTGCTTATGGGTCGTAGGGATAAAGCCAAGAGCAGATACAAGCGCAGACCTTCAGAACTGAATCTCTCTTATTACAAATCCTTGCGTAATCGCTGCAGTCATCTGTGTCAAGATGCTAAGAGACGCTATTTCCACGATCAACTCAAAAACCGCAATTCTTCCGATGTTTGGAAATTCCTCAAATCTGTAGGCATAGGCAAGTCACCTGCTAACCAGTGTAAGGATGTGAACCTTAATGATCTTAACAAACATTTCTCTCTCCTTCCCTTTTCTCTAGATCCGTCTGTCAAAGCTACGACACTACAGAGTCTTGCTAGTTTGCCGTTACCTCAATGTTCTCACTTTGAGCTTAGCAATGTTACTGAGGATGACGTTAAGAAATCTGTTCTTGCGATTACTTCTTCAGCAGTCGGTAATGATAAGCTGTGTTCAAGAATGATAACTCTTATCCTTTCCTCTTTACTTCCTGTTCTCACTCACATATTCAATCACTCATTTACCTCTTGCTCCTTTCCGTCAGTCTGGAAACAGGCTCATATTATACCTTTACCTAAAACTAATAACCCTACCTTATTAACCCACTTTAGACCTATTTCTATTCTTCCATTTCTCTCTAAAGTTCTTGAGCACATAGTTCATAGACAAGTATCATTTTTCTTGGCGTCAAACTCGTTAATTTCTCCTTTCCAATCCGGCTTTCGCTCAGGTCACAGTACTGTAACCGCGCTTCTTAAGGTAACTGACGACATCCGCTGGGCAATGGAGAATAAGTCCCTGACTGTTCTCGTATTGCTTGATTTTAGTAGCGCCTTTAACTCTGTGGATTTTGACATTTTACTAGGTATCCTCCAATCTATAAATTTCTCTTCTCCTTCCTTAGCCTGGTTCAGTTCTTATCTCCGAGGACGCTCTCAGTGTGTTCGCCTGGAGGACTCCTTCTCTGATTGGTGTTGTCTCACTGAGGGTGTTCCCCAGGGTAGTGTTCTCTCTCCTCTTCTTTTTTCTATTTTCATAAACTTTGTTACCACGGTTATTTCCTCTAGTTTTCATCTTTACGCAGATGACTTGCAGCTTTACCGGCATTTTACTGTAACTGACGCGGACTCTGCACTTGCTGCAATGAATCGTGACCTGGCTTGCATCAGTGTTTGGGCTAAGTCATTTGGTTTGCAAATTAACCCATCTAAATCTCAGGCCATGATCATAGGCAGTAGATTTGTTCGCAATGCGGCTGATGTTGCATCTCTGATACCTTTGTATCTAGATGGTGTTCGTATTGACTACACAGAAACCGCTAAAGATCTGGGTGTAGTTATTGACTGCAATCTTTCGTGGCGTGCTCAGGTAAATGAGGTCAGTCGAAAGGTACATTTCTCCTTTCATTCGCTGAAATGCCTTCAAAGTCTCTTGCCCTTGAAAACTAAAATTTCTTTGGCACAAACACTTATTCAGCCGATTATAGATTATGCTGACGCGTGCTACTTGGATGCTACTGAGGAGCTATTAAACAAGCTTGAGCGCCTGCAAAACCTGTGCATTCGCTTTGTTTTCGGTCTTCGAAAGTATGACCATGTTTCTCACCTTCGCAAGGAACTCAAGTGGCTCCCAATCCGCCTTCGCAGGAACACTCGGATTTTATGTCTCCTCTTCAACCTCCTACACAACCCGTCTTACCCTTCCTATCTGCGTGAACGTTTTTCTTACGCTCGCCCTAGCGATGCACTGTGCAGATCACACCTTAGATCCCTCCTTAAATCCCAACCCCATAAAACCAGTTATTATTCCTATTCCTTCTCTGTTCATGCTGTTAGATTGTGGAACTCACTTCCGCCTAGCATTCGAGATCTAAAAACTATTTCCCTTTTCAAATGTCGAGTAAAAGAGCATTACCTTTCCTCATAATTGTGTGTATTTATGTATATATTTACGTTTATTTTTATATTTTAGCTTTATGTATTTATTTAAGTATATGTTAATTTCTTGCATTATATATGTATAAGTATATTTTAGTTTAAGACTTCACATATTCATATCTCTCTTCTTGTTTTCACACACTATTGTCTACATTTCTTTTTCATTTCTCCTTTCGCAGGTCTGCTGGAAGAAATTTCTTAAGAAATAAGCAGTACCTTTGTACTCAATTGTATTAATATGCCTTATCACTCTGTTTTTTTACTGTGTGTACATAAATAATAAAATAAATAAATAAATAAATAAACAATGGAAAAAAATATTGATTTTTTGCCGAACGATCATTTTCCTCGGAGTTACAGCTTGTTGAAAATCACCCAAAAACTTGGATTATTTTTAATGTCCTTTAATTTTTGTGACTAGTGTATTAAGATAAATAAATATTATTATTATTTTTTTTAGTTTTAAAGTCAATATTAATATAAGTTCTGCTAGTATATTTAGTAAATTTTTAAATTTATGTGATTCAAAGTTAGACCAAATGAATATAGCCTAAACTATATTTAGATGGTATACTGGGTGACGACGTCGCGGCAGGCCGAGACGAAGATGGCGGGACGAGGTTGACTCCTAGCGAACGGACTGGCCAATACTAGCAAAAGACAGAAATGTGTGGAAAAGGGAGAGGCCGTTGCCCTGCAGTGGGACAATATAGGCTAGTTAGATTAGATAGATACTGGGTAGTAACTAGGAAGTCTAACTAAAAGAGTATGCAAATCTAGAACAAGATAGTGTGACCCCCTTGCAACAATTATCTCACGTTTCCACAACGTAATAAAATTTTGGCGGGATTTTTCCGACCGGGATTGGGTCTTCAAGGCACTGTGTTTTTTCGACGCGCTGGGATGCACTCTGTTGGATTCTTAATGCTTGATTCAACACCGAGAGTAGGAATCCAGAGCGTGATTAAATCCCAACGCGATATTTTTACGTTCGTGCGAACGTGGACTTAACACTAGAAGTGCAGGCGTCCCAAATTTGACCTATTTCGATGTTCTTCCTGCTCTAATTAATATTTTATTATGCATATAATTGTAACTTTTTATGACTTTTCAAGAAATATGATGATTATTATTATTTATTATTTACACAAGACTTCAACCACGTATTTGCTATATACATATTTTTTTATCCAAATTAACCTCAGTCAGTAAGTTCAGCGCTTCTAGTGTTAAGCAGGTGTATTCCTGATTCAAAAGATTGTGATTCTGTGATGCCATATCTGTTAGGTTCGCGCATTATATTTTAGACTAGCTGTGCCCGCGGCTTCACCCGCGTGGTGTTCAGAAAGCCAATTGTTACTCCTTATAACGTCAGCTATCTGCCAATGAAAGTCCAGTCAAAATCGGTCCAGCCGTTTCAGAGATTAGCCGGAACAAACAGACAGATGGACAAAATTTAAAAACAATGATTTTTGGATGTAAGTACCATATATACTTTCATATGCATTTAGTGAAAAACTGTTAATTCGAAATTACAAACAAACACTTCAATTTTATTTATTTGTAAGTATGTATAGATAGATATAATTCATCATATAACCTGACACTGACCTGCAAATTTCAAAAAACGCAAATGAATCCCAGGAAGTATCCGTCAATTTAAAAGCGATAAGGCACATTTGACCAGAAGAGTCAGTGCAAGGAGTGATTTGAAAAGAAAGGGCGAATTCCAATGTGTAGGTGAGTGGCGTGCCACATGCCGGTGGAGCCTTCTCATCTGGACGTAGGAAGACTGATTGCATGATACAATCGGAAATAAAAATCTGTAGGCGTTGTCATACCTACACTATGTACCCCACACAAATTCCTATATCAGTGCTTGCTATAACAGTGACAAAAAAAATCTAACATCATCAATATACACAAAATGAATTAAATACATATTATTGAAGCAAACAAAAAAAAACTAAAAAATACAAACATAGAACCTCTTCTTATTTTAAGTTTGTTAAAAATTGGTTTATTTTCATAGCAATATGTGATCCATTTTTCTGAAAAAATATTTTTTTTAAACATATTTTCCTGGGGCAGTACGGTGAAATCGGAATCCATAAGAGATACAGTTAAAAAAACAAAAAAGATCAGCTCTCTTTATTTTCATGAAATTTAATTGTTTTGGTCAAGCTTGTAAAATGGGTAATGATTACCAATATTTTTCAGAATGCTGGGTCTTTCCCTCAGTTTCATGTACGGATCATTTCATTCTACCAGAAGCAAAATTCTGGACAGCAGACCTTGGTCAAATTTTATAAAATATTCTTTTACAATTTGTATTAACGTTTTTTGAAAATTCATTCCCTAAGGGTTCAAAAACATATGGGATAAAAGTTTTTATAGACTTCCTCATTTTTGCCAGTGACAAAACCCAACAGAAACACAGCCCAATTTTGTAAATGCAAAGTAACTCCTGACAGCGTGTAACCTTTTCACGCCAGATTTGGATGAAATTTGGCACATGGAAAGGCCATGGCTTGGGTTTTTTAAATAGGATACTTCTAGTCCCAGAAGTATGTTCCTATGGAGAAATTACCAACTTTCACACGGCCGAAGTAGTAGTTAGTAGGTATGTAACAAGTGGCACAAGATGTCAAGATGATATAGTACTTACTGCTTAGACATTCTATCATAATTTAGATTCATTGTTTAGTTGAAATTTAACAACAAACAACTTATTAAATTGTGCAAGAAATACGAGGACGCAGTCGTCGGCAACCAGTCGTTGCTCATGACTTCGCCTCCATGTATTTGAAGTTCATGTTTACAATTTAACGAAGATGAAAAAAGCCTGTGTCGTTATCCCGGTCCCAGGCTATTTACCCGTAAAATTTCAGAATCTTATGTTATGACGGCATTTATATAAATATTATCAATATGGAAGTAAAGTTGAAGTACGAAGATCCCAATGCAGTACAAGATCTGAACACAGTTTTTTCACATTTAGGTTTACTAATAATCATAAGCATAACTTAACTCACCCGTTCTAATTTTTGAAAATACTGTCTCAAAAAAGTCACAGGATTTTCAGGTTTGTTTACACATAACTGCACTATACAATCTTTTATTATTAACGAAATATTGTGACTCTGAATGTAGCTTTCACACTCATGTAAACATTGTTCTTCTTCCATTTTTTATGCCACAATCTGAAAATAAGAGTGTACCGTCATAGACACAATATGACGAATAAACCTTTCGTTGTTATTTACAATCGGAAACGGGATACGATACTAATATAATAAACAAAAAAGTTAAACTCTACGAATTATTGTAAATTATCTTGCTTGCTTTTTTCTTAAATGTTTTTTTTTTTGCACTTGAATGACGGCTGCTGAGGCCTTTGAGATGGAAGCGTCAGAGTAACCCGCGAAATTCAAATTTTCTTCATCAAATCAGCCTATCGCAGTCCACTGCCGGGCAAAAGCCTCTCCCATGCTGCACCAAAACTTATCCTCCACCTTCCGCATCCAGTCTGTCAAATTTTCTTACGTTTTTGGATTTTTTTACTTTTTGTTAGGTCATTGTCAAGCTATATTTTGAACCTTTGAACATTCGCGACTGTCTCACGTAAGTATTTACAGAATTAAAATCATCATTACAACCCACTAAGTTTCATGAAAAAGTAATTCAATGCTGCGTTTCCTCACCCCAAGTGAGCTAGGGTGCTACGCACTCTACAACGCAGCCCCCTGGTGCCGGTCCGCTTTTGCGGACCCCGTCTGGTCTAGCAACAGCGAGTGATAGTGTTGAACTTACCCCGAGACGTCTAAGAGGGGAGCACGTGGAACATCACTTGTCACCACCTAGGGTCCTATATGATAGGGGGCGGCGGACGACCCCTAGTCCACCTTCCCTGGACCTATTTAAGAGGGCCGGAAGAGGGCATTATCTGCCATCTGCCGACACCCAGTGCGCCTGCTGCAAGCAAGGAGAACACTCGATAACTCCCTCTCCCTTCCCTTCAAATATCTCGGTAACGTGACACTTTGGGATACCGTAACATTTTTTGTTCATCTAGGTAACCTCTATCCATATATACCACTATCATCGTACACCGCAATTTCGAAAAAAAAATATTAAAATAATGGTGGTGGGTCGATTTGGCAGCTACCATACAAAAAAGTTCGAACCCTTTCAGATTGCCTCAAACACCTACCCAAAAATGTCTACTAGATGTCCTACTATTATACGTACAAACTATAAAAGACTGATAGGTATTGGGTCCTGCTTTAATAAAAATTGAGAGATCCTTCAGTATGCCGACGATATTGTTTGTATGAGATAAACTCCTCCAATTCTTCCATTGCTGACGCGTCGTCATCTTTGTGCCTTTCTCTGGATTCTTTGAATCAATGGCTTTTAAGTATTGCCTTGGTTCAGTCTAAATGCCTTTGAATCATCTCAGGTTCTCTATCTCCTTGGTTAACGCATTGCAGGTTGAGTGTGCTAAACCTCCTCTGACCATAAGACGACGGCAGTATCTTGTCTCCTATTTTTGACGTGACAACGTCTTATTATTCGATGGAGCCGGCTGCACGCACGAAAAAACATGACTCATGCGGCGTTACCTCCCTCTGAGGCGTTCCATTTAAGGTTTGAAGTGCAAGCGAGAGCGCGCATCAGTATTTTCTTATGACGTTGTCACGTTCAACTATCGTCAGTAAACTGACTTTACAGACAACCGATTTTGTCTAGGTTAATACCTATGTAGGTTTTCCAATCCTCTTATAGACAAATTTTACGGGTTAGATTCCTTATCCAAAAGCTTAAAGTATTGGAAAAATAAAGAAATCGCATTGATCCTTTCGATAAATTCTAAAAGTATTCCCGATTGTTCAGTATTCCAAATTACCCCTTTTTAATTTCACTATGAAGTTTTAACTTACATTCCAAAGATTGTTTTTGTTTCCAATTATTTTTTTACGTATGCTTTGAAATGAATAGATCTTAACCATATTGGAGCTGCGGTCTATTACCAAAGATCTGCAATAATTTTACAGTATTTGGGTACATATTTTTCCCATTGACAGCTTGGATGAGGACAGTTGAGGATGAGTTCTTTGATGTCCTGTGATTATTCTATCTGTGTTTTTATATTATTCATATTAATTTGTCTGTTAGCCTATATAACATGTAAATATTGCAGAGTAAAACTCCTCTAGATCAAGTAGTGTGTAATGCTTTATTTTATTCATAATTTAATAAAACGTGGAATATTGTTACTTTTCACATTTTAAATTATGGTGTGTTTTATTTTATTTTTCGAATTTTCTAATGGACCCCTAAAACTGCAATCTATGTTTTTTCCACTTGAATTTAGTGATTTCTAGTGGTGTAGTACACCCTATCCAATATCTTAAAATACTCTTAGGCACACCTGCCGCGCCGCTACCTCGGGGCTAGCACGCACTGCCTTGCGGTAGAACGCGTACCAGACGGTAGAATAAACGCAATCACGTGTCTACGAACTGTGGCGAAGAAAACGCACGTTTTAAAAAAAAAACAGGTTAAACAAATCCCTAGACTGTCTTAATGCCTATTTAATAATATTGATTTCGTAACTAAAAAATAAATTTGGATATTACTACATGAGCGGTTTCTCGGTGCGTTTCTTTCACCGCAGTGCGCGGTACTTCATATATCTCTATGTGATACAAAATACATGCGGCGGACCCGCCGCAAATCTGCAGCGAGAGGTCCACTGTGAATCAAACGCAAGCGTTTTTTTCACCGCAGTGCGTGCACTTCTACATAAAAAGCTCGGCAGTGCGCGCTAGGCCTTAAGGCGCATTCACACATGCCAAGTGGCACGGCCGGCAGCCAAGCCGGCGGCGGCCTGGCCGCCGGCACGCGCATCTTTTACCTGCGGCACGCGCGGCTTTTGGTTGCCGGCGGCAGTTGGCTTGGGGCTTCGATACGGAGTGGTAGTGTTGTGAGAAAATATTTCGTATTCATATTTAACATCATTTCGTATAAATAACGAAATGACAGAATTTAACTGGGATGATAGATAGTGCAGTACTTTTGTTAGTTCCAATCCTACGTACACGACTAACTTCGACGATAGTCAGAAGTTTATTTCACTACTGCGAAAATTGCAACCGCATCTGCACGCCGCCGGTAAAGCCGGCGGCAAATTCAGCGGCAAGGCAGCCTGAAAGCTAGCGGCAAACCCGGCGGCATGTGTGGATGCACCTTAAGCCTCTTTAATTCTGCCGGGGTCGCGTGATTGTTCGAAAGAGATACCGTGACCCTGGCACATGGGCAACTGAAGGAACACGGGTGCGTTTGAGTCAGTAAAAGTCTGACACGCCCTCCCGCTCCGCACAGAGAAGTCATTTGATGATTTTCCATCAAAAAAAAAAGCCTCTAATTTTTCTAACAAAAAAATAGTTTCTGACGTTGGTTGTCTATGACTGGCCATCGACTCTGTCAGTCTCTATATTCTGCTTGTTCAGCGTCAGTCTTTGTCACGCAAGGAACTTATAGTCACGTCTCTTGTCTTGGTTCAGCCGGAGTATCAAGTGTATTCTGTGGTTGTCAGTCCGTGATGTGAACTGTGATTGTTGCTTTGACATAATCTGTGGTTCTGTTAATATCGGTCGAAGATGGAGGCCGCTGAATCTGAAGCCGGTGTTAAAACTCATTTGAATAATGTTTTATCAGACGACGAAATCGCTAATTTACCTACTGATGTTGCGGCGAAACTCAATTCATATATTGATTCAACATTTGAAGATTATTTAACATCCAAAGCGCTACTTGAAAGTAATAGGTCCGACATAGGTAAGTAAACCGGTGTTTCGTGACGCTTTCATTCAATGCTTCATTTTCGTTCCAACGAAATACTTAAAATCTTTTCTTTTTTTTTTAAGTTCCTGTTTGTCTGTTTTCTTTATTGGTCATAATTACACACGTTTTACTTTATTTTGTATTTCTTACTCATTAATATTGTTCTTAAATTTATTTTTATTGTTAGTGTATTGTAACCCTAATTTTCTACGTTCTAGATCAAATTTTTCTTATCTGAGTTCTATGTGGGTAGTTGTTTAAAATATAACTGTGTGTGATGCTGATTTGCTGAACTTAAATGCATATTTTACTGGTATGTTAAACATGCGGCCCAAACAGAACTGAAGTTTGGTTGATACATAACTATTCATACTTGGTGAAGTTTAGGTATTTCATTTTACATCATACCTACATACCTGCAATGGAATACAGTTATAAGTCGAAGTATTCAGGGTGTGTTTATGAAATACAGATTCTTTTTTTGGGGACAGTTACCTAAGAACAGCTTTTTGTTGCTACAATGTTTGCAGTTCCTGCGACTTCCAAATGGTATGCAAAAAAATTATTTCATATGATGTAATTAAGCATTCAAAATGCTTTGTTTGACCATTGTAAGAGTCAATCTTGCCCTACCATGTTTTCAAGTAGTAAAACATTTGCTGTTCTATGTAAGAAGGTTTAGTTTCTGCACTTAGTCCTTCAGGTGGGCCATTGTATGTTGGCCATGGCAGCTCGACTAATCCATACTAATGATATTGTTGGATGTTGTTGATCCTGAATTGCACTACCCTAGTCAATCACTGGTTATCTTCCATCATTGGATATCTCACTAATAAAGGTGTCTGATTTAAAATCTAAATAATCAAAATCAATTTAATACAGTAATAGCATCTTAGTAATATTAACAGTAGTCACTCAGGACGAGGTTGATCATTAATGTACATTGTGATGGTAATATAATTCAGGGTGTTTCAAGAAATCCCAGTCATTTTTTCATAACTATCATTTAGTAAATAGGTATTAAATTAACTTTGATAGTGAGCTTATAAGTCAACACTCCCTTTATTTAACATCAATGTATATTGCTTGTATAGTTTTTTTTGTTGGAAAGAGGTGACCCTCTTACTCTCGACTTACTTTCAGGACAGGTTGCCGGGCTCTCTCTAAATCACCTAAGATGTCTTGAAGGTGTTTTCCCGTCGTGTTATGCAATATGATTGAATTTATGTAAAGTCTTTGGTATCAAAAGTCTTCGGGCCCACTGCATAGGACATTTTTCAAGATATCAATTCGCGCAGTCACACTTATAGTGCTTTTTATGGTGGCAGAAAACTACTCACTAATTTCAGAGGTAGTCTTGTATCTTCTTATTAGTGTGTCGATGCCAATTCAAATTTGAGTCAGCCTTGAATTTCCCTACAAGTCTGGTCCTTTATGTAGCGTCTATCAACTACTGTTCATAATCAGCCTATATTGTTCGTTTTGCTGGGACACAGGCCGCCTCTAGGTGAGAGGGAGTGGGCCATAATGTACTACTTGGGCTCTGTGCGGGTTGATAGATGTCATTTGTGTTTGAATTTTTGGTTCTAGGACATGCTGGTTTCCTCACAATGTTTTCCTTCACCGTTTTGAGAGCAGTTCTCAGGCTTCTCTTTCCTACAGACAATAAAGTAATATCGTTATTATGTTATTTATCATCGTCGTCCGTCGAAAATTACACCCATGAACATGAATTTGCAAACTTTCGAAAGCAAAATGCAGTTTAAATACCCCGCCTCGGATAGGATAGCTTTTATTTTAACCATAAATACAGAAATAAGAGGTTTTTTTTTTTGTCTGGGTACAAATAAATAAAATTGGAGTGTCTGTTTTTAACATTAAGATTACCACTTTTTACTAAGTGTATATGGATGTATACACGACACGATACATATACCAAAACAACATTTTTTACAATTTTTGTCTGTCTGTCTGTCAGTTTGTTCCGGCTAATCTCTGAAATGGCTGGACCAATTTTGACGGGGCTTTAACTAGCAGATAGCTGATGTAACAAGGAGTAACTTAGGCTACTTTTATTTTAGAAAAAATAAATAATAGTTTAAAAAAACTATAAACATGCTGAATTTTGAGACGTATGTCAGCGTAGTTTGTGACGTATGTCAGCGTAGTTTTCAAAGACAGTTTTTATGAAAAAGTTTTAGTTAAATACCACGCGGACGAAGTCGCGGGTAACAGCTATTACCTTTTTGCTATTACTTTTTAGTTTGGTTTTCTATGGAAGCGTGTTTTTTAGTTTTTTAAACTTTTATTTATTTTCTATTTTTTAGGGTGTTTCGAATTTTGAGACGTATGTCAGCGTAGTTTGTGACGTATGTCAGCGTAGTTTTTGTAATTTAAATGAATTTCTTAGTAGATATCAGAGATTTAAAAAGCCTGGGCAGAGCAGCTGGCGGGTCGTACGTCCGTCCCGTCTATCCGTTGGCAGCGGCCGGGTAGTACAGGATAAGTAGGATTGTAATTCATATTACTTTGGCTTCGTAGTAATTGCGAATATCATGTGTGTGTTCTTTATACTCAAAATAAACCTAATATTATTATTCCAAGTAAGAGACCGCGAAATGGCTTAGATGTTTAGATTTTTGGATGTTTGTTTCTCAATGATGCAAAGAGGGCCAAACGGACTTAAGATCGACTTTGGCACAAAGATATTTTATAATATCATGGATACGTAACAGATAGGATACCTACTTTATTCCGGTAGTAGGTTCCCGGGTGATATTTTCCGACAGCTATACGGGCCAAGCCACTGGCAAAAGTACTATTCCTATAATTATTTTCGGTGTCTGGTAAATGATTGAGTGTCTGTATAGGTAAAATAGGAGCGTTAAGAAAAACCAGGAAGACTTATATTCAACTAAACCAAGCCCTATGTCGCAGTCTTCTTACTCTGAATACTATTACTTTTATTTTAAAAACACCAACACACATGATTTTCTCATAAACTATGAATCCGAAGTAATATGAATTATAATCCTACTACTACTAATGCTACTATAATCCTACTACTATTATAAATGTGAAAATATGTATGATTGGGTGTTTGTTTCTCAATCACGCAAAAATGGCTGATTGGATCTCGGTAGTGCGTTCTCTTGCGTTAATTTCCGACATCCACGCGGGCGAAGCCGCGGGCAAAAGCTAGTATCAAATATTTTCTATCGCTCTGGGCAGAGCGGGAGGGCGTGTCAGACTTTTGCTGACTAAAACCCACCCGTGTTCCTTCAGTTGCCCATGTGCCAGGGTCACGGTATCTCTTTCGAACAATCGCGCGACCCCGGCAGGCATCGGTCCTAGCAGACCCCTTCAGTGTTGCTGACATGTCTTTGAGGCGCGCGTGGAACACTACGCGCCGTCGACCCGAGCCTGGTCCTTACCGGGCGGCGAGCTGCCCATTGCTCGCCACCCGCAAGCTCGCGCCTACGGTGGCCGGGAGTCTGCTATCGACTCCCCCTACGGTGGCCGGGAGTCTGCTATCGACTCCCTTGCATGCCCCATGAGGCAGAATGTAATAGGTTGGGGAAAAAGTTTCTTCGCATTTTTTAAGAAAATTCAAAACATTTTTTAATAAAGTTTATTTACATTTAACTAAAGTATGTAGGTACCATTTTGTTCGATAACTTTTTGCCATCTTGTAGGTAGGGACATGATCCCATTGCTATAGAAATTTTGAGACTTCTGGTCAAAATACCGCGACAAGTGGTTTTGGCAGTCCTCTCGTGATGTTAACCTGACACTGCCTTAAGAATTCTGAAGAGACCGAAACAGGTGGAAAGCTGAAGGTGCAAGGTCAGGACTATACGGCGGATGCATTAACACCTCCCAGCCAAACTCTCTTAATTTTTGTTGGGTGGCTAAAGATGTGTAAGGTCTAGCGTTATCATGATGAAAAACCACACCCCTTCTGTTGATTAATTCCGGCCGCTTTCTCTCAACTTCTTGCTTTAATCTCATCAGTTGTTCGCAGTAGAGTTCAGAATCGATGGTCCTGCCTGGTGGTAACAACTCATAATGAATAATGCCCTTCCAATCCCACCACACACACAGCATCACCTTGTTGCGAGTTAACCCGGGTTTCGCCACAGTCTGTGAAGCCTGACCGGCCTTTGACCACGACCTTTTTCGCACGTTCTTGTCATACGTGATCCACTTTTCATCACCAGTTATCAGCTTTAAAAATGGTTCGGTTTCATTACGTCGTAATAAAGAATCACAAATGAATACACGGTTCATTAGGTTTCTTTCAGTGAGCTCGTGAGGTACCCAAATGTCGAGCTTTTTTGTGTACCCAGTTTTTTTCAAATGCGCCAAAACTGTTTTGTGGTCAATTTCCAGTTCTTCAGCTACGTCGTAACTACTGGTATGCCGATCTTGCTCCACTTTTTCAAAAATGGCATCCATTTTATCCGTAATAGGGCGACCAGAGCGACGTGCATCTTTGACATCAAAATTTCCGGATTGAAAACGCTTAAACCAAATTTGTGCTACTCTCACAGACACTACACTAGGTCCATAAACATCGCATATTTTTTTCGCGGCTTGCGTTGCATTTTTATCTTTTTTGTAGTAAAATTTTAAAATGTATCGAATTTCTTCATTAAATTCACTCATCTCGACGGTACGAAAAACAAATGAAAATCACACATTTTCCTAATTTGAATTTGGAATTATGTTCTTTAAAATTTAAACTTTCAATGATACCAAAACCAGCCAGATACAAATAGTATAGCCAAAGAGATTTTATTACAAGTTCATACATACTATAATGCGAAAAGACTTTTTCCCCAACCTAATATTAGGATCCAAATTATTGTAACACCTATTGTATTAATTACCTACATTGCCTACATACCTATATGCAAATAAATAAACCTAAAGTTCATCAAGCCACCATAAAATCTGCTTCAGCATTCTCCTGCCCTCATCCCAATTTGAAGATTCTCAAGATTGTGTGGGGTGTGTAGACTCTACACAACGTCCCCATTTTTTTTCTGAGTCTTACCACCCCCCTTTAGGCCTGCAGCGCCCACAAGGGGGGGGGGGGCGATATCGCCCACTTTGGGAAAGGCTGGTCTAAAGGGTATAGCAGGTTAAGTATTGAGAATGTCCGCCCAGAGCCAAATGTAATGAATATGATATTGTTAAGTACGCTGCTCATTTGCATTACTATTTATGTAATTTTTGACTGCCGAGCTCTTACTGTCATTGAGTAACCTTGAAAAATTTCCTGATAAGTAACAGACAATTTTTTAAACTTTTTGTTCTCTAAAACTAACAGAGTTAGGAATGTGATTCCAAAGCCAAACTGTAGACAACATCATGACAAATATTACGTATATCGGTCTTACTTATTTTGCTAAAAATAAATATTTTTTTTGGCTATTATTAGTAAGTTCTAACAGAGTGACCACTTTAAAAAAAATCTCAGAAATAGCACTTAGTGTGTTGGTTTTACGGTTTCATCGAAATCGGATACCTGCAACATATTTAAAAAAAAAACAATGTTGCTCAGGTCCCTATATGTGACACTACACATTAGAGATGAGATATACCTGCCAATCTCCATACCCGGCCTTCAAGGTATGGGTATTGCCAAATACCTGGTACAAAAACCGGGTTTCAAAATACCTGTAAATATTTGGGTGTTATGATTTCGATAAGTAAACGTATGCGATGATTATGGCATACCTCCAACATTATGTAGGTACGACGTTTCAAGTAAGGGATATGAAGATGGTTATTAGTGAGTGCTAAATATTATATGCAAAATAACATTAATTTTATTTAAACTGACTAACTACAGTAGCTGCGTAGTTAAAAATCATTTTATTACACACAACATATTTTTAAGGAAGTCTTTGATATGATAAAAAATGTAATTCGTAATATTTTTTATGCAATAACATTATTACGTAATTATGTTCCTTAAGGACGTAAACATATTATGTATGTTTTTTCTAAGTGAATTAGATCGTCCGAACGTTCCTAAAGCACGAATGACGCTTCGGGTCCTGTCGTAAGCAGTCGGGTAGCTTCGGGTGGTTTCGGCGGACTGATGCTGCACAAACTGGCTGATACCTTGTGGTAGCGGTTCGTTTCGTATTAGCCTATACGTATGACGTCATACCTTCAAGGTATTTACCCAGTATTCCGGTCTGTACCCGGACTGCGTACTGGGAAGCACATACTTGGTATATATACCTGTACCAGTAAATACGCCTCACCTCTACTACACATAATTTTTAAATGATATGTTTAAGGACGCTATAACATTTTTGAATCGCTCAAATTTAGGTATCTGAGTCGGCACACAACAACATTACGCGCACGCACACACTGCAACCATTGTCTGCGCGATTTTAAACATTATTTAACTAATCTTGATACTCGAAGGTATTATTTATTTTATTTTACTAGCAGTGTTGAGTAAAATTAGTACCTAGTAAACTAACTTTACTTTCTGTATTTGGTGACAATTAATAAGTTTTATTACCATGATCTTTATGATTTTTGGATTAACGTATAATTTGTGAATTCAATAAAAAAAACGAGGTGTAACAATAAAAAACTTTAATAATATTTTTCGATAATAAACAAATATAACGGATTGTGATCGTAAACTATCGTTGAAAATATACAGGATATTCCCTAAAGAAAACTAAGCAAAAATTATGTGACGCCCGAACTCTCACCTTTGAGATTGGAGCGCGTACTCAGAATTTTTAGTACACAATAGGAAAATGTATACATTTTTGTATGAAGGCTGTTTTTGTACTCTATTATGTATTTATAATTCGAAATGACTTTGACATTTGGAGAGATGATGATTAACTACATGATTTTCAATTTATGTAAATAATTAAAGTTACGTTAAATATTTGGCTACATACTAGCATAATCCCCAAAATTGATACCCATGTCGACATTTCATCATAACAGTACATCCGCCATTTTAAATTAAAAATCAATGATTTCATAGTCCCTTTTGCTCCATGGTCCCTACCCCCAATATGGATACTAAAATTTTTATAAAAAAACAATACCCACCGTATTTGAATCAAATTTGGATGAAACATTCGTAATCTCTATCCTAAAATTACCCAAGTTGATAGCTATGCCCATTATGTATTTAAAAAAATTAAAATATTCGTCGTTTTGAATGAAAAACTTGTGGGGTCGGGGGATATCCCGTCAGGAAGTATGTTCCTAGTCTTTTTTTTTACTCCGAATGTAATTTGTATGGAGTTTTAGATGCTTCAGCACCTTCGAAAATCTTGAAAACAAACAAACTCTTCAGCTTTATAATATTAGTATAGATTAAGTATATCATGCTAAGTAACAAACCCAACTTTATTTCATAATAATGTTATGTTTCACAATTCAAGTATTGTATTTTTTGTTTTCGGTTTGAGTTTGTTACGCCACTTCTTCCCAGCTAAAGCACTAGGAAGTGGTGAAGGCGGGCGTGTTGGGGGACTGTTTTATGTAACTTTGAAATTCAAAAAGTGCTGACTCTCAGCCTACTTTGAATAAATGACTTTTGAGTTTGAATAATTTCTTGTATTTCTGTTATAGGGACCAGAGTAGCAACTGTAGAAGCTGAAATTCTTATAGTCACGTCAAAATATAACGATGCAGCAAAGAAGTTGTCATCTTCCGAAGAAACTATAACAGTACTTACAAATCAAGTTGAATCGTTGAATACGGAATTAGAAAAGGCCCGAGATAAAATAACCCGCTTGGAAAATGAAATTATTTCTCTCAAAAGTTCAAGAGATGCTGCTGTTGATGAAAGAAATGACTTGACACGAATAGTACAACGACGAGATACTGAAATTGAAAGATTAACTGCAAGGGAATCTGCTCTAGCCCAACAATTACATGCAGCGATAGATGCTAAATGTGAAGCCCTGGCATTAAATGATGAAATAAAAAGCAAAGAGCTTTCCTTACAATATCGCGAACAACGCATTGAACAAGAAAGAACTTTACTTAATTCACAAATTGCTGGCTTGACTGAGGAAGTAAATCGGCTAACTTCCGAACTACAAACGGGAAGATTAAACAATACCAGCCGCTCAGTGAACTTAGAAACGCAGTTAGCTGAAAAAACCGAAGAGCTGAAAGCTGCAAATGAAACTATAAGTGAGTTAAATGATGTAATAAAAAGTCTTAATAATAGAGCTGAAAGTCTTACTCAACGCTTGATGGAACAAAGAGAAATAGAAAATAAAATGACAGAAAATTATAAAAAAGAACTGGAAGCTAAAACTAAACTGGCAGACTTATTCAAAACATTGCATGATGATGCTGAAGCAAAAACGTTAGAGTTGACTGAAGGAATTGCAGAATTACAAAAATTGCTGAATGAAGCAACTGAAAAGTATGGTGAATTAGAAACACAATATAAACAAGCTGAACTGGATCATGAAGAATTAATGGAAAAGAAAAATGAAATCATAAGTTCTTTAAAGAATGAATTAGAACATGCAAATGACTTATTAAAAGCTGCTAATGCTCAAAATCTTGATATGGCTTTAAGTGATTTAGCTCCTTCGGCAGCAACAGCTAGTAAACTTTTGAAATCAGGTATGTCTCTCACTCAAATATACTCTCAGCTGGTTAAAGTTACTGATGAACTGACTCAAGAGAAGGAAAATAATAGACGCCTCAACATCACCATCAACTCAATTGTTAAGGAGTTGGAAGAAAAGGCTCCTTTACTACAGAAACAAAAACTTGAATTTGAGGAAGCTTTAGAAAGCAATACAGCATTGTCCCAGCAAATAGATTCTCTAGTAATTGAATGTAATAGACTTCGAGATGATTATAGTGAATCATCTAAAATAGCTAATCACTATAGTCGTGAAAATACAAAACTTAAAGGCGAATTGGCTGATTTAGGAAGACAAGTATGTTTTTTGTTAAAAGAAATAGAGCATAGTCGTGGAGGTCTATTACCAAATGGTGATCATGATTCCTCACAAACTGCATCCAACACCACTAATTCATCAGACTTAAGTTCATCAAGACTTATTTCTAAAACTTTAGTAACGTTTACTGATATTCAAGAACTGCAATCAAATAATCAGAAACTTTTGCGAATGATTCGTGAAATGACAGACAAGCAAGAAGAATTTGAACGCCATAAAGAACAATTTGAGAGTGGTGAAATGCAGAATAAAATAGAAACATTGAAAAATAGAGTAGTTGAGTTAACGGAAGCTCAAGAACGTCAAACTAAAATGGTAAATGGCCTTATCAGACAAAGAGACATGTTTAAGAAGCTTTACCATGATCATATGAAGGGGAAACGACATGAATTGTCAGTATCGGAGATCTCAGAGTTGGAAAAGAGTGGAATATATTCAATGGACACTGCACCTGAAAATATTACAAAGCATCATATTCCAGAAGTATCTTCATTTGAAATAAAATATAAAGAAACAGAGAAGCAATTAGAAATGTTGAAGGAAGAATATAAAACTTATAAAGAGGAAAAAGTTACGAATGAAAAAATGTTGTTTGAACAAATTGAAAATATGAGACATGAGATAGGAAAACTCACGGCTGCTAACAGTAAATGTGCTTCGACTTCAGAGTATAATAATGAGAGACTTAAAATTTTGCAAACTAATATCACAACTTATAAAAAACAAATTTCTTCCTTAGAAGAAAAGAATAAAGCATATAATGCAACCATTGCTAAACATGAAGTTTCTTTGCAACATTTGAGGGATGAAGCTTTAAATGCTCAAAGCAAACTTTCTGCCTCAGAAATTCAACTTGAAAATTTAAAACTCGAACTCAAATTGCTTAAAGATGCTGAGTTACGAATTCAAACTGAAAAGGAAATGTTAAACAGAGAAAGGCAGAGCCAATCTTTACTACTAAAAAATTTGGAATTAATCAAAGCTACTTTGGAGCGTGTAGAAGCTGAAAATCGAGCCAAAATCGAAACAAGGTTGGATGAAGCTACAAGAGAATCTTCAGCGTTAAGAAGAAGACTTCAGGAAGAACAAGACCGGTTTAGAGAGTTAGCAGATCACCTGAAACGGCAAAAGGATACTGCAAGAGAAAGAATGCAGGAAGAAAAGGATGCAGCAGATGCCTTAAGAAAAGAAATGACTGAAATGAGACAAGATTTAACAGAGAAAAGCAAGGCAAATGAAGAACTTAGTAAGAAGCTCAGACTGGCGCTTTCTCCCAATACAGATGGCTCATCTGATACTGTTAAAAAAATCAGGGATCTAGAAAATAAATTAGCAGATAAACAAGAAGAAGTTCAATCTTTCCAGGAGCAATTGAATGTAGCAAGAGAACATATAAAACAATATTGCGATATATCAGAAAGCGCAGAAAAAGAATTAAAATCTCTTAACAGTGAATATGAAGCTTATAAAACAGAGACTGAAGCAAAACTGGCTGACTATGCCATTAAACTACAGAGTTTAGAAGACAAATGTTCTGAGCTAGAAGCGGAGTTATCACTGCATGCTAATGGGGAGCATTCTTCCAGCAACAGTGCATTGAAAAATGAACTCACTGCTGTTAAAGAAGAATTGAACAATGCTTTACTCCAAGCAAATGGCTATCGCACAGAACTTGAAACTGCACGTGCCGAAATTACTAAGCTGTCAGAAGCAGTACAGAATGCTGAAGACAAATATACACATGAGATGATTTTACATTCCAGTGATATACAAGTTTTATCACATGTAAAAGAAGAATTACAAAAAGCCCAAAATGAAATAAATGAATTGGCTGCCTTAAAACAACGCGCCGTAGAAGATTTGGAAACCGAAAAGAAATCTTGGCAAGACAGACAAACAATACTTATGAGTGAAAATGCCCAGCTAACTGAGCGCTTGAAAGATTTAAATGATCAAAATGCTTTATTACACGATCAAATACAAGCATTAGGTACACAGTTGACAGTTACTCATGCGTCTCAATCACGGTCAGAGAGCTTTAATGAATCCGGAAATGATTCTAATATTAACATCTCAATTAATGAAGACGATGGAAAGTCATCAGAACAATTGTTCCAAATAGTCAAGTATATAAGGAAAGAAAAAGATATTGCTATGGCCAAATTTGACATACTACAAGCTGAAACAAGGAGACTTAAGTCGCAGTTAGAAATCGCTGAAAAAGAGCTTGATAAAACTAAATTGACTTTAGCAGCAGAGAGAGAAAATACAGAAGTGAGCATGGCAACTGTAAATAGGCAATCAGATATTTTGAGAAAAGTTGAAACATTAAATGCCTTGACAGACAGTAACAGAAGCTTACGAGAAGAGCGGGACGCATTAAACTCTAGGGTTGCAGAGCTTACAGCAACAGTCAAAGCAATGGAATCCCAGCTACCACCATTACAGGATAAAATTTCAGATCTTACATCCAAAAATGAAACTTTACAATCAGAAAATAATGCTTTGAAGGCAGATTGTGCGAGGTGGAGAACCAGAGTGAATGCGTTAGTCGAACGTGCTAACAAAACCAGTCCCGAAGATTGGAAACGACTTCAAAATGAAAGGGAAACCCTAGCAAAAATGTTAACACATGAAAAAGAAAACGTCAGGAAGCTAACTGAGGAACTCACTGGAATTAAAGTAGAAAAAACGAAAATAGAGGAACAGTATTCATTACTATCAAGACAGCAAAATGCGTTAGCAGAGGAAAACAAGAAACTTAATGAAGAATTGCAGATTCTTAGGGAAGATATGGCTCGTGTTACTGAAGAAGTCACAAAACTTAAAGCTGAACAGTCCGTAATCTTGACTTCGAACTCAAAATTAACAGATGAACTGTCCAATAAGGATGCTTCATTAACTGATATCAGGAATAAAGAAAATCAGATAAGAAAAATTGCTAAAAAGTACAAAGCCCAATATGAGGAGTTGGTTAAAACAGTAGAAGAAGAGAAGAAAAAGAACGAGGGAGATGTTGCTGCTGCTGATGCTGCATTAACGGAAAGTAATAAGAAATTCGAAGAACATATAGCTGAGCTTCAAGCAAAACTTGAAACTGAAAAGGTGAATACAGACAAATTGAAACAAGAACTAGAAACGCTTAGGACGGCAAACATGGAAAAAGAAGAAAAATCTAAACAAGTTTTGAAGCAAGCCAAAAGTAAAATTGTTCAACTAACTGAACTCAAAAATACGTTAAGCAGAGAGTTAGACGAATCCCGTAATAAAATAGGCGCAATTGAGCAAAGTACACGTGATGAGCAGGATGTAAGATTGGGTCTGATAAAATCTCAATACGAGGGTCGTCTCTCACGATTAGAGAAAGAGCGAAGTGAAGCACAAGCAGAAAAGGCCAGAGAGGTGGAAGCACTGCATCAAAAAGTAACAATGCTTCAGCGGCAACTCGCAAGTCAAGCTTCAGCGTCAAAACAGCAAGCAACCACTGAGAAAACTACTACGGATCCACCCACTGCTAATATAAAACCTATGGCTGGTGAGTAAAATTATTATATTTTTATTAAAGTGCTGTATTAGAAAGAATTACTAAAATGAATGGAACAGTGTTCCCCTTTCTTTTCTTGCTCATCATCATTGCTCATTAACGACACTTTAATAATTAGGGTGCAGTTTAACTAACGAAATATTGTATTATGAGAAATAATAAAAAATCTGTTTATATGGCCTGTTAGTCTAGCGGTTAGTGACCTTGACTGCTAAGACGGAGGTCGTGGGTTCGATTCCCACCCAAGACAAATCTCTTTGTGTGATGAGCACAATTATTTGTTCTTTGTCTGGGTGTAATTCATCTTTATTATGTAGTTGTTGTGTTGTGTATTTAGTTAAAAAGTATATTTATCGGTTGTCTGTTTGCCATAGTACAGGGTCTGCCTAGTTGGCGGTCAGATAACGTTGTGTTGGTTGTTCTAAGTATTATATTATATAGGTTGATTTTTGCGATGGCACATCAGGGCTAAATTAAAAACTATGGATAGTAAAGCAAAGTAGTTAAAAGAACAGTGGTCATGACTTAGATTTTGGACGAAATGAAACTACGTTTTCAGGTTTTTAAAGAAGCAAGCATGAAAAAACATAATGTGTGAAATCATCAGAAACAGCATTCATTTTCCGTTTTCAGTGAACATAAATAAAAAATACGGAAACTAGCAGTACCTTAGATTTCACACATATTCTTTCGCAATATTTGATCTTTATCAGCAACACTATCGCTCAGTATAAAAATACAGGATGCTGTTTTTACAAAGAGGGTTGGGTTCGATTCTTGGTCCAGGGAGAAGCTTTGTTTCCTAAAACTAGAAAAGCTGTTTTATTTTTCTCCAAAACCGAGGTCATGGACTCTTCATCGTTGCTTTGCTGCACTTTGCCGTGGATCTTAGTAATTCAAACAATTAAAAAGATTGTACATTTGTGTACTTGTATTTCCGTTGCGTCATAGACCCATCAACATAAAACTTTGCCTGGTGTCTTTTAATGACCATAAAAAGTATAATGTTCAAAACATGATCAGGTGTAGCCCAACAAAGCGTGACTGCGAGTCGGCGCGGGGGTGAGACACCTTTGGCATCAATTCGCCCGATGGCTCAAGTGGGACCGACGGCGCCTCACGACGCCCACACGACGGAGTACATGCCCGCCTCGTCGTCTCGACCGCTCCCTCGAGCTGCCCTGGCAGCATCTACGGCGCCACCAGAGTCAACACAGGTTAGTACAATATCTAATATTTTTTATTATGTTTCCATAACATTTCTCCGCAAACCTGGTCAACAATATCTGTATATCCGTATTTGAATAGGTACAAATTCAGACAAAAAAAAATTTGCGAGGGAGAGTATATTACAAATGTGTGCAAAAAAATGTGGACAATATTTAAGGAATGGGGTATATTAAATGGTAAGGTAGTGGTTTCATGAATATGAAAACTAATACAACTGAGGGAAAAAACTTGATTCCTTAGAAAAACTTTTAATCTTCATAAGTGAAACTGATTTAATTTAGATTACATTTTCGTCTATTTTTCAATACTTTTCAGGACATGGATACCAGTGAGGCAGGCATGGGAAGTTCTGGTTCTAGTGACAGTACAGCGCAACCTTCAACACATTCGCAAGCACCTCAACAGGTTTGTTTGATTAATCGCTAAATAATATTAGCATGCTTTATTAATGACTTAAAAAAAAACTGTACGAAGACAACCCTTAATGTTAATACCATGCTAATTTATGTACACAGGTGTTTTTAACGAGGGTGTAAGGCCTGTTGTTATAAGATTTTTGTTTGGACAGGACAACGTCCGTCGGGAAACATACTTTATGCATCAGATATTAATTTATTTTTTATTGCCGTACCAAAGGAATGGTCTTGAGAAGAAAAACTCTTCTTGGTTGTGTGTCCGCTTCGCACAATGTGACAATACTCGTTTTTACACGCTTTGTATTAGCTTCACTTGCATGTTAGTATGTTTGTTTGTAACCGACTCCTTATAGCGTGATTTTGACCCACTTTACACGACCAGATTTCATTCAAACTTTGCACACCTGTCAAGGACCGATGACAATGCAATAATTTCATAAATTTGTGCCAATATCCTTGCCAGGGTTACCAGGACTCGAAAGAGATACCGTGACCCTGGCACATGGGCAACTGAAGGAACACGGGTGGGTTTTAGTCAGTAAAAGTCTGACACGCCCTCCCGCTCCGCTCAGAGCGGGAGAAGTCATTTGATGATTTCCCATCCAGTAAAAAAAAAAGGGTTACCAGGACAGCAAAAAAACTGTCTTCGAAAACTACGCTGACATACGTCACAAACTAATTTGTGCCATTATCCGTGCCAGGGTGACCAGGACAGCAAACAAAACTGTCTTCGAAAACTACGCTGACATACGTCTCAGAATTCGAATAACCCTAAAAAATAGAAAATAAATAATAGTTTAAAAAAACTAAAAAACACGCTTCCATTGAAAACCAAACTAAAAAGTACAAAATAATGGAAAAAAAGCGTGGGGTGCCTGATATCAATAAAAAAAGAGGATAAATATAATGACCACCATAAAATGCTTTGATACCCTTAGTTTTGTAACCTAAAATATCTACTTAACACCAGAAAAATAAAGTCTAAAAATACAATAGTACCAGCTATTTTAGTCATGACTCCACTTTAAATTGTATTCGACCACCAAATTTAGTAAATGATCACCAAAACTTAATAATTGGGTGTACTACGTGAGCTCGACAAATGAATGTACGAATGCACGCTTGTGCGACACACTCGAGCTCACATAGTACACTAGGTTAGGTTAGGTTAAAACTGTGACCTCCTACGCACGAGCCGAGCGAGCGAAGCGAGCGGTGCCGCGGTAGCGGCCGGCGAGTGCTAGAAACGACTTGATTCAGTGTGCCGCACTAGCGTGCATTCGAAGTATGTCAGTCGCAATACAGTTTTGTCGCTCAAGTGTTATTCGCACATCCATTTGTCGAGCTCACTCTTAATAATTTGGTGTTCATTAACAATTTTTGGGTTAACAATGTTTTTTTTACACGCTTTATATTAGCTTCACTTGTATGTTTGTATATTTGTATGTTTGTTTGTAACCGACTCCTTATAGCGCGATTTTGATCCACTTTAAACGACCAGATTTTATTCAAACTTTGCACACCTGTCAAGGACCGATGACAATGCAATAATTTCATAAATTTGTGCCATTATCCTTGCCAGGATTACCAGGACAGCAAAAAAACTGTCACAAACTACGCTGACATACGTCTCAAAATTCGAAATACCCTAAAAAATAGAAAATAAATAATAGTTTAAAAAAACTAAAAAACACGCTTCCATTGAAAACCAAACTAAAAAGTACAAAATAATGGAAAAAAAGCGTGGGGTGCTGATATCAATAAAAAAATACCTTAAAAAGCACCACACGCTTTTTTTCCATTATTTTGTACTTTTTAGTTTGGTTTTCAATGGAAGCGTGTTTTTTAGTTTTTTTAAACTATTATTTTTGGAGTCAATTTACTTAAATAGAATAGCAAGATGTAAAAACTTTGGTTATCATTTTTTTTACTGGTTTAATTTTGGTGATCATTTACTACTTTTGGATTAACAATGATTTATTTGGAGTCATTTTGCTTAAATAGGATAGCGAGATGTTAAAACTTTGGTTATAATTTTACAATAAAATGCGGGTTTTAATTTTGGTGATCATTTACTATTTTTGTCTGTTATATGTTACTATATCTGGTGGTAAATTAAACATAAGCCATAAAAAAATACCTTAAAAAGCACTTTGTACTTTTTAGTATGGTATTCAATGGAAGCGTGTTTTTTAGTTTTTTTAATTTCTACTACTAAATTGTATTCAATCATATTTTCTCAGGTGCATAAAAAATTTGGAAATGAAATTTGTCTGTTTTGAAAAGTATTGTTTTAATAAAGTTGTTGCCTACTTACCTAGCAAACAATACTTAATTTTTGATTCAATCATAATATTTTATATAGACTTATATTGAACGCTTTCTTTCAATTCAATTGTCAATAGCATTAGTAGTTCCTGAAATAAGCAGATATTTCTGACCGACGGACGGACAGACAGACAAAGTCGCATCTTTAGGTTTGCTTCATTATGGTATGAAACCTTAAAATAATAATGCACTCGTTTATAAAATCAGAAGTAATTTATTCAAACGAGGCTGAGAGTAGCATACTTGAACGTCAAACGTTACCTTAATATTGTTACTAATAGGCGGTGGCGATGGTGATGCCACGTATCGAACAACCAAGCGGGGCTGCCTCCGGCAACGTTACGGCCGTATCCACGGCCACCTCGGCTGCCGCATCCAGTGTGCCAACGCCTGCTGCGTCCGCACCTCCAATATCAGGTATATATCTAGAGTGACACACATAAAAACTTTGCCCGCTATACTATGGGCGCTATTGTTTCATTTTATTGGTACAAGTTGTTTTGAAAGTCGTAGCTATTTTGCAATTTATATAAAATGTTTCGTTGGTAATCAAAATTCCGTTAAATAGCAGCAACAGCAGCACCGTCTACTTCTGGTCCGGTATCGCAAGCGTCAGCTAGCGTGAGCACGTCTCACGCGCCGCCCGGCGTGAGTACGTCGCAGGCCGCGGCGGGCGTGAGCACCTCGCAGGCTCCGGCCGGCGTGAGTACGTCGCAGGCTCCCGCCGGTGTCAGCACATCGCACGCCCCGCCCGGAGTCAGCACGTCCCACGCTCCGCCCGAGGCGCGCCCACCCAAGCGCCGCTTGCAACAGAGACCGCTCGCTGCTAAGAGAACAAGGGTACAAGTACGTTATATGTCACTAGCTTCTGCGCACAACTGCCTTCGCATGGAAGTCGTAGGTTACACAGTAAATTATAATATCAGCCACATTTTAACATGAACCTCCTTCGGCTCGACCCTCCGCGTCGCGTAGGATCGCCCTCCCACGCTATTACTTCGTTTTCGTTTAGCGTTCTTCGGACTTTTTTTCGTTTTGCTCGTCTCCTAGGGGTTGTAGCGTGATTTTAAATAGCCTATAACCTTCCACAAGAGTTGGGCTTTCAAATAGAAAAAGATTTTTTCAATTCCCACTGGTAGTCCCACAGATTAGTGCATTCAAACAAAAAAAAAAAAACTTTTCAGTATGATTATATTGTACAATATAGATTATCTACTTCGTCATGCCTTTCACTTATTCAAACATACTTTGCAGCTTGATCACGCCATAATTTAGGTACTTTTGGATGCGAGTACTTGAAAATCTACACGTGGTACGCCTACGCGTCCCTCGCTGGAGAAAGAGCATATTTTTCTGAAATCTACTTACATGCGGACTTTCCTATCATATATATTACATTCTTGTCAAAGAGTTCCTTTACTTACTACAATAATTATTGATTCGATTTAATATTCGAAAGACAACAACTATGCCGGTCACGCTCTTGTCGTAGATACTCATTACCTGCATGTTAGTCAAGTAATTTTTCTGACTTTTTGACCGAGAGGACCAATTTTAATGACTTTAAGACTTAATGTTAAGGCCAAGAGACGGACAATGACATTTCCAATCCCATAAAAAGAAATATACAACAATTTCATTATTACATGTAAATTTTAAAATCATTATTCTTGTAGGATTCTTTTTGTGAAAAAAGGTAGCCTATGTCTTTACATAGGCTACCTATTGTCACAAAAAGAATCCTCCCAAGGATGCCAAATTTATCGGAATTCGTTCAGTGGTTTAGGAGTGAAAAGGTAACAGACAGACAAGTTACCTTCGAAATTATAATATTTGAAAGGGTATGGACAGTTAGGATTAAGTTCTGATAATTGGATAGGGACATCTGAAATTACGACGTACGCCTGCGTCTGTCCTATTACTTCCACGCTTTTGTAGATGAGATACGGCCTATTGAAGAATCGTAATTTATATCCAAAATTTACACTTTTGCAATGAAAAACACGGTTGCCGAAGATTCTTGAAATTTGGTAAAGTGAGCGAGCGACAATCGTGAATTTGCAATATTTATTATTAAACGAGTAATTGACTTAAAACCGCAAAAAAAAAGTATCATCTGTTACAGCAAAAAATAATAACTTGGCCTAAAATAGTTTGTCGTGAAAATCTTTACGAAAAAACGAAAATTGTGGAGAGATTGTAATTATTAGCAATTATTGTTAAAACATAATAAACTCTTTGTCTATACTGGGCCCAACATGTCCTTTCATTAAATATTAACATAATTTAGCAATAAGATTGTGATAACACTTTAGTTTTTTTTTTCTCTCGATAACAGGAACTGCTCACTTATTTGAGATGATTTTTGTATGGTTCAGGGATTTGAACGGTCAGTGGAAGTAGAATACCAAGTACCGACTTCGTCACGCTGCGATCAAGACGACGAGGGGGTCATCGTCGTAGACTCTGAAGAGGATGACGAACGTTGCACTGGCACTATGTACAGGGTATGGTTTTGGTTTAGCCAAGCATCGATTAGTTTTATCCGTCACAGGAATAAAGAATTAACGTCGCAATTATCATTATTCATAGGAGGGAGAGGAAGAGGAAGAGGATATTGAGGAAGAACAAGAAGTGGAGGCCGGCGAGGAAGAGGAGGAGGTGGAAGGAGACGACGCAGAGAATGCTGCCCGACAGGTAACTAACAATGTAATGGTGAAATAATGACTTGGATTAAAAAAAAAAAAAATTAGAAAATGGGTAGCCACGTGGACATTATTTGTATGTCGGAAGTAACTGAAGACCGAAAACTAAAGCTATAAAAATAGAGAAGCAGAATACAACAAGCAATTCAAAGTTAAGAAAACGTCGATCCTAAAAAGATGCATTCAAAGATAATTGTATTACACTGGATCTGATCATACAAGTCGAATCAAAACTTGTTCTAAAAAAATATAAAAAGTTTATTACGGAACAATAACACAGGACAAGTTTAAGAAGTAAAACGATGATGGCTGCAAAAGTATAAACTATCGCGCAGCTAACAAAATATCAAAGATTAAAAATTAATGATTTTGTATTCAAGTTTAAATGATTGGTTGATTGATTAGTGTGAATAATGATCGTGTGTGTTTCAGGAGTCCCCTGCGCAGTCCCCGGAGGCGGGCGAGGACGCGGAGGGCGGCGGGGCGGGCTCGGCCGACAGCGAGCCGGCTGCACCGCACCAGCAGATCGAGGCCATCAGCAGCGGCACTGAACGTTCGTACTCACTCACTCATTTCACTTGCCTTCTGCTCACTTATATTCACGCTGCGAGGTTTCTCGTCAACCCTTAGTCAACACGTTGGCCCCAAGTCCCAACCTTAGTAAGAATGTTTTTTTGTAATTTGTGCTGGGCGTCCACGCGTTGATCATGTTAGTTACGTGTAGGTAGAGCCAGTGAGGATGTCTGTCATGGAAGAGAATAAAACCAGGCAGATGAAGATAGAGGATTACTAACTTACGACATTATAAAAAAAAACTCTGTTCACGTCACCAGCACCAAGTATATGTATAGTACCTAAAATCCTTTCTAAAAACCTATTTTTTAACTGCTGAGCAATGTTTCAAGCAACCTGTGGGATGATGAATCAGGTGGTTTGGTGCAGATATCTTTTAATGAAACCGGGCGGGCCGACCGCCGAAGCTACGTTGGGGTTAAAGACCAATGCTATTTTCTCCAGTCACCTGTTGGACATGTGGTGTTGGGACCTACGTTGGGACTTGGGTTCAATGTGTGAAGCCGGCCTTATTTATACGTAAATCGGGTTGAGTTATGCTAAAAAATTCTCAGCTTTTAAATTAATTATAATGAATTTTGGACTTAATTTCAATTTTATTTCTGTGTGTTTCGGCTTACATTATTTATATTTTCCTATGGTTTTCTTTTGTTTTCAGAAAGTGGAGCATTATCTCTTGCTGGTAACAATGGTGACGACGGTGACGACAGTATAGTGCCATCTACACCTACACTATATGTACCGAGACGCAATGACGGGTAAGGATGAGATCTGAGGAACAATATCCATATGGACTTTCGCTCTCACTATAATTTTATCTAGTTATTGGTATGCTTTATTGAGGGCTGCGACCAAGTTAGGAAAAACCAATGACGATGATGAGCAAATCATACTGTAGAAATTAATACGTCGAGATGGAAATATTTAAATACGTTTCATCATCATCATTTCAGCCGTAAGACGTCCACTGCTGGACTTAGGCCTCCCCCAATTTGGGGGGCTTTGCCATAATCGCGACGCTTGGCAGGTGGGTTGGCGATCGCAGTATGGTGGTAAAATGCATGGAGAACGCTGCTGCCCATTCTCTAGTAAGTCCCTTAGTCGCCTTTTACGACACCCACAGGAAGAAATGGGGTAAATACGTTTATTGAACGGTAAAGTATTACTATGATAAATCAGAATCATAGAGAAAGGAACACACAAGCGCCATAATCAAAAATGGAACTACTTAAATGTTTAATTTAGGAAACTAATAAGTATTTATGTTTACTATTTCAACCACAGAACAAAGAGTACAGAGAAGTGCCCCTACACTGGCTAAGCACGGGAACCAGTATCGCCAAACTCACACATTTGCATATCAAATTGTCCATTACACACATAAAAAACAGTGATATGATAGGCTACAAATTACACACGCAACTTTTACAAATCATCTTCGTATTGCTTTCAAAAATTAAGTCGTATTACAACGCATGAAAGTTGTTATTATTTGACATGACACACACACGTTTTACGTTTAAAAACTTTAGATAGACAAATTTACAACGAGTTCAGCAACTCAATGCTAGATGGCGCTGTAACCAATTCATTCGATTCAGAACGCTAGCTCCTTTGAAATAGATGTCATATTCACATGCACTTGTAATCGCTTTTAGTAAGTACCAAAAAAAAATGTTTGAGATGTAGACATAATATCGATATTTTAATATTGACGTTACGTAATTTATTCGGGTGAGCAATGTAATAATTTGTTAACATCATACAAATGTTTAATAACGGAAAAGGTTGATTATCGTTAAAATATCAATGTTAAAGAGGTATTTGTATATAGGGGGGCAATGTTATTTTCATAACATCAGGTACGCGGGCGAAACCGCTGACAGAAGCTAACGATGAATGAAATGATAACAGATAGTACTAAAAATATTTACTGACCTTGAAATAACACATATTTATTTAATTACCGTTTTGATAATTTTATGTTTAATTTTAATAGGTGATGAAATCGTTTATTAATATATTTTGCCGTGATAGCTTTCATTAAGTCAGTAATATGATTAGACGTAAGAAATTCCCCTAATTGATGATAGCTTATGTTTTGGAATATCGATGACCCAATAAACTGGCGCATTATTTTAGCCATGATATAATCTTTATTGAATATGTGACCGTCTTTTAAAAATATTTCGGACATCTGACATATCTTAATCACAGATTCTGATGGGTATAATAATCCCCCTCTATCCTTAGCTATAATAAATCTATGTAATGATGTTTTTTTTTCTGTTACTAAAGCACTAACGCAAATATCACACTTAATTTTTTTTAATCAACTGTCTTATTATATAACCAGCCATGTGAGCTATTGATTCCTTACTAAAATCAGACAAAATTATCGATACCGACCTCGAGTAGCGTCGAAGTTACTAGAATTTTGGTTATGATTTTCCCAAAGAGAATATAACCACTAGAGAGCGTATACGCCAATTTCTTCTAAGCACACGACTCACCACTGCGGGCTGGGGGACGAGGAAGAACGCGCGGCTGCAATTGGTCAGTTCAAGGTCAAGTTGCGCGGGTATGCCCATCGTAGGGCTGCTTTACTTCATTAAGGGAAAATAGTCGATATCGATAAAATGGATTTTAAAATTATTATAAATACTCAATTAAAATCAAAGAAATCATATTTAATCAATACTAATGAAAGCTAGAGAATCCAAGAACAAAATTTACGCCACTATCATATTCGGTGTAGAAGCGGTGTCGAGGCAGAAGTTACTTTGGCCACGTGAGTATTGGCGCCAGTTTACAAACAGATTGTCAAGACGAAGCTAAACAAGCCACAGTATGTGAATTGAATAAAACTTACATTAGGTCATTTTAATTTTATTTTCGATATAGACTTTCAGCTATTAAAGGTAACAGCACTCATTTTTACGATAAAAATACAAAGGGAAAGTAAGGGATAGATGCATTAGAATTGTCTAATGAAAGAACGAGACTTTACCAAAAGACATCAACGCGGGACTCAACAGTGTGCTGGTTTACCCAACCACCATTTTGAATAGACCCCTACGGTGGATCATAATCTGATTAAATCAAACTAATTTTTCGTACTGTTTACTTACCAATGAAAAGTTATGCAATCCTTTTTGTAACTAGAAGTTTTGGAATGTTTCCCACACCACTTCACCGCGCATGAAGGCATTTAGATGATGAAGTTATATTTTTTTGCATTAATTTAGCGTGCACAGAGGTCTATCAATTGGTCACAACTAAAATGGTTACTAGAACCGTAGCCTATGCATAGGCGACAAAATACTAACAATTTTCGAGCGTCGAAGCACTGTATGCGCAGTCAAGTGGTTATACAAACTTGATACGACAGAGGGGCTTTCCTTTAAACTGCCTATACTAGGGACCATGTTCAAGCCCTGTACCAAAAATCAATTAAATAGGAGCAGTAGTTTAGTCGCAAATGATTTTTTAAGATTTTGCCCTGTTTGAACACGATGTATCTTTTCTAACAGCTGATTATGCCTATACGCATAGGTCATGCGGCTGCGCTACGGAAAAACAAAGTAATTGCAGTCAAGCAAAATTATCAGGAAGAGCAAAAAACCGAAAATCACAAATTTAAAACGTACTGGCGACAACTTCAGTACTTTTGTTGTTTCATAATTTGTAAAATAATTAGTTCTATCTGTTTCAAAGCAATTTTTTGAGTAATTTTTGGTAACTTTCCTTTAAATTGAAAAAAATATTTTTCTATAGACATAAAATTAATATTAAATAAAAAGAACAATTCAGTAAGAAAGTAACTACAGTCACTTTGTTTTTTAAATAATTTGAAAAGAGATGGACAAGTTAAGTTTTAGTTTTAATAACAAAGCAAATGCATTTAATTGTTTTTAACAAAGACAATGAAGCCATTTAATACATTTATCATTTTACTTGCTTTATTTTTACGATAACAAATTTGCCATTTTGCCCATTTTTAACAATTCAAAAACAAAGTAAAGTTGTTTGATTTTCTTATAGCTAGATAAAGGGGCTTAAATTTTTTTTTAATATCAAATGAAAAGCCAATTAAATTATTTCACAACGTAAAAACAATGTAATCGACGTGCAATTACTTTGTTTTTGCTTAGACATTGTGGTTTACTTTGTTTTACCGTAGATATGTTAGACAAGTACCTGCAGTTACTTTATTTTACAAACTTTTATCTCGAAAAATAAAGCCTTTTCGATGATTCTGTGAATGTAACAGTGTCCGCTATAGGCAAAATGTTCCAAATATGTAAAAAAACTGATTTTGAAAAATACGTTAGTTGCTTTGTTTTTCCGTAGCACAGCCGCATGCACCTTAAAATGATAAATCTGAAATGCGCTGTTGCCGCTCTGATCCAAGTCACAAGTAAAACCAAATATTTTCGCTAAAAGATGGCAATGCAAACAAGGAAGCAATGAATACACACACTTACACTTTTATTACGAGAGTGACAGTTATACAAAAATTCCCGTGCGTAAAAGAAATAGAAATACGTCACTCTACTGCATCTAAGATCCTTGCGATCGGCCTAAAAAACTTGTTTATTCAGTTCGCCGGCGCGATCCTGCCGCGAATGTGCGTTTCGTAAGATTCTCTCGCGCAGATTTTGTTTTGTGGAACTCGCGTGCTGAAAATTGTGATTTTTAGTTTAAGACAAACAGTATTTTTTTTTTTTTTTATTGTGACTGTTTCCTGTAACGTAACTTGGGATTATTATTATTCAGTGTTAGTTTTTTTTGTGAACCGACTCGACTGTTCCACGATCACGATCTCCAGACCTCGCTCCCATGGATTTCTTTTTGTGGGGGTACATTAAGGGTGAAGTGTATGCCTCTGAGGTAAATACAATTGTTGAACTAAAAAATAGGATTATTTTAGCATTTTACAAAATTAAAGTGCTTAGCGACGGACAGTGATGTAATTAGAAAAATAAATAACAATATTCTCCGTCGGTATAATTTGTGCATTAACGTGAATGGAGGACACATCGAGAATTTAAAAATTTTGTGATTTTGTTGTGACTGTTGTGCGCGTATTTCAAAACCTAACATAAACCCAGCACGTCAGCCGCGCGGCCGCCCTCTTTGATACGAGATAACACACGCGGAGCACGCGCGCGCGCGCCTTTGTCGTTCTTACCTAGGTATCTAAGGTCAATTAAATTTATTTATAAAGGGTGGTTGCGTTTTACTCTGATTTGTAAGCTATTTAGTTTGTTTGAAAAAAAAAAAACTAATTTTTGGTGCTTTTTATTTTTATACCGTATCGAATTAATACTAAACACGTATAGTATACGTAGTGTAATTTAATGCCCCTATGTCATATCAACTCCGTATAGTCTTTGGATTTTCCAGATGACTACTACGTGCATTAAGACTTTGTGTCAATGAATATAAGGTTGTTTATAGTTTGCATTGAAGTCATAACATGTGATATTGCAATTAAAATCAATTATATTAAAAATTAACAAAGTTTAGTGCTTACTGATGATAGGATACACCTCCACAAGATACATTTTTTTTTCTGCTTTCGTTTTTGCAGGTCAAAACCGCACAACAAGACATAATTTGTAATATTTCGCGTATTTCTGCGACAACCAATCGCGACAAGTATCTGACGGCGAATAAGCTAAATGCTGCGCATCTGCGCTAAATGTTGACGCGCGCGATATCTGAGGGGCACTTCCTCTAGTTTTCTTTATTCCGTGATTTCAACACACATTTCGGGTCGAATTTTGGGGCAAACGCAATTATATTAACGTGAGTTTCTGCGAATTATTCACTGCTTTTTGTGTCTCAACTAGTGTTGTAAAAATACCGTATAATACCAAAAGGCTATGTATTAAACAGGTATTTTATTATAACTTACGGGATTATTGGTATTTTATGTATTTTATATTTTGATTCACTTTTTAAGATGCTGCAATATTACGAAGAGTTCTAGTTTAATAAATAAAATATATTTTAAGTTTCGATTGTATTCCATATTTTAGAATGACTAATTCTAAATTAAAACTTCATAGATATTATTACAATATTATATTTCCCTCTATTTTTCATTTTTGTGCTAGTTAAATATTTAAATATTCCGCACAGTAGGTACGATTTACCGCGTGATCGGCCCTCCTGCGGCTCTACGTTGCATTCGTCGCCGTTAACACGTTAGGACATGATCTACCGCGCTGCGTTCGCGCCGTGTTAGTGTCGTCTCGATCTCGCTTGCGCATTAATGTGATACTTTTTTGGCCAAAATGCCCACACTTCTGTTGTATGTCAATTAGGCTTGCAACGAATATTCGGTTACTATTCGGTATTCGGCCTATTTGGCTGCTTTTATTATATTCGGCCGAATACCGAATATCTACATATTATTCGGCTGAATACCGAATACTTAAGTGATATATTTTGTTATAAGGAGTTAATTGGTAAAATAAAAAATAAAAAACGATTCATAATGTATATATTCATCTTTCCATTTCTCTTATAATCATTTATGTAGTCTTTGGTACATAATCATGTTCTGTATTAGAGAAGTTACGAATTCTATGTATTTGAATTATTGTCCTAATCAAAATTTAGAAGGGTAAGGTTTTTATTCATTTAAGTAGTCATTGGTACATGTAATAGGTACATAATCATCTTCTATATTAGGAAAGTTAAGAATTTCTCTGGGTTTCATAGTAAAATATCGAGAAATTGGGGTTTAACCACAAGTGGCCCGAAAAGAAGCTGGATCTCGTCAAGGCTGTTAGCAAACTATATTTTTGACATTTGACAATGACAGCGGTAGCATGGTTAGAACAAACGAGCGCTAAAGAATCACGTCTGTACAAGTTTTGGCGCTAAATCCGGCCGAATACTTTTGCCTAATATTCGGCTAAGCGGTCAGAGGGTTCGCCTAATATTCGGTATTCGGTATACTGCCGAATATACTATTCCTTACAAGCCTAATGGCAATGTTTTCAGACACTTAATGATGAAAATAATAAAAACTTTTTACCAAAAAATTTAACCGCCGAAAAAACTGAAAAGCAAAAAATAATAAACCTTAAAATTATGAGTCGGCGCTTTGAGTGATCTTTGTTCATTGATTTTCCAGCGCCGACTCATAATTTTAAGGTGACAAGGTTAGCTCTTCATAAATCTAAATGTTTGAAGTGCCCAGAAGACATCAACAAGAAATACACGAAAGACAAAAGCACATTGAGAAGAGATGATAATTTTTCGCTTGAATCACCTTCAATCGATTTATACATAAAACACCGTAGCAAATGGTATAATACCGTATTATACGGTATTTTTCGTTTAATACATTTCAATACAAATGGTATAATACAGCACTTACATCTCTAGTCTCAACCGTATATCGCTCGCCTGCCACAATTTATGTATAGACTGTGGTTGGGCGTGTCTAACAATCATTCTTAGGCAGGAAATTTTGCTAATTACAAGACTCCACATATATATACATCTAGTTACAAGTACTTTGGGTTGACAATTTTGGTTATAATGATTTGCAAACCAAAAGAAAAAAAAAAAGTTAACAGGTTTAAATGTAAATAAAGAATAGTCTAAAAAACACTCTTCCATAGAAAACCAAATCAAAAAGTCGAAAATAATTGAAAAAAAAAGCTTGGAGTGCTTGATACCAATTGAATACCTCAGTATTTATTTTTTAGTTCACCTGGCTACAAAATAGGGTTTTTTGCTATCCTTGTTACCCTGGCAAGGATAATGGCACAAATTTTTGAAATTATTTAATGTCATCGGTCCTCAATAAGTCTACAAAGTTTAAATGAAATCTGAACGTTTGAAGGGGGTCAAAAAGAGTTGGTTACAAACAGTTACATACTTACAAACAGACATGCAGGTGCAGCTAATAAAAGCGTGTTAAAAGCGATTTATATGACGTAACGATATTGATGAGATGTTAAGAAAATTGTTACTAACACTTATATGGATTCTGTCCGAAATAAATGAATAATAATAATATCGCTCATCCAATAGAACAATGACGTAAAATAACGTTTTAGCTATTTTTCAGGAAAATGTTTTAAAAGTTTGAAATTGAAAATATGATATATTTCAAATGATTATGATAAAATCTTTTAATATTTATGTATGTTACTGTACTATCAATAATAATTTGTAATAACTTCATGAGAAAACTCAAGAAAACTGTAAAAAAAATCCAAATAAAACAAACCTGACGTGACGTATACTTAAAACTTATAAAATTAAAAACTATTTTTTTCTCAAAATCTTGCGTTTTAACAAACTTATATATTTTTTTTTGTACAAATAAATAAGTACGTAGATTTTTTTTTTTACTTAAAATTCACAATTACATTACTTATCAAATACTTTCAATCATTGTACTAAAAAGATTTTAAGAAAAAAATGAGTTTCTAACTTTTTTTTTATTGTTCCACCACTTCAAAAAATTAAAAAAAAATCCTGATTATAGAAGAGTATAAAAGACATTTTCTGGCGAATTTTGGTGAGTAAGGCTAAATAAAAAAGATTAAAATTTTCTTTTCTCCGTTAAAAATCGGCTTTCCGTTTGAGAATCATGATCATATGATTTTATCATAATATTATGGACTCGTAAGAATTAGGAAAAAAATATTCATTGAATAATTCCGGATTTTACTATAAAAATAAAAGTAATTTCTAAAAAACAGGTTTTTTTTAAATTCTCGAATACCGTTTTGTGAGTTTACTCATAAAATAAAATAATAAACAAATTGAATTATTTTAATAATTCATTAATTGAATTATTTTAATTAGACATCATATCGACCCCCTAAGTATGAGTCTAAAAAGCCATGGGAGCAGAATTCCCATTTTAATCCGGCTATGCCCTTTAATTAATCTTATGTCCGACAACCTGACAATATCTCCATTGAGGTTTTTGTTGAAATTATTAGATAATTGTTCAGCTAAATCTTTCAAATCAATAAAATCTGTAAAATTCAGTTCATGGCGACTTAAGGAAGAGAAAGAAAGAAAATACATTTATTTAGCACAGACTCAAAAAAATGGCTTGCCCCTTTTTTGCATAAGTTACATTTACGTCGCTATGAGTCCTGACACGTTCTCACTTCGCGGGGCGCCCCGCACTTCTGTCAAATAAGTTGTTGTTACCCGGGAACCTTTTGAAATATATAATACGTCAATTCGCTAACGACAGTTACTCACTCTATCGAAAACCACCGTAACTATAATTTTGTCGTTTTTGTCATACATAGAACTTTCGAAACGTGAACTTATGACATTCAAAACTCATTTTCTACATTTTCGTAATTACATCATAGTTCTGTAGGGTCTAAGGGGGGGGGGGCACACAACATCCGGACTCCCCAAATGTCAACCTCACCTGCACGCGGTACACCCTGCCACTGACAGACGAGGCGCTGGCGACCGACTGATGGCGGTATAAGCATCCAAGAAGCCAACCTAAATCCTCCAGAGCGATGGCGGGCAGCAGCGTCATCGCTGCAAAAGGATTGGCTCTGCGGTCACCAACCCGCATGCCCAGCGTGGTGACTACGGGCATTAATCCTCCCAAATGAGAAAGGTGCAAAATCAACGGCCCCCAGTTCGCGGTGGTCCCGCTATTCCTGGTCAAGGTAGCGGTCACGGTAACGGCGGGACGGGGGGTGCGAAGAATCTCCGGGTTACGACAGGCTACCAACGACGCCTACATCTGGCTACGTATAATGGACGTTCGATGAGGCTGGACCATCACCTTGCCGAACTTGAAGTAGAGTTAGGGCGCATTAACTGGCATATACTAGGGTTATCCGAAGTCCGAAGACAGGGGGAGGATACGATAACTGTGGAGTCAGGCCACCTACTCTACTTCCGCGAAGGTGATCAGCTCTCCCAAGGCGGTGTCGGCTTCCTGGTCAACAAGGAACTCACTAGCAGCGTTGTAGAAATCAGTAGTGTGTCGACACGGGTAGCGTACCTTGTACTAAAACTCACGGACAGGTACTACCTGAAAGTGATACAGGTATATGCGCCGACTTCGACATGCTCTGACGACATAGCTGAGGCCATGTACGAGGATGTTGCCAAGGCAATGCATAGTACGACTAAGGCCCACTACAACGTTGTTATGGGGGACTTCAATGCCAAAGTGGGATTACGGGAACGCGGCGAATCGAAAATCGGACCGTTCGGTGTGGGGCGCCGAAATCACAGAGGGCAAATGCTGGTCAACTTTTTAGAGTCACATGGGCTCTTTTTGATGAATTTGTTCTTCGAAAAGAAACCCCAAAGGAAGTGGACCTGGCAGAGCCCCGATAACGTGGCAAGGAACGAGATAGACTTCATCATGACGGATAAAAAGCACATATTTAGAGATGTCTCTGTGATTAGTAGGTTTAGTACCGGAAGCGATCACAGACTTGTCCGAGGCACTCTAAATATCAATTTCCGAGCTGAGAGAATCCGCATGATGAGGCCTACCCTCCGACCTACGCAGCTCCAAGCCGTGCTGGGTCCGAAAAGTTCCAACTGGAACTCCAAAATCGATTCGCCCTACTGGAAACCACTGGCACTGTTGACGAGAAGGCCGACGAGGTGGTCAAAGCACTGCGCGACGTGTCCCGCAGACTTTTCTCGTCGCAGCGGAAAAGTAAGGTGTCCAAACTGTCCTCGGAGACTCTCGGACTTATGAGGGAAAGACGAGAGTTGCCATCCACGCAGCCGTCTTCGTCAGATAAGAGGGCCTTAAGCTTAAAGATCAGGAAGCTGACGCGACGCGACCTTCGGTGCTCCAACACCCTCGACATTGAAGTCGCGATTGAGCAAAATCGAGGGTCGAAAGTGTTCGCTCAGCAACTAAGGAGGTCCCATCTGACGAAACTTAAAACTGAGGATGGCAAAATCGTGACTTTAAAGTCCGAGATACTTGAGGAAGTCGAGAATTTTTATGGGCACCTATACTCCGCGCGGACGGTGAGACCAGCGGGACATAGTGCAGATGACCATCGAGCTGAATTAACGCGCCACTACACGGAGGACATCCCAGATGTCGACCAGGGCGAGATTAGGGCGGCTCTCGAGCAGCTTAAGAACAACAAGGCACCAGGGGATGACGGAATCACGACAGAGCTCCTTAAAGCGGGCGGGGCTCCAGTCTTGAGAGAGCTCGCGAGTCTCTTCAACTCCGTCATCCAAGAGGGTAGAACGCCCGAAGCGTGGAGCAGAGGTGCGGTGGTTCTGTTCTTCAAAAAAGGTGATAAAACCTTGCTGAAGAACTATAGACCCATCTCACTTCTGAGTCACGTATACAAGCTGTTCTCGAGAGTCGTCACGAACCGTCTCGCCAGGAGACTTGATGAGTTCCAGCCACCAGAACAAGCCGGTTTTCGAAAAGGTTTCAGTACCGTAGACCACATCCATACTGTTCGGCAAATTGTACAGAAGACCGAGGAGTACAACCAGCCGCTGTGTATGGCATTTGTGGACTACGAGAAAGCCTTCGACTCTATCGAAATATGGGCAGTTCTGGCCTCTCTGCAACGATGTCGCATTGACTGGCGCTACATCGAAGTGCTGAGATGCTTGTATGACGCTGCCACGATGACTGCTCAGATCCAGGATACGAAAACCAGCCCAATCCAACTGCTTAGGGGGGTGAGACAGGGGGATGTGATATCCCCGAAACTGTTTACCAACGCGTTGGAGGACGTATTCAAGACGCTGGACTGGACTGGACAGGGTATCAATGTGAATGGCGAGTACATCTCACATCTTCGCTTTGCCGATGACATCGTCGTAATGGCAGAGACGCTGGAACAGTTGGACCAGATGCTGCATAGCCTGAATGGAGCCTCCCGGCGGGTTGGCCTCGGCATGAATTTGGATAAGACGAAAGTCATGTTCAACTCGCACGTCTTGCCGAGTCCAATCCACATCGAGGGTTCGCTTCTCGAAGTTGTGACGGAGTATGTCTACTTAGGGCAAGTCATCCAGTGCGGTAGACACAGCTTTGAGAAGGAAGCCGACAGGAGGATCCAGTTGGGTTGGGCAGCGTTTGGGAAACTTCGTCAAGTCTTCTCGTCGCCAATCCCGCAATGTCTGAAGACTAAGGTCTTCAATCAGTGCGTCCTGCCCGTAATGACATACGGTGCCGAAACATGGACACTAACAGCTGGGCTGGTTCACAAATTCAAGGTCGCTCAGCGTGCTATGGAGCGGGCTATGCTCGGAGTTTCTTTGAAGGATAAAATCAGAAATGAAATTATCCGGAAAAGAACTGGAGTTACCGACATAGCTCGCAGAGTAAGCAAACTGAAGCGGCAGTGGGCTGGCCATGTCTGTCGAAGGACCGATGGCCGATGGAGCAGACGAGTCCTGGAGTGGAGACCGCGTATCGGCAAGCGTAGCGTGGGACGCCCCCCAGCTAGGTGGACCGACGACTTAAAGAAAGTGGCTGGGGCAAACTGGATGCGGAAGGCGGAGGACAGGGTGTTGTGGCGCAATATGGGAGAGGCCTATGTCCAGCAGTGGACTGCGATAGGCTGAGTTGATTGATTGATGATTGATCATAGTTCTATTGGATGAGCGATACTACTTTTCTTCTTATAATTATGTCTCAACATTTGTAGCTAGCGACACATGGGAAGTTGCGAGATAACCCCATCACAAGTATCCTTAGAACTTATCGGGGCTGCCTCAATTATAAGTTTTATAATAATTGTATGAGAATAAAACTTTTTAATTTTTAATGGTATAAATAAACGATTACTATTAGAGTAAGTGTAGTAGGTTGAAGTGTAATGAAGTGTGTTGTACGCAGGTTCGGCGAGGCGGTGGTGTCGCCGGTGGGCGGGCCGGCGGGCGGCGCGAGCGGCGCGCGCTTCACGTTCGCGGAGGCGGCGCACCTGGACACGCACGCCGACCTGGCCGCCGCGCTGCCGCCTGCACCCGCGCCCCACGCCAGCTCCGACTCGCGTTAGTACACACACACACACACACACCACACGCACGCGGCGCACCTGGACACGCACGCCGGCCTGGCCGCCGCGCTGCCGCCTGCACCCGCGCCGCACGTTACACCCAGACACAGAACAAACACACACAAAGATTTGTCCTGGGTGGGAATTGAACCCACAACCTCCGTCTTAGCAGTCAGGGTCACTAACCACTAGACTAACAGGCTCGTCACATTGCCTCATAAATTTTAAATCCTGAGTGCCTATACATCATCATCATAATCAGCCTATATTGTTCCCACTGCTGGGACCAAGCCTCTTCTGGGTGAGACGGAGTGGACCCTAATCTACCACGCACGCCCAGTACGGGTTGGTAGATGTCACTTGTTAGAATTTTTGGTTCTGGGATATGCCGGTTTTGTTTTCTTTCACCATTTGGAGAGCAGTGGTGATGAAATTATTGACACAAACTATAGTGCTTGCCTGGGTTCGAACCAACAACCTATAACTCGTAAATCAGAGCCGATACCACTGGGCCATAATGTTGTGGTTTCAGACCGAAATAAAATAGCATTGAGTCATCCCTCTATACTTTTAAAATGTATGCTTATCCAACAGCATCTGCATGAATGAAAACGTATAATCTTTTGAAGAAATGAACGACTTACATGTTCCTCTTCAATTTAGGTGCTGAAGGAGGCGAGACAAGAGATTGGGAGGAGTCTAGAGTAGAAGAAGAAGCGACCGCTGTCAGTTCACAGGGCAGTGAACCTTCCTCCCCACAACAAGTATGTACCCATATAAAGCTATTTAACCATACAGCATAATATACGAAACCATATTTGAATACTTCTCATGTCATCGTCCACTTTCCATGCGACGTGAAACATTTATTACACCATGGTATTAATACGCTGATAAAACTTAAGCATTTAGGTATTTCGAATTAGCATTCTAGAGAAAACATATTACCTCCCGCCACCACCCGCCATGTCCTCTTTGTCTTTGAGCAAAACTGTTAAAGTGCTTTGTTTTACATATTACTACATAGTATAAAACAAAGTTGCTTCCTTTTGTCTGTCGCTATGTATGCTTAGATTTTTAAAACTACTCAACGGATTTTGTTGCGTTTTTTTTTTATAGATAGAGTGATTCAAGGGTAAGGTTTATACGTATAATACGCCGGCGAAGCCGCTGGCAAAAGCTTGTAAGGAAATAAATTCTTAAAAAGTTGGCTGGTTATTTTGTGTTTTGTTATATATTTTTGTTATATAATATAAGCTATAATGAATACTTAGAAACAAACTACAGCATGTTATACAAATCAGTTGTAAAAGTCGAATTTAATTATGAAGAGAATGACTATCAAAGACTGGAAGATTTAATCACAAATCAAATCAACATTAAAAAGTTAAAATTCTAAACAAACCTCGAGGAGCTTGGATCAATAAACATGTGCTAAATGTTTTACATAAACGTAACGAGGTGTGGGGCGTTCCGCATAAACAAGACATGGACAACAATGGATACATTCATACATACATAAAATCACGCCTTTTTCCCGTGGGGTAGACAGAAACTACAGTACGGCACCTGTTACGATCCTTAAATACTACTTTGTCCTCGTTTAAGTTCACACAATCATACATCTGGGCAAACACGCACGCCGGTTACCAGTGCTACGCACCTGACCTTTCTGAAGAACATAAGGTCACTATATGTTCTCCTAGGGCGTCCCCTTCCGGCGTGACCAGTCACCTCTGTCTTGTAAATACCTTTTGTTAGCCGCCCTTCATTCACCCTCTCAAAATGACCAAACCATCTAAGCATACTACTCTTTTCATTTTTTTGTCAGTGCTACATCTTTTCTTAAATCGCACCGTTGTCTTATCACATCATTCTTCAGCCACTTTTCGCCACTTCAGCTACTTTTCTCAATATGTTAAGTGAACTGTAACGTTATTTTTATTCATGAACCCTTATTAACACTTTAAATTTTATCTAGCTAATGTTACTTGGGACGCAACGCTTCTAGCGATACCACACACATTGAGATCGCTTAAGCCGTTTGGAAGTTATGGTGGAATAAAGAAATTCACAAATTGTGAATTGTAAAATAGCAGTGTTATGTTTTCAGGGTCCATGTATATGAACCCTTTTTTGAGCAGTCGTGTAAAAACAACTAGTCGCCGGGTATTACGGAATTACGGCCCGACTCCAAGACCGGCGGAAAACCTTTTCTTCACGCCCTCCAGAAGCTTTTTGATACTCGAGGGCAAAACACCACAGGCATGGAACAGACAGGTGGTAGTACTTTTCTTTAAGAAGGGTGATAATGTCCTTCTTACGAATCATAAGCCTATCTTACTTCTGAGATTTTTCCAAGCTGTTTTCAAGAGACATCACGAACCGTATCGCGTGCAGGTCTTATGTATTCCAGCCTCCCACACAAGCTGGATTGCGTAAAGGCATAAGCACCGTAGACCCAGGCGCGGTCCAAGAGGGGGGGTTCTAGGGGTCATTAACCCCCCCTCCCCCCCCAAAGACAGCCATGTTGTCGAAACCCTAAACGACTTACCTGTCTTACTATCTTAAAATTGTTCTCACTTGAGCGACGGAGACTCCGATGGACATTTGCAAAAAGATTATGTCATCATTCTGATCAGTAGCGCTTGCGACTACTAGACCAAAGAGGATTTACCTTCCTAAAAATATTCTTCAGTACTCATGGTGACCCCCCCCCCCCCCCCCCCCACCAAAATGTTAGGCTGCGACCGCGCCTGCGTAGACCACAAACATCGGTACGCGCAGGTTATACATAAAACCGAAGAGTATAACCTGCCTCTCTGCTTAGCGTTTGTGGTCTACGAAAAAGCCGCGTTATCTCTCCGAGCCTATTCACCACTGCACTGGAGGATGTCTTCAAGGTTCCGAACTGGAAAGGGTTTGGCATCAATATTAATGGTACATCACTCACCTTCGGTTTGCCAATGATATAATTGTCATCGCTAATGCTATTGAGGACTTCAGTGCTCCATGACCTCTGTAGAGCTTCCGAAAGAGTAGGTCTTAAAATGAACATGGAAAATACAAAGGTCATGTCAAACGCTAATGTAACCCACTTTCATGAAGGTCGGAGGTACGCCCGGAATTTGTACACGAGAAGGTTTACCTAGGACAAAACTGTCCAGTTAGGGAGGTCCAACTTCGAGAAAGAGGTCAATTGTCGAATCCGACTCGGCTGGACAGCGTTTGGGAAGCTACGCAAAATATTCTTGTCCCACATACCGAACTGTCTCAAGACGAAAGTCTTTGACTAGTGCGTGTTGCCATGGATTAACTATAGCACTGAAATGTGCTCGCTGGGCTTAACTAGAAGGCCAAAAGTCACCCAAAGGCAATGGAGAGGGCTATGCTTGGAGTTTCGTTACGTGATAGAATCAGGAATGTAGAGATCTTCGGGAGAACTAAGGTAAACTTGAGGAAGGTGGCGAAGGCTTGATGAAGGTAAATTTGACGTCTTTCGGCTGAAATGATGATGAATGATGAAAATAATAAAAGATGAATAATAAATATTCCGCAATTCAAAACAAATGAACACCACTGGGTTTTTGTTTTAATTTTTTTTTCTATGCGCGTCAAGGGCAAGACGACGACGGGGACGGTTATCATTCGGTTACAATCGTTAACACGTATGAGCATGTTAAAAAAAAAAACAACTGTTAAGGTTTTAGAAGGCCACTTATCGTAAAAAAAAAACTAAAGTATTTATTGAAGCTATAAGTTTACACTGAATTCTTTTCTTTTCGTTAAGAGATTTTGAAAATTTCTGGACAATGATTTTTCTGAATATTTATGGTCGTCTATATCGCTATAAACTGGAACGGACTGCTCAATTTTGTGTAAACACGGGTCGTAGACAAAGAACGTATTATTACGTAATTTAAAAAGTGAAAGTCATGTATGTAAGTACTGCCAGAGATAAAACAACATTTTCTGTGCCTGACAAATTATACTTCGAAATAATGTAATTCAGGTAAATTAAATAAAGAGCAACACATGCAGATAGCCAGCCGGTTTGCGTCACTAATTTGCATACTTATTATTACCATTTTAAATTATAACAGAAGGTGCTATTTTGTTAGGAATAAAGCGCTGAGCAAACAATCAGCAATTTCTGCACGGTGATAAAACGTAATGAAATCTAAGCAATCTATTTGTCCTTCTTGTGCATTATTGTATAAGTTATTTCGTTGCGGACAGATTGTCTTTCGTGCGCTGAGCGCCTAAGTGTACCGTGTAACATTTTTGGGTTGGATTTGTTGTTCCAATCAATTTTCTCTGAGCCTATCTGCTATACGATTATGAAGTCTAGCGTTATCGTATGTCTAAAGCTTGGTAGTCTACTAGTTGGAATAACCTCATAAAAAGCGTCCATGACTTTCTTCTTCCCACAACGAATTATAATAGGTAACGAAATGTAACTAAAGCTCAAAAACGGGCCCTCGTAAATGTGTACTACAAGTAAGCCCGCGCAGCCGCGCAACGCCATGTTACCATACACGCGTCTATTGAGCGCTGCCCCATGACCTAGAAGCGTTTGATCCCCGATTTAAAATAAACAATGTTAACATTAATTCATCATCACTACTTTGTTAAAAACATATTATACATTTCTACTGACAATTACGTACAAACGTGACGTACTGTACGAAAGTACCTCGCGTACGAAGGATGACCACTTCCCTTTCACTTGAGGTTGTAGGCCCTAAAACCCCAAAATAATATTTCTTTTTTTTAGAAGAGATTCTTATTAATTTAACTATTAAACATAAATCTGTAATCACTAATCAATTTTGCTAGACAAAGTGCAAAAAAAACACTGCACTTAATTTATATTTTATTTTGGGAATCATTTTCGCATTAGTCACCGCGCTTGGCAAACTGGAGAGGTGACAGATATTTTTTTTAGTAATACATATATAACATTTAATGTGATTATAATCGTCTAACAGCAGGTGGCAGAAGAAGGTCGGGAAGCCGAAGCGAGTGCTCCGACGGGGGTGGCGCGTCGTTCTCACGCGCAGCCACATGCGCACTCTCCTCATTCACCACATTCGCAGAATCAGCGATGGATGCGCGCAGCAGGTATGTACCTCTTCTTAGGCTTAAATTACATCTACATATTTTTACTTTGATATTGTACCAGCTCATTCGATGACTTATTTCATGATATGCTATGAATATGTTAGATAACACTGTTACTGACATGAAAGTACACTGGGAGGTTGTAATACTTCGTGACCCTCTGCACTTGCCTTATCTCCAGTAAGCTTATAATATACATAGGGGCATCAATGCACAACCTGTTATGGATTTTCCAGTACATGATTCTGTAGCTCCGAGCGATGATTTTTTTTCGTTGGTTATAAAATATCAAAAATCGCTGTTTCCATACATTTAGACCGTGAAGACCGCGTATCACAATCTCGTCGTGTCTTGAGCCAACAAGAATTTATTATTGTCTAGTGCCGTGTACACACTGTGTACGCGCTAGTGATGTGCCGGATATCCGAATCCGTATCCGCTGATATCTGAGTGGGAAGAAAGATCCGTATCCGTGCAATGAGAAAGTAATAAATTCCATGCAAGGTCTTTTTTCTTAAAGTCAAATATTTAGTGAATAATCTAATAACAAAACAAAGACCCGCGCAATGTGCAAGCCGAAACATGCCCTGTCAAGCAAGTGTCACCTGGCGTTAACTATCGTTTCAGGGTCACGCGCATCGACACCGATTAAGTAAGATAATTAAGATCCGTCTCCGTGTCCGTATCCACGGATCTTAACACCAAATATTAGTATTCGCATCCACATCCGCACATCACTAGTACGCACACAGATCGTACATAGTAACTCCGCGAAGTCGCGTATACGCATGTCAGATTTTCTTTGCGTTTACTTCTGTGACCGTTCGCCCTTGATACAAAATTCAGAAACGGGGGTTAATCTTAATGGTTTAAACTGAAATAGGAAGCAACCACGGTATTATTTTAAGTACGTTGCCTCAATTACTTATTTGAAGACGCATTTGCCTTATTTGTATTTTATCACTTCCATAGCACAATATTATGCAAAGTGGTTGCGTATAATACGAAATAAATGTGCTGAGAAATGATGATGCTCAAATATTTTAAATTGTATTAATTATCTTACAGCTGTTTAAATATAATAAGTTTATATTTCTCAGACAGCGAGAGTGGAGCACGCGGCCGTGGCATGCGATCTCGTGGGCGACCTTCCAGAAGATCCCACAATTATATGAGGTTCTAAGTTTTTAAGTGTAATTGTAAGATGAAAAACCCTATAACGTCAAAAATATCTTCTAGAACTAGTTAATTAGTAATTTTCTTATTTAAAAATATTATGTTGACTTTGCTGATTCAACACGATCCACTTCCATTTACCAGATTATGCATGTCTAGAACTCATTCATGACCATAGAGGCATTAAGCTTGTTTGAATAATAAAAATATATGTTATTGGAATTATAAGACATCATATTATAGTAGTTATTATTGCAGAACTGTAATAAGGTTTAATATTATCTATTTTGTAGCTTTTTCAATTATGTTAAGTGTAATATTTTTACTTAACCACAAAATAATTAAAACAACCATAGATTTCATACCGAAACTAGGTTCCTTAATATCATAGAGTTTGAATGTTTAAAAACCTATTATAAATTGAAACTATCATTGCCATTATTTAAAGTATCCAAAAGACAAAATTTTCCAACCTTATTTAAATTGCCTAGGACATTTCAATTTGAATTCTTATCTGACTATTATAACGTATTAAATAAATTGATAATTATATGAATGTTTAACTTACATATTCTAATAGTATAATTGAATAGATTAGATGTATGATTTTCTTCAATGCTAAGTGTACGTTTCGAAACGGGAAAAAAAACAGCAGATATTTAGACAATTGGTGACTTACATACATTTACATTTTGAATAAGGTGTGTTGAACAAAATATAAGTTTTGCTATGTCATTGTTTTATGTATTTATAAACGTCCGTATAACTCAATTGAAATAATATTAATTGTAACAAAACACATAGCAAGACTCCGATGTAATTACTTAGTTTGTGCTAGCAATGGACTTTTACAACCTGTTTAAATATTGACGAGGCTAAATTCCAAATCCAAATTGTACTTCGGGAGAAAAATGTGGAATGACCTGAAAATCTTAATATTAAGTGTGGCACTGAATATTTTTGTATCAGCAAGACTGTCGCCAGAGCAGTATTCTCCGATGTAATATTGTATCGGTAGGTACGAACCTTTAAACCGATTCTATACTCGGCTAAGGGTTGGTCTGAAAGGGTAAATATTTGTAAGCCATTAACTAATTTGCAGAGATGATTCGATTGGTAAAAGCAGTTATTTTCATTTTTCAACTTGATTAAACTGTGTTTAAATATAAGTTTAAAAAAATAATGCTAGTATTATTTTGAACTGCGATTGACGAAATGAACTGAGGGCCTTTCCTTCTTTAGATGTGGTTCTAGTAAATGTACTCCTACGGAGAACCTAACTAAATTCATAAAGTGTTATCTATAAAAAAAAAACCTGGATGTCCGTTCCAATCCCTCTCATCAAATACGATGAAAACAAAACACATTTCTTTCTCGCCAGTCTCAACAGCAATAAAAACTTGTAGATGGAAAATAGATCCGTAATGCAGTCAGTTGAAAATCGTTCAACTGGATTGGCATTGCGTTATATTTAATAAAATATTTACCCACTTTTAGACATCGTGCAAAAGGCTTATTTTTAGTCACAATAAGTGCTTGGTGTGGCTTCTAATAACGAATCGGACGCAATAACTAGAGTAACCTAACCAGTGTGTTTTAGCAGTTTTAGATAACGAACCTGTTTTGTATAAAACAGCTAACGGGTATGTTAACAGCGGTTCGATAACCTAGCTGCGACATATCTTTATCGATTAGAATCTTCTTTAAAGTATCTTTACCTTTCGAAGCGACGCGCGCTTTACTTGTGTTTATCAAGTGTACAAACACTGTGAATGTGTGTGTGAGCACAGGAGCTCTTCATACCGTCCGAGACAATAGCGAAGTCTGAAGTGTGCCTGTGTTATATACTGACGCTACTTGTCTTCACGCACACATTAACAGCATGTTTGTACACTTGTTTACCACAATTAATTGAGATACACGTAAAATAATCAGATGAAACGGCTCTATTCAATCTACCCATGTATAATCGCTGTGTTCAAGTATACAGGGTGGCAGTGACATCGATTTTTTGATAACTGACGACCAATGTCTGCGATAGGAAGTCGGACATTTTTTTTTTCGGCCTAACCCGCTAATGGTAACTGTCGCGTTGCAACCTGTAAGTAAATTATGCTATGTCTATAACTTTCGCGGAAGTGCAAGTAATTAGTTATGAATTTTTTATCGTAATCACGGTGTGATAGCGCTTCAGACAATCATAACAATACAGCGGCCGCGGTGCCTCAAATGCCAGCCGGCTTCATGCGAAGTGGGCGTCACCGAGGTGCAGGACCCCGAGTCTTCATCTATAAACACGGTACCCGAGCAGGTCATTCGTGTGGTCGGCAAAAAATATTTTTGCGTTTCATAGCCCATAATGTCATTTTTTTAAATAATTTCTGAAAGTGTGATGATGTGTGTGTGATGTCTCTAAAGACATCGTTTTATTTTTCCTGTAATCTTTACGTAAACGTCTATCACATCGAATAATTTAAATTTTTCGTAAAAAGTCGATAACTATGCGGACTAAAAAAAATAGGTATATCGGTACAGTTCACCTTATAAGTGGTTAACATACCTTTATGGAGCTTAGCAGTCAATCTGTACATAATGTTACGTGTTGTCTAGAAACATCGTGCTAACTCCATCTCAGATAGGGACAGCGTTACGTAGATCGAAAAGTCTAGAAACGTCACGCTAATTCCATCTAAGGATGGGGCAGTGTTCGAAACTACTGGAAACGACACGCTAACGCCATCTGTTATCAAGTAGCAAGTACTACACGAAATTGTACGTAGACACTACCGCCATCTATTGTCGAATAGTGTGAGATTAAACAGTTGATTGTGGAAGTACCTAGAAGCTTCTACGCTACTAGTAAACTGTGGAAGAGTGTTGAATGTTCGCGAATGTCTGCTTGGGATATAAATGGCGGATTGTCGGGCCGACGGGCAGTTCGATTTCGGAAGCGAGCGAATACGAATCAAGCGATACAGTACAAGCGAAACAAGTGATTCTGTTTGACGTTTTAATTATTGCGATATTTGTGTTTAGTTAATTAAACTGTTTTGTGTGTTTCGATAATGTTGGTTTAAATTAATTTATCCCGAACCCCAGCTCGTAACATTTGGTGTCAGAAGTAAGGGATAAATGATGCCAGTTTTACCGAAGGAGGATACGGAAGGTATCCGTACCAGGAGTCAGCGCCAGCAGGAGATGGATCAGAGGCGGTTTGAAGGATCTTCTACACAGACACCTGGGGGTAATCAGCCGACGACGGAGCCAGTTTCCCAAGTGTCTGGTGTTCCTACAGCATCGCCAGCCACGGATCTTTCTGCTCTAATGGCGATGCTGCAGGAGCAGGCCCGCCGACAGGAAGAACAGGCCCGCCGCCTACAGGAACAGCTGCAGCAGGACAAGGAGGAACAAGCTCGCCGACAGGAAGAACAGGCCCGCCGTCTACAAGAACAGCTGCAGCAGGACAAAGAGGAACAAGCTCGCCGGCAGGAACATCAGGCTCGTCGACAGGAAGAACAGGCCCGTCGATAGGAAGAACAGGCCCGTCGACAGGAAGAACAGGCCCGCCGCCTACAGGAACAACTGCAGCAGGACAAAGAGGAGTAGATTCTCCTCTTGAAAGAACTTCACGCGACTTTTTGCAAAGAGATCAAAGCCATGAATGAGAAGGTTCAGCTACACGAAAATCGTATCTCCGAGGTCGAAATCCAGGTTGCAGATATAAAAAAAGCGTTTTAAAATCTGAAGACAGGAGACGGGATTGTGACTTCTGTAGTTGCTGCACCTTCCGCGCGTGGATTTAAAGTGCCAACCTTCGATGGAACATCTTCTTGGTCGGCATACAAAATCCAGTTTGAAGTAGTTATGGATGCAAATGGTTGGAAAAAGGGCAGGCCATGATCGCGCTTACTTTGGCCCTTCGTGAACAGGCTTTAACCGTGTTAGAGGCTCTTGGCAAAAATGTTACCTACGAGCAGCTGGTTGAGGCGTTAGAATCCAGATACGGTGACGCACACCTGGAACACGTGTTTCGCGCCCAGTTGAGGGATCGTGTGCAGCGCAATGGTGAAAATCTGCAGCAATGGGCCCTGGAAATTGAAAAGTCGGTCCGAAAAGCGTATCGGTCTGCGCCTGCACTCATCGAAGGGATTCTGACACAAGCATTTATAGATGGCATACGGGACCTGGAAGTAAGGGCTGCTGTGAGACTTGGGCACCATGAGAAGTTGAAGGACGCCTTGGCCCACGCGTTGGAGGTGGAGGCAGTGAGGCATGATCATCGAGCCCATCGCTTCAGGGAGGTTGTGGAGTCACCTGTTCGTGACCGTATTAGGCACAGCCCTAAATGTTACACTTGCGGAGAAAAGGGCCACCTCCGGTCGAATTGCCCGAAGCGAAACACTGCCACCGAATATCACACCCAGGTTAGAAGGGTGTCTGATAGATAGCACAGTGCAGCAGCAAGAGAAATTCGTAAGCGATAAGAGTACGGGGCGAGTATTGGCTAGTGTGAATAGAGCCCCAAGGATTTCGATGTCACAGGCCAATGACGGCATATCCCACGGTAACGCGGAAACTTTATCAAGAAGAACTTCTCCTGAAGAGTACAAACATTGTGTCAGACAGGAAGCTAAGGAAGTAGTTCCTGTCAGGGTGCTAAGAACGGACCTTCGTGACAAATGGAAGGAAACCCTACGGCATGCCCAGCAGCGTGATACAGATATCAGGCCAATTCTCGAGTGGATTAAAGCTGATGCTCCCAAACCGAAATGGTGTGATGTTGCAGCGATGAGTACCACCACAAAAAGTTATTGGGCACAGTGGGAGAGCTTGGTGATCCAGGATGGTGTCTTGTGCCGAAAATGGGAAAATGCTCGAGGGAATAGCTGTCACTTGCAAATGGTAGTCCCAAAAACAAAGGTACCAAAGGTCTCCAGCTCGACCACAATAGTTCTTCGGGAGGTCATATGGGAGTAAGAAGGACTCTGTTAAAGATCCGAGAAAGATTTTACTGGATTCATTGTCGAGAGGATGTGGACTGGTGTCGCAGATGTACCAGTTGTGCAGCGGTAAAAGGACCACACACACGCAGCAGGGGTGCATTGAAAGTGTACAACGTAGGAGCCCCCTGGGAACGAATAGCACTAGATGTCGCTGGGCCATTCCCCGAAAGTGAAAGTGGAAATAAATATTTCATGGTTGTCATGGATTACTTCACCAAGTGGCCGGAAGTCTTCGCCATCCCTAATCAAGAAGCTTCAACAGTCGCTGATAAATTATTCCACGAAGTCTTCTGTCGGTTTGGGGTACCCTTGGAAATCCACAGCGATCAAGGAAGGAATTTCGAGTCTGAAGTGTTTCAGGAAACATGTCGGGTTATGGGTACTCACAAAACCAGAACCACTTCATACCACCAACAATCTGACGGAATGGTGGAGAGATTTAATCAGACGTTGGAAAGATATCTGGCAAAAGTTGTAGCAAGCAGACAAAAGGATTGGGACAAGCACATACAACCGTTTCTTCTGTCATACCGAAGTGCAGTTCACGAGAGTACAACTGTGACGCCAGCCTTCGCAAACTTTGGAAGGGAGTTAAGGTTACCAGCTGATCTAATAACCGGAATTCCCCCTGATTCACCACGCAGTATAACAGATTATGCAAATGATCTGTGTAACAAGATGAATGACGTATATGAGCATGTCAGAGAATCAGGCCAACAGATGTCCGAGAGAATGAAAACTCGTTATGATCGAAAGATGAACAATACTGGCTTCGACGAAGGTTCGCTAGTGTGGTTGCATAACCCAGTGCGCAGCAAAGGGAAGTCCCCTAAACTACAGGCAAAATGGACGGGCCGTACCGAATTGTGAGCAAGATCAATGACGTCAATTACCGAATACAAAAGGGTATGCGAACTGCGCCTAAAATTGTTCATGTAGATCGATTGGCACGATACTACGGGAATAATGATGCTCGGGACGAGCATGTCTAAAGAGGGGGCAGTGTTACGTGTTGTCTAGAAACATCGTGCTAACTCCATCTCAGAAAGGGACAGCGTTACGTAGATCGAAAAGTCTAGAAACGTCACGCTAATTCCATCTAAGGATGGGGCAGTGTTCGAAACTACTGGAAACGACACGCTAACGCCATCTGTTATCAAGTAGCAAGTACTACACGAAATTGTACGTAGACACTACCGCCATCTATTGTCGAAAAATGTGAGATTAAACAGTTGATTGTGGAAGTACCTAGAAGCTTCTACGCTACTAGTAAACTGTGGAAGAGTGTTGAATGTTCGCGAATGTCTGCTTGGGATATAAATGGCGGATTGTCGGGCCGACGGGCAGTTCGATTTCAGAAGCGAGCGAATACGAATCAAGCGATACAGTACAAGCGAAACAAGTGATTCTGTTTGACGTTTTAATTATTGCAATATTTAGTGTTTAGTTAATTAAACTGTTTTGTGTGTTTCGATAATATTGGTTTAAATTAATTTATCCCGAACCCCAGCTCGTAACAATAATTTATGAACGGTTCTTTTAGCTAACTTTCGCCAAGGCTAATAATTAACCGGTTTGATGATTGCTTTACAAACCTGTAGTTGCCAGTTCGATTCTCAACTATTGGTTTTTTTGTGACTTTTTTACAATTTGTTATAATGTAGGTAAGCATTTAATAGTTCGTATAACGTATTAATTCACAAAAAAAGAAAAAGTTCGTAACAAGCACTTCACAGTAGCAAATCATACAAAGTTGTCAGATCATTTTAGAACTAGACTAAGTACAAGAAATGGGGAATTTTTACAGGTCAGTGTAAACCTACTGTTAGAACATAATATTTTTATGTACTTTATGTGCTTTTAAAAGCATATTGTATGTACTTAATTCAATATCACAATGACTAATATGTTTGAAATATGCGGTTTTAGGTACGAAATTTAAGGTTAGATTTTTGTAGGTACGGATTTATCAATTGATCCGTATTCATTTTGGACAAAACGTAATTCCGGTGGTGTCAAAAATTTTGATAATACTGACGGAGCACACGGACACCGACGCACAGTGGGTCGAAACTATGATTTTAGTGACTTAGGGCTCAACTTTGCTTTTTTACTTTTTTCTTCATGTGGATGGATAGAGCTCATTAACCTCAACAATAATTGTTCTGATGTATTTTTTCCTAAACTTTATACTTTGGGTAGAAAAATGTGTTTTGTTATTTTTTTGTATGGAGCGGATCAAATAACCTTAAATTCCTGCTAAGTAGCGTGTGATCCCGCGTTGAAACTTTATTTTTCATATACCTTGTCTAGTCTATTATCATTTGATGCTATTAACGTGTGCATAAAGTTGCAACTCTGCCAAATAAATGGATCGAAAAAAATGAAAAAATATATCGAATAAAAAGCTACATTTTTTACTTTCGTAAGTTCTTTTAAGTTAAATTTGATATGGAATAGTAAGTAAAAGCACGTAATAATACACATAGTTACTTAACAACTAACAACAATACATTTAAAAGGTCCCTAATTAGCTTAAATTTACTAATATATGTAGTATTAGTAAATTTGTAAATTTAAGCTAATCACACTAATCATAATACATTTAAAAGGTCCCTAATTAGCTCAAATTTACTAATATATGTAGTATTAGTAAATTTAAAGCTAATCACACTAATCATAATACATTTAAAAGGTCCCTAATTAGCTTAAATTTACTAATATATGTAGTATTAGTAAATTTAAAGCTAATCACACTAATCATAATACATTTAAAAGGTCCCTAATTAGCTTAAATTTACTAATATATGTAGTAGTAGTAAATTTAAGCTAATTAGGGATCTATGAATTTCAATTTCTTTGTTTTAATGACTTTAACATGTTTATGAAATGTTATTTTAAGTTAGATTTAATACTGAATAGTAAGTAAAGATAGGTACATAATAATACAAATTAGTAAAGGTAAACTAACATTACTACAACTAACACAAGCAAACTAAAAACTAACTATAAACAACATCAAACATTACTATTTCCTTTCAATTATGAGTTTGACATTTATAAACTAATAAAAAAAACAAGAAACTTACAAACTACCAAAAAATCTTATTCACTATCGCTATGACTATCTTGTAAATTATCTACATCAATAAAATCTATATCGGATTCTGTGGGAAAAATCAGCAGAAGCTCTTTAGACTTTTGGAGAGAGAACCATTATATTTTGTTTCACCATTCGAGGTCTTAGACTTGTGATCTTTGGATCAGAAGACAAAAGAAGATTGTGTATAATATCCTCATTTGTCGCCGTTCTACTTACCTTTCTAGAATGACTCTCTCTATATTTCCGGAAATCTTTATTACGAGCTTCCGCTGCCTCTTCCGACAGTTTACCTATAGGTATGGCACCAAAGTGCTTAATTATATCACTCCCATGTACTAACAATTTATGTATACTGGAAGGCATATAATACCAGGGATATAAGTGAACGTACAATTGTGCAGTATCTCTACAAAATTCGGAAAACTTAGAAAGATCCACGCTCTCTCCAGATGCAACCGTCTGAAGAATCACATGAAACCTTTCTATTAAATCTTTATCTATTCCTGTTATGCGAGCTGTTGTTTCTGCATCCCTAAAAAATCTTCTGGCAGTATTGCCATCATTGGTTGTGCCTACTCCTTGCTTGACTACGTCAATAAGTAAACCGCATTCTTTCTTAAACGCTTGCTGTATAGCGCTCTTTCTGAGTGACATTTTTTCTTTGTCATCGCCCCTGCAACTCCATTTTTTGAAGTCCAAACGATAAGCTGCAAACAAAAAGAAATATCACTTAAATAAAAATCTCACAAGTAACTATATAACGTGAAAAAAATTATGAACTAATAAAATTATATTTACCGATATGAAGTAAGCACTCCATGCTTCTTATCCAGGCATGTAAAGATGAGATTCCATACTGGAACACTTCTTCGTTGTTCTCTTTTTGAGCAAGTGACTCTAAATTGTTCATCTCTGACGGTTTTGCTTTGCAGATATCACAGACAGCTGAAGATGTGTCTGACAAATATGACGATATTTTGCCGTCTATCATCGTCAAGTGCAATTGATGCTTAACTTCAACTTGATTGAACTTGATTGGCTGAAGTCTTTCTATTTCTTCGGTTATGCTAGCTTTTATAGTTACCACTGTTGACTGCGTTTCTTTGGTAAATTTGAACATTATCGGACGGCAATAGAAAGTTGATGAGGGTCGATCGTTTTCCCAAACAATTGTTCCATCACATTGTTGAAGCCTTATAGGAACTAGACTGGCCATGAAGATAGTTGAGTCATCAAACTCTGCTTCAGTCTTTTGTTTATAATTACTTTGACCTGAGGCTCCATCAAAACCCCATTTGCTTATTAGCAGTAACTCAGTTGGCGAATCCAAATCTAAAGTAATCACTTCTAAAAGCCTAGATACCGTCAAGTTGAGTAAAGCTTGCAGTTTAATAGCAGCTCCTTCTTCAGTTATAATTATGTCTTCTTTCCCTGGATAACATTTTGCCTTCGCTTGTTTTATTTTATAATAAGAAGGGTATAAATCAGACCTATTTTCACTTGCTGCTTCTCTTAGGCTTATATACTGCCACTTACTTAATTTAAGTGAAACTAATAAAGACAGTGCCTTATCGGGTGAATATGTACTACTTTTCGGTTTACTTGTACTTAAACACTCTTTAACTTTTTCTAGATCTTCGGGGTGATTTAGTAAATGGTTCATAATTTTTCCTACATCCTCATTTCCGGTGTTTCTTAAACTAGCAATTGTAGTAGCTTTAAGTTCATCCGGGGATAACGAAAGCGATTGGTTAATTTGATCAACGCGTCTTCGTTTTTGCCTGGAGCCCAATTCCTCGAAAGGTGTTCGAGGTGTAAATGTAGATGTCGAAGCTTCTGTAGTAGATGGTGGTAGATTTTCGACATCTTCAGTATTACAAATCTCGAGCCTTTCCTGTTCAGTGTTCACAGCTTCAGGTATCATTCCTTCGGGCCAGTTTATTGCACGTTCCAATCAATCACCATTTTTTCTTACAAACTGTGCTAACGTGCGACTACTTCGTTCCCATCTTGCACTTATATTTGAACAAAAGCGCGTACAGAATTTTTGGAGCTCAACACTGTTCTCTTCGGTCACGTTTATTTTATGTTGTAGGAATTGAAAGAATTTTTGACTATCCGACAGTGACTTGACCTGCTCTCTTAAAATCATAAATAAATCTAAATTGTTAACTAAATTATCCATTATAACGAAAAAGGGACGATCAGAATCACGAGATGTTAGTAGTAGTACGAATAAACGAACACTAGTTAGTATATAATAAATTATGGTCATTTTATACTTCCAGAATCCAGTGACAAACAATGTTTACTAATTTTTCTACTACCCTCATTAACTAATTATCCTAATTAATATTACAGTAATGACTAAAAGTGAAAAACATTGTTTTTTTATAAGGTAAAAGGTTAAGCTAATTACAGTAATTAAACACACAAATAGAAATTAATTGATTTCATATCCACATTTTTAAATAAAGGTCCCTAATTAGCTTAAATTTACTAATATATGTAGTATTAGTAAATTTAAGCTAATTAGGGACCTTTTAAATGTATTGTTGTTAGTTGCTAAGTAATTATGTGTATTATTACGTGCTTTTACTTACTATTCCATATCAAATTTAACTTAAAATAACTTACGAAAGTAAAAAATGAAGCTTTTTATTCTATGTATTTTTTCATTTTTTTCGATCCATTTATTTGGCAGAGTTGCAACTTTATGCATTTGTTTATAGCATCAAATGATAATAGACCAGACAAGGTATATGAAAAATAAAGTTTCAACGCGGGATCACACGCTACTTAGCAGGAATTTAAGTTTATTTGAGCCGCTCCATACAAAAAAATAACAAAACACATTTTTCTACCCAAAGTATAAAGTTTAGGAAAAAATACATTAGTACAATTATTATTGAGGTTAATGAGCTCTACCCATCCGCATAAAAAAAAAAGTGAAAAAGCAAAGTTGAGCCCTAAGTCACTAAAATCATAGTTTCGACCCACTGTGCGACGGCTCGGATGCACCTGACACGAAATAATGTGAAAAAGTTCTACAGAGCGTAGCTATGCAAGCACTATTTTTCAGTCCCTGTCGGAATACTGACGAGATGTTCATTGACGAAGGCTATTATAACATACAAGTACCTACAACAGAATTTATAGGATGAGGTTTCTCTAACTTCCTTTGAAACTAATTGCCTGATTACCTAAATTAATTTAGCTGGGTGTAGAATTGGAACGGATGACTGCTTCAAACACAAGCACGGCACCGTTCCTAATGACCAGTAAACTAGAGAAATACAATCGAGAATTCAGAATAGTTTTTAACAGCAGTCTTGTTCTAATCACAATAGTGATATAGTATTAGCCTGTCACCTTTTTGTTAATTGTAAAATTAGATATATAATCCAGCAGTAACAAAACGTGTGAAAATGAATAGGGATACAGAATATAATAACGGGAATAGAGGTATGCACGTTACCTCTATTCCCGTTACCGGTGCTGTGATCTTTCACTACGGCGGAAGTCGCGGTGAACTATATTTACACATGTCGAGTGTAGTGCTTTCTGAACTCCAATGCTGTGTTTTTCATAACATACCTAATAGATATCAGTTTTGTCTAAATGCAAAACAGCTTTACTAAGTCACCTTCAAAACACATAGCACTGGTTGAAGACCTGTTTAAATCTGCTGGTAAAAGAATACTGGAAGTGTGTAGCAGGCGCGGTCGCAGCCTAACATTTTGGGGGGGGTCACCATGAGTACTGAAGAATATTTTTAGGTAGTAAGACAGGCAAATCGTTCAGGGTTTCGACAGAATGACTGTCTTTGGGGGGGGGGGGGGGGTCATGACCCCTAGGACCCCCCCCCCCCCCTCGGACCGCGCCTGGTGTGTAGACGCTATGCCAATTTTGTAGGTGTAGGTATTACTTAGATCGTCATGGATTTAAAATAAGAGAATTTTTTTAGGTCAGTGTTTATGGGCGAATATTTCGATCTGTATTTAATAGATGTTCAAACAAAACAGACTATTACGGCGGTTTGCTGTAAGTAGCCTCATGGTGAACATGAAGTATAAAGACTTCCGGGAAGGCCTTGGAGAGGCCTTTGCCCACCAGTGAAACAATTTAGGCTAAACAAAGACTGATGCCGATTCCCTTATTCTCAACTAAATTTAAGTTCAGTGCATCTTTTTCTTTCTATTTCATTAAGGAAAGGACAGAAGATACATTTTAGTTTAGTCCTGTCAAAGTAATCAGCGCTTGACGTAAATTGACGTAATTTTAGTAGGCAAGTTTTTAATCACGTCTAAACTTGTATGGAGCGCTGATTAATTTGACAGGACTAAACTAAAATTTTTCTTTTGTCCTCTTCTTAATGAAATACAAAGAAGAAGATGCACTGAACTTAAATTTAGTTTAGTTTGTGAACAAGGGAATCGGTACCACTGTGTGTTTAGGGTGTCGTTATTGTAAACCAAAGTAAACAAAGATTATGGTAGATTTCAAGTAAACACCTTGATTGTCAGTGTATTTGGGCCACACTGTTATTTAACAAGTAAACGGTGTGAGATATCTTACAATATTAGGGTAAGTATGTAAGTATCTGCCAGTCATGGGGTAATTTTATGTCCCATATGGGTGACTTGGTAATTGTTTATCAGCTAAGGATACTGCTTTTGAAATTTACTGAATAGACAATAAACTGTTCACATATATCTGACCTACATCTATTGGTACCTACAGGATATGCTTTATGCAAGAAATAATCAAATTGGAATCAGGCTATTTAGGACTAATGCCATGCAAGTAGGTATATTGTAAGCGAGAGCAAGAGCTTTAAAAGTAATTACTGTGGATTTTCTCCACCTACATTTTAGCACCCCTTCATCGCTTCCTTGTTCTTCTACTGACCACTAACCCTTACAACCTAACTGCCCTCCCCATCTTTCCAAGCTAGGAATGGCAGCTTGTCAGCTTTAAGTCGGCCAGGACCGTCCTGATGGTGACGAGGCCGGCGGTTGGGTGCAGAAGCCTGTCCCGTTATTCCATCACCAAGATCTGACGGAGCGCAGACCTGCTTAGCGTAATCTGCCACTGCACCGGTGCCACGCCTCGCGTCCGCGTCTCCTCACGCCACTGATGCAGTGGCGCGAGGGCTCCCGCATACAGGTCCCGTGGCGGGAATCCGGCCAGTGCGCAAGCCGCCTCGTAGGAGACTGTGCGATACACTCTGATGACTGACGGCCATCGGCCTTTATGGTACCCGCAATACGGTTATAGTGCAAGCCATCAGGTCAGCTGCCCACACTGAGACCCCATACTGGGGCCATGGATCGCATGATCCCCATGTACACCTGCCTGCAGACGGTGCTCGGCCCCCCTAGATTGGGAAGCAGCATTGACAGCGCGCCCATCAACTAAGGTGCTAGCCGTCGAAACTGGGGGCCTAAGTCCCACCGGCTGTCTAACACCAATCCCAGGTCCTTCTACAGGCTCCCCCGACCACAATGTGTGATCCAGGTGGCGGCGTCCGACGGAGACCATGAAAAGTGATGGCCTCCAACTTGTTGAAGGCCACCTCCAGGCCCAAGCGTCGGTTGCGGTTCACCACCTGAAAGACCTTCGCCGTGGTCAGCAACGGTGCCTTCCTGTGCGAGCTCCCCCGAGCCGTGACCAGCATGTTGTCCACGTAACACGTCAGGCTCACTCCCGGCTGGAGCTCGCCCCTCAACACTCAGTCGTACCCGGCCCCAAAACTGAGCCATTTGGAACACCGCACTATTTCTCGCGTCGGCCTATGCCGTTACGTCCCCTATAGGTGACAAACCTTTCCGCCAAATAAACCCCGACTACGCGGCGGAGGTTGCGAGGCTCCCGATGATAACGAAGTGCCTTCCTAAAACAACGCCGGGGAAGGGTGTTGAAGGCGTTGGATATGTCCAATGATATCGCCAAGAAATATAGACACCACATCCTCCGCCAGGACTCTCAACCGCATAATTGCGTCTATGGTGGAGCGCCCATGCCGAAAATTGAACTGGTTATCTCTGCACAAGTGGCTGATGAGGCAGCCCACGATTATCCGCTCAAAAAGTTGTCCACCTCATCAAGCACTACTATGGCCCAGCACGCAGACGGGGAATCCCACCTTCCTGAGCAGAACCAACGAACCTGTCTTCAACTGAATAGGTAACTGGCCCTGCTCAGGACACGCTGAGTAGAGTCCTCTCAGTCGAGGCTCTAGGGCCTTAAAGACGAGACCGAGGGCGCAGCCGGGAACTCCGTCCCGGTGGCCAGTGTTTTTCACCCGGAACCGCATCATGGCCACTCTCATCTCTGCTTCTGTCACCTCAGGGACGCTTATGCTGTGGTCTTCTTCTGACTGCGGAGCCGCTGGCGGAGCCATCGATGGTGGGACGTGTTCCGCTCTCACAGGGAAGAGTGTGGAAATACCTCCACCAGCAGTTGAGATTGGAGAGCCTCGGCATTCTGGCCACCCTCAGCGGAGCCCTGGGACGGAGCTTTCCCCGAACCATACGGCAAGGATAGGTCGCTAGCTAGCAACATATTGTGATATAACTAATCAAAAAACTTTGTAAAGGTAATATTTTCACTAGGTAGACTTCTGACAAGATTCAATTACTTATTTATATATTTACTAGCACTTCGCCCGCGACTTCTTCGGCGTGACTCAAAGGAACTGTACATTTTTTCGAGATAAAAAGTAGCCTGTGTTACTCAGCGATAATGCAGCTTTCTACTGGTGTAAGAATTTTTAATTTACGTACGTATACCTAAATTCCGTCAATAACGTTTTATTCTAAACTTTTACATCTCGTTTCACTTTTCCATCTACTTATGGTTTATTTGACGGGCCTGTTAGTCTAGTGGTTAGTGACCCTGACTGCTAAGTCGGAGGTCGTGGGTTCTATTCACGCCCAGGACAATTTTTTGTGTGATGAGCACAATTATTTGTTCTGTGTCTGGGTGTAATTTATCTATCATAATATGTAGGGATTTAGAAATATACTAGCTGACCGTACAGACGTTGTCCTGTTTCCTACAACTCGATAGCAGCGCCATCTGTCGGGCTGATTTGTGAATCTAAACCATCCAGGGTGCCACCCAACCGCATACAAAAAAATTCATTCAAATCGGTCCAGCCGTTTAGGAGGAGTTCAGTGACATAAACACGTACAGTAGAATTATATAAAGATAAGTTATTTATCAGTTGTCTGGTTGCCATAGTACAGGCTCTGTCTAGTTTGGGGTCAGATAACGGTGTGTTAGTTGTTCTAAGATATTATTTTTCATTTTATTATTAGAAAACCGTGTACCGTGAACTGTAGGCAATAAGGTCCCTTATTGCCTACAGTTCAGAAGCAATCAGATGTACTAGTACCTAAACTATCTAAACACCTCTACCATGAACATGGTAGTCGCGTGCTTGTATTCACAGACCGCATATCGACTTTGCTAAATGAACGCTTCATACTAATATGATCCTTATCTGTATCTATTAATGTTCAAACTCGTGAAAGCGTGCCATAGGAATATAAACCCTAATCATGATGTTTATATTCGACTTAATAAAGGGGCGTCTGTGAATCTTGCGCCAAGGCACCCAAAGTTAAGTGAGCACTGTAGAAACCTACGTTATGCAGGTATGTAAACACCTTATCTCCCACGCTTTAGCTGGAACTTAGCGATTCTCGACTGCTCTGACTGACTGTCAACAAATATTTTTAAACAAGTGATGAAGTAGATTTTTTGTAGGTAGTAGACATATTAAATAGGTAGGGTCTAAACAAGATAAACCGACTTAGAACCAATCAATACTACCTAGATCAAGTGACATACCTACCTATCTACTTCATTTTTCTTTTGTTATAGCTAGCTCTAAGATGATAACGTCGTTCATAGTAGGTAGATAATCATTTAAATGACGTAGGAAAAACATACTGGCTCATATATTATGTTTTTCAGGATGTAGGTACCTATAATTTTTGTATTTGCCTGTTTTCCGCTTCCTATTTTATAAAAAAATAGCAATATTTTATACCACGAACCCCAGTGTCTTGTAGGTACCACTTAATGACAACTTCAAAGGCCTAATCATGTAGTACATACTCAGTCTAACAAACAAGTACAATATATTTGAGTATAATGCCTGAATTACAATGCACCATATTGCGAGTGGCATGCAATTAATAATTATTGAAACAACAGTTAAAAGTCAACAGTCGCTTCAATTTAATTGTATGCCACATGCAAGAAAGTTGCTTTGTGTAAATAGGGCTTAAGTAACAAGGGAGTTGTCAGCTAATATCAAAGGAATGGTTTACAAAAAACTGAGGATTTATTTTATCATTTGAATGATGTAGGTAGTTCAGAATAGAGACTATATCTGAACTAGGTAATGAAAGTGCAAAGTGAAAGTATAGAATCTTTCTTTATTGGAACAAAAAAGTGCTTTAACAAAAATAATTATCCATATGTGAGATTGTTCTAGCACTAACTTGAATTTACCAGAATATATTCATAAAACATTTTATTAGTAAAATACTTTTAACTTCAATACTTATAATTTTTAAATATTATTTAGATAGGGAAAGAAAACAATTTATATTTATTTATGTTTATTGTTTTGATACAGGAATAATTACATGCCTAAACCAAACAAGAATTAGAAACATTGCAATATTTTCTCCATAAAGTGGTATGTAATATTATCATAACACAGTGTGAAAGTGCCAATAATTATAATAATCACCATTTTAACATAATACATCATCAATAAGCTAAACCTTAAAATTAAGTTTCACCATATGGTCAGATAAATCAACACAGTACAATTAAAATAATGAAAATATCATGTTGGAAAGTTAATTTCCGTAAACATTTTCATCAGAAAATGCTATATAGAGAAAGAAGTCTTCATCATGATGCTCTTGGTAGAGAGATCCCATTGTGGCGGATGTCGGAGGAATTACATTGTTGACAAAGAAGAACAACGCATCCTCGGGTCGTAGATGAATACGTTTTCTGATCAGGAAATAGAATTGTCCGACTGTTAGATCGGATGGTACCAAATATTTCTTTTTGTCGAGGTCTCCAAGTCTAGCCTTCGGGGCTTTCTCAACAATTACCGGAACACGATCAGGATACTTCCTGCGAATTTTTTCGCCTTCAGTCTTTCTCTTTTCAAAAGAATGTTCCTCTTTATATTGGAATTTCATGATGAGATATTTCGCACTTCACAATTTTCAAAATTATCACCAATAAAATCGGATCTGATATCTACTGCGACTTGTTTTTTGTTTTTGCGTTATAGGAATTAGAAGCAATGACGCAATCAGCTGATATGACAAGCAATACAAAGCATTTTTCTCTTTTATATGTTGGCAACCAATATTCTTAAAGCCACATACAGACTTAAAACACTCAAAGCCAAACCGCAAAAAATCGGTTTTTTACTTAGGATTTCGATTCAATTTATACAATTACTTTAAAAATTAAATGGAGTGATTTTTAAAGGACCTCAACCCCTTTTTTAAAAACTAATCATCATAACCATTGATCATAAAAACAATGTTAAAACTCTAATTGGTTTCATAATTTATAGCGAACCGCCCATGCTTCGCACGGCGAAGCATTTGGTTTTCTATGAAGGCGTGTTTTTTAAACTGTTATTTATTTTCTTCTTTTTAAGGGGGTCATAACATGTGATGGGCTCAAAAAATCGTTTTTTTTTTTTCATAAATTGCTTTATTATCATGTCTTGAATAGGTAGTAAAGTGATTTTTAAACATTCGAAGCTGTTTTAAAGATACAGCAGTTAGAAGAAGCTCGCGTTGATACCTATAATTACAAGATATTAAGTTATCTTAGCTTAGGTATTGGCTGCAACTCAAATATTCAACCTCAATAAGCTCTTAAGCCTATTTTATTGCTAACTATATTTTATTTTTATTTAAAGGTGCAAATAAACTATTTATTTTATTTTTAATTCGTTGATTTGGACTTTTGCTCCTAAGCATCTCCATTCTGACCCCAAGTTAATTGAAATTTTAGCTACTTATGAGTTATCATCTTTAATGAAGGTTTTGAAGGTGTTTTAAAAGTAATGTCGGTTATGGGATTACCCATTGGCCGCGAAGCCCATACTTATGTTGAGAAACGTGATGAAAAGCGTATCTCACGTTCTGAGCGGCGCGTAAGTGATGTCGTTAAACAAGCCAGGATTGACTCAAGAGCTAAACAATTTGCTTTGAAAGATTTTCAAGAGAAAGAGGAAGGAATACTCTATAGACCAGGCATCGCCGATTTAGGGTAAGTTGAGATTTTTTTAAGAGGACTTGAAACTTTAAACACATTTTTCTCAAAACTGTGTTTTTCAAACTTTCCTCCATCGTATCTCAAAAATGGCTTGACCAAATGACCTGTAATTTGTAGGATACTCTTAACACATGTACAGCTTGGCAAAAAAGAGTCTGTCGTGGTGACTAGTATAGAACTTAAATAATTTTTTTTATGGCAACACTGCTTTGTTTATCAACTACAAGTAGCTTCTCTGTCATTGTGTTATGTTCCCAGTTGTATTTCACTGATTTCTAATTAACTATCAATTATTATTGCTTTTGAACATATATGAAATTAATAAAACAATAAGGAGTAGTGGTATGAGCTGTGATATGCCAAGTTTTCGTAAAATATTTGGCGGAATCGGAAGCGGAACAAAATTTGTCTCCGGTTGCAAATGTTTTCGAAAGAACTCCTGATATGACAGGTATTTATACAAGAAATTTATCTTTTAGTCAATGCCAGTCATTGTTTATCCTTTCTAATACTTAGTTTTATCCGTACTATTAAGTTTCAACCCATTTAATTGTTATATTTACTAATAGATTATTGAGGTTATGTTTTCTAGTTTGACAAATCGCGTGTACGTTGACTCTTCATGGTTGATACTTGAATTTGAAAAATATACATGGTATTAATATGATTATCTTTATAATTTCTTTAAGGTTACTTTGTCAATACAATTAGAAAAATTATTGATTAAGGTAAAAAAAAAAATATGGGTTTTTTTCCACACCTGGTATACACCTAAAATGTCACCTGAAGGAAGACTTCAATGATTTGTGTGCAATGAGACAAAAAGTTAACTTCTTCTACACAGTAAAGAAACAGGCAAGTATTTTTCTGTAAATGCTATTATCGCATACCACAGTGAAAAAAGTATAATTAACACATTTTATTTTTCAGGTGTCTACTCTACGTAATTTATTACCTATAGTTTGAGACGACGCGACGGGTTATAGCCGTGAACCTCCAAGAAAGATTTTACACTCTTTAAGTTTCATAAATAAGAAATGTAAAACTGACCAGATCAGTGTTAATGGAACAATCTATTATAGCAGTAAAAAGGATACACGAATGAAGTTATGTCACGCTTTTCTTTTTATCTAAAACCTTCATTTCCGCGTGTTCTTTCATTTTCATTGTCATGTACAGCTTGGCAAAAAAGAGTCTTGTAAAAATTGAGGGCGCCTGTTTAGCAGGTATGGCCATCCTGTATACTAGGACTAAAAGTGATAAGATACTTGTTGTTTTAATCAACAAACACGAGATCCCGAAAATTCTCAACAGTCAAGATTTCAAGACTTGATAGGCGCACAGGCTTTTACTTTCAATGTATTTAGTAGATTGCGCATTATTTCGCTAGAATAACCTTGTAGCTAAGAGATGCGAGTGCCATCATAATAATAAATAATAATAATAATAAAATTTTATTGACATAAACATTGTAACATTTATATATTAAAGCCCTGACTCCTGAGCTAGGTTGTAACCTGTGTTACAGGAATCAAAGTCTTCTCCCATTTTTTTTTGGTACATTAACATTTATGTAATAAAATTTAAACAATTATAAAATCATGCAATCATCGAAGCACTTGTATGAGAGTGTGTGTGCGTGTATGTGTGGATGTGGGGATGAGTGTCTGTGCGTGTGTGGGGTGTGGGGTGTGGGTGTGTGGGGTGTGCGTGTGTGGGGTGTGTGTGTTGGGGGTGTGTGTGAGTTTCAAGGGTTTGTATAATGAATGTAGTTAGGGGGACCTAGTTGTGTTACTGATTATAGTAAAAAGTTTTCTGTTTATGCGTAATCTAATGTTTGTAGCCAAGTATTGATTTTATTTTTCGTTTCACATTTAGAAAGTGAGTTAATTAGAAGGGCCCTGTTAATTTTATTATAAATATGCGTATCTAGAAAAAGATGTTGTCGCCTAGCTGTAGCAGACTTACATTTAACATGTTTACAGACATTAGGGATGGTGCGTTTACTTTTATATTTGTTGTTTACAGGTGTTATTATGTGTTGTTTCAATGTGAGATTGAGAAGAAATAACTGCCTCACTGTTAGCACTTTACAGTTCTGGTATAAGGTTACGGTTGTTACATAATGAAAACTTATTTAGTATAAAAAATAAATTAAATTACACTCAGGGATTGCCGATTGAAACCGATACACAAGAAATGATATTCAACAATCACATTTGCGGCCACCATCTTGGGTATTCACAACTATTCGATGGTTGGTATGCCTGTATCAAATTTGACATGAATGATAATGAACGAATCCTATTAATGCTGACAGTTTATAGTCGACAAGACAGCGACTAACAGCTGCTTACTGTTGGAATCTAATCGGAAGTCGGAGAGATACGACCTATATCATGTCGCATTCGAAAGGTAAGGGCAATATCAAATAAACTTGAACAGTTGAATAATGAAGCCGTCAGGTTTGTCTATGTGGGGTACATAACACTATCACTATCCACATGACGATGAAAATGAAAGAGCACTCTAAAATTTAGGTTTTATATAAAAAGAAAAACATGATATAACATCATTCGTGTATTCCTTTTCGGTGCTATGATAGTTTTTTCAAACTTCTAAGCTAACGCAATCAAAAGATATAGCCGTTTATGCTACAAATTTCAGCAAATTTTCGAAACTCGCAAGGGAATCAAAAAGGGAATTTTGAAATTTGGTACGAAGCAACGTCTTGTAACACAGATAAAGGAAAAATTGCGAAAACCGTAAATTTTTAGTTACATCATATAATAAAAATATTTTTTTAAATTTTAATATTTATACCTACAGGTTTGTACGGAACCCTCGGTGCGCGAGTCCGACTCGCACTTGGCCGGTTTTTTTTAATATACTAACCTCACTTTCGAATTTTCGTGTATCGACATCGATTTAAAGGCTGGAAAAGGTGTGGGATTGACGAATAAAACGAATGGGAATTGCAACGCTCGCCCTTTGCATCAGTTTAAGGATTTTCAAGGCTTAAAAAAAATAACATCCTAATTACACAGAAACCATGTCGGGTTTGGCCCGGGAGTGTACGACTAAACACCGACAGACTCTTCGGCGATAGGGCTTATCGACGTAATCATGTCGTTACTGGCACTCGCCGGCCGCTACTGCGGCACCGCTCGCTTCGCTCGCCGGCTCGTGCGTAGCTGGTCACAGTTTTAACCTTTTTTTTTTTTTTTGATCACGAGGTGGAAATCCTCATGGATGTCCTCCGCCCTGGGGTGGGCAGAGGGGTCTGTCAGACTCTTACTGACTAAAACCACCCCGGTGTTCCGTCCCACACCTACGTCGGGGACCACGAGAACCAATATGTCTTCCGCGATCCCCAACTGGTGCCGGCCCGCCTTTGCGGGCCTCCTCACGTTGGGGGGGAGTGAGGTGTTAAACTCCCCCCCATACATCACAGAGAGGCGCGCGTGGAAAACTACGCGCCACCATCTCGGGTCCGTAGCAATAGGGGGCGACGGATGTCCCCAGATCCGTCGCCCCTGGACCCATTTAGGGGGGCTGGAAGAGGGCGTTGTCCGCCCTCCGCCGACGCCCAGTGCGCCTGCTGCGGGCTGGGTGAGCGGTAGATATCTCCCGCTCCCTTTCCGCAGCCTCCTTCTGCGACATGACTGTTTCGCATAAGGATACCACCGCGTCCCAGGACCCCTCGCTGCCGACCATCGACTCGACCACGGCCGGCAGCGATAGGTCACTGCCTACTTCTGAGACGAGGACACGACGCGGCTCCTCCCAAGCGGCACATTCTGCCAGCGTATGCCGCGCCGTGTCCTCCCGGCAGTCGACGCAGTGGTGACACCGGGCGTCCGGCTCCCTGTTTATGCGACACAGGTACTTCCCGAAGCAACCGTGCCCCGAGAGCACCTGCGTCGCCCGAAACGACAGGGAGCCGTGCCTCCTCCCGAGCCAGGGCCCGAGTACTGGCCGGACCGCCTCGACGGTGGCGAGGCCGGCAGTAGGGCGTGAAAGCCTGTTCTGCCAGCTCGCCACCAGGGCTGCGCGGAGCTGCGACCGACGAAGCTCCATGTGTCGCTCCGTCAGTCGCTCGCCTCGCTCCCGCGCTTCCTCGCGCCACCGATACAGTGACGTGAGTACTTTCGCCTCGAGGTCCCACGGTGGGGATCCAGCCAGTACACAGGCCGCCTCGTAGGAGATCGTGCGATATCCCCTAATGACTCTGACGGCCATCGCTCGCTGCGGTCTTCGCAGGACAGCGATGCTGCCGGCCGTCAGGTCAGCCGCCCAGATCGGGGCCCTATACAGGGCCATGAATCGCACGATCCCCACGTAGAGCCGCCTACAGGCGGTGCTCGGGCCCCCCAGATTGGGAAGCAGCGTTGACAGCGCCCCAGCCGCGCCCATCAACTTGGGCGCCAGCCGCCGAAAGTGGGGGCCGAAGTCCCACCGGCTGTCGAGCACCAATCCCAGATATTTCATGGTGTACTCGACAGCGATCCGACACCCCCCGACCACGATATGTGATCCGGCCGGCGGCGCCCGCCGGGGGCCATGAAAGGCCATGGCCTCCGACTTGTTGAGGGCCACCTCCAGGCCTAGGCGCCGTATGCGGCTCACCACCAGTGAGACCGCAGCCGTCGCCAGCAACGCTGCATCCCTGTACGAGCTCCCCCGGGCCGTGACCAGCGTGTCATCCGCATAACACGTCAGTTCCACGCCCGGCGGGAGCTCGCCCCTCAGCACCCAGTCGTACCCGATGTTCCACAAGAGCGGGCCAACGACCGAGCCCTGTGGAACACCGCACGACATGCGGCGCTGGTTTCCGCCATCACGTCCCATGTAGGTTAGGTTAAAACTGTGAAGGGGTGTCAACCCCTTCACAGTTTTAACCTAACCTAACCTCCGAAACCATGTCGGATCTGTCTCGAAGGGTATTTCAAGGCTTACAAATAAACCACAACCTAAATACCCTAATCATCATAATGACTTGAACTAACAGTCTAACAACAAACAATAGCATCTTGTTGTTTCGTTTCACTTATCGGCAATAGTCGGTAAATTCTTAAATGTGTTAATGTAATAGCACTAGAGATGGGCAGTGGATAACTCCGAGTATTTACTCGGAGGATAAAAACTCGAGTTTTTATTCATTTTTATCGAGTACTTACCCAAAATGATGCATAAATATATTTTTTGTGCATTTGATGATTCTTTTATAATGTTTAATTACTTGTACTGTTATTTGAACTTTCCGAAATACTATCTTTTGGCATTATTTAGTTCTGTCATCAATTGCTAGGGCTATAATTGTGTCGGGAGTCCCTCTGTCTCTAATAGAACATGTCGTAGATATTTTTTTAGAACCTTTCTTTAATGAGAGTGTACAGAATCGCCAAACAGGTGAATTTCTCCGTGAAGAAGTTCTAAAAGACATTATAAACACGGCGAAGAAAATTTTGGTGTTGTTAGTGACCACGCTAGAAACGCAGTCAGTAAAAGATGTTCACCCTTAAAACTACGAAGCACGCACTATTAATTTGCTGACTCATGGGTCTGAAATATGAAGTTTTCAACAATTTTATAAACTATGCAGATATAATCAAATCTTTAAATAAATCAAAAGAACTGGTATTAATACAGGCATTGTAAAACAAAGGAAATCGGGAGCAAACATAGCTTCAGTTCTTATCTTTTCACATCTAGTTTGTCACAAGTTTATTTCACAAGACACAATAGATAATCTATAATACACAATTTGTTTGCTAAGTTTGCTTGTACCTTGTTCAAACTAATTTTTTTTTAAAGTTTAATTATTATGTGGATAACGATGCTGGTTGCGTTATTACTTAAGTGTTTTGACAATATCTGTACCTTAATATTAAGCATTATTGCGCAATTGTTTGTTATCCTGAAGAAATAAAATAAAATAAAAATAAAATAAAGTTAAAGCTGCCGTGATGCACAAGATGGGGCATCTGATATATACAAAAGCCACTCTCTTAGTGTTAACAATAGAAGATACTGTCATGTCAAATGACACAAGCAGCTTTTCTTGATGTTATTTTTGGGGGATTGCATAGATCAATGCTTCTCTCTTTCAAATAGAGCCCAACAAGCGCCCACCTAGTGTATATCATCTTCTAGGATAAAAATCTAAAATGAGGTTTATTTTGTGTAATTAAGTTTCTTGATAATAAAACCAAGAACCAAATTCTCTCAGCAGTGGCAAAAAGGGTAACGATTGCCTTTAAACTTTTCCGCCTATCTGCTTGACTCAAAAGCTTGCTGCTTGGCACGTGGTTCAGAGGAATGCGGTAAATGTTGTAAGGAAAGTTTTGAGTATGAATGTCGATGAATAAAAGAGTAAGGAGAGACCAATGAAACGATGGCTGAACTGTGTGAATAATATGAGTAGAAAGGGTGTGAAGATGGCTACTAGTAGCGAAGTGTGGAAGAAAAAGACAAGTTGCGCCGACCCCAAATAAATTGGAATAAGGGCAGAAGTACGATGATAATGATGATGATTTACTTCACCCAAACACGATCGAGTTAAATCAAGACAAAGACCTGGATGTCGAAGATTTTATAAACGGAATGTCGAAATGGTTTGTTGAATGTGGAAGTACGAGTACATACAACAACAACATTCGCTGCATAAGGCCAGGAAAGGTTGTTGGTGAAAACCTTTTATTTGGAAGAACACTAACGAAATTAGCCCCTTAGCTGAGCGCGAAAGAGAGGCAATCGCGCTCCCACGCTCCTAGCCACCGCAGGAGACTCCCCGGGCGTCAGGAGTCAATTGCGGACTCCCGTCCACCGTAGGCACGGGATTGCGGGCGGCGACAATGGGTAGCTCGCCACCCGGTAAGGACCAGGCTTGGGTCGACGGCGCGTTGTGTTCCGTGCGCGCTTCAAAGAGATGTCAGTATTTTTTATGGGATCCGCTTGGACCGAAGCCTGCCAGAGTCGCAAATTTGTTCGAAAGAGTTACCGTGGCCCTGGCATAGGTAACTGAAGGAATACGGGTGGGTTTTAGTCAGTAAAAGTCTGACACGCTCTTCTCCTCCACTCAGAGCGGGAGCCATCATTTGATGATACCCACCCAAAAAAAAGCCTGGTGGAAAGAGCCATGTTTTTTGACAAAGTTAATTAAACTAGCAGTGAATATTCTTTCAACACCGTATACTTCTGTCGCAACAGAAAGGCTTTTCAGACCACCCATAAATATTCACAGAAAAATAAAATGTGACGACAGAAAAAGCGGCAAAATTTACTAAATATAATTGGTTTATTTTGAATGATTGAAGTGTTTATTTTCTGAAGAACTCTGTTCATGATTGAGCGAAATTATTGGAAATATAGGCTTTTTAACTGTTAAAGTACAGTACACAACCTTCTTTTTTAAAATTTTAATTAATTTCAATCTTTTTCTTTGTAAAATGACAAAATTTTCGTTAATGAAACTTGAAATAGTATTTATCCGCTGTTTTGGATAAATACTCAGTAAAAACGGATATTTATCGAGTATTTATCCATTTTGAGTATTTATCTGGATAAAATCCCAACACTAAATAGCACTCAATTAAATTAGTGAGATATATATAATAAACTAAAACATACATAAAAAATATCTAGTTAACTAAATATACGTATTTATTGCATCATAAATATGAAGTAAAACAGTGTAGTGTGGTCACCTTAGATGAAACGAAACGTTCAATGGCGAACCAAATGTCAAAGTGGCAAAATATTCCTAAATTTCTACGAATTAAATTATTATTTTTCTCGTAAACCAATTATTTTTCAAACTCAATCTTTTTACGTGGAGGCTTATAATAATATGATCTTTCTGTGAAAAAAATATGGACTCCCAACTCGTGGGCTGACAAACTAAAACTAAGCCCTGGCATTGACTAAAAGATACATTTCTCCTGTCATGTCGGCAAGTCTTTCGAAAACATTGTTAATCGGAGGCAAGATTTGTTCCGTTTCAGATTCCGCCAAATATCTTACGAAAACTTGGTATATCACAGCTTACACCACTACTCCTTATTGTTTTATTCATTTTTTATATGTACAAAAGCATTAATAATTGATAGTTAATCTATACTAATATTATGAGCTGAAGAGTTTGTTTGTTTGTATGTTTGTTTGATTGAACGCGCTAATCTCAGGAACTACTGGTCTGAAATGAAAAATTATTTTTTGTTGGGTAGCCTATTTATCGAGGAAGGCTATAGGCTGTATAACATCGAGGTACTAACAAGAGGAGCGGATCTATAATGAAAAATGTTGCAAAAACGGGAAAAATCGCACGGGTAGGCGATTCGACGCGACGGGAAAGGTTGGGGGAACAAGAAATTTAACGCGGACGAAGTCGCGGGTAAAAGCTTTAGTAATAAGTGGAATACAACTGGGAACATAACAATGACAGAGAAGCTACTTGTTGTTGATATAGCAGTGTTGCCACAAAAAATATATTTTAGTTCCAATTATCACCACGACAGACTCTTTTTTGCCAAGCTCTAGATAGTGATAGTGGTATGTACCCTACATAGACATACCTGACGACTTCATTATTCATCTGTCCAAGTTTATTTGAACGTTACTTTACATTTCTTTTTTTTTAGTTTATTTGTTTTTCGTACTTTTCGAATGCGACATGTTATAGGTAGTCTCCGACTTCCGATTAGTTTCCGACAGTAAGCAGCTGCTAATAGCCTTCTTGTCGACTATAAACTGTTAGCATTAACAGGATTCATTCATCATCATTCTTTCTAGATGGTTGCCGCAAGTGAGATTGTTGAACATTATTTCTTGGGTGTCGGGTTCAATGGACATTCCCTGAGTATGAATTAATTTAATTTTTAATCTGAATAAGTTTTCATTATGTTATCATGATGGCACTCGCAACTCTTAGATAAAAGGTTATTCTATTGAAATAATGCGCAATCAACTAAATACAATAAAAGTAAAAGCCTGTGTGTCTATCAAGCCTTGAAATTTTGACTGTTGAGAATTTCCGGGATCTCGTGTTTGTTGATTAAAACAACAAGTATCTTATCACTTTTAGTCCTAGTATACAGGGTGGCCATGCCTGCTAAACAGGCGCCCTCATTTTTTTCCAGACTCTTTTTGGCAAGCTGTAAACGCATGGAATGAACTATTATCAATTAAAAATTCCCAAAATTTAATTTTTTTTTATAGCAAAAAACATAAAAAAACACGTTATTCACATTTTTTTTCAAATGTCTACCAAAAGTCCAATTTTTGGTATATTCATTGGATTATAGTCCATTCCGTGCAATTAGGCTTATAGATTAAAACGCTGCTTTTTTTTTTGTTTCAGATAAGCCAATCAGCTGGAATCGTGGACGAAGTGCGCGCCCATTTTTTCGAGGCGGAGTTGTTCAGAACGCCTTTTATCAACTCAGCCTATTGCAGTCCACTGCTGGACCTAGGCCTCTCCCATGCTGCGCCACAATACCTTATTCAGAACGCCTTTGCAAGTTCTAAACCTGTTACTTGTTGCTGGTAGAAACTAGCCATCGAACATAATAATTCAAATATGAGAACTAGCCAAGTTTGACCTTTGGCTACAATATATTATCCTAGTTATAAGAAGAAATTATATTTTATGTAGTTATAAATAAATTACAGGACTGACTTTGAACTTGGCACCCATTTAGATCTCACTTCTTTTGTGGTTAAAGTCAACAACCAAGGCATATATCCACATCATAATATTGAAATTGGCTCTCATTTCAGATTTATGTTTTTGATGGGATTGTTGTTATGTCCACTCATCGGATTTTAAGTCACTAGCGAGTCGAATAAAGGCGCTGCGTGTGTATCTAACAAAAGTCTCTCAGAGAATCAGTTGTGAAAATGTTTTTACTTGGTATATTTTCTGGTGTGCTTTAAAGTTAAATAAAGAAATGAAAAATTCAATAACGATAATTTAATGAAAAATTATGTATGATTCTTATCTAAATGCATTTGTAATCGAAAACATTTTTAGTAAAATTAATATTGTCTTTTTTTATCTGTACCAAATGACGTCCCTATTATTCTTTTGCTTTGCTTGCCCGCCCGCCCGAACCCGATACTAGCGCCTCATCTATCAGCGCATTTCGGTTTCTTTTGCTTGTTGCTTGCCTTTTGAGGCCTTAGCGTGGGTTGTGGATTTCTGTTTTCTATTTGTCATATTTCCAACAATATGCGTAAACGAAAATCAGTAAAGAAGAATGACGATGATTCTGATGGTTCTGAACCGGCAGCGGAACCTGAAGAATTTCAAGACTCTGGTGAAGATTGGACGCCGGATGCCGATTCTGTAAGTGCACAGAAACTCCTCGCAAAAAGAATGTTTTTAATTTTTACTCATGATTATATCCTATATTACCGTTTCAAAGGTTTTTCTAATGACTTGTATTATAACCTAATGCAAATAGCTATTGCAGTATTAGGTTAAGTTTGTTCTGCTGAAAAGAGTAGCATTGATTGCTACGCAAGTAACCAGTTGATACAAGATTAGGTCTCTTAGATCTGTAAAAGTTCGTTCTTCTTCGTAATTTACAAAAGATAAGATTATAAAGGTGTCGTAAATTGTAATTTTTTTTATTAATTTCTCGTCAGAATGAACAACCTGGACGTGGAACACGTAAAAGGCCATCTAAGGCGGCTCTGAATATCACCAAAAAGAAACGTAAAAACTCTTCATCTGAGGAAAGTGAAGCCGAAGGAGAGGAAGATGAAGAAGCTGAAGATGAAGAAGGGGAACTGGATGAAGAGGAAGGCTCCGATGATGAGAAAAATGGGTCAGATGGAAACAAGTCTGATTCAAGTCAGTCAAAAGATGTTCCAAAGCACTTCCATGTAACTGTTATTTTATGAAATTGTACATTTATGCACTAAGCTCTTAACACCCTTAATTTTCATTTTGTATCCTTTACAGTCTGGAAACTTTGTACTGCTAAAATCTGACGTCAAATGGAATGGAGATACTATAACCTCTAAGTTGGATGAACTTAATTTGTGGAAAATTGATGGAAAAGCTCTGTTGCAGAAATTCATTCCAATGGAATCAAATGGTAAAATATTGCACAAATGCACATGTGTGGTGAGTATCAAGATATGTTAATTTAAGTTATTTTGAACATACACACTGCTGATTGTGTTCAATCCAACTTTTTGACACAAAGGCCCTAGGGGTATAAGCATAGTACAGTATAAACATTGTACGCGCGGCGACAAATCAAGCGATAGCAGCAATCCTTGATGAAATAGGTAATCGTACTATTCAATATGTAAAAGACCAGTCAAACGTATGCAAAGCTCAAGTTCAGTCTCGTCATATCAATAAGAAGGCTTATAGGTGTATTATTTAACGGTTGATAAGAATCAACCGTTAAAGGTGTTAATTTTTTTCCTAGAAGCTACTAGGCATCAGCCCCCACAATATATTCAAAATTCAAATCAATTGATTCACACGTTCCTGAGAAAATTATTTTTTTCTGATTTTGTCAGATTTTTACATAATTTCCTTTTCCTCAAAAACCTGTGGTTTAGAGATCTGAAACTTTCAGGATCTTATTATCTTATTAGTACCTCAAATATGTGCGTGCCAATATTTTTCAAGGGCAAATTCACTATGCTTATACCCCTAGGGCCTTTATGTTAATGGTAAGTCCAAGAGCGGTGGTTTTTTCTCGGCGTCAAATCGAAATTTTGAGCTCAGATTCTGAAAGAACATTAAATTTCGCGTAGGAATAGAGGTACTGCATTAATATTTGGTCCAATAACATAATAAATAAACACGTTGAAAAGTTAGTAAAAATTCTGATCACCTCGGCGTTAATGGGTTAAGTAAGCTGCCCAAGTGTGTCATACAAGACACATCAGAGTCAAAGAGATATTTTACAGCCAAAGTAAGTTTGTAATTCATAGTGTTTCTTGAAAAAAACGATGAACACTATGAATTACTAAGTTATTTTTGCAGTTGTCACAGAAAATATTCTATCTCTCAAAAACAACATAAAAAGCAAAGTTAGGAACTTTAGTTTAAATTATGACCTCTAACAATCCCCAAATATTTCAAACATTGTTTTTTTTCCCCTTTTCATAAATTCAGTTTACCATTGTGTAATGGTGGCACCATTACACAATGGTGAAAAAACATCAAGGCTGATGACTTTGTATGGGCATGTTTTTGGTAAACCACATTTATCTCTATGTAAGGGGCCGTTCAAGTATTACGTAATCTAAACTGAATGGTTTGCGCGAGAGACACTTCCAAAGTGGTAAAATGTCGTCGTCGTCGTCCCGTAACTTCTAAAAGAAAGGAAAGATAAAAGTTAAAAAAATATATGATGTAAATTACCATTTAATAAACTTCCACCGAAAATTGGTTTGAACGAGATCTAGTAAGTAGCTTTTTTTTAATACGTCATAATTTCATAAATCGTAAACAGCGAATTTACCTTTCATTCAATCAACTCAAATACAAAAATAAAAAAAATAAACATTTAATTTCACAAACATAAACCTTATGCATAAACCGTGAATACCTACAGGTTTGTACGAAACCCTCAGTGCGCGAGTCCGACTCGCACTTGGCCGGTTTTTATTTTATTTGGGAAAATAAATGGTTACACATTACAATATCTATATACAAATAAATAAAATTGGAGTGTCTGTTTTTAATATTAAGATAACCACTTTTTACTAAGTGTATATGGATGTATACACGGTACATATACCAAAACAACATTTTTTACGATTTTTCTCTGTCTGTCTGTTTCTTCCGGCTATCTCTGAAATGGCTGGACTGATTTTGTCGGAACTTTCACTGGCAGATAGCTGATGTAACAAGGAGTAACTTAGGCTACTTTTATTTTAGAAAAAATGGATAATAGTTTAAAAAAACTAAAAACACGCTGAATTTTGAGACGTATGTCAGCGTAGTTTGTGACGTATGTCAGCGTAGTTTTCAAAGACAGTTTTTATGAAAAACTTTTTGTTAAATACCACGCGAACGAAGTCGCGGGTAGCAGCTATTACCTATAATATAACCAGAATTAACACATCTTACCCCGGTCCCACATACCGCAGTGTCTCAAGACGAAAGTCTTTGACCAGTGTGTGTTGCCAGTGATGACATATGGAACCGAAACGTGGTCGCTCACAATGGGCCTTATTAGAAGGCTGAAAGTCACCCAAAGGGCGATGGAGAGGGCTATGCTTGGAGTTTCCCTACGCGATCGAATCAGAAATGAAGAGATCCGTAGGAGAACCAAGGTAACCGACATAGCCAGAAGAATTGCTAAACTGAAGTGGCAGTGGGCAGGGCACATTGCTCGCAGAACAGATGGCCGATGGGGCCGTAAGGTTCTGGAGTGGCGACCGCGTACCGGAAGACGTAGAGTTGGAAGGCCTCCAACAAGGTGGACCGATGACCTTGTGAAGGCCGCAGGAATCCGCTGGATGCGGGAAGCACAAAACCGGTCGAAGTGGCGGAGCTTGGGGGAGGCCTATGTCCAGCAGTGGACGTCTTTCGGCTGAAATGAATGAATGAATGACCCCGGTAGTACGTCCTCCTGCGTTAATTTCCGACATCCACGCGGGCGAAGCCGCGGGCAAAAGCTAGCTATGGAATATTATGGAATAAAACTTAAAACTAAAACGGAAGTGTTAATGTATAGTATAACCAACGACATTTTCCACATAATATAAAAATGTTAAACAAACATGAACGACGTGCGATACAAATTACTTAGAATAGTGAGTATGATTAAAAATAGTAAAACTTATACAAGTAAAAATATAAAAAATAGAAAGAAAGAAAAAAATATTATATAATTTAAATTACGTTTTTAGGATTGCAAGAATGTTAGATTCTCAATTCTGATTCTTAAGTGCAATACTTCTAAATTTCGCTGCAGAAACAGCAAAGAACTCGATATCCTGGAATATCCTATTGTACTGAGTGGTAAGACGCCGTAGGGGTGCTCGCGAGCCTGCGTTTGATCGACATGAGGTTACAGCAAACAGCAGTCGTGCGCGCACACCTCGGCATATAGTTGTTCTGGGTACTACATAACATATTCTATTGCTTATATCTATACAGTCATAAGAATTGTTACATAAATCAAATAGAAAGGACGATTCCAACAGTATACGTCTAGATTTAAGGCTCATAATCATAATTAAACAACTCTCCTTTGGCGAAAGTGGATTAACGGTAACACAAACAATAACTTGCTTTGCTTACAATAGGTCAAATCTTCAATCGTACTGAAACGTACCGAAACGTGCCGTACATTATTTGGGGGAATCCCCAAAAATGCGTTTCGTTTTCAAACATAGACAATGTGTGGGTTGCCATATGTGTAGAAAAGTAAACAACTACTGCTGACGTAATCACCATCTAGACCCCACCACCCCCATGTCATCAAAAATAAGCAATGCAAAGACCCCCGCCCCCCTATAGTACTTGAACGCCCCCTAAGTTACTATATGATTGTGAGAACAGCTAGTTTATAATCTATAGTGCAAGATAGTAAACTGTCGAGATATTGTGAACTTTACCATATTGCTTACAATATAGCAGATTTTCGATAGTTTATAATCTATCCATGTCGAACTGCCAAATGGTGAATGAACCGACCATCTACCCGATTTTATCAGTAGTAACATTACTGACTTTTGATCTTGGCGGTAGCTGAATTGGCTGCAGTAACTAAGCTAGGGTATCCCAACCAAATGGGTTAGATTATAATACTGATAACTGTACTTCCAAGTTGGTTGCAGTTACATGGTTAATTAGTATTAGTGCATGGAGCAATCTGTTGCATGCAGGTTTGATACCTGTTCACTATTCGTTAGTTTGCCATGGACAGATTATAAACTATCAATGGAATATAATGAGTTAAATTGTAACTTGATTGTTACAGTTTACAATTTTGATAATTTATAATCTTGCAAGGTACATTACATTACAGACTAACAATGTTCATATGGGCACCATAATATGGTGACATATACTTACAATTTTTCTGTATGTGTGTTTTTTCACTGAACTCCTAAACGGTTGAAATTGCATTTACGAAATGTTTTGTGTGTGTTTGAATGGATCCTTGGATAATTTAGATTCACAATTAGACAAGGAAACGGACAAAGTCTGTCTGGTCAACTCGTGTATTTACATAGTACTAGCGTTTGCTAGTGGCTTCGCCCGCATATTATACAGATAACCCACTCTCTTGAACTACGCCGTCTATTCATGAAAACCGCAATAAAATCTGTTGTGTGTGGTATACTATGTAAAGATAAAACAATTACAGGTGAAATCTAAAATTAGAAAAAGAAAGTTCCGCTACGCGACTAAGTGTCTGTACATTTCAACGTTACGTGTCAAAGTCGTGTGAATGTATCCATATAATCGTTCCCAGGTTGATTATTATTATTACGGTTTATTGGAAGAGAGTATGTACATTACATGCTACTAGGAGCACGAGAAAACTGCTGCTATAGTTCATTATTTGTCTACTAAATCGCAACGCAATGAAACGCAGTCGACATGTCACAGTAGCGTCGCGTTGATTGCAATCATTACTGAGCTTGAAAACATTTGTTTAAGTAGGTGAGTATAGAACCCATTATGTTCCTTTCATAATGCGGTAGGATGAAAGACAAGCCAACACGCGAACGCGATATTCTTTGACATCTGCTTCTTCTTAGCGTGTCGATAGCCGTCTAAATAGAGTTAGCCCAGAATTTGGCCACGAGCTTAGCATTTTCAGTAGCATCCATCAACTCCTGTGGCGTACAAACAACAGGACATGCTGGACAAGATATCAAGTGCCTCATCGTTTGTGGGACAGCACCACATTAACACTCCAGGGCTGAGTCGTCTATAAATCTCCACCTGTACAGGTTTTCTTTACAGGTTGCTCAGGTATAACACAACCAAAAGTGAGGTGATGGTGTTCAAATCCGGTACGAAGAACTATGACACCGTACCTGAGGTCACTTTGGACGGCAGTGCTCTCAAAAGAGTGGCGCAGTTTAAGTACCTGGGCCAGTGGGTCACCGAGGCCCTCACAGATGATGTGGATATTGAAAGGGAACGCAGGGCATTGTCAGTCAGAGCTAATTATGCTAGCCCGTAGGTTTGCACGCTGCACTGCACGTGTAAAAATAACTTTATTTAAGGCATACTGTCAGTCTTTTTATACGTGCAGCCAATGGGTGAAGCATACGCAGAAGACTTACAGTGCCCTGCGTGTCCAATACAATAACGCGTTCAGGATGTTGATGGGGTTGCCACGCTTTTGTAGCGCATCAGGTATGTTTGCAGACGCTCAAGTGGATGGCTTTCAAGCGATACATCGCAAAAGAATAGCTTCTCTGATGCGCCGCATACGGGGCAGCCCCAACAGCAACAGCAGCAGAATGGATGTGGAGTGCTCCTTCATGGAACACTGGACCAAACTACATGTACGAGTAGTGCGGTCTTGATCCAGTGTTTCTGTTGTGTAGTTCTATTCATATTATATTAGGTATTTAAAAATTATAATAAAATAAAATATAACTAATATGGATTATTATAATGTAATGATTGTAATTTATTGTTATTTATTCTACTTAATCTGAATTAAATTGAATTGAATTTACTCCAGCCTACCTGAGTCCGGAGTCTATTTAAAGACTTCCATGAAAGCCAAAGCAATTCGTGTCCAGTTGCTTTGACATAATATAGCGTTTTATATTTGAATATTTCATTACTTGGGAGAGAGTTGTAAAAAAAAATAAATGGTGTATGTTTTTAATGTCAAATAATAGTTCATTCAACAATTTATTTTTTTGCATTTTCTGTACATTAACATAGTGTACAGAAAATGCACAAAAAAAAAATTGTATAAATTCGTAATATTTTTTCCAGTTTTTTTATGGTTTCGTATCGAAAATAACTAGTCCTATCACCTGTCTTTGTTTTTGGAAGCGTTCCCCTTGCACCCTTTATATGAAAATCGATTCTTAAGGAGTAAACTTGAAAAAACATTTTAGTTGCTTTTAGTTCTATCTCATATTTGATGTGACCACTGCATCAGAATGCAAAAAAGTGTGCTTGTTTTGAACTTTTAGTACAGTTGCAGTCGGGATTTTAGTTTCTTTTTAAGGGTTCTGTACCTTAAAAGGAAAAAGTGAACCCTTATAGGATCACTTTGTTGTCTGTCTTTTGTACGGAACCCTCGGTGGGCGAGTCCGACTCGCATTTGTCCTGTTTTTCTGTCTTAGTGTATTTTATTTTTTAAATCGTCCTCATCAAAACCTTTTATTATGTTCTAATGAAATTATTATCTTTATTTCCAGTACTCTGGGTGGAATGTGGACAACCGCGATAATTATTACCCGATCACTGAAATACTGGACCGGAATCCACGCACTGACTCGAAGGAAATATGTGTAGCATTAGATCTAAATGATCTTATCAAAGTAAGGGACAAGTAAATTCATGGTATTTTTTACTTAATTCAATTAGATAAGTGAAAGTAAATTAATGAATAATTCCTGAATACTTGCGTAATTCAATTTCATTCCAGAATACTTTCGTGTAATATTTTGTAAGCTGGGGATTAAATGTTCAATTCTACAATAGTTTTATTGTTGGTTTCATTTTCATGAAAACCTCATTTCTAATAACCTAATCAATTATATGAGATGCCTGCACCAAATATTTGTTCGTCCATGCTTGCGTATTCTACGCCTTATGTGGTGTGCCGTGAACATGGCGCACTAATTAAATCAAATCAATTTATTTGCAATAAGTGTTGGTACAATTACGGTCTTAACATAAATAATTACAGATCCAAAACACTTAGACATAATATTGTGACATGCAAACATTTGGGTTTATACAGTCATGATAAATTATATTCATAGTTAAAATTAAATTAAACTCGCAATATTATTATAATTATTAAACACATTAAAAGGGAAAAAAAATGTCAGAGAAATGTCAGATTGTTATTAATTTATCAATCTCTTATTAAATATGTCGCTTACTGAGTAGAAATTCTTTTCCTTTAACCATACTTTAAGACTCCTTGTAAATTTATTAACTAGTAAGATTTTAATGCTGTCAGGAATAGCATTAAATATGCGACCACACATTGCATAGCTATTCTTGCTATACCTACAAGATGCAGTTTTGAACTTGCAAAACATTTCAGGAGGTTGTTATGAGACTCGTAAATAATCATACACCCCGCGTCACTTGAATAGGACCAGATTATTTTTCTAAAGTATTTAAGATATGAAACAATTTAATTATATAAGAATAGTAGGTATTACATCTTTAAGCAAGAGGCATTCAAATATAAACAGTTGACATCATAACATCCAGCACAGCCGCTCAATTACTGTTGGTGTAGGCAAAGGGATGCGTCACTTGAATACGACCATTAAATAAATTGCAAAAAAATGTTATTAAATTATATAATTAAACATATACATTAATTAATAATCGATGTTTTTTCCATTTTATTGAATCAAATAAAAAATCCGAGATGGCATTGAATTATAAAGACGTCTTATGTATTCAATAGGCAGTTTGCTCCAACACTTCTGTATACCCTCCTCGAGTTCTTGCTTGCTGTTATATTGTGTACTATTCTCATAAACTTCGCGTGACATCCATCCCCACACATTTTCAATAATGTTTAAGTCAGGCGAGAGTGATGGCCAATCAAAAACATTGATTTTATTTTTTTGAAACCACCCGAGAACGATAGATGCACTATGAATGCTCGCATTATCATGATGAAAAATAAAACTCTTACTGTCTAAAATATTGGTAAACTTGTGATTTTCATTTTCTAGAAGCGTGATTATAATCGTTAAAGTTTTGTTTACCTTTTATTACCACTAAATCAACAGGTCCATTGTATGATATCGCACCCCAGACCATGACTGCACAAACATTATTTCGCCGTCGTGATAAAATCAATTTATTTTTTCTTAAATTATGGAAATAGTAAGATTAACCATCAGGGCAATCAAATTAATTTTTTTTCGTCACTGAATACAATTTGATGTCATTCTGTCGTCTAATGCATTTTATTCCGAGCAAACTGAAGACGATCTCTACAGTGATGTTCTTTCAAACATGACTTTCGCATAATTTTTAAACGTTTTAAGGACGCTATAACATTTTTCTACAAATATCGGTGGTTTTCCGGTACCAATTAAGTCAAGAGGAATCACAACTGCGAGGTCCGTTATGGTCGAAATTAAAGATAATTTAATCATCTCCATGATGGAACCATAAAAATTGTATAGTCCCATACAATATATTCAAAAAAATACGTTTTCCCCACCGCAATAATCGAAGAAAATGTTAAATAATGGGGTCTGAAACGGTACCTGTATAGTGAGATCAACTGCATATTTTAACTCCAACATGACAAGAAATTATGGCTAATATAATCTTCTACGTTTTGCCTGCATATTTTGTAATTAAATACATAACTTTTTTATTTATGAGAAAAATAAAGAACGCTCTCAAATTTCTTCATACATTTTCTACTCGCGGTTTGTCATTCCGCGCTCAGACGCGCCCTAGGAAGCACGGGCGTATCGCTTTTTTGTACGAAATAAATACGATCAAAATAATAATAAAGTGAGTGCCGTGCTGTATACTGAGGTTGAAAAATTTTGATACTTTTCGGACCAAAAGTATGAGTACCAAACTTATTACCAGAACTTGGCTTAGAAATAAATAACTCAAATTCTATTGGGAATTATGGAGTAGTGATGATTATGAATATTCATTTACAAGAATTCAAGATGGCGGATGATTATTCAATAAAAAGTTATTAACATCTATTTTCAATGCGGTAGTTAAATTATTCAAGTGTCGTCCATTTTTGGAACAAAATTCTTTAATGTAGCTTGCGGTAGGGGTAAACAAGGGTGCTGAAATCGATTGTGAGGTAAAATCAAAATAAAAAATGGCGGTTGCGAAAATTCTGAAAGTTTTCATCATGGGTGTCGTTTTTAATATTTTCGAAGGTGCTGAAGCCGAAAACTCCATACAAATTACATTCGGAGTCAAAAAGGCAAAGAAACATACTTCCTGACGTGATTTCCACCGACCGCGACCCCACAAGTTTTTCATTCAAAACGACGGATTTTTTAATTTTTTAAATAAATAGTTGCCATAGCTATCAACTTTGGGTAATTTTAGGATATTGATTACGAATGTTTCATCCAAATTTGATCCAAATACGGCGGGTATTGTTTTTTATAAGAAGATTATTATCCATATTGGGGGTAGGGATTATGAATTCATCGATTTTTAATTTAAAATGGCTGATGAACTCTTATGATGAAATGTCGAAATGGATAACAATTTTGGGGGTTTTGCTAGTATGTACTCAAAATATTTAACGTAACTTTCATTATTTACATAAATTTTAAATCATGTAGTTAATCATCATCTCTCAAAAGTGTTAGTCATTTCGAATTATAAATACATAGTAGAGTACAAAAACAGCCTTCATACAAAAATGAAAGTCTCCTATAAAGGGTTCCTATTGTGTATTAAAAATTCGGAATACGCGCTCCAATCAAGGCGAGGTTCGGGCGTCACACAATTTTTGCTTAGGTTTCTTTAGGGATTATCATGTATATTTTCACCGATAGTCTACGATCACCATCCGTTATTTTTGTTTATTATGCAAAAATATTATTAAAGTTTTTTATTGTTATCCCTCATTTTTTTTTAACTGACAAATTATATACGTTATTCCAAAAGTAACGATGATCACGGTAATAAAACTTATTTATTGTCACCAAATGCAGAAAGTAAAGTTAGTTTACTACTCATTTTACTCAACAGTGCTAGTAAAATAAAATAAATAATACCTTCGAGTATCAAGATTAGTTAAGTAATGTTTAAAATCGAGCAAACAATGGTTTCAATGTGTGCGTGAGCGGAATGTTGTTGTGTGGCGACTTAGATACCTAAACTTGAGCAATTCAAAAATGTTATAGCGTCCTTAAATGCGAACAATTCTTTAAATCCTTTGAACTGTTCGTATTCGTATAAATGCTTCAGTACCAACATTGTGGGCTATTTGTCTTGCTGATAAGGTAGAATTCGACGCTTCGCGTAATATTGCACGACGTTCTCTATTAGTTGTAGTTAGTTTTGTACATCTTTTAAATTGCTTACCGTTATTTTCAGGATCTTTTAGAAAATTACTTACTACCTGGTGCGAACGTCCTATTCTATCAGCGATTTTTCTGAAAGAATAGCCTTCTTCATTAAGAACTTTTATTTTCCCTATTTCTTCTGGACTTAACTCTTTTGACGACCAATGTTTTGAGAATCTAGCCAGTGCGTGACGTAGTCCTCACTGAAAAGATGCAAAACGTGTTCACCGTTTCGCAGTTGAAAAACAAATGAGGTCGTGCGGGGGGATATAATTCGTTGGTCGTATTCAAGTGACGCATCCCTTTGCCTACACCAACAGTACTTGAGCGGCTGTGCTGGATGTTGTGATGTCAACTGTTTATATTTGAATGCCTCATGCTTAATGATATATATATACCTACTATTCTTATATCATTAAATTGTTTCATATCTTAAATAGTTTAGAAAAATAATGTGGTCCTATTCAAGTGACGCGGATTGTATAACAATACGATACCAAGTCAATAATACCTTTTATTTTAGATTTTTAAATTTTATTGTTTTTCAGAATAACTCTCTTAATAACCCTCTTAAAAAAATACAGAATCACCCATTGCGATTTATCGCGCGTCATGTCACTGTGTGCGTGAATGCAATGAATGGCCAGTGACGACAGCCTGTACGAGGCTCCGCCCACATTACTACGAAACGAACGCGGCACTAAGTTGAACTAAAATGGCGGTCGTTGCTATGGTTACGCGCAGCCCCCGCACGTCATACCGCACTTCGATTGAGACTCGAAAATCTGTTACTGCGCATTGAAGGTTAAACCAACGTGCCGCGGCCCGCGATCTGTACAAGTTGTTGTAGCTACAGCAACTTATAGCAAATAATTTAGATTTAGTTCGAATTTGAAAATCACAATGTACCTACATTATTGTTTTAAATTTCGCTAAATAATAACTCATTTTTAACCATCATTACAAGGCGAAAATCATCATCTGCTGAGCCTGTTCCTAACTATGTTAGGGTCAGCTTTCAGTCTAACTGTATGCAGCTCATTACATGGAGTGTCAGTGAATGACGTAGGGCGACTGCATATCAGATCTCAGCAAACCAGTTACTTGTTAACACGATACCCATTTGTTAGACTAATTGTCAGACTTTCTGGCTTTTGACTACCCGTACCGTAACAACGACCATACGGCAGGGCTGTAAGGTCGTTGACCCGTACCGACCCGTGTGGTACCTAACGACTGTCCGAGAGCTACAAATCAATCGGAACCAAAGGCTTTAATTAAGTGCTTACCGAAACACGGGATTTCAATGATGTCCTAGATAAATTTACAAAGTACTTACGTCATTATGAATTTAAAAAATAACAGTGGTGCATGCATGAGAGGAGAACGCCTTAACCACTGGGCTAAGTGGATAGAGAGGCGCCACGGCGTCCTCACCTTCCGCCTGACGCAGGTTCTCACCGGGCATGGGTGCTTCGGTGGGTTCCTGTTCAGGATAAAGCGGGAGGAAACGCCCGGGTGTTTCCATTGTGAGGATCGTCTAGAGGACACGGTGGAGCATACGATGGAAGTGTGCCCTGCCTGGGCGGAGCACCGCCGTGTCCTCGTGGAGGCGATCGGCGGCGGCGATCTCTCGCGTCCGGCCCTGGTGCGAGCCATGGTACGGAGCGAGAGGGCATGGGAAGCCGTCACCTCCTTCTGCGAAGCAGTAATGCTCGCGAACGAGGAGGCGAGGCGCGTGAGGGAGTTGCAGTCTCTGCGCCCTCACTTCCGTAGCCGCCGCAGGAGGAGACGCCCCGGGCGCCGGGAGTCGATTGCGGACTCCCGGCCACCGTAGGCGCGAGCTTGCGGGTGGCGAGCAATGGGTAGCTCGCCGCCCGGTAAGGACCAAGCTCGGGTCGACGGCGCGTAGTGTTCCACGCGCGCCTCAAAGAGATGTCAGCCACACTGAAGGGGTCTGCTAGGACCGATGCCTGCCGGGGTCGCGTGATTGTTCAAAAGAGATACCGTGACCCTAGCACATGGGCAACTGAAGGAACACGGGTGGGTTTTAGTCAGTAAAAGTCTGACACGCCCTCCCGCCTCCTCGCCCTCAAGCTCTGCAGTGTGATTGGCTCATGTCATAATTAGCTTATCAAATTCATTGCTAGTTATAGTTATTTTTGTGTGTTTTGCACATGTGTGTTGTTCTTTAATAGAGGAATGCAACTGTATATTTTGTTTTTTAAATTAAATACTTTTTCAATTTTTGATTCTATGTCCGACCTCTTGTATGGGGACGATCCACTGTGCGCCGGCGGGACGGGACGTGATCGCGCCCGCAGTGTGAAGGCTCCCGCCGCGCCGGCGTCGCGCCGGCGCCCCGCCACGTCGCGTCACGTCACGCCCCGCTCGCTGTCTGAAGACACCTTTAAATAGCACGTAAAGCTCTATTCACACAGCGGGCGGGACGTGACGTGACGCGACGTGGCGGGGCGCCGGCGCGGCGGGAGCCTTCACACTGCGGGCGCGATCACGTCCCGTCCCGCCGGCGCACAGTGGATCGTCCCAATACAAGAGGTCGGACATAGAATCAAAAATTGAAAAAGTATTTAATTTAAAAAACAAAATATACAGTTGCATTCCTCTATTAAAGAACAACACACATGTGCAAAACACACAAAAATAACTATAACTAGCAATGAATTTGATAAGCTAATTATGACATGAGCCAATCACACTGCAGAGCTTAAGGGCTGTGAACATAGTAATTACAATAACTAATTAGATTAAGCAAGTAATGGTAGTCGTTACTTAATGACTTATTAACGCTTTTGTTATGTTGCAACAAAAGCGTTCATAAGTCATTAAAGTCCTCAAAAATGCACCTGTTATTTAAGGAACTACTTAGTGATGACTAATTCTCAGTAATAAGTATACTGAATGTACCTCCATTCCATCAGTAATACAATAACAGATATAGTTACTATAGGCAAAACATCTCGTTAGGGGCACTCTGGGGGCACCATGTGTCCTTGAAGAAAATGTGGCATAAAATGGGTAAATAACAGTAGTGAAATCCACAAGTCGAACAAAGAGGGAATCATGAGATATGTACATACATTTTTGTGTTCGTTTCCATACAAAAATAAAAGTTTTCATCGAATAGTGCCTAAAGTGCTGGTCAAATAAAAAAAGCCTAGAACAATTTTTGTTGTTCTTTAATAGAAAAATTCAACTGTATATTTTGTTTTTATTTTTTAAATTAGATACTTTTTCAATTTTTGATTCTATGTCCGACCTCTTGTATGGGGACGATCCACTGTGCGGCGCCGCGCCGCGATTCATTCATTGAAAAAATATTGAGCGATTCAGACGTGGAAACGCTCTTGCTCTTATTTTTTAATGAAGTATCTAACTAATATCACAAAAAAAAATATATTTATGGTTAAATGCTTTAAATATGAGTATGCTTAGTCAAGTTCACAATATTTTTTTATACTATAAGCCAAGACAGTCTAAAAAATCACAAAAGTTCGTTTCACTAAATTGAAATCACATGGTAATTATGAATTACCTTTCTTATCTCGCGATTTGCAACCCACTGTGCGGCGCCGCGCTGTCTTGTCATGTGAATGATCAAAAAGTTACAAAACAGAAAACCAAATCATTTCAATTGTTAGGAAGTTGGTCCTATGCTTTAAACCGAACTGTTTAAATTTTTTTGCCTTTTCAATAAGATTTAACGGGTTTCTTAGATTAAATGTATAAAATTATTCACTTTAAATTAATTGAGTTTACTTACTAAATAAAGGATACAGTCATTGTAATAAACAAGCTTGCGTCGTGTGACTCTGATCACATTGGCATAAAGTTCAAATTCAATTGATGCACGTGCGCTAGTTGTTTGAAACTGTACTCGAAATGAAAATGTTTTAGTCAATCACAGCTAATGTCGGCGATCGCTCACTTTCATTCACTATCCATTACTCGTATCAACTAACATACAAAACTGTTATTAAATGTAAGACGCAGTCAATCAATTTAAAACTTGTGATACTTCTGCAATTTATCGCGGTCCTGCCGACGCTGCGCTCGCGCCCCGCCCGCGGCACGCCGGCCTCTGAGTTGTATTCCGACTCGGCGCGGCGGCGGCGTGGCGCGTCGCGCCGAGCGCTCTGTGTGAAGTCGTCCATACTATCTAGTACATTACAACTACTCAGCGTCGCGTCGCCGCCGCCCGGTCCCGCCGCGTCGCGCCCGCTGTGTGAAGACACCTTAAGGTGTCTTCAGACAGCGAGCGGGGCGTGACGTGACGCGACGTGGCGGGGCGCCGGCGCGACGCCGGCGCGGCGGGAGCCTTCACACTGCGGGCGCGATCACGTCCCGTCCCGCCGGCGCACAGTGGATTGTCCCCATACAAGAGGTCAGACATAGAATCAAAAATTGAAAAAGTATTTAATTAAAAAAAAAAAAAAAATATACAGTTGCATTCCTCTATTAAAGAACAACACACATGTGCAAAACACACAAAAATAACTATAACTAGCAATGAATTTGATAAGCTAATTATGACATGAGCCAATCACACTGCAGAGCTTAAGGGCTGTGAACATAGTAATTACAATAACTCATTAGATTGAGCAAGTACTGGTAGTCGTTACTTAATGACTCATTAACGCTTTTGTTATGTTGCAAAAAAAGCGTTCATAAGTCATTAAAGTCCTCAAAAATGCACCTGTTATTTAAGGAACTACTTAGTGATGACTAATTCTCAGTAATAAGTATACTTAATGTACCTCCATTCCATCAGTAATACACATACAAAGATAGTTACTATAGGCAAAATATCTCGGTAGGGGCACTCTGGGGGCACCATGTGTCCTTGAAGAAAATGTGGCATAAAATGGGTAAATAACAGTAGTGAAATCCACAAGTCGAACAAAGAGGGAATCATGAGATACATACATTTTTGTGTTCGTTTCCATACAAAAATAAAAGTTTTCATCGAATAGCGCCTAAAGTGCTGGTCAAATAAAAAAAGCGTAGAACAATTTTTGTTGTACTTTAATAGAGAAATGCAACTGTATATTTTGTTTTTTTTTTTTAATTAGATCCTTTTTCAATTTTTGATTCTATGTCCGACCTCTTGTATGGGGACGATCCACTGTGCGGCGCCGCGCCGCGATTCATTCATTGAAAAAATGTTGAGCGATTCAGACGTGGAAACGCTCTTGCTCTTATTTTTTAATGAAGTATCTAACTAATATCACAAAAAAAATAATTTTATGGTTAAATGCTTTAAATATGAGTATGCTTAGTCAAGTTCACAATATTTTTTATACTATAAGCCAAGACAGTCTAAAAAATCACAAAAGTTCGTTTCACTAAATTGAAATCACATGGTAATTATGAATTACCTTTCTTATCTCGCGATTTGCAACCCACTGTGCGGCGCCGCGCTGTCTTGTCACGTGAATGATCAAAAAGTTACAAAACAGAAAACCAAATCATTTCAATTGTTAGGAAGTTGGTCCTATGCTTTAAACCGAACTGTTTAAATTTTTTTGCCTTTTCAATAAGATTTAACGGGTTTCTTAGATTAAATGTATCAAATTATACACTTTAAATTAATTGAGTTTACTTACTAAATAAAGGATACAGTCATTGTAATAAACAAGCTTGCGTCGTGTGACTCTGATCACATTGGCATAAAGTTCAAATTCAATTGATGCACGTGCGCTAGTTGTTTGAAACTGTACTCGTAATGAAAATGTTTTAGTCAATCACAGCTAATGTCGGCGATCGCTCACTTTCATTCACTATCCATTACTCGTATCAACTAACATACAAAAATGTTATTAAATGTAAGACGCAGTCAATCAATTTAAAACTTGTGATACTTCTGCAATTTATCGCCATCCTGCCGACGCTGCGCTCGCGCCCCGCCCACGGCACGCCGGCCTCTGAGTTGTATTCCGACTCGGCGCGGCGGCGGCGTGGCGCGTCGCGCCGAGCGCTCTGTGTGAAGTCGTCCATACTATCTAGTACATTACAACTACTCAGCGTCGCGTCGCACAGTGGATCGAAACTATGATTTTAGTGACTTAGGGCTCAACTTTGCTTTTTTACTTTTTTCTTCATGTGGATGGATAGAGCTCATTAACCTCAACAATAATTGTTCTGATGTATTTTTTCCTAAACTTTATACTTTGGGTAGAAAAATGTGTTTTGTTATTTTTTTGTATGGAGCGGATCAAATAACCTTAAATTCCTGCTAAGTAGCGTGTGATCCCGCGTTGAAACTTTATTTTTCATATACCTTGTCTAGTCTATTATCATTTGATGCTATTAACGTGTGCATAAAGTTGCAACTCTGCCAAATAAATGGATCGAAAAAAATGAAAAAATATATCGAATAAAAAGCTACATTTTTTACTTTCGTAAGTTCTTTTAAGTTAAATTTGATATGGAATAGTAAGTAAAAGCACGTAATAATACACATAGTTACTTAACAACTAACAACAATACATTTAAAAGGTCCCTAATTAGCTTAAATTTACTAATATATGTAGTATTAGTAAATTTGTAAATTTAAGCTAATCACACTAATCATAATACATTTAAAAGGTCCCTAATTAGCTCAAATTTACTAATATATGTAGTATTAGTAAATTTAAAGCTAATCACACTAATCATAATACATTTAAAAGGTCCCTAATTAGCTTAAATTTACTAATATATGTAGTATTAGTAAATTTAAAGCTAATCACACTAATCATAATACATTTAAAAGGTCCCTAATTAGCTTAAATTTACTAATATATGTAGTAGTAGTAAATTTAAGCTAATTAGGGATCTATGAGTTTCAATTTCTTTGTTTTAATGACTTTAACATGTTTATGAAATGTTATTTTAAGTTAGATTTAATACTGAATAGTAAGTAAAGATAGGTACATAATAATACAAATTAGTAAAGGTAAACTAACATTACTACAACTAACACAAGCAAACTAAAAACTAACTATAAACAACATCAAACATTACTATTTCCTTTCAATTATGAGTTTGACATTTATAAACTAATAAAAAAAACAAGAAACTTACAAACTACCAAAAAATCTTATTCACTATCGCTATGACTATCTTGTAAATTATCTACATCAATAAAATCTATATCGGATTCTGTGGGAAAAATCAGCAGAAGCTCTTTGACTTTTGGAGAGAGAACCATTATATTTTGTTTCACCATTCGAGGTCTTAGACTTGTGATCTTTGGATCAGAAGACAAAAGAAGATTGTGTATAATATCCTCATTTGTCGCCGTTCTACTTACCTTTCTAGAATGACTCTCTCTATATTTCCGGAAATCTTTATTACGAGCTTCCGCTGCCTCTTCCGACAGTTTACCTATAGGTATGGCACCAAAGTGCTTAATTATATCACTCCCATGTACTAACAATTTATGTATACTGGAAGGCATATAATACCAGGGATATAAGTGAACGTACAATTGTGCAGTATCTCTACAAAATTCGGAAAACTTAGAAAGATCCACGCTCTCTCCAGACGCAACCGTCTGAAGAATCACATGAAACCTTTCTATTAAATCTTTATCTATTCCTGTTATGCGAGCTGTTGTTTCTGCATCCCTAAAAAATCTTCTGGCAGTATTGCCATCATTGGTTGTGCCTACTCCTTGCTTGACTACGTCAATAAGTAAACCGCATTCTTTCTTAAACGCTTGCTGTATAGCGCTCTTTCTGAGTGACATTTTTTCTTTGTCATCGCCCCTGCAACTCCATTTTTTGAAGTCCAAACGATAAGCTGCAAACAAAAAGAAATATCACTTAAATAAAAATCTCACAAGTAACTATATAACGTGAAAAAAATTATGAACGAATAAAATTATATTTACCGATATGAAGTAAGCACTCCATGCTTCTTATCCAGGCATGTAAAGATGACATTCCATACTGGAACACTTCTTCGTTGTTCTCTTTTTGAGCAAGTGACTCTAAATTGTTCATCTCTGACGGTTTTGCTTTGCAGATATCACAGACAGCTGAAGATGTGTCTGACAAATATGACGATATTTTGCCGTCTATCATCGTCAAGTGCAATTGATGCTTAACTTCAACTTGATTAAACTTGATTGGCTGAAGTCTTTCTATTTCTTCGGTTATGCTAGCTTTTATAGTTACCACTGTTGACTGCGTTTCTTTGGTAAATTTGAACATTATCGGACGGCAATAGAAAGTTGATGAGGGTCGATCGTTTTCCCAAACAATTGTTCCATCACATTGTTGAAGCCTTATAGGAACTAGACTGGCCATGAAGATAGTTGAGTCATCAAACTCTGCTTCAGTCTTTTGTTTATAATTACTTTGACCTGAGGCTCCATCAAAACCCCATTTGCTTATTAGCAGTAACTCAGTTGGCGAATCCAAATCTAAAGTAATCACTTCTAAAAGCCTAGATACCGTCAAGTTGAGTAAAGCTTGCAGTTTAATAGCAGCTCCTTCTTCAGTTATAATTATGTCTTCTTTCCCTGGATAACATTTTGCCTTCGCTTGTTTTATTTTATAATAAGAAGGGTATAAATCAGACCTATTTTCACTTGCTGCTTCTCTTAGGCTTATATACTGCCACTTACTTAATTTAAGTGAAACTAATAAAGACAGTGCCTTATCGGGTGAATATGTACTACTTTTCGGTTTACTTGTACTTAAACACTCTTTAACTTTTTCTAGATCTTCGGGGTGATTTAGTAAATGGTTCATAATTTTTCCTACATCCTCATTTCCGGTGTTTCTTAAACTAGCAATTGTAGTAGCTTTAAGTTCATCCGGGGATAACGAAAGCGATTGGTTAATTTGATCAACGCGTCTTCGTTTTTGCCTGGAGCCCAATTCCTCGAAAGGTTTTCGAGGTGTAAATGTAGATGTCGAAGCTTCTGTAGTAGATGGTGGTAGATTTTCGACATCTTCAGTATTACAAATCTCGAGCCTTTCCTGTTCAGTGTTCACAGCTTCAGGTATCATTCCTTCGGGCCAGTTTATTGCACGTTCCAACCAATCACCATTTTTTCTTACAAACTGTGCTAACGTGCGACTACTTCGTTCCCATCTTGCACTTATATTTGAACAAAAGCGCGTACAGAATTTTTGGAGCTCAACACTGTTCTCTTCGGTCACGTTTATTTTATGTTGTAGGAATTGAAAGAATTTTTGACTATCCGACAGTGACTTGACCTGCTCTCTTAAAATCATAAATAAATCTAAATTGTTAACTAAATTATCCATTATAACGAAAAAGGGACGATCAGAATCACGAGATGTTAGTAGTAGTACGAATAAACGAACACTAGTTAGTATATAATAAATTATGGTCATTTTATACTTCCAGAATCCAGTGACAAACAATGTTTACTAATTTTTCTACTACCCTCATTAACTAATTATCCTAATTAATATTACAGTAATGACTAAAAGTGAAAAACATTGTTTTTTTATAAGGTAAAAGGTTAAGCTAATTACAGTAATTAAACACACAAATAGAAATTAATTGATTTCATATCCACATTTTTAAATAAAGGTCCCTAATTAGCTTAAATTTACTAATATATGTAGTATTAGTAAATTTAAGCTAATTAGGGACCTTTTAAATGTATTGTTGTTAGTTGCTAAGTAATTATGTGTATTATTACGTGCTTTTACTTACTATTCCATATCAAATTTAACTTAAAATAACTTACGAAAGTAAAAAATGAAGCTTTTTATTCTATGTATTTTTTCATTTTTTTCGATCCATTTATTTGGCAGAGTTGCAACTTTATGCATTTGTTTATAGCATCAAATGATAATAGACCAGACAAGGTATATGAACAATAAAGTTTCAACGCGGGATCACACGCTACTTAGCAGGAATTTAAGTTTATTTGAGCCGCTCCATACAAAAAAATAACAAAACACATTTTTCTACCCAAAGTATAAAGTTTAGGAAAAAATACATCAGAACAATTATTATTGAGGTTAATGAGCTCTACCCATCCGCATAAAAAAAAAAGTGAAAAAGCAAAGTTGAGCCCTAAGTCACTAAAATCATAGTTTCGACCCACTGTGCGTCGCCGCCCGGTCCCGCCGCGTCGCGCCCGCTGTGTGAAGACAGCTTTAAGCAGTTCCTGTTGCGCGTGCGCGGAATTTAGGTAGGCACCTAATAATAATAATAATGTAGGTGTAGGCACTCGGCGCAGTCGGCGCTCTTTGTAGGTAAATTCAGCCCCAAGGACGGTTTTCGTTTTTATTTGTAGAAATCTTAAATCAACCAATTTATTGATTTAAGATTTTCCTTCCTACTTTTTAACGGGCCGAGGACCGACAAAAATACCTCAAGATAATTTGTGGGTAGGTACCCATGTGTTAGGGATTTTAAGTGATTTATTTTGTCTGATAGGTATTTTTAGCGTAGTTAAAAATTTTAAATCAACTTATCGTCCCTTTATTGGTAAAACCGATTATCTGCACTTTTTTTCAAAAATGAGTTATTAACACCAAGCTACTCAACTTTTTGAGCTTTATCTATAGGTAAAACGGATTTTTCGATACTATGCATAGTTTCCGAGATAGATATGCAAAAAAACAATTATATTATAAGCTTTTAAGTAACATCTGCATTCAATAACAGCTAAAGTCTTATACCTGTACGATTTTTTGGAAGCCTTGCAATCAAAAACACATTCCGTTTCATATCTGATTTTAGTTGCAATTTACTTACACTCTGAACACACTGTAGCATTGTACTAATACAAATTAACATATTTTAAATGGTTCTGGTACTGCTGAATTATTGGAAAGTACTTAGAATCTTACACATTAAAAAGAAAGTAAGTAGTTCTACTTGCTTTTAACAGAACACTAGCTGACCCAGCGAACTTCGTATCGCCTAAGATTCAAAATGTTGTAATAAACCTTCCAAGTTTGACAACCTGGTACGCGGTGGTGATCTGGTAAGCGTTTTCTAGCTGATACTCATATGTTTGGGTAGCTCCTACTCGGTTATGATAACCTGTTACTTCGAAGGCATAAAGCGTTTTCTGGCTGACACTGCTGTTTAATAAGCTCATACCAAGTTATGACCGCCTGGTACCTCGAAGGCAAAGTTTTTGTCATACCACGTTTTATAGTGAAATGTATTCTCTTTGACGTTTTATGTCACATCACACGAGAACGCGGTCGAAGGGGATAAAAAGTATCCTTTGCCAAAAGCAAAAAAAAAAAAAAAAAGTATCCTATGTCCGTCTCCTGGTTCTAAGCTACCTCCCCACCAATTTTCAGCCAAATCAGTTCAGCCGTTGTTGAGTTATAAATAGAGTAACTAACACGACTTTCTTTTATATATATAGATAATCATTCGCACTTGTGCAGATTTTAATTCAATTAAAAGAGATTATGCAGCTCTAATTGTTTTTTCCACAACATCAGAGATCGTATCGTTAAGATTTAAATACAAGTAAAAGCAACTATGCTTAAATAGTTTTTTTTTTTCACCGAAGCGTATGGTGATATTTCTAGATAAATATTTTCAGCTAAAACCAATTATCGACGCTTGATCTTTTGTTTCACGCACACTCCGCGCGCACATCTCTGACTTAGTCGCAATCTTTGATGGACGAATTCTGCGCCGGCCGGTTGTAGTGTTTTGTTTTTGTTTATTTTTATTTATTTTATTAAAACTTTATGCACAAGTAAAAAATACTATAAAAATAATAATAATAATAAGTTTATTTATCCAAAGATATACATATACACAGGTTTTATAAAAGTTACATGCTAAGGCTTATTCAACTAACAATGGACACAAGGGGAGAAAAATAATTGTCGGAAAAAGCGGACTTAATGCCTGAGGCATTTTCTACCAGTCAAACTTAGGATGATGCAGAGATAAAACATGGCAGGTGCAACAAATGGAATAGATATATCGGAAACAACTATAAAATACAAGTATAAATACTAATTCATAAATACGTACATACATATAAACAAAACAACTGTGACGAGAAAACTAATCCAGCAAATCAGCGCTGGTAAGTTTCTGTCAACTTCTGACGGATAATTATGTTCACGAGCTTTCACTTTAAAAGTTAAGCGACTGGTTGCCGTCCTGATGTTCAGAGGGAGCGCATTCCAAAGAAAAACCTCTTGGACAAAGAAAGAAGAATTTATGAAGCCAGAACGGTGAGAAGGACACCGTAAATGACGATTGTTGGTGGAAGGAAGACTTTTAGTATGGGCAGAGCATCATAAATATTGAATTTGGGAGGTCAAGTAAGAAGAAGTGGGTTTGTCGAGAATAGAGAACAGCGTTTTCAGAGCCCTCAACTCTCTGCGCTGACGAATGGGTAACCATTTTAAAAGCAGACGGTGCGCGGATACGTGCATCACGGATATGCCTTGGGGGCGTGGCACGTGCCGCCTCGATACTATCAATTTATTGATAGTATTTTTTACAAAAACCGGGTTTAAAAATACATGTAAGTATTTGGGTGTGTTATGATTTCGATAAGTAAACGTATGCGATAAGTATGGCATACCTCCAACATTATGTAGGTACGACGTTTCAAGTAAGAGATATGAAGATGGTTATTAGTGAATGCTAAATATTATTATGCAAAATAACATTAATTTTATTTACACTGACTAACTAGATAAGCTGCGTAGTTAAAAATCATTTTATTACACACAACAATATATTTTTAAGGAACTCTTTGATATGATAAAAAATATAATTCGTAATATTTTTTATGCAATAACATTATTCCGTAATTATATTCCTTATGGACGTAGACATTATGTCATGTATGTTTTTTCTAAGTGAATTAGATCGTCCGAACGTTCCTAAAGCACGAATAACGCTTCGGGTCCTGCCGTAAGCGGTCGGGTAGCTTCGGGTGGTTTCGGCGGACCGATGCTGCATAAACTGGCTGATACCTTGTGGTAGCAGTTCGTTTCGTATAGCCTATACGTATGACGTCATACCTTCAAGGTATTTAGCCAGTATTCCGGTCTGTACCCGGGCTGCGTACTGGGAAGCACATACTTGGTATATATACCTGTACCAGTATATACGCCTCACCTCTACTACAAAAACACATCAAGAAATGTCAGCGAATCATCAGGTGTCAGTTTTCATTGGTAATTTTATCATTTTATTTACTGGGAAAAGTGTGAAAGATTATTTTGTAATTATTTTATGTTAAATGTACAGACGCCAGCACATCAAGCTACTCCAATCTGACAAATTTTCAAAATCAACTTTGAACCATATAATTTATCGAGAAAGTTGTAGACGTAATGGAATATAAATAAACGTATATCAAATCATTGTCTTTTAATTTTCTACTTTACTATTTTTATTTATTTAACTGTTATAAATTTTGAAATAGAGTATGAATTTACTCTAATGAAGTTTTGTAGGTACAAAAGCGGTATCGTAGCTGTATCTCTTCTGCGGTGTATAATCTTTATAGGCATCATGTTGTTATACTATGTTGGACAAAACGTGTCATGAAATACCCGGCGCTTACGCCCGGCACGAGTATACGAAGTCAAGTATGACGACCATTTTTGTCTTCTTTTGATTTGACTATTGCGTTGCGTTGCGGTAGAAACATTTTAAAAGAATTTTAATAGATAAAGAAATTTGTCTATTCTTGGAAGAATAGAGATAAAATTAATCATACTACGCTTGCTGGTGATTTTGTATACATATGTCGATTGGATGATTTGCTAATTCGAATTTTCGTGAATTAGATAATGGTAAAAACATTTCTGCGAGCAGCTTGGAAGTAGCGCTCGCCGGCCGCTGCCGTGGCACCGCTCGCTACGCTCACTCGGCTCGCGCGCGGTTGGTCACAGTTTTAACCTAACTTAACCTATGTCACTCAATGTTGTCACACAGTTTGGAGGAGGCCTATGTCCAGCAGTGGACGTCTTTCGGCTGAAATGATGATGATGATTATAATAGGTACGTAACCTTGGTCGTTACGTTGTCGACTTGTCGGCAAAAGCCCTGACGAGTGGCCCCTTCTAGGGCTCCTCTTCGCTTCACCGTAGGAGACCAAGCGATGGGTACTGAGCCCCCTCCGCCTTGATAATGCGGGAACCCACCGCAGGGGACGCTTCACTTTTCTTTGACATCGCTCATGCGAGATGTGCGGAACGATTGCTCCTCCAAGTTATCCCAACAGAAAAAAACTTCGCCAAAGTAAATCTTTCGAATTTGTCAAAATCGAAGGAAACAAAACCACCAACAGTGTGACCATATCGAGTTCCAGTGTCCATCCAGTTTCCTGCCTTTTTGGCAGGATTGGCCTTCTATTTTAGTTTAGCCTCTGGCATGTTTAGTTAACGTTTTATAAAACTGGCAGCAGGGCTTGGTAACGTTACCAAATTCACGCTATAAGTATCGTTAAGTAACGTTATTTTCATAAAGTTAATTTTTTAACGGTAACACGGGTAACGATACTTTGGCATCGAATCAATAAAATAACGTTACAAATTAACGTTAGAAGTATCGATAATTTTATCGTTACTTAATGCGTTGTTGTCAACCCGCGCAACCTAAGAGGCACCCCGCGGCGCGGGCGGCGGGGCGGTGCTCTACGGAACGGCAACATCGCCAATCAAACGATGCAAGCTACTTGCAACTAAAATTTAAACTAAATGCGCAGTAGGTACGGTTTCACAAACGAGGCGTGCGGAAGGTAACGGATTTAGTCTCAGTAATTTTGATTCACTGATAAAAATAAATCGAATATATTATCTTTATATGTAATTTAACAACAGTGCTTCCACAATGACTTAAATTTAGATGTGATAAAACATCCAACATATTATATGTATAGGTACTTGAATATGATGAATCGTATAAATCAGCATTGAAATTGTTTGAAATGTGACTATATTGGAAAAAAGATTAAGCATTAAATCTGTCTATTAACCACAAACCATTTCAATAACGAATTATATAGGTATTTTAAGTTATACGAAGACTTTTTTTTAATAAATCGAAATAGGAAGTCTCATAACTTTTCATTTTGATGCTACATTTCCTTATAATCTTCTTATAAATAATTATTCATTAAACTCTTGCCCATTACAATGATTTGGTTCGTTTATTTACCTACTACCTATATTATACATACTGTATCATTGAAAGTTTTAATCCCTTCGTCCACATGCTCTTTACATCAGCACCCTGAAGAATGTTTGCTCTTCTACTTCCTACTTAACTAACTACTATTAAAGAACAATTGCTCATGTGTATCATAAGCCATAAAGACACAAACAATCAATCAATCAACTCAGCCTATCGCAGGTCACTAATGGACATAGGCCTCTCCCATGTTGCGCCACAACACCGTCCTCCTTCCTAAGGTCGTCGGTCCATTTAGCTGGGGCATCCCACACTACGCTTGCCGATACGCGGTCTCCACTCCAGCCCCCCTAGCCGAGTTACAACCGTTTTGTGTCGAATTCCGTTCTCCAATCGGTAACGCCTCGGTGTCAGCAATTGTAGAAAACGATAAGTTGGTAGCCATGTTGACGCGCCTGAGTCGTCCGATCGTTCTACAAGGTGCCGATTCTGTTGTACACCGAACTAAACTAACTAAAATATCTCTAAAATTCCTTACTTTTGGCTATGACAATTTTAACGTTATTCTGCAAGAAAAAATCTCTAAATTTAAAAATTATTTTGACACGACCAAAAACGAATTTGACCATCAACGTGGTTTTTTTTTTGTTTTGGTTTAGCAACGTGGTACTTGTATGCGCTACGCAATTAATTTTTTAGAGACGAAGGCGCGCAAGGGGGCAGCCTGGACGTGTTTTATATGGAATTTTTCACTTTTTGTATAAAAATATAAAAAAAATATTACCCACGTGTTGAGATTTATATGTTCCAGGGCTAACAAAGGGGGTCGAAAATTTCATTATTTTTGCGATAGGACACGCCATTTTCGAGATATAAGCAAAAGAAAAAAGAAAAAATACAGCACTGTTTTTGCACGTGAAGGCGAGGCGTTGGTGTGAACTTTTGTTCATGACCACTAGTTTTATTCCACACCTTTTTAATCGCGATTAAAAATAGTCAGATTTAGTCAAAATAAATTATTATAATCAAAATTTTTGGTGAAAACCGGCAAACTCAGAATAGCAAAATTGTAATTTTCACTAAACTAATAACTCAGTGCAAACTTAGTGCTGTCAAACTAAAATATAGTTAAGTTGTGTCACTTTAGTCTATTTCAGAATAGGAAATCGTCGTTTGACAGGAATAAACCAAATTTTAATGATTTTTAGTTTAGTTTAGAGAATTTTGTACAACAGAATCGGCACCAATGTCTTTAGAAAAATGACATTATAATAAAGGATGTAGCATTGAACATTGTAGAAACGATAACAATTCATTATATCATTTTGAATGATGTGAACTTGGCTACGAATTTTCTATTCGTTTGTTCTAACCACGTGACTTAACGTTGAGATAATTTAATTCCCATACATTTGATTAGTTTTCGTCTAGCGATAACGATTGTAGATTATCAACTTGGCTAAGGGTTCTGCCCCCTAGCCAGCGCCAGTCAATTCGACATCGTTGTAGAGAGGCCAGAACTGCCCATATTTCAATGGAGTCGAAGGCTTCCTCGTAGTCCATAAATGCCGTACACAGCGGCTGATTGTACTCCTCGGTCTTCTGTACAATTTCCCGAATAGTATGGATGTGGTCTACGATACTAAAGCCTTTTCGAAAACCGGCTTGTTCTGGCGGCTGGAACTCGTCAAGTCTCCTGGCGAGACGGTTCATGACGACTCTCGAAAACAGCTTGTACACGTGGGTCGAAGTGAGATGGGTCTGTAGTTCTTCAACAAGGTTTTATCACCTTTTTTGAAGAACAGAAATACCGCACCTCTGCTCCACGCTTCGGGCGTTGTACCCTCTTGGATGACGGAGTTAAAGAGACTCGCGAGCTCTCTCAAGACTGGAGCCCCACCCGCTTTAAGGAACTCTGTCGTTATTCTGTCATCCCTAAGTGCCTTGTTGTTCTTTAGCCGCCCTAATCTCGCACTGGTCGACATCCGGGATATCCTCCGTGTAGTGGCGCGTTAGTTCGTCTCGATGGTCATCCGCACTATGTTCCACTTGTTTTGCCGTCCGTGTTAAGTATAGGTGCCCGTAAAAATCCTCGACTTCCGCGAGTATCTCGGACATCGAAGTCACGATCCTGCCATCCCCAGTTCTATGTTTCGTCAGATAGGACCTTCCCAGTTGCTGAGCGAACACTTTAGATCCTCGGTTCTGCTCAATCGCGACCCCAATATCGCGGGTGTTGGAGCACCGAAGGTAGCATCGCGTCAGTTTTCTGATCTTTAAGTTTAAGGCCCTCTTATCTGACGAAGACGGCTGTGTGGATGGCAACTCTCGTCTTTCCCTAATAAGTCCGCGAGTCTCCGAGGAAAGTTTGGACACCTTAATTTTCCGCTGCGACGAGAAAACTCTGCGGGAAACGTCTCATAGTGCCTTGACCAACCCGTCGGCCTTCGTCAACAGTGCCAGTCGTTTCCAGTAGGGCGAATCGATTTTGAAGTTCCAATTGAAATTTTTCGGATCCTAGAGCGGCTTGGAGCGGCGTAGGTCGGAGAGTAGGCCTCATCATGCGGATTCTCTCAGCTCGAAAATTGATATTTAGATTGCCTCGGACAAGTCTGTGATCGCTTCCGGTATTAAACCTACTGATCACCGAGACATCTCTAAATATGTGCTTCTTATCCGTCATGATGAAGTTTATCTCGTTCCTTGTCACGTTATCGGGGCTCTGCCAGGTCCACTTCCTATGGGGTTTCTTTTCGAAAAACGAATTCATCAAATAGAGCCCCTGCGACTCTAGAAAGTGGACCAGCATTTGTCCCCTGTGATTTCTGCGCCCGACACCGAAGGGTCCGACTCTCGATTCGCCACGTTCCTGTAATCCCACTTTGGCCTTGAAGTCCCCCATAACAACGTTGTAGTGGGCCTTAGTTGCACAGTGCATTGTGTTGGCAATATCCTCGTACATGGCCTCGGCTGTGTCGTCAGAGCATGTTGAAGTCAGCGTATATACCTGTATCACTTTCAGGTAGTACCTGCCAGTGAGTTTTAGTACAAGGTACGCTACCCGTGTCGACACACTACTGATTTCCACAACGCTGTAAGTGAGTTCCTTGTTGACTAGAAAGCCGACACCACCGTGGGAGAGCTGATCACCTTCGCGGAAGCAGAGTAGATGGCCTGACTCCAGAGTTATCGTATCCTCCCCCTGTCTTCGGACTTCAGATAACCCCAGAATATGCCAGTTAATGCGTCCTAACTCTACCCCTAGTTCGGCAAGGTGATGATCTAGCCTCATCGAACGTCCATTATACGTAACCAGATGTAGTCGTCGTTGGTAGCCTTTTTTTTAACTTGGAGACATGCTCATGCATACTGCACTACCACGGGGAGATAGTGCAGTTATGTGGGACTACAACCCACTAAAACTCCACGGTATCCTCCTGTGCTGCTTGTAGCGGGAACACGGGCACGTAATTTTTCCGCGAACCTGCCGCGGCTGTCCGTCACCGGACCCTCCTCTGGGGGATAAGGTACCCCTATTTACGGCGCGCCAGAACACACATAGCACGCCGTGACCACCTCAGGGGCCAATAAACACATTGCCGCCAGATGACCCCGTGTATGGCACCCTTGGTCCCCCTGCGACGAGTCCGGACTGTGGCCCTGCCGCCTACCACTTTTCGGCCGCAAAGGATAGGGAGAGTGGCTAACGCTATACCGACACTCCTCCTCCCCTGCGGCCTCACCGCGTCCGCCATCGGACGGTGGCGACCCCGTTCAGGCCGCGGAAGGTAGGGAGAGTGGCGCACCTCAATACCAACACTCCTCTTCCACCGCGGCCTCCAACCCTCAGCCGCGATGCCGCAGATACTAGTACATCGCGGCCCACCTCAATTGCGATGTCGACAAACGACACCGCAACCTACGTGTTTGCCGCTACGTCGTCGGCTTTGGGAGGAAAAGCCCTAACGAGCGGCCCCTCCTCGGGTTCCTCTTAGCTTCACCGTGGGTGTCCAAACCACGGCTACTGAGCCCCCCCGCCTTGACAATGCGGGAACCCACTAGGGGGGAGGGGGGTCGTTGGTAGCCTGCCGTAACCCGGAGATACTTCTTACCCCCCATCCCGCCGTTACCGTGACCGCTACCTTGACCAGGAATAGCGGGACCACCGGGTACTGGCATTTGGCAACTGGCGTTATTTTGGCACTTTATCCATGGTGAGGTTTAATGTGTAGTCACCACCCTGGGCATGCGAGATGGTGACCGCAGAGCCAATCCTTTCGCAGCGATGACGCTGCTACCCGCCATCGCTCTGGAAGATTTAGGTTGGCTTGTTGGATGGTTATACCGCCATTAGCCGGTCGCCAGCGCCTCGTCTTTCAATGGCAGGGTTGTACTGTGTGCAGGTGAGGTTGACTTTTGGGGAGTCCGGTTGTTGTGTGCTCCCCTTTAAACCCCAAACACACAAACGCTCGAAAAGTATTACCCTCCTTACTGCCGCCCATTAACTAGACCGCAAAGCAAAAATTAAACATATCGATACCGGAAATTACAATTGTCGTAAAGGACAAAACACGAGTTTTCAGTAGAGACAAAAAACAAAAAAAAAAATTGTTTTTGTCTAATATCTTTTTTTCTTTTTTTTTTGGCGATTATGGCAAAGCCCCCCAAATTGGGGGAGGCCTAAGTCCAGCAGTGGACGTCTTACGGCTGAAATGATGATCTTTTTCAAATAAGGTACTATATTCATGATGTCAAAAGAAACCCGCACTATTTTTTCGTGTTCTATCCATAAAAATTAACAAAATAAACCAAACTTAATTACTGACGAAAATGAGAGTCCTTTACAGACCAAAAAAAATTTACTGAAATACTTTACAGCCACGAAAAATTGGTTATGATAAACTCAGATGTATCTTAAAGGACTAATCTTGATCATCAATGGATAGTACAAGTCAATTAAACCGGAGACTTAGGGGGTAAAAAGAACAAAAAACCTAAAGTTCTAAATAGAAATACCTACAATAGGTAGTAAAACCAACTGAAATAAAAAGTATTTTTATTATTTTTTATTTATTATTCAAATATTTAGTAAAAAAGTAACCAAAATATTATTGTAATAGGAACTCAAAATTTAAACAAAATGTTTTGCGCTATTACGTTATTACGTTTTATTTATAATTGTGTTGTGATGAAAGGTTTTGTTACTAATTTGGACATTTTCCTGTTTGGGGCAAACACTACTTGTTTTTAACAACCTCAAATGTTATTTGAAATTTTTGCGAATGTAGTTGATTTGTCAGAAAATCAAAAGAACGAATTAAAACAATTCGGTGAGACTTATTTGTGCTCGTTGAGGAATAAATGGATCTCGTGTAATCGCACGAGACATACATTCATAAAAAAAGTATGAGACATGGCTGCAATAGGACATACAATGGCCTGAGGTCGTGAGGGAAAAGGTAACCCCTTCTGTAGTGTTAGTAGAACAGCAACCATGTTCCAGATCTGACTTCGCTATAAATGAGGGTACATCAACATCCTGTGGACCGGAAACGTGCAGTGTTGGAATATCAACATCAGTTGTGAGTCCCATAAAACTATTTGTAAAGCTAAGCCCGCTACAGAAGAGTGGAAGAGCTCCTAACGTACAGCACTGAAAGTCTTGCTCATGCAATTGGTTTAAAAGCACAAAATAAGAATGTAGCAGATATCATTAAACTAGTCCCGGAGCATCCTGAAGAAGCTACAGAGATAAAGTCTGCAGATAAAGCTTTAGGTATTTTGACTTCATTGAAGCTTTCGAAGTGGCAGTATATAACATTAAGATCTTGTGCAAACAAAGAAGGATTACCATTGTATCTTCCTTATACAGCTATCCTTGAAGCGAAGAAGAACTGCTATGCGCCAAAAGATGCCATAGAAATCACGGAAAGAGGGGTTAAAGTAAAACTCCAAGCTATTTTGAACAAAACTGTGGCTAGACTTGGAACATTCCTACGTGTTTAATCTCCACTGGATGGCAAAGAATTAATACTTATACGCAAGTGGGGTTTTGATGGAAGAAGGTCAAACGACCTATTTACACATAGAATGATAACCTGAAACAGGACATGAAATACTTCGACAAAACTGGATTTCCTTGTCGATACAAAAAAAAAAACAGAAACTGATAGCAGCGAGAACTCAGAAGACGACCAAGAAAACAACAACACGGAACATAGCGAAGCCTTGACATAGAAAAGAGCCAAGCAAACGATTAACACCACCAAAAGATGCATCGGTGAAGCTCTACCTGGATCAACATGCCGGTGACGACGTGAAAAGATCAATCCTGTAGACAAATATCACTCTTCTCTCCACTAGTCCAATGCTTACTTAAGGCTGCATAGTCGGTAGGCTCGTAATCCTTTCCTATCCTAAGGGCACGTCTTCCCTACCATTACAGCGCCCGCCGGTCTACTTCTTGATATGCCATGGCCTATGTAGCACCATGAATCATAAGGCTTCAAAGGCTAGTGCAAATCTTGGGGTTCATTCGATTAATGGAGTCTGGTCAAACCACGCTGGGATCGGTGCAATTCATTTCATTTCATATGCAAGCGGGGTTTTGATGGTGCTTCAGAGCAAAGTTTGTATAAGCAAACTATGGCAGAAGATGACGATTCTAGCATTTTTATATGTTCGTTTGTGCCTCTGCGCTTAGTTTGTGGCGAAGAATCCAGAGCCATCTTCCACAATGTTCTGCAGATCAATATATTTTAAGTTTTCAAACGAAAAAAAGTTGAACATTGTTGAAGAACAGGCTACGATTGGAAACGAGATTGAAGACCTGTAGCCTTCTATTAGGTTGGGGAAAATGTCTTTTCGCATTATAGTATGTATGAACTTGTAATAAAATCTCTTTGGCTATACTATTTGTATCTGGCTGGTTTTGGTATCATTGAAAGTTTAAATTTTAAAGAACATAATTCCAAATTCAAATTAGGAAAATGTGTGATTTTCATTTGTTTTTCGTACCGTCAAGATGAGTGAATCTAATGAAGAAATTCGATATATTTTAAAATTTTACTACAAAAAAGGTAATAATGCAACGCAAGCCGCGAAAAAAAATTGCGATGTTTATGGACCTAGTGTAGTGTCTGTGAGAGTAGCACAAATTTGGTTTAAGCGTTTTCAATCCGGAAATTTTGATGTCAAAGATGCACGTCGCTCTGGTCGCCCTATTACGGATAAAACGGATGCCATTTTTGAAAAAGTGGAGCAAGATCGGCATACCAGTAGTTACGACGTAGCTGAAGAACTGGAAATTGACCACAAAACAGTTTTGGCGCATTTGAAAAAAACTGGGTACACAAAAAAGCTCGACATTTTGGGTACCTCACGAGCTCACTGAAAGAAACCTAATGAACCGTGGACTCATTTGTGATTTTTTATTACGACGTAATGAAACCGAACCATTTTTGAAAAAGCTGATAACTGGTGATGAAAAGTGCATCACGTATGACAAGAACGTGCGAAAATGGTCGTGGTCAAAGGCCGGTCAGGCTTCACAGACTGTGGCGAAACCCGGGTTAACTCGCAACAAGGTGATGCTGTGTGTGTGGTGGGATTGGAAGGGCATTATTCATTATGAGCTGTTACCACCAGGCAGGACCATCGATTCTGAACTCTACTGCGAACAACTGATGAGATTAAAGCAAGAAGTTGAGAGAAAGCGGCCGAAATTAATCAACAGAAGGGGTGTGGTTTTTCATCATGATAACGCTAGACCTCACACATCTTTAGCCACCCAACAAAAATTAAGAGAGTTTGGCTGGGAGGTGTTAATGCATCCGCCGTATAGTCCTGACCTTGCACCTTCAGATTTCCACCTGTTTCGGTCTCTTCAGAATTCTTTAGGCAGTGTCAGGTTAACATCACGAGAGGACTGCCAAAACCACTTGTCGCGGTATTTTGACCGGAAGTCCCAAAATTTCTATAGCAATGGAATCATGTCCCTACCTACAAGATGGCAAAAAGTTATCGAACAAAATGGTACCTACATACTTAAGTTAAATGTAAATAAACTTTATTAAAAAATGTTTTGAATTTTCTTAAAAAATGCGAAGAAACTTTTTCCCCAACCTATTATTATGGGAAGCCATTATGTTAAGCACTCGATGATTATGACCATGATTGATGGCAAAATCACTTCCCATCTATCAAATACCTCATCTCAGACTTGTGATATACGTAAAGCAGCTCCTACGAAAATGAATAAGTTAGAAGTCTTTTTTGTGTTTGGGAAATCATCAACTGACGTCTCCCGCTCTGGGCGGAGCGGAAGGGCGTGTCACTCAGCCATAGTCACGGTGATTAACAAATGAGGTACTTAGTAACATCAGTTTTCAGTCACTTGATAATCACCAAGATTATGACTGATTATGAAATTTTGTAAAAAAAAAAGTATTTGATTAATAATGTATTTAATTATTCTCATCAAAAAAGTCATACGTAGGCTATTAACTAACGATAGTACAAGTAAATCGATGGTCAACTTCGTTTGACCATGGTGCCGATTCCCTTGTTCACAAACTAAACTAAATTTAAGTTCAGTACATCTTCTTTGTATATCATTAAGAAGAGGACAAAAGAAAATTTTAGTTTAGTCCTGTCAAATTAATCAGCGCTCCATACAAGTTTAGACGTGATTAAAAACTTGTCTACTAAAATTACGTCAATTTACGTCAAGCGCTGATTAATTTGACAGGACTAAACTAAAATTTATCTTCTGTCCTTTCCTTAATGAAATAGAAAGAAAAAGATGCACTGAACTTAAATTTAGTTTAGTTTGTGAATAAGGGAATCGGCACCCATGTCAAAGATTTTTAAAATCACCTATCGAATATTCAAAAATTTGGTTCGCGCGAAGCGGCACTGAAAGATGTATGAATTTGATGTCACCTTGATCGCCGTGTATGGTACAATATCTTATGTGACCACCAGCCCTTCAGTTCCATTCAGTTTCAAATAAATTAACGTAAATGTTTTCTCCCATACAAAAAAAAAAAAAAACTTAAAACGTTTTGTTCTCACGCGTGGAGTTACTAATACGTGGAGTAACTAAGCTTCCATACGTTAATCTATATATATAAAAGAAAGTCGTGTTAGTTACTCTATTTATAACTCAACAACGGCTGAACTGATTTGGCTGAAAATTGGTGGGGAGGTAGCTTAGAACCAGGAGACGGACATAGGATACTTTTTTTTTTTTTTTTTTTGCTTTTGGCAAAGGATACTTTTTATCCCCTTCGACCGCGTTCTCGTGTGATGTGACATAAAACGTCAAAGAGAATACATTTCACTATAAAACGTGGTATGACAAAAACTTTGCCTTCGAGGTACCAGGCGGTCATAACTTGGTATGAGCTTATTAAACAGCAGTGTCAGCCAGAAAACGCTTTATGCCTTCGAAGTACCAGGTTATCATAACCGAGTAGGAGCTACCCAAACATATGAGTATCAGCTAGAAAACGCTTACCAGATCACCACCGCGTACCAGGTTGTCAAACTTGGTAGGTTTATTACAACATTTTGAATCTTAGGCGATACGAAGTTCGCTGGGTCAGCTAGTATTACATAAAGGTATGTATACCAGACACATCGCGTTTTTTTTAAATTCCTGACTTCGAGTTTCTATGAGTAAGGAGCTCGTCAGATCACTGTGCGCCTTCGGCAATAAGAACGAAACAAAAACTTTAATTGTGTTTTTGTTAAAATTAGGGTCGTATAAAATAAAACAAACGTCCTTTACGTCGTAATTACATAAGTTAAAACAAAGCATAGATTTGGTCGTAAGGGTTTCGATTATCAAATAACATGTTTACGACCTTTCGATTTTTTTTTTTTTCGGGTATAGATTTTTTTTATGTTAAACCATTGACCACGCAATGGACTTTTATTTGGATTACAGATTTAAATTAATAAAGAAAAAAAATTATAACCTAAATTAACTAAAACTATTTACAAATTAAAAACATAGCGTCTAAAAATCATCCGCATCGCTGTCGACTGGTAGTGTACCCAAGAGACTGGCGGCATTATCACGTTGTATGGCAATGCTTAGCCTCTGACCAAGGTAAAAACCAGCTCTTGGGTCACGGGAAGTGTCCACCAGCCGTTTAGAAATTTCCTTAAATAGGATAAGAAGATACCTTTTGATTTGTAATAATAATTATTGTTTTAATGTCGTATAAAAAGTTTAATGCAAAAATGAGGATTACGACCTCTTCAATAATTGAAACATGACTTTACGCTCCCCTATTGAAAATTATTTTTGCGATACATCCCAAATAGTAAAAAAAATCGCGCTAGAGCTGTTGGAAAGCTCGGTCATAAGGGACTTTTTTTTAAAGATAGATTTTTTTTAAATATACCAATCGATAGAGCTTGCGACGCTGATTTCCAATATATATACTTTATACAACTCATTTTCGGCAAAATGTCCTTTATGACAATTGAAATTTCCGGTATCGATATGATATATGAGCGAAAAATGTATGACGTATGTCATGCAATAGAAGGTTAAAGAAAAATTTAGGTAGGTATAGGATTTATTTACATCAGGATCCTGAATCAGATCCACTATTATCATTACAATGACGGCGAAAATATTCTTCCGTGTCCGTTTCGGTTTCTGGAGCAAAATTAGGTACCCTTTTTGACATTTTAATAAAGTAAAATAATGTACGTAATTCCGAAACCGTTGCGCAGCGCAAGTATTTTTGATTTGAATACCAACGCGATCAACCAAACCAGTACTGCATTAATGTAGACGAAAGAAAGAGATGAAACAAAATAACTTTATTTAACGGTACTTTTCGTATGCATTTGGTAACGTTATCAAACCGGGCGATGGTAACGTTACTATTTACCGATAAAATCTTCGATAACGTTAAGTCAGTTTACCGGTAAAACATATGGCAAGTATCGTTACCAAGCATATCGTTACCTCTACTAATAACGTTATCTCCGTTCGATGAAAGTAACGATACCAAATTTTTAACGTTATTCAAAGCCCTGACTGGCAGTTTTTGGCAGTATTGCAATGTAGAAAATAAATCCATACTGACATCTCAAATTTTCGAAATTGGCAACCCTAAAAACAGATCGTAAGGGATATTCTATATGTAGTCATGTAAGGGATTCCCCTGTACTTCTCGTGTTATGTTTTATCTCATTCAACTAAGAACATTCACATTAGTACAACAGTTGGTAATTGTAAAACGAGTGTTCTCTATACGTAAGTTTATGGTTGTTATGATACTTAATTCAATCAATCATAGACGTAGATACTTTCGTTTCGGTTCTGTTTTACGGCGATCGGTAGTTATTTTGGTGAAATTTAAGATGATATGTGAAACAAAGTGTTTTATCTTTTTTACTACTACAATTACAACGCTAAACAAATTTGGCAATTTTTTGGCATTTTTTACTCGAGTCTTTGGCAGGATTTGGCAGGTTTCAAACAAAACTAAGGCAGGATCAATAATTTTAAGATGGTCACACTGACCACCAACCAATAACTTGACGCAGCAATCGTAACGCACACTATTACAATGGAATAACATAAAACATTTCATCATCATCATTTTAGCCGTAAGACGTCCACTGCTGGACTTAGGCCTCCTTCAATTGTCCCCCAGCTTTGCCATAATCGCCACGCTTGGCAGGCGGGTTGGCGATCGCAGTATGGTGGTAAAATGCATAGAGAACGCTGCTGGCACCCATTCTCTAGTAAGTCCCTTAGTCGCCTTTACGACACCCACGGGGAGAAATGGGGTGGTGTTATTTTTTACGTCCGGCACCACATCAAAAATTAACAAAAACAAAAAGGGCTACTGTGTGAAATAAAACCTTTGCGCACGCAATAGATATTCGAGATATTCGTTTTTTTTTTTTAAGAATTTTTAGTTTCTCGGAAAAAAAGTGTGTCTTCCATTAGGTTCCTTAACATATCGTTCATTTGGATCTTTTGGCGCGTGACCAAAACCTGAACTAATGCCGTCATCAATTTCGCAAAACAATTTCACTAATGTTTACAAGCAACTCCACCCTTCTGTCAATGTCAAATATGTTTGGACGGACGGACCGACGGATCTTTGCGGAAGTTCTTTCTTTGAGTAGAGAAATATCAATATGAATGAAAGCGACGATAGTAACTGTCGTAAATTTGGTAAGTATTTTCAGACTGCTGTGTATTTACAAACCTAATTTTTGCAACTTGAGTCAGCCAAACCGATTGACACACATTTATTACCTCACGTACGCAAAAAAAAAAAAATGATCTAGCATTACAAATCACTTAATTTATTCTGACGAATCTTTTACACCTTGCCATTGGAATAGTCTCTTGGATATTCAACATCATTGAGACATATAAATATTTACTGTTATTGAGATGGCCTTCTGACCCACTCTTTGTTACAAACAAGTGTCAAGCTCTCATCGATGAGGATTTCCACACATGCAACAAAAGGAGTCATTCCTCTGTGCACCTAGTAAGAATAAAGGTAAATCATTCGTATTTTCGGAGGAAAAGCTTTATAGGGTGTGTGCAAGTATGTGTGTGAGTATTGGGGAGTGAGAAGTGAAGGTGTGTGGTGATTTCTATGAGTATGGAACCCAAGAAGGGTGGTTTTCTTTTTATGTGAGTGATAAATATTGATTTTCATTTCACAGAGTTGGATTGTGCTGTGTGTTTACAAAAATGTAACCATCCAACGCAGTTACCATGTGGACATGTCTTTTGTTTCCTCTGTGTGAAGGTAAATATTGAAACCCTATTTAAATTTATTGCTGACCCACGACTGTTCTAATTTGTCATTGAAAAACAAACAATCTTAGTTCACAACTTACAAATTATTGTATACTTAGTCCCTGTCGGTACATTTACTATGCACAGTTAAGTACAGTCTTAAAGAAAAGCTGCAATCTACATAATTGGTTTCTATAATAGTAGGTATGGTATACATATATACATAAATTTATTATGCTAAAAGAGTATGTAAGGATCGTAGCAGTTGACATCTGTAGTTTCTGCCTACCCCCATGGGAAATAGGTGTGAGTTTATGTATGTATGTAAAATAAAAGTATGGCCTGTTCTTACTTAGACTGAAAACCAGAGCCTAAGACTATATGTGTGTCTTATGTTCCCTGGGTGTCACTATTCCTAAACTGTAAATGTTAAAAAATAACCTAATTATTCTACCAATACAATAAGTGGTTTTACATTTCAGGGTATTGCATTCCAAAGTAAAAAGTGTGCAATGTGCCGTGCCGATATACCACCTACTTATCTGGACAATCCAATATTACTGGGCACATTATCTGTTGAACAAGTAAACATTAATCCTACCCAAGAACTATATCAGTGGTTCTATGAGGGTAGGAATGGTATGTATAATAGTGATTTAATACTTTAAATGTCAAGTTGCGACTGCTGCAAAATTAACAGACAGCTTAAAAAATTCCTCATATGTGCAACAGTTTCACATAAGCACAAAGGGCTAAATCCCATTATTGGTGAGATACTTTAAAAGACACTGCATTAATGAAAACTGAAATCTGGTGTACAGGACATTCAACAATGTTTTGAAACTATAGAAACAAATAACCATGGATTTAATATTATTCAAAAGATCTGGGTTGTAACATATTAATCCTTTGACTCAACATGTTAATCCTACCATGCCCTCATCCATATATCCATAGCTACTTTGCAGGCTAACATATTCCAGATTCATTAATAAAACTTTAATGACACTATAGCAAGTCACACCTACCTACTGTAATTGCATTTGAGTATCAATGCCAGCGTTTGTATTGATAATAATAACCAATTTAGTTTTTTTTTAGGATGGTGGAAATATGATGAACGTAGTAACTTCGAACTAGAAAGTGCTTTCAATGCTGGAGATCCTGATTGTACATTGCTGCTTGCTGGAACTTTATACAACATAGATTTTCAAAGCATGACACAGGTCAGGCGAAGTGACCAAACTCGGCGACGTCGAGTGCGACGAGATACGCCAATGTTCCCGTCCAAAGGTACACCCTACCCACATTTCGCCAGTTTTGTTTAAGTAATATACAGGATATAAGCGTAAACACCGTTATCCTTGAAACCAGTGATTTGGTTTCGTTAATAAAACGTAAAATCAATGAAAAAAAAGAACCTTTTTTTATAGAATATCTGCTTTTTTCCACAAGAACATTTCACCCTATGCGCGAGGGCAACAAACTTGCGTCTCAATACGCCACGTTGCCTGACGCCGACGCACGGGTCACGACCCCAGTCAGTCGGCTGTCAGTCTCGCTAGCGAGCGCACGTAACGCCGCGTTGTAGCGTTGCTCATTTCTCGCTCGTAAATTCATTCTAAACCTTTTTAGGAAAGTATTTTATTTTTTTAACTCGCTCTGTTATTTTATATTTAAGTCAAACTACCCATGGGTTAAGTGACAACGGTGTTTACCCTTACATTCTGTATATTACATATTATCACGCCTGTATTCCTCAAGGGTTAGGTAGAAGTGTACCTGTAGTACACCCACATTTATGTTTCAAGTCCCGTGTTATACGAACCTATTGCTATCTACTGGGCACAACTCCAGCCTGATACTACAAAATTGCTGTTGGTAAATCCCAGTAACACATAGCCTAACCAAGGAATCCAACCCAGTAAAATCGAAACCGCATCAAATTACATCATACAAATCAAACATGAGAATTGATGTGTTTCTAGCTGATTGTACCATTTTTTAAATTCTGTGAATGCAGCTAGCTATTAATCAAATAGTTAAGGACAGTCTCCTACGAGTTTTCCTGTAGCTACAACAGTTAAGTTACCCGCCGTTACTACACCATCTGAATAGTCCATAGGGTGATTTTATCTACCTACATCTAACCTCCATAATTTTTTTACTAGGAATAGCTGGAATAAAGACTGACGATACTACTGGAACACAAGTTAAAAGCGATGATGAAGAATCTCTTGACGTTGTATATGTACCAACTGACGACGAAATTATAGAAGTTAGTGATGATGAAACGAATGTTCACATTGAGCCGGTTCTTACTCATCAAGAAGATGTCGATCACGTAATTGATAGAATTAGGTAAGTTAATAAATTTAATAAATAATCGTCTGGCTAACAGAGACTACTTGCATAGGCACAGCCTTGTAGCCAGGATTATCCACCAACAACTTGCTTTGAAATACAGTCTTGTGGAATCGGAAGTGCCGTACTACAGGTATATGCCCGACCCAGTTCCGAAAAAAAAAACCGGCCAAGTGCGAGTCGGACTCGCGCACCGAGGGTTCCGTACAAACCTGCAGGTCATCATCATCATCATTCGTCATCATCGTTTATGAAATGAAATGTTTTTTTTTTTTAATTTTATATTTGTGTTGACTGAATGAAAGGTAAATTGTGGTTTACGATTTAAGACGTATTAAAAAAAAACTACTAACTAGATCTCGTTCAAACCAATTTTCGTTGGTAGTTTTCATGGTAATGTACATCATATATTTTTTTTAGTTTTATCATTCCCTTATTTTAGAAGTTACGGGGGGGGGGACACACATTTTACCACTTTGGAAGTGTCTCTCGCGCAAACTATTCAGTTTAGAAAAAACCGGCCAAGTGCGAGTCGGACTCGCGCACCGAGGGTTCCGTACAAACCTGCAGGTCATCATCATCATCATTCGTCATCATCGTTTATGAAATGAAATGTTTTTTTTTTTAGTTTTTATATTTGTGTTGACTGAATGAAAGGTAAATTGTGGTTTACGATTTATGACGTATTAAAAAAAAACTACTAACTAGATCTCGTTCAAACCAATTTTCGTTGGTAGTTTTCATGGTAATGTACATCATATATTTTTTTTAGTTTTATCATTCCCTTATTTTAGAAGTTACGGGGGGGGGGACACACATTTTACCACTTTGGAAGTGTCTCTCGCGCAAACTATTCAGTTTAGAAAAAAATGATATTAGAAACCTCAATTTCATTTTTAAAGACCTATCCATAGATACCCCACACGTAAGGGTTTGATGAATTTTTTTTTTTTTGTTTCAGTTCTATGTATGGGGAACCCCAAATATTATTGTTTAAAAAAAAAATGATATTAGAAACCTCAATATCATTTTTGAAGACCTATCCATAGATACCCCACACGTAAGGGTTTGATGAAAAAAAAAATTTTGAGTTTCAGTTCTTTGTATGGGGAACCCCAAATATTATTGTTTTTTTTCTATTTTTGTGTGAAAATCTTAATGCGGTTCACTGAATACATCTACTTACCAAGTTTCAATAGCACAGCTCTTATAGTTTCGGAGAAAAGTGGCTGCGACATACTCGGACAGACAGACAGACAGACAGACAGACAGACAGACAGACATGGCGAATCTATAAGGGTTCCGTTTTTTGCCATTTGGCAACGGAACCCTAAAAAATGATATTAGAAACCTCAATTTCATTTTTGAAGACCTATCCATAGATACCCCACACGTAAGGGTTTGATGAAATTTTTTTTTTGTGTTTCAGTTCTATGTATGGGGAACCCCAAATATTATTGTTTAAAAAAAAAATGATATTAGAAACCTCAATATCATTTTTGAAGACCTATCCATAGATACCCCACACGTAAGGGTTTGATGAAAAAAAAATATTTGAGTTTCAGTTCTATGTATGGGGAACCCCAAATATTATTGTTTTTTTTCTATTTTTGTGTGAAAATCTTAATGCGGTTCACTGAATACATCTACTTACCAAGTTTCAATAGCACAGCTCTTATAGTTTCGGAGAAAAGTGGCTGCGACATACTCGGACAGACAGACAGACAGACAGACAGACAGACAGACAGACATGGCGAATCTATAAGGGTTCCGTTTTTTGCCATTTGGCAACGGAACCCTAAAAACCGGCCAAGTGCGAGTCGGACTCGTGCACCGAGGGTTCCGTACAAACCTGCAGGTATTCACGGTTTATGCATAAGGTTTATGTTTATGAAATTAAATGTTTTTTTTTTTTTAATTTTTATATTTGAGTTGACTGAATGAAAGGTAAATTGTGGTTTACGATTTATGACGTATTAAAAAAAAACTACTTACTAGATCTCGTTCAAACCAATTTTCGGTGGAAGTTTACATGGTAATGTACATCATATATTTTTTTTAGTTTTATCATTCCCTTATTTTAGAAGTTACGGGGGGGGGGGACACACATTTTCCACTTTGGAAGTGTCTCTCGCGCAAACTATTCAGTTTAGAAAAAAATGACATTAGAAACCTCAATATCATTTTTGAAGACCTATCCATAGATACCCCACACGTATGGGTTTGATGAAAAAAATTTTTTTGAGTTTCATTTCTAAGTATGGGGAACCCCAAATATTATTGTTTTTTTTTTCTATTTTTGTGTGAAAATCTTAATGCGGTTCACTGAATACATCTACTTACCAAGTTACAATAGCATAGCTCTTATAGTTTTGGAAAAAAGTGGCTGTGACATACTCGGACAGACAGACAGATAGACCGACAGACAGACAGACATGACGAATCTATAAGGGTCCGTTTTTTGCCATTCGGCAACGGAACCCTAAAAATGGCAATGTCACATTGTTTTGGGATCAATCTATCATCAATAACAGGATTATTGTTGCCAATAAGCCGGACATAATTGTGAAAGATCGATTATAATGTCGCACAATGATTATTAGGGTTCCGTTGCCAAATGGCAAAAAACTGAACCCTTATAGATTCGTCATGTCTGTCTGTCTGTCCGTGTATGTCACAGCCACTTTTTTCCGAAACTATAAGAGCTATGCTGTTGGCACTTGGCAAGTAGATGTATTCTGTGAACCGGATTAAGATTTTCACTCAAAAATAGAAAAAAAACCAATAATATTTGGGGTACCCCATACATAGAACTGAAACTCAAAAAAAAATATTCATAAAAACCCATACGTGTGGGGTATCTATGGATAGGTCTTCAAAAATGATATTGAGGTTTCTGATATCATTTTTTTTCTAAACTGAATGGTTTGCGCGAGAGACACTTCCAAAAATGTGTCCCCCCCCCCCGTAACTTCTAAAATAAGGGAATGATAAAACTAAAAAAAATATATGATGTACATTACCATGTAAACTTCCACCGAAAATTGGTTTGAACGAGATCTAGTTTTTTTTTAATACGTCATAAATCGTAAACCACAATTTACCTTTCATTCAGTCAACTCAAATATAAAAATAAAAACATTTAATTTCATAAACATAAACCTTATGCATAAACCGTGAATACCTGCAGGTTTGTACGGAACCCTCGGTGCGCGAGTCCGACTCGCACTTGGCCATTTTTTGATATAGCACTCCCCCATGACGAGCATCTCGTGAAAGCTGAAAAAGATAAGCAGATCAAGTATCTTGACCTCGCTCGCTTGAGTTTCTCAGACCTTTTAGTAAGATTAAAACGAAAGTTTCATCAAGATCTGAAAACCTAAATAAAAAGAAATCAACAAACAGACAAAAAAAAAAAAACAACTTTTTTGCAAATATTTCAATACCGTTTTTACGAAAAAAAATATATTTTTATGACATTTATTGAGTAATCCTTTGCAGACTCTCTCATTCCATTAGCATTACTTATAGCTAGTTACGAAAAGAAAGTAAAACAAAGTACCTACTCATCTCAGATCTAATTTAACATTGAAGAGACAGTCCTAGCGGTAATATTTTGGCGGGCAAAGTCTTAACAACTGGTTTAGAAAACCTAATTTAACATAGCTCACCATCATATTGTTTAATTTAAGAGAGATTCCGCATTGATATTCGATCTTTCTTATTATCATTACAAACTAACAGGAGTAAAAAACTTACTTACCTGCTGCAATTACAAATAGAGTTTTAAAGAAAGTTTTTCACACGACTATTGGCCCGCAAAATACACCACCAACTTCGACACAGTTTGACAGCCGACTGAAGTGACATTAGGAAAAACCAGTTACGTAATCTTCCCAGAAATATATTCGAATTTCTTCCATAGATTAAATAATAAACGCAACTATAAAATGTTGCCGTTTTTTTTACATTTGTGAAAAGTACCGTGCTGGGCAAAGTCAGATTAGAAGGGCAATCTTGTAAGGTTTGATGGTACCTACAAGTAAGATTTTCACTTCCGGCTTCCCAATACCTCACCTACAATATACGAGTAAGAGGATACAGGTAAAATATCTGCCACCTATGTCCCCAAAACTCTTAAGCTGATCAAAAAGAGAGCTGGACCGACGAACTCAAAAAGGTGGCTGGGACAGACTGGATGCGGAAGGCGTAGAACGGAGACGTTTTGGCGCACCATGGGAGAGGCCTATGTCCAGCTGTGGACTGCGATAGGCTGATTTGATTGATTGAACATTTCTGCCAATGAGTGCGAGAGGTTTTTCTCAAAGGAAAATCTTTAATGAATTGGTGTAATTTTGTTTTTAACTTATTTTAAAATGTATTCTTGTAGTTTAGATATTAATATTACAATAAAGGTATATTTATGGATGATGTAGCTGATCTTAACGACAGCTTCTTCTCGTGTTCTACTTCTACTAATTTTGTTAGTGCGGACGGTGACTTTGCCTTACCTCTTGAATGATAACGAACTAACATTTACGCGGACGAAGTCGCGGGCAAAAGCTAGTCGTTTATAATCTCGCGAGATAGATTGTAATCTAAAGATGTTCATAATGTTACGGTGATATATTCATGGGTGCCGGCAAGTTTATTTTCAGAGGGTGGATCTTCAGCTTCACGAAGCAAGCTCGATAATTTTGCTATTTTACCTTTAATATGATAAGGATATGTGTTGTCCATTATTATACAAGGCTTAAAAAGAGCAAAGCATAAATTTAAGAGAATGTAGGATGCAAGAGCGAGCGAAGCGAGTTGGATAATTTCTGGATCTCGCCTCGAATGAGATATGTTTTATTTTGTCCATAAATACAGAAAGAGTACTGAGTCCATTCATTTAGAGAAGTTTAAGAATTAAGATAAAACCTATTCTGTTTAAATTCTATAAATTGTTATAAGAGAGCGAAGCAATGATAACACCCTCAATAATGTTAGCACCCTGCCTCAGGTCGATGAGATTTTCGGAAATTGGAGATCGTTACTTTGTTGATTACAAAGAATCGAACTACAGAATGCAAGAGCTAGCGAAACGAGCTCGAAAATTTTAGGAACTCCCCTCGCATACGTTGAGTTCTCTATTATTCTATTAGGTGTTTTCGGATATTTCGAGTTATGTTCACACCTATATTTTATTTTGATGCCAGGGAGTTACAAGTACACCCTTTGTACCTAGCTCCCAGCGCTCATGTGTGAATAGTTACCATCTTATCTATTCACTGTATATAAATAGAGTTACTAATAAAAATAATTATGTGATTACAGATCTGTAAATCTTCAGGAGCCAAACGTTTCCCGAGATCTCAATCAAGAAGACACCTGATAAGTGGTAGATTTTGTGTTATTTTTACATGGTCTAATGGTTTTGTATTGTATGTTAAAACCTAAAATTATATTTATTGTTATTGATTTTTTTTTTTTTAATAATTCTACATTAGCTGCATGTTTACGAACCCACAAGTTGGCAATGCTGCCTTCGTGCGAATCCTTCCGTCCGATTGGTTTGCTCAAATTAAATCGAGTCACGACAAATCTGCTACAGCTGATGATGAGCATCAAATACCTACTATTTAGGGCGCGTTCACATAGAACGTCCGTTTTACAGGTCCGTTTAAACGTATATGTTATTAGCGAATGTAGTTGTATGAGCGAGTTCATACAGAATACAGTATTCCGGATCCAGTAAAAAATACCGATCCGACAAAGTAAGCAGCAATCCGTTTCACAGGTCCGTTTAAACGTATAATTATGTTATTAGCGTATGTAGTTGTATGAGCGAGTTCACACAGAATACAGTATTCCGGATCCAGTAAAAATACCGATCCGACAAAATAAGCAGGAATCCGTTTTACAGGTCCGTTTAAACGTATATATTAATAGCGTATGTAGTTGTATGAGCCAGTTCACACACATGACAGTATTCCGGATCCAGTAAAAATACCGATCCGACAAAATAAGCAGGAATCCGTTTTACAGGTCCGTTTAAACGTATACAGTATGGAAACCACATATATGCAATAAATGAAACCACAAGTAATACTAGTCCACAGAAGTATAGCAAAATTAAATATTAAATAAAACACCGTAAATTAAAAAAGTGAAATTTTCAAACAAAAAAAAAAAAAAAAAATGGCGGCTTTTTTGTCGGCGCTGGCGTTTGATCGTTTGTCAATGTTCGATGAAATCAAAATTCACTTAGTTCATTTTTACCGCCACGTTTTTATTTCGCTATAACTGAACTGAACTAACTAAATTAACTATTGCACACATTGATGTAAAATAAGGGAAGATATGGTACGCGCTCCTCGATGTGGACCGCATAAATCAGGGGAAAAGGACACAATCGACCTTAGTCACAATCGAACTAGCGTTTGTGTAGCACGTTAGGTAAAATTACAGCAATCGTTCTAAATAAGCAGCAACAATGCCTTCCTGTGTTTATAAAATGTAAAATTTTAATAATATTTAATGTTTGCTCAGTGATAAGTCGTTCCTAATCGTAAACATTCGGCCAACATTCGGCAGCTCGTAGTTTGTTTCCGTTTTGTTATGGGTACGTAACAGTGACAATTATTGCTATCTCGTTCCCGCTATAGCCCGCGTAATATGTCTCTCTATTTCGATTGTCGAACACATGACACATGACGCACGACACCGAGAAATGTAGTTGTGTGTGAATGTGATTACATGTAGGTGTTTCTAGTCCATTTAATATTTACGTGATGTTAGAGAGTGGCCTATCTTCCTATTTTTAATACATCAATGATTGCACATTAGTAAAAAAAAGTATAAACTTAAATTTTCAAATTTTCAAAATGTCCACCACGTTTCTGAATGCACAAGTTACATCGCCGCACAATGTTGTCCCGAAGCCTTCTCATCAAATTTCGTTCAGGATCCAGAGCCATGGCTTTTAATTTGTCAAAGGCAGCGACAATACGATTGCGCAGTTCATCTTCGGTTTCGGAGACCCGCGAGTAAACTTCATTTTTAATAAAGCCCCATAAAAAGAAGTCTAGAGGAGTGAAGTCGGGCGACCGAGCTGGCCACCTGTGGGGGCCATAGCGCCCAATCCATTGTTCGCCGAACATGGTGTTAAGCCGCTCTCTCGCGACGAGTACGGAGTGTGGAGGAGCTCCGTCTAACTGGAACCATACCCGACTGAAAGCTACCACAGGCAATCTTTCCAAATATCGTGCTATCGGCCGTTAAGAAGATCTAGAAACTTCTGTGCATTCAGGTTTCCGTTGATAAAAACAGGACCGAATATTTGATCTCCGTGAATGCCTGCCCAAACATTAACGGAAAAACGGTACTGATGAGCTGATTCTCTAAATAAAGTGACGCATGATTTGTCGGTTCCACATGCCGTTCCGAGTAAACGTGCTTTCATCTGTCCAAAACACATCTGATAAAAAATTTTGGTCTTGAGAGATTTTTTCAAGTACCCAGCGGCAGTAAAACTCTCTAATCGGCTTGTCACGGGGCAGCAGCGCCTGAACCTTTGCATATTTATAAGGACGTATTTTGTTCCTTTTCAGCACTTGATGTATTGTTCTATGGCTCACTCTAAACACACGTCCAGCTTGTCTAAGGCTGCAAGTTGGGTTCCGATCGAAATGGTCTAAGACTCGTGCCAGTGATGATAGGCTATGTTTGTGTAAATTGCAAAACAAAATTTCGGCCGTGGCAGGTCAAAAGGAAATTCCTAATTTCCAAGTACTAATCAGCTTCCAGTCTAACCGGATGCAGCTGAATGCCAGTATTTTATAACAGATTTCAAGTATTCATGTATCGAAAAAAATACAACATAAACATTAAATTTAATAATCAGCCTATAATGTTCCCTACACACATTGACTGCACAGATTTCCTGTCTGTGAGAGGGAGTAGGCCGTACCATCATAGTATTAAATTCCATACATTTCAAGAAACGAATGTATTTGCGTAGAGCAACGGCGGCGGCGGAGATCACACGGAGAGTCGGGCGATGCTGTCCGCGGCCTCCATACACACTTAGTTTGCGCACTCGAACGTTGAAATAAAATGTATTACATTTTAATAAATTTTTTTCTTTTGTAATTGAAATAAACATTTTTTTTTTAAATTTCAGCTTGTCGTTTAGGTGTACCGATTTTACATTTTAGGCAAATAGGTAAGTAGAATACGTAACAGCGCGGCAGCGTCGTGATAGTTTGCACTGTATGGCAACGTCACTTTTCAATGTTCAAGGATTCAAGTTCATTGAATCATTGACCTAGTGATCCAATTCTACAGAGTGTTCAAATTTGATTAAAATTAGAACTCTAGTTTTTTACCTAATTACTGGACCGATTTCGTCCATTTTTGTGTATCGTCAGAAAAGGCGATAAAAAGTATGTGGTTTAATTTATTGCATATATGTGGTTTCCATACTGTATATTATTAGCGTATGTAGTTGTATGAGCCAGTTCACACACATGACAGTATTCCGGATCCAGTAAAAAAAAAACCCACACACAACGGAAATAAAACCTGCCTTAAAAATTGATGTATCCAATAACGCCGGGGCTTCCTCCGACGCAGACAACGATAGTAGCAATACAACACGACAACGTCCATCCTCGTAGAAAGTAGGCGATACACTGAAGAACGCTGTGTGAATAATACCTCCAGTAGCGACGGATCCGTTAAAATCGGTCCTGTAAATGCTGTGTGAATTAATACCTCCAGTAGCGACGGATCAGTTAAAAAAGGATCCTGTAAAACGGACGTTCTATGTGACCGCGCCCTTTGCTATTACTAGCGGTGCTCGGGGCTTCGCCCCGTGGATGTTTCTCACGGATACATACCTACTACCTGGACAATGAGCCTATATTACTCGTAATAAAATCAGCCATCTGCCAGTGAAAGGCTGGCCTAAATCGGTCCAGCCGTTTCGGAGGTTAGCTGCAACAAACAGTACTGAAAGTATGTAATTATATATGTAACTACCGTAGATACGTTCGTATGCATTTAATATAATCTGTTATTTTGACATTACAAACAGACACTTCAATGTTATTTATCATATTTAATCATTATTATAAAGCGAAAGAGTTTGTTTGGTTGAACGCGACAATCTCAGGAACTACTGGTTCGAATTGAAAAATTCTTTCTTTCAGTGTTGGGTTGCCCATTTATTGAGGGAGGCAATATATGGCTATACAACAGCATGCTACGACTAATAGGGGCGGAGCAGCAATGAAAAATGTTGCAGAAACGGGGAAAATTTATTCCTTTTGAGTGCTTCCTTAGCGTGCGCTGTGTAAACTGTTATAATAACACAAAAATGTATGTACGGCGGAATTGTTCCTCTTAAAAAGTTTTAAAAAACAGTCCGCGAGAGCATATGTAACTACTAACTTTTTTAATGGTCATCATAATCTTAATACTATAAAGAATTTGGTTGATCGTGACGTTTACTGACTAAAACATACCTGTGTTCCTTCAGTTGCCTGTGCCAGGGTCACGGTAACTCTTGGAAGATGCAGGCATGCATTTTCGAATATTCCTACCTAGGTTCAATTCAATATTTCATTTCAATATCCTCCTGAGACCCCCGGTATCACCAGTGATACACTTAGTTAAAAATTTATTTCCACGCCATCTATCGGAACTCGTTTAAGCTTTTTTGTACGATGGTTAGCATAGATATCCTTTATATTTCTACTCACTCACCATTTCTATAGCTGTCAAATTACATCGATTCATCGATTGCAGTCAGTTTAAAATTGAACATTTTGCCGTTACCGACATGTCGACTTTACGTAAAGGTAAATATTTATTTTAATTAGTGATTTGGTGTTTTTTCTTGTTTTGTTTTTTGTGTTTTTCTTGTTTTGTTAAATTTTGTATTATTTTTAAATTTTTCATTAGTTAAATTTTCCTTCTAAAACAGCCGACTTCCTTAAAAAAAAACACTACAAAGTCAAAAATAACTTTAATTTCGGAATTCGGTGTCTTAGGATCTGTATTTAAGGTTTTTGCCACCGACTTCCGAAATTAAAGTTATTTTTGACTTTGTAGTGTTTTTTTAAGGAAGTCGGTTGTTTGTTTTTTTTGTAAAAAGTTTTTATTTTTAACTTTTTAGTTATGGTAGATACCCCGCACTAATCTAATCGCGTTATTCGTTCATTTTTCGCGCATATACTTAATGCAAATTTAAGACTTATATGGTTTTCACATGGACCCCATTGTCCGAATGGAACCAAAGCTTTCAATTAAAAAAAAAAACATCGAAATCGGTTCACGCAGTCAAAAGTTATGAGCTAACAAACATTAAAAAAAAATAAAAAAAAATACAGACGAATTGATAACCTCCTCCTATTTTTGAAGTCGGTTAAAAATAATTTGTTTTAATACCACTTTGAACCCAAGGTATCACTGGTGATACCCTCCCTTACGCTAAATGGGTTGGGGTAGATATTTTTTATTTGATGTTTATTTATCTCTATGTTATATTAAGCCATAAAAAATAACTTTCATCAATTAAATATTCTTCGTAAATACGTCCCGGGTCTCAGGAGGATATTACAATATTATTAGGTAACACACTAGTATTATAAACGAGGCTCTATGAGTCCGAATGCTCATTGACTATTTTGCGACAAGCGGTTCGTCGCCGAAACTACGTGACCAGAGGGCTGGCCTATTTGTAGGTCAAAGAATAAACATTGCCATTCAAGAGGGTATCGCTGCCAGCCTTTTGAGAATATTCCAAGTGAAATTGAAGTGGCTCTTTGTAATTGCAAATTAACAGCTCTTAATTAAAAGCTTATGAAAATATATACGGTACTTATATTAAACACAACATTGGTGCCGATTCTGTTGTACACCGAACTAAACTAACTAAATTGTCCGCAATCATCCAGAGTTCTACACAAAGCGCGAAGACATCCAGTCACAATACACACTTAGGCACCGATCAAGGCTAAACATACCAACCTCCAAGCTAATAATGCATTCTACAAGTCCCTATGTAATGTCTATAAAAGTATACAACAAACTGCCTGACATTATAAAGAATGAAGAAAAGTTCAATATATTTGTAAGAAATCTTAAGAAATTACTAATTAACAAATGCTATTACTCCTTAGAAGAATATTTAAATGATAAAAATAAATAATAGATATATAATTTAATATGATAATTTATACAAATAAATAAAATTGGAGTGTCTGTTTTTAATATTAAGATAACCACTTTTTACTAAGTGTATATGGATGTATATACGGTACATATACCAAAACAACATTTTCTAAAAATGTTGTGTCTGTCTGTCTGTTTGTTCCGGCTAATCTCTGAAATGGCTGGACCGATTTTGACAGGACTTTCACTGGCAGATAGCTGATGTAACAAGGAGTAACTTAGGCTACTTTTATTTTAGAAAGGTTCTTTTATTTTAGAAAAAAATAACTGTCTTCGAAAGCTACGGTGACATACGTCATAAACTACGCTGAAATACGACTCAAAATTCGAAAAAACCTGGCTGAATCCTAAGAAACAGATCAAAATAATGTACTACAGTATTGTACACCTTAACAAGGCCTACAAAAATGTCGCAATGGTATATGTCTATCTCTTAGGAATTACCCACAATAACCATTTTTTATCTTTTACTTTTTACGAGAAATAAGGGCTTATTTACGAAGCGATTTTAAGCATTCAGCATTAATCCTTATCCAATTAAGTACCTTAAATACATTGTGCATTTAATATAGATCAATATGACTCTTTACAGAATGTAATTTAAATAAATATCTTAGAAGATATTAGAGACTAGCTTTTGCCCGCGGCTTCGCCCGCGTGGATGTCGGAAATTAATGCAAGAGGACGTATAACCGCGATAAGAATGTGTTATTCCAGGTTATATAGGTAATATAGACTCTGTGTGCTATTTTCGATCCAGATCCATTCAGCCATTTTTGTGTGATTGAGAAACAACAACCCAATCATACATATTTTCACATTTATAATATTATTTGCCCGCGGCTTCGCCCGCGTGGATGTCGGAAATTAATGCAAGAGGACGTATAACCGCGATAAGAATGTGTTATTCCAGGTTATATAGGTAATATAGACTCTGTGTGCTATTTTCGATCCAGATCCATTCAGCCATTTTTGCGTGATTGAGAAACAAACACCCAATCATACATATTTTCACATATATAATATTATTAGTAGTAGGATTATAACTCATATTACTTAGGATTCATAGTTTATGAGAACATCATGTGTGTTGGTGTTTTTAAAATAAAAGCAATAGTATTCAGAGTAAGAAGACTGTGACATAGGGCTTGGTTTAGTTGAATATAAGTCTTCCTGGTTTTTCTTAACGCTCCTATTTTACCTATACAGACACTCAATCATTTACCAGACACCGAACATAATTATAGGAATAGTACTTTTGCCAGTGGCTTGGCCCGTATAGCTGTCGGAAAATATCACCCGGGAACCTACTACCGGGATAAAGTAGGTATCCTATCTGTTACGTATCCATGATATAATAATTATCTTTGTGCCAAATTCGATCTAAATCCGTTTCGCCGTCTTTGCATCATTGAGAAACAAACATCCAAAAATCTAAACATCTAAGCAATTTCGCGGTCTCTTACTTGAAATAATACTATTAGGTTTATTTTGAGTATAATGAACACACATGATATTCGCAATTACTTTGAAGCCAAAGTAATATGAATTACAATCCTACTTATCCTGTACTACCCGGCCCCTGCCAACGCGCTCTGCGCCCACTTTTTAAATCTCTAATAACTTCTAAGATATTCATTTAAATTACATGCTGTAAAGGGCCATATTGATCTATATTAAATGAACAATGTATTTAAGGTACTTAATTGGATAAGGATTAATGCTGTATTGCTTAAAATCGCTTCGTAAATAAGCCCTTATTTCTCGTAAAAAGTAAAAGATAAAAAATGGTTATTGTGGGTTATCCCTAAGAGATAGACATATACCATTGAGGACATTTTTGTAGGCCTTTTTAAGGTGTACAATACTATAGTACATTATTTTGATCTATTTCGTAGGATTCAGCCAGGGTTTTTCGAATTTTGAGACGTATGTCAGCGTAGTTTTCGAAGATAGTTATTTTTTTCTAAAATAAAAGAATCTTTCTAAAATAAAAATAGCCTAAGTTACTCCTTGTTACATCAGCTATCTGCCAGTGAAAGTCCTGTCAAAATCGGTCCAGCCATTTCAGAGATTAGCGGGAACGAACAGACAGACAGACAGACAAAAATTGTAAAAAATGTTGTTTTGGTATATGTATCGTGTATACATCCATATACACTTAGTAAAAAGTGGTTATCTTAATATTAAAAACAGACACTCCAATTTTATTTATTTGTATAGATTTAAAAAGCGGGCGCAGTCCGTTGGCAGCGGCCGGGTAGTACAGGATAAGTAGGATTGTAATTCATATTACTTTGGCTTCATAGTAATTGTGTGTTCATTATACTCAAAATAAACCTAATAGTATTATTCCAAGTAAGAGACCGCGAAATGGCTTAGATGTTTTGATTTTTGGATGTTTGTTTCTCAATGATGCAAAGACGGCCGGATTTAGATCGAATTTGGCACAAAGATATATTATATCATGGGTACGTAACAGATAGGATACCTACTTTATCCCGGTAGTAGGTTCCCGGGTGATATTTTCCGACAGCTATACGGGCCAAGCCACTGGCAAAAGTACTATTCCTATAATTATGTTCGGTGTCTGGTAAATGATTGAGTGTCTGTATAGGTAAAATAGGATCGTTAAGAAAAACCAGGAAGACTTATATTCAACTAAACCAAGCCCTATGTCGCAGTCTTCTTACTCTGAATACTATTACTCTTATTTTAAAAACACCAACACACATGATGTTCTCATAAACTATGAATCCTAAGTAATATGAGTTATAATCCTACTACTAATAATATTATAAACTAGCTTTTGCCCGCGGCTTCGCCCGCGTGGATGTCGGAAATTAATGCAAGAGGACGTATAACCGCGATAAGAATGTGTTTTTCCAGGTTATATCTAAATATATAAAATTCAAAGTCCTGAGTGACTGACTGACTGACTGATATATCAACGCACAGCCTAAACCGCTGGTCCTAGAGACATGAAATTTGGAGGGTGTGTTCTTTGTGAAGAGTAGGTATCCACTAAGAAAGGGTTTTTTGAAATTCCACCCCTAAGAGGGTGAAATGGGGGGTTGAATTTTCTGTGAAACTTTTTATTCTGTGGGTCAATTGACACAAAAATTGTTACACATACTCTTCAATTATAGTTATGAGATACGTGTAAGTATCACAGTTTTTCCAAAATCATCCCCTTACTGAGTCAAATAGGGCTTCGAAGATGTGGATAATAAACTAATTCTCCCTACAGCTAATAGTTAAAATCTACCCAGATATTAGTAATATTCACGACTAGCTTCTGCCCGCGACTTTGTCCGGATACAATTTCTTGCTCCCCGACCCTCCCCGTCGCATCGAATCGCCTGCCAGGGCGAGGTCTTCGTATTCGTGTCTTTCTCTTTTTGCTCGGCTCCGTAGGGTCCTATCTTGATGTTATATAGTATACTAGCTTCTGCCCGCGGCTTCGCCCGCGTGGATGTCGAAAAATATCCCACAGGAACGTACTACCGGGATAAAAATACCCTATGTGTTAATCCAGGTAAACAATGTGTTATTGCACTGCTTGCTTTGTGTTATCCAAGGAGCAGCGCTTGGATTGATAAATGATTGTTGTGGGATAATTAATTAATCCTAAAACCTAACAATAGTGACGAAACGGCAAATTACCTACTTGCATGACAATTTTGAAGGCAAGTTTAAAGCGAAAATAAAAATTCTCTTTATTCCCTGGGAATTTCGAAAAAACTTGTTACCTAAATTATTCAAATGAAGATTAAGATTTTGTAGTAGCATTACTGGAGCACCCACTAGCTCTCCGTACCTCTCAATTTAATATACAAACTGACAATATCCCAAACAAAGCAAATAGGACGAAGTTCTCCGTAAAACTAAACTAATCTCTGGGATGAGAGTAGTATAGTTTTAATAAAACTGAAAGCGTGTGTGAAAAGATTTATTTAAGAGACAATCAGAAGTGGATAATGAACAATTAATATTGATTACAACGAAATACTATTCCTACCGCAGACTTTCTTTGTAAACAATATTTTTTGTTTTTACTTCAGGTGCTAGAATCACCAGGCTGCTCCGTGAGCTTATTCTTGAGCAGTCCACGCATAACTGACCGTGTGAAAAGCAGTTCTCCCTTAAGTCTACCCCTGTTAAATTAAGTGTTTTGCCTTGAGATTTATTTATGGTCTTGTCAAAGCAGACTTTGAGGGGAAACTGCACTGTTTTGAACTCAAAGGGGTAGCTCGATGTCGTTAGTGGCATCCTCGGAATAAACACAGACTCCTCTCAGGAACAACGTGTCAGTATAGTTGCCTCGATGAGATTTCGTTGCAATATTTTCACTCACAACCTGATGTCATTGCATAATTTTGGCGGGTTTAAATTACGCAGCAACATAACTGGGCGCCAACTCTTAATTTTTATATGTTAGTTGGGAGACCGAGAGATATACATATTTACCGTACCGAGAGGCTTCAACGTGTTAAGAAACTAAACCGGGTAATGTATGGCGTCATCATTGTTTATCACTCGAGTCCACTAATTTATAATTATTTTCAACTCCTTCAAACGATCTCAAAAGAATTTCATTGATGATTGTGGCTTGGTCGTTATGTTTTACTTTAATGCATAAACTAAAGTCGCACTATTGCTCACTGAACGTACAGATTTATATGTTAGTGCGTAAAGTAATATAGTAGGTATGTGCCCAATTCGTTTTTACTTATAATGTTGCATAAGTATCTATTAAAGAATAGTGAGTGTAGTTATTTAATTTTATTTAATACAGAAACAAACGCGTTTTTTTACATGTACTTACTTCATCCTCATCTGCCTAGCCTTTTCCCAACTATGTTGTGGTCGGCTTCCAGTCTAACCGGATGCAGCTGAGTTCCAGTATTTTACATGGAGCGATTGCCTACCTGACCTCCACAACCCAGTTACTGGGTAATACGATACCCTTTGGTAAGACTGGTTGTCAGACTTTCGGGCTTCCGACGACCTGTAACGACGGTCTAAGATCTACGACAGATAGCCGGGACCAACGGCTTAACGTGCTTTCCGAGGAACGGAAGGGTCTTTTTATGTAAAGATGGTCACCCATCCACGGACCAACCGCGGCAAACGTAGCTTAACTTGAACGATCGACCCGTGCGGCTGTTATAACTTGCAAATATTCCTACTAATACATATTATAAATGTAAATGTAAGTTTGTTTGTTACGCTTTCACGCGAAAACTACTTAACCGATCATCATGAAACTTTGCACACATATTTTTGGAGGTATTAGTAGTATTATAAGATACATTTTATAAAAAAAAAAAACGAAATATAAAATTTGGTACGGGGTAAGTTTGAACCCCAAGAAAGGACATACGCCTGTTTTTATTCCGAAATTTCGTCTCCGTCCACGATAACCGACATTTAAGCGGACGAAGTCGCAGGCAAAAGCTAGTTAGTTCATATTAATATCAGTTACATATTTGATACTTCGTGACACCTTGGTTGAGATTGGACACCGGTGACGACAATGCGCTACCCGGGCTGCCCCGCACGCCATGTGCACTTCTACCATTCCACGTAGGATTTTCGAAGCCTAATTTGACTCAGTAAGGGGATGATTTTGGAATAATTGTGATACACGTATCTTATAATTATACTTCAAGAGTATGTGTACCAATTTTTGTGTTAATCGACCCAGAGAATAAAAAGTTTCATAGAAAATTCAACCCCCCATTTCACCCTCTTAGGGGTGGAATTTCAAAAAATCCTTTCTTAGTGGATACCTACTCTTCACAAAGAACACACCCTCCAAATTTCATGTCTCTAGGTCCAGCGGTTTAGGCTGTGCGTTGATATATCAGTCAGTCAGTCAGTCACTCAGGACTTTGAATTTTATATATTTAGATATAACCTGGAAAAACACATTCTTATCGCGGTTATACGTCCTCTTGCATTAATTTCCGACATCCACGCGGGCGAAGCCGCGGGCAAAAGCTGGCGGGTACAACCAGGCTGCTAGATGAGCTCACTCTCGAGCATACCACGGAAAACTGGCCGTGCGAATAGTAGTCCCCTCTAAGATCATATCCCGTTGTTTTTACGCAACCTGGTCCCATTGCACCACTTGGCCGGAATATATGCATGTAATATAAACAATTAATGTTGTTTACAACGAAATAATATACCTACCGCAGTTTTCTTTGTAAGCATTATTTATTGTTTTTCTTTCAGGTGCTAGAATCACCAGGCTGCTCCATGAGCTTACTCTGGAGCAGGCCACGTATAACTTACCATGTGAAAACAGTTCCCCCTTAAGTATATAGTTCTATGGTCATGGCAAGCAGACTTTGAAGGGAAACTGCACGCTTCTGAACTCGAAAGGGTAGTTCGATGGTGTTAGAGGAATCCTCGGAATAAATACAGACTCCTCTCGGGAACAACCTGTCAGTTTAGTTGCCTCGATAACGTTGCAATGTTTTTACTCACAACCTGGTATCATTGCATAATTTTGGTAGACTATCAACTAGGCTATTCAACACTAAACGTAGTTTCTGATATTAGAACATTCAACCAAACAAACTCTTCAGCGTTATAATATTTAGATTTGATCACAATTAAAAACGTTATAGTGAATCAACCTTAAAAGATAGACATATACTATCACGGATTTTTTTAGAACATTTAAAAGAAACAATTTTGTCATACATGATTCTTGTGTTACTTTAACCGTTTACGCAGCGCATGCAACTGTAGCTTTCAAAAGGATAAGTATTCCCCGTTTTCCAACATTTTCATTGATGCTCCGCTCTTATTAGTCGTAGCATGATGTTATATAGCTTATAGCCTTCCTCGATGAATAGGCTACCAAACACTTAAAGAAATTTTCAATTCAAGTAGTTTTAGATATTAGCGCGTTCAACTAAACAAACTCTTCAGCTTTATAATATTAGTATAGATAAACCTGCAGACCTCCTGCCATCATGACATCATAAAACGACTAGGTCACAATCATCAATTAAATTATTTTGAGATCGTTCGAAGGAGTTGAAAATCATTATAAATAAGTGGACTCAGTGATAAACAACGATGACGCCATACTTTCATAATCAGCCGATAATGATTCCATTGCTGGGACACACGAGTGCCATACTTTACCCGGTTCAATTTTTTAACACATTGAAGCCTCCGGGTCACCCAACTCACATATTAAAATTGAGAATTGGCGCCCAGTTATGTTGCTGCGTAATTTAAAACCACCAAAATTATGCAATGACATCAGGTTGTGAGTAAAAACATTGCAACGTTATCGAGGCAACTAAACTGACAGGTTGTTCCCGAGGGGAGTCTGTATTTATTCCGAGGATTCCTCTAACAACATCGAACTACCCTTTCGAGTTCAGAAGCGTGCAGTTTCCCTTCAAAGTCTGCTTGCCATGACCATAGAACTATATACTTAAGGGGGAACTGTTTTCACATGGTAAGTTATACGTGGCCTGCTCCAGAGTAAGCTCACGGAGCAGCCTGGTGATTCTAGTACCTGAAGGAAAAACAATAAATAATGCTTACAAAGAAAACTGCGGTAGGTATATTATTTCGTAGTAAACAACATTAATTGTTTATATTACATGCATATATTCCGGCCAAATGGTGCAATGGGACCAGAGGGGTAATTGCGGAACTTTTTATCGGTAGGAATTGGTTTAATATTCATAGTTAAACAACATTCATTGCGTTATTTACGTTGCTGCGCCGATAATTTATTCGAACAAATGACGCAATGGTTTAGAAATAATCTTCAATCCATTCAGATTCTGATAAATTGTGCGTTTCGTAATTAGGGTGCAGGTTGCGTAAAAACAACGGGATATGATCTTAGAGGGGACTACTATTCGCACGGCCAGCTTTCCGTGGTATGCTCGAGAGTGAGCTCATCTAGCAGCCTGGTTGTATCAACACCTGAGGGCAGAACTTCTTGAGTAGTATATAAAGAGGTACTTTAAGAATAAACTCAAAAATATATAGTGACCTGTACCCTGCCTGTGAACAACTATGTAGGGAATAAAGAGGATTTATATTTTCGCTTTAAATTTGTCTTCAAATTTGGCATGCAAGTAGGTAATTTGCCGTTCCGTTATATATTCCGTTACTATTGTTACGTTTTAGGATTTATTTATCCTACAACAATCATTTATCAATCCGAGCGCCGCTCCTCGGTTAACACAAAGCAAGCAGTGCGATAAGACATTGTTTACTTGGATTCACACATAGGGTACTTTTTAGTCCCGGTAGTACGATCCTGTGGGATATTTTTCGACATTCACGCAGGCGAAGCGGCGGGCAGAAGCTAGTAGGTAATATAGACTCTGTGTGCTATTTTCGATCCAGATCCATTCAGCCATTTTTGTGTGATTGAGAAACAACAACCCAATCATACATATTTTCACATTTATAATATTATTAGTAGCAGGATTATATTTCATATTACTTAGGATTCATAGTTTATGAGAACATCATGTGTGTTGGTGTTTTTAAAATAAGAGTAATAGTATTCAGAGTAAGAAGACTGCGACATAGGGCTTGGTTTAGTTGAATATAAGTCTTCCTGGTTTTTCTTAACGCTCCTATTTTACCTATACAGACACTCAATCATTTACCAGACACCGAACATAATTATAGGAATAGTACTTTTGCCAGTGGCTTATTGGCCCGTATAGCTGTCGGAAAATATCACCCGGGAACCTACTACCGGGATAAAGTAGGTATCCTATCTGTTACGTATCCATGATATATCTTTGTGCCAAATTCGATCTAAATCCGTTTGGCCGTCTTTGCATCATTGAGAAACAAACATCCAAAAATCAAAACATCTAAGCCATTTCGCGGACTCTTACTTGGAATAATACTATTAGGTTTATTTTGAGTATAATGAACACACATGATATTCGCAATTACTATGAAGCCAAAGTAATATGAATTACAATCCTACTTATCCTGTACTACCCGGCCGCTGCCAACGGATGGACGGGACGGACGTACGACCTGCTGCTCTGCGCCCGCTTTTTAAATCTCTAATATCTTCTAAGATATTCATTTAAATTACATGCTGTAAAGGGCCATATTGATCTATATTAAATGCACAATGTATTTAAGGTACTTAATTGGATAAGGATTAATGCTGTATTGCTTAAAATCGCTTCGTAAATAAGCCCTTATTTCTCGTAAAAAGTGAAAGATAAAAAATGGTTATTGTGGGTTATCCCTAAGAGATAGACATATACCATTGCGGACATTTTTGTAGGCCTTTTTAAGGTGTACAATACTGTAGTACATTATTTTGATATATTTCGTAGGATTCAGCCAGGGTTTATCGAATTTTGAGACGTATGTCGGCGTAGTTTTCGAAGACAGTTATTTTTTTCTAAAATAAAAGTTTTTTTCTGAAATAAAAGTAGCCTAAGTTACTCCTTGTTTCATCAGCTATCTGCCAGTGAAAGTCCCGTCAAAATCGGTCCAGCCATTTCAGAGATTAGCGGGAACAAACAGACAGACAAAAATTGTAAAAAAAATTGTTTTGATATATGTATCGTGTATACATCTATATACACTTAGTAAAAAGTTGTTATCTTAATATTAAAAACAGACACTCCAATTTTATTTATTTGTATGTATAGATGTGAAAATATGTATGATTGGGTTGTTGTTTCTCAATCACACAAAAATGGCTGAATAGATCTGGATCGAAAATAGCACACAGAGTCTATATTACCTATATAACCTGGAATAACACATTCTTATCGCGGTTATACGTCCTCTTGCATTAATTTCCGACATCCACGCGGGTGAAGCCGCGGGCAAAAGCTAGTTGATAATAATAATTAATCATAAACACGCAATTTATAGGTATATGTAAAATAAATTAATGATACTAAATTGTATGTATGATGTATTTAAAAAAAAATACATAATATAATAATAATTTATCAAATAATATAAGGAAACAAAAATTAAATCACACAGCAATAATTATAAATAAAATTAAATACTTAATAAATTAAACAATATAACTAATAATTATTTTTGAAAGAACAACAATCCATATAAATGAGTAAACAGAATTATTATAATGCATAGATACATAAATAAAAATTATATAAATTATGTTAATACATTTTATAGATAAATAAGCGATATATTAGTTTATTCTACGACATCTCCTGACCAAATGATTTTCAAAAACAGAGCTTCCTCTCTCCTATCTTTTTGCTGTGCCCTACAGGGTCCATAATGATCTAAATTATATAATTACCACCTAAGTTCACATTATGGTAAAGCAATAAAGATATTGAGTATTGAGTAAATTATCTCTAAAATTCCTTACTTTTGGCTATGAATTTTAACGCTATTCTGCGAGAAAAAATCTCTAAATTTAAAAATTATTTTGACACGACTAAAAACGTTTAAAGTTTTTTTTTTCTTTTGGTTTCGCAACGTGGTACTTGTGTGCGCTACGCAATGTATTTTTTAGAGACGAAGGCGCGCGCATGTGGGCAGCCTGGACGTGTTTTATATGGAATTTTTCACTTTTTGTTTGAAAAAAAAAAAAAAAAATATTACCCACGTGTTGAGATTTATAATTATGTTCCGGGGATAATAAAGGGGGTCGAAAAGTTCATTATTTTTGCGATAGGACACGCCATTTTCGAGATATAAGCTAAAGAAAAAAAAAATGGCATGTGTGCAATTCACACGTGGTAGAAGTGAAACCTTCAAAATTTTTGGCTTCAAGATAATGATACGAATGTAAAATTACGGGAAGAGGATAATTGTAGGTTTTAGTAATGATTTAGTAGTGATACAAAGTTTGATAATTATTTAACATTTTATTATTCGTATTATATTACATCGATTTATCGCGACAATATTCTGCATTCCTTTTTTTTCCGTATTTACATAAATAATATATAGGTACGATAATAGACTTGAAATAATAATAATATGTACAGGTATATAAAACGTTTTTAATGTGTTTTAATTTTTTGAAGTTCAATATTTGCCGTATCCATATTTCTTTCGTCCATGGTAATGACGTCATGTATTTCCTATCTCATTTTCTCCCACGTTAAATCTTATGAAGTTATGTCTGTCTCTTTTTACTGTCGCTTTTTCGTTTCATTGAGTTTCAAATCACAACCAACGGCGCTAAAGAAGTTTTTACTTCAATAAAAAATACAGCACTGTTTTTGCACGTGAAGGCGAGGCGTTTGGTGTGAATTTTTGTTCTTGACCACTAGTTTTATGCCACACCTTTTTAATCGCGATTAAAAATAGTCAAATTTAGTCAAAATAAATTATTATAGTCTAAATTTTTGGTGAAAACCGGCAAACTCAGAATAGCAAAATTGTCATTTTCACTAAACTAATAACTTAGCTTTAGTCTATTTCAGAATAGGAAATCGTCGTTTGGCAGGGATAAACCAAAGGAGATGTTTCATTTTTATATGGGGCTCCGGCCATAACGTGTACCGTTTAGCGAAGCTGGGTAAATTACTCATGAATAGAATAAAGTAACATTTTTTTCATAATATCAAATGGTTTTTAAGTACAAAATAAAAATTAAAAATGTTTGACGTTTGTCCTAAGAGTTAGCAAGTGGTTATTTTGAATTCGTTTAGAAACACACTTCAAGAATGGAGACTAAAGATTTTTGTAACGATGAAATGGTCACACTTAATTATGATTACTCAAAAATATTTACAAGAGAATAATAGTAATTTATTTTTAACACTACAAGAATACACACATTTTTTAATTTTTTTCTACTTAACATTGATTTGATGAGACATGATTTCAGAACGAATGAAGTCTGCAAGCAAACGAGACGCCATGTTGAATAAAACATGGTAATAATTGAAAAACTATTATTTTTTGTACACAACAAATCAGGCGCAAATTAACCAGGGAATATTTTTCCCTAATTTGTAGTATTTTTTCTTATTTTTTGATAAATGTACATCTGATGGCCGAAAATGAAACATCTCCTTTTAGTGATGTTTAGTTTAGGGAATTTTGTACAACAGAATCGGCACCATTCACTGGCTGATGTTATAAAGAGTCCATTGGTGTGATTTGTATCACTGAAAATCAAAGTAGCTATTTACAACAATTAAAGTAGTAGGTACTTTAATTGTTGTAAATAGTTACTTTTTAACAAAAGCTATTCATCAGTCACAGAGAATTAAATTACAAATTTACAGCAATTATGTTTTAACAAACAGTGGTATCGGCCCCAACTTACGAGTTGTAGGTCGTGGGTACGAACCCAGGCAGGCGTTTTACTTTGTATAAATAATTTAATCACTACAGCTCTCAAAACGGTGAAAGAAAACAACGTGAGGAAACTGGAATGAACTAAAAATTCGAAGACATGACATTTATCAACCCGCACTGAAGTATGGTACGTACATCAAAAAATCATTGTTTTTAAATTATGTCTGTCTGTCTGTTTGTTCCGGCTAATCTCTGAAACGGCTGGACCGATTTTGACGGGACTTTCACTGGCAGATAGCTGATGTTATAAGGAGTAACATAGGCTACTTTTTGTCTGAGTAGCACGTCCCTGTGTGATAATTTCTGAACACCACGCGGGTGAAGCCACGGGCACAGCTAGTTAATAATAATAACTGAGTAAAATCAACTACGTTAAAGAAGATTTTCTTTGTAAGTTCCTAATAATATCACTTATCTACACAAATAAATAAAATTGGAGTGTCTGTTTTTAATATTAAGATAACCACTTTTTATTAAGTGTATATGGATGTATATGTTACGGGCAATTTGATAAGTCCGGGCACTATTAATAATGGCCGGTCTGTATTCATAATGCCCGACTCGATTGGGCTATGTGATTAAAACAGAATAATTAATCACTTTTCCCGGCAATTATGAATAATGCACACCCTATCTTGGGCAAAGTAATAAAATGGGCGACTGTAGTGTTTTTATTTATTCAATGAAATTAAACTTACGTAATTTCTATTGTTCATTACTTAACTATTGAACATAGTAGTTACAAAATAAACAGTTAAAATGTAATGGCATCAGTAGTTACCTACTTTTATTTTGATAAAATATTACTTAAGAACAATAGTTTAAAAATGATTAAACTAAGAAAAATCAACTGAAATATCTAATAATTAAGGACTGTGCAAGAAATTTATTAAGTTTAGAATTATTTATTCGACTTGGCATCGTGAGTTAAATTCACTACTTTTTATAGGCTTAACCACTAGCCCTTTTTATGGAACACTTAATTTTTTTTTGACATGGTTCACACAAAGCCAAATACAACGCCACAAACTTTTTAGTAATATTTCTGTACTTCGGTTTGAGCTCTTTCATCATCCTATTTCTACGTCCATGCCCGATAGAAATGTGAGTTTCCTGAATAATATCAAACGTTTCTTCCAAATAATAGTAATATTAAATTGGTTCTGTCATTTTTCACTGGTACGATTAATTTTTGAACTGTTCCGATCTTCACTATGTCACACCTCGACAATCGCTGAAATTCCTCCGGAGTTTTGCTTGCGATCTTGTCTTTTGTCGCTTGCACTATGGTTAAAAATGAATAATACTCATCACGAGAAAATAACGTAAGTGTTTTTCGCCTTCGTTAATTTTAATTTATGAATTTCTTGAGTGTACTACGTGAGCTCGACAAAAGTATGTGCGAATAACACTTGTGCGACAAAACTGTACTGCAACTTACCATATTTCGAATGCACGCTTTTGCGACACACTGAATCTAGTCGTTTCTAGCACTCGCCGGCCGCTCCCGCGGCACCGCTCGCTTCGCTCGCTCGGCTCGTACGTAGGAGGTCACAGTTTTAACCTAACCTAACCTGGTCTACTATGTGAGCTCGAGTGTGTCGCACAAGCGTGAATTCGAACTATTGTGAGTCGCAGTATAGTTTTGTTGCACAAGTGTTATTCGCACATTCATTTGTCGAGCTCACATAGTACACCCGAATTTCTTCGTTAAAACGTCTTTTCATATCCATCATATGGATGCCGCCATTTTGCGAGATAAACGTACTCAATGCACTCAAGTGTTCTCGATCCGAACTGCGAACTAATGCGCCCCTCGCATGTTGCAAGGCACGGCCGCGGTCCAAATTATCACATTGCCCGGTCCAAGTGATAAATTCAAATACTGACTTATTACATGGACCACGGGCCGTCGGGCATTATTAATAATGGCTGGTCAAATTGATAAATTAATCACTTTGCCCGACGCTCTTGGGCATTATTAATAATGGCCGGTCCTTATTAATAATGCCCAGTTAATCAAGTTGCCCGTAACATATACACGGTACATATACCAAAACATTTTTTTTTTACAATTTTTGTCTTTCTGTCTGTTTGTTCCGGCTAAGCTCTGAAATGGCTGGACCGATTGTGACGGAACTTCCACTGGCAGATAGCTGATGTAACAAGGAGTAACTTAGGCTTAAGTTAGGCTAAGGCTTCTTTTATTTTAGAAAAAATAAATAATAGTTTAAAAAAACTAAAAACACGCTGAAGAAAAACTTTTTGTTAAATACCACGCGGACGAAGTCGCGGGTAACAGCTATTACCTATAATATAACCTGAATTAACACATCTTACCGCGGTAGTACGTCCTCCTGCGTTAATTTCCGACATCCACGCGGGCGAAGCCGCGGGCAAAAGCTAGTCTACTAATAAAACCACATTGGAAAACTCTGACCGCTAACCCCCTCATCGTGGTCGTAAGACAGCGATGAGGGGGTTGACGATCCACGCCGCACTGTACAGCGATTTGAAGTAGGGGCAATAATTTCCCAGGCAACTGGAAATTTTATTCCCTATTGGAACCTGGAGGCCATCCATGTCGGGTCTTTTCCTCTAACAGCGAGCAAGTGAATTTGTTTATGCCCACTGAACTCTTCCTTTTTAAACTTGTTTAATAAATATTTCAATGTTAGATTATTTATTTCAAAAGACTTAAAAATTAATATTAAGACTTTTATTTTCTTTAAACTTGAGCCCATGGTTCATTTGTTTTTCTTTAAGATCAGCAACCCATAGTTCCCTGGTAGGTACCTGCTGGCTAGGAAGAATGGATACCCTGTAGGTATTACATCAGGCCATCACTTGCAATGGGTGTCACAGGAAACAAATGAAACATATCTTGCTTCTAGACCCAGCGGCTTAGATCAGTGCATTGTCTGTCAGTGAATTAGATTACCAACATTTCATTGCTTTTTTTATACTAAGGATTACCAACAAAACAGATGATTACCTAAGTTAAAATATTGAAGCACACAAGCAAACGCTAACACTAGAATTGTAACAATAAAATTGGCAAATAAATATTGAAACTCAACGAACTCATGGACAAGATAATAGGTAGATTGTTCAACAATAATCTAAAGGTGTGAAGTTGCAGGTTCCTAACTGAAAACAATTATTTTAAGTAGTCAATTGATATCATACCATATGTACATCTACAAATTAGCAGGATTACAAAAAAAAAAAAAAAACATTGGCGTACCAATCAAATCTTTTAATGAATTTTAACAGCTATATCTATATTACTTTAAAACATTTTATCATGAATATCACCATGGTCGTATAGGACTCTGACTAGCGTGTGTTAATATGTATGTATTTAATGGTTTAGGCTTCATTGCCATCTGTTTATGACGGGGTGATTTGGGGCATATGACATACAATCTTTCGTCCCTAACAACAAAGTAGCATGATTTACAGCGCCGTCGCACGCGACCCTTTACTTTAAAACCACAAACAGAATTGATCATAGGTAGCGAAGGTTGTAACAGTCGTTCTCTTGCAAATTGTTGAAACGTACTCAGCATCGACAATTGTACAACGCTGGCTGAGAAAGTTCTCACAGATGACATTTTCTTCACGACGGACAATATTCTTTGCATTTTCCTGGAAAAATCAATAACAACTTTTTTGGAATCGTAAAATCTCTATCTTATTAAAATGTTAAAATAAAAAATATTTCTAGAATTAGAAATACCTAGTTCAGGTTGAATATGAGTGTATTTAATACACGAGTTTTCTTTTTTTTCTTTAAATAAAAGGACAATATTATGTAGTCAAAAGATTTTTTAGGTTAAGTTACTCGACGTACCAAGTACCAACCAATCTTGACGTTTAGGGTCGATTTATGACAGTGACACTTAGCGGGGTTTTGACAGCTGTGCCCCCTTTTTTTGAGGCAGGTCCAGGAAATAGGTTTTTGGACGCTTAATCAGACATGCCCGAGGCCACCTTAATAAATTAAGGCCTCCAGCCAGGGCTTAAAACTTATAATCTACCCGTTCCCCTGCGGCTTGGCTTATACGGGCTGGATCAGAATTAACAACTGTGCCTCCGGCTCTATCACGATTTTTATCAATAACTTGAATAGTGATACGACTGCTGTTTATTGATTACTTGCTTCTACTATGTAGCTTCCAACTTAAACCAATCACTAATGCTAGGGCTACAGTGTCGCGATAACGCTATATTATTTACTGTCGGTGTTGGGTATTCCACTCTGTTTCATCATCAGCAGCCTATAGGTACCGTTCCTACTGCTGGGACACAGGCCTCCTCTCGGTGAGAGGGAACGGGCCATAATCCACCACCACGGGCCCATTTTGGGTTGGTAGATGTCACACGTTTTCGAATTTTTAGTTCAAACACATCCCGTTTCCTCACGATGGTTTCCTTCACCGTTATGAGAGCAGTGGTGATAAAATAATTTGCACAAAGTAAAGCACCTGCTTGGGTTCGAACTCACGACCTACTTACTACTCGTAAGTCGCGGCCGTTACTACTGGGCCACCACTGCTCCTCTCCTTCCACTCTGTTTACTGTTTAGATACTAGTCCTTTTTCTTAGTTCCTTATCAAATCCAGAGAATGAAATAATTAAACATAAAATAGGTACTTACTATGACTGATAACGCGTTATATTAATTGTTGTAAACCGGCACCGCCTAGGTCTGATTGGCGACTTATATGTGCGTACTATGGTACTAATACTAATGCCTAAAAAACCTTGGGTGACAATGACAGTCTGGTATAATGTCAATGTCACTTGTCACCTTCACTCATAGCTGTAGAGCGAGCACTCGTGCTTCCGTCACTATTTACGAGCGTGGTGAATTTTAAAAAACCAAAATTGAAGAGAAGTATGCTTGGTTTCGGTTGGGGCATAAGTATAACTGAGAAAAGACTAAAATGAGTACTACTACTGCATCTAGAAAACGACGGGCTCATAACGAATTTGAAAAAAGTAAGGTCATATTTATTATTGTTGGTGTTGATGCGAACTTTATAAAATATTGTCTTGTCAAGGAGTCTAAATAATATTTTAATTTATGAGACTGATAGTTATGTGGAATATTTAATTTCAATTACAATGTGGTAACGTAATCTAACACGTTTTAAGATTTTAGTGCAATTACCTACAGAGTAAGCTCACAGTTATGTCTTTGTATTTGTAACCTAAAAGTAGTTTGAAGAACACATTTTTGTCGTAAAATATGTACTAACAGATCGAATATCATTGAAACTATCAGGCATAATTATTTGAATATTTGGGTCTCCCCAACAAGTTACATTTAAGTACAGAATGCATTCCAGTATACAATATATTGTATAAAAATAACAAACTTTTTCCAGCCGCTTAGCCCGCGTATTATAGTGATTCAAGAGGAAAATTTATACCTTTCTCTTGAATCTCTGTCTCGGGAGCAATGATGCTGATCTTTGCTGGGTGGCTGGATGAGAGGCACTGAGAATCAATTTTCAATTGGAGAGACTTATCTCCAGCAGCAAATACTATACAAGGTTTCTGTAATTATTTATTTGGATTTACAGATGCTGAATCAGCAACAGAAAATGGACAAAACATCGATTTATCAGCAAAAGTCATAAAAAAGCAAAAGAAGCAATCACCAAAACTTCGTTTAAAGACAAATGGAGAAAATGCTTCTTTGTCCACTGCCACTAGTGAAAGGGTTCCATTAACACTGACAGATGTACAATATTTATTACTACACTCACTACTTGGTAACCTCAACCTAACTCAATCTCCACGTTGGTATGTGTTAGATAATTGTGGACGAATTAAAAAAACTGCTTGTTTGATATTAGAAGGTATATCAATTAAGCACTGGGAACAGTATGCTGATGAATTTAATAGCATTAAAGAAATATTCACAAATAATGTAGAAATTTTAACCCCTTCAGTTTATGGGGGTTCACTTGTTGAAGAACTGGCTCTGGTGCCATTATCAGAGGCTGAGAAAGATTTGATTATTCAAAAATTTGGCAGTATGAACTTAGCACTTGAAGCAAGGAAAGATTTGATGATAATGATGAGGGCTGTGTTTCCTATTGGAGATGGAATCACAAATGAAGTCAGTTTCTCTGCTGATGACAAATTTCCTAGAACACAACTGGTGTTATCGGCCTGGCAGTTGATTGAAGAAAACTATCCAGTACCTTTGAAGGGAAAATTAAGTGCTGCTTATGCTGATTATGTACTCACACATGATGAATATGCACCTGTTACTGATAGATCACCAATGTTTGGTATAGACTGCGAAATGTGCTTAACTGATGCAGGTTCAGAATTAACTAGAATTTCAGTAGTTAATGAAAAGCATGAGGTAATATATGAGTCATTAGTGAAGCCTTATAATGATATAACAGATTATTTAACCAGGTTTTCAGGTATTACTAAATCATTACTAAACAATGTAAGTAAACGACTTCAGGATGTTCAAAATGATTTAAGAGCACTATTACCTCCTGATGCTATCTTAGTAGGCCAATCATTGAACACAGATATGCATGCTTTGAAAATGATGCATCCTTATATAATAGATACCAGTCTATTGTATAATTTTACTGGTGAGCGAACTCGCAAACCAAAACTCAAAACATTAGCCAGAGAATTTTTGAATGAAAATATTCAAATGGGTAGGGATGGTCACTGCTCCACTGAAGATTCTATAGCAGCACTGAAGCTAGTACAGTTGAAGCTAAGCAACAGCATAGTTTTTGGAGATGCTGTACACACAAATAGAGAAAAATTTAAACAAAATATTACAAAAATGGTAAAAACACCACAGTATGCGTTATCAATATTCAATCACATGCTGGAACAGAAGAAATCATCTGTTATTATAGGCTGTGATGATATAACTGGTGACTACCACACATATTTAACCAAAGCAAAGGAGAGTATGACTACACAGTTAAAAAAGGGAAACCCTAAAAAGATAAAGTTAGTAACTGTTGACAGTGTAGAAGAAGTAATCACAACATTCAGAGACTCTGTCACTGATTACAACTTGATTATGGCCCATTTGAAACTTGACATTGGCAATGATCACGAAGCAGAACTAACTAATAAAATCAATGTGTGGATCAAATCAATATGGGACAGTCTTGAGCCATCTTCTTTATTTGTTGTTTTGTTTGGAGGGACTACGGAAGACAATGGATTGGCATTGATGAAAGTAAAGAACAGTTAGGTAACTAAGTTAATTGTTATGTTTAGAAAAATAATAAAACACATGAAAAAACAAGTACTTTATTTATTTATAAGCCAACAGAGCCTTTTTACGTTTTTGATTGTTTATGAAGGCATATGCATCTGTGGTATGTCATCTTGACCAGTCAAGATGAGCTATAATCCATGTATGAACCAGCCCTTTAGTTCCACTAAGTTTAAAAAATTATATTGAAAACTCTCCTGACACAAACAAAACCTCTATAAAGAAAAAAGAAATATCTGCCCATTTACACAAAAAATGTATCCGCTAGCATAAATTATTGTAGTTTGTAGGTTTTAGCTTAAATAGCATAGTTTGTAAAGCTTATTATTTTTATATGTATTCCCTGGAAAATGTTACACATTGGCCACATGATTTTGTTTTTCTTCATAAAATATGTAATGTGTCACTGTTTGTTATGCCTAATAAATAAAATAAAAATAAAATTTAGTTTATGAAGTTATAGGTATATACCTAGGTAATATTTTGATCAAAGCATGGAAATGAGGAAAAAGTTCCTATCGTTCATAGTTTTTGTTTTCAATTTTTAAAGTTAGGTCAAATTTTTTCCTCAACCTCTCAAGTTAGTGATGTACCGGATATCCGTATTCGTATCCGCGGATATCCGAGGAAGAAGAAAGATCCGTATCCGTTACTTTTTTGGCGGATCTTTTACCTTATTAATTTTCAATACATAAATGAAATTCTATATATACTTAGGTGATTAGGTAGCAATGAAAAACGATTGAATTCCATTTAGATTGTTTTTAATTTTTTTAAATCAATTATTTTGTGAGTAAGCTATAAACAAAACAAAAGAAAGACCCGGGCAATGCCAGTCGAAACATGTCCTGTCAAGCAAAGCGTTAAGTGGCATTTACTATCGTTTCAACATCACGAGGTTCCGTATCCGCGGATCTTACATCAAATATTCGGATCGTATCCGTGGACACACATTTTTAACGATCCGGTACATGAGTAGGTACTCTGAGCATATTGATTAATTTAAAAAACTATGAATACTTTTACATCATCGAACCTTCTGTTTAAAATATTGTATTGTATCGACTTTCTTAGAGATTTTTCATTCAGAGACGAATGTCGTTCGTATGTCAGTGGTAGTTTAACAAAAGGACACGTCATTGGTAAGCGAGGCCTGTGTCAATCGTAGCGTGTCTACTATCGCTTTATTAACCAATGACGTGTCATTTTGTTTACGTATGTTTCCCACAGTGAAGCTTTATCAATCCCATTTGCTACTCCACCATCTGACCGTGATTACCATATATTTATTTTCTATTCATTGAGACCTCTCCAATGAGCCCAAACATGATACTTTTGCTGTTAATTGGTGAGGGTATCCTGTAAATTCCAGGTGATGCTGTAGCATTACTTCAAAGTTACTTTGTTTTCTAATATCATTAAACTAATAGAATACCAAATTTCGACTCAATCAGGCCTGTGGAAGACGCTCACATGCTTTCATCAACTAGAAAAGAGCTAGGTAAGTAATTATCTTCAAACGGCATAACAGATTTTTCACCCTGTAGGATAATAATTTATGAATGACAGTAAAATTTGTGATTTGATTAGGTATATCTAATCAAATCACAAATTTGACTCATTCCTTGACCATTGTATGAAATGGCTATAACACGGCAAATTGAGATAGGGTGTCAATTAGCTTGTCAATTAATTTCCCTGACTGTTACCAACACGGTAAATAAAAACACAAATAAAATTAAATAATTTATTTAGAAACCGCATAAATTTGCCCTGTTAATGGATCGACTGTAAGAGTCGGGGGTAGTTCTGCAGCTATGTCCGCTAGAGCCTCCCACCGTGTCGCGCGACTGCTCTCTGATTGACTCGGACTAATGGATTCCTCGGGATGGTCGTCTCTAATAATGCAAGTAGGTACATAATTAGTAGCAATTTTTGATAACGAATATTACTCTGTGGACATCATTGTTATCCTAAGAACCAACAAGCTCGTTAAAACAAATTTCTGCATTATGTATGTGTTACGGCTAAAGGTGGGTGTGAACATAAACTTAAGATTAGCCGGCTAAACTTAGGTTTATCTTCGAGGAGGTGTTAATGTTAGTTTCTTCTATCTTTAGCCGGCTAAACTTAAGTGTAACTGGAGGCCCTTGGCTAAAAATGTAGAAGGAAATGAAAAAGGAAACAATGTAATAATGTTTACTATTTATAATGTTTAATATGGAGGTATTTGTTGGAACATGATAAACTAGAATGGCATATCGAATTACAAAGGAAATTATTTATTCGGCAGCGGCATGTACACGCAATGTACCACATATTGTCTTGCAATTACATCTTTGAAAGCAAACTGTAACGGTTTACCAACAGTCGATTGGTCCATGAACCGTTGGTCAACATTATTTTTAACCCACTAACTTTTCATCCAAAGGACTTTTCACCCACGAACGTTTCGCCAACATAACTCAACGTCAGTGAATGCTTTACCTACCAACAGAATGTTTTGACCAAAAACTCGAGCTCACATAGTACACTAGGTTAGGTTAGGTTAAAACTGTGACCTCCTACGCACGAGCCGAGCGAGCGAAGCGAGCGGTGCCGCGGCAGCGGCCGGCGAGTGCTAGAAACGACTTGATTCAGTGTGCCGCACAAGCGTGCATTCGAACTATGTCAGTCGCAATACAGTTTTGTCGCTCAAGTGTTATTCGCACATCCATATTCTGTTGGTAAAGCATTCACTGACGTTGAGTTATGTTGGCGAAACGTTCGTGGGTGAAAAGTCCTTTGGATGAAAAGTTAGTGGGTTAAAAATAATGTTGACCAACGGTTCATGGACCAATCGACTGTTGGTAAACCGTTACAGTTTCCTCTGAAAGCCTTGTCCACCTGATGTTGACTGTTCATTAGCAAGCTAGCGAACAGTCATTTTCACTGACGACACTTTTTCCAATTCTACGAATTTTTGTTCACAAACTGTAAACTGATTTTGCGGAAATTTTTAGCCGTTTCATTTCGGTTAATGTGCACATTAGCCGGCTAAAGATGGAATATCACGACGCAAACTAACATGATATCGAACTTTAGCTGCTTCTCGAAGATAAACCTAAGTTTAGCCGGCTAATCTTAAGTTTATGTTCACACCCACCTTTAGCCGTAACATATGTATGATGACTACATTCTGCTGAAAATAAATTAAAATAACGGACACACCTGAGATAAAAAATAGTTTTTATTACCTAATAGCCTTTGCTAAGTACACATGCAGCGACTTTAGTCGCAGGCGACTCGCTGGCGAATACAAAATATCTTGTACCCAGCCAGCATTAGTCATGTAGGGACCGTACAGTACCTACAGTACCCTTTACAAATTCGCCCGCATGGTTGGCGGAAATTATCCCACAGGCAAGTTTTACCGGGGTAAGAAATATCCTATGTATTAATCCAGGTTATAAACTATCTGTGTGCCATATTTCATCCAAATCTGTTTATCCTTGCGTGATTGAATAACAAACCGACTGAAATGGTTGTGAATACAACGCTACAAGATTATTTTGCCTCGTGGCCAAAATCTGAAGTAATGCATCGGCATTCGGGTGGCGAGCAATGGGTAGCTCGCCGCCCGGTAAGGACCAAGCTCGGGTCGACGGCGCGTAGTGTTCCACGCGCGCCTCAAAGAGATGTCAGCAGTACTGAAGGGGTCTGCTAGGACCGATGCCTGCCGGGGTCACGTGATTGTTCTAAAGAGATACCTTGACCCTGGCACATGGGCAACTGAAGGAACACGGGTGGGTTTTAGTCAGTAAAAGTCTGACACGCCCTCCCGCTCCGCCCAGAGCGGGAGAAGTCATTTGATGATTTCCCATCCAAAAAAAAAAAAAAAAAAAAAAAAAAAAAAAAAAAAAAAAAAAAAAAAAAAAATGCATCGGCATTACGGTAATTTGCCAGTGACAGTTTCACAAATGTTTACAAACAACGCCCCCCTGTGCCAGTGGCATTCAGGCGCCTAAACGTCTTGTTGCATTGAGACCCTTGAACTGTACCTAGGTGTGTTAATGGAATGAAATTTGCGACGCCGATGCTGATCTTCTATCTCGTAAAGGTGCAAGCAGACACAGCCGATCGACGACATTATGCGTTGACATATTTTGTAACAGACGACCAGGCCAGTGATGGCTGCGCTACCCTGTGGCCCTTGCCAGAGAACAAAAAAATACGGATCTTGCCACTTGGAATAGTGATGTCGGGTTCTTTCAGTTATTTTACCTACCTCTAGCTATTCTCGTTGTAATAAGGTTGCTGTTGGGTTGCTGCCACTGACAAATCGGTCAAAATTATAATTTTCTTTTTTCTCGTTAAATAAACTTGCTTTTGGGTTGCTGCTGTCAGAGGTAAAATAACTGAAAGAAGTTCCACTTTTAGCCACTAAGTTGCCTATGATGTCAGGTACCTATATTTTGAGCCGACGGTCAACGTCGATTAATCGCGGTTCACATAACTCCATACAAACATCTCAGTCACCCCGTTTACACATTTAACCAAAAGTGTGTTAATACTAAAGCAAGTAATGAAGGAGTGAGAACGTTTTTTTATGGTAGCTGGCATAGTGGTACATTTGTCCCCCAAGGACAATTAGATCTTTCTGCGCACGATGAAACTGATATACCTTTATGGTGTCGTTGAAGTAACTAAGTATAAACTTTGAAGTTTATAGTTAAAGTTTGTAGTTTACAATTTGAATTGTATCGGTCAATGTAATCATCATTTTGACAAACTTATTATCAGACCAACCCTGACATCTAGAAAAAAAAACCGGTAGTTCCAAACAAAATAGTAGATTATTAACCAAGGGGATAAAGCAGTGTCTTCTGTCACGGGTGACGATTTAAATCGCAAGCGTAACGAAGGACTCGAGGCCTACATTTACGACGAGTCCTGAGTGTAGCGAGGGATTTAAGTTCACCCAAGACTTTCTTTTTTTTTTTTTTTTATCACCGAGGAAAATACTCTACTTTTCGTACCATTTGCGAAAAAATTAACACAATAATAATATGAGACAAGCATTTATTAAAAATAATGACAATTAAAAATAAATTAAAATAAACTTAACGTTTATGTATTTGAAGAAAACAAAAACGCGGCAAATTCCTAGACTAATATTTTTTTGTCGGAAAAGCAAAGGCATCAAGCTCATACGGCCTCGTCGGTTTTCGTAATTTTATTTAATTATCATAACTGCATAATAAATGCGTATTCCTTTTTTTAAAAAGATGTATAATCCTACTAATATTATAAATGCGAAAGTTTGTGAGGATGGATGTATGTGTATGTGTATGTTTGTTACCCTTTCACGCAAAAACTACTGAACGGATTTGAATGAAATTTGCCACACAGATAGTTTATAACCTGGATTAACATATAGGGTACTTTTTATCCCGGTAGTACGTTCCCGCGGGATATTTCCGACCTTCACGCGGGCGAAGCCGCTGGCATAAGCTAGTGCTTTATATACAAACTCAATGGTGTAAACACCTGCCAGGGTCACGAGATTGTTCGAAAGAGATACCGTGACTCTGGCACATGGGCAACTGAAGGAACACGGGTGGGTTTTAGTCAGTAAAAGTCTGACACGCCCTCCCACTCCGCCCAGAGCGGGAGAAGTCATTTGATGATTTCCCATCCAAAAAAAAATAAAAAAAAAATGGTGTAAACACAGATGAAATTCAGTATAAATTTCGGTAAGTATTCCAAATTTAAATCACATTCTCCCCCTAGAGGATGAATGAAATTCAGTACAGTTTTCTTTCCCTGTTTTTAACAGATTAAAAATGACTATTGTTATGTTCGCTTTTGTGGCATAGAAAGTCACTTTTTTGAGCAAGTGGTACGAAAAATATATTAATTTTATCTAATATTTTATGAAATTACCGTTTGTTTCCTTTTTAATTAATTATGTACTCATTGCATATTCCCTATGTTACGAAATACGTAATAAAAATATTTAGGTACCACTTAAATATTTTCTACCATAAAGTTACCATTTTGTAGCATTCCCCCTAAACGAATTTTAACAATCGAATCCGATAGTGAATCGAACGGTTGTGAATGTAGCTGTACCGGTTCCTGAATTGAGAATTTGACGTTCAGAATTCCTGTATATTCTGTAAAAATAATAATTTGAGAACTTGTAGTGAGCTGATGCTGGGGATTCACCAGCTCACTTCATGATCTTTTCATATAAGTTTTCCGGGTGAGAAGGGTTACTACAGAATAGATCGGCTGGTCAAACTACTTTAGAGCTCGCGAAATTCAAAAATTGTTACGTTTCTTATAATGGTATTTTGAATTGGACGGGGATTCACATAGGTAATGCAGTTTTATTTAATTACGTATCTATCTACACTTATTGGAGCGGAATTTTTCCCCACTGATGCTCAATTCTCAACGCACTGCCGAAAGTTGAAAATCGGACATTGGGTTTTTTCGACGCGCATTAACTCACTCTCGCTGCTTTCTGTTGGATTCTCTATGCTTGGTTCAACACCGAGAGTTGAATGAGAATCCAGTAAATTACAATCGATCCACTGACGAGGAAAGTCTAGCTAACTATGTACGTAGCTAGACTTTTTTTGGACACATGTCCGGTCACATTGTAAAAGTTGTTTATACTGATGGGTACCTACTATAAACAATACTATGTAAGTACAATGCTTTGCAATACTTTCAGCTTTTCAGTTGTATTATATCTTGTATATCACAATTCACATGAGAACACTTGATCTCGTCTTGTTGCCGAGATATTTGGAAGGAAAGATCTCATAATTATAGAGATCTTTACCTATGAATATCTTGGTAGCGACACCCTCACTGGCACTTGTGCCACCGCCCGGCGATTAGCAAGATATGAGTAACGGGCAACGGCTCGTTCAGACTAGCGCGGCACGACGGTCGCGCGCGAATCTAAAATTTCTATGAAAACGTGCGCGATCGTTCACTCAGCGGCGAACTATCGCGCCGCACAGTGGGCCCATACTGAAAATTAGTGGACTTAGGCAACAAAGTTACCATATCGATGCGATTTTTTTTTATATGACGTCTTATAATATTCCTGACAACTTTTATTCTTATAAAATTTCTTCTAAACTTGATAGTTTGTCTTGAAAAAAATTTATTCGATTTTTTGAATCACGTTTAATTTTTTTTCTTCAATTGCACTAATATGTTGGGTGTGTGGCGTGAGTATATGATAGCTAGGGTCATTCTCTATCCACGAAAAAAAAAACAGCGCCGGCCATCTGCGGCAGCGCGAGTAATCATTCGGTAAAAAAATAATAATTTGGAAGAATTTTTTTGTCATTTAAAATAAATTCAAAGCATATTTTTTGTCTCATTTGGCTGTTTTCACCTTCTTTTTAGTTAAATAAATCGTTTTAATAGCGCATACGTACTTAGAACTAGTCATTCTGGTAGAGATTTAGTTATTACTAGCTTTTGCCCGCGGCTTCGCCCGCGTGGATGTCGGAAATTAATGCAAGAGGACGTATAACCGCGATAAGAATGTGTTATTCCAGGTTATATAGGTAATATAGACTCTGTGTGCTATTTTCGATCCAGATCCATTCAGCCATTTTTGTGTGATTGAGAAACAACAACCCAATCATACATATTTTCACATTTATAATATTATTTGCCCGCGGCTTCGCCCGCGTGGATGTCGGAAATTAATGCAAGAGGACGTACTACTACCGCGATAAGAATGTGTTATTCCAGGTTCTATAGGTAATATAGACTCTGTGTGCTATTTTCGATCCAGATCCATTCAGCCATTTTTGCGTGATTGAGAAACAAACACCCAATCATACATATTTTCACATATATAATATTATTATTAGTAGTAGGATTATAACTCATATTACTTAGGATTCATAGTTTATGAGAACATCATGTGTGTTGGTGTTTTTAAAATAAAAGCAATAGTATTCAGAGTAAGAAGACTGTGACATAGGGCTTGGTTTAGTTGAATATAAGTCTTCCTGGTTTTTCTTAACGCTCCTATTTTACCTATACAGACACTCAATCATTTACCAGACACCGAACATAATTATAGGAATAGTACTTTTGCCAGTGGCTTGGCCCGTATAGCTGTCGGAAAATATCACCCGGGAACCTACTACTGGGATAAAGTAGGTATCCTATCTGTTACGTATCCATGATATAATAATTATCTTTGTGCCAAATTCGATCTAAATCCGTTTCGCCGTCTTTGCATCATTGAGAAACAAACATCCAAAAATCTAAACATCTAAGCAATTTCGCGGTCTCTTACTTGAAATAATACTATTAGGTTTATTTTGAGTATAATGAACACACATGATATTCGCAATTACTTTGAAGCCAAAGTAATATGAATTACAATCCTACTTATCCTGTACTACCCGGCCCCTGCCAACGCGCTCTGCGCCCACTTTTTAAATCTCTAATAACTTCTAAGATATTCATTTAAATTACATGCTGTAAAGGGCCATATTGATCTATATTAAATGCACAATGTATTTAAGGTACTTAATTGGATAAGGATTAATGCTGTATTGCTTAAAATCGCTTCGTAAATAAGCCCTTATTTCTCGTAAAAAGTAAAAGATAAAAAATGGTTATTGTGGGTTATCCCTAAGAGATAGACATATACCATTGAGGACATTTTTGTAGGCCTTTTTAAGGTGTACAATACTATAGTACATTATTTTGATCTATGTCGTAGGATTCAGCCAGGGTTTTTCGAATTTTGAGACGTATGTCAGCGTAGTTTTCGAAGATAGTTATTTTTTTCTAAAATAAAAGAATCTTTCTAAAATAAAAATAGCCTAAGTTACTCCTTGTTACATCAGCTATCTGCCAGTGAAAGTCCTGTCAAAATCGGTCCAGCCATTTCAGAGATTAGCGGGAACGAACAGACAGACAGACAGACAGACAAAAATTGTAAAAAATGTTGTTTTGGTATATGTATCGTGTATACATCCATATAAACTTAGTAAAAAGTGGTTATCTTAATATTAAAAACAGACACTCCAATTTTATTTATTTGTATGTATGTATAGATGTATAGATGTATAGATTGCATGTTATCGGTACAAATGAGTCATCAATCACAATGCATTGTGATTGATGACTCATTTGTTTGTGCGCGCATAACTAATGAGTCATCGAAAAATGCTCGTCTCTGATTGGCTGTGTTATTTTTTAACTGCACGTTATCTATTGTTGAATAAATATATCGTAATGTTTCAGGTAATACTAATTTTGTTAATGATAGGTGAAATAATTTAAATTTGTACGGGCAAGTCGGTGATAATTATCTACATAATCAACTGTATGTATATTATTATAGTATAAGTTATCGTACGTATGATCAATATGAAACTGTGAAGTAATTGTAGCCCTGAAAAGGGCTGTTTGTCATATTCCTAACCCTGATGGGCTTTTGTGGGAATAATTTAGAGCCGGATCACATTATTTCTTGTTCCAGAAGTGCTAGTGGGTCCGGCAAATTTTCGGACTCTGCTATGAGGCATTCTTCTTCCTCCATAATTTCACTGTCACAGGGAGGCTCAGTAGTCTGTAACAACTGAGTTGCTTCAGGCAACAACTCATTATGAACCTGTTTCATTATTTTAGGCCTTATGTAGGATACGTGGGGATCAGAGCTTATTAGAAGTCCATGGAGGATGTCTTCGTTTGTTGCTATTCTCCCCGTTTTCCGAGTGTGCCTCTCCCTGACGTTTCTGAAGTCCTTATTACGGGCTTCCGAAGCTTCTTCAGATAAGGTACCTAAAACGAATAAGTACATACATTTTAATTTCAAAACGCAATCGAGTCAAATAATACATCAAACTATATTTATTTTTTACTTACCGATTGGCAAAACACCAAAGTGGTTACAGATGTCTGCACCGTGCATTAGAAGTTTATGTACACTAACTGGCATGTAGTACCACGAATACTGTTGCACGTACACATCAGCTGTTTCTCTACAGTATCTTCTAAATTTTTCACAGTCAATGTTTTTGCCTGATGATATGGCTTGTAGAATAACGGAAAATCTGAAAATCAGATTTTCGTCAATTCCCGTTATTTTGGAAGATCTTTTGTAATCTTGGGAAAGCGCCTCGCTGTATTCCCGTCGTTTGTAGTTCCAAAACCCTAAAATGGGAAAACAATACTGTAATATACAATACATAGAGATATAATTCACAAACAACATAAAGAGAGCGAAAATTAAATACATACCTGTTTGACTATATCAATCAGCATTCCAGTTTGCTCACGAAACTCTTGCTGTGTGATATTTTTTTTAGCTTGTTTCAAAGCCTTATGTTCGCCGCGAGCAGTCCATCATTGAAAATCCAGTTTATAAGATATATGGAGAAGACATTCCATACACCGAATCTTCATATGCAGTGAAGAAATTCCTTGTTTGTAAATTTCTTCACGAAGTGGTTTAGAAGTCAAAGCGTCTAAATTATTCATCTCACTCGGTTTTGCCAAGCAAATGGGACACGTTGCATATGATGGTACTCCAGCAATAATATTGGCCACTTTTCCATCAATCATGGTCATATGCAATTCATGTGATACAATAATATTTCCACACTGTGTAGATATTCGTTCATCAATTTGTTTTTTCATCTCAGACTCTTCAGACTTTATAAAGTCAGCTGTCTCCGAAGTGAAAGTGAACTTCACTGGTCGACAGTACAGAGTTGAGCAAGGTGTGGGGTTCTCCCAAACTAGATTTTCATTCCCAGATTATGGCCTAGTAGACACTAGCCAAAGAGGGACGATGCTTATCATGACTACTGATGAATCATCGAACTCTTTAGCTGTGTTTGACGTTTTCTGTTTATAGTTACTCTGCGACGAAGAACCATCAAGTCCCCATTTCCAGGTCAACTTGAGTTCTTCATTTTGAGACCTATCAACAGTATTTATATCAAGTAATATCCTCTCCACAGTGTGGTCCAATAGCGCTTGCAATTTAATGTGAGCTCCGTTTTCGGTAATCTCCATACTCTCTTGTGGTGGGTAACATCTTTTCTTGGCATTTACAAGCTTTGGATAAGATGGAAAGGCAGCACAGTTTTCTTCTTTCAGAAATTGTCGAAGAGCTAAGTACTTCCATTTCGAGAGCGCAACTGATGTATAAAGAGCTAAACACTTATCTTCAGAGACAGTACTTAAGCTCTGCTTTTTTAATAGTCTCTCTTCTACTTCGGATAGCGCATCTGGATTACTGGAAAGGTATTCGACCACTTTTGCCAGATTCGTTTTGCCGTTGTCTTTCAATTTTGTTATGTACCAGTGCTGCAACTCTTCCTCGGAATTTTCTTCTACTATGGAAGTAGAACGTCTTTTCTTTTGCTTATTACTTAACTCTTCGAACGGTTTTCTGTGCTCCTTTTCTGTAGATGTTCCCGCTTCCGCAGTACATACTGCAAGAGTAGGAACATGGCAATCTATATCCACAAGCTCAGATAAGGCTGCGTCCGAAAAGCCCATCACACTTCTCAGATCAACACTGTCACAAACAGGCCAGTTGATGTTTTTTTCCAACCACTTGCGATTAATTACACGATTCATAAAAGTTTTTTGATTTCTACTTGACTCTATCCACTCTTTATTTAAATTTACACAAAAAAGTCGACAGAACTCCTTGATTCGGTTCTTGTCTTCTTCAGAAACTTCGGTAGTCAAGACAGAAATGATACTTTCATACAGAAACATATGATTTTTCAGATCACCGCACCGGTTGGTACAAAATCCAGCCATAGTTCTAATGTAAATATAAAAATACAAGTATTTCACTGTGTTCACAAACAAGCGACAAGAGCGAAACTAGATGGACTTAATGAATGTCTTTATATTTATAGTTAGTGTTAATTACTCAAGTAGTGGACATAACAGTGAGTGAAAATTATTCAGCCAATCAGAGACGAGCATTTTTCGATGACTCATTAGTTATGCGCTTAGCCGAGTGCACAATGTAGGTGCTACCGATAACATGCAATAATAACTAAATCTCTACCAGAATTACTAGTTATAAGTACGTATGCGCTATTAAAACTATTTATTTAACTAAAAAGAAGGTGAAAACAACCAATTGAGACAAAAAATATGCTTTGAATTTATTTTAAATGACAAAAAAATTCTTCCAAATCATTTTTTTTTTACCGAATGATTACTCGCGCTGCCGCAGATGCCCGGCGCTGATTTTTTTTTCATGGATAGAGAATGACCCTAGCTATCATATACTCAAGCCACACACTCAACATATTAGTACAATTGAAGAAAAAAAATTAAACGTGATTCGCTCCATACAAAAAAATCTAATTAATTTTTTTCAAGACAAACTATCAACTTTAGAAGAAATTTTATAAGAATAAAAGTTGTCAGGAATAATATAACACGTCATATAAAAAAAAATCGCATCGATATAGGAACTTTGTTGCCTAAGTCCACTAATTTTCAGTATGGGCCCACTGTGGCGCCGCGACACGGTCATAGAAATTGTTCTACGGATATAAATCGACGAATCGCGCGCGACCGTCGTCGCGTCGCGCTAGTCTGCACGAACCTTTAAGCTTGTGACTAAAAACGAGTTGTTCGTTTGTCACGGTTCTCGCTTGTGGTGTGAACAGTCAGCGATCAAATAAACTACTAATATTTATAGTAGTTTTACCCTTTAACCATGGTCGTCGGGAGCGGGGTGCAAGGGGTGCACTTGCAGCACCCTGGTTTCAAAATAAAATATAGGTGTAAAACATTTTGAACTAAACAAATATACGAAAACTCCTAAAATAGTAGAGACTCACCCTGTTCAAGGCGAGATCCAAAAATTATGGTTCTGTTTTTTTTTCACTCTGCATCTCTCGATTCCAAACTTTTGGGCATCAGTCAACAAAGTTTAGAACTCCATTTCCGGAAATTTAATCGACCTTAGGCGGGGTGCTAACATTATCGACCTTGCTTCGCTCTCTCTTCTATCTTAAGTATTAATTAGCACAGTTAATTCTCTTTCTGTATGCCTGGACAAAATAAAAGCTGTTCCATTCGAGGCGAGATGGAAAAATAATCGAGCTCACTTTTTATCCTACATTCTCATAACTGTCAAGTTTTCTGCATAAGTAGACAAAGTTATTCACTAAATGAATGGACAAACATTCAATCATTTATTCATTCATAACCTAACATATTGAACTTGAAGTGGAAAAATGATCGAGCTCGCTTGGTGAAGCTGATGATGCACCCCTCTGAAAATAAACCTGCCGGGGCGCTCATGCCTTTTGCTGCCGCGGGACATTCTTTTGTACGTTTCTTGAGCGACATAGTGGCCATTATTTATAGTCGCTTCCTCGCCGGGTCGGCGGCAGTGAGACAGCATGGGTGCTTGAGCACCTAATCCCTCGACATGTTTTATTTGTTTAAGTGCAAAGTGCATACCTACCCTTGCTTAAGTTTAAATCTTGTTAAATCGGGCGCCGCAAATTAAAAAAAAAATGGTGAAGACTGGTGGCTATATCATTAAGGTTCTACTCCTTTACGCAACGGAAGATTGGCGACGTAAATTAAGGTGAATTTCATTGGACTGGTTGTGCAAGTCTCATGATAGATAAGGTGCGAGCTTACTGTCATGCCGGGCGCAAGGACATACAGGACTTCGGGCTACTAGCAACTACGAGAAATTCCACAGGAAAAATCACGGTACCTAACACAGATAACAGAAACTGGTACCTAACATTGTCTTGTCCCAGGGATCGAAGACTGCCTTGCCACCACTTGGTATCAGATAAGTAGGTAAGAACTACAAAAAAAAGGTGGGCAAAATACTGGTACTCAGCTGTGTCCGGACCAACTTGGACCCAACTCCAGGATCATTAGGAAAAGGCAGATTACATTGATGAGATAGGTAGGTAGGTAGGTACATGGTCATATGCACCTAGGTACATATTTAATTTCAGTAATTGAAATTAAGTTTACTAACTTCAGTTTATCCTGTTCTACGTCGGAATGCTCCTCGTGGTCTTCTAAAACATTACTTTCTCTTAAGGTATTGTTATCTTTGTTTTCTTGACTTCTCTGCGGTTGTTCTACTGTTTTATCGGGTTTGTTTAAATCAGGTAGCCTATTTGTTTCGTTTATATTTTCTGAAGAATGCAACTCCACGGCTTTCTCAACTACTTGTCCTAATTTAGGTGGACTTTCCTCTTCGTTTCGAGTGTCATTTGATTCTGTTCTATTGTCTTTATGTCCATCTTCATGATTTTCTGAAAGACAAGATGTTTTTTGAGCAAAATATTATCAGGGGCGGTGAGTCTTGTAATTTAAAGCATGGAATTAGTTCTAAGTATTATACAGAATGATTAGGTGCTTTCCTTCACATAAGTGATACGAAAGCTAATTTGCACAAAAAATCACGCCGTTAACTTGGGAGTCCAAAACTACGACTCATGTATTGATAACTGTAACAACAAAAATCTGTGTCTGCAAATAAAAAAACCATCACACTTAATTAATAGATATGAAAGGTGTATTCTGCGCACTGCTAAATACTATAAGTGAATTTAATGGTTCACCCCATACTTACGTATACGTAAAACAGAGGGATGAAAAAAATATCTTACTAACTATTCTGGAATGAATACAAATGCAATGTACGGTATTACCCGCACGCGGATTTTCCCATATCGATCTACGTACTTGTGAAAGTGCGCGTATCACAAGTACCTAATTGGATCGACGTTGGTTTAAATACGGTAGCTCCGCTTTTATTTTTAATAAACCGGCGGTCTAATGTACTTGGAACAGTTTTAAATTTTTTCTAATAAAAACAAAGTGCATACCTACATAATCCTACTCTTAATTACGTAAAGCAGAAAATTTGAATCGAAAATAACGCAGACGGAGCAGTACGAAAACGTTGAAGAATTGATTTTATAGTGATTAATTGATTATCGACGCCTTGCTAGTTGTAATTAATCAACAGAATGACATGCCAAGTCATAGGCATAAAGGGCAACAATACCTTTTTCTGTTTTAAAACTAGGAGTAGATCTATTTCTAACTACTTGTATATTATGTTCTGTTATAGTATCACACGATGGAAGCACGGTATTTCCCGCTCTATAAATTATCTCATCTGTATCCTTCGAATGATCGTCACTTGTTTCCTCTTCAGACTGGATGCTTTTCTCTGAAACATAACATTCACAATGTTAAACTCTGTGGCATCAGTTCAAAATAAATCAAGTTAGTCTCAGGCCCACATCACACACAGCTCTGTTATGATTATGAGTTATGGGGGCTTAGGGTTGAAGCATTACGTTTATTCCAATCGAACTTGTTTACATCGATCATTTTAGTATTTGTTTATCTCGTTTTTCCAGACAAAAACTAAACAATAATTTGAAAACTCATCTAAATTCGCTTTATTGTTCGAATGCAATTAGAGTTATTTTACTGCCATCCTTCAATACATAACGTTGCCTTAAGTAAACAATCTTTACTTAGGTATAAATATTTTAATAGTGATTAGTTATCCTGGTCAATAATGTATTGACCAGACCACTGATCTTGGCCTATAGTCAAAAGTTAAAGATACTTAGGTAATCAATTACTAATTAATTCTGCAAAAGACCTAGGATTACCCAACTTTTAATTATATCTACTTACACTTTGTTATTTATATTATTTTTGAGTAGGTCTAAAATATGTAGGATTTGATCACTTTTATTTTTGCAATGGGTATTTATTTTGACACAGAACTTAGGATCAGAACGCCTACTACGCAAAAAGTTAGTTTTATAAATAAGACAAAATATCAAATGTCTTGGTACCTACCCACACTACTTTGTAACTATGAAAAGGGTTCCTTAAATGTCACATTACCATACCTACCTGCCGTACTTGAGTTGACCATGTTTGGAGCACTGCTGGTACAGCCCATGATCGAGAGAATTCAGTGTTATTCAGCGGCCATTAGTAGAAAGAGGAATTGGTGGTCGATGTATGAGCGGATATCGGGCGCGATGTTGTGTGCCGAACCCCGGCGGACGCTTGACCAGCCGTCCGCAGCAACTCGGCTCGACTGGCCGCTCTACGACTCCCCGAGATCGTATCGTAGCTACCTACCTATTATGGAAGGAGGCAACCCGCTAAACTGACCTCGCACCCCCATCGCGTTTTTCCTATTAAACGAACATAGTACATTCTTTGACTCGCAAATGGTTTAGGTAGTGAAAGACCTTTTTTTTCCATTTAATTAATTTATGAAGTATTAATTTTTCAATCAAATCCTACGAGGTTAGGTAGGTATGTTCAGATACCTAATTATAATTAAAACTAAACTATCGAGAAGTCATCAATTTTGCGTAAACTTAATTGACCTATAGTAAGGGCCTCAAACTCTCAAGCTATTAAATGACACCCCCCGAGTTTCCAAAAAACTATGATACAACTCACTTTTAAACAGAATTCTAAATAGGTAAACTTTTACATTTTCAGTTTTGAAAATTTACATACAAAATTTCATCCCCTTTTCAACCTCTTTGGAGGATTAAAAAAAATCCTTCCTTAGCGTTACCTTCGCTATTTCCGAAACTCTTGTGCAAACTTCCATGTTAGACCTAGCGGCTGTGCTTTGACTGTCAGTAAATAAGTGAATGTATTTGAGATGTTCCTATATTATGGAAAGAAAGAGATAGTCTGCCATACACCCAGGCAGATAGTAGCCACGCGCCAGGTATTTCTTTGACTTTTACCAGTCACAGTTTGCCTCCTGTCTCTTCCGTTCCGTCGCCGTCACCTAAAAATCCAGCGGCTTCTCACAGGAGGAGGGTCGTCGATGTCTTGACAACTTAAGTTTGAATTCTAAATCCTACCAAAATACAAGTTGGTAGTACCCAAAGACTATTATAAATTCTCTATGGTAGTACCCAATACCCACTAGTCATAAGTTTATCGTCATCTTTCATAGGTGAACCTATTTGATTCCACCTAATATAGGTGACTACTTAAACACCTTGGTAAACTTATTTTCACATCAATCTCGTGGTTTAAAAAGTATGAGTAGGTAGGTATTGTATAAAATAGGCTAGGTTTGTCTATTAATAGCCTAAGCAAAGTATAATTTGCCGAGGTGAGGGAACTCATTGCAGTGACGTCACGCACGACTCCCGCGAACGACTCTACCATCGTCCATCACGGAGCTGTAATAAACTGTCCAGTTAGGTATTGCTTGCGCTATTATATACTGTATTATATATTTTCAATTAGCAAACCGGCATTTATTCTAGGGCCAAACGCCCCTCTGTCTATCCAATTTATCACTTAGTGCAATTTAAAAAATATAACATAAAATTAAAAAGGTACGTAGGTACTACTTATAAAAAACCCAATGCAACTAAAAAACAACATTTTTAAATAAAAACCAACCCAGTTCAAAGCTTATAAATTGAAAATACTTCTAGTTTCGGAAGTCGATGGCAGACAGAATTAAAAAAACGTTCCTACAATACCAAAGCTTTTGCAAACCTTTTTAAACAACCCTGCATGGGTTTTGCCTGCTTTGTTTTCACCATGAATTATGGAATTTATTCCAGAATGTTTATGGTACCTTTCATTACCTATTATAAACACAGAATGTTAGATGTGCTGACATCACATCTGTAGATCGGAATCGCAAACGAGCAAAGCAAAGTGGGTGGCTAGTGAAAAATAAAAAGAGCTCTACTTTTGCGCACAATTCTTTTGTTTGAATTATAATTGGCCTGCTATAAATATGTAAGTGGGGTTAACAAATAAAGCTTAGTGGCGAGTTAACGGCAAAAGCTCTTTGTTCTTAAATACACGCAATAGCTGGCTTACGGCCGCTACCCAGTACCCGACATACATGTATAAATTATGCCGTCTCCGCCTTATTCACGCCTCATAAACTCCCATTCATCGAGGATTTTTTTCTCGGATAATTTTAAAATAGTCGCCGACCGGTCGCCCTAATGTCGCAGAAACACGGTGGTGCACTGGTGCAGGTGATACATACAAAAATTGAGCAGTACCATACCACCGGTGCCTACGCAGGCGCGGTCCGAGAGGGGGGGTTCTAGGGGTCATGACCCCCCCCCCCCCCCAAAGACAGTCATGCTGTCGAAACCCTGAACGACTTGCCTGTCTTACTATCTTAAAATTGTTCTCACTTGAGCCACGGAGACTCCGATTGACATTTGCGAAAAGATTATAACCCGGAACATCATTCTGATCAGCAGCGCTTGCGACTACTAGACCAAAGAGGATTTACCTTCCTAAAAATATTCTTCAGTACTCATGGTGACCCCCCCCAAAATGTTAGGCTGCGACCGCGCCTGCTACGGCTACAAGTGTACCATTAGACCACAGTTTAAAGACATAGCTTTAGCTGATACCTAACAGATACGTCCAATAAATGTGTCAGCACCGACAATTTAATCGGATCCGACTAATGTTTAATTACACTAATTTCTACGTTATACAACCATATTATAAAAGTAAATAGGAAGGTACATCCACCATAACAACCATCCCGTTGGATGTCATTAGCATCGATCCAGGAACATTGATCCCAAGACCTAATTTTCGCCGACAACATAAGTGAAATTGAAAGGCGATTTTATAAAATCTATCACTTTGTCCAAGCTTTTTACAGAACTTACCTATTTTATTTTAAAAAAAAAGCCGTATTTCCCACCTGCAAAAATGACAAACCATGTCCATCTAAACATTCATTGAAACCTTGCAGTGATTTTGAAGTGAGTTCTCACACCACCTGCTGTTAGGTATTGATGTTATTGCAGTCAATGCACATTGCTCTACTATTTATTTTTCATGTAGGTACGTATAATAAATAGGTTCCCAGGGACTTAAGATTTCTATCAGGGAATTCCAGACAACATTCTATTTGTGTGGGAGCTAAAATGAAAGCGACGGCAATCTCACATCTATGATAATTTGTTTTAATCCTTGTACTTGTAGTTATATTTTTTACGACCTTCACGTGAAAAGGACTAGCTATCTACCAGACTAATCGCTTCGTGCATGGCAAGCTTTACATAAGTTACCCGACGAACGCCGTGCTGTAAACTACCATTTTCATGACCACCCACTCTAGGTCACAGATTTAAAAATAGTGTCTTATTTATTTGAATAAATAGGCTTGCATGTTCTTAAACTCATTATGAGGTACCTGTAAAAATACATCAGGCTGAGCCGAAGTTCAGCTTTTTTCAGGGATAGTTTTTTTTTCTATTTCTGTCGAAGACGAGATTGTCCAGTGGTTCCTTTTCCAGAACAAAATTCTTAAGCCCCAGAGTAGCCCGCGAAATTTGCAGGAGTAAAGAAATTTGAAATTCTTGGGCTACCCCGAGGTGAGCTTCTACAGCAAGAACGAATGTAGACAAAAAAACAACTTGTACGTTTTATTTAAGAATCATTTTTTAAGAGTAAAACGTATCAATATGATCAGCCTACGTATCAACAACATAAATAAAATAAAATAAACTTTAGTTAACAATACCCTCAAAATAGCATTTTAAATGTTTATTTTGTTTCTAATTTGTTAGTAGTTTTTATTTCTCTTACAATCAGTTAGTTTGTGCTTTGGGATATCGGCCCCTTCACGGGTGAAGGCCACCTCTATTTTCTTTCTTTTGTCCCTGTCACTTGCAATATTTTGCCAATCGCTTCCTGTTGTACCTGTTGAGTCGTCAGTCCATCTTCTCTTCCCGTCTGCCTACTAGGTACTGTTCTTTTTTTTCTGGCTCTTTCGACTCTGCAGTTTTAGCTACCTACCGTTGTTATACCGTTATACCTGGCCAGCCCATTGCCATTTCAGTTTTAGGGCTTGCGTGAGGGTATCAGTTCTGCCAGAGTCGCGAGATTTGTTCGAAAGAGACACCGTGGCCCTGGCATATGGGCAACTGAAGGAACACGGGTGGGTTTTAGTCAGTAAAATTCTGACACGTCTTTCCGCTCCACCCTAGAGCGGGAGACGTCATTTGATGATCCGCCCCCCCCCCCCCCCCACAAAAAAAAGGGTATCAGTTGCCTTGTTTTTTGTCTAATGGCTTTACTTATGATTTTGTGTATTTTCCTTATGTTCAGTATAGTTCTGTCCATGGCTCTTTGTGTTGTTTCGATCTTATTGTGATTGGCAATCGTACAGCAGGCAAGGGAATATGCAGAAATCTATTATAATTTTCTTCATGTTTATCGAATATTCTCCTTTGGCGCCCATGAACGTAAGAGAAAATATGTCGACAGCTTCGTACCTAGGTTAACAAGTATAGTTTAATACGGCAAAAAACGAAGACGAAGATGAAAGAGGGGTCGCATTTTACATTAAAAATGGTGTTTCTGCGCGTGTAAGAGCTCATCCAGACCATACCAGTGTTGAACAACTCTGGCTAACCCTTACTGTCAATAAGAAAAAATTACTGATTGGCACTGCATATCGTCCGCCATGGTTGGACTTGGAGTCTTTTCTTGAGGGCTTGACTACCAGTATTGGTGGTTTGGCCCCCTACGATAATATAATATTGTTGGGGGACTCTAATGTAAATGTGCTGGATATCAATAGCGCAAAAACAAAACAACTTTCAGATTTTTTTAGCCACTTCAACCTCAATCAAGTAGTCCAAACACCCACACATTTTGTAGTTGATAGTGGTACGCTTATCGACATAATCTGCTCCAATGCTTCAATCCGTAATGTCGTAGTGGACCATATTAGTGAGCTTAGCCACCACTCGTTTATTACATGCGAGACGATTTTTAAGAAGCATAAGTCCAAGCCAAGATCTGTCGTTTTTCGTCCGCACAGTGACATATTGGATGACTACTTTAATGTAGATTTAGAATTGATACCATGGTCTATTATTGGTGACATGAGTGATGTCAATGCTATGGTGCAAACATTCAACTCATTTATGATCCAGTTATTCGATCTCCATGCTCCTCTTAAAAGGAAGACCTTCAAAACCCGCCCTACTCCATGGATAACTGAAAACATCAAACTAATTTCGAAACTAAGAGACACAGCCAAGGATAGATTTCGTAAATCCAAACAACCGGTTCATAAGGAATATTATCTTGATATGAAGCACCAAGCAATCACGGCACTAGCGAACGAGAAAACGGCATATTTCGCCAAGAGTATTAATGACCAAATAAGGGACCCTAAACTATTGTGGCGCAATTTAAAGTCGGATGTGCTCCCAGACCATAAGCAAAGATTACTACCTAGTCATTTCAACAACCCCGACGAAATCAATGCAGCGTTTCTGGACGTCCCAGGTAATTGTCATCACAACAGCTCACAATTGTCCTACTTTGATTCTCATAGGCATGGCCCTGCCTCATTCACACTCACAACAACCAACCCCAAGTCAATCTCAAAGATAATTAAGAGTCTAGGGTCAAATGCACAGGGTGTCGATGGTATGACTCTGGATATGATATCTCTTACTTTGCCAACAACCTTGCAGGCTATTACAGACATCATTAACCAGTCCATAGCCACGCGTACGTTCCCCGAACTCTGGCGATGCGCTATTGTACGCCCTATCCCTAAACCCAATAACCCGGTTAATACAAAAGATTTGACACCAATTAGTATTCTACCTTGCCTGTCTAAGATCTTGGAACGTGTGGTATACTTGCACGTTATTGAATACCTTGAAACAAATAACATTCTTCCGGACCTACAGTCTGGTTTCAGAAAGGGTAGAGGTACTGCAACGGCTCTCGCTGATGTTGTTGGTAATATCCTTGAGGCTAATAATTCAAACTTCCACGTTATCGTGTAAGACATTTTGGTCACATAAGAAAATCGGTACCATGTGGTACGGACGTAAAGAATAATACCACCCCATTTCTTCCCGTGGGTGTCGTAAAAGGCGACTAATGGACTTACTAGAAAATGGGCAGCAGCGTTCTCTGTGCATTTTACCACCATACTGCGATCGCCAACCCGCTTGCCAAGCGTGGCGATTATGGCAAAGCCCCCCAAATTGGGGGAGGCCTAAGTCCAGCAGTGGACGTCTAACGGCTGAAATGATGATGATGATGAAGAAAATCTTTTGCACAAAATGTTTACAGATAGATAATGCAGATATAACTTACTTACATTTATTGATTTTCTAAAAGAAAAATATAATTTCTCTGTTTTACCTTAATAAACGAGGTTTCAGGTAGTCTTGGGCATAGTAGTTCGCGACTGAGATCGCTCAGTTTAGTTCGCCGCTCCTTAACGAACTAGTTCGCTCTTCTAGTTCGTCAGCTTCCAGCTCGAATCAAAGAGAGGCAGATCGTTCGCTCTTTTTGATTTCGCTCCTACTGCATGCGACAAGATTATGGAATGTTCTACTATTACCTACAATTTTTGGACTCGGGCAAAAATCTTTGAATGATAATTCATAAAATGATCATGATTGTAAATAATACCAAGGTTTATTGTTGCAATAAATAACTAGTTTAGTGATTACAAAAACCTTTTTGTATTTTGTTCCGTGTAGTTCGGTTGACGCCATCCTCGCTCAATCGGTCACGAACTGATGAACTAACGAACTACGGATCGGGGAATGCGGGAACTAGTTCCCATAGTTCATCTATGGGAGCGCTCTTACGACCTAGTTCGTTCGTGAACTACACAAGACTAGTTTCAGGAAGGCGAAGTGGAATAAAGGGCCAACAGCTATCAGAATATTTCATTACGCACAAATATGTAGGTACAGTAGTCTCATCATAATCTTCCCCAAGACAACCGCTAATACCGTTATGTGACAATAAATAACAATCTAGATATTACACCCCTTCCCTACTTGGTCCTGAAAATAAGTGCAAACTATACAAGATAAGCAGGAGCGATAACATTGAATTGGCTCATATGAATAGAACGCGATATGTGCGCGTCGGTGATTAATAACACGCTAATATAGGACATACATATTATCACAATCACTTTTTTATTCCATAATATTTCTGGTTTAATATTTCTTTATTTATCTGGTTTGTAAATTTTAGTAACTCCTATGGATAGTCTTAGTAAATTTTGTCATTTTAGAAAGGGGCAGTTTTTGAATGAGTTAAAAGGTGAAAATCGTCTGTTAAATATTATTATCTTATACTTCTGAAACAGGTTTGACACCAAATCAGTAAAATTGCTGACTTACTTCTGAGTGGAATCGACATAAAAGAACATTATTATGGAGAAAAGACGTCATTTAGTCGAATACAAATTATCAGAGCCGTGGAAATATAGGAAGTATTCTCGGTAATGTGGTGTAGCAATCGCTCTAGCTGCGCGCTAATTAGAGTGATATAAGTTGACTGTGGACACGTTACAACACGTGGCAGCGTGGCAGAGTGACATGGAGGTATGCTCTTCAAGTATGATGCGAGCAAACCATAAGAAATCGCTAGCATCCCGAAGGCCTCTACGTGTTCCATCTATGAAACCCCGCAAACGCAGAGCCCCTTTTCAATGGGCTCGTGAACACATAAATTAAGCAGAAGAAGAGTGGTGTTATGTATGTTTAAGGATTCCCTGCTTGGGATTAAAGATTCCTTCCTTACCTACTTAGTCGGCGCGTTGGCAGCAGAATTATTCGAGGCAGTGACGTGCAGTTACGGGTTACTTCTCTGCTGGAGCACTGCGGTTTTATTAAGTGATAACCTTTAGGCAGAGTTCACACCAACGTATTGTCAGCTGATGAAATAGCTTTCTCATTTCTTTGCAGCTAGACACTCACAGTCGCAGTCGGGGCGGCCGACTAAACGTTTGGTGTGGACGCGGCCAAAGCGTAGCAGCAACACATCTGCCTAAATTACGCAACGGAAATTACGTCGCGTACCTGCTTAATTTCCTCATAGAAAATTACATAAACTGCAACTTGCAACTTCTTTCGCGTAGGTAATTTTCGGCAGATGCAAAATTTACCTATTCAGGTGCCTAACTACAGGTATAATTATAGCAGAGAAAAAAAACCTTTTACTAAAGAACACGTTTTAATAATCATATTTGTTTCACACTGACAATTTTTTTCACTATGTAGTAGTGAAGGTAATATAAATATTAGGTAGGTGAGTAATATAAATATTAGGTAGGTGAGTAATATAAATATTCAGTAGATAATTCACAAACATATCTACATATGTTTATTTTGTTGCCTAAATGAAAAGAACCAGGGACTCAATACGTTGCCTTATCAGATGAACTTCTGTTTTTCTAAGGCTTGGCACAAGGGCAGGGGCCCGCCTCGGCAATGACTACATTTCCACTGAGTGCAACGGCTTCTATTTCCACTGCGGCGTCCAGAGGAAGCTTACCCACCTGAAAGGTAGCGCGCGCCGGGCAATCTTTTTTGAAAACTGAAACATACAAAACGCAGGCTCCATTAGCTACGTTTCTGGCGTATTAAGGAGGATAAAGCCATAGAGCTTATCTCGAGAGGTAAGTCCCCGGGCAATGATAGACTCAGTATTGACAACCTACAGAACGGCCGAGCACTTGCAGTGCGTGGGTTATTCTTACAGCCGACTTTATGAAAACAGTGGTAGTGTCTGTAGTGAAGAATGAAAGTGGTGACCTCACTGATAAAGGTAACTACCGGCCTATTGCTCTTACCAGTTGCCACTGTTTTACTGGATTAGCAATACTCTCCAAAATTATTTAGATTCTTATTGATAGTGTGTTACGCAATTAGGGTGAAATTGGGGTTTCGTCCACGGCTGTCCACTGAAAGTTTAAAAACTACACAGATTGTAAGACGCCCGTGTGTGCGTGGCTCCTGAATTGGTTCTAGGCTTTCGCCCTTGTAGTACATGACTAGCCGTGGGGCAAGCTGAGGATGCGGATGCGGATGCGGAGGAGAAGGATGAGTTCCAGTTTCTAATAGTGTGATGTGGGCAGGAAATAGCGGATGCCTATCATCTGGAATACGGAGCCGGAGAAGAACAATCTTACGCTGTTTAATTTGTATATTACCGGGTTGCTCGTGGCGCTGAGCATGTTGACAATTAAGGTATCAAAATTTATCTGTGTTCGATTCTGGTAATGGAAAAAAAAAATTGTCCAACCTGCCTACTGTATTACAGTAGGCAGGTTCACAAGTTAACATCAAGATGTGTCAAAAAGTTAGTACCTATTAAATCAATCATCATTTGTGGTAATTCTTTAATGTAAACTTTAGAAAATAACTTTAGTGTCAAATTATTTAGTCACTTTAGGTCATTTAATTTGTAAATGTTTTTACTTAAGCAACCCAAGTGACAGCTTCCTCTGCCACTTGTGATGATTTTAGAATAAGTTGCCATCTGATAACAGTAGACAAACGATAACATCTTGTGCTCTACATATGAAAGAAAAGAAAAACTTTTTCTTTCAGGTATCTATTCCATTAGTGGACACAGGCCTTTTTATTAGAAATAATATAACTAAAGGCATGCCTTTGTAGTTTAGGTTTTAGCACATACTCCCAATGCATCTTTCTAGCTATTATTGGGGTTGGTTTTCAGTCTAACCGGATCCAGCTGAATGCCAGTATTTTTTATGCAGCGACTATTTAGCCACGAGCTCCAGAATGTTATAAAAGAGCTTTTATAACAACCAGCCTTTTTTGTTCTGGGTGGGAAATCATCAAATGACGTCTCCCGCTCTGGGCGGAGCGGGAGGGCGGCTCAGACTTTTACTAACTAAACCCCATGTGTTCCTTCAGTAGCCGTCATTCCAGGGCCACGGTAACTCTTTCGAACAAATATCGCAACCGTGGCAGGCATCGGTCCTGGCGGACCCGTTCAATTTATTCTGACACCTCTTGGAGCCAGACTTTTTGGGAAATCTCTGTAAAACTCTGTAAATCTGTCATTGGAGCTGTTGCGCGCTATTTAGTTTTCATAGACAGAAAGCAAACACAGAAAAGTAGTTGCATAGTTCAAATCCAATAATAAAGAACCCAACAATTGTAGACCTGAGTCAATTTACTGGTTCCAGGTTCACGGCTATTAGAGACGTTATTTACTCAAGCAAATGTTACGTCAATTTAATAAAAACTTCTTTTTTATCAACAACAGTAGATACGGTTTCACCAAAGGGCATTGTATAACTGACGCTGGTGTCACCTTTGTAATCAGCTTCATTATTTTCATCATTTATTTTCTCCTTTGTTATCGTGTTTACACCTAGTTATATTATTATGTGCATACTGTGGTCTCCTGTAATTAAATGAGCACACGTACAAAGGATCTTTTTTAGGGTTCCGTTGCCAAATGCCAAAAAACGGAGCCCTTATGGATTAGTCATGTCTGTCTGTCTGTCTGTCTGTGCGTCCGTATGTCACAGCCATTTTTTCCGAAACTATAAGAGCTATGCTGTTGAAACTTGGTAAGTAGATGTATTCTGTAAACCGCATTAAGCTTTTTACAAAAAAATAGAAAAAAAAAAACAATAAATTTTGGGGTTCCCCATACTTAGAACTGAAACTCAACAAATTTTTTTTCATTAAACCCATATGTGTGGGGTATCTATGGATAGGTCTTCGAAAATGATATTGAGGTTTCTAATAATTTTTTTTTCTAAACTGCATAGTTTGCGCGAGAGACACTTCCAAAGTGGTAAAATGTGTGTCCCCCCTCTGTAACTTCTAAAATAAGAGAATTATAAAACTAAAAAAAAATATGATGTACATTACTATATAAACTTCCACCGGAAATTGGTTTGAACGAGATCTATTAAGTAGTTTTTTTTTTAATACGCCACAAATCGTAAACCGCAATTTACCTTTCATTCAAAAACATTTAATTTCATAAACATAAACATTATACATAAACCGTGAATACCTACAGGTTTGTACGGAACCCTCGGTGCGCGAGTCCGACTCGCACTTGGCCGGTTTTTTATTTTTAGGGTTCCGTTGCCAAATGGCAAAAATCGGAACCCTTATAGATTCGTCATGTCTGTCTGTCTGTCCGTCTGTCTGTCTGTCCGAGTATGTTACAGCCACTTTTTGCCGAAACTATAAGAGCTATGATGTTGAAACTTGGTATGTAGATGTATTCTGTGAACCGCATTAAGATTTTTACACAAAAATAGAAAAAAAACAATAATATTTGGGGTTCCCCATACATAGAACTGAAACTCAACATTTTTTTTTTCATCTAACCCATACGTGTGGGCTATCTATGGATAGGTCTTCAAAAATGATATTGAGGTTTCTAATATCATTTTTTTCTAAACTGAATAGTTTGCGCGAGAGACACTTCCAAAGTGGTAAAATGTGTCCCCCCCCCCCCCGTAACTTCTAAAATAAGGGAATGATAAAACTAAAAAAAATATATGATGTACATTACCATGTAAACTTCCACCGAAAATTGGTTTGAACGAAATCTAGTAAGTAGTTTTTTTTTTAATACGTCATAAATTGTGCCCGGTTGATGGCAATAGGCTCGCCCCCTATTACATGGGACTTAACAGGCGAAATGCGGGTGTACAATAGGTACACCTCTGCTCAACCCGTCGGGGAAACGAGGCGTGATGTTATGTTATGTTACGTCATAAATCGTTAACCACAATTTACCTTTCATTCAGTCAACTCAAACATAAAAATAAAAATAAAAAACATTTAATTTCATAAACATAAACCTTATGCATAAACCGTGAATATCTGCAGGTTTGTACGGAACCCTCGGTGCGCGAGTCCGACTCGCACTTGGCCAGTTTTTTTTAAATTGTGATTTATATTGTAAAGTAGATGTAAGTATTGCATATTGTATCCCATATAGATAAACGTCTGGGAAGAAGCAATTGTTTTTTTTTTTTTTTTGAGGCGTTAAGCGTTCAATTGCGTAATTCGCATTCTGCATCTGGAACTAGGATTGATTGTGAAATTGGAATCGCTTCGAATTCGGGTAAATTCAAATTTGGGTTATATCGGCTATTTACCCGTGTTTTATTCCGTGTAAAAATACACGATTTGAAAAGAAAATGAAGAAAAAAAATAGCACTGACAAAAAATCCAAGTAACACTGATACTGACGGCCGCGGCATGCAGTGTAGTGACCAATAACGTCAGTTCAGTCTAATCAAGAGACATCCGATAAGCCCAAATTGGTTTAGCCTTATTCGCAAATCGAAGATATAATGTGTGTTTTGTTTATTCGAATAACTAGGGAACTTATAATAAGGTTATATTATATGTTTTCTCATCGTAAAATTATTAAAATTTTATCATAAATACTGTAGTTGCCAGCAATTAAAATCAATGTATCGGCAGTTGGGTATAATAATGGCCGATTTGCAAATTACAAGATTTACAAGGCTAAGGGAAGGTGTTGGTTTTTGCGAAATATAACTTATATGGAGAAATTTAACAGATTCGATCCTGTGTTTTGGTGGAAAGGGCTTCAATACCTCTCAGTGAAATATAAATTCGCATCTGTTCTGTTCCATGTTCCTCGGCAGCAACACAAATACTTGAACACAACACAATATTTTAATTTCCCCACAAGATACCGTAATGGCCTTGCCAAAAAATGCCTCAATATAGATGATCCCGATGATAGATAGGTACCTACTACTTATCTTGCTGATATGCCTTTAAACATTTTTTTCTGGGTTATGAACGCCGCCGTACTGAGCTCCATGTTATTTGCTCAAACTTTGCACTAACTGTCTATCATCACGAAGCTTCGCGTTTGACATCATACACGCAGATGTAACCACCACTATACGGTTATCGTAGCGCAAGATCGGACTGACTGCGTGCCAGTTATTGCACGGTTGGCGGCAGGTTCGAAGCTATTTCCATCAAAAATTTCAAAGGTCCATACGATAGACCATAGCAAGATTTTTCGACGCGCTGGATCTGGATGCACTCTGTTGATTTCTTAATGCTCGTGTTTCGGTTCAATGGCGAGAGTTAAAAAATAACAACCGACTTCCCAAAAGAATAACACTACAAAGTGAAAAATAACTTTAATTTCGGAAGTCGGTGGTAAAAAAACCTTCAATACAGAACCTAAGACACTTTTTTTTATGTAAAAAGTTTTTATTTTTATGCGACTTCAAATAAAGGAGGAGGTTATCGACTGTTTTTTAAATAACTTTTGACTGGGAGAACCGATTTTGATGATTATTTTTTTATTTGAAAGTTGGTGCTTCCCGAATAGTCCCATTTTAATTTAGTTCCATTCGAATAATGGAATCCATGTGAAAACCATAAAGTCTTAAATTTGCATTAAGTATTTGCGCGACAAATGAACGAATAACGCGATTAGATTAGTGCGGGCTATCTACCATAACTAAAAAGTTAAAAACTTTTTACAAAAAAATAACAACCGACTTCCTTAAAAAACTTTTTAGTTATGGTAGATAGCCCGCACTAATCTAATCGCGTTATTCGTTCATTTGTCGCGCAAATACTTAATGCAAATTTAAGACTTTATGGTTTTCACATGGATTCCATTATCCGAATGGAACCAAATTAAAATGGGACCACACGGGAAGCACCAGCTTTCAAATAAAAAAAGAATCATCAAATCGGTTCACACAGTCAAAAGTTCTGAGGTAAGTTTTTAAGTTTTTATTTTTACGCTTATAGTTATTACCGAGATCCAACGCTTTTTATATATTGTACAATACATTAGCGGATTAATTGCGTAACAAAAGAAGATACTTATAATACTTATAAAAGTATTTTGGGAAAGGTAATTTTTACCATGTGGTAAAATGTGGTGTACCATGTTGTGGTCATTGCCCACCCTAGTTAAGCCCTAAGACAATAGGAAAAGCTTTCACTTTGACCAAATACATAAGATATTTATAACGTTAAATATCTTTGACTAGCTTCTGCTCGCGACTTCGTCCGCGATAAATTTCTTGTTCCCCGAGCCTTCCCGTCGCGTCGAATCGCCTACCCGTGTGATTTTCCCCGTTTTTGCAACATTTTTCATTACTGCTCCGCTCCTCTTGGTGGTAGCGTGATGTTATATAGCCTTCCTCGATAAATAGGCTACCCAACACAAAAAGAATTTTTCAATTCGGACCAGTAGTTTTTGAGATTAGCGCGTTCAATCACACAAACAAACTCTTCAGCTTTATAATATTAGTAAGTATAGATTTTAACAGTCAACAACATTCATTGCGTTATGTAGCAGACATATTTTTCCAACATATGCAGTAACGAATTAGCAATAACCAAAATGATTCAGATTCTTATTGATACTGTGCTAAGCAATTAGGATGCAGGCCGAAAGAACGTTACATACATCGGTCCATAACTTACACTGAAAATTAAATTCGTGTAAGTGTCGCTCTACGCTTAGTCTACTACGCTTATGATTCAATTAGGTAAGTACACACTTTGTTTGAGATCGGTAATAGACAGGGAATATTGCTGTTTGAGATGTTAAGCAACTTGATATTATTCGACAACATGTTATTGTGCATGAGTGCTGATGAAAGTATCTGTAATATCTAGATACTTACATTCTCCATAAACCTTGTTTACAGTCGGGAAGTCTTCTATTCGAGCTAGCAGGATGGTAGTCTTCACGACGGACTCGAGAGTAGCGCCGCCGGACTCCAGCACGCACTTCAAGTTCTGGAGAGCCAGTCGTGCCTGTGGTTCGACGCCTCCTTCTACCATGCGTGACTGAGGGTCCAGGCCCAACATTCCCGACACGTAAAGAAATTTATCCGCTAATATAGCCATGCTGAAACCGCATTATTTATTATTTACCTACTTAAGTACATTATTAAAGTTACTTTTACCCGTAGACCATCGCTCCTACTTAACTGTAACATTAAAATTATAGCAACGAATAACATTCCTGCCTTTGTGATCTTACATACCGTCTTTGTAAGAAATGAACATGCTACCTACCTGCATTATGTGATTAATAAAAGTTCCAAAGTTTTTGTGAAGAGCCTTATCGTGTGTACAGTACGATAAGGCGCAGGAGGGCTGAGGAGGGTGACCTACCTAATTATACAAAGTAGGAGTTTGAGTTGTTGTAAATCTTATGCTAGTCTGCGCCTTACAACTTATCACGAAACCCTATCCCGTACCCTAGTAGTACTGTTTAGTTACACATGCCGTCAAAGCACTGAGAGTGCTTAAAAATACTCATTTTTAGGGTTCCGTTGCCATTCGCCATTATAGATTCGTCATGTCTGTCTGTCCGTCCGTATGTCACAGCCACTTTTTTCCGAAACTATAAGAGCTATGCTGTTGAAACTTGGTAAGTAGATTTATTCTGTGAACCGCATTAAGATTTTCACACAAAAATCGAAAAAAAACAATAAGTTTTGGGGTTCCCCATACTTAGAACAGAAACTCAAAATTTTTTTTAGTGTTTTTTCTTCGCGCTGGAGGCAGTCTGTTGGATTCTCTGTGATATGTTCAACACCGAGAGTCGAAAATCGAACAGTGTTTTTTCTTCGCGCTGAGATGCACTCTGTTGGATTATCTGTGCTATGTTCAACACCGAGACTCGAAATTCGAACAGTGTTTTTGCTTCGCGCTGAGATGCACTCTGTTGGGTTCTCTGTGCTATGTTCAACACCTAGAGTCGAAAATCAAACAGTGTTTTTTCTTCGCGCTGAGATGCTTCTCTGTGCTATGTTCAACACCGAGAGTCGAAAATCGAACAGTGTTTTTGCTTCGCGCTGAGATGCACTCTGTTGGGTTCTCTGTGCTATGTTCAACACCGAGAGTCGAAAATTGAACAGTGTTTTTGCTTCGCGCTGAGATGCACTCTGTTGGGTTCTCTGTGCTATGTTCAACACCGAGAGTCGAAAATCGAACAGTGTTTTTGCTTTGCGCTGAGATGCACTCTATCGGATTCTCTGTGCTATGTTCAACACCGAGAGTCGAAAATCGAACAGTGTTTTTGCTTCGCGCTGAGATGCACTCTGTTGGGTTCTCTGTGCTACGTTCAACACTTAGAGTTGAAAATCGAACAGTGTTTTTTCTTCGCACTGAGATGCACTCTGTTCGATTCTCTGTGTTATGTTCAACACAGAGAGTCGAAAATCGAACAGTGTTTTGCTTCGCGCTGAGATGCACTCTGTTGGGTTCTCTGTGCTATGTTCAACACCTAGAGTTGAAAATCGAACAGTGTTTTTTCTTCGCGCTGAGATGCACTCTGTTGGATTCTCTGTGCTATGTTCAACACCTAGAGTTGAAAATCGAACAGTGTTTTTTCTTCGCGCTGAGATGCACTCTGTTGGATTCTCTGTGCTATGTTCAACACCGAGAGTCGAAAATCGAACAGTGTTTTTGCTTCGCGCTGAGATGCACTCTATTGGATTCTCTGTGCTATGTTCAACACCGAGAGTCGAAAATCGAACAGTGTTTTTGCTTCGCGCTGAGATGCACTCTGTTGGGTTCTCTGTGCTATGTTCAACACCAAGAGTCGAAAATCGAACAGTGTTTTTGCTTCGCGCTGAGATGCACTCTATTGGACTCTTTGTGCTATGTTCAACACTGAGAGTCGAAAATCCAGAGCGCGATAAAATGCCAACGCGATATTATTGGGCATTTTGTAATACTGATTGACTTTATCTTCAAGTATAAACAAGTAATAAAAAGACTCGGACTCGGATCCATGTTAGGGATAGCTCCCTCTGTGAATGCGGTCTTGCGGATGGTACTTTGGACCATATATTCTTCTCCTGCTCCTTGAATACCAAATCTTTCGATCTTTATGAAGAACTTTCCAAGTGTAACATTCCTCTCCCAACTAACTTTCATTCCCTTTTATTTGACTTCTCCCCCAAAATTATTCAAATTTTAACAACTTTTTTAAACGACAATAATCTAAAATTTTAAATACGACTAACCTCACGACTAACAGCATCTGTAAACCTTCCACAAAGTACAAAGTCAACAGCTCGCCGCTGCGCTACCATCTAAACGTGACTCTGGCAGAATAGTCGACATCGGCTCAATTGCCAAAAGCAAAAAAAAAAAGTAATAAAAAGTGAAATGTCTATTTGTAATGTTAAAATGACAGCATTTTACTATATACATAGTATGAAAGTAGATACAGTACCTACATAAAACAAAGAACATTTTTTTTTGTCGCTGTCTGTCTAATTTTCGAAACGGCTGAGCTGATTATGACGGGTCTTTTACTAGCAGAGAGCTGATGTTGTCAATGAGGCTAAACATAGACTTTTATCCTGGAAGCACGTTCCCGTGGGATAATTTCCGACATCCACGCGGACGAAATCGCGGACACAGCTAGTGGAATATCATTTTAGTAGGTACAGTTTTTGCTTAAATTGGTACCGCGGATTCCCAACGTAAAGATACAGAGTAATAAGACTTCTGCCTCTTTGTATCTAATTACGTAAAGTAATACTTAATTTAAACTAGAAATAACAAACCTGTAAGGTCCAACGGGCTTATAGATAGTTGGCACTGTAATTATCGTCTTGGTAACTTTATTAACGTTCGGTTTGGTTGCATCGTCTGGCTTTTGAGTACTCATCTTGGATGAAGCGTCTGTCTTGTTCGCAGTTCCTGTTTTTTCTGGCTCTGAACTTATCGGGAATAAATTTACCGAGCTACGCGAACGGGGTCATAAGTTCACTCCACATCAATATTCAACAAAAGATAAACGAATAGGTAGGTGTGTTTGCTGATAAGTTAATAAATAAAATTACACAATAATAATTTATTTGAAGACACCATTATTGCCAAGTTATGTCAATTATTTGGAATATGTCATTATCAAACGATGTTCAAACATGCAAAAAAGGCTAAGTACATAGAAGTCTGTTCCAAAAATATCTGATAGTGTAAACAAACCTTGTACAGCCGGGTATCCCGTAATATAGCAGTATCAATAATGGCTTTCATTTTGACAGTTCAACAACATTAATTGCGTTACATAAGTTGTGGAGCATACAAATTTTTCGAACATATAAGGCAATATTCGAACATATATGGCAACATTGGCAACGGAATCAACGATTTGGAACTGTGCACCTAGCTTCTGACGTTTCATAAGTGCCCATGTAGGTTTACTCGTATGTGAAATAAAAATATTTTGACTGAATGGATTTAGTAAAATCCATAACTCTTTCGATTCTACCCACTTTTCGTCGAACTCACATGCCATATCGCCAGAGGCGGCCTTAGGGGGTGGCGAACAGGGGGGCGATTCTACTAATTTACAAAGTTACACGTTAAATTGTGTTTCGGCAACAGTGAGATTTCGATCGCAGGTCGATATGTCTTATAAAGTCATTCTGCTATTTTTTAAGCACAAGGGCAACTATACTTAAACCCGATCGCAACTGAGTCGTAACGGGAACATACGGGTGGGCTTCCGGTGTTACCAACATGCCAAATAGTATGTTTTATTATTACCACAAAGAAAAAAGTTGAATCTAAAAATGTCACTAAACACGAATAAATGGCACTAAAGGATTTTCTAATATAAAAAATATCTTGACCATAATTATAGTTTTGTGCTGATATTTTATTGTTACAAAAATAGAACATTTTAACTTACGAATAACAAAAACTCTGAAGAACGTTTCGTTCTACGTCCCTAACTAGCTAAAGCTGTGAAATCAAACCTTTCGGTTATGTTAAAGACTCGAAGGGAACTTCTATTAATCGTATTTTACCTAACCAAATCTGTTTTGATTTAAAAAAAAATACTGTTGACGGTGCAGGTGTTTAATCCCGTTTTAAGTTCGCTTACTCTCGCATAAAGTGGTTTAAAAATCATCGTGAAACGGATTGGAGTTTTTGGTGGCTTGTCAGTTTGACTAGTGATGTTACTACTACTAGTTATAAATCGTCAGGCACTGATTTTCTCAATTTAATTAAAGTTGAATCTAAGGTAGGTACCTCCCTTTAGAGACGTTTCTAGCAGCTTTGTTAGTTAAAAACGAGACATTAAATAATAATTTAAAACGAAAATAATCATAGAAAAATTCAAAATGCGGCATCCGATCAATATTGGGGCTACAATCGACTCTTGCTGTTCGGGGAGCATTTTCTCCTTCTCACATTCCACTGGCAATATGTTAAATAATGACAATATGATGACAAATTACCTACACGTTATCAACTGACTAGTACTTACAGAATAATGCAATGCATAATCACTCTTATTTAAAACATCCGTGATTCAGTTCATCACATTATTCTGACAGATTGTTACACGATATTATTAATATTGAATTATGAATTGGTGTAGTTGAAGACTCCGTGATACTTATCTAAACACGACTACATCGAGTGACATGACAACGCGTGAGAAAATAAATAAATAAAATGATCTCGAGCCTTTAGTTACTCGAGTAACGAGTTAAACAAAATCGAATCGCACCACTATCTGACATAGCTGAAGGACAAGTGTCAACTGTCAAGTGACAGCAACACACTTTATTTACTTTTGTTCAAAGAGTTTTAATTGCTTTAATTAATAGTTTTATTCCTCTTAACATACATATAGAAGCAGCCTATAATGTTCCCACTGCTGGGATACAGGCCTCCTCTCTGTGAGAGGGAGTAGTTAATCCGTTTCTTTCTAATTGCACGAAATTGATATTTCAGTTTTCATGTGTGTATTTGAAGGATTATTATGAAAATTGAATCTTCAAGATGGTACAGCATACTGCAAAATAATGTGCTGTTAACTGTTCAGTAAGATTTCAATACAATGTGTGAAGATGTTGCCCGAGACTGTTCCAGATTTGAAATAACTTATGAATGTTTCCCTTTCTTCAGTAAAACCATCTAGATGCAGTTTGAGGAAAGTGTGTATTGATGATGCAAGAAAGAATTTGAACTGTTTATTCAATATGGAGATCTGGATACAGGAATATTTACATTCCATGGCAATCTGCAAAACAAACACATACTGTCCTGTTCGCAGGGAAAAAACATTATTATATAGTGGGTACCAGCACACTGATGAGAAAAATAATAATATTAGTTAGCCCCTTCTAACATAAATATATATTTTTTCAGGAACATTACTTAGTACACCCGTACATCAATTTCTGCCTCAAGAGTTGCTCGTGCTCGATCTGCTGACTGTTGGCTGTTGTGTACTTATAATGTTCAGCATGCAATATTAATATATAATAGGTGATGAAATACTAAGTATCTACTTCCCAAGTGGTCTGATGTTAAAATTGATATACTTATAGTAATAAAAATGCTTTGTTCCATTATTTGTTTTTTGATTTCATGAACCATTCCAATACTAAATACTTTATTGCATTCCAGAATGTATATGCTTAAGTGGTAAACATTGGATTTAATTACAATAAAATTGTGGACCCTGTCTGGCCCAGCAAAAGAAATATAATAGGTAGAGGAGGACTTATAATCTAACTTATTCTAAAATCAAAATAAATAAAATACATGCTTGGGTATTCTAATTGCGTTTCAGGTATTTATCACTTAAATATTTGCTAATGCTGTAATAACATTTACTTATTAATAGATTTTTTAATTTGTTAGTGAATAGATGGAGTTTATTTTCATTTCTAATTGTTTGGGGTAAATTATTGTATATATGTATTGATATTATCAGAGGGCTTATTGAATGTATTTTTAGGCAGTTTTAGTCGTGTTTTGTATCAGAGTGTGTATCTTGGTTGTATGTCTTCTCGTTGAGTGTGAAATTCTTGGTGTTAATGTGCACAGAGGCGGCGTAAGGCGTGGGCGACGTGGGCGACCGCCTACGGCCTCGCGTACCTAGGGGCCTCGCGCCTCGAAAGCCCGTGAACGCAAATATAGATATAATTAAATACTCATTTAGCAATAAATAATAAACACACCAGTTAACAAGTATCTGACAAAACCTACCAAATTCGTTTTAGAAACATCTATTCTGGCAATATTGTTTTGAACGAAATGTTTCGTTTAGAATATATCATATCGTTACCACATATATACGTATATGGTATGAAATATTATCGTGTGTTCATATTATTCGCAAATTATGGCAATGTGTACAAGTCCATTTAATCATTGCTCTTGACCACTTGCGCACTTTTTGCGACTGGATTAAAAAATGAAAATGTTTAAAAAGGGATTTCATGATTTACAGAATACTGCGAGTGGGTGATAACCGTGACTTCCAACTTTACGAATTATATGAAGAATTACAAACAATGTACCCTTTACCCGACTTCATTAAACTGCTTATTCAATACATAACTGAACATAATTTAAAAGAACCGAATATTTATATTGTCATTCGAATTCTGTTAACAGTACTAAGCTAAGCCTCACCTAAGGAGTTTTACAAAATTAAAACTAATAAAAAATATTTAAGAAGTACAATGGGTCAGGGAAGACTTTCAGCTTTGGCAGTTTTATCTATAGAAGCAAATACAACATCTACTCTGGATTAGGGGGCGTCCATTAATTACGTGAGGCAACAGGCGATTGTAACAGTTTTAGAAAAAAAAAAAAGAAATGAACAACACAGCAATGAATATGTCATGTGATTCTATTTCAGTTTGTGTTGGTACTATCATAAAATTCTCGTTTATGATGAAAGCCGAAGATAAGATTTTTTTTTAAAGTGAGTATCTGCAGGCACGACATTTACCTATATCTTCCAATAGAACAAAATTTGACGCATCGCAGCCGGTACGTGTCAACGTGTTTTTGGTCACTTTGCAGTGCAAACCTGAGGCCCCACTAAGATTTAGCAGTATTTCGTTATGGAGATTGGCTGGTGGTCAGAAGTTTTTCGTGCGTGTGTTTCTTTCGTTTTTAGGGTTCCATACATCAAAAGGAAAAACGGAACCCTTATTGGATCACTTTGTTGTCCGTCCGTCAGTCAAGAATCTTTATCTCACGAAGGCGTCGAGGTATCGAGTTGGAATTAAAAACCAGCCAAGTGCGAGTTGGACTCGCGCACCGAGGGTTCCGTATAAACCTGTAGTGTTTAATACCTCTAGGCATTCATGAGGAAAGGGGTAGTAAGTTTAAAATTATTAAAAATACTTTTACTATATGATGTAACTAAAAATTTACGGTTTTCGCAATTTTACCTTTATCTGTGCTATATATAAGACGTTGCTTCGTACCAAATTTCAAAATTCTAGATCGACTGGAAGTACCCTTTAGGTTTCGATTCCCTTGCGAGTTCCTAAAATATGTGGAAATTTGCAGCATAAACGGCTATATCTTTTGATTGCGTTAGCTTAGTAGTTTGATTTTTTCACAGGTCCAAGGGACAGTAGACTTGAGTATTTGATATAAATTTCAGCTTGATACCTTCACGCGTTCCTGAGAAAAAGGGTCTTGACAGACGGATGGACGGACAACAAAGTGATCCTATAAGGGTTCCGCTTTTTCCTTTTGAGGTGCGGAACCCTAAAAATATATGTATACTTAAATCTATAGGTTCTTGAAGCTGTGAAACGTGAAAAAAAGGGCCGTTTATGCCGCAAAAAAAAGTATATTCCGACACTATCAAAGGAATCAAAATGTATAGGGTAGGGTTAATACGGTATATAATATTCTGAACCTTTTGTCTGGTATAAAAAGTACATTTTACTCAATAATGGACTTCGCAGGTTAACAAATTAGGCCAATGAAATGCTTATTTTTAATGTCAATACATTAATTTGTGCTTATTTGCGTTGGATTTATGCGCTGCGTTTGGCTGGCTTGGCTTTCCGGTGCCGGTTTAACAATCGAGGCGCTACTGTGCTACTTTGTGGCATTCGCATGACCACTAAAAAGTAATATTTTGTAGGATTTGGCCATATTTTAGCAGAAAAACATGTTTTACTTAAGTTATCCCGGCTTTCTCTCCTTAATGCGTCACGTAATTAATGGACGCCCCCTTACGACACATTTATTAAGGAGTTCAGGAAGGCTAAAAGCAGAAAATGTCTGTATCTTTAATTATTTAGTGATAGTTGAGGTAGAATGAATAATTTTAAATAATTACAATAAAGAAGCTTACATTTTTACGAATTAAAATTTTATTAAAAAAAAGTTTTACAAAATCTGTCCTCTTGCGCCGTCCATCAGGGGGCCTCGCAAAATGTATCTTGCCCACATCAAATTTAGGTCTTGCCCCGCCACTGCGTGGGCGCAGAATTGCCATACGGGTAAACGTGAGAAATAACTCCTTTAACTTCTGCACACTTTGTTACAGTCACTTACTAATAATACTACTGTACTAATTAATACTCTGAACTTAAAAGGAAACAGAGCAGTTCCTAGGCCAGTATGTGTCGGGACCACGGCTAAACGATCACTGTCGCTCCATGCGTCCGTATCGAACCCCATACTCAATCCTAGACTCCGCATAACGCTAAACAAAGGCGCTTTGTGTCTCATTTTAAATGCGAACTCATGAAAGATCCGACATATATAAGGTGTATCTATTCATAAACGAAATATTTTAAGAGAAACATCTATATGTGGTAACGAAAAAAATATTTTTATCTAAATGTATTTTTTCAAAATTCAATATTTATAAATTACTTGACGGACATTACAAATACTGGCTCTTTCTTATTTTTATCATCCATTATGCTAGATTCTACGTAATATTTACTATCATTGAAGCGGGCGGCGGAATGGCTGCATGGTAAGACACGGCGCGGCTTTTATGAATGATCAAAAGAGTATAATACCGCACCGCTGCGTGCGCGCCCCATTCCCCCGAACCGTGGCGCGCGCCGTTCCGCACTCGTCAGTTCCTCACGATACACGAGTTGTACCGCACGCGAATTTATTAACACGCGTCGGGCTTCGGGTAAATGCCAAAGCATAGGTTTACCAAGCAGGAGTACCACAATATGGTGGTGTCAGTGATGTGCCACAATAACAAGTATCAAAGGGAGGCAATAACTGTCTATTGTGATGTGATCCCTATGGAACATAAGAAAATTCTCAAATACCGTGAGCAAGTGTAATGTATACCGTGCTCCTACAACAGTAGGTATGTCCACGACTACCTATCTCAGATAAGATGTTGCTCAAATAAATCCATGCTACGCACTTAGCATTCTTTCTTACAGCTGTTCACATCTGTATCTACGAGTTGGTAGTTAGACCAACCGACAATCAGCTGATAGATACGATTCGGCGCATTCCTAACGTAACCAGCGTAATAGTTCTCACCTAGTTTACAGATGTGTCAATACTGTAGATAAAGATTTAATCGTACACAGGTTCCTTTATGTAAACTTTTAAGAAAGGAATTACACGAATCGACGTCCACGCGTAAAGTCGTTAGAGATCAGTCACTTATGCGAATACGATACAAGTTGCACATAACATCTATTTTTTTGTATTTACTTACATGTGTAGATACTGTAGTTTAGGATTTGTTTTAATCGCACCTAGGTGCCTTATTGTAAACCTTTAAGAAGGGTATTTAATAATGTACCTACTTCGGTTAAAGTGGTTTTGTATTTTAAATCCACGTTTAATAACCTTTCAAAATAAAACTAGCTCGAGTTACAAAGTCTACATCAGTTTGTTTATTTATAACATTTTAACGCCTCCTGCATTCTGCGTAGGGATAGGCAGAGGTTTTCGAAAGTCCACTACAGTTCACTAGTGATATTGTTAGCTCCCATGAAATAGGAAGATAGGGCAGGTATTTACGACTGGCACCACACTAACTGTGGATTGCGATAGGTCACCGTCAGGATGTGAATACAATGCTTGCTAACGGTGCTTACCAGAGGCGGCGTAAGGCGTGGGCGACGTGGGCGACCGCCTACGGCCTCGCGTACCTAGGGGCCTCGCGCCTCGAAAGCCCGTGAACGCAAATATAGATATAATTAAATACTCATTTAGCAATAAATAATAAACACACCAGTTAACAAGTATCTGACAAAACCTACCAAATTCGTTTTAGAAACATCTATTCTGGCAATATTGTTTTGAACGAAATGTTTCGTTTAGAATATATCATATCGTTACCACATATATACGTATATGGTATGAAATATTATCGTGTGTTCATATTATTCGCAAATTATGGCAATGTGTACAAGTCCATTTAATCATTGCTCTTGACCACTTGCGCACTTTTTGCGACTGGATTAAAAAATGAAAATGTTTAAAAAGGGATTTCATGATTTACAGAATACTGCGAGTGGGTGATAACCGTGACTTCCAACTTTACGAATTATATGAAGAATTACAAACAATGTACCCTTTACCCGACTTCATTAAACTGCTTATTCAATACATAACTGAACATAATTTAAAAGAACCGAATATTTATATTGTCATTCGAATTCTGTTAACAGTACTAAGCTAAGCCTCACCTAAGGAGTTTTACAAAATTAAAACTAATAAAAAATATTTAAGAAGTACAATGGGTCAGGGAAGACTTTCAGCTTTGGCAGTTTTATCTATAGAAGCAAATACAACATCTACTCTGGATTAGGGGGCGTCCATTAATTACGTGAGGCAACAGGCGATTGTAACAGTTTTAGAAAAAAAAAAAAGAAATGAACAACACAGCAATGAATATGTCATGTGATTCTATTTCAGTTTGTGTTGGTACTATCATAAAATTCTCGTTTATGATGAAAGCCGAAGATAAGATTTTTTTTTAAAGTGAGTATCTGCAGGCACGACATTTACCTATATCTTCCAATAGAACAAAATTTGACGCATCGCAGCCGGTACGTGTCAACGTGTTTTTGGTCACTTTGCAGTGCAAACCTGAGGCCCCACTAAGATTTAGCAGTATTTCGTTATGGAGATTGGCTGGTGGTCAGAAGTTTTTCGTGCGTGTGTTTCTTTCGTTTTTAGGGTTCCATACATCAAAAGGAAAAACGGAACCCTTATTGGATCACTTTGTTGTCCGTCCGTCAGTCAAGAATCTTTATCTCACGAAGGCGTCGAGGTATCGAGTTGGAATTAAAAACCAGCCAAGTGCGAGTTGGACTCGCGCACCGAGGGTTCCGTATAAACCTGTAGTGTTTAATACCTCTAGGCATTCATGAGGAAAGGGGTAGTAAGTTTAAAATTATTAAAAATACTTTTACTATATGATGTAACTAAAAATTTACGGTTTTCGCAATTTTACCTTTATCTGTGCTATATATAAGACGTTGCTTCGTACCAAATTTCAAAATTCTAGATCGACTGGAAGTACCCTTTAGGTTTCGATTCCCTTGCGAGTTCCTAAAATATGTGGAAATTTGCAGCATAAACGGCTATATCTTTTGATTGCGTTAGCTTAGTAGTTTGATTTTTTCACAGGTCCAAGGGACAGTAGACTTGAGTATTTGATATAAATTTCAGCTTGATACCTTCACGCGTTCCTGAGAAAAAGGGTCTTGACAGACGGATGGACGGACAACAAAGTGATCCTATAAGGGTTCCGCTTTTTCCTTTTGAGGTGCGGAACCCTAAAAATATATGTATACTTAAATCTATAGGTTCTTGAAGCTGTGAAACGTGAAAAAAAGGGCCGTTTATGCCGCAAAAAAAAGTATATTCCGACACTATCAAAGGAATCAAAATGTATAGGGTAGGGTTAATACGGTATATAATATTCTGAACCTTTTGTCTGGTATAAAAAGTACATTTTACTCAATAATGGACTTCGCAGGTTAACAAATTAGGCCAATGAAATGCTTATTTTTAATGTCAATACATTAATTTGTGCTTATTTGCGTTGGATTTATGCGCTGCGTTTGGCTGGCTTGGCTTTCCGGTGCCGGTTTAACAATCGAGGCGCTACTGTGCTACTTTGTGGCATTCGCATGACCACTAAAAAGTAATATTTTGTAGGATTTGGCCATATTTTAGCAGAAAAACATGTTTTACTTAAGTTATCCCGGCTTTCTCTCCTTAATGCGTCACGTAATTAATGGACGCCCCCTTACGACACATTTATTAAGGAGTTCAGGAAGGCTAAAAGCAGAAAATGTCTGTATCTTTAATTATTTAGTGATAGTTGAGGTAGAATGAATAATTTTAAATAATTACAATAAAGAAGCTTACATTTTTACGAATTAAAATTTTATTAAAAAAAAGTTTTACAAAATCTGTCCTCTTGCGCCGTCCATCAGGGGGCCTCGCAAAATGTATCTTGCCCACATCAAATTTAGGTCTTGCCCCGCCACTGAATGTGCAAATTTGCATATTTCAAGTATAGTGACAGAGTTAAAATATTTAGCTTTGTAAAATGCGGTTTGCAGCTATCTATCTGTTGTATATTTACTATGATATGGGCAAATTTCGTTTGAATGGTAAACAGTGTTGGTGCATCTGTACTGTTTCCCCACATTATTATGTCGTAACTAAGCTATGCATATACATAGGCGTAATATGTTACAAGGGCTGTCTGTAAATTTGTGGTGTTTTTAACTACCAAATACCTGATATTCCATTATAATCTATCTTTACTAATATTAAAGCTGTAATTTGTTTGTTTGGTTGAACGCGGTAATCTCAGGAACTGCTGGTCCGAATTGAACAATTCTTTTTGTGTTGGGAAGCCAATTTATTGAGGAAGGCTATAGGCTATATAACATCACGCTACAATTAAAATGAGCGGAGCAGCAATGAAAAATGGACGAAAACTGACAGGCAGTGGGATGCGACGGGAAGAGCATTATTGCATACTCGTGACGCAAAATTTCTTCCTCTTACCTTTCCAACATCACCCACATGGGCAAGTTCAACGAAATCTGTATAAAACATTATATTTTTAGGAAAAAAACGAAAGCAATCCCAGATCGATGCGATAAAAGTTGCATTTTACTGACTTTTGTTCAACCGCAAATTTTGACAGATGAACTGCCGAAGTTCAGCGTTGTTTCGATTCTAACGAGTGTCAAAATAATAGCAGAATGTGACTAAACGTCACGCTCTTGTGCGATGTTGTTAGCAGAATAGATTTTTACATTGTTTCGATCGATCGTTGGCGTCAATTACAACATAATCGCAGTTGGATTGTTGTTCATTAGTAGAATGAGAAAATGCTTAAAAGTCGTGATTCAGTCGTGGATCTATTGCGATTTGTGCACAATTTTGTTAGTAGAATCGGCCCCCAGGGCAATCGTCCGGGGCCTCGCTCTTGCAGGGGCCTCGCGCAACAACTTAAACAAATTATAAAAATACCGTTTTTTTTTTAAATTAAAAAAAAAAAACTTGATTTTGAACCTTAATTATTTATTAAGATTACAACATAACAGTAAATTAAAATAAAGTTAACTAATTCATTAATTCAAAACATAATTGAAAAAACCATTATGTAGTATTTGAATATCGCGGCTCGAAACACTTGAAGATCCGTTTTTTAATCGCATAGCACTCGGGTCAGCTGAGGAGTCGGTCAGGACATAATATTCTGTTCCTTTATCGCTCGGAGAATCCCCGTGTTTTATTTCGTTCGTCGACTCTTGTCACCTTGGAATTATTTTGCTTGCAGTATGAGTTACAAAATCGTTACTGTATCGTACATATCTTTCAATTTTATTGAATACTGGCTTCTGCCCAAGACTTCGTCCGCGTCAAATTTCTTGCACCCCCGATCTATCCCTTCGCACCGAATCGCCTACCCAAGCAAGTTAAGTTATGAATATGAAGACCTCTTCATATTCGTAACTTTTTTATTTTTGCTTGGCTCCTAAAGGTCCTAGCGTGATTTGATATAGCCTACAGCTGTCCTCGATAACTGGGCTATCAAACACTAAAATATTTTTTCCATTCGAACCAGTAGTTCCTGAGGTTAGCTCGTTCAACCAAACAAAGAAAAAACTCTACAGCTTTATAATATCAGTATAGATCTGACGCTCATTCTGTAACATCCGAAAACCTTTTTTGGATATGTAAGGAAAACATTATTTATATCTTACGAAAAACAGTCTTTCATAGGCCCCAAGGGATTGTCCCCAATAGCGGTTGGCCTTTTTTACGTAAAATAATAAATTAAATATATGCAGATTGCGACTCTTGTATGGTAGTCCATAACGACGTGTGGAGTGGGCGCCTCAATATGTATGGCGATATGATATCGCCATACATACTGTATGTCGAAGCTCCAGGAGGGTCGAGGTCGCCGGAATTACGTTTTCACTAAAGTAGACCCTACAGGAAAGTCGCTGACATTATGTTTAAGGACATGTGAAAAGAAGTAAAAAAAGTGTTTTCAGGGGATCCTGTCGCTACAATTAGTATCTCTCATAAATAAGGATTATGTAGGTACAGAGGGGTAATTGCGGAACTTTTTATCGGTAGGAATTGGTTTAATATTCATAGTTAAACAACATTCATTGCGTTGTTTACGTTGCTGAGCCGACAATTTATTCGAACAAATGACGCAATGGTTTAGAAATAATCTTCAATCCCATTCAGATTCTGATAAATTGTGCGTTTCGCAATTAGGGTTCAGGACTGTAACAAATGTCGAGGGATAAAGCTCAAGTCACATTTATCGAGAGGAGAGTGAGATTACCCCCAACCAGTTTGGGTTTGTACCAGGTTGAGGAATAATGGACCCACGGACGCCACTTTTGCACTCCGCCAGTGTTCATTACTCTAAAGAAAGCGTAGGATAGCGTACCTTGGGATGTGTTGTGGTGGGCCTTGAAAGAGAAAGGGTTGCCCGGGAAGTATTTAGACTTCATTCGTACTATGTACACTCTCTATCTATGTTCAATCTCGTACCTACGTCCGGCCGGCTTCTGGCAATACCGACGAATTCAATGTGGCCCTACGATTGCACTTTACGGCTTTAAGTCCTTGCCTCGTCCTGTTGATCATGGACGCTCTGACGTCGGACCTCTTCCTTGAGGCACCTTGGTGCATGCATTGTGTCTAACATCCAGCCCATATTGGAGAAGTGGCAACAGAAGCTAGAGCCATAGAGCTTGATAGTGCGCTTCTCCTAGTCTGCTCCGACTTTCGGTATCTCGGTTCACTAGTGCAAAGGGATGACGAGAAAGATCAGACAGTTAAGCACAGAATTAACACTGTATGAATTAAATGGCGGCTGGTCATGGTAACAATCTGCAACTCACATTCCTCTTAGACTTAAGTGGAAGATATTTATCAAACCACGGTTAGACCTGCGGTCTTGTTTGGTTTAGAATGTTGGGTCACAAAAGGGACGAATGAAGGGCATGCAGCTGAGATGAGAATATTAAGAGGGATGTGTAGTGTAACACGCGAATTGATAGATTAAAGAAATGAGTACACAAGAGGAAGTCTGAAAGTGGCATCGATAACTGAAAAGTTGTGGGGAAATTGTTTGTCATGGTATGGGTACGTGATACGGAGGAATGATGAAAATGTCGTGAGAAATTTTGAGTATGAATGTGCATGGGTATAAGAGTAGGGGGAGACCAAAGAAACGATGGATGTACTGTGTGAATGATGATATTTTTAGAAAGTGGGTGAGTAGGTGGGTGAGGGCTTTCAGGCTCGATACATTTTTGAGTCCCGGGAAAAAAAGTCGAGACTAGACGGGGTCTCAAAAATCCCGGGAAAAACGAGACTTTCGAGACTATTTCAAAAGTAGGTTTCATATTAGTCAAATATCTTATTTTCAATCGAAACAAGAAAGTACGTACGTAGTTTTCAAGCACGTTATTAAAGATACCTATAGTCACAACTTAGAAAGCCCCTGAGCATTATTGGGACTGGACCGGTCATGTCTGCCGCATATTAGATGACAAACGGGCTAAGGGAACCACGCTATCGTGACAGGCCGAGACGAAGATGGTGAGACGAACTTGACTTTTACCGTAACGACTGACCAGTCGTAGCACCAGCAAATAACTGTGTCGTCTATTTGAACTAACATATATTTAGTAAAGTATCCGCTGTTAAAAGAGTAGCAAAATAATAATATCGAAATATTTTAATTCACATAAACTTGGGCACTTACGAAACATCCCCAAGCTAGGTGTTGGCGGTTCCGTCACTATATCGGTGTTGCCGGGACGCGCTAGCACTAGGGCGAGCCTGATGCTTCGTCATGGCGAGATGTACAGGGCTGCGCTCCGCCAGACCCTAGTCCGGTGGAGTGGGAACAGGAGTGGAAAAGGAGAGGGAGGATAAAACCTCCCTTCTAATCCGCAGCAGAGTTACCGGGCGTCGAAGCGCGCAGAACGATCTTCGGCCGTCTAAGTAGGAGGCCTACAGGTAACAGACTTGGGGAGTTTGTTGTCTGAACAGTGAGACGGTGGCACGCCATGTTTTCCGCATGCCTTTCTCTAGAAAAATTGGTGACGGGATCCGTGTGATTTCATGCGGGTTAATACCTGGCCGGGGGAGCGTGATGAAATGCGTAAGCACTCCAGTACCCTGGCTAATGGTAGCAGTAGAACACCGGATGGTTTTAGTAAGCTAGAGTCTGACAGACAGCTCCACCCACCCCAGGGTGGAGGACATCCAAACGATAAAAAACGGCGGTTCACCTACACAGACTTTCTATGGTCTTGATTTCAATTAATTTAAGTTCTCTGTGGAACTCTTCCTCTTCGAATTTCTTTTAGTTTTTTGTACTAATTACTACGCACTTCACAAACTCGTAGTATCCGTGTCATTCTTGAACAAGGATATTCAACCTCCACAGATTGTATCAAACTCTTAGTTACACTGTTGGTTACATAGGTATATTATTTAATAATGTTATGTTCATTATGAAACTAAAGTCTCGAAAGTCTCGTTATTCCCGAGACCAAATCCTTTAGTCTCGAGTCTCGAAAATACCAAAAAATCGTCGGGGCTCTCGAAATTTTCGAGACCGAGATTCCCGGGATGAAAGCCCTAGTGACTACCGAGACGACGACTAATAGAGAAGTGTGGAAGGCAAAGATAAGTATGTTGCGCCGACCCCAAATAAATTTGGATAAGGGCAGGAGAATGATAAATTTGTTTACAAAAACAATATCGACGAAAATTTAAATGAGCTTTCGGTGATTCGAAAAATGAGAATTTGGTGTTTAATTATTCAACTAGGTAATCAAATCATAGCAATCTACGTGACACTACAAATTGGCTTTTACAGATACGGTTTCTGACCCTTTTGTTTACCTACATTTCCCCAATCAATATTTTTGGAACTGACCATAGATATGTTTATGAAGGATTCAATACTTAGGTACGTTTCCATGCCTATTGACTTCTCCAAAAATGTAATAACACCTAGGTACAAATCAAGAGTTGGAATTCTATTGATAAATAGTCCGAATGGTTATTTTGCCTGTTTTCAAAGTCCTCGATAAACTCTCAATGGTTACCTATTAATAGTACGAGTTATCAATTTGTGATAGGTCAATAACGGAGTTGTTCATCGTGAATGTGTGGAACCAAATCCACCCTGTATGTATGTAGGTAGGTATACTATATACATAGTTGAACGAAGTCTCATTTATAAAAAAAAGGTCGTATAACTGACTGGCCAACGGTTTGAGTTCGTCCCAAGCGCGCCTGCTAAGATCTGAAATGCCATATTACTAATACTGACTTACAAGTCTGATACGCCACGGAGGCGGAGCGGGGCGGAGGACATTTTTATCTATTTGTATGTCATCTTATAAAATCCTGCAAGTTGTTAAAAGTCGTATCTTTATTTTTCTCTCTTTACCTGAACAGCATATTTGTACAGCTTATTATATCCAGCTGAACGACAACCACAAGTGAGCTGCTAAAGAGCCTGTTTATGTTACTGAACCATGCAGGCACCCCCAATAACCGGTCGTGCGTCTCGCTCGGTTCCGCGCGTTCGATTCAAAGTAAATAAAAAGTAAAAAAAAGAAAAATTAAAGTAAATGTCGTGAGGATGTTGCTACATGAATAAACATCAAAAAATTACATTCAATGGCAACTGATTACTTATGATTCAACGAGTGCACACGCGGACATTTGGACCGTTTTTGCTTATGATCCCCCGGGGGCTCATAAGGACGTTTGAGAGGATAAATGTGGTGGTAGGTCAAGTGTGGTTTAAGAACTTTATTATTCCTCATTAAGAATTAACAATAATTCACTTACTGAGAAACTAAATTAACATAAAATGGTTTTGAGCGTACAAAAACGACGTAAAAGTAAAATATGAAGGTAGTGATATAAAATTCAAGTAAACAACTAATCACCAACCGAGTAAACACGGATATAGAGTAAAAGTTGATGTACTACTAGATGTGGCATACATGGCAGCGTACTTTCTAATAATGTGTTTCTTTTTTTATTTATTTTTTATTGTTTTTATGTTTTATTTGGTTGCATGAACCCTTGCTATTTTTTTTTAAATATAGGTTTTTTTTATACATTTTTTTTTATATTCTTATTATTTTTACTGACACAATATATAGGATTTAAGTTTATTTTTAAAACAAGACATACTTTTCGCTTCTTTTATTTCCATCGGTATTTTATTATACATGCTGACACCTTCAAATTCTATATTTCTTTTCCCAGTTCAGGTTCCAATTAACAGTTCTGGGAGGACGTGTTACTAAGAAATTGGAGTTTCGTAGTTTAATTTTGTGGACTTGACATTTTTTTGTGAAATTTAGGGTTGTATGGATATCTTTGTGTAATATTTTGCGTATTAGTATACATGTATAATACATATATGTTTGGGAAATGTTCATTATTTTTGTATCTTCGTATATTTTCTGTGTTGACGTTCGAAACTTGAAATTAAATAATATTTTGATTAATCTGTTTTGTGTTGTTTGTAAAGTTTCTAGATTAGATTTGGCTGCGGCTCCCCAGATTTCTATTAGGTAGTCTATATGTGGTTTAACTAAAGAATTATAAATTATGAATCGAACTTTCCGAGGAAGGCATTTATTTATATTATGAAGAGCTCCTGTCAGTGACAAAAGTTTACATCTGATTTTCTCAATGTGAGGCTTCCAACTCAGATAGTTATCTAAAATTAAACCTAAATATTTTTCTTTAGTTTTTCTTTGGATGAATTGATCATTTATTTTGAGTTGTATATCATGGCTTATTTTTTTGTTTTTGGGGGCAATCACGACATAGTTGGTTTTTGTGGTATTGATAGTTAGAAGATTTGATTGGAACCAGTCATTTAGTGAATTCAAATCATGTTGAATACAAGGTACCATAGCTTCGATTGAATGCCCAAAGTAAAAAAGACTTGTATCATCAGCGTAAAGCGAGATGTCGCCTTTGAGGCCTATCTTAGATATGTCATTAATATAAATTAGGAATAATAATGGCCCCAGAATTGAACCTTGAGGTACACCGAAAGTGATAGGAAGTGAACTACTCTGATATTTACCTATTTTGACAATTTGCAAACGATTTTGCAGGTATGACTTAAAAATCTGGAGTGCCTGGCCTGTGACACCGATGTCAGACAGCTTTTGTAATAACAGGTCGGGACTAATAGTATCAAAAGCTTTTTTGAGGTCAATGAAAATACCTAAACCTACTTGCTTTTGATCAATTTTGTTTTTTATTTTAGTTATAAGATCAATAGTTGCCGAAAGAGTATTTGAGTGAGGTCGAAAACCGTATTGTTTTTGATATAAAAAGTTTTTTGATTTAAGAAATGTATCTAAACGGTTATACAAGATTTTCTCGAAGATTTTTGAGATAACAGGAAGGACTGATATAGGGCGATAGTTACAAGGATCAGACTTACTTCCAGACTTGTGAATAGGGATAACTTTCGCAATTTTTAACCCATCAGGAAAAATACCTCGATCCAAACAAAGATTTATACAGGCTGTAAGTTCATTTGCAATTAACTTTTTAACACATATTAAAGACTTAGTACTAATACCATCAATGCCAGAACTAGTATTTGGATCTAAATTATCAATAATTTTAATAACTTCATCCGTGGTTGCTGGTATTAAACAATTTAGTTCTGTTGAGTCACGTGTTACAGGTTCTTGAGCTTGGTTTCCAGTTAACTCGTCACTGATAAGGTTTGCTAGTGATGACCCGATAGTTGAAAAGTAAGAGTTGAACCTTTCACATATTTCCTTTTGATCTGTAATAGTACCATTGTCAGTCTCGAGTTTATCTGGTCCTGTCCTTTGTCTGCTTTTATTTGCGGATAAATCATTTATCAGTTTCCACATTTTCCGTGGTTTTGCCATGCAGTCCTTAAAACATTTATAGTAATATGTATTTTTTATCTTTTGTATATTGTGCGCTACTCTAGCTTTTGTTTTGTCAAATTCCGTTCGTAATGCCGTGTCTGGTGTATTTGATTTGCATTTTTCCCATAATATGTTCCGCTTGTTAATATCATGTATGATTTCTTTTTTTATCCAATCTTGCCGTGGAGGGTTCAAAACTTTTATTTTAGAAATTTTGCTCTTTGATAAACAGGACTGTAATTTGTTAGCCAATCTCTCATAAATGGGTTCATCATCGTTTGCATGGTTTATAATGTCTTCAAAGCTCTTATATAGTTTTGGGTAATCCAATGCCGTATATTCCATTTTCATAAGGGGGGGAGGGGCATACTATTTAATTTCTAAAAATATTTGCTTATGGTTGGACATCGCAGATTCAATCATGGCCAAATGAAAGTTATTTTCCTGTAGGTTGCACGAGACATGATCTAATATAGTTTTGGTCGAGATAGTTTCACGGGTACAATATTTGTGATCAATTTTGTTTAGAATTTTGAAGTTACTTTCTTTCAGTGTGTTCCTGTAGTTACGAATGGCTCGGTCTGGGTTCAGCAAGTCAAGGTTAAAATCGCCAAATACTATCGCTCTTTTCTTCTTCTGTAATTGTTGCGAATAAATTTGAAGGAAGTTTTCCACATTGCTTTTGTCTGGTTTGTATATGGCACCAATGCTCAAAGATAACTTTTTTACATAAATCCAGAGGTAATGAGTGTCGTCTATACAATGTTCTTCTATAAGATGGTGTTTTAGGTTGTTGTGGACGAATATTGAGACCCCGCCTCCTCTTTTATTTTGTCTAAAGTTATAATAATGGGTGTAGCATGGAATTTGAAGTCTTCTTACCTCGTCATCACTTTTGATCCATGTCTCAGAAAGTACAATAATGTGCGTGGTTGCTTGTAAAGATGCGATAATAAATTTTAGCTCATCGAATTTAAAATTTTAGAGATTTTTTTGTTGGGACGATATCAGTGTAATTATTGGTAATTTGGTATGTTATTTTCTCTGAGCAGGAAGTTAGTTTTTTGAAGTTGTTGACACAGTCGACGGTACTTGTTCGGTTGTCGAGATGATTTTAGGTACTCCTTTAATGTACTTAATGATTAGGTTATTTTCCCCAACAGAAGTGCGTTTTTGCAGCTCGTCTTTCAGATTTTGCATATATTTACGCTGATATGGTGTTTGGTCGGAATAAATTTTTATGTTCTCGATGTTCAGGTTATGTTTGTTCCGCAATATAGCTTTCGCTGTGTCCTCTGATGAAAAAAATACTTTAATGGATCGCGAATGGTCGGGCTTATATTTACCAAGACGCATTATTTTCTCATGTTGGGGGCAGTCATTGTAAGCAAGTTTCATTATTCTGGTAATTTCAGTCTTTTCGTATTCTTGGCGTTCAGTTGTTGATTTGTTAATAGGTTCAGCGATACCAGAAACTATAACATTTTTAGCTCGCATATTTCCTTGATTTCGTGTGCAAAATCTTCATATGTCATATGCGCTTGGTCTGAAGTCGATGGTCAAGTTGCGTTGTAATTATAGAAACGTATCTACATATTTAATTATCATATGAGAAAACAAAGAATGAAAGTTGTTTATAGCTGCACAATCACAATAAAAAATAAAGGTATGTTTAAAAAACAAACAATACGTATAAAATTACCTGACTCCACTCCACCACTCAAAAAGTGGTACTTAGTACCATTTTTTTTGTATCCTCTTGTTTGCTATGTGCATGAGGCCGAGAACGGAGGGTTATGTACAAGTGAAACCCCACGGTTGCTACCACTACCTAAACTATGAAAAGTAAACATATTCAAACTACTTTCTGAAACTATTAAGGTTTCATTTTACTCGAACCTTCGTCTGTGTTGCTGTACGTTTGTGCACGTTATTGTATGTTGTCGAATAATATAAAGTTGAAAAAAATTGCTCAAAGATGATTCTATATAAGCAGGTAGGAACTTACACTCTGCATAAACCTGGTTTACAGCCTGGAAGTCTTCCATTCGAGCTAGCAGGATGGTAGTCTTCACGACGGTCTCGAGGCAAGCGCCGCCGGCCGCCAGCACGTGCATCAGGTTAATGAGCGCTTGTCGTGCTTGCGCTTCGGCACCTCCACACACCAACTGTGCCTGAAGGTCCATGCCTAGTACCCCAGACACATAAAGTGTTCTCTCCGCTAATATGGCTTGGCTGAAATCGACAGAATAATAAAATTGACAATTGCTCAGTTCGTCGCATAAACGCTCAATTTATCCAAACAAGATTTTGTTGTAGATTTTAGCGGAAACTTAATTTTTTTAGAGAAAAACACAAGTACCTACTGTATTTCATAGACTTCTTTCATCATTCTCCTGCTCTTATTTCAATTTATTTGGGGTCAGCGCAGCGTGTCTTTTCCTTCTATACCTCAATATTAGTCGTCATCTTGGTTGTACCAGGCCCGGAATTAGGAACCCAGGGCCCCTAGGCAGTTGCCATTTTAGATTTCCCTAAACCATTTTAGAAATTTAGGTAATAAAATGCACTAGTAAAGATAATGTATTTTAATTACTATAATTAGACATTATTTATTAACCATAAATACATATCAGAGTAGGTACCTATGCAGTCTATGTATGCCTATTGGCGTCAACGATCGTCATAAATCGACGTTTCTAAACAAAGACATTTCGTTCCTCGTATTCCAGTTACTGACTTGAACCAACTTAAATTGTTGAAACAACTTATTAATACTTAGTACTTTTGAAATCAAAATGCCTAATTGTTTTTTTTTTTGCATAGTTAGAAAGGTAATCTTTCTAATAGAATTTTAAAAGCTAGAGCGAGTGGAAGGAGCTCGAAAATGTTTGCACCTCGGAAAATGTTTTAGAATTGCTATGTAGACCTAAAAAAACATTGGAGGTAAAAGAAACTGTGATGCAGGGGCGAGAGTAGCGAGCTCGGAAATACACGCTTCGGAGAAGTCAGAATATTTCATTTAATATCCTCCGTGTGCTAAGTAAAGGTATTTAGGTATATGATATGACCACCGCAATTGCTATCCAGCCCTGTCCTCCTTCCGTTATATAGGGAAGCTACCTGGTCTGGTTAGCTTTGGGCACCCAAACTGGCTGGGACCCCAGGCACACGTCTTATCTGCCTAGGCGTAAATCCGGGGCTGGAACTACCCAGCTATATGAAAGGCAACTATCCCTTTCAGCCAAATTATCTATCACACAGTCCATTCATCATTTCTTTGTGTTTATCTACCTCTTTATCTAATACGCACTTAATACAGATATTATTGTATGATACCATTTTAAAGAAGGTTATTAGGGTTTTGACTAAATTAACATCGTACCTGTTTATTTAAATAGGTACGACTACCTCACTTATGACAACTTAAATGATCTAAAAACAACAAACCTGTAAGGTCCAACGGGTTTATATACATCTGGCGATGTGATGATTGTCTTGGTAACTTGGTGATAATTCATTTTGGTTGAATCATCGGGCTTCAACGTATTTATCTTCGACAAAACGTGAAGGTTCCGCCTAGGCAAATATTTTCGAACTCTGCACGCAGTGAGAATAATGCACGTTTCACACTACGCGACACTTGAATCCATTGCCCAACAAAAGCGCACTATTGGATGTTCAAGGATTGGATCAACGCCGAGAGCACATCCACGTGTCGCGTAGCTTCAGTTGATAAGGGCATTATTACAGATGTGAAAGTAGGATCCTATTGCGTAACACACTTTCAACCACAATCTTAATCACTAAGAAGGATATTTCTAATCCATTGCTTCATACTTTCGAAATTAGTAGCTCAACAACGTAAAGAACGCAATGAATATTGTTGAACTGACAAAATGAAAGGCTTTGATACGGTTAGTGTGTTACGTAATTGCCCTGCAGCTTAACACTTATTTACTCCCCATAAAGGATGAGCCTTAAAAAATGAGCACTACCTATGTAAGGGATACTAAAGGCAATAAGTACCTACCTAGAAAACGACCATGCCCACCATACTATACGCTCAGAAACCAATGTCATTCAATCTGGATGGCTGGAAATATCACGTCACGGCTCTCTCGCCTTCTGGTTCATCAGTGACATAGATTCCCTTCGGATGAAACCTATGAGCCTTACTGGAAGCAGCTGATCCGCAAAAAATTGCAGCCGTCAGCCGTGTTTATTGTGGTAACCAAGTACTCATGTCGACAACACGGTGCAGCAAACAACGGAGGAGTTCCTGCCAGGGCAGTGAAGCGCCGTGTTCTTTTCGCCGCAGGTTGTCTCTCACTCTCGGTCGTGGTTCAGGCCATGGTCCTGAGGAAAGAGAGCGTGTGGGGCGCCATCGCCTCCTTCTGCGAGGGAGTTCGCAAAGGGCTTAACGGTAGGCAGAAACTACAACCTCTCCCGTGATTCACAGCAGACGCATCACGCACCGGAGGGTGTAAAAAAAGATTTCTGGGCGCCATAATCGATGGTCTGAAAGCGGCGGACTTAGAGAGTCAATCACGCCAACAGACACTCACCCGAGACGGGTGAGTATCGAGTACAGCGCACGCCTCTTGAGGCGAACGGAAGGAGCCAGTATATCGTTCAGTGTATATCTAAGTTTTAGAGAAAATCGGCTGATTGACTATACATAAACAAAGGAGGATATAACTAATTGGCTCCCCACAAATCACAACATACGGACACCATGATTAGAATCAGGTGGCGTCAACTCCTACGGTGGTGACGGCTCACGGTACGATTTAACAGGCAGTTCGGCTTAGTATCAGGATAAACTCTTCATTATTTAAGTACCTACAAGATTTTACGGTCTTAGATTTATTAGGTACCTTTTTAAGGTATGTTTTGCTGAACATTTAGATTTGTAAGTAAAGGTTCGTAAGTATTCAAGACGGGCGTGGTGTATTCGCTCAGAATACCCGCTATCTTTTACTAGAGTTATTTCTGCTTGCTTTTACCAGGTCAATCGCAAGCAGTTCTGTGACTGGTTGACAATACACAGAACATATGGTTGGAGAAGAAACATGAAATCTAGAAAATATCTAGTTATAGATATCAGGTGTCGAGGTAGAGTATGTATAGGTGCACAAGGAAAAGTTTTCTGGTAGATACTTTCTCGCCCTCTGAGCTGATCAAACGGATGATTAAACAGGATATGTCGATGATACGCTACGCTACTCGTTTGATAAATAAAATCAATTTACACAATCATGCTAAACACTAATATTGTAAAGGTATTATAAATTCGCCTCTCGGCCCACTGACATGCCTATCGGCTGTCAGTCATTGGCCCAAATGCCTTACACGCGCCGAAACCTTGGAAGTAGTATGTAATTATAAATAATGCACTGTGAGTAGTAGGTTAAATGCTCTAAGGAGTAGGTACACATATGGTAACATCTGACGAATAATAGCCGCGAAGTGTTAGGATCGGCTAAACAAAAACCGTAAATTTTGTAATAACATTGAGAATCACTCATTTCCTTACGAAAACCAATGAAAATGACAAACTAAAACGTAATACTAAAAGAATTAGAGCAAAGAAAATACTATACCTAATATAATACTCCAGATCGTTGATGAAATTTTTTTTTTGAGTTTCAGTTCTATGTATGGGGAACCCCAAATATTGTTGTTTTTTTTCTATTTTTGTGTGAAAATCTTAATGCGGGTTCACAGAATACATCTACTTACCAAGTTTCAACAGCATAGCTCTTATAGTTTCGGAAAAAAGTAGCTGTGACATACTCGGACACACGGACAGACAGACAGACATGACGAATCTATAAGGGTTCCGTTTTTTGCCATTTGGCAACGGAACCCTAAAAACCGAACAACACTGCACGCCCTGGAGATTGAAACCAGGACCCCATGCTCACCAGTTGCGCTTGCGACCACGAGACCAACGGGAGTTTCCAGAGTAGTTATATTAAACCTACATAAGTGAAAAGAGGTAGATTAGATAGGTTCCCTTCACTTCTTTGACGCTAGCGCGGCGCTTCTGCGCCACGGTCAAAGGAAGCAACTTATGCGTGTCTCTTTAGTTAATTAATACATAAAAATACATTCATAGCTCTATGTGCTGGTGTCTGTACGAAAAATCATAAAATTTGGCGAATATCGACAGGCGAGGGTAAAATATAGTTTTTTACGAATTTTCCCAGTCGCCCCCAGATCACAATAAAAAAAAATAAAAATAATAATAAATAAAAAAAATATATAATAAAATGAAAAAATAATATAATAATAATAAAATAATATAATAACAAAATAATAATAAAATAATAAAAAAAAACAAAAAAAAATATAATAATAAAATAATATATAAATAAATAAATAAAATTGGAGTGTCTGTTTTTAATATTAAGATAACCACTTTTTACTAAATGTATATGAATGTATACACGGTACATATACCAAAATAACATTTTTTACAATTTTTGTCTGTCTGTCTGTTTGTTCCGGCTAATCTCTGAAATGGCTGGACCGATTTTGACAGGACTTTCACTGGCAGATAGCTGATGTAACAAGGAGTAACTTAGGCTACTTTTATTTTAGAAAGATTCTTTTATTTTAGAAAAAAATAACTGTCTTCGAAAACTACGGTGACATACGTCATAAACTACGCTGAAATACGTCTCAAAATTCGAAAAACCCTGGTCCTACGAAATAGATCAAAATAATGTACTACAGTATTGTACACCTTAAAAAGGCCTACAAAAATCTCGCAATGGTATATGTCTATCTCTTAGGGATAACCCACAATAACCATTTTTTATCTTTTACTTTTTACGAGAAATAAGGGCTTATTTACGAAGCGATTTTAAGCAATACAGCATTAATCCTTATCCAATTAAGTACATTGTACATTTAATATATATGGCCATTTACAGCATGTAATTTAAATGAATATCTTAGAAGATATTAGAGATTTAAAAAGCGGGTGCAGAGCAGCTGGGGCGGGTCGTGCGTCCGTCCCGTCCATCCGTTGGCAGCGGCCGGGTAGTACAGGATAAGTAGGATTGTAATTCATATTACTTTGGCTTCATAGTAATTGCGAATATCATGTGTGTTCATTATACTCAAAATAAACCTAATAGTATTATTCCAAGTAAGAGACCGCGAAATGGCTTAGATGTTTAGATTTTTGGATGTTTGTTTCTCAATGATGCAATGACGGCCAAACGGATTTAGATCGAATTTGGCACAAAGATATATTATATCATGGATACGTAACAGATAGGATACCTACTTTATCCCGGTAGTAGGTTCTCGGGTGATATTTTCCGACAGCTATACGGGCCAAGCCACTGGCAAAAGTACCTACTATTCCTATAATTATGTTCGGTGTCTGGTAAATGATTGAGTGTCTGTATAGGTAAAATAGGAGCGTTAAGGAAAACCAGGAAGACTTATATTCAACTAAACCAAGCCCTATGTCGCAGTCTTCTTACTCTGAATACTATTACTTTTATTTTAAAAACACCAACACACATGATGTTCTCATAAACTATGAATCCTAAGTAATATGAGTTATAATCCTACTACTAATAATATTATAAATGTGAAAATATGTATGATTGGGTATTTGTTTCTCAATCACGCAAAAATGGCTGAATGGATCTGGATCGAAAATAGCACACAGAGTCTATATTACCTATATAACCTGGAATAACATATTCTTATCGCGGTAGTACGTCCTCTTGCATTAATTTCCGACATCCACGTGGGCGAAGCCGCGGGCAAAAGCTAGTATGCAATAAAATCAAAACCCTCCTTTTTGTAGTCAGGAAATAAATGACAGCACTCAGTACTAACCGAACCCCACTCATAATTTCATCACAAGTTAAAATGTTTACCGCCCAACGAAGTGGGCACGGGTCAGCTAGTTGGTAATAAAATTTCCAGTTGCCACCAGGTGGTGACATTAAAATTATCTATACCATTATTTGTTCATTTCATCACCTGCCTAGCCGTATTTTACGAATTTTATTATTCCTGATTGCCACCTGGAGGCGACTGAGAATATTCGGTTTTTTGAACAGTTCTTAATCCATCTATACAAATAAATAAAATTGGAGTGTCTGTTTTTAATATTAAAATAACTACTTTTTACTAAGTGTGTATGGATGTATACATGGTACATATACCAAAACAACATTTCTTACAATTTTTGTCTGTCTGTCTATTCGTTCCGGCTAATCTCTGAAATGGCTGGACCGATTTTGACGGAACTTTCACTGGCAGATAGCTGATGTAACAAGGAGTAACTTAGGCTACTTTTATTTTAGAAAAAGTAAATAACAGTTTAAAAAAACTAAAAACACGCTGAATTTTGAGACGTATGTCAGCGTAGTTTTCAAAGACAGTTTTTATGAAAAACTTTTTGCTAAATACCACGCGGACGAAGTCACGGGTAACAGCTATTACCTATAATATAACCTGAATTAACACTTCTTACCGCGGTAGTACGTCCTCCTGCGTTAATTTCCGACATCCACGCGGGCGAAGCCGCGGGCAAAAGCTAGTCTCTAATAATATAAAGCTGAATAATTTGTTTGTTGGACCGGACTAATCTCTGGAACAACCAGTTGGATTTGAGAATGTATTTACAAGCAGTTGGTAGGTCAGGTGTTGAGGAAAATTATATGCTGTTAAATCACACTACGGCCCGTAGGGGACGAGCATAACGAAAATAAAATCAGAAAGAATGCCAACGGAAAACGAAACTATATGGCGGGTGGGCGATGCGGTGAATGGGGGCAGAAATACCAAGGGAAGTGGCGGGCAGAAACTAGTCTAGAATTTAGCGATTCTACTAATATTCAAAAGTACATAAGTATCTTTCTTACGGCCGTTTTTCTAAATCGCCAAATAACTATAAAGGCGTACCTACATACGGTATTTGAACTTTTGTACAGATGATAGAGCAGTGGTGGCCCAATGGTATCGGCCTCGACTTACGGTCGTGAGTTCGAAACCAGGCAGGCGCTTTACTGGGTGTAAATAATTTCATCACCGATGCTCTCAAAACGGTGAAGAAAAACATCGTGAGGAAACCGGCATATCCTAGAATCAAAAAATCGAAGACATGTGACATCTATTAACCCACATTGGGCCAGCGTGGTAGAATACGGCTCTCCCTCTCGCCGAGAGGAGGCCTGTGTCCCAGCATTGGGAACAATATAGGCTTATTATGATGACAGATGATTTGGCTAACCTCCTTATTCAGGTGAAAGTAATCATCACATTCACCACACATCCACACACTTTGACATGGCTAGCGACAGATCCGCTGTAACATCTCTGTGAAAACAGCAAATTTGAAATCACGATTGACTCAATGAGACGCCGCGCCGGCGAGTAGTCGCTACGAGGACATAAGGGGAAATAAAACCAGAAGTATTTTTTTGTATGTATTTATATACCTGGGACTTAATTGTAAAACTATTATTTGTGACCAAAATATATACAAGAAGTTACATTAGATAAAACATTGTAAACGAAGTTCATTTATGTAAATAAAAAGGTACCCAACTACAAAATGACAGGCACATACACATGGAGGCTGAGTAATAATTGCTGAATCACCTATTCCGTACTTTCTAATAGGCAGTCGCTAAAATGAACGATTCACATCGGGGCGTTTTAACATTGCTTAGAGTATAAACTACACATTCTTATAAGTAAAAGAAGGTTACACCTTTTTCGAATTTATAGTGAACACCGTATCAAAATCCATTGTTTATCTACATAGTTCTGAAGAACTAAATGACGGTGACGGACGATTTTCACATGAAAATCGTTTCATCAACATACTCGGTTAAGGTTCAATGCAGTGTTTTGAACACGCGTGATTTTTACTTTGCATTCTCAGTGAATTTAAACTAACTCGGTTTGTTTACACTTTCATCAGATTGGAACAGGTAGTACCTCCACTCGGGTTTTGACATTGCTAGCGACAAGTTGGCTGTCAAAACTTTACAAACTTGCCGCAAAATGTACAATTGAAACCATTCTACTAGCACGGTTTTTACGACTACGACAAAACATCCAGATTTGTTTACTTTATGTAATCTTACAACGGATTATAAACATAAACCTTTCGGAATAAATTCTCAAAGTGATGGTGAAAAACGCATCAAAATGTGTTTCGTAGTTTAGACGAACAACCCGATCATAGAGACATAAAAAGTAACTTTAAGGGGAATGCTCCAATGTTTGGAGCATTCCCCTTAACTTATTATAATATGTCATTAGTACAAGGTTAGGGAAACCCACGGCGACGATCTAAATTCTTTTGTTTTATCATATTAAGATGTGGATACCCTTCATACCTTTGGAGTTTCGATATTTTATTTAGTTCGACCCTATAGATAGGTTATACCCTCCTCTCGTGTCATACAATGTTAACAATTAATATTAGGCCGGACACAACACTGTCAATGAATTATCATCAAACACTCCTAATATCGAAGGCTACAATAACTCAACTGGATTAACTACTGGACATACAACACTTTACATATTTCAATGGTCACGGACACTTTCTAATATACATACATTATTAATTATAATTATTAACCAAATAATTGATAATAACGCAATAATGCTTTCGGAAAAAACTTTATTTAAGGTTTTTCCTATAATCTTACAAGAACATTGTACCTACCTATTAATTTTAATATCTTATAATAAAGTATGCTTAGCAGTAAGTTTTAAATGGAACAGGAAGGTAGCAGGACGATAGCCAGAATATTAATTTACTAACAATAGTGTAACTATATCAACAAGAAAAATAATTTCTGTACTTAAGATTTTGACTGATTCTTTCAAGCAGCCAATGTTTTTTCTATAAATGCTTTCATGTCTTTAAGTTCCGCCTCTGAAGAACTATGTGTCAATCCTTGGTATGTTGTAAACTCAACATTTTTCATGAATGTTTTGAGGAATGAGGCTGTCATTTGTCCCCATTTGAATGGAACTACTGGATCGCAGTCACCATGGGCTTGAAATATCTGAAACAAAGACAATTTTTATAAGTACAGATTGTTTAAATTAAGCGGGATCACCGGAGGAAAGGAGATGTTTCATTTTCGGCCATCAGATGTACATTTATCAAAAAAGAGGAAAAAATACTACAAATTAGGGAAAAATATTCCCTGGTTAATTTGCGCCTGATTTGTTGTGTACAAAAAATAATAGTTTTTCAATTATTACCATGTTTTATTCAACATGGCGTTTCGTTTGCTTGCAGACTTAATTCGTTCTGAAATCATGTCTCATCAAATCAATGTTAAGTAGAAAATAATTAAAAAATGTGTGTATTCTTGTAGTGTTAAAAATAAATTACTATTATTCTCTTGTAAATATTTTTGAGTAAACATAATTAAGTGTGACCATTTCAACGTTACAAAAATCTTTAGTCTCCATTCTTGAAGTGTGTTTCTAAACGAATTCAAAATAACCACTTGCTAACTCGTAGGACAAACGTCAAACATTTTTAATTTTTATTTTGTACATAAAAACCATTTGATATTATGAAAAAAATGTTACTTTATTCTATTCATGAGTAATTTACCCAGCTTGGCTAAACGGTACACGTTATGGCCGGAGCCCCATATAAAAATGAAACATCTCCTTTTTATGCCTGATAATAGAAAGATCTGGGAGTCTTTATGCTTGCCACCTCTGAGCATCAGAACCAGATCGGCACCGGGACCGTCTCGCCTACGATTTAGATAAGAGTATTTAAAAAGGGAAAGGAAAAAACGAACTCGGAGGCGGCATGTCAGGACTTCTGCCAATCAACAACAAACATAGTGCGCTGAATATTGGGAGTGGTGACGAAAGTATCCAGACAAAACGAGAAAACGCAGACTCTTTACTGTATCGTCCGGCGCGCTCACTAGGCAGACGCAGACGACCCGGTATGTTACGGCAAAGCATTTGCATTTGTATGAAGCCTTCTCAGTGAAGCATACCACATTTTCTCGCGATATGCTCACATCCCCTTTGTAGTATTCACGAATTGTAAGAGCTTGTGGTATGAGAATTCAAATTCAATTCTGCTGACGAAAATCCTTTGCCATGCACATGCCTCGCCTTGCTGCTTCGTGGGTAAGCCGAGCCTTAAATGAGCCCAAGTTCACGTGGCGTTGAGCATGGAGAATCCAACAGAGAGTATACAGCGCATAGAAACAGGAATGAAGTTCCGCACGCACATACACACTCGTATATAATGGAAAAAGAGACAGAAAAGTCACATATCGCGTTTTCCTTACGTGAAGATTACTGCTAGTCAACAATTACCACAAACCGAGTTAACGAACTTCGTTCCAAAAATTCATTGTTGAATTTAAAACCCCTCAGCGTTAAGCAGCGTAGGGAAAATTCAAGGCGTGACAAAAAATCGCCGCAATAAAAGATCGGGGTTAGTTGCCCATAACGTAAGGTAGACTAAATGCCAAATCTCGTCAGCAGTACGACTTTTGAGTTGCATATTTTTGGTTTATCATACCTAATCGAAGGTGAAATTTAACTATCGTATGTTTTTTGCTATAAAGCCAACTCCATATCAATACCCGATTATCTTGTTTGCTTACAGCGTATGTTAACCTATTTAGGCCAAATAATGCCAAGGGGATTTAAATGCCAATCTTGAAAATTTGGTCATTGTTGCTAACAATGAAGGAAAGAGAGCACGAGGCCGATCGCCAACCAGAGTCTGGTCAAGATAAAGAAGCTACGTCCTCAAGCAAGTTTTAGCAGGTGGTGATGGCAATTTTGGACCGGAGACGACGGAGGCAGGTTAACTGCTAAACGGGATCCAGTGACCACGATCTTCAGTCATTTATAGAGCATAGCAATAGCCTGACACTTCAAAATACACAAAAAAAATCTGGCCGGAAAATCATCGTACATCAGACGACATTCGGGGCCAGTATGTTTTATAAAAAAAACCGGCCAAGTGCGAGTCGAACTCGCGCACCGAGGGTTCCGTACAAACCTGTAGGTATTCACGGTTTATGCATAAGGTTTATGTTTATGAAATTAAATGTTTTTTTTTAAATTTTATATTTGAGTTGATTGTATGAAAGGTAAATTGTGGTTTACGATTTATGACGTATTAAAAAAAAACTACTTACTAGATCTCGTTCAAACCAATTTTCGGTGGAAGTTTACATGGTAATGTACATCATATATTTTTTTTAGTTTTATCATTCTCTTATTTTAGAAGTTACAGGGGGGGCGGGGGGGACACACATTTTACCACTTCGGAAGTGTCTCTCGCGCAAACCATTCAGTTTAGAAAAAAATTAATTGGAAACCTCAATATCATTTTTGAAGACCTATCCATAGATACCCCACACGTATAAGTTTAATGATTTTTTTTTTTTTTACTTTCAGTTCTAAGTATGGGGAACCCCAAAATTTATTGTTTTTTTTTTCTAGTTTTGTGTGAGAATCTTAGTGCGGTTCACAGAATACATCTACTTACTTACTTAGTTTCAACAGCATAGCATAAAATAGAAAAAAAAAAAACAATAAATTTTGGGGTTCCCCATACTTAGAACTGAAAGTCAAAAAAAAAATTTTCATTAAATCTATAAGTGTGGGGTATCTATGGATAGGTCTTCAAAAATGATATTGAGGTTTCCAATAAAAAAAATTCTAAACTGAATAGTTTGAGCGAGAGACACTTCCAAAGTGGTAAAATGTGTGTGTCCCCCCGTAACTTCTAAAATAAGGAAATGATAAAACTAAAAAAAATATATGATGTACATTACTATGTAAACTTCCACCGAAAATTGGTTTGAACGAGATCTAGTAAGTAGTTCTTTTTTAATACGTCAAAAATCGTAAACCACAATTTACCTTTCATTCAGTCAACTCAAATTTAAAAAAAAAAAAACATTTAATTTCATAAACATAAACCTTATGCATAAACCGTGAATACCTGAAGATTTGTACGGAACCCTCGGTGCGCGAGTCCTACTCGCACTTGGCCGGTTTTTGCCATTTGGCAACGGAACCCTAAAAAGACCATGTAAGTAGAGCGGAGTTTATCAGTGTAGGAACCTACCACGATACATGCATAATCAGCCTATATGTTCCTACTGCTGGGACACAGGACTCTACTCTTCGAGAGGGAGCAGGCTATACTCTACTGCGGGCCCTGTGTGGGTTGGTAGATGTTGCACGTCTTCGATTTTTTTGGTTCTAGGACATGGCGGTGTCCTCAGGATGCTTCCTTTACAGTTTTGAGAGCAATAGCAATGAAATTAATTGCAATTGACCTACAACTAGTAAGGCGGGACCGTTACCACTGGGCTGGAACTGCTCTCACACGATACATGATATTGTGCAAATAACCAGGAGAATGACTCTCATCCATACGTGTGGAAAAGATACCTATATCCACGTCACCAAATTTTCATGTTCTAGCGAAATACAGCAAAAAAAAATGTTTACAAAATTGTTTTAATTTAAATTATGTATTCCAGTTATACTCCTTTTGTTCGTTCAAATGTTTAAAATTCAATACTTAAAGGTCCATAGGTTACAACACCAATTTACCTACCTACTTCCATACTAGATACCCCTAACCATTTAATTTCATCAATTGGGGGGAACTTTACTGTCAATTGCTCTCGCTAGAGGGCACCATCGCACTAGATAACAAAAAGGTCATGGTTCCGAATAAAATAAAAATATCTAAATAAATATCTTAGGACAACCAACACACTGTTATCTGATCCCAAACTAGGCAGAGCCTGTACTATGGTAACCAGACAACTGATAAATATACTTAAATATTTCTAAATACATACATATTATAGATAAATTACACCCAGACACAGAACAAATGATTGTGCTCATCACACAAAGATTTGTCCTGGGTGGGAATCGAACCCACGACCTCAGTCTTTGCAGTCAGGGTCACTAACCACTAGACTAACAGGCCAATAATAATAAATAATATTAAATTGTAAAAAAAAACCTCCTATTATAGTATAATCCTACTGATATTTTAAATGTGAAAGTTCTTACTCAATTACCCCAAAAATGGCTTAACGGATAGGGATGAAAGTTGCATTGCTCGCAGATAGTTTTTATTTATATCCTGCACCCTAATTGCGTAACACACTATAAATCAGAATCCCAATCATTTTGAAGATTATTGCTAATCCAATCTTTCAAATCTGCTTAGCAACATAAAAACGCCATTACTGTTGAGGAACTGACAAAATGAAAGCGATTCATACTGATAATGTATTACGCAATTACCCCTTTGATTTAACGCAGAGTATAGTTTTTATTCCGATAGTACATTCCCGTGGATAATTTACGACATCTACTCGTTATAAGGCCACTATTCTTACCGGAGCAGCTACAGTAGAGAACGTGTCGTGTTCCCCGAATCCTAATTATCCAAAATAATTTGCCATTGCAATTATCCAAAATATTTAAGAGTCTGCAATGTCCCCTAAAATTAGCTATTAGAATCACCATCAATAAGTCTCCGAGCCAAACGCAGAATGTGGCAGGAATTCATTTGATCATTCTTAGCTTCATACATGGTCAACTTTATGTCCGTTGCTCAAGAGTATCGACTGCCCTCAACTTACACATACTGGCGGAAAATAATAAATCGCATCATGTCATCTATAGAAATATTAACTTAAATGGAAAAAATAATAGATATTTATTTAATAGATAGAATTCTAAAAAAAATATCCAGGGTATATATTTTGCACAGTACAGCCCCGGTCTCCCCTGTAAGCCAGAAACGTGGGTCGAACGACTGGCTTGCATTGCGGGGTCAAGTGCATACGTTTATTACGCCGATGCATTGACGCCCTTCCGATCAATTTATAAATACGGCTTTTCGGCTTAGGCTATTTGGCACACATAGACGTGGACAGAGATGATGCAAGTCTGGCAAATGAACGAAGACTTTACAACCACAAACAAACAGTTTTTATGACCAAATCCGGGATGGTTAAGTTTTTGTAAATTTAATGTGTAAGAAGCCGTGAAGTACGCGAGAGAACCGTAGGTTTTTACGCGGCTTCACTCAGATAAAATTCGCTTTGCCGATTTTTGAAATGTCATTCGGTTGGTAAAATTACATTAGATATACAACAAGTCCTGGTGATTAACCTGCTCTTCCTGTTGGTAGAATAAATATTGATAACATTAAATGGATACAATACAATGAGTTTGAATATTGGATTATGTTAGGCCCAAAGACCGAAAACGCTCATCGAATTCGCCAAATTAGCGTTTTTTCTTGTGTCCTTGACCGACAACCGGGCACATACAACGCTTTGTAGCATTTCCAAGGAGCCTCAAGGTGAAATTTTGGGTTGTGGCCCTTATAAAAACGCCATAAAGAAAAGCCACGACATGACGCGTCTTTTTTTTTTTTTTTTTTTTTTTTTTCTGGATGGGAAATCATCAAATGACTTCGAGGGCGTGTCAGACTTTTACTGACTAAAACCCACCCGTGTTCCTTCAGTTGCCCATGTGCCAGGGTCACGGTATCTCTTTCGAACAATCTCGCGACCCTGGCAGGCGTCGGTCCTGGCAGACCCCTTCAGTATTGCTGACATCTCTTTGAGGCGCGCGTGGAACACTACGCGCCGTCGACCCGAGCCTGGTCCTTACCGGGCGGCGAGCTACCCATTGCTCGCCGCCCGCAAGCTCGCGCCTACGGTGACCGGGAGTCCGCTATAGACTCCCGACGCCCGGGGCGTCTCCTCCTGCGGCGGCTAGGGACGTGAGGGCGCAGAGATTGCCACTCCCTCACGCGCCCCGCCTCCTCCTTCGCGAGCATTACTGCTTCGCAGAAGGAGGTGACGGCTTCCCATGCCCTCTCGCTCCGTACCATGGCTCGCACCAGGGCCGGACGCGAGAGGTCGCCGCCGCCGATCGCCTCCACGAGGACACGGCGGTGCTGCGCCCAGGCAGGGCACACCTCCACCGTATGCTCCACCGTGTCCTCCAGACGATCCTCGCAATGGAAACACCCGGGCACATGACGCGTCTTAAGCCTTTTGATACAAACCACAACACGACGGAGAACCTGTCGACGGTTATACTGCACTTTCCTGACCTGTGACCGGATCTAGTCGAATGTGCTGATGCCGAAACCAGGCACAGGATGTATAAAATCCAAAAAAAACTGCGACCATTTGTAAATCTATCGTTTTATTTCTTCATTGCCAGAACACGTTGTGAGGAATATAAAAGAACCACGCCCACGACACAATGTCACTTTGTGGTTGTTCTGTGTTTGCCAGAACGCGGTAAAGCCGTTTTTAAAAGGTCCACAACGCGAATTTCACGTGGTGGCTGTTTTAAGACCGCCACGACGAGTTTTTCCTTCAATGAGCGTTTTCAGTCTTTGAATCGTATTTATATACACTAACAAGTACCTATAGTTAGCATTAAATGTGTCTTATCAAGTTCGAAAGGTGCTGATAATACTAAGCTGATAAATGAGGTATCTAAATAAAAACCTCACCGACAATAATTCGACAGTCTTATTGCCAACATTGTATTGTGCTTATTTCAAATTGGGGTTTGTGAATTGTGAGGTCTTGCTTATTCTGTCACACTTTGGATTGCAAACCTGATTTAATTATTGCAAATTGTGTGACCCTGATATAATCAATTTTATATTCGATCTTTTATTATGAATGCGCAATACATTATAGAAGGACAGATTATTGCGACGACAAGAAGCAAAGTTATTTTTCATCAGCCTATTACAAATTGTAATAGGCTGATGAATACCTAATAATTGTAATTTACAATTACAATGTGTAACAAAAAAATTTTTTTTTCAATAACATTGATTTAAATAGCTGATTTCTGTCAATTTGGACCAGCTGAACACGAATATATGAATGAATTTCTTGTAACACGTACCATTTCAAAGTTATGACAAATTTTACTTCCATAAATGAAAAAAGACAGTGTAAAAGTTTCAAATCAAATATAAACATGTTTAGTCACCTGTATTTTGAATTTAAATACAAAAATAGTAGTATTATATACTTGATGATAATCGAATAAGTAATGCAATTAACGTAATATTATATATGTTAGAGAAATTGTGTCACATAGTGTTATCAAGAAAATTGCCTCATGATGTAGATATCTAACACGTCACATTTCTTAGTTATGGTATCTTGATTATTTTCATGTACCCTCAATTATAATACGATTATAAGTTTGAGCGACCAGTAGGAAGGAAACGCAATTTGGTAGTTTTACTTGGATTTTATTGGTAGTGTTGTAATCGTGGTGCCACCGAAGCAAAGAGGCGCTTACCTTAACAACGATACAAAGAAGTTAATACACAATTTTATTTTATTGTAAATCTCAAGTTTTGGTGCTTTTCATAACATTTTAAGTGTTTGATGTTGCTAATATAATTTTGTTTAAAAAAAATTCTCAAATTTTTTAATAGCCATGGAGAAAAGTGTTTGTCGTAAATGCATAAAACATCCAGATAAATTTTGCTATGTTTGTGGGAAATATATTATTAAATCTCAAGGAAGAGTTCCAACTAACAAGGTGAAACAAGCGTACTTGCGTTATTTTGGTTATTCAGTGGTGCAAGACAAAAAGTGGACCCTAAAACTTTTCTGCATTTCGTGTTATGTTGTATTAAATTAGTGGTTTAATGGAAAACCCGTATCTATATATGTTAGCTCTCAACACGAAAATATGTATGTCGAGGAAAAGAAACAGACATTTATCCAACTTTTTTACAAACACCGAGTCACTTTGCTTCTGCAACAATATTAGTGAATTAATGGAAGAACTTGGAATACCTTATGACAAAAACCAATGGAGACTTTTTATTGATGGTTCAAAAACAAGTTTAAAAGCTGTATTACTTCATAATGGTAGCCTATACCAATTGCATACTCAATTGTTTTAAAAGAATCTTATGAAAACATGCAACTAATCTTAGACTTAATCAACTACAAAGAATACAACTGGAAAGTTTGTGCTGATTTGAAAGTTGTTGCCATATTATTTACTTGGACTGCAGGGAGGGTTTACAAAATACTGTTGTTTTCTTTGTTTGTGGGACAGTAGAAACACCAAAAACCATTACAAAGTTAAAGATTGGCCAAAAAGAACTGATTTTGTTTGTGGTAAATCAAATGTTAAATCTGAACCTCTGATTCCACAAGAAAATGTGATTCTTCCGCCTTCACACTCTATAAAACTCGGTTTAATGAAAAATTTCGTTAAGGCTATGGACAAGAATGATAAGGGATTTTTATATTTGAAAAGTGTCTTTCCCAAATAGGGAACATGCAATATTTTTATTTTTGTTTTCACTTTAAAGAATTCCATGTAGAATAGACCACAAATATATTAAAAAATTAAAACATTGTAATTTATCGGAAAAAATGCGGTTTTAAATTGACAGTTTAAATTATCGCGCGAAAACGGGCCTATAGTTCCGATGACGTCATTCATGTCACTGGTCGTACTTGTTCGTCGCTGGCTTTCATACTTTTGCATATTTTTTCGACTTTCGAAATATTTTTTGTAAAAAATTAAAATGGACTATCCATCACTATCCCTGTCTACTTCAACAAAGTTTCGAAATAAATTGTTTTTGAATAGACGTTCTGACCCAAAATTGAGAAAAAAGTGATATCAAGCTGCAAAAAGAAATGAAAATTATTCTCCAAAGACCACTATTCGATGCTGTGAAGAACACTTTGACGTAAGTCATAAGGCGAATCTACTTGTTATATGTCGTGTGTGTTATACGTCATAAGGCGAATATACTTGTTATACGAGTATGCTTAGTTAATCTGCTTGTACGTAAAAACACGTTAGTTACCTACCTAATACTTAAAAAACTTGTCTATAGTAGATTTTTAATTTTACAGTTTGAGATCGACGTCGATAATTGGTGAAAGTTTAAAATGTCTGGAGGAAACCTTTTTCTGAAAAAAGATCTCATGTCAACACTAACTCTTGGTAAATAAATTCCTGGAGTCTGCTTTGATAATCCCAACTATCATTTTTATTTAAAAAACGCAATTAATATTCCCATAAAATAATATTCACTTTTACAACCATAACCTCAACAAGTCGTCGTAACAAGAGTGACGTCACTAAACGCTGATTGGTGTTTTGAAATACGTTTCGTTTCAAGTAATTTTAATACGTAATTATTGTTAAAAATCAACATTATGTAAAATAAAAACATTGCAGTGGCCCTTCTTTTATACTTTTTTAACATTTAAATCATAAAATTTTCATAAATATTATATTTGCATCTTCCCTATTAAGTGATGCTAAATTCCTTCTTTCAGAAGGAATTTTTGTTGGCCCACAAATAAGAAAGCTAATGAAAGACAATGAATTCGATAAAAAATTACCAAGAAAAAACTCGCGGCTTGGTTATCTCTGAAGAAGGTAATACAAGGATTTTTAGGCAATCATAAAGCTGAAAATGCTCATTTTTTAGTTAAAGACTTGTTACGAAAATATAAATCGATGGGGTGTAGAATGTCTTTAAAATACATCTTTTACATTCTCATTTCGACTTTTTTCCTTCTAATCTTAGAATGGTGAGTGACGAACAAGGTGAACGCTTTCACCAAGATTTTAAACGGATAGAAGAGCGTTATCAAGGAAAACGGGATGCCAAAATGTTAGCAGATTACTGTTGGCTTGTTATTCAACAGGATTTTACAGTCCACAAAAGGAAAAGTTAATTTATTGTAATTTTCTTTCTTAACATTTGGCTAATTTTTTTACATACTTAAGTATACCTGAATTATTCTTGTTCACAATATATTTACAAGTATATAGTACTACTTTTTTGTATTTAAATTCAATATACACCTGTATATTGAATTTAAACTGACTGAACATGTTTATATTTGATTTGAAACTTTTACACTGTCTTATTTCATTTATGGAAGTAAAATTTATCATAACTTTGAAATGGTACGTGTTACAAGAAATTCATTCATATATACGTGTTCAGCAGGCCCAAATTGACAGAAATCAGCTAGTAAAATCAATGTTATTGAAAAAAATATATTTTTTGTCACACATTTATTAGAAGATTCGATTCAGGGATCCCGAATCTCGAGGTCCCGGTACCAAAATACGACTGGGATAGTCATATTTTAGTCCTGAAATTTCTGAAAATTAACCGGGAACGATTCAAAAATGCCTGAGAATAAATTGAAAGAATCTCGGGATTTTCGGGATTAATACAAATTTTAAATAAGTCGATAAAAATGTACCGGAAACGCCATTCAACTACAAATTGAGAAATATGCTTGCAGATGAAACGTTGGACATTGCTATTTCTTACTTAGATTTTATTTTCCATTTTAAATAAGTAATTTTTAATTCGTTTGATCAATTTAATCAAAAATACGAGTTCAAACATTGATCTCAGTAACATATAGTTTCCGTTATGGGTTAATCTAAATAGTACTAAGATGATTTTTTGCAAGTTTAATTGTTAACCGATTTCAAAAAAAGGAGGAGGTTATCAATTCGACTGTATTTCTTTTTTTAGTTTTATGGATCTTTTACGGAAGTGCCTAGTTTGTTTATTTTAGAAGAAAGGGCTTAGTACCGATCTGGCATATCGACTCGCCGCCATTTTGATATTTTTTCGAAATCGCGGCGCATGATGAACGTGGTGTGTATGGGTAGAAGACACAAAGACAAAAAATGCCTGCCAGGGTCGCGAGATTTGTTCGAAACAGTTACCGTGGCCTGCGTGCATATAGGCAACTGAAGAAACACGGGTGAATTTTAGTCAGTATAAGTCTGACACGCCCTTCCGCTCCACCCAGAGCGGGAAACGTCGTTTGATGATTTTCCACCCACAATAAAAAAGTCTTAATATGAGTAATGAGTCAAAATCCACAGAATCCACACTATTATTATAAATGCTAAAGTAACTCTGTCTGTCTGGTACCTTTTCACGCCTTAACGGTTGAACACATCTCGATGAAATTTAGCACACAGGTTGAACATAACCTGTGATAGGACATAGTCTTTTTATCTCGGTAGTACGTTCCCATAGGATGATTTCTGCTAAAGCTAATTACAATTAAACTATTTTTGTTTTCGAATGACCGTTAAACTAATTTTTGGTATAGCCGAGAGTGGGTACAGCTGATATTGGAAATTATACGTTTAATTATGTTTTTTTTTAAATTATAATTACTCACTAGGTACCGTTGCTTTTCGCGACTATGAAGTTTTGCTAAATCATTTAATTCAATCATAATATATAATAATAATAAAAGCTTTTATTGATTCCTTACAATTAGCGTACATGCGTTATTAATAAAAACACAAAGTTGGAAATAGACAGAAGAGTAAAGAGCACATGGAATAAATACTGGGCTATGAAAGAAATCTTCAAGAGTAAACTCCCTACTAACTTGAAGACAAAAGCTATGGAGATCTGTTTGATGCCGTGTCTAACATACGCCTGCCAAACTTGGCCACTAACAAAACAATCTCTGCAAAAAATAAGAGTTTGCCAGAGAGCGATAGAGAGAAGTTATACGGGCCATAAACTAAGAGATAGAGTAAAGAACAGCTCAATACGACAAGAAACCAAGGCTAAAGATGTTATCAAACAAACATTAAGATTAAAATGGCGATGGGCTGGACTTCTACAAAGAGTTAGCGATAATAGATGGACAAAAACCATTACAAACTGGTATCCTATCGACAAAAAACGAAAACGTGGTAGACCTAAAAAGAGATGGAGTGATGACATATCAGGCTTAATAGGAAAAACATGGAGCAGACTAGCTAGAGACAGAACAAGATGGAAACAGTTGGAAGAGGCTTTTACCGCACTAGGCGGTCCTTATAATGAAAAAACAGAATAATAAAAAAATAATAAAAAAAAAAAACAACTACTACTAACTATTAAAAATGTATGTACTAACAATCTTAACTGATAATAATTTCAATGTTATAATTATTTATTCGATTCTAGAATTTATTTATTTCTGACATTTCTTAATTCAATCATACTAAAAAGTAAATAGATTCACGTTATTGTACTTACCAGCATATCTGTAGGAGCCTTTACCGCGGCCGGAAAGTGAGCATGTCTAGGCAACCAACACGATAGTGACATGATTCCAGCTAGTGGTTCTGGATACGTCAAACCTGCATGAAGTGCTAATGCCCCTCCTTGAGAAAATCCGCCCAGCAATATCCTATTGGGGAGTATGCCAGCCTGCAATATAAAACCAGTAATAATAAGAGAAACAGAAAAAAATAATTAAGAGACCTAAAGTAACTGCTCTTTTATTTACCTATCTATTTCTTGCTTGTTCTGATGAGCAAGCATGCAACTGATAAGCAGAAAAGGAATAAAAAGGGCTGTGAATAATGTCTCAAATGATGACATTTTTATTAAATGCTGTGTGCCCGATTAGATGGCATTCGCATCGGCAAAAATGACGAACGTCCATACAAACTTTCATACCCTATATGACCCTTTTAAGGTTAAAACGCTTATAAGCACTATATGGAGTCCTCATCATCTCACCTCATCGGGGCGTCATCAACCAGGCTCAAACGTAAGGCTCGCCGTAAGCGGGTGATGAGCCCGCCGCAAGCTCGGTGACAGCTGTTTACTAGCAGTTCCCGAGTCGAGGCGATGTTGTTACAATGCTTATACGTTTGTGTTGCAGTAAGGAGTTTTATAGAAAGCCTCCTAAACAGCTTAAGTTGAAGCATAGCTGATCTCGTGCACATTTACGTGCGGAGATTAATTTTCAAAAATCCGTACTCAGCTCACCTTCACTATATACATATGGAACTGCCAAGCAAAAATTATTAATTTTTCTGGACCTAGTCTAGTGGTTTAGGTTGTGCATTGTCTCTCAGTGAATTACGTTTTTGTTTTGTAAGTATATGTGCCAGGGTTGTCCGGATGTAGGTAGATAATAAAGAAACGTACGAGTATTTTCTGAGTCTGCCATTGTAATAATTATTACTAGCCAGAAAGTTATCACTTATTAGTTTATTACTTTAGAACCATTTATTTATTAACTAGCTTCTGCCCGCGACTTCGTCCGCGTCAAATTTTTGCTCCCGTGACCCTTCGCGTCGCATCGAATTGCCACAGTTTTCGTTCATTTTTCGTTGCTGCTCCAGCCCTTTTAATCGTAGCGTGATGTTATATAGCCTTCCTCAATAAATAGGCTACCCAACACAAAAAGGTTTTTTCATTTCGGACCAGTAGTTCTTGAGATTAGCGCGTTCAACCGAACAAACAAACTCTTCAGCTTTATAATATTAGTATAGATGTTATTTACAAATTTTGAGGCGACACCTAACAATCTCACCTCAAAATTAATTTAGTTAGAATAAAAGGTTTATTTTTTGATTTTCAGTTTCTTTTATCATTGGTTTTATTATTTGGTTTACTTAAATTGAATGGGGGGGCACGCTCCCCTCTGCAATGCAACTAAGGATGTCTTATTCTTTTTCTAAATACGTATGCATTTATAGAAACAGAAATTATTTTTGTGTGTACAGAATACGGATACACAAAATTAATTTGTTTTTTTTTACCACTTTTAATTTCCTACGTAGAAACTTCAACAGGAACGTAACTGGTAAGATCATGTAACTGGTAAGAGCAGTGTTTTGCCGCCATTTTTTTTAGTTGCAGTGGTTTGTTTGTGATGTCAGTGCCACTACGTCTTACAGTCCACTTGTAATTATTTATTTATAATTTATTTGAGGAAGTGGTTATATTCTATAAATGTTGTAATTATTTATGTACATATTTATCGAGAAGTCATGAAATTAACACTTTCAGTGCCAAGAACCCGGATCCGGGTCCAACGGAATTACCGTTCGCATACCCACAACTCGCATCCGAATCCTACGTATAAGTAGTTTGTACCTTGCGACCATGCCGTGCACCCGCCTACCGGGTGCAAATCACAAAAATAAGCTAGGTGTGAATAGAGTCTACTTCTGAATAATTCTTTTTTCGACCTGGCACTGAAAGTGTTAAACACATTACAATACCTAGTTTGATCGAAATTTCGCGATTTAGTTAAAATACACAGTCACCCGATTTATAATGTGGCAGGAGACTATTTCAGTCTGGGAAACTGTATTGATTTGACAAATATCTCTTTTGACTCCTTCAGCTATTGATATAATATTTTGTGTCAACAAAATATTCTTTCAAAATTGTCTCTAAGAGTCATATCTACCCTAGATATGACTCCTAAAGAGCAAAGTTTTCCTGACAGGAGAAGACAGGAAAAGGCTGTCTAGACTGTTTTATTTTTGCTTGTAACTGAAGTAATATAATTATATGAATATTGATCCTATGTGTCATTAAAAAATAAATTATCATATTCATAATCAACTATTATGTGGTTTTGATGTATTTTTAACAGGTCCTTGTTGCACCAAACAGTCCCAGCCGTTTACCAAAAAAGGTTAATAGACGAAAAGTAGCAATAAATTTGATAAGCACTTTTCGTTGAACTTTTATTTTTCTATTCCTTAGTAATATTAACCATAAAACTATGTACGGGCTGAAAACGTTTTTACAGAGAATGTTATAACTAAAGAAGCCTAAAAAAGTAGATGGATTTCTGTAATTAAATTAATCTTCCCATAGTGACACCTTTTTAAATTTCACTCTAAACAGCCACAGAGAAGCAACTACAATTTTGGCAAGGTGAACTCCATCTGTAAGTACTATTTGGCCGGCTAGCAATGTCTAGATTAATAAGTCAGAAACACAAGACGGTTCAAAGAAATACAAAAAATAACTAACTCAATTGTTATATTTTGACTTACCTGAATACAATTTAGTTACTTTATTTCCACTATAATTTTATAGAATTGAAATAATATGTAGGCCAACAATATGTAACACTCAACAATATAGTATTTTGTACTTACTTTTATCTCATTAGCAATGAGACGATGGACATGATCAGTTGCTCTTAATATTCCCTCTTCATCCTCAGGGGCCGTGGCGTCTAGTGTCCTTAAATCAAACCACGACGGCATACGAAAGCCTGCATTTAATGTCACTGGCATCGTCGCGGCAGTCGGACATATTACCTTAACGTGAGGACCACGAATAGCGGCGATGGTATTTGCCCAACCATGGCTGAAATTTAAGTCATAATTATTTGAAAGCATACACGTAAAATATTATACGGAAATGCAGCACATGGAAGTTATACTAACCCAGTGTCACCGAGACCATGTAGAAATATAAGCTGAAATAAACATCGTTAACGATTAATACAATAATATTCAAATCTTTAAAATATTTAAAATAACATTTTAGCTTACCGAAGCCGTTTGTTTGGCTGTGGCAGCAATAATTACAGGATTCGGTTCCATTATTTAAACAATAAGTGAAAATCAATACTTATATCCTGCAATAGCAGCAGAACGTGAGCAAAGCAGAGTAAAACTTTCCCAATCTGATTGATTTTTTGACATGACTGACATTGAATTTTCATTCGCAGTCCGTGGATTGAGTAAGTCACCGTCTAATATTATGCTAGGTACACACACAGTGACTTTAATCACCGCCGACTCGCTGGCAATAGAATATATTTTGTTGCTTAAAAATACGATACATTAAGATCCTATTCACAGAGTTAGGTATGATCTTACATATTTCACCATGGGTGTACTATGGGGACACCTTTGTGTAACCCTTCACGGATTACAGGAGTGACTTGTACAAAAGTTTACACGATACGGTGGCAAGCTGCAAGGGTTTGTGAATGTGATTTATTTGCTATACTGTGAAATCCAACCGATCCGGTGTTGATATGTGGCTAGTGATGGGCAGTGGATAGTGTTGGGATTTTATCCGGATAAATACTCAAAATGGATAAATACTCGATAAATATCTTTTTTTACTGAGTATTTGTCCAAAACAGCGGATAAATACTATTTCAAGTTTCATTAACGAAAATTTTGTCATTTTACAAAGAAAAAGATTGAAATTGATTAAAATTAAAAAAGAAGGTTGTGAACCGTACTTTAACAGTTAAAAAGCCTATATTTCCAATTATTTTCGCTCAATCATGAACAGAGTTCTTCAGAAAATAATCACTTTAATCGTTCAAAATAAACCAATTATATTTAATAAATGCAAGTTTTGCCGCTTTTTCTGTCGTCACATTTTTTTTTCTGTGAATATTTATGTGTGGTCTAAAAAGCCTTTCTGTTGCGACAGAAGTATACGGTGTTGAAAGAATACTCACTGCTAGTTTAGTTAACTTTGTCAAAAAACATAGCTCTTTCCACCAGTCTTTTTTTTGGTTGGGAATCATCAAATGACGTCTCCCACTCTGGGTGGAGGAGAAGAGCGTGTCAGACTTTTACTGACTAAAACCCACCCGTGTTCCTTCAGTTACCTATACCAGGGCCACGGTAACTCTTTCAAACAAATCCACGAGCCTGGCAGGCATCGGTCCAAGCGGACCCCATCAAAAATACTGACATCTCTATGAGGCGCGCGCGGAACGCAACGCGCCGTCGACCCAAGCCTGGTCCTTACCGGGCGGCGAGCTACCCATTGTCGCCGCCTGAAAGCCCGTGCCTACGGTGGACGGGAGTCCGCAATTGACTCCTGACGCCCGGGGAGTCTCCTACGGTGGCTAGGAGCGTGGGAGCGCAGAGATTGCCTCTCCCTCGCGCTCGGCTAAGGGGCTTATTTCGTTAATGTTCTTCCAAATAAAAGGTTTTCACCAACAACCTTGCAGCGAATGTTGTTGTTGTATGTACTTCCACATTCAACAAACAATTTCGACATTCCGTTTATAAAGTCGTGCATGCAGCCAGCGTTCATCAATTTTTCATCGATTCCACGCGTGCCTCAAAGAGATGTCAGCACATATTGGTGCCGACTCTGTTGTACAAAACTAAACTAAACTAAAAATCACTAAAATTTGGTTTATTCCTGTCAAACGACGATTTCCTATTCTGAAATAGACTAAAGTGACACAACTTAGTTTCACAGCACTAAGATTGCATTGAATTATTAGTTTAGTGAAAATTACAATTTTACTATTCTGAGTTTGCCGGTTTTCACCAAAACTTTTGAGTATAATTATTTATTTTGACTAAATCTGACTATTTTTAATCGTAATTAAAAAGGTGTGGAATAAAACTAGTGGTCATGAACAGAAATTCACACCAACGACGCCTCGCCTTCACGTGCAAAAACAGTACCTACTGTATTTTTTGTTTTCCTTTTCTTTTACTTTAATCTCGAAAATGGCGTGTCCAATCGCAAAAATAATGAAATTTTCGACCCCCTTTAATAAACCCCACACATATAAATCTCAACACGCGGATAATATTTTTTTTATATTTTACAAACAAAAAGTAAAAAAAATCCAGATAAAACACGTCCAGGGGGCCGCCCACTGCGCGGGCCTTCGTTTCTAAAAAAAATTATTGCGTAGCGCATACGAGTACCACGTTGCGAAACCAAAAGAAAAAAAAAACCACGTAGAGTCGCGATTGTCAAATTCGATTTTAGTCGTGTCAAAATAATTTTTAAATTTAGAAATTTTTTCTTGCAGAATAGCATTAAAATTCTCATAGCCGGAAGTAAGGAATTTTAGAGATAGTTTAGTTAGTTTACTTCGGTGTACAACAGAATCGGCACCACTGAAGGGGTCCGCGAGCACCGATGCCTGCCAGGGTTGCGGATCTGTTTGAAAGAGGTACTATGGCCCTAGCACAGGCAACTGAAGGAACACGGGTGGGTTTTAGTCAGTAAAAGTCTGACACGCTTTCATATTGGCAATAGCAATGGTGGCCCGGTGGTATCAGCCCCGACTTACGAATAGTTTCTGCCTACCCCCATGGGAGAAAGGCACGAGTTCATGTATATATGTGAAAAAAATAATGTACAAATGTATAATTTTATCTAACTTTGACAGTTATTGACGAATTGTATTCATGTTTGAGCGAAATTATTGTCAATATCGGCATTTTGTAATAAGGAACATGCAATATTTTTATTTTTGTTTTCACTTTAAAGAATTCTATGTAGAATAGACCACAAATATATTAAAAAATTAAAACATTGTAATTTATCGGAGAAAATGCGGTTTCAAATTGACAGTTTAAATTTTCCCGCGAAAACGGACCTATAGTTCCGATGACGTCATTCCTATCTGTCACTGGCCGTATTTGTTCGTCGGCTTTCATACTTTTGCATATTTTTTCGACTTTCAAGATATATTTTGTAAAAATTTAAAATGGACTATCCATCAACATCAGGTGATCATAACAATACCACTAATAATCCGAAAAAAGCCGCGTTTATTCATGTTTTGTGCCAATGAGTCCGTGACTACTTGAACGAAGTTTCCAAATAAATTGTTTTTGACTAAACGTTCTGACCCAAACTTGAGAAAAAAGTGATATCAAGCTGCAAAAAGAAATGACGATTATTCTCCAAAGACCACTATTCGATGCTGTGAAGAACACTTTGACGTAAGTCATAAGGCGAATATACTTGTTATATGTCGTGTGAGTTATACATCATAAGGCGAATATACTTGTTATACGAGTATGCTTAGTTAATCTGCTTGTACGTAAAAAAATCGTTAGTTACCTACCTAATACTTACAAAACTTTTCTATAGTAGATTTTTAATTTTACAGTTTGAGATCGACGTCGATCATTGGTAAAAGTTTAAAATGTGTGAAGGAAACCTTTTTCTGAAAAAAGAACTCATGTCAACACTAACTCTTGGTAAATTCCTGGAGTCTGCTTTGATAATCCCAACTACTATTTTTATTTAAAAAACGCAATTAATATTCCCATAAAATAATATTCACTTTTACAACCATAACCTCAACAAGTCGCTTTAACAGGAGTGACGTCACTAAAAGCTGATTGGTGTTTTGAAATACGTTTCGTTTCAAGTCATTTTCAATACGTAATTATGGTTAAAAATCAACATTATGTTAAATAAAAACATTGCAGTGGCCCTTCTTTTATACTTTTTTAACATTTAAATCATAAAATTTTCATAAAATTATATTTGCATCTTCCCTATTGTTAAAATGATTAATAAGGTACGATACCAATCTGCATTGTCTGTTTTTCATTAATTTTAATCCTTTTGTTAGTAAAATGACAAAATTTGCGTTACGAAAACTTAAAATAGTATTTATCCGCTGTTTTGGGTGAATACTCAGTAAAAACGGATATTTATCGAGTATTTATACATTTTGAGTATTTATCCGGATAAAATCCCAACACTATATGTGGCACTTGATGCCATTTCTTATTTTCATCGTCATGACAAGCATGTACTAAAACTTTTTCACTCATACTCGGTCATTTGCATGTTTTTGTCAAATATTCATTAAGGTGAATGCTCCAACCAGCCCGCGAAATTCAAATTTTCTTACGTTTTTTTGCAATTTGCAGGCCAGTGCTAGGTTGTATGTTGTAAATACATACGTCTTACAGCCGCGAATAATATTTTAATCAACATACAACCTAGCACTGGCCTCCAAATTGCAAAAAACGCAAGAAATTTTGAATTTCGCGGGCTGGTTGGAGCATTTCCCTTAACAAAATAATATAATCAGCTTTATTTTTAATAAATAACATTTTGGCAATATTTAAGAAAAAAAAAACAGTTTTAACATATTTTCATTAAAAATTGTCTTTTGTGAAAATTCTTGGAAGCTGTAATCGAGTCTTTGAAAAACTTCGTTTACACTTGTTAACTATTCAATTAATCTATGGTCACAGGTTATTACCGCAACGGTGCGGGGCGCCACCGTCGTGGTGTGATTTATACTTAGAATAATAACTAAAGCATGCTTTAGTTATTATTCTAAGGATTTATATGATACCTTGTCTGGGCCACCACCACATTCAGTGACAAGAGCAATATTTTTTTCATGCTGTGATCTGTGATTGGGAATTGAGTATGGTAACACGTGAATAAATAAAATTGTCAAGAAAAAAGAAAAATGTTGTTTGTGGCCAGAATACTCCTATCAGTGATTGTTGCATCAACTAATCGGATCTCTCTTTTGCTCTCGTCATTTAACCCAGGCTCACTAGCGCTCGTTGATTGATTAGATACGCATTCTTGACTTTTATTTTCATTGCTTGTTATTTCTTGGGTATACGGTGGACTTCTTTTTTATATTTTGTTGAATTTTGTTACAATGGATTCAACTTTACGTGAACAAGTCATGATAAATCAATTTGTGCTAGCAGCAGGATGTGCTCAAGAACAAGCAAAACAGTTATTGCAAGCTGCACATTGGCAATTCGAGGTAAATTTATATTTTATGTAAACAAACAGTATGTAATCATGAAATGGCTGCTACATATTTTGATTTACATTAGCCTTTTACAGATGTCACACATTGTTATCAAATAATAAGTAATTAATGAATAAATAACATAGTATTAATTATATTTGATTACAAGTTTAAAGTTAATTTAATGTTTAATTCTGTATAATTAACTTGGTAGGTATTTGTTTCGAGATAGATGCTAGGTACTCGTTAATCTGTAAACATCTTATTATTGATATTGACGAAATAACACGCAATAAACGAACTGAGCCAGTGTAACCTTCAAGTGAAGAAAACAAACGTATATAGTGTACATGTCCATATAAATAGGTACCTACTCTGCGTGGATGCTGTACAAACAATGTAAATAACGATTTCCAAATCTCAAATGCAAATGCTGTTGTTATCTAATATTGATTGTTAGCAAGGGCATATGATATTGTTAGTTATTGAAAAGGGTTTATTTTTGTTTTGTTTTTTAATGAAGGCATCTTGGCGAGGTGTGTGTTTTATGGTTATTCTTATATTTTAGTTACTTATATTTTTAGTTCGTTTTTTGATAACAGACTGCCAGGCAGTAGTAATTTATTTAGATTGTTTTATCCTTGTCAATTTCTCTAATTAGCAACTAAGTACATTTGAACAAGCTATTTGGTATACAGCAACCACTTCTAAACAAAGTTGTGAATGTGCTAGGTAGTCCATCCTTTTACATGATTATCTTCATGCATTCCATTCCAAGCTTAATTTTTTTATGTGATCATCATCCATCTAGCCTTGTACCCAACTATGTAAGAACCAGTTTCCAGTATGTACACAGGTGAATATCAATATTTAATAAATGGAGCTGCCCTATCTGATTTTCACAATCCAGTAACACCTTGGTAAAATGGAAGTCAGACTTTCGTGTGCCTGATTACTCGGAACAACTGTCAAAGACATACAACATAACATTATTATTCACAATTTATTAATGGCAATTAAAGGTATTCTCTATATATATATATTAAATTGAATGCGCAGTGGACCACAAATGCTCAGCACTGGCGGTTTTCATTGACATTGAAGGCGCTTTCGACAAAACTATGTTCAATAGTATCAGCATGGCCCTCGACAGACACAACATAAATCCGACCTTGAGCGGATGGATCACCAACATGCTCAAATTGAGAGCTGTACAAGTCACAGTAAACGACACTACAAGGGCGGTAGTGGCGAAAGGCTGCCCGCAAGGGGGCGTCCTCTCGCCACTTTTATGGAACCTGGTCGTAGACAGCCTCATCAAAACACTCAACGATAAAGGTTACTTCACCGTAGGCTACGCCGATGACATAACCATAATAATAAATGGCACCCATGAAAACACCCTATGCCACCTCATGCGCCAAGCCCTGAAAATAGTAGAGGACTGGTGCAATAAACACCAACTATCAGTAAACCCCACAAAAACCGAGATGATCCTCTTTACAAAAAAGAGGAAACTCGCGAAACTCGAACTGCCACGACTGTTTGGCACCACCCTAAGCCTTTCAACTGAAACCAAATACCTGGGCATATTTTTGGACAAACAGCTGAATTGGGCAAAACACACCAACTACATAACTACAAAAGCCAGCATATCCCTGTGGCAGTGCAAGAGAATGCTTGGCAGGAATTGGGGAATCAGCCCCAAAGTAACCCACTGGCTATACACCACAGTTATTCGACCAATCATCACATACGGCTCAATAGTCTGGTGGCCCAGAACAGACCTGAGCACAGCCCAAAAAGACCTTGAAAAGGTGCAACGATTCGCTTGTGTAGCCATCACTAGCTGCATGAGAACTACACCCACTGCTGCCCTACAGGTAATGCTCGGGCTACCACCTCTACACCTAATCGTGCGGGAGGAGGCTGCCCTGGCTGCCCTAAGACTGAACATAGCAGGGACCCTGAGCAATGACTCGAGGGTCAAGCACTCACGCATTAGGGACGATGCGATCAAGCGACAACCAATGATGGCATCACCCTGCGATAAAACTCCAAAACTACACTACTTTCAAAAGCACTACAACGTTATACTCACAGAAGAACAAAACGACCACTCGGGCCCGGAAGAGCTTAGAGTCTACACTGATGGCTCAAAGACCACCTCTGGGACCGGAGTCGGAGTTTTCTCACACGACCTTAACATAAAAATATCCAGCCCGCTGGGAATGTTCAACACCGTCTACCAGGCGGAATGCGTGGGCATTATACAGGCGGCATATGCCATAGAAGCCAGAAGAGTTACGGACACTCATATACGTATACTCTCCGACAGCGCTTCAGTCCTCCAATCCCTAGCCAAACGATACATAACCTCAAGTCTTACACTAGAATGTCACAACGCATTAGAACGGGTAACAGTTTCTAATCGCAACAAAGTGACACTGCAATGGATAAAAGGACACAGTGGATCACTAGGCAACGACGCTGCTGACGAACTGGCCAGAAAGGCATCCAGCGCGTCAGTCTGCGGCCCCGAGCCCATCGTGCCCATCCCCTTTAACCAGCTACGCAGGTGGCTGCAGGAATTTACCCACTCACAAGCGGAGACCTGGTGGACCTCGGCACCAGGCTGCAGGCAGTCCAGGGAAGCTATGCCATCCCCGGATGGCAGGCTAACCGGACGTTTGCTACGCCTGGACAGGGATGGTCTGCGTCTGATGACGGGCACCATCACAGGACACTGCCCGCTAAACAAGCACTTTCACACAATAGGCATAACGGACAGCCCCCTGTGCAGGGCCTGCATGGAGGCTGAGGAAACCGTTGCGCATGTACTCTTCGAATGTACAGGCGTCACCCAGATTAGGACAGATACCCTCGGGACACCCAAATCATACACGGACGTTCTTAGCAGACCAGGAGACATGATAAACTTCTGGAGGGAGGTGGGCTGGTTGGAGTAAACACCGACGGCCGCCATGGCCCACGTACAATGGTCCACTCAAAGGACTAAGTGCGGAAACCAAATCCCCATAACATAGAACATAGAACAAGGTATTCTCATCCTAGTTCTATGAACTGACATTTTAATATTTGTATTGTATGCCTCTGAGGCCAAACATGACTTATTTAATAATGAACAACCGGCATACTCTATAGACTTCCTTACAGTCATATTTCTACAAGAAGAATGTACAAATGATAGTTCCCAACTATCATTGGTACATTCTTCCAATGGTTTAACATGTTTTATGAGGCATGGCCCATCCATGCATCCGTTGTTATGTTTAGTGTATGGTCACACATCTATGGACTGACCTTGGCAGAGTGCCTTAACTTTTGAACAAACCAAGATGCTGTTATTAGTTATCCACTAGCCCTGTAATAAGTTATTACCATAGACATAGAGAATGGACTGAGTGTTTCCTATCCAGCATTGAAGGAAATATGGACAAGAAAGTGAGAGAGATAAAGCGACCATGCGGCCAGTAGTTGACAAATGAAATAAATCAGCAAAATCGACTGCGGCCTCTTAAGACAAATTTAAATATTGCACAAAATACCATTTACAGAAACTTCAGATTGAACACCCATACATAATAATTGAAAGACATGGTAAATTATGCCCATTCGTTTTTTTAATATTATAATCTATTCAATTTCAGACAGCGTTATCAATATTTTTTCAAGAAGTGGCCATTCCTGCTGGCGCGAATGGAATTGCTGCACCGCACTACCGTCAGGTACCATAACAGTTACTGCATGCTTATTTTTTTAAAGAATCGTCTATATACAGGGTGTCCCAAAAATGAACGTCAAGCCGAAAACGGTTGATAGGCCAGGTGGTGCCAGTTATCAGAAAAAAAAAATAAAGAAATGTAAGTTAAGTAATTTTTTTTTTCAGTACAGTCAGTTAAAGTTGGGCGATGTAATAATTTTTAGTACATGGTGAAAAAGTGATGTTTTCTTTAAAACTGAGGTAGTTGTGTTTTAATTTTGGACTGTAGTTTACAGAAGGGTTATTCAGGGTTACACCACTCACAAAAAAAATATGAAAAGTGAAGATTTGTAGTCACAGTACTTAAAAGATCATCACACACAGGGTGGCAATTTTCTCAAAAAAAAATTTAATGTCAATAATTTGAAAAGTACTTAACTTAGATTTTTTTTGTTATTTTTCTGATAACTTTCACCACCTGGCCTATCAACCGTTTTCGGCTTGACGTTCATTTTTGGGACACCCTGTATATACATTTTTTTAATTCTGGAATAGGTAATCACACTATCCATATTTTTATTGTAAATGCGTAACTTTGTTTATCTGTTTTGTTTGCGAAGCTTTCGCAAAGCTTGTGTGATACTGACCTGCACCCTAATTGCGAAACGCACAATTTATCAGAATCTGAATGGGCTTGAAGATTATTTCTAAACCATTGCGTCATTTGTTCGAATAAATTGTCAGCTCAGCAATGTAAATAACGCAATGAATGTTGTTTAACTATGAATATTAAACCAATTCCTACCGATAAAAAGTTCCGCAATTACCCCTCTGATCAAATTTTCACGTGATAAAATCACGTTTTTTTTGCAATTCATTTTATCACGTGAAAACTTTATCAGGTAAGTTTCAGGTTGTATATTGATCGAAATAAAATCGGAATAAAACAGAAACAAATACTTATTTATAGAACTAGCTTTTGCCCGCGGCTTCGCCCGCGTGGATGTCGGAAATTATCGCAAGAGGACGTACTACCGCGGTTAATGTATTAAGAATGCGACTAACAAAAAAGTTTTTCGTTCGTTTTTTTTTCGTGATATTCTATTTTTTTTTTCTAAAAGTAGCCTAAGTTACTCCTTGTTACATCAGCTATCTGCCAGTGAAAGTCCCGTCAAAATCGGTCCAGCCATTTTAGAAATTAGCCGGAACAGACACAAAAATTGTTTTGGTATATTAACCGTGTATACATCCATATACACTTAGTAAAAAGCGGTTATTTTAATATTACAAACAGACACTCCAATTTTATTTATTTGTCTAGATTATAAACATTAGAATCAACTAAAATGCTTATACCTATACTTTGGTCTTCATTAAGGCGAGGTTGCAGTACTTTTTAGGGTTCCGTTGCCAAATGGCAAAAAACGGAACCCTTATAGATTCGCCATGTCTGTCTGTCTGTCTGTCTGTCTGTCTGTCCGAGTATGTCACAGCCACTTTTCTCCGAAACTATAAGAGCTGTGCTATTGAAACTTGGTAAGTGGATGTATTCAGTGAACCGCATTAAGATTTTCACACAAAAATAGAAAAAAAGCAATAATATTTGGGGTTCCCCATACATAGAATTGAAACTCAAAAATTTTTTTTTCATCAAACCCATACGTGTGGGGTATCTATGGATAGGTCTTCAAAAATGATATTGAGGTTTCTAATATCATTTTTTTTTAAAACAATAATATTTGGGGTTCCCCATACATAGAACTGAAACACAAAAAAATTTTTTAATCAAACCCTTACGTGTGGGGTATCTATGGATAGGTCTTTAAAAATGAAATTGAGGTTTCTAATATCATTTTTTTCTAAACTGAATAGTTTGCGCGAGAGACACTTCCAAAGTGGTAAAATGTGTGTCCCCCCCCCCGTAACTTCTAAAATAAGGGAATGATAAAACTAAAAAAAATATATGATGTACATTACCATGAAAACTACCAACGAAAATTGGTTTGAACGAGATCTAGTAAGTAGTTTTTTTTTAATACGTCATAAATCGTAAACCACAATTTACCTTTCATTCAGTCAACTCAAATATAAAAATTAAAAAAAAAAAACATTTAATTTCATAAACGATGATGACGAATGATGATGATGATGACCTGCAGGTTTGTACGGAACCCTCGGTGCGCGAGTCCGACTCGCACTTGGCCGGTTTTTTAACTTTTTTAAACCTCTGTAAATCTTGCAAAATGATAATATTCGGTAAAAAAAAAATATTTTAGAAAAATTGAACATACTCTCAAGCGCTGTGTGAAGATAGAAACGTGAATTAAAACAATTGAGTCGATAAAAAAAATTTATAAAGATGACACTAAATCGCTATTTTAAACGTGTGCCTTGAAGAGATTCCATCATCAAACCATGTAAAATTTATACCAAAAGGTAGGGCTTATTGTTTTTAAGGGCTGTCTGAGAACACATTTTATAATTTCCTTATATTTTTTTTTTACGAAACAAATTTACACAAAATCTAGCAGTGCAAGCGCTCGTAACGACCGGCCAGTGCACGCCGAGACGTCTTCGAGGTTGGACGCACGCCGTTTGTTCCACAGACTTCCCCCGCGCTTGCGCTTTGTAATAGATAAACAATTTAATAAAAACGTGTGTTGTTTGTAACAAAAATGGGTAATAAAAAGAATAAAAGAACATACGGAAGGTTGAAAACTGATAACGTAAAGTTCCAAACATTATTTACCTACAATCATTGTTTAGCCGCGCCACAATATAAAAAAGTACAGTGGGTAAAGATTTACTGAACAGATTGAATTTGCTCAAACTATTTTTATGATTCCTCAATAACTTTAAATATCGTATAGTATAATAATTGATGTTGAAGAATCTAGGTAATTATACCGAGATCTTTCAATATCAATTCTTATACTATACGATATTATATAAAATATGTCGTTTCACGTCATTAAAATTATTTAACGACATGAAATGTATCAGGTTACATGGAGTTTATTTTGCAGCGCTTCAATGAGAACAAAAAAGCCATGGGTAGTTGTCACTCCATAGATAACTCGAATGCAATATGCGAAAGTCCCACATAAGTACTTTAACTTTATTACAAGTGGTTCGCCTAGAACTGATACCTCACAATGCATGTTCCGATTTTTCCATCTTTGCATAGTTACTAAAAGTCTATAATGTCAAAAAACAAAACATAATTTACACATTTACAAAAACGTTACAACAGTTACAGTTTCAATTAATCTTCGATTTGTTTTAGGAGTAGTTGAGACAAATACAATTTTTAAGTTTGAATCTGAGCAGAATCAGTCGCAGGGGTCTAAGAGGGGATCGAAAAAATGAATATAAGAAAATATTATGTCCGAGTGAGTCAAAAGACAGGCCTTCATTTGTAATAAGTTAACGAGGTGATCAACGAAATACATTTGCAACTTATAGCGCCATCTAGTCACATGTTCTCTGTTCAGAACGAACTACTTGTTACAGTGAGTTCACTATAATTTAATAGATACATTCTCTCGTACTATTATTATAACTAAATAACGAATGTATCTGTATTTTGATATATTTTCAATGAACAAGGAAATATTCAATATGCGATATTGCATAATATAGTCCCAGACATTCAAGTTCCCCCTACACTTTTTGTGACTATGTGTCGTGATAATGCGTCTCTTTGGTAGGTTGTTTTCTAATAAATTTATCGTTATTAAAATAGACCAGCCAACCTACCCCACTTCGCAAAGGTATATCCAAAATAATCATAAATATTTCTCTAAACATTCCTCTTGAAATAATCGATTAAATGGTGAAAATTAGAATAAAAATCTGTTCAGTTGTTTGAAATTATATTATTATTTATTTTGTATGTATAATACTTTATAATTATCGATGTATTATAGAAGGCACTAAATGTAAGCAAATAAAATTATTATATTACTGCCATTTTTTTTTCAGTGATCTGAGTTTTTAATATTTTTGATATTTTAAATTCGCTTGTTGAGGTAAAGAATAACAACAGATGAAAAAAGTGTTGCTTGTAGGTGAACTATAGACGTGAATTATTTCTTAGGTCAATTGCAAGAGAAAGCACAGCACAACGCGTTGTTTGAATGTAAAGAAGGCTATTTTAAAATAATGGGCGTAAGAAATTTGGGCTCATGGCAAAATTCAAGCTCTAATCCAACATGTGCCAAGAAATTATGTCGGTCAGTTCAGAAAATGTTGGTGATAATGAAGTGAAAAAGTCTTTGGACTCAAACATAGAATCTACGACTGGCATCATAGCTACAGGCATCGGGCATTCCCAGTTCGAAGAACTGTTTTTTGCAATCAACATTCCCGTTTGCTCCACCCATGCGCTACAAACAAAGTTTTAGAAAATAATAAAAGAAGAATACAAAGAAAAATGACCAATTTAATTTTCTCTAACGTCAATTTAAAGGAACCTAATACACCTTACCTTCTGCATTTACGCTGCATTGTGGCATGTTCAAACGCTTGCATCGGCTAGCTGAACGGGCGCTCGCTTGCTGCGTCTATACTCTCGATAATACCTATTAAGCGGGGGGTGAGGAAGCGTTTTCATACCTACACACCGCACTACAAGACGGCCTTAAGACGTTAATTTACAGTCTCAGCCATTTTCTCTAAATAACTTAATGTATCATTTTATTATTTCAGCAACTGATGACACCATGTAATACTCCAGCTACTCCTCCTAATTTCCCCGATGCGCTTGCGGCGTTCTCGCGGCTATCGACGACGGGCAGCCCAAACAACGCGGGCGGCGGGGGGTGCGCAGGCGCGGCCGCGCCGCCCGTGTCCCCGCTCGCCACGCATCCACCACCGCCGCCGCTACCACCACACGTGCAAATGAACATGTTTCCTGGCACTCCAAATCCTCAGACAAATTATTCGTCAATTTCCTGCTCAACTGCCGTAAGTTCTGATTATTGATTTCGAGTTTCAAAAAACGTTTATTTCTAAGTTTTTCTTAGTGATTCATTTCGTTTTTCACCATCATCAGAATTCATTCCGGAAAGTATATACTTTTATATTAAACTTAGATAATTATAATAAAGGAATCTCCCTGGTTCAGTCAAGTCGTAAAAACCATGCAAAGCAGAGGCAGGTCCTTTATAGTATAAAACAAAGTCACTTCTCGCGTGTGTATGCTTAGATCCTTTAAACTACGCAACCTATTTTAATGCGGTTTTCATCACTAGAAGGTGATTCAAGAGGAAGGTTTATATGTATTTATTATAATACGCGGGCGCAGCCGCTGGCATAAGCTAGATGATAATAAAGCATTCAAGTATGAATCCTAAATTATTATTATTTTGAAACACCTAAGTCAACTATTTTTTTATTTAATTTTGCCGGACACACCTTAGGCGCAGTATAAACAAATCGCGCTTTGACTTTGCTTTGTAAGCGTCGCTAACGAAAATTTTACTATATGGAAGGCTAGCTCACGTTCGCTTATATGTATATTATTGTTATACGCCTAAGATTAAGGTATAAAATGCTCAGTTAGCAAAGCAAAGTCATAACACGGTCTGTGAATCTTGCCCTAGAATGTTTTTCATTAGCCGCGAGGGTAAACGTTTTCCCCGCGATGGGTCTGCGAGCAGTTTTTCTACCGCCGCTCATGCCCCATCTCAAAGTAGCATCCTGTACCTAAAGGAGGATATATTTTCTGTTGTACAAGCTGAATTATATTGTGCTCATTCATTCTTTTATTTAAATTTTTTAAAATCTATTTCCAGCAGATTTGTGAGCGATATCGCCAATTCGCGCAATTTAATCAGTGAACATTTACAATTGTCCATACATTTTCTTACGCCATTCGTTCATGCGATATCAACAATCGTTCCAGTTCGGATTGTGTCGCGCCATCAGTAAATACCCTTAGGACTGGACTGCCTTAGCAGAGTTGACTTTACATGATGCATAAATACAGAAGCAGAATCAAATAAATCACCAATATGTACCACTCTTCCAGTCCAGCAGAGTGGACCCAATAAATGACAATTCATTATTTTTTTAAATTTGATTTTAAAAGAACTGCTCTGAAATTCAATTAAATATGAGTAAAAAAATATTTTTTTCTTTTTCAGATGTGCAGCGAAAACATGCCAAGATAAATTTGAAGGTATTAGTTTAGGAGCATCTATAATTTATTTTTCTAATGGTGCGCAATGTGAGCTGTGGAATTGTGTATGAAATGTATATTACTCACCCTATAGCAGCGTTGGTTTGCTGGACAATATTTAGGGTGCTGTACTGTAGTCAATCATGTTAAATTTATTACAAAATATCGTATCTACATTATAATTATGTATACAGTGGTTTCAAAATGTGCACAATAAATCCTATGAATTGTGTTAGTTTTTGGTAATTGAAATTTATATTGTGATTGTAAAAAAATATTGTAACGGAAGTGTAATGTAATCGTAAATAATCATGACTTTAATAACATACAGAGTGAGAATTTTGCTTTAGCTTCTAAAGTTATCGTCGTACGTCGATAATTATTTTATAGTCATAAATTGTGTAGTAAAATATTATTGACACCCGCCATACCACGAGGATATACCTACATATAATTGTAGTTCTAATAATAAGTGTTGAAAAATACCATTTACTTTTATCCTGAAAGCTTTACCTACTACCTACCCATGCGGTACTATCCACACATAACAGAGAAAGATGGATAGCATTCAATGCTATGCAATGCATGTCAATTGTCATGCTTATATACATTGTGTTTAGGTACTATCATGTTTGTAAATACATTGCATTCGCGATATTTTACTTGCATGTTGCATCACATGTTTCCCGTCCCTGACGAGACAGATCCCGGATCTGGAAGGATCTGACCCTGATATTTGTGGATAGCTATAGACCCAGTTTAAACCTAATATTAACATTATATTGTCATTCAGAAGTCTTTACTAACGGTTTTTACTCACTAGAAATAGTCATAATTCAAGAGAAGTTTTTTTTTTTTGTAAATTGTGTTGTGTTTGTGAACTCTAAATTACATTATAACATTTCATTATACATCACGCCCTTATTCTGCGAAAAGACAGGGCAGAGGTGTGGAGAACACCCACGTTTCTCCAATTATGTTTAAACTACATTGTAAGTAATTAATAATTGTGAATATTTTAAAATATAACTTAATTTTAAACATTACTTTCGAGATGATAATAATTTCAAGGGTCACGAAACAATTACAACTTCCCGTCTTCTTAGTCAACAGAGCGATGCATGACGTCCGTCTCAGTCACAAATGGCGTCTGTCAAATCATATTTCGAGGATATTATAACGTTTGAACCGGAGCGGAGACAAGCGGAGCGAAGCTGAATGTGCAGGAATTGACCAATAACCAACGAAGTAGAAACGCTATGTGGATTTCAACCAATAAGACTGGTCGCTTCGTACACATTTTCTGCGCTCCGATCTTCTCTGCCTGTGGAAATGCACTATAATACAGAGTTCTATGTTATATTGATTTGTTTGAAAATGGGGTGTTCGGCGAGACTTATATACTTACTATGTCTACAATGAAAAATAATATCTAATTTTAAAAACGGTATTAAGAAGACGAAACATATACGTACCTATTTACAATAGACGTAATAAATGATTACAGAATAAAATAGCCATACGGCTTATGTAAGTATTTGAAGCAAGATTTATTTATCGTATACGCCCGGAGGCAATAACACTGTGAACATGAATGGTGTGGAGTTGCTATGGACACTTGAGTGGACACGCAACAAACCTAGCATCATACAATCTCGATACAATAGGTAAACTAAAACATTGATGTGTACATTAAACAAAAATGTACCGAGTGAAGGTTTCCTAGTGTGGCCGACTTTCTGGCAGGGTGCGCTGGGCCCGGGCGTACTTCAAGGGGCATACAAGTTACCGGATATTCCTAATCGCCTCCCAAGTGGATTGCCACCAGGTGGCAATCGGGAATAAAATCGCCAGTTGCCAACGGGTGGCCACCCCTACTCATCGCTTTTCATCAAGTGGTTTTATTAGTGAGTGATATTATTAGGGACATACGAACAAATTTTCTTCCTCGTGGTTACGACGGCCACCCGGGGGTCCCATGTGGAGGGACTGGGAATATTCGCCAGTTACCAAGCACTCAATGTTTGACAAAAACAGATGTATTCGACACAAGTAAAGAGCGATTTTATACCTTATGCTCATCTCTTAGGGCAAGATTTACTGACCAGACCGCACTTTGCTATTAAGCGTCTTATACGAGTATTCATTCGATTATACGATTATCGATTAACATGTTTATTAAAATAACGTTCATATTTGTATGAATCGTAAAAAAATATTTAAAGGTCGGTACACAAAATGATTCATAAAATCTATAATCTTGGTTCCATAATGTTGTATAAATTTGTGCAGTCAAAGATTAAAATCGATTTAAACCTTTGGCTACAATTAAGTTTCCAATGTGTAATTATACTTATATGCTACACTGATATAATCCTATGTAACAAAGATTATAGGGCAAAAGAAGTTTTGTCTGTGTATACATCTTTTAAGCCTTAGGTTTCTAGACTGCATGAATTGCACCGGGATATTGTTTCCAGATTTCTCAAGAAACAAGGTATGGTCGATAGGTACTTACCCATTGTCCAACACCCTATTGTACACGTATAAGAATATTGCCATAATAAGCCTTAGACGAGTAGGTATTGTATACATAACTACATGGCAGGACAGGATGTTCTATTTCTATGTGATACCGGTCGATAGTGATACCATATGAGGGATTACTAGTTAGTTTTGATGTTAAAAATAAAATTTGTTAAGTCATAATCATAACAACGTTGGTATTATAATAGTGAAAATGTAGGTACTAACTACGTCTTGGTATATGAAAGGGATGTCTTTAGTAGCCATAGCATTTTTGCACCTGTATGTTTTCTCAATGTTGATATTACATATTTTTTTTATTTTATAGTGTTATTTCATATTGTCTTACTTTTATAAGACACTAATTGCTTTTTCGGCTGTCACGAATAAAAATGATTGTATTATAAATGTGTTTTATATGGCAATTTTATACGTACGTTTGTCATAGCTAGAATAGTTTTGCTTTCGTGCTGGGCACTGGAAATTTCATTTGATTTATAAAACAATGTGAAGACAACCGACTATCCATAACAATTCTACGCTAATAATATGAATAACTGTCTTTTGCCAGCGGCTTCGCCCGCGTGGACGTCGTAAATTATCCCGCTAGAAGGTACTACTGGGATAAAAGTACCCTGTGTTTAATCCAGGTTATAAACTATCTGTGTGCCTGTCATCTAAATCCGATCAATCGTTTTTGCGTGAAAGAGTAACAAACATCCATACTCGCAAACTTTCAGATTTATTACACGCTTTATATTAGCTTCACTTGTATGTTTGTTTGTAACCGACTCCTTATAGCGCGATTTTGACCCACTTTAAACGACCAGATTTCATTCAAACTTTCCACACCTGTCAAGGACCGATGACAATGCAATAATTTCATAAATTTGTGCCATTATCCTTGCCAGGGTTACCAGAACAGCAAAAAAACTGTCTTCGAAAACTACGCTGACATACGACACAAAATACGCTGACATACGTCACAAACTACGCTGACATACGTCTCAAAATTCGAAACACCCTAAAAAATAGAAAATAAATAATAGTTTAAAAAAACGAAAAAAAAAAACGCTTCCATTGAAAACCAAACTAAAAAGTACAAAATAATGGAAAAAAAGCGTGGTGTCTTTTCCTTTAGTACGACGTCCGTTTAGTAAAACGGACGTCGTACTAAAGGAAAAGACAATTTTTGATTTTTATTCAAATCACATTCATGTACACACATACCTACATACATTTTATATTTAATAATATTTACGTGACCAAGAGAAATAAATAATAGTTTAAAAAAACGAAAAAACACGCTTCCATGGAAAACCAAAGTAAAAAGTACAAAATAATGGAAAAAAAGCGTGGGGTGCTTTTAAGGTATTTTTTTATTGATATCAGGCACCCCACGCTTTTTTTTCCATTATTTTGTACTTTTTAGTTTGGTTTTCCATGGAAGCGTGTTTTTTAGTTTTTTAAAACTATTATTTATTTTCTATTTTTTAGGGTATTTCGAATTTTGAGACGTATGTCAGCGTAGTTTGTGACAGTTTTTTTGCTGTCCTGGTAACCCTGGCAAGGATAATGGCACCAATTTATGAAATTATTGCATTGTCATCGGTCCTTGACAGGTGTGCAAAGTTTGAATGAAATCTGGTCGTTTAAAGTGGGTCAAAATCGCACTATAAGGAGTCGGTTACAAACAAACATACAAATATACAAACATACAAGTGAAGCTAATATAAAGCGTGTAAAAAAAACATTTGAATCAAAATATTTATTTATTTCACATAATGTACATACCTATAATCTATAATAATAATGACACTTTTTTCTTCAACAGAGAAACTTTCGTTTTGTAGAAGCCATTCTTGTACGCGAAATCACGCATCACCCGCAAATTAACGCCGTAAACTAAACAGTCGCATTCGAATCAGCGACGTGCAGGCGCAATGGGGAAGCGCGGGGCGGAGATAGTTTCTTACCTACGATTTATTTGTAAACGCGTCACCGCTCGTCGTCGTTGTAACCGGACAATTTTGTGTGAAATTCCGTCGTTAAAAGCGGTCGGTCGCTGTAAGCGGAGTCGTAATAAACGGATGTACTTTCATAGTGGTTCGTATTAAAACCAAACATGTGCCTATACTTACGTCGCTAAAAACGGTTGGTCGTTACATGCGAAGTCGTACTAAACGGACTCTACTGTATTTTATAGTATTACTAGCTTTTTCTAGCGGCCTCGCTCGCGTAATATACTTATAAACCTTCCTCTTGAATCACTGTCTATAAATGAAAACCACAGTAAAATACGTTGAGTAGTTTATAAGATCTAAACGCGGGAACTGACTTTCTTTTATGCTATAAAAATGAGATTATCTAGAAATCCAAATCCACGTCATCTAGTGGATATCTACGCATCCTGGATGTCAAACGATGCGATGAATTAACTTACACCGCTATCCATTAGGAATTCATAGAACTAACTAATGAGTACACACCATCTATATATCGCACCCCTAGATCTAAAGGGAACTAACTCAAAATTCTTAATTTTTGAATTATGCACACCTTCGAGTCTGCCATTTCAATACCTATCGACCAATAAACCAGATTCAAAACTATTTCCAACATTAGACTCCAAATATTGGAAATAGTTTTGAATCTGGTTTATTGGTCGATAGGTATTGAAATGACAGACTCAAAGGTGTGCATAACTGAAAAATTAAGAATTTTGAGTTAGTTCCCTTTAGATCTAAGGGTGCGATATATAAAAATGAATCCCTATTTCCCTTGGTCACGCCATCACGCGTGAACGGCTGAACCGATTTCACTTTTTTTGTTGTTGTTGTGTTTGTAATTGTCAGGAGAAGGATCTTATGAAAGAAAAAAAAGAAAAAATTGCGCGGAAAATTAGAAAATTTAAGAACACTTATTTAAGAATACTTAACAACCATATAATAGGACAATGGTACCGATTCCCTTATTCACAAACTAAACTAAATTTAAGTTCAGTGCATCTTTTTCTTTCTATTTCATTAAGGAAAGGACAGAAGATAAATTTTAGTTTAGTCCTGTCAAATTAATCAGCGCTTGACGTAAATTGACGTAATTTTAGTAGGCAAGTTTTTAATCACGTCTAAACTTCTATGGAGTAGTGACAGGCGCTGATTAATTTGACAGGACTAAATTAATTTTTTTCTTTTGTCCTCTTCTTAATGAAATACAAAGAAAAAGATGCACTGAACTTAAATTTAGTTTAGTTTGTGAACAAGGGAATCGGTACCACTGTAAACTTTTTTAATGTAACGTTATGACATTTGACATAGAATTGACCGAATGCGTGCTCAAATATCATCAAAGAGACAGGACAACGTCTGTCGCGTCAGCTAGTTGTCCTATAAAAAACCATTAAAAAACATATAATTTGCAAATATCGAGGGCACTAATTGACATAAAAACAGACTATCCTCTTTTAAGTTCGTCCAAGGTACAAATAATTACGTAGTTTGATAACAATAAACCGCGGCAAGCGTAACTTCTCGTTCGATCAACCTGTGTGGCTGTTATTATTATTATTTAGCCACGAGCCTCTCAGTACATGTGTACAGACTGTACAAGTCTAGCACATAATCCAAACCAATATTTTCAAAGAAGTTAAAGCCGTTTTTAAGGTTCGGTAGCCAAATAGCAAAACACGGAACTCTTATGGATTCGTCATGTCTGTCTGTCCTTCCGTATGTCACAGCCACGTTTTTTCTGAAACTATAAGAACTATGCTGTTGAAACTTGGTAACTACATGTATTCTGTGAACCGCATAAAGATTTTTACACAAAAATAGAAAAAAAAACAGTAAATTTTGGGGGTTCACATACTTAGAAATGAAACTCAATTTTTTTTTCATCAAACTTGTGGTATGGTGTATCTATGGAGAGGTCTCCAAAAATGATATTGAGGTTTTTAATATAATTTTTTTCTAAGCTGAATAGTTTACGCGAGAGGAGAATGATAGTTTAGTAGATAGTTTGTAGTTACAAAAAACAGATGATATTCGTTACCATGTAAACTTCCACCGGAAATTGGTTTGAACGAGATCTTGTAAGCATTTTTTTTTTAAATACGTAAACTGCAATTTACCTTTCATTCAATACATCGATCAAAGTTAGGACGAACTACAAAAACTTTTAAATTATGTTACTCGCTGCTACGGAATCCTTCATGAGCGAGTCCGACTCGTACTTGGCCGCTTTATATTTTTTGAAGTGAAAACTTCTTTAGCGGCGTTGAGCACTTTTTCTGTAATGGGTATAAAATCTTAAACTCGCGTCAGGACACGTGACCTGATCGAAAAAGCGTAGGACGGATGGAGAGTAGACAGCTATCCCCTCTCTACGGCGCGGCGAAAATGTATGCCTGGGCCTACTGTTTCGTTTAGGCGGCGCAGGGCGCTTGCGCGAATGTTCGTCTATGTTACAGCGTGCCACGCGCATCCATGGATGGTGACAGCTGATGGCTCGACCGTCTGTGTAGTGATCACATTGTTGTGTATTCGTAAAATTCGTGAATATAAAGTGCTTAAAATATGGAAATTGAACAACAAATTATTCCCTAACCATTCCAAAATATCAAACATGCTCAACGTTAATAATCAAGTTTTCACTTCTGCCGGCACTCCCGGAGTGCAATTTTTTTTAACATATTGTATTTAATTGACAATTTATCTCTCTCCGACATATGTCGGACACTGGCTTGGCCACCATCAGGGATTCTCATTTTGATAACACAAAAATTTTGTCGCCAAATATCAAAACTAGTCGGTTACTGGTTCACAAGTTATAATATAAGCGTTTCTAGGTGGCCGATCTGGACAGAATTTCCCTAGCTTGGCACATTTATATCTCAAAAACTAGGGCACGTAAAGGAAATCTATTTTTCCCAAATTTTGTCGCTAATTAGTCGGAATTTGTCACCATGCCTGTTTTTTTTTTTTACAGTAAGTAAGAAAGAGATAGATACGCATTTATACAGACTAGTTATGAGCAAGTTGCCGCTGCCGCGGCTAAAATCATTTACTAAAGGTACGATAATTTTTATCTAATGCGTTATGCGTATTAAGTAAATAATAATAATAATATTCCACAACTATCACACAACGCCATCTAGTCCCAAGCTAAGCAGAGCTTGTGTTATGGGTACTAGACAACTGATAAACATAATTATATATTATGTGTTTTCTAAAACACACAGTGTTGCTAGGTGAAGAAGCTGATGTAAATTTGCCCTTATATTGATTATTTATGGTTAAAACTTACCGAATTATCCATGGTTTTATACCTGTCTCTCTCTTTCACCAGCATGCGTCCTTTTCTAATCAAGAAGGACGCTTGGCGCGAAGTGTCAAATTCATAGCGTTTGTAAATTTTCCCGGTAAAACATGGAAAAATTTTCAAAGTTACAAAAGACGCGATAATTACAATAATTTACCGCGTAAAATTAACACACAGTGTCAATTTAGTATACGTGTCGGGTCTTTCCCACATAAATTAGTGTTTCAAGATTAATCCGGAAAAAATGGTACGGGTACGTGATGGAGGTGAGCATAGTTCGGATGTTGAAGCTTCATATGGAGTTCAGCAATCGAATAATACGAGACCTAATGACTCATCGTCATCATCTTCTTCATTCCTCGGAGGACGAAGAGGGTATAGCTTCACCTCCACCCAATAAGAGATGAAAACTTTTATAGAAGTACAGAAAATTTCACTCTTATTCAACAAGTGGGATTTATGTCTAGTTACATTACTAACTTGTCACATCAGATTTTGTAAGAAAGCAATCAACATCCGACACTTCTTCTAAACTCTCTTAAGTTGTACTTTGTAAAGAGTTTGATGAAATAACAATTATTATAGGCTGATAAAGAACGATTAAAAGAATTAGCTAACCTTCAAAAGTTTGATTCCCCTTCTTGGAAGGGCATTCTATACAAAAAAGCCCTACAATCTTGCTTCGCCAGTCCTGACGTCTTAAACTTAACGAAGAGAGGTGCCATTTTAATAAGGGCCAAGATTACTCAGCTTCCATGGAACAGTTATTAGCAGGCATAACTAATCATATTTTGGAACAAAGGCAACTATTTAAGTCAGGGTTACAAGAATTACTTGACTGGGCATCAGCAAACCTAAATATCTTAAATATTGGCACATTGCATGACTTCTTTCTATTACTAAAAATGCAGAGACTGCAATGCAGATTGTGTGGCAAGTGGTCAGAATACACTGAAATTAGACGAGATCGAATTTTAAAAGAAATTGTAAATCCAAATTTAAAAGAAACTGTTCAATTTTTTTTTTTTTCTCCTAGCCAAGCATATCTTTTAAGCCGAGAGGATTTGCAGCCTATCATAGCCTTTTTAGGTGGTTCTCAGGTGTACCTTAATACTCCAGCTTATATAAGAAAAAGAATAGCCTTTAATAAATCTTATGTTCAAAACAAAAAATATCAGGGCCGTTATAAAACACAGAACAAAGATTACATTTTACATTTTAAGCAAAAGACAAAATTTAAAAAGAATCAGAATCACCACTTTCGCAAAATATTAATTGTGAAAGTAACTGCATTTTTTGTTGTATATTAAAAAAATATACTACAAATAATACACCCTGCAACACTAATAAACAATGACTATCAAACCAAAGATTTCAAAGGGGGTTGTCTAAATGATCCTGCCAATTTATGGCAACAACAGGGAGCATACGATTATATAATTAAATTAATAACAGGTGGCCGCAGCCCATTCTTCAAGAAACCTTCTTTCCAATATCCAGACAAACACGAGTAAAAAAAAAAAAATAGATTGTAACCAAGATAACAAAGGACATGAAGGATATGATCTTCCACTTAAAACAAGAAAAAATATAAGAGACACCGGCAATTCTCAATCCATGTGTCCTATTCGACACATATTCCTAGTAAAAAAAAAAAAACTGACGGAGGGCTACGTCCTATCTTCGACCTCAGAGGTCTCAACTCGCATGTGTCAGTGAAACATTTCTATTTAATTTCACAAACAGATGTAGCCAACTTCCTACAGGTAAACGATTGGTAAGTGAAAATAGACATTCACCAAGGTTATTTTCATTTACCAATTGCAGATAAATACAGGAGGTTCATCCGAGTGATTTCCAACAACGAAGTGTTACAATTGACAGCCTTACCATTTGGCTTGTCATCGGTCGTGTTTGTGTCAGTCACAAATTGGATTGCGGAGATCCTACGAGCACAAGTTTTCTGCATAATTGTTTATTTAGGCGATATTTTCTTGGTCAATCAGGATCGGACCATACTGGTTTCGGAAACACTGAGAACATTAGAAACTTTGGGCTGGCACATAAATTACTATAAGTCCGTTATGGAGCCGTCGCAGGAGGTAGAATATCTTGGCTTGGTATGTAACACTCAGCAAAACTGGGTAAAACTTCCTCCCAAGAAGATAAAAAGATAACTGTAATCATTTCCAAGATGTTGGCCAACAGAGACAGCTCTCTACGAGATGCTCAGAGTTTATTAGGTTTGCTGAACTTCGCAAATTACGCAGTATCAGCGGATCGACTGTGCTACCGCAGAGCTACTTTACTCTATGCGCAGAGCCCAACTCTTACTAAAAAATTCAACCAAATCCGAGTAAGAGAAAAAAATAAAAAAAATAACCTCTACCCGTTCAGCAAAACCTAAAATGATGGTTAACAGTAATTGTAGATTATAGCTCCACACCAATGTCAAGAAAAGTGTGACTCACTTCTTGACGACGGATGCTGCTGACTCGGGTTGAGGAACTAATTTAAACAGCACTTACCTTTCAGGATAGTGGGCCCCATATCTAGAGCACTGGTGCTCAAACAGAAAAGAGATGTATGCCGTATTGGCGGCCATCTACAGTCAGCGGATGACTGTTGAAAGTGCGCACATACATATTCAGTCAGACAACAGAACCTTGGTCGCATATCTCAAGAACAAGGGGACACACATTCCCTGGCACTACTAGGGTTAACGACCAGAGTCCTAAAACTTGCAGAGCAGTTACATTTAACTCTCTCAGGGAGAGAGTCCCTCTCGGGGAGTCTAAACGGAATAGCGGATATCCTAGCAAGGGGTCGCACTGTATCAGAGTGGCATCTTCTGCCCCAAGCCACGGAGGCTATATTCAAAGTGTGGGGTGTCTTAGACGTAGATCTGTTCGCGTCAAGAGACACGGCTATCGTACCAAAGTACGTAACATTGCATTCGAAAGGTTGTTCCGTAGTCTTCTGCGACGCTTTCAGCCGAAAATGGAACTATCATCTAGGGTGGGCATTTCCCCCACCCAGTTTTATTCCACGAGTACGGGCTCATTCAGTGCAAAAGGAATTTACATCCTAATAGCACCGAAGTGGATCAAATGTTTTAGCTACGCAACCTGCGAGCGAGAGCCACTTCCGATAAAGAACCTGCGGAAGGTCCTAATAAATCGGACGTCAGGCAATTGCCCTGCATAAGTAGACAAATTGACTCTTGTTGCCTGGGAAATTGGGGGTGGGCAAATCAAGTTGCTCACTGGTCCATACAAGAACTGAACTTGTTAAAAAGTAGTTGGCGGACATCTACTTTTAAAAACATATAGTGCCCCTTTTAGAAGTAGTAGTTGGCGGACATCTACTTTTAACAGCATATAGTGCCCCTTTTAGAAAATGGGTATTGGGGTATAATACCAATAACGTTAACCCAAAAACTCCTGAGGGTCAACAGGTTGCTAGATTTTTGGCACAATTATTTTTAGAAAGTTAGCTTATAAATCTATTTTTCCACTTATAGCAGCCGTTTCTACTTATAGTGCACCATCAAAAATAAATATCTCATAAAATTTTTTGGTTCAACAAGTTTTGAAAGCCATTTCACTTGCTAAACCTGCTGCAGTACAAAACCCATTTGGGGCACTGCAATTTTGTTTAACTGGGTAAGGACTTCAACAAATTCAGATTCTTTAATCGAAACCAGTAGACGAACAGCTTTAATACTCATGGTGGCCGTAGGATTCATCATCTCACATTATTAGAAAATAGCCATGAGAATCTAATTACAACGAAAATAAGATTACTCTTTGGCCAAGGTTTGGCTCAAAAACTGACTCTAATACACAAAACCAGTCAGGTTTGGTTGTTGCGGAAACACCTAGACCATTGCGTCTGCCCTGTCCAACACATTAATAACTTTAAAGAAAAGTTTAGAATTAGAAGAAATGCAGACTTAACTGTCTCAATTCTATTTATTTCTCTATCAGGGAAATTAAAACCTGTTTCAAGAACAATGATTGCAGGTTGGATTCGTAGTATTTTCAAAGATGCTAATATTAATGCTCCACCAGGCATTATCAGGTCAGCAGTAGCTTCTAGAAGTTGCTTGGAGAAAAGACCTGTACAAGAAATACTTGACAGAGGAAACTGGTAAAGTATTAAAAATATTTCAAAAATTTTACTGTGTCCAGTAAACAGAGTTGATAATACAATATTGATTCATTGTATTTATTTATTTATTTTCTACTGTTGGATAAATTTAAATAGCTATTAATAAGGGATTTAATTCGTTTATTTTCTCTAAAGTTATTTTACAAAATATTAATTTGTTTTCTTTGTTTGATTTCAAGAAATGTTTATTATTTTATTTAATTTTTTAATTAAATTTTAACATAGACAGATGTTATTGTAATTGCAATAAAACTGATTTATTTTCTAGATCAGTAGTATAATTCATTCATCATAGCGTTTGTGTTTACCACCAGCAGATACCAAACAGGTCTTCACCTAGCAACACTGTGTGTTTTAGAAAACACATAATATGACTGTTTTGCATTCCAACAAAACAGGTATTATGTGTGAATAAAACACACAGTGTTGCAGCTATGCTCTAGCTGGCGAGCTGAAGACCCTATGAATTTGACACTTCGCGCCAAGCGTCCTTCTTGATTAGAAAAGGACGCATGCTGGTGAAAGAGAGAGACAGGTATAAAACCATGGATAATTCGGTAAGTTTTAACCATAAATAATCAATATAAGGGCAAATTTACATCAGCTTCTTCACCTAGCAACACTGTGTGTTTTATTCACACATAATACCTGTTTTGTTGGAATGCAAAACAGTCATATTTCTAAATACATACATATTATAGATAAATTACACCCAGACACAGAACAAATGATCGTGCTCATCACACAAACATTTGTCCTGGGTGGGAATCGAACCCACGACCTCCGGCATAGCAGTCAGGGTCGCTAACCACTAGACCAACAGGCCTGAATCATGCCTATATTCTTATTTCGACAACAGAAGTTTTATTATTGTAACGTAAATTAGAGCCTAACGTTATAATTTGGTAAAACAGTTGCATGCGACTGTACATCTTGACACCAAATAGACCAAAAGCAAGGTTCAATGTTTTCAGAGAAGTTTAAGGCACTCTAACCTAGTAATTTCCAGGGTCGCGAGATTCGTTCGAAAGAGATACCGTGGCCCTGGCATATGGACAACTGAAAGAACACGGGTGGGTTTTAGTCAGTAAAAGTCTGACAGGCCCTTCGCTCCACCCTAGAGCGGGAGACGTCATTTGAAGAGTTCCCAGCCAAAAAAAAATCTTGTAATTTACACCATAAAAACATGAATATAATTGATCATTTATCTCTCTCTGACATTTGGACATAAGACGGATAAAACTAGAAGTGTATGACACGTATTATTAGAAATATTTTTTTCTTAGCAATTTTTCGTAAACTCTGATCTAGTTCTTGAATTATACTACTACGCGTACTAATTAGCGTATTACTAATACTTACTCATCATCATAATTCACACAGTCCACCCATCATTTCTTTGGACTTCCTCTACTCTCATAGCCATCGTCATTCATACTCAATACTTTCCTCATTCCTCCGTATCACGTGACCATACCATGACAACCGATTCCCACACAACCTTCAGTTATCGGTGCGGGGTGCCACTTCGAGACTTCCTCTTATGTACTCATTTCTTATTGTAACACCAAGAATTACTAATACTACGCGACCTTATTTAAAACAGACCTTTGCTAGGTGCCCTTCATAGCTTTGAGATTCAACTGAGCCAAACTGGGGTAGGTAGGCCACTCCCTAGATCGGCCACCCATCAACCTTCATAACTTTTGAACCAGTGACTGATTAATTCTGATATTTGGCCATAGCTGGGCATTAACTCGTTAATCCGTTAATTAACGAAGTTAACATTTTGATTAACAACTTTTAAGTTAACTTTTAAAAATGTTAACGGACACGTTAACTTCCGTTAATATGCAGAAGTCCGTTAATTGTTAATCCAATGCCCACTATTTACCGCACAGCACCGCGGCGCGGCGCGAAAATCTGGCTTAGACAAGTATGAAACGACAAAGATATTTTAACACCAAAACGAGCCTCGCTTTCAGACGAGAACTTCAACATGTTAATGTTCATGAAGGGGATTATGCACCTTATACCCGATTAAATCACACATTTGAATTATACAAGTATTTTGTTTTGTTCCTAACCTGTTAACTTCCAGACCCTAAGCCAACAGGTTTTATTAGTTCACTAACGCAACGATATAAAAATGTAATTTGAATTATCGAACAGCGCCATCTATTATGAATGTTTACCAATCGTAAACTCGTAACGCAACAGCAACCAACTTTCTCGGTGGTTCTATAAATTTCTGTCAGATGGCGCGATTCAGGTCACTCAACATGTAAAGATTTTTCTTTTTTTATTCGCTCTAATTCTCCTAGAAATACTGTTTTTTTTTATAAAATGTGGGCCATACGCGAACATAATACATTATAAAGTCTCATTATAGTTGCTTTTATTCTGCAGAAACTGTTTATTTACCGAGATTTCCACACCTGAAAAATGTATGGCGAGGTCTATCTAGGCATCCACCTTAACGGATTAACGATTAACGTTAACTTGCGTTAATTCTTCCGAAATGTAACGCTTTAACATATAACGAAGCTAACTTTTTTTGTAGCGGATTATGAAGTTAACTATTTGATTAACGGTGCCCAGCTATGTATTTGGCGACTATATTTTTATGTTATCAAAATCTATGATGGTGGCCATGCCAGTGTCAGTCGCACCACCATGAGAACGAAGATGCCAGAGCGAGCGAAGTAAGCTCCCAAATTCGATAATTCGCTCGCTCTGGGTTTTGGGCACGCTTTTGTAGGTATGCTTTCCTTTTGACTATTTACACAGAAAGTTACATGTCGACTAAGATACATTAGGTACATGTGAACAAGAGCGAGCGAAGCGAGTTCAAAAATCTCTAACACTTTGCATTTAAATTTCCATTAGGTACACATACTTACGGCCATATTTATAAATTAAAAGTAGGTTCTTTCCGATATATTTGGAGGCCCCATAACCAACACAATATGAATCACTCGGTAAACGTAATTAAATAATCTTTATTGCGCTTACAAACAGTAAAAAAAAAAAAACAGGTAATGTGTGAAGCAATAGTATGAGCAGAAGCGGATTGGTTGGGGGCCACAAACTGTGTTTATCCATAATATATAGTCTGGTATACCGTTGAATGTACATTTAAAGGAAAGACGGAAAAGTCATCGGAAATATGTCTTGTTGACTTCTTTCGGACATCAGAAGACCGTCTTACAGAGGTAGGTAGCATCACTATTAAGGGCATATTCCCTCCGAAGCCCAGTCCAACTTTCCACCCAGATAAGGCACTGATTAACAAAATTGAAGCTGACACACGTCTAATGAGAAGATTCAGATTCTGGGTCAACAACTTCTGGCATAACTTCTTGAATCTTTTTGGTATCTTGGTTATTTGATATCTCATCCAACAATGTTGTGTTATAATTTGTTTCAAGTTCCTCATTACTTTCTATTGGGCTTATAATATTTGAATGCTTGCTCCTTTTAAATATAAGCTAGAAAACAGAGTATAGGGTTAAATAAAATTAGTTAGCGAAACTCGACAAACATGATGGGTATCGATATCTTCTTCTATATACCGGATAACATTTTTTACCGTCTCGACCTTCATATGGTGTGTTGTGTAACTAGAATAGAAGGCAGGAAGGCCTTCAGATTCATCGTAGGTGACTAAAGGAGCGCGGGACGCGGGTGGACAGGGATGCGTGTGCGGCTCGTGCGCCTGCGAAAGATCAATGAGGCCGCCTAACAGCTGGCTTCAAAGGGTAGGACCGCGCTTCGAAATCAATGATACATGCCGCGCATTGAGTAGGGTGCGTATGATTTGAGTTTCGATAGATTTAAATATATTTTTTTGTTTTTTTTTTTTCCAAATTTCTGTTTTTGTTGTTCTAGTATGAAAATGTTACTTTAAATGTGTAGTATTTATTGCTAGATCAATTTAATTACATGTTATTCAAAAATAAAAATAATAAAAATTTCTATGCCAAAAGCTTCTACTCCGTTCACCTATTACCCCCATTTTTTTTCAAGACGCTAAAAAAAAGTCACCCAGTATATAAAAGAATAGCACCTTAATTATCTCGCGAGTTGTTCGTAAGACTCTCAAGGTGTGAAAATGAGAGAATTAGTTCATAAAAATTACCTTGGAAACCCAAGGTAATTTTTACACACACTAACTTAACTAAACATAAGCTTGGCAGGAATACGTACCAAAGTAAATAAAAAAAGTTTGGCATTGTTAATTTTACGAAACTAGGGGGGATAATCGTAAACAGGGGGTTGAAGGGGCGTTAAAGTTTGTATGGGATAATCTTAACACGCGGTCCGAGGAATTTGAAACGAAGCATTCATTATCTTTATAAAATACTGGCGGACCTGGTAGACGTTGTCCTGTCCGAACACCGTCATCTAACTGGTCTAATTGAGAATCTAATCCAGCCAGGTACCCCACTTCAACACACCCAAATAAATCATCAAAATTGGTCCAGCTATTTAGGAACAGTTCAGTGAATAGACACGTACTTACAGAAGGATTATTTAAATAAAGATAATAATTTCGTGTTCTTGACTGTCCGAAAATCAACCCCTAACTGGAAGAAAAGGCGTAACCGATGATTTTACTGCTTTTAATTTTCAAAAATCAATCCCTGTTAGAGTGAAAAGCTGTTGGGTGATCACACGGAGGGTGAATAATTTGTATGAAAAATCACATTCAATGATTTAGAAACTTGGCACATACTCGTATACCCTATAAACTTACAACTAATATAATTATTAATTTTCCTAAACGCCTATTCTTGTTTCCACCCGAAAAGTAATATACTTTAAAACATTATTTTATCAGACGAAAAAGAGATACGGTAAAAAAAGTACTAAAGGACTATTAATAAGTATGTTTCATTTCAGATCAAATTATTTAACACTAACTTCTGCCAGCTACTTTGTACATACATACATACAATCACGCCTTTTTCCCATGGGGGTAGGCAGAAACCACGGAACGCCACCTGCTACGATCTCTACACACTTCTTTTGCCTCGTTTAGGTTCATACAATTGGTCATACACACACTTTGTACATGTTTAATTTCTGGCTCACCCGACCAGCCCGTGAGGGGTCTTCGTATTCCTGGCTTTTTCTTATTGCTCGGCTTCTAAAGGTCCTAGCGTGATGTTATAAAGTTCTCGATAAATGGGCTTTCCAATACTAAACATGGTTCCTGAGATTAGTACTTTCAACCATATAAACTCTTCAGCTTTATAATACTAGTATGGATTATCACAAATTGCAGCTTTCCTCAATTTTAAAATTACTTTCATCACAATTTAAAAAAAAACTGGCCAAGTGCGAGTCGGACTCGCGCACCGAGGGTTCCGTACAAACCTGCAGGAATTCACGGTTTATGCATAAGGTTTATGTTTATGAAATTAAATGTTTTTTTTTTTAATTTTTATATTTGAGTTGACTGAATGAAAGGTAAATTGTGGTTTACGATTTATGACGTATTAAAAAAAAACTACTTACTAGATCTCGTTCAAACCAATTTTCGGTGGAAGTTTACATGGTATTGTACATCATATATTTTTTTTAGTTTTATCATTCCCTTATTTTAGAAGTTACGGGGGGGCGGGGGGGACACACATTTCACCACTTTGGCAGTGTCTCTCGCGCAAACTATTCAGTTTAGAAAAAAATGATATTAGAAACCTCAATATCATTTTTGAAGACCTATCCATAGATACCCCACACGTATGGGTTTGATGAAAAAAAAAATTTGAGTTTCAGTTCTATGTATGTGGAACCCCAAATATTATTGTTTTTAAAAAAAATGATATTAGAAACCTCAATATCATTTTTGAAGACCTATCTATAGATACCCCACACGTATGGGTATGATGAAAAAAAAAAATTTTTGAGTTTCAGTTCTATGTATGGGGAACCCCAAATATTATTGTTTTTTTTTTCTATTTTTGTGTAAAAATCTTAATGCGGTTCACAGAATACATCTACTTACCAAGTTTCAACAGCATAGCTCTTATAGTTTCGGAAAAAAATGGCTGTGACATAGTCGGACAGACAGACAGACAGACATGACGAATCTATATGGGTTCCGTTTTTTGCCATTTGGCAACGGAACCCTAACAACATATTTCTTGAATTGTATTATAAAAACATTTTTTTGATTATATACCTGCATATCTACTTAAATTTACTTACAGAATTTTACCTTCAAAAATATAAATCATGTTATAGAATATTAATTATTAATATATGATTAACGAGACTAATTGTTGTTGTTGGACAAACATATAATCGAAAATCCTGATAATCGGATAAACTCCCTGAAATCCCCACTCGCAATCTCTGGCCCTGGATAAATGATAACGATACCCATCACCTCTGTGAAGCTTACACAAAAAACAACCGTGAGGAACAAAAAAAAAAAAGTGACAGTATTTGAAAGTTAGTAATCTAAAGTTGTTGTTGGTAATAGTTAACATGACAAACTTGGCTTTTATGTAATTAGACTCAGACATCAACAAAGCCAATTCCAAACATATGAAAGGAAGTACTGTGTATTACATCTATGTGTTACCAAATCAACAGGGACTTGGTGCTTTAAATTTCGCACGCTTCTTTTTAAAATGTAAGCAAGCACTAAGATGGGATTTGACGATCCAATTGCCAAAAAAAAAAACCCAGGATGTTCCCAAAGAATGTGAAATGGAGTAAAACGATATTTCCATATAAGGTGAAGTGATTCAATTCAGGTGGAAAAGTTAAATAAAAAATACAAAACTTAATAGGTCTACACCAGGGCCGTAGCTAGGGGGGGGGGGGGGCATTGTGGGGCAATGCCCTACCTTAAAAATACCAAAACCGACGAGAACCTATTAGAATTGGATTGTATGTTTATAATTTTAGATAAAAAAATGTAGCAATAGGTATCTAAACTTTTCCGAACATATTATAATAATTATTTTCTCTGTGTATTGATGGCATTTGAAGCGCCATCACATGAAGCAATGGGTCTATTTAATTATAATAAAACAGAGCATGATGATTATGCAGAGAAAAATTTCAACCGTCTTGTTCACTTGTTCTTCATCATTGAGGATTTAATAGCTGTCCTTAGATCCATGCTCATGTTCTATCACAGAAATTATTTGTCTATGAATAGCTATTGAATGTACATTACTGACCTAGAGGTGATGTTGATTGATTTAGTAGCCCGTGCTTCAGAGCAGATCAATTATGATATACTCAGTCACAAAAATGAAGAGATATAATTTTTTTTCCATATTTTTGGGTGATTTTCAACAAGCTGTAACTCCGAGGAAAATGATCGTACAGCAAAAAATAAAAAAGCACATTGTAGCACCATGTATCTAGTTTTCAGATACGGCCATGATTTTATCATGTATGAGTCTGGAGGAATAACAAGGAAACAACCAAAAAAAAAAAGTTTCCAAATTTTTTCTCGTGTTAAAACAGGTATACGGGTTTCAATTTTTTTTTCCATTGTTTCACTCAAAAGTTCTTTTAGAAAATTTAATGCCCTTTAATTTAACTTATCCAGAATGCCTCTACAATGATTTGCCGCGGAGTTATCGTGAGTCAAAGCAAAAAAGTACTTTTTAACTTTGACAATCAATAACTCTGGAAATAATGATTGATTGTATCAAAAGAGGGTTTTGGAAACAACACAACATTTTCTATAAGATAAAACAAAGAATTTGAAGCTTCGGGGCACTAAGAAAAAAAAAATCGTAGCGCTTTGAATTTTTCAGGGATTTTAGGGGACACTTTGAGGTTGAAAAATTACCCCCGATATCCTTTGTTCATCCATTTTATCCAAAGTTATACCAAGTTATCCAAATATACTTAATTATGCGAATTTTTGTCTTTTTTTCAGTAAAAGCTTTCAAGTCAAAAAAAAACTTTCGACAAAAGCCATTCAAGGTATCTTAAAGAAAATGTTGTGCAGTTTCCAAAACCCTCCTTCGATTTTCTATACAATCATTATTTCTAGAGTTATTAAGTATTGCTTTGACTGACGATAACTCCGCGGCAAATCATTGTTTAGGCATTCTGGATACGTCAAATTAAAGGGCATAAAATTTTCTAAAAGAACTTATGAGCAAAACAATGGAAAAAAAAATTTGAAGCCCGTATACCTTTTTTAAGACGAGAAAAGATTTGGTTTTTTTTTTGTTGTTTCCTTGTTAATTCTTCAAATCCAAACATGATAAAAAAAAAACATGGCCGTACCTGAAAACTAGATACATGGAGCTACAACGTGCTTTTTTATTTTTTGCTGTACGATCATTTTCTTCGGAGTTACAGCTTGTTGAAAAGCACCCAAAAATTTGGATTTTTTTTAATATCCCTTAATTTTTGTGACTAGTGTATTTTTTACTTCCGCCCTACCTGTAGCCAATGCTGCCTACCTCAAATTCGAGTCTAGCTACAGCCCTGACCTACACTAATAGACTGTTATGACCCAGGAATGCCCAGACAAGCTGTAAGTAACTGCTTTATGTGTAAAGTAGCAACTGATAGAAGACATTAAGAAATTATTACTGTAAGTAATTAAATAATCAAAAGAAAAATACCTTGTAAAACTGAGGTTTTTCATAAATCCATAATAATACTATAGAAGTAATGATCACCGTTATGGTAAAAATTAAATAATTAGTGGAATATGTATAGGCCTCCAAGAATATACTGTACCAACAACCGGCGCTAAAATACACCATAATTTTGTCATTAATAATTTTCTACTGATGAAAAAAAATTGGGAATTTTAACAATATATTGAAATTCAAGTTAATGATAAAATGGAATCACATTAGCAGTAAACAGAAACATTGACATCAACACGAACATCCTCTGATGACCTGACTTGACACTTGACAGTCCTTCCCTCCCTAATTTTGACGGTTGAAAACCTTGATTGAATGACGATAAAGCATGGAATTAGTATGTTCTACCCTACCAAGAATAATGCAAAGTTGTTGTATAACAAAACGCTTTCACTGTAAAAAATTTCGATCAATCGATTTAATGTAGAGTTAATCCCCAAAATCTACAAACATGGTCAAACTGGCAATTCCTAGTTGCATAACAAACAGACTTAAAGGGCTTAGGAAAATGGTGTTTTATGTCTGCTAACTGCATCTTATCCTGATAATATGAGCTTTCTATTCTATTAATATCCAGGCTGCAGCTATGGGTTTGAAAATACGATATATTTTGCTTTAACAATAGGTAGGTAGCGAAAAGTCGGGTTGGAGTGATTCTTGAAAAAGAATATTATAGTGCGTCTTTTTCTATTATGACGACTTTGTACATGACACAATGGAAAATTTAAGAATATTACATAAATGACCCACCTAAACTTTCAAAATTATAACTTCTCGGACAATCAATTAATTATTGGGTTAGAGAGCAGTATCGTCCCTAGAAGAAAGTTATGTTCGGCCGAGAAGGCGAACTATGTTGCAGTCTCGCCGCCCCCGCTTGCTAACGAACCGTTGATCATAATAAACTAGCGTAGCTGTACAGAACGATAGAACGTGGACATAACGGTTCCCTATTTATTCGCACAAATTAAGATAATTTAACTTGGCATACTTTTGTTTCACTTATGTGTATTTTCGCATAACATTATTTGCGCATAATTTTTATAAGCATAATTTCTCTAATCATAATAATGGTTATGCATACCATTCTAAAGCATATATTTATTTACCTACGCTTAATGATAACACAACCCAATTTATTTCGACGATTGAAATCTCTTGCAGCAGGGAATACCTACATATTTGTTTTAAACATAGTTGATTGTGAACATATATTGGTTTTTCCCTGTAAGAAGCATGCAAACAAGCATACACCATACATGCAGCGAGCAAGCAGCATGCAAACCTGTAAACAAGCATACCTAATGCATGCAGCAAGCCTACTGTAAACAAGTACCTATACACAATGCATGCAAGCAAGCATGCAGGAAGCTTCATGCAGAAGGCATGCAGCAAGCTTCATGCAGCAAATTTCATGCAGCAGGCATGCAGCAAGCTGGTCGATTAACATCGCCGTGGTCGCTGAGCCGTACTTTGTCCCGCCCAGGGATGACTGGGTGGAGGACCTGAGCGGCTCAGTGTCCCTCATTTCGTCGGCCGTCGCCGGAACCCCGACCCTCGAGACTGTCAAGAGGGGATGGGGTTGCGTGGTGGCACGGTTCGGGGAGATTGTCGTGGTAGGAGTATACTTCTCCCCGAGCCGAACACTCGCTGAGTTCCACAACTCCCTTGCGGAGTTGGAGAGTTGTCGTCGTTGGGTTCCGTCCCCTCCCCGTGCTCGTACTAGGGGACTTCAACGCCAAGAATTTGGCTTGGGGTTCCCGGTATACGGACACACGGGGCAGGAGGACTGGGCTCTGGAGACAGGCCTAGTCGTCCTTAACCGGGGTTCTGTCCCTACGTGCGTACGGATGCGGGGCGAATCAGTGGTGGACATTTCGTTCGCCAGTCCCGCTCTGTCGCCGCAGGTCAATGACTGGCGCGTAATGGAGGGGGTGGAGACGTGTGCCGACCACCGGTATATCCGGTTTAACGTCTCCGCCCAGACCTCAACTGCGCCGGTCCGACAGGACCCGTGTGGTCCGCGTTGGCGCTTAAGAAGCTGGACCGGGAGCTCCTCCTGGAAGCCTCGATCGTGCAGGCCTGGGTGTCACCACCAGACAGGCCTGCTGACATCAACGACGAGGCCGAGTGGTTCCGAGAGGCCATGTCCGAGATTTGTGTCGTGGCTATGCCCCGGGACTGGATGCGGAAGGCGGAGGACAGGGTGTTGTGGTGCAACATGAGAGAGGCCTATGTCCAGCAGTGGATTGCGATAGGTTGAGTTGATATGCCCCGGGTCCAGCCCGGACGGGCTAGGTGCCAGGTGTACTGGTGGTCGACAGAGCTGATGGCACTGCGCGAGGCGTGCGATGCTGCGATATACCAGTACACCAGGCGCCGCAGGCTCCGTATCCATCCTCCGGATACGGAAGCCATTCAGGCGGAGCTGTACGAGGGGTACAGAGCAGCGAAGACCGCCCTCCTAGCGGAGATCTTGCGAGCCAGAGGACTGTCACGCGAAGAGACGCTGGAGACTCTGAACAGGGACCCAGACGGTCCTACAAGACCGTCCGGGACAAACTCCGCCCGTGGGCTCCCCCGCTGACTCAGTCTCCGGCCGCAAGACGTGGTGAATGCTCTGTTCCCTTCGCGAGGGGAACATAGTCCCCCACCCATGGCTCCGCCGCCTGCGGTGCCCGATGTAGACCACACCACCAACGACGACGACGATGCTCCAGAGGTGACCGAGGTAGAATTGAGAGTGGTGGTACATAGGCTAAATGCCAAGAATACCGCCCCAGGACCCGACGGCTTGCCTGGCGAAGCCTGGGTTCTGGTCTTGAAGGCTCTAGGGCCTTGACTAAGGGGGCTCCTAAGCGCGTGCTTGGAGATGGGCCAGTTCCCACTTCGTTGCAAGACGGGGAAACTGGTCCTCATTAAGAAGCCGGGGTGCCCAGCGGACTCTCCGTCCGTATACCGGCCCATCGTGCTGCTCGACGAGGTGGGCAAGCTCTTTGAAAGTCATTGCAGACCGCCTCGTCAGGTGGCTGGTGCGGGAGGGGCCGGATTTGGCGGACAGCCAGTTCGGTTTCCGCAAACGCCATCATGCGCGTGCGAGCCCTTACGAGTGCCGACCTACCTCTGTCGTGTGGTCGAAGCTTACCTGACGGATAGGGTAGCCATCTACCCCGGTCACCAGGAAACTGGAACCGGCGAGAGATGTCATGCGGTGCGTCTCTATCCCACAGGGATCGGTCGTTGGGCCGCATCAGTGGGACATCGGGAACGACTGGGTGCTGCGCGCCGTTAGTGGCGTCAGCGTAGTTTGCTACGCTAACGACACGCTGGTCCTGGCGCAGGGGAGGTCGCACGAGACGGCGGCCGAACTAATGACACGCGGGGTTGCGACAATTGTCGATAGGATCCGGCAATTGGGACTCGAAGTGGCCTGGCACAAGTCCGAGGCCATGGGTTTTCATGGTCCTCGGAACGCGCCACCTGCGGGTTCCCAACTCACGGTGGGAGGGGTTCACATCGGCGTCGAGTCGACCTTGAAGTACCTGGAACTTGTCGTCGACAGCCGGTAGAACTTCGTCGAGCACTTCCGACGTTTGGCCCCCAGACTGGAGCGGGCTGGGGCTGCCTTAAAGCGGCTCCTGCCCAATCTGGGGGGTCCAAACGCCTCCTGCCGGAGGCTCTACACGGGGGTCGTGCGGTCCATGGCCCTTTACGGGGCACCAGTATGGGCGCCCACATTGAGGCTGCGCTCAGCACTCGGGTTGAGTGCGGCCCAGAGGGTCATGGCCATTCGGCTAGTCCGGGGATACTACACGGTCTCCTGCGAGGCGGCGAGCCTCTTTGCCGGAGTGCCGCCATGGAATCTGGAGGCAAAGGGCACCCACATGTGGGAGTGGCGCGAAGAGGCGAAACGCCGGGGTGAAACTCCGCTGCCGCGAAAAATCGCGGCACGGCAGACAGAACTCCGGCAGGATCTCATGGCGACATGGCGGGTACGATTGTCGCAACACAGTGCTGGGCAAGCCACAATTGCGGCGGTAAGTCCCCTCTTTGAGGAGTGGATAGAGAGGCGCCACGGCGTCCTTACCTTTCGCCTGACGCAGGTTCTCACTGGGCATGGTTGCTTCGGTGGGTTCCTGTTCAGGATAAAGCGGGAGGAATCGCCCGGGTGTTTCCATTGTGAGGATCGTCTGGAGGACACGGTGGAGCATACGGTGGAGGTGTGCCCTGCCTGGGCGGAGCACCGTCGTGTCCTCGCGGAGGCGATCGGCGGGGGCGACCTCTCGCGTCCGGCCCTAGTGCGAGCTATGGTACGGAGCGAGAGGGTATGGGAAGCCGTCACCTCCTTCTGCGAAGCAGTAATGCTCGCGAAAGAGGAGGCGGGGCGCGTGAGGGAGTGGCAGTCTCTGCGCCCTCACGTCACTAACCGCCGCAGGAGGAGACATCCCAGGCGTCGGGAGTCAATAGCGGACTCCCAGCCACCGTAAGCGCGAGCTTACTTGCGCGAGCTAGCCATTGCTCGCCGCCCGGTAAGGACCAGGCTCGGGTCGACGGCGCGTAGTGTTCCACGCGCACCTCAAAGAGATGTCAAGAGAACTGAAGGGGTCTGCCAGTACCGACGCCTGCCAGGGTCGCGAGATTGTTCGAAAGTGACATCGTGACCCTGGCACATGGGCAACTGAAGGAACACGGGTGGGTTTTAGTCAGTAAAAGTCTGACACGCTATGCCCAAGAGCGGGAGACGTCATTTGATGACTTCCCATCCAAAAAAAAAAAGGCATGCAGCAAGCTTCATGGAGCAGGCATGCAGCAGGCATGCAGCAAGCTTCATGCGGCAGGCATGGTTTCTGTCACGGTTCCGGCGGTGCGGGGCTCCAGCGGTCCCACGCGAGCTTATCATCACATATGTTTTACGCTTACCACTGCGGCTTGCAAGCCGAATCTGTGTAAGAGTTTACGAAAAATTGCCAAAAAAATATTATTTCTACTAATCTAGGGCAAGCTCTCTCCAGATCCGCCACCTATAAACCCTTATAACTTTTTAACCAGTGACCGACTAATTCTGATATTTGGCAACAAATTTTTTAATTTATCAAAATTAAAATCCCTGAAGGTGGCCATGCCAGTGTCAGTCACACAAGATATTGATGGACCAAACTTCGCTGTAGTACATTTTAACTATGCCTCGACATAGGTGAGTTTGTTCCTTGGACCAAACTCATATTATGTGGGTTGACCAATTCGAATGAAAATAAAATTACCTTCATTTTTATCATCATTTACTATATTTTTACATAATATTATTTAAATCTTAAATTATTTGTTGTTTTTATTACTTACTTTTGTCATTAGAATAAAATGACGCCAAAAAACCAATTTAAAATCAAAAGTATATGCTTACATTAGATTAAAGACAGAGTAAATTCGCGGTGTAAGAGTCGGATGAATGTAGCTACATTTTCTCAAATTTACAGAAGAGCTAAAATGTTGTGAAAATTCACCTCATCGAGTTTTACCAGCTTTTTATAAGAGATAATACAATTGACTAAGGAAATTATCGATAATACAATTGACTAAAATAGTTATAAATATAATAATTATTATAATAATTTTAGCTGTAAAATTAAGAAAATGTAGGTAGCCATCGGACTCTTACACTGAAAATTATCAGATAATGTTTAAACATTGCAAGATAAAGAATGTAATTAAATGTCTGTATTGGAGTTATTGATTTTTTTTGCAGTGATAGGATTATGTGAGGTTGCAACATGGTTACAAGACCAAACACAGGTAAAAACTGTTCAAACCAAAAAATAATTGGTAAATAGTTTTCATTAAAACACTTTTTAATCCCAGTAACTGGAAGAATCTCAACATCATTTTAGTTTTGCGCTTGGCATGAGGTTCTGATTTTTGGTAGGCAGTTTATATATCTATCTTTCAGTTGTGTTATATGTACATCATTTCAGCCATAGATGACATTTTTTTTGGTATGTGTACCAAAGTTTCAAAATAGCTTGCTAATTCGTCAATAGTGACATCACAGGGTGGATTAAGAGCTTGTTGAGAACAGCTGCCAGATCGATTAGTCTGTTGTTTTGGTTCTGTATTCTCCTGTGAACTTGTTACCTCATGCTTCCACCATCTACTCACGCTGTTTTCATCGGACACTATATTTTGTACATTAGTGCTAGACGATATGGTTAGCTGGTTACAGTTGTCAACAAGTGTGCATAAACTTAATGGGTCATATCTCTCAGTACCTGTCATATTTTTACTTGTTGATTCTTGGCAGTTCTCTGTTTCCAATTTAATAACAGTACCACTGTTTTTTAATATACTCAATACTGGTTCTTTGAGTATCTTACTATGTTTCTTTTTGCAGATTCCAGGTTTAAGTTTTTTTTGAGAAGAACATGAACATCTTGACTCTTTAGGAAGTACAGTTATCTTGGAAAAATTCCTTTTCTGCAGTGGGTTTACAAATGGATTTTCAGTACTTTTATTCTTACTTATTTTTAGTGGTTCTATTTCTAGTCGTCCCAACTCCAATCCTAACAATATGTCTTCTTTATTCATGATTCAACTGTAACAAAAAATTAAACTATTTGTATATCCACTACAGTTATTATAATATTAGCAATGCTACTGAACTCCTGATATTACTATTCCATGTACAACAGTGCACTCCCAGATCACTTTAAAGGTATTCTAAATTCTGGAAATATGTTTAGCTATTCTAAATGTTTTAACATAATTAGCAGAAAAGCAGCACAGCAGCATTAATAGTAATAAAATGGAATTAAAGTTTAAGTTGTTGCTTAGCTGTTTTCTTTTCTGTCTTCTATTAGATAATATGCATGTCAACAATCTATATGGAGAATACTGTGTTTGATGGGGTCTGTTTGATCTAAAAGACCTTTTCTCATTGTTCTGGAATGCAACAAGACTATAACTTAATAAAACAACGAAATAATTAAATGTTGTAAGAGGTTTTGGATATTTATTTATTTGGTTTCAGTACAAAATAATAATAATCAATGAGTCAATGAGCAATTGAGCATTGGTATTCTTTGAGAAATGCTTTGTTTAAGGAAAACATACCAGTGGGCTCCTGTGCTAGTTAGTAATTTCACGATGCCGTTAGATAACATAAAAATAATAATCACTTTCATAACACTATTAGATACGTAGGACTCATGTACAGAATTAAATCATAAGCTTTACTGATAATAAATTGGACATTTTATTTTGTTTACGTCATGGTCGTCATGTCCATCATTGTTCATGGCATTTGACAATTGTACAGACTAAACATATTACTTACCTATGGCGAGGAGTAATGCCAGGTAACCACGCAGTGACTTAAGTTGATTTTAAAATTAGACTATGTAGTAAGTTTTTCCGAAAAAATCCGAAGATCCCCTGTAAATTTTTTCGCAGTTTACAGGGAATAGAACATAAAAATAAAGTCAAGGGCTGTCCGTCGCCGGGCACCCCCTGTGAAGTGCGGACCAGTGTGACCAACTTTAAATTAGAGATCCTGCCCCACTTAGGCAAGAAAACTGACAAATCCTGCCAAAATCGAAAGCACAAAATGCCAATATAATTTAAAAATTTAAAATAAATAGACACATTATTTTTTTGTAGTTTTATTTAAAATAATTGATCTTAAAGTCTAAAAGTGAACTAAATTAAATTATACATTCGTATTAGCATCGTATTCTTCTTGATCACTTTCTTTAAACATCGCTTTTGTCATTTGTTTAATCATTTTTTTAGTTGGCTGGAATGAAACGCAGTCACAGTCACCATATTCACTAATGCTAATGTTTAACATGTAAAATAGAGGCGACATGTTTATTAATAAATCTATTCCGCGTTTTTGTTTTTATGAGGTTGATTTGCGAGAATATCCTTTCACAAGCAGCATTCGACATTGGCAAACACAACAAACCTTTTACAAAATTATAAACATTAACGTATTTTAAGTCTCCATTTGAATTTCGAATTTTACCAATGCACCCCAAAATTTATCAATATTTAGAGTTGGTTAGCGTTACTTCCGCCAGATTCTAATAAATCACTAACATCTTTGTCAAGTTTTAATTGTCTGTATTCATTGTCAACTTTTTGAATTGTTTGTTCATCAACAAGATTAGGGAATTGCGTAATAACATTTGCTATCGAAGTAAACTCCTTGTATACAACGTCTTGAGGAGATAAGAACTGTAATTGCTTAAAAAGGTCATTTAATTTAACTTTTTTTTTCCTTTCTCGATACTGCATCCTACTCTTTTTATGGGCTGAAGCGGCTATACTGCCAAGTCTGTCAGCTTATATTGCTAATACTGCCAAATACTGCCAGATTTCTAAAACGTCAAACAAAAGTGCCAGAGAGTAAAATAAAGGGCTAAACCTGCCGAAAAGGCAGGATCCTGCCACATATGGTCACACTGGTGCGGACCTCGGCTTAGAGCGTCGCTAGTGGAGGGCATGGAGACGGGCTGTATTTGAAATTTGAATGACTATTATTTGGGGACGAATTTAAAGATACAGGCTCAGCTACGGCGCGGGCTGGCACTTCATCGAGCATCTTGCTTTTTTAGTCGTCGCTTATTTAGTCGGGAGCGTCGCGACGCACACCTCGGCAGTGAGGTCGAAATGTTGGAGGTTTCGTCTTGAGTAGAGTACTAGTGGCCCTATTGCTTTCCTGGAGGAGGGTAATGGGGTCATCAGGGTCAGTCAGTATATGCCTTGGGCGGTGAACTCTACTTATACGGGAGGCGGTGTAACTAGCGGCCGCGACAACCAGAGGGTTGCAGTGGGTTACGGCTTTATCGAAGAAACACTTGGAATTGCGTTTTATGAATTGAAAGATTGTGGGGATTTTGGGATCGTGATGGAGGATTTCATTCCGAGCGTACCAAAGGGAACCTGTGGTTTTACGGAGAAATCGGTTTTGGAGAGTCTGCATCCTATGGATATGGTGGAGTTTCGCGTGTGCACAGATTGCACATGTTTAGATCATGATTGGCCTGATGCAAGTGGTGTAAATGCGCTTTTTGCACTTGAGTGACAATTTGCTTCGTGCATTTAGAACGGAATTGAGCTTACTGAAAGTGAAAGTGGTCCGCGATCGAGCCTTTTTATGTGCTCAGAGAAGGAGAGGTGCTGATCGAGGATCACACCTAGATATTTGGCTCGGTTTTCCCAAGGGATCGACTTGCCGAACATAGAGATGGGTCGGGGGAAGAGTCTGATATATTTACCAAAATCCACTCACTAGTTCTTTTATAATGATTTTTTTATTCGAAAAATAAAACTTTGAATCACTCTCCTGCAACTTTCAGCAAATGTCGCTTAGATCAAATAGCCTTTCAACCGTCGAGCCCCGGTTTTGAAAAGAGGACCGCTTGACTTTTATCGGGATTAACTTCGATTCTCCACTTCCCGAACCATGCAGCGAGCTAGTAGACCGCGGTTTGGAGAGTGCGAGCCATCGCATCTTGACTACGCCCCGTGAAGTAAATGGCTGTGTCGTCTGGGAACAGTTCCAACTGTGCTTTTTTACTCTTGGGGATATCACTAGTAAAACGCGTAAAAATAAGGGTAGATAGCACGGAGCCCTGAGGGACTCCTGTACGAATAGTGTGGGGGGAGGATATTGCCCCTTCGATGCGATAACGAAAGATGCGGTTCGACAGAAAGTCTCGTAAGATGAGCACGAGGCGCTACGGCACGCCGAGTTGGTACAGCTTGTATCTTTTGTCGAACGCTTTCGCTATGTCGAAGAATACAGCACCCGTCATCAAACCACGTTGGAAACTAACGTTTACCGGTTCGATGATACGGTGTACTTGTTAGATACACGAGTGTTGGGTTCGAAAGCCAAACTGCTCGTTGGGAATGAGGCCCATTGTCTCAGCGTAGTCTCTGAGTCGTTTATAAATAAGTCTCTCATAGATCTTACCGACGACATTGAGGAAACTGACGGGACGATAGCTTGTGGATTTGGACTTGGGCTTGCCGAGTTTTGGGATGCCAATGACTGTAGCTTCCTTCCACACTTGCGGGAATATTTTATTGCTGAAGGCTCCATTGAAGATGGTGGTTATGAGCATAATCAGGAGCGCGGAAAACAATTGGAACACTTTATTGGTGATTCCATCAGAACCAGGGACTTTTCGGGGTTTGAGACCTTTGAGGGTTATTAGGGTCTTCGACGGGTGGGAGGGATTCATAATAAAAGGACATGGTACTCACATAATTCTACAAAAAAATTAAGTGCTCATCTAGATAAATGAAATACCTAAGCATAATACCTACGATGTAACTGCTGTGAACTGTTGAGAAGTTCTCTCGACTGCCTATCGTTTCCATCATCAGATTAACTCCATTGTATTCAGAACTGCTAGTTTCAACAGAATCGGTTTACAAGTGGAAATTCAGTACATAAAAATGGTCAATGCCTATTTTTTGCGCTTCATCATTATCATCATTTCAGCCGAAAGACATCCACTGTTGGACATAGGCCTCTTCCAATTTAGGGGGAAGGGGGGAGGGGTTTTGTCATAATTGCCGCCACGCTTGGCAGGTGGATTGGTGATCGAAGTATGGCAGTAAAATGCATAGAAAATGCTACTGCCCAGTCTCTAGTAAGGTGACAATTAAAAAGAACCAATTTCAAGCTATATGCACCCACAATATCCAATAGGGAACATGCAATATTTTTATTTTTGTTTTCACTTTAAAGAATTCCATGTAGAATAGACCACAAATATTAGGTTGGGGAAAAAGTCTTTTCGCATTATAGTATGTATGAACTTGTAATAAAATCTCTTTGGCTATACAATTTGTATCTGGCTGGTTTTGGTATTCATTGAAAGTTTAAATTTTAAAGAACATAATTCCAAATTCAAATTAGGAAAATGTGTGATTTTCATTTGTTTTTCGTACCGTCAAGATGAGTGAATCTAATGAAGAAATTCGATACATTTTAAAATTTTACTACAAAAAAGGTAAAAATGCAACGCAAGCCGCGAAAAAAAATTGCGATGTTTATGGACCTAGTGTAGTGTCTGTGAGAGTAGCACTTCAATCCGGAAATTTTGATGTAAAAGATGCACGTCGCTCTGGTCGCCCTATTACGGAAAAAATGGAAGGCATTTTTGAAAAAGTGGAGCAAGATCGGCATACCAGTAGTTACGACGTAGTTGAAGAACTGGAAATTGACCACAAAACAGTTTTGGCGTATTTGAAAATAACTGGGTACACAAAAAAGCTCGACATTTGGGTACCTCACGAGCTCACTGAAAGAAACCTAATGAACCGTGTACTCATTTGTGATTCTTTATTACGACGTAATGAAACCGAACCATTTTTGAAGAAGCTGATAACTGGTGATGAAAAGTGGATCACGTATGACAATAACGTGCGAAAAAGGTCGTGGTCAAAGGCCGGTCAGGCTTCACAGACTGAGGCGAAACCCGGGTTAACTCGCAACAAGGTGATGCTGTGTGTGTGGTGGGATGGGAAGGGCATTATTCATTATGAGCTGTTACCACCAGGCAGGACCATCGATTCTGAACTCTACTGCGAACAACTGATGAGATTAAAGCAAGAAGTTGAGAGAAAGCGGCCGGAATTAATCAACAGAAGGGGTGTGGTTTTTCATCATGATAACGCTAGACCTCACACATCTTTAGCCACCCAACAAAAATTAAGAGAGTTTGGCTGGGAGGTGTTAATGCATCCGCCGTATAGTCCTGACCTTGCACCTTCAGATTTCCACCTGTTTAGGTCTCTTCAGAATTCTTTAGGCAGTGTCAGGTTAACATCACGAGAGGACTGCCAAAACCACTTGTCGCGGTATTTTGACCAGAAGTCCCAAAATTTCTATAGCAATGGGATCATGTCCCTACCTACAAGATGGCAAAAAGTTATCGAACAAAATGATACCTACATACTTTAGTTAAATGTAAATAAACTTTATTAAAAAATGTTTTGAATTTTCTTAAAAAATGCGAAGAAACTTTTTCCCCAACCTATTATATTAAAAAATTAAAACATTGTAATTTATCGGAAAAAATGCGGTTTTAAATTGACAGTTTAAATTTTCGCGCGAAAACGGGCCTATAGTTCCGATGACGTCATTCCTGTCACTGGTCGTACTTGTTCGTCGCTGGCTTTCATACTTTTGCATACTTTTTCGACTTTCGAAATATTTTTTGTAAAAAATTAAAATGCACTATCCATCAAAATCAGGTGATCTTAACAATACCACTAATATTCCGAAAAAAAGCCGTGTTGACTCATCTTTTGTGCCCATGTGTCCGTGTCTACTTCAACAAAGTTTCCAAATAAATTGTTTTTGACTAGACGTTCTGACCCAAACTTGAGGAAAAAGTGATATCAAGCTGCAAAAAGAAATGACAATTATTCTCCAAAGACCACTATTCGATGCTGTGAAGATCACTTTGACGTAAGTCATAAGGCGAATATACTTGTTATGTCGTGTGTGTTATACGTCATAACGCGACTTGTTATACGAGTATGCTTAGTTAATCTGCTTGTACGTAAAAACACGTTAATTACCTACCTAATACTTACAAAACTTGTCCATAGTAGATTTTAATTTTACATTTTGCGATCGACGTCGATAATTGGTAAAAGTTTAAAATGTGTAAACTTTTTTCTGAAAAAAGATCTCATGTCAACAGTAACTCTTGGTAAATTCCTGGAGTCTGCTTTGATAATCCCAACTATCATTTTTATTTAAAAAACGCAATTAATATTGCCATAAGATAATATTCACTTTTACAACCAAAACCTCAACAAGTTGTCGTAACAGGAGTGACGTCACTAAACGCTGATTGGTGTTTTGAAATACGTTTCGTTTCAAGTCATTTTTAATACGTAATTATTGTTAAAAATCAACATTATATAAAATAAAAACATTTTTTTTTTTTTTTATACTTTTTTAACATTTAAATCATAATTTTTCAAAAATATTTTATTTGCATCTTCCATAATAAAGAAATAAATTTCAACATCGGTTTAATCTGTAAAAAGTTAGGCGTGATCATTTATATGAAAAGAAAATTGAAAAAAAAAAAAAAAAAACAAGTGGATTCCTTAAAAATACTACAAAGTTCAAAATAACTTTAATTTCGGTGTAATTTCGGTCGAACTCGGTGTCTTTTATAGGATATGTATTTAAGTTTTTGCCACCGACTTCCGAAATTAAAGTTATTTTTCACTTTGTAGTGTTTCTAAGGAAGTCGGTAGTCTTTTATTTGAATTTATTTTTTATTTTTAACGTTTTAGTTATGGCATTAATTCCTATACCACTACTGGCTAGGTGAATACCAGTGACAGGACTTAGAATATCATCACGATAAACAAAGTGTGTTAAATTCGTATCATAAACGCTGACGCAAAAACTACCAAAGCAAAGTCAATAAAACGTTTATGGGACCACCCCTGCAGCATAACCCATGGATTAAAAAAAAAGAATCATAGAAATCGGTTGGCGTGATATTGAGTTATTCGTCCATTTGGTGCGCACATACTTAATGCTAATTAAAGAAATATATAGTTTTTTCATGGATGCCATTGTCAGAACTAGATCAAATTGAAATGGGACGGGAAGCATCAAATTTCGAATAAAAAAAGAATAATTAAAATTGGTTCACCCAGACAAAAGATTATGAGGAGCAAATATTTAAAAAAAACAGTCGAATTGAAAACCTCCACCTTTTTTAAAGTCGGTTTGACTTTAGTGAGTTATTAAATTCAGACCAAATTTTTAACCGACTCTTCTTTGTTAATAAAAATAATTGTGACTGTTATTTTTGTCTTAAAAACTTTATTGATTTTGATTAAATTTTGTATTTGGGACCCAAGGTTAAAACAGTTGGCTAAACTGGTGACCCTGGATGACTGGATTCTAGTCGTAAGACTGAAAAGCCTTAGTAGCCACGTTATTAAATTTCAAAAAAATTAAACAAGTCGTGTCAGCTGCTGTCAGCTAAGCTAAGTGTCAGCCAGCTGTTCTTCCTTCTAGTCTGTCAGTACTTGTTATAGAGCCCTGAATTAAAAAAAAATACTACTTTATCATGAAAACAAACGTAAACAGAAACTGAAAGGCAGAGATACAAGGAGATTAGATACAGTTCGAACCCAAAACATTACGTGAAGAAGTTTTGTTGCGTTTAAGCTATTATATTAAAATGCCTTGCATTCGGAAAGACGTATTTTGGATCGGCTTAATATGTTTGATTAGTTTCTGTTACGGAGAACACCTGAAGTCATCATCTTCATCGAGTGAACAGAGGAATCTTAAGTCGATATTTACTGAACCACATACTACATTGCATGGGAAAGTATACACTGATTACAACAGTGATCACAAAATTGGTTTGTCAAGGTCAAAGCGAGCCAGTTTACCCAATCAGATTGATTCTAGTTCTAGTGAATCGCCTGTGAATAGTCAACCTTTGAATTCAACAACAAGCTCCTCAACTGAAAGTTCAAATATTGTTACAGAAAAGAATGATAAGGAATCTTCCTTACTATCAGTAGTACTCGTAAATATATCGTCATCAGCGATTCCAAATGCCTCAGTTGTAAGTCCCTCTGATGCAGCACCATTACCCGAAAAGAGCTCTGCGGAAGATGAACACAACAGTTCCATGGCCATATTTTTTGTGTTATGTGTGCTGGCACTAGGCATTTTACTGATTCATCTCATGCTTCAAACAGGATTCTCATATCTCCCCGAGAGTGTGGTAATAGTGTTTCTTGGTGCTTTAATTGGTATGATCATTAACTTGATGTCCATTAAAAACATTGCAAACTGGAGAAAAGAAGAGGCATTTTCACCAACTGCTTTTTTCCTAGTTCTGTTGCCACCCATTATTTTTGAATCAGGTTATAATCTTCACAAGGGAAACTTTTTCCAAAACATTGGATCAATCTTATTGTTTGCTATAGTTGGTACTGCTATCTCAGCATTTGTGATTGGTGCTGGAATATATTTGCTAGGATTAGCCCAAGTAGTGTATAAACTGAGTTTTGTTGAATCATTTGCCTTCGGGTCCCTGATATCAGCAGTGGACCCTGTAGCTACGGTGGCAATTTTCCATGCTCTTGATGTAGACCCAGTACTCAACATGTTGGTGTTTGGAGAGAGCATACTAAATGATGCTATTGCTATTGTTCTGACAACTGCTGTTTTGGACTCAAATGATCCTCTCATGTCCACTGGGGAAGCAATTCTTTCTGCAATCAATAGGTTTTGGTTAATGTTTTTTGCATCAGCAGGCATAGGAGTCTTGTTTGCACTTGTTAGTGCACTTCTATTGAAACATGTTGATCTTCGAAAGAACCCATCTCTTGAATTTGGTATGATGTTAGTGTTCACTTATGCTCCATATGTACTGGCTGAAGGTATTCATTTGTCAGGTAATTATTTAATTTATTGATTATACTATTATAAATTTATAATACACTTTTGTACAAAATATAGACACACTCCGTGCTCTTAGATTTGAGGCAAGATAATTCAAATGCATTTTCTTAACAATAGCCTAATATATAGTAATTTTTTATTTTTTGCATGCAAGTGTAGTTGTTATAAATCAATTTAGATAAAAACTTAATTTGTTATAATGTATTTTTGACTAAGTATATTTTTTTTAGGAATAATGGCAATATTATTTTGTGGAGTAGTAATGTCTCACTACACACATTTCAACTTATCAACGGTGACACAGGTCACCATGCAGCAGACTATGAGAACGCTGGCATTCATTGCTGAGACCTGTGTATTTGCTTACTTAGGATTGGCTATATTCAGGTATTTTCTTTAATATAATTATTATTCAACACTGAGTAGTAATGAAACTAAGAAATATAAGCATAATTCTTACATATGTATGTTATATTTACAGCTTTAGACATCGTGTGGAACCTGCTCTGGTAGTTTGGAGTATAGTCATGTGCTTAGTTGGTAGAGCTGCTAATATCTTCCCACTTGCATTACTCTGCAATAAATTCCGTGAACATAAGATAACTAAGAAAATGATGTTTATTATGTGGTTCAGTGGTAAGTACGTCATGTTTTAACCCTGCCTATTGTTGATTGCCAAGTTGACAAGTAATAGAGATGAATAGAAGAGAAGTAGGTACCTTCTGTGCTAACCAAGCATAAATATAAATAGCTACCAAGCAGGAGAATAATAATAACTCAATACTTATATAGATATAGTTATTACCTCAATCACCCTCTCTTTATGAATGTTGAAGTTTTCATTCGAGGCAAAAATAAACTAATATACCATTCACATAAACCCACTGTACATATTATATGTCCAGTCTGATTTTGTGTTGGTTAATTATATAAATGAAATATTAATGAAATGTGCCAAAAAACATTTTGGTTTCAAATTGCTGTTTAGCATGAAATAAAGAGGCTTTCATATGACATGGATCTTCATTGTCGAGTGTTTTATCGCTGTACGTGATGTGTACGCTGCACCCGTGGGCCTGGCATCGGTGGTACATTAAATAATGAAGAGAGAATGTACGGGAGAACTATAGCTACACATTCACCAAATATAGTCAGCCATTTTTAGATAGAATTAGTGACTACCATCAAGCGGCTGTTTATGTTGGACCTTTAGAAGCAATTAATCAGAAATATTTTACATTTTACAGGACTAAGAGGAGCAATATCCTACGCTTTATCTCTTCATCTTGGTTTCTCTGACGAAACTCGACATGTGATTATAACTACAACGCTAATAATCGTCCTATTCACGACTTTATTCTTCGGTGGATCTACAATGCCTTTATTAAAGTTTTTGCGAGTAAGTAAATTAAATTATTTGATAATAATTATTGATAAATTATTTAAATAATAACGTCCGTGTAGGTGCCGGACGTAAAGAATAGCATCACCCCATTTCTTCCCGTGGGTGTCGTAAGAGGCGACTAAGGGACATACTAGAGAATGGGCAGCAGCGTTCTCTATGCATTGTAGAGTACCATACTGCGATCGCCAACCCGCCTGCCAAGCGTGGCGATTATGGCAAACCCCCCCCAAATAATGACAAGCACAAACAAAAAACGGCCCCTAGTTCCCGGCGGCCCACTTACCCTTGGCTATGGTAGCGGTCAAGGTCACGGTGAGGCAAGGGGTGCTAAGAATCCCCGGAAGAGATCCAGCTACCACAATTACCGACAACTGGACCTGGCAACATTCAACACGCGTACACTCCGGACCGACGAAAAGATCGCCGAGCTCGAGGAAGAATTGAGCAGGTTACGATGGAGTATAGTAGGCTTATCTGAAGTCAGAAGAGAGTGGGAGGACTCGATAATCCTGAATTCCGGAAACCTGCTCTATTTCCGGGAGGGCGACCAGCAGTCCCAAGGTGGTGTCGGGTTCATCGTCCATAAGTCCCTTGTGAGCAACGTTGTGAAGATCGAGAGTGTGTCGACCAGGGTGGCGTTCCTTATACTCAGAATATCCGCAAGGTATTCGCTGAAGGTCATACAGGTGTACGCCCCGACCTCGACACACCCCGACGATGAGGTGGAGACCATGTATGAGGATATTTCTAGAGCCATGCATGGTTCCAAAACTCACTTCACCGTTGTTATGGGGGACTTCAACGCGAAACTGGGCAAGCGAAGCGATGATGAGTTGAGAGTGGGGCAATTTGGAGTTGGATGTCGGAACTACTGGGGTCACCTACTGGCTAGTTTTATGGAGAAGGAAAGCCTCTTTATGATGAATTCCTTCTTCAGAAAACGTGAGCACAGGAAGTGGACCTGGCAGAGTCCTGACGGTGCAACTAAGAATGAGATTGACTTCATTATGTCGACGAAGAAGCAAATATTCAATGATGTCTCTGTGATCAACGCGGTGAAAACCGGGAGTGATCACCGCATGGTAAGAGGCACATTGAATATCAATATCAAGCTGGAAAGATCTCGGCTGATGAAGTCAACGCTCCGACCAGCACCGATCCAACTTCAGAACCCCGAGAGCTTTCAGCTCGAACTCCAGAATCGTTTTGAGTGCCTAGGGAGCTCCGTGGACGATTATAACGATGGGTTTGTGGAAACTGTCCATACGGTCGGGTCTAAGTTCTTCAAGACCCGCCGTACAAATAGAAAAAAGAAACTCTCAGATCCAACATTACGGCTCATGGAACAGAGGCGCGGAATGATACTGCAGTCTTCAGAAGCTGCACTCGAGTACCGGCAACTCAATAGACGGATCTCTAAGTCCTTGAAAAGCGACCTTCGCCTCTTTAATACGGAACGTATTAAAGACGCGATAGAGCGAAACAAGGGCTCCAAAGTCTTTGCAAGAGATCTGTCTATTGGGCAGAGTCAGTTTGCAAAACTGAAGACCGACGATGGCAGAATCGTGTCCGCCAAACCTGAGCTGTTTAAGGAGATTGAGAGGTTCTACGGACAGTTATACACGTCCACCAGAAACCCCGTTATGAATCTAGCTAACGACCCGAGAGCTAGGTTGACTCGACACTACACTGAAGATATCCCGGACGTCAGCTTGTACGAGATTAGGATGGCTCTGAAGCAGCTCAAAAACAACAAGGCGCCGGATGATGACGGAATTACAGCCGAACTCCTGAAGGCCGGCGGAAAACCCGTTCTAAAGGCCCTTCAGAAGCTGTTTGATTCCGTCATACTCGAGGGCAAAACGCCACAGGCATGGAACAGAGGTGTGGTGGTACTTTTCTTTAAGAAGGGTGACAATACCCTGCTTAAGAATTATAGGCCCATCTCACTTCTGAGCCATGTCTACAAGCTGTTTTCAAGAGTCATCACGAATCGTCTCGCGCGCAGGTTTGACGACTTCCAGCCTCCCGAACAAGCTGGATTCCGTAAAGGCTTTAGCACCGTAGACCACATACATACGCTGCGGCAGGTTATATAGAAGACCGAAGAGTATAACCTGCCTCTCTGCTTAGCGTTTGTGGACTACGAAAAAGCCTTCGATTCGATCGAGACCTGGGCTGTACTGCAGTCTCTTCAACGGTGCCAGATTGACTATCGGTACATCGAGGTGCTGAAGTGTTTGTATGAAAACGCCACTATGTCAGTCCGGCTCCAGGACAAAGCCTCGAAACCTATCCTTCTGCAGCGAGGGGTGAGACAGGGAGACGTAATCTCTCCGAAACTGTTCACCGCTGCACTGGAGGATGTCTTCAAGGTTCTGGACTGGAAAGGGGCTGGCATCAACATCAATGGCGAGTACATCACTCACCTTCGATTTGCCGACGATATAGTAGTCATGGCTGAGACTATGGAGGACCTCAGTACACTGCTCGATGACCTCAGTAGAGCTTCCGAAAGAGTGGGTCTTAGGATGAACATGGACAAGACAAAGGTCATGTCCAATGCTCGTGTGATACCCACTCCAATGAAGATCGGAGGCGCTACACTCGAAGTTGTGGACGAATACGTGTACCTAGGACAGACTGTCCAGTTAGGTAGATCCAACTTCGAGAAAGAGGTCAATCGTCGAATCCGACTCGGCTGGGCAGCGTTCGGGAAGCTACGCAATATCTTCTCGTCCCAAATACCGCAGTGTCTCAAGACAAAAGTCTTTGACCAGTGTGTGTTGCCAGTGATGACATATGGCACTGAGACGTGGTCGCTCACAATGGGCCTCATAAGAAGGCTCAAAGTCACCCAAAGAGCAATGGAGAGGGCTATGCTTGGAGTTTCCCTACGCGATCGAATCAGAAATGAAGAGATCCGTAGGAAAACCAAGGTAGCCGATATAGCCCGAAGAATTGCCAAACTTAAGTGGCAGTGGGCAGGGCACATTGCTCGCAGAACGGATGGCCGATGGGGTCGGAAGGTTCTGGAGTGGCGACCGCGTACTGGAAGACGGAGCGTTGGAAGGCCTCCCACAAGATGGACCGATGACCTGGTGAAGGCCGCAGGAATACGTTGGATGCGAGAAGCACAGAATAGGTCGAAGTGGCGGTGCTTGGGGGAGGCCTATGTTCAGCAGTGGACGTCTTTCGGCTGAAATGATGATGATGATGAAATTATTTAATAGAAAGCCTCGTTACCCTAGTGGTCATAGGTACTATAGCTGAGCATGATGTCCTGGGTTCGATCCCGGATTGGGTAGTGATAGGTATTGGGTTTCCCATCTAGAATTATTAAGTAGCAGCCCTGGGTCAGGTCTGCGTGAATTTTCTTTTAGTGTTTCGTAGCTAAATGATAAAAAGGTAAACCTTATGATTTCGTCCTGTTTTCCAGTCAGGCCGTCTGAATGTTATACAGTCATTTAACTCTTGAGACTATTGGCATTTAATCAATGAAAAGAAGTAACATGTATTTTATGAACGAATAAAGTAATTAGGTATGACCCTCTTCCTGAGTGTAACAGAAAGATGATAAAAAAAGAGCACTTAAAGGTGTGGTTATGATGTTTCTAAGTAAGTTTTTCATAAAAATCAATAGTTTTTGAGATGTGGGATATTTTCGGCAACCGCAAAAAATAACATCATTTAAAAAAGAATAGAATAATACAAAAAAAGAAAAAATGCTATCAAAAACGAACGTTTTGCAATCGATGAAATCAATATGGTGCTTATTATTCCTCTTGACTAGAGAACCCTTCACTGTGCGTGGAACAACATGTACTTGGCCGGTTTTTGTCCGTTAATTAAATTATGCCTCGTCATCCCGAGAAGACAGAAATAATTCGAAAGAGAATTAAAAAAAAGTACTTTTACAGGCTAACAAGAAAACAAAGCGTTCGAGATCATTACGTAAGCAGAAGGAAGTAAGTTTATCTAAAACAAGAGAGTGGGGCCAAGCTATAGATTCAGAACATTTGTCTGAGATAACAGAAGAAGAATTGGAGGTAAGGAAACATAATAATTATTTATCTATAGCCGACGTCATAACTTTTTCATTCAAATAAGTGAGTTTTAAAGCTTTGTATATTTTTTCTTTACATTCTCCGTTCCAAGGCTTTGTCAGTCTTTATGACAAAAATTCCCAATATTGAAATTATCTCTTATCTTCGTAGATTTCTTGTTACATTGGTGTTGAAGGTGTTGTGAAATAGGGTGATTTTTTCCCGCCACTATTGTTTTTAGCCAAACCCAGATCTAGATTGATTTTTGAGGCGGGACAAAAACTGCCATTTGCATCCCCCCGCCCCGCTTATCCTTTCAAAGCAAAATTCATTCATTCAAATCAGGCTATGGATCAGCATTTTTCGAACGCCAAAATTAATGAGAGAGTCCCCCGAAACGCCCAACCTTCACCACACCCTAAGACGAAGAAGTGGCGCAATAAACTCCCCAGCAGCACAGCCGTCTGTTCAGTTGGATAAACTTGATTCTACACAATTGTATGCTTTTTCCATGAAACCTTTGTTAAATATATGTGTAAGGTCATGTCGGACATTTATTTTGATTACGATACGACAGGATAAGGTTTGGTTTGAATAGATAACAGCCTATTAGAATTACAGTTTTATATTTCGAGCCTCTAGTTCTGCAAATAGATCGATGACCTTGAAAAAATGTGTCTATATATACGTGCGGTATAATTGTGCGGCCGGTAGTAATAACAGCCGCTCGGATCGATCGCTCAGGGTAAGCTACGCTTGTCGCGTTTGGTCCGCGGATAGGTGACCATCTTTACATACCAAGACCCCCTTGCGTGCTTCGGTAGGCACGTTAAGCTGTTGGTGCTGGCGTTCATTCCCGGATCATTGACAGTTGTAAAGGATGGTTAAAAGCCCGAAAGTCTAACAATCAGTCTTACAAAAGGGGATCGTATCACCCAGTAAATAGGTAGTGGAAATCAGGCAGTCCTTCCATGTAAAATACTGGATTCAGCTGCATCCGGTTAGACTGGAAGCCGTCGTATATGAGAAGAGGCCTCTTCTCATAAACAGAAGACATGAGGACTGCTCACCTTGAGCAAGTCAAGGCAGATTGGCGATGTTAGATCTATGTTCCCTTCACCGATGTCCGTGATATTCAAGATAAAAAACATTGAAAGTACCAACATAAATGAATTGAAAAAGCCACATTGGTACTTGATTGAGTATTTAGTTTTTAATTAAGTAAGGCTAGAAGTCATAGTGGCTAGTTTAATTTCAGTTAATTTTTATAATAACAGATTTTCTTCTTTTTCATGGTCTTATCGTCAAACTTATTTATAAAAGGAATGCATTTTTAAGAAATCTGGTACTTTCTTCTGAACGTGAACCTTATTACGGTACTTGTTTCAGGTAAATTATTCACATGCAGCGCGACTGAGAGGTTTCGTGAGGTTAGACATGAAGTATCTGACTCCATTCTTCACCAGGAGATTCACTCACCAGGTAAGAACTGCTTTTACTAGATTTACAAATATCGCAGCATTATGCTGAGATAGGAGCCTTTTTGGCCTCGCACAGGTCTTATTCTTTTAATTTTTATATCTTTTACCATTTTGTTATTTGTTTTAATCCTAAACTGTGTTCTTTTTAATGTTTTCTATGTCCTGTGCGTGTCACAAATAAAATATTTTTCTTTCTTTCTTTCTTTCTTTCTTTTATCTCACTGAATAAATTTGATGGCCCATGTTTGATTCGTGATCTGCATATTGTATGTAGAACAGAATATCAATAACTGACGTTTTGAAAAATTAAAGAGCACTTATAGTTTTATTGCTATTGTGTGCCCAAGAGTCGTGTGTTTCAAAAGTCTTTGAATACTGATTTTTAACTTTAAAATCAACGACGTGATCACTTAAGGTGGCAGCTCCAGTGTTGGCCGCAAAGTTTCAATTTCGTGGGTTCATAACACCCTGAAGTTACATATAAGCTATACATTTCCTGCTAGTTGACCTTGCATTGTATAGGCTTTTCGTACTATGAGCATAAGCTGACTTCTCACTGGAAATGTAGAGCTTGATTTGTCGCCGTGCGTACGTCTCAGATTTGTGCACCCTCTTCATCTTGTATATTATATTAAAATTCTGTCTGTGCTAATCAAATATGATTGTATTTTTGGTCTCTCTCGACGAGTTGGGGTGGAACGAGTGTTTCTAATAGTGCGTAAAATGCGCTAAGCATACTAGCCCGATATACCAATATCAATAGTCAAACCAGCTATGGATAAAATATGTGCTAAAAATCTGAACAGATACCTACAAATCATTGAAAAAAAATTATTTCTGTCTGCTTGTTCCTTACCACGTGCGAATGGGAACATGGATTAAACTGTACTGTTTTATTTCTATTAATAAATCTTGCTGAATTGAGTCCATTCATCTCGATTGAGTATTCAAATACTATTATGTTAATTTATAAGAGGAATATTGGGTCATAAATAATAGTTTGCTGGTAGTAGTAATCAATTATGGTGATTGGTGATGTTGTTGTCTTCCGGCTATCACATGGACGAAGTCGCAGGCACAGTTTATAAAGCTCTGGTCAGGTCAAACTGAGGCGAATCCCGCGCGGTATGCGACTAAAATCGGAGCGAGCAGATTGTGGACACAAACTTATTTGAAGTGTTCAAACTGGCACGAATAGTCGCGTTATGACTTCCAAATAATTATAACACGTCTATACGTGGGTACTTGCGACGCGAGCGGCATTCAAGTCTCCCGCGCGGTATCAGTGTCAGTTTGATCAAAGGTTATAAATTATTGTACGTGTATATATTTGTTTTTTTTTCTAATTTCAGGAGTTAAAAGATTGTAAAAGCCAAATGACGGATCTTACCAACCAGTGGTATCAGGCTATAAAAATATCGAATGATCGTGAAACTGATGAAGAGGAGAGTCTGCAACAAAGCTCCCATACTAATTCACAGACCAGTCTTCAGCGAGGCGTATAAAAAAACACAATTGTATTATGGGTGAATTACACCAATGAGATTGAACGCGATCAGCACATCTAAACTGCGTTCAAGAGCTGAAAGTGTCATAATTGTTGTGGAATGCTGACAATTGATCGCTAAGAGATGGGTTTGACGACCTTTGGTTTAGCTTGAAAAACAATTCACATTAAAAACACTGAAATAGTAGTAATTGTTATATTAAGTTGGGACCTGCCCCCTAATTGTGTGGCACACTTACATTCACAATTCGACGTATTTTGAAGGAAATTCTTAATCCATCCATACTTAGTATAATTTTGTAAATGCGAAAGTAACTGTCGGTCTGTTACTTTTATAACTCCTGAAAAGTGGGGTAGATAGACCTAGGTTAGGACATAGGGACACTTTTTGTCCTGGTAGTACGTTCTTGTGCGATGAACTTGACCTCCACACAGGCGAAGCCTCGGGCAAAAGACAGTTGCTTCATATTTTGTAAATAATGCAATGAATATTGATGAATTATCAAAATAAAAGGCTTTGCCATTATATTGTTAGTGTGTACGCAATCTGCAGATTTCTTTCGCAGGTATCTTTTCACTTGCCCACATGTTTATTAGCTATTCATATCTTCGGTAACTTTTCTGCAATATAAGGTGCTTTCCTTTCTCAAATAGCTAGCAGTGTTGAGCACAATTTTACTATGTTTATTAATTTATTAGTTTGGTTAACAAGGTTCAAATTAATGTAGTAGTACAATTTTGTTGGGCACAGTCCAACTGAATTTCCAGATCATATTGGGTTGGGCAATGTGTTATTGGGTTTCTCCATCTGGAATTTCTCAGTAGGAGCTCAGTGTGGAATTGCGCTCAGTTGCGGTTTATGGCACTAGGCTCGCCCCCTATTACATGGGACTTTAACATAACTGGCGAAATGTGGGTGTACTAACATATAATATAGGTGTGGTGATAACATAACACCATGCCTATATGTAATTTAATCACATTCTGTAGTAAAAGTTAGTTCATATTTTATTACTTTAGTACTTGTATAGTTTTTCTAGTATTAATATTTTAATTTCTGATTCCTATTATTACATTTTAGTCAAGAAATGTGATATATTTAAGTATTGAGAAAGGACTAGAGTATTATTAATTATGAGATAGTGGGCGCCAAAGATTTGTTTTTTTTTTAAACTATTACTGCTGAAAAATCTTAGTTTTATGCTCATCATAACCACAGCCTATTGTAAGGCATCAAAAAGGCGTCAACATCCATGGTTATTTAGAATTTTTTCGTAACTAAGGTTACATTTTTTCAGGCTATTGTAGTATTTGGTTGTGTAATGTAAACATACACATTAAATGTGATTTAGTAATTATAGTTACTTTAAATAATGTTGTACTTAAGTGTTGTTATTAAGCTTTAATTCTTAATCAGTTTTTCTCAATGTATATCTTTATTATGCATTTGTTCTTACAAATTCTGAAACTATCTTTGATTTTCCTGTTTATAACAAATGTGAATGATATAGGTACCTAGTTGATACATGGTGTCATATTAATTAATTGTGAAATATGTTTTTAAAGGAAATCTATAAAGTATATCCTATTAAATGAATTGGCTAGTATAAAGAAGTAGCTGTAATAGAGCATAATATATTTATTTTAAATGTATTGTTTTTACATTATTATTTTTATTCTTAAAGTTAGCCAATCAAGCTGAAGCTATGTTTTAATGTACATATATGAAGAGCCAGGCTAAGCAGCTGGTAATGTTTTTATTATGGTATGTAATCCTGAAACTGACATAAATATTAAATATTGGTATTATGTGCAAAGACATTTTGTGTTTCTTTAAACCCATTAGGATTTATTACAAAAAAATTAAAGTAAGTATAATAGCTTAGAGAGTTATAAATTTTAGGTTAATACAATTCAATCTTCCTCATTTTCCAAATTGATGTGGCTACCAAATTTTCCATACAAGTGTGCTTTTAATTCACCCATTTGACCTTTGAGTTCCTCACATTTGGCTTCAAGTTCATTTATTTCATTTATCTTTTTTGATTTGGCGTCATCTAATGATTTCTGGAAATAAAATTGCTAGGTTAAAATTGACTAAATTTTGCTGAATACTGATTCAATTTGGAGAGATGGAATGGGGAAAATGTTTGAGAAATGGATTATTTAATTTCTGAGTCAAGTTAAATTTTAGAGAAAAATAAATTTACATTTTAAGGTGCAAGGTCCAGACAACAATATATAAAACAATTTGATCTTCCAATAAGGAAGAATGTCAGACAAGTTATATTGTTTTAGTGACGCTGATTTGATCAGAGATCACACTGACATGGAAGTAATGATCCAAATAAGGTAACTGAATAAACATGTACATCTAAACTAGCGTAACTAATAAATAAAGAGCTGTTGTGTAAAAGTTCTGGAGATCATGTCTAGTTGTGTCAGTGTGTTGTGATAATGTGATCCTTGGAATTCATGATCCAAATAGAAACATTATTCACTGATGAAAACACACTTAGTTGTGTTGAGTTGTCTTACGATCAGGTAGGTAATGGAATGACCATCCAAGTTAATTCTGTTTTGAGAGAGTCATAGGGCATCAAAAAATCTGACCGCATCCCTGTCAACAGGAACAGCGCCCAAAAGGCTGGCAGTAAGGTATACTAACCAAAGTGTCTTCAAGTCCTTGACAAATGAAAATTTCACCGATGAGGTACGGGATTTTTTCACCATCATCAGCAAGACTGAGTTCTTCTACAGCTTCTTCTAAATTCTTCATATCATTCTGTTTTAGTTTGAGTTCTTCTTTGAAGTCGTCTACTTTGGCATTTAGACGAGCAAATTTGTTTATTTTCTGCTGATCTTCAAACGAAATGTGAACATCTGAATCCTAGAAACAATTAATATATCAAGTCACCATAATATTTTAACATAACCTCACTACATTAAAAACTGTAACGCACTGGTTGAAAAGTGCCTTTTCCAGAATTCGCCATTGTATTTATGAATTACTGTAATTAATAAATCAGGAAATTATAACAATTATTGAGTTTCTTAGGACCAGTTGATCGGCAAATCGACCACAGTGACACTTGACAGGTGGGTGGTAGGGTGGGCTAGGGATGATCGATATTCATTGATGTTATATAAACATCGATATTTAGCGGAAAACATCGATTTTTCCTCTAAACAATGTTAAGTTTTCTAAAATATCGACACATCGATGTAAGGAAAATAATATTTTTCTATAAAACGTGACACGGATATGTCTGCGGAACTAAATTATTATTTAAAATGTCCTGTAGCTGATTTAAACAGGATCCATTACTTTTATGACAAGTCCTAGGTTAACCTATCCAAAGTTGAAGAAAGTTACCATCAGACATTTGTGTTGTACTACAATTCTTGCAAAATAAATTTCATTTCATTTCATTTCATTGCACAGCAACATTAACACCTTCGGAAAGACTTTTTTCAAAGGTTGGTCAACATCTGTACCTACCAACAAAGGTACAGATTAAAAGAAAAACTTTTGAAAAGTTACTGTATAAGCAGAGTGTACAAAAATAAATACAAATGCTTGGAATGTAGTTTTTTTTTTAATATATTAAATTCATACATTTAATAACTAAAATAAAAGATTGTTTATTTCGCCACCTAAAACATCAAACTTTCCGGACATCGAAGTTTTCCATTCGATATTTATTGTACATACATTGCTACTATTGAATCGATGTTAACAACGATGTCGACATCGACCATCAGTGCCACAGATTACTTTGAAATAGGTATTCTAAAATATGGAATTAGTATGTACTATATAGTGGCAGTACATCTACCAACCCGTCCTGGCCCGCATGGTGGATTATGGTCCACTTCTTCTCCTTCTCGAAGAGAAGAGGCATATGTCCCAGCCGTGGAAACGTTATAAGCTGATAATTATGTATATAGTATCACAATAGTCTGTGCCACAATAATTTTCTTGTGCGTGAATACCAGATATAATAAAACAAGCTTGAAACTTGTTGTTTTACTGGTTGGTGATGGTTGTAAAAAAGACATTTGCGGGATAGGACTCGACACTATCATATTAAAAATAAATAATAGTTTAAAAAAACTAAAAACTAAAAAAGCGTGGGGTGCTTTTAAGGTATTTTTTTATTGATATCAGGCACCTCACGCTTTTTTTTCCATTATTTTGTACTTTTTAGTTTGGTTTTCCATGGAAGCGTGTTTTTAAGTTTTTTTTAACTATTATTTATTTTCTATTTTTTAGGGTATTTCGAATTTTGAGACGTATGTCAGCGTAGTTTGTGACAGTTTTTTTGCTGTCCTGGTAACCCTGGCAAGGATAATGGCACAAATTTATGAAATTATTGCATTGTCATCAGTCCTTGACAGGTGTGCAAAGTTTGAATGAAATCTGGTCGTTTAAAGTGGGTCAAAATCGCACTATAAGGAGTCGGTTACAAACAAACATACAAACATACAAATATACAAACATACAAACATACAAGTGAAGCTAATATAAAGCGTGTAAATAGTCATATTTAACATAGTAAAATTTTAGAGAAAATGTATGCACACCTAAGAATGTGTAAGCCTTGTGCACTATTTATTTTTTGTCAATAGTTTGTGAGTTATGGAATGTGTTTGGTTACAACCGCAGAAATAACTTATATTAAAAAAAAAAACAAACTTATATTTGTGATCGGAGACACAAATATGTATATATATGCGTAATTAGTCATCATAATTACACCACCCTCCACTGTGCGCCCAGTACACTTGGCCGCCTTTTTCATATCTGCATGTAATTTCCATGCAGTTTGGTGAAATTTATTGAAAAAGAAGGCGTTTACTTATGAGTATTATGGTTTCGTGTGTGTATTTAAGCATTTTTAAGTCTCCCGGTAGTCTCGCAACATTTTAATCGATACAAGGCTACTAAACTCAGTCATAGATAGAAACTTACAGTGCCCTCACCTTAGACCGAGTAAATTTTAATGGTCTTAGTGCTTCAAGGATATTTTGGTGCTTGAATGATATTGATAAGGAGGCGTTGTTCGTAAACATTGTAAATACAAGGAATTGAAAAAACGAGTTCGTGTTTTTAGTTCCTATTTTGGCCACGCATAAAAAGAACCTAAGCGCTATAATAATGATATTATACTTGGACTTTTAATCGTATTCAGTAACTTGACAGTTCAAAGAAAAATAATGATACTATACCATGACCAATAGTGTTGGGGTAGTGAACGATTTCGTGTAAAGAATTAATGATAAAATAGTTTAATTTAAATAAAACTAAAAAAAAAAGTTTTTAAGATGTGGAATATAAGAATAATTAATATTTTTTAGTAACAGTTATTTCCTTTTTTATCTTCTTCTAATAGAAACAAAACGAAATATAAAAACCATGTCATTTTACTTTTTTTTTTTACTTTAGTAATTTTAATTCTAATTATATTCTAATTTTATTTGCTCTGGCAACCATAGATGATATATATATGGATATAGTATATATCGTGTTTTAAAACAAGTTATTAATTTAAAATAAGGAGTTTTCATATAAGTACATTATTTTAAGTTCATTCAATTTCATTCATTCGTACACCACCTCAATATCATTTTTTTTTGTCTAAATCTGGTATTCCTCTAACTGTCAAGTTACTGAATAGGATTAAAAGTCCAAGTATAGGTCCCCTTGCCGCTGTATCTCCACGTTGACCCCACCGCTGTAACTCTACGGTGACGTTGTGGTGTGGTTTTGGTGGTAACAGGTCTAGGGTGAGGGAGAAGCCAGAACAAGAGAGATATATAAACCCATAGGGCACCATGTGGCGAGCTGTTGGGCGGTAGTGACCTTATCCACTTGACAGTCCGGACTGAGAGTAGTTTCACTTTGGCAACTACGGTTGCCAAGGACTGTCAAGTGGCTAAGGAGCTATCTCCCAGAAGTAGTCTTGTTTGTCACTCTCTGTTTTGTTTTTGGCCGGCTGGAGTGAACACTGACGACGAACAGAGCTCCCTCCTTATTCTTGCCCTTATTGTCTGGTATTGAGTGGAGATTAGCAAGAGCAAATGTGGTCGGAGGAAGGAAGATTTCTAGTAAGATGCTTGGAGATCTTGAACATTTTTCGGGCTCTGGGTACGATCCCAGGATGACCTAATAGCCATGGAATGCCTCCCTAGTCCTCAAGCACCTCATGGGACATGCTGCCCCTTTGTCACTACGAGATGTGGTAGTGACAGTTTCCGGCGGCCCATTTTGATTGTCCAAGTCACCCTCTGCTGGGCACGCCACAATTGCGGCGGTAAGTCCCCTCTTTGAGGAGTGGATTGAGAGGCGCCACGGCGTCCTCACCTTCCGCCTGACGCAGGTTCTCACCGGGCATGGGTGCTTCGGTGGGTTCCTGTTCAGGATAAAGCGGGAGGAAAAGCCCGGGTGTTTCCATTGCGAGGATCGTCTGGAAGACACGGTGGAGCATACGGTGGAGGTGTGCCCTGCCTGGGCGGATCACCGCCGTGTCCTTGTGGAGGCGATCGGCGGCGGCGACCTCTCGCGTCCGGCCCTGGTGCGAGCCATGGTACGGAGCGAGAGGGCATGGGAAGCCGTCACCTCCTTCTGCGAAGCAGTAATGCTCGCGAAGGAGGAGGTGGGGCGCGTGTGGGAGTGGCAGTCTCTGCACCCTCACGTCCCTAGCCGCCGCAGGAGGAGACGCCCCGGGCGTCGGGAGTCGATTGCGGACTCCCGGCCACCGTAGGCACGAGCTTGCTGGCGGCGAGCAATGGGTAGTTCGCCGCCCGGTAAGGACCAAGGTCGGGTCGACGGCGCGTAGTGTTCCACGCGCGCCTCAAAGAGATGTCAGCAGCACTGACCACGCGACCCCGGCAGGCATCGGTCCTAGCAGACCCCTTGTCTGCTAGGACCGATGCCTGCCGGGGTCGCGTGATTGTTCGAAAGAGATACCGTGACCCTGGCACATGGGCAACTGAAGGAACACGGGTGGGTTTTAGTCAGTAAAAGTCTGACACGCCCTCCCGCTCCGCCCAGAGCGGGAGAAGTCATTTGATGATTTCCCATTCAAATCTGTGTACGGGGTATGCTTTAAGTTTTTAGAATAGGTCAGTAAGAAAAGCAGCTGACGAAATATTTATTTATATTTCAAATAGCTTTTGCCCGCGGCTTCGCCCGCGTGGATGTCGGAAATTAATGCAAGAGGACGTATAACCGCGATAAGAATGTGTTATTCCAGGTTATATAGGTAATATAGACTCTGTGTACTATTTTCGATCCAGATCCATTCAGCCATTTTTGTGTGATTGAGAAACAAACACCCAATCATACATATTTTCACATCTATATCTATACAAATAAATAAAATTGGAGTGTCTGTTTTTAATATTAAGATAACCACTTTTTACTAAGTGTATATGGATGTATACACGGTACATATACCAAAACAACATTTTTTTACAATTTTTGTCTGTCTGTCTGTCTGTTTGTTCCCGCTAATCTCTGAAATGGCTGGACCGATTTTGACGGGACTTTCACTGGCAGATAGCTGATATAACAAGGAGTAACTAAGGCTACTTTTATTTTAGAAAGATTCTTTTATTTTAGAAAAAAATAACTGTTTTAGAAAACTACGCTGACATACGTCTCTAAATTTGAAAAACCCTGGGTGAATCCTACGAAATAGATCAAAATAATGTACTACAGTATTGTACATCTTTAGAAGGCCTACAAAAATGTCCGCAATGGTATATGTCTAGCTCTTAAGGATAACCCACAATAACCATTTTTTATCCTTTACATTTTACGAGAAATAAGGGCTTATTTACGAAGCGATTTTAAGCAATACAGCATTAATCCTTATCCAATTAAAAACCTTAAATACATTGTGCATTTAATATAGATCAATATGGCCCTTTACAGCATGTAATTTAAATGAATATCTTAGAAGATATTAGAGATTTAAATAGCGCCGTCCCGTCCATCCGTTGGCAGCGGCCGGGTAGTACAGGATCAGTAGGATTGTAATTCATATTACTTTGGTTTCATAGTATTTGCGAATATCATGTGTGTTCATTATACTCAAAATAAACCTAATAGAGAGAGACCGCGATATGGCTTACATGTTTAGATTTTTGGATGTTTGTTTCTCAATGATGCAAAGACGGCCAAACGGATCTAGATCGAATTTGGCACAAAGATATGTTATCATGGATACGTAACAGATAGGATACCTACTTTATCCCGGTAGTAGGTTCCCGGGTGATATTTTCCGACAACTATACGGGCCAAGCCACTGGCAAAAGTACTATTCCTATAATTATTTTCGGTGTCTGGTAAATGATTGAGTGTCTGTATAGGTAAAATAGGAGCGTTAAGAAAAACCAGGAAGACTTATATTCAACTAAACCAAGCCCTATGTCGCAGTCTTCTTACTCTGAATACTATTACTCTTATTTTAAAAACACCAACACACATGATGTTCTCAAAAACTATGAATCCTAAGTAATGTGAATTATAGTCCTACTACTACTAATATCATAAATGTGAAAATATGTATGGTTGGGTGTTTGTTTCTCAATCACGCAAAAATGGCTGAATGGATCTGGATATAAAATAGCACACAGAGTCTATATTACCTATATAACCTGGAATAACACATTCTTATCGCGGTAGTACGTCCTCTTGCATTAATTTCCGACATCCACGCGGGCGAAGCCGCGGGCAAAAGCTAGTTTATAATATTATTAGTAGTAGGATTATAACTCATATTACTTAGGATTCATAGTTTATGAGAACATCACGTGTGTTGGTGTTTTTAAAATAAGAGTAATAGTATTCAGAGTAAGAAGACTGCGACATAGGGCTTAGTTTAGTTGAATATAAGTCTTCCTGGTTTTTCTTAACGATCCTATTTTACCTATTCAGACACTCAATCATTTACCAGACACCGAACACAATTATAGGAATAGTACTTTTGCCAGTGGCTTGTCCCGTATAGGTGTCGGAAAATATAACCCGGGAACCTACTACCGGGATAAAGTAGGTATCCTATCTGTTACGTATCCATGATATAATATAATATCTTTGTGCCAAATTCGATCTAAATCCGTTTGGCCGTCTTTGCATCATTGAGAAACAAACATCCAAAAATCTAAACATCTAAGCCATTTCGCGGTCTCTTACTTGGAATAATACTATTAGGTTTATTTTGAGTATAATGAACACACATGGTATTCGCAATTACTATGAAGCCAAAGTAATATGAATTACAATCCTACTTATCCTGTACTGCCCGGCCGCTGCCAACGGATGGACGGGACGGACGTACGACCTGCTGCTCTGCGCCCGCTTTTAAAATCTCTAATATCTTCTAAGATATTCATTTAAATTACGTGCTGTAAAGGGCCATATTAATCTATATTAAATGCACAATGTATTTAAGGTACTTAATTGGATAAGGATTAATGCTGTATTGCTTAAAATCGCTTCGTAAATAAGCCCTTATTTCTCGTAAAAAGTAAAAGATAAAAAATGGTTATTGTGGGTTGTCCCTAAGAGATAGACATATACCATTGCGGACATTTTTGTAGGCCTTTTTAAGGTGTACAATACTGTAGTACATTATTTTGATCTATTTCGTAGGATTCAGCCAGGGTTTTTCGAATTTTGAGACGTATGTCACCGTAGTTATCGAAGACAGTTATTTTTTTCTAAAATAAAAGATTTTTCTAAAATAAAAGTAGCCTAAGTTACTCCTTGTTACATCAGCTATCTGCCAGTGAAAGTCCCGTCAAAATCGGTCAGCCATTTCAGAGATTAGCGGGAACAAACAGACAGACAGACAGACAGACAAAAAATGTAAAAAATGTTGTTTTGGTATATGTATCGTGTATACATCCATATACACTTAGTTAAAAGTGGTTATCTTAATATTAAAAACAGACACTCCAATTTTATTTATTTGTATGTCTTAATATTAAAAACAGACACTCCAATTTTATTTATTTGTATAGATTAGAATCTGTAGATGTGCAATGAATTCATATGTCATTTGTCTGTACAAATTGGCGGCAATTTAAAAAGTGTGCGTCGAAATGTATTGGACATTTTCGCCCAATTATTTATTATGTATGACTTTCGTTGCGGTTTTACTCTTTTACGATAGACTTCGATTAGCATTTCATGACAAAGCCCGGTGTTTTTTTTTTTTGCCTGGGAAATCATCAAATGACGTCTCCCGCTTTAGGGTGGAGCGGAAGGGCGTGTCAGACTTTACTGACTAAAACCCACCCGTGTTCCTTCAGTTGCCCATATGCCAGAGCCACGGTAACTCTTTCGAACGAATCTCGCGACCCTGGCAGGTTCACAGATACCCCGATGTGAATATAAAAACATTTGGAATATAGGTAGGTAGTCATAGGGAAGAAACTGCTGACAGAATTGAAAACTTAAAACTATAAATTAACTGTGTGTGATTTTTATTTTTTGTTGTAGGTATGAAAAATTAGAATGTCATAATTACTAAGTTAAAACTATTATAAATTACTCCGAGTAACAACAAACGCAACACATCATACTCATAGGTAAACTATTAATGCAAATAATTCCGGTGCCGCGTTCCCTTAAAATTTTCCCCTAGTAAATTTCGCTCAACGCGCCTAAAGAAGCTTTTACTTCAAAAGGCCTATTATAAAATATAGAATCTAGAATGCAAGGGCAAACAAAGCAAAGTCGGAAATTTCGGTATCCCGCTCATACGACGTAGGTGCGAAGGGTTCGAACCTGAACTGCTGTAAAATGAGAGTTTCAACTTTTCGTCATAACTCGAAACAGTCAGTTCTCTGTCTGTGTAATTGGCAAAAGAAGACAGATCTTGTTAGGTACCATATGGTAGTGTTCTTAAACTCCCAGGTTCGTTTTGCTCTTGCATTTTACATTCTCTTGATACTTGAGCTTTTCTTTATACATAGATCCAAAGCAAATTATTCCCAGTTCTTTTGGAATGATCAAATGATCCAAAAAAAAACCTATCCGAGCGTGGGCAAAAATTTTCGAGCTCGCTACGCTCGTTGTTACATTCATCAATCTCCTAGATGCCTGAGCTTTCCTGGCATAAGTCAACAGTAGGTATAATTCTTATTTATTTTTGAAAATATCAAATAAAACTGAACCTAAATGGATAGAGTTGTAAAAATTTTCGAGCTCACTTCGCTCGCTTTTGCATTCATCATTCTCATAGTTGCTAAAGCTATCCCGGCGTAAGTCGACAATATAACTCCTATTTATGTTAGAAACATTAAAAAAAAATACAAACCTGAACGAGGTGGGATGTTAAAATTTTTAAGCTCATTTCGCTCGCTCTAGCATTCATCATTCTCATAGTAGCTTGGGCTATCCTGGCATAAGTCGACATTATAACTCCTATTTCTGTTTGAAACATAAAAAAACAAACCTGACCGAGGCGGGATGTTAATATTTTGGAGCTCACTTCGCTCGCTCTAGCATTCGTCATTCTCATAGTTGCGAGGGCTAGCATAAGTCGACAATATAACTCCTATTTATGTTTGAAACATAAAAAAAAACAAACCTGAACGACGCGGGATGTTAATATTTTGGAGCTCACTTCGCTCGCTCTAGCATTCGTCATTCTCATAGTTGCGAGGGCTAGCATAAGTCGACAATATAACTCCTATTTATGTTTGAAACATAAAAAAACAAACCTGCACCCTAATTGCGAAACGCACAATTTATCAGAATCTGAATGGGATTGAAGATTATTTCTAAAACATTGCGTCATTTGTTCGAATAAATTGTCGGCTCATCAACGTAAATAACGCAATGAATGTTGTTTAACTATGAATATTAAACCAATTCCTACCGATAAAAAGTTCCGCAATTACCCCTCTGAACGAGGCGGGATGTTAAAATTTTCGAGCTCGCTTCGCTCGCCCTAGCCTTCATCATACCCATAGGTACCAGGGATATCGTAGCAAAAAGTCGACAGTGTAACTTCTATTTCTGTTTGAAATTATAAAACAAAACTTAACCTGAACGACACAGGTTGTAATAAAATTCCAACTCCCTCTTCTCACCCTACATAGTCTGTTGTTCTAATGCCTAGTATGTATTAAAAAGTGCTGTGACCGATTTTCCAGCATTTTTAATACCCCCTCCCCATGTAAAAGCGGTAACATATCATACTGGGCGAGCCCAGTACTACTACTGCCATCAACTGATAAACGTCATGATGGCGGGACCAACTCTTGTAATTAAAAGATTCTACCGTGCATATTTAGTATCGATTTAGTACTATTTTGTACTTTTTGTAACTTACATGACATAAACAGAATTTCACGTTAACACTGGTCCGCCATTATGACGCGTCATAGTGACGAGACCTGCCTTTACTCCAAAACTACTACGAATTATATAATTCTGATTCAACCAGCAACTAGTACCTAAAAATCAACAGTGGGTGGACGTTTATATCAACCGGGCACAAATCCAGACTCCGTGTTGCTTCTGAGAAATTTCTGATGGAAATACCCACTAACACTAACCGACCTGGGAATCGAAGCCAGAACCTCAAGCTCGGCAGTAGAGCTTGCAACCACTAGATCAAGATGTACTGCTCCTAAAAATATTCCTTGGCACTCATGGTGACCCCCCCCCCCCCCCAAATCTTGGACTGCAACCGCGCCTGAGTGCTGTGCGGCGAATTATAGATGATAGAAGGGTGACATATCAACAGATTCGGGCAGTTTTAGGCATTGGTATGAATCGAGTACTAAAAGACTTACATGAACATTTAGGCTTCAGAAAGCTTTGTGCTAGATTAATACCTCTTAATTTGACGGAAGAACAAAACGCCGTCACTGATAAAGAAAGCTAGTTAGTTATATTGTTATACGAACCCGTAATCAAAAGACAATCTGCGCAATGTCTGTTTGCATTCGAAGATTTGCCGACAAAAGTAAATAAGGGCAGAAGTCAAGGGAAAAAAAATGATTGTCCCAAACTTGGGACGGATGGGTCATTTGCAACAATTGTCTTACAGATAGAAGATAAAAGGACAGTTACTGCAAATTGATATGACAGTCATTGTTTACCAGTTGTCTTGCAAATCGTAGACAGCAACGCCCAAGAAACACGATCCCTCCTCCACCACGATAACTCTCCAGCTCATTATGCCAGACGGATTATCGAATATTTGTCTATTAAACGTGTGGAATAACTGAGTCATCCTACGGGGTTGTCCTTGGGTGCACTTGCTGATTGCATACAAGTATAATCTCTGTTGGTGCCTCATTCCAGTTAAAATTGTTTAAAGGGGCCTCTGCGAATTAGCGTAGGCACCTCGTACGCCTCCCAAAAGACCGAAATACTATGGTTCTAGCTAGACAGTTTGGCGATTTTCGACTTAAGTTAATTACTAGCTTCTGCCGCCTAAATTTATTGGTTTCCGACCCACCGCGTCGCAACGCATCGCCCTTTCGCGATATTACTTCGATTTGGCTTAGCGTTTTTTCTGACGTTTTCAGTCAATCTCCTTAGGGTCGTAGCGTAATCTTAGTTAAAGCCTTCCTCAGGAATTGGGCTAGCAAATGCAAATGCTTTATTATATAAGTCTGTATAGGTTTTTCATATTTTGTAGATAAGTCCAGTCCTTCACTGATGTCAGTCAATCTATACTAATATTAAAAAGCTGAAGAGTTTGTTTGATTGAACGCGGTAATCTCAGGAACTACTGATCCGAATTGAAAAAATATTTTTGTGTTAGGTTTTATCGAGGAAAACTATAGGCTATATAACATCACGCTACAACCAAAAGGAGCGGAGCAGTAATGAAAAATGTTGCAAAAACGGGGAAAATTGCACAGGTAGGCGATTCGACGCGACGGGAACGGTCGGGGGATCAAGAAATTTAACGCGGATGAAGTCGCGGGCAGAAGCTAGTTCTAATTTAAAATTTGAAAAAATTGAAACATTTGAAAAGAAGCACGTCTTTAAACGTTGGATGCGAGAAGCACAGAACAGGTCGAAGTGGCGGTGTTTGGGGGAGGCCTATGTCCAGCAGTGGACGTCTTTCGGCTGAAATGATGATGATGATGACGTCCTTAAAACTGCGGCTTAATCTGTGGGTAGGTAGGTGTGTATTTGCCGTCCATATATATTTTTTTCATTCGTTGACGCTTACTCGGTTCTAAAAGACATAAAAGCCTCACCATTGACGATTGAGACTACGAGATATATATTGCTAGTGATTTGAAGAGCAAGCTGGGGCTAGCAAGTTTTCCGATTCATGTTCGAAGTTAGTGGAAATGTATCTTTGAATTAGAGTTTTATACCAATACTGCTTCTTTGTTTTTGAATGTCCATAATGGAGATGTAATATAATATGAAAATATAAGATAGCAGTTTTGTCTCAGTAGGTAAATCTGTTAAAGTGTACATTTTTAAACCTAACTACCAAGTTTTTTCCCCTTTATTGTAGTGAATCACTATTCTGCCGTTAATCATGATGCGTCAATGGTACTCGAGCTTTTGCATAAAATACCTAATGAAGGATTCAATATTGCTATAGGTAATTTACAAGTAGTGAAAGGATGCCATCAGCTCACCAACGCGCCTAACCTGTAGATATGTATACTTTGTAAGTATTAATAGTTTATTACTTATACATAGGTATAGATGTCTGTAATCGTCTAAACTAACCTTATTTGGTTGGTTTCGCAATTTATAATCATACACCATGTATATGGGTGGAAGACGCTAGTTTAAAACCAGAAACAGTGTTGGACGACAGTCTAGGTGGAGCCACGATCTACATCATGGATTAGTTACTGGAAGCTGGATAAGACTGGTCGATGATAGAGTTCAATGGCTAGCGTTGAAGAAGCGTAGCGTATTTAAATTTTTCTTAGGTATTGACGGCGGCTACTTCTTATAGCAGGGAATGCCATGTAAATGCATGAATCCATACTGGAGGACCTCAGTATGACGGCATCACCAAGTAGCTATAAACAAAATACTTACTTACTAATAATATGCCAGGCGCGTGCCCCCAACTTTTCCAGACATTATTATGCGTTATAAGCATGATCTGGAAAGGCTTCCTCCAAATCAGTATTTGTGAGTCTTTCGTGGTCATGCCGACATGCGACACGCGTTCAAGGTAGAGCACCGGCACATTGGTCAGAGGCCGTCAAGAAGGCTGTTGGAAGCAGCATTTACGGATCCGCAAAAGTCACACGTCGTATGTGATCTTCAGCATTGAGGGAGCGACGAAAAAGAAGACGAAACAAGCTTTTTTCCAGCAGTGGATAGCAATGATGTATTAAAAGGATTTTGCCTTCTTATTACGTTAGGTACTGTATATAAAACTAGAACTGACGACACGCAAATATCGATCAAGTACTAACAACCGTACCACTATTGCCGATACTGTCTAAGACTGTGCACCCCTGGTGACTGGATATCACCCACCAATTAATGTGGTTGCCTTGTTTTTTCAATTTCTGAATGCTATAACACTATCATTTTAGGTTTTAGAAAGATTTATATACCTATTGTTACGAACGAGATTAAAGGTTTGGTTGAATTAATTTCGTTTGGTTTGATTTTTATACTGCAGTAAAGTTGGGGACAAGTCTCTTCACTGTTATCTTAGCAATCACCTCTAAAGGTCTATTCAAAGAGTACCTATATATGATTATATACACTTGGGTCTATTGTCATAATAAGTGAATGCGTTATGGCAGTGTCGCGCGGCCCCACCACCGAATGTCGTCGACGGCGCCTACGCCGTGCAGCGCCGTTCACTCGCGCGCACTTCTACATCGAACGTCCAACATTACGCGCGCGACAATACCTGAGCTCAACTTTTTTTTTTTTGTGAAAATTAAATCGCGTGATGGAGAAGGAGCATCAACCAGATTCGATGGCAACCATCACAATGAAACCGGAATATCCACCATCTGAAGTGTACAGCACGTCGGAACCCCCACCGGTATGATATTTTCCGTTATTCTCTTTGAATAAATGTAAAACAAGTAACGTGTCTGCTGGTTGTCCGTCACCATCGTGACTGGAAATCAAAGCTTTGATATTGCATATATTAAGCTCTACTCGGTAGATACCGACTTGGAAAACTGTTGTTTAAACATACAAGTTATTTAGTTAAGTGCCGATAAAATCGTCGGTACATAGGTATACCTAAAGAAGGCAAGGCAAGGTAACCGCAATAACTAGGCTATAGCTGTTTATTGCAATCTCTTACGTGTAACTCTCTAAGATAATTATATAAATGATGTATGTTTGTATAGTGATAAAATAAAATAATGAGTGGTCTACTAAGTGCGGGACATAACTGCGGGAAAGCGCCTTTCTCTCGGACTGAGCTGTCAGCAGTGACTCAGTGTCAATGAGGCCGCTGGCGCGTAGCGGCTTCGTACTTGTTTGTAAACATGGTTTAGTTATTTCAGGTTCTACCCTTGCACTGGAAGCGCTAGGGTACAACCTGAAATTTAAATCTACAGTATCAGGTTGTACTTGGGCAAAAAAAATTAACGCGCCCGTTATCAATAAGTAGAAATACATTTACCGAAGTTATCTTAAGCATTTAAGTGACCAATACATAGATCAAATTGAGAAAAACAAGTATTGGACATAATTGTAATAATGAATTTAATTCTGTAGGTACCTACATATTTGAAACGGGCGCGTCTTGCCTTTTTTTATAGCATATCTACAACCTGATGCCAAAAATTAAAGGAATTCTGTATTCCACGCACCCCCCGTAAATGAGCTAGTTCATCTTAATTACAATTTGCCTATTTACCATTAATGTGACCCCCATCGAGTTAAGTTGACAGTTAAAAGTATCGTAAACAATGTTAAGAGCAACTTGGTTGGTGAGTTCCGAATCACTAGTTTATAGGTTTCTACATATAAGTTTAAAAGATGCAGTATCTAGATAGTAGTGTGTGAGTATAGAAGATGTGGACATTTCCTTAATTTTTAACGGCATATTTTTAAGATGAAATACATAAGATATTTCCCTGGAGGGCTGAGTAGAGGATCTATATATTATATATTCGAATAGGGCTTAGAATACCATTTAATGAGGTGCTTACTAAGATAAAAAAAAAAATATGCAGTTTTCACCATCTGTTTTATTAAATTCAAACTAATTAATTATAATCTCATAAGAGTGGATAGAATAGTATACTTTATCTATTAAAGCGTAAGTATGCTGTATTCCTAATTTTGTGTGTTGAAACCCTCATCAATGCCTGACCCGATTCGTCCTTGGCAGGTTATTTGTTTACCTAAGTAAGTAAGCACGGCGACAAATCTAGCTAGAAATTTCTAGTATAAACTGACTTCCCATTGTTCGGAAAGCCTATACCATGCAGGGTCTGTTAAAACTGGAAATGTACCTACAGCTTGATATGTAGCTGTGAGTACATGCCAGAGGTGTTGTAAAATTAATTGAGTCATAAAATGAGAGTTGTTGTTGTTTTATGTCCTTTTCAGTAAAATCAATTCAGTTACGGATCAGGATAATTATAAATGTGTTTATACGAACCTGTTTAGACAGATATCCCTCCCATCTTCCGAGAATTGTGATATGTCTAAGTTTATGTGGGAAAAAAACATTGTTCTATTGTCTCTGGCCATCTATTAACATAGCCTTCGCCACTTATCATAGTTATCACGCAACTTCATCATAGTCTAGTAAATAGGTACCTACATAAATATTTACATGCCTAACTAGGTACATTGTGACGTCAGAAATTGCACCACCCATAAATAGTAGGAAGCTACTGCAGGTACCTACTACGAAACTGAGATTGAGCAACAGCCCCGTGCTTAGCGCAGGTAGGTAATAAGCACAGAGATGGAAAAATAGTCTTCATAATTATAATATAAGCACAGGACATTTTACCAAGGGTCGCAAGCAAGCGATTGCGCAGCCTTCGTTTATTAGGGCTCCGTGCAAAAGCTGCGGTTTTCTTTTTACCAAAAAAGATAACGAGTTCGTCTGTCTATCCATCTGTTATTTCCGGAATCACTGAAATGCTATCAACTAATTTGGATATTGCAACTTTTCCATTGAAACGTGGTCCAAAACACAAATATGTTGCGCAAAGATGCAGTGGTCATCATTGATAATTGCAGTTTATTTGTTCTATAGGAACCCTTATTAAAATGAGTTGGAGGTATAGGCAGGACGTGTCAGGCATAACTATATAGCCTTGAGTTGTAGTAGCAGTATTTCTCTTAATTCTTGGTTATAGATGCAAAACATATTTGTTTAAAATTTATGACTCGGTTATTAGACCTTCTATGTGAAACACGAAGATGTTTGACAAAAAAAGACCGACGACTTAGAGTACTGAATAAGTTATAGAACCAGATAAGTACGGTGAGGTTCCGTAGCCCCCAATTTCAGACAATATAATATTTGCGATTGAGTAGAGTCAACAAAGTAACTTTGTCTTTAGAACGGTCGTTGAGTCTCGGCTCTTCACAAAATAGTAGACTAGTTTGTGTCCGAGGCTTCGCATGTATAAGCTACTATATTGTAAAGAATTGTCAAAATTCGTTCAAGAGACAAATATCAAGGATTTTAGTAATCAACTGTAATGTCAAAAACATTAAATGGTAGACCATTGTTTCATAATAACAATCACTGAAAAGAAAGGACAAACTTTTAAGGAAAATCAAGCACATGAACTGAATAATAAAATTAAGTTTTACGCAACAAAATCTGGACAGTAAAAAATATAAACAGCTACAATCTGAGTGAAATCGTTATTGGTCAGTCGAGCAAGTGGACACAATGCCGCTTGCGTCACATCCGAAGCGGACAGCAGATCGCAAACTAGATATTTGCACGAAATATACCTACATTCATAAAATATTCAACAGGCTTATAAAAACGTAATTGTTTACACGGATCTCGTGGCTAAGAATGACTGCATGCAACGTCAACGTTTACGTTTGAGTTAAAGTGGAGATCCACGTACCAGTTTTTGCGCAGAAAACCTTCTCGATTATAACGACTGTGATGAGAGTGGTGACATGATGATAAGGCGCGCTATTAAGAAAATGATTACACAATTCATGATTGACCACGCCGACATGTAACTGGAACCGAATGCAATCGTTTACATGCATAATTATAATGATGCTTTTGAACGTGCTTTTGGGAAAATTGTGTCTGCGATTGAAGTTTCACTTTCTGATAAAATAATTACTGGACGGTATTTGCATTTCACATGTTTGAAATGAGCTGAAGATGTGATTATTGTAAGATTTTTGGTTATCGATGGTGTATGTTATCTTGGAATACTATGACATTCCTAAAACAGTTGTTTAAATCTCGTTTGTATAGCATATCATCGAAGATGATCCTGCCTTACTTTGTTTTAATTTTTGTCAATTTTTTCCACTTGTAGTAGATTTGTAGATTATAAACTGCCATTACTGCCCATTACTTCCTGTGGGTGTCATAAGAGGCGGCTAAGAGACTTACTAGAGAATGGGCAGCAGCGTTCTCTATGCATTTAACCACCCCACTGCAAACCCCTCTCAAATTGGTGGAGGCCTTTCTCCAGCAGTGAGCGTGATTCGGCTGAAATGGTGATCAATTATGATGAATATAACATAAAATAAAACGATTTCTACAACTAGCACAGATTTCTTGTAAATTTAGAAATGCGGTTGCAAACAATGGTGCCGATTCTGTTGTACAAAATTCTCTAAACTAAACTTAAAATCAATAAAATTTGGTTTATTCCTGTCAAACGACAATTTCCTATTCTGAAATAGACTAAAGTGACACAACTTAAATATATTTTAGTTTGATAGCACTAAGATTGCACTGAGTTATTAGTTTAGTGAAAATGACAATTTTGCTATTCTGAGTTTGCTGGTTTTCACCAAAACTGTTGACTATAATAATTTATTATAACTAAATCTGACTATTTTTAATCGCGATTAAAAAGGTGTGGAATAAAACTAGTGGACATGAACAAAAATTCACACCAACGCCTCGCCTTCACGTGCAAAAACAGCACTGTATTTTTTTTTTCTTCTGCTTTTGTCTCGAAAATGTCTAAATGTGAAAAATGTCCTATCGCAAAAATAATTTATAAGCCGCACATATAAATATCAACACGTCGGTAATTTATTTATTTTTTTGCCATCGTCTCTCAATAAGTTAATTGCGTAGCGCACACAAGTATCACGTTGCGAAGCCAAAAGAAAACATAAAAATACCGTGACTCGCAATTGTCAAATTTGAAAAAAATATTTTGACTCAACTATAGTCGAGTCAAAATATTTTTTTAAATTAGAGATTATTTCTTGCAGAACGGCGTAACAATTCTCATAGCTAAAAGTAAGGAATTTTAGAGATAGTTTAGTTCGGTGTACAACAGAATCGGCACCAATGTCAATTTTATTTTTAAAATGGAAAAATGATTTTCCTACGTCGATGGTACGGTAGCTGCGGTGTGGGAGTGTAATTCGCTCTTTGTTTTTATTCAACTAGAAATAGCATTTTGTAGCCTTTAAGGAGAAGAACGAACTGTAATAGGTATTTTTTCTATTAAAACAGAGTTATTGTTTTACTTCATAATTAAACTGCCATTTTAGACGGTTTCTAATCTTAAATTGCTTGTATCTCTCTTTGATGCTTATGTGACATAATTTATTATTGTAGTACATACTAATCCAACATTATTCCCTTGTACCTTCTCTGTTGTAGTAGTAGTACAAGTAAACTTGTTATGTATCTATGTAATATTCCTCGAATAGTTATTTTTTTATACATAACTTCATGTTGATAGTTTTCTATTTCGGTTATATAGTTTTGAATAACATTACAAACGGTCTCAGCAAACAGATCAGTTGTCTCAGCGGTATTGTATGCGCGAGTCAAGCAATTGACTCGTCGGAGGAGTAGACTCTACCTTCAAAAATTTATGTACTGACGCGACGGCGAAGACGGCGTGATAGTTTACAACACGACTGGAGGCGGGTAGAAAGTTGTCAAAACTGTATTATAAAATAACGTAATACATATAAACAGTGTTGTTAACACATAACAAACAATGTATTATGTATGTATTACGCACAGAATATATGATATTGTTTACATTGTTACGTTCGATTGTATGTGATGTTTGCTATAAACAACCACTTATTTATAATTAATCAGTTGAATAAGGTGTATAGGAAGTGCGTAACATTCGCACTGAAGTGCAAATAGGTACGAAAGTCTGGGAAGTCGTTGACCAGCCAGCTGTAGCAAATAACGCACTTCGACACGGTTTAATGAAGATGTGCTAAACAAATCGTAAGATTGAAATCAGCATCATTTTGTAGCTCGCTAAAGATGATGGATTTCTCAAATGCAACAGTAGAAGCACTTTCACCGGCGCTCCCCCCTCCCCCTTCGTCCCCCTGGGACCCGCGTGCGCCGGCGCCGGTGACCGCCCCTACCCGTCTACGGTTGCGTAAGTTTTGTGTATCGGTAACTACCTACTCGAGTCTGTTAGTAAATCACAACTTCATTAAGTACACGTCTCTAAGGACAAAGCACTCTCAGGCTATTGCAGTTGCGCTTTGCTGTAAAGAATTCTCATGTACATGTACGTATTATGTGGGAGATATGTATGTAAGTACTTACTAGGTATTGTATTTATAGCACAAAAATGTTCTTTGTTCAAATATATGAAAGTACTCAAAGTCCCACTAACTACTTTCTTATGAAATATTTAATAAATTGTCTCTTTGTGGTAAGTTACATAACTATGTGTACTTCTCAAAGATCATGTTTTTTAGGAAAAACATTTGAAAAACCTATTTACTTACCTACTTACTTTAAGTAGTATGTTTCTGTACATGATAATTACTGAACCATCACTGGGATTTCCCACTTCGAATATGTATTTATTTCTGCTTTTTGGAGATCTGAGATATTTGCCACATGACAACTTGTAGATTTATCGTTTTGTTATTGTTTAAAACCATTACCTTTGGAAGGTTTGATTAACACATGAGAACATGACACGTCATTCAGCTCATAGATTTACAAAAATACCCGATTATATCGTTATAATCGATATTATTCGCAGTGGAGATCGATAATATTTAAAACTATTGTCAGTGGTATACCAGACACTACTGACAATAGTTTTAAATATTTTCTAACTAGTATAAAATAAACAGTCATTATTGATATGACATTTATTTTCATAAAGTACTATGCTCAGGTATTGTTCTATTCACCTGATTCAAGATAGCAAAGATCAACAAATCAAATGATTTATAATGAAATTTATGTTTGTTTGTCTGCGTAAAACACTCATTTTAATTGACTTATCCTGTTCGGAGAAAATTGCGACAACTCAATTAGTACGGCGAAGTTGTTAACGAATGCAAGTAGAGAATAAATCGTTTGGGTAACACTCTGAAGTAAATAGCATGATATTCTTTCTCTTTATGGTTTTCATAGCACTTTATTTCTATTTGGGCTATCCTATACCTAGATAACTAGGTACTGTAGGGGAACAATGTCAATGAAACGAAGAATATTTATAAATTATCGCGTAATTATTGGGATCCTTAAAGAAGACTGAGCTGAAGTGGTCAATGGACCAAAAGCCATACGGTTTTGATATGTGTTGATGTACCTCGTCTTTACCCATGTGTAAAGTGGCATCAAAAGTTGACCCGACAATTAAAAAAAAAAAAACTTTTGTATTTGCAGACTTTTCAAGGGCAAGTACCATAACCGTTGTAACTACAGGAAAACGTTCCTAGGAGACTGTGCAGATGAGGTTTCCATATAGGTGTATAAAAACCGTATCGCGACCACTTCCCAGACAAAATCACCCAGTCACCTTTATTCATAATTTTTTTTTATACCTTGCCATAGGATTGTCAGCTAAACTGACTCCTACTGTTTCTTTTTAATTCATAGTAGTACTTATCTTATATTTTTATTGCCATCTCTACATAGTATAGAACAAAAGTTTATGTGTATAATACGCGGGCTAAGCCGCTGGTAAAAGCTAGTTATTGTATAATTACTAGAATAGGTCGAAAATTCAAATGATGCCAGGTTAAAGCCTATTCAGTAGAGCTCTCCCTCTAGCTCTAAAGTCCTTCATTTTCCGGGTAGACGACGTGTGTACATAATCGTACAGGTCTTACCTACAACATGTTTATTAGCAACATGTCGCCAACCCGGAAAATTATGATACGGGTTACTATTGTGCTTCGGAATTTGTTTATACTATATGTACAGCAAAATATTTTATAAATAATTTACAAACATAATACATATGTTCCCACATGTAATTATTGCGGACACTGGCGGTTGACCACTTTACAATCTTATTGCTTAAGGGTGAAAACTGAACCACCGGTAGTGTCAATAAAGAGCGCATCCCTGTCAACAGCAAGTGTCCAAAAGGCTGGCAGTTTAATTATGTTAGTTTCCTACTTATAATCAACCGAGGTAGGTTTTTTTTTTTAATTTTATAACAAGCCACATTTAAAACCTAATTTAAAATATCATGGGGTTTAGGTGTATTGCTACATTACGCCACTATTGTATTGTAACAATAATGCAACATAAATTAAATAAAATTATTTACATGAAGAAGTAAATCGGAACTAATCCAAAGTTAAAACAAAAACAGGCAAGATCAAACAAGAACAGGCAAGATTCAAATTATACAGATGGTATCTGTGTAGTTTTATCTTAAGCTCACAAAATGAATAAATTAATTTAAATTTTGATTTTCAGGCAGAAATATTCTGTTATGTTATATTTTTAAAATCCTTACACGCGTTGAACTCTTTACTTGAAACATGATGGCGTAATTACATAAATGTCTTGGCACACTCTGGATATATATATAGCTATGTAAAAATAAACAAATACAAAGTGCACGTAGACGAAGTTACAGACAACATCTAGTAAATAATATACTTAGGTATATACTTGTAAATATACCTATGTAAAATAAGGTATTTGTGGAAAACGTCAAGTAGGTCCCGTAGACGAAGTTCATAAGTACTATATTCTTTTTGTGGAGGACGTAAAACAAAAACAGTGGTGTTTATATTATAACTAGCTTTTGCCAGCGGCTGCACCCGCGTATTATACATATAAACTTTCCTATTGAATCTCTCTGTCTATTGATGAAAGTTGCATTAAAATCCGTTGCGTAGTTTAAAAGATCTATGCGTATAGACGCGGGAAGCGACTTGGTTTTATACTACGTAAAAATTCGTGGAACGCACGGCGACAAATCATTTGAGCATTTTTAGTATAACCTGACTTGTCATTGTACGTAAAGCCTATACAATGGGAGGTCAACTAAAACTGGAAATGTATAGCTTGATATGTAGCCGTGTGTACTTCTCTAGATATACGACAATGTTTAAATTTACTGTACTAGCTTTACCACGGCATCACCACCATGACCGTCAGAACTTATCTCACATTATGTGTAAAAAGTATCTTAGGAAATAGGATAATTTTTTATTTACAATAAATAATTTTCTGTGTTACGCAATTAATCAGAATCTGAATAATTTTGAAGGATAATGCTAATGCATTGCTTACAATTCGTCTGCTCAGCAACGTAAATAACGCAATGAATGTTGTTGAACTGTCAAAATGAAAGCCTACGTTACTGTGTTATCCAACTATCCCGCTGGTCATGGTCTATCCAAATCCATTCAGCCGTCGAGGCGTGATAAGGTAACAGACTGACATATGTACACTACACACATACAGACAGAGTTACTTTCACATGAATAATTTAGTATGGATTGTTCGATGACCTCTCTCAAGTACATATATGTCAGCTCTAGAACATGCAGAAGTTATCACGTTCGATATGAATAGAAAATAGAATATAACGTAACGTAACTTTGCGTTGCGGCTTGATTGAACGTTTTCTTTGTATTTGCAATCCAATGCAACCACAATGCAAGAAATGAATAACGAATAAGATTTAGTTACGTGGTCTCTTGTTACCCAAAGCAGATGATTTAATTATTAAACAAATGAAAATAATTTATTAATCTGCTTTATATAATTAGGAGTGTCATCATTCATCGCTCCAAGAACATTAAGCTATTGAATAAGTTATACTTATGTACTAGCTTTTGCCCGCGGCTTCGCCCGCGTGGATGTTCGAAATTAATGCAAGAGGACGTACTACCGCGATAAGAATGTGTTATTCCAGGTTATATAGGTAATATAGACTCTGTGAGCTATTTTCGATCCAGATCCATTCAGCCATTTTTGCGTGATTGAGAAACAAACACCCAATCATACATATTTTCACAAATATAATATTATTAGTAGTAGGATTATAACTCATATTACTTAGGATTCATAGTTTATGAGAACATCATGTGTGTTGGTGTTTTTAAAATAAAAAAACTTTAGAGGTGTCAAGGGAAACCCGGATGGAACGAAGTTCCTTTCCAGGATTCATAATAGGTAGTTATAATTTTTTAATTATTTATTATGTACAAAAAACCTGTATACACTCAACAAAAATATTCTGTCTCTCTCCCTATCTCCTTCTCTCTTTTTCTCTCTCTACCTCTCTCTCCCTCTCTTTCTCTACCTCACTCTCCCTCCCCCCTCTCCCCATCCCCCTCCTCCCCTCTCCCCTCCCTCTCCCACTCTCCCCTCTCCCACTCCCTCTCCTCATCTCCCCCCTCTCCCCCTCTCCCCCTCTCTCCCTCTCTCCCTCTCTACTCACAACAGAAAAAACAACATACAAAATATATACGGTCAAATTGAGAAACCTCGTCCTTTTTTTGAAGTCGGTTAAAGCATGTCGTGACAACTTTTCGTAAGATTTTTTTCCGTCTAGCCCCCTTTCACAACGCGCGATGAGGAACTTCGTTCCAATAATAGTATTCAGAGTAAGAAGACTGCGACATAAGCCTTGGTTTAGTAGAATATAAGTCTTCCTGGTTTTTCTTAACGCTCCTATTTTACCTATACAGACACTCAATCATTTACCAGACACCGAACATAATTATAGGAATAGTACTTTTGCCAGTGGCTTGGCCCGTATAGCTGTCGGAAAATATCACCCGGGAACCTACTACCGGGATAAAGTAGGTATCCTATCTGTTACGTATCCATAATATAATATATCTTTGTGCCAAATTCGATCTAAATCCGTTTGGCCGTCTTTGCATCATTGAGAAACAAACATCCAAAAATCTAAACATCTAAGCCATTTCGCGGTCTCTTACTTGGAATAATACTATTAGGTTTATTTTGAGTATAATGAACACACATGATATTCGCAATTACTATGAAGCCAAAGTAATATGAATTACAATCCTACTTATCCTGTACTACCCGGCCGCTGTCAACGCGCTCTGCGCCCGCTTTTTAAATATCTAATATCTTCTAAGATATTCATTTAAATTACATGCTGTAAAGGGCCATATTGATCTAAATTAAATGCACAATGTATTTAAGGTACTTAATTGGATAAGGATTAATGCTGTATTGCTTAAAATCGCTTCGTAAATAAGCCCTTATTTCTCGTAAAAAGTAAAAGATAAAAAAATGGTTATTGTGGGTTATCCCTAAGAGATAGACATATACCATTGATTTTTAAGGTGTACAATACTGTGGTACATTATTTTGATCTATATCGTAGGATTCAGCCAGGGTTTTTCGAATTTTGAGACGTAAGTCACCGTAGTTTTCGAAGACAGTTATTTTTTTCTAAAATAAAGGAATCGTTCTAAAATAAAAGTAGCCTAAGTTACTCCTTGTTACATCAGCTATCTGCCAGTGAAAGTCCCGTCAAAATCGGTTCAGCCATTTCAGAGATTAGCGGGAACGAACAGACAGACAGACAAAAATTGTAAAAAATGTTGTTTTGGTATATGTATCGTGTATACATCCATATACACTTAGTAAAAAGTGGTTATCTTAATATTAAAAACAGACACTCCAATTTTATTTATTTGTATAGATATGTATAGATATGCTACTCTATGTAGCGTACTTAGTTATACAAGTTAGTTGAATAGATAGGGATACTATAAATCGAAGGTTATAGTCACAGTTTTACTTTCTGGTATTGTATGTAACAAAGGCTTTGATGGCGTGATAAAAATGATGGTATGAGTAGGTACTTTACTTATAAAGTGGTTTAAATCAACAGTTTTCCAAGGTTATTCATTTGAAAAAAAAGAAAGATGAAAATTGTAAATAAAAGAATGTGTTAATGGTCTTAGGCGTACCGGCAGAGGGTGTCATCATCAGTACAAATTGCGAGGATCGCGGCGCTGACGGTAGTGGCTGCCTCCTTCATCCTGGGCGCGTTCATCCTGGCCTCCAGCTGGGTGGCGGCGCGCGCCTCCTGCCACCAGCTCGAACAGCTCGACGCCATGCTGGACAAGGAGCTGGCGCTCGAGGGACGAGCTTACGGGAACGACGCCTTGCTAGCGGTAAGTAGTTCTAAATACATCTAAAAACATTGTCACCCTTTTTTTTACGTAGAACCGTGCAGACGTAAATATATTGCTGAATTGGTGAACATCCACAATTTCCATTCGGTATTTTAGTTTTTCATATATATCTTAGGACAAAAGCCGTCTCTTAGGCGTATCACTGTTTAATGGACTCTAACAAACGTGCAGACCTGGTGGTCTATACAGGATAAGTTTTTATCCAGTGCGCAAACTGTAACCATGAATTCAGCATATCATTCTAGACCCCCCAGTGTAGAAAATTTACGTCGGTTGTACAAAATAAAAAAAATCAGCTGTTCCATACATTTTGACCCTGGTAGGTATCGCATTTTTCTATCAAACAGCTGATTATTTTTTTGTAAATTGACGAAAAATTTCTGCGCAACGGGGTCTAGAATGATATGCTGAATTCATGGTTACAATTTGCGCACTGGATAAAAACTTACCCTGTATATAAATGTCATAGTGAATACACGGTGAAGTGATCTTTCCACCTGATGCTAGGGGAAACCTGATGCTGGACTGGCTGATACAGAAAGACCTATTAACACTTAATTCTGGAATCGAACCGACTGCGTTAGGATATTCAGCCACGATCGGAACCACTAAGTGTATTAAAATGGTGGTTCCTGTTCACCTAAGTAGTAGATCAAAAAACTAAAACATAGCTGAAGCACTTGAAGCCTGTTTAACAGCACATTCTGTGGCAGAGTGCCAGCCCTCGGCTATCTACTCACACATCGGCTGCTCTTTCCCTCACAACCTTTTTGAGTTTGTGCTTACAGGTACATATCGACACGTAACTCGTACGTCGGAGTTCATACATTATAAATGTTTAGTGTTACCTTAGGCACTAACAAGTTTCAATGTGTGTTCAGGATAATTAAACAAACTTAGGTACCCCTAAATTGATAAGTTATTTGCAGTGCGTTTTAGTTACAAAAGTACGTCAAAAAAACTGAGGAATGCGATTTAGACTACAGACTCAATTCAATTCAATCTTTATTGTGGATCATAGGTAGGCGCATAACACAGGTCTTAAATAATTAAGTTGACATCAGCTACGTCCCGCCCTTACAACAATACAACAGTTACATACAATTTTCATTACATTATTATTGTAAATTCAAGATGTCATCTTTCAGTGCTTCATTCAATCATCTTTCAGAATAAGCGTTTAACTTTAGTTTTGTTCGACCTTATTATATGTTTAATGTACATAGATACAGATGCAGAGCGCAATAAGCATGCCGTATATATAGATATAATATGTATTTAATTATAGTTCTTATAAGAAAGTCGGTATAATGTAGAGAACTAGAGACGTAGATGTAAGACTAAACATTTACAATGTAGGCAATCAGGCAAAGCTTATCGATACGCAAGTTATAAATGTTAATAACAAATAGCTCTTCTGAATAAGTATTATTCTACTTATCTCATATTCTACAGATTTTTGTTATAGTTAAATCACTTTAAATTATAAAATATGTTTCCTAGATTAACATTTACTCCGTAAATAAATCTTGATTTATTTTTCGCTTGTCTAAAATCATTCTGTCTTCAAACGATTGACAGAAACACAGTAATGTTTGGAATAACGGCAAGCGGTAATGCAACTGAGGCTCAGTGTTTATAAGAATATTATTTAATATCAAGTCAATTCAAAATAATAATGAGAAGTGCTGTGTCCGTCACTTGTTTTATTATCATTAAAGTAGCAGGCAACGAAGATATCGATTGAGTCTGCAGTTCACACGAAATCAAGAGAAGTCACGTTTCTCGAGACGATTAATGCCTACTTGCATGACTTTCTTGTAGAATTGTACATCGCGTTTTTACATGTGTTTTATTGTTACCTAATATCGAACTAACTTATAAGACATAACATAATCGTATTTAGAATTAGCTATGAAGAGTTCATTTTGTATACAGGGTGTCCAAGAACCTGGCGTCCAACTGGATTCCCACGATGCCCCAAGTTCTAACAGTACTCAGAAAAATATTTTAAAAAATCCACCCCATGTACTTACAGAATTATACTGATTTCAAAAAAAAAGGGGAAATGAGCACCCTGTGACATACTTTTGAATGCTGTGACTGCTAATGCTGATAATTTCGATATTTCTTGGAGGTTTTGTAATCTAGGGTATTGCTGTGTCTAAATAGAATGTAAAAATAAAGTACTTATTGTACCATTTTAAAATAAAATATTATTTTAACTAAAGGTGATATGGAAAACTATTGAATTTCGCAACTTTGACCGACTGTAGTGTAAAAAAAATGTACCAAAATAGTATGGCAAGTGACGTCAAATTTTGACGCGTTTATTCCTCTTTTTAAAAAGGTATAATACTTACACATTAATTTGAAAAAAAAAATTTTGATAATATTTTTACTCAACAACCCAATTTTTACGATGTCTTACAGAATTCTTAGAAAGAAAAATTTACGACGAATTGAATCTAACCTCTAAAGAATTACTATTGTATGCTCATAAAAATAACAACAGGCCTCTCAAAAAACAGGTTAGACCGTAAGGGACGGTATGTGCATGCATCTCACCATAGTGATTCGTTATTACAACAGGAGGGAGCAAGACAGAAACTATCTTTGCGATTTGCTGGTTCTTCTTTATGGTACCCCATTATTCAGGTAAGAGTGAGGGAGAAAAAGGTTAGAGGTGCGAGTGAGATAGATAGTGACGCTATCTGGGATCGTGCTATTTAGGATAACAGTACGGTCAGTACGCGTCACTGCCTCCTGCCGTTACTACGCACCTCTCTCTTATTGTTACCATTGATCACGTACTACGATTTAAAGCTTTGTTTATTGGACTCGATTACTCTTTGTGCTCTGGACTTTGAAACGAACTCTTTACGACGACCTTTGCCTGTGTTTGGACAGTTTGTGTTTTGTGTGTGCTACCATGGCGACCTACACTCCGCAAGAATACGCAAATATGCACTACATTTATGGAGAATGTAGAGGTAATGGACGAGCTGCAGCGAGACTTTACAGAGAAAGGTATCCGAGGGCTACGCGATATCCCGACCATCGAGTTTTCATTAATGTGCACAGATCACTATGTGACGGGCGGTTCCCCAATCAAGTAGCTGGTGAAGGACGACCCGTAAATGACTTCATACGCGATGAAGTTTTAGAGGCGGTGTCGGCAAATCCAAGCATCTCTGTGCGAGGAATAGAAGCTGATACGGGGATACCGAAGAGCACAGCACACAGTATTCTCCAAAAAGAAGAATATCATCCGTACCACGTACAGCGAGTGCAAAGTCTTTTACCTCGAGACTATCCGAGCCGAGTCGCGTTTTGTGAAACAATCCTGCAAAAACATCGAGAAGACGAAAACTTTATCGACAAAATTTTGTGGTCAGATGAATCAACATTTAAGAAGGATGGCTACATGAACCTACACAACTTGCACGAGTATCGCTTCAGCCGTAAGACGTCCACTGCTGGACTCAGGCCTCCCCCAATTTGGGGGGCTTTGCCATAATCGCCACGCTTGGCAGGCGGGTTGGCGATCGCAGTATGTTGGTAAAATGCATAGAGAACGCTGCTGCCCATTCTCTAGTATATCCCTTAGTCGCCTCTTACGACACCCACGGGAAGAAATGGGGTGATGCTATTCGTTACGTCCTACACGGTACACTTGCACGGGTGGCATGTGGAAAATCCGCACTTGATGCGAGAAGATAGATCCCAGTACCGGTTCAAAGTGAACATGTGGACCGGTATTCTCTGTGGGAATATTATTGGTCCATTTGAGATGCCCGAGAATTTGACTGGCGAATCATATTTAAATTTTCTTCAAAATGATTTGCCAAACTTACTAGAAGAGACCCCACCAGATATGTGGTTCCAACACGACGGCTGTCCAGCACATTTTCGCGTATCCGTTAGAGAGTTTTTGGACAAGCAATACCCGAACATGTGGATTGGGCGATCAGGAACAATCCCGTGGCCAGCCCGCTCACCTGACTTAAATCCGCTGAATTTTTTGTCTGGGGAACTATGAAGGAGCTCGTTTATGCGAAGCCCATTAATGACATCGCTGACCTTCGTGAGAAGATAACACAAGCAGTGCAGGTGATACGTCAAAAAAGTTACTCGCGAAACATAAAGCGGTCCTTTTTAAGGAGAGTGAGAGCTTGTATTGCCGCGGGTGGTCAACATTTTGAACATTTATTGTAATAAAATATCTTTAAACTAACATTCTTTGCTTTTATTCTACTGGGAACCCATCTACCTGTGTGTATTTCCTTCTTGCTCACTCTTGGAACCGAAGTAAATAATAGTAGTAACATAACAGTTTCTAAGATAAGAAAGGGTCCGACAGTTACCGTTAGTAGGTAGGCACTTCGTAAAAATTGGGTTGTTGAGTAAAAATATTATCAAATTTTTTTTTTCAAATTAATTTGTAAGTATTATACCTTTTTAAAAAGAGGAATAAACGCGTCAAAATTTGACGTCACTTGCCATACTATTTTGGTACATTTTTTTTACACTACAGTCGGTCAAAGTTGCGAAATTCAATAGTTTTCCATATCACCTTTAGTTAAAATAATATTTTATTTTAAAATGGTACAATAAGTACATTATTTTTACATTCTATTTAGACACAGCAATACCCTAGATTACAAAACCTCCAAGAAATATCGAAATTATCAGCATTAGCAGTCACAGCATTCAAAAGTATGTCACAGGGTGCTCATTTCCCCTTTTTTTTTGAAATCAGTATAATTCTGTAAGTACATGGGGTGGATTTTTTAAAATATTTTTCTGAGTACTGTTAGAACTTGGGGCATCGTGGGAATCCAGTTGGACGCCAGGTTCTTGGACACCCTGTATACGAAAACCGATGATCTTTCAGTAAAGTCATGTTTTGATGTTACTTACATTGTTAAGTTTTGAAAATGGAATTCTAACTACAATCCTATTTAATTTTTTTGTAAATTTCGACGAAAGTGACAAAAGTGCCTTTGACATAAATGATTTGTCTTTGGTAGCAAGTCATTGATTGAAAATGATCGCTGAAAGCAAGAATGTTGTTCATTACACTATGTTTAATAGTTAATGCGACATGAGTAGTTACACTGTGAGGTACCTACTCGTGAATCTTGATAAATATTACTCGTCACAACGCATTTCCATACACAATTGAAATTTACTTCAACATTTTAATGATGGTAGGTACTCGTCGAACAGGTATTTAACAGTAATTACACTTCTTGTCAGTTTTCAGTATTAACGACACCTTGTGTCGTTATGTAGCTACCTAGTTAACTTTAAGAATCCTTGAATTCAACGTCATTAAGTTTTAACTGAGTTAGCTAGTTTCCATATTTGACATTTTTTGTCATTTTCGTGATAATGAATAGACTATACAAAACAAGCGAAGGATAGGTAAAATAACGTGTTATACTTATATGAGATGTAGATAATAATGTGAATATGTGACCACATCATCCGTGACTTGTACATAGTATTAATGTTTACCCGTGTTATGTAATCTTTGTAGAGATGTGTTGGTTCCGTGTACCAAGCCGTGGGTACTTCGGTGTTGTAATTGCTGTGCGTGGCTACATTAACAATGTAAAATGTCGATAACAATACTATGGCCGATAACGAGTATACAGACTATTTATTATCACATAATGATGATGGAAAAACGATATTAATTTCAAGAAAGTTTTCAAAAATCCTTGTGCATGTAAGTCGTTGGGGATTTTAAATATAGAGACTTATGCAGCTTGGTAGCATAAGTAATAGTATATTCTGATACAAATGTGTATTGATAAATGCTCACGTGTATTTAACTACGAGTTTCAACATAAAAACCAAATAAAATAATAAGTAGTGCAATAATAGTCTCTTTTTGAGCAAGTGTGTTGAAAACTGATTTTGCTTAAGTATATATTTTTTTTGGTGCAGTAGTTTTCATGTTCCATACTTCGGTAATCAACTAATCAGTCTTCAAATCGGTAGTCGCCCCAGCTCTGGCCATATCACCTTTCACGTAGTCCATCCATCGTTTTTTGGTCTTCCCTACTATTATCCATAGTCATTATATATCTATATATATATCATATCATTTATTTATAACTTTGCTTGTTCGAGGTACGCATTTAAAATAAACCTAAAAAAAATTTCGAAGGCTCATAGCGTGTCAATATTGCAAATGATAACATTTTCTTAATAACTACATATTTTTGTAGAACAATTAGGCACGTAACAAAAATAATTATAACAATCACAGGACGACTCATTAAGCCCTATAAAACCCGTCCTTTGTATTGTGAAGGGTTTTCTTAAATACCTTCAGAATGCTGTTGCTGCTTCCTCTCACTCTGCGTACTTATAATATAATCGACGCAATTTTCTGACTCATGATGGCGAAATCATCATTGATGTGCCGTGTGCGCATCACCGAACATACCTGACGCAGTAGGGTAACGTGGAAGCACAAACAACGCTTTGAAGATATTCTTGTATGCAATGGGGTGTTGTCTAATTTACTATTTAGCAGAAAGCCTTAAAAAATGTTCAATTGACTGGTACTGAACAACCAGTAAACCAACGAGTAAGCATGTTTTCTCCACTCCCATCTGCGCTCCCTTTTCATATGTCTTTCAAAATGTCTTATAATAAAATAAGCTATGTGGTGTAGTCCATCTATCGCCTTTGATCGTGATGCGTACCAAATTGACTACGGTATGCCAAGCGTTTTATAAAATAATAATAATAATAAATATCTTAACCTTGTGACCTTCATTAGAATGAACTAAAAATATTCAAAATATAGATTCATGATTTATTCAAGATGAAGATTAAGGTCATTATCGCTTATCCTTGAAGATCCTTTTATAAAATTCACTATCTATCTTGAACATGTACTTGCATCGTCTATTTCAGTGCGCCCTTCAGCCTTAAGCTTATCTATCATTGTACTGTCCGCTAGGTACTAAGTTAAGACAAATATTTGTATTGGTGTACACTCTACAGGGAAGGGAGGTTCGCGTGTGTGGAAAATGAAGTGACACCTGTGTATGATGTAACATGTAACTGACCGAAGCTTCGCGCGAGTTAACAGGCCACACGTTGTTATAGGTCCACACGCCGACACGCGATGAGGAAATATTGTAGCGCAACATTTACTTAAATGTATGTAACGTAAGTATATGTTTGTAAGTTTCCTTCGAGCTCGTGGAGCACTGAAGAGGTACCGAGTTGCGTTGCGACCGGATCACCTTGAATTTCCACACAGAACATGGAGTTGACTTGTGGCTTTAATCTAACGATTTCTGTAACGTACTATTGCGAAAGTTGATGTATCTCTAGTACCTATCTGCCATATTTATAGAGTCCGTCGCAACTGGTAACTTAAAACATTTTGTTGTTTAGCCCGAGGTCAGGTCTCTTAGTTTCTCGTGCCTTTCCGAGAACTTTGTTTGGTAAACAAAGTATACATTACATAGAGTATTTTCTCAGTCTCTGATTGTTTATAGTCTCAATACGAGAATTTTGAAAACACGGAGAGTTACAATGATCAACTAGAACTCGAGGACACGAGATATCAGACAGCGTTGGCTTGCCTTTGAGATATAGTTTTATTAGTCCGGTACCTACAAAGCAATGTTGGTAAACCTGTAGGGTAGAACTCAAACAATCAATGGATTGCAGTGCCGTGGGCTAAAGTCAAAAGTTAGCGACGCTTCATCTCAAAACAATCGAGAGAGAATTTATGTGTAATGCACAAATACCTGGCCGGAGTTGGTGATTATGGATCTGTAGCGAAAGCGGGTGGCGACGGGTCAGTGAACCCGTGGCGCGCATCACTACGTGATCGTGGCACATGGTAATGTCATGTGAACTGATGTGCGTTTCGAGTATGGCACGCACAGACGCACTCGGTACCTGACGATCAGACGATGTATCGCATTACAGTTTCATATTGCGTTCGTACACAATTTAGATGAATGCAATATGAAACTTTAATGCGATATCTGTCTCAATTTCATTGAAAGTATCTTTCGCACTGGAACACCTATAGTCATTCCGAAATAATTATTAATTTCGAAATACCTATTTAAGTGTCCGTGTGTGAGTAAAGTGAATGTCGCCATATAAGGCATACAAACAGAAAAATGAAATGAGCAGGATTTCACGTTTTGCTTTGTTCATACGAGCATGACGTGTTGCCAATATTGGCAAATGTATATGAATGAGACAAAGACTAGCCATTTGTGTTAGCTTAGCAATTAGACTGTCTGGATTTTGGATACCTTTATCTACCTTTTTATTGTTATAGTTTCATAACGTCTATATTCACGAGGGAAAATCAATTGTAGCATAGGTCTCACCGACTCATAGGTGTACAAAATAATACGTTGCACGTAATATATGTATTAGATCATATTTCTATAGTTTCATTATTGTGAAAGTATTACAGGTCATAAAAATATTTTTATGGTTTCCGTTAGCATGTTTCAGTTTTTTTTAATTACCATTGCCTAACAGTTTGCTGAGTAACATTAGCCGCACAAATATTTTCTACCGCAACACAGAACGCACCTAACTGTTGTCTGTATCACTTAGACACAGATCAATAGTTGCTTATTTTAGCAAGTTTTCAATACTTTCAATGCCAGGACTCTCTTTTTTCTTTGTTTTCGTTCTGGCCTGTAACAGATTCATAATGTTGTTTGTGCCGCATGTATCACGGATTCACGGTCGCATTTCACGATACCTATTTGTTGCTTATATTTGTACCGAATCTCATTGTTATGCGGAAGGTGTTACTTTGCCTACATACGTGTAGAGTCCGACCGAATTTCGATTTTCGGTAATTTTCAGACAGAATATCGTTTTTCTGCAATTTCGTTTGTCGGGTTAAAAATTAAGTGCTAGTATATCAACACCTTTAGTTTATTTATTTACACAAAATTGTCAATTGCAACAACTAAAAGTATGATAACATAAATAACATAAGTAGAAAAATATTTCTTTTTTACGCACACTTGCTCGAAAGTTTTTAGTACACCACTTTTTGATGGCGGTGCTATTGATTGCTTTTTATTTGAATTCCCACATTGGTGCGGAAAAGTGCAATACCGATAAGTACTTATATATATAATATGTAAGTCCTACATACTCTTGAATGCCCCAAACTTTTATAAAAACATGTTTTTTTTTCAAATACATAAATAATTATTTTTGTTAACAACTTAACATTCATTAGTGTTCTATTAATAAAAATAACTCGTTCTTTGTTTTAATAATAGGCTTTGGGTCGCTACGAGAAAACATCAGATAAACAATCTGATGTTCGATCTACCTACTAATAATTTTGTTTTCGAGAAAAATACAAGAGGTATTTTTCTTAAAATTATTAATATTTTTAGGTAATGATTAAAAGATAGACACCGTTTTTCGTCCACTTGTATGTACCAAAGAATAACCTATCGACAAACAATTAACATTTTATTTTGTTTTCGTTTTTGCCAGATCACGTAGACGTTAGGTATCGACCCTGGAAGTTAAAGCTCTGACATATTTGTATTATACATTTATAAGTCCACACTCCGCAGTAGTTTAAATTGTTGTTAAGTGACATCACAGTGAAGGCGTCCCTCGGACAATAACTGCTTCCGTCGTGAATCTCAAATTAGAATGTATTTATTTACTCGAGCTATCATATCCATATTGATTAATAAAGCTAGTTAGCGTCGATATTTATGCAACTGGTTTGGCCTTAAAGAATTGTCATTATCGTCCCGTCAAGTGGAATTTACGTCAACGTAATATCGATAAAAATAGATGAAGTTTGAATCAAAACCAAACTCGCTATTAATATGTGAAGTTGGCAGGTTTTACACCGCTAGAATAAGTTTCAACATTTTATTAAATCGACACAGGTCGTTGATCTTATTATATAAAATCTTCCAATTGGTTCCGTTTTCAACGTCGGTCATAACTAACTCTGTTGATTCAACTTTGAAAGTAGATGTTCGTGTACGTAATAAAAAATGGTTAGCGATTTTGACTGAGTTCAATAAGCCGTTCAATCGATAAAGCTTAATTATCTAGTCAAAATAAAAGATTTACTTCAAGAGCACTTACATTCTGAGTGTTTAAATAAATATTCTACAGCTAGACTCTTCTATAAACATGCACTCACTTCACTTAAATTCAGATTTACTAAATTTTCATTTATATTCACGAAAGGTTAAAAAATACAAATCGACAGCTGAACGTACTTTTACAAAACAGGATTTTCTTTTACAAACGCACTGCTAGCCATATTCGATGGCTTTGTGAATCACAAAAGACATTTCGTATGTCATGTGTCAGCCATCAAAACCATAATAACGGTCAGTGCCAAACACAGGCCTTACCCATGCGATAGTATAAACGTGGGCAGTAGTCGTGTTCAAGATGTGAACGGATAATCCGGGTGTCCTATTGTAGCCATGGCCGTTGTTGTGGCACCTCACAATGATCCTTTGGTCCAGTCAGTTCTCCCACACCCGGAATGACACGTACGTGGGGAAGATACAAGTACCTAATTGTTCTGTAAACCTATATTTACATGCTATAAGCTGTTGTTCTTCGTTTACTATACATAGCCTATTAATTGGCTTCTTAAGGGAAAGTTAACTAACACTACTACGAAGTATTTCCTTGGTAAGTAGGGTTTCAAGAGATAATCAGTAGCTGTCATCATGTCAGTTACCATTACTACCTACTATTTGTTTTAAATCCTGATTTAAATTCTTATTCCGAACGTGTAGGGTTATTTATGTAATTGGTGTCGTTGATAAAACACGATTTTGAAATTTGTGGTTTTTTGTAACTTGGAAGCCTGAACAGTATGATTGTTGTTAATAAAATTAAATGAGACATATCTATATTAATAACTTTGTGATGGTTGCTTAGCACTTTGTGTCGACCTGCCATATTTATTTACATTATCCATTTCATCACGTTGAATAAACTTTGACTCACAATGTTTTTGGCAATACCGGCGAGTAGGAATGTAAACATTCAAAAGGCGTGAAGTCCTTGAGTCAGTCGCCGTGACCGATTGTATTGAAAATTAAAACGTACTTGGCTTGCTTATTACAATGAGAACTTTACAACGAACGCTATTGGTAGGACAATAGTCTTGATTGTTCAGTTTCTAGTTTTGCTCCTAATTGTTTCAGCAATTCTGTTTATTTCCATAATAATTAGTTGGCTAACCGCTACGCCATCATTTCGTAAAGTCTGTCTCGGAACATTTGTCAGACTAAATGCTCTGTGCGTCCGGAGAGCAGGATCCTCCTTGAGCTTAAATGTACCCCTTTGATAACCAACGAAAAATTACTGTGCCAAGGGTTCTAGAATCATGTGCTGGATTCATGGTTTCAGTTTGCGCGTCGAAATCCCTGCCAGACTGTATATACGACAGGATTTGATTGTTCATTTTGAGATTTGAATTTAAAAAGAATGTGTGTGTTGAGCTAATTATAACATAGTGGATGCTAATAGACCAAAGTCTATAATCATCGGACAAATCTGTGTCCTATCTTATCAGAAAAAAAAATCAAACCAATAAAAATAGCCGTATTTATGTCTAATTCATGTGTGTGTGTGTGCATGTTGAACGGAAGCCGTCGATTTTCCGCGCACGCGCATCACAATGATCTTCCCCGCATCCGTCCTCCCGCGCGCCCCGCCCACTGCGCTGTCATCGTCTAATTATTGACTCGCCATCGTACTTTAATTAACATTCTTTCTGCTCGGGTGACTCCAACAAGTGCTCTTGAGACTCGATCGTATGTTATTACATGTAATTGATGTTATGCTTACTTCGCTCTTAGGAGTACAAAACAACAGGATTAGGTAGGCTTTTTCATAAAGTATCTCCTTTTCAGTTTTAACAGCCCTTGATGCAACCATTAGCGTAGCCAGTAGAAGAAAAGGAACTATTCATCTTAGGTCATAGACAAGAAACAACCAGCGTATTGTTCTCTCGAAAGACTCGATGCTATTGATTTCGCCATTCGAGGCTATTCTGAGACCTTTGATCGCCCTGAAGTATATACCCATCTTAATCTCAAGTTACATTATTGCAATCTGCCGGGGACACGGACGCCGTATTGTTAGTTTTCGCTTAGAAAATACCAGAATATGCTTACTTATTATTTTAGTTCATGCCACGAATATGGCCAAAAGAAAAGTTTCAGCAAATACATATGGTTTAATCTTCTTATAAATAAAAATCTATACTTTTATAGTAATATAATAAACGCGAAAGTAAATCTGTTACGCTTTCACGACTAAACCATGAACCGTTTATGATAAAATTTGGTACGGCGTAAGTTTGAACCCCAAGAAAGGATATAGGCTACTTCATTTCGCGACTTCGTCTGCGTCCGCGATAACTGACATTCACGCAGACGAAGTCACGGGCAAATGCTAGTAATTTATAATCCTACTGCTACCGTAAGTAATATGATATTGTACAAATATTTCCCATTATATTGACAAACATGCGCGGCTATACTGGTTTTGGTATAATCAAAAACTTATCTTTTCAAAGCAAATATATTCGTTTAACATCAGAGTATTTGTTGAACCAGGAGCCTGTGTTCATGTGTACAGTTTCATTACAACACGAAGGATTATATCAACATTGTTTTCGCAGATTGTTTCCAACTATATAAAACAACCCCGAAATACAGCTACGTAAACAAAAACACACAACTCCGGGAAACTTTCTTAAGAAATGAACTGCTAATCCGTAGTCTACTTACAGTTACGACCCCGTGGCGTAAGTTTACCTACACACATAATAATCTCACTGCATCTATATATATAAAATTCAAAGTCCTGAGTGACTGACTGACTGATATATCAACGCACAGCCTAAGCCGCTGGTCCTAGAGACATGAAATTTGGAGGGTGTATTCTTTGTAAAGAGTAGGTATCCACTAAGAAAGGGTTTTTTGAAATTCCATCCCTAAGAGGGTGAATTGGGGGGTGGAAATTTCACGCGGGCGAAGCCGCTGGCGGAAGCTAGTCTACATATATTGGAGTACGAGTTTTTTTTGTTAACTACCCAAGATAGACCTACTTAATGGTTTACATAACATACCAAAGGTTTTCGATTCAATTAAATTATCTTTATTGCAACCCATAATGTACATATAAATAGATTGTCGGTAATAGATAGAAACAATTATGGCCCCTGTTGGGCTTGGCGATTTTATGATATGACTAACTTTTGCCAGTGGCTACGCTCGAGTTGAGGTTAAAAAAAAATTCAGGCATACTGCGTCTTGGTGACATCAGATGATCTATACAATCTAGGTTTGTAGTCAAATAGCCTATCTAGCCACTCTATTTTAGCAGGGACGCAATTGACTAGTTGTTATTCCATTTTGACCTCAGGTACTATGATGAAATTTTATTTGGAGATTATAATAATGATGGTCATTGATCTTCCAACATGTATGACGATCATAATGTTTGTCTACAACTGAGTGTTTCGGGCACTCACATTATATATCTATCGTGATGTTGGCATCGATATACTTCACCGCATCTGATCAACTGACAATTATTTTACAAATACCAAGGACAGGTTTATCATAGTTATTTACGTTATTACTATTACGTCCTTTGTACTCTACAGCATTAAACCTCCAAATAAGAAATCATAGTAAAGGTGTTAATTAGGCAATTAGTAGGTACTTACCTTCTGTCTAATTAACATATTTATTTTCGATTTCTTATTTCGAGGTTTTCGAGGTTGTTGCGACCATACTACCAATATTTCAACAGGAATAATAAAAGAATTTGACTTGGCTTATATTAGTCATTTATTTTTGTTGTGTCATTCACATATATGAGCACAATATTTGTATTCACGGTGCAAACGTTGCTAGCTGCTACTTACGTATTTATAAATAAAATTGCGTACGGAATTCCAATAGGTCTGGGCGATTTTATACCCTTTACGCACCCATTATTTATTGTATACATAATTTTAATAATTGTGACCAAACCTATGCGTTTAGGACTCTTTGTTCACAGACGATTGCTTACTTTCTGTGCTCGCGAGACGCGCAATTTCCTCGTTATCACGCAACGTTTGGTGCGGCAAGCAACAATAACTACTAAATGTTTAAAACGTTTCGTAAATCCAGTAAAAGTGCTGTGGGCGTAGTGCACAATGCGACAATAGTTGTCGACGTAATCGTCGTTTTCTATCAGTTGCGGTCGCAAACACTTCGCGCTCCGCTGCGCCTGATACTTGACAGCGCACAGAACATCATTTGCACACTAAGATACGGACATATCTCCGTGAAATCTGACAAGATTTCCATGACATGTTTATAATTCATCACTTGTCATATGCACAGTGACGCACGTATCTTCGAAGATGACTAAACTCCACGAACCACATGCGTGCAATTGACTGTTAATCGTTGTATTTTCCATGGATTTCAAAAAGTTTGCGTAGGAGTAGCTCTCGTGGCTTGCATAATTTTCGATTTAATTCGTTTTCTCAACCGAGACACAATCTATCTAGATTTGCTTACAATAAAACTGCTAAGGGAGTCTTGATCTTTCAAGTACGAAGATCGGTTGAGATTAATAAGCGACTGTCTGGGTTGGGACCAAGATTACATTTTAACTTTGTCAGCTTCAGTTAAATCGAGGTTGGATGATTCAGATGAATAAATTACATAGGTGCACACCACATTTTACTTTAAACCTAATGGGATTTTGGCAATAGGCCAGTAATACTCTTGGTTTCTGTAGTTTATCTGAATTTATATTATTTTGTTAAGCCACAGTACCTTATACCCTTCGGTAAGCTGAAATGACCTTAGTAAGTAAATGGATAATCGGTGACCATTAAATAAGTAACACTTTGTAATCAATTTGTGATTGTTTTGAAAAGCGTATCGAAACTTTTGAAGGGTAGTTCAATTCATTTGTTTTGTTTAACAATCCTCGGCCTGTCCGCTAGGTCTGCAGCCTTGCACTTTGTAATATGGACGTTTTTTAAGCACATTGCATGACTGCGGCCGGCCAACTGTAGTCATTATCCAATGAGAATACAGCAATTGACATGAACAATGATGAGACGCGATACCGTGTGGGTAAATACATAGGTACGGGAACATAGCCTACGTACTCAGGTTGCGTAAGAGGTCGGCTGCATGCTAAAGGCATCCGCCATTTTGCGATGAGTACTTTGATGGTTTTTGTGCGAAAAGTGAGCGGCGAGGTTGGCAATGCTTCAACTTTAATTTGTTGTAGAAATTACGATTTTGCAAAGATTTCCTAAATAACTTTAAACGACTTTAACAAAAAGCGGTTACGTCCAACATAAAATTGACACAGTCCTGGCTTGGTAAACGATTCAGAACTTGTAGCGTAGTCGTAAGTGCCGCTGCCAGTTACCACAATAGGCGTTAAGTGTGACCTTCTTATTTGATTCGATTAACTGATTCAGACCTTTAGCTGGGGTAACATCATGCGCACTGCATTTACATTTCATTTTAAGACAACATTCTATCCGATATATAGTATAAAAATGGTGGTACTAGGTGCTTATTCAACTTTGAATAAGCACAGTACCCTACAATTGAACATTTACACTTTAAAAATACTTTTCTGGGACTTCGTAGAACTCAATATAGAGCCAGAAAATAACTTTTAAAGTCTGGATAAGAAAAGATTTAGATGCTACGATACGCAATCCACCTAGAAGTGGCTGAGGTTTACCCAAGGTTCTAGATTCGGTCACTGAGTAACAAAGTGTCATTAGGGTTTTTGTTGAAAATCTGTCAGAATCAGGAAAATGGTCGGAAAATTGCCATTTGCGCAGACTCGTTGTTGTCCGATTGAGAAAATGTTGGATCGTTCACCTCTGCTTAGCTTTTCGAGAACTTAAGTCATGTTGTTGTTAAACCCTGACATCCGTTTGCCACAGGTGCTATAATTGTGTTTTGAGCAAGGCATTTTGCTATTCTCTTGGTTTAGTTACTAAATTGTGAACATTTGTCTGTTTTAGGACGAGCCTCTCCCCATAAACAACGCGCACGCGCTGCATGGCGTGCCGCCGCCGTCTGTGGCGCCGGAGCCGGCCGCGCCAAGCGCGCGCGCGCCCGTCCCCGCCAACCAACTCAAAGACGACGCACTCAACCATGCCGAGTCCAAGATCGACGAAGACAAATTACAGGTGAATATGTTTTCCCACACTGTCACTGCTTGAATACTAAGAAGTTGTTGTCTATATTGTTGTTTCCCAGATGCCTACGTTTTATAAGGATAAACTGGGCTAGGAATAGTCGGACAACTTTCGAAGCTGGGTTTTCCCAGCTCGAATATTGTATTTAAATGAATGTAGAGGTGCTGAAATCTATTAGATTTGAAATACGTACAAACAAGGTTGAAACCACAATGCGAATAAGAATGATAATACAATGCGACGTTGAGTCAGCACAGTTAGCACGTCTCATCCATACTTTTAACATATAGTTTGCCACTCTATTCCAAGAAACTGTGGATCTGAACAATTACCTCTTTTGTTCTAAGATTTCTAGAACATGCGCCACTCAGTTTTATATTAACTGTCCTGTAATAGTAAAAGTGTGCGGTCGACAAATAACTGATTGGTTAAGGCCAGCGAGTGGTTTCTCTCGTAGTTTCACGCGTGAAAGGCCTAAGAATATTATGATTGTGTTAGACACAGGTCATCTACCTGCTCTTAGAATTGAGTAAAAGAAATGTAAAAATTGCGAATATAATTGCATTATTTATATAAGTAATTGATGCGATTACAGCTTTGTAATGGTAGGTTAAACGAAGTGACGTAAAAGTTACGAGAACGTTACTGTTCACAGTGAAGAGGTTTTGTAGAAATGTGCATTTGTCAGTGGGTGCAAACGGTGACGTCAGTCAGCTTTCACTTGCGGGTGAGTGGGGGAACGGGGCCTGGCGGTGGTACAGGGGGAGGGGGGGTCGACTGCTGCACCACGACCACGTGAAAGCGACCACTTTGTATTATTTATACTGCCCAGATTTTGTAGAGGAACGCAAAATGACATGCAGATTGCAGATATATGAAGGCTTCGAATACAGATGACTAATAAATATGACTTGCTTGATGTTTATTTATTTTAGTAACAGCTTTCTAATGTCTTAATTTAGTTTACGACTATCTTCTAGCTATCTATACTAGGTGGTAATAATCTGCATAGATACCTAGTTATATTATCTATGTAAATCTCGCACCTTTTGCTATTTTCTCTACACTGCCGTTACCTAGAATTGTCATTGTAAATATTAACGTTTAGTTGACTTTACATAATGAGTTATTAACACAGGCTTGCGTGCATCGTTTCATTTTAAAACAAGAAGTACATGAAACTAAGATCATCACCATTGAGCCTGTCCCTTTCCAACCTCTTCCAGTGACCGACGCCCTTAACCGAGGTCCGTACTCCACAGGGTCTCTCTGTGAGGTACCGACGTCAGCTTAGCGCTTAGTCGCTTAGTATTCAGTTTTTATTTTTAGTCAGTTTAGCCCTGGCTCGAGGTCATATTTTACTGAGGCAGCCACAGGCAAGTCCGGCTAAGCAACCGACAACCTGCTAAGTTGACCTGGGAGAAGCCACTGCCAAAAAAAAAAAAACAATACAGCGCATGTGGATGCAGTCAGCGCTCGTATATGAATACTGGGTAAGGTCGGAGCAGGAAACAATACACTGGGCCTGATATTCTTTTGATACAATAATAAGATTTGCATAGACATAGGCTGATTCAACGATGAGCTATCTATCCGAATGTTAGTAATATTTACAAACGGAGGGCGGTGGAACAATGGCGCGCGGGCGCATTGTCTCGCGCAGGATGTCCGAACCATTGTACCGGGTAAACAGCACAGAACGAGATATATAATGTTCTTGTTTCACACGTTGTTTTTCCATTAAGCGTTAAAAGTAATTTTTGCTCAGTATTTTTATGACATTATAAAAATTACATTCACTTTTTATCTGCATTGAAGGAATTATCTTCAATCAATTTTAATAAATGTGGCTGCTTTCGCTTCCCTTCCAGTTCAAAGTTACGAAAGCGAAAGCTACCTTTCTAGGGCTGGTCAGGTCAAATGTGTGAGAGGTCAAGCTAGCTGCTGAGCATCTCATGTATAGATAATAATGTCTGTACTGTGCAGCTAGACTAAATATCTAGGAAATGAATGTAGATATTTGCAGGCATTTATTTCCTGAGTTTCTTATTCTAATATGGTGTTAAGAGTTTAACATATTACATGGACTCACGAAATACGACTCCTCACATTCATTAGGTATATCTTTTATTTAAAGGTGACAGCCAAGTTCAATTTTCAGCAAATATAAGTAATGTTTCACGATTATATTTCTTCATGTTTCCAGAAAATCGACGATGAAAGGAATGACTCGCCGAACTCAGCGAGCGATGACAGCTCGGAGTCTGACAGTTCGGCCGAGGAGGAAGACGAGCTCGACGCTGTGCGACCGATGCTCAAGCTGCCTATTCAGTTCGACCTGGATGAGCTAGCCGGCGCCTTCTTGGCTAACAATCAGAAGTAAGTTGTCATAAGTTCTAATTTTTCTATGCGTTGGAGCCAGACTAGGCACTAAAAACTCCTCAGGTCAGTCTGTAAACTAAAGAAAGCGGCAAATGAAAAACTATTCAAGCATAGGACTAGATTACCCATGTGCTAATGATATGTTGCTGTCTTGTTCTAATGTTACCTAGAGCGTCTGTCTTGTTAGAACTGCAATAGTACAATCCATAAGGAAACGTTGGTCTCCGTAATTAGCTTCTAAAACTTCCATGTTGCCTTTAACAACCCACAGTGTAAGGTGGGTTGACATATTCTTCCCTATGGAGTGGGTACACAACTAAAACGGGCACTTACACAGTTAATCTGGGGACTACACGTACACGGTGAAGCTAGGATTAAACAAGACGCTGTGTGATGCGTTGTTGTGCCTTCAACATTATGTTCTGCTCAGACGACCAATTATTATGTAAATAGGAACGAGGTCAAGTTCTCTTCAGAGTTAAGTATCAAAAGTTTGTCAGTTTATTTATTGTATAGCCTTGTCAGAAATTGTGCAATCGCCTGTTAAAGAATAATCAATTTATCAAGGGTCAGGTGTGTTGTTATAATAATTCCCGAACACCATTAACGTATTCAAATATTTGTGTTTGTACCAAGCGTAGGTTAACATTGCAAATGTTTCAAAAGCGCGTTGAAAAGTTTTTCTAGAACGAAACATAATAGCCTAATAGATACGTAGAAAAATGTTTGCAAACAAGAAATGGTACCAAACAACAGTTGGTTACCTAATTAACGAGATTTGAATGCGAATGAGATAACTGGAACTCATTTCAATGAGATATCTATCGACCAAAGCACCGTAATACCTAACGGACACCCCCCAAATATTTACAGCACTAGAGTGTTGTGGCGCATCGTCATTAAAAACGGTATTAGGCCCAAAAAGAGGACAAACATATGTAGTGTTGTTTCTATTAATTAATAGGTATTTTGTGTGATCAACTATTGTTGTATTAATAGACGGAGTTTTCCCCAGAGCGAGCTCCTCAGTTCTTCCTGTGTTCTCATAATATAACGTTTGAATGGTTGGGTAACACCGTGCCGGCGCTAGGCGGAAGGAGCCGGAGAGACTTGTGTAATCACATTAATACAAGCTCATTGGTAATCTGTAGGAATATATTGTGTGATGAAAGGTGTGATGTGACCTAACGCGGCGCAGACCCCCGATGCACTTCGATGAATATTGCAACGATCGAAGCGTTTCATTTATAGAGATAGGAAATCATTCCGATGTTACATGAATTGTAATAGATCAGTATCTCTCACACACATACACATCGATTTTTTTGTTATTTAATCTTGCTTAAGCTGTTGGCTACTACGGTGCTATTCCGTCTTAGTAATAGATGATGTAATAAAATTAGGTCATGTTTTAAAAATGACAAAACTATTGTTAGGAAATAAATGGCGGTTCGTAATAACACTATCAAAGCTTGAAGTGAAGCTAATTACAGATTTTCATCACATTTTATCGTAAAATGAACATTCTATAACTTTTACTTCTTTTATTCAGCACAAAATTTCAATAATTTCTGCTCTACATTAACAAATCGGTCGCAGTAAAAAATCGCAATGAAATGAGAACCCAGAAAAAGGTTTTTACAGTCAGAATAAATATAAAAAGTACCAACCAATCAGACGCTTTGATTATTGTTGTTGTTCTAGAACTGCGGGTTGAAGGTTATATAATATTTAAATAAAAAAGAAACTGGTTTTTGGTGCAATTATTTTTGAGGAAAATCCTGTTTTTTCATAATTTAAGCTTAAATTAGTAACAACTTAGTTATAAAATAAATGTGTTTGTTTCCAGGGGTCGCATGAATTGTGTGGTAGAGAAGCGCCGCGACGACCCGATGGAGAGACGATTCCCCTTCAACATCCTCGGAGCGTTCGCCCCGCGCAGCGCACAAGCTGAGCGCATCGCTATCATCTGTCATGGAGGCGATGAGCCTAGGTACACTAGCTCATCATTATTTATTATCAGTAAAACATCCAAATACTCACTATTGATCATGAATACCTCCTATAAATGATCAAAGACGATGTTGCTATGGTCGGTCTTATAGATAGATACGAGAAATCTATATGTTGTTTTACTGTAAGAAGACGCTGCGCATGTTTTCAAACATCAGATCACCTTTTTAACTCCCACGGGAGGTGAAAGTGTTGCCTCTTTAGCCGAAAACACACGGCACTGAAATTACTCAGCAACCTCAACATAAACAGACAGGTAGAACTTTCTCTACAATGGTTGTGTCCAGTCTTCGCGTCAGTTAGGTAACCGTTCGCCTTCTGTTAACTTTGTTTTGTTTACGAATACGTTAAAACAGGTTTGTCATTTGTAGCTGACCTTTATAAGGGTAGATCAAAGATATTGTTATGTACTGTCATGTCATAACTTGTGTAAATAAAAAGCCGTTACTGAAGGCGAAATACGGCATACATGGTTTTATAAATTTGAAGTATACTGTGGACATTTTTGTTCCAAAAAAAAAAAAACTCCGGAGAAAGTAAAATCATCGCTGCAGGTTAAACGTGTCTCCGGTATATTAAAGCTGTTATGTTATATATGAAGTATACGTAACAATAAAACATATAACTAACAATACGGATTAAATTCTTTTGTTGAGTGTTTAGCGTGGCTCGCATTGAGATGCGGCCGAGTGGACGGTTTATTCTTGCTTCTTAGAACCTCCGAAGGCTTTACGTTCCATTCTTTGTGCTTTATTGTACGCACCGAGTTTATATTTTTTGTATGGCCTTCTTTCAGTTTTAGATTTATGCGACAACACCTATATGGGAGGCGAAGGTCAGACGTAGGTTTAAGTCGGGCGCCGTGTTTTTTGTGAACAATAATACGTTCTGCATAATAATTGAGACATAAAAAACATTAATTTAACCGTTTGTCTACTTTGACGTTATAAAAACTTACATGTTTATTATTAAGTAATTTCGTGACACTAATCATCATTCAAACGAAGTCATTAGAGACTTAAATGACATCACATACGTATGTCTTCAATACTGATGACAAAGTGAAAGGCTGGCAGTTGGCAATAAATGAGTCCCTAAGAGCGCGCTTGTAATACTTTATCAGGCAGTAATACACTTGGGAATTAACGACTTACTTACGCAAGTACTTTCATTATATCGTCTATCGGTAGGGTCCCATACGATTATAGAACTACATACCAGACTTAGGTACATACTACCAAACTACTAGTATACTTAGGTATAGTCATACCAAATTCGTTAACTAAAACTGAATATAGGAAACTACTCACTTCATAAATATACCTGTAATTTATTTTAGATTCAGTTAATTTGATCAATAGTTCCTAAATTCAACAGATGCCTATATCATGGTATATAATTGTGTTTTGTCGAGATGTATTTAATGGAAGTGGTTAGTTTCGCTACAAACTTCGTTGCCACCTACAAGGTGACAATGTTGTAAAATAGTCAATGAAGATAAATTCTTAACAAGAAAATTGAAACAAATATATGTATTTAGCGAAACATATGTGTGGGTAGAATACCTATCTATCTTTGCAGGTTATTCATCTTCGCATCATCATCAACGTCACCCTACAGTAGTCCACTGCTGGACACGGGCTTCTTCAATCATATTTTTGCATACATAATCAAAATAGTCAATATGTTTAGGGAGGTATGGGTAAGATTGGCTTAAAATATAAGTAAACACACAAACACTGTACTGACTTATTTGCCTAGAACGCGGTTTTTGGTTTTTCACTCTATAAACCGTTGTCGTCCGCACGTGAATACACTCGCATGAGACTCAAAGACTTATATAACTTCTATTATATAAATATTATACTTAGGTACATCTAACGATTCATGTTTGAAAGTGATAATACTCGTAATTTAAGCCGAAGACACGTTTTGAATTCTAATTTTAGGGAGTTCAATATACGATCGAATAAGACAAAAGACTCATTTGTGAAAGTAAGTGATGTGTTAAATCTTAACTACGCCTATACGGCAACCAATTAGGTAAGTAATGCTGAACAGGTCAGCTGGACGCTGGAGGTAGGAGTCATTCGATTGTGATTTTTGGGTAATTGAATTTAAGGTAATTTGTTGGCCCTTACTTGTAAAGTATAGATTTTGTTGTTCTCTGTTGTAACTACTGTAGATCATTAAACGGATAGGGAAAAAGATGTTGGTGAAAATCAATTTTATTGTACAGTAGCTGTTACCGGCGTTCTCTCTATTTTACTAACAAAATAATTTATAGGTATAATTAAATGAAATAGTTTATCTGTCTTCTTTTCATATTTTGTTCAGCCGTAACAGTGTCAGTAGAAATCAGAACTTTCACAGTTATTATAACCCAGCTTTTGCCAGGGGCTTCGCCTTCGTGGAGTTTGGAATTATCCCACGGGAACATACTACCGGGATAAAAAATATTCTATATATAATCCAGGCTATAATCTATCTGTGTGCCAAATTTCATCCAAATCTGTTCAGCTGTTTTTGCGTGTCTGAGTGACAAACATCCAAACAACTTACAAACATATTATGTAAACTTTCACCTTTATAATATTATTGTAGGAATAGTAGGATAGAATATTCGTAAGATGACAACTTCGACCTTAGTCTTCGGGCCTCTCCTGTTGCGTCACAGCCCCATCGTCGTTCCAACTGGATTTTATTTGTGCATAACATTTTTAAAGCTTCTTCCACTTAAGTGGAGTATAAAAGAACGAGCTTAGGGTTTACTATGCACTTTAACTGCCGGGCCGTTTAAGTGCTGGTAAATTAATTTCCTGCTACCTAATTCAAATAATACCGTTATTTAATAGGTCACAGAGCTCAATTTTTAGGAATAAGTATCTGATTTTGTTAAGTGTTTAACTCTCGTAATAACAATTATCCTACGTTTTGGCAGTTTCTCAAATAAACAAAGTTTTGTTTAAAATACTACTAGATGAAGTTATTGAAAAATATAAATATGTATTTTTGTACTCGAAAGTTTGTTCGACAATACTGATGAAAGATTTTTGTTCCAGACCGATGAACTTCCCGGAGCCCCAGTCGCAGGTGTTCGCATTCCCACTGACAGGCCCCGTGCGCCTGCCTCTGCGCCCCCAACCCGACCGTGCGCCCGCGCCGCCCATGGCCGGCCCCGGCCCCCAGGGACCCCGCATGCCCCCTGGCTTCGCACCTCTTGGACATCGTCAGGCACCTTTCCCCCTACCCGTAAGTACCTTCCTAAGTTCAAAATTTGCATCTGAGATGCCCGTTCTTGACAGTCTATTTTTTGTCTCACTGATGATATAGGTACTTAATATTCACGATGGAAATCTACCGGTACATACAGAATAAAATCACAAAGAAAATCTTGTAAACGACTTAATATAGCCCCGGAAGCTGTGGTCACCTTGTGATGAACGAGTGAGGCATCTTAATGTGAAGATCGCAAGTTTGTAATTGACCATAATAGCTTGCCTCGTCTTCCGGAGTCATAAAGAATAAATCATTATATAACTAATTAAATAATGGACGAGGAACAAGTCTGCACGTAATAAATGTAATGGCGACATGAAACGATTATGTTTACTAGGAGCTTAGGCGGTACCTAACTATTATTACAAGTCGTAGGGCTTTGTCAAAGAGAGAAAGGGATGACTGGTGACCCTTGCATGTAATCGCACGTTTGATGTGGTGGAGGGGCACGTAATATGAATTGGTATTTGGGTCAAGTGAGACCGTGATTGCTGAGGATTATCCTACGATCGTGTCGTTTATCGACCAAGGGCTCTATCTAACAGTTTACGCTGGCGCGATGGCGGCCTGAACATTTATTTCATTTTGAAAATCTTGCGGCGAAAGTGTTTTGTAAAAAAACGAAAGTAGGGCTTTGAACTTGTATTTGTGACACCAGAGAATTTGAGGTTACAAACCTTGAATTAATAAAAGACATTACCTGAAAATTTTCTCATTTGAAATACCAAAATGGTAGGAGATTTTACAAGACAAAATGAAGTATAAAGAGCTGTTAGTAAAATTGAATTCAGGTTGATGCATCTAATACCTGAATTCAATTTGCATGTTCAAAGCCTTTTCCTACGTTCATTTTCTACCAACTTTATAGCAAGATTTTCGAAACGTAAAAAACATTTTTCATTATTAAAAATCAACAGGACTACGAATTACGAAATGGATTCTGGAATATTGGAAAAGGAATTATGAATCCATCACACCCATCCTGTCATATCAGCCTGAAACTGAAAGTTTGTCAGTACACAGAGAGTATTCATCAAATTAATGGTTCGCTTCAAACGACCAACCGACCGCTATAATACACCGGCGAAATTAAGCCTATTGTGTTCCTTAAGAGTTTGTACCTTCATGAACTTCTTTGGAGACGGCCGACAAATGATTTCTATTGTTATAGGTGATTCGTGTAGTCGTGTGTATATTAGCGGTTCAGTTGCTACCCAACACATTCTTACGTTTTTGCTTCAGATAATTACCTCATACTTGTGGTTAAATGTTTGTTTTGTTTGCTACTATTTACATTATTGTTATAGAATGTTTTAAATGTAAATCTATTGGCTCTATCGTTGGCTTGTAGATAGGTATCTACTTCTTAGAGCAGAGATTATCTCTTCAAATCAGTCAAACGTATGTAAACAACTAACTATGTAGGCAGTTCGTGTATGTGAAGATGATCGGTAGCACTATTAAAGTAATGTATTCGGGTCACAAAGCTCTTGAAGTGCTAAACAATAAAAGTTATGTGTTTCCACACAATAAGTGCTGCCACGGCGAGGGAGCATTTATTACGGCTGTCATGTGTTATGGCAGCTATAATAATTTCATTACGTCAAGACAACACGATTGACGCATCTGAGTATGATAACCTTAATTGGTGCCAAATATAACTGAGTAACACTAATTAAGTTTGATTTACGTAGGTAAATATATCAGTCGTTGTTTCCTCTCATTCTATAATGACCTGAATTTGTGGCTAATAACAATACATGTAGTATAGCTCAGGTTCAAGCTAAAATATAAAACGAAGTTTAATCAAACTAGCAGCTTTAGGCATTTCGAATATCTTTAGGTACATCTTTACCATTTGACGCAGATAAATACAGATGTGCAGTCAGACACATAGCTACACATAGATAAATGTATATTGTCATGCAGATCACATCATGCCCAATCATCTATATCTAGGTACAGTCATAGATAGAGCATACAAATATTAGGTTTAAGCAGTGATCAAACGTGCTCTCAGTGTCTCCATTACTATAAGTACTAAACTTGAATGTATTGATACAAAAGTGAGTTATGTACAGCACGCACATCTTGTGTGTACAGAGCTGAAGTTCGCAACAGCGCATATAACTTCAAGTGATTAGTCGCGTGGAGCACTAACGGCGGCCGTATCTCTCCACTGACTGTTATAACTTGCGAGCGAGATAAGTACTCCATGTTTCTCTTTAATTACTAGATCGGCATGGGAATACACTGATTATAAACTGCTCGTCTGTTTCATATACATTGTTAAAACTTGACGGATTTTATACATAAATACAAGCACAGTTTGTACACTAAGCGATTAGTATTTTAAAAAGAAAGCTTGTGTCTTAGATTTTCTTGAAGACTTTTCTCTAGAAGTCCTAATTGTTATTATAAAAAAAATATGCATTATATGTTATATGGTTACCATAAAATTATGCATATTTTCCAAATTGTAAATGGTTTACAGGAAATTAAAACAATTAACAATATAAACCACTAATTCCGTACAATAATGTGTTTCGTTTCAAAAATGTGTGGCCAGTCGTTTATTTCGGTTGGAGAGATAGAATCGAAATAGCGATTAAGTTGATAGTGTCATGATGAAGGCGACGAGGGCGAGCGAGCCGGTGCAGCGGTGATGTAATCCAATAAACTAGCGCAATTTTACAATCTAGAGAACTGCCTACGTGCATGCAGGTAGACCCTTACCTACTTATATACTCGTAAATGTATATGACCCCGTAATGTAATGTTAGAAGCGATATACGTACAAACAAACTTCTATCTGCTCTTTGATTTTCTCAGTTTCAATATTCTTTCTTAGAAGGTACTTCAACACCTTAAAGAAGATAATTTGTTCGAAATCTGGAGTTTTATATTCTGTAATTATATTCGGTTAATTACCCGTAAGAGAAAGAAATATGTATTAGCATGATCCGTATGTCTAGTGTTCATTGCATATTTTTACGTCATATTAATGAAGGGATCGTTGAGAATGTTGTCAATGGACTGCATGTAACTTATTTCTTATGAAAATTAACGACGACACATAGCTAATATGACAAGCTCGAATGAATGCAAATATTTTCATAGTAATAATGTCTCAATGATACAATCTCACGAGTCTCAAAACATGATAAAAGTAGTTATGAAATTCTTAGACGATGAGAGTAGAGCAAGAATGCATAAATATTTTTATAACGCACTTACTTGAAAAGTAGCTCTTATTGCACATTTAACACGCTAGCGTTTTACTTTGCATGCCTGCACTAGTTCAGCTAATTTCAGGAAAGTACGCCACAGATAACTATACAATTTTACTATGTTGTATGTAGAAAAACGTTAAATGGTTGAAGGTTTCCAATGCACATTTACATTAAATTGTATCTTTCTGGTCACTGCAGTATGTATTTTTGTATTATTTTAGTATCTGATCCATTATGTTATGTTATATGTACTTACGATTTAAGAACAAACGTACTTAGGTCGATTACCTTTAAGAAAATTTAAGGAATATAGTTCGTAGTTCTGGTAGTTCGTTGTTCATTACTATAATTCTATCAAGTACATACCTACAAGGGACCCATATTAAAGTGCCTGGGTCATATTGAAAAATATGCATGGTCGGCTTTTTCGACGGTACAAAAAAAACCTTGGCATGGATCCTTGGATGCTGGAAGCGTATCACACACTAGTATGTATATGTCGTTGAATATTCATTTCTTACACTCCCATTTAAGTTGCTTTCTGGATAACATGGGCTTAGTAAACGATGAACACGGTAAACGATTTCATCAGTTGCGGAGAATGAGAATCGTTATCAGGTCATAGATGGGAGCTAGCCATGCTTGCAGACTGACTTGCCTCTAGACGGATGCTGCCACCACTGACTATAGGAGGAAAGCCAATCGTCACAAAAAAAAAATAGTTTAACTAGCTTTTGCCAGCGGCCTCGCCCGCGTATGATACTTACAAACCTCCCTCTTGATTCACCCTGTCTACTGCTGAAAACCGTGTTAAATCCTTTGCGTAGTTCAAAAGATCTAAGCATCTTAAGAAGATTATCTAGAAATTGAAACCCACGCTATCTATTAGGGATTCATAGAACTAACCAATGAACACACACATTGCCTTATAAAAAACATTTAATTTACAAATATTGAGATCAGTAATTGAGATAAAAACTATCCTATCTTTTAAGTTGGATCAGACTGCACACGGTGTGCAAATTTTATTAAAATCGGTTAAGTAGTGTACGAGTCCATCCCGGACAAACAACGTGACGCGTTATTTATATATGTTATATAACAATTTATGCTATGCACTACTTTTTACAATTTTAAATAAAATTAATAAATTCGTTTCACTACTAAACTTGCCGTGGTATTATAACAATTTTATTTAAAGAAAAACAGTTTTAAGGTAACAAATCATTATATTATTGAACCGTCACTGGGTTTTTGCTCTGTTTTTTTACTTTGTTGCAAGGAAACCATATTATGTTTTAGGCTATTATTCGTTTTAGGTTCTATATCCCACATTATTTATTTACCTACACCAAATACCGGGCATTGTGTGAAAGTAGCGTAGTTATTGTAATTAGGCGCGCATTCTCAGAAAGAAATTATTGTGGATAGATCACTTTGGGCCTTTTCCCGTAATAATGAATATGTTACACGTGTGGATATGTAAGAAGTGTAAGTACTTTGGAACATACTTTGAAATACATGTGGTCATTCATTAATGCTTTATTTGCTGGCCGACAGAATCACATGGGTTATATCATATAGATGCTGTGATAGACACCATACGTTATAGGTTATTTCAAACGTTTTGACCGGTAGGTATTGATTGCAGTTTTCTATAAAATAGTAGATATTTTTCTAGACGCTCTAGATTTTCGACGCTCAGAAATCTAGAATCATGTGCTGAATGTGGTTTCAGTTTGCGCGTCGATGTTGTCACCACCCTATATATCAATAAGACAATCTCAAAATAATAAAAAAAAGCGTGTTAAAAGTAATTTATTCAAACTAGGCTCAGAGTAAGAATTACGTTAATTATTAATTATTTAAACGTCAAAATTACAAAAGAGAGTCGTCCAAAACGCCCGCTTTTCAGCACTTTCTAGTGCTTTAGCTGGGAAGTAGAAGTGGCGCAAAACTCCCCAGCAGTAATGCCCTCTGTTAAGTTAAAGAACTTTGAGATTCTAAAGTAATTAACATTACGAAACAAAAAACATTAAATAAAAATATTTGTCGAATGTCCGCTAGCACACGCCAATATACCAACAAAACATTGAAAACTAAACTCAAGCAGAAATCTATATGAATAAAAATGATTGTTGCTAAGCGCATAACTCCAGAAGGGCTCGACTAATTCGGCTATTTGTTTTTTGTATGTTCCTTAAGGCCCATGTAAGGTTTTAATAATAAAAAAAAAATTAAAAATTGTGCGGACAATAGTAAAAACAATACTTTTCTTTTTCACATAAAAAATTATACATACGATGCGACGGTATGGGTTGGGGGAGCAATAAATATAACGGGGACGAAATCGCGGACAGAAGCTAGTAAATAATAAAAACAAAGACGTAAACAGAACTCAATATCTAAATAAAAGCCTCCTGGGATAGGGCGTACCCTCTTACATATGCAATGCTGCATAAAGCTGATATAAAGTGAAGTGACAAATTCTGGTGATTAATGTCAACGTCAAAGCATTTATTTCAATGCACGTAAAAGGCACTTTTGAACGTCAACATTAAATAGAATTGATTCTAGTCGTGTGCCTAGAAAACTGATCGGTGACCGTAGCATTAGAACAAGACACACTAAGATACATTATGCTGCTTATTTTGTATAATACCTATGTATGTTAGTTTGTAAGGTATGTGTCTATGGGTCTTTGGCACCTGAAAATAAATGTTTTTATTATTATTTTATTATAGTTTTTCTCCTTATATTGGATTATATTATTTTGTGTGACTACATAAACTAGAATGGTTTATATACAGACTTTTCGTTAGAACTCAAGCAGGTTATATAGTCTGTTCTCACCACGTTATACTAGCATCGAAGTTAAGTACATAGTGTTTCATAAGTAAATGAATTCTGTAGTAAGTTCTTACTTAGTTTCTCGTCTGTTTGGTAGTTAATCAGGTGCGTGAGCGCGACTCAACTCAGCTCAAGGCTTTGCCCGCCGAGATCCATTTTAAAACAGCTTTATTCGTTGCCAATTATGTTGGCGGATTTCAGCGCTGTTTTTGATGAAATTGGAAGGAATTTAGAACGTTTTATTATTATCAGAAGGTTTTTGTACATCGTTTTGTTTTCATTTACCATGATCGCGGGATAATCTCCAGCTAGAAGTTTTCAAGGAAACTTTTCTTTTCATTTTCATTATTTGACAGCTTAAGGTAAAATATAAAAGAGTTGTAATTCTGCCAGGGTCGCGAGATTTGTTTGAAAGAGATACCGTGGCCCTGGCATATAGGCAACTGAAGGAACACGGGTGGGTTTTAGTCAGCAAAAGTCTGACACGCCCTCCCGCTCCGCCCAGAGTGGGAGATGTCATTAATGATTTCCCAGCCACAAAATAAGAGTTGCAATTTTACCTACTAAATAATTTATTAATTTTACAGACGAACATGCGCTTAATATATCCCGGTTAAAAATAGTATAATGATGAGGAAATTGACTTCGCATGTCCCAGGTTTATATGTAGACTTCATTTATTCTCCGGTTTTCCCGATTGGAGACGGCAACTGTTATCGCTGTCAGTGCAAAAACGTATTAATTTCCTACAATAGGACAGTAGAGTGGTCCGGAAGAGTAATCGTAGTTCCAAACATTAGGGCCCCTCTATGATATGACGTCTTTAGTTCATAAGAGTATATTAATTGACTGATATGAGAGTATTCTGCTAACAGGCGCACGTGCTTCTATGAGATTAAATGTTATATTAAGGTGGATGCGCTAAGGTAGCCCGCGAATTTCTTATCTTTTTGTCATTGGCCTTTATGAAAGTGCTTTGTCTGATTGTATGTTGATTTAATTTATAACGACCGTAACAAATATGACTTGATCAATACAACCCTCCAAGTTCATTCAATCTCATTGAAAGACTTTTAATGAAATTGTCATTCAAATGGATTAAATGTACTTAGAAGGTTTTATTGAAGAGTTTAGTGCTCATCTATATCAATAAATAAAATTGAAGTATCTGTTTGTAATTTCAAATTAACAGCTTTTCACTAAATGCATATGAAAGTACTAGCTTCTGCCCGCGACTTCGTCCGCGTTAAATTTCTTGTTCTTCCGACCCTTCCCGTCGCGTCGAATCGCCTACCCGTGCGATTTTTCCCGTTTTCGCAACATTTTTCATTACTGCTCCGCTCCTCTTGGTTGTAGCGTGATGTTATATAGTTATATATGCCTTCCTCAATAAATAGGCTACCTAACACAAAAAATAATTCGAACCAGTTCCTGTGATTAGCGCGTTCAATCAAACAAACTCTTCAGCTCTATAATATTAGTATAGATATACGATACTTACATCAATAAAACAATTTTTAAATTTTTTGGTTGTCTGTCTGTTTGTTCCGGCTAATCTCTGAAACGGCTGGACCGATCTTGACGGGACTTTCATTCGCAGATAGCTAATATTATAAGGAGTAACATAGCTACTTTTTGTCCCGGTACCACGTCCATTATACCATCTACGCGGGCGTCGCCGCGGACACAGCTAGTTATTAATAAAATAATGATGTTACGGTCGTGAATCATATTTTAATCATCATATGAATATAACCTGTCACTAATTTGCAATTTGCAAATTGCAAAAAACGTAAGAACATTTCAATTGCACCTCATTGCTAGGCGCTGAAAACAGTCAGTCAAATAAAAGACAGGATTTACATGAGTCTTCAGGAAACAGTAGTCTTTTATGCCCAGAATTCTAGTAGTAAATAATAATGGAAAATACTGTATGTGTGCAATGTTAGAACTACCTTCTAAATTATTAAATATATTATGTCATATAAGGCTGGTATTTAATGTATAACTAGGCGTGTGCACTGAATCGTATAACAAAAATCTGTGAATTGTGGTCGAGGACATATGAATTACGATCACTTATTAAATACTTGCCACTTACTGTACCTACTTCTTACATATCGCTTACATATGTCTAGGTGGCAAGTAGCAACCAATATTAATAGCAACGATACTAATAAACCCACTCAATATTTTCCTAGATTGTTTTGTCAGTACACTAGGTACTTTACTCCCTTTGCTGTTAAAAATACCTACGTTTTCCGTCATACACCGTCCCGGTTTCCCAAACGTATAGAAAAGCTATGCAAAGAGAAAGTTACCTTAAGATCCGACCACGCGTCTACTTCCCCCGTAAAGTGAAAGAGAAACGCTTTGTAATAGTAGGTAGGTACCCATCACGGGTTCGTTTCTATGACTACATTTCGTTAGAGAACCGGACACATTTTTCCTTTTAAACCTTTATAAGGTCGTCGTTGTTTATCCGAATTCAGTAAAGATTAAACAAATCTACAAATGATGTTCTTATTTTTTTCTACAAGTTAATTTATTTATGTCAGCCATTATACTTAGAAAAAAGTGTTCCTGTTTTCCTCAAACACATCGTGATACTTTCCTAAAAGAGATTTCGCATTTATGAAAGAAAAATGTAATGTAACAAAGTGTGAAACCATGTAGTATAAAGTGGACTATTTCAGTAAAAAAGGGTAACGTCACCTAAGTTGTCTGCGCCTGACCCGCAACCCGCAACGTGCCCGTAACCCACAACAGCAGATAGTAGCAACCAAGTAGCGCATAAACAATATCAGCTTATCTGATAACGTTCAACACAAACCTACAGGACTTTATGGCTTCAACTACATCGTCTATGTAGCCAGTAGGTTTATATATATTTTATGATATAATGTCAATTTCTAATGCCTCCGTTTCACTCTGTCACAGACTTCTTTTTCCTTCAATTTATCCATAACTACGATGAAATTTCACACGAGCAAGATGCTTTTAGTGTCCCTAAAGGAGTGAGTGAGGCGTTTTTTGCTGTGCATAACACAGAGCATACGTATCTGTTATTTTTCATAAGTACCTAACAAACTAACTAGGTATAAAACGTTATCAATGTTCTTAATTGTAAGTCAACAAAGAGACCTAGCTGTAGTCCTAAGCTTAATCTATGTAAAAATATGTGTTTGCAAAGTTAATTCAGCATATCATTATTATGTGTCTTAGAGCAAAACAACACAGAAAAAGCACGCTTACTTAGTTAAGACTCTTACAAGTAAATAATGACGTGGTAACATTCTACTGTCCGAAGATGTGTGACAAAAAGAACAAGTATTTATAAAAAGGTCGCTACTTGATGCTGCAGTGAACAAAAACTAGCTTGACCGGTGTCGTCCTAAGATAAAAATGTACTCAGTATACCTATCTATCGTACCTCCACCTTTACACAGATTCCTCTTAATTCACGCCCCTATCTCGAAGTACGCACACGAATCTTCATTGTAATAGGACCGTCGATTAACTTACGGAACATTTGTTGGCATTTCTTTTGTAGAAAGTTTTGTTAATATATTTAAATATAAGTAAATAAAACTTTCTACGAAATAAGTTTAAACCTTAAATTCAAGTTTATACATTTTGTTATACTTAAACTACTTTCTTTTATAAACTCTATGTAAATTGCGCAGTTATAAAATTAATGTAAAAGCGTACTCGTAGTTTCACAGCCAGTTTTATAAAATCTTAAATAATAATATAGCTACATATACTGCTGTTGCTTACATATGTTAGTAAGTTGCAGTGCTATCAAGCTGATGTGAAAATAGTGGCTATTTCTTGTATCCTTGGCGATGGCTTTGCGACACTACTCGTGGGCGATACGATCATACGACTAAGCTTTCTTCCATTGTATTCTTTAAACCGAACATATTATATTGGCACGTGGTCACAGGCAACACCAACGCATTCTTTTGTTTAACTACTTTCAATCCCGCGAATTCTCCCAACTAACAGAAAATAATATTTCATGTAACAATCAATCATTTCCACACCATTAAGCTGATGTATAAACTTTGCGAGTAAAACTTATTATACATACGAGTGTGTGCGAGTATTTTAAAAGCTCCCAGGTCGTGTTTCTTGAACCGAAAATTTTGCAAAAATCAGGGTCGATCGGTCATCGGCCCGAGTCCCCGACACTGGTTGCAGCGTGCACATGTGCTTATGCAATCACCAACGTTCCGGTTTTCGGGCTCACTTTACTTGTTTTGCCCTTGCATTTATCATTATCGAGCGCAGCAGTTAAAAAACAAGCTACTGCTGAACCATAAAACACGGCCAAATTGCCTCATGTTGCGTGTGACCATTTATGAAACTGCGGAAATTGACTTATTATCTAGGGAACATTAGTTACATTAAAAATGATACCAGTGAGAGTGAGTGCGGACAGCAAACGGTTTTTACTTTGTCCGTGAATTAGAGTATTCACTAGAGTTATTTTTAATATGAAACAAAACGTAAGGAGTTCAAGAAACATTTATTACAATAAAGATAACCTCGGAATGAAATTCCACCTCTGGGTATACGTATCTAGGTAGTAGAAAAATGGGCACGTTGGCACTCAAACGATTTTCTTTATTCCCATTGCTGTTTTCGTGTAGGTAATCGTTTTTCCTGTTTACTCGCCAGTGATGTTTTCTTGGAATAAAACTGAAAACTAATTGAGATGTTCGGCTTGTTATAACAAATCAAAATATTTGAACAGAAAGTAGGTAGTAAGATATTATTCTTCTAAGCAACTTTCAGAATGACTATCATTTGAATTGATAACTAGTTTGATTATAAAAAAAAAATACAATCAATAAGTCGTCGCGACTACAAAAATAGGTTTATTTTCTTCATCTTGTGCAACTAAAACAAAATCAGGAGCTAGCCGGATTACTTAGTACTTAAAGAAAATAATGTTATCAGAAAGCTTTAAAAGTTTTAGTAGGTCACTAATTAGAAAATGATTAAATTAATTTCATGTTTTAGTTTCTCTTTGCTTTTGACTTACATAAACTTAGCGAACTGAAGTTGCTAAGAATTAAGATTGAAAGTTTCCCCTAATGAAGTAATACAATACACGCAGAACTGTAGAATTAAACTTGATTTAAAGTTTGAGTGATGTGACACTTTATTTTACTTTGCAAAGGACAAGGGTGAAGATATGAATGGAATGATTCGCGAGTTCAATGTATGTTGTGCGGGTCGTGCCCCATCCCGGGCGGACATCTCCAATGACAGGCGCTTCGACGCCTCGCTTGGGGGGTCAGGTGGTGCCCAGGTGTGGGGGAACTGAGGCATTTGGAGTTTCGCCACGGAGGGAAGGCGCGCGTACGTAAACAAATGTAAGCGTTCCCGATCACAACAAACAAACGGGTGCGGAGACGCTCAGCCTCGCCTCGCCCGCTCTATTACACGGGCACGGGACAAATGTTATACCTAATTAAGTTTTGATCATTGATTGAAGGCCTCGTTATAATCCTCCGAGATCAAGTTTTTATACCTCTCTTAGTTTTTGCTTGGATATTAATTAATCAACTCACCTGTAGTAAATGTGTTTCGAAGGCAGGTTTATTAATTAGATAGAGAAAAATGAATCACTACTACTAAAAATACACACAGATGTGTGTGATAAACAACACAAACCTGCTTGCACGACGTTGTGTTATTATGCTAACGACGGGTGTTACATAAAACGATTTCGATGCTAAGCCATTGATTAGTTCCAGGTAATAGAGCGTTATAACTGAGAAAAATATGTTCTTTGATGTTTCAAGCCAGCCTTGTAGGAGTTTGTAACAGAATCTGTAACTGCAGTTTGTGGAGGTACAGATTCCAGGCTGGTAAAGCTTTGGCTTATTGATATCGATCCAAAGTCATAAACGTCGGAAACCAGATACTTATTTACTTTACATAATTGCTTGTTTTGTTTCTCTTTTGTAGCATTAATACATTTACCTACAGGTCTAAAAGGTTCCACATATCTATGAAGAGTAAAGTTATAGTCACGTTGTCTCATGGCGACACATTTACTGACATGACATTTACAATAATACACCGAAGGGGCTGTCTGGAACTGACGCGGACGCCCGGACAAGACAGCTAATGAAATAAAAGAAAAATAAATTCTCTGCGTTGTTGAAAGTTTGAAACGTATGAAGTGTATGTCGGACAGTTTGTCACGCTCATCAAACAATTGAGTTCTACCGAGTGGCCGCGGCTTATTGCTTAGTAATAGTGCTGATAGTTTTTATGTTCACATGTCAGGTCAAGTTATTTTTGACTAAGTAAATATATATTTCACACTTCCTGCTCAAAGTAATTTCTATGGCAATTACCTACTACAATAATATCTACATCATCCTACGTTGATAACATTCATAGATGATTACAAACACTTTGATTTATGCTGTGAATAATATTATTATTTTATATGTACATTAAGTATTTCAAATTAATAGGTTAGGCCTTGGATAGGTCAGCTCGGTATACATATAAATGCAATATGTTTCTATGTTAATTGTGTATTCATTTATTCTTATATTGTATTTTTTGTTCTTTATTTTTGATGTTCGATTTCACAATTCGTTAAAACGTTCGTGTTTAGTCGTAATTCGTATTCTTTTGAGTTTTGAAGTATCAGTTAATGTTGTGTTATTGTTTCCTGTGCTATGCTTGTGAGGATGTCGAAGACATAACGTAAATATCAGATTGGCATTCTGAAGTCAGCACTAAAACAAGATCACGAAGGTTGCGGGCGCTCGCCACTGAGATATTTCGACCAGATACTAATATTTTTATTGCTTTTTGAGACACGCTAGAACAACAAACAACAAACTTAACAACAAAATATACTGTTTCTTTGAAATGTATACAAAGTAATTCTTATTATTCGTACGCAATCGAGCTCACAGCGTCTCGCACGATTGTGCTTTATATGATGTGTGATTTAGAGAGTTTATAATGCACACAATTATCTGTATACCTTATTCTTTTACGTCTTTAGTAATATAGTTTTCATTCTAGGTGTTAATTTGATTTGTACTTTAACGTGAAGGTGACTTGAAAAGAAGAAACTGATCAATCATCACTCTTCATTTCAGTATCCTTAGAATCCTCAAAAAATAAAAAGCGTTTTCAGTACAAAGTTTTACGAAGACGTCTGGCATTTTATCTTTAAAACGAAGAAAACAAATTCGTTTTGAGATAGCGCAGGGGAGCTGTTGGCTACTCTCATTCTAAATGAGCTGAGATGGATGATAGCTGATCACAAATGAGGTCAACTCGCAATAAAAATAATGATCTATTTACTAACCAATTTAGCTTGACAGACGAGGAAGTATATAATTATTATGTACTTACTTTTATTTAAACAGATGGTTGTGTAGGTACAACGGTTCGGTTTTGTCCTGAATTTTCGTTGTACAGATAGTACGTGTATGTAAAAGGAGTAAAGTACCGCTCAGTTGCTTGTTTAGCTGGTGAATAGCGGTACTAGATCGTGAGAGTACCTACCTAAGACAATAATTAGGTGTCAGTCGGCCAAATTGTTCATCTCACATAGAAAGTTAACTGTACATGACGTTTTTACACGTCTGACAGCTCAACTGTTGTCGAACGGAAATAAGCGTTCACCTTTGTATCTTTGAAAGGTATGAGGCGTCGAGAGAAACCTTTCCCAAAGAAAGGTGTAGTACTGTTTGTATAGGAGAAATGTAAGAATGTTTAAATTTAAGTGAACACTTTCGAGATTCTTCATACAATTATTTCTTCTGCGAGGAAATGATATGCTTGCCAGACGCAATTAAGTCTTAATTATTATCTTATTATTTACTAATCTAATGTATAGGTTCAAAACGCTTTTAAAATCTATTTATGAAAGATTAAGATAAATAATAATAATGTATTTGAAATAAATTCTCCTTGACGATTGAACTTTGACATTTATGGGTCGATTTTCAGGCTGACCGAAACTTATTTGAATATTCTGCTTTTCATAAATAATGGTTAGGCTTCCTCTAGGAATTATTCTGTGGCTTAGATTTGTAATATTTATCTACTGAATATGACCGCAGTCCGTAACTCCTTTAGTCAAAAGATACCCACCAAAACATTTTATGGAAGGTAGGATGCCAACACTCGAATAACGCTGGCACTTTTAAAACGTTATCAGATTTAAAGAAGAGCCAAGTTCTTAACTCTACAAAGGATAACTCTACAAACCTAACATCTTGGTAAAAAAGCATGGCACTAAGAGTTATTGTTGTTAGCAATTGTAGAGTTAAGGGTTGGCTCTACATTAGCTCTGATAACTTTTTAGGAGTGAAAGCGTTATCTGCGTCTTGCAACTTATTTTCCAAGAAAAGTTCGGATTAATAGTAATAGGGATATAAGGAATTTAATTTCTTTTTCTAGGTACTTATTATCCGTAAGAATACAGTCTTGTAGCTCCATGAGGGTTCGAGAGTAACAAATTTCTCTTTTTTTTTGTTGTTTGTGTGTAAATTTTTTCCAGCAAACCAAATTCCAGCTTTCTAGGACATCAGGATACTCCCTAAAGGTTTTTTTAAAATATATAAACTGTACCCCCCTTTAGGGTGTCGGAGGGTAAAAGTTACAGATTTCTTAATTTTTGTCTTGTTTGTGTGCAAATCCAAGCCCGTATACCATATTTTTACTTTTTAGAACTGCAGGAAGTGCTCTGATGAAATAGGTATTCATAAAGTGCAAACAAAGTTCAAAATCCTATACAGATAAAACATTGAACGTATTTTGTAAGTTTGCTAATCATATCTTATCCTAAGAAATTGAGTTCTCTCGCATTATCTAGGTCGATACTATGTCGGTTTGAAAATATGACGAACCGTTTCTAGAAAAAAAGATAAATTTCCCATGTTTTTGTTTTCGGCTCTTCCTGGCGGCAGCACTATCGTGCTCCCAGATATCTCTACTCTAACTCTTTGTAATCCATAAATGATCAGAGGGATGTTTAAGTCAGTTTGCTAAATACGTTTGAGATGTTTAGAGTAAAAATCTAGATAATAATATTGAATAGTAAACATTCTTTTACTTTATGCATCAACAGTAGAAGCGACGTATATTTCTGTATACTTATGACAACTTTCTTTTCACTTGTGTTTTAAAAGTATAATGTAACTTTTCCCGGATTCACCCACATTTTGATATTATACCAGCTAACATGTAGAACCATTATACGCTTTCACAAGAGATCGCATTAAGCTCGACTGAAGTGTACCGAATGTAACAGCTGCCAGTATCTAACATTTTCAGGTAAATCAGGTAGGACTGAATACTGAATATTTAAGGTATATTAGCGCGACTTCAGAAAGGACTATGTTTAGTAGTATCAGTTTTGGAATCGGATAAGCCAACCCGTTATTTGATCAATTCAATCAAACGATTGGTAGAACGTAAACCAAAAGGATAATTATTTTTGTCAGATCAGCTCAGTCACCATACCAAATAAATAAAGCATAACAGAATGTTTTACGAAAGCTGTCATTGTAAAATATTAAGATGGTAATATTATTGAGCGTTTATGTGAAAATATCTGACAGTAAATGTGTAGGACTTGGGGGTGGAGGGAAGTTGCCCCGGTTGAAGGCCGAGGGGGGCCACTGTGGGAGTACAGTGAGGGTCGCGACCGCAGACTGCACGTCGGCAGTTCGACACAGCCTATGACACCTCGACGACTAGCTGCCAGTTGCTACAACACAACCTTCTCATTGGTACTTCCTAATCTCTTTGTTTCGATACGTTCTAATGATTCGTCTCGTAAAATTCTTGTGCATACCAAGTGCCTAAAGTTTTCATGAATACTGCGTATATTCTGAGCCCAGTTACGTATGAGGTTATCGTCAAGGTTCCCTGCACTCTCATTCGGAAGTACCCAGCCAGCTCTGATTTGAATTTTACTTTAACGAGATAAACATTACCTTGGAGGTCTCAGTTATTTAATGAGGAACTTTATGTTACTCCGTATATTTTTATTATAGAAAATAACTACCCAACATTAAGTTTAGACGTGTATTCAATGTTAATAGACTGTATTAAAATTGATGCCTCCAAATGATTCCACCTGGTTTGGCTCCTCCGCCTCAGTTCCATTGAAATACAAGTGATGAGGCAAGTTTAGAGACGCGCTACTACAGATTATTATTAATAGGTTTTTATTTTGATGACTGCTTCACCTTACAATACTGATATTACAACATTAAAGATAACGTTATTTTCTGGCTGCTGCGGGTATGGTTTTCCGCTCGTTTGTAATTATGTTATTTGGCTTTTTTACTATTAACAGTGTGGTGAAGTAGTTTTAGGGCTTAATTTATTTGAACCGGATGATGTACGGGTATTACTTCAATCTTCGGTACAACAATCATCTTCAAAACATGTTCGTAATTCACCCAGAAGGTTAATACAGCTCCGAATCTTTCGAAAAATAAAACCTCTATATATTTTACAACTGAATAAATAGTCTCCAACGATTCACTGAACCTTCGCAAAGCGAACGCGTAACTTAATCGTAACTCTAAAAACTTCAATACGGCTTAAAGCTAAGCCGTTAGGCACCACGAATGTTATCATTATTTTCAGAAATCGGAGTCTATTATTTTCCAGATTGCTTTCTATAATAAAGACAACTATTCTCTTTATGTACGCGACTTTCTTTAGCTTTTCATCAAAGGTACAAATTTCGATTAGAAAGTGTGTCGATAAGAATTTTCGCCGCTGTGATGATGTGAGTAGTTAACCACATGAAGCTAATTATTTCCAATCGGTTCGGCTTGAGCAACAATTGTTTGAATAAGTAATTACTGTAACAATTCAAGCATGGCTTCAGAAACTAGTCAGTGTTCAACTTTAATGTCTAAGAACAGGCCTGGCTGACACCAATTGTAGCAACTGCATTTTAACCTCGCATACATTATATTTCATTGTTCCCATTACTAAATGATAGGGTCTAATTACTGTAATACATACGTACGGGAACGTAATCTGTGTGCGAGACTGTTCGTTCATTCGAGTTTACACGCGATGTCTTGATTGTATTATTGGTAGGTAGGTACTTTGGCACCTACCTACTATACTATATCGCAGATGTCTGCACAGCACGTTTGAAATACCATTATAAATAAATAAAAGATTTCGAATGGGTACAAAAAAGTTCTTCAAATACGTGACCTTCCAAAGATTAATTCACTGACGTGAATCTATGTTCACTATTAAGAATTCATTCGAGCGAGATGTTTGTCAATTGTAATTTGAAATTGACGATTTCAAAATACTTGAAATATAAACCATATTTATTAAAAGTTAATCTGATTATTCAGGGATTGCGCAAAAATTACCTAGCTGATTCTTAGCGGGATTTAAAACCGAATTGAATTAACCGTTTTCGCATGTGTCAACATCAACTTAAACACAAGTAAATATTTCAGCACAGTTAAAAACCAAAAAATATTTTTAAATATTATCGTGTATTATCTATCTATTACATAACTTATAATAACACAATCGTCGTGCGATTAATACTTAATCTATTTTCTGTCAATCGTTGCCACTAAACCGTGCAGGTAACGGCATAACTTGAGCGTTCGATCACAGCCACTTCATATAAATAACATTAAACTTAAGTACAGTCTGAGCTTGGTCCGCGCACGTCGGGGGATGCGCGCGCGGCTCGTCCTAGGCAACGTGAGCTATCAGCGCAGCCTTGACATTTGGTGGAGGCGTACACCGGCGGCGAGCGGCCACTAGCCCCAGCGCCGGAAGCGGTTATAGTTCGGCACTGGGAGGTACGGGTACCGCGCCGGAACCCTCACGTTCTCCAGGTTGTATCCCCGTCGCTGTCGAACCAGCGCATCACTCACTTGGCTTTCCACGTTTCGTTTCTTACTCGGGCTCACTATACTTAACACATTTGATTCTAATAACACATTGTCATCGGCTACGATGTCGTGGGGACTCGGCCTGGTGATAAGTTTCACTCTGTTCTTTTGCGAGGCAACGTAGTTTCCGTCGAGTACATAGGGCTCCAAGGGTTTGTGCAGCAGGTTTATCCTGGAGGAGTCTATCTCTCTCTCGTAGCCGAGGCGGGCGGGAGTGGAGAGCGCGGGCGCAGCCAGCGCGATCACTAGCGCGAGGTACGCGTGCATGATGCGGTGTGTGTCGAGTGTATGAGCCGCGCTCGAACAACACATTTTTATATATACCACCGATCGATACCATTCGTGCCCAATTTGTGTAGATTCTTATTTATTTTTTTGTGATCGTTATTCTCGAGACGCTCTTGAACTTGGTAGAGTGTCGCGGCGACGCAGGCGGCTGCGGGTCGCGGTGGGCCCCGCGCGCCGGCTCCGGGCCGTGCTGTCCGCCGCGATGCAATTATTCGTATAATTTGATGCACCGGTGACTACGAACGCTCATGAACCTTGTTCCACTTACATTAACCAACATTAAGTGATGTTGTTCTCACCGGCACAAGGCGACCGTTACATAGTTAAGGTGGACCTATGAAGATTGTTATCATTCAATACGATATCAATCGTGATTATATTTTTTATTCGATTGGTTCTTGATTATTTTCTGTATTCATGTACGCAGTTTATTAAAATAAACCTAGGTATGCTAGTTCTTTGTTTGGACATAATTTGAAGTGTATTTAGTCTTGGATTGAGATAATTTATTATAAGCAATGTTTACATATTTAAAAGTTTAATTTTTGTTCAGAGCATAACCACTTCAAATTGCACATTTACAGACATAGAGCACGATTTGTTCAAGGATAATGTACCTGCCAGTAACTGCGGGTGATCATTTAACGCAACTTTGTCTTACGCGTATTATCTTACTTTACTCGTCCATAATCAGTCTTTACTCGTACCTACCTACTTATTACTGAGTTATTTTTATCTTTTCTATATATTCTATTATGTTACTGGTATACGCTACATTGAGAAAGCTTACTTTTTCATAATTTGATCGGTAATGGTTATAAGTTTTCGTTTTCCGTACCTAAGTCGTTGATCTGCAGAACAGTGAATGTAAACAGCGCCTTAAAATCTAAATCACCTCAACAGATGATAATTAATTCTAATTGAAAAATGCAAGTGATGCTTATTTAAACATGTCCTTCGCTGTTTTCCATATTTCCTACAGCGTATAGACAATAACAGACAACCTTTGTTGGTTGCCAATATCTTGTCATAAGGAAGTAGTTTAATGAAGATTGAAGATCCTATTGTAGTACACAGACTACTAAAAATTAAGTGCATATTAAGAATATGTCGCACGCAAGTGACGCACATTGCAGCAAACTGGTTGACTGAATGCTGGTCTTATCTAGCAGTCTTTACTCTACTTCAAAAAGCATTGAGGGGCTTGTGGCTAAATAATAATAACCGCACGGGTAGATCGATTAGGTTAAGCTACGCTTGCTGCGGTTGGTCTGGGGATAGGTGACCATTTTTACATACCAAGACCACTCTGTGCGTCGAAAGTGAAGCCTTTGGTTCCGGTTACCATTCGTAGATATTTGACTGTGGTCAGAGGCCCGAAAATTTAACAACCATGGAGTTTCCTATTACCGAATAAGTCTGGTTCCTTGATTGTGGAGGTCAGATCAGCAGGCGCTCTATGTAAAAATATTGATACTCAGCTGTATCCGGTTAGACTGGAAGCAGATGCCAACATAGTTGGGATAAGGCGAGGGAGATGATGAATAAGCATTGATCACATTCTCGTGGAATACTTCAGAAAAACGTGCTTATAGCAACACTTTCCGTATAGTTCAGACAGCACTATTGTTTTTAAGTAATAAGGCATAAAACAATAATTAATTACATGTTAATCATATATGATAACTAACATCAGTATGATAGTTTTTAGTCGTAGGTTTAAAAATAATTATGACGCTCTTAAATATGCAGTTTATCGATTTTAAATTTTTACACGAATGTCCTTCCTATCAACGAATATTTATGAGTTTCTGGTTTCTTCATCCTTATTTGGTTGTAGAAACTTAATACGATTGATTGCAGCAATAATTCAAAATAGAAAGCATCCGGAACCAAACACTCGAGGTCGTCTCCAAAACATATCTCGCATAGAAGCCTAGGAGCACAATATATGTGCGTGTGTATACAGGAAATACAGGGCAAGCTGTCGACCTTCCGAGATCGTTTGGTCCGATGGTTACATAACACGCATTTGAGTAAATGAATAAAGATAAAATAGACGTTAATGTAAACATACTTACGGTACACTGAATACATTTTCCACGGTTTGTGGGAAAACTTAAATGTACGCAGCTTACTAAATGATGTTTGGTCGAAAGTGGTCAGTTTGCTTCGTGTGATGTGTCACTACCACTGCTTTATTCAAATGTTTGTCTAATGATTATGCTAATAGAATGACAAATTGGAATTATATAGAAGCTCACTGACATTTTAATATACTTTCGATATTCATCGCTTTTCGCTTTTTATTTTCTTTTAAACAGGTGTTGAGACAGTTGACTTCGGCTCTTGAATAAAACATAGCCTCAAAAACATAATTCATAATAATGCGGAAGATTAATATAAAATGTCTGTTTCTCATATGTCCGGACGTAAAGACTAGCACTATCCCATTCCTTCACCTCCTTCTGCGAAGCAGTAATGCTCGCGAAGGAGGAGGCGGGGCGCGTGAGGGAGTGGCAGCCTCAGCGCCCTCACGTCCCTAGCCGCCGCAGGAGGAGACGCCCCGGGCGTCGGGAGTCGATAGCGGACTCCCGGCCACCGTAGGCGCGAGCTTGCGGGTGGCGAGCAATGGGTAGCTCGCCGCCCGGTAAGGACCAGGCTCGGGTCGACGGCGCGTAGTGTTCCACGCGCGCCTCAAAGAGATGTCGGCAGCACTGAAGGAGTCTGCTAGGCCCGATGCCTGTTAGGGTCGCGAGATTGTTCGAAAGAGATACCGTGACCCTGTCACATGGGCAACTGAAGGAACACGGGTGGGTTTTAGTCAGTAAAAGTCTGAGAGCGGGAGAAGTCATTTGATGATTTCCCATCCAAAAAAACAAAAACCCATTCCTTCCCGTGGATGTCTTAGAAGGCGATTAAAGGACTTACTACAGAATGGGCAGCAGCGTTGTCTTTGCGTTTTGCCACCATACTGCGTTCGCCAACCCCCCTGCCAAGTGTGGCGATTATGGCAAACCACCCCAAATTGGGGGAGGCCTATGTCCAGCAGTGGACGTCCTAAGGTTACAATTAGAAGATGATAAACTATTTAAAAATACACATCCGATTGGTGTTGAAACTAAACAAGTCGAAACTTGAGTAAATAATAAAATAAATAAAGCATTTACCGCGCAAGTAATAAAAATCTTAATGTTTATGTTCTGTTTATATGAAATGGTAATGAGTGAACAGGTTTCGGTTAGTTAGGACGGAAATCGTTTTATTATAAACGGAAGTACAGTTAGCATGCGGATAGTAGATGTGAATGTGGCTCGAAAGGAGTGGAAGCAGCCAAGGCGAGGAGCTCCGGATGAAGCACCTCGAATCGTTATCAACATAATTATTGCGATATCAATTGGGCACGAAAATGTTTATTTTAATAAGGTTTAGTTGCCTAATTCGTGCATGGTCGATGCATTTGATTAGATGCCATTTACTCTGGTTTATGATAATTGAATGTTTAGATTCATGATCCTTCTCAACAATTGTCTCTTTTATTATTGTTCTTCTCATTATCTCCGCCGATTCATGAGTGCTTTGATGCGTAAATGGTATGAATGAGCCTCATAATATGTAAGAAAATGGTAACAGGTGCCGATATGTCGACGATAGGACGTTAGAGCCTATTAAAAATAATTCTATCAGCGAAACTAATGACGCTAATGAATTAAATCATGCTTGTCTGCTCGATAACGAAGTGGTCGGTGCCGGTTTTCTGTGATCAATTACTTCTGACAATGGCTCACATCGAACAGCTCGTGTCCACACTCTGCAGTGAGACTGAGGAGCCAACGCACAAGGATGAATGGACAATATTGTGCTCGTCGCTTCTTCCGTGTTTTTGTCTCGTTCCGTATCAAGCGGCATCATCATTAGAATATTAATATTCGTTATCCTAATTCAATGTTCGTCGAGTTTCTTTGTCCACAGAACGGTTAGGTTTTTGCCGCGAGATCTTTTGTTGCTCTAACATTTAGCTTGTAACATCTAAGTTTGGTTAGATCGGTACCGGATCAGAGTTCACGTTTTATTTTTGCATATTTAATATCAGATGCCTTTGTTGAACCTACATAGGCCAAGGTCTGTTATATTTTATCTTGACAATGTCTTGAGTAGTGATTTTTGCTCGGTGGGTGTTTATTAGTTTTGACGCATCGGTGCCTGTGAGGCGTGACGCGAACAGTTCGTCGGCTTTGTTTTGCGCGGCTCGGGCCAGGCTGCGGGCAGGCGCGGGCGTGCGTCCTCGGGTGTCAGCGGTCATTGCTTCCTGATCGCCCGTGTTTATCTCTCTGAGATGTGACTCTCTTGCTGCGTTTGCGCAACGTACGGCATTCATTATTCATAACCGACATGATCGTGCCTCCATTATCCTTTGTTCGTCAGTAATGTCATATAAAATGCTAATGCACTTATCATAGATAAGTTGATGTCGTTTTATTAGGTGACTCTATTATTGTGGAAACATATTTGTCGAGGTTATATTTAGAGGTCTCATACATAACATATGCAGTGACCATCACTGTGATAGAGTTTAGTGGGTTAATAAGTTTCAAATAAGGATAAATATTTATAAGATCAGCATTTTACAATACTGTTTCTTTTTTGTTTAGATGCCATGGGACTCCTCGGAGGAACAGATGGGTGGACCCCGTGAGATGCGTATCCACGTCCAGCGCGTGATTGCCATTCCTGCGCCACACAACATGCCACCCCCGCCGGAAACCATGGGACCCTTCGCGCCTCCCCCACCCCCACCACCACAAGGCCATGATCAGAACGAAGTAAGTATCACAAGGACTATCCCTATACTTAGGCGTACTTGCTTATGTCCGGCGTGGACATAACCTCCTTTTTGACAGATAGTACTGCGCATCGCATGCAGATCATATTTACTGAATATAATGCGCATCCTTCACTCCCATCCTTAGCTGATGGTGTTAAAATATATTTAACTGAATGTGCAGTCAACGCAGTGAAACGTATACAATGCCTGTTAAATAAACAGCAGGCAATATTTGTGCTCGCCGAACTATATTGTTTAAAAGCTTTTGTATGGACTACGTAAGCTCGCAAACAAAGTATGGGGTTGTAAATTGACACTGTTAAAATATTCATACCCTTTAATATGAGCAATATAGAGTGTTCTGTCTGCTACAAAAGTATCGATACTATCTAGGTCAACATTGACTGATTAACAACACACGATCTTATGGAACAAATCCATTATATTATATACTCGTAAATGATTAGAGAGCTCATTTTAATAGCCGCAAGTCGGTGTAGTTGAAATATTTATCTGTTACAGTAGGTTCCTTCTTGCGCACAAATAACTTTGAAGAAAATTTTAATGTTACTGGAATTATATAGCCTGGATCATTTTTAACCATTAAATACACGATGCAAATAATACATCACGATGTATTTATTTTAAATTTAATTTTGGAATAAATTAAGGAATTCGCTACACTAATTTAAAAATCTCGAACAAGTAACCTGGTGTCGAAAAAGTTTTAAGAAGTTGATGCAAAAAATACTCCGTTAGCAAGCAATTTACAAGTTTTGTAACGAGTATCGAGACGATGTTACACGGAAGCTTGAGTGTATCATTATGTATGGATGGACGTGCTTCGATAATAGCACTTGCCAACAATATTGAATTATTTAAATAAACATATGTTATGTATCACGTTAAGAATCGTAATTATGTAATAATAAATATGTCAGGAATGTCACAGCAGACTCTTGGCACCGTAACTTTGTAACAATATTAGAAAACGATTAAAATAGACTTCATTAACAGGGTATTTATCATAGATACGAGTATGTTTATTTGAAATGCATGTAGATCTCATCACAACGAAGTGAATATTTATTTAAATATAGCTATTTCAATAAATATTCACTTTTGCTGCTGTTGATTTTATTTCTTTGAAACTTAATTTGCATAGAAAAATCTAGATAGAAATTGCATGGTTAAGTACTAAGCTCTAAGCTCTTGCGTAAAATTGAGAGTTCTCAGTAAATATCTACAACAAAGGATTTACATATAAATAGACGAATGCATAAAGAATTTGTGAATATACGAAAGCCTTACATTGAGATCACTGAAGCGTTTCCTCAGTAGAGGTTAAAGAACTCGGATGGTTAGAATGGCGGGCGGTCCATGCGTGCCTTACGATTGTTATACAAGGGTACGTGCATCGCTGTCAAGGATTGCGTATACAATTCACAAGTTTGATTGTCACATTATTTTTCTGTATTCCAGCAACCCACCGTGATCCACCAATTCGTGCCTCAGTCGGCCCCAACACAAGAACTCGAGCAGCCTGAGGTAGATCCTTAATATTATTCATGAATATCTACATCTTCATTTTCATTTGTGATCGTGATTAAAGTGTCTTGGTATATTCATTCATCATCTCAGACATAGATAATGATTATGACATTGTTGCTTGTCAATAAACTCATTACATCATACGGTAGTATAGATTTGTGATTAACGATGCTAATGCTCTCACGGTTAATAAATTGACCATCGCTACAATACTATGAATGTATGTATATGTATATGTGTTTTACGTATGTTTAATGTTGACTTGTTAAACTATCAACGTTGTAGTCATGGTACCTACCTCACACAAATTTGTATACCTACCACTGCTTGCTATATAAATAACAGTGACAGGAAGTATTGGAACCTGATAAACATATACAAAGTGGAAGAAAAGTTAATACAGTTTATATGAGGAATTTATGAAATCGATCTGCAAGTGTCGGAAATATTGTGAAAAATAGGTATAAAAAAAATATGAATTGAGAATCTTCTTCTTTTTGAAGTAGGATAAAAATGAACATTTCCGTTACAGATCGTATTTGTAAATGTGTACAATACGAAACTCGCACCAACTTGATCTCCTAAATGTACATAACGCATGAGTTCAACGGTTTCCGTCGTAAGACCCACAGCGAGGACATTGACAGTATATACAGAGAATATTTTTGACAAGCTTTTTTAAAAAGGAATTTTATTAACTAAATTCAATGCTATATTATATTTTATGCATTCAATTAATACCTTTGGTATGTATGTCAGTACATCACCTTATTTAGATAATCAAGATGTGTGCATCCGTATGTAGAAAGCTTATGCAACATTAGAATAATTATCCTTTTTCAGTTTGTAATGGAATCTCGTGCTCTTAAAATGGAATTTCATTTGAATATTGGAGTTTGAGGAATCCTTTGTATTGTTCAGGTACAGAAGATGCCCCTCGAAGGTGCTATGCAGATGAACCTGCCGTGGAACCTGAGCCCTGAGGAGCTGCACATGATTCACCGCACGGCTGAGGACGCCGCCGCCAACCAGCGCCGCGAGCAGCAGATCGACAATGACATGCAGGAGGTAAAGAATGCATTGCAAAAATCGTCCTTAATCACTTTCGCACATTTTATATGAACGTATGCAAACAACAGGCGGTCCGCATCGCCTTTTTCTTTATAAAAATCTGTAAGCATTGCTCTTAGAGAGGACGATGAACTTGGGCTTTTGCTAGAAAGACAGTAAATAGAAACTTGTAAATGCTTGCTGATAGCGCGCTACATTAGATAAGTACTAGTGTTGCAAAGAAATAGTCCAAGATACGCATTCATTTTCATTCATATCTATTTTAGAGATTGAACAGAAAGTTTTTTCGACTTTATTCACGTTATCAGCGTCGTTCGATTGCGAGCACAAATTCACAAGAAAAAAGATAAATTTGTGACAAACTCTTGTAACAAACCGATTTTTCAAATACTTTAGTATTTAAAAAACCTTTTTATTTCAGTAACGAAACTGTGAAATTACTAGCGGATACCTACAGTATGTTCGTAGCAGGATTTATTTGGCACCCGACAAATTACCTCAAATAAGAAATAATTATAATTTAACTTAATGAATGTGTGCAGTTCGATACAGTTTAATTAAGAGGAAAATGATGAAGTGGTTGGCAGATATCTAGTTATTAATTATTATCCTTGAATTAACTGTATTGAATGTCAACGCATTGTGTAGGTACTTTACCTAATCCCGGTAGCAACGCAGACGCCTATCATTTATTTAAGTATCAAAATTAGAGCTACATAAGTAATGATGGTTGTCTTGGTCACTGAGTTGGTGTCAATCCAAGGTGGCAGTGGTGGTCAGTGTGTCTTGTTCTCCTATAATGTCTTTGTTGGAATTCAAAAGATGCGAGCTTGTTTTTCGGTAATCGTTTTAGTTCGTGAAAAATGTTGACTCAGTACGCAGTTGACGGACTTTATTAGGACGAATGTGAGAATGTTTCAATACGAGTCATTATATTTTCCACTTAGTATAGTATCTATCAATGTCTACAAACTACTTGAAGATTAATTCGTCTCATACACACACAATTGGGTTCAGTGATGATCCCGTGAACTAGATACCTGCATTATTAGTGAGGTATGTGTATTTCAGTAGTTGTAGCAGTGTTGTATGCGAAGTGCTGACCAGTGAGGTGTCACTATCCTTTGTTTAAATGACAATTAGACGGTCCAACAGATCGATAGCATACCTACTGCGTTCTATACTGACCGCTATAGTTTTGTTTGAGTTAGAAACACAATTCAAACAAAAGTTACCGTTTTGCACATCTACATATTCGCTGTTTTATTTATTTTGAAACTGTGTTGTCCCGCTTTGGATATTATTTCACTCTTTTTCTATACATTTCTGTTATGTGCAAACGTGGGTGATAATTAGAGTCGTACGCTATGTTGATTACATAGATAAATATTTTTCAGGACAAGTGTTATGGTTTATAAAAATACACTTCTTGAAATCAATCAATCAATTTATCAAATTCGTTTGAGCGGTCTAGGTTGATATGGTATCTATAGAGAGTTTGCTGCGGGGTGAGCACGGCCTACTGTGACAGGCTTGTGGCACTCATTTTTATCACAGTTTGGGAACAAAAATCGTGATAAAATGCGTGACTCAAGTCTATCACAGAGGCCCTGCTCGGTCAAAAGGTAGTCAAGATTTCAACGACTAAGACGCTTTACGAAATGTATATGTATATAATTGTAAGTAAATTAACTATGGTTTTATTTGACCAACTTAAAGCTAAAATCAATACTCAAGTGTTTTGGTGCGGTACAAGATTCTTAACTGTTATTTACTCAGTTTTTTGTGACACTTGAATAGGTAGGTATATGCCTACTTAGGCACCTATTGCGAATTTGTTTGACGATGATTTGTATGTGTATGCGCGGAAAATAGTCAAGTAAACATAGAAATTCCGTTACAAACTAGCAATCTAGTCTTAGTCACAATCACCGAGAATTGCAGGAAATTAACAGTATTGACCGGTGTAGTTCGAGAATATTCAATGTACTTTGTAGCATGGGTAGGTACAGACCGAGGCTTATCCTGCTAAAAAAGGGTAGTACTATTGAAAAGTATAAAATTTCCGTCACCCACAAACACACATATATTATTATTAGTTTGGCAGGGACATTTACGAACATATTGCAACGACGAATTCAAGCCCTTGATTTAAGGTCCCCTATTTTTTGGGTGGAAAGTCAACAACTCATCACATAGCGTAGGAATTTATAGTCGGTAAATAAAAAACTTTAGAGGTGTCAAGGGACACCCGGATGGAACGAAGTTCCTTTCCAGGATTCATAATTGTTATAATTTGTTTATTATGTACAAAAAACCTGTCTCTCTCTCTCTTCACAACAAAAAAAAACAACAATATACAAACAAATACAAACAACAAAATATATACAGTCGAATTGAGAAACCTCGTCCTTTTTGAAGTCGGTTAAAGCATGTCGTGACAACTTTTCGTAAGATTTTTTTCCGTCTAGCCCCCTTTCACAACGCGCGATAAGGAACTTCGTTCCAAAAACTGTTGTTACGTACTTAAGTACCGAAAAATTGCTACGCTAGGGTGTTTAGAACCATGTGCTGAATTCTTAATATCTTAGGACAACCAACACACTGTTATCTGATCCCAAATTAGGCAGAGCCTGTACTATGGCAACCAGACAACTGATAAATCATCATCATCATCATCATTTCAGCCGAAAGACGTCCACTGCTGGACATAGGCCTCCCCTAAGCTCCGCCACTTCGACCGGTTTTGTGCTTCCCGCATCCAGCGGGTTCCTGCGGCCTTCACAAGGTCATCGGTCCACCTTGTTGGAGGCCTTCCAACTCTACGTCTTCCGGTACGCGGTCGCCACTCCAGAACCTTTCGGCCCCATCGGCCATCTGTTCTGCGAGCAATGTGCCCTGCCCACTGCCACTTCAGTTTAGCAATTCTTCGGGCTATGTCGGTTACCTTGGTTCTCCTACGGATCTCTTCATTTCTGATTCGATCACGTAGGGAAACTCCAAGCATAGCCCTCTCCATCACCCTTTGGGTGACTTTCAGCCTTCTAATAAGGCCCATTGTGAGCGACCACGTTTCGGTTCCATATGTCATCACTGGCAACACACACTGGTCAAAGACTTTCGTCTTGAGACACTGCGGTATGTGGGACGAGAAGATATTGCGTAGCTTCCCAAACGCTGCCCAGCCGAGTCGTATTCGACGATTGACCTCTTTCTCGAAGTTGGACCTACCTAACTGGACAGTCTGTCCTAGGTACACATATTCGTCCACAACTTCGAGTGTAGCGCCTCCGATCTTCACTGGAGTGGGTATCACACGAGCATTGGACATGACCTTTGTCTTGTCCATGTTCATCCTGAGACCCACTCTTTCGGAAGCTCTACTGAGGTCATCGAGCATTGTACTGAGGCCCTCCATAGTCTCAGCCATGACAACTATATCATCGGCAAACCGAAGGTGAGTGATGTACTCGCCATTGATGTTGATGCCAGCCCCTTTCCAGTCCAGAACCTTGAAGACATCCTCCAGTGCAGCGGTGAACAGTTTCGGAGAAATAACGTCTCCCTGTCTCACCCCTCGCTGCAGAAGGATAGGTTTCGAGGTCCGGTCCTGAAGTCGGACTGACATAGTGGCGTTTTCGTACAGACACTTCAGCACCTCGATGTACCGATAGTCGATCTGGCACCGTTGAAGAGACTGCAGTACAGCCCAGGTTTCGACCGAATCGAAGGCTTTTTCGTAGTCCACAAACGCTAAACAAAGGGGCAGGTTATACTCTTCGGTCTTCTGTATAACCTGCCGCAGCGTATGTATGTGGTCCACGGTGCTAAAGCCTTTACGGAATCCGGCTTGTTCGGGAGGCTGGAAGTCGTCAAACCTGCGCGCTAGACGGTTCGTGATGACTCTTGAAAACAGCTTGTAGACATGGCTCAGAAGATAAATATACTTATATAATTCTAAATACATACATATTATAGATCAATTACACCCAGACACAGAACAAATGATTGAGCTCATAACACAATTATTTGTCCTGGGTGGGAATCGAACCCACGACCTCAGTCTTAGCAGTCAGGGTCACTAACCACTAGACTAACAGGCCAGTCAAAAATTTCATGGTTATCTACAGTTTGCACGTTGATTCCTCTGCCATCCTTTAGATACTCACAGGGGGGGTTCTAGAATGTTGTCCCTATTGAATCCATGTAAACCGTATACTGTAGATAAACGTATACCTACTAATAACGTTCTATTACGTAGGTCAACAAAAGTTACGCTTCTGTTCCACACCTCACTCACCGCTTCCCTTCGTGAAATGTTAAGTGAAGTCTGCCACTCGCTGATTGTGTTGTCAGCAGTACCTACCTTCATTATTTAAGATACTGAAATATTACGCTGTACATGTTTATTAAATTTGAGGTTCACTTACTTAAATATTCCCTGGTTTTACATTAAGATCCTTTCCATCTTGTCTCGAGGGATAAACACCTACATGTACCTATACGTCCTAATGTACTTAAGGTCATTTAATATTTTATACGAAACACTGTCGCTATATTAAGGCAATACTTAGAACCTTTTATGTCTTTGTTGTGGATTTCGTCATCTATACCTACGTACTTAAGTGCCTTTGGTGACTAGAAATGGAGACATGTTTTCGGTGACATGTTCACTTGAGTAGTACCTACACTTAAGTTGTAACTCGTACCATTATTATATGCGTTGTATATTCTTATTCAATCGGTAGTTTGAAAATACGCAAGCGAGCGTATCTTTAGGCGCAAGATTTTCAATACAGAAGTATTTTAGTTAATAAAAACTTGGGAGTTTGGGAGGTCGCGCCGGCAGGGTTAAGCGAAAGTAAAAATTTTGTGCCATCTGGGACACGCTGGGCTTAAAGGTTGCCTACTTTCTAAATATAGCCGATATTTGGTGGATGGTTGCAAAAAAAAAATATCTGTAAACACTTTGGGATTGCGATAAGTTCAAGGGAGAATAAATTAAACTTCCTTCTGGGTGCGGTAACCCGACCCTTAAAAAGCACAATTGTTTACAATTTAATGCTGTGTATAGTCAGCCCTTGACGTAATGAAGAAATGTTAGTTAACTAACCTCAAAGCGGTGACAAACGGTAGTTAGGATGTGTGGTAATAGAGATTTAGGCAAGAATACACGCTGCGTGATTTGCGCACATGGATTGTATGCAAGTGGATTTGAATGAAAATGACGGATGATGAAAAAATAGAGAAAATGTGATAATACCTACCGGACAGTGAAAAATTAACGACTAGAATTGAAATAAAATTGGCTTGGTGGTCGTTTCATCCAAAGTTAGCTCGGATATCACCACAACATCTGTGCTCTCTCGTGTGTTCATAGAAACGAACCCATACTTTATGCCTCCAATGAACGTATTAACTATTGCAGGTGAAGACCATCGTGAAGACGTTGGCAGCGGCTGCAGAGGCTGAGGCCGAGGCAGAGGCGCGCGCGCAGGCCGAGGAGCAACAGAGCGAGGCGCGGTCCGACCTCGCGCATGCGCCGCGCGCTCCTCGCACGCTGCTGCTGCCTCAGGATATGCCCATGCCCTCGGATGAGAGGCCGCACTGTAAGTATCCAGTTTCGGATCGTCACACCGAGAATGCTTCAAAGAACATCTTGAACTTGTATTGACTAAACAAAACGGCGGCCTTAGTTCCGATTAGGACCACACGCACCAAAAGAACCGCTGCTAGGACCGATGCCTGCCGGGGTCGCGTGATTGTTCGAAAGAGATACCGTGACCCTGGCACATGGGCAACTGAAGGAACACGGGTGGATTTTAGCCAGTAAAAGTCTGACACGCCCTCCCGCTCCGCCCAGAGCGGGAGAAGGCATTTGATGATTTCCCATCCAAAAAAAAAAAGCAGTGTGGCACTTCAATTTGTTTACAATCTGCGAACGTGAGTATGGGTAGTTAGCTATGTATGGTTAGTGTTAGTCGGCCAGCAGCTTGGGTAGTTTTAAATCATTATGTACTAAGTTTGCAGTCGAATGCTTGGCAATATAAGATATCCTTTCATTGAAGTTTTTCCTGTATTTGCCCAAATAACTTCGTACGGATACTTGAAATTGTGTAGGTATTTTACTACAGCGAGCTGGACATGCTGAATACGGTGAAAACTATTTATTATTACGTGGAAAACATCCTTTCATGTTATTGAAGCAAAATTCAATTAAATCTGCATTCAGAGAATTCTGCACGTTTATAGAAATTTCCAGATAAATACAAATTCAATTTACAATATTGTGATACGAGCACACAAACTGAGTTGAATTTATATTATTGAATAGCATTGAAAACCTTCTCGCTAAAACTGAAACGTTAAGATAACAGAATGTATGAGTCGGGGCAGTAATGAAAGTTTGAACAACATTGTTAAATTATTCAAAGTTTTGGTCAAAAAATAATATCATGAGCAGAGGGGAGCTTAAACTTGAACTGTCATAAATTAACCACGTCTCAGCTCATGTCTGCTCATGTATAAATTAATTATTTATTTAAGTTTACATGCATAATATTACAGCAAAGAATCCCAAAGCGAGTACAGAGCAATTTACAAACTAAAAAATGACAGTTGGGTAAAATACAAATTAAAAAAAAAAAACAAGTCTGTCTGAGTGTTAGCTAAGTTGTAACTCAAATATTTTTAAGCTTGTTAAAAATATGTCAACTTCATTCATTATTTATGAAACTCTTAACAACAAGAGTTTATTATTAATACTTATGACGTCGAAACACAATAAACGTGCAAATTCGTCAAAAACGCACGATGTTCGTGCGACAACGGTGTGTGTTTTTTGTCACTGATAAAACTTGAGATAACAATAACAAAACTGAAACATACCAATACATCAGTTATCATATTTATCTATTTTCATGACTACGTATTCAGCTAGCAGAATCATAGCGCTCGTTAATGCAATGTTTCCTTAAACAAAATGAATGAATAGACACGAAGTCTACCACAAAAACACATGAGTCACATCAGTTCCAATAAATCAGTGTCGCGTGTCTACCTAACAAGTAACGGACGGTAGTCAGTCGCTTTGTACCCTTACCAACTCGTATAAAGTTCAGGTGAGGTACTTGTACAATGTACATGCAGAACAATGAACAACATCCATTCGTGCATAATGCAATGCTCGTGCCAAAGGACGCTACGAGATTTCAAGATTGCTAGACGAAGTTGCAAAAAGAAAATGATGTACCTACTAAATATAAAGTATTTTTGCTCATGTTAAAAATTTAAAAAACCCTCGACACAAATAGAAACCTCAAAAAGAAAAAAAAATTAAAGGAATTGGCCCTTTGGGACGGCTTATGGAAGTAGGAAGTTAACAGCAGCTATCCTTTTTAAAACAGCAAACATTCATTATTTGCTGACATCCATCAACTAGATAAGATTTGATAAATAACAAACAGCTGAATTTTTTATTGAATCATGGCTCAAAACAAAAAAGTCTCAATCCGTTTGGGAGCTACGATGGCGCAGACTGTTATGGTAGAGAAGATATAAATTTTATGTACCTAAAAAAAAAACGAACTCAATAAAATTGTGTATTTGGAGTTAGACATCAGTGCGAAGTGATTCTATTTAAGTACTACATATGAAAATTTCATTTATATGGTTGTTATATGTATATACTTAGAGCAGTATGTTGTCACTTAACTGTTCGTTTTATAAGTACATATACATACCTATTTAATGTCAGTAGGTATGTCTGGTAATCGACTAGTCGAGAGATTGCGGTCGTGAACTTCGTTAACAAACCTTGTTTCAGTAATTATGGAACAGTAATTTGAGATCAAAAGAATTTCAGCACGTAACTATACTGCTGTACGTACATAAATTAGTAATAAATAACTTATAATTCATACAGGATGTAAATAATAATGTTTATTGTATTTTCCATTAAGAGTTAGTCAACAAAATCGTGGGTAAGTGACGACACAGGCATCGTAGAAAATGCGTAGTATACAATAACCCAGTGAAGTTGACGTTGATGCTCGTAATTTCAAGTAATTGGGTCGTTCATGCACTCACTGATTCCTTATAATTGGTAATTAATGCAGGTCAATAGTGTTTATTGACCTGGATTAGTCTCAACGTGTCTTGCTCTTGATCTTGCCCTAATTTGTTTACAAGAGCATTAAGAGAATGGGTTGTGGCCGTTGTGGGGTATAGGACCGTAAATTGTTCATCACTCACGGTCCCGTCTATTTATATTTATACAGGATCAAAATCAGTATCAAAATTTTATTTCATATAAACCTGCATGGGCACTTATGAAACGTCAGAAGCTCGGTGCACGGTTCCAATTGATGGATTCCTATGGAGAAGAGCCGGCAAGAAACACCACAGTTTCACTTTGAAAAAATTATGGATGACTATCGCAATACTTCATGACATGCCGAACTAGTGAAGTGATACCATGTTTCATATTGTTGCAGATCTGCAGCCCCGCTCAGTCCGTAGCGTGGACGCTTTGGTGAACAGCGAAAAGCGCGTGAAGCGCTGCGCGTGCAGCTGCGGCCCGTAGAGGAGTACCCTACGCCCGCGCACCGCGCTCTTGTAGCGCACACGCGCTTCTCTCCGTCCATTTTTCAATCTCCAATACCTTTCCTGTAACAGTTAATGAAACCTGTTAGTTAACATAATAACGGCTTATCTCTAACATTTCTGTAAATAAAGTTGTTAATCCATGAGCTTCCGATGATGATTTTTAATTACCTATCGCTGCATAGAGGTTGTATTTATGGGAAATTTTTATGTTTGTTAAATAATTATAAATTTTATAGTTCGTTCGTTTCCTGGTTTGATGTACCTATGAATTTCTTTTACCGACTGTTTACTTGAGAATGCAATATGTAAGGTATAATAATAGTTTTAACATTAGGTTCGTATGTTTAGGTGCATACGTACATGTTGTAATTGTGGGGGTAGTAGCCTAGTGGGAGGAGGTCGGCGATGCAATATCCATCTGCAGATTAATTCACAACCACGAACACACTCTGTTCTGTTTGTTGTAGATTGGTTTTCGAGAAAATAGCTCCGATTTGTTAAGATAAGAATATTTGCATTTGTTTGGGGTAAAAATAGAAATGCATTTACTTCTGAAGGAACTCTTAAACCTTATTTGCATACCTTACTCCTTATTTAACTAGTGAGGTGATATTGTAAAATTTAAATCAAACTTGTATTCTATTATTGTGATCCTAAATTAAATTTGTACTAGTTTTATTTGGCTGAAAGTTTTATTTGACCACTTGTATTAACAGACCCAATTGTGTTTGCAGTTGCTTAAATACTGGAAATATACCCCGGTGTACAATTACTCAATAATCATTTAATATCTAGTCACAGATATTAAATAAAGAATGAAAGTTTAACACGTTCAGTGCTGGGAGTCCTGCAGGCCTCCTTTTAGTCGCAATTGGGATCCCGGGAGCCCTCGTGGAGCGCTCATTGTGACCAATTGTAGGTTTTTCTTAGCTTTCTTATACAGGGTTTAAAAATGTGAAAATAAAAGTTTATAATTATTCATTTATATTTGGGTCTTGGGAAATAGGGGCCTTGTTCTAGGGTTGGAATACTGTTACAAATATTTATTAAAAACATTTACTTTCAGGTTATAAAATACGAGGGTGAGTTTAACAATAGAGGTTTTCCAGGGTTCCGTATGAAAGTCGTACAAAAGAACACTTATGGTGCGACTTCATCAGTTACAGCTGCTTACTTCAGGAACTACAAAGAAATGAATATGCAGAAGACATTATTTAAATGTTTGTGCGCATTTCATCGCTATGCGCATCATACAAAATTAAAAAAATAAGTTTCTCTTTCCTTACCGATACAGTTTTCAAAGTAAACAAGCCGACAACTCAATACACCACGTATACTTTGTTTCTTTTCTAAAAAATCTTGACGATTCGCGCTGTCTCAAAAAAGGTAAACACAGAGACTTGACGGAAATATAAGTGAAAATATTTACTTCAAATTTTTCCGTTTCACATTGTTTGAAAGGCATATAAATGCCTAAAATAAATGTTTCTTTTTAATAAAAATAAAAAATATTTTGCAGTTTTGAAGGAAATCATAATTTGACTTTGTATACTTTGCCAATAACCACTCCTGTTCTTTAGCCGAATCTAGTACTAACTACCTTCCTGCAAAATGTTCATGTTGTAAGCTTGCATAGGTGAAATAGTAAAATGTGTCATCATCGTCATCATCGGTAAATTTACTCCACGCCATTCACGGTGACACGATATCATAAAATGCTCCACGTTTGAGGACTGATTCCCAAAATACAAGCCCTGGCTTAGTTTGGGTATCAGTTTCAGTATCTAATGTAAGCATCATTGAATATTGTATCTCAGTACTAAATTCTTGTGAATGCTTTTGTGAAATAAACTTTTTACTTCACTTTTATCATCATTTTAGCCGCAAGACGTTCACAGCTCGTCATAGGCTTCTCCCGATTTGGAGGGTTTTCCATAATCGCCACGCTTTGCAGGCGGGTTGGCGATCGTAGTAGGTATAGTGGTAAAATGCATAAATAACGCTGCTGCCTATTCTCTAGTAAGTCCCTTAGTCGCCTCTTACGACACCCACGGGATGAAATGGGATGGTGCTATTATTTACGTCCGCCACCATACTTAACAATGTTTAGTAAATATTATGTTTCAAAGATTTTTAATACACGTTTTTAATGCGCCTTAAATTACGTAATTTAATTCTTTCTATTGTGATTGTTTTGGCAATTGGTATAAACATGAATTGTAGTATTTGTGTGAATATGAATAAATGACAGTTCTAGGTGTGTAGTAAAGATTTAATAAGAACCTATATTCCATTTACTATAGCATTAGACAGAAGTTAAAAAAGGCTCTTTTAGGTGCACACTTTGCAATAAAATTACAACAAACATTATTACAGTCAAGATTGATGTGGAGTTAAATATAATCAATTTATATAACAGCTGTCACACTTAATTGTACTTATTTAACCTATCTACTTTCTGAAATTACAAGGCTTTAATTTAATATTGTTTAGATTTTACATTCTATATTGTCGTGTCGATGTTTAAAATCTAAAAGAAGCAGGGGTGAACAGTACCGGCAACGTTTTTTACGTCACTATAATTCTACCAAATCTAAAATGTTACGTATTCCCTTCATAAGTTATGGGAGCACGTGTTTTTTTTATTTTGTCGATTTATGCTATCAACCATCCATCAAATTGCGTAAATTTTCTGCAGTTGTCAATTGTGTTGTCATTCACTTGGTGCTTGTGAATGCTACGCCTTTTCTCGTTGTTATTGCTGAATTTTCGTGATTTTGTTGTTTTTTCTTTTGTTATTTTTTTGTTATCGTTATAATTGTTAGTTTTGTGTTGTTCGTACAAACTGGTACGTTTTGTGGAACTATGGATCCCGATGCAGGCCCTAGTGACATGCAAGCGCAATATGCACACTCTGAAACTGCTGGTAGCGCTGAACAGTGTCAACAGCGAAAAAAACGTGGCCCCAACGTTGAACATGAGGATAAAATATTGTCTCCCAAGAAAAGTATAATTAAACAAACACCGCTTCGTTTTACATAAAAAGAACAGTGATTTTTTAATAAAATCAAAAGTCATTTATTCAAACTAAGCTGAGAGTCAGCACTTTTTGAACGTCAAAGTTACATAAGACAGTCCCCCAAAACGCCCGCCCTTCGACACTTCCTAGTGCTTTAGCTGGCAAGAAGAAGTGGCGGAACAAACTCCCCAGCAGCACAGCTGTCTGTTAAGTTAGAAGAACTTGATTCTATACAGTTTTATGTAAGTTATTAATATTATAAAACAAAACATACATTATTCGCCATATGTCAGCTAGCACACGTCAATATACCAACAAAACATTTAAAACTAAACTCAAGCTAAAATAAATAATAAAACAAAATCTTAAATAGAACTCAAAACCTTAATAAAGCCTCCAGGCATAAAGGGCGTGCCCGCTTACATATACAACGATGCAAATGATACATATACACAATAAATGAAATTAAAAGAAAATAAAAATAAATTAACATAAGCAGTTAAATACAAACAAAAAAAAAACAATTATATGAACTACCCATTAAACTGTCAGTAGGAAGACTAATTCTGGATTGATAATAAACTGATTGTTACTAAAAATTGTTTCATTTCATGTACTTATCCAAGCCTTGTGACGAGTAGATCGATAGTAAATGCTTTATTATATGCATGCTATACATTGTTACAAAAAAGCTCACATTATTTATTTAAATTGTTTGAACTTAACTTGAAATAAAAGGTTTCGTACTCCTGCTTCTGCGAGCCTCTTTTTTCTAATGTTATAATAAACAGAGACAAAGATAAATTACGCGCAAATCTCTTTAGTTAGTTGCCATTTTTTTTTTAAACATAAACCGTTTAATTCTTTGAATCCACACCACACCGAGTCTTCGACTAAAAAACGTAAAAATATAACTTTGTTAGTTTGCCCAATCCTTTTATCTGGTTCTCCATCACGTAATTTCTGTGATAAGTAGGTCTGTATGGGATTCGCTGATTCACAAATCTGCAAAAAACATGACAAATATGAGAGGCATACTGAGGAGTGAATCATCATCTGCCTAGCCTTTTCATATTAGGGTGATTTTCAAAATTTTTGTACAGTTACAAAAATGAAAAATAAATGAATACCGTCACAAAAATTTACAATGTGACAAAAAAATAACAAAAAGGAAATATTAGGGCTTTTTCACAGAAGATAATTAAAACAACTAAATCGCATTTTAATAATTTATTAATAATATAATCAGTGTGTTGGATTACAGTCATAAAATCAGCCGAAACGATTTTTTTTTAAAAGGTCGAGAAAAGTGGCTGAATTGCGTTTATACCGTGGTGATTATATACATTTAAAATAAACAAATAGAATTATATATATAGAATTTTATATTATTATCGTGTGGTGCCGGACGTGAAGAATAACACCACCCCATTTCTTTCTGTGGGTGCCGTAAAAGGCGACTAAGGGACTTACTAGGGAATGGGCAGCAGCGTTCTCTATGCATTTTACCACCATACTGCGATCGCCAACTCGCCTGCCAAGCGTGGCGATTATGGCAAAGCCTCCCAAATTGGGGGAGGCCTAAGTCCAGCAGTGGACGTCTTACGGCTGAAATGATGATGATGATGAAATAGAATTATATAGTTTTTTTTTGTGAAAGTTGTTTGTTATTATGTGTTTAAACACTAAGTATAAATTGATCTTTTACATTTTTAGGTCGATTTTTTCATTGTTGTTCGTATTCCTGATGCTGATGGACTACAGTTTTTTACATTTTAAATTATTTACTAACTTATTTATTTAATAATGAAAATTTATGTGTAAATAAAATGTATAAATGAAGCATTAGCTGTCAAATTATATAAACATAATAATTCTGTATGAAGTCAGCTTTACTTCATTTTTGTTACATCATTTTTAAAAAAACGTAACAAATCGTTAGAAAAATGACTAAGAACCATGAGTTTAATTACAACCTCAAACATTTAGAGGTTAGAAAGAATCTTGTTGGTATTTTCCAGCTTCTTTTAAGTGGTTGGTCAAAATAATTCTTTAAATTTACGCAAAAATAATAAGAGATAGCCTTACTGTTGTTTTTTTAGCTGAACAACCAAAATGAAAGATTTATTGTTGAAAAACCACTGCACAGGAACAAACACAGTTTTCTTCTTGGTGGCAACCGCTATTAAAATGGTAGAAAAGCGTTCTGTTGTCATCTGATTGGACGGTTTTAAATGAAGAATGTTTCATGTTGAAAACCGCAAATATCGACTAATATTGGTGTTACAAAAAAGAATAACAAAAGTGAGCGAAATGGAAGACATATATTGAAACAATGTTATTATTACTATGCATTAGGTTATTTATTTATATTTTATATCATTTACATCATAATTAAAGTCATAAAGATATTTTGCTACTAGAACATGTATTAATGTGAGTAGTTTCTTCTTTATGGTTTTTTTTGCTATGCGCTAGTGCTTAGAGACACAAGGTTGCTCTATGAAAATATTATGAGACTGAAGAAGTAAACATCTTTTTTTTTTTAATTACCTATTGTTATGATCTGAAATGTTGAAACCCATCTGGACAAAATGTTGCTCAAGGATAATAATACTAGTTTGACCACTTTAATGCATTTTTCTTGGATAATATTCACGTGGACGTTTTCACACAACAAAATGTACAAAAATTTTGAAAATCACCCATTAAGCAGTGAATAGCCGTGATTTTTTCTGGTCAGAATCGTACTCTAATAAAAATTGGATGGTGCAAAAAAAATACCGTCCATTTTGATTTCAATACTGTTATTACTTAGATATTGATCCATAAGTTATGGGGGAAAAAAGCCAAGAAAAATAGTTGTTTACTTACGAACATCTTTTAACCTATACAATTATACATACAGAATATTTTATTCGATCATTTTTAGGGTTCCGTTTCCAAATGGCAAAAAACGGAACCCTTATAGATTTGTCATGTCTGTCTGTCTGTCTGTCTGTCTGTGTATGTCACAGCCACTTATTTCCGAAACTATAAGAGCTATGCTGTTGGAACTTGGGAAGTAGATGTATTCTGTAAACCGCATTAAAATTTTCACACAAAAATAGAAAAAAAAGACAATAATATTTGGAGTTCCCCATACATAGAACTGAAACTCAAAAAAAATTTTTTCATCAAACCCATACGTGTGGGGTATCTATGGAATAGGTCTTCAAAAATGATACTTAGGTTTTTAATATCATTTTTTTCTAAACTGAATAGTTTGCGCGAGAGACACTTCGAAAGTGGTAAAATATGTGTGTTCCTCGTAACTTCCAAAATAAGGGAATGATAAAACTAAAAAAAAATATACGATGTACATTACCATGTAAACTTCCACCGAAAATTGGTTTGAACGAGACCTAGTAAGAAGTTTTTTTTTAATACGTCATAAATCGTAAACCACAATTTACCTTTAATTCAGTCAACTCAAATATAAAAATTAAAAAAAAAAACATTTCATTTCATAAACATAAACCTTATGCATAAACCGTGAATACCTACAGGTTTGTACGGAACTCTCGGTGCGCGAGTCCGACTCGCACTTGGCCGGTTTTTTTAAACTATCTGTGTCACAGATAGTTAAAAAAAATATCGAATAAAATATTGAAGAGCTGAATTTTATAGTGCAGATATTATTTTTCTTCGACAACCATGTTATTTAGAGGTACAGTTTAGTTTAGGAGTTAAGGCAGGTTTATTGATTTCGCAAAATCAGTAAATACCTATTGCTGGCAAACGACCGTTTCAAGGACTGCTTAGTACAGTAAAGTTAGGTTCGAAACTTTAATTGTGACGTTTAAAAGGATAATCGTGTTCCACGCCAGTTTTTACATCCACCAAAGTTTTACAAATAAAAACTTTGCCTTTGTAGCGATGATGAACTTGCCGAAAACCAATGCACGGTACTGGTGTACTCGAATCTCTTCTTATCTTATCCCCTTCTCAAGAGTATCGATCGAGTTCCAATCGTTGGCTTCCAAACATCCGATGTGACTGGGGTCTTTAGTTGTATCAGTTGTCAGACAATCGGCTCCGGAATGTTTGTAACCCGACGTCAAGTAGTTTGTGCTCACTGCGGGCTGCGTGGAGAAGTTTTCGATGTATGTACCAAAATCGATCGCTGCTGTACTCGACTTGCAAATCAGTCGACTGATGGTAGCCTCACACCATGATGTCACGATTTTAATCCAAACACTCGATGGGACTTATTGCATGATGCACTAAGTGCCGTAACTTCGTACCTAGGGTAAACTGGGATTTAGAAAAATAATTCATTCACGATAAACGATTGAAATTACTGCCTTTTAGCATGATTCACACGTCACTGGAGATTCACTTTGCAATGGGCATGGTAATTCCATGTTGCTAGCAATCAAATGTGCTTTACAGTTTCAGTATATTTTGATAAACGCTCCTGTATGCATCCCTTAACTGTTACTCACAGGCACTTACGAACGCCATGCTACATTTCTACCGTCAGACAGGGATTACATTGAGCTGTCTCAGATGTTCAGTCACCCATCATAACCACTTTGGATAAAAACAAGGAGTACGAAAGTGCTACGCAGTTAACGCGCTACTTGAAGAGAGCAATGTACTCTAGAATCAAGATCGAGGCTTCATCTTTAGACAATCTTTCTTTCTGTTTTCATAAATGTTGAATATTGTAGTGATTTCATAAAAAAAAATCTTTTAAAATCAAGTACTTATCGTCTGAATGGCTCAATAGGAAGAACAAATCGCAATATTGATGCCCCTACCAGATTGTGGATTTCATTAACAAAATTTTAATTATCACTACCTACTAAATAAACAAAACTGGCAATTTGGTTTTAATTGAATCGTCGTGCGGTTGTGGCCAGTGACCACTAATGATAACGTGGTTCGAACGGTCCCGAACAGTTGTCGGGTTCAAAGAGATCTCGAAATATATACTAAATCCCGGGAAAAAGGGTACAGTCCGCCATAATGGCAAGCTAGGATTTAATTAAATGAATATGTGTAATCGATAGTTGGTTTACACTAGACACAAAAATACATAAACGTTGGGCAAGTAGGTAATATCACATAGAAAATGAAAAATAATTGTTATTACCACTATTCATAACTTTACTTGACACACCTAAGTAGGTACTGTAGTTTCATTAACTGTATAATATTGGCATCGGTGCGACGTTATAGCCAACATAAAATATTCTACTGCTTCAATAAACAGAGAGGGGTAAGTAGTATCGCACAGTTCTCTCAGACTTGTTTCCTATTTCCTTAGAAAGACGATTGCCCTCTGTTCAAGGGAGCTGTTACAAGAGCCGTTTGTTAAAGTGTAAGTTCCTCGCTCAATATCGTTATGTAAGAGAATTACAAGAAGGAAGGTGCTCGGTCCTGTTTCCATTTCGTACTGCCAGCATTATCCTGCACAATGTAACAATACAAGTATTGTATAGGACTTAAAATACTATATTGTTGCACTGCAGAATTTATCAGAATAAAAGAGCTCTGACGTAGGTGTGTACATATTAATGTAATAGAGTTTTGTCAAATATGTATACGAATATGCAATTAAACATGCAATGTAACCGTTTGTCTAGTTATTGTGTTATATTAGGTTGGGGAAAAAGTCTTTTCGCATTATAGTATGTATGAACTTGTAATAAAATCTCTTTGGCTATACTATTTGTATCTGGCTGGTTTTGGTATCATTGAAAGTTTAAATTTTAAAGAACATAATTCCAAATTCAAATTAGGAAAATGTGTGATTTTCATTTGTTTTTCGTACCGTCAAGATGAGTGAATCTAATGAAGAAATTCGATACATTTTAAAATTTTACTACAAAAAAGGTAAAAATGCAACACAAGCCGTGAAAAAATTTGCGATGTTTATGGACCTAGTGTAGTGTCTGTGAGAGTAGCACAAATTTGGTTTAAGCGTTTTCAATCCGGAAATTTTGATGTCAAAGATGCACGTCGCTCTGGTCGCCCTATTACGGATAAAATGGATGCCATTTTTGAAAAAGTGGAGCAAGATCGGCATACCAGTAATTACGACGTAGCTGAAGAACTGGAAATTGACCACAAAACAGTTTTGGCGCGTTTGAACAAAACTGGGTACACAAAAAGCTCGACATTTGGGTACCTCACGAGCTCACTGAAAGAAACCTAATGAACCGTGTACTCATTTGTGATTCTTTATTACGACGTAATGAAACCGAACCATTTTTGAAGAAGCTGATAACTGGTGATGAAAAGTGGATCACGTATGACAAGAACGTGCGAAAAAGGTCGTGGTCAAAGGCCGGTCAGGCTTCACAGACTGTGGCGAAACCCGGGTTAACTCGCAACAAGGTGATGCTGTGTGTGTGGTGGGATTGGAAGGGCATTATTCATTATGAGCTGTTACCACCAGGCAGGACCATCGATTCTGAACTCTACTGCGAACAACTGATGAGATTAAAGCAAGAAGTTGAGAGAAAGCGGCCGGAATTAATCAACAGAAGGGGTGTGGTTTTTCATCATGATAACGCTAGACCTCACACATCTTTAGCCACCCAACAAAAATTAAGAGAGTTTGGCTGGGAGGTGTTAATGCATCCGCCGTATAGTCCTGACCTTGCACCTTCAGATTTCCACCTGTTTCGGTCTCTTCAGAATTCTTTAGGCAGTGTCAGGTTAACATCACGAGAGGACTGCCAAAACCACTTGTCGCGGTATTTTGACCAGAAGTCCCAAAATTTCTATAGCAATGAGATCATGTCCCTACCTACAAGATGGCAAAAAGTTATCGAACAAAATGATACCTACATACTTTAGTTAAATGTAAATAAACTTTATTAAAAAATGTTTTGAATTTTCTTAAAAAATGCGAAGAAACTTTTTCCCCAACCTATTATTTCATGTACTCACCATACGGAACACATTACTTGATGATAATCAAAATGTCGTGTCATTAAAGCTAGACAGTAGCTGTCTTCTTTTAAAGAAGTCCGTAGTCTGAGGAAAATAATTAAATTAAAACGACATCTGGTGTTAAATAAATTATATTTTATAGGTACGAGTATTATTCGCGAGCCACCAAGGCAGTTACAGTTATTAGTTAAAACCACTCGCACACAATCCAATCGCAAAACTGGGAAGGGGAATGTTTTAACTTATCATATTAACATCAGCTAAACTATAATCAGGTAAAGTTCTCGAAGACTGTGTCTTATTTTTGTAACTTAACATCAACAGAACGATATACAAAACAAGAATCAAGAAATTCATGAGAAAACCAGATATATAACTTATGAGTAATGTCGTTAAGGATTTCAAACACCACAAATCCATAACGTCCTTGGAAAACAAATAAACATTTATGGTCAAACAAAGTAAAAATGTAACGACTGCCAGACTCCTGGCAAACTGTCTTTTGTTATCTGATAACACTCTGTACACTATAGCGATGTAGAGCCCCGTGCCGATGAATATTAGCGGCCATCGGAATATGCTGCAGATCATCAAGTTGACGTACCACTTGCTCATTAAGTCGGTGACGATGAGAGCTGTACAGGCCACGCTGATAGGGACAGGTATCAACCATGAACAAGACAGTACTCTATAAAAACTCATATGGCTTATTTTAACTAACACTATTATTAAACTGTTATACATGTGTTTTATAAAAAAGAATACTAGTACAACTATCACAAAGTCCATATAAATCTGAAGGCAATTTAATATATGAGTGACTACCTCGGTAATTGTTATATTACCCTGACATTCTAAAAACTTAAATGTGAATATAATCCTTTTAATAAATCTGGCAAACGTTAATTGCATTAACATTTGATTTCTATAATTTCTTCTCCATCGTGGCATCTTGATAGCTGCAAAAATTGATATTATTAACTCTAAAGTCGTCATGACCAGTTCGATCACAACAAAAGTCGCAAATATTGAGTGTTCACTGTACAGTACACTTTCTTCTTCACTGTTGAGGGCACTTCCATTGGCGGCAAACAGATCTTCTGCTGGACTTAGTGGTAACAATTCACTTTTATTGAACGGCGTGTCCGCGGCCGTCGGCGCTACCGTCGTCAGTAAATCCATAATACTGTCTGTGACATTGTCGATAACAATCGAAGGTACAATTTCCGTCGACATTTTGACCACATGGACGTATATTACTATTTCACTATAAAGCACATCAAATGTCTTGTGTATGTCCTGAAGGTAGTCGACGGACTGGCGGTTACAATGATACTGTAATGTGAAACAGGAAACAACAACTTACATAGGTATATATTATTCATAGGTAAATGATACAACAACTTATTGGAATTTGCGGTTAGCAGACGTCATAGCGGTGGGCGCGAAATACCCGAGGACGAGTTGCTTCCACTCGTTATTGAATAGACAATATTCATTTTCAGAAGATATATTTAATTTACTAAAGAATAAAAATTTAACAGTTTTCAGAGTGGCACCAATATCAACGCGCAAACTGTCATAGTTATAATGACGATATCAATGCCACCCTACATAAGATATTTATTTGGAAACAAGCAGAGGAATAAGTTATTTTCTCGTGTTTAGAGTTTCAAATCCTGCGAGTTACCTTTTATTTTTGGATGGGAAATCATCAAATGACGTCTCTTGCTCTAGGGGAAACATAAATCTTTAATTGGAGCTTCATTCTTCCAACATTTGAAATATCACGTAAACATTGACAACTTTTCTTTTTCGGTGGGAAATCATCATATGACGCCGCTCTGGGTGGAGCGGAAGGGCGTGTCAGACTTTTACTGACTAAAACCCACCCGTGTTCCTTCAGTTACCCATATGCCAGGGCCACAGTAACTCTTTCGAACGAATCTCGCGATCCTGGCATGCAGCGGTCCTAGCAGACCCCTTCAGTATTGCTGACATCTCTTTGAGGCGTGCGTGGAACACTACGCGCCATCGACCCGAGCCTGGTCCTTACCGGGCGGCGAGCTAACCATTGCTCGCCGCCCGCAAGCACGCGCCTATGGTGGCCGGGAGTCCGCTATCGACTCCCGACGCCCGGGGCGTGTCCTCCTGCGGCGGCTAGGGACGTGAAGGCGCAGAGACTGCCACTCCCTCACGCGCGCGCTTCCTCCTTCGTGACGGCTTCCCGTGCCCTCTCACTCCGTACCATGGTTCGCACCAGGGCCAGACGCGAGAGGTCGCCGCCGGCGAGTTACCTTTGATATCACAATATCAATGCTATTTCATATTCATCTCTACCACGTTGCTGACCATTCAATTGTGATTTTATGACGAGCTATGGTTTATTAGGGAAACAGGAAGAATACATATGTTAAAATAATGCAGTTAAGTACAAATCGTCAAGTTAACTAAGAAGTTATTTTATGGTTCAGTTAATTTTTTTGGCAGTTTACAGTAATAGTTTTGGAAGTTCGTTTGAATGATTTAAGGTACTTAGAGCTCACTGGGACACCAGTGCAGTGGTAGCGCAACTATGGTTGTACTGCCAAAAAATGTAAGGTTCGAGGCGTCCAATTGGCAAGATAATCACCAAAAATCTGTGTATATTTTACTAGCAGCGCGATCGTGGTTGCTTTGTCTTAGTGAGATATAAAAGTAGTAAGTTTAGGACATGCCAACAGTAGACTCTTGACGTGTTTAAAACTTACTACTTTTTCCTCCTGAGGCTTTTACGACCTATTTTCAAAATGCTGTCACATTGCTCACAAGGGTTTGCCGAAAGTAAACAGGAAATTAAGAAAAGTATTACACTTTACTTGGAACCAGTTACCTACTTTCTTCAAAGCCACACACAAGTAAAATTAGGTGTTTAGCAAACGAAATAACTTTAAGGTGAAACTTGGCACTTTTCCTTAAGAAGACCTTTAACTGTGCCAGATAAACATGGCTGGCAATTGCTTCGCGTGAAGGGTCCTTGCGAAAGCGGTGCGATCAATAGGTTTAAAATATGGGTCAAGCTCAGTGCAAGTCCTACGCTACAGAGCACAATGCACTGTGCACAGTGCTCACCTGTGCCGCGGTTTTCAGTGCACACACTGTGGCCAATACGTAGGTACAGCACTCGATACGTTTTCTATAATGATATTATTTACTTCGTGTACAGTACTGTACCTACATCTTACTTTTTAATCTATGTAGTAGCGCGTACAATAACAAATGAGATCAAACGGCAAAACAACAGAGCTTGATAGAAGTATTACCCTTTTGCCCCCGACATTGGGATAAATATAAGGGTATTTTTGTATGTGGAGAGTATGGACTGTAGCTCTCGGGTATAATCATCCATTCTCTACTCTAGCTAGCTGGATAGTCAACATAATATTATGTTTAATTCAGTAGTCTAGTAGTCCGGTATTCTTAACAGATTAACTGCCAACTTATATAAACAGATATGTTGCGTATGCTGATTTTTATATGTGGATCTTAAGATGTCGTTTAAGAAACTTCGTATGAAACTATGGATATTTTCTATATGTATATTCGTCTTATGAAACTATGGGTATATTCTATATGAATATGGGACTATGGGTATATGGCAAACATTATCACTTTTGTGTCCGTGGAGAACATAAAAAAATACAATTACATGTTACGTGTCTAATAAATTATTAACTGCAGAAAACTCGCTTAACTCATAAAGTCATAATACTACTCACAATAACTTTAAAAAATAAACATAAATAAACACGTTATTCATGAGTTACGAGAACCAATAGCAAAAGCGTCGGATTTTGTCAACTTTGCTCGTATTGGTCAATTAGCACGCAACGGCAGGCGCCACTCTTTGTACCACCCAATTTCTTTGTTGTCGCAACCTGCGCTACATTTGCATGCACATGAACATCCGCATTGATAATTACGGATGCGTAGATGTCCAAATCGTTATGAAAACTCCGCAACTGCAGATGCGGAAACGAAAATTCGTAACAGGGATGTTGCCTATACTACATATAGGTACCTATGTTTATAGCTATTTATGTTGATTGTTATTCCAATTAGTGCTTCGATGCCGATATTGTAGTCCGGATCATCCCGGCTAATCTGTTAGGGATCAAAGTCTGATTTTATTACTACAAATTGATACAATATTGTTGTTGTTCCAGCAGCGGGCGATATTCGGAAATATTATTTGTTAAAGTAAACTATTGATTGAAAGTTCGCGTTTCACATAGCACGTAATTGAAACTATTTACCAATTTTTGCTGCATAAGCGGATTACAGATAGTTTTGGTGAAAGTGTTAAACACAATTTTCGAAACTAATGCGGTCAGTACCTACCTATTAATAATTTCAATTAAGGAATTGCTTGCATGAAGACAAAAATTATTTTGTGTTTTATAAATATTACTAGCTTTTGTCAGCGTCTTCACCCTCGTGGAGGTCTGAAATTATCCCACAGGAACTTACTACCGAGATAAAAATAAATCTGTGTTTTAACTCAGGTCACAAACTATCATGTGAGCCAAATTTCATCCAAATACTTTTGGTTGTTTATGCGTGCGCGTGTGTACCTATGTGTGTTTAGATGTTTGTTTGTTTATTACTAAATAAAATAAACATACAAACTTGTACATTCATAATATTAGGTATAAGTAGGTTTAATTTTAAAGACGTGAACAGATGAATTGAAAAACAAAGGCGTAAAAATGTTCTTAATTGCAAAGTAATGGCTCAAACAACATATAAATTAGTAGCGTATACCTATAGGGTAAACATTTTAAGTTGGCAGGAAGTGGGTTCTCGGCACTAAGTCTAACGATCCCACAATAATCGTGAATACAGAAGGTCTACTACAAACAGAGCAATAGAAAACTCTACCTATAGACGTATGACAAAATAAAATTAAATGTGCATCAAGGTTTGGGACAAAACAGACTGTTTGAGAAGACAGTGTAAAAGTACGGGGGAGTTAGATACCGTGGCCCTGGCATATGGGCAACTGAAGGAGCACGGATGGGTGTTAATCAGTAAAAGTCTGACACGCCCTCCCGCTCCGCCCAGAACGGGAGACGTCATTTGATGATTTCCCACCCAGAAAAAAAAAACGGTACGGGGGAGTTGCTTCTATACATTTATCCAATGACACATACGCACGCACGCAGCGTCTGGAAATTCAAAACAAGCGTGACGCATGGATGACGGACGACAAACGTAGGAAGTCAAGAATGAGGAGTCATGTGACTCAAAAACTGAACTCCGCCACATTGTTATCAGACATAACCATGTCATGTAACAACTACGCGATATCTAATCACATCCTTACGAATACATACCAAATTTTAAGTTACCAGGAAAATACTTAAATATTATTTCACTATAATTCCTGGACTAACTATTAATTTTCATCGAATAATGAGTAGGATTAATTGTAATTCTCCGTGCACCGTCCTACACAGTGGTCTTCGAAGTCTGTTCCCACTTTCTTCAGATCAGGTCTTCTGCGCTTTCTTATGCAACGGACTGGTGGAGTGGCCGTCACTCGCCACGCTCATTTCCGGTCGCCAATCGATAATCAGATCCATTGATGTGCACTCCGCTTAGATTGGATTTGCGACCTGTGGATATACGCCTTGCTTCGACACGCATGTCTGCCTCAACCATAATAATCCTACTTAACCTTATACTCTCTATGATATGTTATGATCTGTACGTGTAATTATGGATGGAATATCTCTGTTGTTGAGTAATCTAGAAGAAAAGGTCAGATATCCTTACGAAAGCTGGGTTAATACCTAATTTATCTATCTGTTCGTATAACTCTATAGGTCGGTAGGTATTAATTCAAACATTCGAAAGGTTTACAAATTCCCAAATACCTTTGAATGTAGGAAGGTATTAATTAGGCATAGTTCGAATCTGGGCTAAAACAATTTTTTCCACATAAATAGTTCACCATATCAAAGAGACCATTCGTTTCTAGATTTATTTATTTTTCCTTTTTGATCGACATTTACAATTTTTGATTCGCCGGCGAATAAGTCCAAACCGATTCTGAACCACTCTCGTGGGACAAACCTTGCAGTCGTGTAGAGTTCGTCTTGTTTTCCTTTTATTACGTTTCATATCAAGAGTACAATGTTCGGAGCTTGTTCGTACTATCTGCTCATTTTATCACATGTCATGTTTGATGAGTGATAACATTCAATATGTATTTTTATCGCCGAATTGTAATAAAGCTCTATGATGAAGGTTGGTCTCTTTATATTTTTTCAATGAAGGTTTATCGCGTGTAATAATCTCCTCTGTTGTTGCTTCTGACGTACTTACGGACAGTGTTTTACGCGAATACTCAGAATTCGTGTAACTAAATGCGAATTTTATGGCGTGTGTTAATTTACGCGCTCGTAACAGCTACATCAGTTGGTGTGTAATGACTGGGGAAGACAATCAGAAACCTATCTAATAGGTTGTTTACTTAAATGTTTACCCACATCCAAAACAGGCCCTTGTTGATATTGAATTAGAAACTATGACGGGCTTATTAAATTAAAAGCTTTTACGAAAATTGTACTAAAAGATCTGTATCTGTAATTAATTACATACAGGTTATTTGTCATTATTTATGTTGATTAACAAAAATTGAATTTCGCGACAGCGTAATCTCCTTTATTAAATTAAAACATACATACAAATTATATTTTTAAATATTAAAATACAAAACATTTAAAATATAAAAAAAATGTAGCCCACTGGTATCGGGAACAAGGTCCAAGTTAAGAAAAAGTGTAATTATTATTAAAGGGTTTTAGCTAATCGAAACTTTTAGTGTTTGGAGATATTGGAATTGATACCTTAAAATAAATGTCTTGGATATAATTGATAAAATTAAGCTACATTCCGCTGCTAACGATAATAACTGTAGGTATCCGCAGGCGATCGAAACGGATGAAGCAACGTTCAAATTAGTTGATTAATTGGAACTTGGACTCAGTCGCTGCGAGGGCTCGATAAGGCGCAGCCAGGCTGGGCAGAGAGGCAAACAAAAGACGGCGGACACTGCGCGGTGTAATCACAATAGGTTTGTAGTTACCAACATACATAAAATGATCTTTCTTATTCTAAGAAACTTTTATATCAGGAAAACAATGAATTGTCGAGCAAATATTCAAAGAACACATTTTACACTAGCTGTGCCCGCGGCTTCGCCCGCGTGGTTTTCGGAAATTATGACACAGGGACGTGCTACTCAGATAAAAAGTATGTTACTCCTTATAATATCAGCTATTTGCCAGTGAAAATCCCGTCGAAATAGGTCCAGCCGTTTCAGAGATTAGCCGGAACAAACGGACAGACGAAAATTTTAAAAAATGATATTAGATGTATATAAGTACTGTATTTACTTTCATAGGTATTAAGTGAAAAGCTGTTAATTTGAATTTACAAGCAGACATTTCAATTTTATTTATTTGTATGAATGATTTTGTAATATTGACGTCCCCTTACCTTCATTTACAACATAGATGACACCTTAGAATAAGATGTCATACATCTTGACTCGGACCTGCGTGCTTCAGTCAGCAACTTAAACAATTGCCGGCACCACACTAGTCACGTGCCGCGTTTATATAAACTTGAGGAAAAGTATAACAATATTATAATAGTATCGTTAAACAAGTGTCCTATTTTTTTAACTAAGTAGGTACTAGTCTGGAGACCAAGTATGGCGCCGAGTGACGTCAAACGGTGATTTTCCTTTATGTATGATGAATATTTTTTAACTATTTTCCTTGAGAAGATTTAGAAAAATAGTTGTATTTGAACTTCTTGAGCCAGAGGGTGAGTGGACTTGGCCTTGTGATTTATTATTTTAAAATGTGGGTATTTTTTTAACTGATCTTTCACAAAGCTTATAATGGCTTCAATGAACAAAGGAAAATCATGATTGGTTAAAAAGCACAAGTACCTAAATGAAATTCTTGCAAAATCTAGTTTTTAATTGAAGGAGTTACCCACGCAACTAAGTGAGAGCAGTGCAGTAATATTGGCGTAGGTGGTGGTCTTACAACCCACGCTATCATATATTAGTTCGCCTCTATTAATAATATTACAGTCTGGCTAGCGTTAGACCGCGAGTTCGCGAGGATTTCAAGTGCATACTAGAATGTTCTCGCATTATGACAGTTGGTTGATTTTACATTCCTATATTTTTCCAAACAAACTCACACACACCATGGTGTTTTCAAGTTTTCTATTACGTACCTACTCGTTCTGGAGTGTTGCAATTCGTTGGCTTACGCCATCTATTTGAACTCTTAAAGGGTTGATTCTCGAATAATCTTCAAGTGATGTGTACCTCTCCAGGCTCTAAAGACACATACATTTCAAACTTACGTGTTTAATTTGAGACTATTAATATATTTGTAAAAAATATTTCATTTAATAATGTATCAAGCAAAATCAAACAAGTTTTGCAACCTGCCTACATAATTCTAATAATATACGAACGTTTTGATATATTAAGCAAAATATGAAAGTAATTTTCCTTATTTTATCGGGGGAGGACGTGGCAGTCAAAACTTTGCTAATCACCGTTCGAACGACCACTCGCTTAAGAATAAATTACCACAAGAAAGTTTCACGCAAAGTAATTAAGTTACCACAGTCAAGTTGGCACTTGCTAAATATATTCGTGCTTAAATCGGGCTAACTCTACAAGCTAACAACTACAGGAGTGGTTCAAGTGCTGGGTGAAGTTACGCAGGATGAGTGCTAGGGCTAGCAGACCTACAGTAAGTTACTCAACTATGTGCACATGTGACAGCAATTAACTCAATCTCATTGGAAGTTACATATTTGAGCCGTTTCGGGTTGAAACATTAGGGCCATGGGGTCCGAGTGCCTACTTGGTGTTTCGAGACATAGCCAAGCGTTTGGTCGACTCTTCACGTGACCAGAGGGCTGGCCTATTTTTTGGTCAAAGAATCAGCATTGCCATACAACGTGGCAATGCTGCCAGCCTTTTGGGAACTTTTCCCATTGACAGCGATGCAGACGAGTTTTTTGAAGCCCTCTGATTCTTTTTTCTCTTATTGTTTTATTAAGTTTATATTATACTTGTACATAATATGTATTGTACCTGGATGCCCGAGTTCTGCTCGGTTTTTTAATTGGTAAAAAGACATTTTCTAAAAATGAATCCTAGCTAGATCGATTTATCGCACCCGAAACCCCTGTTTACTAAATTTCAAGAAAATCGTTGTAGCCGTTTCCGAGATTCAGATTATATATATATACAAGAATTGCTCGTTTAAAGGTATAAGATTTTAGTGTTAAATAAGGAATTGTAAAATATTTAAATTATATTAAAGCAAAATATAAAATAAATTTCTATATTTTCTGTTCCAAATGATGACATAAGAATATTTAAACAGTAGTGCTTCGAGAAAAGGGTTACGTATGCTACGTCCAAAATGTATTCATCATTCTACGATAATTAAACTTTATAATTAAACTTCAATTTAAAATAATTTTTTTTTAAATTATGAGTCGGCGCTTTAAGTTATCTTTGTTCATTGATTTTTCAGCGCCGCCTCAAAATTTTAAGGTTTATTATTTTTTGCTTTTCAGTTTTTTCGGCGGTTTAATTTTATTTGTTAAAAAGTTTTTATTTTATATTTTTTTGCAGTTTTAATGTACTAATAATACTTGGCAAGATATACTCTATCCAATGAAAAAAGAATTATCAAAATCGGACTACTCTGTATAAAGTTATGCGTGGTTATACATTACAATCAGTGAGTGAACAATCAATCATCCCCTGTTTTCGGACCCTTAGAGTTTGATTTTGTTTTTCAAATTTATATGGAACCACTCTTGAAGTGTACCCTTTCCAATTAAAAAAGAATTATCACAATCGGACTACTATGTAAGAAGTTATGCGTGGCCATACATAAAAAAAAACAACAAAAAAATATACGCGTCGAATTGATAACCTCCTCCGTTTTTTTCGTCGGTTAAAAACAAGCTTGCGCAACATATATATTTGACGGCAAATTTTACATTTCTTTGGTATTCATTATTTAAATAGTTAAATTGTGGCAAATTCGTTATGCATTATGTATAAGAGCATGCCAGCGCAATAATTTTAGTAAACTTGTCAGGTTCAACAAATTGAAAAATGAACAAAAAAATGTTTCATTTAGTTCGAAAAAAGAATCCCATTTTGATCACAGAGGATTTATGTATTTACAAAATGTTCACTATTGTGGTTGTAACCTTTCACCGACCGGACATAACCCCAATATTATTTTTATCTGACAGATTAGGTGAAGTAATTGCACTATTCTTTCTTAAAGAGGCTACAGATAGGTGCTGCTGTTACTGCGACTGGCAATCGTAACGGCGTTAAGTTTAAAAAATATTTTCATCTTATTAATTAGTTAGACCTAGAAAAGATGGCACCACGAAACATAATTCAAACTTCGAGAGGAATATGTTCGAAACAATCATAATCAGGCTATATTGTTCCCACTGCTGGGACACAGGCTCTCGGTCAAAGGGAATGGGTCATAATCTACCACGCGGGCCCTGTGCGTGTTGGTAGACATCACATGTCTTCCAATTTTTGTTCTAGGACATGCCGGTTTCCCCACGATGTTTTCCTTAGCAGTGTTCGAACCCACGACCTATAACTCTTAAGTCGGGGTCGACACCACTGGGCCACCACTGTCTCTACAAAACGAAATAAATTCCAAGAAATATTGACATTAATTTACCCCCAAATTCACGAGTTTCGTCAGGTCCTGACTGCAGGACTTAGTTCTCGAAATTTATCTAAAGGCGCATGTTATGGTCAAACGCTAAAAGCAGAATATTTGTGGCTCTGCTAGTGGAATACCTAACAAATTTTCGCATACTAGAACTATGCGAAAATTTGTTGAAAACACGGTATTAAGCAATCGCATTTTAAACCAGTAAAAGGTTAAGCTGATGTTATACGCTTTAACATGATAACAGAAAGCTCATTACACGTTTTCTGACATTTAAACTTTTTTTTTACATTAAATTTTTGCAAGCCGTATGTGTACTTATCCGGAACAAATATATAAATCTTGTTTATTTTTATTTTTCCTGTGAAATGCTCCGTCGTGACCAGCAGTGTACCCTGAACGTGATCTGTATTGTGAATTTTCTTTAGAATGTGCTGAAATTCCGTTCTATTTGTAAATTTTTATGGAAGAAAGTTATGATGCTACGCTGCTACGACCGCTACGATTGCTACGCCTGCTACGAACGCTACGCCAACGTTTAATGGGGTGCTTTTAGCTCGATTATTGAATTTGTTTAAACAATGAAAGACAGAGAGACATAAAAATTACATCAACCAACTGTGCACCAATAGTTTCGTCTGTAGTCTGCTGACGCTCTTATTGCAATTAGCTATTCCGCTTGTGTCGTTAAAGATTCCGTCAGTCGTAGTGCGTTAGTAGTACATCTTTACTCCATTAGTTTGGCAAAAATGATTTATATCCACATTGTTAGGCAATTGTTTCCAACTAAAAGTAAGTAAGCACTTTTCATTATCCTTCTGACTTGCAATAAAATCGCGAAAGTATTTATCTATCGTAAATTTTCCCACTTTATACTTCGGAACTCGTAAATGGAAAATTTTGAAGTGCATAAATATGTGATTCCGCTTTTTTTGATTTGATTTTGCTTTTACACCTATCTGGATACTAAACGTAATTAATATCAAAGCACTGAAACTATAAATGAGGACTGTTATGTCTGTACTGTAAAAGACAGTAAAGCAAAACTATTAATATTTTCTACGCTTTGTATTTTCAGTTCAAAGTTGATACTGGAAAAAAAAACAGTAGTAGCAATATGGTACATCAGTAAAGCATCGAAGTGATTATCCATAAATCAATAATGTGATAGAGTTGTAAACAGAAGTTAGTGATTAAAGAGGTTTGAGATCACCTGTCGCGTACACGATCAACAGGAAGGCACCCGGGCGAGGCTCGCAGGAGCGGAGAGGACGCCAGTCGCCGCCCAGCCGCCCTTCGCGACGCACGTCACCCGCGAAGCAGCCGCCCTGCACCACCGACCGTGTACTCGACTCACTTACGCCTCATCACGTACCAAATTCAGTTATTCCATTTTTGAACACTGCAAAAAACAACAAACATTTCTCCCGGAATAGAACCTTTTAAACATTCGTCGCAAATTAAGTTCGAATATCGGAAAAAGAACTGAGATCGTTCGAAGTTTACAGAGTGCCAACGGATAGCGAAGGATTCTCCGCGCCCTCATCATGTATTTCGCTTGAGGCTAGGTAAGTTTTAAGTAACATTAAGTGCCAACTTATATTTCGTAAGTAGTTTGTTACAGAAAACAATATTGATAAATTTGCTGTATATGTATAAATTAGTGAAGGTTTGTTTACATAATGTCTTATTTACTATCAACGAGATGTATATTATATACTTATGTCGGGTTGATTAATTTTGTTTAAACATGGATTGCCTACGTATTGCATTATTTATGCATTTTAAAATCAATTAATTGTATTTTTCTGTTTAAAAAATATGATAATCACTAAAATACTTTATTTGGCAACACAACAGTGCATTATACACATATTACATCACAAGTAAAGCCAAACTGGGGACGTATCAACACACTTTATAAACATCATATGAACACAAAGAAACAAGACTTGCATTCTGTTCATTTCCAAATAAAACATTATCTTGGTGAAGACATTTTCTTGTTTGTACTACACAAGTTTTCCGATGAAATTGTACAAAATACTTGTTTATATTGTATTACTTTCATGACAAACAGAGGAAAGCTGGACGTGCTCTGTGTTTCCGATTTTCTTTCGCACCGTCCTTAGTTATGTAGGTGGGGTTCGGATGCCAAAATGTGAAGGCCGCGGCAGCGAGCCACTTAATTGCAGCTTTGCATTCGTTCCGCTCAGGAATGTGATTGGACACTTTAATTTGTATTTAGCAGTCACTGCACATTTACACCTTGTGCCAACAGTTCAAGCCTAATGCAGTTAACTCTTTATTTACACAAAGATGAATGGTAAAGTTGTTTTAAAAGGTAAATTACATGCCAGAGAGAACGATTGTTTTAATTAACCTTTCTGAATGTGAAGGTTTGCTGCGTTGCTGCAAACATACCGAACAATGAGTTGCAGCTTTTTGTAAAGCTCGGTTTAAAGTTTTTGAAAAAAATCGTCGATGAAACCAGCGTATGTAGCAACGTTCTTTTTAATTATTCGCCGGCCGTTTCCATCGTTGACTATTCCCATTTATGAAACACGTCGGTGCGGCGGGTGACTGTTGGAAAATTCGTAATTTCAGTGCCGGACTCTTAATCTGAATACGCGCAAAAAATTGCAATTTGATACTATTCAAATTACAATGGATGAGAAAGCTTGATTCAGAATATAATTTACATATTTCCACGACCTAATTAGCTGTAATAATTTTGGTGAAATCTCTCCAATCTTCTGATTTGGAAATTAGTTTACATCTCGCGGATCTTAACTTCGTATGGCTGAGTTTGGAGCAGACTCGGTACTTTACCAACATAGATATGTACCTTAGGTTAATATGTGTTAACCTGATGATTAACCTAGAGGTTAGAAGGTTAGTTACTACTTCACCATCATGATCTCCCGCCCGATATGGCCTAATTGATTTGGGGTGGCAGCAGCGTGTCTTTTTCTTCCATACAATCATTTATATCACCATTGTCGTGGCTATTCAACCCGTTTCTGGACATAGTTATCATCTTAGATAATACATAGTGTCTAAGATGATAACTATGTCTGTGGCGTTACCCAAAAATATGGGTAAGTGGTAGGTAGGTATTATAAATGCGTGATGGAAATATTAAAAAGGCATGTGCATGAATCACCCCGGCACTCAAGGCGGATTGGACAAAATGAAAATTTTGGAAAACAAGTACTTGCTTGCAAGGTCTGGAAAGATTTTGATGTCAAAAATTTTGTTTTTAACCTTCGACGCTAAACGCTCGCGCTCGTGCTATGTGTGTCTGTGGCACCGTAGCTCTAAAACGGTTGAGCCGATTTTGGTGCGGTTTTTTATTTTTAAGTAGGCTTTCTAGCGGTGGTTCTTAGATTTGTTTTATTAAAATCAGTTCAGCCGTTTCGACACGACGATCCTTTGGTGAAAATATAACCTAGAAGTTCTTATTTAACTATAACAATATGCATAATTATTTCACTCTTTAGAGGTTTTGGTTTTGCTCGAGGGTTTAAAAAAAAAAAAACATTTTTCTGTTGATCAGTTTGACTGAAAGTGTTACAGCATCAAATCAATACTATCGGATCGATTCTGTTCAAATTTTGCCTACAAATTCCATGTAAGTCTAATCAGCGTAGCTACAATTTATCAAGCTGTGTGCTAGGGGGCTGCCCGAAATTGTATTTGCAATATTATATTATAGATTATCGCAAATTGTAAAAATACGAGCCAAAGAGTTAGAATATTGCAGATAGTTACTTTAACCTTTTATTTAACTTTTTTTTTGGTTAACATCTTACCATATTTTTAGGGACCCATACCGTAGAGGTATAAAAGTGGCTATTATAGTTCGATTTCGACAAAGATAATAGCTTAGCGGGTGGAGGACTGTTTTACAAACCTGTGATTGTAAGTTCGATTCACAACTATTGATAATGGACGTATTCCCATTTCCCATTCCTGTTTCACCCCGTGCGTGTCATACAAGGCGACTAAAAGATTTACTACAAAATAGGCAGCAGCGTTCTCCATGGATTTTATCACCATAGTGCAGGCGGAGAAGCCGACAGGAGGATCCAGTTGGGTTGGGCAGCGTTTGGAAAACTTCGTCAAGTCTTCTCGTCGCCGATACCGCAATGTTTGAAGACCAAGGTCTTCAACCAGTGCGTCCTGCCCGTCATGACATACGCTGCCGAAACGTGGACACTGACGATTGGGCTGATCCACAAATTTAAGGTCGCTCAGCGCGCTATGGAGCGGGCTATGCTCGGAGTTTCTTTGATGGATAAGATCAGAAATGATGTTATCCGGAAAAGAACTGGAGTTACCGACATAGCTTGCAGGGTCAGCAGGCTGAAGTGGCAGTGGGCTAGCCATGTTTGTCGAAGGACCGATGGCCGATGGAGCAGACGAGTCCTGGAGTGGAGACCGCGTATTGGCAAGCGTAGTGTGGGACGCCCCCCAGCTAGATGGACCGACGACCTCAAAAAGGTGGCTGGGATAGACTGGATGCGGAAAGCGGAGGATAGGGTGTTGTGGCGCAGCATGGGAGAGGCCTATGATCAGCAGTGGACTGCGATAGGCTGATTTGATTGATTTGATAGTGCAGGCGGGTGCGGCGCTTGTTGAAACCCCCACAAAAAATAACCCGGTCAGTTTGGTTGTTCGGGGGAGGCCTATGTGCAGAAGTGGACGTCTCGGCAGAAATGATGATGATTCCCAAACCAGTAACGTATGTTTTTCTGTTCTTTTTTTTTTGTTTCTTTGTTAAATATTGTACCGTAGTAGGAACCATTTGTGAGCGAGTCCGGCTCGCAAATAGGCCGTTTTTTATTTTTATTACCTATCTATATACTAATCATAAAGCAGAAGAGTGAGTTTGTTTAAACTCTGTAATCCCTGGAACTACCAGTAGGGGTTTAAAAAATCTAGGAGGTCTTAGCTATGAGGAAGGCTACATAGGCTACTTAACATCCGAGCCGAGCAATAACAAAAAAAGCCAGAAAAACGTTAAGCGAAAACACGAAGTAAGTAATAGCACGGGTAGTCGATGCGATGCAACGGGGTGGGTCGGGGGAAAGAGATTTTTCACGCGGACGTAGTCGCCGTCAGATGCAAGCAATTACTAGGTATTATATTATACTAGCTTCTGCCCGCGACTTCGTCCGCGTTAAATTTCTTGTTCCCCCGACCCTTCCCGTCGCGACGAATCGCCTACCCGTGCGATTTTACCCGTTTTTGCAACATTTTTCATTACTGCTCCGCTCCTTTTGGTTGTAACGTGATGTTATATAGCTTATAGCCTTCCTCAATAAATGGGCTACCCAACAAAAAAACCGACCAGTGGTTTCTGAGATTAGCGCGTTCAATCAATTAAACAAACAAACAAACTCTTCAGCTTTATAATATTACACAGGTCAACATAAAAAAGTTTTTTTTTGGTGCAGAGATAGCGATAATGGATTTTATTAAGTAGCCATTAATAACACTAAAAACAATTTTTGTAGTGTAGTTTTGGATTTACGTTCAGTTTTGTATATTGGCTGTAATCAGTACTTTCATGCGCTCGGTTTGCTAACTTCTCGGTACATTTCTATAAATAAATTTAAGATAAGATAAGATAAGATAAGATAATTTATTTATTGACACAAAACAATATTAACATTACAACAACCATTTTGCGTAAAGAAAAATAAATTGTAGGCTATAATGAAAATAATATAACAGGGTTGCATCTGTAGCCGAACTAGGTGAAAAACCTGTATCTCGACTACAGCGCCATACCTCTCTGATAACGGACTAGGAGGTTTTTAGCCAACATTTCAAATTTTGTTAATTAAAACTAATTTATAATATTTTTTCATACACAGTAATTCTATTAAAAAGAGAATTGATAAAACTTAAAATGAGTAGTAGAACTTGTAGAGTGTGTAGTGTGTGAGTAAGTGGGGTGTGTGTGTACGTGTGTGTGCGTGTGTGTGTGTGTAATATATGAGTGCGGATGAGTAGGTGTATGTGTGCGTTTTAATATGTGTAAAAAAGTTAGTATTTGCATTTCTGTTTAAGATAGTAAATTGATTAAAATAAATCTGATTACGCGGGTACGATTAAAAGGTTTTCTGACTCATCATAAGATAGTGTCAAAAGAAATTCCTTTACCTTATGTTTACACTGGTTCTTGTTAAGAGAAAAGATATGCAAGTTATTGTTCATTTTGGTATAGATATAAGGACCCAAAAATACAAAAAATCTTCTAATGAAAGAAGTGTGCGGTTGGTGTTTACGAGTACACACTATTTGATTTCTGCGCCTACGTTTATAGTTGGGGTCATAGTTCAGATCTTTATGTTGCCTTAGAACGATAGTAAGTAGGAAGAGCTGTCGAACAGTTAGTACTTCACAATATTGGTATAACAAGAAAGTTGAAAATAATCGAGGCTTAAAAGTGCAAACCTTTAGGATAGCACGTTGCGCAATCTCAATCGGTTTAATAATAGTTTTTGGAGCTCCTCCCCAGGATGAGATGCAATACGTTATGACAGACTGGCATAAAGCAAAGTAGATTTGTTTTAATAAGAACGCATCCACAACTAGGGATGAAAATTGCCGAATGTTTCCGAAAGTTACCAGGAAAGTTTCCAATATTGCCGGCAATATTGGGCAATATTGCCGGAATGTTGCCAAAGTTGCCAGATTACATAGGGTTTTTCAAATGCCGTTTTCAAAGTTTGTGCGCTCCTGAAGTTTTATGTAATGGTGTAATTATACGTATTATTAGTAAGCCTGTATTATTAATTCATAATATAATTATTTCTTAATTATCTATGCTTATATGTGAAGATAAAGTTAAATTATGCCATTGGTAACTTCATGATAGCTAAACCCATAGTTTTTTAAGAATATCACTTATATATTTTATACAAAAAGAAAGAGGGTATTGATACCAAATGAAGTAAATATAAATCAAACAACTGTGTAGTGTTATTTTGTAAATATTTTCAACTTGTCATCAAGAACTTCATCTGTTTGAAATAAAATCGATTTTAATCTATTTCCTGAAGTCTGATAGCGCTAAAATTATATATATAGATATATATGTATGTCTAGTTAGAACGCAATGTTATGATGACCTTGTGCCAGCCTGATGATGGAGTTGGAAGGTGGTCATAGGATCTACGCTCTGTTAAACCAAACGAGATAGGGCTTTTTAGATTGGTCTCTTGTGGTGGGTACATGAGTTTTAGGTCTATTGTGTCTTCCGTCTGCCAGAGAATTTAATGTGTAAAAAAAAAAACAAATAAAACAATAAAATTTATTCATATTGGTGCCGATTCTGTTGTACAGCGAACTAAACTAACTAAACTATCTCTAAAATTCCTTACTTTTGGCAATGAGAATTTTAACGCTATTCTGCAAGAAAAAATCTTTAAATTTAAAAATTATTTTGACACGACTAAAAACGAATTTGACAATCAACGTGGTTTTTTTTTTTCTTTTGGTTTCGCAACGTGGTACTTGTGTGCGCTACGCAATGAATTTTTTAGAGACGAAGGCGCGCGCAAGGGGGCAGCCTGGACGTGTTTTATATGGAATTTTTCACTTTTTGTTTAAAAATATACAAAAAATATTACCCACGTGTTGAGATTTATAGGTTCCGGGGTTAACAAAGGGGGTCGAAAATTTCATTATTTTTGCGATAGGACACGCCATTTTCGTGATATAAGCAAAAGAAAAAATATAAAATACAGCACTGTTTTTGCACGTGAAGGCGAGGCGTTGGTGTGAATTTTTGTTCATGACCACTAGTTTTATTCCACACCTTTTTAATCGCGATTAAAAATAGTCAGATTTAGTCAAAATAAATGATTATTGTCAAAATTTTTGGTGAAAACCGGCAAACTCAGAATAGCAAAATTGTCATTTTCACTAAACTAATAACTCAGTGCAATCTTAGTGCTGTCAAACTAAAATATAGTTAAGTTGTGTCACTATAGTCTATTTCAGAATAGGAAATTGTCGTTTGACAGGAATAAACCAAATTTTAGTGATTTTTAGTTTAGTTTAGAGAATTGACTATCGTGATCGCCACTGTTTTGCTGCCGCGTACTCTCCATGACAAAATGTAGTATTTTATGCATAGCTTCATGGCCTCTTTTTTCACTCAACTTGCATAGAGCCTTCGTTATGCCGAACGAAAAGTTATAGCACTCGTGCACATATCCTACACTAGCTTCTGCCCGCGACTTCGTCCGCGCCAAAGGAGACGGATACGCTTTCATACAATCTTGGGCCTGGATGTAAAAAGATGAAATTGGTGTCTATTGATAGGTACTATATTATTAAACAATCACTGAACATTTTGCAGGTTTTGGCAATCTGAGAACCGAGTTAAATAAGATTTAGGAAAAGTGAGGTTACGTAACAATCTACACTTAACAGCTGATTTTTGAAGTGCGATTCCCATTCTTTAAAATACAGTTGGGGTGTTAAATATAAAGAATATAATTATAATTCATCATCATCATCATAATTTCAGCCGAAAGACGTTCACTGCTGGTCATAAGTCTTCTCCGATTCGGGGGGTTTGCCATAATCGCAACGCTTAGCAGGCGGGTTGGCGATCGCAGTGTGGTCGCAAAATGCATAGAGAACGCTGTTGCCAATTCTAAGTCCCTTAGTCACCTCTTACGACATCCACAGGAAGAAATAGGATGGTGCTATTCTTTACTATTCTTAATCATTATATAAGTATTTGTAGAAGGGCTGGTGGCTAAGTAATAACAGCCGCACGGGTTAACCGATCAGGTTAAGCTACGCTTGCCGCGGTTGGTCCGTGGATGGGTGACCATGTTTACATACCAAGACCCTTCCGTGCCTCGGAAAGCATGTTAAGCCGTTGGTCCCAGCTATCTTTCGTAGATCTTAGTCGTTACGGATCATCAGAAGCCCAGTCTGACAACCAGTCTTACCAAGGGATATCATATTACCCAGTAACTGGATTGTGGAACTCAGATAGGCAGTCACTCCGTGTAAAATACTGGTACCCAGCTGTATCCGGTTAGACAGGAAGCCGACCTCAACATAATTGGGGAAAGGCTAAGCAGATGATAATTATTATATAGGTATTTCTGGAGTGAGGGAGAGAAAATAAAAATGTACTTTAGTAATATTTTTTATTTAACTTCAATTATGATTAAATTGTCATCTAGAAACTGTGCAGGTGGTACTATATTATCTTGGTACCTAGCCCAACTAAGGTACCATATTATTTTCATAACAAGAGGTGGTCTTTGATCCAACTACCAGCAAGCTTGGCAAACATGGTCACTGCATTTTACCTAAAAGATGTAAAAAGTGGTTAATAACAGATAACACGATTAAGTACTTTTAAAAATCTTGGTCCTATAGTTACTTAGTTCTATATAATGTATCTACATGGGCCTTTTAAATGTTTACCTATACTTTATTATATTAATTAATACCGAACTACCTGCTAAATATCTCAAATATTATGTTCACCGATAACATGTGTGATTATTGGAAAGCGAGGAATACTGTCCTACCGTGATACAGTTTATACTATGATGTAGTACAGAGGTCAGTGTGAATTACTCTCTAACAACCAAACAACCATTTACGTTTGATATGACATCTTATTTGTTTGTTTTTTATACGTACATATACATGTACATTGTACCTAAGGTTGTTATTGTGCTACTAGAAATAAGAATGTTGCCCCTAAAACGACCTACTGACCTTTTATTTTTTATTATTATTTTGTTAGTATAATGGTGAAGGAAAATATATTGTAAAGATTGCAAGCCAGCGTGGTAGACGTTGGTGAGGTAAACAAGAAGTGAGTAAGTACTTACAGATTGTGGTGTACGCCATTGACGAATTACTGCAAATCTCGACGATCTGTTGTATTACAGCCATTAGTCGCTATGCGACAATTTACACAACGATCCATGGTGTCGCTTTCCAATCGGTAGGCTGTTCGTAGAATCCAAAATGACAAGTCCAAGTCCAACGTTTAAGCGGGGTTCTCCGTGTTGGGTATGGTAGCAAGGCAAGGGTCATACAAGAAAGTAGCTCCGAAGTCCGTAGAACGGTAGAATGAAAGCAGGGGTTGAGGAAACAATAAAACTATGGGTGGAAACACGATACGCAAATGCAATAAACAATATGAAACGAGTGAGTGTCAGCGTTATGTCATGCATGTCATGTCAGGGTTAGCAAAGACTAAACATACAATAATCGATTAACAAACGTGGATCAATTTATGTTAATTATATAAATATTTAATTGGTTTAAGCTGTGCAGTATGTTATTTCTAATAGATTTAATTATTTTAAATGAATTAATCATCTGGTGAAGGCATCTTCTTAAATAGTATGAACGTTAATCGATTATAATTTAATCGATATGCCATTTACTTGGGAACCTAAACTTAATTTTAGGATTTCTCATTTTCCAGATTGTAAATTGAGTTGATTTTTCAGATTTTGATATAGAAAAATATAAGGTTTTTTTTAAACCATTACTCCACTTATTACATTTTGGCCCAGAAATGCCCGTCTCCTTTCGTGCTCCCGCGACCCACCCCGTCGTCGAATCAAATCACCGCGCGTCGGCCCATACGTAGTGTTGAGCAATCAGGTTGTTATATCTCGTAAGATATTCATTAATCTCAAATAATGTAAGGGCAACTTTGTTCCAAATTAAACACTTCTCAATGGATAAGGATTATATCCATGTCTTATGAAAACACCTTCGCAAATAATGCATTTTTTATAACGAATTTCAAAAAAAAATATTTCGCCAACCTTAAAAGGTGGACATATGCTGTCGCGGACTTTTTTTAGAACTTTAAGAGGAACAATTACGGCTTACATAATTGTTGCGTTACTTTAGCCGTTTAAGGAGCGCACGCAATGAAAGCTCTTGAACGTAATAATTTACCCCGTTTTTGCAACATTTTGCGTTGGTGCTCGGCTCCTATTGGTCACAGCGTGATGTTATATAACCTATAGCCTTTCTCGATGAATGGGCTATTCAACACAAACATAATTTTTTAACTCGAATCAGTAGTTCCTGAGATTAGCGCGTTCAATCAAACAAACAAACAAACTCTTCAGCTTTATAATATTAGTATAGATTACAGAATATTTTTTACGTTATCAAAATCCCCTTTAATTACTGATTATAATAAATAAGCATGACCTACTGATTTTTTTTTTGTTCACATTACTGCTTGTACCCTTATGTTGTTTTACGATAGCTTAAATGTTGAATAATACGTACCCCACAGTAGTCGCTTACCCACTGCACAAATCATGCCATCAAAAGAATTTTCAAAATAGGATCAGTACCTTTTGAGAAAATCGCAAACAATCAAAAATACATATATACATACATTCATATCAAATAAAGAACTTCCTTTTTAAAATCGGTTAAAAACATCAACTTGCTGATCGTCTTGCAAGGTTTGACCATTCTATACATACAGATTTGTATACATATAGATGTATATACTTTCTTACATTCAAGTGAAGTTAAATTATAAGAACGTAAAAGAAAAAAAATTACGATATCTCTAAAATAGTTGTGGTTTCATCACCAATGAACAATCATGGATAGCTTGTTTCTTTTCTTTAGTTTATCAGTAAGTAAATAAATGTAAAAACGAAAATTTTAGGTTGGATATTATAGATAAGCATAGCAACTACCATCCTGCATACGGCAATTTTATTCTACTAAGCAATTATAATAGTAAAAGTTGTTTTCAATTTATACGTTTCTTGCCGAATGTTGCCGGCAAGTTTGGAAACATTCCCGGCAGTTTTGGCAACTTTGGCAATATTGCCGGCAATTTTCATGGTTATCCACAACATGTCTCAAGGTCTTAAATACATATATGAGCTTTCTGACTCGAGCGCTTAGTAATTTTATATGGTCTTTAAATCTAAGAAAACTGTCTATAATAATTCCTAAATATTTAATGGTATTAACATGTTCTATTGTTTCGCAAGTGCAATTTATATTTAGAGAGCATTGATGAGACACTATACTGTAGTTACTCCTGATTTGTGATGGTTGGCGAATACTAAAAGTCATAAATTTTGTTTTGTCATTATTTAGAGTCAAAAGGTGAAGTCGAAGCCAGTTGTTAACAACGTTAAATCCTTTTTGTGCAGCATCAAAAACCGCGTTCCATGTATCAGCGGAAAAGATGAGAGCTGTGTCGTCAGCATATGATATTATGTCACCTTTGGGGAAGATAATACTAGTAAGATCATTTATATAAATGAGGAAAAGGGTTGGCCCCAAAATGCTGCCCTGAGGAATACCGTAGGAGACCAAGAGATCAGAGCTTACGTGACTGCCTATTCGAACACTCTGTTTACGCCCCGTGAGATAGCTCTGAAACAGTTGTAGCTGAGTTCCTCTGACTCCAAGCTTTTCGAGTTTCGAAATCAAGATGGGGATAGAAATTGTATCAAATGCTTTTTTTAGATCTAGGAATATAGACAAGCATTTGTGCCCTTTATCCAGATTAGTAGCAATATAGGTTGTAAGTTTAGAAACTGCATCGTCCGTAGATTTACCGGCTCTGAAACCAAACTGATTATCGGCAAGTAGCTTATTTTTTTCTAAATAGTTGATAAGTCTATTATTTATAATTTTTTCCAACAATTTAGATATAGAGGGGAGAATCGAGATCGGGCGATAATTTGAAATCTCATTTTTGTTGCCACCTTTAAAAATTGGGCGGACCTCGGAGCATTTTAGTTGAGATGGAAAAATACCAGTTTGCAAGCATAAATTGAAGATATGCGTAAGAGCCGGGACAAGGAAGCCGATATGCTTTTTCAATAATTTATTTGATATTTTATCCGTGCCTACCGAGCATTCGGTTTTTAAGCCCATCACAAGGCGAGAAATCTCATCCTCACTTGTGTCCTCCATCACAAAAGAGTTCAAAGTTTGATCGGATCTGTTTATATTCATCATCTGAGCGGAACTGACACTATTTTGATATTTCAAGCAGTTTTCAGCTAAATTCTTCCCCACGTTTATGAAATAATTATTTATTTCGTTCAAAGATTTTTCAGGCGAGGAATTAACTTTCAGAAGTTCATTTGGCTGACTAGTTAACTTATTCATGTTAGAAATGTCCTTAAGGACCTTCCAGAGTCTTTTTGGATCATTTTTTGCTTTTTCAACCTCTGATCTCTCATAAGCACGTTTTACTTTTCTCAAGATATGATTACAGAAATTCCTGTACCGCGTATATGTAAGTTTCAGTACCTCGTTTTCTGGAGATGATTTAATTTTTTTGTGTAGCCTATCTCTATTTTTCATGCACCTTAACAGCCCGGGAGTTATCCAGGGTTTTATAATCCTTTTTCGCCTTGACGTTGCAATAATTGCAGTGTTTTTATTGATTACACTCTGTATCGTGGTTATTAGGTAATTGATACAAAAATCTGGATTACTAGACTGGTATATTGGGGTTAGATCAATTTGTATTAGGTCTTGAGTTAACTTTTCATTATTTACTAAACTGTACGTTGTGTTCGTATACGTTCGAGGTCGTTTACGATCCATGCAGACTAACACAGGATAATGGTCAGTTAAGGTAGATTGAGGAATAAGGGTATGCGTACAGTAAGAACTTTTTAGCAAAACATGGTCAAGACAAGTACCACTCATACTACGGGTTACTTCTGTATGTGCCGGTAGCAGTCCATGAGAGGCTGTCAGGTTCAAATACTCCTCCCCGGTTTGATCGATTTTGGTATGATTAATAGGAATATTTATATCTCCTATAAGCATGACGTCATTTGTTCCCTTTACTTTTGAAAGTGTTTCATGCAATGACTCTAGGAATGGATCTGCGTTTTTATATGAAGGAGAGCGGTATATTGACACAATGGCCATGTGTTTGCCTAGCCGGGCTACAAGACAATTTCCTTCTTGAAAGGTTGGTTCTTTAATTGATTTTAATATTATGTCTTCATCGCAAAAAGTTGTCTCAATGAACCATATGTGTATTGTTACATACACAGTTTAAAAGTACAGAAAACCTATTAAAGATTTCATAAAAGATCATATTTTTCTAACTTTAATCCAAAAATTGTGGATGAATACAAGCCGTGGGTGGATACCTCAAATTGTCTGTAAAATAGGCTGTGGACACTTGAGACAGGTCAGTGGTAAATGAAGCCGTAACTACCTATGACATTCAGAGTGCTTATGCAATGAAAAGATCAAAAAAATCACATCGATGATTGTTACTTCTGCTGTGTTGATATTCGTGGAGTTAACGTTAAAAAAATGGTTTGCCCAGACTTAAAATCGGCTAGAAGACCTTTGCCGTATTCAGAGAAAGTACCTGTCCCAACATTTTGTCCTACCCGTGAACCATCATATGGCGAAATCTTTAATAAAGTGAGTAGCGACAGTGATTTCGAAGGCATAGCGTCTACAGGACCAAAACCTCTTACTCAAGAAGAATTGAATGATTTGATAAGGATTCTTGAGCTACCTAAAGAATCTGCGGAAGTATTGGGTTCCAGATTAAAAGGAAAAACTTGTTGGCGACAGATACAGAAGTGATGTTCTATCGTAAAAGGTAACAAGAGCTGCTACCTTTTTATCATTCGGAAAATTGTATTTTTTCCCTTGTAGGGAACTCCAAGAACTTAGGATGTAATATGTTCATCAAAGTGCACTACCGTCAGAGTCATCTTGATCAATTTCCAGAGAATCTTGAATCCTATAGCGATAACAAGGGAAGTGGTTTCACCAGGACCTAAAAACGATAGAGGAGAGGTACCAAGGCCGTTAGGATTGGTATATGACGGCTGACTACTGCTGGGGGGTATGCAACGTGATTGTCCCAATATACCTAATTCACGAAATTCGTGAAAAATAAAGTTTTTATGAACATGACAAATAAATAAATGCTGTTTTTCGTTGTAGATTTGCTTTTTTAGGGTTCCGTTGCCAAATGGCAAAAAACGGAACCCTTATAGATTCGTCATGTCTGTCTGTCTGTCTGTCCGAGTATGTCACAGCCATTTTTTTCCGAAACTATAAGAGTTTTGCTGTTGAAACTTGGTAAGTAGATGTATTCTGTGAACCGCAATAAGATTTTCACACAAAAATAGAAAAAAAAAAACAATAATATTTGGGGTTCCCCATACATAGAACAGAAATTCAAAAAAAATAAAAAAATTCGTCAAACCCATACGTGTGGGGTATCTATGGATAGGTCTTCAAAAATGATATTGAGGTTTCTAGTATCATTTTTTTCTAAACTGAATAGTTTGCGCGGGAGACACTTCCAAAGTGGTAAAATGTGTGTCACCCCCCCCCGTAACTTCTAAAATAAGGGAATGATAAAACTAAAAAAAATGTATGATGTACATTACTATGTAAACTTCCACCGAAAATTGGTTTGAACGAGATCTAGTGAGTAGTTTTTTTTAATACGTCATAAATCGTAAACCGCAATTTACCTTTCATTCAGTCAACTCAAATATATAAAAAAAAAAAAACATAAACATAAACCTTATGCATAAACCGTGAATACCTGCAGGTTTGTATGGAACCCTCAGTGCGCGAGTCCGACTCGCACTTGGCCGGTTTTTTCTGTACAAGTCATATCTAGAAAACTACACGTCAAGGAAGTCAAAATTTTTAGTATAAATGTAATTAGTACACGGTCCTAAGTTAATAAAAAAATACAATTTCTTGGCACCAAAACTAGTGTTGACCAGTGATATTAGTATAGATGAGAGTTTGTAGAACGTACACAAAAAAAAACATAAAGCTTAAGACTCTTCTGTCATCTTAGTAAGGTCATAATCAGAATGAAATAATATCTTTGGTTAGGTGTCTAATCATAAGAAATCCAGTGTGTGTGTGTGTGTCTGGATTGTAAACATACAATCCACTGATATATTAATTTATGATTGATTGTCATGACATAAAGAGTTGAAATTCGAATTGTATGTATGTATATCAAATAAGAAGTTGGATATGTCGAAGAAGTATGTAAAAAATAATATATAGTCATTTGGGAACAAAAATAAACATTTACATAGTTATTATTATAATATTAACTCAGAGTTAGAAGTTGCACTGATGAAAACCAAAAACTTACCAGCATACCTGGTTTTTGTTTAATGTAATTCCTTACAAAGACACACACATCAATCAGCATGGCGTGACACGGGTTAAACAGATCTTACAAACTTGGACACCGAATTGTTCTGGCCGGAACTCAGTGAACGTGGTTTGATGTTTCTTGGACCCGACAACATTGCGTAATTTCCGGGTTCCCATCATTGTTTATATTAATTGGCATTTCCTGGAACTGAGATAGCTATCTCACAGGTGGGGGCGTTATAACTGAATTGATTGCGTCAGAACTTTCCTTGTTCTGAGTATCGATAGTTACCCGGTACCCAGTATACGTACATCAAAGAGATGTCTGAATTCAGTATTGGATGATTCAGATGTCTATGGCATTGATCTAGATTCTCTTTGTGCAACTTTCTCTGAAGGCCAAAAAAAATCATTAAAATTTTGGTTTGTTCATGCTACGCTGTACAGTTCAGTTCCAAGAAATTCGCATTTTTTTCTAACACAAGTTTCAAAGTAAGTCTGAACATTTTTATTTGTTTTATAATATTATACCTACACAGTATAACACATAAGGCAAAGAAAATAGAGCAGAACCTAATATGACATTCCAGACGTTCGTAGCGTAGGTACAAGAATATATTGTAGGCATCTTCTGAAGGGTTTACAACATACCACCGTCTTATAATGTACTGCGGCTGAAGTTTTCAGTTCTTTTATAGAGATAATGAAGTCTTGTAACTCCATTATTGCCTTTGAGCTAAACTATAAGAAATGCGCCGAGACTGTTGAAACCTTGACAAGAATTACTCCAGATTTTCATTAAATCAAGGGGTCAACATTATGTCAGGGCCGAAGTATTATGATAACGGTCTTAAATTTTATCGGGTAGGTTAGATATTCGGTGGATATGTAACTTCTTATTTTCAAGTCGCTGGCACCTAAGGGCCCAGTAGGCTGCCCTGCACCACTTTCTTCAAGAGTGCACCAATTGTTTTTTAAGCGGCCGGTCCATGTACTTTTATGGACCGGTTTGTCTAGGTATGCAATCGATGGAGTGCTTTAGATCTAAGTAATAGTAGTGTCTACTGTTTTAATAGTAATCGATCGAAATGTGCTGTAGATTTACATTGCTATCCGCTAAAGTTCAACACTTATTCGATAACCTTTGGCACGGAGTCCTACCGGATATTTTCATCTCTCGTAATCAAATTGTCTGCTTCCTTATGGGATTTTGATGAATTCAAGCTTCGAAGGTTTCTGTTTTGTGTTCTTGGCGCGTGGGTGAGCTTTCTGTGAGTGAGTTAGAACTTCGTAAAAATATTACTACGTCAAGAGTAATACGTAATTTAAATACATTTGGATTCGCGTTGATAAAACGAGCTTGTTTTCTCTGCACATTTAATGTGGATTTAATCCACGTTTCACTCGCGTGGGTATGTTTTCTTGCAAAACGAGATCTATATTACGAATAATGTAATGAAAATGAACTCTAAAACACACCTGCTGACACAACAGAGTTGTCGTAAACCTTGATCACCGTCACGTATTGAATATCAAAGCTATCAAACTGAAGTCACTTCATGACTAAACACAGTAAGTAAATTATGCAAGAAACATAAAGTATGATCCTGTAACGAAGAGATCATATGACGTACATAAATTTAGACAGCTTTTCTAGGCAAGTGTTCTTGATCGTCGGCCGATCGTCACTTAGCGTTAAATAAAATATGAAGTTAGTGCCAATGTAAATCGAAAAATAAAATCACTATAAATACCTATTCAACAAAATACGAATTCAATACATTTTAAAGGAAATCCAGTTCAGATGACATTAAAAAGCACGGGAATCGATTGAAAGAAGCAAAGGAGATGGACGTCGCAATTTACAAGAATGTTTATTTGCCAAGTCTGCGTCGGACGCGGAGTAGAGGCTTTAATTAAACGAGCCGCAGCAAGACCAGCTGACTCAAGAGATTATTTTGTAATTTATTTTATTAATATATTTGTATTCAGAAGTGCCGAAACTGTTTCCGCAATTTCGTGGCGTCTGTTTTTGTTTTTGGCGTAAAACTGGATGTGGTAATGTTAGCGTCAGCATGAGAATCACTACTCTTCAATATTCTGCTTATGATGTAATGCGAGTAGCTAGATCAGATTGATGATGATGGCCGTGTTCACTACATCGTTAGAAATTAATTAAAGTAATATGTGCTAGCTTATCGAACAATCTACACGGTCATCAAAGTATATCCTCTAGCGTTGACATCCCAGATTAGTAATCAAATTGTGTTTGATACTAGTACGTCGCATCAGCAAGGCTTCGTTCGGTATGTTGAGGCTTTTGATACACCTCTAAAAACGGTTTCCACATTACCGAATATGTATATTGACGAAAGTCGAAAAGGCAGATACAGTTCTGGCTCCTTCATCAGGAACCAATTCTGCACTTGTCCCTCCTCGATACATGAAACGTTTTCATGTCTTTCAGATTGCCACTCGTCAAGAGTCCATACAAAGGTTGTACGAGGAATTGATTAAACAACCTTTGTTTCCTGGACCTTCATTTTCTGATGAATAGACTGTTGTGTCCCAATTTTTCACGAACGAATGAGAGTATTGTTTTTCGTCGTGCAAATAATTTAGGCATACTCATTAATTCAGTAAGGCTGTAAACACAACGTATTGTTTTTGGGTAGAAAGTTCCATAGTACACTGTGCTAATTTTTGAGATGAGATTTCAGAGCAAAAATGTGAATCCATCACTTTATTATTATACTTTATCTATGTTTTTAATTAAAAAAATCACAAAGATAAAAAGGTCTTTTTGCTGTTGAGCCAGTGCGACTAGTGACTTGTGACTTATATTTTGTATTGTGAAATTATTCAATCTATGGGCTCATCATTACTTGGTACCAAGACGGGATTGATGCCGTTTGGTACAAAAATATGTCTTATTTGTGAATATAGCACTGAATGAATGCCTAATGAAGTCAAATAAAATTACAATCAAGCAATTTAGAGCTTGTAAGAGGTTTCATTATGAACAATGTTCTTGACGATCGGTTTGCTAGTCGCTATCTCCAAGGCGCGAGGCCTTCAGATCCGCTGTGTTATGTTTTCAAAGTACACCTCTGTTTTGTTCCACGGAATAATTAATTCTATTGTTCGAACCACGTTTCTGAGAATGACACAATTTCGTTACCTGTACGGAGTGAAGTCCTCTCACATGGAATTATATAACATAATAAATGGGGCATAATAAATTTAGGATGTGCCGTAACAGGAAACAGGTCGAGAGCTGTGAATAGCAGGGATTTGTTTTAGTGATAATTTGCGAGCTATTCGGGCAATTCGCAAGTATCAGGGTTAGGAGAGCTTCCCGAACGTAGCCGGGATTCAGTGTAGATACAGTTATTATCATAGGCTTTTATGTAATACATACATAATTGATGTTCATTAAACCGTTCATATTGATTCTGTATCTAGTATTCGGTGTTCATTTACATGCCCTTAGGCATCTGGAGTCTATTGGTACATAATTACAAGGGCCATTCATAATTGGTTAATAAGGTATATAGCAACGAAAACGAAATGTTTTCTGCATAAATACACGTTATAGGAAAATACCCATTACAAAAATCTGACAAACAATTAAATGAAACAGAAAGTCGGTCCAGTCGCGTTCAGCTTTCAGAAAGGTTTGATAAAATTGTACATTTTAGTTCAGTTTCATCGCATGAACTCAAACCCAATAATAACTTTAGATGTAATTAAACTTTTATTTGGAACCTATGGGTGTAGGTACATAGGCAACTGTTAGAGAAAATACATACATAAATACATACAATCACGCCTTTTTCCCATGGGGATAGGCAGAAACCACGGAACGCCACCTCCTACGATCTCTAAATACTCTTTTTGCCTCGTTTAGGTTATACAATTGGTCATACACACACGCCGGTTGCGAGTACTACGCACGTGAACTTTCTAAAGAACATCACCTATATGCGCTCCTAGGGCGTCTCCTCCGGGTGTTTTTCGGGGATTTAGAGAAAATACTTTGTGATGAAATCTTAATTTATCCGTTTAAATAATTCAATAATACCTACTTCGTCTTATTGTTTATGTCTTAGTGTATAAGATTCTATACAAAACGGAAACCTACTAAATCTCCCTAAATCCTCGGCCCTTAGTCGCTTCTGACGACACCCATGGCAAGAAATGAGATGGTGGTATTCTTTACATCAGGCACCACACGCAACTACTATTGTTATTACTTGAATATAATTCAAATGAGTCCACAATATTATCGACTATCGAGTAAAATGAAACCAACTCTAATTACTTGACACTCATTCGCCACTACAAAGCGTGCGCGATCATAATGGACTTATAGTATTAATTAAAATCACGCATAGGTAACACGGGTTCAAAACTTAATTACAATCGTTGTATTACGCGTATAATTATGGATTAAAACGGTGTTTCAAACGCATTATTTGGACTAATTGCGGAAAATCGCGATATTGCTTTTGAAATGCACAAAATGTTTTTAGTCATGCTATCAATTCATTAATGCCTAGTTGTTCAATGTTGGACGGTAAAATTGCGGTAGTGTCCTTCCAAGCCTAGTTGCTCTCAGAATCTGTCTTTAATATACCATCGATCGTAATTGGTTTGGTTAGTGTTGGTTGGTTGGTAGCGTTACCCTTACTTCAACGTCTTCGAATGTAAATGATACAAATCCGTCCTTCGACAAGTGTTTACTCTTCAATAAGAATCACTCTGAGTTTTATTGTCGAACATAAACGACTGCAGTCTCTATATTAAAAATGAGAATGCGTTGGTTAAGCTTATCACTACGGAAAAGCTATTACAAATTTAAAAAAAAATGTTGGTAAGGGTCCCAGTCAGGTTCTAACGGAAAGAAAAAATTGAAAAGTTGCCGGTATAACGGAAAAATTCGGAAAAACTGATACTGCGTTTTCTATGGGAACTGTTTATGAATTATTGCAATCTGAACGGGAAAAGGACTGTCGGGTCCGCTAGTCTAGTAATAAAAACCGCAACTTAATTAAAATACTTTTGATGGACCGTCGTAAAATGCGAGGTGTGAATTTTTTACAAAACTCATTTTAACAAAATTAAAGCGGCCGAGCTGAGAGTGGCCCTGGGGGGACAACGCAGCCATCTGGGGAATCCGTCTTAATTTGTTCATTAACCCTTAAACAGAAGGCGACCCATTTACAAAATGTACACTTTTAGCTATAGTTACTACGATTTTCTCAGCTTACGGAATGACTTTTGATGTCCAAAGCCTCTCTGTGATCTTTAATATTTTGCCCTAACTAGCCGAGTAGAGTATAGGTTATAGGTATGATAATAACTCAAGTGCTAAAACATCAAGGTTGGTAGTATCACAAACTTTTCCGTTCTTAAAATAGTATTTTATGAAACAGTAGTTAAGGCTTCCTTAAAGTAAAGAAACCTCGTGATAAACGCATATCATAATCTGGATTATAAGTTGACTATACTTAGTCAATGCCTTTTTTAAGAAAAAAGCTTAAAATTCAAGCTAAGTAGCCTTTATAAACTTTCTTCGCTCCGCTAGTTCTAATTGCAAATTGCAATAGCACACTGGAGACCAGAGGAGTTTGGATTTGAACAACTATAAGTAGGTAGGTACGTCTAGATTTCTTACCCTTCGATTTCTTACCCGAAAACACTTGAGCATTACTTTCAAACTTATCTATCTCGAGCGGTAATAGATTTGCTGTTAAAGAAGCAATATACTTTTTCTTAAGTTGAATCATTTATAATTCAAATACTTGAGTCTAACTTTTTAATTAAAGTATCCGAGTAGCAAACGATGAGAATGACATATTAAATTACAAGATTATTGATTTTACTTAACTCTTCTAGGCCCTCTTTAGTAGTAGTCCTAGTTTTAAATATAGAATATTAGTATTGCGGATGGTTTAGCGATAGTGTAAATAAATAGATTTTGAGATAAATTTCCAAATAATAGAGTTGCTATCCTATTCAGTGTAGGACGGAAGCCTCACCGTTCATCGTAATAGCGCGGTACGTTTAAACAAAGCCCTGCCTAATCAAACCCCAGTAGGCTGTATTGTAGCGCGCGCTGGCCGAGCTGCCGGTGGCCGGGGTCACCTCCCAATATTGTAGGTACTGAGCAGGCGGGATTATGGCGGAGCATCAGACTCCCAGCTTAATGGATTTACTGCTAGTTGCGCCCCGCAAATATACCCCCGGCCCTCCCTGTTCTTACACAAGTGCCGGCGTTTATAATTGTTTACACAAGATTTTACAGTTCCCTAATTAATTTGGCAAAAGCTTTATTAACTGAAATGAATGAACGTGGGTAGGTATTTGAATAATAATAAAGTAAAAGGAAATTCCTAAGCTTGTTATGAAGGGAAAAGCTAGTTTTTTTCCAGGAATTTTGCTCTTTGCTTGTAAAAATAAGATAATAAATTATTTCCACGAGATAAAAGTTATTTTTGTGTTAAAAATAATTTTTGCTTCTATTTGTACCTAAAGTTGAAATTGCATTTTTATAAATGCTTTTATACCTTGAGATATTTTCATCCTAATTAGCCTGTAGCAGTAAATGCTGGAAACAAAATGTTGGTCTTATTAATAAAGTGTTATTCATAAACACATTCTAGCATATATACTTTCTTTGGACCTACTATAAAGTTATAGAAGCCAGAACCCTACTATAGCAAAATGGCCGACTTTCTACAGCAGCTGATTAAAAAGTAAATGACATTCGACTTACAAATATTGTGCCACAACAAATGTCAACTTGGAAGCAATTAGTTGACAACTACAATTTCAAGTTGATTGCCAAAATTAAATATCAATGACATCACCGCGTCAGAAGTGTTGAACCTGTAGACAGTAAAATGTCCACAACACAATCATTTGGTGTGTAGAGAGACATTCTGGTTTGACGATTCGATGTGTTGATCAATTTGTTGGATGTCTTCATTAAAACTGCACTTTAACGAATGAATGTCTTAAACCTTCGATATTTTTTTTAATGAATAAGACCGTGTATGTATATATCTCGGCTACTTACATTTAACTGCTAGCAAACACTCTGCGAATATCCTCGCTCCACCTAGCCTGAAGATGACCTTCCTTACGTTTGCCAATTCGTAGACTCCACTCACATCCAGAATACCTACACTCCAACAGTCATCGGGTGGGTCCGAAGCATAGTAAATAAATAAATAAATACTCAAGAATGAGGGAGGGAGCAAAAATAATGAACTTTCTCAATAAAAAATCTTATAGAGTCTATAAAATGTAACAAAAGGCAGCCTTTTGAGAAAAATCTCTCTGAGCATAAAATGTTTATGGCTTGAATTTATTACATGAAAATATTGCAGCCTTCATAAACCCCGGCTTTAATTTTTAATAGCTATCAGATTTCTGGAATTTTACAAATCCCTATTGTGATGTGCGCGGTTACAACCAATTTTATTTTTTCTAGTTCGTATGACTGGCCATCAACTTTATACTTCATTTTTCGATTTTTGACGTTAACAAACAACTCATTCGATTATTGGAATAAAAGTGAGTTACTGCAAAATATATTCGGAATCATTAATATTCTTTCACATGTTCGAAAAAATTGTCTGCTTAGCAAAGTAAACAACGCCATGAATGTTGTGGAACTGCTAAATTAAAGCGATTCTTACTGATAGTGTATAACGCAATTACCCTCTGTTTCTAACGGGATAACTAAGGTTCATCAATATAAGAGAGAAATTACGCAGACGTTTGAATGAATAATAATTCATTCGAAAGTCTAAGTAATTTAGTGATCACGAACTAAAAACCAATTGAAATCGATTTCCAGGTTCGGAAATAAAATACTTTGCAAAAGATTTACTCTCCGGTGTAATCATTATTTTTCTCGTAGGTATTCTGTTTTAATTTAAGCCAAATTATGCGATTTCGCAACTATTTTTCAATGAGATTTAGCCTTAACATCTTTTATACCATGATGTGATAAAAGCTAAAAACAAAATATAATATTAAACGAGTTAAAGTGGTGAATTTTCATGTTTATTCCGCTACAGTAATAACCATTTCAGTGTGTTATAGAACTTGAACAGGTTGTTTACTAGTTATTTTATAGTTCACTGTTTTTTATACCAAATTATTACTAAACCATTATTCTCGTACCTATATTATTAAAGTCCATGTAAAGGTTAAAGCTGTAAATTTTGATAACACTAAAAACATAACAACACAACATTAATATTTTATTTATTATTTAATATCAATAAAAAGAAAGCGATGAACGTTTGCGTGCGACATTTTGAGGGAATTATGACACAACAAAGAAAGACGTGTCATGTAGGTACGGACTGTACACACTCAGACTTCCAAATCAGAGACACACTCTTATTATTTTTAACCTGGCTTTAAGGTTACTCTGAAAGCTTTAAATAATTAATAATTCCAGTAAAACCTGGGCTGACATTAAAGCTTAGGGAACTGACACGTTTTAGTACTAAAACAATTTTGCTTTAACAATAGCCGGTGTTGTTACGAGCCTCAGTTACGTGATTTTTGTTTAGCGTGTGTTTTGTATTTTCCAATACAATTATTATTGTGTGTATTGGAAAACACACAATACTTCTATCATACATCTACAAAATCTCGATGCCCGCGTTCTTTTGTTTACTTTAATACTACTTTAAACAAAAATAACTATTTATCTTTATTTTCCCTCTGATTTATTAACTTATAATCAGAAGAAAGTATTCAACAGTAAATTGAAACTACAATAAAATAAACGTCGAGAGAAACTATTGGAAGACGTGGCAAAAATATTACTATGAAGACATTCAAGAAACAAAACTCAAACATGTAACAGTATATGACAAGAAATAAAAATTAAAACAGATTCAATACGAAACGATTTTCCTACCCCATCCCAAGGCATGACCCCTGAGACGCCTCAACCAAATACAGATGAAAATAAATACTGACAGAAAGCCACACCACAGACGGTCATTGCAGGTCTAAGACCACAACCCTCCACTCCAAATTCTTTGAAGAAAAATTAAGGAGAAGCCACCTGCATTTTTCTTTATTCGTTGAGAGGTCCTTGGTAACATATATAATCTCAAACAAAAAAATAATGATATTAAAACATCAATAATAATAAACAGATAAATAACTAAGAACTAATTTAAATTAATACAGAATTATGTTATTATAAATGTTTGAATTCTATTTTTTAATTTAAATGAAATCCAATTAACAGTTAAATATCGGTAGCAAATATTAATGAATGTGCAATTATAACAAACTAGCTTTTGCCAGCGCCTTCGCCCACCTGTAATAGATATAAACCTTCATTTTGAATAACTCTGACTATCGATGAAAGCCGCACTAAAATCCGTTGCGTAGTTTAAAAGATGTAAGCGTACAGACGCGGGAAGCGACTTTGTTTAATACAATGTAGAGATACCTGATGTTGATAGTTTTATTGCTTTATGATTTATTTATTCCTAAATAAATGAATAAAACGCAATTAAGAGATATTTAAGTTATTTTAAATGTTTAAATTTGGATTATTTATTAAAATGAAATGCAATGAATGTTAGCAACAAATATTAATGAATGTGTAATTATAACAGGCTCATGATATTAATACTGTAATGTTTATGCTTTGTTTTACTTTCGTTTATTTTGGTTTATTTACTGTATTAAGTTATAATGAAACATTAATTATTAGTGCAATGTAACAAATAAAATGTAATTCATTATATGAAGGAAATAAAAAGCATAAACAATTAAAATAATACAATCTGAAGCACAACTTTTCTTACTACATTTTATAGTTCACGTGGGAAGTTGTAGCAAAATAATTACACCACAAACAAACATACAGCCAACCATCGAAATGTGTGAAACTATGCCTGACATCGTCCGACCTCAAACAATTGTTGTTCACACAAAACCTCTACCGTCCAGGGGGAAACGTGTAGATTTCATATAATGAACAGCAATATCCTTTCATTTCATGTTAATTCTGATACAGTATTCAATAATACTATTCACTGTCAGACGAAGGGTTGGGCAGCCTGTCACTGCCTATTAATAGGGTGCAATGTTTCATTGTTTCCACCAGAACATGAATGCCATCTATTAAAACACCGCATTTATGTCAAGCGTGGGTTCAAGAAGTGTTTCGCCTTAATTGAAACTCAGTTTAAGCTGCCGAGGATAATAAGCCTGATTCTATGTGTGTAATGTGCCGACGACGATGCGGTGAAAGGAATTACTGTCAGTTATTTAGACGTAGGTTTCCATTTGAATTGTTTTGATTCACGTTTATATTGTTTTGTTTCAGGTAAAGTGTACATCTACGCTAGTGTGATCGGTGCGACGATGTGTGAACTGTGAACGTTTAAAACGGAACAGTGTTTTGATTCAAATGAGTGTTTCGTAAAACTGAGTGGTGTTGTGTAGCCATGAGTTTCTTGACATCGTTGGGCCAGTATGTGGCGGGCGTGGCGGATAGCGTGGCCGGGCTGGCGTTGTCACCACGCCGCGTGCCCCCCTCCCGCCACCGGTCCGCTGAGGAGTCGCAGGCGCACCCGCCGCCGCAACCATCCACTGCGACCATGAGAGGTAAGAAAACACCCGTTTCCTAACCTCCTTTTAAATTTATAAAGATTCTCAAGTTATAAGACGAATTTTAAGTTGAATGCCACTTCAGATTCCGTGAATTGTTAGCCAAGTTAAAGAGTAAGGTAATTTTTAATATCTAAGGGTAAGTGAAAACCAATATGTTACTTAAATAGACTCGCGGACAAATAATACGGGTCAGTACAAAGAATAGAAACAAATACTTAATATAATAGAGACGATGATGACGATACGAAATAACTTAAAATAATAGAGCTAACGGCATGAATGGAACTGTAGATTGAAGATAGTTTACTAGTTGCCGATACGCGGTCTCTACTCCAGGACTCGTCTGCTCCATCGGCCATCGGTCCTTCGACAAACATGGCCACCACACTGCCACTTCAGCCTGCTTACTCTGTAAGCTATGTCGGTAACTCCAGTTCTTTTCAGGATAACTTCGTTTCTGATCTTATCCATCAAAGAAACTCCGAGCATAGCCCGCTCTAGAGCGCGCTGAGCGACCTTAAATTTGTAGACCAGCCCAACCGTCAGTGTCCACGTTTCGGCAGCGTATATCATGACGGGCAGGATGCACTGGTTGAAGATCTTGGTCTTCAAAGATGTCGGTATCGGCGACGAGCACACTTGACGAAGTTTTCCAAACGCTGCCCAACCCAACTGGATCCTCATGTCGGCTTCTTTCTCGAAGTTGTGTCTACCAAGCTGTATGACTTGCCCAAGATAGACATACTCCTTCACAACCTCGAGACGCGACCCTTCTATGCGGATTGGACTCGGCAAGACATGCGAATTGTACATGACTTTCGTCTTATCCAAGTTCATGCCGAGGCCTACCCGCCGTGAGGCTCCGTTACACTAGTTAGCACCCAATTTTCTATCAGCACTAACTCCGTGCAACTCTGAAGAGATTCCAGCTCAAACCATAATAGATCCACCGTCGAACGTTTTCCTAAAAACACGCTGGAATAAAATATTAACATGCATACAACATAAATGTGGATTCTTCAAAAGCTTTACTACATGTGCGTGTTTGCCAGCGTAACTTAATCTTGCTATAAAATATTCTTTTCCGAGTTTTGGCCCATTGGCCGGTTTATATGAAGTCAAAGGAGGAGGGTAAAGATTAGAACATTTTTCGCCTATCATAGTCATGAACATTCAAAGTATTTATTGACGTCATGTTATTGTGTTTATGTGAAGTTTAGGTATCGACCTTTAAATCTATTCTAAAATAGTAAGAAAAAAAATAGCAAGACTTATAAAAAAATCATCAAACTTGGCAAATTCGTTGAAGTTTTGTTATTTTAAGCACTTTTTCTAGTTAAAAATCTTTACCCTCCTCCTTTGCTTCAAGGAGCCACCGACTTAGAATCCGTTTGCTAACGTCGTGTCTACGGATCTCCCGAAATTGATTTGTTGCTTCAACTGCGTTTTTGTTATTACGGATTCGGAGCATGTTCGTATCAATAAATCGATCCTCTCGAGCTGTAGTACATCTCAGTCTGCCGGTTCGTGGTCTTCTTATTTTCTGCCCATTTTGTTGGAAACGTAGGATGCTGGCTCTTACAACGTTTCCGAGAACCTGGCACTGTAAAAATTGACACGTATATTGTTCTTGCTGTACTACGCTGACTTCTACCTTCTTCTAACATAGTGATTATAAATGCTCATTCTTATGGTGTTAGCGACTTGATAGTAATTCAATAATGATGGTGAAAGACGCCAATGACCGCCTTTTATCATTTTCATTATTCGAGGTTTTAAAATAATAACTTTATTAATAATGTGGTAGATCATTTTAACTTTTATTTCATACGATATTAAAATTCGCCGTAATATAAAGTTAGTTTCATGCATTTATTCATATTAATTTGCAAGTTACAGGGAAATTCTTAATCGACCCGTATTATTTAACCCCTTACCGCATGAATTATCAATGAGGTGGAATAAAAAATTGTTTTTTGTTAAATAGTATTTAATTGGGTCTACATAATAAGATCATAGTGAAAAAAATAATTCTGGACTTATATATTAGAAATTATTATATGACGCCATATATGGCTTCGCATGCGTTATAGACATCTAATGCGAATCCATATATGGCTTCGTATGTGTTAAAGAAAAATATTAACTATATTTCGTGAAACTCTTTAAAACAATTGCGTTTGTCGTTATAACATAAATAAATATTACATTTTTCACATTTACTAAAAGAACGATATTTTGAACAATACTGACATATCTGTCGCATGTTTTTCTTCCAAATGGGAAAGTGATTTATTTTATCAGAGCGTACGGAATACAAAGGAAGGTTTTGGTGTCTGGCAGGAGTCTTTCTAGGCTTTTTTGTAGCCACTGGGGAATCAGGTAAGCTGGGAGTGCCTCCTCGACTCGATATCGGAGTTCCGAGGATGCTAGAAGGACGACCACGTTTTTTTGGTATTGAAGCTTTTTCTGCTTTACGCAAGTGTTCAGAAACTGCGAGTTTGAAATCAAACAAAGTCATGTATTGGTCGGAATTGATTCGGCGCCAAAGCAACCATGCATTGACAATGCACAAGTCTACCATATGGAAAAAAATTCTTTTATACCACTGGCGAGAGCGCAAATGGATTCTATAATAACCAAGCATTGAATCAAGTAAGTCAACCCCACCCATATGCTGATTATAAACGTCCACGGCTTGGGGAGACGTTATATCTTTATATATTTTTTCTTGTCGAACATAGTGACGTTTGGTTGTTATCGGCTCGCTTCCCACATATGCTGAAAGTAAATTGACAGTCTTGTTATCAAACCAGGAAACTAAACTTAGCTTCACACCATCTATGACTGACACCTTTTCTTCCATGCTCCCTCGTCCTCGTTTTTTCAATTCCTTTTCAGAAGGCATATTTGAATTTGGCACACGGTTGAGCCTCACAGTTCCTAAAGGCAGTAATCCACTTTTATACAGATAAACTTGTAGTCGCGGGCTATTGAACCAGTTATCAAAGCAAATCTTAAAGTTTTGATGTCGAGGAACCGTAGAAGTCAATCTGGTGACCACATTTGAACTGACACCAAGATCAGGCGCATCTGATGGATATGAATTGCTTTGCTCACCAGCAAAAATGTCAAAGTCATAGCTAAAACCTGATACCCCGCTTATGACGTGATTTTTGTAACCCCATTTATTTGGTTTTGCGGGATTATACTGCTTCAATTCGTGACGGCATTTAGTGGGAATAATTTGCTCGTCCACGGCTAGAAACTCTTCTTTGGGAACTAATATCAAGCGTTCACGAATCTTATCTAGTAACGGCCGGATTTTGAACAATTTGTCATGTCCTTCTTTATCACGAGGTATGAAGTTGTTGTTATTATTGAAATGTAAAAATCTTTTAATAGTTTCGAACCTATTGCACGTCATTATTTCGTAAATCTGCGACTGGCCTACATGTTTCGACCAGTACATCCTCGCAGCCGGTAGTTTGATACACGACATGAAGATCACGATGCCAATAATTTTTTCTATTTCTTCTTTCGTAATTCCTGCTGGTCTATTTAAATTATCTTGAATAGATTTTAGGTTAGATTGCTTAGTAATAAAATCCATAATTTCAGACGTGAATAAAAAATTAAATACCTCTGCTGGTGTGTCTAGTTTTTTTATTACATCCGGTAATTCTGAATTACCTTTGTTATTAAAACGGGAGTCAGGTGTTGTAGGCGGGGGTGACGGTGTTCCCTTGACGAAAGAGTGAAATTAAACCAGTCAGAATGTCGCAATCTTTGCTTATATTTGTACACAGAAATGATATAGAAAATTACAGAGAAATCACACACATAAAATGGTTATAAGAAACAGTAGATACACAGCACACAATATAAAATACAGTCAGAATAAGTAGTACACACAATTAAATCCTAGCTACACATTACTGAAGACTGGCTAACTAGTTATAGGGTACATCGCGACTAAGCAGTGGACAGCGTAGCCACTTACTTCACAAACACTACGTGTTAACTTGATGATTCGTGTAAAAATGTATAAAGACTAAACTAAAAATAGGCACTCGGCCCTTATATAGGTTTTACAGCATAGTGCAAGTGTCCTACGCACTTCCTTACTTCCCGGGCGCTCCGCCAATTACAAATGCTAAAAATGGACTTTCCCAAAGGAGCAGGTCTCGACCTGTCGAGAATTCGAAAACACGTGTAAGGAAGTTCAAGGCTCCTAGTTTCTTATTGGATTAACAAATAGACGTCGTCCTATTGGAGCATACATTCTTGCACCATGATTACTGAACTACACGTTTAATGGTTAGGCATTTACAATTAAAGTATCCAAACGGTAATTAGTCTTAAGTAAACAATGACATCGGCATTACAGTCTAATTAGATTCTAACAGGTTGTTCCTACAAGCTATTTTGCATTCAACAGGCTAAAACATAAGTCAATACATTGTTATTACTAATATTCTATGGTATACAAGTCAGTATTGTCTTAGATATCTATTACTGGTTACGAAAGAACATTTAGGTATTTATTTAGGTATTTTACATGGGCTATGACTTAGTTACCTTTTACATTAGAGTGGAAATATTGGTGTCAATGGATAGCTAGTTTCATTGGGCTTTGCCCACAACAACAATGAAAGAATAACATTAACTATAGCTTGTTTTATTGGGCTTCGCCTACATTCCACCCCCTGTAACAGGGTTCAACCGACTTACAACTCTTGGTCTGTGGGAAGTACAATAATCTTCGCTACGGGTCGACGTAGGACCCCATTTACAGTCTTAACATCTACTACACGGACGATACCATCGTTGCCGTGATACACATCCTTGATGAGGCCTTTGGTCCACGCACTTCGCGGTCTATTGTTGTCTAGGATCACTACAACATCACTGACACGTACGTTCGGCACACTGTTCGACCACTTTTCCCGACGTTGGAGCGTAGGCAGGTACTCTCGCAGCCAGCGCCGCCAGAACATGTCGGCGAGCGCGTTCACGCGCCGCCACTGCCGGCGAGAGTCGATGTCTCCGGCGTCGCTCGATGCAAACGGAGTACTCCCGGACGCAGTGCCCAGGAGTAGATGGTTCGGCGTCAGGACCACAGGCTGGTCGTGGTCGTCGTTCACGTAGCTTAGTGGCCGGCTGTTTATGATCAGCTCGGCTTCAGTGAGGAGGGTGTAGAGGACCTCCTCACGAGGGGCACGCTCCTTGAGCGTACTGCGAAGTGCGTTTTTTACGGATCTCACCAGGCGTTCCCAGCAGCCACCCATGTGTGGGGCCGCCGGGGGATTGAAGTGCCACTCGATGCCACGGTGAATGGCCTCGGCCCTTATCTGACCTTGGTTAAGATCTTTCAGGGCGGCTCGAAGCTCGGTATTGGCCCCGATGAAATTGGTACCCTGGTCAGAGTACAGATGCGCCGGTTGCCCGCGGCGCGCTATGAGGCGCCGCAAGGCTAGTATGGCGGAGTCGGCGCTAAGGGAAGCGGCCAACTCAAGGTGGACGGCGCGCGTAGTGAGGCAGGTGAATAGGGCACCCCACCTCTTCTCGCGCCGTCGTCCGATTGCGACCTCCATCGGGCCGAAGTAGTCCACCCCCACTCGCACAAAGGCTCGTCTTGATGGTTCAAGCCTTGCGAGCGGCAGGTCGCCCATCTTCGGTGGCGCGGGCTTGGCTCGGCAGACGCGACAGAGTTGGCAGTTCGCAACCACTGTCTTTACTGAGGTTCTGATTTTAGTGACCCAGTATTTTTCCCGCAGATTGTTGACGACTGTCTCGTGGTTGGCGTGTAAAGCCAACGCGTGGTAGTGGGCGATTAGCTTTCTCGTCAGAGGATGGCGGCCCTCCAGGATAATAGGGTGCCGCTCGCCGAACGTGAGCACCTCACAGGCACTCAGACGCCCTCTCACTCGTAGCAACCCGTCGTCGGCTATCATGGGGTCGAGAGCTTTGATGCTGCTGCTGCTGGGAACGGGCAGGCCTTTTAAGATGGTGGCCCGCTCGTTGTTGAAGCTTTCCTCTTGACACAGCCTCACCAGGCTGTTGTGAGCAGCTTCTAGGTCTTGACTGCACAGCTCTGTGGTCGTCCGACGTTTGCGACATCGGTCGCTGAAGATGAGCACCCGCGCCATGACGCGCTGAATGCGTGACCATGATGAGTAGCGCTCGTACTTTAGGAGTGGCGCCATCGGTGCTGCTGCGGCGTGGACCCGCTGGATGCGCTCAAGGTCCGCCTCCGACGCCTCAGCCTCGGAACACGCAGGCCACAGCTCCTGTGGATCACATAGAAACGAGGGGCCCGAGAGCCACTCTGCGTGGTCATCGGGCCAGCACAACCTGGTGGCCTTATCAGCTGGGTTATCCTGTGAGGGTACCCAGCGCCAGTTGCCTCTGTCTGACAGCCTATCTATTTCGGCTAATCTGTGTGAGACGAATCGTTGAAATTCCTGTGCATCGGAATTTATCCATTTTAGTACAGTTTTGCTGTCGGTCCACAGGAATTTCCGATCGATTCGTATACCTAGCTCTTTGTGGGCGGTGTCTGCTAAACGACAGGCTAACACTGCTGCTTGTAACTCTAGCCTGGGAATGGATATTACTTTTTGTGGAGCTACTCGCGCTTTCCCTAGTACCATAACCGCTTCCCTCCTACCTTCAGAGTTAGAGCCCACTAGGTATACTACCGCGGCGTAAGCCAGCTCGCTGGCGTCCCCGAACGCGTGTAACTCTAAGTTATCGAGTTTTAACCCGTACCACCGCGGTATTTTTAAATTATCTAATCGATATAAATTATGCAGCCAATTAAACCACACTTTGGCGTCTTTATCTTTTAAGGGCTCGTCCCATTGGATTCCCGACTTCCATATTCGTTGCATTAGTATGCGTGATTGAATTACACATGGATATAGAAAACCTAGTGGGTCGTAAATCGACATTATCATACTAAGAAATTGTCTCTTAGTGGGCACTAGACTACCGTTTATGATTTCAGGCGGTAGTCTTTTAAATGACAGATCAAAACCTAACTCGTCGTCTTTAGGTGACCATATTAAACCTAGGGTCCTCTCTACTGAGCCTGTTCCCTTCTCAAGGGCTACCTTATCAGGCATTTCTATTTTCAGCTTTTCCCTTAGCTCCGATGAGTTAGTGACCCACCCCCGGATTATGAATCCACCGGATGCATGTATTCTGGTCACTTCCTCTATTAACGTGTTAGCCTTCTCCTCGGTCCAAGCACTATCTAGATAGTCGTCCATATAGTGCCTAGATTTAATGGCTTCCACAGCTTCGGGATAAACGTCAATGAATTCATCGGCATTTTTATTGAGTATGTATATTGCCGTAGTAGGGGACGAGGCTGCACCAAATATCATGGAATTCATCGCATACGTATCTGGTTCTTTATGGTGATCCGCGCCTCTCCATAAGAATAATTGCGCGCCTTGATCTTGTGCCCTAATTTTTACCCTTAAAAACATGTCAGCGATATCCCCTGAAAATGCGACGGGGCCTATTCTGAACTTAATTAATATGCCGAGCAAGGAATTCAACAAGTCAGGTCCGGTTAGTAGGTTGTCATTTAAACACGTTCCGTGAGACGTGGCAGCTGCGTCGAACACTAGACGCAGCTTGCCCGGTTTGTTCGGGTTAACGACCCCGAAATGCGGTAAATACCAAATAGGTGATGTGTCTATGTTAACGTTCACTTTGCGCGCGTAACCTTCCTCTACTAACCTACTTATTTGAGTTGAATATGCCTCAGCGAAACTAGCGTCCTTACGCATACGTTTCTCAATGCCGTACAGCCGTTGCCTAGCCTGATTGTAATTATCAGGCAACTGAATATTGTCATGTTTCCATAACAAACCGACCTCCCATTGTGACTGGTCGGGGGTACGATGGCTAGTGCTGTCTAACACGGCTAATGCCCTTTCGACATCTTTATGTTTCCTTAAATTATCTGAAATGCCTATAGCTTCTAGCTCAAACTGTGATTTTACTAAATTATGCAAATCAGGTAGGGAAACGGTCATGCAATTAACACATTCTTTACTATTATTATTATTAAATGGTCCATGTATGACCCAACCTAACTTAGTGAGTGAGGCAACTGGCTTACCGGATTTTCCTTGGCGGATGTCCTGACTGACGAGCAGCTCCCAGTTGTCCTGTCCGAGCAGCAGCAGCGGTTCGGCTCCCCTCATCTCTACGCAGCCCAAGTCGCGTAGGTGCGCGTTGTCGTCGATCACTGCGGTGGACACTGTCTGCGTGGGCAGTTTAATGTCTACTATTGTCCGACACGTAATGTTATGACACTGACCGTTAGGCCCTTTAACGCGCACTTGTACCACTCGCGACGTTGAGTCTGTTACTCCGTAGCCACCCGCGGTTTTTAGCGAGAGGGGAACACACGGACCCACTAAGTCGGTGGCGAGTGAGCTGTCGATGAGTGACACGGTCGCACCATCGTCCAGTAGCGCGTAACACTGCTTATCACTATTGACCGTCACTGGAATGATTTTTAGTAGGGCCGTAGCTCGCCACTCGCCTATATTAGTGACGCTTTCCGTCTTATTTTCTGCTGGAATAGCCGTATTTTCTTTTTCTTTCGGCTGCTTATCCGCGTGTAACAGCAGGTGATGTCCGAACCCGCACTTCTTACATCTGTTCGCACGGCAGAACCTCTTGGGATGTTTACTCACGAGACATTTGAAACATGTGTTCTTTTCCTTTATCGTGTCCCAACGCTGTTGAACGGTAAGCTTCTTGAACTGGTCACATTCTTCTATTCTGTGCTTTCGTTGACATATAACGCATTCTTCAGGAGCGGTAGACTCGTCGCTCTGCGTGTTCACTCGTTGTGTCAACGGAGGCCTGCTGGCGGCCGAGCGCGCGGCGTTGGCTGGTCGGGACTGACCGGTCCCGCCGTACTTCTGCTGTTGCTTGGCAGGGGGCTTTGATGGGCTGGACTCAAACATGCACGCCTGAGTGTAGTACGACGTTGAGCGTGTCAAGTGTATTAAAAAGTGTGATAATATTTCCAAGTTCGGAGACACTCTTAAGTCCACCCCCTGTGTGTTGTCCAGGCCCATTGCGAAGTCACCGTATTGCGCACGTTGTACAGGTGTCAGCGTGCTCAGCAGGTCACTCACCAGCTGTGGATTGTTTATGTAACCATCCGCCCGAATATTTTTGAGTAACGAAACACAATTTCTAACAGTTGACGAGAATTTTCTTAATTCGCGCCCACTTTCCGTTACTCTAGGTAATTCTCTGACCTTTTGTATGGCGTACTGTAGCACTAAGGTCGGGTGACCGAACTCATCCTCTAGCGCGCGCATTATCTCGGACGGATCAGTTGATGATCGTAATAAGTCCTCCACTGATATTTTTGCGTTGCCTTGTAACGAGGTTTTTAGTCGTGCTAAGTTTTCGTGAGCCTTGAAATTATACATCTGTGATGTGTCCCAGTACATGTTCCGATATGATATCCAGTCGGCTGGGTCACCGTTGAAATATGGCAATTCATATGCCTGTCTTGGTACCGGTCGCGGTGGTCGTGCCATGTTCGTGATAGCCTCTGCCAGTCTGTCTATCTTCCGGTCTCTGTCCCCTGACGATTCTCTCCGCCTTTCTCTTTCATCCGCTCCGTACTGCATCTGCCGCCGTGTATCCGACTCGAGCGTAGCTGCTACTCGAGGTACACTTGCGACCGGAGTGGTAAAGGCGGTAAAACGGCTAGGTAACCGGAACCTCACACCATCTGACGTTTCTGGCATGTACCTGGGCGTAATTGGTGCCGTTATGTTAGGTAACGGTACAGACGCGGATGCCCTAGGTACTTGAGACTGATCTAGATCACACGGCACTGACGAACCACGGTGGTTATTCACAAGATTCACTCTACTTACGGTTTCATCACGGGACTCAGATGTTTCACGGGGGGCAGCCCTTTCAACGGGTGCGCCTGACACAGCCGGCGTCCCCAATACTTCTATCAATTGGGGGACTTGGGGCGTAGTTTTCACCCACTTTTCGACGCGCTGTGTCGTACTCCCATCTGAGTTTGAATCATCGCTTTCAGCGGCCGCCTCTATCTCAGCTATTTCTGCCTCCATCCTTTTCTTAACAAGGTTTTCCTTGTCTTTGACCAGGTTCTCTTTTAACTGCACTAACTCGCGCTCCGCTTCGTACTCGATTCGTTTACGTAAATAATCGACGCTCCTGTGGCTATTTCTTGACGATATTTTGCTGCGCGGCGAGGTGTGGCGACCCTTGGTCGCTGCCTGCCCCCCGTGCGCTCTCTCTGACGTCAATTTGCTGTGGTCGATTAATCGGCCACCTGTGAGCGGAATATTACGAGCGGACGTCGATGCCCATGTCGGTGCTACGGACGGAGAACCTGGAGCCCTCTCGGATGGTAGGCCTGAGTCAGAGACGATGTCCTCTGCTTGTCGCGTACACATTTCTTCTGCCAGTCTTCGTAGCTTGCTGCGTGTAGTGATTTCACTTCTGTGACTCATGATTCTGACTGGTTCACTCTATTCTAATTGAACCTGATCCGGCTCGCAAGGACCAAAATGTTATTAAAACGGGAGTCAGGTGTTGTAGGCGGGGGTGACGGTGTTCCCTTGACGAAAGAGTGAAATTAAACCAGTCAGAATGTCGCAATCTTTGCTTATATTTGTACACAGAAATGATATAGAAAATTACAGAGAAATCACACACATAAAATGGTTATAAGAAACAGTAGATACACAGCACACAATATAAAATACAGTCAGAATAAGTAGTACACACAATTAAATCCTAGCTACACATTACTGAAGACTGGCTAACTAGTTATAGGGTACATCGCGACTAAGCAGTGGACAGCGTAGCCACTTACTTCACAAACACTACGTGTTAACTTGATGATTCGTGTAAAAATGTATAAAGACTAAACTAAAAATAGGCACTCGGCCCTTATATAGGTTTTACAGCATAGTGCAAGTGTCCTACGCACTTCCTTACTTCCCGGGCGCTCCGCCAATTACAAATGCTAAAAATGGACTTTCCCAAAGGAGCAGGTCTCGACCTGTCGAGAATTCGAAAACACGTGTAAGGAAGTTCAAGGCTCCTAGTTTCTTATTGGATTAACAAATAGACGTCGTCCTATTGGAGCATACATTCTTGCACCATGATTACTGAACTACACGTTTAATGGTTAGGCATTTACAATTAAAGTATCCAAACGGTAATTAGTCTTAAGTAAACAATGACATCGGCATTACAGTCTAATTAGATTCTAACAGGTTGTTCCTACAAGCTATTTTGCATTCAACAGGCTAAAACATAAGTCAATACATTGTTATTACTAATATTCTATGGTATACAAGTCAGTATTGTCTTAGATATCTATTACTGGTTACGAAAGAACATTTAGGTATTTATTTAGGTATTTTACATGGGCTATGACTTAGTTACCTTTTACATTAGAGTGGAAATATTGGTGTCAATGGATAGCTAGTTTCATTGGGCTTTGCCCACAACAACAATGAAAGAATAACATTAACTATAGCTTGTTTTATTGGGCTTCGCCTACAACCTTTAAATTCAAAATTAGTTTTGTCGTAAGCTGACATTTTCCTTTTTTTCCAAATAACCCGGTCCTTTTTAACCTTTTTTCCCTTAGCTTTCGATGTAGATGCAGCCTGTAAGTTAGCCAATGGCACATCATCATCGTCTGAGAAATCGGATTCAGACTCAGCAATAATAATACGTCTTTTTTGAGGTTGGCGAATGCAGTTAGGTTCAAAATCATCATCACTGTTAGAAGAAATATCATCATCGCTCAAGCTGCCATCACCAGGAATAATATTTGCATGCTTGGAGGTTCCATAGAAGCGTGAATAATCCATTTCTGGAATAAGCAAAAAGAAACCCTGAACGCATACGAAGCCTATGACAGCAGTAATATAACAGCAGTATTTTTTACTCTTACGCATACGAAGCCAAATATGGCAGATTGGAAAAAACAACGAAAATATATGAAATCAGCCAGATATTAAAAAAAAACAAACTATTATCGTATTTTAAAGGGTATAAAGCATACAGTTATATTTTTATTCAGTCGTTTACTAACCGTTTTGTATTTTATTTTGAATCCCAAAAGTTGCACTCTTTTCTCTGACTACAGCCGATCACACGCGTCGCAGATAACCTCAAATATCCTTGACAGATGACATTAGCTATAGACAAATTATTTACATTCCTTTTCACGGTAAATTTCTTCTTCTAATTTAAGTTTTTTTTTATAGATTGATTTATTCTGTAAGCTAAGAAAAAATCATAAACTTTTGTGTCCACATATGGCTTGGTATGCGGTAAGGGGTTAACTGTGAGTGTATATAAATAGTCAAAAGGAGATACATATATGGATACAAATATCTATGTATTATTTCTAATTAGCTTCTGCCCGCGACTTCGTCCGCGTTAAATTTCTTGTTTTCCCGACCCTTTCCGTCGCGTAGGCTCGCTCGCGTAGGCCGTCAGATGCAAGCAAGTACCTACTAGGTATTATATTATACTAGCTTCAGCCCGCGACTACGTCCGCGTTAAATTTCTTGTTCCCCCGACCCTTCCCGTCGCGACGAATCGCCTACCCGTGTGATTTTCCGTTCCGTTTTTGCAACATTTTTCATTACTGTTCCGCTCCTCTTAGTTGTAGCGTGATGCTGTATAGCCTTCCTCGATAAATAGGGTACCCAACGAAAAAAATTTTTCAATTCAGACCAGTAGTTTCTGAGATTAGCGCGTTCAAACAAATAAACAAACAAACTCTTCAGCTTTATAATATTAGTATAGATAGACAGCAAAAAGTCGACTAGTAGCAATATTCGCTAAAAAAATCGATTTTATTATGTTGAACTAAGTACGTTTACCAGAATAGTTACACCGCACATACACTATACTATACAGGGTTGCAACCATAAACAATCATAAGGTCCTCCCGAAACGGTCATTTGCGAACATTGGTCGTCCACAAAGTGCAATAGAAGCAATTGATACACACAGTTTAGACATTGAATGAGGCGAGCGCAAAAGATAAATCTTTAATTGGAGCTTCATTGGTCCAACAGTTTAAATATTCAATCACGTAAACATTGACAACTTCAATTGATGGTTTCGGGGACCCTTAACACAGGTCTAGTAACTTGCTATAATCCACCGAGTATTTAATTTGTTTTCAAAATCTCCGACTGTTTAAAGAAATATACATATCTGTACTTACTAGAGAAGAGAAAATGTGGAAAGCTGCTACTAAATCAACCGTAGGTTGAGTATCATCAGCTTCCACAATCGCCTTTAGTTCGTCATTGCCGACCAAAGTTTTCGGATAACCACGTGGTTCATTTTTCAGGTCGAAATTTCAAGAACGGAAGCGGACAAACCACCGACAAACCACTTAAAGTTTGTGCGTTTGTTTGTAGTGTTCGCTCCGTAAAAGTCTTTGATATTGCGTGCCGCTTTTGCCGCGTTGCTGCCAAGTTACTCATATTGTATAATTTCTCGAATGTTTTATGTACCTATGGCGAAAAAGATTCAAATGGGATGAAACATAACGCTAATCATAACATAACGATAAGAAACAAATGATAAATTTTGAGAAAGACTTCTATATTTTAAAATAAAATTTATTTGAAATTCGAAGTCTTAGCCAAACAACAATTATTTTCATTTGAAATGGCCAGTACTGCAGAACGGCAATATCATAGGTATAGACCTATCATTTATGTACACCACAAACCAAACTCTACGTGCATGTATTATCAGTAAAATTGTATGAAAAAAATACTAAACAGTTTTTATTCAATTTCTACTTTTATTATACGTTACGGGTTTCACAATTTGACATCTCTTTAGACATCTGCGAGTCTCTGTCTAAATATAAGAATTGTTAGTAGATTTAATTTAATTTAAGTGTCTCAAAGTGTTATATTTTGTTATTTTTATTGCATGTCCCTTAATCATTTATAAACTGTTACCAAATACTACCTATAAAATTTAACTTTGTTAGCTTAGTTGTTAATTCTATTGTGCATGCTGTGGTCTCCTATAAGTGAAGGAGTACACCTACTTAATGGCTGATGTTTCCCTTTATTTATGTGTCAATCTATTGTCTACATCTTTTGTTGGAGATCTTAAATAAATAAATTAAATAAAATCGTTCACGACCGCGAGATTCGCAGTCTCAGGGAATATTTCCTTCAAACTGACGTGAGGATGCACCGAGATATGGTCGCAGTAGACAAGAGCTTCACCTGTTCTTCTTGGCGAAAGAGAACTGGTGCAAATCTTTATTACTAGATACTAACGATCGCAAGGAAGTATGGCAAGGAAAAGAGCTTCATGGATGGTTAAGCTGGGTTGCCTGGGCATTTATGGCCAGGAGGGTCCTCTCTGAGCCCTGACCACCGGCAGGTTGAACCCGGTTCTTGTTGCCTAATGCCAACACAAGTAAAAAGTATTCAAATACTTCTAGCAAAGTATTTTTATATTTTAAAATGTTTTTGTAAATGTTTTGTAAAAATGTATCTTATTTGTAAAAAGATTAATAAATGAAAATAATAATTTATCATACAACATGATCCACTTTGTTACTAAAAAATAGTGCCTAAAACTATTTTGGTTCACACATAATTGCATGGACACTCTGTGCAGCAGAGACGCCGCTTTCTTGCGTAGAATAGAATGGCCGCAAAAGCATCTGTGCGTGCCTCCATGAACATTCAGGACGCGCTGCAAAACAGAGGGAGTCCCAGTAGCATCCTGAATGCGTCATTGTATTGAACCCGCAGAGCATTAGCCCTTTGCGTATATGCTGTACACAGGCTGCTGGAGTAAAACGTCTGCCAATAGAATTGTCAAAACTGCCAAAAGGGAGACAAAGTACCAAACCTGTTTAAAATACAGCAGGAATATTCATATATCCATTAGATTTGTGGTAACTGTAATGGACATGAATTTCGACGAATGAAAAGTAATACTTTTGGTTAAATTTAATTTAATTATTTACCACATAGCCCATTATTGCCATTTTTATTGATTCATGGTTGGATGTTTCATAAAATTATTCCTCTGCTGTTTTTAAGTCATATGCTATAATGCACTGGATATTTTATCAAGCCGCAGGTTGGTTTACTCCAAACTTTCAAAACAGAAGCCGTCTTAGAAGCTAACGAATTCTTAAAGACTTCAAAGTTGTTATGTGCCAGATTTTGAAGTGTGTCGTTTCACAAATTTCTCTCGGCAGGCCTCTAACTTTGGAAGAAAATGTTCAAACTTAGTCAAATTAAAAATTGTAAGCACTTAAGCGTTGATTTAACATAGACTTATTAATTAAAAAAACTTAGCCGAAAATCGAGCTTTAGATAAATCGTATTGTTCGATCGGAAGACATATTGGTTCCCGTGGTCCCCGACGTAGGTGTGGGATGGAACACCGGGGTGGTTTTAGTCAGTAAGAGTCTGACAGACCCCTCCGCCCACCCCAGGGCGGAGGACATCCATGAGGATTTCCACCTCGTAATCAAAAAAAAAAAAAAAAGGCCTATGCGGCTATCCGCTTTTGCATAAAAAGTCTTATCAGTATTTTCAGTACAGCAGCTGCTGTTTAACTTGCAGCAAAATATCAAAAAAATCGAGCACCTTTAATTACTTTTTAACCGACTACGGCATAGGGAGGTTACAAATTAAACTAGTTAAACATTTAAAGTGTTCTTTGAAGCGTTTTTGATCTTTCCATGTCAGCCCAAGCTATACTAATGTTTTGTTCTTTTGTAGGATTCCCTCGAGTTGTGCCAACGGAGGGAGCATCAGCGCTGAGCGCCCGGCGCCGCACCTTGGACTGCTTGGCGCCGGCGCCACCACCACGCCGCGGAGGCTCACTGCGCGTGCCTCGCAACCAGCAGCCTCCAGAAAAACCCACCATGGCTTTCTGCAAGAGGCGACTCTCTTGGCCTGAGGTTGATAACTCCGTCAATTCAGGGTAAGCAACTCTTACTATTATATTTTCAAATTTTCGTGAAGAATTCCAAAACAAGACTAATACTTACCTATTCCCTTTAATTCGCCAAAACTACGGGTTTTATTTGGTGCCTCTCAAGCCGACAAAGGCTATCAAGAGAAATAATAATATTGGGGAAATCACAGGCTCTCGAAGGATATTAACGTGTTCCTATGGAAAGGGGAATTGCAAATTAGCGGTAACTCCTTACGGCCCTGAGACGAAACATGTCAGGAATAGAGATTAGTGGTCCCCTAAAACAAATACTTAAGAACGAACGGTTGTCGGCCAAATAGTTTTTATGTTTGTTACACGTGAATGAATTTTAGATTAAGCTGATTTTACACGTATAGTCAAATGATGTCCAACTAAACACTCATATACGATTTTCTTATGCTCGTAATTCAAAGGTTTACAGCATATTCACCGATATGACACTCGCAATAATTCTTACCTAATCTTAAGAAATTCATTGTAATAAATAAGATGTGAGAGATGTGACGTCGTTAAATGAATCGATTTACCAGCAGGAGCTCCATTTGGGAGAATAGAAAACTTGATTAAACCAGCGGGTGGCTTATTTATGCTGCCACTTGAAATGAAATGTAATCATTTTGTACCTTTACAGAAAGAGTTCACGAGATCAGATGCGCATTATTTATCTGTATAAAATGAATATCTGAATACTAAAATGTAACCACGTGAAGCGTTTAATTTTATGCTTTATCGAAACTTACAATAAATAATCTGATAGCCCTAATGAAATCCATTAAGCACTTCGACGAGTCCATATGCTAACCAACGGAAACTAAATTCATTACGCCCTTGATAAGGTTTATCAGTGCAGAGCGGCAAGTACAAAGCCCTCTGGATGGGTTTTATGTGATACGTAATAAAGTCAGCCTTAGTTTCTATTTCAAAGTTTTTCAGCTGTGGCGGGCTCGCTCCTTCCCATTAGCGCGGTGTCTCGACATAAGTTGACACGAGAGGTTTTCAATTAGATAAAAGCTGGCAACAGTGGCGCGATGATTGCAAAGTAAAAGGCGCGGGATGAGGGGAAGTGCGTACTTGCGTAGGTGATGTGGGGGGTGGAGGGGGGCGGTCGGCTGCGGAGGACGGGCGCGCCCGCACGACGCGCCCGCCGAGGGGACACGTGCAAGGACGTGCAACAGGTCGCCAGCTGACCTACTTACAATAATATTATTAATCACTGGATATGTTTATTGATTTGCGACGTGATATAATATCTTCATGTCGAACTTAGCATGCGATACTCATATAAATAGAAACGTTCCTATTTTACGAGTACATACATAGTAAGTGAAAGCGCGATGTACAAAATGTGTTTTCTCATGCCTAACACCGCTTTGACTTTTGTGTAACGCAACCCAAAACTGAGGACACATCCTCGCTCCAGTTCTAACTTCTTTATCGATTGAACCAAAAATTTAGTTATACATAGATAAGTGTATTTCCGTGTAGCAAAAAAACAAGCCAACGCTACAAATGCATCGACCGTAATGGACACTGATGCACTGCACATTAGACACTGAATACTCCATCCAGTCATCCAATAAAGTCCATCCAATGCGTCACAAGAATTTCTATTTATTAACTAACAAGATACTTGTAATGCATTTGCCATGTTATCCCTCCACCACCCTGGGTAGACTGGCAGAAATGCCTGAGGCTAAAGGGCGCACCGAGCTTCTGACGCTAATTGAAATGTAGCTTCTCTGGGTGGCAAATTTAACTTTTTGTTGGTAACTAAAAAAAAAAATACTTATTCAGAAAATACAAAATGTATACGATATAGCAAACATGTATTTTTGTTACTATCAAAAACCTGATGACCTTCCGTGAAGTATTTGCGCCGTACTAAGAGTTTATTTTGTGTTTTAGAGATTATTTTGAATTTTCTATTGAGAAAACTACAAAGTACCTAAGCGTATTTCTGAAGTGCACGATTTAGAGAGTCAATCCTTAAATATCTTACATACTGATTGCATAACCAAAGGGTAAGTAATAACCATGCATCAAGGGATCAAAGGAACGCAATTATTTCGTAAATCCGTTGGTGCGCACTCCACCTATGAATGTTTATTGAAAACAAAGTTAAATAACACAAAGAGTAATTAAACAAATACTTCATTCAGGTTCACCGTAGGTAGATAGACTACATATAAGCTACATAAGATACATTAGTCGTTGGTACCTACTATTAATTGTAATTAAAGAGCGTTGCGTATTAAATCCAATTATTCATATAAAATACGAAACAACCAACCTTTCTAAAATGGGATTCTAAATCCATTCTGATTCTATTTTATTCTTTACAAAATTCAATTAAGCTTTATTCCATGTATGAATATTCACTCGAGCGGCTACAATTATTTTATCATGTTCGCAAACGGAAACATGAAGTAGGTATAGCCTTTTAATAGACATCGGAAAATGTTAACAATGTAATGCGAATAACAACACACCGTTTTTCTCGATAAACGGACATAAATGAGAACAGAGGAAAATTCCGCGGATGGTTTACACGTCACTTGTGCGTGGTGAATGGAGCTGACAGAAATAAAAAGGTAGAACAAGGAGAGAGGGATGAGTGAATCAATACAAATATTTATAAATAACAACATAACTCTGTGTAGTATGTAACAAGATAATGTGGAAGAATACAATGTTGTGCGACGGACGTAACGCAGGTCTCACGGATGACCGGAACTCGCCCGGATAGTTGGGTGTAGCCAGAAAGGTTCTGCCCCACATGCTGAGATAACGTCATGTCAAACGAAACGCAAATGAATTACGTGCTCATTTTAATGTATTAACTGGTGAAATGTATGTGTACTATAATGTACTCCTCTGCCCAACCCTCCGGGAGAAACAAGGCGTGATGTTGTGCTGCTCATGTTTAATGTATTCACAGTGGAACTGTTGACAGGTCAATGGACACCAAACCTTTGTCAAAGTCGTATGGTTCACGTACAGTTTGTAGCTACTAAACAATAATGCTTGTTCTAATGAACTTTCTGCTGAAGGTTGATTCGGCTAGACGGTATTGCGTTACGTACCGTACATACGTATTATGGTTATGGTTTGTGTGCCCGCGTCTTGCGAGGGTTAACCGAAAGATTAGCCAAAACATGAATATAGATAGAGAGGTAAGTCTTCAGTTACAAATGGGAGTACGAAATGCTAAAATAACTAAAATAAATTGGACCCTTTATAATAATTTTAATTTTCAGCGCATGCTAGTATTAGGAATTTTAATACCATGCATAGGTATGTGCAAAGGTACGTAAGCTGTTAGGTGCTCACTTTTACTAGGAATACCAAGCGACAGGACTGAGTTCTTTCGCTGTAAATTTCCCGAGAGAGCTAAGTCATGGATCACAGTGAAGGTTTCGAGAAGTATTTATTTTAAAATACTTGAATTTTAGTTTAACTGATATGTTAAGTATCTTTTATAATTCTATAAAGTTCTATGAAAACCTCGAGCAGCCGTCACAGTTTGAATGTATACGAGAATAATACCCATAATTCTGATTCCGTGTAGGTACATGCCTATGAATACAGCTTGTTCTTTGCGAATGGAATTCAGGACCCGTACCAACTTTGCCGCCGAAAAAGGTATATTAAGTAGATTGTAAGTAGCTGTCTATCAGTTTCATTATCAGTCCGTTAACGTCCAGTGGGAGCACGGCTCCCCCTAGCCACAACAATGAATGGACAACCATTTGTTGTAAACGTGGTCACGCGACCTCTTCGAAACCTTTAAAACCTCCATAGTTTGCCAAAACTTGTTAGTGATGTTGCCATATTATCGTTCATCTATAATATATTCGCGGTAAAACATGACGCAAAGAAAAACCAATAAAAAGAACAAGTGAAGGACAATCGTTCCTCTTAATTAATGTCATTGAAATTTTGCGCTATTAATAGAGTTCCATTATATTTTCTTGAGTCACAAAATTAGTTTTCTTAAGCTGGATAAGAAACACCAGAAGTATATTGAATGATTTTAATATCAAAATGATAGGTAGCAATTTTTGCCTTTAAAATATTTCCACAAAGTTTATTTAATGGTGTATAAAATTATATTATTAGAATTTAAAATTCAACCGCATTAAGAACTAATTTTCCGAAGCGTGCGTAAAAATTATTTAACTGAGTTATTACGTAGCCATAAGTTAGCGCAATTTTCTTTAAAAGTAAATTAAAAAAAGGCATGTTACAAATATTTTATTCACAAAATGCCAGTTAATTTGTGTTTTCCTTAGAGAATCTTCCGACCCTGCCGCTAAAAAGGTTGTATTAAATCACTAAGTAGGCGAGTATTTATCTGCAAAAAAATATAAAATCAAACACTCCGGTGTCGGTGTAGGGGATAAACTCATTATGAAATTATGAAACCTAAACATAAAAAGGAAAGCTACATCCATAGTTTCACCCAGACGGCTACATAAACTTGAAACACGTTCGCCCAGCATGTTGTATCGTGTGTAATGTGTAAGAGTCCCAGCAAACTGACCGTCACGCACATGTCACGCGTTTCCGATACGCGCGAGACTGCCTTTATGTTACCTTTATGTCCATTGTACCCTCCCCTGAACCCCGGCAAGCCTCTAACTATTAAATAAAAACCTCGGTATTACATGTTACGAAAGGGTCCCGAATCAATTCTGATTTAATATTATTGATTGTGCCTCTGAGATTCTGTATTTTTGCGTTTTATTTAACGTAGTTTCACATTGGGGTGAATTGGATGAAAAACGATTACCCATAGGCTTCTTTTGATAAAATCAAGCTCACTACAAAAGGAATACTAAATCAAACTTAAAGAATAACGGGTCCACTCTTTATGGGTGAATTTTCTTCGTCATAATATTATTTGCATAACAGCGGATACCATAAACTTCATATCGCAGAAAATCGTTTGGCATATACTCATTTATCATACATTCACAACGCATCATTTTATAAGTCAGAACCATCTTTAGGCATAAATTTTATATCCATAATAATGAAAAAGGAGAACCATCATATCGCAGAAAGTTTGCAATCAGAATCGTCTCTTGGCTTAATTTCATATCGATAGTCATTAAAAGACAGAACTATCATATCTCAGAAACTTTACAGTTAGAACCATCTTTTGGCATACTGCAAAATACTGGTTAAATAGCAAAAATCGCGATTAATTATGAGCGATAGGCCCATAACCTAAAATAAAAAAGGACGTTTCTTGCAAAAAAAACAGACCAAAGACTAACTTTATTCCATAAACCACACTTGATCCATAGACAAGATAAAATAGCCAGTCTTATATTGTAGATATTATTACAACAATTTCATATACGTAATAATTGAAACACTCATCTATTACATTACAGAAAAATCATAGTAAACATGCAGCATGCAAGCAAGTATCCACCATGCAAACAAGCATGCAGCATGCAAGCAAGCATGCAGCATGCAAACAATCATGCAACTTGCAAGCAAGTATCCATCATGCTAGCAAGCATGCAGCATGCAAGCAAGCATGCGGTATGCAAGCAAGCATGAAGCATGCAAGCAATCATGAAACATTTAAGCAAGCATGCAGAATGCATGGTTTCTGTCACGGCTGCGGCGCTGCGGGGCTCCGGCGGTCCCACGCGAGCTCATCGCCGCAGATGGTTTTACGCTCACCACCGCAGCTTAGGCTTGCTGGCCGGCTGGGCCGGCCAGCTGCGGCGGCGCGGGTCAAAATTACTGCTAACCTCAGCTCGCGGGCAGCCTTGCCCCTCCGCGCCTACGCGGGCTTAAATTACACTCTAGGGGTAGGGCAGACAAGACTACGTGGAGTAGATTCTAGCACAACATATATTGACGTTTTGAGACACTATTTTAATTTTGATTTAAGGTTAAAATGCAATTTTATAGAAATGACAATATGCCTAACAAAATTATTATAAACTAGCTTTTGCCCGCGGCTTCGCCTACGTGGATGTCGGAAATTAATGCAAGAGGACGTACTACCGCGATAAGAATGTGTTATTCCAGGTTATATAGGTAATATAGACTGTGTGCTATTTTCGATCCAGATTCATTCAGCCATTTTTGCGTGATTGAGAAACAAACACCCAATCATACATATTTTCACATTTATAATATTATTAGTAGTAGGATTATAACTCATATTACTTAGGATTCATAGTTTATGAGAACATCATGTGTGTTGGTATTTTTAAAATAAAAGTAATAGTATTCAGAGTAAGAAGACTGCGACATAGGGCTTGGTTTAGTTGAATATAAGTCTTCCTGGTTTTTCTTAACGCTCCTATTTTACCTATATAGACACTCAATCATTTACCAGACACCGAACATAATATAGGAATAGTACTTTTGCCAGTGGCTTGGCCCGTATAGCTGTCGGAAAATATCACCCGGGAACCTACTACCGGGATAAAGTAGGTATCCTATCTGTTACGTATCCATGATATAATATTATCTTTGTGCCAAATTCGATCTAAATCCGTTTGGCCGTCTTTGCATCATTGAGAAACAAACATCCAAAAATCTAAACATCTAAGCCATTTTGCTTAGATAACCTATAATTTTCGTCTTTTTTTTGTGATTTATACATTTTTAGTATCCTAGAAATATTGTCCAACCATTAAATTTAAGTAATCCCAAATACATACCCTTTTTACTGCATTCTATAGCATTTAATTTCACCAACGGTAAAAAATTCTTCAATACACAAACTTTGACGATTCAGAAATCATGTAAAACTTGCTCTAAATCACATTATTTTTAGTTACACACCAAGCATATACACTTATCATCTTAAAACATTCAAAACTTTGCACCATACGCATTTGTAAACAAAACTATTTAATTAAATACAGCTCAACACACTATGGTACTCCAGCTGTAAATACAATTTAACAATTTATTTAAAACAAATTAACAGACTTTTAGACCTAATGACGTTTCAAAATAAATTATGAATAGTTGTATTATTATTTTGATGTTGATATATGTTGAAAAATCGCGTATCATTCTTTACAGCGCAATTTTTATTCCAAAATTGTTTGTCACTTTCGCGAACACTTTGTTTTAAATATTTTACACTATGTAACAAGAGATAAAAGTTCAGTAAAATCATCAAAATAATCTATACACCGTTCTGTTAAATTTGATGTATAATACTTGTAATTTACTTACGAAAAATCATTTCTAAACATCTTGTTTACAAACACTTGATCACAAATGCGTCGCCATTTGTTTCCAACGACCAATACTCACACTTTTTCTATGAACACGATAGCCAATCATAATTTAGTATTCGAGAGCATAGAATACAGAATAGATTGATATCAAACACTCCTATTGGTTAAAATAAATTGAAGTAGTAAAAAAATAACCATAGACCATGTCACTGGCGGGACGCCATGACGTCCCACCGACACCCAACGGTACTTTTATTCGTGGGAATGCGGGTGTTCCCGCCGACACTCGAGAGGTTAAGGTACTTAATTGGATAAGGATTAATGCTGTATTGCTTAAAATCGCTTCGTAAACAAGCCCTTATTTCTCGTAAAAAGTAAAAGATAAAAAATGGTTATTGTGGGTTATCCCTACGAGATAGACATATACCATTGAGGACATTTTTGTAGGCCTTTTTAAGGTGTACAATAGTGTAGTACATTATTTTGATCTATTTCGTAGGATTCAGCCAGGGTTTTTCGAATTTTGAGACGTATGTCAGCGTAGTTTTCGAAGACAGTTATTTTTTTCTAAAATAAAAGAATCTTTCTAAAATAAAAGTAGCCTAAGTTACTTCTTGTTACATCAGCTATCTGCCAGTGAAAGTCCCGTCAAAATCAGTCCAGCCATTTCAGAGATTAGCGGGAACAAACAGACAGACAGACAGACAAAAATTGTAAAAAATGTTGTTTTGGTATATGTATCGTGTATAAATCTATGTACACTTAGTAAAAAGTGGTTATCTTAATATTAAAAACAGACACTCCAATTTTATTTATTTGTATGGATGAAATTCTGGCATCTTCATAGAATGCCAAGTGAAATTGTACCAAATCGTCGCTCTGAATAAATGGTATGCCAAACGAAATCATGCGGAATTAGTCTGCTAAAGTTAATTATGCTAAATAAAATTCTGCTATCTTAAAAGTATGCCAGTGTAAAGTCGGACATATAAACATTCGCCTAAACAATTATACTAAAACAAATATGCGTTTAAAGAAGATTATGCCAAGTGTGTTATGCCAAAAAAAAATTCAGAGCATCAAGTTACTGCCAGATAGAGGGAACCCAAGAATAACAAATCATCATATCTGTGACACACACAGACCCCGTCGAATCATATTATGTTTAAAAAAAAAACCCTTTTCACAAAAATTACATTATTCCTATTATTTTTGATGTACAAGCCCATAAGTATCGGGTTTTCAATGTAACTGTGGCACCCTAATAGGGTTCAGTGAGGGCATCAGCAAAGTTCCGCGCCTCGTATTGATTGCCGACATCAATCAGTAGGAACTTGTTGTTTTCAACTTCGGCCGTACATCAAAACACCTTTGCCTGAAGGTCAATGTTACCAATTACACATAGATAAGAGAATAGAACATTTTACAAGCTAAAAAGCTTATAATAAGGTTAGATTTAGTGTGATAGAATAAGAATTTTCCTTTTAAACCAGTTTTAAGACAGCTATTAGGTGAACGTAACCGAGATTGGTAAGATAAGAGAGAACTTTTAGAGACTCTAAAATGTTAAAGTGCAGTCGTACTAAGTTCTTTCGACTAAAATCAAACTGATTTATTCACCAGCAAGTCTATTAGCTTCCATGAGGCAAAGATAAATAATAAGTAGATACGTTAATGAGTATTCTTCATAATTTTTGTTAATGGCGTCATAATGACATCGTAGTTTGATACATATAATATGTTGTATACATTATAGAGAATTAGATATTAGTTTATAATGCAATGGAGCGATATCTACACAGCGCATACATCGATGAAGATTTTGAAATACTAATTTTGGGGCCATCTGATCTACCTATTCAGCGATTTAACTGGTCGGCCAGTTCTAATAGTGCCAGGATTCTTTTATTGGGGCGTTTTGAAATTTCGCGTTTACGACAAGAAACCGCAAACTTGCAAGTCTTGAAAGCCAACATAGAAGAAGAAATTATAAATTTGGTAGATGTTTTACGAGCAACAATTCAAAATATCTTAAAACGAGCACAAATGCTTCAACTCAAAACTTTAAAGAAACTTTCCGTGAAAACAGAGCCCAATTTTCATCATCACTTTGGCCCCACCAAGATTACCTACGCACATTGATTTACGGGTGAAAGTTTTTTTTTCTCTTAGCTAAACATTTGGCGAGTACTCAGTCGTTTACCATCAATATTACTCCCGCCTAATATTATACGTCTTATCCATACCACCACGCACTCGTATTTATGAAAGTAAATAAATAATGCGAAATGGTATACGTGATAAATGCTCCATTGGGCCGATTTAGGGATTACGGACGAATCACGAGATGTATATATTTACATAGGTACCAGTAAATACAGGGTAAGCAGCGGTCATAAATAGGTTCTTACTATGATAACTGCTACTCCAGCGTAAATAGATATTACGTAAATAAATTATATTACGCCTTTGGAAAATTTGAAAAGGATCGTCTACTTCAAAGTTCTTAATTCAAAGCTTCTTTTAGTAGTCATATAAAAGCTTATTAGTGTTTAAATCTGTTACAAGTTCTTAACAATTTAGAGTCGTAATAATTAGACTTGTGAAACAGTCGTCCAAAACAAATAAAGACCTCGGAATTCGATAAAATGTTTGAGAATATTCCTGTAATTAAATTTTCTATTCACGCTTAAGTAGCTTTTATTTAAATGTAGATCACTTAATTATAGAGTTAAATCTCTTTGTAAAATTCCAATACGATTTTGATTAAAAAAGACGTGTGGGTAAAAATATCGAACAATTTCTGAGTGCAAATTATAATTCAACTATTTATTATTTATTTGCATGAAGCACAAGAAAATAATTTTAACTCCAGTAACTTCATCGACCGAATGTAAGGATGGCCTCCCTATAACTTTAACAAAACTGACTTTAACAAACATAATTATTGGGTGGAGTGAAGTTAGCTCACCCTCCCGATGAAATGGTCTGACTACCCGTTGCGTCTTAGAAAGTGACGAAGAACCCGCCTCGTAACTCAGACCACATTATTATAAAATGGCAACCTAAGCATCCACACAATTTCATGTAGTGGAAGTCAAAGCATTTATTTTGAACAGGCATATATATAAGGCGCTTATATAGTATAGTTTGCTTGTATAGTTTTATAGTCTCCCCTTCCAAAAGGTAGTTTCGTATCGAGAACAATAGGCAGAAACGCCACCGTTACATTTTACAATACCATTTTACAATATTTTGTTCACTATACCACATGTCATTTTAATTTACTTCATGTTGTCATTTTTTAAGTAAGCTTCGAATTTTGCTTACGGGTGCTTATGTCAAATAAATAAAATAAAAAATATCTTAGGACAATCAACACACCGTTATCTGATCCCAAACTAGGCAGAGCCTGTACTATGGCAACCAGACAACTGATAAACATACTTATATATTTCTAAATACATGCATATTATAGACTAGCTTTTGCCCGCGGCTTCGCCCGCGTGGATTTCGGAAATTAATGCAAGAGGACGTACTTCCGCGATAAGAATGTGTTATTCCAGGTTATATAGGTAATATAGACTCTGTGTGCTATTTTCGATCCAGATCCATTCAGCCATTTTTGCGTGATTGAGAAACAAACACCCAATCATACATATTTTCACATTTATAATATTAGTAGTAGCAGGATTATAATTCATATTACCTCCTTAGGATTCATAGTTTATGAGAACATCATGTGTGTTGGTATTTTTAAAATAAGAGTAATAGTATTCAGAGTACGAAGACTGCGACATAGGGCTTGGTTTAGTTAAATATAAGTCTTCCTTGTTTTTCTTAACGCTCCTATTTTACCTATACAGACACTCAATCATTTACCAGACACCGAACATAATTATAGGAATAGTACTTTCGCCAGTGGCTTGGCCCGTATAGCGGTCGGAAAATATCACCCGGGAACCTACTACCGGGATAAAGTAGGTATCCTATCTGTTACATATCCATGATATATCTTTGTGCCAAATTCGATCTAAATCCGTTTGGCCGTCTTTGCATCACTGAGAAACGAACATCCAAAAATCTAAACATCTAAGCCATTTCGCGGTCTCTTACTTGGAATAATACAATTAGGTTTATTTTGAGTATGATGAACACACATGATATTCGCAATTACTATGAAGCCAAAGTAATATGAATTACAATCCTACTTATCCTGTACTACCCGGCCGCTGCCAACGGATGGACGGGACGGACGTACGACCCGCCCCAGCTGCTCTGCGCCCGCTTTTTAAATCTCTAATATCTTCTAAGATATTCATTTAAATTACATCCTGTAAATGGCCATATTGATCTATATTAAAAGCACAATGTATTTAAGGTACTTAATTGGATAAGGATTAATGCTGTATTGCTTAAAATCGCTTCGTAAATAAGCCCTTATTTCTCGTAAAAAGTAAAAGATAAAAAATGGTTATTGTGGGTTATTCCTAAGAGATAGACATATACCATTGCGACATTTTTGTAGGCCTTTTTAAGGTGTACAATACTGTAGTACATTATTTTGATCTATTTCGTAGGATTCAGCCAGGGTTTTTCGAATTTTGAGACGTATTTCAGCGTAGTTTATGACGTATGTCACCGTAGTTTTCGAAGACAGTTATTTTTTTTCTAAAATAAAGGAATCTTTCTAAAATAAAAGTAGCCTAAGTTACTCCTTGTAACATCAGCTATCTGCCAGTGAAAGTCCTGTCAAAATCGGTACAGCCATTTCAGAGATTAGCCGGAACAAACAGACAGACAGACAAAATTTGTAAAAAATGTTGTTTTGGTATATGTACCGTGTATACATCCATATACACTTAGTAAAAAGTGGTTATCTTAATATCAAAAACAGACACTCCAATTTTATTTATTTGTATAGATGTATAGATAAATTACACCCAGACACAGAACAAATGATCGTGCTCATCACACAAAGATTTGTCCTGGGTGGGAATCGAACCCACGACCTCAGTCTCAGCAGTCAGGGTCACTAACCACTAGACTAACAGGCCAGTGAGGCAAATGAGGAGTGGTTAGGGACAGCAAAACAACATAGTCTATTTTAGGACACTAGAATTGAAGAACTCATAATATTACTCATAAGAACCACCTGGATCCGATTTATTTTGAACAAGCTTGTGTACCCGATGGAATTTCCCATCGAAAAAAAGCGATGTCTAAAAAAAAAAATTCCCAATTTAACTCCTTTAGGGGAACAATTTTTCCAAAATCGTTCTTTAGTGTTCTTTAGATTAATGTATAAGGAACTGCAGTTTCGGTTGTGATTTTTCTGTCATTGAATTATATTTAAATTTTTAAAAGTCGAATTTGGTATGTTCTGTTTAGAGTGCAAGACACAGACGGCTCCTACTTCGAGAACTTTACGGCGCTGTCATGGAGGCACGAGAACAGGCGCTTGGCCGCGCTGAGGCTGGTGGAAGCCAGGTCGGAGAGGGCGCCACCAGCGCCACACGACCTCGGCTTGCCCAGCGTATCGGCACAGCTGTCACACAAGGAACACGAACACCTGTATACAGAGGTACGATTCTCGGATTTTCTTATTAAATTATGAGAAAAAACTAGTCGTGGGAAAAACCAGATACTTAAATTTAAATAAACCTTACAGCTATTCCCGTGTATCGTAAACATCTACTTAATTAAAAAGATTTTTTTAACATACTTTCCCCGACAAAATAATGCTTTAAAATACATTTATTTCTGTTAAATTGACGTCGACGAAAAACATAATTAAATTGTGATATTACAGTTGAATAACGGGTAACTGTAATGAATATGAATGGAATGGACAAAACAAAATAGACTGCGTCGGTATCACTTTTTTTACACGCTTTATATTAGCTTCACTTGTATGTTAGTATGTTAGTATGTTTGTATGTTAGTATGTTTGTATGTTTGTTTGTAACCGACTCCTTATAGCGCGATTTTGACCCACTTAAAACTACCAGATTTCATTCAAACTTTGCACACCTGTCAAGGACCGATGACAATGCAATAATTTCATAAATTTGTGCCATTATCCTTGCCAGGGTTACCAGGACAGCAGAAAAACTGTCACAAACTACGCTGACATACGTCTCAAAATTCGAAACACCCTAAAAAATAGAAAATAAATTATAGTTTAAAAAAACTAAAAACACGCTTCCATTGAAAACCAAACTAAAAAGTACAAAATAATAGAAAAAAAGCGTGGGGTGCCTGATATCAATAAAAAAATACCTTAAAAAGCACCCCACGCTTTTTTTCTATTATTTTGTACTTTTTAGTTTGGTTTTCAATGGAAGCGTGTTTTTAGTTTTTTTAAACTATAATTTATTTAAAGAATACCTATGTGCCCAATATTTGTAAATTACAGTGTTACCTATATTGTCTAAGGTGAATTATTTCATACAGCTTATATAGTACATACTAATTCCATTTAATATATAGCCTTTTAGCCTCGCCAAAACGCTGTTTTTACATATTGCGGCGAGTGGCGAGTGCCAGAAACGACATGGTTTGGGGATGTTGGGTTAGGTTAAAACTGTGACCTCCTATAATAAATAATAGATAAATATCTTAGGACAAACAACACAACGTTATCTGATCCCAAACTAGGCAGAGCCTGTACTATGGTAACCAGACAACTGATAAACATACTTATATATTTCTAAATACATACATATTATAGATAATTTACACCCAGACACAGAACAAATGATTGTGCTCATCACACAAAGATTTGTCCTGAGTGGGAATCGAACCCACGACCTCAGTCTTTGCAGTCAGGGTCACTAACCACTAGACTAACAGGCCAGTCAACGGAAGTCGTATGGAAACGCCTTGATTCTATTGGCGAGCCTTCTCAGCGAAGTGTCCTGTCGAGCGTTGCTACTTCCCCTTCATTTTATTCGTCAACCCCACACATCTTCCGGCCTTTAAATCGATGTCGTTACAAGAAAATCCGAAAGTTAGGTTAGAATATTAAAAAAAAACCGGCCAAGTGCGAGTCGGACTCGCGCACCGAGGGTTCCGTATAAACCTGTAGTGTTTAATACCTCTACGCGTTCATGAGGAAAGGGGTAGTAAGTTTCAAATTATTAAAAATATTTTTATTATATGATGTATCAAAAAATTTAAGGTTTTCGCAATTTTTTCTTTATCTGTGCTATAAGACGTTGCTTTGTACCAAATTTCAAAATTCTAGATCGACTGAAAGTACCTTTTAGGTTTTGATTCCCTTGCGAGTTTCGAAAATTTGCGGAAATTTGCGGCATAAACGGCTATATCTTTTGATTGCGTTAGCTTAGAAGGTTGATTTTTTCATAGCTCCAAGGGACAGTAGTTTTGAGTATTTGATATAAATTTCAGCTTGATACCTCCACGCGTTCCTGAGAAAAAGGGTCTTGACAGACGGACGGACGGACGGACGGACGGACGGACAACAAAGTGATCCTATAAGGGTTCCGCTTTTTCCTTTTGAGGTGCGGAACCCTAAAAAAAATTCAAAAGGGGGGGGGGTTCAAAACTGTTCCTTCACAAGAGGGGTTCTGCACCTCCCCCCTCCCTCCCCCTACCACCCCTTAAAACGAAGCCCGGCAATCACAAATCCTACCAAATTCCTATGGTGGCATTATGGCCTTGTATAAATTGGAAAGATGCACGTGCGCGTCTACGTTACAAACTATATACAAGTAGTACGCAAATTTGTGTATAAGTACCATTACAAAGTATACGCGAGCAGATTCCTATGGTTGCGTTTTGGCCATGTCCAGAATGGAAATACGCTCGGATTATCCACGATTTTTCCGAAAATGACAGGTATTGCGTATTTTGTAATAAAATGCTGTCATATATCTAATAAATACAGTAGAATTCGGATCAACCTCGACCCTCGAGTGGTGATACTTTATAGTACATACTAATCGGCCGACACACAAAACTACGGGATAATGAAAGCTTGTTTTTATGATTATATTTATATAACTGTAAATTGTATTATGGAATAATTATAAAGATTGTTTTTTAAATTAATTTCTATTTAAAAAACCTCTGCTGTCGGGGGCCACCGTCAAGAACCAGTTCCTTCCCACGTATGATTTAAAACATAAAACAAAAGAAAATTTTCGCAGCCGCATTTTGCCAAAGAAGGAAGTCGCCCCGTGGCTCCAATGGAGCGTAGGTAATTATTTCAACAAATAGGCATAGTTTCGATACTGGTCATATTTATACTGAGCCTTCGCGGTGGAAATTAAAATTGTACGTGCCTACTGCCCATAGGCACAGTGTTAAACTCTTAAATATATTCATCAAAGTCATTCATTCTAATCGTACCTAAGTTTTTTAATAAATTCCAGTTGAAAGTAAAGGTGACCCGAGAAAGTGCGAGAACCCAGGGGTCGTTAAATCGGTTGTATATGTACCTACATTAGACTAAGATTTACAATGCCTTTGTAGGTTGATCAAATTACGAGCTTAGCTTTGTCTCAGACATTAGTCGCTACTTTGCCTTTGGCATATGTATCTATTGTGTGAATTTATACGTAGGCATGCACTTATTTATTAATCAAAGTTTTATTGTGATAATTATGAAATCTTTACGATTAAGATAGACTGTTTGCTACAAATAGTTTGACTTCGAGGGTTTTGCCAAATTCTAGTTATAATAAATATAGAATGCTTTAAACCAAAAGCGTTCGCCGACCTTTCCATAACTCCAAATAGAAAGAGCACTGAATTCAGTACATCCATGCTAAAATGAGGTAGATATATATGTAAAATATTATCTACTAGCTTCTGCCCGCGACTTCGTCCGCGTTAAATTTCGTGTTCCGACTAGGGGATGCAAAAACCGGGTTGTTTATAAAAACCGTTTTTTCGGGGTTTATGTTTACAAAACCGGTGAAACCGGTTAAATCGGTTTTTTCGGGTGTTTTTATTTGATTTTTAATAAATGAGAAATATGTCTGTACAGAAATGAAAATGCTGAAGTCTAATCAAAATATGATTTTTTTACGGACTGAAATAAGCTACAAGTACTAACAGGCTATACAAAAAGTTTCTTTTCTTTATACAAAACAGAATAATAATCATAAAGCTTATTATTTAGGAAAATAATATATTCTTTAAAACCTAACATACACAATTTGGAACATTTGGTAGATAGACAAAGGCTTAAAATTACAGAATATTAAATAACAATTGAACTGTCATAAAATACAAACAGGCAAAATCAACAGTACGTAAAATGAAATTATTGAAATATCGCATAAAATGGAAGTCTTATTCCCTAATAAACCAAAACAAAATATATCTGTCATTGTTATAAATAAAACAGACTAGCTTCTGCCCGCGACTTCGTCCGCGTCAATTTTTTCTACCCTGACCCTTCCCGTCGCATCGAATTGCCAGCTAGTTTTTGTTCATTTTTCGTTACTGCTCCGCTCCTTTTAATCGTAGCGTGATGTTATATAACCTTTCTCAATAAATGGGCTACTCAACACAAAAATATTTTTTCAATTCGGACCAGTAGTTCCCGAGATTACCGCGTTCAACCAAACAAACAAACTCTTTAGCTTTATAATATTAGTATAGATGAGACCTGCTGATAAAAAGGCTCTCTCTGATTCCACACTTGTTGGAGGTATAGATTCCAAAGCTTTATATACTTTTATTAAGTGCTCTCCCATTTTTCCTCCACCGTTGTAAAGTGCCATTTCCACCCTGATTTTAGTTTCTAAATCAAGTTCAGTAGATAGGTTTACACCAGAGGTATATTGTTTGAGAGCCTTCTTTATTTCTTGTCGGAGTTGGTCCTTGATGTTCCATGAAACATTTACTAAGTACTGTATAGTCTAAGTTTTCCTGAGTTGTAGTTGCCGTCAGTTTAGTAGTCGAAAAATGCTTACTTATAATGTTAACCGAAAAAACCGAAAACTCCGGTTTTGTTATCCTAAAAAAACCGGGTTTCAAATCAGTCGGTTATCCGGTTTTTTCGGTTATCCGGGTATCCGGTTTGCATGCCCTAGTTCCGACCCTTCCCGTCGCGTTGAATCGCCTACCCGCGCGATTTTCCCCGTTTTTGCAACATTTTTCATTACTGCTCCGCTCCTCTTGATTGTAGCGTGATGCTATATAGCCTATGTTACTCGCAGATAATGTAGCTTTCTAATGATGAAAGAATTTTAATCGGTTCAGTAGTTTTTGAGTTTATCCATTACAAACAAACAAACAAAAATACAAATTTTTCCTCTTTATAATGTTAGTGTAGATTGACAAAAAAAAACATTAGTGTCACACGCTGCAAATAATTGAATAAAAACCTAACGTAGCGTAATTAATAACGTGGCAGTCTGTAATCCATATGTCATAGTTATTTTGCGTGAATGGGCAAATAGGCGCACTAGTCGACTAATTTGCATGTATCCCGTTGTAGCGCTATTTGAAGCGTTTAGTTTATGAGGTTGTCGGGTTTGGTAATAGTTCCGCATTCAAAACATCAACATCTTATTACTAAGAACGGTAGAACAAATGTGGCTTTTATAAATTCATGACTTAATACTAAGCAAAAAACCGAATTAACCCCCAAATTTAATCCTGCTCCTCCTGATTGTGAGAAATTGTACGATGTTAGTTTTATTCCAGCTTTTCCAAATGATTGACTATGACAAGGCCACTGAAAACGTTCCATAAATCGTCTGACCCTTTCTCTCTGGAGTCTTAATTTAGGAGGAAAGCCTCTAAAAAATTTGATTATTTATCTACTTCACTTGTAACATGTATTTCGTAGAAAAGAAGATTCACTCTAAATTCCTAACATTTTATGTAGTGGCATGCTCACCTAAATATGTACCAAATATAAAATGTACACGAAGTTCTTTTTCACTTACCCAGTAATAAAACAGTAATGCAAGAACAAAAGAAGGCAAAATATCTACCCTAATTGAATACTTTGTTACGTAACTGTGTTGGGGCATGCAAAGTCGTCTTCCTACGGAACACACATTCCGTCACGTCAGCTCTTTCGTTACGGAGTCAGTTCAAAAGGTGATACTTAATATGGTGTAGGTAGCACGTGCGCACGTTTTACCCGAATATCCGCTTTCTCCTCGGGTATTTTTTTTGTACCTAACATGATATAATACAGAATCAAATTGCCAGCCGATACAGATATGATCTGATACAGTTTGAAGGTAGGTATTTATAAACCACAGAGACGACATAAAACGACCATCTATAATTTCGAGGATGAGCGTGGGCGTCCTACTGTGATTACTTTTGCTCAGTTTTGTGTCCACAGCCTTGTAATATTTAAATATAGCCAGTAATACCAATGTAGTCTCATTATCATATTTCGTTGATTGTAGAGATGTCTTTTTACACAATACTTAGCACCATTTTTTCTTTGTCTCCCGCTCTGGGTGGAGCGGAAGGGAGTGTCAGGCTTTTATTGACTAAAACCCACCCGTGTTCCTTCAGTTGCCCATATGCCAGGGCCACGGTATCTCTTTCGAACAAATCTTGCGACCCTGGCAGGATACTTAGCACCATTAAGAGAGTTATTTGACCGATACCTTATCTTGAAAATGTTTGTCACACTAGGTGCTGTACTGTATTGAAAACGCAGTAGGAGCGCCGGCCCCGGACGGGCAGTTCGCAGCTTATAAGGAAGAGGTCGTGGAACACGCGCGCCGTGCCTTCCGGGTGTCTTCGGAGGTCCATGCGCGTGCACTGCGCTCCGCCGGCAGCGAGCGACCGCCCACCGTCGTGCTCGGCTGCTCCGTTATCGAGGCTGATGGACTTGAAGCCAAAGACGCTAATGGTAAGCTTATACCTATATTATGAGACAGTCAATCGAAATCAAACTCATTTATTCAAATTTGTGAATCATCACATAATTACATAAAACAGTCCACCTACGCCCATTCTTCACCACTTACTAGTGCTTTAGCTGAGTAGAAATGGTGCAACAAACACTCCAACAGAATAGCTGTCTGTTTAGTTAGAAGAACTTGATTGAAGAAAGTAGTTAACATTATAAAACGAATAAACATTGAATTAAATTATTTACCATATGTCAGCTAACATACACCAATATACCATGATATTATTATAATAGACGTGTTTATGAGTTCTGAAAGGCTGATTGATGATTATTAAAATATAAGTACTTAGTGGCAAAAAAATAATCATCATTAGGTACTCTAGAGCAGTCCACCGCATGCCATTATCTCACTATCTATAACTCTTGTCCAACTGATATCAGCGACCTTGCGAAGATCGTCGGTCTAACTGGTATTAACATTAGAAATTATTCTTTCTTAAGAATTTTTTTGATAAAATTTAGAACTAAGTAACAACATAACTTCTGATTATTACTTGATTAATGGACTCATTCTCAAAAGTTTTCCGTCGTTTAATACCTTGCAAGTTGAGGAAATTAAACCTACGTTTAATAGAGGCGTCGCTTGTTATGCTTACACGTCAACCTTTTATGTGCCCTTAAATCATATTCATAAATGATGAGTGTCGCCTTGAACATTTCATGACTTTTCCTCGGAGGACTTACTGACAGCGACATTTAGAACATTTATACTAATAAAACATTTCTAATGTTTCATGATTTTGTTTTTTTCACTCCACAAACATAAACTTATACACACATAAGAAATTTCAAATCTTCACGTCTATATTTTGCTGAATAACTTAAGAATGCTTTTGCTACCTTTACTTGCAAAATAAATGTTTCAACCCACACAGAATTTGGAAAGCAGTGGGAAAATCACGTAGGCATTATTTTTAAGATACCACAAGCATAAGGTACTCTCCATACTATGAAATAAGGTAGCCACTAAATGCGGAAATTACTGTCTGCGTCAACATCAAAGTCGGAAAATAAAAATTAAATTGTGTAACAAATAATGTCTGCGGCGTGTAGTGAGGCTGGCGGCTGTCAGCTACGCTTGTTAGATTGAATTACGCGCAAGCGATGGGCGCGCGCCGAGATACCGCGCGATCGCCACCGAGGCGCGCGAACACCACTCACAATCACGACAAATGACATCACATTATGCATAAAACGCTCCAAACAATTCCATTTTTATGTTAAAAAATTGTTTTCATAAAACAACCACATTTTCTGTAAAATAAATGCTGCTACCACTGGAAGTTAAAATCAAATTTCTATTCAAGCAAAAGTTTGTTTCGACAGCTTTGCAAACAGCTAGTAAAGTTGAAAGGTATTCAATTACGGTTCTCTGAGTTTCGCAAACCATATACCTACATGTCGAATGTTGTGGTGAAAACGTAGCGAAAAGGCTATTTTAATTAGTTTTGGCCAAGAATTTTTCGCTTTGAGACGCTGTTTTTTTTTTTAGATTAATATTTGTTTAGTCTTGGCTGAAAAAGGGCACTCCATCTTTTTATTTGGCGTTGACTAAACGGTGGCCTATCAATCTATTTGATGGACGAGAATCGTCCACCTGGACTTAGACCATTTATTCGAATAATATGTACATATAACTAGCTTCTGCCCGCAACTTCGTTTGCGTGAAAATCGTAAGATACACAATATAATAAAATAACGGCTTATAATACTCCCTCACCTATTGATTTGGCTCCTAATGGTCGTAGCGCGATGTTAAATTGCCTATAACTTTCTCAACAAATGGGCTATAAAATGCTAAAATAACTTTCCAAATTCAATAGTTCCAAAGGCGAGCGCGCTCAAATAAAAAAAAACTTGAACTTTGTTATATTAATAACAAGAGTAGAAAGGTAAAAAAGGCAAATGCCTATAGTATTTACAGTGATCACAATTATAGCCACTTACAGAAAGCACTCACAAGCGTAATTTACTAAGTATCAAAAACTGCGCGGTTTCTGTAGGCGCACTACGAAATCTGTTTGCTACGCTACGGCACTGGCTACGGCGTAGCATGCACTGCTACAATTGCAAAGATCGAGTTGTCTGTAGTGGCACGCTTTTGGAAAGGTTCAGTTATTGCAATACATTCAGTCATTCTAGCCTTAAATTTTTAAGCAGCTTTATATTTCATAATTAGAATTTACTTCACCTACTTAGTGCCCTATAAAGGGTCAAATTAAATTAGCTGGAAATACTTTACCCCATATCGAAAGCAAATGAAATTACAACTTTTTTAAGAATTTTAAATGACACTTATGACAATGAAATGTACATTAAGGCAGACTGTTATGTTTTGATTTTTGTAAATTCGTAAAAAATATTCATGTGCACGAAAAATTACAAAAACAGCTGATCTTTTACGGGATTGACCTTCGCCTATTGAATGATGTTTTGTTTTCATTCCTTTCATTTTTCATATCGATACCCAACACGTGCTTAAAGTATTGCCTGGTAATTAAATTTTACCATATGTACCTATATGTATGTCCCTGACGTCATATACATTTCCAAAATTACAATGTATTTCTTTTTGACTGAACTGGTATGATATCCCTTAAAAGGCGCCACCTTATACCACCTAGGGTTCAGTGACCCGTACTGCATGCTGGGGATCCAGCCAGCGTCCCTGCCAGCCTCTCCGCGCGCCTCTGAGGACGAGGGCCGTAAGCACGGCTTCAGGCTGAGCTTCAAGCGACGCGACGGTCGTCAGCAACGCGACAGCCTCGGCAGGCTGCCGGCTCGGTACATTCGAGCCACCAGCGTCCGGCAACACACCCTGTCGCCCAAGTGGAATGAGACATTCAAATTGTAAGTCATATGAAATACTTACGTTACTAAATATTGTAAAAAAATCATCACACACATAGTTTCACATGAAAATGTTTTTGTTCCAAATTTTTCAAAGTTTGTAGTCCTCTGAGTACATACTTTGAAAAGTTTGAAATAAAACGATTACGTTAAAAATTATAGGTATATCTCGTACCTATTATTATGTAGCAAATTCATGATCAAAAATTTTGTTAAAACTCAGCATTCATTTTATTTTAAATCTAATTACAATGAGATAAGAGTTACATCATTGGTTGGTTTTCAAATTTGATCGTGAATGTGCTTCACCCAGGCCTAGTCTCTCGATATTGATCGCTGGTGTTGTTCATAGCGATATCGATGACATATCATCGGATGTGCTGCACCTGGACATCTGGGACCACGACGACGAGAGCTCGGTGCTGGACGCCGTGTCACGGCTCAACGAGGTGCGCGGCGTGCGCGGCCTCGGGCGGTTCTTCAAACAAGTCTGCCAGAGCGCACGTCAGGGTAGTCAGGACGACTTTCTGGGTGAGTTTCAGACCTCTAATCAAACTTTTGAAATGTTCTTTCTATTTTACATCTACCGGACGCCAGGCTTACACTATACCCCAGTCTTTGTTTTAAAACAAGCTTCAAACTAAGGTAGGTTTCTGATCTTATTAAAACTTAAAATTGTAAGTATCTTTCTAGGAACAATGTTATTCATTATAAAGTTTTTAAAGTCGGATAGTCGGTGACATTCATTTTGCGTAATCATTTTGAACGTGATACACAGAGCTTTTAAATCTTTAGCGTAATTTAATGGTGAAAACCGAAGCTCTGTAATGGTGTTCTAGTCATCATTGTATAAGATAAATATCATCAATGACGGGTTTAAAAAAATCTTTATTATGTTCACTGATTAAAATAATTGTATTCCAATAAAATTTTGTAATAGACGAATGAGTGAGGGCGAATGTTCCTACTGAGTATTTATTATGTAACTTCGAAACCAGAACTCGGTCAAACGTTGACCTAACCTTTGGAATTTAGTCTATTATTAAAGTCTATATACATTATTTACTTATAGTTTCGAATACGTATGTATCTTCTACACAAAAGTATAGGCAGTTTATTTTTGATGAACAGTTTTCACTTTTTTTTCAGCTTTGTTGACAGTTACTCCACCAAACCAAACATGAAGAAAATATAATGGTGTTCTTCGATAATCGAGCCAAACGTCAACACCTTTTAGTACGTTTGATTGATTTCATTTCTACATGAAAAGTTAAAGCGAGTTATTTCGTCATTCATAATTTCATATCTTACCTCTGAAATTGTCTTTCAATCTAGCGATTGACGACTTCTTTGAAACAGTTTACTGTGCAAGTTTTGGTAGATAAGCAGGGTAGAATTATGAAATTGAGTTATATTCAAATTCTTAGGTGCAACCTTATCTAACTTTCGCCAATATTAATTTACTTAAACTTGATCCAGCTAGACTAACTTAGTTAAGTACACACTAAAATTTAATTCTGAATCTATTTGTGGCCAATCTGAGCTGACCCGAGACCGAGCTAGTAGAGAGTATGTCTGTTGGCGTGTTTTGACAACAACTAATATTTTTTTCAATTAGAGAGCATAAAATCATGTAGGTTAATCTTACAAAACACAATGTGCATTATGCACATAAAATCCCATCAAAAACACAACCTGTACGAAAATGCAAGTCTTACAACGCAGTTCTGTTGCTAAAAGTTGTAAGGTAAAACCAAATCGGTTATGTTATTCAGTACTTATTGATCTACGGCAGCATCTATCGAACAACTTTGTCATATATTATTTCTTAATTAACTAACTAACAAGATTTTATAGTGACCGTATCAATATTAGACAGCTTTATGTCTTTAAAACGATGAAGAATGTCTTGACCATCGCACGGCAACATAATCACACAATAAACAATTATTTTGAATAGGCCTAATTATCTAATTTTATTTAGTCGAATACGACGTTTTCGGCGGCATCGTAGATAGATCCCAAAGGTAAACCTAAGTAATTATTGTTGCTGCTACATTGCATCTTCAGTGCAGTTTAATTGACAACTGACTTTACCAGCTGATTTCGGTTTAAAGAAATTTATTTCTCAAAGGACATTACAGTTCACTTAAAGAGAAACTTAACTAAATTAAAAATAGGTTTATGTTTACATTACGACGTTCAAGCCATCGAAGAAACTGAACACCGTAGTTTCATTTATGAATTACATATTGCAATTTACTTAAATCTAAACAAAAAAAAAAAAGATATGAAAAAAAAGTTCAAGCCAAAATATAAAAGCTAAGCTTATGTGTATAATATATCATTCCTTAGACCTTTTTTAAATGATGGTGATTTGTAATGATTTCATCTATTTCATTCCATTCCATATCTATTCTATTGGCTATTTTACTAGTTAGTAATCTTCGAAGAGACTGGATTGTACGTACCTTTATATTCCATGTTCCAATAGATAGGCACCTATCTAGCCCTTTCTATATAAATATAAGTAGCGTAGGTGATGAATAATTTTACAAACTGCTTGTTTAATATGAAATTCAAATACCTAACTCAATTTAGACTGCTATAAGATTGCTAAGATCTCAACCTCGTTGCTTACCTTTGACACGCCACGCCGACTTAGTAATTTATAGGTATATTAAAGGAGACATCAACATGGTAAATATTACACGTTAATATCGGTCAACTGGACCTTTTCAACTACACAATATAATGAATTGAATACCACAACTAATACCCCCGTTGGGTCCTTTGATTCTAATAGTTCTAATACACCTAGTACACATAATAGGTTTAATACACATTAATGTACGGGTGGTATAGAAAAGCCCTGCCCCTGACCACTGTCTTACTGCGTAGACACGGACTTGCCACTGTGACTATACCTAACTATGCCGACTAGTTACCTACTTATCTATTGTATTTAGGTAGTGTTAGTGACAAAATATAGTATGAACTGCAAAAGCAACTTAGTCATCGTATATCACGCATATCTATTCATATACGATTACAAAGTTACTTATGCAGTTCGTATATCTTGAAAATGGGACTGAAATTGCGGCATCTTTAATATTCCTGGCTTTATAGACTTGTGATCAAAATTGGAAACTTGTGTCAGCTAGAAATAAATACCATTGAATGTTGATGACCAGTGAGTGAGTAGGGTGTGTCAGTGACAAAACTAAGGAAGTTTGACTTATATTTGAACTACAGGATCAAACTGAATGTAATTTGGTAATATATCTAGTTATATTATGACCACTGAATATCATGCTCACTGAAAATTTAAGCTTCAAAGTTCAGCTACAGGGAGGTCGAAAGATGTCATGAAAGGTTTCGAGAAAAAAATGGTAGGTACGGCTGTGCTTTTGTTTGTTTGTTTGTTTTTACTCGACTTGGTGGGGGTACTATCGTGCCCTCAGATACTCAACGTAGACAAATAATTACTTGAAGTAGTTCTAGACCCCCTATGATTCTTTTCCCTCTATTTAAAATACATTTAATTAGTATTATTTTAAGTCTGCTAGCCTGTATTTACAAAAGTAACATTGAAATATGGATTAGAATTTGTACGAAATTATCCACCATATAATTTAACCGGGACTTATCGACGAAGCAGACTAATAGTCCTTTTTTTTTGGATTGGAAATCATCAAATGACGTCTCCCGCTCTTGGGCGGAGCGGGATGTCAGACTTCTAATGACTAAAACCCACCCATGTTCCTTCAGTTGCCTATGTGCCAGGGTCACGGTATCTTTTTCAAACAATCTCGCGACCCTGGCAGGCATCGGTCTTAGTAGACCTCTTCAGTTCTGCTGATATCTCTTTGAGGCGCGCGTGGAACACTACGTGCCGTTGACCCAAGTCTGGTCCTTACTGGGCGGCGAGCTACCCGTTGCTCGCCGCCCGAAAGCTCGCGCCTACGGTGGCCGGGAGTTTGCTATTGACGCCCGACGCCCGGGGCGTCTCTTCCTGCGGTGGCTAGGGACGTGAGAGCGCAGAGACTCCCACTCCCTCACACGCCCCGCTTCCACCTTATACCGAGCATTACTGCTTCGCAGAAGGAGGTGACAGATTCCTATGCCCTCTCGCTCCGTACCATGGCTCGCACCAGGGCCGGACGCGAGAGGTCGCCGCCGCCGATCGCCTCAGCGAGGACACGGTGGTGTTCCGCCCGGGCAGAGCACACCTCCACCGTAGGCTCCACCGTGTCCTCCAGACGATCCTCGCAATGGAAACACCCGGGCGTTTTCTCCCGCTTTATCCTGAACAGGAACCCACCGAAGCACCCATGCCCGGTGAGAACCTGCGTCAGGCGGAAGGTGAGGACGCCGTGGTGCCTCCCTATCCACTCCTCAAAGAGGGTCCCCTCTTACCGCCGCAGTTGTGGCGTGCCCAGACTAATAGTGTTCACGTGAATAATTGACTTGAAACTAACCCACGTGCAGTTCGTATTTCAGTTTCAAAGAACAAACTATCCAACACATTAATGAGTTCGTGTGAGTTACTATTTTAATAAGTTTGAACATAATAAAATAAACATGTTTATGTATGATTTATGGTGCATGAAAATAGTTGATAATAGGTATTTCTACGTATTATTTTACAAAAACGATGGCTCTGGAATTTTCTAAGATAATTTTGAGTTTAATGACTAATTTAACGTTATAATATTATAGACTACGTCGTCATATAATGTTTGTCTCAGATACATTATATCGCAAGTATATAAAATATTATTAGGCACGTACTACGTACAATATTATAATGTGGTTAACCGCGGATCCAACATAATCTTGCCTTTGTTCTACAATCCGCAAGCCCTACTAGGACGCTACAGCCTACAATATAATACAAACCTTCCTATCTACCAACTATCTCAAAGTATTCCAAACCAATATCTACCGAAGTGAAGAAGCCTAGAAAAACAAGAGCTAAGCAAATAAGGTCTTATTTGTTTTATTGTGTACAAAGAGCGACTTGTAAAGTGTTCCCTGGGGCTCCAAGGAGGCTGACACGCGATCTGAACTCATCACACCTGGGTTTACTTACTTTACCTACTTAGTACCGGGTAGCTTATGCTCGGAACGTGTTTATTTTTAAGATTACTCCGTGAGGAGACGGTACATGTAGCACACACGGTAAAGGTAAGTAGGTAGTAAAGGCAGAGAGACTGACGTGGTACTAGGTTCTACATATGAGTGCGTGGATCTAATCTCAGAATTGACATGGGAGCCACTTTTTTCTTGATTTATTCTTCTCTAACTTTTGTCAACGGTTTCGCCCGTGGAAATTATCCTACAGGATTCCAAATCATAAAGTATCTGTTTGTTAAATTTGTTTGACTGTGTTTACGTGACTGAGTTATAAACATCCAAAAATACAAACTTTCAGATTTATACAATTAGTAGATGAGTAGAACTGCAATCTTTACATATATAAAGGCCATATAAATCTCTTCTGTAAATCAGAAACAATAAACAAAAAGAAAATCTACATAAATCTAATGGATATTACGCAGTTTAATGAACGACGCCGAAAGATTAAGTGTAATTGATAGGAACCTAATGAACATGTGTGATGAGGCAGCCGGACGAGCCAGACGAACATATTAGATTTGCTTTAGACTTAATTATTTTCATTATCAGTCTATCACTCTGGACAGACAGTAACAAGGTTTCACAAAACTAATTGAAGAATATCAAGGGGTAGCTATTAGTTTCTTACAGCAATATGTACTTAGGTATATACTACCCACATTTACTTTGATGGTTTCTTTCAATTTACTAGGGCTAAAAGGAATGTTTTGAATAGAGAACTAATTGGCTTAATACTTATTAATATTAAAAAGAATATTGGCAGGGCTGGCTATAACATTTATAGTTTTGAGAAAAGAAAATTGAATTATTAATTGAGCAAGTGCGTTTAAAACAAAGCTGTATGGGGACCAGCCATTAATCATACTAAGTACAGTATTTATTCAATCCCCATAATGCCTCACATAAACAGCGAAGCAGTTAGTTGACAAATTACATTTTTTATGGACAGGGAGCACGCAAAATACTCTAGAGGACGTACCTTTTGTTTATGTAAAACAAATGAAAGTTGATGACGAATGTGTTGTATACTACAATGTATGAATACAAATGAGAGATGCAACGCGCGTGTTTGCGTTCAGGGCGCGGCGGGGGCCAAATCGAACGGCGCGGTGGTGTGGGCGTCCGATAGAACCTTGTCTCACTTCCTCCGCCATACGTCAATGTTGGAACTACGTAATTCACGCACTCATTCCTCATAAATCTGTTTATGGTAGTGTGAGGGTAATCTAATATCATTGCATTACTCTTGTGGCATCAACCCTTTGACGTCAAGTGTTTGACTTGTGTTGATGGGAATCGATAAATAGCGAACCGAGAGTAAGCTGGAGCTAATCTGTTGGTCGTTTGAATTGTGTTTATCCTACTATCCCACTAATACATTATTATAAATGTGAAATTTATACTTTTGGCTGTTTAGATGATTGCTTCTCAATCACGTAATAACGATTCCACGGATTTAGATGAAATTTGGCACACAGATAGTTTGTAACCTGCATTACCAGATTTTTATCCCGGTAGTAGATTCCTGTGGGTAGACGACCAAAACATAGTTGGGAAAAAGGCTAGGTAGAGGATCATGATGATGATGAGTGCCTTCTCGTGAGATAATTTCTGCCATCCACGCGGATGAAGCTATGGGTGAAAGCTAGTTTTTAAATTGAACAAAAAACTTCGCTATATAGCATGCATTACGAACAATTGGAAATATTATAAAATATCTCACGATAACATCTAACTGACAATAAATTTAACCACATTCAGCCAAAACTTTGGATAGCAAAATCTAGTTTCTTATTCATTTGGACACAATGTGTAGTCGACATAGAACAATCAATATGGCACCAGTCCCGAGCTACAATATCCCGCTTTTCAATGTTGACATTTTGAAATCTCTTTTTTAGGCTTAGTGATGAAATGTGAATTCGACGGAAAACTGAGTGATTGATTGGTGGAAACCTGTTCAGTCTGTCCGTTCAATATTCTATATTCATTTTCCAATGAATACCAGTTGTATGCGGTTTTTTTATAAGAACTGAATTTATTTGCTCATTGTTGTCGAATTGAATAACAGAGCCCAACAAAAACTGACCACGCGCGAGCAGTCTAAATGTAAGGGGATAGAACAGTTTGAATTTTACATGAAGCTATTCACCTTGCACGAACATTTATGTAATGGCATTCAAATAATTGATTATACTAAAATAATATCCCTTTTCCATTTTACGTTAAATGCTTTTAACAATAAAGCATGACAGGTATAATAATTGTATCAGGCAGCGAAACAAAGCTTCATCATATTAATGCATCAATTTAATTTCCATTTATTTTAATTCCGTAATCAGCTTATGGAGCCTTCACTGCAGAAATCTGTTGATTTTCACAACAAATAACATAACCGAGCCGTACCTACTGTAGAAATGGGTCAAAGCAAATATTTTCGTAGGTACTAGAAAATATTTCAAATTCGCAACTTTGAAATGGAAACAGAACTTCGTTAACTTCATAAATAAAACAAGCAAGATTTAAATGAAAAACATGCGATGTTTTGAGTCTGTTTCATATTTTATATTTTCTGCAGCATAATTTGAATTTTTAGATTACATCATTCAAGTTCAGGATGATATGTGCACGTGCAGTCCTACTATCCAACATTTCACCAGTAACGTTTTCACATTAGTTATGACCTTGTTATGCCCTTTAGAGTTTAGGTTTCAGCATACTAACCCCCAGGCTATTATAAAAGCTTTTAAAGATCTTAAAATTAAATCAACAGAAGATCTTTGGGGAATGTCTGTCAAATTTTGTAGTTCTATTATTGAAACCATTGCACCCTATTTAGCTTTCATATTTAACACCAGTGTAGACCAAGGAGTCTTTCCGGATCTGATGAAACACAGCAAAGTAGTTCCTTTGTTTAAATCCGGTGATAGTAAAGAACCAAACAATTATAGGCCCGTGTCAGTTCTGCCAGTTCTCAGTAAGGTGTTTGAAAAGTTAATGCTCAATCAAATGTTACGTCACTTTAATAAAAACTCCATCTTTCATGAACACCAGTTCGGTTTCACCAAAGGGCGTTGTACCACCGACGCTGGTGTTACCCTAATAAAGAACATTTTTAACGCCTGGGAAGAAGCATAAGATGCCATTGGAATCTTTTGTGACCTTTCCAAGGCGTTCGATTGCGTAAACCATGAGACACTTTTGCTGAAACTAGAGCACTATGGAATTAGAAATACAGCTCTTGACTTAATAAGATCATACCTGAAGGATAGAACGGTCAAAGTCCAAGTAAACGGCGTAAACTCATTGGGGTCTGAAATGGCAATGGGCGTTCCTCAAGGCTCGATATTGGGTCCATTCCTCTTTTTAGTATACATTAATGATGTACCCCATCTACTTCCAAACCAACCGAAGATGGTGTTATTTGCAGATGACACATCATTGATATTTAAAATCGACAGACGGTCTCAAAATCTTGACGACGTCAATAACTGCATTCTTTAGGTCCAAGACTGGTTTACGGTAAATAATTTGGTACTTAATAAAAAAAAAACCAAGTGCATTAGATTTCAATTGCCTAATGTCAGAGGTAGCGAATGTGACATCTTATTGAATGGGGAAAAACTGGAATTTATTGATCAAACGGTTTTCCTAGGAATCACGCTAGACGAGAAATTACAATGGGGACCTCATATAACATCTCTTGCGGGGCGGTTAAGCTCGGCCGCTTATGCTGTTAGAAAGATAAGACAGTTAACAGATGTAGAAACCGCGCGTTTGGTCTATTTTAGCTACTTCCACAGCATTATGTCGTATGGCATTTTACTGTGGGGTAGGGCTGCTGACATTGAATCCATTTTTATTTTGCAAAAGCGAGCTGTCAGAGCCATTTATAATTTATGTCGCGGCGAATCCCTCAGGGAACTATTTAAAAGGATTAATATTATGACGGTACCTTGCCAATTCATTTACGAAAATATTATGTATGTAAGAAAAAATCTACATCTTTTTAATAAAATAAGCGATAGACATAATTTTAATACTAGAAATAAAGACAAGATAGATCAACCATTTTTCAGATTAGCAAAAGTACATACATCTTTTATGGGGTACTGTGTTACAACAAAATACCTTCTGATATATTGCAATTAAATGAAAGGAGGTTTAAAAGTCATATTAAAAGTACACTTTGTAAACGAGCTTATTACAAATTAGAGGACTACATTCAAGATAAGAACGCTTGGAAACATGCTGGTCTCGCTCCATAGGACAGTCTTAGAGTTTATCAAACTAGTTGCTAACTTAATTGTGTAGATAATATTTATTTTTTCTTCTATGACACTGTTTTACATTCTGTAATTACTGTAACTCACACACTGACAGTTTATATGGGTAGTTCATATAATTTTTTTTTTATTTAACTGCTTTTGTTAATTTATTTTTATTTTCTTTTAATTTCATTTGTTGTGTCTATGTATCATTTGCATCGTTGTATATGTAAGCGGGCACGCCCTTTATGCCTGGAGGCTTTAGTAAGGTTTTAAGTTCTGTTTACGATTTTTGTTTCATTATTCATTTCAGCTTGAGTTTAGTTTTCAATGTTTTGTTGGTATAATGGCGTGTGCTAGCTAACATATGGCGAATAATGTATGTTTTGTTTTATTATAACAATATTGTATAGAATCAAGTTCTTCTAACTTAACAGACAGCAGTGCTGCTGGGGAGTTTGTTCCGCCACTTCTTCTTCCCAGCCAAAGCACTAGGAAGTGTCGAAGGGCGGGCGTTTTGGGGGGACTGTCTTATGTGACTTTGACGTTCAAAAAGTGCTGACTCTCAGCCTAGTTTGAATAAATGACTTTTGATTTGATTTGATTTGTTATCTTTTTAAATAAAGAAAAAAGACATATTTATTTTTTAAATCCTTGTGCAGGTTGCGTGAACATTCCACTCCGTGAGATCCCGTCGACAGGCAAGGAGGCGTGGTACAAGCTGGAGGCTCGCTCCCAGCGCTCGTCAGTACAGGGCCGCATTCGCTTGCGTCTGTGGCTATCAGCCCGCGAGGCCGGCCGCCACGATGATGACAACTGGCAACAGGTAACAACGTCATTCAACGTCACGTTCGTAGTTTCGCAAATTGCCAATGTAGTGATGATTTTTTGTGTCCACTTTTGTTTTTGTCACAACTTTTGTGTTCTCTGCTTCTCTCATTAAAAAAAAACTTGGTGTTTTCCCACAGATATTTTTTATATGACAAGAATGGTTCAATTAAAATGAAGTTCAAAAGTTATATTCCGATTCTGAGTGTTTAATGTGTTTGGGATTATCTAATTAATTAAAGCAAATGTCATCCACTGGGATTTCAAATCAAAGGTAATACCGTTCTTAATCCCTCCTGCCTACATACTTACGTAATTGTCAACAAAGGCAAAGATAGCCGTACACACAGAATACATCTAAATTATGGTAATAGGATTTTACTTGTGTCGATGTTCATTCCATGACAACAATATGTAGGTAAAACGCATCTGCAGTACAATCGACACTGTTGTGCTCCTCATTTGCACATTGATTTATTCACAGAGTCGTCCGCTACCGCTGAAACAAATAAACATCTACTAACACAAAAGTTAGCTAATAACTTATATAGAGTGTCACTCATTTGAATTCATTGTTAGTTTATGAACTGCATAATAAAAGTCTTATTTCAAATAAAAAGAGCTATCTTAATTCAACACGAAGTTTGATTACATAAAAAAACAAACCGTACCTATTTATTAGACTCTAAAACACTATGCGTAGAGCCAAACAGACGTGAAATCGAAAACAAAAGCACTTTTCCGTCCGAGTAGAATAGTACAATTCAACGACGTGATTTTCTCCTTGGTTCGTTTAGCCTAATTTTATACTTCAGTAACTCCGATATTAATAACGGTGCCTTCTTAATATCGCAGAAAGATCTTGGCTTAACAAGCTTTGATAAATGAATAATAAAGATAATCGCTCCGGCGCGGATTATGGGCTTACATATCAATATTGCTGATCCACGGAGCCACTGCACCGTACATAAAGCATTTTATTGACTTTTGCACCGAACCATCAGTTGATATATAGGTAATTTATACGTGTATGGGACGGCTTTGTGTAGTAGCAAATATAGCGCTATCGTCAGGGCCGAGCCGCGTGTCGACCACGCTCCATCGCCCATGTTGTTATTTTGGATCATACAGCCTCTTTTATTTGCTTAACAACCCATACCGATATAGATTTATCAGCTACAATGTCAAGTTATTTATCAGTGTTGAGTTTCGCATCCCTCTCATATTTAATAGAAATTTTACCTTTTTCTGGAACACTTAATAATTATTTATAGTCTGCATTATGATCAAACCATGTTCTAAAGTATCAAAATAAATCTACGTGTATTAAAATTGTTGTAATAAAATAAAGAACGCAGTTTTATAAACGAAAATGTTTTATTTTATAAGAAGACCTTGCGTACACCATGACAATTATATATGAAGGGAATGACAGGGTTACCAACACACAAAATATTAAATTAAGGTGGAATTACATTGCCATATTCTCAACACCCCCACTCAATGTAATTACACCGATTTAAACTGATTTACAAAGCAAATATGTAAGTACTATATTTAATCAATGTTACCTATACCACATTTTTTTTAAGAACCGATTTATCAATTCTCTACTTAAAGATTTTGTAAGCATATCAGCAGGTTGATCATTTGTTTTAATATATTTTAAACATATCGTTTTATTTTTAATTAATTCTTTTATAAAATGGTAACGAATATCAATATGTTTTAATCGTTTGACAGTATCAGTACAGGCAACAGATATGGCTGATTGATTATCACAATAGATGTGTATAGGACATATATTATTTATTTTGAAGTCTTGTAACAAATTAACAAGCCAACAGGCTTCACTGGCTGCCATACTAATGGCAATATATTCAGATTCTGTAGAAGATAAACTAACAGACACTTGTTTCTTTGAGCTCCAGGAAATTAAACAGTTAGAGAATTTGAATAAGTAGCCTGTAGTTGATTTTCTATCATTGAAATCCCCTCCCCAGTCTGCATCACAATATCCCTCCAAAACATTATCTGTACATTTATAAACTAACTTATAGTCTAAAGTATGTTTGACATAACGCATTACTCTTTTTAATGCACTTAATAACATATCATTTGCACATTTTTGATATCTACTTAATAAAGAGACAGTAAAACATAAGTCAGGCCTAGTGCCAGATACAGCATACATTAGACATCCTATCATCTGTCGACACGACTTTTCAATATCTTTGTCTACTGTATTGTTTTGGTTTTGAAAAAGCTTTAAGTTAATATTTTGGTCAATTGGTGTAGACATTGGTTTACAATTTTCCATTTTAAATCTTTTGAGGACATTCTCTAAATATTTTCTTTGGCTCAGTTCAGTAACTTTAGTATCTAAATTTTGTGTTATATTTATGCCTAAGTAATCCCTTACAAATCCTAAGTCTTTCATTTTAAATTCCTGACATAATAAATTTTTTATCTGCTTTACTGAGTTATCACTTGTTCCAAATATTAAGACATCGTCAACATACAATAGTAAATAAATTTGATCACTATCAGTGCACTTTCTATAAAGACAAGAGTCACAATTAGATCTAACAAAACTTTCTTTAAGGATAACAGTGTTGAATTTAATATTCCAGCACTTAGGTGCACTTTTGAGACCATAAAGTGCTTTATTTAATTTTACAATATTATTATCACCTATGTAAGCTCCTTCTGGCAATTTTACATAAACATTTTCATTAATATTTCCATACAGAAACGCACCTGTTACATCCATTTGAATTATAGGTAAATTAAGTTTAGTTGCTATTGCTACAAATAACCTAACAGTTGACAATTTTGCAACTGGAGCATAACAGTCATTTAAGTCTAAAATATCATCCTGTTCGAACCCTCTCGCTACCAATCTAGCCTTATATTGAGGTAAATCTGAATCTCCCCTTTTAATTTTAAATACCCATTTACTACTCACCAGTTTTGCATTTTCTGGTACATCACATATTTCCCAAGTATTATTTTCTTCTAGTGTTTGCATTTCTCTATCTATCGCCTCCTTCCATTTGCTGCTGTCACTTCTCATCATAGCCTCATTATAAGTGGCAGGTTCACGATGTTTGGTATGCACGTTTTGGCAATGATAGTAAACAGGTGGCTTCCTAATTCGTTTGCTGGGTTCTCTTTGGCAGACCTCATCAATTGGTTCGACTGAGCTGTTACTCACTTCATTTGGATTGTATTCAGATCCAGACTCTTCAGACATACTCGCAGTCACCATCGTTTCATCGAGATCCGCTGATGTAGTTTCCGATTCATTATGCAACTCATTATTTTCTTCCGTATTGTTCAATTTTACTTTGATTTCACTATAGTTTTGTTCTTTTTCCAAGAAAACGACATCTCGTTTTAGTTGTACATCATTCCTATGTGAGAAGTATATTCTGTATCCTTTAACAGTTTCACCATAACCAACCATTACTCCTTTTTCTCCTTTGCTGTCCCACTTCTTTCGCTTTTCTTTAGGAATGTGTGCATACACTGGTGTCCCAAATGGTTTTAACTGATGAATGTCAAAGTCTTTTCCAAACCACACCTCATATGGTGATTTTTCACTGTCTTTACTTTTTCCGGTCCTGTTCAAGACAAATGCTGATGTGTTTACAGCCTCAGCCCACAATGATTTTGGTAAATCCTTGCATGCAATCAGCATTGTGCGAGCGGATTCAACTAGCGTCCGATTCTCTCGTTCTGCTTTCCCGTTCTGCTCTGGGGTGTAGGGGACACTTGTCTGATGTATTATTCCGCGTTTAGTAAAGATATCTTTGACCTCCTTATTTATAAACTCAAGACCATTATCAGATCTGAACATTTTCACCTTATTTCCAGTCACATTTTCTGCCTTGTTAATGAAATCTTCAATTGAGTACTTTATATCAGACTTATTCTTAACAAAATACACCGATCTATAGTTGGAGAAGTCATCTTTCAATATTACAAAGTACCTTGAACCGCCAACTGACGTAACCTCCATAGGGCCGCAGGTATCCGCGTGGATTAATTCACACGTTTTTGTGGTAACTTTTTCACTCTTCCCAAACGGCAATCTATGTATTTTCCCTTCTAGACAATTCTCACATTTTGTAGCCGAAGTTTGTTTCACGTCAATGTTATTTTTCAACAGTACCTTTCTTACATAATCATGGTTTTGGTGTGCTAATCTTTCGTGCCACTCTTGCAATGTACTTTTAACTTTCTTAGCCACATTAGCCACTTTGTTTTTATAGCGTAACTCCAGAAAATACGAACTTCCAACTCTTTTTGCAATTGCACAAACTTTATTGTTTTTATAAAACTGACACGAGCTGTCATCTGTCAATATGACGTATCCTTTGTCCGATGCACAGTTTACGGAGAATAGGTTTGTTTTCAATTCCGGCACGAACAGAACTTTGTCTATGGTTGTCTGTACCCACTCAGTACCGTCATACACCTCTACCGCTATCAGTCCGTAGCCTAGAACACTAATCGCCGCTCCATTACCGACAATAACAGACTCTTGTTCAATGTCAGTAAATGATGTAAATAATGCACGATCACGGCACATGTGTTCACTGGCCCCTGAGTCCACTAACCACTGAGATTGACAATATTCTTTTAATGAGTTTGACACCACGAATGCGTTACTTTTATTGTTACTATTCTTGTGTTCTTTGTTCTTCTTAAACCAGCACTGTGACTTGTTATGTCCACTCTTGCCACAATAAAAACACTTGTTATTCTGTCCTTCACTTTTTATGTTACTTTTACACTCGCTGAGGTAATGTCCCATTTTATTGCATTTAAAACATTTTATATTCTTCTTATCCTTAACCAGAAATGCAGATGAGCTTGAAGGTGAACATTGTCCATTTTTCTCTTTCAGCCTTTCTTCTTCTACCAGTAATCTTGCAACTAAATTGTTCATTGTTTGTTTATTGTCCGGGGCTGACTCCCAAGCCGATATAAAATGTTTAAACTCATCTGGTAATGACATTAATACTTTAGTAATCACAAACTTGTCAGAAACTTCTTCTCCCATTTGTTTAAGCTGATTTTGTAATTCCTGGATTTTTGATAAGAATATTGACATTTCAGTGCCTGTTTCAAACTTATATTGAAAGAAGCGCTGTTGAATTATATGGATGTTTGTTTCTGTTTTTTGCTCATAAACACTTTGCAGCTTTTTCCACATTTCAGATGAAGTAGAACATGAAATAATATGTAACATTACATTTTCTGTCATCCTTGTGACTAATAGTGTTTGTGCCTTCGCGTCTTTATTCTCCCAAGCGGTTTGTTCAGTGGGATCTTTGGGTTTTAAGGTTCTTCCTTCGACAATATCCAACCAGCCTTGACCTCGTAGCAAAACTGTAGTTTGGAACTTCCAGATGTTCCAGTTGTTAGCTCCTTCCAGCTTCATCAAGCTGTTATTTGTGTTTAGATTGACTTCCATTTCGCTATCCTGTCTTACGATCCACGTCGAAAAGTAACTTTTTTTTACTATCTCCACGTTGCCGTGCAAACTTAACCTCACTTTCGAGCCGCACGCGTAACGCGAATGTTATTTTCACGGTAACTTCCTTGCTTTTTATTTTATTACTTTTGGGTCATGTGTCTGGGCCCATAACCTGTTGTAATAAAATAAAGAACGCAGTTTTATAAACGAAAATGTTTTATTTTATAAGAAGACCTTGCGTACACCATGACAATTATATATGAAGGGAATGACAGGGTTACCAACACACAAAATATTAAATTAAGGTGGAATTACATTGCCATATTCTCAACAAAAATAAACGTTGATCTGGTTCTTTTATTAAACCAAGAAAAGCGCCACCTTAATGGTAATCAATAAAACAACCAACTGCGTTTAACTTCATATTACTACTTACATACATATATTAATACCTATTTCAATTACAAACACCTCGTATTCACAATAACTTAGATAAGAATGAATTTCCGTTTAAGAATTTCTTACCGTCTCGATAAAGATTCTCCAGCATCTCGATAACGTATTCAAAGTATTCAGTGACTGAATCTCTCTTTTAACCCCGCGTAATCAACTGAGCGAGCGACTGAAGCGAATTGCGATTACACGATAAATCCAATTTATTCCTCATAGGTGCTTTTTTCAGTGTGACTCAGTCAGTGGGACTGGCTTTTGTACGCTTCAAAAGTTTTCACATATTCATCTCATTATTTATGTTTTGAGAGTTATTTATTGCTGGGAAATATCTTTTAAATGAAAGAGGTCGTTTAAGGCGGTCCCAAGAAGCAAAGTAAAATCAATCAGGCTCCGCTTTCCGCATGTTACTCTTAAAACTCTTTATTTTGTACCTAATGTGTTTACTCGAAGGAGCTGACTAAAAGGATAAATTAATATTTTATAGAATTATTTAGAGTACAGTGGTGCCCCAGTAGTAACGACCCTGACTTACATATTGGGGGTTGTGAATTCATACTCAGGCAGGCGCTTTTCTTTGCCGAAATAATATCATCACAACTGCTCTCAAAACGGTGAAGGAAAACATCGTGAGAAAACCGGCATATACTGAAACCAAAAATGCGAAGACATGTGACATTTACCAACTCACGCTGGGCCCGCGTGGTCGGTACCACGCGGGCCCAGCGTGAGTTAGTAAATGTCAAAGCCCCTTCCCTCAGGAGGTCTGTGTCCCAGCACTGGGAACATTATAAGCTAATTATGTTTAGTAATCATTCATTTTATTAATAAAAATACTGTTGAGATTGTTAGGTTACAGTTTTTTGTAAATGTTACTTTGTCGATACGTTAGCACAAAATGCAATCATTAGAAAATATTGTTATGATCTACATTAAAGCTATTCATCATTGGTAAGGTGCGTCAACACGAGCGCCTGTTCGGCGTGCTCCTGGCGCACGAGGTGGAGCTGCAACGCGCTGCAAGTGCAGCTGCTGCAGCCACAGCCGCAGTCGCCGCGGCTGCCGGACAGCCCGAGCCCAGTGCTGCCACGCCTACGCCACCGTGGGACGGAGATCTCTGCGGAGCTGCACAGACCCTACTCCACCAGCATGCCATTCAAGGCGATCTTAGTGCGCTTCAGGCATCAATTGCACGTTTCGCTGCGGCTTGCAGACTCAACGCTGATGCTCCTCTGGATCCTAAGTAAGTAATACTGCTGATACCTGGTCTATCACTCCCACACATAGGTATTTCTGAAAGGATACCTTTATCATTAAATTTCCTTTGGTCAAGGTACATGCACAAGTTACTGATAGAGCTGGAGCGTGCTTGGTGTGCCTGTGAGGCAATATCTGGAAGTGGCAGCGGGGACTCAGGGTCGGGGGCTTCCCGTGACGAAGAGCGCTGGCTGGCTGACTGCTTCGGCGAGTATGTGGACCGAGCGCTGCATCAACTGCGACTTCATCGGGACCTCTACCCAGTTCTGCACCAGCCCAGCATCAACAAGTTAGTTATTTATAATACCTACTATAATTTTGAAACTCATTTTGTAAAAATGAATGGAAATCCTGGTGTCGCTTAGTTTCAGAAGCGTTAATTAAGGAACGTTTTTACCTACATTTTAATATGAAGCAATTACAGGGCTTTACTTTGTATGTACCTAATAGGTTTTTTACGAAGCTGCACGAAGAATGAAAAGAATAAATAAATAACAGCTAAATATATTTTATGATCACATAACTTTTATATGTTTTCTATTACGATAAACCTTTCATTTTTATCTAGATACATTTAGGAGATGCAATTGTTAAGAATATCGTAAATCGATAGTCGAAATTGTAAAAAAAAAGAAATGTATTATTGTAAAAGAATGTAATAAAATATATCGAAAAGGATTTTGTTTCCAAGCGCTTGTGAGAGATCAATTTATTACATCTGTGCAAATTGTAAGCGATACTGTATTTGTGAAGCAACTACGGTCCCACCGTACAATTATAGTGAACACTCATACTTTGGCAGTTTTAATTGATTGATGAGCATATTTAAATGATAGTAAGTCCTAGGTAAGTATGAAGATCCTATAACAACCATTAAGATCTGTTAATCGAAACGACAAACCACTGGTACATTGTGTTGTTAATAGCTTTTATTTTCAAAACATCGCTGTGGGAACAAACTTTATCAGGCTATATTGGAAGTGAATTGTACTTTCCATTCCTATTTAGTCGCTCAAAGCGAATTTTTACACGGAATTCGATTTACTTGTGCTCGTGGCATCTGTCTAGATAAAACCTTTTATTCCGAACGTACTTTGATATTCAAGACTATGAACAGAATTAAGATTGTATAATATTCCATGGTCATTTTTCTAATAGCCTTCACAGTTCTAGATATGTTAGTGATATGTGTAGTAAACAACTACTGTTTACTATTTTATCAACGTTTAATCTTTATTACCCAAACGTGATTTAAATAATACGTAGATAGTTGAGATAACCAACTGTTTGAAATAAGTTTCTATACAGCATAACTTCATTTTTTTTCTTATTTTAAATTTCTTTATTTCCCTCTGACCTAATTTTGATTTAATTTTATGGTCTTATATTTGAGAATTGTTTCTCAAAATAGGGTTCTCGAAGCTTGCATTTGTGAGTCTCAAAACTTTCGATTAATAAACCGCCCGTGAAGCACCGGAAGGCAAACTTTCCTTTCTACTATTCTTACTCAATCAATAATGCCCACTAAAGTTCAGACTTGATGGTCTGTTAAGCGTTGCGTGCAACATAAACCACAGAAATAAACAAAATAAATACCATGTTTCTTGACAAGTTTACAATAAAATCTACCCTTGTAATCTTTAGGGTGTTGGAATAATTGATAGAAGTAGGTAAACACACCGAATCGAGTTGGGTCGGACTCTGTCGGCATTAATTTAGCCTAACTACGATAAAATGTCGCTTATGATTTATTTGGATTATTAATTACACGACAGCGCTACCTGTGTTTCCACTAAACATATTCAAAGCATAAATTACTAGAATATTTTGAGTACCAAACACCTTACAATTATACGGCACGGTAAGATATAATTTAACATGAATTAATTCATTGGTACGTGTACTGTGTAATGCGATAGTGTAATTATTATAGAGCTGAAAGATAATATGGCAATCAAATGTGAATCAATATAGGTAGTTCGTATTAGTCCACAATGTGCACTGATAATGAACGTTGTTCCCAACTAATATAAAACAAAATTTGGTATTCAAGTTCTTTTAGACGTTGAAGTTTATCTTCTGAGCTCGTATGTTATAAAGTACTAACCGTGAAATCTAGGTATGTATCTAAAAGACTTAATAGAAATCAATAAAGTTTCCAGTGTTTCCCTGCAGTGAAAGCCCCTTCCCCGCTCGTGGGTGTCAAAGGCGTCAACGTGCACGGCATTGTTCTCCTCTTAGCTAGTCACAACAAACTGCAATTACCATCTGTCTGTAAAGCGCTGATTGCACACAATTCCCCTTTGACAGTTCATTTGTAGCGGCTATTCTGAGGCTCCGAATGTTAAACATTCTATTCTATGTACTTACATGAGCACGAATGTAATATTCAGGAAGCACTTTTCATTCGATAGCTTGTCGAAGGAAAATGGAAGCCACTGAACAATTTATTCACTCACCTGCACTTTTGTTTTTTTGTAACACTTCACTCAGCATTCTCTGGTTTAAGACTGAAGAGAAGATAAGCTTTCCAAAGTGAAAAATTATCCAATTAGGTTGAGTGGGCACTTTCAAGATTACCTACATCAAGAACAAACAATATTTCTTTCCTTTATTATTTTCGTTCAGACGCGGTGAAGTATTTGAAAGCCATGTTTTATATAAAGAATACCCATTTAATAGCATTTTATAGGTAGTAAAACGAGGGTTTGTTTTTAAGTTCTTTACCTTAAGTCGAATTGATCTACACTTACCATTTGTAGGTTTTTGTACTCATAAAGATGTTTTTTTTTTTAAATTTTGTGTATGAATGTCGATGGCTATAAGGGTAGAGGAAACCAAAGAAACAACGGATGGAGTGGGTGAATGATGATATGGTTAGGAAGGGGTGTTCCTGACGTCACAGCGGGCCACACTCCTCAATGCGACGGCGACCGCGGGGTTCTCCCGCCACGACACTCGCTTACCGACACCTTGAGCGTGCGCACACATATCGGTCGTCTTACAAAATTGTAATCAGTATCCAGAAATACTATTCTTATTATAATATTCTACTATCAAAATCAAGTAGTTTTATTAAGTCAAGACCACCAGCAGCACACCTGGAGCTAAATACTCAACAAGGGGTGACTACCGAGATGACGTCTATTAGAGAAGTATGGAGTAAATGACAAGTTGCCCCGACCCCGAATAAATTGGGTTAAGGACAGGAGAATTATAATCATCATTATAATGATGATGGTAGATCTAACTGAATAGAAAGAGTTATGATATTCAACGTGCAGGTTTACTAGTTTACCCTTTGTGTGCTTGTTTCACTTTGATGTCTTTATAAGTGGTCCTACTATTATCGAGTACAATGCATTGAGCTATAATAGCCGGTCGCCAGCCTAGCTCATAAATGTCTAATCGTCAATCGATCAATATCGCGGACTCTCAAATGGCACTTTGTTAATCTATAACTACTTTAGTTCAGGAATCAATTAAACATAGATATTTTTCTATGAACTGTTACAGAATTATAATATTATTAAAATGGATCTGGTAACTTTAAATTGAGTTACTGTCTTAGGTTGGAGTATCTGCTGCGATGCTTGAACCAGCTCTCACAAATGAAGGCTTTCTGGCGATGCTGTCCCTTTAACAAGGAAATCAGGCAAGTAGAATTATCTTATTCCTCATTTCAGTTATATAATTTCTCTGTTTGGTGATAATTTCAGTTATCATGCATAAAAAATACCTGAAAACCTTGCGTATTATTCCAAAAACTTAAAGGATTTCACAGTGCAATAATATGTAAGGACTTAACTCCTACATATGCTTTTCAATTATAACGAGCTGTTTTTGTTGTGAATGAATTTAGATTTAGCCAAAAAGAACCTGTCAACAGAGTGTTATCAAACACCACTTTAACAACATATTTGACGGATATTTTGAAATGCTTGCATCTACGTATATATGCGTAATAAATACGTGCCTAATTATATGCCACTTAAAACTTTAGACATCAGCATTAGACAATCGTAAATTATTCGGAAGAGACGCCGCAGCTTCATAGTTCTCAGAGTATTTTTCGCGAGATTAAAGTCAGCTTTTCACCCTCGCCAAATGAGTTGGGGAAAAAGGATCTAGCACAGCATTTTCTAAATAATTGCCTTTGCAAATGGGGACGTTAAATAGCTGTGAAAATGAAACTGTGTGGTGAAACCAGATTAGACTTTTTAAGACTGTTTTGTTTTAACTTTCAAGATTGAGATAACCAAGGAACCATTGCGGAAGTATTTTGAAAGTACCTATTTGGCATTTTCCTAGCTAATGCTAAAGTAAAACGTTATTTAGCAAATGTGAAATTGTAAGCACTCATTATATAGATGCCATGTGATACTTTAAATCACCAGTAGGCTCTAAATTGACCTTATACTTATATCCAGTTGGTACATATGCTACTAATATAGAAACCAAAACACAAAGGCTACAGTAGGCATCAATAACCGCGATAATATCTGTTGACAATAGGAGCGAGATCGTGAGCGCGCTCCGCAAAGGCTCCTCCGAGTGGTACGAAGCCCTGTGCGGACAGGACACGCACTCCGAGCGAGGGGAAGACCTCGTCAACCTCATCACGCTCATACAGATAGACTTGCAGCAGGGTCTGACCTACTACCATCCCTTGTTCGAGACGTAAGTTTAGAAATAATACACAAATTGTTGATGATCTTAAAGAATGAAACAAATATTAGTTAGAACAGCAACGAGAAAAACATTCACAGAAATTGTGTTCTACAAAAGACATGTTTTATATAACGTTTTACATAATCTATGAATCATTCTATTTCATCCTCGACTTATCTACATTGACGTTAGCCTACGCTTTTAATCTTCGGGATCGTACACTCTTATCTACGAGTCTAATTGCGGCTCAAAGCTAACAGCCGGAACCAAAGCCCTTTGCCTAAGTTGCAAGTAAGCGGTCTCCAACGAGAACACTTAAGAGAATTCGTCAAAATTTTCTTCCTCCAATTCATTTAATCAAGATTTAATCACAGTTTGTTAAGTTGGAATAAAGGATAGGCTAACCTATGGTATATGTTAATATTTATTTATCGATGTTCAACCCCGGGTGTCCATTGTTGTCCGATCCCCCATTCTTCATGATCATGAAATGAAAGGAAGTATGAGCGGAAAGTGTTCGCGTTCTCGGCGATTTATACTGTTCATATTTTCCGTTGTACGAAATATAACATATCTTTCTGTTGCAGGACCAATAACGTGCCGTACTTCAGCATAGTTTTCAACCAGATAGACAAAATGGTAAGTAGACAATTTGGTTATCTGTTTCTCGTTGGCTGTAACGGGCTGGCCCACTCGTATTCAATTATTGTCTAGAGCTGGATTCACTGGTACTAAAATTGACAAAATCTGTTACGGGTCGGACTTCCCGGTATATTCAATACTCTATAGTATATATATCTGCGTATATTCGTGTAGATATACTCAGGTTTTAGCATTATATAATAATTATTTACTAGCAAATGCAGGTGTGCATTACCTTCATATTTCTACGAATATGTAAAAGACGGAAATTTAATGCGGTTAGTGTAGTTACTACCTTTAGACAGTACAAGGATTCACATCTGGTGTTTCCCATGATGCATTAATAACAAGACGGGTGCAGTCCGCGCTCTTTTCCCACCATCCATACTTATGTTAACCGACATGAATAGTTGCATATTTCAATAACTATGGGAACCGGGCCATTGCAGGTAGCGATGTTTCACGATGCTTGAAGTATATTTTTATTAAACACTAGCTTCTGCCCGCGACTTCGTCCGCATTAAATTTCTTGTTCCCACGACCCTCCCCGTCGCATCGAATCGCCCGATTGCGTGCGATTTTTCCCGTTTTTGGAACATTTTTCATTGCTGCTCCGCTCCTTTTGGTCGTAGCGTGATGTTATATAACCTATAGCTTTCCTCAATACATAGGCTAGCCAACACAAAAAAAACAATTCAGACCAGTAGTTCCTGAGATTAGCGCGTTCAAACAAACAAATTCTTCAGCTTTATAATATTAAGTATAGATAGAGTATAGATGTATACCTATGTAAAGGGGCATGTGGCTAAGTAATAACAGCCGATCAATTAAGATAAGCTACGCTTGCCTTGGTTGGTCTGATGATGGGTGTCCATCTTCACATACCAATATACCCCTTCGTGCCTCGGAAAGCACGTTAAGCTGTTGGTCCCGGCTGACATTTTTGGATCTTTGATAGTCTTTATGGGTCGTTAGTAGTCCACCAGTCTTACCAAGTGGTGTCGTATTACCCCGCAACTTAGTTATATATAGTCAATCGCTCTATGTAAAATACGGATAGTCAGCTGCATCCGGTCTGACGAGAAGCCAACCCAACATAATTGGGAAGAGGCTAGGCAGATGATGATGTATATAAAGTCTTTAACGTAGTTAACTAATTCTTATTAAATTGAAAGCAAAAAGGGTATAGTAATTAATCCGGTATGTAACGTCTAGCTTTTGTCCCAATGCTCTATAAATGGTATCGGCTATCATGAGTGAGGACGCCACTTTTATCCAGAAAACCCACGGGTAATTGTGGGCTCTTGCTTCCTTAATAAACCAACACTTATTAGTATAGAATCAAGTTCTTATAACTGAACAGACAGCTGTGCTGTTGCAGTTTGTTGCACCAATTTTTCTTCTCAGCTGAAGTACTAGGAAGTGGTGAAAGGCGAGCGTTTTGTGCGACTGTCTTATGTAATATTGACGTTCAAAAAGGGCTTTCTCTCAGTTTAGTTAGAATAAATAACTTTTAATTTTGTTTCTAGTACCTACACAGCTCATAGGATTTTGCATAATGAAGTGAAAATTAACATTCCTGTCATGGCTCATGTAATTTGCAGTACCTACCGATATTAGGCGCCATAACAGGAATGTGAAAAAAAATATTCCTCCCTTTCAATTTCATGAAAACGTAACTTGTTTATCTACACACGATACAAGTAACAACGGAGATTAATATCGGGAACCCTGTTGGTTAAAGAGATTACTTTCAAAATCCCTCTGGTGTATTAGGATTTGTTTCCAAAATACCTCTTGGTAAACGGGATTTGATTACGAGTAAAATATCATGTATATTATATAAGAAAATATAATAAATCTGTTCTTGCGCCTGTTTGTAATGTCAAATAACAGCTTTTTATTAAATGTATATGAAAGTATATATCGTAGGTACACAAGAAATTTCAACAATTTTTGTCATTTTTACTTGCGTGTCTGTCTGTTTGTTCCGGTTAGACTTCGAAACGGCTGTAGCGATTTTAACGAGACTTTAATGACTTTATGAGGAGTAACCTAGTTTTTGTACCGGTAGCACGTTTCCGTGTGATAATATTTGACAACCACGCGGACAAAGCCTCGTGCAGTAACTATTAGGTACCTAAAAATAAAGGTTTACATTATTTTTAGCTATCGGAGGATGTGAGGCAGTGTGTGGAGCACTGGGTGGTCGAGGGATGGTGCGGCGTCGTCGAAGAACCGATGTACGATGAACACGGGAATGGAAGTAAGCTGAAGTACCTTACCACACGTATATGTATATACCACGTAAAAGTACACATATTAACACAAATTCTGAACAAAATAATATTATAATATAAGGCAGGATCTAAGAATTTTGCCCAACTCTCATATATCCCTCTCAAGGGCTTTCTATTTCTTACATGAGTGGTCCCAGGCTATATCTAAGTTATGACACGGCGCTACTATCGATAAAATGTCTGGCGAAAATATACATAGTATCTATCTCGGTAACCTTTTGCTAAAATATCCGAGGAAAATATTCTACGCTTTTGCTCAGCATATTTGCACGTAGTGCATTCAACATTTTTATCAATTGAATTTGCTTACTTTTTACAAAAATCTCGAACCCGTGGGCTGCTGGCGCTTGCAGAGTAATTGAAAAACAAATACCGTGCATTCCTTTACTGACCTATTCAAATAGCAACGGTGGTCTCCATACACATCCACTTTCGTATTCCAAACTGAAAAACCGTATTTTCCGTAAAATAAATCTGACTGCTATAAATACTTATGGTCAAAGGTCATTGAAAGATGCAAGCTTCGAAAGGTCAGCGTCGCCGGTAAATTAATTTAACTTACTCATCTATATTTAGGTTATAAATTAATAAACTAGAGTCAAGCGAGGTATTACGGGAACATCTGGCGCCCGCGAGTTTTGAAAGATGTGTTATTAAATATTTTGCTAAACCTCGGAAATGAATAGCTTTTATGTGAAGGTAAAAGTATATTTTATTAATGAAATCGCCCTTTTTTACTGCTGTAGTAATAAACCTAGTGATTTGGGAAGTTTTAAATTATGTTCCCGGCATAATCTTAATTCGCCAACTTCATAAAATACAAAAGTTACCAACATTGCAGTTAGTCATGCCATTCATAATTTTGATACGTTATACTCATAAATTACCAATCGATTGTTTGTTTGTATGACCGCTCTTTATATACATCAATAAAGAGCGGTCATCTAACACAAACATCTATAACAGGAGACACGGTAAGGCCATTAGCCCGTAACGTGTCTCCTGTCAGTCATGACATCAAAATATGACAAAGGTCTATAATGCAGATAGTTGGTATATCCGTAATTTGGTAATAAAGGCTTAGGAATGGGCTTAAGTCAAAAATCATCTAACAGTAAAACTTGTTAAATTGACAACTGAGTCCAAAAACTCTTGGTTTTTTCCTTAAGGGGGATGCTCCGACCAGCCCGCGAAATTCAAAATTTCTTACGTTTTTTGCAATTTGCAGGCCAGTGCTTTTTTTTTTTTTTTTTTGGATGGGAAATCATCAAATGACTTCTCCCGCTCTGGTCGGAGCGGGAGGGCGTGTCAGACTTTTACTGACTAAAACCCACCCGTGTTCCTTCAGTTGCCCAGTGCCGGGGCCACGGTATCTCTTTTGAACAATCACGCGACCCCGGCAGGCACCGGTCCTAGCAGACCCCTTCACTGCTGCTGACATCTCTTTGAGGCGCGCGTGGAACACTACGCACCGTCGACCCGAGCTTGGTCCTTACCGGGCGGCGAGCTACCCATTGCTCGACGCCCGCAAGCTCGCGCCTACGGTGGCCGGGAGTCCGCAATCGACTCCCGACGCCCGGGGCGTCTCCTCCTGCGGCGGCTAGGGACGTGAGGGCGCAGAGACTGCCACTCCCTCACGCGCTCCGCCTCCTCCTTCACGAGCATTACTGCTTCGCAGAAGGAGGTGACGGCTTCCCATGCCCTCTCGCTCCGTACCATGGCTCGCACCAGAGCCGGACGCGAGAGGTCGCCGCCGCCGATCGCCTCCACGAGGACACGGCGGTGCTCCGCCCAGGCAGGGCACACCTCCACCGTATGCTCCACCGTGTCCTCCAGACGATCATCACAATGGAAACACCCGGGCGTTTCCTCCCGCTTTATCCTGAACAGGAACCCACCGAAGCACCCATGCCCGGTGAGAACCTGCGTCAGGCGGAAGGTGAGGACGCCGTGGCGCCTCTCTATCCACTCCTCAAAGAGGGGACTTACCGCCGCAATTGTGGCGTGCCCTGCGCTGAGTTGCGACAATCGTACCCGCCATGTCGCCATGAGATCCTGCCGGAGCTCTGTCCGCCGTGCCGCGATTTGTCGCGGCAGCGGAGTTTCGCCCCGGCGTTTCGCGTCCTCGCGCCACTCCCACATGTGGGCGAGGACCTTTGCCTCCAGATCCCATGGCGGCACTCCGGCAAGGAGGCTCGCCGCCTCGCAGGAGACCGTGCGGTATCCCCGGATTAACCGGATGGCCATGACCCTTTGGGCCGCACTCAACCGGCGCGCTGGGCGCAGCCTCAATGAGGGCGCCCACACCGGTGCCCCGTATAGGGCCATGGACCGCACGACCCCCGTGTAGAGCCTCCGGCAGGAGGCGTTTGGTCCCCCCAGATTGGGCAGGAGCCGCTTTAAGGCAGCCCCCGCCCGCTCCAGTCTGGGAGCCAAACGTCGGAAATGCTCAACGAAGTTCCACCGGCTGTCGAGGACAAGTCCTAGGTACTTCATCGTCGACTCGACGCCGATGTGAACCCCTCCCACCGTGAGTTGGGAACCCGAAGGTGGCGCGTTCCGAGGACCATGAAAACCCATGGCCTCGGACTTGTGCAGAGCCACCTCGAGTCCCAATTGCCGGATTCTTTCGACGATTGTCGCAACCCCGCGTGTCATTAAGTCGGCCGCCGCCTCGTACGACCTCCCCTGCGCCAGGATCAGCGTGTCGTCAGCGTAGCAAACCACGCTGACGCCGTTAGGGAGGTCGGCGCGCAGCACCCAGTCGTATCCGATGTCCCACAGATGCGGCCCCAGAACCGATCCCTGTGGGACACCGCACGACATCTCTCGCCGGTTCCACTCTCCCTGATGACCGGGGTAGATGACGGCCCTATCCGTCAGGTAAGCCTCGACCACGCGACAGAGGTAGGTCGGCACCCGGTGATACCGGAGTGCCTCCCTGATGCAACTCCAGGGCAGGGTGTTGAAGGCATTGGCGATGTCTAGAGACACCGCCAAGACGACCCCACCCCGGGCCACTGCTTCCCCCGTCGTAAGGGCTCGCACGCGCATGATGGCGTCCACCGTAGAGCGCCCCTTGCGGAAGCCGTACTGGCCGTCCGACAAGTCCGGCCCCTCCCGCACCAGCCACCCGACAAGGCGGTCTGCAATCACTCTTTCAAAGAGCTTGCCCACCTCGTCGAGCAGCACGATGGGCCGGTAAGCGGACGGCGAGTCCGCAGGGCGCCCTGGTTTCTTTATGAGGACCAGTTTCCCCGTCTTCCAACGAAGTGGGAACTGGCCCCTCTCCAAGCATGCGCTAAGGAGCCCCCTTAGTCGAGGCCCGAGAGCCTCCAAGGCCAGGACCCAGGCTTTGCCAGGCAAGCCGTCGGGTCCTGGGGCGGTATTCTTGGCATTAAGCCTTCGTACCGCCACCCTCATCTCTACCTCGGTCACTTCTGGAGCACCGTCGTCGTCGTCAGTGATGTGGTCCGCATCGGGCACCGCAGTAGGCGGAGCCATGGGTGGGGGACTATGTTCCCCTCGCGAAGGGAACAGAGCGCTCACCACGCCCTCCACTAGTTGGGGCCGGAGACTCTGCGTCAGCGGGGGAGCCCATGGGCGGAGTTTCTCCCGGACGGCCTTGTAAGGCCGTCCCCATGGATCCCTGTTCAGAGTCTCCAGCGTCTCCTTGCGGGCCAGTCCCCTGGCCCGCAGGATCTCCTCTTGGAGGGCGGTCTTCGCCGCTCTGTACCCCTCATATAGCGCCGCCTGAATGGCTTCCGTATCCGGAGGGCGGATACGGAGCCTGCGGTGCCTGGTGTACCGGCATCGCGCCGCAACGCACGCTTCGCGCAACGTTGTCAGCTGCGGCGACCACCAGTACACCTGGCGCCGAGCCCGTCCTGGCTGGACTCGGGGCATAGCCACGTCACATATCTCGGACATGGCCTCCCGGAACCACTCCGCCTCGTCGTTTATGTTAGCAGGCCTGTCCGGTGGTGACACCCAGACCTGCACGATCGAGGCTTCCAGGAGAAGCTCCCGGTCCAGCTTCTTCAGCGCCCACCGCGGACCACTCGGGGTCTGCCGGATCGGCGCGCTCGAGGTCTGGGCGGAGACGTCAAACCGGATGTACCGGTGGTCGGAATACGTCTCCACCCCCTCCATGACGCGCCAATCAATGACCTGCGGTGACAGAGCAGGGCTGGCGAACGAAATGTCCACCACTGATTCACCCCGCATCCGTACACACGTAGGTACAGCACCCCGATTTAGGACGACTAGGCCTGTCTCCAGAGCCCAGTCCTCCACCATCCTGCCCCGTGTGTCCGTATACCGGGAACCCCAAGCCAAATTCTTGGCGTTGAAGTCCCCGAGCACGAACACGGGGAGGGGACGGAACCCGACGACGACGACTCTCAACTCCGCAAGGGAGTTGTGGAACTCGGCGAGAGTTCGGTTCGGGGAGAAGTATACTCCCACCACTACAATCTCCCCGAACCGTGCTGCTACGCAACCCCTTCCCCTCTTGACAGCCTCGAGGGTCGGGGTCCCGGCGGCGGCCGACGAAATGAGGGTCACTGAGCCGCTCAGGTCCTCTACCCAGTCATCCCTGGGTGGGACAAAGTACGGCTCAGCGACCACAGCGATGTTAATCGACCACTGCGCCATGCTCTGGAGTAACAGATCCTGAGCGGAGGCGCAGTGGTTGATATTCGCTTGGAGGAGGCGCAATGGAGAACCTATTATTGGCACTCCATTTCAGCCCCCTCCTGAGCCCCCTGTGAGGGCCCTGCCGTGGCGGAGCCGGCCACGACAGCAGTGGTCGAGGCGGCAGCGGCGACAGCGGTGACAGCAGTGGCGGAGGGCTTGCCCCTGCCTCTGGCCTTGGCGGCTGCAGCGCAGGCCTTACTCCCAGCCCGGTGATCGGCCGGCTTGCCAGCCGCCGCACATGCATAGCAGTGCGGCGTGGCATTGCACGAGCCGGCCTTGTGACCGGGCTGACCGCAGCGGAAGCAGTGACCGCTGCGGTCCACCTCCGAGGTGCAACTCACGAACACGTGGTTGCCCATCTGGCATCGGAAGCACCTCAGAGGTCTGGGCTCCAGCAGTTTCACCTGCGCTGAGACCCAGCCCACCAGAAGCCTTCGGCCCTCAGTGGTTATCTTTTGGGCCGCCGACACGGGGCAGCTCACCGTGACGGTTCGCAACCCCGCATTGTCAGGGCGGATGGTGCCTGCCCTCACTTGCTTGGCAGAACAACCCCCCGCCCTAGCGATGGCGGCCACCACCTCCGCCTCCGTCACGCAATCGTCCAGGCCCAGGATGCGCATGTCAGCGCACTTAACGGGCCTAGACACCCGGGCCTCCTCCGCGTCTAACGACGCCTTGAGCCTTTCGGCTAGAGCGTCAGCGGTCGGACCACTAGCCGCACCGGGTACCTCCAGCATCCGGGCCCCAGTCAAAGTGACTTTCACCCGGAGCCCGTCGGAGATGCCGAGCTCCTGCAGGTCCACTGCTGCCTTCGCTTTGGAGAGTACGTCGCGGTAGGACACGCCCTTTTTCACCGCTTCCGGCTGTAGTGTAATCACTACAGCTGCGGACTTCGGGGCGCGGAGCCTAGCCGCGACGCTGCTCTTTTTGCGCCGCTGCTGCCTCTTTTTGTTTCTGGCCGCCCTTGCAGCCTTGCTTGCCTTCTTTTTCTCCCCAACCACTTGCCATTCGGCGTTGGCAGGGGGAGATTTAGCAGGCGGGGGCGGCCTTGGCGGCCCTCTCACCTCCGATGCTGGGGCCCTTGCGGGTGCCTTCTTCGGCTGGCCTTTGGTCTGCCCCGACCCTTTGGCTGGGGCAGCCGCAGCAGCCGCAAACGAGGCCGCTTTCGGCTGGCCCGAGACAGCCTTCGGCTGGCCCGAAGCTGTTGGCCGACCCGAGGCCGCCTGAGGCCCGCCCGAAACTGGCCGGCTTGCCGCTAGCGGGGGGCGCAGGACAACGGCCTCCAGAGCAGAAAACCTACTCTGGAAGGCAGCGAGCTCCTTCCGCACCAAGGTCAGCACCTGGTCCTCGGCAGGCAGGAGCCCGCCCTGCCCATGCCGCGCTCCCCCCTGCGATGCCTCCTGGGGGGCGGCTCCTCGGAGAACGGCCAGGTCCGCTCGGAGCTCCGCATTCTCCTTTCGGAGGAGCTCCATGGCGGCAGTCACGCGGGCGACCTCCTCCCGCAATTCTGCCACCCCATCCGCCGGAGGCCCAGAGTGAATGGCCTTCGCCGCTGCCACAATGGTTTTTGTGGCAGCGGATATGGCCTTGTCTTTCGACGTCTGGAGCCTTTTTAAGGTCGCCGCCTTGATGGCCGCAGCCACGACCTCCGCGAACCTGCCCATTCCCTCCGAGCAGCTGGCAGCGTCCGACTCGCCACCGGAGGACTCTGAGGGGGCCCTACTACTGGTCCCTCCAGAGGGGTGCCCCTCCGTGGCGAGCCTCTCCCCTCCTTGGGTCAGCTCAGCAGAGCCTGCTTGGCTCGGCTCGCTGGCCTCCTTGGTGGGAAGCCCTCTGCCTGTGCCTCTTTCTTGGAGCCCCCCACGCCGTGATATTTTCCGGCGGGCCGAGCTCAGCCCGCTGTCGGAGGAGGACTCCTGTCCTGCCCCTGATTTGGGGCGCTTCTGTGAGAACTCACGGTTCCCTCCAGCAGCGCCCGCCACTCCGCGCTCCAGGCTCGTACGCGAGCCCTTCGCACTCGACGCGGCGTCGGACTCCGACCCCGCATCGCTCCCTTCCACTTCCTTGGTTTTTGGTTTTTTGAAAAATTTATCCATATTTGTTCCCACGAGTAAAAACATTTTAAATCAGAAATCTAGTGGTTCGCACTAGTGACTAATTAAGCTACCCATTAGTCAAGCTGTCAACCTCCCTCACGGTGCGCCGCCGCTTGGAGGTTTGGGGTGATTTTTTATAGAGGTTTTCTACCTCGCGGCCCGGGCGATTAAGCCAAGACCCTCGACCCCCGTCAAAAGTCAGAGACATGACCGTGACAATCTTCGGGGCTACGAGACTAACGGTGGCAGAAGAAGCACACTCCTTCTTGCCTGCCCGGCGGCAGTGTTAGTGCACACCGAGCCCGCTCTAGCTCCACCGCTGTGCGCCTCTGCTAAGAGCTCAGAGGGACACACGGTGGAGCGTTCCTCCGACAGGACATTAGCGTACGGGCACCGAGACCCCTTAGGCACAGAGTACCTAATGGGGAGTCCTTGCCCGCACCCCAGGATGCACCGTCCCGGTGATTGGCCTTCCCCCCGGACGTATCCATAAGGGAACTCCAACCCACGGGCACACGAGGAGGTTTCCTGTCCAAGCACCCCTGCAGGCCAGTGCTAGGTTTTATGTTGATTAAAATATTATTCGCGCCTGTAAGACATATGTAGTTACAAAATTATAATCATCAAAATCATCAATACAACGCTCTAAGTTGATAAAGCTATAGGAATGACTTTCTCTCTTTTTTTTTTGTTCTTAGGCCTTTATGAACTTGGAGGGTTGTATTAGTGATTTTGATGATTATAATTCTGTAACTACATACGTCTTACAGGTGGAAATAATATACTTTGCACTGGCGTGCAAATTGCAAAAAACGCAAGAAATTTTGAATTTCGCGGGCTGGTTTGGAGCATTCACCTTAAAGTTATAATTTAATTATTGAATTGTCCGTCAGTATGCCTGGTGACAATAGCGAAGACGTTGCCGTTTGAAGTGCTGTCTGCCGTCCGCGAGCTGTGCTCGGCGGCCGCCCTCGCGCCGCAACCACAGGCGCACCCCCACGCACCGCACGACCCGCCGCCACAGTTGCTTGATGCTTACCAGTAAGTGCCTGAAATTATTTGTGAATTGATTGATAAATTATGATTTATTGCAATATTACTTAAAAAAAGAAAGCGCTGAACAAGAAGAAATAATTAATAAAGTAAACACACGTCTACTTTGCTCCTGCCAGGATCGCGACATTTGTTCGAAAGAGTTACCGTGGCCCTGGCATAGCCAATTGAAGGAACACGGGTGGGTTTTAATCAGAAAAAGTCTGAAACTCCCTCCCGCTCCGCCCAGACCGGGAAATGTCATTTGATGATTTCCCACACACAAAAAAAAAAGATGTATTTTTCTGAATTACATATCAGTTTGTCTCGGAAAAATTACTCTCCTATGTGCAGTTCCTGGTTAAATTCTAACCGTTCTAAATTCCATTTACATCTGTCCAGTCGTCGCGGCATAATTGAGTTACGAACTTTCCCATTTATGATATTAGTGAGATCACAAATCTGTTCGGAGATTATATTACGGTGAATCGATTAGGTGTTCCAGGAAGTTGTTTGAGACTCGAATTTACAGATAATCAAAGTTTCAGGAATCGACTGATTTCGGAATTAGGCACCTTAGCATATATTTCGTAACTAGACAGCGAATCAAGCGTCTCGTCACGCAAGTGTGCATGCATGCAAGACCTATCGTGTATACTATATAGGTATCTTCCTTTGAAGAATGCAGCGCTATTTTCTAGATAAGAGCACGAATTTTCTACACAGCTATCCGTTCTGCTGTCAAACTCGTTAAACACTCGAATGTCCTGCAACGTCTAATAGATTTACGCTAACGCGATCTCCTCTGATCTGTCACGTTGTATGAACGGACCGTTAACGTTATTCGGTTTTCCGGCTAGTTTACCGGCACACAGACTGCTAGTGACAAATGATTGATTAAAATCCGAACACAATGATGAAGGCGCCCATTTCCAAACGAAATTGGATTTGATAAACAGATTTTGATGTTTAAAGCTCTCGGCACGAGTATTACGGGAATAAATTTTATTATTAGCGTCTAGCGTTGTGAAAGGATTTACCAGTCAACAAAAATGGACGCCGTTCATAGTGCGCCGGACGCCCTATTAATGTCTCTGATGGAGGTTCATGCAGCCTACCTACTACCAACACCTACCTACCTACTGTTGAGTTATTCATGGGAAACTAAAACGATGACTCCGAACCAAACTAAGTATATAAACTCCCTACCCGAGCATTGTTAAACATACAATATTAACTTAAAGTTCCCCAAATTTTGCTTGGTTAAATAAAGGGAAACAAAAAGACGTCAACATTATTATATTATTACATCAAAACATCATGTTCGCGTACGATACCAACCACAAAACTACATCACATAAAATATTCATTGCATCGAAAAACAGCGAGCTTTATTTATTTCGGCCCTCGAATGCGAGCGGAAAATTGGAGAACCGAAGGCTTCGTCAATATTCTTTCCAAGCAAAAAATGACTTTAATATTCATAGTAATTTTTTGCTTTTGTAACATCTCTACAGAATCCCGTATCTTTTTTACTATTTCAAACTGATTACGCTATAGTTAAATATTTAGGAAGTACATACTTATACCTAATTCTTTTAGTTTTTCTATGAAAACTCGTACAAGAAATACATAAACTCACGTCTTCTTCCCATGGCGATAGACAGTCTTAATAGTCTTTGTCATAACACTACAGTTTGAAACCCAACTCAAGCTTTAAGTTTTTGTTCAAGCACTGAGTTTTATAACTGTTGTTAATTAACAAGTCTTATCAAAAGCTGAACGGATTAAGTAAAGGAGTACTGGCAGTGTTCATGTTGCCAACTTGGTAATTAGTGGTAATTAGCAGCAAGGCGTTAACGTGGATGATGATAGCGGAACGCGACAGACGTTCGTTTCTCTATGGTAATGTTATTGAAACCGCAGGTGGTTCGAGCCGCTCATCGATCGCTGGCTCGCCGTCACCAAAACTATGGCGCTGCAAAGAGTTCGAGCCTCCGTCGAACTTGGTAAGCCCTCACGTCATTTCTTATTTGTTACTTGTAACATTACTTGTGTCACATTCATTTTCAGATGTGTCTAAGTGTATAAGGGTTAATCCCGAGAGACGTGTGGAGGAGAAACTGCAAGATAATAATAAACACCTTACCTTATGTAGAGCCATCTTCAAAGTGTTTTGTGTATAATCATGTCCGAATATGTTTAGTAGCTCCATTTCTATTCCAAAAATAACAAGTTTAGCGCTTGGCGACAGATATTTATTTACCCATCTGTTACCTGATTTAGTACTCCATTAATAATAACCAGTATCAAATATTAAATAAAAGACAATAATTTATTTTGCTCGTTCTAGTGGCACGATGTAGTGTCATCACTGAGATAAAAAATAGTGCTAAAATAATTTCCAAGTGTAGATTTATATTACACAAAATCCAACAGGTGGGCAATACATTTATCACACAATATTTTATAACTAAACTTTTATGTAAACGCGTATAATCATTAATTACGGCAAGTACACCGAATAAGTCGTAAACACACAAATGTAACCTGTGAGTTACGAGTCGTAGTTAAAACAATAAGTACAATTAAACAATGTAGGCATTAGGTACCCCTATGTAAATCTGAGAAACTCAAGCAGGTATCCAGTGGATATCTATACGAAAACCTCAAAATTGCAACCTGTCTGTGCTTATCAAAAGAAAATAGAACCTAGCGGGGTATAAAAAGAAGTGATTTTTGGAAAACGCAGTATAATTGTTGTGAAGGCAAAAGGCGAAGGTTCACACCCGCGCTAGGGCGGCCGCCATTTAGATAAACATCGACTTCTAACTGAGCCGTAACACGAAACGCTTTATTGGACCGAAACAAATAAAGGACTGCTTGTAAATTGTTATTATACGTATAGATGACATTATTTAAAACCTGCCCTGTCTTCAAAAATTAACGCCAAGATTCTTATTACTGAACCTTTAGGTAATCTCAATTGCAAACACGAAAATTACTTAATTACGTAAACTCTACCTTTGTCTGTTAGTAGCTAATAGCTACGAACAGTACCTACCTACATAATGTAATTCCTATACAAAAGTATATTTTAGTATAGGCTAAGCACGTATAGATGGTATATAGGTACATCGGCTCAATAAGGGATCCGGGATCAAAGTAAAAGACCAAATATAAGGACCATATCAAATTACAATTGTTAAAGGTCCAACCAATCTCTAATTGATCCTTAACTGACGGTCAAATCGAGTTCGTTGGACTCGTTATTAACTTATTCTGATCGCGCTTTCGGCAATATTCGTTCAATGGTCCCGATTCAATCAATAATCTTGCTTGTTTTTTTTAAAGTAAATTTTCATATTTTTCATTATCTTCGAAAATAACATCGCACACTGTTTTATGGTATCACATAAAAACATAAAGGAAATGAGAATAATTTGAGGTGTATAAATATGAGTTGTAGATACCTAGATCTATGTAGGTTTATTATCTTCTCATGTAGATATATTATGTAACACTTTAGAACTATTTACCCTACATACACACACACTACATACTACATAACTTACTACAGGTATCTATACCTACAGATTCATATGTATTAGGTATATATTTATGAAGTTACTAAGTACGTTTGACGGAGTAACTAATATTATAAAGCTGAAGAGTTTGTTTGTTTGATTGAACGCGCTAATCTCAAGAACTTGGTCCGAATTGAAAAAATCTTTTTGTGTTAGGTAGCCTATTTATCGAGAAAGGTTATAGGTTATATAACATCACGCTACAACTAAGAGGAGCGGAGCAATAATGAGAAATGTTGCAAAAACGGGGGAAATCGCACGGGTCGGCGATTCAACGCGACGGGAAGGGTCGGGGGAACAAGAAATTTAACGTGGACGAAGTCGCGGGCAGAAGCTAGTAATTTATATTAGTTTATGAAAGTACGTTGTTTTTCTCATACTGATAATTTTGTAACGGAGTTATCCTTTTCAGACCGACCTGTGGAGGGCGAGCACCTCGTCAAACACAGCACTTCGTCAGTGGACACTGCAGCTTGGTGAGGCCTTCCTAAATGATCAAACAAAAACAACCGACTTCCAAGAAAAACACTTCAAGTGTAAAAAAACTTTAATTTCGAAAGTCGGTGTCTTTGCTTCTCTATCTTCATTTTTTTGCCAACGGGTTTATTTTTGGAGACAGTTGTGAATAAAAAAAAACAGGTTAGTGGTATCTACCTTACACAAATTCATTTACTTCACTTGCGAAGTAAATAACAGTGACTGAAAATTATTATAACAGCAACATAAAAAATGCCTCTGGCATTAATTCCGCTTTTGTACAGTAGTTTTATTTGTGCATAAAGTTTTAATAAATAAATAAACATAAACTAAGAGGAAAAATATTCGTAGATATTATTGAAGATGACTCAAATACCACTTGTATTATAAATCAGAACATGATCTATTTATATGGGACCACTCGGTAAGAAGGATTATTGAAATCGGTTTATAAATGATATAATACAACCGAATCGAGATCCTCCTCCTTTTTTGGGCCTGTTAAAAATACTAACTTTCAATGAATAAACCTTAAACCCCTATAAATATCACAGCCTGTACATATATCATTTTTATTTGAATATGATGTGAGCAAATCCCGCCTACTATGATTTTCAGGTCACGCACTTTTTCAAGGGTTAGGTATTCAATACGTATTACCTGCCTTATTAGTTTTTTCACTCTTAACACAAACTTTTTTATCAATAACCAGCACGCTGTGTCATTCAGTAAAGAGAATACAAGGGCACTAAAAGCACTTCTAGGCCAAAATTGATTACTTGTTCGTTGTTCTGCATAATTAACTTCAGTTCAACTTAGGAAGCTCTCTGCCTGCGTAATTGCCTGGTAACACAAATTAAGGGGAAATAATAAGAAGAGCTATAAAAATAAGAGCATATAATATACAGTGTACAGTCACCAAAAGAGGTAAAAAAGCAGGGTGGTCGGATATAGTTGAAGTATGAAACTGATGTTTCCGAATGAAAATATATTTGATAAATAAACTAGTTTTTTTTTTAAATTAAATTAAATTTTATTATAGAACATGCATCAGTTTCTTACTAAACTTCTACTATATCGACGACCCAGGTTACTTATCTCTTTTGATGACCGTACGTGGAAATATGTGAAAGCCGTGCTCGCTGCGAAGCTTATTGCTTTACACTTTAGTGCTCTCAACAGGTGATTCTAGGAAAATGTACCGTAAAAGATGAATAGCAAGCAAACAAATTTGAATTTACCTTTTAGGTAACTAAAATTAACCCACGTAAAGTATAGGGTAGTAGGCATACATAATGTAGTCCAGTTTTAGCGACACATATTTAACTTTGTCACTGTTATCAGGCTAAAAATGAACAGGGCGGCCCGTGCCCTTGTTTAAATAAGCTTTTTGTACACGAGGTTACCCGTGTGTCAGTCTTTCGTAACTTTGCTTTCATGTTATATTTATGTTATTATTAAATCTGTAAATAAGACCATTACATCATTAGTCCTTTATGGAGCGTAATATGATTTGTATGAATAATGTGGTGAGTGAGGAACTCTAACAGGAAAATGCTGCAGTAGGTCAAACAAAGTTGTATTATAGTTTTTGATAAAGCTTTGGAAAAACAGTAGTACACTGCCAGCCGACTCTCTCCATCTCTAGCTTAAAGTTTTTACTGTAGTGGATATTTGCAGGCATGACTGACAGCTATTAATCAGTAAGTCAACTGGTTACAACCGTGGATAAGGACAACACAAACACACAAACAGTGTTTTTGAAACGTCAGTAATCACAGTGTTTGAGGAGTAGGTACCTGCCATATGAATTTTAAGACTAAAAAAAGCTAATATTAAGTTAGTACTTTCTGAGTTTATTTTAGCCATTACTGCCATTGGTGGTGATAGGCAAACATCGTGAAGAAACCTGTTTGAAATCATCAACCCGTTTTGAGCAAACAAGATTTTCAATGCTCATGTCTTCTGTTCTCTGAGAAGTGTCCTTTGCTCTGCAAAGGGATAATCAATGGCTGGTATTATAATTGTGGAGTTCGGTACCAACATATATCTCTGTTTGCCAGTTTGACATGTGTTCCTATACCTTGTCTAGCTTATACCACATGCGCCTGGTGTGGAGGTCGGTGGGCGGTGCCGAGGAGTGCACGGCAGGCGGCAGCGTGCGACTGCTGGAGGCCGCGTGCGCCACCGCCCTGCACTACGCAGACCTCGTGCACGGCGCGCTTGCAGATCAGGGGTACTACGAGAACTACGGTGCGTACCAGGAACGTAGAACACATAAGAGTGCTTAGGACTTTAGTAGACAATCTACTTTTACATCCGCGATAAGCGCGATTTGGCGAATCTCTTCGTTGGGTAACGATAAGAAAATCGCACGTTCAGCCGTTGCTTCGATGCTGCGTGACGTTTTGTCGACTCGCTGCGTTTTTATTTGGTATTAAAATTGCGCGATTTTGCAGATTCTAAAGTATATCTTAGTATATCGCTACTACTAGCATCCGAATGTGATACAAAATGTAGCGTTCAGACGCTGACTCGAACTTCTGGAAAGCGACTAAATCCCTCCTATATTTCTGTAGTTTCAAGCAGAGGTTCGGATTTTTTTATATATTTCTAACAATAACTTTTATTCCTTCCGAGAAATCCATTCGTCCCTCCCACTTGTTTCCAAAAATTCTTAGGAAAAATGTGCCTGGACAAACATGTCACTCAAAAAATGGAGTCTTTGTGTTACAGTATTTGTGTTATTGTCTAGCGACGTAATACCATTTCACGATCCATTATTCTGTTCTATTAATCGCCCGTCACCGACAGCACCTACAAAGTTTTCTAATCGTCCTCCTTTATGAAGTTAGATAAATCCTTATCACAGGTCAAAACAAGACGACTGAAGAAATATGCACGATTGTGAACAACTTGGAATATGTGCGCCGCTCTCTAGCCGAGTACGACGACGATCACATGTAAGTGCGAGCTAATCTCTGGACCGTGAATATTGCGCGTTCTACACTCAAGACACGAGACGCGTGGAGCACAAACTTCATAAAGTCCGCACGAACGAATATAAGTCTTACGAATATCGTTTTAGAGCTAATATTAGCATACATTTCGCTTTACTAGTCTAACTCACAGAAATTGTCATGCAGCGATTGATAGAACATAAAACGCTCAACTGCACAGTGTCTTCATCCAAGCTGAAAATAATAACAACGTTGATATCTGTCATATCAGAGATTTAATATATTTAGTTGTTTTTAACGTACTTCAACGATATACGTGTTTTTGTTACGGAAGATCAAACAAGCATCTGAAGCAATGAAGGAAAACCTGTAGGCAGCGGGTATAACCCTAAACTACAAATTGTTTAATAATGTTGTTATTGTAACTGAATAGCTTTGCGTAAGCTCCAGAACATTTGTTTATACGCAAAACATTCAGTTTCACGCGCCACACAGCCATTCCGAAGTTTTAGTGGTCCTTAAGAACAAATCGCCCTGGGATATAGCCATCTCGTGTTAATGGCCGAACTTGTACCGAATAAACTGCTGTAGAAAATCTTTTCACATTTTACGACACAGTACATCAGCAAGTACTTACAAGTTGTAACGTAAATACTTACCACGCAGTTGCCTATAAATCTTAATTAAAACTAAAACAACTTTAGAACTATCTCAGTTTGAGTTGAAAACCACAGTTGAAACTCAATCAAAAGTTGGTACATTACGAATTAACGATATTTATAAATCAATTGAGAGCAATGATAGCTGTATTTAAAGGCATGTTTACACCTCACTCGTCATTTGCATTCCACTTTGTGTACTGACATACATATCAATTAGGATTTTCGTATGCATGTCATAACATCTGCTACATTCATGAACATTTCATTTCACGAATTAAATGGACGGTGAAATTGAATAAATGAACACGAAATTTTGATAAAGAGTATCAAATTGCGTGCTCGTCACAGAACCTTACTCGTATAGTTAAAGGTCATTATACTCACATGCACAGGCGCCTGTTACGTGTAAAATACACGTCCATTATCAAAATTCCTTAGACGCCACAAAATATTGTGAGTAACATGATCACAAAAGGATAATATTGTAGCTTGAACGACGAGAACTTGCGTCAGCTGGTACGAGGCGCGATAGGCACACTAGACGCGCGGGCAGCACGCGCGGCCGCGCCGCTTGCCGCACGAGCACGGCCACCGCTAAGGAAAGCTGTTTTCCATCTGGCATGGTCACCAGATACGCTGCCCACGACACAAGTAAGTTATTTTTAAGGTAACTAATAAAGTTTATTACGCGTGAATATAAGTTTATAACAAAAAGCGTATTTAAATTATTTAAATTAAATACGTAGAAAAGACTGACAAACAATTCTAATTCGGCAATAGGCAATAACTCCTCTGCTGGAGTTTTTGGACCAGCACCTGTCGTCGCTGAACACTTGGCTGCTTCCGCGTGCGTTTATCCGCGCGCTGGCGGGCTGCTGGAGCGGCGTGCTCAAAGAGGTGTCGTCGCAAGCAGACGCGGGAGGTGCCGAACGCCCGCGCGTCTACCACCATAGGCTCAGGGAGGCACTCGACTTGTTAGCCGAATTTTTCCACGCAGAAGGAAAAGGTTAGGAATATTTTATGTTTATTTGTAAGTAATAATTTTATAATCGCAATTAGTTATTATGAAAATAACTCTAAAGTATAAATTAATAAAATAAGCAAGAAAAGTATTCACCCAATCAAAGAGTTAAAAGTTACATAATGAAATTACTTAGCAGCCATCCGTTCCAAAATAATCACTTTAACAAGATATCCTCCACCAAGTCACTTTTAAAAATAAAATATTTCGTATATTACTTGTTAAAATGTTGACAAAGTTGGAACACGAAGTTAGGAACTCTCCGGCGGAGGTCGTAAGAGGCTTAGTTGGTAAACAATGGTTAATCGATATCTATTTAGGTCTCCCGATGTCGGAGGTGCACAATACGGAGTGGTTCCGTGTGGAACAAAGGATGGAGTATCACCAGGCGCCCACCGAGAAACTACTGGAGCTGTGGCTCGCTGATAGGCTGGCTGAGCAGGTTCGCACGCCGCTGCCCTCGCGTTATGGCTCTATACTTGTGCGGTCAGTAGGATTTTGTTGAAATATTTTAAGCTCCTAAACTTCTGAAATATTCCAACAGGTTTAAAAAACTAAACAAAGTAGAGGAAAGCTTCCCAAATGTTTTTAACAGGTTTTTTCTCTTACTTTGTCTCCTTTATATTCCTTTCAGTATATTTTTCTTACTTAGTTTAGACCCATTTACTCTTATCTCTAAAACTTGGTTTCTTCGTTTTATGTCTAAAAGGTTACGCTCCATCGCTCTTTGTCATGTTAGTAATTTGGATCGAGTACATTTCGCTGAATACACAAGTTTGACGAGGCACGGAGCCATAGCAACCCTCAGTTTTCAAGCTTTTCTTTATTACTTTTGGGTTTGTTTCATAACAAGTTTTTTTTCCATTTGTTTGTCTAAAGGCTTTATCTGAGTATGTTAGGTAAGATAAACATTGTTTAAATGTTTTCCATATAATGTTTACATTATGTTTTCAGATAATGTTATCACAAGATTTTGGTGTTTAATTTTTGGGTTGATATAATTTACTTTTAAGTGAGTAGGGTTCTGTGCGCCAAATAAGAAAGAGGCGTTTAAAATATCATTAATTTGTCTGACAGCCTCATTTCTCAGTCAAGATTGTTTTAATTCAAAACGGACAAAAGCATTGAGCCTTTCCATTTCTGTGTTCAAAAAACAAAGAATAAATTTATAGAAAAAATAAAAGAGGCATTGGTACGCTGTTATTGGAATAATATTGTTTGTTTGCGCAAAAATTTCCTTTCCATTATTGTATTTAAGAAAGCCATGCAATATTAGTATTGCTACTAGGAACACGCTCCTACATAGAATACACTTTGTTACGTATTTAAATAACATCCATAACCAACTGTGTCTCGTACTGGTTCCATGAATTGTGTACAAGACTCAACTAAGTAACGCAAATTATTTAAAGTTATATACTTATATACAGGGTGTGGCGTAACTAATGGTCCACCGTTCAGGATTCGATGAACCAGATAATTAACTATAACAATTAAAATTTTTAACCATTTTTACCCAATTTTTTTTTTTTACAAAAATTGCTCTTGAACTTGAAATTGGGGTTAAAATTAGAGAAGAACCAACTTTTTCTTCAAAAGAGCTGAATTTACATAAAAAATCATAATTTATCATGATAGCTCTAGTATTCAGCAGTAATTAACAGAAATCAAAATGAAAAAATAATGGTTTTTGTTGAAACTACAAACAAATATATAATAAAAGGTAGAAATTTCGTAAATAAAAGACAAAAATGAAATATTTTCGGAACTCTTGGGTAAAAATGTTTAAAATTTTTGATTGTTACAGTTAATTATCTGGTTCATCGAATCCTGAACGGTGAACCACTACTTAAGCCACACCCTGTATACCGGTTGACATTTTTTACCGTCTCGACCTTCATGTGGTGTGTTGTGTAACTAGAATAGAAGGCAGGAAGGCCTTCAGATTCATCGTAGGTGACTAAAGGAGCGCGGGACGCGGGTGGACAGGGATGCGTGTGCGGCTCGTGCGCCTACGAAAGATCAATGAGGCCGCCTATCGGCCGGCTTCAAAGGGTAGGACCGCGCTCCGAAATCAATGATACATGCCGCGCATTGAGTAGGGTGCGTATGATTTGAGTTTCGATGGATTTTTTTTTTTTTTTTTTCCAAATTTCTGTTTTTGTTGTTCTAGTATGAAAATGTTACTTTAAATGTGTAGTATTTATTACTAGATCAATTTAATTACATGTTATTCAAAAATAAAAAAAATAAAAATTTCTATGCCAAAAGCTTCTATTCCGTTCACCTATTACCCCCATTTTTTTTCAAGACGCTAAAAAAAGTCACCCAGTATATGATTTGTAGACCTTATGTCACTTCTGCTGAACCACTGCTCCCATAATTACTTCAAGTTAAATATTTAGGAGCATTATTTATTCGATTCTGTATAAGATCAAAATACATCGGAATAGTGTATCTATCTCGTAGCCGTTCTTACCCGCCTCCAATAAAACTATTTTACAACTCTCGTGAAATAGATACCGCAGGATTTATAAGAATTTCTAGACTAGAATCATTTCGCACTTGAACGGATTTTTATTCGTATTTAGTTTCAACTTTCTTGTCATGTTCAAGTTACCGGCAGTATTAAATATAATTGTTGATTTTTAAGGATTAGTTGTTTTTTCCCTTTTCGCAATCTTTCCTTCCATGAAACCTGTAAGAATTTAAGGCCTATTTTTAACTCGTCTAAATCTTGTTTACTGTACAGTGATATACCATTAACAGAGGGGTAATTGCGCACTACACTATCAGTAGGATTCGGTTTCATTTTGACAGTTCCGCAATATTCATGGCGTTGTTTACGATGCCAAGCAAACAATTTTTTCGAACATATGAAAGAATGGATGACAAATAAGCTTCAAAATGATGCAAATTCTGATTAATAGTGCGTTCCGCAATTAGGGTGCAGGTCTGCTATGCTCTTAGTATGAAAATGGCAAAGTGATAATCTTAATGTTACCCTAATAGCTTTAATTTAACAAATGTTTCACGACTATCATGTTGGAGTCTGGTCTTTTTGATCAGAACCCCAATAAGCTGTTACTGCGATTATTTTCAATTGGAGCAGATTCGCAAAACAATTCCCGCATAAAATTTGTAGGTACCATTTTTCGTTAATGTAAAATATTGTTATTTAGTGTGTACTTCAATCACGACTCGCTGTGCGTGGAAGTGTTGTCTGCGCGCGACGTGATTCCACTGGACCCGAACGGCTTAAGCGATCCCTTCGTTGTGCTCGAGCTGGTGCCCAAACGACTGTTCCCGAAGGCTCACGAACAAACCACCAATGTGCAGAAGGTAAGACATGGACAGAAATTATTGTAAAATATGGCTTATTGATTACTGAAAATTGGAAACATCACATACAACAGGTTATCGAATAGCATCAAAGTTGAAATTCTTCTCATACAGAAGAACTAGGACTTTTTTTTGTATTCTTATAGATTTTCATCGTGTAGAATGTTTCTGAGAACTTACAGCAAGGTTTAGGTACGGAGTAATAACGTACTCGCAAGAAAGTCTCATCACTAGACGAAACTATGGAGACACATAATCTGCCTAGGAACAACTAAATATTAATAATACAATTTCTAGTTACGGATGTGCACGGCTTTACTGAACTTTATGATGCTACGAATACATGCAGCCGATAGACGATACCGTGACTTAATATTGACTAGTCGACGTCGATCGACTGCAATGTACCTTGTTGCAAAACCAAAATCTTCGATAAGGCATATTTAAGGACAAGATACCTTGAGACGACCAGTCGTACACAGTTACCTTAGTGCTGACACAGCTAATGTGTTCAGAAAACGCTGAACCCAATTTGGGACGAGTGCTTCGAGTTCGCCGTGTCGCTGGAGGCATGCCGCTGCCCGGGCGCAGCGCTGGCGCTGTCGGTGTGGGACCGCGACGTGCTGACCGCGGACGACTTCGCGGGCGAGGCCTTCGTGTCGCTGGCGCGCATACCCGGCGTCAACTGCCACGCCGCGCCCGACCCGCTGCGTCCCATGGAACTGCCGCTCATGCAGCTGCACGATCGCAGTCAGTACCAGATACTTTATACATTACTAGATCAGGGTGCTTACTCTTGATTTTAATTCCGATCGATTGGCATTGGAATTTTCACGTTTCGTATTCTTGAGTTCGATGCTAGCGCCAAAATGTGTTTCAATTGGGTGTCCATTTTGAAGAACTAAGTTGAATCGAGATCGGGCGTTGTTGTTATTCCAATGTTGACACTATTGTTTTCAAGAGTACCGAATCACGTGTATGCAAAATTAACATTAGAATCGTATCGGTTTTAGATTGGAATTAAAATTAGTTTGAAGAGTAAGCCCCCTGAACTCCGCTCAAGTGACGGAACCTTCTCACCCATTACTACTCGAATTGTAGAGTGATATTAGGAATTCACATAAATAATCACTCATGCTGTTCATTGAGTTGACTATTCACTCATGCTGTTCATTGAGTTGACTGTTCATTGAGTTGATCTATCAAAGAAATGTAATCATATTAAGGAAATGAAGCGCTCACAAAATAAATCTAAAACTATGTGGAATATTATTAAAAATAACCTCCAACCAGAGTCCAAGCGCCACATTACAAATGTGACCTTGAGTTATGATAACAATAAAACCACAAGTGCACCAACAATGGTTACTAATATATTTAATGACTACTTTGCTTCGGTCGGCGAACCGCTACCCAACAATACGTCGAATACTTGCCCAGTTCTTACACCATCAATAAATTCCCTATTCGTCCAACCCGCTACGGAGCGTGAAGTTTATAATATAATACGCAAAATGAAGAACAAGCGCAGTGCCGGAGCTGACGAAATACCACCTTTCTTAATTAAAGAATGTATTACTGAATTGACGCCACCTATAACCAAACTAATAAATAAATCGTTTGATGAAGGTATCTTTCCGGATAAATTAAAAGAAGCTAAACTACGACCAATATTTAAAAAAGGCGGCAATCCACAGTATCCTTGTTCCTACCGACCAATAGCCCTTCTACCAGCTATATCAAAAATTTTCGAAAAAACAATGTCCATTAGAATTAGTAAGTTTTTGGAAAAATTCAATCTCTTGGACATAAATCAGTTTGGCTTTCGGCAAGAAAAGTCCACAACACTCGCGGTATATAATTACGTACAAGAAATATATAACTACATCAATGACAAACAATATGCCATAGGCTTGTTCTTAGACATGACTAAAGCGTATGATAAAGTTTCCCATGACATTTTATTACAAAAATTATCTGGTATAGGAATTAGGGGTACCGGCTACAAATGGCTAAAATCTTACCTTAAAAATAGAAAGCAATATGTTGAAATAGAATACTACAACAAAGAAGCAAAAGAACTGCAAATTATAAAATCACGGACAAAAATTATTAACCACTCCATTCCACAGGGCACTGTTTTGGGGTGTATATTATTTATTATTTATATAAACGACCTATCTAAAATAATTAATTCCAAGTGCGTTCTATTCGCTGACGACATATCGCTAGTGTTTAAATGCACTCAAAACACCGAAACTTTGACCAACATCGAAAATACCTACAAATTACTTAAATCGTGGCTAGAGAAACACAACCTACAAATAAATGCAAACAAAAGTAATCTGTTACAATTTAGAACATACCAACGAAAGCCGTTAAACTTAAACAATCTTAGTAATACATTAAAAATCCCAGAAAAAGACGATCTAACGCTTCTTGGTTTAACATTGGACAGTAATCTAACGTGGAAAAAGCATATTGAAAACCTAAAGACTAAACTATCAAAATTTATATACGCATTAAGTAAATTAAAAAGCAACACCAACTATGAGACCGCGCTCTCAACATACTTGTTCGATGCAATATTTGCAACCGAACAGCTCAGCACTTTTGCCTACATGCATTTCCATAAATGCGTGTATCGCAGCTATTACCAGCCAGTACGTGTCCGACGACCAATCGCGTAACTCGAATCAAACCATCTTAGTGCTAATTTAGATTAGGTTCACCATTACTTAATTGTAATTAATTGTATCGATCAATATAGCCTTTAAACCGTATAATTTCGTATGATTTAATCGGCGGTCGTAAACCAACAACCAAACCACAACCAATCAACTAAATATCAACCAACTCAGAAGTTAGTGCTAAACCAAGCAGGCGCTAAATTCTACATGGTCCTTCGAGCATTAAGGGCCTCGGTTCGCGAAATACAGTGAAGTGTGTGTGCGCCGGGACCTTGCAACCAGTGTATTGTATTTTACTAGTTTATAGAGAAAGTAGGTAGGCAGTTACATCAATTTGGAAGAAATTGGGCAGCTGTCGCGTAAGGAGAATATAAGGTCAGACCAAACCATTTTATACTTTTTATTTTCACTAACGTCTTTTATTGACCGTGGGAATAATGGAGCAGTTAGCAGTCAGCCAAACGGAGATTTACGACTCCTTGGTTAAACTTCTAACTAACATCAAGAAAGACGGAGCTGAACGAAAAACCATAGATTACTGTAAGCGGAAGTTGGAGATTTTAGAAAATTATTGGAGAGAATATCAACGCAACCATAGGAAGTGCTGTGAACTTGCTGAATTTAACCATGTCTATTTCACCAAAAGTTGTTTTGATAAGGCGGAAGAAGTCTATTTGTCGATCAAGCAGGTAATCACTAAAATCATGGAGCAATTGTTGTCAAAGCAGCAAGAACCTCACCAGCCTGCGGCCGAAGCAGGGACATCGCAGCAAGTAGGGGATTCGTCTCATTCACAGGCACCGATACAGCAACGTAGGGATACGTGTCAACACAGTATCTTAGAAGGAATGATTAAAAAGCAGACTATCCACTTTAGAGCATTCACGAGAACAGTAGCTACCATAGAAATCGATCAGCTACAGAACAAGTGGGAGTTCGACGATGCTTTAAAGTGTCTTCAAAGTCGTTGGGCTATTATCGATAGCCTACACTGGGATATAGAAGGTGAAGACGGTGATGAGGATGTCTGGTACCAACAAGAATTCAACAGATATGAGAAAATTTATAACGACTTGAAGAAAACCATCAACTCGAAAATGTGGTCGGTTTCTCATCGCGACAAATCTACTCCACAAATGGATATTCCAACATTCCAAGGAAACTACCACCAATGGACTTCATTCAAAGATTTATTCACAGAAACCATCCACAAAAATCCATCGTTATCAAACGCACAGAAAATGCAGTTTTTAAAGAGCAAAGTAGCAGGAGAAGCTGAGCGTCTGATTCACCATCTTCAGATTAGCTCAGAGAATTATGAGGTATGTTGGGAAATACTAAACCACAGATATGGCAACAGTAGACTTATTTTCACGTCTCACGTCAACATACTACTAAACATTCCCAGCATGCAGCAACAATCCATCGGAGCGATCAAGAAACTGCATGACGTGACTAAAGAATGTCTCCATGCAATTCAGAACCTAGGAGTAGATATCACTACCTGGGACCCACTGTTGGTACTTTTGGTAGCACAGAAACTTGACAGTGAGTCATTCACTGAATACATAGAGTCAGTGAAGAATCCCAGAGAATTACCAATCCTTCAAGAATTCCTCGATTTCTTGGAAAACAAGTTTACCGCCTTAGAAGCATCGCGGCGTAAACAAGAATCGAATAACCAAAAAATTACCACCCAACCACAAAACCATCAAAATTATCAAGCAAACCAGAAGAAATATTATAGTTCAAATAATAACCAGCAATCATCTAATAAAAGTTATTCGAACGACATCAAAAACAATACGAAATCGTTACATGTGTCGCGGTCAATCACCTGCGCATTGTGTAATGCTGACCACGGGTTGTGGATGTGTGCCCAACCGCGAAAACAGAGGACTGCTGACCGTCAGCAAAGTGAGAGTGAACCGATAAGTACATATTTCGCCAGACGGTGGCCCAGTGCTTTGCGTAGTGCGGGTAAAAAGGAAAGGGCTACGTTGCCGATAGTGCGAAAAGAAAGTGTGCTTACAGTTGAGGACTCGTTAGTGTAAAGAATTTATGTTTTTTAGGATAACCGTAATTTAGACTTTTACCATTGTTTACCATTTTATGACACTTTTACTTTTGTTTACCATATTTTATTATTATTACTTTAGTTTCGTTTACCATTTGACTTGTATTATTATTTAACCAAGGTGATTTGATTATTACTTTATCATTTTCTCATCTCGGCTTGTGCTCGGGAATATGTTCGATGCAATATTTGCAACCGAACAGCTCAGCACTTTTGCCTACATGCATTTCCATAAATGCGTGTATCGCAGCTATTACCAGCCAGTACGTGTCCGACGACCAATCGCGTAACTCGAATCAAACCATCTTAGTGCTAATTTAGATTAGGTTCACCATTACTTAATTGTAATTAATTGTATCGATCAATATAGCCTTTAAACCGTATAATTTCGTATGATTTAATCGGCGGTCGTAAACCAACAACCAAACCACAACCAATCAACTAAATATCAACCAACTCAGAAGTTAGTGCTAAACCAAGCAGGCGCTAAATTCTACAATACTATGCCTATGCTTATGCATGGTTTAACTATGGTATAATATTGTGGGGTGAAAGTACTGACTTTAACGATATTTTCATCATGCAAAAGAAATGTATACGCATCCTTGTGAATATTAAGCCATGGGAAAGTTGCAAACCGCATTTTATAAAATATAAAATAATGACGTTACCCTCCCTTTACATACTACAAATAGTTACATTCGTGCAAAAACACAGATATTACTTTCGATCAAACATAGAAGCGAACCAAAATTATAATCGAAGAAACAAAAACATGCTGATTACACCGACACCAAAATTAAAAATTATGAAAAATAGCCCCAAATATAGAATCGCAACAATTTATAATAAACTACCAAATTACATAAAAGAAGACGAAAATACAAATTCATTCTATAGCAAACTAAAATTACTTTTAATAGGGAAATGTTATTACACTGTACACGAATTCATGACGGATAAAACTTTATAGATATAAGTACGTAATTACTAACTTCTTTTGTCACAAATATTGTTTAAATATGCTATTGACACTAAATCTTCTTTTGTATTATAGAATGACATACCTACCGTAACTCAATTTAATAATTAACTTGACATGATTGTAATTAATTTCCTTATTTTATCCTAATTTTATTTCTCTTTTTATATTAATTTAATCACCTAGATTCTTTCTATAGTTTTGTTGTGCCCTTACAGGGTCCATATTTTGCACTTAGCTTTAAGCCTTTTTGTAACATCTTTTCACAGTATGGAATGCAATAAATAAATAAATAAATAAATAAATATATGTCCCTATACCTACAGCTGTGAGGCCTTCTTACAGCTTTGCAGATTTCTTTAGACCCCATTCAAATTGAAATTTCGTTATTCCCTGCTAGAGATAGGGCGACTCAAAGAACTTCCTATGAACAACCCGAGCAAGTCATTAATTTCTTAAAGGAAGCCTTATTAATGTTTAATTAACCAGTTATTAACAAAACGTTTCACAAGAATACCAGCGTATTGATAACGCTGAATAAATTTCCTGTTACTTATCATCCTAATTAATAACTCCAATAAAGATTTTCCTAAGTATTCTCATGGTCCTTTATGAAGTCGGCCTTTGATGTTTTGTATAAAATTCAATAATATCGTCCTCTGATCATATTCAGTTCAATAACTTTTACTGTCGCTAAATTAAAATGGTTAATTTTCGTTGAAGGGACAATTGAGATTCTGGAGATGATTGTGTTGACATTTCGAAGTACTTTATGTTAACTTTGTTTGCAGATCATCCCATCATACAAATCCTGGAGTCACGCACTACAGATAAACTGGCCATTGACTTCGTCAAGAAACAAAAGTTAAGATTCGCCGAGCAGTAAGTTGTCTGACAAGTTTCAAGTATCTGTTTCTTACTATACTTATTTCGTTATTTCTATTTACGCACAACGTCCATTATAATGTTGACAATATATACAAAATTTACAAAAAGGAATTCGATATTTTTTAAATAACATTTAAGTTATTGAGTACATACCTATTTATTATGATTAAGATGTATAAAAGTCATCAGTATTAACATATTAAATACTACAAAGACTGTAATTCTTCTACTCATGAGAGAATATGTATGTATAAAGTATTGTGTATGTGTAATTTCAATGCATTTTATATGTGTATAGAATTAGTACGCACCCTCGGAGCTTATGTCCCTAGTCGTTAGTCTCTATTAGAAGTTCCCGACCAAGTACTTTAAGGCCCGTCGTTAACAATGTCATACGTGCTACTGTGCTCACCCGCCTTCTTCTTTTACATGGACTTTACTGTTGCGCACTTTTCAACCAAAAATCATTATTATGGTGTTAGTTATTAAAATACAGTAGCTTTGTCAACAGTATATTATTATATATCAATATATTATAGTCGTAATTAAATTTACATAACATACATGTCACTCGAATAGTAATTGATCCTTGGAAAATATATAAATGTTTAGTAGATATGTAATTAACAGTATCAATCCGTGTTTGCTGAATATTTCCGATGAGTATATATTTATATTTATTCGTAGATGTTGGTGTTTAAATGTTTTGCTGCCTTATCTCTGCTGATTGTGAACTTACTCTAATCCATTAATATACATATTTTAGAATGCAAGAAAAAAAAAAAAATGCTTTTAACATTGAATTCGTCTATTTAAGTGGTTAAGTTTAGTGGTATTATAATAATTATTGAATTTAAATACATCCCGTATGATTTCAAAGGTTTTTGTAAATTGTTATAAAAAACCACAAATGGTGCGTATTTCACAGCTCGAGGATTGGCGAAAAAATCTTTTAAAAATATATTGTGTACAAAAATTTTATAAAACTTTATGCATATAAAACGAGCTTTTTATTCCCAACCGTCGCATCTTACTTAATGAATATATAATTTTAAATATATTATTATATATATGGAATGCATTGTCTTCGACGACTGATTTTTCATCGTTAGATTTAATTGTACGAGATATATTTTATAACTGTACGTGACATATGTACACTGTGTATACAAGTATATTATTGTAATAGATGATGTATTGATGTTTTAAATTAGCGAATGAATATTATATATACCTACTTTATACATGTAACAATTAGTATAAAGGAATGTTAAAGTTATGTGAGACGGATTTGTATTTAAAAGAAAAGAATGATTCGTGATTAGGTGAAGGAAGGACGTGGCAGAATTATTGTATTTTATGAAAAAAAGGATCCAAGTTGTAAAGTAATAAGCAGCCTCTCAGCGATGCGGCACATAAACTAACTTACTAAAATGAAGGAACCGACACGGAATACTAACTAACATCACAGGTCCGTTTAGCCACAGTAGATATAATTCAAAATCTTAATTTTAAATTGATGTGTGACCGTAAATTATTCAATAAGATATAAGAAAACCATACGTATAATATGATGATGTTGTAAACTTTCTGCGCTCCTGTGTACTTACCAACACACTGTAGTTGAAATTGTGTTTGATGGATACCCACTCCGCACCTAATAGAAACCTCGAACAGTCATATCCAGAGCAACCCTAACCATATCGCTGAGCTTTTAACGTCTACCTAAGATATATGTATTTTAAACTTTATACCTGCGCAGCGCGGGCCCCGCGTCGAGATTGCAATCTTAGTAATCGATGCAGTACCGCTCCGCCACGCTGATTTTGATACGTTGGTAAAACCTACTTATATATACATTTAATAGGCATTGTGAAAACAAAATTTATGATCCTTTGGCTGAACAAGACCATTCCAAAAGTCAATTATTTAATAAAATAGGCTATTCAAGAGCAACATATTTTACATTCAAAGTCTATAATATATATTTTATAAAATGTTAAAACTCATGAAAGAAGTCGTGTGCCAGCGACGATCGACTTGTTTTATATAAAATCAATGTATACAAAAACTTTTTATAAAGAATTTACTTTTCACCACCACTTTTTGAAGCAGAAAGTGGCGAAAAATATTTGGCGATATATGATGTCAAGTGCATATCACACCGTCATATTACATTTCTAGCTACGAAACTATTGTCTGCTTGTCTTATTTATTATCTATCTATATCATTTAATGTGTGTTATAGACGTTACGCAAATCCTGTATAGAAATATAAGAATACATTAGTGTTGATATTGATGTACCCATTCCACATATCTAATTGTGTAATTTATAGTAATCCGCTAAACCTTAAACCACAGCATTCTGGAACTGATTTATTCAAAAACATAAATATTCGAAGTTGTACGTACTATTGACACTTGTGTTCCTGGCTTTAATAAACTCTAAAACTAAATTGATATTCGAGTTTTATTTGAAAAATTAATCAGTTTTTTATGGTCACTACTATCCTACTATTATTGTGGATAATTTTGTTTCAACATTATACTGACGTTTTGAATTGCGTTTGGTTGAAAATTTTGTATTTATACCACCTTTAGTTTTTAGAATACATAATGATACACTGATCCAGGACTCATTTCCTAATTATAAGATGATGACTTCAAAATTAATGGATTAGAAAAACCTCTTCGGCTTTTCATATCTCAAACATTCGCTTCTATAAAAGGCTCTCGGTACCTACCCACTGATGAACTGACAAAGGTTACAAGACTTACTTTGAAGGCCTAACACATAATTAATAAACACAATGTGTTGATAATTGACTTCTGACGCAACTCCGACCTGCTAATGGGATTAGAGTTCGGTTAGATAGTTCCAACGTTTTAATGGCCCCATAGTTATATGAGAGTTCAATCAATAACCCCACTTTATAAAGCGGTTGAGTCTAGTTTCCTCGTTAACAAACTTTATGAAACCTATCGCGAAATGGCACGACTGCCAACCGATCTATCAGCTTTCACAGACTCGCGATAAATTGAAGAATCCCTTTCAAGTCGCCTTTAATGACTAGTTTAAATGAGAAAAATATTGCAGCCAGACGTGAAAGTTTTCACCATTGTTTGTTTTTAATGGATTCAAGTCTTTTCTTTTGAATTGTAAAGCTTTTAATGTTTACGACTACGTTTAAGCTATGGGATTCCAAATGATTGAATATATATGGTCTATTATAGTAACTATGGTATGTATACTTATATGGTATAGATATTGTGACACTTGTGGAACCCCACTCTATTTAAATCTCTCAATAATTCAAGCTAAGATGCGCTGGGAACAAGGTAAGTCTAGGCAAATAATTTGGAGTTAATCTAAATAATGTCTATGTCTCCTACACAGGTTTATTCTCCATCAAATGAGGTGAGGAGGGGGGTGAGGGATGTGGTGAGGGCTTTCATCCCGGGAATCGAAAATTTCGAGTGTCTCGACGACTTTTTGGTATTTTCGAGACTCGAGACTAATAGATTTGGTCTCGGGAAGACTTTCGAGACTTTAATCTTACAATTGACATAAAATTATTTAATAACCTTTTAAACCAACAGTGTAGCTTAGAGTTTAATACAATCTGTGGGTTCCAGTTCAGGATAAGGCGGGAGGATACGCCCGGGTGTTTCCATTGCGAGGATCGTCTAGAAGACACGGTGGAGCATACGGTGGAAGTGTGCCCTGCCTGGGCGGAGCACCGCCGTGTCCTCGTGGAGGCGATCGGCGGCGGCGACCTCTCGCGTCCGGCCCTGGTGCGAGCCATGGTACGGAGCGAGAGGGCATGGGAAGCCGTCACCTCCTTCTGCGAAGCAGTAATGCTCGCGAAGGAGGAGGCGGGGCGCGTGAGGGAGTGGCAGTCTCTGCACCCTCGCGTTCCTAGCCGCCGCAGGAGGAGACGCCCCGGGCGTCGGGAGTCGATAGCAGACTCCCGGCCACCGTAGGCGCGAGCTTGCGGGCGATGAGCAATGGGTAGCTCGCCGCCCGGTAAGGACCAAGCTCGGGTCGACGGTGCGTAGTGTTCCACGCGCGCCTCAAAGAAATGTCAGCAAAACTGAAGGGGTCTGCTAGGACCGATGCCTGCCAGGGTCGCGAGATTGTTCGAAAGAGATACCGTGACCCTGGCACATGGGCAACTGAAGGAACACGGGTGGGTTTTAGTCAGTAATAGTCTGACATGCCCTCCCGCTCCGCCCAGAGCGGGAGAAGTCATTTGATGATTACCCAACCAAAAAAAAAAAAAAAAACCGCCACCAACGTGACCATTACTTGCTCGCAGAAGTAGGTGACGGCGTCCAACGTACTCTCACTTCCGACCAAGGACTGGACCCTGTTTCCGGACATGATCCGACCCATGGCCGGAAGTTTTTTTTTTTTTTTTTGCTAAATAAAGTATCACAATAGATGATACTTTATTCACATTACAATCTAGCCTATGAGCTAATAAGTAATTTAAATATAACTTAAACTGCTAAGTGTAACTATAAAACTAAGAAATCGTCCAATAAAGTCTTTCTTATTCACTGACAGTTAAGGGGAAGACACTTGATTAACGTGTTGTTTATAAAAGTTAGCACTTTCACTGCAGTTCGTGTTCACTTACACTGCACTACACTAACTCAAAGGGTTTAACCCTTTTTAGTCTTCGCACTAATTCAGTGTTGTCAAGGAGTTGAATAGCCTCAACATTCACGTGATGATGAAGTCTGTATTCATGCGCTTCTGCATATTCTTGTATAACTATATTTACGACATCCATTTTGAGGTCCCGGTGAAGGTCGCTGTTTCTTATGTACCAGGGCGCGCTGACTATATCCCTAAGTACTTTGTTTTGAAAACGTTGTATAATTTGTCGATTACTTTGACTGGTGCAGCCCCACAGCTGTATACCGTAGGTCCATACAGGCTTTAAAACTTGTTTATATATCAACAATTTATTAGGTACTGACAATGGCGACTGTCTACCAATTAGCCAATACATTTTTTTGTATCGAATATCTAATTCGGCTCTTTTCTTTTTGACATGCTCTTTCCAGCGCAGTTTTGCATCCAGGGTCATGCCAAGATACTTAGCAGTATTCGCGTATGGAATTTGTTGATTATTCATGAATACCGGGATGTATTGCGGCTTTTTATTCGTGAAGTCAATGTGGATAGACTTGCTTTCATTAAGTTTGATACGCCATGTTGCAGTCCACGCATAAACAAGATTTACGGACTCTTGAACCTTTTCTACGGCTTCCTCGTGACTATTTCCAACAGCCATGATAGCGGTGTCATCAGCAAAGGTAGCAATTACCCCATTTTCTAGCTCAGGAATATCACAGGTGTATAGTAGATACAGGACCGGGCCTAGTACACTTCCTTGTGGTACGCCAGCTTTTATTTGCCTAAGGTTTGAGTAGGCATTTCCTTGTCTTATTCTAAACAATCTGTTTGATATATAGGACTCTATAATATCTGAAAACTGTTGAGGCAGCATTGTTCTTAACTTATAAATGAGGCCTTCGTGCCACACTTTATCGAACGCCTGTGCAACATCAAGGAAAACCGTGGAGCACACCTTCTTCTCCTCTAGTGTCCTTTCAATAATATTAGGGATTCGATGGCCGGAAGTGACAGCCCGTATGAGAGAGTATCCGTAGCATCAACCCCCGCGATGAGGTCACGGCGTTGCACTACCCAAGCAGGGCATACCTCAAGGGTGTACCACACCGTGTCGTCACGGCAGTTATAATGTTTGGAACCGGGTCTCGGTTCCCGGCCTATGCGGCACAGGTACTTACCGAAGTACCCATATCCGGATAATACCTGTATCAGCCGAAAAGTAAGGTCGCCATGCCGTCACACGTCATGTCAACCACTCCCTCACAACGGGTGTTACCGCCGTTAAAGTGGCATCCTCTGCACTTGGTTACGCAAGGCGCTGTTTCCACTCCACCGGATTAAGGTCTGGCTGAGCTCAGCCCTGTACATCTCGACAAGACGAAGCATCAGGTGCTCGCCCTGATGCTAGCGCGTCCCGGCACTACCGATATAGTGACGGAACCGCCAACACCTAGCTTCTAACGTTTCATAAGTGCTTGGGCACTTATGATGTAGGTTTATGTGAAATAAAATCTTTTGCTACTTTTTTTTACTATTTTTAACAGCGTATACTTCACTAAATATCTATTAATCCAAATGGACGATTAATATGAAACCTACTTGTGAAATAGTCTCGAAAGTCTCGTTTTTCCCGGGATTTTCGAGACCCTATGATGTCTCGATTTTTTTTCCCGGGACTCAAAAATGTAGGGAGACTGAAAGCCCTAGTACCTACTCATTGACAACAACTGAACTACGAGCGGTTTCATAAGTTAGACCTGTGGAAAAAAGCGATGACGTCGAAGAGAGAATATACGAAGACATCACACACGTTCACTGGTAGCCTACAAGACTATAATGACAGCCAATAGTCCCTTCTGCCCGCGTTGACGAACATGTTCTGTGGTTTGTCTCTTTAAAAATCGGATTAAAAATAGATTGAAGATGAAGAAAAGATGAAGTAAAGATGATCCGAACTGTAATCCACCTAAAGAGTATTAAATCTCAAGTAACTGCCAACTTTGTAAATGGAATATCCCTAGGGCCTTATCCTTTTTTCATGAAATTTTCCTTCCGCTGTATTTTAGACATGCGACCACGTAGGCGACTCGAGTTACCTTCCTTCATTTTACACTTATTTGATAGGAGACCCATTTCTTCCTGTGGGTGTCGTAAAAGGCGACTAAGGGATTTACTAGAGAATGGGCAGCAGTGTTCTCTATGCATTTTACCACCATACTGCGATCGCCAAGCGTGGCGATTATGGCAAAGCCCCCCAAATTGGGGGAGGCCTAAGTCCAGCAGTGGACGTCTTACGGCTGAAATGATGATAATGATAGGAGACTAACACGCCCAGTAATTTCATTATAAATAGATTTCCACTAAACAGAGAATGCTGTCGTCCTGCAGAGCAAAGGTGAGGAGAAAACAAGATAATATATTAGATTATAAGTTAGGTTGCTCGTGGTCTCGCGATCGTTATAAAGTGGGCTTGTTTGCGGTCATGGGCGAACTGCAGCGGTTTATTGTGTTAACTCGTGTCTCCAACTAACTAAATAATTAGATCTTGACAGGATATGCCGCATACTACACTACATTATACATTCCAAATGTAATTAGAATCCATGTTAGAGGTTTATGATTTAGTTATACCAGTCTGTGCGGAGTTGTTAGGGGCTACTGCCAGGGTCGCGAGATTGTTCGAAAGAGATACCGTGGCCCTGGCACATGGGCAACTGAAGGAACACGGGTGGGTTTTAGTCAGTAAAAGTCTGACATGCCCTCCCGCTTCGCCCAGAGCGGGAGAAGTCATTTGATTTCCCATCAAAAAAAAAAAAAAAAAGGGGCTCAGAAATAATTTAGAATAGGAAATGTTGGGCGGACAGAATATTGTGGCTCTATTTTATAAAACTCGGAGAAAAATATTTCGCACATTAGACCCTTCGGTGCTACACCTGTAGGTAACAACTTGGACCTTGACAATTTTATTAGGACCAACCAAGTTGTTACGCGTAGTTGTGAAATACACTTGACTTGTATACAGGGTGACATTGACGCGCAACCTAATGGATTCAGTACATAATCTGGACCATAGTGTAGAAAATTTTTTCTCGGTTATTATGAGGCCGTATATGAAATTTTTCGGATTTTGCTGATTTACGTGATTTTATAAACGTGTTTTTACAGTTAATATTCTGTATTGCGATAAGTTTTAAAACACTATGTGAAAGATAATTTCAGTTTTGATCAAAGAATGAACTGCTTTTTTATTTTCATCACTTGAATTTTTAAATCGACTGGCTACAGTGTAACTTAAATTGTAAAATTTGTGTTATTGTTGTAAATTTGGTGGTAAGATGTTTAGACATATACTTTCGAATTGTGTTAACGTCTACATGGTATGTAAAAATTACATTGTATTGTCAGGAAAATTGTCAACTGTTTATCACTTTGATATTTAAAAAAAACACAGTAAAAAAACATTTAACTTAAAGAAATAAAAATCCTAAAATTTTAGAGAAAATGGGCTAATAATTGTTTCTGATTACGGCTACTCAGAACTCTCGTTCAAAAATGGAAACAATAGAAATAAACTTCAGTTCAAGGTCAAACCATGGCCTCATAAAAGTTTGAAAAATTAACCAGAATTGGTAGTAAATATTTTTTTTAATAACCTAACTCTCGCATCATAATTCGCAATGAAAGAAATTCTGAATTCATGGTTTCAGTGTATCAATTGTCAATTGACAATGTCCGTGCCACCCTGTATACATATACGAGTATGTGTAGTATTGATAAACAGCCAATTAATAGATTGTTTTTTCAATTAACCACCTAGTATCTAGTACCTATTTTACGATATTTATCTATCCATTGATTAGATTATGTTTCGACCACAACACCTAAAGAAAGACTAACTTATATCATAGTTGTTTTAAATAATTTAAAACATATTGTTCTTATATACAGACATATGAATTCCTAAACACACAAATGATTAAATGAAACAAAAAGGACTAAAACCTTACATTACATATACAGCTAGGGTAAATATTTACTTGAGATTTAATATCTCGGCTAAATGTTTAAACGCTAAAGCTAACAGGGAAAGTATTACGTTTGTGTACAATCTTCTGAAAGCACTCGATCAAAATAAAGTCACAGGTATTGTCGATGTAGCCACATCTCTAGCAGGTGTGGGTAGACGGAGTAATGGGTTTCGATCAATCAATAAACTCAGCTGTCGGTGGAAATGAAAACCCTTCCAGCTGCATTTTCTTTTACGTACAATAAAATGCTGTAGTCAACAAACGTGTCAGGGAGTCGAACAAATTGTAGAACTCACTAAGTAAGTAGGTATGTATTGTTCTTAGCGTGTTGATGGCAGAAGTAACTCGTAAAATATATACAGGGTCAAATTAAATTAGGTGGCAATACTTTACCCATGTTGGGTATCGAATTATCGATATCGAAAACAACAAAAAATAAAAGTTTTTTTTGTCATACGTTGGCCGAAAGGTCAACCCGTAAGCGATCAGCTGGTCTTGTCATTTTTCGTAAAACATAGTTTTAATTTTTTTTTATTTCCTAAACACACTACACACACTACACAACTAAACAGTCGTTTGGTTGCCATAATGTACAGTCAGTTGGAATGATACAATTTTTTTTCTTTATGACATTCGTTTTCGATATAAATACCTACCCAACACGTGGGTATTGCCCGTTAATTTAATTGGGCACTATACTTTTTTTTATTAGGTGGGTAATCAGATATTTATAAGTAGATATATCGTGTAGGTAAAATTTAATAAGTACACACAACTTAAAGAAAAACAACACCTCATAACATTATAAAATTACGATGATATAATGCGCGATCTTATCGCAGTCAGTGATTACATACTTAAGTAATTATTTTTCTACGATACATTTCTCATAACATTATAGATTTATGATTTATGTAGGTATGTACGAAGTCCTTCTAGACCTGAGCGTGTTCTAGTTTTTTCTTAATCAACCCTTTGTAAGTCCATTTCGCCAACACGTCGTTCGCGGCGCTTGTCGTACGCGCTGGTAAGACAGGGTATTTATATGCAGATCACTTTAATATGCTAATGTCGGTACCAACTTGCTTTCTATGTATGCTTCTTAGATACCCTTGTATATTTTTATAAAGTTTCTTAAGACTTGCGCGACAAGCTTAAACCTACCTAAGGTTTAATTTTGTTTAGTTATCAGCAAGATTACCAAGGGGTATCGTATTACCCAGTAACTGGGTTGTGAAGATCAGATAGGCAGTCCATGTAAAATACTGGTATTCAGCTGCATCCGGTTAGACTGGATGCCAACCCTAACATAGTTGGGAAAAGGCTAGGCAGATGATCAAGATGATGATCAGCAAGATTATATTTTTAGTTCAAAAAATGCTATATATCTCTACATTTTTGTACAGCAAATGACTTCTTGAAGTCAACCCTGACGATGCTATGGAAAGGATGATTGGTCGATTTCTGGTTGGTTTGATGATGTATAATTAGTTTTACAATTAAGAAAATATAATTATCGATGCAAGTCTTTCACTCGTGCAAGTCTTTCGACATTGACATGTTTAATGTCGTTCGGGAATGGCTTCAACAAAGGACGATTAACGTTTTTATCAAATTCAGGAAATTGAAGAGGAATACATGTTGCACCGAAACCAAATATAGTGAAAAAAGGGCAAGACAACGATAATGATTCAGGAAACTGAAGTATTTTCAGTTTATGGTATCGCTAAAAGATGTTAAGTAGAATGTGAAAGAATGTTAAAAGGGATGTGTGGATAGAAACAAATAGAATAAGAAATGAATACATAAGAGGAAGTCTGAAAGTGGTACCGCTAACTGAAAAGTTGTGTAGAAATAGGTTGTCACGGTACGGTCACGTGATACGGAGGAATGAGGAAAATGTCGTGAGGAAAGTTTTGAGTATGGATGTCGATGGCTAAATATGCTATTAAATTGTGCTAAAAGATGGACACATATAGTATTAATAATATCTTAGGACAACCAACACAACGTCATCTGATCCCAAACTAGGCAGAGCCTGTACTATGGTAACCAGACAACTGATAAACTTACTTATATATTTCTAAATACATACATATTATAGATAAATTACACCCAGACACAGAACAAATGATTGTGCTCATCAAACAAAGATTTGTCCTGGGTGGAAATCGAACCCACGACCACAGTCTTAGCAATCAGGGTCACTAACCACTAGACTAACAGGCCAGTCAAATAACAATATAAACAACGACTCAAGAATTTTAATTCTCAGTTCCCTAATCAGTAAGAAAGCAATAAATAAAGCCTGGTCAATGACGATAAGAGAAATATGAGGGCACGATAAGTAAACATAATATCTGCTCATGAAAACGGAATATTTCACAGTATGCACATGATCACGTCATCCGGCACGTACCGGCGGTCGCGGGCTCGCCTCGCCGCTGACCGCGCCGCCTTCTGAATTATAATAAGCCCGTATCGACTTCCTTCACAGAAATCTACTCGCGACTTACATATTGCTACATTCAAAATGATTTTGCAACCAGGGTTATGCAATTAAGGTTTCGTAATAAAAGAGTCGGGATGAGGATACGGCTTTTTTTGTGTTATATGTGTCCTAGCCTAAGCCACTTTTCCACAAGATGCCTCGGCTTGCAACTGAAATTTCTGCCTAATATAGCTTTCATTGATATTATATTGCATTATTTCGGGCCATTGTTTTGCTTTTAGAAAAACGATTGCTACATTATCTTAGTGTCGTAAATGGATTGTATCAGTGAGTAAAGAAAATATGCACCTCGGGCTGTTCTACAATTTAAAAAACTTGCTTGTAATGAAACAGCCTTGTAATCTGAAACAGCCTTGTAATCTGAAACAGTCATGTAATCTGAAACATTATTAAAGTCTTGAACTTAATCAAAGTCTTCATTGATGTTTTTTTTTTTTTTGCTGACAAAAAACGCATGAAAAATAAACTGTTCGGAACTAAGGTAGCTACTGAAACAGTTTCTAAGTACTAATCAATGTTATTCATCTTACAAAAGAAGCCTGCACCGAAGAAAACGTTAGAAAAGAAAAGCATTCTTTAATTATATTTATCGTGGGCTTAAGTAAACGTAGTGAAAATTGGAGGCTACGGAGTGGTATTAATGTAATTTGCCTCCGTAAATACGCACTTGTTCTCTAAGCTCTGTGGCCCAGCTCCATACAATCTCGGTGCAGAGCCGGCGCGGGATTCTCTCAGAAATCGCCCTACAATACAATTGAATTAAAGCTTTATGAAACTCTGTGGCTTTTGTCGCGCTACTCTTCTAAGAGGATTTATGTTCCTAGTTTATGATATCCTTACTAACAATGAACGCTAGATATGTAGGTAGCTTTAACAGACTACTTCACTGAAGGAAATCTTTGTAGTGATAACTAGTCGAAGTTTTTACAAAAGACTAGAATTGTCTGCAGCTTTATTTCCATGTAAATATTTCTTTTGTTTACTCTCTGCTCTATATACTTCAAATAGCTACCCACGAAAATGTATTTTCTGTCGTAATATTATTAAGAAGACGTTTACCTGTTTACAAAATTTATTCTCGTAATAGACCAAAAAATATGGATGCCTTATCATAATCTCATCAGAATTCCTGATAAACGCCTATTTGGCAATTTGTTGCTACGCCTTTATAACGTCTATCATAGGTAATAGAATAAAATTTATCATATATCGATATTTTAGATTTCGTCCAATACCGAATGTACATAGGTACTTAGGTATAGGTAGTTTATATTTATACAAACTTTCATTCTTGACATATAAGTAACGCGTATGTCGCACCCGAATGCCAAGTAACCCGGTACCTATCTAGACACAATAAGTTCCAGCAAAATGGTAAGTATTTCTTTTGCCTTTGTGATATACACTTCAAAAAAACAACGAATAAGTTTCCACCACGTTATGATAATCCCGACCTACACGTGTGTATAATTAGTAGTTCATACATCAGTCAACCTCGACCCAGAACGAGAGGCCGCTTGCTCTCATAGTATACGTATATATATATACATATATGTGGATAGTAGCGCTGGAACCCACATGTATTTTAAAAGTATTATTATGTTTATCTTTCGGAAAAGAAAGTACCCATTCCCTGCCATTGTCATCGGCGCGGAACAAGTCAACGACAACAAACTCCCCGATCGCAGGCCCGGAGCCTATTGCCTTTGCCTCGGGCTACCGACCCTTACCTAACCCGTCTTGGGACACATATGGCACTCCAAAATACTTACATTATATTGGGATTACACATTACTTACCTTTACCTTCATTTTGAGTAGTCTTTGAGGACCTTATTTACGAAACGACCCTAATAAACTACTTCAACATTACCTGGTAGCGTTAAATATGAGTGTAGTTATACCCTGAAAAAAGTTGCTGCAGATGTTGTAGGTAACTCAATGTTCCCTGCTAAAAAGGCTCCCGGAAACAGGCGCGACGTGACAACATGACGTGACTTTATTAGAACAATTTTCATAGAAATTGTTCTAAAAGATTTGCATCGCGCTTGTTTGAAGGAGCCTTTAAGCAAAGCAATTATAATACTTTTCACACACTGAATCACGATGATCCTTTTTTACTACTAAACTGTAAGTTCTTATGAGGAATAAATTATATTTAAACCTAACTCTAAAACTCTAAAAGTAATTCGGTAATAATCCCCTAATTCTATTTCTTTTACATTATTCCTTACGGTTGCTTGTATTCGATTAGAATGGGTAGTGAAAGCAAACATTGCCGTTTTTAAAAGGCGGTTTAATTTAAATACAGTGAACTATCCATCAATCACGGAGTCGGATTAATCTATCAAACGGAGGCGTTAACGAGTGACTCGCGTGATGAGTCGACACTACCCGCAATACACAACATACGCATTCAATTTTGTTTTTAAATTTTATCTATCGCAAATTGATAACATTGCAGATAATTTAACAGGCAGATAATATCTAAATCGTTTTGATTCATTAATTACGTAAAATGTTAACGAAGGATGAATCATGGTTTTTTGTTGATAACTAAATATTTGTCGCTTGAAGCTTGTTGTTGGTTGTGAATATCGTCGGTGGGACTGATAGCTGGTGCGATCACAGTACACAAGTTTAATGATTGCATTTTTATTTTTAATTATTAATTCCCGTCGAGACAATGAACTTTGGCTAGTCAACCTTTTATCATCATCATCATCATTTCAGCCGAAAGACGACCACTGCTAGACATAGGCCTGCCCCAGAAATGGGGGGGTTTACCATAATCACCACGCTAGATAGGCGGGTTGGCGATCACAGGCATCATCATAATCATCATATCAGCCGAAAGACGTCCACTGCTGGACATAGGCCTCCCCCAAGCTCCGTCACTTCGACCGTTGTTGTGCTTCCCGCATCCAGCGGATCCTGCAGCCTTCACAAGGTCATCGGTCCACCTTGTGGGAGGCTTTCCAACTCTACGTCTTCCGGTACGCGGTCGCCATTCCAGAACCTTTCGGCCCCATCGGCCATCTGTTCTGCGAGCAACGTGCCCTGCCCACCGCCACTTAAGTTTAACAATTCTTCGGGTTATGTCGGTTACCTTGGTTCTCCTACGGATCTCTTCATTTCTGATTCGAGGGAAACTCCAAGCATAGCCCTCTCCAGCCCTTTGGGTGACTTTGCCTTCTAAAAAGGCCCATTGTGAGCGACTACGTTTCAATTCCATAGGTCATCACTGGCAACACACGCTGTACAAAGACTTTCGTCTTGAGATACTACAGTATGTGGGACGAGAAGATATTGCGTAGCTTCCCGAACGCGGACCGGAGCGGAGCGGAGTCGGATTCGACGATTGACCTCTTTTTAGGGTTCCATTGCCAAATGACAAAAAACGGAACCCTTATAGTTCGTCATGTCTGTCTGTCTGTCGGTCTGTCTGTCTGTCTGTCTGTCTGTCTGTCTGTCTGTCTGTCCGAGTATGTCACAGCCACTTTTTTCCGAAACTATAAGAGCTATGCTATTGAAACTTGGTAAGTAGATGTATTCAGTGAACCGCATTAAGATTTTTACACAAAAATAGAAAAAACAAACAATAATATTTGGGGTTCCCCATACATAGAACTGAAACTCAAAAAATTTTTTTTCATTAAACCCATACGTGTGGGGTATCTATGGATAGGTCTTCAAAAATGATATTGAGGTTTCTAATGACATTTTTTTCTAAACTAAATAGTTTGCGCGAGAGAAACTTCCAAAGTGGTAAAATGTGTCCCCCCCCCCCCCCCCGTAACTTCTAAAATAAGGGAATGATAAAACTAAAAAAAATATATGATGTACATTACCATGTAAACTTCCACCGAAAATTGGTTTGAATGAGATCTAGTTAGTAGTTTTTTTTTTAATACGTCTTAAATCGTAGACCACAATTTACCTTTCATTCAGTCAACTCAAATATAAAATTTAAAAAAAAAAAACATTTAATTTCATAAACATAAACCTTATGCATAAACCGTGAATGCCTGCAGGTTTGTACGGAACCCTCGGTGCGCGAGTCCGACTCGCATTTGGCCGGTTTTTTTTTTGTTTAGTTTTTTAAATGTTTTTCCATGGTCCCGCTATACCTTTGCAATAGCTAACATGAGTTCATGATATAATTTAAGAATGGTTATTTCTGTCACATTTCAGCAAAACAAACAGCTAAGCCATTCGACGACTGTTTTGCAAGCCTATGTTCGATTCCCAACATTTAATATTTTTTGTGCTGCCGTTTTAACATTTTATGGTACTATTATAACACCATAAGTTCAGCTGAAAGTCGTCCATTGCTAGACGTATTGTATACAGAAGAGCCCACACTAACGTTAAAACAAAGTTTTACGAAATATTTTGTCAACTTTATACGTGAATTAAATAAGGTATAAATGATAAAATTACACTTCATCTTATACAAGAATCCCTATTTGTCTTCAAAATAAAGTACTATACGCGGATTCATAGAAACAAACGCGTAGTAGAATTTTCTTATTTAGCTCTTCAATACTGCTATGATGCGTAGACCTTACATTAATCCAGATCAGGCGATTGGGAAGTGTAGCCATTCTTTGAAACTGATTAAACCAGAATTATTTTATTGTCTTTGCACTGTGAGCTGAAGCAAAAATTTGTTGAAATGTCTATGGACGGGTGTCGGGAAAAAACTTTGTGGTACCAAGGTACTGTTGACTCTACAGAATATGCACATTTTACTCTTTTAATGTCTCGTCAGTTGTTTTGTTCGTTGATTTTGAAACCATTTTCTACAAAAACTAGGGGAGTTTTGTCAGTTGCGTAAGTAGTACTCCAAACCATAAATGTTTTGGAGATGAAGAACAAATGTAGCAGATCCAGGACGAGTGGAAGACAAAATAATTTGGTGATTATGGGCTTGTTCTACTGAAAATAATTTTTCGCCGGAGAATACGATATTTTCCCAATTTGACGCTGCGGAGCGTCGAGCGTCAAAAATCAAACGAAGGCATCGTTTAAGTCGAACTTTTTTATCTTCGTCCATAAGCAATTGCGACTTTTCTGAGTTTATACCAACTATTGTAGATCATGTTTTCGATCGACCTTCACAGTATATTTTTTTTCAATGAAATAGCATATGGTTACAAATTGAAAATTGGTTGCCTACTTAAAATATAGCATTTCTGTACGTAATTAACAGTAGTGTGAATTATAGATTCAAATAGTAGGGAAACGCACCGTATATCGGATAGTTGCCCAAATTCGGATAGTCGACTATCTTGAAATTTGCAAATAGTGACATCTAATTTTAATTACATATTCTTATTGGTAATCGTAAAACAGCGCCACTGCAGAAAGTGTGATAGTTTAGGAGCAAAAATAGCGGAACAGTGAGCCGACGCAACTTTTCTCGTTCGTGAAAAAATAATTATTGTGTATAAAAGTGTTGTTTTCATTGAAGTAAGTACATTTTATTTTCGCCATTGCTATGTTTTAGCAGGGGTAGCAATTATTCTGTTGTTTAAACGCATTTTCTTTCAGAAAATAGCAATGTTTTAAAAGTTGTTGTGGTTCTTATTCAGCAATGTTAAATCTCAATATCGGATACCTACGCGTGCTAAATATCGGATATCCGATTTAACGAGAGTCATTGTTACGTATTGTAAAATTTTGGTTATCCATGTCCTTACAATATTTTATCTTTTTCTTTCAGTTTCACCATGTCTTCAAGATTAAATAGAAAAACTTGGGATAGCAAATCCATGAAAATGGCCTACCTTGTTGTGAAAAACAAAGAAATGGGGTATCTTAAAGCTTCGAAATTATATAGTGTTCCTAAAAGCCCTTTAGAAGACTATGTTAAGAGCCCCAAGGACGGGAAGAAAATGTGGAATTATTCCGTTAAATAAAAATGTCTTCAGAGACGAGGATTTCGCCGTCGAGGACTCTCCGGGTGATATAAGCAACGCTTCTGAAGCTACGATTAATGATTGTACAGTTTGTAGCCGACCATCGACTCAACAACCGAGCACATCTGGATTGCAAAAGTCCACCGGGTCAATTACGCTTTTACTTATCAAAGAACCTGCAAAAGCGATGTCAAAGTTGATGGTGTCACCACGCATAATTAGCCCTATTTCTGCTATTCAAAGAAAACCTAGGATAAATAGCAGAGAGACTAAGCCTACAGTTTTATCAAGCTCGCCATATAAAAAAACACTTGAAAAACATATGGAAAAAAGAGATGGACCTCTTACAAAAAAAAAAAAAGAACGGCACCAGCTAAAAAGACCAAGGGGAAAAAGAACATTTTAAACAAGAAATATGTTTTGGATTCAGAAGTTAAGAAGAAATGGATATGATTTTGAAAGTGATGGCAGGGAAGCTAACTATGATGATTGCACTTATTGCAATATGGCCTTTTCTACTGACAGTCGAGGGGAACGATGGATAAGATGCCTTGCATGTTGTCGCTGGTGTCACGAAGAATGTGCTAGAGTAGAAGATCATGAAGTTGTAGACTTTGTCTGTGATTTATGCCTAGCTTAGAAAATTATCTCTTCAGGAAAATTTAAATGTTTAATTTTTCTTACATTTTTTTTAATTTGCAACGTTTATCAAACCGTAGTATGATAGACCTGAAAGGTACCTCAAAGATCAAGACTTAATATATATATTTTTTGTATTTTAAGTGAGATTTTTGAGCATACGAGGCAATATGCTCTTACCTTATCGAAATAAACCTAATTAAGACTGATTTTAATAAATAATAAGACTAATAATGAATAATAAGACTGATGATTGTTAATAAATGAATACAATGTAAAACATTAAGCACCTCGTTTTATTTAAAAAAGTTGTCGCCTAATACCAGATATAGTAATTGGGCCCTATTTTCGGATATCCGATTAAGGGCAACCTTTTTGAAAACCACAATTTCTACCGATTTTTGTAAACTAAATATAATTTAAAAAAATTACATGTGATGCGATAAATAGTTACTGGTTTCTCATAGAATATAAAATGTAGATAGTGAATATGCCAAGTTTTAAGGTCTGAGCCATTGTTTACTATTTTATTTAAAATTTTAAATAAAAGTATCCGATAATCGGTGCGTTTTACTTATAAAATACTGAACATGTTACTGCCTTCTTTTTTATTTTGGTCCCTATTACATCTCCTGTTTACCGGGCAACCCGGTAATAAGGACCAGAAAAAGGTACGCAACCTAAGTGTTACGTGTTCTGTATGGTTGAAGGTCGATCGTACTTCGGAACCTATTCTAATAGTATACCGATGTACATGCATGGGTCAACTTGCAGTTACACGGCTATTTTAATAGTTGAATAGATGGTAGATACTGGTGTTACTTTTTTAATAACACCATGTCAAAACAAATGTACTGTACTGTTGTGATAATTCCCTACATATGTTATGAAATCATTTCATTATGCATTCATAATATTCCGTAATGCACAAAGTAATTTCATTTAAGAGCTCTTGTCATTAAGCGCGTATACCTAAGTAGGGTAGAAAGGACTGTTAATATCGAAATTACCGAAACCAAGATTCATTTATTTCCATTTGTGTCATTCCACATTTTCCGCCGGGAGCGTACGCCATCCCCCGGGCCCCGTGCTCGCAGCTGGACTCTCCAAGAATATAAATTACATTTCATTTTACCACTTACAGTATGCGCGTAAATAATGCCCTTTGGAATAATTTCAACCTTCAGAATATATTACAATTCAATTTTGTCATACATTTGTTACAGGGAAACCTTTTCATAAAATTTACACCGTAACTTATTAGTCGATGGACATTAAAATGTATGAATTAATCGAGTTGATAAAGGTGCCGGCTATAAGTAAATCTATTTGCAATTCTAAGCGTGTCTGAGTAAGGCCCAATATTCCGCTCTAGTGAGTCAAAAATCAAAATGTTCACAATCACTTTATCAAGTTGCCACTTCGTGCCAGCGCGGCAGCGGTTGGGCTTTTAACTTACGGTTTATTTAAGATGCACCTTTCAGTTCCCATAACAAACGCTAATTTATTCCGCAAGAATACAATTTCAAGTTCTTAGTAGATTTATATTACACAATTGTACCTACTATTTATTCATGAGGAACCAACATGACTACCGTACGTTCGTCACTATATACCATGTTATTATTTTTATCAAAGGCTAACCCGTAGCCGTTATTCACTGCTAGTATCATAACCAATTCCTTGCTCCCTTTGTCAAAAGAATAGATTCCATTGTCCGCGACAAAGAATGGTGTCCCAAACGTATCCGTAGTAGCTCCACGAAAGCTTATGTCATTACCGTAAACCAACGTCGGTGATTTACAGCCGCTCTTCAATACATACAGTCCAGTTAGATTAACGAAATATAAATCATTGTTAGCGTCGATTACAAAGTGCTGAATTAGATTTTCCTTCGCCTCTGGCACCAAGCACTTCGTGTTGTTTTTGTATACGTACAGGTTCTGCTTGGCTGTGTCTACAAAGTACAAATGGTTGCTGAAATACATATCGAAGATATCTGTCTTGCGGACGAGGGGCGGCTTTTCAATGTCGTGGGTACAGTAATTGTATTTGTATATTCCGTCGCTCCCTCCGAGGTATACGTCACCGGTCGCCTGATCCACCGCACTCGCGAACCCATTACGAATTCCAGGTATAACAGAGGCCAACCCAGTGTCGAGGTTTAACACCACCGACTGAAAGCTTTGGTCTGAAAATTCATCCGAGTTTATACAGAAAAACAAAGTATTCCGATTTCTATCTATCGAAAACTTATATGGTATATTCACGTCGGCTAATATCACATTCTTTTTGTGTGGTGTACCACATACTACGACACTTAAATCTTTGGTATTTGTAATCATTATTATAAAAGCATTGTGAAACAAACACAAAGGTACAAATAATTTAACAATTACCACATCTTGAGTATGATTTTTCAAATGACATGATCTATTGATGACATTGATGTGATTCGGTTTGTCAGCGGTGGATCTGTTTAAATGGATCTGTCAACGCCGGATTTATATCGTACAGTTCACATTATTTTACCTGTGATTTAGCGTCAATGTCAAAATCAAAGTGATTTTTGTCGTCGAGATTATAACGATGCTTTTGGGTTGCTGCTACTTACAAATTTGCCAATATCACAGTGATTCTTACAGTCGTTACAATAAGGTTTCTGTTGGGTTGGTGCTGTCACTGCTATCAGAGATAAAATAACTGTGAATGGACTGCAACAAACTAAGAGAGAAGAGTATAAACGTTACTGTAGACTTAATGAATTGTAGGTAATACGAAGATTCCACAAACTCCGTGCTACAAGCTCATCACTGACCTAAATCATTCAAATATAGGTAATACTTGGACGCTGAAGTATAATGTTAACCTTTTTAGAACGAAGTTCTTTATCGCGTCTTGCGATAGGGGTTGACTGGTAGAAATCTTCACATAAGGAGTTTGTGTGTGCGTGCGAATATCGCGTAAGGAACTTTGTTCCTGACGCAGGTCCCCCGACCGCACGCGTTTTTATTATTGTATAAACAAAGTATGGTCCTGTCCCCGTATTGTTATTATTGTATTAACAAACTTTCCGTGACGTAGCTATAATGCAAATAATCGGAAGTATTTCACAGCAAACAGTGATCCAATATCAAGTATCAGGTGCATTTCAACCTACCAAACACAAAGTTCAGTGTGATACAGGTTACTAAAAAAAGTTCCTATCACGCGGAAACTGTATTGATCCAGACAGACACGGGTCAAGTTGTGGTAAAAAGTCTTCATCTTTTTTTTTTTGTAGGTGGGAAATCGCGGCTCCTTTGGTGAAATATGTCAAATTTTCGACTGCAGAAACAATCCTAAGTGATATCCAAAAGATGAATTAAAAATAAATGTCAACACATTTTAGTTTTTTGCATCGATTTTGTATTTGGCCATACAATAAAACACATTAAAGTGAAATAATTTGTTGACTAAACGTTATTATCGAACACGGTATCGTCTAAATTTTTGATAATATTGATCACTGAGTCATAGACTAACTCTTTGGCACTGATGCCATATATGAAATCAATGTGGCTGAAGGTGGTCATTGGAACCTTATACTTTATCGATCTACCAAGTTCTCTGTGTAGTCTGTCAACATCGTTTACATGGGCCAATGGGTCGCTGTCTGAGTAATGAAGAAATACGGGAGCAGTAATTTTCGATAAGTCGTAACGCGGAGGAGTAAAAGATCCATACTCTCTGTAGTTAGATAGTCGAGAGCCTTGGTCGTAGCGACGGAAGTGTCCGGCGGCTATTCCTTGACCATAGTGTGCAAGTTGCCTTACTGATATACCGGCCGGGGCATGTCCCATAATAACGGGCAACATGGTCTAAAAACAAGAATGTATTATTAATTACCGACGGACCAACATACAAGTTACACTTAAGTTAGTTCCTCCAATCAATCTGTACATACCGCGTTGTGTTCTTGTACGTTCCATCCACCCATTACAAACATAAATGTACTGCAAATCGGTTGGAATGCTGCTCCGTCGCGGCAGTACTTCTGCCCAAACGATGCTGTGAACTCATTGCTAGGCATAAACTCGCCGATTCCGATTAAGGAAGCAATGCTCTGAAAATGGTAAACTATTTAGAAAAAATCGCCAATTCTACTGTATTTATATTATGCACTATGATCGACTTACTTCAATCCTATTTGAGTGAGGTGACAAAAATCTCAGAAGGGGGCTTTGGTTGTGTGCCATATAAGCTACTGGAGCCAGTGCGTGCATGGAGATAATCTTGTCGTTATACTCTGGTCGCATCGATCCCAACACGAAGAAAGACGTAGTGCCCTGCGAGTGACCCACATAATGCAGCCTGTCTTCTCCAGACACCTCCAATACATAATCGATGACAGCGGGTAAGTCAAAGTTTCCTATATGTTCCCAAGAGAACCTCCAGAATGCCGTACTCAGTAAAGCATCAGGGTTCAATCTGACATGCTTACGAGAGTAGTAGTTACCGCGCGCGTTACCCATCCACACGTCGAAGCCTTCCTCGGCGAGAATGTACGCTGAAAAAGTTTTTATTTTTAGTTTCCGCTGTCCTGCAGGTAATATACCTTGAGAAGATTATGTTTGTGCACATGAGGTCAAGGGTACATAGATGTGTAGGTACTTCTTCCTAGTAGAAAGTGATAACAGATATCTACCTTACTTTTCAGTATCCTGCCTATAATTACAGAATGACTGAGTCCCATAAATGTCAACTACGAGACCCATATTAATTGTGAAAAGTTCTTACCTAACCCGGAGCCTGGACCCATGAGGACAAAATCGGCAGATGAAGTGAGCATCCCATGCATTATGAAAACGACAGGTTTCTTCTGATTTGGAACATTGTTAGCATCTCGTCCGTGGGGAATTCGGTGTAGTTCCAATATGTACCCATCCTCGGTCGTTACAGAGTGGACTTCAACTGGATAACGATATTTTCTGATCAGATCCGGCTGAAATAATTAATACACTAAATGTACTGTGCCTTACGGTAGCCCACTAATATTATAAACTAGCTTCTAACCGCGGCATCGCACGCGTGAATGTCGGACGTTTTCTGAGGCCTGAAAATGTAACAGACAGATCATCCCATTTTCAGCTTTTCAGGGGCAGAATTATCAAGAACGTTGCGATACGTATAAATACATTTTTATTCGTCAGCCTAAACACAAAATTTGAAGAACCTAGCTTCGAAACTGACGGACTTTCATGCAAACTTCCGACCCATATTTCACCCCTTTAAAGAGTTTCCTAAAATTCTTTCTTAGCTGACGTCTCCTTCTCACAATCTACCTCTTTACAAAATTCTATATTCGTAGATCCAGTAGTTTTTGAGATTTCGTGATTAATCAGTGAGTGATTGAATGAACGAGTAACCTTTCGCTTTTATACTTATAGATTTGGAACACAAATAGTTTATAACCTACATTAACACATAGGATAATTTTTATATCGGCAGTACGCTACCATGGGAATATTTCAGACCTCCACGCTGGTGAAGCCTTGGGCAAAAGGTAGTGCTAAAATAATTTTCCAACTCACCACATCCAACAGCGCATCTTCAAATACATTATCCGAATAGCGCGTGTCGATGCTCTTCAACCATTGCTCCGTGCTGTCAGCTTGAGGAGACCTCCTGGCCGCCGCAAGAGCGACACATGTGGCTGTGACCACTAACAACCCTCCACGTAACATTTTCCACATGCAGCTGGGAACTACTCAACGTAAACAATTTTGAAATCAGTCTTTTATAACTTCTGCAGATTTGAGATAAAGGTAAAGCTTTGATAACGATAACAATCAATGCTAAAATCTGGATAATAATGGACAGTAATGTTGATATTATCACAAAAATCAATTACTCATAAATGTACATAACTATTATTTACGATATACGTAATAACTACTGTTTTGTTCGGGTGTCATTAAGATCCTATCTAATTACCGCGACGGGGTCGTGTGGAAGTACCCGCAGTATTTAAGTACGTACTAGCACAGCAAGTCGCTTTGTTTAGCCGACAAGCGACGACTTACATTACATCTCCGCCAAAGTCGTTGGAGCGTTAAGATGATGTTTTTTTCCTCATTAAAATAAGACTCTAATATTTTTTATAATAGATAAACACATCAAAACATTGATGTGTTTCAATTTTTTTATGCACCTGATTTTGCACGTATAAATAGTAAGATAGGTGTCTGGTAAGTATGTGTACCCTATGTTCCAGTGGGGCTACTAGTTTCAGGCACATCTATTCGATAAATATTACATAAGCTCCCGTGATGTATGGACCGCTACGCAACGCTACGCCGTAGCTCTACGTGCAATGTACTTGGGTATGTAAAGTTGCAATAATTTTAGTCCCCGCTTTATATTAGATTTTCAGATAGTTTTAATTATATTATAAACGTAATAGATATGATAAAGTTAAGTGTCCGATTAGCTATGAGATAAGCTGACAGGTTTGAATTGTTGTACAATTAGATAATGTACATGAGAACAGTGGTGGCATAATGCACAGGACCATGACTTACGATTTGGTTAGTAGCTGGTCGTCACCCTGACAGTGCTTTACTTTGTATAAATTACTAGCTCCTGCCCACGACTTCGTCTGCGTTAAATTTCTTGTTCACCCAACCCTTCCCGTCGCGTCGAATCGCCTACTCATGCGATTTTCCCCGTTTTTGCAACATTTTTCATTACTGCTCCGCTCTTATTGTATGTAGCGTGATGTTATATAGCCTATAGCGTTTCTCGATAAAAAGGCTACCCAACACAAAAATAATTTTTCAATTCGCACCAGTAGTTCCTGAAATTAGCGCGTTCAATCAAACAAACAAACAAACAAACTCTTCAGATTTATAATATTAGTATAGATTTCATCTCTACTGCTCTGAAAACGGTTAATGAAAACATTGGTGAGGAAACCGGCATGTACAAGAATCAAAAAATCAAAGACATGAGACATCTACCAACCCGCACTGGGCCGGCGTGATGGATTCCGGCCCACTCCCTCTCACAGAGGGGCCTGTGAGTGTCCCAGCAGTGGAAACATTATAGCCTGATTGTACTAAATATGTACAATCAGTGAAATTATTTGCTTATCAAATTGATACACCACGTCAATTTGCTAAGATAAAGCTATTTCTTGCAACTGTCAAAGAATAACAGTGTTTAGTTGGTAGTAATTAACCGACTTTAAAAAAGGAGGTTCCATGTTCCACTGTTTATATGTTTTTTATTTATGTATGTTTACCGATTTTTCCACCAACTGTGGACGGATTTCAAAAAAATATATATTTAATTGTAATTTTTTTTTTTTTTTGGATGGGAAATCATCAAATGACTTCTCCCGCTCTGGGCGGAGCGGGAGGGCGTGTCACATACAATTACTAAAGAGTGAAAAGTAAAATCGTTTTTGCAAAACAAAGCAAACGAATTCCAAAATACTTTCATTTCGGAAGTCGGTGTCTTTAGGTTTGTATTTTAGTTTTTTGCCACCGACTTCCGAAATTAAAGTAATTTTTCACTTTGTTTGCAGTGTTTTTTTTTTTGGATTTTGCAAAAATTGTTTTTATAAAAAAATTATGACCCGGATTTTACCTACATATTGTATGAAATCTAACAATTAAGCTGTTCCTCATCAGTGACATGGGCCACTTTATTTGTTTGTTGATCTGTTTGCTCTCGTGGGTATCATTCGAGTTGGTTTCGGGATAACATCAAGCCAATTGGAACCATTAATCTTTGTTCTAATGTTTTTTTTTAAATCTACATATTGCGAACTCTAGTTCCTTGGTACTGCTGCTTAGATGTCCTCAACGGTTATGACCGTAATATGTTATAGGTTCTTAGGTAAATTAATTGCACTTGCACTGAATTAATTACTTTACTATAATTATTTTACCATATGGGCATTTGTAGCGCCACTTTTTCCCAGCTAAAGGACTAGGAAGTGGGGAAGGGTGGGGGTATGCTGGACTATGTAAATTTGACGTTTGAACCTAAAAAATTAAGTGCGTGCTGAATCTCAGCCTAATTTGTAATATGAATTTTGATTTGACATGTTATGCAAATATTTGATTTTGATTTGATTTGTATCAAATTCAAATTGTTTATTTGCAAGAAAATACATAGTTTGCAAGGGAAGATCTTACAGCCTAAAAGTCATTGTATTCTGCCTGCAAGCAAGCGTGCAAATTATTATTGTTTAAATGTCATACCTAATTATCATGCAAAATTATTACCCTAATATTACTATTCTATTATGACATTGTTATTACATTATTATGACATTATTATTACATTAATTATCACAAATTATTATTATATACAAACATACATCAAATTATTTCAATAAATAAATTAATTAATACTGTAATCAAATATTTTTATGTTCTAAAAATTCCTTAATACTATAAAAACACTATTTTTGTAACCACTCTGATAATTTTGTTTTAAAAACATTACCCTGCAACAATTTAAAATCATTTGGTATGGTAGGTATTATAAATAAGGATACACATATTGAACACATTTTTCGTATAAATATCTTTATGTCCAGCTGGATGATATAAGAGGTTGCGAAATATAGCCCTTTTCTGACGTGGTATAACCTCGGTATGTTGCTTAAAATAATGCATGTGTCTCTTTGTAAAAGTGCAGATGTCTCTAATATACATACAGGGCAATGGAAGAATATTCATTTTTTGAAATAGTGGTTTACAGCTATCTAAGAACCATGCCCTGTTTATTACCCGGATGCAGCGTTTTTGGAGCTTAAAAACTCTGTCGATATCGGTCGAGTTACCCCACATGATTAGTCCATAGCTCAGAACAGATGACACGTAACCATGGTAAGCTGCAAAAGCAGCGTCTACAGATACATTTTGTCTCAGCTTTTTTAAAGCAAACACGAACCGATCTAGTTTCTGACCTACATGCTCTACATGGCTTTTCCAATTCAGGTTTTTATCTACATTAATTCCTAAAAATTTTAATTGATCAACTTGTTGTACCTTTTCACCATTATACATCTAATCACATCCTTCATCTTGAGAAGGAGATTATGTTGCACTATTTAGTGTAACTGCCTACCAAACTCACGCAGTGCTTGTGTGTGCAGTGAGAGTAGTCTCATTCACCCACACACACACACACATCACCTTAGGACTATAACCTTTTGCAACTCTTTTGCAGTCGATACCTCCATATACTCCGTAAGGAAGGATACTTGATGGCTGTTGAGTTCATACTCATACTGGTCGCAGCCCCGAAAGTGCTTCAGTTATATAGACAGAAGACTGGTAGAGGTCAGTTAGATAGAGAGGACTGGGAAAGCGGAACACCAAGAGTTTGTGTGACTTTCCTTAATCAAATTTCGATTGAGGCTATGTCTTGATTTGGCTAGGCACAATAAGTACAGAGTAGGATTTCTTAAAAGGCATCAAAATAATAAAAAACCATGTATTGTTTGCAGGAAAGTATATTTATTAAACATACCTACGTATTTGTACAATAATTCGGTGACTAAGCGTTATCTGTGTATCCTTCTATTCCTTCGAATGCATTGGCGTCCATAGCCCTAATGAGATTGATAACTCGGTCGTAGATTAATTGCTTTGCGTTAATACCATAAATGAAATCAAGATGAGAAAAGCTGCTCATTGGAACTCGGAATTTACCTATCGGCCTACCTAGTTCGCGGAACAATCTATCGACATCGTTAACATGTGCCAATGGATCGTTATCTGAGTAATGTAAGAACACTGGAGTGGTAACTTTCGACAAATCGTAACGCGGAGGACTGAAGGATCCATATGTCCTGTAATTAGAGAGTCGAGAGCCCTGGTCGTAGCGACGGAATCCTCTGTCATTGATTCCTTGACCGTAGTGTGCAAACTGCCTTACTGAAGCACCAGCCGGTGAGTGACCGAAGATAGCGGTCATCATTGTCTGCAAGCAAAACATATATGTCATACCTCACGAACAAACGTCTGGTTTTACATTTTAGTGCTTATTGTTGTTATAAACTCACCGTGTTATGTTGGTCTTCGTTCCATCCTCCAATCAAAAACATGATGTTACTGCATAATGGTTGGAACACTACTTCATCGCGACACGCTGCCTGACCAGCCCATGTGAACACCACACTGTTCGGCATGAACTCACCGATCCCGATCAAAGAAGCAATGCTCTAAAAATAGAAAAAAAAATACAAAATAAAAACAGACTGCTAGTAGAGTACCTCAAAACGTGTGTGGTCTACTTACTTCAATATCATCAGCATAAGATGCCAAAATCCTCAAAAGAAGACTTCTGTTGTTGGCCATATAAGCGACTGGTGCCAGTGCGTGCATTGAGATAATCTTGGCATTATACTCTGGTCGCATCGATCCCATCACGAAGAAAGACGTAGTCCCCTGCGAGTGACCCACATAGTGCAGCCTCTCTTCTCCAGACACCTCCAACGCGTAATCGATCATGGTGGGCAAGTCTATGTTTCCTATTTCATCCCAAGAGAACCTCCAGTACGCCGTGCTCAGTAAAGCATCAGGGTTCAATCTCACGTGCTTACGAGAGTAGTAGTTACCGCGCGCATTACCCATCCACACGTCGAATCCTGCCTCAGCGAGGATGTACCCTGAAAAAAATATAGTAGTTGTATTCTCTACCGATAATTATTTACTAACCGATATGTTGTAGTTAGTAACAAACTCGATAGAAAATTCATGAAATCGGTAGGAACATAGTTGATCGGTGCCGGGACTTACCTAAAGCGGAACCTGGACCCATAATGACTAAATCAGCAGATGAGGAAAGTAGACCATGCATCAAGAACACCACGGGTTTCCTCTGATTTGGTACATTGTTGGCGTCTCGTCCATGAGGGATACGGTGCATTTGCAATATGTAGCCATCCTCAGTGGTCACATTGTGAACTTCAACTGGATAACGATATTTTCTGATTAGATCCGGCTGAAATAATAAGCGGGAACTTAAAATGATTATTGTTTAGTGCTTAGTATTTATTTAGGCTATCAGCGTAATATAAAACGACTAAGATCAAAAAAAGTACCTATTAAGGTGAATGATTTTTATAAAATATTATGTATTTCATACGTCTTTTCTACCACACTCACGTAGTCTGGAATTTCTCAATCGTACCGTGCCTGTGACCCGTACTAATGTATGTACCATAAGTTTGACTTCGGGACAGGTAAAGTTGCTTTGTGTCAAATATTGAGTGCACAGTCACCCCCGTCACTGTCTTGGTTCTTATAGTTGGACACCTGTTTCAAATGTTACTTTAGCCTTTTCGATCTAACTTTTCATTACGTCAAATTCTAACGAGTTCGGACAGAGGTGAAATGGGTGACTTTGTGGTTATAGCAGATGGTGGAATTTAAATCAACATGGCTTATCAAAATGATTAGTTGGATTTAATCTACGTAGAATATTTTATGGTTAAACTGTAACTCACCACATCTAAGTTAGCATCTTCGAATACGTTATCTGAATAGCGTGCGTCAACGTTCTTCAGCAATTCCTGGATGTCGTCGGCTAGAGGAGAGCTTCTGGCTGCTGCCAGGGCGACACATGTGGCTATGACCACTAACAACCCTCCACGTAACATTGTTCTCATGCAGCTGGATACTTCTCATTGTGAACAATATTAGGTCCCGTCTTTTATAACTTTTGAACAAATAAGATAATGAATTAAGCTTTGATAAAATTAGCAATCAAAGCTGAAATCTTGTAAGTAGCTATAATAATAAACAAATTATCACGTAGATAGATACTTACGTACGTAACCTTTACTATGTGTATAATATCTATTGTGCTGTTCTTGCGTCAATTACTATCTTATCGAAGATTCACAGCAGTGGAGGCCGTGTTTCCGTACCCACAGTATCTATAGGCGGATTTACACATTCATTTGTTCTTCTTCAGTCGTATCGGCCTGAACTATTGTATTATTAATAACTCTTGCGGTAGTCGAATTATAAACTCCTCAACATAAAGGTAGAAGGACTGACTGCCAGTCAACCGAACACAAGCATCTAACCGAAGCGGTTAAGCACCTCAGAGTAGTCAGCGAAGCTACGACAAGGGGACCGGGCAGTGAATGTTCCGCACATGTTCCCTGATGCCTTGACGACCACCCGGCAACAGCGAGGTGGGTACGTGTTGATCACGAACTGCATGCAGTTCACTAGCGTGTCCCGAAGCGTGTTGAGGCCGCATGCCGTTACAATACTGATAATTACGTGTGCTTAGCAACACAGATCCCTTCAAACGGGACGCTAAACGGCTCTAATTGAAGCGATGCCAATCCAGTGGCGAGCTGATAATATAATATCCTCCTGACCGTATTTCGATCAATCTCTTCGGAGACTAACCAAGTACGTGAAAATAATATATTAAAGTGCAAAATTATTTGTAATATTTCGCGCTCTCTGAAATCGCCCAAAATACCGTTTAAATAAGAAAACAGATCATAGTCCTATAGTCTGTGGGGCAGATATTAGTAATGAAGACAAAACTGAACATTGAACATTAAAATAATAGTTTAAAAAAAAAACACGGTGCCCTAGAAAACCAAACAAAACAAAAAAAGGGTGGGGTGCTTTTTAAGGTATTTTTTTATTGATATCAGGCACGCCACGCTTTCTTTCCATTATTTTCTACTTTTTAGTTTGGTTTTCTATGGAAGCGTGTTTTTTAATTTTTATAAACTATTATTTATTTTCTATATTTTAGGGTGTTTCGAATTTTGAGACGTATGTCAGCGTAGTTTGGGACGTATGTCAGCGTAGTTTTCGAAGACAGTTTTTTTGCTGTCCTGGTAACCCTGACAAGGACAATGGCACAAATTTATGAAATTATAGTATTGTCTTCGGTCCTCGATAAGTCTACAGAGTTTAAATGAAATCTGGTCGTTTAAAGTGGGTCGAAATCGCGCTATAAGGAGTCAGTTAGTAACAAACATACACGTGAAGCTAATATAAAGCGTGTAATAGAAACAGTAACTCCTACGAGGTATGGTAACGAGTCTAAAGCCAAAAATATAGTGTTTAGAATTTTTGTCCGTCGGTCTGTTTGTCTGTTTTATGTTCCAAATTGACGCAAAAACGGTTTAACGAATTCGGATGAAAAATGGCACACAAATAGTTTTATTAACACACAGGGTAGTTTTAATCCCGGTAGTACGTTTCTGTGGCATATTTCCGACATCCACGCGGGTGGGGCCGAAGGTAAAAGCTAATTATGCCAGTCTCACGAAGGCGTAGGCGAAGACCAAACTAGCCTCATTCTAACTTGATGTTTACTACGCTTCGCTATGCTAAGGCTAAGGCATTCGGGGAATTATTTTCACTGGCTATCTAAACATTCATGTGCTCTTGAGCTCTTCTATGAAAACGCAATATAAATTTTATTCAAGGAATACTTATTTGACATTACGTAACCTTCCACGAAAATGTCGCTGCCCGATTACCGCTGTCCGAAATTACATCTTGTAGTTTTCATAATTTTATGAAAGCTAAGTAATGATATCTATTCCCTTATCATATATAAAAGGTTTCGTCATTCTGCCACCATATTACGATCGCCAACTCTATTATGGTGAAGCCCTCCAAATAGGCCTATGTACAGCAGTGGACGTCTTACACCTGAAATGATGATCATGAATCATATGTATATCATATAGACTTAACACTAGAAGTGCGGGCGTCCCAAATTTGACCCATTTCGATGTTCTTCCTGCTCTAATTAATATTTTATTATGCATATAATCGTAACTTTTTATGAGTTTTCATGAAATATGATGATTATTATATGTATTATTTATACGAGACTTCAACCACGTAATTGCAATATACATATTTTTTTTATCTAAATTTACCTCAGTCGGTATGTTCAGCGCTTCTAGCGTTAATCTCTTAGACCCTTAGTGGTTCTAAGAGATTAAGTTTACAATAGAACCATTTGGTAATTATTTTGTAAATTTAAGGTCAAATTAAATTAGTCAACCAAGCTCCGCAGATCTGCACCGTCGTTGCGTAACACACTATTCATCAGAATCTGAATCATTTTGAGGCTTATTTGTCAACCATTCTTTCATTTGTTCGAAAACCTTGTTTGCTCGTAAACAACGCCATGAATTTAGCGGAACTGTCAAAATTAAAGCGATTCGTACTGATAATGTATTAAGCAATTACCCATCAGATCGGTATTTATTTATTAGGCTTCTCAACCATGAGTACACTGTTACATTATAATTTAAACATTGCAATCATAAGTATAAGTATCGATATGTAAACATTCTAAGACAAAAAAGATTTGATTATGTACTTTTGAGGGTCAATGACCGCAGGTAGTCTAGTTACTTGAAATATCAGTTTTTTTGTAAACTTCTCAGACGTGAGAAGTACTTAACGATATCTAAACATGATAACAGCGAAACAAAAAACTGATTTTGTCAACTTATAAAAAAAAACAAATCTGTTTTTAGTTTTATCGTATTTAGATATGGACACCGGCCACGCCTGTGGAATTTCACTTGCTAATTTAATTTTACCTTATAAAGCTAATCCTTGATTTCCTCAGCCTTCTTAATGCCTAATGTAGTGTACAAGTTTAAATTTTCATTTTTTTTGCCTTGGCCTACTTTAAGGCGAGGTTGCAGACTTTTACATTTTTTTTAACCTCTGTAAATCTTGCAAAATGGCAAGTTTCCGTAAAAAAAATACATTATACATTGGGACACCAGGACTTTAAATAGCATAATCGGACTGTAACGTTCCCACTGCTGGGACACAGGCCTCTTGGCCGGTAATGGGCGGTAATTCACCACGCGGGCCCAGTTCGGCTTGTTAGATGCACATGCTTTCTAATTTTTTAGTTCTAGGACATGCCGGTTTTCACGATGTTTTCCTTCACCGTTATTGAGAGCAGTAGTAATGAAATAATTTAGACAAAGTAAAGCGCCTGCCTGGGTTCGAACCTACGGCCTAAAACTCGTAAGTCACGGCCGTTAGCACTGGGCCACCACTGCTCTTCCTTAATATGGATGTGAACAAAAATTATCCCTATGACAACGTATTCGTGACGTGCGCTATTTAATTATTTTCTGTCTGTTTAATACACATGTACATATTATTTATGTCTGTTAGCCTATTTATCATGTACATCTTAATTAAGGGAGCGAGATATTATTACACTCAATATCTTCCTATACTAAAGATATACTACATCAGGTCTTTGCAACAGTCTATGGACTTCTTTGAAAGTGACTCTATAAGTTGTACTTCTAGAGCTAATTTAAAAGAAGTACAAGACAGATACCGCTCCGAAGAAGTACAAGTTAAGCTTCGTACATAAACAAGCTGAAGTTGGATTGAATCGGCTGTAATAAAAAGTTTGTGATGTCATACAACTTGCTCCCGTTTGTTATAACTTCTACCTCAGACAAGTGATCTTAGATGCGGAATGGAGGAGAACGAAGTGTCAATTTATAACACATCGCTTTTGAGCTTCTCTTTCTTATCATGGCAATTACTTGCGTGTGCGGATTTTTAATTATTTCCACCTTTTAGAAACATCTTGCTTTACTGACAAATGCGTGCACGGACTGGACAGGTCCACTCAATCTGTGTAGTTCTTTCTTCAAAACACCACTTACACATCAACCTACAGTAGTCTTCACATGATCGGACCAAGATTATGTATGCAGTTTAAAAGAGACTGTGACCTTAGGGTTTGTGTTGGCCTTTCTTAAAGTAATCAGATAGACCTCATCTTTGATGAAAGAATGTTTAAATTCGGTTAAGTAGCTTTTGAGTTTATCCACGACAAACAATTAAACAAACAATCAAATCTTTCCTCTTTATAATATTAGTGTGGATTACAAGAAACCATACACCAGATGATAATATCATAAGAGTACTTACATTCTTTCGGCAAGAATGATACGAGAACAGTTGACACTGTGCTACCGAGCCGTACCAAGCTTAAATCTTTTCAATTTCGCACGCGGCGCCTGATGTCGGGCCTCCCCAAACTAGTTAATAGTCGATTAGCGTTTGTGTTTGACGAATTCAATTGAAGGGACTTGTCCCACCCCCAACGAGCAAACGACTAGCCTTCAACGATCTTCTCGCCTAAGACGATACTCAAAATGTATAAAATATTGTACTAAATTGAGTAATTTGAACTATCGTACTAAATATTGTACTGCGTAAGTAAAAGAGATGCATGATTGCATGGTGACGCTCACTATTCACTGGTGAGTACTAGTATTTCGCAGCGATAACAGCTATCAAATGGACTCTCGCTCAGTGACGCTCGTTTGGCGGGCAGAACAGCCGCTGAGGGTCACTCTTGGTACTTAAGCATACCAGCAAGTCATCGCTCGCCATGCGCACTTGTTATTCATTAACTCGTTTTTAGTTGCAAGCTTTACTACTTACTGATGACGCATGACGTAGTTTGTTTGATATTTTGTCTCATGGAAAATGGAGATGGAATGATCTAGTCGACTCGTGCGCTGGGTAGGTTTGTATGTTCTCTACCATCTGATTATCATCATCATCATCATCATTTCAGCCGAAAGACGTCCACTGCTGGACATAGGCCTCCCCCAAGCACCGCCACTTCGACCTATTCTGTGCTTCTCGCATCCAACGTATTCCTGCGGCCTTCACCAGGTCATCGGTCCATCTTGTGGGAGGCCTTCCAACGCTCCGTCTTCCAGTACGCGGTCGCCACTCCAGAACCTTCCGACCCCATCGGCCATCCGTTCTGCGAGCAATGTGCCTGCCCACTGCCACTTAAGTTTGGCAATTCTTCCATCTACCATCTGATACTTAAACATTATTAACAGGATGTTTCATAATTCTAATGCATTTTTTTTTTCTTAATACTTATTTTCTTAATTGGTAACAATATTTTAATCACGTCTAGAGGTATATTATGTCGGATACACTGAGTGGATAACCTTTGTAAGATGACTAAAATGTCACAGTGTGCATTCCATGTTCCTACATGGCCCCTGCCTATTCACCCATCCATAATCAGCCTAAAATGTTCCCACTGCTGACTTGTGTCCCACCAGTTTCCAGTGAGAGAGATTTCACACGTACAAAGTTTTGACAAAAATGAAGTCTGGGTTGTTGAAGAACAGGAATGTAAGGAATAAAAAAACGCCTTGTATTTTTTTGAGATTGTAATTCTGTGTGTGTAGGTTGCTAGGTTACTGATAGAGATCATGATCGTCTAACGTATTTGCGTCCATGGCTTTAATAAGGTTGACCACTCTGTTGTAAAGTAATTCCTTTGCGTTAATGCCATACATGAAATCAATATGACTAAAGCTGCGCATTGGAACCCTGAACTTACCTATCGGCCTACCTAATTCTCTGAACAATCTATCAACATCGTTGACATGTGCCAATGGGTCACTGTCTGAGTAATGAAGAAACACTGGAGTGGTAACTTTAGATAAATCGTAACGTGGAGGACTGAAGGATCCATATGTTCTATAATTAGCTAGCCGGGAGCCCTGGTCGTAGCGACGGAAAGCCTTGCCGGAGATCCCTTGACCGTAGTGTGCGAGCTGTCTTACTGATGAACCAGCCGGAGTGTGACCAAAGATAGCGGGCATCATGGTCTGCAATAACAAATACACGTTTGTAATTTTAATTCTAAATTTCCTTAAATAGAGAATGTAGATAACTACTGCAAGTTATTGGAGAGAAAATTTGGAGCTACTTTTCGCAGAAGAGTCAAGGTAATCGGCATATCCCGAAGAATTTATAATCTGAGATAGTGAGTAGTCGATGGGACCTGGTAGATAACCCTCCTAAGGTGGACCAATGATTTGATGAAGATCGCGTATCCGCTCACTGCGACATAGGTAGGTATATGCAGGACTGGTAGATGTCGTGACGCTTTGGGGGTGTCTAGCAGTGAACATCTTGCTGCTGAGTGATGATGAAATGGGTATCTATTAATAAGCAAGTACGTCTAACTCTCTACCTACCGAGTTATGTTGGTCTTCGTTCCATCCACCAATCAAAAACATAATGTTACTGCATAGTGGTTGAAACACTACTTCATCGCGGCACAAAGCTTGGCCTGCCCATGTGAAGACAACACTTTGAGGCATAAACTCACCGACGCCGATGATAGACGCAATGCTCTAAAATATATAAAACGTATTAGTTAATTGAATCAAATAGGTGTACTAAATCAGATAATTAAAAACACATATTGAAATATACTACAAGCCACAGACAAACAACAAACGCAAATATAAGGGTGCTTGGAAACAGCCTGCTCCATAACACAATCCAGAGTCTAGACAAAATCAAACTGGTTGCTAATTAGGGTGCATAATTGATTATTTTTACGATATTGATTTACATTATGTGATTACTTTTACTGAATGTCAGTGTGCGAGTAAAAGTAATCACTTGATAAAATTTTTGAATAACCGTATACATTTACAATGTTTGTAAATAATGTATGTGTGCACCATGTATCTATCACATAATTAATTTATCTGTCATTGCTTAATTTGCAATTACTTTTGCCTATTATATAATTAATGTATACATTTTATTTTTAAACATTTCAGCTTCTGCGCGTGACTTCATCCGCGTGAAATTTATTGTACCCCCGACCCACCCCATCACATCGCACCGCCTGGCCGCGCTGTTTCTTTTTTCTTGGCTCCAAAGGGGTCTACCGTGATGTTAGCCTATAGTCTTCCTCAAGAATGAGCTATCGATAGTTCCAGAGAGTTTGTTTGTTTGAATGCACTAAGCATTCAAACAAACAAACTGTTCAGTTTTATCATTAGTACCTATTGATAGATTTTGACATTCAAAATGACATTCGCCTTTATGTGCCTATTTTAATTAACCTATTTGAATTAAATGCATTGACTTTGATAGCTACTAAACGAAATATTAATGAGAAATACTAAGTAAACGCAAGCTGATTACTTACCTCAATATTATTAGAAAAAGGTGCCAAAATATTCAAAAGAAGGTTTCGATTGTTGGCCATATAAGCTACTGGAGCCAGTGCGTGCATTGAAATAATCTTGGCGTTGTAAGCCGGTTGCATGGATCCCATCACGAAGAACGACGTAGTGCCTTGGGAGTGACCCACATAGTGCAACCTCTCTTCTCCAGAGACCTCCAACGCATAATCGATCATGGTGGGCAAGTCTATGTTTCCCATTTCATCCCAAGAGAACTTCCAGAACGCCGTGCTCAGTAATGCGTCAGGGTTCAATCTGACGTGCCTACGCGAGTAGTGGTTACCGCGAGCGTTACCCATCCAGACGTCGAAGCCTTCCTCGGCAAGTATATACGCTGGAGAACAAATTTACGTACTTTTAATCGTTTAAGATTATATACCTAACCTGTGATAATGACTGTTTATCATAAAATGGGGGTGCGCTTATAGATCGATTATCTTGTGTCATAATCACACAATAGGGGAACAAGTATTCTATAGGCCAGTAGAAAACACCTGTACAGTGGTGGTGGTTCGTGGTAACGGCTGCGACACACGAGTTGAAGGTCGTGGGTTCGAACCCAAGCATTATTTTATCACCACTGCTTTCAAAATGGTGAAGAAAAACATAATGAGGATACCAGCCTGTCCTGAAACCAACAATTCGAAGACATGAGACATCCGCCATTCTGCGCTGGGCCAGCGTGGTAAATTATATTGTCTACTACCTTTCACAGAAAGGTGGTATGTATCCCAGCAGTGGAAACATTAAAAGCTGGTTATGCAGCAGACAAGACTCAAAATCCGTGTGAGTACTGACCTCGTACTCCGTTTCAATACAAAATTGTGCGGGTGCACTTTCAAATATTATTTTAACTCCTGCAAAAAATACGGGCTAAGTGGATAATGGTTCTCACCTAAACCGGAGCCAGGGCCCATAATAACAAAATCAGCAGACGAGCAGAGTAGACCATGCATCACAAAAACGACAGGTTTTCTTTTATTTGGTACATTGTTGGCATCTCGTCCATGAGGGATACGGTGCATTTGCAATATGTAGCCATCCTCAGTCGTCACATTGTGGACTTCAACTGGATAACGATATTTTCTGATCAGATCTGGCTGAAATAAGAATAAGAAACTATGTAGGACGATATGCCTAAAATCAGAACTAACATTTGATTTTGTTGAACACAGCTTTCACTCACCACATCTAAGTTGGCATCTTCAAATACATTATTCGAATAACGTGCGTCAATTTTCTTCAGCAATTCCTGAATGTTGTCAGTTTGGAGAGAACTCCTGGCTGCTGCCAGAGCGACAAATGTGGCTATGACCACTAACAACCCTCTACGTAACATTGTTCACATGCAGCTGGTGATTATTACTCATTGTTACCAATATTAATTCCCGTCTTTTATAACTTCTATAGAATTAAGATAAAGAGCTCAATTAGCTTTGATAACATAACCAATCAATTCTAAAATCTGGTAAATGGCATAATAATAAACAGTGTTCGCACTGATAGGTGTAAAATTCAATAAGTATGTGATTCACTACCGGTTGCCATGAAGCTTGCCTTTCCACCAGATTTTATAATATTTTCCGGGTTCTGAGGCGTCGGCGGCATTTCATTCGTAACCTCGCGATATCGAGTCTGTGTATAATATATACGGGGGTCACAGAGAAAGTTTTAGGGACTAGTCCAGTAATAAATGCAGTCGACGAAAAATGTATTTAAGTTTTATATTTTAGGAATTCTTTGGGAATCTGTAGATGTATAATGAATTCATATGTTATTTCATGTACAAATTTTCGGCAATTTAAAAACTGTCTGACGTGCGTCGAGATAGAGTTGACTAGAAAAAAATAACGCTAAATGCTTCCATTCAAATATTTGGCGACAAAAGTAAAGAAGCAATTTGTTTTATACTATGTAAAGATTACACATTAGTAACGTTTTTAACTTGAAAAATAATATAAACCAAATTATTGAAATTTTTACTGACAAAAACCTCAACATTTATTTAGTAGTACGTTTTAGGTACGCCTTATTTATTTACATTTTAATATCTTGTATTGCACCTTCGAGCTCTAAATTCAGCTTCAAGCCGATTTGACATACTGAAGACGGGGTTTCGGAGGGGATATTGGGGCATATTCACCCCCAGGGCCCTAAAACAGGTGAGGGTGATAGGAGATGTGCTGTGGCATCTGACTGACTGAGCAGGCGTGCTTAATCACGTTGAGATCAGGACTTTTTGATCGCCAAGCCATCAAGTTGATACCTACCTCCTGAATGTAGTCGCCTACGACCGGAGCGGTGTGTGGCCGGGCGTTATCCTGCATGAGTATCGATCCATCACCCATATTTGTCTACTAACTATGGCCCTGCATATTCGTTAAGGATCTCTTGAGCAAATTTTTCACCAATCAGGGCAAAAGCTCTTTGCGACCTTCTGAGGAGATGCCAGTCCATACGTGTAAAGACCCTGCACCGAAAGAGCCCAATACTTTTTTGTGTGAACCAGGCTTAAATGTATCGCTGACCAGGTCACCAATACGTTATGTGCCTTCCATTGAAAGCGAATATCGGGAATCGAGACTCATCAGTGAACAAAAATCTTTCTTGCCTTCATTGTATGTGTTCACGGCGACATTTGCTTGCGTTTGGAGTTTTAGGTCTGCTTCAGTTGCTCATATTAGAACGGACAAGGATAGCAAAGAGATATTGACGCTATCTATGAGTGGAAAACTGTTCTTTAACAGAAATAAGTGTTACGTCATGAAATCCATCCAATTTGTCTACATCTAAGTTGGTGAAGAAATAACTAGAGTCACCAACGTAAATGACCTGGGGGTGAATTTTGACCGCTGTCTCACTTGCAGAAATCGCATTTGCACTGTTGCGAGAGAATCCGTCAGTCGCTTAGGATTTGTGTTGCGAAATGCTCGCGATTTTCACAACCCGTATGTTATTATATTACTGTACACCACTCTGTGGATCTTTTGTGGATTTCTCCAAGGCGTTCGATTCAGTAAAATGGCCAATGTTGTGGAAAACCTTACTGGAAATGGGCACGCCAAAACATCTAGTGCATCTGTTAAGAATGCTATACGAGACAGGCACAGCTTCAGTTCGAACCGATGGAATGCTGTAGAACAATTTCCATCCTAGTGCAGGTGTACGTCAAGGTGGCATAATATCACCGCTCCTTTTCAATGTTTACACCGAACTCATCATGCGCATTGCTCTAGAGGACTGGACAGACGGTGGCTACAGAATTGCAAATCTGCGTTACGCTGATGACACCACGCTATTTGCGAGTACCGCAAGTCATCTAGAAAAACTACTTCGTAGAATGGAGAACGTGAGCATCGCATTCGGACTACAGATTAACCGCAAGAAAACAAAAGTGATGATCGTGGACCGCGGAAACAAAAACTCGCCCGAGGTCTCTAAAATCGCGAACTGCGACGCGGTCCAGTCCTATGATTGATGAAATTAAGCGACGTATGGCAATAACTAAATCATCGATGGACACTCTGAAAAAGGTCTGGAGGAACAGAGATCTAACAAAAGCCACCAAGGTCCGACTTGTTCAGACACTGGTTTTCCCTATTTTCCTATACGCTGCTGAGACGTGGACGGTTCGCGACATTGAGAAGAAAAAGATAGACGCTCCGGATATGTGGTGCTGGAGAAAAATGCTTGGGGTATCGTGGAACGAGTTTCGTACCAACATCTCGATACGCCAAGAGCTCAATAACAAAAAGCGTTTATCTGATCTGGTCCAAACGCGCATATTAAAATACTTCGGACACGTCTCGAGGCGTGACGGTGACTCTTTAGAACGCCTTGTCGTGCAGGGTAGAGTGGAGGGCACTAGACCACGTGGACGGTCACCCATGAGATCATCATCATCATCATCATTTCAGCCGAAAGACGTCCACTGCTGGACATAGGCCTCCCCCAAGCTCCGCTCCGCTCCGTACCGTCCGCACCCATGAGATGGACTGACCAAATAAATTCCGCAGTGGGCGATCCATTATATAAGTGCACCCACAATTCCAAAAATCGGATTGGATGGCGAGAAATCGTGAGGCGAATCACATCAGCCCCTAGTCAAGAAATTTCATGAGAACCACAACCGCTCTGACAAGAGTGTTACGAAGAAGAAGAAGACACCACTCTAGTTCGCAGTGAGTTGGAAACTAATAGTTGTGTCTGGTATCGCTATACCAGGGCTCAGACATTAATGCCCGAGAAAGTGCAGAAATTTTTCTGATATCTTTTAAAAGAATTTTCAATTTCTCATCTTACATGTACCCCACCAACTATCTCTCAGGGACTTCAACTCGGGGTTTCAACTCGTTGGAAGTAAGAAGAGGCGTTGTTTAGCTCACGGTAGCTTTTAAGTCTGAAGTTCTGTGAGAAACAGTACGCTAGGGTTTCCACTGTTCCATGTTAGTAAGTAGCGAATAATTGGTTATGGCACAAATGTCTGCATTGTATAGTATTGTTTTCGATCCATGTTAGCAATTGTAAAAGTGCGGTACTAAGTTTTGAAGGCCAGTGTTTCATAAAATAACGTGGCTTTTAGTGTCTGTCTGTGTGATAGAGTTGTTCTTCTAAACTGCGCAACGGATGTTGATGCGGTTTTCACCACTGATTTGCGAATTGATACCGGAAGGTTTATGTTTAGTAAATTCACTGTAAACTAACATTAATGTCAACTATTATCGAATCATGAAAGCGGTCCCTAAAAATTGCAGCCCAAAACCACAAATTCAGAGAACCCCGGCTAAGTGCAGATTAGATTACATATTAGCTGAGTAGGTAGATTGACTTTTGTCACTCATTCAGTCCTGCGTTAATATACGCCCATTTGATGCTAATCCGACGCTGCTCCTCCAGCCTGCAGTTGTGCAGAACAGCAGAGCTAATATTTCCATCAGATGTGGTTGGATCCAGGCCACACCACTGACGCAAAACTGGATTAGTATCAAATAATGATGCATTATGTAGGTATTACCTATTATCCAATAATCTATACATACATCTTTATACAAATAAATAAAATTGGAGTGTCTGTTTTTAATATTAAGATATCCACTTTTTACTAAGTACATATGGATGTATACACGTACATATACCAAAACAACATTTTTTTACAATTTTTGTCTGTCTGTCTGTCTGTTTGTTCCGGCTAATCTCTGAAATGGCAGGACCGATTTTGACGAAACTTTCACTGTCAGATAGCTGATGTAACAAGGACTAATTTAGGCTACTTTTATTTTAGAAAAAATAAAAAATAGTTTAAAAAAACTAAAAACACGCTGAATTTTGCGATGTATGTCAGCGTAGTTTTCAAAGACAGTGTTTATGAAAAAACTTTTTGTTAAATACCACGCGGACGAAGTCGCGGGTAGCAGCTATTACCTATAATATAACCTGAATTAACACATCTTACCGCGGTAGTACGTCCTCCTGCGCTAATTTCCGACATCCACGCGGGCGAAGCCACGGGCAAAAGCTAGTCTATACTAATATTATAAAGCTGAAGAGTTTGTTTGCATGATTGATTGAACGCGCTAATCACAGGAACTACTGCTTCGAATTGAAAAAATCATTTTGTGTTGGGTAGCCTATTTATCGAGGAAAGCTATAGGCTTAATAACATCACGCTACAACCAAGAGGAGCGGAGCAGTAATGAAAAATGTTGCACAAACGGGGAAAATCGCACGGATAGACGATTCGACGCGACGGGAAGGGTCGGGGAACAAGAAATTTAACGCGGACGAAGTCGCGGGCAGAAGCTAGTTATTTATAATAATGGCACATCATCTTTTGGCAATGACGGAAATAAGGGCAAATCCGTGCTTATTAAACATGACCTTAAACATATTAATACTATCTTATCTCTTATTTCCCAGTGGATCAATCTGCTTAGTGTCATTATCATAAGTTATCAAAATTCTAAATAGGTACCTACTTAAGTTGTCATATTTTCGTAATTCTTTAGTTACTAGTGTTAATCTTGTGATACCAGTAAAGCCACTTAAGATAATTTGGCAATAGATACTTACCTTTTGAAAATTTAACACCTAACCTCTATTGAACATTTAGGATCTAGGATTACATCGGCGGGTCACGGCGTGATAGTAGCTGTTGTGTCTGGCATCACTAGCCTAGTTGCAAGCAATACCAAAATCTGTCAAAGGGCGCTGTCAACCGTCAACTTCGCACTGTAGGCTGGCAGCAAACTAGGTACCCTGTACCTATAGAATGCTCCGACGAGGGCCGAGTGCCACTGCCAGTTTAAAGTTTGTTTATTCATAAAATCCGTTTGGTGATAAAAGTAATAATCTTCGTTCATTTCAATAAATGCTGAACCTTAGTATTTACGCACTTGATCTGAATAAAATTTCTTCAAAATAATAGTGCTATTTACAATTAACGTAGGCTGCTTCCATCATAGGCTCTCCTTAGGCGAGGCTCTACTTAGGTACATAACTCTGCGCTAAATGCTGGGTGTCAAAATGCGACTAAATTAATTAAATTCACTTAATTCATCTGCTTTTAGAAAACACATTAAGGCCACGTAAAATAATAAGAGACAGTTATATTACTCGTAGTCGGTCGACTTTGTAATTCGATGTGATACGTGCAAAATTACACATGTTCATCTAATGTATTGGTGTCCATCGCTTTAATATTGGCGATAACACTATCGTAAACTAATTCCTTAGCATCGATAGCATATATGTAATCGATATGGCTAAAGCTGGTCCAAGGAACCAGGAACCTTCGTACCGTCTGGCCACCTAGTTCTTCGAACAGTGTATCAACATCGGCGACTTCCGCTAGTGGGTCACCCTCCGAATAATGAAGAAAAACAGGAGCAGTAACCTTAGATAAATCATAAGATGGAGGCGTGGAAGATCCATAAGTAATATAATTAGCTAGTGCAGACCCCTGGTCGTAGCGACGGAAGCCTTTTCCGGAGATTCCTTGAGCGTAGTGTGCGAGCTGTCTTACAGACGAACCAGCCGGCGTGTGACCAACGATTACGGGCATCATGGACTGCAAAAACATGAATAGGAACTTCAATCTTAAATACCTACAGGATTTCAAAATTGTAATTAGTTTCTATTAACCAAACTTGCCGTATTAAGTTGGGCTTCGTCCCATCCAGCAATCAAAAACAAAATGTTACTGCATATTGGTTGGAAGACTACTTCATCACGGCATAACGCCTCGCCTGCCCATGTCAACACAACAGAGTGAGGCAAAAACTCACCGACTCCGACCAAGGAAGCAATGCTCTGAAAAGTAAAGTTAAAGAAATCAAATCCAAATCAGCTTAGACACAGAAAATGTAGCAACCCATGCTTTCAGTACTTACTTCAATATCATTAGAATAAGGTGCCAAAATATTCAAAAGAAGATTTTGGTTGTGTGCCATATAAGCTACTGGACCCAGTGCGTGCATTGAAATAATCTTGTCGTTATACTCTGGTTGCATCGACCCCATCACGAAGAAAGTCGTGGTGCCCTGGGAGTGACCCACATAATGTAGCCTCTCTTCTCCAGACTCCTCCAATACATAATCAATCATAGTGGGTGAGTCTATGTTTCATATTTCATCCCAAGAGAACTTCCAGTATGCCGTGTTCAGTATTGAATCAGGGTTCAAACTAACGTGCTTTCGAGAGTAGTAGTTACCACGCGCGTTACCCATCCAGACGTCGAATCCTTCCTCAGCGAGGAGGTAAGCTATAAAAATAATTGAAAACTAAACTTAGAAAACCATAAAACGGTAAAGCGGTGACTGATCAAAATAAAAAGGCCAACATTAAATTAACTATCGAAGCTCTGCGGACGTCATGAGTATCCGTATATCTTAACAAGATACCTATCATGCCAAAATTACCGAAAATTTACATCAAGATGTGTTTTTTTTTTACCTAAACTAGAGCCAGGGCCCATTAAAACAAAATCAGCAGAAGAACAAAGTAGACCATGCATCACGAAGACGACAGGTTTTATTTCATTTGGTACATTGTTAGCGTCTCGTCCGTAAGGGATTCGGTGCATTTCCAATATGTAGCCATCCGGGGTCGTCACGTTGTGAACTTCAACTGGATAAAGATATTTTCTAATCAGATTAGGCTGAAATAATTAAATTATTTTTTATTTTCGGCTAAAAGAAAGGAAAATAGACAATGCGAATGAGAATGTGCTGGCTTTAATTAAAGAGATAGGCCAATGGAAAGTGGTATGGATTATCAGAGAGCAGTCGCGAAAAGAAATGAACTGTTAGATGATGGCGTAAACCAAGAGATGTAGGAGGCTTAAAGAAATAGACGTGATTCACCTACCCGAAATAAATTGAGGTAGTGGTAAGAGTATGATAATGATACAATAAATAGGTAGATAGTACCTACGACGTACAACACACAGTGTGTACACACTACAAGGGCAAACGTACGTGCAACAAGAGAAAATAGGGACAAAAAATAAAAAGAGCAAGGCCGAAAAAGTGAAATCTTAATGTGTTAAGTGTTAGTTACATAGGAATGGAAATGGTTTGTACATAAGTAGTTTCCTTTAGACCAACGCAAGGAAATTTGTAGACTAGGACCTATAGAGACTTACCTAAGCAGAGATGAAACAATTGACATTAGATATAATAGAATGAAAACTGCTACTCTGACAACTACACAGCACTTAAGTTTTGAATGCATGGTTAGATGCGTAGATGCATGGACACACAGGAGAAAAACCCACATTTTAATTTTGAACAGCTCTCACCACATCTATGTTCGCAACTTCAAGAACGTTGTCTGAATATCGCGAGTCATTATGTTTCAACAATTCCTGTATGTTGTCAGCGTGAGCAGATCTCCTGGCTGCTGCTAGAGCGACGCATGTGGCTATGACCACAAACAACCCAGGTATCATTGTTCACATGCAGCCGGTAACTACTCATTGTGAACAATGTAGTTTCCACCTTTTATAACTTGTGTAGAATTTAGATTAAGAATTATTTAAGCTTCGATAACGATATGGAACAATCCTAAAATCTGATTAATGCCATTATAAAACGGTGTAAGTGCATAAGTACCTATAGTTAATACCGCTACCTAACGATGGTAGGTACTTGCGTACAAAATAAGATATGTACAGTTGACCAACACTATTTTTATTCACTAGGTACCTAATCAATTTTGAACGGTAGTTAAAAAATATCAGAACAATTGTAGCAGGTACACTTACCAAGTACGTGGGACAATCAGAAAGTTTTGCGAAAATAAAAAGAAGTGTTCTATAGGTAAATATTTTTTTATTAAATCTTTTCAAAATACTCTCCACTAGCCTCTATGCAAAGTTTCATGCGTCTGAACCAGTTTTCAAAACACTTTTTCCAGTCCGCCGCAGACACATCGTTTACAGCCTGCTCGAACGCTGACAGCGACACCAAGTAGCCAGTCAAATTGAAAAAGCTCGCGATCAAAATCTTCCCCCCGCTTCTAGATCGCTTCACTTTGGTAGGCGTTGATTCGTTTTGAAACACCCAAACCATCGACTGGCGCTTCGTTTCTGGATCGTATTGATAAATCCAGGACTCATTGCCTGTAATAATGTCGTAAACACGCCGAGACGAGCCTACTTCGAATTTGTTTATCATATCACGGCACCATTCCACCCGGGCCTGCTTCTGAGCATCGGTGAGGTTGTGCGGCACCCAGCGTGAAACTATCCTCCTCACGCGAAGATTCACGTGTGGAATCTCGTGAAGGCTTCCCGATCCAATCTGCAGTATGTGTTCAATCTCTTGATACGTAATTCGCCTATTGTCTTGTCAACTAGCACGTTTTCCTCCGTAACAGCTGTCAAAGGGCGACCACTTCTTTCTTCATCCCCCAAAGTTAGTCGACCACGTTTGAATTCGTTATACCAACGATACACAGTTGCCTTGGAAGGGCCTTCATCCATGAATGCAATTTGAAGTCTATCGTATGATTCGTCCGGTTTCAAGCGACACTTGAAATCGTAAAAAACATAGCGCGAATATTCCCGGCGCAAATCCATTTTCCAATGAGACACGATAATTTAATAAGCTCGCAAAAAATGTGGAGGGAAATTTTCAAATTGGAACGTACCTATTTTTTTTACTTATAAATAATCATTATTTTTATAATAGTTTAAAACTGGCCAGTCTCTCACACAAAAAACTTTTTTTGTCAATACTTTCTGAGCGGCCTGGTATAATGTATCGAATAATTTGGTTACTACCTGACCGGTGAGTCCTTTCGATGAGTACCCCTGTTGTTAACGTGTTTTTCAGTACCGGAATAAACTTACAGAGATAGGATGGTCATCATCGTCATTCTCCTGCCCTTATCCCAATTTATTTGAGATCGGCATAACATGTTTTTTTTTCTTTAATTTTCTCTTCGTCGTCATCTCGGTAGCCATAACTATATTGAGAGAATGGGGTACTTACTACATACTTAATTTAAATACGGTCATGAGTTTCTCCCACCTAAAACGAGTAGGAACTGTTCCCTTTATGGTAGCTATTTTACACCCGGTTGGAGCATTAAATCACAATGTTTTGATTTTTAGCATTATAAATTTATTTTTATTTAATTTTATTTTTTGGACTATGAAATACTTAAATTATTTTTGTATCTATACGCCTTTCTAGGCAAAACATGCTGCAACTTTTTTCTTTCGTAATCTCACCAACTGATTTTAAATGTACACGTGTTTCTAACAAATAAATGTATCTTATCTTAAAATATATATTATGGTAGCAGTAGTAGGTAGTAGGTACAACCAAATCTAGATACTGGACAGCAGCTTCTCCTTCTTACGTTGCACAAGTTTATAAGTCACAACTAGTCATAAAATATTGTAATAAGCTCACACTAGCTTATTTGTTTTATCTAGTTTCGGGCGCCGCCAACCCGCCTCGCAAATGCGCTGATTGTGGCAGTGCTTGGCGAACTTCATGAAAATACAATGGTTAATTCATTGTATTTTCATGAAGTTCGCCAAGCACTGCCAAATATTGTTCGCACCGGTAAGACGTATGTAGTTACAGAATTATAACCATCAAAGGCTTAGGAACAAAAAAAAAAGAGAAAATGTCATTCCTACAGCTTTATGAACTTAAAGCGTTGTATTGATGATTTTGATTATTATAATTCTGTAACTACATATGTCTTACAGGCGCGAATAATATTTTAATCAACATACAACCTAGCACTGGCCTGCAAATTGCAAAAAACGTAAGAAAATTTGAATTTCGCGGGCTGGTTGAAGCATTCACCTTAAAACCCTTTTTCCGCAATAAAAAGTAGCCGATGTCCTTTCTCAGGCTCAAATTTCATAGTAGTTGTAGCAGGAAAGCGAGTCAGACAGACAGACAGAGTTACTTTTGCATTTATAATATTAAAATAGTGTGAATATATATTTTTAGGTGCCAATTAGGTAGGAACTTATCTACTAACTCATGAGTTATTTGAATTCTCATAACTACAGCTGTTGGTACTTATCAACTGGGAGTGGTCCCGCCATGCAGACAACAGGTTGGCAGGCCACTTTGAAGATGCTTAATACGTAAAAAATATTTAAGTATCTATAATATTGACTTGTCACTTGGTCACGTATTCTTGACGTTCTCTAATTCTCGGATCGTTACGCGTATCTAACCAACTAATTAAAAATTATCTGGTATGTAATAGTTTTTGGTCTTCCTCTATAGTCTTATGTTCGTTTACTTTATCAATTAAAATTGAAGCCTTTCAACAATCACATAATTTAGTAAATGATAAATGATTTTATTTTTGTCAGTAGGTTTGTACAAACTATTTTACACGTCATTAATATTTTTTTAAACTAGATGAGGTCGGCGTTTCCTACCTGACTACTTTGAGTAGAAATGCCAAAACAAACTCAGAGGTCACAGTCTCTTTTAAAGTCCAGATATAATCTTGGTCAGATCATGTGGATTGATGTCTGAAATGGTCTTTTAAGGAAAGAATCACATTGAGAGGACCTGTCCAATCAGTGAACGCATTTATCAGTAATCATGCAGCTGAACTTAAGGAGCTCAAAGATCCGACGAACAATACCAAAGTAGATAGTTACATAAATATTCAGGGTGACAAGGATATCGACGCGCGATGCAACCCGTCACCATTGATTCAGTAATGATTCTGAACGCACCTGCATTGAATTTTTTCGTCAGATATTGAAAAAAAAAACCGTTGTTCCACACATTTTGACTGCGTAGGTATTGCACTTTATTATGAAACAGCAGACTTTTTTATGTCAGACAAAAATTTTCTTTACTTGTCCTGAATCATGTACGGAATTCAGAGGGGTGATTGCGTAACTTGCTACCCAGTAGGAACCGGTTTCATTTTGACAGTTTAACAACATTCATTGCGTCATTTACGTTGTTGAGCCGACAATTTATCGGAACAAATGATTCAATGGATTAGAAATAATCTTCATAACGATTCAGATTCCGATTGATAGTGCTTTATGCACTTCACTGTATGTGCTTACTGGCGTAGCGAAGTTTTGCTACTCGATGCCGTCGCTCGAGTTTGAGGCCAATTGCTAGCGTTTGAAGTTTCAGGTCTGCTTCAGTTGTTCATATTAAAACGGACAAGGATAGCCAGCGGTGGATTTACCAATAGGCTAAGTAGGCTGGAGCCTAGGGCGGCAGATTTAGAGGGGCGGCAAATTTAGCCCAAATAATAAAAAAAAACTTATAATTATATGTATACACATTACGTTCGTAATCCGTATATAAAAGATTAATAAACGCACTGTAAAATATAGGTACTTATGCGATCCTGAATTTAAAAAATATTCCAATAGCGTTCCAATATTAATTTAAATTTAGTAACTTTTACCCTAATTATAAAAAAATAAAAACCACCGACTTCCTTAAAAACACTACAAAGTGAAAAATAACTTTAATTTCGGTAGTCGGTGTCTTAGGATCTGTATTTACGGTTTTTTTGCCACCGACTTCCGAAATTAAAGTTATTTTTCACTTTGTAGTGTTTTTAAGGAAGTCGGTGGTTTTTTTTTTGTAAAAAAGTTTTTATTTTTAAATTTTTAGTTGTGGTATTCACCCTGCACTAATTCCAAACAAACAATGCATATTTATGCGATAGCAGAACTCGCGGTTGATTTCCTGTCATTTTTTAAAGAGTTCCGGTGTCTGTCTCCCGAACTCATCATCAGATCTATATGAAAATTATATGGGACCATTTCGGAATAAACCCCTTTCGAACAAAAAAAGAATTTTGCAAATCCATCTATATATGACGGAGTTATGCCCGAACATACATAAAAAAAAAACCAAGCATGGCCAGGCCAAAATGATTAAGGCTGCTTTTTTTTTTATTAAGCAGACAGTAGAGTGGGTAAGAGCCCACTCTAGTGTCTGCTGAGGAATCAATTCTCGATGTCAACGAGTATGTCTATCTAGGACAAGATATCTTCTAACTCCTGATCGATAAGGAGTTGTACCTTCCATCATCAGCTCAACGGAATATAAGAATACAAGTAACGGTCTAAACGTGCCTATAATATTCAAAAAATTATCCCCTAACCTTCTAACCTTTCACTGTAAGTTCCTATATGTACTGTTCACCGATGAGGAGTTCCATGCGGTATCTTCGAAGACTATAATTAGTTCACCACGGATGGATAGATAGAACCAGCAATTATTTTTGATCTTTAGTACAATATCCAAATCACATTACGTGTACTGTTTGTTTTTGAGGAGTTCCTTCGTTTATCTCCCAAAGTATACATCAAATCTTCACAAAATTAATATGGGACCACTTCAGGAGTATACCCTTACGAATAAAAAAAGAATTTTCAAAATCGGTTGACAATTGGCGGAGAAATCGGTGAACATACATAAAAAAAAAATTAAAAAAAAAAATACATACAGTCGAACATATAACCTCCTCCTTTTTTTGAAGTCGGTTAAAAATGAAATTTAACGTGTAATATGTTTCAACATTTAAATTTTTATTTTCTACTAGGTATATGTATTTGCGTAGTAGTTTTTGGGTTGCGGCGCGGGAAGGGAACGAATATTGTTCAGGTGAGAGAAGCTTTATCTCTTTTGTGCATAGCGTCAGAACTAATGAACAAGATTTCATACGACGATATAATTAATGATTTTGCGAATTTAATATCTCGCAAAAAGATAATGTAAAACTTATTTTTCCTTTTTTTACTCCCGAACAAGCCGGATTCCGTAAAGGCTTTAGCACCGTGGACCACATACATACGCTGCGGCAGGTTATACAGAAGACCGAAGAGTATAACCTGCCTCTTTGTTTAGCGTTTGTGGACTACGAAAAAGCCTTCGATTCGGTCGAAACCTGGGCTGTACTGCAGTCTCTTCAACGGTGCCAGATCTGTACGAAAACGCCACTATGTCAGTCCGACTTCAAGACCAGACCTCGAAACCTATCCTTCTGCAGCGAGGGGTGAGACAGGGAGACGTTATTTCTCCGAAACTATTCACCGCTGCAATGGAGGATGTCTTCAAAGTTTTGGACTGGAAAGGGGCTGGCATCAACATCAATGGCGAGTACATCACTCACCTTCGGTTTGCCGATGATATAGTTGTCATGGCTGAGACTATGGAGGGCCTCAGTACAATGCTCGATGGCCTTAGTAGAGCTTCCGAAAGAGTGGGTCTCAGGATGAACATGGAAAAGACAAAGGTCATGTCCAATGCTCGTGTGATACCCACTCCAGTGAAGATCGGAGGCGCTACACTCGAAGCTGTGGACGAATATGTGTAACTAGGACAGACTGTCCAGTTAGGTAGGTCCAACTTCGAGAAAGAGGTCAATCGTCGAATCCGACTCGGCTGGGCAGCGTTTGGGAAGCTACGCAATATCTTCTCGTCCCACATACCGCAGTGTCTCAGGACGAAAGTCTTTGACCAGTGTGTGTTGCCAGTGATGACATATGGAACCGAAACGTGGTCGCTCACAATAGGCCTTATTAGAAGGCTGAAAGTCACCCAAAGGGCGATGGAGAGGGCTATGCTTGGAGTTTCCCTACGCGATCGAATCAGAAATGAAGAGATCCGTAGGAGAACCAAGGTAACTGACATAGCCCGAAGAATTGCTAAACTGAAGTGGCAGTGGGCAGGGCACATTGCTCGCAGAACAGATGGCCGATGGAGCCGAAAGGTTCTGGAATGGCGACCGCGTACCGGAAGACGTAGAGTTGGAAGGCCTCCAACAAAGTGGACCGATGACCTTGTGAAGGCCGCAGGAATCCGCTGAATGCGGGAAGCACAAAACCGGTCGAAGTGGCGGAGCTTGGGGGAGGCCTATGTCCAGCAGTGGACGTCTTTCGGCTGAAATGATGATGAAAACTTATTTGATCTCATTGTCACCATTAACCGGATTGTTAACATGTTATTTAATAGAAATTGTTCGTATTATTTTAAACTGTAAATGCAATAAAAATATTTAACAAAAACAACGTTTACCGACTACACATTATTTTGTGTAAGCTGTGTTCATATGTAGGTATTTTTCAAGGCATGCCTTTCCCCACCTTATGATTAGTACATGCTGCTGTTTTTAGGTCAACAGTATACTCGTCACTACCTAGCGGGTTGCAAAAATAATCTAGTAACTGACAGAAATAGCACCTAGTTCACAATCATACTAATGACGGGAAAAAGCCGATATAATGAGGACAACAAAATCATAAAGTTGCAATTTCTGAATAAATGTAATTAATATGATTGTGAACTAAACTAACGTATTGAATTTCAAAAGTCAGTAGGGGCGGCAAAAACTGAATAGCCTACTAGCGGCAAATTTGTAAATCCGCCACTGAGGATAGCAAAGTCCTGCAAAAGGGTATTAACGCTATCTATGAGTGGATCTTAGTAAATAAGCTGTTCTTAATCACAAATAAGTGCTACGTCATGAAGTCCATCCAATTTGTCTACAACTTAGGTGGTGAAGAAATAACTAGAGTCACCAACGTAAATGACCTGGAAGTAAATTTCGACCGCAGCCTCACTTTCAGAAATCGCATTTCCACCGTTGCGAGAGAATCCTTCAGACGCTTAGGATTTGTGTTGCGAAATGCTCGCGATTTTCACAACCCGCATGTTATTTTATTACAGTACACCACTCTAGTTCGCAGTGAGCTGGAAACTTATAGTTGTATCTGGCGTCGCTATACCGCGGGTCAAACATTAATGCCTGAGAGAGTGCAGAAATTTTTCTGATATTTATTAAAAGAATTTTCAAATTCTCATCTTACATGTACCCCACCAACTATCTCCTAGGGCGGGGCGGAAATAAGGACAATTCCATGCGTATTAAACATGACCTTAAACCTATTAATACTATCTCTTATTTCCCAGTGGATCGACCTGCTTAGTGTCATTATCATAAGTTATCAAAATTCTAAATAGGTATCTACTTAAGTTTTCATATTTTCGTAATTCTTTAGTTACTAGTGTTAATCTTCTGATACCAATAAAGCTACTAAAGATAATTTGGCAGTACTGATATTGAAAATTTCTTCAAAATAATAGTGCTATTTACAATTAACGTTGGCTGCTCTATCCATCATGGGCTCTCCTTAGGCGAGGTTCTACTTAGGTACATAACTCTGCGCTAAATGCTGGGTGTCAAAATGCGACTGAATTAATTAAATTAACTTAATTCATCTGCTTTTAGAAAACACATTAAGGTCACGTAAAATAATAAGAGACAGTTATATTACTCGTAGTCGATCGACTTTGTAATTCGATGTGATACGTGCAGAATTACACATGTTCATATAATGTATTGGTGTCCAACGCTTTAATATTGGCGATAACACTATCGTAAACTAATTCCTTAGCATCGATACCATACATGTAATCGATATGGCTAAAGGTGGTCAAAGGAACCAGGAACCTGCGTACCGTCTGGCCACCTAATTCTTCGAACAGTGTATCAACATCGGCGACTTCCGCTAGTGGGTCACCCTCCGAATAATGAAGAAAAACAGGAGCAGTAACCTTAGATAAATTATACGATGGAGGCGTGGAAGATCCATAAGTAATATAATTAGCTAGTGCAGACCCCTGGTCGTAGCGACGGAAGCCTTTTCCGGAGATTCCTTGACCGTAGTGTGCGAGCTGTCTTACAGACGAACCAGCCGGTGTGTGACCAAAGATTACGGGCATCATGGTCTGCAAACACGAATACAAACCTCAATCTTAAATACGTACTGGATTTCAAAAATGTAGTTCATTTCTATTAAATAAATTTGAATAATACAAAACTTGCCGTATTGAGTTGGGCTTCGTCCCATCCACCAATCAAAAACAAAATGTTACTGCATATTGGTTGAAAGACTACTTCATCACGGCATAACGCCTCGCCTGCCCATGTCAACACAACAGAGTGAGGCAAAAACTCACCGACTCCGACCAAGGAAGCAATGCTCTAAAAAGTAAAGTTAAAGAAATCAAATCCAAATTAGCTTAGACACAGAAAATGTAGCAACCCATGGTTTCAGTACTTACTTCAATATCATTAGAATAAGGTGCCAAAATATTCAAAAGAAGATTTTGGTTGTGTGCCATATAAGCTACTGGAGCCAGCGCGTGCATTGAAATAATCTTGTCGTTATACTCTGGTTGCATCGACCCCAGCACGAAGAAAGACGTGGTGCCCTGTGAGTGACCCACATAATGTAGCCTCTCTTCTCCAGACACCTCCAATACATAATCAATCATAGTGGGTAAGTCTATGTTTCCTATTTCATCCCAAGAGAACTTCCAGTATGCCGTGTTCAGTATTGCATCAGGGTTCAAACTAACGTGCTTTCGAGAGTAGTAGTTACCGCGCGCGTTACCCATCCAGACGTCGAATCCTTCCTCAGCAAGGAGGTAAGCTGTAAAATAATTGAAAACTAAACTTAGATAACCATCGGGCGGCGAGCAATGGGTAGCTCGCCGCCCGGTAAGGACCAAGCTCGGGTCGACGGCGCGTAGTGTTCCACGCGCGCCTCAAAGAGATGTCAGCAATACTGAAGGGGTCTGCTAGGACCGATGCCTGCCAGGGTCGCGAGATTGTTCGAAAGAGATACCGTGACCCTGGCACATGGGCAACTGAAGGAACACGGGTGGGTTTTAGTCAGTAAAAGTCTGACACGCCCTCCCGCTCCGCCCAGAGCGGGAGAAGTCATTTGATGATATCCCATCCAGAAAAAAAAACTTAAATAACCATAAAACGGTAAAGCGGTGACAGATCAAAATAAAAAGGCCAACATTAAATTAACTATCGTAGCTCTGCGGACGTCATGAGTATATCTTAACAAAAAAAATATCATGCCAAAATTACCAAAAATTTACATCAAGATATGATTTTTTTACCTAAACCAGAGCCAGGGCCCATTAAAACAAAATCAGCAGAAGAACAAAGTAGACCATGCATCACGAAGACGACAGGTTTTCTTTGATTTGGTACATTGTTAGCGTCTCGTCCGTAAGGGATTCGGTGCATTTCCAATATGTAGCCATCCGGGGTCGTCACGTTGTGAACTTCAACTGGATAGAGATATTTTTTTATCAGATCAGGCTGAAATAATTAAAATAGATATTGTTGAATGAGCATGTTGCTGGCTTGAATTAAAGAGACAAGCAAACGGAAAGTGTTATGGATTATCTGGAAGCAGTCGTAAAAGGCAGTGAATTGTTGGATGACAGCGGATACCAGACATGTAGGGTTAAAGAAAAAGACGTGCCTCATCTACCTCAAATAAATTGAGATAACGGTAAGAGCATGATAATGATGAATAGTTAAATAGCATGACATAAGACACGTACATACGACAAGAGCAAACAGTACGTCGTACGACAAGGGAAAATAGGGGCCAAAAATAAAAAAAACAAGGCCGAAAAAGTAAAATGTTAATGTGTTAGTGTTAATTACATAAGAATGGAAATGGTTTGTACATAAGTAGGTTCCTATAGACCAATGCAAGGGAAAAATAAGTAGACTGGGACCTATAGACACTTACCTAAGCAGAGATAAAACAGGTAACATTAGATATAATAGAATGAAAACTACTACTCTGACTACTGCACAGCACTTAAGTGTATGGACACACAGGAGCACAAACCACATTTCAATTTTGAACAGCTCTCACCACATCTATGTTCGCATCTTCAAAAACGTTGTCTGAATATCGCGAGTCATTATGTATGAACAATTCCTGTATGTTGTCAGCGTGAGCAGATCTCCTGGCTGCTGCGAGAGCGACGCATGTGGCTATGACCACAAACAACCCACGTATCATTGTTCACATGCAGCCGGTAACTACTCATTGTGAACAATACAGTTTCCACCTTTTATAACTTGTGTAGAATTTAGATTAAGAATTCTTTAAGCTTCGATAACGATATGGAACAATCCTAAAATCTGGTTAATGCCATTATAAAACCGTGTAAGTGCATAAGTACCAATAGCTAATACCGCTACCTTACGTTGGTAGGTACCTGCGTACAAAATTAGGTATGTACAGTCGACATCGGCAGCCGACCAACACTGTTTTTATTCATTAGTTACCTAATCAATTTTGAACGGTAATTAAAAAATATCAGAGCAGTTGTAGCAGGTACACTTACCAAGTATAATGTATCGAATAATTTGGTTACTACTTAACCGGTGGGTCCCCAAGTAGCACAAAAGTGCTGGTTAACAGCATTTTAACAGTGCACAGTGAATGCATTAGTTGCTGAATAATAGCGTAGACAGCGCATCCTCAGATGATATAACTCTAATTTGGGCACAAATTATTCAGCACATAGCTGAGTAAGAGTTCCAATTGATAAATAATTGCATTATAATAATAATAATAATAATATTCCACAACTATCACACAACGCCATCTAGTCCCAAGCTAAGCAGAGCTTGTGTTATGGGTACTAGACAACTGATAAACATACTTATATATTTCTAAATACAAACATATTATAGATAAATTACACCCAGACACAGAACAAATGATCGTGCTCATCACACAAACATTTGTCCTGGGTGGGAATCGAACCCACGACCTCCGGCATAGCAGTCAGGGTCGGGTCGGGTCATTTATGTGTGTAACAGTCACCTCAAGAGCTGAATATTGCCTGATTAACAAGACACGTGTGACTTACTATACAGCAAGGAAGACGAATGTGTACATTGTGTGTCCTTTTAAACAGCTAAAATGACACACTGAGCAAAATTGTGGAACGCAATAACTCAATATTATTTCATCATCATCATTTCAGCCGAAAGACGTCCACTGCTGGACATAGGCCTCCCCCAAGCACCGCCACTTCGACCTATTCTGTGCTTCTCGCATCCAACGTATTCCTGCGGCCTTCACCAGGTCATCGGTCCATCTTGTGGGAGGCCTTCCAACACTCCGTCTTCCAGTACGCGGTCGCCACTCCAGAACCTTCCGACCCCATCGGCCATCCGTTCTGCGAGCAATGTGTCCTGCCCACTGCCACTTAAGTTTGGCAATTCTTCGGGCTATATCGGTTACCTTGGTTTTCCTACGGATCTCTTCATTTCTGATTCGATCGCGTAGGGAAACTCCAAGCATAGTCCTCTCCATTGCTCTTTGGGTGACTTTGAGCCTTATTATGAGGCCCATTGTAAGCGACCACGTCTCAGTGCCATATGTCATCACTGGCAACACACACTGGTCAAAGACTTTTGTCTTGAGACACTGCGGTATTTGGGACGAGAAGATATTGCGTAGCTTCCCGAACGCTGCCCAGCCGAGTCGGATTCGACGATTGACCTCTTTCTCGAAGTTGGATCTACCTAACTGGACAGTCTGTCCTAGGTACACGTATTCGTCCACAACTTCGAGTGTAGCGCCTCCGATCTTCATTGGAGTGGGTATCACACGAGCATTGGACATGACCTTTGTCTTGTCCATGTTCATCCTAAGACCCACTCTTTCGGAAGCCCTACTGAGGTCATCGAGCATTGTACTGAGGTCCTCCATAGTCTCAGCCATGACTACTATATCGTCGGCAAATCGAAGGTGAGTGATGTACTCGCCATTGATGTTGATGCCAGCCCCTTTCCAGTCCAGAACCTTGAAGACATCCTCCAGTGCAGCGGTGAACAGTTTCGGAGAGATTACGTCTCCCTGTCTCACCCCTCGCTGCAGAAGGATAGGTTTCGAGGCTTTGTCCTGGAGCCGGACTGACATAGTGGCGTTTTCATACAAACACTTCAGCACCTCGATGTACCGATAGTCAATCTGGCACCGTTGAAGAGACTGCAGTACAGCCCAGGTCTCGATCGAATCGAAGGCTTTTTCGTAGTCCACAAACGCTAAGCAGAGAGGCAGGTTATACTCTTCGGTCTTCTGTATAACCTGCCGAAGCGTATGTATGTGGTCTACGGTGCTAAAGCCTTTACGGAATCCGGCTTGTTCGGGAGGCTGGAAGTCGTCAAACCTGCGCGCGAGACGATTCGTGATGACTCTTGAAAACAGCTTGTAGACATGGCTCAGAAGTGAGATGGGCCTATAATTCTTAAGCAGGGTATTGTCACCCTTCTTAAAGAAAAGTACCACCACACCTCTGTTCCATGCCTGTGGCGTTTTGCCCTCGAGTATGACGGAATCAAACAGCTTCTGAAGGGCCTTTAGAACGGGTTTTCCGCCGGCCCTCAGGAGAATATTATTTATTTTTCTTTAATATGAACTGTCAAATTGTAAAACATGAAGTGTATCGTTGTGTGCAAGATCTCAGGAGCCATTGTGAAAATAAACATAAAATTTAAGGTATGTTAAACTTCGATTTTTGGCTATTATATTTCAAATCTTATTGGGAAGGTAACTTTACTGTCAAATACCATACATATTTAGTTCAAAATTTTCACGCGCCTTCGGAATACCACTAAATACTAAAAGAAAAGTAACAAAAATTGAATGAATATAAAATAAATTTGTTTGTTTTAGTACAAAGAAAACAAAAAAAAACTGTTTCCGTGTAATTAATTTGTAATCCAAATTAACTACGATTGATACCCTATAAAATAAACAAAAATTTAAAGATAAAATTTTATAATAATACACAGTAACGCAGTGAATATGGCGGATGGCAAGTGAACAGTTTTAATGTTAATATAATGCTAAGGTCTGTACGGGTGTTCACATGTGGCCTTTAATTCAGCAAAGAGTAAAATAGTTTGGCACTTGTGGAATACAAATCAGACATGGATCGATTAGGAGAGTTATATTGGTTCACATTTGCATCAGTTACCTTGATAACTACCTTTATGGATCCAAGCTTTTAGGGTTCCGCCGTGGTTCGTTTAAAGCCATTTTGTTCCTTTTTTTAGTTGTTATTCGACGATAATTATTTAATTAAAATTGTAATTTAAGTAGCTGATATTATAATTTAGTTATGGGTACCTATGTATAATACATAAGTTATTGATTTATTCAATATGCGACGAAATACCTATAACTTAGTAGATACCTATCTAAAAATAATGTATTCTTCTGGCCTAATAATAATTAATTACTTCCATATGAAATTGAAATTGACATGCCATACGCACTATTTATGCGTCGCGAAAAGTATTTTTTATAAAACATTTCGCTTGATCTGCAACATGGTGCATGCAACGCTATCGTTCATACGCCCGCGCCGGCGCGGCGCGCGGCGCGGTGACGACGTCATGTCGCATTATTTGTTTACATAGATCATCAGTTTATCGCTAAATCGCAACTGGGTTGGTCGTTCGTATTCTACGATAGATGAACAATATCATTTCAATTTAGGGTTGCGAATAAAAGTAAATAAGTTGCGATCGACTTAATTCCTGCTATTTTGGTAGGTAGTAAAGACAGTGGGTCCTCTGTGTTTGTGTCTGTAGATGTTTTGTATATAATTATTATGTTACGTTATGTTTAGGTATTTAATATGTTATTATATCTTGTGGTTTTTTTTCCTCAAAAACTGTATAGGTAGTGTTGTCATTTTAAGGAACTGATACTTCTATTATAATAAATATACTTCTCTTGTTTTTTACAGAACAAGCTTTTCAAAATAGTTCAGACTATAGAGAGCGATGTTGTCGATCTAACAGTCGTTCCTGCATCGTGGAAAACTAAGGAAATTATATGGTGGCCACCGAGAAGTACTTTTATACTCCTTGAAATTATAAAAAGATGAAAATTCAAGGCGTGGACCAGGGTGGTACACCGTAAATTGTTCTTTAAAAAGGGAAAATTAAATAAACATAAAGAAAATTACGTTGTTTTTTTAGATGCTAGCTGTACTGGTATTTCCTAACTGACTACCTCTGACAATAATTGGCGAAATCTGGAATCTTAAAAACTCTCGAAATTAATTTATGTATTATAATTTAAAAAATCTTGGATTTCTCTTAATAAATCTTCTTCATTTTTAAGAAAGTACCAGAAACATACCAATATTAATTTTGTGGCAACCATATTAGTTCCGAAAATGTGTAGGTTATAAGAAGATTTTTGTAGCAGAGATTACCTACTCAGCCTAATGTCACCAAACACACTGACTGACACACTGACTGACTGACTGACTTTCTTTCTTTCTTATCTCTATTTATAAAGGCTTTTTTGTATTGTTTTGTCAATATGTGCAATTATTATTTATTGTTACTTTAATTTAAATCTGACGTAAATTTGACATTTGCTTTTATTTCAACTAAGTGACATATATTTTTAGTTTGTTAATAACATTTTATTGTTTTCTGCTGCAGCATTGTTACTTTTATCTTAATTTTTGTAATATGGGTTATGTCTGAAATAAATTGATTTCATTTTTTTTATTTTTTTATAAATATAACATACGGAACCCGTCGCGTCCAATGTTCCATTCGCGCATGCCGACACTTCGATGCATGCTGTTATTCGAGTGTATGGTAACAACTGACTAATAGGGGAAAAGTGAACCTGTATGCAGCATAAAGCATTAAATTTTTGTTAAATAAGTTCACAAAGTAACTGATTACATTATAGTGGGTTACATGTTCTCTCTTAAAATGCAACGGTTGTATAGTACACGTGTGGGCTATTATTCAGAAAACTTACAGCTGATAGGGTACTGCACCACTAAGCGCTGAATAACAGTGACTTTGTGGCGTGTTTGTGGTGCTTAATAGAATTACTGTACAGCAAATAGCATTATAGTTGGCCACGTTTTTTTCTAAACAGCTGTTACACCCCGGGTGAATACTAATAACTCTATGTAAATGCTCAGAGTACCGCTGTGGGCCTTATGTGACAATTTATAATGCAGTTCTGTGCTACTTGGGTCCTTTCGATTAGTACCCCTGTTGATAACGTGTTTTTCAGTACCGGAATAAACTTACAGAGATAGAATGGTCATCATCGTCATTCTCCTGCCTTTATCCGAAGTTATTTGAGATCGGCGCAACATGTTTTTTTTTCTTCCTATATTTTCTGGCAGGGGTGATTGCCGATTTCCCCCAGCCCCAAGTTCCCCAAAATGATTGTTCATACTTTCGTTCCCAACTTCCCCAACATGTAAAATTAATTTATTTGTAAATTTCACGCTTGACCACTCCTCGTACTGACGTCTCCAAAAGTGTGGTAGTTAAAATTGACTAGTCAAAATTAACGTTATTTTGGAAGATATATTTTCTATATGTATAATTTGTACTACCTATGTGTTTTGTGCGAAGTGTTATAGGGTGTTTCTATCTGGAATTTCTCACAAGCAGCCTTTTTTTGTGTGGGAAATCATCAAAAGACTTTTCCCGCTCTGGGTGGAGCGGGTGGCGTGCCAGACTTTTACTGACTAAAACGCACCCGAGTTCCTTCAGTCGCCTATGTCAGGACCACAGCAACTCTTTCGAACAGATCCGCGAACCTGGCAGGCATCAGACCTAGCAGACCCCTTCAATACTGCTGACATCTCTTTTAGGTGCACGTGGAGCCCCAAGTAGCACAAAAGTGCTGGTTAACAGCATTTTAACAGTGCACAGTGAATGCATTAGTTGCTGAATAATAGCGTAGACAGCGCATCCTCAGATGATATAACTCTAATTTGGGCACAAATTATTCAGCACATAGCTGAGTAAGAGTTCCAATTGATAAATAATTGCATTATAATAACATTATAGTAGCATTTATGTGTGTAACAGTCACCTCAAGAGCTGAATATTGCCTGATTAACAAGGCACGTGTGGCTTACTATACAGAAAGGAAGACGAATGTGTACATTGTGTGTACTTTTAAACAGCTGAAATGACACACTGAGCGAAATTGTGGAATGCAATAACTCAATATTATTTATTTTTCTTTAATATGAACTGTCAAATTGTAAAACATAAAGTGTATCGTTGTGTGCAAGATCTCAGGAGCCATTGTGAAAATAAACATAAAATTTAAGGTAAGTTAAACTTCGATTTCCTGGTATTATATTTCAAATCTTATTGGGAAGGTAACTTTACTGTCAAATACCATACATATTTAGTTCAAAATTTTCACGCGCCTTCGGAATACCACTAAATACTAAAAGAAAAGTAACAAAAATTGAATGAATATAAAATAAATTTGTTTGTTTTAGTACAAAGAAAACAAAAAAAAAACTGTTTTCGTGTAATTAATTTGTAATCCAAATTAATTACGATTGATACCCTATAAAATAAACAAAAATTTAAAGTTAAAATTTTATAATAATACACAGTAACGCAGTGAATATGGCCGATGGCAAGTGAACAGTTTTAATGTTAATATAATGTTAAGGTCTGTACGGGTGTTCACATGTGGCCTTTAATTCAGCAAAGAGTAAAATAGTTTGGCACTTGTGGAATACAAATCAGACATGGATCGATTAGGAGAGTTATATTGGTTCACATTTGCATCAGTTACCTTGATAACTACCTTTATGGATCCAAGCCTTTAGGGTTCCGCCGTGGTTCGTTTAAAGCCATTTTGTTCCTTTTTTTAGTTGTTATTCGACAATAAGTATTTAATTAAAATTGTAATTTAAGTAGCTGATATTATAATTTAATTATGGGTATGTATAATACATAAGTTATTGATTTATTCAATATGCGACGAAATACCTTAGTAGATACCTATCTAAAAATAATGTATTCTTCTGGCCTAATAATAATTAATTACTTCCATATGAAATTGAAATTGACATGCCATACGCACAGTATTTATGCGACGCGAAAAGTATTTTTTATGAAACATTTCGCTTGATCTGCAACATGGTGCATGCAACGCTATCGTTCACACGCCCGCGCCGGCGCGCGGCGCGGTGACGACGTCATGTCGCATTATTTGTTTACATAGATCATCAGTTTATCGCTAAATCGCAACTGGGTTGGTCGTTCGTATTCTACGATAGATGAACAATATCATTTCAATTTAGGATTGCGAATAAAAGTAAATAAGTTGCGATCGACTTAAATCCTGCTATTTTGGTAGGTAGTAAAGTGGGTCCTCTGTGTTTGTGTCTGTAGATGTTTTGTATATAATTATTATGTTACGTTAAGTTTAGGTATTCAATATGTTATTATATCTTATGGTTTGTTTTTTCCTCAAAAACTGTATAGGTAGTGTTGTCATTTTAAGGAACTGATACTTCTATTATAATAAATATATTTCTCTTGTTTTTTACAGAACAAGCTTTTCAAAATAGTTCAGACTATAGAGAGCGATGTTGTCGATCTAACAGTCGTTCCTGCATCGTGAAAAACTAAGGAAATTCTATGGTGGCCACCGAGAAGTACTTTTATACTCCTTGAAATTATAAAAAGATGAAAATTCAAGGCCTGGACCAGGGTGGTACACCGTAAATTGTTCTTTAAAAAGGGAAAATTAAATAAACATAAAGAAAATTACGTTGTTTTTTTTAGATGCTAGCTGTACTGGTATTTCCTAACTGACTACCTCTGACAATAATTGTCGAAATCTGGAATCTTAAAAACTCTCGAAATTAATTTATGTATTATAATTTAAAAAATCTTGGATCTCTCTTAATAAATCTTCTTCGTTTTTAAGAAAGTACACGAAACATACCAATATTAATTTTATGGCAACCATATTAGTCCCGAAAATGTGTAGGTTATAAGAAGATTTTTGTAGCAGAGAGTACCTACTCAGCCTAATGTCACCAAACACACTGATCTCTATTTATAAAGGCTTTTTTGTATTGTTTTGTCAATATGTGCAATTATTATTTATTGTTACTTTAATTTAAATCCGACGTAAATTTGACATTTGCTTTTATTTCAACTAACTGACATATATTTTTAGTTTGTTAATAACATTTTATTGTTTTCTGCTGCAGCATTGTTACTTTTATCTTAATTTTTGTAATATGGGTTATGTCTGAAATAAATTGATTTCATTTTTTTTTTTTTTTTATAAATATAACATACGGAACCCGTCGCGTCCAATGTTCCATTCGCGCATGCCGACACTTCGATGCATGCTGTTATTCGAGTGTTTGGTAACAACTGACTAATAGGGGAAAAGTGAACCTGTATGCAGCATAAAGCATTACATTTTTGTTAAATAAGTTCACAAAGTAACTGATTACATTATAGTGGGTTCTCTCTTAAAATGCAACGGTTGTATAGTACACGTGTGGGCTATTATTCAGAAAACTTACAGCTGATAGGGTACTGCACTACTAAGCGCTGAATAACAGTGACTTTGTGGCGTGTTTGTGGTGCTTAATAGAATTACTGTACAGAAAATAGCATTATAGTTGGCCACGTTTTTTTCTAAACAGCTGTTACACCCCGGGTGAATACTAATAACTCTATGTAAATGCTCAGAGTACCGCTGTGGGCCTTATGTGACAATTTATAATGCAGTTCTGTGCTACTTGGGGCACAACGCGCCGTCGACCCGAGCCTGGCCCTTACCGGGTGGCGAGCTACCCGTTGCCCGCAAGCCCCTGCCTACAGTGGCCGGGAATCCGCAATTGACTCCCGACGCCCGGGGCGTCTCCTTCTCCGGTGGCTAGGGACGTGAGGGCGCAGAGATGCCTCTCCCTCACGCGCTCCGCTCATTCGTGAGCATTACTGTTTTTCAGAGGGAGGTGTCGGTTTCCCGTGCCCTCTCGGTCCGTACCATAGTCAGCACCAGGACCGAGAGGGTACCAATTATTTGAATCCTCATACCTACAGCTGTTGCAACATGGTCAACTGGGAGTGGTTCCACCATGCAGACGACACGTTGGCAGGTCACATTTAAGATGCTTATATTGTGTAAAAATTATTCAAGTACCCATAATATTTACTTGTCACTAGGTCACGCAGTCTAGACGTTCTCTAATTCTTGGATCATTACGTAGGCGTTTTTAATTATGTGATTGTTGAAAGGCTTTAATCACATAATTTAGTAAATGATAAATTATTTTATTTGTGTCAGTAGGTTTGTACAAACACTTTTACACGTCGTTAATATTTTTTTAAACTAGTAGAGGTCGGCGTTTCCTATCTGACTACTCGGAGTAGAAAGGTCAAAACAAACTCAGAGGTCACAGTCTCTTTTAAAGTCCAAACATAATCTTGGTCAGATCATATGGATTGATGTCTGAAATGGTCTTTTAAGGAAAGAATCACATTGAGAGGACCTGTCCAATCAGTGCACGCATTTATCAATAATCACGCAGCTGACCTCAGAACTTAAGGAGCTCAATGATCCGACTAACAATACCAAAGTCGATAGTTACATAAATATTCAGGGTAGCAAGGATATCGACGCGCAACCTGTCGTCATAGATTGAGTAATGATTCTGAACGCAAATGATTCTGCATTGATTTTTTTTTTGTCAGATATTGAAAAAAAATAATGCTGTTCCATACATTTTGACCGCGTAGGTATTGAAACTACACTTTATTATGAAATAGCAGACCTTTTTATGTCCGACAAAAATTTTCTTTACTTGTGAATCATGTACGGAATTCAGATGGGTGATTGCGTAACTTGCTACCCAGTAGGAACCGGTTTCATTTTGACAGTTTAACAACATTCATTGCGTCATTTACGTTTTTGAGCCGACAATTTATTGGAACAAATGATTCAATGGATTAGAAATAATCTTCACACGATTCAGATTCCGATTGATAGTGCGTTACGCAATTAGGGTGCCGTTCAGAGTTTCAGTTTGCGCGCCGTTGTCCCTGCCAAGTATAGTTGCCCTAGTTGTACCTAGCCTGTACCTAGTTTGCACTACGAAAACCCGCGAACACGCTTAGGTACTGCTACGACCACAGCTACAATTTACAGGCGCTGTCGCGGACAGGACCAAGAGTCCATAAGAGTTAATAAGAGTCCTACTAATAGAAATGTATAAGTTTTTTATCCTGGTATTAGTAGTCCCTTTAAGCGTTCCTGTGGGATAATTTTCGATTTCCACGCTGGTGAAGCAACTGGCACAAGCTAGTAAACAATAAATCCCATTATTTAACGGCATAAACACAGATTACAGAAAAAATGGGAAACCCTGATTCCAGCTAGGTCCCCCGACGACCCTGGTTACTTATCTCTTTTGGTGGCTATACCAGGCGCGGTCCGAGGGGGGGGGGGGGGCTAGTGGGTCATGACCCCCCCCCCCCCAAAGTCAGACATGCTGTCGAGACCCTGAACGATTTGCCTGTCTTACTAATTTAAAATTGTTCTCGTTTGAGCCACGGAGATTCCAATGGATATTTACAAAAAGATTAAGAATATAAGCAATTAAGAGCCGGCAGAATCAACAAATTTTAGTATCAAAAATTAAAATGTCATAATTTGTAAATTAAACCACCCAACCCATAAGATCTGATAGCGGACTCCCGGCCACCGTAGGCGCGAGCTTGCGGGCGGCGAGCAATGGGTAGCTCGCCGCCCGGTAAGGACCAGGCTCGGGTCGACGACGCGTTGTGTTCCACGCGCGCCTCAAAGAGATGTCAGCAGAACTGAAGGGGTCTGCTAGGACCGATGCCTGCCAGGGTCGCGAGATTGTTCGAAAGAGACACCGTGGCCCTGGCACATGGGCAACTCAAGGAACACGGGTGGGTTTTAGTCAGTAAAAGTCTGCCACGCCCTCCCACTCGATTTCCCAAGCAAAAAAAATCCATAAGATGTATCAAATATCGCTCAAAGAAGTTCTCACTTCAAAAAGCTTGATGTAAAAGCCCTCGTGAAGGTCGGAAACTATCCCGCGAGAACGTACTATCGGGATAAAAAGTACTCAATATCTAAATTTTTTTTTTTCTTTAATCCCATACGTGTGTAAAATAAGAGAATGATAAAACTAAAAAAATATATGATGTACATTACCATGTAAACTTCCACCGAAAATTGGTTTGAACGAGATCTAGTAAGTAGTTTTTTTTTTTTTCTTAAATCGTAAACCGCAATTTACCTTTCATTCAATCAACTCAAATATAAAAATTCAAAAAAAAAAACATTTACTTTCATAAACATAAACCTTATGCATAAACCGTGAATACCTTCAGGTTTGCACGGAACCCTCGGTGCGCGAGTCCGACTCGCACTTGGCCGGTTTCTAGGGTTCCGTTGCCAAATGGCAAAAAACGGAACCCTTATAGATTCGTCATGTCTGTCTGTCTGTCTGTCTGTCCGAGTATGTCACAGCCACTTTTTTCCGAAACTATAAGAGCTATGCTATTGAAACTTGGTAAGTAGATGTATTCTGTAAACCGCATTAAGATTTTTACACAAAAATAGAAAAAAAACAATAATATTTGGGGTTCCCCATACATAGAACTAAAACTCAAAAAAAAAAAATTACATCAAACCCATACGTGTGGGGTATTTATGGATAGGTCTTCAAAAATGATATTGAGGTTTCTAATATCATTTTTTTCTAAACTGAATAGTTTGCGCGGGAGACACTTCCAAAGTGGTAAAATGTGTGTCCCCCCCCCCCCCCGTAACTTCTAAAATAAGGGAATGATAAAACTAAAAAAAAATATATGATGTAGGTACATTGCCATGTAAACTTCCACCGAAAATTGGTTTGAACGAGATCTAGTAAGTCGTTTTTTTTTTAATACGTCATAATCGTACCTAAACCACAATTTAACTTTCATTCGGTCAACACAAATTTAAAATTAAAAAAAAAACATTTAATTTCATAAACATAAACCTTATGCATAAACCGTGAATACCTGAAGGTTTGTACGGAACCCTCGGTGCGCAAGTCCGACTCGCACTTGGCCGGTTTTTTGGTTTCTACTGAGCCTTTATATGTTACTATGTTACCTGTGCTTAAATCCGGCAATGCTCCATTATCACTGCCTACTGCTTATCAAATAGTGCTGTGCCCCCCTTGTAAAAGCTGCGTCACTGAATAGCATTAGTAATGTGGAGATGGAGATGTACACGAACATATATACCTACATATTACCACGCCTTTAATTCCCAAAAAGTTGGCAGAGATGTACCCGTACACCCATATTTTGCCAGTTATGTTTAAGTCCCATGTCATATTAGGCGAGCCTTCTGCCACCAACCGGGTACAAATCTAGACTCTAGGCTGCTTCTGAGAAATGTCTGTTGGATAAACCCAATAATACTACCCAACCTGAGAATCGAACCCGGTACCTCTTGCTCATCAGTAGCGCTTGCGAATACTAGACCAACGAGGAGATGTACCTTCCTAAAAATTCTTCAGTACTCATGGTGACCCCCCAAAATCTTAGGCTGCGACCGCGCCTGGGCTATACCTTCTTTATCCTAGCTGGAAAGGTGGGCAGCCTCAATAATATAACCATTCAATGTATAAAACGACACAGCGGTTCGTAGGCAACGGTGCAGCCGATGAACTTACCAGAAGGAGGTCGAGCATGACACCGGTGGGACCAGAACCCATCGCGCCACTCCCCTTCGCGCTTCTTTACCTACGCTCTCTGGTAAGAAAACGCACCAGGGATCAACACCTTAAATAAACTATAGTTGGACCAAAGTGAGTGCAGGCAGGCCAAGGAGACACTTCCTTCAATTGATGCCCGCCTCATACTCGATCGCCGCCTAAACAAACAACAGCTGCGTTTCATTACAGCAGCCATAACTGGCCATGGATCATTTAATAAACATCTCTTTGTCATAGGAGTAACAGACGGTCCGCTGTGCAGTACCTGCATTGAGGATGACGAGACAGCAGCACATGTGCTACTAAACTGCCCGTCGATCGCCACATTCAGTGCCAAGTACTTTGGTTACCCAGGTACCCTACGTGAGATAGTCAGTAACACCAAGGCTTTGCTGGCCTTCCTCGAAGAGCTGGGGTGGATCGAATAACTGATTTCCCACCTGTACGCAAAATACGCGCTCAGACGTGGAGTTGCAGACACCAGCCTGTTCTACCTATTACCTATCCTAGCTGGAATCAGGATATCTCAGGAGTCAGTGAAAAAATCAAATTGTCGATATCAAATTCTTACTGACACTGATGTGCGGTTGACGGTACTTATACCTACCCACCATAAATTAAAAGTACTTTCATATACCTAATCAGAATCACATTATTTACATTGATTAGCTCATTAAGTGTGCTACAATTTATTGTTACTTTGTAAAACCGTAACAATACAAAACAGGCTACTTTAAACTAACATAAATACTGACCACAGAGGTCGAAACTGCCAGGGTCGCGAGATTTGTTCGAAAGAGACACCGTGGCCCTGGCACATGGGCAACTGAAGGAACACGGGTGGGTTTTAGTCAGTAAGTCTGACACGCCCTCCCGCTCCGCCCAAGAGCGGGAGACGTCATTTGATGATTCCCCACCCACAAAAAAAAATGTCCACAAAAATTTTATGATTATTTACCTCGTCATCCTATTCATGGTTTTATGATGACGATGTTTGTAGAGATGGTGGTGAACAAGCCCAGTCATAGTTCGGCAGTAAGCTAAAGGTTAGTCAATAGTTGGAGGTACATTGATAAGACTTCAGCAGTCTTGTACAATATATTGGAAATTAATTAAAATCAGAGGCAGATTAGAATAAAAGATTTCTCTAAGTTGGTTCAATTAACAAGGTGAAACTTTAAAAATAAATTATTATTTAGAAGTAGTGTTTAAAACGCAGGTTGGGATCCTGCTATACTATTTAGACACAGGAACGTAATAGTGAGACTGAAAGTACCCTAAATAATCATCATCATTATTTCAATCCAGGTTAAAAAACTATCTTTGTGCCAAATTTCATCTGAATCTGTTCAACCGTTTTGAAGCCTATTTGGAACATACATCCAAATAAAACAGATAAATGGACAAAAATTCTTTGTTACTATTTTCACCGCCCATATTTAATACCTACCTAAATCACCTTATTATTGAAATGGCAGTACTATATTTTCATGTGCATTAAACAACCCTAAACTAATAACAATTGTCCGTAATTATGCAAAATGGAACCACATGACAAATTTAGTTTTTTACTTTTTTTGCAGAATACTAATTTAAAAATGGTCTAAATTCTTATACAAAAAAAAAACCCATGATTTTTCCCTTGGAAACAAGGTATACTAAAAGCAGAATGGAACCAACTGCAACAATAAATATCACATATAAAGCAAAACCGAACCACAGCACAACGGGACTCGATTGTTCAAACAAATAAACAATATTATTACTATGTAATTTTAGACAAAACAGATCCACACATACTTGGTACCATTATAAATTATATTATAAATGATCTATTATTAACAATTATTTTGAATACAGCAAATGGAACCAAGTTACATAGTTTCATTGATATCAGTAAATCCCTGGGTTGTGGTTCTTTTATTGTATGAGAAAACCTATGAATTAGTAAATGTTAAAAGGAACCACATGCAAATTTTCTTAATTATCTAGTATGTTTAAGAGTATTCAGAGCAAATTTATATACGCATACTTAAATAAGTAATTTATCAATAAATTTAAATAAAATAAATAGTAATTATACTTCATCTAACAGAGCTGCACATGTTTTTGAAAATCCTTTGATATCTCAGAAGTGCGTTTATGCTGGGTGGTTCCTTTTTGCATAAATACGGACAATTTATTATAATCCCAATCTTATCTCTCATAATTCCAAGTGGATTTGCTTGCTTAGTGATCAAATCATAATCAATATGGATTGAGTAGGGATCATTTTAATAAGTCATAATTAAATTATTTGCACAAAATTTAACTAAATTGAATTATCAACTATGTAATAATATTAGGGATCAGATTAAAAATTCTGTTCCTCCATTATATTATAAAATATATTTCAGTTACGCTACACAAAAATAACATGATTGTAAAGATAAATAAGCATTTAATATTGTTAAGGCATTCCAGTAACAGCATTATTTCATGAGTTAACTTAATTAAGCAGTGCTAGAAATCATCATCATCTGAGTCAAGAGCGGCCCTCCTTCTGTCAAACTTCACAGTGCTGGTAGATTTGGGCATCTGCTGATTTAGAGACTCAAGGAGTTGTATCAGTTCTGGTTCTGTTATTTTATTGCGAACTTGACCCATCTGGACCATCCTACAGATCATATTTTCAACCATAGCACCTTTTTCTGGTCTACTGAGTTTAATAGTGTTCACTGCAAAGAAAAGCATAAGATTATTTTGATGAACTGTCATGATAGCAATCTGAGTAGGTATTGTGACGTTCCGTTATAATCATATGACTAAATTAAACAATATTATGTTATTACGTCTGGCTCTAGCGTCTTGACTGAGTGCTTGAGCAAGAATTGTGTGTTTCGCTTCCTCCATTTGCTGCATTCTTTCTTCCTGCTGTTTAGCTTGATTGGGGTCACCAGTTCCCTGAAATACATGATTTGGGTTTGAAATACCAGCAGTTTGCCTTTTATTTGTGAAAATACGAAAACGATAACCATTTTATTCCAAAAATCTAAGCAGGTTGGGAGGTATCGAGCCAAACATAACCTCCATCTATGATTCACACTTACCCCATGTTGAGCCTGTAGCTGCGCAAGGCGCTGTTGTCTTATCTTGTCTAATTCTGGGTCAGCCATTTTAATTTTTATAGTAAATTAACAAGAATAAAAAGTTTTACAATACGATATTTTTTTATTGCTTTCTTTTTTGACATTTAAGGCGGTATTGCGTTCCAGTTCTCGTTGCGTTAGGTTGTTGTTGTTGCCGTCAGTATTTGTGATATTAAGCATGAACTGTCAGCACTTCAGTCGGTAAACAAGGAACGAAACTCGCAACAATTATGTTAGGTTGCATTTGTAACGACATGAAAGGGCTGATAAATAACACAGCAGTCCTAAAAATGAAATTATATGATTAAATCGGTGAATTTAAATTAGGAGTAGGTGTTTATCTCAACCATATAGACCTCCGAAACTCTCAATGATACGGGGCCCCCTCGACCCTCGACGTGTTTTGTGAAAGCACCAGGGCAGCCCATGAAATTCAAATTTCCTTAATTTTTTTTTTTCTTTTCTTAATTTTATGTTTTTGATTATATATATTTTATTTTCTCATACTCTTACACACGCTGTCTACATCTCTGTATCTTCTCTCCTATCGCAGGTGTGCTGGAATAGATTTCTTTAGAAATAAGCATCACCATTGTACTAATTTTTCTGTTCTTTTCTTCTTGTCTGTTTATATATGTGTGTACATGATGGTTAAATAAATAAATTTCATATTGATGGTTTTAATTATTATGATTCTATAAAGCCGTAATGTTAATGTCGGGAATAATATTTTAATCAAATTACGTTAATTTTAATTAGGTAGGTAGGTAGAGGTCTTTGATTAAAATAAAACTAGCGAAAGATGTGTCACTAGATGATAGCGCATGGACCGCATAAATTAGGCCCCGGGGGCCTAATTGTTCTCAGTCGCAATACGACTAGCTTTCGATTGAGACGTGCGTGCGTGTATATTCCAATACGCTAGTAACGCACTAAAAAGAAAAACAATGCCTTCGTGTGCCTTCACTGGGTGCATGAACCACTCTAAAAGAAAAAATAAATCACTCGGCATCACATTTCACTCATAAGTACACTTTTCTTATTATTTTTTAAAGATTTGATTAAATAAATTTGTACCCGTTCGAATTTGTTCGCCATTTTGTAGAGCGGGATAGAAACATACAATGCGTTAGTGTGCGACACGTCCGACTAGAACAGGGCGCCGCGTCGCCGTCGTCGCTCGGCGTGACGTGCGTTTCTAACGAAATAATACGAAGAGCGGTGATGCTCCGTCTTGGTCGCACGCCACCTTTGTGCATTATTCTGTCTCTTTCTTTGTTGGCGTGGAATAATAACGGTTGTTTGTGTGAGTAAATGTGTCTGTGTACGTATAAGAGTTACTGTTTGAAGTCTAACGTAAGAACGTTACATATCTATTAGTTTTATTTTAATCAAAGGTAGAGGTACATTTATCTGCTTACTGAAAATATGGAAAAGGAAAGTAATTTCTTTATGGTTTACAAAGGCTTCAAGGTACAGGCGCGGACTAAAGCTCATTGCATTCTTTTAGCACCTGCCCAGAAAATCTTACCTACCGGAGTCAGGATGCTCGAATTTTCGAGAATGCTCCATATTCGGAGCTAAATAGGAAATGAAAAGGAGTTAAATGAGAAACAATTTAGTCAGGCAAACATTGTGCACAAATGAGTACCTCGTCATCATCAGCGTCTACTTTGGCGAAGGAACTACACGCAACTCAACCCCCATCTGACTGCGCCTAGCTCTTTCTGCTTATTTCCCTTACTCTCCCTTTGCATTATTTTCCTAAGTCAGGTTATTTTGTCCGGTTAATCTGTAAGTATAGCCGTTTACTCTGTTGTCTGGATAATAGGTTACCATCCCATTATGCCTCGAACATTACTTTTCTCAAGTTGGTCGGCATTTTTATGCTCAACTAGCTTCTGCCCGCGATTTCGTCCGCGTCAAATTTTTGCTCCCCTTTCCGTCGCATCGAATTGCCTGCCAGTTTTCGTCCATTTTTCTTTGCTGCTCCGGTCCTTTTGATCGCAGCGTGATGTTATATAGCCTATAGCTTTCCTCAATAAATAGGCTACCCAACACAAAAAGGTTTTTTCAATTCGGACCAGTAGTAGTTCCAGAGAGTACCGCGTTCAACCAAACAAAACAACAGACTCTTCAGCTTTCTAATATTAGTATAGATTCCTGAGCCTATCATTCACAGTCACACCACACATGCTTCGCAACGAACGCATTTCCATAGCATATATTCTACTTTCATGCTTCTTTTGCCACACCCAATATTCACTTCCATACATAAGCGTAGGCACCAGCACGTCCATCACACAAGTCGAGCCTTATCGGACATCTACTGGCAGGTCAAAATGTAGAGCACCATTTACTTTATTTCCCGCATTTACACTTCTTTTCACATCTTTATCAATCTTTCCATCCACTGTAAACAAACTCCCCAAATATACGAACTCACTTGCTCGATACTCCTGTCATTTATTTTCACATTACACGCCGATACATTCTCTTCTCTTTCGAACAGCATGACCTTCGTCTTATTCACATTTATATTCATCCCCTTCATCTTTAATGTTTTCATCCAATACAGTCACCATGTTCTGCAACAGTTCTGCTGACGATGCAAGTAGTCATCTGCGTAGAGAAGGTATTTGACAGGCAATTCACTCATTGTCAGTCCCCACTACTCACCCTCTTTCAAATCAGACAACTATCCATGTACAAGTTGAACAACTACAAATCTAAATTATTGGACCACAATAATTAATATTTTACAAATAAATACTACGAAAATAACAAAGGACTAATTAAAATATTTAAGTTTATTTACGTAACATTATCATGCCACTGGAGTGTTTGGTATTCCACTTTCCCATGAGTATTGCAAAAGGCAAAAACAGCTAGTTTATTTACTGCCACTGATAGTCTTCCAAATGTTACAAACTCGGCAGGGCTGATGGTGGCAGTTTGGTCATAAATACATCGCACCATGTATGTTGCATGAAATCTCACTGGGTCTCCTGGAAATGTAACATAAAAACTATCAGAACAAAAAACTATTAGAATATAAAGTTAAATTAAAGAAGCTTTTATTTAACCCTTTCACCACCAGTGACATCTTTTTTTTTGGGTTGGAAATTATCTTTGACGTCTCCCGTTCTGGGCGGAGCTCCAGGGCATGTCAGACTTTTACTGACTAAAACCCACCCGTGTTCCCTCAGTTGCCTATAGCAGGGCCACGGTAACTCTTTCGAACAGATCTCGCGACCCTGGCAGGCATCGGTCCTAGCCGATCCTTTCAATTGTTGCTGACATCTCTTTGAGGCGCGCGTAGAACACATCGCGTCGTCGACCCGAGTCTGGTCCTTAGTGCAAGCCCGCGCCTGCGGTGGCCGGGAATCCGCAATCGACTCCCGACGCCCGGGGCGTCCCCTCCTGCGGCGGCTAGGGACGTGAGGGCGCAGACACTGCCACTCCCTCACGCGCCCCGCCTTCTCCTTCGCGAGCATTACTGCTTCGCAGACGAAACGGCTTCCTATGCCCCTCTCGCTCCTTACCATGGCTCGCACCAGGACCGGACGCGAGAGGTCGCCGCCGTCGATCGCCTCCACGAGGACACGGCGGTGCTCAGCCCAGGCAGGGCACACCTACACCGTATGCTTCACCGTGTCCTTCAGGCGATCCACACAGTGGTAACACCCGGGCGTCTCGTCCCGCCTTATTCGGAACAGAAACTTCCCGATACAGCCGTGTTTGGTGACGACCTGCGTAAGGCGGAAGGCCAGGACGCCGTGGCGCCTCTCTAGCCACTCCTTAAAGAGGGGACTTACCGGGCGTGCCCAGCACTGGGTTGCGACAATCGTACCCGCCATGTCGCCATGAGATCCCGCCGGAGCTCTGTCCGCCGTGCTGTGATTTATCGCGGCAGCTGAGTTTGGCCCGTCGTTTTGCCTCCCCGCGCCACTCCCACATATACGCGAGGACTTTTGCCTCCAGATCCAATGGCGGCAATCCGGTAAGGAGGTTCGCCGCCACACAGGAGACCGTGCGGTATCCCCGGACTAGCCGGATGGCCATGACCCTCTGGGATGCACTCAACCGGCGCGCTGGGCGCAGCCTCAATTAGGGCGGCCACACCCGTGCCCCGTAAAGGGCCATGGACTGGACAACCCTCGCTTAGTATCTCCGGCAGGAGGCGTTTGGACCCCCTAGATTGGGCAGGAGCCGCTTTGAGGCAGCCCCGGCCCGCCTAGTCTGGGAGCCAAACGTCGAAAATACTCCACGAAGTTTCACCGGCTGCCGAGGACAAGTCCCAGGAACTTCTTCGTCGACTCGACGCCGATGTGAACCCCTCCTACCGTTAGTTGGGAACCCGACGGTGGCGCGTTCCGAGGACCATGAAAACACCACCAGGGCCACCTAGAGTGCCAATTGCCGGATCCTTTCGACGATTGTCGTAACCCCGCGTGTCATTAGGTCGGCCGCCGCCTATTGCGACCTCCCCTTCGCCAGGACCAGCTTATCATCAGCGTAGCAAGCCACTTTGACGCCGCTAGGGAGGTCGGCGCGCAGCAGTCCTATCCGATGTCCCACAGATGTGGCCCCAGGACCAATCCTTGTGGGACACCACACGATATCTTTTGCCGGTCCATTCTCCCTGGTGACCGGGGTAGATGACGGCCCTATCCGTCACCTACCAGTGACATCTGGAATGTTCATTCACATTACTTGGAATTTATTATGAGATTATTGGGTCAAAATAAGGCTTGGCTAAGGCAGCAGACAATGAGTTAAATAAAACATTTTGTATCTTGTATATTACCAGGGTATACAAGAAAGTCACTGCCAAATTTTGATCCATTTGTTATGTGATATCTTCTTTCCCATAAGTTTTTAAAAATCTTGAATTTGATAGCACCTTCTCCTTCCACAACACTGGGATTCAAAACATCAATGTTCACATTTTTCTTTTCTGTAACAATCAATTTTAGTAAAACATTTTAAAATACCTATACACAGTTTATTAAATAAATTATTGAAACACTAATTACCTGTTGCTATGTAATGTTCTGTTGGCAAGTGTATAAGAACATGTCCAGGAGCTAGCTTTGGCACTTTGTTTATTTCTTCTTGTAATAATGTATGTTTATCTAACTGAATGTCTGTAAAATAAAATATTCGTAGTATTTTTTTTTTTCAATACTGTTTCAGGAAAATGTTTTTATTAAGCCTGCATAAGTACCAGTTACTCCTTTAGACAGCAGCTTTTGTCTTTTCCCAGCAATAATAATGTCAATCTTCTGTGACAACTGTTCTATTTTTCGCTTCTTTAAAGCCTCAGTTTGTTCTGATAAAACTCTACAAAAGAAAAAAAACATGTTAGCATCGCCATGAGGCAACCAATGCCCAATAATTTATTCTTAAACTTTAATTATAACTTAAAGTTTACAGAAACTTGTAAAAAAAAAACTGTATGGTACACTGCTGTTAATATGGCAACTCAAGTTTTAGAAAAGAAAATTGTACCGAGACATCTGTAGAGAGCCGGCCCAAACATTTCTGGTGCCCTAAATAAAAGACTGCAATGGTGCCCTTTTAAGAAAATTCCATCAGGGTAAAATCAAAATGTATAGATATATGTTAGTAGGTTTGGTTTCCGCACTTAGTCCTTCAAGTGGACCATTGGCATGGGCCATGTTGGCTGATGGTGGTTATTTCAGCCAGCCCACTTCTCTCCAGAAGTTCACTATATCTCCTATATCTCCATAAGGGTTCTGTCCTAATCTGAGCGACACTTGTACTTTTGTCAACCAGTTTCCTAAGTAAACTGCCTTTTACTAAACAGGCTTCGATTCTGATGCAAGTGATGTAGGAATGTTGGCTTCTTCTAAAATTTGTCTTGCTTCTATCAGCATTTTTTCATAACCTTAAATACTTGTACAACTTTCGAGAGGTTTTTTATTTTATGGAGAACATTTGTAGCAGCCGTTAGGACCAAATTTCTTTGATTGAAGACATTCAGTAGTCAAATTATTTTCGAACAAAATTTTGCACCATACAACAAGAGGATCAAGATACTTTTAATGCCTTTTAATCTTTCATGATGAACTGAGCCTCAAGTTGCGTTTGAACTCCAGATGAACCCATTAGAGTAAGTTCTTAGTAAATGTTCATCAGCACATGATCCACATCAGGTATAAGGTAACATTATGGATGCAAGGCATCAATTTGATTTTTCCCATATTGTATTGCTCAGCAGTTGCAGTTTAAAAGCACATGGTATAATTAAAATTTCCATTGCAGTTGAAAAATATACATAACATATTTTGGTCCAAGTTAAAAATGGATTTATAACAACATTTAGCTGCATCGTTCACTGCAAGATTTAGTGTGTGTGAACTGCAGGGTACAAAAATAACACAAGTGCCCTAAGCCGTCACCTACTTTGCCTATATGAACAGGCCGGCCCTGCATCATACACTTTACCTATGTGCCATATTAACACCCTAGTACTGTAATTTACTTTTGTTCCAGGTCTTTTATTAACTTCTTTTCTTTATCTGTAGGTTTTTTGGTAATATTTGGTAATTCAAACAACTTGCAAATGCCCTTTTCCACTAATAATGCAGCTTCTTCAGATGTCAAAGCCAATGGTAACCCTAAAAACACGGAAAATTATGCTGTAATGGATATAGACTAGTCTGCAAAAACAACATTATCTTTTATTTTTAAAGGGAATTTGTACATACCAAGAAAATCATTTTGTCTTGGAAACGATGGTATGGAACCAATAAGTGAACCGCATATACGATGGTTAGCTCGCAGAATGTACCAATCTGGGTTTTAAGAAAAATATATGAAAAAACCCATCAAAATATTGTTTAGAACATTTTAAATTATAAATTACCTTCAGAATTCCATACATGTGCAATGCCATTTTCAACGTAAAGTGATATCATCGTTCTATTTTAATATTTCTGAATTCTGCTAAACAGTACTAATAATAGTAATAATCATACCTATACTAACAATTACAACAACAGCATCATCAAGTAAACATCGTTTTGCTAAATGCTAAATGCTAGGTATGAGTTCGATATATCAAAACGTAACTTATATCGGATATGTGTTTTGTAACATATCATATCGATACCTAAATTTACATAACCGATATCACAAAAACTTTATCGAGTCTAAGTTATATCAAAACTGCAATATTGGGAACGTACGAAGTACGAACAAAACGCAAACTTCACATCACAAGCGATATGAAATCGAAACAGATATTCGCTCTGTCTCTGTCTAAGTATTTAAGTTTTTACTGGTGTAAAAGTGATGAAGCGAATATTTGGTAACTTTGGCCAATGTTTGCTTGGTTATTTGGTTAATGCTATGCGTGCGTAATATATCTTAAAGCTCTGGCAATAAGGTCTACTTTCTATTTATTTAGTTACAACAACGAATCCATAAGATGGCGACTTTCTGGCGTCTATTCGATAATGGTGAGAAACTTACTTTATAGAAGATATAGATAGATAGAAATAGAACTACGTGTTACAAGTAGCCAAACTGACAAATTAAATAATTTTAAATATCTAAAGTACCTATATCGATTTACTAACATTAAAAGTGTAAGTTTGCTTTTGTCGCCAGTTTGCGGTCCCCTTGAGTTTGCTCATCTAAATATCACGGTTACGTGAGCAAACCGTACTACTGATATCGATATCTGAAAACTGTTTTTGATATCGATATGAAAACTGAATATCGGTTACATATCCGTTTGCGACAAAAACTGAAAACGCCCATCTCTACTAAATTCTAGACAAGTAGACACTACAGCAGAACATTTGTCCAGTGTTGCCACCTTGGTTTTTAAAAAAACAACCGACTTGAGACTTCCTTAAAAAAATACTACAAAGACAAAAATAACTTTAATTTCGGAATTTGATGTTGAAGTTTTTTTAAGGAAGTTGGTTGTTTTTTTTTTTTTTTGTAAAAAGTTTTTATTTTTAACTTTTTAGTTATGGTTATTAATATACTTGTATATTTCTAAATACACACATATTATAGATAAATTACACCCAGACACAGAACAAATGATTGTGCACATCACACAAAGATTTGTCCTGGGTGGGAATCGAACCCACGACCTCAGTCTTTCCAGTCAGGGTCACTAACCACAAGTCTAACAAGCTAGTCAGAATAGACTGAATCCAAGAACAGGCGTCTCCGTAAGTGTGGCGGGGCAACATGAGCCTACGGCTATAGCAGACTTGTTTGTGCAACATTTTAAGATCGAATCTCCTCTTGGCTCCGCGTCGCAGGTGGTCGATGCCGACTTAAAGGTCAGATTCTCAGCAAAAGATGTCGCAGTTATAAAAAGTATAATAAGGGGCAAGTCACCGGGGCATGACTACCTCAGCATCGAGCACCTGCAACATGCAGGACTTCACCTACCTAGGGTACTGGCAATGTTCTTTTCGCTCTGTCTAAACCTCGCTCATCTGCCCAGCGATCTAATGGAAACTGTGGTTGTACCTATTAAAAAGGATAAGACTGGGGACACATCAGATCTCTCCAACTATAGGCCCATATATCTTGCCACTGTCATTGCCAAGGTGCTGGACAGTTTGCTTGATAGACATGTGGCGACCCGCATTGAACTGCATGATGCGCAGTTTGGGTTCAGACCAGGTCTCTCCACGCCATATTGTCTCTCAAGCATACTGTACATTATTATACGTCTAGGAAAACGCCGCGCCGGTTAGTGCGTGTTTCCTGGACCTTTCCTAGGCTTTCGATCTAGTGTCGTAAGACTTGCTGTGGCAGAAACTATCGAATGATACTTCTGTCGATAGAGAAGTTATAGCCATTCTACGGTTTTGGTATAACAATCAGTCCAATTGTGTAAGGTGGGCAGGCTCGTTGTCGGATGTGTACAGGCTGGAGTGCGGGGTGAGGCAGGGTGGCTTGACCTCCCGTCGGCTCTTCAATCTGTACATAAACAGGTTGATCGTCGAGCTCAGCAAGACCTATCAGGGGTGTTATGTTTAAAGTTATGCAACCTGAACCACAACGAATGATCACCGTGAGAGCATAAAATGCCTCGTTGCAGTTTAGGGTGGTCCTCTAACTAGACGATTCCATACATTATTGTCAATTTAGCATTGTGAGTAACTGTAAGCCCCACTGTTAGTACTGGCCATCATTCAGTACCGATTGACACTGCATGTCGTTTGTTTTATATCAAAAAGAATAGTTGTGTCAAATAAAAAACAATGTCTATGAATATACCTACGTATATTTGAATAAATAATTCCCTCACAAATTGGTAGCAGAGCGTGGTTGTTTGCAAATAAGAAAAAAAATGGCAACAACTACGAGTTATAGAAATATAGAACCTTTGACCAAGTCAAACTATGATACTTGGTGTTTGCAAGCACAGGCGGTCCTGATCAAAAATGACTTTTGGGATATCGTAAGCGGCGAGAAAACTTTACCACCAGTTGCGGATGCGGCGGCGAGATTGGCGTTCAACAAAGAGGACTTGAAGGCAAGGGCTGAAATCCTACTTTTGTTATCACCGTCGGAATTAAAACAAATTAAAGTCTGCGCGACATCTAAAGCTGTATGGGACAAGTTAAAGGCTACTTATCAAAGCACTGGGCCTGCGAGGAAAGCTACCTTATTAAAACAATTGGTTCTAAAGCGAATGACCACAGGAGAAGATATACGTGACCACATAAATAACTTTATGGACATCGTGGACAAACTCGCAGATATGGATATAAAGGTACCTCCAGAACTGCTTAGCATAATGCTCCTCTACAGTTTGCCGACAACTTTTGAGAACTTTAGAATAGCCATCGAATCTCGAGACACCCTGCCTAATCCTGAAGATCTAAAAGTAAAGATTCTGGAAGAATACCAAGCAAGGAGTGGCAATGGACAGCCTGAAAGCTCAGAAGCCTATCACGTTAAGAAAAATAGGCAAAGGTTGTACTGCAAGAGCTGTAAAAAGAAAGGTCACACCATCGAGACATGTTGGGGCAAGAAGAAAAACCCGAATGAAGAGGACAACGGAAGCAAATACAATTTTAACGTTTGTCTGAGCACCGTAAATACAGACGCTGATGAAAATGCCTGGTGTCTAGACAGCGGCTGCTCATCGCACATGTGCGGTGACGAATCAAAGTTTTCTACTATGACCCCTGAAATTGGCACCCTAAAGTTGGCATCAAACAAATATACCAGTAGAATTCAAGACAAAGGGAAAGTTACAATCAGCACCGCTAAACACGGCTACAATTTCCATGACACACTGTATGTTCCGGATATTTCTGTAAACCTATTATCCGTCGCTAAAATAACGGACAGAGGAAATAAGGTTGTTTTTGAAAAAGAGAAAGCCTACGTCGTACACAAAACCGGTGAAATAACACTGACTGCTCGAAAGAGAGATGGGCTTTACTACTTTGAATCTGGACGAAAAGAGACTGCAAATTACAAAACAAAAAATGACAGTGACATAATGGAATGGCATCGCAAACTCGGCCACATAAATGAAAGAGACTTAAAGAAGATGTCTAAGGACAACCTAATGCATGGCTTAAACTTAAGTGATGAAGACATGGAAACATGTGAGACCTGCATCAAAGGCAAATTGTCCAGGTTACCTTTTCTAAGACACAATGATCTGTACACAACTGATAACCTGGAAATAATCCATAGTGACGTTTGTGGACCGTTCGAATGCGATACGCTAGCAGGATCAAAGTACTATGTTACTTTCATAGACGACTTTAGTCGCTATTGTCACGTCTATTTTATAAAAAGGAAGAGTGACGTTTTCAACGTTTTCAAAGAATATAAAAATGAAGTTGAGACGTTCCACAACAAGAAAATAAAGAACCTGCAGACAGACAATGGCACGGAATACCGCAACAAGGAATTCGATGTTTTTCTCAAATCGCATGGCATCCAAAGAAGGTTGACCACAATTTATACCCCTCAACAAAATGGGATTAGCGAGAGAAAGAATAGATCATTATTAGATAAAGCCAGATGTCTGTTAATCGAGGCCAAGGCACCTAAAAAGCTCTGGGCGGAGGCGATAGCAACCGCAAACTACCTTATAAATCGTAGCCCTTCCAAAGCACTGGATGGCAAAACACCATTCATGAAATGGCTTGGCCGAATACCATGTGGGCATCATCTTTACGTGTACGGCAGGAAGACCTTTGTTTTGAAAAAGAACAAACGAGGCAAACTGACCCAAAATGCCAAAGAAGGCGTATTCATGGGTTACTCACTGACCTCAAAGGCTTACAGAGTGTACATACCCGAAGAAGATGATGTAGTGATAAGCAGGGACATAAAAGTCATAGACAAGATGTACTTCGAAGAAGAAAGTCAGAACTATGATAAACTTATTAACGAAAGAGAACACTCTCGGATACCTGAAAAAGAAAACAATATTAAAGGTAATGATAAGAAAAATGAAAGAGTACAACCCATAGAAATTGAAATAACCGAGAATGAAAAGGAAAATACCTTACAAAATTTCAATGAGCAAGACGATGAAGTTTCTTCGGTAGAAGACATAGAGTCTTACGATGATGCATCAGAGGTTATAGAAATACCTGAAAATGGGAGGCCGCAAAGAGAGAGGCGTCCACCCGCGTGGACCAGAAATTTTATATTGGACCAGACTGAAGAAAGTCAACTACTTTCAGAGATATCCAACACATGCGATGAGAATGAAGATTCTGAATACTGGCATGATGCTATAAAAGCTGAAATTAGAGCACATGTTAAAAATGGAACCTGGAAAATAGAAAAGAAGAACAAAGACATGAAAGAAGTGGACTACAAAATGGTTCTTAAAAACAAAATAGGACCTGACAACAGTATTACAAAGAAAGCCAGACTAGTAGCACGGGGTTTCACGCAGCGACCAGGCGTTGACTTCAATGAGACATACGCTCCTGTAGCTAAACTGAGTTCGATAAGATCTGTTGTTGGAATAGCCATGGAAGAAGGCTTGAAATTGAACCAGATGGATGTTACAACGGCATACCTGAATGGTGAACTTGAAGAAAAAATAGTAATGAAGTATCCTGACTATTTAGAAGAATATCTGACTGAAATCATGGTTGAAGAAAGTAAACAGGAAAATTTAACTTTGTACAACAAAACAATGAGTATGCTAAAAGACATAAAAAACAACCCTAAAGGGAAAGTTTGTCATCTCATAAAAGCTTTATATGGACTCAAACAGGCAGGGAGGCAATGGTACAAGAAACTCGACACAGAATTAAAGAACATAGGTTTCAAAGCATCGGAAGCTGACCCATGTCTATACATACAAGAGAAAAGAGGAGTTAAAGTTATAATAATAATATATGTCGACGATTTGTTAATTGCCTATTCATGTCCCAAAAAGCTTCAAGAAATAAAAGACATGTTAAATGCCAAATTTGAATTAAAAGACTTAGGAACACCTAAACGGATAATAGGAATAGATGTTACCTATAAGGGAGATGAAATCAAACTGAACCAAGAGAAGTTCATAGAAGACACTCTTAAAAAATTTAAAATGGAAGATTGCAAGGCTACATCGACGCCCATAGAACCAGGTCTTAAGCTAGAAAAAGGAGAAAGAGGTGATAAGAACCATCTGCCTTACAAAAATTTGATTGGCACGCTCATGTATCTGGCTGTTGCTACTCGACCTGATATAATGTATGCCATTAGCTATCTCTCTCAGTTTAATGACTGTTACGACGAAGAGCATTTCAAGTCCGCAAAAAGAGTGCTGCGTTATTTAAAAGGAACCAAAGGCGTTGGTCTTATATTCAGGAAAACTCGCCAAGAATTACATGGCATGGCTGACGCAGACTGGGGCTCATGCAAGCTGGACCGGAAGTCTTTTTCCGGCTGTTGTTTTAAATATGCTGGAACGGCCATAAGCTGGATATCGAAGAAACAAAAGTCCGTTGCACTATCTACTGCCGAAGCGGAATATGTCGCATTGACTGAAGCTGCAAAAGAGGCCATTCATCTAAAAAGTGTATTCAGAGATCTTGGGGCCAACTATGAAAGCATAGTAATATTTAACGATAACCAAGCTGCCATCAAGTTAAGTCAAAACACTATGGTCAATTCCAAGTCCAAACACATTGACTTAAAAATGCACTTCATTAGAAATTGCATAATGGACGGAATGATACAGGTCAGGTATCTGCGAACCGAAGACATGGAGGCAGATATGCTAACAAAAGCTATAGCTGGACCGCGGCTGTTGAAATTGCGGGACGGCTTAGGAGTTTCGTGAACTCCTGGTGTCCACGATCATGCCGTGAAGAGGAGTGTTAGTACTGGCCATCATTCAGTACCGATTGACACTGCATGTCGTTTGTTTTATATCAAAAAGAATAGTTGTGTCAAATAAAAAACAATGTCTATGAATATACCTACGTATATTTGAATAAATAATTCCCTCACACCCACCATGTAACCGACAGGATGTTCTCAGACACTACACTAGAGCATTCGCTTCTGCTCACACGTATCCCTATTCTTTTAATTCTCGCTCCCAAAAACTTGACTAGATGGAGTATGCGTCAACAACATTAGTTATGCTGATGATATGGTCTTGCTGAGCCCGTCGATTAACGCAACGATAAACCTGCTTATGATATGTGAAAGGTATGCGGAGGCTCATGGGCTCAGATACATTGTCAAGAAAAATCAGGTACTAGTTTTTAAGGCGGGTACTAAAAAATACCCGATTGTACCGCAGTTAAATCTTTGCGGAAGTTCCTTAGAGCAAGTCTCTTCCTTCAAGTATCTGGGCCACTGGGTTTCCGAAGATATGAAAGACTGTCTGGATATTGAGCGTGAACGCAGGGCGTTGGCTGTCCGCTGCAACATGTTGGCTCGCAGATTTGCTAAGTGTACGACTGAAGTAAAAGCTACACTGTTTGCTGCGTACTGTCAGTCGTTCTATACATGCAGTCTGTGTGTCAACTACACGCTGAGGACATACAGCGCTCTGCGCGTTCAATACAATAATGCATTCAGGGTGTTGATGGGGTTGCCACGCTACTGCAGTGCTTCCAGCATGTTCGCAGAGGCGGGAATAGATGGTTTCCACGCCATCATGCGCAAGCGATGCGCCTCCATCATGCGCAGGGTACGCGCCAGCCCTAACAGCATCCTAAATGCTATAGCACATAGGTGAAACAGCCCCATACTGAGTCATTGGATACGCCTACATGCCACTATGGTGTAATAATATTTGTAACTAGCTTTTGCCCGCGGCTTCGCCCGCGTGGATGTCGGAAATTAATGCAAGAGGACGTATAACAGCGATAAGAATGTGTTATTCCGGGTTATATAGGTAATATAGACTCTGTGTGCTATTTTCGATCCAGATCCATTCAGCCATTTTTGTGTGATTGAGAAACAAACACCCAATCATACATATTTTCACATTTATATTATAATATTATTATTAGTAGTAGGATTATAACTCATATTACTTAGGATTCATAGTTTATGAGAACATCACGTGTGTTGGTGTTTTTAAAATAAGAGTAATAGTATTCAGAGTAAGAAGACTGCGACATAGGGCTTGGTTTAGTTGAATATAAGTCTTCCTGGTTTTTCTTAACGATCCTATTTTACCTATACAGACACTCAATCATTTACCAGACACCGAACATAATTATAGGAATAGTAGTTTTGCCAGTGGCTTGGCCCGTATAGCTGTCGGAAAATATCACCCGAGAACCTATTACCGGGATAAAGTAGGTATCCTATCTGTTACGTATCCATGATACAATTATATCTTTGTGCCAAATTCGATCTAAATCCGTTTGGCCGTCTTTGCATCATTGAGAAACAAACATCCAAAAATCTAAACATCTAAGCCATTTCGCGGTCTCTTACTTGGAATAATACTATTAGGTTTATTTTGAGTATAATGAACACACATGATATTCGCAATTACTATGAAGCCAAAGTAATATGAATTACAATCCTACTTATCCTGTACTACCCGGCCGCTGCCAACGGATGGACGGGACGGACGTACGACCTGCCGCTCTGCGCCCGCTTTTTAAATCTCTAATATCTTCTAAGATATTAATTTAAATTACATGCTGTAAAGGGCCATATTGATCTATATTAAATGCACAATGTATTTAAGGTACTTAATTGGATAAGGATTAATGCTGTATTGCTTAAAATCGCTTCGTAAATAAGCCCTTATTTCTCGTAAAAAGTAAAAGATAAAAAATGGTTATTGTGGGTTATCCCTAAGAGATAAACATATACCATTGCCGACATTTTTGAAGGCCTTTTTAAGGTGTACAATACTGTAGTACATTATTTTGATCTATTTCGTAGGATTCAGCCAGGGTTTTTCGAATTTTGAGACGTATGTCACCGTAGTTTTCAAAGACAGTTATTTTTTTCTAAAATAAAAGAATTTTTCTAAAATAAAAGTAGCCTAAGTTACTCCTTGTTACATCAGCTATCTGCCAGTGAAAGTCCCGTCAAAATCGGTCCAGCCATTTCAGAGATTAGCGGGAACAAACAGACAGACTGACAGACAGACAGACAAAAATTGTAAAAAATGTTGTTTTGGTATATGTATCGTGTATACGTCCATATACAATTAGTAAAAAGTGGTTATCTTAATATTAAAAACAGACACTCCAATTTTATTTATTTGTATAGATATTTGTATAGATGTATAGAAGATGTATAGATGTATAGATTGTATAGATGTATATAGCGTTGCCAGGCGTCCTGATAAAGCCGGACACAGTCAGACTTTTTGGTTCCGTGTCCGACCGAATTAGGAAGTGTCCGGCCTGTCCGGCTTATGTAAGGCTTTCAGTATTTTTTTGGGATATTGAATAATTAATCATAATGATGAACAATTCATTTAATTTTATTGTTGTTTCCTTCGAATTTAAGAAGACTTTGTTGTAAACTAGCTTTTGCCAGCGGCTTCGCCCGCGTGGAGGTTGGTAAACATCCCGCGGGAACTTACTACCGGGATAAAAAGTACCCTATGTATTAATCCAGATTATAAACTATCTGTATTCTAATTTCATCCAAATCTGTTTTGTAGTTTTTGCGTGAAAGAGGAACAAACATCCACACATCCATACATCCATAGTCCATACATACAAACTTTCGCGTTTATAATATTATTAGGATGATAAAAACCTTGTTTTACTTTTTTACTATTTTGTTATACTAAGAAAAATTAAGGGCTTCCGGCCTTTTACCCAAATGTCCGGCTAAACTGACTGGTCTGTCCGGCTTTTCGGTTTTTTGACCTGACAACCCTAGATGTATAGATTAAATACATTGGTACTAACACTAGTTTTAAGTTGTTTGTATACTAACCAAATGGACTTTATGGGTCTGAAATAAAAGTTTTTTGTTTTCAATCATGCAAAAACATCCAAACGGATTTGGATACAATTTGGCAAACAGATAGGGATGTAGGATACATTTATTCCCGGTAGAACGTTCTAAATTCTGACCTCCACACGGGCAAAGCCGCTTGCAAAAGCTAGAATAATATCATTTTGCTGCGATAAGCTCCAATAAGATCGTAAAACTATAGCAGGAATTTTGTACTATTTCATATAAGTAGTTTTTTTAAACATGTTTGGAGGAGGTATTATAGGTCGGGCCTTATTAGTCCAGACTTGTATGCTTACCAAATTTCGAAAAACCCTGATAAATTCGAACGTCCAAATGAAGCGTTTGTCTCGGCGCGGTTTGGTAAGCACTTGCTGCCATCTGGTAATCCGATAAAATGTCAAGTTTTGCTGGTATATGAAACTTGTGCTTTTTTTTTTTACGCGCCGTCGCGTCGACCCGATCTGAAACTTGCGCTTGCAATGCATTCACACGTTTGTGTATTTGTAGAGGTTTTTATTTTGCGGCTCATTGGCAGATTTGAGACTAAGTGGGGGGGTGGTAGGTGCGGTCAGTCACGGGCCCCCAGCCCAAAAATCTAGAAATGCTTTTAATCTAACCCAAACACGGCCATAATATGTTCAGTAAGTTTAAGCAGTTAGGGTCCCATCGGCCTATGCAAGCTAAAATGCTAAAATTTTCGAGCTCGCTCGCGCTCCCTTTTTTGCATCTTTTATTATCTTTTTCTCACACTTGTCTGCTTAAGTTGACAAAGTGACTCCTAAATAGGAGTATGAATTGTTAAAAAAAAAACTTATTCGAAAGATGGCTGCTAAAAATTTGCAATCTCGCTTCGCATCTTATTTCGAAAAAAAACTTAACCTTTCTAACAGGGTACAAACATTTTCGAACTCGGTTTTTTTTTTCACAAAAACAATCTATTTTCGAACTCGGTTTTTTTTTCACAAAAACAATCTTATGTTACCTACAGCTATTTTACGAAACGACTATACATGTCGTCTCTTCATATTGCTGAAAGCACAGAGTACTTTTATATATACGGCTGCAAGTGAATACTTGTCACTAGAGCTAACAGTGCCGGTGATACGAAATATCATGCATGAACAAAAAGGATTTTAGTAGGTAGGTGGCATAAGGCATTCCATAGTTTTTGTCAACCCTTATGAGAAAACAGAGTGAGATTATGTATGTATGAAGGAGCAAAAAAAGTATTATAATTTTTGGGATTACCCAATAAATTACTTTTCCGTTGCACAGCACACTAGTATCCCTATGAAGTCTGTGCTGCACGCTCTACTGTCAGCCCTACGCATGAAGCTATCAGAGTTTGTCACTGTCATCATATGTCATTTGTCAATATCAATCAGCTGTGCTGAGAGTAGATATTTGAAAATAAAATTTTGATAATGATAAAATTGAATAAACAGCTATACGAAAATACAATCAACAAATCCATTACTACTTCTTTTATGATAATATTCTCGGGATAATAAAGCTATTGGAATTGTCTATATTTGAATATTACCTGGATATATTTATCGTAATAACTCTTCTGTTAGTGACAATTTTATGTCGATCACAGTTGAAAGAATTTTTTCGGCAGTGGTTATATAATATTCTAAATAATGACGAGCAGGAAAGTTTTAGTTGGTATGTACGTTTTCCAGCATATCATCATGTATTTGAGGTCTTTGTAATCCAATTTTTCTGTCAAGTCATAAAACCTGGACCCTCTGATCATAATATTATTACGCCGGTAGTTAAGCACTTGGATACGGTACAGTATAGTCATATCTATGTCATCTTAAGTTGTTCTTAGGAACCACTAGGTACGCGTTAAACTGAAGGTGTTGCAATTTTGTATAATATAATTTGCCTAAACCAGCTATAAGCATGTAAATATAAATATAATTATGACAAAAATATTTTTAGAATTGAAAAAGTATCTTGTGGAGAAAAACTTTCCCACAGTAAGTGGGTACTTACTAGCATCTAAAAAATTAAATCTTTCATGGTTAATATACAATTTAAGCTTTAATTCCTGGCTGGAGGCCTTAATTTATTAAATTAGCCAGAGACAAGTCCGGTTATGCACCAACATCCTACTAGGTTGACCAGCAAGATGTCATTCCCAATAGACAAAAAGACAGTATTAGTTTATCATAATATTCTAAACATGACATTTATCATTAACCCTGCAGTGGTCGCACGGATTACATACAATTGTAATCCAGGGTAGTAAAAAAATGAAATTTTTCAAAAACAATTCAAGTGTGTTAGCCGAGACTCCACGTATTTTAAGCTCGATAGTCCCCGCCGCCACTCAGTTGCGCTCGCGCATTGCCGATGCGTGGTTGTGCCTGGAGAGCTTGTTTAAGTATTACAAATTAACCCTGGATTACAATTGTAATCCGCGCGACCACTGCCGGGTTAAGTAGGTAGGTACATAGAAAAGTATGGCTGACTGTGTATTATACCTTTTCAGGTGGTGGCACTGGCTTCATTGGAAGTCATCTAGGAGAACTGCTTGGTGTAAAAGGCTACAATGTTCTCAATGTAGCCCGCATGCCAGCCACCAATAACATTTCTTGGACAATGCTAGAGAACTCAGGCTTGCCCAAAAGGACATTAGCCGTTGTCAACTGTGCAGGCCAACAATTCATGGACTTTACAAAATCCTGGACACCTGGGTAAGGTGTCCCTACATATTTATCTATTTATTTTGTATTTTTACTGCACCTCAATAAAAGACTCTGCAAAAAGTTATGTTACAGGCCGGTATAGATGCAAAGATAAGGAGAATGAAAATATTTATTTATTTTTATTCAAAACTTGGGCATCCCACTAGGAGTCTTTTTACTGCCTCTAATTATATCAATAAGGAGTGGAAAAAATATGTTACCAAGCAAAGTGACTATCTAGTGGTTACCTCCACATTCCAAGAAGTCTACATCCAGTGAGCCTGCAACAAGCTATAGTAATAAAGTTTATAAATTGATATTCACTCTTTTCAGATTTAAACAAAATGTCCAGAACTCCAGGGTATACACAACCAAAGCTCTTGCTAAAGCGATCAACCAAAGCATTGAAAAGCCAAAGGTTTATGTTGTCCTAACTGGCGTGGGTGCTTATGAACCTTCAGAGCATAACAAGTATGATGAAAGCAGTCCTACCACAGGCATTGACTTTTTCTCCAGGCTCACCGTTGAGTGGGAAAAAGCTGCTCATGTAGATCCACCTGTAAGGCTTGTAAGTATTTATGTCTCCACGTTAAATTTCTTGGCCCTGCGACCCACCCAGTTGCATCGAATCGTCTGCCCGTGCGAGTACTTCGTATTCGGGACTTTTTTTTCTTTTTGGTCATCTTCTAGCGTCCTAGCGTGATGTTATTTAGCCTATTATAGCCTTCCTCTATATATGGGCTATCTACCACTAGAACAATTTTTCAATTTTAGCCACTAGTTCCTGAGATTAACGCGTCCAACCAATCAAACTCTACAGCTTTATAATATTAATAATTACAGATTGAACATAATAAATATAAACATTTAAAACCATAGTTATGAAATGACTGCAGTGTACAAATACAATGTTAACATATATTTATACACAGGTAATAATTCGCTCCGGCGCTGTGCTGGGCCGCTGGGGAGGCATGGTCAAGAATATGTTTCTCCCGTTTTACCTTGGGCTCGGCGGCCGCATCGGCAGCGGCAGGCAGTACCTTCCGTGGATCCACATAGACGACCTCGCGCGTCTCATTCTTTTTGCCATCGAAAATGAAAGCGTTCGCGGTGTGCTGAACGGAGTGGCGCCGCAAGTCATCACCAACGATGATTTTACTAAAGTAAGTACGAAGCATTTATTTATAAAAAAAGAGACTTTAACTGCAACCGTAGCTGAACACAATGAATATAAGAATTACTCAGATATTAATTAACTTTAAAAACTTAATGAAATATTCAAGCTCAGTACCTAACTGCTGATCCATTAGCTGTATCGCCAAAAGAGATCCAAATAGGCACCACTAAGGAGACCTACGAAAATGAACAATAAATAGGGAGTAATTTGAATTAGGACAGCCATAAAAAAAACATGTCAGTAAAAAGTTATAGGAACATTTATTTACTTAATAATTTTAGCAAAAACAGCTCAATAGATTTTAATAATAAGGTGTCATTGGATTTGTCTTGATATCATAAGTGGCACTGGCTATAAAAATCATGTCAGTGAAAAATTTCTAGTTTTATTAAAATTAGGCTTTATGGTAGCCAGACAGCTCAGACTTCTAAAAATGTAATGATGCCATTATGATTGCTGATTTGACAAAGCAGACCCGAGCTTCCTTGAAGTCTCTTTCGCTATTAATAGGTTGGGGAAAAAGTTTCTTCGCATTTTTTATGAAAATTCAAAACATTTTTTAATAAAGTTTATTTACATTTAACTAAAGTATGTAGGTACCATTTTGTTCGATAACTTTTTGCCATCTTGTAGGTAGGGACATTATCCCATTGCTATAGAAATTTTGGGACATCTGGTCAAAATACCGCGACAAGTGGTTTTGGCAGTCCTCTCGTGATGTTAACCTGACACTGCCTAAAGAATTCTGAAGAGACCGAAACAGGTGGAAATCTGAAGTTGCAAGGTCAGGACTATACGGCGGATGCATTAACACCTCCCAGCCAAACTCTCTTAATTTTTGTTGGGTGGCTAAAGATGTGTGAGGTCTAGCGTTATCATGATGAAAAACCACACCCCTTCTGTTGATTAATTCCGGCCGCTTTCTCTCAACTTCTTGCTTTAATCTCATCAGTTGTTCGCAGTAGAGTTCAGAATCGATGGTCCTGCCTGGTGGTAACAGCTCATAATGAATAATGCCCTTCCAATCCCACCACACACACAGCATCACCTTGTTGCGAGTTAACCCGGGTTTCGCCACAGTCTGTGAAGCCTGACCGGCCTTTGACCACGACCTTTTTCGCACGTTCTTGTCATACGTGATCCACTTTTCATCACCAGTTATCAGCTTCTTCAAAAATGGTTCGGTTTCATTACGTCGTAATAAAGAATCACAAATGAGTACACGGTTCATTAGGTTTCTTTCAGTGAGCTCGTGAGGTACCCAAATGTCGAGCATTTTTGTGTACCCAGTTTTTTTCAAATGCGCCAAAACTGTTTTGTGGTCAATTTCCAGTTCTTCAGCTACGTCGTAACTACTGGTATGCCGATCTTGCTCCACTTTTTCAAAAATGGCATCCATTTTATCCGTAATAGGGCGACCAGAGCGACGTGCATCTTTGACATCAAAATTTCCGGATTGAAAACGCTTAAACCAAATTTGTGCTACTCTCACAGACACTACACTAGGTCCTTAAACATCGCAAATTTTTTTCGCGGCTTGCGTTGCATTTTTACCTTTTTTGTAGTAAAATTTTAAAATGTATCGAATTTCTTCATAAGATTCACTCATCTTGACGGTACGAAAAACAAATGAAAATCACACATTTTCCTAATTTGAATTTGGAATTATGTTCTTTAAAAATTAAACTTTCAATGATACCAAAACCAGCCAGATACAAATAGTATAGCCAAAGAGATTTTATTACAAGTTCATACATACTATAATGCGAAAAGACTTTTTCCCCAACCTAATACTTTTAGTTTCGTCTTTGACCACCGAATCTTCCTCATGAATCATTCCGTCTATCGGTACTTAGAGGAACGAGGAATAGGGTGTAAAGTTCACTAATCGTCCATAGAAAAGGAAGGACCCTCCGACTAGACAGGTGCCGTGTCTGGTGGGCTACTTGCCGGTGATTGGTAACTGCGCGGTACCTAAACTCTGCTTGCGCAATGCATGATTTTGCGTGACGTCCGTGTGATGTGGTTTGCATCTGGCGATGTAGATGCACACATCACTCCTCTCCACTCCGAGTCGGCAGAGTCCTGTATCTTGCGATGCTTACCAGCATGCGTAGCATGACCACCGTAGAAATGGGTTTTGTCGACGGAAGAATAGACATAATTACAGATTGTAGAAAGATTAAAGACAGAATTAAAGATTGTAGAAAGATTAAAGACAGAATTAAAGATTGTAGAAAGATTTGTACCGTTTTATGCTAGCGTATCCGTAGCATGACAGTTCTATCTCGATTCTATCAAGAATAGACAAAGTTCTTTCTATGGTGGTCATGCTACGCGTGCAGGGCCAGTTAAGGTTGCAGTGAGTCGGAATCGGTTGCCACATACATAGTTCACAGTGAGTCGGACCTGTTTGGAAACGTTTGCCAGGGAGTAGGGGTAGCGCTGCGTTATGCTCCAGGGATTTGGATGTGATACAGCGCCCGGCTGAGGCTGACTGCTGGCGTCGAGCAGGAGAAGAATAAAGAGCTCGTCTTGTTGATTGGCCGAAAGTGCAGTATGTTGTGTCAAATCGCAGTATTAACTACTCAGCTATCTAGTTTTCGTATTGAACATGAATGCTAAAAAAGCACTCTGAGCTATCTGTTACTTTTTACGGATAGATTTTTTTGACGGGTGTCTTAATAAATGTTACTCCACTAGACTACAGTGGAACAACTTTTCAAAAAAATCTTTAGTCTAGTGTCTACACTATTCATTGGCATAGGAGTGGAGGAAATTTGGAACATGCCCCAGACATTTTTGCCCAATGCTTTTTGATGCTTAGAAGGCGATGGGTAGCAGAAATGTCTCGATAATATGTATTGGATATTTAAAATAACAAATATATTCATTATTTTTCAGTCTTTCGCGAAAGCGTTGCAGAGACCTGCTATTCTGCCAGTTCCGGAGCCCATTTTGAATATGTTACTCCATAATGAGAGAGCGATGATAATGACTAAAGGGCAATACGTCATCCCAAAAAGAGTTCTAGAATATGGGTTCAAATACAGATACTCAGATATTGACCATGCTTGTCAAGAATTCGCACACCTCTGGCCGAAGAAACATCCTCTTAAATAGAAGATTGTTGAGGTAGGTGAAGAGTTGATGGTTAAAATACTTAGATGAGAAATAATGTATTGTGTTTTTAACAGGCAACGGAATTGTATTTCTCTGCATTTTTTTGTAATCTCTGCTCTCATTTGTTTCTTAATTAATATTCTTAATTTTTGTGCATACTTAATTAAATTATTCTTAACAAATAGATTATGTAAAATTAAATTATTCAAAATAGATATAAATGTGTTTTAGTTTTTATCCCTACTGAGATTTACGTCTTACCTAAATTCGTAACCGCTATATACGGATCTAGCCAACTAGGTAGGTAATTCTTGCGCCTTAATTGCTTCTCTGATAGTTCTTTTCGGCTAAACTAGTTTTTTTCCCAGCAAAATGTAGTCCTTATTGTCAATCACTAAGTACCTAGCGTGGTACCTAGGTACCTATAGGTGTGAATAGTTCAAAGTGAAAAAAAAAGAAAATAATTAAAGCCAACTAGAACTCGATACAGGTAGGTTGTATTTGAACGCACTTACTATTTAAATTATGGGTTTCTAGTTTTCAAACTAGTAATTATATATAGGTACAACAGCATTTTCAAATAATTTTATTAAAAAATATATCTTGTTTTGTTCTGATCCTTAATTTTAATTGAACAGATTTGAGCTTGTTCAAGACCTTAATGATTAATGTTAAAGTACTTAATTAATTACGTAAACCTATTAGTTACTTATACCTGATGTATACAACATTCGTATAAAACTTACAAACAATTTTAACAGCTTAAATATAACATAAACATTTATAAATTGACCTATCTAAACGTAAATCAACGTCTACATTATAAATATACTTATTTTAATAAAAACTCATCTGGACGACACTCTGAAATTGGCAATAAAAAGATCTCTCTAAAACAAAATGGCCACCAATAACGGCAAGACGTTTGAATTTACTCTACAATTGTTATTGTTCATATTGTGAAGAATCAAGTGACAACCCTTGAGGAATGAGTTCATCAAAGCAGACCTGAGTTTCTATAAGTGTAGAGTATGTTTGAAGTTCAATTCGTATAACGCGAGTATTCAGGGATTTTTAGCCTCGATCTGTGCGAACCTCTCGACTAGCTTGTTGACGAAATTGCGCAGGATGTCTTGGCGCATGCGTCCCACGTCGAGAACCTCTTCGTGATTGGCCTCATCGTTGTTCTCGTAGCTCGTAACACATTCGTTGGTGATGAGGGACAGCGCGAACACATTTAAGTCGCAGTGTCTTGCGGTGATTACCTAGAATAAAAAAGACGTTATGTTTTCGTTTTACATAAATTAAAATAAAAAAAAATAAAAATGCATTGCTCTCTGTCACTATCAATGGATTGAATCCTGGAAGTGGCATGGTTTACTTAGGTAATTGTTCATTTAATTGTCTTATTGCTCATGTGCCTTTCGGGCATGATAATAGTAATGTTATCACACTTATATGTATAGGTATTCTATAGGTGAGGCGCCTGTTATCGATTGAACCGGGACCTCGCGCTCTGTAATGGTGCATGCAATCATTTATTACCTTTTCAAAGTCGAGACTATCTATGTTGTTGTCCTTACCTCGTGAACGGTGGACATGCCAACAGCGTCGACTCCGACCATCTTCAACATGTTCAGTTCAGCGACGGTCTCGAAATTAGGTCCTCCGAGGCACGTGTACACGCCCTCTCGCACTATGTTGTCTATGTTCAACTCTTTCGCGATCTGTAAAAAGATACATTTCACTGTTTCACGCTCGGTTTTGAAGACAGCAACAAAGCCCCGTGGCTGTGGCCTTGCTATCATCAGCCCCACAGGAACCCTACCTATATTTTTTCGGGATTTAAACTTACTTATGTCACTCACAGCGGGGCGAGTACGACATCTGTTATAAGCTCGAGTCACGCATTTTTATCACGGTTTGGGAATAAAATGTGTGACACAATCTTATCACAGTAGGCTGTGCTGCCCCGCAGGTCCATAGATAGTCTATCTAGTCTATTGTGTACAATCAAGTCGATTTGTTACTCCATTGTTTCGTGAAAGAAACCAAATTTTAAACACACTTTCGCATTTTGTACTTACAACTAGGTGTTGCCCACGATTTCGCCCGCGTCCGGATCGTAAATTATCCTAAAAGTAGGTATATTATGTCTCCTAACCCAGGTCATGATCAACTTGTGTGCCAAATTTCACCGAAATCATTTTAGCCGTAAAGGCATGAAAAGGTAATAGACAAAAAGACAGTTGCCTTCACATTACAGTTAGAGAAAGGTTTTTATAATATTAAGTAGGTATCTGTGGATTAAGCAGGATTTGTGATATCAAGAAGAAATAGGGATTTTATTTAAGTGTACCTCGTCGTCTTATCAAGTTCTGTCTACTCATTTCCGTTTGCACGTTTTTAGTTTTGTGACATTTGGGGAAACCAGCACGTGTGTGTGTGTCGGCACCGTAGTGGAGATTTATTTACTGTTGATAATCAGCTTGGTGATTGATAAATAAATACAGACACTTACAAACGGATATAAATTAATCAACAAACCCTATGTTTAGATTATAACCAAGCTTGCTATCTAGTATCTACTTAGTCAAGGCATTTTGTAGTTATCAAAACGAATTTACCTAGTGTCTTTTAAATACCTATTACTTTTAATCTCCAGTCATTTAATCCTATACGATAAACAGGACTATAATATAAAAGGTCTTAACCATAAACATCGCGTTGTTTATTTAAACCTCACGTGCAATTTTATTCGTTGGAATAAAAATGTCTATGAAATGTCAATTGTTCTTGATAAATAATTACGAAACCAGTATTCTACTTTTAAACAGATTAATGTATCAGAGCGGCCTAAGTCAACGTCTACACGGACGTATATCTAAACATCGCGTCGGGATTTTATTGCGTACTGGATTTTCAACTCTCGGTGTTGAACTGAGCATTGAGAATTCAATAGAGTGCATCTCAGCACGTCCAAACAATACTCTGTTCCATTTTCAATTCACAGCGCTAAACGCACGTCGAAAAAGATGTTCAATTTTTAATTCTCGGCAATAACGGCGCGTTAAAGATGTTTGCTAAAAAATACCCTCACGATTTTACGTCCATTGGGACGTGGACTTACCAAGGCAAACAGGAAGGTGCCGCATATGTTCTACATTACGCAGCTCATTTTGTTGTGCGTCAAGCTGTAAATCAGACCCGTGACCCCTGATAACCTTGGCTCTAGTTATGTTAATGAAACCGGGTGCTTACAAAACATTTTTTAAGGATGACAAAGGAACCGATTACGAGTTATCTCAATCTTCAACTGCATACGCCTTTCACAAAGACGCACATCACAGGTCATAATGCTAAAGATTAAAAGTCACGTGCGACAAAATGTGTAACGATATTACGTAACTATTTAGTTAAGGTAGGTAGGTACCTATATTCTATCTGACATTACCCCCCGTGGCAATGTCATTAACGGGAGATAACACTCTGATAATATGATACCTAGGGAGTTTTATAACTCCGATAGTTGCACTCACCTCTCTGGCGACTTTTCTATATTCGTAGTTGTAAGCTTTGCTCATGGGAGGAAAGCGAGGTCCGAACCTCTCGTCGTTGGGTCCGTGCAGAGGGTTGTTGCCGGCGAATCCCATCATGTTGATGTGATCCCTCACGATCATGATGTCGCCGATCTTGTACGAAGGGTTCAGGCCTCCTGCCGCGTTGGTAGCGATCAGGGCTTTGATACCGATGAGCTTCATCACACGTACTGGTAGACAGCACTGGAATATTGGCAAATAGTTGACGTTAGTAAAATGACATGACATGGGACTTAGATATAACTCGAAATGTTGGGTATTATAGGTACACCTCTGCCAAACCTTTCGGGGTTTACAGGCGTGATGCTATTTTAGTCATCATTAGTGAGCGTTTTCTTACATTTTCCTGTAAATTTAATCGTAATCTTCCGGAATCAAGGTGTTTTGTTAGCACCAATCAACGGTCTGTTAATTTTTGGTATAATATGTAGCCTACAAATTGTTTCTTTTCAAACCTTTTGCATTTCTGACTAATCTAACAATGTTATTGGTTGAATTATAATAGATATTATTATTACGTAAATATTCAAATAGTTTGAAGTAGGATAATGATATGACAAAACGTGTTGATAACATGAGATGTTCGTGGCTGAATAAGAACAGCCGCACGGTTCGATCAAAGGTCAAGCTAAGCTTACCGCAGTCGGTTCATGAATGGGTGACCATCTCCATTACATATCGAAGAGCTTTCCGAAGTACGGAATGGTCCCTCTGTGCCTCGGAAAGCACGAGTTCCGCTTGTGTTCGAAAACACGCTTCGGGTATTTAGAACCCAAAAGTCTATCAATCAGTCTTACTAAGGGGTTTCATATTACCCAGGAAATGGGCTGTGGATTGTGGAGCTTAGATACGCAGTTAGTCCATGTACAATACAAGTAATCACCAGCATCCGGTTAGACTGGAATCCGACCCTAACTTGTTGAGAAAAGGCTGATTAAAATCACGCTGATAACGCGTGAACAGCTGCTCTGTTAAACAATGTAACTGATTCATCGAAACCCACTGTTTGTAGGAATTCATTAATAAATTCGCACGACACGCAAAGTTGGGTGTCGATGACAAATTCGAATGTAATCTGCAATCAGCCTGTACTTATCACAATTCACACGTGTGTTGCCGTGCGCAGTAGGAAGTAGGTAAGGTATTTATTTGTCAACAGTTTTATATACCCCCTGTATTTACAACGTAGGAATAGGTACCTAACCGCATGACAATATACCTGTACCAAACGGGACTATCCCTATAGAGGTAGAAATACACCTATACTTTAGGTAAAGGGAAATGTGTTGGTTAACAAAGCTAGACTTTTGGACGGATAATCCCAACCTGTTCACCTAGAAGACATTGATATTATCTAGGTTATTAAGGTGAAATCATCCTTTTGTCACTCGTTCTCAAGAGGCACTAAACATTTACAAGACGCGTCCAATAAAGGTGTGTACAAAGTACAGTCACCAAAGGAGATAAGTAACCAGCACCCTAATTGCGTAACACACTATTAATCACAATCTGAATCATTTTGAAGTATACTAGGTATAACGCAATAACTGTTGTTTAACTGTCTAAATGAAAGCCATTCCTACTGTTAGTGTGTTACGCAATTACCCCGTAGTGTCGTCGAATATAGTTGAAGTTTAGTAAGAACCGATGGATGTTTTCGGATGAAATTTAATTTGAACCGTTTGTTTCCTATTTTATTCATAAACATCCATCGGTTTCTTACTAAACTTCAACTCTATCCGACGACCCTAGTTACTTATCTCTTTGGTGACTGTACATATGCCAGTTGTTTTTCTTCTCAGATTTATTTTTATTTATCAGCTTCTGCGTTTTATATTCATGATGACATATTAACGGTCATAAAAAAGAACAAGAGAGTTGGTCGCGGGAAGTATTTTATCTTAACGTGTCCGTTACTCTCCATTGTAATGTTCATAACAAGAGATAACCCCACTGCTGGGGGTCGAGAACGCTTTGCATCAGCCACATCCAGATACGGGTAAGTCGACGACGAGAATTTTCCGTAGATTACAAGTATGTTTGTTTATAAACGCGTAGTTTAGTTGATACGTAAAGATCGGAAGACTTTAGGAAGTAGGTATTACATCATTGTTATCTGCTTTTATTAATCTGTTACAGATAAATCTTATTTTACTGATGCTATTTATACTGTGACATATCCGACAGTCATGAATATTATTGATTATATTTCAGGATCGTCCCAAATCGTACATAATTCACATTTAATGTGATGTGTAATGATCTAAATCTACGTTCATGAAACTGTCATTTACCTTCCACAATGGGTATCCCTCGTAGTAGTGGAAGCGTCCTTGCATGGCCACCACTGGGACCCCACTGATCTTGCCGAACACCAACTGTCCATGGTGCCCCTCGACTGTGCTCAACGGAAAGTTGGGGATGTCTTCATATGATATAGATTGAGAGTCTGTGATGGTCTCAGCTAGTGATCCTGTAAAAGATATGAACATAACATTGTTATTGTGTCTCTTTTTATCAATTTTTTATTCAATTTCTCAATTGAGTAAAGAGTCAGTCTGCCCATTTGTTGGCTCGTATAACAGTCATTTACTACGAGAAGTTAGGTAACCGTGGCAAGTTGACTCATTACTGTTGCAGGACGCAGCTATGCAAAGTGAAGATTTAAAACTCAACAAGTATCCACAATTAATTCATTCACATATTAATTAAATTAACAAATTCTCACCACCAAGTTAAATGAACAAATCATTTCAACTGCGTTGTTAATTTCTATACATTTCTTTAAAAGGAAATCAGCACTGTTTAAGGCTTCGTGTCAAGCACGTCTCTATCGCCATACATGTCTTCCCTTTACATAACTTCGTAAGTTAATAATAGCGTGAAATAATAAATACCCTCTTTCCAATACGAACCCATCCCAGACCCGCAAATAATGCCGATGTGTGGTTTCACCGATATGCGAGATAACAAGAAGTTTGCTATCTCCAGCAGTGTTTCATAAGAGTATCTGGAACAACATGAAATGGGACGTCAACATCATACAAACACTGGAGAAGCACCAAACATGGCATGGGGTACGCAAACGCTCCTTGTCATTCTTTGATTGTCAAAATCTTAAAAACGTATTTACAATATCAACATCATTTCAGCCGTAAAACTTCCACTGCTGGACATAGGCTCCCCCCAATTTGGGGGCTTTGCCATAATTACCACGCTTCGCAGGCGGATTGGCGATCGCACTATGGTGGTACGACACCACACGGACAATTTAAAATATCAAAAAGAGGGTAATAAGGGACGTTGGCTCTACTCTTCCTATCAGATAAATCCTACATGGTCAAATCCATATGAAAATCATTGATTGATTATGCCATTGTTTCAATGCACTGCTCAGTTGCATCGTGAATTTGTGAGTTGGCCTAATTAATATGAACTCGATGCGACAGCAATCGTTGGCCACTGATATATGGGCCTGTAAATTGATGCACTTGGCATAAATGTGGAACATAAGATTCGTTCACAGTAGGATTTAGTAAGACATACCACTTGATCACTCTGTCTAATATTTTCTGTATGTTGGGGTTGTCGAACAATGTTGTTCAAACATAACCGATTTCACGGTATAGGTTTAGTTATGCCTGAAGCGCAAACATTTAAATTTCTGAAATACGCATCTGTAACTCTGATGATTTATACTGTTGACTCGTGAATTTCTAATCCTATCATTGCAAATGTTTTCAGCACTCTAATTGCGAAATACACTTTTTTATTATTTTGAAGGTTATTGCTAATCCATTGCTTCATATGCTCGAAGAATTTGTGTGCTCAACTATGTTAATAATGCAATGAATGTTGTTGAACTGTCAGAATGAAAGCCATTGCTACTGTTAGTGTGTTACGCAATGACCCCGCACTATTTGCTTATTTTTTAACCGATGTAATATTTACTATGCGGTTTGCTTGGAAAGAATATTGATGTGCTAACAATTATCTACTTAGGTAAGTTGATATAACGTTTTCTTGTCAGTGTCTTACACACAATAATCCACTCAACCAGTCAACGTCTTCGTCTCATTAAAATAATCTTATTTAAACCAAGTTTATTGTAGTCTTTTAATTTTCTATCAGAACTGAAACACTGTTTACTCGTAGCTTTATCTGGACCATTATCAGTCAAGATAATTTCGAGATAACTTAACACGCCCCCATTATAAAAATACTTTTGATAAGTATCCGTTTTTAAATCACATTTACGTAAACAGTACGCTTTTGTGGGTAATTACATCAGCATTAGGTACTCCAAGAATGAAAAACAACCCTATCTGTAGAAGCCGGTGTTCTTGTGGCATGTCATCACCGGTCCTTGGTCCTACTCTCCGCTTGTCAATTGCATGTAATTTGCAATCTGCATCTCTATCCGGCGGTCGTGTCGGCCCCGAGATGATTGTAGTCATTACAGTGGCGTTTCGTTGAGGAAAAAACTCGTTCATTATATAACTCCTTTCTTGAATCTAATTTCCTATTAGTTTTACAAGATCATTTTTTAATGAAATTGATTTTTTTTTTTGACTCAACAATAACAAAACCAACGGTATTGTGCCAACCAATGTACTTATAGGTACTTTACACACTTCCTAAAACTGTTGTGTATAATATTGTATTCGCAATAATTACTATGAATCACTCGATTTGTTAGTTTCCCTTTGGGTAAATAAAGAGTGCTTTAAAGTAAATTAAATGAGTTCAGCTAAGTAGCAGTCATATATAATAATTTCTTATAACATAGATAATGATTTCACTCAAAGGTAACAAAAAGCAACATTTTTCGAACTAGTTTCGCCAAGAACACGACTCTATTTAAAATAATGATCCGTCTGTTGACGTAAGTAGGTAATTGATAGATCGAATAATTTTCAAGGATGGAGATGTTTCTGAACACTGCGATTGATTGTTATTATTGTCTCATTTATCGTTTAACCCTTGTTAAAGTCTATTAGTCTTCGATCGTTAGCTCAACAATAGATCCCTCTAGAAATTATCGATAAGTTCCGAGAATGGGAGAAGGTTAGAAGGCGGGAAAGCTTAGTGAAACGCACGTCATTATAATTGATCAAAATTGATTGGTGGCTACCTAATTGTTTGGCAAAATTTTATAGAAACAGATGTAACTAACATACTTTGGAACGATACTGAAGAAAAGAAAGTAAATATAACATGAAGACATTCACTTGAAAAGTTCATAATTTAAAAGCAATTAAGTTATTTATAATATGTAAATAGATGAGTACTTATTTTTAAAACTTAACAAAAGAGGACACTAGAAATATGTGCTTTGAAATAGCAGGGCCTACAACTTGAACTGTAATAACACTAGAACTAAGTACATATTTGTAAACACGATCAAGTAACTCTGGTACATACCCTTTAGCCGAATTCCCATTTCCGTTTCCATTAGCACCGTCCGTTTCGACTTCAGGCAAAACTTTCTTCGCCGGCACGAAAGCCTTGGCGTCATTTATGTCATTCGCGTTAATAGGAGCCATCACTGCACTTCGTTAATTGATTGTGATTAATAAAAAATGTTAGCGTAGCTGTTTATTGGTTGATGTCCGAGCATGTAATGCGATGGACGATTGGCTTCGTCAGTTTTATACATTCGAGTCAGTGGACGCTTTGATACAGTTATCTTTGTACAAGTTCACTGGGTGTGTTAGTTTCAGCCAGTGATCAGACGAAGGGTACGTTCCCGCTTATCGATACAAAATAACCGTTTAATCTGTTTTTTGTTTTAACTTATTTAAATTAAGAATCTAGTTTTCGTCACAATGCTTACGCATGGTTGCTCTAAGTTACATCATCTTGGTATGGGTCCTTACCTTTTGGAAACGTACCGAACTTGATTTTATGAATATATTTGTTAATGAATTTATTTGGCGGCGCAAATGGGGCAGTGGTTAGCGAGAGTGTGTGCGTCACTCGGAGCGCGCGTTTGGTTTAATTGCAAAACAATTTATTGTCTATAGATATTTATTCTAGCGAAGTACCCAATAGTTTGTGAAGAAGTGTATGTTTTTGTGTAATAAGTGAAACATGTAAGACAATGTCTCATAGAAGTTGTGTGGAAGTTTGATGAAAACATACAGTAGGTTTATATAATTAATTTCGTTCGTAGCCCTAAAATTTGTCAAAAATACTTTTTTTGATATTCTAAGGTCAAGTTTTGTAATACCAACTTATTAAAATCCTGACCTAATGCGTCTTAATAAACCTATGTATTAAGCATACGCAAATATCCTTATTTCAGTCACAAATTATAGCCTTAGTTTCGGTTACCTGATGAATTAATTGAGAATTAATGGATATCGTAAATATTTAAACTACGTAAATATATATGTGCCATTAAGAACATGGATTTTAAAAAAAGATTCGAAAAGGCAACCGTATACTTACTACCTAATTCCCTAAGTAGTAGTTAATGGATACCAGTGCCAAATTTAAAAATGACACATTAAATTTGACCTTCAAGAGCATATTTTTACCCATTCAACATTGCGAGGTAATAGCTCGACGTAAAGCTAAACTACTTTCAACAGTCTACAGCAGAGGTTCGCAAACAATTTTTCTCGTGGACCACTTTTAAAATTTACTGGTTTTGGTGGACGCTCTGCTGCTACATTTCTGCCATATTCCTAAAACTCGTCAACCACGGCAACTAAAGCTACCATTACGTATCTAACTTCACGTCACGCGGTTCTTCATTTCTCACAAATTATAGCTTTTTAAAAATTACTTAGTTTCGGTTACCCGATGAATTAATTGAGAAATAATGGATATCGTACAGATATCAAAACAACATAAATATGTATGTGGCCATTAACAACAGTATTCTTGTATACTTAACTTCAACTTACACAGATTGATAGAAGGATTTAAAAAACTTTTTAACAAAAAATTAAACCGCCGAAAAACAGAAAAGCAAAAAATAAACCTTAAAATGATGAGTCGGTGCTTTGAGTGATCTTTATTCATTGATTTTTCAGCGCCGACTCAAAATTTTAAGGTTTATTTTTTGCTTTTCTGTTTTTCGGCGGTTTAATTTTTTGTTAAAAAGTTTTTATTTTGTAATTTTTTTGTGGCTTAATGTACTTATAATCTTGGCAAGGTATACCATATCCAATGAAAAAAGAATTATCAAAAAACTTTTTACCAAAAAATTTAACCGCCGAAAAAACTGAAAAGCAAAAAATAATAAACCTTAAAATTATGAGTCGGCGCTTTGAGTGATCTTTGTTCATTGATTTTTCAGCGCCGACTCAAAATTTTAAGGTTTATTTTTTGCTTTTCTGTTTTTCGGCGGTTTAATTTTTTGTTAAAAAGTTTTTATTTTGTAATTTTTTTGTGGCTTTAATGTACTTATAATACTTGGCAAGGTATACCCTATCCAATGAATAAAGAATTAACAAAATCGGACTACTCTGTATAAAGTTATGCGTAGTTAAACATTACAATCAGTGAGTGAACAATCAATCATCTCCTGTTTTCCGACCCTTAGGGTTCGATTTTGTTTTCCAAATTTATATGGGACCACCCTCGGAGTATACCCTTTCCAATAAAAAAAGAATTATCACAATCGGACTGCTATGTAAAAAGTTATGCGTGGTCATACATAAAAAAAAAAAACAAAAAAAAAAAATATACGCGTCGAATTGATAACCTCCTCCGTTTTTTTTCGTCGGTTAAAAATCGGACTATTCTGTACAAAGTTATGCGTGGTTATACATTACAATCAATGAGTGAACAATCAATCACCCCTGTTTTCCGACTCTTAGGGTTCGATTTTGTTTTCTAAATTTATATGGGACTACCCTCGGAGTATACCCTTTCCAATAAAAAAAGAATTATCACAATCGGACTACTATGTAAAAAGTTATGCGTGGTCATACATAAAAAAAATATATATATATACGCGTCGAATTGATAACCTCCTCCGTTTTTTTTTCGTCGGTTAAAAATATATTTAAGAAGGCAATCGACTGAGTACAGTACTTAATTGATGCCATTGCCAAATTGAAAAATACTAAAAGAGATTTGACATTCAAGAGCATACATATTTTTACCCATTCAACTGTACGAAGTAATAGTTCTAGCTAAAGTAAAATTACTCTCAACAGTCTACAGCAGAGGTTCCCAAACAGATTATTCTCGTGAACCACTTTTAAAATTTACTGGTTTTCGTGGCTGCTATATTTCTGCCATTTTAATAAAATTCGTCAACCACGGCAACTATAGCTACCATTACGTATCTAACTTCACGTCACGCGGTCCCTCATTTCTCCCTCTGCTTTGTCGAAATTAGCCAAAATTAAATTGTCTAATGCTAAAGACAAGCAAAATTTTGGAATATCCACCTAGGCAGACTCAAATGCTGACTTTTGAGGGAAGACTGGTGCAGAAGGCGGAAAACTACGTAATGTGGTGCAAATAGGAAGAGACCTATGTTCATAAGGTTTGAGATAAGCTAAGGGTACCTACATTGATTACACAATTACACATACATTGATTGCCCTTATGATCGTCTTCATTTCCGGGATGAGACAGGTCCAAGGTACGATCGAAAGCTTAACAACAAATATATACACTATTTATATTTATTTATTTATACCCCCTATTATACAGGATCAGTTTTTATCCACGGCCCAAACTGTAACCATCCACCCTAGAATAAAACATGTTGTAGAAAATTTTCGTCGGTTATACAAAAAAAAAATCAGCTGTCCCATACATTATGACCCCGTAGGTATTGCATTTTTAAATGAAACGGCTGATATGTTTTTGTAAAACCGACGAAAAATTTCTGCGCAAGAGGGTCTAGAATGATATGCTGAATTCATGGTTACAATATACGCCCTGGATAAAAACTTATCCTGTATTACCCACCAATAAACCATGTTTTATTAAATACCTATTCGCTATTTAATAAAACATGATTTATTTAAAAGTAGAGATTCGCTACTTGTGTCTTTCACATCCAAAACTTGGAATAATTTGAGAATAAAATATATTGGAAGATATAATAAAAATACAAGTATAATCTGACCTTTTCTTAAAATGTCGTTTCATTTGAGAGATCGCTTAAAATATTCTAAACAGACTTATCAATGCAAATCGGTTTTATAAATCGCAGATATTATCCAAAAATTCGCTCCAAAAATGTAATAATAAAAAACTATTGTTGTTATTGGAAAAATAAACTACCAACTGAAATACTTGACTGTTTATATCACCGCGTTAAGGCTTCCGTAGACAGGCGCGGCGGGAAACTACATCGGTAGAGCAATTTCCACTAAGTTTTCATAGAAATTGTTACACCAACCGCATCGCTGTAGGACACTTTATAAAACATAAAAAATTGCGCCTTTTGACAAGAAATTATGAATTATATTTTCACTATCGAGTTACTAAGTGAAGCAGTTTTGTTGTCATTATGACAAACCGACAAGCCCCCTGTAGATTAAAGTGATAATAATAATGATAAATAGAGATAACTGAGTAAAGCTACATAATTGTTGGTACACATTAATATTTCTTAGCAGATGTTTGTTTTTATCAAAGTTCCTACGCAGTGTATTTGTTCTTTTTCGAGAAAAACATTATTGATAAATTAAAATGGGTTAACCTTTGCCACATTTATACGTATATGGTCGTACATATAACACAAGCTCTGCTTAGCTTGGGACTAGATGGCGTTGTGTGATAGTTGTGGAATATTATTATTTCCTTTATTACGTATTGTACACATATTAATTATATTATTAAATATTAGAAAAATAAAAGTAAAAAAAACATTTAAAAATATAAAAAATAGTAGCCCACCGGTATCGGAAACAGGGTCCAAGCTACCGGTGGTCAGGGTTCCAGAGAGAGGAACCTCCTGACAATGCGAGCCGTGTCCAGAAGTACCGCTTTCTGAATCAAGCCCTTGACCCAGCTGCCTAACGAGAGCCTCCTTAGGTGTTGGTCGAGGCTCTTGGCTATCAAGCCATTGGCAGTGACGACTATCGGCACAATGATCGCTGAATCCACATCCCACATGTCGACAACCACGCGAGCCAAGTCAAGATACTTGATCTGTTTATCTTTTTCAGCTTTCACGAGGTTCTCGTCATGTGGGACCGTTATGTCAACAATCATTGTGCGCCGCTCTACTCGATCCACCACCACTATATCAGGCTTATTTGCGACAATAGTCCTATCAGTGATGATGGATCGATCCCAGTACAATGTGATATGTCCATTTTCGAGAACTGGGTCGGGCACATACCTGTAGTACGGCACTTCCGATTCCACAAGGCAGTATTTCATATTATTATATAAATATATTATTATTATTATATAGATCTACGCATTTTGAATTCAGTAGGCATCAAAACAGAGGTGCCTTTTCAAAAGCACATTATTACAATTTTCTTTGGAAAATAGACGTCATATGGACACATTGCACCTTTGTGACGTTATCACTCATCGGTGGGAGTTGGGACTGACGACAGAAGATTATAATCAAACCTGCTTATAAGAACAACCAATTATTATAAAAAATTGCAAGAAAGACTCATCCATCAGCCTTTCTGTTTATGTTTATAATACTACTTGCTCGAAGCTCTAGCTAGAGGCTCTACGGAGTCTACGCTGTTGTGCCTGTTACGGACACCATCAGTCTGATGGCCTCATCAGATTTGCGTGGGTATGTTGAGCAGCCGATTCTACGTAGCGTATTTAAGGGTTGACGGTTTATGGCTTATGTACATTCGTCACCCCCTATTCCTTAGGACCCGAGATGGGGCGGCGCGTAGAGATCCACGCGCGCATCTCTGTGATGTACCGGGGTAGTAACACCTCACTCCCCCCTGTAACGTGAAGACGCCTCCAGAAGCGCACCAGTCAAGGATCGCGGAAAACGCTCTAGATCCCGTGGTCTCCGACGTAGGTATGGCACGGAACACTGGGGTGGTTTTAGTCAGTAAGAGTCTGACAGACCCCTCCGCCCACCCCAGGGCGGAAGACATCCATGAGGATTTCCAACTCGAGATCAAAAAAAAAAATATAAATTACCTTGTATGGTCTAAGATGTTCAAAAACACCTTATCGGTGTTTTTCACTTGATAAGTTGTTTTTGTGATTCAACAATTTTATTGACGCCAGTAAAGAAACTTCTCGATATCTAAACAATGTTTCTCAATAAGCAATTAGGACATTATTTACACGCATTTATTTGTTGCGTAAGAACTCAACCAAACTTGTTTATCAAAATTATTTTGACTACATAGTTATACTATCGTTGCGTGTCAATGAATTAGAGTTCTCAGCATATTTTTATAACTTAGTTTTTTTTTTGCATCTAGCTATGAGTGTACAGTTTCACTGTCCGACTGACATGACGCAATCAAAATTTTGTTGACCATTCGACGGTCAGTATACAAGAGTAAATATTAATTACTGTAGATAGATCAGTAAAAACATAGAATATTTTCTTTATCTAGTTTACATGCATACTTGAATCAAGTAATACATGTTCAGTGTAGAGTTCAGTGGTTATTCGACTGCAGCGAAGCCCATAAAGAATATATCGTGTCTAACGTAATACTACTCCTAATAAAAAGGAAACCTAAAAGTTCATGGTTAAATAATAGAGATATTTCAATTTCGAAAATACCTGTTGACAATGTAGGTGTATTTTATCAATTTGAAAAGTGTACGAACCCCCAAAAACGCTCCCGAATACCGTGGTTATCGATATTTTTCCTGGTTTTGGTTGTGATGTGCCGATGGCTAAAACTGACCATACGGGTGCCTGATATCAATAAAAAAATACCCCCCACGCTTTTTTTCCATTATTTTCTTCTTTTTAGTTTGGTTTTCTATGGAAGCGTGTTTTTTAGTTTTTTAAACTATTTTTTTATAGTGATGCGCTTATGTATGCGGTGTACTTACGGTATTACCTGTTGACAAAGAATACCTACTGAATTTTAAGTTAAATTGCATCTTGTCGCGACTGTGTGTAGGTACCTATTTGATTCATTTTTAGGATATAATATTGAAATCTAGTCGTAGAATCACGCATTAACATGATGACTGCATGAATTTCATTATGTGTTAGGTATATTTCGAGTGCCGCTGTCGCATTAAATGTATGGTCAGTTTTAGCCATCGGCACATCACAACCAAAACCAGGAAAAATATCGATGACCACGGTATTCGGGAGCGTTTTTGGGGGTTCGTACACTTCTCAAATTGATAAAATACACCTACATTGTCAACAGGTATTTTCGAAATTGAAATATCTCTATTACTTAACCATGAACTTTTAGGTTTCCTTTTTCGTAGGAGTAGTATTACGTTAGAAACGATATATTCTTTATGGGCTTCGCCGCAGTCGAATAACCACTGAACTCTACACTGAACATGTATTACTTGATTCAAGTATGCATGTAAACTAGATAAAGAAAATATTCTATGTTTTTATTGATCTTTCTACAGTAATTAATATTTACTCTCGTATACTGACCGTCGAACGGTCTACAAAATTTTGATTGCATCATGTCAGTCGGACAGTGAAACTGTACACTCATAGCTAGAAGAAAAAAAAACCAAGTTATAAAAATATACTGAGAACTCTAATTCATTGACACGCAACGATAGTATAACTATGTAGCCAAAATAATTTTGATTTAACAAGTTTGGTTGAGTTCTTACGCAACAAATAAATGCGTGTAAATAATGTCCTAATTGCTTATTGAGAAACATTGTTTAGGTGTCGAGAAGTTTCTTTACTGGCGTCAATAAAATTGTTGAATCACAAAGACAACTTATCAAGTGAAAAACACCGATAAAGTGTTTTTGAACATCTTAGACCATACAAGGTAATATATTAAAAAAAAAATGATCTCGAGATGGAAATCCTCATGGATGTCTTCCGCTCTAGAGTGGGCGGAGGGGTCTGTCAGACTCTTACTGACTAAAACCACCCCGGTGTTCCGTCCCACACATACGTCGGAGACCACCGGATCTAGAGCGTTTTTCGCGATCCTTGACTGGTGCGCTTCTGGGGGCCTCCTCACGTTACAGGAGGATTGAGGTGTTAAACTCCCCCGGTACATCAGAGAGGCGCGCGTGGATCTCTACGCGCCGCCATCTCGGGTCCTAAGGAATAGGGGGTGACGAATGTACATAAGGTAACATCCATCAACCCTTAATTACGCTAGGTAGAACCGGCTGCTCACAATACCCACGCAAATCAGACGAGGCCATCAGACTGATGGTGTCCGTAACAGGCACAGCAGCGTAGACGCTGCTGTGCCTGTTACGGACACCAGCACTACGGAGTCTACTCCGTAGAGCCTCTAGCTAGAGCTTCGAGCAAGTAGTATTATAAATATAAATAGAAAGGCTGAGTCTTTCTGCTAATTTTTATAATAATTGGTTGTTCTTATTATTATTTGTGTCTGGGTGTAATTTACCTATAATATTGATGTATTTAGAAATATATATGTATGTTTATCAGTTGTCTGGTTGCCATAGTACAGGCTCATGCCTAGTTTGGGATCAGACAACGATGTGTTAGTTGTCCTAAGATATTTATTTATTTATTTATATACAGGTTTCATAATCTTCTGTCTACTAAATAGGTACCTACACACAGTCGCGACAAGATGCAATTTAACTTAAAATTCAGTAGGTATTCTTTGTCAACAGGTAATACCGTAAGTACACCGCATACATAAGCGCATCACTATAAAAAAATAGTTTAAAAAACTAAAAAACACGCTTCCATAGAAAACCAAACTAAAAAGTAGAAAATAATGGAAAAAAAGCGTGGGTGGTATGTTTTTATTGATATCAGGCACCCCACGCTTTTTTTCCATTATTTTCTACTTTTTAGTTTGGTTTTCTATGGAAGCGTGATTTTTAGTTTTTTTAAACTATTATTTATTTTCTATTTTTTAGGGTGTTTCGAATTTTGAGACGTATGTCAGCGTAGTTTGCGACATATGTCAGCGTAGTTTTCGAAGACAGTTTTTTTGCTGCCCTGGTAACCCTGGTAAGGATAATGGCACAAATGTATGAAATTATAGTATTGTCATCGGTCCTCGATAAGTCATCGTTTAAAGTGGGTCAAAATCGCGCTATAAGGAGTCGGTTACAAACAAACATACAAAGCGCTAATATAAAGCGTGTAATATAACTACTATTTACCACCTTGGCTACAAAAAAAGTTTATTCAACGAACCTCTTTTTAGGTCGAAATCACATTTCTTTTCATCAATGGGTTGAACTAAGCCAGGGTGGACTTAGGACACGAACTACCTACCGACATGAAGAAATAATATGAGGAAACTCAAATCGGTTTAACATATTCAAACATTAGAGATTTGATCTTTTGTAAGGCCCATTGTGCATACAATAAGTAGGGACGTATTCAGGACATGACTTCAGTTAGTTCCCTGTAGGCAGACGACATGTGGGTCCACTTTGCGTTTTCAATGTTTTTAATTTTCTATTTGTTTAAACACAAATTCAGAAGACCACACCTCTACCCTCCAGGTTGTGTTTTGAGTTGGCTTCCGCGTCAATATGAATAATATTGTGAAATTTATTTTAAACACTTGTATTTTTAGGACCAACACCATTGCCGTTTTTGGGGAACTTGTTATCCATTGCTTTTGGCTTGAGGTCTGGGATCCCCCACCATACGTTATGGCGGTCGTGGGCTCGCGTATATGGGAACGTGCTCGGCTTGAGACTAGGAGTCATCAATGTTGTGATCGTCTCTGGAAAGGACTTGATAAAGGAAATATCAACTCGCGAAGTTTTCGACGGTAGACCAGATGGATTTTTCTTCATGATGAGATCGTTTGGCAAAAAGCTTGGTAAGTATTTTAATTATTTCCTACTCTTATTTTTCATTCACGTATTTCGCAACGTTATAGAATAAGGAATGACGCACAACTACTCCAAATTAATCTATTTAAAAAAAATCATTTCGTTTTTATCTATGTGTTCAGACCCACACGACCGTAAGTATCATATATCACTACCGATTAGCTGTTTTACTATTGTTATATTAATTAAAACTATGTGAACACGTTTGGAAGCTCTAATGTGGATTCCTTATTCAAAAAGATTGGACTGCACCCTAATTGCGTAACATATTATTAATTAGAAACGTTCAAAAAATTTGTCTGCTCAACAACTTAAATAACGCAGTGAATGTTGTTGAAGTGTCAAAATGGAATTACCCCGTTGGAGCCTATAATATATTATGATGCATTTTTTAGGAATTGTCTTCAACGATGGAACCTCTTGGAACAAGACAAGGCGGATCGTCCTGAAATATCTGAAGAGCTTTGGATACAACTCACGTTTCATGGAGAACTACATTAGCGAGGAGTGTAGAGCCCTCGTCAAGTTGAGGGTGGGCGATGCCGGACAGCCGATACTAGTCAATAGCATGTTTAATATCACGATCGTCAATATCTTGTGGAGGCTCGTCGCTGGGAAAAGGTCACCACTTTAATTAACTTTATTTTTATAAGACAGGTTTTTTTTTATTCAAAGGTTTCGGCAATCCATGAAGATCAATGACCATGTTTTAATAAACTCGTTTAGGAATCAATACCAAGTTCCGTGTGGTGCCGGACGTAAAGAATAGTACCAACCCATTTCTTGCCGTGGGTGCTGTAAGAGGCCACTAAAGGACATACTAGAGAATAGGCAGCAGCATTCTCTGTGCATTTTACTACCATACTACGATCGTCAACCCGCCAAGCGTGGCGATTATAGCAAACCTCCAAAATGGGGCAAGCCCATGTCTAGCTGTGGACGTCTTTGACTGAAATGATGACCAAGCACCGACGCGCGACGTAGCGTGTCATCTCATCAAGTCTCTCTAGCAGATGATAAATGATGTCATCAGGGACAAATTTCACTACTTCGTGGAGCCATTATAAAAACGATTCGTGACAGAAATACCTTCATACATTATTAATGTAAAGCAAATATAACAAAGTTATTATAATCAGTTGCTAAATTATTCATTTATGAATTCCAGATACGATTTAGAGGACAGAAAGCTCAAATTATTATGTGATTTAATAATGAGGTTGTTTCGAGCTGTGGACATGAGTGGAGGCATCCTGAACTTTATGCCATTCATGAGGCATGTAGTGCCTGGTCTATCAGGGTACACAGAACTGTGTTCTATCCATAAAGCCCTCCATGACTTTCTGAGGGTGAGTTTATACAAAAATATATAAAAAACAATATAGCGAGGTCAAGTTCACAATAATAACGTATCTTGGCAAATAAGATAAACTGTTATTTAGTTCAGGGACGTGTCTTTTGCGTAAGAAAATCTGGATAGTATTGGCAGATTATTGTTTTTTTTTTTAAATCTTTTCTAATAATATCATCGGACAATAGACACTAGTTGGTCCCTGCCGTTCATAAATCTTAGACAGTCGTTACGGGTCGTCAGAAGCCCGAAAGTTTGAACATAAACTCTATACAATTAGAGGTCACCTAAAACCGGAAATGTATACCTAGGTATGTCGCCGTGCGTACTATTTCTCCTTGCATTAGCCAATTTAAATTGGGCTTAGAAACGTTGTCGACTTGGCGACCGATTGTATGTGAGGCTAATATATTACTATAGCAGATGAATTGTTGAACCCGCTGTTTTACAAAAACGCTATTTGTTACATAACAGCTCTGTTATCTAAAACAACTGAACAATGTTCAACTGGATGGTCATTACGTTACGTTTTACAAAAGGGCTACCCACGTTTAGACGTGATGAAGAAATTATCTGCAGTCACAATAATCGTTTGGTGTGACTTCTAATGCTGAATCAGTAGCAGTAACTAAGCAAGTGCATCCTGAGCAATTGGTTTAAGCCAGGTTAGAACTATGAGCAACAGCGCGCGAGCTGAGCGACAGCAGCGAGCGTTACCGCGGCAGCAGTTGGCAAGCGCTACTTCTAAGAAGGTCGCAGTTTCTTGGCTATTTAGTATTTTTAGCAATCAGAGTTTTATGAAATCTAGTGCTTTAAATCACAATCGTTTTCACTTGAGCTAGCATCATTTTCGCTTATATTACTAGTTTCATTTTTAACTCTTTTTTATAATACAGATCCATGGCTTACGTTTAAGATCATGCTGTTTTATACAACGTCTGACACGGTGACATGCTGTTATATAGATAGATAAATGCAAAACGTGTATAGTATGCTGCGTGTTAAACTTCAGTAACTATGTAAAACCGGTAAACGTCGTTCAGTTGTTTTACATAACGGAGCTGCAACTAGCAATTTGATAAAACTGCAGCTGTGACAAACCATCTGCGACATTACTATCTATATTTACTATAATGGCGGTTCAGCTTTATGATTTCGACCCCGGAAATATAAACTTCAACCGGTAACTTTTAAAAATGATCTACAATATGCCAGTCTGAACTACATTAACATAATAAGTAATACGAGTATGTACAACAAAAGAAGAAAAAAAACGAAAGAATTCGTTGTTCTTTTCTATAATAAGTTTATAATGATACTTTATCCGAGGTCAAACACACTTCCTATAGTTAGAGCGAGTACATAATTTAATGCAATTTGTACACTACTTTATCACCAGGAAACCATAGAACAACATCAACAAAGCATCGACGTCAACAACCCGCGGGACGTCATCGACGCCTTTCTTATTGAGAAAATGGAATGTAAAGATCAATTCTGTAAGTATCTAGTAACAAGCAAACAGTTTCAATAACAGGCAATTATCTTCCGACAGATAATATTTTATTCTGCGTTGACGCAAAAAACTTGTTAACAAACATCATGTCTTATCTCCTTCATGGACTACTCAAATGTCAACTTGACATCAATTACTTGAAATGAACACCCTAATTTGTTTAGTTGTTTTTATTTCATTATAAATAATCGTGAGAATTGTTTTTTTAGTGATTTTATCAGCTCATCGTTAATTAAGATCATAATTAAACACAGCATTAATTATTTTTGTTCTGAATGGAATCTGCAGTCTTTAAATCTAATAATTACGTAGATCATGCATTCAACTAATTGATTTTTAATCAACCTAGCGATATGCATTATGTCAATTGGAGTGACCCAAGAGTCTCATTTGGGTTCAAGTTTATTTTATTATTTTGCTAACAATATTTAGTTTTTCCAATAGGTACTCAAACATCTCCATGCTTAAATCTAAAATGTCAATTTATTTTGACAAAATTGGACATAATCTTATAATTCAAAGACGCTTCTCGCCTCTGGTTTACAGATTAGGCTGGTTCAATAGTTATACGAATGCAATTGTAGGTGCGCCCGTAAAATAAAACAGTACCTCTTTAGTTACAGACGAGGAACTCCAGGTAGTGTGCCTAGATCTGCTGGAGGCTGGCATGGAGACGGTGTCCAACACGGCCGTATTCATGGTCCTGCACATCGTATGCAACGACGACGTGCAACGAAGGCTGCACGGCGAGATAGATGACGTCATTGGTCCTTTGAGACCTCCTGCCCTTAGCGACAGAGCCAGGTTTATTCGGTTTCAATACTGTTTATTTATGGTACAAAGTAGGCAAGATTTAGTTACATGAGGTAGACGTCAGAAAAAACTTCTTCGCCACACACTTACAGTGTGTGCATACACGCGGCGTCTGCAAGGCGTGAAAGCGAAGTCAACGTCTGCGCTGGACAATTATTAGTTATGACGAAACAGAGTGTGTTACTCTTGATGGCATTCGTTCCCTTATTTCCCCTCTTCTTTCTATTATAAACAGCTGTGTCGTGTGGTTTTAACCGGAAATTCCTATTTATAAGTATTTCGCAAAGGTCATTAGTATAACTCGCTTTATCTGTGAAGGATGGTGTACACCGAAGCGGTGTTACTGGAGTCATTGCGCATTTCAAGTGTGGCGGCCATGGGCATCCCTCACATGGCGCTCGATGATGCAAGACTTGGGAAACATATTATTCCTAAGGTACCTAATGACTAAAACCTTTAATCGATACTTGACTAAGTAAAAAATCGATTACGTTTATCCATACTTAATGGGTTCGATTAAGTAAAAAATCGATGATTTTCTAGATAATGTTGAAGTATAATGAGCTCAGAAATCAGAAATAGTTCTAATGCTCCAGATATCTACTATTAGCAACACAATGAGAAACTACGTTAACTGTTACCTTGATTAATAAATAATTTATGGGATTATTTTCTTTATTCTATCTATAGCATTATGTAGGAATAAAAACTTAATTTATGGAACAATTTAGTGCGCTTCTAATAGTTAATAAACCTTCGCGTTTATCGACTAAGTATCATAGCACTATTTCATTGAATTGAAAGTTAATTAATCACTAACAAGGTTCTATATTTCCCAGGGCACGTTTATTCTATTGTCTATGTTCGATCTACACAATGGTGGCCACTGGAAGGATCCCGACACATTCCGACCAGAGAGATTCATCACCAAAGAAGGAAATCTGATTCAAGACGAGTGGCTCATGCCATTTGGAACAGGTTGGCTCTTTAAGAGTTTAATAAGTACCCTTTTGAATTATCTATTTTTAGTTTGACGCTTGCAAATAAACCAGTTTTCAGTTACCTTATTGGGCCTCAAAGGTCTCGAAATATTCCACAAGAAACTGGTAGATACCTATTCTAAAATTAAACTGAAATACAATCTTCCTTACAATATAAAAACCGAGATAGGCAGTTCCTACTGTTTCTACCATCTTTTCTATAATGTTCTACGCAACCATATAGAACAGATTGGTACGCCCCGAGGGACCAATGGGGCCCATTACTATTTCTACCCCGCTTGTATGCCATGACCTGTAAGATAGTTTTTAACTATTAATTTGTTTTGTAGGAAGAAGACGTTGTATAGGTGAAGGGCTGGCCCGCTCTGAACTCTTCATGTTCCTCACTCATATTCTGCAAAAGTTCAGATTGAAGATACCAGATGGCGACACGCTCCCCTCTGTTGAACCAAATGACGGTCTCTCCCTCTCAGCTAAACCGTTCCGTGTCGTTTTTGAAACAAGAATGTAAAAGTTAATAGTTTTGACGTCATTTGTCTAAACTCTTGATTATAATTACGTACACTGAACGGAATAAAACCAATTTAGTTGAATGTACAGTCGGCTTCATTAATAAAGGTCGTTAACACCCGTACAACTTGTTTTTATTGACGACACCTAAAGAGTTATTGTGAAACTTTTTATGGCCTATGATTACGGCAATAAGAATGGATTGCCTCCATACAAATCATCTATATTTAAACGCCAGATCTCACATAATATATTAACCAGTACAGTTTTGATAGACATTTTAAATTAAGTACCTATTTCATTCAAAGAAATTTAGACACGCGGTGGCTTGGCACCAAGCTCAAAGACAAGCGAACTGGCGACGAAGCAGCCGTGTGTTATACATAAAATTATATTGTATAAACAGTTTTGTTAGTTTTTTTCGCATATATGTTTTTGGTGGGATATTTTTTAACGCACCATTCCAAAGGGTCGAAAATTCGACTACGTTAGGGACAGAGTTACCGTTAAATTCTGTAAGGGTATTATAAGACTTCTATTCAAATAATGCAAAGCAAAATATTATTATTTAAAATTATTTTGAAGTTTAGTAGTAACTATTTAGCAACAGATTAAATAAAACAAGGATACGTATCGAGTTCTCACTCTCCGGGGGCGAGGGTCGCGTAGCCTCTTCACTGAAAATCAATGTGTGTCGCGCATGCGTTACAGATTTTCTTCCGCCGCTGTCAGGAGCGCCGGCGAAGTACTTTGTTTATAACAAAGTGAATATTAAATACCTTGAAAACAAATCCATTCAAAAGAAACGAATAATTTTAACGTAACTAATTACAAAACAAGTAAATAGCCTGGGCATCTAACGTTAGATAACATTATAGCATTAATTTTTTAATTCTACCGATGTGTGTGTGATCAATTCCTGTATGTTACAAAACAAAAAATTTATAACGTTAAATAAACGAACATGCTAACCCTTTCTTTCGAATACAATACTAACTGGTCGTGTTTACTAGAACATCAGTTGTAAACAATAAATTTGGTATCGATAAGTAAATAAACGATGTAGATGTCAGAAGTGTCGAAAGTTCGCAAAATGAACGAGACCTTAGGTCGCGGGTACGCCCGCATCGAAGCGATCCGGGCAGCGAGGGGTGAACCGTTGTCGACCATGGCGGACCCGGGAGCACCGCCCCCGGACCGGTACAACTCGGTCTACCTGACGCTTTTTGTCGCAGGAGCCGCCTTCTTACTGCCCTTTAACAGGTAACTAACATTCACTATCTAAATAAATAAATCATTTATTTTGGACCAAACACTTGTATACATTATCACAAATCTACCAAACTGCACTGCTGAACGCAGCTTCTCCAAAATCTTAACTGGACAATAACTCTATCTAAGTTTAGTCGCTAGGCCAAACATCTTTCTTCTTCGGCCCGGTGCGTAGTAACGCTCGTCCTATCAGGTCGCATAGAGAAACCCCAGTCAAGTTGAATAATAAGCTGGAAAATTCATGAACAAAGCAAACTTCCTGCAAATATTTCAAACACTTCAAGCCATTGTAGAGACGAGAAGCTTGTTGGCTTGTTGAGCGCCATTAAACTGAGATACAGTGGTGGCTGGCTTGTTGAGCGTCATTAAACTGAGATACAGTGGTGGCTGGCTTGTTGAGCGTCATTAAACTGAGATACAGTGGTGGCTGGCTTGTTGAGCGTCATTAAACTGAGATACAGTGGTGGCTGGCTTGTTGGGCGCCATTAAACTGAGATACAGTGGTGGCTGGCTTGTTGAGAGTCATTAACAGATTGATTGCACCAATCACCTTCTATTTCCCTTTCACGGAGGGGTTTTTATTATAACGAAACTGTCGTTCTAAAATTACAGTTTCATCATGGCGGTGGACTACTTCCAGATGCACTACCCCAACACCACGATAATGTTCGACATGTCTACTGTCTACATAGCCTCTGCCTGTGTCGCCGTCTGCCTGAACAACCTCCTGCTTGATGTCTTTACTTACAACACTAGGATTACCTTCGGTAAGTTTGATGGCAACTCAAAAAGAAAAAGTGGTGTTGAATAGAACGCACTCCTATCCTATTAGGTATGTACTTACGGACGCTTAAAAACAGCGTTTTTCGTAATAACAAAATACTATTCGACAAGATGATGTTTCCTTTCTCTTTTACGTGAGTTCCTCTCTTCTAAATTGTATCTTTGCAGTGCACTATAGGTAGTCATAGTTATGGTAATGCTGAATTACTTACTTAAATATATAAAATAATTGCACACAAAGAGGGAAGGACATGAAACATCGTTTTTGCAGAGCGGTCACTTCTCCTTCTTCTTCTTCGATAGCTTAAAGCAGTGATTCCCAAAGTTAACTGGACCGCGACCCACCTCACAAAAACCACCAAATTCAACTTCAATTTTAGGCTACAGACACTTTAGCAACTTGCTATAGAAACCTCCACAACCCAGTTACTACGTTGCGGAGATCAGATAGGCATCGTTGGCATCCGGTGAAACTGGAAGCCGACTCCAAAATACGTGGAAAAAGGCTACGCAGATGATAGGACACTATAACCACTGAGAGCCAGAACTTCGTTACCAAATATCCAGCGATGTATCTTCTGATATATCAAGGAGTCCTAGTCTTGATATCGTACTTTTTTTGAAGACCCACCCAATATTCGATCACGACCCACCACTGTATAGCGCCCTACTCGTATAGTTTGTACCGTAGTTAATTACTTGCTTGTCAAGTTGTCATTCATTATGTAAACTCTTCAATGACGAAGGTAACTGAAAAACCTCTCTGCAATCCTTGTATGTAAACTTCCAGGTATCCTAGTCTCGCTAGCGACGATGTTGTTCGTAGCTGTGTGCAACATCGGGTGGGACGGGTTCTCGACCAGCGCGTCATACGTTATCAACCTGGTCGCGATTGGAGTGGTCGCGTTCGGCTGTACTGTGCAGCAGGCTTCGTACTACGGCTTCACGGGCTGCCTTCCACCGAGGTATACACAGGCGGTGATGGCGGGTGAAAGTAAGTTCTGTATTTAATAACTGAGGAACAGTTTTCATGAGGATTCCACTGAACTTAGCCCCCATGAATTACCATCGCCCAACTTACTCTTGAAATAGCACTAAGGTAGCAGCTAAAGCAGCGTTCGATAAGGGCTGATTTTAATCATTATTTTTCATTTTGAATATCAAATACGACTGGCTGCATCTTGCAGTTTCAACCGCATAATTCTCAATGCCATGGGAATAACGGTGTATAAGTACCCATGTGCCAAATTCCATCAAAATCCGTTCAAGCGTTTAAGCCGTTTTAGCGTGAAAGCGTACCATACAAACATACAAAAAACTAAATCTTTTCTATTTATAATATTAGCACAGTATAAAAACATAATAGACTGTGATATTAGTTAAGATGAGCAAATCAATAAAAAGAATCGGTTTCTCTTTGTGCTTCCCATTCTTCTTCTCTCAGTATTTAATATTAGTTAACGTTTACTTAATAGAGTTTAAGTCTTCAAATCAATTCTTTAGGTGCCGCCGGATTTTGGGTGTCACTAGACCGCATCGTTACCAAGTACGGTTTCCGTCAGCCGCAACGAAGTACCTTTATGTTCTTCGTGTTCTCCATACTGATCCTGCTGGGGCACTCGATGCTGCATCATGTTATGATGCGCCATCCCCTCGTGCAGCATTACCTGCGACTCACCAATGAGTCGCGACACAGGAGGCGTATTCAGCTGCACTTAAATCCTAACGAAGATGCTACTTTGGTAAGATTTTATGTACATTATTAACTGCCCCTGATACCCAAAAACGCCTTAATTGGTCATCTAGTGAGTTTCTGCGTGTACAACAAACTCCAAATCACATCAGCGCCAATGAGCAAATCTATACTTGAAGGAATGTAATAGTTCGGATCTGCAAGTATGACGTTTTGTGGTATTCGAAACGAATCAGCACTTATAACTGAGTTCGGGAGACAATAGTAACTTGTGCCACCCGATGGCAGATGACAAAACACTTAAGTTACTCCAAAAGTCATTATAAGCTACGAAATATTACTGGCTACCAGGGAACCAGCAGGTTGTCTTAGTAGACTGTTTTTTAACTGTAATTCTATATTTAGTATACTTTCAGATGGAGAGCGAGGTCGGTGAAGCCAGCTACGGCGTATTAAAACTGCAGAGTCCAGTACTTTCAACTACTGGGCAAGGTAAAGCATATTTCTGTAGCATACCATTACACAGAAACCGCCTATTTTCCCCGAAAGGTTACGGTAAGGTATAGTACGCCCACATTTTGCCAGTTATGTTTAAGTCCCATGGATGCGGGCATACCAGTCCAGTACTAAAGGTCTTCTATTTATTAAGCACTGACAATGAAAACTTGCCGCAAAACGTGACACAATGCGATGGAGACAATAAATAGGTATCCTATAGAGAAATAAAAGTAGGTAATGGTGGTACTAATCATGTATTTCAGGAGAAATCGAGACAAATGCCTTCAGTTTCGCCAACCCCGTCTACTCGCCGACAGCCGTCGTGCCCGCCCTGGCAGAGGGCGCCGTGGAGCCCTTCCCGGACAGTGTGACGTCAGAGCCCTCGTCGGCTCTGCGCACCCCTCGACCTTCCTACAAAGTAGAAGACGTCGTGTTTGAGTCGCCCGAAAGACCGACCTCCTGGAGAGCGTTCAAACGTAACACTTCTTATATCTTTACATAGCTTAAAAAAAGTCACTTCCCACGTCTGTACGCTTAGATCTTCTAAACTACACAACGGATTTTAATGTGGTATTCACCATTAGACAGAGTGATTCAAGAGGAAGTTTTATATGTACTTATAATACGCAGATGGGGCCGCTGGCAAAAGGTAGTAGGTATTTTATAATTCAAGAGTGTACCTTGGTACTAGAGACATGCGGAATTGTAGACCCAGCGGAAACTTAAATAACTCAAGTATAAAACCAGATACACTGGTTATGTATATCTCGCAAAAACTTGATAACAGCTCGACCAATTGTGATGAAAGTTAGGTAAGTTTTTGTAAGCGCGCTGGAAACGATTATACATTTTTGGGCTTCCGATTGTGCGTTAATATGCAAAATAGACTTTCTTTCATTTGTACGTATTCATACTGTACAAAAAAAACCGGCCAAGTGCGAGTCGGACTCGCGCACCGAGGGTTCCGTACAAACCTGTAGGTATATAAGTAAAAGTTCACCCATCACGACAATCGAGTCGTAGTTCTGTTCTCTGTCTGTGTTTTGTTCTGTTTATTATATGATGTAACTAAAAATTTACGGTTTTCGCAATTTTTCCTTTATCTGTGCTATAAGACGTTGCTTCAATTTCAAAATTCTAGATCGACTGGAAGTACCCTTTAGGTTTTGATTCCCTTGCGAGTTTCGAAAATTTGTGGAAATTTGCGGCATAAACGGCTATATCTTTTGATTACGTTAGCTTAGAAGTTTGATTTTTTCACAGCTCCAAGGGACAGTAGTCTTGAGTATTTGATATAAATTTCAGCTTGATATCTCTACGTGTTCCTGAGAAAAAGGGTCTTGACAGACGGACGGACGGACGGACGGACGGACAACAAAGTGATCCTATAAGGGTTCCGCTTTTTCCTTTTGAGGTGCGGAACCCTAAAAAATGGAATTCAGTTTATTTAGCTACAGATTGAAGAATAGAGCTAACTATCCAAAACCACAAATGCAAAGAAATCTTTTCTACGAGTCATTGACAATGTGGTCACGAAATGTTCACACAACATTGTTAAAATTGGAAAAATACACTAGCGATGTATATACAAGTAAACGACGTTTCACTCGTTTTTCAGGCGGAGTATTGGCGCGCTGGGCGGTGGCTCGTGCGATCTACCCGTACATGGTGTCGATCGGGCTGGTGTACTTCACGACGCTCAGTTTGTATCCCGGCATCGCGTCTGAGGTGCCCTCGTGTCGCCTTGGGACCTGGATGCCCATCATACTTATGTCCGCCTTCAACCTTTTCGACTTCATTGGAAAGGTAAGCTCCTTGCTATTTTGTTTTAACTATGTACAGGCGTTTGTGCTGCATTACTATTGTCACTTCTTTTTTTCAAAATTAATAATTGATAAAAAATATTCAACTATAACTTTCTTCGTATCCAACACAACTTATTGGCCATTAGCTTGAAAAAAAGTCGGATGCCATTAAATTTTAGTTTTAAATTTGTTTTTCTTTCCGACAAATGGCTGTTTATTTTATTTTTTTCGCCAGAAACCAGCCAATGCTTAGGGCACATTTGTAACCAACCTTACCTTTTCATTGACGGTAAAGTGACATAACATTTTATTTTTCGATATTAGATTGCGGCTTGTTGGCCCTATGAATGGAGTCGCAGTCAGCTCCTGATGGCGAGCGGTCTTCGGTTACTTCTTGTACCTCTAATGCTGCTGTGCGCCGCTCCCAGACATTCACCACACATTGTTGGGGACGTACGTATCTGCTTTGAATAACGATTTATATTTTTTTTTAAATATAGCTTTTCTTACTCGGTTATAATTCTTTGTCAGGTCTACCCAATATTATTCTCCGTGGTGCTAGGGTTCTCAAATGGCCTGTTTGGTTCCGTACCAATGATACTAGCGCCATCTCGTGTCGGCCGCGAACATCGAGAAATTGCCGGTAAGAATTATTGACTGCTATTTATTTTAAGTCGTATAAACAAGTGTTCACTATTAATATTTGTAGCCTGAATTGTAATATTGCAAGGCCCATTTTTTTTTTTTTTGTTACAAGACCTTTATATGCGTCATGCTCGTTTTGGCACCTTTGTCTTAATCTGCGGCGATGCCGCTGTCGTGTTCTGCGATACACGTCGTGGAGGCTTTAGTCCACAATCCATCTGATATGCGGCAGTCGTTTCCTAATCATTTTTAGGGTGGACATTTTACTTACCTACTTACAAAATTAATATTTCTCATCGCATTGCCTTTCAGGTAACATGATGACGTTGTCATACAACGGCGGCCTGCTGTCGGGCTCGCTGGTGTCGTACCTGCTGCTGGGCATGCTGGGCCCGCCGGCGCTGGCGCCGTGCCGCGTGTACCCCACGCCGCCGCTGCCCACGCTGCCGCCCGCCACGCCACCTAACATCACCTACGCCGTCACCGTGTCGCACTAAATGCTTACGTAAACACCGCTGCAAAATAGAGATGGCAGCACCTACGTATAAGGTGCTTTGAAGTTATTACGAAAAATGGGGTTTTCTGAAAATTATGGACTACTAAGCTAGGTAATATTTTTTGCTTTGGCAACATTTAATTCGTAATTTTCGGAATGTCCCAATTTGCTAATTTACTTCTATCCAATAAAGTTAAGACTTAGAAACCGGAACCAGTTAAAATGGAATTTAGTTTATTCAGATACAGATTGACGACCAAAGCTACCCAGCCAAAACCACAAACGCAAAAAAAACACCTCTGCGAGTTGTAGATAATGAGGTCTTGAAATGTTCACACAGCTTTATTCGAAACTTCGAGAATAAGTCCCCACTCTTTAAGTCCGTCAACGAAGAAACGGGGGCCGCCCGAAAGCAATTCTGATTTCCTCACTGAACCCTACATACTACCCCCACCCTACACCTTACCCCACTCCGTTTATTTAACTTTTTTGACAGGCAAAAACACATCAGAAGGCCTAATCTCGTAATTAAAAGCGTTCAAAATGTAGTTGCAATATCATCCCGGCGACAAACAAATGTCAGAAACCAAAAAAGTTATGGAATCTCGAGATATTTTTGACAGATTGAGACTAACTTCAGACTATGAACGTTCTCAAAGCTACGAGAATTGCCCCTCAGGAGTAGGCACAACTGTCAAATCATGGTGCCATTCAATTTTAGGTCGGGCCTTAATCTAAACCTATGTCCGTTGGTTATAAGGAGTAGGGATCCCCCTTAAGTTGAACTGCAACTACAGATTTCGTGATTCCGTAGTTTCCGACAAACATAAGGAGTAGACATCCAGAACTGTTTCAGGGTTGCAAGCCGCCCTGCGACATGCGCACCTATCTACCCTGCCGTACGGTTATATAGAACTGCAGCAGTATAGTTTACTAGCCCTTGGAATAAAGCTAGAACTAACTTCGTTTTGTTTGAACCTTATTTTTAAGTAATTAATTTAGCAATAGGCACCAGTCATTTCAGCCTTAAATATTTAGCCAAGGAGAATGTTTTAGCTACCTACTAGAAAATTCCTACACAATAAAAATCAATGTATATTTTCTGTAAAAGTATCAAATATAAATTATTTACAAAATAAGTACTTTACTATAAGTATACGGTCTTACCCTTGGACGTCTACTAATTAAAATTATATACAAATAACGTTGTATAATAATTAATAAGTAAACATTTTATCTTGTTACCCTTGTACTTACAAGTTACCTAGTACAATACCCTAATTGCGTAATCTATACATATAATAAATCTGTAGAAAAATAATTTTTGTACATTGAAGAAATTGAAACAAAAAATAGCCAGCATGTGAAAAGATAAGTAACAGAACCCATTTCCATCATTTTTGAAATTTTTGTCTGTTTGTCTGTTTGTCGGTTTGTCTGTTTGTCGGTTTGTCTGTTTGTTTGTGCGCACATCACGTAAAATCTACGAATTCAATGCTGATAATGTTTATATACAAACATTATACGCAACTTGAGGTTTAACTTAGTTTTTGTTTCATCGAAATCGGTTCACTCTATCAAAAGATATGATTAATTTAGTGAGTTCAAGAAGTAAAATATTACGTTACGCAATTCAGTATAGTACTAATGTTGATAGTTGAAATCCAAATCCGATAGATGGCGTTGTGCAAATGACGTCATTTTCTGAATCGCGGTGTATTTTCCGCGTGAGAATGACGTCCACCGTGTTTACTAGGCAAATTGGGTTTTGTTAGGTGTCTTAGAAGTTCTTGCGTGTGTCGTAAAAGTTCTTTGGTTGCTTGGTTTATCGATTTTCTAAATTGGTCGAAAAAAAAAGTATTGGCTTATCTTATTGGTTTCGTTTGGTCAACTTTGGTCATTGGTTTGAAGTACGAAGTAAAGATTGTATACGAAGTCGCGGGCACAGCTATCTATACTAATATTATAAAGCTGAAGAGTTTGTTTGTTTGATTGAACGGGGTAATCTCAGGAACTACTGGTCCGAATTAAAAAAATCTTTTTGTGTTGGGTAGCCTATTTATCTAGAAAGGCTATAAGCTATATAACATCACGCTATAACTAAGAGGAGCGGAGAAGTAATAAAAAATGTTGCAAAAACGGGGAAAATCGCACGGGTAGGCGATTCGACGCGACGGGAAGGGTCGAGGGAACAAGAAATTTAACGCGGACGAAGTCGCGGGCAGAAGCTATAATTAATAATTATGATTGGCCCGTTAGTGTAGTGGTTAGTGACCCTGACTGCTTTTTTTGTGGGTGGGAAATCATCAAATGACTTCTCTCACTCTAGGGTGGAGCCGAAGGGCGAGTCAGACTTTTACTGACTAAAACCCACCCGTGTTCCTTCAGTTGCCCATATGCCAGGGCCTGACTAAAACCACCCCGGTGTTCCGTCCCACACCTACGTCGGGGACCACGGGAACCAATATGTCTTCCGCGATCCCCGACTGGTGCCGGACGCCTGGCGCGCTAGGCCAACCGTGCATTGTGAAAGAATTTCAGTTGCTTGGGATCGAACTCGGGACACTTGGCGCGACTTTCAACTCAGTGTTGATACCGCTACACCAAATCGACTATGACCTTGACTGCTAAGACTGAGGTCCTGGGTTCGATTCCCACCCAGGACAAATCTTTGTGTGATGAGCACGATAAATTATTTGTTCTGTATCTGTGCGTAATTTATTTATAACATGTATTTAGAATTATCCACACTATCCACACTAATCCACACTAATATTATAAATGCAAAAGTAACTCTGTCTGTCTGTCTCGCTTTCCTGCTAAAACTACTGAACCGATTTAAATTAAATTTGATACACAGATAGTTTAGAGCCTGAGAAAGGACATAGGCTACTTTTTATTGCGGAAAAGGGGTTTTAAGGGGTTGAAAGGGAGGATGAAATGATGTTAGGAAGTATTGTCATTTTTAAAGCTAGAATGATGAAACTTTTTTATTTGGCTTTTATTACATCCACACTAATATCCACACATATAATATTATAAATGCAAAACTAACTCTGTCTGTCTGTCTCGCTTTCCTGCTAAAACTACTGAACCGATTTAAATGAAATTTGGTACACAGATAGTTAAGAGCCTGAAAAAGGACATAGGCTACTTTTTATTGCGGAAAAGGGGTTTTAAGGGGTTGAAAGGGAGGATGAAATGATGTTAGGAAGTATTGTCATTTTTAAAGCTAGAATGATGAAACTTTTTTATTTGGCTTTTATTTATATTTATGAATTATATTTAAAGTTTGTTAAATTTTTACCCTTAAGGGGATAAAATAACAATAGGGAATAGGGGATGAAAGTTTGTTACATATAAAATAATAAAGTCACTTTGCAGTCTGTCTGTCCCTATGTATGCTTATATCTTTAAAACTACTCAACAGATTTTGACGCGGGTTTTTTTAATAGATAAAGTGATTCCTGAGGAAGGTTTATATGCGTATAACATGCATAATGTAGTAAATAAACGCTGATAATTTTAGAGGTTTCTAATGTGATGTCACTAATAAACTCATTTTTTTGCGCTTACGTTGCGAACGCTGGCTGAACCCTACAAAATAGATCAAAATAATGTACTACAGTATTATACACCTTAAACAGGTCTACAAAAAAGTCCGCGATAGTATACGTCCATCTCTTAGGGATAACCCACAATAACCATTTTTTATCCTTTACTTTTACGAGAAATAATGGCATATTTACGAAGCGATTTTAAGCAATGTAGCATTAATCCATATCCAATTAAGTACCTTAAATATATTGTGCATTTTATATAAATCAATATGGCCCTTGACAGCATGTAATTTAAATGAATATCTTAGAAGATATCAGAGATTTAAAAAGCGGGGGCGGAGCGGCTTGCAGGCCGTAGGTACGTCCGTCCCGGTTGGTAGCGGTCGGGTAGTGCAGGATAAGTAGGATTGTAATTCATATTACATAGGCTTCAAAGTAAATGCGAATATTATGTGTGTTCGTTATACTCAAAATACACCTAATAGTATATATTATTCCAAGTAAGAGACCGCGAAGTATGGCTTAGATGTGTAGATTTTTGGATGGATTTGGATTTTCGGTTATCCTGGATACTTACCATATAGGATACTTTATCCCGGTAGTAGGTTCCCAGGTGATATTTTCCGACAGCTATACGGGCGAAGCCACTGGCAAAAGTACTGTTCCTATTATTCCTATGATCGATTTGGTGTCTGGTAAATGATTGAGTGTCTGTATAGGTAGAATACGAGCGTCAAGAAAAACCAGGAAAACTTATATTCAACTAAACCAATCCCTATGCCGCAGTCTTCTTACTCTGAATACTATTAGTTTTATTTACACACATGTATTCTCATAAACTATGAATCCGAAGTAATATGAATTATAATCCTACTTACTACTATTAATACTATAAATTATGTGAAAATATTTATGATTGGGTGATTGTTTCTCTATCACGCAAAAATGGCTGAATGGATCTGGATCGAAAATGGCACACAGAGTATATATTACCTATATAACCAGGATTAATACATTCTTACCGCAGTAGTACCTACGTCCTCCTGCGTTAATTTCCGACATCCACGCGGGCGAAGCCGCGGGCAAAAGCTAGTCTATACATATAATAAATCTGTAGAAAAATAATTTTTGTACATTGAAGAAATTGAAACAAAAAATAGCCAGCATGTGAAAAGATAAGTAACAGAACCCATTTCCATCATTTTTGAAATTTTTGTCTGTTTGTCTGTTTGTCGGTTTGTCTGTTTGTCGGTTTGTCTGTTTGTTTGTGCGCACATCACGTAAAATCTACGAATTCAATGCTGATAATGTTTATATACAAACATTATACGCAACTTGAGGTTTAACTTAGTTTTTGTTTCATCGAAATCGGTTCACTCTATCAAAAGATATGATTAATTTAGTGAGTTCAAGAAGTAAAATATTACGTTACGCAATTCAGTATAGTACTAATGTTGATAGTTGAAATCCAAATCCGATAGATGGCGTTGTGCAAATGACGTCATTTTCTGAATCGCGGTGTATTTTCCGCGTGAGAATGACGTCCACCGTGTTTACTAGGCAAATTGGGTTTTGTTAGGTGTCTTAGAAGTTCTTGCGTGTGTCGTAAAAGTTCTTTGGTTGCTTGGTTTATCGATTTTCTAAATTGGTCGAAAAAAAAAGTATTGGCTTATCTTATTGGTTTCGTTTGGTCAACTTTGGTCATTGGTTTGAAGTACGAAGTAAAGATTGTATACGAAGTCGCGGGCACAGCTATCTATACTAATATTATAAAGCTGAAGAGTTTGTTTGTTTGATTGAACGGGGTAATCTCAGGAACTACTGGTCCGAATTAAAAAAATCTTTTTGTGTTGGGTAGCCTATTTATCTAGAAAGGCTATAAGCTATATAACATCACGCTATAACTAAGAGGAGCGGAGAAGTAATAAAAAATGTTGCAAAAACGGGGAAAATCGCACGGGTAGGCGATTCGACGCGACGGGAAGGGTCGAGGGAACAAGAAATTTAACGCGGACGAAGTCGCGGGCAGAAGCTATAATTAATAATTATGATTGGCCCGTTAGTGTAGTGGTTAGTGACCCTGACTGCTTTTTTTGTGGGTGGGAAATCATCAAATGACTTCTCTCACTCTAGGGTGGAGCCGAAGGGCGAGTCAGACTTTTACTGACTAAAACCCACCCGTGTTCCTTCAGTTGCCCATATGCCAGGGCCTGACTAAAACCACCCCGGTGTTCCGTCCCACACCTACGTCGGGGACCACGGGAACCAATATGTCTTCCGCGATCCCCGACTGGTGCCGGACGCCTGGCGCGCTAGGCCAACCGTGCATTGTGAAAGAATTTCAGTTGCTTGGGATCGAACTCGGGACACTTGGCGCGACTTTCAACTCAGTGTTGATACCGCTACACCAAATCGACTATGACCTTGACTGCTAAGACTGAGGTCCTGGGTTCGATTCCCACCCAGGACAAATCTTTGTGTGATGAGCACGATAAATTATTTGTTCTGTATCTGTGCGTAATTTATTTATAACATGTATTTAGAATTATCCACACTATCCACACTAATCCACACTAATATTATAAATGCAAAAGTAACTCTGTCTGTCTGTCTCGCTTTCCTGCTAAAACTACTGAACCGATTTAAATTAAATTTGATACACAGATAGTTTAGAGCCTGAGAAAGGACATAGGCTACTTTTTATTGCGGAAAAGGGGTTTTAAGGGGTTGAAAGGGAGGATGAAATGATGTTAGGAAGTATTGTCATTTTTAAAGCTAGAATGATGAAACTTTTTTATTTGGCTTTTATTACATCCACACTAATATCCACACATATAATATTATAAATGCAAAACTAACTCTGTCTGTCTGTCTCGCTTTCCTGCTAAAACTACTGAACCGATTTAAATGAAATTTGGTACACAGATAGTTAAGAGCCTGAAAAAGGACATAGGCTACTTTTTATTGCGGAAAAGGGGTTTTAAGGGGTTGAAAGGGAGGATGAAATGATGTTAGGAAGTATTGTCATTTTTAAAGCTAGAATGATGAAACTTTTTTATTTGGCTTTTATTTATATTTATGAATTATATTTAAAGTTTGTTAAATTTTTACCCTTAAGGGGATAAAATAACAATAGGGAATAGGGGATGAAAGTTTGTTACATATAAAATAATAAAGTCACTTTGCAGTCTGTCTGTCCCTATGTATGCTTATATCTTTAAAACTACTCAACAGATTTTGACGCGGGTTTTTTTAATAGATAAAGTGATTCCTGAGGAAGGTTTATATGCGTATAACATGCATAATGTAGTAAATAAACGCTGATAATTTTAGAGGTTTCTAATGTGATGTCACTAATAAACTCATTTTTTTGCGCTTACGTTGCGAACGCTGGCTGAACCCTACAAAATAGATCAAAATAATGTACTACAGTATTATACACCTTAAACAGGTCTACAAAAAAGTCCGCGATAGTATACGTCCATCTCTTAGGGATAACCCACAATAACCATTTTTTATCCTTTACTTTTACGAGAAATAATGGCATATTTACGAAGCGATTTTAAGCAATGTAGCATTAATCCATATCCAATTAAGTACCTTAAATATATTGTGCATTTTATATAAATCAATATGGCCCTTGACAGCATGTAATTTAAATGAATATCTTAGAAGATATCAGAGATTTAAAAAGCGGGGGCGGAGCGGCTTGCAGGCCGTAGGTACGTCCGTCCCGGTTGGTAGCGGTCGGGTAGTGCAGGATAAGTAGGATTGTAATTCATATTACATAGGCTTCAAAGTAAATGCGAATATTATGTGTGTTCGTTATACTCAAAATACACCTAATAGTATATATTATTCCAAGTAAGAGACCGCGAAGTATGGCTTAGATGTGTAGATTTTTGGATGGATTTGGATTTTCGGTTATCCTGGATACTTACCATATAGGATACTTTATCCCGGTAGTAGGTTCCCAGGTGATATTTTCCGACAGCTATACGGGCGAAGCCACTGGCAAAAGTACTGTTCCTATTATTCCTATGATCGATTTGGTGTCTGGTAAATGATTGAGTGTCTGTATAGGTAGAATACGAGCGTCAAGAAAAACCAGGAAAACTTATATTCAACTAAACCAATCCCTATGCCGCAGTCTTCTTACTCTGAATACTATTAGTTTTATTTACACACATGTATTCTCATAAACTATGAATCCGAAGTAATATGAATTATAATCCTACTTACTACTATTAATACTATAAATTATGTGAAAATATTTATGATTGGGTGATTGTTTCTCTATCACGCAAAAATGGCTGAATGGATCTGGATCGAAAATGGCACACAGAGTATATATTACCTATATAACCAGGATTAATACATTCTTACCGCAGTAGTACCTACGTCCTCCTGCGTTAATTTCCGACATCCACGCGGGCGAAGCCGCGGGCAAAAGCTAGTATACTATAAATTCCAATTATGAAGCATTTTGAAGGGTAATCCATTGCTTCATATGTACGAAAAATTTGTCTGTTCAACAACATAAATGAGGCAATGAATGTTGTTGAACCGTCAAAATGAGAACGATTCCTACTGTCAGTGTGTTACACAATTACCCCACAGATAAGTTAAAGTTACCTATTGACAGTTTTTATATTTAATTTTCAATATTAAGTGACCCTTTCGAGGATGTTAACGCGGCTATTGTTTTACTAGACAAATGATTTTATTTTTATTTTTGTCATAAGTACTGAAACACACTTTTTGCAACGCATATTAAAATACATAATGTATGCCTAATTACCTACTTATGAAGCTGTAAATTATTTAATTTAACTGTATTCCGTCGTATTAATTAAGTTTGTCAAACATTTCGTGTCAGCGAACATTTGCTATTAACTTTAAATAGGCACTTCCAATTGTTACTTAAACTAGGTAATATAATAAAGTTACAAATATCAAATTTACAGACTTTTCAAAATTAAGAACAAGTAAAACGATGTCACTGTCGCTAATTTAAATATATTTTGCTTGAAATGGAATGGTAAATGGTTGTAATTTTAAATTGATAAAAACTTAGTGAGACTGAAAAAAAAATGTTAAGTGAGTGGAGTGACTTATGACTGTTATATTGTATTAATGTAAAATATCAACCTATGAAATGGCTACCTCTTGCTTTTCTACGAAACAATTTTGTTCTACAGTGTAGATATTTGAATGTACATAGCACCAGTGTAAATAATTATCAATTAAATAGATACATATCTGGATATTTGTTTGTTTTATTCCATGTTCTAGAACGTACCTAAAGACTTCAGCACCCTAACTGCCTAACATACTATTCATCAGAATCTGAATAATTTTGAAGGTTATTACAAATTCCATTGCTTCATATATGTTCGAAAAAATTGACTGCAACAATGTGAATAACGCAATTAATGTTATTGAACTGTCAAAATGAAAGCCATTCGTACTGTTACTGGAGTAAGTTTTTTTTTTAAATAGGCAGTTCTAAAATCTATTTTTTTTTTTTTTAATTGGTTCATAACACACTCCGAGCAGGGTTTGTGTTATGAACACAAAACACAAACAACAATTACAAACGGAATAATATAACGTAGACAGCGCCAAAAGTTCTCGGCCTGAGTAAAAATAATAGCAGATGGATCAATAACAATAATTTGTTTTTCTAAGTAACCACCGCCTATTTCAATACACTTAGTATAACGCGAGTTAAGCAGCTTTATGCCTTTATAAAAATAAGCCGTATCCTTGGAGTAAAACATTCGATTACTGCAGCTTTCTACTCATCATCGGTGCTAAAACGGCGTCCACGCAAGGTTTTTTTAGGTCACGAAATAAATAATAGTCTGACGGGCCCATATCCGGGCTATAAGGTGGGTGATCAGGTTGTTCGAAGCCAAGATCTTTTATTGCCACTTGGACTACACCCGCTGTGTGCACGGGCGCATTGTCGTGCAACAGACGCACTCCTTTACTGAGCATTCCTCTACGTTTCTTACGATTTTTTTGTTTAAGAGTGGTAAGAAGTGTAGAATAATATGTGTGTGTGTGTGTTGGGTTCTTTAAAATCTAGTAACAATATTTCCGCGCATTCCCAGAAAACAGTAGCTATAATTTTTCTTTTCGACTTTAACACCTTAGCCTTTTACTCGGGCTCCTTCCTCTGATCTCCACCATTCCATCGATTCCATTTTTGAGAGGGCATATAGTTTATAGTTTAAGAACTTTATTTCTCAAAAAGAATTACATTCACTTATATGAGAAAAAACTTATATCTAATAAGATATATTATCCGACGCGATGGTTACACAACAAAAATGGTTAAAAAATTATTACCGAAGATAGCCTAAAATTTTAAATCCGCTAAAATGTGTTTCTTTAGAGATTTTTTGAAACCATACATGGATTTTTGATCTTTTACATTTCGAGGTAATTTGTTGTAAAGCTGTGCTCCTTCATACAGAATAGTTCTCCTGCCGTAGTTTGTTCTAGGTGCCCGTAACACTATGTCATTTGCTTGTCTAGTTCTGTATCTGTTTTTTAATTGTGATTGTTTTGTGAGAGTTATTTGTGTGTGTAAGTTTTTGTTTAAAATTTTATATACAAGTATGCAGGTGTTATACCTAAATATCTGTGAAATATTCATGAGCTTCGTGTCATTGTAAAGTTTCGTGGCATCAAGGTAGAGAACCATTGTATCATCTCCCGTTACAATGGACGCATGCAATTGAAGCACGTATGTACTCGTGAACTACGTCTGTGACGACTAGAGGTCTTTCACTTTCCGCTAGTACTAATTGGGTTTTTCTCAAATAAGTTTAAACATGTCAAGCCGAGATTTTTTGGACTGAAACAAGTCCATAATATTTTAACTAAAGTTTCGCAGGCCTGTATAACATTATTCACGGCATCAACACCGCTCCGCTAACAGTGTGACCAACTCCTTATAGAGCTATTGTGTTTCGTTGTCGTAGGTAAATAACGTAATTGAATATGCTATCGCTGTTTATTTTCATGTTGCAGTTGAGGCAGACTGCATTTTCGTTTATAAAAGTTTTCCAGAGTGTTCATATTTTTATCTTTCTTTGTTTATTCGAACACGCATCACACAATCACACATACTGATCACGCACGCCGCGCATTCTTCTCCTTATCCTTTCATTAAAAGTTAAACGAGGGCACATTTTCATCGTTGGTGTAGAAATTATTATTAAACCAGTTACCTATCGATACGTACGCACGGCCACACATCAAGCTATACATTTCCAGTATAAGCTGACATCTCATTGTACGAAAAGCCTATACAATGCGAAGTCAGCCTCAGCTAAACCTGGAAAATTATAGCTTGACCTGTAGTCGTGTGTTCAAAAGATACCTAAGTGCCACGGCAGAAAATTTCCAATTGCTTATCAAAATATATTCGAAGTATACTAATGACCATACCTATTATAATAAGATATTTTTAAAGATATATTGTCATTTACCTACGTAAACACCTACATCAATTATTTACCAGTCGTCATTATTTGATAAATCCACCTACCTACTTATACAGGATTTTTTTTTAACCAGTGCGCAAATTTTTTTTGTGGTTCAGTATCAGTAATAGAACACATTTCAACTATTTTTACAATACTTTAAAAAAAAAATTCCGACCTAAAATCAGTAAACTGTGGACACCCTAAATATTTCGTAATATGATATTGACAATAGGAATAGGTCAGTAACCGCGCGCGCGCGCGCGCGTATGTACTTCGAACTTCTTAGAATTTTGACCGATCCAACAGCTGGTAGGTAGTTGTACCTACGCTCGGTCGTTCACCTTCGCCGCCGCGCCGGCGGCGCTGCGCGCATGTTACCATAAAAACTAGTTTGAAAATAAAAATTGCATGGTTATTATAACTCGTTTAAGTTTCATTGATTAAAATTTGCGCACTGGTTAAAAACTTATCCTGTATAAAAACTTACATTTACACCGTCTGCCGTACTACCTACTTTGTATATTATATATAAAATAAAATACATAATAATATACAGGGTCAAATTATATTAGTTAGCAATGCTTTACCCACGTGTTGAGTGTCGATATCGAAAACAAATGATATAAAAATTAAAAAAAAAAAAACAATGACACTGAGTTGTATATGGCAAAGAAGCAACTTTTATGTTATGGTTCTATACGTGTGAGTATGAGTATGAGTTATAAGATTAAGAGTATGAGTTGATGAACATTTTTTTTCGTATTTTTTGCTGTTCTATTAGTTTTCGATATCAATACGCAGCACGTGGGTAAAGTATTGCCGGCTAATTAATTACTAAGGAGGAATGGGTGCGTAATTTTCCCTAACAAGTAACGTCGTTGTATACAGCATGTTGTTGGTACAATTATAAGAAGAATAACTCTTTTTTTTTAAACACATCATTAACATTATGCCTTGTTTCCGCGAAAGGTTGGGCAGAGGTGTACCTGTAGTAGACACACATTTCGCCAGTTATGTTGTAGTCCCGCGTAAATCATCCTATAATTTTCCCACTGCTGGGACACAGGCCTCCTCTGGATGCGAGGGAGCGGGCCGTAATCCACTAAGTGGTCCCAGTGCGGGTAGTCGTAGGTGACTAGATGTCTCATGTCTTCGATTTTTTGGTTCTAGGATTTAGCGGTTTCCTCACGATGTGTCCCTTCACCGTTTGAGAAAAGTGGTGATTTAATAATTTACACAAAGTAAAGCGCATGTCTGGGTTCGAACCTATCACCTACAATTCGTAAGTCGCGGCGTTACCACTGCTGTAATATAAAATATAAATAATCATACGTATGAAGTTGTGACCTTTTGACTTTTTTAGGGTTCCGCACCTCAAAAGGAAAAAGCGGAACCCTTATAGGATCACTTTGTTGTCCGTCCGTCCGTCTGTCAAGACCCTTTTTCTCAGGAACGCGTTGAGGTATCAAGCTGATTTATATCTAATACTCAAGTGTACTGTCCCTAAGAGCTGTGAAAAAATCAAACTTCTAAGCTAATGCAATCAAAAGATATAGCCGTTTATGCCGTAAATTTCAGCAAATTTTTGAAACTCGCAAGGGAATCAAAACCTAAAGGGTACTTCCAGTCAATCTAGAACTTTGAAATTTGGTACGAAGCAACGTCTTATAGCACAGATAAAGGAAAAATTGCGAAAACCGTAAATTTTTAATTACATCATGCAATAAAAATATTTTTTTAAATTTTAAACCTACAGGTTTGTACGGAACCCTCGGTGCGCGAGTCCGACTTGCACTTGGCCGGTTTTTTTCAGTTTATTGTAGGTACTTTCTAGAATTCAGAGGAAAATAATTTCGTCAACAATTAGCTAGAATATCATTGTAAGAAAGAAATTTTGAATTGAAGGTCATTTTATACCTTATATTGTCAATCGATATTGACCCCGTCTTTAAGAAGCGAAACTCAAAAGTTCGTTAGACTTAATTAAGTTCGGAAAATAACATTTCTTTTTATCTAGGTAAACAAAAGTGGATGTGGCATTAATTGATAAAGTCAACATTTTAATTTATATAAAGTAAATTGATAAATTCATGGCAAAGGTCGTCCTATTTTTAAAGAGGTCTGCCAAACAAAAGAACTCGTTATTGGCGGTTTTTCGCGTTTACTATCTGAGACAATCCGATAATTTAATGGATACACAAATACGGCTTGCGAAAAGTCATGATTTCTGTATGTACAACATTACATTAGAGACTTATTTCAAAACAATTATCAGTAGCGTTCGTCTGATCCGAGGGCAATGTCCCTCTCTGAAACGTATGAAACATGCCATTTTAATATAATCTCCTTTGTCATTCATTCATGCATGTGGCTATTTACACTGTTTATATGTATGTAAACATTATTTTATTCAATGTTACTCCAATAAAACAATTTACCCTATGAAAGCAATGCTATTAATTAGATAGATACCTTGATAGCTTTATCAGGGGCTGCCTATACCTAGATGTAAGTACAATCAATTAAGTCGTGTCTGTCGTGGACTCAACATAATATTAGTAGATTATTAACCAAGGGGATAAAGCAGTGTCTTCTGTCGCGGGTGAAGATTTAAATCACGAGCGTAACGAAGGACTCGAGGTTTACTCCCGAGCGTAGCGAGGGTGTTAAAAACTTAAATCACGAGCGAAGCGAGGGATTTAAGACGAGTCCTGAGTGTAGCGAGGGATTTAAGTTCACCCAAGACTCAGACAGCATACATCTTTTTGAAAAAGGAATACGCATTTATTATGCAGTTATGATTATTAAAAAAAATTACGAAAACCGACGAGGCCGTATGAGCTTGATGCCTTTGCTTTTCCGACAAAAAAATATTAGTCTAGGAATTTGCCGCGTTTTTGTTTTCTTCAAATACATAAACGTTAAGTTTATTTTAATTTATTTTTAATTGTCATTATTTTTAACCGACTTCAAAAAAAGGAGGAGGTTATATGTTCGACTGTATGTATTTTTTTTTTTTTTTTTTTTTTTATGTATGTTCACCGATTTCTCCGCCAATTGTCAACCGATTTTGAAAATTCTTTTTTTATTCGTAAGGGTATACTCCTGAGGTGGTCCCATATTAATTTTGTGAAGATTTGATGTATACTTTGGGAGATAAACGAAGGAACTCCTCAAAAACAAACAGTACACGTAATGTGATTTGGATATTGTACTAAAGATCAAAAATAATTGCTGGTTCTATCTATCCATCCGTGGTGAACTAATTATAGTCTTCGAAGATATCGCATGGAACTCCTCATCGGTGAACAGTACATATAGGAACTTACAGTGAAAGGTTAGAAGGTTAGGGGATAATTCTTTGAATATTATAGGCACGTTTAGACCGTTACTTGTATTCTTATATTCCGTTGAGCTGATGATGGAAGGTACAACTCCTTATCGATCAGGAGTTAGAAGATATCTTGTCCTAGATAGACATACTCGTTGACATCGAGAATTGATTCCTCAGCAGACACTAGAGTGGGCTCTTACCCACTCTACTGTCTGCTTAATAAAAAAAAAAAGCAGCCTTAATCATTTTGGCCTGGCCATGGTTGGTTTTTTTTTTTATGTATGTTCGGGCATAACTCCGTCATATATAGATGGATTTGCAAAATTCTTTTTTTGTTCGAAAGGGGTTTATTCCGAAATGGTCCCATATAATTTTCATATAGATCTGATGATGAGTTCGGGAGACAGACACCGGAACTCTTTAAAAAAAACTTTTTTACAAAAAAAAACAACCGACTTCCTTAAAAACACTACAAAGTGAAAAATAACTTTAATTTCGGTAGTCGGTGTCTTAGGATCTGTATTTATGGTTTTTTTGCCACCGACTTCCGAAATTAAAGTTATTTTTCACTTTGTAGTGTTTTTAAGGAAGTCGGTTGTTTTTTTTTGTAAAAAAGTTTTTATTTTTAAATTTTTAGTTGTGGTATCCACCCCGCACTAATTCCAAACAAACAATGCATATTTATGCGATAGCAGAAATCGCGGTTGATTTCCTGTCATTTTTTAAAGAGTTCCGGTGTCTGTCTCCCGAACTCATCATCAGATCTATATGAGAATTATATGGGACCATTTCGGAATAAACCCCTTTCGAACAAAAAAAGAATTTTGCAAATCCGTCTATATATGACGGAGTTATGGCCGAACATACATAAAAAAAAAAAAAAAAAAAAAAAAAAACATATAAACATCCGAATTGAAAACCTCCTCCTTTTTGAAGTCGGTTAAAAATGACAGGAAATCAACCGCGAGTTCTGCTATCGCATAAATATGCATTGTTTGTTTGGAATTAGTGCAGGGTGAATACCACAACTAAAAATTTAAAAATAAAAACTTTTTTACAAAAAAAAAACAACCGACTTCCTTAAAAACACTACAAAGTGAAAAATAACTTTAATTTCGGAAGTCGGTGGCAAAAATACCATAAATACAGATCCTAAGACACCGACTACCGAAATTAAAGTTATTTTTCACTTTGTAGTGTTTTTAAGGAAGTCGGTTGTTTTTTTTTTGTAAAAAAGTTTTTATTAATAAATGCTTATCTCATATTATTATTGTTTTAATTTTTTCGCAAATGGTACGAAAAGTAGAGTATTTTCCTCGGTGATAAAGCTGTCTTAGTCTTGGGTGAACTTAAATCCCTCGCTACACTCAGGACTCGTCTTAAATCCCTCGCTTCGCTCGTGATTTAAGTTTTTAACACCCTCGCTACGCTCGAGATAATCCTCGAGTCCTTCGTTACGCTCGCGATTTAAATTGTCACCCGCGACAGAAGACACTGCTTTATCCCCTTGGTTATTAATCTACTATTACGAAGCACTTACATAATAATTATAAATATAGGCAATGTTATTGCTTGCTACCTTCCTTCAGCAATAACAAAGACAGGATAATAAAAATTGCATGTACCAGGCACCTATGTGGTACCTATATATGTATCCTGTTCAGCCTGAATCATATTGACAGATGGGACGTTGAACTGGTAAACCTTTGTGCAATTGTTTTGTGAAATGTCACTTGAAATGTATTTGATAAAAATACGGCGCGGCGGCGGCGGCGGCGGCGGTGCGACGTACTATAGAATAAAACAAGCGTGCTTTGCGTAGCAGCAATGTAGGCTCCGTCGCGCGTCGTAGCTTCAACGTAGACCCCGTCGTAGATGCAGCTTAGGCTCGGCGGCGGCGTAGCAACAGCGCAGCGTATGGTCCGCGTCGTAGACCCAGCGTATGCTTCACCTTGTTAACAAAGCGTAGTAACAGCGTAGTACCGCCGCGTGGACCTAGCGTTGGGACAAAGTAGGTGCTGTGTGGTGCCGGACGTAAAGGTACCTTGTGATGCCGGACGTAAAGAATAACACCACCCCATTTCTTCCCGTGGGTGTCGTAAAAGGCGACTAAGGGACTTACTAGAGAATAGGCAGCAGCGTTCTCTATGCATTTTACCACCATACTGCGATCGCCAACCCACCTGCCAAGCGTGGCGATTATGGCAAAGCCCCCCAAATTGGGGGAGGCCTAAATCCAGCAGTGGACGTCTTACAGCTGAAATGATGAGGTGCGACGCGACGTAGAGACGCAGTGTAGCAGAAGCGTAGGCTCCGCGCTCCACGTCCAGATCCAGAACCAGCGTAGGTTTAATCTAGAAGCAGTGTAGACTGCGTGATAGCCGCGCAAATGCTTCCAAATCAGCGTTTACAGCTCATAACTTATGGCTGAAGGTTTTAATTAATGTTTTGTCGAGTGATTTTAGATCGTGGTTTAAACATACTACCGCCATGCGATGTCACGATACACTGTAGGTACTCGTATGTACCCACCACCCCTACCTACCATAAATATAATACAACTGTGCTGCAACTGTACTGTGTGTGTGTAACCTTCAGGGAATACGGGCGTTACCTTTGTAATATCTTGTTATGTTAGGTATAGGTACCTTATTCAAAATTGCGTATAATTCACTAATTGTACGTCAGTACGTACAACGCTTATTACGGGATTAATTGTATAACCTGACCTGTGACCTGTCTGTATCGGACACGTTCGAGTAGGTACACTTTCGGCGCTTTATTACAGTTATTATAGCAGAGAGCTTCTTTTTAAAACTAGTCAAAAATGTATAATCGGAAAATCCAGGCTAGGATATCCGTTTGGTTACCCTACCCTTTTCGTTTTTACCTATAGTTAGGTAAAAGTGATTTCTTTTTGGCGATTTTGTGACAAATACGCACAAAGTGGTCGAGGCGGGGTTGATAAACTTAATTGTTTTGAGGTATTCATGAAGTTTCTGAACTTTAGATTTTCTATGTAGAAAAATCTGAATCTGTTCTAGTAAACTTTTTGGATGGTACACATATGGTCCATATAGTAAAACTTATTTTGGAATTAATATTTATAACCTTATATGCACTTAATATTTTTGTAACTAGCAGTTTCATTGTGGACATGTCTATGACACATGACATGTGACGTGGATCACGGTAAATAAATTCGAAATTTGGTTAGCAATACCCATTTAACAAATGCTTTTTATAGTATTATTGTTAATTATTTTTCCTGTTGCCAGGGTTTGACACAAATGTGAATATAGATGTTTAGTGAGAATGGCCACAACCATGTGGCCATTGCCACTTCAATGACCATTAGCTAGGTACTTAAACCTGATCCTTTCGATGTAGTACGTTTCAAGCTATCATTGTGACCTTGATTCCTACTACTGCTACTACATGATAGGCCAAACAACTACATTGACCTTTGTACCTGAACTTGTTCAGCATCCGTTCTGGATGTTTGTGATTTACAACCGACAGCTATCCTATCAGTTAGTATTATAATTTATGATTCACGGCTTCCTGTGAGCCTGTAACAATACATTGTCGGCATTGATGGCATTGATTGCATGGAAGATGCCAAATTAGTTATATCATGTATGTAGGTAACTATTTAATTAAAATAGAATCAGAAATTAATTTTCACACTAGACGAGACTAAGACCTATCTTGCAACAAGCCGCCAGAAGGAGTTTAAGGGCGTTGCCAAATAATTTTGAACTGAATTTTACAAGTTCACTAAGGTATGATAATTAAAACACAGACTTGATTGCAAATAATAATTTAATAAGCAGTAGTACACATTATAATATCACAATTAAAATGGCTGGCTTAGAGAGCCAGCGGGAGGTCGGTCGTCAGGCGTTGGTGTCGTCTACCGACGCTGTTGAGGGTTAGTATCCCTAGATGAAAACTCAAGTGGTGTGTTCAACACTTTCACACGGTCCTATCTCTTGCGGCGGCGCGTCCGGGACTGCTGTGACGAGCGCGAGCTCCACTCCAGGCTCAGATCACTCGAGGACGGCGGCGTCTCCGGGAACTGCGCGTGCGACGTCCATCGACACGAGTCACACGCAGATTTCGGCGTCTCTGGTGGTACTTTTCCCGGCTTTCCATTTGGACTGTATGACTCCAAAATATGCTTGTAGGCGCACTCCGAAGGCTCAGGGCATCTACCCCGAGCAGCACTCAAACGGGCACGCACGCAGGCAGTGCAATAACCACAACTATCTTCGCTAAGAGCACCGCGAACCATTTTGAATAATGTGTGAATAAGGTGACGCACTTTGAGGACTGAAGCCGGTTGTCAGTGAGCGATGATATTTATGCGCACGCCGGGCGTCGCGCACGCGCCTCGCCGATAACCCCGGCTCCGGCGCCAGCGCTGGCGACCGCAGTAACTACTAACTGAGGCACTGTCAGAAAAAAATCCCTTTAATTTATAGTGAGTATTATATTACAATGAACGTAATCAACAACAGTAACGATTGGTCAGTGGGTACCTACCTACGTATCAATGCTGTTCCTCTGTTGGAACATTAAATATTAAATAACCTAAGGAAACACTTGTGTAGATTTCAATAATTGTAGTGACTTAGGTACCCTACCTACTACGAATTCCTAAGCCCACATTATTATTTGAAGACAATTAATGAACTAGGTAGGAATGTTAAATTGGCCAGTTAGCTAATGATACCGGCAAGGTCTTTCGCCAATTTCAAAGGCCAAGCGAGGCTTCAAGTGATCATCATAAAGTTGCGTGTTCAGAATTAGGATATATTTATATATATATGAATATAGGATATAAATCAATCAGAGGCGGCATGCGCTCTAACTTTAAGGTATCTAATTGTAGGACAATACAATTCTTAGCAATATTTAACATTAGAAATCATGACATAATAACAAGATTTAATAAATACCTCATCATCATCATTTAATCCAAAATACGCCCACTGCTGAACATAGGCGTCCCCCCCAATTTGGAGGATTTGCCATAATCGCCACGCTTGGCAGGCGGGTTGGCGATCGCAGTATGATGGTAAAATGCATAGAGAACGCTGCTGTCCATTCTCTAGTAAGTCCTTTAGTCGCCTCTTACGACACCCACAGGAAGAAATGGATGGTGCTATTCTTTAGATCTGGTACTACACGGAACAATAAATATCTACATATCGTAAAATACGAAAGAAGTAATTCTACCCAACTGTTTCAGTTCACCGTAGGGATGCCCGATCTAAATCGATCTTGCCGAAGAAGGATTTAAAATTTTCAAAATTAATCATTTGGACCGACGCGGACGCACTGGATCTAGCCTATAACGGCTATCTGTCAAAGTATTTCCAACTAGAGAATACAGACGTTGTGTCGGGAATGCTAACGGCTTGACGGGCCTGTTAGTCTAGTGGTTAGTGACCCTGACTGCTAAGAATGAGGTCGTGGGTTCGATTCCCACCCAGGACAAATCTTTGTGTGATGAGCACGATCATTTGTTCTGTCTCTGGGTGTAGTTTATCTATAATATGTATGTATTTAGAAATATATAAGTATGTTTATCAGTTGTCTGGTCACCATAGTACAGGCTCTGCCTAGTTTGGGATCAGATAACGTTGTGTTGGTTGTCCTAAGATATATATATTATATATATATTAACATACCCGACAAGTTGTAGTTGGTACGCGTACGGTACGGCGGCGTTGTTAATGTTTTAGTTGATACGATTCACTGTATGAATCGCCTATTACGGCTATCTGTCATGACGGCATCCGTGGTGTACTTTGTAATAGATCTATTAAGTAGCTTAAGTTAAAATAAATAATTCTGTATGCATATTGTGCTTTTCATTTTTATTATAAAATTACGATACGATCTTTTGAGATCGAGTAAGAAATTACGATCCATTACTATCCAGAAGATCGATTCAAAGCAAAGAATCGGGCATCCCTAGTTCACCGTGATTATAGATAGGTAAGTACTGTAGATGCTCTGACGAATGAAGCGTGTTCGTGTCACACTAGTAGTAAATTATCTTGTAATAAGTACCTAGTACGTACCTATACAATAATCAAGAGATGTAATATTTTACGAGTTATTGCTGCACATCGATACAAAGGAGTAGATAACCAAGTATCTAGTATCATAGGCCGACGTAGAAGACCTCTGTACCTACCTACTTACAGATAGGTTTTATGAGAAAAGTAACTATGGAGTCGAACCATTATTGTAAACACATTTTCTTTGAATTTTAAATTAGGTAAATGAAAATAAACCCTAACAATATTTAGAGACTGTCTTGTTGCTCTAGTGGTCGCAAGCGCTATTGCTGAGTTTGTGAGGTGCTGGGTTCGATTCCCCGGTCGCTCAGTAGGTATTATTGTTTTTTTTTTTTAAATCTGGAATTTCTAAGTAGCAATCTGTCTGCATTAGGTATTGCCCGGTGGTTAATAAACATACCTGGCGAAATGTATATGTAGGTAGATACTATAGATAGGTACACCTCTGCCCAACCCTTCGAGGAAACAAGGTATCTATGATTTATGTTAAGTAATATTTATAAAGCTAAGCGGTCATTATAATTTCTTCTTTACTAAAAAAGGAAAGCGCGAACTCGAAAATTGGAGCATCCCGACTGTGATACTTAGTTAAGCTGTCGTTGGCTGTCATTGTGATTTGGTTGCTAAAATTAGCATATCAGTAGCCTTAGGTACAAAATTAGGTACGTTTGTAGACATATTCTAGATAAAGGCAGCTGCTCCACATCCCTACCGGTTTTTACCAGTCTGAGAGACTCGTTAGTGATCGTATTGCATTGATGCGCTTTGTAAATAACTTATCTCTCATACCAATAAATTGGGTGACGTAGGATCTATGTATTCTAATTCAAGCATAAGAAGGACATAATTAACTAACACACACACACACAAACAAGTTTATTTGAAATACCGAATCATTTTGCAAGAATCTCAAACAAAAGAAGGGAACAAAGTATTGTCGCGTGTACGAACTAATCGAGAAGTGCATTCTGGAATCATCTGGACGTAGCTCTCTCTTATCTGTCGGGCAACATGGTGTAAACAACTCTGCTATTTATAAACTGCTGCAAATAACTTGAGCACTTTGTGACCCATCGGGCCAATCGGGACTTTTCAAAGCTCTACTCTAGAGGTCGGAGATGCCACACGCATCGCTCCTTCATCAGCACTGATAAATTAAATACGTAGATCTATGTAGGTGCCGACATATCTATCAATACCATACTAGACGAGATCAAAGTTTTATTTAGACGAATAAACAAATATTACGCGCTTCGTCTAAACAAAGGGCACAACAGTTCGATTTGTAATCGAGTCATTCATTGACTGACCGCCCTTCAAGATTCGAGATGATGAAACTGCCGTATCTAGTTGCGAGCGGATAATAACCTAGGATATTTATTACTGCATGAGTAACACGATAACATTCTTGCAAACACCCTTTGAAATGATGTAATAGGAATAGATTCTTAGCCATTCAATTTTAAATAAAAAACATAAATATTTTCATCACGCATATATTTAATTTTGTTTTAAACAAGATCAAGATCCCATATGACGATGTTTATAATTAAAAATTACAACATTTACAGAATTTATTAAAGATATTTTAATTTAGCTAAGTTTTTTTTACATTGTTTTGTTTTTTATCTGGGTCACAAAGTAAATACATAAGCAAGATTGAAATGAGCGTGCCCGCGAACTCAGGTATATTTCATATCACCATTTTTATAAGAAAGCATAATAATTTACGATTGTTCACGTCATAGGATTTTTTCTATTACAAAACTTCGCCACAAATAGGTACCTACATATAAAAATCTATCTTTCAGAATACGATTAATCGAACTCGCAAAACGGGGGAATCTTGGCACGTCTGAGTCCTCATTATAATTTAGAAAAAGTAAAGATAAGGGGTCATTTACTTCGAAGTTTGTTCAGAGTGTAATGTACATTTATGTTTTAAGGTCACTTTAGTATGACAAGAACATGTTGAAGGCATGACAAGTGAAATAAAGTAGGCGCCTATGGCCTATCAAGGAAAGAGAAGTCACATGAACTTGGCTTTACAGACAAGTATAAGACAGTAGGTAAATGTTGCCGAGATATTTACAACATATTTTTGGATGCTGGTAAATTGCTTATATTTCTAAGGGTAACAAGTAACAAATACCTAAATAAATACTCATAAGAAGCCATTAACTGTTAAAGGGCGATTATGTCAGGGACAAATTCAGATAGGTTCCATTCTTTTTACCTGACTGTTTAAGGATCAATCTGAAGAAAACAGTTACGTACTAACTGGACAGAAACCGATAACTTTCCAAATTAGTTATAGCGTTTAATCCAATCACAAGTAATTACCATTGCCGTGAACCAACACAGGTCACTATACAGCACCGATAGTACAGAATACCAGAGAGGATATAAAGTAAAAGATAGTGGCAAAAAACTACCAGAAAGATACATTAAACCCAGTTATACACGGAGAGCGATACCTTTCAACAAAACAACGAACCTACAAGCAGATAATAGCAGTCTGCCTACTCTCATCCCTAGGTTCAGACTAGACAAAAGTAGTCCGCAGTTTTTTGTGACATTAAATAATAAACCAGTGATTTAAAGTGCAAACGAGCTTGCGCCTTCGACGACCCGTTTGATCAGCATCGATGTTCGTGCAAGTTTAAACTTTATCACATTGTGATAGTCACAGGTGATAGTGTATTATTTCATTTCGTCAAATAATTTCAGCGGTCTTCTTCGGGTCTATGTATATGAAAAATTCACAGTTTTGACTAAACTTAGCGAAGAAACCGTCGTAAACGAATGTAGACACTATTCATGTAGCATGATCGTTCATATTCGACTGAAACGCTAAGCGAATGTGATAGTTATGCGGATTTGACCATTTTTGCTAGAAGAATAAGGTTCATATATATCGTATGGAGCACGGACTTAGTAAAATTCAGTGGGATCTATATATGAATCTTGCCCTCGGTTCCATACAAAAAGAAATTAGTATTAGTTCACAAGAGCGGCAGGATTAGCAATTTTGTAGAACAATAGAGTAAGGAACTTATTTTGCTTTTGATTACCGAATTCTATAAAAAAAAATCAGATGATTTCAGTAAGTGTGAGATAATAGGAACATCATATTTTAACTTAATAAGGTGTAATTGAAATGCCAATTGAATTGAATTTCCATATTATACAATTGTATCGCCTTGCTTGTCGTAGCGTCGCAACGCGTTTAGTGGGCGCCAAGGCTTAATCTACAAAATTAAGAACTGAAATGGGGCTATTATGTTTATATAAACTGCTTGTTACCAAGTAATTAATTACATAAAAAACATGAAATTTAAGACAAATTTGTTATTTTACAGATATTGTTATCTACATACGTGATAAAGCAATAACTTTGTTCTCAGACAGACAAAACAGGAATAGGTACTGCTTGCCAACAGATAAATTGGTTTGAGTTCTTCGAAAAACAATTTTAATTTTAGCAACATGAGTAAAAATAACTAAATTATCAAATGTTACGTAATGATGTGTATTGTTCAGTGCTAATTAGCCATAGTCATAGTTCGTGCACTTAGTGCGCCTGAATGTTTCAATTTCTAATAAAACTGTTATTTGGACATAATTTGATTTTATTTTTACAATAACAACCATCAAGTTTGACTTCAGGTAATTCACTATGATATACAACAACTATACAAATCCGAACATTTTACTTGATGGCATTTTCGTCATTAACAATAACCATACACCTAATTATAAAACAAAAATTCAAATAATGGAATAACTACCATGTATTACACTCATGAATTAACTAACATTATTATTAAATAGTTTACAAGTATAGGAAACATAGTAGAGACAATATATATTATTATCTATCATTCATTACAATTATTGATGTTTAATTCAGTTCCTTCATTAGAACACAAACTGTGACAGAGGTTATCGAAAGTATCACTTTTACAAAGAACACTCAGGGATTTGAGATAGTGGCAGTACGGATGGTTCCTCTTCATGCTGCTGCCATCCTTGGACTTCTCAAACCTGCATATAGTGCGACAGGAGGGCCAGTAGTCCAGTGCTAGAGCTCTTCTGTCCAATCCTGCGAACGTATTCAAATAGCTGGTTAAGGTGTGGTGCCGCGATACCACCCTGTCTCTTTGTCTGAAACAAAAAATATTATATGAACAGTCATTACAAATTAACTTTACATTTTACAACAAAATTATGTTTCTAATATTCAATACGTAAAATGCAGAGATGACGAAATCTTGATCCTTCGATAACATAGATACACGTTCGGGGCCTAGTCTCTTAATAAGTTCCTCACTCAGCCGTAAGTTTGGTATTTTTCTCAGAAGGACTTATAACTCTCCTTGGAAGTATATACTAAACGATTGCGTGAGGGATTGTCCGAGCGCAGGGTCGCGCTGCGCCCACGTCGACCTCTCACACACAACACACGCCCGCAGCGATGGAGTTTCAGTACATAGTACGACTACACAGATAAGACTTCTTCCAATTTGTTTAAGCAAATTGCAAATTAATCTTTGAAATGACTGTAGATTATTTTTAACAGACTTTCTAAAAACGGAGAAGATTGTCAATTATATCACGGGTCCCGGGACTTCTCGTCTCTAAAAGACCCGGGACTTTTTGTAAATTTAGTTGCGTCGGATCCCTACAATTTTAGTTTGTATTTTTGTATTACTATCATTTTATTTTCAAAAGGTCATCATAAACTTAATAGCTTCCCGCACTGTCATTGATAGCGCCATCTATTAGCATAACGAATAACTACTTGTTATCTAAGTCAAATGGAAAAGGCAATCAAACAAAGAAATGTACCCGAAATTCTTGCAAAAAAAACAAGAGGAACATTAAAGGAATTCTAATTGTTTGAAGCAACCAAAACGTACTGAAAATATGGAACTACTATATATGGCTTTAAACACAATAAATTAATATATCTGGGCCAAGTTATTCTACCGACCACCTTCAAACACTAAACCTGACCCTTAAAAAATACACAGAATTTAATAAACCATTGTATCTGGCTTTCGTAGATTACAAGAAGGCATTCGATAGTGTTAAGCACTCAGTCATATTCACATCCCTAGAACTCCAGGAAATTGAAGTACAATACATCGATGTCTTAAAAAGCATTTACAACAATAGTTTCGCAAACATTAAATTAAATACAGCTGGACCCTCATTTAAAATAAAAAAGGTGTTAAGCAGGGTGACCCGCTCTCTCCCAAATTGTTTACAAGCACACTTGAGGAGATATTTAAGTCACTAGCAGCCTCATGGAACACCAAGGGCATAGACGTCGGGAAAAGGCGGCTGACAAACCACCGTTTTCCCGACGATATAGTTCTTTTTGCCCCCACGGCTCAAGAACTCCAGACCATGCTCCAAGAGCTGAGCACGGCTAGCTTTAGGGTGGGACTTGCGATGAATCGGTCTGAAACTAAAATTATGACTAACAGCATTAAGCGTAGAGTTGAAGTGGATGGGCAGGAGATACAATATGTCGATGAGTATCTCTACCTGGGCCAGTTAGTTTCTTTCGAAAAAAAGGCAGGAAAGAGAAATAAATCGCCGAATCGAAATCGCCTGGAGATGCTACTGAAGACGCTAATGAAGGGTGATCTGCCGATCTCCCTGAAGCGCAATCTTATCGACATTTGTCGATAAGATTGCGCTTTATGTTAATTAATGTAATTGGTATTGTACCGTGTTAATTAACTATAAATAATAAACAAATAAATGTGTATCCTGCCCGTCTTAACCTACGGTGCTCAGACCTCGTCGCTCACCGAGTCTCAAAAGTTCCGCCTTGAAGTTTGTCAAAGAGCGATGGAACGCAGTATTCTGGGTGTAAAAAGACAGGACAGAGTTCGGAACACCACACGGGGTTTCAAAACGGGTATAAAAGACGTAGGCAAAAAGGCTGCCAGGCTCAAATGGGACTGGGCGGATCACATTAGCCGTATGCAAGATGACCGCTGGGCAAAGGTCTGCACAATATGGGTGCCTGAAGATGGACGCCGCCACCGCGGTCGGCCCAGAAAGCGGTGGCGAGACGACCTAGATGCGTACCGCGAGGACGGGTTTTAGATGGCACGGGACCAGAGTTTCTGGAAGAAGTTGGGGGATGCCTTTGCCCAACAATGGGACTGTATAGGCTAAATAAAAAAATAAATTTAAAAAACTGACCCAAAAGTCTCAAAGTCCCAGTGCAACCCGGGACTTCCAAACTTGAGTTTATCATGGGCTCTGTCGTGATCCGAGTTCTTGAGAGTGCCGAGACTTTGCAAACCCTATTCTTAACTCTTCTGATTTTTTTTTAATGTATGTGGAGCGATAATTCTTTACCAAGTTGACTGATTTCCATAAATACTACCTACCGAACATCTACTTGCGTTAGCAATTACTTACCAGAATACTGATCGTAAACGTCACCACATAGAAGTGATGATGCAAAAAAACATGAACTTATAGACTATACAGAGTGAAAACAAAAAAAATAATAAATACCTGTGTAAAGTCATTCCTGGAAAACTTATATCCGCTTTTCTACCACACCTTAGTACATCTTGTGCTATCTCAATGGAACTAGTCACCATTGTTTGACAAATCTCACTAGTGACTTCGTATTCCTTACGATAATAGTCCAAGTTTTCTTTTTCTGATACACTGTGCTCTTCAGGATAACACCAAGGTTGTGATGTAATGTAAGATTTTGCATCTGGGTTGATATGACTGAAATAATCTGACAGTGAAAACGCATCTGCTGCATTGGCCATAGCTTCCAGTTCAAGGCTAACTTTATGCTTTTTCTGATGAGGATTATGGATTTTTTTTTCTAAAATTTCACCAGTATTATTTACTGCAGTCAAAAGACTTGGCATACTCCACCAAATGTTAAATAACTGTAAAGGATATGTGAAGTTTAATAAATTCGAATGTTTACAAGCGAAATCCGTCCAAATAGTATTTGTATCCATATCAACATTATTATTAACTGATGCAATTGTTCTTCCTACAGAATCTTCATTTTCTGCCCAAGATGGGCATGAGCTTTCATCATCAATGTTGTTCTTATAAAAATCAATATTTTGTGAAGCTGTTTCATCCTCTAAGGTAACTCCATTGACATAACTTGGTATACAAAACTGTAAATAATTAATGGTTTTTCTAATATCTCCTTTAAAATAATTCAAGAATTTGGCTCCAACACCTGGCCAGCATATTCCACTGTCTGCTAGGCACATTATATCTAGCCATGTCCCAAGCATCCTCGGTAAAAGAGGGCACATCTTCAATAGTTTTCCATTTTGTAGAAATCTTTGCAAATGAGGACACACTAGGGATGATGTTATCAAGATAACAGGTCGTTTAGAACACTGTACCAGCTGCACAATAGCTGAAGAAAACCCATCATCCTGATCAAAAACAATATCAGCATCATCAATAAGTATAAGAGATGAATCTGTTCTTGTACTTTCTTGACTTAGAGTTGCACCACTTAAAACTTCAGTTTTACCTGATGTTTTATTCGATTTTTCACCATCAATTGACCTCTTTGGTCTTCCTCGCTTTTTATTCTTTTTCAACAAATCAGGTGCAGTTTTTTCTTGTGATTTCTGACTATTGTCTGAATTTCCTGTGCCTCTATTAACCTTATGGGATTGGGTAGCTTCCTGCAAGTCCTGTAACATTATTTTCCCTGTCCTTCTACTGCTAGCATTAACTTCAATTACCTTCATGGCTAAATCTGAAGCGACAGCATAAACACTTGCAGTTTTGCCACATCCAGTTGGGCCAGTCAATATTAGAAGATTATTCATGGTCTTCATACTCTCTCGACTATCTGATTCAGATTGATAGTAGTCTGATGAATCTGACTCAGGAAAAGATTTTGTTTTTGATTTCAATTCATTCTCAGTCCATGAAACCAACCATTTTCTTAATTCTTTTATAGTTTCAAAATTACCAATAATTTGATTGGTTGAACTAGCCTTGTATTTGTCAGTCCAATTTAATCTATCAGGGCTATCATTGATAACATCCACCACATCATTCATAATTTCAATACTGTTATCTACATCTACATAATTACAGTCTTTCAGTTCTCCCTTTCCTTTACCTTTTAAATGCCGATATGTCCTATAGACTGGAAACTTTGGATGTAATTGTTTCATATTCTGTAACATTGTCTGTGTGCTTTTCTTGTGTTTTGTGTCTATGTTAGAAAAACTCTTTTCTTGATTAAGAAATAATAAGTTTTGAAATGCATTCTTTTCATAAGTTAATGAACAGGTTTCATCAGTCACATTCATCATAGGTATATTGACAACCAGTTTACTTTCTTCAGAGTTCATATTGCTTTGTTGCACATGAACAACAACAGGAAAGCTATTGTCTGGCGTGAAGCAGTTTTTTTGCTGTTGTATTATTTTCTTTAGTTTCTCTGGAACTCCACTTTGTAGAAATTTCTGTTTAGCTTCTAAAGCAGCTTGATCTGACTGTTTAGATGCAAATATGGGAGCCAATTTGGCAGATTTCTTGGATGTCACTGGGCCCTTGAGAAGTTTCTCTTCTTTCTTTTCAGATTTAGTTTTCACTGGTTCATCCAGAGAATGATTTGATTTAATAAGAACAGGTTTTTCATCATTAACTGCCATATCAATGTGCTTTTTCTTTTTTGGAGTAAATATATGTAATTCTTCATCAGAGCTGGACAAGCATGCATCATCAATATATTTAACAGGTCTTTTCACTGACCTTTTTGGTCTGTTCTCATTATTAACTATTGCATTTGTATTCACAGAATCAGTTACTTTGACATCAACTTTAGTTTTTCGTTTCCGCTTCTGTCTCTCACTCTTGACTTCTGATTCTTTAACCTTGATATTATCTTTCAAAGGGACACTGTCCATCAATACTGGTTCCGGTATGTGTAAAACATTACCCTCTTCTCCCTTAGTTTTGATCTTTTCGTCAACAATAACTTTGTTATTTTCTTCAGTAGCATTGCTAGCTACTCCATTGGTACCATCTTTATCCATTTCCTTTAAATCACACGAGTCTAAAGTGCCTATTTTTAAACTTAACTTTTTCTTCTTGCCCCTTTTTCTGATTCTGGGTTGTAGCTTTACCTTTATAAGATTATCATTTTCAGAATTAGTAGGAGAACATTCAGTGTCTTTGTCTACTTTTTTAAAATAACAAAGCATGCTTTCCTTTTTCTTCAAAGATGGGGATAACTTGTTAAGAAATTCTTGGTCTTCATTAGGTATAAATCTTTTAACTGGACTTATACTGCTAGTAATATTGACAGGGTCTTCAATGGCATTAAATATATCAACTATTGTCAACGTCTGTTTCTTTGTTTTCTTATTTTTAACAACTTCTGCTTTCGCCTTTGGTAACAGTTCGGGACTATCATCTTTTTTTGATGCTGTTTCACTTATGTTTTCATTTTCTTTTACTGATTTAGCATCTTTTAAAATCATATTTTTTAATTTTTCTGCCCTTTTTTCCAATTGCTTTTTAATTATATTATCCTGGAATTCTTCTTTTTCTTTGTTTCTTATAGAACCCTTTGCTTCTGCCATTTTTTGTAGCAGTAAGTGCCTTTTAGCCTTATTATTTTTCCTTTCTACTACCTCTTCATTATCTGAGTTATCATTGCTTTTATCTTTACCTGGGGAGTTGCCTCCAAGACTCTTATTTCTAGAGTCCATTAACAGTTTAAAGGCATTTGTTTGTTTCTTTTCTTGACTATTGGTAGCTAAAGGAATGGTAATAGTTACATCTTGGATTTTCACATCTGCATTGGAATTCTTCAAGCTATCACTTATTTTAACAGATTCTTTTCTTCTTACCATTTTGAATAGGTAGTTACGAGGTGTCAAGTCTTCAAACTCGTTTATGTCACCTTCACATAAAATGGGTTGGTTGCGATTGTTTGGTGATTTTATAATTAGTGACGAAACGAGGATTTTCGATACATCTAAAATATCTTGATCCTCCTGGCCATCTTGTCTAAGTTTGTATTTCTTTAGTTTTCTTCTAAGCACTTGGTTACATCTGTGTCTGTAAGTATTTTCCTTGGACTTGAGGATCTGTCTTCGTTGACGATTCTTACAGAAATATGTTTCCGATTCAATTACTGAAATATCGTCGACCACAGTGATGGAATCAGTTGCTACCAAACTTGTCATTCCTTCCCTGGAAATTACAGAAAATCGCTTTAACATTTACAGTTAACGTGTGTTGTTAATCAGAAGATGTATCATAAACCATTTAGAGAAGTGCTGTAAGGTTAGGTTTACTAGTTTATATTGATTGGTTTGCACTATATTATCATAAAGTTTATATAATGGGTATTAAATGTAATAGATAAATATATTTCATTGAGTTAATAATAAAAATAGTTAAGAATACATACCGAAAATCAATTTCGCGGCATTATTGCACTTTGATATTGATTCTGTTGACAGCAGTTTTACTTTGACTTAGATATTTTGACAAGTTTGACATTTAGAAACAGTTTTATTTTCCAAAAAAAAAGAGCAATAGAACACTGCATTTTAGCCTACAAAGACCCAATATTATTTTCCTCTATGACCCAAGTGCTTTTAAACGGTATTCAGGCAGTGAAGACAAAAGAGTATGCTTTTGATGTTTTATTCCAAGTAAGGTTATTTTTGTTTCTATGTTTTTGTCATGTGTTAGACAATAATTACCGTTCACATGGTGTCAAACAGATTAAATAAAACAAAATTACAAGTCTTATCTCAGCTTTTATTTAAACTACGTTTTATCAACCAGAGAACATCATCTTATTAATTCCATTATTACAAGAAAACTACACGCTAGTGGGATTTTAGTAGCCCCAATAACAGGCTAACTCTTATAATATTCCGTTTATTAAGCGTCAACTAGGTGAAAAGATAAGGCCACCTTGCAACAGGCAGCAGCAGATGCATGTCAAGAAGCCCGTGGATTTTTGTGGTCCAGCCAGCTGCTAATGGGCGCCTAGCTTTAAGTAACCAGCACAATGTTATTGCATTACGATATCAAACACATTCATTCAATAAAGTTGAACTTAAGCAACGCATTTCGTGACTCAATTACAATCAGTTATTTAACAATTTATCACACATTTAGAGAATGGATTAATTGCTCCAAATGTGTGATAAATTCGTATCCTAACAATTTAAAGACGTAAGATTCACAATAGAGTAGATAGATTACTTTTCAGCACTCTCTTCTGATTTTGTTTGACGGCATTGACGGCGCTACAGGCAGACTGTCAGCATGGGGGGACACGCTGCAGGCTGCAGCAGATTAAATCTTATAGGGCGAGCGCGCACTGCCTTGCGGTGCGTTTATTCTACCGCACGGTAGAATAAACGCAGTCATGGGTCCGCGCACTGCGGTGGAAAAAACGCACGTTTTGTCATTCAAGTTACAACTGTGAAGCCCACACCACACGTCGTTATGGACTAATACAAGAGTCGCTATCTGCATATGTCTATACTAATATTATAAAGCTGAAGAGTTTGTTTATTTGAACGCACTAATCTCAAGAACTACTGAAAAATTAATTAATGTTTGGTAGCCCATTTATCGAGGAAGGCTTTAGACTATGTAACATCACGCTGCGGTCAATAGGAGCGGAGTATCAATGATAAATATTGCAAAAATGGAGGAAAGTTATTCCTTTTGAGAGCTGCGCTGCGTAAACAACGGTTACAGTAACGTAGCAATGATTTATGACGAAATTGTTCCTGTTGAAAAATTCTAGAAAAAAAATCATGATAACATTATGTCTATCTTTTAAGGTTGGCTCACTATAACGTTTTTAACTGTAATCAAATCATTAAGCTGACGAGGGGAGTCGGGGCTGCAAGAAATTTAATGCGGACAAAGTCGCGGGCAGAAGCTAGTCTTATAATAGTTTGTTAAGAATTTCTGGTCCTGAAATTCTGCGATTGACTCTCACACCGCCGCGCGCCGTGCCGCCGCCGTCACCGGACAAACGCTAAGTAACGACATATCTGTGTCGCAACCCAACAGCAACTGAGCGTGTCTCAGTGCGTTTATTTCACCGCAGTGCGCGGTACTTCTTAGAACTCTATGCGATACAAAAATTTGTGCGGTAGAATCACCGCAAATTTGCAGCGATGACTCTACCGCATGCGTTTATTTCACCGCAGTGCGCGCACTTCTATGACATTTCATACTTCACAAATTATGCGGTAACAAAACGCATGGCAGTGCGCGCTCGGCCATAATCACAGAGCATGCTTATAATGGGAACTCAGAGAATACTGATGCTGGATAGTTTACTAAAATACTTGTCAGTCTCGCTGTCATTTGTCTGTCATATGATTGTCACAAATGTCACATTGATTATGAAGTTTTCGCTACCTCACCCCTAATCCGACGTGCTACTGATTGCAGCGCAGTCTAAAATTGGAGAATTTCTTGAAATGGCATCGAAATCGAAAACTCTCGTTACTCCCCTTATTCGTCATGTTACGGTAAATATCTAACAATTTAATGATATCAGCCAGCTAGTTTAAATCGGTTTTAGTAAAATTTTTTGAACTGTCAAAGCCCTGTTATGTAAACCTTTTGACATTTTCCGTGATTATTTAATGGATTAAATAATTCTCAAACATGTGTTACTCGGCTTACAGACCAGGGGCTATGCCCAGGCTGCGCCTGCTCAAAGCAGTGAACCCAGGATCTCAAAGTCGGTCCTGCCCAACAAAATGTTTGTTGCTGCCTATGACAATGGGTCTCCGGTCACTCGAGTGACCGTAGCCTTCAAGTAAGTATATTTGATTTGAGAGTATCTTGAGAACTAAGCGCGGTCTTCAACCTATCACGTTAATTGTAGCATGCTAAACATTGGATAAGGTGGTGAGACTGCTATTTCAATATGTTCACTAAGAAGTAACTGCTACTGTCACCATCTTGGCAGATAATTCATAAAAGTAACTAATATAGTAACTATTAAGAAAGGGTAATATTTTCATAGTAGTTACTATATAAATTGCTTTCCATTTACCTAAGAGTGGTTTATTTTGTATTCAATCAAATCCATTACGTTCCAGATCATAAAATCGAATTAAATATTATACAATTCAAACACTGGTACATACATTTGGCAAATTTTAGTAATCACCAATAATGATGTATGTATTTATTTTAATACATCATTATTAATATCATTCGTCATCATTATTAATAATTTAATTGGGGTCTGCAATTTGGAGTTCCATAAATTACAACTAACATTATTTTTTCAGGGCTGGTTCACGTTATGAACCACTAACTGAGTTGGGTATCGCCCATGTGCTCCGATCTGCTGCTGGGCTCAGCACCAAACATTCTAACGGTTTCTTAATGGCACGTAAATTAGCCCAGATTGGTGCATCTGTTACTGCCTCTGGTGATCGGGAGTTTGTCTACTACACTCTTGAGGTAAACTTTTTTTGGTTTCATGTACCCCATTTGGATATTGGCCACATGCAAGATGACCGCTCGGCAAAGATCTCCACATAATGGGTGCCTGAAGATGGACGATGCCACCGCAGTCGGCTCTGAACGCAGTGGCGAGACCTAGATTCGTACCGCGACGGACGGTTTGCAGTGGCGCAGGACAAGAGTTCCTGGAAGAAAATGGGGGAGACCTTTGCCCAGTAGTGGGACAGTATAGGCTAAACAAGATCTATCTGACTAGTAGTTGGTCTGAAAAGCAGCTGACTGCGTTATGCCCCCTTATAGTACCTAGTCACACATGCCTGCTGTAGACCTTAACCACTAATAGCTATATTGATAAACATAAAATTGTATTTAAGAAATTGAAATGATTTTAGGATCTGATTTTATATAAACATTTGTGATCTCTTCCAGACTACACAAGACAATGCGAATGAAGCCATGGCTATTCTAAGCAACATGATCAGTTCCCAGGAGTTCAGACCTTGGGAGCTGACAGACAATGTGCCTCGCCTGCAGTTTGACATTGCTGCACTTCCTCCTCAGGTAACTTTCCAATTTCTTTTAACTTTGATACTAATGCATTGTTTTTATGCAAATCATGATTTTAAGCCTATTGCTGTTATGCAGTCTAATGGCGATATGTTGAAATGGCAGATTGACATTATTTCACAAACAAGCATGCTTATGTTTCTAAAATTTAAAATTTATAAAAGCTTCTTTCACAGTTTACAATGGTTTAATTGGAATTATATGTTTCACTGCTTCATCGTAGCCAGTCTGTTCAAGTAGTATCTTACTGTGTAAATATTAGTAGCCTTGAAAACGTTAAAAATCTACTAATAATCTCATCTCAGTGACTATCTATTTCAAAAACTATTTGACAAGTTTGTGAGGAAAATAAAAGAAAATGATATTATTGACAGACTGAGATTAAAACTTCCTCAAGCGTTTATTTGTCTGATGACAAATGGGTTAATAGAACCACCAATTGGATCCCATTAAACGCTCGACGACATCGCGGCAGGCCGAGACGTAGATGGCGGGACGAGCTTGTCGCCTACTGAAAGGACTGGCCAATATTAGCAAAAGACTGAATTCTGTTTAAAAGGGAGAGATAGGCCTTTGCCATGCAGTGGGACAATACAGGCTAGTTAGATAGATTAGAACAGTGAATGCTCTTATCAATACGAGAATTCACTCGAAAAGCCACTCTGTTCAATTCCTTATGTTATCTCCTGTCCACTTTTGAATCACACCCACATTACGCGAAATAAAAAAGCCAAATGTTATTATTCATCATAGGTCCGTGCAGTTGATCTGCTCCACAAGGCCGCTTACCGCCGCGGTTTGGGTAATTCTCTCTTCATCGCACCCAAGAGGATTGGCAAGATTTCTTCTGAGTCTCTGCAGCACTATGCCTGCAACTTGTTGTCTACACCTGGCTGCGTTGTTGCCGTCGTTGGAGATAGTCAGGTAATTTGAAAAAAAAAAGTATTTTCATGATTCGCCCTTTTGTAACTTAAATAAACAAAAACAAAAAAAACCTTAACAGCAGATTTTAAGAAAAAAACTGCCGGTAAGTTTTTTTGTTGTTGTTTTGATATCATACTATGCTTTTGTAGGCAGTCAAAAGAGGCACAAAGTACACACAGCTTCATCAACTAGGTACCAAGGCAAAAGACACGCAAGTTTTATTTTATTTTAAGTATTTCGACAAACTACAACATGGAAAAAACATTTATGTAATGTTAGTATCTGTCTAAATAGTTCGGAGATATTAAGTGTGCTTGTGGCCAGTGGCAGATACAATTAGAGGTTCAGTTTCCAGAAACATAGTTTTCTTTTTGACATTACAAACCAAGCTGACTGGCTTATTGGTCAAAACGGCTGGTATTGCATGGTGACAGTGGCCATACGTTGGTTCGAAAGCCCTTCATCACACGTCATGTCATAATGTATGCCTATGTAGAAACATAATTGTTTTTGTATTAATCTTTCCTAAAATGTTGAAAGTCAATCATATAACCTTAGCAATCACAAAAAATTAATATTGTTCTTCCCCTCATCGATAAATGTGGCAATTGTTAACTCATAATCTAATTGATATTTTACAGGAGAGAGCCGAGTTGATTGCTCAGAACCTTCAACTTACCAACAGCAACTACAAATCTGAAGATGTCACCAAATATTTTGGCGGAGAGTTGAGGTAAACATAATCATATTATTATATTCTCTTAATAACAGTAGACATTGCGGAATATTGATGTGAGAAATCAAACACCAGGATGGTGAACAAATGGTTTATTTCATTTTAAAACATCTCACATTGTTTCAACATCTTTACATAGGCAGTTTGCATGTTGCTTACCCTAATGCTTAAATTTCAACACATTTTTTTTTTGGGGTGGTAAATCATCAAAATAAGTCTTCCGCTCTGGGTGAAGCGGAAGGGCGAGTCAGACTTTTATTGCTTAAAACCCACCTGTGTTCCTTCAGTTGCCCATATGCCAGGGCCACGGTATCTCTTCGACACCTAAAGGTGACTTTTATAGATGAGCTGTACCCTACCCTCACCATCTATGAATTGAAGCAAGTTAACGTGAACAGTTACAAAGTATGCACAAAAACGTGTAACTATAGGTTGAAATGTAAAAAGTGCTTACTTTTATTTATATTAAGCCTATTTAACTCTCTTTTCGTCTAAACTGCGCTACAGATTTTGAAGCGGTTTCGCTATCATTAAGAAAGTTTATATACCGAGTGTTTATGTGTATTAAGCATAAATACTCATATAAAACTTCCATATAATAAAGGAGTTTCGATGTGCTGTTATGACGTAACAAATTCGCGAAAAGATGTTAGGCCTCATTTACGGAGACGCGGGGTGTCACGCGTTACGAACGGCGGCGCGGCCCGCACCGAATTCAAACATATAGCGTTGTATGAGTGCATACATACAGGATAAGTTTTTAACCAGTCCGCAAATTTTAACAAAATTAAACTTAAACGAGTTATAATAACCATACAATTTTTTATTTTGATATATCTTAGTAAAAAAAAATTAAGTCATCGTTAACGTTATTTTGAAACTGGTTTTTATGGTAACTTGCGCGCGGCGGCAGCGAAGGTGAACTACCGAGCGTAGCTACAAGTACCTACCAGCTGTTCGATCGGTCAAAATTCTAAGAAGTTCGAAGTACCTACGTCGGCGCGGAGTTACTGACATATTCCTATTGTCGATATCATATTACGAAATATGAAGGGTGTCCACAGTTTACTGATTTAAGGTCGGAAAAAATTAAAAAAAAAGTATTGAAAAAATAGTTGAAATTTGTTCTATTACTGCTACTGAACCACCAAAAAAAAATTGGCGCACTGGTTAAAAATGTTTCCTGTATAGCGTTGTGATTTACGGAGAAGCGATTTTACACACATTTGTTTGAAAAGGAACGGAGAGTTTTTAGCGGGCGAACCCGCAGATGGTATCAATGCGTCTCACGCGACGTTTACCACGACGGCGCACGCAGCAGCAATTCTCAATGAAGCGATGCTTGCTCATCAAACAACTATTCGGTTTGATTGAGTACCCCGCATGCACTGGCAGTGCTTCCCGTCTCGCATCTCTATGAACAACATCGTATATTGCCATATGTTTGTTTTTACGCGTACGATGATACGTGCCGATTCACGCGCCACGAGACGCCACGCCACACGTGAAGGGCGACGCCACACGTCTCCGTAAATGAGGCCTAAGTTTCCTATAATTGTTGGGTAATTTGAATATGTTTTGTAACCAGGAAAGAAATGGGCGGTGATCTGGCGCACGTAGCGGTTGCTGTTCAGGGCGCTAAGGCCGGCACTCCTCAGTCGCTCGCCTTAGCTATTGCTGCCAGAGGTGATTATAGAATATGCTAATATTAGAAATTAACCCTTTGTCAATATTTATTCCTGCGAGGCTTATGCAGTCGAAAGATCCCTCTTTTAGTGGTTATCTCGGAAGGTTTTCACTGGAGAATTCCTCATTCAGAAGTTTTCTGTAGTACGCCAACCATCTTACGTTATACCTATGTTATTGATTGCCTCACTTGAAGTGAGCAGACTTCATTCTAATTGTACTTATTGACCTTCGTGTCGAGTGTATATTTGTAGCGTTGTTTAGCAGTTTTGTAAATTGAAACTAAACGCATTTTATTTTCTCAGTTAAAATGATTATACTTGGTCTTCGACACTTCATGAACACATTTGATCATTGGTTAATTTCTATAACAAGTACCTACCTTTATATTTAATTTTTTCACATTCTGTTAATTAAATAAACAAAAGATATCGACGAAATATACTAGTGATGGTTCATTTTTTTTATTGATTTTACAATTATGTTGTACAATAAAACATAGTTTAGTTATCTGCTATCTATTTCAGCTCTCGGCAGCGGCCCGGTCACCAAGTGGGGTGCAGTCAACTCACCCCTAGCGAAGGCCATCGGCAACATCGGTCCGTTCGCGGCCGCCGGGTTCAACGTGTCGTACTCAGACAGCGGCCTGTTCGGTGTCGTATTGTCTGTACCCAAGGATGAAGCCAACAACGTTAGTACTTTTAACGTTCATTAACTTTTCAAATAACTATAAAAAAACTTATGCGTGGTTATAAAGAAACAAAAAAATAAAAAATACGCGTCTTCTTGAGAAAAAAAATTAGATGCGTATTTTTTAAAGCTATCCGATGGCATTAAAATCAACTTTACGATTTCTTTGAGATACCGCTTTTGCGCTTAGTAGGGCAGTATAATGGATTTTAAAATCACTTTTCTAGGCGGTGAAAGCGTGTGGCGGTTTCCTCAAGAAGGCCTCATTGAGCGCGGATGCCATCAAGGCTGGCAAGAACCAACTGAAGCTTCAGATCCTGAGTGAAGCCGATGCGGGTACATCCCTTGCTGAGTCGATTGCTGCCCAGGGCTTCTACACTGGTTGCGTCAAGTCACCCGCTGACATCGCAAAAGAAATTGATGCCCTCTCCGCCAATGATATTCAACAGGTAAGCTTATCAAATCCGGTGGTTAGCCCACTTCATGTATTCAATAACTACTACACATCCATAAGAAAAAAATGAACATTTGAATAACTAAAAAATAATAATATTATTCATTATGACGAGGATGACGCATGACGTAGTTTGTTTGATATTTTGTCTCATGGAAAATGGAGATGGAATGATCTAGTCGATTCGTGCGCTGGGTAGGTATGTATGTTCTCTACCATATGATACGTACATATTATTAAAAAGATATTTCATAATTCTAATGCATTATTTTCCTTACTACGTATTTTCTCTTAATTGGTAACAATTTTTAATCACGCCTAGGGGTATACTATGTCGGATACATTGAGTGGATAACCTTTGTAAGACGACTAAAATGTCATGGTGTATATTTCAAAGAAACAAATTACTGGCACTTTTGAATTGTCCAGGGGTTGATCAGTGAGAAAGATGAAGCTAGTTGCCCCTTCCAAAGTGTATTAGGTACCTATGGAGAAGGACTGATAATGCGACAAGCTTGCAGTACCCATGTATCACTAGCAGAGTACAAACATATTTCAAATGTATGTCAACAAATTTTTGTGGAGTGGCATGCAGTTTTATCTATACTATATAATAATATAAAGCTGAAGAGTTTGTTTGTTTGATTGAACGCGCTAATCTCAGGAACTACTGGTCCGAATTGAAAAATTCTTTTTGTGTTGGGTAGCCTATTTATCGAGGAAGGCTATAGGCTATATAAAATTGCGCTACAACCAAGAGGAGCGGAGCAGTAATGAAAAATGTTGCAAAATCGCGAAAAATCGCACGGGTAGGCGATTCGACGCGACGGGAAAGGTCGGGGGAACAAGATATTTAACGCGGACGAAGTCGCGGGCAGAAGCTAGTATTAAATATATGATAAAATGTGTACTTACTGTTATTACATGGCTGGCATGAAATTAAGCAATATTACAATATAATAGTTCTAAAGTACAGAAGATTCGCCTCCATAACCACGTAAAAAATAACAACTATTATATAAATATGATTTGTATATTAATGCACAATATAATCATTTTTTACAGGCTCTTTCCGCTGCGGGTGGACAAAAAATTTCCATGGGTGCTGCAGGAAATCTTGCATTTGTTCCATATGTAGACGAATTATAAATTACACACCATTTGTTAATAGTTGTTAATCATTTTATTTAATAGTACGGAACATGATGTGAGAAACTACCAATATAGTATAATGTGATCATTATTGCTTATAATTTATTGTTCTACCGAAATAAAGAAATCATTACTTATTTATATTATTTAATTGAACACTTCTTATTCACTTATAAACCGAGTATTATGACTCGTCCGTCGACGCATCGGAATATTGCGTATCGTATTTTTTAGGTATGAAAGGCATACAATATCCCACAAATTGCTGTAGAAGAGGCTAGGGTGGTGATTACATCAAGAGAAGTGAAGTGCGAAACAACAAGAAATTCATGTGTAAGTTAGCGCAGTGTATTAGGTACTTTGTGTCTGATCGTTAAGCTAATACGTCACGGGACCGCGTACGGTGAATATTTTAGCGAGCTTTCGAATAATTTTCCTGACTACTGTACCTACTTTTAGTCGACTTAAATTAGTAAATGTTTTATAATAAATCTTTGGAATATTACAAAGAATTCCAGACACAGATAGGTAAACCACACTAGTAGTAGATTTTTCAATATCTTGCTTTTTATACGATAGCAATAGCAAGATACAATCACTGGATGCTTGTAATGGACTACTTCTAACCGCTCGCGCCTGCGCGTTTACTGTCAGAGCGATCTCTTTGTTTCTTCGCTTTTATTAAAATAGCCGGAGTTAAATGAAACCTAAGTAGAGATTTAATGATAAAAAATATTTAAACAAGTTTCCTTTAAATCGTGTTTTATGCTCTGAGTTAAGTAAGTGGATCGTGTTAGGGGTCCAGTGTTTGTGATTGCTCGCCTGTACTTAGCTTAACGCACCTTAGGACGCGCAGAAATCAATATTCGCCATTTTGGGCATACCTTTTTTTAATGAGGCGGGTTAAACGACCTTTTATCACTAGATAGATACTCTATTTTTGGTGACAACTTAGGTATTTGGATACTTACTCCTGCAGTTTCTTTTTTCCTAAAATAAATATTGTAATAGATTCTCTTGCGTAGGTCTTGAGAATGATCCTCAGCTAAAGTATTACCTTCGTCCTTATGTCGTATTTGTTTTTTTTTCTGTATCTTTTAATTCATTCAAGTCTAACAGAAATATAACAGAATTATAACAGCCTGTTTGAGTATTACTGTTATCTTCTGAAAGTTTATTTTAAAAAAAACCGTCGTTTTGCGGTATGACATAGGTACCTGTATCAATCCATCCATACACTCTAGTGTATGGATGGATTGTAGGTATCTATACCTACAATACAAAAAGGAATGAGAATGCAATACCATGGATACAGACGGCTATTTGCTTAAAGTTTTGTATCTGTACAATCTGGGAGCCCTGCAAGCAAGTGTCTAGTTAGAGCATAATGTACAGACCATCACAATCTTTGGTCACGACATTATCAGTCTGCGCTGAGCCTGTAGCTTTATATTCGTTCCAAAATAATGTAATTCAGGTAGCATCTAGCTCCTCTTTTAGCGACGGCCTGTAAAGGCGGACTTTCGCGTTATGGCTTCCCTGGACGAACACCCGAAAGACTTCGAGCTTATGTCAATACACAATACACTGTCTTTTGGAGTCGCAAGTACACGGCGTCAACGCTATCGTTGCGGCGGTCATCTTAGAAGCTCATTGAAACAAGAGTTAGTTGATTTCGCTACATTGGGGTTCTATCGGTGGTGACTGGTGTGGCGGGGCAACTTTTCTATGGTACTACGAAACTGCACCTCAACTGTTTTCGACAATATGAGGTGCAGCTCCAGGGTCACTGCAACATTGTAGTGCAGGTCACAGGGGTATATAGCACAGTACAGTTACACTTCTCAGATGTTGCACTGCAGCAACTTATGGAAAGACAAAAGTTTATGCTTTAAAGCTGCAGAAGTGTTGTCTGTTAATTCAGTTTGTATTGGCAGCCCATGAAAGCAGAGACATTTGATCATCTACTAAAGCAAAATTCTCATTATGTCTGCTGGAAAACACAAAATATCATATTTGCTAATAATGTAGTTACACTAACATCTATAACTGTTCAAAATACATTAGAGGAGACAAAATCATTCCAAAATGTATTAATTTAAACAAAAATATATTTATTTTTATTATAATTTGATGAAACACAGTTTTGTATTACACCCAATTAAGTATTTACACATATTGGCTAAATTAAAAAATATGCTTAAAAATAAAGTTTACACAACAAACAAAAAAAAGTTAAATTAGTTCACTGCACTTCCGCTTCTGTTAATAACATATTTGGAATTCCTTTTGAAATAGGGAACTGTCTTCCTGATTCTGGGCATGTAAGATTTCCTTCTTCAACCTCCACTTCTAATAAGACTTTGTGTAGTTTCTTGAGCAAGTCTTCGTTTTCTTCAAATTTGGGTTCTAAAGTTTTTGGTAGTCCCTCACCATGACCAATGCTGTTTGCTGCAGACCAGAGAACTTCCCAGTCTAATTTTGGAATTACACGGGTAATAAATTCTGGATTGAAATCTACTTCTGTTACTTTAATATCTGTAGCATTAATAGCAAGCGGATATCCAGTCATAACACCTTTTAAACACTTTGATGTTAACATGTTATGTGTAATGAGTTTCATTTTAGGATGTGAACTTGAATGTCTTCTTCGTAGTAGTTATTATTTAGGCAGCAGATAGCAGTAATAATTGAACAAAATATGAATAATTCCCAAGGTTTAGCAATTTTAGACCGCATTAAACTGCATTTCGTGTAATTTGTAGGTTATATTGCTTCCATTCCATAAATTGTCAGTCCACTATAAATGTCACTTTGACAGTGACATTTATAGTCATATTAACTCTTTGTCTAAAGTTCTGTCAGAGAGGTTTTTTTTTTTTTTTTGGTTCTTTTCGTCCCTTCGCGTAAAAAAAGTGGATTGTGCTAGTGATGTATCTTGTTTCATACGTATTCCGGGCTAACTTTACTCTCTATGATAGCCTGTCCCAAAGAGGGACGAAAAGAACCAAAAAAAAATCTCTGTGGTAGCAAGATTTGAAGTCTCTGAAGGTTTGATTTTAAGGCTGGTAACCTTGGCCTTGTTTGTCAACCTAAAATTTTGGTATAGAGATTTCAAAAAGACCATAAAATTTTATTGTTGAATAGTTTCCTGTTTTTTTTAATGGAAATTCCTTGTATCATCGTACTAAGTTAAAGTTTTCCGATATTTCAATAACAATGTCTCACTTGTGTGATTGTATATCTGAAAGAAATTTTGACGTAAATAGGCCATCAGGTGCACAACTTTCCACGTCGCAACCACTTCGTTCTAAAAGTTCTCTCAATAATAGGATTCAAGAACATCAAAGTCACTGCCCAGCAAAGAAGACCCAAAAGCATTCTTCTTTCTCACGGCATAAACAATCACAAGGTGAGGCCGGAGTTCCTTCCCAAACATTTACCAATTCGTCAATTAGTGATATAACTACACAGTGTCAAAACATAAATATAAACAGTGAGAATGATGAAGTAGACCAAGGAGACACACCTGCATTACCGAAAAGAAAACATGCAAAGAAAAAAGAAAGAATAAAAAAATTGAAAATTCCACCAAGGGAAGCCATGAACAACACACCACAACCATCGGGGGCTCATGTGGGGCGATCAGCACAAAATGATGCTGTTTATTTGCAAGAGTTTTTTTCTCAGCAAGTAAGTCCCTTGTATGCAAGTACAAATTCAAGGTACCTTGAAAACCTTCGTCATCATCCTCAATTTCAGCTATCCCAAAATATTCAGGGAGGAAGAGAATATCTTATGTACACTCAACATGCTGCAAGTTTGCCAAATAGTCCTATGTTTCATGTGACACATAGACCAACATCTGTGAGTATACCTAATTCACCACTTGTCCAAGCTGACTGTATGACTCCCAAATGTATACAAAACTTTTTACAACATCCATTACTCAGCAAGTCTTTTGATGTAAGGAGTGGGGAAACTTTTAAGTTCTTGCCTCTACAAGGAGAAGATAATAGTGATCCAAATGCAACGCCTCAACATAAGAAGAAGAACAAGAAGAAAACCAAAGAAAGTGACACAAGATTTGATCCTTATGTGTCAGCAGAAAAGATGGAAGCTGGTTTAAAAGATAATGTATTTATTGAAGGAGTTTTGAGGATAAACCCAAAACAATTCCAACATGCTTATGTTTCTAGCAGCAACAAAGGTGAACAAGACATTCTCATCGATGGATTAAAAAATCGAAATCGTGCTTTAGAAGGTGATATTGTAGTTTTACAATTGACAGACAGTGATAATGAAGATAGTGGTGAGGAAACTAAACAAAAGAAAGGAAAAGTGGTGTATATCAAAGAAATAGTTCACAATAGAACTTGCATTGGCTCTTTGAGGTTAATGGCAGATAAAAATAGACAGAAAGCTTTATATATTCCTCGTGATCTCAGAATGCCCAGGCTCAATATTCCATTCACAAGCTGGCCTGATAACTTTTATCTTGATGCTAAGAATTATGAAAATACATTATTTTTAGCCAAAATATCAGATTGGACAGATACTAGATTCGCTATTGGGAAAATAATTTCTAATATAGGACAGTCTGGAGATATGGTAACAGAAACTAAAGCTATATTGGCGCAAACAGATTTAGATATTACGCCATTTGGTCCGGAAGTAAGACATTTATATCCACGTTTAGATTACAAAATTCCTGATGAGGAGATTGCAATCAGAGAGGACTGCCGTAAATTGTGCGTATTTAGCATTGATCCATTCAATTGCCGTGATATTGATGATGCTATGTCTTGCAGAGAACTTGAGAATGGAAATTATGAAATTGGAGTTCATATTGCTGATGTAGCCCATTTCTTAACAGAAGATACTCCACTTGATGATAAAGTGGCAGACAAGGCTACAACCATATATTTGGTTGAAAAAGCTTATCATATGTTACCTGATGATCTCTGCATGCTTTGCTCTCTGTTTCCGGGTGTTGACAAATTAGCATTTTCGGTATTCTGGGAAATAACTAAAGATGCAAAAGTTCTTAATCATCGATTTTCAAAAACAGTAATTAACTCTTGTGCCCAGCTAGCATATGAGCATGCTCAATCAGTACTTGAAAATAAAGAAGATGCCAAGGCAAGCTTTCCTGAAACATATAATGGCTTTGAGTTTACAGATATATCCAAAACAATCAAAATTATTGGAAGCATTGCTGCTAAATTTCGCAGTAATAGATTTGATAGTGGAGCTTTAAGGATTGACCAACCTAAAGTGGCTTTTCGTTTGAATGCTGTTAATGGTTTACCTGATTCCTTTTGGATATATGAAAGTAAAGAAAGCCATCAACTTATTGAAGAATTTATGCTACTTGCAAATATGACAGTTGCTGAACGAATTCGAGAGGATCATCCCTCATTAGCATTTTTGAGATGTCATCCAAAACCCAGTGAATTCATGTTGAAACAACTTGCTAAGTCCTTGAAGCCAATGGGTATTGACTTAGATATTGACTCTGCTGGAGATTTGCATCGCTCCCTGCTGCAACATGTTGGCCCCGACTGCACAGACCAAGGCAAAGTGATGGTTTTAAACATGTTGTGTGCTAAGCCAATGACAAGGGCTAAGTATTTTTGTGCTGATGGATGCCATGATGACGACTTCCATCACTATGCTCTAAATGTTCCACTTTATACACATTTTACTAGCCCTATACGAAGATATGCAGATATTATGGTTCACAGGTAAAATCTTACATTATTTATTATAATTTATGCAAACTCACTGTAAGATAATATTTATTTGTTATTTTTGCTTTGTTTCTGTGAATTGAATTACATAATATATTGTAGATGGAGATAGCAACCAACAACATATAGAACCACTATAAGTGAATTAAATATTTATTACTTATTTTCAGGTTGTTGGCTGCAAGTTTAAAATATCGAGAGAATCCTAAATGGGATGTTGACAAAGTCCGTATGATTGCAGCCCAATGCAATAAACAAAAGTATAATGCTAAAAAAGCAAGTGAATTGTCTACAGAAATGTATACACTCAAGTACATTGAAATGAACTCTCCAGTAGTGACTGATGCAGCTATCGTAGAAGTGAGGGAAAAATACATTGATGTCATAATAATAGCCATGGGACTGAATAGACGAATCTTTTTCAACAATGTAAGTTTTTCATTTTTATTAGTTACCTGTACATATTATGCCTACATACTCATCACGAAACGTCACGAATCATTTACTCATTGAGAGCAGCTGATAAAGGGTGAGTATATAATCAGGAATCTCTGTGGCAACGATGCCAACATTTGAGTGGGAAAATATCATGATAAAAAACTTAAGGGGTGAAATTTTCTATCATTATTTTGCCCATGTTTGTAAGTTACAGTATAATACTGACATTTTTGAAGAAATATTAAAACTAAATTTTGACTCTTCATTTTCAGGATTTTCCAGGAAAATTCCAATGTATTAAAAATGAAGAATGTTCTCGACTCTCCAAAATGGAATTGACATGGACTGCTGCAAATGGTTTACCAGAAGTCAAACAAGTTATTCAAGTATTTTCCATTTTGCAAGTTGAACTCTATAGAGGCGATGACATGGTAAAGGTTGAAACCAAACTTGTCAGACCGCAGCAGTCATCATCCTCTTAATATAAAGTAGTGCGCAAAATACGCGCATAGAAGTGGAGTTGCGGACACCAGCTTCATGTTTAAAACAAATGTTTACATTTGCCAAAATGTATATAGTTGTCTCAATGTGATAGCATGTAATTTGATAAAATAATATTTTTTTAGTAAAACAAAAAGATGTACTCTTTACAATTGCGTTTGTTTTTGGAAGGCAACTTAATAATGTAACTTCCAAGCAGACTTTCTTGTAGGTTCAATTTTTTATTTAAAATGAAGGTTTGTTGTGTATGTGCATTATTTTACCCTAATTTTTTATATAATGAAATAATGTGTGATTTAATTTACATTTTACTATAAGTATTTTATTCTTATGTGTGTGGTTACTTCAATGTTTACATTAGACCTTTTACTTAGTTCAAATAAATAAAAAATATTTTCTTAGTTTTAGGGCAAAACGCTCAATCAATTTAAACACCGCCAACCGCGGAGTTAATGAAATTGTACATAACATATTGTTTGTTATAATTTGCCTAATTAAATAATCTATACTAGTAGGAATTGTCTTTTTATTTTAGTTCAAAGCAGTATTTTAGCTTCTTCACTCAATATTCCCCCGAGATTTTATGAAATAAATCATTAAATATAAACCTAATGAAATCTGGACTTGACTGGACTGGCTAAATAAAGAGAAACTCCTGATAGAAAACCCAAACAACTACCTACTAGAGATGGGTAACTTAAACTCAGGAATGATAGATAAAAAGATATGTATCAATCCGTTCTGATCACTCGTTCTTTATATCAGTTCAACTCCGAATGTATCAGTGTATCTTTTACAACTCGTTCAATCGTCGTCCTTTTGTATCTGTGTCGCACACATAAGCATGAGCGGCTGGCGACACGTTGTCTCTTCTGAAAGTCCAGACTTCTCTTTCGCACCTACTTAGAATGTTCTGTCGCACTTTCTCAATACCGAGAATAAGTGTTTGACCATTATAAACTGATATACGTCATCTACCAATGTTGTATTCGTTAGTCATTAATTTCATTGTAATAAACTAAAAATTAAAGTTCATTTTTTTCGGGTATCTATTGATCAATCATAAAAATTGATACCTACTTAAAAAGAACGAAACGAGTAGGAGTAGTGCAATAAATCAGAATAGAAAGATACGTAAGATAAAGAGCAAGCAGCTATGGGCACAGCACGTGCATCTATGCTCTTACTGATTCGTTGGGTTGAATTGAACGAAGCGAACCACGCTGAGCAGCGCATCAGTGCAACGTCGTCACTTCGTGTTGTGCGCGGATTCAAAAGGATGTAAAGATATAAATGAGTGATACATATCCCAGTGATCGAAAGATACATATCAATCTTTTCTTTTTAGTGATACATATTGCCCATGTCTACTACCTACCTTATAGAATATAATCTATGCTACCCTCCCGTGATTCGAACACCACTTCATAGATAAAACAAATGTGCAACACTTGCAGCACTCGCGTTTGCAACGACTAGACCGATATATTCGTAACTATCTTTGCCCGCGACTTCGTTCGCGTAAATGTCGGTTAACGCGGACGCACACGAAGTCGCAGAATAAAAAGTAGCCTATGTCACTCTCCAATCTCCATCCCTTCAAGTATCTCCCAGGTGTATACGATTCGATCTGGCGAAGATCGAATCCTGTTGAATCGATTCATAAAATCGGCAGATCTTATGGTCATGAATCTATCCTCTGTAAGATCGATTCAGATCGGGCATCCCTAATCCTGATTAGATACTCTTGTTTAGGCCCGGAGGATACGGCGGAGGTGTGCCCTGCCTGGGCGGAATACCGCCGTGTCCTCGTGCAGGCGGCGGCGACTTCTCGCATTTGCCCTGGTGCAGGCCATGGTACGGAGCGAGAGGGCATGGGAAGCCGTCACCTCCTTCTGCGAAGCGGTAATGCTTGTGAAGCAGGAGCGGACTGACTGCCTCTTCCTCACGCACTTCACGTGCGTGAGGAAGAGGCAGTCAGTCCGCCCTCACGCCCCTAGTCGCCGCAGGAGGAGACGCCCCGGGCGTCGGAAGTCGATTGCGGACTCCCGGCCACCGTTGGCGCGGGCTTGCTGGTGGCGAGCAATGGGTAGCTCACCGCCCGGTAAAGACCAGGCCCGTGTCGACGGCGCATTGTGTTTCACGCGCGCCTCAAAGAGATGTCAGCAAAACTAAAGAGGTCCGAAGGGGATCGATGCCTGCTAGGGTCAAGAGATTTGTTTATTTATTTAAAAGAAGCACAGCCACATCATATACATTACACTTACACTTAATAATCTTAATAACTAAAGGACTAATGTACATGACAATTATGGCGTACATAGCACTGATTAAAATATCTTGCTGCCTTGAAATATTAAACTAAACCAAAAAAAAACAAACTAAACTAAAATATACTGGTGCACATAAGCCAGATAACATGAAAAAAACAAAAAACAAAGTTAAGAAATAAAACAATAATAAATATAGAATCAAAAATTAAAATTAACAACAACTTGGCATGGATAGCGCGATTTTCTTTTTGAATCCAGCTTGTCGTGGAATATATCTAATTCAGGTATGTTTAATACAATGTTGTTTGTTGTATTCGTTGCTCATTCGTATAACTGGAGACTGTAAACCTAGATTGGTTTTTACAAAAGGTGTATCAAATACTTTTTTAAAGAGTTACCGTGGTCAAGGCATATAGGCAACTGAAGCAACACGGGTGGGTTTGAGTTAGTAAAAGTCTGACACGCCCTCCCACTCCGCCCAGCACCCTAATTGCGTATCACGTTTTTTAAATAATCTGAATTATTTTGAAGGATAATGCTGATGCTGATCCATTGCTTCATACGTTCGAAATATTTGAATTAATATAGGAATTTGCCACGTAAATTTTTGGAAAAACTCGAATAAACTGAATCCTAGGTTGGGCCTCCCCGTAAGTGTTGGTGGTAAACATGATTCCACACAAATTGCGAATATGTTTGTAGACCAATTTAAAGTGAAGCCCTTGGCAAATTCCTCTGCTGGTTATGTGTCGCAGGAGGTGACTGGCGCTGATGTGGGCATGGCGCGGGGATTGAATTTATCTGCTAAAGATGTCAAGAATGTGCTAAAGAATATGGTTAGAGGCAAGTCCCCGGGACATGATCACTTTAGTGTCGAGCACCTTAAGTATGCAGATGTACATTTGCCAAGAGTATTGTCGATGTTTTTTAGACTGTGTGTGAGTCATTCTTACCTGCCCAGTGCACTTATGCGAACTATAGTTGTACCTGTCATAAAAAATAAAACCGGTGATGCTGCTGATCCCAGTAATTACAGACCAATATCCCTGGCAACGGTCATAGCAAAGGTGCTGGATAATCTGCTGGATACGTACATGGCCCTCAGGATTGACTTGCATAATGCACAGTTTGGCTTCAGGCCTGGGCTGTCGACTGAAAGTGCCATTATGTGTTTAAAGCGGACTGTCCGGTATTATACGGATAGGAAAACGCCTGTTAATGCGTGCTTCTTAGATCTGTCCAGGGCATTCGACCTTGTGCCTTATGACCAGCTGTGGGATAAGCTAAGGAATGAGAAAAAAGTAGATTTTGAGGTCACGTCATTGTTAAGTTTCTGGTATGAGAACCAAATAAACAATGTTAGGTGGGCAGGGGCTATGTCCGAAGAATATAAATTGAAATGTGGGGTGAGGCAGGGGGGAATCACCTCCCCTCGCCTTTTCAATTTATATATAAACCAACTGATTGTTGAGCTCAGTAATACTGGTGTCGGCTGTCATATTGACGGAGTTGCTATGAACAACATCAGCTATGCAGACGATATGGTCTTGCTGAGCCCATCAATCAGTGCATTAAGACGTTTGCTGAAGGTCTGTGAGAACTATGCGGTGACTCAGGGGCTTAGGTATAATGTCACTAAGAGTGAGTTACTTGTTTTCAATGGTGGTGCCAAAAGATACTTAAATGTTCCTTGCATCTCATTAGCAGGTACACCCTTGAAACAAGTCTTAAAATTTAAATATCTGGGCCACTAGGTCACTGAGGATCTGTGCGAAGATTTAGATATAGAGAGAGAGCGTAGGGCGCTGTCTGTTCGAAGTAATATGCTGGCCCGTAGGTTTGCACGGTGTTCTTACGACGTTAAAATGACGCTTTTTCGAGCCTACTGTCAGACTTTTTACACCTGCAGCCTTTGGGTCAAGTATACGCAGAAGGCATACAGCGCTCTGCGTGTACAGTATAACAATGCTTTCAGGATGCTTGTGGGGTTGCCGCGGTATTGTAGCGCTTCGGGTATGTTTGCCGATGCGAGAGTGGATGATTTTTATGCCATTATTCGAAAACGATGCGCTTCTCTCCGGCACAGAACAGATACCAGCACCCACGGCATGTTGAGAGCATTGAGTGACCGGTGGGACTGCCCGATGCTTGGTCGATGGGTGAGACTGCACACACAGATCGGCTCGACTAGATAGCTGTACGTGCATTTTATTATATTTCTATTATGTTATTATTATTATTATGCCTATTTGTGATTTTTATATTGTGTTATTTTTATTAGGACATTATTATGTTGTGATGTTTCCGATTATGTTATTTTTGTTATGATGCCTTTGTAATTAATGAATGCTTATGTTTTGATGTCAATATTTCACTAATTCTATGGACTTTAACGTCTGCGAATAAATGATTATTATTATAATTATTATAAATCGTAAACCACAATTTACCTTTCATTCAATTAACACAAATATAAAAAATTTAAAAAAACATTTAATTTCATAAACATATAAACCTTATGCATAAACCGTGAATACCTACAGGTTTGTACGGAACCCTCGGTGCACGAGTTCGACTCTCACTTGGCCGGTTTTTATATAGGTCGCAATGACAAGGTACCCCTACCCCTGTTAGCCCTAGTACCTACGAGCGATATTTTACCGCAACTTTGGATTTTTGACGCACTGCTTAGCGCTGTAAATAAAAAGCACCATCAGTGTATTTTTTGACGCGTTGTCGTGCTCTGTTGGATTTTTAAAGATCACCTCAATACCGTACAGTGAGATTAGAAACCGCCCGTACACACCAGGCTCCACTGTTTATCAGAGATTTGCCGCCATTTAGGCTTATACAGACTTTCTTTATTATTTAAAACATTTATAAAGATTATAAAGTTATCATTTGTGATTTGGCAAACTTAAATAGCTGGTTTCTAAAGTAATAGGCAACCAGGCGTCTTTCAGATTTTTTCATCACCTTTTCGTTCTTGTCCTGTAATACCTATAACTATATATTGTACTAGCTTCTGCCCGCGTTAAATTTCTTGTTCCCCCGACCGTCCCCGTCTAATCGCCTACCCGTGCGATTTTCCCCGTTTTTACAACATTTTTCATTACTGTTCAGCTTCTCTGAGTTGTAGCGTGATGTTATATAGCCTATAGCCTTCCTCGATAAATAGGCTACCCAATACAAAAAGAATTTTTCAATTCGGACCAGTAGTTCCTGAGATTAGCGCGTTCAATCAAACAAACAAACTCTTCAGTTTTATAATATTAGTATAGAATGCACCCATGAAAAATGTTATTAAAGCATAAACGACTGCGCTACACTTTGATAAAGCGTTTGGGGTAGATCAAGCCCTGCATAGTTGGCAATGGCAACACTGCAGGGCTCCCCAGTCAGTGGTGCCAACTTAGGGTAATTTACCCTAGATTTAGGGTTAAGTTTAATCACCAGGGTAATGTTTAGGGTAAAAACTCGGTTAGGGTAATTTTAGGGTAAATTTAAACATGATTCACCTCACAGATTTTATGAACGCACCTGTTTAAATTATTACATACTGACCGCTCCCGCCTCTCCGCTTGTCATGTTCCTTCCTACCAACCCTGCCCCGCTACCCGCTCGCATTGTTCGCAAAGTACTTTGTATCCTGCTCGCTTGGCGCGTACGCACGATACTGTGATTACTGAGTAAAATGGCGTAAAAGTTTTAAATATAGATAGAACGGCTTAGTTTTAGTTTGCCAGCCCACGAGTCAGAAACGACATGGTTTGGGGAGGTTAGGTTAGGTTAAAACTGTGACCTTCCATGCACGAGCCGAGCGAGCGAAGCGAGCGGTGCCGCGGCAGCGGCCGGCGAGTGCCAGAAACGACATGGTTTGGGGAGGTTAGGTTAGGTTAGGTTAAAACTGTGACCTTCCATGCACGAGCCGAGCGAGCGAAGCGAGCGGTGCCGCGGCAGCGGCCGGCGAGTGCCAGAAACGACTAGATTACGTTGATAAGCCCTATCGGCGAAAAGTCTGTCGGTGTTTAGTCGTACACTCCCGGCCCAAACCCGACATGGTTTATGTGTAATTAGGATGTGATTATTTATATTTTAAGCCTTGAAAATCCTTAAACTGATGCAAAGGGTGAGTCATTCGTTTTATTCGTCAATCCCACACCTTTTCTGGCCTTCAAATCGATGTCGATACACGAAAATTCGAAAGTGAGGTTAGAATATAAAAAAAAATATTTCTCAAAAACGGGGGGGTTGCGCAACTTTTCCTTCACAGGGGAGGCTCTACACCTCCCCCCCTCCCTTCCCACCCCCCTTCACCCCTTAAATTTACTGCTGGCATACTAAAACTTAACCGATAGAACATTGAAGGAACGCAAATTAAAAAATTTAGGGTATTTTTTTTCGTTTAACTGCAAATCTAGGGTAAAATGAGATCAGACTTGGGGTAAAACAAAAAAGGACCTGGCAACACTGTCCCCAGTTGTCAAACTGCTTAAAATTTGACGTCCTGACTAGTGGTGGGTCGTTGTCGAATTTTTGACGGACGAAACGCAACCGTTCTTCCGACGACGGAAACGGTTGCAGAAAACGGTCGTCGTCGCAACTGGTTTGAAGAGCCGTCTTCAAACCAGTTGTTGCGACGACGACCGTTTTGTAAAAGACGAAACTTATCGAATATGGAACAGAATTGCGTTTTCGTTGCGTGAAATAGTTGCAGTTTCTTCCAAAGTTACAACTACTTATAAATGACCAAATACACAACTGACAAAAAAAAAAAAAATGTAAACAAACATATGACGCGCTCACCGGCTCGTATTCCAAGATATTTACTTATTTACCTATTATCCCAATTCAACATGCCGGGCGATTTTGCACTTAACAGCTATAAGCTTACACAGGTTTGACCGTCGCATCACGAACGACAGTATAGAAAAGTAGTAATAAAATATAGACTCTATACCATTGACAAAAGGTTCACTTTTAACTGTAAGAACTGGTTTGTGAACGAACGCGGTATGCTAAGGACGACGTCGCGACGAGTGTGATAGTTGAATCAATGCGTTCTCGACCGTATTATCTTAGCAGTAAAATAAAAAATCGCATCAAGTAATTCGAAGACTGGTTTGTGTAACGAAAACTGTTTCGATCCAAGACTTAAAAACAGTTTCGTCGTCGTAGTCGTCGCAGAACATAAAACGGTCTTTGGAACGGACGGACTAAGGACGACGACGCGACGCGACGAGTGTGATAGTTGAATCAATGGGTTCTCGACCGTATTTTCTTAGCTGTAAAATAGATAATCGCATGTAGTAATTCGAAGACTGGTTTGTGCAACGAAGACTGTTTGGACCCAGGACGTAAAACGGTTTCATCGTTGCAAGACATAAAACGGTCTTCGGAAAGAGTTCGTTGTCGCAACGCCCACGACTAGTCCTGACATGAACAATTTTCTTTTTGCTGCTGAGTGCTGATGATTTTTGTTTACTAAACTAATAAACCAAAAATCGTTGCGAGTAAAAACGATGAAAACTGAAGAGCCCAAGAATTTATTTCTATTTTCAGAAAGCTTACAAGATGTGCTGCAATCTAATAGAGAACTTTTAAATTTAGTAAAATCGGACCTTATCGATGTTGAAATTTTAGATGAAATAAAAAATATTGTTATTTATGGGAATGCAGATGTATATTTCGGCAAAACTTTGCGAGATATAAAAATTGTGATAGAAGATGATGAACTGAGGAAACATGAATTATATTTACAGTATAAATCGCCCAAAAAGTTGCTAATTTCTACTGTAAAATTACCTCGCTGTACAATGCAGAATCAGGAATATGGATGCATCAAAGATATTATAGAAACATTTAGACAAAATGTGAATGAGTTAGATAAGTATTTTTACGAATTAGAAAATTTGGATCAGTCCTGTACAATCATGGAGCCAGTGAATGCATCATTTAAGGATGATTATAGAAGAATATTTCTGGGTGAGTTCATTGTAACTATAGGTACATTTCTCTTTACACTCACTGAAGAGGCCTGTTGTTCCTCAAACTTCTGGAGTTACTGAGTAATCTTACAAATTGAAAAGTAAATAATATACATTTATGTCTTTTCCAGATGACAGGACTTGGCTGCATGTAGAAGTGACTCGTGAAGGCTTAGCCACAAATATCCACCTTGTTGGTCAGTCAGAGCAATGGCACAACAAGTTACAAGCAGGACTTCTGAATTGGGATCATGATAAAAATATTGTGGATAATATCATGACTGTATTTGGTAATTCTCTAAACTAAATTATTATTTTATTTTATTAGGGACAACAAACAACAGTATACCTAAAATGATCACAACTCTCACTCTATAGGAGTATCATATACACTACTAACAACGTTATCCACAGAGTATTTTACAAAAATAGTGAATAATAATTATTTCACTATACTTCATCTACATCTGCCTAGTAGATTTTCCCAACTATGTTAGGGTCGGCTTCCAGTCTAACTCAATGCAGCTGAGTACCAGTATTTTACATGGAGCGACTGCCTATCTGACCTCCACAACCCAGTTACTGGGTAATACAATACCTCTTTGGTAAGACTGATTGTCAGATTTTCGGGCTTCTGACGACCCATAACAACTGTCTAAGATCTACGAAAGACAACGGGGACCAACGGCCTTAACATGCTTTTCAAGGCACGGAAGGGTCTTGGTATGTAAAAATGGTCACGCATCCACAGACCAATCGCGGAAAGCGTAGCTTAACCTAAATGATCAACCTGTGCGGCTGTTGTAACTAATTATTTCACTATACTATTCGAATTAATTGAGGGGGGCTTGTGGATAAATAATAACAGCTGCATAGTCAAATGAAGGTTAAGCTATGCCTGCTGCAGACGCGTCATGGGGGGGTGACCATCTGTTACATATTGAAACCCCTGAGCCTCAGAAAGCAAGTTAATTAATTATTTAATACATAATTTTAATTGTTTTTCAGATTTGGGTCAATTCCCCCAACCTGCATCAAAACAATTGGAGCATCATAAAATGGACACTGAAGATAACAGCGCAGTGAACTCAGTTGAATGTGGAATATGTTTATGTACTGATTTGCCTGACACAACTGGTCTTCCGCTACCTCTTTGTCAAAATTCATCCTGTGGGGTTTATTATCATAGGTCCTGTCTGTATCAGGTAGGTACATATTACTTTTGACTAAAAATTTCCAATAAATTACGACCCCTTAACAGCCACACAAATAAGGCTCAAAACCAGCAATTAAATAGGTGCTGCCTGCTCTTAATCCTTTTTAAATATTATAACACTTGTATGTACCTACCTCAGGTACATAATTTATGCTAGTGCATACCTACATATCCAGTTCATTTTTTTTTCAGTGGCTAGTGGCATGTGCTGGTAACCGGCCTCCTGCATTTGGCGTTGCGAATGGCGGGTGTCCCACGTGTCTCCAGCCTATTACATGTAGTGAAAAGGATAACTAAAAAGATTTAATAATTATATAGATAGTAAGTTGGATCTGTGATAAACGATTGAAAAAAAAAATGTGCATTTTATTTTGAATCTTACCGATTTTATCTATCGTTATCATTACCCACTCTTGCATACCTATTAGTACCTACCGGCACCTCCGACAGCCCGGAGAGCGTTCATAGCGGGCGGCACACGCTGGCGCCTCCATTAAAATGGCGCAAAATCATGCTGCACCTTTTATTTTGTTATTCTTACTACCTATAGAATCATAATAATGCCATGGAAATGTAATTTTTTGAGTTACGTACCCGAATGCCAAACATGACAAGAGTTCTGCCCAAGTCATATCGGTCTGTCCATAGCCATGTTACTCGGCCAGTTTGCGCTATATCGATGACAATTGGAAAGGTGTATACTTGTCGAAACAATGGTGAACTTAAATGTAGTGAAATTATGAAAAAATAATGTAGGTTGGATTTTCCTATAGGGAATGCAATCTTACAGTGAAGTAGGTAACGCCTATTCCTGCGGTGATGAGATCAAAAATCTTAACGTTATCGGAGAATCGACGGTGGGCGAAGCATTGGTTTTCGAGCATTTGTAAACATTATCTTTAAGAAAGTATTCTCTTAGTTGTAAACAAAATTTAATGCACTACTTATTTCAAAATTTGAGGGTTCTCCACATAGTGACGCTGCGACCTAACAAGCCATACTTTATACGTTTCTAGTAAGGTGATTTCTCATTGTACGAAAAGCCAGTGTGAGGTCAGCTAAAACTGTAAATTTATAGCTTGATTTGTCGCCATGTTGACAGTAGTGTAGAAATATTAACAGTGACATAGAGATACAAACGAAAGAATCCTATTAGTCCCACCTGGCTGCAGGGCGACCACACGTCACGAGTCACACATTTGAGACCAAAAGCCGTGATAAAATGCGTGATTCAAGCCTACCACAGAGGCCGTGCTCACCCCGCTGGTGTGAGAATGGGGTGGAGACTACGTGTCCGCCCCCATGATGTTATTGTAAAGAGGTAGGTAGCTCTCAATAGTGGGTAATATTAGTACCCCTTCTTTTGTAAACCTCAAACCCTCCATCTGAATGAAAGGTTTGTAACTTAGAAACCTTTATCTCTCCCATGGACCCAGTGGAAAAAATGAGTAAAACAATTAATGCCTTTACTTTTTAATTAAAAATTACGTAGACATAATATTTTGTGGTTACATAGAATAATTCAGTATAAACAATGTTGAGAAATAATGCTTGCACCAGCTGTTCAAGTTTCTGTGATTGCTGATAAAACATTTTCCTTAAAACAATAATTATCAGTAGTTTGCTTGCAATGGCAAAACTGTTTAGACTTTGCGGGCCTACTCCTGCAGTCTCATTAAACAAAAAACAAAAGCAGATACTCAGTACACAAAAAGAGTTCTTTTTAAAATAAGATCTGATTTCACGTGACAATGTAAATACAGAGTCCACTTGGAGTCCATAACACAATAATTCATAACAATTGTACGTCTTTCATGAAAATGCTTGTTTTAAATCTGTTGATTATGGTACTTAAATTGTCACGACAAAACATTTAGTAGACTATTTAATGAGTAAGTTCATCACAACGGCACAGTGTCAAAAGTACGAGGAGTGAGGCTGGTGCTAGATCCAGGTGCTTCACCACTTTGAGGGCCAGTGTCTCGGCCAATATTCTGAAAACAAGCAAATTTTTAATTCTACACCATGTTATATGTGTCTAGAAATTGCTTATGGTTAGAGTCTCACCTTGACATGAATTTGATTTTTGAGCATTGCAGCACGTAGAATAAGCATAGAAGTCCTTCGCTGATATTCCTTTCCCATGGCCAGACTTCGTTCAAAAGTAGTACTCCTTTGATCCACATCTTTAGCATACAGTATTTTGTTGTGAGAATCAATGCGAGCCTGGATTTGGCCATCTAGTATTAAAAGCATCAATTCATCCTCAAGAGCATTTACAGTGCGATTAAATGCAGCAGCCATCAGGCGCATGTCAGCTGACAGATAAGGACTGAAGTACTGAATCAATGCTCTGTTCCTTATTTGCATGTAAAGTGAGTTAAGATGTGGAGCTAAATACATGTCTAACAGTAGATTATCTCTTATGTCATCCAATAGCCTTAAGCATGAAGCATACTTAGATTCATAGAATTTAAAAATTATGTCACGTAACTGCGGTTCTAATTCTAAAAATAATTTAAAAGAACTGCTAACTATGACTTGCTTTTGTAATTCATAACGGTCAAACGTAGCAAGTGCACACAATCCACCATATATGGCAACATTATTGCTGCTAAGAAGCTCTGCGTAGTCACAGTGATCAATGCTGGCTGCTAGGAAGTGTTTTGCTGCAGACTTGTACTTCTTTGTGGCTAACTCAGCTAGACCAGCGGCACATTTTAACCGTGTCAATATTGCCTGGTTGGAGTCTTTGCCAGGGACTTCATTGAAGTCTGGGGTGCCCTCTGCTTTAGACACATAGTTGAGAACGTGAGCCCAGTTTTGCAAATATACTGACACTTTCACAACATTCAGGCACATCATTATAATGTGTTTACCACTTGTACAGTAATCTCTGGCTCTTGAGTAACACTTCAAAGCACTTGTTAGGTCACCACAATCAAGATAATGATCACCCAGGTCATCATGACCTCTTCGAATACTCTCTTTTATTGAATTTGTTTTGTAGTTTTTAAGATCTGTATCTAACTTCTCCAACTTTATAGCCGCCTTCTTGGTTTTTGATTCAATCCAAATAGTGTCCAGGACTGGGATATCTTGTGAACCCATTTGCACTGCAACGTCTGGCAAGCCTGCCGATGCCACTGCTTCAGCAAGCTTTTTGTGGAGTGTCTGATAAAGACTTACATTATATGTTGTCATGACGTAAGATATAGCCATTTTAAGAGCTTCCAGTCGAAGGGAAGGACAATGGTCGGCTACAAACATCAGTCTGTACAGTTTTGCAAAACCATTATAAGCGGCGGAGTATGTTTCCAGATCTAAAGTAGGATTTTCTACCACATAACATTCTGTTTCATTATTTTCATTATCTTCAGGTGGAACGTCCACCTGCATAGGTTCAGCTGTGTTCTGAAAATAAAGACAATGTCGTGATATTTGTTAGCAGTTTATGTCGAGCGATAAAAACACAGAATACGTAATCGGTTGTAAGGGTCCATAATTGAGAGAATACTTACCATTTCGAACATTTTCTATTGTATACTTGACTTGTAAAAGAAAATACGCGAATCCCACTGTCAACGCAGAAAACCAACCTAAAACAAAGTGTTTCTTTACCTATTTGATGTTTCAAAGCATTTAGATACGATAAAGGATATTATCCGAATTGAACACTCACTCAGTTTATGTACACAAGGTGTTGATTGTAACAGTAATAATTATTATCAAAATACCTTTATCATTACGTTTCTTCTTAGCAGCGGCATTTTTCTTTTGACGAGGTATATTTTAGTGTTGCCAATAGTCAATTCCATAAAATATAATTAAGTCCATGAATCCAAGTCTATATTGTTCATGTCTTCAATAAACGACTAAAATCGACTAAAGTTACACAGTAATATTAAATGAGCACAGGTCTACTTACTAGATCTCGTTCAAATCAATTTTCGGTGGAAGTTTACGTGGTAATGTACATCATATATTTTTTTTAGGTTTATCATTCCCTTATTTTAGAAGTTACGGGGGACACACACATTTTACCACTTTGGAAGTGTCTCTCGCGCAAACTATTCAGTTTAGAAAAAAATGATATTAGAAACCTCAATATCATTTTTGAAGACCTATCCATAGATACCCCACACGTATGGGTCTGATGAATTTTTTTTTTAAAGTTTTAGTTCTATGTATGGGGAACTCCAAATATTATTGTTTTTTTTTTCTATTTTTGTGTGAAAATCTTAATGCGGTTCACAGAATACATCTACTTACCAAGTTTCAATAGCATAGCTCTTATAGTTTCGGAAAAAAGTGGCTGTGACATACTCGGACAGACAAACAGACAGACAGACAGACATGACGAATCTATAAGGGTTCCGTTTTTTTCCATTTGGCAACGGAACCCTAAAAACGTCTTACAAACTGTAGCATGTCGTAGCCATGTCCAAATATAAAGCAAGCCTATGCATGATCAGGCCATAATGTTTTCATTGTTGCGGGCATAGAACTCTCTGTGGGCCTTAATTCACCACGTGGGCTCAGTGCCAATTCGTGGAGGCACATTTCAATGATGTTTTGGTCTTTGGCAATGGTGTTAGTACATACCAGATGCCAAACCACATTCTCATCGATGGAATTCGCGCGATTTTTTTCTTCACCATTTTGAAAACAATGTTTCAGATAATGTATTACACAAATCGATAGCATGTCGGGGTTGTTAAGAAGAATATGATATAACTCGGTATGTTAAACCTTACCAACGATGGGATTAGTCCTAGCCTGCTATACCTACTCTGTCGTTGCAGAAAGATATGGATGGATACATTCCACTTACTTTTTTGTTGTTTTTTCTCTCCCACGTGTCAGCAGCGTTAGCCGCTTATTTTGCATAGGTACGAGCTTGACTGCATCGTAAAGATATTCTCTCTGACCGTTGATGATAGCCTGAACGTAGCTAACATTATGAGTATCTATTTTAGGGACTTATACTTACAGGTATGTACCTACCTAAAAGTAACCAAAACAATTACCCTTTGTTGTGTACGTTTTTATTGTTAATACGTAACTATATTTGGCTCCAAGGGCATGAATCAGCTTTTGTTTTAATTCGCCAGTTGATTCAGTTCTGCGTCTGCCGCACTCTTATAATACACGACTCGCGTAAGCTACCAGTCTAGCGGTCTAGCCACAATTTTTTCATATTATATTCTGTGTGAATTCTAGTTGCTGCGATTAGGTAGGGCAGTTGCCAAGTAGCTGTATGTAGTCTCTGGCTGAAGTAACCCATAACCACTGTATTCTGACGAGAATTGCATAAATATGGACACTTTTTTCTTGGTTTGTTTTGGATTGGTACCTACTTATGTGAAAATAATATCTATTATGTCATGTGTTGTGTATATAACTCTTCTTTTATTCAGGGTTTGGAGTTTCTTAGCAGGTAGGGAATTTAAAATACGTCTTCACTATTTCGTACTTTTATTGGATCTACAGACTGCATTCAATGTTGCCAGATTAATTCTTTTAACGTTCGGATACTTTAATATTCGTAACATCACTCCCGGGGCACAATGAAATGGGTACATAAACGCTAAGTAATCACAAACATTGTATCTATCTAAATTTAAATTACAACTTAATGCACAAATTACATAACTAAGATCAATTCTTAACACTAAGAAAAACACTTTATTTATTTCAATTTAAAACAACTTATAGAGATTACACAGTAAGTATATATAATATATACTCTTCAATGTAGATCAGAGATGTCTAAAGTTTAGACTAAAGAAACCGAAACTCAATCATGAATAATTATGAAATAAATCAGTCCAAGAATCTGAATGGTAGTTTTATTGTACGACCCGACCTAGTCGATGTAGGAGGAATAGACACAGGGGGACCCTGAGTACTATCATCAGCATGTGATGACTGCATATTATGCTGTTGTTGTGGACCGAAGCTGACACCACTGCACTCAGGTAGGTTGTTCAGCCATTCTGTAGATGCTGTCGAGACTTCTAAAGGATATAACTTTTGATAAGCTCTTACCTTTTCACCTGAAGATGTCTGCACTCTAGCTGATCTCGTGTAACCGTCTTTGCCTGTAAAAACCTCTTTTATTATACCAATAGGCCAATGCAATCTTTTAGAATCTGTCTCTATCAAAACTACTTCTCCAACCTTGGGTTCTTTTCTGGTTTCCTTCCCTTTACTTATTAATAGTCCTAAATATTCACTTTTAAATCTCTTCCTGAAGTCTTCTCGTAACTGTTGTAGGTATCTGAATCGAATATTTAGATTCTTGTGATCAATTTGATCTAAGTCTGGTGTCTCATTGGTAGATAAACCTTGTAGGAACATCATAGGTGTTAAAGGTCTTATGTCTCCCATTTCCACATAAGTTATAGGTCTGTTGTTGATTGTTGTTTCACAGTCACACAATATGGTTGAAAGCTCTATCCAGTCAACTGAGGCTTTCCCCAATATCCTACGTAACATGTCCTTCACCACTCTAACAAGCCTTTCCCACCATCCTCCCCACCAAGGAGCTGCTGGTACGGAGAATTTCCATTGAATATTGTAGCAGTTAGTAACATTTTCTACTTCTTGCCAATCTATATCTTGTAGTAGGTTGGCCGTGCCTACGAAATTCGTCCCATTATCTGTGTAAATAATTCTTGGTCTTCCTCTCCTGCTTATGAATCTTCTTAATGACATCATGAAGCTGGCAGTTGACACAGAGTCAGTAAGTTCTAGATGTATTGCTCTGTAAACAGCACATGTAAATAAAACAATCCAACACTTATTATTGTTTTTCAGAAGTAGTGGTCCTGCTAAATCTATTCCTGTTACTTCAAATGCTGTAGTATTGCAAATACGATCTTTTGGTAGAGGTGGTTCTGGAACTTCATAATGTTTTGCTTTAAACCTCTTGCATGTTACGCACTGTGAAACTACTTTGCTTGATAGTCTTCTAATCCCTGTAATCCAATATTTATTTCTTAAACTAGTCATCAAAGTTAATGATCCTGCATGATTCATCTGTTCATGATTTTGTTGAACCATCCGTTTTATAATTTCATTTTTTCCTGGTAATAATATTGGATATATAAAGTCTCTGTTTTCATTACTGTAATCTAACCTTGTTTTTATTTTCAGAATACCTCCTTCCTCAGTAGTTTTCAGCTTTTTGTTAATTATCTTATCAGTGTATGTTTCTCTTTGTATTAACTTTATTAGTGTTTCTTCAGCATTCTTGTATTCTTCATATCCTATATGAGTAGAAGTAATGTTATATTCCTTTCTGATTCTAGGGTTCATTCTTAGTAGTCTTGCTACTAGTCTTACTATCTTTGTATATTTGCTGAAATATAATAATTTATTACTGAAATCTTCTATATTTAACTCTACATATACTGATGTGCTTTTAACTTGTTCGCTTGTTAAAATCTCTTTGTCAATTTCCGTTATTGAACTACAAGTCTTTGGCCATTCTGATTCTTCTAGGTACAACCATTGAGGGCCTGTCCACCATTGGGTTTCCAACAGTTTCTTCGTGTTGCAGCCGCGGGACGGTAAGTCTGCAGGATTGTGAATACCAGGTATGTGATTCCAAGAGTCTTTATCTGTGTTCATACATATTTCTTTTACTCTATTTGTAACAAAAGCTTTCCATGTTTCTTGTCTTTTCAGCCACGCCAGTACGACAGCAGAGTCTGTCCAACAGTACACCTTGTAATCTTTGCAGTGGTGAAGAAGGCCTGATTTTACGACTTCCTGATATTGCCTAGAGGCTATTAGTGCACCCATTAGCTCCAGTCTTGGCAATGTCATTTGCCTCTTGATAGGTGCAACTCTACTTTTGGCTATAATAAGTCTAACTGTTACCTTTCTTCTCCATTCAGTGCGTAGGAAAATACAGCTGGCATATGCGTCCTTGCTCGCGTCACAGAACACGTGTATCTGTACTTTGCAGTCTTGTAGTGGAGCTTCTGCGAGGTGTCTGGGTATTCTGCATCTATTGATACAGTCAATAGTTCTTATCCAATCTTTGTATTCATTCTCCAGCTCTAGAGGTATCTTCTCATCCCAACCAGTTTTCAACATCCATGCCTTTTGAATTATTAATTTTGGAACTAATGTGGTAGGTGACAAGAATCCTATTGGATCAAATATCTGTTGTGTAATAGAGAGTAGATCTCTCTTTGTGATATCATTAGGTACCGTTTTTACATTTACAGTACAACATAGATCATCTTTCCGTCTGTTCCACTGTACTCCTAATACTGAAACTGATTCATCATCTTTCAGTATTTCAACCTGGTCTTGATAATTTGTCATCCAGCCTCTTAATTCAAATTTTCCTTTTTCCATTAGCTCTGTGGCTTCTCTTCTGAATCTGTTAACTTCTTTTTCAGAATCAAAACTTGTCACACAGTTGTCTACATAGAAGGATTCTTTCAGCTGTGTTGCTGTTTTAGGATAAGTATTTTCATTTTTTTCCAGATGATGGTTGATTGTAGCCGCCAATATGAAGGGACTGCACGCGACGCCAAAGGGGACCCTGGCATGTTGGTAAGTAATTATTTCTTCTCTGGTCTTTGACTCTTTCCACCATAGTAATTTTAAATATTTTCGGTCAGGTTCTTTAACAGCTATTTGTAAGAATGCCTTTTTTATATCAGATATGACTCCATAGGTACCTGTTCTAAACATGGTCAGCAATTTCGGTATAACTTCTATAAGGTTTGTTCCTTTCTCTATACAGGCATTTAAGGAATTTTTATTCTTGTCCTTACAGGAAGCGTCAAATACTGGCCTGATCTTTGTTGTGGTACTCTCCAGTTTGATCACTGCATGATGAGGTAAGTAGTGGCCTTCATTTCTGTTATCTTCTTGTACCACTTCGATAATACCTTCTTCTTTCCATTGTTCCAAAACTTCGCTGTATTCTTCGAGTTTTTCTATGTTTTCTAACTTCTTAGTTGTAGACACCAGTCTTCTGAATGCTTGATCATAGTTAGACTCTAGCTCTGGTCCTTCTTTCCACAGTAATCCAACTTCATAACGTCCATCCTTGTTCACTGAAATATTATTATTGAAATCTTTTAATATTTCATTCTGAGATAGTTCTTCCTTTTTATACGGATCTTTTATACCTAATGTTTCTATATTCCACATAAATTCTAGGCTATCTTCCTGAATGGATGATACAAAGTTAGAACTGACTGTTGTGTTATAAACACCTTGAATGGGTCCTTGTAATGTCCAGCCAAGCTTTGTGGGAATAGCAACCAGACTGTCTGTTACGTGGACAAAATTAGGTTTCAAAATGGAACCTAAATAATCAGAACCTATTAATAAACTTATTTCTGATGGCTGCTCCTTAGGATCAGTCAAACTGATTTTCAGTTTCTGTAAACTATTTACCAGGTTGGGGTCTTGTACTTTCGGTAGTACCCCACAAAGTACGTCTTGTTCCAACGCTGTCATTGTGGTCTGGTATGTATTTTCTAGGTTACTTACTTGGAGTTCAATAAGTCGGTGTGGTTGTGCTGTTTTCTTTACACCTCCAAACAGTGAGTGTCCAATACTTTCACTGCCAGTTACCTTTAGTCCTAGTTCATTTGTTAGCTCAGCTTTTACATATGTTCTCTGTGAACCTGAGTCTAGAAGCGCCCTCACCTTCCTCTCTTGATTGTTCCCGGAAACTTTGACAACCAAGGTCTGTAATAAAGTTGTTTTATTATTACTTGTATAATTACTAACTACTTCTGTTTTTTCAGGTTTCTCTTCAAGTGCTTCAACATTCTGTTTCTTTTTCTGTTCACAGGTTTTTTGCTGCATTTCTGTATTAGGACAAAGAATAACAAAGTGCCGTTTACTACAGGATATACATTTCACATATGCTTTACATCTTTTTGCTATGTGCCCTCTTTTAAGACAGATATAGCACCCACCCTTCTTTTTGATAGCCTCCTTTCTCTCTTCTAGACTAAAGCTACCTATTTTTCCACATTCTAAAGGATTATGAGATCTTTCACAAAAATAACAAAGTTCCTTACCTTCCTTTTGTTTGTCCTGGTCGTTGGACTTTCCAGTTCTTACCTCTTTTGATACTAAGCATGATGCAGTTGGTACTGTGTCCGTGTTGCTTATGACACGTGCCAGCTTGCATCTTTCTTCTGCTTCTACCTCTTTACGGATAAATTCTAATAACTGATTGAGTTTAGGTTCCTTATTAAGAGGTACTTTAGCCCACTCCATTAACAATTTATCAGGAAGTGCAGACTCAATTAATGGTACTAGCATACACTCATATTTACCTTTTGCTATACCTAACGACTCAAGTATTTGTAAATTTACACTAATTTTATCATATAAAACCTGTACATTGACATTATTCTTTGTTAAAACTAAATTTAATAGTTCTCTTACATAAATTTCTATTAGAATTTCTTCTCTGCCGTATCGCCTCTGTAGTGTGTTGATCACAATGTGGTAATTTTCTTCACTAGCAGGATAGCTGGACACTAATGTTTGAGCCTGTGATCCTTCGGCCATCGCCTGTACTAGGTATTGGAGCTTGTCTTGTACTTTTAAATTATCATTTTCGTGAATTTTACTGAATTGGCTCCAAAACGCTAGCCAATTTTTCGGGTCATCGTCGAATTTTCTAATTTCCAACTTTGGCAATTTCAGGTACGGTTTGTTGTATTTGTTGTCAAGTCCGTCGATTACCTGTCTTTCATTAATTGCACTTTCTTTTTCGGGCTTCGTTTTCGGCCATTTTGTTTTGAGTTCGAGCCATTTTCTTTTGTATGAGTCGCTTATATCGCACTCCGCTTCGTAACCGCTTTGGTCAAACTCTTCCGACTCCAGCATTTTCTCGGCAATCGCTGCGTCCAGTAACTCAATTTTTTGTATTTTTTCCATAAGGAATTCGAAATCTGTTACCGAGTTTGAGTTCGCCGTTGATTCATGATGCCGGTTGAATACGCGTCGGAGTTGATCGCGTTCCCTATGTAGCTTCTTGAGATCCATCTTTATTTCGTCCTGTCACGGTCGCCAGTTGTTGTGTATATAACTCTTCTTTTATTCAGGGTTTGGAGTTTCTTAGCAGGTAGGGAATTTAAAATACGTCTTCACTATTTCGTACTTTTATTGGATCTACAGACTGCATTCAATGTTGCCAGATTAATTCTTTTAACGTTCGGATACTTTAATATTCGTAACATCATGGAAATGCTGCTCACGCACTAGCCTAGTTGACCGTCTGACCCACAGCGAGTGGGTAGCTAGGTATTTAATAGGTAAAAAGGAATAACCATTTAATCTCGCAGATCCGTCAACCCTTTGCGGTATTTAGCTATTAGATAGCTTATACCCACACTAGTATAACGAGTCGGTCTTCTAAACATCTCAATAATTAGTTGTGAAGGACTTTCAGCTGATGAGTTGAAGTTGGTGTCATCATATCAGTCAGATAAGATAATGATTGATAATAATCATTTATCATGTTACAACAGTCTATTCGGAAGAAACTAAGTAGGTAACAATTAAGATCTTGGAATAGTTCAGTAACCTATTAATTGTGTATCTACTTGGCTTGTAGCTCTTAGGTAAGGTACTCCTACTCATATTTTGGACCTGAAGCAAACTTGACGTTACTAACACAGGATCAAAGAGCTGAGATTATTTTTTTAATTCCATAATAACATACTATTAGCTAACCTTCTTTCGCTCAGCAGGCAGGGTGCATCTGCGCATGCGTTAATATAAAAGGTCGATTTTGACTTGTAGAACTGTCAACTTTACAGGTACTTTGGTTCTAAAATAAACAAATTATGTACGAGTTAGTTATTGGTATATTTTCAAAAATTACAAACATGTTTACAAAAATGTTCTTTAAATTCATTTCTCGATATTTTTATGTAAAAAGAACACTACGAAAATTTATAAAAGGTGAGTGCTTCAAGTTGTCACTAGGTATATCCACCTAGCTACTGTAAATTGTAAAGGAATATCCTAAAAATAATTAATAAATAATATTCAGCAAAACAGCGGTGTAGATATTTGTAGCTTTTGTAGGTATTGGTGCATTTACAATCCGTGGTCAGTGCTCGCTAAATTTTTTGCATCGTCTTATGTAATATAGGTGCATAGGTAGGACCTACTAAAACAGTGCACTCTGGTCAATGCACATACCAACCTACGTCATCTATATATTAATACGTGAAGCAACAACCTTGTACCCCTTCTTACGAAACTTACGCGGACGGAGGACTATGAAATTTGGCTCTGTTAAAGTTTATATGGAGTAGGAGTGCAGAAAGCTAATATTTTTATATATTAATTAATTACAAATATATTAAATTTTAAATTATTTATGGTGAAATTTCGACCACTGCACGATCACTAGTAAGGATAATTACAACTAGCTTTTGTATTTTGTTCCATTCCCACCAAAAATAATGTAGGGGCTAATAGGGTATCGTTGCCTACTCTTTGGGTACGCTGGTGTTGTAGGTATCTACTTTTCCTGAAACCGAAACTGAACAACTCATCTTCTTCTTCTCCGATTTGTGTGTAAAATCATTATATTGTTATTGACTTAGGGGAAGGCCGGGCAAAGTGAACACCTAAACCTTTAGCGGCCTATCGGAAGGTAGCCTTTACAGATAGATAAATAATAATGACTGAATTTGAATCAGTATTTCTTGAACTTTTAAATATAATCAACAAAAAACACGTGACATTAGTACTGTTACGAGCTGGGGTCCGGGATAAATTAATTTAAGCCAAAATTATCGAAACACACCACAGTTTAATTAAACAATCACAATATCGCAATAGTCAAACAGAGTCACTTGTTTCGCTTGTACTGTATCGCTTGATTCGTATTCGCTCGCTTCCGAAATCGAACTGCCCGTCGGGCCGACAATCCGCTATTTATATCCCGAGCAGAACATTCGCGAACATTCAACACTTTTCCACAGTTTACAAGTAGATTCGAAACTTCGAGAACCTTCCACAGACATCTATTTACTGTTTAATCCCGCTACTCAACAATAGATGGCGGTGGCGTCTACGTACAATTGTTCGTAGTACTTGCTACTTGATAACAGATGGCGTTAGCGTGTCGTATCTAGAAGTTTCAACACTGCCCCATCCTTAGATGGAATTAGCGTGACGTTTCTAGACTTTTCGATCTACGTAATGTTGTCCCTTTCTGAGATGGAGTTAGCACGATGTTTCTAGACTTTACGATCTACGTAACAGTACTTTACTTATAATTAATTATCACATTAAAGTGGGTACCGCTATCCACTTTGCCCCATCCCCCGGGTAAAGCGGATAGACTCATAGGGCAAAGTAAACACATGGTGTATTAAGGATGAATGACCAAAGTATATAAAAAAACATAGTTAAATACACATTAATACAGAATACAACTAATCAGTCATCAGTGGAGTTGTCACAAAGAGATATGCCATTTCCCTCGTAAGCCGTGCATCTTTCTTTTCAGATTGATCGGACACCGGCAAGTGGGTCAAATGTAAACCAGTAACATTTCAATACAGACAGACAGACCAACACATACATACAGACAGAATAAATGGAAAGGAAAAATTAAATTAAATCTTGTAAATTCGTATGGGCAAAACAATGTGGATACGGTGTCCGCTTTGCCCGTGTTCACTTTGCCCGGCGTGTACTTGTTGAATTTAACCTACCCTAAAATCGAATCTAGAAACAAATTCCCAATATAACTAGCAGTAATTCTGCACGAAGACATGCACTTTTAAGAGGTAGTCTAGCCAATACAGTAGTACTATTTAAACATGAGTAATTACAGAATTACGTACCTTGAAAAGTCGTAAGCAATGTTCACTTTTTATTTTTATTATTTTTTTCGCAAACGATGTGTGACTTCACTTTATCTCTATTTGTTTACAACTGAGGGTCGCGGGGAGCACCTCGTGGCTCGACTAGAGTACACTTGGGCGCACCATTTTGAAATAATGGAGGGTATCCGCTTTGCCCAGGGTGTTCACTATGCCCGGCCTACAACTGGCAACACATTCAGTGTGGATCAGTGAATAACCGCCTTAAAAACTAAAAGTTGGCAGATTATACGTACTGTACACCGTAACATACTGTAGGTACCTAGCTTTTGATAGAGCTGAAGTTTCAGTTTGAAAGCAAAGCGTCAATCCTGATCGCAATGCTTATGTAATGCTTATAATTGCATCATATTTTTTTTTAGATTTAATTGAAGCTTCGGCTAGTAGATAAGTAATTTTTTCGCGTTGTTAGGTACTTAGGATAAGAATCACTAACTTGCTGATTTGCTCGTAATCTGATTGTGAAACCGGTTTCGATCAGTATTTATTTAATTAACTTCATCTTTATCCAGGAATTGTTGCTAACAATAAAAATAACATGTTACTCATATATGATTGTTTTGTGTGGGACGAATGTCACCCTTTTTGTTATCTTTCTCTTTCATTAAAATAGATATGTGGGAATGGCAAACAACAAAGTTTGACATTTATTTTTAGACCGCTTTGTAAAACCGATGCGCGCGCGCCGTGTGGTACAACACGCCATAGTTTGCTTAGTTAACGATGGTGTTAATATTATTTTGTTGAGGTTTGTGGTTGTTTACATACTGGACAATATATTATTATGTACGTATTAATGGAAAATCAAAGCTGTTTTCAAAAATAAATCGTTAGAGCGGCAATATCAAAGTAGATTTGATAAGAAAGAGAGATTAAGTAAATGAGATTATTAAGTAATCCTAATCTGATTGTTAGTGACTCAGCAATCACGGTACTGATTAGCTGATAAGAAATACCGAGTGAATTCCCATAAATTTTAGGTGGATGAGTGCAGTAGACAGTTGGGGCGCGATGCTGATCATGAAGGGAGCTCTGCTGTTGACGGTCGTGTATTTGTTGCGCTGCGAAGGTGCGGTGGTCGTGCGGTCGGACGAGCCGGCAGTCGTCAACGACCGCCCGATCATCGGCGTGCTGTCGCAGGAACAGTCCATGTACCTTCACACCAAGTACCCACAGGAGAACTACACCAGCTATATCGCCGCCTCCTACGTCAAAGATGTCGAGGCTTCCGGAGCTCGGGTTGTGCCCATTCTGTAAGTCATTTAGTACATCTTCTTAATTACTTTAGTTCTAACAAGATTTACGTTTGATTTTTTTAATAACATAATGCATCATGCATTGTTTCCCCAAAGGGTTGAGCAGAGGTGTACTTATACCTAAGTAGCAAAATGTTGCCATGTAAATATCCTAGGAGCATGTATTTTTTGTCCTATTGAAATCCTACAAACGTTTATAAAACCGCATTTGGGCGCAGTTTATAGGACTATTACGCCCTATAGTATTTTATTAACAGTCCGATAAAGTGCAATTCCTTTTTATAATTTATTATCTTATTAGGTGTTTATACAAACTATAATTGTCCTATAACCGCTTGAACGCAACGCGCGCATCCTTCTTATCTTGTCCTAAGCTACTGTCATAAAGAACCGGTAAACACACTGAATAAGCTCAAATAGTCCTCTAACGATCTGACGAGTGCCGCTACTGGTGTAATGGATCCAACAGTTGGCAGGGCGATGCCATTACTAGAGCATTCATTCGATCGTCTTTTTGTAACGGTGGCGTGCTGTAGGTACCTATATTAAGAAAAAAAAATTAGAAGGGTAAGTATTCCACATTCTAATATCTATTCGAAATAGGTAATTAATTTTTGTCTTTTGACTGTTGTGCATAGAATGCCAACTCGCGAAATTAATTTTATTGACAAACTGTCCGATGATAGTAAAAATATCTTCATACCCTTCCAAAACTAGGCGTATTTGTTATTAAAATAATTCTGTAAATACTTAAGCCGCCATAGGTTCTGGATCCCATGTCATATTATTGCATCATCAAAACTTTTATAAACCAATTTAGTCAACCACGACCACGTTGAAACTCTGGTTAAACGAGTTTCAACGTGGTCGTGGTTGACTAAATTGGTTTATAAAAGTTTTCGCGAATAATATTTTAATCAACATACAACCTAGCACTGGCCTGCAAATTGCAAAAACCGCAAGAAATTTTGAATTTCGCGGGCTGGTTGGAGCATTCCCCTTAAGGTATGGTGGTTGGTCCCGTGTGGTGCCGGACATGAAGAATAGCATCACCCCATTTCTTCCCGTGGGTGTCGTAAAAGGCGACTAAGGGATTTACTAGAAAATGGGCAGCAGCGTTCTCTATGCATTTTACCATCATACTGCGATCGCTAACCCGCTTGCCAAGCGTGGCGATTATGGCAAACCCCCCCAATATGGGGGAGGCTTATGTCCAGCAGTGGACGTTTTTCGGCTGAAATGATGATGATGATGATGATGGTATGGTATGGTTTTGGTTAGAGTGGGAATTATAAGGGTAGAGATACAAAACGGTGATATACATATTATGTTATTATCAGTATTTTAAGTTTTTTGTCCGTTAAAACGTTTTACTTTGCGTTTTGATTTTATTATTATGAGAATGGGAGCGAACACACGATCACTTCTCTTTTACAGGTACCACACGACCATATCGTCGAACATAATAGCCCATATCAATCAATGACAGCCAAAGGTCGATAGTTCAAGAGGAAATCACAGTCCTTTGTTCATGCCAAGTTGTTAAGTAGGTAGAATCGGAACAAAATACCAAGAAAATGCAATAACACAAACGAATACAGATTATTTCTAGCATAAGTTTAATAGATGTCCGCAAGACTGAAGGGGTCTGCCAGGACCGATGCCTGCCAGAGCCGCGAGATCTGTTCGAAAGAGTTACCGTGGCCCTGGCATATAAGCAACTGAAGGTACACGGGTGGGTTTTAGTCAGTAAAAGTCTGACACGCCCTCCAGCTCCGTCCAGAGCGGGAGAAGTCATTTGATGATTTCCCACCCACAAAAAAAAGCATACGTTTAATTTATGAAATATGGCTGTACTTTTTCAATAAATAAATATACACATTCAACGCAGACCAAGCAAAAATACGTCTGAAAAAATAACGACTTTAATTACTATTAAATGTCAAAATATTATCTGTCCGCTTTATTCTATTCTGTTTGTAACTAATAATCGTATTCATAGATCAAGCGCTAAGGACGTCTATTAAATTATTGTCAATTTTAAGGACAGTGTGGGCATCCATATGTAAAGCGTACTTTATTATTTTATTTAAAATATAAAATAAATCAGTTAAGGCTGTATGTGATATATATTTGTTAATAGCCCACTGTTTTACATTCTCCCGCAATACCTATTTTTTTTTACAAAGTCAGTATTGTAGTCATCGTTAAAAAACTTCTTCGAAAAATGCCACTATGCTTTAACTCTTTTCCATCTGTTGAAATCCATTTCTATTTTTTCTAACAAAAACACAAAATGAATGATTACTATAGTAATAGCAAATGTATGACACATTTATGTAGAATCTTACCTGTTAAAATTGGAGGGCATGCTAGATTGGTGCTACCAATTCATTAGAAGTCACGACTAAGACAAATCGAACATCTATACAAATAAATAAAATTGGAGTGTCTGTTTTTAATATTAAGATAACCACTTTTTACAAAATCAAAAGTCATTTATTCAAACTAGGCTGAGAGTCAGCACTTTTTGAACGTCAAAGTCACATAAGACAGTCCCCCCAAAACGCCCGCCCTTCGACACTTCCTAGTGCTTTGGCTGGGAAGAAGAAGTGGCGGAACAAACTCCCCAGCAGCACTGCTGTCTGTTAAGTTAGAAGAACTTGATTCTATACAATATTGTATAAGTTATGAATATAATAAAACAAAACATACATTATTCGCTATATGTCAGCTAGTACACGCCATTATACCAACAAAACATTGAAAACTAAACTCAAGCTGAAATGAAGAATGAAACAAAAATCGTAAACAGAACTTAAAACCTTACTAAAGCCTCCAGGCATAAAGGGCGTGCCCGCTTACATATACAACGATGCAAATGATATATAGACACAACAAATGAAATTAAAAGAAAATAAAAATAAATTAACAAAAGCAGTTAAATAAAAAAAATAAAAAAACAATTATATGAACTACCCATATAAACTGTCAGTGTGTGAGTTACAGTAATTACAGAATGTAAAACAGTGTCATAGAAGAAAAAATAAATATTATCTACACAATTAAGTTAGCAACTAGTTTGATAAACTCTAAGACTGTCCTATGGAGCGAGACCAACATGTTTCCAAGCGTTCTTATCTTGAATGTAGTCCTCTAATTTGTACAAAGTGTATATAGATGTATACACGGTACATATACCAAAACAACATTTTTTACAATTTTTGTCTGTCTGTCTGTCTGTTTGTTCCCGCTAATCTCTGAAATGGCTGGACCGATTTTGACGGGACTTTCACTGGCAGATAGCTGATGTAACAAGGAGTAACTTAGGATACTTTTATTTTAGAAAGATTCTTTTATTTTAGAAAAAAATAACTGTCTTCGAAAACTACGCTGACATACGTCTCAAAATTCGAAAAACCCTGGCTGAATCCTACGAAATAGATCAAAATAATGTACTACAGTATTGTACATCTTAAAAAGGCCTACAAAAATGTCCGCAATGGTATAATATATGTCTACCTCTTAGGGATAACCCACAGTAACCATTTTTTATCCTTTACTTTTTACGAGAAATAAGGGCTTATTTACGAAGCGATTTTAAGCAATACAGCATTAATCCTTATCCAATTAAGTACCTTAAATACATTGTACATTTAATATAGACCAATATGGCTCTTTACAGCATGTAATTTAAATGAATATCTTAGAAGATATCAGAGATTTAGAAAGATGGCGCGGGAGCCGCTGGCGGGTCGTACGTGCGTCCCGTCCATCCGTTGGCAGCGGCCGGGTAGTACAGGATAAGTAGGATTGTAATTCATATTACTTTGGCTTCATAGTAATTGCGAATATCATGTGTGTTCATTATACTCAAAATAAACCTAATAGTATTATTCCAAGTAAGAGACCGCGAAATGGCTTAGATGTTTACATTTTTGGATGTTTGTTTCTCAATGATGCAAAGACGGCCAAACGGATTTAGAGCGAATTTGGCACAAAGATATACATATTATATCATGGATACGTAACAGATACCTACTTTATCCCGGTAGTAGGTTCCCGGGTGATATTTTCCTACAGCTATACGGGCCAAGCCACTGCCAAAAGTACTATTCCTATAATTATGTTCGGTGTCTGGTAAATGATTGAGTGTCTGTATAGGTAAAATAGGAGCGTTAAGAAAAACCAGGAAGACTTATATTCAACTAAACCAAGCCCTATATCGCAGTCTTCTTACTTTGAATACTATTACTCTTATTTTAAAAACACCAACACACTTGATGTTCTCATAAACTATGAATCCTAAGTAATATGAATTATAATCCTACTACTACTAATATTATAAATGTGAAAGTATGTATGATTCGGTGTTTGTTCTCAATCACGCAAAAATGGCTGAATGGATCTGGATCGAAAAAAGGCACACAGAGTCTATATTACCTATATAACCTGGAATAACACATTCTTATCGCGGTAGTACGTCCTCTTGCATTAATTTCCGACATCCACGCGGGCGAAGCCGCGAGCAAAAGCTAGTATAACATATAACAACAAACCTTGACTTATAGTAGCTATATCTAAGACGTCTATAAAAGTGCATGTCTAATAGAAGAGTGAAAGAAGACGTTGATTACAGCAAACAATCTTATTAAATGCGATTCTAGGACGAAAAGCGATACTTTTCTAATTCGTTTTATAACATGCGCTTATAAGACAACGAGCTCTAGTAAGAATCTTATAAAGTAATCCTGCACTGCCAAGGTCGCGAGATTTGTTCGAAAGAGTTACCGTGGCCCTGTCATATAATGCAACTGAAGAACTGGGGTGGGTTCTAGTCAGTAAAAGTCTCACACGCCCTTCCGCTCCACCACGAGCAAGAGACGTAATTTGATGAGTTCCCACCAACAAAAAAAAACCTGCGAACGTTTATAAAACTAGTTATAGAATCATATGTACTTGTAGCGCAAATATTCTTGTGAATGCTTTTGTAAGATCACCCCCTTAGTCAAAGTGTCTGTTAGACTCCAATATCGTCGTTGCAAATTTAAAATCTCCTATGTAACAATTTTCACAAATACGAGCTATGCATATATTTTAAAAGCGATTTGGTACATCTATGTATTGCAAAAACTCATATGTGAATATCTTAATGTATCGTTAAAATATTCGCTAATTTAAAAAAATCTCATGTCTATTGCCCATCGAAAACTCCTATGTGCCTGATGTAATAAACTGTAAATCCACTTATGTGACAAAAAGTTGAAACTTAAATCTCCTATGTGCAGAAAAATAATTAAATTTATATAAATATACGCTGAACGACACATTGATATAAGACAAATTCTATCTCAATACATTATAATTCCTTTACACTTTACTTATAAAAAAAATAAGAATGTTTCCTCAGTTTCTTTTTCAGGAAACTGTTTTTTTCGTTTTCCTCGAAAAGTTACTTTTTACACATAAGAGATTTTAAATTTGCAACGACGATATGACGTTTATTCTTGTATTGTAAGCTGATTACTATAGGAGAATTTTGCTACTTGGGTAGCACACCCACATTTCGATGGCAATGGGCTCGCCCCCTATAACAATTGACTTGAGAGATAAACATAACTTGCGAAATGCGGGTGTACTATAGGTACACTGCTGCCCAACCTTTGAATTCTTTCATTTACGTAAATATAAAAATAATGTTACAGGATCGGAAAAGACCGAAGCTACTATAAGGAACTTCTGGGAAAATTGAATGGGTATGTACAGTTTTCTTTTATTTGATCTAATTATTTTGTAGAGCCGGAAAATGCAACTAAGAATATATAACAAAGTTCGAACATTGTTCCTTAAATCCTAGATGGTAGCAAGTAGTTGGCGTTTGGGTGTGATTCCTAGGCTAGGCAAATGTTTTGGGTTTTCCATCAGGAATTTTCGTGGTACTTACTGCCTACTCAAATAATAAGTCAATGTTTGCACTGCCGGAACACAGGCTTCTTCTCTGTGAGACGGAGTGGGCCATAATCCAGCACGTGAGCCCAGTGTGGGTTGGTAGATGTCACACGTCTTCCAATGTTTGGTTCTAGGACATGCCGGTTTCCTCACGATGTTTTCCTTCATCGATTTGAGAACAGAGGTGATGAAATAATTTACACAAAGCTAAGCACCTATTTGGTTTCGAATTTACAAACTACATCTCGAGAGTCGCAGCCGTTATCACTGGGTCACCACTGATCTAAAATCTCTACTCACGTTGTGTTATTTAAAACGCAAGTTATTATTTGTTGCCAATAGTTTATGGTGATGGGTATCGTTAGAATAATCTCGACATAATAACTGCTGACCTTCACCCTAATTGAGTAACGCACCATCAAGCAGAATCTCAATCATTTTGAAGATTATTGTTAATCCACTTCGTCATATGTTAGAAAAAAATATATCTGCTTAACAACGTAAATAACGCAATGAATATTGTTGTTCTGTCAAAATGAAAACGATTCCACTTGATAGTGTGTTACGCAATTAGCCCTCTGGACTGCCTGGAGCCCGGAGATTCTAATATAACTATTTTGTTGTTTTCCATTCCAGAGTGTTGATCCCCGGTGGAGCTACCTACTTCAACCAGTCGAACGGTTACGCTGATGCTGGTCAGCACATATACGAAATTGCTCAAGAATTCAACGACGCTGGCGACTACTTCCCTATATTCGGCACTTGCCTCGGCTTCGAGCTGCTCATCATCTTGGCCTCAGGCCGAGGGTACCCAGAGAACAGGATCCGTTGCTATTCGTACTCTAATATTCCTCTCGATTTTACGGAAGGTGAGTAAAGGAATGAATATATTATTATTGTTAGAAAGTAAAGCCTCATCGCGATTGATAGGTAGAGTGGGGTAGGTATTGAGGATTTGTTTATTTGTATCAAATTCACCTCAATACGTTTATTTAAATAAAAAACAATAACAGGCACTTTTAAATTGTCAAGTGTTATTGTTTCAGTCTCTCTCAGTCTCTCGTTTCTCTCAGACAGAAAGATCAATTTAATTGCCCATTCAAAAGCGTAACGGACAAGAAACTCCACGGAAACTATTAAATCAAATTATTGTTACAAAGAAATGGTTATATCATTCATGCTGAAATGATACCTGTGAGAACGATGTAGATAGTTGACTACAATAAAAATTATATGAAAAAACTGATAATAAAATAAGCCGTGGAGCCCGATCATGAACATGAAGTATGGATCAGCACCATTCACCTCAATAATTTTAAAGGAAACTTAATGATCCAACACGCACACCACCACCAGCGAAACTATAATCTTTATTCTAAGTGTTTATACCAATTTGTTCGATATCGATAAAAAACGATATCATTATATATTTGAACGCAGAAGCAAATTTAACGCGAAGTTTTCTTTTCGAGAAATTATGGACCGTAGGATAGGTAATATTTAACGTGGAGCAAAAAGAACATTCTCTTTTTGTTCCATGGTAACTTAAATATTATTAAGCTGAAGAGTTTGGTTGCTTGAACAATGAACGTATTAATCTCAGGAACTACGTTTAGATAGTCCATTTATCGTAGGAGGCTATATATAGACTATAATACGTTACACTAGGACCTTTAGGAGCCGAGTAAAAAGAAAAAAGTCACAAATATGAAGATCTCGCTCGGGCAGGTGATTCGATGCGACAGAATGTGTCGGGGGAGCTAGAAATTTGACGCAGACGAAGTTGCGGGCAGAAGCTAGTAATTATTATACGCAGCATAACTGGATGTGTTTAAATTGTTTTTTATTGCTTCCAGATGTGCATTCCAGCAAGATGTTTAAGGAGGTACCGGAAGACGTTTTAGAAGTATTAGAAAATGAAGATGTCACTGTGAATGCTCACCAGTTCTGCATCGTAGATGAGGTAAAGTCAGTCCTAGGTCCATTTCTAATCAAATGAAAAGTCATTTATTCAAACTAGGCTGAGAGTCAGCACTTTTTGAACGTCAAAGTTACATAAGACAGTCCCCCTAAGCGCCCGCCCTTCACCACTTCCTAGTGCTTTCGCTGGGAAGAAGAAGTAGTGCAACAAACTCCCCAGCAGCACTGCTGACTGTTAAGTTAGAAGAACTTGATTCTAAACAATCTATATATATAAAATTCAAAGTCCTGAGTGACTGACTGAATGACTGACTGACTGACTGATATATCAACGCACAGCCTAAACCGCTGGTCCTAGAGACATGAAATTTGGAGGGTGTGTTCTTTGTGAAGAGTAGGTATCCACTAAGAAAGGGTTTTTTGAAATTCCATCCCTAAGAGGGTGAATTGGGGGGTTGAATTTTCACGCGGGCGAAGCCGCTGGCGGAAGCTAGTAATATATAAGTTATTACGAACACAAAACATAAATTAAATTAGGTATATGTCAGCTAGCACACAAAAAACATTTAAAACTAAACCCAAGCTGAAATAAATATAAAAAACGAAAACGTAAACAGAACTTAAAACCTAAATAAAAGCCTCCAGGTATAAAGGGCGTGCCTGCTTACATATACAATGATGCGAAATGTTACTTATACATACTATTGATGTATATAGCTCAGTTGAAGTAACAATTGTTAAACTAGGAACTCCGAGGTAAAATAAAATAACAGCTTATATACATAACAATAACAAAAACCATGGTCAGCAAGACGACCAGCCACCACAAGCAGCACCCATTCACGAGCATAATGCAAAGGTCAGCCATTACCCCCCTCGCCATATTTGAGGGAAGACGGCAACCCGACCCCGACGCTACCGCACTAGTCGAGGTCGCTAGCTATACAAGTCATTTAAAATCATTGTAATGAGTACATTACAATGATTTTACAATAAAAACGTTTTTTGCAAAAATAAAACAACCGACTTCCTAAAAACACTACAAAGTGAAAAATAACTTTAATATCGGAAGTCGGTGGCAAAAAACTAAAATACAGATCAAAACACACCGACTTCCGACATTAAAGTTATTATTTTAAATATTTCTATATCGCATAAAACCAGTACTGTGATAAACAATAGAATGAGTATGTTTATATTGTTTATCACATCACCAGTGATATCTTTGACCCAACTCTGAATTTTTGTTTATCTAGTCATTAGTATTAGTAGTTCAAATTGTAGTTAACTCTGCCTTGTTAACACAAATTGAGTAACGTTACTTTTATAGAACTAGAAACTTAGAAATCTTATCTACATACTCTGCCGTAGGCTCTTGCTAAAATTCAAAGTGTCATACTTACGCCCGGCTGTGCGACATCATCACCATTTCAGTCGAAAGACGTCCAATGCTGGACACAGGACTCCCCCAGGCTCCGCCACTTCCACCGGTTTTGTGCTTCCCGCATCCAGCGGATTCCTGCAGCCTTCATAAGGTCATTGGTCTTCCTTGTGGGAAGCCTGCCAACCCTACGTCTTCCGGTATACGGTCGCCACTCGTCGGCCCCATTAGCCGATAGGTTCTGGAGGATTCTTCAGGCTATTTCGGTTACCCTGGTTCGCTTGCAGATCTCTTCATTCCTGATTCGATCACGTAGGGAAACTCCAAGCATATCTCTTTTGATTGTCCTTTCGGTGACTTTCAGCCTTCTAATAAGGCCCATTGTGAGCGACGACGTCTCAGTACCATATGTCATATGTGTATATGTGTGTGTGTGTATCACTGGCAACACACACTGGTCAAAGACTTTCGTTTTGAGACACTACGGTATGTGTGACATATTAAACTGCATTATCAACCGTTATCAACCGTTCTATTATTTTTTCAGAACCTGATATCTTACAATTTGACGCACGACTGGCGAGTGACTTCTTATTCTAACGATGACAACGGAGTCAAGTTCATAGCTACGGTCGAACATAACAGGTATTACCAATCTAAATGATTTTGGACCTTAGAGACCTGCCAATTCCCAAGAGTCATGATCAAAATATAAACAGGGATAAACTTTACTTACCCGCTGGGTGCGGGCAACATTTAGTTGAAGCGATTCTTTGAGAATAGGAGTGGCCGTCTCAAAGTTGATATGATAATTTTATCTGCTGCTTTAAAACAAACTAAAAAAAACTTTCATTGACTTGCAGGTATCCATTCTACGGCGTCCAGTTCCACCCAGAGAAGAGCTCCTTCGAATGGAAAAAGTCTAAGAACTACACACATACACTAAACGCGGTTAAGTCTAACCGTTACTTCATGGATTTCTTCGTGAAAGAGTGCAGGAAAAACCTCCATGCGTTTGCAAGTCAGGCGGAAGAAAATCAGTACGTGATATACAACTACGAACCTCACTTTACTGGCGTGTTGGGAAGCGCGTACCATCAATGTTACTTCTTCGAGCCCAGAGGCACCGTGTAATGTACTTAAATGAATTTCAATCAATGTAACGACAACGGCAATATAATATTTACCTGACGATGTATTCATATAGCACAATTTTGTTGATGTAAGCGATTAAATGTTTTTAGTTTTCTGATATTGTTTCTTAAATTATATTTTCAACAGCTATTGGTTTGTTGGTCCTCTCGTCCTTTATTACAGCATTTAATTATCGTAGAACAGTAATACCTGACAATTGAGAGTTAGCAGCTACACTTACTGACGGTTAAGGAAAACATCACGACGAACCTGGGCTTGTGATTGTTTGAAATCGATTCGCTATGAACAAATGTGGCGATCACAGCTCGCAGTTCAGTAGCTTTCCTCTGTTGTGGGATATGTACCTGGTACCTGTATAATTATTGTCATATATAAAGGTAAATATCTTTAAACGAGCAATTCTTGTATATATATATATATATATATAAACGGCTCCAACGATTTTCATGAAATTTAGTATACAGGGGGTTTCGAGGGCGATAAATCGATTTAACTAGGATTCATTTTTAGGAAATGTCGTTTTATTCGTGTTTTCAATAATCAAGTTCGATCGATAATCAACTTAAACATAAACTTGCTTTTTTTATTGGAAGAAAAATAACAAAATTTAATTTGTATTTAAATATAATTTCTGAAAAACACAAGTTACCAAAAAAAAAAAAAATACCGAGCAAAGCTCGATCATCCAGGTACTAAAGGTATATGAGTTCCGTGTACTACTGGCGAAAAGAAAAGCTCCATTCCATTTCTCCCCGTGGGTGTCGCAAAAGGCGACTAAGGGACTTAATAGAGAATGGGCAGCAGCGTTCTCTATGCATTTTACCATCATACTGTGATCGCAAACCCGCCTGCCAAGCGTGGCGAGTCTGCCAAAACCCCCATTGAATGGAGCCTTGAGAGTCCGTAAGGCCCCATTTCATCAAACACGCGGATTGTCCTCTTTTTTTTGTAAAATGACAGTTGACTCTACTTCATCTACTGCTCCCCACAACAGTGTAAATCAGTTAAATGTAATACTGTGGAATTCAGCAAAATATACTAACCTAGCTGTGACTACATTAGCTAACTATCTTATGTTTCTTACTGCGCTCTATCAGCACGCGTAGCATGACCACCATAGAAAGAACTTTGTCTATTCTTGGTAGAATAGGGATAGAACTGTCATGCTACGCCAGCATAAAACGGTACAAATCTTTCTACAATCTTTAATTCTGTCTTTAATCTCTCTACAATCTGTAATTTTCTCTATTCTTCCGTCGACAAAACCTCTTTCTACGGTGGTCATGCTACGCATGCAGGTAGACATATGCAGATAAGCTGCATATGCAGCTGAACGTAATCTACTTGATAGACCTCTAATATGAGAGCATTTTGAATCCTAGTTATTCCTCCTCAGCATCTTCAGCATTTTTATCGTAGTTAATCCTGTATTTCTGTCCTCTGAGCCTCTGGCATCAGGCACTACCGTCACATAAAACAAGCACTATGTTGCGTGACACCACTTTCCGGCTCGCTACCTCTCTGCGTTTGGGCGCTCCTTGCAGGACTCCGCATCGCTGCCAGTCAGGTGAAGCTGTCAACTGCTTCGGACACCATGGCCTACCTTACAGTAATAGCGCATAATTAGAGGTATCTCCCTTACTACCCGATTAGAAAATAATTACTACTTTACTATGTTTCATTAAATCAGGAAACATACCGCTATTCACATATTGATTAGGACGGGCAATTGTGTCAATGATATCTTCAAGAACCTTAACGAAAATCCTCCATAAGACTTGTGTTTTTTTTAAAGTTTTTATTTTTAGATTGCAAAAGTCTTTATTTTCATAATTATCATAAATGATGTCAAGTTTGAGGCTGATGGTCTGAATAATACACATGAGAAAGTTCGGCATACTACCTCTGCACATGCTACATAAGCGAGCGACAAAAGAAGCAGTGATATCCTTTATTTTCTTATATCTAAAAAAACTACCTAGTACATAATATCAAGGACCACGGACCACCCCTATTGAGGACCTATTGTACGCATTGGCAACTGAAAAATTAGTAACATGAAACACCATACACACCGGTTTTACCCTGGTTTCTCATATACGTAGGATTTGGCCACGATTAGGATCATCATTTCAGCCGAAAGACATGCACTGCTGGAGATAGACCCAGGGCCGTAGCTAGGGGGGGGCATTGTGGGGCAATGCCCTACCTTAAAATCACAATGCCCTACCTTAAAAATACCAAAATCTAAGAGAACCTATTAGAATTGGATTGTATGTTTATAGTTTTAGATAAAAAAATGTAGCAATAGGTATCTAAACTTTTCCGAACATACCATTGTTTGGGACATTCATTTCTTATTATAATTCTTAAAATTATTTTCTCTGTGTATAGATGGCATTTGAAGCGCCATCACATGAAGCAATGGGTCTATTTAATTATAATATGCCAATGCAGCGAAAAATTTCAACCGTCTTGTTCGCTTGTTCTTCATCATTGAGGATTTAATAGCTGTCCTTAAATTCATGCTCATGTTCTGTCACAGAAATTATTTGTCTATGAATAGCTATTGAATGTACATCACTGACCTAGAGGTGATGTTGATTGATTTAGTAGCCCGTGCTTCAGAGCAGATCAATTATGATATACATAGTCACAAAAACGAAGGGATATGAAAAAAAAAACCATATTTTTGGGTGATTTTCAACAAGCTGTAACTCCGAGGAAAATGATCGTACAGCAAAAAATATAAAAGTACATTGTAGCACCATGTATCTAGTTTTCAGATACGGCCATGGTTTTTTTTATCATGTTTGGGTCTGGAGAAATAACAAGGAAACAACCAAAAAAAAATTTTCCAAATTTTTTCTAGTCTTAAAGGCCTATGGGTTTCAATTTTTTTTTCCATTGTTTCAATCAAAAGTTCTTTTAGGAAATTTAATGCCCTTTAATTTAACGTATCCAGAATGCCTCTACGATGATTTGCCGCGGAGTTGTCATGAGTCAAAGCAAAAAAGTACTTTTTAACTTTGACAATCAATAACTCTGGAAATAATGATTGTATAGGAAATCGAAGGAGGGTTTTGGAAACAACACAAAATTTCCTATAAGATACCGTGAATGGCTTTTGTCGAAAATATTTTTTTTAATTGAAAGATTTGACTGAAAAAAAGACAAAAATTCGCATAATTAAGGATATTTGGATAACTGGTATAACTTTGGATAAAATGGACGAACGAAGAATATAGTCGGTAATTTTTCAACCTCAAAATGTCCCCTAAAAAATCTCTGAAAAATTCTAAGCGCTGCGATTTTTTTTTCATAGTGCCCTGAAGCTTCAAATTCTTTGTTTTTGCAAAAACAATTTCGATTTTGATTCGTTTATTTTCTCAAAAATCTTTGAGAAAAAAAAGAATTTTGAGAAAAAAAATTTTTAGCATCGAAAAAACGAATAAAAACCGGCCAAGTGCGAGTCAGACTCGCGCACCGAGGGTTCCGTACAAACTTGGTATTCACGGTTTATGCATAAGGTTTATGTTTATGAAATTAAATGTTTTTTTTTTTATATTTGTGTTGACTGAATGAAAGGTAAATTGTGGTTTACGATTTATGACGTATTAAAAAAAAACTACTTACTAGATCTCGTTCAAACCAATTTTCGGTGGAAGTTTACATGGTAATACATCATATATTTTTTTTAGTTTTATCATTCCCTTATTTTAGAAGTTACGGGGGGCACACACATTTTACCACTTTGGAAGTGTCTCTCGCGCAAACTATTCAGTTTAGAAAAAAATGATTTTAGAAACCTCAATATCATTTTTGAAGACCTATCCATAGATACGCCACACGTATGGGTTTGATGAAAAAAAAAAATTGAGTTTCAGTTCTATGTATGGGGAACCCCAAATAAAATTGTTCATATTGGTGATTTTTTCAAAAACAAAGAATTTGAATCTTCGGAGCACTATGAAAAAAAAATCGTAGCGCTTTGAATTTTTCAGGGGTTTTAGGGGACACTTTGAGGTTGAAAAATTACCCACGATATCTTTCGTTCATCCATTTTATCCAAGGTTATACCAAGTTATCCAAATATACTTAATTATGCGAATTTTTGTCTTTTTTTCAGTCAAAGCTTTCAAGTCAAAAAAAAACTTTCGATAAAAGCCATTCAAGGTATCTTAAAGAAAATGTTGTGCAGTTTCCAAAATCCTCCTTCGATTTTCTATACAATCATTATTTCCAGAGTTATTAAATGTCAAACTTAAAAAGTACTTTTTTGCTCCGACTGACGATAACTCCACGGCAAATTATCGTTTAGGCATTCTGTGTACCTCAAATTAAAGGGCATTAAATTTTCTAAAAGAACTTATGAGTAAACCACTGGAAAAAATTTTTTTGAAACCCGTATACCATTTTTTAGACGAGAAAAACCTTGTTTTTTTTTTTGATTGTTTCCTTGTTATTTCTCCAGACCCAATCATGATAAAAAAAAATCGTGGCCGTATCTGAAAACTAGATACATTGAACTCACGGATATCGAGGGATATGCCTTGGGGGCGTGGCACGTGCCGCCTCGATACTATCAATTGATAGTATGTTCGAACGGCGGCTGTACGCTTCATTCAGTCGCTTTGCAACTGCGTACAGTGCACTATTGATGCGTAAAAAGCCAAAATGCCGAGTTGTGCAGTAATTATTTGTAAAAATAGACCAAATACCATCAACCTGAAATGTTGTAATTTTTTGGGTGGGAGATAAGCGGCGACACTAGGATTCCTTACTATTCCGCAATGAAGGTATATCTCTGGATATCTATGATTGAACTACAATGTGTTTTTTTATTTTTTGCTGTATGATCATTTTCCTCGGAGTTACAGCTTGTTGAAAATCACCCAAAAATTTGGATTTTTTTTAATATCCCTTAATTTTTGTGACTAGTGTATTTTTTACTTCCGCCCTACCTGTAGCCAATGCTGCCCTACCTCAAATTCGAGTCTAGCTACAGCCCTGCATAGACCTCCCCCAATTTGGGGGGCTTTGCCATAATCGCCACGCTTGGCAGGCGGGTTGGCGATCGCCACCGATAGTATGGTAGTAAAATGCATAGACTGGCCTTTATGACTGGCCTGTTAGTCTAGTAGTTAGTGACCCTGACTGCTAAGACTGAGGTCCCGGGTTCGATTTGTTCTGTGATTTAATCTAATTTATCTATAATATGTATGTATTTAGAAATATATAAGTATGTTTATCAGTTGTCTGGTTGTCTGACTCTGCCTAGTTTGGGATCAGACAACGATGTGTTGGTTGTCCTAAGATATTTTATTTTTATTTTTATAGGGAACGCTGCTGCCCATTCTCTTATAAGTCCCTTAGTCGCGTCGATTAGGATTACCTAGTAAAATATTGGCATACAATCATCTATTTTAATCCCATAGTACACTTTCCCTTAGATTATTTCGTTCCAGAAATACTTCGAGAACGTCTTTCATTACAGCCAATGTCGTATAGGACGTACTATCGATTTGTAGAGTTGCTCCGAATTTAAGCATCTACTTATCATTTGTTAGTATGGATCCTCAAAATATGCATTATAACAACGTGTTTTAACACAAATAGTTAAGGGGGATGCTACGACCAGCCCGCGAAATTCAAAATTTCTTACGTTTTTTGCAATTTGCAGGCCAGTGCTAGGTTGTATGTTGATTAAAATATTATTAGCGACTGTAAAACGTATGTAGTTACAGAATTATAATCATCAAAATCACCAATACAACCCTCCAAGTTCATAAAGGCCTAAGAACAAAAAAAAAGAGAAAAAGTCATTCCTACAGCTTCATGAACTTAGAGCGTTGTATTGATGATATTGATGATTATAATTCTGTAACTACATATGTCTTACAGGCGTGAATAATATTTTAATCAACATATAACCTAGCACTGGCCTGCAAATTGCAAAAAACGTAAGAAAATTTGAAATTTGCGGGCTGGTTGAAGCATTCACCTTAAACGACCAACGTTTAATATGCAAAAGGATAAATCATTATGTCTGCCGGTATATCTGAAAACTTCGTAGTTTTACCTACTCTTACAAGGGTGAATCAAAAAGTTCTTAGAAGCGTATTTTTGAAAAAAATATTGGGGATAGTTCGATTTTCCTCTTAAAGAGTGTCAATACAAAATATTTATGCCAAGTGTTATTTAATTTTATCAGTTCGTTCGCACGCAATAAATTGTTTTGTATAGTCAGCGACAAAAATATAAGGACGAACAGACTGCTCAAAATGATCAAAACAACTAAGAAAATTAAACTTTACCTCAATTGGATAAAGTTCTTGTCAGAATGACAGTTGTCGTGTACTGCCTTCATTCTGAAACATTCCTTGTGTCATTGAGTTAATATTTAATTTCCATAGTTGTTTGGATCATTTTGAACTGTCTGTTCGTCTCGATATTATTGACGCTGACTGTACAACCAGTTTGATAAAACGCAAAATGATAGAGTTACGTGAGGTGATAAAGTATCTCTGTCTGAAAAAAATGTCTTTGAATGATTTATCGGGACATTCAGAAGACTGTTCTGGTCGCCCTTTAACCTCTATTACGGAAAAAAAATCGGTTGTCTGTAAAGTCGGTTTACTGACGATAGTTGAACGTGACAACGTCATAAGAAAATACTGATGCGCGCGCTCTCGCTTGCACTTCAAGCCTTAAATGGAACGCCTCAGAGCGAGGTAACGCCGCATGAGTCATGTTTTTTCGTGCGTGCAGCCGGCTCCATCGAATTATAAGACGTTGTCACGTCAAAAATATCAAGAAGGTTGAGAAGCTGGTTTGGGAAGACAGAAGAATAACGATAATATAGATGTAGCTGAGATCCTAATAATATTATTTGGTTACAAAAAATGTTGTGGAAAACTATCGTTAGGCGTGTTGTTTCTTCACGATAGCGCTCTTACTCATCGATTAGAAATTGCGCTCAACGGAATCCGCTGTGTTGACTTCTATCTTCTTGACCACCGACCGTGTTCTCCGGACTTAGTCCCAATAATTTTTACATATTTGTAAAATTAAAAGAGCATAATTGTGGAACTTTTCACGACGAGAACGAGGCTGTAATGGCTATCGATGTGGAGCTTTTCAAAGGTCAAGAAAAACATTTTTTCTCGCAAGGAATAAGAAAGTTAGGAACGCGTTATTCTAAATTAGAAGGAGGTTATTTAGAAAAATAAAGTATTTTCGTTTCATTTTTTATATTGCTTTTAAGATCTAAATGATTTACCCTCGTATTAGGTACAATACAACCATAAGATAAAACCAAGTTTAACACGAGGGTGATCTTAAAAAAAATAATCGTACCGTGTTCATTATTGCGTTGCAAAGGCCAGTGAACATTCGAGAATCTCTCCACGACAAAAGTCAGTCTCCCCATGGTATTATGTACAGTAATTTGTTAAATTATAGGTCAGTACACCCTAAATTGGGCCACAAATAGCCAACACGTCGCTTGTTTGTGAGCACATGACAGGCTTGTTTGAACCGACGCGACCAGCGGGGTGTCAATGTTATTGAGAGGACCAATCTGCTAAAATAAACCAATAAACGAATACGTGCCGCTTGTAGAAACGTTACATAATGAACAGTAACGAGGTAGCTTTTATGTCACATAATGGGGATAACTGAAGGTAATAATGTTCACGTATTTATGGAACGAATGCGTTAATAAATACAAAGGAAGTGAAGAAAGGTAAATATAATAATGATATCATCAATCCTGTATCGTTAGCTAATACAGTACCTATTATGTACTGTTCAAGGGGATGTGAACTTGGTACATTTTAACCGCCTAGTTCAAGATCAGTGAACTCATGAGGGTCGCTTTTGGAATGCTGGGCTGGGAATATTTAATACCGACCTATTGCGAATAATGTTTTAAAAATGAAAGCTTAACTTGTTGAGAATATGCAAGTTTCTTCCAACTGTTCGTTTGTTAGAAATAGTTTGGACTTATTTAGTGTATAGCCGATCTCGTTTATCTCGTTATTACTTTACTGCTGAATGTCACTTGAAAGTTATAAAACGACAAAGCTCAGTAGAACTTGTAGTTTGTTGAAAATTGTAGAAACTATGTTTACATGATAATGCAAGCTTATATAGTGACTCTTTTTTTTTCTTTTTCATAAATAATGTAACAGATGATAAAGTTATGTCCTGAAAAGAGCAGATTCTTCTGAAATACATATGAATTGTCATGTTTTTTATTATTCGCTTAATATCTAAAGTTGAATATCTGAAATACAGCCATCGTCACACGTACAATGTATATTTTGTTTGTTTGCCTATGAGTGCTCTAAGTTACTTTGTAAATGTGCCCCTTTTTATAAATAAACGATATTATTGTTATTATTAACCGGGTACCGTGGGTTTTTTTTTTCTGGATGGGAAATCATCAAATGACTTCTCCCGCTCTGGGCGGAGCGGGAGGGCGTGTCAGACTTTTACTGACTAAAACCCACCCGTGTTCCTTCAGTTGCCCATGTGCCAGGGTCACGGTATCTCTTTCGAACAATCTCGCGACCCTGGCAGGCATCGGTCCTAGCAGACCCCTTCAGTGCTGCTGACATCTCTTTGAGGCGCGCGTAGAACACCGTCGACCCGAGCCTGGTCCTTACCGGGTGGCGAGCTACCCATTGCTCGCCGCCCGCAAGCTCGCGCCTACGATGGCCGGGAGTCCGCTATAGACTCCCGACGCCCGGGGCGTCTCCTCCTTGGGCGGCTAGGAACGTGAGGGCGCAGAGACTGCCACTCCCTCACGCACCCCGCCTCCTCCTTCGCGAGCATTACTGCTTCGCAGAAGGAGGTGACGGCTTCCCATGCCCTCTCGCTCCGTACCATGGCCATGGTTACGTGTGGTGCCGGACGTAAAGAATAGCACCACCCCATTTCATCCTGTGGGTGTCGTAAAAGGCGACTAAGGGACTTACTAGAGAATGGGCAGCAGCGTTCTCTATGCATTTTACCACCATACTGCGATCGCCAACCCGCCTGCCAAGCGTGGCGATTATGGCAAAGCCCCCCAAATTGGGGGAGGCCTAAGTCCAGCAGTGGACGTCTTACGGCTGAAATGATGATGATGATGATGAGTGCTCTAATGGCATCATGTAAGTGTAACAAATCCATTGTAGAGGACCTTTTTAAAGTATTAAGATACCTGTAATAGAGGACCTACCTCTTCTATATATGGATATGTACCCATACCCAGTACCTATAGGGGTACATAGATAAAGCCTATTAATGACAGAATTAATAACAAAATAGGTCATCATCATTTCAGTCGATAGACGTCCACTGCTGGACATAGGCCTCCCACAAGCTCCGCCACTTCGACCGGTTTTGTGCTTCCCGCATCCAGCGGATTCCTGCGGCTTTCACAAGGTCATCGGTCCACCTTGTTGGAGGCCTTCCAACTCTACGTCTTCCAGTACGCGGTCGCCACTCCAGAACCTTTCGGCTCCATCGGCCATCTGTTCTGCGAGCAAATAATAGGTACAATATTAAAATTATATTAGTGTTTAAAAATAATAATTAGGAACTAGTTAAATAAGTAATTTTAAATAATTTACGTTTCATCCTATACTGAGCTATTAAATTCAGCATTAGGAAAATACATTTTAAAATTTTGTTTTTCATTCATTTTAATTTCAATTCTGTGACTAGCGACATGAAGTTTAATTTAATGTAATAAGGGTTTTATGTGAATTAAATTTATTTTTATTTTATTAAAATTGTAAAAGAAATGAATTATGGAACCTTTTCTCTTCATAAATCGAAGTACTTAAAATTCGCCAACATAGGCGAGTCTACGCCAATAAATAATACCAAATGGTATATGATTATGCAAAATATCAGAGGAAACGATCGCTGGTAATAAATTCAGGGCCGTTAATATCGAAGAAAATATGAAAGAAGGCAATATTTCAGGGCGGTTCCTCGGGCGCAGTGTCCACAGCCCCCGGTCAATGGCACGCAAATCCAGCTTCCGGCATCCTCTTTGGAGGAAGGTTCAATTTGTTCAAACGTGACGGCGTGTGTTCTCATCTAGGTAACAGTCATTGAACTCTAGATTTTGTACGCAATTATCACCGCTTATCGTGCTTTTTAAAAGATCAGCTGTCCAGACGATCTATTCTGTTTAAATCTCACCGTGAGAACTCACGTGAAGTGACCTAAAAGTAAGCTGTCAATGTATCTGACGCTAGGGATTAACAATACTGACAGCTCACTTGAAGCTCACTTCACCTAAGTTATCACGGTGAGTTTTTTACAGAATAGCACTACAGAAGTCTCTATTATTCTGAATGACTAAAATACTCCGTACGTACACCGTATTCACGGCCTTCCCATGCGGGGAGGCTAAAACTACAGAATGCCACCTACTAAAATCCATACATACTCGTTTTTTGAAGAACATCTGAAGAACATCTATACAAATAAATAAAATTGGAGTGTCTGTTTTTAATATTAAAATAACTACTTTTTACTAAGTGTATATGGATGTATACATGGTAGTTATACCAAAACAACATTTTTTACAATTTTTGTCTGTCTGTCTGTCTGTTCGTTCCGGCTAATCTCTGAAATGGCTGGACCGATTTTGACGGAACTTTCACTGACAGATAGCTGATGTAACAACGAGTAACTTAGGCTACTTTTATTTTAGAAAAAATAAATAATAGTTTAAAAAAACTAAAAACACGCTGAATTTTGAGACGTATGTCAGCGTAGTTTTCAAAGACAGTTTTTATGAAAACTTTTTGTTAAATACCACGCGGATGAAGTCACGGGTAACAGCTATTACCTATAATATAACCTGAATTAACACATCTTACCGCGGTAGTACGTCCTCCTGCGTTAATTTCCGAAATCCACGCGGGCGAAGCCGCGGGCAAAAGCTAGTCACCAATAAAGTCACTATATATCCTCCTAGGGCGTCCTGGTGTTACCTCTATTTTTTATTGCTGAACATATTTTGTACTCGGTTCTGCCCACGACTTTGTCCGCGTGATATTGCTTGATTTGACATAAAATATACCCCATGAGGCTCAAAAACACGGTAGGTTCTCATTAGTGAAATAATCTTATCTCTACATAACTTCTTTATCATATTAGTATAGACTTATAAATAACATTACATCTACATCTTTACCGGTAAGTCAACACCAGAATGGGATGGGTACTTTCTGCAACGCGTATATTACCTGCCTTAAGCAAATATTTCCTTCTCATGATCCACAAAGAACATGTCGAAGCGACAAGTCATCGGCCGCCTGGCCTTGACTTTCACAGACATTTTATTAACGGTTACTAGCTTACACGGTACACTTACCCTTATTGAACTGAACCCTGTGAGAATAAATAAACTCGACACTCGTGATCCACATGTTGATTTTATCTCACAGCCAAAAAAACATTCTGTCCGCCTGATGTTTACTGCCTACAAGTCGTTATTTTTTTAGCAAAATGTCGAATAGTATACAAAGACAATTTTTTGTTTAACCTGTGCATAAATATCTACACAGGCGCTTAAGTAGGCGACTAAAGGGTAGGAAGAACATCAAGAGGCACATGAACCCCGCTCACCAGTGCAGCAGTGGTGGTCAATCTCTTCGCTAAGCGTGGTGCTCGTATTTATTTATTTAATACTATACTCCATTTGTTTAGGTAGTTAACTAAAGGTAAACAATCTTGATATGTCTTTTTATATAAAATAAATCGTATAAAAGACCAACAAATATTATTTAAATTAAGTTACTTACCTAACATCGGTTTAAGTAAATACCTAATTGTAAACATTTTTAGATTCAATTTTTAGACAGTTTTTTAGATAAAAGACATGTTAAGATTGTTTACATTTAGTTAACTACCTAAACAAATGGAGTATATAAGCAAACAAATATCAAAGTCGACTTTTGGGTGGTACGGAAACAAACAGTCGTAGGTGAAATAAATTTGAGGAATAAATATTTTAAATCGGTACACGCATAAACCACTTCAACATCTTCTTCACTGATCAGTGTTCAGTGTTTGATGTTGGCTCAGTGTGGTGTCTATTTTACAAAACCCTTTCATGAACAGTTGAACTTATAATTCCATAGCATTGTTGTAAGGAATCTTCATAATTAGTCTATCAATCAAGCAACTCAGTCTATTGCATTCCATTGGTCGACATAGGACTTTTCTAAGCTGCGTCACAACATTATAGCCTCCTCCTTCTGCTTCCAGTCTGTCACAGCCAACTTTTCAAGGTTGTCTGTCCATCTGGCTGGGGGGCGTCCCACATTACCACTCTCCCACTCCACTGCAGGACCCGACTGCTCCAACGACCATCGGTCCATCGATAAACATGGCCAGACCATTTTATTTTTTTTTGGTTGGGAAATCATCACATGACTTCTCCCGCTCTGGGCGGAGCGGGAGGGCATGTCAGACTTTTACTGACTAAAACCCACCCGTGTTCCTTCAGTTGCCCATGTGCCAGGGTCACGGTATCTCTTTCGAACAATCTCGCGACCCTGGCAGATGGCCAGACCATTGCCACTTCAACTTGCTTTCTCTGCAAGCTACATACCTCAATATTCAACTCCTCTAGATTAATATAAAATCTAAACAAAAATATGAGAAACCGACTGACACAAGGAGATATAACTGTCTGAAAGTTTTGGCAACCCCTTTGATTTGCTCCTATCCCTAGGGAGTACAATGTGTTATTTTGATAGCGTATCGGGTACTTTTCCATGAAAGCTCAAAATAAAGTGCGTCAACTATCAGTGCGTGACGTGATAAAGGAATATATACTTAATATATTATGTGCGAATCAGATTAGAGAGGCGTTCGGCGTCTGACGACAGCCGATTGTTTTGTTAAACATACAACCTTGGGCTGATGTATCTCATAGTTAAGTACTCTGACATTTTAGAAATACATACTTTGCTTAAATTCTATTTTTCTTACGTTTTTTCGCAATTTACAGGTCAGGAATTAATCATCATCATTTCAACCAAGAGATGGCAGGACAAAGGCCTCCCCAAAAAAATGGGGGGGGGGGGGGGTTGCCATAATCGCCACGCTTGGCAAGCGTGTTGGCGATCGCAGTATAGTGGTAAAATACATGACATAGAGAAAGCTGCTGCCCAATCTCTAGTACGTCCTTTTTCGACACACACGGGAGGAAATGTGATGGTGCTTTTCTATTTTAATGTAATTGTTGACGTTCAAAAGTGCCTTTTTGGGGCCTATTTGAAATAAATGCTTTGACTTTCTTGACGTCCGGCACCACACGAAATTATAATCATTAAAATGACCGATTATAATCATTAAAATCAACAATGCAACCCTCTAAGTTCATTTTAATCCGGCCGGGCCCATGAGGACTTAATGAAACAATATGGTTGAAAAACTGGCGTCGAACAATTCCAAATGCTTTTTTAAACCACTCTGTATAGTTAAAAATCATATTATAACCAAACATACAGTAAATAAACAAATTATACATATAGGTATAAAGTCAATGACACCGTGTGCCTTTACGTATTTAATGATATTATGTTACTCTGGCTAAGTGAAGGCGGTTTTGTGAGCAACTGTCACTCAGATAAAGATGTTCAAAAGAATGATTGATGCGCTCTTGTGAACAAAGTTGGCGACGTGAATGTGACAGCAATATACTCCTTACAACCTTTTATGTTATGACGATAAATAGGTAGATAGGTACCAAAATAGAAAAAATAAAATATATCATTCTAGCTTTCTATCATATATTCAAATGGTATTTTGTGAGAAATGCCTATACAGTTTCAAATTTAATTAGCTGGCAATTGCTTAACTTTACTTCACGGCTTGAGTGTCGATATCCGAAACTAATAAAACAAAAAAAAAATAAGGTTACAAAAATATCATCATTCAAACTTTGTTCAAAACTTTAAATGACTCTGTAACATGTACATTGAGGCAAAACAACTGTTATGGTTTTTGGAAAGTCGTAAAATATATCTAAGTTTCGGGAAAAATTAGAAAAACTGCTGATCGATTACGGGCCAATGCCCGTAATCGATCAGCGACCCATCGAATAATGTAATATCTTTTTATTTTCGATTTTGATACCCGACCCATGAATAAGCTTTGCCAGATATTTTATTTTGACCCTGTATACAAATGTACTGTACGTTTATTTAGGCCTTACGCCCATGCCAACACTTACGAACGTCAGCGGTCAAAGATAGACATACATAGTTTTAGTTTTGTAATTAAGGGTAGATACCGGTTTGTATATTTTTCGCAGAACAGGTAGCCGATGGGACCGAAAGTTTCTGGAGTGGCGACCGCGTACCGGAAGACGCTAGTTTGAAAGCGTCCCAGAAAATGGGCCGATGACCTGGCGAAGAATCCGTTGGATGCGAGAAACACAGAATCGGTCAAAGTGGGGACGCCTATTTCCAGCTGTGGATGTCTTTCGGCTGAAATGCATCACCATTTGTAATAAAATTTAAAATGACTGAGTAAATGCAAATTAAATGTAAAATAAAATTAAATGTAATTTTTATACCTACAAAATTTGTACGTCGTTATTGGAAAAACATGGACGCTCACAACATATTAATTTAATAATTTGCATGCCTGATTAGTCAGTTTATGTAAACGCATGTTTGACAAATAAATTTTCTTTCTTTTTTTCGAAGTATACCCACATTTCACCAGTTAGGTATTTGTAAGTCCCATGAACCTAATAGGGGGCGAACCTATTGCTATCAACTGGGCCTGATTGCAAACTCCGGATTGCTACTACATACACAGTTAGATAAATAACTTAAGCTATTATGTTACTTGTAAGCATTCGCCGAAACGAACGCCCTCTATTTCCTGGCCATTATAATGTCTTTACAAAGTTTTATCCGGATCATGGGAGCAAATCCCGCGAACATATGCCGTATTATCAGAGCGACCAACTTTATATCATGATTTACGATTTGTTGTGAGTACCTATACTTTTATACAAATGTCAATGACCCCCGATAGTCTCTATAGACTGAAAGGATTTTCGGATAAAATCCTGCCGAGACAAGACAAATCGTTTTTGATGTTCTTAGGAAATAATTAGGTTTTAAAGTAAAACCATTTGTTGTTTGAACAAAAGATGGGTTTTCGAGTTTGGTCTTCCTGTCCTGTACTGGGTTGTTTAGATGAGACAGACGATTTAAAAAACGAACACGCATTTTATATTTAACTAGCTTTGGCCAGTGACTTCAATCGCGTATTATACATATAAACCTTTCTCTTGAATCACTCTGTCTATTAATTAAAACCGCATTAAAATCCGTTGCGGAGTTTAAAAGATCTAAGCGAACAAACACAAAATGCGTTTTTGTTTTATACTATGTACAGAGTAAACCCTCATTACATGAAAACTCCTTTAACTAAGCCATAGCAAATATTCTGTTGCTAGAAGTGGAACACATCAACAGTGTAATGGGTGGGGTTAATCACTGATAATTTATATTACTACTAGTTTTGCCAGCGACTTCGCCCGCCGGGATAAAATAAGTTATGAACTACCTATCTGTGTGCTAAATTCCATTGGAATCCATTTAGCCATTTTTGCGTGAATGAGTAACAAACATCTAAACATCTCACATTTATATTAAATACCTCAAAAAAAAAATTGTATCCTAATTGCGTAAACACTATTCATCAGAATCTGAATCATTTTGAAGGTTTTTGCAAATCCATTGCTTCATTTGTTCGAAAAAATTGTCTTCTCAACTCGGTAAATCCTACTTGAAAGAAATGGAAAAACCAATACTTGGCCAACAACGTGGTGGATATACATTATTGAAGCGGACACATCAGCGGATAAATCATACAGGGTGGCACAGACCTGTTACCGTGGATTCACTACATGATTCTGAACCGTCCTGCGTTGATATTTGACGACATTGAGTTTTTTTTAATACTGCACAGTACATTATGACCGCGTAGGTATGCGGTTTTTTATGAAACAGGTGTTTTTTTTTTTTGATAGCCGGTGATAAGGGGCTGCTAGAGGGTCTAGAATTATGTACTGAATTCACGCGATCCTTTTGCTGTGCCCTACAGGGTCCATAATGATCTAAATTATATAATTACCACCTAAGTACACATTATGGGAAAGCAATAAAGATATTGAGTATTGCTTTTAGTTTGCGTATTGATGTTCCGGCCACTCTGTATTTGATTAAAGGTTCGACAACCGGTTTACCTTTTGCAGTTCTAACCGCAAAATATTTAATGCTGTTGTATCTGCCTCGAGGTTAAAAGCTTTCATTCAAATTTGAACTACATTTCAGGAAGCTGTTTAAAAGCATTTTACGCAGGCACCTGCAATTTATGGAGAGGTAGGTTAGTAAGTACTATTGTTCGGTGATTGTGTATTTGTGTATTGTTATTTTTACAGTTCATTGGAACTGTAAAAAATCTATTAATAATAATAGATTTTTTTCAGTACCAGTTTTACTTTTTTAACTTGGTCTTTATTACATAGGTAATGAAAATACATTTTGAAATTATCAAAAAAAAAAACGATTGAAAAATAACGCTCTAAAAATATGAAACAAGAAAATATTCTCACCTGAAAGCCATGGTCGTATGCCACTTACCCAGCTAATATTGTACTACTGGCATGGAGGCACGGTGGCATACGACTACCGACTTTCATATGAAAATATTCTCATGTTTCATACATTTTAGAGCGTGTTTTTTCAGGACCTAGTCCGGTTTTAGTTTTTGAAAATTACTTTTAATTTAAATTATTTGAGGGTTAGCTATATTTGAAGTGTGTTTAATAAGGCTTTTCTCTGCGCTCTTACGTCCCTAGCCGCCACAGGAGGAGACGCCCCTGGCGTCGGGAGTGGATAGCGGACTCCCGGCCACCGTAGGCGCGAGCTTGCGGGCGGCGAGCTACCCATTGCTCTAAGGCGGTATATTTTGCGGTAAGGACCAGGTTCGGGTCGACGGCGCGTAGTGTTCCACGCGCGCCTCGAAGAGATGTCAGCAATACTGAAGGGGTCTGCTGGGACCGATGCCTGCCAGGGTCGCAAGATTCGTTCGAAAGAGTTACTGTGGCCCTAGCATATGGGCAACTGAAGGAACGCGGGTGGGTTTTAGTCAGTAAAAGTCTGACACGCTCTCCCGCTCCGCCCAGAGCGGGGGAAGTCATTTGATAATTTCCTATCCAAAAAAAAAGGCTTTTCATTTGAAATCCAATAAGGCAAAATTAGTTACCGACTTTTTGTCCTCAAGAGGGCCCCATATTTAAAATCCTCTAACGATATCTCATTTGTAAAATTTTGATTAGTTGTTTAGAAGATGAACATGCATATATACATACATACACACATACATACATACCGGTCAAAATCATAACCCTCCTTTTTGTTTCGCTGTACTCGGGTAATAAAATAACATAATTATTATGCCTTAAACAGAGAACGTGAGTGCAGTCTCTTTACTCCTTAGGTCTGCTGTTTTACAGAGTAGATAAACTTGGTTCATCTTCACTAAAATATTATAGTGTGTGCGTGTATGTACCACAAACAAAAGTGTATCAAGTGTACTCGTAATAGTTTCTATTTTAGATAGAAAGCAAAATGACTACCTACCCACAGTTCACCAGCGAATTCAATTGATCTCACCTACATAGAGTTTGAACCGGAGTGAACTTTGCAATAAAAATAAATCATCTTCCTTGCAAATAATATTAAAAAAAGAATCAACGAAATTGCGATACTTGATCCGCCGATTGTTCTTCAGGTAGATTTATTTAAAAAAGGAATAGATAATTATTATGAAAGCATATCGGTTGCCCATGCTTGCCGATATTTTTCTTTGGAATAGGTATCAGTTAATGAAGGTTTACTATACGGAATTCTTTAGGCCTCTGCTCGTGGGTATCAAAACTTCACTGACCTATTTATCGTAAGATCGGAAGCATAGGTAATTGACTTTTACAGGTCAATGACTCTGTGGAACAGAACATGAGTACTCGCCTATTTTTATTTTAATATTGTTTAAGAAGGTGACCCGGTATTTCTTCTGTAACTGTTCTTTGTGCTTTGAATTATTGCGACTACAAAAGTTGGAAGCTTTTAAGATTTTTAGGCCGCCAAAATTTCCGCATTGATATAATTTGGTCACCTATTCTAAATACGTTTATTGTATTAATTGTGCATTGTCCTATTTAATATTATTTACAAAGATCCTTGTTTTCTGATTTTTATAATATAATATTAAAATTTGAGTGTAAATACAAACTTTTTACATTACATTAGATTAAATGCCAACTGGCCAGTCGAACGTTAAAAAAGTGCTAAAGCCGTTAAATATTGGTTTCTAAATATTTTTTATTCGCTACCAAATGGTATGCTTCTCTAATTTTCATCAATTTCGGCCGGTATTAAATTAAAATGTAAATAAAAACAAACCTTTTCGATTTAAAATAAAATGTTTCGTGATGTGTACCCATGGAATTAGTATGTAGATCTTTGATATAATTCTGTATTATTCGGGTACTAAATGTGTGTTAATCATTTTCCAGTTAGCGAATTGGCGATTTAAAAATGTGTTTGTGGAAATGACATTTTGAAGCGAGTCATCGGCAACTAAAGTCACGCGAGTGTATTTTCAATCATTAGAATTTCATATTATCCACTCTGTTATTTATGACACTTTGGTGCATTTATGTTTATTTTGACACATGACAGTAATATGTGTTATGTCAAAATCTTACTGACTCGACGGGATGTTGCAAAATGTTTCGGACATGTTGTAAATTACCTCATGTTTGGGGTTGAGCGTAAAGTTAAAGTCGTCTGACGTTGAAACTGAAATACTTATACGTCACAACGTTGAACACGTATTAAATAATAAGTGACCAATTGTTGTATGGTGCAGATTGGTGAATTTGTTTTTATGGATTGTTGAAACTGTATGAACAGTTTGCCACGAATGCACCCCCGAACTCTAGAAACCCCAGAACTATAGAATCTGCAAAATATAACACATTTAAAATATAAATTATGATATTTGAGTCTAGGTCTGCATACAAATAGAAATGGAAATGTTGGAATACTTTCCTTCATTTGATTTCATCACGACCTTCCCTGGAACTTCGAAATTTGACATACAACTTAAAAATATGTGGCATACTATGTACCTTTGTCACTTGTAGTAATTTTGCTTGAGAAATTAGGTGTGATACGGCATGATATTGCGACTTGCCTACCAGTATTTGGTATGAACACTATGAACCAGTTTCATAAAAATCCAGTTCAATCAAAATGGAGTAGCAAGGAATAGAGATTACGTTATCACATAGTAACACACATGCTAGCGCATATTAAAACGATAGTAACCATGTACTACCTTTGTTTTCGTTTCGATACCATAAGAACGAGGATTAACGGGTATGTGAGGACTCATCTCATCAGCTCTTATGAGGTCTTTGACGAGTCGGCACGTCATACCGAATTAACGATGCGTAAGGTGAAAACCGTTATTGAATACTCTTGACGCAAAATTGCTTCCTCTTATCCTTCTAATGTCAACCTCATGAGTAAGTTCAACGACATTTATATAAAACATCATTTTTTAAAAGAATAAAACGAAATCAATCCTAGATTGATGCGGCAAAAGTTGCACTTTAGCAACTTATGTTCAACTGCGAAATTTTACAGATGGACTGCCGAAGTTTAGCTTCGATTCAATTAAAACAAGTGTTGAAATAATAGCGAATGTGACTAAATGTCACGCTCAAGTTAGATTTTGTAAGCAGAATAGATTTTGACATTGTTTCGATCGATCGTTGGCGTCAACTAAAACCTAACCGCAGTTGGATCGTTGTTCAAAGCCGTGATTCAGTTGCGGTTCTATTGAAACTTTGTATCGCGAGAAAATTGCAAATTGTTACGGTCATCTCTGGTCTCCATTACTACACGTATCTAAAACGTAGATTCGCTGAAAACTGGGCATAAACTACCGTTGCTCTTGCTGAAAAGATGCAAAACGGCAAAAAAAGAATTTTACCTGCATTCTTGCCATTGCGCACACATAAACCTACATAGAAACACCATCAAATCAATAAATAATAAAAAAACATTTTCTAAAATCCGTTGTTGTTGCTTTTAAATCTTGACAGCATCAATAGCTTGATAATATTACCTGCTAATGGACGTGAATACCTGTCTCTTCGTTTACTTTCGGGTTCATTGTCGGGTTTTGTGACGCACAAGGTTGCATTCTTCGCACGTTCCTTTTCATCTAGTGTCTTCGAATTTTCCCGATTGGAGAATGTAGTAAACAGGTTTAATTAATTGCTAGAGAATGCAGCATTTTCTATACATTTTACCACCATACTGCGATCGCCAACCCGCCTGCCAAGTGTGATGATTGTGACTACGGCAAAGACTCCCAAATTAGGGGAGGCCTATGTCCAGCAGTGGACAATGACAAATTCACACAGTGGACAGTCAAATATTTTTTTTTGAGTTTCAGTTCTATGTATGGGGAACCCCAAATATTATTGTTTTTTTTTTTCTATTTGTGTGTGAAAATCTTAATGCGGTTCACAGAATACATCTACTTACCAAGTTTCAATAGCATAGCTCTTATAGTTTCGGAAAAAAGTGGCTGTGACATACTCGGACAGACAGACAGACAGACATGACGAATCTATAAGGGTCAACTATGCTTTGTTAAAACATGTTAACCAACAAAACAAAATGATTCATCCTAATTAGTTTGTGGCTAAGTGTTATCAGCTGCACGGTTCATTCGATCAGGTTGCGTTACGTTTGCCATGGTTGGTCCGTGGATGGGTGAACATTTTTAAATAGACCCCTCTGTGCCTCAGAAAGTACTTAAAGCCGCTGATCACCTGCCGGGGTCGCGTGATTGTTCGAAAGAGATACCGTGGCCGCGGCACATGGGCAACTGGAACACGGGTGGGTTTTAGTCTGTAAAAGTCTGACACGCCCTTCCGCTCCGCCCAAAGCAGGAGAAATCATTTGATGATTTCCGATCCAAAAAAAAAAGCCGCTGATCACGGGTGTCATTCGTGTACATTGACAGTCGTTGCGGGTCGTCACGGACGTATTCCGTGTGGTGTCAGACGTAAAGAATAGCCACATCACATTTTATCCCGTGGGTTTCATAGAAGGCGACTCAGAGAGTTACAAGAGTATGGGGAGCAGCGTTCTCTGTGCGCTTAACCTCCAGATTATGGCACTGCTGGACCCAAATTGTTTGGCGAGCCCAAGCATTTTGAGAGCCCTATGTTCAGCAGTGGACGTCTTTCGGCTGAAGTAATGTGACGGGTCGTCAGAAGCCCGAATGTTTGGCAAACAGTTGCACCAAGGGGTATGGCATTACCCAGTAACTAGGTTGTGGAAGACAGATAGGCAGTCGTTCCATTCGAGATACTGGTGTTCAGCTGCATTCGGTTAGACTGAAAAAAGTAACCAGATGATGATGATTTTTCCAAATTAGTTTTATTTTTCAGTTTATTGTTCTAGGACCGTGGAAAAACGAGGGTGTCTATGTCATGTCTCATTATTGTTAGCAGTCATTATTGACTGTTTGTGACGCTGGGTCACAATCAAATTATGATCTGCTCGTGTAGCCAGTGGCCCACTGTCGCCCTTTTCTTGATGTTGCTATCTACAGCATTGGATTTAACTTTTAACAAAGTATCTTCTTCCTGTTTCCCTGATTGTATTTTTTTTAAGTCGGTTTTTAGCAGCAATCATTTTGAATTAATATTTAGATCAAAGACGACAGTCGTATGGAGGGGGCATAACATGTAGGTATGAAGGTTTTTTCGCGTGGCGATTTGTACCACAGAACTCCTACCGAAAGCCGCGTTAAACTTTCGGAAGAACTCTCTTCCGATATAATCATTTTACAAACACTAGTAGTGTCAACCCTACCGCTCCGATCGCGATGGCGCGTAGCTAATTATTAAAAAACAACAGCACTAGTTTCCATATTGTCCATATTTATAAAGTGGTTATGCGGTGTGCTTTTACATATTTGAGGTTCGTCATCAACTCCGTATAATTTGACACGTCATTTCTCTATATTAGAAAATATTCAACTACAAGAGTCAGAGCAGAAAAAAATCTACATGCTTTTTCACAGGTGACGTTAAAATCGAAAATCTACGGTGGTCTTCACAAAAACTTTTATTATATAATGGAACTATCTTTAGAATCAGTCTTACAAATATTTGTAGCGTGGTAGCTTCCCGAACATCACGCAGTAGGCGTATCATAAACTCAATTTATCTAATAAGGATTTCAGAATAGAACTGGTGACGCATGACGGTTTATTTTCATTGGAATATATTGAAATATTGCTTTATTTACCCCAGAGAATCTACTTAATTTACATAGTGTATAAATAGAAGCCTCGCATACCTACTATCAGTTAGAAGCTGGATAAGATTAATAAAAGATAGATACCTCTAGACTAGCCCATCACGAGCCGGCAAGTAAAGATAAAATAAAATTTAAGTATTTACGAAATCACGCAAGTACCTATTCTATACAGGCACCTCGAACGCCTAATAATCCTGCTTTAACTACTTTGTTTATTATTATATTTTGTTACAATAATATACTCCGATTATGAAGTAGTAAGGCAAAATACACCAAAAAGCAATGGAAGTTTGATATTTTATAATTGAACTTGAGATGTTCCGAAAAAATCTGAAATCTAGTACCCTAATTGCGTCACAGACTATCAAATTTAGAAGGATATTGCTAAAATTTGTCAGTCTCAATAACTCAAATAACGCAATGAATGTTGTTGAACTGTCAAAATAAAAACCATTGTTACTGTTAGTGTGTTACGCAATTATCCCGCCGTCTGCCAACAGAAGCGAAAGTCAGAGTTGTTTCAGTAAAATCGAGAAGTATGCACATACGTTCGAAGAAGGCGCAGGCGGGTTGGCGAACGCTGCACTGCTGTCGAGAATGCTGCGGCCCATTCTCTAGTAAGTCCCTTATTCTATACTTCTACACTTATTATTAAATAAAGTTCTTTTCGAGTTTGTGTGACAATGTTGTTCTTCTAAGTTCTGCATCAAGAGGTTTTACACCGTCATATAGAGACTTTATTCCAAAATATAAATTTACGGTATAATACAAACCTCTAAAGTCTATTAAAATACGTTTTTATACGACTTTGTAGTTCACTTGTGTACCAGTACCAGCTCGTTTAAAGGCGGATGTACAACTTACTCTATGTCTAACTTACACAATGTTCACAAAGCAAATATCAATGTTAATATTTGAATGTTATCTAAACATGTTTGATATTAACCTCTATTAAGAAATCCCGATGTTTTCAATTTGTGAAAACCGCTCGAAGTAGGGACGGCGATCTACTTTTAATAATTTTCCTGCCTGGTAGTAGTATAGTATCTACCTTCAAAACTTTTACAAGTATATTTTTGTTACAACATGCATTATGTCACTGCAGGGCAGTGGGACCCTTGATCTCCGATGAAAGCGCACGGCGCGCTGCATCAACACATGTCATATTAAACTAAAAAAAAAACCATAATGAACTCCTCATGAAATCCCCTAATGAACAGACGACAGCATATCATGGTACAGTATTGTATGGACAGTTTATTAACCCCGATATGTTGACGTATCTTGGACGCGTGTGACGCAAGCGGCGCGCTGAGTGCGGCACGGGTGCATTCACAGTAAACAGGGTGGAACAATGCCGCTTGGGATATGAGAACAAAGGTGTTTGAGCTGATATGTCAACCGTAAAAGCAAACTATAGGCGTGTATTGAAAAGCGGAGAGGCAAAGGCGCCTTTACTGATGCAGATATTTTGAGCATGATGAGATGCGGGTTTTCTCCAGTATAAAGAGAAAGCTCGTAATGTAATGATTCTGTCAAAAACCTATAATATTCTTAACTCGGATCAAATAATGATTATAATATTTCGAGAGACTATTGTGTGATTTCATATACATTTCCAACTACATTGTTACCTAATACAGGGTCAACTTAAGTTAGCTGGTAATACTTTACCGGCGTGTTGGGTAACGATATCAAAAACGAATGAAACAAATAAAATATAAATGTATATGAATATACACATATTTATCTTTTTGAGGTTGATGGTCCATCTAGCTGGAACAGATTGGATGCGGAAGACGGAGGACAGGGTGTTGTGGCGCAGCGTGGGAGAGGCCTATGTCCAGCAGTGGACTGCGATAGGCTGAGTTGTAATGATAAATATCAAAAATAACATCAATCAATCACATTGATATTATTTTTGATATTTATCATTCCAACTTAGATCAAAATTTTAAATGACACTGTACATTATGGCAACAAAATGACTGCTATGTTTTGTATGTTGCTATGTTGTTCCACGAAAAATTACAAAAACTGCTTATCAATTATGAAACCATCATCATCACCCATCGATCGACGAAAAAAAAAATTTTTTCTTGTTGATTTTTTTATTCCATTACTTTTTCGATATCCATACATCTACATGAGTAAAGTATTAGGAGCTAATTTAATTTCACCTTGTCTTAGTTGATAAAATGTATCTGTTTGTGAGAGTTTTCGGAGACCAAAAGGCCAATTCTCCGAATTAAAAGCGTTCACAATCTAGTCTCAACTCAGCAACAATCAAATATCAAAGATGTTTGGAAACTCTTGTCATGGTGAGGAATGAGGAGCCGGTCTCGTAATTTACACAGTTAAACTGCTATTATTTTATGATGACTTTGGCTAAATAGAACGGGCTAAGTAATAACAGCCGCATGGGTTGATCGATGCGGTTTAGCTTCGCTTGCTGCGTTTAGTAGGTGAATGGGTGACCATCTTTACACGACTCGACCCCTCCGTGCCTCGGAGAGCACGTTAAGCCGTTGATCTTGGCTGTCATACGTGGATCTTTGACAGTCGTTGCGGAAAGTCTGACAATCAGTCTTACCAAGGGGTATCGTATTACCCAGTAACTGGATTGTGGAGATCAGATAGGCAGTCGCTCCTTAAACTGGAAGCCGACCCCAAATTAGTTAGGAAAAGACTAGGCAGGAGTGGCCTGTTAGTCTAGTGGTTAGTGACTCTGACTGCTAAGACTGAGGTCGTGGGTTCGATTCCCACCCAGGACATATGTTTGTGTGATGAGCGCAATCATTTGTTCTGTGTCTGGGTGTAATTTATCTATAATATGTATTTAGAAATATATAATATGTATTTATAATATGTATTTAGAAATATATAAGTATATTTATCAGTTGTCTGGTTACCATAGTACAGGCTCTGCCTAGTTTGGGATCAGATAACGGTGTGTTGATTGTCCTAAGATATTTATTTTTATTCGAAAAACGTTGAAATATCTTGTGACCTTGTTAACGAGAATATGAAGCGATCCATTCAATACTAGCAAATTGTACATAATATACATGACATAAATGTCATCCAATTTGGTGTTGGATACACCATACGAATGGATAGAATAAGAAATTAGTACATAAGAGGAAGTCTGAAAGTTGCACCAATAATTGAAAAGTTGTGTGGGAATCGATTGACATGGTATGGTCACGTGATATGGAGGAATGAGGAAAATGTCGTGAGGAAAGTATTGAGGATGAATGTCGATGGCTTTAAGAGTAGAGGGAGACCAAAGAAACGATGGATGGACTGTGTGAATTATGATATGGATAGAAATGGGATGAGTACTGAGATGACGACTAATAGAGGAATGTGGAAGAAAAAGACATGTTGCGCCGACCCCAAATAAATTGGGATAAGGGGAGGAGAATGAATGATAGTCGTATGTCACCCATCTCTGATAGAAGCTTTTAAAGTGTTCATACTCTTTGTGATTTGAATACATTCACTTATAATACGTTATTATGCATCTATTGAAATAGCTAATCATGTTATGCGAAACAAAATCAACTTGACATTGTACTAGATTGCACGTTTTAAAGAGAATTTGATTATAACCATGAGTGGGAGTATGCATGAATAATTTCTTAGGAGTTTTCAATTTGTTATGTGGTTCAGTGGATCACTAAAAAAAAAAGTAATAGTTTTAAAAAAACTAAAAAACACGCTTCCATAGAAAACCAAACTAAAAAGTAGAAAATAATGGAAAAAGCGTGGGGTGCTTTTTAAGGTATTTTTTTATTGATATCAGGCACCCCACGCTTTTTTATTTTCTATTTTTTAGGGTGTTTCGAATTTTGAGACGTATGTCAGCGTAGTTTGTGACGTATGTCAGCGTAGTTTTCAAAGACAGTTTTTTTGCTGTCCTGGTAACCCTGGCAAGGATAATGGTACAAATTTATTGAAATTATAGTATTGTCATCGGTCCTCGATAAGTCTACAGTACATACAGAGTTTAAATGAAATCTGGTCAAATCGCGCTATAAGGAATCGGTTAAAAACAAACATACATATAACAATACAAGTGAAGCTAAAGCGTATAAAAACGAAGTTATTGGACTCAATAGTCCAATAGCTGAGCGACGAACTTAATTTCTGCGATAGCAATTGTTTCGATACAAAAACTTGTGACATAGTAAATCATTTGTTTGGCCTTTCTAGAAGGGGAATTACATCATACTTTATCAGTAGGAATCTACAACATAATGGCGTTACGTTGCTAAGCGACAATTTTTTCTAACATATGGAAGAATGGATTAACAATAACCTTCATAATGATTCAGATTCTGATTAATCGTTTTTTTACACAATTTATCATCATCATCATCATCAGCCTATAATGTTCCCACTGCTGGGACACAGGCCTTCTCTCGGCGAGAGGAAGATGGCCATAATTCACCACGTGGGCCCAGTTCCGGTTGGTAGATGTCACATGTCTTCGAATTTTTGGTTCTAAGACATACCGGTTTCCTCATAATGTTTTCGTACACCATTTTGAGAGCAGTGGTGATGAAATAATTTATACAAAGTAAAGTTACCTGCTTGGATTTGAACCCACGACCTACAAATCGTAATTCGCGGCCGTTAGCACTGTGCCACCACGGGTTACGCAATTATGGTGCTGGTATCTCGTTGGTGCTCAATGTATAAGTTTCTGTTACACTATGTTTCAAACAACCTTTCTGAAAAATTCTAATAAAATATTCCTGAAACCCTATTAGACCCTATTAAATAGTTCTAATTGCCTAAGAGGAATACTTCTTAAGCATAGAGAACTATATAATTAGGTTCTGTCCTCGAGTGTTGGCACTCTATCATAACCTTTGTAATGACGTCATACAGGCCTCGTACATTGAAACGAAGGTTCCGAAACAAAGTAGGCCATCGTTTCCATAAATAGAAGCCTGCATTCTGAAATATGAAACATGGCGCAGTACCTTGGGTCTATTTATAGGCGGTTGGTGCTGGCTATAGTGAGCGGTGCTCGGGCTCCGGGGCTGGTGCTCATTGACGCCGGGGCATCGATCGGAGGCGGGGCCCGGGCCTGCAGCATCAAGCTCTGACCTAGTTTGCACCCTCAATGAAACCGGGGGATGAGGGACCCCAAAGCCAAACAGAGTAACTACGAAAAGAACATTTTGGGAAATGTTCCTACTTCAATTATATTTTGTGCTGGTAGCCTATCTAGGTGTAAACAATTTAGTTTGAACTAGTTTCCATGAGTAATAACTAGTGACCACACAAATTTGAGTTCTAACCGCCGATTGCGGTTTAATCGAATTTGTTAACTACTGGAGCATGTATACAGTGTCAATTTAAAGTTCATAATTGTTTGTTTCAGTAGTTCTCGCACACGTGTCCTTTTCGTACAATGGCGGGATGAACTTTAGGAGCATTCTCTCATTAACTACCTGACCGTTGAACTATGGAAGTTCAAACATTACTCAGATAAGCAAAGTTAATACGCATTGTTTTCAAACTCTACGTTTCCGATGATGCTACTGTCGTAAAGGTCAGTTTCAATAATTATACTTGTTGTCTCTGGTTTAAACTAGTATGAAAACCTATTGAATCCAAAAAGAAAAAAAATATATTTGGAAATTTTTATTGTTACATTTATTATTTGGAATTAAGTTTAATGAGAATATTGATGAAAAATTGTTCAGTGAAATAGAAATATATGAGCAGCAAAATATTACTGTTTTCATACTTAGCACGTTTTGTTGAGCCTCCAAGGACAGTGGTGTTGGTTGTGCAGCGGAGGCCTCGGTCGTTGACCGCGCGACCTAGTTTCACGTTGACGTCACAGCTACGCCTCCTGACGTCATGCGCGAGCCTCCGCGAGCCCATTCAAAACTAGATCACAAGCTCGGGGTGCACTCCACCTCACCTTCCCTCCTCGGATATACAATTATCATCGAGGCCACAGTACTGGAAGTAACACTGGAGGTCATTTCACCCTGAGTTTCTATTTATATCCACCATACTAAGGTCACTGCAGGTATATAATGATGGCGAGAAATTTTCTTTCGGCTGAGGTTTTATAAAAAAAGTTATTGAGCTCATGACGTTTCCTTTGGTGTATTTTGGGATCAGCTAAACTAAAACTTGATGTATTTTTGTTTCATTAATTCTGTGCTGATCTAGAATCCTCATATTAAAAATATCTGTTATTTTTCAATAAATATTTTATTTATAAAGGATTTACTAATTGTTGTTTGGTTCCGTTTTGACTGTTTTAACATTAAGTACTGTAGGATCTATTTGATGTAGTTAGCACGAAAGAGTAGGGAAACTAGCTCTTGCCGCGCTTAAGATTTAAATACCAATTATTTGAGCAATAGGTATTTTAAGTTTTGAGTACCTAAACACCCCATGAAATGTCATACAATTTACTAGTAATTTCAGCAATATTTTAAATTATAAATAACTCCGAGAACCTAATTGCACTCTAATTGTATAACACACTATCAGTGACCACCTGAATCCTTTTGAAGGATGTGGCTATATAAATCCGTTGCTTCGTATGTCGAAAAAGATTGTTTGCTCAACAATGATTAATAACGCAATAAATGTTATAGAAAATGATGCCCATTCGTACAGTTTGTATGTGACGTAATTACACTCCTGTTGGTATCTGAAAAATTACATATCATTGCACACTAACACTAACACCTAATAACCATTTATAGAGATCAAAAATCACCACCAGGAAATGAATTGAAATAAATAATCGTTTAATTGTGAATTGTAACATTTTTAACGGTATGGCAAGTATTATTGGGTTTTTATTCTAGGGATGCATACAGCATGATCTCCAACAATGAACATTAGACGGTTTTTTAAATCAAAGTGGGTTGCCAAAAGTCTAAGCATTTATCGGGAAGAAGATTTCTCAGCATGATTATCGTGCTTGAGGTCTCAGCCAATTAAAATCAATATAGCCTAGGCTAGAATACAAGTAGCAAATTCAAAAGGTCTATATAAAGAACAATCCTTGACACGAATAGCTTGGGTCATGCCCTTTAGAGAGCGCAGCCGGAACTCCCAAGGTTCATGCTATGAGATATTCACTGAACGAACTGAACAATTCGTTTCAAGTGAATTGCGATTCTGGAATAACTGTTAATTATTTCTGTCTGTATTCCGTACGAATGAAACTCCCGGCTAATTTGGAAATATTTTTATGTTATTTTAGTCTGCCTCGAAGATCTTCCTCAAGGTTTTTTTCTGTAATAAAGTGGCGCAGAATTTGTTTCGAATGGTCTTATCCTAGCGACGAATTTGTTCTAACATACCTTAACTTTGTGTATTTTACTTTGTGTATTTTACTTTGTGTCTTTTTTTTTTGTTTGCTATCAAAAATAAGTTGTCAAATTGGCTAAACTAAGCCAACAGTGAAACCTTTGAAGACAAGTTCCTAATCTTTTGTTGTTAATCGCTGACCGGTTATGGGTTTCCTAAGAGAAATATTCAACATTTTTATCTGCCAGATTGGACGTTACGATTGGTAACCGCCTTTGTAAACGTCAATGTGCATATTCTACAAACGCTTGGATAGAAATAGCTTGACCACATGATGGAATCTTGCTCCTAGTTCTACGTAGGAGCTCGGTGATTGGTAATTGGTGCTGGGTGTCCACCTTCAACCTGCACATATGTAATTACACAAACAAATAACTGCGTAATTGGTGTAACTTGAATAGCGAACTAAGAACAACTCGTCTTTGCGTGGGAAGTACCAAAGACACAGATCAAATGAGTGACTGAGGTCAGATGGTAATTCAATTCCTAGAGTGAGTACCTACACGTTTGTTATCTTATTCTTGGCAACCAACGTAGGTGGAGGCCAGTAGCCAATCTTCTAAATCCCCTGAAATGTTTTTCATCATTTCAGCCGTAAGACGCCCACTGCTGGACTTAGGCCTCCCCCAATTTAGGGGGGCTATGCCATAATCGCCACGCTTGGCAGACGGGTTTGCGATCGCAGTATGTTGGTAAAATGCATAGAGAACGCTGCTGCCCATTCTCTAGTAAGTCCCTTAGTCGCCTTTTACGACATTCAAGGGAAGAATTTGGGGTGGTGTAATTCTTTACGTCCGACACCACACGGTAAAATGGAAATGAAAACGGAAATGTTTTTAAGGGGACAGAACTGGAATTTAGAAGACAGTGCCCATGGTAAAAGGGATACAGTAGTACGAACATACGGATTTAAAAAAATTCCAGTATTCTTGTTAAAAAGAAGACCTTCTTTAGGCAGCAATATTGAAAAACATGCAATAAGATTAGTCCAGTACACATTTAATTAGGTAATATTATTATAATATTAAGGTAATACCGTAATACCCCTTTACTTAAAAAAAAAAAAACGTATGAAGTAAAGAGACCTTTAAACGTCATAAACTACATATATTGCTAAACAGACGTTAATCATTACTTAACTTTAAGCAACGTTTATAAGTTATCTAACCTACATCTCTCCAGGCAGAGTATGTTCTTTTTTTTTTAAATAACTTAAAAGCAGTTACGGTAAAATAATACTTAAATAAAAAACAAAAACAAATTATTTTAAACTCAGTTAAGTTATTTCAAGAATATTATGACATGATAAAATCATAAGAAGATTTTACGAAATAATTTCTTAGAATGTAGGTAGGCTTAATTTATTTTGGTTCTGTGTAGGAGGCTCAATACTGAAATATAAAACAGAGTACACCTGATAAAGGATACCTAAAACCAAGTTTTCCAAAATAAGAAACCAGACAGTATTACAGTCGAATTTTTCTTTCACCCAAATACCGAAAGGAATAAGACAAATACTGTCTTAGCTCACTAATCTGGCTTCATCCAGCATTGTATCTAGGTCATATGATGTTCCAACAACTGTGGGCATTAAATTTTTCCCATCTAAGGTTACGACATGACCTAGCCCCAGTTACTGGGCCACGTCGTGTGTATCACTCATTTCATATCATTCTATTAATGTTTATGGTCTGCGTTGATGCGACTTTCATAACAGTAGAAGATTAAGGAGCTCGCTGCGTTACCTTCACGCTGGAGGACGCTGGTGGAGGTCATCGTTTATGTTTGCTGGTTTGTTTATGATTTGACTCTGATTTTAGTATGTGTTATGTACGGTCAACAAAGAGGTAAGTAACTAGGGACGTCGAATATATTTGAAGTTTAGGAAGGAACTTATGAACGTTTTCTTAAAAAAAATAAAAAAAAATAAACAAAAAACACACAGCTCATTTTTCTAATTAAATTTCATTCGAATAAATCCATCAGTTTCTTACAAAATTTCAACTATATCCGATGACCCTGGTTACTTATCTCTTTTGGCGACGCTACGTATTAATAGTACGATTTCTTCAAAACAAAATTACACATTTTCTATCATATCTTGTAACTTAAATGCTTCAGGTTTCAATAACTTTTCTTGATAACGGATGGAGGAAACGTTATAAGATTTTAAAGATCATTTCAGCAGGAACTGATACAGTTTAGAAAGAACACTTTAACTATTTTAAAATTGCTTAATGAAAAGAACTTATCGTCGGAAAAAGATACTTATTAATACCAAAGAATTTACCTGGAAAGTTTTAAGGTTAAGTGAACAGGTAGCTTAAGTAGATTATTTCATTGAAAGTCTGGTCTATTTCGAGATATTGCTAAGTGGTTAGTCGATTCTTCACAGAACCAGGGAGCTGGCCTATTTTTTGTCCTAAGAACCTTGCCCTGAACTTTAGCCTCCTTTTTTTAAGGCCTTTGTTGCCTGGAAGAGATCGCAGAAAGCGATAAGGCCGCCTATTGTTTATTTTGTATTTTCTGGTGTAAAATATATATAAACGTATAATTAAAACCATCACTGTCATAAAACTTAGCCATGCTGCTAGCTTTTTCGGCAAATTTCCTGTTGACAACGATGCTGACGAATTTTTTTGATGCTCTGTGATTCTTTTCATTTTACTTGACTGCGGAGGGTGTTGTGTTTATTAAACTATACATATTATTATTTTACGGCTTAGCTTTAAATATATGAAAGCTACTTCTTTGACTTAGGTTTTAGTTAATGTAGGTGTGTACTTATAAATTGTTACAAGAAAGACATAATGCCGACATATTACAAAAGATACAATAGGTGAAACACAAGGTGAGTGACATTTCACCCTTAATTCACATAATATGTGTAAGTGTAACAATTGTTATGTTATAATAGTGGAGGTCATTGTTACACTATTACTATTATTGTTATTTTATCATGGGTTTAAAGCACTGGGGTGTATGGACATTTGGAAATGTCGTTCACTTCCAATCGTTTTGTACCTCTGAGTAGTATTACAGTAGTTTTCTATTTGTTGGTCAATGGAATGAGAATTAAATGCAAGAGTAGAGGTTATTATGAAATACAATGGTTCATATTATATTATGGGTCATTGTATTACACAATATGATATTATGTAGCTCAATACATGTGGGTTATGTGGGTGTACTATGGACACACCTCCATCTTACCCTGCGGGAATACATGTGTGTGTGTTAGCTCCTTAGTGAGTTAAAAGGTATTGGCTCCCGTAGACCGTCGCGACGCGAGACAACGATGCGACACCATTATATCAATTTTGAAGAAGTGTTCATATAAACTGTTCCAGTAGAGTCACGTCGCGCTTTCGCGTCGCGCCGATCTGCAGAAGCTTTTATAATAGCATGTAGAAACGTCTCGGGCATTCGCTGGAGCTGCCGTACAAAGGCTAAAAGGGTAGACCACGAAGCAAATGATCTGTGAGGTACACCGTTTAAGTAGTGGCACCCTATCTATATCGACCCTTAATGGTTTCGACCGACCATTCATCAATTAATTAGCTGCGCACGTCATACGAATGCACGAGATCCATTAAAGCATCGATTTGTAAATCTAGAGCAGTGATGGCTCCAACTTACGGGTTGTAGGACGTGAGTTCGATCCCAGACAGGCGCAATATACTTTGTGTAAATAATTTCAACACCACTGCTCTCAAAACGGTGAAGGAAAACATCGTGAGGAAATAGCATGTCCTAGAACCAAAAACTCGAAGGCACAAAGCACACTCCCTGTCGAATTATGCATGAATGTTGTATATCTTCTTCTAAGATTTCGCGATTATTATTTAAATGTCAACTGATATTTCCTATACTATTGTGGAACTAGCTGCGCCCGTGGCTTATATCGACAGACAAAGTAACTAAATTAGCCGTTCTTATATATTCCAAGATTGAATACTCCAGCTCCTTGTTGTATTAAAAATATTAAAGCACTTTTTCTCTCGCTGTAAACTGTTTACGAATACGAACATAATGCAATATTTCTATTGACCTATAGCAAATACCGTAATAGTAAATAGCCTATTCGTTGAGTAATTTTTCAAGGTATATTTGCACAAAATTTGAACAGAATCTGAAATCATATTCACGCTATACCTACCTACCTACGTGTTAATCGGTCATGAATTCGTTTAGTTAGTGGTTAACAGTTTTAGCGTCGTCAGTGAGAACAAACTCAGTACAACTTTAAAGCTCTTTTGCCCTGAACCAAAGGGCACAAGAGTTTTAATAAAGTTTGTGAAGACCTAGACGCCTCCTTGGTGTAGTCCTTAAAACTCCGCTCTGGATAGTTAACAGTTTTGAGGTCGCATCCAGGGCCAAGCGAAAGTGTTGTGATATGATTTGTTTATTATTAGTATATCTTTTTAATACTGAAACTTAGGTAGGTACTAAACAGGGTCAAATTAAATTAGCTGGCTATACTTTACAAACGTGTTGGGTATCAATAGAATGCTATAAGAAAACGAATGGAAAAAAAGAACAAAAAGAAAATTCATCGTTTGATGATTAGTTTTTGTAATTTTTTGTGAAACAAATATATTTTCAGAAATTTCCAAAAACCAGAACCTAACAGTCGTATTATTGCCTGAATGTACATACCAGTGTCATTTAATTTTATTAACAAAGGTCGAATGATGTGTTTTTTATGTAACTAATGAGTTTTCGATAGCGATACTCAACACGTGGGTAAAATATTGCCAGCTAATTTAATATGACCCTGTATTATACTTGATACAAGTGACTATTATAATGAGCGCATCTGTTTGTGTACTGCAGGGCAATACCCTCCGACAGAAGGGAGCTCTTTCCATTTTACCCGGTCTTATGTATATTCAAGTTTATCACCATCTTCCTGTCTATGCCTTCCTGTTCTTGGGGTCGGTAGAATACGTTTTGTTCTTTTATTCTCCCCTGTCAACCGTCACGCTATCATTTAGTCCCTTCTATCTATATAAATAAAATTCAAAGTCCTGAGTGACTGACTGACTGATATATCAACGCACAGCCTAAACCACTGGTCCTAGAGACATGAAATTTTAGAGGGTGTGTTCTTTGTGAGGAGTAGGTATCCACTAAGAAAGGGTTTTTTGAAATTCCATTCCTAAGGGGGTGAAATGGGGGGTTGAATTTTCTGTGAAACTTTTTATTCTCTGGGTCGGATAAGACAAAGCAAACAGTGCGATAAGACATTGTTTACCTAGATTAACAAATAGGGTACTTTTGATCTCGGTAGTACGTTCCTGTGGGATATTTTTAACATCAACGCGGGCGAAGGCGCGGGCAGAAGCCGCGGGCAGAAGCTAGTTTAAATATATACAAGGTGTAACAGAATAAACACAAGACCTGAAAGTATTTTGTTCCTAATTGACTGTTCAATCGACTTCAGTAACTTTTAATACTTATGGGTATTTTTTTTTAAATATTCGTTTTGCCATACCTACCACCGATTGAGGCAAAGAAAATCCAATCTTATTTCAACAAACTAAGACTCAGTTTTAAATGCCTAAAGTAATACAACGGTCAACACGGTTTTCTTTATAATATAAGTTTTGGTCATTGTATTGAGCTTTTAACTATAGAGTTAAAAGCATAATAATAATAATAATAATATTCCACAACTATCACACAACGCCATCTAGTCCCAAGCTAAGCAGAGCTTGTGTTATGGGCACTAGACAACTGATAAACATACTTATATATTTCTAAATACATACATATTATAGATAAATTACACCCAGACACAGAACAAATGATCGTGCTCATCACACAAACATTTGTCCTGTGTGGGAATCGAACCCACGACCTCCGGCATAGCAGTCAGGGCCACTAACCACTACACCAACAGGCCTGTCATTAATGTCAGGCCTGTCATAATACAATGACCAAATTTTTTTTAATCAAATTTTTATAATGAAAAGACTCTAAGAAAGTCTACTGTAGAGTATAGACACTACACGAGTACAGACTCTAGAGTATATACTCTAAGTGGGGACTATTTAGGTCTTGTGTTAATTATGTTAGACGTTGCACACATGTTAGGTACATCGCATTTCCGTTAAAGCCTTTTAAAAACAAATATTTAAAAAAGTAGAGTACACTAAAAGTTCCTAATATAAATAGATAATATTTAAGTATTTCGCTTGATTTATTTAAATAACAACTTTTGACAAGGTTCACCAAAATTGTCGTTCTTTGTGAATTATGTAACTCATGGTATTTAAACGTAACATAACTCGTGGCGGGGCCTACCTTGGGCGCATAAAGCCAAGTTTTATTACTTATTTGTATTGTAAGGTTTGAGGAGGAGCATGGTGTAACACCAGGAAAGTGGTCACGTTGACGGCCATGCCGCCCGCCGCCCGCCGCCGCACCGCCCGCCGACAAATAGAAAATATCCCCGCCGCGCGCCGTTCTCGGCTAGTTGCGGCTGGCAGATTGTGAAATCATGTCACTCACATTAAACATGTTTTATGGAGACAATTTTATTTTCATCGTGTTTTAACTTACTTCCAAAAGGAGGAGGTTATTGTATTCTATGCGTAGTTTTTTTTTCTTCTTAATATGTTCTTATTTTTCGTAATATATTAGTGAAAATCGCTATGCAGCAAGCATTACTCGTGGTCGGATAGAAGGGTTGGCTGCAATTTCAAAGCATAAACATTCGTAGAATTTTGTTGCGAGTAAAAGCCCCTGCAGAACTGCGCGATGCGTCTGTAGTAGATCAACTAACATGAAGTTTCATAGAAATTGTTCTACTTGAGTAAAGTCCCGCTTGTTTGCGGGAGGCTTCAGCCAAATCTCGTAAAAATGCATTGATTTAGCACTCTTAGAAACTCATTAATAATGGTAGCCGATATTTCCACATAGCTGCGAAGTATCCGTAGGGATGTGCTGGTATAACTTGTTTTAGTAAAGGTATTTGTTTAAACACTTGCGTATCAATGTTTTTGCAGATTTCTTCGAACTAGATGGCGGCAAAGTTTCACAGTAATGTTTATTAATTTGCTTAATTTATCGATTCTTGAGTATTCAATTTATTTCAAAAAGAATCAACTTCACCTCAATGCAGAGGCCATAAAAAGAATTGAATTTCCCATCTAGTCAGCGATTGCTCGACTGCTCGGTCACGTTTGGAGACACAGTGAGATGGCTATACCTATCTATTAATCTGTTTACTAGGGAATAGGTTTATATCTGTGATAGTGCCCATTTTATAAATTACTCGGGTATGCTTAGTCTTAGTAAAAGTCGAACAGATCACATTTCTGCTGTCTTACCCTATGTTGACTTTCCATAATAAACAAATCACAGAAAAGAATAACGCTTTCGTAATACTGGCCACAGCTTTGTCAGAAAAACTAACATAAACATTGCAAATTTACAAATTGCTCTTTTAGGGCAAAACAAATACTAAGGTGAAATAATAACCCTAATATAAGTAGCATTAGGTCACTAATAGTCATACTCGGGTAATAACGTAAATAAGTTTTAAGGTGCTACGCAAACCGCGTAAAACATTAACACTTTCACTGCTAAGTACGTAAATTGCATAAAAACTGGCATGCCATAAAATGTGTCTCGCAAATCTATAACAACCCGTCAGTCGAGTCCATCGGCGTGATGGTTACGGAACGGGAACCCCATGCCGCAGCACCCGATTCCGAGTTCAGTAAGCCACGCCCACAACCGGCCTGTCGGGTAAGGTTGTCGAACGCCAATTTTTTTTTTCTTGAACAAATTAAACTGACGCTGTTCCTTCTTTATGTATTTTTATTTGTTTTCCTAGTTATTAAAAAATTATAACCCTTACGCCAAGAGAACCTTACAGGATATCCCTAAGGTGCTTCCGCAGTTGTATCCGCGAAATTAAATTTATCAAAACATAAGAAAATTTGATTTTCGCGGGTTACGACTCGCTCAAGCGATTCGCCTCAAGTAATTTGTTAAAAATATGTAGGCATATCATGTATTATTGAAAAAATACTTATTCAAAGTACACACTATTCACACCTAGCTTATTTTGGCAACCCTAGTAGTACGTAATAATTTGCACCCGGTAGGCGGGTGCTCGGCATGGTCGCAAGACACTTATAACTATGTATGTATATGTAGGACTCGGAAGCGAGTTGTCGGCATGCGAACGAATTACCGTTCGACCCGGATCCGGGTGCTTGGCACTGAAAGTGATTTTTGTCACACATTTAAGCATATTAGTACGTACTACTAGCCACAAAAAAAGTGTGTTATCACATGTACAAACGAAATACATATTCAAAAATATTTCATGACAAATAAAATGGTATTATGATAAAATAATCGTAAAATAGAGCATAAAAAATATTTTTTGTCGCCTAATTCTCAAAAGGTTGAGCGAAAAAATCAAATATGTATTGGTAATAAAGGGAATTCCATCAGCCAAAGAAATACCTAAAAAATATTCTACTGAGCCGTGGGTCATTAAAACCTTAAAATTACTTTATTTTGGTGGTTTAATTCAACTAATATCAAACGCATCGCTCTTTTGAACTTTATTTTTTGGCGATTCGCTTTTGTCAAATATCTGAATAATTTGCTTATTAACATCTTACCGCGCTCTAAGTAATGAAATAGATAAAAATCAAGTAGCTAGTAGTATACCACGTTCTGTGAGCCCATTCCTACGGAACGTTTGTTGGAAAAGCGTAGAAAAATGTGATAGTACACGTGATCGTCATAGTCTAGGTATTCTTTCCCACAAAACGTGGACGAGTGGTGCTCAAACTTTTTACCATACCTTCTTGTTGAATAGAGTTAATAGAAATGAATATTACAAGAGACAATACATTCTGGTGTCTATGCTTTGAGCAAAAAGGATTGGGATAACAATTTGGTGTTAGAGATAAACATTGGGTGGTTAAATACAGATTATTTTGCTTCATAGATAGGTAACTAATACTTCATTCACAATCTAGCTAAAGAGACATAAAAAAGAAACTTCTTATTTCGATTGCTTTGCTACCGAAGAGCAATAAGATTTCGAAATTACTATTTCATAAATTATTTTAGTACGAAAAATAAACATCTATCTGACGTATCACTACTACCTACAGATAAAAAAGAAACAAGAATAGTTTGAGTACCACTTACTGTCACGGGCGGAATCCTTTTGCCGACGGCGAGCCGCGTGCTTGAAAACGAGGACCTATGAGAATTTCTGCTCGGACATGGAAGATACCGCAAGACAGGAGGTTTTATGTAATTCTGAGCTTAGAATAAAAGTGGCGTGGGCGTTCCAAGTTAACGCGTAGGTTCCGACCGACAAACAACAAAACATGAGGGACGAACAGAGGTAAATACATCAATACGAAGACACAAAACAGATATATTAGATTCAGTAAATCCCGGATTTATCTTTAAAAATCGTGGTTACATTTAGCTACTTTATATACCTGTTAAACTTGAATTTAAGCTTACCTCTCTCAGATAGAAAGACGAATTTCGTTTGCATGTCAGAATTCTATCCAATTAATTAAAGGACGTAATGGATAATATATAATAAGGACATGTCAAAATATACAAATAACTTAATTATCGACCAAGTTTACTCTTTGTTTGCATTAAGTAATGATAGAATAATAGGTACATAAGTATTACCCCGAATACACAGTCTCCTCACAAAGGGTTATCAGACAATAACGTGTTGTCTCAACACTGTTTACCAGATGTGAGATGAGTATCTGGATTAGTGAGATCATTTCCATTTAAACGATGAGCTGAATACATACATTATGTATCTGACAGTCATTTGTTTTGTAAGGATTATCTCTTCATCGAGTATTGTGTCGTTTTCTTAGTGATGGTGACAGTATTATAAATGTTTTGGCAACTTAAGTTGACTTCCCACGGTACATGATTTTGCGAACTGACGTGGACCAGCCTGCATCGACGCACACGGAAGAGTATCGTCCGTGGTAGCACAGACATGTTCGTCGCGTTTTATCCGCGGCGAGTCAGTTAAGGTTAGGTTTAGGTTAGTTTCTTTTGCATTTACATTTTGGAATGCCAGAATGAATCTTATCTCAAGACCCACACGCACCGTTGGAAAAGTCTTGGTGTGCGGTGCGTGGCTGTCTGTGGCCGTTGGCCGTCCGTGATAATCCTCAATATCACGAATCGTAGGAAGCCGCCTGTTCGTACACAGCTTTAAGGATCTTTCAGGGCTCGAATGACATTGACATTGCACAGAGGCACCTCATGTTGGTAAACATTTGTGCAGTTGTTATGTGAAATGAACATGGATTTAGTAATTAACTGACGAAAAAATGGAGGAGGAACGGAACATCAGAATGGTGGCGCTATTTCCGATTAGTATAATAGATCGTTGATGAGCTAAAAGCTAAGAAAAATACAAAGTAAGTATACAGAGTGACGTCATCCCTCCAGAACGTGATAGTATGATCCATTTGCAACAATTAAGTACCATATAAACCCTAGGCGTAAATTATATGGCTTTGGATACAATCTGAGAATTTAGAGAAAAGAGATATTTAGTGTCGGGTTTTCTCGAGTAATCGCATACGCTTTACGGGGTGCTTATTTGTTACAAATGGGTCACACTATCTCATTTTAGAACGCGTCTAATTACAAGCCACCGTGGACTTGTTTTGTATGTTTCTTTATTGACTCTTCCGAAGTCAATTGTTACCTTGTATTATGCCAGTGTCGAATGAAGGGGGAATTTTGAGTTTGAGAACCAGTCACAACAACTTTTTGTAGACAAACTTTACAGTGAGAAAAAAGGATCACGCTATACGTCCTGTTAAACTTTCATCTTTTTCTCAGACTACAGCAAACAAGACTTTGACACTTCCCTGTACTTTCGGCCCTGAGGCTTGAACACGGAGGTTATTAAGAAGTTACGGTCAACAAAAGAGATAAGTTACCAGGGTCGTCGTATATAATTAAAGTTTTGTTAGAAACCGATTGATGTATTCGAATACAATTTAATTTTGTTAATAGAAAACAAGCAATTAATTTATCGAATTAAATTTCTTTCGAAAACATCTATCTGTTTTCACTTAACTTCAATACATCCGAAGACCCTAAGATAAGATAATTAAGATAATTTTTTATTTGTACATAAGATACAAGGCATATAACACATATAGACAGTAGGTTGTACAATCGAGTCTAACATTATTGGCAGATTTCCGGCCCCCTAAACTAGGTACGCAGACCTGTATCTTAGGAGTCGGACATTTTTCGGTTTCCATTTTATATGATACAATACAATCATTACATTTCAGTTACACAAGTTTACACAATTATACACAAAGCATGTACACAAGTCAGCAGCAGGTGAAGTGAGTGTTTGAGGTTGGGTGTCTATAAGGTGAGGTGTGATTGAGGTGTAGATGGAGAGTGTGAATGTGTGAGTAAGGGTGAGTGTATATCATTCATTCAAGGAGATTAAGTCTATGATTGGATCATTAATATATTTTCTTTCTCATCGTAAGTTAGAGGTAATAGCCATTTTTTTTATTCACTTTTAATTTCATGATTTCCCTAGTTACTTATCTCTTTTGGTGACTGTAGATAGCGTCCTTCTGAATCGTGTAGGTACACATTACATTATCATACGTTAATTGCTTATCTATTTAGCAAGCTTTTGGTCGTGTTACTATAATTCTAGTGGGCGTTTACATATACTTACTTAAGGATCTCGCGCATTTCTAAAGATTTTGTTTACAAACAATTATAACAGCTGTATCTATTTATGAAAATTAATTAAATCTTTGTGTATCTAAACTCAATGCTGAAATGGCGTCAGCATTTTGGGAGGAGCATCAGATTATATTATTATCATATTGCGCCCACTTATGTTATCTCCGTTGTTTGGCCCACTTCACCACGAGTTATGAAAGGGGAGCGCACAGCCGCTGTTACTTTGAACTTCTTTTATGTGTTAAAAATATTTTTGGAGCTATATTAGATAACGCCCCCGCTATACGTTTAGGAGTTATTGCATTACAAAGAGCCTTTTTGTATTTTATCATGTATTAGGGAAATTCTGATGCTAATGGCTTCCGATTGAGACGCCATACAGCAAACAAGCCGAAATATTGCAGGACGCATTCACACTGGCAGTGATTGGTTTCCGGGCTTTCGAGGATCGATAATGAGAAATACTCGACATTTCGACTTTTTGTTCTGATACCTTACTGAATATTGAGAGCACAAATTAACCACAGAAAACCATGCAAAAAATAAACGAAATCAAAAGCCATTAATCCAATTTACGATGATAATTTAGGTTCCGTGTGGTGCTGGACGTAAAGAATAGCACTATCTCATTTCTTCCCTTGGGTGTCGTAAGAGACGACTAAGGCACTCATAGGTATAAATTGTACCAAATCTCTAAGTACATGAATCAACACTGTCTTACGTTGTAAGCTCGTAAACGGCTTCATGCATGTTATTCCTCACAATTAAACCATGCACGCTTCTAAGAAGCTTGCTACGTCGTTTTCGTAGCTCGTAGTAAATACGCCGACGCTTACTACGCCGTAGCTGTTAGCTACGAATATCGTAAACATTGATCGTTTATTCATGATGGATCTCTTGGAAGTAATAAATAAAGTATGTTGTCTTTGTTTTTGTAGGTATAACTTATATTAATTATGCTCGTGTAGCGCTCATGGTCACCAAAGATATTAGTTTTACTTATCACGAAGTTCAGAATGGATCAACCTACTTTAACTTGGACGGTGGAGTTCGTAACTGCGTAGCAAGGATTCCAGTAAGAATGATAATATTGTATAAAAACACCATCTATTTCCGGAATTAGGTGATCCGACGGAAGACCAAAGTAGCTGTAAGAAAAAATAAGTTGAAGAGTGGCAATGGGCCGGCAATATTACCCTTGTATAATCCTTGATAACTTTGGGAGACCAGGTAGCCCTAAAGATAGGTGTGGCAACGATCTTCACAAGGTAGCTAATAGCTTATATACGAGTAGCCGAGGATCGAGTGAGATGGCGGTCGACATCTATAGGGTGACGAAAATTATGACAAATTATATTATAGAAATGTTGTGATAACAAGGCACAATACGTTTATGATAGCACTGCGACTGAATTGACATTTATTCATCTGGCATTCGTACTTTTTACTATTGAATGAGCCCTTGACTTCCATCATGCCTGTTGAAAAGCGATGAGGTCTATGATAGAATGATAGTGCCCAGAAGCTGCCTGTTCATGCCGCGACAAATCGCGGCACGGCAGACAGAGCTCCGGTGTGATCTCATGGCGACATGGCAGGTACGATTGTCGCAACCCAGTGCTGGAAAAGCCACAATTGCGGTGGTAAGTCCCCTCTTTGAGGAGTACATAGAAGCGCCACGGCATCGGTCGCAGCACCGGACATGGCTGTTTCGGGAGGCTTCTGTTCCGAATAAGGCGGGAAGAAACGCCCGGGTGTTTCCATTGCGTGGATCATCTGGAGGATATGGTGGAGCATACGGTGGAGGTGTGCCCTGCCTGGGCGGAGCACCACCGTGTCTTTGTGGAGGCGATTGGTGGCGGCAACCTCTCGCGTCCGGCCCTGGTGGTATGGAGCGACAGGGCATGGGAAGCCGTCACCTCCTTCTGCGAAGCAGTAATGCTTGCGAAGGACGAGGCGGGGCACGTGAGAGAGAGGGGCAGTTTCTGCGTCCTAACGCCCATAGCCGCCGCAGGAGGAGACGCCCCGGGCGTCGGGAGTCCATTTCTGCTAGGACTGATGCTTGCCAGGGTCGCGAGATTTGTTCCAAAGGGATACCGCGGCCCAGGCATATGGGCAACTGAAGGAACATGGGTGGGTTTTAGTCAGTAAAAGTCTGACACGCCCTTCCGCTCCACCCAAGAGCGGGGAACGTCATTTGATGATTTCCCACCCACAAAAAAAAGCTGCCTGTTCACTCACGCTTTGTAAGCAGGCGAATTAAATGTGGAAGGAAACACAGCTTAGTCTTAGCTGCCTCTATTATATTTTTCTTTATTTATATATTATCAAAATAGCGTGATGGCATGGAGCAGTGGTGGCCCAGTCGTAACGGCCGCGACTTACGAGTAGATTCAAACCCAAGCAGGCGCATTACTTTGTGTAAATTATTTCATCGCCACTGCTCTCAAAACGGTGAAGGAAAACATCGTGAGGAAACCGGCATGTCTTAGAACCAAAAATTCGAAGACATGTGACATCTACCAACCCGCACTGGGCCCGCGTGGCGTATTATGGCCCACTCCCTCTCACCCAGAGGAGACCTGTATCCCAGCAGTGGGAACATTATAGGCTGATGATGATGGAGGGTTTGCAAGAGTGGGGGTTAAAATTGTATATTGTGTTGTTACTAAGAGATACTCATATTTTAAGTCTAATATAAGATATATATGATCTGCTACTGGTACCAACTGATTTGACGTTGTCTAGGTCACGAACACAGTAGGGGACATAATCATCTACTCGTTAACATTCACAAGAAAATTATACCTATTCATTAGTATCGTTTCTTTAAAAAAAATTACAAAAGAAAATATAATCCTTCAAAGAGTAACTGAAGAATATTTATGGAGACATCGTAAAAAAGAAACATCTTTGTCATGGTGTTTGTTTGTCATTTCAAGTCACGCGTGTTATAAACATGTTGCAAAAACATGACTACGTCTTACAGTATCAAGCAATATATTTTCGGTCAAAGAATGACGTAGTTTCTATAGAATCGCGATAGCCGCTGTGATTTTTTAAGTATTCTCTGTTTTGAGGAAACACACCTCAAACGTGACATTTAATTTTTTCCCGATGGTTTTGGTACTTGTAATGTTTTGTGAAGAACACAAAGAACTGGGTGGCTTTTGTTTTTCTTCAAATTGCGACGTAAACATAAGGGCTGTTTTAATTATCTACCATGTTGAGAGGATGAATGAAGGACGGCTTACAAGGCAGATGTGAGTGGAAACACCGGGAGGGGACGCATTAGGAGGACATATAGTGACCTTATTGGTGATGTTCTTCACAAAGGTCAGGTGCGTAGTACTAGCAACCGGCGTGTGTGTATGACCAATTGTATGAACCTAAACGAGGCAAAAGGAGTGTGTAGAGATCGTAGTAGGTGGCGTTCCGTAGTTTCTGCCTACCTCATGGGAAAAAAGCGTGAGTTTATGTATATATGTTAACACATTTTAAATTAATGTATAAGTATTATATAAAGAAATTAAAAGATTATATCCAGAACTACTGCAGAAGGTGAAATACAAAAAAACTGATTATGTAAGTCTATACAAAACTATAAATGAAAACAATCTTGAAAATGAATATGATGACTATTTGGCACTTGAAGAGTACTTAAAGTCTGTGATTAACAAAAATAAAATTGAAAAGACTAAGATTCTTAACCCACCTAAAACCGATTGGATAAACAAAGATATAATCAAAACTATCAATGCTAGAAATGAACTGGGTAAGAAATTAAAAGAGAATCCTGAAGACGCAGAAATAAAGAGCAATTTTATAGCTGAACGAAATAATGTGACAGTTGTTATTCAAAATGCAAAGAGTTCTTATTACATGAAATCTTTTAAAAATTGTATTGGAAAGCCTTTTAAGATGTGGAAGTTGATTAATAATATAACCTGCAATAGAATAAAAAATAACTCAGCCCCTACAAAACTTGAAGGTCCGATCACCGATACAAAACTTATATGTGAGAGTTTCAATAATTACTTTTCAACAATCGGAACAGTGCTAGCAAGTGAAATTCCAAAATGTAATCAAAATAATGCAACGGACGCGTTTTTCAGATTGCGTGCAAGTACGCAGGCTGGTATAGATCTTACTGAGTTGTCACCAACCACAACTAAAGAGATTTCAAAAATTATTGATGAACTGAAAATTAACACGAGCACAGGCATCGACGGCATCAGTACTAAAATAATTAAATGTATTAAAGATTTACTTTTGGAAGACCTAACAAAATGCGTTAACAAAAGCCTTCAGGAAGGAATATTTCCTGATCCATTAAAAATCGCCAAAGTCACACCGATACATAAAACCGGAAATAACGCAGATGTGAGTAATTATCGTCCAATATCGGTCTTACCGATAATTTCTAAAATATATGAAAAAATCATTTATAATAGATTACAAAGTTATTTAAATTCTATAAATTTTATTTCCAAAAATCAATATGGCTTCCGACAGAAATCAAACACCCTATCCGCGACTATTGACCTTATTACTAACTTAAAAACTAACATTGATAATAAACAAATAGCTATTGGGATCTTCATTGATTTAAAAAAGGCATTTGACACTGTAAGCCACAAACTTCTTCTTAAAAAAACTTTTTTACAAAAAAAAAAAACCACCGACTTCCTTGAAAACACTACAAAGTGAAAAATAACTTTAATTTCGGAAGTCGGTGTCTTAGGATCTGTATTTATTGTTTTTTGCCACCGACTTCCGAAATTAAAGTTATTTTTCACTTTGTAGTGTTTTCAAGGAAGTCGGTGGTTTTTTTTTTTTGTAAAAAAGTTTTTATTTTTAAATTTTTAGTTGTGGTATTCACCCTGCACTAATTCCAAACAAACAATGCATATTTATGCGATAGGTCTTACTGGATTTTGCTAAAGGCCAAGTTTATGTTGCGCTAAGTCGTGTAAAGACTCTGGATGGTATTGCTCTTTGCGACTTAGAGCCAAACAAATTGCTCAAGAAACCGCATGACGAAAGAGCATTGCGTGAAATGCAACGATGAAGGCAATTGTAAATTTGTATAAAAATATAATAAATGGCCAGGCCAAAATGATTAAGGCTGCTTTTTTTTTATTAAGCAGACAGTAGAGTGGGTAAGAGCCCACTCTAGTGTCTGCTGAGGAATCAATTCTCGATGTCAACGAGTATGTCTATCTAGGACAAGATATCTTCTAACTCCTGATCGATAAGGAGTTGTACCTTCCATCATCAGCTCAACGGAATATAAGAATACAAGTAACGGTCTAAACGTGCCTATAATATGCAAAGAATTATCCCCTAACCTTCTAACCTTTCACTGTAAGTTCCTATATGTACTGTTCACCGATGAGGAGTTCCATGCGGTATCTTCGAAGACTATAATTAGTTCACCACGGATGGATAGATAGAACCAGCAATTATTTTTGATCTTTAGTACAATATCCAAATCACATTACGTGTACTGTTTGTTTTTGAGGAGTTCCTTCGTTTATCTCCCAAAGTATACATCAAATCTTCACAAAATTAATATGGGACCACCTCAGGAGTATACCCTTACGAATAAAAAAAGAATTTTCAAAATCGGTTGACAATTGGCGGAGAAATCGGTGAACATACATAAAAAAAAAAAAAAAAAATACATACAGTCGAACATATAACCTCCTCCTTTTTTTGAAGTCGGTTAAAAACTCGAAAACATCGGTATAACTGGCTCTGCATTAAAAATACTAAATTCTTATCTTACTAATAGGTACCAAGTAGTCGGTATTGGTGAAAATCGAAGTGAACCCAAACCCATTACTTGTGGAGAACCACAAGGTTCTATACTAGGGCCTCTACTATTCCTAATCTACATCAATAATATTAACGAAATCGGACTTAAAGGCGCTATTTCACTTTACGCCGACGATACCAGTCTTTTTTACTTTGGCAGAGATATAGAACATATCGTTAAAGAAGCACAAATTGATCTTGATAGACTAGCTATCTGGTTCCAATGCAATCTGCTTACCATAAATGCTAGTAAAACCAAATATATGATATTTAATGCTAAAAATAAAAAACTTAATTCACATGGCGAATTAAATATAAATGGTCAACCATTATTAAAAACAAATACTGAAAAATATCTAGGTCTTACTCTTGATGATAAACTTACAATGAAACCTCATATTGAAAAACTAAGAAAAAAGATATCATCACTGACTGGTGCACTTAGAGGAATTGTCCGTTGTCTCCCACTACAAGTCAGATATATTATTTATAACTCTATGGTTAAACCACATCTTGATTACTTAATCGAAGTGTGGGGAAGTACTGCCAAAGCTCACCTTAAAAAACTACAAACATCTCAGAATAAAATTATTAAAGTCTTATTCAATTATGATTATTTTACATCTTCTGAAAAAGTTTTTAAAGAAACAAAATTAATGAACATTAATCAAATTTATAAATATAACACCTGCATACTTGTACGTAAAATAATCAATAAAGACATACATACACAAATAACATTTACAAAAAGAATGCAAATCCAAAAGCGCATGACGAGGCAGGCTAACCATATAATTTTAAGAGCACCAAGGACTAACTACGGTAGAAGGACTGTCGTATATGAGGGGGCTGAACTCTATAACTCTTTACCTAAAGAAATCAAAGAATCTAAATCACTTCCAACTTTTAAAAGGCTATTAAAGCACCATCTGAAAAATGCATAAATTGTAAGTTTTTACCGTTTATTTAATTATCTTAATTTTAGTTTATTACCAAGCGAAAGCGTCGTTTGTCTTATATAGTGTTGCCCAAATGCAAGAACAAGACGAGACTTAGCCAGTCTTGGTCTTGGTCTTGCGCCAATACACCTGGTCTTGGTCTTGGTCTTGGTCTTGCGCTCCCAGTCTTGGTCTTGGTCTTGGTCTTGCAGCAAGAGTCTTGCAAGTCTTGCAATTACCTATTAGTCTATTACTATTTATTAAAGTTTACTTTAAATCTTAGAAAAACGTATTAGAATTGGAACATTGTGAGCTTGAATTAACATAGCCATAGTAAAGATCAAGCAGATTAATAAATAACTGAAGATTTGATAAGAAATCAACTGACCTATATGTCGTTTTCCATGGAAGTAACTGTTTCTTAATAAACATTTATGATTTATAAGCTTACATTTGCTAAAACATGTAAAAAAACAAATTAATTACAATAACTTGACTGTATTTTAAAGAACAATACTTATCTGTCTAGAAAGAGATTGAACCCTCAACTTATAAGAAATTTAATAAAAGAGTTTTACGATTTATCATTTATTTGAATAAAAAATAAAATACAACACAAATCAACAGCTTTATCATTAGGTTATGATACTTTATATCAATTTTTTTGACCAAGAATTAATACAAAGTAACCATCTCGCTGACTCATCACTTAACCTATTTCTATGTTTTCTAATTACTAATGATGCTTTAGAAAATAACCTCTCAGCAGGTACTGAAGTTGCAGGTATTGAGAGAAAATCACGGGCCATTTTCGATAAAATCGGATACTCTGTCTCATGCGTCCTCCACCAATCTAAAATGTCTTCCGAGCTGGCAGTTCTTGGTTTTCTCAGGTACTCCTCCAACTCGTCTATCACTAAGCCTTGAAGACAAGATCCAGATGACGTCGAGGGACATTCATAGAGTTTATCAAAGTCTATTACGTCTTCATCTTCATCACATACTTTATTTTCGCGTTTTCGGATACGCTAGATGGCGCTGCATCTAGTCAAAAGTGAAAACGAACGCTCTGTTATTAAAAATTAACTAAAAATACAATTAGTGCACAAAAGTGAATAAAACTAAGTGAATCAATAAAACATCACCCGATACTTAAGTGTCAGTGTTATCCACGGATTTCATACCCAAACTGTGAAGTTAACATAGTGTACCGTTAATAATTACCTCTGCTTCTAAATAACAAAAACACAGCAATAACAATCTAAATAATGAGAAAATTGTAAACATTATATCATACTGTGGCACAAACTTATCAAAACAAGTGTTAAAAAGCAATAATAACAAAGACGAAGTGAAAAAGTGACTCACACAGTGATTTAAATCGAAACCGTCGCGGGGCATAACAACTGTTTTACTTATTCAAGAGAAAAATATTTGCTGGAACTGTTCAATAAATTCAACACCATCTAGTAACGTTTAGATGGCTCAGTGGCTAAAGCAATTCAACTTTTGCAGTTTAACCAGCCTCACACGAGCTGTCACGAGTTCAAATCCCACGGACTAGATCACTTTTCGTAAATTCCAAAATTTCATATTTGGCATTTATACAAAACAAACGAATACTAGTCTGTTACCATTGAGCGAAAAAAATAACGCTTGAATAACGGCCATGTCATCAAACTCTTCAAAAAGTAATTGCAAGATGGCAGCACTAGTTACATGTTATAAATGTAAAAAATTAGTAAATAAAAAAAGCACTGCTTTGTGTTCTGCCTGTGACAACAGGTACGAACTGGATTGCGATGGTTATCCAGAACAAACATATCGTCTTAAAGATGCGGAAGCAAAGAAAAGGTGGAGATGTAAGGTGTGTATTAGAAGCAAAAAATACGCTAATTCCGATTGTACGACCAATATCACCACGAGAAGAAAAATAATGTCTTCAAAAACACCCCCACCAACGGAGCAAGCGAGGAGTACTAATAATCTACGCGACGAAGCGTTAAAAGTTCAATCATCGGTTCAAAACACCACAGATTTACTGGATTCGCACATACTTACTGATTGTGAAACATCTTTTGAATCATATACCCCCAATAAACTATCAATGAGTGTTGACGGTACGGTATCGGACTTAGTATTAGCCTCAGAAATGAAAGAGATCATTGCTCAGCTCACATTAAAACTTGATAGTACTGAAAATGAACTGGGAAATATATTATTAGAAAACACCGATCTGCATAAGCAAATAAATAAGTTGATTACGGAAAATAAAACATTAAAATCTTTATGCCAATCGCCCTCCATTTTTACAAGTCCTAGTACAACGACTAAGAAAAAGAGGCAAGCTCTGTCAAATCGAAATAGCATACTTCCTACATCATCACCTTTAATGTCATCCAGATTAAACGTCGAAACCAAGGATTACGTAAATGTGTCCTCCTTGGAACAGGAAATTGTAACCCTTCAACAGCAATTAAAGGTCGCACAGCGGGAGATAGAAGTCCTCATGGATCGTATTGCAATACTAATGCAAAATTGTGGTAATGCTTGTGAACCTGCCATTCGTCAAGAATTGAAACAGGATACTGTGAGCATCACCAGTGCTCAGACAGGCCTAGTTCCAAGCAGGCTTAATATGGACCCCGAAAGAAAGATATTTATCTTTAGTACGCAGCGTTGTGTCGGGCTAGCAGCAGCCATCTCTCACTTAAGAACAAATACACAGTATGAAAAATACAGAGTCGTTGCTATAACTAAGCCAAATGCGCCTTGTAACGAAATAATAGCAAACTGTAGAAATACGAAATTTACATCCGAAGACAAACTTGTTATATGCGTAGGTGAAAATGACTACAACCCAAGCCTACTGTTATCTCAGTTGCAAATTACTTTAGATAAATTTAAAAATAACACTATCATTGTATTAAATGTCGTTAATAATGTGTACCTCAATGTCCGTAAGCTAAACTATTCTATAAAAAATATTTGTAGTAAGTATAAAAACTGTCACTTTGTTAACCAAACATCCACGCAACTATACGATGTTTGTAAGTCTATAAATTACCTCATAGATTATTGTGATTATAGTGAGAAATTTTTAAAACCTAGTGAAATTCGTAAAAGAATAACGCGTAACAAATCAAGTTCTAATTTAAAAGTTTCTACAAATCAACCCAAAAAAGGTACTATTCCTTACTACTTTAGTCGTTTTAAGAATACATCGCCCTGCAAAAGTGCCTCCTCTGTGGAACGTAACGCAAAGGGTCAGATAGGGACTATACCCTACTACTTTCCGGTGCTAAACAAACGCGATGCATTTTTTCGTACCCCAAACCAAAACAACACACAATTTTAAAATATTTCACCAAAATATCGCCAGTTTATTATCTAAACAAGAACTACTGGATATAACGATTGAAGAGTTAAAAAAATTGAGGAATGATCCAGATGTAATATGTCTATCTGAAACGTTTGTAAAAAAAGGGTATGAAAACTATGTGAAAATACATAACTATGAAATGGCCACTAATTTCTGCAGAGAAAAACAAAGAGGTGGCACATGTATATTGGTGAAAAAAGGTTTATGTTATAAGGAGCTATCATTCGTTAAAAACTATGCAACTCAAAACACGTTTGAAGTGTGCGCGCTAGAGATAACAGGTCTTAAATTAGTAGTCATATGTATTTACAGAACACCACAATCTGATCCGAATCAGTTTTTAACACAATTGTATAATCTTTTACACGATTTGCTAAATAAATATAAATCTAAACTAAATATAGTGGTGGCCGGTGATTTTAACATCAACACCCTTAAAAAAAGCAATATCACAAATGGGCTGCAAGACTTGGCTAACAATTATAATTTGAAAATCCACATCGATGTTCCTACTCGCAAATTGTCTTGTATTGACCACATCTTAAGCAACATTGCCAACGCAACTGCCACTATACTACCCCTGTGTCTCTCAGACCACGATACGGCACAAATGTTAAGCTTCCCAACTAGACACAAACCTCAAAAATCAGCAATATACTACATTTATAAAAGAGACTATAACTTAGACAACATCCGAAAATTTAGGGAATGCCTACAAAATCTTTCTTGGTCCGATATTTATCTTAAAACGGACACAAACTGCGCATTCAATGATTTTCATGAACTGGTGTGTCTATTTTATGATCTGTGTTTTCCCAAAGTAAGAGTTAAAGTCAACAGGAGTAATATAAACACGCAAAAGTGGATAAGCAAAGGTTTGAGACTAAGTTGCAAAACTAAGCGGAAGCTACGATATGGGTACTATAAAAATAAAAATGTATTTAATAAAACTAATTATCATAATTACTCAAATCTATTAAGAAAATGTATTTATAATTCTAAAAAGAATGCCAACATAAAATATATCAATAATCATAATAATAAATGTAAAGCCACATGGACTGTCGTTAAAAACGAAATTAATAATAATATTCAAAAAGACGATATAGAATTTATAAAATTAAATGATAAATTAGTGACAGACCCAGTGCAAATAGCTACTATTTTTAATAAACATTTTGTTAACTCAACGTGCATTCCAGAGGAAAAAACCACTAAGCAAGTCCTTGACAAAAGTACAGCTGTCAACTCAATGTTTCTCAGACCAATGCTGGTACATGAGGTACGACATGAAATAATGTCTCTGTCCAACAGCAGGTCGGAGGGCTATGATGAAATGAATACAAAAATCATAAAGGCATGCTGTAATGAACTAACTGTTATTCTCACTCATCTAATAAATATGTCCTTTTCAAATGGAACCTTCCCAGAAAAATTAAAACAGTCCTTAATAAAGCCTTTATTCAAGAAGGGAGATAAATTTGATATTAATAATTACAGGCCGATAGCTTTAATACCCATCTTGTCTAAAATTTATGAAAAATGTATGTATAAAAGATTAACTGATTTCTGCAATAAATTTCAAATTATAAGTGAAGAGCAGTTTGGATTTCAAAAGAACAAATCCACATCGTTGGCTATCTTTTCTCTTATGCAAGCCGTACTTTCAAACATTAATAATAATTATTTAACTACTGGCCTTTTCTTTGATCTATCGAAAGCCTTCGATTTGGTGTCACACGGCATATTGCTAAAAAAGTTAGAAGCTATTGGCATTAGAGGACCAGTACTGCAGTGGTTATCGTCCTATTTAAGTAATAGAAAACAGCGTGTCGTTATCGGTAAAAAAAATGAAAATAATGAGATTATATCTTACTCATCAGAGTTTATACATAATAAATATGGCGTTCCGCAAGGTAGCATACTGGGCCCAATACTATTCCTCATTTATATAAATGACATTACAAAAATAACTAACCATAAATGCATTTTATATGCCGACGATATTTCCATCATAGTGGCATCTAACAAAAAATATAATACTGTTCTAGACCATGAGCTCGACATTAATAATACAATTAACAAATTACTGCATTGGCTTGACAATAACCATTTAAAGATAAATTTTGACAAATCCGTGTACATTCAATTCAATCAATCAAATAATTATAAAAATGACATTAAACTCAATATTAATAAAATAAAAGAAGTAACGAAGACAACATTTTTGGGCGTAATAATAGATAAAGACATAAATTGGAAAGAACACGTAGGCAATGTTAGCACTAAAATTAATAAATTTGTATACGCACTAAAACAAGTTAAAAATGTAACTAACATTAAAACTGCTGTAATGTCATACCACGCGTACATCGAATCATTACTACGATATGGCCTTATAATGTGGGGTAATAGCACCGATGTCTGTAGAGCATTCATCGCTCAAAAAAAGTGCATGAGGTCAATTTGTGGTCTTAAACCTGACGAATCATGTCGACCAATATTTAAGAAACTTGGTTTGTTACCGTTACCGTCACTGTATATTTACGAAATATGTGTATTTGTAATTAAAAATAAACAATTGTTCCAGACAGCAAATGATGTTAATCCTAGGAACAGACGAGATCCTCATAAACTAGTGTTACATGATTTACCTAGATTAGCTAAATATAATAAGAACTGCCTAGCCATGTGTGTGCGCATTTATAACAAACTACCACAACATTTCAAAACATTAAATACGAGATCATTCAAAATTAAGTTTTCTAAATGGATACTTGAATGCAGTTTTTATAGTTTAAAAGAATTTTTTGATAAAAAATGTTGATGATTGTTGCCTTCTTCACCTAACTTTATAATTTTGCATGCTATGTTATATCCTAGCTGAACATGATTGTGCCATATTTTTTATTTAACACCATTATATACCATGTTTTTAGCAAATAAATATATTATTATTATTATTATTTCTTTTTCTGGTAATTCCAGAGATTTGTTCAGTGAGTGTAGACTTTTATATTCTTCATAAAGTTCATTGAACTTGCGCAGACTTTCTGTTTTAAGTTGCTTCCCCCACATTGTCAGGTCAAAAGTCTGAGCCTTATGCCTTGGGTCTAAAATTAAAGAAGTACAATAAATCCAGTTGCTCTTCTTGTAATGTTTAAGCATTTTGTCTCGAGCTGCTTGGAAAGCTAGAATGAGCCTTTCATCCACTTCAGATCGATTAGGTTTCTCATCTAACTGTTTTACCATGGATTCAATTTTATCTAGCAAGAGATTGAATGATACAATGACTAGCGGTAATGTAACATATTTGTCTCCACCAAGTTTTGTACTTAAAAGTTTAAAGTTTATTAGAAATTTATGTAATTTTTCGAGTACCTGCCATTCATTAGCTGTGATTTGAAAATCATTTAATTCGGTGACAGAACTGCACAATATGTCAATGCCCGCTCTCACTTTTAAACCAAATCCAATCATATCATGTGTGGAATTCCATCTCGTTGGACAGTCAAGAATGGCATTTAGATTTGATGGCACGCCAGCTGCTTCACAAGCAGACTGAAACTTCTTCTTCACTATCTCACTTCTTTTTATTTTACTGGAAATACTGCGTAACTTTGTTACAGATGTACGCGAGTCAGCAATATTTGGTGCAGATTCTTCATCTTCCTCATCCTCAGTTTCGTCTGCATAGTCTTCGTACTGCTGATCTTGCGCGTTAGTGTCAGACTCACAGTGTAATGCTAAGGTCTTTAATAAATCTTGTACACCAAGGTTTAAAATGTGAGCAAAGCACCGGAAATGTTGATTGTCTGAATCAAAGTGTGGCGGCAGCTGTTTGCCCAGTTCATACATAAATTTGGTATTTGCAGTTGCGTTGTCGACCGTGATACCTTGTATTTTATCAATTATGCCATATTCCAATAAACATTCATGGAAAATCGTTGCAATATCTTCCCCAGTATGTCGACCGCGTGATGGTATAAAATCAAGAACTACAGATTGATACTTCCATTCGTTGTCTATATAATGAATAGTAACCCCGTAGTAACTCCTACCAGCAATTGACGTCCACCCATCAATGGTAAAAGACATTTTAGATGATAATTGTTGAAGTCGTTCCTTGAGATTCAATTGGAGCTCTTCAAATCGCTCTTTGACTTTCCTTCTAAGTGTAGACCTTTTAGGAAACACCATATTAGGGCAAATACGTCGAAAATATAGTGTAGTGTATATATAATTGTGTAGCTTCGTCATCGAAAAATGAGAAGGGAAGATATTTTTTCACCACCCAATCAACTGTAGCTGTCGTGATGTTGTCACTGCTGTTTTCCGACTGAAACAAAACAATAAATCTTGTGTTATTATTTAAAACATACTAGGTTTGAGCGTATAAGAGGAGGAGGTTTGTTGTTGTTAAATCGAGAAAATCGTTAAATTGATATTTGTTATATTACGGTTGCACTGTACTGTAATTTACCAAAATAAAGTACTTAGTTGTTACTGGCCGATTAAATGAAAATATGGGTGTTTATAAAAAATATTTAAGACGATAATTACATACTTAATATGTCGCACCCCTAGATGAAAACACCACTAACTCAAAAATACTTACGTAAGTTAATGGCGTTTTTGAAAGTATCGCATGAATAGCTACGCGGAGTTAAAATTCTTTTAACTGTTAAAAAAATATTCTTACCTGTCCACTTCTTCCAGCGGTTACTAAAAAGCTTGTGATACCTCCACTTAATTTTGGTTTAACAGGAAGAAATATTTCTGATTCCTTTTTGTGGAAAGATATTAGATGTTTCCTTAAGCCTGAAGTGTTTCTGTTTTTCATTTTTATTTCAATCTTTTTATGTTGGCACAATTTACAGAAGGCAGTTTGGGATGCATGAATTATTTCGAAAAACTCCTCAAATTTGCTTTTGGGTCTTTTAGATCTGTGACTCAAACTCTCGTTACTCGGACTAGAATAATTTGAATCTTCGTCACTCATATTAAATTGTACACGTGATACGTTTTTAGAAAACAACGAGAATTAGTAAAAACAATTATTAAGTTAGACTCGAAGCACAGCTCAATTGGAAATGACTGGAATTAAAATAATTCCTTTATTTATAGTACGTTTCCTTGCTTTCTACCGCGCCGCCTCGCCACGTGCCGGCTCTATGAAAAGGATGCCGCCGCAAATCAAACAATGCCGCGTGCGGCGTACAAACACACACTAAATATTACCTACTTGTACAGACGCGACGCGTGAATAAAATAGAATTAGTGTCAATCACTATTCTTTACATATAAGTGAATGTTTTGGCGTACATCTATACTAATATTATAAAGCTGAAGAGTTCGTTTGTATGTTTGATGACAGAAGTTTTAAAATAAATAAATAAGTCCTGAACGTCACTATACCTCCAAAGTTACTATTCCTCGTGGACGAAGTCGCGGGCACAGCTAGTAAATACTTACTCTCATCATCTCTCTCAGAGATATTCGGGCTGGTAAGTAATACAAAACTCTTATCGCAGGCTTTTTATTTTATTAGTAGGTAAGTACCTACGCTTTTTATATTATTTTATTAGTTTTGTAGAATTTTTTTACACGTTTCAAGTATATTTAAAAGTGGCTACAATATTTATTAAACGGGTGATATTTGAACACTTTTTTGCTATTTTTTCTTGTAAAAACTTAAGAAATATAATGACTAAATGTACAATAATAGTACCTAAGTAATTAGTTTAAAACCATATAAGTAATCAATATTATAATATATACTTACTAGAATGAATTAATATGACATCTACTACCTATCCTTACCATTTTATCCTAATCATAATACTACTTGCGTGATCAGTATAATGTATTCATTTTCATTCTAAGCACTCTGAAACTTATTTATTCTTTGGAACACCTGTAGGTACTCTTAAAAAAATTCGAAATTATTTTGCATGAGTATACCTACGCCCTATGGCGGCAATCAAATAGTGTCACAAATGTTATGATTTCGGCGTGGCGGCAACGATTGTTTTAGATTTCAAAAGAAGCCGCCGGCGCGTGTATCATAACCATGTACTTCACAAAACTTCACTTCTACAAAACCTTTGATGCCGCATTATCAAAGTGCCGATGGTTAAAACATAACTATGCATGCACTCAGTTTGATTTTAATAGATATTTTTTTATTCGTTATGTTTATGGTATTAGTCGTAATGCGCATAGGTCCAGTTTTTCATATTCTTTGATACAGTTTTTTGCGTCTCATAGAATTCCTAAGCGTACCTACCTATACACCGAACTGTTACACCTAACTACTCAGTGAAATAGCGCTAAGTCCTAGCTGCAAGACGCAAGAGTCTTGCAGGCTATGTCTTGTTCTTGCTGCTCTTGCACGGTCAGTCTTGGTCTTGGTCTTGCTAAAAATACGCGGTCTTGTTCTTGGTCTTGGTCTTGCAAAAACGCAAGAACAAGACCAAGACTGCAAGACCAAGACTGAATTTGGGCAACACTAGTCTTATATATTAATTATCATGTTTTCCTCATAGAAGTGAATAATTGTATTCTTTTTGAGCGAAATAAATTTCTCAAACCGTTAAATGTAGATACCTAAATGTCAACAAGTAGCAGTGAAGTTTGCAGTTGAGCATTGAAGCTTTGTGGATAAACGAGGCTCCTTACATAGTATGAAACAAAGTCGCAATTTGTGTTTGTACGCTTAGATCTTTTAAACTACGGAACGGATTTTAGTGCGATTTTCACCAATAGACAGTTATTCAAGGGGAAGGTTTATATGTATAATGATACGTGGGCGAAGTCGCTGGCAAATGCTAGTTAAATATAAATAACAACTTTGTTATGGAGACATGATTAAAATTACTTTTATTCAACAAAGGGGTAAAAGCTTCACAAAAAGCTCTTTCTTTTTCGTAATAACTTTGGAAAAATTTACACAACGAATCTAGCTAGTTTAAGCAGCTATTTTCGTCATTGAGTTACTTCCCTTACATCCAAAAAGGGGTTTTCCTTAACTTTTAAATGCCACCTCAAAAATAAAGTGGTTACGTTGGGTGCCTACGTCACAGTGAAGCCCGCTCCTTCCAACTTCACCTTTTGTGGCAGCTCAGCGCTGCGTGACCGGCGATCACGAGCCACGGGTCGCGTGTTCCGTTCACATTGGCAAGGTTTTAATTACTGTTGAAATATTACACGCTGTTGGTTTTATCTTCGAAGGGCTCGCAAATGGACAGGGTCGGGTATATTGGGGTATGATGTTATGCCATTTTACATTCATAACGCCATAAAGATCAAATGAAAATCGTTAATAGTTTCAGACCACAATTAATAATAATGTAATAATAATTGTAACATTGTTCCAATTTTATTAAATATTACATTTCAATAAACATCACGGCTTGTTCACCCAACATTTCATTAGTTATTTTTAAGTCCCATATAATAGGAGGCGAGTCTATTGCCATCAACCGGGTACAAACCTAGATCTCGGGATGTTACTGAGAAGTTCCAGATAGATAAACTCAAAACCATTTAGCCCGACCTGCACCCTAATTGCGAAACGCACAATTTATCAGAATCTGAATGGGATTGAAATTATTTCTAAACCATTGCGTCATTAGTTCGAATAAATTGTCGGCTCAGCAACGTAAATATCGCAATGAATGTTGTTTAACAATGAATATTAAACCAATTCCTACCGATAAAAAGTTCCGCAATTACCCCTCTGGAAATCGAACATAGGACCTCATGCTCAGCAGTAAATAATAAACCAAACAACGTTCGTTGATCACCTGCACACCGAATTTTGGTGTTCCGGATTATCCTTTATCAGTAAACGTTGTCTAAGATGTGTTTTCAAAGTTACTTTAAAACTTGTAATGTTTCGTATCCGCGACCTGACCTGATGACGACTGTTTCACGATAACAGTCAGCGTCGTTTAAGTACAAAAATCAAATTGAATTATGTTTAAATCTTTCATATTTAGCGCGTAAAGATTGATTGTATAGTTCGTAACCGCCCCCGATAAGATCCGAACACACGAACCTGCGCCGCCGCGCGCCGCCGCCGGGTCGGTAACGGATCCCATTAGACCCAGGAATGATGACATCTGACACCATAAGTTGATTTTATATATGCTTTTTTGTACACCAGAAAATACATAGCAACAAAAAAAAAAATTAATACTAAAAAAATACAATGGACGGTCTTATCTCTTTCTGCGTTAACTGCCATGGTGAAAATCAGAAAAATTACAAAAATGTAATTGTGTTATTCCACTTTAAATAGAATATTTATTCCATAAATATATTTACTCCAAAAACATGGTCGCCAGGCAGCAAGGAAATGTTCAGATTTTGTATGTGTTGTCGGTCATATAGTCCGACAAGGCCTGAATGGAACAAAAACTGTCGGACACATAGTCCGACATGGCAGTTATCGTCTTAAATTATTGTGATTCATCATCATCATCATCATCATTTTAGCTGAAAGACGTCCACTGCTGGACATAGGCCTCCTCTAATTTGGGGCGGTTTGCCATTATCGCCTCGCTTAGCAGGCGGGTTGGTGATCGAAGGCGACTAAGGGACTTACTAGAGAATGGGCAGCAGTGTACTCTAAGCAAATATGTGTTAATTGAGAAAGTTGGATAAAAAACTCATTGTCCATTAAGCATCAAACATTCTAAATACGTTAACCATATGCATCGTCAGATAACATCAATACAAAGGAACTTACAAAATGCCGCAGTCTGACATTCAGTACTTAATTCTCGTTTTTATGAAAACGAAGAGGGTGTAAATGACACTAACAGTAACTCCCTTACATTCCAGAGATGGCTAATTCTGTTAAACGTTTATAAATGTCTCGTTCTCTGACATTTACACGTTCACATGATTGGATCATTTAATATCGGTACCAATTACTTTTATTACCCGTTTATTTTCGCTCAAAGGAAGTTACCTTAACAAGATCAGTCGAACGGAGGGAATCGTTAGCGAGAATGTCAAAGGGAACAACGTATAATTTTCATCTTTGTTATTTATTTGTGAATGCTACGGAAGGTGAACATAAAGACCAATCAGCTTAACCATAAAATCACCAGCGTATTCTTATATTTTTGTATTGTCTGGTATGTAAGCATTGCGTTCCTTGATTTTTGCTTACAGGAAAATATACTTCATAATAAATATATAAATAATCTAGCAAAAATGTAATTAGCTGGTAATGCTTTACCCATGTGTTGGTTATCGATATCGAAAGGTAATTAAATAAAATAACATTTCTCATCATTCCAACTTTGTTCATAATTTTAAACGACTCCGACTGTACCTACATAAGGCAACCAAGCGACTGTTTTTATTTTTGAAAATTATCTAGGTTCCATGAAAAATTACAAAAACATCTAATCGATTACGGGCCTGACCTTCGCCCATCGAATGATGTTTTTTGTTCCATTAGTTTTTGATATCTACAACATGTAACGTAATTAACACACACCCTCTTAAGGGGTCATTGTACTCATCATTATGAACAACTTTTACTATGGGAAAAAACCTGAAATCGCGACAAAAAAATCAGCGTTTCATTCAAAAGTTCAATACCTACTCGACCAAAATGTATGAAACAGCTGATTTTTTTTCGCGATTTCCGTTTTGGTCCTATAGTAAAAGTTGTTCATAATGATGAGTACAATGACCCCTGCCTTAATTACGGGACATGTTGTATACCCAACACGTGCTTAAACTATCGTCAGCTAATTTAATTTGACCCTGTATATTTAGTGTGATAGGTTTACAACAAATCTGTCGAGCACAGGTAAGTAGGGGAGAGGAGGGAAGCTATAATTGGACAAGATTTGTTTTTATAGTATATAGGTACAGGGAGGCAGGGTCATCGACCTGAAACTGTTACCTTTAATTCTGCACATGATTCTAGACCTCTCAGCGTAGAAATTAATCGTCGGTTATAAAAAAAAAAAATGCTGTTTCACAGAAAAATGCAATACCTCATCATCATAAGCTATCCACTGCTGGCACAAAAACCTCCTCTTTCGAGAGGGAGTTGGCTGTTATCTGCCACGCGGACCCAGTTGGGTTTGTAGATGTCACGAATCTTCGAATTTTTGGTTGTAAGACAAGCTGGTTTTTATCACGATGTTTTCCTTCACCATTTTGCCAGCAGTGGTGATGTATTTCATGATACGGTGATGAAATTATTTACAGAAAGTAAAGCGCTTGCCTCAAATCAAATCAAAATATTTTTATTTCACATAAAGCCTGGATTCGAACCCATGACACACACCTCATAAGACGGGACCAATACCACTGAGGCACCACTGCTATCACCATGAAATACATGCGCGGTCAAAATGTATTAACAGTTTTTTTTTTTAAATAACCGACGAAAATTGTTGACGCAGGGTTTCAGAGTCATGTAGGTGCTGAAACCATGGTGGCGAGGAACACTACAAAAAAAAAATTAATGGAATAAAATGTGGAAAGCTGTGCGGCCAAATGGCAAATGAGAGTAAAATCATTGTTCATTATTGACCCCTGATAAAAAACCACGCCACTCCCGTAGATAAATAGACAGGAATTTACGAAAAATAAACAAAATATTTCGTCACACACTACCGGAAAATAACGTTTGTTTTTCCATCGTGACACGGCTTGAACTCCACGTGCACAAACGGGAAAAACCGATTCCATCCAAATATAAACCCTTCGTCGGATAAAACGTTGACTACAGTACTCCTATCCCCTTAGCGTGACTCGATTGGCGAAGTAGTTGATTTACTCGTTTACATTACGGATGGTGGACCGAAAGCCGTCTTATTTCAAATATTGTGGGGCTGCCAGCACAGGTGGATATAAAAATAATAGTTTAAAAAAAAAAACTTTTTTACAAAAAAAAAACAACCGACTTCCTTAAAAACACTACAAAGTGAAAAATAACTTTAATTTCGGAAGTCGGTGTCTTAGGATCTGTATTTATGGTTTTTTGCCACCGACTTCCGAAATTAAAGTTATTTTTCACTTTGTAGTGTTTTTAAGGAAGTCGGTTGTTTTTTTTTGTAAAAAAGTTTTTATTTTTAAATTTTTAGTTGTGGTATTCACCCTGCACTAATTCCAAACAAACAATGCATATTTATGCGATAGCAGAAATCGCGGTTGATTTGCTGTCATTTTTTAAAGAGTTCCGGTGTCTGTCTCCCGAACTCATCATCAGATCTATATGAAAATTATATGGGACCATTTCGGAATAAACCCCTTTCGAACAAAAAAAGAATTTTGCAAATCCGTCTATATACGACGGAGTTATGGCCGAACATACATAAAAAAAAAAAAAACATATAAACATCCGAATTGATAACCTCCTCCTTTTTGAAGTCGGTTAATGATATCAATAAAAAAATACCTTAAAAAGCACCCCACGCTTTTTTCCATTATTTTCTACTTTTTTGTTTGATTTTCTATGGAAGCGTGTTTTTTAGTTTTTTTTTTTTAAACTATTATTTATTTTCTATTTTTTAGGGTATTTCGAATTTTGAGACGTATGTCAGCGTAGTTTGTGACGTATGTCAGCGTAGTTTTCGAAGATAGTTTTTTTGCTGTCCTGGTAACCCTGGCAAGGATAATGGCACAAATTTATGAAATTACAGTATTGTCATCGGTCCTCGATAAGTCTACAGAATTTAAATGAAATCTGGTCGTTTAAAGTGGGTCAAAATCGCGCTGTAAGGAGTCGGTTACAAACAAACATACTAACATACATACAAGTGAAGCTTAATATAAAGCGTGTAAAAAGCGTGTAATAAAAATGTAATTAATTAATATTGACAAAGGGCGTTATGTGCATGGCCCCTCTTATTCATAACCATATCACCATCTGCCTGGCCTTTTCCGAACTATTTTTGGGGTCGGCTTCCAGTCAAACCGAATGCAGCGGAGTACCAGTATTTCACATGGAGCGACTGCCTATCTGACCTCCACAACCCAGTGACTGGGTAATACGAGACCCCTTGGTAAGACTGGTTGTCAGACTTTCGGGCTTTTGACGACCCGTAATGACTGTTATTCATAACTATATACCAGAAATGATTAAAGAGCAACCTTTTTTTTTTGGATGGTAAATCATCAAATGACATCTCCTGCTCTTGGGCGGAGCGGGAGGGCGTATCAGACTTTTACTGACTAAAACCCACCAGTGTTCCTTTAGTTGCCCATGTGCCAGGGTCACGGTATCTCTTTCGAACAATCTCGCGACCAACCTTCAAGACTATTTATAACGTACCTTAAAAAAATCTAGTTCAAAATTGACAGATTTCTTAAATGACATGACTACGAGTATTTAATTTATACTGTTTAATTGTTAAGTAATTAAATAACTTTAAGTAAATAGAATAGTTGTAGTAGAAGTTAATAAAATGTTGCATTCCATGAGGCAGAATGTATAAGGATTCAAAGTATTGTAACAGCTATTGTATTAATTACCTATATTCTATGCAAATAAATAACTATCTAGCTGCAGATTAGTCTTGGGTCATGAGATTTGTGTCTCCAAACGCACAATAAAACGCAAGTCACACAATTTTGAGAATTCTAATTCTGGAGCCAAAAATACCCTGCCAATAAAACTTACGCCTGTTTGTTACGTATAGGGTCCAGCCTTGCCGTAGGTGGTGCAACCTACACCCTCATGTCGGTCATTACACCCAGTGATCCAAATATAAATAGCCAAAGCCGGCCGTATTATGTAATAAGTAGCCATTGCACTGAAGCCTTCCTACGGGCTGGATCAGAAGGACATTATCAAGCCTTGAATAATGTGAGAGAAACCAGGTCATGGCAGGCGCTGAGATTTGCGCATTTTACTGACGCAATCTGCGATCCGATAGCCAATAGTTACTTGAATGTTCCAAATATTTTGAGGTAGGTTAGTATTTCAATTTTATTTCCTAGATATTTATAAAAATTTGGTGAGATTTCATTTCCTTTGCTGGTTTTAAAAGGAAATGTGGATTAAAATGCAGCATCCTTGGATTGCGGACCTGTTCATGGGTCCTGACCTTTCGTTGAATTATGAATGTAATGTCTTGGATAAGGATAAGGTAGGTAAGTGAATAATTTCTAAAAATGATGATTTCTTAAAATAACATTCAATAAATTATAATTCGGTATAGATACCTATTTGATTTTTTCAAAATTTTTGCCTCCTGACTTTTTGTCCTGGTTCAGGACAAAAAGTCAGGTGGCAAAATTTTATTAGGTAGATGCTGTGATGCTGCTACCGCTGCGACTTACAGGGTTCCCAAGTCCAGCTAATTAACTGATCGGAAAATAAGATTGTGTTTAGTGTGTAGTGTTGCATCTGACGCCTCTTATCAAAATGTGGTGTGACCTAGTTAGCGTTACTTAGCACCAATCGACCTATTCATTCATCATTCAAGCGGGGCGGCACGGGAGGGGTCCAAGGCTCGCACTATGACGTCACAATGTTGGGTTTAAAAATTATACCCCTCCTCCGGTTCGCACAGCTGCAGTCCTTCCACGTGACCTACTAACCCAAAATCCAGGGATCCAAGTGACGTAGGCAGTACAACCCCGGCAATGTGTTTTGCGCCTGAAACCCAAGAGTTGTATCGAATGGATGGCAAAACTTTTTAGCAGGAGTAGGAACTGCGTTTTCAATGGAAGTTTCTACGTTAACTGTATATACTAGTGCTGTGGTGCATTTGTGTGCGTGAGGGTAGGCTTGATGTGTGGGTATATGCCCGTGGGTAAAGTGGCCTCCGGTCGTGGTAGCCTCGGCAGGCTTCACATACAGATGTAGCGCGGCTACCTATTGGAAGGCCGCTGTTTAAATCTAAAATTAGCCGCGTCAGAACGTCAAGCACTGTAGTGTTCCGTTGTTGTCAGTTGTTCATTATTGGATACGAACTTCGTTGTAGGCAAGATATCAAATATGATAATGAGATTCAACATTTGTATTGGCTGATGTTCATTAAAGAACCATTATTCTCACAGTAATAGTTACTTTTACTATAATTGTATTTACTTAGCCTTTGATGTTAAACATAATATGAGAGTTGATGCCCTCAAACGATTTCATTATCTTTTGGAAACATAATGAAAACTCGGAAAGAAAATTAAGTGTATTTTTTCTTTAATTTGATTCTTTGATTTAAGTTTTAAAACTTAAATCGAGATAAGAAAGGCTGATAAGAAGAATCTAACAATTTTTTTAGATTTGTTAAGATATAGCTCCATGTTACAGTAATTAAGGTTTTAATAATGTTTTATGTACCATTGAATTTATTTGTTCTACACATCAAGGTTTATTTGAGACTTCCTTGAACACTGTTTCTATAAACGTTTGCTTAGAGGCAAAGAAATGAAGACTAATAGGTTTAATCAAGGTTCTTCTTCCGAATGTACTGAAATAAACTTTTCTTGAGTAAGCGATTACCGTTTATGGTTTAAACGTGGTTTTATTTCTGTTTGGGAAGTAGCTCTTGGATGAAGGCCAAGAAAACGCCTGAATAAATATGGTTTTGTTTTCAACAATGTGTTTTTATTGACAGGCTGCCAATGAACGCTTGATTAATTGTGGTGTAATTATTTTGATCGTTCGGCAGTTTCTGCTTGATTAAAAATCATCCTAAAATCATCATTTATAATATTAGTAGGAAGTACGAAGTAAGATTTATCAAAAATAATGTCGTATGTCAAAATGGTGATAAGCATTTTCATACTTCGACTGTACTTACTTGTCGATTTGCTTAACTGACTATCGCTTGTGTTGGCAAGCGGCTTCAATTTTGAAAATTCAATAATATTCATAGCGTTATTTACGTTGCTGAGCAAACCAATTTTTGGAACATATGCAGCAATGGATTACGAATATTCTTCAAATACTCTTCAAAATGATTCAGATGATATGATTATGGTGTATTGCTACTTCTACGGCAGTTTCAGTTCTTTCGGAGAACAAAATAACAGTTTTTTTCTTCTTAGCGTTTTGATGGTAAAATAGTACTCACTTGATTTTTCTTTCGAACTACAATGCTTAGAATGATAGTTGTGTGTGGTTTCCGAAACAATGATCACAGTCACAAACAACACTTACCGCAGTCATTGCACCTTATTAAGGTACGACTTTGACTTGTAGGTGGTAAGGTAAATAAATAAATATAAATAAATATCTTAGGACAACCAACACACCGTTACCTGATCCCAAACTAGGCAGAGCTTGTACTATGGTAATCAAACAACTGATAAACATACTTATATATTTCCAAATACATACATATTATAGATAAATTACACCCAGACACAGAACAAATGATTGTGCTCATCACACATAGATTTGTCCTGGGTGAGAATCGAACTCACGACCTCAGTCTTTGCAGTCAGGGTCACTAACCACTAGACTAACAGGCCAGTCTAAGGTAACTTAAGTATTCTTCAGCATCATGCGAGCTAAGCCAATGTTGGCTATTGGTGATCACGTTGTGACGCAATCACCAGCGCCAACCTTAGACCTACTGCGCCACTCATGCTTTTTAGGTTGGTAGATTTTCCAAATATAAGTTTGCACTGCCGTGAACTGAACGCGTGTGTTTATAATTACGTGTCTGTATACTGCCTGTTTATCCCGGCGACGTGGCAGCCTGACACGCATACATTATGATAATTTATCACTTCAGCGTCAGCGCCGAGTTCCGCATGCTCCGATCAGAGTAGGCGAGGAGGGTGCTGCTCCGGTGTGCGTTTCCATTGTCAAGTACTGTCCAAGCGCCAATATTATTTGTTTTAATTACATTTATAACACTTTTACAGCTAACCAAAGGAATATGGCACATCGAGATCTTTATCTATGTTTCATGATTTTTGCTGCCCTTCGGGACTCTACACGTTTGTGAAAATTAGCAAACGGTAGTAGTGTAGGTTCTGTTCTTACTTATAAATAAATAATAGTTTAAAAAAACTAAAAAACACGCTTCCATGGAAAACCAAACTAAAAAGTACAAAATAATGGAAAAAAGCGTGGGGTGCTTTTAAGGTATTTTTTTATTGATATCAGGCACCCCACGCTTTTTTTCCATTATTTTGTACTTTTTAGTTTGGTTTTCCATGGAAGCGTGTTTTTTAGTTTTTTTAAACTATTATTTATTTTCTATTTTTTAGGGTATTTCGAATTTTGAGACGTATGTCAGCGTAGTTTGTGACATTTTTTTTGCTGTCCTGGTAACCCTGGCAAGGATAATGGCACAAATTTATGAAATTTTTGCATTGTCATCAGTCCTTGACAGGTGTGCAAAGTTTGAATGAAATCGTTTAAAGTGGGTCAAAATCGCACTATAAGGAGTCGGTTACAAACAAACATACAAATATACAAACATACAAATATACAAACATACAAGTGAAGCTAATATAAAGCGTGTAAAAATGCAGAATTGTTTTAGGTACTAATATTTCCTTTCAATTAAAATATGGACATAATTAAATTGTTTTAGATTGTACATTTCTGCAGGAAAAGTTTTATATCCCATTGCTGGGTGAGCCCATCCCTACTCTCTTTTCATCTCTCTCTGTACAGAACTGCTAAGGACTAATCTTTACTAAAGGAGTTAAACTCTTCCTGCCATGTCCGCCTGGGCCTGCCGGGATGTCGTTGCCACTAGGGAACAGTTTACGTAAACATTATGTGACAATAACATATTGTATTCTTAAAAGTTACAGGAAACAGGGCAATACAATACAGGGTACACAAACAGCGCTGAACTACGCGGTTCACTGACTCACCGAAATAAACTTTTTTTTAGTTTCTTATTGTTTTCGGTACCGATACCCAAAATAGAATAGAATAGAATAGAATTTATTTGACATAAAGTACATAGATACAGGGTGACACTTAATCTTTTAAATGTGGGTAAAATATTGCCAGCTAATTTATTTTTGATCCTTTCTTTGCTGTCTTTAAGCCAGCAGTCATTGCTACGAAAGCCGTCTTTACCGTAAGACAATGGAAGCAGTCAACTCGAGCCTTGATCGGCCGATGAACTTATCCAATAATCTCCTTATTTCCACATAAAGTAATTTACATCGATGTAGATGTTAAGTACTCACGATATGATAACCCTTATGTAAAACAAATCGTGCGCCAATATTGCTATGAAGTCATGTTTGCTTCGTTTTGGGAGCAATCCCCTTTCAATATTTTATTGCGCGTAACTTTAGCCCTTATGATGAGGTATGTTTGATAATTTTCAGTTGTATTATCAGTAAGTCGTTGACCTGTCTCTTTGTTATTTGGTGTTGTGTTTTCTTTGACAGCGTTATAAAAGATAATGAAGTGGTAATTGAGTTCTTAGAATCCGTTTAGTGAGGGCTTGATATAGCTGCGTCTTGCTGTTGTGAATTATATGGCTTTTCACAGTAGTTTCTGCTTTGCAGCTTCCAATTTGGGTCTTATTTTTACACGCTTTATATTAGCTTCACTTGTATGTTTGTGTGTTTGTTTGTAACCGACTCCTTATAGCGCGATTTTGACCCACTTTAAACGACCAGATTTCATTTAAACTCTGTAGACTTATCGAGGACCGATGACAATACTGTAATTTCATAAATTTGTGCCATTATCCTTGCCAGGGTTACCAGGATAACAAAAAAACTGTCTTCGAAAACTACGCTGACATACGTTACAAACTACGCTGACATACGTCTCAAAATTCTAAACACCCTAAAAATAGAAAATAAATAATAATTCAAAAAAACTAAAAACACGCTTCCATGGAAAACCAAACTATGGGTGGTATATATTAGGGGTGCCTGATATCAATAAAAAAATACCTTAAAAAGCACCCCCAATTTTTTTTCCATTATTTTCTACTTTTTAGTTTGGTTTTCTATGGAAGCGTGTTTTTTAGTTTTTTAAACTATTATTTATTATTAAATACACAACAGACGCACGGGTCGATCGATCCCGTTAAGCTACGCTTACTGCGGTTGGTCCATAGATGACTGATCATCTTAAAATACCAAGGCTCCTCGGCCCGTGCTCGGAAATCACGTTAAGTCGTTTGTGGTGTCTTACCAAAGAATATTATATTACCTAGTAACTGAGTTGTGTAGGTCAGATCGCTAGTCGCTTCATATTACATGGGGTATTCAGCTACATCCATAGACTGGAAGCTGACCGTAACATTGTCAGGACAAGGCTAGGTATACTATGATGAGAACGGTTTCTGAATTCCGCTAACAACTCGTTAACAGTGACCCGCTGAACTCTAAAATAATAGCCTAAAGACCCACTTGAAAGTTCATAACTCAATTCATACGAAAGGTTCTACAAAGTACTTAATAATCCATCAATCAAACACTGTCAGTGTGTTTAAACGCAGCATTGTTTGAATTAATCCCTAAACCAGTGGACCAAAGTACTTAGCTTTTATGAAAATTCACAGAAACTGTAATATTCTGTAATAATCTAGAGTTCTATGTCAGTGAAGCACAGAAGGAGAATAAATCAGTCTGTATTGCATTTAATGAGAATAACGAGGGTTAGATAACGTGCTGGGAAGGGGAGGCTGGGCCTGCACGATCGATAGGTGCATCCGGTCGTTGACCTGTCCAACTTCAGCTTAATATAGACCTGCTTCGACTACCAGCCCGCTGGCCTATAAATATGAAATGCCACTTTTGACTGCAATGCGGTTACTATGCCTACACTGGTGACCGCTTTTTTAAGATTATCTAAAGAAATGTCGTTCTAAGGGTTTGTAATTTTAAAGTTGTATGTAGACAGATTAAAATCAACTTTATTTTTGTTTAACTTAAACTTATTTCACAAAAATTATATTAAGACCTCATGATCTTTGTAAAATAGGTTTAAGTGGTTATGAAGTTGGTATCGCTGTTTGGAAATCTGAATAAAAATGTATGTTTTTCAGCTGAAAAATATTAAAACATATCTCTACGCTTTAGTACGATGTTTCTTTTTGTTGATTATAACATAATTATAATCGTTTGGTTGACTACTAATAATAAACCATTTGCATGTAATGGTCCTTCTTTGATTTCTACAAGAAATCTCTTAATTAGTGTGGATTGTAGTAGTGCACAGGTTTTTAACAAATGATAGCACCCAGTTTTCATGATTTGACAATTTTTGAGATTTCTTTATTGTTTAAATCTTCCCAAAATTCAAAGAACAACGTAGTCACACAAATAGACACGTAATGTGAGTTTATTATTATTAATGTGTACCTATTTACTAGGGATATTTTAGATATGTTTATTATGCTTTCATTGATAGTCAAAGTCACTTTGAAATCCGTTGCGTAGTTTAGAATGACAACGTGGTCTTACAGACAGACAGGAATACTGACTTTAAAGAATTTATGATATAGGTGAAGAACTTCATAGCGAGAACAACAAACCGGTAATTAATTAAGCGTGAATAATCCAATCATAATGAACTACAAAACTTTTTGATGCAGTTTTATGGTCGTTCACGTGCCGAGTGGTGCGTAGGCGTCGCTCATGTGCGGCCGCCACAGGGGACCGCCACGACTATGCGCCTAATGTTTTCCATACGTGTAGGCGAAAAGCATGGAGTATCGGCTAGTTAGTAAACGTGATTGTGTATTGTAACGGTCTATTAGTTACACGTTTTACAAGAAACGTTCTGCGCTGATTTATAGGAGTTTGTATGTACGGCCGTGGTACATGAGGTTGTAGAAAATGATTGACTTTGTAGGGCAATTTCTTTCTCACCTGTAGCAGTATGAATAAAGAAAGATGATACATTTATTTTTCCCAGGGTCAAAATTATTTAATGTATGTTGATGTACCATGAATACATTTCTGCCCAGCCCTTCGAAAAACAAGGCGTGATGTTGCGTTATGTTGACCCTGGTTAAGGGATATAAATACACAAACGTCAACAGAAAAGATCAATTGCAAAAGTCTTCCAAGATCACCGTAAAACGCAAATGTGAGGAGAAGGGGAGTAGTGTACCCATACACTGTAAGGGTGCACGTATGCTTGACTTCATGGCACTGGTATACAGTATACCAGTTGCACATAATATATCATACAGTAAGTTCCTATACTAGTCTGTTTCCCTGACAGACATCTCAAATAACTAAAGAATAAAATATAGTGAGCAACGAGCAGTTGTGGCCCTGTGGTAACGGCCACGATTTACGAGTCGTACTGTGGTAGGTTCGAACCCAGTCGGGCGCCTTACTTTGTCTAAATAACTTCATAATCACTGCTCTCAAAAACGGTGAAGGATAATATCGTGGAGAAACCGGTGTCTAAGATAACAACAAAAAATTCGAAGCCATGTGACATTTACCAACCCGCACTGGGCCCGCGTGGTGAATTACGGCCAATTCCCAGCAGTGGAAACATCATAGGCCGGTTATAATTATGATAATGGGCAAATACGTCCTTCTGTTATTTTTATTAGTCAGCATTAAATCAACATTAGAGTAGTTATTATGGTTTACGCAAAAGAATAGCTAACAAAAACCATAGTTGTTATTTTCTTCGCTGCTCAAGTCGAAGCACAGACTATATAGAGATAGTACGTATACAGTCGAAGGTAGATTCTAATTGTTACTCAATTTTACAACCGATAACAGGTAACTTAGGAGAGCTAGGAAAGTAACCGGCCAGTTGGCCGGGTACTTTCGTGTTTTGCGTGTCGTGGCCACGTACAGAGAAGGGTTCCGTTGTCAGGATGAATATTTACGCATGCACAATAGTGATTTTATCTATAACAAAAATAACTTTGTATTTTAATAATTTTATTTCTGCGGTTATTACCAAAAATATACCATGTCTTCCTATTGATTTAAATAAACAAGTTACTAAGATACACTATCGTGTTTTTATTTCTGAAATTCAACAAAATAAGCAACATATTGTGGGCACATTATGATGCTTAAATGCTTCTGTGCACTGAATTTCTTTTTTCTGTTACACGAATGCCTGAGTTGCCCCCGATTCATTTTTTATAATTTTATGAAGGCTCCATTATTGCAAATTGGCTAGGGTACCCTTAAAATAAGAACAAATCACGCATGGATTCCGACCACTTTGAGCGACTTTCAGTAGGCGTTTGATAAAAGGGCGTAGGATAAAAGGGGTAAACGTTTGACATACGTCACTAAGACCATATTCACAGGACGCAATAATATCGCGGCGGAAATTATTGCGTACTTAATTTTAAACTCTCGGCGTGGAACCGAGCAATGAGAATCCAATGGAGTGCATCGCAGCACGTCGAAAAAATAGAGTTCGATTTTCAACTCTCAACGCTAAGTATTGCGTTGAAAATCGAGTGTGCAAGATTTTCGAGATTTACTTACGTACGTGAACTAAGGCGTTTAGGATTGCTATAAAGATATCAACTATAGCTTGGTTAATTATCTAAGGCTTAATTATCTCGCGTTTCCTAATCAAATACAATCAAGTGTTTCCGGGTATTATAGATTTATAATATTCATCTAAAGGGGAACCCTTATTGAGATAAATAGTATAAAAACAAAGCGCATAATATCTTGATGGTTTGACATGTCACCAGATCAGTAGATAGCCTCGTGTGGAGGCATAGTTCAAATTATAAGTCGCATTTAATAAGAGACGAGCCTTCTGTACTACTGTTTAGTACTGAAAAAAATAATGAAAAAACTACTGCAGTCATTTTGCCGTGGTTCATAAAGAATTGTTGACTAATAGTCTTCCTAATAAAACTACGTCTTTTGTTTTGTAATTGTATCATGCTTAGCCATTAAGGCTATTGTCACAATCGGTCAAAGTCAATGAGCGATTAGCTACATACTCTTTTTTGTGTTTCGAATTCTTTTCCCGCACTGAACAAATATTTGCTTGACCTCTAGATATGTATTTGTTTGTTATGTTTAGAGAAATCTTTGTGTTGATCAACATATTTCTTTGGCAGCACGAAAACCATTTCTTTTGGCAACGTGGCCATATTGGCGATTATGATAATAACGGGCATTGGGGCAGTCACAATAGCTATGAGCAGACTACTATAAAAATGGTTTTAATGGCCTTTTATCTACTACTTGTTGATATCCATTTTATGAATTGTTTGTATTCGTGAGTAGCATGGCGTAGCATCTTATGGCTATTTAGCAGAGAAAGAAGATTTTAGAGCAATTTTACTCGGAAAATCTTTTTCATCGTTTCGTTAAGTGTCTTTATATGTAGTAGGTACTAGCTTTTGCTCGTGAATTCTCCCACGATGTGCTCGGAAATTCAGAAATACTTTTAGATTTGGATTGAGGTGTGTGTAACATACCTTTGTGTCTGATTATATATTTCTGAATACTGACTGGTTTTTCAAAGCTTGTATATATGAATAGGAGGCGACTCATTATTTAGTTGGATTATGTTTCTGACCTTGTTTTTCTGATCAGTGTGTCTATTGACTGAAGTATTTGCTATATAATTTTCTGATGTCATGCATATTTTCATTATGCAATGCTATGTTGCAATGAATAGAAAGACTTAAGATGTTTGTCATAAGGTTGACATGTGATATTGTGCTCCTGGAAGCCATTATGTATGGTTGGTGCTAAAGGGTAATTGGATTAAAAATCAGGTATAATTTTTCATAGTTTTTATTTTAAATACGAAAACTCATGTTAATCGACATTAAAAATTACTTACAACTAATTGATTTAATATTTAAACTAACTATTTAGTATACGGCAATATCAACTGAGTAGTTTACTGATCAAATAGTAGACAAATAGTATAACTATAATGTATAGAGTACAAATTCGAAACATTTTCAATTAGTGATGATTAAGTAATTTTACATTTACACTATAGGATGCAGTGTGTTATGCTGTAACAAAGTACTTAAATTTCACACGGCACACCGTACATTGATAGTATTAAGGTACACAGTTCTTATTAGTAATAGTATACCGTATATCTAGATCTATGTATTTTCCAAAGGTGGAAAGGCACTATGCTTGATTAAACAAAAAAAAAAGTTTATACATTACAACTCTCATTAGACCACTTCAATACAAACATTACTTACTGAGACTACATTATTATTTAAACGATGTCAAAACGCATGAAGTTATGTGGCGATTCAAACAAGTACATAATAAATTGTGATAGAATTTTAGTCTAACGTAATTTAGATTGGTGTTCTATAGAGTGCAGTACAGTATACAAATAATGATAATATCCAGTGAGTAGATATTATTTGAAAAAGTGTTAACTAGTAATGTTTCACAGACCGACAGCTAGTTGCAATTCAGTACACAGTCTTATGTGTTGTCTCTTAAATAGAACTTAACGAGTCACAGCTCAACTTGCAGCGAGCGCTGCGGAGGTCTAGGCGCCGGGAGCAAGGCAAATCTCCCGCGCCACCTCGCTTGGTCCTCTATGAAGACATCGTCACATCGGCTACTCGCCCAGGTTTCAGCAATTATCTACTGATATGATGAGAACTTGCCTCTCTAGCGCTTTTATTCTACTCATAAATCTTAACCAGTCTTTATCTCCGCCCGTGTCCGGCCCGAATGTTAGCTTCCTTTATCGGTTGAGGCCCATGGATTCGCAGCACACTGTGTGTCGTGGTACTCTTTGGGTCGGCAGGCCGGAGAGACCGCGTACGTAGGTGTAGGTTACTGGGGGCCGAAGAATCCGCTTCGGTTGGGTTTGCTTCTTGGGAGGGCGCGTACGTTCCGTTGGAGAGCAGGACTGAGAGCGCGATGAGAGGGTCAGACTTTGGAACACTCGCCGAAGAGATACGGTAGAGCGGTGCCGACGTTGACGGTCGGAACCGTCGCTTCCTGATTCACTGACGGAGCACGAAGACCGGTCATCAGAACGTCCATTATCACCAGATACACTTTCATTGCTACTCGAGCTACCCATGGAGTCCGAGTCGGTAGCTCTCCGAGAGAGGCGGCTGCTGAGAGCTTTTAGCAGTCTTGTGCCGCGGGGTGCCGGGATCGTTTCTGCCATCTCCTCGATTGGTGGGCACACCACTATCTTCGGAGTGACAGACTCGCGGCGCGGGTTGTTTTTCGGCGTCCGCTGTTGTCCAGCCATGTTCACCGGCAGGTCGCCGACGAACTTCTCACTCGTCAAAAAGTTGAGTCCCAGCTTATTTTTCATAATTTTCGACGTTATCACTTCCTTTACAAATGGAAACAGTAATAATTGATTTTGATTTTGTTGTTACAACGAATTGTAACACTTGTTGTGATTGCAAAGTTTTCCGTTTTCGAGCGTGGTTGTAGAGTTAGGCGCATAAGTCGCTTCGTGAGGGTTAGTCGCGAACTGTTGGCGGGTGGGAGGCTGGCAAGGTTTATATGGAGTTTCCCGCGCATGCGTAGTGTTAGGCCCAATTGTTCATACAGTGGTACTCTTAGATGCATGCCTACCTACCGTCAACAGCTCTGATGTCGCTATGGATACCTTGTGATGTCGCTAATGGGGTGGAATTGTGCAACATTTTCATCTATGAGAGATAAATTTGTGCCCTGATGTAAAAACCACGTACAATCATCCGAGTACCTAATTTAGTAATTGAGGTCAAACTTCTTTACAGCATGGAGTTTTCTTATGATTTGATTAGAGGTTTATAATTATTATTGAAACAATGATGATGAAACGAACGAACGATGATGTTGATGTCACAATGTCTTTTATACTCAAAAGATAACGCCTTATGATTCCATTGCGGCAACAGTGAGCTTCAATGTATTCAATTGAATTACAGTATAGTAGGCGTTTGTTCTAAGAATGGGCAAAGAAAAAATGTGAATTGTGTATAATAGAAGTGCAATGACTTATCTCCTTTAAGACTTTCAGTCACAAAAATGGTAACGAACTGGACCGTTCATAAATCATGTCTTAATTTTCAGTTCAACTGTATTTATTTTGTCAATGTTTAACACGCACTGGTCAAATAATGTTAATTAAAGTAGAGCATTTGATTGTACGTGTTAAACAGTGATCGAAATTCGAATTGGGTACAATGATAGGTCGACCTCGTAGTTTTTCGAAATAATTTTGAAAAACAGGCTGTCTAAGATATTAACCTTTTTCAATATTGTAGCTACTTATAAGATTTTGAAGTTTCTACACTTAGCAGTGGTATAATTAAGTTTAACATAGGGATTTTAAGTAATAGGTAAACACATATATGTTTCAAAAGAATATATATCTGTTATCTGAATCCTGAAAGTAAACGTGATTAGAAAATACTTTCTCTGTTAGTATTTCCTAAATAATGACTTTAGTTAATCCGTAATAACTAAGCATTATTCATCTCATTTTACTGTAATTTTGTTGGGTGGGTAAAAGACTCGGTTTTCAACAACAAGCCTCCCTCCGAAAATATTCCAACGCGTTCACATAATAAAGACACGCGTCGTGGTAATTAAACGTTGGCTTATAATGGAATTAGTGGATAATTTTAAGGATATTAATAGACATGTTTACCCAGACAAGATAAGGCTTCTGCATTCCTTGATAAGACATTGATCTTTTACAAAAAGCTGTCAGATTAGCATGAAATCATAGTTCTAAAATACGAGAACCTATTCATAATCTATTCCATGTCATCTGTTACAGTCATATCCTTTGATAAATATAAACAATCTACGCTGCGTCACCAGCATACAGTTAACAAATTATGTGACGTATTAAGGTCAGAAGTCATAACGAAGATCCCGTGGTGTAAGCCACGTGGTTTTTCATAAGAAATCTTAAGTCACAGGTCGGCACGTGACGTATTCGATCGCACGGGAGCGACTTAATTAATTCGTAATTGAACTTATTTGTTTCGGTTTGAAGGCTCGGCGTGTCGCGAGTTCTTATGACGGTGGCAGGTGATTACACTGAGTCTGGGATGGCGTTTCGATTCTTTTGTAGTCGGGAACGTGTCTTTGGCGTGATTTGATTATTCACGTGGTTAGAAGTTGCAGTGCAGGCGATAATGAAGTATTGGAACGTGTGTAAATAGAGATGATGAGTTTTTTTTAAATTAGGAAATGGAGCAGTGGTGGCTCAGTAGTAACGACCGCGTTTTATAGGTTGGAAAGCGTGGGTTCGAATCCACACAGGCGATGGTGATGGAAAACATCGTGAGGAAACCGGAATATTCTAGAACCAAAAAATCGAATCCTTTGTGAGATTTACCAACCCGCACTGGACGCGGTAAATTACGGCCCACTCCCTCTCACCGAGGGGAGGCCTGTGTCCCAGCAGTGGGAACATTATAGGCTGATTTTGATTATGCTACGCCTAATAGGAAATTCTATGTAGGAGGCTGCAATCTGCATTTGTGCCGGGATATTGTATTTACATTGGTACTTATGTCTGGCAAAATGTAGGTTGATTTTGCTCCGCCTAAAATATAATATTGTGAACCGATAAGTAGATACTCGCTATTATTTCGGTTCAAAACTATAAAACTACCCACAGAGTTGAGAAGAATTGTGAAATATTGCTTTTATAGCTTATATTTCTACTAACGGGTAATTAAATCATGTTATGATTAGAATCCGTAACCTAAGTATCATTTGATTTGCTATTGTTTACTTTTGTTGCTGGATAGACACAACATAAAACAAATGCGTTATCTTTTTCTGCAATTATCTTTTTTTTTTCTAATAGGTCCCTGAACCCAATGAAGGGCACTAAAGGAGACAATGGAAGTTTTATTGTTACTAGCGTTTAGTGTCTTGTTAAACAATTATTCGTCAGTTTCTTCATATTGTTAGTGGGAGTCTATAAAATTATGAAAATATAGTATCGTACTTTCAATAAATGTTCAATTCAACTAATCGTGCGTAAGAATGATGACGGTTGATAAAACGTTACATGAAGGCGGGACTGCAAACTTGCCGAGCACGTTTTGACTGCGGTGCTTCTGTGCCCCGTGACGGCGAAGACGTCACCACTCGCAGCTGCGTAGTTTATTGCACAAACATACGTTTATGGTAATGAAAACAAGGAAAGGGATTATTGGGATTTGCACGTGAAGATAGATATACGAACTTAAAAACATGACACAAAAATGGAATTAAGATAAAAAAAAGAGTATTTCTAGCAAAATAATACTAAACGAGGCCAAAAATTATACTAGCATGGTGCTTTTTTATATAAAATGGTTACCTACCATCCACTATAATCAGGAAATCTTAACCCTGCCTGGTTAGAATTGGTAGGAAAGATACCACTGACTACCTTTTTTTGTGGGAGGGAAATCGTCTCCCGATCTAGGGTGGAGCGGAAGGGCGTGTCAGACTTTTATTGACTAAAACCCACCAGTGTTCCTTCAGTTGCCTATATGCCAGGGCCACAGTCACTCTTTCGAACAGATCTCGCGACCCTGGCAGGACCACTGACAGCTGACTTCTTGATTTTCGCTGATATCGAACCATGACTTCCGAAATATATTCCTAACTTATAGTATATCATCACCACAAGTTAGTAGCCTGTAAATGATCAGACTAGCGGAGATGATAGGACGAAACCAATCAAAAATGTTTAGCGATCTGTATAGTTTCGGTATAAATTATTATATGTATGAATCCGGCACACGGAAAGTTTTCCCAGCACCAACCAACTAACCAACACATTATAGATATGTACGTGGAGGCTCAGTATTATGCAACGATTGAAATGTTTGGCTTCAAAATCATACGTGGCTGTGACAGGCTAATTTTAACTGAAACCGAGGCCTATGGTAATAATAACTAAGTTACAATATTATGTTGAACACGTAAGGCGACTATTTTCGTAAAGCCGCGGAGAACAATGGGCATAACATTGGGCGGCCCAAGCAACATTATACAGAAACTAATACACGGCGCTATTTTACACTGAGTAGGCAGAAATTACAGGGAATCTAGAAACTTCACTCTTCATTTTTTTTACATTTGTATGCATTTACATTTCAACTTCAGAATGGTCCATATAAACCGCAGTTATGGTCAACATTAGAAAGAAAAATCGAAAAAAAAATGTAAAGAAAGGTTCATTTATACAATTATGAAGATAACCTTTTGAAAAAAGTAGATACCTTTGTATAAATCACTCATTATAAGGAAAAGAAGGAAGAATGAGCCGGACGGACAGCCAATAATGTGCGACCTATGATAAGTACTGCTTATTTAAAAACTTGCAAATTAAAGGAACTTGCATAAGTGAGGTAAGTATGTATTTATATTGAACAAATCAAACTAAGACCCAGCGCTGTTTTACATTGAGTAGGCAGACACTATCACGAATCACTATCTAGAGAATCTAAAAACTATTTATTGAAACTTCACTCTTTGTTTCTTTCACATTTGAATGCAATTTCATTATCTTTCTTAGGTACATAGTATAAAACAAAGTCGCTTTCTGCGTCTGAAGGCTTAGATCTTTTAAACTGTACAACGTATTTTAATGCGGATTGCATGAATAGACCGAGTGTTTCAAGAAGACGGGTTATCATGTGTAATAGGCTGGCGAAGCCGCTGGCAAAAGTTAGTTGCTTTCACTGTGTCTTTTTAATCAACTGATTATAAAGACACAGTGTCACCAACCAAACTTGCAACCTCACTCTAACAAGAAAAAGGTACATACGTATATGTAGGAAGAAGAATTAGACGGACGGGCAGCCAAGATTGTGATACCTACTAAAACTATTAGTTATTTAAACACAAGCAAGGATAAATAACTTTTGTGAGTAAGCTATGTATGTATGCCAAAAAGCATACACGAGCGATTGGTTAGAGTACAGCGCAAGACTGTCTTAGAATTAAAACGTGTTGAAAACTTGAAACAATCCCTCCTCGTATAAGAACAGTATACCTGTCTTTACTGCTCATAGGAATATAGAGAAGAAGAATCTAGAAAGCCTTTCATCTTCTCTCAATACTGCAATCCGTACGTCATATACTCAACGTCCGATGCCGGTTACCGGCCATCTAACTCATGACGTACCAAAAACTGGAAAATTCATAAGCAATTTCTATGTATACTTCTATTACGTCATATTAGAAATTCAGAGCTTCGACAATGAGATTATAGCTCATTAAAAACAGTATCACGTAACCCGATCGGAACAGACGAATCTACTGGAGTGGACACCGTCTATTGTGTGGGGCTAATTACATTGTGCATTGTTGCATAATATTATCATAGCTTTAATCCCGACAAGCCGATTATTTCGCTAAATTTAGAAGCATCGTACTTATAGTTGTATGATACATATTCAATCCTTTAGTGGTCGAAATGTGATATGATGAAATGACATAATATTAATACAATTCAACGGCCATTGACAACATTATGGACTGCTGTGATTATTGTATGCAAAGCCTGGTTTATAACTATATTAATAGAATTACTAAGTAATATATTTGTGGGATTAGATGATACATAGTTGCTATTTTACTGTTACAATAGGTAATGAGACGTGCTTTCAGGATTTGGAGGGCTCGAACGGTGAAGTGGCTGAGATTGTTTTCTTCTACGCTACTGTCTCGATTCTCATATGGAACATATTTATTTATCGTAGAAGAATAAAAGACATACACACGTGTTGGGTATCGAAAACGAATGTCAAAATGGGCGAAGGTGTAGTTGATCAGTTGTTTTTGTAACTTTTCGCGGACGCGATATTTTTTTAGGAATTTCCAAAAGTATAAACACAACAGTCGTTTGGTTGTTTTAGTGACCTTGTCAGTGTCATTTAAAATATTGAACCAATTCGGAATGATGAAACAATTTTTTTTTGTTTGTTTTTTAATTCATTCGTTTTTGATGTCGAAATTCCCACCACGTGGGTAAAGTGTTGTCAGCTAATTTAATTTGACACGGTATTGGTAATGATAGGGCGATGATCCTTTGAAATGGTTTCCACCGGAGACAGTCACATTATTGCTAAGTACTGAAGGCGACATCATGTGTCCTGTTAGTCAGGGAACGTTCCAACATTTCACTCCGTTTTCCCCAGATATCCACCTAACCACACGTATGAAAAATAAAAATGTTGGTTTTTTTAGCGAGTTTGACGTGGCCAAATGTGGCTAAACGCTTTCTTTGTTGTTTATTTATAACACATCGCGAAAACAAAAGTAATGTAACAGCAATTTTATTTGTGGAATGTTTAAAAATATCATCCCCATCCCGGACGGTATTTTTGAACATCCGGTTACCTACTTGCGACTCTGTGTTTCCAACTGGACAAAAATTTCCGAACATTATTATGAATTTCGAGAGTAGAAATGATAAAGTAGCGATGTTATTAGCCGACTTCAAAAAGTAGGAGGTTCTCAATTCGGAATATGTTTGACAATTGTGGATGGATTTCTAAAAAACTTTATTTATTGGATAGGGTACGCCTCAGGGGTGGTCCGATATAAATTATATTTACTTTGGTTTTTTGGCGTCAGCTTCGATAATACGTTTTTTATCCATATTGTTTAACTAGATGACATTCTACTGTTTCCTGACACTGTTGCTTACATAGCAAGTAGTGGTAGGTATACGAACTGGTAACTAAAAAATAAATACTTTTTCCTAGCAAAAAAAAAACACACAACTCCAAAAAATACCCTACGAAGTGAAAAACAAGTTTTAAAAAGTTTTAATTATCGTTTAAATGCTGTTAAAGTAAACTTAAGACTTGATGATAAGTCTAAATTATAGAAAAGTGTTGAATAGGCCAAAATTATTAACAATGAATAATAAACTAAGTACATTAACATAGCAAAATGTTTCGCTAAACCACGTATTTATGGATCCAATTCAGTACCTCATATAATTAAGAACAGAACCAACTCCTTGAGACAACATAAGGACACATTACGTCTAAAATTATTCCGAATCTTTATTTTATCTTGAAATATGTTTTACGTGTGCGCATTCCATAAGTTATTTTGTAAGAATGATAATGTGTCCGTGTGAGTGCATCATTATTCCGAACATGGCCGCCGTGTCGAGGGATTGGGCTATTTTAGTAAACATGCATTGTTCAACTGTTGGCCCACAGAACGAATCGACGTGGACCGACCAACGCGGCGCTGCTGCCTACATATTGATGGATATTGCAAAATTAACGTATTTTAACATATCGATTTGCAATATTTGGTTCAGTTACCTATTTACTTAGATATCTACCTATTTATCAACCTAGGTATTTATTATGTAGAACAAGCTAGAACAACATACATTGCAATGGCATATATTTTCTGTATTTTACGACATAACTATTTTCATTTGCTTTTGCCGGGGCTACGCTCGCGTGAATGACGGAAATTATTCCAAGGGATCATACTACCGGGATAAAAATTCTGTACCCTATGAATTAATCCATGGTTTAAACTATCTGTGTGCCAAATTGCTTCCAAATTCGTACAGCCCCTTTCGCGTGATCGAGTAACAGTCTTTCAAACATCCAAATATCCAACCATCTTAACATACAGACTTTAACATTTATAATATTAGTAGGAATTAGAATAGGATATTGGTGCCGATTCTGTTGTACAACGAACTAAACTAACTAAACTATCTCTAAAATTCCTTACTTTTGGCTATGAGAATTTTAACGCTATTCTGCAAGAAAAAACCTCTAAATTTAAAAATTATTTTGACAAGACTAAAAACGAATTTGACAATCAACGTATTTTATTTTCCTTTTGGTTTCGCAACGTGGTACTTGTGTGCGCTACGCAATGAATTTTTTAGAGACGAAGACGCGCGCAAGGGGGCAGCCTGGACGTGTTTTATATGGAATTTTTCACGTTTTGTTTGAAAAAAATGAAAAAATACCCACGTGTTGAGATTTATATGTTCCGGGGTTTCATAAAGGGGGTCGAAAATTTCATTATTTTTGCGATAGGACACGCCATTTTCGAGATATACGCAAAAGAAAAAATAAAAAATACGGCACTGTTTTTGCACGTGAAGGCGAGGCGTTAGTGTGAATTTTTGTTCATGACCACTAGTTTTATTCCACACCTTTTTAATCGCGATTAAAAATAGTCAGATTTAGTCAAAATAAATTATTATAGTCTAAATTTTTGGTGAAAACTGGCAAATTCAGAATAGCAAAATTATCATTTTCACTAAACTAATAACTCGGTGCAATCTTAGTGCTGTCAAACTAAAATATAGTTAAGTTGTGTCACTTAAGTCTATTTCAGAATAGGAACTCGTCGTTTGACAGGAATAAACCAAATTTTAGTGATTTTTAGTTTAGTTTAGAGAATTTTGTACAACAGAATCGGCACCAATATCTATGCATGCTTAACTTACAAATGACTTAAGTTATTCACTTTTTGCTTTGTCACATTATATTGTGAGAAAAAAATATGCTTGTCAAGCCGATCGTTATCACGGATGTTATTCGTTCTTCGCACCTACGTGATACAATTCTTCGTTATTTCATGCCAATTTTAAGGTTAGGAGTTGTTACTTTATATCTTGATACAATGTGATTGATAGTGCTTTATGTTCAGTGGCATTGAGTAACTAATCTTGTTTGTTATTATTTCATTGAATAAAGAGCTGATTTTTGTTGTGGAGCTGGGCTTTTAGTTCTCGATTTTGATAGGTACTCATACGTTCAGACTTCAGTCAGGAAGAGTGGTGACCCAGTAGTATCGGTCCCGACTTACGAGTGTAGGTTGTGAGTTCGAACCCAGACAACAATGTTTTAAATTTTACTTACACTGTTCCACTGCCTCTCCCAAATATTTCCAGGCATCATTTTCTAAGGCTACCTCGTTAAAACCCTTGCAATATGCGAGCAGGTCATCTCGTCACCTCTTCCCAGGCCGACCTTAGTGGTGCCGTCACTTCAATTCGTGTATTTAATTTTGTCATCATTGTTTTAAAAAAGAATCATCAAAGTCGGTTCATAGACGACGAAGTTGTGTTGTTGTGTATTATTATGTGAACACACATAAAAAAATATATATACGGTAACCTGGAGGAGGTTTCTCAATTCGAGCGTATATATTTGAAGTCGTCTAAAAAACGGTGAAGGAAAACATCGTGAGGAAACCAGGGCATTTATTAGAACCAAAAATTCGAAGACATGTGACATCTACCAACCCGCACTGGGCCTGTGTGCTGGATTATAGTGCACTCCCGCTCACCGAGAAGAGGCCTGTGACTCAGCAGTGGAAACATATATAGGCTGCTAATGAAGTCAATCTGAGTTTTATTCTTGTGAAAAAACTAACGTTCAAACCAAAAATCAATAAATTGTACCTATGTAGTTACATAGATTGGTAGGTATGTGACATTGTATTACGTTCATAGGTGTCCCTATCCGGAACAAAGCCATTCGATCCAAGCTCGCCAGCTTAGCATGCCAGTGCGTCTCCCACACCTATTGACATTCGAGAAGCTGCCAGATGGAACCCGTATGTAGATGAAGTGCACCTTCAATCAAATTGCGCAATATCCAAAGAATATTCTTCGACTAAGTCCGGTTCCTAGAATAGCAATCAAACGAATGTGATAAACTTTTTTGCTCGATCCAGCAATTTGATCCAATAACAATTTAGATATATTGTTTTTTTGACTTGTACTGGTCCGTAACTCGGTAATATGTTAATTTAAAGTTGGCAAAAAAGTGATAATTTGGAGGTTGTATACAGATAGTTGTCGTTTAAATTATAGGTTCCATATTTATTTTCGTTACGGCAAAAAAATGGTGTACAATTAGAACATAAAAAGTTTTAAAATTGTTAACGATGTATTCAAAAACCAAATAAACCAGAATAAACAAATTAAAGCGTATAGTTTTTTTTTGTGTTTTTTTATTTAGTTTACGCGATTTATTCATCAATCAAGTTTGGTTTTCATTCAAAAGTGATGCACAAATAATATTATCTCACTTGTGATGCCAAAAGCGGCCTTTCAGTCGGTTAGCACGAATGTATTGCATTTCAATAGAGCTAAGAAAAAAAGTATTTTTAAGTTGTTCATTTCTTTGATAATTTTATGCCTTATTCCATAAAATTCTATTCTATTTCTGAAGTTGTCGATTCGCCCACAAATAAATTAACTTCATGCGAATCGCCTACAGAAAATAAAATATAAACTAAAACTGTCGATTCGCCCGTTTTTGATGAGTAATAAAATTAACCCCAAAAGTGACCAACTCCAACTATTATAATCAAAACAACATAAAAAAAAAACCAATGCAGTACAACTGAATGGGGAAATCAAGTCGGTACCTGTAGCCAAACTTAGACACAGCTACATCGGTCATGTCCGTATGAACAATACCGTACTTATGACATCAGCTGGCACAATGGGCCACTAAGCTTGTATCGTTGTCAGTAAGACCATCGGGGAAGTGCGTAGATAGGTAGGTAGTCAGGTAGGCAGGTACTACTATTGTATTTAAAGTTCAAGGATATTATTTCAGGTACTTACTCACAGTCTCACATAGGGTTGCCACCCGTACTTTATAATAAAGTATTGTACGTTATTTCACATAAATGTACTCTATGCTTTATGAGAACAATAAAGTTCATGAAAGTACTTTATTTTGCAAGACTTGATTTCTTTGGGATTAATGATAAATGATCAATAAAAAATAATTAAATAATAATAATAAAGAAAAATAAATCATAATTTATTTTATACTATGTACTTTTTTTTTCTTACCTATAATAACCAATGTACTTTAATTGCAAGTAAAAATTTTTATACTATGTACTTTTTTTTTCTTACCTATAATAACCAATGTACTTTAATTGCAAGTAAAAAAGTTGGTAACCCTACTCACACATGACATTTTATGTCAAGCACACCTTGTAGTTGATGTGATGACCATTACGTTTGTGAAGCGTCATTATGTTAAAAGATCGGACGGACGGACAGATGGATGTGTATATCGAGAACGGATGCGCGAAGTTTAACATTTTCTTACGGTTTTTGCAATTTCCATGTCTGCGTCATTCTTTATGTAGTACGACTTGTGATTTGCGGCCATAACTAACAAACGACTTTACACAGTTGTTATCATTAAAATCATCAATACAACCCCTCTACGTTCATTTAATCTCATTAAAAGACTTAGTCATTCAACATAAAGCCTGATACTGACCTGCAAATTGCAGAAATCGTAAGAAAACGTGTATTTCGCGGTCTACCTTGGCGATTCTTCCTTAAGCTGTAAATTAGCAGGCAATGATAGACCTTCTATTGCGTGGAAATAGAAAACTTTACCTAACTTTATAGTGTCAGATTTGTCTACATTTTTTTTTTGCATACTGCGCTACCACGGGGAGATAGCGCAGTTATGTGGGACTCCAACCCAATAAAACTCCACGGTATCCTTCTACACTGCTTACGGCGGGAAAACGGGCACGCAAAAGCATGCATCCGCGAACCCGCCGCGGCGGCGCACTATGGGACCAAACAGTATTTTCCATCTCAAAAATGGTTTTGTCGAAAGTCGTAAATCCATAGATTGTTTTATGGTTTTATACTCTCAAAAGATGGAACTTACGAATAAATTACAAAATAAAAAATAAAAAAAAGTTTTACGTTTATAAAATGAATCTCAAACATTGGGCATAAATATTTTCATGCCAATAAATTACCGTTAAGGAAGTTCAACACAAAATTATTCGGAAGTTTTCCAAGGAAACATATTAGTGTTATACATCATAAGATAGCTTAGAATATACACTTTGCAACCACGTTTAGTTTCTGTAAAAAAAATATTTTTATTTAATTTTTTAATATTTTTTTAGTGAAGTATAGAAAATTTAGTTTTTGTTCATTTCAATTGGAGTTTTCGTTGTTGCCGAAAGCAGCCGGTGTCAAGTTAATTACTCTATTAGAGACCTTATCTATTCAGTAATATGAGGATTTAAAAAAAACTTGCGCGTTTTTTGCGCCAGAGGTGATTTTGAAGCAATAATGTCAATCGGGGAAAAATCCTCGAAAATTACAGTTCTTCTTTTTATTATGAAATAAATTTAGTTATTATCCTTTGATGTCTATCTTGTTTTTTTTTATTTCTATGATAAAAACATACCTTTACAAATTAATAAACTGCTATTATATTTGAAAGAATCTTCCCATGGCGCTTTTGTTTGGGGTAGTCACCTTAACCACAAGTATGATAAACTATATTGCTGCGGAAGTTCTATTTATTTGTTGTGGTAATTAATTACAATCAGTACTGATTACACTATTTCGATGAGAACTGTTATAATCAATTGTCCCATGGTTTTTGCACAAGGCACTCAAATATTAGTCCTTTAAATACCCGTGTTTCAGCATACGATTCATCAAAGTGTTCAGATACTTCTTTTCAATAACAATTAACGCACAAAAAACATATTATTATCTAACAATGAGTGAATTCGTTTGTGTTCGACGCGATCTTTGTGATCAAATAATAAAAGGGAAAAGTACTTCAGACCTCAAAAAATATTTGTTGGACAACTTTCAATTATCGGAAACTGACGTTAATACTGTAATAGTCAATGTAATAATGTAATATTCAAAAAAATCTAACATCGAGTTGCAACCAGAAATGGACCAAAGCTCAGAGAAAGCCAGACCGGTTCGAGAGCCTATACTCAAATTGGTTAAATGGTGAGTTTAAAGTATCATTAAATTCTTGCAGTACCTCAACCACTGAAAATTCTGGTTTGAATACTTCTGGTGATCGTGGAAGACCAACAAAACCATTTGACGAGTGCACGGAAAACACAAAGAAACGAAAAAATATGGAGCTGGTCCAGGAGTATGGAATGGGACATGTCTGTAACGCTTATGTGCAAGGTTTAAGATCCATGGGGGAAATGACGAAGCGCCGATTGTGACTATTATCAGAAATAAGGAAAAAGAAGAGAAAAAAGTTATTCTACAAAACATACTCAATCCAGATAACGCACTTTCCTTTACAAAAGAGGAAGCAGTGAGTATATGCATAGAAACAGATTTAACCAAATCACAATATGCGTACCTAAGAAAAAGGCTCGTTGATAAGAATTTAAGTTCTGTATTGCCTTCGTATCAAAAAAGGCTTGCTATCCACCTGCATCCAACATTACGGTGACAAATATAAACGCAAAAATCAACCTGCAAGATCTCCTAGACCATACAGTCTGCCGTATTATAAAGATAAAATTAGGATCGACTTACAATCGTCTCAAGCTTTTCACTAAATGGGGATGTGATGGATCCGCCGGGCAAAGTGAGTATAAACAAACTCTACCGGAAGAAAACGAACAAATATCGGACGCTAATTTGTTTATAGTGTCCCTTGTACCACTGCGGCTAGTAGACGAAGAAACTTCTACGGTCATATGGAAAACCCCTACTTGCTCATCTGTTAGATATTGCAGACCAATTTCATTAGAATTTGCAAAAGAAACTCCCGAAAAACTACAGCGGTTGTCAGGGAAATTGAAGCCAAAATTAATCAGTTGATTCCAACTCTTATGTCAATAGAAGACAAAGTCATCGAAGTTAAACATCAACTGTTTATGACAATGATTCATGGGAAAGTTGCTCAAGTGTGGACGAACACATCATCCAGTGCTACCTGCACTGTTTGTGGAGCAACTCCCAGACAAATGAATGATCTTTTAAAAGTTACAACGAGAGTTGAAAATGCGTTTAAATACGGATTGATAACAATACAAATTAACAGCAATGACGGTAATACGGCAAGGAGATTTTTTGAAAATTAGCAATGTTCTGCAGAGATAACCGGAATTGATCACGAATTAATCAAGAGACTATATGTAATTCTTCAAACTATGTCATCGGGATTCCCTGTAAACGCATAAAAATCGGTCAGTATACATTGGTAACCGCGCAATTATATGTAAGCAAATATAACTGGTACTACATGCCATCTTCGGTTCATAAAGTACTTATACATGGTGCTAAAATAATAGAGCATTATGCAGTTTTGCCTATAGGACAATTATCCGAAGATGCCCTGGAAGCTCGAAATAAAGATTACAAGAAATATAGGTTACATCACGCTAGGAAGTGTTCCAGATCAGCAACAAACGAAGACGTTCTGCATATTTTGTAATATACATCTGATCCTTATATACCTAGCTTAATTAAACCAAGTTTTCTAATATCCAAAGAATTATTTGACGAAGCTAAAGAATTTGTTGGAAATAGAAAGTGTAGGATAAGCGCTAAAAATGTTTTTGTCATGTAACTGTTTGTTTAATAATAATAATTAAGTTTTAAACTTATTTTAAGCATAAGTGTAACTTTTATTGCTATTTTAATATAACTGTATAGTTTTTTGTATGAAATTTCGTAGAACTTTATCTTTGTCATTTTTTTTCGGAAAAATTATTTTTTTTGGAATGATGATGTTTGATTTCTTTTATTGCCCAGATATTCACAAATACGTGAAAAAATAATCAAGGAGATAAATCACAAAACAACAGAGTTATCGATTTTTGAGATGGAAAATACCGGTTGGTCCCATAGTGCGGCGGTCCGTCGCTGGGCCCACCAATGGGGGATACCCCATTCACGGCGCGTATAAACACATAGCACGCCGTAACCACTCTGGGGACCAATTAGCACATGGGCGCCAGACGACCCCGTGTATGGCACCCTTGGTCCCCCTGAGACGGGTCAGGACAGTGGCCCCACCGCCTGCCACTTTTCGGCCGCAGGGGATAGGGAGAGCGGCCAACTCTATACCAGCACTCCTCTTCCCCTGCGGCCCCACCGCGTCCGCCATCGGACGGTGGCGACCCCGTTCAAGCCACGGAAGGGAAAGCGGCGCACCGCAATACCGGCACTCTTTTCCCGCTGCAGTCTCCAACCCTCAGCCGCGATGCCTCAGATACTACGACATCCACCTCAGTTGATATCGTCAGCTTGGCAGCAAAAGCCCTGACGAGCAGCCCCACCTCGGGTTCCTTTTAGCTTCATTGTGGGTATCCAAGCTCCCCAGCCTCGACAATGCGGGAACCCACCAGGGTGGAGATCTGTCTATATTGAACCAACCAACTCAACGGACCACCTGTTTTAGCCATGTAACAAGTCTTTAAAGTAAAGGTACTTTGATTTAGTTGAAAAAATAAATAAATCATATGCCAGTTGATTCTTTGTCATGGTCTCATTAATACCCTTGAGTTATGGATATATCATAAGGAACACCTTGTAGATAAAGGAACCGATTGCATATTATACGTATTACTGCATACAAACGCATTATTATGTTAAAATGGTAGTATATATGCAGAGTTGTGGAATAAGGTGATACTACTGATACATGATTGATATGCACCAATTTATAGTCTGCCCATTTTAACTTGGTCCATCGCAACACCCGGAATGAAGTTAAAATGTACAAGAATTGAAAGTATTATTGTGTTTGTCCTTTGTAAGCAATGCCGCCTTAAAATATCAAGATATATTGGACGGCTAGTACCTATTAGCCGTGACAGTGATTAAAGAACACTTAACACGTTAACTGCCTTGTCGGACTATGTGTCCGACACTTTTTGTTCCATTCAGGCCTTGTCGGACTATATGACCGACAACACATACAAAATCTGATCATGTCGATGCTGCCTGGCGGCCATGTTTCTGGAATAAATAATGTATTTATAGAATAAATAATCTATTTAAAGTGAAATAATACTAACTACATTTTTTGTACCGGTACCGTGTGGTGCCGGACGTAAAGAATAACACCACTCCATTTCTTCCCGTGGGTGTCGTAAAAGGCGACTAAGGGACAGCAGCAGCGTTCTCTATGCATTCTACCATCATACTGCGATCGCCAACCCGCCTGCCAAGCGTGGCGATAATGGCAATGCCCCCCAAATTGGGAGAGGCCTAAGTCCAGCAGTGGACGTCTTACGGCTGAAAGGATGATGATGATGATGACATTTTTAGACTTTTTCTGATTTTCACCATGGCAATTTACGTGTTAAATTTCTGTCGCTGAGGCGACTAAGGCGAAAGTTTTTAATGTAAATAAAAGTAGTACTTACGAGAACACACGCTGCCAAAATGTTAATTGTATTTCTTTTTAAAGCGTCGTCCTAGTTTTCTTCTAAAGGAAATTCTTAATTATTGTTAGCGGTAAATAAAATATTTATGGCTTCGTCATTGTATCATAGGTCGTGTGTTCGATTGAGGTAGACGCTTTACTTTAATAATAATAATAATAAGCTGTCTCTGGAGCCCTGACCGCCGGTAGCTTGGACCCTGTTCCCGATACCGGTGGGCTACTATTTTTTATATTTTTAAATGTTTTTTTTTTTAACTAATATTTAAAAATATAATTTATAAGAATGTTCAACTGTAATAAAGGGAATAATAATAATATAATAATGTGTTAGGACAACCAACACACCGTTATCTGATCCCAAACTAGGCAGAGCCTGTACTATGGTAACCAGACAACTGATAAATTTACTTATATATTTCTAAATACATACATATTATAGATAAATTACACCCAGACACAGAACAAATGATTGTGCTCATCACACAACATTTGTACTGGGTGGGAATCGAACCCACGACCTCAGTCTTAGCAGTCAGGGTCACTAACCACTAGACTAACAGGCCAGTCTTTGTGTAAATAATAGCATACTACACAATAAACGAATACTTACATGACAAAAACATTATTTGTACACAGTCAGACACCACACACAGCTAAATATTAGTATAGGATATATAATTGATCTCAATTTAATAAATGATGTACCTAATGAATATTTAATGACATAATTATTTTAAAATTGTTAATTGTTATTAATTTATGCTTTTATTTAAAATTATTTTTTGAATTATTAGTTGTAATATTTTTTGCTGTGCCCTACAGGGTCCATAATTGTACATTAGCTTTAAGCCACTTGAAAGAACTTTTAACATTATGGAATGCAAATAAAGATATGAATATATAATTATATCACCACTGTTCTCAAAACGGTAAACGAAAACATCGTGAGGAAATCGGCTGGTTCAAGAACCAAACAGCCATACAGCCTACTCCCCCTCGACGAGAGGAAGCCTGTGGGAATATATGGCCGATAAGGGATATGGGAAATCATAACAAAAAAAAAAAAAAAATTAGGATACGCCGCAGGAGAACATATACTGACCTTATGATGGTGATGTTCTCCAGAAAGGTCAGTTGCGTAGTACTGGCAATACGCGTGTTTGTCTGACCAGCCGGCGTAGCATGACCAATTCTATATCTATTCTACCAAGAACAAACAAAGTTCCTTATGTATTTGAATTCTGTAAAAATGTTTCTATCTCATCAATAGTAGAGAGAAATAGTCATCATACTTGACATCGTACTCTTGTCGACTGAAGAATAGAAACATCTCTTCTTTTCAGTTTTATACAATTTTTCTACGATGCAATCTATCATTTTGTCTTCTATTCCGTCGACAAATTCCGTTTCTATGGCGGTCATGCTACGCGTGCAGATGTATGAACATAAACGAAAAAGCAAAAAGAGTATCTAAGATCGTAACAGGTGGCGTTCTACAATTTCTGCATACCCCCCATGGGAAAAAGGCGTGTGTTTATGTATATATGTTTTTGTTTATGATTTCCACCATTTCACTGGTACCATGCTCTCCTAAAACATAAAACACAAAGTTACCTATGCGCGACCTTGGTTAGGTTAATCCTTCGTTTAACTTGGATAATGGTGCCGTCTGCTTTGAATACATGATCTATGGTGTTGGAAATACAGAAAAGCTTGATTAATTTGTTCCTATATAGATTTTCTCAGCTTAGTAAGAGTAGAGTAGTGCGTAGTTAATTTGAATAAAATTCATAAGTAATGCCTCGTTGGTTTAGTGGTCACAAATGTTATTGCTGAGTATGAGGTCCTAGGTTCGAGTCCCACATCGGTGGATCGCAATAGGCTCGCCCATAGAACTTAAAAATAACTGGCAAAATATGGTTGTATTGTACTAACTGGGTCGGGTCGGGTTTGCGCCTAACTCTTCACGAATTTCAGGCATGATGTTATTATTATTATTATTTATTTATCAGACAGCAAAAGGTCCACGCAGACAGAAAAACGAAAACAAAAATACTTTAAAGGTGTTCATAACAAATATATCTTATAAACCTATGTTAACTATATGTTGCTATGTTGTTGCTGTTGTGAGTGTACCTCAGCATCAGAATTAATTTCATAATTCTCGCACTATTTTATAACGGATAACTGCTGAATGAGGCAAGGTTCTCACAAGTTTATGCGCATACATTATGATCTTATATTCGCTAAAGCTTACTCAAGCCAATAAGATCAATATGAGCTTCATCATACTCGACGTAGTATCCATAAAGTTGGAAAGTCAAACTAATATTTGTTTGGTTGAACTTTATTGCTTGTAATTACTGTAATACAATCGTAGAATCCATATTAGAATTTAATTGTGGTCAATTTGTGTGAAGCGATCTGGTTGGTTGGTGTTCACCGAAGGTAGACGGCGCCGGGAACGGCAGGGTACGCGGAGTACGCGACGGGAGAGTACCCCGAGTACGGTACTACGCCGGCTGGGTAGTAGCTCGCGTAGTCGACTCCGCTGGAGTAGGCGAACAACTGGGGCTTAGGGTTCGGCGCGGCGAAAGCCACCGCCAGCAGAGCGAAGAGGGCAAACTGTGAACAAAAAGAAACGACAATTTGAGTTTTAGCTTTTCGGTTGTGCTACGATTGGATTGACGTCGGAATAATAGCTAACATATATATCTGTACTTTGTAGCACTTATCCAGAAAGGTAAATAAACAGAATTGTAGAAAAAAATGAAAGTAATCACACAAAAATCAGACATTCGATTATTTTTTCAATTTTGCCAAGTTTTATCCCGTTTATCATTATTGTTAAAGGGCACAGAAATATGCATAACTGACAGTGGTTACTGAACTTTCAGGAGCAATCAAAACTTAAATATAAAGTCAATTTTAAGTGTGCAGGTAAATTAAACCTACTCCAAAAAGATTATCTAGAATATAGGGGCATCTTGAGGTCCCTCCCGACTTTTACGAACTATTAACTTAGTTTCAGCATTATTACGAGGGAAAGTTTCAGTTCGTTCCAACTTTAATTATTTCATAAATAAAAAGGTATCTAAGTTTTGCCCCTTTTCAAAGAAGTTTCCAAATGTTTTAATAATGATTTATAGATGACGCAAGAAACACAAGACTTACGAATTTAGCGAACATGTTGATAGAGCGATGCAGTGTACTGAATCATACTTAGCTTCAGTAATGCGAAGCTTATATAACAAAATATTAGCCTTGATCTTTATAATACATGATCTATTTCTTTAGGATGACAATATGTCAACTCTAAGCGAGGGCGATCGCTGAGGTCGATGATCTGCGGTTCTATAAAATATCCACATCCTGACTCGCCTTGTAAGGAAACTGTATTGTTAATCCGTACATTACTTTGAACGAGTGAAGCTTTGGAAGCGAAAACATATTTGCTCCTTTATGTACCCTTGAGGACGCGTCAAGTCTTTAAAGAGACACAAATTGCCTGCCTAGTATGCTCTAAAAGCAATAAAAATAATGCTTAATTTATTCTTTTAAGTTTGTGTGTGGTAGCTTTGGTATAAACAAAGGCGACCTACTTGGTGATGTAGAGCGCGTCCCCTGTACGTTTGTCTGTGCTCATAATTTACATTGATTCCCAACAGAATCATTTGTAAGTATAGGTTTTCCGTTATTGTTTGAGTGTCCAAGGACATGAGCCACCTATAAATGATGAGGGAGTAGTTGAAATAAAAACAGTTCGAGTGCTAAACTTAAGGCAGTGTATCGGGAGCTACCGGGATTTGTTAAATATATAAATACATTCAATCTTATACTAAAATGTTTGCCAAACTGGTGAGTACAGTTTCTTGTTTTGTAAGACCTGGTTTTCAAACTTTTTATGTGTCCACTAATTCCCTTTTATTTGAATAATTTATAAACTTGCTGCGATCCCTCCTAGTAGGAATAGGTTATATTTCACATGAGAATTGATTATCGTGGTTATACCGTAGCTCTGTGGGGGCTTTTCTTCACTAAAACACATTTTTAGTGCGTGATTCAGTAATCTTTTTCGCTTACAAACTGTGTATTGATTTCAAGTATGTATCAATTTCCACTGTCAAGATAAAACAACATTATGTTTCATTTACGTAACGAGCTTATGTCCCAAGCAGATCATAACAATTTGGGTGACACGACGGATTTCCGAGATAATATCAAATATTTCGTTCATCATTCAACGTTGAGAGATGTTGCATAATGTACACTGAGCTTGTGTTTTGTTTTATTTGCTTGGAAAATAATATTTTGGTAGGTTAGCCAGCAATTAAGTATCTAATGTGTAATATTGATACAATATAAAACATCAAAGATTAGTAGACAGTTTATTTAATTCTTGTTAATGTAGATATCTTTTTAAGCCTGACTGTACCTAAGTTGAAAAAGACAAGTGTCAATACCTGCATATGGCAAGATGTCAATCTATTGCTTTTGAATCTGCTCTCTAAATAAACTGATTATTATCACTCGCTCTAATATCATAAATGTAAATCATTATACATTTTATGTCCATTGTTTTATAAAAGGGGTTGGTAGTTTGTCTCCCAATTAACTTGAGATTGTTTAATTTGATCATATATTATCACTAGCTTCCGCCAGCGGCTTCGCCCGTGTGAAAATTCAACCCCCCAATTCACCCTCTTAGGGATGGATTTAAAAAAAACCCTTTCTTAGTGGATACCTACTCCTCACAAAGAACACACCCTCAAAATGTTAGGTCTCTAGAACCAGTGGTTTAGGCTGTGCGTTGATATATCAGTCAGTCAGTCAGTCACTCAGGACTTTGAATTTTATATATATAGATAACTAGGCTTCACAAATGATTGATCTGGCAGTATCTTGCTATTAGCTCCTGCCTACTGAGTCCCTACTAAATCCCGAAGTCATCGCTTACGACGTTGCGAGAATTTTCAATTTATTGATACTGAAAAAGACAAATTGTAGGAAGTATTTGTGACGTGTTGTGATACCCTTTATTGAAACGGAAAATGGAAGCAGCATAGTAATTTCAGTGACATTAATACTCGAAATACTATTAGTAGATTTAAGCCCAATCCACACAAAAGATCAGGCAAACTTAGCACCCACACGTTCGTTAAAAGCGTTCATATTGTGTAGCGGGCCACATAGCCGAGTATCATTAGGTTCTCGATTTAGAAAACTTTATAGATTAAGAGCCGTTTTGTTTTGCTGGCTAACTATCCAAAGTGCTATTATGGCAACCTGGCTCATGACGTAGCGAGTCGTTGACTTCCCAGTTAGTTTGGCTTATAATAAGTAATATAGAGTAATTAATTATAGAAGTACCCGTGGCTATGATTAGGTATTATAGTTTTTTCTGTGGACTAAATAAAGGGAAGGTCATCTTTCATGGGTATGGTATCGGTAACAGGGATTTTGCACACTGATGTGTATCTTTAAATAAAATAACTAAGTACGATTACTGAGTTTGAACGAATTACTGACGACTGATCATTTACCCGATGCCTACCGCCTGCCTACTATGTTTCATGTTTAGCAAACGTCTTAGTTAATAGTGAGCACATTCAATAAATCCGAACAAAACTTATGCAGTTTGGCAATTTTCGGTGTAGCGATAAACATTTTACTCAAAATGTTTATTGTTTCTCTTACTAGGTCTCTACAGGTTGGTCCATGTTAAGTCATCGTCTTACGGATTTTATTTACATTGGTTATGAAATTAATATTCCTTCAATTTCCAGATGATCTTGTTCGCCGTGCTGGCGCTGGCTCTTGCGCGGCCGCAGCTGTACTCCGGTTACGGCGGCTACGCGTCGGGTTACCCCAGCTACTACGGCTACTCGGGCTACTCTGGCTACTCCAACCCCGTCGGCTACAGCTCCTACGGCACCTACGGAGCCTCCCCCTACAACTACGGCTACGGCTACTACTGACCCTAAATAGTTATTAATGCCCCAATGTTTACGCCTAATTATGTGATGTACATTTATGTTAATTTCATGCAATATAATATGTTATAAAAAATTGGTTGTTTTGTTTGAGCATTGTATATTTTCCCGTCCGCATTGTGTAGCTGTGTGTGGGATACCAGTAGACTCGAAAAAATTTAAGGTTTTCCCCACAAAACGTTTTGCAAACTGGGCAAGTTCGAGAACGTTTCACGGCAACATTGACTGATCAGCATCCAATTAGACACACATTTAAATGAGAATATAGTGAACTGTTTTAAATAACTCGTGTAAGAAAATGTATTCAACACAGATCAGCAAGTTCAAGCTCACATACCTTTAGCATTTATGATTATTAATAACAGGCAGCAACAATGTAATGAAGGCCTTAGCGATAGGACCAATAGAGATGGATACCGCCTAACGCGGATGTCGATTGGCAATGTATATGGAGCAGCTACATAGATTCATTACACTGAAGATCAAGGACACTTTTTATCTCAGTACGACAAGACTGCTAATCGGGGCGTGGTCGTTTAGATCAGTATATAAGCCGGGAGCGGCCGGCTAACATTATCACTTGTGACAACAATCCCAAGTAACTCAACAACCATGTTCTTCAGACTGGTAAGTTATCTAATCACAAATTGTTTTATTAATATTTTTATTTTTATCATCAATGTTCTACTTATAATTACTTACCCTACGCTAGCATGGTAGGGTAGGTAAAATTTGAACATCAAGTTACTTTTTCCCTCTTGTTTAAAATTGGCTCTTATTGACCACATTTTATATCAAAGCCAAAAGAGAAAAAAATTGAAAAAAAAAAATACGAGACGCTATCCCCAAAATGCCATGGTCTTTAAGATAGCACATATTCAGACTTGGGACATTTTATCCTCAAATGAAGTTATAAAAGGTCGACCAAGTTATTAGGAAACACAATTCGGGTAAACGTTTTAGTATCGTTTGTCTTGTTAGCGAAAGATATCATCGTCGTAACGAGGGGATCGTGTCATTTGCTCCACCATATCGTCCACTTTCAGGGCTCTTGACCGGTGTCAATTTTATCATATAGTTTTATGGTTTCACTTACGGGAAACGGTCAAAGCTGTCTCAGTTTTTATTGGTTCAAAATAGTTATGTCGCTACAAAATGGTAGATACCGACTTTGTTAACGTGAATTTCGGTTTATTTATTTGGTCTGAACCAAGTCTTCAGCACCATAGTGTAGATACAGTGCTAGCTTCAGTTTTACAGGATACTTCAATGTATAAACACCGTAACGAAATGTTAACACAAAGCATAAAACCGATCGGTTACGCTGAACTCGATTATAATTTCTAACAACACTTAATTACTGATGAACAAGTGAAAAGTCTTTGTTAAACTGTCAATAAGTATTTGTATGCAATTACTGCATGTAATTTTGTTTATTTTTGTAATTTTCTATTTGTTTTAAAAATTGAAAGCTAAAATTATGTATTTGTGTTGTGATTTCGACTACAAATGTAAATGATAGTACGTTTTCACTAGAAAACTTTAAATCTCATTTAGTTCTGTGTTCTGTTATATATTTCACTAGTTGCGCCTCGCGGTTTCACCCACATTAGTGTTTATCCCGTAAGAATATCAGGATAAAAAGTCCGTCAGTATTATATGTCCTAATTCACGTCATTGTTTACCCATGTGATAAATATCTTCCAAATCCGTTCAGTCGTTTAAGCGTAATTGCGTAACAAACAAACATTAAAAAATCTACTATGTTCTCTTAAAATCTTAGTTTCGATAACATTCAGTTGTTGGCCGTGTGATTTATTAGGTTGTTCTTTTGTTTCCAGTTCGCCCTCTTCGCCGTGTTGGCCGTGGCTTTCGCCAACCCCAACCCCAACCCAAAGCCTGAGCCCCAGGTGTTGGCCTACACCGCCGGAGCTGCCTACCCCTACAGCTACGGGTACGCCCCCGTCGCTGCGGCGTACTCTCCCTACGCTGCCGCTGCGTATCCCTACGGCTACTCTGCATACTACCGTTGATAACACATCAGAACGACCACTCCTGCTTGCTCAATGACACCGACTACCAAATGTTTGATCATGTTTTAATATAAGTTTTTATCGCAAATGTTTTTTGTTTTACTCAATCGTTTGCATGCTGCCCACGTATACGCGCTCACATGCGCGGAAGCTCCGGAGTTTTGACAGCTGTCAATTTGGTTGCATATTCAATTATTTATTTTTTATCGAGATTGAGCCTAATCTACATGTAGGACACGCGATACAATATTATGGTTGACGTTTTGTTTTTGTGCGATGGTTTGAAATGTAGGAAGTTATGGTGATGTTTCTATTGTTCTAGGTAGCATAGGTACATTAGGTATCCACATGGCCTTGGTCTAAAAAAAAAACTATTCGGTAGAACCCCGATATTAGCGTAGGTGAAAACCTTAAACCTTCTTTAGTTGAAAATCACCTATGAACCTTTGATGAAAATCAACGATGTAAATATATTATTTCACTCTTTGCATCAAATTATATTGATCATTAATTTAATTATAACAGCGGTTACCACCTTCTGTATCAAAATAAAACGCAAAATTTACAGAATTATGCAAATAATATTTTAACAAAGACAGCGGGTTTGTATTAATATATTATGTATTGAACATTCGGTTCAATATAATAATTGTTACCCAGCGCAGCGTTACGTGACGTTAGTGTCCGCGGCAGATGTTTGTGTCTGCCGCTGTCACTTGTGACACTCAATCCAATAAGAACACACACTATAATGTGTCCTTACGTAATGTTCTATCACCTAACTAAACTAAAGTTACTAAACTAACCAAATTAATTCAATTTTTTTTTTTGTTTTTTGAACATGTTCTGTGTCAGCACTTTGTTTACAACTTGTTTTGTTCAATATTTTCGTTTAAAAAAGGCTTGTATAAGTAATAGCAGCCGCACAGGTTGAGCAATTAGGTAAATGTACGCTTGTCGCGATTAGGTCGAAGATGGATGATCAATTTTACATACCAAGACAAAGGTCTTCCAAGGCACAGAAGGCTGTGCCTTGAAAAGTGCATTAAGCGGTTGTCATTCGTGCAATCTTTGATATTCGTAATGGGTCGTCAGAAGCCCTAAAGTCCGAGAAGCAAGTCTTACCAAAGGGTATCTTATTCCCCAGTAACCGGGTTGTGGAAGTCAGATAGGCTTTTTTTTTTGTATGGGAAATCATCAAATGACTTCTCCCGCTCTGGGCGGAGCGGGAGGGCGTGTCAGACTTTTACTGACTAAAACCCACCCGTGTTCCTTCAGTTGCCCATGTGCCAGGGTCTCTCTTTCGAACAATTACGCGACCCCGGTAGGCATGGGTCCTAGCAGACCCCTTCAGTGCTGCTGACATCTCTTTGAGGCGCGCGTGGAACACTACGCGCCGTCGACCCGAGCTTGGTCCTTACCGGGCGGCGAGCTACCCATTGCTCGCCACCCGCAAGCTCGCGCCTACGGTGGCCGGGAGTCCGCAATCAACTCCCGACGCCCAGGGCGTCTCCTCCTGCGGCGGCTAGGGATGTGAGGGTGCAGAGACTGCCACTCCCTCACGCGCCCCGCCTCTTCCTTCGCGAACATTACTGCTTCGCAGAAGGAGGTGACGGCTTTCCATGCCCTCTCGCTCCATACCATGTCTCGCATCAGGGCCGGACGCGAGAGGTCGCCGCCGCCGATCGCCTCCATGAGGACACGGCGGTGCTCTGCCCAGGCAGGGCACACTTCCACCGTATGCTCCACCGTGTCCTCTAGACCAGGGCTGTCCAGACAACGGCCCGCGGGCCGCATGCGGCCCGCGGGCCGTTGTTTGGATTACTATTATTAGATAAATTAATTAATTAAGACCCAAAAAAGGTATAAAGAAATGGTTACCCTGTATTTTTGTTTACTTGAAAACTGAAAATGTCTGTTTCTGCGGCCCTCCAGCTTTTGTAGTAAATTTAATTAGCCCGCGAAGGTATTTAGCTTGGACAGCCCTGCTCTAGACGATCCTCACAATGGAAACACTCGGGCGATTCCTCCCGCTTTATCCTGAACAGGAATCCACCGTAGCACCCATGCCCGGTGAGAACCTGCGTCAGGCGGAAGGTGAGGACGCCGTGGCGCCTCTCTATCCACTCCTCAAAGAGGGAACTTACCGCCGCAATTGTGGCGTGCCCTGCGCTGGGTTGCGACAATCGAACCCGTCATGTCGCCATGAGAAGTCAGATAGGCTACAATTGCGTTACGTAAAATACTGATATTCAGCTATATTCGGTTTCGGTTCGGTCATGCTAGTCGGTGGGAAGCCGACCCCAAAATAGTTGGGAAAGAGCTAGGCAGATTGATTGTTTACATGAAAAAAAAAAACGTATTATGCTATTTTTGGTTTAAAACCAGGAAAATAATAGAAAATGGGCGTGAGGCACCCGTAAACCAATCAATACGTCTTAAAAATAACAAGTCTATAAGTATATCATAATGAAACAATTTGCCTATCTTACTTAATTGCTCGATGTTGTTATGGTACAAAAAAGGACACCACTGGATGCCATGCATGTTGAATTTGGAGTAACAACAACATTTATAACTCGACAAAATATAAATAGAGGTCATCAGATCACAAATAAAATACAAAAAATAGGCGGAACGGTTATTTATTGAGCATTAGGTAGTTACCAAACGGATCACTGCCAATGTTTTAAACTCCCGAGCAGTCACTGTGGTGATCAGTAGTACTTGTACGCTATGGGTGCGGGGTACGAGGCAAAGGGGGCTGCGGGGTAAGAGCCGAGGTACTGGGCGTTATACTGCAGGGGTGCAGCAGGCAGGGCCGCATAGCCCAACGCAGGCCCATACGTGAGCGGGGCCCGGTATACGGCAGGAGTTAAAATGGCTGCCCCTGGTTCAGGCGCCGGCGCCGCGAACACAACCGCCAGCATGCCGAGGAAAGATAACTGGAAATTAAGAGTAAACTTATTACAAGGTATTTACAGCGGAAAACGAAATATTAGGACATCCTGTATCGCTTCAGTATAGGTAGAAACGGTCAGCGAGACAAGTTGATTAACATTGCTAATTTTACACATCCTCTAAATTGACATAAAATTATTCGATAGGTACATTGTATAATAGTAATAATGTAAAAATAATATATGTAATTCAGCATTAGTTTCATAAAATTGTTAAGCCTAATTTAATGCCACAGGACAGCTCACGGACAGGCTAGTGAAGTGCTACTAACATAGTTTAAGATTTTATTATTAACACAAGTTTTGTATAATACTTATGTATGTTAGTTTGTAAGGTATATATCTATGGGTCAATGTTACCTGAAAATAAATGTTTTATTATTATTATAAATTTAATGTTTTACCTCCATAATTTCACTAAGATTTTAAAAACTGAAGCGTTAATCGACCTTTGTCGCTGACTGTACCTTCTCAGGTCATCATCATCACCGTCATCTGCCTAGCCTTTTCCCAACTTTGTTGGGTTCAGCTTCCAGTCTAACCGCATGCAGCCTTTCACATGGAGCAACTGCCTATCTGACTTCCACAACCCAGTTACTAGGTAACAAGTTACCCCTTGGTAAGACTGGTTGTCAGAGTCCGAATTACCATAAAGTTCTTATGTTATTACGAAATTTATCAGTTATTGACACTTGATGATTAGGCACCACTCAGTGCCTAGGAATTATTGGAAACCACCCAATGAAAGCTCTTGAAATACCTCACACACAAAGGATAACTACGGATAAGGATAACTAACAAGTACTAGCCCATAAGTTATGTATAATCCATTGTATTTCCTTTTTTCGGTGAAATAAATGTATTATTAATTACAAACATATAAATTATATTTTTAAATATTAAAGTAACAAAAATTATAAAAACATTTAAAAAAAAATTGCCCACCGGTATCGGGAATCGGGTCCAAGCTACCGGTGGTCAGGGCTGCTGAGAGAGGAACCTCCTCACTATGCGCGCCGTGTCCAGTAATACCGACTTCTGGATCAATTATTATATTATTATCAAGTATTATTATCTTAACATATCTCGGGACCCTAGGATCCCGGTCTTTTGGAAGGCGTACGAGGGGCCGAAGCCAACTCGCAGAGGCCCCTTAAACAATTTTAAATGATAAGGGTTCACCGACCGACGATTATCCCTGTATGCACTATGCAAGTGCACCCAAGGACAATCCCCGGTTAGACCAGAACTATTACAGAATATGGAAATAAAGCAAATTAGGCTATGGGTTTGGATGGCTATAGTGGATTGGTAACCACAACTATGGAAGGACTATGGCCCCTGCCTGGTCAATGTTTTGTATACACGGAAAAAATGGCAGGGGGTGACTTGCACACTCAATAATGGGCCCCCGGAAACCGTCACTGACACAATGTGACGCAGCGACAAGGGGGCAACATTTCAAAATAACATTTGACAGGTAAATTTTAACATTTGACAGGCCTGTTGGTCTAGTGGTTAGTGACCCTGACTGCTATGCCGGAGGTCGTGGGTTCGATTCCCACCCAGGACAAATGTTTGTGTGATGAGCACAATCATTTGTTCTGTGTCTGGGTGTAATTTATCTATAATATGTATGTATTTAGAAATATATAAGTACGTTTATCAGTTGTCTAGTACCCATAACACAAGCTCTGCTTAGCTTGGGACTAGATGGCGTTGTGTGATAGTTGTGGAATATTATTTCCTGAGGTGCTTGAGAAGTGGAGAGGTATTTCACGGCTATCAGAACAATCCCAGAGCCCGGAAGATGGTCAAGATCCCTACGAGCACTTACTGGAATACTTCCTTTCCCCGAGCACGTTTGCTCTAGCGAATCTCCACTCAAGCCGGCAAGTATTATTATTATTATTAACTTATTTCCAAAAAGAAAAAAAATGGCTTTAATAAAATAATTCCAGTGTTTAAGTTAGCTCTCTATACCTAGTACTGCCTAGAAAAAGAGCTATGGTTTTGTGGCAACAAGTATAGCAACCACAGGATTTGTAAACAAAGCAATTATGAATTCGTTTTTGTTGCATACGTATTAGTACCGTAATATAGTACCGTATTCTTGCTCACCATGATTTTGTTGTTGTTATTATTAATGACATACCTGTTTATTTATTTATCTTATATTGATGGTCCTAGATTATCATTTGAGGCCTCGAGTTGTAACTCCGGTCGTAACAGCTATGTGAATATAGTTCAGCATTGCAAATATAAGCCGTCACGCTCTTTATGCCATGATGGCTTTTATTTTGGTATTATACTTTGTTTAAAAAAAAACGATTTATCGATTATGAAGTCGACAATCAACAAAACAGATAACTTAAACATTTTCGCCTGTCCATGGGAGCATTTATGATTATAATTATAACTAAGTTAAAAGTGTGTAGAGCTAATTCAAATATCACATACATAGTTTGCAGCTTTTAAACCAATTGTTTAGATATAACAATGTCATTCATACTTTTAAATTGAAACCGTTAATCAAGTTCCTCTAACTTAACAGACAGCTGTTCTGCTGGGGAGTTTGTTGCACTACTTCTTCTTCCCAGCTAAAGCACTAGGAAGTGGTTAAGGGCGGGCGTTTTGGGGGACTGTCTTATGTAACTTTGACGTTCAAAAAGTGCTGACTCTCAGCCTAATTTGAATAAATGACTTTTGATTTTGTTAACTGCGACAATTCAAGTTTCTGTCCCTATATTCTGTTCTTTAAAAAACACATATGATGGACCTGCACTTTAATTGTGTAACACACTTTCAATCTCAATCTGATCAGTTTGAAGTATATTGCTAATCCATTGCTTTAAATATTTATAAAATTGATGAACTGTCAAAATAAAAGTCATTCCTACTTAAAGTGTGTTACGTAGTTACTCCACAGGGATTCGTAATTAAATATTTAAATAAATTAAACAGCTGTTAGTCTTACCAGTTTGTACATGTTGCTGGGTGTGGCTCGTTCACAGGGGTGAATGATGCCCTATGAGGGCCCGAAAGCATTTTTATACTCACGTACTATGCAACCTGCAATTTCAATAGCATTGACCTTAACATTCACAGGACCACTTTATGCAAAGGGTACAACTAATTTTATAACGAACAGAAATAATATATTTTTTACAGAGCACCAAGTTGCATACGAATTCTTCTTAAAGGTCAAAGCTATTTCTTCTGTCAGTAATTGAGTATTGGGACTACAATCATTTGTATACGAATTTATAATTGCACTGGTCTGAATGGCACTCAAAAGCTTGAGCTAGTTAGTCGTAATTTATGGCATATTCATTAAGGAAAGATCAATGTGTTATGCAAATAGTCATTATAATAGTATCGACCTAGATAACCAGGTCGGCTATTACAATGTAGAGTACCAGATCTAGTTTTATCGATACACAGACTAATTTACAAGAGACACTGCCTAGTAACGAAGGGCTTTGTTAGAAGGTCAGTAAAATTGTGACGTATCACATATCAGTGTTTTTGTAAATGTTTAGTTAGACAGACATTTTGTGTGACAGGTCTCTTTCTTGGCTTCTAATAATGTTAATAAAGATTAATGGTAAATCACCGTTATGCATCTATTATTAACAAGTGGGTGAATTTAACTGTTTCCCTTAAGATGGACCAACGGCCTTCAATAAGTTTTGTAGCGCAGCCAGGGTCTGTCCAGCAGGGGACTGCGATAGACTGAGCTTAAATCAGAAGTCAATTGACAACCAATATGCTTGTAAAATGTTTGCGTTCCGTCTTTGGCCGGACGTAAAGAATACCACCATCTCATTTCTCCCCGTGGGTGTCGTAAGAGGCGACTACGGAACTTACTAAAAAATGGGTTACAGCGTTCTCTTAGCATTTTATCACCATACTGCGATAGCCAACCCGCCTGCCAAGCGTGACGATTATGGCCAACCCCTCCAAATTGGGGAAGGCCAATGTCCAGCAGTGGACGTCTTTCGGCTGAAATGATGATGATGACGATGACCATTTTGTGGGCTGGCCCTCAGTTAGATGGACCGATGACCTTCAAAAGGTGTTGTAGCGCAGCCTGGGAGAAGCGTCTATCCAGTATTGGCCTGCGATAGGCTGAGCTGATTGATTGACTGATTGATTAATCAGAAGCCTATTGACGACCAAGATACTTGTAAAATACTTGGGTTCCGTGTGGTGCCAGATGTTTTCATTTCTCCCCGTGGTTGTCGTAAGACTGCGACTAAGGGACTTACTATAATATGGGTAGCAGCGTTCTTTTAGCATTTTATCACCATACTGCGATCGCCAACCCGCCTGCCAAGCGTGACGATTATAGCAAACCCCCTCAAATTTGGGGAGGCCAATGTCCAGCAGTGGACATCTTTCGGCCGAAATGATGATGATGCTTGTAAAAGTAACTTGATAACAGACTATCATCCAATCGTTACAATCTTTAAATAGTATAAAACAAAGTCGTTTCTGCGTCTGTACGTTTAATCTTTAAAAAAAAACCCAACAAATTTTAATACGATTTTCATCAATAGACAGCGTGGTTTTATGTATAATACGCGATCAAAGCCGCTGGCAAAAACTAGTAATAAATAAAACTTGTACCTTGAATATTTTATGCAAACTGTAAATACATGATCACTCTTTACTGCCCTTCCATAAATTAATTCATCAGTAATGTGTTGTTCTTATTTTATGAATAGTTAATTTAGTGCGTTATGCGGAGTGCATGGCACCGACCACGCGCAGCCTGTCCTTGGCAAAGGAGTTATCTCCGCGCCGCCACGGATCGACTAACTCACTAGACCAGTTGTTGCCACTTCTCTAGTATCTATATAGAGCTTATAGAACTATTAAACTTTCACTACTACTACTACTTTTTAACTTTTTTCCTGAAGTTTATGTGTATGTATGTATGTATGTATTGGTATTTATTCGTCATTTCCGAGATATCTATCCCGTATATTGCACCTGCCATGTGTTGTCTCTGCATCACCGTAAGGTTGACTGGTAGAAAATGGCTTAGGATATATTTTATGGTTGTGCATAAAGTTTACAAATAAACTTTTTCATTAACGATGATTTTTTGACGAAGCCAAGACTTATAAAATAAAACGTTATATCTGAAAACGAATAAACAAGTAAAATTTGGTTTGTAGGTTGTGGGTACTTTAGAATTATTCCCGTTTCTGGTACGTAGTTAACGTTTTCTATTAGGTATAAGAGAGAAGTGATGGTCCATTGTTCAAAACCCAGGCAACGTACTCTAATTTGGCAAATCAATTTCATCACCACTGCTCTCGAAACGGTGAAGGAAAACATCGTGATGAAACTAGCATGTTCTAGAACCAAAAATTCGAAGATATGTGACGTATACCAATCTGTACTGGACCCGCGTGGTGGATTATGGCACACTCGCTCTCACACAGAGGAGGCCTGTGTTCCACCATTAGAAACATTATAGTCTGATTATGATTAAGATGGTGATTAGTGCCGAACTATGCACCTAACTTCTGACGTCCCATAGTGTTCATATAGGTTTACGTGAAATAAAATATTTTGATTTCATTTGAGTTATAAAAATAAAGAAACCTTGGTCTTCACCTAGGTGGCGCCAACACCCAGAGGCTCTCCTCTCCCACATTCCACTTTTTAGGTTCGTGTGGTTACAACAATTCGATGGTTTATTTATATGGTCTGAATATTGTAAAAAACATGTTTCGTATTAAAGAGAGCAGAGAGATAACTTATAGCAGAGAGATAGCATAGAGATTACAGAGACCTAACTTAATGTTAGGTCTCTTTTGAAAAAAAAATCGGTTTGCGTAAAGATATTTGTGATTATGTGCGAATTATCCACTCTATATGAATCTAAGCTATTATTATTGGCACTTACCAACATGCATCAGTTCATAATGCATTAAAATTAAGTCATGGGGCAATTGACGTGGTATCAGATCACTTGTTGATCGCGGTGACGACTGTATTTAAATTAATTTATCAATTATTTCTATTCGTGCTCTTACATGTAAGGAGTTATGACGGTTTTCAATTATCATTTCATACATGATACGTTGTAACAATGGATTTATTGAACAGCAATGTATTTTAAACCTTATGAGTCACTAGAAAAGCTACGCTTATGGAGATGTAAATATTCAATTAACTGATCAATAGATAGTGATTTAAGTTAATAATTCTTCATTGCTTTTATTGCTTCCTGCTCTATTTCAGCCTCTTATGGGGTTCTATATTCAACTTAATCGTTAGAGGTTTAATATTCTACATATATATGTATACACCGTGACATTTTAATCGTTTTACAACTGCAGCCCACTTTATGTATCCAATGATTACAATGAACATTTGAATAACTAAAAAATTAAAGTTTTATTCATTATGATGATGCATGACGTAGTTTGAAATTTGATATTTTGTCTCATGTAAAATGGAGATGGAATGATCTAGTCGACTCGTGCGCTGGGTAGGTATGTTCTCTACCGTTTGATACGTAAACATTATTAATAGGATGTTTCATTATTCTAAGGCCTTATTTATTTTCTTAATTAATGATTTTCAGATATAACGTTTTCTTTATAACACCACCCATTTCCTCCCGTGGGTGTCGTAAAAGGCGACTAAGGGACTTACTAGAGAATGGGCAGCAGTGTTTTCTATGCATTTTACCACCATACTGCGATCGCCAACCCGCTTGCTAAGCGTGGCGATTATGGCAAAGCCCCCCAAATTGGAGGAGGCCTAAGTCCAGCAGTGGACGTCTTACGGCTGAAATGATGATGATCTTAATTAATGGTAAAAAGAAATCACGCCTAGAGGTGTATTTTGTCGGATGCATGGACATCCTTTGTAAGACGACTAAAATGCCACGGTGTATGCAAGATCTGTTGTAACATTGCCATTTTAATTTGTTCTTAATATATTGTAGAGCTTTCACAGCAGCATCAATTAGTAGCGATACTGACAAGTATAAAATCACCGAGGCTTGGCAACAGCAGAACTTCATTCCGATCTAGCCCGTCCCTTGCTGCCTTCTACCAGCGATGCCATAATCCGAGGTCCATATCCCACAGGGAGCCCTTTAGCGAGTAGTCGCTCTAGTTTTAAGTTTTTTAAGCCCTGGCTGGAGGCCTTAATATATTTTAGGTAGCCACAGGCAAGTCCGGTTAAGCAGCCAACAGGTTGAAATGCGAGATGTCATTCCAAAAAAAAAAAAACTACCGCAGTACTGGTTGTAAAATATACAGGTGATGACGGTTGCGGGTTATAAATAAAAATCACATTAAACAGCCACACTTATATATTAATTAAAAAAATAACAAACAAAAAGCTTATAATAATCAGGAGTCCTATAATACAATCAAATCAGGAGTCTTGTAATCAACAGACGATACATTAGGGTAGTTTTAAAAAGTTACCGTTTGTACAGATAACTGTAAGGCGATGCGTAGGTTAGGGGGGTGACAGGGGCGACAGAGGCCACAGGTGCCACAGGGGCAATTGCTGATACAGGGTTGTATAGCGCTGCTAATTCGTCAAGGCTGTACGTAGAACCGTAGGCTGATACTGCTGAAAGCGGTGCAGAGTACGCTCCAGGAAGAGGTGATGCATACGATGTAGGGTAGCTGGGGTAAGCTGCAGGGTACGCCGCAGGGTAGCCCGCAGAATATGCCGTAGGGTATCCTGCAGAATACGCCGTGGGGTACCCTGTAGGATAAGCTGCAGAGTATGCAGCAGGCAATGGGGCTACGGCCGCTGAGTTGTAAAGATCCGCTGCCGTGTAAGCTGTCCGGGGTGGGAGGGGAACCGTTCCATAACTGTAGATGTACGGCTTAGCTGATACCGATGCTATGAGGGCCAGAACTGTGATCTGAAATGTGGATTTTCCGTTCATTATATGGGTCGTTACACAATGATAGAGAATGATAAAGTAGAAGTAAGGTTAGCTGCGGAGAGTAGCTTACAGGCTTTGTGTCAGTAGGCTTAAATTTTTGTAAATGTGGCCTATAATACTTTATTTGAACATTTACGGGGCTAATGTCTATGATCGTTCCAATAAATTCTACCTTGAAGAGTAATAGAACAAATTGAGAACACTGACGATAAGGTCGAGACGAACATTGGTAAATCTAACGCAAAAAAGTCTAAACACTTCACACAACACAAAAGAATAAATACATCCCAAAGTAGCCAAAATACTTATCTACTCACCAAACTTGACTTCGACATTTTGTAATTTTTGCCTTAAATATTTATTTCAGTTGTTCAGTTTGACACTCTTCAATTTGCACTGACTGACATGAAAAATGTCGTACCTTATATATTTGGCCGAGTTTGGGGACAAACATAGAGACAAATGACTATTTGTATGGAAGAAATTACTCTTTCAATAGTATTGCCAAGGCCTTCTTGAACGGCTCTTAGAAAAACAAAAGAATATATTATAATCTTAACGAAGAAGTGTAAAGGCAGAAAACACACGGTCTGAAATTGTAGGCCATTGTAATGGCAAGTGTGGCGATTCAGGCAAGATACACAATAGCCAATGAATTCATAACAGCCTCTGTACACATGGCGAAATATTTTAATATGCCATGAAATTGAGTTAATCTTATGTGTTGCCATTTTCTTCGTATAGTTTTTAGTAGTATTCTTCGGCTTCCCATTGCTTGAATTGTTTTACTAAAATTCATCTAACAACTTTTATCTTTCAAACAACATTTGTAATATCCTGAATTTATTTTACTTTATTTTAATTTTTTCTGTATTTTTAATTTAATAATTATTTAATTAGATTAACAATTATATAAAAGTTTGCACACCTTACTAGGTAATGATACAGAGTACTTAATATTTCGTTGTAACATCTGTTTATACCTACCTGTATTATGCAAATAAATGATTTGATTTTTACCACTTTTAACAACAATTGAGAAATCGTTGTACATGGAAACTTCACCATGGTTGAATTTATATAAATATCACATTCACAAATAGTCGATTTAAAAAGTGTAAATCACATGGTGATAAAGTAGTTGCGAGGTTGCTATATATCTAATCACTTACTTTTGAAGTTCCTTGAGGGGCTTGTGGCTAAATAATAACAGCCGCACGGGTCAATCGAAAGTTAAGCTACGCTTGGTGGGATTAGTTCGTTGATGGGTGACCATTCATTACATATCGAGATCGTTCCTTGCCTCGGCAAGCGCTGTTTGGTCCCAGCCATCATTCGTGGTTCTTAAACAGTCGTAACGGGGTAACCTGCCAGGGTCGCGAGATCTGTTCGATAGAGTTAACGTGACCCTGGCATATAGGCAACTGAAGGAACACGGGTGGGTTTCAGTAAGTAAAGGTCTGAATGACCCTTCCGCTCCATCCTAGAGCGGGAGACGTCATTTGATGAGTCAGAACGCCAAAAGTTTGAAAAGGACTAGTCTTACCAAAGGGGTATCGTGTTACCCAGGCAGGCTGACGGCTAGACAGAGATTACATAAAATTACACTAAATTAGTTTCATGTTAAAATGAAGTCACTTCCCGCGTCTGTACGCTTAGATCTTTTAAACTATGCAACGCATTTTAATACGGTAATCAATAGACAGAGAACAGGAAATATATGTACAACTATAATACGCGGGCGAAGCCGCTTGTTATAGCTTATATTTAAAAAAAAAAACAGGTTCCTTTCTATAAAAATATTTATTTAATTTATATCATCTTAGCCAAACGGTTGTACTTTTATCTCTCTTTGGGAATCATTCTGATAATAATTCTAAATACAGACTCAAGGGTGCAGAGATGCTAAAAATGTCTGAGACGTATGGGAAGAGTAGGTCGGTCCGCCTTTAGAATAAGGATCAGAGTAAGGAGGAGAAATGGAATATGAACGGGAAACAGGGGAGACATACGTGTCCACTTTTAATGGTGGACTGTGCGGTGCATATCCAGGTTTTGGGAATTCGTTTGTAGTTGGTTTTGTTTTAGGGTAAGACGTGGGCCCTTGTGGATAGGAAGGGTACGAACTTCGCTCTGGATAGGAACCTTTGGGCGAGTTAGAGTAGGATTTTTTGCTATAGGGCGGGTCGGAATCTGGGTCAGAGGGATATGATCCTCGATTTGTAGAAGGGTAGGAACCCTGGTATGAAGGGTAAGAGCCCCGGTTTGAAGACGTATGCGATGATTGTCTGTTGTTGTAATCTGAGTCGTAATCGGGGTAAGCCTGGTAGCCCCTTTGCTGCGCAGTCACGATGCTGAGAGTTACACCGATCAGGAACTGAAACAAGAAAAAGATGTGAAGTACGTTTTTGTATCTTCTCTGGTAAGTTTTGACGCTGTACGGATAGGCTTTCAACGCTGCAAGACACGGGTTCGTAAACGCACGTGAACTGAGATTTTCTTTTAGGAAAAGAAGGTTTTTTACAATTGGAGAATAAACTGAAAGCCGGCTGACTGCGGGTCGGACCATGCATTCACGATGTAGGGTTCCGTGCATACTCAGGCTAAAATGTTTCCACCGCTGGGACACAGGACTCCTCTCTATCGGTCGTAATCCACCACGCCGTCCAAGTGCGGGTTGGTAGATTGTATTTTAGATTCTAGGACTTGCCGGATTCCTCACAATGTTTTCCTTCACAGTTTTTGTTTATTAGTCTTATGTATTATTAGCAATAGAAATGTTAATTTTTCCTCCTCAGACAAAAAATTGTTGACTTTAACCTAGGTTATTGGGATTTTAAGGAAAACTATTCGCATTATTATTTCGTAAACGGGTTTGAAGGCATTTGGCCAGCTTTGTAATAGGTATACACTATACATACATATATCAGTCATCACGTTCTCGCACCTAACAACAATACGTTTATATACCCCTAAGCCTCAGAAAAGTTTAACCCTTGGGACCTAAGACTTACGCAATAGTGTCTAAGCCTTAGAGGCACTAAGGCTTAGACACTAAGGGGTTGGCAGTATTGTCTAAGCGTAGGGTCTATTCGGTTGGCAGTAATGTTTAAGTCTTGAGACCTTAAGAGTTGGCAATAGTATCTAAGCCTTGTTACCTAAGGGTTTGGCAGCAGTGTCTCAGCCTTCATGCCTAAGGGGTTGGCATTAATGTTTAAGCCTTCGGGCTTAACCTACTCCTGCCAGGGTCGCGAGATGGTTCAGACAAGATGCCGTGGCCCTGGCTTGTGGGTAACTAAAGGAACACGGGTGGGTTTTAGTCAGTAAAAGTCTGACACCCTCCCTCCCGCTCCGCCCAGAGCGGGAGAAGTAACTTGGTGATTAACCATACAAAAAAAAAGATACGACATATAAAAGTACACATTATATACAAATCAAATCAAATCAAATCAAAAGTCATTTATTCAAATTAGGCTGAGGATCAGCACTTTTCGAACGTCAAAATTACAAAAGACAGTCCCCCCAAAACGCCCACCCGTCGCGCACTTCCTAGTGCTTTAGCTGGGAAGAAGAAGTGGCCAACAAACTCCCCAGCAGCACAGCTGTCTGTCCAGTTAGAAGAACTTGATTCTATACAATGGTATATAGTAAAACATTAAGAGACACAAATTAAATTAAATGATTTGCTATATGCCAGCTAGCCAACCCAATATACCAACAAATAAAATGTGAACTGTACTCAAGCATAAGCAAAAAAAATATGTATATAGAAACATGGCTGCAAAAATAAAAAACTGGCATAAAGGGCGTGACAGCTTACATATGCAATGCTGAATGTTCACATAGGCCACAAATGATAAACTAGGACCATCGACGTAAAATAAATTAAACAGGTAAGTAATATTAATAATAATATCAACATCAAAGTCAGCAAGACGACCAGTCACCACAAGCAGCACCCGTTCACGAGCATAACGCAAAGATCAGCCATTGCCCCCCTCGCCATATCTGAGGGAAGGGGGCAACCCGACCCCCGACGCTACCGCAAGTATTGACATCTAAGGGAGCATGACGAACTTGCTGCCGGTTGCTCAAGCAAGAATTGAATGATTACTTGTCGAGGTCGCTAGCTAACCACATTATGCAATACTAATAAAATAAAATTGGCATAAACAGGAAAAAAATATGGAAACAATTATATTGAACCTATCACTAGGTACGCTAATACTGGAGAAAGAACATAAACATTGTCTTGAGTTAATCACAGCGACCAACTATTCTTATCATTTAAATAATCGTTGATGGAATAGTACGCCTTTTGACAAAGGTTAGATTTTACTTGAGCTTTAAACGCATTAAAAGGTAATTCTAGTAAAGAAGGTGGTAGCTTGTTGTAAAATGTTATACCAAGCCCAACAAATGAGTTATGCACCTTATGAAGCCGGTGAAAGGGAACACGTAGTTTGTCCTTACTTCTAGTGTTAACAGTGTGAATATCACTGTTTTTAGCGTATAAGTGTATATTTTGCCTAATATATAAGATGTTGGCGAAAATGAATTGTGATGACACCGTAAGAATACCAATATCTTTAAAAAAGTCCCTTAGGGAAACTCAATACAAACACTATTTCTAGGGTAGTTGTATTATTGTCTATCACGAATGCCTTCGAGGCCTTTTACTAGCTGATGTTCATATTCCAGTGCATAATGCATAGTCAAGTGTGATGTTTAAAACATTTAAGTCATTTAGTTCATACCATAAGCTCAGTATGCACTAAATTCACTACACAACATATAAGGTTTTTGAAACTTTAGCAATGTAAACACACTCCCAATGACCTTCCTTGGTTTATATTCTTAAGACACTCGCACAAAACACATTTCACTGTTGACAATGATACATAAACGCGAATGACGGAATTTATAAATAGAAGAAAAAAAAAACCGTTTTTGGTAGAACACTACTGTTGAAAGGGACCCATGATTTGATTTGATTACTATGCTATTAATACAAATAAAATGTTATAAAATTAAAAGTGATTTTACTCACCAGCTTCAACATGTTAGTTGATTTTCCTGGTTCTCAACGATGAATGGTGGTTCGCATCTTCAACGGTGACTTTATACGATTAATAAAAGAAAACCGGACTTAGTTCTAAACTGCCAAAACACAACATTAATATTTATGGTGTTTTTATATGAGTCACTTAGTTTGAGAACACATTAACTTTTTGTATGAGGTTTTACATTGTACCCTACCTATATTTGATTGAATATATTTTGTTTATCATGTGTCCAGTCCACACTAAAGTAGTCTTCTTTTTTTAAACTGGTTTTATTTTATTATTAAAATAGCAGTAGAATAACTTGGTACAATTTCTTTTAGTTTTCTTAAAGAACAATGGCTACTCTCCTTACTTGATTGGACCAGAAAAGTCATAAAACATGTGACTTGATAATTAATCTGAAGGGCAATTCTCGTTATTAAAATCGTTTAAAGTCTAGTCGCAGTCTCATCTCGTCGACATTCAAATGTCAAAAAAACTGGTCAAGTGCGAGTCGGACTCGCGCACCGAGGGTTCCGTACAAACCTGCAGGAATTCACGGTTTATGCATAAGGTTTATGTTTATGAAATTATTTTTTTTTTTTAGTTTTTCTATTTGAGTTGACTGAATGAAAGGTAAATTGTGGTTTACGATTTATGACGTATTAAAAAAAAACTACTTACTAGATCTCGTTCAAACTAATTTTCGGTGGAAGTTTATATGGTAATGTACATCATATATTTTTTTAGTTTTATCATTCCCTTATTTTAGAAGTTACGGGGGGGGGGACACAATTTTACCACTTTGGAAGTGTCTCTCGCGCAAACTATTCAGTTTAGAAAAAATGATATTAGAAACCTCAATATCATTTTTGAAGACCTATCCATAAATACCCCACACGTATGGGTTTGATGATTTTTTTTTTGAGTTTCAGTTCTATGTATGGGGAACCCCAAATATTATTGTTTAAAAAAAAATGATATTAGAAACCTCAATATCATTTTAAAGACCTATCCATAGATACCCCACACGTATGGGTTTGATGAAAAAAAAAATTTTTGAGTTTCAGTTCTATGTATAGGGAACCCCAAATATTATTGTTTTTTTTCTATTTTTGTGTGAAAATCTTAATGCGGTTTACAGAATACATCTACTTACCAAGTTTCAACAGCATAGCTTTTATAGTTTCGGAAAAAAATGGCTGTGACATACTCGGACAGACAGACAGACAGACAGACAGACATGACGAATCTATAAGGGTTCCGTTTTTTGCCATTTGGCAACGGAACCCTAACTAGTCAAAAATGTATGGAAACTCAAGATATTATTGACAGATTGATCAGACTGTGAACGTTCTTAAAATACGGTTTCGACTTAGAACAACTTTATTTCTCATAAAGAATTGCAGTATAATTTCACTTAATGAGAAACAATATTTAAAACTAAGATTAATATTAGAGCGCACAGATGTACGTATATAAAAAAAAAAAAAACAAAACAAAACAAAATGACGAGAATTGCCCCTCTATTGTGTCCTTTGCTTATTTATTTATAACTAAGTAAGGTATTCAATATAATTTTTTAAGTACAGGGAATAAAGTAATTACGTAAAATTATTTTTGGGGATAATTTTGTATTGAGTTGCTTGCACAATTGCGGCGGTAAGTCCCCTCTTTGAGGAGTGGCTGGAAGGGCGCCACGGCATTCTCACCGTCCAACTTGCGCAGGTCCTCATTGGACACGGCTGCTTCAGGAGATTCCTGTTCTGAATAAGGCGGGAGAAAACGCCCGGCTGTTACCATTGCGTGGATCGCTCGGAGGACACGTTGGAGCATACGGTGGAGGTTTGCCATCATGTAGGCGATTGGCGGCGGCGATCTCTCGCGTCCGGCCCTGGTTCAATCCATAGTACGAAGCGAAGCATAAATGCTTGCGAAGGAGAAGTTACATAATAGCTTCTGCCCTCGACTTTGTTTCCTTGGAATTTCTCGTTTTAATATAAGATATATCCTATAGCATAGTAGCGCCCGCCCGCTTCGTTTTCTCTAAGCATTTTTTCTGTATTAAAAAAAAAAATTGAATCCTTAAGAGTTGCAGCGTGATGTTAAAAAAAACCCTCAGAATTAGAGTCTCAAATACAAACGGTAGTTCTAGAGATTACCTCTTAGATATACACAAACACATTTTACCTCTTTCTTATACTGTTAGAATAGATAATAAGTAGTAAAGATTTACTGTCAGTAGTTTCACGGAGTTATTTCAAGGAGAGAATGGTACAGTGACGGCTGACGGGGGAGACTGAAAAAAAAAGGGTTTCACCAACCTCAAGTAACATAGAATAAAGTAAAGATGATAATGATGACCGTCTTCGGAGGTTCACGTACATACTCTGGTACCTGAACGCCCATCAAAAACCCTTCCCACAAATTCCCACCCAGTACCATCAATGTATTAATAAGTGTACGTAACCTTTTCCAGATGGTGACCTATTGAACAGAATGGGTCACTGGCTCTGCATGGGGAGAGGATGGATGTGATACGATTACAAAATACATCGTGCTTATGTAAGTGGAAATGCGGGCGGCCGACCTAATAAGAGTAAAGCTTTAATGAACCTCGTTACAAACATTGGAGTGCAATTTCGGGTATAGTATAACAAAATATGATAATTTTGTAATAGTTATGAAATATTTTTTCTGATGCTAACCTTAAACCACTTTATCTGTTTAAAAATACTAAAAGTTAGATTCAGTCGTTAACATCAATAAATGTCTCAAAGGTTGCGGTTTAAATAGTTCACGATCTCAATGTTAACGAGGTTCCGTTGCGAACAAGAACTCAAGAATTTTCAGAGGTCAGACATCTAACATCAGCTCAATCAATCAGTTATCAAACTGGGCTGTCATGAACAATGGGATCTATTATTTAGAGAAAGTGTATTATCTCAAGACCCTGATAGTCGAAAACAGACTTTACTTATTTAGCACTAAGGATGAATATTATGATAGATTATTGATATATCCTTTGCAGAGTTCAAAATGGTATATGGTGTGAAATAAAAAGTCAATTTGGCGTAGTGATGACTGTATTTTTACTCTATTTCATCTATATAACTCATTGTTTATAGATTAATAAAATTATTAAGTTCCGTTTTTCATAAGTGTCCGTTTAGAGGTAGTAAGAGTATGGGGAAGCGTAGGTGTAGGCGGAGTAAGCGACGGGCGAATATGCGCTGTACGCGGAGTAGGCGACAGGCGCGGTGTAGGCAGCAGCTACGGGCGCAGTGTAGGCGGCTGCTACGGGAGACGCGTAGCTCAGGACCAGCGGCTTCGCTGAAGCGAAAGCCAGGAGAGCGATGAAGATCAGCTGGAAAAAAGAACAATTTTATTAGAAAAGAGTCCAGTTTACATACGAGTTGGGGTTCTTCATCAAACCTGTCCTTATCCTAATCCATTTAGGGTCTGCACAGAGCATTGAGCATTGCTACATGATTGGAAAAATATTTTTCTAGCTAAAATCTTTTCTAAGATTACATTTTTAAACAATATAGAGTGCGATTACTGATTATGATCATAAAGCATTTAGCATTTCCGGTAAAATCGTCCAAAATTTATTTGACAACTGTTTATTTGGTTATGCTATGTTGATTCGTCCTGAAGTTGGCAAAGTGCCTTTGAAGATTATTTAGTCTAAAGTAGTACAACAGCCATAAATATAAAGCACTACGACTTTAGACTACTTATTACTAAATTAGACATTTGATCTTCTTGCGGCAGCATGTGTAAATGTTAATAAATAATTTGGCGTCTAGTTCAGAATTATTTAAATATAGTAATATTATTATTTATTATCTTTATTATTTAGTGTAAACATAAAGAAGAAAGTTATTTAGTCCAAAAGTAATACTGACTTTTACTTTGTAGTACTTATTCGAAAGTAAACAAGACTACGAAACAAAAATTTAAAAAAGCAAATACTTACGAATTTGAACATGATGACTGTTGCTCTATCTTAGTCCGACAAAATACTGACTAATGGTGTGACTTCCCGGCTAATATATAAGGAGTCAAAGATGGCCTCATTGTGTTGGCAGAGGCTCGGCGCCCGCGCACCTTGGCGAGACGTGCGCGATCGGGACTCACACGTGACGCGAATATTTTCACTGCAGTTGATTTTAGAATCCACAGGCTGTTGTTTTATTTGCAGGTTCTAGAGTTTTTATTCAATAAAGAAAAAGTTAGTGGGAGGATCTTGACTAGTAGCGTTTCGTTTAGTATTTCTACAACGGCTTTCAACAGGATTGGCACATTTAGGCTTTTTGGTAGCATAAGTCAATTCTATATACACTTTTTACTTTTCATCATCGTTATTGTTGATAGAATGTCACTTTATTTAGGGCATCTGCGGGGCGAGGACGGCCTACTGTGACAGGCTTGAGTCACACATTTTTATCACAGTTTGGAAACAAAAACCGTGATAAAATGCATGATTCAAGACTATCACAGAAGTCGTGCTCGCCCTGCTGGATAATAATAAGCTAGGTCGTGTTATGTCTCGTTTTGTAGACTAAATTTGGCCGTCAAGAAGTTGCGTTTTAATATCTTTGGATTACTTTCTCTGGGGTTTTTGCAATATAAGCTCTATGGAAACCACGTAGAGACCACTGAGGGAAATCCTTGAAAATGTACTACAAATTTGGTCACAAGATTGCATTCCTATTAACAAAGCAAGGGTGGGCTTTAACCGAAATTTTGTTTAATGTGTCAATATGTAAATGTCATTACTAATCTGCAAGAAAGACCTCTTGGCAAGTTAAGATTAATAGTAATGTTACAATTGGTAAGTAAAATATATTGTCCTTGTAGTCGTTCGAGCTATTGAAAATCATCTTATACATATTTAGCTTCTGTATTTATAGTCCCATACCTTAGGTTAGTGATTTAATTATGAAATAAATACATCTGCAACATACCATAAATCAGTCGGTCCTGACTCGCTTATTAGTTATCGACACTTTTTATTCATAAAATCCACTTAACTAAGATTAATCTAAATCAGTATGAACTCATTATTAAATATTTATCTTTATTGAACGTTCATAAAATTGATTTATGTTTAAATCATAATGTTTTAGGCACGTGTTAATTGATGTTACAAATTAATTGCACTGGACACATAACGAGTTATATCTTTTGGCAAGGAAACCATTTATTTATTATTTTTGTTGCTGTTCAAATAAAAAACTTAACTAAATGGATGATTACAGTACTGTAATATAACATCAGTCCTGTTATCTCAGTAGTATTAGGCAGAGGTGAACCTATCCCCACTAAATCTGTGTGGTTGTTCCTATCCTCAAAAATTCAATTTCAGACACCAATCTACATGGTCTTCATAAGATCTAACCAATATTATGTCTGGACTTTAAAAGAGACTGTGCCCTCTGAGTTTGTTTCGGGCTTTCTTCTCAGAGTGGCCAGATAGGAAACGCCGACCTCATCTGGTATTCCAAATACGAATGACTTGTGTCTGTTTGTACAAACCTACTTGCAAAAATAAAATCTTTATCATTTATAGTACACTCACATTTCGACAGTTATATTTAAATCCCAATTGAAACGGGGCTTGCCTATCAATCACCCGGGCATAAATCCAGCAGCATCCAATGATAATGATAGTTAAGTTATAAAAATCTTAATACTTGCACTTAGCAGTCAGATGACCGGCCGCGGGTTTCATCAAGTATCAAAGTGACATTTCGTGAGCCACAAAACTTACCTATAAAATATTCTCATCAAAATTCAAATGTAAAAAAGACACACTGTATTTTGGCAGCAGCTTCGGCACGGTCTAATCTAGCCGCAAGGATCACGCGTCATGCGTGTAGAACGTTCTATGTGCGCAAGCGATGTTTGCGCAGACGCACGGACAGTGATACTAAATCAGGTGCTAGCGATCAAGGCCGCCATAACTTTAGCCCAACTTGGAATGACCTTGAACTTGAATTTGCTACTACCTACTATATAGTATCGTGGCGCAATGCTTATGAACCCTGGCTGCCTAATATAAGGTCGTCTTAGTGCAATCAAGGCTTACTTCCGTTAGAGGAAAACGATGAAAGGAAAAGTGTCGAATTAAAAATTCAAACTGTATACCATAGTGTCGACCTTCTATATATCCTAGAATGCTCTCTAAGGGTATTTTAGGCAGACGAAATGTGATGGCAACCTTTTGTCGATTGCCAATCATTGGTATTCAATTGAAGTATTTACGTACGGATAAAATTCTTGTTGAGATGTTTATGTCAGGCTAAAGCACTATCACTGGCCTGTTAGTCTAGTGGTTAGTGACCCTGACTGCTAAGACTGAGGTCGTGGGTTCGATTCCCACTCAGGACAAATCTTTGTGTGATGAGCACGATCATTTGTTCTGTGTCTGGGTGTAATTTATCTATAATATGTATGTATTTAGAAATATATAAGTATGTTTATCAGTTGTCTAGTTGCCATAGTACAGGCTCTGCCTAGTTTGGGATCAGATAACGGTGTGTTGGTTGTCCTAAGATATTTATTTATTTATTCGTTGTTAGGAAAGATACAAGAAAAGAATCAATAATGATCGATAAGATACACGTCTACTTAGGTAAATAGGCACTATTAAAATATTCATAGTGATCTGTTTGCGGACTGAAAGTCAAGTCAAGTGCAGTCATTCATTACCTAGGTGTTTAGACTTCGACAAACGGTATATTTATGTGACTACACGGACTGGACAAGTTCAATAATTAAGTTAATTACTTACTCATAAAAGTGACGAAGAAGACAATGCTAGACCAAATGACAGTCACAAAACAGAACACTGAAAATAGTGGAAATCTCTGTGTCAAATGAGGTTTTCCAAAGCGACATCATTTTTTTTATTAGTTGCCTATCGAAAAGGTTGGGTGTGTAGTATTCGAAACCGGCGTGCGTGACCAGAAGGCCAATTCTCATAATTAAAAACTTTCAAAATCTAGTCGCAGTCTCATCTCGGTGACAATCAAATGTCAAAAACTTGTAAAATGTATGGTAACTCGAGGCATTTTTGACATATTGAGTGAGACAGATATCAAACTGTAAACCTTCTTAAAATAATATACGAAGGTACTCCATACATTGGACCTTTGCTTTCACCATTTCAGCCGTAAGAGGTCCACTGCTGGACTTAGGCTTCCCCCAATTTGGGGGGCTTTGCCATAATCGCCACGCTTGTCAGGCGGGTTGGCAATCGCAGTATGGTGGTAAAGTGCACAGAGAACGCTGCTGCCTATTCTCTAGTAAGTCCCTTAGTCGCCTTTTACGACACCCACGGGAAGAAATGGGGTGGTGTTATTCTTTACGTCCGGCACCACACGGTACCTTTGCTTTACCTATAATGAAATTAAAAATCATTGCTCGTTTAACCAACCCTTACTGTATATCATCAACATCATTCATCCCTCGTAGTGGATTACGGCCCAGTCCCCCTTACAGAGAGGACGTGTCTCAGCAGTAGGATCATTATAGAGAAGTTTTGCTATTAGTATAATGTGGGTAGTTTTAAATACTTATAGATGGTATGGGGCAGTGGTGGCCCAGTGGTAACGGCTACAATTTACAAGTTATAGGTTGTGAGTTCGAACCTACTCAGGCGCTTTATTTCGTGTAAATTATTTCATCATCACTGCTCTCAAAAACGGTGAAGGAAAGCATCGTGAGGTAACCGGCATGTCCTAGAACCAAAAATTCGAAGACATGTGACAATTATCAACACGCACTGGACCCGCGTGGTGGATTCAGCCCACCCTCTCGTGGAGAGGAGACCTGTGTCTCAGCAGTGGGAACAATATAGTATAGAAGTTATGTTTATTAGTCAAGTTATGTATGATATAATAGTCGATAACCAGCCAAAAGGTTTACTCGTCATTTTCAATGACGTCACGTAGATTATAACAACTTATTGTTTTGGAGCATTGAAATATGTTTGTCCTCCTCATGACTCGGTGAATCAGTAGGTTTTCCCAGACTTGCTTACAATTGGATCGCCATTTGCATGTCAAAGAGACGGTAACATAGACATTAATATTTAATGAAACACCAAACAATAATGGTACATACCGCAGGCATGCCAGAATTCGCAATGTAAAAATATGCGTTGAATGTACTGTTAAAAGGGGTTTAATAAAAATAAAACAGACCGTTTTAGCCTTTGTGAGACAAATAGGTGTCTATTTGCAATTCTAAAACAATTTCTAGTTCTATTTCTGTATGAATGTAAAATTAACAACCTAAACACCCTTAATAAGTGTTTAGTTTATCAAAAGCTTTCGTGTTTACAGCATTGCGCCTGGGCAGGCTACTCCGTTTTACCAAATCAAAACACATGTGCAAATATATTTGATGGCTTAGTCTAAATAACTTGGACAGTTCGAATGTAATTCAAGTTATTTTATATCATGTACAACTTAAGGCCGTCTATAGCTGACAACCTTTATAGTGCACCACCAAGAACTTTATCGCGTTTTCTATACATCATCAATATTCTCTATCTAATTGGGATTAAGTATCCCAATTTTATTTGGGATCGGTGCAACATGTCTTATTCTTCTCCACTTACAGATTTCCTCTAAAATATTAATTGCTTTAACTATACATTTGCATAACACCACATAATCTTTTTAGCGAACTCATTTCAGCTACATGCAATTTGCCTTCATTCATCTCTTTTGTGGAAGCGTGTATTCTGTACAAAGAAAATTATATAATCACCATACAGAAATACTTTATACGTCATAATGAATCACTTCATGATTTTACAGTGGAGCTTAATGACGTCATTGTACACGGCCATTCACAATAAACACCCTTCTACCAACCCCGTCATGTGATGTAATACATGTATTGATGACTCACAATATCCCGATAGTATCAACCTGCTTGCTATTTCGCAACACGTCCTAAATAATAATATTAATTAATTCGGTTTTGTTCTCGTTACTATAATTTTCTAGTACCTAGTATTCTGCGAGCTATCTATTTTGGCAGATTGTGTCATGCTGGAATACCTGATGTATGTATATTGAGCACGCATAACAAATTGTTACTCAATACATCCACGGTCCAAACCGAGGAGGATATTATTTGTTTCAATTCGCTATACTTGATCCATTTTATGATTTTCAAAACAGACTTATTTTGGTTTGCACACGCACATTTTGTCAATGTATTGTATTTTGCTTAAAATTTTAATAGTAGATGCTTGCCATAGAACGTAGCAATGCTGCCAGCCTTTTGGGAACTTTACCTTTGATAGCGAAGCGGAAGAATTATTTGACCTGACCTCTCTGAAGAACATCAGCAATATGTCCTCCTAGGGCATCTCCTCCCGGTGTTTCCACTCACATTTACCTTACCTTCGTAAATAGCTTCATTTATCCTCTCAACATGACCAAACATCAAAGCATACTTTTTTAATTTTTGTCACTACATCTTCTTTTAAACCACACCGTTCTCTGATCACATCATTCCTCAGCCTATCATTCATAGTCACACCACACATGCTTCGCAAGGAACGCATTTCCACAGCATTTATTCTATTTACATGAACATACATATTATACTATTATTTTAATACCATTAGTTGTTAGTTTATCGTGCACTGGTATGACAGCAATATCCAGTTAGACTGGAAGCTGAAACCAACATAGGTAGTTGGGAAAAGACTAAGCTGACAATTTAGAGTCTGTTTTTAAATTATGTAAATATTAACTTATTTAAAATAAATCTAGAGGAGTGACGATATTTAACAAATAAAATAATTAATATCAGAAATATTATCTTTTAATTGTCATGTTGCTACTTACATCAATATATACAATTTATTGATTAAATGTCAGTTGGTTTTCACTTGAGCAGGACTGGAGCTTTGTAGGCAGCAGCTACTAAAGGTGCTGAATACGCGTTGTATGCGGCAACGGGAGCAGTGTATGCGGCAGCGTAGGGAGAGGCGTATGCGGCGTAGGGAGCGGCGTAGGGGGCGGCGTACGCGGCGTATGGAGCGGTGTATGCAGCGGTGTAGGCCGCGGCTACAGGAGCGGTGTACGCCGCAGCAACTGGAGCGGTGTATGCCGCGGCTACAGGAGCAGCAACCAGGGGTGCCGAGTAGGCCACAGAGTGGATACCGGGCTTAGCAGCCGCGATGGTGAAGAAAGCAGCGAGGATAATCTGAGAAAAGAAAAGGTGGTGAAAATCTAGGTTACTTTTGAATTCATCAGTTTATCTGAAACTTCGTAAGGTCTATGTAAAAAATTATTTTAGAATGTGTCAATGAAAAGAATCAAATTTAAATAAAAAATCAGGGCACGTGACGGTTTCAATTCTAAACATAAAACTTTTGAATGAACTTGAACTACATTTTCGTTATCAAAATGTTCAATCAACATTTTTTAAAGTAAAACTTTTATTTACCAGTTTGCACATTTTGAAGTGTTTGTTTGTGTTTCTCGTAGTAGACAAGAGAAGTGAATGATGCATTTGACCAAAGCCCAGGACTTTAAATACTCAATTGAATACGAAAGAAATTCCACCACAACGCGAGGGTGTGCTAACATATCATGTGCAACAGTGCTCCGAATTCAAGATAATCATCGAGGATGTAGTCATAGGGAAGTGAACTACGCTCTAAAATTATATCTTTTTATGTAACGCATTTGCTGAACCCTTTGAATGACTAAATAGGTTTAATTAATATCTTCAGATACTTCGAAAAGGTTCATAATGAAGTCAAATGACTTAGAAAAGTGATAAAAAAATGCGTTTCTTATATTTTCTTGGTTCCTTCGTGCATGCGCCAAGCAGATCATTATTCAGGATGCGCCACCGTTGTTGCGTCAGAGGTCAGCGCGTGCGTGTCCACTGTTACAATGCTAACTTCAGTTGCGCATGCGACTATGTGGAGGTCATTGCGCCTATTTAAACTGGGCGAGTAATACAGATAGATAGCCCATGAATGCAGCGTGCTCTTAATCTATAGTTGAGAAAAAACACGTCCTTTTTAAATAGTATGATCGTTTTTAGGGTTCGAACCTTAAAACGATTAAACGTTACTAAGACCACTTTCTTGTCTGTCTGTCACGAATATTTTTTTCTCCGAAATTTTAGACCCGTGCAACGTTATTTCCAAATGTGGTCAATGGGGTCGAACTTTTGATGACATGCGCACCGATCGCCAGTTAAGACTATTCTAGGTGCTTGCCATTTTTTGGATATATTTCAGGAATGCGTGTAGTGATCATTATTTAGGTCAAAAATTATTGCCACTGAAGATATTAATCTTTAATTACAACAATCTTTAACAATGAATCTTTGTTACACCTGACACAAGTTCAACATAATCATGGATAGATTTTCTCTCTTAATACCTAATAGTCTCATAAAGTAACCTATTTGTTAATTCTTTGAAATTATAGATTATGCATACATTAGGATCGTTTTTAAATTAAAAGAGATAAAACCAAATAAAAACCCACTTTTAACTTACTTGCAAAAAAACTCAAACAACATAAATAAGTAAGTTTGTGTGTTTTACGCTTTATTTACATTTTTATAACTGGTATTGTCTCCTTGGGCAGTGATTACAGCTTCGAGCTGCTTTTGCATACTGAAGACGAGGTTTCGTACGTAATGTTGTGGAATATTCTTCTATCAGGGCCTTTTTTACAGCCCTGAGGATGATAGGAGGACCTTGCGGGCGGCGAGCAATGGGTAGCTCGCTGCCCGGTAAGGACCAGGCCCGTGTCGACAGCGCGTAGTGTTCCACACGCGCCTCAAAGACATGTCAGCAGTACTGAAGGGGTCTGCTAGGACCGATGCCTGCCAGGGTTGAGAGATTGTTCAAAGAGATACCGTGGCCCTGGCATATGGGTAACTGAAGGAACACGGGTGGGTTTTAGTCAGTAAAAGTCTGACACGCCCTCCCGCTCCGCCCAGAGCGGGAGAAGTCATTTGATGATTTCAACCTCTCCAGGATCAGGTAGAGTGCTGGATCACTTTGAGATCCTCCTAGATGGCCGAGCCATACCAACGTCCTGAATGTACTCCTATACGACCCGAATGTTATGTGGCCTGGCAGTATCCTACATTTTCATCGATCCATCACCCATATTTACTAATAATGCACACTTATTAAGGATCTTTTGAGCGTATCTTTCTCTAGTCAGAGTGCCATTTTGTATGGCATTAGGCGATCTTCAGAAGAGGTGCCAGCTCAAACGCACACATAGCCTCCTCCATATTGGACTTTTTCTGTGAAGTAGGTTTGTATGTATCGCTCAACAGGTCGCCTGTACACTCTTCACCTTTCATCGGAAGTAAATAGTGAGAATCGAGACTTATTAGTAAACAAAACTCTTGCCCATTTTTCTACACTCCACTGTATGTGTTCACGGTTGTAGCGCAGTCTTGCTATTCGATGCTCTCTGTCTCTCAAGTTCGAGGCCCTTTTTGGAGCTCCAGGTTTGCTTCAGCTAGTCTTCTTTTCACTATACTGTCAGTAATGTAGTCTCTCCGGGTCTGGAGAAGCTGTTGCTGGATTTCATCTACATTGAGGTGACGATTTCTCAACACAGTGCAGACAATATAGCGGTATTTTCGGTAATGGTGCACCTGGTTCTGCTGTTACAAGGTCTAGGTCTTCTCAGATGTTTCCAGTTTCATTGTACTTTCGCCTCCCTTCAATTTTAAAAGTGTGGTACTAAGTTTTGTTCGCACAGCAAAATAAAACATAACAAAGTAAATACATAATAATCATATCATACAAAGATCAAGATCCGTAGCAACTATTAAATTCGGCTGTTGATTGAACGACATCAAAATCACGATCAATAAATGTGAGAACATGAGGGATAAACAAAATATTATTCAAGACAGATTTTCAAGTATGCTAACTGGCTTTACTAATAAGAAAGGGCTTAATTGAGAAAATTATGGCTTATCATTGTAGAGAGCAATGTTTTGACTAAGTACAACGTGGCTAAGTTCTGTCTTTTTAACTATTTGTAACTCTGGCGACAAACGAATTACAGCTTTAACATCTATCTAGAAAGGCAGATAATTTCTTGGCAAGTCCGAATCATTTAAGTAATTTTTGATGAAAATGTTAGTAAAGGCTTTTCTCCGTATGAACGCAGTATGGTATGGTAATCGTTAGTACATAATCAGTTAATCACTTATTATCACAAAACTTCTCGCTAAACCTTAGGGACCTACCTAAGTTGAAAAATGAGTAAGAACACAATTGGCATATTTTAGTAAACGAATTTTAGTTTGTGCAGAAACAAACAGTTTACAGTCTTTTCTTAGGGTTCCGTACCCAAAGGGTAAAACAGGACCCTATTACTAAGACTCCGCTGTCCATCCGTCCGTCTGTCACCAGGCTGTATCCCATTGGGCACGTTACAATTGCGGCGGTAAGTCCCCTCTTTGCGGAGTAGATAGAGAGGCGCCACGGCGTCCTCCCCTTCTGCCTAATACAGGTCCTCACTGGGCATGGGTGCTTTAGGGGGTTCTTGTTCAGAATAAAGCGGGAGGAAACGCCTGGGTGTTTCCATTGCGTGGATCGCCTGGAGGACACGGTGGAGCATACGGTGGAGGAGTGCCCTGCCTGGACGGAGCACCGCCGTGTCCTCGTGGAGGCGATTGACGGTGGCGACCTCTCGCGTCCGGCCCTGTTGCGAGCCATGGTATGGAGCGAGAGGGCATGAGAAGCCGTCACCTCCTTCAGCGAAGTAGTAATACTCGCAAAGGAGGAGGCAGTGCGCATGAGGGAGTGGCAGTCTCTGCGCCCTCACGTCCCTAGCCACCGTAGGAGGAGACGCCCCGGGCGTCGGGAGTCGATTGCGTCGGGACTCCCGGTCACCGTAGGCGCGGGCTTGCGGGCGCGAGCAATGGGTAGCTCGCCGCCCGGTAAAGATCAGGCCCGTGTCGACGGCACGTAGTGTTCCACGCGCGCCTCAAAAAGATGTCAGCAAACTGAAGGGGTACGGTAACATTTTTTTTTTTTTTGATGTGCCATTGCCGATAAACAATAATCAATAAATAAGCCCTAAGTTGTTTTAGGTCTTGTTTTTACTTCTTATAAATCATTTGTTACGCGTATTCGACCGTTGTCGTGGGCTTAGCTGAGTATTAATGATGGTCGACTGTAAACTTAAACGTCGTTTTATTTTTGTATTTAGGCCAATAAACGCATTTCCTTTTTTTTATTATGTTTAGCCTTTTTTCGTCTTATCTCGAAAATTCGCTCAGCGATTCCGACTTTGGCCAAGATATGGCAAGGCTCTATAATTGGCGGCAGCGGCGGTATCGAATAGTTACCTACCGCGACGTCAAAATAACTTAAAGTTGGTGCAACAAACCCATAATATTGTTTATCTTGTATAACAATGTTTATTGATAGTGTTTATCAAATAACTATTATATCAGTTTCAATATTATATCACAATGTTTATAAGCTACATAATTTAAGTAATGTAAGTTACGCATGTAATGTTTATTCATGAGCTTAGTTTTGGTAATTTTTTGCTTTTGTTTTCGGGGGGAACCTTCAAAAAGCGTCCGGGCTTGGGGGATAAGACCGGGGAGTGTGGGATTTTTACCTCACTAAAACCACTCCGGTGGTCACTTTTACAAATGGAAGAGGTAACGTGGCCTCTCAAACGATTGATCCGAAGCCCCCTCTGTGCAACGCTTGGTAGGGCACATCTCTAGTCAAGGGGTCTCTCCGAAACCTAACTCTCCAAGTGTGCAAGGCAACACGAAATCACTCTTCCCTCAGGTCACTCTAGTTTTGGTACCTACACCAAAATGCGCCAAATGAACTGCAATAAACAAATAAGCGATTAAAACTCTCCAAAGTCATAATTGTAAACGTCAAACGTGTTAGGAAAAGTTTTTATTGCATTAGGTACAAGCCGACAAGGTATCCAGCAGTTTTCATGATAATTAGGCCATGTCTGAACTACGAGTAGTCAGTAGCCGACTCGGCATTTTAGATATTAAAAAATAATGCAGTAAAATTTTGTAAGTGACCTAAATTGTAAACGGGTAAAGTTTAAACCATATCATATTACACAGAATTATATGTGTCCATATTACAAAAATAGCTTAGAACGGTTACCAAAATTAACTAGGTCATCTGATACAGTTAAACTTTAATGACAAATCTATAGATGTTTTGTAATAAAATTTTATGCAATGAATAGAAAACAAACACTTAATTTATCAAATGAAAATCATTCAAGTTAATAATTCACTTTTCTCTTTTGGTGAGTGTACCTACTTGTATTTCAAAGAGGGCCTAATTTTCATGAAAACTTGTTGGCTTGTTAGTTTGTTATTGAACTTGTACTTATGCAATTTTTCTCTTTTATTTTTATTATTTATTTATTACTAAAAGGACATGCCAATTATTGAAAATGTAGTTTCTTTTACTTGGAGTCTTTGCCCATATTAAGCGTTAAAACATCTGAAAAAAACATTGCTGAAATTTCATAGAGTATAATGGTACACAGCACACAGCATGTGGTTTCACAGCATGTGTACTCCTGTTCATATTTAGTAGTACAGTAGGTTAATAACAAAATGCAATATTGTGATCGAGGTTATATTTTATTAGCTAACGTCACTCTGTCTCTCTCTCTTTTGTCATTTCCAATAGGTCATCGGAAGTATCAAATTATTTTTTCAGGTAGTAAGCGGCATAGGGCGAGGCGTAGGGGTAGGCGGAATAAGCGGCGAGTGGTGCGGTGTACGCGGAGTAGGCGAGCGGCGCGGTGTAGGCGGCTGCCACCGGCGCGGTGTACGCCGCCGCAACCGGCGCTGTGTATGCGGCAGAGTACAGTACACCGGGCTTAGGCTCAGCCATCGCTACTGCCATCATGCAAATGAATACGAACTGCAAAAGAAAAAGCATAAGGTGTAAAAATTATATTCGCAAAAGTATTATGCAAAGTAGTAAGATTCCTTGATTTGCCCTTTGGTGGTTTAAAATGTCGAAAACTTTTTTCGCGTAAAATTTTGACTCTAGCGGCGAATATCTATCATAATCAGGAGAACACATTACAAACGTCACGTTCTCATCAGTACTAGGATAAAATCTGTTAAAACTTTGTGAGTGACCAAATAACCAAAAACCTTGACTCACGTACATATTTGAACATTTTATTTGTTGTTGTTATGGAGCTGTTGATGCATTGAATGATATCAAAGCTGTGGTACTGACCAACTTTATAGTAGAAACGAAGGACGTTGGACGGAATGTGGTAGAGGTTAAGCATAGTTTGAGTGGACAATGTGAAATGAATATCAATTACTGAGTAAAGTTCAATCGAAAGTGTTAAGGAAATTCTCCAAGCACTTCAGAATCGACGTGCACTATACGTTTACAAATATAATTGACTACCAGAAAGGGTCATTTTTCATTGCTGTTAATTTTAAAGCCAATTAATGTTTTCATTTGTAAATTTTTGAAAAGTTATGTTAATAAATTTTGTTTTTTCATTTCATGACGGACGTTGATTAAACTACGTTGATATAGGCCGCTCTAAGACGGTATGGCTTTCTTAGTTTCACTTCCTACAAAAAGTTTACAAATACTTTCAAAATTAAAAAGACTTTGAACTGTTACATAAGTGGGTCGATAGGCATTGTTTAGGAAGGTGGTGGCTGGAAAATTACAAGCACAGCTTTGGACCTTCATTTTGCACTGAAATTCTAAGTGAGCAGTGCAATATACACATTGACATTGATGAATTTTACTTATACAATGACACGAATATTTACTTTTAAAGTATTATATTGTTTTAATTATTGTAAATGTGAAGACTAAGTGGGTGTTTTTTTTTCTGGTTTCCTTTTCTTGTCATTTAATTTTTATCACGATCTGGCAGTTTGAGTAATTTATGCGACCTACACAAATGTCCTTTCTTTGGTATTGTTCGTCGAATCATTGAGCTCCTTAAGTTCTGAGTTGAGCTGCATTATTACTGACAAATGCGTGCACTGATTGGACAGGTCCACTCAATCTGTGTGGTTCTTTCCTTAAAAGACCACTTCAGACACCAATCCACATGGTGTTCACATAATCTGAACAAGATTATGTCTGGACTTTAAAAGAGACTGTGACCTCTGAGTTTGTTTCGGCTTTTCTTCTCAGAGTAGTCAGATAGGAAACGCCGACCTCATCTAGCTTTAAAAAATATGAGTGACGTGTAAAAGTGTTTGTACAAACCCACTTGCAAAAATAAAGTCATTTATCATTTATAATACTGCATCTACCAAAGGATTCTATCGTATGGAATAAGTATCTACGCATCAATATGTATACTGGTTTCACTGAAAATAAAAACGCTGCAACCAGGGGTCAAATATCTGCCAGGGTCGTGTGTTTGTTCAAATGACTCACTACAGCACTGGCACAAGCAACTGAAGGAACACGGGTGGGTTTTAGTCAGTAAAAATCACACGTTTTCCCGCTCTGTCCAGAGCGGGAGAAGTCATCTGATGATTTTTCAACCAAGAAAAAGGCATTATAGCAATAAAAACATAAATAGGTACAGCAGTTATAATCCATCAACGAATCCTGGTGTTTGTCGCTGATTCCTATGGTAAAAGCAGAGAGGTATACTATATAACATGTACCATGCTCATGTGTTAGTTATTTTCTTTCTTTCTTTTCTTTGTATATAGAAAAATTTAATAAAACAGTATTCCTACTTATTGAAGTTCGTAAGCTGTTTAGTTGAATAGTTTTCTAGTGCAACTGATTTATATAACTAGACTACGATACATACATACATTATCGTGACACGAGGTTAGTTTTTCAAGCTAGAATAGCAGGTTGGTGCTGGTAAGCTAGCAAGCTAGTGTATTTTGCTTCTTGAATATCATATGGAACTTTTCAAACTTTTAGGCTAGTAAGCCACTGTGAAAGTTTAGTGATGGGATGGATTTATTTTTAAACTAGTAGCGTAGCCAAGCACTGATCTTACTATCCTGGCTTGTGCACTATATATCGCTTCTGTGGCCGATGAAGCAAGAATCTTTGATTGTTGATATTTCTTTCGGGGTTCTGTGATGTTGATGGGCAATGGTATTATATTTTCTGGTAGGGTGTTTGTTGGGTCACTACTACTTCCCAGCTAAAGCACTATGTAGTGGTGAAGTGCGGGACTGCCTTATGTAGTTGTGATGTTCAAAATGGGCTGATTCTCAGCTTTATTTGACTTTATAAATGACTTTTTTGATTTGATTAATGAACTAGCTTTTGCCAGCGGTTCCGCCTGCGTGGAGGTTGAAAATATCCCGCGCGAACGTACTACCGGGATAAAAAGTACTTTATGTATTTTTATTTTTTTTTATTTTATCCTTTATTTCAGGCAACTAAAGGCCCATAAAACACAATACACATATAAATATAAAACAATAATAAACTAATACATATTTTAAACAATATACTTAAAAACTACTGCACACGAAGTGACGGCGTCGTGTTACGCTGCGAGGTGTCGCGTAGCCGGCCTCGGAATCGCCGATACAGCACACCTTTCGGCCAAAACTCTTCCTTGAGAAAGGTCACCAAATGTTGGGTTGGAACGCGCACCACAAACGAATTAAAGTTGGTATTATGGCGCGCCTCCAACTTCTCCACCCTCAAGGTCCAGCTGGTCTTCACCCGTATGTACTCGACGATGTCCTCAGTCTTCGTAGAGTGGTGTAAACGGGACACGTACAGCTGCGTCGACGGTACTGCAGGACGTAGCAGCATGTTGGGTCCTGCCAGCGCTGTCCCGCACTGGTTGCGATAAGTAGGCTTCTTTTTCTTTCTCTCCACCTTGATGAAGCCGTCCTCATCGCACGTGTGCTTCGATGGTCCCTGCTGTTTTTGGTCCACCATAGCGCCTTTCGTCGCTCTCAATACCGAGCGACTCTGCTTACCCTTCTTGGATCTTTCTGCTTGTCGTTTTGTTTCCGACGTAGCAGGTTTCGTCTTGGCGACTATTGTAGAATAGGCACATTTGGGAGTCGATGTACCTATTACACGCGTTGCTTCCCCGGCAGGTGCGACGCGATCAGCCGAACACGATGCAACGTCTGCATTCTTGATAGCCGGCGACGTCGATTCACTCGCCGACTGAAAACTGCAGACAGAAGCATTTTGTGCTCCGCGACGTGTGTTCACGTTGGAGCCTTCCGGTGACCCACTTTTCGGAATAGCGTTGCGCAACAACGCTACTTCGGCTCGTAAATCACCAATGATGACATCCGATGACTCCAACTTGGATTTCATTTCGGCCAGGCTCACCTTCAGAGACGAGATGTCCTTCAGCAGCCTGGTGACGTCAACGTGATCGAAATTGACTGGAGGCAGCTTGTGCAAGTCCTTCACTACAAAATCTGGCACGTCATCCGGATCGGTCCTCTTCAGCAGGTCGATGATGTCCTGCAGACTCTTCTCGCCACCATCCCTCCGTCGAGATGGCATCTGTCCGACTTGGTCGAGTGTTTGAAACAGCAGCAACTTGGCACTGCGTACCTCTTCCTCTTTAAATGAAGACTTGCAGATTTGCAAGATGCTGACCTCGTCCATGTAGTCGATGGCATGTTTGACGAATGCCAAAAGCTCGTTGACAATGACTTGATTTGTAGCCATTGCGAACAAATCGGGCAGCTATTACCGCTGCACAAAACGCGAATAAAATATTCTTGCTGAAGTGCGCAAACGCGTCCGTTTCCGACCGCGCATCGCACACGACTCGTATTAATCCAAGTTATAATCTAACTGTGTTCAGTTAATATATTATTCTGTTATTCTTACAGAAATAAAATAAATTCACACTGTGTTCCAAATTTCATCCAAATCCGTTCTGTAGTTTTTGCGTGAAAAAGGAACAAACATCCATACATCCATACATACAAACTTTCGCGTTTATAATATTAGTAGGATAGGATATGTTCCGTGAACTTAAATATTAATGTATAGGTACCCTATTTTTGGGAACTGGAATGATGAAATTGCAGTTTTCAGTACTGATACTTATTCAAGCAAACTTAATATTGCACGTTGATTGATACGACTTATAGTTGAGGTGACTTTTAAGACGTTGATGGCCTCAAGAGCAAAGTCAACTAAATATGCTTGTGCCTAATCTTTTCTTTTTTGCTCCCACGACGTACATACAGCGACACTATGTAGGGAACCTTCAAACATTATACTGCTTTAACATTTAATATAATACTTTCAAAAAGAGAATAGCCTGACAGGGTTTCGAATCAACACATAGTTCAATTTTGATCAACTAGCCAGCGAGGTATATTGCGCTTGCGATGAATTTTTAATATACTGTTGTTCTTTCTAGTTGATCATTTGATCTCTGTCTAATTGATGGTGGCTTTAATTTGAAGAAATGCATGCATTTTACTAACTGGAGTAGAAAACTCGACAACGATTCTCCTCAAGTAATAAATTAAAGTTATTTCTAATGCCAACAAAATGCAAATGATTGTGATATAAGGTATATTGCAAAAAAACTAACTAGTAAGTAAAGGATTATTAACTTTATATCAATAAACAAATCAACTCAGCGTATCGCAGTCCACAGCTGAAATAGTTGGAAGCAGCCTGGGGGGGCCTATCTCTTCCTGACTGCGCCACAACACCCTGTCCTCCACCTTCCGCATCCAGTCTGTTCCAGCCAAGTTCTTAAGGTCCACGTCGGTCCACGGTCTCCACTCCAGGTCTCGTCTGCTCCACCAGCCTTCAGTTCTTCGCCAGACATAGCCAGTCTACTGCCACTTTTGCTTGCTTACTCTGCAAGCTTTTTTATTTTTTTGTGGGGTTGAAATCGTTAAAATGACGTCTCCCGCTCTGGGTGGATCGGAATGGCGTGTCAGACTGTTACTGACTAAAACGCACCCGTGTTCCTTCAATTGCCCATACGCCCTGGCATATGGCCCGTGGCTTTGGCCACTGTATCTCTTTCGAACAAATATTGTGACCCTGGCAGCACTCTGCAAACTAGACATAGCTTTCAGTGTAAGCAAGCTGAAGTTGTTATGCAAAGAACTGGAGTTACTTGTAATAAATTAATACTTCATTCCTGGATAGCTCAAGTTTATTTACTGACTAGTCATATTTTGTGATTTTTATTTGATATTCCTATTGCAAGATAAAGTAGGAAAGAAGACCTTACATTGAAATATTTTGAGTATTGTCAGAATGAAAATGTCGTTACTGGATATTCCAATTTAATCTGCTTCAAGCAATCTTAAAATTCTGGAATAAAAAATAAAAAAAAAATGTTATGCAACGAAGGGTGATTTGAACTTAAGGTCTTTTGCCGAGGTACTTTGTAGCTGAGACTTTGTATACTCTGTCCCTTTACCTCGAATACCAAGGAAAGTGGTAAAATCGACTTAACCTAGTTTAGGTTTCCGATTATTAACCATAAGGTTTATGGCGGCCAATCTGTTTTAATCATGGTAAGATATCATCATAATCAGCCTATAAACTTCTCACTGCTGGGACACAGGTCTGATCTTAGTGAGAGCGAGTCATAAAACCACCATTTTTAGATTCGTCATGTCTGTCTGTCCGTCTGTCTGTCTGTCTGTATGTCTGTCCGAGTATGTCACAGCCACTTTTTTACGAAACTATAAGAGCTATGCTGTTGAAACTTGGTAAGTAGATGTATTCTGTGAACCGCATTCAGATTTACACACAAAAATAGAAAAAAAAAACAAAAAATTTTTGGGTTACCCATGCTTAGAACTGAAACTCAAAAATTTTTTTTTTTTCGTCAAACCCATACGTGTGGAGTATCTATGGATAGGTCTTCAAAAATGATATTGAGGTTTCTAATATCATTTTTTTCTAAACTGAATAGTTTGCGCGAGAGACACTTCCAAAGTGGTAAAATGTATCCCCCCCCGCGTAACTTCTAAAATAACGGAATGATAAAAAAATATATGATGTACATTACCATGTAAACTTCCACCGAAAATTGGTTTGAACGAGATCTAGTAAGTAGTTTTTTTTAATACTTACGTCATAAATCGTAAACCACAATTTACCTTTCATTCAGTCAACTCAAATAAAAAATTAAAAAATATAATAATAATTTCATAAACATAAATCTTATGCATAAACCGTGAATACCTGCAGGTTTGTACGGAACCCTCGGTGCGCGAGTCCGACTCGTACTTGGCCGGCTTTTGGATCTAGTTTCGGTTCGTAAGGTATGATAAATAAAAAAAGGTATTTGCAGTGATAAATTCTATTATTAATTTATTTGCACGTTTTCTCTTGTTTGTCGAAATCATTTACGCAGGTAGTAAGCGGCATAGGGTGAGGCGTAGGGGTAGGCGGAGTATGCGGCGAGTGGTGCGGTGTACGCGGAGTAGGCGAGCGGCGCGGTGTAGGCGGCCGCCACCGGCGCGGTGTACGCCGCCGCTACCGGCGCCGTGTACGCGGCAGAGTACAGTAAGGCGGGATCGGGCTTGGGCTCAGCCATTGCTGCCACCAGCATGCACACGAATACGATCTGCAAAAGAAAAACCACCTTTGAGTTATCATTTTCTATTCCTCTGTGCTTTTTTCAAACCAGTTGACGTCGGATTCAAGTCTCTTTCCAGATCAAAGCAACCACTATTGATCTATTTGACAACCAAGATTGGTGTAAGAAGCACTTTTCATAAGGAAATTTCACTGTTTTTTCACTTTCACAAAAATTTTAATACTGCAATCCAGCGTCAAAAAGAACTTCTGTTCTTAAATATATACGCACCATATATTTGAACATTTTGATTGTTGATTGCACTGAGGTACTGCTGCACTGAATGATACAAAAGATGCGATGCCTACGAATTTTATAGTAACTTGAGAAGGACGAATGCACGCAACGTGAGGTTATTCTAGAACGCGACTGTGCTCTGAATAATCATTAGTTTCCTTCAATCAGACTGACGATTGCTTTTCAATGGAATTTAACTAATGTGACAAATAATTACCTATGCACATAGGTCATCATCAGCAGCCTATAACGTTCCCACTGCAGGGACACAGGCCTCCTCTCGGTGAGAGGGAGTGGGCCATAATCCATCACGTGGGCCCAGTGCGGGTTGGTAGATGTCACATGTCTTCGAAATTTTGGTTCTAAGACATGCCGGTTTCCTCACGATGTTTTTCTTCACCGTTTTGAGAGCAGTGGTGATGAAATAATTTACACAAGGTAAAGCGCCTGCTTGGGTTGGAACTCACGACCTACTACTCGTTAGTCGCGGTCGTTACCACTCGGCCACCACTGCTTTGCACATAGGTACGTAGTTTTAATTAATGAGTCTTAATGATTTTATTAATAAAAAATATATACACTTTTATCGAAGTTACTGATTCAGCCATTTCTTTGTATAAACGGCAGCTGAACACTGGTAAAAAGATAAAGCGCAGTGGATTTTGATTGTAAAAATCTTGATTTAAGTAATTGCTTCATGCTATCTTATATAATTTTATAATTTGTAATGAACAAAAAAAATATATTCTTACATTAACCACGCCTTCTTCCCAGACAGAAATTACGGAACACTACCTGCCATGATCCTTACGTACTCTCAAATCATAACAAAATGCGGTAAAACTTATGACATGTTGCTTAAATGTTACTTCATTAATTATTCACGTCTGTCTTTATACAATATTCAAGTATTTTGTAGTCACCAAAATGTGTTGTTGATAAATTCTAGAGAATAATGCGTGTTTAGCGACTGACGCATTTTAAAATCTTAATTTGAATACAGGGTGGCAGGGACATTGGCGCGCAAACTATATCCGTGAATTTAGCACATCATTCTAGATACCTACCCAGGTTTTCGTCGGTTATAAAAATAATAATAATAATATACTGGTTCATACATTTGCACCGCGCAGCCAATTACATTTTGCTATTAAACAGCAGATTTTTGTTGAAAACCGATGCAAAGTTTCAACGTGAAACGAAATATTTGTTGGTTATCAAATAAACAAGTGTTTTGTTTTGATTTTGTTCAGAATCATGTACTGAATTCCCATGGATTCAGTACATGATGTGATGTGATTCTAAAATATATTTAAAGCACAAAAAAAAAAATCGATACAACAATGTTTGCATCGTTATTTATTAATATAACTTCTCAAATTTGAATCGTCGAATTATTTACACAAATCAGATAACTTGAGATAGATTGAAGATCAAAATTTCACTGGACTCGTTTTAACACACAAGTTATGTTATATTTAGGTAATCAACTTATCTTCTTTATTGTGTTTTATATATATTTTAAAATGTTAATTGTTCTCACAAATAAATTTCAGGATTATCTACATACCTTGTCACCCATTTAGATCTAAATTCAGCAACCCTGAATATTCTAAATTCTGTACTTGGCTTCCATTTTCACGTTTATGTTTTTGAAAGGATAGTAATAAACATTGTTTAATGAAAGTTTTCTCACACTGATGGTGCCTACTACGTTGTAAGCACAACATATCTCAATCTTCAAAAAAAAAAAAAAAAAACTAGCGAAGTCAAATCTTGAGCTTCAAATTATTTTAAGTAATGGTAGGTACCACTGTCAGGGGAAGACACGGCGCGGCATACGTCGGCAGAGTTTGCCGCTTGAGAGAACCCCGCCGTGCCCTCATCTCAGGTGTAGGCCGTGACCTGTCGAGTCGATGGTCGGCAACAAGGAGTCCTGGGACGTGGTGCTATCCTTCTGCAAAACAGTCGTGTCGCAGAAGGAGGTTGCGGAAGGAGAACGGAAGATCTCTTCTGCTCACCCAGCTCGCAGCAGGTGCACAGGGCGTCGGCAGAGATAACACCCTCTTCTAGCCCCCCTAAATGACTCCAAGGGTGACAAATCTGGCGCCTTTCGTAGCCCCCTATTTTTTAGGATCCGGGATGGCGGCGCGAAGTGTTTGTGCACGCGCCTCTCTGTGATGTACGGTGGAGAGTTTAACACCTCACTCACCTCTAACGTGATGAGGCCCGCAGAGGCGGGCTAGCACCAGTCGGGGATCGCGGGAGACGCATTAGTTCCCGTGGTCCCCAACGTAGGTGTGGGACGGAACACATTCTTCGTATTGTCTATTAATACATATACCTAGTTCTGCGTCTTGGTGTTGGTGCCGGTAGTGTTCATGTTGTAAAACCATTGCTATATATATTTCGTTGCAAAGCAACGTAAATAACGCAATGAATGTTGTTGAACTGCCAAAATGAGAACTTCATTGATAATGCCCATTTCTGCTATTAGTGTGTTTGTGGCTCGAGTTCAAATTGATAAAATAAAAAAACTCTTTCAGTTAAATTTAATTTCAAATCTAAAGTAGGAAACTTTTGTTGAGCAGCAAAAGTTATTCAATTCAAATTGAACCGTATTAACCTGTTAAAGCAAAGCTGTCTGAGTCCAAATTTTATTAACAAGGAAAATATTCTATGCAACAGGGTCAGTGTGCGACTAGTAGGTATTGATTTGCTTGTCTTGGTCATTATAAGCTAGTCTTGATGGGTAGGCATTGACACACCATTGTTGATGTAATGTCTATGTTGCACACGGATCTATGAAAGTAGAACAAAGCCGTTTAAGATTAAAAGTAATCCTTTTCTTAAATATAGAATTTTTTGAACTATAGGTTTGTTCATTCATTGTCATAAATATCCTGGACTGCATGTTTTAATAAATTTTACATTTAGTAGTAGTTGTAGTCGTATTTAATTTTTGTATGACCGGAAATAACCCAAAAGGGTCTACAATGGTCATATTTTTGTAAAACCATCCACATTTTATGTTTGGATTATGGAATAAAAATAAATATTGAGTAGACTGACGCCACGTTATAGCTAGTGGTCATTAGTTGGATCACCGTCCATTTATGATGAGAATCGTATTTATTTATGTGAGGGTATCTTAGCGATGGTAATTTAAAGTACAGTATCATATCATATACCCAGAGATCAATTAAAAACAATTTAGAGAAAATCATCTTATCGTTTATTCTTTTGTGTTTTTTTATATCGTGCCGATGACTTATTTACGCAGGTAGTAAGCAGCGTACGGCGACGCGTAGGGGTAGGCGGAGTATGCAGCGAGTGGTGCGGTGTACGCGGAGTAGGCGAGCGGCGCGGTGTAGGCGGCCGCTACCGGCGCGGTGTACGCCGCTGCCACGGGCGCCGTATACGCAGCAGAGTACAGTAGGGCGGGGTTGGGCTTAGGTTCGGCTACGGCAACCGCCATCATGCAAGCGAGGACCAACTGGAAAATATTAAACACAATTAGTTTCAGAGTACACGGCCGAGTAGGTACAGTGCGCCGAGCTTGAGTTTAGCCTCGGCCACCACTCCCATGAAAGTGAAAACCAACTGAAAAAAAAACTATCATGCCTCTTTTCATACTCCTTGAATAGTGTACTATAAATTAGTTACTCAAATATTCTAAGTAGATAAGCCCTTTTTTATTTGAAAAGGAGAGAAGAAAATATACTTACAAGTTTAAACATTTTGTATGGTATTGTCAAGGAGCTGCTGTGAACTGAATGATACCAGACAACCCGCAGTACCAATTTTATAGTGAATGAAGAAGGACAGTGGACGCAATGTGAGCAAAGCCCCGTTCTCGAAGAACCGCCATGTATCGAATACCGATGAGTTGGCCTCAACCGCATGTGTTAATGAAGAGTAAAACCATCCAATGCTTTCCGTTTCGGTGGAAATATGAATTAATTCACTATACATTACAACTTGAGGCTAAGTAATAACAGCCGCCCGGGTTTATCGTTCAGATAAAGCTACGCTTGCCGCTGTTGGTCCGCGGATGGGTGACCATCTTTACATACCAAGACCCTTCCGTGCCTCGAAAAGTACGTTAAGCCGTTGGTCCTAGCTGTCTTTTTTAGATCTTAGACAGCCGTTACTGGTCGTCAGAAGCCCGAAAGTCTGACAATCAGTCTTACTAAGGAGTATCGTATTACCCAGTAACTGGGTTGTGGAGGACAGATAAATAAATAAATAAATAATAAATAAATATCTTAGGACAACCAACACACCGTTATCTGATCCCAAACTAGGCAGAGCCTGTACTATGGCAACCAGACAACTGATAAATATACTTATATATTTCTAAATACATACATATTATAGATAAATCTCATCACACAAAGATTTGTCCTGGGTGGGAATCGAACCCACGACCTCAGTCTTTGCAGTCAGGGTCACTAACCACTAGACTAACAGGCCAGTCGCTCCATGTAAAATACTGGTCCTCAGCTACATCCAGTTAGACTGGAAGCCGACCCCAACATAGTTAGGAAAAGGCTATACAAATTATGATCTGTTAATGTGTTGAGATCTGGTTCATTTTGGGTTTAGTAGTAAGATAATTTACTGCTAAGGCTGTTAGCGGCGAGTGAGAAGTTGCGGGTTCGAACTCGACCTGATGAAATCCATTTGGAAACCGGAAGGCTGGTAATGTGCATCCTAAATAATTTTGTGTGAAATAATTTTCATTGGCTTAGAAAGTATGAAGAAAGAAAATAATATCGTGGTTTACTCTCTCATTCTCCTTTATTTTACTTGTAGATACATTTGTACCTACATTAACAACCTAAGACTTAATTTTGTTTTCGAATTGAAGAAATTACTGAATTAACATAAAATCACGCCTGTATTCCTGTGTGAAGGATTGGGCAAGGGAGCACTTATAGTACACCCTTATTTAATCAATCAATCAATCAAATCATTTATTTGCAACGAATGTAGGTAAATGATTTGATTGATTGATCTCGCCAGTTATATTTGTTTTGGCGTTGGCGAACCTATTGCCATCCAATGAGCACAAATCCATGCTCTGGGCTGCTGCTGAGATACTTCATATGGAAAAACCCAGTAGGTAATCGAACCTTGGAAGTCAACAGTTGCGCTTCATGGCATTCTAATAAACTTAAAAAAGCTTGTAATAAATTAGTAACTCGAAACAAAAATCTTATTGTAAGTTTTCAAAACTAGAACAAAACAATGAAGATATCTTTAAACCTCATACTTCCGATTGGTGGTTCAAATTCATTTCCTCCAATGAAATTGAAAGTAAAACACAACTCACTGAGGTTTTGATTGAAGGAAACTTATCATTATTCTGTGCACAGTGCGGTGGCGAGCTCCATTAACCTCACGTGGAGCACAAGCACGCGGCCTTCTTAAATTACTATAAAATTCCAAGCAGTCGAATCTTTCGTATCATTCAGTACAGCACTAGCTCAGTGAAAACAATTCAAGATGTTCAAATATATGGTAAGTATTTTATTCCAAAAATAAAGGGTATGGCTGCCAGATTTAATGCATCAACGGAAGCATACAAAAAGAAGGTACAAAATTAAATTAAAAAAAAATGTTTTCTTTTGCAGATCGTATTCGTGTGCATGCTGGTGGCAGCGATGGCTGAGCCCAAGCCCAATCCCGCCCTACTGTACTCTGCCGCGTATACGGCGCCGGTGGCAGCGGCGTACACCGCGCCGGTAGCGGCCGCCTACACCGCGCCGCTCGCCTACTCCGCATACACTGCACCACTCGCCGCATACTCTGCCTACCCCTACGCCTCACCCTACGCCGCTTACTACCTGAAAAAGTAATTTAATATAACAAAGGACGTCTGTAATCGAATAAAGTAAAATAATTAGCATAATATACTACGTATTTTATTTCCATACAACATTAACCCTTATTTCGAATTTGTCCGGTAGGATGGACAAGTACTTTTGATAAATCTGTTGCTGTACGATAGTCTAACATGTCACAGAAACCCAATTTTTATCATAAAGTAAAATTAGCGTTTTAAGAACTCCGTCGAAATAAGGGTTAATAGTAAATATCATCAAGCTGTGAAGAATGTACTGCATTGTTTTTATTTGGATTCTGCCCTAAAGCAGTGGTTAACCACAAGTAAATAAAGGTATCGGAGAATCAAATAAAGATGCGGATAATCTGCATAGAATTCTTTACAGCACCTTAAATAAGTCTGCGCCTTATCAAGATACTGAGATCAAAAATAAGCAGTGCCAATTGAATACTATCCAGCATAAGACCCGAAAAGGTCTTGGTTACTCACCTTTGTAGTCACCTGAGAAGGCAAAGAATCAGTATTAATTGATGTCGTCATAGACTTAAGCCAGCGATACCCAGTAGACTGTGGTTAGAGAAGGTGGTATTCACAGATGTATGACTGTCTCTGAATACTGTTTTCTGTATTGGGTACTCTATATTGACCTTTACTCGTTTCTTTCCATGATGATAGTCACAGTTTTTTGCTTTCATAATTTTTTCACAAATGAAGCCACGATCTAAAACTGAATGAATGTAACAGATATCTTATATTTGTAGTATCTATACTTGATTGAAATCTTAAATTCATTTATTCATTCACTGACAGACGTTGCACAGCCTAAGCCGCTACGTCTAAAAGGCATGAAATGCGCAAGAGTTACTTTTATAACGCAAGTAATCACTAAAAATATAAGTACAATCAAATTCTGTTTAACTCTCGTCAAAAGAACTACTACTTACATTCAGCACAATTGGCGTAAGAGTATTTTTTTTTTCCTTCTGTGTTACGTCAGTTAGGTACGTTTTGGAGATTATTTTCACGCACGCAATAAATATTGGTAAAACTATTGCTTACTATGAGTATGTCAAGTGTAAGCTGTGTCTTAAGCATACGGGAGAAAGATTATTTTTTTTCATTTCAAACTAGTTTTCAAACCTAAAGTCAGTTTCTTTTTAATTAAGAATAAAATAAGGGTGTTTTGGTATTATTTTAACACCAACCACTCAACTGTCAATGAAACATCATCACTATAGGTAAACAATAAGCAAAATTATATAACTTTAATCAAACTCCTCAAATGAGTTTTAAAACAATAGCAGTACGTTACCATGTTTGTCAGAAAACAGCTCAGCTCAGCTTTTAATAACAGCTCATAGCTCAACCAAATGTTAAGCTACGCTTGCCGCGGCCGGTTTGCGGATGGGTAGTTTTGGAATGGGCAACTATTTTCAACATTCCGAATAACTGATCGAGTTTTTGACAGTTCAAAAGTGCCTGTAAATGGTTTAATTAAAGTAAATGCTTTGAGTTTGAAGTTAAGGTGACTATCCATTCCATATCGAGACACCTTCGTGCCTTGAAAAGCACGTAATGCCGTTCGTCCCTAGAGTTACCCGGAGATCTTTGAAAGTCGTTACAGGCAGTCAAAAGGTCAAAACTCTGACAACCTGCCTTACCAAGGGGTATCTTGTTACCCAGAACTGGGTTATGGATGTAAGTTATGCCGTCACTCCATATAAAATACTTTATTAGCTGCATTTGTTTAGACTGGAAGCTGACCCGAACATTGTTGGGAAAAGTCTAGGTAGATAGATTGAGTTATAGTAGATGCAGCTTGTACTATGTAGTGTGTGTGTGTATCTATGTGTGTACATAGATTATCCCACTATCGTCACTTATTGGCTTCTTGAGTGATGAACAAGCGAAGAAGAAGTTTTGCTGCCTAAAATTCCTGTGCTTCAGGAGAAAGAAAACAATTCAAGAATATGAGTGTTCATATTAGGTGTGTGATCCATACTAATATTATAAATGGGAAAGTGTGTGTTTCTGTTTGTCCGTCTTTCAAGGAAAAACGGAGCGACGAATAGACGTGTTTTTTATAAGTGGAGATAGTTGAAAGGATGGAGAGTGACATAGGCTACTTTTTTTCTTTCTTTTTTAGGTGACTGGGGTGAACTTAGAAAAGCCGTGCTTTTCCAATGGACAATTGTATGTAGCAATTGTGTTCCGAGTTCTCTTCTGTGTTCTAAATCAGGAAAGGGGAAACATGTTACCCCGAATTTAACGCGAGCGAAGCCGCGGGCAAAAGCTAGTATCTTATAATTTGGGGGGGTTTTCCATAATCATCACGCTTGGCAAGCGGGCTGGAGATCGCAGTATAGTGGTAAGAGAACACTGCTTCCCATTTTCTAGTTACTCCTTTAGTCTTACGACCCCCACAGGAAGAAATAGGATGGTGCTATTTTTAGTTTCGGCACCACACGGTACAGCGTAAATACTATTTAAAATAATAAAGAAACATCCAGTCATAAAATTTAAAATAATCTATCACCGCCTATTACCGATGAACAAATTCTGTTTTCATATTGTGTTACATAACTCACGCATGTTTCCCCAATGGGGGTAGGCAGAAACTACACAACGCCACCTGCTACGATCCGCCTTTTGTTTTATTTCTATTCAAACATCATCACGCACGGTGGTTACCAGTTACGCACCTGACCTTTCTGAGGAACATCACCTATAAGGTCACTTTATTATGTTCGCATTCTCTATTTTTTAAAATAACTTTTGAAGTTATCCATTTACACTAAATGTATTCAACTATAATATGATAAATCTTTACAAAGCACAAAAAAAAACCTTAAGTTGATTGTTGGTATTTCTGTAAAAGTAATGTCAAGAAATAGTGATCTGAATACTGGCATACTTTTAATATTACAAAAATGTTTCATTATCATCACTGGAATATCATAATCAGCCTACAATGTTCCCACTGCTGGGCCACGTGCCTCCTCTTTAAGGCCCTCTTGTAGTTGAAGACGTTTCGGCGAACACTGGCCGGTCGCTGCGAGCGCTTGAGTTGCTAGATTTTGTGTATAATTGTTTCGTGGAGACAAAATGATAAGGAAATTATAAAATATTTTCTCAGCATGCCCTAAAAACCAATAAAACCTATCTTTTGGTATAAGTTTTACATGGTTTAATGATGGAATCTCTTCAAGGTACCCGTTTTAAATGGCGATTTAGTGTCATCTTTATGATTATTTTTTTATCGAGCCAACTGTTTTAATTCACGTTTCTATCTTTACACAGCGCTTAATAGTATGTTTAATTTTCCTAAATATTTTTTTTTACGGAAACTAGCCATTTTGCTAGATTTACAGAGGTTTAAAAAAGCTAAAAAGTACTGCAACCTCGCCTTAATGAGAGGGAGTGGACCATTATCCGCCATGCGGGTCCAGTGCGGGTTACTGGATGTCACATACCTTAGATTTTTTTTATTTAAGGTCATGACAGTTTCCTCATGACGTTTTCCTTCACCGTTTCGAGAGCAATGGTGATGAAAATTAACATAGAGTAAATACAAAGTAAGCTGCCTACTTAGGTTCGAAATCATCTGCTAGGATCGCAGATTCGTTTGAAAGAGTAACCCCGCTCTGGGGTGGGTTTTCGTCAGTAAAAGTCTGACACGTTTTCCCACTCCGCTCAGAGCGGAAAAAGGCAGTTGATGATTTTCCATCCAAAAGTTCGAAATCACGACCTAAAAACTCGTAACTTTAGGCCGGAACCACTGGGCCACCAGTGCTCTTGTATATGGAATAGAAAAAGTAAATATATTTAACCTAAACACGCAATTATTTAACTCTATTTCCATCACTAAGCTAATTAGAAGGGGCAGTCGTTGATCCATTCATTGAAATGTACCTACTGTTAGTTGAAGTAAACTCATTGTTATTCGTTGCGCGGTATCAAGCTCGATGGACCTCACGTTTTGTGCGTTCGGCCTTCTGATATATTACTATAAAGTCGGCGGGTGTCGCATCTTTCTTATCATTCAGAGTAGCAGTACCTCAGTGAAAACAATCAAGATGTTCAAATATATGGTGAGTTCTTTAAAATAAAGTACTCAATTATCTCCACAGGTTAATATCGTTGTTTTCAGATAAAATTAGTGAAAAAAACTAAATTACATTCATATTAAAATATAATGTTTATATAAGTGGTTGAAAGTGCTTTACATAAAATCAGTACTAGGGTTAATTGTATTTCTGCACGTGGAAGATCATTTACGAATGCCTTATATTAATTTTGTCCTTTTCTTTGCAGATCGTATTCGTGTGCATGCTGGTAGCAGCGATGGCTGACCCCAAGCCCAACCCCGCTCTACTGTACTCTGCCGCGTACACGGCGCCCGTGGCAGCTGCGTACACCGCGCCGGTGGCGGCCGCCTACACCGCGCCGCTCGCCTACTCCGCGTACACAGCACCACTCGCCGCATACTCCGCCTACCCCTACGCCTCACCCTATGCCGCTTACTACCTGAAGAAATGAATAAATAAGTCGATCTTCACGAGATAATAACACAAACGAATAAATGATAATAGTTATATACCTCAATATTGTTTTTAATTTATCTATATACCTAAATATGAAACCCATTTTTATACCAAATATTTAAACCCCGTTTAATAAATAAATAGTTTATAGCTCCACTATCGTATTAGGTCTAGGATCTATAAAAATAGTAGTACGAAGTAAGCATATTGTTTGAGTAATACTTGCCACTAAATGGATGACTAGACCGAATTAATATTATAATAACAAAATAACCATCTTAATTGGTTTGATCAGGCTTCTTGTAAAATGTAGAATCAAGTAAAAATCAAGCATTTTGTAATACTTACTAATTTCTAGTGTAGCATTGACATAAGACAACGTAAAATGGGAACAATGTATCAATGAACAGGTTTTTATTTATGTGCATATATTTATGGTATATGCTGCGGTCCCAAGGTCCGCTTTTTTAACCGACTTCAAAAAGGAGGAGGTTATCAATTCGGATGTTTATATGTTTTTTTTTTTTTTTTTTTATGTATGTTCGGCCATAACTCCGTCATATATAGACAGATTTGCAAAATTCTTTTTTTGTTCGAAAGGGGTTTATTCCGAAATGGTCCCATATAAATTTCATATAGATCTGATGATGAGTTCGGGAGACAGACACCGGAACTCTTTAAAAAATGACAGGAAATCAACCGCGATTTCTGCTATCGCATAAATATGCATTGTTTGTTTGGAATTAGTGCAGGGTGAATACCACAACTAAAAATTTAAAAATAAAAACTTTTTTGCAAAAAAAAAACAACCGACTTCCTTAAAAACACTACAAAGTGAAAAATAACTTTAATTTCGGAAGTCGGTGGCAAAAAAACCATAAATACAGATCCTAAGACACCGACTACCGAAATTAAAGTTATTTTTCACTTTGTAGTGTTTTTAAGGAAGTCGGTTGTTTTTTTTTTGCAAAAAAGTTTTTATAACATGCGAGATAGCTCCAGGCCCGCTGACAGGCTGTGGACATCGTTGCATCTGATGTGGCCTGTCGGGAGTTGGTAAGATCAAAGGCGCAGCGTGGTGCGACGCGGCGCGGGGACACCTGTCGCGTTCTGTACGTAGGCATTTTTTTTTTGGTTTTGTTTATCAAATATTGACCACTTAATAAAACCATATCGGGGCACATGCAGCCGATAGTATGATTAAGTCATCGAAAGCCGTAATTACACTTGAAAGACACAATAGAAAGACAATTGCTTATGTCGAACTGAGTAACTTAAGACATTCAAAAGGTTAAATGTGGAACATAATTTTACAATCAAATAAATAACAAATATAATTATAAAAATAAAAAATAAATTGAATGAACATTATAAGATAGTTTACAACAGAAATATCAACAATTAACTGCTTGCATAACTCATATTCAAACCAAAAATACATAAGAAATATTGTATCACCTTTTAAGCCCTTCATAGCATGTGACAACATGGGCGTTCAATAAATGATACCACCCCAGAATTTAGACCACAAATAATAAGGTCCGGGCTCCTTTCAGACTAGAAATATTTAATATCGTGTTAAATATTAGATATAGCTTCTTTCCAATTGGACTTGCCATACCGCTATTAACATTTCTTTCACAGTATTATACTTACTTACATCCCTAATTTTATTTAAATCCGAAAAAATATTAAAATAAAAAAAGTAATGCACCCATTACTTTTTTTATGGTTTGACCTTGTTCCCTGTACTAGCATAACTGTATTACGATGAAACTAAAGTTTTTCTCGTTCTCTGTATACGCAGAACTTGAATTTTACCCTATATTTTAGCAAACAATTTTACTGACACTTCGCCCGCCCCTTCTTCTGCGTGAATTTTTGGCCCTCAACCGTCCCCGCCGCATTCAATAGCCCGCTCGCGCTATTGCTTCGCTCCGCTTAGCATTTTTTCCGACTTTTTTATATTTGGTCGTCTCCTAAAGGGCGTAGCATTATATTAAATAACCTTCCTCTAGAATTGGGCAAACAAATGCAAAAAGAATTTTTCAAATCCAACAGGAAGTTTTAGAGATTACCCCCTACATACAAACAAACAAACAAATGTTACCTTGTAAAGATAAGAAAAAGCAAAGGAATAAAAATAGGGAAAACATGAAATAGTAAACTAGATTTTTTTTCAACTTTGTGCCTTCTTCTATATTTTAAAGTTAACATATCTCACCTTGAGGGGGAGGCCTATGTCCAGCAGTGGACGTCTTTCGGCTGAAATGATGATGTTGATGGTGATATCTCACCTTTAGAATTATTCATACATATATCAGAATAGGCCTCTTTTTTAATAAGAGTCTACGAAGATGGTCATGCAAGGTCATTTTTAACTGACGAAAAAAAACGGAGGAGGTTATCAATTCGACGCGTATATATATATTTTTTTTTTGTTTGTTTTTTTTTTTGTCTGGCCACGCGTAACTTTTTACATAGTAGTCCGATTGTGATAATTCTTTTTTTAATGGAAAGGGTATACTCCGAGGGTGGTTCCATATAAATTTGGAAAACAAAATCGAACCCTAAGGGTCGGAAAACAGGGGATGATAGATTGTTCACTCATTGATTGTAATGTATAACCACGCATAACTTTGTACAGAGTAGTCCAAGTATTATTGGTACATTAAAGCCACAAAAAATTACAAAATAAAAACTTTTTAACAAAAAATTAAACCGCCGAAAAACTTAAAAGCAAAAAATAATAAACCTTAAAATTTTGAGTCGTCGCTGAAAAAATAATGAACAAAGATCACTCAAAGCGCCGACTCATAATTTTAAGGTTTATTATTTTTTGCTGTTCTGTTTTTTCGGCGGTTTAATTTTTTGTTAAAAAGTTGAAATCTTAAAATTTCTAATTCATCATCATCAACGTCCACTGCTGGACATAGGTCTCTCCAAAGAAATAGGGGAGTTTGCCATAATAGCCACGCTTGTCAGGCGGGTTGGCGATCGCAGTATGGTGGTAAAATGCATAGAAAACGCCGCTGCTCTTTCTCTACTAAGTCGCTTCGTAGCCTGTTACTACACCCACGGGAAGAAATGGGATGGCACTACACGAAAACGTAATTTCCAATTAGGTATCTATATTTCTAAAGGTGCGATATGTGGAAGGTATATGAAAAATATTTAAATGTTTCAATTGTTTACAAACATACCAATACTTTTCATTGAAATCCAGTTGTAAAAGAAAAATTAGAGTAGGGCGCATATACATACATAATATTATATATCACAGGGACATAAATAAGTAATGTACATGTATTATAAATTCTAATGACAGCGTTAAAAGTAATTTTAATTGATATATATTATAATTATTTTAACTCAGCTCTTATAGAAAAGGCATGACTTATTGATTATTGGAAATCGATACTTCCATTTGAATATTAAACGATGCCAATCATTTAATACTAAAATATCTATTCAAAACCTGAAATAATCTTAATAGCAGTGCAGTGCAGTGTGCTGTATATACTTTGCATAATTTTGTGTCCGTCTGGATTGAGGAGTCATGTCTCATATTTTAACGTAGTTCCTACCAACATTTAGAAGTAAATTAGCTAATTTTATAGGCCTGATCCTGGACTTTCCGTTATAAAATTACAGGACGTTTAAGGTGGCTCGTCTATTCAGTTGCCTGAGTTAAGGAGCCACTTTGAGGTGGTTCTTTTCTGAAAAAAGAAATTTAACCGATGGATATTTAAAAAATATGGTACGATATGGTAGTGTTTATGCGTTATTTGTACAAAAAAAAATGGGTTTTGTACAACTAATTTTGAGATATCTACATTGCTTAAATTGGTCAAAAAACATCGTATTCAGAAAGTAATCAGCCAAATAAAAATATTTACAGACTAAGTTTAGAGTTTTAAGCCCCCCTAAACGTCATGCAAGTTCTTATAACTTTTAAGGGTTTTTCAATAAAGTCTAGGACCGGGTCTACAAAACGCCTTAATTACTACAAAATATTGGTAGTATCTAAGTTTGAATATGAGACATAGCTCTTAATGCATACGGACACATTATATTTAGGAATAAACGAAAGTTATAAATTAAAGCACGTATAAGATAATTATATTTTTCTAAATAATTGAATTTTCTTGTGGAACATTGTTTATTTCCTATACAAATTGCCTCCAATAGGGTAAAAGTGGGAGAGACGCCATAATTATGAGGTGAGACGCCATACCTTTGGTAATTCAGTGAGTGAAAAAGAGATATATATATTACTCACTATTTTTAATTACCCATAGACACTTCGTTCGCGACGTAACAGTTCTTACAAAAAAAAAAAAAAAATCACGCGATGAAATAATCTTTTCGACAAACACAAGTGTGTTTGACGAAAAGATTATTTAATCGCGCGAATTTTTCGACGAAAATGTTGAGTTGCTGCGGTTTTGATGAGTGTTAAATGTGAAAAAAGACGCCGTGAGGTAAGATTTGGTTTTATTGTATTATTTTGTTTATTATTTACTTATTTCAATTATATACCTTTCGTATTATATATCTACATGGCATCTCTCCCATAAAATGAGGAGAGATGCCAACTTTTGCAAAAGTGCATGTGTAGGATATTTTCTTTCTTACTAACTACCTATTTTTATTGGTTGAAAACTTTTATGGTTTATTTAACTGGCAACAGCACGTTTATCTAATCTCAGGCCATGACATGCTAAGACAGACCCCAGAGGTCTAATTGTATGCTTTGTGTAACATAAGAAACATGTATTTTATAAAAATAAATAAATAATGAAAAAATAAGAAAAATACGTGAGGAAGCATACAGTGGCCAGAGGGCAGTGGACTGAGGAAAACTTAATTCTGGCCATGGAAAAAGTGAAAAATGGTGAAATATCGGAAAAAGAAGCTCAAAGACTTTATGGAATACCGATTCGCACCTTGACCAGACGTCTCAAGACTGGTGATATCAAAAAAGTCCATAAAAAGTAATAATAATATATATGGCATCTATCCCACACTATATGGCATCTCTCCTACACTTTGTGGGAGAGACGGCCTGCCGTGTATTAAATTTTTTATTTTTCGTTTCTTTTTATGTTAATTCTAAAATGACTTAATTACAATTATAATACTTAATACTGATGTACCTTTCGAATGAAAAATAAATGGTTGCTTTAAAATTATATTTTTTTTTCATAATTTCAACAAAAAGTATGGCGTCTCTCCCACTTATACCCTATTTATACTTCTAATTAAAAACAACTACGTACATAAAATCATCACATTATATTTACCTTAGTTAAATTAAATTGACAGTCATCGACACTCTTCATTGAAGGAAACTAATGATTATTCAGAGCACAGTCGCGTTCTAGAATAACCTCACGTTGCGTGCATTCGTCCTTCTCAAGTTACTATAAAATTCGTAGCTATCGCATCTTTTGTATCATTCAGTACAGCAGTAGCTCAGTGACAACAATCAAAATGTTCAAATATATGGTGCGTATACATTACAGATTAAGTTAAATGTTAAGACCTGGATTGCAGTAATAAGACTTTTGTGAATGTGCAGCAAAAAGTGACGTACCCTACCAATGACTGTGCCTTCTTCTATCATCAGAGCTCAGTTTGTAGTCGCATAGGCCTGGGAGTTTTCACAGTCAGTCAGTGCAGCTTCTACTGCAATCTGACATGAAATTAATGGTGTTTATTATTTTGCAGTTGGTCCTTGCTTGCATGATGGCGGTTGCCGTAGCCGAGCCTAAGCCCGACCCCGCCCTGCTTTACTCTGCCGCGTACACAGCGCCCGTGGCGGCGGCGTACACCGCGCCGGTAGCGGCCGCCTACACCGCGCCGCTCGCCTACTCCGCGTACACCGCACCACTCGCCGCATACTCCGCCTACCCCTACGCCTCACCCTACGCCGCTTACTACCTGCGTAAATGATCTGGATTTGAAGAAAATTTATATCCGAACAAATAAATTACACCTAATTCAATAATTATTTCTTTTGTTTTCTTTTACTTTTACTAAAGTTGAAATCAATGTGTTATGATTATGAAATTATAACTCTTATACGAGGAAACACACGTCACGTCTCAGTTCTTGATAAAATATTTCTTTTTGTCGTGAAACCAATTCTTAATTGTACACCAATTCAATGTTTGATATAACCTGGCAAAGCAAAAGCAAAGACGAGGTTATTACAAAATAATTAATGAAATCGCTTCACATACAGGCTAAATAAACAGCTGTTATTTGCGAATATTGATAGACAGGTATTGATGTAAATTTAGACCTATTGCGTATTGATGTAGATGTTTCTACAGCGAGGCGTGAGACAGGGAGACATTATTTCACCGAGACTATTCACCGCTGCACTGGAGGATGTCTTCAAGGTTCTGGATTGGAAAAGGGCTGTCATCAACATCAATGTCTAGTGCATCTCTCACGTTCGGTTTGCCGATGATATAGTTGTCATGACTGAGACTTTGATGGACCTCAGTATAATGCTCAATGATCTCAGTAGAGCTTCCAAAGGAGTGTGTCCTAAAATGAACATGGACAAGACAAAGATAATGTCAAATGCTCATGGCTTAGCCACTCCAATGAAGACCGGAGGCGCTACGCTCGAAGTTGTGGACGAGTATGTTTACCTTTTTTTTTTTTTTTTTTCGTGTGGAAATCCTCATGGATGTCCTCCACCCTGGGGTGGGTGGAGGGGTCTGTCAGACTTCTACTGACTAAAACCACACGGTGTTCTGCTGCTACCTTTAGCCGGGGTGCTGGAGTGCTTGCGCATTTCGTCACGCTCCCCCGGCTAGGTGTTGGCCCGCATGAGTACATGCGGGCCCCGTCGCCATAACGGCCACAAATGGCCGCAGTTCCATCAGAGACAGGCGCGCGCGGAACACGGCGCGCCGCCGTCACGGGCCTTTCTCTGTTCAGGCAACAAACTCCCCAAGTTTGTTGCCTGCAGGCCTCACCCTAAGGCGGCCGGAGATCATTTCGCACCCTCCGGCGCCCGGTTACCCTTCTGCGGATTGGAAGGGAGGTTGTGTCCTCCCTCTCCCTTTCCGCCGCTTCCTTCGCGACCATCACCTCCTCGCAGAAGGAAGCGACGGCGTCCCACGCGCTCTCACTCCCGAGCATGTACTGAACCATGCTCGGAAGCGAGATTCTATCCACAGCACCAACTTCCATGACGAGGTCATGGCGCTGCACTGCCCAAGCAGGGCATTCCTCAAGGGTGTGCTGCGCCGTGTCGTCAGGGCAGTTGCAATGGTGGCAGTATGTTTACCTAGGACAGACTGTCCAGTTAGGTAGGCCCAACTTCGAGAAAGAGGTCAATCGTCGCATCCGACTCGGCTGGGCAGTGTTCGGGAAGCTTCGTAATATCTTCTCGTCCCACATACCGTAGTGTCTCAAGACGAAAGTCTTTGACCAGTGTGTGTTGCCAGTGATGACCTATGAATCTGAAACGTGGTCGTTCACAATAGACCTCTTTATCGCTCTTTGGGTGACTTTCAACCTTCCAGCTGAAATTCACCCATAGGGCGATGAAAAGGGCTATGCTTGGAGTTGCCCTACGCGATCGAATCAGAAATGAAGATATCCGTAGGACAACCAAGGTAACCGACATAGCCCGAAGGTTTGCTAAACTTAAGTCCATTGGTCGCAGAATAATAATAATAATAATATCTAAGGACAACCAACACAACGTTATCTGATCCCAAACTAGGCAGAGCCTGTACTATGGTAACCAGATAACTGATAAACATACTTATATATTTCTAAATACATACGTGGGACACTCAGAAAGTTTTGCGAAAATAAAAAGAAGTGTTCTATAGGTTAATATTTTTTTATTAAATCTTTTCTAACTACTCTCCCCTAGCCTCTATGCAAATTTTCATTTTCACTTTTTCCAGTCCGCCGCAGACACATGACAGCGCATCTTCCGGCGACAAAAATTGTATCCCTTTGAGCTGATTTTAATTTTTGGGATTAAAAAAAAGTCACATGGTGCTAGGTCAGGGTTGTAAGGAGGGTGACCTAGAAGTTTGACCAGCGTGCTGTTCAAGAAGTCCCTCGTTTTGAGCGCGGTGTACTCGGGCGCGTTGTCGTGGTGGAGCAGTAGCCCGCGGAGCCCTATGTTTGGTCGCTTGTTGCTCACAACAGAGAAAATTTCTGCCAAGCATTTGGTAGTGTGCCATTCGGCGTTGATGCTTCTTTGGTTCCGTAAAGGGATTGCCACCAAGTAGCCATTCAAATTGAAAAAGCTTGCGATCAAAATCTTCCCACCGCAATTTAATTAGCTCGCAAAAAATGTGGAGGGAAATTATGAAATTGGAACGTACCTATTTTTACTTATAAATAATCATTATTTTTATAATACTTTATAACTGGCCAGTCTCTCATACAAAAAAACTTTTTTTTCGCAATACTTTCTGAGTGGCCTGGTAGGCCTCTCCAAGTACCGCCACTTCGAACAATTCTGTCCTTCGCACCCAGCGGATTCCTGCGGCCTTATAATACATACTGTGATCGCCAACCCACCTGCCAAGCGTGGCGATTATGGCAAACCCAAATATCTTTGCTAATTTGCCTTTTAAGCTAAGTCTAGATATGTATGCAAACTATACTCTATCTAAGTGTGTCCACTAAGCTATGTAATATATTACGTTACGCATGGTCCCAACACTCGACGTGAATTTGGAAAATCCACCTTTTTTACCTACAGCCTATATTTGCCAGCGATAGATGGTGTCATTGAGTCGACCGAAACCTTGAGTGATCATTCACAAGCTCAATTAATGTCCATTTTCGACTTTCGACCCCTAAAATGTTTCAAAAATTAATTATTATATTCTTTTCCCGGTTTTTAGGGTTCTGTTGCCAAATGGCAAAAAACGGAACCCTTATAGATTCGTCATGTCTGTCTGTCTGTCCGTGTATGTCACAGCCACTTTTTTCCGAAACTATAAGAGCTATGCTGTTGAAACTTGGTAAGTAGATGTATTCTGTGACCCGCAATAAGATTTTTACACAAAAATAGAAAAAAAAAAACAATAAATTTTGGGGTTCCCCATACATAGAACTGAAATTAAAAAAAAAACATCAAACTCATACGTGTGGGGTATCTATGGATAGGTCTTCAAAAATGATATTGAGGTTTTTAATATAATTTTTTTCTAAACTATTCAGTTCAGTTTGCGCGAGAGACACTTCCAAAGTGGAAAAATGTGTCCCCCCCCCTGTAACTTCTAAAATAAGAGAATGATAAAACTAAAAAAATATATGATGTACATTACCATGCAAACTTCCACTGAAAATTGGTTTGAACGAGATCTAGTAAGTAGTTTTTTTTAAATACGCATAAATCGTAAACCACAATTTACCTTTCATTCAGTCAACTCAAATATAAAAATTCAAAAAATTATAATTTCATAAACATAAACCTTATGCATAACCCGTTAATACCTACAGGTTTGTACGGAACCCTCCGTGCCCGAGTCCGACTCGCACTTGGCCAGTTTTTTATGTTCATATTAATATTTTTTTCAGTCTAAGCTTAATTTTTTATAGTTCACCCTTTGCGATCGGAAAGATTACTGTCAATATCTACAGCAGTCCCTACTATTGAACCATAACTACGACACACTGACATAAATTGAACAACGTGACGTTGAGATCTCTTCCGTCAGTTGCTGCTACGCATAATTCGAATTCCAGATCGGGCAGTGTTATTGGAGTTTTAAATTTGGAATTTTTCAGTAGCAGCCCGGAGTCTAGATTTGTGACTATTTCATGGCAATAGGCTCGCCCCAAATTACATGGAACTTACAAATGTACCTACTACGGGTATAACTTTGTCTAACTCTTCGAGAAGTTAGTTTATGTTATGGTTTTTATTTACTAGTATGAAAGTACCCGAAAAAATCGAATAATGCTGAACAATTTTTGTTAACGTTATTTTTACTTTGGCGACATTCGCGCTTTGCACAAGATAACCCTATATTGCATAAATGATTGAAGTGAAACTTCTAATGCGACTTCCAACAAGGTTGCGTTAAACGTTTAACGTTACCATGGAGGGGGTATGAAAGCACAATAGTCAAGGTGTTCATGCACACGCCAATGATTTGACGGATAGAGTTTTTGAAAAATCGAACATTTTAATGTTATCAGAAACGTTTACCCCTTCCTATTTTCATTTCCACATTACGAAGTTTCACTTCTTCCGCGCGGAGGGACTCCACGCACTATTATTAGTTTTCGTTATGGCGGCAGTGTGTTAGGTAGGTAACTGTAAAGGGCGGTAATAGTTAGTTAAATGGATAATTCATGTTCTGTGCCTAGATTGAATATATACACTAGTAATAGTGGCGATAGGCTGGCTTCGAGGCTTACAATCTGCGGGGTTGTTTTTTCGCCATTAGGGGGTCAAAAATAAAATGAAATAAAGTTTAAAATACTAATAATTTATTTGTTCGCTATATTGCCCTACACCTCATTTGAAGTAAAACGCGTAAGGTGAAGATGATACGGAATAACTGTAGGCGGAGTATGCGGAAACCGGTGCAGCGGCGTAGGCGGAGTAAGCGAGCGGAGCGGAGTATGCGGAGTATGTGAGCGGAGCGGAGTACGCGGAGTATGTGAGCGGAGCGGAGTACGCGAGCGGAGCAGAGTACGCTGCAGAGTACGGCGAGCTGAGGAACACTTGAGGCTCTGGGGCCGCCACTGCCACAGCCAGCATACAAGCAATGATGAACTGTGAAATAAAAAAGTAGGTATGTTAACTCATTGCTGGTAAAAATATGGTTTCCTGCCGAGGGCTTCTTCACACTGTCGAGAAGGAGAGGTATGCTTCATTACATTCAGAATTAAGACCACATTAGGCAAATTAGGGATTATTATATTTACACCAGCTTCTGCCCGCGACTTCGTCCGCGTTAAATTTCTTGTTCCCCTGACCCTTCCCGTTGCGTCGAATTGCCTACCCGTGCGATTTTTTCCGTTTTTGTAACATTTTTCATTTTGCTCCGCTCCTCTTGGTTGTAGCGTGATGTTATATAGCTTATAGCCTTCCTCGATAAATAGACTACTTAACAAAAAAAGATTTTTTCAATACAGACCATTCGTTCCTGAGATTACCGCGTTCAATCAAACAAACAAACTCCTCAGCTTTATAATATTAGTATAGATTCACCAGCTTTTGCTTTCGTCTTCATCCACAAGAATTATCAATAATTTTGATACGAGCTCTGAGCCTAAGCTTATTTCATGTGTAAGCATACAATATCAAAGGTGCCTACTGTAATTTTCTAACCATAGTTGTACCTAATTGAGGCTGATCGTCAATCTGTCAGACAGGCTCTTTTTTTCTTAAGAAAGGGTTTAAAACTACATTAGTTTTTTTTTTTTGCACCCAGTCACAAGCGCTACATCTGAACATGAGGTCCTGGATTTGGTTATCGGGTCGGGAAAAGTGTTATTGGGTTTTTCCATCTGACATTTCTCATTAGCAGCCCGGGTCTAGATTGGTGGCCCAGATGACGTCAATAGGTTCGCCACTATTACATGGAACTTAAATACTCGCTAAGTGTATCTAACCTTTTGGAGATTACAGTAAAGTTTTATTTATGGAGATAAAATGATAAAAATGTGACTATGGGAAACAAATTCTGTAGAAGAAACACTAAATTTAACTCACTTATTGTACAATAATAACTAGGTAATTACACTGCAAAGTCAAATAGTCATTATCTATTTTTCTTTGGAATTAGAAGTTCTTTCAAATATTTAGCAAAAACACTTAATTTATGTAAATCCAAAATAATATGCATGTCCAACTAATTAGGCAAGACCAAACAATTTCATCCTTGGACAAATAAATGTTCTGTGAAATTGTATTTATAAACAGGTAATGAGTGAAGTACATCCTTGTTTGTGGCTACGTATGTGAAGCATAGATAAAGAGTGAAATCCTTCATCTTATGCAAAAATTATACTATGAGTATTTAAGCGGTTCGAGAGCTGAAAGATTTATTTTGCACCTATTTATTTACATAAATGGTATGACTAACAAATGGTTTTGAAAGTATAGTGTTACTTTATTAAATTACTTGTACTGATGGTGAAAGAAAATTGTGGTTACGATACAAAAGTTACGCACACACACACGTAGTAAGAACTTCGTCCTTTTTGGTATGCTTTGACTGTACAGTGGAAGTCAGTGACTGTAATATACGTACTTTTAATTATTTTTAAGATAAATAATTAAGTAGATTTAAAAATAACACAAATTGGTTTACTAAACGAATCTGAAAATACTACTTTCATAATGTACATTAATTCAGTTACACATTGTATGATACAAATAATGCGACAACTTTAGCAATTGACACATATGATATAGACGTTAATGTTTAAGTTTATAATCGGAAATCAAGCTGAATTGTAGCGCAATTGAATTGATTTTGATAATTAAATAAGATAATTTATTAATTCCCAAACTAAATAAATAGCTATAAAATCCATTTCTTGTTGCACACAATATATTACGACTTTTCACTTTTAAGGATTTCCTAAGAACACTGATTTAAATCGGCAAAAAAGTTATGTAAGTAGATAATAATTCACTCACCAATTTGTACATTTTGGAGGTTGTTGTCACTGAGCACTACTGAGCTAAATGATGTTCACTGAGTGTCCGGACGCTTCTTTATAGCGATGACGAAGGACGGTGCATGTATTGTGAGGATTCTAGCCCCATAACGTGACGTATATGACTTACGATTAGTTTTCACACCTGTGGAAGTAACGAGAACATTTTTTCTTGTCACCTAATTAGCGCACAGCTACAAAATTACGTTGCAGTAACTGTATCATGAATTGGTTCTTTTATGGAAAATATTGAATTGATTTTCTTTTGTTTTCTCTTATTTGATCTGCAATCGGTCAGTTAACTATGAGCAACTGTAGCTTTGCAGTGTATTTTCTTCATTAAGAATGCTCTTGGTTGCATTAGACTTGCAAGGCACGGTCTAGCTATTATTTTAAGTTTTTGAGTATTCGTGTGAGTAGTTCGGGTGGGTTTTAGTCAGTAAAAGACTGACACGCCCTTCCGCTCCACCCAGAGCGGGAGACGTAATTTGATGATTTCACACCCAAAAAAAAAAGAAAAGCCAGAGTTTCGGAGAAATCATGGAGCATTTGATTTGGCTTTTAGGGTGCTGATTTGTGCCATCTGGAGTATGTTTAAGTTTGAAACACTTTCTGTGTAAATAAGCTTTAGTATGGCATTGTACAGGAGCAACTTTTGATCTATACTGAGTGTGAGGTTTCTACCTAGGTGCCATTGTAGACTTCTGCACTTCATAATAAGTGTTGGTCTATGTTACCTTGAATACAAGCTTGCAATGTGAGTTTACGATTAAACCTTACGCCTAAATATTTTACAACATCGCTTTTTGATGATTTTCTAGTTTCAGGGAAACGGAGGTGGAGAATTTATTTGGCGAAGAGTGAATGCCACGTGGACAGATTTACTGGCACTAGATTTATTTCCGCATTTTTTCAAATCAATTTATTTGATTAAACCCTTATTAACAAAATCCAAAGGCAACTTCAGGATTCTTGTGACTGCTGAGGATAGCTGTACCGTCAACATATGTTACAATTGTCACATGAGACTTTTGAGGAAGATCTGCTGTATATTCTGTGTATAGCACAGGGCCCAACACTGACCCCTAGGATAAACCTTTTGGGATATCATAGTGATGTGTAATCCCCTTCCCTTACTTGAAATATTCTATCTGAAAGATATGAGCTTCTAATTTCAAAATAGATTCGATGTAGTGCTAGTGACTGCTTGATTTTAAACAACAGCCCTCTGTGCTAGACTTCATCAAAGGCCTATTGTATGTCCAGAAATACGGAGTATTCTTTCTCCTTCAGTGATTTTCTTAATCTGCTTTAAACTCTATACAGGGTGTCCAAGAACCTGGCGTCCAACTGGATTCCCACGATGCCCCAAGTTCTAACAGTACTCAGAAAAATATTTTAAAAAATCCACCCCATGTACTTACAGAATTATACTGATTTCAAAAAAAAAGGGGAAATGAGCACCCTGTGACGGGTGCGCCAAAGTTCACCTAAATTTTCAACTCCGATAATTGGAAATCCGAAAATGTTCTTCCTAACATTTTTCATCCTAACAATCACAATTCCTAACTACTCTGTCTCTAATGTTCATAATTCCGAAGCATTCAACTTCATAATGTCAGTAGCAATAAACATCTATTATACTTTTATTTGTTTCCCTATATTTTCTCAACATAACCATCTTTTATACTATTATTCGAAGTCATATCTTTTTTGTTTAGATTTCTTTTTATTCATAATAATCAGTATTATATGCATTAATTTTGCGAACTTTATTTTCACATAACATATATAACGTTTAACAATAATAGTACCATGGTACAAGTAGTTAAATACATGTTGTCTTAAACTAATTTCAATTAAATTAGTTTAATATTAGCGGCTATAGCTTTCAAATAATCACTTTTATTGGTGTATTTTGCTTTAAAATTCAATATATATTTAATTCTATTATATTTGTCATTGTATTTTCTTTTCTTGGCGGCAGGGGGAGCTTTGGATTTCTGCAGCCTGATGTTGTAATTCTAGAATAATTTTCTTAGATAACAAATAAAATCCTGCGTGGTGCTGATCTACGAACTGTTGAAAACGATTATGCCATGATTCAGCACTATTTTGAGTACGTGGTACGTTTTCCTCGTTTAAAACATACGTGCTCCATAAGCATGGTTCATATTTAGGTGGTGAAGAACTGGTACCCCATATATAATTTTCACCAAACCATTCTGCTATCACTTTTGCTTCGGGAGAGATATTTTGCTGCCATTCGTCAAAATATGTGGGAATTTCTTCTGCTGGTAGGTATGCAAGTGCTAAAATGCATTTGATTTCTGATGAAAACGATTCGCTTGAACAATATAGTTTTTGGAAACCTCGACTTTGCACTTGTCTATATAAAATTTGGCCCAAGTGAAAATAACAACCCTTTAACACTGCGTTTTCAAAATTATACTTGGCACTTAACTGTGACGCCTTTTCGAAATCCATTAATATGTATTTTGGCGATAAAATCAAATTTAATGATTGACAATACTCGATCAAAGATGAGAACAATTTGTCGTATGTGCTTTTGTCTTTATTTGTACACAATGCTATAACTAAAGGAAACGTTTTCGTGTTTATACAGCCGTGTATTGTGTAAACTTGCTGAAATAATTTTGGGGCGACTTTAAATGTTCCGTCCATTATTAAATAAGTGGAAGCACATAAAAAAGTAAGAAATTGTTTAGTTGTATATAATACTATTCTCTTTGTTTCATGCCATTTTTCATCAATTAAGATCATATCGTTGTCCAATTGTAGAATATTATGATTTATTTCAAAGTTAATAGTATCAGGTTCTGTAATTTTTTCTTTTTTGTTTCTTTGACGATATATTACTTGTCTCAAGTTCAAGTTTGTTGGCATATTAGCACGTACACTTGAGGAAGTGCTTGCTTCGCACTCACTAATTATATGAATTGGTTTCTTGTTTTCATTAATTAAAGCGTCTTCTTTAATTTTATTTATAGCGATGTGTACCTGCAAAGATATCCATAGGTTAGGTTAGGTTAGAACTGTGACCAACTACGCGCGAGCCGAGCGAGCGAAGCGAGCGGTGCCGCGGCAGCGGCCGGCGAGCGCTACATCGAAATTGGTCGCGAAATTTTTCTAAGTATTTTTTTCATAGTGCCCCCAAGAAACGAATCGTTGCAAAATCGACTCCACGTAGTCTTGTTTGCCCTACCCCTAGAGTGTTATTTAAAATCGCGAAGGCGCGGAGGGGCAAGGCGGCCCGCGAGCTGAGGAGCAGGTGGTTTTAACGCCCGCCGCCGAGGCTACGGTGGTGAGCGTTAAACACATCTGCGACGAGCAGCTCGCGTGGGATCGCCGGAGCCCCACAGCGCCGGAGCCGTGACAGAAACCATGCCTGCTGCATGTTGCATGCTGCATGCTTGCTTGCATGCTTGCATGCTGCATGCCATGTTTTGTAATCACAAGAAATAGTTTAAAAACAAACCTTTTCCTTTAAAGCATCTGGTTCATGATTATGTTCTTGGTGCGGACCTTCCAGCAATTTATACTTATTGACTTCCTTATCGAAAGTAGTGATTAATCTCGCCTTACACTTATACTTTTTGTTGCTTCTTAATTCACACGCCCAATATAGTTTATCCACTGTTATTCGGTTTTTTTCATATATAAATCCATGTACGTCTAATTTTAATCCTCCGCGACTGGTTTTAAATGATTTTAAATAATTTTCCTCCATATTAATAAAGCATTAACACAAACATGCACGTAATAATGATAATACACCGACATGAACTTAGCAATAGACACAACACAGTACGTTATGTAAAGCATACCCCCAAATAATAAATAATCAAACCCTCAAATTAAAACTATAAATATCATCTTCTACCCACATATATTTTTTATAACACTTGGTAATTGTTTCTTTCTGAGTATGAGTGAAAATATTATGGTAATTATGTTTAGGGATAAAAGCGTTATGATAAAAAACAGTAGGAGTTTAAATATATTTACATTAATGATATTATTAATTACAATTTTCGGAAACATGAGTGTTATGAACATCGCCGGTAGCACTACAAATAGTATGAATGAAAACTTTAGGATGAAAAATTTTAGGAAGAGTGATCATTCGGATTACAAATCGTTAGGAAGAACAATTTCGGGTAAAGAACTTTAGTTGAGCCAATATGGACCCCCCTGTGACATACTTTTGAATGCTGTGACTGCTAATGCTGATAATTTCGATATTTCTTGGAGGTTTTGTAATCTAGGGTATTGCTGTGTCTAAATAGAATGTAAAAATAAAGTACTTATTGTACCATTTTAAAATAAAATATTATTTTAACTAAAGGTGATATGGAAAACTATTGAATTTCGCAATTTTGACCGACTGTAGTGTAAAAAAAATGTACCAAAATAGTATGGCAAGTGACGTCAAATTTTGACGCGTTTATTCCTCTTTTTAAAAAGGTATAATACTTACACATTAATTTGAAAAAAAAAATTTTTGATAATATTTTTACTCAACAACCCAATTTTTACGATGTCTTACAGAATTCTTAGAAAGAAAAATTTACGACGAATTGAATCTAACCTCTAAAGAATTACTATTGTATGCTCATAAAAATAACAACAGGCCTCTCAAAAAACAGGTTAGACCGTAAGGGACGGTATGTGCATGCATCTCACCATAGTGATTCGTTATTACAACAGGAGGGAGCAAGACAGAAACTATCTTTGCGATTTGCTGGTTCTTCTTTATGGTACCCCATTATTCAGGTAAGAGTGAGGGAGAAAAAGGTTAGAGGTGCGAGTGAGATAGATAGTGACGCTATCTGGGATCGTGCTATTTAGGATAACAGTACGGTCAGTACGCGTCACTGCCTCCTGCCGTTACTACGCACCTCTCTCTTATTGTTACCATTGATCACGTACTACGATTTAAAGCTTTGTTTATTGGACTCGATTACTCTTTGTGCTCTGGACTTTGAAACGAACTCTTTACGACGACCTTTGCCTGTGTTTGGACAGTTTGTGTTTTGTGTGTGCTACCATGGCGACCTACACTCCGCAAGAATACGCAAATATGCACTACATTTATGGAGAATGTAGAGGTAATGGACGAGCTGCAGCGAGACTTTACAGAGAAAGGTATCCGAGGGCTACGCGATATCCCGACCATCGAGTTTTCATTAATGTGCACAGATCACTATGTGACGGGCGGTTCCCCAATCAAGTAGCTGGTGAAGGACGACCCGTAAATGACTTCATACGCGATGAAGTTTTAGAGGCGGTGTCGGCAAATCCAAGCATCTCTGTGCGAGGAATAGAAGCTGATACGGGGATACCGAAGAGCACAGCACACAGTATTCTCCAAAAAGAAGAATATCATCCGTACCACGTACAGCGAGTGCAAAGTCTTTTACCTCGAGACTATCCGAGCCGAGTCGCGTTTTGTGAAACAATCCTGCAAAAACATCGAGAAGACGAAAACTTTATCGACAAAATTTTGTGGTCAGATGAATCAACATTTAAGAAGGATGGCTACATGAACCTACACAACTTGCACGAGTGGCATGTGGAAAATCCGCACTTGATGCGAGAAGATAGATCCCAGTACCGGTTCAAAGTGAACATGTGGACCGGTATTCTCTGTGGGAATATTATTGGTCCATTTGAGATGCCCGAGAATTTGACTGGCGAATCATATTTAAATTTTCTTCAAAATGATTTGCCAAACTTACTAGAAGAGACCCCACCAGATATGTGGTTCCAACACGACGGCTGTCCAGCACATTTTCGCGTATCCGTTAGAGAGTTTTTGGACGAGCAATACCCGAACAGGTGGATTGGGCGATCAGGAACAATCCCGTGGCCAGCCCGCTCACCTGACTTAAATCCGCTGGATTTTTTTTTCTGGGGAACTATGAAGGAGCTCGTTTATGCGAAGCCCATTAATGACATCGCTGACCTTCGTGAGAAGATAACACAAGCAGTGCAGGTGATACGTCAAAAAAGTTACTCGCGAAACATAAAGCGGTCCTTTTTAAGGAGAGTGAGAGCTTGTATTGCCGCGGGTGGTCAACATTTTGAACATTTATTGTAATAAAATATCTTTAAACTAACATTCTTTGCTTTTATTCTACTGGGAACCCATCTACCTGTGTGTATTTCCTTCTTGCTCACTCTTGGAACCGAAGTAAATAATAGTAGTAACATAACAGTTTCTAAGATAAGAAAGGGTCCGACAGTTACCGTTAGTAGGTAGGCACTTCGTAAAAATTGGGTTGTTGAGTAAAAATATTATCAAATTTTTTTTTTTCAAATTAATGTGTAAGTATTATACCTTTTTAAAAAGAGGAATAAACGCGTCAAAATTTGACGTCACTTGCCATACTATTTTGGTACATTTTTTTACACTACAGTCGGTCAAAGTTGCGAAATTCAATAGTTTTCCATATCACCTTTAGTTAAAATAATATTTTATTTTAAAATGGTACAATAAGTACATTATTTTTACATTCTATTTAGACACAGCAATACCCTAGATTACAAAACCTCCAAGAAATATCGAAATTATCAGCATTAGCAGTCACAGCATTCAAAAGTATGTCACAGGGTGCTCATTTCCCCTTTTTTTTTGAAATCAGTATAATTCTGTAAGTACATGGGGTGGATTTTTTAAAATATTTTTCTGAGTACTGTTAGAACTTGGGGCATCGTGGGAATCCAGTTGGACGCCAGGTTCTTGGACACCCTGTATATTCAACTGTACCATGTCCCTGTCGAAAAAAAAGCTGATGGTCTGGTATAATAGATTTTTCTTGTAGGATAGGAAGCATCCTGTACCGTGGTACTTTATCAAACAGTTGAGATCACTGGTAGCAGGCTGATGGGTCAGTATGATTTAATGTCATGAGCCGGCTTGCCTTCTTTGTGAATTATGTGAGCCTGTGATTTTTTCCAAATCCTTATCTTTGGAAAGATAAGGTTGGGTGGTTCTCGTCCTGATTACACATACCATTGAACAAAGATGTCATGTACAATATCTTCCTCCTGTGCAGTTCTAGGAGGACTTCTTTGGTAATCAAATCATAGCCTTTCTCTTCTCTCATCTTTTTGCTATCAAGACTTTTTATTTCTTTTACAACTTTTTTTGGGTTTAACAGTCTGATTGGTAGATCCAACTAAAAATTCTGATTCAGTACCTGATTGATTTTAATTTTACCATTACTGCATTAGGTGCTACCGAGTTTTTATGAACACTTTGTTAGATGCTCTGCAAATAGTTGTACCTTTTGTGTCCTTGTCCTTCTCCATATTCCATTGACAAACTTGTGTGACGCTTTGTACTTATCTTTTGGAATACTTGTATTGGCTCAGTATTATCCTGTGGTTTGCATAACTATGGTTTTCATTTCCATGAGTTGTTACTGGTTGTAAGATCTTTCTCTATTTCAAAAACTTCGGTTTTATTATTTGTTATTATTGTTTGTTTTTTGGAACATAACTCCTTGTTTCTATACATTGTGTTTTTTGGTCAGAATTTCTTGATACACTTTATGTCCTTTGTGGTTCTAAGACACAAGACCCATTTAGCTGGGCTATTGTGGTCTTTTTTAGGTATTAAATGATGATCTAAGACCTTCTTGATCTTGAGCCTTTATTACTCCATTAAAAAAATTATCAACTGCAGTGGTATTCGATTAGTATTTTTAATCGACTTCAAAAAAGAGGAGTCTCTCTCACAATGCGCCTGAATGTGTATTTATGTTCCACGTCATCTTCGGCAATGATGAATGTATTACGAAAGTTCATCTTATCGTAGATAGGGTTTACCTCGAGAGGGTTTACATTTACATATGGGACCAATATAAGGTTTATTTACTTTTTTTCTTGCGTATTTTTGGCGTAAGACTCGATATTATGGTTTTAATCCACCTTGTATATCTAGATGACATTCTACTATTTCCTGTCACTGTTGCTTACATAGCAAGTAGTGGTATTAGAATTGGTAGCTACCATGAATAAAAACCGGCCAAGTGCGAGTCGGACTCGCGCACCGAGGGTTCCGTACAAACCTGCAGGTCATCATCATCATCATTCGTCATCATCGTTTATGAAATTAAATGTTTTTTTTTTAATTTTTATATTTGAGTTGACTGAATGAAAGGTAAATTGTGGTTTACGATTTATGACGTATTAAAAAAAAACTACTTACTAGATCTCGTTCAAACCAATTTTCGTTGGTAGTTTTCATGGTAATGTACATCATATATTTTTTTAGTTTTATCATTCCCTTATTTTAGAAGTTACGGGGGGGGGACACACATTTTACCACTTTGGAAGTGTCTCCCGCGCAAACTATTCAGTTTAGAAAAAAATGATATTAGAAACCTCAATTTCATTTTTAAAGACCTATCCATAGATACCCCACACGTATGGGTTTGATGAAAAAAAATTTTTTGAGTTTCAATTCTATGTATGGGGAACCCCAAATATTATTGCTTTTTTTCTATTTTTGTGTGAAAATCTTAATGCGGTTCACTGAATACATCCACTTACCAAGTTTCAATAGCACAGCTCTTATAGTTTCGGAGAAAAGTGGCTGTGACATACTCGGACAGACAGACAGACAGACAGACAGACAGACATGGCGAATCTATAAGGGTTCCGTTTTTTGCCATTTGGCAACGGAACCCTAATAAAAAGTGAAAAATAAAAACGTTTTCCATAAAAAAAAAACTTTTATTTCAGAAGTCGAACAAAAATCTAAAATATATACACAAAGACACCGATTTCCAAAGTTGAAGTTATTTTTCACATTGTTTTTTTTTTCGGAAATCGGTTATTTTTTTTTTAGGAAATCAAAATGGGAATTCATTGAGGATCGATTAAATACTTGCCTTCACAAAATATTCCGAGTCGTACTCGAACGAGTTTCGGACAAACACGTGTCTCGATAAATGGTTAGGTAAGCGCTTCTCGGTTGTCGAAGACTATAGAGAGTAATTTGTTCAAGCCACCGCTGGAGCCTCGTTGCTCCGACACGTGCCTATTCGTTTCTTGATTGATTGTTACGTATCTTGTCATTTCACCGACTGTGTACAAGTGTGTTTACAAAACCATTTCAATCTAAAATCAAATCAAATCATTTATCTGCACATGGTATTTGCAATTGAATATAGGTATATTTGAATGTAGGTATATGAGGTTATTTATACATAATTACAATTAAATTTCTTTAAACCATTTCCTACTTTAATATGTATCTTTTACAGTAAAAACATACAAAACTCCAGAAAATGCAGAACACCACCCACTCCTGCCCTCACATACTACTTTTTCCTCGCTTACGTTCACACATTCAGTCGTATCTCATCCGTCAGTAAACTATAACTCATATTGACTCAATTACAGTTTCTAAGACCTAGTGGTCTTACAAGGCAAGCCGAATCAGTACTGGGCTTGCCTGAATTTAGTTATTGCGAATAGTCAATTTAAGTAAAGAAGGGCATGGGCTGCAACTCTGAACTGCAATCAGTGATTTTCATCACAGATCTCGAGCGGATTCTTTTTCTAATGATAATTCTGCCGTCATAATGAAAAAAGGCACAACTAACATTTTATAAATATGGAGAAAATCGACTTTAAAGTTTTTATTGCTTTTTGGCGAAAAATATTGACTTACACATTATTTTTCGAAAATAGATGAATTAAAATAAATTCATTATCACGATTTTTATACAACTAATGAAATGTAAGTTATTATTGTGCCTTTTCAATATAATGGTAAATAAATGTGCCTTTTCATTCTATAAAACATGAATATTAGTCTCATTTGTACCTTTTGAGCCTAACTGTATCTCCGAATTCCTTGAAGATAAAATTCTATAAAAAATTGAGTAGATGTGCCTTTTTTTCTGATTCTAAATATGTATATAACTCAATTTGGACAAAAATGTTAGTTGTGCCCTTTTTTCTTACGACGGCAGAATTAATATCCTATGCAAGATTTTGAGCATCGATCGATACCAGAAAACGGTACGATTACTGATAAATGCGTGCACTGATGGTGCAGGTCAACTCAATCTGTGTGGTTCTTTCCTCAAAAGACCGTTTCAGACATCAACCCACATGGTCTTCACATGATCTGACCAAGATTATGGCTGGACTTTAAAAGAGACTGTGATCTCTGAGTTTGTTTCGGCCTTTCTTCTCAGAGATGTCAGTCAGGAAACGCCGACCTGATTTAGTTTAAAAAAATATGATTGACGTGTAAAAGTGTTTGTACATACAAACCTACGTACAGAAATAAAAACATTTATCATTTACCGAATTCAATGAATTATCACATAATTACGTAGTTTGCAAACTGCATGCATATTGCTATCTTGTTGATCAATAACAAATATTATTTCATTGTATGAGTTGTTCAAATGCAAGTATGAAGTTCTAAGTCTTAACTAAATTCTTATCACGCGTAAAATAATTATTCAGTTGTTTGGAGAACTGAGACGAATGGCAATTTAATTATATTGTTTTAACATTAAGAACATCAGTTTGAATTTGTTGGTCTATCAACAAGACGTAATAATGGAGCAAACAGAAATTATATTGCATATTCTGGTAAGTTAAACAATTTTCCAACATCTGAATTCGTAGCGCTTTTTTTAGCATATTTGGAATGCGTTCTAGGTTATTACATAGGTACATGAAAATCTGTGTGAAACAGAGAAAACTGTAAGTACTAATGACCTCGTTAGATTGTGGCTCAAGGAAACTAATAAGCCGTGCCTTAAAATATGAGTTATGGAAGGGAAAAGCTACTTGTAGCTCGATCAAAGTTAGGACTTAAAGAGCTACGTAAGAGCCTTAAGTGTTTCTGCTTTCAATCAAGGTGAGCGCACCAGCATCTGCATAGATCATTTTAAACTTGGTGATAACATACCTACGTACTTTTAATACACTTAAATCTAAAACTAGTCTATTATAGACAACTTAAGACTAGACCGCAATAAACGTGGCCACCTACTGGCCTCAAACGATATAAAGTGTACGAGTACCATCGACACGAAAGAAGAAGAAGAACTTAAGACTGAACTTGACACTGTTCCGTGTGGTGCCAGACGAGTAGCACCATCCCATTTCTTCCCGTGGGTGTTGTAAGAGGCGACTAAAGGACTTACTAGAGAATGGGCAGCAGCGTTCTCTTTGTATTTAACCACCATACTGCGATCGCCAACCCGCCTGCCAAGCGTGGCGATACCACAAACCCCCCCAAATTAGGGGAGGCCTATGTCCAGTAGTGGGCGTCATTATGCTGACATGATGATGATGACCGATGACCTGGTGAAGGCCGCAGGAAACCGTTGGATGCGAGTAGCACAGAACCGGTCGAAGTGGCGGTGCTTGGGGGAGGCCTATGTCCAGCAGTGGACGTCTTTCGGCTGAAATTATGATGATGATTTACCACATACAGGGTCAAGTAAAATGAGCTGGCAATACTGAACCCGCGTGTCGGATTTCTATATCGAAAACGGACGAAAAAACGGAAAAAGGTCATCATTCCAGCTGTGTTCAAGACTTTAAATGACACTATACTACATTAAGGCAAGCAATCTACTGATTGATTACGGGCATTGACCTTAGTCCATCGAATCATGAAACAATTTTTGGTATGTTTTCTTTCGTTCCATTAGTTTTCGTTATCGATACACAACAGGTAGGTAAAGCCAGCTTAATTTGACCCTGTATACAAAGGTGTTTTTTACACGCTTTATATTAGCTTCACTTGTATGTTTGTTCGTAACCGACTCCTTATAGCGCGATTTTGACCCACTTTAAACGACCAGATTTCATTCAAACTTTGCACACCTGTCAAGGGCCGATGACAATGCAATAATTTTATAAATTTGTGCCATTATCCTTGCCAGAGTTACCAGGACAGCAAAAAAACTGTCTTCGAAAACTACGCTGACATACGTCACAAACTAATTTGTCCCATTATCCTTGCCAGGGTTACCAGGACAGCAAAAAAACTGTCTTCGAAAACTACGCTGACATACGTCACAAACTACGCTGACATACGTCTCAAAATTCGAAACACCCTAAAAAATTGAAAATAAATAAAAACTAAAAAACACGCTTCCATTGAAACCAAACTAAAAAGTACAAAATAATGGAAAAAAAGCGTGGGGTGCTTCCCCACGCTTTTTTTCCATTATTTTGTACTTTTTAGTTTGGTTTCAATGGAAGCGTGTTTTTTAATTTTTTTAAACTATTATTTTTTAAAGAAGCATCCGGGCCAGTTCCTACGACTGACTCACCCATGTCTTTATACTTAGTACCTGTAATAACTACTACATCAACTCAGCCTTTCGCAGGCCATTGTTGGACATAGGGCTCTCACATGTTGCGTCACAACACCCTGTCCTACGCCTTCCGCATCCAGTCTGCCTCAGCCACTTCTCTTAGGTCGTCGGTCCACCTAGTTGACAATAACAATACCTATTTAGTGACCTAGATATTAGAAGCGTATGAGCAGTCAGCAGCGTTTGCATCCAAGGTTGGTATGATGTCGGTGCTGTGATGCGGCCGGCGCGCGCGCAGTTAAAATACCACGAGTTCATGGTGTGTACATCAGTGCGCGGCCGGGCTCCGTCCCGACTACTCGTATGCTCGTCCTATTATTTAGGTTACTACACCAATTTACCTACTATTATATATTTTCAGTACTTTCTTCTTGCTGTAACCATCACATGCGAATCCCGTTTCCGTCACGTTGGACAGACCTACAATACTGAAGGAGGTTATGGTTACGGACCAACCGCAAGTGTTTCTCAAAAGGAAAAGACTAACAACGAGAGATATCCAAAGAATATTCAATATAATGGAGCTCCATATACCGGAGGGAACGTACCTGGTCGTTATACCAATCAACTTCCAGTAAATAGAGGACAAGGTCTCAGTAATAGAGGTCTTCAGGATGAAATCATCCCTTATACATCAAACCAAGCTCCTCCTGGACGATTCATAAACACAAATCCTCCTGGATATACTCAAAACGTTAATAACGAAGGAGGATCGGTGCTCTATGACAAATCTTTATTTGTTAGTCCAGGGAACGGATATCAGAAAACAAAGATACCTGAGAATGTTCACATAGATCCTAGGTATCCGCTTTACGATGGATCTCAAGTTGCCTACCCATACGGTGATCAAAACAGAGTTGTTATTAATAGCCGATCGCCGTTCCAGAAGTTTAAAAGTCCGTCAAGTGGGCAAACAAAGATACAGGCTGCACCTTACAGCGAAACTTCGGGCTGGAATCCAAAAAGACACTCAGCCAATAAAAAAGAATCTCTAGCTTACGATGGATATCCGGGAGTTCGTTCTTTTAGAGTAAACCCTACTGTTCACGAGAGAAACGATCTGACGGTTCATGATAACTTTGCACAGTACGATAGTATTCACGATGGTGAACCAACTGATTATTTGGTTGTGAAGAAGAAACTCCTTGGAGACTATACTTTTTTGTGATGCAGGATCATCAGAAATATTTGTGACTTGTGTGGTTTATATTAAAATAAATAAAAAAAACAGTTCTTTCATTTTTGTATAAGTAACAAATCTAAAATGCTAATCGGCCACTCATCTGGCATGAACTGAGGTGTTATATCAAACTTTGCTAGACAATTATATAAAACTAAGAAAAAAGTAAAAACAATTTGTAGTTATTGAAGTTCATGAGCAAGCTATGCTTAAATAAATTTTCCACTGATGGTATTTTTATTCGTTTTAAGTATTTATTTATATCCAACATTTAGGGCATACGAAGTGATACGACCGCAAGCTGAATTCATCGGTTAAGTATTTGAAAGGATAGTTTCATACTTATTTAATATTATCATAACCTCTCTAGGAGTGGCAATCGCTTTCAAAGAGTATCGTATTTCTACAAATAGTTTCAAAAGGATATATTTTTCGGTAGCTTATCTCCGCGTCCTAACCAAAAGCGACAATCGCGCGATTACGCGATCACTGCGATCGTTTCTTTGTATTATGATCTGACGTACAAATGTGGCTTGATTGATTGCACGACGTACGTTTTATTCGTATAGAAGAGAGCGACAATCGCGTGGGGTTACCCGCGTGACGATCGCACTCGGTTAGGACTCGGCCTTAGTTAGTCTACATTCTTGACTTTTCCATCTACGTTACCGCCACTTATTCTAGGTCTGGCCTTCATAACGTTTCAGTCTCATCCACCATAAATTTTGTGTCTACTGCTACTAATGTTTAAGCTTATTTTCTCAATATAAAAGTATACTTGTTACTTTCGGCAAATTAAGTAAGTGTAGTAGTAACTAGCAACCAAACCTTGTTGCTATTTTGCCAATTGTTATAAGCGTATTCGTATTTTTTTTCTTGTCATTTTACTGTACCTTAAATTGTTCTTACGGAAACGTTATTGGAAATAAGATCCCTAGCAGGAGTCTACCGCACAAAATCAGAATTAAATACCTAACATACAAAAAATAACGCAACTACAAGCGTAACATTCAAACAAACAAAAACTAAAACCCGACGTGTCGCTGGTGACCGAAACACGGAACTCATCTAGTTTTAATGTTGACTTTTCTTGGGAATTACTTCTCGCAGGTCAGGGACTGTGTTGAAGAGTGCTTAAGTGCCCCTGTAGCCCCGAGTGCAAGTATGCGAGGAAACACGGATTGGTTTTAGTCAGTAGCAGGCTGACAGACCCTACCGTTCGCCCCAGGGTGGGGGCCATCCATTAGGATTTCCAACCCGTCACCAAAAAAAGGTCAGGATGTTTCACCGGACTTGCCTCACTTAAAAACGTAAAACTAAGCGACTACTCGCTAAGGGTACCCCCTGTGGGGCACGGACCTTGGCTGAGGGTGTAGCTAGAAGAGGAATTTTAATTTAAAAGCGTGTCTGTGAGTTACTTGCTCGTTTTTCTACATTTATATCGGCAACTAGCTTCATATTTCTGGTTGACCGACCCCTTAATAATTCAAAAGTGCCTGTAATTGGCTTATTTGAAATAAATGCTTGCAGTTTTGCCTTGTTATCTCAAACATAAACCATTGACACGTCCCAATAGGTACAAATGTTTTCGTGTTACCTATGGTATCCTCTGCTCGAGTCCAACCTCTAGGTCGGTATCGCGCTTAGCAATAAGAAGTAAAGAAGTACTTCTACATGTGCAAGGTATGAGAAATCAAATAATTCTGCTTTAGGATGCTTAAATTAATTGAACGTAAATTACAATTCATTGTTTTGTATTCCTGAGACTGTTCAAGTGGAAACATAACACTTAATCAGTTCTTATCACATGTAAATAAGGTAATTATTTGCTTGGAAGACCATGACGAATGTCAATTTAGTCCCAGCGTTAAAGTCAAATTTTATGCTGCCTTAATATGTCAGTCATATTCAGCAACTCCAACAAAATGAAAGTTTTAAAACATTTGGTACGTACACCGTCATTTACCTGTATTATTTAATTATAATTACTGTTCTTACAAGGAAAGTGTAAGAACAGTAATTAAAGACTAAAAAAACTCTGCAAGCTATTCATCATCATCATTTCAGCCGTAAGACGTCTACTGCTGGACTTAGGCCTCCTCAATTTGGGGGCTTTGCTATAATCGCCACGCTTGGCAGGCGGGTTGGCGATCGCAGTATGGTGGTAAAATGCATAGAGAACGCTGCTGCCCATTCTCTAGTAAGTCCCTTAGTCGCCTTTTACGACACCCACGGGAAGAAATGGGGTGGTGTTATTCTTTACGTCTGGCACCACACGGTACTGCAAGCTATTAATTACGGGAAATTCGTAATAAAAGTTGTATAAAGCAATAAAAAAAAAAACTGTTTATTCGATTTTGCACTTCTATTTAGCGACCGTGAGCTATACCCAAATTATTGATTAACGTCTTCAAAAAATTAGCCGTGATCAATATTGCTGTCGGAGATATAGACACTTAGTCTTCTTGTTTTCGTATTGATAACCATGATGACCACGATGAAGGTTTTGAACGCATGATGATCAGCTTATAATCTTCTCACTACTAGGACACAGCCCTGCTCTTTGAGCTAGCGAGTGGGCCGTAGGAGGAAACAAAGTAGATGATTTTTTTTATAGTTCCAATGAAAATCTGTTAATTTGGCTTTTCATCAGTCGATACTCATGGACTACTCATCGATACTCATATGATGGAAAAATGGTTACCAATTTTACTTTTGCTTTCCAGGTGTTGCTTGTCGCTGTAATTAATACTGGCCGAGCTGATGAAATACCAGACAGAACCCGTCGAGACGACAATCAGATACCGGTAGGTGGAAAATTAGAAGCTTATGGTAGTTCCTCAGTTAATCCTAATACAGACCCTCAATTAAATACTGAAATTGGAGAAGGAGGTCCAAATGAACACCATAATTTGCAGACCTCCAATAGTTTTGGTGGTTTAAATGAAGCTGGTGTATCGTTTGGAGCTGAAGCAAAGGCAGTAGCAGGATACGATGAGGAAGGTCAGTTAACCGGAGGTAATATCATTGATAACTATAGCTTGGCACCACCGTCTGCAGGCTTCGGTTACGGAAATCAATTTAAGACAGCAGCTCAAGCTAGCACTTCAGTCGAGGTTCAGACAGGGGAAACGGCTGTAAACGGTGAAACCGCTCAAGCTGATGCAACAGCTCAAACAAAATTACAAGCTCAATTTGGACAAGAACCTCAACATGGCGCGGAAACTCAAGAAAAGCAAGGAGTTCAATATGAAGAAGGAACCAAAGTTCAGACACCATATTACCCAGTAATGATAAAGGGATTAATGACTTATGGATCTACAGGCCCCATACTTTATATACCTGGTCAAGGAACTTTTGAAAAAACAGGTCGGGGGTTTTTTGGTTCGACTCCACCAACTGAGCAATTAGGAATACCTCAGGTTGATACAGACCCTTCCTCAACATACTATAATGGACCCCCTGTACATCCATATGCACAACTAATTCCACCGAGCTTTTCAATAATTGACAATGGATCAGACGATTTTAAACCAATGGCGAATGGATACGAAGTAGGAGATAGTATAGGGATGGACAGTAAGTATGTCATAGCAAAAAAAGGAGCTAAAGGAGTTGCACAAATGAGCAAAGGAATCAAGTTCAAACCGTACATTGAAAGCTCTCCTTACATTGATAAAGGTTTCAAAGCGAATGGAAAAAGTCATTTACAAAGTGGAGTCCAATTTGGTGGAGCAGTAGGTGCTGAACCAGTAGCCCAAGCCGGTACTGTGATAGAAACTAGATTTGGCCAGAGCACTCACCCGCCGCGTCGACCAATGCCAGGTTTTGCTTATAGGCAACCATATAATGGTTGGAAAAGTGGCTAGGTCTGTAGATGTATTATGATTTTAAATAAAAATTGAGATAACAGTTTCTGAATATTATATGTTATAGACTACATTAATTAACATTAACAAATTATATGAATATGGTTTACCTTTGTTATTGTTGTTTTATACAAACCTTTTTAGGAGGGGCTAAGTAATAATAGCCGCACGGGTCGGTGGATCAGGGTTCCTGCGGTTGCTTCGTGGATGAGTGACCATCCTTACATACTGAGACCCCTTCCGTGCCTCGGAAAGCACGTTAAGCTGTCATTTGTGGATCTTTGACAGTCGTTACGAGCCCGAAAGTCTGATAACCAGTCTTATCAAGGGGAATTCCCAGTAACTGTGTTGTGGAGGTCAGATATGCAGTCGCTACATGTAAAGAACTGGTATTCAGCTGGATTTGGTTCAACTTGAAACTGAATACATGTAGTTAGAAAAAGGCTGAGCAAAAACCTGATTGTAAACCTTTTTTAAGTATTTTTATTATATAAATCTTAAACAATATCATTTAACACCAGCATATGAGATTTTTTGGGACGTTAAATAAATTACATTTCAGCCCGTGTAAAGGCTCGTTCAGACTAGCGCGACGCTACGATCGTGCGCGAATCGGCGATTTATATCCGTAGAACAATTTCTATGACCATATCGCGGCGCGACAAGACGCCCCTATGAAGCGCGTGTGTCGCACGCGACCGTCGCGTCGCGCTAGTCTGCACGAACCTTCAATCTACACTAGGCAGTAAGTTACGTAGTTCTGACTTGTAGACTGTGTCTGTTCTGAGAGATTTAACAACACGAGTTTGGAGTTATAGATCGAAGCATGCATATGAGCATAGCACATAATAATAATAATATAATAATAACGTTTATTGTGTCCAAAAGTTATACACAAACAATATTGGGTTTAGAGTCTTCATTTAAGCAAATAATGCCTGTATTCAAAGACTCTGCTCCTTCACAACAGTAAGTACTTACTTTAAACACAATAAAAACAGTACATGATAAAATTTAACAAAATATTATGTGAACGTGTGCGTGCGTGTGCATGAGTTGGTTGTGTTGATGAGTGTGTGGTTGTATGTGTATAGGAGTGTGAATGTACGTGTAGGTATGGGAGAGTCTCTGAATGTGTGTGAGTGGGTCTTATATTTATGTTAAGTTACGTTTTGTAGGAAAGCTTCAGTGTTTTCATATGTCAGTGGTTTTATCCAGTCAATCAACATTTCTTTACATATATGGTAAGATTTTGCATATACGAAAATTTCTTTATTTATTTTGTTATAAATAAAGAAATTTTCGCAATTAGCACATAGTATCATCAATTAAGTACCGTTGTCTCGGCCTCTCCAATACAACATTAATGGTTGTGGGTACGTACTACCTTGTCTAGCATTGCAATTCAATGCTGCTACTAGCTTTATGTAAATTAAATAAATGCAAGTCTAAGTTTTTTGAGTAACATATGCAGTTATATCATATTTATTCAGTTTTCAATCAACGCACTAAGAGGGAGTAGGGTCCTGCTTAATAGTAAAAGGAGGAAGCAGCGGTATATGGTGAGGTGTAGGCAAATGGAAAGGAGTACGCCGCAGCTGTGTCTGTCACCGCTGGGCACGCCTCCGTTGGTTACGTCGACGCTGACTACACTGCGAATGCTGCCAATGGACTTGTATATACTACATCAGGTTTAGGCGCCGCCGCGCCGCCATCGTTACCGCCAGGGAGCAATCCAATACCGACAGATTTTTTTTTAAAACAATTTTATTTAATTTTTGATATTTTTTTTAGTGTGAACTTATTGCCTACTTTTGTAACTATCGAAGAAAACCACTTTTATGCCTGTGGGATCTCTAATATCGATAGATATGACAAAATTAATGAACCGAACAGCTCTCAGTAAAAAAAATAAAAAAAAATAATTGGCAGCCATTTCAAAACAGTAGGGGCAAAATATCTCATTATGGTGGATTTGTCGATAAAATCATAATGTTTCGCCTTAACGGGTCGGACACCGGTGACCAGACACACTGTAGATTACCAGTAAAGTTACTAGACTAGATCTAGATAAATAGCGTGGAACTGAGGTGAGTGTGTATTCCACTGTGCCACTCAAAATTTTAACTTGTTCATACTTGTTTGAAGAAACAGCCTTGTTCTACCTGACCGGAATAATAAATTCGTTCGTTCAAAACTCATACAATCCATATTTAGTGCTCGACTCAGTTTTTCTGAATTCGCAATTAGTGTGAAAATCTATTTGTTCCGTCAAAAAGCAGATCATTTGTTCCCCTGTCTCGTGGTTCCTGAATAGTATCAACGGATTTTAACTTGACATCTCCTTTGATAGTTGAAACAGCATGAAGCGTCGAAAGACGTACGTGGAAACCGAGCATACAATTAATTGTCGTCTTGTTTTCGCCTAGATCATTTATATTACTTAATGATACTACTGATGTTTGTCTTTTTTCATACCTTCCTGCCTATCAGAAAAGGAAATCAGATGATTTTGCTAAGTTAACTTGACAGTTACGAGGAACTTTAAAATGTGTTTTTCTAGCTATTGATTAGTACATGTCATCCATATATATATATTTTAGTATATTGCTTACTTATTATCTGCACCAATGACAGCCCCAGTTCATGTTCAGGCAAATTGCTGTCCATTCCTAGGTTGCCTGAAAACGGTCACAGAAAGCGATTAGGCAGCCCATTGTATTTTTTGTAGCGTTTGGTTTATTTTTCGTTATGTATTTTTGTGTTGTATAATAAAGTGTATATCCTACATTTGAAATGTAAAAGTTTTTATATTTATTACTCAATGTCGCAAAAACGAATGAACGGATTTGTATGAAATTTGGCCCACAATCGTTCAAAACCTAGATTAACAGATAAGATACTTTCTATTTCGGTAGCACTTTCCCATGGAATGATATTCGAACTCCACGTGGGTGAAGTCGCCGGCAAAAGAAAATAAGTAAATATAATATAATAACATAATATCTTAGGACAACCAACACAACGTTATCTGATCCCAAACTAGGCAGAGCCTGTACTATGGTAACCAGACAACTGATAAAGTTACTTATATATTCCTAAATACATACATATTATAGATAAATTACACCCAGACACAGAACAAATGATTGTGCTCATCACACAACATTTGTCCTGGGTGGGAATCGAACCCACGACCTCAGTCTTAGCAGTCAGGGTCACTAACCACTAGACTAACAGGCCAGTCTAAATAAATAACTAAATACTGTAGGGCAGTATTTATTTATTTATTTACTTATATATATTCTTTTATATTCTTAGTTAATTTAATTAATTCTTAATATAATTCTTATATATACTTATATATTCTTAACATTATGAAACATTAGAAGCTGTTAAAGTTCATTCTCACTAGATTCTGAGAAATACAATTTTCTTGATACTGTACGGCATCAAATGAACTTCTAGTACATCGTACGACGAACCGACGTTGAACCAGCGCGCCTTTTCTGTACTATGAGCACATGAGTGACATTGGCGTAATACAAACTGCCTGTATGCTCTGTGAAAGAATAATATAATAACGATAATATTTAATTATCCACCACACAAATCATAGCCAAGTTTTATACAGTTAAAGTTTCCTACAGATTTACAGTAAGTATTAAACATCTTCTATCTAAGGGGCAATTAAGAATAACGTTCACAGTCTGATCTCAGTCTAAATCTGTCAAAAATAGTTGTAGTTTACATACATTTTTGACATGTGTTTGACATTGGAACGTCGCCGAGATCAGACTGTTACTAGATTTTGAACGTTTTTAATTACGATAAATAATTGGCCTTCAGGTCAGGGCCCCCATCTGATTGGACATCTGCATTTGGACATTTACAACAGTGACATTTTTTCAGCTGTAAAACTGAAAATATTATGTTTAAACGAAAAAAAATGTGTATAATGTAGATAAGGCACACCGACCTGTTGATCGGGATGGACACCGACATTACTATATACATATTGACACCAAATAAATCTTATAGGGCAACAATGCGTGACGGTTTGAAATAAAACTATACGAACCAAAGATAACTAAAACGTAGCGGGACGGACGTACGTACGTAAACGGTAGCTCATTCTAACACGGAAACCAAAAAGATACGTAAAGTAACACGACACGACATGTCTCTATTCAACTGACTCTCTATATATTTCACTCGTAAAAAAAATCCAAATCTAGCCGCAGTCTCATCTCGGTGACAATCAAATGTCAACACCTTGTCAAAAATTTATGGAAACTCGAGGTAATTTGACAGATTGAGACTGAGATCAGACTGTGAACGACCTTAAAATTACGAAAACTACCCGTCAGTTTAAATAGGTATATTTTCAAGAGAATCCATATTTAGAAACGTTTTAAACTATACTGATTTACTACCTAAACACCTAGCTTATCGATCCATTAATTAACGAGTGTTGAAACAGATCTAATTAATTTGTCATACTACGGGCTGCACACATCTCAGCTCAAATTAACAACTTCTTTTAATTAATATGGTATATAAGCCGCATTTTGATTTCGTATCGCTGAGTTTATGGTTGTGACGATGTTGCTCAAAGCAGTAAGTATAGTGAAAATATTTAACTGTAATACTATATAGAGGGGCGCATAGGCCAGCAGGGCAGGGGCAGGGTTGGTGGGTGTGTAGGGTAGACATCGCCTCGCATCCTGTTAGCATGGACTCAGTAAATGATTCTGATCCCACTGCGTTGAATTTTTTTGTGAGTTATTGGAAAAAAAGAAAAAGCTGCTCCATAAATTTTGATTGCATAGATCAAATGACTCATTTCTATGAAATAACTGTTTTTTGATAACCGAAAAAAATAGTCTACGTTAGGGGTCTTGAATCTGTGCGTCGATGTGCCACCCTGGATTACTGTACTTGATGCAAATTAGACCTGAATCTAACGAATTAGATCAAAATAATAAATGATAAATCTCAAAACCGTAGGACTTTAAACTAAGTATGTACTCGTATATACGTTTGTAAACTTTCTGACTTTAATTTACGACGTTTGTTTTTTCATGCAAGATGTCCTATAGCAACGCAAAGAAAAAAAAGTCACACTGGAAATGAATAACAAAAAGTTCTTTTTACGTGCCAAATATTACATCATTAGTAATTTACAAGTTGTAAAATATTTCAGTATGTAATAAAAAAAACTCCTTTTTCAAGGAAATAAAAATGTACAAAAAAATCTTGAAAAAGTAATGCGGGGTCGCTGTACTCTTTACTACGGCACAAATTTTACAATCAACGCATGTGTTGTGAATATGGATAGATGAAATCTGGAGAAAGCTGAAAATTTCATTACAGAAACGTATATTTTTTTTATTTCTCTCTCAGAATACCTAAGAGCTGTTTTCCAATATTAGAACCTTGCCACAGAAATACATGATTAATCTATACTAATAATATTATAAAGCCGAAGAGTTTGTTTGTTTGTATATTTGTTTGTTTGTTTGAACGCGGTAATCTCAAGAACTACTGGTCCGAACTGAAAAAATCTTTTTGTGTTGAGCAGCCTATTTATTAAGGAAGGCAAGGCTATAGGCTATATAACATCACGCTAAAATCAAAAGGAGCGGAGCAGCAACGAAAAATGGATGAAAACTGGCAGGCAATTCGATTCGACGGGAAGGGTCAGGGGAGCAAAAATTTGACGCGGACGAAGTCGCAGGCAGAAGCTAGTTAACTTATATACACTTGGTATGTAGCTAAATAATAACAGCCGCATGGATCGACCGCGGTTGGTCCGTGGATGGGTGACCATTTTAACATACGAAGACCCCTCCTTGCCTCGGAGAGCACGTTAAGCCGTTAGTCCCAGCTGTCAGTCGCAGATATTTGACATTAAATACAGGTCATCAAAAGTCAGGAAGTCTGACAGCCAGTCTTACCAATTATCATGCCAGTAATTGGGATGTGACGATCAGACAGAAAAATACTGCTATTCAGCTGCATTTGGCTAGACTGGAAACCGTTGGGAAAAGGTTAGGCATATCTATACAGGAGTCAGGGGGCAGTTTAGGCTTTGTGCTCTTTGTATGAGACCCGAAAATCGAACACAGTCCAGCGTTATACAAAAACTTTTAAGTGTCGATTGCGATAAAGTTTACAAACGGTGGTTTTAACTTCCTTTTCATGCTCCATGTTGTCTTCCTCAGAATCGCTAGAGGATGACCCGTAATTTAGTAAAGCGTTAATTTTTGTAAACACCGAGTAACACGAACATAAACAGCTCCTTTGACTATAAATAGGTACCAATGTACACATATAATTTAACAGTTAAACTGCCTTCATCCTCAGTGGCTCCTCTTATTCGTGGCGTGTGTGATGGCCGTGGGTCTGGGCGACGCGAGGCGAGCCCTCGTGCACCATCACCGGCGACGCCCCATTATCCTGTACAACAAGTTGCCCCACGTCAAGGTCCCCAAGAGAATCCTACTGTAACCCAAATGGGGACTCTCGCCTAACTTGACGTCACAACGCGACAAAATAATGATATAAATAAATTTTCCAATTGGAGTTTGGTTTTGTAATTTCCTTAGAACCCAAACATTCATATTTCTATTTAAACTCGTTAAAGTTTGCATAATTTGGTTTTTGTAGTCTATTTGTAGCTATCTAGAACTGAAGGTGGATGAACTCGCTACAAAAGGGTTTTCAAGAAATTACAAAATTTATTTTACCAAAACACTCAGAAAGGTAGTTCCCTCTGAGTTTATAGTCTAAAAACAACACAGACACTTAAGTCAACTTTATCTATAATAGAACAATGAACTAAAAACTTAACGACGATGACAATCTTGTGTAACCGCTTAAATAGGTCCGTGTTTTTATGAATTTCTCAAGTTTTTGTAGGCTATGGTATTTAGAAATAGCGTCCTAAGTCCTTGATCTAATATGTTTGCCGGCCGTCGGTGACACGGCGCAAGGCTGCGCGTGCTCATACTGCTTAATGGGCTAAAGGAGGATATTTCGGCGTTATCCGGTTACACTGCCATACTACGCATTGTCGTGCACTTGACCACTGATATAAAAGAAGTCCCGATTGACTGGTTATCATTGTGCATCGGATCTCGTGTCCTACAGTGTCTTACGTCTCCCAACAAAACAAGCAAACATCAAGATGTTCAAATACGTAAGTACAATTGTCTAATCAAACTTTTAATTCGAACTTTATTTTGTTAATTTAACAAAAATATGTTTTTAAACAATTCTCAGAGAGAACATTTAAATTTTTAAATCAGCCCTATATGTTGTATCATTGCTAAGCAATGCCCCCTTTGTATTTACTCATAAACACGGCTGTTTGCTGATGTGCATTAATCTTTCATGAGGATCGTATTTTAATTAAAATCTTATGCCGACGACATAATTTATGAGACAAATCTATTTCAATCTTCACCGCCAAGCAATACAGTCTTACCATTTCCACGTCACTGCCCGTAATGCACTAAACAAAAAAAAATGTATACTTAAACTCATTTTCTTTCCAGGTGTTGTTCGCTGCTCTCTTGGCTTTTGCCTCAGCAAAGCCCAAGCCTCTGGTGTTGGAGTACCCCGTAGCCGCTGCCTACACTGCTCCCGTAGCAGCCGCCTACACTGCTCCAGTTGCCTACTCCGCGTACAGCGCCTACGACTACGCGCTTCCCTACTCTGCCTACAGCTACGCAGCCCCATACACTTACTACGTGCGTTGAGGGCTTAAGACTACCGGATCACATGATAACTGACTACGATGCAAATATTTAAATTATTATTAAATCGCACAGCAATCTTCGAAATAAATTCTATTCGATACTAATTATTCTTTTATTTACGCTGTGACCTTTTTCTTCTACAACCTTGGCCAACGCAAATTAATATAACAATACACCTAATTATGTCGGGGTAGGCAGAAGAGTATGTAAACGCCCACAATTCGCCAGTTTTGGTCATGATATGAATGACCAGCAGTTCATTGTATTTTCACACGGGTCATTGTTAAATAGGTCAGGTTTTAGTGTCCCTTATTGTTTGAGTTCATATAATTATTATGTATTATGAGAGGCTAACGGCTTTATGATTGAATAATAGCATAATACTCGTAATACAATTATTATTTGTAATGTAATAATACCGTAAATATTTTACTGACTTGCTAATTGTGACGTGATTGTTCATTCACACATACCCATACTTTAGGTTAGGTATTAACGGGCTAAATTGCTAAAGTTATTGTGCTCTACCTTTAAGGGCATTAAAACACGATTTATAGAACTTACAAAATACCAAGTATTTGTATAATATCTTTGCAAATATTATTACTATTATGCCATTATTAAATAAACGTGCACATAATAGTGGCTAATGTATTTCAATACGTACAGCCTACATTCGTAATGATTGTTATGAGCAAATATATACGTCACAATGTATGAAACTATCAAGGTTGTGCATTTAGGGGAATATTATTGAAATGCCGAATCGAAATTAGAACACGCATGTTAAGTGAACGTAGGACGAAATGTCGATTGTAAATTAAATTGCGAACAACGTTAAGGTAGATTTAATCGACGTGCTAACTTCTATTCGGTGTTGATGTCAATTAATGTTTGGTATTAGTGATTTTATCGTTCGATACGGTAATAAAAGGGCAGTATAATGAACGTCGGTGACGCCCGAGACGTATAGTGTAGCTAGCGAAAACGTGAGAGCGTGGCAAATGTCACGTGAGCGCGCCCACATACTGCCATTTATTATCAAATCAAAGTTTTATTCAATCAACTCCGCCGACTACGCAGTTTGTTTTGCCTGTATTTAAGTTGAGGTGAAGAGAACTTGTGTTTTTCATTACTAATGATTTATAACAGAGTTTCTATGTCCACCAAACTTGACGTTCAGAAAATAGGAAGTGGACTCATGGTGGTAACAGCCGTAAGGGTCGATCGAAGGTTAAGCTACGCTTGCCGAGATCAGTTCGCGGATGGGTGAATATTTGTTACATATCGAAACCCCTGCATGCCTCCAAAAGCCCAAAAATCTGACAACGTCGTTTTACCTAGTAACTTGGTTCTTGACGTCAGATAGGCAGTGACCCTGCCAGGGTCGCGTGATTGTTCGAAAGAGATACCGTGACCGTGGCACATGGGCATCTGAAGGAACACGGGTGGGTTTTAGTCAGTAAAAGTCTGACACGCCCTCCCGCTCCGGCCAGAGCGGGAGAAGTCATTTGATGATTTCCCATTTAAAAAAAAAGATAGGCAATGACTCGTTGTAAAATACTAATTTTACCTGCATTCGGTTAGATGAAAAACCATCTCTAACATACACACAACAGTTGGAAAAAGGCTAGGCAGATTGTTGAATAATTACGGTCTTTTCAGATAAGTTGTCATATCACCTGTTCGGTAATTTCTAATTATATATGTCATGCAATCTAAAAGCGAGTAATTTAAGCCGATTTTACTGAATTTCATTATGATCCGCTGCCACGCTGGTCATTAATATGATTTGAATTTGGAACCTCATCTGAGGAAATCGAATGGAACTTTTATAAAAACAAAACTTTTTTCAATAATGTTCTGTTCTACCAAAGAGTTTTCATTTCATATGGTTTAGCTGTCGCAGAAGAAAAAAGTATTTAATTTCGCAACTTAATAGAGATATTTTTTTTAAATAATTAAATAGATAAACACAAAAAATAATGTTTTTTCTGTATTTGGTCAACTCCAAAATGATTAAATAATGTACATATTAGCCATACCCACCTGCTGTTTCTACACTATCTGCAGTAATAGCAGTAATGGCGGCGTGGCATCTCAACAACTGAACGGTTGCTATGGCGCGCATGCACGGTGTCAACTCAAGCTATACATTACCAGTATAAGTTGATTTCTAATTGTACGAAATGCCTATAAAATACGAGGCCAGCTAAAATTGGACATGTACATCTTGATGTGTCGCCGTGCGTACCCCAGCGTTAGAACTCAGAATGCTGGATTAGGCGTTATAATTACGATATTATTTTTATTTATGTATTTTAAACGAGATTTCCCAGCTATTTAATAGTTTCATAAACTAAATGAAACTACAGTTGGTTTTTATTACCTCGTAGTAGATGTGAAACTAGAATATTCTCCTCGGGGATAAAGGTGTTTTCGTCTTTGGCAAGCTTGAATACCTCGCTGCACTCAGGATCTACTATTAAGACTAACCGAAGCAGGACTCGAACACGGGTGGGTTTTAGTCAGTAAAAGTTTGATACACCCTCCCGCTCCGCCCAGAGCGGGAGAAGTCATTTGATGATTTGCCATCCAAAAAAAAAATGCAGGAATCGATATACATCTAAGTAACTATTGCTTAAATATTGCTTAACTATTCCTTAATTATTGCTTCATTATTGTTTTAAGTAACTATTACTTAAAACATTATGATGTACATCGAGTTTACTCTAATCAAAATCATAAAGAAATAAATATGCTTAGAGTAACTTCTTACAACACATTAACATGAAGTCTGCCAGTTCTAGGAATGCTTAAGGAGTACCCAGTTGTGACGTTGACTTCTAACGAAATGTGGACAAGATCCCAACAAGACTGCTTTGACCCGAGTTCCGTAAAATAACTGACGTTGCAATACGTTGCGTAGTAAGTGCACTTTGCATTCCCACCCGCCGCCCGACAAGAAAAACGTGCCAGGCGGAGTTCGCTACAGTAATTAGATTAGTAAACATCGCTTTGGGCTATAGGTAATAAAACATACACTAAATGCACATTTAATTATAAGCAACCACAGCTTTTTTTTTTTTTTTTTTTGGATGGGAAATCATCAAATGACTTCTCCCGCTCTGGGCGGAGTGGGAGGGCGTGTCAGACTTTTACTGACTAAAACCCACCCGTGTTCCTTCAGTTGCCTATGTGCCAGAGTCACGGTATCTCTTTCGAACAATCTCGTGACCCTGGCAGGCATCGGTCCTAGCAGACATTGCTGCTGACATCTCTTTGAGGCGCGCGTGGAACACTACGCGCCGTCGACCCGAGCCTGATCCTTACCGGGCGGCGAGCTACCCATTGCTCGCCTCCCGCAAGCTCGCGCCTACGGTGGCCGGGAGTCCGCTATCGACTCCCGACGCCCGGGGCGTCTCCTCCTGCGGCGGCTAGGGACGTGAGGGTGCAGAGACTGCCACTCCCTCACGCGCCCCGCCTCCTCCTTCGCTAGCATTACTGCTTCGCAGAAGGAGGTGACGGCTTCCCATGCCCTCTCGCTCCGTACCATGGCTCGCACCAGGGCCGGACGCGAGAGGTCGCCGCCGCCGATCGCCTCCACGAGAGCAACCACAGCTTGCAATATAAAAATAGGTGTTACTTTTACATATCAGTTTACAGTAGAACTCATTAATTACATTTGCAGTTCATCCAATCTTTTTAAAATCAAACTCGGGTAAAACCGAACTTTGTGCGTTTGTTACAGTTCCTCTTCGCTCTATTGCATTCAAATTCCAACTTAACTTTCATACGAATAGGGTACATAAAAAAAACAATTGAAATAAATCTTCTATTACTGCCGAACACAATTTTAAAGTGGACTTAACGTTATTTGCATAAGTTCCGTCCAGGTTATCCAGGACACGATAAGTTTTTAGAATATATGGATCAAACTACTCAACATTCCATCTGTGCAATCTATAGGGAAATTAGGATTTCGCAGTAACTGGCCTATGACATACGGTGAGAGTTAGTTTGTTTGATCCAGTTTAGTGTGATGACTCTTTAATTAATCTGCTGAGGTACGGGCAATTCCTTTGGGCAGTTACACTTTACGACATACCACCATCATTTACCTAGCCTTTCCCCAACTATGTTGGGGTCAGTTTCCAGTCTTACCGGATGCAGCTAGAATACCAATAATAATACTTTACTACCTACCAATTATTAGATTACCGTATAAATACGCTTCGTTTCTACTGGCTCTTTGGGTCAAGGTCCTATAAAAATACCTATGTCAAGGTCCTTGTTAATTCGTTAATTGTATACGGAAATAATTTTGGCTCCTGCTCGCCATTTTTGTTTAGTTACTTTATAGGTAGAGCGAAAGGTGAACACATTTAAAAAAATCTGACACAATGTTTAAAATACCTTTTTGAAAGAAAAAAAAAAACAACCGAACACGAAAAAAAACTATTTTTTTTTTCAGAAGCTTTTTTTGTTTTTTTAGAAGAAGGTTTGATTTTTCACTTTTTAGTTATGTTAACTACCCCACACTTTTTTGTATATCACTACTTGCTATCTATGCAGCATATGAGAATAGTAGAATGTCAGCTAGAATACAAAGTGAATTAAAACGTATTATCAAGGCTAACGCCAAAAATATCCAAGCAAAGTGAATAAAATTAATAAGGTGGTTTCATATAAATTTTATTTGAGGCCTCTTAGGCTTAACCCATGCACTAAAAAAGAATTTTCGAAATCTATACTCATTTGATATCACGGAGCATACATACAAAAAACCATACAAACTAATTGAGAACCTCCTCCTTTTTGAAGTAGGTTAAATATGTGTGCTCATGTGCTCATGGTTGCGCCATGTCTTCATTTCAGAAATATTGCTATACAGATAGGTGCTGACGCTCAATTTCGGATGAACCATACAGGGCTCGTCGAATTGTGACCAATTAAATTTAGATTCTGCCAAAATCAAGCTCAATAATTCAATAAGGTCAGTGCTGCACATCTACCCTTGTAAAAGCATATAGCTGGAGCCCTAAATCAATTTTAGACACGTATTGGTAGCTAGCTGACCGTGCATTCACCTAAGGTAGTTAGTCACATCTCACCCTTGTCGCACCCAAGGGAAAAGTAGATAGCACTGACCGAGTTTAGCGAGGGACGTCGTGACGGTTGTTGACCAGAAGGACAATTCTCGTAATTAAATTGTTCAAAATCTAGTCGCAGTCTCATCTTGGCGATAAAAACTTATCAAAAATGTATGGAAATTCAGCGTATTTTTGGCAGATTGGGACCAAGGTCAGACTGTTAGCGTTCTTAAAATTATGAGAATTTCCCTCAGATTGCACTGACGATGATTTGTGGGCAATATATTTTACGTGAACCTCACTCCTTTGTAACGTAGGTACTCATTCTACACTTTTATAAACTAATATTATAAGGAAGAAAGATTTGATTTTTTGTATGTATGTTTGTAATGGATAAATTCGAAAACTACTGAACCGATTTTAAACATTCTTTCTCCTTTAGAAAGCTACATTATCACCAAGTAACGCAGGCTACATTCCATCTCTAAAAAATGTACAGTTCCTGTGAGTCACGCGGACGAAGTCGCGGGCAAAGTGCTAATATTCACTAAAACTTTCTTCGACTGCCTCGTTCGTTTTGTAGTCGTAAACGCCATTGCTGAGCATGAGGTCCTGCACTCTAATTGCGAAACGCACAATTTATCAGAATCCGAATGGGATAAAAGATTATTTCTATACCATTGCGTCAATTGTTCGAATAAATTGTAGGCTCAGCAACGTTAATAACGCAATGAATGTTGTTTAACTATGAATATTAAACCAATTCCTACCGATAAAAAGTTCCGCAATTACCCCTCTGGGTTTCATTCCCAGATTGGGAAAAGTGTTGTTAGGTTTTTCTATCAGCGATTTTGCAGTAGCAGTCCGGAGTCTGGTTTGTGCCCGGTGTCTGGTTTGTGCCCGGTTGATGGCAATACAATAGCCTACATTATATGGAATCTAAACATAACTGGCGAAATTTAGGTGCCTAACCCTTTGGTGTAACAAGGTCATCATTTCAGCCGTAATACGTCCATTGCTGGACATAGGCCTCCCTCAATTTGGGGGGCTTTGCCATAATCGCCACGCTTGGCAGGCGGATTGGTGATCGCAGTATGGTGGTAAAATGCATAGAGAACGCTGCTGCCCATTCTCTAGTAAGTCCTGTAGTCGCCTCTTACGACACCCACGGGAAGAAATGGGGTGATGCTATTCTTTACGTCCGGCACCACACGGTACAACGGTACACGGTGTAACAAGGTGTGATGTTATTAATGATTTTGTTATAAGTACCTTCTTATATCGATATATTTTAAATGTACCTACTGTTCTAAGTTAAATACAATACTCAAAGTCAAGTGATTCTTGACTTTTCACTTTCACACACTTTTCTAGTTTGCGAATAGTCGAATCATGTAGGTGTTTGCCCTCTTCCGAAATCGTTCTTACACTTAGCTACATATTGATGACAACCCTTTGATTACACAATTTATTATAACAAGCACTAACCATCTGGGGATTTCGTTTATGTACTAGCTGATCTAGCCATCTCCTTATTAATATAGTAACATAGATAATCAAGATTTTAGGTCCAATTATTACGAGGGTTATCAGAAATTAAAAAGGTTATATAAGGCAACATAAGTCTTATGAAGAAATAAAATATCCTGTAAATAAATAAATAAGAAAACTATTAATAAATTATAAAATTACTAAACTATGAATACTACTGTTAAAACAGGACCAGCAAAACTGACAGCATAGCATAAAAAAATCATGTTCTTATAATATTTTCTTTCCGTGTGTTGCCGGACCATCACCATCCCATTTCGTCCCGTGATTGTTGTAGAAGGTGACAAAGGGACTTATTAAAGAATTGGTAGCAGTGTTTTCTATGCATTTTACCACCATACTGCGATCGACAACCCGCCTGCTGAGCATGGCAAACACCCCCCTTTGGGAGAGGCCTATGTCCAACCGTGGACGGACTTTCAGCTGAAATGATGATTATGATGAGTATTTTATACACATCCGGATTTTTAAAGTTACAGCAAGAATTGTAAGAGAAAACGACAACGTCGAATTGCATTTGACCAAAATATTTAAATGTCGCTAAAACTAAGCATTAAAAGTATTCCAGTTTTATTACCCCATTCAACTTGCATACCGCATACCCCATTCAAGTAGCGTTTATGTCATTATTATACTGTTTTTCTGGTTATTTTATGCCACTATCTACGATGATAGATTACTGCGAAAGACCGAACGTCCAGCAGATGACGTTTTTCAGCTGAACGACGAAAGAAAGAAGAATCTTTGCGACAAAAATCAATGGTGACCTTTGTTTACAACCATTGTCACGTCATGATTGACTGAGACTACACTACCAAAGCTTTTATATTGAAAAATGGAATTAAGAATGATTCGAGTGACTAGACACAACTGACGACGGATAATTGTTATAAATATGACGCGTTTAAAAAATCTTTAAAGACCCTTAGTTTAAACTAGGGATTTAATTTTTTTGTGCTCATATTAGTTACCATATTGCGTCATGAATGGACAGTACCCCTTTTTTATTTTTAACAAAATCACGTAAAGCTCTTACACTTAATAACCTCCTAATTATTTTCAGGCCACTTGAGCATTCGTCTTTGCGAACGCGTCACGCATGAAATTTCGCTAATCATCCATGAAACTGTATGGAACACGTTTCACTATGACGTCATAGCTCCGCACATTTTTATCAACAACATTCATCGAAAGTTACCGACAGATTGTGTACGTCATGTTACAAATGTTACGATGCGGTACGCGTTTGTTTCTTGCAACGGAAACTTACACGTTTCCGTTCGTCACAATTTAGTATCATCATCATCATCATTTCAGCCGAAAGACGTCCACTGCTGCACATAGGTCTCTCCCAATTTGGGGGGGTTTACCATAATCGCCACACTTGGCAGACAGGTTGGCGATCGTAGTATGGTAGTAAAATGTATAAAGAACGCGGCTGCGCATTCTCTAGTCAGTCCCTTAGTCGCCTTTTACGACACCCACGGGAAGAATTGGAGTGGAGCTATTCTTTACGTCCGGCACCATACAAACAAGTTAGTATCTACAACGACTTAAAATACAATAAGGCTAAAAAAAAGTTCATAATATGATATTATATGATATTCATGTGATATTCTTTAGGTCCTTCACCACGTGAAACAACCACAGTTTAGTATAAAAGGTTAATCCGAGATCTTCAAATTCGAATTACGAAAACCAGATTCTTAAAATAAAAAAAACGTCTCGTGACTCTTTAACCAAATCGCTCGCTGGTCAATTACAATTGCATTACTAGTCTTAGCGGCCATGTTGGAATTTAACAATGTTTTGAATACCTTTGGAGGTATGTTTAATAAGCTAATGGAAAGTTTCCTGATCCACTCGTTCCTGAATGTTTCCTTACACGGGTTCCCAGAGACTATTGCGTCAACATCGGCTTTGTTCTCTAGAAATCAACACTTTTGTTTAGAACTTTCTATCGACAGAAAAGCATTTGAAGGTTGTGGCACAGTCCATGCAAAAATATCAGATGTAGCGCGTTGGATTTACTTATTTGACTTGGAATCGTTGATGGGTAACAGACAGGCGCAGACGTTCAGGTTTATAATGCACTGCGATTAAACGCAAGCGGTTTGAAACCGCCAAAAATGTCATTTTAATACAAGTGCACGCACTAGTGGTTTATTTAGTGACAAATTTTAAAAACGTAATGTAAACGGTGAATCTCCTAGCAATAGCCCGCAATAGTTTTCTGGTGATATTGTCTTACGAAATGTGGTATCTTCGTATTGTAGTTACTGGCCCACAGCTTGATATAATTAGCATAAGTGCCTATCAACATTCTGTAGTAGTTCGAAACTTATTTGGATGCTCTCGCATGACGGTGTAAAATTTGCAAAACTATCCTTTCAAATATAATATCTTTGATCAAATAGCGGATGTACTCAGTACCTATGTTGGTGGGGTTTTTAACGTTCTCTATTTTTCAAACCAAAGCCACAACACAAGCTGCTCACCAAAAGTCCGTGGTGGTACTGAAAAATAATAACGACAAAACGCCAGCCGCACTGCGTGGTTTGGCGTTAAGATATATTTTAAAACTACCTGCGTTTAATCACGGTGCGAGATCAGCCTTAATCGGCATTGTATTTACTAGCTTTTTTTAGCTTCACCCGCGTATGATGCATATAAACCTTCCTCTTGAATTACTCTGTCTATTGATGAGAACCCAATTGAAATCAGTTGCGTACTTTTAAAGTTCTAAGCATACAGACATGGGAAGCGACTTTGTTTTATACTATGTAAAGAATTATCACTTTTTATGACGTGGACCAACAGGTAAACTGTACCAAAATGTAATGAAAAATCGTTATAATCTATCGGTAGGTCCACTTTAAACGCCAATAAAAATGGCATACACTGAATAAGGTCTCCGAAAATGCATACGGTTTTCAGTTTATTTAACTGAAATCGGTATGCATTCTCGCAGAGTTCCAATTTTTTTAAATAAGAATATCGTTAAGCTTACGCACACGTTTTCCTACCTTTATTTATCATGCATCTGAAAATGTAGCGTTTACTGTGAAACTCAAGCATGTGAGCCTTTGTGGATACCACGTGGAGCATTCTTAAACAAAATTTACCTAACTACTATAGAGACGTGCACAAACATGTCCCGCTTTCAATTAAATAAAGTAAGTAAACAAATACTCATTTGAGGTTTACTTAGCTAACTTAGTAACAGTCAAAGTTGAAAAAGAATAATATTTAAGTAGAAAACCTCAAAAGACACCTTTGATTAAAGGTGTGAAATTTATGAAATATTTATTTAAATTAAGCTCATGAAATAATATAAAGAAATATAGGTTAGCATTGTAAGTTATCGAGTCCAACTCATTGTTATTCGTTTTTCATTGTATATCCTGTTTTCAAGGGACCTCTTTCTTCAATGAAATTAGGGCATTATTCGGGTAAAACATAATTCTTGGGTTTGTTTTCTTTCTTTGTGTGAATTTCTTAAGTGCCTGTGATTCTAACCTGTTGCTATGGTTCTTATTCCGAAAGCAAATTCACACACTGGGGCTGCGGTAACTAAGCTATTGAAAAATCGTACTCAATGTTCGCGAATATCATAAAATGAAATGCAGTTCATATAAATAATTTTATTTCTGTAAGTAGGTTTATAAACACACTTTTACACGTCAATACTTCGACGTCAGGTAAAACTCTTAATATCCTGACACTTGGTCAATAGAGCAGTCGTTGATTAGTATTAGTGGTAATGGTCGTGTCTTACGAGTTTTAAGTCAAAGGTTTGAAGATAGACAGGCGCATTTCTATGTCTAAATTATTTCATCACTAGCTTCTGCCCGTGACTTCGTCCGACCCTTCCCGTCGCGTCGAATCGCCTATCCGTGCGATTTTTCCCGTTTTTGCAACTATTTTCATTACTGCTCCGCTCCTCTTAGTTGTAGCGTGATGTTATATAGCTTATAACCTTTCTCGATAAATAGGCTACTCAACACAAAAATAATTTTTCAATTCGGACCAGTAGTTCTTGAGATTAGCGCGTTCAATCAAACAAACATACAAACAAACAAACTCTTCAGCTTTATAATATTAGTATAGATTACTGCTCTCAAAACAGAGAAAGAAATTATTGTGGGGAAACCGGCATGTCCTTTCACTAAAAACTCGAAGACATGTGACATCTACCATCCCGCACTGGGCCTGCTTGGTGAATAACGGCCCACTCCCTTTCACCTAGAGGAGACCTGTGTCCCAGCAGTGGGAACATTATAGGCTGATTTTGTATGGTCAGGATAATTTATCAAACTTTATTTCAAGGGTACCTCGCACAGATATCGTGACCCTGGCACATGGGCAACTGAAGGAACACGGGTGGGTTTTAGTCATTAAAAGTCTGACACGCTCTCCCCGCTCCGCCCAGAGCGGGAGAAGTCATTTGATGATTTCCCATCCAAAAAAGGGTACCTAGCACGTGTTGCAGTGAGCGCAGCTCTTATTTACACACTATCATAATGGTCACCGTTTGCAGCCTAAAATGAGTGTTGCTGCTGTTAATGTTTAATTTCAAATAATGTTGAAACATATCTACAAACTACCTCTGCACGCGTAGCATGACCACCGTAGAAATGGGTTTTGTCTATTCTTGGTAGAATAGAGATAGAATTGTCAAGCTACGCCAGCATAAAATGGTACAAATCTTTCTACAATCTTTAATTTTGTCTTTAATATTTATACAATCTGTAATTTTATCTATTCTTCCGTCGACAAAACCCATTTCTACGGTGGTCATGCTACGCGTGCTGGTACTATTTTATACTACGTATCTCAAGCAAAGCTTATAATTCTAAATCATTACTACAACGGTTTTTAATAACATTTGTATATCTTAATAGAGAATGGGCAGCAGCGTTCTCTATTCATTTTACCACAATACTGCGATCGCGAACCTGCCTGCCAAACGTGGCGATTATGGCTAACCTCCAAAATTGGGGGAAGTCTATGTTTAGCAGTGGACGTCTTATGCCTGAAATGATGGTGGTGATGATATAAATTAATAAATACATAGACATAATGTATGTGGTCAAGAAACATCGCACATAAGACGTGCTCTACTTTTGGAAACAAAAGAAAGACGGATTACATAAACAAAAAAGACACGTACGTTTTTACATAAAATACAAATGTGGAGTGGACGTATCGATATTCGCAGGTGAAAAATATAGGTGTCAATTGCAAACGGTGACGACAATTCCTAGCTGGACTGTCTTCTACGGACTTACTGTTACGCAACAGGGGACTGACCCGAAAGCTCTCCCTGCCTGGCCTGGATACGTCGAGGAATATGTTGTTTATTAAGTATTTGTAGAATCTATCTGTATCTTACCTACTAACAAGTTACAGAGAAATACTGGAGTACCGTTTGGTGCCGGACGTAAAGAATAATACCACCCCATTTCTTCCCGTGGGTGTCGTAGACTTACTAGAGAATGGGCAGCAGCGGTCTCTATGCATTTTACTACCATACTGTGATCGCCAACCCGCCTGCCAAGCGTGGCGATTATGGCAAAGCCCCCCCAAATTGGGGGAGGCCTAAGTCCAGCAGTGGACGTCGTACGGCTGAAATGATGATGACTGGAGTTTCACTACTGCATGCTGCATGCAAAATTATCAGAATGCATTACATATAAAATTATTTGGTCTAGCTAGGAGCTATAATTAACTAAACGAGAAGTAGATATTCTTAACAGTCACACAGTTAAAAGAAATTCAGCCGTCTAGCGGAAGATTCAAAGCTTACCAAAAAACAGTGAAAACTAACTTTAATTTTTGCTACCCACTTCCGAAATCAAAGTTTTTTTTTCACTTTATGGTGTTTTTATTTTTAATGAGTTGCTTTTTTTAAAAAAACGTTTTTATTTTTCACTTTTTAGTTAGGTATTGTATCTACCTTGCACTTATTAGTATACCACTATTGGCCAGGTTAATAGCGGTGTCAGGAAGAATTAGAATATTACCACGATAAATAAAGTGGTTAAATACATATTATTGAAGCTAACGCAAAAACTATCAAAGCAAAATGAATAAAATTTATATTTGACCACCCTTGAAGCATAACCTACCCAGACTTTTTGAAATTGGTCCACAGTTGGTGGAGAAATCGGTAAACATACTAAAAAAAAATAAGTTTAACTTCCTCCTTTTTGAGGTCTAAAAACTAACATTTTCCTACGCTGCAAATTCATGTCTTTACATGCATCTACTTCTACGCGAAGCAAACATTATTGTTATGAAAGCAAAAGCTCATCCAGCACTACGCACAGTATAACCTTTACATAAAACGATCTGATAGACCCTACGTACATGAACAGATCATGTAATCGCTTACCAAATCTCTTGTTTGTATTCAATCGAGCCATTGTCTATGTACACAGAAATGTTTGTCACCATAATTAGTTCTAATGTACGCATATAACTACAAGCTTTTGTTGATAATGAAAGCTGAAATGTTATATACAGGTGTCGGGAATCTCACACAAAAGGTATTTATATTCGCTTTGAATGGACTGTCTCCGTCTAATGGTTGGCAGTACCTTAAAGCGATTCTTGTCGGAACGATACTAATTATAATCGCTCACTTGCTTACTTAATTTATCTTAATTAGAGTACAAAATATGATAATTAAGTACAGTTACTTACGAAAAGGTTAGGTACTCACGTGTTCATGGAAAACGAAGGGTTAAACAAAGTACCTATTAAAACAGTTTCACTAATTAAACAGCGGTGAAGAGTATTTTGTTTGTTCACAATATAATTTATGAGTTATACCTGAAAAAAAAAATTATATTGTTTTTTTTTTTCCTTCAAAATAAGCTTTAATACCGTTGCGTATTACTTCTACTCTTCTCAACCTTGCAATGCAATATATTGCAATACTGGCAAAATTTTTCAAAATATTAATATTAATAAATATTTCTGCGGGTAATACTGAATAATGGAGGGGTATTGTATCTCCGTACTTTAAAGAAACCAGAAACAGTCAAGAGTGACGTTTGTGAGAGGGTTGAAGCTTGTTCAGGAGGCTCACGTTAAATAGCACGTGGTGAACCTTTCGCGTAAAAAGTGCGCGTCACACTATAGTTGGTTTTTATACGACAACGATGTAATCAACGTGACACTGACGTTTTTGCGAAACTTCCTTGTTTATATATGTCATTATTCACTGTACTAGACAATATTTAAATATAATAATACAAAATTTATTTAATTTTTTTTTTTTAATAATGACATATATAAACAAATTTTATGGATTTTGTATATCTAAGGATGACCTCAAAAGCATTACTTTTAAATGTTTGACGTCTACTTTAGGTTGGTTAGTATCAATATCGGCAGGCATCTGTCAAATTTCGAATATTGATTTGTTTACAACGTTGGACCGAGGGCAAAAACAACTGTAAGATCACGTGAAGTTTCCAATGATCTCGTGTTGTTTACTAAATTCTTAATTTCTCAATTTGTTGTGAAGATTGGCAAAAAATACTGACTTACTTGATTGGTTATTTACAGGTGACAATTGTATTTATCAACTTACTCATTTTGCCTTTCCCAAAATAGAATTTCAGTTCGTATTTTAATGGATCTTGTCTAAATCGTTTTGGTTTTAATTATAGGGTGAGAGAAAAAAAAGCAGTTATTTAAATCTGTTTTTGCCTGATTCTGTCCTTGTGTTTTTATTCATATGTTTCAATTTATCATAGTGTATCAGTATCATTTGTACCGAAAAAACAAAGGAAGGAAGGAAGGTGTGTGTGTGTTTCATGTGTATTCAAGAATGTGTATCTAATATAATTAAAATGTATGTGCCGAATTTGTATATAATATGCTGTGTTTGTGTGTAATGTGTTTTGTGTGTTCCTATCCCATTATTTAACAAAACGCAGTCGTCAAATGGATCATATAAACTCTCAAAAGAAGGTTTCAAGAAGAATTTTTTAATAGAAATACAATATTTGAACTGTAAAATGATTTGAAAAAGCGAATTAGACAAAATTTCGTATACTGCCTTTTAAATGCAACAAAAATGTTATTTAAGTTTCTGCCATAGTTACAGCAGCTTCCTGTAACAATCGCAAGATACATCCACCAATTTATCCTTATCTAAATTCTTTACGAGTACAGAGAAAGATTTACAAGAACAGGTGAATCGCAATAAAATATGGGCGCTCTTGTGAATTCCGATGACTCCCGAAGGCAAAGACTTGGCTCGCTGATCACGCAGCGATCAATGCCAGAGACGTCGCCGAAGATGGCCGGTTGCAACACCATCGGCGCCCGCGACGTATATAACGTACTGACGAACTAGCGAACATCACGAGTCCTGTTCTACCAGTACTAGCACTACCAACCCAACTTTCAAGATGATGAAGCTTGTAAGTATACTTTCATCATATTTAGTAAATATTAGTTGAGTTTTCAGTCAGTGAAAGTGATAAAAAATGTTTCTGTGATAGTTTTGATAAAGTGATTTTAGCATATTTGATATTTTTTTCATTTTTGATTAAGTCTTTATATTTTTAAGGGCAGCCTTTAATATCTAGGAGAGCCATGAATGACCATGAGCAAAAAGTATAAGGAAAAAGAATCTACCTAAAGTGTGTTTAACAACAGACTAGTAGTATTAGTGATGGATGACAATCTGCCAACAACTGATTATTTCCCAGTTTCTAGTAACATTGTTAACTAACAACAATTTCTTTCTTCCAGATCGTTGTCCTCGCCGCGCTCGTCGCCATCTCTGCCGCTAAGCCTGCCTTGGTGAGCGCACCCTTAGTGGCTGCCGCGCCTGCGCCGATAGTCACGGCCACCAGCTCGCAGTACTACCACCGCATCAACAGTGGTCTTGCCGCGTACGTCGCAGCTCCTGCCGCGTACGTCGCTCCCGCTGCCGCGCCGTACGTGGCTGCACCCTACGTTGCCTCTCCGTATGCTGCACCTTACGTTGCCGCTTCAGCCCCTCTCATTGCCTATTAAGCTATTGGACTTAGCTTCGTGAGCTCATTGTGATACTACGACTTAGTTTTTGCACTGGTTATTGATTGTAATAAAGATTTTTTGAAGAGTTTTTGTGCTAAATTTTATTCCACCTTTATTCAAATGCTAAACAGTGTGTATTTATGAACACACTATAAAATAGATTCAAATACGACATATTAGTATTGTCTACTTTATGTTCATTTCTCTTTCAACATAGAACTATCTTAATATAAACACAGAATCTAGTGAGAAAACTAAGCTTGTCTCTGATATAATTATAGCAATGTAAATAAACCAACGGTTAGGTATTTTTTTACACAAATTATTTTATCGTCACCTGCCTAACTTTTCACATCTATTTTTGGAGTCAGCTTCCAGTTTAACTGGATGCAGATGGACACCAGTATATTACGTGGAGCGACTGCTTATCAAAACTCCACAACCCTGTTACTGGATAACACGATACCCCTTGGTAAGACCGGCTGTCAGACTTTCGGGTTTCTGACGACCCGTAACGACTGTCAAAGATCCACGACATGACAGCCAGGACCAACAGCTTGACGAGCTTTCCTTACTTTTTTCTTAATAATTATATCCCGTTCTGGGTATTTCTTTAGTTTAAGACGTTAAGAGAAGAAAATCTCTTTGTAACTTGAATATTTTGTCTTCATTGTATGTTTAAATTAGGTATCTGTGCAAACGTCGTGGATTTTACAATACCTAACCAACTTCCAATTCTTTTGTAATCTTAAATTTAATATACAATGTACAATTGTTTGTTTTTCTTAACAAAACAAATAAATATCCGAGGCACATAGGAATGTAAAGACTGTCAACCATCCCGAACCGACGACCACGGCAAGCGTAGCTTCCTGATAAATCGAGCCGTGCGGCTGTTATTACTTAGCCCTGAGCACAGACATATTTTTTCATAGTAATGCGAAATCACCGTACCATGTGGTGCCGGACGTAAAGAATAACACCACCCCATTTCTTCCCGTGGGTGTCGTAAAAGGCGACTAAGGGACTTACTAGAGAATGGGCATCAGCGTTCTCTATTCATTTTACCACCATTCTGCGATCGCCAACCCGCCTGCCAAGCGTGGCGATTATGGCAAAGCCCCCCAAATTGGGGGAGGCCTAAGTCCAGCAGTGGACGTCTTACGGCTGAAATTATGAATGCGAAATCCGCGTCAAATACTTAGCCACCATCAGGAAGTGTCCAATAAAAAATACGACAGCTATGAAAATTTTAACTATGTGTATAACCCATCAATAAAGCTATATATAAATATTATTTCCAGCTAGTAACTGCCGGCATAGTAATACTAATACGTTAAACACGTGATATTTCTAATAAGTAAATTAACACCTTAATTAATTTGCGGGTACCTCAATGACGGCTGTAGAAACCATTACAATCAAATATAACTTCTGTGAATTACTAATAGGGTACGTAAGTACTAGTACCTAAATACCTTTAACATGTAAACAACACTATGAAGGTTTCGTCGCTACATTTTTCCGTACACAATGAAAACCATATAATTTAATAAATAAATATGATTTAATCAGTATCGTCCCGCTGCTGGAAAAAGTGCTTTTTTTTTGTGGGTCATCAAATGATGTCTCCTCCTCAGAGTGGAGCGGAAGGGCGTGTCAGACTTTTACTGACTAAAACCCATTCGTGTTCCTTCAGTTGCCCATATGCCAGGGCCACGGTACCTCTTTCGAACTGATCTCGCGACTCTGGCATTGAAAAAATCCTCACTCCTCGATTTACAAACTGCATGGTAACGAAGGTCACGCAGTAAATCATTCGTGCTGAATTTGATAAATAGCGCTTTATGAATATACGTAAATTATCAACATATTGCAACTATACTGATAGGCAGATATATTACATACGACTATAGAAGCAAGTGGTTTGGCCATGTTTGTCGAAGGAACGATGGCCGAAGGAGCAGACGAGTCGTGGAGGGAAGACCGTCTATTGACTAGAAAATTTCTGGGACATAGTGGATGCGGAAGGTAGAGGACAGGGTGTTGTGGCCTAGGGGAGGCCTATGTCCAGCGATGGACCGCGATAGGCTGACTTGATGGATGGAATTTTAGATCCTCAATCAATTATGCCTAAATAGTTAGTGGCTTTGCATAATAATTGGTTCAGTGATAGAAAACTTTTTGCAAAGGTTGTACCAACTAGCTATAAATATCGTCTTCATAGTATCTAATACTAAGGGAATATAATATTTGTACAAAAGAAAACGATAACCATATTATATTTATACCTATCTTATTACTTCAATGATCAATTATACGAGTTGGTACACAAAGAAATTAACAAAATTCCCTTTCAATAAAGTGGATTGATGTTCGTAATTGAGTTATTGTCAATGACAAGGTTTTTTACCAGGCTCATTGTCGAGGCTTTCTGAGAATTAATGTTAATAGCACAAGGTCCCTTGAAGGACTTCGGAATCCACTTGTTTTGCTGTGAAAAATAGGTCTAGGTTGTCAACATAGGTACTTCTGTTATTCTGAACAAGAAAGATTGGGAACAGAGTACCTACAGATGGAAATACTAAAGGAACTAAGGTTTCCTATTCAAATATTCCGGGTGTTGTTACATACATACATACAATCACGCCTTTTTCCCATGGGGGTAGGCAGAAACCACGGAACGCCACCTGCTACGATCTCTACACACTTCTTTTGCCTCGTTTAGGTTCATACAATTGGTCATACACACACGCCGGTTGCGAGTACTACGCACCTGACCTTTCTGAAGAATATCACCAATAAGGTCCCTATATGTCCTCCTAGGGCGTCCCCTCCCGGTGTTTCCACTCACATCTGCCTTGTAAATACCTTTTGTGAGCCGACCGTCATTCATCCTCTCAACATGACCAAACCATCTAAGCATACTTTTTTCAATTTTTGTCACTACATCTTCTTTTAAACCACACCGTTCTCTTATCACATCATTCCGGGTGTTGTTGTGGCAATAAAAAATTGAATAGACTAGTACGTGCTTATTTAAACTTTTTTTTTTGGGTGGGTTATTATCAAATCTCTTCTCCCGCTCTGTGCAAAGTGGGAAGGTGTGTTAGACTTTTACTGACTAAGGCCCACCCGTGTGCCTTCAGTTGCCTGTGCCAGGGCCACTATAATTCTTTCTAACAAATCCGTGACCTTGGCAGGGACTAGGTACGTATGTGCGTAATATTATTGAATTAGTTGGGGAAATCATTTGAAAAAGGCTTACACATTTTACAGAGATGCTCCTCCACTTCTTCCAACTATCGCGAAGCCGTGCGTCCTCCTGCCAGTTTTGACAAAACCTATCCAGCTCGTCCCGCCATATCCTACATGATCTGCCGCGACCCCTTCACTGTCTTAGGACACCAGTTCTGCACTACTTGCACCCACAGTTAGGCCGGCATGCGGCAAACATGTCCTGCCCAGTCCCATTTAAGCTGGGCAGCCTACTAAGCTGAGATATTTAAGTTTTATCCCTACACTCAGATAAGTACATTTTACGATACCTGATAATCTAGATTCGTATATAAAAATTATTGCACGTTTTTAATACTCTTATGTTGTAGTAATAGATGTTTTTAGAATATCTAAATCATAAGCTCCTAACAGAATACTCATAGCATTTCTCTATGAAGTAAAAACTAAAATGGCGCCTACTGTACCAAACGAATACAAGTGCAAAACGCCCCAAGAACGCAAGAAATCAAAGCAATTCACCAGGCGCTACCGTAAACAAAGTCGACAATCGTTTAGATAGTGTCGAAGCAGACATAACTGGGGAAATGTGGATATAGTATAGGAGTTATGTTATGTTAAAATGTCTAATTCACGCACGTGGTCTGCTAATGGGTCGGTCAATATTCTACACTAAACTATACAAAGTAGGTACCTATACTCGATTAATAGGAAAGAAACACGAGTCTTTAATTAGCAAACAGTTGACACGATAGAGTAATCGGTTCATAAGCTACTCTTCTGTTTCGGTCTCGTTTTCCTTAATTATGAATATCTCAGACATTTTTTTTCGAAATGTCTAGACAAGTCTACTGTCTAGAACACCTCCGATTTTGAATAATTTCCAATAAAACCATAAATTAATTTTGTATTTGAACAAAAGAAAACGTGAAATTACCTTAAGTACGTACCTGAAATCAATTTATCACATTGTATTACATTTTCAAGGTTGTTTACAATAAACAACATTTCGAAACAACGTTGAAATGAAGCAATGAAGCCCCTAATTTTCAGTTACAGCTTATTTTATGAAACTTTATTTAATGATTTTAAAGAGCTTTTGTTTCGATTTTATGTCTTTTAACGAAAAAAAAGTTTTTGGTTTTTGTTATACGAAAATGTATTATTGAAACTTTTTGTTTTTTGTCCTCTAGGTATTGTTTGAAAATGTTTACAAATGAGGTGCTCAATTAAGACCATTTTTACTACATTTTCAAAAACTTATCTTATTTTTCAGAGGATAGACCTAAAAATTTTTAATCTGTGTAAATTATTATCACCACTGCTATCAAAACGGTAAAAAAAAACATCGTGATGAAACCAGCATGAAATCAAAAATTCGAATGCATATGACATCCATCAATCCGCACTGGGCCTGCGTAGTGGATTGTGGCTCAGTCACGGAGTGGAAACCCTTGGCCACTAGGCCAACGGCTTCCAGTGCCTAGTGCCAGTTCCAACCAGTGGGAATATTGTTGGCTGATTATTTTAGGGGCCATCCATAAATTACGTCACACAAATTTCATGATTTTTTGACCGTCCCGTCCTTGTCACAGCTGGTCACATTTTTGAGACCTCCCTTCGTGTGTGACGTCGCATATTTTGCAATTTTATATCTAGACAGTGAATTTTTTTTTAAATTTGTCTTTCATAGTTCATATTTCGTGTTTTAATAGTTCTTTAAATATATATATTCAATTTTGAAATGTGATGTCACAAAATTTAGGGCCCCTCCGACCCCCTTGTCACACAATGTCACAATTCGTCGACCTCCTCTACCCCCCCTTAACGTGTGACGTAATTTATGGATGGCCCATTATTCCAGACGAAAGCATAGCGCGCGTGCTTACTAATCTTTAAGTTTCTTTCCTGGGCTAATCTGGGTTCATACTATTGTTATACATATTCATTTTACTGTTGTGGTTTGCAATTTGCGGAAAACACAGTTTTATAGGGAAAAATATTTTGTTTTTGTTGACACTTATTAACACGTGTTACTGTAGATACGCTATTTTACGTAGCACCCAAACATTGGTCCAATTACTATATTATTATTATTATTTTCGTCTGGGTTTAGTGGCAATGGGAATGACTAGACACTGGAATCTATTGGTACAATTATCCTGCTCACCCCTATAGAAGAAACCGGCATAACGATATGAATGAATTTTCCTTATAAGAAGGAAAACAATGTCTCCAGCAGATATGGATTCAGTATATTTTCGTCCCGCAAAACGTACACCCGCGTGTCTAATCCACTGCAGATTTGCTTAGAGATTTACCATTGCCAGATATCGAAACTCGAAGGGCAACTGACGAATTTGTCAATTAAGCAACCTTAACTGGGTTAGTGGGAGCCTTAACTAGGTAAATACGATATTACGAGTGTTGTGGTGTCCGCTGGTACTTTCCCAATGGCCCATCGTTATTATTCCCACGACGTTTTCAATACGATTTTTGTAGCCATCAAGGTCCGTGTCCTTAGCCATTGTACCATTAGGTATTCCGCGACACCCGCCACGTTGCCTCACCACAATGCAAAATTTGTTACACCTATATAAAAGAGGGGGTCCTATATTCTAACGCCCGCATTATAATATCAAAAGCGGCCCGGACAGGGGGCCTTCAAAATGATCCGAACGGTAAACACCTATAAAATTTATAAAAATCATTAAACATTTTGGCATTATGAACGATCTTTTGTGTAATGTGTTTTTTATTTTTATTTTCAGATATTGCTGTTGTCGTCAATCTGTGGTTTTGTGAGAAGCTCGGGAGTGCACGGGGATGGGCTTACACACTTCGGCCACGTGGCTGCTTTAGGACCTGCTCCAGTAGCTGGTCCAGCTCCAGTGGTCACGGCTGCTAGCTCACAGTACTTCCAAAGAACTTTCAACCGCCTGGTAGTGCCTCCAGTAGTAGCTCATGTTGCTCCAGTGGCAAGTCCTCCTCTGCAACCAGTTTTCCAAGTTGCCCCAGCTCCCCCAGTATTTGTGGAACCTACTAGAGCAGTTCCTGTTGCTGTGAACCCGCCACCAACCCAGGTAGCTCCAGCTCCAGTTCAGCCGAATGTAGCAATAGCAGTCGCGACGGCTCACGCCGCGGCACCTGTCGCCACTATTCTGCTACCACCATATCCTTTCGGATTTCCACCAAACTTTGGCTTCATCCCTCAAGAACAACCTATTAACGTGCCTGATGAGAATAACAAGGAACCGACCACTCAATCAACTACGCAAGCTGAAGCGACAACGCCTCAAGAGCCTGAACAAACCACTCCTATACCATCAAGCAGTGATGACAACTTTGTGCAACAAGCACTGCCTTCTAACGAAGATGTGAATTTTAACCAGTATGGCCCGCCTGTGCTGCCGCAAGACGAACAGTTCCCACCCAACCAACCTACTCCGCAGTTCCAGCCAAACCAACCTGGTCCTCAATTCCAAGGACAGCAGCCTCAGGGACAGTTCCAACCTCAGGGGCAGTTCCAACCTCAAGGGCAGTTCCAACCTCAGGGGCAGTTCCAACCTCAAGGTCAGTTCCAACCTCAACAACCACGACCCCAGTTCCAGCCTCAACGACCTCAGGGGCAGACCCCACAGCAGCAACCCCGCCCTCAGTTCCAGCTACAGCAACCACAGTTCCAGCCACAGCAACCACTGTTCCAGCCACAGCCACCACAGTTCCAGCCACAACAACCACAGTTTCAGCCACAACAACCACAATTCCAGCCAGAGCAACCACAGTTCCCACTACAACGACCTCAGGGACAATTTCCACCACAACAACCTCAGCCGCAGTTCCCTCCACAGCAACCACGCCCACAGTACCAACCGGTACCACAAGCGCAACAGCCGCACCCGCAGTTCCAACCAGCGCCCCAGCAACCCCGACCACAGTACCAACCAGCGCCCCAGCAACCCCGACCACAGTACCAACCGGCGCAACAACCACAGCAACCTCACCAGCAGTACCAGCCCCAGGCACGGCCGCAGCAGCCCCGTCCGGTATACCAAGCACCTCAACAGCCATGGCCGCAACAAAACGCTAGGCCTCAGAAGTTGAAGACTTCAGTGGAAGTCGTGCCCGTACCGCTGGCGTACATCACTCCTCCACCACTTCACAAAACCCATGCACACGTAAAAGTGGTGAAACATGTTTATACTTTCGTACCAGCCAGTCACGCTCAAATCATAGTAAGACCTGTGAAAGCAAGAAAAGTTCGTCTGGTCAAGATAAAGAAAGTCCATCCCCAGAATTTAAGGGCTAATGCTAGAGACATTGAAGTCACTACATTCAGCCCGTTTCCCAGGCCCAACACTAAACCGCCTAAGGTATAAATTTAAATAGTCAAATTGTACACTCGTTAATAAAAATGCACATTGTAAATATGGTTAAGAATGACATAAAATAGATATATTTATACTTTTGTATATGTTTGTTTTAATTACACACATTTCCTATGCCATATATTGTAATAGCCTCGGTCTAGGCCAACTGGACATGATTAGTTGTGCAACTGTTGTGCTGCTTGGAAGACGTGCGCGGTTTGTCAATGACACTGGACCAATAAAGTAATGTAACGAAAGTGACATTTGCATGACAAGCAAGGGGTTTTCCATGAATTTATTATTACGATAACTAACATGATGATGTACTCGTAATATTAATTTTCAAGTTAAGGCCCCCAAAAACAGGCGCGACGCGACAGGGCGACTCACGACTGTGGTAGAACAATTTATATGAAAACTATTTGGAGATTGCTCTACAATAGTCACGTTGTGCCTATCTACGGAAGACTTTACGCCTAGCGAAGTAGATATGCTGCGAGCCGCAATATTTAGTAGTAAAATAAGATTTAGAATAATATCAAGTAAAGTGTGTTAGTATTTTCCTCAACGAACACTTTGTGATGCGATGTGAAATCCGATAAAGACTGATTTTAATCGCATTAGAGTCGACGTGTACTTGATGCTTAGCGGTAGATAAGCCTATGTGTAATTCGCTGGCACGTTCTACAACGATGAGGAAAAATGTGTTAAACGAAATCAATTGCATCCTTTTTATCAACTGGTCAACACGCCTTATAGTACTAGTTAACCAATTTTAAAAGCTTTTTACTAACAGAGTAATTTCCCAGAGCTACTTTTTGATTAAACCATTTAGGCTGACCAATGCGGAAGTATACAACTTTAAATTATGACTATTTCTAGGACAGAAGGAAATTACAGAACATTTTTCAAAATTTATAACTATTCCTCTGGCTAGGTTGTTTGATACAGTAAATAAGATCTGCCTAATCTCCTCATTTTATGTTTAAAAAATGTGAACGCGACACGACTCGTTCCTTTAGACAGCAAATAAAAAGTGTTGCCAAATCCTCAGTGATCAAAATTGTATTCTACTCTTAAAGATTTGTTAAAAAAAAACTGGGTCGTTTTTCAATTCGTTTTAGAACTTCGAGATAAAATTATTGAAAATACTGCGGTGATCGTGCTGCGAAATGAATTTTCCGTATTTTAACTAAATAAAAGACATCAAACAACTGCACGATGAGGAGTCAGGTCAGATTGAGGATATAAACTTTGTATATTTTTTAATTGGCCACCATTTAAACTGTATCTAAGTATCTTTCAATGCCATTTGGTGACATCTTAGTGAAATATTGTTATCCAATTAATTCAAAACACAAGGCTTACTTACTCTATTTTAGAGTAAATAGCTGAAACCTTGAAGCTGAGTCATGCTGTTTATCTATTCAGCACACGCAAGAAAAACGTGCGATACGAACACTCATACCTAATTTCATAATTACGAAAGAGTACTTTGTCATGATACAAAAATACTTTCAACAATACTTTTGGTCTATCGTCTAAAACGCAGTGACTATTTTTCTGCGCCAGCTCTTCTCTGTTGATCACTCGATTTCGATTCAAACAATATCAATAAATACATAACGATAAAATGATCAGGATTCAGCCATTTCCTACGTTACTTCTTGTCCCTTAGGTAAAGCATTGTCTTTCTCAATAAGTCCTCCGTCATCATCTTTATTTCAGGTGACATCATCATCATCATTTCAGTCGAAAGACGTCCACTGCTGGACATAGCCCTACCCCAAGCACCGTCACTTCGACCTGTTCTGTGCTTCTCGCGTCCAACGTATTCCTGCGGCCTTGACCAGGTCATTGGTCCATCTTGTGGGAGGCCTTCCAACGCTACGTCTTCCAGTACGCGGTCGCCACTCCAGAACCTTCCAACCCCATCGGCCATCTGTTCTGCGGGCAATGTGCCCTGCCCACTGCCACTTAAGTTTGGCAATTCTTCGGGTTTTGTCGATAACCTAATTTACTACAATAATAAATAATGCGGCCGATGGGGCAGAATGGTTCTTGAGTGGCACATACCAGAAGAAGTAGGGTTGGAAGGTCTCCCACAAGGTGGACCGATGACCTTGTGAAGGCCGCAGGAATCCGCTGGATGCGGGAAGCACAAAACCGGTCGAATTTACGGCGGAGCTTACGGGAGGCCCAATTCCTGCAGCGGACGTCTTTTGGCTGAAATGATGATGATGATGAATAAAAAAATAACCGGCTAGTTGCGTGTCGGACCACGCAAAACGAATGAATGACGAAGAATTATGGTTTCCGAAGTTGATTCAAATTTATCCCAAGAACAAACATAATTTTGCAGTTGAAAATATGTTCTTTCATATTTTCCAAATGCAAAGTAAGTTTGTACGTACAATATTGAATGATTTGACTGGCCTGTTAGTGTAGTGGTTAGTGACCCTGACTGCTATGCCGGAGGTCGTGGGTTCGATTCCCACACAGGACAAATGTTTGTGTGATGAGCACGATCATTTGTTCTGTGTCTGGGTGTAATTTATCTATAATATGTATGTAATAGGTTGGGGAAAAAGTTTCTTCGCATTTTTAGAGAAAATTCAAAACATTTTTTAATAAAGTTTATTTACATTTAACTAAAGTATGTAGGTACCATTTTGTTCGATAACTTTTTGCCATCTTGTAGGTAGGGACATGATCTCATTGCTATAGAAATTTTGGGACTTCTGGTCAAAATACCGCGACAAGTGGTTTTGGCAGTCCTCTCGTCATGATAACCTGACACTGCCTAAAGAGTTCTGAAGAGACCGAAACAGGTGGAAATCTGAAGGTGCAAGGTCAGGACTATACGGCGGATGCATTAACACCTCCCAGCCAAACTCTCTTAATTTTTGTTGGGTGGCTAAAGATGTGTGAGGTCTAGCGTTATCATGATGAAAAACCACACCCCTTCTGTTGATTAATTCCGGCCGCTTTCTCTCAACTTCTTGCTTTAATCTCATCAGTTGTTCGCAGTAGAGTTCAGAATGGATGGTCCTGCCTGGTGGTAACAGCTCATAATGAATAATGCCCTTCCAATCCCACCACACACACAGCATCACCTTGTTGCGAGTTAACCCGGGTTTTGCCACAGTCTGTGAAGCCTGACCGGCCTTTGACCACGACCTTTTTCGCACGTTCTTGTCATACGTGATCCACTTTTCATCACCAGTTATCAGCTTCTTCAAAAATGGTTCGGTTTCATTACGTCGTAATAAAGAATCACAAATGAGTACACGGTTCATTAGGTTTCTTTCAGTGAGCTCGTGAGGTACCCAAATGTCGAACTTTTTTGTGTACCCAGTTTTTTTCAAATGCGCCAAAACTGTTTTGTGGTCAATTTCCAGTTCTTCAGCTACGTCGTAACTACTGGTATGCCGATCTTGCTCCACTTTTTCAAAAATGGCATCCATTTTATCCGTAATAGGGCGACCAGAGCGACGTGCATCTTTGACATCAAAATTTCCGGATTGAAAACGCTTAAACCAAATTTGTGCTACTCTCACAGACACTACACTAGGTCCATAAACATCGCAAATTTTTTTCGCGGCTTGCGTGGCATTTTTACCTTTTTTGTAGTAATATTTTAAAATGTATCGAATTTCTTCATTAGATTCACTCATCTTGACGGTACGAAAAACAAATGAAAATCACACATTTTCCTAATTTGAATTTGGAATTATGTTCTTTAAAATTTAAACTTTCAATGATACCAAATCCAGCCAGATACAAATAGTATAGCCAAAGAGATTTTATTACAAGTTCATACATACTATAATGCGAAAAGACTTTTTCCCCAACCTAATATTTAGAAATATATAAGTATGTTTATCAGTTATCTAGTACCCATAACACAAGCTCTGCTTAGCTTGGGACTAGATGGCGTTGTGTGATAGTTGTGGAATATTATTATATTATTATTTACCATATTTTAAGACAGTCAACTTCTTATAAATTTTGCTGAACAATTAATTACTTTATATTTGTACTGTCAATTCAATTCAATTTATTCACGAACAATTCACATTGTGTTTGAAAACTATAAACTATATAGAATACATAATAAATAAAAAAAACAAACTCATTAAAATTATAAACTAAAACATTCATAATACAATAAAATCTCTAATATAATAAATTTAAAAAAAAATACAATACAATTAAAAAGTTCAATATTATTACAGTTGCTATTACATATGTACTAATATTACCCAGTCTCACATTAACTAATATAAAAAATTTAAAACGTGGATAAGTCATCGTCTATTGAATACAGACATTTCTCCAATAGGAACATTTTGAGTCTTGACTTGAATGAGCTCTTGTAAATTAAAGTTTTTAAATCCAATGGCAACCTGTTAAAAATCCGCACTGCTTGATATTGAGGACTATGTTGTACAATGTTAAGTTGGGGTTTTATTTTGTTTTTAAAATCTTTCCTGCGCGTACTTTCCCTCAACTGTCTCTCCTCATCTGTTTCATAATTATGCAGGAATTTCTTAAAATTTACCAACAATACTAAAACATAGAGGCTGGGCACAGTAAGAATTTTTAAATTTATGTAATGTGGCCTACAACTCTCTATTTGTGATATCCGGACCATGGTTCGTATGGCTCTTTTTTGGAGTACAAAGGCTCTCTGGCAGTTATATTTAAAACTATTTCCCCAAAACTGGATACTATACCTCAACCTTGATTCTATTAGAGCATAGTATACCATTTTAAGATGTTTTTTGTCAATTTCCTCCCTAAGACTGCGTAAGGCGTAACACGTTGAGGAAATATATGAATCAATTGCTTGCAATTCCCTTTTCCAATTTAAATATTTGTCAATGTATACGTGTCTATGTATCGTGTGTCTGTGTACTTTATGTCAAATAAATTCTATTCTATTCTATTTATTTTTCAAATGGTAAATTTTCATGACTTTCCTAGAATAATAAAAGTATTTGAGATCCTCACAGCAACCTCTTTCAATGGAGGAGGAGCAAAATTATTCGGACGTCTAGGACTCTTAAACTTAAGAAATAGGTAATTATGATGTCACCGTGATATTAAAACAAAATACTCCTTTTCCCATGGTAGGGTTTTTTTTTTTTGTGGGTGGGAAATCATCAAATTACGTCTCCCGCTCTGGGTGGAGCGGAAGGGTGTGTCAGACTTTTACTGACTAAAAACCACGCGTGTTCCTTCAGTTGCCCATATGCCAGGGCCACGGTGCCTCTTTCGAACGAATCTCGCGACCCTGGCAGAAATATGTTAGGGTCGGCTTCCAGTAGCTGAAAACGAGTTTTTTACTGGGCGCGACTGCCAATGGATTAACGTGCTTTACGAGGCACGGAGGAGTCTTTGGTATGTGTAGATGGTCACCCATCCACGGACTAACCGCGGCAAGCGTAGTTTAACCTGATCGATGATCCCGTGCGGCTGTTATTTGCTTAGCTATAAGCCCTTCCAACAAGATACTAATAGTTTCTTTTCTGGCGTCAAGACATTCTTCCTTCAGCTTTACGGAAATAACTCCCTGGAAGCTTTTCGAGGAAATACTAATAAAAATTTAGTTCCTTGAAGAAAATATGATCTGTGAAGTGCAAGATTGCAAGAGCTTGAAACTGCGGACGTGACCTTTAGAATTTATTTCAAAATGAACTTTATTAAACATTTTGCAGTATAACATTTTGTTTGCAAACTAAAAGAAAAAACTCTATTTATTCATTAATAGACGCATCAGGCAGAATATGAAAGAAAAGACTTACATACTTAAATATATAGTAAACTAGCTTTTGCCAGCGGCTTCGCCCGCGTGGAGGTCGGAAAATATCCCGCCGGAACATACTACCGGCATAAAAAGTACTTTATGTATTAATCCAGGTTATAAACTATCTGTGTGCCAAATTTCATCCAAATCCGTTCAGTAGTTTTTGCGTGAAAGAGGAACAAACATCCACACATACAAACTTTCGCGTTTATAATATTAGTAGGATGTAGATTTTTGACTATAAGTACATGCTTCCATATTAAAGCAAAAAAAAAAAAACGCCTTATTGACAGTAACGGGCAAACAAGTATTTAGAAGTTAAAGATTTTATTAGTATCTTTAAGACCTATATTTGAAGGTGAGCCTATTGCCATTTTCGGGCGCAAAACCTAATGGAAAGTTCAATAAAAGTTTTCGCAACAGGAAAATCGAACTTGGGTACTCAAGCTCAGCAGCACCACTAAACTTCTAGTTTTTCTGGTCTACCTCATAGTGCGAGGTGTCATTGGACAGGTCTTTCACAAATATTGGGGCTTTCTACCAGCAAATTATCGAATAGTGGATGCGTTTGTGAAATAAGCTTACAGTGATCATTTTTGTTACAGTCACGTGCGGGCTAAATTGCTGTTTTTTGGCCATATGAAAAAATTAACTTCAGTAGTATTTTACCCCATTTCTTCCCGTGGGTGTCGTAAAAGGCGACTAAGGGACTTACTATAGAATGGGCAGCAGCGTTCTCTATGCATTTTACAACCATACTGCGATCGCCAACCCGCCTGCCAAGCGTGGCGATTATGGCAAAGTCGCCGCCAAATTGGCGGAGGCCTAAGTCCAGCAGTGGACGTCTTACGGCTGAAATGATGATGATGCACAAGTTAACAAGTAATAGTCGACCAACTTAAATATGCAATTGGAATGTATGGGAGAATATGTTTATCAACTACAATGTTCAGTTTGTTCTTAAGATATATTCATTCTTACTATGAAACCCTTCATTGTGCGTGATCCAATACGCATTTGGCTGATTTTATTTGTATATTTACTCCAAAACACATAAACATATTTAATTAAATAACTAAAAAAGGTTCGTGCATATATCTTCGGAAACTGCAAATAAAAGAGGAACACGAACCTGAATACGCAGCTACTCAAATTATTCGGTAAGAAATATAAATCACACAAGATTTGATGACGTAAACACAAACAAATCTTTGTTATAACGGTGACGATGTAAAGTGTAGCATCAACAAGTCACGGATAATACGTAACGTATTACGATGCGTCACGTAGCTATCATCTCCGTCGTAGCAAATATCGTAGACTCGTAGCACAGAATCATTATGGCGTAGCATCAGGTATGAATGTATAAAGATGAATATTATCGTAGTAGGTTAGTAGAATGGAATACTTACTTACTTTTTCCACTTAAAATATAAAAATATTCTCAATACAACTTCTATTTCTTTTAACACAACGCCTGGGTGTCTGGGTTAGAGGTTTATTTATAGTAGGGAGTGAAGTAGGGAACTGCCAGGGTCGCAAGATTGTTCGAAAGAGACACCCTGGCAACTGAAGGAACACGGGTGGGTTTTAGTCAGTAAAAGTCCGACACGTCCTCCCGCTCCGCCCAGAGCGGGAGAAGTCATTTGATGATTTCCCATCCAAAACAAAAAAAAAAAAAGTTGGGAACTTATTACATTTTTTGTTTCTTTAAAAAAAAAAAATTTAAAAGTCCTGCAATTTTTTTTTGTGTAGGAATCGAATTAGTTAACCGCCGTCTGTATATATACAGACGCCAGTACACCAAGCTATTACAATCTGTCAAATTTCTTTAATAGATTTTCAATTTTATCGCTTAAGTTTTAGGTTCAAGATTGATTGGGTAAATTTTACAGTTTCGGGTAGCTTAATGTGCTGACGTCTGTACGTAAACATAGATAAGATAACTTTTACACACAATAAACATTAAAAAAAAACCTGTATCAATGTCTACTGCTACATACTATACATTATACAATCTAAGACTGTATTGTTAGGGTGGGTCCCTTATCAGTTTTTTTTTTTTAAATGAACATTCTCTACATTAATATTCCAACACATACCCCCGAATAAATCTCAATTTGAAAAGACTTCAGATAATGCCCAAAACTGGTCAACTAGTCCAATAATGTTATCAGTCTGGGCAGCTTTACTGTCGTAACTGCGCGTCCTCAATGCGTGCCCAGCGTCTAACGAGCCACTGCAATCGGTGACGAAACGAGACACAAGGTGAATCTTACTTCGCTACAGTATAAAAGGTAATGTCACCAAACTTCGGACATCACACTCACATCTTCTGTTCAACAGACAGACACTACCAAACCAATCAACATGTACAAGATTGTGAGTATTTGCTTTTGTCTAATTTTATTTAAAACAGCGCTTGCGAAACAATCGGATTTATGTTACGACTGCAGCGATTAAAAAGAAATCTTTTATTGTTTTTACTTATATTAATTTGGATCCCCCTGTTATTCCAGGTATTCTTCCTCGCTACCCTGGCTTTGGCTGCCGCCAAGCCCAGCGCAGTGGCCGCTCCCCTGGTCGCCGCAGCCCCGTTGGTTGCAGCGCCTGCACCTTTCGTCACTGCTTCCAGCTCCCAATACGTTGCCAGGAACTTCAACGGCTTGTACGCTGCTGCTGCTCCATTGGTCGCCGCTCCTGCTCCTTACGTGGCCGCCCCTGTGGCTGCTCCTTACGTCGCCTCCCCATACGCCGTCGCTCCTGCGGCTAGGTTCGTGGCTCCCGCTGCTGCCCCCTACGTAGCTGCCCCAGCACCAGTGCTGCCCGCTTACGCCCGGTACGCTGCCGCTCCTTACTACGCGGCGTCTCCTTACTACGCCCCATCTGCCCCTCTTATCGCCCTCAAGTAAATTATGACTGACACTTAGCCCATTTTTATACTGAAGAATATATAAATATGTCTTATTTATGGTTTTCTTTTGTGAATAATAAACTTCTTATACGTATGTACAATTAGGTTATCAACATAAGTTGTGGACACACATAACAACATGGTCTTCAAGATAGCTACAAGCTAAACACTACCACGTCACCATACAATACAATTACTAATTTGCACATTGACACATCAAGATCTCCCAATTAATTAATTACGAAAATCTATACCAAAAAAATCCTTCGTTGTTAGTCTTGTCGCATCAATCCATACTAGGAGCTAAGTAGTTGCGAATGTTATTGTGCGTGCTCGAAGTCGTGTGTTTAGTTTCAAGGAAGTTCGTCAGTCCTTGGCAAAAGTAAATAATTTGCGTATGAACAAAACGCGGTACTTACGCATAATATAAAGAAGCCAAACAACACAAGGGAAATTATATTGGCCTATTTCTGTACAAGGCGATAATGTTTTGATAAATAATATATCTCAGTATGTAAACATCAAGAAAAATATTTGTTTGTAAGTCTTCCTAAATTTAGCTTTCACAAAAAGCTGTAAATGTAGACTAAAATTATCATATAATACTTTAGGGAATGGATACAAACAGCGAATAGACCTGTACTTTTAGACTTTCCTTCATAAATTTATTGAGACGGACGTCTAACTACGTCGTACTCTAGCTACTTAAGCACCCACACTGACTCGTGAACCAAGTAAATTTTTCTTTCTACATATTCTAATTCAGTTTCAGTTCACGTTTCCTCAAGAAATAAAATGTAGACTTTATTTTACTGTTCAACTGTATTCTTTAAGTACTTCCTAAACGTTTTGCAATAGGTTTTGTTAGTTTATTAGAGGAATAAAATAATTCTTAAATGAGTAGTTCTACAGCAGTATCTACTATATCAGCCATTCCCAAAGTGGGCGATAACGCCCCCTTGTGGGCGCTGCAGGCTTTAAGGTGGGGGGGTAAGAGACCCAGAAAAAAAATGAGGGCGTTGTGTAGAGTCTATCCCACTGTGTAGTGCCTTTCCCACTTTGGGAAAGGCACTATTTACACATTTAAGTTTTTTTAAATAATAATAATCATTAGGATTTAGTAGTGTCCATGAATATAAATCATTGAAGGATGAGTCCAAGAGCACCAGTGTCTACATTGATTGTCTACAGGGTATTGAAACACATACATATTTACTATGCTCCACGTTGAGGAGATGGATTGGTAAATTACCTTTATCAAATATTTCCATGAGCCTACTCATTAGAAAATTCTTGTCATAGTTGTTGTCTTGTTTTGTCTTCAAATATCAAAGACTACTGAAATTAAAAACTAAAGCCGAATACGATAAACTCATAGACTAACACACGTTCTTAATGTATTAATGAAAGAAGTATCTATCTAGTCATCAACTTTTATTATTTCACTTTCAAGTAATATTTCATGAAATGCTCCACTTTCAAGTCACATGCTTTGGCTGCAATAAAATTGAACCATACGTCAGACGAAACGTAAAACGGGGGCGAAACGTGGGCGGGTTTTTTGTCAAGCCGAGATTCCATTTAATAAAAACACTGAAAAACTGTACACAATCTTACTGAGTGAGTCACGTGGACCGAAATGTGTTTTGTAAACTTTTCTTTCACTCTTTACCATCTGCGAAACACGTGCAGCCTTAGAAATAAGAGGTTCTCAGTTTTCCTTTGTGTAAACAACGAAGTTTATACCTGCTTAGCTTGTAGTACCTACTTGCTTTTACGATCCTGTTTGTTTAGCCTGTAGTCATGAATTATAGTTTAAGGATAATTAGGGAACGGGACTAGCAGTCTCTAGATATATCTTTCAGTCAACGTGTGCCCGATATGAATTTACATCGACAAAATTTTCGAACTTCCAGCCAAATTAAATTTAAAAATCCTTCCTTCGTGCTCATCATAATCAGCATAATTTAATGTTCCCAATGCTGGGACACAGGCCTTGTCTCAGTGAGACGGAATGGGCTAAAGTACACCACGCGGGACCTGTGTCGGTTAGTAGATGTCACATATCTTCGATTTTTTGGAACTGAGACATGCTGGTTTTCTCACGATGTTTTCAGCCGCCATGGCCCACGCGTAATAGTCCATTTGAAGGATTAAGTGCGGACACCAAACCTTTTAACCTAGAACAAGGTTAATCAGAAGGAACGGGACCAGCTGTTTTGTGCACTTGAAACGAAAACTTAAGTCATATTTAGTAAACTAGCTTTTGCCCGCGGCTTCGCCCGCGTGGCTGTCGGAAATTAACGCAGGAAGACGTACTACCGCGGCAAGATGTGTTAATTCAGGTTATATTATAGGTAATAGTTGTTACCCGCGACTTCGTCCGCGTGGTATTTAACAAAAAGTTTTCATAAAAACTGTCTTTGAAAACTACGCTGGCATACGTCACAAACTACGCTGACATACGTCTCAAAATTCAGTTTGCTTTTAGTTTTTTTAAACTATGTTTTTTTTTTCTAAAATAAAAGTAGCCTAAGTTACTCCTTGTTACATCAGCTATCTGCCAGTGAAAGTTCCGTCAAAATCGGTCCTGCCATTTCAGAGATTAGCCGGAACAAACAGACAGACAGACAAAAATTGTAAAATTGCAATATTGATTTTCACAAATCATTCCCAAAAGCTCAACCTTGTAATGCAATTTATAAGTTTTATTAAATTGAGTTAACGAGCTTGTGGCTAAGTAAGCTACGCATGCCGCGGTTCGTCCGTAGGTAGGTGACCATATTTACACATCAACCCCTCCGTGCCTCGTATAATTCGATAAGCCGTTTTCAGGCAGTCATTCGAGGATCTTTGAAAGTCGTTACGGGTCCTCAAAAGTCCAGCAGTCTGAGAAACCAGGCTTAACAAAGGGAATGATATTAACTGTTAACTGGGTTGTGTAAGTCAGATACGCTGTCGTGTTGAAGAAGGTGGCAACAGGTTTTCTACAATTTTGTCTCTGCGATTGGCTTTATAGAGAAACCCAACGAAAATGACAGGAAAATTGTGTGTATTATCAACTACCTAAAGAAATCGGAGGCAAACACGTGCCTGCAAATTGAGTATGTCTAATCAACTGATGAAGTGAGATTGTAATAAAAGCAGTAGATTTGAATAAAAACTCAATTTGGAGAATTCCATTCTGCGCTAAAAAAAACTATAACAATACGGGTAGGTATGAGGAGAAAGACTGTTGACGTTTAATATAAAGGCTTCTTCAGACAGAAGCGACGTGACATTTATAGAACAATTTCGATGAAGTTTTCATAGAAATTGTTCTACGAGTGTCGCGTCGCGCCTGTTTGTGGAAGCCTTTAGGGTCTGACGCAGGCTACTAAAATAATATTCTAACTATTAATTGCAATCAATACATCTTGAAATTTCCAAGAATTTTCAGACGACATTTAAAATAAGGTCGATACTTTGTTCTTACAATTACCAATTTTAGGTGTATCCTTTCGCGGCACCATTTCTCCGTATCGGCGGCGCGCACTTCTGAATACTAATTGCTTGGACTAGTGACGCGCTAAGTGATTACAATTCGATTCATACATTTGTACATGGTGATTCTGTTCTCTGCGTATAATATAGAGGGCGTCCTTCATCCGTGAACTAATTTACCGATTACTATTTACATAATTATAGATGCTTTGTCTGCCTTACGTTTATTACCAAAGTTCGCTATTAAAAACTCAATATTGCTGAAAAAAAAATTCGTGACAAGGTAAATAATAATAATATCTTAAGACAACCAACACACCGTTATCTGATCCCAAACTAGGCAGAGCCTGTACTATGGTAACCAGACAACTGATAAATATACTTATATATTTCTAAATACATACATATTATGGATAAAATACACCCAGACACAGAACAAATGATTGAGCTCATCACACAAACATTTGTCCTGGGTGGGAATCGAACCCACGAACTCAGTCTTAGCAGTCAGGGTCACTAACCACTAGACTAACAGGCAAAACAAGTACTTATCGATGTCAACAAAAGATTTAATTTTCATTTTAACTTCTCAAAGCCGTTGACGAGTTCTAAGAACCTTTTAATTATGCCAGCAGGGCTCCGGACCAGCTTATTAGAAAATACCAGGTACAAGGTAATTTTTCAAAGGCGTCGATTCGCAAAAGAGTTATAATTAATCAGAAAAACTACAGAGTTTTTCTCGAAAATGTTTTTACACTTAAAATAATTGCAGCCCCAGGCTTTTAAATTAATTATTAGAGATTTTCAAAGAATCTCAATTTCCTGCAAAAACAAATGAAAAATACTGTCTATAGTATGTGCCAGATGTGAAAAAAAAAAGTCGTTGACACCCGCCTTCCAATTTATTCAAATTTTTCAAAACGATACGAAAAGAATGTGAAGAATGTGTCGATAGCACAGTCAAAACGGTAATTTGAATACATTGGTAGGCAGGTGTCAACGATTTTTTTTTTTTTACACGCTTTATATTAGCTTCACTTGTATGTTTGTATGTTTGTATATTTGTATGTTTGTATTTTTGTTTATAACCGACTCCTTATAGCGCGATTTTGACCCATTTTAAACGACCCGATTTCATTCAAACTTTGCACACCTGTTAAGGACCGATGACAATGCAATAATTTCATCAATTTGTGCCATTATCCTTGCTAGGGTTACCAGGACAGGAAAAAAACTGTCTTCGAAAACTACGCTGACATACGCCACAAACTACGCTGACATACGTCTCAAAATTCGAAACACCCTAAAAAATAGCAAATAAATAATAGTTTAAAAAAACACGCTTCCATTGAAAACCAAAATAAAAAGTACAAAATAAAGGAAAAAAAGCGTGGAGTGCCTGCTATCAATAAAAAAATACCTTAAAAGGCACCCCACGCTTTTTTTCCTTTATTTTGTACTTTTTATTTTGGTTTTCAATGGAAGCGTGTTTTTTAGTTTTTTTTAACTATTATTTTTTCACAACTGGCTCAGATATGTACAATTGATTTTGTTGATGAAAAGTATTTGTTTATAAATCTACTACATACTGATTTGATCAAGATGAATTTATTGATTGATGAATTATGACATAAACTCTGCCTAATCCTTCAACGATAACGGGCGTGATGTTATAGAAGTCCAAATTCGCACGGACGTAAGAGTATCGTGGCGGGATTTTTTCGCGCACGGTATCTTGAACGCTCTGCTTAGTGCTTAAAGTTTAAAATCAAACAGAGTGATTTTTCGAGCACTGTTGAATTTTGAATGCTCCGTCTAACATCGAGAGTTGATAATGCAATGCACAATAAAATCCCGAAGCGATATATTTACAATTATTAAATTTTATCCAATTTTGTAATTTACTAAATTCTGTGTTTGTATGTGTTCTAACTAGTATTGACCGATAACTTGTATGTGTGATGCAAACTGTTAGTGTACGTTGGTTATTAATAATAAATAAATAAATACGAACTTGCGAACGTGGTTTTATGTTATGGCATATGATTTTTGCTTAATTATTGTTTTTTTTTTTTCGATATTACATGAGACTTTACTTACCCACAAAGTAATCCTGAGAGCCAGTATCTAAGTTCATACATTATGTACTGTCACAGTTAACCGAAATGTTGGTCCGACAGTGATATATCGAGCGCTGTTAGCTGTTACCAAAATGATTGACGTGAATTTATTTTATGCACATATCTCATACCAGCGGGCCGAGCACGACCTACTGTCATTGACTTCAGTCACACAATTTTATCACAGTTTGGGAACAAAAACCGCGATAAAATTCGTGACTCAAGCATATCATAGAAGCCCCGCTCGCCCCGCTGGAGAGGGGTTTGTGGCTAATTATAAACAGCCGCACGGTTCGATCGATCAGGGTAAGCTACGCTAACTGACATTATTCAAGTAGTGAAGAGAGTCAGGGTAGCTCGCAAAATTAAAATTTTCTTACGTTTTCTTGCAATTTACAGGTCAGTATGTTGAACAAAAAGCGTATTTGTGTATACGCTTTGTAACAAATATGACTTTGCAGAATTATAATTACAATCATCAATACAAACCTCTAAGTTTATTTTATCCCATTGCATAATTTTTTCATAAGTCTTTCAATATGAAATAAACTTTCTATTTGAATTTCGGGGGCTTAACGCATTCTCCTTAATGATACACACGAAGCAGAGTTTTTATTTTCAATAATTGCAAAACAAATTCTAAATCTATACTAATATTATAAAGCTGAAGAGTTTGGCTGAACGCGGTAATCTCAAGCACTACTGGTCCGATTTGAAAAATTATTGGGAAGCCTATTTATTGAGGAAGGCTATAGGCGTATAACATCACGCTACAAAGACTCTGTTGAGACTGGCCTGTTAGTCTAGTGGTAAGAGACCCTAACTGCAAAGACTGAGGTCGTGGGTTCGATTCCCACCCAGGACAAATCTTTGTGTGATAAGCACAATTATTTTTTCTGTGTCTGGGTGTAATTTATCTATAATATGTATGTATTTAGAAATATATAAGTATATTTATCAGTTGTTTGGTTACCATAGTACAGGCTCTGCCTAGTTTGGGGTCAGATAACGATGTGTTGGTTGCCCTAAGACATTTAAAAAAAAAAATGGAGCGGAGCAGCAACGAAAAATAGACGAAAACTGTCAGGCAAATCGATGCGACGGGAAGGGTCACGGGAGCAAAAATTTGACGTGGACGAAGTCGCGAGCAGAAGCTAGTAATAATAATAATCAGCCTGTATTATCCCACTGCAGGGCAAAGACCTCCCTTTCCTTTTTCCACTCAACTCCATGATTATATTACTCTATATTTTGAATGATTTCTATGTTGTATGTATAATGTTCATCACTATCTCGTGTCACTCAAACCAAATACCTGGGTGTAGTAATTGATGACGGACTAAAGTGGTACTCACAAGTTGAAAGTTTAACGTCAAGGGTCAGGAAACTTATCTATATCTTTAAGTCTCTAAGGCAATGTGCTGACTCGAAAACATTGAAAATGGTGTATCTTGCACTTTGCCAGTCTGTCATCGGTTATTGCATTCCGGTTTGGGGTGGCACTGCTAAGACTAAACTGATTGGGTTGGAACGCGCCCAGAGGGCTGTGCTCAAGGTGATGCTCGGCAAGCCGTATAGATTTCCCACAACTAAATTGTACGCGGAATGTAAGGTACTTACTGTGCGGCAGCTCTTTGTGCTTAATGCCACCCTCAGAAAACACAGTCAGGTTCCTCCATCAGATCCAACCACTCGTAAAGCCAAATCTGCATGCCCATCTGTTTCTCACAAAACAGCCTTCGCTAGCCGCCAGCTCTATGTAATAAGCTCACTAATTTACAGAAGGGTCCACAAACACATTCAAATAATTAATTTGAATAAACACCAACTCAAAACCAAGTTACAAAACTGGCTGTTTAATCAAGACTATTCCTGTACAGAAGCCTTATTTCAGAATTAATGTAGGCACTATTAATCATTACTTATTCTACAAACACGAATAAATATACACATGCAACATCACATGAATATACCATACACTACACGCACTCCCACAAAACACCCTCTCCCCTCTCATACACCACACCACACCACACCACACCACACCACACCACACCACACTCCATCCCAATTCTCATCCCATCCCCCACACACATACTCACACATACATATAGCAAATCAGGTCATTATGGGTTTATTGTTAGAATCACACTCTTAAATAAAGGTTTATGTTGTATACGTAGTAACTAGTAGAACACTGACTCCTAGGTCACAGGGTTTCCCTAGTTTAGGAGGCAGGGTTTTCCACTATTTGTGCAGCCTTAATCCAAAAACCAATTTAACTAACTATGTGAATTGTTATTGTTATTGTATACAAAGGTTTTTTGTGTCAATAAAGTTATTTTATTTTATTATTATTATTATTTATTATTTTAAATTTAAAGTTTAACATGAAGTAATAAGATACCAAACGCAATGTAACTTTATTTCTTGCCCAAAGCTCTGCGCCAGTTTTTGCATATGCAACTTTATTTTGATTTGGTAAAAGTTTTTAAGTCACAAAAGGCAACAAAGTACCGGACTAAGTCGGCAGTTTTGTAAAATAAACTTAACACGTTGACGGGCAGAACGCCTCTCGACGTTCTCTCTGGATAAAATAATACGACAGTACGCCTATGGACGTCAACCTTTTGTTTTGCTTGCAATCAGTACGCCTTGCGACGTTATATTTGGTATAATAATATGATACTAATAAAAGGAAGGGCATTCTGTAGTTTCACGACGGATAGAGTTTTAATCTTTTACTGTCTTATCGTACGTTAAAAAAAATGTTAATTAAAATGAAATTTTGTAGTGTCTCAACACGATTAACCAGTAAGGGAATACTGTCCGTCAACGTGTTAATTTCCATACATTTGGGGTTCTTAATCTCAAAAACTGGCTTGATAATTTAAACCTGATCTAAATAAAAACGTTGTTTTGTAATAAGGGGGAAAAATCTTATAAGGTAATGTGGACGTATTGCACAACTAAGTACTTAAAACTTTCCCGCGAAAGGTATGTTACTAATGAATAATATTTAGAACTGCCATTGTTACTTTTTGACAGACCATCATTTCTGCTTACACAGTTTGAATATTGATAGAAGAAACAGTATTCATGAATCACTGTTTTGTAACTTTGTAGGTATATCACTACTTATGGCTTTTGCTTACTAATAGGAAAATGGGACATAAATTCTATGACGTAAGGTTGAAATCGCCATTGTCCAGTCATCCACAAACCGATGTGGTGGTTCTACAATAAGGAACTCAGAAAATCAAAGCCGTAATTAATTTTTGTGAATCGAAGTATACGTAACGTTACGTGTAGTAACGTTTTCACTGCTACATGAACCGGCAACCTGAAGAAGATAGCTGCGGAAGGATGTGAGTGCGGTAGAATGGCGGTGCATCTTTTGCGGTCATCAAAGTTTTAACAGAACGGGCTCGTGGCCTAGAAAAAACAGCAACACGAGTCGACCGATCAGGTTAAGCTACACTGGCTGCGGTCGGCCCGTAGATGGGTGACCAGTTTTTCTTTTTTTTGTGGGTCGGAAATCATCAAATGACGTCTCCCGCTCTGGGCGGGAGGCTGTGTCAGACTTTTACTGAATAAAACCCACCCGTGTTCCTTCAGTTGCCCATATGCCAGAGCTGCGGTATTTCTTTCGAACAAATCTTGCGACCATGGCAGGCATTGGTCCTAGCAGAACCCTTCAGTACTGTTGACATCTCTTCGAGACGCGCGTGGAACAAAACGCGCCGTAGACCCGAGCTTGGTCCTTACCGGGCGGCGAGCTACCCATTCCTCATCGCCCGCGAGCTTCGCAGAAGGAGGTGACGGGTTCCCATGCCCTCTCGCTCCGTACCATGGCTTGCACCAGGGCCGGACGCGAGAGTTCGCCGCCGCCGATCGCCTCCACGAGGACACGGTGGTGCTCCGCCCAGGCAGGGCACACCTCCACCGTATGCTCCAACGTGTCCTCCAGACAATCCACGCAATGGAAACACCCGGATGGGTGACCATCTTTATATACTGCTAAGCAATTGATCCCGGCTACCATTCGTGGATCTTGGACAATCGTTACGCATTGTAAAAACCCGAAAGTCTAACCACCAGAGAGATAGGCAGTCCCTTCATGTAAAATTCTGGTGTTCAGCTGCATCCTGAGTGCTGAGTAACCGTATTCTGTAAGCTGACCACCATAACTCGGAAAAAGACTAGGCAGATGATGATACCAAATTTATCTAATTGGTTTTAATGTTGATACTTATAGTAGAAGTTTAAAACTATGTGGATCACACAGACAGACATGAATGTACACATACCTCCTAAGAGTTGGGACGTTCCTTGTATAGGTTTAATGATTAGCATTCTAATTATTGTCTGTGTAACTGTTAACATAATGTACAACTGTATCGCTTGACAAGTTATGTGGAAAAAATGTTCAAGTAATTTTATTATTTCTCTGAGTTTCCATAACCTTATGGAAATATACGAATCGAGATACCACTAACGATTTCTATTGATTGTAAATAGCTTTTATTAGAATATAGTAGTGCGTCAGGTGTAACTTGTCCATTTATTTACATTAAACTTGTCTCGTTACTACAAAATATGTTGGCTATTTCACCTTATGTTTTGTCGATAAATTATGTAGTGATCGTTGTCTTTCTTAATATTGGCATTATGATGCATTATCTATCATTTATGTATGTTAACCGAATGTTCGAGTAACCAATTTCTCGTCTATTATTGTTTGTAACTTACCTACTTATTTAATATTCAAAATGTTGTTGTATGTTTGGATAAAATCAAAGATTATTGAAGTGAGTGTTTCTCTGATAGTATAAAGTTTTATCATAGCCTTGGGTGTCTTCATTGAGTTTCAATTAATGAATGAATTTACTGCGAGAATTTGTGCTGAAACTCGACATGGTTACGTCGAAATTCAACGTTGTTACGTCGAATTTCAGTTCAAATTCTCAATCACTGAATCGGTATAGTTATTAGAATAAACTAGACCGACTAGCTGTTTGGAAAGTCAGAAATAGTCGTAAAATCAACTTTTACTTACAGAATTATTTTATTGTCTAATGAGGATTTCCATTTAAACAAAACATTTTAAACGCTTATTTAAATCATAGTATTCCTCTTAATTGTATTCTAATAATTTGCTAGCACTACAAGGCCACATGCAATAAAAATAACCCGAACTTTTGGCCCGAAGGGGCAGTTAACCGTGCCTCAAATTGTTGCAGTTATATAATATTCCTATGAACAGTCAGTAGTGTGACATATTCGGTAAGTGATGGTGTCCATACGATACCTAATTGCGCATGCGCAAGTCCTGCCTAAGGAAAGTGAAACCGACGGCTACCAACATAGACGTAATGCTTGCAACAGTATGAACTATATAACGACATGTAACATATTCATCGATACATTTCATTGTAGACACTCGACTGACTGAGTTCAGTTATCAAATTATTCAAAATGTCTTTCACAAGATTAGTAAGTGTTTAATATAGTTAAATCTTTGGAGAAAGCTCTTCAATATATTATTTTAACGTTGAACTTTTATTAATAATTCTTAATTTTACTTTACAGGTCATTTCCACCATCGCCATTATAGCTAGCTGCAATGCTAGTGGCATCGGTCACATAGCTCCTGCGTTCAAGTCCTTATCAGTGGTTCGATATGCTCCATTCTACAACTTTCCGAACGGAGTAGGCGTGAGGTCCATACATGCTGTGGCTGCACCAGTAGCATTGCCTCCTCCTGTGGCACGTGCACCAGTGTTCGCAGCCCCGGGACCATTCTTCCCGGCTCCTGCTCCAGTGTTTGCGGCGCCTCCACCAGCTTTCGCAGCACCCGCACCAGTCTTCTCAGCGCCTGCACCAGCGTTCCCAGCGCCTGCACCGGTGTTCCAAGCACCTGGACCTGTCTTCCCAGCTCCGGCTCCAATATTCGCCCCAGGACCCGTTTTCCCAGCGCCCGCACCCGCTTTCCCGGCGCCGGCACCCGTATTCCCTGCCCCTGTATACCCTAGGTTTGCTCCAGCTTTTGCTGCAGCCCCCGCATACGCCCGTGCCGTTCCTGCATTGCCATCGGCACCATTCTCTCCCATCGTTAGGCCTGTAGCAGTACCGCAGCCTGCTCAATTTTTCGCGCCTTCTTTTGGCCCTGCGCCCGTGCCTGTGGCTAGGGCACCCATCAGCATATCACCTTACGCTCCCGTGCCATACGGCCCAGCGCCCATATTCAAACAGTTTGCGTGGAAATGAATCTAGTCTTACTTAATTGTTATATATTGTGATTGTTTTCTAGTTAACGTTCTTAGTCATTACTTTTTATACCAAATTTGTAAATAAATTATGAAAATTTACCAATTCTTTAATTGAATCACCCTTATAGTAAAACCTACATCACAAAAACACATCATGTAGATGTTTAAGAAATCATTATGAATGATTCAAATGAAACACAAGAAATCATTATATTTTCAAATGAAAATCTAATTATGTCACTTTAACAAGTGAATCTTTAGATTTTCTTCAAAGAAACGTGTCGCATGTTGAGATTTTAATTAAGAGTTCTTTGTGAAAATTGCACCCAACAGAAACACTCTAAGGGAAAAATGCAATTAGAGGCAGGAATGACCTCATTTCATCTGTTAAGTCAATGTAGAACAGAACACGAGGCTCTGGGAACAAACAATTTTCTTTAAAAAAATCTATATCACTAGGCAAGCTAAATCGGAAAACTATTGGACATTTTCAATATTCGTATAAACTTAGGTTCATCTTGAAACAACTTAACGGAGATTATTTCGTCACGATGACAGAAGCTTTAGTCGACAGCTGAAGAGGGTGGGTCACGATGTAATTCATTGATACGGCGACACCTACCTATCACAACTTTCATTGAACTATACCGGCGAACCCTCGATCCATCTCTAGTAGGACAATGATCCCTAAAATAATATTCTCAATTCAATTCAATTTCAATTCAAACTTTATTGTGGATCATAGGTAGGTGCACAACACAGGTCTTAAATAATAATTAAATTAACATCAGCTACGTCCCGCCCTTAGGGCATACAATAATTTACATACAATTATAATTACAATTAAATTATTATTATAAATTCAAAATGTCACATAAAAAAATATAAAAAAAGATAAATGCAAAACGGAACGAATAAAAGTATTCTAAAAGTTCTTTCCCCGGTTTTCTTCTTTAAAAAGATATTGTATAAACATATGATAATGATGCAAGATGGTTAAAACCAGCTGCTTCCTTTATGTTAGTACAGCTGGTAACCAATCCAGACATAAACTAGTTGTCTAAAAAGGAATAAGCAAACAATAAGAAAAAATTGGTGCTTATTGAGCAAACTAGCTTTTGTAGATTTGACAGCACAATTTAGTTAAGAACCAATTATGCAAGATTCTTCTTCGAGTTCTCTGCCTCCATTGCTTTATGGGAGACGAGACTATTAGAAGTCATAATCATTCTATTGCCCTGGTAAAAATTTATTTGGGGTCGGCACAGCAGATAGGCAAGTGTTTTTTGTTTTTTTTTTTAAAACGAGTACAGTCCAATATTGTGCTCGTCATTGCAGGATATGTAATTTGTGAAACCGTTTTGCTTTTAGTTTTTAAGCCAGTTGATAGTGCAAAACAGTTTTGGATGGACTTATTAAGTCTGATAGTAAAGATAAAGAATTGTGACAGGAGCTAAATTTTGTCTCGGCTAATAGGAGGTGCTGGGCTAATTTTAAGACATACTAAACTAAAGCCATAGTTTAATTGGTTACTTCTTCAGTCAATAAAAAATACACATTATTTTATAATAACAATTTTATTTTATAAAAGTATAAAAATTTAAGTCTAATCTTTGATACATGTCTCTTCTAAAGGAAGGTCAGTCGAGTGTTCTCTTCTAATCTATCGTACGTACGCTGGGGCGTAGCCGAAGGGAGAAGCACGTACTAAAGGAGATGCGGCGTAGGGGTAAGGAGCGGCGTATGCTGCAGGAGCAGCGTATGGGCCGGGCAGTACAGGTGCGGGACCAGCGAAGTAGGGCGCGGCTGCGTAGGGCGCAGCTCCGAAGGGGGCGGCAGCGTAAGGTGCAGCGGCGTAAGGCGCAGCGGCATAAGGTGCAGCACCGAAAGGTGCGGCAGCATACGGAGCAGCAGCATAAGGAGCTGCAGCGAAAGGTGCAGCAACCAGTGGGTTAAGTGCCTTGCTGACTACGTTGACCTGCGCCGCGTACGGTGGGATGTTCTGTGGCACGGCATGAGCATAACCAACTGCTGCTGGAGCCACTAGGGGCGCAGCTGCCACTGCAACTCCACTGCATTCCGCTCCAACGGTGAAAACCGCAGCGATGAGCACGATCTGTAATGTGGAATTGATTTTTAGTTAATAAGATATTCTACAGAAAACCATAAAATTCCAATTGATAGACAAAAATACTTACAGATTTGAAAGAGAACATCTTGCGTGTTTTGGTAGTGGACCTTCCTTAACGAAAAGAGGATGTGAAGTGTGACTATTTAGAAAAGTATCGGCTTTTTATACCTTGTTTATTGTGATTCAGATATCGTCCGACAAAATAAACATTTGACGTATTGCGGCCGGTCAATTGGGATTCGCGGAGGCGTGCGCGGAGAAATGGAGCACATTGGGACACTTTTCGTTGTGAAACTTTTTTCTTTGCCGACGTGCAATCTGCTGCAAGACATGTAGGTATGTACAAATTCTTTGTCGAAATAAGTGGATAGAAATGGATAGAGGAAGGAAAATAGATTCAAGACATTGAGTAGAATGAATAACAGATTGGAAGAATGAGAAATATAAAACTGTTAGGAAACAAACATTCAGAATACAGATCAAATGTTAATTTATAATACATTAATGAGACAATGGCCCACCTTCCACTCTACGTCGCATGCCCTGTTATCTGACGCATACGATGATCTTATGACTGCATCAGTGAGTGGAGTTTACGCAGCCTAATGTTGAACCAAAGATGTTTGAACTTTTTGCCATCGATACGCTAAGAAGAACATTAATGTACACTGGCAGCACTTTCATTAAAATGATCCCAAAACCTACCAAACTTAATGATATGAATTACCAAAAGCATTTGAAGGCGATATAAATTTTGTAACTAACCCGTACTATACTATCTTCAAAATATAGTCTCTTATTGCTGATTATGATGGTGATCACAGCTAATAGACCAACTCCAAACTTGTTACAATTAGCCTGAAGAACGCATGGTAACTACTGTAAGATGTCGTTGCATAAAATTAACTTGCAAAGTGCGCTATCGTGCAGACAATCAAAGTAGGCTCGGTCAACAATCCACCTTTATCAAAGGAATTAGATCAAACGAAGATTTCTCTAACCCACCCTGACCTACTTCTTAATCGTAGATAACAAGTTAGATTTCGCCTTACAAGCAGTTATGTGTATGACAATATGTGTTTTATGTTCTAGTGAATTTCCCTTTTGTCAGTTACATAACGTGCAGTGAAATTGGTGTGCACAGAGTTCAAATTAGAATGCTCGGTCCGTTAACCAAGTCTGGGTCGAAAATCGACAGCGAGCCAACGGCGATGTCCTGCGCATTATTTAGCCGCGCATGCGTGGTTCGTCCGCGTATTGCTCAACGAAACCAACAGTGGTATAAAACATGACGATGCCCTGGAGACGGCACAGTCCATCGGATTTTTCAGTGTAACCACTTGTGAGCAGTCACACACCCCAAGCAAAATGATCGCCAAATTCGTTGTGAGTTTTTAACTTCCTTGTTTCTTGGATTTCGTGCTTTCTAAGTTCTTTCTCTCCTTTCTGAATTGGAAACTAGTTACTCAGTGCGTCAACAGAAGCCACCGTCTTTCTTGTTTTGTCAGAATGTAATAAATGCTGAACATTCGTTGTGAACATGTTACTTCGATAGATAATTATGGTTGACACATTGACAGCCTACAATGTCATATTGCTCTAGAAACAGACTATACTCAAATAATATTCAAACTGTATAATTGATCTATACATTCGACACTTCTGATACCTAGAGTTCGAAATGAATTGTACTTATTAACGGTCTTAACGTGACTTTTACCTCAACAGAAACTCGGGACACAATTTCAGTTCACAATTTGCTCTGAATTCGAAGCACCTTTACATTCCCTCTAGAATTGAAATGCATTAAATTACTGGTTTGTGCAGGTTGTATTCGCCCTCGCCGTTGCTGCAGCCAATGCTAGTGCCGTGGCTGTCGGTCCTGCTGCGTTGGTCGCTCCGGTCGCCCCTGCGGCGTACGTGGCTCCTTACGCCAGCTCCTATTCGGCGCACGCCGTGAACCACGCCGTAGCTGCCCCAGTCGTCACAGCACCCTACGTCGCCGCAGCCCCATACGCCGCAGCTCCATATGCCTCAGCCCCCTACGTCGCCGCCCCTGCCGCTCCCCTCGTGGCTCCTTCAGCCCCATACTTCGCCAGATACCTCTCCGCCCCATACATCCTATAAACGAATTTGGTGATATCATTGCCTAGTGACTTGCTCAGATAATATGCTTCCTAGTTATTTTTATTATGTATTTTTTGATATACGAATTTATACATAGTTTGGATTTTATTTTGAACCATTGTTTAAAGAACCATCAGTGATCGGAATGCGGCTTTACCAAACGTTAACATACAATGCGACCTGCATTGGTTAATAATGAATGAACACACTCTTTATACAATGCGAGAGCCATATGCTACGTGTACAAGTTTGTATTTCGCCCAATTCTAAGCAATTTGGTAACAGCACCCCTAACCAAGTTGATAATCTGCAATCGTTAACGCTAGTCGAAAACTAATCAAATTTATGGGAATAAAATCATCTCAACGTTAAGTCACGTGGTTAGAACAAACGAATAGAAAATTCGTAGCCAAGTTCACATCGTTCAAAATGATAGAATGAATTGTTATCGTTTCTACAATGTTCAACGCTACAACCTTTGTTATAAACAACGTTTTTCTAAAGACATTGTAGAACGAGCGTCCGACTCAGGCGCGTCAACGTGGCTACCGACTTATCGTTTTCTACAATTGGAGAACGGAATTCGACACGAAACGGTTGTAACTTGGCTAGGGGGGCAGTAGTGACTATGAAACCACGGTCTGACGTAAAAATATCATGGCTAGATATTATCGCGCACTGGATTCTCGACTCTCGGTGTTAAACCGAGCATTGAGAATCCAATTGAGCGCATCCCAACACGTCGAAAAAGTAACTTGTTGTATTTTCAACTGTCGGCGCTACGCAAAGGGTTGGAAATCCAGTGCCCGAAAACATACTGCCGCGATATTTTTACCTCCGTGCGAACGTAGATGCGTAAGATATTCCTATCTTCAACGTTCTTTGTCTACTTCATCATCATCAGCCTATAATGTTCCCACTGTTAGGACACAGGCCACCTCTCGGTGAGAGGGGGTGGGGCATGATCCACCACGCGGGCCCAGAGTGCGGGTTGGTAGATGTCACATGTCTTTGAATTTGTGGTTCTTAGACATGCCGGATTCATTACGATATTTCTCTTCACCGTTTTGAGCGCAGTGGTGATGAAATAATGTACACAAAGCCTTGCCTACCTAATATTAACAAAATCGACCAACCGGCGAGTCGGACTCACACACGAAGGGTTCCATACCACCGTACAATATTTAACATTACATATTTCAAAAACAGAGAAAGAGCAATAGTGGCCCAGTGGTAACGGCCGCGACTTACAAGTTGTTATAGGTCGTGGTTTCGAACCCAAGTAAGCACTTTACTTTGTGTGAATTATTTCATCACCACTGCTCTCAAAACGACGAAGGAAAACATCGTGACGAGAAACATCCAAGTATTGGAGGACACGTGACATCTATCAACCCGCTTTGGTCCCGTATGATGTATTATGGCCCACTCCCTCTCACGAAGACGAGGCCTGTATCCCAGCAGTTGGAACAATATAGGCTGCTCATGATTAAAAAAAAAAAAAACATTTGTCTTATATTTAGACCTCGTCTGGATTAAACTAATGGGGGCATCCACCTTTTATTTTTACTTTATATTTATTCATTGTTACTATATCGGCAAAAAAAAAAAACGGAAATTTCAAGTGTGCCTATTACGGTGCATGCGATATAGTCCGCTGTCAGACAGCGGAGGCTTACTAATAGAGTTCCGTTGGCATCTTTAGCAATTTAATTATTATTTAAGACCTGTGTTATGCACCTACCTATGATCCAGAATAAAGTTTGCATAAAGTTTGAATTGCAAACCTTAAAAAGCACCTGTATTTAGGTGATTTTGCATAAGTAAGTAGGTGGTAACTAGGCTTGATATGGAAATAGGTATGTACCATGACTTTGACATCTTGTTTGTTTCCTAGCAGTAATCGAGTTGGTAAGTACTTATTATGGGTTGGTTCCAAACTTAGCGCCTACTGGAACCCAAACATGTACAAGTTAAGTTTATCGAAACAGGAATCCGTCTAACGTTCCATAACAAGCATAACACTCCACAAAATAAGTGTCAAGGTTACAGATTTACTTATAAAAATCGATTTACGCATAATACATTAGCATTATCAGTCTAAGACGTTCACAGGCCTCCACTCTTTGAGAGGGAGTGTGGGCTTATAATCTAACAAATTTTCTAGAATTTAGTTCTAAGACATGCTGGATTCCTCAAGGTATTTCCCTTCACCGTTTTGAGAGAAGTGGTGATAAAATTATTTACATTGAGTAAAGCGCCAGTCTGCATGAGTTCGCACCTACAACCTCGGAGTATGAATTTGTGCCTGGTTCTGGCAAAAGCCTCGCCCCCTATTACATAAGACTAAAACTTAATGGGTGACCTATTCCTAACCCTCCAGGGAATACAGGCGTGATGTAATGTGTAAGTAAGTGATGAAATCAACAAACAAACAAACATAACAATTATTTTTGTTACTACCATAGCATTAATACCTCGTGTTTTTTAATCATTACGTTGCGATGAGTGAGCGACCGATCTTCTTCTCTCTAATATTATTCCTTCAAGAAGATGGCTTATGGTGGCCAAGTGGTAACGCCAGCGACTTATGAGTGGTAGGTTCGAACCTAGGCAGGCAGTTTAGGCAAATTCACCATCACTACTCTCTGAAACATGGAGGAAACCGCCATATTACGAAGAAGAACAAGTTATGTAACATCTACCGAGCCAAACTGGGTCCACGTGATGGTCTACGGCCCACTTCCTCTTACTGAGAGGAGGCTTGTGTCCCAGCAGTGGGAACATAATAGGCTAATTATGATGACCATTTCATATTTTTCAATTTTGTTTAGCATTGCGATAACCAAAATGGTTTAGCGGCAGAACAGAACAGGTTCCTTTGCACAGCAAGATCCGTAACATAAATATATCAAATGTTACACTTATATCCTTTTACCAGTAATTCAGTACGTACTTTGCAATTTAAACCGAATTATATTAGCATAAATAATATCAACATGTATGATATTACACTGGTACAGATGTCAGTTAGTACACCTAATTCTACGATAAGGTAGGTTTAATTATTTAACTGCATTCACACCTGTTCACAAGAAAACTAGTTCGACATATCAGCACTTATAATCGTTATGTGTTTACTTGAACCCACTTACCATGTTAATAAATGGTCTTAATATTTTATATGTATCGTGGCTTACAGCCTGGGGGTTTATTATTAATGATTTTAATTTAATATCTCTGAACTAGACTGCACAGATATTGGTCGATAAATTCTAACAATATCTAACTAAATTGTATTTTATCGTCTTAAATACTAAAGTTGCAGTAGAATTCCAGATTTCTGTATGAAACGTGTAGTTTCTGTGTCCGATTTAAAGAGCAAATATGTCATAAAAATTATTTAAATAAGATAGGAAAATGATTTTCCAGGTGTTTTTTTTTTTTCAATTTTCCGATTATTTTTTTTAACTAGTGGACACCCAGTGGTCGAAATTCCACCATATTTATTTAAAATGTACCTACTGTATTTCTAATGCATTACTTAAAAAAATATTAGCTTTCTGCACTCCTTCTCCAAAATTTCATACTCGTTCATCCGTCCGTATTTTCGTACAAAAGGGTATAAACTTTTGCTTCACGTATTAATATATATATTAATATTATAAAGCTGAAGAGTTTGTTTGTATGTTTGTTTGTTTGGTTGAACGCGCTAATCTCATGAACTACTGGTCCGAATTGAAAAAATATTTTTGTGCTGGGTAGCTTATTTATTAAGAAAGGCTATACAACATCACGCTACGATCTAAAGGAGCGGAGCAGCAACGAAAAATGGATGAAAACTGGCAGGCAATTCGATGCGACGGGAAGTACTGGAGCAAAAATTTTACTGGAGCAAAAATTTTACCCGCGTAGTCGCGGGATCTAATAAAGCTGAAGAGTTTGTTTGTTTGAACGCAGTAATCTCAGGAACTACTGGTCCGAATTGAAAAATTATTTATGTGTTGGGTAGCCTATTTATTGAGAAAGGCTATGGGCTATATAATATCACGCTACAATCAAAAGGAGCGGCGTAGCAACAAAAAATGGATGAAAACTGGCAGGCAATTCGATGCGACGAGAAGGGTCAGGGGAGCAAAAATTTGACGCGGACGAATTCGCGGGCAGAAGCTAGTATTGATTATAATTCCACTTGGGTATATTTATTTGCATATACTTTATTGTACACCAAAAAATACATAACAAAAAATACATTTAACACTACAAAATATAAAATGGGCGGCCTTATCGTTTTCTGCAATCTTATCCAGGCAACCTTGGAATGGACAGTAATTACGTGGACATAAAAATGGTTATTACGCTTGAATCTTTTAATACATACCTAATGTGTATTTAGACTATACTAGACATAGCTTACACGCTTAAGAAAAACACGTGGAGGCTAAAAACATAAATTCAAGGAACGGAAACAAGTCGCTACAATAAAGTACATGTGGGTTTTCTCATTTCCTATTACACAGGTAATACTATAAAAAAGGATCTATTTCTATTTGAAACCAGACTTGTCCTGCCATCCAAAAATAAATGTTTCATGAAATCTGCCATAGCGAAATAAGCCTTAAAGAAACCAAGTTATTTTAAGAAGGCAGAGGGGAATAGTGATCACGCGTAGACTAATTATAAGGAAGGTATTTTTGTTCGAATAAAAGAATTCTATTTTCGTTTTGTTACAAAAGCGAGTTTAACAAGTCCGTCTGGCTTTTAGGTTACTTTGGTAACAAAAGGGGTGAGGCTGTCACCAATCAAGCGATCAAATGAATTCGGTTATAAATAAACTTTTAATTTCAATGTCAAGGCTGTATTTCCTTGTTGTCTCGTGTACGAATTATGTCTCCCCATAAATTTTCATACCCTGGGCTTATATATGAAAATCGATTCTCAAGGAGTAAACTAAAGTATATGTAATTAAACGTTATACTTACATATGTTCTAAGTAACGAATATCGTTACAAGTTATGGTGCAGTTGAATGTGTCATACGATTCAATTACAACAAATACAAGGCTAAGACATCGATTGTCGCACTTAATTGCAATTCATTGATACATTGTACGAATAGAAGCGAATAAAAAATGTTTTTAACCTGAAATTCCTCCTACTGAACGAATACCAAAGAATAAAAAATACAAGATTTGGTTCCATTTTAAGTAGAATGTTGAAGGCCGAATCTTTAATTACAATTACTTACATGGCAGTTCCCAGAAAAAAGAAGCTCGTCTGGACAGAAGCATTGAAATAGATCCTGTGATCACTTCCCTGCCATATACGCTGGAAGCATTACACCTACATAAATATAATAAAATTTTGAAATAATAGGCTAAATCATGTTTTTTATACCTAGCTTATTTTAGCAACAAGTTTTGATTTGAAAAAGGCAAAATTTAACACTGGGCATTTTTTTATTAGAATAGAAAAACCAAAGCCATTTCGTCGTGAAGACATAATAAAATTAAATGGTTTTCTCACTGTTTTTTGATGTTAATTGATCAGTTCGAAATTTGATCGTTGTAGGTTGCATTACACCATTTGGCCGCAAAAAGATGTTAATTGCACTCACTGTAAGAAAAAAGATATTATTTGATCCTATTGATTGAATTCAAACATCGAATTCTAATGAAGTATTTTGAATTGCTTTGACAATTACTAATAACAAATATCGAACTGAAATCCGGTATTACCTTTCATAGCATTTATATGGTTCCGCTTTGCGCTGGAACCCGTTATTCCTGTTTTAGATTTAGGCAGCTCTTTATTAAAGCTAAGCTTTCCGGCCAGCTATAATGCATATCGGTTTGTAAATTATAATCAAATTGTACTAGAACTAAATGCGTCATGAAATTATGTGGATACACTTTGATACACTTAGCATTTATTTAGGTGTTTAACAAAATGAAAGCGCTTAATATACACAATTATTCTAAAGTATCCATCAGGATAGACATAGGGAGGAATGACATAGGATGGAGGAGGCCTTTCTCATTAAATGGGCACCCAAGAAATTCAAAATAAAAGAAAAAAATTGCGTGTTGCAATTTTATTTTATTATATCAATGAAATCAATCTATTTATTTAAAGACTCATCATCATCATCATCATCATTTCAGCCGTAAGACGTCCACTGCTGGACTTAGGCCTCCCCCAATTTGGGGGGCTTTGCCATAATCGCCACGCTTGGCAGGCGGATTGGCGATCGCAGTATGATGGTAAAATGCATAGAGAACGCTGCTGCCCATTCTCTAGTAAGTCCCTTAGTCGCCTTTTACGACACCCACGGGAAGAAATGGGGTGGTGTTATTCTTTACGTCCGGCACCACACGGTAGACTATGTTTATTTATTACGTAAATTATTATGAACGAATACACAGTTAGTTTTTTTTTTTTTCAGAAACAATGCGTATTTTAAGATATTATGAATTGAATTTTTTAATGTTATTTTTAAGAAATACAAGGCTTAAATAATAATAAGGCTACAGAATGTCGTAGTAGTAGCCCGGAGTCCGGATTTATACCCGGTTGATGGCAATAGACTAGACTCTTTTACATGGGACTTTTTTCGTATTTTGTTATATTGCTAAATGGCCTGCTCTAGACCTCCTTCACGCCTGATAGAAACGACGATGGATGAGGTCTATGATGGAACGAGCGTACCAAGGAAATGCTAAATATGCTCATGTAAGATTTAAACATAACTGGCGAAATGTGGATGAGGTTACATTGATATGATATATATGATAACTTGAATTTAGAATTGTTTATTAATTTGACAATTGACAATAAAGGAGATTTGATATTGTATTCATTTGACAATTGATAATAAAGGAGATTTGATATTGTATTAATTTGACAATTGACAATAAAGGGGTAAATTGGAAGACCTATAATAGATAGTAAATCTATTTCTTTTTTACTTTCAAATTAAATAAAGATTTACAGTATTTCCTTATTTGTTTTATCGCACACAAACGTAGGTACATGAGGTCAATAAAATTATCATAATTGCTTAAAACTATTATTAATTAGCTAGGCCTGATACCGGCAGTCTTTATAACTTCCTATTATATTTTATTAGTATTTTACATAAACAACACGTTTTTCTCGAATATGGTGCGTCTTAAAGTACATTATTAATTACTATTATTTTAATATGCTAATTGTAAGGTGTCATGTAATTCATTTTTGTAATTAAAGGGTGTGTTTAATATTTATATGGTGATTTTGTATTTTTATGTTTATTTTAGTCTATTTCCGAAATGAATCAGCAGTTGAAATGACATTTCTACGTAAATGGAACTATAAGTATATATTTGTATATTTATACTGCATATGTTAATGGTACACCACTGAGTACCTGCGCTTTTGTCTCTTCTTCTCACTTTAATCCATTAAAAAGTTTTCTGTAAAAGACCGCTGTTAGCGTTAAGACCGACCATAGTATTACCCTATATAACATTTGTAATTATTATGGTGTACATAATAAAGAGCATCCCATTTTTCTAAATATTTTTACCACTTTGTAACTGTCATTCTTCACCACTTACAAAACAGTAGAGCGTTAATGAAAATCTAATTTTAAACTAAACGTAAGCTGTGGTAATTGACACTAGGCGTGTAACATACACTTAATTAAGTGTTGTCATGGTGATATGAAAAGATAACGAGTCAGCTGACCGAATGAGTACATTTAATAGTGTCATTGAGAACGCCCTGCCCTCCTTTGCTTGTGAACGAGCATCGAGTAGGCAATTTTCATGTATGGACAAATAAATTTTAGTCAACCTATATTAACTAAGTATGTAGTCCGCTTGCTACGTTTTGATCCTTTTTATTGTCACATGCGGAATAATTACTCCGACAGGATTAATATATGAAGTAACTTATCACGTCTGGTGATTCAAAAGTAATTTAAGTATGGCAGAACGATCATCAGTAGCCTACAATAAAGCGTTAAGAAAAAACGAATATACAGTCTCTGGTAGATGAAGTTGAATGAAGATGCGTGAAACGAAAAGATACATCCAAAATAAACCATTTACAAATGAGAAGTTTTAATAATTAAAGCTGACAAATTTAATTAGGGCAGACAGACAAGTAATACCTAATACATCCACAAAACTAAATTTAACTCCCATTCTTCCCCGTGGTTGTCGTAAAAGGCGACTAAGGGACTTAGAGAATCGGGAGTAGCATTCTCTATACATTTAACCACAATACTGCGATCGCAAACTCCGCCAAGCGTGGCGATTGTGGCAAATCCACATTTTTGTGGGTGGCCTATGTCCAGCAGTGGATGTCTTTCAGCTGGAATGATGATGATGACCATCATTGGTGAAATTAAAGGTAAATACGGGCTGGTGTCCGCAACTTCACGTCAGTGCACGTTTTTGTATATGGGAGCGAAAATAGATTATTTAATCCAACCCAGCTGCTCGAGAAACGCCAGCACTCAGCCTGGTGTTACAGACAATCTCATAGAGGGTCTTCATTGATGAAAGATTTATATCGTGTAAAGACTCTTTTTCACCCCTGGAGAGAAGACATAGTTGTAAACTTAGATTTATATTTTATCTTTGTTTTATATAATAAAAGTATCAAGATTGTTTGTATCGTTATTAGTGTATGAACATAACGTGTGTTTAGAATTAAAAACACATCCAACTGAACTACCAAGTGTTCAAAGTACCGTTAGATACAAAGGTTTAGTTATAGTTTTATTAAACTATATAATTATTTAATATTAAACAAATTAACGAAACTATTGTAAATAGTGACTTACCGAGATGCATACTAATAAGAGAAATATGGAAGAAGAGATGTTGCGCTGACTCCAAATAAGATCAAGAGTATGATCAAATTAATGACGTTTTCCACACCTTCACACATTTTATAGTTAAATAAATGAGCATTTATTTTCATTTGATTAAATAATATAGGATAAGTTTTTATCCAATGCGCAAACTGTAACCATGAATTCAGCATATCTTTCTAGACCCCCAGCGTAGAAAATTTTCGTCGGTTATACTCGTACAAAAAAAATCAGCTGTTCCATACATTTTGACCCCGTAGGTATTGCTTTCAAAAAGCGACAATTCTGCGCCATTACCGTCGAAGAAAAAAAAACTGAGCTGACCGATGAGGTGAAGCCTTTTTGTCACAGTCACGGCGAGCAGCTGCCGACTATTTCTGTTCTGTGTCCGTAATTGTAGATTTTTTTTGTTTTAGGCAATAAGAAACATTTTTGATTCGAGTTGAGTTATCCTTTTATGATATGCACGTGTTTCTATGGTAGTAAATCAAATATTAATTTGACTTGTAATACGACAGAAAAATGTGAAAAATAGAGCCTTAACCACAAGTTATAACACAACCCAAAGGGAGAACAGGGAGAAATAGAACCTTAGTAAGCTTCCACGCGTTCGTTTCAAAACGAGCAAGTACTCTATTTCTAGGAACTGGACCAGGTCCACGTTTCAGATATCTATTAATAACCTATGAAGTTTCCTACTTAGAAACCAAACTATATATAGAAGCCTTACCAAGCCTTGTACTGGCGGTCTTACAATAGCCGCTAGACCGACCAGTCAGCTATACTCGTAGATAGGGTCCGTTGAATGATATCAGGAATCGATTCCGGAGAACCTATTGTGAAATGAAAGTTTGCTGGCCTATGAATACGGTACGCTAGATAAATAGAGGTAGTTACTTTTTATCTTGCATTGTTAGTGCAATCTTAAGTAAACGGAATAAAGTTGTGAGGTTTATTATGATTTATTATTATGAGACTGCATTTGTCTCATTGAAAGACTTGTGGATAAGTAATAATAGCCGCACGGGTCAATTGCCCAGGTTAAGCTACGCCTACCGCTGTTGATCCGTGGATGGGTGGCCATCTTTACATACCAAGACCCCTCTGTACCTCGGAAAGCACGTTAGGCTGTTGCTTCCGCCTGCCGTGGATCTTAAACAATGGTTTTGCGTCATTAGTAGCCCGAAAGTCTGACAACCAGTCTTACCTCATTTACGGGTACCCAGTAACTGGGTTGTGGAAGTCTGATAGGCAGTCGCTTCATATAAAATACTGGTCACGTGCGTCCGGTTAGACTCTAACATAGTTGATAAAAGGCTAGGTAGACTGGATTCTGTAATTACAGGACAGAATACAAATCCCGTATGCTCATTGTGTCTCAGTAATTTTACATCAAATTTTCGTACGATTTCTTCCTTCAGCATCTTGGACTTAGAATTCCTAAGGAAAAATAATTTTGTCAGTTTACCATATAAGGGAGCTTCTTTCCCACATGTGGGAGTGGCGCGAGGAGGCGAAACGCCGGGGCGAAACTCCGCTGCCGCGACAAATCGCGGCACGGCGGACAGAGCTCCGGCAGGATCTCATGGCGACATGGCGAGTACGATTGTCGCAACCCAGCGCCGGGCACGCCACAATTGCGGCGGTAAGTCCCCTCTTTGAGGAGTGGATAGAGAGGCGCCACGGCGTCCTCACCTTCCACCTGACGCAGGTTCTCACCGGGCATGGGTGCTTCGGTGGGTTCCTGTTCAGGATAAAGCGGGAGGAAACGCCCGGGTGTTTCCATTGCGAGGATCGTCTGGAGGACACGGTGGAGCATACGGTGGAGGTGTGCCCTGCCTGGGCGGAGCACCGCCGTGTCCTCGTGGAGGCGATCGGCGGCGGCGACCTCTCGCGTCCGGCCCTGGTGCGAGCCATGGTACGGAGCGAGAGGGCATGGGAAGCCGTCACCTCCTTCTGCGAAGCAGTAATGCTCGCGAAGGAGGAGGCGGGGCGCGTGAGGGAGTGGCAGTCTCTGCGCCCTCACATCCCTAGCCGCCGCAGGAGGAGACGCCCCGGGCGTCGGGAGTCTATAGCGGACTCCCGGCCACCGTAGGCGCGAGCTTGCGGGCGGCGAGCAATGGGTAGCTCGCCGCCCGGTAAGGACCAGGCTCGGGTCGACGGCGCGTAGTGTTCCACGCGCGCCTCAAAGAGATGTCAGCAATACTGAAAGGGTCTGCCAGGACCGACGCCTGTCAGGGTCGCGAGATTGTTCGAAAGAGATACCGTGACCCTGGCACATGGGCAACACGGGTGGGTTTTAGTCAGTAAAAGGTTTCTGACACGCCCTCCCGCTCCGCCCAGAGCGGGAGAAGTCATTTGATGATTTCCGATCCAGAAAAAAAAAAAAAAAAGGGAGCTTCTTTATTCCTACCCTAGGGAATGTTCTTATAAACCCAAATCTATGTTTGTCCAGTTGATCAACATCATCATTTCAGCCGTAAGGTGTCCACTCCTGGACATAGGCCTACCCCAAATTGTGGGGCTTTGTCATAATCGCCACACATGGCAGACGAGTTGACGATCGCAGTATGGTGGCAAAATGCATAGAGAACGCTGCTGCCCATTCTCTAGTCCCTTAGTTGCCTATTACGACAACCACGGGATGTAATAGGGTGATGCTATTTTTACACGCTTTATATTAGCTTCACTTGTATGTTTGTATGTTTGTCACACCTGTCAATGACCGATGACAATGCAATAATTTCATAAATTTGTGCCATTATCCTTGCCAAGGTTACCAGGACAGCAAAAAACTGTCTTCGAAAACTACGCTGACATACGTCACAAACTAATTTGTGCCATTATCCTTGCCAGGGTTACCAGTACAGCAAAAAAAAACTGTCTTCGAAAACTACGCTGACATACGTCTCAAAATTCGAAACACCCTAAAAAATAGAAAATAAATAATAGTTTAAAAAAACTAAAAAACACGCCACGCTTTTTTTCCATTATTTTGTACTTTTTAGTTTGGTTTTCAATGGAAGCGCGTTTTTTAGTTTTTTTAAACTATTATTTATTTACGTCTGACATCACACGCACCCGATAATAATATGTAATTTAAGAACACAAACCAGTGTTACAGCTTTTTAAATACACATCTGTAATTGTGTTTGTACCACCTAAACCATAAAATGTGATCGTAAATCACTATTGGTCTTTTGAATTCTATTAAACCGACAACATCATATCAACTGAGAATGATACTAAAATGAAATTTATTACTCTTACGCAATTTGGAAATTAATACCAGACTACAATTATTGAAACTAGATTGTGTCTATCTATCATTTACTAAAAAAATAGTATCCTTGTTCGTTTTGAAAGCTCCAGCTAGTGTTTCATATTAAGTTTCTAATTTTATTGTTTTCTATCTGTGTGTATATTGATCAAATACACTCGTAATTACGTAATAATATGTAATGATGTAATACTTGTACGATATTGCTCATTTCGCTGTGAATAATCAAACCAGATTGGAAGTAACTGCTCACTATATTAACTTGAAAGGGCTGTTACGAAATGCGAATTCTGCGCTATTATATGAAAATATTTAGGCACTAGAATTTGAACAATGCAAGTGTTTAATACGGCTGGCACTTCACCCAAATACCCATATACGCACAATTTTGGAATATTAGAAAAATATTTTGGAATTAACCCTTTTTTGCTGTCTGTGCTCTAAGTTGTAGGCAACAAATGACCTAGGCCCAGGCTATGGGTAGGGTTAGACGGATTTGGTCGGCCATGTGTCTATGAGGTATATAAGGCACGGTTAACGGGCCCTTAGTCACATTCGCTCCTACATCCTCCTTCTTCACTTACGGAACACTCCCATCCCTTCAAAATGTACAAGCTGGTAAGATTTGGCTTTTTTTCTCCAATCACATACACATCATCTCTTTTCGTAGGTACACAAAAATGACTTTCCATTGATCCATTTTTTATAACAAGTAAGACTAAGAAAGCTTAATTTGTAGAAATCATCGTTCGGCCTGATTATGAAGAATTCTTAGTTCAGACGTTTTCTCCTAGTCATAAGAATTGTTCATTGAGATCATATTTTCATTCTTTTATAAAAGGATAGCCTTTAAGTACACGTAAAAATGAACAAAAGGAGTACCTCCATTGTTTAAAGCTTTCGAGCAATTGGAGCAGTGATATGAGCAAGCGCGAAATATTTTGACGACTGTAAATACTTAGGTACAAAAATTTGTTAATGGAGCTATTTACCCTGTCACATTTCTACGTCCCCCAATTGTCCGGCAAAGGTGACAAGTGTCCATGAATCACAATCTACGAATATTTTTAGTTTCTGACATTTTTTGTTGAGTAACATTCTCTGCAGCGGCAACGACCCGCCGAGGTCGCTCCAGTTGCCACCCGGTACTCGATCAGCTACGCTTTTTTCTTATACAATCGTTAATCAGTGCAAATATAGCTCAACCAATACAATATTATGTCAATGTTCTTTATACTGCGACCGTGACAAAATTTATTTGTGCAATAAACTTGGTTGGATTAAATTATTACTAAGTATCGCTCCGCAAAAAATAATGAAGTCAAACTTTAAGCCATTTATTTCACTTTTTATTAACACGGTGTCTAGTAAAAAACGTTTATTGTGGGTGGAATATGTTATTAAATAAATATGATTTAGTCATGATTACCTACTCCTTTAATTATTATGTGGACTCGATTTATTAGGATACTTCTTTTAAATCAGATGTATCCTGATTATCTATAATCGAATAGGTATCATTATTATTCGATGATAATAATGGGTTTGTGCTTCACACCGATGTCGTCTAAAATTAATCGATTTGGTATTTTTTATTATAATTATTCTAACCTGTATAAGTCAAAAGTGTAATGAATGATTTACTTTTGTACCTTTTTTAAAGGTTATTTGTTTTAATTTAGCAATTGTGTCAAAGTCAAAGCATTTATTTCAAACAGGCACATAAAAGGCACTTTTGAACGTAAACGTTTCCGTTGAAATAGAATTGATTCTAGTCACCCAGTCCAAAAGACAGTTTCGTATGGAGAATAATGGGCAAGAAACTCCACCGTTACTCTTTTAAAAATGTTTTACAATATTTAAATACATTCATTGAATAATTATATGTGATAACGATTCATCTAGAACAAAATAACTAAACCACAGTAGGTAAAAAGAATTTAAAAAATGGAGTATAAATTAAAATAAATAATAATAAAATTGTTTATTGATAAAAAGGGACACGTTTATAATAAATACCTTAAACAATTAAAATAGAGCACAGTTGCTAATTTGCCTGAACTAGGTAGAACCTATGTTTCAGGCCACAAATTAATTATATGATAGAAACATAGTGCTCACATATTTTCGTGATATCACAAAGGTCTATTTACAAACATATAGTTTCAGTAAATTGTCTGTTTATGGCTACTGTTTAATACCGCAGATCGTGTCGACCACCACTTTAGTCATTATTAATCGATCGTGAGATTACTTTAAGTTACCTAACAGTCACTTAGTTGAAATTAACATAGACTCACCCCGAAGAAATTATACGTGTTTTAAGTATAGAACTAAGTATTTTATATTTGTTCGTCCAGTTAAAAACACCACATCATCATTAAGAGCCTATAATGTTCCCACTGCTGGGACACAGGCCTCCTCTCGATGAAAGGGAGTAGGCCATAAGCCACCACGCGGGCCCAAAGCTGGTTGGTAGATGTCATATGTCTTCGAATTTTTCGTTCTAAGACATACCCGTTTCCTCACGATGTTTTCCATCACCGTTTTGAGAGCAATAATGGTGAAATAATTTACACAAAGTAAAGTGCCTGCTTGGGTACAAACCTACGATCTACAACTCGTAAGTCGCTGCCAACACACGTTAAAAATACGTGTTACCATTCAAATATATCCTTCAGGAACTAAAATACACTAAATTGATTATCCAAATTCAATACGCATTCAAAACGCACGAAGTATTAAGTACCTACAATTGCAATTCTACTTGCCTTGAAAAAAAACTTCCCGAATTATTTGCACCACGGTTTAACAATTAAACAAAATTATTTCCTGCAGCTAATAATATTCGCACTAACTACCAACTATAGGTACTACTGTTACTTACTGAATTGATGTCAAGAACTAATCGTCAATGGTATCGTAATTATAACGAGTGGTCTAGAAATGACTTGTAGTCTAGATTAGCTATCAATATGTCCTCTTACTCACGCCCTTTGCTTGTAAACTTTAAGTGATATTAGTCATTTGAAGGCTCATGCAGACTAGCGCGACGCGACGGTCGCAGGCGATTCGGCGATTTATATCTGTAGAACAATTTCTATGAAAACGCGTGCGACATCTCAGACAGCGGCGACCAGTCGTACCGCAATACGGTCATAGAAATTGTTCTACGGATATAAATCGCCGAATCGCGCGACACCGTCGTTGCATCGTGCTAGTCTGCACGAGCCTTTAATCGTACTGCAAAACCGTGATATTTCGATGTTTTACGTACCTAGAGGATTACCGGACTAAACACTGTTTTTTCATGTAAGTTGCTTATCTTAGGTAGGATAGGTAGTTTTGTAACTCATTATATAAATATATATTATAAACAAACAAAAATAACCATAAAAATAATAAATATAAACAAACAAAAATACAAATTTTTCCTCTTTATAATATTATTATTATTAGTGTAGATAGTTCCATGTGGTGCCGAACGTAAAGAATGGTACCATCCCATTTTTTCCCGTGGATGTCGTCACTAAGGGTCTTACTAAAGAATGGGCAGCAGCGTTCTCTATGCATTTTACCACCATACTGCGATCGCCAACCCGCCTGAAAAGCGTGCCGGTTGGGGCAAACCCCCAAATTGGGGAAGGGCTATGTCCAGCAATGAACGTAATTTGACTAAAATTATGATGATAATATTTATATAATATTATATGTATAATATTATATGTGTATAGGACAACCAACACACCGTTATCTGATCCCAAACTAGGCAGAGCCTGTACTATGGCAACCAGACAACTGATAAATATACTTACATATTTCTAAATACATACATGTAGGATAGGGTCTAAATGAAAAAATCGTTTGTAACTTTGAAATGCTTCTTCTTTATTTTAAATTCTTAATTTCTCGGACACCGTAAAAAATTACGTTAATCACGTCCATCTTAGACTCATTCTCTCCTCTCATTCGTTCACCCTTCACTCTATAATCCCCTTTCACTCATCTTTCCTTTCGCTTCGTTCATAAACTCTTAACAATCCATCCGTTCAGAAACACAATATACTTATTAGATATTTTTAACAATAAAATCCTACATACATATTATAGATAAATTACACCCAGACACAGAACAAAAAATAGTGACCATATCGTGATTCATTTGTTAAAACTGGACCTTCCGTACCTTTCTTTCTATGCTAGGGGGTTTAGAATTATGTAACATATTCGGCCGGGGTGCCCTGGCTTAGTAACTGCAACCAATTTGGCTACCGTCAAGATTGACAAATCAGGGATGGTTCACAATTTAACGGGTGAAAAAATCGGACAGACTGTGAACCTTATCAGAAAATGCAAGTTCGTTTACAATTTTATGGTTTAACATGGAAAGACCAACTACCGAAACTAATACGTTATATATTATATTGTAAGCAGTACGGTACAGTTCACAAATTATCGACAGTTTACAATCGCTATATAAATTATAAAGTAACGTTGTCCGCGATCATAAAGTGATATACATACATAGCACTATTGGAATTATGAGTTACGAAATCCTTATAGGTACCTACGATGTATTGTTTTCACGTATTTTATTATTTTTATTTATAATCGATTGCTATTTCATACTTTAATAATGTAATTCAATTCAAATAATTTGATCGATTTCGTTGTAATTTAAAACTTTTGTTATCAAAACTTTATTCGAGATTATTTTGATTGCGTATAACTTCACCGCATAGCCGGCATCCTCGGAGGACCATCATAATTTGTCTTCTAAAATCAATCTAAAACATAACACTTCTATTTTCAAACCTGGTTGGAAGAAGGATAACAATCATTAATAACAAAAGATGGCGGTTGTATAAGAGAAATATAATCGAGTAATTGTTTTAGTGAGCATATGCGAGACGCGTGAGTGATTGCCACAATAGATCCGACAAAAGACGATCATTACGCCTGACCACGTGATCTCTTTGTACCTTTCAGAAGGGCTTCTGTGCCCTTTAATAATTTCTGAAAGGAAATTCGACTATCTGCCCCAATATTATATTGGCCTGTAGTGTATTTTTGTTCTATACCAATTGTTTCATTGTAGAGACGGCAACGTAATCTATTATAAGTAGCTACAATGCTCTATTCAATTTTGATTTTAATAAACCGTAATATGGCAATTGAATAAGAAAATAATAGAACGCTAACTAAACCGTAGTGACGTAAGAACTAAGAAATAATTCAGTTTTAAATGAAGCCCTTTCAATGAAACAGCTAAATAAATCTGGTAAACATGTACATATGTCGACAAAAACAATCACACCGAAAAGAAAACAACAACATAAAAAGCACATACAACGCCTATATTGAAAGTAATTTAAAGTTTATGATTATTATTCAATACAAACCTCAAGATACAAGCTGAGTTTTATAACTTACTTATCAACACTACATATTATGTAGTTGTTATTTTTCTCGTATAATCTTTGCGTTAAAAGGATATTTCTAAAATCTTGAATTTTAGGAATTACTTTTTTTTTTTTTTGGATGGGAAATCATCAAATGACTTCTCCCGCTCTGGGCGGAGCGGGAGGGCATGTCAGACTTTTACTGACTAAAACCCACCCGTGTTCCTTCAGTTGCCCATGTGCCCGGGTCACGGTATCTCTTTCGAACAATCTCGCGACCCTGGCAGGCACGGTCCTAGCAGACCCCTTCAGTTTTGTTGACATCTCTTTGAGGCGCGCGTGGAACACTACGCGCCGCCGTCGACCCGAGCTTGGTCCTTACCGGGCGGCAAGCTACCCATTGCTCACCGCCCGCAAGCTCACGCCTACGGTGGCCGGGACTCATCTATCGGCTCCCGACGCCCGGGGCGTCTCCTCCTGCGGCGGCTAGGGACGCGAGGGCGCAGAGACTGCCGCTCCCTCACGCGCCCCGCCTCGTCCTTTGCGAGCATTACTGCTTCGCCGAAGGAGGTGACGGCTTCCCATGCCCTCTTGCTCCATACCATGGCTCGCACCAGGGCCGGAAGCGAGAGGTCGCCTCCACGAGGACATGGCGGTGCTCCGCCCAGGCAGGGCACACTTCCACCGTATGCTCCACCGTGTCCTCTAGACGATCCTCACAATCGAAACACCCGGGCGTATCCTCCCGCTTTATCCTGAACAGGAACCCACCGAAGCAACCATGCCCGGTGAGAACCTGCGTCAGGCGGAAGGTGAGGACGCCGTGGCGCCTCTCTATCCACTCCTCAAAGAGGGGACTTACCGCCGTAACTGTGGCGTGCCCTGCGCTGGGTTGTGACAATCGTACCCGCCATGTCGCCATGAGATCCTGCCGGAGCTCTGTCCGCCGTGCTGCGATTTGTCGCGGTGGAATTACTAGCTTCTACCCGCGACTTCGTCCGCGTCAAATTTTTGTTCCCCTGACCTTTCCCGTCGCATCGAATTACCTGACATTTTTCATTGCTGATCCGCTCCTTTTGATCGTAGCGTGATGTTGTATAGTTTTTCTTAATAAATAGGCGACTTGGGTAGCCTCACAAAAAGAATTTTTAATTCGGACCAGTAGTTCCTGAGGTTACCGCGTTCAACCAAACAAACAAACTCTTCAGCTTTATAATATTAAAGTATAGATAAATCAGGGGTCTACTATAAATGATCTGTTCGGGGCCCGAACTAAGAAAGATCAACAAAACGATTGGACCAGATATGTATTTGCCCGTATGAGAAATTGAATTTTTCACTTGTTTTTTACGGATCAACTACTTCTGGACTAACGTCAACTACTTCGTTGACGGACTTAGGAAGTAGACCCTCTGGTTTCCAACACAGGGTCAAATTAAATTAGCTGGCAATACTTTAACCACGTGTTGGGTATCGATATTGAAAACTAATACAACTAAAAAGAAAAGGTTTTTTTATCTTTCGTCGTGCGAAGGTCAATGACCGTAATTGGTCAGCTGTTTTTGTAATTCTTCGTGGAACTTAGATTTTTTTTACGTATTTCCAAAACTATAACATAACAATCGTTTAATTGCTTTAATTTACTTGTCACAGTATCATCAAAAGTATTGAACTAAATTGTAAGTTAAAAAAGGAGTTTTGATTTTGTTTCTTTTGTTTTTGATATCGATACCTAAGACATGGGTAAAGTATTTCCACCTTATAATAACAATTATCGTTGGAGAAAATCTTCATCTTTTATCAAATTTTACCATTCTTAATCCTTATACAACTAATTCCAGGTTGTCTTCTCCGCCCTGTTGGCCATCGCCGCCGCCGCCCCCGGCTACATCGGTGGCTACGCTGCCCCTTACGCCGCGGCCCCCATCGCCGCTGGTTGGGGACATGGCATCGTCAGCGCCCCCATTTACAGCGCCCCCGCCGTAGTTAAGACCGCCGTACCTGTTGCTACTTCTTACGCTAACACTGTTAAGGTATGATCATTTAAATAATTAGATTAGTTTTTGAAGCAATTCGATTATTTTGCTATTCATTTTAAGGAGATCTAGCAGAGTGAGATGTACGGCTCTCGGAAACTGGCCCAACGCAACTGTGCGACGCAACTCTAATGGACAATTACAATGAAAATTTTATGGAAATTGTTCTACCAGAATCGCATCGCACCGTCGCGTCGGGTTAGTCTGCGGGAGCCTTTATGCAATAATACGTCACAGCTGTCACAACATCAACAGTCCCCATTCGATAGTTAAATCATTCTAGACTTAATGAAAATATAGTCGTTATCCAGAAAATATTAAGAAAAATAATCAGGCAATTTGTACTTTTAATTGATTGAAACGAAAGTTTTTTCAACGCGTTGATGTCTTTTATCCTGAATAAATTTTCGATGTAACTAAACTTTTGAAAAGTTGGTATCTACTTGTCTTATTTCGATCGGTAAGCTTAATTTTATGATTATCTCTCTACACCATGCTATGGGAATTGGCCAATTTACGTAAATGTTTTTATATCATTTTAAGTTAATACGCTATTCGACGTTTTTACGTAATTTTTGTCATCATCTCAGAAAAGAAATATTTTTAAATGACCATATTTCTTTTCTGCGATTATCGGCTACTCTAAAAGTTTTTCTAACATTAGTCATCTGATAGCCTGAATTATATATTTCCAGCTCGCATCTCCTGCGCTAGTAGCTGCCCACGCTCCCATCGTCGCTGCGCACGGGCCTCTCGTGGCCGCTCCAGCCTATGCTCACGGCTGGTGAAAACCCCATTAACAGGCTACTCCTTACAGGCCCTAAAAGCAGGCCACACCACCTAGGCCTTTTCCCGGATAGTGCAACAGTCTACATCTACTCTATATTGTATTTATTATTAATAGTTGTAAGACCATTCGGAATGTTTGATTGGAGCAAAAATCTAGCTCTGACACGAGTTGGAGAGTTGTGCCATGTTTGGAATCGTAATTAAATGCAGTAAATTCTATACTTTTTTATTATTAAATTATTTTAAAATAACACACATAAACACACGTTAACGACTGACACACTTGCATATACATCATCATCATCCTTGCGTTATCCCGGTTGCATCCTTTCCGAGCCCGGGGTCCGCTTTCCTGCTTTTAGCTCTCCACTTCGGACGGTCTTGTGCATCCCTTATGATGAGTTTGTTGGTACGCATGTCATCCGCTACGACGTCAAGCCAGCACTTTTTGGGTCTGCCCCTTCTACAGGGACCCGGCGGAGGCGGCATGGCCAAACATTTGTTCCCCACATAGCTAGCCGGTTTCCGTAATACGTGCCCGTACCAACGTAGGCGACGCTCCTGCAATTTGTCTGCTATGCCACGGATATGAAGGCTGCCGCGAATGCGTGAGTTTTTGACGCGGTCTTTCCGCGTAACTCCGGACATCCAGCGCAACATTTTCATTTCCGTGACACGCAGTTCTTGCTTGTGCCGCTCAAGTACGGGCCACGCCTCACTGCCATATAAAAGGACAGGCCTAATGATGGATTTATAGACCTGTCCCTTCAGCTTAACCGGTATCTTGGGGTCACAAATGACACCAGACACCTGTCGCCATTTAGCCCACGCTGCAGCAATGCGTGCCTTGACGTCGTAGTCGATGTCACCAGAGGCGTGGAGTGCAGATCCCAAGTACTTAAACTGGTCCGTGCGCTCGCATATACATTCTTGTCTAATAAATATATACTTCATTCAAAAAATTATTACTGGCTGGATTTGTGTCCGGTTGATGACAATAGGCTAACTACATGGGATTTACAATAACAAAACAATACAATCCTTTATTTCAGGCAACTTAGGCCCATAAAAACACAATAAACAAATAATATAAAACAATAACTATAAATTTATACATATTTTATAAAACAAAACTTAAACTATCACTAAACACGTAATGATGACGGCGTCGTGTTCCGCTGCGTGGTGTCGCATAACCGTCCTCGGAAACGACGATACAAGACACCTTTCGGCCAAAAGTCCTCTCTCAGGCAAGTCTGTAGATGGTGGGTTGGAACTCGTACCACAAACGACTTAAAATCGATGTTATGGCGCGATTCCAACCTTTCGACCCTCAGAGTCAAATTGGTCTTTACTTTCAAGTACTGCACAACTTCCTCAATCGTGGTGAAGTGATGCAGACGTGAAATATACAGCTGAAATATACAAGAAATATGGCCGTACAGTCTATAGGAAAACCTGTGCCCAACCCTTCGAGGAAACAAAGCATGGTGTACTATTAATTCAAGAACAGTCTAAAAATATGTCTCCAACTAAATACCAGAACAATCACTTTACTGACTAGTCCAATCTAGTAATGTTTTAACAATAAACAGACTTAAGTCAGCCTCCATTTATCCAAAGGTTCGTAACTTGTCAACTACTAATCATGCGCAGGCGCAACGGACACAAAGAGCCGATATCGAGAATAACCGGTTCAATGTTTGCGTATCATTTTAATACCAGTAATTAGTTCCCATTGAAAAGGTCACGTTTTTGTAGATTATTACTGGGCGACTGTCCGCAGATATCGAGTACCTACATTATTAAAGTTTAAATATCACTGTTTTTAATAAGAAAATCTTCTAAGGTTAGACTTTTAATCCTATTCAGTATTTTGGCAGTTGGAGGGATAACAGGTTTTGACAAAAAAAAAGATAGTGAGATGGTGCAAGAATGAATTAAATTGAATTAACTTGAAATAATTTACTTACATGCAAACTTTGTAATTTAAATTTAATAACTTGTCTTAAACACGATGTACACTATGTCGATATACATATAGTCTATGGCTGTCAGTGGAAATAAAATGACTATAGTAAAAAAAAGAGTAAATTGACATGATTTTCATATTTAGTTTTGTTTCTATCAGAAGAAAATAAAAAAGAATATAACTGTTATTAAAAATTATTAATTATTCTTATATTCCACATCCTTAAAATGATTTTTTAAAGTTTTATTTAATTTACACCATTTTTATCATTCATTCTTTACGCGAAATCGTTCTCCAACACTTTAGTTTTAGTATGGTATCATTATTTTTCGTTGAACTGTCAAGTTACTGAATAGGATTAAATGTCCAACCTTTTTTTTTTTTTGGATGGGAAATCATCAAATGTCCAACCTTAGTTACAAAATTGTCATTTATGAACATGCTAATAATGACATAAATTTTCAATATTTTACTAAGTAAATATAATAACTAATACTAAACTAAATTCGATCATAATTCATTGAAATAGAAATACATTATTATATAATACTACATATTGTATTTGTATTGTTCCGTGTGATGCCCGATGTAAAGAATAGCATCATCCAATTTCTTCCCCAGTTGCAAAAGACGACTTACTAAAGAATGGGCAGCAGCGTACTCTGTGCATTTTACCGACATACTGCAATCGCAAACCCGCCTGACAAGCGTTGCGATTATGGCAAACCCGATCAAATTGAGGGAGGCCTATGTCTAGCTGTGGACATCTTTCTGCTGACATGATGATGGTAAAAGTATTAGCTTTCTGCACTCCTTCTCCATATAAATTTTAACTATGCCAAACATACTCTTCCGTTCTGCGTAATTTTCTTTAAAAGGGGCACAAACTTTGAAAATCTTGTTCTGGATTATTATGTACAACTAGCTGTGCCCGCGGCTTCACCCGCGTGGTGTTCAGAAATTATCACACAGGGACGTGCTACTCAGACAAAAGTAGCCTATGTTACTCCTTATAACATCAGCTATCTGCCAGTGAAAGTCCCGTCAAAATCGGTCCAGCCGTTTCAGAGATTAGGCGAAACAAACAGACAGACAGATAGACAGACGACAAAATTTAAAAAACAATGATTTTTTTATGTAAGTACCATATATACTTTTATATGCATTTAGTGAAAAACCGTTAATTCGAAATTATAAACAGACACTTCAATTTTATTTATTTGTATTATTTATTTTTATGTATGTATGTATAGGTATGCAAGGAAGTGACTTGTCAGATCCTAAATTGACATAAAACTAAGTATGTGCAAAAACTGACAATCACCTTTGGCAGTCGATTTTTTCACCATAAAGTATTCTAATGGAATTTTCTCAACAACAATGATTAATTTCGTAGATTTGCTTACAACTTAACTCAAATTCCTAATAACAACACACATACAACTAGCTCAATCAATTAGCAAAACTTTGGTATATTTGCTGCAATATCCTTTTCTACGTATTTTGCTCTAAATATGTACTTGTTTTCATTTTATAATTTCACACCTACATGAATAGTATACTTGCTAGCTCGGACTTGGGCAGTAGATACAGTTGTCTCCGTATACGGATTTCTCGGACGTCAGATTCCGCATGCCACGCCATGCGTAATGCCACGCTGTTTACACTCTTGATACATATCTTACGAGAGCTGTTGGTGTGTGTGACATGGAATTAAATAGGTGGGTTTTTTTTTTTTTTTTTCAAAACATTATTGGGTAAAGTTGTTAAGGAAAGTATAACTGTCAGCAAATGGATAGACATACACTTTTTTTTACCAAATCATATAAAACTATTAGGCGTCTGTTGAATTTAGGTTAATATATTTAGCCAAGATGCCCATTGACCAATTAATTATTACTAGTATTATAAGTCAATCGATTCGTGAGTCACGTAAATTGATAAATTAATAAATGATTATCTAAGGGTATTTTAAAGTGGCGCCAGTGACAAAGAAGTTTTAAGGAAAACGTTTGGCTTGGTATGGGCATGGGCAATCATCACATTTTAAATCACATGCATTTCATCCCTTGTGCAGAAAAGGGATGAAAAATAAATGTTGATAAATGGAAAGGCATAAGCAGTTCAAAGAAAATAAACCGAAAGAGAAGGGAGTGAAATGACACGGGACATGTTGACACGAGACGATGGAAAAAATACATGTTACGCCAACCCCAACAGGGCAGGAAAATTACGATGCTTAAAAATCAAAACATACGTAGTACATGTTCTACGAAAAATGATGAACATTAACGCTTTGTTTTTTTTTTAATGTTTCTAGATTACAACGCGTATTAACAACTCTATACATATACAAGTCAAGCCTACGCCCAGTCGTTCAGAATGAGCATGAAAGCGCGTCCAAGGTCGACCAAACCTTAACATTTTGTTTACCGGCCACACCACTGCCGCAAAAAAATAAATTCCAAGTTTTTACGACGGGCTACTTGTACCTACAATATCTCATTGCAGGTTCACATTTACTGCGCTACTCTTATGTTTTTTTGTTTCCATAAATATCAGCTTAATGTCTACTTATTGATTGAGGAGTCATTTGTCATATTTAAATGCGAATGCTACCAATATTTACAAGTAAATAAGCTGATTCTGTAGCCCCGATCTTGGAATTTGTAGTAAAACCCTTTAAAAATTACAGGACATTTAAAGTGGCGGAACTAAAGAGTCACTTTAGAACTTATTAGGAATTAGTAGTGTTTATAAGTAATCTGTACACAAAAATAATGGATTTCGTTATGGGTGATTTTGCGATAGCTACAATGATTTGATATCCAAAAAAATTATATCACTTTAAACAATTTTACAACAAATTCCAGGATCGGGCAAAGTTCAAAATCAAAAGTCATGTGGCTGAGAGGCAGCACTTTTTGAACGTCAAATTTACATACGGCAGTTCCCCATAATGCCCGCCCTTCACCACTTCCTAGTACTCCAGCTGGGAAGAAAAAGTGCCCCAACAAACACCCCAGCAACACAGCTATCTGCTAAGTCAGAGGGAGATGTAAATAATGAATATTACGAAAACTAAACTTAAATTAAATTATTTGCCATGTCAGCTAACACACGCCAATATACCAACAAAACATTGAAAACTAAACTCAAGCTGAAATAAATAAAAGACCTTAACAGAACTTAAAACCTAAACAAAAGCCTTTTTTTGGATGGGAAATCATCAAATGACGTCTCCCGCTCGTGGGCCTAGCGGGAGGGATATTATGTAGTTGTTATTTTTCTCGTATAATCTTTGCGTTAAAAAGATATTTCTAAAATCTTGAATTTTAGGAATTACTAGTTTTTTTTTTTGGATGGGAAATCATCAAATGACTTCTCCCACTCTGGGCGGAGCGGGAGGGCATGTCAGACTTTTACTGACTAAAACCCACCCGTGTTCCTTCAGTTGCCCAAGTGCCAGGGGTCACGGTATCTCTTTCGAACAATCTCGCGACCCTGGCAGAAACAAAAGCCTCCAGGAATAAACGGCGTCCCGCTTACATATACAATGTTGCATTATGTTACATATACAATGATGCACATAGCTAAGTTGAAGTAACAATTGTTTAACTAGGGCCACTGCAGTAAAATAAAATAACAGTTAATACAAAATAACAATTAATACTAATAACAATAACAAAAACCATGGTCAGTAAGATAACCAGTCACCACAAGCCGCACCCGTTCACGAGCAATACGTAAAGGTCAGCCATTACCCCTCTCGCCATATTTGAGGGAAGATGGCAAGTCGACCCCCGACGCTACTGCAAACAGTAACATCTAAGGGAGCATGGCGATCTTGCTGCCGGTTACTCAAACAAGAATATTATGAACGGTTGTCGAGGTTGCTAGCTAACTACATGTTGCAATACAACTCATTTAAAATCATTGTAATGAGTAGATTATGTCAGCAGGAAATGAAAATAAAAGAAAAATAAATTGGATACACAGTTACATAAAATAAACAGTTATATGAACTAATCCATATAACCTAGCAGGATACCTAATTCTGGTTGAAAGAACACAAACGTATCAAAATCAGCTTAGTTACTACTAAATATTTGTACTACCCATATTGAGCTATCGCTCCTTAATCCATACGGACACAGCTTTATGAATACAGTATGATGTATAATTATAGTAATATGTGTAAGTATGTATTGTAAACTATGGTAGTGTTTCGGACCCCAGCTACGATAGTCATAAGAATTGTGTATAATCCTCAAATATACTTACGTAAATCTTCTGATACATGCGCTAATTAAATTTAATCCTTTCTCGGGATAAAAGAATTAATACGTTCATAATAAGACTCCATGATCATCTCCTTAATCAGATGATCGTAACTGAATGCCACTTGTATACCTTAAGTAGGTTTTAATGTTAAATACAGTAGCAAGTAAGTAGGTTTGAAAATGCCAGCAATAAAATCGAAATACGAAGCGATATGCTCTCTGTTTTTTAAGACAATATCACCAAATCCTTCAATGAATCAGTGTTTCAAAATGCCTAGCAACAGAAACGTAACTTTTAATTTCACATTAAAAACTAATTACTTTTGTACCAACTTAGTTCCACTAAAAACCTTCCCAAAAGAAATGGGTTTTTTTCGTGTTACTGAAAAAATATCAGTTAATAAGAGACAAGGGAAATTAAAATTGTTACATTTGTGTAATTTACTGCAACAGAAAAGCTTTTATCTTCATAATGTGACATATTTGAGATCATGTACGAACACGACAAGTTTTGCAAAATTTGATTTATTATTTCAACTTCAAGTACAAAAATTTACAAAGTAATGTAATAAAATGAACTTATTGCGTGTACTGACACGAAACTTGTCGAACTTGACTTTCATTTCAGGACATCGCGGGCAGTATAAATACATTCGTAAACCAAAAGAAAGCATCAGTTTCATCTCATTCCCTCGTCGTTCACATCTGAATATACACAGACCACGATGAATTCGCTGGTGGTGTTCTTATCTGTGGTGGCGCTCGTCGCTGGTAAGCCTTCAAAATCAAAATCAAAAGTCATTTATTCAAACTAGGCTGAGAGTCAGCACTTTTTGAACGTCAAAGTTACATGAGACAGTCCCCCCAAAACGCCCGCCCTTCGACACTTCCTAGTGCTTTAGCTGGGAAGAAGAAGTGGCGGAACAAACTCCCCAGCAGCACAGCTGTCTGTTAAGTTAGAAGAACTTGATTCTATACAGTATTGTGTAAGTTATTAATATTATAAAACAAAACATATATTATTCGCCATATGTCAGCTAGCACACGCCAATATACCAACAAAACATTGAAAACTAAACTCAAGCTGAAATAAATAATAAAACAAAATCGAAAACAGAACTTAAAACCTTAATAAAGCCTCCAGGCATAAAGGGCGTGCCCGCTTACATATACGATGCAAATGATACATATACACAATAAATGAAATGAAAAGAAAATAAAAATAAACTAACAAAAGCAGTTAAATAAAAAAAATAAAAAAAACAATTATATGAACTACCCATATAAACTTTCAGTAGGAAGACTAATTCTGGATTGAAAGAACATAAACATTGTCTTGAGTTGATCACAGCGACCACTTCAGGGCTGGAGCCTCTGCTAACGCCGTATTCGGCGCCGCTCCTCGGCGCTGCGACATACGCCGCACCTGCTGCATACGCCGCACCCGCGCTCTACTCTGCACCCGCTGCGTACGCCGCACCTGCCGTCTACTCCGCACCAAGCTTCTATACCGCTCCTGCCGCTATCGGAGCATCTGCAGTATCCAGCCAGTCTCGCTTGGACATCAAGTCGTCGCCAGCTGTAGTATCAACATCCATTGAGCCAATCGCCCGCACTGTTATCTCCGAGCCCGCTGTGATCGCTGCTCCAGCCATCGCTACTGCCGCCATCGCCCCCGCTGCCGTGTCCAGCCAGTCCCGCATCGACATCAAGTCAACACCCGCCATCAGCAGCACAGTGGTGTCCGCGCCCCTTGCCTACAAGGCCGGCCTCGCTTACGGTGCAGCTCCCATCGCCTACGGTGCTGCCCTTGGCTACAACGCGCCCATCCTCGCTCGCGCCGCAGCACCCGCCTTCTTGAAGACGGCGTACGCTACTTCCGCATTGACCACGGCCTACGCTGCCCCCGCCGCCATCGCTGGACCCGCTGTGCCCCTGGACACCCCTGAAGTGATCGCTGCTCGTGCCGCCCACTTCGAAGCTAAGGCTCTGGCTGGCGGTCACCTCATCAAGAAGCGCTCCGCCACTCTGCTTGCGTCGCCGCTGCTGTCCACGCACCTGGCTGCCCCTGTGATCTCCACGTACGCGTCCGCCCCCGTGCTATCCACCGTGCACGCCGCTCCCCTTGCGTACTCCGCGCCCCTCGCCTACTCCACCCCTCTGATCACCAAGGCGTACGGCGTGCACCCCTGGTGAACGTCACCACGATAACGAGGAAGTGCCTCGGTTCAGATTAGTCGAACGATAAATGAAGAAACGGCTTGTAAATAAATACATTTATAAGAAATAGTACCTACCTTTTTTTAATTTTATTTAATTTACGTTCCTACCCGACATCTGAAAAAGCTTTGCAGTCTAAGTAATATAACGTTCTCGATGTTTGTTTACACGTTCTCTGGCTGAAAAAGAAGGCTTAAGGTATCTAAAATAACAATAATCGAGAAACCTCATGAACTTTTCAAGGATATTTACTTGAGACCCGCAAACTAAAACAAAGTTAACAATAACACGTACTAATAACACAATTCAATTTATTATGTTTATTTATTTCCTAGAAATATATCGTCTTTGGACGTTTGTGAGTCACAAACGTCACAAGACGTTTCGTAGTTCGTCACAAATTGTGACGAACTACGAAACAAAACATCTTATACCAGGCCACTCAGAAAGTATTGCGAAAAAAAGTTTTATTTGTATGAGAAACTGGCCAGTTATAAACTATTATAAAAATAATGATTATTTATAAGTAAAAATAGGTACGATCCAGAAACGAAGCGCCAGTCGACGGTTTGGGTGTTTCAAAACGAATCAATGCCTACCAAAGTGAAGCGATCTAGAAGCGGGGGGGGAAGATTTTGATCGCGAGCTTTTTCAATTTGACTGGCTACTTGGTGTCAATCCCTTTACGGAACCATAGAAGCATCAACGCCGAATGGTATACTACCAAATGCTTGGCAGAAGTTTTCTCTGTTGTGAGCAACAAGCGACCAAACACAGGGCTCCGCGGGCTAATGCTCCACCACGACAATGCGCCCACGCACACCGTGCTCAAAACGAGGGACTTTTTGGACAGCACGCCGCGCCGGTCAAACTTCTGGGTCACCCTCTTTACAGCCCTGACCTAGCACGTGTGACTTCTTTTTATTCCCAAAAATTAAAAACAGCTCAAAGGGATACAATTTTCGTCGCCGGAAGATGCGCTGTCAGCGTTCGTTTACAGCCGTAAACGATGTGTCTGCGGCGGACTGGAAAAAGTGTTTTGAAAACTGGTTCAGACGCATGAAACTTTGCATAGAGGCTAATGGAAAGTATTTTGAAAAGATTTAATAAAAAAATATTTACGTATAGAACACTTCTTTTTATTTCCGCAAAACTTTCTGATTGTCCCACGTATAGCACTAACAAGTACTCATCCTTCACCAGCACCCTAATTGCGAAACGCACAATTTATCAGAATCTGAATGGGATTGAAGATTATTTCTAAACCATTGCGTTATTTGTTCGAATAAATTGTCGGCTCAGCAACGTAAATAACGCAATTAATGTTGTTTAACTATGAATATTAAACCAATTTCTACCGATAAAAAGTTCCGCAATTACCCCACTGGTATCTACTCAGCATTCAAGTTACCAACTTCAGGAGTCTATAAAAAACCTAAGATTTACCTACACACGTGAACTATGACGTGAAATGATATCAGAGACTTTAATAACTTTCAATAGCACTTTTTAAAATAAAATTGCGCAGATATGAATAACTTTTGAAGCATGACCGGTGTTCATTTTACAGAAATTTCAATCAAAAATTTTGTTTTCATCATTGGAATTAATTAAAACTTTTTGGCATCTTTCTTATATTTTTGGCACAGTGAAGGCACGTGCTGGAAAGTAAGCTTCTTAGCTAAGTATCAAAAACATTATAGAGAATATTACAGAGATTTATGATTTATGATTTTTGATTATTTTTGACACGACTGCACAAAAATGGAGTGTTATGTTTTCGGATTTATACACCGTGACATTTTAGTCGTCTTACAAAGGTTATCCACTCAATGTATCCAACATAACATACCTCTAGGCGTGATTAAAAATTGTTACCATTCATTAAGATAATAAGTACTAAGAAAAATAAATAATGGATTACAATTATGAAACATCCTGTTAATGTTTACGTATCATACGGTATAGAACATACCTACCCAGTGCACGAGTCGGCTAGATCAGCGTTACTCAAAGTGGGGTTCGCCATGCGACGGTACGAACCCCCTGTTCGCGACGAAATTTACGTAATGGCGGCTGGGTGACTGGCAGGCGCATGCGGAAAGCATGAAGGCACGCGCGCGGCTGTCGCTCGCTCGTGGCGTTACACGATGCACGTTAGAATAACATTGTATATAGAATAAACTTTAGTTTATTCTTAATACAATGTTATTCTTTTCTTGTTGGTTTTGGGGGTTCGCTGTCATCTGGAAACTTGAATAGGGGTACGTGGAGCCAGAAGTTTGAGAAACCCTGGGCTAGATCATTCCATCTCCATTTTCCATGACACAAAAATTTAAACCACGTCATGCGCCATCATAATGATAATTATAGTCATTGGATACATGAAGTGGGCTGCCGTTGTAAGACAACTCAAATGTCACGGTGTATATGTTTTTGAGTTTCTTTATTCCACCATAACTTCTCAACGGATTAACCGATATCAATGGTACCGTTACAAGCGTTACATTACCCCGAGTAACATAGGCTGGTGAAATTAAAAATAAAATAGAATGGGGTAGCCAAAGTTCATGAAAACCGGCATATTTTTTTAAATCATAATAATTTAACTACCTATTTATGCTATCATCGCCTGGAACTTGCTTTGTACGTACAAAAAAAATATAACAACTAGATGCGGCCCGCGACTTCGTCCGCGTGTCCACCGACCCAGAGAATAAAAAGTTTCACAGACAATCCAACCCCCATTTCACCCTTTTAGGGATGGAATTTCAAAAAAACCCTTTCTTAGTGGATACCTACTTTTCACAAAGAATACACCCTCAAAATTTCATGTCTCTACGACCAGCGGTTTAGGCTGTACGTTGATATATCAGTCAGTATATATAGAAGATACACACGATAACAAGCTTACTTTTTAAGAATTTCTTTTCCTATAATGATATGTAAAACAAACCACCATAATTTAACAGTTTAAGTATGGAACCCTAAAAAGCACAACCAAATAAAAATCGTCATATCACTTTAAAAAAAAACAAAAAAATAATAATAACCACGCCAGCCTTGTCAAAAAGTGAATTTATAAATAGAACAAAAAAATAATAAAAACAAGCATAAACAATCTTTTGTTGCTGTCGGGGGACCTGTAAAGAACTGTTTCAAGGACCCATCCTTTTTTTACGTTTACGTTTGTAGAGACACTAAGTGATAGTGAAGAGTAATTTCTACCTTTTACCATAATAAGAATCGCAGGTTAAGCCTGGGTGAGACTCACGTAGACGCGTAAAAGGCATGGCTCGAAAGACAGGTGGCCTGTACTGTTACTATCGACGACAAAAACAATAAATTTTAATAAAAAACAGAATTATAATCATCAAAATCACCAATACAATCTTCCAAGTTCATAAAGGCGTAGGAACAAAACAAAAACAGAAAAAGTAATTCCTACAGCTTTATGAACCTAGAGCGTTGTATTGATGATTTTGATGAATATAATTCTGTAACTACATATGTCTTACAGCCGCGAATAATATTTTAATCAACATACAACCTAGCACTGGCCTGCAAATTGCAAAAAACGTAAGAAAATTTGAATTTCGCGAGCTGGTTGGAGCATTCACCTTAATAAATTATAAAGTTTGTAACTTCATTGAGGAATATAAACATAACATAACATCATGCCTTGTTTCCCCGTAGGGTTGGATAGAGGTGTACCTATAGTACACCCACATTTCGTCCACTATGTTTAAGTCTACATGTGACTTAAACATAAGGGGCGAGCCTATTGCCATCAACCGGGCACAAACCCAGACTCCGGGCTGCTACTGCGAAATTCCAGACGGAAAACCCCAACAACACTTTGCCCGACCTGGGAATCGAAACCAAGACCTCAAGCCCAGAAGTAGCGCTTGCTACCACTAGACCAACGAGGCAGTCGGAACAGGCAGGCAGGCATTGAGGAACATGTTCCAGTTCATGTAGGAACACAACAGGTTTTTCAAAAGTAAACTTATTATTTCAATTTCAAGTACAAAAATTAACAAAATAATGTATTAAAATAAGTATTTATTGCGTGTACTGACACGAAACTTGTCGAACTTGACTTTCATTTCAGGACATCGCGGGCAGTATAAATACATTCGTAAACCAAAAGAAAGCATCAGTTTCATCTCATTCCCTCGTCGTTCACATCTGAATATACACAGACCACGATGAATTCGCTGGTGGTGTTCTTATCTGTGGTGGCGCTCGTCGCTGGTAAGCCTTCGGGGCTGGAGCCTCTGCTAACGCCTTACTCGGCGCCGCTCCTCGGCGCTGCAACATACGCCGCACCTGCTGCATACGCCGCACCCGCGCTCTACTCTGCACCCGCTGCGTACGCCGCACCTGCCGTCTACTCCGCACCAAGCTTCTACACCGCTCCTGCCGCTATCGGAGCATCTGCAGTGTCCAGCCAGTCTCGCTTGGACATCAAGTCGTCGCCAGCTGTAGTATCAACATCCATTGAGCCAATCGCCCGCACTGTCATCTCCGAGCCCGCTGTGATCGCTGCTCCAGCCATCGCTACCGCCGCCATCGCCCCTGCTGCTGTATCCAGCCAGTCCCGCATCGACATCAAGTCAACACCCGCCATCAGCAGCACAGTGGTGTCCGCTCCCCTTGCCTACAAAGCCGGCTTCACTTACGGTGCAGCTCCCATCGCGTACGGTGCTGCCCTCGGCTACAACGCGCCCATCCTCGCTCGCGCCGGAGCACCCGCCTTCTTGAAGACGGCGTACGCTACTTCCGGATTGAACGCGGCCTACGTAGCCCCTGCCGCTATCGCCGGACCTGCTGTGCCCCTGGACACCCCTGAAGTGATCGCTGCTCGTGCCGCACACTTCGAAGCTAAGGCTCTGGCTGGCGCTCACCTCATCAAGAAGCGCTCCGCCACTCTGCTCGCGTCGCCGCTGCTGACCACGCACCTGGCTTCCCCTGTGATCTCCACGTACGCGTCCGCCCCCGTGCTGCCCACCGTGCTCGCCGCTCCCCTAGCGTACTCCGCGCCCCTCGCCTACTCCACCCCTCTGATCACCAAGGCGTACGGCGTGCACCCCTGGTGAACGTCACCACGATAACGAGGAAGAGCCTCGGTTCAGATTTGACGAACGACAAATGAAGAAATGGCATGTAAATAAATAAATTTATAAGAACTAGTATCTTGTTTTTTTTATTTACGTTCCGACCCGACAACTCATTAAGCCTTTTAGTCTAAGTAATAGAAGGTTCAGGACATCGATGTTTGTGTACACGGTAATAAATTTCTGAAAATGAAGGCCTAAGGTATCTTAAAAAACAATAATCGAGAAACCTCATGAAATCATCAAGGACTTGAGACCCATAAATATTAGTAACACAATTCAATTTATTCTGTTTATTTATTTCCGAGATATGCATTATCCATCCCTTCATTTCTAGGAAGATTCGTGGGATGTTTGAGAACTCGAAACATGAAATCTAATAAATCACTTTGATGAACTTACCTGTCACTACGTATTTCTCGAAATTCAAATTACCAACTTCAGGAAGTCTACATGTGAACTATGACGTGAAATGATATAAATAACATTGATAACTTTTTAATATTTCGTTTTTTATAAATAAAATGGCGCAGATACCAAAATAAAATAACTTTTGTAGCGTGGCAGGTGTTAATTTTATTGACCTTTCAATCAAAACGTTTTGTTTTCATTGGCCTTATTTTTTTATTGGAATCTTCCATTTTTCGGATCTTTTGGCGCAGTGAAGGCGCGTGATTGTAATAACATAATATTGAGCTCTTTGGCTAGGGATTGAAAAAAGTATAGATAATATTAGAGATGACATACCCCTTCACTACTTCGTTTTTTTTTCCGTTTGTAGTGACATCAAGTTATAATAATAATAATAATAACCCCGCAGGGCAGCATGTGGCGTGCTGTTGGGCAGTAGCGACCCCACGGACCCTATCTCCCGGGAGAATTGTTGTTCCTCATCTCTGGCTTGCCTTTATTGGCCGGCTGGAGTGAACACTGAAGAGGTTCAGAGCTCCCACCTCATTCTTGCCTTCATTGGCCGGCTTGAGTGGAGATTCGCAAGAGCAAACGTGCTCGGGGAAAGGAAGTATTCCAGTAAGTGCTCGTAGGGATCTTGACCATCTTCCGGGCTCTGGGATTGTTCTGAAAGCCGTGGAATACCTCTCCACTTCTCAAGCACCTCAGGAAGTGTTGCCCCCTTGTCGCTGCGTCACTATGTGCCAGCGACGGTTTCCGGGGGCCCATTATTGAGTGTGCAAGTCACCCCCTGCCATTTAATCCGTGTATATTCAAAACATTGATGCGGCAGGGGCCATAGGCCTTCCATAGTTCTTGGTAACCAGTCCATTTTAGCCAGTCAAATACATAGTCCAGCATCTTGGTTTCCACATCCTGCAATAGTCCAACACCAACCGGAGGTTGTCCTTGAGTGCACTTGCACAGTGCATACAGGGATAATCGTCGGTTAGTGCCTCACTTCATCTAAATTTTCTAAGGGGCCTCTGCGAGTTGGCTTCGGCCCCTCGTAAGCCTTCCAAAAGACCGGAATCCTAGGATCCCGAGATATATTTAAATAATAATAATAATAAAACATTTATTATCAGGTGACAATGACCCATAGACACATACCTTACAAACTAACATACATAGGTATTATACAAATCTTGTGTTAATGAAATAGTACCTTAAACTATGTTAGTAACACTTCACTAGCTTGTCCTACCTGCCACCATACCATTGATTCATACCTAGAATACCGAGTAAAGCCTGGGTGAGACTCACGTATACCACCCAAGTCTACTATAAAATGTTCACCGTGATAACTTAAGTAAAGTGAAGTGTTAACAAAGTTAAACCCCAGCATCGTCATCAGGTGGAACGATAGCTCACTTCGAGTTCACTTCACCTAAGTCTTCACGCTGAGATGGTTACAGAATAAAACAGCTGGAAAGTATAGCCTATACTTAACACCAAGAACAAGACTATCGACGAAGATGAAGATTCTGTTGAATAAACCTAAACTTTAGTAGGTATCTTTTGAAGTTCAGAACGAAAACAGTAGCAAGGCAATCATTTTGATAGTCTTTTAAAGGTTTAATGTCCACAATCAGACAGCTGCATAGTACGTATGTCACGAAAGCTTTCAAAATCTAATAGAACATGCACGAAATATTCTGCACTATAAATGTCAAGTTTGTCTTTTTATGAAGTTATTAAATAGACCTGCGTGCTAAGATACTGACATTTATGTACACAATGCTAACTTGTTGATGCTATCACTCAAACTTCGGGTGTGCTACTTAGATAATAAAGCGTAGCACTTTAATAGACCGTGTAGGCTTGTAAGGCTGCGTCTTAACCGAAAGCGAATGTCGCGCGAGTGCGCGATTATGCGTTTACATTACTTATGAGTTTGACGTACAAAGGCAACATGATTTGCTGCACAAGATTACAATTTTGTAAGTTTCATATTCTTTTTAAAAGACTTCATAAAAAGGAGGAGGCTTCACATTATTTTTTAAATGTTTGTTAACGTATTATAAAAATAGTTCTTTCATTTGAAAGCATATATTTATCGAGTGGGCCCATATAAACTTGGTGTTTGATGAGTGCAATTTGATTTAGCTACAATTATACGTTGTCTGTCCACTTATTTTAAGTCGATGACATTATAATAATTTTGTGTCACTGTTATTTACTTATCAAGTGAAGGTTCACGAATTTCGTTGGGGTAGATACCAGTTCTGTTCAGTTCAGTTTATTTATTTAACGCATCTAAAAAGTGAAAAATAGAAGCTTACTTTAAAAGATATAAATGTCTTCCAAAAAAAAGACTGCAAAGTGAAAAATTACTTTAATTTCGGAAGTCCATAATTATGAAAAAAGAGACTTCCGAAAGTACAGTTATTTTTCACTTTGGTATTTTATTTTTTCAAAGTCTGTATTTTTGTCTACCACAGTCAAAACTGTTTTGACTCCAGTGTGCACCCTGTCTAATTTTTGACCAACATTTGCTCATTGTCAAATGCCTGACATTTTGAAAAGTAGACGGGATTGCTGACAATACCTAAGTATTATGATATAACCTATCTGAAAGAGATTTGACAGATCTTAAACATTAGGCAGATCATTGAATCTTAGACAATAGTGCACGACAATGTTGAGTAGCAAATGGTTCTGACATGTGTTAGTCATTAGTCCTTATTTGTTGTGGTCACGATTTTTGGTATAATTACTGTTGAAACTTGAAAGCGTACTGCAGTTGAATGAATAGGATTTTATCATCATCTACTTATATCTCACTTGTACCGTGTGGTGTCGGACGTAAAGAATAACACCACCCCATTTCTTCCTGTGGGTGTCGTAAAAGGCGACTAAGGGACTTACTAGAGAATGGGCAGCAGCGTTCTCTATGCATTTTACCACCATACTGCGATCGCCAACCCGCCTGCCAAGCGTGGCGATTATGGCAAAGCCCACCCAAATTGGGGGAGGCCTAAGTCCAGCAGTGGACGTCTTACGGCTGAAATGATGATGATGATGATGACTTATATCTCATGCATACATACATAATCAGCCCGTATCGTTCCCACTGCTGGGATACAGACCTCCTCTCGTAAAGAGAGGGAGTAGGGTGTCTTCCACCACGTGGGTCCAGTGCAGGTGGCCAGATATAACGTGTCTTTGAATTGGTTCTAGAACATGCCGGTTTCCTCACGATATTTCCCTTCACGGTTTTGAGAGCAGTGATGATGAAATAATTGACACAAAGTGATGCGCCTCTCTGGATTCGACCCTACGTGTTACAACTCGGAATTTGCCTGCATATATACCTTATGCGGCTGTTGTTAATGTCTAGGCCCCGATTGTTTGAAAACAGCACTTAAAAAAATATATAATTTAATTTGAAATTCATTCTAAAATCTAAGCCAAGCTGTAATATTGCTAATTAAGCAAAGTAGTTAGTTACTTGAAAATAAAGTTAAATAGGTGTAGATGTAGCTGTTTATTACCGACATTCGGTTCTACTCCAAAAAACAAAGACAATAATTAGGCCTTTTTAAAAACCTTAAATATTCATGCAAAAACTATAATTACATTAGCGGTAGGGCCTTGTAATTTTGCAAACAGAATTGAATTATTTACATATTCGCCTTAAGTAGATTCTAATATTAATTAGTGTATGATTATTATACTTGATGGAAATAAATGTTATTCGTCGTGAGCATAAAAAAATATTTGCACATCTAAAAAGAAATATACTACCTACCGCAATATTTAAAAAAAAATCAATAATAAAAATCAATATCACAATAAACATACCTACCGGTGGGAAAGACTCGATATTGATTCTATAATTTTTTTAAATCCGTTTGGAGACATACCCATTATGTCAGGTAATCTTTCATCTTTAGTGAGATCAAAATGATTATAATAAGTAATAAAATGCATAATTCACAATACATCAGGAACATAAAATACTCTCGTACTTACTTTCTTTTTATTTATTGAATCAATAAGAAATGTTTCCTTCTACAGCTGGCATGGAATGATAATTAATGTGTCATACCCAGTTAATTTCAATCTTCCTGGAAGTAAAATCTTTGATGGAATTAATTCCTTTTAAATGTTTCCATATTTTTAGAAAGAACATCGTATTTGATGATTTCACAACACTTCAAGTGATCATGCAAAAAAATCGGAATCGAAAACGTATTAATCCAAACTAATTAGGTTTTCTCATATCACCCACATAACACAAGGAAGAACTTCACAAATCGATTGTCCAACAGTAATGTAATGCACACCTTGGATTTTACGCGACACTTGTCACTATCTGTAAAACGATTCCGGAACCTAATCACACATGACAAAAAATCTCTCGCTGGAACAAAAATATTAGGTAGCTTAAATATCAAGGCATAGATAGTGGTTTTGAAGGTCGTTCGGGCAGCACATGTTTTGGTAATGAGTACTTACTCTACGCTTCGTATAAAAGGATCCGTCAATGTGTGTTAGACATCAGTTGATCCAACTTCTTCAGTTCGCAAACAACACAGACCACTTCAAAATGTACAAGCTGGTGGTGTTGCTCTCTATCGCGGCGTTGGCTGCCGCTAAGCCTGGTGTGTATGCGCCGTTGGCGTACAGTGCCGTGGTGCAGCCCGGCTCCAGCTCGGTGTCGCAGTACAGCTCCAGCGTGGTGCATGGCTCCCCTGCCGTGTACGCCACCCCTGCCCTGTACTCCGCCCCCGCTGTCTACTCCGCTCCTGCTGTCTACTCTGCGCCTGCTGTCTACGGATCCCACGTCGCTCTCGCCCAGGCCCCTCACTCTCCTGCCGTCGTCCTGGATGCCGTTAACGGAGTGCCCCTCGACACCCCTGAGGTAGTCGCCGCCCGCGCTGCCCACTACCAGGCCAAGGCTCTGTCTGGCTACCATCACCTTCGCAAGCGGTCCGTCGGCGTTGCCCCCGTGGCCTACAGCTCGGTGGTGTCCCCTGTGGCCTACTCTAGCCCCCTTGTGTCCGCCTACCACAACCCCGCTGTGGTCTCCGCCTACTCCTCTCCCGTCGTGTCTGCTTACTCTGCCTACCCCTCTTCCGTGGTCTCCGCGTACGGCCACCCCCTGTCCTATTCTTCCGTGTACCCGAGGGCCCTGAGCGTCCACCCCTACTAATTCATACAAGTGAACCAACCTAGTTTACTGTAAAACCTACAAAAAGCAATATGTAAAGAATTTATCACTGCCGAATAAAACGATTTAATTATTACTTGCCATCTTTTATTTGTTTTCTTACATTTGAACTTGACATGTGAACCATAACCATAACACAATTTACTAGGTAACATATTTTACTGAATTTGATTTTAGAAATATCTTAACTTACCTTACCTTAACAAAACCTAGCTTACAAAGCGTAGCTCACACGTGTTGAGGATAGTAATATAATATTCATACCGCTACTTTAACAACATATAGTTTTTCATGTCAGAATTTGTTCTGATTCAACTGAATATTATTATTAATATTGAGTTGCCAAGAACTCTACAAGTGGTTAAACTACTCTCATCAAAGCAATAATATGTATTGTTAAGAACTTTGCTTAAACTACGACTAAGCCCGCTTATATTTTATTAATTGCGGAAGTTGAATCTAAACGCCTTGTTTCCCCGATCACGTACACCTAATAATTTATGCACCGCTAAATAGTTTTAGCGTTTATAATAGCAGCTGTAACGAATAGACCCAATTAAAATCTAAGGCTGTTTATTTTGGTGTGAGAAAAACTAATTTCAACTGTCCTTGAGTTTTATTAGATTAGATAGGTACACTGTTCCGGCTGTGTTCCTGATAGAGTAGACAATTGTATTTCCTATATTCACCTTATAGAGTTTTTAGCTAGTGGCTAAGTAAGTAGCAGCGCGAGTTGATCGACAAGGTATGAAATCTAAGACTATATATTTTGGTGTGACTATAAACTAATTTTAACTGTCCTTGAGTTCTATTAGATTAGATAGGTACACTGTTCCGGCTGTGTTCCTGATAGAGTAGGGAATTGTATTTCCTATATTCACCTTATAGAGTTTTTAGCTAGTGGCTAAGTAAGTAGCAGCGCGAGTCGATCGACAAGGGATGAAATCTAAGACTGTTTATTTTGGAGTGAGAAAAAACTAATATCAACTGTCCTTGAGTAAAACTAGATTAGATAGGTACACTGTTCCGGCTGTGTTCCTGATAGAGTAGACAGTTGTATTTCCTATATTCACCTTATAGAGTTTTTAGCTTGTGGCTAAGTAAGTAGCAGCGCGAGTCGATCGACAAGGTATGAAATCTAAGACTGTATATTTTGGTGTGAGAATAAACTAATTTCAACTAACTATCCTTCAGTTTTTTAGATTAGATAGGTACACTGTTCCGGCTGTGTTCCTGATAGAGTAGGGAATTGTATTTTTATAATTTTTTTTTTTACTTTTCCTATATTTACAGTTTTTAGCTTGTGGCTAAGAAAGAACAGCTGCTCGAGTCGACCGACAAGCTATGCTTGACGTAGTAGGTACTTATGATGGGTGGCCATCTTAACATATCAGAACCCCTCCGTACTCCGGAAAGCAGTTAAACCATTGGTATCGGCTGTCCTTCATGTTTCTTTGGCAGTCTTTACGGGTCGTTAGATAGCCGAAAGTCCATCAATCAGTCTTACTAAACGGTATCATATTACTCAGTAACTGGGTTGCAAAGGTCAGATAAGCAGTCTCTCCATGTATAATTCTGGTATCCAACTGCATCCTGGTTAGACTGGAACCTGATCCCAACATAGTTCGGAAAAGACTAGATAGATTGATTGACTTTTTAGAGTTTATTCAACCATATTATCTGCGCTGTCAGACGTCAAACGTGTTGGTGTCTTTCGTTATGTGATGATTAGTACAAGTTCATACTAGCACGGATGTTCTGTGAGACATTTAAATGTAAGAATGGACTATGTGAAATAAAATCTATGTGGTGTGTAGTAGGTTGGTATGTATAAGTAACTTTGATAGTCATATACAGTTTGCAGATTTAAAGTATACAATCAATATAATTATCACTTCTTTATTTGCATATAAACACTAACTACATCATAAAATTGCACGCTTCATATCTAATTTACAATACTGATCGTTTTCTTTCTGAAATATCGAGACTAGTAGTGCCCGTGGCCGAAGCCATGTCCATAATGGCCACCTCCTAGGCCAGCCCCGTAGCCGCCTCCGTAACCACCTCCATAACCTCCTCCATAACCTCCTCCATAACCTCCTCCATAACCTCCTCCATAACCTCCACCATAACCTCCACCGAAGTGCAGAGGTCCTGCTACCACTGGTGCCAATACTGAAGTAGCGACGACAGCTGGCGAATGGTGCACGTCCAAACGAGACTGGTGGGACACCGCCACGGGGGCAACGTGAGCCACCGGGGCAACATGAGCCACGTGAGCCACATGAGCCAGCGGAGCGACGAGATGAGGAGACCGCTTCAGGATATGATGTCCGTGTCCACCGTGACTATGTCCGCCAATATCGCCAAATCCGCCAAGTCCTCCATGACCAAGGCCGCCGTGACCTAGCCCTCCAACAGCAAGTCCACCATGACCAAGCCCGCCGTGACCAAGTCCGGCAACTGCGAGTCCACCATGGCCAAGGCCTCCAAGACCGACGCCTCCATGACCGAGGCCTCCGTGACCGAGACCTCCGTAGCCAAGTCCCCCGTGACCAAGTCCGCCGTAGCCAAGACCTCCGTGGCCTCCGAGTCCTCCACCGTAGCCGTAGCCTCCATATCCATGTCCACCATAGCCGTGACCAGCGTAGCCAGCAACCACTGGAGCTACCACGGCAGCGTGGTGGGCCACTATAGGCACTGCATGGCCATGGCACACGGCCAGAGACGCAAACAACACGATAACACGAAACATCTTCAACTTATTACTTCAAGATTACAAATCTGAACCAACTGCAAGAGCTAACTGACATTAGAACTCGAGGGTTACCTTCTTATACCCCAAATGCTGATTCAGAGTGACAGGATCAAAACTATTAATACCTTTGTCGTGCTATTGAACATTGTGATTGTTGTCACAAAAAAGTTGGAATTCGCCAGTTTATTGGAACTGAATTGGTTTTTATAAACACAATAGATAAAGTACGTGTTCATAACAAAGTTGTCGCCTTTCTTACAGTAGACCCTGAATTAGCTGTGAATAAACGCGTGTAATAACAAATGTTCTACGAATAAATTTTAACTAGGTATGATTCATCTGTTGTTATTTCGTAATAGCGCATCAATCATAAATGGTAATGAATGAGGTTTGTATAATGCATCTCAATCCGGCCAGTGCCCCGGGCCGCAGCCGCAGTGACGCAACGACCCGTCCCAGAGCCGCGGCCGAGAACTTGAACCCGTTGCGCCCGCGCACTACGTAACAACTACCGTTATGCCGCTATAAAGTAACATCCCATCTGCCTTTCGTACACACTTCAGGTTTAGTGCAAGACACAAGATGATTACGTTACTTATACTTGTGAGTGCAATGTGTGCAGTTCATGGACAAATAGTTCCTCTGATATACGCGGCACCAAGTGCAGTTTCTCACCAATCCAGGATCGATATCAGGCATAGTCCTGGCTTCATAGCAGGGCCGTTGATATACAGTCCAGGAACAACGTTGTACGCCAGTCACCAACCTGATGATAAACCTCGAGAGACAGTGTTTACCCCGCTATTCACGACCGATACTATTTTAACACCGGTAGCTTTGAGCTTTTTCCATAATCTACCGCTGGCAAGAGCGCTTGAACATCCTATTTCAATTGATAAAGTACAAGAAGAAAATGCACAGAAGGAATCTATCAAGACAAATGATGATGACGTTCAGAACACAATAATAACGGAAATGCCTGAGCAAGAAACCGAAAATACAGAAGAAAAACAAGCAAACCAAGATAAAAATTACATAATTATAGCGTACGATGACAACAATCAAGTAACGAGCACAACAGATGAACCGAAAATGGATGGTGTCACAGAACCTTAACCGGTTTTAATGTTAAGAAAATGAGAGTAAGACTAAAAGGACCTAGTAAGTTATTTAAAAAACTACTTAATGTGTAGCCGACTGAATTATTTGTATCTCAAAATATTTTAGACTTAGATTCTCTAAAGTGATGGTTATATTAAATAATTTTGTGTGATGTAATAAATAAGTTTTAACAATCGTGTCACATCATTTATTTCTTGTGAACTCATTAACACTTATAGAAAGAAAAACTTAAAATCCCAAGTACTACCATTTTCATTAGGCAACTTCATGCGCTCCGTTACATGTCGTAGTGTAAAAGAATGTTAACAATAGACCACGTTTTATCAACTTCATCAACCACTGACGCATTTCCACATGCTTCTCTCTATTCTTACTCTCTAATAAATCAATAAACGTCAATGAGTGACCAATATTTGTGTCCAAAATCCAGTTACTCAAAAACAATAACAAAAACAGCCAAAGTTTGTTGTTTGATGTGTTTACAATAACATTTGAACATGCCTATTGTGTGGAAGCTCGGGCGAAAAACCTCTTTGTTCAGTATAATTGAGGAAATGTGTGAGTACAATCTGTACAATACAACAAGTATGAAGCACACGTGACTACGAAAGGTGCATTAGTGCTGCTTCTTACGTCTCCGGAGTAAACGTGAGGCTCAAATACTAATTAATTTTCCGTTACAACCTCACTGGATTTTCGATTAAATCGCTTACAATTTTCACGTGATCTTGAGAAGTAAGCATCCTGTATTTGGCATATTTTTCATGTTTTCTTGACCTACTTATTAAGTAGATTTAGGTCGGAACTACGAAAGGTAATAACGCTTTCAAAACTCCAACTAATTAGTTTCGAGAATCGCCCACAGTGGCTATTAAAGTTATTATATCAAATTACTTTATTTTTCTGAAAATTGGGACGCTCTCCTGTTAAATTTTGATCATATTATGTTAAAAGAAAGAATTTATTTTATTATTTCATCAGTGAGACCAAAATAGTCGTAACAGCAAATTTCTGTTAAAACTGATAGCCCCACAATTTAGTTCATAGTCGGTTCTTGGAATAGGCCAAGATTGTCGGACGTATTATCTAAAGATATACATACAGATAGACATAGATAGAAATATATCTTAAGATATGGAACTATTCAGTTTTGTTGCTAACGATTTAAACAATGACTCGTCAAGTAATTAAATACTTATAAATGTAGAAGTGACACATGATAAACTGTAAATAAACGTCGTAGTGCTTTACCACATCGCGATACCGTATAAGGTAAGACAATTGAACGATAAAAAAAATATAAATTTCACTCAAATGTGAATTTATTGACTTGTATGTGCGTGGGGGGTGATAATAAATATCGTGGTCATAAATCAAAGGGTTGTTTAAATTCCAGAATGTATTTAATCTGTCATGAATATTTTGTACATTGTGAGAACACTATTTTAAAATATGGACAATTTTGAATTTATAATCTTACATTATAGAAGTTCTGAGCTTGCGGAGTCCTGTGATGTACTCTCATTTAGTACAGACGAGACACAGCGAGAGGGCTGGAGTAGGTGAGGGCTGGGGAAGCATAGGATATAGAGGAGAAGGGGGTGTGTGCCTGCAGGTCAAATCTTGACTGATGGGAGTAAGCGGTGGGGGCGATGTAAGTGTCCAACAGAGCAGCTGATCGCTTCTTGATAAGGTGGGACCACAGGGGCTGAGAGATCAGGGGTTGAGAGATCAGAGGTTGAGCGATCAGGGGCTGGGAGATCAGGGGGGCGGTCGCGGCGTACGTCGATGCCAGAACTGGGGTGGTCGCTGCGTAGGTGCTGGGCGTGTATACGGCAGGTACCACAGACCTCTTCTTGATGAGGTGCACGGCAGGCACCGGTGCGATGGGTGCAGGCAGGATCTGGGTGTTGGAAAGCAGCGGCGCGTTATACGGAGAGGCAGCATAGTAGTTAGGGAAGTACGTGGCGGGCGCGGCGTACGTCAGAGGGAACTGCGGCGAGCGCTTCTTGATGAAATGGGTGTACGCCAAAGGAGCCTGGTAAATAAGCGGCGACGGGTGGATCACGCTGGTGTCCTGTCTGGTGATGGTGGTCTCTTCAGGAGCCAGGATGGTCGAGTACTGCGTCCAGGGCGCCGCGATCAGGGCACTGGGCTTGGCGGCCACCACGGCGAAGAAAGCACACAATACTACCAGCTTGAACATGTTGATGTATTGTTAGTTGTTCGGATGAACGACTGATGCCTTGACAGTATATCGCTTCGTATTTATAGAAAGTTTATTCACTAAAGCTAAGGGCGATCTCGTTTTGCAAACCGGTGCATGTTGACGGTTCAGGAAGCTGGTATTTAAGATCCACGAGGTCGTCTACAGCCCCGCCTGGTCAGTTCATCATCGTCTTAATGCTTTTGTTGCGATACATATGCCAAAGAGTCAACAAAGGTAAACAAGACGGTGCAGGCGACGACGCCACTGCACGCTAAATATCAGCCCGCTAAAGCATAAATATCAATGAATACTGGGACATTAATATATGGACTGCAGATATAAATAACTCAAAAATAATAAAAATGCATTGCAAATCAACCTCTTTAGCCCTGCGGTTTCACTTGCATTCATCTTGATTTCGTGGGAATGTAGGGATAAAAAGTATCCTAATTTAGGTCATGGGTCATAGTCCACCTACATATATACCAACTCCGTTCAGGCGTTTTAGCTGAAAAGCGAAAGCTCAACCGGTTCTGTGTTTCTCACGTCCAGCGAATTCCTGGACAAACATAAAAAATCTAACATTTCCTGCTTTCATTTTAATATTTACTAATTCGCTTCGCCCGCAACTTTGTCCGTGTGAATTTGGCGCGCCACATGACCCACCGCGTCGCATCCGTTTGTTTTTTAGTGTTCTTTCCGACTTATTTTTCATCTAAGGTCACGCTACGATGGGCACGCCACGATTGCGGCGGTAAGTCCTCTCTTTGAGAAGTGGATTGAGAGGCGCCACTGCGTCCTCACCTTCCGCCTAACGCAGGTCCTCACCGGGCATGGGTGCTTTGGGAGGTTCCTGTTCAGGATAAAGCGGGAGGAAACGCCGGGGTATTTCCGTTGCGAGGAACGGAGGACACAGTGGAGCATACGGTGCAGGTGTGCCCTGCCTGGGCGAAGCACCGCCGTGTCCTCGTGGAGGCGATCGGCGGCGGTGACCTCTCGCGTCTGGCCCTGGTGCGAGCCATGGTACGGAGTGAGAGGGCATGGGAAGCCGTCACCTCCTTCTGCGAAGAAGTAATGTTCGCGAAGGAGGAGGTGGGGCGCGTGAGGGAGTGGCAGTCTCTGCGCCCTCACGTCCCTAGCCGCCGCAGGAGGAGACGCCGCGTCGAAAGGCGATCGCGGATTCCCGGCCACCTTAGGCGCGGGCTTACGGACGGCGAGATTTTTTCGAAAGAGATACTGTGGCCCTGGCACATGGGCAACCAGTGCTGCCAACTCTAAAAAATATTTTCTGCTAAATCTACATTCAGAAAATGCCAAAAACATGCTAAAATTTTAGGATAAGCTAAAAATAAATGCCAACACAGAAAGAGAGAGCGCTTATTAAAAAAAATCTAAAACTAATTTTGTGACACAAATAACATATGAAGACCTTCGTCTGTATCCCCTTCAATAGATGCAGCTGGAGCGGAAGATGTAGATTTATAGGCCTCATTTGTCCCTATCTTTCGCAAGATTGGGTCAGGAACCTCGTAGGAGTGACAGCATTTGTTAACCCTTTTTAATCCGAATCTTACGTATAAGATTGCATTTAAGGTTGAAATTGATAAACTGTTCCTGAGTTTAATTTTTACCAAATTAACTTGGCTAAATACACGCTCTACGTCTGCATTCGAATGAGGTAATGTTAATAACGTAGTTGCAAATGCTGCAAGTTCCTTGAAGGGATTATTTCCAGCAACGTCCTCGTAGTCCGAGACTTCACACCAAAATTTAATAGTAAGTAGAGGAAGTACACTGCCATTGTTTAAAAACAATATTTCGCCATTGTGATATAAGCTTATCAATTCCTGTTGCATCTATATTAAATTCTTTGCTTCACAGATTATGTAGTTCAATCAATCCAAGCGGGATTTCCCCTGACCACTACGGTAGCGTTCAGAAACATCACCGCGTTTTTTAAGGTTTCATATGTTGCGTTCTGAAATTCAAGTTTAAATAAATCTATCCGAGTAAAATGCTAAATAATATGCTAAATTGAATTTTTGCATGCCAAATGACTAGGGAAAATGCTAAATTTAGCCATAAAAATGCTAAATTGGCAGCACTGTGGGCAACTGAAAGAACACGGGTGGGTTTTAGTCAGCAAAAGAAAAGAGCGGGAGACGTCATTTGATGATTTCCCACCAACAAAAAAAAAGGTCACGCTATGATGTTAAAATAGTCTTCGTCAAGAATGGGCAGTCAAATGTAAAAGGATTTTGGCTGGTAGTTAGTTTACCCTTACATTCAAATTTTCAAACAAACAAAATTTACCTCTTCAAATTGTTTGTATAGATTAGTGTAGATTTAGACCATCATCAAATCTACCTAAACGTGTTGCTAGATTGGAAGGGTCAACTCAATCCTTTGAAGAATGTTTCAGACAGCATCGAACGGTGTAAATAGGATTCCTTAACAGTTGATTGTCACATATATTTCATACAAATACTGCCCTGTTGCGAGGGACACTGTTGCTACGTCCCTCATTCCCTTGTGAATACAGGTTGAGAACGATTTGAATAATGAACTTAAGCTCATTAGCATTAATTACGATATCTCATCGTACGTATGTCGTGACGCCAGACACTGTCCTACTTTATACAAACAAAATCATTCTAATAACACCTTTTCATAAACGTCCCTACATACCTATGTTACAACAAAACGCTTTATGTGGAACTTTGTATAGTACTTCTGTTACCATGGTGCCTTTACTGTAGCAAAAGCTTAAATATTTTCCATACTGTCTGTATTTTTGAGTTGGGAAAATACCTAAATTAGGATAAAATTAAATAGGCTCGTTTTCTATTCTTTAAAAAAACTTTTATGGATTCGTTACAGTTACAGCTATCAGGTTTTTATTTTTATTTAAAAAAAACATTTTTAAGGAGGGAGGGAGGGGGCAGGTCTATTTTTTGTGTGTTGATCAACATGAACATAATATCACTCCTGGTTTCCCCGACAGTGAAGGGCAGAGGTGTACCCAAAGAGAATAAAACCACTAGAGAGCGTATAGGCCGATTTCTGCTTAGCACACGACTCACCACTGCGGGCCGGGGGACGAGGAAGAACGTGCGGCTGCAATTGGTCAATTCAAGGTCAAGTTGCGTAGGTATGCCCATCGTAGGGCTGCTCTACTTCATTAAGGGAAAATAGTCGATATCGATAAAATGGATTTTAAAATTGTGATAAATACTCAATTAAAGTCAAAGAAATCATATTTAATCAAAATCAATCACTAATAAAATGAAAACTAGAGAATCCAAGAACAAAACTTTCGCCACTATCATATTCGACGAAATAGCAATCAGAAACGGTGTCGAATATCATCCCCAAGGCAGAAGGTACTATGGCCACGGTAGTTTTGGCGCCAGTTTACAAACGGATTGTCAAGACGAAGCTAAAGAAGCCACAGTATTTCAATTGAATAAAATTTTGATTCATTTTAATTTAAATTTTCGATAAAGACTTTCAGCTATTAAAGGAAACAGCACTAATTTTTACGATAAAAATACAAAGTGAAAGTAAGGGATAGATGCATTAGAATTGTCTAATGAAAGAACGAGACTTTTCCAAAAGACATCAACGCGGGACTCACACAGTGTGCTGGTTTACCCAACCACCATTTTAAATAGACCCCTACGGTGGATCATAATATGATTAAATCACAATAATTTTTCGTACTGTTTATTTATTGATGAAAAGTTATGCGATCATTTTTGTAACTAGAAGTCTTGGAATGTTTCTCACACCACTTCACCGCGTATGAAAGTATTTTGATGCGTTATAATTGCAGATTTAGTTATATTGTTTGCAATAATTTAGCGTGCACAGAGGTCTAACAATTGGTCACAACTAAAATGGCTACTTGAACCGCAGCCTATGCATAGGCGACAAAATACTAATAGTTTTCGAGCGTCGGGGCACTGTATGCGCAGTCAAGTGGTTATATAGTATTTGGGTGTACCTGTACTACATCCAAATTTCGCCGTTATATTTGTTAGTATTGTGTGTTAGTTCTTCAATGTTTTTTCGTCTCTGTTATAACTTTATTTTTGTGGGAACCGAACGCGCAACCAGGGTCCGTGCCAGCCGATTGTCAACTCATCCATTGTTCCAATCAATCTTTAATCAAAAATAAAGGTATTATAATTTTAGGTACCAAAACTAATAGTGTATGTATTTACTGGACTCACACTTAGTCTAAACAACAAATATTGACTAAATTAAACAATTTTTAGAAAACATTAACTACAAATGCACACCTACCAATAACAAGTAACGATGAACGTAATGAAAACCCTTGAATTGGTTACCAAGTGCCTTCCCGAAATTTTGCCACCACAATCCGTTTCTAAAATCAATAGAAAGGCCTTGTAATATGCCAACATTTTGTCGCCAAGCAAGCTCCCTACATAAGTACCTACAATGATTATATTACGTAATTTACGCCCTCTATTTTGTCATAAGGGTACGTACGGTGCTAGTCGTTAAAGTTAGACTATAGATCACTGAATACTAATTTAAAAGCCTTTTACATAGATAAGTACTCACGTACATAGGTCGTTAGGTTCACCTACTTCAACTATTTTCTCAAAGACAAAAAACATATTTGCGCTTTACTTTCTACCTTAACTTAAATCAAATTATGTACTTTTCCGTCTTAGGTAAATTTGTTTAAAAAAAATATGAATCAAAAATCCATTTTGAGTCGTGATATCTTATTCTTCAGCGAAAGTTCATTGCAATGTTAAATCTTTTGCAATATAGTTATTAAATACGCTGCTGGAAAGCTAGTGATTTTGCCAGCAGCTTCGCCCGCGTATACAGGGTGTCCAAGAACCTGGCGTCCAACTGGATTCCCACGATGCCCCAAGTTCTAACAGTACTCAGAAAAATATTTTAAAAAATCCACCCCATGTACTTACAGAATTATACTGATTTCAAAAAAAAAAGGGGAAATGAGCACCCTGTGACATACTTTTGAATGCTGTGACTGCTAATGCTGATAATTTCGATATTTCTTGGAGGTTTTGTAATCTAGGGTATTGCTGTGTCTAAATAGAATGTAAAAATAAAGTACTTATTGTACCATTTTAAAATAAAATATTATTTTAACTAAAGGTGATATGGAAAACTATTGAATTTCGCAACTTTGACCGACTGTAGTGTAAAAAAATGTACCAAAATAGTATGGCAAGTGACGTCAAATTTTGACGCGTTTATTCCTCTTTTTAAAAAGGTATAATACTTACACATTAATTTGAAAAAAAAAAAATTTGATAATATTTTTACTCAACAACCCAATTTTTACGATGTCTTACAGAATTCTTAGAAAGAAAAATTTACGACGAATTGAATCTAACCTCTAAAGAATTACTATTGTATGCTCATAAAAATAACAACAGGCCTCTCAAAAAACAGGTTAGACCGTAAGGGACGGTATGTGCATGCATCTCACCATAGTGATTCGTTATTACAACAGGAGGGAGCAAGACAAAAACTATCTTTGCGATTTGCTGGTTCTTCTTTATGGTACCCCATTATTCAGGTAAGAGTGAGGGAGAAAAAGGTTAGAGGTGCGAGTGAGATAGATAGTGACGCTATCTGGGATCGTGCTATTTAGGATAACAGTACGGTCAGTACGCGTCACTGCCTCCTGCCGTTACTACGCACCTCTCTCTTATTGTTACCATTGATCACGTACTACGATTTAAAGCTTTGTTTATTGGACTCGATTACTCTTTGTGCTCTGGACTTTGAAACGAACTCTTTACGACGACCTTTGCCTGTGTTTGGACAGTTTGTGTTTTGTGTGTGCTACCATGGCGACCTACACTCCGCAAGAATACGCAAATATGCACTACATTTATGGAGAATGTAGAGGTAATGGACGAGCTGCAGCGAGACTTTACAGAGAAAGGTATCCGAGGGCTACGCGATATCCCGACAAAATTTTGTGGTCAGATGAATCAACATTTAAGAAGGAACAAAGAGTAATCGAGTCCAATAAACAAAGCTTTAAATCGTAGTACGTGATCAATGGTAACAATAAGAGAGAGGTGCGTAGTAACGGCAGGAGGCAGTGACGCGTACTGACCGTACTGTTATCCTAAATAGCACGATCCCAGATAGCGTCACTATCTATCTCACTCGCACCTCTAACCTTTTTCTCCCTCACTCTTACCTGAATAATGGGGTACCATAAAGAAGAACCAGCAAATCGCAAAGATAGTTTCTGTCTTGCTCCCTCCTGTTGTAATAACGAATCACTATGGTGAGATGCATGCACATACCGTCCCTTACGGTCTAACCTGTTTTTTGAGAGGCCTGTTGTTATTTTTATGAGCATACAATAGTAATTCTTTAGAGGTTAGATTCAATTCGTCGTAAATTTTTCTTTCTAAGAATTCTGTAAGACATCGTAAAAATTGGGTTGTTGAGTAAAAATATTATCAAAAATTTTTTTTTTCAAATTAATGTGTAAGTATTATACCTTTTTAAAAAGAGGAATAAACGCGTCAAAATTTGACGTCACTTGCCATACTATTTTGGTACATTTTTTTTACACTACAGTCGGTCAAAGTTGCGAAATTCAATAGTTTTCCATATCACCTTTAGTTAAAATAATATTTTATTTTAAAATGGTACAATAAGTACTTTATTTTTACATTCTATTTAGACACAGCAATACCCTAGATTACAAAACCTCCAAGAAATATCGAAATTATCAGCATTAGCAGTCACAGCATTCAAAAGTATGTCACAGGGTGCTCATTTCCCCTTTTTTTTTGAAATCAGTATAATTCTGTAAGTACATGGGGTGGATTTTTTAAAATATTTTTCTGAGTACTGTTAGAACTTGGGGCATCGTGGGAATCCAGTTGGACGCCAGGTTCTTGGACACCCTGTATACTAGATATAAACCTTCCTCTTGAATCACTCTAACTATTGGGGAAAACTGCATTAAAATCCGTAGCGTAGTTTAAAATAACTAAGCGTACAAACGCACGGACAAGCAACTTTGTTTTATACATAAAGATAAGCAGTCTTTTCCTGCTGCAACTCTGTTATGTTTACGAATACTCAAACACAACATACATAACATCATCTGTATTTCCCGGAGGGTTAGCAGAGGTGTACACTACACCTAGTACATCCCATTTCGCTAGTTATGTAATAGGGTACGAGCCTATTGCCACCAACCGCGCACAAATATAGACTCCGAGATGGTACTGAAAAAAATCTAATGAAATTACCCTATAACACTTTGCTAGACCTGGGTATCAAACCCAAGACATCATACTCTGCAGTATCGCTTAGGACCACTTGACCAGAAGCAAAACTCTTACACAACATACATGTGTTAATGTTTATTATGGAGATACAACTTCTGTTTTAATGCCAAAGTAGTATAGTAATAGACTTATCTCTATTTAATACTAACAACTTCTCATAAAAGTTTTATTACTAATTTCACAGAATTTTCGACAGTTCATTGGCATAAACCAAGCTGTTTATGGTAAAGCAAACATAGATCTTCTATAGAATCAAAAAATTAGAACTTGTAGCGTTTTCTATATCTACTGCAAAAATACTCCGACAAAAACAAAACAAAGGCCAACATTATAGTGGATTTAATAATAGACGCCTGATAAGTGGCGGCAATTGCAATATCCATAATTTCGATGTTCACAATATCTGCCGTTGACGTCCACTCAACCTGTCTCTACAATAACATTAAATCCACATATGACCACTTAATTATTTCAATGTTTACAAACTGATAAAGATCGATCGAGTGAACTTTATTGTCTCGGACAAAAGTTGTCCTCTCAAGGCTACCGATGTGTTCCGGCACCGCCTATGAAGTCAATAGTGTCATTATAATGTTTACTAATATAAAAGGCGATCGTTACTGTGCACATGCACTGTTGCATCGGAGCTCAGATACACAGAACTACACACAAAATGTTGAAAATAGTGGTGTTGTCCTGCATGGTGGCTGCTGCTGCAGCCAGCGCGTTGTCGCTGGCGCCCTTCGCGCCCCTTGCCTACACGGCACCCCTCGCCTACTCTGCCCCTCTTGCCTACTCAGCGCCACTCTGGGCACCCTACGCCAGCAACTACAGGGGACCGCTGTCCCTCGCCCCCGGCCAGCCTGCCGATATCCTCGGTGCTGACGGCAGGCCGCTCGACACCCTGGACGTGAACCTGGACCGCTCCGCGCACCTCACCGCCAAGGCTCTCAGCGGCGGCATCCACTACCTGAAGAAGCGGTCGGCTCCACTGATTGCGCCGCTCGGCCGTGTTGTCGCCTCGCCGCTGATCCACAGAGTGCCGCTCGCCTACTCCGCGCCTGTGCTCAGCTCACGCCTGGCCGTGGCTCCCATCGCCTACTCCGGAGCACCCATCGCTCGCTACTGGTAAACAACTATATACAATGGAACGAGTAAAATAAAAAAGAAACTGATTCCGAAATCTACATATATCTTTCAATTTTTCCATCACCAAGTGAACTATTCTCTCCAAAATAGAAAATTTCGTGAAGTACCTAAGTACTTCACGAAATGGGTAAGTAGGTAGATAGAGTTCTGGAAGGATCTTCTGGCACCGGAATGACATGGATGGAGGGCGTTGTGGGTAAAAAATTCTTATATTGAAATAAAAAAAAACATGACGGTGATGCCAGTTTCGATTGTGGCCATACGCCAAAAAATCCTCGTGCCGTTACACCACGGTCAGAGTAGCCGTATACGCAGACTATCACTAAACTGAAAAAGATAGTCGAAATAGATGATATTCTTTGGGCATGTCCCATTAGAGAATATTCTTTTCTCAGTTGTTTCATTTACCTATGATGCATTTTAAAATTGCATTTAAAAGATGACTTAGAATCATAAATATGATAAAAATAAAGAGTGCTATGTCAGTTGGTTAGTAATGTACCCTACATTATCGGCAAATAAATTATTTGTTTCTTTCGTGACATAAGTTTCTGCCAATGGCGGCCAACAGGTATTTACAACGTACCATGTATTTACTTATTTATTTTATTATTTATATGCATAGTGATACGACATTTTTATACAATTTAGTACAAAGGAACTACATATTTCTTAAGAAAATTCTTGGATCAGACCTGAGAAAGAAAAAACGAAAAAGAAATGTAGACAATATTGTGTGAAAACAAGATGAGAATATATGAAGTCTTAAACTAAAATATACTTACTCATTCAGCCGTGAGACGTCCACTGCTGGACATAGGACTCCCCCAATCGGGGGGCTTTGCCATAACCGTCACGCTTTGCAGGCGGATTGGCGATCATGGCGGTTAAATGCATTGACAACGGTGCTGCCCATTCTCTAGTAAGTCCCTAGTCACCTTTAACGACACCCACGGGTAACAAATGGAGTGATGTTATTCTTTACGGCCGGCACCACACGGCTACTTACACATATAAAGCAATAAATTAACATATACTTACATAAATACACAAAGCTCAAATTTATAAATAAACATAAACAATTATATACTTCTATATATAAATACTTACAGGTAAAAGTAACGGTCTCTTTTATTCGACATTTGAACAGAGAATTGTTTTTAAATCACGAATGCAGGGCGGAACTCAGTTTCACAATCTTACAGCATGCACGCACAGAGAAGGAATAAGAATAATTACTAGTTTTATGATGTTGGGATTTAAGGAGGGATCTAAGGTGTAATCTACAAGTGCTCATGTATTTTGCATGGCGCAAGTAAAAGTGGAAATAAGGAGAAGTAGTTCATACAATAGTACATATTGAGCCTGAGCAATAAAGTCAAAGGAAACATACAATCAATTATTTGAAACACATAAAAGGCACTTTTAACGTGAAATTTACAAAAAAATAATAATGAAATGAATCTGTTTATTGTTGTAGTTGCGTATGGAGAAGAATGGGCAAGAAACTCCACCGTTAAGGCTCCCGCAAATAGGCGTGATGCGACAGCGCGACTCGAGTTTAGTAGAAAGATTTCTTTGAAAACTTCATGGAAATTGTTCTACAAGAGTCGCGTCGCGAAAGACTGCCTTTCCCCTTACTCTTTTAAAACGTTTCATAACATTTTGTATACATTAATTATATAATTATAATAGTTGATGTAACGAGTGACAGAGTACAAAGGTTCAGCACCAAAGTATCGTCTCACGATTTCTATATATCTTTCTTATCAACATTGACACATTTCAACAAAATAGTCACATAATCTTCCTACTCTGTTAGCATTCCTAAGCACATTTTCTAGACCTTGCTAATAGAATATCTACATCAACTAATAATAAAATAGTAAGAAAGAATTTTTGTCTGTTTGTTTGTATATGTGTTCCAAATTGGCGCAAACACAGCTGAACGAATTTTGACGAAATTTGGAAAACAGATTGATAACCTGGATTGAAAACATAGGTGAATACCTTTAATCTCGGTAGATCGTTCCCGTGGGTTGTTTTCCGACATCCACTAGGGCGAACCCGTGGGCAAAAGCTAGTTTGTTGATAAATTCCAGATGCTTGGTAATCATGAAATAACTAAATTAGACAACATAAATGGTTTGTGCATAACGTACATAATGGCCCGCCCCGACCGGGACCCTTGCTCGAGCCAGCCCGCGCCGCTGAGCCTGTATTTTTAAATTCGTCCGTAAATAATAAGAATTTCAATCCAGCCCGTCCCTTGCTGCCCTCCACCAGCGATGACCTAAGCCGAGATCCGTACCCCACAGGGGGTGCCCTTAGCAAGTAGTCGCTCTAGTTTAAAGTTTGTAAGCCCTGGCCCTGGATCTCAGTTTATTAAGGTAGCCACAGGGAAGTCCGGTTAAGTAGTCGACAACCTCATAGGTTGACCAGCGAGATGTAATTTCCAAATAAAAAAGTACATCATCTAAGGGGGTCAGAGAAATGAGCTGTTTAAGATTATAGCGACTGGTACATAATGTGCATAGGTAAGTACAATAATGGTCCTTATTAGCGTGAAAGGGTGTTAAGAACTAATGTTTCATTATTTTTTCTCCGTTATGAGTGGAACTCAAGTCACAATAAATTATTGTGGAATTTAGATTAACATACCTGCCGACATTGCAAATTATCCAGTAACTGAATCGAGATATAGTAAGTAGTTGAGATAGAAGTAAGTAATTATAACATTTAACAATAAATAATACTAAGAACGAGGGGAGATTGTGGAATCCGTGGGAACCCAACTCTCGGATTCCATAAACCTTCGAGCCCTCTCCACATCCGAAACCTATAAGTATTTGGGTATGTCGGATGCATTGGGAATCAATGTTACTAACATGAAGCAATCGTTGACGGAGCGCTTCTTTGGCCACCTGAAGAAAGTATTTAATAGTCTTCTATCAGGCGGAAACAAGGTGCTTGCCTTCAACGGTTGGGTCATGCCGGTTTTGATGTACTCTTTCGGCATACTCAAATGACCTCAGACCAAACTCGACGCCCTGGATAGGAGGGTCCGTACACTGCTGACTGCATTCGAATACTTCACCCACGGTCATCAGTTATGAGCAGTGATCGGATATTCGGATGCATATTTACCTAATGTTTTTACAACAATTTACCATCCCATATAAAAAATGTAAGCTCTTTCAGCACTTTTAAATCAAAACTTGCAAATTTTATTATTGAGTTGTAAAAAAAAACTATTGAACCCATCAAAATTAAGCAGAACTAAAATGTAAGTGAAATTAGAATTTATATTGATGTCCGTTACCTAGAATAAGTTTATTACATTATGTTATCTTATATTCTCATATAAGTGGCTCTTTGTCTTTTTGAGAATAAAGTATTTAAACTCAATGTTACTATTTAGCTGTGAAAGCACGGAAGTGGCTTCGTATTTTTTTATTAAAGCCGGGTTTCTTGGATCATATTTATTTAAAGTTAATATTTAACCCCATATGTAAATACATATGTGTGTAGGGTGGTATGTGTTAGTAAAATAACACACATAAAACTTTTTTACAAAAAAAAAACAACCGACTTCCTTAAAAACACTACAAAGTGAAAAATAACTTTAATTTCGGAAGTCGGTGTCGTAGGATCTGTATTTATGGTTTTTTTGCCACCGACTTCCGAAATTAAAGTTATTTTTCACTTTGTAGTGTTTTTAAGGAAGTCGGTTGTTTTTTTTTTTGTAAAAAAGTTTTTATTTTAAAATTTTTAGTTGTGGTATTCACCCTGCACTAATTCCAAACAAACAATGCATATTTATGCGATAGCAGAAATCGCGGTTGATTTGCTGTCATTTTTTAAAGAGTTCCGGTGTCTGTCTCCCGAACTCATCATCAGATCTATATGAAAATTATATGGGACCATTTCGGAATAAACCACTTTCGAACAAAAAAAATATTTTGCAAATACATCTACATATGACGGAGTTATGGCCGAACATACATAAAAAAAAAAAAAAACATATAAACATCCGAATTGAGAACCTCCTTTTTGAAGTCGGTTAAAAATATAATAAATGGCCAGGCCAAAAAATTTTTTTATTAAGCAGACAGTAGAGTGGGTAAGAGCCCACTCTAGTGTCTGCTGAGGAATCAATTCTCGATGTCAACGAGTATGTCTATCTAGGACAAGATATCTCTAACTCCTGATCGATAAGGAGTTGTACCTTCCATCATCAGCTCAACGGAATATAAGAATACAAGTAACGGTCTAAACGTGCCTATAATATTCAAAGAATTATCCCCTAACCTTCTAACCTTTCACTGTAAGTTCCTATATGTACTGTTCACCGATGAGGAGTTCCATGCGGTATCTTCGAAGACTATAATTAGTTCACCACGGATGGATAGATAGAACCAGAAATTATTTTTGATCTTTAGTACAATATCCAAATCACATTACGTGTACTGTTTGTTTTTGAGGAGTTCCTTCGTTTATCTCCCAAAGTATACATCAAATCTTCACAAAATTAATATGGGACCACCTCAGGAGTATACCCTTACGAATAAAAAAAGAATTTTCAAAATCTGTTGACAATTGGCGGAGAAATCGGTGAACATACATAAAAAAAAAAAAAAATACATACAGTCGAACATATAACCTCCTCCTTTTTTTGAAGTCGGTTAAAAACACGGTAAAAACGCGCATTTCATATTAGCCCTCATTTCAACTTTAGGTGAATATGCATCTGATTATTCGAATTTTTTATTAAATTTGGGTTTCTTGGATCATATTTATTTAAAACTAGCTTCTGCCCACGACTTCGTCCGCGTTAAATTTCTTGTTCCGCCGACCCTTCCCGTCGCGTAGGCTTCTTGTTCCCCCGACCCTTCCCGGCGCGTAGGCTCGCTTACCCGTGCGATTTACCCCGTTTTTGCAACATTTTTCGTTACTGCTCCGCTCCTCTTAGTTGTAGCGTGATGTTAAATAGCCTTCCTCAATAAATAGGCTACCCAACACAAAAAGAATTTTTCAATTCGGACCAGTAGTTCCTGAGATTAGCACGTTCAATCAAACAAACAAACAAACTCTTCAGCTTTATAATATTAGTATAGATTAATGTTTAACCCCAGATGCAAATACAAATGTGTGTAGAGGGTGGTATGTGTTAGTTTAAACAACACACAAAACACGGTAAAAGCGCGCATTCCATTTTAGCCAACATTTCAACTTTAGGTGAATATGTAGCTGAATATCCCATCTCTAGTTATGAGGCTGTATATTCCGCGAAAGTGTGGAGGTCGAGGCTTTTTAAACGCTAAGACTGTGGAGTCCACTGTGTGTTTCTCGCGGTTGTGGACCCGCGAGAAATGCAGTCTCAGGGAATATTTCTTGGAAGCCGACGTGGAGATGCATCGATATGTGGTCGCGGTGGACAAGGGCCTCATGTCGCTCTCCTTGGCTAACGAGAACTGGCGCAAGCCTGTAGTACTTGACACTAATGACCGTATGGAGGTATGGCAGAGTAAGGAGCTTCACGGACGCTTTTCCAGGCTCTACACGGACCCGACGTAGATTTTCTAGCGTCCGTAGCCTGGCTGCGTTTCGGTGATCTCTTTGGGGAAACCGAAGGTTTTGTCTATGCAATTATGGACGAAGTTATGATGACGAACAATTACCGGAGATTTATTGTGAAAGACGGCACGGTGGAAATCTGTTGGGCATGCCACCGTCCGGAGGAATCAATTAGACACATTATCTCATTATAGAACTACAGCCTTGTGGAATCAGAAGTGCCGTACTACAGGTATGTCCCCGACCCAGTTCCTAAAAATGGCCATATCACAACTGGGATCGATCCATCATCACTGACAAGACTGTTGTTACCAATAAGCCTGATATCATCATCATTTCAGCCGAAAGACGTCCACTGCTGGACATAGGCCTCCCCCAAGCTCCGCCACTTCGACCGGTTTTGTGCTTCCCGCATCCAGCGGGTTCCTGCGGCCTTCACAAGGTCATCGGTCCACCTTGTTGGAGGCCTTCCAACTCTACGTCTTCCGGTACGCGGTCGCCACTCCAGAACCTTTCGGCCCCATCGGCCATCTGTTCTGCGAGCAATGTGCCCTGCCCACTGCCACTTCAGTTTAGCAATTCTTCGGGCTATGTCGGTTACCTTGGTTCTCCTACGGATCTCTTCATTTCTGATTCGATCACGTAGGGAAACTCCAAGCATAGCCCTCTCCATCGCCCTTTGGGTGACTTTCAGCCTTCTAATAAGGCCCATTGTGAGCGACCACGTTTCGGTTCCATATGTCATCACTGGCAACACACACTGGTCAAAGACTTTCGTCTTGAGACACTGCGGTATGTGGGACGAGAAGATATTGCGTAGCTTCCCAAACGCTGCCCAGCCGAGTCGGATTCGACGATTGACCTCTTTCTCGAAGTTGGACCTACCTAACTGGACAGTCTGTCCTAGGTAAACATATTCGTCCACAACTTCGAGTGTAGCGCCTCCGATCTTCACTGGAGTGGGTATCACACGAGCATTGGACATGACCTTTGTCTTGTCCATGTTCATCCTGAGACCCACTCTTTCGGAAGCTCTACTGAGGTCATCGAGCATTGTACTGAGGCCCTCCATAGTCTCAGCCATGACAACTATATCATCGGCAAACCGAAGGTGATTGATGTACTCGCCATTGATGTTGATGCCAGCCCCTTTCCAGTCCAGAACCTTGAAGACATCCTCCAGTGCAGCGATGAACAGTTTCGGAGAGATAACGTCTCCCTGTCTCACCCCTCGCTGCAGAAGGATAGGTTTCGAGGTCTGGTCCTGAAGTCGGACTGACATAGTGGCGTTTTCGTACAGACACTTCAGCACCTCGATGTACCGATAGTCGATCTGGCACCGTTGAAGAGACTGCAGTACAGCCCAGGTTTCGACCGAATCGAAGGCTTTTTCGTAGTCCACAAACGCTAAACAAAGAGGCAGGTTAAGCCTGATATAGTGGTGGTGAATCGACTAGATCGGCGCGCAATGATTGTTGACATAACGGTCCCGCATGACAAGAACCTCGTGTTACGTGCCCTGCCTACACCAAATCATCCGAATAGCGAAATGATAACCTAATTACGTCAATCGGATATTTGCACATAAAATCGCAGTTTATCATTTTGCTGAATCAACGAATCGGCGCCTCGTGTCGCCGAATCGCCGAACGCTCACCTACTTTAAAATCTGCTGATCCACGTTTAGGAATCGGTAGCATTGTAATTTTTAAGATAATTAATGTTAGACACTTCGGTACTAGCATCGTCCGAATCTAGACTTAGGAATTAATTTAAGTTTATATTGTAATTTTTACCTTAATTAAACACTTATTAAAATAACTTCGGTTTTCTTTAAGTCCTCCGGCTGTCACCTTCATAATTGGCGCAGTCGGTAGGATATTCGAGGCAGCACGCGGCGCGGTACAGATTCCCAAAAATCGTTAATCTGCTGACTCCGATAGTCGCTGTCGGTATTTCCAAGCACCTCGTCGAATATCCGAACTTAAGAAGACGCAGAAAGCCAAGAAAGATAAACAAATCAAGTATCTTGACTTGGCTCGCGAGGTTGTCGACATGTGGGATGTGGACTCAGCGATCATTGTGCCGAGAGCCAAGAGCCTCGACCAACACCTGACGAGGCTCTCGTTGGGTAGTTGGATCAAGGGCTTGGTGGCAGGTACCACCTTTCACCAGTTAAATTTTAAGTCCTTGGGGCGAGCCTGCCACTGCCGGCTACCGGGCACAAATCCAGACTGCAGGCTACTAATAGTCCTGCCAGGGTCGCGAGATTTGTTCGAAAGAGTTATCGTGGCTTTGGCATAGTCACAGAAAGCGGTACTTCTGGACAAGGCTCGTATTGTTTTGAGGTTCCTGTGTTTGGAGCCCTGACCGCCGGTAACTTGGACCCTGTTCCGGATACCCGTGGGCTACAATTTTTATATTTTTAAATGTTTTTATACTTTTATATATATTCTAATATTTAAAAATATAATTTACAAGTGTTTGTAAATGAACAAAGAATATAATACTAAAAAACACTTCTAGAAGCTTTTTTGGAGTACGAGTCTTGGTAACGTTCACTTAAAACGGTTTCTGAAAACTTATTGGAGTTGAAACTGTTTTCCAATATAATTTCAAGTGATTTGATTGGATACTATTATTTTAACACACCAACCCCGACAGTTGATACGAGGTTTAAAGATATTTTAATTAGTTAATTACTGCGTTGTTGAGTGAGAAATTGCGCGTTAATGTATTATAGACATTTCGTAAGTATAAAATTTAGGGTACCTTAACTGCGACTAAAATTGGGATTCATGATCATCTGCGTGCCCTTTTCCTAACAATGTTGAATTCGGCTTCCAATCTAACCGATGCAGCTGAATTCCATATTTTACTTGGAACGACTGCCTTTCAGACCTCCATAACCCACAGTTACTGGGTATTACGATACCCTGAAAATATGGAATTATTGCTCCTATTTTACTCATTCATTTTGCTAATGGAAAACTCGCATAGCCTCGGGAAGACTGGCAGATGAGGGAGGAGATTTTATGCTATATATTATTATATTATACTTTATATATTATATTCATCAGTGGAGGGATCAAAGATGTCAAAAAAACCTTCCAGTTTCTGTCTTATTCAAACTTAGCTTGGATTAATCACAGCTCAGCTCCCCGAAAAGAAAACATAACAAATTCTATTAAACCCAAGCACACAATGTTAGTCGTTAGAGTAATAACAGTCAGACTAAATAAATCACTAGCTTTAAGCTCAAACAGTTTATTACTACAACTTCTTAGTCTGAAATTCGGATCAGTCCTCAAAATAATTAATTTCATCTGATTCGACTGCTTTGCTCATTTGTGTCACTCAAAAATTCGATTAATGCGAATTAATGATATTATTAAGTGGTATCATTGATTTTCATTTATTTTAATTTTTTTAATTGCTTAATGCACCTAAATACAAAAAATACGAAAATAGAATAAATTTTAAATTCATAAAATTCCTACTGTTTTGGCCCTAAATATGAAAACGCGGGTAGTTTTCAAATAAACCATTTCACGTCATTTTTTCACACATTAATTAATCTCCCTAAAATATTCAGGATGCAATGCAATATAACAGAAAAAAATATATTCACAAGTTAAGACAAAGGGTGTTCAAAATACACCAGGCCTTTTAAACTTCTAATCTAATTAACATTCACATTTGCATATTTAAGACCACCAACACGACGCTAACACTACTTAATACCTACTTGTACTTGCAATATATCAGAAAAAAGGTCCCGATCAAATACTTTGTTCATATGAACTTTGTTTTCTCGTAGGAAAGTAGTCTTTTCAGGGCCGGCGATGTATTCCGGTATCGCCCATCAAGTTAATCTTATCATACGAGTATATAAGGCGCCTGACATTGGACAAATGCATCAGTGCATCTGAGGCGAGTTATCAACACAGACCACTCTACATACAAAATGCTGAAGCTGGTGGTGTTGTCCTGCATGTTGGCCGCGGCCACAGCGAGCGTGCTGGCGCCCTTCGCGCCCCTCGCCTACTCAGCGCCTCTTGCATACTCGGCGGCGTTAGTGACGCCCTACGGCAGCAACTACAGAGGACCACTGTCTCTGGCACCCGGCCAGCCCGCCAACATCCTCGCTGCTGACGGCAGGCCTCTTGATACCCTGGACGTCAACTTGGACCGCTCTGCGCACTTCACGGCTAAAGCACTCGAGGGTGGCGTACACTTATTGAAGAAGCGCTCTGCTGCTCTGATCGCACCCCTTGCTTACACGGCACCCATTGCCTACTCTGCGCCAATCCTTACACCTTACGCCAGCAACTACAGAGGGCCACTGTCCCTTGCTCCCGGCCAGCCCGCCAACATCCTCGCTGCTGACGGCAGGCCGCTCGACACCCTGGACGTGAACCTGGACCGCTCTGCGCACTTCACCGCCAAGGCTCTCAGCGGCGGCATCCACTACCTGAAGAAGCGCTCGGCTCCACTGATCGCACCGCTCAGCCATGTGGTCGCCTCACCGCTGATCCACAGCGCTCCGCTCGCTTACTCCGCACCTGTGCTCGGCTCGCACCTGGCCGTGGCTCCCATTGCTTACTCCGCACCCATCGCTCGTTACTGGTAAACACCCACGAACACTGGACTCCCTAAAAATAAACAAATAACGGAATTAAAAATATTGTTTTGATTCCAATCACCAATGATACCTATTTGCGAAAAAATATCCTGTAGCAATTCAACATTCACCGCTGCTGTTCTAATTTATTGTTTTTGAGTTCATAATTAATCTCGTAAAATTTCCTAAATGTTTCAACAATAAGACAATAGGTTTTCTTTTACCTATTCTTGCCTCATGGAACACAATAACACAGACAATAAAAGTGGTAAAACAAACAAATATCAGTATCAGTCAGTACTTGACAATGTTAATTGACAGGTTACCGGCAGACCTTCAGCAATCGGCTGTCAGCGACACGTAATCGAACGATTTGTTGCGTATTGAAACAAAGATTATTTGATCACACCTACGTTACAGTGTCGGCTTCGTGGTGTTGTCACTTACATTACGACGGGTCTTGACGGGACGCTAAATTATCAATTCCAAAATCTAGAGAAACAGGAGTTATCAGGAAAATAGACAATGCGTTTAAATATTTCTATTCGAGAACTCGGAAAGGTTTGCTTTGTACTATTTAAGCAAGAATAATATACTTGGTTTTGTACAAATAAAATAAAAAAATAGGAGGGTATACAAGGGTACAATAAAACCAAAAGTTCAGTATTCGAAAGATAAAACAATTTAAGTTGTACAATTTACTGTTCCAGTCTTCTACTAGTAGGTACTAGCCAAATAAGATCTACGTCGTTTTTGTTTCCTATTTAAAAAGAAGTAGGTTCTTGACTAATAACAATTCAGCCTTAATATGAGCCCTGCGTCACCGGGACGCCATAGCGGTGCAGTCAGCATAGCACCCTAATTGCGTAACACACTGTCAATCAGAATAAGAATAATTTTGAAGGATATTGCTAATACACTGATTCATATATCTAGAAAAATAGTCAGCTCAACAACGTAAATAGCGCAATGAATGTTTTTGAACTGTCAAAATGAAAGCCATTGCTACTGATAGTGTGTTACGCAATTACTCCGCTGGTCTCGTCACTAACTAAATGTATACGCTTGTTTAGTGGCTGGCTCAAATGGCATCCTTGTCTTGGTATATCGTCTATGTCAAGTGATGAGAGGTAGCAAATTGCAATGTCCGATGTCCTGAAAAAAATACAAAAAAAGAGTAATTCAAAATCTAAAGTATTAATTAACCACGCAAGTGTGCATAAATAAATTAAACTAGCTTTTGCCAGCGGCTTCGCCCGCGTATTATACGTATAAACTTTCCTCTTGAAACTCTATCTACTACAAAAAACCGCTTCAAAATCCGTTGCGTAGTTTTAAAGATCTAAGCATTAGGTTTATGATTTAAATAGGTAATACGTTTATATTTGAATATCTTCAAATTCATTGCACCTACCACTGTTTGTCTCTGCATCACCCTAAGGTTGACTGGTAGAAAATGCCTATGACATTAAGTCCGCCTCTGTACATTTATGCGCTTAAAGTGTTAAATAAATAAGGACAGATAGAGGAAAGTGACTTTGTTTTATTCTATGTAGTGATGAATATATTTCCCATAAGAATCTGAGATGATTTCATCATCATCATGATCCACAACCCGGCTTCACCCACTGCTGGACTTAAACTTTTTTTTTTTGGATGGGAAATCATCAAATGACTTCTCCCGCTCGGGCGCTGGGCGGAGTGGGAGGGCGTGTCAGACGTTTACTGACTAAAACCCACGCGTGTTCCTTCAGTTGCCCATGTGCCAGGGTCACGGTTTCTCTTTCGAACAATCTCGCGACCCTGGCAGTGGACTTAAGCCTTACGTATCTTGTGCTAATCCCCACGCTCCTGTGCCAGCCATCCAGATTTTGCCCGCGATGGCAACAATGTCATCTGCCCATTTCGCCGCCGGATTTTTTTATCAAAACAGCTACCGAATAATCTTTTGGTAGGTGTACAGGATTTTACCTCATATTATTCCTATCTCGTTTCAGAAATCAATTCCTTAGACGGAAAAATATATCATCATTACTCTGTTGCCCTTATCCTACTTTATTAAAGGCAGACGCAACACTTCCTTTCTCTTATTTTATTTCCTATTAGTCGTCATCTCGATTGTCAATCCCATTCCAGCCCTATCATCTCGTCCGGCCCTGGTGAGAGCCATGGTACGGAGCGAGAGGGCATGGGAAGCCGTCACCTCCTTCTGCGAAGCAGTAATGCTCGCGAAGGAGGAGGTGGGGCGCGTGAGGGAGTGGCAGTCTCTGCGCCCTCACGTCCCTAGCCGCCGCAGGAGGAGACGCTTTGGGCGTCGGGAGTCAATAGCGGACTCCCAGCCACCGTAGGTGCGAGCTTACGGGCGGCGAGCAATGGGTAGCTCGCCGCCCGGTAAGAAACAGGCTCGGGTCGACGGCGCGTAGTGTTCCACGCGCGCCTGAAAGAGATGTCAGCAGCACTGAAGGGGTCTGCTAGGACCGATGCCTACCAGGGCCGCGAGATTCGTTCGAAAGAGTTACCATGGCCCTGGCATATGGGCAACTGAAGGAACACGGGTGGGTTTTAGTCAGTAAAAGTCTGACACTCCCTCCGGCTCCGCCCAGAGCGGGAGAAATCATTTTATGATTTCCCATCCAAAAAAAAAAGCACTATCATCTCTCAGACAGTCCATCCATAGTTTCTTTGGTCTTCCCCTTCTCTCATAGATCCATACACATTTATACACAAAACAATCCATGACGATACAACCCTTCCCCAGGAGTGAAGCAAGTCCATCAGCACGTTCATTAAACACAGACCGGCCGTACTTCAGTCCTCGTCGCTGAGGCCCGCCGCGACGCCCCAATCCATGTCAAGCCCAACCCTTGCTTGAACCAGCCCGCGCCGCTGAGCCTGTATCTCAGCATGTAGTCGCTTAGTTTTTAAGGTTATAAGCTGTGCCTGGAAGTCTTCATTTATGGAAGTCAACCACTAGAAAATCCTGCTAACCAGCCGACAAACTCCTAAATTGAACTGCGAGATAACATAGACAAATTAAAAAAATAAACAAAACTTTCGTCACGACCTTTCCTCATGTCTTTGTGTCATATTATCCATACCATGAGAGTCAATATCCACACAAAACGGAAAACTGCCTATGAGATAAAAATGCGAAAGCGGTTTCCCTCGTTGTGGTGCATAGTGTCTGTGAATTTTCACAGTCCACTGTTACACATACTTTGACAACCAAACTATACTGTATTGCTCTATAGCCTTTCTAACTTCATTTGGATCGAAAGCAATCAATAAATATGCAATATACCCATAGCGAAAGTTTTTTAAAGACCCTTTGCCACCATAAATGTGTCAGGGTTAGATAAACTCAATTTTTCAACTTCCTGAGATATGAAATCGTGATTATTTACATAATTTTAGAGAGTATTGAGGCTCAGGTTAAAAACAACTTGGTAATGTATAAAACGTAAAAAAAAACTATTTTATAAAATCTCTGTATGGTTTAAAAGAACTGTCAGAATATTAACGGTTGTGTTTACAACCGTGATATGACGATATAATATTTTACCGCAAATTATATGAAGGTATTTAAATAAACCTTTTTACCGGGCTTTCATGACGCAATACTCATACATATGTTATTTATGACGTCGAGCCCTTATTTCTAAAAACAGTTGAATGTTTTACGCAAATTGAAACATAAGGGCGTTCAAATGGCTGTTGCTTCTAATTTCTATTCTTAACCGTGGTTTTGTCAGTGAGAGCAAAGAGATCTAGAGAGAATCTAGAAACAAATCGACCGTCTTAGGACAAACAAATTCCATTATTGAACATAGTTTTTCGAACAGGCGCAACCTCCCTCTTCACTATCCTTAAAAAGGGAAGATAACTCATCTGTCTTCCAGAACCATAGTGAAAATGTTGGGATATAAACAAGAGGATATGTTACAAAATTCATTTAATAAATTCTTTTATTTACAGGGTATGGAACAACTATGAGTGTTTACCAGTGAGTGAACCGAGCAATAGGCGCAGCGGAGTAGGCGATGGGAGCCACGGCCAGGTGAGAGCCGAGCACAGGCGCAGAGTAGGCGAGCGGCACTCTGTGGATCAGTGGTGAGGCGACAACATGGCCGAGCGGTGCGATCAGTGGAGCCGAGCGCTTCTTCAGGTAGTGGATGCCGCCGCTGAGAGCCTTGGCGGTGAAGTGTGCGGAGCGGTCCAAGTTCACGTCCAAGGTGTCAAGAGGCCTGCCGTCAGCAGCGAGGATGTTGGCGGGCTGGCCGGGAGCGAGGGACAGTGGCCCTCTGTAGTTGCTGCCGTAGGGCGCCAAAAGTGGGGCGGAGTAGGCAAGTGGCGCGATTAGAGCAACAGAGCGCTTCTTCAGGAAGTGCACGCCACCCTCGAGTGCTTTGGCGGTGTAGTGGGCGGAGCGGTCCAGGTTCACATCCAGGGTGTCAAGAGGCCTGCCGTCGGCTGCGAGGATGTTGGCGGGCTGGCCGGGCGCCAAAGACAGTGGCCCTCTGTAGTTGCTGCCGTAGGGCGCCAGTAGTGGTGCCGAGTAGGCAAGGGGCGCCGTGTAGGCGAGGGGCGCGAAGGGCACCAGCCCGCTCGCAGTGGCCGCGGCCAACATGCAGGACAACACCACCAGCTTCAGCATTTTGTATGTAGAGTGGTCTGTGTTGTAATGTCAGCTCAGATGCACTGATGCATTCGGATGGTGACACACGCCTTATATACTAGTGTGATAAGATTAACATGATAGGCGTCAGCGGAATGCATCGTCGGCCATGAAAAGACTACTTTTCTCCGAGAAAATAATGCATACGAACAAAGCAATATCATGCTGCTACCTTTATTGATATACGTACATAACACACATTCTTAAAAAAAAAACATGTTGCCTAATAAAACTAAATGTTTTAATTTTAGGAAAACATCTTTGAGAAGAGTTCATTACCCACAAAACTACAAAACAAAACACATATCTGTCTACCTTACTCAAAATATACCAGGAAACTGGAAACAAAGATCAAATTAAAAATCAAATCACTTTTTGAAAGCCATACGTAACTACGTTGTCGTTTTGGACTTAAGATTTTGACACAAATATGAGTTCGTTGATTAAGAGCGCTATTAACGAATTAAATTTATTGAAAACCCATAACAACACAGTAATTTAGGTCGTAACTTGAGTATATAGAGCACAAGACGAAGTGAGAGTAATGAGACAGAAGAGCAGACGATACTTAACCCAACAGCACGCGTAGCATGACCACCATAGAAATGGGTTTTGTCGACGGAAGAATAGACAAAATTACAGATTGTAGAAAGATTAAAGACAGATTTAAAGATTGTAGAAAGATTTGTACCGTTTTATGCGGGCGTAGCATGACAATTCTATCTCTGTTCTACCAAGAATAGACAAAACCCATTTCTACGGTGGTCATGCTATGCATGCAGATAGCTGGTACTATAACAATAGTTTAGTTAGTACTTAAACTGAAGATCAATATATAAAAGTGATGACAGGTAGAAAATTGCAATGTACGATGCTCAGAAAAAATTACAAAAAAAAAACTAAACTTAAGATCAATAACTAAACTTAACCATTACGTTTACGATATGGCTCTTATTAGCGAATTTATTGAGTAGATTTTTATATTTTTTATAAAATCTCTGAATCACCATAATCTGGAAATTAAAAAACTGGCTAAGTGCGAGTCGGACTCGCGCGTTCCGTACAAACCTGTAGGTTTTCACAATGTATGCATAAGGTTTATGTTTATGAAATTAAATGTTTTATTTAATTTTTACATTTGAGTTGATTGAATGAAAGGTAAATTGCGGTTTACGATGTATGACGTATTGAAACAAAACTACTTACTAGATCTCGTTCAAACCAATTTTCGGTGGAAGTTTACATGGTAATGTACATCATATATATATTTTTTTAGTTTTATCATTCTCTTATTTTAGAAGTTACGGGGGACACACACACTTTTAACCACTTTGGAAATATCTCTCGCGCAAACTGTTCAGTTTAGAAAAAAATGATATTAGTAACCTCAATATCATTTTTGAAGACCTATCCATAGATACCCCACACGTATGAGTTTGATGAAAAAAAAATTGAGTTTCAGTTCTAAGTATGGGGAACCCGCAAAATTTATTGTTTTTTTTTTTCTAATTTTGTGTGAAAATCTTAATGCGGTTCTCAGAATACATCTATTTACCAAGTTTCAACAGCATAGTTCTTATAGTTTCGGAAAAAAGTGACTGTGACATACGGACGGACAGACAGACAGACATGATGAATCCATAAGGGTTCCGTTTTTTTACCTTTTGGCTATTGAAACCTAAAAAGGCATATTTTCTCGGGAATTTTTGTATTAGTAGTAAGAAGAATGTATGCAAGTAAAGGCTATTTAAATCCTTGTTTCCAATTGACAATATTTCCTCTTAAGCAAACATCAATTTATCGCAGTGTAGAAAGTAAAGAAAGTGTTATAAAATCATAGAAATGCTTAGATTATGTGACTAATGTGATGTGTGTGTGATTGTGTGTTTTATGATGCACATAAAGTCCAAATTGTAGCGCAAACTGAATTGTGTGGGCAGTACAACTGTTTTTCCAAGAAAACATATTTGTTTACATATTTGGAACCGAATCCCGTACGCAGTTTTAAAATCTGTATTTTTCGTCACGTCAAACTCACGACGTTTTACTCGCATGCCCGCGTTTTCACTGTTGAGCTGTTTCCGCTCTGTTAACGTTTGATAATAACTTAATCATTTAACCACTGCCATTATTGCAAGAAGAGGTAATGCAGAATGCAACCACACCTCATCTAAACGATTTGCGATTCGTGAATGTGCATTTGCCTCACTGTGAACCTACCAACCAGCTTATCAACTGAGTAATTAAATATTTTACCGCCGCTTTTTTATAAAGCGTGCGGACACGAGGTAATATTGATTTAAATGGCGTGTGATTAGAGACGCCTATTTTAGAGGACAGCAGTAGACTGCTATAGGCTGATGACACTCATAGTCAAAAGATTAAACCAGATCCAAAACCCCTTATTATGTTGCTTTCAAGATTGAAGCTTGAGAAAAGCTACCCAAAGACCGAAAAAATTCGGAAACATCCAATACAGACTTATAGCGAATAAAGAAGAAGAAGCGAACATTTTCGATCAAAGGTGGTTCTGAAATCGCAGTCGTAGAGTGTGGAGATCCTCATGGCCTTGTTCGCACACACACACCATAGGAATAATGCCTTGCCTTGAATTAGTGTCCATATTGAAAACATCCCTAGTCATCAACCCTATGTTTGTGGCGATAAGTAAAGATTCACGAATAAGAGACAACAAAAATATTTTTTCCGAGATTCCACTTTTTATAAACTTCTATATGCACATTTATCGATGTAGAACGAGACTACTACTGACACCGACATCGACAAAATATTATAATGTAAGTATGTCGCTGGTAAACAATATGCTAACGCATATTATGTAAGTTGCAAGGGCACAGTAATATACTATGTACATCAAAATATTAAGAGGGGTAAGTGTAGGTACGAATTTTAAATGAAAAAATGGTTTTCCGGGTAACTCTCTTTATAAACTATACGCAGATATATTGTCGAATATACTAAACTTTCTTTACACAATATTTCACCAATGAGGTCCCAGGACGCCGGCATGACCTAAGTGTCCCAGGCCCAGAGGACCGACGGGTGCGCGCCAGCCGAGATGTGCAGCGGCGGGAACGGCCAGCGCTGCGGGCGCCAGAGCGTGCGCCGCGGGCACGACGCCCCATGGCGCGCCCAGCAGCGGAGCCGAGCGCTTGCCGATCAGGTGTCCGTGAGCACCGATCGCTGCGACCGCTCCGGTGGCGTGGTCGACAGCCCTGGCGGTAAAGTGCACGGCGCGGTCGGCATTCACACTGAGGGTATCCAGAGGCCTGCCGTCTTGAGCCAAGATGCTGGCGGGCTGGCCGGGAGCAAGCGATACGGGTCCCCTGTAGTTAACGGCAGCACCGCCCAGAGGCGCAGGGACCACAACGGGACCGGCAATACCGACGGCGGGAGCGTGAGCAACGGGACCAGCTAGCAAGGGGGCGGCCAGCGGGGCACCCAGGTGTGCGCCCAGACCCCACGGAGCTCCCAGGCCTAAACCGTGGAGACCGAGAGGGCCGAGGCCGAGCGCGCCGAGACCGCTGGGCTTGGCGGCCACCAGGGCCAGTACGGAGGACAACACTACCAGCTTGTACATTGTGGTCTGTGTTGTTTTCTTAGCAGAGAGCAACTGTAATTCTTACCCTCTAAGCTTCAGCTTATATACCAATCAATTTCGTAGGCGTATTCCAGATACCTTTGTGACGTCAGCAAATATGCGGCTAGGCGTTGGCTGTAGGTCGCCGGTGGATAGAAAAGGACCATGGGGCGGCGCAGGCGCCACAAGCAGTGTCCGCCGAAGCGGGTATTGAGATAATGCAAAATTCAACTCTAAACAAATTGGTATACATTCGAAAATGACTCCAGAACTGACGGTACTTCCCTGTTCACCTTGAACATTGATAAAGGGCCGTTCACTTAAAGTGATTACCCGCCTGCAAAAATTCTAAATTACCCCTCCGCACTGCGTAATAATAATGAGACACGCTCGTGTTAGAGATGATGTCAATTAACTCACCTGTCTTCGTTATAACACAAATTATGATTTTTGGTACCGTGAGGTAAACAGAATGTGTCAATGACTTCTTACTTTAATTATTACAATTTGTAGGCACACTTTAATCTAAATGTAAATTCTTGCGACGTAATTTTATTTTACAAATGAAGGAGTTTGGTTATGAGAAAATTAGACGATCATTATTATAGCAAATTACGCATTTGGAAAAGTACTAAGGTACTGAAATGGATAATAAACATGTTCTGAATCAACCATATCTAATTATCAACATACATTTGTTAACTTGATTACTTTACTTTAACGATGAAAAGATAGGAATATCCTTTAATCAATGTAAGTATGTAAAATCTTTAATATGTAACACTACGTAACAACATGATATAATACGACTTCTACCTACCATTGATGGTAATTTATCTAAATCTAATCAAATCAAATCAAAAAATCAAATCAAAATATTTGTATTTCACATAAACCAACATGGGCACTTATGAAACGTAAGAAGCTAGGTGCACGGTTCCAAATAGTTGGTTCCTATGGAGAAGAGCCGGCAAGAAACTCCACAGTTACTCTTTTAAAAATAATTGGCTTTTACAGTGGTTTTAAATTACAATATTAATAGGTATGGGAGAACAGTGTAGGACTGTCAAAAAAGTACCAAGTACTTAATAAAATGCAAAACTGCCTACTGTCTACAAGGCCTGCAACGTTCTCACATTCAGAAAGTATAAAATAATCTACAAAAAGAATAGTATTTCATAAATAAGACAATACACTATTTAAACTAAATGAATAAATCATCATCAAATAAATAATCTACCTCATAAGAGGTAAAATTGATTGTTTATACGTTTTTCGAGAATATCTGGAAGTCAACCTTATCTGCCTAGCCGTTTGCCAAATATGTTGTAGTCGGATTCTAGTCAAACCGGGTGCAGCTGAATATCAGTAATTTACATGGAGCGTCTGTAATATCTGGAAGTACTTAACCGAACGTCCTTTTCTTCCCATGTGTGTTGTTAGAAGCGTCTAAGGGATTTACTAGGGAATTGGCAGCAGCGTTCTCTAAGTATTTTACCACCGTAATCCGATCGCCTACCCGCCTGCCAAGCGTGGCGATTATAGCAAACCGTAACTAATTTGGGGAGGCCTATGTCCAGCAGTGGACGTCGTACGGCTGAAATGATGATGATGATGATAACTGAACCGAACATAAACAGTCTTTCACTAATAGGAAGTCACGCTATTAGCAAGTACCAAACGAGATGTTTTATGTTCAAACACGCGGAGGAAGTCGCGGGCAGCAGCTAGTGTTCTATATGTTTATATAGCATTATAATACCCACTTTTAAATTGAAATAACTGGACTTTCACAACAAACAAGGATAATAATTACACGGTCAATGACCGGCGATTTTCATGAAAACAGATACGTTTTCACTTTATAAAATCTCATTAGAGCTGGACGGATCATTAAAAACGGCATCTGGCATTCCAGAGGGTGGCCAAAATGTCCGATTCAAGGGTCGTATTGGTAGTTAAACAAGTTTAATACTATTTTCGGGCATCCTAATCTCTTTTAGGTATTTTAAAAGCCAGGTCTTAGCTTACATACGTTTCAATAAGAGAATTTTATAAATCTACAGGGCCACTCAATCTGTGTGGTTCTTTCATCAAAAGTCTATTTCAGACACCAACCTCAGACCATGTATCTTCACACGATGTGACCAAGATTATGTCTGGACTTGTAAGAAACTGTGAGCACTGAGTTTGTTTTGGCCTTTCTTCTCAGAGTGGTCAGATAGGACACGCAGATCTCACCTAGTATTAATATATCAATGACGTGTAAAAGTTTTGTACAATTTCCAAAATGATACTTTGGGTGTTTTTATTCAACAACCTAAGCTAATAATCACAGTTTGCAACTTAATCGCTGAAATTCATAATTTTCGTGCCTGGAGAAGGACAGATCATTTTCAGCAATAACAGTAGTAGTAAGTAGGTTCATATTAATACCTAAGGGGCCATCCATACATTACGTCACACGTTAAGGGGGTCGACGAATTGTGACATTGTGTGACAAGGCGGTGGGAGGGGCCCTAAATTTTGTGACGTCACAATTCGAAAATGAATATACATATTTAAAGTACTATTAAAACACGAAATATGAACTACAAAAAAAAAAATTAAAACAAATTCAATGTCTAGATGTAAAATTGCAAAATATGTGACGTTTACACTAAGGAGAAGGTCTCACAAATGTGACCAGCTGTGACAAGGACAAGGGGGGAGTAAAACAATCATGAAATTTGTGTGACGTAATTTATCGATGGCCCCTAATCTAGAAAACATCATCCCAAACTTGTGCATGGTCTGTTAGATCATCATCATCATTTCAGCTGTGTGTTTCATGTCTAGTAGTGACTAGACATAAGCCTTTCCAGTATTTTAGATGATAATAATAAGGAATTACCAAAAACTCTCGGCGAACGAATGATCACAGCGCATATACCTTCTTGCATGTATAAAAAAGTCCTTAAAATAAATTCAAAAAACAAACACTAAACAAAAATTCGGTATAAAATATGGTTTAAAACGTGAACGTTTAATGGATCGGCCATTGAACTTGCCCCTAATTACAACCTTTTCATCGCATTCCAGTTTATATGAACCGCTGAACCCAAAATTAATAAAGTACACAATAACCCACAACACTCTGATAGAGTGTTTCGTTCGAAATTATGCCTTCAATAGTGGGATAATTGAAGTTCTAATTTATGTTAGTATTTGTAAAGCTTTTAAAAAAACAAAGTGTGATAAATTACGTACCGACAGGCTGTAACAAAAAACTTTTTTCAGTCACGAATAATTAATTAATCTAATATTAACATGACTTATCATCTCGCCTGTTCTCCAGAAGGGTTAGGCAGAGGTTTATCTATTAATTTACCCACATTTTTACACGCTTTATATTAGCTTCACTTGTATGTTTGTTTGTAACCGACTCCTTATAGCGCGATTTTGACCCACTTTAAACGACCAGATTTCATTTAAACTCTGTAGACTTATCGAAAACCGATGACAATACCATAATTTCATAAATTTGTGCCAATATCCTTGCCAGGGTTACCAGGACAGCAAATAAACTGTCTTCTAAAACTACGCTGACATACGTCTCAAAATTCGAAACAGCCTAAAAAGTTGAAAATAAATAATAGTTAAAAAAAAACTAAAAAACACGCTTCCATATAAAGCCAAACTAAAATGGAAAATAATGGAAAAAAAGCGTGGGGTGCCTGATATCAATAAAAAAATACCTTAAAAAGCACCCCACGCTTTTTTTCCATTATTTTCTACTTTTTGTTTGGTTTTCTATGGAAGCGTGTTTTTTAGTTTTTTTTTTAAATATGTAAGCCCCATTAGCAGACGAACCTTTTGCCATCAACCAGGGACAAGTCCAGACTCAGGTCTGCTACTAAGAAAATCCAAATGGAAAACTTTAAAAACACTGCCCGTCTTGAACGAACCTTATAAGTCTAAAATTTCGTTTGTAATCTTAAACCTATGCTGAAATTCCACATTCTCAGACGTGTCTGAGCCCCAAGTCGTGACGCTTCAAGTGTTCAATACTATCCTTATACATTTTTTTCTAATATGTCAGAACTAAAGGCCAATTGGAGCTAGATTTTTCACCGTTGAACATTATACTGAGCCTAGACGTGTGTTGCGGGTGAAGAGAAACTCTCTGAAGATGATTACTGATTTTAAGGGTATATATGTGTTTGACAAACGAAACGCTGGACAGTTTCTTGACACTTGTTGCCCACACGATGTTAGATGGTCAAGAGAACTGCGCCACGCCGCCTGTAGCTGCTCCTGTCAAATCGCACGACCGTCAGGCTAGACTCTGTCAAAGCGCGCCAACTTCACACTTGCGTTTCATTGTCAATTGATATCCCGTACTTATGACTCCTCCAGGGGCGTAGCTACCGCCGTATCAGCCATATCAACGATACGGGGCCCCCAACCTACAGGGTCCCCTCGAACCCCGAAGTACAGCATCTAAAAAACACCACAAATACGTGTTGATAAGAGGCCCGTAATGAACGAAAACATAATGAAAATATGTAAATGTAAGTGTGTAATGAAAATATGAAAATGTAACTATGTAATTTGTCTTTCAAAGGCTTCAAGCTACAGGAATCGGAAAATTCTTGATAAGCTTTCGCATTTATTTAGCCAAATCACACAGAAAATTTAACCAATCCGAGTCACGACGCTGTTTTCTTTATTTTGAATAAAAATAATCTATATCGTATTTTTTAGTATTGCCACAATCGGGTAAAAAGAAGGGCCCCGAACAAACCTTGATACAGGGCCCCTTTAGAACAAGCTACGCCACTGGACTCCCCCAATATATTGTATTTATGACGAGCTTTTGCCAGCGGCTTCGCCCACGTGGAGGTCGGAAATTATCCCGCGGGAACGTAATACCGGGATAAAAAGTATACTTGTGTTAATCCAGATTACAGCTATCTGTGTACCAATTTACTTCCAAATCCGTACGGCCGTTTTTGCGTGATTTAGTAACAAACAAACAAAGTTGCTTCCCGCGTTTGTACCCTTATATCTTATACACTACGCAACGGTCTTATAATGCGGTTTTCATCAGTAGACAAAGTGGGTCAACCTGAATGTTTATACGTAAATTACGCAGGCGAAGCCGCTGGCAAAACCAAGTAATTTTATAAGTTATGCAGGAAAATAAGATAGTAGAGTTACATATAAGACATGGATATGAACAGCCAAACAAAACAAAGTTGTCTTAGAGATTATAAGGGGCAGATATCTTTAATCAGATTTGTCATCGTGTACGAAGATAAATTTCCTATATAATATTGTTCGAATTCACATACCTAATCTATACATCTATACAAATAAATAAAATTGGAGTGTCTGTTTTTAATATTAAGATAACCACTTTTTACTAAGTGTATATGGATGTATACACGATACATATACCAAAACGACATTTTTTACAATTTTTGTCTGTCTGTTTGTTCCCGCTAATCTCTGAAATGGCTGGACCGATTTTGACGGGACTTTCACTGGCAGATAGCTGATGTAACAAGGAGTAACTTAGGCTACTTTTATTTTAGAAAAAATCTTTTATTTTAGAAAAAAATAACTGTCTTCGAACACTACGCTGACATACGTCTCAAAATTCGATAAACCCTGGCTGAATCCTACGAAATAGATCAAAATAATGTACTGCAGTATTGTACACCTTAAAAAGGCCTACAAAAATGTCCGCAATGGTATATGTCTATCTCTTAGGGATAACCCACAATAACCATTTTTTATCTTCTTATTTACGAAGCGATTTTAAGCAATACAGCATTAATCCTTATCCAATTAAGTACCTTAAATACATTGTGCATTTAATATAGATCAATATGGCCCTTTACAGCATGTAATTTAAATGAATATCTTAGAAGATATTAGAGATTTAAAAAGCGGGCGCAGAGCAGCAGGTCGTACGTCCGTCCCGTCCATCCGTTGGCAGCGGCCGGGTAGTACAGGATAAGTAGGATTGTAATTCATATTACTTTGGCTTCCTACCACCTATCCTACTACTAATAATATTATAAATGTGAAAATATGTATGATTGGGTTGTTGTTTCTCAATCACGCAAAAATGGCTGAATGGATCTGGATCGAAAATAGCACACACAGTCTATATTACCTATATAACCTGGAATAAAACATTCTTATCGCGGTTATACGTCCTCTTGCAATAATTTCCGACATCCACGCGGGCGAAGCCGCGGGCAAAAGCTAGTATATCATAAAACGTGTAAAAGGTCTGTGACCAGCATAAATTATGCGATCAGCTACACATTAACATTTTTGATGAAAATAAAAGTGGAAATGAACGCTTCCGTATTTACGAAACAGTAAAAAATGGAAAACAGGTACAGTCAGCTTCAAAAAGATGTATAAATACATCGATAATAATGAACCGACTTAATAAAGGTGGGGCTCCATTCGTTTTTTTCCTTTTCTATGTACCGCGATTTCTCCGGAAATTGTAGATCAATTTCAAAAATTCTTGTGAATTGTTCCTGTTCAAAATGGATAGAGCCAACATCTGCCCTGAGGTTTCCGTAACTATGTAGGGGTCGCCTTCCAGTCTAACCGTATGCAGACCACGATATACGACCACATCTTTCAGATTTGTCAGCAGTTGGGTTTTTCCTTTTGTAGTATTTTGTTCGGAAGTCGTTAGTGTTTTTTTTTTTCATCTAATTATCAACAATCTGTGTTCTATAATATTGTATCAATGTGAATACACAAAATATATATAAAACATTTATCTACAAATTTGTTAAAGGTTTATGACTCTTTGTGGACACATTCATAAAGAGTTAAAGAACACAAGGTGGCTAACTGTACCGCCAGCAGTCCTTTAACTCATGACAAACATACATAAAAAAATTCATTACCAACAAAAAATTTGAACGATGAATTATTAAAGAACAGTTACAATATAAACAATACTTGCATATTCATCTTCACACGAGCAATAAACAAACACATGAACTTGACATCGCGTGCAGTCACGAGAGTGTGACGTGTGAACCGGTTGCGTGCGCGTACGCAGCTCTTACGTACCACACACATACTCGTATACCAGTTACACATACATATATTAACAACGAGTTTCGTTCATGTTTTTGCCCCTATGGCTATACTGACCTTGCCTCTTGGCATTGTTGAAACTGAAATGGTAAAAATAAAGTATGTACATATGTCTCTTTGTGTCTAGCTAATCGAACTGATTTTGATAAATTTTCATTCACAAGATGTACTTAAGATAACTGAAAACACGAAAAGGGGTCATTGTACTCAGGTACGAACTTTAATTCTTCATCCGAGAAAATGGCATCTCTGCGTTAGTAGAGTTGGGACAAAACTTTGTATTCCTGTACGTAGTCCTCTAATTAACATTCAGATTTGTTTAAACTTCACAGAATGTTCTCTCTTATTCCGTATCGACAGACGACACCATCCTGTAAAGTTTTAATTAACATAAAGTATTTTATTTTAATGTGTCCACAGTACCTAAGCAGACGCGATTTAGTTTGCATCTGCTGTTGGGGTTCAAAATCATCTCCTTCCTGTCATATAACGTTTGATTTTCAGGGTTCCGTAGCCAAATGGCAAAAAACGGAACCCTTATGGAGTCGTCATGTCTGTCTGTCTGTCTGTCCGTCCGTATGTCACAGACACTTTATTCCGAAACTATAAGAACTATGCTATTGAAACTTCGTAAATAGATGTATTCTGTGAACCGTATTAAGATTTTCACACAAAAATAGAAAAAAAACAGTACATTTTGGGGGTTCCCCATACTTAGAACTGAAACTCAACTATTTTTTTTTTTTCATCAAACCCATGCGGCGTATGGATCTATGGATAGGTCTTCAAAAATGATATTGAGGTTTCTAATATCATTGTTTTCTAAACTGAATAGTGTGCCCGAGAGAGACTTGCAAAGTGGTAAAATTTGCCCCCACCCCCCCGTTACTTCTAAAATAAGAGAATGATAAAACTAAAATAAAATATATGTTGCACATTACCATGTAAACTTCCACTGAAAATTGGTTTGAACGAGATCTAGTTAGTAGTTTTTTTTTTTTTTAATACATCATTGATATTGATTACAGTTACATAGTTCTTAGAACGATTGTTCTTAGCAATTTAATAATAAAAGGGCATTAGCAGTTATACCCACTACCTCCTCGCTTTTAAGTCAATATATTTCACGTACTGTTCACGATTAGCTCGTTTTGACACGAATCTACAATTCCTATGTTATGATATTATTATGAGTAATTCATTCAATATTCTTTCGACTGTTGATTAGCGAGCTAGAGGTCACGAGTTTGAACTCCACGCGTACGCTATTGACCCGAATCTTTTTCAGCTTACAGGCTTTTCACCGTATAACTTTGTGAGCTTGCATATTGGTTTTGATTATTGGCCAACGGGTAGACTAAGGTCTAGATTAGCATATAGAATACTGTTTATGTAGTGGTAACGGCTCCGTTGGTCTCGTGGCGCGACTGCTGAGCATAGGGCCCTGGGTTCTATTCCCACATCAGGCGAAGTGTTCGAACGAACAGCCCGGAGTTTTGAAGTTGACGGTGTAATACCCCGGTGCCTCGGAAAGTTAAGCCGTTGATCCTGCGCCTGATCTCTCTCTGTTCGTGTCGGATTGCCGTTCCATCGGACTATGAGACTGAGGGAATATTGAGTGCCCCTGTGTCTGCGCACACACTTATGCACTACTAGCTTTTGCCAGCGGCTTCGCCCGCGTGGAAGTCGGAAAATATCCCGCGGGAACGTACTACCGGGATAAAAAGTAGCCTATGTCCTTTCTCAGGCTCTAAACTATCTGTGTACCAAATTTCATTTAAATCGGTTCAGTCGTTTTAGCAGGAAAGCGAGACAGACAGACAGAGTTACTTTTGCATTTATAATATTAGTGTGGATTATTAAACATTATTAATTATTAAAATTATTAATTATTATATTATAGTTATTATAGTAATTATAGTATATTATACTATTATAGTTTATAGTTAGTGTGGATAACATCTCCCGCGCCGATGTCTAGTCTCTGTTGAGATTAGCCGCTAAGGCCGAAATACGGTCTGAAGGACTATATACATATATGTGTAGTAGTTTTACCAAGATGTGAGTGAAACCAGGAGCAACAGCGAATTCAAAAATTTTACCTCTTCGATTTAAACACAGTCTTAGTTTCATGTAAATAGTCTTGTAGCCTTAGAAGTAGGTACCTACCTTGGCAGTTAGTACATATTTGATTTACAAGTTTAGTTTCGAGGTGGGAAGTGGGGGTGGGGCGATTAGCTGATGTAATGGAAAGTCAAATTACATCATAGTTTTATGGCGTAAATGATTAACTGATTGTATCTAAGTGGAATGTGGACATTGAAATTATGTTAATTTCCTTTTGTTTTTTACCCTTCGTTTTTTTAATACTTTTCAAATAGATAACCTGATGCTTTTTTAGGCTATCTTCAGCATTAGGGCTGCCAGTTTCTTTTTTTTTTAGTTGATTGCTAAACGATTCTAAATCTAAAACGTAAAAATGTTTGACTGCAGGGTGCCGTTTTATGTTCGTGTGGATGAGGAGTCATGTCACATATTTAAGACTTTTTATGAGTTTAACAATAATTTCCAGGATCGAGCCTACAAAATTGGCTAATTTACTACCAAACATTGGTGGTAAACGTGAATATGAAAATATCTGACATGGCTCCTCAGTCACTACGGAGACGCACCTTTGCGATGCACCTATTGCCTGTTAGGTTTTTTTTTTTTTTGGATGGGAAATCATCAAATGACTTCTCCCGCTCTGGGCGGAGCGGGAGGGCGTGTCAGACTTTTACTGACTAAAACCCACCCGTGTTCCTTCAGTTGCCCATGTGCCAGGGTCACGGTATCTCTTTCGAACAATCACGTGACCCCGGCAGGCATCGGTCCTAGCAGACCCCTTTAGTACTGCTGACATCTCTTTGAGGCGCGCGTGGAACACTACGCGCCGTCGACCCGAGCTTGGTCCTTACCGGGCGGCGAGCTACCCATTGCTCGCCACCCGCAAGCTCGCTGCCTGTTAGGTTTACAAATAAAACCAATTACAATCATAATGTATACAGAGTCAAATTAAATTCGCTGGCAATACATTAACCACATGTACCCAACATCGATATTGAAAACGAATGTAAAATATACTATTATTCATCATTCCAATTTTCATCAAATCTTTAAATGATTTTGACAAGTGCATTACGGCAGACAGACGACTGTTATGTAAAGATTTTTGGAAATTTTGTTCCTCGAAAAATTACAAAAACAGCTAGGTACAGACATTTATTTGTTATTTTTCAATTCGTTTTCGACACGATACCCACCACATGGGTACAGCAATTTGACCCTGTATAACTACTGAATGTAAAGTCTAAAAAAAGATACACAATTTACGAATCCAAATTTAAAAAGACACAATTCGCTTTCGCCTCTCCCTTTGTCACAGCTTTAAGAATCCATCGTACTGCGAAATTTTAATAAGTAACATTCCGGCAGTCGCAAGTCCATCGCGTCTCTTAAAAAGGTTCAAATGGGTACATAGTTGAATGACCTCCAAGGATACTTGGATATCTGTTACTTACATCCTGACCGGCTTCCGTGCAGCTGTGACAGGAGAATATTAATAGAAACGACTATCTCGGAACTAATACATCAAGTTGCTGACAACATTGTGTTGAGCTTGCGTATAGTTGCCATAAAATACAACTGACTTGATGTAGCCTAGTGGGCAGCCGAATTAAATGTCGTGGATTCGATCTAATGCACAATTTTGAGCAAAGTGGTATTGCATTTTTTTCAGTACTAAATAGCAGCCTGTAGATATTGTTTTCTTGGATGGGGAGTCTTCAAATGACGTGTCCCGTCTGGCCGGAGCGGGACGGCGTGTCAGACTTTTACTGACTAAAACCCACCCGTGTTCCTTCAGTTGCTTGTGCTGGAGCCACGGTAACTCTTTCAAACAAATGAAACCTGAAACCCTGGCGAAATTGATCCCCTTCGGTACTTGCTTAAATGTCTTCGAGGCGCGCGTGGAACACAACGCGCGGTCGACCCGGGCTTGGTCCCTACCGGGCGGCGAGCTACCTATTGCTCACTCAGCTTACTCAGTACCCAGCAATTGTTTATGTAATCAACTATTCTGTTGTTATTAGTAACATCTGATTAGCGTTAGATCCATGTTAGAACTTAAAATTATGTTATGTTAGTAAGTTCAGACTGGAGCCTGGAGCGGGGATCGATAGAGCTGTTTATAGTAACGCAGTTGAAACAGCTGTTATTTGTAAACATAACAACAGTTTGGAGGAAGGGTATTCCCCCCACCTACGCGTGTATCTACACAATTAAATCTACTGGCTAGTCATGAAATAAAGATTTTTGTTCACTTAATTTCAAGGACCTTGTGGTACAATAATAAAAGCCACATGGGTCGATACATCAGATTACGTTCGTTTGAGGTGGTTGGTCCGTAGATAGGTTACGATCCTTACATACGAGATCCCACTGTGGCTTATATTGGTTCCAGCTGTCTTTCGTAGATCTTTGACAGTCGTTACGGGTCGTCAGTAGCCAGTCTTACCAAAGTTATCGTGTTACACAGTAACTGGGTTGTGGAGGTCAGATAGGCAGTCCCTCAACTTGGAGCGATGATTATAAGTAAATATTATATAATACTGTTATTAGGCTGCATCCGGTTAGATTGAAGATTCAATTAACTTCAAGAAACTTTACATGGAAATTTTGAAAATACATACCCCATACTCACTAAGAATTTCTCTTACATTGTCGGTACGTTAACATAAACATAATACAAAACCTCTCATGAACAAACGCCCAGAAACAAAACAACTATCTGCAAGCCAGGCAACTATTTCCCCCGGTCGGAAATTAAGCCTGCGACCAGCAACTTAGTATAGCCAACTAATTATTCAGTAACTTTTTGACAGGCCTGTTGGTCTAGTGGTTAGTGACCCTGACTGCTATGCCGGAGGTCGTGGGTTCGATTCCCACCCAGGACAAATGTTTGTGTGATGAGCACGATCATTTGTTCTGTGTCTGGGTGTAATTTATCTATAATATGTATGTATTTAGAAATATATAAGTATGTTTATCAGTTGTCTAGTACCCATAACACAAGCTCTGCTTAGCTTGGGACTAGATGGCGTTGTGTGATAGTTGTAAAAAAAAAAAAAAAAAAAAAAAAAAAAAAAAAAAAAAAAACTGAAATCTGGTTTTCCCAAGAGCAATGGTGGCCCAGTGGTAACGACCGCGACTCACGAATTGTAACTATCCGCCTATCTGGGTTCTATTCCAGACAGGCGGTTTACTTTGTGTAAATTGTTTCATCACCACTGCTCTCAAAACCTGTTCTTCCCTGGTCCTTTGAGTGGTATGTGCAATTACGAAAGTTGGGTAGTAAATATTTATTTTAAATATAAAGATAAACATATTATACCTAGTACAAACCATACATACATAGATAAACTCACGCCTTTTTTTCTATAGGGGTAGGCAGAAACTACGGAACGCCACCTGCTATGATCCTTACAAACTCCTTTTGCCTCGTTTAGGTTCATACAATTACATACACACACACGCACAAATTATAAATATGATATAAATGCCTTACCCAACTTTGTGAACATGCAGCTAGCTATATACATAGTTGAAATTTACCAAAAACAAAAAAAATACATTAGAGACCACTCTATCCACGTACACAGGTACTTATTATCCAATTGAGCGTGTACATTTTTGTTATAATTACAGTGGACGCTAAACAAAAAATCAACATTGAATTAACTAAAGCAAGGCCTTCGGTCGTAACGCATTCCGCGTCGCCACTGGGCGCCATTCTTGTACAACTATCTCACATAATTAGCATAAAGTTAACCTACTTTGTAACGTAAATACTATCATTTTGTGGCTTATTAATCACACTGTCGGCCACTTTTGAGGATAAGAAGCCACAACTCATTAAAATAATAGCAGTAGTCAGGCAAACGTCTTAAAAGTAGGGTTACCATTTTGAAACTTGATCATTTCTGACAAAAAGTTGAAGTTATGATACTTTATTTATCCTCCATTAACTCATATAATTTGGGATCATTGATACGACGAAGAAGAATAATCTCCCCGTTAAAAAAAACGGTACAACTTTACCTTGTGAATGTCTAGACTAGTAAAGCTGGACGGATGGTACTTAGATGGCTCTCATTGAGCAGGGCTTGCTGTAGAAAGCAGTTCTCCTGGGTATGACACCCAAAATGATGAAGTTCTTCTCTAGTGACCACCGGCAGCTGTTCCCATTTTTTTATATTTTTTTATATTTAGCAAATAACGGAAAGAGTTCCAATGTGTCTCTGCTGTTGTTCTTAAAAAATAATCATATACGGAATCACACCTAGAAATTCTGGAGTGTACAGGGTCAAATTATTCGATTACGGGCAATACCTTCCCATCGAACGATGTTTTTTACCATTGGTTTTCGATATCGATACCCAACAGATGAGTAAAGTATTGCCAGCTAATTTAATTTGACCATGTATAAAATGGGACATATAAAATGGGATCTAACAAATTCATGTTACCTCCACCACAAACAGATAACCAAGTCACAACCTTCGACTATTGGTCGTGGTCTCAAGTTCATAAGGTACATGTGATACACTATACTATGTTGTGGTCGGGAAGCCCAGAGGGATTTTGAACAAGCATTTGCAGGATGAAAATTGAAAGCTGAATACTGAGTGTGAGTAGGTGCTGCGTAATGAGAGGATATCGAAAATATTATTGATATCCTCGTCTTAGCGGTGGTATGGCAGACCCCGTTAAAATTAATCAAAAAGCAAGCATTTTGTCGTATTTTCAAACCTCAAAGCTTCGGCCTGGGTAACACTAGAGGTCTCATTTTTGGATAAGATGTGGTTATACACACTAAGCTTAATTTGCCTCGTTTTAAACTTTGGATTTTTTTAAATACCTAAAATAAGTCGATTTCGTCGTTCCATTGAACACGACACGACCAAACCATACATTTTGATCAAGATGTACGGTTTGCAGAGTTAGGCATTGTTGAGTTGGCTCTGATAAATTCATTATGTCAGTTTCTGCAACCTACTTAACATGAAACGTTTTTGGTGGCGTTTATTTATATATTCACCATCAGAACATGTTACACTATTGCACAGAAAAAAAACTATTCACCCTTTTAAAAATTGTCCTAATCTGAGTTTTCAGTCTTCAGGTTTAGGGCAAGCCCACAAATTCTTCGTCAGATATGACAAGCGTTAGCCCGCGCACGATCATATCAAAATCAAATGCTCTGAAATTTACGTAACTTTTTGCCAATTATGGAAATCTGAAATTGGATCAATGACCATGGGGCTCACATCTGAAGCTATCAAAATATTTTTATCGATGTGCTCTCATCATACCGTACCTAACTTTGTCCCGCAAATACTTACTTAAAAACCCTCTGGGCTCCATGGCAGGTCATAATTATGTTATTTGATCCTAAAATAAGTTCTCCGTCCCGACCAGTAACGAAGTATTGTAAGTCTATTACCTAATCATGATAATGAATATGGACATTACGATAACTGCGTAACTGTCTGCGAACTCGAGCTACAAACTAGGAGTATTATCGGTTCAATGACAACGATAACAAACAGGCGGCAAGGACATCCTAAACACTGCCCTCCATGTTGGTGGGTTCTTCTTTTGTAATTAATTGTAGGGGACACAGCGAATATAAAAATTTAGAAACACGCATGAGGTTGCGGAGACCCCTCAGGAAGTTCCTTACGGTTTTTCTTCATCTCTGAATGTAATATCATGTATTGTAACTTAAAAAAATCCTCATTATTTTATTTTTTTTATTTTACCTCATTCAAAAAAAAAAAAAAAAAATTATAAGAACGACATCCATGATGGAAACTTTGTACATTTTTACAGATACCATCTTGAATTTTCATTTTGGCCTCACTATCAGCTTCAGGACCCTCGAAAACCCGATGAAAAATTCCTTCCAAGTCCATCCAGGAACTCTTTTCCCGCGCCATCTTGAAACAACATTAGCGGTACACATCTCGCCACCTCTTTCTGGGGTAGAAAGTTCATACATACATACATAACATTACCGGCTCACACATAGAAACCAGGACCTCATGATCAGCAGTAGCACTTGCGACCCCTAGACTAACGAAGCGGGCCATCACACATCACATCACACAAAAATTCAAAATTTTGAGAACTTGTTCCATTTGCCTTTATGGCCTTCTGATCTGCCTTCAAATCAAAAGTGAACATATCTTCTGGGCATAATTATTCCATCATAGACCTGCACCCTAATTGCGAAACGTACAATTTATCAGAATCTAAATGGGATTGAAGATTATTTCTAAACCATTGCGTCACTTGTTCGAATAAATTGTCGGCTCAGCTACGTAAATAACGCAATGAATGTTGTTTAACTATGAATATTAAACCAATTCTCACCGATAAAAAGTTCCGCAATTACCCCTCTGTTCCATCGCTTTCCATCAGGCGTGTGCGAGGCCGAGAGCGACCAAAAAAAAACAATGTGGGTACTCCAATCGCACATAAGTAACGTTGAGTCATGCCATATTCGACACCCCAAAGCACTCGATTACAAATCATTTAGTTGTGACAACAATCGAAATTACAATTCGATCTGGGACTCGTTTTGCGGGGGTAGGCGAGTTCATGTTTAGCTTATGCCAACTTACTACCTGTGTTGACGTGGATTGCCTTGATCTAGTAAAGCTGGTTGCCAACGCGACTGCAGCGTAGCCCATAAAAATGTCAAGAAGTAATACATTATACTCTAAATACTCTGCGTACACTACATCGGGAAACGTAACCGCAATCTGTTTGTGATTGTTTGAAAATAATATCATGTATAATATCGAAATAAATTCCGTGAATTACCTACGTGGCAACAAATGAGGAAGTAAACTGTTTTTAATATAATTGTATGCAGTAGCTGTCAATGTTAAACTGTTAATCTTTAGTATGTTAACTTTACCTTTACGAACCTACCTACGTGGCTGTCTATTATTACTTTACAAAATTTATTTTTAGGTTAAGTATCTAGATTTTTAGCCCCCAACTAACACGAACGTGACTTAGTGAAAAAGGAATTATTCATAAGGCCGCAACACGCATTAAGCGTATAAAGTGAGATGTGATGTGACGTCAACAATCACGTCACGTCTTACACCACTCTTTGTATAAGGTGCTTCCCTTTAGGAAATGTCACTAACGGCCTCCTGTGACACCTACTCGTAATAAACATTATTAGTGGTCGTTCAGTCAATCAACCATAATTCACTGAAATTTTATTTTATAAAATTGTACACTCTTTTTACACTCTTTATCCATATAAACTTCAACTGTGCCAAATTTAATATTTCTCTTTCCGCGTAATTTTCTTCAAAAGGGGTTCAAAGTTTTTGCTTCACAAAAGACAAAATGGTTTAAAAACTTTTCGTTTTTCAGATATTTATTTCGTTAATAACATTAACCTTAATACACTGTACAAACTTACACTAATTTAAATATATTTTGTACGAGTATATTAAGGAAAAAAAGGGAAGAGCTCACAAGGAACCCTACTAATATTATAAATGTGAAAATTTGTATGTTTGGATATTTGTTACCAAGTGAGCCTTTTGGTTTATCTTGAGTCTGGACGAAAGGTATTTGACGAAAACTGTTTTCTTCATACCGTCATTAAAAAATGACACAGACATACATCATCAGTAAAATTCCTTCTTAAAGTTTTAAATGTAAGTTGTCATTATGTACATTTGATTGCATCGGTATTAAAAACACTATTTAAAAAAAAAACACCACATATTTCTTTGCAGAGCCGTCTACAACAATAATAATATCAACGAAAAGCATTGAACTTTACAAAAATAATATAGCTACAACACAACATCTCACTCATAAAAAAGATTTACTATTATTTCATGAATTCATAAAAAGCCTTTTATCGACCATCTTATCGGCAGACGCCGATGCGCAGTAGCGATAAATCGCGCTTGAAATCAACAGTGAGCAAGCGAGCACTCAATGTATGCCTTAAAAGGCGGATTGCTTTATGTTACGATACGGTGTAACAGCGGGACGCTTTTATACAAACGTGAGCGGTATAACGTATTGTTCGAATGGAAATGGCGTCGCGGCCGGCTTATCAGATCGCTCCAGTTTACCACAAAGGTATATTGTGCAGTCAGCTCGCCCCCGCGTCCACCAGAGCTTCTATTCTCTTAATAAGTAGGACAATATAAGTAAATGTTATACGTTTATCGCGATCGAGGTTTCAAGATTTTTACTTATTTGTTAGCTCTTGTGGCCATGAAATTTCGGAAACGAATTGGCTTCCACATGTTTAGGTGTTGTACAAAATAGCAGGGTCAACATCAATGAACTTGAACAGACTCATACTACGATTTACATATAAGTATCGCCCCCACGTTGTAGTAAGATGCTAAACATTTCGTTGTTAGTTGTAGTCGTACTTACCACGCCCATACCACCGATATCAATAGGGACTTATAATATTCATCAGCTGCTGTATTTCCTATTGTATTTCAGAACATGAGCCTAGCAAGCTTTGGTCCAGACTACTGTTAACTTCTATATCTTTTCTATCTTTACATTATTATAAATTGAAGTCACTTCGACGTTTTCGTGTCTATGTGATAGCCTTGTCTAAATTACGCAAAGGAATTTGATGCGGTTACACCATTATTTAGAGTTTTTGTTGATTCCGGAATATTTAAGTGCATAAAACATTAATATTAAACGAACAAATTGTAATGAAATCCTAATCTTTTGTCAAGTCTTATTTCGTTCGAAGCAAGGTCGTTACTCCTACTAATATTATAAATGTGAACGTTTGTATATTAGGATGTTTGAATATTTGTTCCCTAATCACGCAAAAACCACTGAACGGATTTGGAAGAAGTCTGATACACATTTAGTTACAACCTGGAACAAATAAGCTACTCTTTATCCTAGTACTGCGTTCAAATAATCCCGTTATTTTTATCCCTACGCGGGCGAAGCCGCAGGAAAAAGCTAGTTTCTTAAACTTATGTATGTACATAGATATTATATTGGTCACAGCAGCGAATAGAACTTGTTCAATAAAACAGAATGCAAATGTATTTATGTATGTACTTATTGCTAATTTACAGTTGATAAGAAACATTAAGATAACACTTCAGTTTAACCACAACTTTATAAACAACATAGTTACAGTCACGAGCGATATAAACTTAGCGATTTTATAGTAGATTATCGATTTAAGTGATTAAATATACGTATAGTTTACTAGCTTTTGCCCGCGGCTTCCCTGTGTGCAGGTCGGAAATTATCCCGCGGGAATATACTACCGGGATAAAGAGTACTCTATGTATTCATCCAGACTATAAACTATCTGTTTGCCAAATTCCATTCAAATCCGTTCAATAGTTTTTCGTGAAAGAGTAATAAACATCCATCCTCACAAACTTTCTCGTTTATTTATTATAGTAGGATAGGAAGTAGTATGTTTTAAAAATTTCCCTCAACACCTTACACTATAATGGAATTTTGACGGTTATTCTGTCGGTTTATTCTTAGAAATGTCAACGTGAAAACTTAGTTGAACTGAACTGTCATTGCCATCTCATGCTATGGCACTATTGACAGATCAGTTCAACTAAGATTGCACTGTGAGATTTTCACCGCATGGATCTGCTGTTTTTGTTTAAATTACTAGCTTCTGCCCGCGACTTCGTCCGCGTTAAATTTCTTGTTCTCCCGACCCTTCCCGTCGCGTCGAATCGCCAACCCGTGCGATTTTCCCCGTTTTTGCAATATTTTTCATTACTGCTCCACTCCTCTTAGTTGTAGCGTGATAATATATAGCCTATAGCCTTTCTCGATAAATAGGCTACCCAACACAAAAAGAATTTTTCAAATCGGACCAGTAGTTTCTGAGATTAGCGCGTTCAATCAAACAAACAAACTCTTCAGCTTTATAATATTATATAAGTAAATATAAGTATAGATAAATACTTTTTAAGTAAGTAGGTTTGGTGCTCCGTGTGGTGCCGGACGTAAAGAATAGCACCGTCCCATTTCTTCCCGTGGGTGTCGTAAGAGGCGACTAAAGGACTTACTAGAGAATGGACAGCAGCGTTCTCTATGCATTTTACCACCATACTGCGATCACCAACCAATCCGCTTGCCAAGCGTGGCGATTTTTGCAAACCACCCCAAATTGGGGGAGTCCTATGTCCAGGAATGGACATCTTTTGGCTGAAATGATGATGATGAAATAGGTTTGTACAAACCACCACCACTCATGTGTCATCATCACTATATAATGTCTTCCTTTCTTCTTTTTTACCTCTTTGTATATTGGTACACACGGCTACATATCAAGCATTATTAATCATATATTTCCAGTTCCAGTAAAATGAGAGGTCAGCTAACTGACCTCTCATTTTACGGAAATCCCATACAATGTGAGATCAGTTTATACTGGAAATGCATAGCTTTGATATGTAGCCGTATGTACATTGGTATTTTGTTCTTATTCGCTAATTAGTAATCACGTTCAATTATTATTTCATCGTGTTTTATATGTTGTGTTGTCTTTTTTGTACACCAGATAAACGATCTTTCTAGGTATCTATCTATCTAAACAGTTTTACACGTCAATTATATATTTTTTAAACTAGACAAGGTTGGCATTTCCTATCTGACCACTTTGAGTATAAAGGTCGGAACAAACTCAGAGGTCACAGTCTCTAATAAAGTCCTGACATAATCTTGGCCAAATAGTGTGAAGACCATGTGGATTGATGTCTAAAATGGTCTTTTGAGAGAAGGAACCACACAGATTGAGTGAACCTGTCCAGTTAATGCACGCATTTATCATTAATCAGTTTACAGTGGAATCTCAATAACTCGAATGTCAAGGGAAATGAAAAAAAAATCGAGTTAACGAGTTTTCGACTTAACAAGAACTTCGAGATACATGATTTAACTACTGAAATTTCGACTTACAAAGGCGAAACTACTTAATAACTACGACTTACGGAGTCTCCTTTTTGAAATTCAAGTTATAGAGTATAAATATGTATCATCAATACTTCTTAGGGAAATAACATTTTGTTCGAGTTACAAAGTCTAAATAATTCGAGATACCGCGTATTTAGTGGTTCTGCGGAAGGGAATGGCATTTTTTTTTCGACTTACTGAGGTTTTCGACTTAACGAGGTTCGAGTTATAGAGATTCCACGGTATTACTAGCTTCTGCCCGCGTATTTCGTTCGCGTGATATTTTGGCCCCCGACCCGCCGCATCACATCGTATCCCATCGTCCGCGCGCATTATTACTTCGTTGACAATTAGCGTTCTGTACAACTATTTTTCATTTTGCTCGGATCCTGAGGGTTGTAGCGCGATGTTAAATAGCCTTACCTTCTTCAAGAATTGGGCTATATATTCAAATCCTACTGATAGTTCCAGAGATAAGCATAATCAGCCTATACCGTTCCCACTGCTGGGACACAGGCCTCCACTCGGTGAGAGGCAGTGGGTCCTAAGGGGCCATGCATAAATTACGTCACACAAATTTCATGATTTTTTTTACCCCTGGTCACATTTGTGAGACCCCCTAGTGTGACGTCACATAATTTCCAATTTTTCATCTAAACATTGTTTTTTTTTTCTTAGTTCATATTTCGTGTTGTAATAGTACTTTAAATATGTATTTTCAATTATGAAATGTGACGTCGCAAAATTTAGGGCCCCTCCCACCCCCTTGTCACACAATGTCACAATTCTTCGACCCCCTACCCCCTTTAACGTATGACATAATTTATGAATGGCCCCTAATCTACCGCGTGGGCTCAGTGCGGGTAGGTAGATGTCACATGTCTTCGAGTTTTTGGTTCTAGAACATTTCGGTTTCCTCACGATGTTTTTCTTCACCGTTTTGAGAGAAGTGGTGATGAAATTATTTGTGGTTAAAGAACCTTCATTTACTCAAAAGAAATTTACTACAAATTTCACTTAATGAGAAATATTTAAACTATATAATAATAATTACATTCATGAGCAGAGCTGATATGCACAAATATTAAACGAAGACAGAAGTATTTTAACGTACATAACAAGACATTGAAGGTAGCAGCAAAAGATTTACTGGCCTGTTAATCTAGTGGTTAGTGACCCTGACTGCAAAGACTGAGGTCGTGGGTTCGATTCCCACCCAGGACAAATCTTTGTGTGATGAGCACAATCATTTGTTCTGTGTCTGGATGTAATTTATCTATAATATTATGTATGTATTTAGAAATATATAAGTATATTTATCAGGTGTCTGGTTACCATAGTACAGGCTCTGCCTAGTTTGGGATCAGACAACATTGTGTTGGTTGTCCTAAGATATTATTATTTACACCGAGTAAAGCGCCTGCCTGGGTTCGAACCCACGATCTGCAACTCGTAACTTGGGGCAAATACCACTGGGCCACTACTGCTCTCAGAGATTACAAACAAACTTATACATTTTACCTCTATATTAATAAATTAGTCTAGATTATATCAACATTGTATAATTTCTATAGAAGAATTAACATCATTGGTTGCCTTTGAACATTTCAGTTATTTATTTCGTGAAACATTCGTTAATTTCTCAGTGACGTCATCAAGAAAGCTATCTATAGAAGCGTTTCACTCGTTTATAATAAAAGATGAATATTATATATTATTTGCACGATACATTGAATGAAATGGGATTGTAGTCAATTACCTACATAATTTATGTAGATTCTCTCAGATTTAAACAAAGGAATTTACCAAAATGTCAATTAGACTCAAGTCTTCCAACGAATTTAATGCTGATCTATAATATGGTGTAGTTATATAGAATATTAGTAGAAGAATAAATAATTTGCGTTTACACTAAAAAACAAAATTATAACGAGATAAAGTTTGTGATTTTGTTTCATCATCATCATTTCAGCCGAACGAATGTACTACGTGAGCTCGACAAATGGATGTGCGAATAACAGTTTTGCGACAAAATTGTACTGCGACTCACCATAGTTCGAATGCACGCTTGTGCGACACACTTAATCTAGTCGTTTCGAGGAGGGACGTAGGAGGTCACAGTTTTAACCTAACCTAACCTAGTGTACTATGTGAGCTCAAGTGTGTCGCACAAGCGTGCATTCGAACTATTTTGTCGCACAAGTGTTATTCGCACATTCATTTGTCGAGCTCACGTAGTACACCCCAGCCGAACAACGCCCACTGCTGGACATAAGCCTCCCCCAAAGGGAAGCTTTGCCATAATCACCACGCTTGGTAATCGCAGTATGGTGATAAGTTGCATAGAGAACACTGCTGCCCATTCTCTAGTAAGTCCCTTAGTCGCTTTTTACGACACTTATGGGAAGAAATGGGATGGTGCTATTCTTTACGTCCGGCATCACACGAAATAAGTTTGTTTATTTTAGGAAGTAATCTCTGGATCTTCCAGTTGAATTATAAAAAATATTTTTTTATTTTATTTCTTTATTATAGACTACTAGCTGTACCCTGCCACGCTTCGCTGTGGCACATTCGAGTGTTTTCCTCGCTTCCGGAAGATGGCGCGGTCACTGGTACACTGGTACGGTGGCTGATCGATAAAAAAACTGTTTTTTCGCGGTCGCGGATATGTGACTGATGCAAAAAATAGATAAAAACAATCCTTGATGCGGATATCATGTTAAAATTTCAGCTCGATCGGTGCAGAACTTTTTAAGTTTTTGAAGCGTACACAAAACAACATAACATTTTTACACGCTTTATATTAGCTTCACTTGTATGTTTGTATGTTTGTTTGTAACCGACTCCTTATAGCGGGATTTTGACCCACTTTAAACGACCAGATTTCATTCAAACTTTGCACACCTGTCAAGGACCGATGACAATGCAATAATTTCATAAATTTGTGCTATTATCCTTGCCAGGGTTACCAGGACAGCAAAAAAACTGTCTTCGAAAACTACGCTGACATACGTCACAAACTACGCTGACATACGTCTCAAAATTCGAAACACCCTAAAAAATAGTAAATAAATAATAGTATTCTAACTATTATTTATTTTATATATATATTTAACATCACGTTACGACCTTTAGGAGCCGAGCAAAATGGAAAAGAAGTTGAAAAGGACGCTAAGTGAAAACTAATTTATAACGTGGGCGGGTGATGGGATACGACGCGACGGGTTGGGGGCCAAATTTCACTCGAATGAAGTCGCAGGCAGAACCTAGTTAATAAAAAATAATCTAGAAGTGAACTATGAAAATCAGAACCTTTAATCAAGACCTAGAAAATGGCTCTCACTCCCTACTATTCCTAGTAGGGAGTGAGAGCCATCAAAAGAGAGGAGAGGCATCAAATCAATACATTTACGAGGGATGATTGCTACCCCTAAAAACCTTACTATGTCGGGTTGCCCTAAATTCATGATTTCCGTAGATTTTAGTGACAGCGTTCATTAGGACTAGAGTGATTTGGGTGACCGTTTACCGGGCGCCGAACTATCGTCATTTAGAGTGGTACAGAGATTTGGGCCTTCGTTTTTGGGGTAAGAAAACAAGAAAGAAAAATTGAGTTTATTTGTCACAGAATGATATAGAAACCTATAACTAAGCGAATTATATAACAGAACACAGAACTGTGTCACGAGTCGTGACTGTGTCAAGTAGGTTTCCATGATGCTCTGCTATGGGTGACAACACAGCACTGATTTTAAATCAATCAATCAACTCAGCATATCGCAGTCCACTGCTGGACATAGGCCTCTCCCATTTTGCGCCACAATAAAATAAATAAATAAAATAAATATCTTAGGACAACCAACACACCGTTATCTGATCCCAAACTAGGCAGAGCCTGTACTATGGCAACCAGACAACTGATAAACTTACTTATATATTTCTAAATACACACATATTATAAATAAATTACACCCAGACACAGAACAAATGATCGTGCTCATCACACAAAGATTTATCCTGGGTGGGAATCGAACCCACGACCTCAGTCTTAGCAGTCAGGGTCACTGACCACTAGACTAACAGGCCCAGGCAGGCCGGGGCCGGGGCAGGCTAATACCCTGTCCTTTGCCTTTCCGCATCCAGTCTTCCCCAGCCACTTCCTTTAGGTCGTCGGTGCACCTAGCTGGGGTGCGTCCCACACAACGCTTCCCCATACACGGTCTCCACTCCAGTACTCGTCTGCTCCATCGGCCATCGGTCCTCCGAAAGACTGCCACTTCAGCTTGCTTACTCTGCGAGCTATGTCGGTAACTCCGGTTCTTTCGATTTTAATTTTCAGTAGTCACACGAAAATAATAAGCAGTATTCGAGTATTGCAAAATAAGCTCAAAAAGAAACAAAAGAGCTAAACTGCAAAGTGCAGCTCTTATTTGTAAAACAAAAGCGACGCGGTCCTAGTTTAGTGACCGTAATAAGAGATAATAGTGTTGCTTTCAACATGCTACATTAAAAAACTAAGTACATAATAATACGAAACCATCTATAGACTGTTACCGTACACTGATTAATGTTGCTACAGAAGAATGCGTCTCATTAGAGTTCCATACAAAATTTATTTTAAACCATTTTGGATATTTAAAGTGTGGTTTTGAGCTATCAACGTCATTATCCCGGCTGTCATTTATAGATGTTTGAAAGTCTTTACGGGTCGTCAGAAGCCCGAAGATCTGACAACCGGTCTTACCAAGGGGTATCGGGTACCCAGTAATTGGGTTGTGAAGGTCAGATAGGCAATCGCTCCATGTACAATACTGGTATTCAGCTGCGTCCGGTTAGACTGGAAGCTGACCCCAACATAGTTGGGAAAAGGCTAGGCAGATGATGATGATAATGTGTTTTTAAGCTATGGTTGAAAGATTTGTTGAATCTTTATCGCAAAATGCAAAAATGCTTTTGCCCGCAGCCTCGAACACTATCCCACAGGAGCGTTCCACCGGGATAAAAGTGTGTTCTATGTGTTAATCCAGATCAAAAACTATTTGTGTACCAAATTTCATGCAAATCTGTTCAGGCATGATTGAGTTAAAATATCAAAACATACAAACTTTCACATTTATACTATTTATATCCATTTATCCAACAGTATATAAAAGCTTGCGAATGAAATGCATATTTTTTCTTTGTAGTAATTCTTTTTTTCAATTAATTGAACAAAATAAAAACACCGTAATGGTGCCCATGATCAAAATAAAATAACTGTATACAGTGCATCGACAAACCAGATCAGCCATAAAGGAACCTACGTAATTGGTTTTTCGGAGCAGTCATGGAGGCCGGTTGCTGGTACGTCAGCTGTTGACATTCAGTAAACGTAGGTACAGTCACCAAAAAACATAAGTGACCAGGGTCATCGGAAATCGATGAATATTAGGAAAAAACCGATAGATGTTTTCGATTTAAATTTTATATGATAAATGAACTGTTTGTTCTCTTTAAACTAAATTAAATTTTATTCGAAATTGGTTTCTTACTAAGCTTCAACTTTATTCAACGACCCTGGATACTATCTCTTTTGCCAACCGTACTTACCTTATATTATTACTCAATTACCTACCTACCCCGTCATACATGGCAACACGCATTTATTTTTCAACAAATTGCTTGAACTTTTCATTCTGGTTTATCTTACACACTCCATTTTTGACACGTCAGTTGTTGTAATTCATTACCGGTATAGTTATTAATATCTTTAGTACGTTTGAATGTACAGAAATAAAGCCGTTTTAGCAAACTTGTATTCACAGTTCAAGAATGATTTTACGATCTACTGGAGACTTAAAACTAAGTTTATGCAAATCCTAACTGCAATTGCAATGCAAATTGTAAATGCAATTGGTAATTAGATCAGTCCATTGCCATTAAAATTATGCTAACGCTTTTCAAATGGAATACATTTAGCAATCAAATGAAATTAAATTACTTATTATTTTTACATGTTGGGGACTGAATAGCAATTAAAAGTAAAGTAGTTGATAAGCGATCTATTCAATCAGTTTGCTACGAACTTGCTCAAGATGGTGATGATGAAATGTGTTTGAAAGTTGCTTCAGGAGTTACTTTAACAAAGGCATAAAGTTCCTATGTTACTAATAGCCAGAAGGTGTTGGGTGACGGAACAAACAACTATACGACGGCTTGACTTGCCAAATAGGATAATGCCTTTGGTGATCGACATCTTTTAGGTTACACGTTCGAAACGAATCCCGCATATAATGATTTTCGATGCCTTTACACGGTGTTTTTTCATTCATTCCTTTTCAGCCGTAAGACGTCCACTGCAGGACTTAGGCCTCCCCCAATTTGGGGGCTTTGCCATAATCGTCACGCTTGGCAGGCGGGTTGGCGATCGCAGTATGGTGGTAAAATGCATAAAGAACGCTGCTGCCCATTCTCTAGTAAATGTACACGGTGTAACGTGTAGCAAAATAAACGCAAGTCCTGAAGACAATTAGTTCATAATTGACTACTGAATCGATTACGGTAACTTTGAAGATGGGTGAAAGCTGTGAAAAGTGAAGCTTTGAATAAACATGATAAAAAAAAAAACACAAATACAGCAGAGAATCGATTAAGCGGACTATTTGTTGTCGATAGGCATTCGGATAATCAAAAATGCGGATAATTGAACATTTGAAGAAAACGGTTTTTGTACATATTATTGCATAAATAATGCTACAGAATTGCTATACTAACTAGAATACTGCTATAGAACTGATGCCCTGAGACAGTGAGGCGGAGTCACAGCAGACCACGTAAGAGACAGAACGAGCTGGGTAGGTTCCATCAAAACTCTAAGGGGAACGCGCAGCTTCGCGAAAAATTTAAGAAGTGGAAGGAAAACATTTGCCCAAGAGTGGGACATAGGAAGCTTGTAAAAAAAATGACGCACTGTTCCTATTATGGGTATGTAGATTCATGTCGTTAGCTGAATTTGACATAACATTGGAAACGCCCACAAAATTCCAAGACATACACAGCAACCTGCATGTGAATTACTATTACGTAAAGCAAAGAAATACTAAAAGAATCACGTACATTCCATAACAGCCATTTCGTTCCTTTATGACTAAGATAACTGTCGTACTTTTATGAGACCCCCCCCATATAAGGTAAGTACTGTTAAGATCACGCTTGTCTCCACTCACGGCTGACAAAGCCTAATCCGTAAATGTCCTTTCTATATCATATACAATTTATATTAAAATGTACCTTTATAAAAAGTTCTCTTTTCATCTTGATCTGACCTTAAACGGGCGTCAATGTTAAGTCCAGCTAATCTGCAAAGACTATCTTGAACATTAGTGTTTTAAATGTCAGAGTAGGCAAAAAGTTAAATTGTGAGTAAAAGTTGTACCTCATTTCAAAGACACAGTAATGGCCCTAATTAGGCACATTAAATTACACATAACGAACTGTTAAAACATATCTGTCTTTTTTCAGCCCACAGACATCTACAGAAAATGAAATCAAAATATTTTTATTTCACATAAACCTACATGGGCTCCTATGAAACGCTAGTAGCTAGGTGCACTGTTCTAATTTGTTGATTCCTATAATAATAATAAACGTTTATTTACAAAAAAGGAGCACATTTACAAAGTAACTTAATAATTGAAATAATAAGGCTGGAGTGAACACTGACGAGGTTCAGAGCTCCCACCTCATTCTTGCCTTTATTGGCTGGCTTGAGTGGAGATTCGCAAGAGCAAACGTGCTCGGGGAAAGGATGTATTCCAGTAAGTGCTCGTAGGGATCTTGACCATCTTCCGGGCTCTGGGATTGTTCTGAAAGCCGTGGAATACCTCTCCACTTCTCAAGCACCTCAGGAAGTGTTGCCCCCTTGTCGCTACGTCACTATGTGCTAGCGACGTTTCCCGGAGCCCATTATTGAGTGTGCAAGTCACCCCCTGCCATTTTATCCGTATATACAAAACATTGATCAGGCAGGGCCCATAGTCCTTCCATAGTTGCGGTTACCAATCCACTATAGCCATCCAAACCCATAGCCTACTTTGCTTTGTTTCCATATTCTGTAATAGTTCTGCTGCAACCGGGGATTGTCCTTGGGTGCACTTGCATAGTGCATACAGGGATAATCGTCGGTTGGTGCCCCCTCATCATTTAAAATTTTCTAAGGGGCCTCTGCGAGTTGGCTTCGGCCCCTCGTACGCCTTCCAAAGGTCCAGAACCCTAGGGTACTATGAAATATCGATGAAAAATGAAATAATAATAATATAAAAAATGTGTTTATAGAAATAAACACATTTTTTTTTTCTATTTTTTTATGAGAACTCCACAAGCCAAATATACAAACAATATTTACACACAAGAAACAGTTAACGATTTTTGGTTGTGTGTCGCTGAAATAGAGCACAGTTGTTCATTTGCTCGAACTAGGTTGAACCTGTGCTTCAGGCTAGTAAGTGCAGATGTGATGGTGCCTATGGAGAAGAGCCGGCAAGAAACTCCATGGTTACTCTTTTAAAATAATTAACTTTTAGTATAGTTCCCTCCAAACTATCTAGGAGCTTTATTTAAACTTTGAAGTAAAGCGACAAACATTGATACAAGAGTTTTGATTATATGAACCAATCGTATGTAGAGCAGGCACTTTTATTTATCTGGATACTAGTTTTAGCCAATGGCTTCGCTCGTGTATAATACATATAAACCTCCTTCTTGAATCACTCATTCTATTGATGAAAATTGCATTAAAATCCGTTGCGTAGTGTAAAAGATATAAACGTACAGACGCAGGGAGCGACTTTGTTCTAAACTATGTAAAGAACAAGTATCCATGAATTTTTTCACTTAATTAACCAGCACCTATAAAATGTAAAAACCTGCACCTGTAAAGAAAACATTATTTATATAGCAACTATCTACTGATTAACAAAAAACAAGCTATATCCTGAAAGATATCCTTAAACGACGATGACATCCTCAGATACAGGTCCAAATACACTTTTTGCTACCGTATTTACTTTACAATCAGCGTCCACAAAACGCCGACGGAATGCCCAAAAAAAAATACATGTTTTATACATCGTGTTTTCGTGAGTCTAAACACATGTGACATACATACACAAGTGCAGTTTATACATAATATATGCGCATCTTGGCAATGTAAAGTTGTTTGATTAAAAACGCCATATAAGGACTCAAAAATTGGCAAAAAATTTATACTAAACGAAAATGAGTTATGGCAGCGGTGGCTAGATAGTTAGTACCAATAAATATATTTTATTAATACTTTCATGCAGAATAGAAGACACATAAATAGCTGATTTAAACGCCCCACCTTGATCTTTACATATACATAGTATACTACAAAGTTGCTTGCCGCGTCTATACGATAACATCTTTAAAACTACGCAAGTCGCAACGGGTTTTAATGGGAATTTCATCAAAAGACAGGGCGATTTAAGAGAAAGGTTTATATGTATAATACGCGGGTATAGCTGCGGGCAAAACCTTATTTACTTATACATTTATCAAATCGAATCTAAGTGTGCAGTAACTGGCTGGTTTACCATTAGAATATTGGTGGAGAGAGCTACTTAGAGCTACAAATAAATAAAAATGAACTTTTGAGCAACATTACACTCCCTTATCGCCTATCTCAACGGACAAGTAAAATTTATAACACTTTTTATGCAAGTGCATACAAAGTGTTATTAATTGTTCTTGAATAGTTTACGTAGGACCACCAAAAGAAGAAGCTTAGTAATCAAGAGATATTTTTTAATGAAATTGAATTTGAGAAATAAACCTTTTTGTTTTCTATTAATTTGAATAAATTTATTCGAAAACATCCATCGGTTTTTTACTGAACTTCAACTATATCCAATGCCCCTGGTTACTTATCTCTTTAGGTGGTCCAACGTAAACTATTCAAGAACAAAACTTTCAGTTCACTTTCACCAGTTCCCGGGAAGTTCAAAAACCAGCTTTAACAAAGAGTTGTGGCTATAAAGAACTGATTTTAGTAATAAGAAACAATCTGTTTATAAAAATATAATATGTCCTGTATCGGAACAAGCAAGGATACTATACAAACTGGCATTTTTTGTTTGAAAATTAGTGTTTACTGTGTTAGGTTAAGTTGATTGTTAGTAGCTGGCTAATTTTACAGGGCGACGTTATCGATCAGCGATAAAGCCCTTTAAATAAAGATTTAAAAAAATATAATATATATATAATAAAATATCATAGCGATGGTTTGTACGAAACCCTTTTATTAAACTTAACAACATAAGCTACCCAATTTATCGTAAAATTAAACAAATGTACCTAAAGGTTTCCTAGGAAAAACTTAAATCGGTTAACAAAACCCGATCATATTCACTCCACTGAATTTCCTTATGACATAGTATTCCAACGATTTTTATAACGGAACGTATAAAATGAGCTCATAGAGTAATATTATAGTATTAAATTGAAATTGTTTATTAGTAGAACCATATAATTAAACAGCATATAAATCTGGAGCCATCTCTTAATGAGTCAAACTGAAATGCCAGCGTTTAGCAAGGCTTGTCCACGCTTATGGTTTGCATAAATGTCAACGGATAGTGCTCACTGTATTTGTAAACATTCTTATAAGTACGTACCTCCAATTCATCATGAAGAAAAGATCATCCAGCTGATTTAACAATCTCCATATTACAAAAAATCTGCGTTAACGGAGTTTTGTCCGTGGTTGATACGTGGGTGGGTGACCATCTTTATATACCATGACCCCTCCGTGCCTCAAAATTCATATTAAACCGTTGGTTTCGGCTGTTATTTATGGATCTTTCACAGTGGTTACGGGTCGTCAAAAACCCGAAAGTCTGATAACCAATCTTACCCAGGGGTATCGTATTACCCAGTTACTGGGGTGTGGTAATCAGATAGGCAGTCGCTCCATATAAAAAACTGGTATTTTGCTGCATTCGGTTAGACTAGAAGCCGACCCCTGATAGGCTCTAGGAAAAAAACATGAAAATCGTTGTACATAATGTATAAACTTACTAGACTCTAAACATAAGGGCATCAATATTCCTCTTTGCGTATCGGCAAAAAGCTCAAACATCGTTGGGCCAAAAATCAGCTCCGCGAATTCCGCTCACTGACGCAGTCATCACATCATCATCATGTCGGCCGAAAGACGTCCACTGCTGGACATAGGCCTTCCCAAATTTGGGAGGTTTGTCATCATCGCCACGCTTGACTGGTGATAGATGCGTAGAATGGAACGTGCGTCATTGTCTGATAATGCTTTTGAATCAAAGCATCAATAATTTGAATACTCACTATTAAAAAAGTATAGATGAGAAGAATTTTCATCATCATCTATCCCCCAATTTGGGTGGGTTTGCCATAATCGCTATGCTTGACAGGAGGGATGGCTATCGCAGTATGGTAGTGAAATGCATAGAGAACGCTGCTGCCCATTCTTTAGTACATCCCTTAGTCGCCTCTTACGACACCCAAGGGAAAAATGCGATGGAACAGTTTTAGTCACGACAATTTCAAGCACAGTTGTATGTAGACTATTTATAAGTACCTATATAAGTCCTCCTACTATTTACTTTTATAGCGATCTGGCCTAATCATTAATGGGCATTTAATCACGTTTGTCTCATTTAACCGTAAAGATTATCTGTTATTCAAATACTAATTTTATACACTTCGTGATAAATTCCAGACTTAATCGCAACACTAAAAGCTCACACCTTTACGAACAGTGGCTAGACAGTACTTCACGGTCATAATGTATTTATCTGCTTCAATGACTTTGGTCAATGGAGGTGATAAATAAATAACATGAATCAAAGTGGCACTGATCTTAGACTGAATGCTGGTTTTAAACTGAGGCAAAGAAAAAATAATTGTAGCGTCATTCAACAGCTTAGAAAACCTTATTTAAATATACACACCTATGTTGGCATCAAATTAACATTAAGATTCCATACTTTTGTGCATTAAAATAATTTCATTTCTTAATCACTCTATATTTCTCTTAAAATTATTGGTTTTCTATAATAGCGTGTTTTTACGCTTTTAATATTTTTTAGTTCGGCTAGGTACAAAAACGTGTGTTTTCGTTTTTTTTATTGCTATTTTGGTGATCCTGGCCAGAATAGCACCGTTTTTAAAATTACTGTATTGTCATCGGTCCTTGGTAAGTGTGCAGAATGTCAAATTAATCCGACGAAGGGGGAAAAAACACGTTCATAGATTTCTTAACATACATTTATTTATTTATTTATTCACACCAAACATACAACATCCTTATAGGCTAGACCCAATGCGACATTGTAGTACACTTAAAAATTAAACAGTTTCACTATTTATCAAGTACCATAGCAAATCTTATAGGCAGCCATTCTATTAAATTCTTCCAAAGTGCAACAGAATATGTCGACGTCATCAGCAATGAGGTTGAGAGTGCGGTGTGCGCTCGTCAGCGGTGCCTCACGCAGCAAGTTAGTTCGCGCGCGCGGTACCGCCAGCAACCGCGGCCGACGACGACGACCCACATACCCATCTGGCACGACTAGTTCCACTCTTCTCAATATATCCGCATTGTGTATCTTCCCCCTAATTATCTTAAAAATATAAGTAACGAGTGCGAGTTGCCTCCTGACCCTCAGTTCATTATATCCGACCATACCTAAGATAAATAGTGTTGGATACATTAATGGATAAAATGGATATACCCCGTATTCCCTCATATATTTATATCTAATAAATTTATTTTGTACGCGCTCTAACATGAGACTATACTTAGTTTCATGTGGAGCCCAGATAACTGCATTACATTCTAATTGGCTCCTTACTAAATTATACAATGCCTTGCTAAATTATACAATGCCCGCATTATACAATGCCGTTATAGCTTTCATATTTGTGAAGCCTTTAACCATTCTCAGGACAAATCCTAGGTTTCTATATGCTTTTTTGCATACTTTAACTATGTGATCACGAAACGTTAGCCCAGTGGTAAAATGGACACCCAAATCCCTCACCTCAGTGACCCTAGCCATCGATATTCCATCTACCGCATAACTATGTGTAATGGGCGTGCGTGCTCGCGAGAAACTAATGGTCACACACTTAGATGTGTTGAACTGCAGGAGATTACTCTTGCTCCAGGCTATTACTCTGTCTATATCTGTTTGCAGTTTTTCACAGTCAAGTTTACATGCTTACATACATACCAAGATAATACATAAACAAAAATAAAATATTGTCAGGAGGAATAACCATCTGTAGAGACGAAACCTCCCACTGGTTGTCATCCTAATGTATCATCATTTCAGCCGTAAGACGTCCACTGCTGGACTTAGGCCTCCCCCAATTTGGGGGGCTTTGCCATAATCGCCACGCTTGGCAGGCGGGTTGGCGATCGCAGTATGGGGGTAAAATGCATAGAGAACGCTGCTGCCCATTCTCTAGTTAAGTCCCTTAGTCGCCTTCTACGACACCCACGGGTAGAAATGGGGTGGTGTTATTCTTTACGTCCGGCACCACACGGTACAAACGGTATCCTAATGTATAGAAGGAGCAAACTTCAAAGAAAAACCGAAACATTTCAGAAACTATTTAAATTTTCTCAAATAATTTGTGCTTCCAATGCATTAATTACGGATAACTGATCAATAAATCACCAGAGCAATGTCTTACTTCATCTCAAATAGAACCGATAACTAACGTCCCAAGTTATCGGATCTTGCTCAAATGGGAAGGAACGGACCCATTTTAATGTCAATGACCTGAATAAAAGGTACTAACACCGACGGAAAGGAAATATTAGCCCAACGCTAGTGCTAAATCTAATTGCCAAGTCAGATGTGACAAGCTAAAGAGCATTTCAAACCGGAGCAGACAAGTATCCTGTTCAGTTAATGACCTCGGATGACCGGTAAAAAAATCAGGATCACATCACAGGAAAAACATACGATAAGAAAAACTTGTCTTATCCTCAGGGGCTTATTTCTAGTTGTCAAAAGTATCCTTAAAAAAACTCTTAGTTTATTGACCAATCCATAAACAAAACTTCTCTGTTTATTATTGGAAATGGAACGCAAAACAACACGGCGTAGTTGCTAAATATGGAGAACAGGCTTATTGCTAAGCCAGTTAAGATATGTCCACAGGGAGTGGAGATTCGACCGAAATATACACACTTCCGGGTATTACAAATATACAGTTTCTTGTACCGAATTATAAGTGAACAAACTATTTGATTATAATAAATAATATTTGGAACACGGAGAAATAAAAGAATGTACGTTTGTTCTCATTGAAACTTTTTAACAAAGCCATACGTATTGTTCGACCGTTTGTAAGACCCGTTCTCGGCTTCGTCAGGGATATTTCGGTGTTCATTGGCCTACTTCTTTTTCTGTTTAAGTCATGGCATTTGTTTGAATTACTTGGGCTATATGAATAGCATCATCATCGATATTCCCAGGACGTATTTATCGCGGCAAAATTTGATCGTGCACTGGAATTTCAACTCTCGGTGTTGAACCGAACATTGAGAATCTGTCAAAGAGCATTTCAGAGCGTAGAGAAAACGCTGTTCGATTTTCGACTCTGGACGCTAAGCACTGCGTTCAAGATCCAGTGTCCGAAAAAATCCCGCTGCGATTTTATTACGTGCATGTTACGGGCATAGACTTAGTTGCTCAAGAGTGTGACTGGCCTGTTAGTCTAGTGGTTAGTGACCCTAACTGCTAAGACTGAGGTTGTGGGTTCGATTCCCATGCAGGACAAAACTTTGTGTGATGAGCACAATCATTTGTTCTGTGCCTGGGTGTTATTTATCTAAAATATGTATGCATTTAGAAATATATAAGTATGTTTATCAGTTGTCTGGTTACCATAGTACAGGCTCTTCCTTGTTTGGGATCAGATAACGGTGTGTTGGTTGTCCTAAGATATTTATTATTATTATTTTGTTACTGTAGATGATCGGACACTTGGAACACTCCAGCTAGTGCGTCGAAGTTCGGTCAGGACTTAAGAAGCATCGCTCTCGCACTGGGTGTCGGACGTATCTACCCAACTATAAACGATCTCTCAACAATCCGACAATTAGGCATAACTGAATTGTTATTTTTATTCAATCAGGCGAGTATTGATTGCTCCAAGGTGAGCCTTAGTTACTTTTGTTCGTACGCTATCTAATAACGTCATTTACTTTGGCACTGTAAAGTTAAAGCTATCCTTCCTTATGGTAGACACGGCTGCATATCAAGCTACTCATTTCCAATTTTAATAGACCTCCTATTGTATAGGCTTTCCGTACAATGAGAAGTCGGCTTATATTGGAAATTAAAGCTTGATTTGTCTGACCATATTAAACTTATGTAAGAAATTGTCACTTCTAGAATTGGGGCATGAGGACCTTCAAGTCCCCTGCAAACGTAGATCAAACAATGGTGTTATAGGATGTAATGAGTTGCTCTACCGTCTTTTATTTTATTTTTTTCTTATGGTCCATTGCACAAGGTCGATGAATCTTCGTCCGTAAACTAATCACAACTTTAATAGTATACCGTTTCGGTATAATTTTAACTACAGACCCGTGTTGAAAATTATATCGTGTAAATAAATACCGAAAATAGCCAATGTTCTATATGTAGATACACAAAATGTATGTAGGTCCGGCTGGCTCAGACAGATTGTTCGTTTCAATTTAAATGATGCGCATGTCATCACAATTATCTCCACGTGGTAACACATTAATTAATTTCAACGAATGATTTAACATTAATTAGTTAGTGAGAGATATTTTAAGGCTCACGTGTTTATGTATACTCCTGTGTATTTATTATTTTTATCTCCATAAGCATATTTCCGCAAATTTTCAACTAACGTAATAAAAAATAACTAACGTAATTTTATTTCAGAATAATTAATTAGAATACTTTAATATCCTTTATCGCACGTATCGAGTAGGTAGGTACCTATATATCCGTTTACGCTCCATTTTATAGTTAATGTCTGTTCCACTAGTTACAGTGCACCCCGATACGAAAAGACGAAAAATGTGTTTATTGAAAACCTCATGTATAATATTTGTATCTTCTTATCATCGAGCAATTCTTTAAAATTACATATTTCTAAAAATGGGATGTAATTTGGAATATTGATAAAATTACAAGTGCATGTATGTTAGTTATTTTTATTCGAGGATTTCGGGATTCGCTTTCTGTCTTCTATATCATCAATTAAAAGCAGTTGAAGTCGCCAATAAATGGTTTTTTTATAATAAACTACTTATGAATTATCAAAAAGAGAGAAAGAAAAGTGCTGAAAATAAGTATCACTTCATACATACATACAATCACGCCTTTTTCCCATGGGGGTAGGCAGAAACCACGGAAGGCCACCTGCTACGATTTCTACACACTCCTTTTGCCTCGTTTAGGTTCATACAATTGGTCATACACACACGCTGATTGCGAGTACTACGCACCTGAACTTTCTGAAGAACATCACCAATAAGGTCTCTATATCGCACCCCTAGATCTAAAGGGAACTAACTCAAAATTCTTAATTTTTCAGTTATGCACACCTTCGAGTCTGTCATTTCAAAACCTATCGACAAATAAACCAGATTAAAAACTATTTTCAATATTCGACTCCAAATATTGGAAATAGTTTTGAATCTGGTTTCTTGGTCGATAGGTATTGAAATGACAGACTCGGAGGTGTGCATAACTGAAAAATTATTTTTTTTGAGTTAGTTTCCTTTAGATCTAGGGGTGCGATATGTCCTCCTAGGGCGTCCCCTCCCGGTGTTTCCATTCACATCTGCCTTGTAAGTATCACTTTGTGAAACAATATTGAAGTATTTAAGCTTTCCTAAGTTATATATTTTTATAAATAAAAACAGTACACGTATGTTGGCCGTATGTACTGTTGTGGCAAGAACACGGAACTATAATGTATTAGTAATCGAGTAATTCTTCGTGTTCTTGGACACCAGTCCGCTTGACTGGGCGCGAACCTTTCATTGTCCGCCGAGCGAGGCGCGAGCGCACCGACCGAGCTTCTCGATACTGCTGACACAATTTGATCCCAATGCCAATGATCTTACGAATGATTTTAAATTACCCAATCTCTCATAGTTACTTCTTTTTTCAATAAAACTAAGACGCAGCTTTTGTAATAATAGTACTTATAACTTAGTAAATCTTTTAGGTCAAGCAAAAGCTACAATTGGCTAAGTATTATAAGATTAGTAAGCACTCAATTAGAGTCAAGGCACTTTCCTAATATTGCAGTCCAAAAAGAGTCATACGAAGGCTGAAATACTTTCATAAATTGTTATTTTAATTAATTAAAATAATGTAGAAGATCCGTCTGTAAGGTTTTTGCGTTTACATGTAGAGCGCCATACATTTCGCTGACATCGTCGCGCACTACATACTCCGACCACGAAATTCTTTGACTATGTAATGTTTGACCGCCACACACGCGGCGAGGTCATATTATTGACAACTGAGATTGTTCTATCTATGCAACCAACAAATGTACTTACGCCTGAAATTGCCTTACCTTTTAATTTTATATCCGGCCAGTATAAATATAGCTGAGTGCGAGTCCAATTTATCAGTCGACCGTCTACGGTTTTGAAGTGATCTTCTAGTTCGTCAGAAAAAACACAGACCACGTTCACTATGAAATCGATGGTGGTGTTATTCGCTGTAGTGGCCGCGGCGTGCGGCTCGCTGGTGCCGCTGGCGCAGCCGCCGCACCACCCGGCGCTCGTGCTGGACCCGCACGGCCGCCCGCTCGACACCGCCGAGGTGATCAACGCCCGCGCCCTGCACCTGCAGGCTAAGGCCCTGGAAGGACACTACGCTCCCCTCGCGCACGCCGCCGTCGTGCCCTACGCCCACTCCGTGGTGGCCCCCGCCGTGCTGGCCGCTCCCTCCGCCGTGTCCCACCAGTCCCGAGTGGACGTGCACAGCAGCCCCGCCATCGTGAGCCACTCCGCCGTCGCCCCCGTGTTGGCGCACTCTGCCTACGCCTCTCCCCTGCTGGCCCACTCTGGTCTCGGCTACGCCGGTCACGGACACTACCTGAAGAAGCGCTCCCTGGGACACCTCGCGTACGCCTCTCCTATCGTCGCCCACGTGGCGCCCTCCGCCGTATCGCACCAGTCCCGCGTGGACGTCGTCTCTAGCCCCGCGGTGGTGTCTCACGCCGTCGCTCCCGTCGTGTCTCACGCCTACGCCGCTCCCGTGCTCGCCGTGGCTCCCTCCGCTGTGTCCCACCAGTCCCGCGTCGATGTGCGCACCAGCCCAGCTGTTGTCTCGCACGCCGTCTCTCCCCTCGTCCACGCCGCTCCTGTCTACGCCGCCTCCGCATACGCCGTCCCCGCTTACGTTGCTCATGGATACGGCGCCTCCGCATACGGCGCTCATGGATACGCCGCGTACGGTGGTCATGCTGGACTCCTCCACTCTGCCCCCCTTGCCCACGGCCACGCCTGGTGAACAGCGATACTGACGAACACCTAAGACTATGAACCTAAGATGATGTAAAAATTATAAAAAAAAGTTATTTATAAAATAAATAATAAACCTAATTCACTACTTTTATTGATACTATTATAACCCCATGCTTTTAAAGTAAAATATGTATTTATAGCAAATTTATACTTAGAAAGGCAAGAGTACCTTATATAGGTATTACAATAAATCTAGGCTCTGTGCACAATGGATAGACTACTGACTGGATGACTGTTCTCCATCTATGACGACCCCGTAATGCTCTTGAGACAAATTAATCGGATTATAATTTTCATTTTCATACGCATCTTTAAGTACCTATTAATATTAGTAAGTTACTGGTTCAGGTTAATGTTTGTATATCCTCAGTAAATTTGTAGCGATTTTTTTTTCCTTAAGGCACTAGGACTTTGTCAATTCACTAATGCTTTTCCAAAAATGGAGAGAAGAAAACTTAGTCAACTCACAACCGGCTGATATTAGTGTTATTATTACCTCGAGACTATTATCATATCCTGCAAGGTCTGGAAGTTAGGACATTTACGAAGGAACTCTACTTAAGATTATTATCTGGGTGCTTGATATATGGATATCAATTTAAAGCAATTTATTTCTCACTGCAATATAGGAATAAAATAATAGGGTATGTTTGTCAGAGCGTAACATAATAACGTTTGTAAGCAAATAAAAAGTTTGCCATTATAAGCCTTTTGAAACTATCCCTCATTAGGGAACTTAGAGGATTTTAAAGTTTCTATGGAAGAATCTTATACTAATATTAAAAAGCCGAAGAGTTTGTTTGTTTGGTTGGTTCGTTGGAACGCGATAATGTTAGGAACTACTGGTTCGAATTGAAAAGATCTTTTAGTATTGGGTAGCCTATTTATCGAAGAAGGCTATATAACGTCACGCTAGAACATTTAGGAGCCGAGCAAAAAGAAAAACGTCACGAATATGAAAACCTCGCACGGGCAGGCGATTTGATGCGACGGGATGGGTCGGGGGAGCAAGAAATCTGACGCAGACGAAGTCACGAGCAGAAGCTAGTTAATAATAAAATATATATTTCACGATTTTTTGTAAATCACCCCCACCCTTTAAATTAGAGAATGGAATCAAGAGCGCTCAAAAGGCCTAATGTGTACACGCTTAGATTGATGATTTGCTTCATCATCACAAAGCCCGGCGCGAGCTTGCCATCCGAACTTTTATCACATAAATAAACATTCTTTTATCACATAAACATCTTTTATCATATAAACATCCGGATTTTTACCGATTAAGAGACGATTCCAAAAATATAACAAATCTGTACACAAATAAATAAAATTGGAGTGTCTGTTTTTAATATTAAGATAACTACTTTTTACTAAGTGCATATGGATGTATACACGGTACATATACCAAAACAACATTTTTTACAGTTTTTGTCTGTCTGTCTGTTTGTTCCGGCTAATCTCTGAAATGGCTGGATCGATTTTGACGGAACTTTCACTGGCAGATAGCTGATGTAACAAGGAGTAACTTAGGCTGCTTTTATTTTAGAAAAAATAAATAATATTTTTTTTAAACTAAAAACACGCTGAATTTTGAGACGTATGTCAGCGTAGTTTGTGACGTATGTCAGCGTAGTTTTTAAAGACAGTTTTTATGAAAAACTTTTTGTTAACTACCACGCGGACGAAGTCGCGGGTATACCTATAATATAACCTGAATTAATACATTCTTACCGCAGTAGTACGTCCTCCTGCGTTAATTTCCGACATCCACGCGGGCGAAGCCGAGGGCAAAAGCTAGTTAATTAATAAAAAAAATATAACATAACTGCTAAAGGGAAAACACAATAAATCCGACTGCTAAATTAAGCTCCCTGAATTCACAGACAATTTGATATTAAACGAAATAACTGCCACGAACTGCATCGGACAGATCGAAGATTGAGCTAGATTTAACTTCATTCATTGCAGTCACATTTTTTATCATTTTCTAAAGAAATCTTTGTATAATTACATAATTCTTCTGTATCTACGTATATATGTCACTGAACTACTCTTAAACCATTGGACCAAGTGTTTGTTTGTGTTGATCCATGGATGGTTTAGATTGACAATTGAACTCGGTAAGTGGTGATGTTCGGGCAGGACAACATCTGTCAGGTCCGCTAACAAAAAACAATTTAAAACAAGTTGTGAAGCATCAAAGGAGCAGTAACATACAACGCTTCGGATGGGCTAGCGAGAAGAACGGAGATAGTCAGTTGGAGGAAGTAATAACGATACTAATTACTAATGTGCAGCCCGATTGACTAATAAAATTGCCTTACTTCAACAGTTTAGACCACGACTAGAACCAAAATGAAGGTCGAAAGTCTGTGTGTTATTCATTTATCTGTCTGCATTATTTACGGCCGAATGTGGGCAGCAGAGTCAATTGTGTGGGGAGCCCAATCCACTTACCACATGAGCTGCATTGCTCCTGAGACCTGAGTTTGAGGTATTTCTCATGAATAATTTACAACTTATTGTCAAATTATCATGACAATCACTAGTAAGTTAAGTAAAATGACTCACATTTTGCTATCCAGTCACAGTAATACTCTAGGTTGATCTACACATGGCAGATAATCTTAAAATAGAACTTCATATCAAATACACAGCACATACATATTTATTTAATAAGTCCACCCTTTTTTTTTTGATGGAAAATCATCAAATGACTTCTCCCGCACTGGGCGGAGCGGGAGGGCATGTCAAACTTTTACTGACTAAAACCCACCCGTGTTCCTTCAGTTGCCCATGTGCCAGGGTCACGGTATCTCTTTCGAACAATCTCGCGACCCTGGCAGGCATCGGTCCTAGCAGACCCCTTCAGTTTTGCTGAAATATCTTTGAGGCGCGCGTGGAACACTACGCGCCGTCGACCCGAGCTTGGTTCTTACTGGGCGGCGAGCTACCCATTGCTCGCCACCCGCAGGCTCGCGCCTACGGTGGCCGGGAGTCCACCCTTACGGACTTGCTAAGCCGGAAATGATCTTCGGGCATGGCAAATAGTATTCATCATGTTTATAAAAAGTTATGAAACGATGCTACTACCATGAATCCTCTGTGTCTAACTCTCTACTCTTAGGAGACACGAGAACACGTTTACTTGATCAGAATACGACTCTAACTCTAACCTACGGAAAACTTTAGGGAACTAGAAGTAGGTAAATGAGTTTTATTCCTTCGCCTCTGACATTCCGCCCGGTTATCGAGATCCGCTTACTCCGACATAATTCACCAGCATACCTTAACACTCACACTTAGCTTACCTATTTCACAAAATCAAACACAAGCTCACACTTTGTGTAGGGGCAAGGCATATCTACACTTCCGACGTATTTTAGTTTGACCGCCACACACTCACCGAGGTCAATGCAAAGCTAGAAACAATGTAGCAACGAATGTATTACGTACGCCTGAAATTGCCTTACCTTTAATTTATATCCGGTCACTATAAATACACGAGCGTGCGAGTCAAAATTATCAGTCGACCGTCTACGGTTTTGAAGTGATCTTCTAGTTCGTCAGAAAAAACACAGACCACGTTCACTATGAAATCGATGGTGGTGTTATTCGCTGTAGTGGCCGCGGCGTGCGGCTCGCTGGTGCCGCTGGCGCAGCCGCCGCACCACCCGGCGCTCGTGCTGGACCCGCACGGCCGCCCGCTCGACACCGCCGAGGTGATCAACGCCCGCGCCCTGCACCTGCAGGCTAAGGCCCTGGAAGGACACTACGCTCCCCTCGCGCACGCCGCCGTCGTGCCCTACGCCCACTCTGTGGTGGCCCCCGCTGTGCTGGCCGCGCCCTCCGCCGTGTCCCACCAGTCCCGAGTGGACGTGCACAGCAGCCCCGCCATCGTGAGCCACTCTATCGTCGCCCCCGTGGTGGCGCACTCCGCCTACGCCTCTCCCCTGCTGGCCCACTCTGCTCTCGGCTACGCCGGTCACGGACACTACCTGAAGAAGCGCTCCCTGGGACACCTCGCATACGCCGCTCCCGTCGTCGCCCACGTGGCGCCCTCCGCCGTGTCGCACCAGTCCCGCGTGGACGTCGTCTCTAGCCCCGCGGTGGTGTCTCACGCCGTCGCTCCCGTCGTGTCTCACGCCTACGCCGCCCCAGTGCTCGCCGTGGCTCCCTCCGCCGTCTCCCATCAGTCCCGCGTCGATGTGCGCACCAGCCCCGCTGTCGTCTCGCACGCTGTCTCTCCCCTCGTCCACGCCGCTCCCGTCTACGCCGCCTCCGCATACGCTGCCCCCGCATACGGTGCTCATGGATACGGTGCCACCGCATACGGCGCTCATGGATACACCGCGTACGGTGCTCATGCTGGACTCCTCCACTCTGCCCCCCTTGCTCACGGCCACGCCTGGTGAACAGCGATACTGACGAACACCTAAGACTATGAACCTAAGATGATGTAACAATAATAAAAAAGTATTTATGAAATAAATAATACAAAAAAAAAATTGATCGAATATTTTCATTTACGAATTCGTTCTTTAAGATGAGTTTATCCCAAATAAACTAATTTTGTTTATAGCAAAGGAAAAGTTGAATTCACCAAAAATACACACATAATGCAGAAAAAGGTTTAACCATTGCGACAAAACTTTTTCTTTTTGTTTTCAGTTATTATTGTTGTCACACTCCTGCTAAACGGACTACTAAAGTTTTTGCCGAATTATGCATGTGGTTTTGTGATTACTTAGTTCAGTTTTTCGTAATGGTTGTAGCTCTGCAATTCCGTATCAGCATACGACAAACTTATTTCCGTTAATATACTAATCAGTAAATTAAATCAGATGTGTAACGGTCTGACTACACGGGGTTCTAAGCTTTGTGACACATTTCAATCAGAGTTTAAATTACACGAAACCTTTTTTAGTATAAGCAATTGTATCTATTAATTATTCCAAGAAGTATTTAGTTATTTGAAAAATCATTGTTATAACCATACACCACAACAAATCATCTCTATTCGAACACGGTTACAGTTAATTGATTAATTACTTTAGAAACAAGTGAAGGTCTTACTTAAATCGGCCAAGTTGAACATGTCATGACACAAATGTCTCATTTCTGACAGAAAATTATCATTCATCGTCGTCTTTACAAAAGCATGATTCAGTAGTTACCAAAATAGATTTGCATTTAGAGCAGTGCCTTCTAACAATGAGCTTAGATAGTTTAGTAATAATGGTTTGCGGAATGCGTTTAATATATCTACTCAATGATATATATTTGCCAATTGTTAACCTTGTAGGATAGGCAATTAAAGTTTTGCAATGTCCTTGCGACCGTCGCTTTGACTACATGAGGTAGCTACAGAGTTTAACACTATCATTAAATCATTTTATATTTTCAATCTTGCGCTACCGGACCTCTTTTAATTATTAACTCTGTGTCTGTATGTGTGTTTGGTTCACCAAGATGCAGGCTGTGTCTGGTTCGGGACCCACTGTTAAATATAAATTACCAGGTACGTTCAATGTGTTCTCAGTATCATGTTAATGTAATACTAAAGTGATTTTTGGACGCCGAAGAACTGAATAATTGCATATTTTTCAGTCAAGGAATTATTTTTTATAGGGGATTGTAAAGTAAATTACAAGATGTAATCAATATATTGCGGGGTTTTTCATACCGATACCGATAATACATTGAACGCCCCTCGTAAGTCTTCCGTTGGTTAGTGTCTCGTGCCATGTTATTTGTAAGCTATGTGTAAGTTTAATAAAAATGAATTAAATGATTTTTTTCAAAAAAATACGGTATGTATTTGGTATTCTTGTGAGGTGAAACTTTTTTTTGGAATATCATCTCGCAAGTCATCCTAGGAGGGTGTCGGCTGCTTATGTGGGCTTGTCTATGGGTGCTTCAATAAAATAATGCCTCCAACCAGAGCTAAAAAAAAACTTAAAATTAAACGACTGCACGCTAAGGGCAATCCTTGTGGGGTACGAACGTCAGCGTAAGAACGTCTGCCAGGGTCGCGAGATTTGTTCGAAAGAGATACCGTGGCCCTGGCATATAGGCAACTGAAGGAACACGGGTGGGTTTTAGTCAGTAACAGTGTGACCCGCCCTCCCGCTTCGCCTAGAGCGGGAGACGTCATTTGATGATTTCCCACCCAAAAAAAAAAAGCGTACGAAGGTCGTTGCTGCCAGCAAGTGACGTTCTGGAATTTTAAGGCGAACATAAAGAGAGAACAGTTCCTATAATAACGGTTGCCTACAAGAGTGGTATTGTTGTATTATGACGGTCGCCGGTCGTCATGAAAATCTGTCATTATCACCAGAGTTGATACAACTGTGTGTCAAAACAGGTGTCAAAAAACGCTCCGTCGGTTGGGTATCCGTTTTTGTGTGAACGTTTACTGCTTTCTCAAAGAACCAAAGCTTTAGTAGAAAAATCTGCATCCTAATAGTATGATCAAAAGAGTGTTATTTTATGTTCCTCGCCCTGCCTAACTTTCATAATATCTGAACACTTTACGGATCTATACCTAATGAGAAAACGTATAGTCAAACTTGAGAATAACATAGTCTTAGAACTATCTTTGGCCTAGTCACAGCCTTTGCCAAAGTCTTATAATCAGCAGTGCACCCGGTTCACTTTAGTTATTTCCCGAAGAGGCAGGCCATTAGGAACCGCTCTACATTAATGACGTAGTGGAGCACGTGAAACAAATGAAGCAAGCCACACCGTCATACCTTGTATAATGTTTTAACCACGACGCCGAGTTTGGGGCAGTTGTGACGTTCCCATATATGTACGTCACCTTTAGCGACTCTTTCGTTCTCGAAAGTTCCTCATATGCCGTTGCACGAATTGACCGTCGAAAAGCTAAATCACTTGATTTAGCTTGATTGTATGGATCTAATACTGGAAAAGGCAATTTGGCTTTTGAATTTTTTGCTGTATGAAATCATCAACACTTTTGTAATCGAAATCGATATTTTGGGATGCAGCTGCTATAAAATGCGAACATGACATAAAATAAATTGAAGGAAATGAAAATCAAGAAATATAAATTATTATTTTATTATTTGTCTATTCATTTTAATAAATAAGTATTAAAACGAAAACTACAGTCATTTTCGTCGAATCTCAGTTTTGCTTCACCAGAGTGCGGCCCTCAGGTGGTGGGGGGCGCTCCAGACGGCAGAGTGAGCGATGGGGGCGAAGTGGGACACAGCAGGCGCAGCGTATACGGCAGCGGGGGCGGCATACACTGCAGGAGCGGCGTGAGCGTAGGTAGCCACTACCGCGGGCTTGGAGATCACATCAACACGAGACTGATGGGACACCGCAGAAGGAACGGCATGTACGACGGGAACTGCGTAGTGAGCTAGAGATCGCTTTTTCAAGAGATGAGCATGAGAAAGAGCGAGTCCAGCGTGAGCACCGTATGCAGAGTATCCGTGAGCGCCGTACGCGGCGTATTCGTATGCAGGAGCAGCGTATGCGGAGGCGGCGTAGACGGGAGCGGCGTGGACGAGGGGAGAGACAGCGTGCGAGACGACAGCGGGGCTGGTGCGCACATCGACGCGGGACTGGTGGGAGACGGCGGAAGGCGCCACGGCGAGCACGGGAGCAGCGTAGGCGTGAGACACAACTGGAGCGACGGCGTGAGACACCACCGCGGGGCTAGAGACGACATCCACGCGGGACTGGTGCGACACGGCGGAGGGCGCCACGTGGGCGACGACGGGAGCGGCGTATGCGAGGTGTCCCAGGGAGCGCTTCTTCAGGTAGTGTCCGTGACCGGCGTAGCCGAGAGCAGAGTGGGCCAGCAGGGGAGAGGCGTAGGCGGAGTGCGCCACCACGGGGGCGACGACGGAGTGGCTCACGATGGCGGGGCTGCTGTGCACGTCCACTCGGGACTGGTGGGACACGGCGGAGGGCGCGGCCAGCACAGCGGGGGCCACCACGGAGTGGGCGTAGGGCACGACGGCGGCGTGCGCGAGAGGAGCGTAGTGTCCTTCCAGGGCCTTAGCCTGCAGGTGCACAGCGCGGGCGTTGATCACCTCGGCGGTGTCGAGCGGGCGGCCGTGCGGGTCCAGCACGAGCGCCGCGTGGTGCGGTGGCTGCGCCAGCGGCACCAGCGATCCGCAAGCCACGGCCGTCATAGCGAAGAACACCACCAGCGTATTCATTTTAACGTGGTCTGTGTTGTGATATTCGACGATACACAAGATCACTTCTAACCGTGTAACGGCTGACTGATACTTTTCTCTCGCTATCGGACTCTTTTATAGTCCGAGCGGTCAAATTATAAGCTGGGTACATACACAGTGCATAATTTCTCAGATCTTAAATTGTATTAGGTAGTGAGTAGCAATGTCAAGTGTCATAATGAAAGTAATCAGCCTTGCACTAAGGCAGCTTTTGGCGTTGTTCTTAATCACACTTCCGACTCGGCAGCCGTGTACATGTGTGATCATGGCTTACAAGTAAAATAAATCGTAGAGCAGCAATATAAATAAAAACTGCGTCAACATGCGTAATGCGGATATACACAGAAAACCATATCAATGATTCGATGAATATTATTCAAGTTATAGAGCAGTATTTCGCCAAAGCTACTGGTGCAACGGTAATGTTACATAATAAATTTATAGTTAAGTTGTATTGTCTTTCACTTAGCGCAGTACCTACCTATCTAATCCTTAGACGTGGATCTATGTCACGCCCTACAACACTAACCTACTTGCGAGCAAATATGCTTATAACCATAATAATTTGTTTTATATTCCCGAAATAAGATAAAGATATAAAAAGAAAACAAATATTGCGTACTTGTAGAAATAAACCACTATAAAAATCTTCGTAGTAAAAATAACATCCTAAATATACGAAAGCCTTTATAAGTTCAGTTTGATTACATTTGGATGAGTTTCATAGCAATCTTTTTTTACATATGAAAGACTTGTAGGTACCGATACGATTTATTAAAAATAGGTCTTCTTGGAGTATTTTTGTGTAGTTATTTACTGATACTAATAGTTACGTAGGTGGACAGAAAATAAAAACACATCTCAAATGTTAAAAATGTTTGAATGGATAATTACATATTCTCACGCAAGTCTTGTTTCAAGTCTACTTGAGATCACGACCGGAATACAATTTGTTTGGGTTATCGTCAAGCCTGAAACTAATTCATACGAGGTTGTACATACACTGCAGTTATTATCACGCTCTTATGTCTATTCTTTCAGCACGGACGGGAAGACTAAGATAAACTTGATGCAACACAAGGTTATAAAACATTTAAATTAAAAAACCCTCGACCAAAACAAAAACTTATTAAACGTGAAAAATATACGTATTGGCCCTTTAAGTTTAATAAGAAGTAGTGGGAAATATTTTGATCAAAGGGTTGTTGTCTCGAAACGGCTGAACCGATTTTAATAAAAACATGTCTAAGACCCACCGCTAAAAATCCTACTTAAAAATTAAATAAAATAAACCGCACCCAAATCGGTTTACCCGTTTAAGAGAGGACCACACACAGACAGATACATCGACAGACATACGCAGTCGGTCAAACCTAACACTCCTCTTTTTGCGTCGGGGGTTAAAAAAGTTCTTAAGATAAGTAAGGCTTCTTGATAGGTGGAAATATGTTTCAGACATTTGGTCGGAATTCCAGCCAAATCACTAATTCATGAACTAGCCTGTCAATGTGATTTGTTAACGGTCGCGAATGATATTTTTATCAACGTAAACCTGACCTGCAAATTGCAAAAAAGAACGTAAGAAAGTTTTAATTTCGCGGGCTACCGTGGCATTTTTCCTCTAGTACAAAAAAAATAAATTGGTGAAGCGAAAAGGTTGACTTCCAAAAGGACAAAGGAAAAATGCAGCAACGGGGAAAAAAATCAATTCCTGTCGTTCACATTTCCTTTATCTGTACGGAGACCTTTGAAAATACCACTTCAACGTACGTGTCCAGAAGATTACATAATATATTAGGTCTGTTTAGGTAGGTCAATAGAGGAGCAAATCTCTTTATTTTAAGTGAATCTCTTTATTTAAATGTATAAAAATCTTAGTAGGTTTCACAACAATAAAACAGAATCTTATGACAAAATATTATAATATTATCCTAAACACACTTTACATTTATCGTTTTACAATTTTGATTCTAATCATTTAATCGCAAAATTTGACTTTATTTTTAACCGACTTCAAAAAAAGGAGAAGGTTATCAATTCGTCTGTATTGTTTTTTTTTTTTTTTTAATGTGTGTTAGCTCATAACTTTTGACTGGGGGAACCGATTTTGATTATTTTTTTTATTTGAAAGCTGGTGCTTTCCGAATGGTCTCATTTTAATTTGGTTCCATTCGGACAATGGGGTCCATGTGAAAACCATATAGGTCTTAAATTTGCGACAAATGAAGGAATAACGCGATTAGATTAGTGCGGGGTATCTACCATCACTAAAAAGTTAAAAATAAAAACTTGAAAAAAAAAAACAACCGACTTCCTTAAAAAAACACTACAAAGTCAAAAATAACTTTAATTTCGGAAGTCGGTGGCAAAAACCTTAAATACAGATCCTAAGACACCGAATTCCGAAATTAAAGTTATTTTTGACTTTGTAGTGTTTTTTTAAGGAAGTCGGTTGTTTTTTTTTTATAAAAAGTTTTTTATACTAGCTTTTGCAAGCGGATTCACGTATAACACATGCAAAACTTCTTCTTAAATCACTCTATTGATGAACATCGCATTAAAATCCGTGGTATATTTTAAAATATCTAAGCGCACAGACGCGGGAAGCCGCTTTAGTTTATACTATGTAGAGATTGTAATGATTGATTTGTTAGTTTTTAGGGTTCCGTTGCCAAATGGCAAAAAACGGAACCCTTATAGATTCGTCATGTCTGTCTGTCTGTTCGAGTATGTCACAGCCACTTTTTTCCGAAACTATAAGAGCTATGCTATTGAAACTTGGTAAATAGATGTATTCTGTGAACCGCATTAAGATTTTCACACAAAAATAGAAAAAAAAAAATTGGGGTTTCCCATACTTAGAACTGAAACTCAATAATTTTGTTTTTTCATCAAACCCATACGTGTGGGGTACTTGTAGATAGGTCTTCAAAAATGATATTGAGGTTTCTAATATCATTTTTTTCTAAACTGAATGGTTTGCGCGAGAGACACTTCCAAAGTGGTAAAATGTGTGTCCTGTAACTTCTAAAATAAGAGAATGATAAAACTAAAAAACATATATGATATACATTACCATGTAAACTTCCACTGAAAATTGGTTTGAACGAGATCTAGTACGTAGTATTTTTTTTAACACGTCATAAATCGTAAACCACAATTTACCTTTCATTCAGTCAACTCAAATATAAAAATTAAAAAAAAAAACATTTAATTTCATAAACATAAACCTTATGCATAAACCGTGAATACCTGAAGGTTTGTACGGAACCCTCGGTGCGCGAGTCCGACTCGCAGTTGGCCGGTTTTTTTTTTATATTATGATTTCTCAGATATTTACGTTGTTGTTTTTATTGTAAATGCGTTTACCTGTAATAATCATAATGTACCAGTACTTTTAATTAATCATTGTTTTCTATATAATCCATGTATATCTTGCTTTTGCCTGTTGGTGTGCTAAATAAATAAACCTGAAACCCTGCTGGGACAGACTGGATGTGGAACGCGGAGAACCGGTTGCTGTGGCGCAATTTGGGAAAGGCCTATACCCATTTGAAAACTGCGATAGGCTGGGCCAGTAAGTCCTTTTACAAAACAAGATTTATCTTTAGACTAAGGTCTACATCATCCAGCCAATTTTACATTTCGAACTTTATTCCGACATAGTTAAAGTTTAAAAAACAAAAATAACAAAAAGTTAAATAACAAAAACGGCGACGTTAAACCAGGAGAGTAACCAGGAGCGTACGTAATGCACTATCAGTAGGAATTGGTTTCATTTTAACAGGTCCACTACATTCATCGAGTTGTTTACTTTGCTAAGCCGACAACTTATACGAACATGTGAAAGAATGGATTCGCAATAACCCTCAAAATGATTCAGATTCTGATAAATAATGTGTCTGTATTTAGAACTTTTCAAATGTATGTCAGGATGTACTTCAAAATCCAATAACTAGCTCGAAAAAAGGAGTTGGGCTAAAATCCAAACTTGTTTTATAATGTAAAGAGACAGTTAAAGTCTCGAAAATATTCCTTAAAAAATGGATTGTTATAGAACATATAAATATTATAAGAATTTATGATGGCCTTATTAGAAGGCTGAAAGTACCCAAAGGGCGATGGAGACGGCTATGCTTGGAGTTTCCCAACGCGATCGAATCAGAAATGAAGCGATCCGTAGGAGAACCAAGTTAACCGACATAGCCCGAAGAATTGCTAAACTGAAGTGGCAGTGGGCAGGGCACATTGCTCGCAGAACAGATGGCCGATGGGGCCGAAAGGTTCTGGAGTGGCGACCGCATACCGGAAGACGTAGATTTGGAAGGCCTCCAACAAGGTGGACCGATGACCTTGTGAAGGCCGCAGGAATCCGCTGAATGCGGGAAGCACAAAACCGGTCGAAGTGGCGGAGCTTGGGGTAGGCCTATGTCCAGCAGTGGACGTCTTTCGGCTGAAATGATGATGATGGATTTATAAATACCCAGTCTTCATTAATAAAAACTTCTAATTATATACTACATACAGTAGTCACCGTCCAAACTATAACAATATCATAAACTTCTGACAGGCACTCAAACACAGCTCTCGCTATAATTAGCTAAACTACAACAGTAATGCAAAATGTCAGTCAACACAAATATAATATTAACAGATATCACATTCTAAAAGCCGTGATATACTTGGTTATGTTCGGTAGGAGGTGAACACTATTTGTGACATTTTCAGTGGAAATGCCATGGGGTCATCGCGGCTCTGAAAGCTTCGAGATACAATTATATTGTGTATGACATACAATGTGTTATGCTTCGGTCTGTTCATATAACTTAATAATAATATGATGACATTGGTTTTTGTTGCTCCACGTGTGACATCAACTACGAAGTCAAGGCACGCATTGCTGCAGCATGGGCCAAATGGCGAGAGGTGTCTGGTGTCATTTGTGACCCTAAGATACCGGTTAAGCTGAAGGGACAGGTCTATAAATCCATCATTAGGCCTGTCCTTTTATATGGCAGTGAGGCGTGGCCCGTACTTGAGCGGCTCAAGCAAGAACTGCGTGTCACGGAAATGAAAATGTTGCGCTGGATGTCCGGAGTTACGCGGAGAGACCGCGTCAAGAACTCACGCATTCGCGGCAGCCTTCATATCTGTGACATAGCAAACAAATTGCAGGAGTATCGCCTACGTTGGTACGGGCACGTATTACGGAAACCGGCTAGCTATGTGGGGAACAAATGTCTGGCCATGCCGCCTCCGCCGAGTCCCTGTAGAAGAGGCAGACCCAAAAAGTGCTGGCTTGACGTCGTAGCGGATGACATGCGTACCAACAAAATCACCATAAGAGATGCACAAGACCGTCCGAAGTGGAGAGCTAAAAGCAGGAAAGCGGACCCCGGGCTCCGAAAGGATGCAACCGGGATAGCGCAAGGATGATGATTGGTTATTGTTGCTTTAAATACCAAGAACCCTCGGTGCCTAGGAAAGCTTTGAGCTGTTAGTTCTGGTCACCATTCGTAGATCTTTGACAGTCATCAGAAGCCCGAAAGTCAGACAAGGGTAGCTCGCCGCCCGGTAAGGACCAAGCTCGGGTCGACGGCGCGTAGTGTTCCACGCGCGCCTCAAAGAGATGTCAGCAAATTGAAGGGGTCTGCTAGGACCGATGCCTGCCGGGGTCGCGAGATTGTTCGAAAGATATACCGTGACCCTGGCACATGGGCAACTGAAGGAACACGGGTGGGTTTTAGTCAGTAAAAGTCTGACATGCCCTCCCGCTCCGCCCAGAGCGGGAGAAGTCATTTGATGATTTACCATCCAAAAAAAAAAAAGGGCTATCATATAATATATTTTTTTATTACACAGTAAATAGATTGTGGAGATTAGATAGGTAGTCTCTCTAAGTAAATACTGGATTCAGCTGCATCTGGTCAGACTGGAAGCTGACCGCCACATAGTTGGGAAAAGTCTAGGCAGATGATGTTGGTTTATCTTGCTTTTTTGACAGTACATTCCAAAGTGTACTTTGAAATGTAAACGTACACGTGTGAATATACCTTCGAGTACATACCTATTAGTGATGTAGCGAATATACGTATGCGCAAATATTCGCATACTTATTGACATTTGCATTCGTAATCGCATTCGCAGACTTCATACGAATATGAATGTCAGGAAAAGTACGTAAGGTGTTAATAATATTAGGTAAATGAAACCAAAAAAATCTTATCACTTTAATTAGATTGTTTTTCTCCTTCTAGCTTTACTATTTAACTTTGCAATTATATCGGCAATGCTCGGCATAAAGAAAACGATGACATATTCGCATTCGCAAATATCGGCGGTAGATATTCGAATTCGCGTTCACGAATGCTTAAAAACCGACATTCGTTACATCACTAGTACATATATGTGTAGGATGTGTGTAGGTAGCCTATGTAAATGGTCTTGGGATATTTCTATCGGGCTGACCTACTCTCGATTGTTCTCTCTCGGGAACACAAACCAGGCAGGTATAGAATACCCCATAGAGTGGTAATTATTTGTCCAGAGCCTTGGGTTGTTGCACGTGGAGCTATTTGAGTATTGTCAATAAAAGGAGCATATTGAAACAAAGCTTACTAAAGTAGGAGATTTAGTAGAGCAGTAGTGACCCAGTGGATACGGCCCGTACTTAATTGGTCGTGGAGTCGAACCCGTGCAGGCACTTTAATTTATGTAAGTAATTTCATCACCATTGCTCTTAAAACGGTGAAGGAAAACATCGTGAGGAAACCGACAGGTTCCAGAATAAAAAAATCGGAGAAATCTGACATCTTGTAATATTGTCCCGGAGAGTAGTTTGCAAAGGACTCGAATCTTCGAGTCTTAATTCTAGAGACTCGACTCAATTATGCAAGACTCAGTGTGCTCAAAAGGCTCGGAGTCTCTTGTAACCTGTGCTTGGCCCGTGTGGTAGATTACAGCTCACTCTATCCCGGAGAGTAGTGTTGCAAAGGACTCGAATCTTCAAGTCTTAATTCTGGAGACTCGACTCAATTATGCAAGACTCAGTGTGCTCAAAAGGCTCGAAGTCTAGAGTCAAGCCGAGCCCGATTCATTCTTAAAAACGACTCGAGTCTTAAAATAACGTCAGATGTTTTTGTATCATAACCACTTATTTGAACTTATTACCTTCTATTCGAGTCTTTTCGAATGATGAGCTACAAGTCTCATCTTCAAGTTCCGAGTTTTTCTTTATGACTCGAGTTCATTTAATTCTTTTAAGACTCGTGTGCTTGACTCTATACTTCGAGCCTTTGGAGCACACTGAGTCTTGCATAATTGAGTCGAGCCTTGAAAATTACGACTCGAGGAGTCGAGTCCTTTGCAACACTACCGGAGAGAGGAGGCCTGTGTCCCAGCAGTGGGCACATTATAGGCTGATTATGTTGTTTTTTTTTGTGGGTGGGAAATCATCAAATGACCTCTCCCGCTCTGGGCGGAGCGGAAGGGCGTGTCAAACTTTTACTGACTAAAACCCACCCGTGTTCTTTCAGTTGCCTGTGCCAAGGCCACGGTAACTCTTTCGAACTAATCTCGTGACCCTGGCAAGAGGCTGATTATGCTTATGCTAGTAAAGTAGGGTACATATGATAATACGTGAGTATCCGCCTACGGACATCACTCAGGAACTGTTTGTAACAGTAGAAGTAATATGTAGTAACAAAAGGTACACTATATTAAACATGCGTAATGGCCTCGCCGTACCATTTCCTTAAGATATTATAAGCATATACAAATGACAGACATGGATATAAGCCTCTTAGAACGAAGGGTACATTCCATGGTTCAACAATCTTTATGAAAAAGTAGAGAAAATACTCGGGCGGGATAGAAGAAACAACCGACTTCCAAAAACACAGTACAAAGTGAATTATAACTTTAATTTCGGAAGTCTTTGGTTTTTTGTTCCGGACTACCGAAATTAAAGTTAATTCTCACTTTGTAGTGGCTTTTTTCGAAGCCTGTTTTTTTTTTAAATAAATTGTTTGGTTTTCACTTTTTAACAGTACCTACCCTATACACAGTCGTAAATATTCACTTGCTAAGTAAATAACAGTGAAAGGAATATATTATATAAAAACAACATCTATACAAATAAATAAAAAAGTGTCAGTCGGGAAATGTCAAAAAACAGCCTTTTACTAAATGCATATAAAAGTATAAACTTACGGTACATATCCAAAAAAAAAATTGTCAGTCTGTCTATTTGTTCTGGCTTAGGTCCGAAATGACTGGATCGATATTAACCGTTGACGGGACTTTCACTGGCAGATTGCTGACGTTATAAGGAGAAAAGTAGCAAGGTTACTTTTTGTCCCGATAGCACGTTCCGGTTACCAGTGTACGCGGATGAAGCCGTGGGTAGCAAGTCAACAATATAAACTAACTAGAAAAATACATATCATTAAGGTGGATGCTCCAAACCAGCCCGCGAAATTCAAAATTTCTTACGTTTTTTGCAATTTGCAGGCCAGTGCTAGGTTGTATGTTGATTAAAATATTATTCGCGCCTGTAAGACGTATGTAGTTACAGAATTATAATCATCAAAATCACCAATACAACCCTCCAAGTTCATAAAGGCCTAAGAACAAAAAAAAAGAGAAAAAGTCATTCCTATAACTTTATGAACTTAGAGGGTTGTATTGGCGAATCAACGAATTGGAACCGTGCACCTAGTTTTTGACGTTTCATAAGTGCCCTTGTAGGTTTATGTGAAATAAAAATATTTTGATTTTGATTAAAAACAAAGGAGGATTTTTTCAAATCAGTTGGTAAGTATATGACGGAGTTCTGACGTAACAAACGTTTAATAAACATTCGAATTGAAAACCTCCTCCTTTTTGTGAAGTCGGTTAAAATTGTAATAAGCAATGGAATACCGTGTGGTGCCGGAGTACCGTGTGGTGCCGGACGTAAAGAATAACACCACCCCATTTCTTTCCGTGGGTGTCGTAAAAGGCGACTAAGGGACTTACTAGAGAATGGGCAGCAGCGTTCTCTATGCATTTTACCACCATACTGCGATCGCCAACCCGCCTGCCAAGCGTGGCGATTATGGCAAAGCCCCCCAAATTTGGGGCGGCCTAAGTCCAGCAGTGGACGTCTTACGGCTGAAATGATGATGATGATGATGAATGGAATACCACTAGCCGTTATTACAGCTGCACTAGCTATAAGTATTGAACAGCATCGTTCATTTGTCTTCAAAATAACAGTTGGTGATTTAGGTCAATAAGATTTTTCTTTCAGAAGGAGTAGTTATAATATTAGTAGATGTTGGTTCAACTTTTTTTTGCCTATTCTATCCCACTGCTGAACAAAAGCTTCCCCTAAATCCTTCTAGGGTATCGTTTCTGAATCACCTCGCGGTACTCGTCAGGGTCATTTCGTCAGCGCTATCTGGGCCGATCTCAGCGACGACGTCCATTTTCAGGCACCTATTGTGTGGAGACTCGTTTTCATCGGTCATTCAGCATGCGGCTGATATAACCGACCAATCCCATTTAATCCTGGCAGCCTTCTTGCCTACGTCTAATATGTCCGTGATTAAACTTTTAATTTAAAGACATTAACAGAAAATGTTTTATAACAATTCTTTGTTATTCATATCATGACTACTAAACTTTTGCATGAACATTCAATACCATAAAATAGTCATAATATATTTTTAGAATTAGCAAAACAGAACCCACATTTTCTTACACGGCATGAATGTGTAATTGCGTTCAATTCAAGTGTACGTAATGTCCGGAAAGGTGCAGTAAAAATCAAAATCAAAAGTTATAAAAATATAAAATTTATTTACAACAATACATACAACTTTCTTTTTTAACATAAAGTTTAATATCTAAATTCTATTTCATCGGATCCTATGACTCTTGTCGATTACCAGTAGGAAGAGTAGACGGAGGGGGCGTACACGGAGCGAGCTTCGAACACTCCAGGAGACAGCACTTGGTGCGACACCACGGCAGGAGACGACTTTATGTCAACCCGGGACTGGTGAGACACGGCAGAGGGCGCGGAGTACACGGCAGCTACGGGACCGTACACGGAACGAGCCTCCACCACTTGCTGGGCCAGCAAAGGAGTTTCATAGCTGGTGACGACCGCAGGAGAGTGATGCACATCCACACGGGACTGATGAGACACCGCAGAGGCACCGGTGTACACAGCAGGAGCGACAGCAACAGTACGCGCAGCAACCACAGGCTCCGATACCACAGCGTATTCCACTGGAGCCACCAATGCGGGAGAAGAGTGCACATCCACCCGGGACTGGTGCGAGACGGCCGATGGCACAGCGTACGCGACGGCCACGTGCCCGATTGACCTCTTCTCCACAGTGGCGCTGGGGGCAGCCACGGCCACGGCGACAAGAGCGAACAACACCACCAACGATCTCATAGTGAACGAGGTCTGTGTCGGGATACAAATGAGGACGATCACTTCTAACCGAACTCGGTCGACTGATGACCAACTGAGTATTGTCCCGCTATTTATACGTATGATAATAATCTATGTATGTGTATCCGAGTTTGTTATTTGGGCGTCTAGGAATACAAAACCGACCGTCCTTGTCGTTGTCGCCTAAATCAGCTGCTGCTTCTAAAGGTCGCACTTGTTGATACAGTTACGCCTAATGTAGGCCTGTGACGTGTCATAATGTACAAGATAATGGATATTTGACATTTAATGAGGATATTGGCGACCATAGGCGGACCGTATCGCAAAAAAATCATTGCGACTTGTGATCTAGAAATATTTATTACTTCAAGGGCAAGCGGTATCCGCCTCATATCCGCAATTAAGATGTATTAGCAATTTAGCAGGTAGATGAAGTGATCGAATGGTACATCATAAGTAATTCCAGTTTTAAATATTTATTCGATTTTATGCAAAATCAAATAATAAGGAATTCAGATGGTATCAGATTGACATTTTTAATTAAAAATTAATCAACTGCGGTTCACATAATTAGTTTGGCATTTTTAATGTAAAGAACTCGTTTATTTATTGAGGTTGAAACAGATGCTCTCTGGTATTTGCTCCCATATTTTTAAAGCATTTAGCTGAATATAGACACACGCTGCTAACTACTCGCAGTGGTGGCCCAGTGGTAACCAGTCGGGTGCTTTACTTCGTCTAAATTATTTCATCACCACTGCCCTCAAAACTGGTTAAGAAGCACATCGCGAGTAAACCAGCATGATCCGCGCAGCTATGCGGCGCCCCGTGTGTGAGGCGCCGCCCCACTGCGCGGATTGCAGCGCGGAGGGGCGGTGGCGGTGAGAGCACCGCTTGACCGCACGGTCGGTCGCTGTACGTGTGTTAAGGCATCGGGCAATGCGACATGAGATCCGCTTCACCGCCTACCGCAGCGGTGCGCGGTGCCGTGTGTTAATCGCCTTAAACGCTTTCAAAAACATCCAATACCAACTCATAAACGCATAAGTACTCTGAAAGCACAACATACACTTCAGTGAAATATCAGTGCCTACTTAGCTATTACGTGTGATGGCCTTAGATCCATTTGATGATAAAACTGAAGGTACCTAAAAGCTTTTATACCACAATGCCATCAGTTTTAAAGATCTAACTGGTTGATCATCGGTATCAATAAAGTATTTTCAATCCATCGATCTATTAGAGCAGCGATCGATCAATGAAATTGTTCCAAACTCCAAAAGGTTGTATCCTCGACTTTGGCAACTACACTGTTAGACAGCCTTCGACTTCAATACATATCCAAACTTAATATTGTATCTATACAAATAAATAAAATTGGAGTGTCTGTTTTTAACATTAAAATAACTACTTTTTACTAAGTGTATATGGATGTATACATGGTACATATACCAAAACAACATTTTTTACAATTTTTGTCTGTCTGTCTGTCTGTCTGTTCGTTCCGGCTAATATCTGAAATGGCTGGACCGATTTTGACGGAACTTTCACTGACAGATAGCTGATGTAACAAGGAGTAACTTAGGCTACTTTTATTTTAGAAAAAATAAATAATAGTTTAAAAAAACTAAAAACACGCTGAATTTTGAGACGTATGTCAGCGTAGGTTTCAAAGACAGTTTGTATGAAAAACTTTTTGTTAAATACCACGCGGACGAAGTCACGGGTAACAGCTATTACGATATAATATAACCTGAATTAACACATCTTACCGCGGTAGTACGTCCTCTTGCGTTAATTTCCGACATCCACGCGGGCGAAGCCGCGGGCAAAAGCTAGTTATATTATATGCGAAAGTAACTGTGTTTGTCTGTATTTAATCTTACCACGTCAAAATCACTGAACTAATCGTTTTAATACCGTTAAATGTGATTATTTTAATTACGAAATACAAAATAAACACAGACGAAGGCGTGGGCAACACCTCATTTCTAATTAATCGTTACAAATATAAGTCGGAGTCACGGTCCAACTAAATGGATATTTGTTTTTTTTTTTCTGGATGGGAATTCATCAAATGATTTCTCCCGCTCTGGGCGGAGCGGGAGGGCGTGTCAGACTTTTACTGACTAAAACCCACCCGTGTTCCTTCAGTTGCCCATGTGCCAGGGTCACGGTATCTCTTTCGAACAATCTCGCGACCCTGGCAGGACTATATAGGTAAATCGTGTGTTCATATGCACCTTTTCATGTAACTTTTGTACATACCAACGTAATAAGAAAAATATAATATTTAAGTACTTCATTTCCAGAAACTCGTAGCAAATTGGATTTAAGTACAATATTATGACATTTATTCTCCGATACGTATAAAAGTCAAAAGTTGTAAGGGTTTCCTCGTACTAGGACGATAATTATGCACTTATTTTGTTTAATATTTCCGGGTAATGCCATAGTTCATAACCACTGCTTGATTTTTTCCTGAACTAAAGGCTACATGCTATTGTACCTACTTTAAATATCGATATACTGATCATGGTTAATAAAGGCTCTTGTTGCCATATTCCTAGTTTATATCCTCGGATATGATTTGTAGGCTGCTGATGATGATATCCTCGGAATGATCAATTAGGTTAAGCTCCGCTTGCCTCAATTGGTTCGTGGATGGGTATTTACATACCTACCAGGAAGGGGTATTTGTATGTAAAGATAGTCATCCACCGTGCCTGGGAAAGCACGTCAAGCCGTTGGCCCCGCCTGTCATTTGTAGACCTTTGACATTCGTTACGGGTCGTCAGAAGCCTGATAGTCTGACAACCAGTCTTACCCAAGGGATATCTTATTACCCAGTAACAGGGTTGTGGAGGTCAGACAGTCGCTCCATGTAAAATACTGGTATTCAGCTGCATCCAGTTAGACTGGAAGCTGACCCCAACATAAATGGGAAAAGGCTAGGCTTAGAAGATGATATCCTCATAAAAAACGTCCTGATTTACAATGCTCTGGTTTGTAGACATTCTTCTTCTTAACGTATCGATGGTAATCTAAATGGACTTGGCCCAGGATTAGGCAACGTGTTTGGTGCCATCACTGGCGTTCATCATTTCCTGTAAAATGCAGACGACAGGATATGCAGGACACGATATTAAGTGTCCCATCATTTGCAGACAGCACTCCAAGGTGGAGTCGTCTATTAATCTCCACCTGAAGAGATATTCCTTCGTCGGCCTACCTGATTCCGGGGTTTTATGAGCCATTTTCGCATACTGTTTGTGAAACGGGCAATACAACACTGCGCGAGTCACATGTTCTGATTTAACTATGAAAATATGTTCTTATCTAGTTTTTCGGGCTGTTATTCTCGGTTGCAAGCCATTCCTTCAGGTGTGCTGACGACGTTAATATGTATATCATCAGAAAATCAATTCTCATAAACTCGTAATTAAAAACGTTCAAAATCTTGTCACAGTCTCCATAAAGCATTTTATTATTTTTATTCCCTTTATTACAGTTGAACATTCTTATAAATTATATTTTTAAATATTAGATTTAAAAAAAACATTTAAAAATATATTATTATTAATTATTATTTTTATTATTATTATCTCGGCGACAAACAAATGACAAAATTGTATGGAAAATCTAGGTATTCTTGACGGATTGAAACTGAGATCAGACTGTAAACGTTCTTAAAATGACGAGACTTTCTTTTCTGGACTTCAGTAGTTATCTATAAGAATAAAGATGATTCTCTAACTTTTCTCTAAGAACATCTTTAGAATTAAGGGAATATACATGAGACGGTATAAAATTCAGACACAGGCAGGTTTACGGAATTAAACATTTCGATTTCAGAAATCTTGAACTAGTTACCCGCTAAATATGATCATTAAATGATGCCTGTTATTAAAAAAAAAGTTTAAATCATGCCATCTACCGCAAACAGAAAAAACTTAAACAGTGTGTAGTTACTTAAGCTGATTAAAGTGAGCAAAGGTACCTTGAACATGTACGATACTCGTGAGATTTTAAGGCTGTATATCTCTAAAGAGTTCAGCGAGCCTCTCGTTTTGTTAGCTTCAAGTTTTCACGACAGATGTCGCTGTACTTATATTACTGCACATTGAGAAGTATCAAAATGCTATGACTTTCAAAATCACATTTAGATATCATAAAACTATGGCCATTTGTTTTTGTTTTAATAGGTTTCCATTCTTATACACATAGGACGGTGTAAAATTCAGACAAAGAAAAGTTTACCGAATTAAGATTTTAAGTTTCATAAATCTTAAACTACATGCTTACTCTATAAATAACACCACTAAATAATTGCCTGTGATTAAAACAAAATAAGTTTAAATTATGCCATCTATCGCAGGTAGAAAAAACTTAAACAGTCTGTAGTTATTAAAGCTAACTAAAGTGAGCGTACCGTAAACGTGTACTAGACTCGTGAGATTTGAAGACTGTATTGCATAAAGAATTCAGTAAGCCTCTCGTTTTGTTAGTTTCAAATTTTCACAACAGATGTCGCTGTACTTATATTACTGCACAGTGGGAATTGTCAAAATGCTATGGGGTTCAAAATAACAGTTGGTAGCATGAAACAGGCAGGTTTTTTTTAATGGAAAATCGTCAAATGACTTCTCCCGCTCTGGGCGGAGCGGAAGGGCGTGTCAGACTTTTACTGACTAAAACCCACCCGTGTTCCTTCAGTTGCCCATGTGCCAAGATCACACACAGGCAGGTTGCTTGTGTTTTAATTGTTTTGAGAACTTATTCCTTTTCTTTACCTCCAACATGGAGTCTTAAGGTCGGAAAGAGAAACATTAGCATTTAGTTCTCATATACTTTTCTTAACTAAAACTAATATGCCAACAGCACTATCAATTCAATTGTTTCATACATAATGCCTGTGAGAAAATATGCAGCATTAGCATATGCCTCTTACAGTTCTATCTAGATAGGCTTGGGAATATAAAACAAAGAATGGGTATGATATTTTAATCAGCGCATCAAATACCATATTTAAAGTCATTGTATAAAACTATGTTATACTTTCTCCATAGAGTCTCAGACAGAAGTGATGTCACTATTCATAACCAACATCAAATTTATTTAATTGTACATAATATATTTATTTTAGTACTAGCTGACCCGACAGACGTTGTCCTGTCTCTTTGATGATACAGTAGAGTCCGTTTAGTACGACTTCGCATGTAACGACCAACCGTTTTTAGCGACGTAAGTATAGGTGCATGTTTGGTTTTAATACAAGCCACTATGAAAGTACATCCGTTTATTACGACTCCGCTTACAGCGACCGACCGCTTTTAACGACGGAATTTCACACAAAATTGTCCGGTTACAACGACGACGAGCGTTGATGTGTTTACAAATAAATCGTAGGTAAGAAACTATCTCGGCCCCGCACTTCCCCCTTGCCTGCACGTCGCTGATTCGAATGCGACTGTTGAGTTTACGGCGTTAATTTGCGGGTGATGCGTGTTTCGCGTACAAGAATGGCTTCTATAACACGATAAAGTTACTCTGTTTAAGAAAAAAGTGTCATTATTATTATAGATTATATGTACATTATGTAAAATAAAATATTTTGATTCAGTTTTATTTTTGACGTGACAACGTCTTATAATTCGATGGAGCCGGCTGCACGCACGAAAACACATGACTCATGCGGCGTTACCTCGCTCTGAGGCGTTCCATTTAAGGCTTGATGAAGTGCAAGCGAGAGCGCGCATCAGTATTTTCTTATGACGTTGTCACGTTCAACTATCGACAGTAAACCGACTTTACAGACAACCGATTTTTTCTCTTGGTCACGTAAATATTATTAAATACATAATGTATGTATGTGTATATATGAATGTGATTTGAATAAAAATCAAAAATTGTCTTTTCGTTTAGTACGACCTCCGGTTAGTACGACGTAATATCACCGGTCCCTTCACCGTCGTTATAACCGGATTCTACTGTATTTGAGCACGCATTCTGTCAATTCTATGTCAAATATCATAATGTTACATTAAAAAAGATAACATTGTCCTATTATATGGTTGTTAAGTATTCTTAAATAAGTGTTCTTAAATTTTCTAATTTTCCGCGCAATTTTTTAATTTTTTTCTTTCATAAGAACCTTCTCCTGACAACTACAAACACAACAACAACAAAAAAAGTGAAATCGGTCCAGCCGTTCACGCGTGATGGCGTGACCAGGGAAATAGGGATTCATTTTTATATATATAGATTTTGTATATTGTATTGTTGAAAAGTGTAAATCAAATTCATCCTTTTTGGTTGGGGAAAAAGTCTTTTCGCATTATAGTATGTATGAACTTGTAATAAAATCTCTTTGGCTATACTATTTGTATCTGGCTGGTTTTGGTATCATTGAAAGTTTAAATTTTAAAGAACATAATTCCAAATTCAAATTAGGAAAATGTGTGATTTTCATTTGTTTTTCGTACCGTCAAGATGAGTGAATCTAATGAAGAAATTCGATACATTTTAAAATTTTACTACAAAAAAGGTAAAAATGCAACACAAGCCGCGAAAAAAATTTGCAATGTTTATGGACCTAGTGTAGTGTCTGTGAGAGTAGCACAAATTTGGTTTAAGCGTTTTCAATCCGGAAATTTTGATGTCAAAGATGCACGTCGCTCTGGTCGCCCTATTACGGATAAAATGGATGCCATTTTTGAAAAAGTGGAGCAAGATCGGCATACCAGTAGTTACGACGTAGCTGAAGAACTGGAAATTGACCACAAAACAGTTTTGGCGCATTTGAAAAAAACTGGGTACACAAAAAAGCTCGACATTTGGGTACCTCACGAGCTCACTGAAAGAAACCTAATGAACCGTGTACTCATTTGTGATTCTTTATTACGACATAATGAAACTGAACCATTTTTGAAGAAGCTGATAACTGGTGATGAAAAGTGGATCACGTATGACAAGAACGTGCGAAAAAGGTCGTGGTCAAAGGCCGGTCAGGCTTCACAGACTGTGGCGAAACCCGGGTTAACTCGCAACAAGGTGATGCTGTGTGTGTGGTGGGATTGGAAGGGCATTATTCATTATGAGCTGTTACCACCAGGCAGGACCATCGATTCTGAACTCTACTGCGAACAACTGATGAGATTAAAGCAAGAAGTTGAGAGAAAGCGGCCGGAGCTAATCAACAGAAGGGGTGTGGTTTTTCATCATGATAACGCTAGACCTCACACATCTTTAGCCACCCAACAAAAATTAAGAGAATTTGGCTGGGAGGTGTTAATGCATCCGCCGTATAGTCCTGACCTTGCACCTTCAGATTTCTACCTGTTTCGGTCTCTTCAGAATTCTTTAGGCAGTGTCAGGTTAACATCACGAGAGGACTGCCAAAACCACTTGTCGCGGTATTTTGACCAGAAGTCCCAAAATTTCTATAGCAATGGGATCATGTCCCTACCTACAAGATGGCAAAAAGTTATCGAACAAAATGGTACCTACCTACTTTAATTAAATGTAAATAAACTTTATTAAAAAATGTTTTGAATTTTCTTTAAAAATGCGAATAAACTTTTTCCCCAACCTATTATTTATAAACTAGCTTCTGCTCGCGACTTCGTCCGCGTTAAATTTCTTGTTCCCCGACCCTTCCCGTCGCGTCGAATCGCCTATCCGTGCGATTTTCCCCGTTTTTGCAACATTTTTCATTACAACTCGGCTCCTCTTGGTTGTAGCGTGATGTTATATAGCATATAGCCTTTCTCGATAAATAGACTACCTAACACAAAAATATTTTTTCAATTCGGACCAGTAGTTCCTGAGATTACCGCGTTCAATCAAACAAACAAACAAACTCTTCAGCTTTATAATATTAATATAGATATGAGATTGTAAATCTGTCTTAAATATTAAAAAACATCTTAATTATTTCGCTAGTATCCTTGTTGCTTCAGACATGAGCGAAACCTCTTGTAAATCAAAATGTACAACGACTGTTCCACACGAAACATGTTTATGCCGGAAACTGAAATCATTGAACTAATTTGCCCAATAACATAATTTTTGGCAAGCATCATCTTCTGCCTAGTCTTTTACCAATCTTATCTTATCTAGCGGTTGACTTCCATTCTAACCGTATGCAGCTGAATAGAGTTTTTGTGTGCCAGATTTAATATTTTTAATTTTTTGTGCGTCACATTTAGCTCAAATTTTATGTATAATATTTCTATTTCTAATGGCAGTGGACAGGGCACATTGCCCGCAGAACAGATGGCCGATGGGGTCGGAAGGTTCTGGAGTGGCGACCGCGTACTGGAAGACGTAGCGTTGGAAGGCCTCCCACAAGATGGACCGATGACCTAGTACATTGAACACGAGAAACACAAAATCGGTCGCTGTGGCGGTGCTAGGGGGAGGCCTATGTCCAGCAGTGGACATCTTTCGGCTGAAATGATGATGATGATGCCCGCGTCGTAAGGACGTCACAAGTCGTAAGTCGTATGGATGTCAGAAATTATTTCACGGGAACATGCTACCAGGACAAAAGTAGCATATATTACTCCTTATAATATATCATCAGCCATCTTCCAGTGAAAGCCCCGTCAAAATCGGTCTAGTCGTTTTGAAGATTAGCCAGAATAACATTTTACAATCTAAAGAAGATAAATTACAATTACGGTTACTACAGTATTTTTAAGAAGGGCTTGTGGCTAAGTGATAACTGCCGCACGGGTTGGTCGTTCAGGTTAAGCTACGCTTGCCGCGGTTGGTCCGTGGATGGGTGACCATCTTTACATATCAAGACCCTGCCGTGCCTCGGAAAGCACGTTAAGCCGTTGATCCCGGCTAACTTTCGTAGATGTTAGACAGTTGTTACTCGTTACGGGTCGTCAGAAGCCAGAAAGTCTGACAACCAGTCTTACCAAGGGGTATCGTATTACCCAGTGACTGGATTGTCGAGGTCAGATAGGCAGTCGCTCCATGTAAAGTAATGGTGCTCAGCTGCATCCGGTTAGACCCCAAAATAGTTGGGAAAAGGCTCAGCAGATGATGATGATGGTTACTACAGTATTTTATTTTTGGAAAGCATTTTTGTTAATACTCCTGTAGTGAATATACTGGTATTTTTATTTATATCTATCAATTAAAGCCTTGACGCAGCATATGGATAGGTCCATGCTGACAACATTAACGCATATTAGGAAGGAACACTAACTTCCATAACACTAACTGGGTTTTTGACTATTGTCCATTGTTCAAGCATTGTTTGTTTTAATATTAATGAGGGCTTATCAAAAGTATCTATTAATTTTCCTCAACCCAATCTGTTAAAAAACCCGTGGGCCGCGTGTTGAATAGGAGTCCTTGAAGGGAGCCTTAGGGAAGCCCAGAGTTACGTGGCGACAGGGCGCAATCTGGGTCATCGATTTAATTTGCACATAGAAATCCGTGAGTCGTGTTACAACTAAATTTTTTGCGAGTTTACTATTGCGGTGTGCGTGTCACGCCATTTTTATATTGTGTTATTTACAATACAAACGAGTTATTTTGGTGTGAAATTTTGAAGAAGTGGATATTGCAAGAAAAGTAAAACTATTGCTCAAAAATATTAGAGATAAAACATTTAGCATTTAATACAAATAATCATTGACTTCCTTCATTTTTAGAAACGGAATCTTAAAATTTAATTTTGGTGACAATTCATCACTAATTTCCCTTGACGATTTCACCTGGAAAGTTCAATGTTTAATTACCAACAGCCAATGTTAAAGGTCTATGCGTCATGTTGGTTACTTACACGAATGTCGTGAGTGTCACTGCGACTTACAAAGGAACAACTGTTGCATAAGACTTACGCAATCAATTGCATGCAGTAAGTATTATACAACTGCATTGTTTAACATTACCTACACAAGGCCGCGCAAAGTGGACGTTTCTTTTTTTTTTTCAGAAACCTAAATTGACAAACGGATTTCGGAGCTAGAGAAGTTATTCTGCTGCATTGAAGTAATATAATTAAACCTAGGTGGATAAATAAACAGTATTGTAACTTACTAAGGTAATTGTAATACTTAAAAAATCAGTGTGTACACCGACTCCATCCATTCTCTATTCGATATAAAAATGTCTGTCTTGGCCTTGCGCGAGGCACGTTGCAATACCGAAGCGCAATTCGGAAAACCCGCGTCTTGCAATACGAGTTCCCAGTAATTTACCAAAACATTCAATATTTCATGAGTAACTTTGTAACTTGATTAGATACTTAAAATAATTGTTTGGGAAAACCAAGAATTTATTAGAATGCAGTTTACAAGTTGTTATAGTGTATAATTACTAAGTTTATTTACATTTTACTACATAATCAGAGCCTATAAAGGAAGTTTCAATGCATGTATAACTAGGAGGATTGAGAGTTAAACGTTCCAAATGAAGGTGTAATGTAACCCAAGTAAAAACCCCAACATATTTGGATAAACCTCGAAATTATCCTAGATTTAAATTCACAAATGCAAGTAATTTTGAATCATGTCGTAACTAATCTTTACTACGCCTTTACATTCTACAACTCACGATAAAAATCAAAACAAAAAAGAAATAGTTGGAAGTCAGAACCAGAAGAAGCGCAACTACCAGAGCCCGAAGTCATTGATCTTAGTTACGTAACAGTCAGCCAATTGCAGTGGAGATGCCATAAAAAATGTAAACAGCTTGTACTGAGGACTAGACTCCATTTCCGTACAACTAGTGAAGTACCAACATAGTGACGTTATGGGTTCAACGCACTCAACGCGGTGACTGAGACGTCTGTTTACTACCTCCTCTAGTTTGATTGATTGTAAAGATACAGGTAATAGGAACTCTTTTTATTTTAATGACGTACACACGTCATTTCGTACGGCGAGAGCTCGCGGCATTTCTTCGTCGTTCATTCATATTTGAATTGATTGTATGAGGTGTGTGGCATGGAGAAATGACTCACTATGTAGTAATTATTTACTACTTACACATAATGGGCAAGGGTTTCTTAAAGATAGAAAGATTCTGAAAGATAGGTTGTGTTAACTTACTTCATAAACAAATTAGCTGGACAGTTTTTTGCTTTGGATACTCGATATTGTAATGAATTTATAATTTTATGAGTCAGCATGTTATATTTTTAAGAACGAATCCTTTTCATCTATAAACTTCACATCATACATAATCTGAACACATTACCTAACGTCATAAATTTAAATCACCAAAATTTATCAAATCAACACAGCTACTCTTATGTAAAGTTATTCCAAATAGGTACGATTCGTTGCACTACAAAGTTTAATATGTTTAATTGCCAATTTACTGTGTCAGTTACGTATTAATTTTAAACGACCTATTTTGCATGATATGGAGAAATAATATATTCACACATATGTACATACAAACGATTTATAGATTCTATACGTGTTTACATTTTAGGTATAGTCAGTATTAGTGGATCTTAATATTATTGGAGGAAACTACGATTTTATCTAAAGTCATTTTAAAATGGCTCTACCCTGCATATATCACAGTAATGATGACAGTAAAGTCTTGAAAATGAATTTCTTTCTAATTATATAAATTTGTAAACTATGTAAATGCGATGTCATGTTCATAGTTTAAATAAAGAAATAAGAAAGAGATTCATTCACAAGACTTCGCTGTCATCATTTTGTACATAAGATTGATAGTCAATACAAAGCAAGAATACTCACACACGTACATGAATTTATATAATATAGCTTAGGTGACACAGACAATAATATTTCCATAATAATTTTAATTATATACACGATGACTCACACACCATTTCTCAACGCTTCTGACTAAAATGATATTTTTACTGTTCCTATCCTCATCAGTATCGGGCCAAGGACATCTGTTTTGAATGAACGATTGCAGCAATATACTTCCAAGAAAAATACAAAGAATATTTACATGAACATTCCTCAGTTACAACTTGAGGTCAAGCTGGGAAAAACAAAAGAAATGACTTTACTCAAACTCTTTTCAGTTTTCCTGAAAAATCGAATGCTAAAGTGATTTAAGCTGTGGTGACCCAGTGGTGACGGCCCCAACTTACGAGTCATAAAGTCGTGGGTTCGAACCCAGGCAGCCGTATTTAACTTGTATGATTTACTTCATCATCACTGATCTCAAAATGGTGCGGTAAAACATCGTGAAATAAATGAAGTAAGGAAGTAAATTTTATTTCTCAAAAAACTTAATAATATTTCACAGAAAATAGTGTGGCAGTATTCATTTCTAATAAATGGATTTAGCTACTGTAACCGAACTAGGCAAAGCCTGTATTTCGGTTTCCAGTACCTTTCCCTCGATATTTTAACAATAAAATGCCAACGCTCTGTTGCAAACGGGTTGGTCGTACTACTAATTAATTTGGAATAACGTATACCTAACTTAAATGACACTTTTAATATTACCTATACAATAATAAATAAGTGTTCTATACGTAAGTGAAGTGTTTGTGAGTGTGTGAGGATGTGTACGTGATTTATGTGGAGTTTAAGTGATGTGAGTGCATCATCATGAAAGAACAGGCACGTCCCAGCAAGTACCATTGCTGTAACACAGGCAACCTCTTGGCTAATTATGTGTAAAAAGTACGTGATAAATCATCATCATATCAGCCGTAAGACGCCCACTGCAGGACATAGGCCTCCCCCAATTTGTGGGGGTATGCCATGATTGCCGCGCTTGGCAGGCGGGTTGGCCAACGCAGTATTGTGGTAAAATACATGGTGCGTCTGGCACCACACGAAATTTATTCATAATTAGCTTCTGCCGCGACTTCGTTCGCGTTAAATTTCTTGTTTCCCCGACCATTCCCGTCGCGTCGAATCGCCTACCCGTGCGATTTTTCCCGTTTTTGCAACATTTTTCATTACTGCTGCGCTCCTCTTGGTTGTAGCGTGATGTTATATAGTCTATAGCCTTTCTCGATAAATAGGCTACCCAACACAAAAAGAATTTTTCAATTCGGACCAGTAGTTCCTGAGATTAGCGCGTTCAATCAAACAAACAAACAAATAAACTCTTCAGCTTTATACTATTAAGTATAGATTTTAAATATTTTTGTATAAAACGGATGATTCCGCTGAATGTTAGTCACAAACATATTATTTCTCAAAGCACCAAATGGCAACACAGCATGTTATATACATGATCTACTTTCGAATGCAGATGACATTTCACGATACATCAGCATCTCAACCACACTGTCGACTACCAACAGTACCTACTGACATTATTTGGCAACAAACCACACGCAAGTTCATTCAATGGAGCATTGAAGTCATAGAAATGGTTCACCGAACTGTTGCGCAAGTGTTTGGTACCGTCAGCGTGCATTGCGCCCGCTTAGGTCCGGCTCCCACCGCGCTGGAAAGCCCCTCTTGTGCAAGCCAGTGGTGCACAAATGCGCAGTGACGAAAAAATCAAATCCTGTTTCTAATTAGCAACAACTAGATACTAGAATGAAATATGTTTTTAAGTAAAGGTATTTAGAATATTTCTTGAAACATTCGCGATTTATATTTTTGATAATACCTACCTATTACATAAGACGATCGAACTCGGTTAATGTCTTAATATAAAACCTTAACTCTATAGTAATAAAGATTAGTTAAACATACTTTTTTGAACGAGACACTATACTGCACACGATGACGAAATTTAAACAATTCGTCCCATGTATACCTATATAGTAGGAATTAGTACTTCCAAGCAAATCCTATTATGAATTATGAGCGCTAAGTCCTTACATAACGAACTAAGCACAATGGGTGGCTAATCGTAATAACTAAGCATTACATAACGCATGCAATTTTAATGACATTATGTCAATATGTACGTGCGACGCGTTGAAGTCTTTTGTACTGACATAATTGACGACATAATGTTTTTCTAATAAATCTAAAATAAATGTATGCAGCAGCTTCACTGACCGACCACTACCATATTTCATTATGATAATAATAGCATAAGTATAAAATCCATCCCAATGTTGGCTAATGTCTACCTACTCAATCATTTAGACAGTCGTTGTTAGCTGCGACACAGTTTTTAACTTTTGTAGCTATGCCTGTTTTATTGTGATTATATCAAATTATTGTACTATCGTAATTTGGTCCATGGGGTGCCGGACTTAAAGAATGATATTACGCATTTCTTCCCATGGGTGTCGTATAACTGTGTCGGTGGCGACTACGCGACTTACTAGAGAATGGGAAGCAGCGTTCTCAAAGCATTTTACCTCCATACTGCAATCGCCAACCTGCCTGCCAAGCGTGGCGATTATGGCAATGCCCCCTACTATTTATTATGGCCTATATCCAGCAGTAAACGTCTTACGGCTGAAATGGTGGATGGTATTTTCTAAATCATCTCGGTCTTATGTCTAGGTGTAAGTGCTAATAGACAAACTAGACCTAGACATTGGACAGTTTTGTTTCGTTTAGTTTTCAATTTGTGCTGGGATCAAGTTTGATATATTATAACCACAGCAGCCCTTAAGGCCCTCTTGTAGTTGAAGACGTTTCGGCGAACATTGGCCGGTCGTTGCGAGCGCTTGAGCTACTAGATTTTGTGTATAATTGTTTCGTGGAGACAAAATAATAAGGAAATTATAAAATATTTTCTCAGCATGCCGTAAAAAACAATAAAACCTATCTTTTGGTAGGAGTTTTACATGGTTTAATGATGGAATCTCTTCAAGGTACACGTTTTAAATGGCGATTTAGTGTCAACTTTATGATTATTTTTTATCGAGCCAATTGTTTTAATTCACGTTTCTATCTTCACACAGCGCTTAACAGTATGTTCAATTTTCATACATATTTTTTTTTTTACTGAAACTAGCCCTTTGCTAAATTTACAGAGGTTTAAAAAAGTTAAAAAGTACTGCAACCTCGCCTTAATAATTTCTACTGTTGAACCTTGGACATGAACTTCCCAATAACTCCTAAGATTGAATTCATGTTTCTCCTGCCACAACCCCAATTTCTTGAGGGTTTTCGTATCACTTTCAGCCATTAATTACATCAGTGTTTACTTCCTTCTAGGCCGTATCAACTTTCATACAAACCATCCGTATTTTCTTATGAGTACTTCATTTCTTCATTTCACCACATTCATACTTAACACTTTTCTTTTATGTGCTGCTACAATTAACATTAAAAAAAATATATCTCATTGATCTCAATAAATAGACAGAGGGATTGGAGAGCACAGTGTGAATTAGAAGAATAAAAACCTACAGTGTGTAAACTGTGCGTATCTCTTCGTCAATTTTAGCAACTTTAGCAGCATCGTTTTCATAGAGCTATATACAATGTTGTTGTATATACAATGTCCCGTGTGGTGCCGGACATAAAGAATAGCATCACCCCATTTCTTCCCGTGGGTGTCGTAAAAGGCGACTAAGGGATTTACTAGAGAATGGGCAGCAGCGTTCTCTATGCATTTTACCATCATACTGCGATCGCCAACCCGCTTGCCAAGCGTGGCGATTATGTCAAAGCCCCCCCCCCCCATAAAGGGGGAGGCCTATGTTCAGCAGTGGACGTCTTGCAGCTGAGATGATGATGATGATGATATACAATGTTGATTCTGTCTGTGCCCAGCATTAGTATAATTATATTTTTCAACCTACATTGCTCCGCTCCTGAGCAAAGATCTCTCAATATTCTTCTCAGTGTATTGAATGCTGCGATCATTATCCCAGGAACATCTTCAAGTAATCTCACCAGCTTTTCTTAGGCCTCCCTCGACGATGACGACTACGACCGTTTTCCTGTTCCTCGTGCGTGGTGACGGTGGTAAACCTCATCAGGACAGATGGGTCAGCCCATCTGTCCTGATGAGGTTTACCAATCAACACAACCATATTAAAGTAGTTTTACAATAAAAGCCTACTTAACATGTAAATGTTTTTCGGCAATATACTTACAAAACACGGCAAGTAGAAGTTACTGGGTCATAGTGCCTTATTAGAAAACTATGGTCCTGAGAAAGTGGCTTATTATCTTGATATGGAAGGGTGAGCTCCAACCATGTGGGTGGCTTAATGGCGTATTACCTAACAATAGATTGGTACGTACGCGTGTGTGACAAGCAGCAGTTGTTTATATACAAAATATAAAAAAAAAATATATGAAAATCAAATGGTCCATAGAAAAATGCACGCTGATTGAAAATCAGTTTTTTTTTTCTTTTCTAGAGTAGATTCTATTGGAAAGGCCGTTCATATCTTTGAGTAGGTACTATCATCCTTTACTATACCTTACACACGGATTAACATTATTATTGTTAGCTATCATTATTATTGTAAGCTATATAGTTTTTTTTATAATAAAAGGAAACGGACGGGAAATAGTGATCATTTTCAATTGTATTGTTTTGATGCCATAATAATGTGGTTGACATTGAAATAACCGAGTTTATTAAAAACTGATTTTTGATTGTTTTAGAAAAATGGAAATCCTGAAAAATAAGAACTTTTCTAAGGTCAGTGGCTCGAGTTGCTAATCTCAAATAGTTTTAGCTTAAACACTGTATATAATCTTATCTGTGGTACAGTACTTGGCATAAACCCAAAACGGCTACTTCACGAAGAGATAAGGAGTATTTGTGATGTCAGTTTATAGTGCTGGAAACTGGAGCTTTACCTACACAATCTTCTTGTGCATAACTAAATTTACAACAAGTATTAAATAAACACTAACCTGAATACAACTTAAATATATTTTCTTACCACATCATATGAATTACATAGATGTAAGTTAGCATCCACTGCATGTATCAAATGTATGACATCAGTAACTTAATGTCAGTATTCAGCTTACGTTAAAAATACAGATCCGTTAAGACGACCTCAAAAACCCATATTGCCAAACTTCTACTCAGAACATGAATGAACTAAGGGTTGATCAATGTTATGGCGGACGTCATAGCCTCTACCCAGATAGCTCCACGATAGACGTTTAGCGACCAAATGCAGGTAAGTGTGGTAAGTCGTTTCGTGATCTGGGGTGAAGTGGTAGGAGGCTGCGTCGATCGTCTTACAAAATCGGTCCGCGCGCATCTTTGCGTTGGTCGAAGTATAAAGCGGCGTAGTGGTAGAAGTGGAAGTCATTCGGACGCAGACAGTGCGCCGGTATACTTGTGAAAATTTAATTATTTGAAATAGTTTTAGTGACAAACAAGGAGTGAAGAACTTAAAAGTAAGTTTGCAGTGCTTTTAAAGTTCGGGTTCGGTGGTTTCATCCCAGGATTTGCGGTGACGGAAACAATTTCGCGGTACAATAACATACTCGTTACAGAATTTCTCTTTCAATATCCGACGGAGAAAAGCAACTACCGCTGCGTCTAAACACATTCATTACGCAGAAATGGTGTAACTTATCATATTAGCATCGTAATCATTAGTTTGATGTGCGAATACATAACAGTGATTTTACACAACAATGCAATATTTGTATACGATATCTTTCACTTGGTTAACTATATTCATCGTTTTAATGAATAATTTTAACATTAATATAAATAATTTATTATTACTACATATTAAATAAAATAACTAATTGGAAATTCAGAACATGACCAAATTGAAAAATTGTCTAAATTACTCTAAAAATAAACTTGATCTCATTATAAGATTTACATACAATAAGAGTAAGTCGTTTTCTAAGTAAATAATCCTCGCGTAAACTTTCACTTTCCGGTCGGTTGTGCGCCCGCGCCGGTCTCCACCACAACATCAGGAATATGTAAAACATTGCATAACAACCATGCCGCACTAAGCATGCCTTATAAAATATCCGCATGCATGTTTAATAAGATTAGTCTCCCTCTTGGTAATAAATAACGTGGGTCAATTGTGCTTCGCTACAAAAGAAAATACGTGTCACTTACGAGAGGGTTTATTTCCGTAATCTTAAGAATGTTCAGTCTGATATCTGTTTCAATCTGTCAAATCTCCCTATTGCCCTACAATTATACATTTGACAAGTATTTACAATGACTGTCACTGAACTGAGATGGCTTCTAGATTTTAAACATTTTTGATTACGGGAATTGTTCTTCAAAAACAAAAATTGTTGTAACTCTTATTAACTTTTTTTTTTAACTCTCGGTCAGTAAAAGTCAAAGTCAAAGCATTTATTTCAAATAGGCCCAAAAAGGCACTTTTGAACGTCAACAGTTACCTACATGAAAATAGAATTGATTCTAGTTGCCCCTTCCAAAAGGTAGATTCGTATGGAGAATAATGGGCAAGAAACTCCACCGTTACTCTTTTAAAATCAGTCTTGCCCTAACATTTTTTATTAAAAAAAGACCATATCTCATGTTGATTTATATTTAATTCGTAATCTTATATCCAACGTTCACAGGACCACGGTACGCGCGCACAACACTTTCGAACAATACCAGCGTCAGATCACTCGCCTTTCAAAACACTTTTCTTTTATATTTTTATATGTCATATGCAAGTACGCTCTACTAACCGCGTAATCTAAAAATACACGGAAATGTAAAAAATACGAATTTTAACCTGATTATGCTGTAACGTGTTGCATAAAACAAACAAGATAGAATAATATCGGAAGTTATGTAATGATTATCGACGGTTACCAAATTTGTGACGCATCGCTCGAGACGCACGCGGCTTGCCAACGAGCTGCTTGTGCCAGTTTTGTTCGGCACCACGACACTGACACCAATATTTGGCTTTCTTTCATAACATAAGACAAAAGCTGACCTCGAAAACGTAATAGGAAGCCTATGTGCTAAACTAACGAATGATCTAGTCCTGGAATTACAATTGATACAATTAATTATCCTTTTTCGACAATTGATAGTTCTTTAAATCTTTTTGTTCGCATTAATTTAATGTTTACAAAACACGACATTAGCCAACCATGAAACGTAGATCGGTACTTATTTAGCTCTGTGTACGCCGTGTGAGAGTGCTTTCGGGGCCCCACGCCTTCCAATGACCGCGCAGCCACAACTCGGCTGCCGTTATGGAGCCTTACATAACTACAGACTGTCTGCGAAAGTAAAAGTGATTCTTCGCTTGCAGTTTCGAAACAATGACATGCTTTACAAAATAAGGATCAAATGACATCAGAGCTATAATAGTTTTATCCATTTTTGTTTCAGAACATGCGGTGGACAACGGTTACCTTTTTATTGCTACCTATAATATTCGCGTGTACGAATGCGGAATGGTCATGGGGTGGAGAAGCGGACACCAAGTCCGCTGACCAACCCGAGCAGAAACCTTCAACTTTGTTAGAAGGAGAACAGTTACCCGAAGCTCAAGAGAAAAACTTTGAATCAAACAGCACCGTTCTAGATGACATTGTTGATGAGCTGGTGAGCAGTAAACAAGGTAGAAGTCTGGGTGGCTTCGACGACGTGTACAGCGATCCCACGATCAAGGATGCCTTGGACGCAGGAGATGACGCTGAAGCTAGGAACCTGATTAAAGGAAGATTGTGTACTCTAGGTCTCATACAAGTAAGTATCAAAGAATATAATTGTGCACGTATTACTGATTTTCTGAGGCCATGTTGTTACTCATACATCAAATGATTGTTCTAACATTATTTAATTTAACCATTTCAGTGTGAAGATGAAGACGCGAATGAAAAACGCACATACTTATCACCAGATGAAGTTATTTACGCCCAACCCGTCGATATCAAGCCTATTGGAAAACCGATTGCATCAGTTCAAGTTCGCGGCCCTCCCAGAGCTTACGGCCCACCTCGACCTATGCCTTACCCTCCACGTCCCCAGAAATACCCACCTAAGAGAATCGGATATGGTAGCAATGCCAGACCTGGCTTCTCTGAAAAGTATGGCGTAGCGGGTGGCAACTTCCAATTCTCTCAAAGCAGTGCACAATACAATGGACAGGAATCAAACTTCGTCACCAGATCGCCCATTTACCACCAAGCGACCCAAGGACCCTATGCTTATGAGAACACTAAACCTTCTTACACCAAAGGTTCATCTGCACACACCGGTTCAAAGACAGATTCTGTTGTACAACAACACATCCATCATCATTACGTGCACGATGCTGATAATAAAGACCCCAAAGTTATTATTAAACCAGTAGCAATTCCTGTAGGATCTATCGGTCAGTTAAATACACAAAATAGTTACGGGTCACACGCACAATCTTCTGATATCTTAACTGCTGGAGGTGGTGACTATAGCAGCTTTAGTTCGGGTGGATTTAAGCCCATGACCGGCGGGTTTTCTTTAGACAACAACAACAACAAGCCGATATACGAGTCTGATACAATTTATGGCTCACAGTATGGACACAATTCTAACAAAGTTGGTCACAGTGGTAGTATTTTGAGTCAAGGCCTCCCAAATCAATACCCCAACAATGCTTTCGAAGACCAAAAGTATGGAAACAGTCTCGGTAATTACGCTTCTCAGAACACTGAATTTTACAAAAAAGAATTAAATGTTGGAGGATCTCAAAATAATCTTTACAGTCAAGGACCAGCAACTTTCGGGCAAAACAACTTTGCTGAAAGTTATCACGAAGGTAAAGCACAAGGTTTTGAATGTGTATGCGTAAATTATGATCAATGCCCAAGCCAAGAAGTGATTGGACGCAGAGATGACTTGTACTTACCAATTGACCCACGTAATAAAGGCAGTGAAATCGTTGCATTAACTGAGGAACAATTAGACAGTTTGAACAAAACTGAAGCAGTTACAATCGATGAAACCTCGCTAAACACTACGGAAGCAAAGAACATAAGCAAACGTGAAACCAAAGAAGATATTCCTGCGGAAGCTGAGAAAGAAGCTGAACCGGTAAGCATAAATTACCCTTATTCATTCTTATACGTTCTATAGAAGTTATACATCGCAAGTCACGCTTATCCCAACATCATCTTAACATTTACCTCTCCTCTTCCTATTCTCAGCACTCACCTAGAGGATCTCTTCGTAATTTTTACTCATCATATGCCTGGGGTAACATTGTTAAACTTGAAATAAATCATTTAAGATAATTAAATACCGAAATCTAATGTAACGGTTCCAAAAGATATACTAAACAATGGGCACTGACACACTCTCTAACATTATTTTAAAAATAATTTTATTTATTGATATAAGTAAATATCACTACAGCGGCAGCGCTACCCTCAATTGCCTGGCTTCAACCATCATCAATCAGCCGGTATTGACTACAGACGTGTGCAGCCCACGTTTGGTATCTCTTTTGGCTTGCCCCCCGGCACTCCCAGTCAGAGTAATTACCACCCTTTTAATTCCCAACTCTTTCCTATTAGTAATGCAGTGACAGGAGGTGGTATTAATCTAGGAGTAGCCGTAGTTAATCCACTGCTCTCTCTACAAATAACCAAAGATGAGGAAGGGCAAAAGGTTTACAAACCTCTTGTACATCTTCATGTTACACCAAGCCAACAGAAACTTAAGGCCGTTACTCAACTTTTCGATCAAAAAAAAGCATTCTTGTTAAACAAGCATCATCATTATCATATGATTCATCCTCATATGTACCCTTTCCCTCCAGTGCATCCGTTACACCATATACCTCATGTACCTGTCTACCCTTCTCAACTGCATAATCCGCACTATGGATATGCACCCCATCCTACATACTCACATTATATACCAAATTATGAAGAACATCCCCATCATGCACCCCACTCTGCACCTCCCCATTACCCTCATGATGGACCTCCTCATCAACCCCCTCACTACGATGGCCCTCCTCATCATCCACCTCATTACGATGGCCCTCTGCCGCACTTGCCTTATGAAGGGCCTTCAGTTTACTCGCCAAATTACGCGGATTACGAGCCAAATCACTACAAGGGACATGATCATTCTATTCCTGACCCTTCAGATGGTTTTGATGATTATTATGATGAACATGCTAGAAATGACGGTGGTGAGGATTATCCTCAGGCCCAACATAGAAGCTCTAATATTTACGATAAATCTGAAAAATATACTAATGATACTGACCTGAGTCACGCAAACCGGTCCGCTTATTCCCGCTCCTATGACTTTCCTTCGACACCTCCTCCGGCAAACCGGGGATACCAAACATTCCGATTTCCTGAGAAGCGAAGGAAGAGGGAAATCGATATAGAAAATATGTCCATAACTGTATTAGAGGTAATTTATGCACTTTTCTTAAATTCCTCCTTTGCAACGCGTTCTAATATTAATTGGCATGTTGATGTATCAATCATGGTATTTTCTGTTCACGTGCAAAGCAATCGCTTTTATATTATGGCTCCAAAATTTCCGCACGAAATCCTGTTTCTGAGCCTGTTTCTGTTTTGTTTTTAGCGTCAAGGGTATTTCGGCCGTCCTCCAGTTCAGCAGTGCAGACAAAACCAAGTTTGCTGCCGTCGTCCCCTGCAACCTCAGGCTGCTAACAAAGGACAGTGCGGCATCAGACACTCTCAGGGCATCAACGGCAGGATTAAAACTCCCTCTTACGTAGATGGAGAGAGTGAATTCGGAGAGTACCCGTGGCAAACAGCTATTTTGAAGAAGGACCCCAAGGAATCTGTCTATGTTTGCGGAGGAACACTCATTGATGGTCTTCACATTATGACTGCCGCTCACTGCGTTAAATCGTAAGTACCTTTAAAATAGTTTTACTTTTGAAATGTATAGATAGGAGATACGATCATTTATTAGTCCAAAATATGAGTACACACAAGGCATGCAAGATGTTACGTTAAATTAAATCAGTCATGTTTTGACTCAACGGCGAACAAATATAAATAGATAAACCTCTAATAATTATACGTTTATCCACTATTTATAGTAATTATGTTGCTAAGAACGAACATAAATACACAATTCGTTAAGTATCTACGTAATAAAATTAAATATTCATTAAATTTTAAATGATCTTTTCTCATTCCAGATACAAAGGCTTCGAGTTAAGAGTGCGCCTAGGTGAATGGGACGTGAACCGCGACGTCGAGTTTTACCCATACATTGAGAGAGACATTATTTCTGTCCACGTTCACCCTCTTTATTACGCCGGCACTTTAGATAACGACCTCGCTATCTTAAAGATGGACCATCCCGTCGAATGGACCAAATATCCCCACATCAGTCCCGCTTGTCTACCTGACAAATACTCCGACTACGCCGGACAAAGGTGCTGGACCACAGGATGGGGCAAGGATGCCTTTGGAGATAACGGAAAGTATCAGAACATCCTAAAAGAAGTTGATGTGCCTATTCTATCACACGGCCAGTGTCAACAGCAGCTGAAGCAGACGCGCTTGGGATACAACTATGAACTGAACCCCGGTTTCCTCTGTGCTGGAGGTGAGGAAGGCAAGGACGCGTGCAAGGGTGACGGCGGTGGTCCCCTGGTATGTGAGCGCAGCGGCACGTGGCAGATCGTGGGCGTGGTCTCGTGGGGCATCGGCTGTGGCCAGCCCGGAGTGCCTGGAGTTTACGTTAAAGTTGCTCAATACTTAGACTGGATCTCGCAGATCACAGGAAAATTCTCGAATTATTGAAATGGATGCTATAATTATTGAAAATGATGTCTAATTAAAACTGAAATCGTCGACACCTAAATTGTATAAGCATCTTATATTTATTTTTAGGATCTAGTTGTACTTATTTAATATTTATTACTTTTAAGCTTTGGGTGGTAATATCCAGAGCAACCGAGTAATTGCGTATGCAGATTTTTATATTTAAAAATAAACTGTATGAATAAGAAAATAACACTTTCGTATCAATTATCCTTTAATTATGTTTTTTTTTTTTTTTTCAATAAGACATGTTGGTTGCTACAATTTCTCACCTGTCACTTGTCACATGAATACATGACTGTCAGAACAAAAACTCAATTTAGTGATTTTTGTGCTCGCTTCACCTCGTGAGACATCACCATAGCTATGACTGCTAGAGATCGTAGAGGAAAAGGAAATGTACCGAAGTTCAGTAGTGGCATCGAACAGAATGATGCAGCAGGTTTCACTTTACCTGAAAGCCTTCCTTGTTCCGAAGTTGACTTCCCGGTACTTATTAGGAGACGACATCGCGCGAGCTGGAAGGATATCGTCGAAGAAAGTGATAACTGGCAAAAACAACTAGAAGAATACCAAAAAAGCAAAGTGGTACCTCCACCTAAACCACTATTCCTTAGTAAGTTAGAAGTACCTTCTTCTCGTCTTGTACTAACAAGCTTTGAAAACTTTATCAGACATTGGCAGAATAGTCGACATGGGCTTTGTAACATAATAAAAAATTGAACAGAATAGAAAAATGTATGTATGGCCTTTTGTTAGGGTTCCATAGTAAACAAGTTAACGAGTAGGTAACAGTCGAACACCTTATAAAATGTACTTGGTTATGTAATTTCGTAAAAGTACCATAGTAAATGACTTTGGTGGTGTTTCGCCAACAAGTTAAAAGTACGTTGTTATTGTTATGTTGGTTCTGTACAAAGTTATAATTAGGCTTGTGACTAAATAACAACAGCCGCACGGATCGATCGGTCAAGTTAAGCTACGCTTGCCGCGGTTGCTTCATGAATGGGTGACCATCTTTACATACCAAGATCCCTCCGTGCCTCGGAAAGCAAGCCATTGGTTCCCGACTGTCATTTGTGTATCTTTGACAGTCGTTACGGGTCGTCAGAAGTCTGAAAGTCTGACAACCAGTCTTACCAAGGGGTATCGTATTACCCAGTAACTGGGTTTTGGAGGTCAGATAGGCAGTCGCTCCATTTAAAGTACTGGTATTCAGCTGCATCCAGTTAGACTGGAAGCCGACCCCAATATAGTTAGGAAAAGGCTAGGCAGATAATGAGATGATGGTTTAATAATATTATGAAGAGGTAAAGTTTCTAAGTGAGTTTCTTTGTAGGACGTAGTCTCTAGAACAACCATTTGGATTTGAAAAATTCAAGGAGCCGAGTAAAATGAGCTTCACACTTTTTTCAAGGATACAAAATGAATACCGACGGCCATGGGCGTAGCTAGTGAGGGGGCAAGGGTGGGCAACAACCACTCCAGAAACTTCTTTGCCCACCCTAGAAAAAAAAACAACATAATTATTTAAGAATTATGTATAATAAAATGTGTTTGTGTGTGTGTGTGTGTGTGTTTTGTGTTTATGTTTTTGTGTGTTTATGTTTAATAAAATGAAATAAATGAAATTATGTACCGACCGTTTATTAAAGAGTTCAGAAAGACGCGGCATGGCAAAAAGAAGAATAAAATACAGTGCAGGGGCACTACCACATCAAAAACATTTCGTGTAAAGTAGGCTGCCAAGACCTAAATATCATTTTCACTGTTAAAAGTCATCAGATCTTGGACAAAATATATGGCTTGATTGTGAATGGAACGGTTCACTGAACTATTACAGGACATAAAAAAATCATCAAAAGTAAATGCGAAAAATACCTCGGACTTAGATTAGACAGCAAACTTAGATACTTGGCACGCACACATTGACATCAAATCAAAAATAACATCAATGCGTGGGTACATAAATAACATTTCGAATAAAATACGCTTCAACATCTACAACTCATTAGTTCGGTCGCACATAAATTATTTAATCGAAATCTGGGGATGTGCCACAAAATCTGCGATTAAAGATAAATCTGGGGATGTGCCACAAAATCTGCGATTAAAGATAAATCTGGGGATGTGCCACAAAATCTGCGATTAAAGACAAATCTGGAGATGTGCCACAAAATCTGCGATTAAAGACAAATCTGGGGATGTGCCATAAAATCTGCGATTAAAGACCTACAATTCTAATAACTAAAAGAACGTTCACAGTCTGATCTGTCTCAATCTCAATCTGTTAAAAATACCTCCGAGTTTTCATTTATTTTTGACAACTTTTTGACATTGGATTATCGCCGAGATGAGACTGCGACTAGATTTTGAACGTTTTTAATTACAAGAATTGGCCAGCTGAAAACTTTTAACAGTGAAAGCGCAATATGAAATGTTTTTGGTGGCATTATTTATTACAAGGCTTCATTTATGATCACTCTTTAAATCATAATCATCTTCATCATTTCAGCCGAAAGACGTCCACTGCTGCATAAGCTGGACATAGGCGTCTCCCAACAAAATGGGAGGGATTGCTATAATCGCCACGCTTGGCAGGCGGGTTGGCGATCGCAGTATGGTGGTAAAATGCATGAAGAACCCTGCTGCCCATTCTCTCCTTTAAATGTCTGTGGTTAATTCAGATGAACGGTTGCCTCCCTAGAAAAAAAATCCTAGCTACGCCATGCTGGCGGAAAATAATTCCAATACTGTGCATGTGTAGAGTAAGTGCGCCAATTATGGACCACCATAAGGATTTTGTCCAATAAAACTCAGAATTTTAAAGTATAATCAATAATTTATATTTTAAACACTTCGATAATTATTTGGTATCTAAAATGATTAATAAAATTCTTTAGAAAGATCAACATCGTAGAAATAATCAACATTTTCTAAAATATGTCATTATGGTGAATTTGCAAAAAGTGTACAAAATATGGACCACATGGTTTCAAATACGGACTACAGTCAAAATTAATTTTAAAAAAACTAGTCGTGATGCCTAAAATTGCATCAGTCAATTATTAGGGTTAAACTAATCATTGGTGCACAATTCGCTCGCTTAGAAATCAACCATATCTTCTACGCCATAAATATCTTCAGAATAAAGCCCATTACAGCACTCCAACAAGTCGAAAAATGCGATTACATTTTCTTTATTTAAGACTTTTATGCTTGCGATTGATGTGCCCGTTGGACGGCAAAACGATAGGTTAGGATGACGCTTGAGGAATGACCTCATCCATGATCTCCGCACAGATTCATTATCCGCGTGCTTTGTATTTTTTTTTTTGCTATATTCAGATTTTCCTGCGTGTTAGACCAAATCCAGATTTTATTATTTATAGAATGAATCAGCTAATTCACCTTCCAATTCACTCGGTAAAGTCGATTTTCTTCCAATTTTATGGTTTATGTTCCCTAAGTGATTGGTCTTCTATTTTTGATAAACGTATAAGCTTAGTTTTCTCCGTAAGTTCTGGATGCTTAATATAAAGCCCATTGATAATAAGTCCATTTGCCATTGCATTTTTATTTTAGGTTTGTCTGTTATTTTCTTTGGTTGTAGAGGCCATCCTAAAACATTAAAATGCAATATAAGTGACTGTTTGTAATATTGTCCGCTAGTCCATATTCAGAACATGCCAGTGGTCCATATTATAATACACAAACATTTGTAGATTTATATTGTTATTCATAAAATTATAAAAACGATTGAATATTGAAACTTAATATGAATAATTGTAAAATAAATTACCTTTCTCCTGGTTTAATCCATTTGTACAAAGAGTATTATTTGTTGAAATTATGAGCTTACGAAATTAGGTATGAAACTACATCGCGCGTTGATAAAAACGTTGAATGGCTCCCATGAATACATGTGCTTTCTCTGCCGGCCCTACAAGTGACTAGCGAGGCGCAGGAGGTGTGAAGCTTTGCGTGCGCTGACCAACGGCTCGATACAAAAATCATTCTTTGAGAAACGCGGGTAGTCCATATTACAGAACCAGTCCATAATTGGCGCATTTACTCTAAATATTCAGTCCAACTACGGAACCGTTCATTGTGCGTGGTCCGACACGCAATTAGGTAGTTTTAGGACGTTTCAACTGGGTTACTTATCCACTTTTAAAACTATCATGGAAAGCACTAACGCGAAACGTCCATTGTATTTCTTCCCAAGCGACGTACGTTCTGGAAAGATCTGTTTTTAGATGAAACTTGCGCATGATTTTCCAGTCTGTGTTATACTTTCAGAAACTGAAACGGATTATATGAAGAACGAGGTACTTGTGCATTTAATACCAGCTTTAGTGGAAGCTCTGAACAAGGCTAAGATATGGGAAGCTTTTACCAGAGATAGATGTTTCTTCAACGGCATAGACCACATCGTACAGGTACATCAATTTAGTATTATATCTTGCAGATGCATATACATCCTGTATTACAATAGATACTACAGATTAATTAAATTAAAGTGTCGATTTCTCACGTCAAACAGCTTTTTACTAAATGCATATTATAGTATGTACGGTACCTACTTACAACAAAAATACATTTTTTAATTTTGTCTGTTTGTTCCGACTACCGACTGATGGAACTTTCAGTGGCAGACATCAGATGTTATAAGAAGTAACATGCTACTTTTTGTTCCGGTAGCACGTTCCTGTGAGATAATTTCTGACATCTACGCGGGAAAACTCCTTTTTTGTAGTGATTTATTTTAAACTAAATAGATACTACTTTTGTATCTGGTATCCTTCTGTCTGTCATGGCAGAAAATGAAATTCAAAAAATAGATTCTAAGCCTGTCGAATGTTTCTAGGTCCTGTGGAACAACAACCCGCGTTATCCAGCACGTAAGGAGAATGATTTACATATCTTCAACATGCCGTGGGTCAGGACAGCTCTGAGGAATAAGTACGTAACTTCAGACTTGATGAATGTATCATCATTATAATTTCAGTCGAAAGAAATCCACTACATTGCTGGACATAGGCTCCTAGTTATGTATATCAGTGTCGAAAGTATTTAATCAACTCAGCCTATCGCAGTCCACTGCTGGACATAGGCCTATCCCATGTTGCACCACAACACCCTGTCCTCCGCCTTCCACATCCAGTTTGCCCCAGCCACTTTCCCAAGGTCGTTGGTCCATCTAGCTGGGGGGCGTCCCACACTACGCTTGCCGATACGCGGTCTCCACTCCAGGACTCGTCTGCTCCAGCGGCCAGCGGTCCTTCGACAGACATGGCCAGCCCACTGCCACTTCAGCTTGCTTACTCTGCGAGCTATGTCGATAACTCCAGTTCTTTTCCGGATAATTTCGTTTCTGGTTTTATCCTTCAAAGATACTCCGAGCATAGCCCGCACCATAGCGCGTTGAGCGACCTTGAATTTGTGGACCAGCCCAACTGTCAGTGTCCACGTTTCTGCACCGCATGTCTACTTAGGCCAAGTCATCCAGCTCGGTAGACACAACTTCGAAAAGGAAGCCGACCGAACGATCCAGTTACGTTGGGCAGCATTTGGAAAACTTTGTGAAGTCTTCTCATCACCTATCCCGCAATGTCTGAAGACTAAGGTCTTCAACCAGTGTGTCCTGCCCGAAAGTATTACTTGTAGAAAAAAGGCCATTCATTTAATTTCCTGAAAAACCAAAGGGCTTATATCCCTAGCCCTACCTCCACTTGTGTCGCACAACACACGGTTATGCCTGTCATATTATTGCATCGCCACATCTTGACTGCCTCGTTGGTTTAGTCCTCGCAGTTGCTACTGCTGAGCATGAGGTCTTGAGTTCGATTCTCGGCACGTGCAATGATATTGTGTATTTCCATCTGGAATTTCTTAGTAGCAGTCCAGAGTCTGGATTTGTGCGCTTTGGATGGCAATGGACTCGCCCCCTATTAAATGGGATTTGAAAGAGAACTGGCGAAATGTAAGTATAGTATTGTACACATCTGCCCAACCCTTCAGGGAAATAAGGCATGATGTTATGGCCACTTCTTATGTAATTTAATTCGAAATAATTATTTCAGACCTCGTCCGTATTACCCCAAGTCCTGGCTATGGCCCGAGGAGTATGCTGCTACCCTCATACAAAAAACTGTTCGCCAGTACTTCATACAAAGACAAGATGAAGTGCAAGAAATGCGCGACTTCTGGAGGGTAATTATCAGCACCCTTATCTCTATAACTAGGGAAATTAGAGCTGAATCTCAATACTGCAGTGCGACGTCGCTTTGACAGAAAATGCAAGCTAGCCCGACGTGTTCTTTGCCGTGTATGATATTCCAACAGCAAACGGATAAGTTCGAATACGATTTGTGGCATACAAAATCGACCACGACTTGGAGCTACGTCTTTGCGTTCCTTGTGTATACGGTGCGCCGTCGCCGCCTTAGGCTGCGTGCGTCTAACATCCGACAAGCCCACGCTTGCGTTGGTGACGACATAACCAACTGCGTCTCGTGACCGTGGGCAGCATTAGAACCGCCTTTAGGCGGACATGTCAAACTTGGCAACCAGAGTCGTCAAGCGCTGTTTAATTTAATAAAGAACTAAGTTCTCTACAACTACACTTAAAGGTAAACATCTCTGTGCACTTTTTCTGCTGATCTTTTTCTAAAATTTTTCCCATGTTCCAGAAACTTGAAGTGGAACGCCAAAATCCCGAAGTCATGGAGTTCAATCCTTTCTTGGCCAAAGCGTTTGCATCCTCATCACATATTAAAAAGTAATTTAGTACCTATTTACGCCCTGACGCGAAAATGCGAACCATACTATTTCGAGGTAGCATGCAACAACAATAAGCTTTGTTCAAGATGGATGATGGCAAATACACTTTTACCTTTGTTCTATTGGTTACAAACAAGATTCAAAGGTACAATCAATTCAATTTGGACATTTATTATTATCTACTTTATTTCTATAACATTACTAATATTAAATAAACATGTAATAATAATATTAATTCTTGTTTCCTTCAACTAAGGGGCACTCCCTCATAAAGAGAAGGACTTGCAGGAGTTCCGAGGCCCATTGTGAATGCTACTGTAGGTTTTTCATCACCTTTAGCTATCCTCTTCACTCTATTTGGACTGTGATTGTAGGATATAGGCATCGTAAAGTCAGTCATTATCTGAAAAACAATACAAAGTAATATTAATTAAAATAAAATACTATATTTATACATTACTAGCTTCTGCCCGCGAGCTTTTGTACGCGTAAAATTTTTGCTCCCCTGACCCTTCCCGTCGCATCTAATTGCCTGCCAGTATTCGTCGTTTTTTGTTGCTGCTCCCCTCCGTTTGATTGTAGCGTGACGTTATATAGTTTAAAACCTTCCTCAATAAATAGGCTACCCATCACAAAAAGAATTTTTCAATTCGAACCAGTAGTTCCTGAGATTACCGCATTCAACCACACAAACAAACTCTTCAGCTTTATAATATTAGTATAGATACTACTACATTACTAGACTGCCTCGTTGGTTTAGTGGTCACAAGCGCTACGGCTGACCATACGGTCCTGGGTTTGACTCCCCGGTTGGGCAAAGTGTTACAGGGTTTTGCCATCTAAAATTCCTCATTAGCAGTGCAGTAGCAGTGTACAAATTTAACTCAACTCCGAGATCCGGTTCGAGATTTGTGCTTGGTTGATGGTAATAGGGTCACCCCATATTACATTAGACTTACATAACTAGCGAAATGTGGGTGTCATAAGTAGGCACACCACACTGCTTAAATCTTTGGGGAATTCTGGTGTGATGTTATCTTTTTTTATTGCTAGAAAATAGCATAATACTATGTGCTTTATCCATTTGGTGCATGCATGGCTTTAAGTCCCAGTGTCAAGCACTGTGTTAGAAAAAGCTGGGTTTGCTCTAAGTAATCTATATGTATAAAAGGAGAAACTGACTGACTGACTGTTGATATATCAACACACAGCCCAAACCGCTGGTCCTAGAGACATGAAATTTGGAGGGTGTATTCTTTGTGAGAAGTAGGTATCCACTAAGAAAGGGTTTTTTGAAATTCCACCCCTAAGAGGGTGAAATGGGGGGTTGAATTTTCTGTGAAACTTTTTATTCTGTGGGTCGATTGACACAAAAATTGGTACACATACTCTTCAATTATAGTTATGAGATACGTGTATCACAGTTTTTCCAAAATCAACCCCTTACAGAGTCAAATAGGGCTTCGAAGATGTGGATAATAAACTAATTCTCCCTACAGAGTTAGGCACAATTCTGACCATTATAGAAGAGCTAATAGTTAAAATCTACCCAGATATTAGTAATATTCACGACTAGCTCCTGCACGCGACTTTGTCCGCATACAATTTCTTGCTCCCCGACCCCCTCCCACCCGTCGCATCGAATCGCCTGCCTGGGCGAGGTCTTCGTATTCGTGACTTTTTCTTTTTGCTCGGCTCCGTAGGGTCCTATCGTGATGTTATATAGTATATAGCCTTCCTCGATAAATAGGCTATTCAATCTATAAATTATAAAATTCAAAGTCCTGAGTGACTGAGTGACTGACTGATTTATCAACGCACAGCCTAAACCACCGGTCCTAGAGACATGAAATTTGGAGGGTGTGTTCTTTGTGAAGAGTAGGTATTCCACTAAGAAAAGGTTTTTTGAAATTCCGTCCCTAAGAGGGTGAAATGGGGGGTTGAATTTTCTGTGAAACATTTTATTCTTTGGGTCGATTGACACAAAAATTGGTACACATACTCTTGAAGTATAATTATGAGACGCGTGTATAGCAATGTTTCCAAAATCATCCCCTTACTAAGTGAAATAGGGCTTCGAAAATCCTACGTGGAATGGTAGACATACGCATGGCATGCGTGGCAGCCCGCGTAGCGCATTGTCGTCACAGGTGTCCAATCTCAACCAAAGTATCAAGAAGTATCCCATATGTAACTGATATTAATATGAACTAAGCTTTGGCCTGCGACTTCATCCGCGTAAACTGCATCCGCGTAAATGACGTTTATCGTGGACGAAGACGAAATCTCGGAATAAAAATAGGCGTATGTCCTTTCTTGGGGTTCAAACTTACCCGGTACCAAATTTTATCTTTCGTATTTTTTTTTTCATGAAAACTATCTTACGTTACTTCTAATACTTCCAAGAATATGTGTACAAAGTTTCATGATGATCGGTTCGGTAGTTTTCGCGTGAAAGCGTAACAAACAAACTTACATTCACATTAAAATGTATAATATGTTTTAGTAGGGATATTTGCAAGATATAACAGCCGCACGGGTCGATCGTTCAGGTTAAGCTACGCTTGCCGCGGTTGGTCCGTAGATGGGTGACCATCTTTACATAATAAGACCCTTCCGTGCCTCGGAATCTCGGCTGTCTTTCGTAGATATTAGATCGTCGTTACGGGTCGTCAGAAGCCCGAAAGTCTGACAACCAGTCTTACCAAGGGTTATCGTATTACCCAGTAACTGGGTTGTGGGGGTCAGGTAGGCAGTCGCTCCATGTAAAATACTGGTACTCAGCTGCACCCGTTTAGACTGGAAGCCGACCCCAATATAGTTGGGAAAAGGCTAGGCAGATAATGATGAAGTGACACTAACTATTCTTTAATAGATACCTATGCAACTTTATAAATAAAAACTAATTGGGCACATACCTACTATAATACTTTACGCACTAACATCTAAATCTGTACGTTCAGTGAGCAATAGTGCGACTTTAGTTTATACATTAAAGTAAAACATAACGACCAAGCTACAATCATCAATGAAATTCCTTTGAGATCGTTTGAAGGAGTTGAAAATAATTAAAAATCAGTGGACTCGAGTGATAAACAACGATGACGTCATACATTACCCGGTTTAGTTTCTTAACACATTGAAGCTTCTCGGGCTCCCAACGCACATATAAAAATTTTGAGTTTGCGCCCAGCACGCGTAGCATGACCACCATAGAAACGAGTTTTGTCGACGGAAGAATAAGCAAAATGGCACGGCGATGTTAAAACTAAAAGAGAGGAGATATTTCTATTCTTCAGGCGACCAAATTCTACGATGAACATGGCGACCAATTTTTCTCTACTTTTGAGTTGGAGATTCGGTTGGGGGTACATTTTTTTTACAGGATCATATTAATTATAATCATCAATACAATACTCAAAGATCGTTTAATCACACTGTTTGACTATTCAATGAAAAAGTCCTTAGCGGATCCACCTTAATTACATTAGTTACCACTCTCTTGCTATGGAAAGAATAACTGTCTTTGTCTTCATAGAAACCCGAGTTTATGGGTCGCTCCGTGCTCGGGCCGAAGAGATGTCGAATTGAATAGAAAGAACTTTGTCTATTCTTGGTAGAATAGAGATAGAATTGTTCATGCTACGCCTGCTGTTATGTTGCTGCGTAATTTAAACCCGCTAAAATGATGCAATGACACCAGGTTGTGAGTGAAAATATTGCAACGAAATGTTATCGAGGCAACTATACTGACACGTTGTTCCTGAGAGGATTCTGTGTTTATTCCGAGGATTCCTCTAACGCCATTGAACTACCCCTTGAGTTCAAAAGAGTGCAGTTCCCCTCAAAGTCTGCTTTGACAAGTTCATAAATAAATCTCAAGGCAAAACACTTAATCTTAAAGGAGAACAGTCACTGAAAACAGCGGGATATGATCTTAGAGGGGACTTCTTCTCGCTCGGCCACTTTTACGTGGCCCGCTCGGGAGTGAGCTCATCTAGCAGCCTGGTTGTATTAGCACCTGAGGGTAGAACCTATAAGTAGTATTTAAGGAAATACTTTAAGGATAGACTAAAAAATTAATAGTCTTAAACCCCTGTGAACAGCAAGTTAAGTAAAATCTTCATTTGAATAATTTCGGTAACAATTTTTTTCGAAATTCCCAGGGAATAAAGAGAATTTATATTTGCGCTTTAAAGTTGCCTTCAAATTTGTCATGCAAGTAGGTAATTTGCCGTTCTGTTATATATTCCGTCACTATTGTTAGGTTTTAGGATTAATTATCCTACAAAAATCATTTATCAATCCAAGCGCTGCTCCTTGAATAACACAAAGCAAACCGTGCAATAACACATTGTTTACTTGGATTAACACATAGGGTACTTTTAATCCCAGTAGTACGGTCCTGTGGGATATTTTTCGACATCCACGCGGACGAACCCGCGGGCAGAAGCTAGTGTAATATAAATATTACCAAAAAACTATTTCCAGATTTTTTGTTACTCCTTCTCCATTAATAATGCCACAAGTAGCAAGGTAGGTTAGTGTATTTCATGGAAGAGTGTCTGGAGGCTTGTGTGGTACACTACACACATTTTATAGGCACAGTTTATTTTTTATGCAGGACAATGCCAGAACTCATAATTCAAGCATTGTAAACGAATACCTGAGTGAAGTTGGTATTATGGATATAGGCTGGCCAGGGTTACGTGAGATAGTCAGCAACATCAAGGCGTTGCTGGCCTTTCTCGAGGAGCTGGGGTGGATCGAATAACCGATTTCCCACCCGTACGCAAAATACGCGCTCAGACGTGGAGTTGCGAACACCAGCCCGTTCTACCTATTACCTATACGCTGGCCAACAAGAAGCCTGGATATGAATCCCATAGAACACCTATGCGGTGAGTTGAAGAGACGACTCAGAGAAAAGTAGTTTTCAGCCAGGATAAAATACTTGTCCAAAAAACTTAAAAGCAGGCATTAATTATTCTTTGTAGCAGAGGAGGTGTACTTACTTCCAGTCCTTTATTTTCGTGATCCTTGATAATAAACTTCTTCATGAGTGGTGGCATTTCAATGCTATTTGGTAGGATCACTTCTGACTGATCATGTACTACTATGGCGGCTAACAATTTTGCTTCCTCATTTTTTGGTATCAGTTTATAATCTGGCTTGTAAGATGTACGGTAAATTTCTGTCAGATTCGGCAATTTGCGACCCCTGAATGTTTTCTCAACCCATATTCGCACTCGACGCCTTTCCTGAAAAATTTGAATACTCAGTAAGTAACATTTGTAAGTGAAAATAGCTATTTTTTGCTGGCTCGAAAATTCATAAGTACATGCAATGGCGAAATTCAAATTATCTTATGTTTTTTTGCAATTTGCAAGTCTGTGCCAGGTTGTATGTATGTTCATTTAAATATGATAGGCGGCCATATCAAATATGTACATATTTGTAATATAATTATACTCATCAACTACCAGGGTCGCGAGATTTGTTCGAAAGAGACACCGTGGCCCTGGCACATGGGCAACTGAAAGAACACGGGTGGGGTTTAGTCAGTAAAAGTCTGACACGCCCTCCCGCTCAGCCAAGAGACGTCATTTGATGATTTCTCACCCACAAAAAAAAATAATTATATATTAAATAAATAAATATCTTAGGACAACCAACACACCGTTATCTGATTCCAAACTAGGCAGAGCCTGTACTATGGCAACCAGACAACTGATAAACATACTTATATATTTCTAAATACATACATATTATAGATAAATTACACCCAGACACAGAACAAATGATTGTGCTCATCACACAAAGATTTGTCCTGGGTGGGAATCGAACCCACGACCGCAGTCTTAGCAGTCAGGATCACTAACCACTAGACTAACAGGCCAAACAAATATTCATCAATACGTCCCTCTAAGTTCGTTTAATTCCATTATAAGTTTTGTGAAATAGCAATCTTAAACTAAACTTATAATGTAAAACACTGGCCAGTGGTCTGCTAAATACTAAAAGTAACAATAAGTTTAAAACTAAATATGGCTGAAAGATTTCTCACCTCATCAGGACAAGCCTCGACTTTAACAATTTTCATGAAACTAGGTTCCGGGTATCTTTCAAAAACAGATCGAACAATGATTCTTCCAACGCCGAAATTCTTTAGGCTTCCAACAATTTCCCACAAAGTTTTACCTTTGAAATCCGTTGTTCGCCCAACATATTTTATTACCGTCGTAGTTGCTGTAGACATTTCAATAGAAGAAATGTACGAGTCGAGTGGGGAACAATAATAATTAATTAATATCAAATTCTGTTGCTGGTTTAAGGTTAGGAATTTATGACGGATGACAGAAGTACAGGATTTTCAATTTGACATTGACATTTCTTCGGCATCGCAACACTAACATAAAGCTGGGTATTCAGGGCACTCGATTGATTTTCCATTTCATCATCATCATCAGCTTATAGCAGTCCACTGCTGGACAAAGGCCTTTCCAGTTGCACGCCATTTTCCAATTTCCATTTCATCATCATCATTTCAGCCGAAAGACGTCCACTGCTGGACATAGGCCTTCCCCAAGCACCGCATCTTCGACCGTTTCTGTGCTTCTCGCATCCAACGGTTTCCTGCGGCCATCACCAGGGCATCGGTCCATCTTGTGTGAGGCCTTCCGACGCTACGCCTTCCAGTATGTGGTCGCCACTCCAGAACCTTCCGACCCCATCGGCCACCTGTTCTGCGAAATTCCATTTACTCAAGCCTAATTCCAGTCATCCCTATATAGGTGCTATACGGTTTAGTGTTTAATTTGGTTCCTTAGGAATGCAGTTCCATCTATAACGGCCGTCATGAAAATCTATCATTCACACCAGTTTCTGACATTTAGTCAAAACCAAAGATTTAAATCGCTAGATTTGCTCTTACTGTACTTAGTCATGTGAAAAGGTGTCCATTCTGAGAGAGCTCACACAATTAAATCAAATGACGTTTTCATGACAATCAAATCAATTTATGATGTCTTTGTGTGCCAGAGATGTCAAAACGAAACAGATGCGCGACCAACTGTTTACGTGGTAGGGTGAATCTAACGATCTAAATCTTAATCGCTGTCATTATTTTCATGAGCGGCCATCGCTCAATAAACCGTAGTTCACGCTTATCATAAAATCATTGACATTTCTGACTGTGAAGTTATAATAGCTGCTACCGTTGTGGCGCGTCAATGGCTAAATATCATTATATTTAGTTCCCTAATTCATCGATCATCGCACACAACTTAAATTATCTATGAGTATTTTTTTTAATCTTCATCCTTCTTGTTAAGTAAATACTTAAATAATAATTAGGTAATAATATTCGCAAAACAACACTTATTTAATTTTTTATATTTGTAGTTTCACGCCATCTATCGATGGTTACTGGAGATCGGTTTTTGAAAATGTATTTTATTCCGTTCCAGTTAGATGCCACTGCACTCCATAACAAGTAAATTCCTGTTTTTTTCTCTCTTACTATTTAGGTCTTGTTTTTGTTTGGTTTTGCATAACTTTTATTTTTTCATTTATGCTAAGGTACCTATTTCACATGACATTATTAGAAAATGGCCAAGTGACTAATAGAAAGAGGGCTAACTTTTTTTTTATTTTTATATTTCATTGTACATTGTAGGTAATTATTTACCGCCGTTTAGCTTACACAAGTGTGAAGAGGTGAAGAGAAATAAAACAGGCTAAGTTTCGTATTATCTGACGTCGAGTTGGGAGTCTATATTTTTTTTACGTAAAGGTCATATTATTAGAAAGCTCCACGTAAAATTTTAAGCGTCGCAATTAAGTAGTTATCGAAAAAAAATTTAATTAAAATCGTAAACTTTTGCAATATTTTGTCACTTTGACATTTCGTCTCGCCATTGAACGTTTCGTTTCAGGTTAGGTAAACGCACTATAATGCTTTACTGCATAATTATTATGCAATAAATACATAAAATTAGTTATTTTGACACTGTTTAAGTATGTTTTAGTATATGGCATTTATTTCACTAATTTAATTTATTACTATTACATTAGAACTTAAAAGAATTTACCGACTATTGCCGATAAGTGAAACCAAACGCAGCACGATGCTATTGTTTGTTGTTAGTCTTATGATGATTAAGGTAATAAGGTTTATTAGGTTGTGGTTTATTTTTAAGCTTTGAAATACCCTTCGTGGCAGATCCGACAGGGTTTCGGAGGTTAGGTTAGGTTAAAACTGTGGCCAGAAACGACATGGTTTGGGGAGGGCGAGTGCCAGAAACGACATGGTTTGGGGAGGTTAGGTTAGGTTAAAACTGTGACCTCCTACGCACGAGCCGAGCGAGCGAAGCGAGCGGTGCCGCGGCAGCGGCCGGCGAGTGCCAGAAACGACATGGTTTGGGGAGGTTAGGTTAGGTTAGGTTAAAACTGTGACCTCCAGAAACGACTTGATTTTGTTGACGAGCCCTGTCAGCGAAGTTTCCTGTCGAGCGATGCTACTTCCCCTTCCAACTTCCCCTTTTTATTCGTCAACCCCACACCTCTTCCGGCCTTTAAATCGATGTCGATACACGAAAATTCGAAAGTTAGGTTAGAATATTAAAAAAATAAAAACTCAAAAAGGGGGGGGTATCGACACGTTTCCTTCACAGGGGGGCCTCTACACCTCCCCCCCCTCCCACCCACCCCCCTACCACCCCTTAAATAGACGCCAGACTATCAGAAGTCCTACCGGTGAGTACCTACCTAGTACAAACAATTTTTTTTTTTTTTGTCAAACTGTGTTTAGGTAATTTTCACGAAAGTTTTAGTGCAATATTCTGGCTTTTTAGGTTTGTCATATTATCACTGATTCAATAACGAATCGCTACAAGCCTACGTTTTATGAGCTACCTACCACACAAACTACCCACAGTAGTGCATATTGTGTGTATATTTAGGTAACGTCTGTACTAATTTTTGTATTATATGTCCATCATTAAAAAAAAACTTAATATCATTATCTACGTTACTATGTTGGTAAACACACGTAATATTACGGTAAAACTTTTACACATTTCTAATTAACACCTACACTGTAATCTAGCCGAGCAGAGATAATGGAGTCCTGTCATTTTCCTACCTACATATAAAAATATCCCTGTTCACTCAATATTCAATAGGTTTTAACTTATGTAGGTAAATATTGCTAGTAATGTAATAAGTACCTACATTATAACAATTATATTCTACCACATTCCAAGGCACATTTACACAGTACAGTAGTATCAGCTAATAAGCTTAAAATATCGATAGACCTTAGAAAACCAATTTTTAACAAATTAAGATAATTATAATTTCAGTTAGTACACACCTATATTTATCCTAATGTTTGAGGTTCTATGATCAATCAACAGTGTTTTCATTGCCCAAATCTAATGGTATTGGCATCATAGATATATGATAAGGTGGATATAGGGGGCATCTAGGTGCAAATTTATGACAACCCAGTATTTATCTAACCAAGAGAGCTTGGTGGTGTTTCAAGCATTTGTACTGCCAAACTTAGTATATACATAATATACAGCAACAAAAATCGATTTATTAATACCAATGCAGTGAATGTTTTTTTTTTTGTGTTTCCCTTTTTATTTAAAACAATATTTTGAGACCAATTGTCATACAGGAATTTTCTAAAAGCCCATGTACCCAGCCTATTTCATTTGTGTTGCCATCAAATTAGGCGCGTGGTGTATGTGTGACACTTAGGTATAGTGTGTAGTGGGGATAGATTTAGAAGAAAAATAAAAAATCATAAAAAATCAACTTCAATTTATTTTCAATTTCTTATTTTGTTACTTTATGGAATTTATGCAATACAAATGTTGTAAAATATAATTACAATAGTTAACAGTTATTAAATTTTAAATGCAGGTTTTAATTTTAATTATTCATAACAATGTCATGGAAAAGTCCAATTTATACTGACCAATTTAAATAAAATTGTACCTCATTGCCCATAATACGCTATGAAATTAATAAAACAGTAGGTAGGTACTTTATGCTAGTGAAATCTTATTCGTCTACATTTTGCTAAATGAGGGTTTTGTATTGAACTATGGATTAAATCCCATTAAGCCCTAATGTTAAATATTACAGGCAAGTTTTAGGCAATTTAATATACCTGCTATTATAAAATGATAGAATGATAAGTCACCATTACAATTTAAATACAATTTTAGAACTCAAAGTGCCATGACATTGAATATTTGCTATGGCCATAAAATCACTGTTCATAACAACACAAAACATTAAAAAATCAAATTTGCACTAGTCACTATCCATTAAGCAATCCCAATGTCTTAATTAGACTGCAACTAACAAAAATAATATATTTTAGACAATTAATTACCAAGCAATGAAATAGCAGTAATTGTCACCTTTGGTGGCATTTTCCGTATACCTTCTCTATGTTAGAATTAAAGAGCACAAGTTACTTGCACATTAGAAAGCATTGAAACTCCTCAACAATGTGCTCCTCGATATCTCAGAGCATAATGTTACAGTCGGACTGAGTCGTGAAAGTAAGGCGACCGCTCACCATCGGATCGGTTTCCGCCAAAACTCTCCATTATTTACTGAAGAAGCTACCCCCTCCTTACGTCTAGCTGCTCCTATTTCTACAGCAACCAGTGTGTGACAATTGGTAATTCCGTTTAAAATATACAAATTTACTAATTCCTATCTTTACCTTCCAACTGTCACCGATAAACATAGTTGAAGTAGAATATAGAAACATACCAATCATAATTTTCTATGGTTATAACAACTGTACAGCAGTCACATTCCGTTGGCAAATAATTAAACATAAAATAAATATTAAATTTAGCTATAAATTGCCTAGTTACCAACCGGAATGGGCTTCGTGAACACGCAGGTGGTGAATAACAAGTCCATTCTTACAAGAGGCCTGTATACAATAAAACTTACATCGCCCCACAATTAACTATTACTAAGCAATCGCAATAATAATTTAAGACATATTTACACATCATCGTCGGTATTCCACAATTAAATAAGGAACTTAAATTAGAATAATTTAAGATAGTCGGGATATTATTATTAATAGGAATCAGTCATTCAGTATCCACAGTGATCGAGCAGTAGTCGATCGGTCGTCGTCTCGTAACCGTCCGCGTGCGGAGCGGCGGGCGCGGGCGTGTCTTCGGGCGCTGTGAACATATGTAGCGCGCCCGCGGCTCTCGGCGCGCTCCGCCGCGGCGGCGACGGCCCCGCACGCCCGGTGCGGGACAGCGACACGCACGAGCTCGATCATCGATGCGAAAGCTTTCGGCTTGGAATTTGCCATGCTCTAAATCAAGGCTAGAAGTAACCTAGAAGTGTGAACTCGCCGTGTGAGGTACGAGCGGGCGCAAGGCCCGGGGGCCGCGGCAGCGGCGCGGGCGCGACTCGGAGCTGCGGCCGCGCCGTCGCTTAAGTCGTGTCCCGTCCATATGTACCGATGCGCACTTCGTCGATTACGCTTGCCCATTCCAAAGCATACGAATCGGGGTCTTCCAAGTAATATGTACGGTTTGGCTGTAACAAAAAAATAAATCTGTTAATGTTTGTTTCTATATCGGAGGTATTGAATACCTATCTAAAAGGTATTTTTTGCTATCGATTGCGAGAATGTACGTTATCAAAGAGCTCACCGTGTGCACTAAAAATATTCTAAAGTTCTTGGCTTCGACCCGCAACTCGGGTGACCAAGGGATTTCACCCTTGAGCACCATGTTGGCCGGATCGACGTAAAATAGGCGCGGTCCTGTTGTGAGCAGCAACATACGGCGTCGAGGAAACAGTCCCTTCCTTTTGTCTACCAGGCCTTGCTTTAAAATAAGCTCTCCATCGACGAACTGGTGCCACTTGCTCTCCCGAGATTGAACTTCGAGACGACGACGTTTTTCTTCGGGGCTGATGTTTAAGATTCCTGAAAAAAAAATTCTAAATTCAATGACATGTTAGTATCACCAAAATGTTGTATGTCAAACTTCCTAACGAAATTCAGTTCCCACTGAATCCTAAAACGAGTGCGTGTAGCAACACAGCTGATTATAAGGTCAACGTTAATAAAACACGTAGGGCGTAATGAGCGAGTCATTCATGCCATGGCATAAGCGGTTGAGAATGTGCCACTCCGGGACGACGACGACGTGCCGGAAGGTTGACGTCATACCAACTATAAAACCGTAAAGCATGCACTGACTGAGGACGTCCGTTCCGAATGTGTATAGCAGTGAATGCGATGACGTAGTGGCTAGTGGCTACTCGTGCAGAGAGTGCAAGGATCATATTACGATGCGCTACATGCTTAAATAAAAGAAATATGTATGTTTGCATCAACGCTTATTTCTAAAACAAGACACCGCTTATTTGGAAAATAATCACAAAATAAAACGTTATTGGACTCGGTTTAGTTATGAAACGAGAAGCGTATAAATTTGCCAAGAATTCAGGTCATGGACGCACCAGTTGCCTCTTACTCGTCGCTTCACTGCACTCGCCCGAGACTTTGTAATTGTCCACATCGGCTACATACTCAACCTACTAACATCTATTTAGACTTCTAATATTTTCAAAAATTGCTTTATTTGCCCTTATTACCCTTATGATGCAATTATGGGAACATTATTTTGAAATGTAAAGCATATATTCAAATTGAAATAGAAATATCCTTCCTAATTTTGATAAGCTAAAGAAATAATCTAAGATAGTTCACGGAATAACCATAAAAAATTAATTACCTTTAGAGGTAGATAAGTCGAATTCCCACAGTCTCACAAGTTGCTTATTGCCCAATCCTGGTTCAAGATGATCGGGTACATTGTATTCCTCTTCAAACGAACCTCCGGGTAAATATGGGCTAATTGTCGGCGGCGTCTGCTCCCACAAATTATCCCAGTCTATTCCAGCGAAGAAGGGATGATTGCGAATGCTATCATAGGTTTCTCCCTTATCATTAGCCCCAAGTCTTTTGGTATGGTCAAGCACCAAGAGCTTTTCCACAAGATCTTTTGCGTCAGCGGGAAAACCCTCTGGAAACTCAAAGTCCATCTTGAGAATTTTTTGGAACGTTAGGAACTCTGTGGCTGCGCGGAATGGAGGTAAGCCCGAAATCATTTGGTAAATGATGCATCCCAACGCCCACAAGTCTGAGGCACGTGTGTCTACGCAGTCATGTAATAATTCTGGACTAACATACTGCGGTGTTCCAACGAAACTAATTTTTCTAGATCGTTCATTTTGCGTTTCATTATCTGCATTATTCGGTGAGGCACGAATCTCTTCAGGCTCAAGGATTTTAGCCGTTCCAAAATCAGCAATTTGCAGGTGCATATTTTCATCTAATAATATATTTTCCGGTTTTAAATCACGATGGATTATTCCCTTTGAGTGCATTTTCTCTAAGGCCATCAATAACTCGGCCGCATAAAATTTAGCTACATTTAGCTCAAAAGAGCCAACTTGATTTATGTAAGACAGTAATTCGCCATTTTTTGCAAAGGACAAAACAAAATACAGCCTTTCTTCGTCTTGAAATGTGCAGTAAAGTTTCACGAAACCATGAGCTACATTGAACAGCATGTTCAAGGCATCTTTTTCACGTTTAATGTACTCTCTTTTCTTTTTTCGGATGATGTGAATTTTTTCACATACTTTAACTGTGAACAAAGTAATTAAACAGATTATTTTTTTAATCTTGTAAAGGTCGTAATCAAAACATTTAGTTCATTTTCAGGAAACGTAGAGTTAAAACATGAATTAGTAATACGTACTTGCATATTCCTTTCCACTGTGAATATCCTTTGCAAGAAATACGGTGCTGTAGCAGCCCTCGCCGATTAATTTGCCAAAAATGTAGTCTTTAGCAGTTCGTTTGGTGGGCTTCTGTGCCTGGCTGGGCGCCGGCGAGGAAGCGGGCGCAGCTGGCGCGGTAGTCGCGGGCGCCGGCGTGGCCGGTGCGGGCGCAGGCGCAGGCGCTGCTTGCATCTTGATCGGCGTCTCCACTATGGTTTCGGCCGCAGCAATTGGGGCCCGTAACTCACTAGACGCTCGACCGTTGATCTGGAATAATGAAAACACCAACTGAGTAAAATAACATTAAGACCAATTTACGGAACTGTACGAGATCACGGACTCTGTCTAGTGGAACGTCGTGAGAGAAATGCGACGTCGTCGCGCTTCGAAAGCGTGCACTTGTTTATCGGCTGGCAGCAGCGGCGGCGGCGGCGATGGTGGCTACGTCATGCGCGGTGGGGGCCAGGGGGCAACGCGCCGTCTGCAGTGCCTTCTTTAAATTTAGGTGACCGCTAAATACGTAAACAATGCTAAGAAGTAGGAGAACTAAACTGCGAAAAAAAAAACATCGCATTTATAATGTGTTTACCTGTTTACAACTGTTTGTCAATGGAACGTCAAATTAGCAACGTTTTTATTGCAAGCATACAGGTTTTCACACTTTCGAGACCTCATTGCAAATATTTTTACGCGAACGTTTTTCTTAAAAAACAAAAAAAAACTGTATCGTAATCGAGCAATTAGCTTTTACCGAGTCGAACAAATTCTATTCTTTTTACTTTCGCGACGTACAGATATAAGAAAATGTAAGATTTTAGCATCGAGGATTTAAATAGTCAAAATGTTGCGGCTGCCACGTTCACTGGCCTCGACTACAGTTCGATGATCCAATTTTTCGAGTTCGTAGCTTGAGTTTTTGTTCATTTTTTACGGGGCCGTCGTCGAACAAAAAATGACGCTTCCATTCAACGTGAGTGAAGACAGACAGAGATAGCTGCATTTGCAATTCTGTCTCTTTCTTACAACACTGCAGAATACCGCGAGTTCGTGTTTAACGGTATATTAGCCAAAACAAACTTAATGAAAAGCAAATGAAAGTAACTATAATTTTACCGTTACTTTGCGGGAATATATCCGTTCTTCAATTTTCACTGTGTACGTTCGAGTTTTTTAGGTTACGACATTCTTTTGGTATATGCGAAACATTACACCGCCGACACTAATTTCAGTGAAAGTTTTTGTAGATCCTGTGTGGGCCAGCATTTAGGTATGTATTTCAGAGGCGGTAATTAACTAGTGGAGAATACCAATACTAGGGTGTTGCGGGAGGCGATGAGTTACAAACTATAATTACCACTAGGTCACAGCTAATTACGTTTGTCAGTCAGATAAATAGATAAACCGGCCCCGAGGCTAGATATGACGACGGCAATGCTAACAACGCTGCAACGGTCAGAATAATATTGTAAAGGAAAACCTAAACCATAAAAGACCTTAGGTGTCTACATTTATCTCCAGACAGGCTCTAATAATTTGCGTTGCACGCTTTGATCACGGATGGAATGTTTCAGTCATCACAATAAGATAAATAGCAAGTTTGTTTACGTTTATTTCGAAAACAACTTACAGTTTATTGATGATAAAATGAAAACAAACGGGACATAATAGAATCTGCACTGCTGTAACACAGCCGCATGGTTCGTTGAAGTTTGGCTAGGAAGGAATGAGTCACTGACAATTAAGCTTGGTTGTAAGCGCCGCAAATGGGTCTCGCATTCCGCGGCTGGGGCGCTGGGACGGTGCGGCGGTGTAGACCACACCGTCGCAACGGTACTTACACTCGCATTCCCACAGCAACGGATTCCACCGTCCACTAACACCGACTTCATAGCCGACCTAGATCCCCACCACCGAACCTTCCTTTACACATTGCAATGCCGTTTGCAACATACCTACACGACTTTATGTAATGCTTGAGATTTGTATGAATAAAATACTGCAGTTCTAAATAGGTATTGTCATTTTAAGATAGTACACTCATTTTAGCTGATCTCTCAATATATTGGCTTTTCGTACTATGAGAAGTCAGCTTATTATACTGAAAATGTGTAGCTTGATTTGTCGCCGTGGTGATCTAGTACCTACCTACCTATGTGCAATAAACTGCCTATCAAGTTCAGACGGATGTGGTGCATTTTATGTTTACCCCTCCTACAATCTACATCCGTTTTAGAGCTACCTAACTAATGTTTAGTCAGCATGCTGACAGTTGTTTAACAGTTAATATAACGGATATATAAGCTATTGTATATTGAATTTTATTTACAAAAGAAAAGTGAAAGATGAATGAGAATTCCGAATGCGTGATCAAGAATCACGAGGTGTAAACAACCTTTGTTGAGAACATTCAACAACAAGCGACATCCTTCGTCGCGCTCAGAACGACCTCTAATTAATATTATAAAATATGAGTCTGTCTACCTACGTTTACGTTCGTAAACAAAAACTTACAAACATGTTTTGTACATTTTTGTAGAAGGTAATATAAGTTAGTAACGAAGTGAGTAGGTACCTTTATTCACCTGTGTTGCAATCGCTTTTGGTGTCGTTCAAACACTTATTTAGTACCAATATGTGCTAGTTTAGTTAAATTTGTTTACTTTCTAGTGAAATCAGTGTTTTTCCACCAGCCACAATGGCACACACCCTACAGAAATTATCGGGATAGATAAAGAATGTGGGTGTACTGTACATAACCTCCTCCGCAGAGTATTACGCCACAACATTACTGGTGACGTAGGAGCAAACATTCTCGTGGCGATGGCATTGCGTTGGCGTGTCAATTTTATCTAGCTATCAGTTTATGAGTAAAGGGCGGAGTGTAGCAAAATATTTTGATAAAAATTTAAGTACTTAATACTATTATTTTAGAAAAATATCGTGACTCTTAAGTATTGTTATTTTATCGAATTGGCGGGCAAATACGTAGTTATAATTTTATTTCGGTTATACTAAACTTAATTGTCTAACATAATTTACCCAAAAATTTCTAAGACATTTCCTGAAGCAAATATTTTGGCCCATACCCATGTGATCATATCACTAGTGCAATAACGTAAAGGTCATGCAAATCATGCATATTGCGCGGCAACGTTAGCAGAACAATCTGCGTGTAAGGATACGTTGTGTTTACGATCGTTGTATGATTGCAGCCGTAACGGTCTGCTGAATGCGGAGATCGTGAGGAGTTCGTAGTGGTAAACAAGCTGGTCACGCCGACGACGCGTGAACAAACAAGTGCGGTGGCCGCGCCCGCCGACGTTGTTTGTTTGTATCACAGTCACACTCGTCGTAGTGAACGGAGCACCGAGCCATCCAATGACACACAGAAAAACAGGGCGAAAGTGTGCAATCACCGCATTGCACAGCGAAAGTTTATTATCGAAAACATTGCCACGTCTGTTGTGGGCTTCAATACTTTTCAATTATATTGTCATGATAATTTTGAAATTACGACGAAATAAGGTACTAATTTGCTAAATAGTCATTTTTTGCTATACTAAAATACTTTCATAAAAAATTACATCAAAATTGATTGTTTTTTATTACATAATTTATTAATCGATCGAGTCTTTTATAATAATTTAAAATATAACATTGACATTATGTACTAACTAACTACACTACAAACAAAATAGTTTCCATTTCACCTAATTCAAATTGAAACTCGTTATTGAACATTATTATAAACAGACCGACATGGGGGGTACACATAAACACGGGCTGCAGACAGTCAATGACCTTACCTTAGATTTGGGCGAGGGCTGTTTCCCGCGCTTCGTGGAGCTAACGCCAAGTAACCGCAAAATCCTGTTAGCTGCTTCGAGAAGAGTTGCACTACCCCTCGATCCTCTTTTAACTCTGTTTGTCAATCCGCTCATTTCGACTTGTCTCACACTTTTAATTTTCTACCGTTTTGTTATTGTTTGAAACGGTCAAAAACACGATCACAGTTCATGAAGGTTGATTATTGTTCTTTAATAAGAAGTAGTCACTAATAGAGTTCAAGCAAATTTTAATCACAAGTAAATTAAAGAGATATGCAGTTAAGATAAATAAATAAACAACGATAGTTTCCAATGTTATAAGCGCGTGTACGTCCGTTCGGTAAAACGGCGCGTTGCGGACTGACAACTAACACTGGAATGCAACGAACTTCAACGAAGCGACCTGACGCGAGCGGAGCATTGACTACGTCTCCCTCTCGCTAGACAGAATAATCGCATCGGTCGGTATGTATGGGGGGAGGTGCGGCGCAGCGACGGCGGCGGCGCGCGCGGCTTGGTATACTTGTGAGACCCCATTCCCCATTCGCAACCCACTCCACCCCTCCGAGTTCAATCTATGTGTGGAAGGACGAAGCGTGGCATGTCACCCTTAGTAGCCTCCTATACTTGAATACCACCTACTTAGGTATTTTTACCCTTCAAAAATTCTACAATTGAAGGCAAGTTTCGAAGCTAATCTAGAAATAAAACAGTTTAAGTTTAATTTTGTAAAAATAAGAAAAACTGAAGTTCTGTCAAAATTTTAAGTACCTAATAAATGTTAATTGTTTATTGCAGACGGAGTAATATTATTGTTTTATTCATGAAAGACGATTCCAATAATAATGAAAAGTATAATTCTACAAACAGACCGACGACGGACGTACCGCACCGCACGTGACTATTTTTCTAAAGTTCTAAGGGTGGGCGGGGGAGGTTCCAAGTTCCAACCAAGATTGTTCGAGTTGCCTCGGTAAAGTTCTGGGGGTGTATGTCGAGACCGAGAAGTTGGATCAATCAATAGAATGTCAAATGCATCAAGCACAATCTACGACAATGTGCGTTTTTCCGTAGCATCAAAACGTCCACTTCCTAACCCATCGTCTAACTTAACTACTAAAATTAAATGAACTGCGAGATCATCATCATCAAAGACGTCCCCAGCTGGACATAGGCCTCCCCCAATTTGGGAGGGTTTGCCATAATCGCCACGCGTGACAGGCGGGTCGCAGTATAGTGGTAAAATAGGAGGAAATAGGATGGTGCTATTCTTTACGTCTGGCACCACTTGACTATTGCTAGATATTTACTAGTCAGACGTTTAGTCGTGAAAGCGTAACAGACAGACTGGTACCGATTCCCTTGTTCACAAACTAAACTAAATTTAAGTTCAGTGCATCTTTTTCTTTGTATTTCATTAAGAAGAGGACAAAAGAAAAATTTTAGTTTAGTCCTGTCAAATTAATCAACACCTGTCACTACTCCATACAAGTTTAGACGCGATTAAAAACTTGCCTACTAAAATTACGTCAATTTACGTCAAGCGCTGATTAATTTGACAGGACTAGACTAAAATTTATCTTCTGTCCTTTCCTTAATGAAATAGAAAGAAAAAGATGCACTGAACTTAAATTTAGTTTAGTTTGTGAATAAGGGAATCGGCACCATTTACTTTCGCATTTATAGTTTAGTATAGTAAATATAGTATAGAATTATAGATTGAATGCCTTGTGAGCTTATGAGAGCGGTGCATCAAATATTCACATCTTATCTGACCCATACCTTTTAAAACATCTGTGGATAATGCTATTAAAATACCGAGTCGATGAAGCTTCAGACAGTATAAGAAAGGTGTTTTTTTTTTTTTCTTGATTCAGTGTATTATTGTGGGTTGAGTGGGCCGCAGCAGCTGTGAGCAGCACGTGTCCCAAGCTCGTGCTGTCGGGCACACATGTGCGTTTGATAACCATCCCTGCATTCATGTAATATACACCTACAACAATATGCTACACTACAACTTCACTGTATGCGTTAGCCTTACAAAAGCTTTCCGTATGCGTGTTTTTAAAATTCAATTCAATATTTCACATTTCACGATTTTCATTATGTTTTTGTATAGTTTCAAGAATCTTACTAATGTCGAAACACTATTTGAATTATGTAGGTATTATCTAGAATCTTTATTTCTTAATTAAAGTACGTGTACAGTTTAAATTAATTTTTAAATATGTTGTTTACATTCAATTCAGCTAAGTTTAGAAGACGGTGTGTGCATTGAAGAAAGAAATACTGACGTTGTACATACGTGTATTTAAAGTATATGTACCTACACTAGCTACCTACGTACGTCGTTAATACAACGTCAATGTAAATAAAAATGACAAGTGATATTGTGTTCCAGCAGGTGTTCTCGATAAACAAGTCTGTCGACGCGATATCAACGTATAATTTGAGGTTTACTTAATTTTCGAATTTATGTACTTTACGACTGTAGTCAAATGGATGTAAAGCATCGCCAGGTGGATCGAGTATGGTTTATAGGGTCCCGTACGCTCGAATGAAAAGGGAACGGGTGTAGGATTTGGATTACTCGTGTTTCTCCTCTCTATTATGTGTGTCCATCTCACAGCCAATTTGCCCCGAATGTACTAGACCGTTATTTCGTACACTAAAGAATTTTTCGGACGCAAACACGGGTGTTAATTTTTCAGTACAGTGCGTCAAAAAAAAATTAAATAAAGTTTTGTTAACTGTTCCGTGTGACATATCAAATGAAAGGGTGCATACTTACATTTGCAGTTTGAATTTGGAAGAACATGTTTTTTAACTACATATAATATATGTTAAGTTTTTTCTCTTTGATAAATTCATCCCAACTACTGAACCTTTCACTGTCCATGGTCCGACACGCACTTGGCCGAATTTCTTTTTTGCTTCTGGGTTGGATAGCAGTCTGTCACAGTTGCAACCCCTGCCGGGAGCCCCGACGAAGCAACGTTTCAAAACAAAATAAAAGCTGCATCGAACATTGAACCCACCACCTGGCACTGTTTTTATGTGATACGGTATCCATATGGGGGCAAAAAAATACAACGTACCTATTGGCTTCTCTACATTAGAAATATTAGTTTTAGTTGGTCAATATTTTTTTCGGTATTCGATTCTGGTTATCAAAACCGATTACCATATTGCATTCTACGCTTGTGTCGTAATAAGAAACAATTTTATTTACCTAAATACTTAATTATTATTATCAATAGGTGTAATCACTTACAGGTGACCGTGATGATGATCAGGATTCATTAAAATATGTAAGTATGGCGCTCAAGTAAAGTAACAATCTGATAACCGTACAAGTGTAATGAGTAATGATAAAAGAGGGACAACTACGATTCACTCAGTTCACACCTCTAGCTATTTAGGCGTAGGTGTATCGATATCGGTATCATACCGATAACAATCGATAACGTGCGCGAAATCATGCGTAGATAATGTTCGTCATCCGAATAATAAACAATTACAAAACGAAGCATTTTGATTGTCAATAAAATATTTGAATATGCATTTTAAGTAAATTTAAATATTTAAGAGAAAATGCGACGACCACGTGTCAGTGTTACGTCTTCCTTCCCGCTCTTGTTCGTTCCATTTTCCTGCAAACAGGCCATTTGCTAAATAAAAAACACTAGAAACTGAAAAATAACTTTAATTTTGGAAGTGGGTGTCTTTGGTTTTGTATTTTAATTTTTTTGCCACCGAGTTCCGAAAATAACGTTATTTTTCACTTTGCACCTAGTGTTTTTCTGTGAAGCCAGCATTTTGTTTTTTTTTTTGTTACTCGTCTTTTTCTTTTTCACTTTTTTGTTGTGATACACATCCCAAAAATCAAATTCAAATGGGTTTATAAATAACGGATTTCTGAGGTAACAAACATTTTTTTTTTTAAATACAACCGAATTGAGAAGGTTTTAAAAAAATACGGCCGAAATGAGAGCCTCCTTTTATGAAGGTTTTTAAAAATAGCTTCTCATTTTGATCTTGCAATGTTATCTGAAAATCTGCAGCAAGTAGACTATACTTTCAATTCTCCTTTACCTTAGCCCATACCTGACATACTTCCATGGCGATATCTTCTCTGTTATTGAAAACACGTGCAAGTATGACAAGGTCGCACTACACTGTTGCAGTGCACGTTATTTAGCTATTCCAATAAATAATATGTTATTTATATGCATTGTATGCAACTGTAGCACGTACGTGTAACTGCATGTCATTGCACTCTAATAAAATACTGAATCCTACACATGTCAGCCTGATGTATGAACTATTGTGTTACTATATTTATGAGCAAGAATATCCTTCAAAACTTCCGCGTGTAAACCTAAATAATAATATTATTAGATTAGAATAATAATTGCTAAGGGTTGCTCATTACTAAGAATTTAACTAAATTAAATAAGTAATTTCGTGACTTCCTGCCTAGGCTAGGCCTGACAGTCCCCAAAGAAGATTGATTTTCCAATGAAATTATAATTCAAGATTTAATTAAAGTAAAATAGAATTACTTACTAAATACAAGTTTGTTTGGGTTATTAATTTATATTAACTTTATTTGGAACATTTAATGTTTACTTTTAACACGCTTTCACTATTTAAAAATTACCCTAATATTAGCTAAAATGGTGACAATTTATTTTTGGAATAAGAAAAAATAATTGTATTTTCTTTATAATAGGGTTATGATCTTCTGGTCTACATGTCTCGCCATGGACTAGCATACAAATATTTTAAAGAAAACAAGTTTATGCACCTAACATTAATAAAAACCGGCAAAGTGCGAGTCGGACTCGCGCACCGAGGGTTCCGTAAAAACGTTGTAGTACCTTTAAAATTATTAAAAATATTTTTATTATATGATGTAACTAAAAATTTATGGTTTTCGCAATTTTTCCTGTATCTGTGCTATAAGACGTTGCTTCGTACCAAATTACAAAATTCTAGATCGACTGGAAGTACCCTTTAGGTTTTGATTCCCTTGCGAGTTTCGAAAATTTGCGGAAATTTGCGGCATAAACGGCTATATATTTTGATTGCGATAGCTTAGAAGTTTGATTTTTTCACAGCTCCAAGGGACAGCAAACTTGAGTATTTGGTATAAATTTCAGCTTGATACCTCTACGCTTTCCTGAGGTGCGGAACCCTAAAAAGCACCTAATAGCAGTGCTATTAGTCATTCATTATACGTATTATAACAAAATTGTAATTCTAACATTTTAAATCTAAGCATTATCTGTAGTACTAAATCAGTAAAAATAATTATGTCTTATTTTTTTGTCGAGTCAATAGTATTTTAACACGTGTAAACTCCGAGTGGATCGTTGTGTACCTATGTGTGTGGTATGATATGTCTGTATTCGCGGTACGAACTTACGAAGGCGCCTAGCGAAGGTTATCGACGTCCGAAATGTCGTGACTGCGGCCTTGAGTAGTCCTTTGACCCTCCATTGGAAGTAATATCCGCCGCTCTCGAACCACCTGCTCGAGTGCCCCTCGCATATTAAATATTTAAATCTTCAACGGTCTTATGGCATAAATAATACACACTTATGTAAACATAACACAAGCTAAAAACACTTTTCGCGTAGAAAATTATTTATAACTGGCTGTATGTACTGATTTTTTCATATAAGTACTACATAATATAATGTATTTTGCTCATACTACATTTACTAAAGATAAGTATGAGTATAATGCTACTTAATTAATGAAATTTTTCATATATCGTCGTTGCAAATTTAAAATCTCCTATGTAACAATTTTCACAAATACGAGTTATGCATATATTTTAAAAGCGATTTTGTATACCTACCTATTGCAAAAACTCATATGAATATCTTAATGTATCGTTAAAATATTCGCTAATTTAATAAAATCTCATGTTTATTGACCATCGAAAACTCCTATGTGCCTGATGTAATAAACTGTAAAACCACTTATGTGACAAAAAGTTGCAACTTAAATCTCCTATGTGCAGAAAAATAATTAAATTTATATAAATATACGCTGAACGACACATTGATATACGAAAATTCTATCTCAATACATTATAAGTCCTTTACACTTTACATCTAAAAAAAAAAAAAAAGAATGTTTCCTCAGTTTCTTTTTCAGGAAACAGTTTTTTCGTTTTTCTCGAAAAGTTACTTTTTACACATAGGAGATTTTAAATTTGCAACGACATACACATATCGATGTATTTTGAAAATGAAAAAAAAACAGCTTTGTTTGAAGTTGAACCTTTGAACACTTACTATTACGTATAATGAGATCAAACTTAGTGCATGCGTAGAATGTGTACCTACTTTACTTAAGTAAAGACCGGACTGAAATTATAATCTATTGCTTAATATTTAGTATCCTTGCCACCTGATATTTGACCTAAACCAACTAGGTATACAGTCCAATCACTTGCGTAGTTTGCGTCGCTTCACAGTTTCACAGAATTTTAATTAATTATTTTCGCGACACACGGGCATAAGTTCGATGACCGATGAATTAATTCAAGGGCTTTAACCGTAGCTTTTATTTTCCTGATAACCTTCGAATTGCGGCCCCGCGGTCGGGTGAACTGAACTCGCAATATAGGTAGGTTAGGTAGCTAGGTAGCTACTTACTCTTTATTTTTACCTAGCCACTGACTAATGCGATACATATACCTACTCAGCATATTAACGTTATATTATAGATAGTATAAATATAGATTATCCCCTGTACATACATGTATCGATTAGGCAACATATTTTTTTAAAGGTTTTGTAATTTTTATAGGAAAATACCTAAGTATCCACCTTGATTTTATTTTCGCAAAATAAAATAATTATGTAATAAGAACAGCAGGAATCAGGTTAATTAATGTATTTACTTGGGCCATGTTGGCATTTACATGCAAATTTAATTAATCTATAAGTTGGTAGTTCATGATTAGAGTTGTTTAACACAAGTGTTGATATAAAAATAACTTGTTATTATAACACTATTTGTGTTTGTTTTTTTGGAACACAACGATAAAGTTGTGTAATCTGATGCCCGAGTTCTATGTGACGCTTCCTTTCCTATTAAAAGGCTTCTTTCCTGTGCATGCCTCATTAACACTTTAATAAGTATAGATACTAAATAGTATACTGATACACTAACCTGCATCTGAATGCATGTTTATATTTTTATTGCAATATTTGAATCTAATAATGATATGACACTGAAGATAATTGAGGGCATGCGATTAATGTCGATGAATGAATTCCTTATACTGCATTAATGTCGGTAAAGTCATCGGCCTGGCATGCAGTGAGTCCCCGTCCCACCCGCGGACAATATCGATAAATTAGTGAACAGAGCATGTGTTGTCTCATCGGAAAACAATTAACGCACAACAAACAATTTAGTTGCGGTCACAGATAGTAGAGCGGGTCAAAGTACAAGAATTTGTGCCGAGATAACATTATGTTTATCGTATGCACTTCCAAAACACATGCACATGTTTATTTGTGCAATAGCCTGGTTTAAATATAGAACTATGTTTATCTAAGCTGTGAAATATAATTATTTTGAAAGTATTTTTTAGGTTAAGAAGCAGGTTGTTATTTAAAATTTTTTGCTAACTAGTCTCTAGTTTTTAGGGATGGCGAAAATAACGGTTTTGTTTTCACGACAGTACCTACGTCATGCATGAAGTGCCACTAGTCTTGTATATAAGTAAGTTTATGTAATATTTTTTATCATCAGTTACACAATAATGAAGTCTTGTGAAGTGACGCAATTAATGGTTAATAAAATACAATTTTACACCTAAAAGTATATCAATCATATGTATAAAATGATCATCATAACTTCTTTTATAAATTGCCCTTGTATTTAAGTAAACAGTTTTTTTGTACAGTACAGCAAACAATGTACAATCTGAATAAACTAATGAATGAAACATTATTAGCGTTAATTACTATTTTACTATTTATTTTTTTACTTGTGACAGGTCACAACTGTCGCTTCTCTCTGTACCTATTATAATCTAGTATTAGAAGATCCCCAAAAAAAATATAATGTTGCATTCAAGGGATGAAACCCATTAAAAAAACCGGTAAACCATAAGGAAACTATTTAGTCTCCGTGCAGTATTTTATTAGTTGGTATGATTCATTTTGCTCATCTTTTTCCTTATGATCAAAAGATGTTAGCAAGCAATAGATATCATATCGCAATGTGGCTTTAAGTACCTACACAAAAACAATCTGGGATTTACCCACTCGTGATTAAAATTTTGTTTAACCAGAATGAAATTTTTATAGGTTCTGATTTTATTAAACAATAATATACTTATTAAGGTCCATAAGCAACAAACTTACTTTTGTTACATAATATTTCAAATAATAAGTGTGAATTATGCTGCCATCATAAATTTAAATGAGAATAATTTTAGCACAAACATCCACCCACTTTAAATACGTGCAGAATATTAACATAACTTGGTCCTTTGCGTAGGATAAACTAAAAATAAATCTAGTCAGAGCACTGGTATTTTAGTCCGTCTGAGTTAAAAATAGTAAGCCTTATAAACTGGCAAGAGTATCTAAAGTGCAAGGCAAAAAGCGTGTTAAAGTTGCCTTGCCAGCGCAGCCTCCAGGCGACAGGCATACACAACTGAACAGGGTTGTCATGACAAGTTTGCAATGTTAATAACATTTTTTTAATATAATCATTTAATATCTCACATCTCTCAAATATACTTAAGTTAAAATTACTTTTGATATTTTTAATAATAGAGCCATTTATCCAAAACGCACCCTAAGTTATAGTAGACATAGACAGCCCTGTACGAGCGGAATGCCTTCCACTCACAATTCCACATACTTTAATCACTTCCCGCGCGTCTAGACATCGACCTCTAGTTCCAAGTTCTTGCTCCGGCCAAATTAACTCTTAGGCCTACCTCTTAAGATCCCTATTACGTCGGGAGTAGCCCAACGTTAACGATTAATAAAAAGGGGCTCGCTGTCCTCGGAAAGTGCATTGATCTCAGGCGCGTCCTTCTGTGGCACAAAAATTGCTGCACGTGAAGTGGGCGTCTCTTTTGTGTATAAACCTAAGGAATAAGTGCGAGCAGGACGCAGCAAATGTAGTAAGGCAGGATGCGCGTGGTGAGCAGCGGGCAATACACCCAAGCGAGCGCAATGAACGGCAGCCATTAATGTGGAAGTACCACGAACCACGCCGCATTTTGGCGCCAATAAACCGTTCTTAGTAGATTGAATACCTATTTACCTTGTAACCTTTGTATTGATAATTCTGTTAGCTAATTCATAACATTTCCATTGGATAGTTACGTTGATCAACAAAACTGCTCTATTGATTGATATTGTAGATATAAGTACCTAAATAAAGAAGAAACACTACATAACCTGTTGAATTGTAAAAATATAAAATAAGTCCCTAAAATACTTAATTATCTTGTGGGAATATTAGAATAGGAACCACTGCTTTCGCGCCAAAACCGTGTGCTTCAAGATGGCGGCGACGGGGCGCCCACGTGCTCAACAAATACAACCAGGCCACGCTTGCTTACTACGATTTGTTTTTGTCCATATTTGAGCATGTTTTAGTATTTGGTATACACTATTTTCAAGTCCTCATTGTATGTTCTAATAATTTTACTAGATTCCGAAATAATAATAGAAAATCCGAGCGCCTATAGATAAAATAACACATAAATTAATTTTACCGACCCATTATTGATTGATAATTGAGTCATATTATGTACTATAAATAATATGAGTGTTCGTTGAGTCAGTAAAGTAGATAGGTAAGTTTTTTTTTACTCGCTTAAAAATTAAAACCTATGTAAGTAACCAACCTATACTGCGGACTACATAACCCACAACAATGTATTTACAAAAAAATACATGTATACGAATTAAAATAATGTGATAAAAATAATAGTTTAAAAAAAAAACTAAAAAACACGCTTCCATTGAAAACCAAACTAAAAAGTACAAAATAGTGGAAAAAAAGCGTGGCGTGTTTTTTAATTTTTTTTAAACTATTATTTATTTTCTATTTTTTAGGGTGTTTCGAATATTGAGACGTATGTCAGCGTAGTTTGTGACAGTTTTTTTTGCTGTCCTGGTAACCCTGGCAAGGATAATGGAACCAATTTATGAAATTATTGCATTGTCATCGGTCCTTGACAGGTGTGCAAAGTTTGAATGAAATCTGGTCGTTTAAAGTGGGTCAAAATCGCGCTATAAAGAGTCGGTTACAAACAAACATACAAACATACAAATATACAAACATACAAGTGAAGCTAATATAAAGCGTGTAAAAATGATTATAACCCGCGCAGATAGAGAATAGATCTGAAAATGGCGGCAAGTACGCATGGTACGGTTGGCAAAACAAGTTCTCAAACATCGAATTTTATTTTTTATTGACTTTTTTGTTATAAATTATTCTTTTTTAATATTATTAATTATTAAACTATTATTATAGTAGAAATAATGTCAAAAAATATTAATAAAATAAATAAGGAGCAAGGGTACATATGACACTGGATTTGTGGTAGGATACTGCATACTGTGGCAGGATGCATTATCCATGACGAGAATGGAGTTTTTAGGCAAATTTGGTATTAGTTTTTCTGTTTTTCAAACGTAACGCAAACAAATAACAATCAACTCAACAAAAACAACAATGAATATCAACGAAAATAACGGAACGAATTTAACAATAACTCGGAGTGCGTCAAGTAGCGTGGAAAGCGAATCCTGACTGACTATTTTTTTGTAGCGCGTATTTCACTGTGTGAGTATAGACAGCGATAGAGAGTGAGCGAGAACGCATGCGAGCGGACGCCATTTTCAGATCTATTTTCTATCTGCGCGGGTTATACCTTGATTATTTTACCTTTTCTTTTTCTTTAAAATAGCCAAGTTTGGTTCATACGCTATTGACCGTTTTAAGCAATGTCAATAACCACAATTCATTCAAAATAAAACACAATAGGTGCACAGGATTCCAATTTTATTTTTTCAGATTTTGATCCTTCTTGGAAAAGTATGGCGACTTGAAAAAACAACATGTACAAAGGCGGCGCGGCGCGGCGCGGTCGCGGCGAGGGCGGCATCGTAATGTGCAGTTCTGCGTTAGAATGTGTGGGTGCAAATTCCACGAAGGATGAGATGCCTGCCGATACATTCAACTTTACTCAACCGGCTAGCCTGCCAGTGACCGTTGCGTTTGAAATTGCAAGCAAATAAACTTACTCTTCTTCTTAGCTATGGTTTAATATTTCACCGAATAACAACACGAAAATGGTATTTCGGCAAAGAATATATTTTAGCAAACAGGTAAATATAAGAATGTACCTCAAAATTGGTGAATTCAGACAAGCGCTCAAGCGAAAAAATCAACGATCCGAACTGTCTGGCCGTTGAACCCAGAAGCAAATGGCAAAAAGCTGCTACACATCGAATGGAAATGTCTTGATCTTTAACGGATTTTCATTTCCGGGAAAATGTTGGTTTGGCAAGTTTTAATAATGGGGATAAGTTTAAAATGTGGGTGGAAGGATGAATGCTTAGTTAGAAGAACCTTCGGATAATTTGCTTTAAGGAAAATCTTGATTTGGTTTGTCTAGTCACGCTCGACAACGGTAAAGTTTACAACGTGAAAGTACAGTATTCTATACAGCCTGCACTACTGCAGAGATTTAATAAAATGACTCAAAGGTATCAATTACCACGTTTTCCGTAATAGGTTTTTCATTACTAACCTGAAAACTAAACCAAAGTAGTTTAGTTTATTATAATGTTGACAATATTTGATTCATAAATCATTTTTGTTGTACATCTTACTGCACTTTACTAATACCTGAACACCTACATGTGCCTGTCTCTAACTAAATAACAAATCGTCGTATCGTTAATCTGCGATGTGCCTTTTACCTAGGTGAGAAAATAGTACGAGCCCGTTCTCACGTAGACTCTGTCAAATATCATTAAGGAAGTTGAATTAAACCAGCACAGCCTTGAAACAAAGCAAAACCTCTGTTTACTGCGCATAACTTTTGGAGGTCCATGACCCAGTAGGTTCAAAGCATGTACAATTCGCTACGCATTGGATTATGGATATTGTTACGCAATGAATTTACCTATGTATTTATTTCAAAATTAAAAAATAGCGAAATACCTGAATAGATTTCTTCAATTCATGATGACTGTGAATTTGTAACATCGTAATTGACACCTGAATTCACTATTTCACCATATTATGTCATCAACTGGTAATACAATTTTTGTTCGGGCACAGATTGTCCTTAAAGAAGTAAGCAATCTAATCACTCTTTCGCAATTAACTTCTTTTTATTGGGCAATATCATAAGGCAGTGTAGGTCTTCCTGATACAGATCTTCACATAATAATAATTAGTGGTCGAGTTTCGACCCTTATTCATGGAAAACGTAATGTATTTCTAATACATTATTATATTAAAATATTAGCTTTCTGCACTCCTCCATATAAACTTTAACTAAGCCAAATTTTATACTCCTCCAACAGCGAAATGTTCGTAAAAAGGGGTACAAAGTTTTTGTTTCACGTATTGTTATACAGGAATAGTCGATTGTTCGTCTTTACAAAACACTGTTAATTAAATAACAGCAACTAAGTGTAACGGTTCTACTAAGCAGTAAACTTTGAGTTAATAAGAATAAAGATCAGCACAATAATGCCGACACTAATCATTATTTATCGTCCGCCAGGACAGGTCGGGATGAATCAACTGGAGGGAATGCAAACAGGTCTGTAGGGTTTGGTAGTCGCGAGTCTCGAAGCCGACGACCGAAGCCACTCATGTTGGCGCACCTTGGCCACGGTCGTTCCCCGAACGAGCACGATGTTTCCACCCGTTTGCACCGTTTGCGAGACGATGATGCATTTCACGCATACCATTCGCGCCATAACATTAGTCCACTTACATTAGCTGGTAAAAGCAATTCTAAAAGCTTTTCATGCAAACACAATGTTTTGAAGATTATTTGGAGAAGCGTATGTATTTAGACTAGTTTCCCAAAATAATCTATGATAGAATTCTGTACAGTAATAGTTATATTATTGCTCATATCGTTTTTTCTTAGCACGCACTTAAGTAGCAGTTCAGTGAGATTGAAAGAACAAAGGCATGATTCAGATTTCCGGGTTTGTTTGTGTGGCTCTTTGTTTATCTTGAGGAAGGGCTGTCCAAACTTTCATAGAGACATTAGTTTGCAACTAATCCTTCACTTATTGAAATGTTGATTTTAGATCTTTTTTTCAGCAACAACCTAGAAGACAATACAGAAGCGACATAATTCTACAAAGACATTGCAGAAAGCCGAAATCTCTGGCAACAACCAAAAACTTTAGGGTGGAGAGTCAAAAGCCTTTTAAAAAAATATTTGCGTTTGATTCAGAAAAGCCACGTGTTCTTTTGAAGCCGAGTCGAGTCACAATGCCCAAATCTGAGTAAAACGTTTTTCGACTTTCAGGTGTCTTCATCAAGGAAGTCTAGGGCACTATAACTGCAGAATATGTGTTGCCATTGTTTCGTTAAAGGCACACTTAATAAGGGAAGTACCTAGCGCGTCGGTATTGCGAGGCGTGGGTGGTCTGCGCGTGAGTCACCGCGTGGAGGCAGCGCGGCAGCGCCGGCGCAAGCTCGCGGATCCTATTGTCCGCGCCCATTCACGAACTAACAGCATGTCGCTGCAGTGTTGCAACAATGCTGTCCTTATTTAATGAGATATAATTTGATTTGAAGTTACTGGCTATAGAAAAAAAAATCATTTGATTTTTTTTTACATTTCCAGGCACCTCATGCACAGTATCACTAGGCTAACTTAGGTGATAAACTATAAAAATATACTGCAGCAACTTTTCAGATCAATTAACCAAATACTCAATGGATTAAATTCTTACGAAAAGTTGTCACGACATGCTTTAACCGACTTCAAAAAAAGGACGAGGTTTCTCAATTCGACCGTATATATTTTGTATGTTGTTGTTTTTTTTGTTGTGAGTAGAGAGGGAGAGGGAGAGAGGGAGAGAGGGGGAGAGGGCGAGAGAGAGGGGGAGAGGGAGAGAGAGAGCGAGAGAGGGAGAGAGAGAGGGAGAGAGAGAGCGAGGTTGAGAGAGAGAGGGAGAGAGAGGTAGAGAGAGAGAATATTTTTGTTGAGTGTATACAGGTTTTTTGTACATAATAAATAATTAAAAAATTATAACTATTATGAATCCTGGAAAGGAACTTCGTTCCATCTGGGTGTCCCTTGACACCTCTAAAGTTTTTTTCTATTTGTTTTTAAATAACCTTTTTAAGTTAGGGTTAGGTTAGGGCAACACTGTCTTCTAGCCTCCCTGCATGAACATATTAAGCAACGGACGTCACGCACAGGCATACATGGCTACGGAACGGTTTATAGCACGAATTAAGCCTCATTCATTCCCAACCCAACACAGATTTAAAAGATAAGGCATGTGAATGTGTCTCCATACTAGGAAACTGCTTGGAGCTACGTCTTATGGCTATTCAATTTACATGTAATTGTACTGAGTCGAGTAGATAGGTATGTATGTACTTCAGATGAGTAATCTGGGCTTTATGTTATGGACTCATCTAACGGTCGGTCGGATACAGACGACATAAAAATAGAATAATCTTGTCTATGACGTCAACCCTCTTTGTGCTTAGTTCTTTTGTCATGGGGTAATCTTATAGCCAAGAATGGAATATGGGTTGCTTTTACTTTTAGGGAAAAGGCTCAGAAATTATGTTCTTTGAATTTTTAATAAAGATATGTAAGCCACGATGGAAACTGCTTCAGAAGTAAGAGGACGTTATTAACTGCTCTATATGATCATTTCAAGTACTATTTGTTTACATTTATAAGGAGAAAAAAGTTGTGTATGCGATCTGTTTAATGCAGACACTGCGCATTAAACAGTAACTACAGCTATAATAACATGTATCTACATTAAGTGTGCGCATTTATAAGTGTAGCGTAGGGAGCGTAGCGTGGCGTTGTTCGGAGCGTACATTCACCCAGCCGTCTCGGTCATAGTCGCGACTCGCGCCCTTACCCAGCCAACCCTCGGGCGGCTCGCTAAATACTTTAATTTCGTCCTTCCCCTGCCGATGGCGCGGCGTCCCAGACGAGAGCACGAGACGAGGGAACGACCGCCGCGCGCCGGTACACTCACGAGCATAAATGTAACTTAAAATGACTCAAGATTCTAGAGCGATTTTCTTCTAAAGTAATTGATAGATATTTTATGGTGGTACGAACTCAGTATTATCGAACTTACCATTATGAAATAGGTTCTTCTCTCTTAAGTTTAAAATTGTAGAATTTTGCGTAACTGGAATGTTTTTATCAACACTAGCTATGCCCACGGCCTCGACCACGTGGATGTCGGAAATTATTCTAAGGGAACGTGCTAATGGGACGACAAATATTAAAGTCTATATAAAACCAGCTAAGTCTTGTCAAAATCGGTCCAGTCGTTTCGGAGATTAGCCGGAACAGACAAGCAGATGGGCAAAAAAACTTTTTTTTAATAAGTACCGCATAAACTTTCGTACGAAACAGCTCTCATTTTGACAGTTTAGGCAGACAATTCAGTTCTATTTATTTGTATTAAAATACACGTAAAAAAAATATTATTTTGTGTAAGTAACTGTATTTATGCTGGTGACTGTACACTTGTACAGTGTACGTACTACTGCACAGGACTACGTACCATGTGCGTGCCAAGGACTTCAGGCAATTGAACCACGGAGGGGCTTGAACTTTTATTCGCGCCCCCTTTATTGGAAACTGGCCAAAGGTTTCGCTAACAGATTATCCCGGTTATAGTTAGTTATTATAGTTCACTTTAGTTTTTCAAAAAGGAATACAATAATATTATTGGTCATTTATGACTAAATAATCACAGTCGCACGGGTCTATCGATCAGAGGGGTAATTGCGGAACTTTTTATCGGTAGGAATTGGTTTAAAATTCATAGTTAAACAACATTCATTGCGTTATTTACGTTGCTGAGCCGACAATTTATTCGAACAAATGAAGCAATGGTTTAGAAATAATTATCAATCCCATTCAAATTCTGATAAATTGTGCGTTTCGCAATTAGGGTGCAGGTTACGCTATGCTTGCTGCGGCTGGTCTGTGGATGGGTCATCTTTACACACAAGACCACGCCGTTGGTCCCTGCTGTCATCTTTGACAGTTGTTGTGGATCGTCAAAAGCCCGACAGTCTGAGAAACAGTCTTAACAAGGGGTATCGTATTACCTAAAAAACTGGATTTTGGAGGTCAGATAGGCAGTCGCTGCATGTAAAATACTGGTACTTAGCTGCATCCGGTTAGACTGGAGGCCGACCACAACATGGTTGTAAAATGGTAGGCAGATGTTGAGTGTGGAACATGATTTATTTATTTCGATGGCGATCGGTTTCTCTATTGAGCACAGCTACGTTCGACATTGATAGAAATAAGGACAATCTCGAATCAAACCTAAACCGCTCCTTGTTATTTTTCCTCTTGGAACGAAAACGTTTTTTTTATTTATTTTTTTGGTCAAGTCATTCAAAATGAAGGATTCTTTTCCTTGTTGATGAATCCGATCGTTGACTGAGAAAATAATTATTCGATTGGTCATTCCAAGTTGTGTTATTTTTTTTTGCTTTTTCACATTATGGTTCGAACGTACGAGTAATACAAAGTTTAAGAAGGAAAAGTAGAAAGATCATGTTCCTAGTATATATATATATATAATATTTATGGACTAATAAAAGATTTTCATTAATATACTGAGGAAAACTTCTGTCTGCGAGTTGGGCGAATAGTCAAATACATATCTTTGTTTTTGGGTAACGGGCTCTTTTGGGATATGCCTTCGAGATTCATCCCGAAGGGATATCCTAAAACAGAATATCATACCCACGACAGGAAAGGTGCATCATCATCATGGGAGACTATTTAATTGGAAATGTGATAATCACAATGCGTTTTATCACATTTTATAAACATAACAAAAGATTACAAACTCAAGATATTTTCTTGTGTAAGGGCGTTATCTGAATGATAAAATTATCTAAAGTCTATGATATAATTTTAAAAACCAAAGCTTTTTGCCCGTCGTGTCATGATTTAACACCGGAAAGTTCAATATACCTACATTTATTAAAATACCAAAACACAAACAGGATGTGGAGACCATGTTTTGAATAAAAACGAAATACGGTATCCGATTAAGTAATCCTTGGTCAAAACACAACGGATAACATCAGTGCATTTTATAAATAGCATGTATTTAATCTAAGCCCACATTATTCCCATATTAATATCCTAAAAATATGAACGACACTCTAATATAAAAAAATCGCATTTCGTTGTCCCAAAATACTAAATGATTGCACTTGGTGAGAGCGTCGACACAGTGCTGATCTTCTAGGTTCAGTTACGGTCTTCTAGGTAGTAAGAGGCTGACTGACCCCTCTGCCCGAACCAGCACCCTAATTGCGAAACGCACAATTTATCAGAATCTGAATGGGATTGAAGATTATTTCTAAACCATTGCGTCATTTGTTCGAATAAATTGTCGGCTCAGCTTCGAAAATAACGCAATGAATGTTGTTTAACTATGAATATTAAACCATTTCCTACCGATAAAAAGTTCCGCAATTACCCCTCAGGGCGAAGGACATAAAAAAAGAACCTTTGCGTACAAAAATATGCTTTAGATTTCGAATAAATAAAGCTTTAAAACTATATTTATTCGAAACCAAAAGCATATTTTTATACAGCAATGAACTTAAATATAGAAAATTGACATTGATCAATGCAATTAGTATGCAATTCTAAATTTCTTATGGTAAGTCAAGCTAGAAATTGATATAATGACTAATAAAAGTGATTAAACCTGATCACTTGGTATTTCTTTGTTCACACAAGGATGTGGGTTTGGTTTGAAACTCCGGACTCTATTCGCAGAATAAACGTGTATTTGACCTTACCTTAATAAGTAGGTAGATAAGTTATTTTTATTTTTTCCTCCATTCTCCCACATTCTACTGGTAAGTACCAGTAGAATGTGTTACATAATAAATTAATTATTTTTATATCAGATAAATAATAACCAAGCTCTGTTCCGTATTATAAAAAAAAACTTTACCGAAACGACAATATTCAAGTAGTAGGCACGTAAATCAAATAATGATGCGGAACCTTTTCTTGCGAATCTCATTCGTGTTTGACTGGTTTCATGAAGATTCGCGTTCCAGTACAATAAGTCTTTAGTAAAACCGTTCTTTATATCCATTGTGTAAGCCAGACAGTATTGAATTTCCATAGTGACAATCAAAGACATGATTTAATTTAGAAACCAGTAAGTCGAGCGTAGAGGTCGGCAAGCGTCTCGCCGCCTCGCCGTCTGCTCACCTTGGGTGAACCCAGGCTGAGAGTACATATCCGGCCGTATCTTAAGACATTTATAATTAAATTTGAATTTGTATGTTGGCGTCCCTCTCTATGTGTACTAACGAACGTAACACTTTCACTCAATATGAATGAACATCGGTTCACTACAAGATATAAAGCGAAGTCAAACGAAGCAACTGAGTAACAACGAATATCGGTGGCATCAACTGCATAAATGTATGACGAGCTCTTTGTGAACACTTTAGGGATAGGCCTAATATTCGTTTTACGTTTAGTACTAGCTTCTGCCCGCGACTTCGTCCGCGTCAAATTTTTGCTCCCGTGACCCGTCCATTTTTCATTGCTGCTCCGCTCCTTTTGATTGTAGCGTGATGTTATATAGCCTTCCTCAATAAATAGGCTACCCAACACAAAAATATTTTTTCAATTCGGAGCTTTATAATTTTAGTATAGATTCGGCATATCGGCAGGTTCACATTTTTTGAACATTCGTGTTAAAAAATGCCGAACATTTTACCGAATCATAATGTTTAAAAGCATGTAAATAAACTAGCACTATTGAGCGCTTTTTAACGCCCCAATACTTGCCGAATATTCGGTATCGTAAACTTTCAACCGAATATTCGGCTCATCATTCGTATTCGGTAAAACCAGTATTCCACCCATCACTAGAATATATTGTATCAAGAGCAGTGTGTTTTTCTCCCACGCTCCTCCCTGACGTTACAATAAAGAGCATGCGGGTAGAAGGCACGGGTGTGTACTTGATCAAACAATATACCTACCCAATAAGGCACAATCACATAAATCAAATAAGTAAATGAAACGTGTTCACAAGTTATCGGTTGTCAAGCAAATTACTAACAGCTACGTCGCTTTTCACAATAGTGCAAGTAGTATTGTAGCATAGTAAACTTGAAGCACGTGTATGGCGATAAGAGTGCAAGATATTTGCACGTACATGCCATCATGTATACTTTATCGATTATTCACAGCTCTGAAAGGCCATAAACCTAATCTTTTCTTACATAACGTCTCCGTGTACCTTAGCTATGTACGTGTAGATATATAAAGCGATATAAAATGGTGCGTGCGAGGCGCTTACACGTGGTTCATACTATACGCTATACTGAACTTACTACATTAACCGCTTATCAGTTACAAGAAAAAATAATGGTGAGCACGGAAAAGGAATGAAATTTTCCATTATCGCAATATAAAATGAAATCAAGCACGATGACGAAGTGCAACAACTGCACGTGGAAGCAAAGGGAGACATTCACTCAACTCTACTGCACGCTTTGATATAATAACTATTCACTCGATTGTGGAAAGTTTTCTCGCTGAACTTTCGGAGTCTGTGCTTTCAGGTGTTATCTTCAATAATATAATAACAATCGGCTAAGTGTTAAGTATATTTTTATCGCTACAATCAATGGCGAAATCATCGATAGCATATTTTAAACAATAAATTAATCATTCATCAACACTTTGTGTGCTTAATTAAAATCTATAGTTTATGTAAAGAACGACAAATGCAATATATTTCACACGATATATCTTATGCTAGGCAAATTTTGACACCAAGAAATCTTTAGTAAACACGCTACATTTCGAAGAATGAAAAACAGATCAGCAGGGCAGCGTCTGCATGTTTTATTTATATATTTTCATTGAGTCGGCGATCTCCCTCCATTACTAGGCCGCAGAAATGCAACAAAGGCGCTTAAAAATACGCCTCCCAGACATGATATGACGTTCAGCTGTTAATTTTTGTTTTCATCTTTCGGCGCCCAAACAAAGTGCCTCCATGACGAATGTATCAAATATCAAGTCCTAACTGTGATCAATGACCGCGCTGGCACAGTGCCTGGAATAAAATGGTATCTATCTACGCATAAACAGTATCAAAGAAGTCTACTTGGTGTATCAATCGGAATGGAATTTGAAAAAAAAAAATATATAACAGAGTAAGTCGCCGTATTGTTGGCGCGATGCATCGGCATTGCGGCGGCGTCTACGCGCCCGCGGCTCATGTTGCGGCTAAAAGCGGACTCGACACCGAAGCGCACGCAGAAATAAACGCAAATAAGCAACACCCAAGACCACGCAGATATATACCGATGTAGCTAACAGCACATTATCTAGCTGCAGAATGCCGCAGCCAGCCATCTATACGCCCATCCCGAGTGCCAGCGCGCTACGCAATCAGCGTGCTAGGACCGCCGCGAATGACGTAATATTTACAGGAATATTGCCAAAACGACTGAAGTCATTTCTGCAGAACAGCCAGCCAGGCATTTCCTGTAACCCGTCCCAACAGTAAACAAGGTGAACCTCCGCTTGTTTGTAACGCCAGATGAATTGTTTCAAGACGGTTCGACGATGACTGCGTCATTGTATCTTGGGAAATGTGAGTATGACCTGCGTACTTGGCGGAATGTTATGCATACTCCTATTTGTTTTAAGTCTCTGTTATTAGTAACTTGTATAGTGATTGGTAAGCTGATAATAACATTCCTTTATTTCTATTGTATAATTAAAAAGGAGAGTTATGATTACGACATCAATTGTTCCGATTGACGTCCGTATGAGTAATCCTTCCTGCGAGTTTATTAATGACAATGCCAATGGTTATGCACACGTAATAGAGCGATTACCTAATGTCGATGCAATATAGGTATCGTTACAAGTATTTCCACCTATATTTAGAAATATTTTCGATCAGCTGTGATGTGATGTAACGTTCTCATGCACAATACTGGTGATTTATTGTAATAATGATTGTAGTTAGCTGAGCAATCAATAAGCTCACATGATTACATAGAATTTTGAATAAAGGCTCCCGCAGATAGGTGCGGCGCGACTCTAGTTGGCCAATTTCTATGAAAACTTCATGTAAATTGACCTAGTAGAGTCGCACCACGCCGGTTTGCGGAAGCCTTAAATCGTAGATCAAGGGAGCATGCTTATGTTTTACCGTGGCCCTGGCATAGACAACTGAAGGAACACGGGTGGGTTTTTATCAGTAAAAGTCTGACACTCCCTTCCACTCCACCCTGAGCAGGAGATGTCGTTTGATGACATCCCACCTACAAAAAAAAGCCTATGTTAGCCTTTATCTACTCGAAAGTAGATACAAATTCGAATTACAATATTAACCAAATTAAATTATTGAGAACCAAAATTTTTATGTTTGTGTTTTTTATGTATTTAAAATAGTATTAGCGTAATTAGCCAGTGCTGAGTGGTAGATGTCATATGTTTTTGAATTTTTGGTTCTAGAACATGTCGGTTTTTTCCCGAGGTTTTGCGACCTCTTTAAAATTGCAATTTACAGAGCTTATGTGTCCACTGTAAAGTAGACCGCTCACAATATCATAGAAATCAAGTTGTTTATTACGACGCGACGTTGCATTATGATTCTAAATTGTACACAAGGCCGTACCGCACGCATCCGCATTGGCGCTGCGAAATACTCAGCATAAAAGGTCTGGCATTTTTGTCTAGTTGTAAGACTATTTATATTTCCTATTATGCACTTGTTTATTTACATCACAGACCTTGAATGGTGCAACAAAAAGATGGAAAGTTCCTTCTTTGTTCACGTGAACAGCCTACCGTTTTAAATGACTATTCAATAGCTTGTACCCACGTTTCCATTAGCAAGGAATGCTAATAACTGGGTAAACCATATAGGCATATAAGCTAGCAACCAATTACGGAAATGACACTTTATATCATTAATGGTGAGATAACTAGCACAGGTATTACCTAGAACCGCACAATAGCCCCATTTTGTTATTGCTGGTTTTTACACAGAATTTAACCATTTGAATCTCAAACGAATGCGACAATCAGTGACCCTCAAATGATTTAATAGTGGCTACGAGTTTAACTGCTAGCTTATCTAGAAGGGTGATTAATTTAATACATAATTATAATGTTAATCATAATATTATGTTTGTGAATGAAGAACACATCAAAGAAGTCGCTAATTAACTTATTGAACTACCTAGATCACACAACTCTGTTCGACACCTTTCTGGGCCAACGCACAATTTTGGCGGCTCATCCAATTTTCGGAGGTATCCGTATGTCACCGTTACGCAGCTGATCGCTAACATTCTTCGGTTATAGCTAGGTTGGTTCGCATTGCACTAGTGTACAGTAATTAGGGTAATGTTTACCGTTGCGCGGCCAAACGAATGAATCACTGGTCGCGTAGGCGCAGGTACCGCGCGACCAAATCAGTCGCCTTGTGACACTCACACGCTCTGTTTTTAACCTGACCCTATTATAAATAATATCTTTATTGTTCTGTCAGTTCTCTCACAAAAAAGTGTGACGCCAGTAACCTAAAAAAAACTGCTATCGTAACGTTGTTTGTCGCGACAATTTATAGCTCAGTGTTCTGTCACGCCAGTCAGGGCTCATAAGCGTGCACATATCATTATGTACAAATCATTTGTAAACTTTGTTTGTCTGTTTATTTTCAGGAATTAACTTTTCAGCAAATCAATTAGGCATTTGACTTCCAGCTCCGCATGTGACAAGTCCTGAAGTTCTATAGTCTAGAACCTACTTGAAGCTTGTCAAACCAGTTACAACGACTACCTGCATCATCATCTGACGGTTTTAATAATGAACATAGCGTTCATTCAGTATTGTATCACGCGATCAGCACAAAATTACATCACTGGTACGCGAAACGTAGGTACGTCACCTCGTGATAAGGCATGTGTAAAATAATTGTTGTATATTAAATACAGATGTGTCCAACGAGTACGTAAGTAGGTAGTAGTATATGGCGCCCTCGTCTCGTGACTCGTGATCTACAAGACGCAGGCGACGCGGGCGGGTTCCGGCGCCGCGCCAAGCTGCAGCGACGCGGCGGCGGCGTCGTCGGCGAGGCCGCGTCATCCATCCATCAAGCAGTTCATCATCCACTAATAATAGAACACGCCAGAGTATACTAGTGTTTCATTCTTCGAATTCCGCTCCCAGTAAACAATATCGTCATTCTCGCAAAACGAACCCAAGATATTCTGATCCTTTCCCGATATATTCATTCATCCGGCTAATAAAACAGAAATTCAACGTGAACACTTGATAACCTATGTATCAGAAGGCCGTGTTTGTAAACATAGCACACGATTTTACTCACGCTCCACTGTTTTATATCTAGAGGTCATAATTTTTTTAAACAGTCAACGTGATATGTAGATGGCTTGTTATAAAATAACAACTTAATGTGTCTGTGTTATTGTAACAGACGTGATAGCAAAACATTAAGATGGACATGAAACATCTCGACAACGGAGTATGATACATTGAAATGTAATAAAAAAGCGGTTCTAATAAAACAGTTTCTTAGTTACAGTTGGCCACAAAGTAAATAGTGGCTGTATTATAGTTAAATACGGTATGTGCGTGTGCAGGGTACAATGATTGTAAACAGTAAACACGGGGCATCGCTCGCGGGCTGGCGGCAAACAACTCCGAGAATATTCCGCTGGACTCCGCTCTGACACGAACACATCACACAGCACACCACACCGGAAATACCCGACCGCTTGCACCACATACACAAATACACACCGACACAATACGATTACATTATTTTGGACAAAACATTTACATACTATAAATTATTGATTCTGTTTATCTCTGTTAGCTAGAAACGTTACGAGATATCCTGATTTAGAACTCATGGAATAGAGCAAATGTGACGATGATGTGATCTTTGTTATTTGTATGACTTCCTGCCTGCGATGCATTCAGCGATGTTTTCGATTAGCGATCATATTAAAAGAAACTGGGAAATACTGTATTTACCCTTCGGTATTTTTCAGTTTTTTAAATACTGTTTTCAGTTAGCAATACAGTTCGTGATTAATATTTATTATTTTTCCGTTTAGGTAGGTACTTACACCATTTTGTCAACAGTGAAATGAGTTCATTGTTTCGGGCAAGAGGTAAAAAAAACATGTCAAATGAGTAATCTGTAGTAAAATTAACTAGAGAGTTTAGGCACTAGGTACTTTTATACTAATTCAGATAAAGAAGGATAACTACAACTTCGATGTTTATCCCTAAAGAGCATGCTTTCGCCTCGATCCTAATTTGGTGTACGGAAAAACCCACTAACAAAAATAAGTTACTCACTCGCATATCTATAAAAACAAAAATAATTAAATTGTGGCTTTCATATCCGAAACCGAGTAGTTGCTGCAAACTAACCAATTGATAACGTTTCGTGCCTACGTTAGTTATTTTGACTGCAGTACGAATGAATCCCAAAAAAGGAAATACGGGAAAGTTACTTACCCGGGTCCGTGAGTATTTTCCACGCTTTAATCGTTATTAAAATCGGTAAAAAATAACTAAAATTTTGTAAAGATTTAGTTAATTCCTTCCCAGATTAGCGAGATATCGCGGAAGGCCAGGTCCAAGGGTCCGAGTGGCGCTCCAAATGTGTTGTTTTCACATGAGCACGTAAATCTCCATGTTATTTGGCGCGGAGTTTTTGCGATGGATGTCAGTAACCGGCCAGTCAACGGTCACTCACCGGCATGGCATGGTGAGTTGTTCCAAGGTCTGCGCAAATATGCGTATAGGTATACATTCTACTGAGAACGTGTTCCGATTCAACTTATTGTAACCGCCAGGATATTTATAGTTTACCAAAACTACAACAAAGTTTTTTAAAGTTAGGTGTCGTTTTTAGGGTTCCGTTGCCAAATGGCAAAAAACGGAACCCTTATAGATTCGCCATGTCTGTCTGTCTGTCTGTCTGTCCGAGTATGTCGCAGCCACTTTTCTCCGAAACTATAAGAGCTGTGCTATTGAAACTTGGTAAGTAGATGTATTCAGTGAACCGCATTAAGATTTTCACACAAAAATAGAAAAAAAACAATAATATTTGGGGTTCCCCATACATAGAACTGAACTCAAAATTTTTTTTTTTCATCAAACCCTTACGTGTGGGGTATCTATGGATAGGTCTTCAAAAATGATATTGAGGTTTCTAATATCATTTTTTTTTAAAACAATAATATTTGGGGTTCCCCATACATAGAACTGAAACACAAAAAAAAAATTTCATCAAACCCTTACGTATGGGGTATCTATGGATAGGCCTTCAAAAATGAAATTGAGGTTTCTAATATCATTTTTTTCTAAACTGAATAGTTTGCGCGAGAGACACTTCCAAAGTGGTAAAATGTGTGTCCCCCCCCCGTAACTTCTAAAATAAGGGAATGATAAAACTAAAAAAAATATATGATGTACATTACCATGAAAACTACCAACGAAAATTGGTTTGAACGAGATCTAGTTAGTAGTTTTTTTTTAATACGTCATAAATCGTAAACCACAATTTACCTTTCATTCAGTCAACACAAATATAAAAATTAAAAAAAAAAAAAACATTTCATTTCATAAACGATGATGACGAATGATGATGATGATTACCTGCAGGTTTGTACGGAACCCTCGGTGCGCGAGTCCGACTCGCACTTGGCCGGTTTTTTCATTGACAGCTAAGTAGAGGAAAAACTCCTAGCTGTCTTAAATCGGTTGTTGATGATTTAGAGGGCATAATTAACATCCCACTCGACAACTATTAGAATCTAAACTGTATTTTGCACAAATCATAGAGCAGTCCTAGCTGGCGCGGGCGTAGCATCCGCTCCAACAACGAAGAACCTACATCAAACTAAATAGGTCTGACGTCACTAGAGAAATAAAGCAACAAACACAAACAAACATTATCTAACCACAATGGCATAAACCTCCTTTCCGTCTCCGATGTGTACCTAAACACACCAATAGAAAATAGTATAATTATTTTAAAGTGTCGATTCGCTCAGATTAATTCTTGCGAATTTAAGGGTGTTATCGAGCTCAAAATGTTTTCGAAAGTAGGTGAAAGATTCGTGACCTCTTCCTTTTTTGATAAACACATGGAAGTTTTTGTTATTGTTGATGAAATCCTGAATTTCATCTGTATCTCGTTGGCATAGCTGCAGCCATGCTGCAGCTATTTAAAAATTAAAATACAAAATACTGATTTCTAGCTGGCTAAATAGGACTGTTTACAGGTCGATACAGAAAGTGGTGACTGTTTATTTCTTTGTATTTTCGTACAAAAAGAAAAATAAGTATGCACTGTATGTATTTCGGGTGAATATGACTGCTGGAAATATGCGTCATGGATACCTCGAACTTCTGAGTATTGCTTTATTAGTTAGCAGGCTGAGCGATCCGTAAATTACAGTCCTATATATAAATATTCGTAAACATAGGTTCTACGAGGATTTTCAGAACATAATGACATAACAAATTACGCTGATACAAACGTATATCGTATACGTAACAATACTTACGTAGACGCATTAAATTTATCACCCAGTACGAAACTATGAAGGGAAACGTCGCTCGTCGTGAGAAAACCCACGCGATAGTAACTAAATCTGACGGTATATGTAATAGTGGCCCGAGAGCATTGTGCCACTTGTCATAGTGGGTGAGCTCAGGGCTCCACGTGGGTACACCTTCTGAACCCACGGTGTTTACGTTCACGTGGAGATATTTCTGATCGCCACGCAAAGCCAATGTTAATAGTTTTGGCGGCAGGATGTGAGATTCTTATTGAACAATGAAAATATCCAAACGTGTCCAGGCATTTCAGCCTGAAGCTGATGCGCTGAAAGTTTATATCTATCAATTGAAAAATGCTTCAGCGTGGTGATAGGGGGTTCCCTGAATTTAATGATGACGAAATGTACGCGTCTTTTCTATAGTGTTAGGTTTTTAAGAATTTCAGTATTTAATTTGATTTAAAAGTTGTTTTTGTGGTAATATTTGAACACGTACTTGACCGGAAGTAATAGAAAATAACGTTTAAAATATTATGGCTTTTAAGAATGGCAGTATTTAATTTGATTTAAAAGTTGTTTTTCGGGCAACATTTGAACACGTGCTTCACCGGAAGTAATATTAAAAAAAGAAACGTTTAAAATATTATGGATGGGGAGATGATCGACGGGATTGGGGACTGGCAGTCTGATTCCAACTCTGGCCTAGTTTGGACATAACCCTCTAGTACTTCATATGTGTGCTGAACGAAGTTATTGTACTGTGGATAGTGAATAAATAATAATTATTGAGAAATAAACGAGTTAGTCCTTTGTAAAGTGAGTGTTATTATTCCATCTGTAATGTTCCCGTAATGTGCAGTGTGAGTATATTTGCCTACTTGTAGTTTATTTGATCCAGTTCTTTAGTATTAAAGTTAGTCTAACAATTCAGAAGTGACATAAACCCACGTGCTTGTCTGGTTTGAATTTTATTTTAAGGGCTGAAATTCAATAGTTATCTCTGCTAATACAATCCTGCATAGGCCTTATATGTACCTTGGGTAGGATGATAATATTCTTATTTTTTGGCCTACAACGCATAGTCCGTTCTTTAAATATTTGGTCGTTATAGCTTTGATTCATTGTTTTCTCGAGTTCGTGCTTTTATTTTTGAATAAATACATAGGTGCCCTTGTGTGTGAGTTCCAGAAAAATGCCACGTGATGGTAGCTCATTGCAGTGTCGACTATCAACGCCCCGATGACGCCGATCGAGCCTGAACAGAGCCTGGCCCCGGCATAGTCACACTCGGCAGGAGACCTGCGATGACCGCAGCCGAAGCTGGATGCGGAGTACAAGCTGGAACGAGAGAGAGCTCGCATTCGTGTGCTCGAGGAAGAAGTGCACATGTGGTGTAGCCTGTCGCAACGTGCCGCTCCCGGAAAGCTGAGCACGAGTGGTGATCAGCGGCCGTGTGCGGCGATCGTCGGGCTGGCAATCCAACAGTGCATAGCAGGCATCATGATCAAAACAATATTGGAAGCCATGGCCAACATGTATCCGGAGGAAGCCAAAGGTGGTAAGAAGGATCTTCGGAATGTCGTTTAACTGATCTGTTCACGTTCACTCAACGCGATTTGGGCACACTTTTCTCTGCGTTAGGTGATGTAAATATCGTAAGATGATTTTCTGAATGCCATTCTACACATCAGCTCTTTTAAAACGATAGAACCCCGTTTTTTTCGACTTATTCATAGTAATATAGCAATGTGGTTGCAATCACTCGAATGAAACTCTATGATCGTGTGAATGCAACCAAGCAATGCTCTTAAAACGTTTTATTTATCTTAAAACCAAATAGCTTTGCTGTTTTGTTTGTGGAAAGAAATGAAAATAAATAAAGTATTATGCCATACAATTTCACAGCCATAATGACAATTTGAGACTTATTGAAGTTAGCTTATAAGTCTTACTTTCAATTAATATTATCGTCTATGATTCTTACATTTTAGTAAATATTTTTAAAGGCCACAAGATTTCTTAATAAATAGCGAATCACAAATAATATTAGTATAATAGTTAAAATTTATTCGCCATTAATAGCAACTCACTTATTATCACTAAACATTTACTCTGCTTTTAGCCGCGAAATAGAAATGATGCTTTCATTTACGGCTTTTAGAATCGCCATTGCAGACAGTTCAGGGGTCCTTAGCGCAAAATGTTAATCATTGTTATTAGAATAAAATACTGTCCTCCATACTCCAGAAGAATGTACAGTGATTTAGGTCTAGAAGTGATCTGTAGGTTCAGACAGGCTTCTATTTTTTTCCCTCGTTTAATTCTCAGTACCTAGTTACCACTAAAATCAATATTCTCTGTGATTTAAGGTAAATAAAACGCAAAGATTTAATGTAATATAATGTAATACTTACCAAGTATAAACAAGTTTTCGAATTCCAAAATCAGTAGAAACGTGAATATTTACTACAGAACCCGCGCTAGTAATATTTGATCACTCTTCGTTTGTTAAGTGTTTAAATCATGTATACATATTATTTACTTATTGAACTAGATATGTAAATGGAGCCAAAAAGCGTTGAATGAAAAAAAAACTAGTGAGCGGCTTTTGTACGACTTTTTGAAACAATAAGATCTTTCATTGTATTGTCTGCGAGAAGAAGGGGGTCGTGGACAATGCAATGAATGATGATGTGATTCGTGAGAAGGAAGGGTTCACGATCACTGCTTGACCTTGAATGTGCTATTAGTGAGAATGAAGGGTTCACGATAGCACATGATAGGATATATGTGTATTGTCTGCGAGAAGGAAGGGTTCGCAGGCAATGCAATGCAATGAATGATGATGTGATTCGTGAGAAGGAAGGGTTCACGATCACTGCTTGACCTTGATTGTGCTATTAGTGAGAATGAAGGGTTCACGAAAGCACATGATAGGAGATACGAGTATTGTCTGCGAGAAGGATGGGTTCGCAGGCAATGCAATGCAATAAATGATGATGTGATTCGTGAGAAGGAAGGGTTCACGATCACTGCTTGACCTTGATTGTGCTATTAGTGAGAATGAAGGGTTCACGAAAGCACATGATAGGAGTTACGAGTATTGTCTGCGAGAAGGATGGGTTCGCAGACAATGCTTACAGTTTTTAAGATACGATTACTTTATTTGTGTAAACATTGTTTACGTGTAAGATTTTATTTATATTATTTATTTACACCAAACATATAACAGATGTTACAAGGTTTAAGTCATGTTTAGCCATAAGTATTGGCGTACAAATATTTCCATAATATTAAAAGAGCTAACAACAACAAAAATGAAAAAGAATTACATAAAATGGACAAAGATAAAGTTTATAAATTAGACATTCTTTTTATGTTTTAATGTCAAAATACCACATTCAAATACATTCATTATTAGTGTCAGGAGATTGATAAAATTATTCAGTCCCTAAACATAAAAAAGGGAAACACTATAATATACTTTTTCCAGAAGAAACATTTTCAATCGACGTTTGAATGCCTTAATATTTAGCTCTTCATATTTATTTATTTTTTGTCACAGGTATACACAGATACAGAAGGGACACGGATACAATTCTTATAATTAGCATGATAGTATCACTGAAACATACTCATGGAGTATACAATATTTGTCTGTTAGTCAATGTTATATAATTGGCTATGTCAAAAATTATTAATAATAATACAGATACTCTCTTAATTGTTGCCGGTTATTATCCATTGCATTGGCTGTTTAGGCAACCTCATTTTACATTCGTTATTATGTTTAACGTGTAAATTTTTAGTCAATCTCATCTTAAATTGATTCATATAGATGATTGTTACAGCCATGCAATTTACATTAGATAATTTAAAAAAAAAAAAGTTTAACATGTCAAGTTTTAGTAAATTTCATACTATATTAATTATCTACATAGTGTAAACCAAAGTCACTTCCCTCTGTCTGTCCCTATGTATGCTTAGATCTTTAAAACTACGCAAGGGATTTTGATGTGGTTTTTTTAATATATAGTGATCCAACAGGAAGGTTCATATGTATAATTTGCGGGCGAAGCCGCTGGCAAAAGCTGGTTAGATATAATTATTACGGTCATTTAATTTACAATAAATGAGTCAAAACAATTTTATTCAGTAATTCGGTAATTCAGAAATTCGCTTATTAAATAATACGTTTATATATGAGAAATTCTTTTAGCTTTCATTTAAACATATTTGTTGATGATTTATTCTTAATACAGTTTGGGAGTTTGTTATAAATTTTAATTCCAATATCAAATACACTCGATTTAAATGTAACTGTTCTACATACATTAATTAATGCAAGTCAGGGGTGGTAGAATTTCCCCAAAGTATAATATAGTATCTTAAGTGAGTCACAACTATACCATGGTAAGCATCAATCAAGGTATCATATCAGGTACATTCGCAACTGTAGATAGAGTGCAATGTAAACAGAACTACAAATTTTTGTGCAGAGGTTCTCGATTTGTAATTTCCAGTTAAGAATTTTGTCCAATTATTTGTTCAAGGAATTTAGTCGTATTTACGATTTCAACAATTTTATTATCTATATTTATGTCCATATTTTCTATAGTCAGTCGTTGGCTAAAATGTATGATTTTATTTTTATCTAAATTAATCTTAAAATTATTATTATTTAACCATTCTATTATTGATGTTCAGGTATTGTGAATGTCAAGTTTATATTGGATCATCTTATTGCTATAACGGTGAAGGAAAACATCGTGAGGAAACCGGTATGTCTTTAAACCATAAATTTGAAGACATGTGACATCTACCAGCTCGCACTGGGCCTGCGTGGTAGATTATGGCCCACTCACTGAGAGGAGGCCTGTGTAACATTATAGGTTGATGGTGATGATGATGATTGCTATTACTAGAAATTGACACCGTGATATCATTTTAAAATAGAGTCATAGGGTGTGGAATTGATCTTGACAATTCATTACAGTATATTGTAAAAAGTAGAGGTCCCAATACACTACCTTGTGGTACACAAAAATTAGTTTGACGTTCTTCTAATAAGGATATCTCTCCATTTTTAGTGGTTAAGTATATTAATTCTAGTGATTTTTGTCCTTTGATTTCTATTGTCTAAATAGGATTTAATTAGATTAAGAACATTACCTCTCATACCATATGCGTCAAGTTTTGCTATTAAAATGACATGGTTTACGTAGTTATGAAAAGTTATGAAAAGTATGAATAGTTTTGAAAAGATAGGAATAAGAGAAATAGGTTTATAGAATTCTGTTAATTTATGTTTGTGATGTTGGATTATTTGTTTGTGATGTTGGATTATTTGTTTGTGATGTTGGAAAATGATGATTTTATGATATGTGATTCGTAAGAAAGAAGGGTTTACGATCACTGATTGACCTAGAATGTGCTATTCGTGAGAAGGAAGGGTTCACAATAGCACATGATAGGAGAGACATGTATTGTCTGCGAGAAGGAAGGGTTCGCAGACAATGCATTTAATGTTAAATATTGGATAATGAAAAGGCTCGCAAAATAAGATTTTCTTCAAATTTATGTTATTTTTTTTATTTATTTTTTGTTCTTTCTGATTTTATTGCGATTTGTTTAATTGTATTGAGATATTGTAATTTTATTGAGATTATATAAAATGAAGGAGTGGAGTCAGACTGTTCGTACTAGCCGAATGTTAGGTAACAATTCACAGCCATGACGGGTCATAGTGACTGCGTGCATGAGGACATGCACGGGGTCAGGATGGTCGAATGTTAGGTTTTTAAGAATTTCAGTATTTAATTTGATTTAAAAGTTGTTTTTGTGGTAATATTTGAACACGTACTTGACCGGAAGTAATAGAAAATAACGTTTAAAATATTATGGCTTTTAAGAATGGCAGTATTTAATTTGATTTAAAAGTTGTTTTTCGGGCAACATTTGAACACGTGCTTCACCGGAAGTAATATTAAAAAAAGAAACGTTTAAAATATTATGGATGGGGAGATGATCGACGGGATTGGGGACTGGCAGTCTGATTCCAACTCTGGCCTAGTTTGGACATAACCCTCTAGTACTTCATATGTGTGCTGAACGAAGTTATTGTACTGTGGATAGTGAATAAATAATAATTATTGAGAAATAAACGAGTTAGTCCTTTGTAAAGTGAGTGTTATTATTCCATCTGTAATGTTCCCGTAATGTGCAGTGTGAGTATATTTGCCTACTTGTAGTTTATTTGATCCAGTTCTTTAGTATTAAAGTTAGTCTAACAATAGCCAGACTATTTCTGGAAATGGGCTGTTAATAACGGATACCAAACTGAACTCCTGGGTCAATCCAGTTAAATAAAGTGGATTTATCATTAATGAGCGTTAACTCCGACAGAACAACTAACAGGGGGCGTTACAAACATTGTCAAAGAGTGGCAATGGCCGTGTTATAAAGTCGGTCGTACCAATAAATGATATTTTGATTGACGGTAGACACAATGAGAGCGATGAAGCCACAAAACTCGAACAGTGAGCAGGGAGTACTGAGGCCCGCTCGACTCTAACAAACATGGCGCGCCGGTGAAAGACGTCAGATAGAGATATAACAAATATTGACAGTCCGCGCTTTTGTACGCCGCTCCGGTATTTAGTTTGACATCTATCACAATACAGAAATTAACGCTTATCATGAGGCGCTAAACTACACAAAAATTATGTCATTAAGTTGGAAGTACATTCCTAGGTAGCTCGTGAAATTCAAATTTTCTTACGTTTTTAGCAATATGTAGATCAGACTGTATGTTAAACAACATATCGATGGTGTAAAGGGAAAACTAATACAGTGCTATTTCGCCAATTGTTCAGCAGAGCTGTTGAAAACGATTATAACTTTTTTATATTTGTACTTTAAATGAAACGCCAAAAAGTGCTTCCGATAGGCTCCTAACCTAGACACATCGATAGAGAATTAAAAACCCTATCGAACTGTATGGATAAAAAAAAATCGACCATAGTGGCTTTTCATATGTTTTCATTCAATTAATCGAGTCTGGTCAAACCACGCTGGGATCGGTGCAATTCATTTCATTTCATTCATTTCCACCGTCGATATGATTCGCAACTGAATTGCAAAAACGTAAGAAAAATTACCGATTAATTATTACGCGGGCTACCTACCTAACCGCATCCACCTTAATAATTTCGCTTATAATTTATTTTGTACCTTACGAGTAAGTTATCAATGTTATCATCGATCAATTTGTAAATTGTGGCGACATTTGCATAAACAAGGATTTTTACATTGATATGAAACCTTTCAGTGTCGGAATACTTAGTACCTAGGTGTTTTTTAGGGTTCCGCACCTCAAAAAGAAAAAGCGGAACCCTTATAGGATCACTTTGTTGTCCGTCCGTCCGTCCGTATGTCAAGACCCTTTTTCTTAGGACCGCGTAGAGGTATCAAGCTGAAATTTATATCAAATACTCTCAAGTCTACTGTCCCTTGGAGCTGTGAAAAAATCTAACTTCTAAGCTAACGCAATCAAAAGATATAGCCGTTTATGCCGCAAATTTCCGCAAATTTTCGAAACTCGCAAGGGAATCAAAACCTAAAGGGTACTTCCAGTCGATCTAGAATTTTGAAATTTGGTACGAAGCAACGTCTTATAACACAGATAAAGGAAAAATTGCGAAAACCGTAAATTTTTAGTTACATCATATAATAAAAATATTTTTAATAATTTTTCCTCATGAACGCGTAGAGGTATTAAATTGAAATTCATATCAAATACTCTACCTACAGGTTTGTACGGAACCCTCGGTGCGCGAGTCCGACTCGCACTTGGCCGGTTTTTTAATGAAACAATCTTCATTCAAAACCTTTTCAAGACAGTTACCAAAAAATCTCCCAAAATAGGCAAGCTCTAAAAGTTAGATTTTTAAAAGTAATCAAAGAATAATTCTAGTTTTAAAAATGTTTTGTTGTGAAAACTGTACATAGAATCAAGTAATCTAGCTATCGCAGGGTGTTGTATTATTGTCAGTTTATTTCCACGAGCGGGGTGGCGCGGCGCGACGCCCGGCGCCTCTTGCTGAAAGACGTAAATAGGTTCAACGACCCCGACCTTGGCGGCGCCGACGCAAACCGTATTGTCTTCACTACACATTAAAACAATAATTACATAACACAACACACGATAACATTTATAATTTAGCAAAGCTGCTTAGAAGTATAAGGTACGTTTTTTGCGTATCTTTCTTGCTTATACCCCTTTATCTTATCTGAAATATTATATATTCACCACATAAACAACAGAAAGTGACCGAGATTATATTAAATCTTGCAATAAGCGATATTTGTGCATGGAATAAGAGATGTTAATAATAATACTGTGTTTCATCATAGTACTGTCATGTGGACAGTATAACAATAACGCAGCTTTAACTACTTTACCTGTCTGCAGGTTTTTAGGTCGAATATGATGTGTCAAAGGTTGGGCCGTGAGCCGATCAGAGACAATAGGACGTGGGAACTCTGTGGTGGCTCCGCGGTTCCCACGCGCGTGGCGCCCGCGCCGCTCCGTGCTCGTCCGCGTGCGCGCACCCACAGCCCCGGAAGCGGGGCCTGCTATTATGTATTACCACAACACTTTCATTCGTTGAGTTTTTTTTTTTTTTCAATTCAACTGAATTTATTTAAAATTATTATCAGATACTAAATCGTTAGTGTCACGATCACGACACGGATCTGTGATCGTTTATCAAAACCAGTTTCAATGAGTTATATTTTATAAAACAACATTTGTATTTAATTAGCTATTTTGGCAATTTCGGGACAGATAAGCTGCGTATTAAAAACCAGCCTCTCGTGTGAGAAAATGTGGTTTCAGTTCATTCAAACACAGACTTTGGCAGAAAAAACTTGATTTTGATCACATTCATAGACAGACAGACACGTGTATTTTTGCATGCTTATTAAAATCAGGCAAAAATACACGTGCGTCTTTGCTATAAGCAGCTGATAGCAATAACTTACTGAATATTTAGTGATGGAATAGAAAATAAAACATATCTATTACACATTTTAAAGAGGAAAATTTTATTTGTTAATCAAACAAAATTTTCCTGTATAATTATTTTAAATAAATTCAGCTGAATTGAAAAAGAAACGGCCAAGTGCGAGTCGGACTCGCGCACCGAGGGTTCCGTACAAACCTGCAGGTATTCACGGTTTATGCATAAGGTTTATGTTTATGAAGTTAAAAGTTTTTTTTTTTTTAATTTTTATATTTGAGTTGACTGAATGAAAGGTAAATTGTGGTTTACGATTTATGACGTATTAAAAAAAACTACTCACTAGATCTCGTTCAAACCAATTTTCGGTGGAAGTTTACATGGTAATGTACATCATATATTTTTTTTAGTTTTATCATTCCCTTATTTTAGAAGTTACGGGGGGGGGGACACATTTTACCACTTTGGAAGTGTCTCCCGCGCAAACTATTCAGTTTAGAAAAAAAATATATCAGAAACCTCAATATCATTTTTGAAGACCTATCCATAGATATCCCACACGTATGGGTTTGATGATTTTTATTTTTTTTGAGTTTCAGTTCTATGTATGGGGAACCCCAAATATTATTGTTTTTTTTCTATTTTTGTGTGAAAATCTTAATGCGGTTCACAAAATACATCTACTTACCAAGTTTCAATAGCTTAGCTCTTATAGTTTCGGAAAAAAGTGGCTGTGACATACTCGGACAGACAGACAGACAGACAGACAGACAGACAGACAGACATGACGAATCTATAAGGGTTCCGTTTTTTGCCATTTGGCAACGGAACCCTAAAAATGGCGTCAACGAATGAAAGTGTTGTGGTAATACATATAGCATGCGCCGTAGGTTACAGATATATTTTATTTTATATTCTGTAGGAGATAAATCTCTGGAAATAACTGTCGAATCAGAAATGATGAGATCCGTAGAAAAACCAAGGTTACCGACATAGCCCCAAGAATTGCCAAACTTACGTGACAGTGGACAGGGCACATTGCTCGCAGAACGGATGGCCGATGGGGTCGGAAGGTTCTGGAGTGGCGACCGCGTACTGGAAAACGTAGCGTTGGAAGGCCTCCCACAAGATGGACCGATGACCTGGTGAAGGTCGCATGAATACGTTGGATGCGAGAAGCACAGAACATGTTGAAGTGGCGGTGCTTGGGGGTGGCCTATGTCCAGCAGTGGACGTCTTTCGGCTGAAATGATGATGATGATGATGATGAACTGTTGGATTTGAAAAAAAAAATGCATTTGATTGCCCAATTCATGAGGAAAGTGATAGGCTATCATAATCAGGTCAGGATAGGTCATATTAAAATTAAGGTACGACCGTTAGGACCCGAGAGAAAAGAAAATGTTAGGAAGAACACTAAGTGACAACGATACTAGCTGTATTGCGGGCGGGCGAAAGGATAGGACGCGGCGGGTCGGGGGCGAAGTTCTAGTTTCTAAAAGAATAATATTACAAACACATTAGGTAGGACAGCGACTATGCAACATAAATGTCACAAAGTCACATTGACCGCATTTTACATCATTCATCAGCGTCTAGTATAAAACTTTAAAAAAAACAGTGACGATTTTTATAAATATGGCTGAACATTAATTTTAAAAAGTTTTCGGTGCAGAAAGAAACGAAGCCGCGCTCGCGCCGCCGAGCATAAACGATATCGATTCATCATGTTCACGTCTGCATAATATTTACAAATGTTCACACCTAGGTAACTTTTTTATGTTACACAGTCGTATGTCTTACATTTATGTGGGTATGTAAACAAACAAGGTCGCATGGGTCGTCATTGGTTCTTTATTTCAGTAATAAGGCACTCAAAAGACAGTAATCTCACGTCAATGTCCTTCATGAATGAGATCCAAAATACCTCGTGATCCCGCCATGGCAATGTGACAGCTAATGACATGAGCACTACGTACACTTTAGCTTGTGTTTACACGAACAGAAAACAGATAACGCCAAATGAACCACAATTGCACAATAACATGTTATTCTGAGACGGAAATACAAAATAATTGCTGAGAATTATCATTACTGATTCCATGATGATGTTGTTTTCCAATAGTCTAAGTAGCTGGTACAGCAAAATTAAAGGGAAAAATAAAAACATGTTTGTTTGGTCAAATAACCATTAGCAACTAACTCAACCTTATTATTCATTTAGATTATCAAACATTGTTTTATTTTATTGTTTTGGACTGTGTCTGGTTCTCACCCTAAAATGTTTTCGAAAACAAATCATAACGAGATCAAGATTTGTTTTGAAAAGCAACAGTAAAAATAAATAAAAAATCTGATTATTAATTCACAATTAACATTTTATCACATCATTTATAATTGAAAATTAATCGGTAGTTATAAATAATGCAGTCATTGTAACAATGACAAAAATAAACGATAAGATATCAATTGTTATGAATAGAACAAAATAGTTACGTAATTATTATAAATAATTATTTTGTAAGAAACCTTAAGAAATCGTAATTGGTGATTGAATATCGAGAACCGTCTCATGACATTTAACTTAGGACAGCCAGACTCACCTTGGTCCCAGACATACCTATTCTGAGCGTTCAGGTTATTGTGATAATTAACCTTTTTTGTTTGTTGTGTATCAAATCATTTCAATAGAAACTTTATTTTTCCATCCTGTAAGTTTGAAGCAGTCTGTCTCCCCTAAAACCACCTTCTGATCGAAAGTGGTTTTGATCAGAAATCATAGGGAAGTAAGACCAAAATTAATGCCCAAGTTTGGAACAAATGTTTTAAGGTGGAAATGCCAGGGTAGCCCATAAAGTTCGGTGTTTTTCAGGTCAGTATCAGACTGTTTGCTGAACAAAATATATAATTCGCGACCGTCATGTGTACACATGTATTTACAATAAAATTATAATGATTAAAATTATCAATATAACCCTCCGAGTTCACTTAATTCTATTGAAAGACTTTTTCACGAAATACTGCTGATACTCTTCTGCAAGTTACATAAAACATAAGAAAAATTATGTTTCGCGGGCCCACCTTACGGTTCTTTGTCAATAGCCTAAATTTAATAAACATTCCTACATTAAGGCGCGGTGTTACCTCAATATTCACAAAACACTGGTGTCTTTGACAATCGAGTATGACGTAACGCAATGAAAATATACGACACAAAAAATACAGTGGACAGAGAAGGGTTTAAAGAAAAATTCTAACCGAATAGAATAGTGAAAAATTGTTTGATATTCCCAATAAAAATTGTTTCACAAAAAAAACTTTGACGTCGAACATCTCTGTATTTTCAGCGATAACAACATTTTTTTTTTTAAGAATTCAATAGAATAAACATTACTTTAAAACTTTAACCAGACAATTATTTAATTTAATGTGTGTAGTCCGAATAATCTAAATAAAACCGTAAAATAAATGCCAATTCGCAGCTTAGTCACATCGTCAATCCAAATATTTATTCAATTTTCAACCTTATTTGTTGGAGCTGTAGCATGTAGTTGTAGCATTTAAAATCGTAGTCAGTCCGCGCCTTAAGGCGAGGTTGCAGTACTTTTTAACTTTTTGAAACCTCTGTAAATCTAGCAAAATGGCTAGTTTCCGTAAAAAAAAACTTATTTAGGAAAATTGAACATACTATTAAGCGTTGTGTGAAGATAGAAACGGGAATTAAAACAATTGGCTCGATAAAAAATAATCATAAAGTTGACACTAAATCGTCATTTAAAACGTGTACTTTGAAGAGATTCATTAAACCATGTAAAACTCATACCAAAAGATAGGTTTTATTGTTTTTTAGGGCATGCTGAGAAAATATTTTATAATTTCTTTATCATTTTGTCTCCACGAAACAATTATACTTACACAAAATCTAGCAGCTCAAGCGCTCACAGCGACCGGCCAGTGTTCGCCGAAACGTCTTCAACTACAAGAGGGCCTTAAGTTGAATGCTCCAACCAGCCCGCGAAATACAAAGTTTTCTTGCGTTTCTTGCAATTTGCAGGCCAGTGCTAGGTTGTATGTTGATTATAATATTATTTGCGCCTGTAAGACATATGTCGTTACAGAATTATAATCATCAAAATCGCCAATACAACCCTCCAAGTTCATAAAGGCTTAGGAACAAAAAAAAAACAGAAAAAGTCATTCCTACAGCTTTATGAACTTAGAGCGTTGTATTGATGATTTTGATGATTATAATTCTGTAACTACATATGTCTTACAGGCGCGAATAACATTTTAATCAACATACAACCTAGTACTGGCCTGCAAATTGCAAAAAACGTAAGAAATTTTGAATTTCGCGGGCTGGTTGAAGCATTCACCTTAACTGAATGATCAATGTTCTATAACCACTGCGAGTACTGTGACTGTGGTGGAATCTGCTAAATTAATAAGATAAGACGGAATTGTTCGTAGGGTACTTCCATAATCCGATTGATATGAACCCTTCACCCGTTATTTTCCAGTCGAGTGGCAAGAGCGAGTAAACCCCCGGGGGGTCACTAGCACCAGCTACAAGTCACACCCAGTAAATTCGTAGTACGCTCATGAAATTCGTCTACCTCAGCGCTCAAGTACTACGATATTAAAAGGGTCATGGCCTGTCTAGACAATACTATAGATGTATAATCTAAAAGTCTTGTCTAGACGTCTGTATAATTTGAAATTTCGGGCGAGAATCATTTTAACATTAAAGTGTTTCTAAGAATCTTTTGTGTTATTCTTTTAAGTTAACGTTATACTAAATGGTTTTCAGTTTAATAACAATAAGATAATTAACGTCAATTAAAAAAAAAAAAAAAAAACAGAATCCAGCTTCACGAAGATCGCCGGTGTGAGGGTCTGCGCCCCACTAAGCTGCGCATTTTCACGGACGGATCAAAAACAGGTGCTGGAGTCTTCTCGCACACCGTTGGGAGTCCACAACACAGTGTTCCAGGCTGAATGCATTGGGATCACTCTTGCCGCTTCAGCCATTATGGCCGGGGCGGTTAAAGACCACTCGATCCGCATACTCTCAGACAGTATGGCTATCCTGCAAGCGCTGGACAGTCACTCGATTGACTCTGGGCTAATATACGAGTGCCACCAGCGCCTCAACCAGGTGGGTAGCCTCAATAATATAACCATTCAGTGGATAAAAGGACACAGCGGTTCGCTAGGTAACGATGCCGCCGATGAACTTGCCAGAAGGTGGTCGAGCATGACACCGGTGGGACCAGAACCCATCGCGCCACTCCCCTTTGGGTTCCTACGCTCTCTGGTAAGGAAACGTACCAGGGATCTACACTTTAAGCTATGGGTGGACCAAAGTGAGTGCAGGCAGGCCAAGGAAGCACTTCCTACCATCGATGCTCGCCTCACAAAACAGGTCCTCCGGCTAGACAAACGACAGCTGCGTATGTTACAGCAGCAATAACTGGCCATGGGTCGTTTAATAAACATCTATTTGTCATAGGAGTTACAGACAGTCCGCTGTGCAGGGCCTGCATTGAGGACGACGAGACAGCAGCGCACGTGCTTCTAAACTGCCCGGCGATCGCCACATACAGGGCCAAGTACTTCGGTAACCCAGGTACCCTACGCGACATAGTCAGCAACGTCAAGGCGTTGCTGGCCTTCCTCGAGGAGCTGGGGTGGATCGAATGACCGATTTCCCACCCGTACGCAAAATACGCGCTCAGACGTGGAGTTGCGGACACCAGCCCGTTCTACCTATTACCTATTACCTTAACGTCAATTATGCGGAAATATATAAACTTGACAGTTTCCTTTTTTCCCTAAAATCACGGGCCAACGTGTGGGTCTAGTATCTATATATGAATAAACGTACCTACGATATTGGCCAAAAACTTTGGCTTTTTCTAGTCAAATAAATATAATACAAGGAAAATCTGTTTTATCGTCAGTTAGTACACTACGGAATTTCCATTTTTGTAATAACTAAACAAATTCATAAACACTGCCGGCTCAGTGATAATAATTAGTAACCGAATGAAGACGTAAATGGAGTTGTTATTGAAATTTATTGAATTTACTGAAAGTAACTAAAAATTTAAATAAGTATAATAGTCACTACTTTCCGGAAAAACAAAATATTGTTCTGCCTATTTTAATACATAATACACATAATGGTTTAGGTAGTGTGGTACTCGTATTGATATTATGAAAATGTTTGAAAAGGATAATACTGTATTATAGCCATAAAACAGCAACCATTCGAGGAAAAAACAAAGCTAATGACTATGAAAAACCCCATGGAATATGCATGTAAACAAAATTATCATTATACTTTAATAATAGCATTTTCTTCCCTACTGATATTCTAGTCCACAATAGCCATTATTATCAAAGCATTAGTTACTAATTAAGTTTAAAATGAAACTTTGCCACACCTACATTAATTAAATGAAGAAAAACAAAGGAAAGCTGTCGAGGGTTTTTAACGCTAGCGAATCAGACTGCCATGTAAATTGCAAAAAAACGTAAGAAAATTGGGATTTACCTACTACCTCAGCGCATCTATCTTAATGATATAACAGTAAAAAGTAAAGAAACTTATGGTGGTGTTGGCGCTCTAATACTAATTAAGTATGTATGAATATTATTCGGTCAAACCATCATTGGGGATGATATATTTCTATATTTAATAGGGTCGCCAATAGCGGTAAGGATCGTCGGATATATGTAGTTGAAGTTTAGTAAGAAACCAATAGATGCTTTCGAATGAAATTTAATTTAATTTCACTGCTACGAAATGTTAAACCTTCGCACCCCCTGTGAAAAATCTGTAGCTAGACCAATTTTAGAAAAAAGCGAAAAAAAAAGAAAAAAAATTCCACGATTTTCGATCTTGAATGCCCCAGATAGCGTTCAAAACCTAGTCATGGATTTTTCCCGTGTTTTTTTTTTACTTTTTCCGGTTTTTTCGGACTTCCCGATATGATTTGTAGCTAAGTACAGTTGATAGTGTACGCTACTCGTAGTTGTCGTACTATGATCGTGTAGCAGGCAAGCGCCATTGTTTACGACAGATAACCGAATACGATTGTCGATAGAGATTGGCGTCGACCAAACATCCTGTTTTACAATTAAGAAATAGAACAATAAGCATCTGCGTTACAGACGATTCTTTGTGTTTGTATTATTTTCTCAATTCGTAGACGTAAAGTGTGACTGTGCAAAACACGTGATTTTTTTAACTGAGTTTTTAGATATGACTGGGTAGGCTGCATACACAGTTATAATTTACAGATTTTATCCTTGTCTAATGTCCTACATTACTAATTTTATGTTCCCTTTGTAATGCTGGTTGATATAGACATACATTAATAAGTTGATGACCATAATCAAAACAAGTCAAAAACATGTAAACACAAAAATACATTTAAATGTTATGTAAGTAATAAGCAGTCAGGTAAGTACCCACATTTGATTGAAATCATTTACTACTAATATTATAAATTTTGGATGTTTGTTACTCAATCACGTAAAAAACGGCTGAACGAGTTTGGATGATTTTTGAAACACAGATATTTTATAACTTGGATTAACACACATGATACTATTTATCTCGGTTATATGATCCCGTGGAACAATTTTCGACATCTACACAGGCTGAGCCGCCGGCAAAAGCTAGTTATAAATAACAATAGTAACTTACCGAGGTCTGGAACATATTGAGCACTAACAAAGGTTCCGCAGTCATAGTTTCGAAACTCAATTAAAAACTGCTTCATTGATTGTCACACACCGATGATATATTATTAAATGAACACAGAAATGATGGTTTAGAAGCGTTATGTTATGAGCCCGCAGAACCGTGGCGATGTTTGTTTACTAACTGAAACGGGGACGCGGCACCTTTTCTTGCGAAATACTTTATGAAGTAGTGACTAAGTGAAGTTAGCAAAACAAGTTGCGTCAGTCCTGTGCCCGATTCTTGTGCCCACTTTAGTGGAATCCGTACCGAGCACGTTACGTGAATGGAAATCATTTTCCCACTGAACTGCAATTGTGTATTCATTTGTCATAAAACTCATAAATGATTATAAACACACATGACACATTGTTAATTATACATTAATGTGGTTATTATGACAATATTCTACATGATTTTGTTAACATGGATGTGTAAAATAGGAGGATATTTGGGCATTTTAATTGCATGTTAATTTCGGCATCCAAGAATAGAACACAAGTACTTCCTAATTAACATTATTTAAATGCGAAAGTAAGTTTTGTTTGTGACACTTTTATAAAAAAGCTGAAAGGATTTGAATGAAAATTTTCGCACAGATGGACCATGACCTGAGGGGTAAATGCGGAACTTTTTATCGGTAGGAATTGGTTTAATATTCATAGTTAAACAACATTCATTGCGTTATTTACGTTGTTGAGCCGACAATTTATTCGAACAAATGACGCAATGGTTTAGAAATAATCTTCAATCCCATTCAGATTCTGATAAATTGTGCGTTTCGCAATTAGGGTGCTGGGTAAGGACATAGGAAACTTTTCAACAAGTAGTATAAAATAAGTTAAAAACTTAATCCGGACTACGAAACTACGACACTTAGAGCGTGATTTTTCAGTAGTCGGGCTTAAGATTTTGAACTTACTTGGGTTACCAACTATACATTTTTGAAATGTGTTAATTACGCCCTTTCATTTGATACCCGATACCAGCGGACATACAAACATACATAGCGATCAAAATCATCATGACCCTCAGTCAGGTAATAAATAAACAAGTACTTATTCATGGATACTAAATGCCATATTTTTGTAGATCTTATTTATTTATTTATTTAACCATTTATGCACACATAAAAATAGACAAGAAGAAAGGAACAGAAAAATATGTACAAAGGTAATGCTTATTTCTATAGAAATCTCTTCCAGCATACCTGCAATAGGAGAGAATATACAAAGAGATGTAGACAACGTGTGTAATATAATAGTAGAAGAAAAATAATACTATAATTTAAATATAAACATACAAAATAAAAATATACATACATGCAAACATACATAAATACTTCTAGAATAAATATCACTAAATATATATTATACTTATACCAATACCACCATACCACTACATACTATTACTACTACTACTACATACTATTATACCTATTCTATAAGCCTTAGTCATCCCATGTAATTGACAAAGCAATTACAATTTTTCGGCAATAACAATTTCAGTGATCATAGATACAGGAAAAACGTTAATTTAATTGCAATATCGTTAAATCATTCTAGGAAAAAATACATCGTTTAGGTGACGCAGCACTAAACATAAACTTTGTCAAATTCGATATCAGTAGATAACGAACCTACGTACTTGAACAGATAACTATGTTTTTAAAAAGGTTTCTTCGTTAGTACTTGTAGATAATTGAAGGCCGAGTCGAGGCTTTTGATGTGATTTTACGAAACTTTCTCGATAACAAGTATTACAACTGAAATCATCTTTATTTAAAGGTCATTCTACTAACAAGACAAAATTCAACCTCAGGCAGCTTGGAAAATGATCAAAGGTTACAATAATTTTCAAAATCCCAGACTGGAATCACTATATTATGTATAAGCTGTGGGTTTTGTTAGAACTGGCAGGAAAGTTTACAGGGAAGTTAACATTTGTCAAAACGGCCGAATGTTTCCAATTTTCGAACATAGAACCTTTTTTTTCTGGATGGGAAATTATCAAATGACGTGAAGGCGTGTCAGACTTTTACTGACTAAAACCCGCCCATGTTCCTTGAAAATCCGTAACCCTGGCAGGGCCTGCAATCCTGACAGCCGAATATAGAACCTGCAACTAAAAAGCGGTCAAGTACAAGTCGGACACGCATACGATGACTCCGTACTACACGGCCAGAAACGTTGAACAAAAACCACGTTTCTTGTATGAAGATCTCCTTAATTTTTAACTTTATTTAATTTTTATTCTTAGTTGTTATAGCGGCTATAGGAAAAAACTATGATTATGGTTCACGAGATACATTCCGCTGGCAAACCGATGCACGGACAAACAGCGGGGCGTTAGTAATAGGATCCTGTTGGCAACGTTCGAATACAGAACCCTTAAAACCCTTTAAAACAGAAAAAAGGAAAGTAGATAGTATGGTTGAGTGTATATATTTCAGGAAAAATATCCATAAAAATACAAGGGCGTGTTGTTTTTTCACCACTTAAAGGTACTTATAGTTATGTATGACTGACTGACGTAAGTAGCTTCTATCATAAACAGGTAAACCACTTGCGGTTTTTTACATGTGTTAACTTTTATTTATTATTCATTAGGCTGAAAATATTGTTACTCATGAGTAATTAGAACACAAAGTCCATTGCTGTACTGATCAAAGTTAAATATGTATGGTAAAGAAATTACTTTGCGAGACAAACCACAGACTCCTGAGTTTAGTCATAGTTAAAAACTGTATTTTCTTATTCATGAAACACATCATCAACAACAAAGACCAGTCATGTATAAGTTATTTATAAGAACAACAACAACACTTCAGTCCTCGCTAAGATGAGCTATCTGGTTTTTACAGGACGATGAAACATCGTTTTCCTATCTGATTTGTCATCGCGGACGGTAGCGCCAGCGCCAAACCGCGTCTTTATATTATTTTCAAAGTTTCAGGCGTCCATTAAACTTCACAGACACAAAGCTCACTGAACTGAGTTCAAACATATAATACCAATGTATTTTTATTCCTTACTAGGTTTTTACTCGTTTTAAAATTACTTCGCTTGAGCTATAAATAGTCTGGTAAGTACAAAGTACCTACAGTATGCTGTGTACAGCATGATACACCGATGACGCACAACGGGGCGGGGAAATCCTACAACCACAACTATTTCAAAATACCTTATTATTTAAATAAAAGTACTCTTTTGTACATATGTCGTAGGATAATTTGATACTTCGAATCTTCGCGAAAATCCTAGGGGTTTTGCGAAAACGCGGATAATTAGACATAGGCGAAAAATTATCAAATCTTACTGGACAAAGTCAGGATTTTTGCGAAAATACTCGTTACTATAGTAAGATTTGATGTGCTCAACACTGATTGGCTACAATTTTGCTGGCTGACTTCTAATTGGTTCCTAGTTTGCCGATGATTAACTTCAAGTATGTATGAAAACCAAACCTCCTATTCACACCGTTTCTTAGTTCAAGTCCAATTTTATAGTCCACTTTTAACACAATGACAAACAAAACACCGCTAAACCAATCTCGAAAGCATTGTTGTTGTTGAGTGGTTGACTAAGACTTTTATGATACATGACACTATGTACATCCGTGTAGCACTTTTATTTACCACTTTATTTAAGTCCAAGTAGGTACACTATTTACGATAAAAAACAAAACACTTCTGCAATTTAACTCAGACACAAACGTAAACAAATAACGTGCGGCAACAAATGATTGACATTTAAGACGTCAACCAATCAGAGACGATCTCTTATTGAACGCGCTGACCGACCAATCAGCGTTCTTATTTCATAACAGCCAGCGTTTCGTTTCGCAATATTGCTATAATAACGAGTATTTTCGCAAAAATCCTGACTTTGTCCAGTAAGATTTGATAATTTTTCGCCTATGTCTAATTATCCGCGTTTTCGCAAAACCCCTAGGATTTTCGCGAAGATTCGAAGTATCAAATTATCCTACGACACATATATAAGATGTTATCAATATGCTGATAAGAATGATTATACACGACACGCATGTAATAAAAATAATTCATTAGGTATAAGTCAAATTATGCGAAACGAAATTCCCTAGATAACAAATAGATAATGAGTTTGCTGTATGATTGGATTATAAAAACTGAGATAAACAAACACAACTAAATATTTCATCATTTTCATCTACAACGCTGCATACATAAGTATAAAATAGTAATCTTTAAAAACATACTGTTACATGTTAGGAAATCCCAACGTAAAGGAAATTTATATTTGCCCTTGGACTACTTTTGTTCGCGATATTGTGCACTAAGAACTACAAGGATTCAGTTAACTACGGTTTTGACTAACGTATTTTGTTGGTACGTTTTACGTATTTTGGACTATTTTTTGTGCTATTTTTCCATTTCGTCTTAAGGTGTGTTTAACCAAATGAACATTGAACCAAAACAAGCGCATTATTATTTTGATAATCTTGAAATTTGAAAATGGATAGCCGAACGAAAGAACTTTTTCATCTCTTCTTTACACAAAAAGTGGGCAAAGTTGGGAGTAGCAGCAGCCTAGGTACTGCGGCGTACAGGTAGCGTAGGGTCAGCGTAGATTCGACGCCGTAGACGCAGCGTAGTCTTAGCGTAGTAGCAATGTGGGCCAGCACGCGTAGCATGACCGCCATAGAAACGGAATTTGTCGACGGAAGAGAAGACAAAATGATAGATTGTAACGTAGAAAAATTGTGTAAAACTGAAGAAAAGAGATGTTTCTATTCTTCAGTCGACAAGAGTACGATGTCAAGGATGATGACTATTTCTCTTTACTATTGATGAGATAGAAACATTTTTACAGAATTAAAAATACATAAAGAATAACTAAATACATAAGAATAGATATAGAATTGGTCATGCTACGCCGGCTGGTAGACTCCACGTCGCTCGTAGACGCAGCGTAGGCCCGCCGTAACAGCAGTAGATTTCAGTTCTCGGTTACATTCCCATCATGCGATATCAGGGTGCACCGTACTTGTTTATGTATAGATGACGAACAGTTGAGTTTGTAGTTTGGGGGCGCTAAGTGCCAAACGTACTCGAATGAAATCTAGCATAAGTATTGCGATAAGTTGATAAAATGCACTCTGAAAACAACAGATAGTGAACCCACATCGTAGATACGAGGAAGAGATAACGGATACTATTACTACACATACACAATAACACTTTTCAGGCTTTATGGACTGTAGTCAAAAGCTGCTATTATGGTCAAAACATTGTATAGAGGGCTGAAATAGTTTTCAAAGAACTGAGATATATGAATGTATGTTTTAAAATGTGGATAGTTCTAACGTTCTTTGTTTTCGATTACTTACGCTTTACACGAGCTTAATTATTAAAATTCTTTGAAAGCTAAAAATAGCAACCAACATATACGGCAGTAGAAGAACTAGAAGGTTGTAGTACATAGAAAATAGAGTCGTAAATACGGCGCGCCACGGTTTGCGTCGTGACCCAGACGGACGACCTTATGCGCACCAACCTTCGGTGTTAACGGAACTCGGCAAGTAAAGTACTTATACCTACAACTGTAGAGTTATGTAACGTTTGGCGTGTACGCCCCCTCAGCGCCTACTCCTGGCGCCTACCTGCCGCCTCCAACCCTCGCACACCCACGTCCGCAGCTGCAGTGCACAACGACCTTCGGACTTTCCGCTGCAGCGTGGCCTGACCCAAATCGAACTGATGCTATATTATATAATACGAGCGAAATCCGAGCTAGATTTCTATTTTACTATTTCAGCGAACAAATGAGCGCGAAAGTTTCAGTCGACAAACGTTTCGATGAATGTTTTATTTTCTCTCATAATGACAATTTATTACGAGGTGTTTTTTTAGGACACCTCTCTGCAAGTGGAACGGTAAACTAAACAGATTAGGGAAGGTGTCATTCCGGAAAACCGGTAAATCACGACGAACCGGATAAAATCACGAGCAGAAATGCTTGGAAATAAATATCCGGTTCAGAGACTTATAGTTTATTGCAACTTTTTCTCCCGTGACGGAATTCAAATTAAAGTTCGAAGGCTGCCGTGGGAGTAGGGTAGTGGGTGTAAAGTTCAGCGCCACCCACGGCCTCGTGGACTGCAGGCGGAACGAGGCAATATAATGTTTAATGTTAGTGCAGTGCAAGCTTACGTAAGTGTAACACAATTTATGTTCTACCGCTAACTTCCCTACAAGGTGGACAGAGCTTGCAGCACAGACAAACTGCGCAGTTACTAAACATCAATAAAATTATTTATAGCAACAACTGAAAACGTAGCAGGTAACGCCAAGAACATCATTACATCAACGTTGCTCAATGTGTTTTAATTCTCATTGTTTGTGTTTTATTGTTGAGTAAACACACGGTCATTTCGTACCCTTGCCACGGGACGATTTAGCGTATTACTGACGTCATCATTGAAATAGCCTTAGAAGCAATCATAAAGGTTATACAAGCGTACAAAGTGCGCAATTTCCCGCGTCACGCGACCCGCGGCGTGCACCGCCAGCGAGAGCGGCGAGTGGGCGGATGTACTGTTCAGTTTCAGGCTCTAACGCAAACATGGCGCAACCCTTCACTCACGTCAAAATTTAACTTGTTTTGTTTGATAAACCATTTGTTTTATGTATATAACGTCACGATTTTTTATTACGGTTCACAGGTTTACTGCCGTGCGTCAATAATAAACGATCGTGACGATATTAGATTTGACTTGCACCTATTGCCAATAGTTACTTACGGTTCAAAGTTATTAAACTAAAGTATTTATAGAAAAATCAATAAACCTACGTGTAACATTCATTGAACCTTGGGTGTATGTCATCACCACTGTACCCTTGCCTTGCCTGCAAAATATTTATTTAATTCGGCTTTTATCAAAGATTTATCGAGATGTACAAATATTGCACAAGTAGCTATGCCAATTGAAGGTCAAAATATTTTCTGATAAGGTAAAGTTACCTGTCGTTTCAGGTGGTTAATTTCAAAAACGCCTTTTTCATCAATATTTGTTTTAAACCAGAATTTTCTATTTTGCAGGTTTGGGACTACGGCTACCTGACTAAGAATAAATCACCCGTTCAGGATGTTTTAAAATTGGACGAAGGGATTATTTCAGGTGATTGGGCAGAAGCGTAAAACCACCGTCCTACAAAAACAACCATGACGCTTTGCAATCAGGCAGAGTAACAAAACAGGTAAAATATATTTGCTCCAGGAAGTACAGCAATGGTTTCTACGTGCAAGACTAAACATCATAAGTATTTTTTTTATAAAAAGGAGGAACCCCTATCTTTCGCCATCACGAGTTCGTTTTACCTACCATCATACTAGTTACACTGGTTAGGTATGTATAATAAATAAGGAAACTGTAAACTATTTGCACATTTGAGATTTGTGTCAACATTCCTGCCGTTCGCCATCATGGAAAACAGTACAGTAGTGCTGCTCGCTCCTCTTGTACTGCTTACTCAGAGACTGTTAAAAACAAAACCGTTTTTTATCATTTTGCCTGTTATTTTGTGATCAACGTACACAGCACTATAAAAACAATTCCAGGATCTTTTTCATTACTGTTTTGTTTGTTACTTTATCGCTCGCATGTTTCAGGTATGACGTATACCTGTCGTCATTCGACGGAAATAGCCGAACATCATCTTATTACGAGTTAATTTGTAATGTACTGTATTATCATCACGATCTTATTACGCAATGACAGAGTTAACTTTCGGTGTCTATTTCTCATAAGTGCAACAAGGAGGTCTACGCCACAGAGTATGTGTTGACCTATGTATATGGTTACAAGTGGCGCCAACGCATTAGGTCGGCTGTGGTTTGCTTCAGCTTAAGCCTAGTTCTGTGCAACATACTAGGTTTCCTATGTTATTGTCTGTCCTTATCTCTAACCTACTACATAACCGGACATTGTAAGTGCCGTATGAGATAATTAGTTATATTTATAGAATACTTGCTTTGATTTAAATTAAGATTGATAAGGTATCAGCGGTGCACAGGCTCTATTTCTAGATGATAAAACCTATTTGCGTGCATGTTTCAAAACATTATACAATATGGTGACATAATTCTAGAAACTTATTTATGTAGAACACGGTATTTGATTAAAGAACAGTGTCTAAGTAAGAAGATTATAATGATTTCCTTGCAGCACTATAAGTGCAGTGTTACGTAAACAATGCTAAATGCGTTCTGTTGCAAAGTGAAGGGCGTTATGTAGGGCGCGCCTAAGCCGGCTGTTACGCACATGCAAATTGTGTACACACACAGGCTTAGCTCCATTGTGCTATGAGCTCCTAGTATTCACGTGAAATCTAAGATTAGCCGCCTATGCGGTTTGTATTGTTCCTCACATAATGCAGGACACAGTTTCGAATCGATATACGACGCATACTAGCAGGGCCCGTTATGAATTCATTCATCTTTTGAACGGGTTTCAAATAGTGAAAACACGTGTCTGAAACCGTTTCACGCACGTGTTGGTAACATTTATAAGGCTTTGTGTGAGCATGAATGATAAATAACTGAGTGTATATTTGATTGCTGTAATATTTGCACATAAATATTTGCAAGGATTAAAACAAAATGACGATGCTCAGAGGTAGTTTGCGATTGGGGGCTGGTTCTATTGAAATCGTACCAATATGTGTAAACAAAATCGCACAATTCTATGGCACGTGGACAAACATTGCGGATGGGCATAACGACATAATAATGTTCAAACGACGATTTCCACTAATTTGTGGAAACCCCACAACAGTCACAAGTCACAACAGAACATAGTGCCACGTGAAAGTAAATAAACCAGAACTTTAATTACCTTATTTGGCTTGAACATTAATCTAAATATTACGGTGCTATCGCTAAGTAGCGACATACGGGAAAACAAATAAATTAAATAGTTCCTTACTTAAGTCATAGAACACTTCTATGAAACATAGTACTTTGACGTCACTCGATTGTGCAAACTAAAAATAACTAGAAATCGCACTTCGATCTGCTGCTATTTATCAGTTCCAGGTAACTAAAGTACTACAATAACAAGTCGATATAATCTGATATACGTTATTTGTATTTTTCACAATAACAACTCACGTATTTAACTTATGAAGTGAGTAACTTTCAAAGTTGTAACGTAACGTTTTGGCGGGCTGGAGAGACAATATTACCGTAAGAGACCCCAAAACAAATTGCCAGGTACTATAATCATGGCACAGGTACGCATTATTATATTTCTCATTTCTAAAGTCACCATAAAAAAAATCGTGAAGTTCAAACATAATTGCGGTTATTGTGGTCATCTTTTGTACTAAAATAGGTGCATAGCATTATAATTCCAGTATGCAGTAGTAGTGGAGTGAGCGCCATCGCCCACGTCAGGGGTAGAGGGTGGCAAGGTACGTCGGCGGGGGCAGACAGGGGGAGGGTGTACTATCGGACGCGCCAGGCTCTACGTCACTTACGGCGCCACGTGCGCGATCAATAGTGACGTCGTAGTGGCGGAGCGGGGGGGAGGTGGCACGGGCAGGCTGCGCGCGCACAGTCAGCCACCGACCTACTTACGATTACGTTTCACGTACCGTCTACGTAACGCGATCGAACTCTAGAATGGGGGTGGCGCGGAAATACAGCTAAGCTGGCGCAAGCGCGGCGCTAAACTTGCTAGGCTATGATGTGCAATTTTTTGTTATAAAAATTCAACAAGGATTCGACCATGACACTTGTTCTTCCGAAAACCATGTATATCATACATAACTTTGTTTACACAACAATTTGGTCTGGTTTTTATTTGAACGGCAAAAGATCGGAACTCACGATAATGCCGTAAAACATAATATATAGTTTACAATACTTTACAAGGTTTTACTGAAAAGAAATAAGCGGCATATTGAATACAGGTAGTAAATAAAGTAGGTTAGCTTATTGTGTACAAGGTACAAGGCTACTACGGAACCATCGATCAATCGAACCACGTGGGTAATGGCCACGTGGCACCCAAAAGCAACGATTACTTCCATATTTTTAACCGACGAAAAAATCTGAGGAGATGCTCAATTCGACGCGTATATTTTTTTTAAATGTATTTTTTTTATTAATTCATTTATTTCAGACATAGTCCATAATTATAAGTTATAAATCCATTAAAATTATAAAAATAAAATTTTATAAAAGACATAACATTAATTTTTATGTTATGTGTTTTATTAAATTTTATTTTTATGTAATTTTATTTATTGGTGATTATTTAATCACCAATAAATAAAATTACATACACAAATGTATGACCACGCATAACTTTTTACATAGTAGTCCGATTGTGATACTTCAGTTTTTATTGGAAAGGGTATACTCCGAAGGTGGTCCCATATCAATTTGGAAAACAAAATCGAAGCCTAAGGGTCGGAAAACAGGGGATGATTGATTGTTCACTCACTGATTGTAATGTATAACCACGCATAACTTTCTACAGAGTAGTCCAATTTTGATAATTCTTTTTTTATTGGATAGGGTATACCTTGCCAAATATTATTAGTACATAAAAGCCACAAAAATATTAAATAAAAACTTTTTAACAAAAAATTAAACCGCTTTTCAGTTTTTTCGGCGGTTGAATTTTTTGTTAAAAAGTTTTTGTCATATTATTCGTTTGTTAGGAAAATTGCGAGCTTTTTTCAGTTATTTTTAAAGAAGAGTACTTAAGAGATATTAAGTTCTCTTCTTATTTCCTTGCTACGGTTAGGTTAACAATCCAATAATTCAAATAATTGTGACCGTAGGAAGGATAAATAGTGAAATATTTTGAACTCAGTTTATATTTTGTTTTACTAATTTGATAAACGAACATTAAAACCTATAATAAGATAATTAACCTATCCATAAAAACAAAAAGTATTCATAAAGTATTAATAAACAAACGAGTTGAAGTGTTTATGTTTAACATCGTTTTTTTTTCTATTCATAACTTTGACGCCACAAATTACAATACTTAAAGTAATTAAAGTGCCATCACCAAGTTATGCAGGTATTGCCGAGGACCATGAAATATTTATTATATTTCGAAATTGGTGGAGTATTTTGCTATCGTGCGGAATTATGAGTGCAATCACGAATGGCTGGCGACCTAACGCCAACAGCCCTGGCCTACTTGCCGGGACGGGTCAGCTAGTCAGCACACAGCTTATACTGCGACTGCGACACGAATCGTAAAGCCATGTACTCACGAGGGAATAAATGTCCCGTGTTAAAGAAATGGCGCGAATTGGCTCGTCAAGTCTGGAGTCGTCGAAAAATACGAAAATATTGTCGCCAGATATAACATCATCATCATCATCATTTCAGCCGTAAGACGTCCACTGCTGGACCCAGGCCTCCCCCAATTTGGGGGGCTTTGCCATAATCGCCACGCTTGGCAGGCGGATTGGCGATCGCAGTATGGTGGTAAATGCATAGAGAACGCTGCTGCCCATTCTCTAGTAAGTCCCTTAGTCGCCTTTTACGACACCCACGGGAAGAAATGGGGTGGTGTTATTCTTTACGTCCGGCACCGCACGGTACAGATATAACATAGCATCACATTACGTTACTGTTTTTTCTGAAGGGGCTAGGCAGAGGTGTACCAGCGTTTACTCAAATATTGCAGGTTATATTAAAGTCCCAAGTAATAGGGGGCGAGTCTATTGCCACCGGGCAAAAATACAGACTCATTTCGCCAGAAAATGTAGTGGATTTTTAGAGGCTTTTTCTATCGTCCCTTAACAAGAAGCACCGTAATTACGTTTATTTTAATCCGTGTCGCGTTATACAAACATTTCCATGGCAGAGAGAGCACCTTGGTGACGCTACAGTTGTTTGAAACCCATAACTGACTATCGGGTATCAGAGAAGCTTTCGAAGCCGTCCCCAAAAATCAAAGTTTCAAATATCGCAACAATAATTTGGGCTCGTAGCAATCGCTACGAGGGTGCTACGAGATTCTTTTCAACTTCAAAGTGAAAATATATCTCTGATTTCTGAAGTTTTTCACCCCCATTAAACCCATCATTTTTAATGTGGCAGGGACGTCGACGCGCAAATTGAAACCATAGATTCAGTACCACAAATTTTTTTTTTTTAATAACCTACGAAAAATTACAAAAACACTTACATATTTCTGAACATCCCTAGAATTCATGGTTTTGGTTCGCGTTTCCATGCCAGGCTTTTTATCTTTTTTTACAATTTTAATTTTTTACGCCCAATCTATTTTTATAGCGCCCTGGAAACCTTCAGTGACACAAATTGAATATGATTAATTACTTCATACTTCTTGTAAATGCTAATAATATCCTTATTCCGCTGTGTATTTACATACACTTGCTAATTACAAAATCCCCACGTGGTTTTGTCTGCGGCGTGGGTATTTCAACCCGCGTGTGGTTTTTCTTTTGGCGGCATGTCGGTAACTACGAACACGATAACAAGAATAGGTACCTACATCAGATTACAACAAATGCTTTTCAACTGTGACTTTACCTCATTTTATTTTTATTTTTCCTCAAGCGTTAAAATATTTCCTTTTCCTAATACGGAGGATTTCCTGTTACCTCAAAGAAAAAATGAATCAATTTGGCGATATTTTCTTTATACTTTGCAAAGATGTCTTCCTGCATGAATAATATTAAGTACATAATTGGTATAGCCTCGTGTCCGGATCCCGCCGGAGCCCCGTCTGGCGGAGTCCTCGTAATGTGTCGTTGTCATGTCAACCTAACATAAAGATTATAGCGGGGGTGTGTGTGTCTGTCACCATCCGATCTACCCGTGTCGGTTCCGCCCTGATACGTCCTTAGCAACTCACTAATATAACTCCAAATATTAGTTGGGATTTGATCATCGCTATGATCTGTCAGAAAAATGAAACTTGATAAATTGGTTCAGATTTGAAAAATGAAATGACTGAATTTCCTACTTCCCTTCAATGTTGTACCTACTTATAACTGTGTTATGTTAGGTGAGCACTGGAGTAAAGAGAGCAGAGACTACATCGGCAAGTTTATGCACAAGCTAGGGTGTCTGCGTGCGCACAGCTTGGGTACCGAGGAGCTTGATCAATAAAGGGGACCCAAACAAACGGGCGCTGCGGCGGCGTGGGCGACTGACCTATTTACCAGCAGAGCCAGCGGATGCAGCAATATTACGGCGCCAACGTGCAGCTTGCATAACCACCTCGGAGCAATGTAGAATCGATTAATGATTGCGGAATGTCACCGAGGGCTCACTGCCATGACAATATCGAAGAAATAGAAAACGTTCCAAGAATACTCACCTTCGCGAGTTGGCAAGCAATCCGCACTTATAGCTTATACAAAAAAAAACTTCACTCGTTATGCTTACTTAAAAGAACGGTGTTTCCTTATTATCTTACTGGAAATCATAAGTCGTCGGTTTCTTGGTGCAATAATGTTTATTTTCCTGTTGCAAGATTTAACAGGAAAATAAGCGTGCAGCAGATTATGCATTTTTCCGCCAGATATAAATAAATTATTAGCGTGGAGACTGCATACAAATGTTTCCATTGCAGTAATTGGCATTTAACCCACTTATTACTATCGTCCTCTTAAAAGGACGGAGCATAAACAAAAATCTTGTGATTAATGAGGGTAAAGTAAACAAAAATTGTTGGTGACATTTGAAAGTTGGATTGTGTGGCAGTATAATATAAGTATTGTGAGTGGTATAACGCATTATTATTAATCAGTTTTGAAACTTTTGTTTCACGTTAAATTTATCATGAGTGATATGAGGTGAGTTATTTTATTATTATTAAAATTCTGTTTTTTTCGACATTGAATAATAAAACTTTCACATCTCTTCTAAGGAAATAGAATGAAATATAAGTACAAACTGTCATTTTTGATACTTTTTTTTGACAAAACATTTGGTGTTCTTTATAAAGCCCAATAGTAATATCTACTACTACTTGATACAAGAAAATGTTTTATTTTGTCAGGAGAGTTTTTGGAAGAGGATGGGAGTCGCAACTTCATGAAATCATGGAAGAATTGGAATTTGATGAGGAGGCTCCTATTCCTGACAGCATCACATTTTTTCCACCAGAAAATTGTAATGCTGATGTCACCGACGAAGATTCTGGGGACGAAAATCAAGTCCACATTCAAAATTTACCTGGCACTCAACTTAGGACTCCAGCTCAAGTTCATTATATGAATTTGACAGACGGTAGTGACAGTGAAGACGAAATAAGTCTAGCTCAAGTTTCCAAAAGAATGCGCATCAGAATTTCCAATCCTCCGATTGAAAATCAATTACCTGACGACGAACCAACACCCTCAACTTCCACAAGCGTCACAATACCAAAGACTAAACAGTATAACTGGATTACAAGAGATATACGTCCAATGTTTAGACCATGGGCCAGAATGCAGCAAGTTGCAAGACAGCAAAATGCATTATATTATTTTGAGCAACTTTTCAGCGACAGAATTACAGTTTTGCTGACAAATTACACGAATAATTATATAAATCAAAAAAATAAAATAGGAAACATAACGTGTGAAGAGATGAAATGCTTTACCGGAATACTTCTCTTCAGTGGGTATGTAGTAGTACCCAGAAGATATATGTATTGGGAAAATGCTGCAGACTGTGGGAACCCAATAGTTTATAATGCATTGTCGAGAGATAGGTTTACTTTTATAATGTCTCATATTCATTGCTGTGATAATACAAATTTGCCATCTAATGACAAATATGCGAAGTTGAGACCACTCTTTGACGCGTTGAATGAGAACTTCCTAAACTATGCCCCATTCGAAGAAAACTACAGCATTGATGAAGCGATGATTCCATATTACGGTGGTCACCCGTGCAAACAGTTTATAAGAGGTAAACCTATCAGATGGGGTTACAAATTTTGGGTAGGATCGACACGTCTTGGGTACATATTATGGTTTGATCCTTATCAAGGGCAAACGGGAGACGACTTCAATCATTATAAAAAGTTGGGACTAGGAGCAAGTGTTATTTTACGTTTCGCAGATGTTCTTCGTACAATCGATGCACAGGCACCTTTCCACCTATTTTTTGATAATTTCTTCACATCGATTCCATTACTAGATGAACTACGTGAAAGGGGGTTGAAGGCAACCGGAACAATTAGAGAAAATCGCGTATCGAAATGTCCGCTTCCTGCAAACAAAGAATTCAAGAAAACTGATCGTGGTTCTCTGAAATACAAAGCAACAAGAGCTGAAGAAATTATTGTGTGTAAGTGGAATGATAATAGTGTTGTAACAGTGGCTTCAAATGCTGCTAAAGTTTTACCACTGAGCAAAGTAAAACGCTTTTCACAACGTGAGAAAAGATATGTACAAGTCGATCAGCCAGCCATGATAAAGGTGTATAATGAAAACATGGGAGGTGTAGACAGGTCAGACCAAAATATTGGTTTATACCGAACATCGATACGTGGAAAAAAATGGTATTTCCCATTAATATGTCACGCACTAGACATGGCAGTTCAAAATGCTTGGCAACTATACCACATCGATGGCGGAGATTGCGATCATTTGCAATTTCGAAGAAATATTGCAACTTCCCTTCTAGAAACATATCGTAGAACAGAAAACAGAAAATCAGGTCGCACTTCACAAAATTATCACCAAAGTTCTCGGTATGATAATAATAAGCATCTTGTAAAATATAAAGAAAAGCAGTTGAGGTGTGTAATTTGCCACAAAAAAGCCAATTTCGTGTGTAAAACGTGTGAAGTTACATTACATCCAAAAGAATGTTTTGAAACATACCATACGAAATAATTATTTTTTCATTTCTTTATATTATTATAATTTCTTTTTCATTATCTCTACTTTTTCATGATTTTATGTAATAAATAAACGATACTAAAGACATTTCGTATTTTATTTTGATTTACTTGAACAAGTAGTATATATTACTAATGTCCTTTTAAAAGAACACCAATTTCCCGGTTTCCCAACAGGTTTTTATTTTTTTTTGCATTTTTCTTGATGATATCATTATACAAGGATACATATATCTCAATTTCATTGCAATCAGATACAAAAAGTCTATTCAGTAACAAGTGGGTTAATAGTCATTAGAAACGGTTTAACTATAGAAACTTTAGAAAGCAACATAACTGAGTAGCTCTGAGTAGAACAGTGGGCGAGAGTATTTAGTGTCACCGAGATGCCACTGCATGCTGATAATGTTTAACTGCTGATAAAAATAGAGTGATGTAAAACGTGACGTGCGAGACGCTGTAAGCAAAGGTTGTCGTATTATTAACACAGTCTAATTTTGGGGAGCCACCGACCCAAACAAACCATCGCAAGCAGGTGACCTACATTCCTGCTGCGTCTGCTGGCTGCGCGCAAGGTACGGCATGATTCATGCGGGAGGTGCGGCGCGCCCGTCCCGACTCATTACACCCGGCTCATCCATTGGGGTACGAACCTCTTCACTAAACAGAAGTCAATTTTATTTAGATTTACTAACAGTGTGAATACTTGTCTACGGAAATGTATCGAAAATCGAATCAAATTCGTAGCGAAATCTCAATCGATTCAATATTATCATCATTAAAGATCTCCACTGACCGATAAAACAACGAACACAAGCATCGTATTTGGTGTTCCATTTTCCGTATTGCCCCATATCGTGTGGTGGTAGGTTGCACCGGCGCGCGGTGTGGTGGCGGCGCCAGTAGGATGGGCATCATAATACGAGCCCGTATCAAACGTGGCTTGTTTTACTCGCTGACCCAGTTTTGTAACGCAGTCGGAGCGCAGCCGCATCGCATCGCACGCTAACATGAAAGCGATTTTAGATGTAGCTTTATTTAGTTTTGTACCCCTTGCTTAAATCATTCACATTCCTCTGTGGACGTAATGTCAGCATCTATATTTTCCTTAAAGAAACACAGACTATTTAATCAATTCGTACGTTTGTTTTTGGCCTGTTTGGACATCCATTTGCAAAGTTGAATGATGAGTTCAAACGTTCAAGATTGAAACATTTCCAGTTTTATTTAATTGATTCAAAACACCGAATGTCTAATAGGCAAATTGACTTAATTACTGGCATTCAGTGATGTTATTTACATTTTAACGTTCGCAGAACCCAATCTACGTTCCTAAGAACTCGACAATTATATAAATAAACCTTTGTAAAGAGCTCCTTTTTACATATCAATTACAGAATATAATATATGTTTGTTATGTATTATAATGGAATGCACGATCTAAGCTAAAAACTATTTCGAAATCAGCTCTATGAATTACGTAATAATTATGTGTGACAACTCTCTAACTGGATTTTTAAGTACAAAACTCGTTCTGCTGGCATATGAATGGATTTGGAATGTAACAATGCCGTGTACTCGTATACAGGTAACATGAAAAATGCACAGTCGCGACCTTAGCCCAGTTGTGAGCGCCGCGCCGGCGAGGCGGAGGTGTGGTGGAGCATTCGGCGGCTGCGTGCTGAGAAGCCCCACCAGTAACTGTGACACAATTTCGAAAGAGCCCGGTGTAGGTTGACTTGATTGACACAAGTTGTGGTGGTCTTGAGTTATGTAGCCACTGTGGATCGCGTGTAAATTACACTCGACGACTTTATTGCAACAAGCATAACGGGGCGACTGAAAATAGTTGACGCTCTATCTGAACTCTACCCAACTACAGTAGGTAGTTCTTATCAGGCTATATATGATGACATTGATGATAATAAAGTAGTTTAGAACGGACAAAAAAACAACTGTTAACAAACGTATTGTTAACTCAGGTCATGATGAGCATAAACAAGTGGCTGTAAGCAATTAGACGCTTCGAGAAAATTATTTGTCACTTAAGTACCTCATAAGAAAATGAATGCTAAGTAAACAGCTTATTATAAAAACGTTAAATGTTTTGTTTTCAACAGCTGTGCACATTTCAATGTTACGTAAATTGATGTTACAACGGCGGTAGGAGAAACAACGTGAGCGGTGAGTGACAGTGGAACGAGCGCGACCTTGCCGTGGTCGTTCGAGTCAAACAAAACTGCACCAGGCGCTCCACAAAAACACGAACTATGCACCGCATAAAACTGTACACAGATTCTTTCAAAAACTTGTGAAATAAACGATATAAATACCTACTACAGAAATAAGAAATATTTTAATACAAAATTTAAATGTCAATGTGACATTCGAGACACAAAACTGAATAGTGAATATGTTTATTCAGTAGTAGAACATAGTTAACATTCAAAAAGGAAGAGGAATAGGAATAAGGAAATGTCACAATGAATTATGAAACCCGATAGTGAGGTAACAGTTAACACTTAACAGTAAAAGTACTTTGATTACAAAACGTTAACGGGAACAGGCTGATATGGAAAGAGGAAAGTCGTCGATAAATAACACTGCGGTTAGAAGTGGGCCAAGCTCAATGATTACAAAGGAAGGAATTAATATACCAAGCACGTGAGGACTTAACGAGAGCTGTAAAAAAAATTCAAAGGAAATCATTTTCTCTAGCGCATTTTTTCTCCAAGTTTTTATGATGTCAAACGGTGGGAGGAATTCGTAGCAATGATATTACCTACTTGCTACATAATAATGTATCTCTTTTCGGATCGACAGATTATTTTATAAATAAGAACACCAATATTATTTTACGAAGAGGTTGAAAAAGACCAAAGGATTTAGTCTACGGTACAATCAACTAAGAGAATAAAATTTAGAGTGACAGGAGTCAAAAAGCATACCACTTGAATAATAATAAAAAAGGTACAAATAAAGCAAGTAACAAACCACAATTAATGAAACGCAAAAAGCCATGTCATTCTGTCATTCACCACAAGTCAACACATAACAAACAAAAAAATTAAACAACACATCAAGAGTCATTTCCTTACAGAGAGATGACTCAAAGTTCTGATGACTTCAAACATGATAAGATGACATCAACCAGGAAAGTCCATTAATGTCTGAATTCGGCATGAGTGTAACGAGGGCTGCAAATTATAAATTAGGACAGCATACAACGTCGAGTCATTTCAAAAGAAACGTTATTTATTTACGCTAAAGGCGGCGGGCGCCACGGAAAACATGACATAGCTGTTTCCATTATTGATATTTTCACAGTGGGTACATCCTATACACGTAGTTACGCTAACTATGTACCTACTTATGCTAACTATACATCTTTTCGAACACCATTTTATTGAAGAATGGTTAACTAACAAGTGTAATTAACCGACATGTGAACTCGATATCAACGATTTCATTAAATTCGCGAACACGTACAATAAATGTTTACAATGATTTTACATAAGTGTTTAATTTAATGAAGTAAGACTGTTTTGCGATGAAATTTTTTACAATTTCTGACCGTCGATATACATAAAATTAATTGTTCGATTTTCACTTTTGAAGTAAGGCGATTGATTTTTATGACCAAAATATTGCAACTTTAGGTTAGCGAACAGATCTCAAGATCTGTATCCCAGACTTCGATCAGTATCTCTGTTTCGTAATGTGTTTCTTGTTGATGCATAATTGCACATGCGCCGATACACAATAAAGATAACTCTTCATGACTTGACAGCTCCAACATACCATTAAGAAATGCTTCACAAAGTGATTTAATAATGCCAACAAGTTGCTTTCAATAGCTTTTAAATAGCAAGCGGTTATTTGCAACAGGACAAGAAAGAGAGAGTCAATCGTAGCCTCGTTGTTGTTGCAATAGTTTTGCAAAAACACCGCCTCCAGCAAGGCTGTCGACACGAGCGCGGCGCGGGCGCAGACTCCGCGCAGCCGGATCCGACCAGCTGGTTACGTACAGTTCAACAAGCACATAACTTAAGCATACTTTATGTACCTAGCCACCAGCTACTACTATATTAATCATCGATGTTTGTAGGTTACAAGCACAACTAACAAAAACAAAACTGCATTTTGCAAACATAACATTGACAGTGATTAGATTAATTATTGCACGATAATACATTGACGTAAATACCAAAATAACGAAGAAGGTATGATTTGGCGTTAATTATCTACGGAAGTCCAATGTCCGCCGAATGTAATTAACGTTAGATCATGTTAAACCGAAAATAGCTACAAAAACAACAGGAAAATTTATACAATAAACTATGACGGACAGATTTATTGAATTGCATCTCGCATGTAGATTTATTTTGTACTGGAAAGAGTTTCATGGTAATGGAATTTGTTCAGTATGCCTGTAACCCGACAACAATGCTCATGTATGCAAATGAAACAGCGGCGCCTTGCAGTGATGGAGATTCTTTTAAAGTTTGTAAACATTACATTGAAACAAAGATATTTAAATATCGTAAAATTTTGTAAATAATAATTTTGTGACGCTTATTTACATTTATTACAGGGAGACAATTGGAAACGGGAAACGTAACAACTTTAACTTGTACAAAACAACTCTTTCGATCACATTCGCTTTTTTGAGGGTTGAGTTCAGAATGTGCCGCTCTCTGTCACCTTTTACATTAAATCACTAAGTCGTTATGCGACTGAACGCGCCGACAAACGAGAGCTCGTACACAGACCTGTCATACTTGACACTTGACTGGAAAGCAAGTAATATCTGTAATCTGTATGAAGCAATGAAGGTTTCGCTGCGCCCGCGCCGCCGTCAAAACAAGTTGCGCAATGCGCTCGCATTCCACTTCTGTTGCGGATGTCACACACAATCTAGACGGTTGCGGTTGATTCGTGTTTATTTGCTCTTCTCATGTTTACAAGCTTGGCTACTCTTTTTAAGTGGTTGATAATATCCAACCATTCTCATGTAATGTTACATTTTCTACTTTGATTTTCAGTACTCAGTATAAGCTTACTTTCTAAAAATTTATTTACAACTTCGCTCTTCAGTTATAAACCGAAAAGATAAACTTTTTACTTAGACAGCTTCTTTAACAAAATATGTAATACCCACAAAAATACTCGCAAAACAAGATTCATTGGTCAACAATGTTTTTTTCGAAATTATGCTTCAAGTTTCACGGTTGTGTTGTGGTACTTGTGGTTAGTCTGGGGAAAGTCTCAAGTTGTTTATTATAAAAGTGAGTTTACGTGGCTTCATTTGGAAAAATGTCGGTGGAACGCCAGGTGCCCGTGCAAAAGGCCTGTTATTGTAAGCGTTGTGTTTGTAAACAGGATCCGTTACCGTTACGACACAGTTTTGTTTCAAAACAAACGCAAAATATTACCGTTATGTAACTTAGAAAGTTCGCTAAATAAGGGGCCGTTGTATAAAAGAGTGCAAGCAAAAAAATCGTATTCTGTATTGGATGTTTACTTACATTTCTTTGTAAGTCGATGTTTTTCTGTATCAGATACAATAGGTAGATCTAAAATTAACTCGACTGAAAAAAGGTTACACACATTTATGAATGTGTTCCAGTAATTTTTTTACAAGTTATTCCATTCCTAAATATGTTTTTCTTGGAAATGGATCGATGAAAGTAGCGTGGGTAGTGAACACGTTCAGTTGACCCAAATGAATGACTTTATGTATGAACGTGAAGATCACAAACAACAACAACTATTATTCAACTATATGAACGTACTGCAGTATGTCGAAGGCTATAAGAGTAGAGGGAAACCAAAGAAACGATGGATGGACTGTGTGAATGATGATATGGATAGAATGGGGGTGACTACTAAGATGGCAACTAATGGAGAAGTGTGGAAGAAAAAGACATGTTGCCCCGACCCCAAATAAATTGGCATAAGGGCAGAAGAATGATGATAAACGTACTGCACTATTATTACTGGTAAAAATTAAAACGATACTTGTTCTATTATTTTTCTTCTGTACTAATACCTATCTGATAATAATGGGGCACCGAGGTCAATTAATCCTGCTAACCCTTTTATTTTAACCAAAAACCATATTAATAACAAAAGAATACATAGTCTGGAAAACTCATTTAATGCTAGGATAGTTTCACAACGATTGTTGCATATGACGGAGAGACGTGGCATTCACGCAGACGCGGTCACGTTGCGTTTGTTTGTAAACATGTCTACTGACTGGTGAAGGTAACAACATTTACCGGTTGGTTTCACTTTACAATAGTGTCAGTTTTAATTTTCTTGCTTTGACTATGTAAAACTGCGAGTTTTAAAGTGTTGTAAAGTAATAACACTTAAATAACTGCCGTCACGTGTCAATTTAGATCACGTACTCACGTGACGAGGTAACACATTTCTTATTTTGATACAAGACTTTTCTTATCGAATTGTTAAAATAAACACGGAGTGACATCTTCGAGGATCACGATCAAACAATAAATTCAGGACAAACGGACAATAAATGGAGAAACGTTGGTAAACAAGGACCCAAACGCCAAAACAAAAGTGACGCATCACATAGAATTTCACCTGCATACCGTAACAGAGTGAATCAGTGTTTATACCACGCATTCTTTATAAGACAAGCGAGTTGCGAGACCATAAAAGGCTGTGTTTCTTACTTACCTCGTTCCGCAATAACGGCCTGGCCATGTGCGTATGACGCCTTAACCTAGTTGCTGACGCCCTTGATCGCCATCTGCTCATCTATTTGTTCCTGGATAGAAAAGAAACCATATAAATATCTATCTTTTTACACATAAGGAAATATAACGAGAGAGAACTGATTAAAATGGACAAGCTGAGTAAGTAATGTATTACGCACCTACAAATTTCAATGTTCAAAGAATTATACATATTAATAGTTACTTCTTTGACATTTCGTTAAGGTTATCAGCACTATCATAGCAGCAAATTAATTACCTGATGCTGCTACCAATACTGTCTCCGCACTAAGAAATTCTGGTTAGATACTTACTGGTCGCTTCTTGAAATTTAGAATGACATAATCATAGTTATCTACCTAGTTGCCTCATTTTGATAAAAGCTTGAGATCAGCGGAAAGGGCATGGTCCCTGTTGCGAACTCTGAGCATGACTGCAGCAGCTCCAATAAATGGTATTGTTTTTTATAATAAATAAAATATAATATTGACTTAAAAGCAAAGTTGTCATTGTGATTATACTAAGAGAAAGCAAGGGCAAGCGAAGCAATTTGGAAAATTGGAGCATCCTGACTCGGATACGGTTTTATTTGACTGCGAGCGAAGCGACTTCGAAAATTGGAGCGTTCTAAACCAAGATAGGTTAATTTTTTATTATTATTTTACTAAGACAATACACGACCGAGCGAAGTGCGGTATAGTATTAGAGCATCCTAACTCGGAACCGGTTTCATCAAAGAGCGAGCGAAGTGAGCTCGAAAATTGTAGAACTCTGGACCGGGATCAGTTAAGTGTTCATAGTGATTTTACTAATGCAAGAACGAGCTAAGCGAGCTTCAAGCTTCAGCACCCTGACTTAGATAAGTACTTTAAATTATATGTACCTATAATCGTACAGTAACAATTGAAATGAAAGATTTACTGTAAGTCCGTCTGTTTTAATAAAGTCTTCAAATATCATAAAAAATTGTTTTCTATTGTGTATTTATTTTGGAATTCATGTAGCGTGTAGGTACACATTGTACCTACACGCTACATGAATTCCAAAACTGCAATGCAATGGGTTTATTTAGTTTGTTTTAACGGATAAATACAGTAAATATCTAGTTGAAGTCTAACTTCTGACTTACGTAAAAGGTATAAGGTTACTTGAGTAAACATGTGATCGTCGCGCTCTAGGTTGCTCTTAAGCAGGTTAATTAAAATCACACGTGTAGTGTCACATGCCTCAGGTTTTAAATAGGTAACATGCCGTTTATTTCAGGCGGACAACAAAACGTAAACAATGATACACTTGTTTACAAAACGTACTGTTGACATTTTCCTTCAATGTGGATCTTCCTATATTATATCATCATCGATGATTGGTTCGTAATGCATTGTTTTTGTTTATAAGTATTTTAATAGTTTTAATGTCGCCTTTCTGTATATTTTTTAATTACTAGCTTTTGCCAGCGGCTTCGCCCGCGTGGAGGTCGGAAATTATCCCGCGGGAAAGTACTACTGGGATATAAAGTGTGTGTTATAAACTGTGTGCCAAATTTCATCTAAATCCGATCAGTAGTTTTTGCGTGAAACAGTAATAACCATACATATTATATAAAATCAATTCAGTCATCATACATACTATTAAACGTGTACCTTAAGAGATTCCATCATTAAAATATGTCAAACTTTACCAGAACATAGGGCTTATTGTGTTTTAGGGCATGCTCAGAAAGCATTTTCTAATTTCCTAATTTTTTTTTTTTAGAAAACATATATAGGTACACCAAATCTAACAGTTCAGTGCTCGCCGAGACGTACACTACAAGAGGACCCTAAAAGGAACGAATAAGAAACTTATAATCGCGTTATTCTAAATCAATCAAATCAGCCTATCGCAGTCCACTGCTGGACATAGGCCTCTGCCATGCTGCGTCACAACACCCTATCCTCCGCCTTCTGCATCCAGTCTGTCCCAGCCACCTTTTTGAGGTCGTCGGTCCATCTAGCTGGGGGGCGTCCCACACTACGCTTGCCAATACGCGGTCTCAACTCCAGGACTCGTCTGCTCCATCGGCCATCGGTCCTTCGACAAACATGGCCAGCCCACTGCCACTTCAGCCTGCTTACCCTGCAAGCTATTTCGGTAACTCCAGTTCTTTTCCGGATAACATCGTTTCTGATCTTATCCATCAGAGAAACTCCGAGCATAGCCCGCTCCATAACGCGCTGAGCGACCTTAAATTTGTTGATCAGCCCAACCGTCAGTGTTCATGTTTCGGCAGCGTATGTCATGACGGGCAGGACGCACTGGTTGAAGACTTTGGTCTTCAAACATTGCGGTGTCGGCGACGAGAAGACATGACGAAGTTTTCCAAATGCTGCCCAACCCAACTGGATCCTCCTGTCGGCTTCTTTCTCGAAGTTGTGTCTACCAAGCTGTATGACTTGCCCAAGGTAGACATACTCCTTCACAACCTCGAGAAGCGACCCTTCGATGCGGATTGGACTCGGCAAGACATGACTTTCGTCTTGTCCAAGTTCATGCCGAGGCCTACCCGCCGTGAGGCTCCATTTAGGCTATGCAGCATCTGGTCTAACTGTTCCAGCGTCTCTGCCATTATGACGATGTCGTCGGCAAAACGAAGGTGTGAGATGTACTCGCCGTTCACACTGATTCCCTGTCCAGTCCAGTCCAGCGTCTTAAATACGTCCTCCAGCGCATTGGTGAACAGTTTCGGGGATATCACATCCCCCTATCTCACCCCCCTGAGCAGTTGGATTGGGCTGGTTTTCGTATCCTGGATCTGGACAGTCATCGTTGCAGCGTCATACAAGCACCTCATCACCTCGATGTATCTCCAGTCAATTCGACATCGTTGCAGAGAGGCCAGAACTGCCCAAATTTCGATAGAGTCGAAGGCTTTCTCGTAGTCCACAAATGCCATACACAGCGGCTGATTGTACTCCTCAGTCTTCTGTACAATTTGCCGAACAGTATGGATGTGGTCTACGGTGCTGAAGCCTTTTCGAACACCGGCTTGTTCTGGTGGCTGGAACTCGTCAAGTCTCCTGGCGAGACGGTTCGTGACGACCCTCGAAAACAGCTTGTACACGTGGCTCAGGAATGAGATGGGTCTATAATTCTTCAGCAAGGTTTTGTCACCTTTTTTGAAGAACAGAACCACCACACCCCTGCTCCACGCTTCAGGTGTTGTACCCTCTAGGATGACGGAGGTGAAGAGACTTGCGAGCTCTCTCAGGACTGGTGCCCCTCCCGCTTTAAGGAGCTCTGTCGTTATTCCGTCATCCCCAGGTGTCTTATTGTTCTTAAACTGCTCGAGAGCCGCCCTAATCTCGCATTGGTCGACATCCGGGATGTCCTCCGTGTAGTGGCGTGTTAATTCAGCTCGATGGTCATCTTCACTATGTCCCGCTGGTTTCACTGTCCGCGTTGAGTAAAGGTGCCCGTAGAAGTTCTCAACTTCCTCGAGTATCTCGGACTTTGAAATCACGATTCTGCCATCCGCAGTTCTTAGTTTCGTCAGATAGGACCTCCCTAATTTCCGAGCGAACACTTTCGACCCTCGGTTCTGCTCAATCGCAACCTTGATGTCACGGGTGTTGGAGCACCGAAGGTCACGTCGTGTCAGCTTTCTAATTTTTAGGTTTAAGGTCCTCTTATCTGACGAAGACGGCTGAATGGATGGCAATTCTCGTCTTTCCCTCATAAGTCCGAGAGTTTCCGAGGAAAGTTTAGACACCTTACTTTTTCGCTGCGACGGAAAAAGTTTGCGGGATACGTAGCATAACGCTCTGACCACCTCATCGGCTTTCTCGTCAACAGTGCCTGTGGTTTCCAGCAGTGCGAATCGATTTTGAAGTTCCAGTTGGAACTTTTCGGATCCCAAAGCGGCTTGGAGCTGCGTAGGTCGGAGGGTAGGCCTCATCATGCGGTTTCTCTCAGCACGAAAATTTATATTTAGAGTGCCTCGTACAAGTCTGTGATCGCTTCCGGTATTAAACCTGCTGATCACGGAGACATCTCTAAATATATGCTTTCTATCCGTCATGATGAAGTCTATCTCGTTCTTCGTCACGTTATCAGGGCTCTGCCAGGTCCACTTCCTCTGGGGTTTCTTTTGAAAGAATGAGTTCATCATAAAGAGGCCCTGCGACTCTAGAAACTTGACCAGCATTTGCCCCCTGTGATTTCTTCGCCCCAAACCGAATGGTCCGACTTTCGATTCGCCGCGTTCTTGTACTCCCACTTTGGCATTAAAGTCCCCCATAACAACGTTGTAGTGGGCCTTTGTTGTACTGTGTATTGCCTTGGCAATATCTTCTTACATGGCCTCGGCTGTCTCGTCAGAGTATGTCGAAGTCGGCGCATATCCTGTATCACTTTCAGGTAGTAGCTGTCAGTGAGTTTCAGTACAAGGTACGCTACCCGTGTCGACACACTACTGATTTCCACAACGCTGCTGGTGAGTTCCTTGTTGACTAGAAAGCCGACACCGCCTTGGGAGAGCTGATCACCTTCGCGGAAGTAGAATAGGTGGCCCGACTCCAAGGTTATCGTATCCTCCCCCTGTCTTCGGACTTCCGATAACCCCAGTATATGCCAGTTAATGCGACCTAACTCGACCTCAAGTTCGGCAAGGTGATGGTCCAGCCTCATCGAACGTCCATTGTACGTAGCCAGATGTAGTCGTCGTTGGTAGCCTGCCGTAACCCGGGGATTCTTCGCACCCCCCGTCCCGCCGTTACCGTGACCGCTACCTTGATCAGGAATAGCGGGACCACCGGGAACTGGGGGCCGTTGTTTTGGCACTTTCAACATTTTGAGGTTTAATGCCCATAGTCAAGCCCGTAGTTATTCTAAATGCATTGCATTAAAAGAAGATTAAGTAGAAAAATACTTTTGTCAATATTAATTCCAAGAAGTTTTCGATTCACCCTCGTAAATCGGTGCCCATGCAGTGGCGTAGCTGCCTAGGGGCGCGGTGCCGTGCCCCGGGGCCTTGAATCTATACCAGAAAATCTCGATCGAACTAAACTTTCGAAAATTTCTCCCATCTTCAAAATAAATATGACAGGTTGCAACCCGACTTTAATCATGGCAACTTTGCTGACAGAAATTCAGAGTTATACCTAGGGAATTCCCCTAAATTCTTTCCGTGAGTTGGCAGTGTTGTCAATTTGACAGATAACGTTATGTGCGTTTTATTATTCATCGATGTGCGTTTAATTGTCGCCAAACTTGACTACGACATTTATCGCTAATAGCAATTGAGTGATTGCGAAAGGAGTGTGTAGAGATCGTAGCAGGAAGCGTTCCGTGGTTTCTGCCTACCCCCATGGGAAAAAGGCGTGATTGTATGTATGTATGTTTAGCAATTGAAAACAAAAACTGCATCAAGCCTGGATTTAACCGAACTCATTGATACTTTTGCGAAAACTAAAGCTAGGAAAAGATTGTGAATATAATTGTTATTTAGTCGGATGGTAGGTCCGACCATTATAAAATAAACCCTTTAATCTTTTCTATTTCGTATTATTGCTTATTTTTTAGTTCTGAATGTTTTTTTTAATCTACGTGGTATAGATACCATGCGCTAGTTAGAGGTGGCGCCCGCCACCTGCACTCTCAGCTTTCCGTAAGATTCCCAATTTTGTTTGGCGAACCTGAACGTGTCGTCATGAATTAGCCATTCGAATATCCCAATAAATAAATAAGTGCTAAATGTTCCTGATCAGTATTTACGGGACCATTGCATAGATTGGGATTGGGACACCTGAATATTTTATGAAAATATTCTTGCGTAAGCGCAGGGGCACCCTAAGTTGTAGCAAATTTTCAGTCACTAAAGTAAGCCCTGGTATGGAAAAAAAACATTGAATCCTGTGAATCCTGCCGGAAACACAAAGTAGTACCTACAGAAGCCGCGTCTTTGGGAAAAAATATGTTTCCGAAACGATACACAAGGCCCCAGAAAAAGTTTTTTTTTAACAAATACTTTTTCAGGCACTCATGAAAATTCCCGTGTACCTATCTTTTAGACACATGAAAATTTGTGGAAAATCAAGCATTTATTTCAAACCTATGTTATTAAAATACCAATGTTAGAATACGAATTTGGTAAAAAAAATCATCATCATCATCATTTCAGCCGAAAGGCGTCCACTGCTGGACAAAGGCCTTCCCCAAGCACCGCCACTTCGACCGGTTATGTGCTTCTCGCATCCAACGGATTGTCTAATCAAATCACAAAAATAAGCTAGGTGTGAATAGAGTCTACTTTTGAATAATTATTTTTTCGACCTGGCACTGAAAGTGTTAAGGGGGATGCTCCAACCAGCCCGCGAAATTCAAAATTTCTTACGTTTTTTGCAATTTGCAGGCCAGTGCTAGGTTGTATGTTGATTAAAATATTATTCGCGCCTGTAAGACATATGAAGTTACAGAATTATAATCATCAAAATCATCAATACAACGCTCTAAGTTCATAAAGCTATAGGAATGACTTTTTCTCTTTTTTTTTTTTTTGTTCTTAGGCCTTCATGAACTTGGAGGGTTGTATTGGTGATTTTGATGATTATAATTTTGTAACTACATACGTCTTACAGGCGCGAATAATATTTTAATCGACATACAACCTAGAACTGGCCTGCAAATTGCAAAAAACGCAAGAAATTTTGAATTTCGCGGGCTGGTTTGGAGCATTCACCTTAAGTTTGGCAGTTCTTCGGGCTATGTCGGTTATCTTGGTTTTCCTACGGATCTCTTCATTTCTGATTCGATCGCGTAGGGAAACTCCAAGCATAGCCCTCTCCATTGCCCTTTGGGTGACTTTTAGCCTCCTTTGAGGCCCATTGTGAGCGACCACGTCTCTGTGCCATATGTCATCACTGGCAACACACACTGATCAAAGACTTTGTCTTGAGACACTACGGTAAAAAATCATACAAAGTCCAAAAAATTCAAAACACGGTTTTTGGGCTTTGCAAATACGACGGCAGACCGCATAATGTAGCGGCAAAGCCGCCCAACCACAATGACAGCCCGCAGCGACAGTACTGGTTTCTATGTTACCGTATGAAAACGGACATTGCCGCCTGCTACTGCGATCAAGCGGCGAATGTAGACTGTCAGCACTACGACTGCTGGTATGTCTACCAGTAGTGCTGTATAATTTGTTTTACAACTTAATGACTTTCGCAAAACTGAAGAAAGAAGTGACGCTGTTTTCATATTTGTGACGTCGCGTTCGGAATTAAAACCGAACGCAACTGTCAACCGCAATGCCGCCGCCGCCGCCGCCGCTGCCGTTACCTTCAGAAGACTACCATTACTTAGAATAATTAATTCACCACACCACATTGCCTACCTACCTTTAATATACAAATCGCATTGATCTAATACCTAAAATTTATTATCTTAACCATTTATACTCAATTATCAAGGATAAAAATAACGTCCCTAATAAAAATAAAGCTATAAGCACCGCGAATAACAAAATTAAATATCTTGAAAATATTGCAATTTTTTTTTAAATTGAGATGAACACGTCAAATTCTAGACGGAATTATTGATAAACAAACGACATTGACTTGACAAGATTAGATTCAAGGTCGTCTAGTCTAGTTATGTAGGTATGAATAAAAGTTGGGTTATGTAGGAGTGGAAAATTAAAGAAATCGTGAATTAACTTACATTCAGCGGACACTTGAATCATTTAGTTGTAGATTAACAGAAAGTACCGGAATAAATATAATAACACTTTACCTACCTTTACAATTTCAGCCATTGCAAATTTATGACCTCGATTATTAAATTTGTTACAGTTTTCAACACAAACACCAAAATTAATCGACGTCCAGCGATTTCTAATGTTTTCACTTATTCCCTGTATTAACTAATATGCACACAATATCACAATTTACACACTTGCACGTTTGGTTGCAAATATCCTAAAAAAACAATCACTAAAATATTACTATCAGCCATTCAACCCAAAATCCAGCATGACTGACTATTGTGAAGTTAGACATTACGCCATCTGGTGACCACTAGTAAGATCAAAGGAGATGATTCCGTACTTGAACAGACCGAACTAAAAATAATGATATCAGTTTGCGTAGGAGGTACGGTACGAATATTTGTTTCCTGGTTCAGCGAGACTTCCGATAGGTGGCAGTAAGAAAGATATTCGGGCAATCTGATTGATTGGAGTTTAATTCATATAAAATGGGCTAGGTGTAATCAGTCCTTTTACAGATAAATTCAATGGTAGAAACTCAGCAGCTGAAACCCCTTTACTAACTTGTGATGTTTACAAATTTAGAGAGATGAAATAACTGTGAAAGGACCGTTTTAGACGTTAGTAATTAATTACTTGGGTTTTTATATTATCAAGCTATTGAAATTATCCAAGTGTAGTGGATCAGGCTATGTAATTAGGTACTCTTTTATTATAACTACATGACAAAGAGACAGAAATGAAATTTCGTGATATTTATATGTACCTAACCATTATCATCATTTCAGCTGAAAGACGTCCACTGCTGGACATATGCCTCCCACAAGCTCCGCCACTTCAACCGGTTTTGTGCTTCCCACATCCAGCGGATTCCTGCGGCCTTCACAAGGTCATCGGTCCACCTTGTTAGACCAGAGGGGTAATTGCGGAACTTTTTATCGGTAGGCATTGGTTTAATATTCAGAGTTAAACAACATTCATTGCGTTATTTACGTTGCTGAATCACAATTTGTTCCAACAAATGACGCAATGGTTTAGAAATAATCTTCAATCCCATTCAGATTCTGATAAATTGTGCGTTTCGCAATTAGGGAGCAGAATGTACTTACCTAATAATTTTGTTTAATCTTCATCTTCATGTTTCAACGACGCGACGACGACACCATGGCCAGTTTCAGCTCAAAATTTTAATTTTCATCCTGTGCGTCACAATTTGGGGGTTAGCTAATGTCTTAGTATGAGGCATGACCTATTGCTTACGTTACCCCAGCCAGATAATGTCGATATCGTCATTTGAGTGTAATAAGTAGATAATAAACTAAAAGAAAACGTGGTACACTCAGAAAGTTTTGCGAAATAAAAAGAAATGTTCTATAGGTAAATATATTTTTAATTAAATCTATTCAAAATACTCTCCACTAGCCTCAATGCACAGTTTCATGCGTCTGAACCAGTTTTCGAAACACTTTTTCCAGTCCGCCGCATGTACATCGTTTACAGCCTGCTCGAACGCTGACAGCGCATCTTCCGGCGACGAAAATTGTATCCCTTTGAGCTGATTTTTAATTTTTGGGAACAAAAAGAAGTCGCACGGTGCTAGGTCAGGGCTATAAGGAGGGTGACCCAGCTGCCAGGGTCACGAGATTGTTCGAAAGAGATACCGTGACCCTGGCACATGGGCAACTGAAGGAACACGGGTGGGTTTTAGTCAGTAAAAGTCTGACACGCCCTCCCGCTCCGCCCAGAGCGGGAGAAGTCATTTGATGATTTCCCATCCAGAAAAAAAAAAAAAAGGGTGACCCAGAAGTTTGAGAGGCGTGCTGTCCAAGAAATTCCTCGTTTTGAGCGCGATGTGCGTGGGCGCGTTGTCGTGGTGGAGCAGTAGCCCGCGGAGCCCTGTGTTTGGTCGCTTGTTGCTCACAACAGAGAAAACTTCTGCCAAGCATTTGGTAGTATACCATTCGGCGTTGATGCTTCTTTGGTTCCGTAAAGGGATTGACACCAAGTAGCCAGTCAAATTGAAAAAGCTCGCGATTGAAATCTTCCCCCCGCTTCTAGATCGCTTGACTTTGTGAAACGCCCAAACCGTCGACTGGCGCTTCGTTTCTGGATCGTATTGATAAATCTAGGACTCATCACCTGTAATGTCGTAAACACGCCGAGACTCGTTTCCGGATTGTATTGATAAATCCAGGACTCATCACCTATAATAATGTCGTAAACACGCCGAGACAAGCCTGCTTCAAATTTGTTTATCATATCACGGCACCATTCCACCCGTGCCTGCTTCTGAGCATCGGTGAGGTTGTGCGGCACCTAGCGTGAAACTATCCTCCTCACGCGAAGATACGCGTGTAGAATCTCGTGAAGGCTTCCTGATCCAATCTGCAGTATGTGTTGAATCTCCTGATACATACTTCACCTATTGTCTTTTATTTTTATTTTATTCAAAAGGAACAACAAACAGCTACAATATAAAACATAGATATAAGGTAAACACAAAACTAGACAATATTGCAGCCCACAACGCTGTTCACAGATTAACTAAAATACATAACAGTGAAAATAATAATAATAATCGCTAGGGTTACAAATACATTTTTTTTACTACTTAAACTAAAAAAACTAAACGTCAAATAAGTCTTGGATTACATTTTTCACTGTTATAATATTCTTTATTCCGTGGTTAGCACATTTTCCTCCGTATCAGCTGTCAAAGGGCGACCATTTCTTTCTTCATCCCCCAAAGTTAATCGATCACGTTTGAATTCGTTATACCAACGATACACAGTTGCCTTGGAAGGGCCTTCATCCATGAATGCAATTTGAAGTCTATCGTATGATTCGTTCGGTTTCAGGCGACACTTGAAATCGTAAAAAAATCATAGCGCGAAAATGTTCCCGCCGCAAATCCATTTTTTAATGAGACACGATAATTTAATTAGCTCGCAAAAAATGTGGAGGGAAATTTTGAAATTGTAACCAATTTTTACTTATAAATAATCATTATTTTATAATACTTTATAACTGCCCAGTCTCTCACACAAAAAAAAAACTTTTTTTCGCAATACTTTCTGAGTGGCCTGGTATTTTAAATGTTTTTATCGATTTCACTTTGAATACGAGCTCTTTATGACTTAGCTTATAACTGCTAATTACTGATATAATATTAAATGCCCAAGAAACTCGGTTAGTCCTTCGTTAAACAATTCCGCTGCGAATCATGGCAAGAACTCAATTTAAATTTCATCATAATTATTTATGAATGACCAGAGGGGTAATTGCGGAACGTTTTATCGGTCGGAATTGGTTTAATATTCATAGTTAAACAACATTCATTGCGTTATTTACATTGCTGAGCCGATAATAAAAAAATAATTAATTCTATTAGTCGCCAAATATCAGAATTAGTCGGTCACTGGTTCAAAAATTATAAGGGTTTATAGGTGGCCGATCTAAAGAGAGCTTACCCCAGCTTGATCCATTTGAATCTCAAAAGTTAGCGAAGATCTGTTTTCTCCCAAATTATTATTGTATTTAACCATTTATGCACACATATAAACAGACAAGAAAGGAACAGAAAAATACGTACGGTAATGCTTATTAGGGTTCCGTTGCCAAATGGCAAAAAACGGAACCCTCATAGATTCGTCATGTATGTCTGTCTGTCCGTGTATGTCACAGCCACTTTTTTCCGAAACTATAAGAGCTATGCTGTTGAAACTTGGTAAGTAGATGTATTCTGTGAACGGCATTAAGAATTTTACACAAAAATAGAAAAAAAAAACAATAATATTTGGGGTTCCCCATACAGAAACTCAAAAAAAAATTTTTCATCAAACCCATACGTGTGGGGTATCTATGGATAGGTCTTCAAAAATGATATTGAGGTCTCAAATATCATTTTTTTGTAAAGTGAATAGTTTGCACGAGAGACACTTCCAAAGTGGTAAAATGTCCCCCCCCCCCTCCCCCCACCCCGTAACTTCTAAAATAAGGGAATGATAAAACTAAAAAAAATATATGATGTACATTACCATGTAAACTTCCACCGAAAATTGGTTTGAACGAGATCCTAGTAAGCAGTTTTTTTTTATACGTCATAAATCGTAAACCACAATTTACCTTTCATTCTATATATTATACTATAATTTATATAAAAACATACAGAAAACTTGAGAGGTGTCAAGGGACACCCGGATGGAACGAATTTCCTTTCCAGGATTCATTATTGTTTTTTTTATTTTTTATTATTAACCTGTATACACTCAACAAAAATATTCTCTCTACTCACAACAAAAAAAAACAACAACATACAAAACAAATACAAACAACAAAATATATAAGGTCGAATTGAGAAACCTCCTCCTTTTTACACGCTTTAGATTAGGTTCACTTGTATGTTTGTTTGTAACCGACTCCTTATAGCGAGATTTTGACCCACTTTAAACGACCAGATTTCATTCAAACTTTGCACACCTGTCAAGGACCGATGACAATGCAATAATTTCATAAATTTGTGCCATTATCCTTGCCAGGGTTACCAGGACAGCAAAAAAACTGTCTTCGAAAACTACGCTGACATACGTCACAAACTAATTTGTGCTATTATCCTTGCCAGGGTTACCAGGACAGCAAAAAAACTGTCTTCGAAAACTACGCTGACATACGTCACAAACTACGCTGACATACGTCTCAAAATTCGAAACACCCTAAAAAATATAAAAAAAATATAAAAAAAACGAAAAAACACGCTTCCATTGAAAACCAAACTAAAATGTACAAAATAATGGAAAAAAAAGCGTGGGGTGCTTTTTAAGGTATTTTTTTATTGATATCAGGCACCCCACGCTTTTATTCCATTATTTTGTACATTATAGTTTGGTTTTCAATTAGCGTGTTTTTTAGTTTTTTAAAGTATTCCTTTTTTGAAGTCGGTTAAAAAGTGTCGATACAACTTTTTCTCTTAAATTTCCGTCTAGCCCCCTTTCGTAACGCGCAATAAGGAACTTCGTTCCAATTAAAAATACATGCATATAAACATACTTCTAGAATAAAGATCACTAAATATATAACAATAATGTAGTTTAAATAATAAATACATAAGCAATTATGACAAAGTTGAAAGATAGTGTTCTTTGCTCTTTTAAATACTACAACAGTAGGGTCCCATATTATGTCAGGCGGAACTGAATACTAGAACCGCACCGGGTGAAAGAGTAGGAGTAGAAGTCGGTGGAGTGGAGGGTACTTGAGGATATTTCTAAGATGCAAAGTGCATCAAAGGGACGAGCGTAGGAGATTCTTTCCCGCAGATAAGATGGGGTCTTAGGGTTGTGAAGAATGTTAAATAGCAGTAACAATATGAGAGGGTTCCTGTGAAGTCGAATAGGGAGCCACTTGAGAACCTTGCAAAAGTTAGAAACGTGCTCATATTTTTTAAGGTTAAACAAAACGAATGCAGACATTTTGCAAACGCTAAGTTTATTTAAAAGCTCTTCAGTGGCATCCAAATAACAGACATCAGCGTAGTCAAGATATCAATTACCAGACGAGTTCAATTTTTAAGATTTAGTCCAAGAGCTAGATCGAAGAGTTTACGAAACATTGCCAAGAAAAAATAATTCGATTAATCTTTGTAATATACTTCTAGTTTGGCGACCGAGTCCGACTAAAGTTGGCATAAAATAGATCTCTGCTAATAAACTAATAGTTATTTGGCGACAAATACCGACTAATTAGCTACTAAAGGGAGAAAACAGATCTTCGCTAGGTGCCTTAGCTTTTGAGATTCAAATGGGCCAAGCTGCACGCGTAGCATGACCACCGTAGAAATGAGTTTTGTCTATTCTTGGTAGAATAGAAATAGAACTGTCATGCTGCGCCAGCATAAAACGGTACAAATCTTTCTACAACCTTTAATTTTGTCTTTAATCTTTCTACAATCTGTAATTTTATCTACCTATTTATTTATTTATTTATTCTTCCGTCGACAAAACCCATTTCTGCGGTGGACGTGCTACGCGTGCTAGGGTAAGCTCTCTCCAAATCGGCCACCAAAAAACTCGTTATAACTTTTGAACCCTGATGGTCAAGCCAGTGTCAGTCACACCCAGAATAGAGCTGTTATTCTTCAAACAGATGAATATATTTTCTTGATTCATAGCTATGTACTCTCGATCAGGCAATAAAATCAAAATCGGTTCAGCCGTTTTGAAACTATGATAGACTAGCTAGACAGACACACAGATGCACATGTTAAATTTAACACCCCTTTCCGCCATGGGTTAAAGAGTGTCATGAGGCAAGTTATGATAATTAAAAAAATCACTTTATTTTAATAATCATACATTTATTATTCTGAATTTAATACTGTATTACATAGAAGAAATGCACTTCCTCGAAACATTCAGAAGACTTCCCTTCGGGACAGTTTTATATAAGGAGTCTCTCTCCATATATTTTATAATTGGATAAATATGTCGCTCGTGATAATATAATCAATATTTATGAAGATCTGCATTGCCACATACTTAAAAATCTATGTATATTTTTCACCAACTCTCAATTTTCGAAACTAAAACCTTAAATAGTAAAGCATAAAAGTACGATTGCCTATGAGATATCTGTTGGATCAATAAAATTTTGCAAATTATTAACAAATAATATACTCTACAGTTAGTGCTTATACTGCCGCTGCCACATAATTTGTCAACAACATTTTCCATCACAATAAAGAAAACTAGAAATCAATGAACAAAAACGAAATGAACATTAAATTTATCAATTCGGTGACCGCATAGAAAGGCATTGTGACACATATCCAACATAGTGAGTACTCAATTTTTGAGAAAACACACAGCAAGAGAGAAGAAAATACTACCAATATAAATACAGACATCTTAATTCATTCAGTCAAAGTGGAACATGTATAAAATATTTATTAATAAGAAATAATCAGTCTTGTTTAGAGAAAACATTTTGTCAAAACGCGGTGAGCACGCCTTGATATAAATATTATCACAATACAATATGTCAGATATGATGTCATCCCTTCTCATGGACGTAACTAGTATATAAATCGCCTGCTACGCTACTTAGTGTTATTATCACAGTTGTTTAGTAGAGGTGGGTGCAGTACTTTGTACATAATAATACAGGAGCTACCTGCGATCCGCGACCATTCCGGACACGACACTCGATGGCCAATCTAAATTACGCACGCATAACTAGCATAGCCGTCCTACCGCCACCAGTGACCTACTTCAGACGAAATCTGATTAATAAATAGTAAAAAAAAAACAAATAAAAATAATAATAACGACGACTTCCCTGGCCAGCTAGCATTATGATATCATCTTTGAGACGAAATTACGCACATATACATCCTTTCATGGCAGTCTTCTCTTATAATGTACACAAATAACAAAGCAAGCCCGCATTTAAACTCGTCACGAATGCGAAACTCACAAACACGTTGTTCACCCCCTATATATCCGTTTATTAGACCCGTTGCTATTACATCGTATCTCAGGGATGTTTCATAAAACAGGGTTCTCACTATAGATAATAACTTTTACGTCCCATTGAACTGGTTCATTTTCGTCACCTATCGGTTAACGGAAAACTAAATTGAATAACAATAAATTATTAAATCTTACAACTATTATAATTATTATATATTTGTGAACGACTTGCAAGCTTTGTTGTCACAAACATTCTCATGAAATTCGTTCAAATAGTCAAAAAATATATTTTTGTCTAGGAAACACATTCCAGACTTAGGAAGTGTTCTTATGCATTACAATTGACCAACGCAACGACAGGTTATATAGTAATGAAATATCACAGATTTTTCTAAATCTTTGGACAGTAACGGGCATCTAAACAATACATATGTTATAACTTTCAGTATAATTTGTACCTATTGACTTTCTTATTAATAGCCTTTAGAACCCGTGTACGTACAAAGAAATCCAGTAAGTAACTAGACGACTTATCTGAAATGATGACATAAAAATAATCAAAAATAAGAACAAATCACTTATTTTGCTATGAAAGTAAACATTGTGGTTGATTATTTATCACGCACAAAATACTAATCTTTCTAAGTTAAATGCATGTTATATACACACTTCTACATTTTTGTGAATGGTAAAATGAGTTTTTTATATTCAAAGCCCAACTTTGTCTTAGATCAAATTGACGCTGACTAATTAGTATCCCTAGGCATAATATTCAAGATTATAAAGATCTAATCTTTAATAAAAAAATAACATTGAAATCAGTGACTGAAATGTCATTGACATCACTTTACATAAGAAAAATATTCACAATTTTATCTGGCAATACAGATTGTTACTATGAAGTATATCAAAAGCATTTTCATAACGCGTTTTTAAGTATTTTAATTTTCTAATACTAAATTGTCCCATTTTCCACTGGATTCAATCGTTAATAGTAAAAATAATTTATACAAAATATTTCAGATAAATTTCTGTCATATTAAAACTTCCCCCTAAATTTCCAATCATCTTCTATATGTTTCGTGCATTTCGTACATCATACAGACACTTTAAAGAAAACAAAAGGCACCCGGGATTACACGAGTGGGTACCCACACCAACTACTCTAACAAATATAATAATGATTAAAATCTAAAGTGAAACTGACAATTTTTTTTTCATAATAATGTTCCACTACACAATCATATTTTGGAAAAATTTAAATCCTCTGTTGGCAGCATCAGTGCTGTTTATAAATATCGTGTGAGAGTATCCACAAAAAAGTACAGTTTTACATTTCGGGCATATCACAACTGCCCAAATATGCATGTTAACTGCTTTGTGTTTCATAAAACTAACACAACCAACAGAGAATTACCTTATAAACCTAACACACATTATTAACTTTAATTCAAATGGATCTGAAAGAGAATTCACAAAAAGTTTCATCATTGTATAGACAAAGTATTTATGCTCTAAGATAATCTAGTTGACAATGTAATTTGTAACATTAGTCATTATGGTAAGGATATATTGTCCACACATTTAGTAAGTAAAAATAATTTTGTAAGCCTTCATTCAGATCTAAAAAGATGAAATTAATAAAATATTATTGACATCGAAAGAATCAACACCCCGCTTAGACGTAAGGAAAATCTGATATTATAGCTCAAGTACCAGAACACGGACAATAAGAGAGCTAAAAGGGAAATCTATGCTGAACATCAATATAACTATTAAGTCGATAATGCTATCGCCTACAAATTGGCATACGACTTTAAACCGGATGTTTTAGAGATTAAGAGGCGGTGTGTCATCAAAATCTTATTACTGCTGCACTGGAGCCGCGTATAGCAGGGGGCCGGGCGGCAGGTGCGCATAAGGGCCGCTTACACCCACTGCAGCTTGGTAACCGCAGGGACCACCGCCACCAACACCGCCGCCGTAGAACTTGCCACCTAAAGTTAAAAATAAATCTTACATTAAAAGCAAAACATACTGTCATTTAATTTATAGTATTAACCAAATGCACTTCTCAAGATAAGTCAATGAAGAAGCAAGATAGGTTTCCATTGTTATTCTTTTATAGTAAAAAAAAAATAGTTTTACTAGCTTTAGAAATGAAACATTTTACAAACCTAGCATCTCCTGATGGTGAGGGTGCATCTGGGGGTAGTGCTGTGGAGTAGCAAAGTGCGGTGGTGGAGATCCGTACGACGATCCGGTGCCATTGGTCTTGTTCCCAGCGTTATTGCTGCGGTATTGTTGCCCGCCGTTACGCATATCTGAAACAAAATAAAATTAATTAAAAATATTTTTTCTTTTATTTTTAGAGCATTCTAAGGGGCAGTTAGAAATTACGTTAACTTGTTAAACTATCAAACCAACAGAAGCTTAACAAGTGAGCTGTAAATACTTACTGTTGTATGGGCGTTGGGCATATCCATTCTGTCCATTGTATCCATTTTGATATCCATTATTGTAACCACCCTGGTAATTGCCCATAGATTCAAATACATTGGGGCTAGGGAAGGGCACTTGCTTTTGATAGCTGTTCTGCCTGTAGCCCTGGTTTCCTTGGTTTTGGTTTGAGAATCGAGGGGCTTGTGGGTTTCCACCACGGTTTTGGTAAGAGTTCTGGCTTTCTTCAGGGTTAGCCATCTTGTTGTTCCACTGGTTATTCTGTTGCTGCCGTGGTGAGCTGGCACCACTGTTGTTTTCTTTGCGTTGTTGCCAGCGGTTGCGACCTGTCAAATTAAATGGTTCGTGGTAAAAATAAATATTATGCATTTGTATCATCATCATTTCAGCCGTAAGACGTCCACTGCTGGACTGAGGCCTCCCCCAATTTGGGGGGCTTTGCCATAATCGCCACGCTTGGCAGGCGGGTTGGCGATCGCAGTATGGTGGAAAAATGCTTAGAGAACGCTGCTGCCCATTTTCTAGTAAGTCCCTTAGTCGCCTTTTACGACACCCACGGGAAGAAATCGGGTTGTGATAATCTTTACGTCCGGCACCACACGGTACATGCATTTGTATAGTAACTATCATTTGTATGATTTTTAGCAGCAATTTTTCATCAGGAAAATATACACCAAACAACAATAAATATTGTTGTGACACCCACAGAGCACTTAAACTTACCAGAGTTATTGTTGTTGCTACGAGCCATATCATTCAATTTAGCAGGAGGATTCTGGCCAGTTTCGCGAAGCACAGCAAGTAGACCACGAGCCTGACGGGCGTCTCCGGAAGTGAAGTAAGTGTAAGCTGTACCCGACTGTTGGCAACGCCCGGTACGACCTATCAAACAAGTCAAGATTTATTAGCAAAGATATTGATGAGTTAACGAGCACTTACAGGTCTTTAACAAATCATGCAATATATTCAATGATCTTGTGCCAAAATTAAACTAACCAATTCTATGAATATAATCCTCTGAAGAATTTGGGTAATCGAAGTTAATGACAAACTTGACGTCTTCGACATCAAGTCCGCGTGCTGCAACATCTGTAGCAATGAGGATACTAGTCGCGCCGTTTCTGAATTCTGTCAACACTGCATCGCGCTCAATTTGCGACTTGTCGCCATGTATAGCAAGAGCATTGTGTCCCTTGCGACGTACAGCACGAGCAATATCGTCCACCTGGAATCATATTGTCTACTGAGCTTATACTCTTTATGAATTTAGATGAAGGTAAGATGATGACTAGCAAATATACCTTTTTCTTAGTTTCCACGAAAACAATGACTTTGTTATCCCTCTCTTGAGAAATCTCTTTCAGCAAGTTGGTCAACTTCATCTCTTTTTCATGTTCTTCACAAACTTCAATGATTTGCTTGATATTATTATTAGCAGACAGGTTCAAAGAACCAATGTTTACTTTGACATAATCATTAAGGAAATCTTCAGCAAGAGCTTGAATCTCCTTGGGCCATGTAGCAGACCACATCAGTACTTGGCGATCTGGGCGAATTTGTTCAATGATCTTACGAATTTGGGGTTCAAAACCCATGTCTAACATTCTGTCAGCTTCATCCAGAACCAAATAAGTGCAGCGCCGTAAGTTAGTTGTGCCGCGTTCCAAGAAATCGATCAATCGCCCAGGGGTAGCAATCACTATCTCAACACCCCTTTCCAAGTCGCGAGCTTGAGGTCCTTTTGGTGAGCCTCCAAATAGGCAAGTATTCCTAATACAGCCACGTGCACTGTAGCTCTGGGCAACAGATTGAATTTGCTGGGCTAATTCCCTGGTAGGAGCAAGAATAAGAGCAATAGGGCCATCGCCACGCTGGATGCGCTGCTGATTTACAATGTGAACAGCAGCAGGTAACATGTATGCAAGGGTTTTACCAGATCCAGTTGAAGCAATGCCTACCATATCACGTCCAGACAAAGCAATTGGCCAACCTTGAGCTTGTATGCCAGTAGGCTCAGCCCAACCCTGTTCCTTGATGGTGCTCATGATGTGATCAGGGAAATTGCCTTCATCGAAAATTTGATTGGGGCGTGGAACATTGTTTCCACTGACAGTTATTTCCTTTGAGACTCTGAATGTCTGCACATCTTCATCTGAACGACCTTCTACATTAGCATGCGGCTTATAGAAATCTTTTTGGATTGGCTCAAGTTGTGATAAATCCCACATGGGCTTAACCAAGCTATCTCCAGGATGTTTGGTTTTCTTACCCCTTTGCTTGTTATCAAAAATAGCTTGTTGCATATTGTTGGGATTGAAAACTTTTTTAGGTCCAAAGTTTTGTGGTCCATTCTGATTATTAAAATTTTTCGGACCAAAATTATTTTTAGGAAAACCTTGTTTTGGTCCACCAAAATCAGGTTTGCCATTGCCTCCATAGAACTGCATATTTCCACCTGCTGCTTTATCAGCTTCATAATCATTTTTCTTCATGGGTTGGTTATAGTTGTTTTTCATTTTGTTGAAATCTTTCGGTCCACCAAAATCACCTGGGTTTCCACCATTTTCATTTTTGAATTCATTTCTCATTCCATTGAAATCATTTCTGGGCCGAAAATTGGGTTTGTTTCCCATGTTTCTAGGTCCAAAATTTTTAGGCCCCCCAAAATCCATTCCATTGAAAAATGGAATTTTACCGAATTGTTCATTCCGGTCTGGTCGAGGTCTGAAACATAAAGTGATTAACTACATATGTTATAATTAACTGAAGATTGAGCCCTCAAACCATTGATAATACTTATTAAAGTGTTCACTGATACATGTAAGCTAAGTGGGAATAAATAATCATTTAGTTCAACTATTACTAAAGCTTAAAATAGCTAGATGTGGGTACTTACATGTAAGAAAAAATAATTTGTTGGTCAAGGTAAGGCATTTGTCTTTTATTAGATCTTCACAATTTGAACATGAGGCTTTATTAAACAAACTTCCACATAAAATACACAACTGGATTTTACATATATAAACACATTACTAAAACAATGGAAGTGTGGAGCAGCAGAGCTACAGTAATAACCCAAAAAACTAACATAACAGATATCATCTCTATGGAATTTGATTGTGTCACTTTACAAGTTGCAATTTTTTCACTGAAAGCTTCAATAAACAGGCAGGATGCGACTCGCAGAATAACAACCAAATGGATAACACCCTGCCCCCCCCCCCCTTGCAATATGGTCGGAGTGATCCACCCATTTCGGTAACACACACTTGCAACCAAATAACACATTCGACAACATAATACACACAGTTGGCACAGTGGCTAAACCATTTCAGCAAATTAAGCTTAGTACTTTTTTTTATATTATTAAATCAAGACCATGAATCCTATTTCCTTATGGTAACAAAATTCAATAACTCTGCAATCCTATCTGAAGAACTTACCTGTGTTTATTTGTATATTCAGTTCAGGCACGTTTTAGTAGCTCTGTTCTGTTATCTAAACACAATTTTACTGTCTTCAGTTTCCCAGAACAAAAAGGCTCTTACATATTTAAATTTCGGATAGGTCAAACCCAATTACATAAAAAATTCACTAATCCAATCAAAATGTTTTATAATAACAAAAAACTAGGACGAGGTACATACCTTGTTAAATCAGTATTCTTAATATAACAAGACACCAAAATTGCATTAATCCAAGTACATACGTATATACCCTACCTTCTTTGTAAGTCAGTCTTATTAATTATATTTTACCTAATTAATAATACATTCAAAGTTCAATACTATCTTGAATGTATTACTTGGTTTAGTAAATGTATTACTATCTATGTGGGTTATACATTTTCCTAATTTCCATGATGAACGAGACAAAAAAAAGAATCTGCTACCAGAGGTACCATGAGAATAGTGCAGGATCAGGATCACTCACAACCGCTTGATCATCAGCCCATAGTGTACCTGTAGGCTAATAGTGACAATTATTATCTTGTAACATATTGATTGTTAGAGGCAGATTATTGCTGACATAACATACCCCATCCACAAGGTCCTTTGTTGAATACAAGCTACACCTACACCTTTTAGAGACAACTCTCATTATACATACATATTTAGGCTATACTGATGTATATTGTAACATAAATATGTATTCCTCCCGCTTGCTTCTTAGATGAAGGCTATGAAATTACATTTTAGCAAACATAATGCACCCCACCCCACCCATACACAAGTGAAAGTACATATTTCTAGTCCACTTTTCAATGAAAAGAAAAGGCTTGAAATGGAAAAAATGAATCTGTAGCCACTTTTATGATTTAACAAACTGGTCTAGTTTCTGACTGTAGACTGACATCCAGTTTCAACATTTTATAGCAATACAGCATGTGCTAAAAGAAAAGTTGTAAATTATTTTAGAATTTAGAGGTTGATCATCAAAAATATGGTTTGTTTGTATTTGAAACTGGTTATGAAATCCTAATCGTTAACCTTGAAAAATGTAAGTCTTAGGTGGCGTTAATAACCATATCAAGAGCCATGTAAATTTCAGCTCGATTTGAACAGAGTTCGGAAACCTAGAAAGGCTTGTAAAAACAGTTGTGTTTTAATGTACAAAATAGTTCCGGATATTTAATTAAAATGTTCTCAAACAACGCCTCATGAACAAGTTGGTTTCAACTGCTCAATATTTTTTGTATTAGCTACTTAGTTACCCAATAATACTACAGCTTAGTAAGTATCATCGAGTCAATGACATAAAATACCATTAATACTGTGAAATAGGCAAAATCTATACCAAAAACAGGTATTTCCAGACAATGGAACTATTGATTTTCTATGTGGGATTTGCTGTTCAATATCAGCTGAGCAGAATGAATGCACTTCACAAAATGGCCGCCCGTGAAGTACACGATCGATAATGTGAGAAACCCATACAAAGGGGATAAATAGATAATCATGCCAGATGCTTACATCGGATGCTGGTTGTGGAATCCGCTGTACTGCATCTTGGTGCGTTATGAGTCTTTTCTGTGGTCTTATGAGGTGCTGATCGCTTGAGTAAGTATCTGGAACAAGATGATGCCAATCACGCTTATGAACAAAATGATATTTACATTAGGCTAGTAATCTTATATTTAATTTCACAAACGAATACTGACCTCTCGATTAGAGAGAATTTGGAATTCTTAAAATTTCTTCATTCACTAGCGACCTTTCTCAGACCCGGCGAACGAACAACTCGATAATGGCCGCCGACCGGAAACGGAATTTTCCCAAAGTGAGTATTGCCATTTGAAAGCTTGTTTCATTTTTTATTTTAGCAACAATTTGTCTCATAAGACCAGGCGTACATGTCCGGAAACCCTTATGAAAAATTTGAAAACCAGAGTGTTTAGAATTGCATACTATTACACACTTCACAACCAACTTTCCTGTTTTTCCGGCACTTAACGATTCAGATGTAGATTATTCTGAAACCGGAAAAAACAGCTGGTACTCTATGAATAATGACTGTGGGCCAGGGTGGAGCCTATGTAGTTCTGAATTAACGAGAAGGTACTCCCGACATTTAAATGCGTTGCCTGAAATTAGTATATACTAGCCTAAAATGAAGTGTCATTATGAGATAGGGCCCCGGAACCGGAATGTTTGGTGCAGCACAATTAAGAGACGAGCTTAGGAAAATCTAATTTAATGTACATACGAACATTATGAAAACATACAAATCTGAAAATGTATGTATGATACATACTTCTAGACTAAATATCACTTAAATCTATATAATTATTATGTAATCTATATAAAAAAAATATATGAGCTATTATAAAAAAGTAGAGAGATAATGTTCTTTCATTCTTCCTTGTACAACAGTTGGTTTTGTTCCCTTATCTTTGTCCTCCTGTTTATGGTAGTCCTTTAAGTCAGGTGAAAGTGAATTCTATAACCGAACTGCGTGTACAGTGAAGGAGTCCATACTCCGTTCGTTGGTTGAGTGGGAAAGTGAGTTTAGGAGATTTCTAAGATATGGCATCAAAAGGACGAGAGTAGGAAAGGCGTTCCCGCAGATAGTATAATAATAATAATACCCGCAGGGCAGCTTGTGGCGAGCTGTTGGGCAGTAGCGACCCCACGGACCCTATCTCCTGGGAGAATTCTTGTTCCTCATCTCTGGCTTGCCTTTATTGGCCGGCTGGAGTAAACACTGATGAGGTTCAGAGCTCCCGCCTCATTCTTGCCTTTATTGGCGGCTTGAGTGGAGATTCGCAAGAGCAAACGTGCTCGGGGAAAGGAAGTATTCCAGTAAGTGCTCGTAGGGATCTTGACCATCTTTCGGGCTCTGGGATTGTTCTGAAAGCCGTGGAATACCTCTCCACTTCTCAAGCACCTCAGGAAGTGTTGCCCCCTTGTCGCTACGTCACTATGTGCTAGCGACGTTTCCCGGGGGCCCATTATTGAGTGTGCAAGTCACCCCCTGCCATTTTATCCGTGTATACAAAACATTGATCAGGCAGGGGCCATAGTCCCTCCATAGTTGCGGTTACCAATCCACTATAGCCATCCAAACCTATAGCCTAATTTGCTTTGTTTCCATATTCTGTAATAGTTCTGCTCCAACCGGGGATTCTCTTTGGATGCACTTGTATAGTGCATACAGGGATAATCGTTGGTTGGTGCCCCTCATCATTTAAAATTGTCTAAGGGGCCTCTGCGAGTTGGCTTCGGCCCCTCGTACGCCTTCCAAAAAACCGGGATCCTAGGGTCCCGAGATATGTTAACATAAATAAAGATAATAATAATATCTTAGGACAACCAACACACTGTTATCCGATCCCAAACTAGGCAGAGCCTGTACTATGGTAACCAGACAACTGATAAATATACTTATATATTTCTAAATACATACATATTATAGATAAATTACACCCAGACACAGAACAAATGATTGAGCTCATCACACAAACATTTGTCCTGGGTGGGAATCGAACCTACGACCTCAGTCTTAGCAGTCAGGGTCACTAACCACTAGACTAACAGGCCAGTCAGTAGTAGTATGGAGTTTTGTTTACGATGATAACGCTGAACTGAATTGACAAGTTTGAACACATTATCACTTTAGTTTATACGATACCCACGCTACTACACGACATGAACTGAGAACATAGATTTTGTATGGAGAAAATATGAGGAATATGTCCTCCTTCTCCACTCACTCCTTAGAAAATATGTAAAACCGATCGCGTGTTTTTGTGTATCGTGAGTATAGTATAAACCCGATTTCCATGTAGGACTTAACGTTACACAACATACAAAATATTATTACAAGTGGTCGTCCAGTGGTCACAATCCAACCATTATTTAAAAAACGCTGAAAAAACTGAGAAGCAATAAATAATAATAAACCTTTCGGTCATTTTGAGTCGCCGCTTTGAGTGATCTTTGTCCATTGATTGTTTGGCGCCGACTCAAAACGATTGAAAGGTTTATTATTTTTGCTTTCCAGTTTTTTCGGTGGTTTAATTTTTTGTTAAAAAGTTTCTATTTTGAAAATTTTTATGGATATAATCTACTAATTACTACATGCTTCCAAAAGTGAACAATCAATCATCCCCTGTTTTCCTACCCTTAGGGTTGGATTTCTTTTTCAAAATTTACATGGGACCACCTTCGAGATATACCCTTTCCAATAAAAAAAAAGAATTATCAAAATCGGACCACTCTCTAAAAAGTTATGCGTGGTCATATATTTATAAAAAAAAATATGTATACTCGTCGACTTGAGAACCTCCTCCGTTTTTTTTCGTCGGTTAAAAATATTAGGTCTCAGCTAAAGGGAAACGTCTGTCACTGCCCACTGGTAAAAACCAGCTTTTAGGAGAATGCTCTAAGGTACCTTACCTGAGAAACTGGAATTCGTAAAGTTGACAAGTAGCAGATCAGTGCTAGATTAAACAAAAAAAAAAGGATGAGAAAGGATGTTAATCCTGTTTACCAGGGCAGGATGTACGTAAATGTGAAGATGTGTTCAACTCTGATCCAGGTTATTTTTGTCGTATCCATTCAACAAAGTTATTAAACACAAAACTACCTATAAATTATAAAATTATATTAAGGCAGAAACATACTTACGGGTCGTGGCGTGTCGTGACGCGCCAGAAGCATATCAGTTTTTATACATTTAATATGGTTAGGGACATACCTATTTGCATGTCGTGTCGTGTCGCAACACGTTCTGTCGAAAGTATGAAACTGAATGCTTCTGGCGCGTCACGACACGCCACGACACGTGTGTTTCCGCCTTTATATTTTGTTTACCTTAGCACTGAAAGAAAGCTTTTTCTTTTTAGTTAACAGCTTAATTAATTATGTCCAAAAGAAGTCGCATGTTCACAAAATTGCTAGCGACAGCAAATAGTCAAATTCTTGGTCGAGCGAAAGCAGCGTCAAGTGCAGTGATTAGGTGGCAGTATTTCAGATGTCGTGGATTTCTAAAATAATTCCAATTCGTACCTTATTGTTAAAAAACATGGCGAAATATCGAGAAAAAAAAACTTCTAAATGTCGGTTGATCTTTCACCTTGCGTATCCTTAGGGCCTAGGGGCAGAGTTATAGTCAAATTTTCGGAGATTTTGTTTTACAGATTTTGGCCATTTTAATTGTAGCACCTTATTAACCTTGTCTACAGTGTTGGATTTTGTACTATAATTATAGTATTTATACTATAATATTGCCCTTTGTACTATATACTATCCACATCTAAGGATAGTACGCAAAAATACTATAATTTAAAGTTTGCCCCCGAATGCTTAGTTTTACGTCATAATTATGAATATTTCGTCCGTTTGTGTATCCGAACGAATTTTGATCTTGCGATGTTTTCTGTGTCGATGGCCGGAGATTAAAAACAGTGAACCTTACCAAGACTAACAATAATATTCAAGAATTGATAAACTAGAAGAGGCGTAATTTTGCCTTAATTGGTGTTGATTTTAATGACTATTGTACGTTAAATTGAAAATAATGAAAGCGTACTATATTTTTTTATAAATACTATCCTTTTAAACTTTTTGTGCTATCTTTTTGAACGTCTCTAAATCCAACCCTGCTTGTCTATGAAAACCATTTAGGCTCTGAGACACATGGTCCTCCGACGCACCGTTTCCGAGTTAGGAGCTTTCAAATTTTTTGTAAAAAAAATAGAAAGCTCCTAAGTCAAAAACGGTGCGTCGTATGACCATGTGTCATGGTCAAGGTTAACCTGAAAGTGCAAAAAAATTCAAACTTCCAAAAAACGAAACATTTACTAAGTGCCAAAAATTTTTTTTATTGAAAAAGTATTATTTTTTTGGTTGTTTTAGTTTGCCAGCAGTAAATTTGAGGGGTGAAGGGGGGTGGGAAGGGAGGGATAGGTGTAGAGCCCCCTGTGAAGGAAAAGTTGCGCAACCCCCCTTTTTGAGTTTTTTTTTTATATTCTAACCTCACTTTCGAATTTTCGTCGACATCGATTTAAAGGCCGTAAAAGGCGTGGGATTGACGAATAAAACGAATGGGAATTGCAACGCTCGCCCTTTGCTAGTAAAATATCTGTTAAATATTTGCTATTTTAAGGATTATCAAGGCTTAAAAAAAGAAATAACCACATCCTAATTACACACAAACCATGTCGGGTTTGACCCCGGAGTGTACGACTAAACACCGACAGACTCTTCGCCGATAGGGCTTATCAACGTAATCTAGTCGTTTCTGGCGTGAGAGGTCACAGTTTTAACCTAACCTAACCTCCCCAAACCATGTCGTTTCTGGCACTCGCCGGCCACTACCGCGGCACCGCTCGTTTCGCTCGCTCGGGTCGTGAGTAGGAGGTCACAGTTTTAACCTAACCTAACCTAACCTCCGAAACCATGTCGGATCTGCCCCGAAGGGTATTTCAAGGCTTACAAATAAACCACAACCTAAATACCCTAACTAATCATCATAATGACTTGACTAACAGACTAACAACCAGTGTTCACAACTCTATGCAGGGCAATTATCGTACCCAGTAGCGTAGAATTATCGTACATGGAGCAAAATTATCGTACTTTTTAACCAACTTCGAAAAACGGAGGAGGTTATCAATTCGACAGTTTTTTTTAAATGTTTGTTACCTCATAACTTTTGACTGGGTTAACCGATTTTGATGATTTATTTTTATTTGAAAGCTGGTGCTTCCCGAATGGTCCCATTTTAATTTGGTTCAACGCTCTAAGTCCATAAAGCTGTAGGAATGACTGTTTCTGTTTTTTTTTTGTTCTTAGGCCTTTATGGACTTTGAGGGTTGTCTTGATGATTTTGATGATTATAATTCTGTAACTACATATGTCTTACAGTCGCGAATAATATTTTAATCAACATACAACCTAGCACTGGCTTGCAAATTGCAAAAAACGTAAGAAAATTTGAATTTCGCGGGCTAGTTAGAGCATTCTCCTTAAATTATTATTTTTCTCGTAAACCAATTATTGTTCAAACTTAAAATGTTACGTGGAGGCTTCTAATAATATGATCTTCCTGTGAAAAAAAATGGACTCCCAACTCGTGGGCTGATAAACTAAAACTAAGGGCGAGCGCGCACTGCCTTGCGGTGCGTTTATTCTACCGCACGGTAGAATAAACGCAGTCATGGGTCCGCGCACTGCGGTGGAAAAAACGCACGTTTTGTCATTCAAGTTACAACTGTGAAGCGCACACCACACGTCGTTATGGATTAATACAAGAGTCGCTACCTGCATAATATGTCTATACTAATATTATAAAGCTGAAGAGTTTGTTTATTTGAACGCACTAATCTCAAGAACTACTGAAAAATTAAGTAATGTTTGGTAGCCCATTTATCGAGGAAGGCTTTAGACTATGTAACATCACGCTGCGGTCAATAGGAGCGGCGCATCAATGATAAATATTGCAAAAATGGAGGAAAGTTATTCCTTTTAAGAGCTGCGCTGCGTAAACAACGGTTACAGTAACGTAGCAATGATTTATGACGAAATTGTTCCTGTTGAAAAATTCTAGAAAAAAAATCATGATAACATTATGTCTATCTTTTAAGGTTGGCTCACTATAACGTTTTTAACTGTAATCAAATCATTAAGCTGACGAGGGGAGTTGGGGGGGGCTGCAAGAAATTTAATGCGGACAAAGTCGCGGGCAGAAGCTAGTCTTATAATAGTTAGTTAAGAATTGCTGGTCCTGAAATTCTGCGATTGACTCTCGCACCGGCGCGCGCCGTGCCGCCGCCTTCGCCGGACAAACGCTAAGTAACGACATATCTGTGCCGCAACCCAACAGCAACTGAGCGTGTCTCAGTGCGTTTATTTCACCGCAGTGCGCGGTACTTCTTAGAACTCTATGCGATACAAAAATTTGTGCGGTAGAATCACCGCAAATTTGCAGCGATGACTCTACCGCATGCGTTTATTTCACCGCAGTGCGCGCACTTCTATAACATTTCATACTTCACAAATTATGCGGTAACAAAACGCATGGCAGTGCGCGCTAGGCCTAAGGGCGAGCGCGCACTGCCTTGCGGTGCGTTTATTCTACCGCACGGTAGAATAAACGCAGTCATGGGTCCGCGCACTGCGGTGGAAAAAACGCACGTTTTGTCATTCAAGTTACAACTGTGAAGCCCACACCACACGTCGTTATGGATTAATACAAGAGTCGCTATCTGCATATTATGTCTATACTAATATTATAAAGCTGAAGAGTTTGTTTATTTGAACGCACTAATCTCAAGAACTACTGAAAAATTAATTAATGTTTGGTAGCCCATTTATCGAGGAAGGCTTTAGACTATGTAACATCACGCTGCGGTCAATAGGAGCGGAGTATCAATGATAAATATTGCAAAAATGGAGGAAAGTTATTCCTTTTGAGAGCTGCGCTGCGTAAACAACAGTTACAGTAACGTAGCAATGATTTATGACGAAATTGTTCCTGTTGAAAAATTCTAGAAAAAATATCATTATAACATTATGTCTATCTTTTAAGGTTGGTTCACTATAACGTTTTTAACTGTAATCAAATCATTAAGCTGACGAGGGGAGTCGGGGCTGCAAGAAATTTAACGCGGACAAAGTCGCGGGCAGAAACTAGTCTTATAATAGTTTGTTAAGAATTGCTGGTCCTGAAATTCTGCGATTGACTCTCGCACCGCCGCGCGCCGTGCCGCCGCCGTCGCCGGACAAACGCTAAGTAACGACATATCTGTGTCGCAACCCAACAGCAACTGAGCGTGTCTCAGTGCGTTTATTTCACCGCAGTGCGCGGTACTTCTTAGAACTCTATGCGATACAAAAATTTGTGCGGTAGAATCACCGCAAATTTGCAGCGATGACTCTACCGCATGCGTTTATTTCACCGCAATGCGCGCACTTATATGACATTTCATACTTCACAAATTATGCGGTAACAAAACGCATGGCAGTGCGCGCTAGGCCTAAGCCGTAGAAATAATCTACGCCACGATCTATTGAACGCGCCTGTTGAAATCTGAAACCGGGGCTTTGAATAACGTTAAAAGTTTGGTATCGTTACTTTCATCGGACGAAGATAACGTTATTAGTAGAGGTCACGTTATGCTTGGTAACGATACTTGGCCTTCGTTTTACCGGTAACGAAGTACCGTTAAATTTTTATTTATTTTCTTTCATCTCTTTCTTTCTTCTACATTAATGAAGTTGCATTTGCATCGTTTGATTGGCGATGTTACCGTAGAGCGCCGCCGCCCATGGCGTGCCGCTTAGGTTGCGCAGGTTGACAACAAAGCATTAAGTAACGATAAAAGTATCGATACTAGTCACATTAATTGGTAACGATATTTTTATAGATTCGATACCAAAGTATCGTTACCCGTGTTACCATTAAAATATTAACTTTATGAAAATAACGTTACTTAACGATACTTATCGTGTGAATTTGGTAACGTTAACAAGCCATGCCTGAAACTAGAAAGTTTGAAATGTCAATTGTGTCAAGTTTGAAGTTGTGTCACAGCACAGTCAACTCAAAATCATTACCTATTCATTTTGAGAAGAGCCGACAACGGCGATTTAATGTGTCGAATGGATAAGAATGTGAAAATTTTAAATCTCTGAGGACATTTGGACACAAAACATTTAGTTCTGGTGTTGTAAACCAATAATTCTGGGAAGATAAATAAATGACCCTGTTGAATATCTCTTTTGTTGGTATAGTAATTCGAAGTTATATCAATAATTATGTTCTAACGCAAAAAACGACTTTCAAAGAGTGATTTGTAAACATACGTCGTTGATATTTAGTATCGTTTAAAGCACACAATTATGGAGCAGGTCGTACTTGTTGAATTTGAGGATGCGACTGATAATTTATATCCAGCATTGTTCCAGTGCTTCACTATCATTCTATGCGGGTAAGCTTTAATCTTATGTTAGTTTTGTTTTCCCATAAATTACCATCAGTTATTTTATTGATTTATAAATATCAACAGTAAAAAAAATATGCATTGTAATCTTTCAATGTAAAAGGACTGATTCCTATTTTATTAAATCATTAAGATCATGCATGTGAATCATGACTAAATTCAATTAGTAAATAATTATTACACAATACTATCAATTTTAATTTCATAATTACATGGGCAGAAAGTTTCTCAATCATTTGAAATACCTTTAAGTTTTCTGTACTAATAAATAATTAACATTGTAGGTACATAGCAGGCCGTCTCAATGTCGTCTCACCTACAGAATCTAAAGGCATTGCAACATTTGTGGGTACATTTGCCTTACCATCTCTAATATTTCTGTCACTGGCCCAACTGGACTTTAGTACAGTCAACTGGACGTTCCTTCTTGCAATACTCCTTGCTAAGAGCTTAGTATTCTTTGGTGTTATGATTGTTACCATGCTGGTATCTAAGCCCCTGAATCTAGGTAGAGCGGGAATATTTGCAATATTCTGTACACAGAGTAATGATTTCGCTTTGGGATATCCCATTAGTAAGTATCTTTTTCTCTTATTTCTTAATATTGAAGGTATTTGGAAGTGGTTTGCCTGGCTTGAGTGTTATGTACTGTGATAGAGCTTTAAAAAGCTTTAACTTGTTGCATAATATTAAATATTGCCTTGTTGGTCATCTAGTCGCTAGCCGGTGAGCTTTAGAACCTGGGTTCAATTCTCTGGTCAGACGAACTGTTAGAATAGAATAGAATTTTATTTTGTGTTATTGGATGGTTCCATCTGGAATTTCTCTGTAGCAGCCTAAGACTGGTTTAGTGCCTGGTTAGTCGCATCGTATTACACGGTTTAAGTTCCATAACGTAACAGTTGAAATGTGGGTGTACTATAAGTGCACCGCTGCTTAACTTTTCAGGGAATACAGACGTGATGTTATTTTATAAATATACTCCATTGACCCTTTCCGTCGCATCGAATTGCCTGCCAGTTTTCGTCCATTTTTCGTTGCTGCCCCGCTCCTTTTGATCGTGGAGTGATGTTAAATAGCCTATGGCCATCCTCAATAAATACGCAACATACAAAAAATAATTTTTCAAACTCAAAACTCATCACATGAGTGATCAATAGGAATACTAGATAGATAGATCAATCGTGGAGCAGAACCCAGTTCTCCTTGCTTTTTTATGGAATAGAGTAACCACTACTTGAAAGCGAAAGTCCCTGCTTCCAGATGAGATTTAAAATCTATACTAATATTTTAAAGCTGAAGAATTTGTTTGTTTGTTTGGTTGAATGCGGTAATCTCAACACTCATGATGTAGTATTTAAGTTAACCTGAACTGAAAGAGATTTGTAGTGCATTATTATTTTAATCAGGCATTAAATAGCAACTGAAAAATTTTGAAGAAAAATATTTAAGAAAACTCAGGTCAGTCATTTTATTTTGGTTTAAACATGATGGTTCTCTCTAATCATCAATCCAACGAATTTTATTTAACTATGAAGCCCAAATCAGATTTTATCTTATTTGGGGCCATTAACATGAAGAGTAGTTACTTCAAATTTTTTTAAGCTCATTGTGCCATTTGACTAGCTTTTCAACTTTTTTTTATTATGAGTCAAGGCTACATAATTACCATAAAACAAGTTTTAAGTGGACACACCTGATCAATAACTGATGGCAATGACTTTAAAATAGAACAAACTTTCACACAGGCTTTTTAACTCATTCAGCAATTAGCGGTGACGCGTCTGAGTCTTTGAAAATTATTCGGAATTATTCAATTTTCTTCTAAACATGCGTCAATGCGCGCCGCTTATTTAAGAATTTTACGTTTTATGTCTGAAGCCATTGATATATATGTTACACTAGATTAGCAATTACCGCGTCAAAGCGTTGCCACTGGACATAAGGCCACAGCCTTATGCGTAGCTGACGTCAGTTCAGTGCTCTATGTGACGCCAACCGAGTGACACGTGACAGAAAATATCCCCAAAATGGGTAAATGCGTTGTGAAAGAGTGTGATTCAAGATCTCAAAAGCATAATAAATTAACCGAAATTACTTTCCACACGTAAGTTTATTGTTTCAGTGTTTATATCAAAGTAAAAACGCAATAAAATGTAAAATTTTGTAAATTAGGTTCAGTGTTACCACTAAAAACTTAGTTTTAGTTTCCCACATTTGTGGGAGTTTTTAAGTTATTGAAAAAAGGATTTTAAATATTTTTTTAAATAATAAAATCGTTGCAATAATAAAATCGTCTAATAAAGCAAATTATTCAATTACAAAAAAAGAGTCTAAAAGGCTAATAATATACAAAACTAATTTTACATAGCGGAGTATGATTTCACTATTATTTAATAAATAAAACATATCCAAAAAGAAAATGTCTTAATTATTTTCATTAGAGATTAACTTCCGACGCACATTCAATAAGAAATACATAATTCAAATATTTAAAAAATAATTTTAAGAATAACGTTTCATTAAACGTTTTTATGGCTTAAAAGTTGGGTAAAATTTCGTATGGGTAGGCAACCCCATCCCGCCATTGCATGTTTATATTGCGATCTTTTTCTAATCTAAGCGCCAGTATTATTTTTGCGACTTGTGTGAGTGAGACAGATATATGTTTACGTTTAAATGTTTTGTAGTGTCAAAGTTACGTCATCGCGTTTAAATAGTGGTAACAGTTTTTTGACACATTTTATTGAGGTTTGCATCTCTAGTTATTTAACTCAATGTCTGAAGCTCGAGATTCAAAATATCAGATATATGCTTAAAGCACATAGCTACATATAGGACATAGCTTTACCCGTTTTTGTTCGGAAAATCCGAACAGACTGCTGTTTTCATTCGTATTCGTCAACTAATATATGTGACTATCGGTAATATTACGACACGGTGTACCCCCACAACGCCTTAAGGTGGATGGATGATTATCTCAGATGCCATTTTGTCGCTAGATGGCGCTAGATCCACAATTTGGAACATTTTCAATTTTTACGCCTAACTTAGAAATCTTTAATAGATAACTTTATTATATGCGAAACCTAGGGCATTAACTTGATTTTTTTAGATAGTCACTGTGCTTGTTAACTGGTCTCATACAAAGATTTGTACATTCTAAAGATTTAGCCGCTTGACTTTACTCTTTACACACACATGCAAAGTAAATAGTAGTAACTTTCGACACCACTAGATGTCGTTTTATTCAAACAGTTTAAAATGAAATTAATATAGGTACACTGTCCCTATAAGTTGTAGTAATGTGACTGAACCTAAATTGTAATGTGTAAATAGTCATCATCTCAGCCGCAAGACGTCCACTGCTGGATATAGGCCTCCCCCTATTTGGGGGGCTTTGCCATAATCACCACGCTTGGCAAGCGGGTTGGCGATCGCAGTGTGATGGTAAAATGCATAGAGAACGCTGCTGCCCATTCTCTAGTAAATCCCTTAGTCGCCTTTTACGACACCCACGGGAAGAAATGTAAGGCAGAAGAAGGAATGGAAGTGTAAATAGTGACGTGTACTAAATAAATAAAAGACTATTTATTACATTGTAAAGCTTTTTATTGTACCCTACTATAAATTAATAATATTTATTTAGTAAAAAGGGGTTAATATTTTCATAAAAATAATGTTTTATTTACTCTCACTACATTTACTTAGATAGTTTCCGTTTGGATTCAAACCATCGAGTCATACCACCATACAAAGATAACATACTTTTTTAAATATTTTGATATTTACAATTATGATTTTGAATTTAGTATTAGAAAGAATTATGTATGTAGATTACAATATAAATAACATCATACGTAACTATATATAACGGCACATGTATCTTACATAACAACACAAAGGGGTTGCTAGCTAACCATAACATTTATTAATGTTTCAAGAATACCTACTTATTATACAATTTTGAACTGCAATAAATATTCTTTTACAATTGAATTGTTAGGCTGGTACCTAAATACATGAGTGAAACTTATCTACACAGAAAAATCTTATGAACTAACAAAATAACACAAACTATACATCGCTACGTGCAAAAATAGCTTATTAATTATTCTATAATGTTCCCACTGCTGAGACTCAGGCCTCCTCTGAACTGTGGTGATGAAATAATTTACACTCAGCAAAGTGCCGGCTTGGATTCGAACCATCGACTCGTACCACCATACAAAGATACTTATAAATATTATAATAAAATATCTTCTTTTCTACGCGCTACTTTTTGCAGTCGCCGCCGCCGCCGCGCCGTATCAGTCTTCTGCTTGTCACTTTTTACTTCCATTTATATAATTTCCGTGCGATCTGAATCAAATGCTGGAAGACGCAGTTTTCGCTGCAACAAATGAATTTACACAGTTTTGTTAGACTATTCTTACTGAACCCACACCTCAGAGACCTGCGGAATAAGTTAGGAAATGAGTAAGACTTATATTTTTATACCTTTTAATTCCTTGATGTCTAGACATTTAGCATTTTTCTCAACTCTTCTCAATATAATTTCTGGCAGTACACGTTTTAAAAAATGTTACCAACTTCGGCATCATAGCGTTGATAACTTCCTCATCCCGGTTAACTTCTATGACAGTCAATGGTTGGGTGACAGATATAAAGCAAATGAAGTAACATTTATTCATTTTGGTAATTCGCAATTGACCCTGGACCTAGAATCAAAATAATAATAGCTGTTAAAAAGAAACAATCCAAGAAATACATTATTTTTATACATACATACCAAGAAATAATGATATTTGTTACACTGAACATTGTGTAAAATATGTTGTACTTTGGTATTGTCAAACATAAACTTCATCACAACAAACAAGCAAAAGCGTACTAATGTAATGAACACAAAAATATGGTATCAAGTTGGGACTTACCATTCCAGATGAAGAATCAAAGTTGTGACCATATGACCTTCTTCAAGTCAACAATACGGTACCCTACCAAACCTGATAAGTTGTCACTTGATGTTCTTTCCACAGTTAGTTGATAAGCTTCAGTCTCTGAATCGGGTTGTGGCCAATCAAAATCAACAGTCTCTACTTGCTCTGTAACAGATTCAACTGTATTGGAGCTAGAGCTGCAGGCTATGGCTTCGTATCGAATTTCTGGTATACCACGCGAATAGGTTTAGGGCGTATCTTAAGCTGTCGAAAGGTTGGACAGCTGATGATGATCTTGAGTTGAATGTGGACTGAAATAAAAGATATGTTAAAAAAACAGTGTTGAGAGACAGAAAAATATTGATAGGTCTGTAGGTACCTAAATACAACAGGGCAAACCGCGGTTTCTTCCACTACCTTCTGTTTCTTGTTACGCCATGCTTGCATGCTTGTTGTTCCTTCGCTTGCTTTCGGCTGCAAGGAAAAATGGCTGTAAACGAAGACTACAACACGAACCAACGAGTATCAAATAACCTCCACTCACGTAAATCTGATTCGAAATCTTATGGGAATCTAATTTACTCACTATAGATCACTAAAAGAACTTCCATGATGTCGTTTCAATACAGCTTGCACTTTTTTCCGTGATTTTCGCGGTCCTGAATACACATGTCGTATACATTTATGCAAGTTTATTAGTCGGGTTCATCTTAGGCAGTTCAGTTGCAATTCAATCTGAAATCAAAAAGAATAATTACAAACAACAGCAAATGTATCTTATTTATGAAATGTTTCAAGAAACAGAAATAACACCACCATCAAGCTGTTGTTTTCAGAGAGAATATTTGAAATTTGTAGTATGTCATGTGACGACAATCAACGAGTGTTGCTAACGTTTGATTTTGTATTTCATCTTCTAAATCTTACACTTTTGTAAAGTTTTAAGGGTAATTAATTACCATTATAATAATACTCTATATCACCTTGAAAATCATTCATTGCACATAAAAATAACACTTACCGTCAATAAAACACAAAAACGCTTCACTTTTGAATAAAAACCAGGGCTTTGAATAACGTTAAAAATTTGGTATCGTTACTTTCATCGGACGAAGATAACGTTATTAGTAGAGGTCACGTAATGCTTGGTAACGATACTTGGCATACGTTTTACCGGTAACTGAGTACCGTTAATTTTTTATTTATTTTCTTTCATCTCTTTCTTTCGTCTACATTATTGAAGTTGCATTTGCACCGTTTGATTGGCGATGTTGCCGTAGAGCGCCGCCGCCCATGGCGTGCCGCTTAGGTTGCGCAGGTTGACAACAACGCATTAGGTAACGATGTGATAAGAGAACGGTGTGGTGTAAAAGAAGATGTAGTGACAAAAATTGAAAAAAGTATGCTTAGATGGTTTGGTCATGTTGAGAGGATGAATGAAGGTCGGCTCACAAAAGGTATTTACAAGGCAGATGTGAGTGGAAACACCGGGAGGGGACGCCCTAGGAGGACATATAGGGACCTTATTAGTGATATTCTTCAGAAAGGTCAGGTGCGTAGTACTCGCAACCGGCGTGTGTGTATGACCAATTTTATGAACCTAAACGAGGCAAAAGAAGTGTGTAGAGATCGTAGCAGGTGGCGTTCCGTGGTTTCTGCCTACCCCCATGGGAAAAAGGCGTGATTCTATGTATGTATGTATGTAAAAGTATCGATACTAGTAACGTTAATTGGTAACGTTATTTTATAGATTCGATACCAAAGTATCGTTACCCGTTTTACCGTTAAAATATTAACTTTATGAAAATAACGTTACTTAACGATACTTATAGTGTGAATTTGGTAACGTTAACAAGCCCTGATGAAAACTGTTTCACGGATGGCACTCATTTGAATGGTTCTCAGTAGTAGGTAGCACAGTTTTTTTTAAGTAATAATAAACATGGTAAATATCTCGTTTTAAGTTCTAATGATACTGGTGTTTATTGTTTCGTGTGGATTTCATGACAAAGTCTCTTCCGAGCCCCTTTTCTTTAATAAAAAAACCTCGTCGTAAAGTTTAGTTGCTAAATTGGTGTCCAGATTCTTAAATATTATACCAAAATGTTAAATTTTGCGTTGAAGTTATAGTAACACCCACCACATTTGTTTACCATTTATTTTATTGAAATTTCAATGCGTACTATTTTTATTTTTGAATTCTTAGCAAAGTACGATCTTTTAAAATGTATGGTACGATCTTCTAAAAAATAAAGTTGGCAACCCTGCTTGACGCATTTTGTGTGTGCTAATAATACTAGTAAAATAAGCAATTATGAAAAATCAAAGTGGTTTGTCTGTGTATTCACTAATCTTGCTGGTTTCACATGAATTATAAAAGAATAGAAGAATAAATATGATTCAATCAATAGATGTACGTAGTACCTACGTTTCACCATTGTGTAGGTAGCTTCGCTGATCGCCTGATTTAGTTATAACTTACTTATACATCAAATTCTATTCTCTGATTTTATTCAACCCAAACCAATGGATTAGTACCTAAGCGTATCAGAATGTTATCAGTACCTACTTACATACATTAAAAAGATTTTTAAATCTGGAAAGTCGTGTACTAGTAACTACTTACTACATATTTAAACTAGATAATACAATAATTACATTAGTATTGTATCTGTGTGAACCAAGGGCAGATCGCAGAGATATTTTTTTCACTTTATGTAAAGCATTCTTTCTCATTCCATAATAAAAAACATTTTATCAATCATAAAATGTTAACTCCGCGGGCAAACCCGCGCGCCCGGCGCTAACTTGCTAGAAACACAATATTCTGGAAACGATTCGCAAGTTTTCAAGACTCAAGTAATCACGCATTGACGGTATGGCAACAACGCGGTGTGCGCGCGCTGCCTCTAGAATGGCAACGTCGCATTATCGAATTTAAAAGATAAATTCTTTTAAATGTTCGAATATCGAACAGCGCCATCTATTATGAATGTTTACTAATCGTAAACTCGTAACACAACAGCAACCAACTTTCTCAGTGGTTCTATAAATTTCTGTCAGATGGCGCGATTCAGGTCACTCACACATGTAAAGATTTTTCGTTTTTTATTCGGTCTAATTCTCCTAGAAATACTGTTTTTTTTATAAAATTTGGGCTATACGCGAACATAATACATTATAAAGTCTCATTACAGTTGCTTTTATTCTGCAGAAACTGTTTATTTACCGAGATTTCCACACCTGAAAAATGTATGGCGAGGGCTATCTAGGCATTCACCTTAAGAGAATTTGTTCTCTCTTATTCAATCTAGAGGCTTTATTGTGTTTTTATTTTCAGTAAATGCACTGTATCACAAGACTCATCCGGAATATGCTCTTTATTTATACCTGATGGCACCAATCTCACTGGCAATTTTGAACCCAATCGCCTTTGTCTTGATGGAGATCAATAAACAAAATGATCAGACCCCAGTTATAACTATCGAAGGTCAATCGAAATGGTGTGTATGCAGTATAAAATTGTTGAAGCAAATAGCAAAAGGAATTGCTTTCAATCCAGTTGTTGTGATGACTGTTTTGGGCATTTTTGGTAATGCTGCATTCAAACACCAACTTTCTATATACATAGAAGGCCTTTTGGATGTAAGTGGATACTGTATTTTTTTAAGTTATGTTAATTCAAGGACATCCTATGCAAGGGCAAATTAAATCAATCGTCGTATCTTTAAAGTATGCAGGTCTGGAAATTATTGTAAAATATTAGTCTTTAAACTTATCATTTGAAGTAACTACAGTTGATTACTAGGTAAACGGTCGCAGGTAGTGTAGGTAAGTACTTGAAATAAAATCAATTTTCTTTTCTCTTATAGTCGATATTTAATATCCATCTTTGAAGTTTCTCCAGCTAATTTCATTTGACCTTGTATAACAGGAGCCTAAAGGCTAATGAACTTTGGATGTAAGAAAATATAACTATTAACTTTTATTAAATTAAGTTTGCATGGCTGTTATTAATATTACATTCCACTTATCCGTCTTCATATTCTTTTTTAAGGCGCGAGGGTTGTCCACGAAATTCAAATGACAAAAAAATGTTAGAAAATTTGAATTTCGGAGACTTTCCTTTAAGTATAGTTAATTTATATTTACAGTGTTAAATTATGTTTCAGGTATTTGGCAAATCATTTGCAGCCACTGCTTTATTCTTGCTGGGACTCCGCATGGTGGGTCAGATACACAGGCTAAGAGGACCAGCCCTCTTACTGCCATGTGTGCTGATTATGGTTAAGTTGTAAGTAATATTTTTATTTGTTGTACCTTTTATCTACATATAACGGTAACTATAATAATATATTGCATGGTGCCTAACTACCAATTAATACTACGCCAGATAAGTGATAACCCTTTCGGCTGTGTCATACAGATAGTATTTTAGTAACACAAGTTATATAGGTATGTTCCACATATTTGTTTTCGTTTATAAACAGTTACTGTGAGTCAGTCATGATTCATAATAATGTAGTTTCATCAATCAAACTGCACTTTGACCACTTTGAACAATGACCTTGTTTGTCTGTTGAATAACTTCAACTTTTAAGTTGTACTTATTACTAGCTGTGCCCGCGGCTTCACCCGCGTGGTGATCAGAAATAATCACATAGGGACGTGCTACTCAGACAAAAAGCCTATGTTACTCCTTATAACATCAGCTATCTGCCAGTGAAACTCCCGTCAAAATCGGTCCAGCCGTTTCAGAGATTAGCCGCAACAAACAGACAGACAGATAGACAGACAGACAAAATTTAAAAACAATGATTTTTTCATGTAAGTACCATATACATATGCATTTAGTGAAAAACTGTTAATTCGAAATTACAAACAGACACTTCAATTTTCTTTTATTTGTATAGATGACATATGGAAACAGACAGTACTATACCCGATATAGGTATTATTTTCCTCTATGTACTATACACACTAACCGAAGGAATGGCTTCCATTTTGAGTGTTCAGTAGCATTCATTGCGTTATTTAAGTTGCTCAACAAACAATTTTTTTAACTTATGAAGCAATGGATTCGACGTGTGAGACTAGGGTGCTGGCTTGATGCATCTAATTTTCCGTTGTCTTAATAAAAATAAATAGTAAAGCCTATCGCAAGCTTTTCTTGCACATAGGCCTCTCCCGAGGGTTTTACCACCGTGTAGATTGCCTAGGGACACGGTGGAGGTGTGCCCTACCTGGGCGCCACCGTCCTGTCCTCGTGGAGGTGATCGGCGGCGGCGATCTCTCGCGTCCGGCCCTGGTCCAGGCCATGGTACGGAGCGAGAGGACATGGGAAGCCGTTACCTCCTTGTGCGAAGACGTAATGCTCAGGAAGGAGGAGGCGGAGCGCGTGAGGGAGAAGCAATTTCTGCGCCCTTACCGTTACCGTGGCCCTGGCACAGGCATCTGAAGGAACACGAGTGGGTTTTAGTTAGTAAAAGTCTGACACGCGCTCCCGCTCCGCCCAGAGCGGGAGACGTCATTTGATGATAAGCAACCCAAAATAAAAGTCCTCTACCGAGCGGCGCACAACCCGATTCTCCGTCTTACGTATTCAATATAAAACAAATCAATTAGATAATAATCTACATCGAGACAGTGGAATTTATATAAAAACCAGTTCTCATAAGCATTGCAAATGAAGTAGATGAAATAGGAACTAGACATGCCTATCTGAATTATTCATAGAAACACGATAAATGACGTACGATGCATATTTTTCTTCGTTAATTAGTCTGAATAAAGTAGGCTCAAAAAAGACTGTCAGAACCTGTTTCTATAGTATTATTTTGCACCAAAATCCTGCGTACAAAAATCATGCTCGACAAATTGTGCGTGTGGGATCCGCCATTGAATGCATCAAGGACGGATCCAGGAGTAATTTCTGGGAGGGGCATATGGGTCCCAGACCTTGAACTGGTTTGGTTAGTTTTTCTTTTGACCATTTATAATAATAATAATAATAAAGTAGCGACCCCACGGACCCTATCTCCCGGGAGAATTCTTGTTCCTCATCTCTGGCTTGCCTTTATTGGCCGGCTGGAGTGAACAATGAAGAGGTTCAGAGCTCCCACCTCATTCTTGCCTTTATTGGCCGGCTTGAGTGGAGATTCGCAAGAGCAAACGTGCTCGGGGAAAGGAAGTATTCCAGTAAGTGCTCGTAGGGATATTGACCATCTTCCGGGCTCTGGGATTGTTCTGAAAGCCGTGGAATACCTCTCCACTTCTCAAGCACCTCAGGAAGTGTTGCCCCCTTGTTGCTGCGTCACTATGTGCCAGCGACGGTTTCCGGGGGCCCATTATTGAGTGTGCAAGTCACCCCCTGCCATTTAATCCGTGTAAATACAAACATTGATGCGGCAGGGGCCATAGACCTTCCATAGTTCTTGGTAACCAGTCCATTTTAGCCAGTCAAATACATAGTCCAACATCTTGGTTTCCATATCCTGCAATAGTCCAACAACAACCGGAGGTTGTCCTTGAGTGCACTTGCACAGTGCATACGGGGGTAACCGTCGGTTAGTGCCTCACTTCATTTAAATTTTCTAAGGGGCCTCTGCGAGTTGGCTTCGGCCCCTCGTACGCCTTCTAAAAGACCGGGATCCTAGGATCCCGAGATATATAAAAAAAAAAAATAATAATAATAATATCTTAGGACAACCAACACAACGTTATCTGATCCCAAACTAGGCAGAGCCTGTACTATGGCAACCAGACAACTGATAAATATACTTATATATTTCTAAATACATACATATTATATATAAATTACACCCAGACACAGAACAAATCATTGTGCTCATCACACAAAGTTTGTCCTGGGTGGGAATCGAACCCACGACCTGAGTCTTAGCAGTCAGGGTCACTAACCACTAGACTAACAGGCCATTTATAACTAACTACATATTAACCTAATGTCTTTCATGAGTTGAGGAAAGTTGTATATTGGATGCGCGCGGTCCCTCAGACCGCGCAACGTTTTTAGCATAATATTTTATCCTGAATTCCTCTCGCCGACTCTAGACCGGTGCATTGTTGGCATAGCAGAACTCTGTGCCCGAGTACGAATTGACTACACCACTTTGTACCTTAATAGTTACGCCACTGCTGCAGTGCATTGCATGGATTTCTTTAACGGTTAATATTTTCCATCAACATCTACGTAGTCCCGAGATAGGCTAGCAGAATAATACAGATAGATCAGATACTACATGAAACTTCATTGATAAATACAGTAAAATTTCAATACGCTAATACTCGGCGCTAGTTGGAAACTGCACCCTAATTGCGAAACGCACAATTTATCAGAATTTGAATGGGATTGAAGATTATTTCTAAACCATTGCGTCATTTGTTCGAATAAATTGTCGGCTCAGCAACGTAAATAACGCAATGAATGTTGTTTAACTATGAATATTAAACCAATTCCTACCGATAAAAAGTTCCGCAATTACCCCTCTGATCGGGTCATCACGAAACTTGCACAATAGTAGAATAGTAAAAGCATACTAAATTACATAACATCACGCCTGTTTTCCCCTGAAGGGTTAGGCACAGGTGTAGTACCTACACCCAGACTCACATTTCGCCAGTTATTTTTATACTTGTTTTTGTTTGTATTATTGCTTAATGGAGCTATTTGTTGGTCCTATATAATAAAAAAAAAAGAGAGCACTGGTGGCTCAGTGGAAACGACCGCGACTTGCGCGTAGTAAGTCGTGAGTTCGAACCCAATCAGGCGCTTTACTTTGTGTAAATTATTTCATCACCACTGCTCTCAAAACTGTGAAGGAAGACATCGTGAGGTAACCGGCATGTCTTCGAACCAAAAATTCGAAGACATAGGACATCTACCAAACCGCACTGGGCCCGCGTGGTGGATTATGGCCGGAGGAGGCCTGTGTCCCAGCAGTGGGAACATTATAGGCTGCTGATGATTTAATAAAATATGATAACAAAATTACAGGATCGTTCTGCCAGTAGTTATGAGGGAGAGCGTGAGCGCCCTTCATGCGGGCGCCAACGAATCGGAAACGTTGTCACTCTCTACTTACGCCTTCCTGTATGGAACCATACCGACCGCGCCTGCAGTGTTCGTCTTTTCCAATTTATATCAGTTGGAGATTGATTTGGTAAGATATTTTCACTAGTTATTCTAATTAAGATTTGTATGCCTTGGCGAGTTTTTCATTTTTTCTTTGTTTGCCTAATTTACTTTTGTTATGCTTACTATTTAGCACAAAAAATGTTTTCTCTAACTTATTGTTGTTTAAATAGCATTTTAGAGTTTGTAAAGAATATCATTTTCTATATGTATTCTGTGGAAAATGTTGTTGGTTACAAATGTTGTTGGTTACATATGTATGTGGTGCCCGTAGTGGACGGTGGGGGGCAAGTAGACGCTGCGTACTTCGACTTTAAAAAAGTGTTTGATTTAGTTGATAAGGACGTTTTACTAAAAAAGCTAGCAGGGTTCGGTTTCACCCCGCATTTACTTAAGTTTTTTGCGGGTTACATAAGTAACAGGCAACAGTACGTGGACTACGCGGGATACCAATCGAAGGCATACTATACTAGATCTGGTGTAAGCCAGGGAAGTAATATAGGGCCTCTTGGGTTTCTCTTAGTGGTAAATGACCTTCCAAGTGTTGTACAAGATGCTCAGTGCTTACTATTTGCCGACGACCTCAAACTTTCTCTTCCTGTAACAAACAGGGATGACTGTGAAAAACTGCAAAGAGATATAGACAGAGTAGTAGCTTGGAGCAAGAGTAATCTCCTGCAGTTCAACACATCTAAGTGTGTGACCATTAGTTTCTCGCGAGCACGCACGCCCATTACACATAGTTATACGGTAGATGGAATATCGATGGCTAGGGTCACTGAGGTGAGGGATTTGGGTGTCCATTTTACCACTGGGCTAACGTTTCGTGATCACATAGTTAAAGTATGCAAAAAAGCATATATAGAAACCTAGGATTTGTCCTGAGAATAGTTAAAGGCTTCACAAATATGAAAGCTATAACGGCATTGTATAATGCTTTAGTAAGGAGCCAATTAGAATGCAATGCAGTTATCTGGGCTCCACATGAAACTAAATATAGTCTCATGTTGTAGCGTGTACAAAATAAATTTATTAGATATAAATATATGAGGGAATACGGGGTATATCCATTTTATCCATTGATGTATCCAACACTATTTATCTTAGGTATGGTCGGATATAATAAACTGAGGGTCAGGAGGCAACTCGCACTCGTTACTTATATCTTTAAGATAATTAGGGGGAAGATACACAATGCGAATATATTGAAAAGAGTGGAATTAGTCGTGCCAAATGGGTATGTGGGTCGTCGTCGGCCGCGGTTGCTGGCGGTACCGCGCGCGCGAACTAACTTGCTGCGTGAGGCGCCGCTGACGAGCGCACTCCGCACTCTCAACCTCATTGCTGATGACGTCGACATATTCTGTTGCACTTTGGGTGAAATTGATAGAATGGCTGCCTATAAAATTTGCTATGGTACTTGATAAATAGTGAAACTGTTTAATATTTAAGTGTACTACAATGTCGCATTGGGTCTAGCCTGTAAGGATGTTGTATGTTTGGTGTGAATAAATAAATAAATAAAATATTTTGGCCGTATGTTTTTTCATACAATATTTAATTGTCACTGTTGGTTTTCCTTAATAAATAAAATAAAAATATACTTACTAAAAATGTTTAAGTACTAATAAAATAAATTGTACGGGTCGATCGCGTGAGTATTGCCTTGTCTAATCACAAATTTTGTAAACGGTATCAGCGCACGTAGATCGTCTATTAAATTCTATGAGTACCTAACAACCATGACGCGTCTATTTACCTACCTATTTAGACCAATTACTGATAAATAACGTTATCTTTACATATTGTCGCAATGTAAGAAAATGTTACTGTACGTACTACTTCATCGTAAGTAAGGACTACGGCTCCCTTTCAAGGGGAAGCCGATCTCAACATAACTAAGATAAACTGAAATATTATCAGACTAGGATAATTTAACAATAGTCACATAGTATAAATTACAAACATGAACGAAGTAGAGATTTCTTTTTAAAATATTATAAAACTCCTTGGGGTAACTGACATCTGCGATCTGGATAAAAAATGGTTACTAGCAATTTAGGTCGAACACAATTAAGCTAAATATGGATGACTACACATAAACTGGAGTAGCTTTTACTGAGAGTTAGGGTTAGAAACAGTTTATCATACAGGGTTCGTAGGTCGAACTCACGGCCTCCTGCTCCACAATCAGCACATATCACACAGCAGCAATGGGAGAATCATGGATGATCTGGGTAGAATAGACGCTGCTAATAATGATAAGCCCGTAGCCAATTTCTAGTATAACTATTTATTAAAAAACCTTTTTAGTAACTCGCAAAATATCTTATTCATAGAAATATAAACTTATATCTATGATTTTATTTCAGATGGCATCCTCCATGGTGATCTGCACATTCCTGTCGGCTCCCATGATGTTCATGTCGGCGCAAATGATAGCCATACACAAAGACTATGCTGATCAACTGAAGAAGTTCGGCTTTGACTTGTCTATTGTATCTTTAGTCGCTTCAATTTGGATTCTCTTCGTGTTCATAGTCACTAAGAAGTACAAACGTATGCCGCATAGACTGACGCTGTGCTTAATTGTGTCGCAGGTAATGTAACAAATCAAGTCATATAATGTGGGATTTAGTATTAAGTATAAAGTTTGAGTATCATTTATATCGTCTATAAAAATTGCCACCAAAATGCGATAACAACAGCTGATAACCCCGCATAATCGTAGTAGAAACATGTGCTTTGATTAATGTGTTTATGAATTGTTTTGTTATTGTGTCATTGTTGTTAATGCACAAGTATGTCTGAGCCATAATCTAGACACAACAAGGCTGTTTTGTCAACTTCACTTTTATGCATACTTTTCTGCATCCCGTTTTCCATTTTTTCTGTAACATGGGAAAGCAATTAGGCTTCATCAAAAATATGAAAATATGTTTTTTGGCTTGCATTAGCTCAAATTCAAATTAATTTGAAAAAGGCAAGAGGGTGTCTATGCCATACAATGCGACAACACAGGCTAAATTATTATAACCCTAGCACTTCGTCCGCGACTTCTTCCGCGTGACTTACAGGAACTGTGCATTTTCGGGATAAAATATAGCCTATGTTGAATTTTTTTTAAACCGGTTCAGTAATTTTCGAGTTCTCCATTACAAAAAATAGGTACATACAAATAATCAAATATTTTCTCTTTATAATATTAGTTTAGATAATCCTATTCATTTACACATTTTAATTTCTACTTAAATCGGGTAATAATTCGGTTCCCAAATATATTCTTATTGTATTTGATGAACTTTTCAGTTGCTCCTGGCTATTAGCGTGGTATGGGGCGGGCCCCTTAGCGGTTACACGCCATCTTGGCATGCGACTTTACAACAGGCGCTCAGGATATTCAGCATGTACTCCTGTTTGCTGTGGACCTCTATGCTCTCTGTCGGATTGCTGATGTTACAGGTGAATAATAAAACAAATTTTTAATTTTTAATAGCCTTTCTGTATTTGTTAAAGCAATTAGGGCTCACAAACAAAATATAATTTAAGTACTAAATATCACAAAAACGTCAATAGGTTAGTTCGGATGTTGAAACACTTTTTAAAAATCTTAAAATTAATACTACCGTAATAATGATGATTTGATTTAGGGTTAACACATATACATATAGTTTATACAACATTGTAAGGTACTTAGTAAATAATAACTAAAAGAGTACAAAAACGACGGCGGCGCGGGTCAGGCATCCCGTCGATGCTAATTACTAATTGAATGAAATTTAAGCAGGATGATGCATTTGCAAAGAGAATCAAAGAATTGTTTGTATTTATTTTTATACGACTAATATTATTTGTTATTTCAAATTGAATTTTTGTTGGAACATCATAGATTTGAGTTGGTATTAAATAAGCGATCGTTCGTTTCCCGTAATAGTTCTTGTATCTCGGTATTACCAGTTTTGATTGGCCTGCCGTTCGTGTTGATTCAAAGTATCAGTTGAATTTATTTCATGGACCAGTCTTCAGACATGGTCTGCTACTATAAGTGTCATGTATCTGAATCTGTTCAGCCGTTTTTGCGCCAATCCGGAGCATAAATCCAGACATACTGACAAAAAGTCTTCTTTACTATTGTATGTGTATAAGATATCCCTGTGTTCTTATTTTCCGTGTGTTTGTTCCAGAGTCGTGGACCTTGTTTCGTGGTGACATTATGGCCGGTATTAGGGTTCGTAGCATGGGGCGCTCCCATAGTGATGGTGGTAGTGTTACTAGCTACCAAAGGCAACGGCGATCTCGACTGCAAGGCGACCGACGCGATACGACTGTGCTTGCTTGTCTTCTGTATAACTGGTAAGTTGTAATTGACAAGTTATTAATCGGTTGAAAGACACGAAATGTCTTCGGTTGAACGAAGAAACACAATACAAGTTTTATTGTTCTTACTTCTTGAGGGTTAGTGTCTAGCATAGTGACTTTCTTTTAATTATCTAGTCTTAACGTAACGACCGCGGTCGGCGCTCTGATTGGTGAAGGGCAAAATCGTAGCTCTGAACGCAATCGATGTGTTAAAAGAAACTCACACTGGTGGACCTCCGGATGTACGCATCAGAGTGAACACCCGCCTATGTAACAATCTAAGACTACGAATTATACCAAAATTTCATTTCATTAATAAGCTCCTCAGTAGACGTACCTCTAGAAGTCTGAGCCTCGGCTAAAGCTTGTTGTAACAAACCTAATCAAAAGCCTTAGACAGTTCGAAAAAGGCAGCATGTAGTTTCACTATATGTGTGTTACCTGACCGTCTGCTTAAGCGAAGTACATATTTCGATCAATCAGTACGTATTTGTGACTTATGATTTTGACAATATTTGCCAGCCAGTCGCGGGCAGAAGCTAGTATTGAATAATATCGCTAAAGAACTGATATCCCTTCGTGCCTCGAAAAGCGCGTTAAGCCATTGGGCCTGGCTGTTATTCGTGGGTCTTTGAAAGACATAACGGGTCGTCGGGAGCCCGAAAGTCTTAACAATCAGTCTTACTACGAATCGTATTAGCCTATTAGTAGGAAGTGGGTCGTGGAAGTCAGATAAGCAGTTGCTCCATGTGAAATACTGATATTCAGTTGCATCCGGTTGGACTGCAAGCCGAACCAAATATAATTAGGATAAGGCTTGACCAGAGGGGTAATTGCGTAACTTTTTATCGGTAGGAATTGGTTTCATATTGATAGTTAAACAACATTCATTGTGTTATTTACGTTGCTGAGCCGACAGTTTATTCGAACAAATGACGCAATGGTTTAGAAATAATCTTCAATCCCATTAAGATTCTGCAAAATAGTGCGTTTCGCAATTAGGGTGTAGATGATGATGAAAAAATTCGTTCCATATTTTTATCGATATTTGTATTGACTGTCATGATTGATTGTGTGTGATGTTTGTTTTTAAACCAGACTTCTAAAGTTATTGCTATTTTTACACGCTTTATATTAGCTTCACTTGTATGTTTGTTTGTAACCGACTCCTTATAGCGCGATTTTGACCCACTTTAAACGACCAGATTTCATTTAAACTCTATAGACTTATCCAGGACCGATGACAATACTATAATTTCATAAATTTGTGCCATTATCCTTGCCAGGGTTACCAGGACAGCAAAAAAACTGTTTTCGAAAATTACGCTGACATACGTCTCAAAATTCGAAACACCCTTTAGGGTAGGGGATTTTTTAAAATAGAAAATAAATAATAGTTTAAAAAAACTAAAAAACACGCTTCCATATAAAACCAAACTAAAAAGTAGAAAATAATGGGAAAAAAAGGGTGGGGTGCTTTTTAAGGTATTTTTTTATTGACATCAGGCACCCCAATATACGATATATAATTATTTTTTTGATTGCATAATAATTTATATCTCTATTACACTTCTTATACATTGTTACAGTGACGACGGGATGTCTGACCCTGTACATAAGGTTCAGAAGGCGCAGCGCACAGTTCGCATCGCTCTCGGCCGACATAGCGACCTCGTCGAGTCCCCGCGAAGAGTCCACGAGTCTGATCGATGATGCCGAGCCGGCTTCACAGACACAACCTATTACGGCTAATGGGACTGGTAATGGGACTGGTAAATATATTATTACTATCCCTTTATACCTTACTAGCTTCTGCCCGCAACTTCGTCCGCGTGTTAATCGACCCACAGAATAAAAAGTTTCACAGAAAATTCAACTCCCATTTCACCCTCTTAGGGATGAAATTTCTAAAAACCTTTTCTTAGTGGATACTCACTCTTCACAAAGAACACACCCTCCAAATTTCACGTCTCTACGATCAGCTGTTTAGGCTGTGCGTTGATATATGAAACAGTCAGTCAGTCACTCAGGACTTTGAATTTTATATATATAGATTATAAACACAATTGTAAATCTAAAATCACGAAGTGGCTATCAGCTCTGGACTATGCCAAGACTGAAACTCTCCTGATTCCCTTGGTTTAAATTCCCTGTATTAACTCACCCACACACAAAAGATTCTATACATAAGCGTACACAAGCACACCCCTACAGACAGACACAAATGCACATAACTTTAAATTCACTCTCATCATCTATACATCTATACATACAAATAAATAAAATTGGAGTGTCTGTTTTTAATATTAAGATAACCACTTTTTACTAAGTGTATATGGATGTATACACGATACATATACCAAAACAACATTTTTTACAATTTTTGTCTGTCTGTCTGTCTGTCTGTTTGTTCCCGCTAATCTCTGAAATGGCTGGACCGATTTTGACGGGACTTTCACTGGCAGATAGCTGATGTAACAAGGAGTAACTTAGGCTATTTTTATTTTAGAAAGATTCTTTTATTTTAGAAAAAAATAACTATCTTCGAAAACTACGCTGACATACGTCTCAAAATTCGAAAAACCCTGGCTGAATCTTACGAAATAGATCAAAATAATGTACTACAGTATTGTACACCTTAAAAAGGCCTACAAAAATGTCCTCAATGGTATATGTCTATCTCTTAGGGATAACCCACAAAAACCATTTTTTTTCTTTTACTTTTTACGAGAAATAAGGGCTTATTTACGAAGCGATTTTAAGCAATACAGCATTAATCCTTATCCAATTAAGTACCTTAAATATATTGTGCATTTAATATAGATCAATATGGCCCTTTACAGCATGTAATTTAAATGAATATCTTAGAAGATATTAGAGATTTAAAAAGTGGGCGCAGAGCGCGTTGGCAGCGGCCGGGTAGTACAGGATAAGTAAGATTGTAATTCACATTACTTTGGCTTCATAGTAATTGCGAATATCATGTGTGTTCATTATACTCAAAATAAACCTAATAGTATTATTCCAAGTAAGGGACCGCGAAATTGCTTAGATGTTTAGATTTTTTGATATTTGTTTCTCAATGATGCAAAGACGGCCAAACGGATTTAGATCGAATTTGGCACAAAGATATATTATATCATGGAATACGTAACAGATAGGATACCTACTTTATCCCGGTAGTAGGTTCCCGGGTGATATTTTCCGACAGCTATACGGGCCAAGCCACTGGCAAAAGTACTATTCCTATAATTATGTTCGGTGTCTGGTAAATGATTGAGTGTCTAATAGACACTCAATCATTTACCAGACACCGAACATAATTATAGGAATAGTACTTTTGCCGTGTCTATATAGGTAAAATAGGAGCGTTAAGAAAAACCAGGAAGACTTATATTCAACTAAACCAAGTCCTATGTCGCAGTCTTCTTACTCTCAATACTATTACTCTTATTTTAAAAACACCAACACACATGATGTCCTCATAAACTATGAATCCTAAGTAATATGAATTATAGTCCTACTACTACTAATATCACAAATGTGAAAATATGTATGGTTGGGTGTTTGTTTCTTAATCACGCAAAAATGGCTGTATGGATCTGGATATAAAATAGCACACAGAGTCTATATTACCTATATAACCTGGAATAACACATTCTTATCGCGATAGTACGTCCTCTTGCATTAATTTCCGACATCCACGCGGGCGAAGCCGCGGGCAAAAGCTAGTATACAGTATAACAAACACTAACTCACACACACACACACACGTACACAAATTCGCAATAATAATTAAGTAATTTAATCTTGTTAAGTTAGTAAGTAGGTAAGTTTGAATTAGTATGTAATTTGAGAAACCATTGCATCTGTTGCCTAATTAAAACCCAACTGTGAACCACTACGTGCACTTATATGTGTCATCAATCACGAGGATACTAGATCCCACGACACAGGGTATCCTAGTGTGGGGTCTAGGGTTACTCCATTGCACACAAATTACTCTCACGATCCAATCTTTGTGTCTTAATTTCATTCTGTGCTTATCGTGTCTGTTAACTTGTTCTTAATAAATTTACTTATTTAAATAGCCTATAGCAGTTACGGTCTAGAATAATAATTTACGCCAGTCAGGTAGATCCTCGGCCATTCACGGTTAGTATTTTCTTATCCCTAGAACTAGAGTATTTAGTCTTAGTTGTAAGAGATTAGTTAATCTTAGTTGTTCCGTGCCGTACCTGACGCAAAGAATATCACCATTCCATTTCGTCCCGTGGATGTCGTAAAAGGCGACTAAGGGGCTTACTAGAGAATGGGCAGCAGCATTCTCTATGCATTTTATTACCATACTGCGATCGCCAATCCGTCTGTCAAGCGTGGCGATTATGGCAAACCCCCCTTAAATGGAAGAGGGCTATAGACGTCTTGCGGCTGCAATAACTATGATGAATGATGTTAGAGATTTTACAAATCTAACAAACCATAACATATAACAAATTGGTAACACTGCTAATAAAATATATTATATTAATACTATATATATATTATATATATATATAATACATATTTCTCCATAATTATTGTGGTCAGCCACACAAATGTTGGGTTGATATAACTGGACAAAGCCAGCATAATTCAGTTGAACTTATCACATTATTACTTGAACAGGAACATACGGAACAATAACATCAACGCCATCGCCCAACAAGCAGCCCGTCTGTTGTTCTGATGACCCCAACTGTGAGAACGGACTGCCTGCCGCGCACGATATTGAAGACATCACCGATACCAAGTAAGAGATAGCTTTTTATCTTTTTCTAATTTGAAGTGACAAAATGATTTGTGCTTAACACTTTCAGTGCCAAGCACCCGGCTCACGGGTCGAACGGGAATTCGTTCGCATGCCCACAACTCGCCTCCGAGTCCTACGTATAAGTAGTTACGTGTCTTGCGACCATGCCGAGCACCCGCCTACCGGGTGCAAATCACAAAAATAAGCTAGGTGTGAATAGAGTGTACTTTTGAATAATTCTTTATTCAACTGGGCACTGAAAGTGTCTGAAGGCAAAAAATAAGAAAATCTTGCCGATTTTTTTGGAAACACTGTTAACCGCGTCTTTATCCAAGATACCTAGTATTAGTTTTAATTTTGTTATTTGTAATCCTGTTATTTTGTAAGGTCCATATGTTTTGTACCAGCTTTAAGCTTTTTTTTACCGATTTGAAAAGGAAGCGGTTCTCAATTCCTCTATCTTTATTTTTGTATGTCCGTAATATCTCCGGAATCGATTTCGAAAATGTTTCTTCATATTTTTTTAATGGATAGTGATAGTTAAATTAACTTTTCTTGAGTAGTTTTTGTGTGAGTTTCGATAATACTGTTTTCCTTGATAATTATCTTGATAATGTTCTAATAGTTCCTGTCACTGTTGTTTATTACATAGCAAGTAGTGGTATACGAATTGGTGTTAGGTACGTACAATAACTAAACAGTAAAAATAAAAGCTCTGGCAAAAAAAGAAGTCGGTTGCTCTTTTTTTTGGAAAAAGTTTTATATCAGCTAAGATCACCTAGATTATTATGTCTAGAATTGTGTATTATCGGGCTGAAGTGACGATGATTAAATATTAGGTATTCCCATGAAACATTTAACACGTAGGAGTAAGAAAGAAAGAAAGAAAATTCATTTATTTAGCACAGACTAAAAGGCACACAGTATATAGGCTAGAAAGAGTATAAAACATAAAAAATAAAAACAATTCAAACATAAAAGTGTAAGGTGCGATGACAAACTAGAATTAGAGTGTGTCTCACGGCTGCGCCAAAAAGGCCCAGTTCAGCAATAATGCCAGACAACTAGTGCCTGACGCTGGTTTTCTACTGGACCTGAAGTGTGAAGTGACGGATGTAAATCAGTTTTATATGTATAAATACAGCAACGTGATGTATGTATGTATGATTTTTTCATCATTCATAAATTAAACAAATTTGTATGAGACAGAAATAAATCGAATAAAACAGTTACGAATATGTACATAAACAGTGTGAAATTTATATAGTAATTAATTCAAATTTAGTACCTAGTATGAGTAGTTATTTGTATTGTAAAAAGTTATGCAAGTAAGATCAATGAACCTTTGAATATTACAGTGTGATATTGAATTAGATTGCAAAAGTAAATAAATATATGAAATGGATGCATGATAGACCTTAATGTAAAGTGTACTTCATCATCATCATTTGCCGTAAATCGTCCACTGCTGAACTTAGGCCTCCCCCAATTTGGGGGCTTTGCCATAATCGCCACGCTTGGCAGGCGGGTTGGCGATCGCAGTATGGTGGTAAAATGCATAGAGAACGCTGCTACCCATTCTCTAGTAAGTCCCTTAGTCGCCTTTTACGACACCCACAGGAAGAAATGGGGTGGTGTTATTCTTTACGTCCGGCACCACACGGTACAAAGAAAGTGTACTTAAGGAAAGAAATATACGGAAAAGAATCAGAACGCAAAAAACCTGTCTTAAGCAAAGCGAGATTTCCATGATCACATAGCTATTTTTATTACGCGCAACACTCATTGACAGAAACGCTGACACATACTCAAGTGGGTAAGTCGGTAGGAACATACATCATGTAATTGAAAAATTTAGTGTGACCATATCCAGCTTCCGTTGCGCTTCTATGAGGTACTGCCGCAAGTGTCGTCTAAAAGCGTCTATTGTCTTAATAACTCTAATCGGTGGTGGTATGTTATTCCATATTTTAGAAGCTGCGTAACGAAAGCTGCCTCTAAAAGCGGCTGTACCCTGAGACTGAGTCGAGAGTTGTTGTGAGCATTGCCTTCTCCCGCATTCCCGTCTACTCGTAACCCAACTTAGTTTGTTAGTCAGTGCGATGCGCAGTCGAATACGGACGTGTTTCCACTGTGCACGGAACGAATTTTATTCGCGTGTAGCGCGGCCATAGCCGCTGCCCGTACTATCACTATGAGTTCCAAACCACTCAATGAATTGCTGGCTTTCCTAGTCCATGCCATCGACTACATGGACGAGGTGAGCATCCTGCAGATATGCCGGTCCAATTACAAGGAGGACGAGATCAGCAGTGGTAAACTGCTACTGTTCCAGTCACTTGGAAAGCTGGACCAGATGCCGTCTCGCCGCAGAGATGGAACTGAGAGGAGCATTCAAGATATTCTTGATATGTTGAAGAAGACCGACCCAGATGACGTGCCAGATTTCGTGGCGAAGGAGCTGAGTAAGCTGCCTCCCGTCACGTTCGATCACGTTGATGTTATAAGGCTGCTAAAGGACATCACTACCTTGAAGGTGGAGATGACCAAGATGCAGTCCCGTATGGAGGTTGCGGAAAAAACCAACACTGAACTGCGAGCAGAAATAACACTGTTGCGCAAGGTGGGTTCAGTAATTGGGTCACCTGAGGCCTCTAAGGTGAACACACGTCGAGGGGCGCAAAATGCATCAATCGGCAGTTTAGAATCGGCGAACACAAGTACGTCACCGGCTGCCGATAATGCTGAGCAAGCGTCGCCCGCCGCCGCCGTCGCCCGCGCCACAACACCGGCTGCGGAAACGTCACACGTAGGTACGTCGACCCCTAAACGTGCCTACGCCGCTATTGTCACCACCAGCAAATCAGGTGTGTCGCAGTCTATGCGGCAGAATAAAATTGGGGAAAACCAAATGAATCCCAAGGGTGCACAACCTGCCCTGGCTGCGGTCCGTAGCTCCTTGCCGAGATCGGGCCAAGTTGATGAAGAGGGTTTCACGAAAGTGGAAAGGAAGAAGAAGAAGCCCTGTTCACGAAACCAGTGTGGTACAGCTCCGAGTGGACCCAACATGCTGCTGCGCCCTGCTGTGCCTACGACGCAGCTGTATATTTCACGTCTGCATCACTCCACCACGATTGAGGAAGTTGTACAGTACTTAAAAGTAAAGACCAATTGGACTCTGAGGGTCGAAAGGTTGGAATCGCGCCACAACATCAATTTTAAGTCGTTTGTGGTACGAGTTCCAACCCACCATCTACAGACCTGCTTGAGAGAGGACTTTTGGCCGAAAGGTGTCTTATATCGTCGTTTCCGAGGACGGTTATGCGACACCACGCAGCGGAACACGACGCCGTCATCATTACGGTCGGACAAGCTGTAATTTGCGTCTAGATTTCATTTTGAGTGTATAGAGTACGAAATATATCAGACAAATGATTAAGCATAATCGCCATCCGCGTGGAGGAATACTGAGCTAACAAGATACATTATGATTTATTATACATACGTGGATCACACTGAAAGTTTTTAGAAAATAAAAAATGGACTGATGTAGACGCCTGTTAATATTTTTATTGCTTTCCGAAGTAGTCTCCGTTCCTTTCAAACCACCGTCGCAAGCGATGGAACCATATTTTTTTCTTATAGGGAAATCATCAAATAACTTCTCCCGCTCTGGGTGAAGCGGAAGGGCGTGTCAGACTTTTACTGACTAAAACCCACCCATGTTCCTTCAGTTGCCCATATGCCAGGGCCACGGTACCCTTTTCGAACGAATCTCGCGACCCTGGCAGGCATCATGGGTCCTAGCAGACCCCTTCAGTTTGCTGACATCTGTTTGAGGCGCGCGTGGAACAATACGCGCCGTCGACACGGGCCTGGGTGCTTACTCTCGAATATAATTCCAATAGATCGACATTGGAATTGTCAGTCAAACGTCAGGGATTGGCTGGACTCACTGAATCTAGCCAATCACTGACGTTTAACTCAACCAACTGACGTTTGACCAATGTCGATCTATTGGAATTATATTCGAGAGTAAGCACCCTGGTCCTTACCGGGCGGCGAGCTACCCATTGCTCGCCGCCCACAAGCCCGCACCTACGGTGGCCGGGAGTCGACTCCCCACACCCGGGGCGTCTCCTCCTGCGGCGGCTAGGGACGTGAGGGCGCAGAGACCGCCACTTCCTCACGCGCCCCGCCACCTTCCTCACGAGCATATCTACTTCGAAGAAGAAGGTGACGGCTTCCCATGCCCTCTCGCTCCGTACCATGACTCGCACCAGGGCCGGACGCGAGAGGTCGCCGCCGCCGATCGCCTCCACGAGGACACGGCGTTGCTCCGCCCAGGCAGGGCACACCTCCACCGTATGGTCCACCGTGTCCTCCAGACGATCCACGCAATGGAAACAACCGGGCGTTTCCTCCCGCTTTATCCTGAACAGGAACCCCCCAAAGCAATCATGCCCGGTGAGGACCTAAGTTAGGCGGAAGGTGAGGACGCCGTGGCGCCTCTCTATCCACTCGTCAAAGAGGGGACGCAATTGTGGCGTGCCCAAGCGATGGAACCATTGACTGAAGCAGTAGGCCCACTCTTCTTTAAGGAAACTCTTCCACGCCTTTTTAAACGCAGCCACGGCATCTTCACAGTTCATAAAACGAATTCATATAAGTTTATCTTTAATATTATTGGTAGAGGGAGTGAATTGGAGCATTGTCGTGGTCATGGAGGACCATACTTCTTCTTGTCGCTGCTGTCTAACATTTTCAAAGACAACTGGTAATCAATGACTGACATACCAATCTGCAGTAACAGTCTTTTATCTTCTAGGACAATTGTTGCGAAATAACCCGTCCATCCAGAGAAAGACGCAATCATCTTTTTCCCTTGACTTCTTCTTTTATCTTTTGGTTTCGGGTTCGTAAAAATAAATCCAGCTTTCATCATCTGTGACGATGTTATATATAGCTTTCGAGTCACCTCCATCATACTTTTCAAGCATTGAGCGGCACCAATCTATACGACGGCGTTTTTGGTTTTCCGTCAAAATTTTAGGTATCTATCCAGTACAAAGCTTACCGACATCTAAACGTCCATGTAAGACTTTTTGTATGTACATACTTTTTTTTTTTTTACTTTATAAAGTATCACATTAGGTGATACTTTATTCACATTACAATCTAGCCTATTAGCTAATAAGTAATTTAAATATAACTTAAACTGCTAAGCAACTAAAAAACTAAGAAATCGTCCACTTTCTTACTCACTGACAGTTAAGGGAAAGACACTTGATTAACGTGTTCTTTATAAAAGTTAGCGCTTTCACTGCAGTTTGTGTTCACTTACACTGCACTACACTAAAAGGGTTTAACCCTTTTTAGTCTTCGCACTAATTCAGTGGTGTCAAGGAGTTGAATCGCCTCGACATTCACGTGATGATGAAGTCTGTGTTCATGAGCTTCTGCATATTTTTGTATTACCTGGCTTACGACATCCATTTTGAGGTCCCGATGAAGGTCGCTGTTTCTTATGTACCAGGGCGCGCTGACTATATCCCTAAGTACTTTGTTTTGAAATCGTTGTATGATTTGACGATTACTTTGGCTGGTGCAGCCCCACAGCTGTATACCGTAGGTCCATACTGGCTGTAAAACTTGTTTATATACCAACAATTTATTAGGTATCATCAGCAATGGCGACTGTCTACCAAGTAGCCAATACATTTTTTTGTATCGAATATCTAATTCAGCTCTTTTCTTTTTGACATGCTCTTTCCAGCGCAGTTTTGCGTCCAGGGTAATGCCAAGATACTTAGCAGTATTTGCATATGGGATTTGTTGATTATTCATGAATACCGGGATATATTGTGGCTTTTTATTCGTGAAGTCAATGTGGATAGACTTGCTTTCATTAAGTTTGATACGCCATGTTGCAGTCCACTCATAAACATGATTTACGTACTCTTGAACTTTTTCTACGGCTTCCTCGTGACTATTTCCAACAGCCATGATAGCGGTGTCATCAGCAAAGGTTGCAATTACTCCATTTTCTAGCTGTGGAATATCACAGGTGTATAGTAGATACAGGACCGGGCCTAGTACACTTCCTTGGGGTACGCCAGCTTTTATCTGCCTAAGGTTTGAGTTGGCATTTCCTTGTCTTATTCTAAACAATCTGTTTGATATATAGGACTCTATGATATCTGAAAACTGTTGAGGCAGCATTGTTCTTAACTTATAAATGAGGCCTTCGTGCCACACTTTATCGAACGCCTGTGCAACATCAAGGAAAACCATGGAGCATACCTTCTTCTCCTCTAGTGTCCTTTCAATAATATCAGTGATTCTGTGTACTTGGTCGAGCGTAGAGTGTTGTTCTCTAAATCCGAACTGGTAATCGGGGATTAGATTTGCAGCTTCAATAAGAGGCTTCAATCTCTTTAGAAAAAGTTTCTCAAATATTTTTGACAACACTGGTAACAGTGAGATTGGTCTGTAAGATGTGGTTTCATAAGGTGGCTTCCCAGGCTTGGCTATCATGATGACCTCAGCTACTTTCCACATGTCAGGAACGTGTTTCAACCGAAATACAGCCTTAATGAGCGTGGTAAGCTTAACTATAGCTTTACGTGGGAGGTTCTGTAAAACCTCGCCTGTAATTAGGTCGTACCCAGGGGATTTTCTTCGATTAAAATTACACTTAATTTCTCTAGATACTTGTTTTGGGGTAACTAACTTAATGTCTGAACTAATTTGTACTCCCTGGATTATCATCTCATCAGTCTGGGCTTTATTTGGTCGGAATATTTGCTCTAAATGCTCAGCGAACCTTAGGGCTTTTTGTTCGTCGGTCACTGCCCATTTTCCATTTACTTCCTTGATAGGAGGAATTTGGACGATCGGTCGTTTTATGTGCTTTGTAGCTTTCCAAAGCGAGTAGCCGGTTTTAATGTCACTCGTTAATTGGCTAAGGTAGCTGTTTGTTAAGGAGTAATTGTGGTGTTGAATTTCTTTCGTAAGGCGAGTTTAGTGAGGTTGTTCAACAGTCTTTTATCTAGTCTGATGCCATTTGTTTCTTTGTTTGCGCTTTTCGGTTATAAGACACCTAATTCTTGCAGGGTAGGTGGTTGCTTTGACCCGGTGTGTTTTTTCAGGTGTATTTTTCCAGGCGGCTTTCTGAATACTAGTTGTAAAATTACTCAATTCCAATTCCAGCTGTTCCGGAGTTTTCAATGGAACTCTTAATTCTATTGTATTATCCAAGTCTATTCTGAAACTCTCCCAGTCTGTGTTAGTATTTACAAGCGTTGGATTGTTCTCTGTGCGTAGGATCCGATACCATACTGATAAAATTATCGGTGAGTGGTCCGAATTCATGTCAAAACATTCATCGATGCTTAAGTAATTACTAGAAATATTTTTAGTCATAAAAAAGTCTATTAGATCTGGGAGTTTGCGTGGATCGCTTGGCCAATAAGTTGGTTTTCCGGTAGAAATAGATTCACACTTTAGCTCTTTCATAGCACTCATTAGTTCCTTTCCTTTAGTCGTGGTTAGTCTTGACCCCCACTGTGTATTGTTAGCGTTGAAGTCACCACCTAAAATGAATCTTTGTCCGAGTTGCTGTAAGAATCTCACATAATAATCTTTTTTTATATTATATCTCGGAGGCGAGTAGATGGCTGCTACAGTGACTGGATACAGTTTAGATTGAATACAAATCGCCACAGCTTGAATTTCATGACATTCGTACTTAACTTCTTCATGATGACGTAGATTCTCTTTGACTATAACAGCGCTACCACCACGGGCAGTATTGTCAGGGTGCAGTGCATGGTACACTTTATAACCTCGGAACTTTATGTATGATTGCTTAGTAAAGTGAGTTTCAGATATAAGGCATACATCAATATTTTCTGTGATCAGGATTACTTCCAATTCTTGTTGATGTTTAAGTAATCCGTTTGAGTTCCATGCCATTATTTTTAATGGATCCATTTTTTCCGTATCGAAATAGCATTCGTAGCGCTATTTTCAAGTTTATTTAAACGAGCGTTAAATGAGGACATCAGTTTTATAATTCCGTCCAACTTTCCTTCCATACCTTTATCGGAATAAACACTGTCACGAACATTTGCAAGTTCAACGGTTTTGGCTGTAACATGCGCGTATGTTTTCTTGTGAGTGTTTTGTGTCACGTAATGACTTTGCATTTGTGAGCTAGTTTGCACTTTTTCGTTGATTTTACGCTGGCTTTTTGCCGCCGGTTTCTTCAATTTTTTGTTCTTTATTTCTTGCATTTTCTGGGCTACTACAAATCCTCTATAATTAGCAGGATGTGGTTCTCCACAGTAGACGCATTTTGGCTTTTCGTCTGAGGGCTTTTTGCAGTCAGCAGTCAGATGTTTGCCCGTACATTTGACACATCTAGGTTCTTTAGAACAGTATTTGTGTGTATGTCCGTACGCCTGGCATCTCTTGCATTGAGGTACAAGCCTCGAAGTATGGAGAGGCTGTACTTCTACTTTACATCCTAAGATTGACTTAATGCCATAGATTTTATTTATGTCTTCCTCATATCTGAAAGTAAGCACAAACATGTTCAGGGGCTCCTTGTTTTTCCACCTCAATTTGTTTGCTGCATCTTCAATCTGAAAACCTTTACCTTTAACCTTTACCTTTACCTGTAAGTCCTCAATTATTCTCTCAGGCTTGCATGTGAAATGAAGGTTTTTCACCATAACTCTTATTGGCCTTTCCTGCTTATTTTCGTAGGAGTGCCAGAGAAAGTTACTTTCAGTTAATAACTTTGTTATAGCTTATATGTGTCTTCGTTCGTGGAATTTATTTTAAGGCATTTCCCATTCAATATTTTAGTAGTAAATTTATCACCAGACACAGACTTTGAAAATAAGTCAAACAGAGACTGGTAGTTTTCGACGCCATCTACTACTACAGGCGGAGGTGGTGGAATCTTTTTGATTTTTGCTTTCTCGTTTTGAACAGTCTCGAGGTGTTCAATGTTATAGCCTAATCCACTGAGTTTCCCTGGCTAACTCTTCCTCATCCGTACAGTATTCAGGACACTGTGTTGGACTTTTTACTGGCTCAGCTGGCTTACTGGTGGCAGCTGTACTTTCCTGCGCTTTATGCTGTAAATAGCTCACTTGTTCTTGGAGGCTTTTTATTTGATTTTCCATAGCAGAAATAAGATTACGCAGCTGCTCATTTTCTGCTCTTTCTTCGCTGTAGTATTTATACAGCAGTTGTTCATTTTCGGTTTTTATCTTAATTTATCTTATTGGCGAGTTAATAAATTACACTTAATAATTATAATTGGAATGTAGGTCAATTCTTACAGATTGTGTGTGACATCGCGGCGTGCGCGGCCGAACCGGCGCGGTTGATTTGCTGCGTCTGCACTTTGCACTTAAGTAGAGCACGCGATCGACGCGACCAATCTCAAGGAATATCAAAACACGATGAACATACTTGACTCAAACCAATGCCTAAAGCTGCCCGAATCTGTTGATATGTCACCCTTATATCAGCTTCTATCATTAGCTGCACCGCACAGCTCTCACATTAATTACGCATCAGCATAGCATAGGTTTCCAAAGCATCATCATCATCATTTCAGCCGTAAGATGTCCACTGCTGGACTTAGGCCTCCCCCAATTTGGGGGGCTTTGCCATAATCGCCACGCTTGGCAGGCGGGTTGGCGATCGCAGTATGGTGGTAAAATGCATAGAGAACGCTGCTGCAAAGCAACAAATTCGAAATTTAAATAAAGTTTTCATTTTTAATAAATGTGTTGATTCAGGATCTTTTCCTGACCTCATGAAGAGTAGTAAAGTCATACCATTATTTCAAACAGGTAATAAAAATAACGTTGGCAATTTTAGGCCCATTTCTATCTTACCTGCATTTAGTAAAATATTTGAAAAATTAATACTCAAGCAGTTGCTAAGACATTTTAATTTAAATAGCCTCCTTCATAATGAGCAATACGGCTTTACAAAAGGTCGTTCGACAACAGATGCGGGTGTTGCTCTGCTGAAACACATTTTCAATGCTTGGGAGAACTCGCAAAATGCTATTGAAGTTTTCTGTGATCTCTCCAAAGCTTTTGATTGCGTCCACCATGACACGCTCTTGCGTAGTTTACTACGTCATTACGGTGTTCGAAACGAAGCTCTCAATGTCATAAGTTCTTATTTGCAAAATAGGCACCAATGTGTAGATATTAATGGTTCGAGCTATATACCAACTAGGTACTAGAGTTTCTCTGAGAGATCTGTTTAAAGATATTGGTATTCTTACGGTGGCATCACAATTCATCTTCGCCAACATCTTATATATTAGGCAAAATATACACTTGTACACTAAAAACAGTGATATTCATAATATTAATACTAGAAGTAGGGATAAACTACGTGCTCCCTTTCACCGGCTTCATAAGGTTCATAATTATTTTGTTGGTCTTGGTATTACCTTTTATAACAAGCTTCCCTCTGCTTTGCTAGATTTGCAGTTTAATGAGAGTTTAAAGCTAAAGTAAAATCCAACCTTTGTTCAAAGGCATACTATTCTATCAACGACTACTTAAACGATAAGAATAGTTGGTCGCTGTGATCAACTCAAGACAATGTTTATGTTCTTTCAGTCCAGAATTAGTCTTCCTGCTGACAGTTTATATGGGTAGTTCATATAATTGTTTTTTATTTTATTTTTTATTTAAGTAACTGCTTTTGTTAATTTATTTTTATTTTCTTTTAATTTCATTTATTGTGTATACGTATCATTTGCATCGTTGTATATGTAAGCGGGCACGCCCTTTATGCCTGGAGGCTTTATTAAGGTTTTAAGTTCTGTTTACGATTTTGTTTTATCATTTATTTCAGCTTGAGTTTAGTTTTCAATGTTTTGATGGTATATTGGCGTGTACTAGCTGACATATGGCGAATAATGTATGTTTTGTTTTATAATATTAATAACTTACACAATACTGTATAGAATCAAGTTCTTCTAACTTAACAGACAGCTGTACTGCTGGGGAGTTTGTTCCGCCACTTCTTCTACCCAGCTAAAGCACTAGGAAGTGTCAAAGGGCGGGCGTTTTGGGGGGACTGTCTCATGTAACTTTGACGTTACACAACTTCTTCCATCTGTATGTATATTATTTATAATTATAAAATCAGTACAATGGGATTATTTCGAAAATGAAATAAATTCTCACAACAAAGGTGGAAAACTCCTCAACCGAAGCACCATTTTGAAACTTAATCCATTCTTGGACTCTTATGGAATTTTACGTGTTGGAGGACGTCTAAACCACTCAAACTTGCCAGTGGAAACGAAACACCCCATCCTCGTACCAGGAGAGGGCAGACTAACCCAACTTTTTGTTGAAAAGGCGCATCAACGAACCTTACACGGTGGAGCAAGATTAACGCTAGCTGACACTAGAAACAATTATTGGATTATTAGCGGCAATCGAACCGTCAAGAAAATACTGCGACAATGCATTCAATGCCGTCGATACGCAACAAATCAACCTGAACAGTTGATGGGCAACCTTCCTAAAGAAAGGATCACTCCGTCGAGGCCGTTTTCACACACAGGCATCGACTTTACAGGCCATGTGGATGTAAAGATAAACAAGGGCCGCGGGATAAAAACCTGCAAAGGCTACATAGCCATATTCATATGTATGTGTACAAAAGCAGTACATATTGAACTTGTTTCGGACCTATCAACGCAAACCTTCATCGCAGCACTAAAAAGAATGTGTGCCAGAAGAGGCACCCCAAAACATATATACTCCGATAACGGAACCAACTTCGTCGGAGCCGCAAGAGCTTTAAAAGAAGAGTTCCAACTATTTAAAACAATGCTATCTTCAGAGTTCTTAAAAGAGATCAACCTTCAAATCGAGTGGCACTTCAACGCTCCATCCTGGCCATCAGCAGGAGGCTTATGGTCGAATCGCATCAATAGAACCACACAATATATTGGAGTCAACTTCGTAAAGAATACCTACATACAGATGGAAGAAGTTGATCTTCAGCAATGTACAACAATGGCTATGGATGTCGATATGGATTGCGATCTGGTCAATTTTACCCTGTGGTGGAAGAGTGCCATGCATTGTATCAGCTCCACGCATTTTGTTTGTTTAAAAATACTTATAACAATTAAACGCCGATTATAAATAGATAAATACATAAATAGTCGACTAATAAGCAAGTGCAAGTGTTATCTAAACGTTATACTCAAGAAAAGTGCCCTAAAACCTCACCAAAATAGTGCTTAACAATCATAACTCAAACTGTCAATTGAACCAATAATAACTGTAATTACCTAACTATAAAACTATTGAAGTGCGACGAACATCCAGATAAATGTGAAACAACTGTTATTTATTGTGTAAAACTTGTTAAGTGCATAAACTTTTGTTATAAAATAACTGTGGTGGTTGTGGTATAAACATTTAAATTTGAATACCCACGACCTCTAACAAAAAATAATTAAATCTTAGAAACTATTCACTTAATTCAACAGTCTATTTCAACAACTAAATGGCCAAGTGGCATTAGTAGAGACAGCGGTGCTAAGTGCCGTAAGTTCAATCCTGAGCTACACTCGACTTTTTGGAACTTCAAAAATTCTTAAATTTCTATTACATACAAATAAAGTTCCTGGCTCGCCAAAGTAGCGAAAGTAGAAAAACTAAAACCATAATATCTTCTAAAAATATTCCAACAACTTCAAACAGTAGCTGTAAGATGGCAGCACTAGTTACTTGCTATAAATGTAAAAAAAACGTAAACATAAAAGATACGGCATTGTGTTCAACATGTAATAACAGATATGAGTTGAATTGCGATGGCTATCCCGAACAAACTTACCGTTTAATGGATAAAGAAGCAAAAAAAAGATGGAGGTGTAAGATATGTATTAAAAATAAAAAAAATGTAAGTAGTGCAACATCTAACGTCACTATGAGAAAAAAGCAGAACATCTCTTCAAACCCGCCATCAGCAGAACAAGTACGTATTACAAATAATAATAAACGTAATGAAGATATACAGCTCACACCACACCGCACACCTCAAGCACTGGATTCCCATATACTTACAGATTTTGATACGTCAGATGAATCATATTTAACACCAAATAAATTGTCAAAGAGTGTTGACGGTACAGTATCTGACATAATAACAATGTCCGAGATGAAAGAGACAATTTACCAGCTAACAGGTGAACTTAATAGTACGCAAAAGGAACTAGAAAACACTATACTAGAAAATAACGACCTTCAGATACAAATCAATAAGTTAACTACAGAAATAAAATTATTAAAGTCTGCTATTCATCACCAAGAGAGAGTAATACTCACAGTTCTGTGAAAAAAAAGAGACATTCCCTTCTACAGCACAGCTTGATTACCACACCTTCGGCTACTACGTTACGGACCTCGTTGAAAACAGATTTTATTACCGATCCTCAAATATTAATCTTACAACAAGAAATTACACTGCTGAAACAAAAATTAAAAGATGCAAATCAAGCCATTTCAGGGCTTAATCAACAAATAGAGAGTCTTAAACAGTATCAATACAGTAATAAAACAACATCTAGCATACAGGCGGAACAGACACATCACACACACACACAGCCCCGGAACAGCAAAATCATCATACTGCTAGGAAAAAAATACACATTTTCGGCGCTCAGCAATGTATTGGACTGGCCTCAGCTATCTGGCTCTCAAGAGAAGGAACCCAATACGAAAAATATGGAGTGATTGCGGAAACAAAGCCAAACGCACTAAGTAACCAAATAATAAAGAGCTGTAGAGAAACGACGCTAAAGAGAGACGATAAACTTGTGATCTGCGTAGGTGAAAACGATTACAACATTGAACTAATCACCTCACAACTCAAAACGATATTAGACAAGTTTAAAAATAACACGATTTTAGTATTGAACGTTCTTAAAAATGACTATATTCAGGTCAAAAAGTTAAACAACCATATTAAAACCTTGTGTAAAAAGTATAAAACATGTAATTTTGTTAGCACTACTTATAAACTATCTGACATTTGTAAATCAATTAATTACCATATAGACTGTAATGATTATGATAATAATTATTTAAACTTAAGCGTACTCAAAAGAGGAATAGCAGGTAATAAACCAAGTCTTAATACATGTACGAACATTAATATAAACAAACCAAATAAAGGGACAATCCCTTACTATTTTAGTCGCCAAAGCAGTGTTGAAACTCACCAAGCAGTAAACCCTATAAAAGCCGCGGGGCCAATAAAGAAAGGCACTATCCCTTATTATTTTTCTACTATAAATAAGAACACTACTTTTTTTCGAGCCTAATTTAACAACGTCCAAGGCGCATCAATTTAGAATTCTGCATCAAAATATTGCAAGTATCTTGTCTAAGCGAGAGATACTAGAAATAACATTACTAGAGTTACGTGAAACTCAAAATGAACCGGACGTAATATGTCTCTCAGAAACCTTTATTAAAAAAGGCTATGAGAATTATATTAAAATTTACGATTACGAAATGGCTGCCAACTACTGCAGAGAGAAACAAAGAGGTGGTACCTGCATATTAGTTAAAAGAGGAATAATTTTTAAAGAATTATTATTTATTAAAACATATGCCACACAGCACTCGTTTGAAGCCTGCGGGATAGAACTATTATCTAACAAATGTATTATTATTTGTCTCTATAGAACACCCTCATCAGATCCTACCCAATTCTTGACTAAACTTAGTAGTCTCCTACACGCTTTAAACAAAAAATATAAAACTAAAGTAAATATAATTATAGCAGGTGATTTTAATATAAATACTTTAAAAAAAGGCCATATTGCGAACGAGTTACAGGACCTATCGAGTAATTATAACATGAAAATCCATATTAATGTGCCCACACGTAAGTCGTCTTGTATAGACCATATTTTAAGCAATATCCCAGATGCGTTTGCAACAGTATTGCCACTTCATCTATCTGACCACGACACTGCTCAAATGCTAAGTATTCCTTTAAAACATAAAACTCAAAAACTAGCCACTTATTATATATATAAGAGAGATTATAATATGGAGTATATTCAAAAATTTCGAGAATGCTTGCAAAATTTATCATGGTCAGAAATACTCACGGAAAACGATTTAAACGTAGCATTCAATAAGTTCCATGAAACAATAAGCCTATTCTATAATCTCTGCTTCCCAAAAATAAAAGTAAAAGTAAATATGAATAACAGAAATAAACAATATTGGATAAGCAGAGGGCTAAAACGAAGTTGCAAAAACAAGAGGACACTACGCTACAATTACTATAAAAATAAAAACTCGGCTAACAAAACGAAATATTCTACATACTCAAATTTATTGAAGAAATGTATTTATTATTCCAAAAGAAACGCTGACATTAAGTTTATAAATAGGAGTGAAAACAAATGCAAAGCCACTTGGACAGTTGTAAAAAATGAAATAACTAACACTAACCTCAAAGATAACATAGAGCACATAAAAGTTGATAACACAATACTTACTAACCCCGTTGAAATAGCATCTGCCTTTAATAACCACTACACCAATTTGGCACAAAAATCAAGACTAACAAAAACACAAATTGGCTGTAGTAAAAAATCAATTCATGATTCGATGTTCCTGAGACCGGTATCAGAAAATGAGGTCAGAACTCAAATAATGTCGCTATCCAACACTAATTCAGAAGGCTTTGATGAAATCAATACTAAAATTATTAAATTATGCGTCAATGAAATAGTTGCAATTCTGACATATTTAATTAATTTATCATTTTCCTCTGGAACTTTCCCAGATATTCTAAAACTATCCATTATTAAACCACTTTTTAAGAAGGGTGAAAAAGATTGTATAAATAATTATCGACCAATAACTTTATTACCGATTCTGTCAAAAATATTAGAAAAATGTATGTATAAAAGACTAATTAATTTCTGTAACAAATTTGACATAATTAATAAAGATCAACATGGCTTTCAAAAAAGCAAATCTACCACATTAGCCACCTTCTCTCTGATAAAAGCAATACTATCTAGCATTAATAAAAACTATCTGACAACAGGATTATTTTTTGATTTGTCTAAAGCTTTTGACCTAGTGTCACATGATTTGTTGCTAAAAAAGCTGGAGTTAGGGGCGTCGCTCACTGGTAAGTCGAGGCAGGGTCGCGGTGGCGTCGAGGCGGCGTCGAGGCGTGTTCTCTACGTAGAGTCGAGGCGCGGGCGACTATGCTTCCTTCACATATTCCAATTCATTCGTCGTCTTCAGAAGATGAAGACGTACTTGCACTCATACAAGTTATTAATTTAAATAGAAGATTTTGGGTACACCCATATTTGAGAAATTGTGAAAGAAGAGGAGCATTCAGAGCTACACGTGACTTAAGAAAGTATCCCGACAAGTTTAAAAAGTTTTATGGAATATCACATGGTACCTTCTATTTACCACACTTTATCTTGCTTGTTCCTGTTGCTATAATCAGACCGTGTTTGGTCATAAATACAAGGATGCATTCGTACAATTTCAATAAACTTGACGTTGGTTTCGAAATCGTCACGCATTATTTTAACAGTGTAAACACATCTCCGCACGAAAGACGATGACAAAATGGCGGTGGAGTCGCATCGCCGTGTCGGCCACAGCACCCTTCCGCGCCTCCGCCTCGACCCTGCGCCGCCACCACCTCGCCCGTGCCGCGACCCTAGTATATGAGTGCACTGCCATTTATTCCTAAAGAAAACGTAGAAGCGGCGCGCCGTTTGTGCGCCCGCGTGTTGACGCCGCCTCGACTCTAGCTCGTGTGAGCGACGCCCCTTAGGTGGGATAAGGGGATATGCGCTTCAGTGGATATCGTCATACCTTAATAACCGACAGCAACGTGTTATTATTACAAAATTAGACAATAACAATGTCATGATACCATACTCATCCGAGTATAAATGCAACCACTATGGCGTCCCACAAGGAAGTGTTTTGGGCCCAATATTGTTCCTACTCTATATAAATTCGATCACAGACATAACAAATCATAAATGCATACTATTCGCTGACGATATTTCCATTATAGTGAGTTCTGATAAAAAGACTAATACAATTTTCGACCATGAAACAGAAATCAACCACATAATTGATAAATTAATTGAATGGCTTGACATGAATAATTTAAAAATTAATTTAGATAAATCTGTTTACATACAATTTAATAAATCGAAAAATAATAAATACAATTTGAAACTTGACATACCAAAACTAAACGCAGTTACACAAACGAAATTTCTTGGAGTAATAATAGATCAGGATATAAATTGGAAAGTGCAAGTCGATGATATATCTAAAAGAATAAATAAATTCGTATACGCACTGCGAAAGATTAAGAATATAACAAACATTAAAACTGCTATCACTACCTATCATGCTTACGTAGAATCATTAATACGCTATGGGTTCATAATGTGGGGTAATAGTACCGATAGGAATAGGGTTTTTGTTGCCCAAAAAAAGTGTATTCGTGCCATATTTGGGCTTCAACCTGATGAATCTTGCAGGCCAATATTTAAAGAACTTGGTTTATTACCGCTACCTTCCCTCTATATCTATGAAGTATGTATGTTTGTTAAGAAGCATAAAGACCTATTCAAAAAGGCAGAGGATGTATGTCCTCGAAACCGGCGAGATCCGCATAGGCTTGTTTTAAGTGACTTACCGAGACTAGCTAAATATAGTAAAAGCTGTTTAGCCATGTGTATTCTTATTTATAATAAAATTCCAAGTTATTTTAAAAATTTGGATCTCAGATTATTTAAACAAACATTACTTGAATGGTTAAAAACTAAAATTTTTTACAGTATCAATGAATTTTCTGACCAGAAACATTTTTAAAGGTCACCAATAATATTTGCATGCTATAATATAAGCTAAACATGTATGCTCTATATTTTGTTATCTTACACCTGTATATACCATGTTTATGCAAATAAATATTATTTCTATTTCTATTTCAAAAAGTGCTGACTCTCAGCCTAATTTGAATAAATGACTTTTGATTTGATTCATTCGCTGCTTTTCTTACTGGCCTATACTAAAAACTTTCAGTGTGGCCCCCGCATTATACAGGATAATTTTTTATACAGTGCGCAAACTGTAACCATGAATTCAGCATATCATTCTAGCCCCCCCAGCGTAGAAAATTTTCGTCGGTTTTACAAAAAAAAAATCTGCTGTTCCATACATTTTGACCCCGTAGGTATTGCATTTTTCTATGAAACAGCTGATTTTTTCTAGAATGATATGCTGAATTCATGGTTACAATTTACGCACTGGATTATAACTTATCCTGTATGTGCTGTTGACACCACAGAAGAAAACGAACGAAGTCCTGTAACGCAGCAAACGGCAGTAGTTAAATTTTAGAAATCGTACGTAACGAAAAAGCGTTACGTTACGAAAAAGCATGACGTAACGAAAAAGCCTTATTCTCTCTTCCATGCGAGTTTTTATTATCTAGGGGACAAAAATATAAGTGTCTTTAGTTGGGACGTGTTGTTTTTGAAAAAGTGTCTTTAACCTTAAGCTTCCCCAGGGACTGCGCCTGCCCACCGTCCCAGAAGCACCGCTGCACGGCGCCCGGCACGTGCCAGTACCTGAACGAGCTAGAGCGAGCGGCCGGCGCGCTGGGCCTACTGCCGCCCGAGCAGTCGCGCGGCCGCGGCGGCCAGCTGCTCAAACACACCGTGCTCATCATCGTGTACAGTCTCAGCATGTTCATTGTGAGTATATCTACATGTACTGCCCCGGCACGTGCCAGTACCTGAACGAGCTGGAGCGAGCGGCCGGCGCGCTGGGCCTACTGCCGCCCGAGCAGTCGCGCGGCCGTGGCGGCCAGCTGCTCAAACACACCGTGCTCATCATCGTGTACAGTCTCAGCATGTTCATTGTGAGTATATCTACATGTACTGCCCCGGCACGTGCCAGTACCTGAACGAGCTGGAGCGAGCGGCCGGCGCGCTGGGCCTACTGCCGCCCGAGCAGTCGCGCGGCCGCGGCGGCCAGCTGCTCAAACACACCGTGCTCATCATCGTGTACAGTCTCAGCATGTTCATTGTGAGTATATCTACATGTACTGCCCCGGCACGTGCCAGTACCTGAACGAGCTGGAGCGAGCGGCCGGCGCGCTGGGCCTACTGCCGCCCGAGCAGTCGCGCGGCCGCGGCGGCCAGCTGCTCAAACACACCGTGCTCATCATCGTGTACAGTCTCAGCATGTTCATTGTGAGTATATCTACATGTACTGCCCCGGCACGTGCCAGTACCTGAACGAGCTGGAGCGAACGCCGGCGCGCTGGGCCTACTGCCATCCGAAGTGGGTTGGCAATTGCAGTATGGTGGTAAAATACATAGAGAACGCTGCTCCCCATTCTCGAGTAAGTCCCTTAGTCGCCTCTTACTACACCCACGGGAAAAATTGAATCTTCTTTATTTTTACTTTCTTTTAATTTTGATTTGTGACTTTAGAATTGTTTAATTTTGCTCGTGTTAAAGTTAAAAGATAAGTAATCTTACCTGCAATTTCTCTAGTAATATAATGTACACCGCCACATGCGAAGTCCGTAACACACTGACGTCACGCAAAATCCTGCATCGCGCAAGCAGTATTTTTCGCGCAACTAGCAAATATATATACAATGTCCGGACATTAATCGTCGGTCAGTTAGTAGCCTATCAGACACGACACTCGTCTGGTGGATGGATCCTTCCTACGGAGGTTGAATTACACCTTATCCCTCATACCTACAACATAATGTCTTTTTGTTTACGTTTCAAAGTACTTGCGAAAATGTAATCTCACTCGAAGAAGTCGGCTGGCTCTTGAGATATAGTTCTAGAGCAGCCTTTCCCAAAGTGGGCGATAACGCCCCCTTGTAGGCGCTGCAGGCCTAAAGGGAGGTGGTAAGAGACCCAGAAAAAAGATGGGGGCGTTGTTGTCTACACAACGCCCCCATTTTTTTTTCTGCAGCGCCCACAAGGGGGCGTTATCGCCCACTTTGGGAAAGGCTGTTCTAGAGTAACAGGGTTTTTTACCCCCCATCATCTGCCTGCCTAACCTTTTTCCAAATATGTTGGGGTTAGCTTCCAATCTAACCGGATGCAGCTGATTACCAGTATTTTACTTGGAGCGGACTGCCTATCTGACCTCCACAACCCATTTACTACTAATAGGGTAATACCATACCCTATGTAAGACTGGTTATCAGACTCGGGCTTCTGACGACCCGTAACGACCGTGATAGATTCACGAATGACAGACAGGACTAACGGCATTACGTGCTTTCAAAAGCACGGAGGGGTCTTGGTGTGTAAAGATGGTCACCCATCCACAGACCAGCCGCGGCAAAAGTAGCTTAACCTGATCGATCACACCACGCGTCTGTTTTTACCTGCAATACTAAAACTTAATTAAATAATATTTCTTTTATATTCCAGGGCATAACCTACACGACTTGGCGCATGATGTTGAAAGATGAAAGCGGAGTGTTCGTCGAGATTGAGTTCCTGGACATAGTAGCAAACTACGGACAAGCGCTGGTTATGTTTATACTATTTGGACTTGATCCTGAAGAAATACTGATACCTGCTATCAGATTCTTGAAGACCAAATGGTAAGTCGTGTTATTCACGATAAATTCGGCGAAATCAAATAATTATTACCCCAGTTCATAATAATATTATGTTCTTCCAATCCAGGTACGGTGGAGACACAGTGATTCTGCCGACTATTGAGGACCTGAGCTTCGAAACGAAACACGTTTGCGACCAGTTTATCACGCATCATCTTGAACGCTGCAGGGAGGCTATTGCTAAAGATACTAGGTATATTTAGCTCCCAATCAATATAAATAATTAGCTGAACCCACGTATTTTCTTTGAAAATTAATGTTATATTACCAGTTTATATGTATTAGAGCAGAACGTTTCCTCTTCTCATTCATTTATTTGTCGGAACAAGAGGCCGATTGGGGCTGGATTCTTCACCGTTGTACATTTTACTGGGCGTAGATGTGTATTGTGGGTGAGAAGAAAATCTCACATAATTATTGATTTTTGGGTTAAATTTCCACTTGCCAAACGAAACGTTGGACAGTTTCTAGACATTTGTGAAAAGAGCCGTGTCGCACTGCCCGCAGCCGCCCCCGTCAACTCGCACGAACGTCAGGCTAGACACTGTCGAAGCGCGCCTACTTCACGCTTGCGTTTCGTTGTCAATTGACATGCCGTACTCATGACTTTTCCGATATATTCATAAAACAATTCATATCAATACTTCACTTTCCACTTTTTCAATTTCATCATCTAATGTTATTTTTTAAACTCGTTCTTCCAGATGGCGTATGCGTACATACCGAGGCGTATTCCGTGGCACGTGTCTAGTCCGCTGGCTGATAAACTGTGGCCTGGCTAAGGACGAGCACGAAGCAGTTCAGTACGGACGACATCTACTCGACGGCCGACTCATATCGCACATTAACAACGCCCACCACTTTACCAACTCGCCGCTTCTTTACACTTTCATGTAATCAGCTGATTGCTAATGACACGACAAAGTAATAATCAAATGGAGCCTTACGTGATTTATCGAACGATTTTCGTCTTTCGGACCAATTAATGAGCTGCGTAAACGGAAATATAGTTTGTCATCATACTATTTATTTTTTCACTTTATCGCTCTATTTGCTTAATACTCTGTGCACGACACAAATGACCACGATGCTAAATATATGCTTATAGGAATTTCTGAGTCCAGAATCTAAATTAATTATTTATACATTTTAATAAACGTACTTATATTAATAACTTAAATATTGCTGTCCTCTAAGGTTTTATAAAATAGATCTTAACGAAATATAGAATTTAATTTCTCGTGTTAATGCCGACCGCGTCTTTATAAACCAATTTACAAGAAAGCTCATTTTTATTTATTATATGTTGCAGCAGTAGTTGCCTTATTCGATTATTGGTACAAATTTTTCTGGTGCTGAATTTGACTAAATATTAACTTATTTGTTGTATGATTGTTTTCTAATAAGAATCAACTGTAGCATCTTTACTTTGTATGAGCAACTTTCCCCATGAATATACTTATTGCATCTCAATTACTGAACATCAGTTGCCCCCATTTATTATCAAAGCGATACAAAATTAGAAAACTCGACTATTAATTGTGCTGTGTGTGTATTTTTAGTAATTATTGAGAGATATTTAATTAATATTCATATTTATTCATAGGTAAAGTTGCTCATTGAAAGTAAAGATGCCATAGTTGACGGTAGTTAAATATAGTGATGTGCCGGATATCCGACAGATAAGAAGGACCCGTATCCGTTACTTTTTTGGCAGATCTTTTTCCCTATTAATTAATATCAATACAAAGATAACATTCTATATAAAGGTGATTAGGTAGCATTGAAAAACGATTTAACTCCATTCAGATTAATTTTTATTATTAAAAATCAATCATTTAGTGACTCAACTATAAACAAACCAAAAGAAAGACCCGCGCAAGGCAAGTCGAAATATGTCCTATCAAGTAAAGCGTCAAGTGGCACCAACTATCGTTTCAAGACCACGCACGTATCGACACCGATAGGTAAGAAAGTTAAGATCCGTATCCGCGGATATTAACACTAAATATCCGTTTTCAGATCCGTATCTGCGGATAAACATTTTTAACGAGCCGGCACATCCCTAGTTAAATAGTTTGAGTGTGGTAAGACAAAGTTATAGGTTTAAGTTTTGTGATCATGTTGACATGTAGTTATTTAGTTCATATTTAGGTACAGACGCCAGCACATCAAGTTACTACAATCCGTCAAATTTCTTTAATAGATTTTCAACTTTATCGCTAAAGCATTAGGTTCAAGGTTGATTGGGAGAATATGACAATTTCGGGTAGCTTGATGTGCTGGCGTCTGTACATTTTAGTAATAATTTCACACATGGTTTCTACAATATGATCTCAACGCCACAAAATGAATCATCTTTAGTTTTAAGCATTGTCTGTAGACTTATTAATGTTCTATGTGTCTGTAAGTTGAAAGTATTTATCAGAATGTAAGTTTTTATCTTGCTTTCGAACCACCACTCTTAAATTACAAATTACAATTTTAAAATCAATTACTAAATATCATAATATTACGCAAACTGGTTAGGAAGGTTTGCTATTAAACAAGATAGATTTATTTATCTGTAAAGACTTTCCACACCAAAGACAGTAGTCATATGTATGTAAGCTGCTATAAAAACAATGACTAATGGGTCTGTAGGTCCGTACTCAGCGCGAGCATTCGCAATATAGTCGAAAGAACACAGTGTTCGATTTTTTACTCTCGGCGCCAACCAGTACGTTGAAGATCCAGTGCAGGAAAAACTCCTGCCGCTATTTTATTACATCCGTGTTTATGTCAACTACAGGGGCGTAGCTACCGCCGTATCAGCCGTATTAATGACACGGGGCCCCCAAGCTACAGGGCCCCCTCGAGCCCCGAAGTACAGCATGTAAAAAAAAATTCAACACCACAAATACTTGTTGATGAGAGGCCCGTAATGAACGAAAACAATGACAATATGTAAATGTAAGTATGTAATGAAAATATGAAAATGTAACTATGTAATTTGTCTTTCAAAGGCTTCAAGCTACAGATGTTGGAAAATTCTTGATAAGCTTTTGCATTTATTTAGCCAAATCACACAGAAAAATTTAACCAATCCGAGTCATGACACTGTTTTCTTTATTTTGAATAAAAATAAACTATATCTTATTTTTGAGTATAGCCGCAATCAGGTAAAAAGGGAGGCCCCGAACAAATGTTGATATAGGGCTCCTTTGAACAAGCTACGCCACTGGTCGACTAAGTACTATTATTTCGTTTTCATGATCAGGTCTCGATATATTAGAGTAGAACTTTGTGTATCGGCTGAATTTGCTGATAATATATGTGACACCCTGTGATTTAAAGGTAAATAATTTTAGTATAGTTTTTTTTTTTTCTACAAAGTCAACTCGTCAACTGACCTCATAAGGCAATTTTAAAAACTGTGCTTATAGTAGAAATGTCCTTGTTTTTTAAAATTTAATTTCCTGTCTGTCATGTATATTGATAACAATCATGAACAAATACATAGTTATAATGAATTTTTATGATTCACATTTAATTTAAGATTCATGTTAGTATATCGTAAATGTGCGCATAAATATTTGTGATGTTTGGCTGTTATTGTTTGCCCTTGTTATAGTGATAAATAAGAATATCGGAATTTATATATGGTATGGAAACGGCATATAAGCAAAAAAAGAACCATGGATCCATAAAAATATAGTCAAGTTGAATATTACAAGTAAATTAAAGAGTGGAATTCTTCCTTCGTACCTTTTCGTTAGGTAACTATTTCACGTTTTAGGCAAATGAGGAGAATAAAAGTAAATTATCACGACGCTGTTACCGTTGTGATAGTTTACACTACGTGGCAAAGTCGATTTTCAATGTTCAAGAACTCGAGTAATTATTGAGTGATCCAATTTGAATGTTAAAATTTGCTCAAAAGGAGGTGGTTAACAAGAATTAATGCTAGTTAAGAACCCTATTTACTGTAGTATTTGAGAGACTAAAAAATATTTTGGTGCATAAAGCGCTTAACAGTTTATTTTGTAATGAAAGTTAAAAAAAAGTGCTTAAAATAACAAAACTTCAACGAATTTGCCAAGTTTGATGATTTTTTTTTTTATATGACTTGCTATTTTATTTCTTACTATTTTAGAATAGATGTAAAGGTCGATACCTAAACTTCACATAAACACAATAACATGACGTCAATAAATACTTTGAATTTTCATGACAATGATAGCGAAAAATGTTCTAAACTTTACCCACCTCCTTTAAAACTAATTTTTACTAATTATTGTACCAGTTTCGTTAATTTTTTGTGCAACTTCAGCAAAGGCGATAACAGGTGTGGTTTCATTTATTGCTGAAGTGTGGTTTTCATACTCTATTCTTAATTGACATTTATATCATAAGTATAATTTATATAAGAATAATCAAATGTATTATCATATTATAATGTTGTATTTTCTGAACGAGCATAAAAAAAATGTTAAAAAAATATATTTGTTGCATATATACACTTGGGTTTACTTTAATAATATCTACGCTTAAACCTCACACCGTTTTGCAAGGACATTGCGGATTGACATGTCCACTATCCATGGCAAACGTTTGTCAATACCATAAGTAGGTGCGCACTATCAGCATCATCTGTCTAGCCTTTTCCCAATTATGTCGGGGTCGGCTTCTAGTCTAACCGGATGCAGCTGAGTACCAGTATTTTACATGGAGCGACTACCTATCTGACCTCCGCAACCCAGTTACTGGGTAATACAATACTGTGGCAAGCGTAGCTTAACCTCAACGATCGACCCGTGCGGCTGTTGTAACTTAGCCACAAGCCCTTCTATTGGTGCGCACTATCAAATGGCATGAAAAATTAGTGAAATAATTTTTCATTTACACAACTTCATAGTCGTTTTGATCTAAATAAGAGTACCCAACGTAATACGTGCGTCTGTGCGTGGTAGGTATCTATTGCCTGTTTTGTTAGCGATACCCCTGGGGTTTCGTTTACAACTACTTTTTTTTTTGGTAACCATACCACCGTTACGAAGTTCTAATACAAAAGTTAAACATCAATTATAATTATTTATAATTCAAAACATATTTTAAAATATGCTTTTCCAGAAATTACTTTAAAGATAGCGAATGGGGTGAAACAAAGATAAGGTAAAAAAAAAACTGAATAGTTATTGTATAATATTGGGTCAAGTTTATTATATTAATTTAGTTATTTTTGTCGTAGTGGATAATGTATACATTAAATTAAAATACATTAACATTCAAATTCTATACAATCAGTAAAATAAGATTTGATCGCCATTAAAAATTTAAATTCACTATATTATCAGTATCACACAAAATAAAATAAAATAAAATATACAATATCGTCGTATTATCTATGTAAAACATTCATCATCATGTGCTTAGCCTTTTCCCAACTATGTTGGGGTCGGCTTCCAGTATAACCGGATGCAGCTGAGGAGTACCATTATTTTACATGGAGCGACTGCCTATCTGACCTCCACAACCCAGTTACGTTTTACGACCTATTGAGGGAAAAGGTTTTTTTCGTCATACATCGAAAACTATACATCGTAAAAATAATTAAAGATCTGTTTATGCTTGTGCCAATGAAGCTCTTTCATACGAAACCCCACATGACACGGTAACTCAATTCAAAATTTGAACCGCCGCGCGCCGCCGTTCCTTACATAAAGACCCTGTTTTTTTATGATTTAATTACAAATGTATAGCTTTCAGATTTTTCCTATATTTGTAGTATAACACGGTATTACTTGACACATAGTTCTAGGTCAATGGAAAATACCCTAAAATTTTTATCCTCGTGAGTGTCGATATATATGTTTTTTTTGCAGCATAATAGGCCGTATCTTGTTTTTACGTTAACTTAGAAGTTTGATTTATTCACAGCTCCAAGAAACTGTTGACCTGAGTATATCATTTTAATTTCAACTCGATACCTCCACGCGTTCTCGAGATAAAGGGTCTTGACAGACAGACAGATGGACGAACGGACGAGTTCCATTTGAGGTACGGAACCTTTAAAACATTGTAAGCGGCACCCCAGTGGTGTCGTTGACAATACATGAGGTGCTATAGAATGGAATTGAAAATTAAAACACTGACTTTTGTTATACTTATATTTATTCATCATTTTCTTGTTCCTCATTCTCATCATCGTCATCTTGCTCTGGAGCTTCCCACCATATTAAAAGCCCCAGTCCAGGCTCATTGATGCCACCAACTATCTTATAAGGTGCCACCGTCTGTATCTTACATTCAGTACCTGGAGGTCCTGTGGGTAAACTTTCTTCAAAGGCTTCACTTGTGATGCGAAACCTTATTGATTCCCCTGTTATAGAAAAAAAAACATTCAACATTCATTTTATGTTAAGGTACATATTTAATTGCTGCCTATAGTCTAATAATTTAGATTGAACTTTCCTAGTTCTGGTCAGATCATCTCTTTAAAATATTTTTTAGTCCACAGCTATCTTCAGCCAGGACTTCTTAAAATTCCTATTAAGAGTTACAAACTTTCAACATACTGGGTAGCAGAGGAGTAGGTACTTTGTTTTACAGCTATATTTATAGATGACGATGTATGCACGGCCACACATCAAGCTATACATTTCCAGTATAAGCTGACATCTCATTGTAAGAAAAGCCTATACAATGCGAGGTCAGCTAAAACTGGAAATATATAGCTTGACCTGTAGCCGTGTGTACAGTCGGAGCCCAGCTGTAATAAGAAAGAAAGAAAATTGTTCATACTAGCACGCAATATCAATGTGAAATGCAATAGAAAATTACCAGAATCCATGAATAAATCATGTTTCTCTCCATCTTCTTTCGGGTACTCCCATACCCATGCTTGATCAGTTTCATCAAATCTAGATGGGTGCTGTAGAGCATTCACAGGTATTAAAATGTCATCAAAAAATCCTAGAGTCACTGAAATATAAAACATGTAAAATATAATTACAACACAAGTTTTAATACTTCCATACTGTGTAAAAGCGGACAATACATTTATATGACCTATCCCTGGTAGGCCCCTTATACGCATTTATTAGAACACAAGATGTGTGCCCTATGGGATTTCCCACCAGCAAAAATTATGAAAAACTTGGTACAAATTTCATCCCCCATTGCAGGGATGGGGAATCAATAGCACTTAAAATACCCACTAGAAACCGGTTGTCACATGATTCGGTTCAGCTTTCAATAAAATGAAATGTTTATTTCTTTTCTGTAAGTAGAAATAAACATTTAATTTCAGTCTGTACAGTAACAAAATATGAACCTGATACAAATTATTTGTCATTAAAAATGTTTGCGATTGCGGAAGTTACACTTATTAACTGTTCATTCATTTAAATAAATAATAAACTGTTAATTCTATGATAGAAATTCTAGATATAAATATGCACATAATTATATTAGTAAAGATAATTTCTTTTTGCAAAAAAAAAGTGATAATGTACTCTTTAAGTAAATGATTACTTTTTTTATTAAAATTGATTGTGAAGGTATTTAATTTTGTTCTAGTAGTCACTATTCAAAATTGTTTGTTGGCATGTTATAGCTACATAACATACATACATTTGAAAAAATAGCATGTAGATGTATAGAGGTTCCCCATCCCTGTCTTATTTATATCAATGTAAGGCCCCTGCCCTATTCAATAGGTCATATCACTGTAAAGCTTATCAGAAAAGAAGACTGCAATGGATTAAAATATCTGTTTAAATAAGGGAGTATTGGTTCAAATATGAGAGCATTTGCTAACATACCGTGTACACCTTCTCTGCTACAATTTTTTATCTTTCCAATAAGTATTTCTTCAACAACAGGCCGGAAGACAATATATCTAAACTTTACTTCTGTGTGAGACGAACCATCCCCAGGAAAAATATAAGAATGTCCAATGTCTATGATGTCAAATAGAGCTATGCATAATCCTACGTTCAATACAACCTGAAACATTCAATACAATGCACGTTATCTGTCTCTTCTTCGTCGTTCCCGTAATGCAGGATATAGCGACCACATGATGCGTTTATAAGATATGCTATCTTCTGCAGTGTGGACCACTCATTAGAGTACACGCAAGAGTAGCAGATAGAGCATTCACCAAAATGATCAATATTATAGGGATCCTAATTAAAAATATTACCTTTTTGGTAAAAACTATAATTGTTGCAATGCAATTGAAAAATTATTTCTAGATTAAATCGAAGAACTTGTTAAAACTATGAGGTTATAAACATTCTTACTTTATTAGCTAGTTTTCTATTCAGTAATGTAGTTATTGACTCTGTTAAACTTTGATGAAAATGCTCTGGAGTAATTCTGATGACATCTTTCATTTCTGCTAATACGAACATTTTGATTTTCGGAAACAATGCGAATCTTCATTTCAAAACAATATTTCGCGGTCGGATATAGTTACTATACTCTATGGGTCGGATTTGTTGTTTTGTTGCTGGTGGTGGTGGTGCCTGTCATTCTGTCACTGTCATTAATGTCAGCCGGTTTCTGTCTGACAAGTCAAGTGAGGTGCGTGGAATTATAGGTAAAGGTTTTAGGTGTAATGGATCGTCACCATACAATAACCGCCCGCGGCAAGCTACGATACTACGATCTATTCGATCGATCCGTGCATTGCGGCTATACTTCTATTATAACTAGGTATTATAAGTGTAACCGAGTTGAAAACTGAAAGATCGTCATCATAGGTGGCAGCACTGTACTCTGTCCACAAACTGCCTTTCTTTTGTGAGAGTTTACTTTTGTGTGGGTCACAAATTAAACGAAAACTAAATAAACAAATATGTGACTTGGAGTGTAACACTGAGAAAAGACAAACTAACGAAAAATTAAGCATCTACCACTGATAAAAAAAGCAGCTGTAATCATGGACCTAAAAAAAAGAGCGGACGCCGTCTCCTTCAACAATAACTGAAGCACCCATAGTAAGTCAGTGCAATAATGTAGACAAGCCAGCACGCACACATTCACACCATAGTAAGTCAGCCATCGGCCATTATAATTAATTAATATTATAATAGTTCGAAGCGTATAATTAATATTATACGCTTCGAACGGTGCCCGCGTGTAATTCGGTGTTATTTTGCATAATAAAAATTAAAGTATCCCATCGTGTGTTGTGAAAAGTTGTCGAAACCAAAGTGGTTCAATTAAAAAAAGCCAGGGTATCACTTTCCATAGGAAAACATGTCATTTTAAAACTTATTTCTCGATATTACGTCAATGGTACCGATTCCCTTGTTCACAAACTAAACTAAATTTAAGTTCAGTGCATCTTTTTCTTTGTATTTCATTAAGAAAAAATTTCTGTGTCTGTCAAATTAATCAGCGGATGCCAACAAGGTGATCCTCTCGGGCCAGTCATTTTCAGTTTGGCTATCCATCCCATAATACAACAATTAAATTCAAAATTCAATGTGTGGTATTTAGATGATGGAATACTAGGAGGTGACGTAGATACTGTGCTAAAAGATTTTCAATTCCTAAAACAGCAGTTCCACTCTATCGGCCTTGAACTTAATTACTCAAAATGTGAAATGTCCCTTTGTGACAATACCGACAGACAATCGACTATACAGAAAGGAGATGTTTCATTTTCGGCCATCAGATGTACATTTATCAAAAAAGAGGAAAAAATACTACAAATTAGGGAAAAATATTCTCTGGTTAATTTGCGCCTGATTTGTTGTGTACAAAAAATAATAGTTTTTCAATTATTGCCATGTTTTATTCAATATGGCGTCCCGTTTGCTTGCAGACTTCATTCGTTCTGAAATCATGTCTCATCAAATCAATGTTAAGTAGAAAATAATTACAAAATGGGTGTATTCTTGTAGTGTTAAAAATAAATTACTATAATTCTCTTATAAATATTTTTGAGTAAACATAATTAAGTGTGACCATTTCATCGTTACAAAAATCTTTAGTCTCCATTCTCGAAGTGTGTTTCTAAACGAATTCAAAATGACCACTTGCTAACTCTTAGGACAAACGTCAAACATTTTTAATTTTTATTTTGTACATAAAAACCATTTGATATTATGTAAAAAATGATACTTTATTCTATTCATGAGTAATTTACCCAGCTTCGCTAAACTGTACACGTTATGGCCGGAGCCCCATATAAAAATGAAACATCTCCTTTAATTCAATTTCTCCAGACATCAAACTTTTGGAAAAAAGTTCACTGCACCTCCTAGGTTCCCCAATTCTCGAAGACAGTTTTTCACCTTTTATTGACGAAAAAATTCAAAATTTTAACGATATCTCGGATAGACTTTCTAAAATTAATTTACATTCGGCATTCACCCTTATCAGATACTGCTGTTTCAGTCCAAATTTTATGTATTATCTCCGCTCTTCCTCTTTATGGAAGCACCCACACCTTTTAGACAAAGTCGATGAAATTATCAAAAGCACCCTAACATCCATTTTAAATGTGGCATTGGACGACCGCTCGTGGCTGCAAGCCACACTACCTATTCGTTTTGGTGGGCTCGGCGTCCGCAAAATTTCCAGTGTAAGCTTACCGGCGTTCCTGTCCTCGGACCACGGCACTGAAAAGTTAATCACGAAAATCTTAGCTCCTTCTCAGATTCACTCGGAAGTGCCGTGCTTGACCGATGCCATGAATGCCTGGAAGGTGGCTTGTCCGGATACGGTTCAGCCCGAGAACCTGTCTTCCCAGAGACAGTGGGATGAGCCGCTCTGCAGGTTGGTACGGAATAATCTCATTAATACGTCCACCAATACTGCTGAGCGTGCCCGCCTGCTGGCTGTGGGAGAATGGGAGTCGGGCTTATGGCTTCAGGCGCTACCGTCACCTAACATAGGCACTATGCTAGGTGACTCGACTTTCCGACTCGCTACAAGTCTGCGTCTGAGTGCTCCTTGTGTGGCTCCGCATCGGTGTCAGTGCGGTGAAGCAGTTGACCGCCTCGGACACCATGGCCTTTCCTGCAGCAAGAGCGCTGGTCGGCTGGCACGGCACGCCAGCATTAATGACATCATCCGTCGGGCTCTTGTCACCACCGGGGTGCCAGCTGTCTTAGAACCCAATGGCTTGGCACGCGACGATGGGAAGAGGCCAGACGGAATGACCATAATGCCTTGGAAGTTGGGTAGGCCTTTGGTGTGGGATGCTACCTGTGTCGACACCCTCGCGCCATCCCATCTTCTGAGCACGGCAGGCTGTGCTGGGGCGGCTGCTGCAGGTGCAGAAAATCTCAAACGGCGCAAATATAACAACCTTATTGGGAGCTATATTTTTGAGCCGTTTGGGGTTGAAACACTAGGGCCGTGGGGTCCGAGTGCTCATCGAGTATTTCGGGACATCGCCAAGCGGTTGGCTGACTCTTCATGTGACCAGAGGGCTGGCCTATTTTTAGGTCAAAGAATAAGCATTGCAATCCAACGTGGCAACGCTGCCAGCCTTCTGGGCACTTTTCCCACCGACAGTGATGCGGACGAATTCTCTGATGCCCAGTGAGCTCTTCCCCCCTCCCTTATTTTTTTTTTTCTTTACCTTTATTTAATTGTATATAATATTTTTATTTTAGTGTTATTTTGTGGATTGTATTTAACCTGTAAGGCACTGAGATACCACATTTGGTTCGCCGCGTACCAGCGAACTTTAACCTTATTTGTATGATAAAATAAGGCTCTGAATCGTTTGAAACGATGCGAGCATAACGTAGGTAATTAGGGTTCAATTATATCTTTAATAAATCTCGAAATCAATCAGTGTTGCAACTATTTGAAGTTTCAAATTCCTTTAAAAGTGGGAGCTTTATTTTTTATGTTACTATTTATCGTTATTGTATTCTTCTTTATTAACATTAAATGAGTTGTAAATATTTTTTAAATCCAATGTGTTTGATTTATTTTACCTTTATTTTAACAATATCCGCCACAAAAATTTGTAATAAAACCAATGTGTTAGTGTGTAAGTGCAAGGGAGATGTTATTAAAGGCTCGGATAATTTTGTGCGCCCAGCAAATTTAAGCTCAGTTGCCATATATCCCAGCGACAAAACCAAATCTAGTGACGATACCAAGTCTCTCGTACAGAAAATTATTTCGCCCGGGGAACTTAAACTACATGTCCGTGGCCTTAAGAAAGTAAAAAATGGAGGTGTTCTTATCAGTACCGACTCCAAAGAGGACATTCAAAAGCTCAGAAAATTAGAAAAACTCGTCTCTTCGGGCCTTAAGATTGAAGAACCATCAAAGCGGCGCCCAAGAATCACTGTTATTGGAGTCCCGGTAGCCCTGACTGATAGGGAGGTTTTGGATTGCATCTACGAGCAAAACCTCTCAGATAAGTTGACCAATACAACTCGTGAGTCGTTTGAAGAACAAATAAAATTGAGCCATAAATCTGGGAAAAAAGACCTCCCTAATTGCAATTTTATTCTAGAAGTGCCAGCTAGCATCAGGAAGATCCTAGTCAATCAAGGACGAATATTCATCAATTGGACGTCATGCCCAGTTCGAGATTTCACGATCGTTACTCGGTGTTTCAACTGCCAGCAGTTTGGACACGCGGCCAAGTTCTGCCGTGACACTAACCCGACGTGTAATCACCTGCGGAGAGACTGGCCACACTTTTAAGGAATGCTGCACAAAGTCCAGTCCACCAAACTGTGCGACGTGCAAACGTTTTAATAGGAAAAGTGATCATAAAACTGGTGATGTAAATTGTCCTGCACGGAAATATGCCGAGGACAGCTATATCCATTCCATAGATTATGAAGGCGCCTAAGAGCGCTACCTATTAACCTATCCTTTAAGCACACTAGTAGTAGTTTTTGTTTGTTTATATTTATTAGGTGTTTATTTATCATGACTGATCAATTACTTAAGGACCTAGATCTGGATTAAAGGACGTTTGCGCGGTTGGGTGGGACGACATATCAAACAACATACTTAAACATTTCAAATACCTCCTTGCTCCGCCGCTAACTCATATTTTTCAGTTATGCTTAACTAATGGTGTATTCCCTAAGTCGCTTAAAAAAGCAGTGGTTACTCCTGTATATAAATCTGGTGACAAAAAATGTGTTAACAACTACAGACCCTTTTCAGTTTTAACAGGGCTCTCCAAGATCTTAGAGAAAATCATTAATATTAGAAACTTCATGGGGAGGGGCTGCAAAAACAATCCTACTACCATTAGAACGTGCGCAGAGAGCTATCCTTAAGGTAGCCACCTTTCGCCCATTTAGATTTCCCACATACGAGCTTTATACGGCATGTAAGGTTTTAACTGTGCGTCAACTATTTATATTAAAGATAGTATTACACCAGCATAGCAATCTCTCTTATACCCCCATACCTATACATAAGAGAAGAAAAGACTTAGTTTGCATAAAGCCTCAAACTAGACATACTTTTATAAATAAATTTTATGGTTTTTTAGGTCCGTTCTTATATAATAAAATCAATAAGTCTCTAAGTATATATAGTGTAAATTGTAAAAAATGTAGTGAAATGTTAAGTGAATACTTAGCGACATTAAATTACTCAGACACTGAAAAATTGCTAGAAATCATGCAATAAGTTTATTAATGTTAAGGCAATTTTTATTTAATAATATAATTATTATGTATCAATGCTAGCTCTATGCACATTAATTTAATAGTCCAATAAAACACTCAGCGTTGTTACGTGAAGGCCTGAAACACAGGTTTGAATAAACCTACATCAGGCAGGTCGCTATTGTTTTTCATTAGGCCTTTATCCAATATATTATATAAGTTATACCTACACTAGATTTATTTTAGGCATAGTTTAATATTTGCTTAATAATTTTAATATGTAACTCTGTACTGATGTCACTTCTATGTAATTTATATGTGAACTTATGAATAAAAAGTATTTTATTTATTATTTATTTATTTATTTATTAAAATATTATTTAAAAATGGGTAATTTTCCTTCATCTGGCATCCCTTTACACACGCACACATAGTTACGCATCCGCCATTGTGGTGCTTCAGAAGTTCCGTTCGCTCTTTTTTTTAGGTCCATGGCTGTAATGAAGTAAATAAGATATGAAGATTGTACAATTTATAGGTCATTTTGTTTTTTTTTTGCTATTGGCATATAACATCAAAAACCTGATAGAAAATGAAAACCTACTATTCGGTTTCCATATAGAATCTAAAATTAATCAATATTATCGAAAGAGTCCTCTACACGCGGTTCACAAATACGAAACCCGAAAATATGTCATGTTCGAACCGTACCTGAACCCTGTCGAGTGTTTGTGACAGATGAAGTACAGTTTAAAATAACATACTAACTCGTCACGAAAAATTCGTCCTCATCGTTGTCGACCAAGATGTTACCCAAGAGACTGGCGGCATTACTACGCTGTATAGCAATGCTTAGCTGCTGGCCAAAATAAAAATCATCCCTGGGTCACGAGAAGTGTCAACCAGACGTTTTGATATTTCTTTAAAGAGGCCATGAGCACTGTGACCCCATGGTCCAAGGGTTTCAACCCCAAACAGCTCGAAATTATAAGCAGGGCTTGGTAACGTTACCAAATTCACACTGTAAGTATCGTTAAGTAACGTTATTTTCATAAAATTAATTTTTTAACGGTAACACGGGTAACGATACTTTGGTATCGAATCCATAAAATAACGTTACCATTACCGTTACTAGTATCGATACTTTTATCGTTACTTAATGCGTTGTTGTCAACCCGCGCAACCTAAGCGGCACGCCATGGGCGGCGGCGCTCTATGGCAACATCGCCAATCAAACGATGCAAATGCAACTTCATTAATGTAGACGAAAGAAAGAGATAAATAAAAATTTAACGTTACTCAGTTACCGGTAAAACGTATGCCAAGTATCGTTACCAAGCTTAACGTGACCTCTACTAATAACGTTATCTTCGTCCGATGAAAGTAACGATACCAAATTTTTAACGTTATTCAAAGCCCTGATTATAAGTACCAATAAGGTTGCTATACTTTTGCCGGTTGAGGTTTTCCGCAGCTGCAGCGGCAGAGCCATACACACTAAAGGCCTACCTAACTTCCAAGGAAACAAAGACATACCGTCCGGTCTCTAGCCATTGTCGCGTGCCAAGCCATTGCGTTCTAATACAGCTGGAAACGCCGACGGTGACAAGAGCTCGTCGGATGATGTCGTTAATGTTCGCGTGCCAGACTAAGCGACCCGCACTTTGGCTACAAGACATGCTATGGTGTCCTACACTGTTGACAACTTCGCCACAGTGGCAGCGATGAGGAGAACAACAAGGAGCTCCTAGTGTTAGAGAAGCAGCGAAGCGGAAAGTAGTGTCGTCGAGCAAAGTGCCTATGTTCGACGACGGTAGCGCATGAAACCACAGACCCGAATCCTATTTAACCACAGCCAGCAGGCGTGCACCCTCCGCAGAAGTAGCAGTCGAGTTCAGTAAATTATTGTCTTGTACAACTCTGCAGAGCGCCTCATCCCACCGTCTCTGGGAAAATGGGTTATCGGGTAGATTTGAAGTCGGGCAAAAGAGTTTCCAGGCATCTATAGCCTCGGTGAAGCAGGGTACATCAAAATCAATCAGTGTGGTAGCTATGATTATCCTGATTAATTTCTCAGTGCCGTGGACCGAGGATATGAAAGCCGGTAAACGAAGACTGGAAATTTTGGGGACGCCGAGGCCTCCCGTTATTACAAGTGATAGATTAGTTAAGATGAGATACGATTATGTAAGGGAATCATTAATTACGGTACTGTGGGATGTACTGCGGACGGGGCAGTGTGAATGACGCCTAACGGGTGGTCTGGTGTTGCCAATTTATTAACATTCCAACTTGCCGGAAGCGGATACTAACCATAAAGAAATATGAAGACCTTGAGCTGAGTGAGGCTGAGAATGAGAATTTTTCAGTCCATAGAGTAAAGCGGAGTAAAGGAAGTTCAATTCTTGGTTCAATCCATAGAGTACTATTATTATAAATGGTTCAATCATTGAAGTGATTGAAACAAGGATTGAAACAAATCGTGTTTGTTCTGATAACTGGAAACCGCCTAAAGGCTCGTGCAGACTAGCGCGACGTGACGGTCACGCGTAAGGTCACGCGATTCGGTGATATTTATCCGTAGAACAATTTCTATGAAAACGCGCGTGACACTTCACACAGAGGCGACCTGTCACGCCGTGACACTGTCATAGAAATTGTTCTACGGATTTACGGATACAAATCGCCAAATGACCAAATCACGCGCGACCGTTGCTTCACGCTAGTCTGCATGAGCCTTAACGTTTTAGTAAATTCTGTGATTATTATACTCTCTTTGATTCTATCTGTGGTCAGTTTATTGGTTTGTTGTGGTCTGTCAACGTCCATGTAAAATCTAAAATCCAACCAAGCTTGCCATTTTTCTTTCAAAACTGGCAATATTAATTATCTCCTTGGCTCACAAACAAATCTTGTAGTAGCAATTATGGTTTAACATAGCTAGCCTGAGGGTAGTGAAGAACAAAGATATCACCGAATTCTCGACTGAGAGTGATCGTGTGATTCAACTAAAGAATCATGCAAGGTTTGTAATAATTTATTAAAATTACGGTTATACTCATCGACTCCACAGTTATGGATATCCTTATTTTGTCCAGAGAAATGTTCAACAACGGCAAAAAACTGAAAAAACCAATATTGCATTTCCAGAAAGTTTTACCATGCTGAACTTTTTTGTCTATATTTTTAGGTAACAACAGAACAGATAGGTCCAGGTCGCCCCTAAGGGTCGACAATACTGGACGCCGACGAGATAACAAATCTCAAGATTCTGTAAAATCTAGTGATAACATGACTAATGTCATGAATCCTATGATGATGACGAACATGTATCCACAAGGTAATTACTTTTTATGTTTCATGTTATTACTATTGTTTCAAATTATCTACATAAATATTTGTACAATGCCCAAATATTTTAAATAATATATTTTAGGTAAATAATACCCTAAATTTATTGTAGCCAACATGATGATGGCTAGTGGAATGTACCCAAACATGATGATGCCAGGGGCAATGATTGGTGGAGGGATGATGCCTAGTATGCCTGCTGCAGGAATGGAAATGATGTCTGGGGCAGGCATGGATATGGTCCCACAAGCAGCTATGGATATGTCAGCAATGGGTGGACAGGCGATGGCATCTGCTGCTCCTCCTGCCATGGACATGAGCATGATGGGGGGAATGATGATGGACCCAGCCATGATGGGAATGTACCCCAATATGGGTGGAGATATGTCTAATGTGCAGTCCAAAAAAGAAATCATTTTTAAGCATGCCAAGCTTATTCCTCCTGATACACGCATACCACTACCGCCACGGAGGTCTAAACCTCCTGGATGCAGAACAATATTTGTGGGAGGATTACCAGACAAAATTAGAGAGAGCATTGTGAGGGAAATTTTTGAGACTTATGGAAGAATACATACACTCAGGCTGTCAAAGAAAAACTTTTGTCACATTCGTTTTGATAGAGAGGAGTGTGTAGATCAAGCAATGTTGATCTCTGGTTATTGTATTAAACTCATTAATATAAAAGATGATAAGGTGGAGGATGTTGATGATGACAATTCACATGCCACTTCTGGCTGGTTACATGTAGACTATGCATTGGTAAGCACTATTTATTATGTACCTAACATTATTTTAAAATTTTGCTTTATACGTACAATAATAATCTTGAAACTCCTTTGTAGAGTCGAGATGACACAAATGACTTTGAGCGGCGACAAAGACAAGCTTTGCGGGTTCAACAGCAACATATGCTTCAATTAAGTTCACAAAATGGCATAGCTAACCAAACCATGCCCTCCTATGGAGATGTACGTAGGAGAACACCATCACCATCAAGAGTACAACCATATTCTAATGCATCCATGTTACAATTGGCTGAAAAACTTAAAAATGAAGAACTGTTCTCAACAACTCTACCAGTAAGTTTAAAATTTTAAACTAAATACTTGAAATTACATAAATGATGGCTACAAATTAATTAATTTTATATAAACATTAAACTACAATTATTATTTATTACAGACATTGCTTGCTTGGTTAGAGCGAGGTGAATGTACGAAGAAGAATGCAAATCAATTTTATTCAATGATACAAGCCACAAATGCACATATACGCAGATTGTTCAGCGAGAAAATGCAAGCTGAAGAAGAGCTACTTCAGTGCAAGGAACGAGTCAAGAATCACATTGCAAATGTGATTGAACAACGTAAGTTGGTTTAGACATGGTTTCAATAATTTCTCTATCCATCACATCAGGTGAATGTGTGAAATCAGTGATAATTAATGTCTCTAGTTCAACACTATTTCATATTTGTAAGTAATTTAAAGGTAAGAGGGTCATAATGTTTTCATTTCAATTGTGAAAACATTCAAGTAGATATTATAATCTGTTCCAAAACCTTTTAATGAAATTGTAAACCAAGTTTTTATTTGTGAATTGCTATTGTAATCACTCACTAAATGTAATTTGTTGTACATTTATGTGTACATTGAATGGTCCAACAATGTAAGTGTGAATCTATGAAATAAAATTTCTTAAATTTATCCATTCATTAACAGACTATGCACTGCCTAAACTGGTCTAAAAGCCTGAAATATTGCACAAAAGTTCCTTAGACTTCTATTTAAAAGTAAAAGTTAGTTGTATGGGTTGTACCAAGGTACAGCCCACACAACTAACTTTTATTTTTTGGATAGTCATGATAAGGGATGATGGCATGAGAATGATGACTCATTCCGTAAGGCTCCTGAGAAGTTGCTGATGGGAATGCCATTTGATGCACAGCTTGTATAACACTATAAAATTAAAACTGAGAAATTGTTTACGAGAAAGGAGGTCATATACATTAAAATAACTTCTCAAATTAAAACCACTCTATGGTAATCTTAAAATTTAGATATAAAGATTCAAATAACCAAATCGCTCAATTTGTAAATCACAATACAATTTGCTATCCACAGTTACATTACCTGTCCCTTTTGTAACCACTCTGCGTTTATATTTTCATTCAATGGTTTTGAAACAGGGTATTATTAAAACATAGTGGAGTCTTCACATTGAATGTTGTAAAATGCTTTTGAATATTATGTTCAAACATTTCTGCAACTTCAAGGGTGTACAGTCCTAAATAAATTAATAATATTTTCTCAAAATGGTCACTCTATAATCTTAATGCTCAGTCAGTAGTCAACAAATGGATTGCCCGGTTCACCAGATGACCTCCAGCCATAAGTATTAATAAAGCAACTGACTCATTGCTGAAGAGATGGGTGCTATTGTAAGTTATTTTGATCGTGACAATTTAATTTTAACTACAGATATATGTATATATTAAAAGTGATTTTGTTCCAATATACATAGTAATTTTGTCATGTACTTGGTTAAAAATAAATTGTCAGAATATATTGGGTACTCCTGTGCGATGGCACAGTATCATATCTTACGTCACATCTCTAACGCGAGGTGCAGCGTGTGCAACCCTGCCGACTGACTCGTGACCCTCGCATGTGCTAGGTACACGAATAACACTGCCTTCGACAGCGGCATAATAGACCGCAGTATGAGAGCCTGGGATGACTGACATCGAGAAAATACGACGGTATGTTTTGGTCGCAAGAGCAAAGTCGTCTCTTAATATAATTTTGTGAACCTCAGTCGAACAGGTGGCGAAAGTGTTTGCCGCATCGTCCCATCAACGTGTATGGGATCACTTCACAAAACCTCAGAGAAAGAATATTGAGACATGGCAGAAAATGACACAGGTACTACTTTACAGCAATTTTTGTTTTGTTAGGAAACCAGGCAAACATAAGCAAATAATATTACACAAATGTTCGTGATTACGCTGCTACATTATAGTATTTTAACAATAAAGTTGTGTCAGTAAGTATGAACTCCAATAGAATGCATCGAAACTATGCTGTTAAGAATGGCGGAAAATCTAGGTGACCGAGAAGACAGCAGAAACAGGTAAACCGAGGAAGGAATGTAAAGTAATTGGAGCTAGAGTGAGATACATATTTTCTAAACATGAATTTAGTCATCCACTAGTTTTAGTAATAATACTTGTTTATGCATTCACCACTAAGCAAATATATATCTTTCAGGAGTTTAATTCGTTGAAAGAAGAATTCTATGAAAAGTTTAACGACGAAGCAGATTTCAATGGTTACAGTCGGCCATTGGATAACAATGAAGAAGTCCAACAACTGAAAGTCAGTTACACATAATATTTTTTTTTTATTTGGTACTTGTGGAAAAGAGGGAACAGTTTAATAAATTGTTTTATTTTTTCAGCGTGAGAATGAAAGCTTGCAATTTCAACTGGAAGCCTATAAAAATGAGGTGGATGTTATAAAGTCGGATGCTGTGAAGGAGATGGAGAAATTTAAGGCACAGTTCATAGCACGACAGGCTTTAGAAGGAAATATGAAAAATGTAAGTTAATTTGCCATTCCCCTCATATTTTCTGAGCCTTGTAAAATGTTTAAATAGTTTACTGCTATTTAGTTTTTACTGTATAACTATATATTTTTTAAATTAAAACTCGGTTTTCGTACCTGCCTGTGTGAACGCTTTGTTCTTTTAAACTACGCAACGGGTTTTGATGCATTAATATTAAACGTAAATATAATAAAGAAATCTCGATGTCTGTTAGGTCGTAAAAACCGCGCGCAACAGGCACCGTTAGCCTATACCATAAAGCGTATTATCAGGGCGGACTATGTGCCTGCTCATCTGCTCTTAATGTAATTGCTTTACAGATGTTGCATAGCCACTAGAACTATGTAGTTAGCAGCCAAAATTAAGTCCATACTTTTTATTTTTAGCCTCCTTTGCCATCGCCGTTGCCGATCGTGAAGCCCCCTCCACCACCACCGTTGCCTGAGGATCTGGACTCCACAGTCCACATTAAGGAAGCTGTCGAGGCGGGATGCGGAGAAGCCAAGCTAATTGGAGTCATGTCTGCTTTCTTACAAGTAAGATATTAATTTTTTTTTGTATAATTAGGTCGTTTAGAGCTTTCTATCATTAATATTGCACTAGCCATCTTTTGTCTGTGCATGGCCCTAAGGTTGACTGGTATAAAATACCTCAGGTATTAAGTGCTTGCTCTCCTGGTCTTTGTATAATATTTTTGGATTCTACTAGTGCATACCTTTATTTATGGAATACTTTTTGAAAAAATTTAGCATAGCAATATTCTGGTTCGATGTAAAAGACTCTAAGGTTCCGTCTTTAGTCTTGATTGCTATTAAAGGTATATAAGTGCATTTGCACTTGAATTTTATTAACGAAAAACATAATTCAGGTACATCCACAAGGGGCCAGTCTCGACTACGTAGTGTCGTATGTCCGCGCCATCTTCGAACACGTGTCTCAGGCTACAATACACCACGTTCTGCAGAAACACACAGATGTGTTCGAACGCACCACCAGCGGCGTCGGCGCCAACATCGAACATCGCTGGTCGTTCGTCGCCTTCAATAAAGACAAGAAACAACCTTGACTGTTTAAATAAGAGGGTACACACCTCTCTGCGTATTGGAGTACTTCGTTTTCTGATTACATAATGTGCACTAAAGATAAATATGGGTGTAAGAACAAATGATAACACTTCATCATGTACAAAGGAGATTTTTAAATGAGTAAATTAAAATGGTTATAAAAACCAATTATTAAAGTTACATAAATAAAAGAATTTCACCTATTTTAGATGGTAGTCTAAACTAAACCATATTATCGTTATATATAAAGGTATTCACTTTTAGTGGAGTATTCAGTTCATGTCAAATTGTAACTTTAGCAAATGATCATGGACAATGGATCAACTAGAATTTAAGTTTCTATGTTATATTTTAGTTTTCGTAATCTCTAGAATTCTTAAGACCTGAGTAAAAGGCATATACCTACATGTGATTGGGTTATTTTGTAATAAAACTTAAATTGTTTGTACAGACAGGAATACGATTGTTTATTCCAAAAATAGTAAGAAGCTCCAAAATATCCGATAAAGCTATTTTTATGACTGACAGTTTGTAGCGTATTTAAAATTTTGTTCATATCGAAATAAACTATGTATGTTTCCAAGCTCAATGTTTTATTGTAGTCAAAGTATTTCGAAAACAAGTGTTACAAATTCGTCATAACTTCATAAGTTTTGCATGATCACTACATATTACTTTTAACTCTCTGTTTTCTGTTGTGCCTGCAGATCATTGATAGTCTGCATATACTCTGCAGTTGCCTCCTCTAGGTCTTTATCGTTTGCAGTAGGGTCACTCTCAACGACCGGTTCACCAAGATTGCCACCTTGACGCATCTTCAATCTTAGTTCTCGCATCCGAGCTTCCAGAATACGCTCTCTTTTGTTTTCGCGATCCAAAACCTGAAGCAAGTAACAAGGACCTATTTCTTAGATTGGTAGTGATTCATTAGAGATGCAAGGGAGTGAATTGAAAGATCGGTGTCTACGTCCGAAGCAATTTGTCGCAAGGACTTGTGGGATCAATTTGTAACACGTAGTACTTACGTGAGTTAAAAGTTGTTTGTCATTCTTGTCTGCTGTACCGAGGTTCTCCGTTAGTTCAGCTAAGTACACTGTTCCTTTACTACTGCCACAGGCTACAAGAAGACCCTGAAATAGTTGTTTTATATGAAGATACTTTAGATCTAATATTTGGTTCAATTCAAGATTGCGTTGTGAAATTTATGTCATTGACGTAAGGTTTTAATTGCAATGATTGGCACGTGCTTTTGAAATGCCAACACTTTACAATTGCTAATAATATAGAACGTATTGTTTTTTTGTTATGACTAACTCCTTCATGAGGGCGCAGACGGAGTAATGGCTCGTCGCAAAGTTGTGCTGTAACTAATGGAGCGCTTCTTCTTCGTAACAAGTCCCAACAAGACAGGCAGCCATCCCATTGTGTCACCAGCATCAATGAAAACCTGCAACAGAAGAAGAAGTATAGATAATGTTTATCTATTTTAGGTTATTTCTGCAAGGTCAAGGTCAAGTGAAATGCAGGGTGCAATATACCAAATAGAAAAATGTGATAAAGCATTCGTGGTGGTCTTAGTTGCCATGGACTATAAACTATCCGCATGCTATTCACAAATATGATAATTCCTCAACGATTGTCTACCAGCATGTTGGGCCGGACGTAAAGAATAACACCACCCCATTTCTTCCTGTGGGTGTCGTAAAAGGCGACTAAGGGACTTACTAGAGAATGGGCAGCAGCGTTCTCTATGCATTTTACCACCATACTGCGATCGCCAACCCGCCTGCCAAGCTTGGCGATTATGGCAAAGCCCCTCAAATTGGGGGAGGCCTAAGTCCAGCAGTGGACGTCTTACGGCTGAAATGATGATGATGATGATGTTCGGTCATAATTTCCAAAGCTTCAGCGTACCTGATAGGATTCCATGCTCCATCAGTCAGTTTAGTGCGGTGCGAATAAGTCCATAAAATGGCAGATTCACGACAGTCTTCGCTCCATACTCGAGCAGTCCAGTCGCCAACCGTTAGGAAGTTTTTCACAAACGTCGGGTTTCTTTGAAGCGCATATACAGGGCCCAGGTGGGCTTCGTACTAAACAAAAATGTGTAAACGCCAATTAATATAGAAAAATGTAATTGAAATAGAGGAAGTTTTTCTTAACTTTCTTAACTAACCTTTGTCGGAAGTTTTTCAACAGAATTTTTCCCTTTTCGATTACCTCCGATTACTAATCCAGTTTCAGTCCCGACCATAAACCTGTAAAAGTTAAATAAAAACGATATCACGTCTAGTTTACCCGAAGGTCAGAGATATACCCATAGTACACCCAGGCGCGGTCCGAGGAGGGGGGGGGGTTCTAGGGGTCATGACCCCCCCCCCCCCCCCAAAGACAGTATTGCTGCCGAAACCCTGAACGATTTGCCTGTCTTACTATCTTAAAATGGTTCTCACTTGAGCCACGGAGACTCCGATGGACATTTGCAAAAAGATTATAACTCGGGCCATCATGCTGATCAGTAGCGCTTGCGACTACTTGACCAAAGAGGATGTACCTTCCTAAAAATATTCTTCAGTACTCATGGTGACCCCCCCCAAAATGTTAGGCTACGACCGCGCCTGAGTACACCCGCATTTCGCCTGTTATGTTTAAGTCCCATGGAATATAAGGGGCGAGCCTATTGCTATAAAACCGGGCACATGTCCAGGGATTTTCCAGGCTTTTACTGAGAAATTCTAGAGAGAAAACCGAATATCTCTGCCCAAACTGCTAATCGAACCCCAGGACCTAGTGTTTGCTGTAGCGCTTGCGACCACCAGATACAAGAGTTAAAAAAAACGAGGAGTTAAATAATATTTGTTTTTATAGATGTCACTGGACTGGAACATGCTATTCTACGAGTATAAGGCGGAGTTAGAGATACCGTGGCTGTGGCATAAGAGATAGCCGTGGCTCTGGCGTAAGAGATACCGTGGCCCTGGCGTATGGGCAACTGAAAGAACACGGGCGGGTTTTAGTCAGTAAAAGTCTGATACGCCCTTCCGCTCCACCCTAGAGCGGGAGAAGTCATTTGATGATTTCCCACCCACAAAAAAAAAAAAACCATGTGTGCAATTCACACGTGGTAGAAGTGAAACCTTCAAAAATTTTGGCTTCAAGATAATGAGACGAATGTAAAATTTCGGGAAGAGGATAATTTGTAGGTTTTAGTAATGATCATAGTGATACAAAGTTTGATAATTATTTTACATTCAATAAACAGCAGTAAAAATAATAATAATTAGGTAACATGCCTTTTTATTGTGCTTATCGATTCGTAAATATCATCAAAATATAGAAGAACGACGAACATAAGAATTATACTATAATGCTTCCTATCTCATTTTCTCCCACGTTAAATCTTATGAATTTATGTGTCTGTCTCTTTTTACTGTCGCTTTTTCGTTTCATAGAGTTTCAAGTCACAACGGTGCTAAAGAAGTTTTCACTTCAAAAGAAAAGGCGGTGTTATTTAGTTTATCGATATCATTTATTCCTATCAAGCTATCCTTATTATTCCTGCCAAGCTGATGGCAATAGGATCGCCTCCAGACGTTAGTGGGATGTACAGGTTAACATAGTACACCTATGAGACATGTCTCTGCCGATCCTTTCAGGAATACAGGCATGATATTATATTATCTTGATCCTAATCTATTTTCATAATTTACTTTACCTTGTTGGTATCGTGGGCTCATATTCAAGTGCAGAAATTCCAATAGCGTTATCAATGCACTGTGTATCAGTTACCGATTTGACGATATCTATTATCATGGAGTCGGTAGGCTCGCTCATGTTTCGAGTATCCCACCTGAAATAAAAAACCAATCTTAAAAAGTATTCTCCAAGAATTGAATGTCTAAATTACTTTGAGATTAAAATTTACCATTTAACAACACCGTCTGGAGATGCGGAGAAAAATTCTGCTCCAATTTTGGAATTGATAAAGAGTACGTTGCGAGCTATGTCGCGGTGCGCAACATGCGGTGGACAAACTCCAGCTGGATCTCCGCCTTTACGTGTATCCCACCAACCGACCTACAATCATTATTAGAAATCGGGACTGATTCTTCTGTGCCGAAGCCATATTCATAACTAACCTGCCCATTCATCATTCCTCCAATTATAAGATGAGGATCACGAGGATTGTAAATAAGGTCCAGTAAAGGCTGCGGAGGCTTTATTACAAGCTCAGGCGCATTCGCGTTCTCTGCAATACGATAAAGATTTTATGTGTCTCCATTTTCCCAAATACAAAATAGGCATTAATTCAAATTTAGGTACCAATGTCCCAAATGTATGAATATTGTGGATTTCTTGAATTCCTTGTAAGTTCAATATCTGCATGAGCTACTGCCAGTTTTGCTCCTCCGTCTGCTTGCCACGACAATGATCGGATCGGTCGCCTTCCTTCCGGTTCTCGGTATACATTGACGGTGTGGCAACCGCTATTTTCTACAGGTGGAATTGTTGGCAGCTCTGTACAATAGGTCTCATACATATCTACTGCATTGTTTTGGAGTATATTATGTTCCATGCTCTGAAGAAAAAAAGTAACGCTGTTGGGTATATTTGATAACTGAACATAGCTTTTCTACCGTCGTATATACATACACACTTACATGTCCTAAATGCATAACAGCATGAACATAGGCGTCGTCCTTTTCGATTTTACGTCGATATCTCTGTGTTGCTTCAGGATCATTCATGTTGATATCCTTTGGCCATCCACCTTCAACGTGGCTCACGCCAGAACTTGTGTATTCAGCTCTAAATTGATAAGTAATGATGTAAGAAATATCTATGTTTACTGCGGCCCAACCTCGATAAGTGTGGAAGTGATTATTGAAGAATAGCTTAGCATGGAAAGTGTGCTAATAACTAACATCGTAGGTTATTTAATTCATAAATAACCTTTCGCCAACTCTGTTCAAAAACTTACCTACGATCGATCATCGATGGCAGTTGGACAAAATTGTAGGATGTAAAATAAAATGATAGTTCTAGAAGATATAAATCTGATTATGGCATTTGATAATACGTCACTTACCTTACAGAATTCACCCAGTGCTCAGACATAGTGCCCGTATTCTGGATGGCAACGTTTACCGGATTTCGAAGAATATATTCCGGATAAAAAGCAGGATTATTAGGAATGCTCACTATCATTTCGGGACCATGATCTTCAAACAAAGTTTGCTTCCCGAATTCCTTTCTTCGCTTTTTGTATTCATAAACCAGTTCAATTTTTTCCGGCTTTTCCATGATTGTAAGTTCAGTGAATGGAGCAAACTTGATAGCCTTTGCTAGATCGATAAACTTACGGGGTTACCTCGGAGATATGCTAATGTGTAGTCTTCAAAACAATCAATTTACAATTTTTAACAATATTGCGTCTTTTGTTTTGATCATATGAATTGATAAGGTATTGTTGGTTCGCATAATGTAGACGGAGGCAACGGACCTTTAACGCCTAAATGTAGGAATATAGCTATCTTCAGTCTGGTAGTTAGGCTAGGTAGGAAATAAAATTACTTATTAATCTTAATAGGTACTTGTAACTTTTATTTAAAGAAAACAAATTAATTTAACAAAAATATTGGACTATTTAATAGAGAGGTATTGGGTCAGCCTGCGTGGCTCGTCTTAGAGTCAGCACTATAAGGCGTGGGGGCGATGCTGCAAGTTTCACGGTGCATTGCTCTAGTAGAATAGCCCAACGTACTGCTGATCTTTTCTCAGCTGGCATGGCCTTGAGCTGCTCAATCTACAAGAATTAAACTGTAATTTAGTATTTTTTGTCCTGCACCCTAATTGTACTATCAGCCAGAATCGTTTTGAAGGATATTTATTGCTAATCCATTGCTTCATAAGTTCGAAACATTTATCTACTAAACAACGTAAACAACGCAATGTTGTTGAACTGTCAATATAAAACCTATTCCAACCGTTAGTGTGTTTGTGGCCCTTACTCTTATGCACTGGCTCCAGGCGCGGTCCAGGTGGGGGGGGGGGCTAGGGGTCATGACCCCCCCAAAAGACAGTCATGCTGTCGAAACCCTGAACGATTTGCCTGTCTTACTATCTTAAAATTTTTCTCACTTGAGCCACGGTGACTCCGATGGACATTTGCAAAAAGATTATAACCCGGGACATCATGCTGAACAGTAGCGCTTGCGACTACTAGACCAAGGAGGATGTACCTTCCTAAAAATATTCATCAGTACTCATGGTGACCCCCCCCCCCCCCCAAATGTTAGGCTGCGACCGCGCCTGACTGGCTCTTGTATATTTTTAGAATAAACCAATGCCCATGGCTATTGGGCAATGGCTAATTTTAAAGTCTGATCGTTAGTGCATATGAGTGATCGCTGATATGAATGCTCAAGTACCTAAATCTATTACTGTTTTGGCTTTTCTAGCTAAGACAGCCTTCATCATCATCATCATTTCAGCCGTAAGACGTCCACTGCTGGACTTAGGCCTCCCCCAATTTGGGGGGCTATGCCATAATCGCCACGCTTGGCAGGCGGGTTGGCGATCGCAGTATGGTGGTAAAATGCATAGAGAACGCTGCTGCCCATTCTCTAGTAAGTCCCTTAGTCGCCTTTTACGACACCCACGGGAAGAAATGGGGTGGTGTTGTTCTTTACGTCCGGCACCACACGGTACTTCCGACAGCCTTCATACAATTAAAATTGAGTTTATTTACAGAATATCCCAACGTGTCTTCAAGAACGTTGACAGGAAGCCGGGCCGTCAACTCTCCAGTATGGTCAGCAAAGCGAACCCGGATATTATCTTCAGTATTATTTTCCCTGTAAAACACCGTTAAAAATTGACACAATCAATTAATTAGCAATTAGCTCGTTTAACTGTCGCGTGTAAGATGTAGCATACAAAGTATCAAGTTCGTCCAAATCTAGATGCGTCAGCAGTGCATGCAGTGACGCACAGAATGGCGCTGCGCCTGCGACTCTGTCACGTACTTGTGACACGGATGCCGCGCATGAACGTTCGCCGCTCCATGCCGCCCAGGCTGCGGCTTCACCGCCTCCTGTGTAGGTGAAAGGACCACATTCACAAGAAAGACAAGAAGACAGTCTATAGATTTCAAAATGATAAAAGCGCTATCTTAGCAGTAGGAGAAAGTTCCTAGAGGATTTCCCAATTCCCAAAATCATGCAACAATATGCAAACTCACTAAGTACATACTTAGTTTAGGTACTTATTGTTGCAAGATTATCACTATTATCAGTGAATGACCGGACCAATTTAGAATCACTTCTTAGTAAATGATGCAATATTATTTTTTTTACTACCGAAACAAAATTGTATCATATGTACGAGACATTTTGAATAAATATTGCAGCATTGTTTACCAAATCAGGTGTGGCCGGCTTATCACAAAGATAAACATACAGAAGCAGTTTTTATTTTGACGTTTGGTGATTTGCGAATCAGACGGGCTTAGATAACCGCTAAAAGGGGAACTGTGACTCACGTGCCGTTGCCTGGTTACGTATGTGCAGCCTGAGGGCTTCGGCGTCTGCTGTATGCGGTTGATGTGTGATAACAGTTTTAGCGCACACTTGCACACTGACCGCCCGAGCTCGCCACGATACTCGAGCGTCAGCTATGAATAGTACGCTTTCTAATGGACGCCATTCTTCTGCCCTGTAGAAAGACGATCGATTTTTTAGAAAAGTTTAGTAAGAACAGTAGTTCTTGGTTTACTGCAGCATGACTATGCGCCAAGGCTTGCCATGTTTTGTCCATATAAGCTGAAATTTTTATTAGGCTGTGTAGCTCAATGACTCTTCGTCACTTTTCTGGTTGGCGGTCATCAAGAGAACCGAAGCGAGTGGAGACCGACAGACTGACCACATCGTATGCTAGTACTGCGCACGATGTGCTGGACTGTAGTCTTATAGGGAAATGTGATGATTAAGAAAGTCTTTAAAATATTTATTTATATTGCACCTTATTCTAACTTCTGGGAAGATTTATCTAGGGGGCGGGGCAGGCGGGGGGAAGTAGCTAGTTACATAATGTGAAGTTCAAAACCTTTGTATAGTGTCGATGTCAAAAATATCCAATGAGAGGGAAGCTGGCGTTGTGTTGTCCATGATCTCTACACCGCGAACCGACATGTCTACTCCTATGAAATATAAAAACAACAGGTGACTAGAGAATCGCAATTTCTTCAAGGATGGTTTGAAAAGTTTAGCTTTGCTTACCAGCTCTAGTTTTTATAGTTTTTGCAGGTTTCACTGTTTTCACAACTACCAGCAAATCGACGTAAACGTTGTTACTTTCCTCTGAAAAACATTAAACAAATGATGAATATGGTGATACAGAAAATAGAGGCTCGACTGTCTGAACAACAGTGAGTCAGAGACCAATAAATTGACTAGTAAACTAACTGCTAGCTCTCTAGCTGCTAGTTTCTTCTTCAGTTCATTCCATACTGAGGAGTATCTAAGTTAAATGAGGTAGTCATTACCTCTAGGCTAGACAACTTGGCAACAACGGCCCATGTTTCTAATAGCTATATTAATAATAGTAGCTAGGTAGATCCTAGTTAAAGGAACATTATTAGCCCAATACACGTAGGTATATATCTAATACACTAGGCACTTACATCGGGATCAATGTTCGTGCTCTCCAATATGTATGAGGAGAGGCCTTTGTCTTGCATTGAGACAATAACAAGCTGGATTAATCATTAGGTACGTACCTGGCAGTTTCAATACTTCAGCAAGTCCGTAATATCCAGAGGATTGTTTGGTAGGTATGTGAAGGAGCGGTAAGTACATCGAAAAAGCATCGCCACTGTGGATGCTTACATCTGACATCCCTTCGTTTAGGGATAAGTAGAACGGAGAGGTCACCTTTCAAGAGAAAAACTTTATATGAAAATAAGACCGTGTTCACTGACAAAAATTTTTACTTACATAGGTACCTATGTCTCAGAAATTAGTTCATCTTTATTTCTAGACCAATGAGAATAACTCAAATAAAAAAAATAAAAAACTCACATGGGGTCTGTAGGTTTCGTTATCGCCAGTTTTAACGCAAATCTTTGGAGACGTAATTTCAACTGTGAAAATGATTTTGGTTGATCAGAAAATTGTGATTAAAATATTGATGATTACTTTTACATTTAAAAAGACCTTACCAACATCTCCGACTAAAAATCTTTCGTAAAAAGTTAAAACAAAGTATTCGGAGCCCCAGACATCAACATTGATCGTGTCCACATCAGAATCTCTTACTGTGAAAGATGTAACTCCTCTTGAATCACCGCTTTTATTCTTTGATCCTATAGTTCGGGGACTATTTTTTGCAATAACTATACCGACTATCAAAGCATTTTTAATATTCATATTTAATTGATTTAATCTAACTTTTTGAACTCCCGCCATTTTTGACAACAGTACAAGGACCAATAGAGCAGTAGAGCTGTGCCGTGACGGCACATTGGAAATCAATCTGCTTTTTTAATGGGCACCGTAGATGAACTCAGTCCACCTTTTAAGTTTACAGTTCAGATATACTGGCAGACCTTTGAAAAAAGTTCAGTGAGAAGCAATGGTTTATGGAGTAATCTGAGGGGTTATCGAGTAACTTACTGTTAGTAGGAATCGCTTTCTTTTTGGCAGTTCCACAACATTCATTGTGTTATTTACGTTGTTGAGCATACAAATTTTCAAGCAATAGAATAGCAATAATCATCAAAATGATTCTGATGAATAGTGTGTTACGTAAATAGGATGATGAATCCCATAGCGTGCCATCACCTTTATGTTAAATCTTATAAATAAGGATAAATAAATGGCAACACAAATAGTCTGCAAAAAACAAGAGTCAACAAAAACTGACAGAAAAGAAATGTCGAAGAAAACCGCCAAAACGGAAATATTTTTATGATCAAATTAATACATCAATTCAGTAAAAAATTAAAATAAATAAAGTCTGAGAGAATCTGCGAATCTGCAAATATAATAATTTTATAATCATGTTATTAAAATCGAAGTCCAATAAATCTACACCAACGAAGAATGTTTTTGAAACTCGTGAACTGGAGAGGGAAGATGTAGAGTACACCGATTGTTCAAAACGGTTCCAGGAAGTGGCGAGAGATTTTTCAAAACAATATGCTCACATTTATTCGGCTAGACTCAATACTTTCCGAAATATCTTGACTCCAATAGTCATGAAAAAATGGTCGAATCGGCACAAGATTTTGAAACTGTGTGAACTTCGTGATAAGGGTACAACTTGCGTTATAATTGGAACATTGTTCAAATTTCAAGAATTAAAACCTAGTATACTGAAGGAATTGTCAGATCAATTGGAAATCATACCGCAAGCTCCTAGGTAAGTATAAAGAGAGGTTCAAAACTGCTGCTTTGAAATAAAGACTTGTCCAATTCCAATGATTTTTTTCAGAACTCATTTTGTACACGAATCAGACAGTATAGTGTTGGAAGATGAGCTGCAAAGAATTAAACTGGTTGGTGAATGTATTGATGTCCATAATGTTGTGACTGGTGTAGTTTGTGCGTTGCTAGGTATGATATTCATGGAATACAGTATTTAATTTTAATAATTTTTTCAACTACTAGTAGCCTGCATTATCTTTTGTTTGTTAATCACAGAAACAAGTGAATCTCAACTGTAATCAACTCATTATTTGTTGTGACAACTTTAGAGAGCATTCAATTCAATGGGTTGATGAATCATGAAAGTAAAACTGCTCTTGTGTTATCAAATTATACACATTGAATGGCTTGGAACCGAAATGTTAATAATATAATTTTTATAGGTTCTGAGGATGAAGATGGAATATTCACAGTCAAGGATGTGTGCTGGGCTGGCTGCGGTATACAAAAACCATTACCGAAGTTGAGTTCAGACAAGTATGTCATAGACATAGACCATTAATTTATCTACTAAGGTTCAAACACATCCTTCGTGACCACTATCATTTGGCAATATTGCCAGTTTTTCTAAAGTATAAAATGTCTTTCAGATACATAGTCCTCATGTCTGGATTGAATACCTCAAGAACAGCAGATCACATGTTCTCAATGCATCTGTTTATGGAATGGTTGTCTGGACTATCAGGCACGTCTGAATATCAGGAGGAAGTTTCTAAGATTGTCAGGGTTATTGTTGCTGGTAAGGAGGCATTTGTAAAAAAGAAAAAAAGAGCAGTAGTGAGCAATTTATAACCTTAGAATTCAGAATATAAGGAGCCATGATTAATTCTAAATTGATAGGATTTATCTTGCTTTTCAGGTGGAGTATTAGCAAGTCACACAAATGAAAGTGGTGTGAATGAGACCGAGTTCATTGCAGCAGTAGAATTGATGGACTCCTTAGCAGCAGCTGTCAGTGCTATTGCACCCCTAGACCTTATGCCCAGCAGCAAAGACCCAACTGGAATAATGTTGCCACAGAAACCTTTTCACTATTGTTAGTTATTTCTACATAAAAATTGGTAAAAACGAAATTGAATGGGGCAAGTTATAATATTGTTCTGTATTTCAGGTTTATTCCCTAAAGCTATTGAGTACAAATCATTCAATCGGGTCACCAATCCTTATGAATGCGAAATTGGAGGTGTGTAATTGTCTTATAAGCAGAAAGTTGCTGCTACACAATATAATATAACAATTCCTACTATTTGTGAATTTTTTCAGGTTTCACATGTTTGGGTACCTCAGGTGAACCCATAAAAGACATTATGAGATACAGTAAGCTCGATAACACCTTGGAAGTAATGAAGAAAACTCTGCTTTGGAGGAACATTGCACCAACTTGTCCTGACACCATACCATGCACTCCCTGCACAGAAACAGACCCATTTGTTATTTATAACTGCCCAGCTATATATTATTGTGGTAATTCTGCTGAATTTGCCACTGATCTATATGAAGGTACTACGATTTAAACATTTTTTAAATATAACATGCAACTCAACAGTAACTGAGTACTAAGCATACATTTTGTTTTTAGGAGAGAATGGACAGCGCACCAGGCTTGTGTGTATACCAAACTTTTGTGATTCGACGACTGTAGCTCTAGTCAACTTATCGAATTTGGAATGTTACAGCATGAAATTTACGTAGAGTTATTGTATAATGGTGAATTAAAATAATAAATTGTTATAAGAAAATTTCATTACTTTTTAGTTGTACCTAAAAGTAATTGTGTTCTTGTCATCCACAATCGTGTTTTTTTATAAGATTTCAAAGACTTCATAAAAAGACTCATTTGCAACACTGAATGTGCATAAAGCCATATACACACGAGTGGATCTTGTTTGTATAGAAGTTAGCCGAACACTAACGTTATTTTATGAGCAATGCTTTACAGCTTTTGAAGTTATAGGTATGTCATTTATTGTGTAAAATCATAGGGCCATGTTTTTATTCAAATGTAATGTATCGAGTTCATGATTACGCAATAAGAGGCTTCTATTGCATCATAGTTCAGTACAAACCTAGAGGGCGCTACCGTCTCAAAACAATGTTATTTATTCTGGCAACTTTGCTGGCTTTCCGTCTCCCGCTAGCTTGCTTTCCTCCCCCTAGCCCTCTTTGCCCCTCCTTCTATTACTCATCAATGGCTCAAAACTAGTAGACGTGTTTAATTGTTTTTCCGTGCTAATATTGCGTTCAAGATGGGTTACTAGTATCTAAAGTTTGCACACCTACGTGTGCCGTCACACGTAATAAAAATGTTGTAAGTAGAAGTTTTATTATTAATGTTTTATTTTGGTGTTAACAATGAGGTTTCCATAGCGTATTGCTTGCCGCTGCTTTCCAGCCAATTAACACTGTTCAAAAGTTACAGTAGTTCAATATTTTGACATCTAATCATTCATAGTCTTGTTTATTTTTAACAAAAGCGTGTATATCATCTCTCACTAATATTGACATACTTAAATGTGAGTGGTTGAGTCCGCTTTCACCAAGAACAAGTTGCGCGGGAGATCTATCGTTACGACATTCCGTAAAACAAATGACAAGCGGTTCACAATCTCAATAGGTATGCTTGTGGCACATGCTCAAGCAGGTCACCGGTTCATAACATCAAATTACAGCTATCAGCAATTTTACACCAACTATGAAAATTCGATTACCCACTGTAATGTTGCACCTTTTCTGAAATTGAAATGAAATTATTGCGCAAAATTGTGATGAGCGGCTTTCTTTGAGCTAGTCAACCTGCTAGAAGGTACTGTTCATAACAGTCCGAAAATTACTTACTTTATGTTATTCTTGTTTTAAATATTGATAAGAATCTCAATAATTTCTGTTTTTGAACGAAAATTACATTCCGCAGTATCAATTGCAGTAAACGCAACAGAATTCTTTTCTTTGTAATTGATAATGAAGCTAAGTACATGTTTCATGGATTAACTAAGTTTATTGTTATCTCTTTAACCATAAAGAGGCCATAAGTTCGCATATCAATGCATTACTCAGAAATGGTTCATGCCCCCTATGTATTGTAGTAACTAGTGTCAACTTATTTGTATGCGTAAAAGTAAAAGCGGGAACTTGAATGTTTTCCAAAGTTAGGTTTTTTTTTTTCAAATATCCTCTTTAACTGGTGTCATTTAATCTGAAATGTTAAAGGTATCGTTTCACGCTATTTTGGATTTATTAGTGATACAGTATTTTTGAAATTGTTATGTAGCACAACATACATTTGTTTTTGTTTGTGTTCAAGCAATTCCACTGTAGTGCATTAACAATATTTTTTGTTTAATATCCACATCTGTATGCAAATACTGGAACATATTAAAGTACTAAAAAATCAAACTAGATTTTTGTTTTCCAGTCATTAACATGTACTGTCTGCTTGCCGGGATGAGTCACTGACTTGTTTGGGATGTTACATTGAATTGCTCAATGTTGGCCAATTATATTAAGTTACATTGTAAGAACAATATAACAGCAAAAACTCATTCTACCAAATAAATTTTTAGATAAATTCAAATGTCTATCTGTCTACTGGGTCATTTTAAATTAGCTGACCATACTTTACCCATTTGATATCAAAAACTAAAAAAACAATTTGAGCTGAAGAGATTGTTAGTTTTATTATTTTATTTGTTGGGCTAAACATGCTCACCTGTGGAAGTACCAGTAGGACATGACAATTCTGTTTGCATTGACTGATAGCCCAATTCTTGAGGAACACTATAGGTTATTTAACATCATGCTAGGACCCTTGGCAGCCGTGGAAAAAGAAAAAATGATACAAAACAAGCACTCAGCAAAAACCCGAAGTAATAGTGTGGAATGGTGATGTGATAAAATCCCACCTCGCCGCATCGAGGGAACAAGTAAACAATCATGAATAAAAAAAATGTGTAGGAAGTATTTATGTAATTAAATGCTGTATTTTATCTTTTAAAGACCAATTTAATTGCTATTCGTTTGACCTGATTATCATTGTGTTCATTTCAAATAACACAAAAGCCTCAACTTATCTTTCCAGACATTTTATCTGTATTAAATTGGCGCGCTTTAAGCTTAGAATATTTTATTGTTATAAATAATAAAGCTCTGGTCAAACTGAGACGAATCCCGCGCTGATCGGGGGATGAAATTCACTCGCGCCGATTGTTTCAATTTACTGGTATCGAGGTGTTCATACCTAATTGACGCGCTCAGTCGCATCCCGCACGATATTCGCCTCAGTTTGTATAGTCCATCACCTACATACTAGCCCCTTTATTCATAAACGTTGTTTAAAGTTAAGTAATGATTAGCTGCTGTTTAACCATACATTTTTGACGTTTCAACGTCTCTTAACTTTAATCAACGTTTATGAATAAAGGGGTAGATGTTCAATAGTTTGCAATATTCTACAAAAACTTCAACTAACACTTGACATGAAGAATGAAGGTCTAGGATCTTTACGGAGCGATTTAGTCTCGTTGGCTCCATACCTAAACAAATATTTCACTTGTGCGGCTGGGTGGGTATATTTGTTCCCGGAATCTATAGCAAACATCTTCATAGTAATTGGGTTCTACAGAACCATTTAAGTCAGTAGTAAACATGGGAATCGCACTGAGTTGACGCTTTCGGTTACGGAATCAATGGGACAGGAAAATATTGCTGACATACTATTTTCGCGCGTAAATGATCAAAATTAGATGTTTAAGGTGAATGCTCTAAACCAGCCCGCGAAATTCAAAATTTCTTGCGTTTTTTGCAATTTGCAGGCTAGTGCTAGGTTGTATGTGATTAAAATATTATTCGCGCCTGTAAGACATATGTAGGTACAGAATTATAATCATCAAAATCACCAATACAACCCTCCAAGTTCATAAAGGTCTAAAAACAAAAAAAAAGAAAATGTCATTCATACAGCTTTATGAACTTGGAGGGTTGTATTGGCGATTTTGATGATTATAATTCTGTAACGACATACGTCTTACAGTCGCGAATAATATTTTAATCAACATACAACCTAGCACTGGCCTGCAAATTGCAAAAAACGTAAGAAATTTTGAATTTCACGGGCTGGTCGGAGCATCCCCCATAAGTAGAGACACTTGAAACGCCTTATTTTATTGTCTCTACTTAACTATTACTTATATAATATTCAACTTTCACGGTAATTGTAAACGGTGGGCCTACCTAGCATTTCAAAACTTTGCGCAATTATGGTTTGTTCATGTTGAAAGTCAATGCAATCAACTATTGAGATTGAGACATAGTGAGGTGAAATATTCAGTACGTGAGTGGCAGAGATTCGTAAATTGCCTATTATTTAAGCTATTTTCAGCTTTATTTCTAAAGCTAAAAGACTCAAAGATGGAGTAATAGTAACTGTGCTATCATTATTGACGTCAATGGGTCTGTATTGCAATACGTACGTACGTAGAGTACGTAAGGCTGTAAGCTTTACCACACCAATGATGTTATGTACTACAATATCATATATAGCATATGTGTCTGCTTCTTAATCAGTTTATTCACTAATAAAAAAAAAACATTTCTCTTCATTCACCGTACCGAATCGATACTTACTAATTATGAGATATTTGATTAGATATGATAAATATCATGTTGTTATTTTCGTCCACTGTATTCATAGATAACTATATTTATATACCTATTACATCATGTTTCTGTGTAAAAGCACAATGTTTATTTCGTTAAGATCATAGATGCATGAATTGTTAAAAAACATGATTATTAAGCATGTAACGGGTTTGCTTGCTGACCGACTCACAATTAGATAAGCAAGCATACGGTAAAAAAACATGCTGCTGTAGTAAAAAACACGAAGCCGGGCCACGCATAGTTCTGTAGTCATCATTATCATGAATATGTTTAAAAACGCCAAGACATCAAGGTCGAAGTCCAAGACGTTTTATGTTTTTCGTGGCCCTTCTCACATTATTAATGTTCCGTACAAGTACATAAATTGCTTAAGGAAAAAAACTCTGTACGCAAAAACAAGCCTGCATGTCTGCATGACGTCACATAATTGACGTAAATTATCATATTTGTGGCTTGTTAAAAGAACTGAATGTAGAATGTACAGGAAAATAAGGACAAATATATTAGCCCTCTCAACAATTCATCCAATTTGAAGATGACTGAAATGTAAAACGAGTACTTTATTTTGTAATTCATATAAACGGTTAAGAAATATAGATTCAGAATTTAAATGAGGCTCATTTTTCATACTTATTCAAAGCATGATACAACTGAAGGAGAATGAAAAGATAATCCACTGATTTTATCAGTTTAACAACAATCTTTGTGTACTAATACTATGGCTTTATGATATCTTTTCCTTTGTGTTTATAACTTTGTTGTATGCATCACAATAGAAGCTGTTTCTGGTAGCACTAACAATATGTCTAAAATAAGATCATGTATGGGAATGTGTTTACATTACTTGCACTAATGTGCATGAGTACAATGGTGTATCTTTATGTTTACTCAAATTATCTGACTCAATAGATAATACATACTAACTGTTAACATAATAGGTTGGGGAAAAAGTTTCTTCGCATTTTTTAAGAAAATTCAAAACATTTTTTAATTGAGTTTATTTACATTTAACTAAAGTATGTAGGTACCATTTTGTTCGATAACTTTTTGCCATCTTGTAGGTAGGGACATGATCCCATTGCTATAGAAATTTTGGGACTTCTGGTCAAAATACCGCGACAAGTGGTTTTGGCAGTCCTCTCGTGATGTTAACCTGACACTGCCTAAAGAATTCTGAAGAGACCGAAACAGGTGGAAATCTGAAGGTGCAAGGTCAGGACTATACGGCGGATGCATTAACACCTCCCAGCCAAACTCTCTTTATTTTTTGTTGGGTGGCTAAAGATGTGTGAGGTCTAGCGTTATCATGATGAAAAACCACACCCCTTCTGTTGATTAATTCCGGCCGCTTTCTCTCAACTTCTTGCTTTAATCTCATCAGTTGTTCGCAGTAGAGTTCAGAATCGATGGTCCTGCCTGGTGGTAACAGCTCATAATGAATAATGCCCTTCCAATCCCACCACACACACAGCATCACCTTGTTGCGAGTTAACCCGGGTTTCGCCACACTCTGTGAAGCCTGACCGGCCTTTGACCACGACCTTTTTCGCACGTTCTTGTCATACGTGATCCACTTTTCATCACCAGTTATCAGCTTCTTCAAAAATGGTTCGGTTTCATTACGTCGTAATAAAGAATCACAAATGAGTACACGGTTCATTAGGTTTCTTTCAGTGAGCTCGTGAGGTACCCAAATGTCGAGCTTTTTTGTGTACCCAGTTTTTTTCAAATGCGCCAAAACTGTTTTGTGGTCAATTTCCAGTTCTTCAGCTACGTCGTAACTACTAGTATGCCGATCTTGCTCCACTTTTTCAAAAATGGCATCCATTTTATCCGTAATAGGGCGACCAGAGCGACGTGCATCTTTGACATCAAAATTTCCGGATTGAAAACGCTTAAACCAAATTTGTGCTACTCTCACAGACACTACACTAGGTCCATAAACATCACAAATTTTTTTCGCGGCTTGCGTTGCATTTTTACCTTTTTTGTAGTAAAATTTTAAAATGTATCGAATTTCTTCATTAGATTCACTCATCTTGACGGTACGAAAAACAAATGAAAATCACACATTTTCCTAATTTGAATTTGGAATTATGTTCTTTAAAATTTAAACTTTCAATGATACCAAAACCAGCCAGATACAAATAGTATAGCCAAAGAGATTTTATTACAAGTTCATACATACTATAATGCGAAAAGACTTTTTCCCCAACCTAATACAATACACATTTTGTCCATTTTTAAGGTAAGGTCACTCTCATGTTCTACACAAGGATTTTAAATCTTCTGATTCGCTGTTAGTCACACGTTTATCTCCCTATTTGTAATGGAATTTAAGAATTATTTGAAACTATACATAAATAAAATTTAAGTGTCTGTTGCTTTTCACTAAATGTATAAGAATGTATGTACAGTACTTAAAACAAAACAAACTGATTGTTCTGGCTGATCTCCGTAACGGTTGGACTGATTTTGACGAGACTCACTGGCAGATAGCTGATGTTATAAGGAATACTAAGTAATAATAATAGGCTATACTTTTTAGGCTCTGGAGCATGTTCCAGTAGGATAATTTCCGAAATCCACACTGGCGGAACCATGGTCACAACTAGTAGGAAATATAATTCCCCTGAAATCTTTCTCTAATAATATTATTTGAAATACCTTCATCGGGTTCTTAGCTATATAGGTTTATTTGTAAAACATAATGTAATGTCTGTGTATTAATTTGTTCATGTGTTATTTTCCAGTGCCGCCATGGCGCCCTCACCGGACAGTTTCGTCCTTCGACAACAAAAACCACCATTTTCATCGGACTCTGATCTCCTAGCACTTGTTTTTTCATCTGTGGTAAGTTCTATTTTAATTTTCAACTCTTTTTCATTCAGTTTAGCTACTTACTATCAACAACAAACAACAACAACCAACAACCATTCTCTATATGATATCAGCGTTTGCTATCAGTTCCTGAGCCAACGATATGAGGTCCTGTGTTGGGTTTCTTTTACCTTGTATTGAGGACATTGGGGTCTAATACCCTTATGTCTACTGTAAAAAAAATATACGTATGATTTAATATTAATTTTAAAGATGTTGCTACAAAGACGATTTATAGAACATCGCGCCTTGTTTCCCCGAAGGGTTGGGCAGAGGCGTATAAGTAGGTACATTTTTGCCAAACTCTTCGGGGAAACATTACACACACAGTATCCAATGGCGCTTAGTTACTTTGGGTCCTGTGTTGTGACATCAGCAGTGCTGTCTCTGTCTAGCATAGACTTAAAAACGCATACAAAGCGACTTTTTGAGTTTTTTTCTTCGGTTTCGGAAAATAATTAAATAAATGTTTAAAATATGTATGAGTAATGTTTACTAATTGACGAAATTAAACATTTTCAGAGTTTGCTTCGCTCCAAGAATGAGTGCCAGTTTTTGGGATCAGTCGCTGGCTTCGGCCGGCTCCCTTCTTACTAATGAAGAGTGCTTCGTCCTGCTCGATGCTGACATCGAACAGCTCTTTAACAACAATGATGGTACGTATTGTAGATGTCTTCTACCTCATGATTAAAACGGGTAGTGTTTTTTTTTAAGAGACTCTTGGATGGGCAAAATATTTAGTAAACAAACGCTAAAGTTTACGCTTACCAACGTTTATAAATAAGAGGGCACACTGATTGCATCGACTCAGCTCCTAATTAATTAAAGACTTTAATTTCGGCAGAAATATGTAGGTAACAGGTATGTGCCGTTTTATGGCATTCTGCCAAAAATCCTCAAGAATTTGGGCACAAATAATTGGCATCGAACTCACTCAAAGTAGCTCTTATTCTGACATAAAACGGCAGAATGAGTTGGAAAATTTAATGGTAGAGTAACATGAGAGTTTTGTCGCTACCGCTTATGAAAAATAATATCGATAAATTATTTTTTGTTGGTTGGACGACATTACTCTTGTTCCTTATAATATGCACTCATTTGTTTTGATTTAATTACTAATCAAAGACAATGATATAACAGCCTCGTACTTGAATTTTTGTTCTTATATTTAGAGTTAAAGTAAAAAATATTTATTTATGCATAAAAGTCTATTTTTAAAAGGAAAAAAGATGTTTGTTCCTCCTTATTTAAATACATAGCGTGAGTATCGTAGCACGATAGACAGAGATACAATACGAATACGAACGAAGATTATTTGAACCTAAGTACCTAATAGAAAGCAATTGAAACGCAACACGTGACACTCGACATGTTTATCAATCAAGATTGCACACCGCCGATGTTGGTCTCAAAATCAATCTATCTAGCCTATGCCCAACTATAGGAGTCGGCTTCTAGTCTAACCGCAGCTGAATACCAGTATTTTACACGGAGCGACCTCTTATCTGACCTCCTCAACCTAGTAGCTGGGTAAAAGGATACCCTTTGGTTAGACTGGTTGTCATACTTTCGAGCTTCTGACTAACCGTGACTACTATCAAAGATGTACGAATATCAGCCGGGACCCACAGCATAAAGTGCTTTACGAGGTACGTAGGAGTCTCGATATGTTACGGGTCACACATTGACGAACCGTCGGTCGTTGGTCGGTTCGTCGTTTGGCACCTGGTGCCACGTCCTACTCCGACGATGTTGCGCTATGACACGGAATATGATTGACGTCTTGTTGGACACACAATGTTGTTAAACAAAACTTGTTAAAAGCTCAATGAACACGCGTGGAGCGACATTATTGCAGACACTTGTTTCTGTGTTGCTGAACATATTTTTCTGGCAACACAACTCTTTGCAGTTTTGCTAGCAGCATGTTAATAAGTAGCCCGTCTTCACACAGATTGTTTGGAGAAAAGGTTAATTTCAACATTGTTACCAGTAGGACTGAAAGTTGCTATTAACGTTGTGGCGCATCATGCTGAGCTTGTTGAAAAGTGAAGACAATTTAATACTTCATATCTAAAATTTCATTATTTAAAATTGCTTTTTATGAAGCAACGGAATAAAACAATTAAGTAGCATTTAATTAGTTGTTTCACTGTAGAGAAACTGGAAATGATTAGGAATACAATTATTTACAAGCCCTTTTCTAAGAAATTAGTTAGATTCATAATGTATTGTCGATTCGACAACTATATTACTTCATATTGTGATTTAATAAGATATTCAAGCTGTATTGACATATAATAATTAGTAATGTAGGTATGTAATTTTCCCTAGAAAGGCACTCATGCAACTAAGGCTTAATATCCATTGACTTTATGTTATGATGACGTTGATGATCTTATTGCGGGAATAAATTACTCATAACAAGTAATTTCTTAATAATAAACAGGATAATAATTAGCTGTTTATTTAGACTTACTTGCGCTAGCCACGTTATGCGTCAATAGTTCTTTCATTTTTGGTAAGTTTTCAATGGTAATTTGAATAATTTTATACTCAGTTTGAGAATTGCTTAGTAACATTATAAAGTATGTTTTCACTAGCTTTAGAAATGCTTGTTCAGGTATCATATTGCAAGTTCAGCAAAGGTGACATGAGATGTTAGCGAAGCGTGCTAACAAATATTGCCAACACTTGTACGGGATCGTGGTAAAGAAGCTGTAGGGGCAGACGAATTTTAAATACGAGCTGCATATTACTTTTTAACCGAATACATGATCTATATTGAGGCGAAAGAGAGAGCTTTTAGCAAATTTTGCATTTGTTAACAAAGTTTAGAGGTCTCCTACGCTAACATTGATTGATGTTCGATTCGGTACGGAAGCATATCGAATGGTTGTGAATAGCTATACAGCCACCATGTACCCTGGCAATCGTGCTTATTAACTGAAATATTTTAAGGTAATGTGACACAAGCTATACAAGAAAAGTTGATACCACAGTATCAACTTTTCTTGTATAGCTTGTGTCGACACCAGAGAAGTGTATTTATTTATTCATTTATTGCAGTCCATATTGTGAAAAAGATGTTACAAAGGGCTTACAAAGCTAGGTACAAAAATATGAACCTGTAAGTCACAGTAAAACGATAAAATTAAGATTACTAAAAATAAAATTATAGCTACTACTAAAATAAAATATATAAGTATTTAATTAATTAAAAACAAATATTAAAATGAACTGTCTTTAAGATTATATGATTACAAATGACTATGGTCCAATAATTGTGGTTCTTTCTCAGAACTTGTAAAGAGTCAGAAAAAAGATTTAGTAATAAATAATATACCGATTAAACCGAATAAGAAATATATTTCACTCATTTATTTAACATGTGCGACGCAGCTGCAATAGATAGATCGTTATCAATGGGTAATTGATTAGATACTGTTACCAACAGAAAGTGCTATAATGATGGGTGAAAAAGGACACTTAACAAGGCCGAGAGTTACTTGTATACCTACACCTTGTTTTTAGGGTTCCGTTGCCAAATGGCAAAAAACGGAACCCTTATAGATTCGTCATGTCTGTCTGTCTGTCTGTCTGTCCGAGTGTGTTACAGCCATTTTTTTCCGAAACTATAAGAGCTATGCTGTTGAAACTTGGTAAGTAGATGTATTCTGTTAACCGCATTAAGATTTTCCCACAAAAATAGAAAAAAAAACAATAATATTTGGGGTTTTTTTTTAATACGTCATAAATCGTAAACCACAATTTACCTTTCATTCAGTCAATTCAAATATAAAAATTAAAAAAAAAACATTTAATTTCATAAACATAAACCTTATGCATAAACCGTGAATTCCTGCAGGTTTGTACGGAACCCACGGTGCGCGAGTCCGACTCGCCAGTTTGGCCAGACTTGGCCAGTTTTTTTTTACCTAAAATAGACAGATTTAAAGTTTTATAGTTGCATGCACAAAAGCCCAATATTTTGAATGCGTTACATTGCGAGCTGCTGTAAACAGCGATTTTTCACATAAAAAAACCAGCAATTAATTAAAATAATAAAAAGTCAATGTTGAGTTTGATGTACAGAATGCTTAGATAACGGTTACTTGATAGACCTTTTTACACTTAGTATATAGCCACATAACGTTTACTCACAGGACCTAAATAAGTGTATTACTGCTGTACTTTGATGCAAATATTAGAAGTTACCTAGGTTATTTCCACTATCGCAAGCTATAAAGCTAGAAAAATGTGTGGATGGCTGCCCAGTGTGCACCGATAAAGAGAAGAGGCAAGACAGAAGATTTGGAAAAAAAAGTGTTTCGATTATAGCTTGTAACACCTTGCTATCTAGAGGGCAAGTACTAGCGAGACTATTGCAACGTTTGTAAAATAATTGATTCAGGCCCCAGGCTACTAATGCATCTGCCAGGGTCGCGAGATTTGTTGGAAAGAGTTACCGTGGCCCTGGCATAGGCACCTGCAAGAACATGGGTGGGTTTAACTCAATAAAAGTCTGACAAGCCCTCCAACTCTGCCCAGAGCGGGAGACGTCATGTGACGATGAATCACATACAAAAAAAGAGGCTACCAATGCCACATTAGATCTTTTATAAATCTCAAACTGCATTTCAGTCTATTTTGAGTCATTATTATAGAAGGATCAGTAAGCAATCGGGATACATTGACTGCTAAATGGAAAGATGAATAGTTCGACGCCTTTCAAAGACAAAACATTTAAAACGATTGCGATAGTAGACTTTTGCTTCTGAAATCAGTTGCTTCATAAATCTATCAAGATCACTTGAGCCTTCTAAAAGCTCGTCGAGCGTTCTTAAAGCCTTTTGAGACCTGGCGAAGGCGCACTTTGAAATAAAATAGTTGAGGATAGTCACTCCCTGAATATTGCTTTCTTGGCTGTTTATCTCATGCAGCTACAGGACGTCTTGCTTGTAATAAAATCTCAGGCGTTTGAGCAATCGGTTCCTTTAGTTGAATTTTACAATAGTTTAAATAACTTTGAAGATAGTGATATACCTGAATATCCACCATCATTATAATCAGCCTATAGTGTCCCCACTGTTGGGACACAGGCCTCTCGGTGAGAGGGAGTGGGCAGTAAACCACCACGCGGGCCAAGTGCAGGTTGGTAGTTGTCACATGTCTTTCTATTTTTGGTTCTAGGACATGCCCGGTTCCTCGCTACTCTTTCATCATGTCCCTTTTTAGGGTTCCGTTGCCAAATGGCAAAAAACGGAACCCTTATAGATTCGTCATGTCTGTCTGTCCGTCTGTCTGTCTGTCTGTCTGTCCGACCGAGTATGTCACAGCCACTTTTTTCCGAAACTATAAGAGCTATGCTGTTGAAACTTGGTAAGTAGATGTATTCTGTGAACCGCATTAAGATGTTCACACAAAAATAGAAAAAAAAAACAATAATATTTGGGGTTCCCCATACATAGAACTGAAACTCAAAATTTTTTTTTTCATCAAACCCATGCGTGTGGGGTATCTATGGATAGGTCTTCAAAAATGATATTGAGGTTTCTAATATCATTTTTTTCTAAACTGAATAGTTTGCGCGACAGACACTTTCAAAGTGGTAAAATGTGTCCCCCCCCCCCCGTAACTTCTAAAATAACGGAATGATAAAACTAAAAAAAATATATATGATGTATATTATCATGGAAACTTCCACCGAAAAAATTTGTTTCAACGAGATCTAGTAAGTAGTTTTTTTTAAATACGTCATTAATCGTAAACCAGAATTTACCTTTCATTCAGTCAACTCAAATATAAAAATTAAAAAAAAAAAACATTTAATTTCATAAACATAAGCCTTATGCATAAACCGTGAATACCTGCAGGTTTGTACGGAACCCTCGGTGCGCGAGTCCGACTCGCACTTGGCCGGCTTTTCATAGATGGAATACTTTACACATAGTAAAGTGCCAGTCTGGGCTCGGAAGTTCGATCATACGACTAACAACAACCTGGGCCAATTCTGCTCTCATCTAAGTGTTAGGGTGTATTAAAATATAATATTTTAATGGCGGGGTTTCTTTTTTAAAATTTTTGATTGAAGAGTGTCCCTTGTCGCAGAAAAGCGTCAGAATTCGTTGAGCGCAAGCTGGGTTTAGGTTTGTTAAACTAGGTAAAGTAGATCTCTGTCTTACTCTTCTCCCAATTCGGCTATTGCTTTGTCGCCCAGTGGTCGTTATTCGACCGTAATTCGAAAAAAATATCCTCCGTCCGCGTAAATAGGGGTACAAAGGTTTTGCTTGTATTGATTACATCTATCGAATTAAATTGCACGATGAATCACGTAGAGTTATTCTTATCGTGTCAAGCTTTAATCGTTAGCCAAAAAATGGAAATTAACCAATAAGATGCTTGTATTTAACTAACTTCAAGCCCCACCTACTACACGAGATTGCCGAGCCCTGATGCTGCGACTTTGCTTTATCATTATTCTTTTATCGACCATGTTATTATTAAAAAAAAAATGTTGGCATGTGGAGTCCGCAGCTAGCACGTGGTGTCACATGATGTGAATAGTTATCGTGTACAGTACGTTTTTTTGGTACTTTTCCTTACAATCTGTTTATAATGATGTATTTTGAGGAATTTGATTACGTTTATTATTAAAATCGTTACAAATTTTAATTTATTAAAATTCATGCCTTATTCTTCTCTCGCACCGGCACATTTTTTTTTTGTCCTTAATAGACATTCATGCTGTTTGAAGGCCGAACGTTTGTGGAGGCAATTTTTTCTTTTCAATGTCTTTTAACATATTTTGCACATCGCACATCTTTTCTTAAAAGTCCCAGATTCAGTTTCAAAAGCTTATTATGCTGTTTGAGACTAGTAATAATAGTTATCGTTATTAGGCTTATTCACACTATACCGGGTTTTTGCCGTGCGGGTATGCTGTTGGCATTATCAGGCCTCTGGCCCTTGCCGTAGAAACTGAGAATGCCTCCGGGCCTTGTTGGGGGCATGCCCGCCGGCCGTGCTGCTGGCAAGGTCTTCCTTTATATCCTACCTTATCTCACCTTACCCCTTAGATAGCTCTAAAATACATAGGCCAAAATATTCAAAGTACAGGCACATATAAGGCGCTTTTGGATGCCAAAACTTACAAGATAATACAGTTGATACTTATTGCTCTTTCCAAAAGGTAGTTTCGTATTGAGAAGAACGGCCAAGAAACTCCATAGATACACGGTTAAAATGTTTTATAATATCATTATCACGCAGTGTGTGCGTGGTCATCACACAAGATGGATTTGACGCTTAATTCTAGAATGTTTTTATAGGCGTGCTTTTCTGGGCAGTTTAAAAAATCGTGCCATTAATGTAAGAATAGCTCCATAATCGAAGTTCTGCCTGATAAAAAAGAAACGTTACTAATGTTACGTGACAGGCGTCTGTCACGAGGATTGGGGGGACGTATTTATTATCTGGCGCGTGACAAAAGTTGCGCAATATCAATTTAATAACAAGAAGAACTATTTTGGCCCATTGGTATGGGCTATGTGTATTTAATATCATCACGCAAGCTGCTTTTTTTGCTGCTTATAGCTGTATATCCTCCATGTACTAAATAAATAAATCACCACTGCTCTTAAAACGGTGAAGGAAAACATCGAGAGAGCCCCACTTCCCTCTCGCAGAGAAGAGGCCTGTGTCTCAGTATAGGAACTTTATAGGCTAATAGCGATAAATTTAATTATATTGATTGTAAAACGTAAAGTTACTGCTTATATAGCTCTAATTTAAAAGACCGGCTACAAGCCTACAAAAACCAGACTTATCCAGAAACCTAAAAAGTTCATATTAACATAATGACTTGCGAAATATCAATTTAATAACATACATTATATAAAAACAATAAATAAATGGTCAGATAGCTATAATTTAAAAGACCGGCTACAAGCCTACGAAAACCAGACTTATCTAGAAAACTAAAAGTTGATATTAACATAATGAACTTGGTAGGTAATAACTAGCTTTTCCCAGCGGCTTCACCCGCGTGGAGGTCGAAAAATATCCCACGGGAATGTAGTACCGGGATAAAAAGTATCAGGTTATAAGCTGTCTGTGTGCCTTAATCCAAATCCGTTCGGCCGTTTCTGCCTGAGTGCGTAACAAACAACCAAACATATAAACTTTCACATCTCTTCATAGTGTACTTGTAAAACAAAGTCGCTTTCCGCGTCTTACGCTTAGTTATTTTAAAATACGCAACGGATTTTAATGCGGTTTTCAGAATGATTCAAGAGGAAGGTTTATATGTATAATTTGCGAGCCAAGCCGCTGGCAAAACCTAGATTATAATAATATACAGTAGGATAACATGAACTTCTTTTATAATACCCTACCTCGCTCTTTCTTACGTTTTTTCATTTTTTTCATACGGTTGTACTATTATAGGTGTACCTCTGCCTACATTTTCGGGGAATACTGGCGTAATAACGTGTGTGTTGTTGCACTTATTTTTGTAAAAAGGTTATCTGCATTAGAAATTGTGTATTTAATCGAATTAGGTCTCTAACATTACTGTTAGAGACCTAATTCGATTAAATACACAATTTTGTAAAACCAGGGGGTGTAGAACCATCAGGTTTTGCAGCAAACCAGCTTTCCTACATCGTTTTCTAGCTGCTATCTAGCTTTTATACAGTTGGTTATGTAACCTTCTGGTTATATAACCCAACTGTGTCAAAAACAACAGTGTCACGTACCTAATTGGTGCGCTCAAACTCAACCGTGTAGAACAGCACACGCGCTTTTAATCGTTGACCTTATTTGGCACTGCCAGATAATATGTGCTCTCCGTAATCTATTGAACTATTTTATTACTTGAAGAGATCAGCGTTTAACCGCTTTAGTGGAATTTTTGTACTGACTGATAACTATAATTGGACTTATCAAGATCTGCTCAAGTACAATTTATGTTAGTCATATTTTAATAATTGTTATTACTTCTGGAGGTGTATTTTTGGCCATTTGCCTCGGTGCTTATGAAAATATACCTAAAAATAAGATAGAGCACTATCGAAAGTAGTTATGACAAGAATACTTTTGCACTGCAATATATTTCACGTAATCACCATCACCCCTAACATAACGGATTTTGCTAGCTACCCTATGGGTCCTATGACTTATAGCGTAGCTAGCAAAATCTGTTACTAGTAAAATATAGTCCCATGTAATAGGAGGCGAGCCTATTGCCAGTTACCAGGCACTGTTCTAGGTTCTGTGTTGCCATGCAACGGAAAATTCCGGTACTGATTACCTAACCAGGCGGAATACACGAGCCCACGATCGACAGTCGTGCTTGCGGCCACTAGACCAAGAAGACAGGCGTGTCGTATCTCCACAATTCCAGAAAATTCGATCAATCATCAACGTGGGCGGGTTGACGTATCAACTTTTATACTTATTGTTATATAAACGAACACATCTCCCTTGAGCAGCTGACGTCACATCCTGGAGTATAGCCGCCTTATCATAATTCGCGCCATTATTATCGGCATCCATAATTATCTCGCGTGACCGTTTGACACAACTCTTATTTATAAGTAGTATGTGGTTTATTCCTGACGCGACAGCACCCCCACGAACTCACCTCATGCACAATGATAATGCGTTAGGTCAATATGATTAAAATGATATTCCAGTCACGGTAATTATAACATTTATTAGGTACTAGAAGATACACGCAACTTCACTCGCGAAAAAAATTGAACGGTTTTGTTTGGTCAATGTTGTCTAAACGAGACACTCAATCTATTAGTGCTCTACCTTCCATAGCACACACCTCTACTTTTTTGGAGTATTTAATTATTTTGGGATGGTTTTGAGTAAACAAGAAAGTCTTTTCAATAATTTCTTTCAATTCAGTAACTATTGAGGGCAGGAACTCTTTTATGTCTGTTTGTACAAATATTATTATATTCAGCTAGTCATAGGCACATCTTGTGCAAGTACGGCCAGTTATACCGTTCTTTAATATTTAGCTTAGCCCCGTAGCGCCCTTTGAGCAATATAGTGGTGGCCCTTTGGTAATGGCTATAATTTATGAGTGCATCTTGAGTTCGAAAGCATAGATGTACCTTATTTAGTGCAACATAGGTAATCTATGTATACTAATAATAAAGCTTTCAAGGCGCTAATCGTTTAACCCACCAATCGGATTTGAAAAAATATGTTTACCTTTGATAGCCCAAATCTTAGAGGACGGCTACGCTCGGATCCTTAGGAGCCGAGCAAAAAGAACGCTAAGCGGAAATGGAAGCACAAATAAATAATCTCTTTAGCTTTATTATTAGTATTTAGACAGAAATATAAGATAGATTTTTGGGGAGCCTGTTTAAAAGCCATGGAAAGATTGATGAAGATGTGAAAAAGAGAGCAAATACGGAAAATAAAGTGACTTGTGCCCAACCAGACTTAAAAAGCTCGACTAGCTATTAAAAGTGGAATGTCGGTGCCTTCGCTTATGTGAAGTGAATGTTGGGCGTGGCAAAAGCGGCATGAAAATAAATGCTATCGAAAGGCGACCCTTGCGAAGTCTGTATACACACTACGCAAGGTTCCCCGAATTATGTTTTAATAATTACAATATATACACTTGTTCAATCAGTAACTGTAGACTGATAAAAATGATATATTTATATATTTTGAAATGATTAATTATTTTTAATTTACTATTATAATTTAATACTTATTTATTATTTATGGTAAGTTTATTTAATTGTATCTTCCAAATTTATTTAAAAAAAAAATGTATGTTATGCATTATAAGTTGGTAGGCGTATATTATGACGTTACTTATAATTTATCATTTAAGTATTCGCTTATACTATAGTAACATTTACTTATAAGGAAATGCTTCAATTTATTAATAAAGATGTTATGTTTATTTAGATTCTTTATTATTTCGGGTAATTTATTATATATTTTTATGGCCATAACAAAGGTACTATTGGAGTGCATTTTTAGACGCGATGTTGGTATGTTTAGTCTATTTTTATGTCTTAGTGTAATTTTCGTTTGTATGTCCTCTCTTTGTGTAAAGAATTCTGGATACTTGCGCACGAACTTACAAACTTCAAATATATAAATGCAGGGTAGGGATAGAGTATTTAGTTCCTGAAAGTGGGGTTTACAGCTATCGGTATCTTCAATATTTACTAGGATTCTGATTAGTTTTTTCTGTAGGGTAAATAGCATGGGCGCGTCAGTGCTGTTGCCCCATAATATTACACCGTATTTGAGCCATGCGTAGGCGTACGCGTAATACATTATTAGTGCAGTTTTAAGATCTGTAGTTTTTTTGATCTCGCGTAGGGCGTATGAAAATTTCGATATTTTTGCTCTTACTTTCTGAATGTGTGACTTCCAATTTATATCAATGTTTAGGCCTAGTAGGGTGAAGTTATCCACTACTTCTAATTTACTTACACCAGACACCTCTGGCCATTTGGCCCATGCTGCAGCAATGCGTGCCTTGACGTCGTAGTCGATGTCACCAGACGCGTGGAGTACAGATCCCAAGTACTTAAACTGGTCCGTGCGCTCGACCGTGTCTTCGCCTATGCGGACGGATGTGAGATCTACTGTAATACTCTGTCTTCGCCACATTGAGCTTCAGACCACCGTTCTCAAGCGTACTCTTCCACGCCTTCACGCGTCTTACCAGTCGTCCCCTGTCAGCGTCTACCAACGCAATATTATCAGCATACATGAGCAGCCACGGGGTCTGCTCATGGGAGTTCCTGATGCTGTCTGACACGTCTAATACTACGCTGAATAGGAACGGGCTCAGGACGGATCCCTGGTGTTCACCTACAGTAATGGGAAAGGGTTTAGTGTCGCCAACAGCGGTTCGAACTATGGAATCGGAATCGCGGTACATGTCTCGGATGGTGTCAATATAAGCCTCTGGTACTCCTTTGGACCGCAGTGCCCACTAGATCATCACACGAGGAATATAGTCGAAGGCCTTCTCCATGTCCAAAAATAGGAAATGTAGAGGCGTATTCTTTGACCTGTACCTCTCCATGACGATCCTTAGGGCAAAAACAGGGTTCATGGTCCCGTGACCAGGGCGAAAACCATATTGGCCATCCGAGACTGTACATTCCTGACGGATCCGAGAGTCAATTATCGGCTCAAAGGGCTTCATGGGTTAATATGGGTGATGTTCTTCAGAAAATACAGGTGCGTAGTACACACAATAGGCGTACGTATATGATATGATGAGACGTATGTAAACGAAGCAAAAGGAGTTTGTAAGGATCGTAGATTGTGCCTAGCCCCCTATGGCTTGAGTTATTGTTATGTATGTATTTCATCACCAGCGCCCTAAAATTGGTAAAGGAAAATCGGTATTATTGGTCGTCCACAGGCTCACGTGTGTCTCATTATGCCCTTTTCCTCTTCAGAGACGAGGCCTGATTCCCAGCTTTGCGAACATTATGAGCTGATTACGTAATGTATAAATTAATGCCTGTTTTAGAACTCCTTGTCTTCAGAATTTATGCCTTTTTACACGCTTTATATTAGCTTCACTTGTATGTTTGTTTGTAACCAGTCGGTTACAAATCGCGCTATAAGGAGTCCCTTATAGCGCGATTTGTGCCATTATTCTTGCCAGGGTTACCAGGACAGCAAAAAACTGTCTTCGAAAACTACGGACACATACGTCACAAAATTCGAAACACCCTAAAAATAGAAAATATGGAAGCGTGTTTTTAAGTTTTTTTTAAATTATTATTTTTAGAAGTCATAGGCTCCAATTGACTAAAGTTTACTTGTCAAAAAGGCGTTAAGGTCTTTTGATAAACGGTTGTCACCTATTACACTTTATGGGGTTTGGCTAAAGCCTAATACAGACCTTCTATATGAACTGTAATTGAGATATCAACCAAAACAGTTTATAAGCGCGTACTAACACAATCTTTTTTGTTGAAAACCTCTAACCTATCTTGGTGATAGGCATCTGTTATTATTAGAAGATATTATTAATACTAGGCAAAGGTATTTATGGCATTAAAAGTAAACATATGTATTCCCCAACAAAACGTGCCCACAAACTGTCACGTTTACATCATTTTCAGTAGGTTACCAAGATTAAAACAAATCTCTCATTTATTATTATTATTTCTATTCTTAGAGGCTGTTTTCTCTTTGTTTTCCTTGATGATACAAAGCAAGATATAATATATCCATCTGCAAATAGTTATTAATAATCAAATAAAGGAACTTTACTGGTTGCTATGTTGAGTGCGTGGGTGTGTCTTGATAATCACTTGCTTGGTTAGTGACTGTAGTTTGGTGATAAGAATAACGTCATCAGGCATCTTCTAAAAACATATTTGTCTTGAGTTACTGGCCTCTGCTCATGTTTTCAATTGCATATCGCCTGTTTGCTAGTTTCCATTATTTATCTTGTATCCAATGAAAATATGTTTTGACATTTAATTTTATAACATGTTGTTTGTCTTATACTGCATACGGAATATTACGGACTTAAGGCGTGGTTATTTTAGTATATTGTTTATTTTTTCCTGTTAAAAATAAACTAGAAAATATTCCAAGAAATCGTTACTTTTCGTTTCTTTTAGCTCCAAAAAGAAAGTTATCAAGACAGTATCTAACCTGTCGACAAATATCCTACTACAACTGTTTTTGCAAGGTAAATTGCGAGGATACGTATTTCGGTCACTCACGTTTTTGTGATAAAATATTAATTACTAGCTTTTGCCAGCGGCTTCGCCCGCGTGGAGGAATTTATCCCGCGGGAACGTACTACCGGGATGAAAAGTACCCTATCTGTTAATCCAAGTTATAAACTATCTGTGTGCCGAATTTCATCTAAATCCGATCAGTCGTTTTTGCGTGAAAGAGTAACAAACATCTATACATCCATATTCACAATCTTTCACATTTATAATATTAGTAGGATTTACCCAGGGCAACGGGGAGCTGGTTGGTCAGGTGGTGACTTTCTGGTAGTAAACAACTTGAAGATGAGAACCAACATAAGGGTTAACCAGTAAGCTTATAAAAAGCAGGACTTGCTGTAATATTGCTAAAAAATACTGTTGCACACTGCGTTTTAGTTTTTGCCAAATAAAACGTAAACTCACTCTAGGCGGCGGCGGCGGCGGTAAGTCCCCTCTTTGAGGAGTGGATTGAGAGGCGCCACGGCGTCCTCACCTTCCGCCCGACGCAGGTTCTCACCGGGCGTGGGTGCTTCGGTGGGTTCCTGTTCAGGATAAAGCGGGAGGAAACGTCCGGGTGTTTCCATTGTGAGGATCGTCTGGAGGACACGGTGGAGCATACAGTGGAGGTGTGCCCTGCCTGGGCGGAGCACCGCCGTGTCCTCGTGGAGGCGATCGGCGGCGGCGACCTCTCGCGTCCGGCCCTGGTGCGAGCCATGGTACGGAGCGAGAGGGCATGGGAAGCCGTCACCTCCTTCTGCGAAGCAGTAATGCTCGTGAAGGAGGAGGCGGGGCGCGTGAGGGAGTGGCAGTCTCTGCACCCTCACGTCCCTAGCCGCCGCAGGAGGAGACGCCCCGGGCGTCGGGAGTCGATAGCGGACTCCCGGCCACCGTAGGCGCGAGCTTGCGGGTGGCGAGCAATGGGTAGCTCGCCGCCCGGTAAGGATCAGGCTCGGGTCGACGGCGCGTAGTGTTCCACGCGCGCCTCAAAGAGATGTCAGCAGCAATGTAGGGGTCTGCTAGGACCGATGCCTGCCAGGGTCACGAGATTGTTCGAAAGAGATACCGTGACTCTGGCACATGGGCAACTGAAGGAACACGGGTGGGTTTTAGTCAGTAAAAGTCTGACACGCCACCCCACTCCGCCCAGAGCGGGAGAAGTCATTTGATGACTTCCCATCCAAAAAAAAAAAAAGGCGTAGGTTACACTTCAAACCAGAAGTTGATTCCGTTGTTTTGCTTTATACCGTTGAATCGACCTCTGATGTTGAATTGTGAAATTGACCGAACAAGATTTTAACTCGTGCAAAATGTCATTTATGAACAGAGGGAATTAATTCCACGCTGAATTCGCACGTTTTAGGCAAAAAAATATCTAAACACGTGTCAATATTGATCAGGATTTGTTATTAATTTCAGCCATAAGGGATGATGTCAAGTAAATAAAGTGAAGTACGTAACTTATTATTCCTAAGATCAAGCATTTCAATAATAATCTTTAGTTTCTCGACCCTAAAACTAAATTTTAAAATCAATCATTAAAAAGCTCTACGCTTACTGAAGCGACAATTCTTCAAAATGTTTGTCATCTAAGTAGGTATCTACCTACACCTACACTTTTAATTATAATTTGTGAAACAATTTGTCAATTGTCAATGTTTTCCTCCTCAGCAGCTTAATTGGAAAACGCTAAATCACTGTCAAGCTTAAAATGTAATATTGAAGTAAAAAATATCGAAGTAAAACGTTTCAATCTGAATGAAAAAAATCTAACGTGACCCTAATGTTATATCAGGGCCATCTTAAAAAAATAAGGCATAAAATGAACAATGTAAAGATGTTTTTATAATAACAGAAATTATTGTTATGACATTATCGCTTAAGATTTAAAGCATCACGACATCTGGGCGTTACTTTGACGTAATATCGTGCGACAGATATGGTTCATATATATATTGACGTCTTCTCTCTTCACGCTGTATTTTGTACATTACTTATCTAAGCTACTTACCTTGAAGCTTCTGCGACTTATTCACTCGCATCGCTCTAATTATTTAAATTAATACTTCTGGATAAAAATCAGTTTAGTGTCTGAATCACAATAATTGTGCAAAAAATGTGTTGTTATAAAAGAAATGGAATGTGTGACCTGTGTAGGGAATTCCAGTTATCGCTGCTACAAAGTAAGATGTATTTGTAATCTGCATTGAGTAAATATATTAAATTTTTGAAAAAATTATGTGAATGTAAATAAAATAAGGATTAAAAGATTGTTTTAGAATTAAGTGGATTAACTTTAAGAACTTAACTGAGCATACAAATAAATTAATATAATACTCTAATAAAATCATAATAAAATCAATTCTATTAAAACGTGTTCATATGATATATATGTGTTAAAAAAAAAAAAAACTAAATTAAACTACTTGGTTTAAATGCGCAGTATTCAAATACTAACGCATGGGCACTTTGAAAAAAGTTTTTAATGAAAAAATATTGGTGATTTGACGATCGCAGACGTTCAGACCAAGCGAATAGGATGTGATAAGGTTTGAAAGCTTTCAACAGTTTTCTAAACATGTACTACTTTGTCCACAGATCTGCTTAAAACCTTCCCAAGCGCTGCACCGAAGACGGAATATGACAGCTACCACCTCCACGATGATGTGTCGACGAGCCTGTACCCCCCGTCTCCACCGGAGATCAAGCCCAGCCGCGCTGAGCTCGCTAACGATCTTCTGCAGCAGCTAGACAACAACTGTAAACAAGGTAAATACTCTTGCTTTTTTATCGTTTTGTTTGGCATGTAGTTCTTCAGATGTCCCCAACGTCACGCCTCAACACAAGAGCTCCTGAAGTTCCGTCGGTAAGGAACTTTTCAGGTGGGAATTTAGGGCTAGTACTAGTACATCCGTGTGGTGATAGACTAAAATAATGCTATTCTTTTAATCCCATTTCTTCCCGTGGGTGTCGCAGAAGCGACGCGACTAAGGGAGTTACTAGAGATTTGTCTTGATCTTGCCACCAGACTGCGGTCGCCAACCTGCGTGCCAAGCGTGGCGATTATGGCACACCCCCCTTTGGGAAAGGCTTATGGCCAGCAGTGGACGTCTTTCGGCAGAAATGATGATGATGATGATGACTAGCACATGACTGTCATCATCATCATCATCATTTCAGCCGTAAGACGTCCACTGCTGGACATAGGCCTCCCCCAAGCACCGCCACTTCTACCTATTCTGTGCTTCTCGTATCCAGCGTTCGATATTAGTTGTTTGCTTTTTGAATTCGATAGGATTGGGTAGATTTCTTTGGGACTCAACAGTCTCGGTGTACATGAACTCCAAAACGGCCTCTTGGCCTTAGTCTTATGGTGCTTTACGGGCTCATGGTATTGATCAACATCAATCGGGGAGTTGTACCACTCGGGCACCAAATCAAGACATGCCACGTCGACCGTGTGGTTATAATAACAACCAGCACCCTGATTTCGTAACTCACTGTCAATCAGAACCTTAATCATTTTGAAGGACATTGCCTCATATGTTCGAAAAAATTGTCTGCTCAACAACGTAATTTACGCATTGAATTATGCTGAACTGTCAAAATGAAAGCCAATCCTACTGTTGGTCTGTTACGCAATTACGCCGCGGATTAGGAAGGACAGCTAAATTCTTCGAAGTCTAAGGAACAGTTTCTGATTTGAGACTTGATCCAGGCACTTGGTATGGTCAAACAGTACACAAACTGGCAAAAAATCACCCAATTTCCATATTTATTCATGGATATCATAAAGTAGCTCGCGAAACTAACATTTTCTTATGTTTTTTGCAATTTCGAGGATCAGGACGTAAGTTGTTCAAAAAAAAAAAACCGCGACAGTTTTTCTTGGGGGTTTTTTTATCATTGCCGAGTCGGTCAAATGATGCATCATGCAAATTCGGTCAATCTACTCAAAAGTAATAAATATCTAAGTTCGTACATATCTACCGTTTGTATCGTTCCCATGTGCTATTGGAAAATTTTGCAAAGTCATCTCATGCTGTAAGGTGCGTGCTATAGAATTCAATGCCTAAGAAAAAAAAAAATGAAAAATCAATCTACCTAGCCTTTTCACAACTATGTTGGTGCCGGCTTCCAGTCTAACCGGATTCATCTGCATATCAGTGTAATAAGTAAAAGGTCATATCTTTTCCTCATTATGTCTTCATAAGCAAATAGCTTTGGCTGTTTTATGTCGATACTTAGGTTATCTGTAGTCCGCCAAACGATTGCTTTCAATCCAACCTATTCAATCTTGTCAAAGAAAAAAAAAATGCATAAGTAGGTCAAGAACTTTACCTTTAAAAGGCTTATATATTTTGCTTATATCGATATCCTTATTTAAATGCTTTTGGTGGGGCTTTGGCCATGATCATAAGGAAGAATATACTTGTGATATGCACTAGTATCAGATAGGAGCGTACTAATTAGGATTACGTAGAGAGCAATCAACTGTCAGCACATATCACGACTGGAATATTTTTGCACTATCATTACTTTTGTGTGTGTTTCTATAATTAGATATGGTATCAAGCTTTATTTAGAGTTTAACAAAGTTAACAGTGACACTCCACCAATATTTGGGTAGGTGTAAACACTGGTAAATATAATTGAAACTAATATTTGTTTGAGGTAGGTATGCTATCAAAAAACGAGATTTGGAATATTTATTTGTCAGCACGGTATGCACGCATGCATGAATCACTACATAGGTAGTTGTTACTACGTTAAATAATATGGCGTGTTATTTCAAGGGGGGACTAACTTACCATTTGAGTTATGTATCTGAATTTGAAATATTATAAGTATCAATATTACAATTCAATGTGACCCGCCTTTGGGCTGTATGCCATTATTTCAATGCGTGATTCTGCCCAATGCTAAAATCCGTAATTAATTATTGTAGGTGCTTACGTCCGATTATTTGAAGGCTGAAATCAAACTTAAGATTAAGTATAACATGATACCCTTAGATAACACGGTGTGACACACCTCTAACCACTACTTGTCACTTAATGTTTGCGTGATTTTAGCTGAGTTTATCAACGGTTGTTAATTAGCAATTAAAGCTGATAATGCACTGAGCAGCTCAGTTTGGGCAGCCAATCCGATGAATGTTATGTTTCCGTTAGTATGCCTGATTGGTTAGTTTAACTTAGTGGTTGCAACCAATCCGACTAATAGTGATGCAGTTTAAGCATGTGTGATTGGATAACGCAGCTCGTCTGTGGCCGTCGGGTTGGCCAGATTAGCTCACGGTAAAGTCTGCTTGTTGGCATTGTGAGTTATCTGTGAATGTTGTCAGGATGCCAACTTAGCAACTTTATAGCTAGATTTATCTTTTTCTCGGTGTCAGGCAGCTACAATTTAATAAACTTGTTGCTAAATAAAAATACATATCTAAGGAAAATATTAAACCGAAGCAGTTAATAAAAAAACCTGCAGAATGTCCAGCTATAGCTACTGACTAAAGGAAGCAATTAACATATTTAGCTTAAACATGGCATCATCATCATCATTTCAGCCGTAAGACGTCCACTGCTGGACTTAGGCCTCCCCCAATTTGGGGGGCTTTGCCATAATCGCCACGCTTGGCAGGCGGGTTGGCGAAAACATGGCATAGACACTCGCAAAACTTTAGGTTTCAGAACTTACATTCGGAACTACAATTTAAGGATGTTAACTACAATAAAGGAAGTTTAGTTGAAACCTGGAATTAGTTGATTCATATAATGGATATTGGGGCTCCTCAATATCACCACAGCCAAAGCCAAGATGCGAGAAATATACAATATTAAGCTAAAATAGCTATTAAAATTCAAGTACGAAATTCTTTATTGGTTAAACAATGGAAATTGGATATTATATTGTTTCAAATGAAAATTAACTGTGGTCGTTTACGTAATTCATTAGATACGCATAGCGCATAACACTACAATTATTTCATTTAAACCCGTAGAGAAAGGTTATAATTTAAATGGCAGTTAAAATTAATAGTTTTGAATAAAACTATTCAAAAAAGATTCATTTTAATTGGCATTCGAAAAAAATAATATTTAAATGGAATATATAAGTAGTTTATTAAAAACTAGTCACAAAAAAGATTTTAGCAGGCACAAAACATTATTAAAAAATATTTGAAAAAGCGTGGAACGCTTTCTTTAAACTAATTAAACACAACCAAAAAGTGCTTCACGCTTTTTGAATTTAATAATTGGATATAAAAGGAGTGACAAGCTACAAAAGCAAAAAAATAAAATAAAAATATATAAATAAAAAAGGAAAGCAAAGCTTACAAATAGGTACTTATATTGTGGCTAATATAAAGCAATTTAATTATTTTTACTGCGTGATAAAAGCATGCTTTTTATTAAACTACATCTTTTTATTTTTTCTATTTTAGTATAGTTAGTCATTTTTCGTTTAGTCAGTAAGCCTGAATTCAATAAAGTTATGACTTGACTGGTTTAGTAGTAGTCTGAACTGTTCCACTATTCGCCTCCTGGCTCCATCATCAGAACCTCGATACTAAGCTCAATATAATGGCCTCGTCAAAACGTTTTTTTTTTAATTCTTTCACTAGTAGCCATCATCAGATCAGCTCCAAGAAAAAAAATAAAGTTTTGTCATCCGAACTACATGAACATACAAAGTTTAATTTCGATACCACATTTTATCACATTAGAAGTAGCAGCCCGGAGTCTAGATTTGTGCTCGAAATGTGGGTGTACTATATGTACACCTCTGCCCAACCATTCGGGGAAAGAGTTCTTGGTATTATGTTATCTTAATTTTAAGTAGGTAAAAATTGACTTCTAAGATTTTTATTACAAGTTAGATCTTTGCAAGTGAACCTAGTAAATGAGTGTTACAAAAAACCCGCAGCATTAAAGCTAACAGAATAGCAAAATTCAAGTATTGTGAATAATATTGGGCAGATTTCAATTGAAAGTATCCAAATAGAAAGGGCCAGCGTGCGCGGGTTGTTGTACTCCTGATTGTGACACGTCGTCGAGGCCTCGATCAATTACACGACAGACAACGACGACGAACACAATATTATGAAAGCCCAGCTTCATAACTTTGCTTTTGTTAGGCTTAAATGCATAAAATAGCATAAAATCACAATTTAGATTTTATTGATTATATTCCCTTCATAGTTCTTAGTAAATACGCAATCAGGAAAATAAATGCAGTCAATATTATTAATACAAACATTTAAAAAAAAGTTTCTTCCAACTTATGGGTAGCCATAAATGTATTGATCATTTTGTATCATACATTTATATCTCACGCATGCATGTTGATTAGGTAGCGAAGTGAAAATGTGAACGCAGCATTGCATAGTGGTGTTGTATATTTATTATGTTGGCTTGCCGAGAGTAGTGGGGAAAGGCGCGGGGGTCCGTGGTCGGGCGGGCGAGCGTGCGCGCGCGCTCAGTTCTAACCTGCGCCGCGCCGCGTTTGCTGGTGATCGTTCTTTGTTTTGTAACCCGTGACAATAAATTCGACTCGAGAAGCACATTTCGAGCGCTCGCGCTCTCGTCTTAACCTATGTCTGCCACCGTCGATGCGCTGTCTGGACGCCGTTAGAATGAAGTGCCACTATCGTTGCATCTGGAACAAAGAGATAGTTTTCAATTCACAAAAGCTTGTTAAAAGACGTTAGATCTTAGGTTCTGGCCCCTGAACCTTTAACGACGACCATTGCTCACACCACGAGGATTCCAGTTTTTTAGAATACCACTGCCCATATAATCGTTTTAAAGTTATCGTTACAACTGTATTGTAGCAGTAAGGACATTAAAGGACATTCTTGTTTGGAATAATAAAGCAGTTTCTTTAACATAATTGGACTTCGTGATGGCTCTGGCAGATATGTATGTTGGTAGGTGGTCATGGCTTTTTTCTTTCTTTTTGTTTTGTTATTCAGAATCATTGTGGCGGAAAGGCGAACCCAAGGTCTTAATGGCCTAGTTCTTGATTTGTTATTTGTGTAATTTAATGTTTATGCCGCTGTAACTCAACTCTACTGGTTTTTGTGTGGTAAGTAAGTAGAAACAGCTTTCAGCTCGAATGTTTACTCCAATTAAGTAACTGGACACATTAACGATTCGATTTGGAGCGATAACTCTACTGCGCAACAAACTTGTTTGTTTGTATAACAACATTGATACAGTTCAAGCTTCACTTTGCCGGAAACATTAAGACTATGACGTACATTGATATCAATAAAATAATTATGTTGATGATATTGACTAAAGTTACAGTAATATTCATACTTGAAGATATGAATCTCACAATGTAGTACCTAATATAAAAGAGTACTTTCTGTCGTGTCCTGTAACTTGCAATGTAGAGGAAGGCAGGTAGCAGCTTATTCTTTATCACATCGGCATTTATTGTGGAATTCATGTCCCCTGCGCAACAAATATACCATAGCAGGCTTAGGTTGTGGTACAAGTAACGAGTACCAGCGTGCTCAAATTTCAGCGACTAAATATCGTTAACAATTATCTCACTTCCCAGCAGCATTAAACTTTTGTGTTGTGGCTAATAATTAATTGTTAACAAATTCTCGAAGAACAGTTAACATCTAAGAATAGCTGTTCGCTGATAACTTGAGCCGTATTTTACTGATAAACCAGTTCGCGCACAAGGCGGCCTCGCTAGCTTGCTCGCCCAATAATTAAAGCGACTTATTGACCACTTGTTTCCATTCCTATACATTGATACAGACATGACCTACCAATACACCTTTCGAATGTAGGATAAATAGTTATCTTGGCACGTATTGTAAACGTGATAAAATATAGTTTACTTTTTTACTTTGATTGCCTTGCTCCGAATAATTTTCATTGTCTTTTTATTGAACGCGTCCTCCAATGCTTGTTTGTTGTTTATAATTATGTTATAATTGATACAGTTTAAAGTTTGAGGAAATGGTGTAATAAAAATGAAAGGATTATCCGCTCTGAATTCCCGACAAACTTCTTCGCTACGCTCGTATGCGCAAGTGTGAAGAGGCCTAATGTTTATTGAAAAACAAAGTACCGTTGAATGAATTCAGAGTAAAAAACACGACCACTATTCTGCTACGGTTATAAAAAGCTTGATTCGAGACAAGTTTATGATAACAAGGCCGAATTTGCTATTTAGATTTTTCAACAAGGAATATTCCTTATTTTCCTCGACTGGTAGCGAGCCTGATCATAAACAAGTTTTAAAATATAAGATGTTGACATCGCTGTGGCGAACTTATCTAGTGATTTGCTATCGAGGGCGCGGTGCATAGAGAATATAACCACTAGAGAGCGTATACGCCGATTTCTTCTAAGCACACGACTCACCACTGCGGGCCGGGGGACGAGGAAGAATGCGCGGCTGCAATTGGTCAGTTCAAGGTCAAGTTTCGTGGGTATGCCCGTCGTGGGGCTGGTTTACTTCATTAAGGGAAAATAGTCGATATCGATAAAATGGATTTTAAAATTGTGATAAATACTCAATTAAAATCAAAGAAATCATATTTAATCAAAATCAATCACTAATAAAATTAAAGTTAGAGAATCCAAGAACAAAATTTATGCCACTATCACATTTGGTGTAGAAACGGAGTCGAATATCATCCCCAAGGCAGAAGTTACTATGGCCACGTGAGTTTTGGCGCCAGTTTACAAACGCATTGTCAAGACGAAGCTAAACAAGCCACAGTATTCGAATTGAATAAAACTTACATTAATTTTTGTTTTTATTTTCGATATAGACTTTCAGCTATTAAAGGTAACAGCACTAATTTTTACGATAAAAATACAAAGGGAAAGTAAGGGATAGATGCATTAGAATTGTCTAATGAAAGAACGAGACTTTTCCAAAAGACATCAACGCGGGACTCAACAGTGTGCTGGTTTATCCAACCACCATTTTAAATAGACCTCTACGGTGGATAATAATCTGATTAAATCAAAATTATTTTTCGTACTGTTTACGTACCGATGAAAAGTTATGCGATCCTTTTTATAACTAGAAGTTTTAGAATGTTTCCCACACCACTTCACCGCGCATGAAGGCATTTTGTTGCGTTATAATTGCAGATGAAGTTATATTATTTGCATTAATTTAGCGTGCACAGAGGTCTAACAATTGGTCACAACTAAAATGGTTACTAGAACCGTAGCCTATGCATAGGCGACAAAATACTAATAGTTTTCGAGCGGCGGGGCACTGTATGCGCAGTCAAGTGGTTATATAGTCTTTGGCGCGGTGTCACCGAACTCTGATTGTGCAGGTTTATCTGGGGTCAAACTGTTGCAGCCGGCCGAACGATTGGCTAGATATTTGTCGCTAACTAAAAGTTTCTACAATAGACTCATGTATACAAGAACATATTACAGATAAACATTAAATTGATGTTCTTTTCTCCTCTTAAGGTCTGAGACACCAATCTGAACAATTACGTCCAATTGATTGTTGATTGCGCTGCGGCGACGGTCATCGCTGTTCGTTGCGCTTAAATTCTTGATAAATTGTTGTCTACTTTTACATTTTGTAATATTGCCACATAATGTTTAAAAATCTGACTTTGAATAATCATTTAGAGATCAAATAAGTTACAAATTAAAAAAAAAACATGACTTTAAATATTGTTTTAAAATAAAATCAAAACTAAATGCGCCCGCTGATGACTTTGGTGATAGCTTGCTATAAATAAACGCATCTGTAGGTAGTTTTGTGGTCCACGACCTAAAGTAGGTTGATGATGCCTTGGTTGAATAATCGACATTTAATAAGGTATAAATAGAGTAATTAATGATTGAACAATGGCCCATCACTTGTTCGGCCGCCTGCGTGCAACATGAGACAGTGTTTATTTAGTTCAGGGTGGATACCTACTTTGCATCTTTGCTTACGTTGTAGTTCTAATACCAACGCTTATGACTTGAATAATTTATTGTTTGCATAATTTGTTCATTTTAATCGTCAACGGAATTTTCCTAACAAACCAATCTCTAATGATTGTTGAAGTTATTCATTATTTATGTACCTTTAAACGGTTATTCCTTTTAAATATTATAAAAGTAGTCATTATTGAAGAAAAAAGTCTGAAATGATTAAGTTCATCTCTCAGTAACATAATTGAGACCATCTTATCAATTAAGTACCGTGCGTAATTATAAATCATAATGTAGTTCGTAAATAAAACTCTTGTTTCTTTTTTCTTGCAGAGAACATCTTCTCCAATTGGCTAGAGGAGAAGTCGGAGCTTCCCATTTTTGAGAACATCTCGCAAGTACCGGAGCGCGTCGAGCCGCCACCTCTATTGTCGCTGGCCGTCGCACCCACCTTCGCCGCGCCGCAGCCTACGGAGGATCTCCTCAGGGAGTTCGAGACCGTGTACGGCGCCGTCGAGTTGACTCACCTCACTCCACCACAGAGTCCCCCCGGGCCTGCGACTCAATTGCTCCTGAGCTACGCTCAACAAGCACAATGCGCCACGTTCGCGCCCGCGCTGCCACTGGCGCCCGCGCCCGAGCCGTGGGCGGCGAGCGTACCCGAGCCCGCGCCGCACTTCGACTGCGGCTACGACGACGTGGAGGAGCTGGTGCGCCACCGCGCCGCGCAGCTCGCGTCGCCGCAGCAGTCGGGCGGCAGCGCCAGCGTGTCGCCGCAGTCGTCGCCGCCGTCGTCGCCGCGCTCGTCCTACACCGATGACGAGTGGTCGTCTTCGTCCCGACCCAAGCCCTACTCGCGCCCCTCCGACGATCGTCGCTCTCGCAAGAAGGAGCAGAACAAAAATGCCGCGACGCGTTACCGTCAGAAAAAGAAGGCTGAGATCGAAGACCTTCTCAACGAGGAACAACAGATGCGCGAGAGGAACTCCAAACTCAGCGACAAGTGTTCCGACTTACAGCGCGAGATCCGTTACCTTAAAGGATTAATGCGCGACCTTTACAAGGCCAAAGGTCTTATCAAATAAACCACCACCGCCGCCACCTCCAGAGATCGGATACTGTCAATATGGCGCGACAGAGAAGCGCGCATTGTGAACCCTGTTCAAAAAGAAGTTGTGGGAGTTTCGTATATTTTTGATGATAATTAACATTAAGATATATGTATAGATATTATTTGTATCTCAGATAAGCAGATCTAAACGCATCGAGCAGTAAGAACCATTTATATCATTAGTAGAGGGATACTAAATAACACCATCAGAGCAAAAGGTGGCGCCCTTTCTCATCTTTCATTTTTCTTTCATTTAGAGGATAGGTTGCATTCATTGTAATGAAAATATGAACTGTATCTTCGCGTTTGCGACTGCTCTTTGAAGTATTTTTTTAACACCCATGTTTTGCAATTGTTAATGTTATAAATCAATTATTTGCATTTTATTGTCACCATATGAATTTGAATGTTTTATGTTTTCTTACAATAAATAGAATGCGACGGCGTACTATTCTTGTTTTCATTTAAATTTTGAAAATAAGTTTTGCTACAAGCTACATCGTCTGCTGGGAGGATAACATTATTAAATGCAAACGATTGTTGGAGGTTCCTGATTATCGACTTGCATAATAGCACTGGCCTCAATAATGTACAATAACTTCAATTACGGAGGTGCTGGTACTGAATTATTTATGAAGTTATTAGAAACTTGCGAGGTATTTTTAGAATCCTGCAATAGCTAAGAACGTGTTTATTTACGATTAGGCATATTTGAAGCATTACTAATTGGTCAAATTAGTACATCAAACATTACCATTTAATGTAATTGTGCTGTTTTGAAAGGCAACTACGGGTCGTTTCCACGGACGCAACTGATAACTCATTTTATTTGCACTTTCTTTAGACCTCATGTGCATCGAAGCGTCAAATTTCTAAGAAAGGTCACAGGTTTTATTTATAGAATACAATCGACCTCGCTAAGTATTTGACGCTTCGTTTGTAATCTGCTTAGCATGAATGTGTATCAAACCTAACTAAACGATCACGTTCGTTTTCACTTCAAAATTTTCTTTATTATGATTCATTCTTTACATTGTTGGAAATTGGTCAGGAAAGACTGAGTATTCACCGAACAGTACAATGGAACGGCAGCGCTTACTATAAGAGGCGTGTACACACTTCTTTCACAAGAATGAAGTCTTTATCTAAGATAGAGAGTACAGCTGTATCCATTACGTATATTCTAAAAATAAATATTCGTCTGTATGTACTGCTCTCTGTAGTTAGAGACAACTGGATCATTGAGCTGAAAAAAAACCCAAAACAAAATATTCCAAAAATGTATAGGCACTTTCGCAAGTGTCAAGAAGTTGTTCAGCCGCTCAGTCCTAAATATGAAGCTAGTTGCCTATTCCAAAGCGTAGTAAGTACCTATGGATAAGAACGGGCAAGAAACTCCTTGGATACTTTTTAATTAGTCATATCAAAATATTACATCTGCAAATTAAATTGCTCATACACAATATTTTTTTTTCTTCTAAAATATAAAACAAATAATAAAGTAATTAAAATAAGCCGTGGTAGCTAAGAGATGTCCAATCCCAACCGACGCGACGGCGCCCTTGCACAAGCATTACGCATGGATCCAGCACCATTCAGTTCAACCATTCTGAAAGGTAATTGATCCATCACACTCGCCACCATCAGCAAGACATTCGAGTGAGCGTGACATACTCTCAGCGGCCACGGCATATTCAAGTCAATGGAAGAAAAATAATATTAGTTACGTACTATAATAGTAAACAACAGAATCTTTCGGTCGTGTAAAGTGGGTCTCAATAGAACCTTACCTCAACTAGGCGACACTACAATCCAATAACGCACTGCCCGACCTGAGAATCGAACGAAGGACCTCTTATCAGTAGCAGTGCTTGTGACTACCTACTACATCAACGAGGCAGTCAAAAGATGTAGACTTCAATGCAATTTTAATCATCATCTCCATAACTATAAAAGTATAATAATAATTAGCACTAAATAAGACAATTCTACATAATACGGGTCGATCTCATGATTTTATCTTCCATTTATTATCATACTAGCTGACCCAGCGAACTTCGTATCGCCTCAGATTCAGTAAATGTTGTAATAAACCTACCAAGTTTGACAACCTCGTATGCGGTGGTGATCTGGTAAGCGTTTTCTAGCTGACACTCATCTGTTTGGTTAGCTCCTACCCAGTTATGATAACCTGGTACTTCGTAGGCATAAAGCGTTTTCTAGCTGACAATCCTTTGTTTGGTAAGCTCCTGTCAAGTTATGATAACCTGGTACGTCGACGGTATAAAGCGCTTTCTACCTAACACATCAATCTCAGAGGGTAATTGCATAATACACTATCAGTAGTAATCTCTTACACTAAAACCCACCCTTGTTCCTTCAGTTGGCTATGTCAGGGCCACGGTAACTCTTTCAAACAAATCTCGCGACCCTGGCAGAAAGTTATGACCACCTGGTACTTCGAAGGCAAAAAACGTTTTCTAGCTGACACTGCTGTTTGATAAGCTCCTACCAAGTTATGACCACCTGGTACTTCAAAGGCAACGTTTTTGTCATACCACGTTTTAAAGTGACTTGTATTCTCTTTGACGTTTTATGTCACGTCACACGGGAATACGGTCGAACGGGATAAATAAAAATCTTGGTAAAAATGCCGGGGTCAGAACGGGATAAAAAGTATCCTATGTCCTTCTCCTGGCTCTAAACTACCTCCCTGCCAATTTTCAGCTAAATCGGTTCAGCCGTTCTTGAGTTATAAGTGAAGTAACTAACACGACTTTCTTTTATATATATAGATTTTGCCTTCTCTTTAAGTTATCATAGTTATTCTAAACCATACGAAACAGAGTCGAGGTTTATTATTATTACCGTACATATTTATAATTAGCAAATAAATTAAAAATAATAAATGTCATCATTTAGTTAGTTTCCCTTTGGCGGGTATATACCACGATAGGACATTGGACGTATGTACATACGTCCAATGTCCTATCGTGGTATATACCCGCCAAAGGGAAAACTTTTCCAATAATAGTGAGATAAGGGCGAGTTCAAAGTAGGTCGTAAGTATGCATGTAGCGTACTTGCTAATGGCGTGAGGACAGGGCAAGGCCCTACAATTGTTGATTAGAGGGGTACCTCTTCGAATGATAAGAATGTTTATCGAGTGATACTAGAAACTTGTTGAAATAATACGTGCGGGACCGGAAAAAAAAACAATAAACTGTGTACATTGCGTTTCTACCGTTAGTGGGGTCTGGCGGAACAGGGTGATTGCGTGACAATGAGGCTTGGCTAACACCCACTAAAATCAAAGTGTGGTTTGATTTTAGTGTAAGTTTGACTCTCCCCGCGACGTGTAAGAGGGGCGCACGTAGAACATTATGCGCTACCATCTCGTGTTTTTTCATTACTATTCTGTGGCATTTCATTTACACGTCTAGTTGCTCTGCTCAGCTTCTTTTGCCTTTTCAAAATTCTATCGGAAAACTATTTCTGCTTGTTCGTTTTTCGTCGTAGCGCAGTCATTGTATTATTTATAGCTTCCATAACTCTTTTAAAATCCATTGAGCTCGCCTGACGACCACGAGCGGAATGGTTGGGCCGCAGCCGAATTGGAGATCAGTAGCGTGCGGCGCATGTCGCAGGCATCGCGGCAATGTGTTGTCTGTCATCGACACGTCGAATTATAGGAAGCATGGCCGCGACCGAACAGGGCAGGACGAGTGGCGCAGCAGAATCAAACAAGGAATTGTGCGAACAATATTTATTCACAATGAACGAAATGGTGCATCCAAATTAATATTTTATTTCACATAAACCTACGTGGGCATTTATGGAGCGTCAGAAGATAGGTATGTGCGCGGTCGAATTGGTCGTTTCCTCTTGAGAAGAGCCGGCAAGAAACTGCGTGGGCCATCATCACATAATTATAATTATATCAGGTAGTCGTATTAGATATGCGTGACGTTCGCGCATTGCACATACGGGGCCAGATCATACGAAGTATTTATTTTATTCCAGTCAATGAGATTAGAATTAATTATTTTATCATGATTAGATTAAATTATCAGTTGTCAACCTTGACCCAGCCCAGGCACAGGGTGTGGTCATGACCCCCATGAGTACGTATCCATATGGCGGGCCCAGGGGTTGCTACCTAACAAGAAAACTCGGATTGCGGTTAAATTAAATTCTCTAAGTGCGAATGTGTAACTTAGTGAGTAAGCTTATTGCCATCAACTTTATTTTACAGAAAAGGGCTGGTCGAGCCATTTACAACCTACGAATTCCGTTCCAGAAAAGATCAAAGAAATAGACATTCTGAATTTCTGACTGTAGCATCACTCACTGGTTAGAAAGACGCCACGGCGTCCTCACCTTCTGCCTTACGCAGGTCCTCACCGGACACGGGTGCTTCGGGAGGTTCCTGTTCCGAATAAGGCAGGAGGAAACGCCCGTGTGTTACGAGGATCGTCTGGAGGACACGGTGAATGGTTGAGGTGTGCCTTGCCTGGGCGGAGCACCGCCGTGTCCTCGTGGAGGCGATCGACGGCGGCGACCTCGTGCGGTCCGGCTCTGGTGTAGGCCATGGTACGGACCGAGAGAGCAAGGGAAGCTGTCACCTCCTGCGAAGCAGTAATGCTCGCGAAGGAGGAGGCGGAGCGCGTGAGGGAGAGGCAGTCTAAGCGCCCTCACGCCCCTAGCCGTCGCAGGAGGAGACGCCGTGGGCGTCGGGAGTCGATTGCGGACTCCCGGCCCAGGCCCGTGTCGACGGCGCGTAGTGTTCCACGCGCGTCTCAAAGAGATGTCAACAGTATTGAAGGGGTCCGCTAGGACCGATGCCTGCCAAGGTCGCAAGATTTGTTCGAAAGAGTTACCGTGGCCGTGGCATAAAGTCAAGTAAAGGAACACCGGTGGGTTTTAGTTAGTAAAAGCCTGACACGCCCTTCCGCTCCACCCAGAGCGAGAGACGTCATTTGATGATTTCCCACCCACAAAAACAAAAAGCCTCACTCACACTATGATGGGTATGGAAAAAGCGTTTTCGTATTTAATAGGTATAGCTGCAGTAAAATCTTATTAGTTGTACTTTTCGTATCTGACTGGTTTTGAAACCATTAAATATGTGGAATAGTGTGATAACTTACAGTAAAAAATAGAACTAAAAATAAAAACGATTTCCCGCCATTTTTCTATTGTTTTTGTGCCCGCAAAAATGAGTGAATCTAACGAAGAAATTCGATAGATACGTTTTGAAGCTTTATTATTATAATAATAATAACCCGCAGGGCAGCATGTGGCGTGCTGTTGGGCAGTAGCGACCCCACGGACCCTATCTCCCGGGAGAATTTTTGTTCCTCATCTCTAGCTTGCCTTTATTGGCTAGCTGGAGTGAACACTGATGAGGTTCAGAGCTCCTACCTCATTCTTGCCTTTATTGGCCGGCTTGAGTGGAGACTCGCAAGAGCAAACGTGCTCGGGGAAAGGATGTATTCCAGTAAGTGCTCGTAGGGATCTTGACCATCTTCCGGGCTCTGGGATTGTTCTGAAAGCCGTGGAATACCTCTCCACTTCTCAAACACCTCAGGAAGTGTTGCCCCCGTGTCGTTACGTCACTATGTGCTAGCGACGTTTCTTGGGGGTCCATTATTGAGTGTGCAAGTCACCCCCTGCCATTTTATCCGTGTATACAAAACATTGATCAGGCAGGGTCCTTCCCGTAGTTGCGGTTACCAATCCACTTTAGCCATCCAAACTCCAACAGCCTGATTTGTTTCGTTTCCATATTCTGTGATAGTTCTGCTCCAACCGGGTATTGTCCTTGGGTGCACTTGCATAGTGCTTACAAGGCTAATCGTCGGTTGGTGCCCCCTCATCATTTAAAATTTTCTAAGGGGCCTCTGCGACTTGACCTCGTACGCCTTCCAAAGGTCCAGAACCCTAGGGTACTGAGAAATGTCAAAGACAAATAATAATAATAATAAGGTACCTGAGGTAAATAAGGCCCAGGGGGTAATAAGGCCCACATTTCAAATTTCGCGGAAAAACATTTCTATGACACTTCACTGTTTCTGCACGCGTGCACAATGTCGGTGTGAATGTTTCCGTATTAGTCCGCACTCGCTAGCGCCGTCATCTTGCCAGTGACCTGCGATGCGTTGATGAAGTGACTGGCTACTGTGCAATTTTATAATTTTACATACCAAAAAACTGTAAGTATTTTACGTCTAATTCAATCATTGACTAATAACGCTGTATTTATTCTTGTACGATACAATAGATATGGTTTTTCCTAGCCAGAGAAAGATTTTTTAGGTTTATTAGGTTATTTTGTAAAAACGTGGCATGAGGTTAATAAGGCCCATTATAATGGTACTTGGGCCTTATTGGCCTCTTAATATTTGAGTATCAGATTGGATTTTTTTTTGTATTCTAGGTCAATGTACTATGTGAATTTTACTGACAATATAATATGTGTAACATTGTTACAGATTTTGATTAAAATGCCTCCAAAAGGAGCTTTTTTTTTTGGATGGGAAATCATCAAATGACTTCTCCCGCTCTGAGCGGAGCGGGAGGGCGTGTCAGACTTTTACTGACTAAACCCAACCGTGTTCCTTCAGTTGCCCATGTGCCAGGGTCATGGTATCTCTTTCGAAAAATCACGCGACCCCAGCAGGCATCGATCCAAGCAGACCCCTTCAGTGCTGCTGACATCTCTTTGAGGCGCGCGTGGAACACTACGCGCCGTCGACCCGAGCTTGGTCCGCCCGCAAGCTCGTGCTTACGGTGGCCGGGAGTCACCTATCGATTCCCGACGCCCGGGGCGTCGTCTCCTCCTGCGGCGACTAGGGACGTGAGGGCGCAGGGACTGCCACTCCCTCACGCGCCCTGCCTCCTCCTTCGCGAGCATTACTGCTTCGCAGAAGGAGGTGACGGCTTCCCATGCCCTCTCGCTCCGTACCATGGCTCGCACCAGGGCCGGACGCGAGAGGTCGTCGCCGCCGATCGCCTCCACGAGGACACGGAGGTGCTCCACCCAGGCAGGGCACACCTCCACCGTATGCTCTACCATGTCCTCCAGACGATCCTCACAATGGAAACACCCGGGCGTTTCCTCCCGCTTTATCCTGAATAGGAACCCACCGAAGCACCCATGCCCGGTGAGAACCTGCGTCAGGCGGAAGGTGAGGACGCCGTGGCGCCTCTCTATTCACTCCTCAAAGAGGGGGGAAACGATTATGGTGCCGCAATTATGGCGTGCCCTGTGGGCGAGGACCTTTGCCTCCAGATCCCATGGCGGCACTCCGGCAAGGAGGCTCACCGCCTCGCAGGAGACCGTGCGGTATCCCCGGATTAACCGGATGGCCATGACCCTTTGGGCCGCACTCAACCGGCGCGCTGGGCTCAGCGTCAATGAGGGCGTCCACACCGGTGCCGGTACCGGTATCTTTAATTAAAGTCTGATTTTAAGTCTTAGAAATTAATATAAAAGTAATTACATTGTTTTGTTTAATAAGAAAAGAACTGATTATTTAAGTTTTCAAAGTTACAGAACATGTTGTATTTGTACTAAGTACCTTAGTTAAGACCACTAGTTCCTTGAAACTAAATTGTCTACGATTAATATTAAGAGGGCAATGAGGCCCACGTTTAATAAATAAAGGAAAATGATTAAATAAGTAAAAAACAACAATTTACTTTTATTTTAACTTATTTCTAGGTAAATTCAGGACGATTTACTGTAAAAATATAGCAAATTTTTATATGGGCTTTAATATACTACCGTAGTATAATAAGGCCCCTGAGAAGGGTTTTAAAAAAGTGTATTTTCTTATTAAAAAAATATGCTTTTCTTAATTGTTTTACACCATTTATTACAGCAACATGTACAAGCTATGTAAACAATATGTTTTTGACATCCTATACGCATTATACTCAGATTTAAAGCAATTTATTTTTAGGTGGGCCTTAATTGCCACCGGTACCTTATAGTTTATTTATAAAACGGGGCACATTTACAAAGTAACTTAATAATTAAAAAAAAGTAGAAAATAATGGAAGAAAAGCGTGGGGTGCCTGATATCAATAAAAAAATACCTTAAAAAGCACCCCACGCTTTTTTTCCATTATTTTCTACTTTTTAGTTTGGTTTTCTATGGAAGCGTGTTTTTTAGTTTTTTTAAACTATTATTTATTTTCTATTTTTTAGGGTGTTTCGAAATTTGAGACGTATGTCAGCGTAGGTAGTTTGTGACGTATGTCAGCGTAGTTTTCGAAGACAGTTTTTTTGCTGTCCTGGTAACGCTGGCAAGGATAATGACACAAATGTATGAAATTATTGCATTGTCATCGGTCCTTGACTGGTGTGCAAAGTTTGAATGAAATCTGGTCGTTTAAAGTGGGTCAAAATCGCGCTACAAGGAGTCGGTTACAAACAAACATACAAGTGAAGCTAATATAAAGCGTGTAAAATAGAGCACAGTTGCTCATTTGCCTGAACTAGGTTGAACCTGTTATAAAGAGAGAAAAAGGCGATACAAGCCGCGAACAAAATATGTGACGTTTATGTGATAACGCAATGCCAATAGGAGTAGCACAAACTTGGTTCAAGCGTTTTCAGTACGGTATTTTTTACCCGACTTCAAAAAATGAGGAGGGTCCACAATTTTAGTGTTCCAAATTTTTTTTTAAATGTTCACCGATTTCTCCACCAACTGTGGACCGATTTCAAAAAATCTTGGTCATATTCGTCGTGTGTTCAATGGAATTTGTAAACACATTGATATTGATGTATATTTTGTTTACAAAATGACATGAATTTACTTTGTAATTCTTTTTAACCGACGGAAAAAACGGAAGAGATTATCAATTCGACTCGTATATTTTTTTTTTATGTATGACCACGCATAACTTTTTACATAGTGGTCCGATTGTAGTAATTCTTGATTTATTGGAAAGGGTATACTCCGAAGCTGGTCCCATATAAATTAGGAAAACAAAATCGAACCCAAAGGGTCGGAAAACAGGGGATGATTGAAGGTTTACTCATTGATTGTACAGAGTGGTCCGATTTTGATAATTCTTTTTTCATTGGATAGGGTATACCTTGCCAAGTATTATTAGTACATTAAAGCCACAAAAAATTAAAAATAAAAACTTTTTAACAAAAAATTAAACCGCCGAAAAAAACAGAAAAGCAAAAAATAATAAACCTTAAAATTTTGAGTCGGCGCTGAAAAATGGGGGGGGGGGGGGTCTTGTAACTTCTAAAATAAGGGAATGATAAAACTAAAAAAAATATATGATGTACATTACCATGTAAACTTCCACCGGAAATTAGTTTGAACGAGATCTAGTAAGTAGTTTTTTTACAGGCAAACACCCAAGCCCATCGCGTCCGCTTAATTTTCCATCGGCACCGGACCTGTCATTTCCAAGGGTTACTGCGTCGGTGGAGGACGTCGCGCTGGCCTTGAGTTCTTTTTATAGTGGCTCTGCGGCAGGCTTGGATGGAATTCGCCCAGGGCATTTGAAAGAGCTAACATCTAGTTCTGCGGGTGAAAATGGTCGGCGTCTGCTAGAGTGTTTAACGAAGCTTGCAAACTTTTTAATGAGTGGTCAGCTCAATCCTGTAGTTTGTCCTTATCTGTATGGTGCTTCTCTTTGCGCACTCAAGAAAAAAGACGGAGGGCTGAGACCAATAGCCATCGGCAGCGTGTTCAGAAGGTTAACAGCTAAGCTGGCGTGCCGGTCCGTTAGAGTAGCTATGTCCGAATACTTGCAGCCGCATCAACTGGGGTTCGGCACGCGACGGGGGTGCGAGGCCGCTATCCACGCGACGCGTGCGTTCGTCATGGACCCTGAGAACTCGGACTGCGTGGTGCTAAAGCTGGATATACGCAATGCTTTTAATACCCTAGAAAGAGACGTTCTTTTGAGCGAGGTCAAGGATAAAATTCCTTCCCTATACCCATTTCTTTACCAGGTATACTATTCTACTTCTTATTTATTCTTTAATGATAGTCGCATTTTGTCTCAAGTGGGTGCGCAGCAGGGGGATCCACTGGGGCCACTTGTTTTCAGTTTAGCAATCCACAAAGTCATCTCTGGATTGAAATTGCCGCTGAACCTGTGGTACCTTGATGATGGCATAATTGGTGGATCACCAGAAGAGGTCTGCCGGGACCTGGAGGTTCTTGTTCCTCAACTTAAGAAGCTGGGTCTGGAGGTGAATCCCTCGAAGTGCGAATTTTTTCCCTGTGGCGTTGGAGCTCGTACACTTCTCACGCTTTGGTTCTCATTTACCTGGCCTCAAGGAGCTTTCTCCTCTTTCATTCTACCTTTTGGGATCCCCCATTTTACTTGACGGAGTGCCAGAAGCCATATCCTCCCGTAAACAGCTTCTCCTCAATGCTCGGGGGCGTCTCAAAGATCTCTCCGCGCACGTTGCAATTGTGTTGCTGCGCATGTGTTTTGCCTTACCCAAGGTTACATATCTCTTGCGGACCGCTCCTACCTGGCTTTGCCCGGAGGAGGTATGTTCCTTTGACTGTGCTCTGAAATCAACGGTTGAGTCGATCCTGAATGTATCTTTTAATGATGCACAGTGGAGGCAGGCGGCTCTTCCAATACGGCACGGGGGTCTTGGGGTGCGGTGCGTGCATGATGTGGGTCTACCGGCTTTCCTGGCGTCGACTCATGGGGTGGCTGACCTCGTCACTGTAATTCTACATTCCAATGGTGACGGGGCAAACATACCATTTATGTTGGATGCCGGGTCAGCTTGGTCTGTCCTCAACAGGGGGGCAGCAAGCTCTGACGCAGCACATTTTCAGCGTGCTTGGGACGACGTTACGTCTAAGTTGATCCAGGAGCAGATGTTGGTTCCGCCCACCGCTCGCTGCGGACAAGCGGAGGAGAGAGGCAGCGGCCACGGTGGCTGAGCGGACTCAGCTGGGGAAGGGGGCCGCAAAAACCGCAGTGGGGGCCAGAAAGCCCACAGAGGTGGCTAGGATGCCCGCAAAGGTCACCCCCACCTCCCAGACGGCCGCTTCTCCAACTGCTCCCTCGGCGACTGCGCCCAAACCTACAACAGAGGGCTGGACGACAGTCGTCAAAAAGAGCAAGAAGAAAAAGAAGAAGGCGCCGACAGCTCCCGCAAAAGCACCGGCACCAAAAAAGAAGACCCAAGGGCCGCCTAGGGCGACAGCCCCACGCTCCGCGGCTGTAGTAATTACTCTGCAGCCCGGAGCTATCGAGAGGGGCCTCTCGTATAAGGCGGTCCTGATGGAGGCCAAAGCCAAGGTCGCATTCCCTGACCTCGGCACACCGTCCGGCTTCATACTGAGGCCGGCGATTACGGGGGCTCGGCTGCTGCAGGTGTCTGGTGCCGGTAGCAACGAAAAGGCGGACATCCTGGCCGCCAAACTAAAGGAGGTCCTCAAACCGGAGGACGTTCGGGTGTCCAGGCCCATGAAGACGAGCGAGTTGCGCGTCGATGGCCTGGACGACTCGGCGACCCCGGCTGAGGTCGCGGCGGCCGTCGCCAGAGTCGGTGGATGTCCGCCTGACGACGTGCGCACAGGTGAGATCCGCGCCGACTCTTCCGGGCTCGGCGCGATCTGGGTGAAGTGCCCGGTGGCGGCGGCCAATAAGGTCGCCGACGCTGGGCGTCTGTTGGTGGGGTGGGTTGCAGCAAGGGTCAAGCTGCTGCAACCCAGGGCTTTGCGGTGTTTCCGTTGCCTGGACATGGGGCATGTCCGGGCACGGTGCACCGCAGAAATAGACCGCAGCGACCAGTGTTATCGCTGCGGTCAGCCCGGCCACAAGGCCACCCAGTGCTCCGCCGCGCCAAACTGCAGCCTTTGTGCTGCTGCAGGGAGGCCCGCTGGGCACAGAGCGGGTGGCAAAGCCTGCGGTGCGCCCACTAAAAAGGGCAAGAAGCGGAGGCGAAGAAGGGGTGCCAAGGCTGCCGGGGGCTCTTTACCCCCCCCTCAGCCTGGGTGCTCAACGGCCGACTCCCGGCCTGTGAATGGTGCTGTGGAGGGAATGGACTGCGCATAATGGCGCCTTACCATTTCCTCCAGGGCAATATCAACCACGCTGCCAGAGCTCAGGACCTCTTGCTCCAGAGCATGGCAGCGTGGTCGATCGACGTGGCTGTGGTCGCCGAGCCGTACTTTGTCCCCCCCAGAGATAACTGGGTGGGAGACTTGGACGGTTCGGTGGCCATAATTGGCGGGGCTCTTGTCAACCCGTCCCGAGGTCACGGCTGGGTAGCCGCCCTCGCGGACGGCATTGGCACGGTTGGGGCGTATTTCTCGCCCAACAAGAGCCTCGCCGACTTCGAGAACTTCCTTGTCGAGTTGGGCGCCGTCGTAGGCCGACTCCACCCTCGCCCTGTGCTGTTACTAGGGGATCTCAACGCCAAGTCATCGGCGTGGGGATCTCCGGTGACCGACGCTAGGGGCGAGGCGCTGGAAGAGTGGGCGGTCACGACCGGCCTGGTTGTCCTAAACCGGGGCTCGGTCCACACGTGCGTGCGGCAGCGGGGCGGATCTATAGTGGACGTCTCGTTTGCAAGCCCTGCTGTCGCAAGCCGTGTCCACGACTGGCGTGTCGCTGTGGAGGTGGAGACGTTGTCGGATCACAGATATATCCGGTTCGACGTCTCCACCCAGACCACCGGCGACCGTCGTCCATCGGCCCCGCGAATGGACGGCCCGCGCTGGGCGCGTAAGCGCATCGACAGGGAACTTCTCGAGGAGGCTGCTATTGTCCAGGCCTGGAGCCGGGAGTCGGCAACGGACGGACCCGTCGACGTCGAAGAGGGGGCGCTGTGGTTCCGCGGGGCGATGACGCACATCTGCGACGCGTCCATGCCCCGTGTCCACACGCATTCAGCGAGGCGCCAGGTGTACTGGTGGTCTGCCGAGATCGCGCGGCTACGTGTCGCCTGCGTGTCGGTCAGGCGCCAGTACACCCACTACCGCAGGAGACGTCGTCGGGTCCCTGACGAAGAAGCCGCGCTGTATGAGGTGTACCGCGCGGCGAAGGAGGCTCTGTGGCTGGCCATCGGCGAAGCGAAGACGCGAGCTAGGGAGGAGATGTTGGAGACTGTTGAGTCTTTCCCTACTTGTATTCGCTGACTCCTTATAGGTGGTTGGAATATGAAATGCGAGTTATGTGAACCGGATTTATTTGCGCGGAATATAGAACTCGGTATACAAGGTGTTTCTTACACGGTAGGGAAATGACTGGTGAGAGCGGGCAGCGTCGCCTCGTCGTGGCCTATGTAATGCAACCACGCATATTATTGCGTCATGCTTTGCACGTGTCCCAACAGTCATCCCCCTCTTACAAAAAAAAAAAAATAAATAAAAATAAAATCATTTCCCTTGTTTAAAAATGTTATAACATAATTCTCAACCTAACGTTACTTATAATAGTGCAGAAGGCACACAGGAATGCGCTGCGTTGGTAAAAATCGTCACCATGCTACATTGAATGACGCAGTGCATGCAGTCAGTTCAAGTTACATATAAACAAGTTGATTATTACAAAACCTATGTGTTCATTGGTTATGTTGTACAAAATTGAATTGAATAGTTATTTATGTAATTAGCTAGCAATTTCACAATCAATATTGAGTTCAAACATTTGTTACATCTGTAATTTTCAAATACAAGTAAATGTACAGGTTTCACCTATGTATATTTATATTACGTTAAAACTTATGTATCTTGTCTTGTTCATTAATAAATGATTACATCTTACATTATATTGTTTATCTTATTTAACTCATCCTAATGCTAATTGCGGTAGCTATTCTAGTAGCACCGTCTTTAAGGTTGCAATTGGCAACGAGGATTCAATATATTAAGGGTAGTTACCATAGTGGCCTACTCTGCTATATAAAATTAACACCCCTTGGGGCCCTCAGTATCCCCTATGGTAACGCCACAAATAAACATACATAAATAGATAGTTACAAGTTAAATCTTACTCGTGGTTTAACTATGCGTCCACTTCTAGTTGTTATTTTACATTCAGAATTCTTATTGCTAGTTTCTATCATAGGTGCTGTGGCTGACTTTATATTATCATTCATATCGGAATTGTTATGGTTATTGTTATCTGTCTGTTGGCTGTCGTATTCACTCAAAATAAACGCAGGCTTTAACCTGTCAATGGATATATTTACGGTTCTATTGGGTAACTGAATTGTATACACCTTATCTGTTCTATTCAGCACGAGGTAAGGACCTTCGTATGTTGGAGTTAAGGACTTTTTTACCATTTCGTTCCGTATGAATACATGTGTACAGACCTTTAAATCTTTGCTTATAAATATTTTTCTTCGATCACTTACTGACCTCATCTGAGGTTTCATTTCACTAATTGTTTTACGTAACTGTTCTATGTAATCGTGGTGATTCTCGTGTTGCTGATTTTGTTGGAAAAAGTCTGATGGTAATTTCAAAGACTGTGTGTCCTAGTTGTACGAATACCTGGGTGACTAAGGTTATGAATACTATCAAAGGCTAACTTTCTGAATTCCTTAGGTAAGTACGGTCTGGCTGTATTAGTTGAGACCTCGCAATATATTTGCTTATCACAGTTAGGTACAACTATGTATTTGAATTCGTGTTTATCGCTTGCTGAGACTGTAACTTGACGCTCTGCGTCCTGTGCTCGGGCTAATTCGCCGTAATCTATGGTCGTTGGACACAATATAGACTCAACACGCGATAACGCATCCGCTACTGTGTTTTCTGAGCCGTTAATATGTTGTATATCGCTAGTAAATTCGCTTATATACATGAGTTGTCTGGCTCTCCTTGGAATTTCTTTATCGCTATTTATTTTGGTAAAAGCGTATGTTAATGGTTTATGATCCGTAAAGATTGTCACTGGCCTTCCTTCTATCATATTTCTAAAATGTAACATTGCCATGTAAATAGCAGTTAGCTCTTTATCATAAGTGCTATATTTCTGCTGTGTGACTGATAGTTTCTTTGAAAAATATCCTAATGGTAACCATTTACCCCTAATCTTTTGCTGGAGTACAGCACCGACGCATGTATCCGACGCATCCGTCATTAAAGCTAAAGGAACATTTACACTAGGGTGAGACAATGTAACGGCGCTGTTAAGGCTAACCTTACATTGCTCGAATGCCTCAATACTTTTTTCGTCCCAATTAATTTTGGTTTTGTCCTTCTTTTTTGTGTTATGTAAAAAATTGCTAAGTACTGCCTGATGTGACGCGGCATGGGGTAGATGCGACCTATAAAAATTAATTATTCCTAGAAATCTACGTAACTGTTCTACCGTTTCCGGTCGCGTATAATCTGTAATCGCTTTTACCTTTTCCGGCAATGGACTGATGCCGTCCTCCGACACTAAATACCCTAAAAATTCTACTTTAGACTGACCAAAAACGCATTTGTTAACATTAATCGTAATACCTAATTCCTTAAGTCTATTGAATAGAATTCTAACGTGCTCTTTGTTTTGTTTCTCTGTGTCAGATGCTACCAATATATCGTCTATATAACAGAATAGTGCTGACTCGCCACTTTCATCTGCTATGCGTTCTATACCCTTTAATACTTGTTGATCCATAAACCTTTGGAAAGTTTGAGCAGCATTCCGCAAACCGAAACTCATCCTGGGAAATTCGTATAGGCCGAAAGGTGTACAAATGCTAGTTTTCTCTATATCTTCTGCGGCAACTGACAAATTATGATAGGCCCTATTTAAATCCAACCTAGTATAACATTTCTTATCCGGCAACATGTACGTAAAATCCTGAAGTCGTGGGATTGGATATCGATCTGGTTTAGTGATAGCGTTAAGCCTTCTATAATCCCCGCAGGGGCGTAACTGACCGTCTTTCTTTAAAACTACGTGTAATGGACTAGCCCATTCTCCTTCACTCGGTCGACAAATGCCTAATTCCTGCATTTTCTGAAACTCTTCTTTCACTTTCATATACCGATCCGGAGGTAATGGCCTTGGACGCGCAAATACCGGTGGACCGGAAGTTATGATGTGGTGATAAACGGAATGAGATGGTTCTTTATACACGATAGGTTTAGTGATACTCGCAAATTCCTCTAATATTTCTCGATATGGGTTGTCGTTTTGTATGCTTTTAATCGAAGGCTGAACATGTTTTATAACGCACCCTATCGTACATAAATTAGTTATACTGTCTGTGATTCTTTTATTGTATATGTCTACGATTAACTTATAATGCTCTAAAAAATCAGCACCTATGATAGCTTGCTTAACATCACAAATTATAAATGTCCATTTCAAGGCTCTTCGCAATCCTAAATTTAATTCTAGTGTTTTAATACCGTATGTTTTGATTTCGGTATTATTTGCGGCAAAGAGCTTGTATTCACTAACTAATTGTTCACATTTAAATTGACTCACCGGTAAAACGGAGACGTTGGCTCCTGTATCAACCAGGAAACGGATTCCGGTCGTCCTGTCCCTTATACACAAGCGGTGGCTACCTTCCAGCTCCATGCAGTCTGCCACCGAATTAGACTGCACTGCATCTAGTTTTCCGTCTTCTCACCATTGCTGCCTTGGGTCTTCTGATGTCTTGGTTCTATCCAGCTGCAGGGCTTCTCACATGTTCTCGCGCGACTTCTGAACCGGAAGTGATATTTGCAAAGCCAGTTTGGGCTTCCTTCAGTCCTCGGTCGTCCTCTGGATAATGAACGGGATCGTGATCTACTTCTGTTCCACGGGTTACTCTTTCCGCAATTCCTGCGACTTCCTCTTATTTCGTTGATTTCCACACGTAATGTCTGTAGTTCCTTGGTCATTTGTGCTAGTTGGTCGGTTAGATTGGGCGTCACTGATGGTACAGACGTCGATGGTGCCAGCTGCGTCGATACCGCGGCGACTTCATTGGGGCGCAAATTCTCCATGATTTTGTCGGCTAGCGCTGATAACTCGTCCAAATTTGTACTCTGTGCCACCGATAAAACTGCTTTCACTGAGCCTGGGAGTCTAGATATCCATAGGCGTCTTAATGCTTCTGTGGATACCTGTGTGTTTGTTGCGAGTTCTGACATCCTTCTTAATAGTTGTGACGGGCGTTGCGTTCCTAAGTCCATTTCAGAGACGAGCTTGTTGAATTGTCGTTCGGCACTCTCTTCATAAACGGCTATTAATCGATCCCTGATGGTTTCGTACCTTCTAGCTTCGGGTGGCGTGATAATTAAATCGTAAACTTGTTGTAAAGCTTCTCTGTCAAGCTTCGCTACCACCAAGTTGTATTTCGCACTGTCTCCTTGTTTTTGTGGCTCCATAACTGAATCGAATTGAGCGAACCATAGTTTCGGCATGTCTTTCCAGAACTCTGGTATTTTTGCAGTAACGGATATGGCCGCTAAGTCCGTGACAGTGGCTGTGGCGTCGCTTAGACTCGCTCCGGTAACTGTAGGCTTGTTCATCTTGACGTAATTGGTACACTGGTTTTTGCAAAAGTTCTAGTAAGTTCTATTTAATTTTGCGCACAGATCACGTCGGCGAGTATTTTAAGATCACGTCGGGGTCACCAATGTTGAGTCTTTCCCTACTTGTATTCGCTGACTCCTTATAGGTGGTTGGAATATGAAATGCGAGTTATGTGAACCGGATTTATTTGCGCGGAATATAGAACTCGGTATACAAGGTGTTTCTTACACGGTAGGGAAATGACTGGTGAGAGCGGGCAGCGTCGCCTCGTCGTGGCCTATGTAATGCAACCACGCATATTATTGCGTCATGCTTTGCACGTGTCCCAACAGAGACTCTCGACGGAGATCCGTGGGGGCGCCCCTATCGGGCGGTTCGAGGGAAACTTCGAGCCGCGGCGCCCCCACTCACGGAGAGTCTCCAACCAGAGCTGCTGGAGGAGGTCGTCGCAGCCCTCTTCCCAGCAAGAGCGGAGCACACTCCACCGCCGATGGCTTTGCCCACAGCCGCAGAGCCTACAGAAGGGAACGCCATCAGCGTCCCAGAGGTGACACAAGGAGAGATGGGGGCGGCCGTGTTGCGGCTCCGGGCCAAGAACGTGGCTCCGGGGCCCGACGGTATACACGGCTGCGCGTTGGCCCTCGCTCTGAAGGAGCTAGAGCCCCAACTGAGAGGACTCTTCACAGCGTGCCTTGAGCAGGGCCGGTTTCCCAGTTTGTGGAAATCAGGTCGTCTGGTCCTGCTCAAGAAGGCGGGGCGCCCAGCGGACTCACCGTCCGCGTACAGGCCCATAGTGTTGCTGGACGAGGTCGGGAAATTATTCGAGCGAATTATCGCTGCCCGCCTCGTCCACCACTTGTGCAGAGAGGGGCCTGACCTGGCCGAGAGCCAGTTTGGCTTTCGGCACGGGCGCTCCACCATCCACGCAATATCGCGTGTGAGAGTCCTGGCAGAGGAAGCAGTGTCCCAGGGTGGGGTGATGTTGGCGGTGTCCTTGGACATTTCCAACGCCTTCAACACCCTGCCTTGGAGCTGCATTCGGGAGGCACTGCTGTACCATCGGGTGCCTCCCTACCTCTGCCACATCGTTGGGGCTTATCTCGAGGATAGGGGTGTCACCTACATGGGACGTGATGGCGGAAACCAGCGCCGCATGTCGTGCGGTGTTCCACAGGGCTCGGTCGTTGGCCCGCTCCTGTGGAACATCGGGTACGACTGGGTGCTGAGGGGCGAGCTTCCGCCGGGCGTGGAACTGACGTGTTATGCAGATGACACGCTGGTCACGGCCCGGGGGAGCTCGTACAGGGAGGCAGCGTTGCTGGCGACGGCTGCGGTTTCACAGGTGGTGAGCCGCATACGGCGCCTAGGCCTGGAGGTAGCCCTCAACAAGTCGGAGGCCATGGCCTTTCATGGCCCCCGGCGGGCGCCGCCGGCCGGATCACACATCGTGGTCGGGGGGTGTCGGATCGCTGTCGAGTCCACCATGAAATATCTGGGATTGGTGCTCGACAGCCGGTGGGACTTCGGCCCCCACTTCCGGCGGCTGGCGCCCAAGTTGATGGGCGCGGCTGGGGCGCTGTCAACGCTGCTTCCCAATCTGGGGGGCCCGAGCGCCGCCTGTAGGCGGCTTTACGTGGGGATCGTGCGATCCATGGCCCTGTATGGGGCCCCAATCTGGGCGGCTGACCTGACGGCCGGCAGCATCGCTGTTCTGCGAAGACCGCAGCGAGCGATGGCCGTCAGAGTCATCAGGGGATATCGCACGGTCTCCTACGAGGCGGCCTGTGTACTGGCTGGATCCCCACCGTGGGACCTCGAGGCGAAAGTACTCGCGTCACTGTATCGGTGGCGCGAGGAAGCGCGGGAGCGAGGCGAGCGACTGACGGAGCGACACATGGAGCTTCGTCGGTCGCAGCTCCGCGCAGCCCTGGTGGCGAGCTGGCAGGACAGGCTTTCACGCCCTACCGCCGGCCTCGCCACCGTCGAGGCGGTCCGGCCAGTGCTCGGGCCCTGGCTCGGGAGGAGGCACGGCTCCCTGTCGTTTCGGGCGACGCAGGTGCTCTCGGGGCATGGTTGCTTCGGGAAGTACCTGTGTCGCATAAACAGGGAGCCGGACGCCCGGTGTCACCACTGCGTCGACTGCCGGGAGGATACGGCGCGGCATACGCTGGCAGAATGTGCCGCTTGGGAGGAGCCGCGTCGTGTCCTCGTCTCAGAAGTAGGCAGTGACCTATCGCTGCCGGCCGTTGTCGAGTCGATGGTCGGCAGCGAGGGGTCCTGGGACGCGGTGGTATCCTTTTGCGAAACAGTCATGTCGCAGAAGGAGGCTGCGGAAAGGGAGCGGGAGATATCTTCCGCGCACCCTGCCCGCAGCAGGCGCACTGGGCGTCGGCGGAGGGCGGATAACGCCCTCTTCCAGCCCCCCTAAATGGGTCCAGGGGCGACGGATCTGGGGACATCCGTCGCCCCCTATTGTACGGACCCGAGATGGTGGCGCGTAGTGTTCCACGCGCGCCTCTCTGTGATGTATGGGGGGGAGTTTAACACCTCACTCCCCCCCAACGTGAGGAGGCCCGCAAAGGCGGGCCGGCACCAGTTGGGGATCGCGGAAGACATATTGGTTCCCGTGGTCCCCGACGTAGGTGTGGGACGGAACACCGGGGTGGTTTTAGTCAGTAAGAGTCTGACAGACCCCTCCGCCCACCCCAGGGCGGGGGACATCCATGAGGATTTCCACCTCGTGATCAAAAAAAAAAAAAAAAAAAAGGAGCAGATGTTGGTGGGTTCCTCGGGGGCTGATCTAGCCAGATTCAGGGCCGTTTCGCAACCGGAATCGGGGGCATGGTTGCACGCACTACCTTCACCTCATCTGGGCACGTTGCTCGATGACGACTCTTTACGTGTGGCGGTAGCTCTCCGCCTGGGCTGCAAGGTGTGTGAACCCCACAGATGCACCTGCGGTTCCATGGTGGAGGCCGATGGCCACCATGCTATGTCTTGTCGTCGTTGCTCAGGGAGGTTCCCGTGTCACCATGCGCTTAATGATATTGTGCGGAGGGCTTTTGTGTCGGCGGACGTCCCCTGCGTGCTGGAGCCTCCGGGTCTGTGCAGGACTGACGGCAAGAGGCCGGACGGGCTGACCCTGGTGCCTTGGAAGACCGGTAAGTGCCTTATCTGGGATGCAACTTGCGTCAGCACTGTTGCCGCCAGCCACCTTAGTCGCACCGTCCTCTCGCCGTCAGCTGCAGCGGAAGACGCCGCTGAGAGGAAGAGGGTGAAGTACGCACCGTTGGTGGATCGCTACCATTTTGTGCCAATTGCCCTTGAAACCATGGGTGCCTGGGGCACTGGGGCCAAGGAGCTCATTAGTGAGTTAGGGCACAAGCTCCGTGATAAAACGGGTGACTCCCGCTCCGGCTCGTTCTTGGTGCAAAGGTTAGCCATTGCCATCCAACGTGGCAACGCAGCAAGTGTTTTGGGCACCTTTGCGCCGGGAACAGTTAGGGGCGGGTTATTTGACGTGTAGTGAACGCTATGTATGTATATAAATTATCCTTTTTGTATTAATTGACTGTGTAATTTTATTTATAGCTATTGTATTGTATTATACGTCAAACATAAATCGTAAACCACAATTTACCTTTCATTCAGTCAACTCAAATATAAAAATTAAAAAAAAAATTTAATTTCATAAACATAAACCTTATGCATAAAACATGAATACCTGCAGGTTTGTACGGAACCCTCGGTGCGCGAGTCTGACTTGCACTTGGCCGGTTTTTTAAATTTAGTTTTAATTATTGTACGGTGGTACTGGGCCCTTTGTTTGCGAGTCCGACTGGCGCTTGTTTTTATATTACGTACATAGATCATTCTTGTTTTATCATTACCTATCTATTCACTAACATTCAAACGTACCTCCTTTTAAATTATTAGTTTCACTTTCCATTATTGGTGAACCTATTAGACAAGTTAATTCCAACAGCACTACCTATTCGGTACTTATTGGCCCGTTCTCAACAGCAACATTCTATTCAGTAGTCCGGTTGACCATCGTCTGTTAATGTTCCTAATATCTGAAATTCATCGGGTCGAGTTCGATGAATACCGAAATACCTAAATGGAAACTGAAACTAAGTAATATCAGAATAACCTCAGTTTGGTAGTTGAATAGTGTTCAAATGAACGTGAACCGTATTTCGGTGGAGCCGTAGCCGGTACAAATCTTGAATAAGTCGATTTTGGAAATTGAAGCCGCTACACAATAGTTTGTTTATGTAGGTACCTACCTACTTAAAAGTACATAACAAAAAAAACTATTGAAGAAATTGTTTCGGTGCCTATATTTGGTTTAAAATAAAAATTGACGATCCGATTGATTCAAATATTACATCTACCTATTACATATATCTTATAATTTTTCCGCTTTGACCCTAACCATAAGAATACATGAGTTGCGAGCAATGTATGGTTTTTTATATACGTAAGTGTTCCGTAGCCGTATGTTTCTACGTACAGGCTGTACAAGTTGCCTGGACAGGCATATTTAGTGCAATGCATTAGTGAGTGTGATGATAATTATAATAGACTAGATAATTAAATAACCATTTTATAAATACAGATTTTCATTTTTGCTGATGTAGGTCATTGTATGGCTGATGTAATTTTTATTGTCTCTTACAGCATCTCTAAAATGTAACTTATCGGTAATTTTTCACACAACATTCTACTTGTTTAGGTACCTAAAGATGTAAACTTGGACCCACTGTCCATCGGATCAGTCATTGACTTGACCGGATGGTCACGCGAGAAGCGATACTTCCGTCCGTGATTGATGCGTAGCAGTTTGTTCTATATTCTTGTCAAAAAATCTTCCAAAAGGTCAGGTTAGAATGTCATTTGGGTGGCATGCTTATCAATCAAGATCGATAAATACAAACCAGTTGGTTATATTGATTTCTATATTAAAAAAAAAAAAAAAACTCGATATCCAACAGCTGCCCTAGACAATAGCATCCGCAATGGCAAAATTGGCGTCCAAAGTAAACTTGTTGATTGCGCTTTGTAAATAGTTCGTTTCGTAGGGCCTGCAATCAATCAAGTGGAATGCAAGGATAGTTATTATTATACATTTAACTGATTAATTTTGCAAAACCATAAATTAAAATTCATTATCAAATATTTACATAATTTTAAAGTAACAGTTTTAAAATAATAATCTGTACAAGTAAATTTGGTTTAAAGAATTTATTTTCTCATTACATAACAAATATGAAGAAAAGAATCATAGATAATAAAAAAATCGGCGGCATTGTTGTCAACAGGGTAGGTGCCCGAAAGGCTGGCAGTATTGGTACGTTATATGGCAATGCTGATTCTTTGGTCAAAAAATAGGCAAGCCCTCTGGTCACGTGAAGAGTCAACCAACCGCTTGGCAATGTTTTGGAAAACTAAATGGCCACTCGGACTCGGCTCTAGAGTTTCAGCCAACCAAATGGCTCGAACATATAAGTTCCAGTAAGACTGGAATATTTGTGCTATTTGAGCTTTTCCTTTTTTTTCTGCAGCAGTCGCCCCGGCACAGCCCGCCGTGCTAGGAAGATGGTATGGCATAAGGGTGTCGACACATGTTGTTGCAACCCACACCAAAGGTTGACCTAACTTTCAAGCCATTATGTTCGTGCCGTGTGGGCTTTTCCTATCGTTACGTGCCAAGCCATTTGGTTCTAGAACAGCTGGCACCTGGCTGGTCACAAGAGCACGACGTGTGATTTCATTGATGCTGGCGAGCAGTGCTATTCAACCTACGCTCCTACTGCGGGATAAGTCATGATGTCCGAGGGAGTCGACACTTTCACCGCATTGGCAGCGATGCAGAGCCACGCGAGGAGCGCCCAAACGCAGGTAAGTAGCGAGCCAGAAGGTTCTTTCTGGCTCGCTTATGTTGGGTAACGGTAGTGCCTCCGACTCCCACTTACCTACAGTCAGAAGGCGGGCACGCCCAGCAGTATTTCTTGACGTATTAATAAGATTATTCCGTACCAACCTGCAGAATAAAATAAAATAGAATAGATTATATTTAGTGTAGAGCGGCTCATGCCTGTCTGTGGCTGTCTCTGAAAAGAGGGGTCCACGGGTCGATCTGTATTTGGGCAAGCCTTTTTCCAGGTATTAATGCATCGGTCAAGCGGTGCCTGCGGTGCAGCGGTGACTTCAGAGGAGGGAAGGGCTAAAATTTTGCTTTTCAGATGTAAGGAAAAAATATCAGGAACTAAACTAAACCCTATAGTAATTTTACTGACGCCGTGGTCATCAAAACGGATGGGTAGTGTAGCATGAAGCCACGCACAGTCGTACAAAGTCACAATTAAAATGGATGTTAGTGTGCTGCGAATAATTTGGTCTATTTTGTCCAAGAGCCCATAGCTACTTAAAACGGGAAGAGCGTACAAATATATATATTTGGGTCAAAACAACAGTTTCTAATCAGGGTGAATGCAGAATGTAAAATTATTTTGGAGAATCTGTTTCTGTATTTTGAAATGTCGTTGAAATATTTAATTTTATGGTCGTTGAATTGAGAAAAGCCGTCTTCTAAAATTGGGGAACCTAGTTAAAAACCTTTGCAGTGAACTTCTAGAATTTTGATTTGATTGCAATTCTTTTATTCTGTAAATAGATTTTTGAAAGACATTATTTACAATAAAATCATGTTATGTTTTAAAACTAGATGAGTTCGATGTTTCCTATGTGAGTACTCTGAGAAGAAAGACCGAAATTAACTAAAAGGTCACAGTCACTTTTCAGATCCAGACATAATCTTGGTCAGATCATATGAGGACCATGCAGATAACGACTGATATGGTTTTATGAGGAAATAATCATAAAAATTTAGGTGGACTGGTGGCAGTAATCATGAGCTTCTAAGACTCGATGAACAAAACCAAAGAAAGGACATTTGGGTAAGCCTCATAAAATACTCAAACAGCCAGAAAATCATTGAAAATTAAGAAAAAAATATGACCCACATAGTTCTCACATGTGGTAATATGTGATCGGCTCAAGACGATTCTGCGTTGATAAGTGTGGTAACTCCCTAAACGTTATATCTGTATGCATTCAGTACCGACACAAAGTCACTTGCACAAACACCCAGACCCGGAACAACTAACTAACGGAAGCCACTCAACCTCTATTCAAATCGGGCTGTCAAAGTTAGGTACAGTCCGCAGAGCCATTTCCTAGCGGTAGTGAAATTATGTTTTAAAACAACTTTTGGCAGTCCTACGGTTAAAATAGTTGAAATAGGAATATTTATAAAACTCCGATTTGCCGGTGGAATAGGTCTACAGATCGTCCCTCATCTTTCTCGTAATCTATGTATATAATGTAATAACTTATCATACTGGTTTTACAAGAAGGGTCTCGTTTGGCAAACTGATTTTATAATATATAAAATCTGTAACTATTAAAATACAAATAAAATCCAAGTACACAGAAACAACACACGTAAATAGAAACCGTAGAGCCTTTAACTTGCATGGTTTTAATATGCAACCTCCGCGAATCTACTGTAAGTTGATGCATAGTTACAAGGCAAATGTCATTACGTTTTAAAAAGTTTACAAAACCAGTAGGATTAAGCTGAAGAACTAACATTGCGTATGTCATGCATAATGTAATTAAAAACGTCAAACGATTCCTTCATCATCATCATCATTTCAGCCGTAAGAAGTCCACTGCTGGACATGGACCTCCCCCATGCACCACCAGTTTGACCGGTACATTTTTTGGGGGGATTTGCCATAATCGCCACGCTTGGCAGGCGGGTTGGCGATCGCAGTTTGGTGGTAAAATGCATAGAGAACGCTGCTGCCCATTCCCTAGTAAGTCCCGGAGTCGCCTCTTACGACACCCACGGGAAGAAATGGGAAACGATTCCTTAATAATAAGTATTTTAATCCCAAAGTTATGTTTTATTGAAGTAGTACCTCTGCAACAGTATCTACCTACTACGGCTTTTTTCTGACATGGTGCTCAGGTCCCACAATTATAAATAGTAACGTCGTCTATGTACGTCAGTTAATTATTGTGTATGAAGGTATGTTCATGTATAATATGGGCACTACCTGTTTCGCAAGCATACAGTCTTAAATTAATACCATTTATGTAAGGCTAACGACATAATTCACATTTACGAATACATAGGACACTAACGGGGAAAAACATTGAGTCGGAAAAACACGCCGAGCAACAATGACGCTGATCTAATCGACATTTCTTATGACTGGTGAAGGGAAAGGAAAAACTTGGGTAAAATCCCTTGTAAAGTTCATTCAAAGTCCTTTGCGAAAAACCACACAAACGTTGGATTTCTATCAAAGGAAAAATTCATCAATATAGATAAAGAATAACTTTGAAAAATAAAGAATGTAAATAAAATAGATATCGACACAATGACGGTTTAATTTGGTAAATAGGTCGATTTTTTTAGCACTACAATTCGTTTTAACTACTACACGAAAAACAAATGAGATTTGTGTATTTTTATCTGAAGATCTTTCACTTATGTCTGGGATTGCCCTCTTCGCCCCACAGTCCCTACTTGATGAGTACCTTCAAAGTGAACCCCGATGTTTAAAAATACCCAGTTTTATTTTATCTGAGATATTTCTATCCTTATTTCTATGATATTTTTTGTTGTGCTTAAAATATGATATGAATATTATGATAATTATTATGTTTATAATTAAATACATAATTAAGTGCGTAGATTTGTGTTTAATTCAAATACTAGGTCACAATGACGTCCCACTAATGACGCATGTTTTGACTAAATACGAATGGCATTGAATTGTTATTAAGTAAATATTGTTTATTTTTGTATCGAGTTCCAGGTCATGAGTAATACGACTGATCTAGAATTAGATTATCCTAACTTCCTAAACGACGTTGTTTATGACGTTGGGCACGCCACAATTGTGGGGTAAGTCCCCTCTTTGAGAAGTGGCTGAAGAGGCACCACGGTGGCCTCACCTTCAGCCATACAGGTCCTCACCAGACACGGCTGCTTCGGGAGGTTCCTGCACCCTAATTGCGAAACGCACAATTTATCAGAATCTGAATGGGATTGAAGATTATTTGTAAACCATTGCGTCATTTGTTCGAATAAATTGTCGGCTCAGCTACGTAAATAACGCAATGAATGTTGTTTAACTATTAATATTAAACCAATTCCTACCGATAAAAAGTTCCGCAATTACCCCTCTGTTCCGAATGAGATGGGAGGAAACGCCCGGGTGATACCACTGTGTGAATCGCCTGGAGGACACGGTGGAACATACGTTGGAGGTCTGCCCTGCCTGGGTGGAGCACCGCCGTGTCCTCGGCGAGGCGATCAGCGGCGGCGATCTCTCGCGTCCGGCGCTGGTCCAGGTCATGGTATGGGTTCTGCGAAGCAGTAATGCTTGCGAAGGAGGAGACGGAGCGCGTGAAGGAGAGGTAATTTTGCGCTCTCACGCCCCTAGCCGCCGACTTCCGGCAGCCGTAGGCAGGGGCTTGTGGGCGGCGAGCGATGGGTAACTCGCCGTCCGATAAGGACAAGGCCCTGGTTGACGGGGCGTTCGTGTTCCTCTCACAAAGAGATATCAAAGCGTACTGAAGGGGTCCGCTAGAGCCGATGCCTGCCAGGGTCGCGGATTTATTCGAAAGAGTTACCGTGGCACTGGCACAGTCAACTGAAAGAACACGGGTGGGTTTTAGTCAGTAGAAGTCTGACACGCCCTCCCGTTCCACCCAGAGCGGGAGACGTCATTTTATGAATTCCAATCCAGAAAAAGCAAAAACGATCATCAGTAATACGAATGATCTAGAATTAGATTATTTAGATAATTTTCTGTGTTAATTATCTGCATAGTTAATAGGTGTCACAATATTGACACAGTTAGTTTATTGCGATTGTTTTTATTATTTCCTTGTAAAGAGAAAAACAGGAACCCTGCATTAAAGGCAAATTTTGCATAAGCGTGCTGGCTAGTGGAGAACTGTTTCAAACTGTATTTAGCTTAGGCCCAATGATAAACAACAGGCTTGCAACTTATCACAGCCGCACTGGTGCATGCATTAATGAGTTCCATACGGGTTTACTAATTCCGAGCATAGGTTAGATAAGTTTAGTTGATATTTGTGAGTGCACGACAAAAGTGTTTAAAAACACACTTTTATCGAGCATTGACGCATACACGCTAATTAAACGCTAATTTGCTCCAACCTATAGAAACTTTGCCAAGATTTACGTATCATCCCAAGACAGTGTTTAATGAAGAATAACCACACCCACAAAATGAGATCACAATGCAGCGAGGTTATTGGAATTTTATTACTAAACAAATAAATTTAACGACGCGGTTTAAAAGATGAAGTGAAAAAAGAAAAGAGTATTCTTAGATGGTTTGGTCATGTTGAGATGATGAATGAAGGGCCGCGAACAAAACCTATTTATAAGGCTGATGTGACCATAGACGCAACAAGGGGACTCCCTAGAGGAACCTTATTGGTGATGTTCTTCAGAAAGGTCTCAGGAATAGAATATTATTTAATTTTGTTAAAACGTGGTAGGTACATATATACGACTTTTTATTTCCTTTCCCATTTTGAGATCGGCTATGGGTACAATACTATCAGAAACTATCAATTTCGAGATTAATTATAGGTACTTACACTACTATCGGACAGTATCAATTTCGAGATCGACTATGGGTACAGTACTATCGGACACTATCGGTTAATCTATCTATACTAATATTATAAAGCTGAAGAGTTTGTTTGTTTGTATGTTTGTTTGATTGAACGCGCTAATCTCAGGAACTACTGATCCGAATTGAAAAAATCTTTTTGTGTTGGGTAGCCTATTTATTGAGGAAGGCTATAGGCTATTTAAAATCACGCTACAACTAAGAGGAGCGGATCAGTAATGACAAATGTTGCAAAAACGGGAAAAATTGCACGGGTAGGCGATTCGACGCGACGGGAAAGGTCGGGGGAGAAAATTTAACACGGACGAAGTCGCGGGCAGAAGCTAGTATATTCTTACTAATTTAGAAACAGTGTTACATTATTAAAATCTCTATGAACTCGTTGAATAAATTGAGATTTCCAGTGGCGTTCTACTTTGAAGCTACGTTAATTAGAAATTATAGCTAAAGGGCGATATAAATATTAAACTAATTCAATATTAATACCAATACTTATCTTTATTTATTGTTTTAATAAAGGAAAATCCAGTATTTTCTTGACATTTTAAAAGGAACTCTATCATTTGGAGATATAGAAAGAAACTAGCTTTGAGAATAGGGTCAAACGAGGCCCTTGAGAGAGCCCAGAGCGTCGCCCGCCCTGCCAATGGCTGAACCCTACCATTTTATACAAATTGTTTTATATTTCACTTAAGAAGATAAGTTTGGTTCTAGGATTTGGAAAACATTGAGATTTTTGCTTACTTTCGGTTTTGTGATTTAGTGCGCGGGTCGGATTAAAACGACATCAAAATAAAGTGATAAGAAGCTTTAAGTTGATATTAGAAATTAGATATATGAATGAATACAATGGCTTTATGGATAGTAGTATTATTTTCGGCTTATTCCCAAAGTACTCCATTCTTTTGTTCTAAAAAGATAAGAATCTCATACATTCATTCCCAAGTTACTCCAAGGATTTTTTATTATTAAAAATACTTATTATTTTGTTCCCATTCTGCTCCATAGGTATTTGGAACTATTCCCAAAGTACTCCACCGATTATTCGTTATCAATTCTCAAAATGCTCCATCGACATAAATACCGATAGTATAAAAATCTCGTGTCACGATGGATGTATATTAAGGGTAAACTACTGAACTGATTATTATCAAACTTTTTAATTATTTGTAACAAGCTTCTGCCCGCGACTTCGTCCGCGTCAAATTTTTGCTTTTGGTCGCAGCGTGATGTTATATAGCCTATAGCCTTTCTCGATAAATGGGCTATCCAACATTTAACATAGTTCCTGAGCTTTGTACGTTCAACCAAACCACCTCTTCAGTTTTATAATATTAGTTTAGAGATAGTATAGTATTTAGATTTGATTACAATTAAAAGAGTTATAGTGAGTCAACCTTAAAAGATAAACATTTATGCTCTCGCAGACGTTTTTATTTTTTAGAACTTTTTAAGAGGAATAATTCCGTCATACATGATTTGTCATGCTGAACTTAATAAAACAACACGTGCCTGGATGGAATCCTCATACAGTTATTGTTGACTTAGAAATAGCAATCATTAGTGTTCTGGGCAATACATGTTAACATGTCCCAATGCTATGTATAATCAATGGAGGTAACTTGCGGGAGGAAACGCCCAGGTGTTTCCATTGCGAGGATCGTCTGGAGGACAGGTGGAGCATACGGTGGAGGTGTGCCCTGCCTGGGCGGAGCACTGCCGTGAAAGAATTGTCAGCAGTACTGAAGGGGTCTGCTAGGACCGATACCTGCCAGGGTCGCGAGATCGTTCGAAAGAGATACCGTGACCCTGGCACATGGGCACTTAAGGAACACGGGTGGGTTTAGTCAGTAAAAGTCTGACACGCCCTCCCACTCCGCCCAAGAGCGGGAGACGACAATTGATGATATCCCATCCAAAAAAAAAGGATGTAACTTCCATTTTAAGCAAGCTTTATTGAGGGAAAGTCGCGATGTTGGGATTAAAACCAAAGAAAAAACCACGTGGCTAATTGTAGTGCTTTAGCTCATCTTCCAATTAAAATTCTAGTCTAGGAATTAAAGTCTTTTATTTTTACATTTCTTTTTATTTAAAAATATATTTGCAAAGCTTTTAAGCCTGACTGTACGTCAAGTACCCTTTTATAGTAATTCGGTACCTACATATTTAAATTAGCTTATTGAATAAAATGGAGTGGATTACTTTGAGAACATTTTAATATTATCATGGAGTAGAATGAAACCTAATTAAAAATTTAATATTTCTCATGGAGTCGTTTGGGAACTTTTTTTGGAGTATTTTGGGAATAACCCTTATTTTCTCTGTTAAAGTAAAAGGTATAAACAAGCTTTTCCATACAATTCTTTTACGAGCCAAAGTAAACAATGCAAGATTTATAAATATCCTCTCGAAATAAGCTACGTCAGTAAGTTTCCAATTTATCTACCAACTACCACGCATTTGTCAGTTCACCGGACAGTTAATAAAATAAAAGAACTAAACACTAGTTCTTTTTCCCTTCGTTGTTAAACTGAGGAGGAGGGAAAATCACAGGGGCATAATCCCCCAGCCCACGTTGTTACTGGGAAAATGAATGAAATGCAATGCTCGTAAGGAGTCGTAGGCGAAATACTGATAACAAGCTTCTATTTCTGTACTATTTCGAATAAGCTCTGTTTACACGGCAAATGTAACTGTTCTGTGAATACTTTTGTATGTGCACTTCGTACTTTGTTGGGGTTTTTATGTTCAGGATTATAACTAAGAAAATACTGATGTGGTCCCGTATGCTTTAGCTTTTGCTTTTTGTTGCATTTCATAACATATGTGTGAAACAACGTGTGTACGGAATAATCCACTTTATCACAAAGGCTCGTGCAGGATGGTTATTCTAGGGATCGTATTTTATAAAGTTTTCCCTGATAAAGATGAAATAGATCGCACGGTTAAGCACAGATTCAACACTGTATGGATAAAATGACGGCAGGTCACGGAAACAATATGCGATCTCTGCATTTCTTTTCAATTTAAGGGGAAGAAATACTCGTACAAATCCATGGTAACACTTGCCGTTTTTTATAGATCAGAATGTTGGGCCACAAGTCATATGCAGCTAAGGTGGGCATGCTAAGAGGGATGTGTGGCATTATACGAATGTGTACTTAAGAGGAAGTCTCGAAGTGGCACCGGTAACTGAAATACGAAAATCGGTTGTCGTGGCATGTGATGCAGAGGAATGAGAAAAATGCCGTGAAGAATGTTTTGAGTATGAATGTCGACGGCTATAAGAGTGAGGATACAAAAAAGACGATGGATGGAGTATGTGAAAGATGATATGGCTTAAAACGGGGTGACTACCGAGGTGACGACTAATAGAGAAGTATTGAAGATAAAGACTTGTTGCGCCGATCCCACATACATTGGAATAAGGACAGGGGAATGATGATTCTCTGATAAGGATCCGATTCTATGTTTGGAAAATAGTTGGATAGTTTTCTTTTGCACATCTACAGAACAAGAATAATTTACTTGCAGTAAATCTAGATGTAACTCGTTGTTAAGTTTTGTAGTTTAATGTTTCAGTCCATATTTTGCCTGTTTAGCGTTTAAAACTTCATCATCATCAACATTTCAGCCCAAAGACGACCACTGCTGGACATAGGCGTCTCCTAATTTGGGGAGATTTGCCATAATCGCTATGCTTGGCAGGCGGGTGGGCGATCGCAATATGATGGTAAAATGCATAGAGAACGCTGCCCATTCTCTAGTAAGTCTTTTAGTCGCCTTTTACGACACTCACAGGAAAAAATGGGACGGTGTTACCCTATACGTCCTGCCCCACACGGAACAACCACGTTTGGTACGTAATTGAGTACAATGAGTCCCTATTAGGGATCATTGTATATACATAATAGGGACTCATTGGATGAGCCTGATGCATGAGCGTTGGGGTATTGGTACAAGCTAAAAAGCGCCCTCTTAGCAATGAGTTGTGTGATGATGGTGAGGTTTTTTAATAAAATATACAGAACTAGTTGCGCCCTGCGGCTTCTCCCTCATAACTCTCCGTCTCGAGGGAATATTGATATAATAGTCTCACAAGACTTAAGATACTTTGTTTACTTGTTTTTGTAATAATTCACATAATAATATATAGCCTATGTCCCTCTGGAATAATATGGTGAAAATTGTCAAATAGGAGCTGTAGTTTCGCATATTATACGTAATCTTCCTGCACCCTAATTGCAAAACGCACAATTTATCAGAATCTGAATGGGATTGAAGATTATTTCTAAACCATTGCGTCATTTGTTCGAATAAATTGTCGGCTCAGCAACGTAAATAACGCAATGAATGTTGTTTAAGTATGAATATTAAACCAATTCCTACCGATAAAAAGTTCCGCAATTACCCCTCTGGTTATAATCGGAATGTGAACAATTGTGAAGGCAGAAAATTCCCTCTCTCATTTTATTATGTTAGTATTGATTATAATTCGCACATGACAAACAGCCTTTGTAATTAATGCTGTACTACAAAGTTTGCTCTTCATTAATTCATAATTACAGTTTCTGGATAAATGATAAATATAAGATCCATGAAAAGCCTTTCGGCAATACAGGCTTCACGCCTGACCTTTCTCTCCATCCCTCTGAGATTTGACAGCAAAATGTTAATAAACAAGCCCACTTACATAACATTACGCTTATTACGCAGCGTAACAATTACCCGCTCATTAAATTTACATTATTTATTAATGATGCACCACTTTCATTACCGTTAGAGAACCTCTCCGTAGTATAATTATTATTTTAATCTATGACATACGTCCGGGAGGGCAGGAGACGTGCTTGTCGCTTAATTGTGCGGATTATCGCAGATCTGTCGTCGTCGACATACGATGGATGTCGCCTCTGCATTTACCGATCGATTACTCTTTGCTTAGGGCGTTACCGCTGCCAAGCCACTTACACGAGGCTTCAATCTTTACCTGTACTTATTTTAACCCCTCAACCTTGAAGTAATTTTGTATTCGCTATGACTCCTGTGTGGGTCAAGGTTATCTACCCCACAAATCTTCGTCCAAGCTCTGATTCTCCCCCTATCTTAATGAACGTGCTTAAATTGATTAATTAAAATAAACTTACTTAAATGTTGTAACGAATCGTATCGCTGCGTACCACATACACATGTACAGACAACTTTATGTAGAGATCCATTTGTGTGATACCACGAACATTTCTAAATAATAAGTAGCTAAGTACTCATACGATGTACTTACATGACGAGAGATATTTCAATTTCGATCAGCGTCTGGCTTTGAGTATTCTATAATCCCCTTCTCTAGGATTTTTCGTCGACATCGCGGTTGAGTTGAGTGATAAGATTATTTTCACGTTAATCTGCGAAATAAACCTCCACCAAACCTCCATATTGCAAGACAATTGAGGTATAAATAGTTTGAAATTTTAATGAGTTAAGTGCAGATTTTGTTAACCTTCCTTACTTTAAATATTATCATAATACTTTTAACACGTTAACTGCCATGTCACCGGTGCCTGACAGAGTCACTACCTGTTCAGGCCGTGTCAGTCACCGGTGACAGACACCGAAGCATCAAATTCGAAAGACCGTTGTGTGCCATCTGGCACGTCTACAGTGTTCTTTTCGATTAGAAATGACTGACATGACCCCAAGCAAGACATATTCAACATGGCCTGCGATTTTTATATGTATAACAAAAGTTATCAATTTACTGAGGTGATCACATATTTTCGGGAATTGTTACGTTACACAAACAAAAGAGACATTAAAAACTAGCTTCTGCCCGCGACTTCGTCCGCGTAAAATTTCTTGTCCCAACCCTTCCCGTCGTGTTGAATCGCCTACCCGTGCGATTTTCCCAGTTTGTGCAACATTTTTCATTATTGCTCCGCTCCTCTTAGTTGCAGCGTAATGTTATATAGCCAAAAAATATTTTTTCAATTCGGATCAGTAGTTCCTGAGATTAGCGCGTTCAATCAAACAAACAAACTCTTCAGCTTTATAATATTAGTATAGATTATATTGTTTATGTTCAATATTATAACATTCTAGACAAAAACGAGGTTAATTTGGGCATTAAGGGCAGTAAGTTACAACTTGCTTGGTCTTTTTTCTGGCAAATATCCTATCAACTTTTTGTACATTTATCTTATAACATCTAGAGCAGTATTTCCGAATTTTAATACTCAATATCTTTATTGCTTTACCATAATGTGAACTTAGGTGGTAACTATATAAATCTAGATCATTATGGACCCGGTAGGGCACAGCAAAAGGATAGGAGAGAGGAAGCTCTTTTTTTGAAAATCTTTTGGTCAGGAGATGTCGTAGAATAAACCAACATATCGCTTATTTATCTATAAAATGTATTAACATAATTTATATGATTTTTCTATAAGTACCTATGTATTATAATAATTCTGTTTATTCATTTATATGGATTTTTGTTCTTTCAAAAATAATTATTAGTTAAATTGTTTAATTTATTAAGTATTTAATTTTATTTATAATTATTGCTGTTTGATTTAATTTTTGTTTTTTATATTATTTAATAAATTATTATTATATTATGTATTAAAAAAATACATCATACATACAATATAGTATCATTAATTTATTTTACATATACCTATAAATTGCGTGTTTATGATTAATTATTATGATCAATTATCATTATTATAGTATTTATTATCATATTAAATTATATATCTATTTTCTTCACAGCCCCTTCTTTTCTTGGTAACATATGCTTCTTAATTGTATTTCTTGTAAATAACAGCTCTGGTTAAATGCAGAAGGAAGCGCGCTCGAATTCGTGATTTTTTACCTACGTGCCGGAAAAAATGCTTGACACGGCGCACGGACTGCAATTTGTACCATTTGGGCCACGTCAGTAACGGGTGACTGACAGTTATTTTTTTATTTTTATATTTTTTATTGAATTAAAGAAAAGGGAACAATTTTTATACATAATTATTCAATTTAAACCTTTTGGAATCTATTCGCAAGAAACTAAATTTGACGGATTTCAAAATATGGGTTGGCTGTTAACGTGTTAAAACGCAAAGACTAAATTCAGAAAAAAATGTTTTCGAACAATTCATTTTTCAATTTAAATTTCATTCAAAAACATCCCTCCATATTAAACTCCAACTATATCCGACGACCGTGGCTGACCGTGGGTGACTGTATCGACCTATCTAGGTATCCCGTCTCTGAATGTGAACCCGCATTGCAACTGGTTTGGATCACTGCATGTATCACGCATGAAAAAGCGTAGAGTAAATGGATAAATGGCTCTCGCAAGGAAATTGAAGGGTAAATATAGGGCTCATAGTGCCCGGATCCCAAAACGTAAACGTGATGTTTCTAAATATAAACATTGTGTAGGTGTTTATGAAGGTAAATGTGACTCTTACTTTGTCTATTATTGAATTGCGTTCTAGATAGTGTTGTGGCTTGTGGCCATCACTGTCACGTCACTTTATTTATACACACGAAAGGACACATCTATGTATGTTTTGGTAACCTTTGAAAAACGTGAACAAAATGAACTGTTAACGTTGTTGGATACACTGTTGTTGGTTTGAGGAAAACGAAAACAAAAATAACCTTAACTTCGCAGCGTTACGCGAGCTTTTTACCTATTACTGAACATTCATTATAGGAACGGAGGTCAAAGCACAACGTCATGCTGATTCATGTCAAACTTGACTTTGAACAAAAACTATGCGTCCAAGCACCGTGACATGTGTTGTGTCTGCCTGACGAAGGCTGCATCCGAAAGAAAGTGATGAAAAGGCTCACCTTTGTGTGTATCAAAGTGAGTGAGGATGCTGCAAAGTGAAGGACCCGTGATATTGGTGAGCGGATGCGGGGCGGGGTTGTCGAAACGGGGTTGAAGGTGCGACGCGCGGAGGGCGGCTACCATCCGCGCAGGGCGGGCGGGAGGCACGTAACAAGTGAAGCGGGCCCGGGAGCAACAGTCTGCCGCAGCCCGGCCACGCGGCCTCACACACCACCGTCCTCTCGCCCCGGATCGCGCACCCCGCGTAAGTAGCGCTTACCCGATTGAATTATTTACCTTAGTCCGGCTGATGCGTCGCCCGCTCGCCAACACCTCTCTGCCTGCACGATCCCGTCGTCTGCGGCCACCGTTGCAACCGCTCCATTATCGCGCTCGTATAAGTATCGTAAACGCGCATCCATTCTTCAGTGATGTCTGCTATATAACTGTACCTGTTGAATGCATGACGAGGCAACATATACCCTTGACAGTTATTTAGCAATTTTATTTATTTGATAGGTTTGAATATTTTTTTAATAATTTAGAAGTTAAAATTGAACGTGCCTAATTAATATCCGTAATGGCGCTGCTGTATGTTCCGCGTAGTGTTCGGTTCTATCCAGGTGTTTGGTATTTAACAACGTTGTCACGTCTCGTCATGATACGTGTAATTTAGAACAATATAACGTTAGTCATTACTCTTATCTAACAATTTCCTTCGAGCAGGAAACTCATAAAGTTGCTTTAGACCTACAAGCATCATTATAGTTATGAGACGTGATATTTGCTACCATTATTTCAAACGGCGCTCATTTTAAAATTTTATTGCCTTCTTTCATACGAGACATAAAATACCGTTAACGCATTATGAGGGTTTTAATACTGTGTGAAACGCTACAAATGGTTTTGTATGCCTTTATTTAAAAAAACGAAACCTAGTCCTTTGTTTTGCATTGTGATCTTCCACCTCGTTTTATCTAAAAGCTTCACTGAATTGAACTATATTAAGGCGGAGTGAACCTTTTTTATCCATTTGGATCTATAAAGTCTCGTTATTGCAAAGCGGCGAGTCGGATAAATATTTATTTGCATCTTCTTAATGAAGGAGGATTAACATTGTTTAAAAGATTCGATGGATAAAGAAGCGAGAGAACTGAGGTAGCTACACAAGTCAAGCACACCTCGCGGAGAAGAAAGATTCACAAGTCAGAGATAAGATGACAATGAATGTTCGCAAACACTCGCTATAATTGGAAACCCTTGAAGTCCTTTTGATGTAAGACGACTTTATTAACGTGATGCACAAAGAGAGGGTTTGATTAAAGACGGAAAATGGAGCACGTTGTAATAAATGTAACAACACGGTGTCTTTAATGTTTTAACGAAAAGGAGACAAGAGAAATCGCTTAAATAAAATGTTTTTGGAGACAATTTGTTACATTTGTTTTTCAAACAACAGGAATAGATACAATGGAAACGTGTTCCACCCACGCGATTTAATATTTTTCAGTTATAATTTTGAGGTTCGTATACGGTTCTATATATAGACCTACTGTGTCGTCATGATAATTTCGGCCGGAATACGTTCACTGCTGGACTGCTGGACCCGCAAGCACCGCCACCTTGACCGCTTCTGTACTTTTCGCATCCAGCGGATTATTTTGTGTGACTAGTATGAATTGTTATGGATAAATTCTGTAGTTTTATGAAAACCAGAACATAATAACGCCTCCAGCCACTTTGTCGCTTTTTACAATACCAAGAATCTCTAAACAAGAAGCTACACATAAAAGTTCGTGAAGATGAAAAGACTGGCTTTCTAATGAATGTGCTGTCATACTTTGTTTATACAGTGCAAAGTGGAGATAATGAGCATGAAAAATGTGTGCATTGTGAGAGGAGGGAAAATAAATGTGAGGAACATTCACGACTAGCTTCCGGTATAATTGGTGACTGTAGGGACGTAGTTATCAGATGCAGGCTTTTTGGATCTACATTCAGACACATAATTTAATTCAGAGGAAGATACACAGAAATAACAGTGAAATTCTGCGGATACACAAAAGCATGAGACACTAGTAAATCTCTTGGACAGTTGGGATTTAGTTGCATGAATTTGACATTTGCTCGTCGAGAGAGAAGCTGCAGCAGCAGCAGTGTTTTACTGAGTTTGTTGCTTCAAAATTAGCATATTATATACGTCAGTAATTCGTGCAATTCAGACGGAGAGAGTGAAGTCTGCTGTCAGAAGCGCTTCAAGATAAACGAAGCTCAGCCAAAGCGGACAGCGTTAGTAAACCTGGCAACAACTAAAGTAAACCTAATTCGGGGCAGCCAGTCAAGCGGGAAAGAGAGGCTTTGCAGTAAACGGGCTTTGAAGTTTAAGAAAATATAAAGAGCACGATGGGTTTTGTGTAAAAATCTACCTGTATGTATAGTTGGAAACTCGGTCGGCTTCTAAACATTGTACATTAAATAACCTTATCACGACAAAAGAACGTTTCTTCGCGGAGCGCTACGATTGCTTCGAAACTGAGACCAGCATCTGAGTGTTGGTACAAAAGAAATTGACTTGACAAATTCTCCAAATACAAATTCGTTTAATTTAGTTCATTGTTATTTCAATAAAATATAAATGTATTTTAGAAATTAACATGTTTTAATGAGGATCGTTTCTCCAATCGCTTCGGGGTGTTCCAACAGCTGCGAAATTTTCGTGTGAATTTTAATGTCACGAGCGTAGTTAATGTTTTTTTATGAGGATATTAAACGATCGGATACGTAATAAAGATAGATAAATTAAAGTAAATTGAATATTTTAAATTTAAAGGCACAAAACATAATGTACTTTTTCGATCTTTTGATCAGCAGTTTCAGATCAGCACATTATTTGTGATTGGAATTTCGTTCCCAGAATTACTTGCCTACGTCAATACGGTTATTGGATATAAGTTATTAAATACTTCGGCAGGGCAAATACGTCTAATTAGCGGAGCAAGCTCTACACGTATGCAATATTGATTACATTCGCACCACCAGTCACGTTCTCTTTGTTTGAACGCTACGCCTACACATCACATATATTTGATGCAGTCGGTTCTAGCTTTATTCTATGTCTGGCTGTTCTAACATTTCGAATCAAAGTGATAAAATAGTACTTCTCGTGTAATATCGATCAGTAAGTAAAAAATAATTGTTAGCTTTCAGTTTTCGTTCTTGCCGTAACTTGTGTAGCATATTGCTAATGCCGATCCGGGCCGACACTAAAAAGATAAAGGCGAGCGGCCAGCGACGAACGCAGACAATAAAATGGGCTTATCGTTACAAAGGGTGTACTCCACCTGAAACGCTTCTTGTACGAAGGTACCTTATCTAATCTAATTGTTGGACTAAGGCGACTTTCGTTGGCAGCACGACGCCCATACCCTTGTTACTTTGTTTGACTGACGTTATACACGTAAACTTATGCCGCAATTATTTATATTTCCTTACAGTCTTCATTAATTTCACTCCCACACCCAGGGGACACTTCTTTGTCATTGCTAAAATATGGATATGTAGATGCTAGTGTGTTTAAATCTGTGATAGTGATGTATCTACACGGTCAACGATTCCACAGTTCTGATCATACCTTTGTTTCCATTACAACGTACCGACCTGCTATGTGTACGGTGTTGTGTTTGCTCATGCAATTTGTCTTTGTTTGTAGCATTACATGCCCTGTTTGCGGTGTAGCGTACACTACTTATGTATTACTTAGCACGGTATACTATTAATTAAATATGATATATTCGTAGCAAGAACGTAGTCGCATTTATATGGGAACTGGTTCTATTTCCAACTGACAAATAGGTGTTATAATTATAGTTTGTCTCAGAATAACACGTGTAACAAAGAATAGAAGAGGTTTTTACGTTTAATATAACAAACAGGATCCCTTGTAATACCTAAGTTCGTCTGCCATTTTTACTATCTCCTTCTTTAATAAAAAATCATAAAGAGTTGCTTTTAGTATACCCAAAGGGGATCGTGGAGATTAATTAAGAAAACAACCGAGTGCTCGCGAGAGTATCGCAGAGTAGCTATGTAAGGTTGCAATGTTATTATAACTTATTTTTCTTTTTAACACTCAAAGTTATTTACAATCGCGGCGTTCGTTTCATTTCTTTCTCAGCCGCTCATGCCGAAAGTTTTAAATATTTCTTAAAGTAGGTTAAATGGAAATTAGTGTTGGACTTCTGTTGAAGGATATCTTAACCATAACATAATTTGTTTCCTAGCTTCTAATTAGAGTAAATAGATTTGTGTACGCAATGTATAATATTAAATAATTCGGGACGTGTGTCTTATCATGCACACTTCGCTACACAACACCTTATCGATGCGTATTAACATCAATATTATTGTATTAAATTAAATTGTGAACACTAATTTACATTATAATTATTGCTATACAACTGTCTCGCATTATTCTGTAGTTTATTTACCAAAAGCTGTGAGATAATTCCATCTTTCACTGCATGGGGCTGTCTCTTTTAACCGCCCGTTATGTTTGCCTGGATATACGTGGATTGATCCAGGCCAAGGCATAGATTCATTGTATTACGATTACCAGTTTTCCGTGAATACCTACCAAAACAAAACTTTCCACTTTGTTTAATAATATTGCATGAGTATGAGGTTGACATGACCCAGTTACAATTTCATAATAATAACAGCGGCCACCATTAAGGTGCAGACTAGTATACAAGACGTCCAATAACGTCTACACACAATGTTCGTTTCGGCCCGACAGTCCATTATTTACGAAATTCTCCCCATTTCAAGGGACACACTCCAGAAATTATATTTAGAGGAGAATGAGATTTTAACGACTCATTTGTTAGAAGATTCCCTGTATTTTATGATCACAAAGGATGGGTTTTTTTATAGCTCCACTGCGATATTACTTTATCAAACGTTTCGGATGGGGTGAAGAGTATCAATTCCTTCACCTTTATTTCTTAAAGTTAAATGTACTTACAATGTACTCGTAGTTCATGGAGCCTTTAGTTAGCGCTGCTGCAGAGTTTGTTTGCGTACAACAGTTTATTGTTTGCTCTGATGAGCTCGTCAAGTAGTTTTAGAAGTCAGACGCAAAACGGATGGTGAAGCAGAATGTGGGAAACTTCGCAGAATTCTATACGCTTCTTTGAAGTGCTTTGGAGTTCTTATCATGTACACAATACAGAATTCTCATATGTAATACATATACAGTAGAGTCCGTTTAGTACGACTTCGCATGTAACGACCAACCGTTTTTAGCGACGTAAGTATAGGCGCATGTTTGGTTTTAATATAAGCCACTATGAAAGTACATCCGTTTATTACGACTCCGCTTACAGCGACCGACCGCTTTTAAGGACGGAATTTCACACAAAATTGTCCGGTTACAACGACGACGAGCGTTGATGTGTTTACAAATAAATCGTAGGTAAGAAACCATCTCCGCCCCGCGCTTCCCCCTTGCCTGCACGTCGCTGATTCGAATGCGACTGTTTAGTTTACGGCGTTAATTTGCGGGTGATGCGTAATTTCGCGTACAAGAATGGCTTCTACAAAACGAAAAAGTTTCTCTGTTGAAGAAAAAAGTGACATTATTATTATAGATTATATGTACTTACATTATGTGAAATAAATAAATATATTGATTCAATTTTATTTTTTCTCTTGGTCACGTAAATATTATTAAATACATAACGTATATTATGTGTGTATATATGAATGTGCTTTGAATAAAAAAAAAAAATTGTCTTTTCGTTTAGTACGACTTCCGGTTAGTACGACGTAATATCACCGGTCCCTTCACCGTCGTTATAACCGGATTCTACTGTAGATACATGGTCTATTAATGTGTCGATATATTAACTCGCCTTATTGTATAATTTTGTCAGGTAAATAAACAGTACCAATATACCTTTTCCTAATAACCGTATAAAATGTGTGCCTGAATTTTCCCGAAAAGGAAATATGATTGACTAAGAAATATACGTTAATAGAAAGACACATTTATTCGCAGGAACAGAGTTACGAATTGGTAGAGCCGTCTTATGAGTAAAAACACTTTCTACCAATGAGATCAAATATACAATCTACCAGTAGATATATAGGTACCTAGTACAAATAAATGTTGGTAAACACACATACATACACACATTGTCAAAGGTGGGAGAAACAGTAATACATTATATTGACGATTATATATGTTTAAAACTTGTTAGTACTACAGCTTATACAAGACTAGCTTCTGCCCGCGGCTTCGCCCGCATAGAAGTCGGAAATTATCTCACGGGAACGTAAAAAAATATTCTATGTCTACTAACCCTTTCATCCAAATCCGTTCAGCCGTTAATTATGTGAAAATGTAACAGATAGAGTTTATTTCGCATTTATAAAATAAGTTTTTGCCCGCGAATTCAGCTGCGTGGATTTCAGAATTGATAGACGACATTGAACGATACGTTTTAGTTTGGTAAGTTTTTTTACGCCAGTACGTGTAAGTTTTTGGCAGTCGTTACTTTTGAGCAAACAAATTTGAATCCGTTCAGCTGTTTTTGCGTGATTGAGTAACAAATAGTCAAACATACTTTATATTTTGGCCACAGATGGCAACAGGGGTGTTGTACGTTTAACGTTCGTCTGTCTGTGGCATCCTAGCTCCCGAAAGATTGCACTATTTTTTGTTTTTTTTTTTGTTTTGTCTAAAAGGTGACTTATTAGAGAGTGATCTTAGCTTCGTAGCTATTTCTTGAATCATAAAAAAAAAACTGTTCATCAGGTTGAAGACAATCAGCTCTTTTCTAGTTGAAGAAGGGATGTGAACATCTTTCACAGGTCTAATCGACTTGATATTTAGTATTCTATTACTTCAATGATATAAGAAGAACAAAGTAACCTAGCTTTGACGCTGCAGCATCACCTGGAACTGGCAAAATACCCAAGTAGCTCACTAAGAAACAGTAAAAGTGTCGTATTAGTAAGGCCTCAATTAATAGGTTATAGATAGGTGGAAATTCGTGTCAGATCATTGAGTAGCAAAGAGAAATCATGATAATTATTAGTAGAAGACGGTCTAAGAAAACGCCAAACAATAATTAATGTTCATATGCTACTGTAGAAAGGACAACATGTTCAGTTACCGTCCCCCAACGCAACAATACTTTAATCAAAATAAAACAAGAACTTCTTTTTAAACTTTAATACATTTGGTAAATATATATATTTTTTTTGTTATAAGTATGGATTTTCGCTAATATACTTTTGCAGGCAGAGAAATAAATTGTTAATAAAATTGACTACGAGCTTAAATTGTCCGTTTATTCAAATTACGATTGTTATTCTTTGATAGTTGCCTGAAATGGCACACGATACACGACATATTTATGTAGTGTGTCATTTAGATAAACAAGTAATTTCCCTGACCGAAAATTTACAAAGATGAGAACTTCAAAACACGATAACTCAGCAAAAAATAAATATTTGAGCAAACTCAACGGCATTTGAAAGAGGAAGACTTGTTCTTTAAAATGGTAACCTTTTTTTTTTTTGAAAAAATAATTCATGAGTCTACATAACCTCAAAATCGGGTAAAAACGGTAGTTTTTGCACATTTAGGTTAGGATATCTCAGAAACCTGACGTGATAGAGCAATTATGAGGCCAGATTTGAATTCAGCGCATCGAAAACCTTCGGAAATATGTAGTCTGGTGTCTGGTTAAAAAAATTGTCGGCCTGTGTTATCTATGCGGTAACTGAAAATAGATTTACATAATTTAAAGTAAAATCACTAATTAGTGTCAAATATTCATGTCTCATTTATTTGAAAAGGAAACAAAGTATTACTGTTTCAAACAAGTGACATATTTCTTGCTCCCGGCCTACCGTTTTGAGCCTTCTATCGTCTTTGGTGACAACATCAGCCGCAGGTCAACTGAGTTCTTGCCCCATTCTGTTATTCTTTTATTTCTGTTCTTATTGTAAACAAAAAAATAAGTTTTAAATTATATAGTTCTTTTTTTTAAAAGATCTTCATTTTGTGTACGTTTTTTTCGGTAAAACTGCTCCCAAACCAACGAATTCATTTGCCTCAAATTAAGTTATGTCAAGTGCTAAAAATACAAATAACAAATCTATACCAGTCTATATCTATACTTTAATATTATAAATGTGAAAGTAACTCTGTCTGATACGCTTCCACGACTAAACCACTGAACCGATTTTGATGAAATTTGATACGGGATAAGTTTGAAACTCAAGAAAGGACATAGGCTACTTTTTATTCTGCGACTTCGGTTGAGTCCGCGATTAACCACATTTACGTGGACGAATTCGCGGGAAAAGCTAGTTATCAATACGGCGATTGAAAACATACCCTATAATGTTTCCAACTAATAAGTTTATCTCACATAATAGCTGAAAAAATTATCACCAAGCGAAAACTAAACAACACGTATTTGCAGCTTCACTAAAATGGCTGCAAAAGCAGTTCGATAGTACTAAGTTCGGAGATACATTCCACATTTACTGCTACCTCTCTTCCCAACGAAGTTATTCGTGCCGGAACAACTTACCCCCGGCACTTTGAACCCTGGCCTCCTCTACCTATACTTACCTTTTCCATCTACGTTTAAACTTCAAAGAATTCAGCCCGGTACAACCACACTAAAAAGGATCATCAGAGACACCGATCAAAGGTTTTTCAACGATTATTCACCTCGTGCTATTTTTAGGATCTTGTCTTGTCTCCTGAAAGCCCACGTACGACCGACTCCTTTCTACTTCATCCCTTAAAAAAGCTTACTGAATACATTTTAGACAAAAACGCAAGTCAAGGTTAAAAGCTTCGATAAAGGTATCCCTTTTTATTGTTTTAGGTTCAGGATCAGATAAACAATCTCTCGCTCGAGCTGACTTGTTCAAATGTACACCTTTTATACTTATCTAAAATACCTAGCGATACACGAGAGTAGCTTCTGTCATGGATAATCCAGTCAGCAAGGCTGGTAACGTTACTAACTGGTTGGTATCCATCAAGCCGAAGTAAATCGTGTCTTCATAAGTTTGTAGATAGTTAACTAATAAAAAGAAGCTACAGAACCATACATCAATCACTTATGAAACGTCATTCGTCAACTAGCTGTTGGCCTCGACTTTGTGTGCGATCCATGCGGATGAAACGTAGCATACGTTCTTACTTCGGCCATGGTCTATCTGTCTGCTAAATTTCATCACAATCCATTCCGCTGTTTTAGTATGAAAACATAACAAACTTACTTTCGCATTTATAATATTAGTTAACACTAGGATTCTGATACTTAATTGACACGTATTCAATTTATTATTCCCAGATCGACCAACAAAGAGATTCTTCTCAATGTGCGATCCACGAAAATAGCTCTTACTTAACTTATAGTTTCCGCGAAATATAGTTTGCGTCGGTAGTGTAAGTCGAATGTGGCAGGTGAGACAGCACTGTCCTCTATGCCGAGACACGTTTCTCGAATAATCTCGATACATTTATGATACAATTGCCACAGTGCCCCCGATACAAAGCGCCACTTATTTTATTTAGTAGTTCACAGAGGAATGCATGACGTGTTTTCTTATCTTACAATAAACGTGTTGCATTAAATTAACTTGTCGAATAACAACTTAATAAATATGTAACACGCCGTATAATAATATTATTTTGTATTATTCTTGTTGTGCTACTATGTTTCACTGATTTTATAATCATAACTGTAAGAATCATGCGACATTATAGTAATTTACTTTGTTATGGAAGTCTTTGAGTGTTTTCGAAACAATAACATTTTGGAAGTTTTTTTTATTACTGCTAAATCAATTTTATTTTATGTAAAGGACCCGTAGGTGTCACTAAATGTCACAACATTTGGAAATCGTGCAATTTTAGGAGATCGGTACCTACGTCTTTCACGTAAACCTTTTCTAAAGGCAGACTTACGTAACCTCAATAAGTCTTAAGAACTTTGGTTGGAAAGGTCCAATTTAACATGAAATAATACGTAGTTCGGACAAAAAATAAAGTTTGGTAGGGAACCGAATCTTTACGTAACGGTGTGCCAATCGTAATAAAAGATTCAACAGTGATTGGAGTTCGTAATAAAAAAAGTGTAACAAAAACGCCCAAATGAACGACAAAAATGTCAACAAACAATTTTGATATCCACTGACAATTTCGGATTAGTGAACACAGTGACAGGAAGCTATATTTGCTAGATTTATTTTAGGACAATCGAAAATGAATGGTTGGGTGGGCACGCCTCGTCGTTCTCACGCCCGACCCCTTTTCGATGATCAGCGAATTTTTATCGCTCCCATCTGAATCGGGAACAAGATGCATTTGTTACACCACCTTAGATTTTATTACGTTGGTAGGAAAGTAATGAGCGTTTTTTCGTAGATTTTCTATTTTTATCTAGAAACGTAATAGAACTTTCTAGAGTGCACTAGCGCATTGTAGTGGGGATGAACAATATAAATATTGGTCACCTAGCATTGAGCACTTCATTTCTTGCTAAAACATGGAAGCGACAAGAGTGCAAGTACGTCACTGTCTTTTTTACAAGTACCGTTTGGGCCACTCAGCAGCAGTAGCTGCTCGAAATATACGCAGTGTAGAAGGCGAAGATGCAGTCTCTGACGCGACAGCAAGACGTTGGTTTGAAAGGTTCAGGAATGGGAATTATGATCTAAAGGACTTGCCTCGCAGTGGAAGACCAGTTGAAGTTGACGTAAATCGTTTACAAGAATTAATTGAAAATGATCCCCGGCTTACTTCTCGTTGTGTTGCAGAAGAGCTCAATTGCATCGATGTGCAAGTCTTGGAACACTTACACAAGTTGGGAAAAGTCTGGAAATTAGGGTCGTGGGTACCACACCAGCTGAGTGCCACACAACTACATGATCGCGCCAACACCTGTATGAGTCTTTTGTCCTTGCGTCGCACCCAACATTGGCTTGACAGTCTGGTTACTGGAGAAGAGAAGTGGGTTTTGTGTGAGAACCACACGCGTAAGCGTCAGTGGTTAAATAGCAATCAAACACCTGTGTCCGACGCCAAAAAGTGAACCACATGCAAAGAAGGTTTTATTATCTGAATGGTGGGATGCAAAGGGAATTTTATACTCGGAGCTACTACCAGTTAATACCACCGTAGATTCGACAATATACTGCAGTCAGCTCGACCGACTCTGTACAGAAATTGACAAAAGTGCCGTGAACACTCAAAGGTATACTTCCTTCACGACAACGCTCGGCCGCACATAGCCAAAGTCGTTCGTCAGAAGCTACTGGATTTTGAATGGGAACTGCTGCCACATCCAGCTTATTCTCCCGATCTAGCGCCAACGTATTTTCACTTGTTTCGCTCTCTCAGCAATCATATACAGGGCAAACAATTTGATGATAGAGCACAGTTAACAGACTTCCTCGAAAGCTATTTTGCCTCACGGCCCCAAAGTTTTTACGCTGAAGGTATCCATGCTTTACCTATTTGCTGGACATCGATTATAGATAACAACGGTGCCTACTATAAAGAAAAGTAATTGTAAATTAAAAATATAATTTAAATTTGTTTTGTTTGTTTGCAACGCTCATTACTTTCCTACCAAGCCAATATATCTATTGAAACGTGCATATTTTACCTCGTCTTCTACGACTTCGACTTTCTCAAGTTTTACGAAAGGGTACAAATTCATCTCGTGTGGTTTATTCTCATGCGATTCGATCGTGTCGTAGGAGCTCCATCTTCTGTGTCTTTATATTTGGCATGCAAATCACTTCGGAAACTTTCGCTGATATATATTTTTTAACTTCTGCATTTCTTTTGTATTGTATCAAAAAAGTTGTGGAACAGAACGAACTGTGGGCTCATGACTTTTATTACATTTATTCTGAACTTAAGCGCATAACTAATCAATTTACTTTTATTTATTTAAACCAATTACGCTTTAACTTTGTGGAATAAACTTTATCATTTTACTTCATATATTCTTTAGCTAGTATGTACTTTATCATAATCTGCCTAGCCTTTTCCCAACTATGATGGGTCAGCTTCCAGTCTGACCGTACAAAGCTGGATACCAGTATTTTACATGGAGCGACGGCCTATCTGATCTCTACAACCTAGTTAGCGTTCTGGAGATTTAACTGCATCCATTTAGACTGGAAGTCAACGCCAACATAGTTGGAAAAACGCTAGGCAGGCAAATTAAGGTATCATTATCATCATCATTACAGCCGAAAGACGTCCACTGCTGGACATAGGCCTCCCCCAAGCTCCGCCACTTCGACCGGTTTTGTGCCTCCCGCATCCAGCGGATTCCTGCGGCCTTCACAATGGGCCTTACTAGAAGGCTAAAAGTCACCTAAAGGGCGATGGAGAGGGCTATGCTTGGAGTTTCCCTACGCGATCGAATCAGAAATGAAGAGATCCGTAGGAGAACCAAGGTAACCGACATAGCCCGAAGAATTGCTAAACTAAAGTGGCAGTGGGCAGGGCACATTGCTCGCAGAACGGATGGCCGATGGGGCCGAAAGGTTCTGGAGTGGCGACCGCATACCGGAAGACATAGAGTTGGAAGGCCTCCAACAAGGTGGACCGATGACCTTGTGAATTAAGGTATTACAGAGTGAAAATAAAAATCCGCGTGTATCTAGATGATTTGTTACTGCCTCTACATGTGGTTCAACAATAGCCCTTGGTAAGGCTGGTTGTTAAAGTTGGGGTTTCTGGCGGCCTGAAACGGCTGCCAAAGGCTTATGAATGACAGCCGGGGCCAACGGCTTACGTGCTTAGATAGTAGGTAAATGATAAATTATTGGTTTGAACAAACACATACACACATATATATTATAAGTATGTATTATAGCAAATATGTATGTGTATAATTAGTTTATAACCAATTTTTGTACTAGTGTTTCTCTCTTATTTATAAATCATTATTATACATTTTTAATTATTGTTCCTCTCAACCAAAGCACCTGCCGTGTAATCTCTTCACCACCCTTGGTTGACTGGTAGAGAATTCCTTATTTTGGTGTGCGACAAGTTTAAATAAACGAATAAAAACACACAGGTTCTAAAATACTATACATCAGTTGTGTTCTAATGATATGGTTTTCTCATAACAAGCCAGTGGTTTACTCCAAACGCAGTTCATCACTAATACTATGGAGCAGCAATAAAGCCACTTGTGATCAGTGTCTAAATATAAAACGGCCAAGCTTATTGATGCTATTTAATATTTAAGTAATTCGATCAAGATTGGTGTAAGACGAAAAGATTGACCGGAACGATTTACATATACTACCAAAATCGACTGAAAAATGCAAGTCTGGTCGGTTTAGTTACCTAATTGTATTAAACCTTTAAAGATTTGTGCCATCTGGCTCTGATCAAATAATAACGCCAATTTAAATGACGGATCCCAGTGAATGGTCCGTTAAATGTTCCGATTTCTATTAAATAGTAAAAAATTCTTTGTAGAACCTCAGAAATCCTTTTTACTACGATAAAAAGGGTTTTATCGTTGTTGGGTCAGCAAAGTGTATGTAAATGAGAACGCGCTGAGTTTTCACGATAGGTATAAAGCGAAATTGACGTCTTGGGCAACATAATTCATAACTTTTAGTGCGCCAACACAATGCTGCCTTGTAAAAATATCGGAGAAATTGATAATTACGAGTTGGAACTTATGAAAGCTGGCAGTTTGTTGCGCTGCCTGTTGATAACATCCTGTGCAAACAGTAGGAACCGGTGAAGGGTGGTCGTTTCCAGGATATATTTTGTAACCATCATCATCATCATTTCAGTCGTAAGAGTCTACTCTTACGACTGAAATGATTGAGGGAGGCCTATGCCTCCCTCAATTTGGGGGACTTTGCCGTAATCGCCACGCTTCGCAAGCGTGTCATCATTCTGCGATCTAGAGATCGCGTGGTAAAATGAATAGAGAGCGCTGCTGCCCATTCTCTAGTCTAGTCATTTAGTCGCCGTTTATGACACCCACGGGATGAAATGCGGTGATGTTATGCTTTACGTCCGGCACCACACGATTTTTGTTACTATATTCCTCACAAACCCTTATTTTAGTTATTTTTTAAGAAAAAAGTACCTGAATTAATTGATGTGAGTTTAAAAGATCAAAAGCTTGATTTTTAGAAAAACCATCCATCGAGCGTAGTGACCCTAGTCTGGCATTTAAAATATCTTGAGTAAACACAATATTATAAACCTACAGTGTACTTCCAAGAACATCGTATCGGTTTTCCGTAAGCTCTTGCACGCGTGCCTTTTCATTTTATAAAATGGAAATAATATTATTTTCAACTCCCACGCCGTAACTGCAGTCGCTTTTGATCCAGAACTAAAATAGTTCTGCACGTGTATGATGTACCTGAATGATATTAAAAGCAATGTCTAAAAGCTATATCTACTATACCTACGAATGTACGTACAAAGTGAACTGTGAATCCATATAGTTCAAATATAACGTAGCTGTGATGGCAGGCGGCAGGTATCGATTTGTCGGAGCAAAGTGTATTTTGTAAGCATTGGACGTTTCACGCGGAACGAGGCAATATCGCCAAAACCAGCTGTTCCCGGTCGCTAACTATCGCTTTTGCTTCTCCACATGTGTGACTGTAATTCATTAAAAGTTTCACACATATCATATAAGTGCGTCCGTCCGGACGTGCGACAATGGGTTTAAGACGTTAAGAAAGAACGCACGGACTGTTAACTTTATGGATTTGTGGTATTTTATCTCAATAACACTTAGAAGACATAATACGGAACATAAAGGGTATCTTCGGCCATATAACCATTGCGTACATACTTTGAGAAGTAAAAAAAGCGGAACATTAGACAAAGCGACAGCAATTATGTGAAGATTGTCTTGTATCATACCATTCCATTTATTACAGATATGATGTGCGAAATCTACATGTACTGTGGTACCCAGAAGTTGAAACTGAATACATATTTTGAATTATAACAACCTCGTAAGTCCTCTGAATGTAAAGTAGCAAAACATCGGAATAAAATCAGTGGCAATGTGTCGGGCGGTAATCTCGTCATAAATAAAAACGTCCAGGAAAATACAACTTGTATTCGTTCAGATTTGACTTCGGATTCATTCGAGTGCGAAGCGTAAGCGAACAACACATCTAGAGCTTCGGTTCTTAAGCTCTGTGACGTCATCAAGATTTCCAATTTACTCCGAGTTATTCAAAAGGATAGGGGTTTTATCTTCCGTTCATCTTTCCGAACTAACTTATCGCATTTTGGCGTTGACGACAAATTGTTACACTGACATTTTGAAGTGAAGAGGCCCTGTCGGCTCGAGGCGGCCAGATTTAAGCCCAGCTGCTTACCGGCCTAAGGTATCCAGCTTCGATTTTAGCAAGGGCTTAGTAATTTAATAAACTAATATTGACAAAGATTTATTTAAAAGAGAGAAGAGATTGATAGGTAGACGGGTAGGAGAGATAGGACCTTCGTAGTAACAATTTATTTCTTACTAGCTTTTGCCCGCGGCTTCGCCCGCCCGCGGTAAGAAGTGTTAATTCAGGTTATATTATAGGTAATAGCTGTTACCCGTGACTTCGTCCGCGTGGTATTTAACAAAAAGTTTTTCATAAAAACTGTCTTTGAAAACTACGCTGACATACGTCTCAAAATTCAGCGTGTTTTTAGTTTTTTTAAACTGTTATTTATTTTTTCTAAAATAAAAGTAGCCTAAGTTACTCCTTGTTACATCAGCTATCTGCCAGTGAAAGTTCCGTCAAAATCGGTCCAGCCATTTCAGAGATTAGCCGGAACGAACAGACAGACAGACAAAAATTGTAAGAAATGTTGTTTTGGTATATGTACCATGTATACATCCATACACACTTAGTAAAAAGTAGTTATCTTAATATTAAAAACAGACACTCCAATTTTATTTATTTGTATAGATGTATAGATTCATCACGTTGTTAACCATTTAAATTATTTGTATAGGTATCTTTTTAAATACGTGGCAATAATAATGGGCAAATTAAAAACACAATGTGAGGAAGAATGTGAACAGTGTATGTATTTGGTTTTAACTTATTTCAGTCTTACAAGTTGTAGATCTGCGTAGGTACACATATATCAATTGTCCAAACTTTTTCAAATTGTGATTGAAAGGGAACATAATATCAAGTTTTGGGAATACTCCCGCGTCTGTTTATGTATGCATTGTTTTCATTTAAATGAGGGTACATTTGTGGAGTGACAAGCCTACCCTCGGGAGACTTACATATAGATAATGTTGCTAACTTGTCTCGTAATTTACGGCTGACACTTCCACTTTCTGAGCCTCTTTATAAGCGTTCCGCGAGTTATCCTTCAGTAATTAGTTGTGTTCAGCAAAGTTATGTACGAAATAAATTGTTTAATTAAATGTGATATCATGAGTCGTCACCTCGGGAGAGTCGACGTCTTGGCAGACCTGTCATATCGCGGTTTAAGAAGTTCATTAGGTACTGTATCTTGTAACAAGTAAATATTTGTATGAAAATTAAGTTTCGATTGTAAGTCACGCTGGTAAACTCATAACAAAGGAATGTTCTTTTCTTCGGAATAAATTACCATGAAAATAAATGGTCGGGTCGTTCGTCGGCAAAGACATGACAATAAAAGATAATGGACTTAAGCGTGAACCTAACCTATCGAGAGCTATTGTTAACTTTAGTTAAAGGTGCTAAAGTAGTATTTTGAGTAGTTCATGCATAGGGAAGGAGCATTTTAGATTTTACTCTAGTTTTGACTAAGAGCACAATTTCCTACACTTTTTATATTATTGTGAGTACAGGAAACTAATAAAAGGAAACAACTTGAGTGGAAATCATAACAAGAACGCAGACGATAAGTTAGACTAGTCTATTTCTGGTTAAAGATGATAAAATACCTAATATTTATTATCTAGAAAGGCAGTACAAATAGCGCCACAACTCCAAGAGTAAAATGATAGAGCACTTTCCGCGAAATAACGTTCACTCCTTCATTTTGTGGTATACAATAGAAAGTTGATTAGGGCACAAACCTACAATACCGTGGGCGGAGATCGGACGGGCGTCGTTAAGCTAACGTGTCGGTTGCCTAGACCGGCTCGTGTGGAGTAATCAATCTATTAGTCGTAAGCCTCATCTGCCCCTTATTAGTGTTTTTATTTGCTACCTACGGGAAAATTATTCATATTGAAGACGAAAACGTTACTGTTTTGTTTTGTCTTACGGTACGGTATCTGTTGCTTCCGGCGGGACGTAAATTCGAACGATTATAAAATTGAAAATATCTACTCGTTTTACATACAAAATCAAAATCAAAAATCAAAATCAAAAGTCATTTATTCAAACTAGGCTGAGAGTCAGCACTTTTCGAACGTCAAAGTTACATGAGACAGTCCCCCCAAAACGCCCGCCCTTCGACACTTCCAACAACATTTAAGTAGGTACTTTTTAAGACTTACTTTATTCATATGGTGGGATCCTGGTGTCCCTAGGACACCAGGCCACGAGCCTACCTTAGGTATCAGTCGCCCACATTATATACTTTCCTGAATGATGTATCACTGTCGAATCTGACCAATGTATAATAAATTATGTATATTGTGGTAAGAAAATAAAGTTGATTGATTGATTGATAATTATGGTTGAGTGGGTTCATATAGTTGTGTTTGTAGTAAAGATTTTAACCAAAATGGAATGGGATAATTGTATTTCCGTTTTAAAACAGTTTGAATTTATGTCGCGTGTTCGTACTAGGAGTGTGCTAAATAATGTCTTTTACTGGCTCGTAACGCGATGTCTACTACCAATTCTGGTCCCTTTCTACGTGAATTCTTGTGTTCACTACAGATAGTTTTCATACGGTGATGCCCATAATGTGTATGCAGAAATAGGTGAAGGGGGCTCTCAGTTTTATGTTGATACTTATCAACCTTGAAGTATAACAGAGTCACCTTTCATGACACTCTTGGGAACGATTTGACTTGACCTAGCCTAAACTTAAGTTTTCCCAGCTTAAGCAACCAAAACATAGTACTTGCTTAAGTGATTATTTAGAAGTTTTACAAAAATAAACCGTATATCTTATGTATGTTCGTAGTCATTCGTGTGGTGTCTGAAGTAAAAAAAAGCATCACCTCATTTCTTCCCGTGGGTTTCGTGAACGGCGTTTCGCGAACGTGCGTTTCGTAAGGGACTTATTAGAGAATGGGCAGCAGTGTTCTCTATGCATTTTACCATCACACTGCGATAACCAACCCGCCTGCCAAGCGTGGCGATTATGGCAAAGCCCCTCAATTGGGGGAGGCCTATGTCCAGCAGTGGACGTCTTTTTTTTTTTTTTTTTTTTTTTTTTTTTCGTGCAAACACCCGTGTTCCTTCAGTTGCCCATGTGCCAGGGTCACGGTATCTCTTTTGAACAATCACGCGACCCCGGCAGGACGTCTGTCTTACGGCTGAAATGATAGTTGATGATGTTATAGTTTACTTTGTATATTCAAAATTTATTCGGTTTAAAAAATATCTAGGAAGATAAAAAAATCTTAATAAAAATGACCGTGTCTCGTTTTATTGAAGTATTATTAAAACAAAACTAAAGAGGTCGGCTCCGCGGAACGTGGCAGCTGCCTCGCGTCAAACGAATATTTGGAGTGGCCGCCAAAGAAAATTCATTTCCTGCTGTTTCTTGTTCCGTAAAATCTTTTCGAGTGCGAATTTAAGTGCAATTTCTATTCATTTAATTCATTAGTGGATACGGCAACCTCTTAAATTAATATGCAACTACTATAAAATGTCACTAATCTAAATATTATACAATTGGGATATCATTACATCGTCTCATTTCTTAGCAATTAAAGAAGATTATTATATTATAGAAACGTAATTAGGTACATCATTATTATTTTAATTGCTGGTCTGAATAAACGTTTGCCATCGTTAAAAGTATTACGTTTTATTGATCGCGTCGGTTCTAATAGAGCGGCCCTGTAATAACTTTATTTCGTTTGATGAGGTATAAAATTATTATTGGTATTAGGGTATCGCGTATTCATTGAATGATAGAGGCTGTATTTGAGAAGTGTAGCTTCTTAAATACAGTCAGATAGATAGGGTAGGGTACGGTAGCGTGGTCAACTATTTCAAACACAAATAATTATTTTTAATTAAACCGTACCTTTGAATTGTCAAGGAGTCAGACAGTCTGAAAGAAAAACTAGCGTTAAAGCTAATTGTCTATTCTGAAGCATAATACATTCCATTGGAGAAGGGACCAAAGTAACCGAGTTTCCATTTACACTCATACTGACAGTATTGGTAGTTAAATTCATGTTGAGATTAGGTATACAGTATATATGTTATAGTCAAACCACGAAACTCCGGCGCTCCTAGGTTTGACTAGTCAATCCTCAGGTCTGACTCGAAGTCTTTGTCAAAGCCCAAACATATGAAGTTTTTCGGCCCCTGACTAAAAAAAATTCGTCTAACCTAAGTTCCTAAATTTTCTGCGAAACGTCGAAAGTAAAATAATCTGCTTCTGGCTTTACTTAGTTGATCCTAGAAGCGACTTATTTTTTTATTAACACGTTAAGTGCGAAGCGAGGCCTAAATCACCCCTGATGCAACTTCTCTGTGGTGCGGCAAGCAAAAAAGTGAATTTCTCTGTCGTGCGAATGGCATAGCTTTGGTTTGGTCCAGTGTAGGAAAGAGATAAATATATATTTGAGATCACTAATGGTTCCGGACTCGGTGGTGTACCTACCTTGGTACCGGATGTCTTAGGCCTCGTGCCGCACTGAATTAATATAATTTTAATGCAGTGCGGAACGAGGCTAAAACGTCCCATATCCCCCCTGACCTCGTACCGCACTCAACGCAAGCTTCCCGCGACCAGTGTTGTGCATCACGTCGATTGGAGAGCACGTCCTTTTACAGCGCCGAACATGTCTAAACGATGTCGGAAGAAGTTAATTTTAAAAAACCCAGAAACAGAGCCAAAACAGGTAAGATTTTAATGAAAAAATCTTCAGTAAGTACCTAGTTTTTTCTTATCTTGGTAGCTATGTACCTAAAGTAAGTGTAAGATATTATTACTTAAGTATATTATACCTAAAGATATTATTGGTAATAACGATTATTGACGTACCTAATACTTTGCAATATATCTAGAATTACCTATTATTCTATATCGTGATAATAATGTTATTATTATTAGGACTTAACACTTAATTGATATTTTTGTAGGTAGTGAAAAACTCCACAAGAAACGCAAAGCAGCCGTTGACAAAACAGATAAGTAATATAATTAATATTTCAGTAGTTCTTTGCCTAGGTTTTGAAAGTAGGTATATAAATATTAAAGATTTTTAGGGTTCCGTATCGAAAGGATAAAAACAGGACCCTCTATTACTAAGACTTCGCTGTCTGTCCGTTTGTCGCGATAGATAGATAGTTGAAGTTTTCTCAAATTATGTAGGCCGCTATTACAATAATACTAAAAAGTTAAAAACAACAAAATACCTATGTAAAGGGATATTTTTAATCACCAAGTTTGTTAAGTGTGTTAGATTCGACTTATGTAAATTTTACGATATATGTCACGTGGTCGGAAGAGAGCACCAGGCGGAGTATATTATTGTACGATGGTAAAAGTACAGAAATTATTGTGTTAGTAATTTTTTAAGGAAAAAAGTTACCAAAAAGACTCTTTGTGGAGAAACTTATAGAATCTTTAATAAAAAAGGAAATCGATGAGACCCCAGGTAATGTAATGCTTAGATATATTTCTTGACAGTCAACGTGTTGAAGCTTTCATAAACTAAGCTTGACATTTGGTCATTATTAAGTTATTTATTATTGTTTCCTTTTAATTATTCTGAATTTAAGCTACCTTACCTACCTACTCTTTCAACATTTTAAGTATAAAACAAACACATTCATTTGATGCAGTTATACCTACATTATCATTGTTATTCTCATCTACGATCTAACCTAAGTAACAATGTCAGTTTTATTACGTTATCTTTACATTTTTGTTATTTTTCAGCACCTGAAAGCGCACGCCATTGCCTCGAAAAGGGTGAAAAAAGGAGAAGATGTGTTGGTTGTTACCAAAAACTACGCACATTTTTACCATCTCGTGAAGCTGATAAAAAATCCAAAAAGATTTTGACTCAGTGCACTCAGTGCAAAAAATCTTATTGTCTACCCTGTTTCAATGAAAAACACTCATAAATAAGTACAACATATATATTGAGATTTTTATAAAAAAAAGTATATTGATACTGATTTTTTAATGTTAATTCAAGTTCTAATAATTGTATTTTTAAAGCCCGAGGCAGAATAAATAGGACAGTTTCTTTTCTACTTCTGGTTGCCTTTTTTTTCTATTCTGTGAACCGCATTAAGATTTTCATATACAAATAGAAAGATAAACCTTATGCATAAACCGTAACCCATTATTTTCCAATAATAAGTCTGTAATAGGTGCCTCTTAATGGTATAGAATGGAACGCTTCGTGCGCGAGTCCGACTCACACTTGGCCGGTTTTTTTTCTTTATGGCGCCTTCAAGCACAATTTAGATTATTTAAAAAAAAAATGTATCCGATAGCTTTGTGTTGTTTTGCCAGGTTTTGCCCTTAGAACGATCTAATGAGATATAATTGATCAAAATCGGTCAAGTCGTTGCGTAGTTAAGACAGTTTAAAAACGTCGATATTATTTTTCCCATCACTAATCGCAGCGAAAATTTGCCCTATTTCAGTGCGTTACGAGGTGTATAAGATCCCATATTTTGTTTTGCTAATAATTCCTAAACTAGCCATCAGATCCCGGGGCGACGGTGGATTAGGGTTCATCAATTCACTGTCTATATCAATAAGGACCAAAATTCTCATTTATCTTTGATTTCGCGCCAGAAAATGGATTTTAGTCTGTAAAAGGAGGTGGGGTCTAATAGACCGCGTGTCGCCCTAACGTCTGGTCACGGTACGGGCCGATTATACCTCGTGCCGCAGGAACGGAAAGTATGCAAAAATTGGTGCCGCAGCTAACGTGTTAATAAACAATTTATTAATTTTAAATTTATTTCGGGGTTTGCCCGAAGGCTGTGGTCAAACCTAGGATAAATCAGTTTTTCCGGGAAGAGATTGCATTTCGAACTTTGACTATGACATATATAAGGATGTGTGAATGATGTAGAAAGACGTGTCAAATAAAATTCAATTTTAAAATAAACCGTGGTAGCCAAGAGATGACCAGTTCCAACTGACGACGCCCGTTTACGTCCATGACGCATGGATCAACACAATTATTCAGCTCTACCGTTTTGAAGAGAACTGAATGATTTAATACATGCGCCACCATTTCAATTCACCTGGGAGAACCTAATTTGACCGGTTTTTAGTCAGTAACAAATTGCTTTGTAAGCTTGCAGCACATTAATAAAACACGTATGAGACTCGTGAAGCCTCGTCGTAGATTTCGTTTTTCTGTTATAATAATTTATATTTATCTTCTACTTTAATTTAGCTACTATATCGTGAACTATTTACATATATCTGAATTTATTTTGTTTAACGATAAAGTTCTAATGAACTTTTTTAGCCTTATTGTATTTTAAGACGGTGTAGGTACTAACTTGTCTGTTTATGCCGGACGTGAAGAATAGCTCAACCCCATTTCTGCCCGTGGGTGTCGTATAAGGCGACTATTAGCCGCCTGCCAAGCGTGGCGCTTGTGGCAAATCTGCCCTTTTTGGGGAGGCCTGTGTCCAGCAATGGACGTCTTTCAGCTGAAATACAATACAATACAATCCTTTATTTCAGGCTACTAAGGCCCATAAAAACAATACATAAATAATATAAAAACAATAACTATAAAATAATACATCCTACTAATATTATAAACACGAAAGTTTGTTTGTATGGATGTCTGGATGTGTGGATGTTTGTTCCTCTTTCACGCAAAAACTACTGACCTGATTTAGATGAAATTTGGCACATAGATAGTTTATAACCTGGAATAACACATAGGGTACTTTTTATACCGGTAGTATGTTCCCGCGGGATAATTTCCGACCTCCACGCGGGTGAAGCCGCTGGCAAAAGCTAGTATTCTATAATACTAAACTAAACTAAAACTGTCACTAAACACGTAACGATGACGGCGCGGCGGCGTCGTGTTCCGCTGCGTGGTGTCGCGTAACCGTCCTCGGAAACGTCGATATACGACACCTTTCGGCCAAAAGTCCTCTCTTAAGCAGGTCTGTAGATGGTCGGTTGGAACTCAGACCACGAACGACTTAAAGTTGATGTTGTGGCACGATTCCAACCTTTCGACCCTCAGAGTCCAGTTGGTCTTCACTTTCAAATACTGCACGACTTCCTCAATCGTGAAATGATGATGATGATGGTAATGAGGTACTAACTTGGTAATATAATTAAAAATTTGGTGATACTCATATATATATACAAAAATACTATAAAAGCACGTGTAAACAGAGTTCTTTTGATAGGTATCAGGAACTCCCGCCTCAAATATTCCGTAATTTAATATTAAGGGTACATTTTGAATGAAATTAGACTAGATTTTCTCATTTACTTACGATTGTTTTAATTACCATTCATCGTGTAAAACACATTTACATCTAAACATTTCTTTGCGGTAAACAGGTACCTGAAAGGTGTAAGTTCCAAAATGTAATTTGCATTTACAGTAGTATTTCGTAGAATTATTTCCATATGTGGGTATTTCATTACCAGACCGTTGGATTGAAGTTCGGTGTTATTTAATTTGCAATGAACATGGATTCTCGGTATTTCGCCAATATCTCATTTCCGAACTATTTAGGGAGAGGCTGTTACGTTCAATTATTGATGCACTGCACTTTTGAAGTGAAGTAGGGTGTGGCTAAAGAAGTATGAAAGTAGAATAAATGTTGTGGAAATGCGTTCCTTGCGAAGCATGTGTGGTGTGACTATGAACACTGAGGAATGATGTCATAAGAGAACGGTGTGGTTCAAAAGAAGATGTAGTGACAAAAATTGAAAAAAGTATGCTTAGATGGTTTGGTCATGTTGAGAGGATGAATGAAGGACGGCTCACAAAAGGTATCTACAAGGCAGATGCGAGTGGAAACACCGGGAGGGGTCGCCCTAGGAGGACAAATAGTGACCTTATTGGTGATGTTCTTCAGAAAGGTCAGGTGCGCATTACTCGCAACCGGCGTGTGTGTATGACCAATTGTATGAACCTAAACGAAGCAAAAGGAGAGTGTAGAGATCGTAGCAGGTGGCGTTTCGTGGTTTCTGCCTACCCCCATGGGAAAAAGGCGTGATTGTTTGTATGTATGCTCTTTTAAGAGCTCCTGTCAGCAGGGGAGGAAAATTAAATTAGCTGTTCCATTTTATTCGTTGTTGTTCCGTTTTATATTTAGTTAATGTGTAAAACATATAGAACTGTTCATTTAGTTTTCGCAACTTATTTTTTGTAGTCGCTTACAACTCCTAGGGCCGAAGCTATTTGAAATTCTAGTCACCCCGCGCAGAATGAGGATTCAAAGGAGTTATCTTTCAGATCCTTATTCCACGACGGTTGTAAAACATTGTTACTATCTTATTCTTGAAGATTCCGTAATGCGACTGCTTAATCTAGTTCGTGTAGATGAATAGTTATAGGAAACTAACTAGCCTGTGGCTTCGCCCACGTGAATGTCGGAAATTATTCCACGGAAACATACTGCTGGAATAAAAAGTATCGAATGTATTAATCCAATTTATGAACTATCTGTGTGCCAAATTTCATCCAAATCCGTTCGGTTGTTTTTGCGTGATTGAGTAACAAACAATCAAACATCCAAACACACAAACATTCATATTTTTATTGTTCGTAGGGTGTGGGGCTCTGGTCTAGAATAGACCATTGCTCTCATCCCGTGGGTGTCATAAGTCGAGTAAGGGATGGTGTAGGTGACCGAGAACTATCATCCTACATCAACCTACACTAATGTACAATCTGACAACTTCACATCAAATTTAATCAACTATAGGTTCAGAAATGCATATCCTGGAAGATTTTGTCTAAAATATTAGCGTGAACATTATTTTTCCACAAAAAGCCACAACGCGTTGTTGGACCTGGTTTTTTCCTCACGGTCAAAGAAAAAACGAGATATATATACTCTATGTTTTCCTGGAAACAAGGAAATAACAATGTACAGGTTCTTAAAAAAATTAAATTTTGTTCCGACCACCGGCCGGTCCGAATTGTCGTTCATTTTAACATGAAAATTCATCGAAATAAAGCATTCCAAAATTCAATGAAACGTGTAGACATTTCCTTATTTATATCAAAATAAAAATAAAAACATTCAAACTATACATTCAAAATAGTTTTAGCTTATTAAATTCAACAGATTCATAAAATGTACAAATTCAATGTAATAACATAAATAATAGCCCAACAAAACTGCTAGTCAAAAGATCAAGAGCCAAAACTTACACAATACAATTCGTCTACTCGTGGAATGACAAACAATGTCTAGATTACAAAGATTTTTCGACTTTTCTTCGACTACAAAGTTAAGAGAAGCATTTGGAGGGACATCAAAAAATACAACACAGAACTTGTGCATGCTGCTCTAACAAACAACAGCTCCCTCAGATCAGCCATTTCAGGTATAGCAGATCTAAAGGACAGCAGCGATGTGAGACAGGGCCAAACAATTGAAATATGCACACAATACTATAAATCTTTGTATTCCGACACCGAAACTTCTTTGAAATATGTAGCTGTAGCGGACGTATGCCCACGATTCCGACAATAAACGGCTATGAAGTCCAATAAGCATTTAGCAGCTTGAAATAGAATATAGTCCTGGTAAAAGCAACCTTATTATCTCACATATGCAACCATTACAAGTCAATTCTTAAAACAGCCATGTTCCCGAGTAAGTTCTGCCACTCCGATATAATTTTGGTCTACAAGGAGAAGGATAAATCTGATATTGGGAATTATCGCACTATCAGCTTGGTTTCATATCTTTATAAAGTTTTTGTTAAAATAATTGAAAACTGCAAATCAGGCTCGTATGACTTCCACCGGCCTACCGCACAGGCTAGTATGCGTCGATAATTATTGACTAGTGACCATCTAGTCTCCAAACTAGCCGATTGAAAAAGATCAAGAGTTCAATCTACCTATTTGCCTGGCGTTTGTGGATTACTAGAAGGTTTTCGACAGCTTAACACACAAAGCCATATTCTCGGCACTCTAAAACCACGAAGTATACTCCAATTAAATACAACGGTTACAAAAAAAATATCACAATAGTACAACTTTTCCAATTCAACGAGGAGTCAAGCCAGGCGACCCGCTGTTTCCCAAACTTTTCTACGCTGGATGACGTTTTCCAAAAAATAATTACGCACTGGCAGGCCCAGGAGACTGGCGTCGCGCAAAAGAGCTTAACCAATCTACATTTCGCCGACGACATTGTCTTCTTTTTTTCCGCAGCAGCTGAGCCAGAGCAAATTCTTGAACAACTAAGCCACGCCAGTCGTCAAGTCTTACGATGAACATGTCAAAAACAAAGCTGATGACGAACAGCACGGAATGCAACTTATAAATTGGGGGTGCGGAGGTTGAGTTCGTCCATGAATATATTACAATATAGTTACGCAGTTACTGGCGTAAAGTGGAGCTGGGCTGGCCACATCATTCGTATGTCGGAACAGCAATATGAAAAACCACCACTCAGTGGATCCCAAGTCTCAGAAAACGACTACATAGCCGGCCCAGAAAGAGATGACGGGATGAGCTGGACTCCTTAAAGAATTGGCCCACAATCGCAGTAGACCGGGAAAAGTGGAAAGAGGGAAAGGAGGGCTTTGCCCTGCAGGGGACAAAACAGGCTTATAATAAAATAAAAAATAGGATCATGTAATGATAGGATACATGAATAATAGGATGAGTAATGAGATGATTAACGTATTTTTTTAGAGGTTAATATAATTTAAGCGGTGCTTTTTTTATTTTGTGGCAAATCATCAAATGACGTCTCCCGCTCTGGGTGGAGCGAAAGGGCGTGTCCGACTTTTATCGGTTAAAACCTACTCATGTTCCTTCAGTTGTCTATGCTAGGGTCACGGTAACTCTATCGAACAGATCCGCGAGCCTGGTAGGCGTCGGTCCTCGCTGACCCCTTCAATACTGCTGACATGTCTAATATGACGCTTCCTTGCCAATTAAATATGAAAATAATGTAAAAAAATATATATATCTTTTTAACCGACTTCAAAAAAAGGAGGAGGTTATCAATTCGTCTTTTTTTTTTTTTTTTTTTTTATCAATTCGTCTGTATTTTTTATTATGTTTGTTAGCTCATAACTTTTGACTGGGTGAACCGATTTCGATGATTTTTTTATTTTTATTTGAAAGCTAGTGCTTTCCGAATGGTCCCATTTAATTTGGTTCCATTCGAACAATGGGGTCCATGTGAAAACCATATAAGTCTTAAATTTGCATTAAGTATTTGCGCGACAAATGAAGGAATAACGCGATTAGATTAGTGCGGGGTATCTACCATGACTAAAAAGTTAAAAATAAAAACTTTTTATAAAAAAAACAACCGACTTCCTTAAAAAAAACACTACAAAGTCAAAAATAACTTTAATTTCGGAAGTCGGTGGCAAAAACCTTAAATACAGATCCTAAGACACCGAATTCCGAAATTAAAGTTATTTTTGACTTTGTAGTGTTTTTTTTAAGGAAGTCGGTTGTTTTTTTTTAGTAAAAGTTTTTTTAATATATATAGTCCTCCAGACCGAATTTCGGCCACGGCGGCCAATCTCAACGGAGACTAGCCATCGGCGCGGGAGATATTATAGTGGTCAAGTGTATGCGCAGACACAGGAGCACTCACTCTTCCCTCACTCTCATAGTCCGATGGGACGGCAATCCGACACGACCGGAGAGAGATCAGGCGTAGGACCAACTGCTTAACGTGCTTTCCGAGGCACGGGGGTATCACACCGCCAACTTCCAAACTCCGGGCTGCTGCTAAGTAATTCCTAATGGAAAAACCCAGTAACACTTTGCCCGACCCGGGAATCGAACCCAGGACCCCACGCTCAGCGGTCGCGCTTGCGACCACGAGACCAACGGGGCAGTTACAAAAGTTTTTTTAATATATAAAATATGAAATAGCTGAATAGATCAACTATTTTTAAGATTATCTTAAGGTATGGTATTGTTGGTGTGTAATACCTTGTGATATATTGTAATTAAATGAAAGGAACTTTAAAAGGCATGTTACAAGTACTCTTTGTAAACTAGCATAAACCAATTAGAAGATTATATTCAAGATAACAAATGCTTGGAATCATGGTGGTCCTACTCCATGGAACAATCTAGAGTTTATACAAATCAAACTGATTGCTAATTTACTTGTAAGGATAATTTAGTATTTTTATGGCATTGATTTACATTCTGTGGTTACTTTAACTCACACACTGACTTATTACTTATATATATATATACTTTAAGAAAATCACATGCTTTTTCTGCTGTAAATATGTGAGCACCATGTATCTATCACATATTTAATGTATTTGTCATTGCTTCATTTTAAATATTTTTTTACCTATCGCAGTATTGTAATTTTATACGAGGTGCATAGCGTGCTTCAAATTTGATTTAATGTATACAAATTATTCTGACATATTTTAAAAGAGTAGATAAGTGTTGAGTTTATTGTTTTTCATGTTAGTTTCACACCTTTTGGAAGGGGCGACTTGAATCAATTCTATTTGCTTTTAAATTTTGCCGTTATAAAGTACCATTTATCTGAATTTAGATTTAACTGATATTTTATCTAAAGTAGTAAAATAAACCCCTGTTACAATTTAAAATTACCTGTCATGTCCCCTAGAGGGCTGAAACAATTCAGGCAATGTCACTTCAATTATTATCCCCTGAACGCTTTGAATTCCTATATCTTTCCGTTAATTTAAGACAGTTCAAAAATGTCTCGTGTACCCTCATCAAAGCTAAACAAACCTAACTTATTTAACATATTTCCAGGTACAAAGGGAGCCCGCGATCTGCCCTCAGGGTAAGTTACATATTAACTATGTATAAGGTATATTTTTATTGTTTTAACAGCCGAGCTACGTAAACATTGCTTCTACGATGTTACAGCGACAACCTTTTTATTCACTGAAAGCTTTTACAAGATATTTTATGAAACACTTAACGTGATTTCAGAAAGGTATTCCTACGTAAAAGGTATCGTCATTAAAACGATTTGTATTGAATGTACGAGTGGGTTGCATCTAGATTCAATTACATTATTAAAAGAAATGCAAATCAAAGTATTAAATGTTTTAACAAATTAAACTTTAAAATAAAACTTCATAAAGTTCTCTTTGGGCTTTACAACGTGGGTAATTGCCATATTTGATTTAGAAATGCTTATCTACAAAAGTTGGGACTGTGGAATCTATGTTGTTAGGTCGAGAAAATAGTAGCCATTGAGCGAGATCGCGGGATCGAAACGTTTACGTCTCATAGGCGTTTAATCTGTTCAATGTGCTATTACAGTCACGACTTTGGCCATTCTTTCTTAATTTATGTCCGGCCGTCGAACCGTCCGCGTCGCTCTTTTGCCCTCGTATTTAAGGCCCTTATTTCGTACCTACATGTCTACCCTTAGTACCAAGTAATGTGTAAAAACATTGAAAGAAATACCTCATAATAACATTCTCGGAGGTGTACATTATAACGTTTTTCCTCGTTCCTACAAATCTTTCTTTATCTGATTTTTCAATTATTTGGTGTATTAGATTTTCAATGTAATATTATATCTTTTGCCGCTGTTTGAGCTCAATTTTTTTCACTTTCGCAAATAATACGTAGTCTTTTAAAAATATACATAATTTTGTGTCCTTTTGCGGGCTTAGTTCTTTCTCAAATAAATGTTCTGATAATTCGGAACACGTTCGCAACAAAAAAGTTTTCTTAAAGTACGAATATCCATATTAACTAGGAATTTACGGAATCGGTATCTATTGAAGGTTGTTTCTGGCGCCGTCGCCCTGGGCCAGGTGTACTTACCATATATAATATACGCTTATCTATAAACTTCGCAGAACCGTGAAAGCAGAAAGTTCTTATCTCAATGTGTGCTTATTTACCAGAAGGTTTCAATCAAATTGATCGAGCGGCTTGTCCCATAGGGACATTTTGTGCGGGCTTGTTTAAATATTTTATAGTCACTGGAGAGAATACATTGTAATAATTTATTAATAGGGAAATACGTTTTATGCGTTTCTTCGGTTATGCATATGCGTAGTTATTAAAGCAGCAGTGTGTGTGTGTGTGTGTGTGTAGGTTGGATGATACCTACTTTATTACAACGTGGGATTTGTCATGGGACAGATTTGCATTGAATAAATATTCTATGCCCTTAATATCTCATTATCACCTGCTTAGCCTTTTCCCAAATATAAAGGAGGTCAGCTTCCAATTTGACCGGATGCGGCTGAGCAGCTGAATACCAGTATTTTACATGAAGCGACTGCCTATCTGACCTCGACAATCCAGTTACTGGGAAATACGTTACCCCTTGGTAAGGCTGGTTTTGCGACATTCAGGCCTCTGACGGCTGTCAATGATCCAGAAATTACAGCTGGAACCAACGGCTTAACGTGCTTTCCGAGGCACGGAGGGGTCTTGGTATGAGCTGATAGTCACCCATCCACGGACCAACCTCGGCAAGCGTAGCTTAACTTGATCGATAGATGCCCTTAATACCTATAGGTTCATAATAATAACATGCACACAAAAATTTATTTATTACCAACAGATAAAAATAAGTAGACTCCCTCCTCCTGCGGCGAGGTAGAGACAAGAAACGATTCCATAACTGACTGCCGTAAGAAGCGTTCCGTTCAAATGAAATCCCATTAAAACTTTTTCCATTAAACATTGTACTTTAGAAAAATGTCCTTGATCCCAACATTAAAGTTAATAATGGCACACGATTACAACTTAATTGCGAAATAACTTGTTACCGAAATCATGATTTCTTAGCATTTGCCTTTTCTTAAGATCTTGTGTAAGTTACCTTTTAGGAACTGAAACTTTAATTACTACCAATTTGGAAATTGTAATAGGTACACAAATTCTTATATAACGAAGCCATACCGATGGAAAAGGAAAAAAAGGCTTGTTTTCTCTTTGAAAATCAAACGTACGGGTTTAAAAAACATTCGTAAAGTGTTCGCTCCTGTAACACCTTTTTGCACTCGACGTTTGTTAAACGGAAACACACCTTTATCGGAAAATCCCAACAGTATTTTCACAGTTTGTTCACGCTTCGATAACCGATATCTATCATTTTGTTGTACCTCTATGCAATAACAATTTCTACTCAATCGCGGAAGCCATGCGAGATACTATAGGAAAAAGCTAGTCATAAATATAGGAATAAACTTCAATGGAATTGATTGTTTTCCGATACCTAATATTTAGTAGGATTTATTTTATATGGAACCATTGTGACCATTCCGAATACGTTATCAACGGACGCGTGAGGGTATCCCAAATGTTTTGTTCGAAATACATAAAAATATTTCTTTTGAACAGGAGGGCGATACGAATAGTTCAGGCAAAATATTTCAGTCATGTAATTATATATATTCATATAATAATATATTTGTTTTTACACGGCATTTAGCAAAATATTTTGTTGAATAACGTTCGTCGATTTCACAGAATCCAATTAAAATCGCGAAACAATAATTCACTCTGAAACTGCGGCTGTCTGCATTCTGCGAAAAAGGATGTACAGTAAAAGCTTATTGATTTTAGTATAAACATTTGTGTATTTCATCTCTCCGTATATTTTAGCCAACGAATAAGTCTCCTTTTCATCACGCTGACATAGATCACGAATGAATTATGAAAAAAATACGGAATGTATTCAGTACTTTGTGAAGCTGCCAGCCGTCGTCGGGCAGGGAAAATTACTGAGTGGCTTTACAAATTATGCAAATGCATGAAGTACACGTGCTCTCGTCATTAAAATCTGACGCCCGGTTGAGCCCACTGATATGCTACTTTTTACTCAGCTCATAAACGTGAAAATGCAAAGAACAAAACCTAACACGACCTAGGGACTCGCTGTAATTGAGTCTCACATGTTTTATGTTTCCATTTCAATAGGGATTTATTTTGGGCAACAGTTCCAATGTAAGTTACGTAAACATTCATAAATAAACTAGTCAAATAATAACTATTTCTGGGGATGAATTGCTTGACTGGCTTAGTTTGCCGCGTAGCAATGGTCGCTTGAATGTAATTATTATTGAAATAGTGATTTTGGTCTCCACTTGTATATAATTTATGAATTATGGTCGGGTTTTGTACAAAACTTTATAACTCACATAAACAAAAGTGCTTGGAGCAAGTCAGTATAACTGTAAGCTGTTTTATACGCAAGTATGATGGAGTAGCTACAGTTCTGCTGTGATAGATATTACTTTGTTGGAGGACATGAAGTATCTACACAAACTTCTGCCTTTGCTCTATTAATTAACACCTTTGGAGGCCCCAGCGCATCTGCAGTAACTTTTCTAGTTATAACCGAAATAAAGGCATGACTTTTCGGCCGCCATTGCACTCATTAGAGAACTGAAGTATAACTAGCAGACGGTGAAAAGTTTTCAACCATTCATGAGTTTATTAAGTTATAGATAGTTGTTGTAAATTAGGTTTTGATAAGTGGTGTTGTTTGTTTTGGTACATGAGTCGAATACTAGAGATAAAACATTATTTCGATACTGAATACACGCCTTTGTTTTAAATCTTATATACGTATTACTAATTATAATACATGATTTGCAAAATAATAATGATAACGAGATAACTTGAGATGGTGAGTCGTCCAGAATCACCAATAGAAGGCCACACAAGACATTATTCTTAAGATACACAGACTATCGCCCAGCTATTCAGTTTTTTCGCTTGCTCGTGACAATGTCAGGTCCAAGATAAAAGAATTAAGGTACCTGAGGTAAATAAGGCCCAGGGGGTAATAAGGCCCACATTTCAAATTTCGCGGAAAAACATTTCTATGACACTTCACTGTTTCTGCACGCGTGCACAATGTCGGTGTGAATGTTTCCGTATTAGTCCACACTCGCTAGCGCCGTCATCTTGCCAGTGACCTGCGATGCGTTGATGAAGTGACTGGCTACTGTGCAATTTTATAATTTTACATACCAAAAAACTGTAAGTATTTTACGTCTAATTCTATCATTGACTAATAACGCTGTATTTATTATCTTAAGTATGTCTTGTACGATACAATAGATATGGTTTTTCCTAGCCAGAGAAAGATTTTTTAGGTTTATTAGGTTATTTTGTAAAAACGTGGCATGAGGTTAATAAGGCCCATTATAATGGTACTTGGGCCTTATTGGCCTCTTAATATTTGAGTATCAGATTGGATTTTTTTTTGTATTCTAGGTCAATGTAGGTACTATGTGAATTTTACTGACAATATAATATGTGTAACATTGTTACAGATTTTGATTAAAATGCCTCCAAAGAGAGCTTTTTTTTTTTGGATGGGAAATCATCAAGTGACTTCTCCCGCTCTGAGCGGAGCGGGAGGGCGTGTCAGACTTTTACTGACTAAAACCCAACCGTGTTCCTTCAGTTGCCCATGTGCCAGGGTCACGGTATCTCTTTCGAAAAATCACGCGACCCCGGCATGCATCGATCCAAGCAGACCCCTTCAGTGCTGCTGACATCTCTTTGAGGCGCGCGTGGAACACTACGCGCCGTCGACCCGAGCTTGGTCCGCCCGCAAGCTCGTGCTTACGGTGGCCGGGAGTCAGCTATCGATTCCCGACGCCCGGGGCGTCGTCGTCTCCTCCTGCGGCGACTAGGGACGTGAGGGCGCAGGGACTGCCACTCCCTCACGCGCCCTGCCTCCTCCTTCGCGAGCATTACTGCTTCGCAGAAGGAGGTGACGGCTTCCCATGCCCTCTCGCTCCGTACCATGGCTCGTACCAGGGCCGGACGCGAGAGGTCGTCGCCGCCGATCGCCTCCACGAGGACACGGAGGTGCTCCACCCAGGCAGGGCAAACCTCCACCGTATGCTCGACCGTGTCCTCCAGACGATCCTCACAATGGAAACACCCGGGCGTTTCCTCCCGCTTTATCCTGAACAGGAACCCACCGAAGCACCCATGCCCGGTGAGAACCTGCGTCAGGCGGAAGGTGAGGACGCCGTGGCGCCTCTCTATTCACTCCTCATAGAGGGGGGAAACGATTATGGCGCCGCAATTATGGCGTGCCCTGTGGGCGAGGACCTTTGCCTCCAGATCCCATTGCGGCACTCCGGCAAGGAGGCTCACCGCCTCGCAGGAGACCGTGCGGTATCCCCGGATTAACCGGATGGCCATGACCCTTTGGGCCGCACTCAACCGGCGCGCTGGGCTCAGCGTCAATGAGGGCGTCCACACCGGTGCCGGTACCGGTATCTTTAATTAAAGTCTGATTTTAAGTCTTAGAAATTAATATAAAAGTAATTACATTGTTTTGTTTAATAAGAAAAGAACTGATTATTTAAGTTTTCAAAGTTACAGAACATGTTGTGATTGTACTAAGTACCTTAGTTAAGACCACTAGTTCCTTGAAACTAAATTGTCTACGATTAATATTAATAGGGCAATGAGGCCCACGTTTAATAAATAAAGGAAAATGATTAAATAAGTAAAAAACAACAATTTACTTTTATTTTAACTTATTTCTAGGTAAATTTAGGACGATTTACTGTAAAAATAAAGCAAATTTTTATATGGGCTTTAATATACTACCGTAGTATAATAAGGCCCCTGAGAAGGGTTTTAAAAAAGTGTATTTTCTTATAAAAAAAATATGCTTTTCTTAATTGTTTTACACCATTTATTACAGCAACATGTACAGCTATGTAAACAATATGTTTTTGACATCCTATACGCATTATACTCAGATTTAAAGCAATTTATTTTTAGGTGGGCCTTAATTGCCACCGGTACCTTACTAGACACAACATCGCAACTTGTAAATACATTATCAGTTACGTGAATACAGTCTCACGATATCAAATCTTCTTTGATAAAACCTCGTAAAATATGATTCGGTCTGATCTTTACTGAATTGCGGTGGTTATTTACTCTTTATTTTCACTTCGCCTATTGTGAAAAGGACCAAGAGTGGCAAGATATATTGGTAATATCGTCCAGTCATTGTAGTATAATTTCATGGAAAGCTAGTCTATTCTATTCTTTATACATATTCCCGCACTCTTTAAAGTCACATCAGAAAAGTGAACAGCGTACGTACCTGTTAATTGCCGGAACAACTCGGGCTTTACAGGTATTCCTGGTATTTAATGCCCACGAACGTCATTCTATTAGCTCTCATATTTTCGTTCTCGGAATATTCAGTCAGCGACTCTTTGGGCGGCAGCGCGGAATACTAGGTCAAGGTATCTTCACTTTATTAAAACCTAGAAATTATAAGTACTACTTTATTAAATACCTTGCTTCTGGTATTAGAAGTACCATGTATTAAAAATCCTTGACACAATTTAAAGCTTTACTTTTTAATGTACTTTCCGTACTTTATATTCAAAGTACTTAAACGCATTCTAAAGTTGCATGTGACAGCTCCATATGAAATGAGTGAACTAAGTTGGTACTTAAGTACTATCGTTTGTTCGGAACAGTGCTTTTGTGCAGCTTCGAAAATTGCGTTCCGCTAAAGAAACGCCAGTTTTTTAAAACGTATGGCTGGTTTTCAATAGTCGATTGTTTGTTAAAACTACAAATGCCAGCGAAAACGTAAATTCATTTCAAACTGACATTCATGCTCTTCAGATCCCAGTTGTGAGTTTGTGACTGACAACTGAAATAACTGACAACTACGCGTTCCGGACTGGATATACCAATTTCCGCGACTATTGGGACCGTGCAAGCGTAATAAACCTAGCAAAACTTGTTCATAGAACAGAGTATAGTTGTTACCTACAACACTAATCAAAACTGTTGTTCGACTTTTAAATAACATAGTAGATAGTTATTTACTTTATGATGAGCAAAAAGTCAGCATTGGTGCTTAGTTTAAATATCAATGACATCTCAAATCAAACCAAATCATAGCTCTTACGGAGATTATCAACATCGAGAATTTGGCGTCAAATTGATCCGATACTTTTGTCCAGTTCCCGATAAACTAATCCCGTTGTACGCAGATTGATTAATGGATGATCCGTGTTGATGGGTTTTTAATATTTTAAACCTGTGATAAAAAACCACAAAACAAATGATTATGATTTCATGCTCTTATTATACCTACGAGCTAAAATAACAAGATTTTTATTTTATCACTAGCTTCTGCCCGCGACTTCGTTCGTGTCCAATCTTTGCTCCCCTGACCCTTTCCATCGCATCGAATTGCCTGCCGGTTTTCGTCAAGTTTTCGTTGCTGCTCCGCTCCTTTTAATCGTAGCGTCATGTTATATCTATACAAATAAATAAAATTGGAGTGTCTGTTTTTAATATTAAGATAACCACTTTTTACTAAGTGTATATGGATGTTTACACGATACATATACCAAAACAACATTTTTTTAAATTTTTGCCTGTCTGTCTGTCTGTCTGTTTGTTCCCGCTAATCTCTGAAATGGCTGGACCGATTTTGACGGGACTTTCACTGGCAGATAGCTGATGTAACAAGGAGTAACTTAGTCTACTTTTATTTTAGAAAGATTCTTTTATTTTAGAAAAAAATAACTGTCTTCGAAAACTACGCTGACATACGTCTCAAAATTCGAAAAACCCTGGCTGAATCCTACGGAATAGATCAAAATAATGTACTACAGTATTGTACACCTTAAAAAGGCCTACAAAAATGTCCTCAATGGTATATGTCTATCTCTTAGGGATAACCCACAATAACCATTTTTTATCTTTTACTTTTTACGAGAAATAAGGGCTTATTTACGAAGCGATTTTAAGCAATACAGCATTAATCCTTATCCAATTAAGTACCTTAAATACATTTTGCATCTAATATAGATCAATATGGCCCTTTACAGCATGTAATTTAAATGAATATCTTAGAAGATATCAGGGATTTACAAAAGCGGGCGCAGAGCGCGTTGGCAGCGGCCGGGTAGTACAGGATAAGTAGGATTGTAATTCATATTACTTTGGCTTCATAGTAATTGCGAATATCACGTGTGTTCATTATACTCAAAATAAACCTAATAGTATTATTCCAAGTAAGAGACCGCGAAATGGCTTAGATGTTTAGATTTTTGGATGTTTGTTTCTCAATGATGCAAAGACGGCCAAACGGATTTAGATCGAATTTGGCACAAAGATATATTATATCATGGATACGTAACAGATAGGATACCTACCTTATCCCGGTAGTAGGTTCCCGGGTGATATTTTCTGACAGCTATACGGGCCAAGCCACTGGCAAAAGTACTATTCCTATAATTATGTTCGGTGTCTGGTAAATGATTGAGTGTCTGATAGGTAAAATAGGAGCGTTAAGAAAAACCAGGAAGACTTATATTCAACTAAACCAAGCCCTATGTCGCAGTCTTCTTACTCTGAATACTATTACTTTTATTTTAAAAACACCAACACACATGATGTTCTCATAAACTATGAATCCTAAGTAATATGAGTTATAATCCTACTACTAATAATAATATTATATATGTGAAAATATGTATGATTGGGTGTTTGTTTCTCAATCACGCAAAAAATGGCTGAATGGATATGGATCGAAAATAGCACACAGAGTCTATATTACCTATATAACCTGGAATAACACATTCTTATCGCGGTAGTACATCCTCTTGCATTAATTTCCGACATCCACGCGGGCGAAGCCGCGAGCAAAAGCTAGTCCTCAATAAATAGGCTACCCAACACAAAAATATTTTTTCAATTCGAACCAGAAGTTCCTGAGATTACCGCGTTAAACCAAACAAACAAACTCTTCAACTTTATAATATAGTATATAGTATAGATTGCTCAGAATATTGTGGTATCCGTGGCTATTCAAGCGAGTAATGGAGCTAGCAACTAGAACCCATAAACATATTCTATGGTAGTCCACAAGCGATTACGTTATAATAAAATTTAGTAATGGAAGTGCTCCATTATCCAGTGCAATATACAGAAGTTATGAACTTTAAAAGGAAAATGAATTTTCCTTACGATTCTCTGCTTATTATCACATTTTATTGTCATTGTTCAGGGTATTTAATATTATCTGCGACGGCTATATTACCACTAACCACTCGGGGCTATAATAATTTCGCAGGGAGGTCATTAAGTCGCTTGTTATTGTGATTGTTATGACAATATCCCCATTGTCGTTCATTGTAGCGGTCTATGAGAGAAGCTCTCTCTATTAGCTGTGTGAATAACGGTCGAGTATCAATTAATATTACGTCGGTTATCCGGATTTTAATTGTGCTCCTTAAAACGTTTTTATGTTTAACGTTTAAATCAATATTTCCTTGAATGTTCTAGATTGGAATAGATAGAATATTGTTGAAGTGTTTGTTAGGGCGTGCACATCACTAATGGCAGCCCTAGGGCAGGCGCAGGGGAGCACGGATATCGGTCACACAAGTCGGTCATGGCCGTGCCTTCCTTTTAGCATCCGTTCACATTATAAATATTCCCTCGCCTACTGACCGACGCGTGACGTCAGCCACGCTGCAGCCTGCACCGCCATGTTACATCTATCACGTTTATATGATACTCTTCAAGTTTTTGTAACTTCGTTAGCGCTGGCTGGAATTTGTAAGTTACACAAAGTTTTGCGCAGCGAGTATTCATGGTGCATTATTAACAAAACTGCAACACTATTCAATAATTTACGAACTACGCTAAACATTGTTTATTTAGTTTGGGGAGAAAATGTATTATTATACGTTATTACTTGTATATAAAAGCTGCCGTTTCCACGTCACGACATCAATTTAAAGGTATCATTTGTCATAGTCACGTTTGTCGCGTCTGGCTGAACTATTTTTCCTTTGTGCCAGCAACATAATTTTTTGCTAGCACAAAGATAGGCATAAAGAATCGATTTCTGAATGGTGCGCCTCTAGCGTTGATATATCTTTTATGATGGGGCTAAGTATTGATTGATATGCAAATGACAAAGGGAGGGGTGTGTCTCTGAACTGAGAGAGTATTGCCTAACTTACCCTGGTATGGTTTGTTGTGTTATGTTAAAGATGCGATGGATTACAATCTCAACCTTTTGCTACGTCTGCACTACTCTGACCCTAAAAGCGAAAATTGTTTCACTCTACGAGTTCCCAACGGGTGTTAAGGGACTGTTGATACTACCCTTTCAAATATTTTCAAAAGCACAACCCTTCTCCCGTTTATGAGCAACCTAATATGCGGTTGACCCCAAAGCTTTTAACAGTGTCAGCATTTTGTTCCTACTACATTCCAAATCGGCGTAGGAAGGTCAAAGTCAGATATCATAATTAAGAATAATGTTATTGCTAAATAAAGAAACCGATGTTAAATATTCAGAGGAAAGTTGGCTAAATGTGGGGCTTTGAGCGGTGGCCATTACCGGCTCGCCGTTTGGCGGCGTCTTGATACTTCTTACGAGTCATCTTTTATTTAAAGAGTGTTTCATTTCACTGTCCCTCGTCCACTCGGACTAATGGCAACAAGTATCTTTATAGGACAGACGGCTGTCTGTGTCAAAGATGTGCAGTTGTGTGTCGTAATAGGATTAAGTATTTGGGTTGTGTATTTTTCTTGTTTGTGCATTTGGATAGTAACAGTCTCTATCTAATGATTTAATAAAAACGTTTCAGTAAGAATCAAAAAACAAGAATTCTGTGCTGGAGTGCGTTAAAACACAGTCCAAAAAAGTAATCCTACCCAGTCTAAATGAGAGTTATAATCGTTTCTATATTGCAGCGATTTTGTGGTATAAAATAATTTACGTTACGTTTTTTTATCGAGCACAATTTTTGTATTTTTTTTTGGTCACCGTACAACATCCTAGCTTACAGGAGTTACAGAGGTAAACTACGTCCTTAACACGTTCTTATGTCACTCATAATATATGACTATGTACTATGTACTGTCAGCGAATGTAGGGCAAGATAAGTGTGTAGGAGGATGTCTTAGTCACAGGTATCCTTTTTTATATTTTTTGTTCAGAACCGTGAATACCTATTGGATTATATAATTTCAATACGCAATAATACTAGTTTAAAATTGATTTAGAAGGGGAACTAACGGTGTGTTTCAGAAATTTGTGTTCATATTTAAAGAAGTGATACAGACCGTCTAAATGTTCAACTTTTTTCTTGGGACCAAGATCGTTATGGTAAAAAAATAATCAGATATCTCATACAAAACTATAACACCTACTCGACCCAAATGTATCGGATACCTGACATGTTTTTCGCGATTACGATATTGGTCCCATGGAGAAATTTGTTCAGTTTGATGATCTGTACCACACTCTTGTACCGTGTGGTGCCGGACGTAAAGAATAACACCACCCCATTTCTTCCCGTGGGTGTCGTAAAAGGCGACTAAGGGACTTACTAGAGAATGGGCAGCAGCGTTCTCTATGCATTTTACCACCATACTGCAATCACCAACTAGCCTGCCAAGCGTGGCGATTATGGCAAAGCCCCCCAAATTGGGGGAAGCCTAAGTCCAGCAGTGGACGTCTTACGGCTGAAATGATGATGATGAATGATGACCACACTCTTTAATGTGATCACACATTTCTGATATACGCTGTATAATTATTAGTTAGAGGTAGAGTCGGGGAAATTAATTGTTAAGCAAATATACACCCCATGTGAATTTGCTGTGTGACCCATTATATACAACTGCCAAAGAATGAGAGCTGTGATTTAAATATACGGATAACTTAAAATGGTAGTCAAATTAATTACCAATTGATTTCACTGCTTTTATATACCTCCTGAAATTATTATTCTAGTTATATATATATATATATCTACATTGTAATTGCCATGTATCAATACTTGAGATCTTCAATAAATTGATGATATTCGATTCGGCATACTACCGACGGATAATTATTTCGAAGAAATTTATTAATAACTTTTCCTATAAGTCGGAGCTTTAGTTCGAATTCTATATTTCCATCACAAATAATGATTCGTATCAGATTATTCTCAATTATGAATGGAGAAATACATTCTTTGAATTGGTTCTATTATTATGATTTTCGTTTTTAAATAAATGTGATACGTTTGTATGTTCACGTGTATCATTTAGCAAGGATCGGCAGCCTGGCAACACACTACATATATACTTTCAGTAGGTACCTACTTGTCTACATTCACGTAGCCGCAATAAATTATTTTATAAACCACTCGTAAAGTAACCCAAGCGCGATCAACCCTTCAAAACTCAAAACATTTGAGGGTCGATTTTGTTCGAGTAAAATTATAAGTACCAACGCCCAGTTTTATACCGAATAAATGTATGTTCTATGTTTAGTTCTGCCGTGCCTTTCTGATATTATTTTCGGTGTATTTTTTATCCGCCTGTGTCTGAAGGCGGATAAAATAAATAATGTTTTTCTACATTTCGTTGGCCTACAAAAGCTTTCCAGTATCAGCACATAGACATGTACTCTCTCTTTCATCACAATCAAGTAACGAGTTCCTGGTTTTACGAGCTGCGACCCGTCACAGGTGCACGAGTCTCCTTTATGTACGAGTTACCAAAGTTCCCACGCTATTTCATTGTGATAGAAAACAGCTGATGTTTGCAGATCTTGTCAGTGGGAGTACCTGATACCTAACCGCCTACAACTTGTAAGAGTCATGTGCTAAGTGCCTGCTAATTGGGTTAGGATGTAAAGTCAAACATACCTCTCTAAACGTAACATGATATAGTTCTTTGATCCGCATGCAACCTAGATTCTACATAGTGAATATCTAATGCTGAACTACTCACAAGTTACAAACGAGGTCTCGTTTAATATGTGTTCGTAAATAATACAGCTTCCGTAAAGATGTTCTTAACACATATTCAACATCTATTGATTTTCAGCGTGGCTTCCCGTCCCGAATACATTGTTCTTCTACCCTTTTTATCATAGAGAAATTAATATTTGTACAGATATTTTTATCCGACGGCAATATTCGGATCTTGAATATTGTGGGTAAAGTAGAAGGGCTCGAGTTTGGTAAAATCTTTATATATGTATCGTTGTTTCCTTTATTCAGATATGCTCAAGTTATTTGTTCAGAATGTATTGTGGAAGATTTTCATTTTATATTTGAGTTTTATGTTTAAGTCGTGGCTGAAAACTTGTGTAAATACAAGAATTGCGGGGATAAGACGGCTATCCGTAAATCTTTGTCGGTGTTGCGTGGGTGGGCATTGTAACGGTAGTTATAAAGAATACGACACGTTGGACCTCATAAATAGGACCATAAGTGAACTTTGTATGAACAGTTGAAAAACCGCTTACATTTTCTTTTAGGTATTTTACACGTGCAAGTAATAACGTTTCATAAAAAATATGTCATCCCTTTTCACCCATTTATAGTTCGTATTTCAGAAAATCCCTTACGTCATGAAAGGTGATCGTTTCCTAAAGTTTATTTTTGTAGGATTGGGAACATATACCATCCATTATTAAGGCTCTCGTGCAATAATATAGATTACGAAAGTTGAGGGATGAAGGGCTTTGTATGCATAAGTAGATTAGTAATCATTCATATATCATCACTTACGCCTTTGTTCCGGTGTAAACAGGAATATTTAATGGAGCATTAGTGGGCAGCCGCATGATTGATTTCGGCCGCACAACAGTTGGTCGCGTGAACAATGAATACATATGGACGCTAATGGTGTGACTAAATTATTTGGGCGTTGTCACACAATGGAACGGCACAGTCGGGCCGATTAAATCGTCGCTTGGTTGATTATATGCCAAAATAGCCCGAGTCCTTGCTCTAAGTATTAAATGTTTGCCGTGCAAGGCAATTAATGCCATCTTGAGTTAATGTTGAGCATGACGGGTAGGCCTACCTGCCACCCGTTGTCATGGTCACATACAAAGGTAATTCGCCATTTTGAATTTATTATTAACACAGGGTTCCTTTACGGTTTCCCTTTTCTTTGTTTTAAAGGTGATGATGAATTTAAATTACGGAAATACGATGTACGAGTTTGAAATATACTTGGAATTGTCCTGTTAATTCAAAACTTTCCAGAGTTTCAAAAGTAGTGCAATTGGTGTATTTTGATCATAAATTAATGCTTAACGAGTGACATATTATGATATAGATATAAGTAAATACCTACATTCTTATTCAACAACATACAAAGAACTAGACTGGATTCTTCATTAGAGTACACACTACGTAGATTATTAATTTTCCTTAGTTTAATGAATTCATTGTTGTTGATGCACATTTTACGGCTCATTTAAAGCTATGATAAGATCACGCTGTGTATCATAAAGGAATTCTTACTAACAAAGAAAATGAGAAAATAGTTTTCAGTTACACGACTGCAATGGTTTAATTTGATTATTATTTTATTCTATTTCGATGCACGTTGTATTAGTGTTGCAAAGGACTCGAGCCCTCGAGTCGTAATTTTAAAGACTTGACTCATTTATGCAAGACTCAGTGTGTTCAAAAGGCTCGAAGTTTAGAGTCAAGGACTCGAGTCTTAAAAGGACTCGAGTCGTAAAATGAACTCGAGTCTTAAAGAAAAACTCAGAACATGAAGATGAGACTTGTAGCTCATCATTCGAAAAGACTCGAATAGAAAGGTGATAAGTTCAAGTTAGTGGTTATGATACAAAAAAATCTGACGTTATTCGATTTTTTTCGAATGATGAGCTACAAGTCTCATCATCGTGCTCAGAGTTTTTCTTTAAGGCTCGTGTCATTTTTAAGACACGAGTTCTTTTTAAGAGTGACTCGGGCTCGGCTTGACTCCGACCCTTTTGAGCAGCATAATTGAGTCGAGTCTTTAAAATTAAGACTCGAAGACTCGAGTCCTTTACAACACTATGTTGTATAGCAAATTCAAAATAACATTCAGCTACAAGTACCTATGTTCCTTGATATCAGAAACTTTATCAATTATCTATATCTCAATAATGCAATAAAGCATAATCAGTCTATAATGTTCCCATTGCTTGTACATTTGCGTCCTCTTTCTGTGAGCCATAATCCACCACGGGAGCCCAGTGAGGGTTGGTGGATAAATAAATTCTTTATTATAATAAATTCTTTATTGGCATAAAAAAATGTGTACAAACAAAGTGAAGCCCTGACTCCTGCGCTAGGTAAAAACACCTGTGTTACAGGAGCCAGTGTCTTCTCCCAATCAGTAGGTTCGGGATTTTATGCAAAATACATTGTTTATATTTAGTTTAAGATTAACAAAAAATATAATTAAAATAGCAAAATAATAGTTAAGTACATTCATTATTAAAATAAGTTTAAATTATGATTAAATATTTATTAAATACATGACAAAAAAGCGAATGAAATATTATGATACCAGTTGATTGATTATATTTTCAACATACATGTGTGTGAGTGGGGAGTGTAAAGAGTGTGTGTTTTATGTGTTGGTGCGTGTAGTGTGTTGGTGTGTGAATGGAGGTTAATGAGAGGTTGTGTGCGTGGGTAATGTCTGAACTTTTTTGAACTTAAATATACCTTATATTAAAATTGATTCCGTTTGACTGTATGCTTGTGTCAGTAGCCACGACTTAGTTTTAGATTTAGCTTCTCTTATTGTAAGAGGATTAATATTAAGAACATTATTTGTTTTATTATAAATGTGACTGGATAAATACGTGCGTTGCCTTCTAGCAGCTGCCGTGTAAAACTTAACAGAACGGCAAACATTCCTTATAGTTCGCTTACTCAAAACTTGCTTGTTTAATGGTGTGATCAGATGCTGCTCGGTGACTAAATGTAAAACATACAATTGCCGTACAGTAAGAACTTGACACTTGTCATATAAAGTTGTAGTGGGGAATCTAAAAGGCCTAAATGACATTACTTTAAGCACAGATCTTTGAGCTCTTTCAAGTCGAATCATATGCGTCTTGCATGCCCCACCCCAGACACCAATGCAATACCCGATCACTGACTGAACCAGTGCGAAATATACCGTGCGTAATAACTCATAGTCAGCGACATGTCGAAGTGTCTTAAATACCCATATCAGTTTTCTAATTCGCGCGGTAGTTACCTCTATGTGCTGGCGCCAAGTAAACTTTTCGTCAAGTAGTATTCCTAAATATTTAATGGCATTTGATTGAGGAATAGGTACACATGAGCAGGACGTACAGTTCTTGGGGGAATTACATACGTGTAATTTAACACATATATTGGTGGGCTGAATTTTAGAGAAACTAAATTGGATTAGGGTCGATTTTGCAAGATTTAAGGTTAGTAGGTTAGTCCTTAGCCATTGGCTCACATTAAACAGGCCTGACTCGGCTTTTTGTTGAACCTCATCCCAAGTCTCTCCATGAAATACGAGTGCTGTATCATCAGCATATGTAAAAATCTTACCATTTTCAAGCGCTAACTGACACAGATCGTTTATGTAGACCAGGAAGAGACTGGGACCAAGAATACTTCCCTGTGGTACGCCATAGGTGACCAGAGCATCTGAGCTAACGTGATCTCGTATTTTCACTCTCTGAGTACGTTCACAGAGAAAGTCTTTAAAAAGTTTTAGGGCCGTTCCCCGAACACCGATTCGTTCCAGTTTGTCCACAAGAATTGGTATCGAAACGGTGTCGAAAGCCTTGGCTAGGTCAAGGAAAATGCCGATGCACTTTTTTCGGCCATCCAATTGGGATGTAACATGATCCACAAGTTGTCCGACAGCGTCCTCAGTGCTTTTTCCGGACCTAAATCCAAACTGGGCATCCGACAATATCTTGTTGCGATTTAGAAAGCTAATTAGTCTAGTATTCAAAACTTTTTCTAAAATTTTAGACATTGTTGAAAGGACCGAAATAGGCCGGTAGTTTTTGACATCTTCCTTCGACCCGTTCTTGTGGACAGGTGTGATCAAAGATTTTTTGAATACTCGGGGAAAAACTCCTTGCAAAATGCATAACTCGAAGAGTTTCGTTAAATGGGGCACAATTATGTGTCTTGCTAGTTTGAGGAACTTAGCAGGAATAGCGTCCCAACCGACGGCGCAATCATTATTTAAATTGAGTATCAGTGCTTCAATTTCAGGCTCATCAGGGGGAAGTAGGACTATCGAGTTGAGGTTCGTGGTTATGCCTGGCTTTTGAGATAATATGTTAGTAAAGGAAGTCATGGTGTTAGTAATATTGTCAGCTAGGTGTTTGCCTATGTTGGAGAAGTACTTATTTATATCCTCTATCGACTTGGAATTACTACTCATATGTCGAATAAGGTTGTCGGCTACTGCTTTTTGTTTTTTCTGTTGTATTATAGTTTTAACAGCGTTCCACTTGTCTTTATTATTTTTTGAGTTTTGTAGGAGGGACTTTTCATAGTGTCTTTTTAATTGTCTTATTATCTTGTTGCAAAAATTACGGTATCTTTTATATGATGTTTCGACGATATTATTTTGTGGGTTTAACGAAAACTTTTTATGGAGTTTATCCCTGTGGCGAATGCAACGGAGAAGTCCTGGAGTTAGCCAGGGTTTAAGTAATCGTTTCCGGCTAGGTCTATTATGTACAGTTGAATGTGTATCCAAAGTTGTAGCTATCGTATCAATAAAAAGAGCGGCAGCGGTATTTGCTTCAGCATCTTTATTAATAAATGAGAAATCGACCGACTCCAGATCTTTTACAGCCGCGTCAAAATTGATCCTTGTCAGCGTGGTTACTTTCTCTACTCTACGATGAGATTTACAGATACTTAATATAACTGAAGCATGGTCGGTCACCGTCGAATTAATCACAAACACAGTAATCTGATGAGTGGTGTTAAGCATCGCATGGTCTAGGCAATTTTGCATCCTGGTAGGATGTGTATGGCCGGGCAATAGTCCTAGTTCTGCAGTGAGATTCAAATATGATTCCCTGTTCCGATCGACACTGGTGGGCTTAATGTCAATATTGATGTCTCCAGTCAGAATAGTAGTTTTCGCTTTGAGTGGCCGAATTATTTTGTCTATAGAGTCCAGAAAACTACCAATATTCTGATTAGATGGAGATCTGTAGGTCGCCAAAATGCAAGTATCTGGATGAATCTTTAGTAACATAAAGTTAGCACTTGCACCAATGGGTTCTGGTTCTTCGACTGTGCATTTAATTTCCTGTTTGACGTATATTACAATACCGTCATTTTGATTAATCCATGTTTTTGAGGAATAAGTGACGTAACCGTCTATTGACGGTATAGGTCTATTTGGATTCAACCAACACTCAGTGAGGATAATGATGTCAAATTCAAAAGAAAACCTAGCCAACTGGGCTTGGAAACTGTCGAAATTCTTTTGTATGCTGCGGATATTTTGGGATACGATATTTAACGACAGTGAGGCGTCATTAATTACAGTGTTACAAGTCTCCGTATCACAGCAATATGTTCCAGCCAAAGAAAGGTTGTCCACCTCTGTTAAAAAAATATTGTCATTAGCCATTAGAGAGACTATGGTTTCTAATGGTGCAACTCAAATTCTTTATTTTGGAACTAGGATAATATCGCAGTAAGGGTGCATGAGTAGAACGCGTGTTTAAGTAGCAGACGTGATTGATAACTGTTTGTTTTAACCGTACAAGGTATAGTTTAGTTTCATTAATTAGGTTTTGTAAAATAGACATAGTAAGGAATGTGTATGTTATTGTATGATTTTTAGTGTGTATTAATTGTATGAATTCGATGTATGTAAAAGAGAATTTGAAAAAAATATAAAAAAGCACATGCATTAAAGTTTTAAACATAAGACATGAGTAGGCGTAGTCTACTAGTCACTTATCGATACGTAAGTGATTGAGATCTATCTCATTCCCAATTAATATTTGCTTTTCGCCTTCAGTTCTCTTTAAATATATTTTTCCATAAGAGGTCCAACAAAATTGGAAAGAGTTATCCTTGGCAAAAGTTCGGGCTAAATAGTACAAACGCTGAGCTTTCTGCGTCAGGCTTTCGGATACGTAAATTGGTTTAGGGGGGCCTGGAATCTTAATATGGGATGTATTCAATTTGTTGTTATTGTTTTTTCTGTTGAACTTTCTAGCCTTGGTGACAATATCCTGTTTAGTAGTTATGTTGACAAAGTCAACAATGATTGTTGGAGCCCCATCCTTTTTGGTGATGCGGAAAATGTCCTTAATGTCGTTCTGTTGGACTGTCACCTCTAAAACAGCAGCCGTTTCTGATATCAGCTTACATAAATCTGCTTTGGATTCGTTTGCACTTTTTGGTATGTTTCTAATTTCTATTTTTGATTGATACAGAATCCTTTCCAAGTTTTCCACCTTGTCCTCGAGTTGGTTGATGCGATTACGATCAAATTTTTGCTCAGCTTCTAGTTTTTCAGCCTTGACAGCCATGTCGTCGTATTGTTTGGAGATAAATTTAATGTTTTTCGTAATTTCGACGTTCTGAGCGACAATCTCATTTAACGCTGTTTGCAGAGCCTCTAACTTGCTGTCCGTTTGAACTGTATAAGATTTGAGCAATTCACGTATTTCCTCCATAAAAGTAAGGTTTTCATCGTTATGTTTGCGCTTCCGAATTGTTGAAGTACTCTCATTTTTAGAGGCAATCAAGTTCAAAGAAGGGTTAGATCCAGACCTAGGGATAGTATTCATACTTAAGTTCTGACCCTCTTCAGACTCTAAAACAGGCGTCTTAGGCGGTGTTCGATTTAGTGGCATTTTATGATTCGGTTGGTAGGTATAGGTTTTGAGAATAAATAGTTCAACAAGTGGTTAAAATCCAGGAAGACAATTAAATGTATTGTAGATGAATTTCCAATAACGGAATATTATCTATCACAAACACAGTTTACCAATCACCGGACCCAACCAACACGCTCAGGTCTGTCTGTATTCAGCAAGTACCAGGAGAAAATAAAATGGGTAGGATCTTGGCGCGGCTACTTAGGTGATTAGTTCGCACGTTATAGGCGGGGCCTTAAGTAACAAATTAGCGCCAATTTACTAATGAGGGGGTGTGGCCACTGCGGCACCCGAATAAGGGAGGTGCGCTCGCGCAGTAATTAGTGATTCTTGTTGGCTTCTTACGTGTCCTTGGGGGCGGAGTGGGCGCAGCTAGAAGACAGCTCAGGTACCAGGGCCGCACGAGCGCAGGAGTAATCGTCGCTGAGTTGCCGTGCCGCCGTCGCTTCGTTACTTGGTGTTTGCGAAAGCTCCTTGTCGATTATGCACTCCTATTTTTTTAACTTTAATTTAATATACTTTATTTGATTTAATTTGGAATTAAAATTCAACAGAGTATTGGGGCACGTCTACACCTTACGGCGGTCCGGGGGGAAGGGCTATAAATATTGCAAGGTCATAGTTCAATTATCCATACTAATATTATAAATGCAAAAGTGTGTGTGTCTGTTTGTCCGTCTCTCACGGCAAAACGGAGCGACGAATTGACGTGAATTTTTAAGTGGAGATAGTTGAAGGGATGGAGAGTGGGTTAACTTAGAAAACCCGTGCTTTTCCCATGGACAATTGTATGTAGCATGTTCGCGTGTGTCCAATACCCAGAATCTTTACATTCTATCCCCAAATGGAAAGACATGTAATATCGTCTATAGTAGCGTATTAAAATAACATTCTGTTCCGAGTTCTCTTCTGTGTTCTAAATCAGGGAAGGGGAACCGTGTTACCCCGAATTTAACGCGAGCGAAGCCGCGGGCAAAAGCTAGTCGTTTTATATTTCTGTCATCGATAAGAGTACGTTTAAAATTACTGTCACATACAAGATCATTAAACTCCTATTACCTTACAAGTCCGTTCTTATCGCCCGTCACTGTGTCACGTCGCTCGTCAAATATCACGTTCAGGTGGAAATCCTTCATTATGCACACACACACCATCATACACCCCTTCTCATCTACACACAGTCTTATAATGCGCGATCTTGTGGGAATACAGTTATGAGCACCACGCTTAGCACTGAATTGATGGTGTTAGTCCTATACTTCGATATTTTCCTTCTCTTTGATACGGTCAGCGTCAAAATTCGAATAACAGTGTTATTTTAAACCGAATTGAAATAAGACGAAAAGAAGACCGCCCGGTTTTCTTTTCGTCTGTATGTTTTTGTTTTGTACATATGTTCCGCGATATTTCCCGTAATTGCTAACGATTCTGTGAGTAGGTTTGTACAAACACTTTTACACGTCAATTATATATTTTTTTAAACTAGATGAGGTCGACGTTTCCTAACTGAATATTCTGAGAAGAAAGGCCGCAACAAACTCAGAGGTCACAGTCTCTTTTAAAGTCCAGACATAATCTTGGTCACATCATATGAAGACCACGTAGATTGGTGGCTGAAATGGTATTTTGAGTAAAGAACCACACAGACTGAGTGGACATGTCCAGTCAGGGCAAGCATTTGTCACTAATCTTGCAGCTCAACTCGGAACTAAAGGAGCTCAACGATTTGTCGAACAATACCAAAGAATGGACATTCGGGTGGGTCACTTAAATTACTCAAACTGCCAGATCATGCTAACAAGTTACTGAGAAAGAAAGAAAAAAAAAAAAAAAATTGTGGACTGAATTCGAAAATGCTTTTTTGAATGGATAAAGTAAATTATTTTGTAGCAAAAAGCGCGGTTTTCACACATCAGACTTCATATTGTAGCAATAAGGGCAGTTTTCACACATCTGACATTATTTCGTGACAGTAAGGGCATTTGCACACATCTGACATTATTTTATAGTAATCGGTGTAGTCGTCTCATATCCGGCATTATTTCGTAGCAATAAGTGCGGTTTTCACAAATCTGACATTATTTTGTAGCAATAAGGGTGGTTTTCACTAGCAGAATTACCGTCATCTTCACTAATTCAAAAAATAGAAAAGAATAAAAGGGTGGGGTTCGACGTTTAAGTATTACAACTGACGTGCGCTCTTTAACGATACACATAGCGAAAATGCAGTTTCAGGAACTAAATTGCTTAGTAGTTAAAAAATACTAAAAGAAAAGGGAGGCTGCCTTTTCCTTTAGTATTTTTTTAACTGCTTTTTGAGTGGTAAACAGCGTTAAAGTGCTCATAAAGTAGTAATATATTCTTGGGTATTCGAAACTATCCTTTTTTTGTGGGTGGGAAATTATCAAATGACGTCTCCCGCTCTAGGGTGGAGCGGCAAGGCGTGTCAGACTTTTACTGACTAAAACTCACCCGTGTTCCTTCAGTTGCCCATATCTTTTTCGGGCCACGGTATCTTTTTCGAACAAATCTCGTGACCCTGGCAGATTCAAAAATATCCTCCAGTGATTACTTTTAGTGAAAGGGAATTTCTAAGTAATATCTAATGACGTCTTAACTCGAGCCAATATTTGAAGATTTTCATTCTTATATGAAATTTAATATGCCTCAGAATTTTTTATCTATTACTTCGTATTACTACTAATATGTACACTTACTCCACATAAGTACGCTATGTTACACGTGTAAAGCTTCAAGAAATATAAGCAAAATTACGATTACTACGCGGCGGCTAAGATATAAAGTGTACCTATATTTTTCTGGAGTCTACTACGGTATTTTTTCTTCAGTTTAACTTATTTTCGGCGTGTTTAATATTAATATACTGTGTAACAGCTCTTTTGCGACTTAACCTTTAAATGAAAATAAATCTTGCTTTATTTTTGAACCGAAAGCAGAAGCTCACAAACATTCGTTTATTATTGTTATGATTAAACATAATTTAATTACTGATTTACGTTCACTCATTTAAGAGTATATCCAAGATACATGTCTCTGTAATGTATCTTCAAGGTATTCTGTTATATATCTTTGTTAAGCGCGCACACAACGTTGGAATGGTTCATTGTGCTACGGGCGTGTCGTAGCGCCGTAGACTCGTAGCACACTCGTAGCTCATACCGCCCGCGTAGCACCTGCCGCACTTACCGCAGATTACCGACCGCTTTCCCTTCTTAGCATAAAAAGTGGCGTTTAGATCGTCTTAGCTACGTTACGTCGTGAATTCTCTTACAATGTTTACAATGACATAGAAAATAATGGTGAAAGTTTTACTTATAAAAATCACTACTGTTTGTAGTACTTTACCAAAAAAATCCTCGTACAGATTGTGGACGACTGTGTAGATTATTTATGTTGTCGATACTAGTTGTTGGATGTATCCGGACAAATATTTTGCTATGTAACCGCTCCGAAGGCTAATATCGTTTACTTGCCGTCGTATTGAAGGAACTCGAGTCAACTTAATTATTAGCTTCCTTTGAGGGCCTCTGCTCGGTGCACAAACGTCGGAAATGTGAAAAACAATATTGTATAGCGAGATTAACCGAATCAGTGTATCGAGATTGGTGGAACGCTGAAACTCTGACCTTAAAGATTTTGTTATCAAACGTTTTCTGCGGCAGATAATGATACTTTCGCATTAAATTCCGCCGAGGGGATCGCTTTAATTTAAGGCTATCCTTTACAATGAGAGATAGCATTTCAAATAATGATAACTATTATAACTTCCTCTGAAACCGTTTGTGGTTAATGCTGAATGTTGCAGGGGTCCGCTTTTATCATAATAAAATTTTTATATGCTTTCGCGTCAGTACAATGAATGAGGAATCGTGTTAGTATTCACGATGTAATGGTCGATGTTTAATATAATTTTACCGTTATAATAATGATAAACGAAACACTATTACATCTTTCATACATATTATTAGATCTACACAATTGCTCTACTCACTCCATTAGTATAATATATACACACATTCGTAATAACTCCGCTCTCCACATTCCAAAACCTTGATTAAAATCTAGAGGCTTAACTAAAGCGTAAGCCTTTTGTGTACCTTCATATGTTACAATAATGGGTACATATTCAAAACGGAATGTGGGTAAGAAACAGGGGATGATGAAATCAGAGTGCTTGGAGCGTGGACTGTAGGCATAAAATGGAAACAGAAAGCCGGTTCCATTTAGCGGGCGAAAACAGGCGCAAATGATTCTACTAATATTATTAATGTGAAAGTTTGTGAGCATGGATGTATTTTTGTTACTCTTTCACGCAAAAACTACTGATCGGATTTAGATGAAATTTGGCACACAAATCTATACTAATATTATAAAGCTGAAGAGTTTGTTTGTATGTTTGTTTGATTGAACGCGCTAATCTCAGGAACTACTGATCCGAATTGAAAAATTATTTTTGTGTTGGGTAGCCTATTTATCGAGGAAGGCTATAAGCTATATAACATTACGCTACAACCAAGAGGAGCGGAGCAGTAATGAAAAATGTTGCAAAAACGGGAAAAATCGCACGGGTAGGCGGTTCGACGCGACGGGAAAGGTCGGGGGAACAAGAAATTTAACGCGGGTGAAGTCGCGGGCAGAAGCTAGTAGTTTATAATGTGGATTAACACATAAAGTATTTTTTATCCCGGTAGTATTTTCCTGCGGGATAACTTCCGATCTCCACGCGGGCGAAACCGCTGGCAAAAGCTAGTCTTACATAATAATAATTAGTTGGTAAGATTCTCTAGAGAGCAGTGATATCGGCAATGACTTACGAATTCTAGGTCGTGAGTTCCAATCCAGGCAGGCGCTTTACTTTATATGCATAATTTCTTTACCCCTGCTCTCAAAACGGTGAAGGAAAACATCCTAAGGAAACCGGCATGTCCCAGAGCCAAAAATTCGAAGACATGTAACATCTAGCAACCCTGACTGGGCCTTCGTGTTATATGTCGGCCCACTCCCTCTCACGGAGAGCAGGCTTGTGTCCAGCAGTGGGAACGGTATAGTCTGATTATGCTAAGATACACTAACCGTAAATTAGCTAATGTGTGTTTCTAATCGCTTGGAGATATTCAATCCGTCCAGGCCGACTATGCAAACAAACGATAGTCGCGTCTTCCCGAGTAATGTACGTAGGTTGCGTGTCAATGTGTGCGTGCGTTTTCGCTGTTGTCTCAATAGTCCATGCCCAAAACACTTTGATTTGATCATGTTCTGTTCTTTCTGAGCCAGACCTTCTGTACCTGTCTATCTTGTGCTGTTGGTCAGGGAGGGGCGCACGCGGCGCTAACGATCCACCTGTGCTTCCCCCCCGCACGTCGCTCACCACACCGCGCTCGCCGACCGCCCACCTTCCATATTCGTCTTACATTTTATTATCTACCTACATTCAAAGCTTACGTCCCTCCTCACAGTACACTGTTGAAGGCTCCTATCTCCCAATTTCTTTATACATAAAATTCCCGAATAAGAATCGAGCAATATAATCTTATGGAAGTGGAATTTCAATTCGTTCTTCTATTTATGTGTGCGACAGTTTATTTTTAGCACACACGACGAATATGAATACTGGCTTCTCGTACTTACGACGTTGGGCTTGATCGCAGATTTGGGTACATTAATGTTCGTGTTATACATAATGTTTGCTTTTCCTTTTATTTTTTGTGGAACCTTGTCTAGTGACAACCTTGATGACAAATCCGCTTATGTACAAGAACGGGCAAATGAAACGATGTCGAGACTCTCGGCGTTATCAATCATACTCGTATTATTTTGTGACAAAGTATTTTTTTGTCATTTTCTGAGTACAAAAGCACAATGTACAATATTGAAATAGACGCAAATGTAATTTTAATTTGTGCCAGAGAAAAATCTTTTAATACTTTCCGTAATAACAAATACGTATAGGTTTTTAAAAATAAAATATGTGGCAGCACGAACCAATTTAGCAACAATTTATTTTAGCAATATAGGAACAATCAGGGATAAGAGTTCGTTCAGCGATATGTTATCGTGCGCTAGGGTCGCCTTCCGAATCTCTAATGAACTGTGAATAACCGATCCCTTAGCCGGAGCCTCGGTGCCCCACCAGATGCCAACACAAATAATACGCAGGCCGGCCTCCGCTCACTAACAATAGGTTCGACTTCATTTATAACTTTATAACAAACATTTAGTTCCCTTTTATCACGGACTTCATTCCCGTTAATTCAGTTTGTGTTCAAAACTAGGTTCGGCAAATCTTTGACTTTATTAAATTTGCGAAATTTCGCCTGAAATGTTCTAAAGTATTAAACGTAAAATGCTTATCTCAGTATTTATTTAATGTTTATAAAACGTGCTTTCATATGCGGTGAGTGACGACGACGTAGCCCACATCACTGTCTTAAAAAATGACATGCATTTAGAGCAGCTCATTACCCCTTCACAGTAAACCAAATGATACGACTTTATAATATTTTCGTTGAATAATAGCCAGACATTGATAACGAAGATTATCCTCATAATTTTTAATGACAAAATTTTGTCAACCTAAGTATCTATAACGTAAGGTACGAACAAAATGAAGTGAAAGATACCCCGAAATTCATCTCCATTTAGCGACTTCATCGTTTGATACTGATAAATCACGTTCTATTCCGAAGGCTGAAAAGATATTTTGGGCAATAATTTTTCGAATTCTAAAGATAACAGTGTCAATGAAGACTTGATTCGTTTGCAGTCATATCACGGTAAACAAAAATCGGGATTATCTCAATGGACAATTCACCATTAATCTGTGTAGTCAGTGTTTGTTCTATATTCTAATTATACAAGCCTGCAAACAGAGCGATTCCATACAGTGGCGCCTGCCATGTGGCCACACAAGAACGCTTCTACCGTACATTATAATAAAAATTTCATTTTGGTAATTTATTATAAGCCGCAAAAGCAATTAATTTTTTGTACTGAACCTGCACTTTTTTACTGAGACCGAAAGGGGAAGGTATATGATGGATGTGAAAATAACAATTTCATGGACTGAAACAGAGACATGATGGCATTTACGGATTTGTTTAGGAACCGAACCGTTATATATTATTTTATACTAATAAATAAAATATACAGAAATATACTTACAGAAAGTTTTAGTAGAAAATGTTTTCGCAGTGAATGTGATTCTGTTATTTGAAATACAATCAAATCAAAGTAATTTATTTACCAGAAGCCCAGTACACAGATGTTCATGCAATTAAGAATAGGTTTAATCATTAATCGGTGTACAAATATTAGTTATAAAGTTTCAAATTAATTCAATAAGGATAATATTATATGGATTAAAATTAATTGGAACCTGTTAACCTATTTGGAGAACTTACGTTTATGTAATACTAGCAGTTGCCCGTGGCTTCGCCCGCGTGGATGTCGTAAATTTTATTGCGTTCTAATTCAATTTCATTCAATGATGTATACTTTGAAAATGAAGGACTTTCCACACAACTTCATCCCCTTTTTCAGCTCTTCAGGAGTAGAGTTATCAAAAACGCTGAGATACGTGTAAATTAATTTTTAATTGTCAGCCTACACACAAAATTTGAAGAACCTAGCTTTAAAACTAACGGACTTTCATACAAACTTCCAAGTCCTAATTCACCCCTTTACGGGAGGACTTTCCTAAAATCGTTTCTTAGCTGACGCCTCCTACTCATAATCTATCTCTGCGGCAAATTTTTATCTTCGTAGGTCCAGCAATTGTTGAGAATTCGTGATTAATCAGTGAGTGAATGTATGAATGAGTGACCTGTCGCTTTTATATATATAAATCATTTTAAATTTAACTCATTGAAACGTCGTCTACTTTCGTCGTATTAATAGTTGTGACGTTGAATCTACGTTAGATTAATTTGTAGATAAAGCCCAGGTATTAAATTGTGTAACGCGAAATTATTTAGTGAAGATAGAGTGTCACCTGAGTGCCAGCTACTTACCTTCGAGTGATTAATGGCATAGCGACGTGTCGTTCACCCCCGGTCTCGCCTCACCGTGCTTTAGTACAAACGTTTCACTAAAATATAAAACGTTACCAAGGTATTATCAAAAACAATCTGAACAAGAAACACTTAATTTGGTTGAAATTTTTAATTAGGAAAAATACAGAACTGTAAGTATAGAAAACAGGAAAATTATTTCAGTAACGAATTAGCTGAAGAGAGTTTTCCCAGCTGCCACTCCAGTTTCTCGACAAAAAGTAAAGTTGAACGAGGGTGCGTCCACGTTTTTTCAACTGGTATTTACTATGATAATTTAAATGAGGTTGTGTTGTCTGTGGAGCGTTGCACACAACTCACTCAACAACCAGCGAGCCCCAATGTCCCCGGTGCGGACGTAGGCCTCCGCCACAAATTTCCCAGCTCCATCCCTTCTTAGCCTCCAACTTTGCGGTAAAATTTACGACAATCTTCCTTTTTCTATATTTCATTAAAAGTTCCTAAGTCTGGGGATTATACTTCTCGTTCTTTGAATAATACTTGTCGTAAATTTCAATATTCGAAATGAATCGTATTACTTTGGGCTGCAGTAATTGGTCTCTGATGTTTTAGAACAATATTAAAAGTGTCGGCCGTCTTTTAATTAAGTCCGTCAAGTGATCCTCGGTCCGTTGCGATCAATGTTCTTTCTTAAATTTGTGAGTGATAATTATAATTAAACGTCCATTACAGTGACGGTTTTTGTTATTTAAACCAACAAGTGATCACAATATAAAACTGATTAAAGTTAGGCCAATTTCATATCTCCAAATGTGTCCCTTGCGATAGACGCTGACAAATCTGAATTTCAAATGTTATTTTACGACAAGCTAATTGCGAGTCGTTTAAAAAACATCGGCTCGTGCTACATGCATTCTCCTTTAACGGATTGGGGATTTCGTGGTTATTGTACAAAAAACAAGGTAATATTAAGCGAAGGTTTCGATTTGGTGGTGGTAATGTCGCCCTGGGAATACCCGCACATAAAGTGCGTTGTGGCGCCAAGCCTCCGAACTTACGAGCCCTAACCCTCTGAATGCTGTTAAAATTTAATAAGTCCCTAAAATCCAGTTTATTGCACGCACTTTACCCAATTTATTTACAATTTATTTCGAATTTACCAACGCTTTTAGCAAATACTTTGTCCATACAACATTTTCCCATTTGTTTGTAATTAATGAAATGCCCATTATCAAGTATTCCACGTACGAACGATATTAAATGCTCTTAGTAGTCGTTTTGTTCTTTGGGGATGTTTAAATGAGTGTTAATAAAATCAAAGCCGTTCATTATTTCAATAGACTTTTAAATATTCATTGGACTTATTGGAGGTGACGAAAGAATTAATTGATGAAAAATAAATTAATAAGATCTTTTTTAATTGGGGAAGCCAATCTAAAAAATCGAGGAAGTATTTTTTTAAGTTTTTAATTGCCGTTCCGAGTGCCTGTTTGGCGTAGCGAGAGGTTGAACGCTGAAGTTCAGTCAGATTACTCAATTTGTATTGGATTTTCCTTTGAATTTTGTCTTATGGCACCAACGAAAACCGGTAATCCTATTTCAGTGCCATTTAAAGCTTCTGCCAAATTTTAACACTTTTTCCGATGTTAACTGTTGTTCTGCAAGCTAAACAGCTATGAATTGTCAATATAACAAAAGTAATTGTTTGCGTATTTCTCGAAAACGGACAATAAAATATTCCTACTTAAACATTTTTATTTAAAGCACGCTCAACACCACTCATAAAAGTATAACAGCCATTTTTGCGCTACTTCGTACTGTTTAGTCCATAAATAATATAATAATGGTTGGTCGGTCGGTCGCGGCTCCGTACCTACATATTATAAACGTAGCGGGACCGTGTCGAGGAGGCTGCTTAATTGATGCTCATCCTGTATTCAAGGGTACGGAGCCACAAGTGAATGTATTTAAATAAACTAAATCCAGCTTTCAGACGGATCTTTTATGAATATTTTTAGCTTCTGAAAATTGCTGTTCCTTTTTTTTACATAGTAATACGCCTATGGTTTTTGGTGAATTGAACTGGCTTTTGAATGTTTACTGAATTAACAGGTACCGGGATATTTGCCTGAGTTCAGTACTCAGTTAATTGCAAACTAATTCTTGAAAGGCCTGCACGAATGTTCAGCATTCCAAAAAGTATTAAAGTGATAAAAACTTAAAAATAAAAATCGTGTCTTACCTCACGTGTGCACTAAGGGTTGGGAGCAAACACTTTTCCTTTATTCTCATTGTCATTAACAGAAGGCCTAGATAATAGGTCTCCAATACTTAACCAGTTAAACGGCGACTCGCCGACTTTCTACTGTTGACATATATTGTCAGTATAAACAGTGCCCTCATTCGTGTGTTTTGAATTTGATCAATACATGGACGTCGCCGCCGACCGCATCAATTTAGCTTTAGTGCGATTATTCGGACAGCACTGTGACTAGCCTAATGGATATTGATGTAGGTACGTACGTACCGACCAGGTATCATCATAAATGCATATTTCTGAAAATATTTTTCCACCTCAGTCATCAACAGTCTATAATGTTCCCAATGCTGGGACACAGGCCTCCTCTCAGTGAGAGGGCGCCCAGGGTGTGCATCTCTGTAACGCTACGAAATCAAATTTTAACCGCTACCACAAGTTTTCATGTCGCTGTATACATTGTTATTAAATTCGAATGAACATTAAGGCTGCTTCAGGAAATGCACCTTATATAATTGCACGATATTTCTAAGAAGCCAAATGACATAGAATTATAGATGTCTCGACACAGTTCAACTTAGGTCATGTAAACCGTAGCTTAGGTCATTAGAGGTTGTTGATTTAATTTTAAAGTTATCTTGTATTTTCACAAATTGCTTCCACGGTCTGCGAATACAAACGGAAAAGTAATTTCAGTTAATGATTTGACACTTTTATGGTGTTTCCGGCTTGTAATAAGGCTGTGCGTGTGTGCCTGCGCTTTATTAGCACGATTAGGGGCCGCTTTTATTACGAATAGCCCTTTAAGCAATTAACCTAAAGCCTCCCTTATCTATGTATAAGTACGTTCTCATTGAGAATACGGACTAAATGGGAAATTTGTAATTAGTGAAATGAGTTAATCGATAGCAGAGAGGTGAAAATTGCAAATGTGATACGATTTGCGTTGAATACATTTTCATTCTAATTAGATTGTAAATGTCCTTTGATGAATATGACCGCTTTATTAGACTGCTGTAACAATCAGTCGTGAGAGTATTATGTTGGTATCATGAGACTGACTAAGAAAGATGCTGATCATTATCTCACCACATTTTGGTAATTGCCTTATTATTTTTAAACAAAGAATGGTCTTACTTTTCTTGTCTGTGAACACAATTGGTATGGACGCTGGCACCCAAAAGAACAAGAGCTTATTCAAACGTCACTCCACGTCGAGTAAATTTTGCAGGGACCGTCAACTCTATGTACTGTCGTGACTGACCACTCGTCGACGCTCACTCACGCTACACACAGTTGACAGCGAACATGGAGTCTTGTACTCCGGCTTAGTTAATACCCCTGTTTTTGTTAGGATAAATGATTATAGCCAGACGCTGTTAAGCTTAACCTTGACCTCAGTAAAACGCTGGATGAACTCGTGATTGAACCAAAGCATTTGAATAATAAATGTTAGCTGCGTCGGCAGCCCGCCTCGGTACAATTAATAATTTTGCGCGCTTGCATATTTAATTATCATCATTACGGTTTCATTCGCTTTTGCGTCTGGTAATTACAAGGTTGATTAACAACTGGAATAATCGATACCTGCAGGCTTTTGAGGGTTGTTCCCTCGGGGCATTTTGTGCTTTTTGAATTTTGTGTTTCTCTCTCTTTGATAATTTACGCGTGCCACGTTGTTACTGTAAATTACGTATAATGGTATATATCAAATATATGAGCAGCATTATTATCTTAATGGATACACACACCTTCTAAGTACAAGCTCTTTCCAATCTAGAAGGTTATAACTAATATCCTATGTTGTACTTGTTCGATCTTAATAAACGTTCAAATTCAAATGACAATCTTATCTCTACGACCATTAATGTTATACAGGGTTATTTGTAAAACACCGGCAACCTCTCAGGACTATGTTACTAACATCATAAGCAACAACTTTTGTTCTATGACTTTTAAAAATTCATCATATTTTAGTGCATCAGATTTTCAAACAAAAATAAAAATATTTAAATTGAACGCTCTAAATGTTACGGAGTCTATGCGAAGCAAAAGAAAGCGATAGTATATTAGCAAGGGGAGCGGGGTTAGGGCGGCGGGGGCGCTTGAACTTGACTTATTTACAGGCAGCCGATTTTTGTATGAAAATCTGATGCACTAAAATATGATGAATTTTTAAAAGTCATAGAACAAAAGTTGTTTATTATGATGTTAATAACATAGACCTGAGAGGTTGCCGGTGTTTTACAAATAACCCTGTATATGAAAGAAAATTAGAATATTTTTTGGCAGATTGATACATTGAGATTAGAATTGCATTCTAATAATTCATTCTTAAAAGTTCTGGTATTGCTCCTCTGCTTAAAGCAGTAGACTTTTCCGCATAAGTTCTTACCTACCTACCTACAGACATATGTTACGTAGGTACATACGTTTTATATACTTGTACATATTATCACGCTTATCGTCCCTAATGGGTCAAGTTTCAATTAGGACTGAAGGTCTAATTGAAAACTAACTTTGAAATAGAGTTGATGGTAAGACTTGGTAACAGACTTTGTACCTACCCACAGGTAGTTTCGCTTGCTTACATAACACGTTATATTTTACCTCTAGATCTTTGTAGAACACTACTTAGATGTAGCATTTAATACCGTTGCTGTAAATTTTAACATTGCAAATGTTAGAGTGATTAACGAAACAAAAACAAGTCAGTCTCTAAATCTTACCGCACCATTGTTTTATCACATCTTTCCTCAGCCTATCATTCATACTCACACCATACATGCTTCGTAAGGAACGCATTTCCACAGCATTCATTGTGATTCCATGCTAGTTTTGCCATACCCAACATTCACTTCCATACATAAGCGTAGGTACCAAGACACCATTGTGAAGAGCCAGACGAGCCTTTTCGGACATCAACTGGTTGGTCACAAGCGCATGTATCGCACCATTTACTTTATTTCCTACATTTACTCTTCTTTCCACATTTCTATCAATCGATCCATCCCCTGTCAACACTGCATCTACATAGACAAATAAATAATGATATTTACTATTATTCTATACCTACCAATCAAACACATTCTACATGTTTTGTTTATTCAATCATAATGTTGCATTGTATGGTAAAGGTCTCCTCACAAACACATGAACACTGTGAGTTTATATTGTTAGTAGGTAGGTTTTTTCAAAGTTTTATATTTTACTCTTATTTTCAAGTCAGGTACCAGGAGAATATTACACGAACCGTCTGTCAACTGACCTCAGCAACCCAATTACTGAACCGTGCAATGTTTTAAGTTTAAAACAGAACCATGTTTGCGACTTCCTTTACCAGAAACAATTACCATAGCTCGTAGTCCACCAATTCTGCAGCTAAATTGAATTATTGTACAATAGTTCCATTTAAGTTTCAATTCAATTTAAAACATAAGAATTTGTTTTCTATTTTATCAACCCTAATAAAAAGAAACAAACATCTCGTCGTGTTCAATATCATTTAGATTGTTTCTGTTTCAAAGAGCAGCATAATTCATTTGATTTATAAATTTTTATAGTTTCAATCAACGAGGCGCTTTTAAAATTGGTTTTGTATTTGCAATTAACGTTTAAAATATATTTGGAAAATGTTAGCGCGTAAATGAATTTGTTTATAAAATTTTGTTTTAATATTATCTGTGATAAAAACCGAATTTTAAGGCCTAACCTATGAATCTATCTAAAGTGCCCTAAGATTTCATATTCCATATTTTGGAACAAAACTCCATCCTAGCATTATTACGCAGATTCTTCGAATGAGGCTGCTAACTGTAAGCTACATTTAGACTAGGGTGGGTAAATATCGGTGCTTGTATATAACAAAGTACTAAGTGGAGTAGAAGAGCGTATAATCTGCAGCGGAAACGACGTCTTTGTTACGGTAAAGCCGAGTCTTAAAGATTATGCTGAATTTCTTGCGATAAACTGACGCAAGTATCACTCACTGCGCTCTACATTAAATATCTTACCTCTATACATTTTTGCCAGTTCGCTGGATAAGGAAAAAAGTTTATTTCTGTAATTTCTTAGTATAAAATTAAGAAGTGTATAAATTATATCGGGCCACATTTACAGTCCTTTGTGCTGAAGATTACATAAAAGTTAACTTTGACTGAAAGAAAGAGCCCATAATTTATATTAATAGAACCTCAGCCAGTGTCTCCTCCATTAATGTATTTTATAATGTTTCCCCGCAAAGTAAACGTCGCCACAAGGTGTTTCAGTCTTATTTCAACACCTGACTTTTAATTATGTTTAAATGAGGTTTATTTGGCGGTGCCATATATCATGTCAAAACCTTTTACCGTTTATTTATAGTCGCGTCACGAAACGCGGTCGAGGCCGTAAGCTATGCAGTGTATAAAACAATGCTACGATCCGCTGGGCCACAGTCACAGAGCTGTGAAAATTCACTTCTTTGTTTATAACAACTTCTGTTGCAATATCGTGCAACTAATATTATCGACAACTGCGGAACAAAGAAGGACTTTTTGAGCACTATTATACTTTTTTCTTACTGTAGTCATTTGCCTTTGGACTTTTGACGCGAAACGTGTATCAACGAATTCCGACTACTAATTAGATCGACGTGGCAGCCATTCCAGCGTGTTCTAGTCGCATCACGCTGTTTGTGTGACGGCACGTAATAAATCTGTGTCGCTCGCAACCTTTAATTTTGTCAAGCACGTGTCAGATAACAGGGAGGTCGTTTTGCGGGCTTGCGTCTCTTAATTGCGACGTACTCGTACGAGGCAGTCGGCAGAGTCGAGTATGACACAGTTAGACTTCATTGAGGGACACAAGAGGCTGTCCTCCCTCTTCACCCTCTTCCCGTCTCGCATGCCACTAGATTCGCAAACTAACAATGATTACATACGACTATACGACGCGCAACGTAACTTATGTTTTAACAAATTACGTCGCCTTTATCCAACTTAATACGAACTAGTGGCTCTCGCAGGAATTCGTTCCCGAGTAAATAGGTATGTTATGTATGGCATATAACTATCTGGGTTCAATAAACAATGTCATGATAAGTTCCATGTCGATTGGACCTTTGTAATATTTGATTAAAAACGTTTGCTTCGTAATATCAGCGTAACACTTTGGCATAAAAAAACCACAACTCAAATATAAAGGGTGCGTATTTTCCTAATTAATAATTACAGAAGCCTTTCTCGAGCCTCCCTCAATATCACATAAAGTGATGCCTTCATGAAATTATTTCATTATTACTTCTGATAAGAAATATGATTCGTTTGCAAAACTCGCGTTTCGTGTTGAAAGTTTCGCCAAGACTTTAAAGCTACAAATAATAAATGGTGTATAGCCTCTGCAGGCTCTGCAGGCTAAAGCCAAAGAGTTGTTTCTTTGACGTAACTTGAATAAACTCCGCTGAAAAAGTAGGCGCTTATTCAAATTTCTTTTAATTTTCAGGGTTCTGTGTTTAAGGAGGGAAATGAAGCGCCACAAAAATATGCGACGCCATATAAATGTTTAATTTAAACGTCTCTTAAATGTTTTCGGAATATTTCCTTGCCGTGGTCATTAAATATTAATTGGATTTCGTGGAAATCCAGTTGTCGTTGAATTATCATGGGATTTTGACTACGACACGGTTTTCTATATTTCATGCATATTGTACAAAAGGCTTGTTGACTGGAAGTATTTAATTTCGTGCTAATTTATGATAATTATCGCATGGAGTATCTACTATCTATGAGAGCTGCATGGCTAGGGGGGAGCCTAGTCGCGAGCGTACCTGTTGTCTGGGATCGGGCGCCCCCAGGCACTAACCAGTCTTACCCCTACATGCGAATTGTATTCCCCTGCTTTTCGTGGGAACTAAATGAGTATAAATAATAATATAAAACTCGGAGGCGGCGGTGATGCTCGCCACAGACCACGTCATTTGTTTCCACAGGGCGAAAAGCAAGCAGCGGAATGTCGCTTAGCAACGCTGAATGTGCAGAGAGGTATCTATACTAATATTATAACGCTGAAGAGTTTGTTTGTTTGTTTGATTAAACGCACTAATCTCAGGCACTACTGGTCCGAATTGAAAAAATATTTTTGTGTTGGATAGCCTATTTATCGAGGAAGGCTAAGGTTATATAAAATCACGCTACAACCAAGAGGAGCGGAGCATAATGAAAAATGTTGCAAAAACGGGGAAAATCGCACGGGTAGGCGATTCGACGCGACGGGAAGGGTCGGGGGAACAAGAAATTTAACGCGGACGAAGTCGCGGGCAGAAGCTAGTAAAAGATAAGATGGATAAGGTGTGGTGAAGGATAAAAGGACTGATGTGCTATGTGTGAATGAGACGAAAAGAAAGGGAGTGGACACGACTAAACACGGATCTGACTGCTATCTAGTCTGGTGTTCAAGTGACACTGAGGGCCTGTCAGGGTGTGGGAGTTGTCCTCTCCGAGCGTATGATGCAATGTGTGAAAGATTATGTTTGTGTGAGTCCCAGGATTTTATGGCTGAGAGCGAAGGTGGGCCTAAACCCTAACTTTATGCTGTGCGTCTATGCACCCGATATGGGAAGCTCACCGTCGAAGAGGGATGAGTTTTGGAACAGCATAAGGAATCTAGTGAATGAATGTAGAGCAAACGAGAAGATTGTTATGCTAGGTGACTTTAATGGTTGGGTTGGTGTGTAGAGGAATGGCTACGAAAAACTATTAGGTGTATTTGAGGATGACAAAGTGAATGAGAATATGATGAGTTTGCTAGATATATGTGTAGAGAAGAATTTGTCTGTTATGAATACTATGTTCAATCATAGAAAGTTTCATAGGTATACGTGGGAAAGGCAAGACAGTAGAAATATGATTGACTTTGTGATTGTGGATGAAAGATTAAAAAGTAAAGTGACAGATACTAGAGCATATCGGGGTGTTAACGTAGGGACAGATCATTATCTGGTAATGTTTCGGGTGGATGGTCTTTTCAGACATTGGCGTCACTGAGTTCGAGTTCTTGTGACTGCACTTGAAAGAATAAAAGTAGAAAGACTGCAAGAATTGAAAGTAATAAATAATAAATATCTTAGGACAACCAACACACCGTTATCTGATCCCAAACTAGGCAGAGCCTGTACTATGGCAACCAGACAACTGATAAATATACTTGGATATTTCTAAATACATACATATTATAGATAAATTACACCCAGACACAGAACAAATGATCGTGCTCATCACACAAATATTTGTCCTGGGTGGGAATCGAACCCACGACCTCAGTCTCAGCAGTCAGGGTCACTAACCACTAGACTAACAGGCCAATCAAAGTAAAAGAGGAATATAAGCGAAAAGTAAAGGTGAAGGCGGATAAAATATTTGATGATACAAATGATTATAGTATGGAGGAAGTATTGGATATACTGAAAAATACTATGGTGCAAGTAGCCACAAAAGTATGTGGTGTGGCACGGAGAGAAAACGGTAGTAGAATGAGTGATTCTTGGGTAGATGGTTAAGTTAAAGAGGTTGTTGCGGTAGAAGAAAGGGGCCCGGCTTAATATGTTAGCCTACAAGGCCCAAAACAGGATGAATCAGGCAGCGAATGTAACGGATGGTTTGGAAAGAGTTAAAAGGAAATACTCCGAAATGAAAGTGAAAAAAATATACGCGTCGAATTGATAACCTCCTCCTTTTTTTTCGTCGGTTAAAAAATTGAAAGAAGTATGCTTAGATGGTTTGGTCATGTTAAGAGGATGAATGAAGGACGGCTCACAAAAGGTAGATGTGAGTGGAAACACTGGGAGGAGACGCCCTAGGAGGACATATAGTGACCGTATTGGTGATGTTCTTCAGAAAGGTCAGGTGCGTAGTACTCGCAACCGGCGTGTGTGTATGACCAATTGTATGAACCTAAACGAGGCAAAAGGAGTGTGTAGAGATCGTAGCAGGTGGCGTTCCGTGGTTGCTGCTTACCCCCATGGGAAAAAGGCGTGAGTTTATGTATGTATGTATGAGTATCTACCATTTGCTAACCTTCACCTGTTTCCAAACCCTTCGAAAATAACTTACGAAACAATTTGTTATCAGTTTACAGTGTGCTACAGGTAGGTAGAAGGAGGTAGGTACAGATATATCCTACCGCCCACCCTCGTACACGGACATGAAACTTGAGGTCCTTGGTTGCCTATTACCGCGCCCTAATAAATGTCCTGAGCCAGGAAAACCATTTTATAAAAAGAGCAGGAAAATTGAGATTTATAGCAGCTAAACATGAAATGAACAATGTTAGAGATATTGTTGTTCCGTCAACGCTTCCTAACTCGCGTATGTTGTCAATTTTGTTTGACTACGCGGTGTTCAGTACGTCACAAGTCTGCTATTAATCAATAACCGTCAGGTAGTGCATACACATGTTCAACGCTCGCCACGCGAACGTATTGCCAGATAATACGTACAGCAGTCGACTCGCTGAATCAGAGCAAGAGCTTTTAATTAAAATGTGTAAAACTCAATCAGGATTTCTAAATCAAACAGCGTATAACATCAAAAAGATAAGTTTACTCAGATAGATTTAACAGCCCGCTGTTGGATTTATTTTGATTTATATCCACATATGTATTCATTATTCAGTTTGTGGTTACATTACATTCATAAAATTAATTTCACCTGGTTGCATCGCTGCAAAACATACAATTTTCGTTAATTATTACCAGCGAGTATTTATCTCTCCGTTACGTACGTTCAGATAATTACATTTATCATTGAAAATTTGCACATCCAGCAAATTATACTGTATTCGTATCATTTAAAAACTCGTATAGGTACATAAATTGTTGATGCATGAAATTGGAGGATCGGAATTGTTATGACGACATATCACAAAAGTTGAGTGGGCTAAATTTACAGAAATTAATTCAATTAACGTTTTAAAAAAACGCCAATACAATATTTGAGTTGTTTTTTGCTTAAAAGTAATATCGACGGTTGAAAGGCTATTATTTATTTGATAAATATAATACAGTTTTTCCAAAATCCACTCACTAGTTCATTTATAATGATTTTTTTATTCGAAAAATAAAACTTTTAATCACTCTCCTGCAACTTTCAGCAAATGTCGCTTAGATCAAATATCCTTTCAACGGTCGATATATATTCCTATAAACTTCCTCTCACCGAGAGGAGGCCTGTGTCCCAGCAGTGGGAACAATATAAGCTGATGATGATGATGATATACACAGTGGCAGGGATATCCACGAGCAAACTATAACCACGAATTCAGTACATGATTGTGAATTGCCATGCGTTTAAATTTTTCGTCGGTTATTTAAACAAAGTGAGCTGTTCTGTACATTATAACCGCATAGGTTGGTAGGTTACATTATTCTGTTTTTTTTTTTATAACCAACGAAAATTTCCTACGCTAGCGGGTCTAGAATTATGTCCTGAATTATGGTTACAATGTGCGCGTCGATGTCCCTACCACCCTGTACATGTAGGTAGATGCTCATGCTTTTAAATACAAAGTAACAGCTGTGCGATCTCAGGCAAAAATAACCCGATTTCCTAAAAGCCTTACAGAAACTAAGTAGGCCACCTGAAAATTTCGTATCAAAATTCTGAAAACGTATTAAAAAGTTTATCTACCAATTTAGTCGGGTGGCAGGCACAGATATAGGTTACAATAATGTCAGTTACAATGTCGCGGGCGGCTCGCTACATGTTTATCCCTGTTCCATTATATTAGTAATAGAAATAAGCCGGGTCTACACTGGTCGCCGGCGGCCCTTCTCGTCACCTACCTGAATTTAATAAAGACACGAACATTGTTTGTGTTACGTAACAGCCTATTGATGATAGACGAAAATATTATTATGTTTATGTCGGGCTTCACACTGTGTGAGACCTTTGTTTGTATTGAATTGCTTTATACACAGACGTCCGATACAATTTTGAGTCGTTTATCGTTGGCCTGCAGTGCAAGCGACATCTGCACAAGTTTTCCCAGACCGTATTTTCCAAGTTTCATATCGGCTGAGTGCACAAACCTGTGTGCCGGGGGCCACATTAAAATGTATTTTAGCTATTAGACGTGCAATGTGTAACTTGGGTACACAAGGCATCATGTCGTCGGCCAACTGCCGGCGGCATCAGGCAAGTTTTGCCGCGTCATTATGCACGACTAGTATATTTACTTGACTTCTACGTATTGTGTAGCTCGCGTCTCCCGTCGCCATGCCCTCACTAATAACAACGTTATGTTTATTTGTTTTAATAACAGCGATCTCAGTTTACAGTTGAATGAACCTGGAGTTATGACCTGAGGTATGAACCTATGTTATGTATGGTCAAAACACTAGTTGTTACGTTATTTTAACGTGACACATGACGTAAAATATGACTGTACAATACAATATCTTTTCATATTCTTTTAGGGAAAACACGTGTAGTTTGTTTATTTTATGTCACGGAAACAAGGAAGCTTTTCCAAATACACATCAGTCGGAATTATAAGTCATTTTATTTCAAGGGAAAATACATAAGTTTTCCCCCTATTTTACAAATTGCTCTTCCAGGGTCAGTAGCTCTATTACAATAGCTGTGTAAATCCTGACGTCATCACTAATAACTTCCCCTAGGAATTATGAACAAAGGACGAATGCCATGGTCGCAATAACTGGGAATACCAGTCCTGTTTCTATCATATAGTAGTATTCGAAGCACGTTATAGGATATCTATCTATCTATATGTCAAGCCTTTGTTAAACAGAATGCGGTGCATAAGCGGCGCGGCGGCGGGCACGACGTGGGTGAGGTCCAGGGTGTAGATATTGTATTGTGTCTGATAAACAAAGAGACATAAAAAAGCGAGACCGTTGGTGCGAGATGCTCGTAAAGCTACAAAGAAACAGAAATAATTTGTTTTCTAGCAGTAGTTCCTGCAAAATCCACATTTTTTTCTTTCTTTACTCTTCTAAGCGGTCGTAGGTATATTTTAAACCCGCAACAGCTACCGTGTGTGGCTATTACGACGTACGAATTTTGATCTGATCAGTTAGTCGGATCTAAAAGGATAGGTATGGGGTATAGGTCCTACACCATCCCACTGATTCCACCACATTTTAGTGGGATATTGTTCATACTAGCTAGTACTATAGCAATACGGCTAACGCGGATCACGGAGGCCACGCCGCTCCCGCACTTGTACCATCCCACATTATACGGTTACGTGACACAGGCCTAACCAGCAACTTCCCCAATAACCCCCAAGCGTATGACTGTGACTAAGAGACGTAATTATCGCAGTTAGGCATACTAAGTGAACATTTACTCGCCTCACTGACTCCCCCAACTTTATCTACTGATAGTTCGGAAACTATCTCAAAAGTATACCAAGTATTGGGGGAACATTTAACGATATTTCAAAAGTGCTAAACTGCTAAGAGTATATTTATTTTCAAAGAAAAATATAAATTTCAGTGTGAAGATTGAGTTTCACGGCATAGTGATCGCAATGGTTGTTTTTTTAAATGAAATATATTTAAGTTTTCCAATCTTCATGCTGATATCAGGAATACGTTGTATGCGGGAAGTCCGGTCGACGTGGCGGTGATTGGGGCTTATGTCCAACAGTGGACGTCTTTTGGCTGAAATGAGCTAATCATCAATTTCAGGCTTGATTTATCAGCACTTCTTTCTCGGAATTCTACATAAAATTCTAACAGGAAAAGGTCTACGAAGAACACTTACATTAAATGGAAATCGATTAGTACGAGTATGTACGCGTGTCACAAAGGCACGTTTCTAGTTAAAAAACTCAAGAGCACAGAGACAGATGTTATGTTGCTCATTCCGGCAAATTGGAGGCGAGCGAGAGGTCGCCGGTCGGCCGGTCGGCTCGGACAAATGAGGAGGGCTCGTAAAGAGGTTTAATTACCCTCTCTTTGCTCTCCGTCATTTTAGCGGCCTACTTTGTTTTTATCCAACGTGAACAAAGAACAACCAAAGCTGCGACATAATTTATTCGTGATTAAAATTCGTTTGAAAATCAAATAATAATGAAAATTTCAAACGAAGCCTAATAGCGTCCGTCGTGAAGATGGACGACGAAGAGACAAAAGTTCCAGAACTTTGTCAAACCACTTTTAAAAGTACATACAACAGAAAAAACAACACGCGATGCGGAGCAAGAAAATTAAAATATTTAATTTTTATATATTTTAATTTAAGTTAGTTTTATGTTCAACAGTTTGTGAGACCGTTTGAAAGTTTTTCTGTATTTATGTTTTGCTGGAGAGATACAGAAGAGATTGTAAAAACCGTAGTAAAGCGTACATCGCACTTACACACAGTGCCATGTGCCACTGCAGACGAGAATTAATCACCTGCCAATTATCGTATGGACTGAGTTGACTCTGAAAAATATATTCACTCACCATGATGAGACTAGAGCGGTGGTGGCCTAGTGGTAACGGCCTCGACTTACGAGTTACGAGTGAGTACGTCGTGAGTTCGAACCCAAGCAGGCGCTTTACTTTGTGTAAATTATTTCATCACCACTGCTCTTAAAACGGTGAAGGAAAACATCGTGAGGAAACCGGCATGTCTAAGAACCAAAAATTCGAAGACATGTGACATCTACCAACCCGCACTGGGCCCGCGTGGTGAATTATAGGCCTCCTCTCAGTGAGAGGGAGCGGGCCATTATGAACCGTGAACGTGAATGTGAATTATGGCCCGCTCCCTCTCACCGAGAGGAGGCCTGTGTCCCAGCAGTGGGAACATTATAGGCTGCTGGTGATGTGACTTATTTCACTCTTATTTCACTTTAATGCGAATAGGCTCCTACCAATCTTGCATAAAGTAAATTTTATGTATTTTAAACCATGACGTGGACTAAGGCAAAATAAAACATGCTTGTTCAAATTCAAGCTTAAGCGACCATTTTGTAAATAAAACTAAGTAGCAACATAATCTTATTTCACTTATACCCAAAACGCTTCTCGCATACTGAAATAATGATATTTGAAGTGCAAGAATGGCTCAATTTAAATCAGCTTCGCAGTTTTACAAAGTGATGAATAATTTCGTGTTGCGACAAAAGATTTCTGCAATGTAAAAGCCCCGGAGTGACAGGATTTTTCTTTAATGACATCTTTAACTGGAGCCTTTCCAGTGTCGCATTGTCGAGCAATTTTTATACCATCCGTTGAATTAGATCCAGAGGGTCAGGAGATTTTATTACTATTATCTAGCAACTTAGAACGAGCGACGCCTACGATCATAAAGGCGTGAAATTCGTTTAGGTTACAGAACTTTGTTCTTTCTTTAAAATATGAAGATTTTTCTTCTCTACTTAGGAATTATTGTCATACCTTAAGTGCTCTTTTAAAGTCTATGCTGAAGACTTTTCATATACCGTGATTTAGTTACTTTTAGTACGACACGAATACTCCAAAAGATTAGCAGCACTTTTTCTACCATTTAGTCCTAATATTTCATTTTTTTACATTCTCCAGTAAAAGCGGTTTACAAAAGTATTCTTATTTAAAAGCATTTTAGAGTAACTTTATGTACAGCATGTATTATTAACATAATTGCCCTACCAAGGATAAAATCAGAACAGTTTTTCACAAAAAAAATTCTAGACGAGTTTTTTATAATATTCTTTTTTATTTTAATCACAGGTGTTAAGCAACGGTCATTTAGCACGCTTTTATGTTAGCACTTTTTTTTTCTGTGGTTGGGAAATCATCAGATGACATCTCCCGCTCTAGGGTGGAGCGGAAAGGCGTGTCAAACTTTTACTGACTAAAACCCACCCGTTTTCCTGCAGTTGCCCATATGCCAGGGCCACGATATCTCTTTCGAACAAATCTCGCGACCCTGGCAGGTATGTTAGCCCTTACGTAGCAATTTTATATGAACCGGCGCGGTGTCGGGGCCACATTACAGCCATCGTAGCCCTGCGGGTACGGCGTAGCAGCGCGTAGCGTACGTAGCGTTGCTGCAACGTAGAAACTCGCGTTTATTTCTTTCGGATGACAGAACGCACACGCGTGATCGTGATGCATCGCACCCTGTGAAACCACTCATAGAATTTCTAAGCCAAAAGTTCGTTCTGTTTTTGCGGAACTAAAAACCAAGTAGGTATAGTAAATTAATCAATTCGCAAGAGGTGTAATCGATTTCACGAGCCGCGGAAACTCGTTATTGAATGAATCTCGTGTTTTCACTTCGAAAATTTATTCCGACTGGGGAAATATGATTGCTTTAAGCTTTATTTATTTAATTATCTATGGAAAGGAAATTAAATTGCTTTGATGTGGTGTCTTTAAGTAGGTGGTTAAATTCTCGTGTTCGGTTCGTGTTACTGTTCGCTCGTGTGTTTCTGTCGTGGATGTGTGTGTAAAGATAACCGAGGCTGTCGTCGGCACGACAGATTAGCAATTACTCGCAGCCGATTGCGCGCAATTAGCTTACTCGAGCTTTCATTTCCTTCACACATCTTGCCGCGTATTCATAGCGTTATATAACAACACTATTGCAGAAAGATATTTTTTTTATTGCTTAAACAGCTTTTCTATCATCATCTATTTCATATTAAAGACAGAACAATCAACAAGATAATCTTAACTATATCTTTTAAGTAGGCAGTTAACTTAAAAATACAATTGACAGAAACACAGAGACACGCTTTTGTTTTACGTGACAATAATCAGTCAATAAAGCCGGATCGTTTTCACGCTGTTTTTATGAACACGCCCTTCTGCTGCCGTATTACGCTCTATAGCCAACGTTACAGCGATTTTATTTTCTTGTTTTGTAGAAGGCTTTGTTAAGCGCGAGTGTTCGAGAACGGTTTAAATTGGCTCGTGAACAAGCGCGTTCTGCGTAACACTCGCGCCGCGCGATAAACACTCAATTTGTGGGGCGAGGCTGCACGCCTTAAGAGATGCTAAATATAAAGGGGCGGATACTTAATGAAGTCATTTCTACCCATCCTCTCAACGTAGTTAGAAATCACCGCTGTGATTGAGTAATGTACGACTTTTAGGGAATTTAAAGCGAGCCTTAAAACGTAGAGGAATTTAAAGCAAATTAAAAGTGAGCAAGTAAAACGTGACGAGGGCGCCACGTTGTTAATGCCCTCTACAGTATTAATTTTACTTAGGCAGCCAAGGGTTTGTTTGTCTGCTATCCGAGGGATACAAAATGTCTTTATCGCGTTAATTGCGAGTCGTCTCTGGCTGCCAGTGGACCCTTTATGGTTTAAATTAAAACATTGTAACGAGCCGGTGCCTTAGTCACCTTAACTGTTCTAGAAATCTCTATGGCCCTCGAGGATTATTATAAATTTCACGAATAATTACTCTCGCTGTCCTTTTACATTTGTGAATAAAGTGTCATGAAGTACCTACGGCTACCATCAATTAATGTTCGTAAAGTAGACCCAGCCAGATCGCTCCTTATCATCGCTGTACGGCCTTAAGTTCGTGTCAGAAGCAATTTTGTTAATAGTTATCTGTCCCGAATAATGTAAAGTGTGAGACGTGATAACAATCAAAGTGCGTCGTTCTACTTTGGTACAATGTCACACGAAATGTTACGCGTGTCGCCACGGCACGTAGCGCGACTATTTTTAAATAAAAACAAAACGAAGGATTGAAGTTAAATTCTGTTTTTAAATAACGGAAAACAGTAAATGTGTTATTTTTAGTTCGTTTTGGTACTTAAATTTTAATAAAGAGTGATGGTCATGGCCTCATGGGTGGCTACGGCGGATGTTCATAAATGTTCACTGGACTGTGCCGAACAAGGGACGCTTGCTTTTCACATTAGTTTTCAGTGCGGTCGTCGACGATAAAATTGAAATTTATGTGGAACTCGTAAAGTTGGCCACTTGGCTCCATATACATGTACAGAGCCCTGGCTTTACCCACCTGTAGCACCTTACTAGCTAGTTAGACGTTACGGCCTCCGAGGTATGCCCCCAAGCGTCTGTACGTGAAAGGACTTAAATAGCTCCATTAGTAAGTTTATTCAGGACTGATACACACTGTACCCTCGCAAAGTTTCTCTGAAGTAGGCGGGGTGTATTCCTGAAGCAGGAAAAGTATAATTTACATTGAAATCTTAAACTGCAGCTAAAAGCTATTTTATTTATTTGCAGTCACAACTCAAGAAGGTACATAAAGGAATTCTCTACTTTCTTAGAGTATTTTCCCATTTCTGCCCGTGAGAGTCGTAAAAGGTGACTAAGGGACTTACTAGTGAATGGTCAGCAGGGTTCTCTATGCATTTTACCACCATACTGCGATTACCAAGCCGCCTGCCAAGCGTGGCGATCATGGCAAACCACCAATTTGGGGGAGGCCTATGACCAGCATTGGACGGCTTTCTGCTCAAATGATGATGATTATGATTGGAATATTTTTATTTATACTTAATCCTATAATATCTAGTGAATGCTTTTAATTATTAGATTTTTTTTTCTATTTGTAGGCGGCCATCGCTGTGCTTTCGCATCCACTGTGGATCAATTACTGGAACGTCTGCCTACCTATAATTATTATTGAAAGGAGTTTTAACAATTGAATTGGAATTTTGCTTGGTTCTTCTTTACGAAACCTTGTTGCACCTACTTCGGTGCTACGCCACCAAGTTATTGATTAGTTTACCTAAGTGTCATTTTTAAAGTGGTATCTTGAATCTTCATTATTTACTAGTTTTTACCAGCGTGTTCGCCCGTGACGAGGTCGATAATCATCCCACAGGAATGTACCACTGGGATAAAACTATCCTATTTGTTAATCCAGATTATAAACTATATGAGAAATTACATCCAAATCCGTTTGGTTGTTTTTGCGTGATTGAGAAACAAACGTTCAAACATCCAATTCAAACATACAAACTTTCACATTCATAATATTAGTAGGATATGATCATATGATGTTTTTGGTGTAGTTTACGCATTCTTGTATATTAATTACTTTTAACCTACAATATGAATGGTATGATGTTTCGAACAGCTATTATTAAAATGGACCCTTTTCCTCATAAATCACAAAAATACTTTGCAGTTATTAATGTGAATAAAGATATGGCAGATCTCCAGTGGAAGTGAGTTGATTTTACACCTGACAGATCACGGGCGCGGCTGCTGCAAACTTGAGCACCCTCGAGACTTAGATAGAGGACTAAAGCCGATCCAAGGATGAGTGAAGGTCAAGGTCGTAATTATGTATCCTTAGATGTAGATACCGTTTGTAGGTTAAGAGGGAAGGGATAACTCGGCCGCGATGAGATTATTTCGCTAATATTAATAAACACTTAGAAACATAACTATAATGGTTTAGTTAATGTTTTGGAGGTTGGGCTTACCACATTTTGATAATATTTCGGTATAATTACAGTGTGGTTTATCTTTGCTAATGTATGTACCAGTTATTAACCGCCTCGCTGGAACAGAGGGATTCCCAATTTAATGCATATGTATGTATGTTTGGTTTTTGATAGCAGCCATTGCTGAAACATACAATTTATCGAAGTACGAATTCCAATCTATTGCCGATTCATTTGTTGCTGCCAGACTGCGCAGATGACAAAGCTAAATGTGGAAGTTATTTATGTATTATAATTACATATTTGAATTTTCTACCTTAGCGTAGTTACTTAGAGCTCGAAAATCCCTGTAAAATGGCAAACTAAGTTGAAATAACTTCATAAGTTGCACATTAATTTTTATTTGGATTACAGATTTAAATTAATAAAGAAAAAAAAAATATAACCTAAATTAACTAAAACTATTTACAAATTAAAAACATAGCGTCTAAAAATCATCCGCATCGCTGTCGACTGGTAGTGTACCCAAGAGACTGGCGGCATTACCACGTTGTATGGCAATGCTTAGCCTCTGGCCAAGGTAAAAACCAGCTCTTGGGTCACGGGAAGTGTCCACCAGCCGTTTAGAAATTTCCTTAAATAGGATAAGAGCACTCGGACCCCACGGCCCGAGCGTTTCAACCCCAAACGGCTCAAAAATATAATGACCAATAAGGTTACTATACTTACGCCGCTTGAGGTTTTCTGCAGCCGCAGCAGCGGCACCAGCACAGCACGCCGTGCCAGGAAGATGGGATGGCGCAAGAGTATCGACGCACGTCGCATCCCACACTAAAGGCCTACCCACCTTCCATGGAAATAAAGACATACCGTCCGGTCTCTTGCCATCGTCGCGTGCCAAGCCATTGGGTTCTAATACAGCTGGGACGCCGACGGTGACAAGAGCTCGTCGGATTATGTCATTAATGTTTGCGTGCCGTGCTAATCGACCCGCACTTCGGCTGCAAGACAGGCCGTGGTGTCCTAGACTGGTGACAACTTCGCCACAGTGACAGCGATGAGGAGAACAACACGGAGCTCCCAAACGTAGGGAAACAGCGAGGCGGAAAGTAGTGTCGTCGAACAAGGCGCCTATATTCGACGACGGTAGTGCATGAAGCCATAAACCCGATTCCCACTTACCCACAGCCAGCAGGCGCGCACGCTCCGCAGTAGTAGCAGACGTGTTGAGCAAATTGTCTTGTACTACTCTGCAGAGCGGCTCATCCCACCGTCTCTGGGAAAATGGATTATCGGGTAGCTCAGTGTTCGGGCAAGCGAGTCTCCAGGCGTCTATAGCCTCGGTGAAGCACGGCACATCAAAATTAATCAGTGTTGAGGCTAGGATTTTCCTGATCAATTTCTCAGTACCGTGGATCGAGGATATAAAAGCTGGTAAACTAATACTAGAAATTTTGCGGACGCCGAGGCCTCCCATACGAATGGGAAGAGTAGCTTGTGCCCAAGCTCGGTCGTCCATGGCCACATTTAAAATCGAGGTTAATGTATGTCGGATAATTTGGTCCATTCTGTCTAATAGGTGAGTGTGCTTCCATAAATGGGAAGCGCGAAGGAAGTATGTTAATTTGGGGCCGAAACAGCAATACCGAATTAAGGTAATAGCCGAATGCATGTTAATTTGGAACAATCTTTCCGAAACGTCATTGAAATTTTGGATTTTTTCGTCAATAAAAATGGAAAAGAAATTCTCGAAGATTGGAGACCCAAGGAAAAAAAATCTACTTCATAAGTAGATTTTTTTTAGACTAAGTATTAAACAAAATAAGTAGTAAAAGTTCACAAAACATATATTCATAAAAGAAATTCAATCCTTTGGTACGCTAAAATGATGTGTTTTGTTTAAACATCCAAACTAAACAAAGAAACTGTTACATGACATTTATTTTAAGGATGACTTAAGTGTTAATCTTAACACTTAAAAAACGACTAAGTGTGAGTCAAACGTAGGATTCCACACCACAAGCCAAAAAACGCCGAAAAAACACATTTCTTGATGGTTCACTTTATTTTATTTTTATTATTTGTTGTTATAGCGGCAAATAGAAATACTCTATAAAAGTTACAACCCATCTACCTATTACGGTTCATGAGATACAGAAAAACTAAAAAAAAAGCCCGCTGACAGACAGAAGAAAGGACAAACGGACAGCGCCGGTTTAGTAATAGGGTTCAGTTGGCACCCTTTGGTTACAGAACCCTAGAAATGTACCGCTTCAATTATATATTATCTGTATTGCGGTTGTTAGATATACGTTGGTAAATATCTACCTCCACGGCTGAAGTCCTAAATAGTCCGTTGCGAAATCCGCAAGAACTGATAGACCGTCGTCTTTACAGCCGCCACCGCAGGGCTACGCACTCTATCCCAAAAGTTTTGATGGTGAGAGAACATCAACAACACGCGTTAATAAGTTTACGCACACATATGAAAAAACTTCGCGTAGTACAACGTATAGCGTGACTCAGCTAAAATGCACCCACACCTATATATGCAGGTACAATCACGAACATACATATATATTAGAACAGCTGTTAGCACTGGAGGAGTACTAACAATATAGTAATCTTATGTGGGGGCGTTGGATAAGAAAGTCATTCCTCAGTTTATTTAAAGAAAATGTGTTCAGTTCTCCGCGCTTAATATATCACTGTTGTTTTTTCGAAGCATATTCGCTTGAGTGGTCGAATGCAGCCAGAGTTATTTTTCTACCAGACTGAACGATCTAAAGTCACCTTTGCTTTTTTATTTTCTTACTATGGAATGCTCGGAAATAATATCTGATTAAATTATTCATCCATTAATATTGTCGATTAAGATGACGGAAAATATATGTATGTTGTCAATCATATGTGGAAGGTAAACAAATGGAAAAAATATGGGACATCGAAGGAACACCAAAATTATCTACCGAGACAAGCGACACCAAAAAATAAGATGCTGCATTGGCTTCAAAAAATGGCTTCGATATCATATATTTGTGCTCCCACTTTTCTATGTCTCACACAAATGACCACATATATTAGCCGTCATCTTGACGACAGTTAGTGGACGAATCATGAAATCAGATATTATTGCCAAACTGTCCTTAGTAATATACTAGCTTTTGCCCGCGGCTTCGCCCGCGTGGATGTCGGAAATTAACGCAGGAGGACGTAGGTACTACTGCGGTAAGAATGTACTAATCCTGGTTATATAGGTAATATATACTCTGTGTGCCATTTTCGATCCAGATCCATTCAGCCATTTTTGCGTGATAGAGAAACAATCACCCAATCATAAATATTTTCACATAATTTATAGTATTAATAGTAGTAAGTAGGATTATAATTCATATTACTTCGGATTCATAGTTTATGAGAATACATGTGTGTAAATAAAACTAATAGTATTCAGAGTAAGAAGACTGCGGCATAGGGATTGGTTTAGTTGAATAGAGGTTTTCCTGGTTTTTCTTGACGCTCGTATTCTACCTATACAGACACTCAATCATTTACCAGACACCAAATCGATCATAGGAATAATAGGAACAGTACTTTTGCCAGTGGCTTCGCCCGTATAGCTGTCGGATTTATGCCCGTGACTATACCTAGCTATAATTATAGTTGTCACGAGTATAGTCTTTGTGCAAGAGAGGTAAATGACGAAAATAGCCACGTGTATTATATTTCTAGGCTATTATAGGCTAAATATTCTAGGCTATTATAAACTTTTTAAGCACTGAATAGAGTAAATACCACTCTTTTAGAATAAGTATAGTACACACCCTGTAATGTTCCCACTGCTGGGACACAGACAAGGGCGTCCTCTCTTCGAGAGGGAGTGGGCTGTAAACTCCCACGTGGACCCAGTGCGGGTTGGTAGATGTCACATGTTCTCGAATTTTTGGTTCTAGGACATGCCGGTTTCCTCACGATGTTTTCCTACGCCATTTTGGTAGCAAGGTGATGAAATAATTTACAAAAAGAGTTTGTCTGAGTTCAGACCTATACGACTGTTACCACTGGGCCACCACTGCTCTATAGGATGTCTTCTCTCAAGGTAGTGAAACCTCTTATTTAAACTAGCATTTTAAAACTATTCATAATGAGTAGATGCTTCATAACATGTGCCTCAACTTATTTCTACAAGTTCTGAAAGTTATAAGTTATCAAACACACCAGAAGCATCGTTCAACTTCATAGTTTGGTACCGTGTAACTTGCCGCAGCAACTAATTTGACATTTAATGTTTGTAGCTGTTGGAATGTTAGTATAGTTCCAAGAATGGATAAAGAACAGTGCTACTTATCGTAAATAACGAGGCAAGGCAAAAAGAGTATTAAGCATCGTAACAGGTGGCGTTCTGTAGTTTCTGCCTACCCCTATGGGAAAATGGTGAGATTCTATGTATATATAATGAGATGTCTACATAATACTTGGGTATGGATTCACATGATGAGTTTATCCAGAACCCCGCCCTGAGGCACTTCGTTGGTACCTACAGCTACATGAAAGGCTCGAAAAGAACACAGAATTTGTATGTGGATATAGGAACGCTAACAAACTGTAACCCTTAAAGAAAGTGTGATAGAATCTGAAGCGAGGCGCAATATCCGTAAAGTACCTACGTGATACCATATCATTTGAAAGGATACAGTAACTGAAGTAAATTCCGCCCATGAGCATACAAATTGTATTCCGCGATCGGGAGGCTCACGATAACTGTCAGCTTTGCTTCAACTCAGCCGACGCATTATGATGTTGCCAGCGAACGAACGATACTGTTATTCTGTAAAATTATATGAATCGCAACGAAGCGCAAACGATTCCATGGAATCGGATAGAGCATTTATTACTTTTCCATAAATATTTAACAGCACAAACGGAGAGTGAATTTATCTTTGACGGGGAACTGATTCGTGAACGAGTCCAATTTAAATGGCTTTTTCAGTCATTGTTGAATGGCTATCACGGCCAGCGGGTCATTCACCGAAAAGTCAATTTAGTGATAAAAATACATAGGTATTCTACCTTTGACATTAAACAAATCGTTTATCATCGATCGCTCACGTTTATTTACATAAATTCTCTTTAAATTGACAATGAATTCATGGTGGGGAAATTCTGACGCCCGTAATAAATTTTGATACGTGTAATTCTCCGATAACGAGGCAAGCGTCACCAGTCACACTGAGCGTAAAATATCGGCACAACGTGGATACTTACAGAGTTACAGCATTCAATATTCATCCCGACAAACTTATGGGTGCTCACCCTATAGGGAGAAGGGGGTAATTCTTAAAAATAGACCATAATCTTGAGTTTGTTTCGGATTGTCAGTGATCTGGTAGCTAGGCTATACCGGCGCTATCTAGTTTAAAAAAAATTACCAACAAAATATTGACGTGTAAAAGTGTCTTAAAAGATCTACTTACTTAAATAAATATTTCATATCCCCTGATAATAGAGTTAGTGCACGTTTAGGTTCCTATGCTGACAGAGAAATGAAGGTATCGTCGTATCGTTCATTTTCAACAAAAAACGGAAATCCCGCTTGAATCTCAACAAGCGGCGATCATCGATACCTATTCCTTTTTCTAGTCGTTTGTAATAAAATATCTTGAACTCGTAGTTGGCTTCATTTGAATATTTTCCAACGATATTTAAATGCAAGAAAATTGAGTCTAAAGTAATCTTGGAATAGTAATTGAGTATTTATGATGGGTCATTATCGACATGAGCGGGCGCCGTGGCCCCTGGCTTCCTCTTTATCGCTTATAGGATGCTCTGCGTATAATGCCAATGTAATATATTCATTATGAACATTTTCCGCACTTCACTACCAACACAAGTCAAAGAGCTGACGGAATTTAATTTAATGAGCAATGTTTAAATGCACCTGAATTTGAGCAATGCTTGTTACGCAAGCATGCGACGAAAGCTAAATTAATTATATAAGCGTTTCATTTTCTCTGTGTTGCATAATGAGCTATACGGGCTTAACAACTTCGCTATTTCTGTGTTCATTAATTTTATCGATTTTCATCTTGAATAAATAATGGGGGACGAATAAGTCGACCATCACACCATCTAATAAGCCGACAACCTGTCATTACTTAGACAACCTTTTGACCCACTATACATTACCTTTTTAGGGTTCCGTTGCCAAAAGGCAAAAAACGGAACCCTTATAGATTCGTCATGTCTGTCTGTCTGTCTGTCCGTATGTCACAGTCACTTTTTTCCGAAACTATAAGAGGTATGCTGTTGAAACTTGGTAAGTAGATGTATTCTGTGAACCGCATTAAGATTTTCACACAAAAATAGAAAAAAAACAATAAATTTTGGGGTTCCCCATACTTAGAACTGAAACTTATTTTTTTTTTTTTTCATCAACCCCATACCGGGTGGGGTATTTATGGATAGGTCTTCAAAAATGATATTGAGGTTGCTAATATAATTTTTTTCTAAACTGAATGGTTTGCGCGAGAGGCACTTCGAAAGTGGTAAAATGTGTCCCCCCCCCCCCCCCGTAACTTCTAAAATAAGAGAATGATAAAACTAAAAAAAATATATGATGTACATTACCATATAAATTTCCACCGAAAATTGGTTTGAACGAGATCTAGTAAGTAGTTTTTTTTTTAATTCGTCATAAATCGTAAACCGCAAATTACCTTTCATTCAATCAACTCAAATATAAAAATTAAAAAAAAATAATTCATAAAGATAAACCTTATGCATAAACCGTGAATACCTACAGATTTGTACGGAACCCTCGGTCCGCGAGTCCGACTCGCACTTGGCCGGTTTTAGTATTTGGATTTCTTCCTTAGAGCATACAATATTACGATTAAAGAGATAGATTATACATCAAATGGAATTATGTATTTAATTATGTTTATACCTACCTACGAATATGACGAAGGGAAAATGCTTGCATTATAATTAATATTGTAATAATATCTACTTATTTGTTACTTATAAAAATATTGGGGCGTTGTAAATCTTGTGACAAGCAAAGTATTTGAATTTTTCTTTTAATAAATAGGTGAAAGTGATGGTAAAAGATGAATGATAGGGTTGATGTCGCTTCTTACGGCGGGGCATATTGTAAATCGTGTCACATCTTGAATATGCCACGAGTAACAGGTATCAGTTTTATTAATTGACGTAAAGTAAACCCTAACAGAATTTCTGTTTATTAACATCAACTGAAGTTTAATAACAGATTCATTTACTTTTGTAAGCGGGTAAGACGTTCTTAATTAAATACAATATTGATGTAAGAAATATTTTAAAAGAAAACTTAAAAGTTAAACAAGTAAAATGGGGGTGAGATGTACGGTTTTAATTATTTTGTAACGATTTACATATTTTTTAGTAATATTTGTACCATACACAGTTATCAGTAAAGAGGCATTTCTAAATCTGTATATTCAATTTCATAATTTTCTTATCGTTTTATTGTATAAAAACACTGGTGTAATATTTATGTAGAGAAACCCATTTGAATAATCATGATTGAACTGAATGCTTTTAAAAATACTACAGGGATTCGCAGAGTGCTCATAAAAGCAGAAATTCACAAATTGCGCACATTTCAATGGGAGGCCTATCAATCGTGCCGTGCAAACTGGATAAAACAATAAGTGGAATGCTTGTTCGATGCACTCAATATCGACATGTGGATACCTACATGCCATCGCTGGAAAGTCAGTAAAAAGTGAACAGACTATACACGAGGAGGCAGCCAGTGGAATTTTCAATAGACTTTAACCATAGCTAAAGAGGAATTCAGACAACGCTCGGGAGATTCTGATATCCACTCGAGTTTCAATACCGGAGATGAATACAATAGACTGGGCATCAGATCGATGCCGTGCCGTATTATTCTCAAATTAACTGCCCATGAAGAGTAATTCTAAATAAAACTTAGATATTAAGTACTTACTTATTTAGCGTAGGTTATAATGTCTATGCGTGCACTAACTGGACAGGTCCACACGATCTGTGGAGTTCTTTCCTCAAAAGATCAGGTCCGACATCAGTTTACATCGTCTTTACATGATCTGACCATTATTATGTCTGGACTTAGAGACCGTGACCTCTGAGTTTATTTCGCCGTTTCTTCTCAGAGTAGTAGACCCAGTAGTAGGAAACGCCGCCCTCATCTAGTTTTTAAAATATCACTGACGTGTTTGTACTTACTTACTTACAGAATACGTAAAATAATTAAGCATTTATATTCAACAACAGTCCAAAATTAAATGTCAAGTTCAGCAACCTTATTTTTAATTAAGTAAGTAGCAAAGTATATCTCAGCTTGCCTAATGTAGTTGCTACTAATTATGAGCTAACCCAACCATTAATAATAAATTCCTAGCACGCTTAGCTTGAGAATGGTGGTAGTAACCCCACCTGTTACGCTAAGCATAAATTACCAGCAACATTCAACTACTCACCACGTACGCACGCAAACAGAACGAATGCCAAGTACCAACGATACCACAGAAATTAACACTCCCTTGTGAATAGCCCGTAGAATTGACCACGGAATAATGAAGGGGGGTTCAATTATAGTCGCATATTGAAAATAAAAACGTAAAGCGACAACTTTCCTGATTCTCCTCGCAGCAAAAATAAACAGATGGTTTTAAGAATTAGAACGTGAAACATGACACAGCACGCGGGGATGTATAAATCTGATGTTATCGTGTTGTAGAATATGGCGCAAGTATGTGAACTGAGCACGTATGTACATAATGTAGCGCTCTAGGAAGCAACAAATTTACTGGCGCAGGTTCTCCAAAGGGGCGCAAAGTGCCTCCGTTACTTGTTACCGTCGCGGGGCAAAGATTTATGAAAAGAATAAGGAATTCAGCGCTGTACCCATAAACCCACAAAGGACACAACGTCAGGAATATGATAGATCGTACAAAAATTGTTAAGGCAGTAAATAAGTTTATTTATCACATATCCGAGTCATATATGCAGATTAGGCAATTGTTTTCCTATATAAAGTGGTATAGTGTGTTTCTGAACGGTTTGTTGATAAAGCGTTCCCTCTCAACCGTAAATTGCAAAACGATTTAAATCTACTTTGCTCGGAAGAGCCGACATTGTCTGCGACAGTTGCCCGATTCAAAGTGTGGCCGTGAGCTGAGCTTGTATTCGTTCTGTAAAGCCTCCCCAAGTCTCTGGTTTATCTACGCCTAACATATGTTATGGTTGGCACGTGTAGGTAATTGTCTGCTCAAGTGTGTATAATCGGCACACTTCAAACCGACTTTTTTGTTCATAATCTAGACTTTGCAGCGCCTTTTTAATAATGTATGCGCCTTTAGAGTGATCTACCAAATCTTCTGCAATGCAACGTGTTATTAAGGTTTCATAAAAGGCTCTTAGAATACTTGAATATAAAACTAGCCTCTGAGCTTGACCTACTACAAATTGTGTTATTCTACAACACTTTTCATGAAAGTTATGTTCTCGAGTTAAAAAATATATCAAAGCATCAGCCATCACCAATTTTCAGAATGTCAGAAAGACAGCTCTCATGTATCGTGTTCAATTTCCATCCATTTTGTTTCTGATTTTCTATATGTTCCATTAACTGTACTCAAATTGGTTTAATGTAGCACATCGAGTAAAGTGTATGTAATACGAGATCCCACAGTCGTCGACCGGGAATGATTATTATTGAAGGAAAATATATCGCAGTAAATATAGCAAATAATCAGAATACAGATTGCGCGTTTTCCTGTCCTAGTGTACAATATTCAGCGTTATATACCTAGCTGTATAAATAATGTATTCTACCGTTGCGAATTCAATAAAAGTGTTGGAAGTACATCTTATGTTATCCCGATGGACAAAATAGGTACTTATACAGACGTGGGAAGAAGAAAGTTCTGTCCGATATAGAATACGATAATCAACTTCCCATTTTCTTTTGGGTCTTTTGCTTTGTGCTTTATTAAATGCTTTTACAAACAGTAGGTGTCTTCAGTTATAAATACCAGAAATTACATTTTGCGTTTGTCCACCTACACACAAGATTCCGTTTTTTTTTTAATATACTGATTCAAATACCTACTAAAACTGAGTGGGTAGGTATTAAATATCATATTTTGAAATGGTATATGAAAACGTTTTGCCATTTCAAGCTCGTTTGTAAAATGGTACCTGCCTGTCTATAGTTCAATTCAAATGCTTCAGAATGGTGCGTGGTGCCAATAAATATGTATTTTCATACACATTCAAATAAACAAGGTTTTCAATTTCACGTCACATCGGTAACGGACGTTTGTCATTGACTATTATTTATTCAGAATACTAAAATGAGAAATGTAGGTAGCTGTTCATCATATTTATGGTTCCATTTTCAATCTTAGAAAATCTATTTCTAAAGCTGCCTGCTCATTTTTAATCTACGTACATTTTTGGGTAGAATTAAAATTTCCCATATAAGATATCACGGTAGGTAATGACATTTTAGAAATTCGGCAGTCACGGTAACGAGTTGGATCGTCAGAGGCTCAACTCGGCTCAGGTGAGCGGGTAATGACATTCTGGAACGTATCGATCGCGCGGAAATAGCCGGCCGGCGAACAAACCTGATCTGCTGTCGCGCTCCAAACGACCGACAACCAACCGCAGAACCTGCATTTGCCGTTCACTTCCTCATTATCCCGACGCTAAACGAAAATTGATTGTGGATAAACAAACATTGTATCCTTACACTGAACATCATATTCGAACTAGATGATAAGCAGCCTTTTAGGCCTATATCCTGCTAAAGCCGGTACGTTGTTGTATTTTAATTAGGGCTTTTTAACCGACTTCAAAAAAAGGAGGAGGTTATATGTTCGACTGTATGTATTTTTTTTTTTTATTTTTTTTTTATGTATGTTCACCGATTTCTCCGCCAATTGTCAACCGATTTTGAAAATTCTTTTTTTATTCGTAAGGGTATACTCCTGAGGTGGTCCCATATTAATTTTGTGAAGATTTGATGTATACTTTGGGAGATAAACGAAGGAACTCCTCAAAAACAAACAGTACACGTAATGTGATTTGGATATTGTACTAAAGATCAATAAAAACTTTTTTGCAAAAAAAAACAACCGACTTCCTTAAAAACACTACAAAGTGAAAAATAACTTTAATTTCGGTAGTCGGTGTCTTAGGATCTGTATTTATGGTTTTTTTGCCACCGACTTCCGAAATTAAAGTTATTTTTCACTTTGTAGTGTTTTTAAGGAAGTCGGTTGTTTTTTTTTGCAAAAAAGTTTTTGTTATTGCATCAATCAATTATTATTAATTAATTTAAGAGTCAAGTAGAAAATTAAAAATAAAAAAAAACACCCCCTACTTCATTGAAGAACCATCATCCTATGCACAATGTAGCTACGCGCACTTAGGCTGAAGGAATAGTATCCGACTAACAGCTCCTACTGCCCACATTTAGACTACTTAGATAGTGTCAGTGCGTAGGTATAGAGGTAGTTAAGAATTTTCACTATAGGAATGACAGACACACAAAATCGACAGCTATACTAACTTACCTATTATTTTGAATGTCTGCTGGGGGCGCTAGGGCCTACTCTCGTTGGATACCCCGACCTTTAAACACCATCACAGTATTTAGTTACATTTTCCTTTGATACGCAAAAATATCGGACAATGTTCAGGGTGCAGATAATCAAACCAAAGCCAAATATGATGACTGTGGCGTAACGGGGTCAAGACGGCAGAATTCCATGAATTTATTAGTGACTAGCAAATATCTACATTTGAAGGTGTTCATGTTACGATTGTCGCAACCCAGCGCTGGGCACGCCACAATTGCGGCGGTAAGTCCCCTCTTTGAGGAGTGGATTGAAAGGCGCCACGGCGTCCTCACCTTCCGCCTGACGCAGGTTCTCACCGGGCATGGGTGCTTCGGTGGGTTCCTGTTCAGGATAAAGCGGGAGGAAACGCCCGGGTGTTTCCATTGTGAGGATCGTCTGGAGGACACGGTGGAGCATACGGTGGAAGTGTGCCCTGCCTGGGCGGAGCACCGCCGTGTCCTCGTGGAGGCGATCGGCGGCGGCGACCTCTCGCGTCTGGCCCTGGTGCGAGCCATGGTACGGAGCGAGAGGGCATGGGAAGCCGTCACCTCCTTCTGCGAAGCAGTAATTCTCGCAAAGGAGGAGGCGGGGCGCGTGAGGGAGTGGCAGTCTCTGCACCCTCACGTCCCTAGCCGCCGCAGGAGGAGACGCCCCGGGCGTCGGGAGTCGATAGCGGACTCCCGGCCACCGTAGGCGCGAGCTTGCGGGTGGCGAGCAATGGGTAGCTCGCCGCCCGATAAGGAACAGGCTTGGGTCGACGGCGCGTAGTGTTCCACGCGCGCCTCAAAGAGATGTCAGCAGCAATGTAGGGGTCTGCTAGGACCGATGCCTGCCAGGGTCACGAGATTGTTCGAAAGAGATACCGTGACTCTGGCACATGGGTAACTGAAGGAACACGGGTGGGTTTTAGTCAGTAAAAGTCTGACACGCCCTCCTGCTCCGCCCAGAGCGGGAGAAGTCATTTGATGATTTCCGATCCAAAAAAAAAAAAAAAAACGTGTTCATGTAGACACTAAACAGTATGACAACACTGATCGAATTTGAATAATAAGCAGTTTCTACTTGGTCCCAGATCCAAAATTCCCCAAAATGCCATAAAAAATAAAATAAAAATTCATTTATTTCAGGTCTTTAACCCATATAAAAAGGACACAATTGCCATGCTTGCACTATAAATATCAATAGCCAAAGCCATAGGCCAAATATTTATTTTTGCGGGAGTTAAAAGTCAAAAATCAAAAAAGCAAATGGAAAGGCCCCAGAGCCCATTAATGTCGCCAGGTTACATAATGGTCCATTCAACGTTGAAACCCGATGATCCGTCCTAACATGGTACAATATTCGCGACCAAAATAAACATTATGTGGATAGCGAAGATTCTCGGTCGGATACCGTACCACATGATTAAACCTCTGCCTTAGGTTCCTTCCCTACCTTAGGTTACCTTAATTAAACCGGTACTAATCAGTCGTGTCCACGTACCCAAATTATAAAGTAACCATACTTGATAATAATACTACGCTAAACCCACGGGCTAAACCTCTCTGCAAAAGTAGGTACCTATATCATGACTATTTGACTAGTGTATTATGACTATTGTTATGAATAAATAAATGAATGAATGTTATAGACACTGACTCGATTCGGTTCACCACTTCTATGTTGAAAAGTTAACTCGCAGAACGGTCCATGTCATGATGACTAAAGGTAAATAGTGCACTAGCGCTTTACTTGGTTGTAGAGATGGCGAATGAATATTCAGTAGATTCTTCAACTTCCTATCGAAAATACGGTAAAATATAATTTTGTAGGTACATTAAAATTAAGTTTAAATCTAACAAGCGCCTTTGTGATGAAAGCCATTTTCAAAGAAAAGCCAGCAAAGTGCTGGTGAAATTTCCCTTTGGCAAAAATTACGAAGTGTCATACAAACTTCATCTCCTCCCTTTCTCTTTTTCTTTTTTTTTTCTTTTTTTTTTTTTCTTTTTTTCTTTTTTTTTCTTTTTCTTTTTTTTCTTTTCCTTTCCTTTTTGTTGTTTGTTTGTTTGTTGTTTGTTTCACTTGTTTGTTGATCACTTTGTATGGCATTCTAAAGAATATGAATTTTGAAAGAGCGTTCCTTAAGATTTTTAAATGGTACTTAGATACTTCCACAATCCGAAAAAAAATATATACATATTGCTAAAGCTGTTGAATTAGTCATCATCATCATTTCAGACGAAAGACCTCCCCCAAGCACCTCCACCACCTTCACCAGGTCATCAGTCCATCTTGTGGGTGGTATTCCAACGCTACGTCTTCGCAGTCGCCACTCCAGAACCTTCAGGCTCCATCGGCCATCTGTTCTGCGAGCAATGTGCCCTGCCCACTGCCACTTAAGCTTGGAAATTCTGTGGGCTAGGTCAGTAACCTTGGTTCTCCTACAAATCTCTTCATTTGTGATTCGATCGCGTAAAAACTTCAAGCATAGCCCTCCCCATTGCCCTTTGGATGACTTTCGACCTTTTTATGAGGCCCATTGTGAGCGGCCACGTTTCAGTACCATACGTCTGTAGCGGTATCTATAGCGGCAGACGCGCCAACTACGCATCACAAAGACGTCATGCAAGACCTGCACCGCGCAAGCAGAGTTAACGCGCAACTAGCCGACAACAATTGTTGAACAGATGTCCACCAGATACGAGCCCCGTCTGGTCGGAGGATCCTCCCTTTTTTACGGAAGTTGAGTAAACTTTACAGCCTCATACCTCCAAAGCTCCACTGGCACCACGCACTGATCAAAGACTTTCGTTTTGAGACACTGCTGTATCTAAAACGAGAATATATTAGTAACGTAGCTATCCGAACGTTACCCAACCGATAACACCAAATAATTCATAATAGTCCTTCAGACCCAATTCTTACCATGACGGCGCGGAAGATATTAAAGTGCCTAACAGGATGCGTACACACAGGTACACACTCTCTTCTCTCATTCTTATAGACTGATTGGACGGCAATCTAACAGAACCGAATAAAGATCAGGCGCAGGACTGGCAGCTTAACGTGCTTTCCAGGGCATGAGGATATCAAACCGCCAACTTGCAAACTTAGGACTTATAAGAAACTAGCTTCTGCCCGCGACTTCGTCCGCGTCAAATTTTTGCTCCCGCGACCCTTCCCGTCGCATCAAATTGCCTGCCAGTTTTCGTCTATTTTTCGTTGCTGCTCCGCTCCTTTTAATTGTAGCGTGATGTTATCTAACCTATAGCCTTTCTCAATAAATAGGCTACCCTAGTAGTTCCTGAGACTAGCGCGTTCAACCAAACAAACAAACAAACTCTTCAGCTGTAGAATATTAGCATAGATAGTATAGATTTCTAATAGAAAAACTCCATAACACTTTACCTTACCCCACGCTGAGTAAAATGAAAGCCATGCATAAGACAGGCAAAAAAAAACTGGTATGTTTTTTTAAATCATTATTACCGGGTCTCTATTCTAAACACTGTTTTAACGAATTACTGCCATGGTAACATCGTCTTATTTCAATATTAACGAAAAATAAAATTATTTCCGTCCAGCCGTTATGTGGCGCAGTCTAAACATCAAAGTTAGTGTGCAACGAACTTTGAGTCCGTCCCTCGAAAGAATTCCCGCGGCAGTAACTTGAACTAACTAGGTATATATAGTTAGCAACATTTCCATAACAAACCTAACACATCTTTCTCAATTTAAGATTGAGCATTTTAGTAACCAGTCTCTGTAATATGACGTATGATGTTAGAAAATAATTGAGTAAAGATTTAAGTCACCGATTTATGCCTGTGGTGAAACGTCTGCGCGACTTCTTTTCTTTCGTGGGATGGAATCTACTTGAATTTTGCCGCGCCTTCTTTAGAACTGTCAACACCAAGGAAGTATTATAATTTAATCGACTATATTTTATGTTTTGCCTGGTTTTGATGTGGATCAATTTTAACAAATAAATTATCTAAAAAATATCTTACATCGTTACTAACTTACCACAAGCAAAATCAATTTAATTCTAGTTCTCATAGCGCAAACTCAACAACATTTGGCATGTGAAAACTGAAACGGGGCGTCGGCAATGTTCCGCCATCTACGCGCATGCGCCAAGCGAACCTCCTCCGACCAATACCATAGACATTTTTTCGTTATCTGGCAAGCAAAATCTGCTTTTTGTTTGTAGGTTATGTTTTAGTGATTAATTGTCAAATTTTATGTTGAATATTTTCGTTCGTGGAATTTGTTCAGATAATAATGGAGTGGACATGAACTTGTTACTTGTGTTGCCTTGTGAATTATTCTATAGATCGTTGGTTCTTGTGTAGTATTTTACATCTATCGTCCATTAAATGACTGTCGATCTCGCAGTATTACTTGACTTTGAGTTATTGAATTGAGATGTGAACACGAAAGTGGATACGCACTCGTCACCTTATTATCAACAACGTGAAGTTTTCCAACTAAACTTATCATTTTGTAGATCTGTTGATTGAGTTTCGTTATTTGTATAGTTTAGACATAAGCCGTCAAGATGACGATGAGTCAGTTAACAGTTATGAAACTTTACAATACAGTAGTGGACGACGTGATAGCCGGAGTGAGGGATTGCTTTCTGGACGATGGTGTCGACGAACAAGTGTTGCAGGAACTAAAGCAATTATGGAAAACGAAACTTCAAGCCAGTGGAGCAATGGACCCACCGCAGCCGGAACCGTCTATACCACCGCCTCCAGTGCTACAGAACTTTCAAAAGGCTAATGGAAATAATGTTCTACCTAAGAGAACTGATACACATTTGGGACAGCAAGGTTCTAGCCAAAACTCTGGTGTGGAGCATGGCGCTCCTGTCTCCAATCTTGCAGGCGCACATCCACATCACGTGCTGGACCCCAACAACAAGGTACCTGTGCAACTCACCCTGCCTGCTCAGCCAGGTGTGCCAGGATCACAGCCGCGGTCATTTACCATTCAAATCCCTGCATCTGCACTTAATGGTAACAAGCTACATCAAGTTCTTACTGGCCCTATTATAAATGCAACTATAAGTTTACCTCAACCATTAGCTGCCACATTATTGCAACAACACATCAACTCTGCGCTAGCCGGACAACAAAATGAGTTTGATGGAGGTGGAGGTGGCCGCAGTGGAGCTGCACCCTTCTCTTTAGATGGGGCGCTAGACTCTTCGGATGATGACGGATCAAATGCTGGAGATGGATCAGAAGATGGTGCAGGTGATGATGATGAAGACGAGGAGTCTGCCGAGGAGCGAGCAGAGGAAGAGGAGGAGGAGCGTGATGAAAGCGGAGGAGCTGAGGAGGAACCTCTAAATTCAGGAGATGACGTCTCCGATGAAGAGCCCGGTGACATGTTTGATACTGACAATGTGGTGGTTTGCCAATATGACAAAATTACTCGCAGTCGCAATAAATGGAAGTTCTACCTTAAAGATGGTATCATGAACTTAGGTGGGAAGGATTATGTCTTCCAAAAAGCTAATGGTGATGCGGAATGGTGAATATTTCCTAATAATGAACAAATAAGCTGTGTGTATTTTTATAGAAGGTGTAACTTGTTGTATCTGACTGTTGGAATGTAACTACTAGAGGCAACAAAAGACAATGGTGGAATACTGTCACAGATATTATTATTTAATTAATATCATAATGAGCATTGACTTCAACCATAGCATGAGTATGGATCATCAAAACATTGTTCCATTTGGATAATCTTACAGTTTTACATTAATTGTGACGTAATGAATTGCACAAATTATTTTTTTACTGAATTTGAAAGGTGGTTTGCAATATTTACATCAACTTTTATCAGAATTATTTTGTTCACTGTTTATCTGAAATCAATATTCATAGCAAACTAAAGAATTTTTAAATATTCTAATTAGAGAATTCAACATCTTGCGACTCAGATTAAATTTTACTGGTTTTTTAATAAGTAAGCATCACCAATTCAAACTGATTAAGTAATCTATTTTGGTGAGACTCGAGGAGCCTTAGTTGCCTTTTGCATTAGTCTCGCTTCTACATACAATGTACTCCTCCCATCCCCTATGTAATCCAATTACTCTGAAGTAAAATAAAAACTGCTGAAAAGTATAAAAATGTTGCCACAGAGAGCATTTACTCAACTAGCTTGAAGTCAATGTAAGTGATGCTCATGAAAACAGTACCAAATGCTGGTGATGGTTCAGATTATGAGCTTCTGAAAATTGTAATTTTCCAAATTGTTTAGGTGTACATTTTGTGTAATCTGCTATTTTAGCTTCACTAAAGTTGGTACATAATCCAATCATTGTAAAAGTAGTAATAATCAACACTATGTTTATTATATAACTTGTGCCATAACAAAGCAATAACTCTGAAATTAAACCAACTATGTGTGTTAAAAAATCCATTAACTGTATTTATAGTGCTTATCCAAACAAGGCATTTCAGGATGTATTTACCATTTGTAATCAAAAGGCTTACTCAAACAGTAGTATAATATTGTTGTTTAATTTATTGTAGCTACATTTTCCTCAGAATAGAAATACCTGTTCTGATATGTTGCAATTGTGTGCATATTGTAAAACCATAATTATGCATCAACCATTTATCAATGTCAGATAATTATGTTTTTTTTTAACTGCTTAGTGAAGCTGGTAGCATGTATGTTATAATAATTAGTGTGATGATTATAAGTCCAAAATTATCTAGTAATGTGTACACAAATGTATCACATAGCTTTCATTCAACATTTCGATATAGATTAAGTTGAGTTATAAATCCAAACATTATTTGTAAGTTTCTTCAAAGTAAAAATAGTACAGTTGATAACTATAATGTATATATTTTCATAAATTGTTCATTAATAATAGAAATATTTTCATGTAATACATAATATTCATTCCCTCACACTTTGCAGAAGGTACTTGTAAATAACACCTGAATACTGGCAAAACCTTTCTGCAAGGAATAGTTTTAGTTAATAAAACATCCTTATTTTGAACTCACTTTTATTGTTAAGTTGTTTTTGTCTCAGTTCAGGCACTAAGTTATTATATTGTGATATCTATGTTAATAAATAAACTTATTGTTTTTTTTTCTTCATATAGAGTGGAACATTTAAAATGTATGCTAAATTTCATTTGTAATTTGATCTTTGATGTAATGGTACATGCAGCGAGTTCCAACTGTCTAGTTAATTCTCAAATAGATGTAATATAAGTTGTCTTATGGTTTGTTTCAATCCCTTAATAAAACGTTTGACGAAAGTGGTAATTATAATAAAATATGTTGCAACACTTGTTTCTTTTTACTGCAGGAATGCTTATGATCCTTGACACACACTAGGATAAAGGTCTATTCAGACAAATCGGAAAAATGCCTGAGCAAATTTACTGAGTTCATTAAAAACAAGATCCTACTCTCGGTTTTTTCTGGACTAACCCTTAAGGTCAATTCATAGAGAACGGAAAAATACTCTCGCAGGCTCGAGACTTCTCTGGTCACAAAGCAAACCGCTAGAAATCGAGTCGCAAGCTGACTCAATTCATACAATTTTCTACGCTATGACTACGACAATACGATCCTATTTTCAATGGAGCCAGTAAATTGCTCCGGCATTTTTCCGTTCTCTGAACTGACCCTAACGTGTGTGAGTTTTTGTGTAATAATACCATTTAGACCCTTATTTTGACCACTTTGGATAAACAGTAATTTACGTACCTAGACCGTGCCTATAAATAATGCTAGTCCGTCTATGTACCTACAATGGCCCGGCTGGAGGTCTAAAAAGTTTAGCTTTTTAGAAATCGCCGGGCAAAAATCCGTTTAAGTAGTCAGAATCTTTTCAGATTAACTACGAGATGTCCTACAAAAAAAAAAAAAAATGTACCTACATTAATACAGAAGTCAGATTTGAAATTGAAAGGGATCAGTGTCTGCGTCAAAAGGCTTTACTTGTCACTACATAGTATAAAACAAAGTCGCTTCCCTCTGTCTGTCCCTATGTATTCTTAGATCTTTAAAACTACGCAACGGAATTGATGCGGTTTTTTTCAATAGACAGAGTGATTCAAGAGGAAGGTTTATACGTATTATACGCGGGAGAAGCCGCTGGCAAAAGCTAGTGCATTAAAAATATTTTTTTCATTTATGGAGGATAGCCCGCGACATTCAAATGTACATACATTCATATATTTGTAGGTTACTAGGTACCTAGAGCCTACCTACCTACCGAATAACATTATTTTGCATTCATAATAAAAAAGAACTTTATTGCCATAACATTCTACGACACTAGATTACCAAGGAGTCCTCATTCGTGCGGTTCTTTAAAAATATATGTGGTACAAAATTAAATCTAAGGTAAACATGTGTTAAATAAATAAAAATTGACCAACCCAACAAGTGTGGATTGTTTGTCGAGCGCCTCATGTTCACTATCGCTATTGGACTTTTACGGGCTGAAATTATGTTAAACATAGCTCTAGTAGAAATATCCTAATGCTGTGATAACTTCAGGTTGAGTAGCGTCCCTTTGGGAAAAGAGAACTATTGTGCAAGCAGTAAAAAATGTAGGAAACCCGTAACCGACTAAATCCTACGCTTTTTAGGGTTCCGTTGCCAAATGGCAAAAAACGGAACCCTTATAGATTCGTCATGTCTGTCTGTCTGTCTGTCCGAGTATGTCACAGCCACTTTTTTTCCGAAACTATAAGAGCTATGCTGTTGAAACTTGGTAAGTAGATGTATTCTGTGAACCGCAATTTTCACACAAAAATAGAAAAAAAAAACAATAAATTTTAAGGTTCCCCATACATAGAACTGAAACTCAAAAAAAAAAAAAACATCAAACCCATACGTGTGGGGTATCTATGGATAGGTCTTCGAAAATGATATTGAGGTTTCTAATATAATTTTTTTCTAAACTGAATGGTTTGCGCGAGAGACGCTTCCAAAGTGGTAAAATGTGTGGTCCCCTCCCCCCCCCCCCCGTAACTTCTAAAATAAGAGAAAGATAAATCTAAAAAAATATATATGATGTACATTACCATGTAAACTTCCACCGAAAATTGGTTTGAACGAGATCTAGTGAGTAGTTTTTTTTTTAATACGTCATAAATCGTAAACCGCAATTTACCTTTCATTCAATCAACTCAAATATAAAAAAAAACATTTAATTTCATAAACATAAACCTTATGCATAAACCGTGAATACCTACAGGTTTGTACGGAACCCTCAGTGCGCGAGTCCGACTCGCACTTGGCCGGTTTTTAAGAAATTTTGTTCTTCGTCCACCTACCTCTATCACGGCTGATTTTCTAAGTTGTTGATGTAAAAGGGGCAGATAGGGGACCTGCCCCATTAATATATTTTTACAGCTCAACAACTCTGTAGGTACTGCTTCTTGCACATAGCAATAATTTAGTAAGTGCATCAATGCCGGCTGATAAATTACGCGCTACACATCAGCGTGTGTGTATAGTGTTTATTTACACACTTCTTATTGATACGGGACATAGTCTTTGTAGAAACACTGATATTGATTGACAAACGGCTGTGAAATTGAGGGTTATAATATTTCCCGTTTGATACCCTCCTACATATTAAGTACGCACGGCGTCACATCAAGCTATACATTTCCAGTGTAAGCTGACATCTCATTGTACGAAAAGCCTATACAATGCGAGGTCAACTAAAACTGGAAATATATAGCGTGGCCTGTAGCCTGATGCTATCTGTTTTGAAATGTTATCAAACCAAAGTTTCAATTGTTCATTTTCTTGTATTTTCGCAACAGGTTTTGCTCCAGAAAAAAGCTAGATAAACTATCCACTGCTTCAATAACGAGAGATTTATTCATATTCCATCATCATCATCATCATTTCAGCCGTAAGACGTCCACTGCTGGACTTAGGCCTACCCCAATTTGGGGGGCTTTGCCATAATCGCCACGCTTGGTTGTACATGTAGGTATGATGACAGCAGAACCCCTGATTACAGCCGGCCGCAACATTCCCTCCCGCATTAGTAGGATTCGTCGACCGAGGCATACTCTAACCATTTCTGATGACGCTTCCACCCTCCTCCATGAAAGTAGTAAGCTCAACAGCACTCTCAAGATCCACCGTCGCAGACCGCCGTCCTTCCGTCTCACCGTGACGTCCCAATCCATGTCCGCCCAGACCCTTGCTCGAGCCAGCTCGCGCCGCTGTGAATGTAGCATTAAATTGTCCCTAAATAATTAACTCATTTCGATCCAGTTCGTCCCTTGCTGCCCTCTTCAGCGACGCCCTAAGCCGAGGGACGTACCCCACAGGGAGATGCTTTTAGCGTGTGGTCGCTCTAGTTTTAAGGTTTTAAGCCCTGGCTGTAGGCCTTAATTTATTAAGGTGGCGCGGGCAAGTCCTATTAAGCATCCGACAACCTCATAGGTTGACCTATGTGAAGTCATTCTCCAAAGAATGGTAGGTACCTAATACGTGTTCAATAGCGGCGCTATCCATAAAAAAAAGAAAACGACCCACAATAGGCGGAACATTCATACAAAAAAAATACAGATGAATTGAGAACCTACTCCTTTTTTAAGTCGGTTAAAAATGATTGAATAATCATATTTATTGTTTGTCTGTTGTTCCGTTTTCACGTTTTAATGGCTGAAAGTATTTGGATGATAGGTACTAATACTAATTATCCCGGAAGCACGTTACCGTCGAAGATTTCCGCCATCCACGCGAGCGAATAAATTGCTAAAATAGATTTAACTTGTCAAAACCGGCTTTACAGTTTTCTAAATCAGTTATAAATAACCAGCGGGTTCCATGGTACCTAACTGGTTTTCACCGATTTTGGCTGTGACATAGAGATATCGTCACGACTGATAACTAATTAGCTAGTTAATTCTTTTGGTTAATATTGAACTATACGCTTTTTCTAAAGATGTAAACTTTAGCACCCGTAGGTATTGTGTCGATATCTCTACGCTATAACTACTCCAGCACGCGTAGGATGACCACCGTAGAAAAGGGTTTGGTCGACAGAAGAATAGATAAAATTACAGATTGTAGAAAGATTAAAGACAAAATTAAAGATTGTAGAAAGATTTGTACCGTTTTATGATGGCGTAGCATGACAATTCTATCTCTATTCTACCAAGAATAGACAAAACCCATTTCTACGGTGGTCATGCTATGCGTGCTGCTTAGGGGATAATATCAAGAGGATTACCTTATCCACCTCATAGTAATCCAATGACGTATACATACTAAGATAAAGCATCTTAAACTTGGAATTGGGGCTATGGTCTAGCTATTACAAAACTAACAAACAAATCGCGAGACTTTTTGTAGCGTTATCTGTAATTTTATTACCTAGCCTACAGATGAGGTTAATACTAGCCCAGAACTGGAAACTGCCCTAGTCATCCTTCCTATACCTATGTGGCACTCAATGAATGAATGAACAGGAACACCGGTCCCCAGTGAAGTTAAGGGTAACCATAGTAACCTGCCGGGGTCGCGTGATTGTTCGAAAGAGATACCGTGACCCTGGCACATGGGCAACTGAAGGAACACGGGTGGGTTTTAGTCAGTAAAAGTCTGACACGCCCTCCCGCTCCGCCCAGAGCGGGAGAAGTCATTTGATGATTTCCCATGCAAAAAAAAAAAAACCATAGTAAGCAACTGAAAGTTTGAAGAGATGATTTAATTCCCTTCATAATTGGAAGCCCCTGCCTTTTTTTTCATCATCAAATGACGTCTCCCGCTCTGTGCGGAGCAGGATGGTGTGACAGATTTTTACTGACTAAAACCCACCCGTGTTCCTTCAGTTACCTGTGCCAGCGCCACAGTCACTCTTTCGACCATATCCGGGACCCTGGCAAGCATCGGCCCTAGTAGACACCTTCGATATTTTCTGACATCTCTTTAAGGCGCGCGTGGAACACAACGCGCCGTCGACTCGAGCCTGGTCCTTACCAGAAGCCCGCGGCTACAGTTGCCGGGAGTCCGCTATGAATTCCCGACTCTCGGGTTTCCTGCAGCGGCTAGCGGCGTGAAGGAGCAAAGATTGCCTCTCCTTTACGCGCTCCACTTACTCCTTCGTGAGCTTTACTGCTCCATCATGTCGTCCAGGTGACCCACACATCCGGAACAAGAACTTCTCGAAGCAGCCGTGTGAAAGCGGAAGGTGAGGACGCCGTGGCGCCTCTCCAGCCACTCCTCAAAGAAAGGACTCATGGATATGAGACAGATGAAGAAAGACTGATGAGGGAGAGTAAACGTAGGAAGGATCTGAGAAGTAAGATAAGTCCTCACTTCAATATTGTGAAAAACAGTTCACAATAAGCAGTGCAAATATTCAACACGTTACCACGACACTTTAAGAGCTTCGGTTTATACATCTGCATTTAAAGGAAAGCTCAAGCATTCCTATTAGATAAATGTGTCTACTCTGTTGACGACATGTGATGATACACTGTAATTTGACCTTGCGTTTTTCTCCTGTCTTCGAAATTATTGTTAATGTTATAGACATTATATTGAATGACAAATGTAGATATCATTAGTCCTCTTATTTATTTCAGTTGAAATTTAACATTTTATTTTATTTGTACAATATTTACTTTATAATTAGTTTTTCTGTTCTTAATTTTAATGAGTTGACATTTAATGATAATAATATTGACCAATACCTATGTACTTAAATAAGGGCTGTAATTGGGTTTGATACCACATATGTATTCGTTTTTTAAAACAACCCTCCAAAGGCCGTTTTAAGGGTGTTAAGTTAGTAAGAGTTCGTATGAAAGAATCTTAACGGTCGGTCCGATTGATTTGAAAAACTGTTGATGAGAGAGGGTGAACACGGGTTATCAAGATTTTAGGAAAGGATTTACTGCTTGATTCGATTAACTTGAAAATTGGTATAAATCATTTTAGAATCAAATAACAGATATACAAAACTATTCTAAATAAAAAACAACTCCTGTCGAGTGGAAAACGGGAATAAAGTTTAAACCAAAGATCTCATTCCTTCGACTAAGACGTACCTGTTCGTTCATTTTGTAAACGAGAGTTGACCGTAGATAAAGCTTTCGCAGGCGAAGATTTAGGTTAAATAAATCATACTTAAATGCTATGCATGTACCTATGCCAAAGAGGGGTTTGCGGCTAACTAATAACAGCCACACAGATCGATCGATCAGGGTAAGCTACGATTACGGTGGTTAGTTCATGGATGGGTTGACCATTTGAACATATTAAGACCCCTCCGTGCCTTGGAAAGCATGTTAAGCCGTTGGTCCCGGCTGTCATTTGTGGATCTTCGACAGTCGTCAGAAGCCCGAAAGTCTGACAACAAGTCTTACCAAGGAGTATCGTATTACCCAGTAACTGGGTTGTCGAGGTCGGATAGGCAGTCGCTCCTTGGAAAATACTGGTATTCGGCTGCATCCGGGTAGACCTGAAGCCGACCCCAACATAATTGGGAAAAGGTCAGACAGATGATGATGTACAGATTTTCCCAATCCATTTTGAAGCTAACGCTTTAGCGATAAAGTTGAAAACCTATTAAAGAAAGACAGATTGTAGTAGCTTTATGCGCTGGCGTCTGTACCTATGTCAAACTGTGAAATTAGTCGACGTAAGGTACTTACTTATAGCTACTTAGAACTTACTCTTATCAATAGACGTTATTTTGATGAGGGTACCTACCATGTACCTAAGTGTTTTTATAATAGACTAGCTTTTGCTCGCAAATTCGGCCGCGTAGAAGTCAGATAAGAAAACCTTTAATTAAAAACGTTATAGGAGTTCTCAATCTCATACATATACTAACATCCATTTTTATATATATAGATAGTTACCTTGGTATTTAGGAAAGACTTCTTAGGAGAAATAACCTGGGGCTATTTCGGTCCGACAATCGACGAGTTACTCAGTAGAGCGGTACTAGCATCAATCAGGTTAAGCGGACCAGTCGGTCAGCTGAATAAACTGAATATAACTTATAGTTGCCTCGTTTTTATCAGGTGTAAACTTTTATGAAATTACACGGTTTTTAATCTACGAATCAAATTGATCTGACATGGAAATGCGTTTTAAATAAAATCCGGAGACTTCATTTACTCCACTGGACACACTGGTGGTGACAGTTGCAGTGATTTGGTAGTGGTACAGATCGGACACTTTTCGAGTTTTCAGTTGGCAGCGAGCCGTCGTGGTATCGTATACTGTGGTAAATAAAATAAATAAGTTTTGATGCATTATGTTGTTGGGAGAAAAATAAATAAGTTTAAAAGGTTAACTGTAGTTATTTCAGAAATATCCTATACTTATGTAACATGCGCGATTTCCAATATGTCTACTGTAGACGCAGCCTTAGCTATCATCACAACAGAGTGCTTAGCTCAAGCCCGGGCGTCCCCAATGACTCAAGGTGTACAAGTCACAGGACGTTTTTGAAGTGCTTTCGCTAGTTGTTATACATAATTAAGTTGTAGTAAACCCATTAGTTGGTTCAAATTAGGTAGATAGGTAACATAAAAGACAAAGTAAGTCGCTCCGCCGGGCTCTCACTGAGCCGGTTCCAATTATGTACGGTAATCCGGCGCAGCGGGCCGCGCTAGATAGCCGCCTGTAATCGACTTACCCGCGCGATTTAATATCGCACTCAATGTCCCAGCAAAATATTTACGCAATTTTCCCCCGACCGGCTTTGTTCGATGAAACAAGTTAAAATCAGCTAGCTACAGTGTCTAAGGTGAATATCAAATTTTATTCAGCATCGTTATTCCTTGCCAAAGTTTGGCACAGCTGCCGATAAGGTAATTAAGTAGTTTGTGTTGTTTGATAAATGGAAAGATGCTCACAAGATAAAACTTGTTCATCTTGCTAAGTAACTACATCGATTTTATTTTTATAGCACGTGTCCCGTAGTTCTTTCAGCTTGTTTAAGGTTTTGTTACGACCTTCTTTTTAGCCTTCTTCCTTCCAAAATGGTAAAAAGGAACCCTCAAGGTGCTACTCAGTCTGTTTTTCTGTCTGTCTGTTACAGCTGGATATCTCAAGGACTACTAATGCTATCAACTTGAAATTTGGAATAGTTTTAGATGACTTTTGCCTCACTGTTTTGTAAATAAGAAACTTTTTTTTTTGTAATAGTAACTGAACAAGGGGATTCTTAAAAATTTGAAGTGAGAATACTAGGACAAGTGGGCTAACATATGAATGAGCGCCTTTTGCACATTCTCTAACTTTTTTAATGCCGTATAGATTTTGACTTATGACGAGAAATCTAAAAAAAATATGAGAAATGCAATAAAAAATACTTAATCTCCGAAGATTTGCATGGAGAAATATCTGAAATTATTTTATGTGATAGAAGTGTATGTAAAGATTACAGGAAAAATAAAACGATGTCTCTAAATAGCACACTTTTTCAGAAATTATCAACAAAAATTATATTAGTTCCACTATCGGTCTTGCCCTATAATATTTATATATGATGGTACGGGACCCTAGGTGCGCAAGACCGACTCGCTCTTGACCAGTTTTTTTAATTTAATTTCCTGTAAAACAAAGGATGTTTCCGAAATATCGCTACGGAAATTGTGTTACCGTAATTTAGTTTCCTTTATTTTACCATGGAAACGAAACCCTATTTAATTACTTAAAATTGGCCAAGTGCGAGTTAGGATGCTTTCTGAAACGTTGACACCTGCATAGTTAGCAGCATTGCGAAAATCGATATGTAGGTAAATGAACGGGAAATGTGCAAAACTTTCATGACCCCTAGCGCGACCACGCCCTTTATAAAGGGTACCTGCAACCTGAAACTAACATTTGTTCAGGTTTTTAGTCAATATAATAGCTGTTTGATAGGCACTATGTATAACCTTTACTTTTTAAAAGCCTTTACTGAAAGTATATAAACGTGCACTTTTACATGAAACCGACGTTGAAAGTTTCAGTTAAGTTATGATAGAATATTATGTACCTATGTAGGGTGCATAATTAAGTTACGTTAGCCGCTGATACTGTTAGCTACGTGATTTCCCCCAATAGGGAGGAAGGTAATGTTTTGACAACAAGACTCTTTTTACACGCTTTATATTAGCTTCACTTGTATGTTTGTTTGTAACCGACTCCTTATAGCGCGATTTTGACCCACTATAAACGACCAGATTTCATTTAAACTCTGTAGACTTATCGAGGACCGACGAAAATACTATAATTTCATAAATTTGTACCATTATCCTTGCCAGGGTTACCAGGACAGCAAAAAAACTTTCGTCGAAAACTACGCTGACATACGTCTCAAAATTCGAAACACCCTAAAAAATAGACAATAAATAATAGTTAAAAAAAAACTAAAAAACATGCTTCCATAGAAAACCAAACTAAAAAGTAGAAAATAATGGAAAAAAAGCGTGTTTAAACTATTATTTTATTGGATAGCTCGTCTTCGATATTCTTCCTTCGATAAACGTAGTAAAAAATCTGTTCATACTTCAGACTATTACCTGCCAATATATAATGACGTCTGTGTTTCCCTCCGGCCTTCTCAGTTTCGCTATTCTATTTCTCGGCAAGAACAAATTGTCACTGAAGCCGGAGAACTCATTTAAATGCGGACATAAATATCGGAATAGCCCTACAAACCTGTAAATCTCTGAATAAATCACTATTTTGGCAACTCTGATACAGGCCCGCCAACAGATACAGATGGTTTAAACGAGATACTACCAACCTGTGTGTCTGAGTGCCTTGCTGCGGACTGAAAATAACGAGTATCGATTTAACTAGCATACTCCCTCCGTACGTGCAAGTCGATTCGATTCGGGTGACACACTTTACCGGTGATAGGCACTCAGAGAAGCGTGCGATTCGTTACCCGCGTTAAGTTAACCCGCAGTCCCAACTTATCTGACTCTTATTCATACGTAACCTATTTCAGGTTATTTGTCGTTTATGTAAATGTTAGTTTTGAATCCGATACTCCGAGTCAAGTTGAATTTACATAGGTACCCAATACCCATTATTACTTTATATTTGCTACTGCCTATCTATTTTATCGCAGTAGATGTTTAATTTAATGTAATCACTTCTTTTTACACTTCAAAGTCTCAGTGTGCATTGTTATATTCACTTTGCTACAAGACTTGAAGTACGGCCCATAAATTTATCTTAAAAATAACATAATTCACAACAATTTTAAAAATCAGACCCACAGTTCACTTCAGAATCCATCGAAATCGAATGCTGAAAATCGGCAAAAGCTGGCTTGATAAATGAATCCGATGGCCATTAATTTGAGCGCTAATAACAATTTATGCTCGGTAATTATGTAATAAATGTTATAGTTTTCGTGATTTTCTAACAATAGCTTAGGCATTTGTTTTATTTATTTCAGACCGAGTAAAATAAGAGCATAACTCAAACTCAAAGCGTTTATTTCAAATAAACCAATTACACTTTTGAATTGTCAAAGATTAAGATAGAAAATGCCCTTAGAAAATGTAATGTAGGTACCTACTTAAATAGACTTCAGAAATTCAGTTCAGGTACCTAAAAAATACCGTGTGGTGCCGGACGTAAAGAATAACACCACCCCATTTCTTCCCGTGGGTGTCGTAAAAGGCGACTAAGGGACTTACTAGAGAATGGGCAGCAGCGTTCTCTATGCATTTTACCACCATACTGCGATCGCCAACCCGTCTGCCAAGCGTGGCGATTATGGCAAAGCCCCCCAAATTGGGGGAGGCCTAAGTCCAGTAGTGGACGTCTTACGGCTGAAATGATGATGACGACCTAAAAAATAATAAATAGGTAGTTACCTCTCTTTACAGTAGCTTGTGCCTACCTAGGTACATCCATTATGTTGACGTTCGCAAACATCAAAATATCGTATCCTCAATTCCATGATTCAGTATGAACCAGTGACAAAAAAAAACGATTCTAATTTCAGATTAGATAGACGATTACATTACCGAGTCTTATTATTGATGTGTAAGGAGATAGCTACCTATACATTCTCATACATATAGGAACGACAGGTAATTCTCGTTCGTATTCGAGATCCGTAGACGTTCCTACGTACTCGTACGAGTAATTCCATTGGTAAATGAAATCGGTTTCATTTGACAATTGAGAAATAGAGAAAATGTCAAGCCAAACCGATTCCAATTAAAATTGAAATTGCGTGGTTAGGATATACCTACTGCTGGCGACATATATGTTCAGATAGGTGTCTACTTTATTCCATTGCACTCATAAAAGCTTTACTTGTTTAAAACTACTTCCTAATTGTATAAAAGCTTCTATGAAAAGCAATGTGCTCAGACAAATCGATTTTGTCGAGTATTATATTTTCATCTAAGTTCAATTCATTATGTCAGTGTATCAATATAGACAACTTCTTATATACTTGAGCATCAATCTGAAAAGAAAGAAGATAAGACCCCGCGAACAAAGTGCTAACCTGTTGAATGCTTGTGTGGCTGCCAGTATAGCTTCATTCTCTCTCGGCTTTCCCGACGGTGCGGTCGTTATCGAGCGAACCCAACTCCCAACAATAAGTACCCATACCCAGTACCACTCAACACTTAAGTGTCTGCATTTATTTTCACTTTGATCTAACATATATTTTTTTCTTTGCAGGTATACGTTCTCGGAAGCCAGTGTTGTGTGTATTTCTCGTGCGTTGAGATAGTTGTAAAATGTCGTGTTTCGGTGGCAGCGTGCTGATCCCCGACTAAGGAAACAGTGTATTGTGGTGCTCAGTGTAGTGTGATGATGTGTGTGAAGTGAAGTGCAAGGCAAAAGGAAAACCGACATCATGTTGCCGACAAACGTTATGTCCTTTATGAAAAAGGTGAGTGAATCTTTATATTAGCATGCACACGACTGCCCATATAATTTATGAAGGAGTGTATATAAGGACTTTTTTGACTGAATTCCCCATTCGATTTTCGGATGGATTGGTGCGCATTGTATGAAGTATCTATACTTCTATTTCGAGGGTAGGTTTTATCGCACATTATCCTTATATTAACTCTCAATCACCTCTTACCTCTCTCACGGGAAGTAATTAAGAGGTCCAATTCGTGACCGAGATGGCACGGATTGATTAATAGTATACCTATCGAACCATTTTCTATTGTGCCTTTAGAGGCACCCCAACGAGCGGGACTCAGGTTTCATCCTATTATCTGCGCAATTGAGAAATCTAGGATGCTGAATCAGAGAGTTTCTCAGATCGAACATCGAAACAGTTTCTTAGTTTGGGAATAGTCTGATGAACCTACGAAGCCATGAAACTATACGGATGGCAGGCATATCAACGCACAAGCTGTTATCAATTCAGTACAGGTTTCTGAATTTTTGAAAAAAAAATCGAAGGTTATAAAAAAAAAATACTATGCCAAACATTTTAACCGCGTAGATATTAGACTTTAAAAAAAAAGCAGTTGAATTATTATTTGCTAACCGACGAAAAATTTCTGAGCTAGGGGTCTAGATATCTGCCAGGGTTGCGAGATTGTTCGAAAGAGATACCGTGACCCTGGCACATGGGCAACTGAAGGAACACGGGTGGGTTTTAGTCAGTAAAAGTCTGACACGCCCTCGATTTCCCATCCAGAAAAAAAAAGGGGTCTACATATGTGCTGAATTCATGGTTTCAATTTGCGCATTGATATCCCAGCCATTCGTATAGTTTTATAGAGCAAACAAAAATGTTCATACATTATCCTTAGTCAGTACCTACCTAGTAAGTACCCTAATACTTAGGTACCCTAGTACTTAGGTTAATGTAGTCAATTAATGTAAAAAACCGGCCAAGTGCGAGTTGGCCTCGCGCACCGAGGGTCCGTAAAAACCTGCAGGTATTCACGGTTTATGAAATTATTATTATAATTTTTTAAATTTTTATATTTGAGTTGATTGAATGAAAGGTAAATTGTGGTTTACGATTTATGACGTATTAAAAAAAAACTACTTACTAGATCTCGTTCAAACCAATTTTCGGTGAAAGTTTACATGGTAATGTACATCATATATTTTTTTTTAGTTTTATCATTCCCTAGAAACCTCAATGTCATTTTTGAAGACCTATCCATAGATACCCCACACGTATGGGTTTGAAGAATTTTTTTTTGAGTTTCAGTTCTATGTATGGGGAACCCCAAATGATATTTTTTTTTTTTTCTATTTTTGTGTGAAAATCTTAATGCGGTTCACAGAATACATCTACTTACCAAGTTTCAACAGCATAGCTCTTATAGTTTCGTAAAAAAGTGGTTGTGACATACTCGGGCAGACAGACAGACAGACAGACAGACATGACGAATCTATAAGGGTTCCGTTTTTTGCTATTTGGCAACGGAACCCTCAAAAGGCATTTATTAACACGAGTCCTATTTTTTTAATAATCCTCTAAGGGTTTGATACGATACGGCAGAACATACTTTTCGTTCTTTTATCTTCTTGTAATGGAATAATGTTAATATTTGAATATTATACTAATGTACAGTTCCTTTTAAGTTAATATTAACTGAATTCTCAACAAAATATTTCATTCACGAGCGGAAAACGCGCCGACCATTTTCAGACTAAATTATTCAGTTTGCTTCTGTCAGGATGAGCGAATGTATACTAAATATAAGGCCACCTGGGTACAGTACGTACTGCATTAATTACATAAGCACACACACACAATTAATGACACGAAACCCCAAGTCACGTACCTCTACATTTAATATTTATTTTCGTGTAATCATATAACACACCATCTGTGTTCAACAGAAATCTTTGTTTTTATTTTATTATCGCCTCGCTTTAATTAAAATTCCCGGTGTAGTCGCTTTTATAATATAAATTATAATGTGCTCGGTTAGCAAAAAATCCTTTCTATCTAATCTTTTTCAGCGTTTAAACAGGGCTAAAATAAGCATATATAGTTAGATACTTGCGTTCCTGTTCTTTCGTAGAATGAATGGAAGTGGGTCAAGCATTGTTATCCAAACTTAGTTTAGTTATTTCAGTAGTAGGGCCCGAACCTATGTAGGTAAGTAAAATAAGGTTGAACGAACTAAAAACCATATTTTTATCTTTTACAGAAAATCTCTAATAAAAAGAATAGGAAAAACTTTTAAAAGTAGCCACTCAACAAGTAAAAAAGGAAAATATCGTGGTTTTATTGTAAACTATCTTTTTCCCGCGGTTACGTCTACGGAATAAGATATGATCCCCGGGGAACTACGTGTGCCTTCGGTTTAGAAGTGGGCTGCGTCCTTTTCCTTATATTTTATAAAACGAAATTCCATTACGAGCCATTGTTTCGTTAAACTACGGAAATGTACAGTCCGGTGGAGGAAAGGAACGGCTTCAGTTTGTATTGAAGGAGATGAATTGCATCCTCTTATGAATACCTGGATGACTATGGATATTTTCGTTGAGAACTTCAAAATTCCGTTGTAACAGTGAAAAAATGTATTCATGCTCTTTTAAATTATTGATATTTTCCGTACCAGTGTATTATTTAGATTAAGAATGATTGCCATATTTTTAAAATTTTCTGTCTTGTTACGTCCATACATCTAAAGGGCAATTCTCGTCTGCCAGGGTCCCGGATCTGCAATGGTTGCTGATTTGTTTGAGAGAGTTACCGTGGGCCTGACATGGGCAACTGAAGGAACACGGGTGGGTTTTAGTCAGAAAAAGTCTAAGACGCCCATCCAGAGCGGGAAAAGTCAAAAAAGAAGGGGGCAACTCTCGTAATTTTAAGAACGTTCACAGTCTGATCTCAGTCTCAATCTGTCAAAAATACCTCGAGTTTCCGTACATTTTTGACATGTTTTTGACATTAGATTGTCGCCAAGATGAGACTTCGACTAGATTTTAAACGTTATTATTAGGAGAATTGGCCTTCTTATGACAACTGAACGATAAATTCTAAAACAATTCGGTCAATCGATGTCTGCAAATCCTAAACAATTCAGTAGTTGAATATCCCTATTCCGAGTAGAGAGATGCAGCCCTATGAATAGATTCTACGAAAATACCAACTAGCTCACCACGTCAATGCCTCACGTAGAAGCCCCGATTTAGAGGTCCACCCCCGTGAGCAGAAATTCAATTTGTGATCAAAAAATCCGCAACATGCCTCGTATGTTCCGGTATTAAAGTTCGAAGTCTTATAACGAAAGTATTCGAGCTTCGCCTCAGTTATCCGCTGCGCAAATTGTGCTAGTTACATCTTCAGTCGACATTCTAGAACGTTGAAAATGCAAGGTACAAAGTATGTAATACATTTTGCAGGAAATAGCAACCTTCTAGCTATTCACTATTGAACCAAAAAGTCGACAAAAGGTTTTTGTGTGTGCATTCATTGTTTTTCGTGTGTGAATGCGGTATCTACGCTGTTCCGCTATCGGCGGCAGGCGGCAGGTGCGCTCAGTGAATGCCAGTGGCGGCTCACTAGCGCTTCCTGTGAGATGAATTAACGCTCCGCCGAGTGGAAACGTCTTTCTTTCTCATCAAAACAATATTGTTGAGTTCCGCGCTCGCCGACAATACGGTTTGTGAAACAAAAACCCCTATGTGGTGGGCGAAAATAAAAAACCACTCGTAAAACAGCATTTCGTATAATGATATTTCAACGAATGTATTTTTAGATAGGGGCTAAAACCCTCAATATAACTATTCTTTACACGTAGTGACTTCACAAGAACTTGTGGCTGTCGGTCCCAATTGACACACAAGCCTGAAATCCCTTATCGACACAAATTTGTCGAATTCCTGTTGAGACCACAGTAACTAACAAAGTTTAAGTTCTGACTTGTGAAATCACCGGGGGTTTTCCTAAATAAACATCACAATGTTTCATCTAAATGTAAATGTCGTTGCACGGCAGTTTAACATGAATACCTGGTGCCCTCGTATAAATATTGCTAACAAAAGGAATATAGTAAGATAAGCCTTCAGACATCTAGTCCAAACATATCCGCTGTCGAAGCAGGATTTTCAAGATATTTTCATATTTCTCTACCGCACACGGTCAGCCCTCTTTGTCGTTCGCCATGACTTTGCTCGCTCATCTTTGACATCAGTGCCGGAAACGTACACTTCAAAGGTATATCATATAATATTACTACCTACGTTAAATCAATAACTGAATACTACAATGTTAAATGGAGGTAGGAAGCAGTTTTACAGATCGAAGCGTTTGTTAGCTAAACCAGTCACGTTCAGCTGCAATGTATGGTAGATAGTTGTATTGATGTTCAGACATAATGTCTACCCGTGTTTCAGAAATGTGAGGAGACTCCTACATAATCTTTAAAAAATAAGTAGCAATATATTTTATTGCTAAATGTATATTATTATTAAACTTCTCCATCACGTTATGGCTAGCATAGCCCACTGTAACGTGTTGGTAATGACTTGCCATTCCTGTGTTTCAGAAATGTGAGGAGACTCCTACATAATCTTTAAAAAATAAGTAGCAATATATTTTATTGCTAAATGTATATTATTATTAAACTTCTCCATCACGTTATGGCTAGCGTAGCCCACTGTAACGTGTTGGTAATGACTTGCCATTCCATCGGAAATACATCGAAATAAACTTCTCGTTAATCCTTCATAACTCTGGTTAGTCAAACCGTGCAGGAAACTTTATCGGGAAAATCTGTGTAAAAGTACGCTTTTATTTTTTTCCAAACATCCTGCAATTGCTGAGGGTTAGGTGGGAGGGCCGTGGGTGGATCGAGAGGTCCACTGAATGGAGCCGCACTCTATAATGGCGGCCCCTGACGACTCTATTAGCACACAGCGCGCTGCATAAAGGTGCACGTTATCAAAGCGCGCATATTAAAGCGAGTCTTTTACTAAACTACCACTCCACATTTTTTTCCCAAAATATATAGCATTCTCTGAAAACGCTATTTACTAGGTTAAATTAGCAAACATTTTCTTGATATTTGCTTTCATTTAGATGTATTCTGAAGTACTTTTAAATCGGTGAATGTTTATACACTTCAGTGCAAAATATGTAAATAGAAACATCCTAATGTTGTCTATTAAAATACAGTACCTACGTTTAGTAAAAATGTTTGCCCAAAGCATGAACTTTTAAAACCAATATCACTCCGTTTCTCGGCATCGAGTGAAAACAAAACGAAATGAACGGGACGCTCGCTCAGTAGAATGTTTTATGGATATTTTTTGCTTTTTAAATGCTAATTTGTCGTAAGGTGAAAATAACACTTCAGACAAATTTCCATATGAATATCTAACTACATAAACCTGTGCTTAATAATGTGCTACATAAAAATGATCTTTAATTTAATAAACTATAGTCTATTACTTTACCTGCGCAACAAAACTAAATTTCGATGAAATCACTAAGGGTCGCTCGGGCACCTCCATCTTGTCGAAGGACGGGCGAGCATTGACAGGGCAAACATGTACCCAAATGACGTTTAACATTAGGTAAATCTTCAATGTACATTAGCTATTCAGTGAGTAGGTATCTCAGTATTCGTGATTCATATTTCAACCCATATCAAAGTTAACTAGTACTTCGCCAGACGTATCACTCAGCTGACACTCATCATTGCGTACTCAATTGATTTTAGCTGTATTGTCTATTTTTAGAGGTGACAATTTTAGGTACGAGAATAAGCAAGCAGATACGGTAAATGTGTTGACTGAAAATGTTAGAGGGTAAATGAGAGTTAAGTGTCGAAAACAAAATCTACTTTCAGTGCAGGGTGTCGATTTCAGACTCGTACTATAAGCCATGGTTTCTTCATGTTCTTTTTCTTTCTTTGGTTTTAGGCTGTAATCTGTAATTTCATGCCCCGGAGTACAGCGATCACGATTGTTGTGTGATTGACATTAAATAAAAGAATAGTACTCCTGACCGAATTTCGGTCATAGCGGCCAATCTCAGCGGTGACTAGCCACCGATGCAGGAGATACTATAGCGCACAAGTGTGTGCGCAGACACAGGTGCACTTTCTGTTCCCTCTCGCTCATAACCTGGTAGGACAGTACAACGGCACGACCGGGGAGATATCAAGCGCAGGAACAACAGCCTATTATGAACTATTCTATGAAGTAGGTACATGTTATTATCCACTCGTCACAATTTCGGCTCGTAATCATCCACAGCTGAACATGGCACGTTCACCCGCTGAAATAATATTATTATACAATTGAAACTTGTTATCTTGTAATCAACCGTAGGTAGACTTGACATTAAACATAACGACCCTTATACTTCCACATCAGTTATTCCCGTAAGTTAAAACGCTTCTCATAATAAAACTCGAAGCCCAGGTATTGATTTTATCACACTTTCTGTTATTTCCAAGTAAATTAATATTGCTCCGGGCTATTTTTAATTCTCTTTATCGTTGACTTACTCTCGACCGATATTGAAATCGTATAAAGACGAGTGACGAAGTCGGCGTGAGACGTCAAGAGGTACCTACCTACCCTCCTTATTGGTAATATACGTGGTCGAGTATGTAGGTTGGGGCCGTGTACAGTATAATAGCTGCCTTCTGTAGTGGCTCCGGTCAGCATCCCACAATGTATTGACCGAATAGCAGTGACGTATGTACAGACAGTGCTATTGTTACTGTTTCAATATGTTTGGAGGACTTTGATGTACGCACACAAATAGATATGGAGGGTCACACGAAATACATAACGATAAATAGCGCCCACGCTCGCGCTGCCGCTCACAAAATGTTCGCCGCCAATCAAAAGGCAATTCCATCAGCGTCCAGGTCGCACTCGGAAAGCCGTCAATACTCCCGTAAGTAATTAAACTACTCCGATGATTGCCTAATTTCGTCTTTGTGTGCCGGTGTATAGTTGACTTATGCATTATGTATTTGAATTTTAAACAGTTCCGTCAACTCGTTGAACGGTGAGCGAGCTCCTAGTGTGTAATTAATTCTGTTCATTTTCAACTTAGAGGAACTTTTTCAATTTGCATCATCGCACTGTGCACTGTGCTTATTTATGCAACCCTCGACACAAAACTCTAATTTACGTTTAAACTCCGAATTATTTTAAAAGGGTAAAGTTGTGATTCATTATGAAGCGTTTGCATTCTTAATTAAATGCAGGTGTTCGTGAGTGAGCCCTGCGTCGTCTCGCGACGAACATGGGAGGCGGGAGACAAATTAGCGACGCCTTCACGGTTTGTTTGTTGGAACGAAGAATTTATGTCACGTACTGTGTCGTGTGACACACGTGTCTCCTTATGTAAACCAAGTAAAGCGTTACATAAATACTAGTGATTTTCGACGAATCTTTGGGTCAAGCTAAGTTTCGCAGTGCTCAGTCAGTATATATATCCAGCTGGCACTAGAGCCTGTGGACACAGTTCAGGAGATAATGGGTGCGAGCCGCATCACGTAGCCGGTCAAATTATGCGATTTGGGCCTCCGCCCCGCGGAGATGAAAGGCTTACTGAGGTTATACGCCACCCGACCCTACCATAAAGGCTTATAGCGAAATACTTGTGGATTCTTGCTTGATGTAGCAAAAACTTAATGTACATTTTACATATAAACGACGCGCATACAGTACACAAGAAGTACAGTACTTACAGAAAAAAAAAACATTAATTTAATTACAGTTCTCGCATTGATATTTGTGTTTGCCTCCTCACTAAAATGTATTACTTATCTACCAGCCTTACTGATGTTACAATAATGTCTTAATAGGCAACGCAACTGTGAAACATAATAAAACTACGTACTTCCAGTTCCAGAAAATAAATAACCTTGAGGTAGTTTTAGTTGTCGTCAAGTAAAAGTTGTAGCGAGCGACCGACGACGCCTGTGTGCTACGCCGTAGCTCGTAGCGAGCTGCTACGACAAGTTAGTGGCACCCGCCGATTGTTTGCCGTCTTGATACAACGACGCGTTCATAACGACGTTTAAATTTTGAACACATTAGTGGTGAGCTGCCAACTTACTAAAATGAACAGCTGTTGAGTTTAACAAGCGCAGCGTGCAACGAAACATGTAAAACAACAACTTATAAAACTACTGAACTTTAAGAGAGTTCAACATTTCGGTTGGCGTGTTCGCCAGTCTCAATTAATCTTCTTCAGCAATAAACGCCACAGAATTTGTAACACTCCTTGGATCGTACTTGCGTAAACTTTTCTTGAGTAATGATGGCTGTTAAGGGTTCGATCGCTCTAAAAATGTGCGCCTCAGCGATTAATTGGCGCTGTCTCGATGAGAGCGTTAGAACCTAACTCTAACTATACTAAGTGTTAATTGTTGCTCGGCGGCGCTACTTCAACACTTATAATGACGATATTCCTCACTATGAAATTGCCTTAATATTTAGTGCAAAACTTGCCTGGAAACTTTACCTAATGAAGTTAACTAGTTTCAGTATCGCTCGTTCCTAAGGTACGAATATGTATAAAACGTAGGGAATATTATCTTAGCTGAAACATTTGCTAAAGATATTCTGAAAATAATTATATCACAGGAGTAATTTACTATTTTCGACTCGCTGAGTAAAGTAGACCACACCAAAAGGTAAATTAATATTTATGTTCAGTTCTATAATTAAATTTGTTACTGAATTGATGTCACCAGCCAGAATCTACATCGATATTTTTTTTTTGCGAGATTTGGTTAGTTTTGATTTTGTCATCACTACATAGTATAAAACAAAGTTGCTTCCCCCTGTCTTTTCCTATGTATTCTTAAATCTTTAAAACTAAGCAACGGATTGTGATGCGGTTTTTTTTAATAGATAGAGTGATTCAAGAGGAAGGTTTATACGTATAATACGCGGGCAAAGCCGCTGGCAAAAGCTAGTCTACAATAAAAGTACACCATATTCTAGCTAGTGCTAGTTTTTCTTCACACAGTACAATTATCTATTCCGACACATAGCTCAGGCTCAGGCTTGTCTAGAGATATAGCAGATGTGTTTGCATACTCATGTAAAACCGTTTCTCTAGCAAAATGCAAATACAGCCCTGAAAAAGACACAAGGCGATGTTGGCTTTAACACAAATAAATGTAGAATTCAGTGACTGCATGATGCTGTAGTTTTGTGGCTTCGTGGTTCGTGGCTCGTGGTTACATGAGCGTAATGTGTGCGCTCGGGTGTGAAGAGCATTAAAGTGGATTTAGGCGAGATTCAGCCGTCGGTGATTTAGATTTATTCGCGTGTAGTTCCGACCGGCCGCGTTCAAACTACCTTAATGTGATTTCTGAACGGCATCCACATAAGTCTCGCGGGCAACAAGGCCGCGGTAGCGCGGGAAATCTACTAAATTACTTTACTACTTTCTGCACATTGTTTAACTGTTGTTTGTATGTGTGTTTAGCTAACATTTGGGACTTGGTTTTGTTTAGAAAGCTTTTTATATGAAGTTATAATACACATTATTAGTTCTACCGTCTAGTTCGTCTATTCTGAGCGTAATCCTTAAGCTACGGTTTTCTAGAAAAGCGATGACCGCACATACCCACAAACGTGGCTAATAAGGAAGCAGGTGTGCATCGAAATTTTATATGTAGTATATTTTTAAAGTTGGAACGATATAATTTGTTGCCAACACGGGCACTTGATCATTAAATATAAAACAGCAAACACATTAGAGTCCTTTTGGCGACAAGTATTATTTAAATGTTTAACTCCCTTTTATAGTTTCGTCCCGATTCACACCTGTATCCCTACTTACTTTAAGGGGCCGTTTGACAGTATCGAGCGCAATGACAGCTGTCATGAAAAAGAGAGTCGCGTTTCTGTTTCGTTTTGACACCTCTGACTCCTCTGACACACAATGACGCAGTGACTCAACTTGATTATCCTGAAAACGCTATATTTATAACTAGCTTTTACCTGCGACTTTGTTCGCGTAAATGTTGGACGCAGACGAAGTCGCAGAATAAAAAGTAGCTTATGTCACTCTCCATCCCTTCAACTATCTCCACTTAAAAAATCACGTCAATTCGTCGCTCTGTTTTGCCGTGAAAGACGGACAAACAGACACACACACTTTCCCATTTATAATATTACTAGCTTTTGCCAGCGGCTTCGCCCGCGTGGAGGTCGGAAAATATCCCGCGGGAACGTACTACTGGGATAAAAAGTAGCCTATGTCCTTCCTCAGGCTCTAAACTATCTGTGTACCAAATTTCATTTAAATCGGTTCAGTAGTTTTAGCAGGAAAGCGAGACAGACAGACAGATAGACAGAGTTACTTTTGCATTTATAATATTAGTGTAGAGTATGGATGTAATAAAAGCCAAATAAAAAAGTTTCATCATTCTAGCTTTAAAAATGACAATACTCCCCTACAACCTTTCATCCTCCCTTTCAACCCCTTAAAACCCCTTTTCCGCAATAAAAAGTAGCCTATGTCCTTTCTCAGGCTAATTTCATTTAAATCTGTTCAGTAGTTTTAGCAGGAAAGCGAGACAGACAGACAGAGTTACTTTTGCATTTATAATATTAGTATGGGTAATGTGTGAACTCGCTCTTCTCAGTGTAGAAAGCTTTTTCTGGTCGATGAGGGCAAGTCTTGCGATTTAAATCTTTGAGCGGCGGGTTTTGTCTTTTGCGGTGTCAAAAACGCTCATTAGGAAAACACACTAACTTACTTTGATGAATAAGGTTTCAGTGACGTCATTCATCGGTAAATTGCGGACGGTTCGTGGGCGGATACCGCTCTTCTAGGAAACCGTAATTTTACCGTGTGTACCTGTAAAGGCCTCAAGATCGATTGCCTAGGATCGGTTAAAATCGAAAGCTGAGCTTGTATTTGTAACATAAAATAAGCTAGCTAGCTATATAAAGGATATTATAATAATAACGAAACAAAATCAAGCCCATTATGACAACGTATTTTGCCTTTTCATTCGTCGACCTGTTACTTATTCATAAAAAAAACTTTTATAAAGCTTTTCTCTGTAGTAGTTTGTAAACTTGTGAGTAAACCTATATATTTAGCAAGAAATCTCTATTCCTTTATTTTATTCTTTTTGGAATGTGCCTTTATACTTATAAAAATATGTTGTAGACTGCGATGGATATTGCGAAGCGATGTCGGCGGTTGTCCTTTGACCGCGCCTTCGCTTTTCAAATAATATTACGTTGTAGTGGTGACCAGCAACCACTGAAAGGACCTAATTTCGCCCTCGTCCGTCCGTTCAACCCCGGGGCAATATTTCATAGTTGTAGTTTGCTATATTTTGAGATGAAAATTCTTGGCATAACGTTATTAGGGTAGGAATTTAAGGTCAAATTGTTGGCTATCTTTAAAACCCCTCTAAATATGATTTAAATAATTCCAAAATACTTATCTCTAAATCTTTGTTTAAATCCTTTTCTAAACCAACAATGCTGTACCCTGCGATACAATTTATGTACAAACACCTAAAAGTTACAAAACTTAAACAAAACTCAACCACAGCTTGTCCAGTTTAAGCCTTCTTTTATTTGACCAAAACATCTTTGTCCTGTTTCATTTCATACAGTCTTCAACTTGCACACATAACGTACTTAACTCTCCTACAATATAAACTAAGCGTATTGTCAACCCTGCACTGAAAGAAGCTTATTCGTTTTAAAACGTTTCATACCACAGCTGCACAGTTTCGCAACACCGTGCACTAAATATATGTCATATATTTCAACATTAAAACCACAAATATGTATCTTGGTCCGAAAATAAGAACAATCGCATTGTGTGCCAGTGACGCGTAATTACATTCCTTTGTGCTGTCCGTGGGTGTAGCGCTGCGCAGTCTCAGCTCCGCTTACTACGCTTGACGCTCTCCGCTCCGCTCGCCACGTACGTAGGTCTTCAACGAGGCCATTGTTGCTGCCACCATTGTGCTCATATGTCGATACCAAATAAATATATCAAAGGTTAAGAACGCATACTTTACGCTTAATTAACAGAGATATACAAAATGTGAACGGCTCTTTCGGCCGAACTCGAATGTAAGAAATCGCTCTTTGTTTTAGACAAAGAATGAAAATGAAATAACATTAATTTCGTACAGTAATGGATTACATTTGCGCAAGTCGAACAACGAATTAGAAAAGGTTGGTCCCAAGGTGATGATAAAGTAAAGGCTTACACCTGCCGTTTGCCGACAGCAATTAGAGTTGTAATGTAAATAGCGGGTTGAGGCAACAAGTGGGTCAACCAGGGCCGCGTGGCCCCCCAGCCGCCCGCGCCGCGCAGCGCACCCCTTGCACCTCACCAGTAGGTCATGAACGCTCTGTTCATGACCTATTTTATCTCAAAAATCTCCGCCGGTAACGCTAATCGAAGCGGACGTTCGTGTGCTCAACCTTATACTAGTTGCGCTGTTGCGAACGCGCTATATCTTGCTGCTTCGCTGAGCTGAAAGTAAAACGCAGATAATAAAACTGGATGCTTCACAAAGTGTATTTTCACAACCCCTTTTACGACTCAATTTTACTATTACGAGTCTTTAAAATATATACAAATTCTCCGAATAAGATTTTTTTTAAGAATAAACAAATTCTCAGAATAAGATTCTTTTTAAGAATAAACAAATTCACCGAATACGATTCTTTTAAAAATAGACAAATTCTCCGAAAGTGACCTTTTGAATTTAAATTGATTTTTTTTGTTTTTAAATTATTCTGTACTAAAAGCTCCAAAAACATCAAGATAAAAATATACTAATAAAACACTTTAATATCTACCATTACCTGCAAATAAAATCACCAGAAAGTAGAAGGGTACAATTGCCTGTCCTAGAACGACGAACTTGTATCTTTTAACTTTTTAATTATGAGAACCCAATCACGTACGGCAGAATCTATATAAAGATAACAGGCTAATTTAGTAATAAATATCATATTATCAGTGGACCTATTCATTGAACGTGAATAACGGTTCCCAAAGCCTTTTGGGATTGGACGGATCCCAAGTAAGGTACAATCCACCCTTCGCTTCAACCTTCCAAATAAACACAATAGTCAAAGAAATTGTGTAAATATTTGAAAAGTTATTGTGTCTTCATAGTGTTTGTCTTCGTTAATGTTTCACTTATCTAATGTTAGAATATAACTAGGTGTATTTGATCTTTTTACGTAAGTAAATGAGTTTTAATATTGTAAAAGAAATAAAATGCAAGTTAAATATTTTTCATTTTATATAATACTCCCCGCTGGGCGCAACATAGGTAAACGACTACGAAATATCGTTTACCAGTGGAACCCTCGATTACCAAGGATAATATTGAATCCCATGTAATTTGATCGAATCTATTCTACAATAAAAAGTTGTATTGCTTTCCCGCGAATGTTTCGTATGCTCACTGTTTTTAATAGACAGCAAAACACAGATTACGTTGTCATTTGAACAATCTCAAAAAAAAAAAAAACCTAAATTAACAATCAGCGATCAAGTGGCTCTCAATGGAAGCTCTCGACAAAAGCATGTGTAATTGGTGGCAGCGGCTTCATTTATATTGTATAGCTTTTGCCCGCAGCTTCGCCCGCGTGGATGTCGGAAATTAATGCAAGAGGACGTACTACCGCGATAAGAATGTGTTATTCCAGGTTATATAGGTAATATAGACTCTTTGTGCTATTTTCGATCCAGATCCATTCAGCCATTTTTGCGTGATTGAGAAACAAACACCCAATCATACATATTTTCACATTTATAATATTATTAGTAGTAGGATTATAACTCATATTACTTAGGATTCATAGTTTATGAGAACATCATGTGTGTTGGTGTTTTTAAAATAAAAGTAATAGTATTCAGAGTAAGAAGACTGTGACATAGGGCTTGGTTTAGTTGAATATAAGTCTTCCTGGTTTTTCTTAACGCTCCTATTTTACCTATACAGACACTCAATCATTTACCAGACACCGAACATAATTATAGGAATAGTACTTTTGCCAGTGGCTTGGCCCGTATAGCTGTCGGAAAATATCACCCGGGAACCTACTACCGGGATAAAGTACCTAGGTATCCTATCTGTTACGTATCCATGATATAATACCTATATCTTTGTGCCAAATTCGATCTAAATCCTTTTGGCCGTCTTTGCATCATTGAGAAACAAACATCCAACAATCTAAACATCTAAGCCATTTCGCGGTCTCTTACTTGGAATAATACTATTAGGTTTATTTTGAGTATAATGAACACACATGATATTCGCAATTACTATGAAGCCAAAGTAATATGAATTACAATCCTACTTATTCTGTACTACCCGGCCCCTGCCAACGCGCTCTGCGCCCACTTTTTAAATCTCTAATATCTTCTAAGATATTCATTTAAATTACATGCTGTAAAGGGCCATATTGATCTATATTAAATGCACAATGTATTTAAGGTCCTTAATTGGATAAGGATTAATGCTGTATTGCTTAAAATCGCTTCGTAAATAAGCCCTTATTTCTCGTAAAAAGTAAAAGATAAAAAATGGTTATTGTGGGTTATCCCTAAGAGATAGACATATACCATTCAGGACATTTTTGTGGGCCTTTTTAAGGTGTACAATACTGTAGTACATTATTTTGATCTATTTCGTAGGATTCAGCCAGGGTTCGAATTTTGAGACGTATGTCAGCGTAGTTTTCGAAGATAGTTATTTTTTTTTCTAAAATAAAAGAATCTTTCTAAAATAAAAATAGCCTAAGTTACTCCTTGTTACATCAGCTAACTGCCAGTGAAAGTCCCGTCAAAATCGGTCCAGCCATTTCAGAGATTAGCGGGAACGAACAGACAGACAGACAGACAGACAAAAATTGTAAAAAATGTTGTTTTGGTATATGTATCGTGTATACATCCATATACACTTAGTAAAAAGTGGTTATCTTAATATTAAAAACAGACACTCCAATTTTATTTATTTGTATAGATGTATAGATATAGATGTATAGATGTATAGATTTAACACGTTGACGGACAGAACGCCTATCGACGTTCTCTCTGGATAAAATAATACGACAGTACGCCTATCGACGTCAACCTTTTGACTTGCATGCAATCGTACGCCTTGCGGTTTTATATTTCATATACTAATATGATACTAATAAAAGGAAGGGTTTTCTGTAGTTTCACGACGGATAGAGTTTTAATCTTTTACTGTCTTATCGTACGATAATTTTTTTTAAATTAAAATGAAATTTTGTAGTGTCTCAACACGATTAACCAGTAAGGGAATACTGTCCGTCAACGTGTTAAGTTGAAAGTGTTCGGTCACAAACCAGGCTCGGCCGGTGAATCCAATAACGCGAGAATTGAAGCTGTGAGGTCAGCCGCGGCCAACACATTCCCAGAGGAATGCGCTGCGCTGGATACCTCACTGCTCTAATATTCATGAATATTGTATAACAACTGTCTGTTATCTATTTATTGTCTTTGACTGCGTATGTGTTGCCCAAGATAAAGAGATTCAAGCGAGATTTTTAAGAATATTTAGTTTTGTCATTGACTTTTTGTGTTTGATTAAGAGTTGAGCACCGAAAATTCCAATCTGATATTAAAAGTTTCAATATTTCTCTTCGTACCAGTAAAAAGTCACCATCGATCCATAGTAGAAGCTACAGCCGACAATAGATTGAACTTTTCGATTGTGTCAGAGACTTAATTGCAATTTTCGGAGAGGAAACTGCAGTTTGATTAAGTCAGTCCAAGTGAACTCTATTGATGCCAGTGCCAGGTCCCGCTGTATAACTACCAAATTCTATTTAAATTCTACAGAAAATTGTCTGAATGCCTTAACTGTAACCTAACCCTTTTGTGGGTGAAATTTTACGACTTATGCGGGAGTGAAGCAGATGTTGAACATTCTGTTTTATTTCACTCTCAGAACTGCGTAGAAGGAATAACTCGTTTCAGACTATTTTATATTTTATTAGTTTTTTATTTTATCAAACATCCACTGTAAATAATAATGTCAATAAACCGAAATGCTCCCGTAGGTTCTCTTTGGCTCCAATATGCGGTCATAAAACTATAAATTGCGTTATTGTTTTTTTTTATACTTACGGATATTCCATACTTGTTAAAGATGGTTAGGTTAGGATGTCGTTTATCTACTTTAATCATACACATTTAATGTTACGATCTAAATTTTATCTTGCGAGGTAAATCCATTGAGTGTTAAATCTCGGTGTGTGCCACAAACGTGTGTCGTAGCAGCTACCTATAGCGGCAGGTCTCCTTCCTGCGTCAGTTCCTGTGCCTCGTGTTCGTGCGCCCACTTTACTGCGTCCGCCAGGAGCTCGCTTTGTTGACGCTTTACTCAGTTCCTTCCTACCTGCCGCACTTCCACTCCGCTTTGAAAACAATTTCAAAAGCATTAAGAATATATCCCTATTTATAGTCTTCAGTATATTTTACGAGCAACTTCCAATTAGCCGGAAGCCTATTAACGTAACTCGGGTGCTTTATCAAGTTATTTTATGTGATGTATCTTAACATCGTGGGCTACCACACTTCGTAGTAAGTGACCTTATTCATTCAGATCTATTTCGGTTGTAACTTGTAGTTAGTTATTGAAGAGAAAGTTTGAGATGACTTGCTAGCGAAGCAATAAAACGCTCCGCAGTCTAGTTCGGGAGACGACAATATTGATTTTCCCCTCTGTGATGTATTTCATTCTCCATCTGTTGCTCTCCATAAAATTTACGACAGTATTACTGAGCCGTTATTTTTGTATGAAGAGTTTTATCGCCGCGTGGCGTCGCTTTCCACGACATGAGTTCTTTTTCAACACCAAGTGTTTTTATTGAGAATCATTTTTATTCTTATGTTTTCGCTAAAAACGTAACTAAGATTTATTTTATTCTCATACGATTTATGAAAGATCCCATATTCCCAAGTGTGACATAAATGTTTAACTGAATGTACTTTGTTGTCCTCAGATGGTGGCGACAGACGACTCATCGAACACAGTGCCCGGACACATAGAATCACCGGGGACCTTCGGAAAACTACGACAGACCCTATCCTCCTCACTGCTCACAGCCCAGGACAAAGGTAAATAAACAACTGGAAAAGACCACCAAGAAAGGTAGCACTTTACACATGTAGGGACAAACCAGAGTACATCACAAATTGGATTTAATTAAGTAAACATTTGCTTTGAAACTTACTCTTTGTTGGCATACTAACATCGTAATCGCAGCTCATAACAATACTAGTAATGCCAGAAGTAAATACATTGTTAGCCTTACGCGAAGTTCCATACCTAGCTGTACATAACTTCCAGAATATCTGAAGTACCTTCATGTTGGACGAGAAAAAGTTTTGAGAACTGGATGTTTAGAATCAAGTATGAATAATTTTCCGATCCGATGGAGTTAGAATTGTTTCATTATAAAGGCTAGCGCATAATGCCTCAGGCATTAAGTCCGCCTTTGTACATATATTTTTTACTTGTGCTTACAGTTTTAATAAATACATATTGGGGCAGACTACGACGCAATGCATCACACTATAAAAGTCTTCATCAATTTCGTACAATTTCTATGAACACGACCGTCCGTTGCGGCTGTAATGTGTGCTTACTTACGAAAGAGATACCAGTCCACCTAGAGCGGGAGACGTCATTTGATGATTTCCCACCCACAAAAAAAAATGTGTGCTTACCTTGGATAGGTATCTCACTTTTCCACAGTTTTTTTTTAAATTTTGTCTGTGTATTAGTAAATTCCTCATTTCGATAATCCTTTGAAAAGCTTTATATTTTAAATCTATTACGCTATTACGCCATTCCGTTATCCTTAAGGCTGATCCAAAAACATCCAATACGGCTGAATAGGATCGGCCATGGACTACCAAAACCAATTACCCTTTTTACAGCGCCCAAGTCCGACAAAAAGAGAGCAAATTCCTAAAATTAGTAATGCGTTAAATTGATCCAACGGAACAGAAACGTATTTCTTCTGTGCTTAAATCTTCCTGAATTTCAGGCAGTTTTCAATTATTTGTTTGTAAATACCCTTGTATTTACAAACAAATTATTGAAAATATATTAAAATAATTTTCAAAAATAGACTCATTTTTACGGTTCCGCACCTCAAAAGGAAAAAGCGGAACCCTTATAGGATCACTTTGTTGTCCGTCCGTCCGTCTGTCAAGACCCTTTTTCTCAGTAACGCGTAGAGGTATCAAGCTGAAATTTATATCAAATACTCAGGTCTACTGTCCCTCTGAGCTGTGAAAAATAAAACTTCTAAGCTAACGAAATCAAAAGATATAGCTGTTTATGCCGCAAATTTCCGCAAATTTTCGAATCTCGCAAGGGAATCAAAACCTAAAGGGTACTTCCAGTCGATCTAGAATTTTGAAATTTGGTACGAAGCAACGTAACAACGTAACTTATAGCACAGATAAAGGAAAAATTGCGAAAACCGTAAATTTTTTGTAACATCATACAATAAAAATATTTGTTTTACGGAACCCTCGGTGCGCGAGTCCGACTCGCACTTGGCCGGTTTTTTTGAGCTTAATATTGTACAAATATTACGTACTGAAACTATGTGGTAAGTCTTTTAACGAATAGATACATATCGAAGTAAATAATAATGTAATCTCAATAAATCTAGCTTAGCCTTTTCCTAAATATGTTGGAGTAAGCTTCTAGTCAGACCCGATCCAGCTGAATATCAGTATTTACATACATGGAGCGACTGCTTATCTGACCTCCACTACAAAGTTACTGGGAAACACGATACCCCTTGGTAAGACTGGTTGACAGAAATTTGGACTGCTGACTACCCAACAACTGTCAAAGACCTTTCGGTGCTTTCATAGCACAGGAGTAATAACTAAGCATAATCATAAAGATAAATAATACATACATATACAGGGTTATTTGTAAAACACCGGCAACCTCTCAGGTCTATGTTATTAACATCATAATAAACAACTTTTGTTCTATGACTTTTAAAAATTCATCATATTTTAGTGCATCAGATTTTCATACAAAAATCGGCTGCCTGTAAATAGGTCAAGTTCAAGCGCCCCCACCGCCCTAACCCCACTCCCCTTGCTAATATACTATCGCTTTCTTTTGCTTCGCATAGACTCCGTAACATTTAGAGCGTTCAATTTAAATATTTTTATTTTTGTTTGAAAATCTGATGAACTAAAATATGATGAATTTTTAAAAGTCACAGAACAAAAGTTGTTGATTATGATGTTAGTAACATAGACCTGAGAGGTTGCCGGTGTTTTACAAATAACCCTGTATACACCATAACATTTTAGTCGTCTTACAAAACTTGTCCACTCCATGTATACGACATAATATACCTCTAGGCGTGATAAAAAAATTGTTACGATTAATTAAGACAATATAGGTATTAAGAAAAATGAAACGAGTTCTGAGTGTAGCGAGGGAGTTAAGTTCACCCAAGACTAAGACAGCTTTATCACCGAGGAAAATACTCTACTTTTCGTACCATTTGCGAAAAAAGCATTTATTAAAAATAATGACAATTAAAAATCAATTAAAATAAACTTAACGTTTATGTCTTAGAATAATAACGCATAGAAGCCGCGTCTAGAACAAAACATGAGCGAAATCGTGTGTCCACTTCATTTTCTTTGTGTGCGTGAGCCGAATGTGTCTACGTTCCTCAAACGCACACAAATATAGCATTCAGTGATACCATTACCAGGCCGTTACCCACAAAATATGGGAAAACGCACTACTATGTAACTGGATCAAATCAAGACAAGTATTATATGTTATCAGGAACTCGATAAGATGAAGATGATTTTTCATGTAATATGACATATTTTTACGGAAAGTAAAATTCAATTTATTTAAAAATAAAAGGAAATAAGGATGTTTGATGTGTTATAATAATAATATAGGCATGTATTAATTGCTGCCATGTAAAAAAATTGGGTTTGATATCAATTAATTGTATAATAAATAAGAAAGTATGATTGAGAAAATTACAAAAATTAAAAACATGTTAATCAATAATATTGTAATCTTTATAATACCACTCTTCAAATCAACAGTTTATGCTTATCATTTAAAAACCTTGCAGTTGCAACTGCTTCCTAAAGAGTTTACGCTTTGAATCAACGTCTCTTATAGTATTTACCACGGCGTATTCTTCGCATACCTTCTCTCGTTGAATACATATCCTCGTGGCGGAAATACATTGAGCGCATATCTTTGTATTTTTAGTTGGTTTCCATGAATTTTCTTTGAGATTACTTCAAATTATTTGTATCCAACGATTGGCTATCACAGAATCGACGGGAAAACAAAAAAAAAAAACAATAAATGGAATGCTCATATTGCATTAAATACACCGACACGTAAGTAGTTAAGTACATAATCAGAATAGGCACACCAGTACCCTAATTGCGTAACTTATTTTCGTAAACAATTTTGCCTAATTTGTTTCATTTTGACAGCTCAACAACATTCATTGCGTTATTTACGTTTTTGAGCAGATTTTTTTCCAACTTATTAAGCACTGGATTAACAATCTGTTTCAAATCGAAACAGATTGTGATTGTGTTGTATAACGCAATTAGGGTACAGGTAATAGATACAGCATTTGTTTTATGTACCTAATCAAACAATTACAGGAAAATAATCACAAACAAACTTAGTTATTTGGTTCGGTTTTATTTAACTACAGTAAATTACTAATTAACTTTTAGTTTAAAAACACTTTAGGTAGCAGTGTCGATAACGACCATAATTTAGAGGCTGTAAAAAATTATAGTTTAGTTTGACGCACACAGAATCGCCACCAGTATCCTATTTACAAAGACTAATATAAAATACTTAATGGTGCCGATTCCCTTATTCACAAACTAAACTAAATTTAAGTTCAGTGCATCTTTTTCTTTCTATTTCATTAAGAAAAGGACAGAAGATAAATTTTAGTTTAGTCCTGTCAAATTAATAAGCGCTCCATACAAGTTTAGACGTGATTAAAAACTTGCCTACTAAAATTACGTCAATTTACGTCAAGCGCTGATTAATTTGACAGGACTGAACTAAAATTTATCTTCTGTCCTTTTCTTAATGAAATAGAAAGAAAAAGATGCACTGAACTTAAATTTAGTTTAGTTTGTGAATAAGGGAATCGGCACCATTGCCAAGTTAGTTTCTCTAAACTGGCAAAATATTATATCGTATTCAATAGCGTAGGTATATCAAAAACAATTATTTTTTTGTTGGACAAAACTAAGAACAAAATTGAAAGTAATGTGGGTATTTTTTCCTCACAAATAGCAACACTGTATTGTGCTTAGTTAGGTAAATAAACATTTTGTTTGATGATCGATTTACGTAAAAATAACGCATCAAATGTAAGTACTTACGTGTGAAATGTAATTTGATCACATATTTTTTTGTTTTCCTGAAGTGCTATGACATCCCTTCACGCTACAAACTGTCATTTTCAATTATTTTAAATTATTTACTCGCGAGCTGCGTTCGACGGAACGTGACCTTGAGCACTGACGGCTCGCCGAGAGAAGTAAGCCAAATATGGCTTAGTTTTAGTTGCCTCACTTTTTGCACTCGTACTAGGTTTCTATGCGTTATTATTCTAAGGTTTATGTATTTGAAGAAAACAAAAACGCGGTAAATGCCTAGACTAATATTTTTTTGTCGGAAAAGCAAAGGCATCAAGCTCAAGCACGGTCTCGTCGGTTTTCGTAATTTTATTTAATAATTATAACTGCATAATAAACGCGTATTCCTTTTTCAAAAAGATGTATAATGCTTTATATACAAACTCAATGGTGTAAACACAGATGTCCGGTAAGTATTCCAAATTTAAATCACATTCTCCCCCTAGAGGATGAATGAAATTCAGTACAATTTTAAATTTACACACACAACACACACAAAACACACAATTTTTTTTTTAAAATATATTAAGTTTATTTAAAAGTGTAGTAGGTGTGGGTAGATATTTGCGAAAGCAATCCATTACTGCTGTAACACTATGCACCGGCCATAGTTATTTATTGATCCTTCTAAAAATAGATAGTGCATAGTAAGAATACCCCACGGAACGCCTACACCATCCGGCGGATTGAATTACTCTCTCGTATAACTTGCGTAGGACGGCAAAATGATACGGCTCTATTTTTAGAATGAATCGAAATTAAAATTTGACAACAGACAAAATTTTAACATCTTAGTATATTAGCTACGACTGTGCTAACTATAAAGCTTTAAAGAATACAAATAAATTTGAAGATTTTCACAATTTTCAACCTTTTATACTGAATAAAGTTTGAATTACATTGGTATACCTTAAACAGGTTTTAAGATTGATGTACATAAAGTTAACCCATGAGAATTCCAAGTAGGAGGGTGCTGGAAAATCAACATTCCGGTCCCGTTCTGTTCTGGGCCCGAAACGTACCCATCCGGCCGTTATCTCTCATCCCGAAACAATATCCATTCATCATGTCGACGGAAATCTGTTTATCGGAGCCAACAAGGGAGAGTATCGAGAACTAGCTACAGTTTTTACAAACACCTTTTTATTATTGTACATAATGGAAATTAGATGTCTCTTGTTCTGATGGATACTCGTTTATGATGTTTTTCTTTGACATTATAATACCGATGATATTTCTTTAGTATTTGTGGCCCTATATTTTGAGGTGTTGTACCGTGTGGTGCCGGACGTAAAGAATAACACCACCCCATTTCTTCCCGTGGGTGTCGTAAAAGGCGACAAAGGGACTTACTAGAGAATGAGCAGCGTACCCTATGAATTTTACCACCATACTGCGATCGCCAACCCGCCTGCCAAGCGTGGCGATTATGGCAAAGCCCTCCAAATTAGGAGAGGCCTAAGTCCAGCAGTGGACGTCTTACGGCTGAATTATGATGATGATGATGATATTTTGACATAAAACACCATCGTATTAGAGTGGAACTGAACTGAAAAATAACTAGTACGATACTTGTTAACAGCAGGTAATAATTCTAGTAATATCCGTATGTGCTGAAGATTGGAGGGTGTTATGTGCTTGTTCCCTAAGGCCGTTATCACTGTTATTTATGTTTACCTCACACCCCACAAGAACAGTTAACTCATACCACACCATAAATATACTATTCGTATTATTTGACTTAGGCACTTCTTGTTGTTATTTTTACTCAGACTTTTACATGCTTTGACAGAACAAAAATAAACAACGCCGCACTGACATTTTTATTGTTCTGAGTGAAACGTAACGAACCGACAATGGTTGGATGTGTATGTGTGAGTATTTCGCGTGTCGATACCAATCGGCAACCTTTGCCATGCTATGCTATTTAATAATAGTTGGTGAGGTTTTAACCGAATTCAAAAAAAGTAGGCTCAAACCCAATGCGATTCGATTGACAAGTTCTGATTGAGAAAAAATACGTATATTAAAGCTAACCCAAAAACCACTTTTGGGTTAGCTTCCATAATACGTATTTTTTCTACATGGTTTATGTTGATGACATAATAATGAATTCATATGTCTGTTGTTTACTTATCAAGTGAAGGTATGCAAATTAGGCTAGGGTAGATATCACAAACATTTTAAATTGCAAAAAATAACTTTAATTTCGGAAGACGATGGGAATAATGAATTTTGGTATTTTCATTATTTTGCCACCGACTTTCGAAATTAAAGTACGATAATTCACACTTGAGTATTATTTTTTTGGAAGTTGGTTGTTTTTTTAACTTGTCTCTAGTTATCTAGTATACTTTCAGTAATAATTTATAAACCACGAAATAATCTTAACAAAAATTTGAAACAATTGTGTTGCGACGTGACACTCAGGCTGGCCGCCAACAAACTTTCGTATTTCTTTTCAAAAGTAGCACTAAGGCTCCCACAGATAGGCGTGATCCGATTCCATAAGCACAATTTTTTAAAGTTTTCATACAAATTTGTCCACCAGTGTCGTTTCGCGTCTGTCTGCAAGAGCCTTTACGGCTTATTGATACTTGAGAAACTGTTTAAAAACTCTGTGGCATATTTGTCATGAATTATTTAGTTTTGAAATGAATATTAATTTTTATAGATAAGTACGAATGTTTAATGTATAATTTAACTTGGAACAAACACTAAAATAAATATATTATGTACAATTAAATAACAATTAAGTAAGTACCAATAAAAATCAACTTGGAACAGGGCAGTCGAACTTGAGCACTCGCCGAGTGAATGCTTATGACTAATAATAATTAGAACCGTGTCATCAAAGTTTAGTATTGATATTAAAATTATTATAAAGACTCTATTTGCAACCTTATAGTAGATCACACATGGTTTATTTATGCAATCCTTTTAGGTACCGAACTACCGAGTATAAAATTATCATCGAAACTTCATAGTTACAAACTTCGTTTCAAAAGGTAGTGGTGGTTCTACGTTATATAGGTAATCAAATTTCACACAAGTTAATTACGCTCGAGAGGACTTCGGGAGTGTATCGTAAAAACAGTTCATAAACTTTGTAAAATAATATCATGCATAGGTACAACATTTCATTTACCCAAGGAGGTAAAAAACTTTATGCATGGTGCAATTTAAATTGCTTATGCGCGCGTTGATTACAATGTAATAAGATATTGCTGTTACATAGGTAAAGGCAAGTATAGTCTGCCTAAAAATAAAGAATACAAAACGTGTTAAGTATTTGGCAGCGTTGCGAGAAGTTTGCTATGGAATTCATGATCATTTCTTAATATTCATAGCGAAATATCGTGAGTTTCGAGTCCCGCAGGCCAGGAGGGCACGGGGGCAGGGGGGTAGGCACGCATTGTTAGTACATTCCCGCTCAGAAGGTAGACACAAGCTGCGGACTTATTTGAATTCCCATCGTTTCATTCCAATTCAATATTTCATAACAATGATCTGAATGTAATTTGAGTTTGAATGACTTTCGGTTTTGGAACTGCTAATTTAAATCTAGTTTGGGAGTTTGATCCGCTGTTCTTGGATTAATAGTTTTGAACTTCGGTAGATAATATGGTATGAAGCAGGTATATATAGTAGTGGTAGGTAGGTAGTGTACAGCCGGCAAACTTCGTTATTCATTGATAGTTTCACGTGTAAATAGTTATCGATTTACACGTGAAACTATCAATGAATAACGAAGTTAGCGCCAGTAGTTCCGTACTGTAAATTTGGCTTAATAGTCACATGTTTTGTTTCAGTAACAACAAAGTTGGGTCCACGGCAAGTCGTACCGGAGCCGACACCAGAGCCCACGCCGGCACCACCGCCAGCACAACCACCACCCACCGCTGCACAACAAGCTAAGTCTGACCGGTAAGCTTTACTTCTACCACATACTAAATTTCTATTCAACTTCACACCTTTGTTATAATTCGTATGCTAACTTACGAAACTCGTTCAAGTTTCTTTTATTAAAAAAAGTTTAAGAATTAATTTCGTTCTTCTTTATCATTTCATTGCTTTTCATTAGATCTGCATATATATTCATTTCTTTTTCAGTGCAAAGAAATCTGTGTAAGGTGAATTGTATTTTTAATTTCCTCTCTTCAAACTTCGTACAGATTCTTTGAAACTTTTAGTCTAGTAAAACCTACAGGGCTTGTCATTATAGACAAGCAATCTTGACACGCGGGTAGTTCGCGAGTCAGTTTAGTAAGTCACTAAGATTTATCTCTTCAAAGTCAAAGTCAAAGCATTTATTTCAATTAGGCCCAAAAAAAGGCACTTTTGAACGTCAACTGTTACATAAAAAAAAGAATTGATTCTAGTTGCCCCTTCCAAAAAGTAGATTCGTATGGAGAAGAATGGGCAAGAAACTCCACCGTTACTCTTTTAAAATAGTTTTCAGTATTTATATACAATATTTATACAATTATAGGTGAAGACGATGCACCTACAATAAAAATTACCATACCACAGCAGGTAAAAGAACTGAAAATGAAGCAAAGAGAGATAAATTGATTATATGATAGATACATGGTGCTCACATATATATCTTACTTAAGTACTCACTGGACGGTCTATTGGGGTTTTCTATCTGGAATTTCTCAACAGCAGCCTGGAGTCTGTATTTATGCTCGGTTGATGGCGATAGACGCTCCCCCTTTCTACATGAGACTTAAATATAACTAGCTTAATGTGGGTATACTATTGATACACCTCTGCACAACCCTTCGAGAAGGGCTGATGTCATATCATCAAGCTGTTTGTTATTTTATAAACTGTCTATATTATATTTGTTCATACACAAAGCCATAGCCAGTGAAAGGCTGAACTGTCAATTGAACTGACTGGCAAACGCACTTCATATCCTGCGTTATATAATTATGTTTGTGTATAGCGAGGCCGGTAAAGCGCCATCCCGAGCTGGTGCCTGCCGCGTCTGTCTGAAGGCTCTGAAGCCTGGAGAAGTGTACCACACATGCAACGGCTGCCAGCACCGCGTCTGCGAGGACTGCTCATCATACTCCAAGCCGGCCAGCGATGAAGATGCTGTGAGTACTTGCAAGCTTAGAACCCTTGTCCTTTAAGCTTACATTATGAGTAATGTATTGCCGTTTCGTAAACATCAGTATCCAAGAACAACGTGCTTTTTAAACATACTATAAACACGGCACCTATGTCCGTGTTGGACATGTATTTCGCGAAGGGTTAGTGATCTGTCGGTAATAAATAAAACTGCCGTTTCCATTAGATGCTAGTTTATTACTGATGTCGAGACAACTTAAACATGAACGCACACATAGATACATCCCCATCACACCTCAAAAACTATTTTAAAAAATAAAGTTAAAAATAAGGTTCAAATTGCAGTTAATTATTACAAATTAAACCTTATAATTTGTCTAACGTATACTGCTCCTGGACGTCGTGATCGAAACTTGTATGATTACGGACGATATTCGAACATTCTATACAAACAATTTTTTTTTTACGTAACTTCTCACCAGTGATCTGTCAGCTAGTCAATAAAACCGCCGTTGCGATTTGATGCAGTTTTATTACTGATGTCGACACAATGTAAATGGTGCAGGCACACACACATAGGTACATACACATCAGATAGGCAGAAGTTGGTTCCTCAAAATAAATTATATTTAACAGCAACGTATTTATACTTGAGCAAAGCTAGATGGAAACAAAATACAAGATTATACTTAATCAAATGTCGGTAACAGGTGTTTCTACACTTCACTGTAAATTTATCGCTTTGAAATTGTTCCAAAAGCTTAATAAAGATCCAATTAGATCCTCCTTCGAACAAGCCAAATCTGGCAACCGTCCAGATAACTTCAACAAGTTATTACAAATCGATAAACGATACAGATGGAAAAAGGTAATATATATAAAAACAAGGATAGCTTAATAGGGCAATGAGCCACGAAAACCGATTAGCTTGCTATATTCTTGAAACTAATTATAAGGCATGTTTTTAATCGGATTTTCTTTATACTTAAATAATAGACAATATTTTAGAAAAATATTTTTTTAAATCCTTTTTATCTTGTGCGGAAGGACTCCCGTAGAAAAAAAAAAGGTTAAGTGGCATTGAGTAAAACCCCACGGTTTCTCCTAGTGCCATGAGTCAACCCTGGGAAATACCCACATACGCACCGCACCCACGACTACGAATAGGCCTGGAATAATTTAACGAACAACTTAATAATAAACAAAAAGCTATTGGCGTCTTCCTTGATTTATCGAAGGCATTCGATACTGTATCTGTCCCTAAACTGATACACAAGCTGGAACAAATTGGCGTACGAGGAAATGCCCTCCAAATCTTTCGCAGCTACCTGACGGGGCGGAAACAGGCTGTCAAAGTCGAGAATTTTATAAGTACTCCGGAAGACATTACATTTGGTGTGCCTCAAGGTAGCGTCCTAGGGCCCACTCTTTTCCTTATATATGTTAACGAGCTGTGCCAGCTATCCCTTCCATTCACAAGAATCATTGCTTACGCGGATGACACAGCCCTCATTACACACGGTAAGGACTGGCCTGACACTCGTGAAAAGGCGGAGACCGCTCTGAGTTTAGTCATGAATTGTAACCTCAAATCTACTTACACTAAACATCGCAAAGACAAAGTTCATCCCCTTCACATCTGGAATTCTTACACAACCACCGATGTCATTTCAAATAAAGAGCCATGATTGTTCTCTTACTGTGGCCACTACATCCTGTAACTGTGCCCAGATAGAACGTACCGACAACATCAAATATCTTGGAGTCATTGTGGACAATTGTCTAACGTGGAAAAAACAGGTTGACTCAATGGTGATCCGTGTAAGAAGACTTATATACGTGTTTAAAAAACTCAAGGCCGTTGTCGACTTCCGATGCCTAATGTTGATTTACCTTGCACTCGTTCAGTCAGTCCTTGGCTACTGCATTACAGTATGGGGAGGTACCCACAAGACTACTTTTCTGCGCTTGGAGAGAGCACAAAGATCAGTGCTAAAAGTATTGGCAAACAAACGTCTGAGATTCCCAACATCTGAACTTTATTCGCTCTGCAACGTCCTTACTGTAAGACAGTCATTTATACTTCAAACTATTGTTGAGAAGCACGACCTCACGAAGTACGACCCTCAGTACCTTTCAAAGAAGCGACGCTCCAAATTTGTCTGCAAGACATTATTCTCCAGATTGGCACTAGTAAGGCGCCACTTTAAAATTTAACATTAGCCCTAAACTGTACAATAATATAAATAGAAACATAAAAATTTATCCACTGACAGGAAATTTACTGAAAAGAACACTGTCAGAAATGCTAAAATCTTTGTCCTACGAAGCTACAGAACAACTTGTGATAACATAACACATACATTCCTCTCACAAAAACACATAACCCTCCCTCTCACTCACCCTGACACTCACTACTCACATACTCCTCAACAACCACTACACACTGACACATAGTTAGTAAAATTTAAATAACCTTTAACTTTTATTTTATTTTATTTCTAAGTTATTTCTTTCTTTTAATTATTTGTCTGGAGCAAATGCACCATGTTTTTGACGTGGGCGTTGATAGCTGCGCCACAGTTTTTAACTTTTGTAGCTATCTTCGTTTCTTTTTGTAAATTTGTGTCCTCAAACTTGTTCCAAATAAACATTCTGTTAAATTCAAATCATTTATTCAAAGTAGACTATTTCAAAAACAGTTTTGAACGACAACATTTACAAAAAGTAGAATTATTTCTAGTCGCCCCTTCCAAAACGTTTGTTGCGTAAGTAGAAAAATAGGCATATATATATTTATACACACATATGTAGGTATAGCGAGTTACACTTTAGATATAGTATTTAAGATTATATCTGAAGACGATGTACCCCGAACAATGTTACTATACTACAAATATCCATCTTTAAATCATGTTTAGAGCTTATGGCGGTGCTCAGTATGCCGCCGCAAGGCTCAACCGCGGCTGCCACCGGCCGCTCAGGACAGCACAGACTCGTTGCTGGACGTGCCAGTGTTGGAAGCCTTACAGCGCCGCCACTCGGAGGCGCGGCTCGGCAGCGGCGGCAGCAGCGCCGGCCTGGCCCCGCCGCGCTCTCCTGAACTGAGGCGGCACTCGGACGTGTCGCCTGCTTCGCTCAAAGAACTCGAGAAGGTAATGTTTATGGATGCTTTTGGAAATAAATAGGCTCTAATAAAATGAATAGTGTGCCTACACCTAGCGGACCTCAAGCCTTAACAGAGCACGAGTGGGTCCTAGAGTTTAATTCTAGATTGGTTCCATCGTTACTTTACTGCTTAATTTGTTGCTCATAATCTCTTGCAATAAATGCTTTTGTTGCAAGATGACTCGGAATGAATCTAAAACGTATCCCTTGGAGCACCCGCGCTATGTTTTGGTTTGCGGGCAACTGTGGGTAAGCACTCAAAAAAATATATTTTAGCCACAAACAATTTACGTGAGTGATTTGAATCGTATCTTAACCCAAACTGCCAAATCCCCTTCACTAACGTTTTTGCCCTTTGCCAGACGGGGCATCGTGGGAGTTTGGGTGAGGTAAACTACAGTCTCTACTTGCCCTGCCCTTTTATTTATACAACCAAACTAATCTTTATCTTGTTTCCTACGAATTTCTTTTTTTACACCCGCACTCCTACGCTGTCAAGTAATGCACGGGTAGGTACACACAATAAGTAGATAGTACATTTATGAATTAAGGGCAAACAGATGAATGCACTTAATTAAATTTAACGATGTCCTCCACAATTATGAGGACTTATACATATAGTATGTTCGCACTCATAACATTTATGAATTGCATAACATACGAGGAACTCTGTTGAATTTCGCAAAGTGTATTGATAATTTTGCCCTTGTTTTTAATATTTGCATCAAACTTCTTTAAAAACCGTAGTCAGATCGTAAATGGTGGAGCCACCAAGAAGAAATGGACAAACAAAAGCTGCGCAGCACCATTTTGTGTACGCAATATCTATGACACTAAAACTGTAGAAAATTCCGTCATGTTTTTGAAAAAATGTTGTGCAACTTTTGTTTCCCGTAAAAACGGGGCTTTCTGCACTCTTGGGAATGTGAGTTCGTAACCACGCTGCCCGCGGCGGCAGTTAAAGGGCGGCGGCAGCACGACGCCGACGGTGGAGTCCCGTCGCCCGAGCACGGTGACGCCAGTGCGTCGCCGGTCGGTGCGAGCGCCGCGCCAGCGCTCCTGTGATGAAGACCCGCCGCACTCGCCTGCACATCAGCAAGCGCCGCTCGCGCCGCCTGCCATCTCTAGGAGGTATTTGACGACAGCTATCTCAACGTCAATTTCCGTAAATGAAAACGTTCAAAATCTTGTAGCAATGTCATCTCGGCAGCATTCAAAAGTCAAAAATTTAAATTAAGGCTATAATCTTTTCGACAGATCGTGACTGAAATTAGAATGTGAACGTTATTCAAAATACGGAAATTGTCCGTCTGATCACATGAACAAACTTCCTCCTTAAATGGAACGCACTAGCACTTAGCTGCCTTCACTGTTAAATTTTCGTACGATCAAACCGCTTTCCTCAGAGAGCAAAATGATTACAGCTGTTATGGTTATTTTATGTTATGCCATATTTGAGATCTGTGGATCTGAATACATCTACTCAATTTTTTCGGGTTCCTTTTGCTATAATTGACGAAGTTATACATTGAATTGGTTGAAGTTTTATCATATATGTAGTTACGCGTTTTAAAATATTTCCATCACTCATAAAGACCATAGCATTCATGTGTTCAAAATAATAGGCACTATGTCTAATAGGTACTGTCATTTAATTCTCGTGAAAGTACTAATATCTTAATTAGTTATTATCTTCTAATTTGTAAATTTAATTTATGAGTTTCTAATACTAAAACAATAATTAGTAAATCTTCTTTCATATTAGCTCTTTTGCTTCTACTTGTTTGTAGAAACTGGTGAGCAATTATCCAAAAATGGTTTTTATTTTCCCTGAAAACCGATTGCCATTACGTTCCCCCGGGACGGCGAAATACTACTGTTATAAAATCTTTTAAATTGCCATGTAAATGAAATATAAACATTTGAAGCAACGTTATAAAAATAAATATAAATATTTCGTGGCAAGCATAAACTGCTACTTCGTAGCTGGCGTAGCGCTGAGCTGTAGCCGACTACTACGGCGTAGGCACTAGGTTTTGTAAATACTTTATTTTTCAATGTTTGTTATCTGGGTATAAGTAAATAAGGAATTGTAAAATATTTAAATTATATTCTGGGTATTAAAAGATATTACCAAGAAGTTTAATTTGAAAATACCATTACGCTCTCAGCTTCCGATTGCAACTTTATAAATCTCTAATCCTCCAGTAAAACTGCTTTACTTATAGATCATCAGCGGTGGATGTTGTAGCCGGTGCAACGTCACGGCGTGGTTCGTATCGAGTAGATGAGCCCAGCTCCACGCCAACGATAGCACCCGGCCTCAGCGTGGACGAAGATCGACCCATCAGGCGTCGGGGAAGCCAGCTGTGAGTTTCTTAACCCAGTCAACTAGCAGTATTTATAAACAGGTTTCATAAAAATCTTAAATTCATTCACTGACAGACAGCGTACATCTTTAGCCACTGGGTCTTGAAGCATATTTTGTACAAGACTTCCTTATACCAAAAGTGATCACTAAGACTAAGGAAAGGTTTTATTTTAATTATTTCCTTAAATGGATTAAAGCGGGGATGAAATTTTGTGTGCAAGCGTTTTATTTTAAGACTAATTTTAAGGTTTACCTTCCACTAAAGCACTCCACACATTATCTTTGAAAGAATGACTCATTGATTTTCGTCAGATGAATTGATCGTAATATTTATGAGTTATTTCACCTAGAAGTTATCTTCCCCTAGGCCGGACATAGCAGCACTACAGCAAAAAACGGGAGCTCTCAACGCGCTAGCAGCACTAGCATCTCGCTCTGACTCGTCATCAGACACATCGGTGTCAGTGTCGGCGGCCACGTCAGCAGCGTTGGCAGCAGCCGCGCGGCAGATGTCCGTGGATGCGGAGGCCATAAAGATCGTCATTCATGATGTTGATGATCGCACGCCGCGCCGCGTGTCACTGCGCCGTGATCCCAACGATAAAGGACACCGATGTAAGTCTTGATCGGAAAATAAATAGTGCTACATTAAAAGACCAAGCACGACCAAGCCGTCATTCAACCATGCAACAAAAGTTTAACATGCCAACCGTACACCGAGCGAAAAAGTACATTTTGCTGTAAGTGCGCAAAATTTGACGGTTTCGAGTCAGTGCCTGCAAACTACGCATACTTTAAAAATATTTTTACAAAACATTGTGAGATTTTATTTATTTTGTCCTTGTGTTAAAAAAAAACAGTTTCAGTCTCGTGAACATCAAGACGCAATTATTTGAGACATTTATCTGTAAACATGCTAGACGGTGCAGCGGTGCGCAAGGCGTTTAAACTGCGCAAGCTAACAAATCAGACCTAACCGAGTTTCACAATTTACCCTGAAACGTTACCGGTACCGGGTTTGCGTTGTGGTTGTAAACCACAATGGATATGATTTTTCATGATAAATCTGCGTTTAATACTAGTAATGTTTTCATCGCCACTCTCTGTTACGACGTGTGTCACATCCACCAAAAAATATGGTTAAGCGTAATCACAAAAATACAAGCTCAACAAAGGTCGGTTGTGGAAATGATTAATTACAGCTCGCGGTTTCGGAATGCGCGTTGTGGGCGGCAAGCCGGACGCGAGCGGGCGGCGCGAAGCCGTCATCGTGTGGACCGTGCCGGGTGGGCCCGCCGACCTCGCCGGCCTCACGCAGGGAGACAAGGTAGGACAATAACAAAACAACGCAGTTATGTGTACTGATTGATGCGACCCTAGAACAACTGATTATAACTTTTTCTGTCCAATATTTTGAGAGATTTATTCACAGGGTTGAAATGACGATGGATAAATATGACACATTTTGTTCTTTACGAGCAAACCATAGCAATTGTATAAGTTTTATGGTGACATCGATATCCATCAAATAAATAAAATATAAATTAACTGAGTTAGCTATCAGTAGTCACATAGCATTCGTTCTGCCTTATCATCATTGCTTTGAGTATTTCTGCTTGAACTATCAATACACAGGTTTAACTCAGTATCAGTTTTAATATATTTCATTAAATACTCGTGACTTTGTCTGCATCAAATTTGGCTCCCGACCCGTCGAGTTGTATCCCATCGCCCACCTGCACTATTACTTTGTGTGTTCTTAGCGTTCTTTCCGCTGCCAGGGTCGCGTGATTGTTCGAAAGAGATATCGTGACCCTGGCACATGGGCAACTGAAGGAACACGGGTGGGTTTTAGTCAGTAAAAGTCTGACATGCCCTCCCGCTCCGCCCAGAGCGGGAGAAGTCATTTGATGATTTCCCATCCAAAAAAAAAAAAAAAAAAAAAAGCGTTCTTTCCGACTCTTTTTAATTTTGCCCGGCTCTTAAGGGTCGTAGCGTCATGTTAAATAGCCTATAACCTTCCTCAAGAATTGAGCTATATAGAGAATACTTCCTACAAACAAACTTACAAACTTTACCTTTTTATAATTAGTGTAGATCTATGTATCTTTTCCGTACATATTGTAAACCTATGTAGAATAATGCAGAAGATAAACTATTTCGAGTTAGCTTATGCATTTTGTGCCGATTCCGTCCTTTTATTCTCTCACATTGTGGGTGTTTATTTTATTTGGCACTTTTGAAAATCATAAGCGTAAACAAAAATCTTTAAACGTACTTCACAACAGTTATTGTGCAACTACACTAGACTCACTTTGAGTATACCTATAATACATTGTCCCGGTATACTTAGATTCGGTAAAAATCGAGCGCAAAAACAATATATAAGGCTCACAATATATATGCACCTACCTCTAGTTTAAACATCTGTAACATTGTATGTGGAGGTGTTGGAGTGGGGCGGGGTTCCGCTGACCGAGCGCAGCTTCGAGGAGGTGTGTGCTGTGTTAGAGCGCGGCGGAGATAGCGTGGAGCTGCTGGTGGAGCCGGCGCCGCAGATGGACGAGCCGCCCTCGCAGTCCAACCAGTCCTCCATGCACCACCATTCGCTATACGGTACAAGAATTCTACCTTCATACACCACCACGCGTTATATGAAACATGCACTCACACCATGCTTAACTATCACACACATCACACCTGTTGTACAAACGAATTTCGTACCTTAAAACAAACTACTGAGTATAAAGCCATCCATTGCATTTGACGGACGCACCGCGTGCGGATCACAGTCTTGAAAATCAAAGAACACCAAAACGTGCTGCGGACAGTCCATCATAGAAGTTATAGGAAGTCGCGTCTTCGCTGAGATATTTATTTTTATTAACTGCCCACGGCCTTACTTATGTAGGTCGTGTACGCTCATATTACGTTTGGTGTTAATCCTCAGATACGTAACGTTAACTGCATAGACAACTTAAGCAATAACTCGTGTTAATACCGTCGAGACAGGGAAAAAAGAATTGTACGACAACAAAAAATTCACCCTTTTGCGAGCTGAACTATTTAACTGCGCAGTTACAATCATAGGTGAATGAATATTGGCATCGTTTATAAACTGAATTATTAATGTCACCTTTATCTTTTACCTGTAATTGAAAAGAAGTGAAATTATATTCTTGAATCGATAACGCATCGAAACATTAATAAACTAGTAAGCCGTGAATTTTCAAGTTTCAGAGCAGTACCTATATTCATTGTTTGTCTTCGTACTGACTGCGCGGTAAAAATTTTCAGTATAGCTAATTACTATAAAAGTTATCATAAGAACACACCACCAAACAACAACGAACTATTACAACTAATTCTAAATTCATTAGGTACATATATCTGAATGTTTTCTTCGGAAGTCATCATAAATCTGTTATCTACACATTGACCTACTCACTGCACTTACAGACGATACTTACTAACAATTATGTAATAACGATATATGCAATATATTTTCTCATCCTTACTTATTTTCTGTTTATCTTTCCTAACTTAATCTGTACATATGATTGCTATGTTAACAGCATTTTGTTTCTCTACCTGTCTTGTTCCGCACCAACATTTCTCGAGCCTTCTTCTTGAGCAGTATTACGGTATATTTTACACTTTTTTGCATTTTCCTTCTTTTCAGCTTATTTTATTTTCTAAATAAATCAGTTTATCACAACTCGGTGATAGTACATAAGTCTGTGTTTTGATTCACAGAACCGGATACCGACAAATCACCATCGTCGCCGACCCGACGGAAATTGCCGAAAACCCCGGTATAATACCCATACATAGGCTTTAATTGTAACAATATGTGTTGTGAACCCATAAGACATTGAGCCCTGCGCTCGCTCCTTCATAAACTCTAGTAGAGACTGTCACTCGGTGCCTACTCCTCTGCGCTTCTCGGATCATTCATTACTACACGTGTGGTCTTCAAGCATTGTGTTAGAAACGTTAATAGATCATCTTCTTTTATATCTATTAGTGAGAACTTTAGGCTAAATATATCAATCATTTTTATAAGAATTTCAGACGCTATCATGACGAGAAGGTAAATGAGTATAGATAAAGATGATCCACTAACTAGAATCACGATTGAACTTCATTATTGGTTAGTTGGTATATTTGAGGATGAGCTTTAAAGAGACGGGCCCTAGAACGACTCATAATGGGACATTTGGTAACCAACCGTTGTACAGATTTACATGACTGTTATGTATTTGAGAGTTAGTTTAATGTTCATCTCTTTAACATTTGGCGGGGAGTTGATGGTGTTTCCTGGCGTAATGTTTGTTCCATCGCTCATTTCATGTAACTGAGGCCACGCGAAGCGCGATCACAGCTCTGCCGTCGGTCCAGTTCTGTCCAAACATAATCCAAAGGCACATCGAATGTAATTTGTAAAGGAAAGCTTTGCCTTTTGATTCTGGCTGGGTGGGCCGGAGTACTGGGGCTGGTCTCCACTGATCTGCTGTGATACTGTAGCACTAATCAGTCAGACATCTTCCATGTTAGTCTAGTTGTAAGAGATTAGTGTTTCTATATACGATCGTAGATGTACTTTAACTTTGTTAACCTTTACTATTTAGAGAAAGGGATGCTCTGTTTGTTTACTTGAAATATTTATACACCTACATATATTTTAAACTTTATTTGTTATCTATATTCGTTATACGTTACCGTTTATATAAAGATTATCCTAAGTGAAGTGTGTGAAAAAATGCTACCTACTTATTTTCAGATTTTTATTTTTTCTATCACCCGACCAATTTCATAATGTCGCCATCGGCGCCAGGCGGAATTAGGGAATGATCGGCAAATACACAATTATCGATGAAACACATTCCTACGAATAAGTAAGTGTAGTCAGAGGCTAACTACAGTTTTAGTGTTCGATGGTAGATTAGGGGACTCGTCCCGGCATCGATTATCATCTATAGGATACCGTGGATGAGTAGCGCTCATTGTCTACCGACAGTACGAATAATGACGTAGTGAAGCTAGATTCGACGCAGCTTTCAGCTTGGCAAATGACAACTAAAATTAACATTTGTACTTATAATCACAATGGCAACGGCACAAACAGTTCACTTCATACACCGACTTAAGTGAAGAAAACACCAGTGACACAGTAAGGTAGTGCAAAGGGAAGGTAGAGAGGCGGCGCGGACGACGAGGACAACGGCGGCGAGCGCCAGCGGCGGCGCGGCTCCATTCCGTTTGTACTGTCTCATATCTAGCGCATCGAGTGTCTGTTACCGAGTCTTGCTGTTGACTTAGTTTAGTGTGATGCCGCACTTGCATCGAAGGCGCTCGCAGCGACTAGATTCTCGTTAGGAGCTTGGAGTGGTGCAGCACGGTACACCGCACGGAACACCTTGTACGACAGGCGCGCACCGACGCTTCTGTCATGTGGCGACGACACCTTACAGCGACACGATGTACATAACCGCTCTTACCATGTAGTTGATTGTTGCGACCCAGTACTTACAGATTCAAGTATGCATGAAGTTGCACAATGTCGATATGTGCATATTGATCTAGTAAAAAGCACCGTATAAGACATGAGGCCTTTGTGTGTGATATCAGTATTGATTCGAATAATGTGTTTACGTTCAAGCTAAATAATATGTCTGTACAAATACAATATTGCGTTTTGTCATTGTTATGGTGAAAATACACGTGTGTATCGTTACCGCTTAAAGTTTTAATATGTTCTTTCATTATGATACTGTTATTGTCAATGTGAATGAATGCGCCGATGCAATTCATACCATCATGCTCTGCAATAGACACATTTCGCAACTCCAAGATACCGATGTTCACTACAGTATTTTACTAACTCACTAAAGTAAGTCAGATTTGATTACGTGGCTGGCAACAAGTTTTAATAAAAATACTTAAATAAGGCATATACATACATAAGCCATAGAATAAAATAATAGTGTAGAGGAAAATAAAAAGCTTTCCTACCGCTTTAGTTGAACTATATCAGGATTCGATAGAAGTTTTTGAAAAATATATTTTTTGTACCATTTAATTACTTATATTCAATATCTATAGATTTTAAACCGTAGAAAATAATTATATTCCTTCGCTGAAATCTGCAATTTTTTTAATGTAGTCTTTGGTATAGACTTCCCCAATCCTATAGGAAGCTTGTGCAACAAACACTATAGATTAAACCTAGGCATAGCTAGGCCACATAACAAATTATGAGAGTATCCTTAGAGAATGTCCAGGTGAAAGTTTTATTTCGGCTACAGACGTAGGTACATGCAGCTTGTGAGACCGGTATCAGCATGATACAGCTTCCTGCATGGCGGATGAGGACATCCGATTTTATTAATTACTTTGTGTTTCATAGAAATGCCTCGGCCCAACGCATGTTACTATAACGTAATATTTTGAAATGGATATTACAAGTTCAGAATATTGATGGTGATATGAATGCATTGCTATAAATCGCACAGAATGGATAACAGTCTAAAGAATTTCTCTCTGGCTGATGAAGGATTGATTAATAGCTGATGGTTGCTGCATGTTACTTGATAAAGTACATTGCATTCCTCAAAGGTTTATTACTGATTTAGAGTTTGCATATCAGATCTTGGGAAATTATTATATTTTGTTATTTTTTTTCGTTCATGCCGACTTCACCCTTGTTTGTTTCGTAGACATGTGAGACTAAGTTGTATATACCATGTGACTTTGTTGTAAACAAATTGTATCTAAAACACATCTCAGGGTCATTGGTGTGCATGTTTTCATATCGATTTCAAAAGTTGTTCGTATTTCGAAACTTTGTTCTAGTTAACTGTAATATGAAAATAATTCTGAGCCAATAACTCTATGAGTCGCATTGTTGTACAACTTATACTGTATAGCATGAGAGTACATGTGTCCGCTTTGCGTGTAGGAGCAGGACCGTGCGGAGCGCGCACGGGAGCGCCCGCCTGCACGTGCACAGCTGCAAGTGTGGTTTGAGTGCGACCTACGCAAGCTCATCGTTGTGCTCATCGCGGCTGACGACCTGCCGCCTCGGGACCACACTCTGGGATACGGTGACGAACCAGAAGCTTTCGCTAGGATACGGCTCCTACCATCACTGTGAGTAAGATGTTCTGATCACTTTATTTTTACCCGCTTTGTAGTGGTTCTTTATTCGAAGCATCCTAACGGTTGGATAGATTTTGAAACATGTAAAATTAAAATATCGGATTTTAGACGTTATTATAAATGTAATGTCTTTACGATGTAGGGTACTAAAATAAAGGTCTTCTGCTAGGTAGAGAATTCCGAAAATATAACACACTAAAAAAATAAAAATAAGTTAATCGGACATGACGTTGTTGTTGTTGCTGTCATAAATCTCATATTGGATGTCACAACAACTACATCAGATTGCTTCGAAAGTGAGCTTGTTTTGAATGTCTTAGTTGCAATCGGGTTTTTTTAAGAGTTTATTTTTTATTTGTTACATTTTCCCCAGTGAGAGCTGCCCGCCAGTGGAGACGGACCCAGCTTCTGCTTCGTGCAGCCCGGTGTGGAACGCTACGCTTAGCTTCGGTGGCCTCACAGCTGACACGCTGGCCGGCCGAGCTTTGGAGCTCACTCTGTGGGACGCCTGCCCAGGCATCGACCCTGTGCTGATCGGAGAATGCACTGTAAGTGTTACTGAATTGATTGAAATGAAACAAATTGCACTGATGTACTTGTGCTGCAATACGTTTTTTTTTTTTTTTAAATTGTGTTTGCTTCTTGATAAGATTTATCATTTTACCATCGTGTTTGTTTATTACTGTAGTTTACCAAATATTTTTGTGCACTTGCAGATGGAAATCGAGAAAGCATTCGCAGAGGAGCGTGCGGTGTGGTGGACACTGGAGGAACGCGGCCCACGCTCGGCCAACGCATCACCACGCGGTTCGCTCACTGGTGCGCGCGCATTACGCCGCGGAGACTTCGCCTCCCAGCGTTCTGTGTCAGGTACCGAACGCGGATCCAAACCCATCTCGTCCAAATATGGTCGCTGCTCACTTGTCAATTTCAATGCTATTCCTTCAAAAGCCTGCTCCACATTCCTCAGATTTATGCCTTACAAAAGGACGCGATCCCAACGAAAAAATGTAATTCAAATATTTTTTAGTTTTAGTATCTGACACATTGATTTACGTCGCATTTTTGTCGTAAAAGATCCTTCTGTCGGGTCACTAATTCACAATATGGTAACTTGACAGGGTGCGAAATAAAACAAATAAACATTTATAAAAAAGACATTCCACTCGTTAGTTTGCGCCTTTTTGCAAATCTTCTCACTGACTGTGGAGTAGACTTGTGGTCCCAGCTTTTCATGTAAAATCTATGTAAATCCGTCTATGTGTCATGGTGTAAAGACTTACCTTTTCATTTCCACATTTATTCTGCTTGACTAACCCTGCTTTCCTGGAGTCTGTTTGATGTTTGTAAGAACGAAGTGAAATGTCTCGGGGGACCACGGTTTGATGCACAGTAACATCGTCACTAACAAGATAAGTATCCCAATTCTTAATTAAAATACCAGGTGATTAGTGAGTGACAACCATTGCAAATATTTGATGTTTCAATTTAATAAATCAGTGTTAACGTAAAAACATTGATGCATGTTACAATTTTCGTAAAACATAACTTCCCTTATTATAATGTCTTGGATCCGCGCTTAACGTATACCTTGACTTAGGATCCGTAGTTACCTTGACAAAGGTCCATGATATAAATATGATTGTTACTGTTTTCAGATGACGTGGACTCCATTGGCGAATGTGCATCTTTACTCCACCCGGACCACGCATGGGTGGGGGGCTCTCGACGCGGTTCCTCGCAATCGGAAACTCTGGAAGTGGAAGTTTATCAGCTTGGCAAAGATTTCTCTCGATCTTTACCAGGCTCTCGCCGTTCCTCATTCCAACAACAAGAGAAGGGTAATGATATCTTTTACGGGGAAGCTCAAGTTAAAATGAATGTAGCTTAAGTTTATTAGCATTGATTATGCTGATAAATAAGATCCGTATATGAGGGTTAACAAATGAAAACGACCTATAAACTGTGTAAATGCCATTGTAAACAGCCACAATGCAAAAGAGGTGAGGTGTATTCAACCGTGAGGTAAGCCATATGTGTAGTATATTAGTGGCGGTTGTATAGAAGGCGGTGGCGATGTGTCGCCAGCCGTGAGCGCGCGGCGCACGGAGCGGCGACGCTCGTCGTGCGTGCGGCGCGACCCGGACGACATCCTGCGCTCCCTGCGCGCCGTCAAGGGCGAGCTGGGTCGCACGCTCTCGTTGTCCGGCTCCACGGCCAGGCGTAAGTCACCAGCTTTTACTATATCAACTTCACCTCACACGACATACTCATATATCCCATATTACATCAATGAAAGAAAACCTCTTCGTCAACACCGAAGAGTCAATTGAATGGCATTCATTTCATATTATAGATATTTGTGTAATAAAATTTGTACTAAATTATAATCTTTGACTTTCAGATTAATAAGTTAAATTCAGTTTGAACATTGCATTATTTATTAATAATGTCACCCTAAAACTGATTAGCAACAATGTACCTCCTCTGTAGAACCGACCCGATTGAATAAGTTCTTTTTTAGATGTTTATTTACACAATTGTTGAACTATAAACACCTCCCTTTCGGCTTCTTGCCTTTAAAAATCACTTGAGCGATAATAAGGTGAATCCGAAATTTGTAAACTTGTCCAGTTCGTCTCCCCCAATAACCTACACCACAGAAATTATTAGACAATGCGAACATTGAGGGTAGTACTGATTTGTACTGTGTTGTGCTTGTTTGGTCAGCAGCGACGGACCGTTAGCACCTCGGTAAGCGATTGTTCGTTGTGCCCGCGCCCGCGCGTACTCCCGGCAGGGTTTGTTCGCGCGTGTCGGTGTACGCGTTCCCTTGTGACGTCCGACGGCCGCCTGCCCCCGCCTGTGCACCCTGCCGCCGCGGCGGCGCGCCCGGCCGGCCCGCCCGCAGCCGACGGCCCGCGCGCCGGCCGGGCGCGCGGCGGCGGGCGCCAGGGTGCACGCGGGGGCACGTAGTAGCATGGGTCATACATCGCTTGCGCGGCGGCCGCGCGCACGCACCGTTGAATGTGGCTGCGCCCGAAGCTTCTCATCACTTCACTGTGTCTGTACTGTACTGTCCTGACGCATGCCCGGCCGCGGGCGATCACGCTCACTTCATCTGTCTCTGTGTTCCGTCTGTTCGGCTGCCCGTCTACGTTCATCTCGATGGCATTGTGTCGCCTAGGATGTTTGGTTCCATTACCTCTACGAATGTCACTCATTGTTACAAAGCGCATCTATTAGATTTCTTGTAAATATAATTTATTATCCTATTATACTTACTTAGGCCGTAGTTAAGTTGGACGTTTTATTCAATACGTTTCATTTAAATCTAATCGAGTAGGGAAGTAGCACATACTTGTGAAGCGTAGGTCGCGGTCGCGCATGCCGTAGCGGACGCTCGCGGCTCGCCGAAGCCAGCGGTGGCATGAGTTATGTTTCGGTACTCTCCCACAAATCGCAAGTTTTCCTAAAAATCAAATAAATGGCTGTTCATGACACGGAATGCTTACCATAATAAGTTGAGGAACGCTTCAGACAACTATTAGAAATTCGACTCCACTCTTGGCTGCACACGATATAACGCTTTCTCTTTCATTTATGTGTTTAGGAAAGGAAAGATTCGATTCTATGTAAACGAAAACTGTATACATTTGGCACGAAGCTGTTTGACGTGCTTATTTTATGTAAATGTTTATTTTTCATCATTTTAAGTGTTCGATTGAATGGTTTACTATCATTTTGTACTTTTGTTTTTGTTATATTTAAATGTTTAACCAATTAGAGTAATAACTGCCCGCAATCCGTATAAATTGGACCAAGAAGTATCTCTGTATACGGGCGGTGCACGTCGGGTGTGGTGGTACGTTGTATGTGAGTGTGCAGGCACGGCCACGGGGCGCAAGGGCAGCATGTGGGCCGCGGTGCCGGCGGCGGCCGCGTGCGAATCGGTGGGCGGTGACGAGGACAACGTGCCGCTGGGGCCCGGCCAGCTGCCGCCGCGCAACGCGCACCTGCCGCCGCTGCACGCCGAGATCAACATCAGCATCATCATGATCAAGGGACAACTGGAACTCGAGGTTAGTGCAATTGTGGGTTAAGCGGAGGATAATAAGAATAGCACGTCCGAACGTTCTTTTTACCAACCGTATATTTTTTTAAATTACAGAGATATCCTTTGTGATGGTTCAGTAAAGAAAATCAGTGTTAATTTTTTTTTCTAAAGAGAGGACTTCAGAGGAACTTAATATTTGTATACCTATAAACCTGTTCATTTATAATTAGAATTACCTTTTTTTATTTTATGGTTTAAATAAATATTTTACCAATCAATATCTATTTATATGTTTCTTTTATTTTAATTACAATTTATTTTTCTTTTAATTTACAGATTTTCTATCAATAGTTAGAGAGAGAAGTATATAGAGGGGCATTCCATAATGACTGGTGGGACAGTTTACTCCAGAATCCCTAATGTTTAGACCTGTAACTTTGTATTTTGATCTAATATAATGATCTAATAGATATTTTACAATAAATTATGAAACAACTTATATAAAACTTTTACCGAAAAAAATAACTCTATATCAATAATTTGGTGATATTTCAGTGGTTAAAGGAGTGTGACTGGTGGGACAGTCAAAAATACCTCATCTCCGCCCTCTTCACTGTCAGTCGAGATTTTAGCCCAAATACTATACATAGTCACATGTCTTTTACTATGCCATGAAATGATTAAATATACTTCAACAGAACTTAAAAATTAGCACCACGTTTAGAATAATTATTATAACAGATTTTTCTAGACCAACCCATGTCCATTAGGTGCCTTATATTACTTATATCCACAGTAAGCTGCAAATGATTCCCGAATTGTTTCAGTACGTGATAAAATAATGTCGGTGCAAATCAATGTTATAAATGAATCAGGTATCGCACGCTCGCCGCGTGTACGGTGTGAACGGTGAAGTGCCGGACTCGTATGTGAAGTGCTACCTGCGCGATGGGGACAAGTGGCTGCATAAGCGCAAAACGCGCGTCATCAGGCGAACCACTGAGCCGCACTTCAAACAGACGCTCAAGTATCAGGTACAAGTAAGAACTCGTACGGATTTTTGCCGCACTCTTTTAATCAGGTTTTGTATGTTAGATAGTGGTAGTATAAGGCATGTATCATCACATTATGCAGCACAATTATTTCTTATTCTTTAAGTTATTTAAAAGTTCTGAGTAGAAGTAGCTGCACAACCTTTTAATCAACTCCACGTATAAAGTCGGCCATCTATTACATAAGTTAAGAAACCCACTTCAGTCATAATTATACGAGCGCTTTTCATAAGTTTGTATTTCCCTCGTTTATCCATAAAGCCCACTAGACGTCAAAACTGAGAGTGGTGACATTAAAGGATACCATGTATTCCAATTATAGTGTGCAAGAAACTTTAGTTAACGTTATTATTTTCGATATTTTTTTAAATGTTGAATCGTATAAGAAAACATATAATAGTATTATTTATGTAATTATACATATAAGGCCACATTCAGTAGACTGCTGTATACTGAATCCATCAGTCTTGCGAATATGGTCTAGATGTGTCTCAGTACCTAGAGCTAATGAAATTAAACTAATAATCAAAGAAAGAATTCTTCAAACCCAAAAAGAAATGTCTATTAATGAAATTTCCAAAAGATTCGAAGTTATAAGCTTCGCTCTTTTGTTTAACATTGTGTGAAGGACGTTTTAGCTAAATAACGTCAATAAAGTGTCATAAAGATGTCTCAAAAAGTATATTAACATGGACCGAGATTTCAAGTACATATTTCTTTTTAAAATTTGGTATACAAACACCGTAAATGTTTAGGCGAGCGAGGCGCTGGGTCGCACGCTGGTGGTGATGCTGTGGCAGCGCTGCGGCGGCTTCGAGCACAACCTCGCACTGGGCGGCGCAGAGATCTGCCTCGACAAGCTCACGCTGCCGCAGCGCACGTACGGCTGGTACCCACTGTTCCCCGCCACGTCCTTCGCTAACGACGAGTCCCCCGACTGATCCAGGGAGCCGTCGCCGGAGCGCCACGAGGACTACTAGCGCCCCACGACGGCTCTACACATCCCAAATGATTGCATTTACGTGGCTGTATCTCCGCCGTGCATATTTAAAACATGCCCACAATGCTGCCAGTATCGGACTGATTAATGTGTTGTATAACTTTCCCGTCATTGTAAATACTGTGGTGTAGACAAATCTCAATGTTACCTGAAGATATTCTTTGCTTATTTAGTTCGCAGTAATCATAATAAAAGGGCATATTATATGAATTGCCTTCGGGATAAAACATAGTTCCAACGCTTTCATTACGCCAGACTCATTTACCTTTTACACCTTTAGAGCAAGCCCGACAGGACTAATCAACACCATTTTAGACTGTAGTTTAATAAAAAGGAGCTTATTGTAGACAAGTGCTTCAATTTTTTAAGTGTGTATATTATGTCCAAATATGGATGTGCCTAATTACTGATTAGGCCTTTGATATAGTAATTCATTATTAGCTCAACGGATATTGTATTCATTTAAAAGATGACTTGGTAATTCCGCTTAAAATCAACAAAAAATTAATATTTGTAGCAGTTTTATGTTGTTTACTAAATTCTTTAAATGTGTGTCATCATATAATTCAATAAATTCAAATATTTAGTATAATACATCAAACTGTAGATCATTTCATGTGAAGTACAATAGTCTAAAATAGTTATAAGATACACTGTGCAATGTGCATGTATATCACTTCGTACCTATCATTCCCAACTCTTCACAAAACTTTCTTAGAAAGTTTAATTTTGTACAAGTTACAAAAGATGTTTCTTTCTTGACTATCATTATTCTTATTGAAATTAACTATCGTTAGTGTCTGTGTAACAATTACCTATTTCTAAGTACTTAGATATTCGAACCAACACTATCTTATAGCATTCGTCATCAAAATAAACCCCAACTTCGAGACTTTGCCTTATATGATTAATACATTTCTAAAGTTATTCTAGTGAGTAAGCGCGTCTAGGTACTATTCTTCCAAGGTTGTGCTTTAGTGAATTTTCCAACGTATACCTACTTGATTTACAAATCATCTCTATACCAAATTGGTAAAAAACATAATTTCTTCGTGTCAAAAATCTTACTCTACGAACTGTAAATAGTTTTTGTGAAATTGTTTTTCAAAATTTTCTACGCACAACATTTTCGTGATAGAATTTATATTAAATCTTTTTATAATACCTAGATTGAAAACAAAAGTAGGTACATTTCTGACAAATACCTTAATATTTCCATTTCCGAAATATTGCTACATTACGTGTTTAGAAATCATGTTATAGATGTAGACCGGTAATTTCTGCGTTGTAATATTCATGTGATCTGTTTAAAATAAGTAACGAGTGTAGTGCAACCGTATGCAAGCGGCCCGCAGAGCGCCGCAATGCCTGCGCCCGCTCGTGTACACAAACTCATTAAGTAGATATTTAAATATTTGTGAGATGAATGATATTTTGATCATCGGTGTTAGTAACAAACTACATATCCTGTAAGAGGTATTTATGTACATATATTGTCGAAATCTGTGTTCTTCCAGTGCTATCATAGCTTAGTGGCTCACTTGACAATATTTCTTGCTTACTTGCGGACACCGTAACGTAAAGAGTTTGCACACTGGACAGTGACGCTGTCATACAATACGTCATACGTGTAGCCGCAGCGTCACTGTCGGCTAGACGCATGCGGTACGCTGACGCGTCTATATTGCACCAAACAGTTTACGATGCGTCGTTTTATTTTATTTTATCGTGGTTGTACATTTCCCAAGAGAGAGAAGTATTTATTAGAGATCTAAATATTCACTTATTAGATTAACTAAATATTAAAATACTCTAATAATAATTCAAACGCCTATTTATATATCAGGTGTTAAGTATATTTTTACACTATAATTTTTGTATTCGATTACGTTGAACAAAATATACATAATAAATTATTTATAAATGTATCAATGAAAATCTAGATATTTAATAATATATCTATCATCAATTCTGACAAAATGTTGGGATCGATCTACTTACGCTTATTATCTTGATATGTTAGAGTTAACAAAGTAATATTCTTACGATATGTAAAGACATAATCTACTATGATGTGCCTCGATGCCCCGATACCGCGGATCACACGCACTCCCGTCACTGACACATATCCGCATCGTGCACACTGACCACACACCGCATCATGTGATATGGTATCGGATATCATACTATGTACCTTCCTTACTTAGCTCTAGTTATACCTTCATATATATCGTTCCTTCCTAGAACCTGATCATTTCCACATTCCGTGCCTTGATGAATGCTGAAAATGCCAAAAGCTTATATACAAAATGAGTAACGCACTAAAACAACTTTGAAAAAGCTTTCGCTTAAACTAACAAATTTTTAACTGGACACGGTTTTAATGACTATAGTTTTCAGCTTTAATCACAGGAACGGAATGGAACTCTACAAATCCTAGTACGTAACAAATATTATGTGTCAAAGTATATTATTAAATAAATGTGATAACAAAAGAGTTTATTATAGCGGTATAAACAACCAAAAGAGGTGTTTTATTAAGCTTCCTGAAATTTACAATCCCATAGGCTGCTATAGTACGAAACAAGACTGTATCACTGGTTAGCTGAAAAATGTTGCACTTACCAATTAAACAACGGTAAAGTACAGAAACTGAAAACAGTGTATTATTAAACAGTGTTTAAGTAAATGAAAAGAAACAGTATTTTTTTTATTAAATAACTTTATTTAATACAAAGTACAGAATATGAAGACAATGTAACTATGTATCTCTACGTACCAATTTACTTAAGTTTACCAGGATTTGTTCCACTTTTAAAACGCGTGCAGTTCAATCTCGCCACCTCTGGTGAAGTCACAAAAATTAGATAAGTAAGCAAAAATAAGAAATAATCACTTCTTCAGTGCTATATCACTTTTTAAACTTAATAAGCATTTAAAGAGTGATGGTGGTTAGGAAAACTACTTAATTACTGTAGCACATGAACAAAGTACTTTTATCAGTTATAATATCAAATCCTAAGAAAGTCTTACGAATATGGAATCATGTAAAAGTACAAGTTAATACTATATCAGTTATACCGTACTCTATCACTATTTTTCTTCAGTTGCCTATGCGCCAGGGCCACGGTAACTCATTCAAACAAATCTCGCGACCTTGGCAGGCATCGGTCCTGGCGGACACCTTCAGTATATAAGGATAAATTTTAATGAATTATCAAGTTCTTATAAATACTCCGGATTTTTTACATCGTATAACAGCCACCTGTAAAGTTATCGGTTTGTTTCGCTGCTCCTGGGTACCCGCTGCAGACCGTGTCGCTCACACATGCAGATGGTCGGGCGGGCCGCACCAGCGCTCCACGTGTGCCAGCAGCGCGGCCGGCGCGCCGCCGCACGTACGTCCTTTTTGGCAATCTATGTGCGCAAAAAGTTTTAATTTTAGTTGATGCGATCTATTTACAGTATTTTTTTCCAAATACCCAGATAGTCAGGCAACTCACAAAACGCAGTGTTTTGACATTTCGCGCGCTTCTGAACGAAAGAACAAACAAGTCGCGACATGTTTGCGCGCACAAAGCGCTACGCGTTGCGTCGTCGGTCAGTCGGTCCACTTGTTTCGAGGCGACCAAACGGTTCTTTCGAATGTGAAGTGATCAACTGGTGCCATGGAACAAACGCGTAAAGGTATGTGCATCAACAGTATTTAACTTTTAATTCGATTTTTGCATTTAAAATTACATAACGGAACCATAGAACCAACTAGTAATTTAGTAAAAAAAAAAAGTTATTATTTTATGATTATTGGACCGCAACTATTTTTGTTGGTAGTTGTTAGTCTTGAAATTATTATGTATGTGTAGTGTAACTAAGTGACATTCTGGCAAATTACGTTTTGGCTGCAGCAACTTGCAGTAACTATTTTTATGTATTTTTAGACCTGGCGGAAGGAGTAAAGAGGGGTGAGCTGTTCGACATCTGGCGAAATGAACCTGTTTCTTCTTTAAAATTTGAAGCTGTATTGAAATATTTGACAGATACAACAAATTTACAAGACTTCGACGATGCATTGAGGGGCACATTCAAAAATAAAATTTACAATTTTTGTGTGCAATTGCTCGTGACATGGAAAAATTGTTATCGTACCAAGAAAACATTTTTGCAACAAAACAAAGAATGGTTAGATGGTCGCCTGACTGTCGATGTAAATTGTGAAGTAGTACGAGATATAGTTGGTGATGGTGAACATGTGACTAGGAGGCGAGGACGCCCACGAAAATTGTTTAAAGAATGCAGTCGGTCATCGAAAAGGCGAAAGTTACAAAAGCTCGTTCGAGAGGCCTCTAGCCAGGAACTAGCACTAGCCACTCAAATGAGTCTGAGAGCAGATGGCAAAAGGGATACTGCAAGAGTTTTCAGGCATATTTCAAGTCCGACAGCATCACCTCAAAGTGCCAATAAAGTAAAAAAACGCCTTACTCCGTCAGAAAATTTACCAATCAAGATGACCAAAGAACGCGCTTTAGCCATGTACGTAGATAATAAGCTAACTAAAGATCAATACATAGATATCCAACAGACATCTAAAGAGTATAAGGCCAACATATTTCCATCCTATAATAGACTTTTGGAAGCGAAGAAAGAGACATACCCTGTCGATATAGAAATCACTGAAATATCTGGCACAGTGACACTTCAGTCTCTGTTGAATCACACTATACAGAGACTCGCCTTTGCACTACAAGAAGTGTTGACAGCAAACATAGACAAATATGACCCCAGTAACATCAACGTCATATTCAAGTGGGGCTGTGATGGTGCTTCGGGACAGAGTCGATATCATCAAGCTTTTGAAGACAACAGCAATGATGACTCGAGTTTGTTCTTAATAATGATAGTACCTCTTCAAATCAAAGCTGGTAGAGACGTGGTTCTATGGCAAAATCCAGTACCCTCTTCGACAAAGTACTGTAGACCTATTAAAGTGATTTTTCATAAGGAGACTGCAGGCTTTGTTAAGCAGGAAGTTGACAATATCAAAAGACAGATCGAGAGGTTGGTTCCGACAAAAATAGATATTGAAGGACAGCAGTATACTTTTCACTCAATTTTGACGCTAACTATGATAGATGGTAAAACCTGCAGCACACTTTCAGGTACTGCCAATCAAAACTGCCATGTATGTGGAGCCACTCCAAGCATGATGAACAAATTGGACCTAGTTCGTGCGAGACCAACCAATAAAGATTCTCTGCAACTTGGCATGTGTAGCCTACATGCTTGGATAAAGTGTTTAGAACGCGTTCTGCATATCGCGTACAGGTTAGATATAAAAAAGTGGCAAATTTCTACACAAAACAAGGCCTCCACAGATGCGAAAAAGAAACATATACAAGAGAGGATTCGAAAAGAAATGAATCTCCTTGTCGACTTGCCTAAGCAAGGCTATGGCAGCTCAAACACAGGAAATGTAGCAAGAGAGTTTTTTAAAAATCCACAACTAGCTTCACAAATTACAGGCGTAAATGAGGAGCTAATAGATAGACTCGCTACGATTCTGCGAACTATATGTTCTGGTTTTGCTGTCAACCTCCCGGCATTTGAAGCATTTGCGGCGGACACAGCTGAATTGTATGTTAGAGCCTACAGCTGGTTTTATATGCCTCAAAGCGTGCACAAGCTACTGATCCACGGTACTTTAATAATGGAAAAAGCGATAATGCCGATAGGTTCGCTATCTGAAGAAGCCCAAGAGGCTCGAAATAAAGATGTCAGAAATTATCGTGAATTTCACGCGCGCAAATTTTCAAGGAAACAAAATGTGGAAGATATTCTGCACATGCTGCTTATATCATCGGACCCTCTTATAGCGAGTTTACGAAAAGCTAGGTTTAAACACACTGGCTGCATACCTCAATCAGTTCTGGATTTGCTGGATGTGCCTGAGATAAACGCAGACTAAATAATTGTTTTCTATACACCTACTTCGTCATGTAAATATTGTGAAAAATATACTACTTTCTTGTTCGCTACAATTTGTTTTATTTACTTAAAAATGGACACATCTTAGGAAATTTAGAATTTTTAGATAGAAAATACAGAAAACGGAACCCCCACGTGCATGTCTAAACTTTCATTTGGCTTAAATTATATTACTGATACTATAAGGTTTCTTAAATACGACAATGGAATGCTTTTTGCGCGAAATATCATGTAAAATAATATTGAGCGCATAAATTGATGAGAAGGACGTACGTGCGCCGCCGCGCGACGCACTCACCGCGCGCGACCACCACTCGCGGTTCGCACACCGCCCTTGTGGGACACAATCACACTTACTTACTCAATAGTCATATGAGATTTGACAATAACACCTCAATCGCTCTGGCTTCAGGAATGCTAAGTTCTTTAGTGAACATTCCTCTTTTTTTTTTGTGGGTGGTTTATCATCAAATGACGCTCAACAATGTTGCCTACACCAGTGCCACGGTAATTCTTTCGAATTATTCCGTGCCCTGGCAGGCATCGGTCCCAGCGGACCCCTTAAGTTTTTACTGACATCTCTTTGAGGCGCGCGTGGAACACAACGCCTCGTCGACCTGGGCCTAGTCCTTACCGGGCGGGGGAGCTACCCATTGCTCGCCGCCGGCAAGCCCGCGCCTACGGTGGCCGAAAGTCCGCAATCGATTGGTGAACATACCTAACTTTCAGAATAATGGCCACCTACATTCACAGATTTTGAAAACTTGTACAGTCATCTAAAAATTTGAGAGAAAAATATAAGATGCCAATAAATACTGTTCCGTATAAATATTGAGACTAGGCACTAAACCATAGAATCATCTATTTGCTAAGTTCCAATTCACTCTAGCACAATATATATAATAATTCACTACACAATAGATTTGTTTCCTATTATCCAATAACAGGTCACACAATATTATCCCAAAGTATTTAAGGATCGACGCACCGTTATCATAATAGATGTATTACATCGTAGGGCCCATGTTTAATTAATGTATCATGACGGGCGGGTTTCGTCGAGCCGCCACTTAATAAGGCTATATGTCATCAGCCCGCACCCGACGGGCGACTTGACGACGGCGACGGCGATAATTAATCATAACTTAGTAGTCGATGTATGAAAAACCGGCCAAGTGCGAGTCGGACTCGCGCACCGAGGGTTCCGTACAAACCTGCAGGTCATCATCATCATCATTCATCATCATCGTTTATGAAATGAAATGTTTTTTTTTTTTAATGTTTATATTTGTGTTGACTGAATGAAAGGTAAATTGTGGTTTACGATTTATGACGTATTAAAAAAAAACTACTAACTAGATCTCGTTCAAACCAATTTTCGTTGGTAGTTTTCATGGTAATGTACATCATATATTTTTTTTAGTTTTATCATTCCCTTTTTTTAGAAGTTACGGGGGGGGGGACACACATTTTACCACTTTGGAAGTGTCTCTCGCGCAAACTATTCAGTTTAGAAAAAAATGATATTAGAAACCTCAATTTCATTTTTGAAGACCTATTCATAGATACCCCACACGTAAGGGTTTGATGAATTTTTTTTTTTGTGTTTCAGTTCTATGTATGGGGAACCCCAAATATTATTGTTTTAAAAAAAAATGATATTAGAAACCTCAATATCATTTTTGAAGACCTATCCATAAATACCCCACACGTAAGGGTTTGATGAAAAAAAAAAATTTGAGTTTCAGTTCTATGTATGGGGAACCCCAAATATTATTGTTTTTTTTCTATTTTTGTGTAAAAATCTTAATGCGGTTCACTGAATACATCTACTTACCAAGTTTCAATAGCACAGCTCTTATAGTTTCGGAGAAAAGTGGCTGCGACATACTCGGACAGACAGACAGACAGACAGACAGACATGGCGAATCTATAAGGGTTCCGTTTTTTGCCATTTGGCAACGGAACCCTAAAAATTACTATTTTGTAAAGGCAATGTGAGTAGGGGTTTGTGTCAACAGATTATTTTGACGTAAGTGTTTATATTCTTCACTTTTATGTCATAAATGTTTGTATAAGCTAAATAGTATCCTTAGTGGTAAATAGAAGTACCCTTTTCACAAAAGGGGCTTGTGGCTAAGTAATAACAGCCGCACGAATCAATCGATTAGGTTAAGCTACGCTTGCCGCGATTGGTCTGTGGATGAGTGACCATGTTTAAATACCAAGACTCCTCCGTGCTCGGAAAGCAAGTAAAGCCGTTGGTCTCGGCTGTCATTGGTGGACCTTTAATAGTCGTTACGAGTCGTCAGATGCTCGAAAGTCTGTCATCCAGTCTTACCAAGGGATATCGTATTACCCAGTAACTGAGTTGTGGAAGTCAGACTCTTCCACAACTCAGACAGGCAGTCGGTCCATGTAAATTACTATCAGTATTTTAGCTGCATCCGGTTAGACTGGAAGCCATCCTCAACATAATTGGAAAAGGGCTATGCAGATGATAAATATACTTTTCACACATACATCTAAACGCCCTAGCGAAGTAGTTTGGCCATTGGGTGTTCACTACGTCAGTATCACCTTCACAAACAGCTATATGTATTCCGGGTAAAAATCTACCCGGCTATTGTTGTAATTATTTGTAAGCCAAAGCATTTTCATTTATATTTCACCAGCTACAGCTTCATGAGTAACCAAAACTAGAATGAAGTGATTTAAATAATTCCGGTGTAAATAAAAATACTTACCGTTTGTGAAAGTGACGAGTCTGGATCCCAACGGGTAGCCGGTTACCACGCAGCAGGCTTCTGTATCGGACACGCTGGATGCGTACAAGCCACGTCCGTCCACCGGCAATGTCTATGCACAAAATAATAGCTGTATAAAAAACAAAACCACGCCGAAGGGTTAGAAAAGATTCTGAGCAGCTGTAATCATAAACTAATCATTTTTAAAGAAACAAGATTGCTATTATAAGCTGGTGTGGTACACATCTACGAACAAGTCAATTTAGAAATAGGTAGAATCAAAACAAAAGACCGGTAAACTCCTAAACACAGAACATTCTTAAATAAAATATCTCAGCGTAAAACAGAAAATTTATTGCCTGCAATTAGTAACTCTGTCTAGCAAAATGATGGGACATAATCTGTCCACAATTAAGTTACCAAAAGACCAATTAGATTTACATCTTAAATCGATTTAATACTCCTAAAGTCAAGAGACATAAAACTTTCGTTGTTGGGAAACTCGTTATTAAAAGCTTAAAGTTTTAGTAATCCCGCGGTCCTCACGAGTTCCTTGATCCGGAAACTCTCATTACGATCTAAATAATTTATGTGAAGTCTCAAGTTCGCAAAGTTATTTTGAAAATGAAGATGACTGTGAGTTTAATGGAGCGGGAATATGAGAAACGCTTTGTCAGAATGTTTTAAAAAGTTTGCAAAACATTAAATTATGCGTATTATCGTTGTGTAATAATGTCTCTATGCATATTGAACGATCGCATCAGTCTTATGAACGACCCATGTTTATGGCTTATTCCAGTCCTTTGTGAAAAATGTAGTCCTTGTATTTTTGGAACGAAGTTTTGGAATAAAGTTCTTTAACGTAAGAATAAAATTGTAAAAATCGTCACGTAACAAAAAGCGTTATACCCCTCCATGCGCATTTTTATTATAATACGGAGCGCGGCGTATTGCGATTCGCAAGTCGCTCTCGAATGTGAACAGAAGTGGCTCTTATTGGGCGACATATATTTATTAAAATAGAGTTGTGAATGTTCTACAGTTAATTATTTATAATTCAAACAATGACACTAGTACACAACTTAAATCTTATGACGGAATGATGAAATAGCATTTCACAGAGAGGAACGTTTTCGTAGGTCGCGCCTAAGTCTCACGATGTACCGAAACAAATGTCCCCGGGGCCTCTTTTCCTAGCATCTAACACCAACCAGAACATTGTTACTTTTTATCATAGGCTGACCCACGACTACATTCGGTAAACTGCATCCACAGAGCACATTCTACCGCCGCTCTCAGAAACCATACTTGACTTTCTCAGAAGGACAAATCAATCTATGCAATTTATTAAACGACACAAATCTGTCCGTTATGTTTTGGGCGGGTGTAATTTCCAGCTATCGTATCGAGATAGTATTCACTGAAAATGGCTCACTAAATGCGTAAAGGTACATAACAGAAATTCTTTGTCAACATGCACAACCCGCACTGACTGTAATTGGTGAAGATGCCATTTACATGAACGATAATCCTCGGGCCCACCGTGCGTTTTGGCAACGTAGATGCTTATATGCAAGAGGTCAGTATTTGCCGTTTGGATTGGCCAGCGTGGAGCCCGACCTTAACCCCATTGAGCACGTCTGGGACCTCCTAAAGAGGCGAGTACGATCTCTCCAACCACTCCCACAAAACATCAGGGAGCTTAAACGTGTGATCTCGGCTGAGTGGGAACACATTCCACAGGACACCATCAAAAGCCTGGTGGAAAGCATGCCAAGACGATGCGATTACATGCTGTAATCGCATCAAAGAAAGGACATGCTCGTTATAAATTTTTATTTTTAATGTCTTTTTTTTATTTAAATACCATAAAAATACTCGTAATCTTAATTTCATTATAGCCATATAAATGTCCATTTTCACAAGGCTCTGTCTACATTGACTAAACACCGATTCCAGGATTTAAGTGTTAAAAATTGTATTCTCATTCAATTTCTAGTCATTGCTAATGACATACTAAAAATATTAATATTATCCATAGAAAAGCCAATGACTGTAAGGTGCCCGTTTTTTTTTTTTTGCAAAGGAGTGCATAGTTGAAAGATGCAGAGAGAAACTGAGATAGTTCTCATGGTTTTGGAAGGTGCTAAAACCGATAGTGAAAAACTACGGTTAAAAATAATAATTCAAAAATTTGAGAAGCCGCCAGCTTCGAAAATTTTCAAATTTTTCATGTGGGTGTCGTTTTCATAGTTTTCGAAGGTGCTAAGTCAAAGAGAATATAACCACTAGAGAGCGTATAGGCCGATTTCTGCTTAGCACACGACTCACCACTGCGGGCCGGGGGACGAGGAAGAACGTGCGGCTGCAATTGGTCAATTCAAGGTCAAGTTGCGTAGGTATGCCCATCGTAGGGCTGCTCTACTTCATTAAGGGAAAATAGTCGACATCGATAAAATGGATTTTAAAATTGTGATAAATACTCAATTAAAATCAAAGAAATCATATTTAATCAAAATCAATCACTAATAAAATGAAAACTAGAGAATCCAAGAACAAAACTTTCGCCACTATCATATTCGACGAAATAGCAATCAGAAACGGTGTCTAATATCATCCCCAAGGCAGAAGCTACTATGGCCACGGTAGTTTTGGCGCCAGTTTACAAACGGATTGTCAAGACGAAGCTAAAGAAGCCACAGTATTTCAATTGAATAAAATTTTCATTCGTTTTAATTTAAATTTTCGATAAAGACTTTCAGCTATTAAAGGAAACAGCACTAATTTTTACGATAAAAATACAAAGTGAAAGTAAGGGATAGATGCATTAGAATTGTCTAATGAAAGAACGAGACTTTTCCAAAAGACATCAACGCGGGACTCACACAGTGTGCTGGTTTACCCAACCACCATTTTAAATAGACCCCTACGGTGGATCATAATCTGATTAAATCACAATAATTTTTCGTACTGTTTATTTACTGATGAAAAGTTATGCGATCATTTTTGTAACTAGAAGTTTTGGAATATTTCCCACACCACTTCACCGCGCATGAAGGTATTTTGATGCGTTATAATTGCAGATTTAATTATATTATTTGCAATAATTTAGCGTGCACAGAGGTCTAACAATTGGTCACAACTAAAATGGCTACTTGAACCGCAGCCTATGCATAGGCGACAAAATACTAATAGTTTTCGAGCGTCGGGGCACTGTATGCGCAGTCAAGTGGTTATATAGTCTTTGTGCTAAGTCGATAGTGAGTGAAAATAAAGTTTCAATGTGTTCAATGATAGAGTAAACGACGTTACATTTGGAGGTGAAGAAAAAGTGTTCCTGATGGGGTCCCCATGGGGGTGTTCATTTCTTCCCGTGGGTGTCGTAAAAGGCGACTAAGGGACTTACTAGAGAATGGGCAGCAGCGTTCTCTATGCAGTTTACCACCATACTGCGATCGCCAACCCGCCTGCCAAGCGTGCCCAGTTTTTTTGTGGATTTCATAAATACACAATCCTATTGTGTGGATCCATATACAGATCATCATTCTAACTATACAAGGCTGGTCCTATGGTTATTCTCCAATAAAAATACCACAATACTTGCCTGTTCAACAGCTTGGTCCATCGAGACAGCGAGTACCCACTCACGTGCGTCGTCTAACGCACCGCCGCGCACGCAGCCGCTCTCTAACAGTAGTGGCGTGCGACTCCAGTCCGTGCACTCTAAATTACAGAAATTAGTATGATTAATAAACTATTAAAACAAGACCTTATTAAAAAATAAACTGTGTGTGTTTTGTTGAAAAATAGACTATGATGGGCTGTTGGAAAACGAATTTTATGATTCGTTACCGACTTATCCTTTCATAACTTAAAGATGCTAATACGTACTGAATGATAATTTAATTATGATCTTGAAATCTTTAGCAAATACTAATGGCACTTTGAACTAAATAAACTCTAGAAACCAAGAAAACATCAGTAAGTCAAGATGTAATACCAAAGTCCGTAAAATCCAGTAGATGTGCCGAGTCGTCATCGGCGGCTTCAGCGAGGTCCAGACAGCGGTTAAGTAAGACAAATGCTTCGCGCGCACCGTTCGCTCCTTCCGAACGTACTGCCATACCGCATGCGTAATACGCTGGATAAAGTAACAATAATAAATGCTTCTGTACGTAGAAGTAGGCTCAGACTTCTAATAATTATATTAAAATATTTGTAAGCAAAAGTCACTCTCAGATTGGTCCGGAGAGATTTAGCATAAATTCTCACTATGATACGTAGCTTAACCGCCATAGAGTGCGTAGTCTGTGCTACGACGCGCAGTCAAAGCATTACGATGAGTAGTTCATGTGCTACGACGCACACTCAAACCGCTACGGCGGGCGCGTAATCTATGTGCTACGACTTGCACTCCAAGTGGCAAGTGCTACGAGATACGTAGTTCATGTGCTACGACGCATACTCAAAGCGCTACGGCGCACAGTGGATTGAAAATCGGCTGTAGAAGACATAGGATCTCGATGTCTTATTTTATTTATTTTTTTGCTGGAAATGACTTCTGCCGATCATTACTGTTCTATAAAATGTCACATGAAGTAATTGTGTGCACAAATGGAAGAGTTATAATTTTTATAAGAAAAAAATGTATGGAGCTGACATGAAAAATTAGGATATCTCTGGAAGCGCTAGGATGCGGCTTATATCCTTGCACACTGTTATAGTACTATTTATTTGTGAATTTTTGACATACTTAATATTGCGGCATCACTTGCGATTTAAAAAAAAAAAATCGTAAAAATAAAAAATGTTTATGATATGTACATTTTAATGCTTAAATATGGCTATACCAAGTGTAACTTACAATATTTTTTATGCTTAGACCAAAACATTCTAAGAAATCACAAAGTCGTATTACCTACTTTGTGATTTTCATTTGAAATGACATGGTAATTTATGAATTACGTAATACGTAATCTTGTCTAATGCCTCAAGTCCACATTAGCTAATGATTAATAAAACTTAATACCTATATACCTATTTAAAAGGATACGTAACAAAATAATTTGGGGTACTCGCTAATTTAGCAATTAGTGCAGGATTAACTTAATGAAAGTAATTAGATAAATGTGATACCATCATTAGTCAATAACAATAAATAGTCAAACATTGGATTCACAACTTCAGTTCATTTAGAGCATTTCTAATACTAACATCTATCCTACCGTGTCTTTTTACTCAGTGATCGTGAATAATGGAAAGCATTATTACAAATTTGGATTTGTTTGTTATTCTGAGCAATCAGGATGCTTCGTCTTTCGATCATGAAATATTGTTCAACACACTTGTTATTCGACTGAGCTCTAGCCTTTCAGATGAAGACAGTGTTACCGTGAAAGAATTTTGTCGAAGATTTACACGGGCAGTTCAAAAGAGATGGTTACGATCCCACAGGAAAAGTGAAGTTTTTAGACGTGATTACAGTAATTGGCTTGAGGCAAATATTGACTGGCCAAACTGCGTGCAAACCAATTTGCTCATTCAAGAATCAACAAGTGAAAATATTTCTACTGAACTTGTACCTGAACCTGTACCATCAACTTCAACAATGAAATCAACTTCAACGATGACAAAAAGATCTCGAAAGCTGTTTGAAGATCTAAGTAACAAGCACGAAGAGAAGATTTGATGAACATATAGGCGATGACCCTAATGAAGTAGCTTATTCAGCTGCAGCACTTTTGAAAGGAGATGGTCGTGAGGATATTGCATCTGTTATTGAACATATGCTCCAAAATCCAGAAGCAGCAGCAAAAATCAAGGAAATGTTGAACAAACCATCTCCTTCAACAATATTTTCACCAGAAAAAGCACTGGGTTTGCTACTTTCAATAAAACTATCGAAATGGCAATATATCACATTAAGGGAAACGACTATTCGAGAAGGTTCAAAGGAGATATATCCGTCTTACTATAGTGCAAAAAGCTAAGCTACAGTGCTACCCTCCGAAGACATTTGTGACTGTAACGGATTCATCTGCTAAGATTGCACTACAAGCGTTACTAGATTTAACAGTGAACAGAATTTTTGAAACTATTCGTAGTCCTGATGCGATACAAGATAAACAATTGATATTAATATCAAAGTGGGGATTTGACGGTGCATCTAACCAAAGTAGATATAAGCAAAACATGGAGAGTGGTCAAGATGATTCCAGCATATTTATGACCTCTTTGGTTCCATTAAAGTTGACAGCTGACGGTGATACCGTATGGGTGAATCCAAAACCCTGCTCACCTAGGTATTGCCGTCCAGTCCAGTTTAGTTTTGTGAAAGAAACCAAAGACGTTGTCATAAATGAAAAAACTGCAATGGATAACGAAATTGAAGCTCTCGTTCCCTCAAAATGTCAAGGACATGAAATTAGTCACAAATTAATGATGACGATGATTGACGGCAAAATTTGTACATATCTGTCTGAAGCTAAGTCAAATGCGGCCTGCTACCTGTGTTTGGCTAAGCCTACAGAAATGAATAAGTTAGATGTCATTGCGTCAAAAACCATTTCTTCTGGTGCGTATGAGTTCGGATTATCATCACTTCATGCCAGCATTAATGTGATGGAATGTCTTCTACACATAGCGTATCGTCTCGACTTCAAAAAGTGGTCTGCAAGAGGAGAAGGTCATCAAGAGTTATTGCATTCACGAAAAAAACTCATTCAAGATCGATTCAAAGATGATCTCAACCTTTTGATTGACATCGTTAAGCAAGGATCAGGCACAAGCACAACTAACGACGGGAACACAGCAAGGCGGTTTTTTGAATTTCCTGATAAAACTGCAGCGATCACTGGATTAGATGAAGACCTAATACGCAGATTTGCTGTGATTTTGCAAGCTATCACATCTGGAGAGATTGTAGACGTGCCGAAATTTAAAGAATACGCTAGAACAACCGCTGAAAAATACGTGGAACTGTACGATTGGTACTACATGTCATCAACCATCCACAAATTGTTGATTCACGTAGGGGACATAATTGCAGAAAATGCTATTGTACCAATTGGAAATCTTTCGGAAGAAGCTTCAGAGGCCCGAAACAAAGACTTTAGGAGGTTCAGAGAACACCATTCGAGGAAAAAGAGTAGACAAGCATCAAACGAGGATATCCTCAATATGCTTATCGTCTCTTCTGATCCTCTAATTTCTTCCACAAGACCAAAATTAAATGCCCACAAGAGGCAGACATACTTTAAGGAAACAGTAGAACTACTGAAACTTCAGGATCAGGAAGCTCCAACAGAGTTCTTAGAAGTTATATCTATTGTAGAGCCTGATTCTGAAGTGGATTCTGATGGTGACGAAGTATAAAATAAGTTAACTTTTATTGTTTATGTTAGGTTAGGTTAAGTTAATATTTTTTTAAATAATTTACTTTTATTTTTAATCATACAATAGTTTACCATTTATTGTTATTGACTAATGATCACGTTTATCTAATTACCCTCATTATGGTACGTATCCTTTTAACAGGTATATAGGTATTAAGTTTTATTAATCATTAGCTAATGTGGACTTGAGGCATTAGACAAGATTACATACCATGTCATTTCAAATAAGTAGGTAATACGACTTTGTGATTTCTTAGAATGTTTTGGTCTAAGCATAAAAAATATTGTAAGTTACACTTGGTATAGCCATATTTAAGCATTAAAATGTACATATCATAAACATTTTTTATTTTTACGATTTTTTTTTTTTAAATCGCAAGTGATGCCGCAATATTAAGTATGTCAAAAATTCACAAATAAATAGTACTATAACAGTGTGCAAGGATATAAGCCGCATCCTAGCGCTTCCAGAGATATCCTAATTTTTCATGTCAGCTCCATACATTTTTTTCTTATAAAAATTATAACTCTTCCATTTGTGCACACAATTACTTCATGTGACATTTTATAGAACAGTAATGATCGGCAGAAGTCATTTCCAGCAAAAAAAAATAACATTTAAGACATCGAGATCCTATGTCTTCTACAGACGATTTTCGATCCACCGTGCGGCGGGCGCGTAATTTATGTGCTACGACTTGCACTCCAAGTGGCAAGTGTTACGAGATACGTAGTTCATGTGCTACGACGCATACTCAAAGCGCTACGGCGGGCGCGTAATCTATGAGCTATGACTTGCATTCAAGTAACAAGTGCTACGAGATACGTAGTTCATGTGCTACGACGCATACTCAAACCGCTACGGCGGGCGCGTAATCTATGTGCTACGACTTGCACTCCCAGTTGCAAGTGCTACGAGATACGTAGTTCATGTGCTACGACGCATACTCAAAGTACTACGGCACGTTGTTAATGCACAACGTCGCGTAGTTTATCACGTAGTGTTTGTGCTCCGAGGCATTCTTGCAGCGTAAGTCGTCGCATAGTAAAGAAAAAAATGATTTTATTCACTAACCAACATCTGCCACAATGATATCCGTGTATCGAGGCAACGCTCTCGCTGCTTTTGCGGCTATTTGAGGCACATGAAGTGCCATCAATAACGTAATTGCCTGCAACAAACAAACACTTTATAGATACATACATAAACTCATGCCATAGGGGTAGGCAGAAACTACGGAACGCCACCTGCTACGATCTCTACACACTCCTTTGGCCTCGTTTAGGTTCATACAATTGGTCATACACACACGCCGGTTGCGAGTACTACGCACCTGACCTTTCTGAAGAACATCAATAATAAGGTCACTATATGTCCTCCTAAGCGTCCCCTCCCGGTGTTTCCACTCACATCTGCCTTGTAAATATAAGTGCAGTTGTTATACCTTTTGTGAGCCGTCCTTCATTCATCTGCTCAACATGACCAAACCATCTAAGCATACTTTTTTCGATTTTTCTCACTACACCTTCTTTTAAACCACACCGTTCTCTTAACACATCATTCATAGTCACACCACACATGCTTCGCAAAGAACGCATTTCAACAGCATTTATGCTACTTTATCTTATGGAAAATGTCTAATCAAATATTGAATCAACATACAAAAGATTCTTTATGATGATTAATTCTACAAATTGAACCTTTTAAAGTTTTGATGATATCCTAACTTTTAATGGTAATTAAATCAAACGCACCTGCAAGGCTCTGTCCTCAGCATTAGCAGTCACCATGACAGATGCAACATCCTTTAAAGCCGACACCGACTTAGGTGCAGTGGACACACGAACTAGTAGCTCACTGCACACTGCCCTAGCGAGGGGCGCGTCACTGCCCGCTAGAGAATCAATGCCCGGTTCTCCACTACCAAGGTATTGACGTAGCACGTCTAGGACTTGGGTTAACACTTCAGGTGGTTCTTCGCTTTCGATGTCTATGCCTTCCATGCGCTGTCGGATAATGTTTTTGGTGTATTATTTTGATTTTTGAAGTGTATTTTAAGATCTGTATGGGAAATCAAAACTAACTTTTCATGGATAAGGTTAAAAAAAAAAATCGAGTATGCTGCCAATATTGGGAAAGTGACTCTTTTTTAATACTACACACTTAATACAGTTCATATTTGTTAGGAGTATTTAATGTTTTTATTTCAGGCAGAACTCTCGGGACTTCAAAAATAACCTGCTTATTTCTCTTCTCGGTAATTCCTGCCTAACGCCCAACACATTATATGCATCAATGTATCACTAACATAACCGATACTGTACTGCCAATATACAAATAGTATTAAAATTCAAAAACTCAACATAATAATTATGAAAATATCGACATTTTATAAGACCTACCGACATCTGGTACCTCTTTAATAAACTTTGTAAAAAAAAAAATGTGCTTAGAAATGTTGTCTGTAGATGTTAATTGTCAAATCAAATTGTATCAAATTTGTTGTAGAACAATAATCAGTAAAAATCACAAAATGCCATATTCACCCGATTTTACAAAAACGCAAATAACTCGGAAACTAAATGCCGACTTCTGGTACCTTTATGCGCGGAACGCCACATTTGGCTGAAGTAGGTAAATAAAAAAAATTAGGTGTGGGAGTGTGGAAGCCAAGCGAATGTAGAAAGTTCGTACCGGGTGCGCCTTGAAGAGATGCGCGGCGTACCGCAGCGCGTAGTGCGGCGCGCGGGAGCCCGCGTGCGCCAGGCAGCGCTGCCAGTGCCCGGCGCGTGCCAGCCGCTCTAACCCCTCGCTCTCCGCCTCTGCCTCCGCCTCCTGAGGAGCTTCCACTTCTTCTTCTTCGTATTCTGCTGCCGCACCAGCTTCATAAAGACTCCCATTGAGATCGAAACGTTAAAGCAGATTTAGATCTTTTTTATTTAGATTTTTTTTTTCTTACCTGGCGCTTCGTCATCAGCCGTGTAGCCTTCAATGAGAGCTGCTCGAAGTTGTTCACCAATGTCATTTTGACCGATTGCAGCGAATCTGAATAGTTGAAAAAAATATTCAAACATTTATGTCGACACTAATTTTTACTACATTTTAATAGTACTTAAAGCGGAGTCGAAAATGAATAAGGATTTACTGAATATTGTAATATAATATTTAACATTATTTTATACATTTAATTCACAAACATTCTATAATACATCATTTATATTGCCGATGTGTTTTTCTATGACCCCGTATTGACCCACTGCAAAACAGTAGCCTTCATACTCGTCCTCTCCTTCTGTCTGTTAATAATGGTCAGGTACTAATTTTTATTAGAGTGATTTTGTACTTATCAGATGGACATGGATGTCTGTCTGATAAATAAAAAATCACTTTAACTCATAAAAAAATTACACAAATATTAATTTCACCTCAAACAGTCTTTAGTATAAGGTAGCTCTAATGAGTTACAATAGTACTACATGACAAATAGTAGAAAGTGTTCACTAAGTGTTACATGTACCTGTCAGCGAGCATATCAGCAGCGGCCTTCCGTCGTCCATCGTGCAGATGATCTCTAGCCAATCTAGCAGCCCTCAGCGCTGCGCGCTCGGCCAGGCGCGGCGCTGCGGCGGCCGCGGCTGCAGCGCTGGCAGCGGCTAGCAGGCGCACGGCGTCCCACCACTCCGCTGCGTCGGCGTGTTCTGCAGCACGTTGCAGGAGCGCGGGCACCTCGCCCGGCACGCCCTCGCCGCCGCTGCCGCTACTGTCGGGCAGGTACTCGCGGGATACGCGGGACGCTTCGTCCCATAGTTCTGTGTAGTGATGGAGATGTTTTAAAATATCGTATATTCCTAACATAGAAGCCGTCTCTCTCTCTGAAAGGGTTTTTTTTTCCTTTGATAAAATAACACAGTAGGTGATACTTTATGGACATAACAAACTAGCCTAGTAGCCAGTAAGGACCCCTTGCACATTAAATCGGATTAGGACCACGTGTGCGTTCATGGATAACCCTAAATAACACGGAGTTAACACCTAACTCACTTAATCAAGCAATTCATCTTGCCCCACCAAGACTTAGAGGTAGACCTAGAGTAACACTGGGTTAGTTAAGCAGACATCCGTGTTTTTTAAGATGGGAACATTGCAATTCAATCGACAAAACATGAATTGCAATGTCTATGCCCTGATATGTCCAACAAAAAACTAATGATCGAACAATGTACGGAATTGTATACCCATCTCTTTTACATTACATTATGATTCATAATACTTTCTTGTCTCCTTTCGTTTATTGATTGATGGGAACGTCAGTTTAGGAAAAATATATTTGAAGATTTCAAAAATTGTATTTATTTTTATGATGCAAACAGTATTTTTTGCTGATGTACAGAATGACCTTTTACTGCAAAGTCGATCAATTTATAATACAAATTAAGTTATCAGCGGTACTTCATAAAGTCAATTTGACTTTGATGTTACCGACATTAACCCAGAGTGTTAGTCACTTAACTATATCCCACATCGGTGAGTTAAAAATGTAAAAGCTTAACTCTAGGTTTACCCCTAACTCTTGGTAGCCCAAAATAAATTATTTGATTAACCCTGGGTTAGCTGTTAACTCCATGTTATTAAGGACAATTAACGCACAAGTGGACTTAAGTAATTTAAATATAACTTAAGCTGCTAAGTAACTATACAATTGAGAAATAGCGCAAAAACATCTTTCTAATTCACTTTAAGAAGAAGACACTTGATTCCCACGTCCGACCTCGTATGGCGCGTACTTATAAATAACTTAAGATTAATATAATAACATCAATATTTGACCTCAAATATCTATTAAAGCAATGGGACTCACCTTGTGAAGGCCGCAGACCTTGTGAAGGCCGTAGGAATCCGCTGGATGCAGGAAGCACAGAACCGGTCGAAGTGGCGGAGCTTGGGGGAGGCCTATGTCCAGCAGTGGACGTCTTTCGGCTGAAATGATGATTATGATGAATGGGACTCACCCAAATCTTTGTAATGCTGCACAACCTCACGAGGCCTGTTAGCTCTAATCATGAGCGTTTCAAACTGCGGCAAGTCTCCACGTTCAGCAGCCGCCCTCGCTCCTTCCACCAACACCTCCTCAACCTAAGAGAAAGTGAACCATTATTATTCAAGTATTGTCACATGGAAATTGTTCAGATAGGGAAACAAGTGGGCTTAGCTCTGTTAATAAATATAATTAGGCCAATCGTTAACTTACGGTGTAACGTTGGGGTAATTTAACATTTAGTTAGTGAACGATTTGCCTATATGGAACACTTGTATAGCAGCCTTTATTTTTAACCTTGTATATTTTTAATCCTCTGAGATAGACCAAGAATATAGTTTTGTATCTCACCAAAAGCGGTGCATGTTACTCAGTCAACGCAAGTGTTCTCTGATGCTTGCTATGTTGTAGGTTTTAGAAACGCAACTTCTGCCTCGTCCAGTTTTTCGTCCGCTTAGAAAGCTGCTTCTTCAAAATTACTAGAGAAGTGGCAATAATATTCTGTGTCTCACCATAAGGGGTGCATGTTGCTCAGCCAAGGCGAGTGCCCTCTGATGCTTGCCATGCTGCAGCCACATGCGAACAGCGTGGTCAGCCGCGCCGGCCCTTAAGAACGCGGCTTCGGCTTCGTCGGGCCTCTCGTCTGCTAAAGATGCTGCCTCGGCCCGCGCTACTTCACTGCGGGATACGCCGCCTCCTAGGGAGCTGAGCTCCATTGCTATGTCCCATCTGGTATAAAAATGGTAGCTTAGCTATTTTGTAAGAAGAAAGTTGTATAAAAGTCGCAGCTTAAAGTCTATTTTTGTACCTGATTGTTGGTGTTCCTTGGTAAGCATATCATTTGATTTGTTTTAATGTTCGTTTTAGTTCGACTCCGAAAGAAAAAAAATGCCGCAAATTTTAAAAGTTCGGAAAAAACTGCAAGTGGTTTTTTTGTGTGGGATTTTGTATGAATTCAAGACCACAGACATTTCCGGTCAGGAAAACGTCAGTCGGGTCAGCTAGTGGTTTATAAGCAACACTGGCGCAATATACCCGTACTGCTCCAGTGTTGCTTATAACCCTGCCCTGTAGCCCTAGGGGTACAGAACCATTACTGTACCTCCAGGGCCTGCCGCTTCGGAGAATACAGCCGTAAAGTTATGGTAGATCCCAAGCCAACTTACCTCTGTGCTTGTAGAGCCCAGCGCGCGCCTAGCGCGGCGAGTCCCCGGGCAGCCAACAGGCGCGCGGCTGGCGCGCCGCCAAGCGCGCCCGCCCATTGGAGAGCCACCTGCACATTGTTTTGTAAGCACTTCAATACCTAACACCACACACATGCTACAGACCGGTAGGTCCCATTTGTTCTATGGAACATGACGTAATAGAACAAATTGAGAAAATATTGTCCCTATTTGTACTATAGAACAGTTTGTACTTTTTGTCTCAAATTGTTCCATAGAACAAACTAAGTATTGTATATAAACTTCTTGAAGTTGATATGTAAACTGGCCACTCGAGAATAATTTGCTATCACTTGTCTTGGAGACATTGATGATTAGATTGTTACTCACCAACAGAAATTTTAACGGATATTGAGAGAGCTGCAGTCGCAGGGTAATCACTTCTTTATTGTTGTTTGTTTACAATGATTGGATTGGATCTTTGCTAATCGTAATGGAAATAAACGTAAATTTTGATAGTTTGAATTTTATGTAACGGGGTAAAAGTTTTACAGCATGGTGATAAACTCGTGAACTCTCTGTACCTGGTATTAACGTCAGTGATTAATGTCATTCACGTCTTATAAATCTCATCATGGAAGAATTTGGGAAAAGCGATTCCCATTTAGTTCTGTGCATTCACAGACAAATAAAAACAGGAGCAAAAGCTAGTATGTAGTTCTATATTAAAAATAGGGACAATATTTTCTCAATTTGTTCTATTACGTCATGTTCCATAGAACAAATGGGACCTACCGGAAGTACCGGAACAGACTAGAAGATGTTTCTCTTAAGTGTCTGGTTTTTTATTGCTTTGTCGGCGGCATGAGTAAAATGTAGAGACGCGGTAGAGTGTCAATTTTTACATTGTGCAGGTTTACAGGCACAAAACTGAAGCATAATATGAGGTATTGTCGAATCGGGAACATTATGGCTTATTGCAAACGTATGTCATGCTAAACTCTTACGAAATCACAGATACTCATCCACTGGATTTAGCAGGTTTCAACTAAACATCCCACCACTTCTTCCAGCAATTTTTTTTGAATAACATTATAATATAACGTTTGTTCGACACAAGTCTTGGGATTAAATCGGAATAATGTTTTAACCTCTTTATCCCGGATACCTGCTTTATGCTCGCATTGTTTCAAACGATTCAGAGCCTTATTTTATCATACAAATAAGGTTAAAGTTAGCTGGTACGTGGCGAACCAAATGTAGTATTCCAGGGACTAGTTTGTAAGACAAAAGAAGGTACCAGTAAGAATATTTTAATACCTAAAATCCCAACAAGGTATCTTCTTGCTCTAAAATAATTAAATTCATCAAAAAGGAGATCAGCAGAATGCCTTTAAATTATTTAAAGGTAAGAGACACCTTATTAAAACACATATTTACAGCGTGGAAGAAGGCTCAAGATTCCAAAGGAATCTTTTGTGGCCTCACCAAGGTATTTGACTGCGTTCATCACTAAACCCTGCTCACTCAAATGTGCTGCTGGTGGTAGCGTGTAAACATGTACAAATGCTTTGAGTTTGAGTTTATTAAATTGTAACCAAAAAATCACAGACACAAATTGAAGATATAAAATTAACCTGTCAAGAAAGGCTCCTTCAAAATTAGAACCTTCCAACGCTAGCCTACGGTATTACGGCAGCTGATAAGTATGCAGAATTTTTTTCTTGGCAGTGGAAGAAAATCAAATCAAAGCCCTCAAATTGCAAATGGCCTTAGAAATTGGCATCTACAGGTACGATTTCCGGTACATCTGTTTCTGTGAATTACAGATTATACCCACCGATGACCTGAATAATACTGACAGGCAGTAGGGGTGAAAGGCTAGTACTGTTATATTATTGCTGCTAAACATTCATGCATTCGATGGCGTTGGTTGTTAGTGTTATTACTGTAATAACGTGAAACAACGCTAGTTCAGATTACCTGTTGTTGAACTCCGCTGGGAGCATGCGCACGAGCAACTCGCTCAGCGCCCTCCCACTGACCCGCTGAACGGTACATCTGAATCGCACTTTTCCAATCTCCTAGAATTACAGTTCATTTAGGACCAACTTTTCAAACGTACCGAGCTTTTATCTACAGAATAAATACGGCGATATACAAAAATTCTATACAAAAGCCGTCAAACCGTTTTATTTCTCAGATAAAAGTAATCAGAAGATTGAAAAAAATGATCTTTAATGTTACAGAATCTTCGAAAAGTACACACAGAAAAAAAGAAAGTCCAAAATAGGGCCAAGACTGGCTCCAACAATATTCTTCCTAAAATAAGTGAAGTATACAGAATCCCTAAGACACTTGCCCTCTTATTAATAACGTGGATTAAAGTTACAACTAGATTTAGCATAAGACTTACCATAAATTTGTCGAGGCTTAAGTTTGGCATAACTTAGCTCCGTGTATATTAATAAGAGGATTGGAACATTTATTAAACAGCTGGTACGAAGACTAACCAAGATTTAAAAAAAAACCCGATCATTCAGGACGTCAACGCGAAAATTTATGAGTACATAATTCAAGACCAACCACCGTTGACAGTTTTCGTCAGTTACAAAACTTACTCGGGGGGTCTAGAATCGTGTTGAATTCATTGTAACGTTTTGCCCGTCGATGTCCCTTACATTCGTGTATGTCAACGTGTGTGTGTGTGCATACTCACCAGCTTGTAGGTAATAGTTCTCTGCAGCGCGTAGATCTCCCGAAGCGTGTAGCGCCTGTGCTACGTGGCGCCTCGTAGCTTCCAGCAGCGAGCTACGGTGAGCTGCTACGAGGCGTAGCATCGACTCGTATTGAGACGCTTCCTGATGCAATAGAAAACCACACGATTATGAATAACTGCGAGTGCCGATACTGACATGGACTGGGTAGTGGGTAGACAGCCGCGCTATCATTTTATTGAGTAGTTTATAATGTTTACTACTACGTCAGCTATTCTCTTGCATAAGCAGAAACGCTAAATTCAGCAAATGATTGTAGACAACATTTTCTACAAAAATTTTCATCAATTATCAAGAAACCCCTGTTTCATAGAAAACTGCAATGTTTTCAATACAGGGCTTCAGAATCATGTACTGAATTCATGATTAAAAATTGCGCCGTATTAGTTCAAACCTAATTTTTAAAAATGTTTTAAAGTTAAGTGTGTTGGTTGGCCAGACTTAGTATACGTATATATTTTGAAAACACTCACCTTATACATAGAAATAGCCTCATCTGGTTCTCCAAGGCCGATATAGATCTGTTCAGCTTTCCTCAACTGTCCGTCGAGCCTCAGTTGTTGTGCGAGCGGCATGTAGATGTCTCTAGTCTGTTCCTCGGTGAGCTGTGCGGCGGCAAGTTGCAGACCGTCGGCGACGCGACCCGCAGAGTTGTATGCGCGCACGCATCGTTCCGCCATGCCGCATGACGTTAGTACGCGTTCTGCTGTCTCCCATTCCTAATAAATGGAGAAAATTTACTATTTTCTTTCACAGTTCTTTTTTAAAGCAGTTATTATCAAAAACAAGGGATGTGAATACTTGTGATTTTTGTATCTTAAAGGTTATGGTGTAGCTGTTGGAATAGATTGGATTAGATTCATTTATTTGCCTGAAAAATGGTATTTTACAGATTTTATAACACACTCAATAGTTCTTCATATTCCGCCAACTAAATTCGGCATGCATATTTTGTGATGATAATCATGATTCTAATTTTATAACTTTGAACAAAATAATTAAATTGAAATGTCAAAAAAGTACTAAATAAAAAATTGCCAACATATTAAATTACCAATATCAAAGAAAAATAACTAAATTACAATTGTCAAAGAAAAAACATTTAATTACAAAATGTCAAAGAAAAATAATTAAAATTACAAATGTCAAAAGAAATTAAACAAGCCAAAGAAAAATAAATAAATTACAAATTGTCACATTTAATTTTCATCTCATGCAACTTTTCCATTTGTCTTAAAATCTAGAAATTCCATCAGTGTAAAAACAATTTTCGATGAGCCATGCTCTGAGATGCTTTTGAAATAAGCTAGTCCGCAGTTCTCTAATAACCTTCTGTATATTATCAAATATGTTTATTGCCATTCGATTACTGTTTTTACGGCTGTATGCTGTCCTACATCTTGGCATTGCCAATTTTGTTGGATCCTTTGACATTTTGCCCACCTTATAAACATTTTCGCTATCGGCTTTACTGAATAAATGAGGATGTTTTTTTACAAACCATTTCCAATATATATAAGCATGCTAATGTTAAGAGTTTATGTCTTTTAAAAATAGGCCTGCACGATTCTAGTGGGTCTGCACCAAACACAGCTCGTAAACACTTTTTTTGCACAATAAATACTTACTTGAGTAGAGATAAAGTGGTCACCAAGTCTCTCACACTGTTCTCTGATGGAATCCTTGTCATCGATAGCCTGAAAATAAACATTTAATGAATTTTTTTAACTTTCTACCAAAAATTGGAGTAGGTGATTAGCTACGACGTAGCGTGTCGTACCAGAGTGTTTTGGGCGTTTGCGCAAATTTACGTTTGATTGCACTGAAATCTGACTGACGTAAACAATAGTTAGAGAGCAGACAACATTTGAGCACACAAAACATTAGGATTATGGCACGACACCATACATAATTGTACGATTTGTAGAAATACAAGTCTAAAATTCGCACAATTTATGTAAACATTTGGGTACGTATTTGAATATCGAAGATTAAAATACCTACGCTTAAAATACCAATGTTCAAAACATCGAAAATTTAAATATCGATTATATCAAAATGTCGAAAATTGTTATACCTAAGCTTAAAACGTCGAAGATTGAAATGCCGAGTGATTAAAATTTCGAATGATTCAAAATATCGAATGACATTATGCCTAAGTTCAAAATATCAACATTTCATACATCTAAATTCATAATATCTACGTTAAAAATACCTACTAGTTGAAATACCGAAAAAAAATTATATAGGCAGTATGAGTGTATTTTTGTTTAATATTTTGTATTATTGTCACTGATTATATTGTACATTTGCGTACAAATGTGTTTTATTTTGGGTTTTTATTATGTAAAAATAGGAAAGGAGGTTTTCCTTGTTTTTTTTGTAACCCACCTAGTAACTGATTACCATCTAGCAGCAAACAAGCATGCAGCAATCATGCAACATGCAAGCAAGCATGGTTTCTGTCACGGCTCCGGCGCTGCAGGGCTCCGGCAGTCCCACGCGAGCTTAACGTCGCAGATGGTCTAAACGCTCACCACCGCAGCTTCGGCTTGTTGGCCGGCTTCGCCGGCCAACCTCAGCTGCGGCGGCGGGTGTTGAAACCACCTGCTCCTCAGCTCGCGGGCTGCCTCGCCCCTCCGCGCCTACGCGATTCTAAATTACACTCTAGGGGTAGGGCAGACAAGACTACGTGGAGTCGGTTTTGCAGCGATATGTTTCTGTCACTAACTTTAGTAGCACAACATATTGACTTTCAAGAAAATATTTTAATTTAAAGACCTAAATAATACCTTCACGATTGACCTATGCTTGTACACTAGACACTGAGTATCATGGATAAAATAGGTCAAAATTGTTCCAAAACCGAATTGGGGCACCCCGAATTTACGTAGTCTTTTGGCTGTTACCCCTAGAGTGTATATAAAAATCCGGAGGCGCGAAGGGAGGACAACCCCCGCCCGCTGTAACAAAGCATAGGCACCCGTGGGAGCCGTAGCGGCTGAGGCTGGTCGCCGGAGGCGACCAGCAAGCCGAAGCTGCGGAGGTGAACATGGGTGCCTATTCTTTGTTACGCAAGGGCGAAGGGGTTGCACTTCCCGTAGCGCCGGAGACGTTGCAGAAGCAACCTTTTTCCACTCATACTACTTACATCAATTTTTTTTCGATATTTTAACTTGTAGGTACGTATTTTTAGGGTGAATTAATGAATGTATTAAATGTTGAAAATTAACCCATTTTTACACGTAGGTATATTCATTTTCGATGTTCTATGTACCCATCGATATTTAGGACGTTCGATAGTTTGTACTTCGATATTTAGGACATTCGATAATCTGTATTTCGATATTTGGATCTTTCGATGTAACTTTTGTAGATATTTAGATTTTAGATATATTGGACGTAGGATATTTAACCATTCGATACTATAAACTTTCGTTATTTTAATTTTCGGTTTTATGGTCGTTCGATTTTTCCATTTTCGATGTTATGAACATCGATATTTTAACAGTAGGTATTTTAATCTTCGATATTCAAATACGTACCCAAACATTCAAGTATCTGTAAGAACAAACTTGTGTTAGATTGAGAGCGTGAATTCTTGTAGCATGTTTGAGATGTTCACGAATAGTTTAAATTAAAAAATATTTCACTGTAGATTTACTCTTTGAATCTTCAATTTTATCTGAAGTAAAATCCAGTTAAATTTATGCTTTTTATGTATAAATAGAAAGCATAAATGTAAGTAGTTAGGCCTTCTTTCACACGCTTCATGACTTGCAGCTACGGTTCTACAAATATGTAAGCTAAACACTACAATTTAGTGTAACACAAACTGTCGAGAATAACAGGCCGCGCCGGGCGTCCACAGAGGGCTGCACGAGGAGGGGCGTTTGAAAAATTACATGCAAGTATACATAGAGTAGGGACAAATACAAGTGCACACCATTTCCAGCAATCTAGGTACAGTAAATTTGAAAATATTAAAAAATACATAACACGAAAATCATACAAAGGAGCGTAACTCTGAAAAATCCAAACCCATCTTGAGCAAGCGTGGTGAGCTCTGTATGTGAGTTTTGTACTTGAACAGCAAAGACTCTGACCTGCAGTATCTGCAGCGCCTTCCTGTAGTGATGCGCGGCCAGCGCGGCGTCGAGGGCCTCCCGCGCGCGGCCCGCCTCGATGAGGTGCGGCACGGCGGCGCCCGCCTGCCGCGACGTCACCAGCCACGCGCCCCAGCGACCCTCCAGCGCCGTCACCTCGCCCGGACAAGCCTACGAGCAGTGTAACAATCCAGCTACGAACTTAAATGTGGATATTGGGATCAATCAACTCAGCCTATCGCACTCCACTGCTGGATATAGGCCTCTCCCGTGTTATACCACAGCATCCTGTCCTCCGCCTTCCGCATCCAGTCTGTCCCAGCCACCTTTTGTGAGGTCGTCGGTCCATCTAGCTGGGAGGCGTCCCACACTACGCTTGCCGATAAGCGGTCTCCACTCCAGGACTCGTCTGCTCCATCGGCCATCGGTCCTTCGACAGACATGGCCAGCCCACTGCCACTTCAGCTTGCTTACTCTGCAAGCTATGTCGGTAAATCCAGTTCTTTTCCGGTGGACCGACGACCTCGGGAAAGTGGCTGGGGCAGACTGTATGCAGAAGGCGAAGGACAGGGTGTTGTGGTGCAGCATGGAAGAGGAATATGATCAGCAGTGGACTGCAATAGGCTGAGGCAGATTGAATCGAGGCCTTCGCGCAGAATTTGACACTTCTGTGTTCACGTGACGTTCGGTGACGCTTTCTTCTTGGGCTGTAACTGGCATGCAAGAAGATGCATACAAACGTCTTTCTACTATGAACATGAACTCACACCAAGCGTTTTTTTTTTTTGAAAGCAATGAGAAAACAATCACCATTTCCATTTAAAGTTTCAAGATTTGCACATTAGGTCCACATTTCAAATAAGTTAAAACAGTAAACTTTGTAAAGAAATTAAGTGACCTCTCTAGCCAATTGAACAGCTCTTGCATAGTTATTTCCTTTGGCGTAGTACTCGACTGCTGCCCGTGTGTCACCTATCCGCTCAGACATTTCACCAGCTGTCTCCCACCATTCTTCCTGGAAACCACGAAAAAGAAAAGTTAAATCAAGTTATAAAAACGAACTATGTTTTGGAACAACAGTACAAAAAAATAGTTAACAGTGCACGTATACGTTTCAGGTCTCACGATATGGCAAACTCTGGTGTTAAAGGTGAAAAATTAGAACCCTCTCTTTCACAGAGAGGGACCTGAGTCTCAGCATTAGCCCATCAGGCTGATTATCTCTGTATATCAGACATATCAATCGCAGGCTTCGTGCTTTTTTACCATGCTTTGAGAGGTTCATACAAGTCAGGAATAAGCCATCTCCACTTTTCTCAAAATACCTGAATGAGCTGAGTATGAACTGAATCAACCAAGTCAGTATCTCTAAGCAACTGGGGGTGCTGTAACAACAGCGCAGCAGCACGTTTGGATCGTCCGCCTCGCAGCCATAGCTTCACTGCACCTTCCACGTCGCCGGATGATGCCAGGACTGCACCAGCCTCGCCTAGGCGACCTAGGAGAGGAACAGCCATATTAACAAACTATATCGATTGATGGAATTGAGGGACGCAGAGGAAATATGGAGAAATTGTATAAGTATGATTGAGGTAGGAAAAAGGGGTGACTCAGGTGACAACTGATAAAGATTTGTGTAAAATTAAAAGACTACAAAACGGAGAGAAAAGGAAAGAGTCTTAAGTCCTCTTCTTCTATTCTTTTTTTTACACGCTTTATATTAGCTTCACTTGTATGTTTGTATGTTTGTATATTTGTATATTTGTATGTTTGTATATTTGTATGTTTGTTTGTAACCGACTCCTTATAGTGCGATTTTGACCCACTTTAAACGACCAGATTTCATCCAAACTTTGCACACCTGTCAAGGACTGATGACAATGCAATAATTTCATAAATTTGTGCCATTATCCTTGCCAGGGTTACCAGGATAGCAAAAAAACTGTCACAAACTACGCTGACATACGTCTCAAAATTCGAAATACCCTAAAAAATATAAAATAAATAATAGTTTAAAAAAACTAAAAAACACGCTTCCATGGAAAACCAAACTAAAAAGTACAAAATAATGGAAAAAAAGCGTGGGGTGCCTGATATCAATAAAAAAATACCTTAGAAGCACCCCACGCTTTTTTTCCATTATTTTGTACTTTTTAGTTTGGTTTTCCATGGAAGCGTGTTTTTTAGTTTTTTTAAACTATTTTTTTTTTTTTTCTTTTAATCTGTCTACTCTTGCAAAATCACGTATGACTTGATCTTGCAGGGAACAATTATTTAAAAATATTTCATTAATTTATATCTAAGCCTGAATAATTGTGGTCGTGCCATATTAGTAAAAACACCCATATGATTCAATGAGACATTCCTTTTGTGTTACTTCCAAACGTTGTATGAGAAATTACTCTCGTAAAACATTACCACGCGTAAAAATAAGCATTCGTTTGATGACAGATGTTAGGAACGCTTGTTATTTAAACCCTCTTAAAACAAATATTTTCTTTGATGATATTACTAACCAGTAGAAGTCAAATAGTCCATGTGCTGTTGCTTCAGCGTAGTGACAGAGGTTCGATCGGTCCTCTCAGCCAGCACAATGGCGTCAGTCCACTTATTGAACTGCTTGTACATATCCACTGCGAGGTCAGGCCTTCCTGCGCGACGCACGTAACACTCTTCAGCCGCTGATAAATCACCGTCGAAGATTGCTAGACGAGCTCGCACTATGGCATTGTTTAATCCTGAAAATCGCCTTTAATGTAAGAATAGATTGTGTGTAAAAAATATCAAAGAAAAAAAATATTTCATTACAGCGGGTGTTTACTCACTGCCGAGCAAAGGAACACCTTTGTTTTAAACACCTTTCGAATTTAAGCTATTGTGGACTAATGAATTTCAACGTTATCCGTCTTTCCTCCTATCTTATTGGCTTACACGTCTCACACATCACACACCCACATCTTTCATTACTGTTCGTAAAAACCTCATTAATTCACTTACCAACTGTGACGTCACCGTCCCCTTCAGCAGCAGCAATTTCAACGGTCTTCTCTAAATAGAAAGTACGAGCTACGTCATCAACCTCTCGGTAGCATTTGGCAGCCAACTAATAAATAAAGGATACAATACTTTAAAGTTTACATAAAGTGTGAAACAAGAAATGACTTAGCTTTTACAAATATTAAATATTATATTATAAATATTTTCATATTCAAATGTTCATAATCAAAAGAAATTGATGTTGTAACGTTCCGTTACAGAATTTAGATAAGACTAGCTGTTACCCGCGACTTCGTCCGCGTGGTATTTAACAAAAAAGTTTTTCATTCGTTTTATTTTTTTTCGTGAGATCCTATTTTTTTTTCTAAAATAAAAGTAGCTTAAGTTACTTCTTGTTACATCAGCTATCTGCCAGTGAAAGTCCCGGCAAAATTGGTCCAGTCATTTCAGAGATTAGCTGGAACAGACAGACAGACAATTTTTTTTTTAAATGTTGTTTTGGTATATGAACCGTGTATACATCCATTAGTAAAAAGTGGTTATCTTAATGTTACAAACAGACACTCCAATTTTATTTATTTGTCTAGATTTGATATGATAAATAACCCCGTTTTTAATCTTAAGTCTCATCGGGATTGTTATAAGAAACGGGGTCCATCATTTTACCTGAACATCATCATCAGCGAGTGCTCGTTCAGCCAGTTGCCTCCACAGCGGAGCCACGTCCGCGTTGTTGCCGACACCGTCCAAATAGCGTGCACAACCAGCTAAGTCACCGCTTCGAAGCGCATTATCTGAATATAAACTTTAAGATTTACTGCGCCAGTTTGTAATTTTTGCAGACATTCAAAGTTATGAATAAATAAGTTGTTTTCTTTAGCAAAATTAAAATGATTAGTCAGTGAAAAAGATTTGAAATGTTTTCAAAAGAAATTGACTACGAATTTGCTACGGGCGGCGTAGCGGTTTTGGTACGCGCTACGACGGTCGTAGCAGATAATAGATCAGCTACGAGCCGGGTCGCGATCGGAAGCAGTGATTAAGTTTATCCTTCGCTACGAAATGGACTATTAGCACTGCGTTTATTTGATTGAATACCACGTCTTATCGTAGACATTTTTCTTAACCTAATACGCATACAAATAGATATCTTTAAAATAAATCGTGTTGTATGATTTTACAAAACTCCTACTATCAATTATAACGCAGGTTTTAGATATTAATTACATAATGACAACAGCCCGATGCTGCGTTTTTGAAACCGCTGATCTAGAAAAGGACAAAACGGATTTCATTCAAGTTTGAACGTAACTACTACGGACTTGCTAAGGAGTAAGTCTGTAGTAGTTCTGTTCAAACAATGTGCATACTAAAGGCGAGGCGATGCTCGTCGAGCTGCACGTAGGGCAGCAGGCCGCCGCCCAGCAGCACGCGGCGCGCGCTCACCTCGGCCACCGCCGCGCCGCCACACTCCACCATCTCCACGCTGCCGGGGTCCCACGCGCTGTACCTGTACGACGTACTAGCTATAGTATAACATGTGTTCGGTTCAACGCGACCCAACACTTTAGCCAGCGCGAAAGCATGGGTGTAGCTAGGGACAGGGTTTTTGCAAAGCCCACCCTAGAAAGTATATTTTCCCTTGCAAAAAGTACCTTCTCCAGAATACAATTGTAACTTCTTGCCAAACTTTATAGAATTACGTTTAAGCATGAAAGGTACGGCAAGTCAGACATACTAGAATTTGTTTGGTATTTACAACTTAACCCTTATTGCGACGGAGTTCTTAAAACGCTAATTTTACTTTATGATAAAAATTGGGTTTCTGTGACATGTTAGACTATCGTACAGCAACAGATTTATCAAAAGTACTTGTCTATCCTACCGGACAAATTCGAAATAAGGGTTAAGGTTAAACTGAGTTTACCTTACATTGTGGTGTTCGGAAACTTACTTTCACAAGTTATCGAACCATTAGCGCTAGTGCGATAAGTAAGAAACCGGGCATAAAGAGTACAGAAAGTTGCGACATGGTGAAAAGGAGTTTGAATGAGGCGCAATAGTGTCCCCGCGAAGACAAGCCAAAAACAAAAAGCGGCACTACCTACTTTATATCGAAGCGATTCGTCGTATTTTCAAAGCCTTATTTATAGCTACTGCCTGGATAAGGCTAAAGAGCTCAAATTCTGAGAATAAGATGTCATTCGCCCACTTATTTTTTTAATCCCTACCCCACTCCTAGGCAAAAACCTCCCTCTACTCTTACCATCTTTCGCGAGCCCGCTCGTCGTTCTTGCAATTTTGAAAGAACCTATATCATCCGCCATCTCCTAGATGGTCTGCCGTGATGCCGCCTTACTGGCTCAAGGTACCAATTCTGAGCTATTTGGGCCCACAGTTTGTCCAGCATGCGGCAGACATATCTGTTCCAGTCCCATTTCAGATTGACGTGACTCAGAACGCTACCCGCGTTCTGAGTCACGTCAGCTAGCTTTGTTTTGAAACGCAGTATTATGTTCCAAATACGATCCGTTAAATTAACGCTTGGTATACTGTGCTCCATTGCTCGTTGGCAGACCTTGAGTTTGGACTACTGGATTCATTCCGGGCTCCAAAGCCGTATGGACTCAATATGTTGGTGTTTTCTAGAACTTGCCTTTGAACAATTTTATTGTCTAGCTTTTATACTTTAGATTTTATTTACACTTAAATATACACACAACTCCTTTGCTTTTGATATCACGTAACCTAGTAACAAATAAAAATAGTATGTTGTGTTAGAGATCCATACACTGTGAGAGGAATAATTGTAGCACATGTTAAGTAAAGAAGGACTTCGATTTATTTTTATTTATTTGAATATACGGAGTTAGTATCATACATGGGTTAACCGACACTAAAACAGTTCTCGAATATTTTTATTTACTCTTGTATAATTTTCTGAGATAGTTGAAGTTATAATAATAATAATAATAATAGTTTATTTTAAAGAAACTTAGACATAAATTACAAAATATTTTAACAGGCTGTTTTTGCGGCTGTAAAGTGGTGTAGTCATCTGTAGCCGAACTAGGCAGAGCCTGTATTTCGGCTATCAGCGCCAGACCCCTGGAGTATTATATATTTCAATAGCCTTAATTAATTTCAAATGATTTCATTCGTAACGTGTACATAATCGGTAAAAAAAGGGTGTATACAAAAATAAAATAAAATAATTAAAAGTTTGTGTAGTGTTTACATGCAGGTCCTCTTATTTGTGTGCATGGGAGTGTACGTGTCTGATGTGTAAGAGGGTGTGTGTGGTGTTGTATAGTGCTCTATTGTGTGTTGTGGTGTGAGTGAGCTTGCGCGCGTTTATGTATGTTATGAGAAAAGGATGTTATATTGTATTAAATTGGTTTTTATTAGGATGCTATGTACAGGAGAAGTTCAGTCTGTTCATAGGTAAGACTTTTTAGGTATTCCGTAAGTTTCTTCTTGCATTGCAGTTTAGTTAGCGGGTATATGTTGAGGATTCTGTTTAACCTATTGTAAATTAATGGACCTATGTTGTTGGCAAAACGTTGACAAAATTTGGTTTTAAACAGCTTAGTTCTTTTGCATACAATATCTTTTCTTCGTTTTTCGAGGATTAGTGGGTTGTAGGTTAGTTTACCGTGTTGTAGGAGGACAACGCTCTGTATATATAATTGTCTCACGGTCATGACTTCCCATGTTTTGTACAGTGTTGTTGTAGAGAATCTGATTGGCTTGAACATCGCGACTTTCAGTATTGCACGCTGGGCGACCTCGATAGACTTCAGAGTTGTTTTTGATGTCCCACCCCAAGATGATAGACAATATGTAAGTAGCGACTGACAGAGAGCGTAGTATATCTGCTTTAACAACTTAAAGTCAGCAATGTGCCTCAGGTTTTTAAAAACATATATGAGCTTTCGTAATCTACAGCTTAGCAACCTAACATGTTCCTTAAAATTGAGGTTGCTATCTATGTTAACTCCTAGATATTTCATGGTATTCACGCATTCCAGTGAAGGACACTTGCAATTTTCATCGGAGTTACACTCGTGCGATATGATATTTCGCATGATGCCTTCTCGAGTTACATTTTTTATGCTAAAGCAGATATACTTCGTTTTGTCTACATTTAGTGTAAGAATATTACTCTGAAGCCACTTTCCCACGATATCGAAGCCCTGCTGTGCAGCACTGTAAACCTCATCCCATGTATTGGCAGCAAAAGAAAGGGCAGTATCGTCCGCAAAAGATATGATTTCCCCATGGGCAAGTTCAAGACTCGTGAGATCATTCATATACACGAGGAATAAGGTGGGTCCCAGTATGCTACCTTGTGGTACACCGTGTGTAACCTGAAGGTGGGAACTTTTGCATTTTCCAACACGAACGCACTGAGACCGGCCAGTCAGGTAACTAGTAAAAAGTTTCAACTGTGTACCTCTAATCCCCAATCTTTCGAGTTTTTCCAGTAAGAGGGGAACAGAAATCGTATCAAACGCCTTTGCGAGATCTAAAAAGATAGTGACACATTTTTTCTTTTCATCTAGGTTTGAGGTAACAAAATTTATTAGTTTATTTACGGCTTGCTCCGTTGATTTTCCTTGTCGAAAACCATACTGGTTGACTGAAAGTAATTTATTTTTTTCCAAATATTTAACTAGTCGTAAATTTATGATTTTTTCTAAGATTTTAGATATCGCTGGTAGAATAGATATAGGTCGATAGTTGTTGATACGATTTTTGTCCCCACTCTTATATATTGGACAAACTTCCGCTTTTTTAAGGATGTCGGGAAAAACTCCGTTTTGCAGACAATCATTGAAGATCTTTGTAAGTGGAGGTACAAGGATTTTTCTATGGGTTTTCAGAAACGTATTACTAATATTATCTCCACCAATGGCACAGTCTGATTTTGAGTCGAGGATGAGACGTTCTATCTCATCTTCAGTTGTGTCTATAAGAGCGAATGAATTCGGACAAATGTTAGCTGTGGCTGTATTGGTTTGTCTGTTGTTTACAGAATGGGTATTTTTCTGGTGTATTTTGTTTGCAAGTGAATTTCCTACATTTACAAAGTGACTGTTTACTTCGTTTAATGAATTTTCAGGAGAGGTTGATAGCGTTAGTAGTTCTTTCGGATGATTTATTACTTTTGATGTACTCGTGATCTCTTTAATTGCTTTCCACAATTTTTTATTATTTTGTTGTGCATTTTGAAGTTGATTTTTTTCATATTCTATTCTAACTTTTCTTAGCAGTGCATTGCAGAAATTTCTGTATCGCGTGTATGTTACTTTTAAAATGTAATTATCTGGTGCAAGCTTTGATTTTGAATGCAACTCGTCCCTATTTCTTGTGCATCGTAGCAACCCCTGTGTCATCCATGGTTTTATAATTTTGTAACGTTTAGATAGATTAAAATATTTAGTATTTTTTATGATTGCGTGCTGAAGATAATTTGTAAAGTAATTTAAACATAAGGTTGGGTTTGGTAACTCATAAATTGGGTCAAAGTTAATTTTTATAAGATCTTGCTCTAGGTTTGTAAAGTCAACTTTGGTTATTGTTGTTACTGCATATTGACGCGTTTTCTTGGCAGTGACAGACAATAAAACAGGGTAGTGATCCGTTAGGGTAGTTTGTGGAACTAGAGTAGTAACTGGATAGTTTGTTTTTATGAGCGCATGATCCAAACAAGAATTGCTTTCATAGCGTGTTATCAGAGTGTGAGCTGGTAGGAGGCCATGAGAAGCCGCTAAGGTCAGGTAGCGTTCCCCCTTTAGGTTAATTTTGCTAGGATTAATATCAATGTTAATGTCACCTATTACAAAGATCTGTTTATAGGTTGACACTGTGTTGAGTAATGAGTCTAAGGATGAAAGAAATTGGTCAATGTTTTTGTAAGATGGGGACCTATAGAAAGCTAATATCGCGATGCGATTGTCTAATTTTGCGACCAAACAGTTACATTCTTGCACGTGAGGCTCCTCTATTGTTAAACTAAGGTTTTCATGATAGTAGATAACTACACCATCATTTTGTTTGGAATTTAATTTAGTTCCGACATGAGAATAACCTGCAAGAATTGGTATAACTGAAGAACTTGAGAGCCAGCATTCGGTCAGTATAATTATATCGCATTTCAGCTTCATTCTTGTTAATAAAACTTCAAGTCCTGGCATGTTACAGCTTATGCTGCGTATATTTAGCGTGAAGATTAGTAAATTATTAGGATGCGCTGATATTAATTTGTGACAGTTTTCAATGTTTGTTTCTTGCGATTGCGCTACAGACAATTTATCGATATTTTCGGTTAAGTTATAATGAATAACCATTAAATAATTGGATTTCACTAACCATATAAGTAGATGAGTTGGTGTTTGCGCTACGACTGCATCGCTATTCTCAATCCACTGCACGAATGAAACTCCACTTGCTATGATTTCCTTAGATAGTAAAATTATTGAAAACCGTTAATGAATCATCTTTTATAACCAAAATTGTAAAAAAAAACTTCGTCAATTAATAGACGTTTATTTTTGCTTAGTAAAAGTACCTTTTCACCATTATCTAGACGTAGTAACGCTAGCCTTCGTCTCGTATCTCTCAACAGTAGTAACTGTCCACTCTCGTTCAGCTCGAGCCAGTCAACTCGAGCCTCATGCCACCACTGACCCAACTGTATACCTGCATTTATAATCAATTTAGGGTTTGTGTCTTATAACTTTTATCATGTACCGTGTGGTGCCGGACGTAAAGAATAACACCACCCCATTTCTTCCCGTGGGTGTCGTAGAAGGCGACTATGGGACTTACTAGAGAATGGGCAGCAGCGTTTTCTATGCATTTTACCACCATACTGCGATCGCCAACCCGCCTGCCAAGCGTGGCGATTATGGCAAAGCCCCCTAAATTGGGGGAGGCCTAAGTCCAGCAGTGGACGTCTTGAGGCTGAGATGATGATGATGAACTTTTATCAACATAACGTAAATATTATAGAAATGTTAACACGAAAGGGTAAAGTGCCAAATTTGACAAAACTATAAAAGAAGATTGAATTATAGGTATGACGATTGATATACTGAGACTCTGCAAACAGGGTTACCGTTATTTATTAGGAGCCAAATGCGGGAGGAAGGTCGTAATTATACTTGGAGGGGACTCAAAACCACTACGTCAACTACAGCTAGGGTGTTGAAAACTTACCAGTAGTAAGGTCTACAACGGCAATGGTTTGCCTGTCCAGTAAGTATGCGAGATGTTTGCGGTCGGCCAGCTCGGCGCCGCCCGTGACGCCCTCGTTGATACGCACGCTCAGCACGTGCGGGTTCACGCGCTCCGTACGCACCTGGGATCATTACGTATATGGACATGTTACAAGTATCGATGGTATTTTGTATTTAGTAATTATTTATTTACTTATATAGGTATACTTTATTGTACACCATAAAAAAAACGAAACAAAAAAAAACATTATAATGACTACAAAATATACAATGGGCGGCCTTATCGCTTTATGCGATCTCTTCCAGGCAACCATGGAATGGACAGTGATAAGTCTGGACATAAAATGCGTATGTCAATTATTATTTTTTAACAGAACATAACATTACGATTATAATCGACGAACGGTTAGGCAGAGGTATAGAAAAGGCACACTATCATAAATTAACTAAAGCTTTTTCTTAGGTTAGTTTCTAATGTACTATGTATGTATTTCTGGTAATGTAGGGAAAGATTTTTTTAGGAACTTTCAATCTATATATGTATATAAAAGCGAAAGGTCACTCATTAATTAATCACGAAATCTCAAAAACTGCTGGACCTGGATGAAATTTGGCACAATGGTAGATTATGACTAGAAGACGTTGGCTAAGAAGGAATTTAAGAAATTACCTCCGTAAAGAGGTGAAATAGGGGATGGAGTTTGTATGAAAGTCCGTCAGTTTTGAAGCTAGGTTTTTCAAAATCTGTGTTTAGGCGGACGAAAAAAATTATAAGTATCTCAGCGTTTTTGAGAATTCTACGCCAAAGAGCTGAAATAGGGTATGAAATTATGTAGAAAGTCCTTCATTTTCAAAGTAAACATAATTAAATTATTTAAGCAAATGTTTGGAAACAAACACAACAAAATTTCCGACATCTACACGTGCAAAGCCGCGAGCAAAATCTAGTTAACTATATTTTTGTAATAAAGTATTACCACTCATCTGTTTCCAGTTAACAAATAATGTATTGTCATCGTTAAACTCACCGTATGCAGCACTTTATCGAGTCCATACTCCACAACACTGAGCTCGCCAGCCCGATGCAACAAACAGGCACCTCCCACAGCCGCATACACTCGCTCTCCGCCACCCGACCATGGGATCTAAGAACCGGACAACATTCATCTTGGAATCAAGATTAGATCTAAAAATATAACTGATGGAGCAAAATATAATAATGGACCGACAGCTTACCTCACTGGTCAAACCTCGTGCGATGTCACATAATATTAACGTGCTGCTAGTACGACATACTGCATACCAATCGTTACCTGAAAATAATAACTAAATTCAACATTATTCGCGACAGAAAAGACGCAAACTAATTGAACAAAAAAATAATTAAATATACTAAAATTATCAGAATTTGCCACGACCCTACATGAAAATATGACTTTACTCTGCAATATTGAAACCAAAGTGTAAAAAAAGAAGAAGTGAAATAAAGTGAAGTGTGAAAAATGAAATAAATAAAAAAAAACATATTTTTAATTAGCTACTGACCGATGAACCGTACGCTGAATATATCGGGAGCCTGCTTGGTGGTGACGGTGAGAGGCAGCGAGTCGTTGGCGAGACGCGACAGCACCAGCTGACGAGCGCTCACGTGCTGCACCTCCACTGTGTCACGCCACACCCAACGTCTATGTTATACCGAAAGCAAAAGTACTAAACTATTACTTCATAAAGAAACGACATTCATCCCTTTGCTGCGAATTTATGATCCCCTGCAACGTAGCAGTAGCTACTCGTCTAGCAGTAGTGTATTAATGCAGACAGTCCACATAGAAAAGTATCGATTAAAACGCTGCCTTTAAAAAAGCTTTTCGAGAATCGAAATTAATGGCTTGCAATTGGTAAGGCCTATTTCTAATAGTGGACTGCTGTACGCTGATGATGATGATTGAAAAGCTTTTGAGTTTATAGGTGTCGAACCTGAAATCTTTAAAACATACCACCTATAAATTTTACCCTTACTCTTAAACCATTAAGCTTCAATCAAAATAACAATCTGTAAGGTATTTCCATACCTCAACACAGCTTCAAGTTGTATAACAGCGCCTGTTTGTGAGGCGAGAGCTAGCTTGGTGCCATCACCGCTCCAAGCCAGAGCGCGCGCCGCGTAAAAATTCGGGATGTTCAGCATCGAAAGTTCCACCCCGCCTGATTCCTTCACCTCGCCTACTAGGCACCCGTCGAACACGCCGAATGCCACCGTCTATAAATGTTACACACTAAGTTGCAGTTTCAGTACTGTTGCATTCATAGAATGTTAGAGAATGCTGTATGATAATAGCTGATGCTGTGGTAGTAACAATATTAGCCAGTCAGAGAGTGTGGGAATAGAGTGCGCACCTGCCTGCTGTGTAATATCTCCTGTGTATTTGGCTAGTTTATAACTGGCGGTCACCGTTGAGACCGGCAGAAGTAACCAAAATTCGATCGGGAGGAAACAATTAACCAATCAGCTAGGCGGTAGAGGCTTTCGCCTCTTGAGGAGACTATTCCCAAAAAAAACGACGGCTGAAATGTTGATTATAACTGAATGACACTATTAAGTTGATAGATCGACGCTTGAAAGGCGAAATTGACTAAGCGACATGACTACTATGTTGCTTAGTCAATTTTGCCTTTCAAGCATCGAGATGATAAATAATGTTTATTTCTGTTAGTTTTTACAAACACTTTAAAAACTTAATGAGTAGAAAGATGATAAGGGTACTAAAATTGGAAGACTAAAAGTACTAAGAGAAACACCAACCGGTGTTTCCTATCCGACAACCTACTTGAAGAAGAAACACCGATACTAACTGAAGGAAATAGACAATCACCTGTCCAGAAGGGCTGGGGGCTGCTGATATCAGATCTCGTCGATCAGGCGGTAGCTGAGGTTCCAAGCTGCGCAGGAGTGCACCGCGCTGTGCTTCATACACGGACACGCGGCCGTCACACGATCCCACTATCAGCTAGACAAAATATTGAGGACCTGTTTATCACCTCCAGATAACTTCTGGAAAAATTTATAACAGATAATTTTGTACAGTCGACATTGTAATTACTGTTGTAACATTGATAGCGTCTATCGTCTCTCACCACACTTTTCAGGTCATGAATTATACTATACTCTCCCTAAGTATTGAATTAATGGAACTACGACATTACGAGTTTGTCGATACATTTGATTTAACGTGTGATAGTACTCATAGTAGTAGTATATATCATTGGTAAGTCCGACGAAGCCTACCCTAAGGTGAGTGTCTCCTTGTTTTAGCCTTTAAATACGTAGTAATTTAATATTGGTTAAGGAAACCAAATTTAAAAAATTAAATAGTTACATAAGGAGGCAACAAGACGAGTGCAGTTGGAGGCAGCGCATATCTAAGTAGCAATCGCCCGTTCAAGTAAAGGGTGCCGTCGACATGGCCAGACGCGAGCGTGCCCTCTCCACCGCGCGCTAAAGACACGCAGCATGCGCTCCCCGTCCACATGCCGCTGCTCTTGTTGCTCTTACAGTCCAAGGATCTGGAAAAATTGTTTACACATCCCTAACTACAAATATATAATCCAGTGCATCGTCAGAATGGTGGTGGTACGAAACAAAGACCTTTACTTCATTTCAGGTGATCTCCTCTAAATGAGTCATTAAATATCACCTTATCTTCTTCATCGTTAGTGCACAACTGCAAAAAGCAGTTATAACAGTCAGTTACTTTTAAATCAATTACAATTAATATAAAAGACTATAGGTAGAACGCCTTCAGGCTAGATGGACTGATGATCTTCACAGGGTGGCTGGTTGCTCGATTGCGGACTTCCGGCTACCATAGGCGCGGGCTTACGGGCGGTGAGCAATGGGTAGCTCCCCCGCCCGGTAAGGACCAAGACAGGGTCAACGGCGCGTTGTGTCCCACGCGCGCCTCAAAGAGACAACAGCAAGAACTGAAGGAGTCCTGAGGGACCGATGACTGCCAGGGTCGCAGAATTGTTCGAAAGAGTTACTATGGCCCTGGCATAGGCAACTGAAGGAACACGGGTGGGTTTTAGTCAGTATAAGTGTGACTTCTTACCCCCAATAAAAAAAGGGCGGCTGGTACACAAAAGTAACCGCCAATCAAAAAATGCCGTGGAGACCCTATGCCCAGCTGTGGACTTCTATACACTGATGATTGTTTTATGGAATTAGAAAATCCTCACCTTATTTTCCCATCACTAGTTCCAGTATAAAACCCGTTGTCTGCTGGTAACAGTGACATGGGAGCCCCAGTTAGTGGGAACTTGTTGCAGATGACTTTCTTACCACTCCAGTCTGCCCCTACACGGTACACAAACACCATGTTGTCGCTCTGGGCAACTCCGAGCAGTTCCGAATTGTCGCTGAATGATATGCCTGCAATAACTCGGACGTTAAATGGTAATAGTATAGAAATTATAAAACCTAAATCGTCTAATTACAAACAAAGCACCCAGCGAGCTTTATTCCGATAGATAAAAACTCATTTTAGAACACAGTCCATGGCCCTTTATAAACGGCACGGTTTATTTACGGTACGGCGTATAAACCGTGCCGTAGAAAAACGTGTCCGTCAACAAGCTTCCATAATGATCCACACAACACTGACGATTGTGAAGGCACGTTAGCCAGTATTATTGTAATAAACTGGCGAATAAACTGTACTTTTCACGACAAGAAAACGTGTGTGTACAAAGAGCCTAAATCGTCAACTTTGTGTTAAGAACTATCCCCACGCATGTCGAAATAAAGTTTACAATTAAATAACTGGCACGTTTGTGCATGGATTACAGATAAAAATCGTATAAGGGCGTTTGTCCACCACAATCGTCACCGGGTCGTCCCTAACAAACGAGATTATTCGAATCAAACGGGACATCCAGATGACGGAGATCTTGATTTGAGCTGAACTACCTATTACTGACAAATGCGTGCATTGACTAGACTGGCCACTCAATCTCTCTGGTTCTTTCCTCAAAAGATCATTTTAGACACCCATGTACACACGGCTACATATCAAGCTATACATTTCCAGTTTAAGCTGACCTCGTATTGTATAAGGTTTTCGTACAATAAGCAAACCCGTCGTTGCATTCTTGTTGCAATAGTTTTGTCCTCAACTAGGTATGTGACCAATAAATGAACCTCATTTTCTCAGGTCAAGATTTTCTTAACAACACAGCGGTGGATAGTTGGATATGCCATATATTTGCTTACTTGTAATAACATAGGACTTCTTCCCTGCAGCAGAGTCGGCAGGTTTGGTAGCGAATTTATCTCGCCTAGTGCCCTCGCGGTCGAACATCAGCACCAAACGGTCACATGTCGCTACTGCTAGCTTAACGTTATTAGGTGACCAACAAATATCGGCTATAGGACTCTCCGTGTCCTGAAATAAAGGGCCATGACTTAAGATATTTATTTTAGCTAAGTGCGTATTGGAAAAGGAAATATTTGGGTACGCATTCACAAAACTCAGTTTGGATAAATTTAATTAGTTTGCAAATATATTGAGATGTTTCTTTTACCTGTGCTTCCAAAAGCGTTTTTGAATATTTCAATCGCATATTTAACTAAGTACTGTTTTATGTTTAAATATTGTTTGCTATCAAAGTACGCAATTTTATTGACACCCAGTTCTTTGTTGTATTTATTGTGTTGCCTAGCAACATTTATATTTCGCGCCCTATCACAGAGTACATTATTATATGCGCCCTATTCATCCTAGACACTACCGTTAGGGTATTTATGTTCTGTGGACACTACTTGTGTAGCTGTTCTGTGCTGTGCGTCACCACAAAAAAAAGCATGTATGCTAAGCTATTATAATACACACGCTGGCCAAGTAGCAACTTTAGTCACCGGCGCGGCGGCTCACTTGTGATTCAAAAATCTCACGTCCACGGTTATCATAACTGTTACTACTAAATACATATATACTAACACATAAAAACTGCAGTTCGTAATTCCTATATTCCACTGATCAGTGGGTGAATAAAGTAAGTTAATATTCTGATTATCAAATATGTATACCGAGTATTCAATTTAGTCTCGTCCAAACCATCGACAAAAGTTTTTAAATTTTAAATATGGCAACTCGTATGCCTTTTATGTCAACTTGACATGACAAACGGAAACTCTTTTCGTGAAAACAGTGTTTATTGTACAGACGTTGTAAGGTTAGAATAATTTTATCCGTTTTGATCCAAGCATATTCTAAATTTATATCAATTCTAAACAATGTCGGTCCTTCGTTACTACATGTTAATTCAGTTTAACAATATATTTTCGCCCACTTTCGCTTTATTGCCTACAGTGATAATCGGCAAGTGATGGCATTGTCGTCTAGTTGAGTGAAATTAACCTGAAATCGTCTGTTTCCAGGACGTCATGCCTTTCGCACGGTTTGTAGAGCCAGGGCGTGTTGCCCTGGTAGCCAATGGCCCCTTGAAAGGAAAGTTAGTGAGCGTGGTCGATATTATTGATCAGACCCGCGCCCTCGTCGACGGGCCTTGCAGCGGCGTCTCACGTCAACAGCTCCGCCTGAACCAGTTGCATCTCACCAAGTTCCGCCTGAACTACCCCTTCACAGCGCCCACACGTATGGTGAGGAAAGCATGGACGGACGCTAAGCTTACAGAAAAGTGGACAGACAGCCAATGGGCCACGAAGCTGGCCAACAAAGAGAAGCGTGCGCAGATGACAGACTACGACCGTTTCAAACTGACGTCAGCGCGTGTGAAGAGGAATCGCGCTCGGACGGCGGTGTTCAAGAGCTTGAAGGTGAAGGCGGCGCGCTCCGGTACGTTCGGCAAGAAGTCCGTGCCCAAGGCGGCCGTCAAGAAGGTGCGCACCAAGAAGCCCAGCGGCAAGAAACCGGCGAAGAAGTAATTCTTTAGTGCCTCAAACAGGTTATTGTGTGACTATCAAGGGACAGAAATAAATAAAGAATTACTCTAAGCCAATTTTTTGTGTTGTTCTTTACTCATAAACAGTCCTATGACTGAAAATAGGTGAGTGAAGTTGATATTATAGAACATGTGGTGTTTTTTCTTTACTCAAAATGTTTTATGTTTCAGTTGCGGCTAGATGCAAGGTGCAATCAAAGAAGTTGAGGTTAGTTCAACACTATTTCTTCTACTAAAGATACTGGAACAATTTTTGTGATGAATAATATTTTAGTCTCGTTCGTATGAAAATCAATGATTTCAAACTCACCACTTTGCTGATTCCAGGTTCTCACACCAATGATTGTTGAACTGTTGTAAAATGATAAACTAAAAATGTTATATTTGTTTTCAGGATGACAATCAACCTCATGTGGCCTGCCATACTCAATGTAAGTTAATTCTCACTAATTTTAGTAGCTGTAACCTAAAATTATTTTCTAAATAAGTTAGTAACTTACATGATGAATTTAAATTTTATAGTCTCGTTCGTATGAAACTCATGATTTCAAACTTACCACCATACTGATTACAATCATAGTACTATTTAATTTATTTGTTTAATTTATTCATAATATCCTAATATTATATTTCATCTTTCTCAGGTCCCAGTATGTTGAAAGCAGTAAGATATGGCAGTTAACCTTTTAAAGGTGAGTTACTTTTGTGTTCTCTAGTCAAAAGTGCTTTAGATTCAAGAGACCCTACCAAAGCCGATGCATGCACTGTCAAGTCGTGCATGTGTGACTCTGGATAGGAACATTAGCACACTCTGTGTAAGACATCCAATTAACATAGTTGTATGTCCAAGGGTTGAGTGTGACAAACTTTCATATTATGACCACAAGCACCCCTATGTTTGATCAAATAAGTAATCTTACTTTCTGTTGTACAGGACCAGGTGAAGAAACTGTAATTCTAATCATCTCTAATCAGTGGAACCCGACTTCAGTTATGGTGGTGGTAGATTGGCCAGACAACAATAATACGAGAGGAGCACCACAAATTAAGAGGTTATTAAATCACATGTAACTGCACCATCACTTATCTATGGTAAATATTAAAATTGTAGAACTGTACTTAATAAAAAAAAGTAGAAATGCATTCCTAATTACTTAAAACTGAAATTACTTTTTAGTTATGATGATCTAATCACATGTACCCTACCAAAGCCGATGCATGCACTGTCAAGTCGTGCATGTGTGACTCTGGATAGGAACATTAGCACACTCTGTGTAAGACATCCAATTAACATAGTTGTATGTCCAAGGGTTGAGTGTGACAAACACACTAATTATTACCACAAGCACCACATAGTGTTTGATCAATTTAGTAATTTTATACTTTCTGTTATCCACAGAACTAGAAAAAGGGAAGAACTTAACGATCATCATTTATTGAGGCATACAGATATCAAAACAGAAGTAAGGCATGTGTCTCAAAGGACACCAAATTGAGAGGTTATCTTGTCACATGGAACTGCCACTTTTTCCAGGTAAATAACTTAAAAGTAGCATATTTTTTATATATTTCAATGTAAAAAGACCCATCAAAACATCTAAGACACCCACTCACAATCAATAGAATTATGTATCTTTACTTGTTGGTTGATGATCTGTGACCAAAGGACCCTACCAAAGCCGATGCATGTACTGTCAAGTTGTGCATGTGTGACTCTGGATAGGAACATTAGCACACTCCGTGTAAGACATCCAATTACCTTAGTTGTATGCCCAAGGGTTGAGTGTGACAAACATGAAATTAAAACTTAAATACTCGAGGCAAGCAAACCAAATAAGAACAAGAAATCTATATCCCATACTATACTGGATAAAATATCTGAAAAACGAAGACTGAGAAAACAATGGCAACAATTTAGATGCCCTGATGATAAAAGAAAACTAAACCACACTGTTAAGAAACTCAAAAAGCTTCTGGACAATAATATTAATAATAGTGTGCAGGCGTCCCTGAGCAACCTTGATGCTACAGCTGCTACAGAATACTCTCTGTGGAAAGCTACAAAAAAGCTAAAGCGGCCTATAACAGTGTCTCCCCCACTTCGGCAAGCCAACGGTTGCTGGGCTCGAAGTAACGAGGAAAAATGTTTAACATTCGCTGAACACTTAAAAGGCGTATTCCAGCCTCACTCCTACGAAGGGTCCCCAGAGCATAAAGAAGAAGTTCTGAGAGAGGTCCAGCTGGATTGTGATCCATCTAAGAGCCCCGTGATAAGTTTTACGAAGCAAGAACTAATCAAAACTATAAATAACATAAAACCTAAAAAAGCCCCTGGCTACGATTTGATAACTGGAAGGATTCTGCAAGAACTTCCCGATTCTGGCCTAACTTTCCTGCTGTCTATTTACAATGCCATGTCAAGACTATGTTTTTTCCCTCCACAATGGAAGACAACTAAAATCCTGATGGTTCCAAAACCAGGAAAACTTCTTGAAGACCCGAAATCATATCGGCCTATAAGTCTACTTCCAATAGCGTCCAAAGTCTATGAAGCGCTCCTTCTATTACGTTTACTGCCTATAATTGAAGGAAATCACTTAATACCCGACCATCAATTTGGGTTTCGACAGGGGCATGGCACAATAGATCAAGTCCACAGGCTTGTGAGTAAAATTTACAACACATTCGAAGATAAGGAATATTGCGCTGCTGCATTCCTTGACATCTCTCAAGCGTTTGATAGAGTTTGGCATGAAGGTCTCCTCTATAAAATAAAAAACAGCTTCCCAAACAACGTCTTCCTTATCTTGATGTCGTATCTGAGAGATCGGTGTTTCTTTGTGCAGAGTGGCGAAACTTCATCAAAACTATGCCCCATTACTGCTGGGGTGCCTCAGGGCAGTGTGCTAGGACCCATTTTATACCTGATTCATACTGCTGACCTCCCAATATCCAATTTAGCGACTACAGGGACCTTTGCGGATGATACGGCTGTACTGGTGTCCCATACTGATCATAAAATAGCATCAGCTATGCTACAGTCCTGTTTGGACGATATAGCCCTCTGGCTCAAAAAGTGGAGGATAAAAGCCAACGAAACAAAATCGGTAAATGTCACATTCACTAAGAGGAAGGATACCTGCCCACCAGTACAGTTCAATAGAGTTCAACTGCCTCAAGCTGAACATGTCAAATACCTTGGTGTATACCTCGACAGACGTCTTACATGGCAAAAACACATCTTCACGAAACGGAAGCAACTTGGACTGACACTAAGAAAGTTATACTGGATAATAGGTCGAAAATCTCAATTACATCTGGAAAATAAAACCCTCTTATACAAAGCTATAATCAAGCCTATATGGACCTATGGCATCCAGCTATGGGGAACAGCATCACACTCTAATATAGAGATCATCCAGCGATTCCAGAACAAGCTTCTAAGAACGATTACAAACGCCCCATGGTTCGTACCAAATGAAGCTCTACACCATGATTTGAAAATTCCGACAGTCAAAGAGGAAATAAAAAGCTATATCAAGTCATACAAAGAAAGAATAACTCGCCACCCAAATACCCTGGCAAACCACCTAATGGATAAAGAAGGCATACGCAGGCTAAAACACAAAATTCCACAGGATTTCATTGGACAATCATAGCTACATGCTAAATGAGAACTAGGATGTGTCACAGGACGCATACCAAGCAAGACATCTAAGACGTCATACAGATTACTGAATGTCCTAATAGATAGTGACAGATTGTAAGAAAAAGGAGATAAAAAAAAAAAAAAAAAAAAAAAAAATACTCGAGGCATAAATTCTATTGATTAAATCTTACAATTTTTGTTGTTAACAGATATGTGGAACATAACTAAGGATGTGAATGAACCTATCATGGATATAGTTATAGCAGGTAAATTTTGATTTGTAACTGCACTTTTAATTGATTCAACAAATGGAATCCCTAATTTTATTATTATAAAGAATTTTAAATTAATATGATTGCTATAAGTATCGCCTCTGGCAGACTTGATGATTGATCTTTACTGAGAACATAGACAACACATTTGAAAGTATGTTTGTTTGCTTGACAAAATTTCTTTTTCAGGATCTACTTCAGCTTGGCAAGAGGTTTTTGCTGCTCAACTTTGCCAGTGCAAGGTATGTAAACATTTTTTCACAAGCAAACATTTTAAGTACTTTGATGATGACTTTTAGTATCGCCCCTGTCTGAATTCTGATGATTGATAGTTTCTGAATAACCTAAATTCACAAATTGAATCCAAAGAAATTCTTAACCATTTTTCTTCATTTAATTTCTACTTGTTACAGTTGGAACAACCATACACAGCTAAATCATGGCACTTGAGAAGTACTACACTAGAAGTATCTATTGGGTAAGTGATTAATTAATTCGATGTTTATGTTCTTTCTCCAGTATTAGCGTACCTAGTGATAGGTTCAATATAATTGTTTCCTTATTTTTTTTCCTGTTTATGCCAATTTTATTTTATTAGTATTGCATAATGTGGTTAGCTAGCGACCTCGACAAGTAATCATTCAATTCTTGCTTGAGCAACCGGCAGCAAGTTCGTCATGCTCCCTTAGATGTCAATGCTTGCGGTAGCGTCGGGGGTCGGGTTGCCCCCTTCCCTCAAATATGGCGAGGGGGGCAATGGCTGATCTTTGCGTTATGCTCGTGAACGGGTGCTGCTTGTGGTGACTGGTCGTCTTGCTGACTTTGATGTTGATATTATTATTAATATTACTTACCTGTTTAATTTATTTTACGTCGATGGTCCTGGTTTATCATTTGTGGCCTCGAGTTGTAACTCAGGTCGTAACAGCTATGTGAACATTCAGCATTGCATATGTAAGCTGTCACGCCCTTTATGCCAGTTTTTTATTTTTGCAGCCATGTTTCTATATACATTTTTTTTTTGCTTATGCTTGAGTATAGTTTTCATTTTATTTGTTGGTATATTGGGTTGGCTAGCTGGCATATAGCAAATCATTTAATTTAATTTGTCTCTTAATGTTTTACTATATACCATTGTATAGAATCAAGTTCTTCTAACTGGACAGACAGCTGTGCTGCTGGGGAGTTTGTTGGCCACTTCTTCTTCCCAGCTAAAGCACTAGGAAGTGCGCGACGGGTGGGCGTTTTGGGGGGGGACTGTCTTTTGTAATTTTGACGTTCGAAAAGTGCTGATCCTCAGCTTAATTTGAATAAATGACTTTTGATTTTGATAATTAATATTAACTGTTAGTACTAACAATAATTTCATGATGATTTATATCGCCCCAGTCTGAACAAATGTGTTGATCGATTTTCTGACAAATTAATATGCTACACAATTACTGTTTCTATGCTCATAGGCTGTGTAACTAATGTTAGTTCTATTGTTTCAGAAATAAAGAAAATAAATAAATATTTAAGAATAACAACAAATACAAATTCCCTTTCAATATGCAAAAGGTAAGCCATCAAATTTTCCCATATACCAATTATATCTGTGTATAAAATTTATAATGATGATTTTATTATCGCCCCAGTCTGAACAAATGTGTTGATCGATCTACTGACAATAATATGTAGCCAAACAATTTGTTAATGGAAAAGGCCTTGGGATTAATATAGCATCTTCTTGTTTCAGTTATCCAAAAAAAAAAAGAAATGGCTGATGAAAATCATATGCGAGGACAAGATTCTCATCTCCATTTAATAGGTAAAGCCACTAAAGCTTGTTTTTCTTTTCTTATTCTATTTCTTACATGATGATTTTTATATCGCCCCAGTCTGAACAAATGTGTTGATTGATTTCCTGACAAAATAACCTAACAGCTGTACATCAATTAACATTGTACAAACAAGAAAATTAATACTGCTTTGTTTTGTTGCAGATTACAAAAAAAAAGGTACTGAGAATTGCTAAGGTGATGAAATCGATGCCCTATAAAAAAATATAAAGGTCAGTAAATTACTTTTTTAAATAACAATATTTCTAATTTGAAATGATGGTAATAAACAAGCATATATCTTATACTTTTGATGAACATCTTAAATACTGATCATATTTTGAAAGTAAAAACTTCATTTAAAATGTTTGCAGATCTGTATATGAATTTATTTTTAATATTTTAGGTAACAAAATAATTTACCATTGAGGATAAGATCGCTGCCACAAAATTAAATTGACTGATGAATTAAAGAGGTGAGTTGTTTTATAAAATTATTCCTACTATGTTTAAAGCAGAACTAAATGATGAATATCTGTTATCCCTGTCTCACAAAGCCATGGGGAAAAACAATGGTATGGTAACAACTGAATGTGCTTATATCAAATCTTAAAATAATATAGAAGACTCCACAAATAATAACAAGTTCACAAAATTTCAGGTTAAATGATTGGACTTGAATCTTGGAGCTGGACAAAACATATCCTAACCTGGTAAGTTATTGAAACCATATATCTGTTATCCTAAATATCCCAAGTATAAAATGATGAATATCTAGTTATCCCTGTCTCACTAAATCGTGGGGAAAAATATGGTATGGTAACATCTGAACTACTATGTAAAACTTACCCAAACTAAAATTTATGTGTAAATTCATATTGTAACCTTGATGACATTACTTTTAGATTACATGAACAACTTGAACATGGAATCAAGAAAAAAAAAAACAAACCATTTTATCCGTTGGTAAGTGTAAAACAGATCATTCTCACTAGCTTAAGATAGGCAAAATCTTTCCATGAATTGGCTCACTTTAAAATGATGAATATCTGTTATCCCTGTCTCACAAAACCGTGGGGATAAACAATGGTATGGTAACAACTGAAAACTGTTCTTTTACAATTAGGTTACAAATGAGAAATAAACTACTTTATTAATGAGTAAATTTCTGTTTCAGGACGAATCTATGATCCAGCACAGAATGGACCTGCAAATAGGTAAGATTTTGTTTTTTCGGATAAAAACTTTCCATTTGGTTTTAAATGATGATTTGCTTACTTATCCTTGACTCACAAAATCATGGGGAAACTATGGTCATAACATCGAAGTCAAATCCACATCACATTTTCCAAATTAAACTAACCAACGGTATATTTTTGCAGATTTAAGAACAAACTGCAATGCCATTTTGTGACAGCATCTTCATTGAAAAAATAATAATGAAACAGCACCACATATAATGTACGTATTTCATGTTTTATAACAAGAAATTGCCCTAGTGATAGAAACTACAATGATGAATATTTTTAGACAAGCATATATCTCGAAACCTTTGAAGATACTTATAATCTGATAACTCCACTCCTACAACAATACTTTGGTCAAATGCAACTACTTATTACTAATATTTTTTCATGTTTCTTTACAGGTCCACTTTGCTGAGACAGTGCATCCTGCATCAAAAACCTAACAGATCAACCCACTGACATGAACAGCTTAGTTCAGTTCTTTAGAAAATGATTCCTCCGATTCATTAAAACTTGGGTGGGTTATCATTGTTATATAATACATGCCATAATAGCATACAGATTCGACTTTTAGAAGTGGACTGCAAGAGGAAATCAGCACAGAGAGTTGTTAAAAATCAGGAGAAACATCCACGACAGGTTCAATCTTCTGGTTTTAATATTGTGGTTCAGAAACCACAAATGATGGAAATACAGCAAGGTTTTTGAGTTTCCCAACAAAACCGCCACTATCACAACGCTAAATGAAGAATTGGTTCACAGATTTGCAGTTTGCAGTGATTCTGGAGAAATCAAATTCAAAGATTATCTTCCAAAACAGCCGAAAAGTACGTAGGTAGGTTGAGTTTTGTACAGGGCAAATTCGTGAAATAGATCTCCATCCATCAAGGCGTCGCTGGCCTTTCTCGAGGAGCTGGGATGTATCGAATAACCGATTTGCGACCCGTACGCAAAATACGAGCTCAGACGTGGAGTTGCGGACACCAGCCCGTTTTACCTATTTATTACTCTCAAGCCGCAATATTTTTACGTCCGTGAGAACGTGGTCAAATACAATATCTCGAATAAATTACTATAATTTTATGAAAATATGTCTTATCATTTAAAACCACTTCCTCAGGAAAACCAGATAATTTACTGATAACTGTTCATATAAATTGTAGGAAATTAAAACAATATGTCACAGTTGATCATAGTTATTTCATAACCATGTATTATATTCTTGTTACTGAATTGGAGACTACCAGCTTCACGTCCTGTAAATTACAGGTAAGGCTCTCTTAATTTGCCTGACGTGACTGGTCAGTGGTAAAAAGTTGTCTATCTATCGTGCTTCTAAGAAACGAGAAGTCTTGACACCTCTTGCAACCAAATTTCTTTTGCTTTTGGTGTGAATGACACTGGCATGGCCACCATCAGGGGTTTAAATTTTGAAAACAAAAAAAAATCGTCGCCAAATATCAGAATTTTAATCGGTCACTGGTTCAAAAGTTAAAGGGTTTATAGGTGGCATATCTGGAGGGAGCTTACTCCAGCTTGGCCCATTTTAATCTCAAAAGTTAGGGCACGTAGTGAAGATCTGTTTTCTCCCAAATTTAGTCGGAATTATTAGCCAAATATCAATTTGTCGGTCACTGGTTCAAAAGTTATAAGCGTTTCTAGGTGGCCGACTTCGAGAATTTCCTCAGCTTGGCCACATTGATATCTCAAACAAACGTGCCCCTAATGCAGATATGTTTTCTCTCAAAAGTTGCCGTCACAGAATTACTCTGATTTTAGTTTAGAAGAATAAGTTTACGAAAAATTGCCAAGAAATAAATATTTCTAATACGGTTTGCTCTCGGACATATTGCCGCTAGATGGCGCTGAAGTCAACATTTTTAGTTTATATTGTTTTACTAGCTTTGGCCCGCGGCTTCGCCCGCGTGGATGTCGGAAATTAATGCAAGAGGACGTACTACCGCGATAAGAATGTGTTATTCCAAGTTATATAGGTAATATAGACTCTGTGTGCTATTTTCGATCCAGATCCATTCAGCCATTTTTGCGTGATTGAGAAACAAACACCCAATCATACATATTTTTACATTTATAATATTATTAGTAGTAGGATTATAACTCATATTACTTAGGATTCATAGTTTTTTACGAGAACATCATGTGTGTTGGTGTTTTTAAAATAAAAGTAAGAAGACTGTGACCAGGGCCGAGCCGCCCCTGTGTGCTAAGTGTGCGGCGCACACAGGCGCCAAGACAATAAAGGCGCCGCCATCGAAATTATTTTTGTTACACTTACACAACAACATATTCTTTGTAGGGGAGTATCGATAAGTAAGTAGGTACAATAGGCGCAACATATGCCTTGTAAATAACAAAAAAAATATATAATGCGCTTATTGTACCAGACTTCTAAGATAATTTTCACGTGTCTGGTTTAATATTACGCTTTGGGTTTTAGTTAACACTAGTTACGAACTCAGCGTTAAAATCAAAAGAACCGCCGTGAGTTGGTTTGAATGAATTATGAACGTAACTCTATGCGAGGCGTGCGAAGCAAGCGGGGTGGGGTGACGGGGATTCCCCGACTTTAAGGAACGAGAGTGCCAAAACAATTGAACAATCAGTCAATTGAAAGTGTGTGCACGGTGCGCATTGACATTTTATAATAAGATTAAGTTCTAGCTCTAAAAACAATATACAGTTTGTGTGTTAGTGATTGTTTTAACGTGTTTTCATGAGTGATAGTACTCAAGATAAAAAAATTGAGAGGTGTCAAGGGACACCCGGATGGAACGAAAGTTCCTTTCCAGGATTCATGATTGTTATTATTTTTTATTATTTATTATGTACAAAGAACCTGTATACACTCAACAAAAATATTCTCTGTCTCTCTCTAGCCCCTTTCGCAACGAGCGATAAAGAACTTCGTTCCAAAAAATAAAATATATGGTCGAATTGAGAAACCTCCTCCTTTTTTTGAAGTCGGTTAAAAAGTGTCGTTACAACTCATTCTCTTAATTTTTTCCGTCTAGCCCCCTTTCGCAACGCGCGATAAAGAACTTCGTTCCAATAAAATAATAATATCTGGTTAACAGAATTTAATAAGGAAAAGAAAACAAGAAGAAGAACGTGATAAAAATACAACTAAAATAAGTATGTAAATATTTTACGGCTCTACCATTCACTTCTAAAGAATCATTAGAGACAGAAACCAGTCATTTTATCGATGAAGATGTTATAAAATCTGATTTAAAAAAAGGCTTCAAGTACGTGCTTTTTATGTAATTTTCTATACAAAATAAATATAACTTTAGTCTATTTGTACAACATTTTCTTTTTTAATTTCATTACAAGCCCTGCTCAGCTTGGGACTAAACGGCGGAGTTTGATTGTCGAGAAATATTAATTAATTTATTTATTTTATCATACATAATTATTCATAGATAGATAAATCAGTTTATTCAGACAGGTAGATAGGTACTCATATGTCTTTGTTTGTCTGTGTTTAATTTAAGATGATGTCGCCAAAGTTACGTCCGTGCCTCTGCCTGATACACCATTGTCACCGCCAAGACAATTATCGTCACCAATACCAACTTTTTCCAAAGATGACCCTGGACTCTGGCCAAAGGTTTTCAATGCTACTTTGATCCAGTATTTAATAGATAATCCGATTAAACAAATTAAACTGTATAATTTTCTCCGTGACTCTTCGGGGCGAAAATTTTCCGAGTATTATTATGAAAGGCATTTAGGAAACGGTGAAGAGTATCACAGAGAGTGGCTGCTGTATTCAGTGTCCAAAAATGCGGTTTATTGCTTCTGTTGCAAGCTATTTGAATCAAAACATAACAATAAATTCTGCGAGGGAATTAGTGATTGGCAACATCTAGCTTTGTATTGCAGCAGACATGAGAAAAGTTCTGCTCATTTCAATAATTATAAAAAATGGACAGATTTATGTCACGCTCTTATAAATAAAAACACTATTGATAGTATTCAACAAAAACTTTTAGGGGTTGAAAGAAAACGGTCAAAATGAACAAATAACAAAAAAAAACATAAGTTGAAACATGAAGATTCGTGAAAAAAAGAGGCGCTTCATAGGTTTCACACACAGGCGCTGTGGGGGGTCGGCGCGGCCCTGACTGTGACATAGGGCTTGGTTTAGTTGAATATAAGTCTTCCTGGTTTTTCTTAACGCTCCTATTTTACCTAAACAGACACTCAATCATTTACCAGACACCGAACATAATTATAGGAATAGTACTTTTGCCAGTGGCTTGGCCCGTTTAGCTGTCGGAAAATATCACCCGGGAACCTACTACCGGGATAAAGTAGGTATCCTATCTGTTACGTATCCATGATATAATATATCTTTGTGCCAAATTCGATCTAAATCCGTTTGGCCGTCTTTGCATCATTGAGAAACAAACATCCAAAAATCTAAACATCTAAGCCATTTCGCGGTCTCTTACTTGGAATAATACTATTAGGTTTATTTTGAGTATAATGAACACACATGATATTCGCAATTACTATGAAGCCAAAGTAAAATGAATTACAATCCTACTTATCCCGTACTACCCGGCCGCTGCCAACGCGCTCTGCGCCCGCTTTTTAAATCTCTAATAACTTCTAAGATATTCATTTAAATAACATGCTATAAAGGGCCATATTGAACTATATTAAATGCACAATGTATTTAAGGTACTTAATTGGATAAGGATTCATGCTGTATTGCTTAAAATCGCTTCGTAAATAAGCCCTTATTTCTCGTAAAAAGTAAAAGATAAATGGTTATTGTGGGTTATCCCTAAGAGATAGACATATACCATTGAGGACATTTTTGTAGGCCTTTTTAAGGTATACAATACTGTAGTACATTATTTTGATCTATTTCGTAGGATTCAGCCAGGGTTTTTCGAATTTTGAGACGTATGTCAGCGTAGTTTTCGAAGATAGTTATTTTTTTTTCTAAAATAAAAGAATCTTTCTAAAATAAAAATAGCCTAAGTTACTCCTTGTTACATCAGCTATCTGCCAGTGAAAGTCCCGTCAAAATCGGTCCAGCCATTTCAGAGATTAGCGGGAACGAACAGACAGACAGACAGACAAAAATTGTAAAAAATGTTGTTTTGGTATATGTATCGTGTATACATCCATATACACTTAGTAAAAAGTGGTTATCTTAATATTAAAAACAGACACTCCAATTTTATTTATTTGTATAGATGTAGTAATTGACACATTAGTAAGTCGTAGGAGTGTTTTAAATTACTAGGTTAGATTGTCTTGAACTTTGAAAACATTTCCCACTAACATTACACCCACCTTTAACATTTTTTTAACAAAAATGTATCTCCAAAAATTAGTAATAATAAGTTAGTTTTGTAAGTTTCAATAATAGCCAAAGCCATGGAAGTGCGGAGTCTCCTAACACAGGCGTTATCATGCTTAAAAGGAGGCTCCAATCATAAACTAATGTAGGGTCAGGTGGGCAACAGTGAACCACAAAAAATTCAAAGTTGTGTCATGTACTCAAATTAAAAGTTTTCGTTTTCTTTTTTCATACATACCATTTAGTGTCTAATAGACTTAAGGTTTCTTTACAAAATTAATCTCAAAAACAGATAAGTTAGACATTACGAAGTGTTTAAAAAAAAATGGGAATTGGTTCACTGTGTACACTCTTTGGTACACACTGATCCATGATGAAGTTCACAGTAAACCACCGTTGGACACAGTGAACCATATCAGAATAAAACGAAGATAAGTTATATTTTAACTGAACTAATTCGGGTAAATCGGTCATCAATCAAAAATGCGTCATTAAAATAAAGTTTTTTCATTCATTCAAGAAGGTTTATTGCTTAGAATGTCAAGAAAAAACAAAAAATAGAATTATATGTTAATCAGGATAACATACATAGCACATGTATTTAGAAATAATTGTTAAGTTGGTATACAAAACCTTTAAATTTCTGTAGAACAGTAACATAAAATATAATATTCTAAAAAAATAAAATCTATGCGGTTTTTATTAATTGAGATCTATGTTATCAACTTATTATCTATCCTATAAAATCAGTCTCAAAGTTGCGTTTACAGCCTCAATAAAAAAAAAATCCTAATAATTATTTAAAAAAAGCCTAATATGTGAACTTCAGAAGTGAAATATTGACGGGGGAATTTAAACGTCGCTTGGCGACGACTGCTTCCATCCACTTTTGGTTTAGGCAAAATATATTTGATACCAGTTTTCCGGACTCCTGCACAATCTGGTTCAAGAGGCTCGGAAAACTTATTATTTAAAAACGACACATAATAATCACAGTCATTTTTATCAGGTTCTTCTAAAATCCTAGTAATATAAAATCATTTATTTTTCTTCTCTGTTTCAAGTAAAATTATTACATAATCTCCTACTTTTGGCTCCCGAGGTAAAGGCAAGAAATTTTCAGTTAAAATTATTTCTCCTTCTTCTTCGTCACTAATAAAATCTTCTCCTCCCGAAGAGGAACCACTAGCTACGAAAATCTCTTCATCGGTCGTACTAGTACTATCGCAATCGATTGAAGTTGTTTTTTTTCACGTTTTTAGTGCATGTCTTTTTCTTGTTTTCTATTTCATTCTTTTCAGGAGTATCAGTAGCGATCATGCTTTTTCCTAGCTTTCTGCGCTTCCTGATTTTACGTGGTCCAGCTTTGATTGGTGGCCTAAACATACTTGGCGATATGAAAGTTCCATGTCCTCTTGAAGTCGACAGTATATCCAGTTGATTATCATATTTTTGCGGTTGAGCAGCGATGTCACTTGTAGCAATCGATGGGACATATAAAGGTTTCTGTGGTGCAGTGTCTATGACTGAGCAATTAACATCGTGGTTTGGTGTTTTTTCCTGAGCATCAAAAAGGAATGATATAATTTCTGAATTATCCTGAGTCATTTCTAAGAGTGGTGGTGAGGCATAGGCACGAGAAACTTGTGCTTCAGTTGGTTCAGAAATCGTTAATTCTGGATCAGGTCTATCTGTGACAGAACTTGGCAAAAAATCTACATCTGTGAAGATCGAGTCATCGAATGGATGAATCCCACATTTTCTAAAAGCATTTGTGATATTTATAGGCGTCATTGCTTTTAAATAAGCTTGTCCAACACATTCAGCTACGTGATATATTGTCAGCATTTGGCCTGGGTTACGAAGCAGCCACGAATCAACAGCTGCGTTGTAGAAAGATTTAAATGGTGCATTTAATCCAACATCTAATGGCTGGAGTTTTGCAGTTGTATGTGGAGGTAAAGTAAGCACGGTAACACCTGAGTTTTTAGCCAGATCCAGAGCTTGTATTGATAAATGGCTTTCGTGGTTATCTAATATTAGAAGTGATGGGTTGTCTTTTGAGGATGAAGTGTGCTTCACAAAATGATTCATCACATCAACGAAGAGTTCTGCATTCATCCATCCTGAAGGTGCGGCTAAGCCCAGAGTACCCGGCGGAGCACCATGCAGCATATGGGTTTTGAAATTTTTACGAGGAAACACCATTGCAGGAGGCAAAGCTTGTCCAGATGCGGATATAATGGCACAAGTCGTAATCAAAACGCCTCGTTCACCACTGGTAATTTTACACACGTTAAACCCTTTTGGTGCTAGCACTTTTTGTGGCTTCTGGACAGTGGTTGTTGATGTCTCATCCAAGTTATATACTCGCATGCCATCACCGAAGCTATTATGTCGCTGCATAACTTCTTTTAAATTTGAAAAGAATTTTTCAACATTGTCCCTATTAAAGGCTGTGGCTCGAGCTGAGCTACATGGCTCAGGTTTTTTAAGGCTAAGATCTTGATGGCTTGTTCTAAACAATCACAACCAGTCTTTTCCAGCTATTCCATTTGCTTCCCAAGATATTGGTGTTTTAATTTTGTTGGTTTTTGCCATTTGGTATGCCACTTGACGAACTTCTTTTGCCCCGAGCCCATAAAACATTAAGGCGCATTGTTTAATGTAATCTTTTAACACTAGTTCCTGGTCCTGGGAAAATACTGCATTGACTTCGTAATTAGGAACTAAGTTAGTGTTTTCATCCGACTGGATTTTTTTAGCGTACCTCCGTAGCGTAGGATATGCCAAGTGACACTCTTTAGCGGCCCTGCGTATGCTTGCACCATCTTTTTTAAGCTGAAGTGCTTGCACCATATCATCCTTGCTATGCCCCCCAATCTTTCTTTTCACTGCCTTAGTTCGACCCATCCTGAAGCAAAAAAAGTTGTACCTATTTAACTAATTTGATGTTGAACTTTGGTACACAATGAACCATCAAGCGGTACACACTGAACCACGGTTCATTATGTACCCTGCGATACTGAGTCACTGTGTACCACCTACGTTATTTGACATTTGATGTTGAAAAAAAGCAATTGATCAAGGAATATCTTTAAAACATAATAACCATATTATTGCTAGATAGTGACTTTACATGTATATAAAATTCGGTACGAAAAGCTCAGAAAACACGACTTTGAAGAAGAAAAGCAAAACTTACCTATTTTTTACTTTTCGAGCGGGAAAACACAAATCGTCGCACCACACGACCGCTTACAACGGGCGCTCGCCCTCAACTGGGGAGTGAGGGAGACGTAACGAAACACGTTGCTACGTGTCGGTTCCATGATCCGGTAACTACTAGTTTTGAATATAATAATACCGATTCTCTGTGTACCACTGGCTCACTGTAGCCCACCTGACCCTACACTAGTTTGTACTTAAATAAACATTTTGTATTTTTTTAACCTTGCTCTTGGTTTACTCTGTGTCAAGATATACAGTTGCATGGACATAATAAAAGCGGGATTTTTTCGCGCCCTGTATTTTCCGAGTTCAAAATCAAACAGTAAAACACCCCTCGTTTTTCGACGCGCTAAGATGCACCCTGTTGAATTATGAACGAGAGTTGAAAGTCTGAAGTTGCGAAAAAATCCCTTCGCGATTTTATTACGTCCGTGTGAACATTTTGTAATTAATGCTTTTCATTAGACATTGTATAAGGAATTATTGTTTTTCAAGCTATTGCATAGCTTTTATCGCGGGCTTTGAGCGCGGCGACCGAATCAAGAAAATCCGTAACGAAAAAAACCTAACACAAGTCACTTCCCGGTCTGTTTGTCCCTATGTAGGTATGTTTAGATCTTTAAAACTACGCAGCGGATTTTGATGCGGGTTTTTTTAATAGATAGAGTGATTCAAGAGGAAGGTTTATATGTATTTAGTATGCATAATATAGTAAAGAAACGCTGATAATTTTAGGGGTTTCTAATGTGATGTCATCAATAAACACATTTTTTTGCGCGTACATTGCGAACGCTGGCTGTACCCTACGAAATAGATCAAAATAATGTACTACAGTATTGTACACCATAAAAGGGTCTACAAAAAAGTCCACAATGGTATATATGTCTATCTCTTAGGGATAACCCACAATAACCATTTTTTATCCTTTACTTTTTGCGAGAAATAAGGGCTTATTTACGAAGTGATTTTAAGCAATACAGCATTAATTCTTATCCAATTAAATATCTTAAATACATTGTTCATTTAATATATATCAATATGGCCCTTTACAGTATGTAATTTAAATGAAGATCTTAGGAGATATCAGAGATTTAAAAAGGGGGGGCCGAAAGTTCTCATTTATTCAATAAAAGAAAAAAAATGTTTTCTTATCGGTCAAATAAAAAATGAATAAATAATTATTATTACATAAGTTGATAAAAAAAATGCTATGCAATAGCTTTACCGCGGCAGTCCCCGAGTGCCACCCGTCAATTTTTAAAAAAATACTAATTTCATTGGGAAACTCCATAAAGAGTGTAACCGAGGATTGAATTCACGGAGCACATACCTTTGAATTAGTTAAAAAGATTATGATGTTATTGTTAATAAGTGTCTGCTTTATAACATTTTAGTCCTTAGTTTTGTGCACATTTTCGTTTACAACCGCAGAAATAATTTAGGGAGACCTAACTTACTCTTGCGACTGAAACAACTAGTGATTACAATACATGCTTAAGTAATTCTTCCGAGTCCCGACTACGGAACCCTTCACTTCGTGTATGTTCTCTTGGTAAAGGCCTATTATAAAAGGGACTACAGACAACCAATCCACCAAGTCAATTTGCATAGCTATTCACAAGCATTCGACAGGTTAGATATGAAAACTCAGTTTTGATGTGGATAACATAGAAAATGGTGCCGATTCTGTTGTACAAAATTCTCTAAACTAAACTAAAAATCACTAAAATTTGGTTTATTCCTGTCAAACGACGATTTCCTATTCTGAAATAGACTAAAGTGACACAACTATATTTTAGTTTGACAGCACTGAGATTGCACTGAGTTATTAGTTTAGTGAAAATGTCAACTTTGCTATTCTGAGTTTGCCGGTTTTCACCAAAAATTTAGACTATAATAATTTATTTTGACTAAATCTGACTATTTTTAATCGCAATTAAAAAGGTGTGGAATAAAACTAGTGGTCATGAACAAAAATTCACACCAACGCCTCGCCTTCACGTGCAAAAATAGTGCTGTATTTTTTCTTTTGCATCATATCTCGAAAATGGCGTGTCCTATCGCCATTGACATATTATATTACTGCGTAAGGACAGGGCGGACCGCATGTTACAATGACGCCTCGAACTTGGTCCCAAAATGGTCCTCCCTTTATCGAAGTGAACTAGAACGCGATCGGCTGTCTTCGGAACGGTCGTATATTTTGCAAGCAAAAATGCCAAGTTTTGCCGTGAAGGGTTGCGTGAACTACGACAAAAAGCACAATAAAAAAATGATAACATTTCATATCACCGGTAAGTTAAAAATATGTCATTAAATCCACTGCTAACATTATTTAAAACAATTTTCTTTCATATTTGTCTCAACCTATGACAAAGACGAAGCGAAGCCGCGTAAAAGTACGACATAACTTTGCAGCGGCGCTCGTTGTAGCCTGTAGCCGATGAAATGGAAAGATTTAATAATATTACTATAAATAATTTAAAAAAAAATGTTTTATTCGAAGGCCAATGAAAACTTAATAACACCAACAATCTGCAACAAATATAAATTTTCAAAAATAAAAGGTTGTTTTTTTATTTCTTTGTACCTCGAAAAATACCACACCCCGCTCTTACAAGGTTACGTCTAGGAGCAGACCACGCGGATTGACATCGTAGTTCATACTAGTTCTAATAGATGACGTTAGTGTTTTTTGTAGGGCGACCGCGTCCGTCAAATGTTCGGACGACCGTATCTTTACTATTTAAATCAATGCCTATCGCAAACATAATAAAATTTTCGACTCCCTTTGTTAACCCCGGAACATATAAAGCTCAACACGTGGGTAATTTTTTTTTTTTTTTTCTAACAAAAAGTGAAAAATTCCATATAAAACACGTCCAGGCTGCCCACTTGGGCGCACCTTCGTCTCTAAAAAATTCATTGCGTAGCGCACACAAGTACCACGTTGCGAAATCAAAAGAAAAAAAAACCATGTTGATTGTCAAATTCGTTTTTAGTCGTGTCAAAATAATTTTTAAATTTAGAGATTTTTCCTTGCAGAATAACGTTAAAATTCTCATAGTCAAAAGATTTACATGCTTTGTGGTCAAAAGTAAGGAATTTTAGAGATAGTTTAGTTAGTTTAGTTCGGTGTGCAACAGAATCGGCACCAATGACTTTCAATAACTTGATTTGCCTTACCCCCGACAGCTGTCGGAAGAATAGTGTAGTGGCCGTCTATTTGATTGATACTGACATTTTCGGGTTGTGGATATGTGGACAACGTTTACCGGAATTGATTAATGTTCGATTTGGTACGGAACTGTATTGAATGGTTGTGAATACCTACGACACTACACAACGCTACATGGATCTTTTTCTTTTGACCCTTTAGCCAGAATCGGAACAATTTTGTGCAGCTATATAGGTTCCCTCGTTTGACATTTTGTTCTTTCTTTTTCCTTTTGTGTTCATGCATAATCCGGAAAAACAATTTTTATTACTCCTGTCAAGATTTTTATCCATAGGTTTTGTTACGCCCATAACAGACTGTTAACACACTAAACGAATGCGTCAGTCGGCGGTTTTTTTTTTTTTCTTAAATACTAGCCCCATTTAAACAGTATCAGTGGCTTTAACCCTTATTTCGACGGAGTTCTTAAAATGCTAATTTTAAAAATTTATGATAAAAATTGGGTTTCTGTGACATGTTAGACTCTCTTACAGCAACAGATTTATCAAAAGTACTTGACCATCCTACCGGACTAATTCGAAATAAGGGTTAAAATAGCCAACATGATGTCTGCTACCTATTGAAGCAGTGGATTTTTATATTATCATCATCAGCCTATATGTTCCCACTGCTGGGACACAGGCCTCCTCTCGGTGAGAGGGAATGGGCCGTAACCTACCACGCGGGCCCAGTGTAGGTTGGTAGATGTCACATGTCTTCGAATTTTTGGTTCTAGGACATGCCGGTTTCCTCACGATGTTTTCCTTCACCGTTTTGAGAGCAGTGGTGATGAAATTATTTACATAAAGTAATACGCCTACCTGGGTTCGAACCACGACCTTGAACTCGTAAGTCGGGGCCGATACCACTAGGCCACCACTGCTCACCCTTTATATTATGACTTTTATTTGTGTACCATATTACAGGGACTGAAGAAAAAGGAGCTAGAAAGCCTGGAAAAAAAGTTTACTCACTTAAACCTATTACACAGCAAACAAGAACACTTCTTTGAAGTCGACACTCAAGGAATTCGCGTTCTGAATATCTTATGTGGTGATGATTATAAGTGAGTATTAGTTAATGAATGCACTGTATTTTTTTAATATCTGTGTCATGTAATGAACATGTCCCTAGTTTTATGAGTAATGCAACAATTGTTTCAGTTACAGGATTATAAGTCAATCCATGACGATGGAAAAAACGGATATAGGTGGCAGAACTATCCAAGTACAAAACCTGGTTTGGACATTAGGCAAACAATAAATATAACGTAACAATTTATTCAATAAAACATCCAAAATGGTCCTAATTTGCCTGTTCTACAGTTAATTCACTTTGACAATCACTGGGTACTCTGTCCGTGAAAAGCTCTGGGATCTGAAAAATAATAAAATTCATCTTAACTATAATTTTATAGTATTTTACTTTTTTCTTTGGTGTTATAATTTTACTAGAACACCAAAGAAACACACAGCTGCGATCGACCTTTTTTTTCAACATGGCAGTAATGCGATAAAAGCAGCTGCCATTTAGCAAATTAAAAATCACGAGTATATTTATAGTTTTATTTTCTCTATTTACCAGTATCGACTGCACATTATATAAGTAGCTTGAAACAAAGTATATCTGTTTTTAGCTACACTGTTTATTACCTGCGGTATATAAGCCTCCACTCTATCTAGTAATGAGTCCGAATAACCCGGAGTATAATATCTGTAATGAAAATAAAATTAGGACTTAATCAATGAAAACAAAATGAGGACTTACGTAAAAATAATCGCGTAAAAGAGAACAGAAAACACCAAATCTAGCGTGCAAGACAATTTTCCTACCTCACGATTTCTTCCGGGAAGCAACTATTTATAATATTGATATATTCTTTAAGAGATGATCCGGGAACTGAATCAATTTCTTGAACTCGTTTTAATGCTCCGGTGGTTACAAATAATCTTCGAGCTCTGGCATCGTTGGGTAAAATCTAAAAATGAGAAACTTCATTAGCAACATGATTACCAATTCAATATCCCTGGATCCTGCAGACCTAAGACGCATTTTATACCTTAGCCAGGGTTGTGTATTATGTAAACCAAAAACACGTAGAATTGGTTTACATAAATTTTAAGTAAACAACCTGTACCAACGATATATTTATTCCACAGATGTGGATATCTTAAACAGATTTGTAACACGTCTGTGCTACTTGAGTCGCAAAGTGTGAAAACGTCCATCACTACTTACTAAAACCTTCAAACGTCAAAAACACGTGTTCATGCAGTTCATGTCATGATACGTCAGATACGTCAAACAAGTAACAACCGGCAGGCGTAGCATTGAACCAAAATCTGAATTAACTTGTGATGGCGGGAAGAGGAAGAGGCCGTGGTGGTAGTGGCCTATCCTTAACCCATGATCAACTGCAAGCACTCGGTATAGTTAGAGGAGACAATACTCCACAAACTTTAGCACCACCGCCGCTGTTCCCGAAACTTGAAGCGAAACCACTACCGTTAGTAAGCGATGCTGCCACAGATTATATGTTGATTGTAAAAGATCAGTTTATTGAGTATTTACACGAGTCGCCGGCTTTTGTGAAGTTAAAGACACATACAGATGGCATCGAGCGATACTCTGACAAGTATAAAATGCTCGCTCTTGATGCCAAAAAAGGGAAAGTGCTGGATTGTGTGTGGGCAAACATGCCAGGCGAGTTGAGGCCACAAGCAAACAGAGTGCGTGCTACAGCTCGCAAGCGGAAGCTTGATGATCCTGCAGCAATAGCTAAGAGGCTTCAGACATTGGAGAAGAAAGAAAATCAAGAGGACGACGAAACTATGGAAACAAACGAAAATGAAGAGCCTGTGAAGAACCAAGAAGTCAATGACGATGAGGAGATTGAAGACGAGCATGAAGAAGAATTTGAAATTGATGATGGTACAGACTACGCAAACAATTACTTTGACAATGGTGAAGATTATGATGAAGAAGATGACAACCTAGATGATGGACCAGTTTACTGAACAATGTATAATTAGTCTTGATAACATTTGTTTGGTAAAGTAGGTTACTCATTATCTTTATGTAGGTACTACAAAATGTGATGTAGTTCAATATTTCTACATAACTTCTCATCTAGGCTATGGATGGACTGTGATATTACTAGAATAATTTTATTTTAATAAAAATTTGACCTAAGTTAAATGAAGTCTATTAGTTTTCTTTGAACTTCAACAGAAACAGATAATAAGCTATGGCACACAATACCGACCTTTGCATACTGTGCTAGCACGTATTTGAGTATGCAAGCAGGAGCAGAATGCAACAATGGTTCCAGTGCTGGTCGATGCAAGCAGCACTGCAGGGCTTGCTTCAATGCACATGATGCTCTTGCACGTACCTCTCCTGAAGACTTGGGGTGCGTGTAAAGCTGTGTTGAATAAGTTACAAAACATGACATAACACTTCTGCTTATCAGACCTTCTGACAGTACTGTGATGAAAATTTAATAATTCTGTTAATCGGTACAAATATGTGTAGCGTGATATGCATGTGGATGACTATATGTAAAATTTTTACCTGCTGAAAGAAAATACTCATTATTTCTAAATTGATAAGGGCATTATACTTGTTATTTTGTATAGGCACAATTGATGTCCTAATCGCTGCTTGTAGTGCTATCAACAAACATGACATTATCCTACAGATGCAAACTGCGACAGACAACAATGAGTAGGTATTTATTTGATACTTCATGCAAATAAGTATACAGAGAAAGACTTAATGCCCAGGCAATGTTAGGGTGATGCAGAGACACACAGTGGTAGATGCGATTGAGGTAATTTAAATATAAAAATAAGTATAGGTATTATTAGATAGACTTATCTTGACTATTTTATTAGGTAGGTAATTGGAAGAAAGAACAAGAAAAACCCATTGGCTAACCTGCAGCAATCTAGGCAGAGCATTAGCAACAGCAATGGCCAAGCTGTGCTGAGGGGAATGCTTCGCGATATGACCGAGGGTCCAGGCTGCGGCGCAAATTTCGGCGTCATCAGCTTCGGGGTTTTGAAGTATTTCGACAAGCGGTGGAATGGCCTAAAAAATTGCATTTACAGGTAAACAAGTAATCCAGAAAAAATAACTATGGTCTTAGTCTTTCCAAATTAACAGGGTCATATGTATAACGCCGATCACAGTTACCTACACTCGAACCGAATCATTGACTGGCTTGTTAGTCTAGTGGTTAGTGACCCTGACTGCTAAGACTGAGGTCGTGGGTTCGATTCCCATCCAGGACAAATCTTTGTGTGATGAGCACAATCATTTGTTCTATGTCTGGGTGTAATTTATCTATAATAATAGTATGTATTTTGAAATATATTAGTATATTTATCAGTTGTCTGGTTGCCATAGTACAGGCTCTGCCTAGTTTGTCCTAAGATATTATTTTAAATTATATTATTAAAGAACCAGGCTAATAGGCACAACATAGCAATTCGTACTTCAAACAGTAGCGCGATTTCTGAATGAGAAAAATCCAAAGTTTTAATTTTAAACTCAGGTCCTCTAAAGTTTATCAATTCATGTGCGATTCTGATTGATTGTCTAACTAGGTACATACATAGGTACCTACCTTAGATTCAATAACAGCCATAGCAAGCTGATCCGATTGCCCGGCAATGAACCCAAGCGCCATACAAGCAGGCACGCGCGCACCCCCTGTTGTCTCTCCCAGAAGCTCCACTAAAGGACCACATCCACCTGTGTTCACCACTAATTGCGCCAACTGGAAATATGACCCATATAATTGAAACCTTAGTATTAGAACGTGGATTCACGCGAGAGATAATGACTTTTTAATTGTTTCCGTAATTACGGCATTCAACCGGTTAAGACGTGAAGTTATCGCCGCAGCGCTGAGTCACATCAATCCCAATACGGTTGGCCACACTCTTCGGTATGGGTAGGCTGATTCCATGATCGCTTCTTCCTCGCTCTAGTAGGTCAAGGATATTTCTGAGCGACAACGGCACTATTTCATGACCATGATCCCAGTAAGTGGCGACGAATTTTATCTTCTATAAAAACGCCGTGAAATTATTTGATTGTGGCTAAATTGTAGGCGCGCCTACAAACCTACTTTTCGCGAAAAGTAGGTATCCTATGTCCTTATCCAGGGTCTTTGTATATTCCGCGTGCAGCCAAATCCAAAAGCGTAAAAAGGTAACGATACGGAGTGACTTTCTCATATTATTATACCTCAGTTATCCTAGGCTGATAAAATTTTCGTTTTTCGTAATTACTTTAATATAGCGTTTAAGTGGGGGTTCCGTCTTAAACAGTAATATTAACGTAATTAGGAAAAACGAAAATTTTATCAGCCAGGGGTAATTGAGGTACAGTCACATGTTAATAGTACCGTACGGATACAACGACATCTTTCTGGCCTTCCAGCTACTGTATTTTCCTGAAATAATCACCAAGGAAGTTGGTAAACCTATACTCACATCAACGGAGTGCTTGACGATATCCCTGAGCAGACAGGCGGCCGCCTTGCGCACGGGCGCCGCGTCATGACCCGCGTGCAGTAGCGCGGGCGGCAGCGCTCCGCCCGCCACCACGGCCTCCGCCAGCTCCGTGCGCGCGCTCGCCACTGCGCCCAGAGCACACAGTGTGCTGCGCTGAACCGTAACAGCATGGTGCGGTGTTTAGAAGCAGATAGATACAGGCAGCCTCTAAATGATCTACCTATATCTACATCAACCAGAAATCATTAGACTGTCGATAATTTTTGTTCCATAATAGGTACTGTATTAATGTGGCTACGTAATAACAGCCGCACGAATAATCAATCAGGTTAAGCTACGCTTGCCGCGGTTCGTTCGTGGATGGGTGACCATCTTTACATACCAAGACCTCTCCTGTGCCACAGAGAGCACGTTAAGCCGTTGGTCCCGGCTGTCATTTGTGGATCTTTGACAGTCGTTACAGGTCGTCAGAAGCCCGAAAGTCTGACAACCAGTCTTACCAAGGGGTATCGTATTACCCAGTGACTGGGCTGTGGAGTACAGGTAGGCAGTCCCTCCATGTAAAATACTGTTATTCAGCTGCATCCGGTTAGACTGGACGCCGACCCCAACATAGTTGGGAAAAGGCTAGGCAGATGATTAATACTGTATCAACCTTTTTTTTTTTTGGATGGGAAATCATCAAATGATTTCTCCCGCTCTGGGCGCTCTCATGTCTGACCAAAACCCACCCGTGTTCCTTCAGTTGCCCATGTGCCAGGGTCTCGGTATCTCTTTCGAACAATCTCGCGACCCTGGCAGGCATCTGTCCCAGCAGACCCCTTCAGTTTTGCTGACATCTCTTTGAGGCGCGCGTGGAACCCTACGCGCCGTCGACCCGAGCTTGGTCCTTACCGCGCGGCGAGCTACCCATTGCTCACCGCCCGCAAGCTCGCGCCTACGGTGGCCGGGAGTCAGTTATCGACTCCCGACGCCTGGGGCGTCTCCTCCTGCGGCGGCTAGGGACGCGGGGGCGCAGAGACTGCCACTCCCTCACGCGCCCCGCCTCGTCCTTCGCGAGCATTACTGCTTCGCAGAAGGAGGTGACGGCTTCCCATGCCCTCTCGCTCCGTACCATGACTCGCACCAGGGCCGGACGCGAGAGGTCGCCGCCGCCGATCGCCTCTATGAGGACACGGCGGTGCTCTTCCCAGGCAGGGCACACCTCCACCGTGTCCTCTATACTGTATCAACCTGGATCTGCAATTAAGTAGGTACCTACCCATATGTATTATGTTTTGTGGTAGCACTTGTATCAATACAATATACGTATAGAACAAATATTGTCGACTATCATTTGAATTCTTGTCGGTGTAAGGTCTACCGACCGAGATGTACCCATCTTTTTGAAGTGTAGTGATCCCACGAGGATGATAATCACCAAACTAAGAACATTCAAAAGTGTGGTGATATGATATACAGCATGTTTCAAAAAGGTATCGTCCAACCTGACCAACATTGTAATCGCGAAAAATTACCAAGTCGATAAGTAAAAAAAAAACATTGATCGTCTGAACCGCACCCTTAAGTATGACCACATCACCACGTGTAGGAATTACGATAATATTATACCTAAATAGTATCAACTAATTTCCCAATACAACTTTGTTTTCGCTGACTAACACGAGGCCGAGTTGAACTAGAAGTATCGGGAATAGTCGGGATGACTCTACTGACCTAAGATGGACATTTGCGTCACTGCTGTGCAGCATCAGACACGAAGCTTTATCTACCTTTTTCATAGATGGCGTAATTAAATATAAGGAATGTTTCGCAGCCTTCCTATCTCCTATAATAAACTTCTATAGTTCCTATATGATAGCTATGGAACTTAAGGAATTATTATGGAGATAATAAATAAATAACCTTCAGTTTAGGATCTTGGTTTTCCAATCCGTGTACTAAATGACAAATAGCGCCAGCATCTACGACCGCTTCAGGCTTGTGCTGGGCCAAGTCTACCAGAGCACCAGCCGCAATCTAGAAATTATCAGTGAAGGTTAAAATAATTACACGCTTTATATTAGCTTCACTTGTATGTTTGTACGTATGTTTGTTTGTAACCGACTCCTTATAGCGCGATTTTGACCCACTTTAAACGACCAGATTTCATTCAAACTTTGCACACCTGTCAAGGACCGATGACAATGCAATAATTTCATAAATTTGTGTCATTATCCTTGCCAGGGTTACCAGGACAGCAAAAAAACTGTCTTCGAAAACTACGCTGACATACGTCACAAACTAATTTGTGCCATTATCCTTGCCAGGGTTACCAGGACAGCAAAAAAACTGTCTTCGAAAACTACGCTGACATACGTCTCAAAATTCGAAACACCCTAAAAAATAGAAAATGAATAATAGTTTTAAAAAACTAAAAACACGCTTCCATTGAAAACCAAACTAAAAAGTACAAAATAATGGAAAAAAAGCGTGGGGATATCAATAAAAAAATACCTTAAAAAGCACCCCACGCTTTTTTTCCATTATTTTGTATGTACTTTTTAGTTTGGTTTTCAATGGAAGCGTGTTTTTTAGTTTTTTTTATTTATTTACTAGCTTTTGTCCACGTGGAGGTCGGAATCGCTATCAGTTTTAACGGAACCCATCCAGCCCCTCACGCCATCTCCCACGTGGTCTACCGCGACCCTGTCTCACTGTCTATGGACAGTTCTGTGCTATGTGGGCCCAGTTTGTCGGGCACACTTGTCCTGCTCAGTCCCATTTAAGTTGGGCACTGTATTACAATTCAAAATTAGGTACTAGTAATTATTTTGAACTTACTTGCTTCAGACTCATTTCCGGTTCCTGGTAAGCCAATACCAGTAGTGGTAGAGTTCCAGCGTCTACCACCAACCCAGATAATTGTTCGCTGTGCTTTCCGATGTATCCTAAGGCCCACGCGGCGTTCTCTTTCACCTATTACAGGTAACACAGATATAGGAATCATCTTTCTATTAGAACTTCTAAACTGTCACGGAAGCTTACCACTGTATTGTATGTAGGTATGTACGTTAGCCTACAGTAGCAATGGCTTGCATTTTGAAAGTCCAACAATTTCTTTTTTTTTTTTGAAGTTTCATTGCGTTATTTACGTTGTGAAGCAAATTTTTGTTCGAACATATGAAGCAATAGAATAGCAACACCTATTTTTTTAAATTATTCAGATTATGACTGATATTGTGTTACGCAATTAGGGTGCTAACTACTGTTTCGCTTAACGGAAACAAACATTTGCGGATGAGGGGTTGGTTAATAGGTACCTAAGTAAACCAAAATGTAGATAGGTATATAGTGTTTATATTTACTTGTGTATCAAAGTCTTCAAGGCACGAGACAATATGCTCTAAAGCGCCAAGCCTAATGATCGCACTAGCCAACTCTTCATTATGTCTGCAAATCATTAATCTGATTAATAATCTCTTCACCACCCTTGGTTGACTGGTAGAGAATGCCTAAGGCATTAAGTCCGCCTTTGTACCTTTTTGTGGGCGAGAAGTTTAAATAAATAATAAATTCAATGATTACTGAGCTCTGTGGCCTTATGTGACGTTTACTTACTTAGCAACAGCTCTCATTAGATACAGCGCGGACCTTTTATAATACACCTGTGGAAATAAATAATCCTGAATAACTGTGCCTTTACTTATTGCTCACCTATAAAGACAATACCACGCACCATGAATTTAGCACGATTCTAGACCCAACAAAATTGACTGTTCGTCGTATAACCAAAAAAAAACCAGCTGTTCCATATAAAAGTGCTACGCGGTCCAAATGTATGAAACACCAAATTTTCAAAAAAATAGCCGATTAAAAAAATTCAACGCAGGGGTTTTCAGAATCATGAACTGATTCAATGGTAACGGGTTGACAGCCCTTGCCTCGTATCTAGCTACTACTCTGATACTAGTACATACTAACATATACCTATCTTATACGAGATTACTGAGTGCGGGATTCTAGATTTGTGTAGATATGAACAAATCTTGATGAAGGATCCTTATGTTGGTACGAATACTAACATTATATTTATTAAGATTTTCAAGAGTGATGGCAACCACGCCTCCATTGAGTAGTTGTCTGGCCATCCCCTCGTCGTGTTCGGCAAGGCGAGCGGCTGCTACCACAGCGCATTGGCGGACAGTGCTGCACGCATCAGACAGCAAAGGTCTTAATAAACCTGTGTGTTTATAAACGTCACGCCTTTAATATTTTGGGACAGGGCAGAAGGATATACAGGATTTTTTTTTTTTACCAGTGCGCAATTTTTTTTTTTGTTGGTTCAGTATCAGTAATAGAACACATTTCAATTATTTTTTCAATACATTTTTTAATTTTTATCCAACCTTAAATCAGTAAACTGTGGACACCTTACATATTTCTTAATATGATATTGACAGTAGTAATAGGTCAGTAACCGCGCGCCGGCGTAGGTACTTCGAACTTCTTAGAATATTGACCGATCAAACAGCTGGCCGGTCGTTCACCTTCGCGGCCGCGCCGCCGCATAAAAACTAGTTTCAAAATAAACATCTTTCGTTAACGATATCTTATTTTTTTGTACTAAGATATATCAAACTAAAAATTGCATGGTTATTATCACGTTATTATAACTCGTTTAAGTTTAATTTGTTAAAAGCGCACTGGATAAAACTTATCCTGTGTTTCATACATACATACATACAATCACGCCTTTTTCCCATGGGGGTAGGCAGAAACCACGGAACGCCACCTGCTACGATCTCTACACACTTCTTTTGCCTCGTTTAGGTTCATACAATTGGTCATACACACACGCCGGTTGCGAGTACTACGCACCTGACCTTTCTGAAGAATATCACCAATAAGGTCCCTATAATGTCCTCCTAGGGCGTCCCCTCCCGGTGTTTCCACTCACATCTGCCTTGTAAAGACCTTTTGTGAGCCGACCTTCATTCATCCTCTCAACATGACCAAACCAACTAAGCATACTTTTTTCAATTTTTGTCACTACATCTTCTTTTAAACCACACCGTTCTCTTATCACATCATTCCTCAGCCTATCATTCATAGTCACACCACACATGCTTCGCAAGGAACGCATTTCCAAAGCATTTATTCTACTTTCATGCTTCTTTTGCCATACCCAACATTCACTTCCATACATAAGCGTAGGCACCAGTACACCATTGTGAACAGCCAGTCGAGCCTTATCGGACATCAACTGGTTGGTCACAATCGCATGTAAAGCACCATTTACTTTATTTCCCGCATTCACTCTTCTTTCCACATCTTTATCAATCTTTCCATCCCTTGTAAACAAACTCCCCAAATATAAGAACTCACTTACTTGTTCCACACTCTTATCATTTGGATAATATTCCTGTATTTCGTAAGCTGAAATATGTCGAGACTGATCTTACGGCTAAGTGTCAAATAATAATAATAATAATTTATTAGTCCAATGTTACAATTATTACCTTATTATTAACTTAATGGTGGTCTGTAACTATTAACATTTATATTGATCTTTACGGCGGACCCCAAACTAGGCGGCGCACAGTGGGTCGAAACTATGATTTTAGTGACTTAGGGCTCAACTTTGCTTTTTTACTTTTTTCTTCATGTGGATGGATAGAGCTCATTAACCTCAACAATAATTGTTCTGATGTATTTTTTCCTAAACTTTATACTTTGGGTAGAAAAATGTGTTTTGTTATTTTTTTGTATGGAGCGGATCAAATAACCTTAAATTCCTGCTAAGTAGCGTGTGATCCCGCGTTGAAACTTTATTTTTCATATACCTTGTCTAGTCTATTATCATTTGATGCTATTAACGTGTGCATAAAGTTGCAACTCTGCCAAATAAATGGATCGAAAAAAATGAAAAAATACATAGAATAAAAAGCTTCATTTTTGACTTTCGTAAGTTATTTTAAGTTAAATTTGATATGGAATAGTAAGTAAAAGCACGTAATAATACACATAGTTACTTAACAACTAACAACAATACATTTAAAAGGTCCCTAATTAGCTTAAATTTACTAATATATGTAGTATTAGTAAATTTGTAAATTTAAGCTAATCACACTAATCATAATACATTTAAAAGGTCCCTAATTAGCTCAAATTTACTAATATATGTAGTATTAGTAACTTTAAAGCTAATCACACTAATCATAATACATTTAAAAGGTCCCTAATTAGCTTAAATTTACTAATATATGTAGTATTAGTAAATTTAAAGCTAATCACACTAATCATAATACATTTAAAAGGTCCCTAATTAGCTTAAATTTACTAATATATGTAGTAGTAGTAAATTTAAGCTAATTAGGGATCTATGAATTTCAATTTCTTTGTTTTAATGACTTTAACATGTTTATGAAATGTTATTTTAAGTTAGATTTAATACTGAATAGTAAGTAAAGATAGGTACATAATAATACAAATTAGTAAAGGTAAACTAACATTACTACAACTAACACAAGCAAACTAAAAACTAACTATAAACAACATCAAACATTACTATTTCCTTTCAATTATGAGTTTGACATTTATAAACTAATAAAAAAAAAAGAAACTTACAAACTACCAAAAAATCTTATTCACTATCGCTATGACTATCTTGTAAATTATCTACATCAATAAAATCTATATCGGATTCTGTGGGAAAAATCAGCAGAAGCTCTTTGACTTTTGGAGAGAGAACCATTATATTTTGTTTCACCATTCGAGGTCTTAGACTTGTGATCTTTGGATCAGAAGACAAAAGAAGATTGTGTATAATATCCTCATTTGTCGCCGTTCTACTTACCTTTCTAGAATGACTCTCTCTATATTTCCGGAAATCTTTATTACGAGCTTCCGCTGCCTCTTCCGACAGTTTACCTATAGGTATGGCACCAAAGTGCTTAATTATATCACTCCCATGTACTAACAATTTATGTATACTGGAAGGCATATAATACCAGGGATATAAGTGAACGTACAATTGTGCAGTATCTCTACAAAATTCGGAAAACTTAGAAAGATCCACGCTCTCTCCAGATGCAACCGTCTGAAGAATCACATGAAACCTTTCTATTAAATCTTTATCTATTCCTGTTATGCGAGCTGTTGTTTCTGCATCCCTAAAAAATCTTCTGGCAGTATTGCCATCATTGGTTGTGCCTACTCCTTGCTTGACTACGTCAATAAGTAAACCGCATTCTTTCTTAAACGCTTGCTGTATAGCGCTCTTTCTGAGTGACATTTTTTCTTTGTCATCGCCCCTGCAACTCCATTTTTTGAAGTCCAAACGATAAGCTGCAAACAAAAAGAAATATCACTTAAATAAAAATCTCACAAGTAACTATATAACGTGAAAAAAATTATGAACTAATAAAATTATATTTACCGATATGAAGTAAGCACTCCATGCTTCTTATCCAGGCATGTAAAGATGACATTCCATACTGGAACACTTCTTCGTTGTTCTCTTTTTGAGCAAGTGACTCTAAATTGTTCATCTCTGACGGTTTTGCTTTGCAGATATCACAGACAGCTGAAGATGTGTCTGACAAATATGACGATATTTTGCCGTCTATCATCGTCAAGTGCAATTGATGCTTAACTTCAACTTGATTGAACTTGATTGGCTGAAGTCTTTCTATTTCTTCGGTTATGCTAGCTTTTATAGTTACCACTGTTGACTGCGTTTCTTTGGTAAATTTGAACATTATCGGACGGCAATAGAAAGTTGATGAGGGTCGATCGTTTTCCCAAACAATTGTTCCATCACATTGTTGAAGCCTTATAGGAACTAGACTGGCCATGAAGATAGTTGAGTCATCAAACTCTGCTTCAGTCTTTTGTTTATAATTACTTTGACCTGAGGCTCCATCAAAACCCCATTTGCTTATTAGCAGTAACTCAGTTGGCGAATCCAAATCTAAAGTAATCACTTCTAAAAGCCTAGATACCGTCAAGTTGAGTAAAGCTTGCAGTTTAATAGCAGCTCCTTCTTCAGTTATAATTATGTCTTCTTTCCCTGGATAACATTTTGCCTTCGCTTGTTTTATTTTATAATAAGAAGGGTATAAATCAGACCTATTTTCACTTGCTGCTTCTCTTAGGCTTATATACTGCCACTTACTTAATTTAAGTGAAACTAATAAAGACAGTGCCTTATCGGGTGAATATGTACTACTTTTCGGTTTACTTGTACTTAAACACTCTTTAACTTTTTCTAGATCTTCGGGGTGATTTAGTAAATGGTTCATAATTTTTCCTACATCCTCATTTCCGGTGTTTCTTAAACTAGCAATTGTAGTAGCTTTAAGTTCATCCGGGGATAACGAAAGCGATTGGTTAATTTGATCAACGCGTCTTCGTTTTTGCCTGGAGCCCAATTCCTCGAAAGGTTTTCGAGGTGTAAATGTAGATGTCGAAGCTTCTGTAGTAGATGGTGGTAGATTTTCGACATCTTCAGTATTACAAATCTCGAGCCTTTCCTGTTCAGTGTTCACAGCTTCAGGTATCATTCCTTCGGGCCAGTTTATTGCACGTTCCAACCAATCACCATTTTTTCTTACAAACTGTGCTAACGTGCGACTACTTCGTTCCCATCTTGCACTTATATTTGAACAAAAGCGCGTACAGAATTTTTGGAGCTCAACACTGTTCTCTTCGGTCACGTTTATTTTATGTTGTAGGAATTGAAAGAATTTTTGACTATCCGACAGTGACTTGACCTGCTCTCTTAAAATCATAAATAAATCTAAATTGTTAACTAAATTATCCATTATAACGAAAAAGGAACGATCAGAATCACTAGATGTTAGTAGTAGTACGAATAAACGAACACTAGTTAGTATATAATAAATTATGGTCATTTTATACTTCCAGAATCCAGTGACAAACAATGTTTACTAATTTTTCTACTACCCTCATTAACTAATTATCCTAATTAATATTACAGTAATGACTAAAAGTGAAAAACATTGTTTTTTTATAAGGTAAAAGGTTAAGCTAATTACAGTAATTAAACACACAAATAGAAATTAATTGATTTCATATCCACATTTTTAAATAAAGGTCCCTAATTAGCTTAAATTTACTAATATATGTAGTATTAGTAAATTTAAGCTAATTAGGGACCTTTTAAATGTATTGTTGTTAGTTGCTAAGTAATTATGTGTATTATTACGTGCTTTTACTTACTATTCCATATCAAATTTAACTTAAAATAACTTACGAAAGTAAAAAATGAAGCTTTTTATTCTATGTATTTTTTCATTTTTTTCGATCCATTTATTTGGCAGAGTTGCAACTTTATGCATTTGTTTATAGCATCAAATGATAATAGACCAGACAAGGTATATGAAAAATAAAGTTTCAACGCGGGATCACACGCTACTTAGCAGGAATTTAAGTTTATTTGAGCCGCTCCATACAAAAAAATAACAAAACACATTTTTCTACCCAAAGTATAAAGTTTAGGAAAAAATACATCAGAACAATTATTATTGAGGTTAATGAGTTCTACCCATCCGCATAAAAAAAAAAGTGAAAAAGCAAAGTTGAGCCCTAAGTCACTAAAATCATAGTTTCGACCCACTGTGCGGCGCGGCGGCGCGCGGCGCCTGTATCTTGGGATCCAGAGTTGTGACACATATAGTAATACAGTTTTCCACTGGGGTTTAAGTCAGAGTGAGTAATGCAATTGACTATTTAAAACTAAAGTGAGAGATCAGAGTGAAACTGAAATTCATTACCATTTTGCCTGACCATACTCAAACCTAACCTGAGGCCAAGTTGAAAGAATCTAAACGATATCCATAAAATGTATGTAGGTACCTCCATAAATGTACCTATCAATATTTAAAATTAAGGGGCAGATACATGATTTTCGTGACTTTTATATCTGTTACTACGCTTTCAAATATTGCACGTTAGTTACGCAAAAAATATATGTAAAACTAGGCCGCATACACATCAATTCTGGCAGTGAATATTTTAGTTAAAATCATTCAGAAATCTTACTTCCTGAAATAAATTCAGGAAGTAAGATCTACTCAAAGTTTAAAAACGAAATTTCTTTCAAACTACTTAAGATATTTTCAAGACTTTTTTTATACAAACAGATTATATAATTTTTCAATAACTCTATCTGTGATTTTTTTACTTTTTGTCATACTTGAGTCTACAGCGGTACACTGCCGCCCGTCGCCCGCGCAGGGCACCGCATGCCGTTTCGTTCAGATTTATAGGGAATATTTATTTTTATTGAAAAAAGTATGAATATTTCAAAAAAATCACAGATAGAATTATTGATAATTGTATAATCTGTTTGTATAAAAAAGTAATGAAAATATCTTAAGTAGTTTGAGAGAAATTTCGTTTTTATATTTTGAGTAGACCTTACTTCCTGAGTTTAATCCAGAAAAAAAAAATCTTTATTGATACAAAAAAAAACCTTTGACATTGCTTAAGACTATAATACATAATTTGTTAAACTAAAGGTCACACAGATATGGTAAACACTGACTCCTAAACTAGGTGATCCTGTGACTCAGGAGTCAGTGTTCTGCTGTCACTATGATACCAAAAAAAACCTTTTATTTGGTGTTCAAACTTTACAAAAATTGCCATTTACATTGATGGTTACAAAATATGTATATTAAAATTAATAATTAAGAAGATAGTTTTGTTATATTCATCAATGACCTCTCGAATTGTTTTTTGCATTCAAAATTCTTACTCTACGCAGACGATCTAAAAATATACAGAACAATACGCACGCTTACCGACTGTGATTTACTTCAAAACGACTTGAATAGATTTTCTGCGTATTGTGTTAGAAACAAAATTCAATTAAGCACTTCTAAATGTGTATCAATCAAATTCACAAAAAACAAAAATATTATAAAAAGTACGTATATTCTCAGCGATTCTCCTCTACGCGAAGTTACGTCGGTGAAAGATCTGGGGGTTATATTGGATAGTAAGCTCCATCTTGATCAACACATTCACAAAATTATTAATAACTCATACCGCATGTATGGTTTCGTGATGAGAACCACCTCAGACTTCAAGCGTCCTGATACGTCGTACGTATAAGTCACTTATCAGGTCACAACTTGAATACGCCGTATTAATATGGAATCCATTATACAAAAAATACGTAGATAGCTTAGAAAAGGTACAGCGCAAATTTCTCAAAGCTGTGCGTTAACGTTGTCGCCATGGTTTGAGCCCTAATGACGCCTGTAGGGATGTTAAGTTGATGGATTTGAAGTCTGGACGCCTTTTCCTAGAGATGATGTTTCTGCATGACATATGTGGAAGCAGATATGACTGCTCAGAATTGGTAAATAAGTTATGTTGTACCTAGAACTGTTATGAGACGCGATGTGCGCGCACGCCCTCTATTCGCCATTTCACCTTGCCGCACCAATGCTGGAGTTCGCGCGCCTCTACGTCGCATAGCAAATAATTATAACACATTTTTTTCGGATATTGATCTATTTACACTAACATCTAACAAATTTCGAAAAACTGTAATCCAAAAATTATTCAGCTAAATTTACTTTATAACGTACTTTGTAGCCTAAGCATAATGTAATGTAAATAATGTAAATTCACTCGCATGCCTACTATGCCTAGTTAGTTCCTATTAAATTTGAACAGGTAACATGTGGATAACGTTGTGAGTTACACATACACTATTAACTTTATATATTAAGGATTATTAATTAAGGAACTTTTGTGTAACTGTTTGTTTTCCCAAAGAAATAAATAAATAAAATAGATAGTATTTAACTTAAATATTCACTGACAGAATTGATGTGTATGCGGTCTAGTTTCACTAATATTTTTTGCGTAACTAACGTGCAGTATTTGAAAGCGTAGTAACAGATTTAAAAGTCACGAAAATCATGTATCTGCCCCTTAAACGTTTTTCTTTATGATGTAGGTAGGTAAGTACATAGGTACATACCTAAGCATGGACGACCGATGAAATTTTTGGTAATTAATTCATTCACACATTTGTCAGTTTAATAAAATTGATATCATAGCTACTAAACCTGATGTAATCTGACAGGTTTGGTGGACTTGGCCTCAATACATGCTGTACTGTACTACATGGTCATTTGCTACACATTATGTAAGCTATAAATAATCTGTAATAAATCATATTTACCAAGTGCACCTGCGCTCTCCAAGCATTTAACATTACTTGATCTAGTCGCCAATTCAGCTATAGATTGGACGAATACCAGTCTAGCTTTCTGGTAGGTCTCGAATACTAGGAAAGTTACAAATATTTAAATCAGAAAAACAAGTACAGTTAAAAAATAGATTTCGACGAACCCAAATCGGTTAGCACCTAACTAGGTTGGGACAACTTCGTTTTTTGTTAACCCTACAAAGAACGTGATATTTATGGTAATTTGAAACGAACTGCATGCAGCAACTTCCAAATCTAAAATACGTATTACTTTGTGGTCGGTTAGAAGTTTATATGGTAAAATCTAGGTAAATTTATCAACATCATCACAATACCTATAATTCATACATATTCTGAATAAATAATGACTATCAGATCTAGGTACATTAGTTAGGTAGGTAGGTCTCAGTTTAATGAAAGGCGGATGTCTGCATTTTTTTTAAATCTTGTATGTTTAGATAATAACGTCATTGTGTTTAGATGTTTACCCACTTCCTTCAGTGAACCTTTGATAAATACCTGCAACCAACGCTATTAGTAAACATAATGTATATGTACCTAATTGAATATTCCTTGGACTGCTCATAGAATGGCTCATGATGAAATAATTTGTAAATAACTCTCGAATAGTAAAGTATACACAAACATGTATTAATGAAACGCTGTCAATCAGTATAGGCATGACATTCAGATTATCTTTTGTTTTATATCCAGAGACATAGGATAAATATAAAGTTATATCCAATATCACCAGACACGTCTGAAAAGCTGTGCCTTCCAGGTTTCAAACCTCATTATCCAAAAACTAAAATAAAGCAAAATAATCGTGTCTTAAATATTCTAAATAATCCTATAAAATAGTGCCTTGTAAAATTCTTCATACAACCATAGTATTTAATCGTGCGCACGCGACAATCATTGGTCGAGCGCCGCTCGCTGGGCAGCCTGCGTCCGCGCAGGCCAAGCACCCGTGAAGGTCACTTGTTCGACGTCACGTCTCGAACAACTACAAGCGCGTCATTAGCAATCCGTACAGCAACCTACATAGAAATGCCATTGTATACCACACATGCAGGTAGTGCTTATCTGGCGGAGTGAACACACACAAGAGTACTTGAGCGGTCGTGGTTACATACAACGAGCCGCGTGGTTAACTTACTAACAAGTTCATATGTTATTTTTGTTTCTGTTTTATCGTGTTTAATTAAAATGATATACGTAATCGGCCGGTGATTTCCTAAAGTAATAACTTTAATAAAATCATAGTTTTGAAGTTTTGTGCGGTGTAAACAAACTAAGATGCCGTATGTGATGGTTATGGGCAGCCTGAGTGCTCCTCATCTATCTAAGGATGAGGGTGTCACCGTATATGGACTCAAGAGTGAGGAGCGGGCTTCGTTAGTGAGGGTAATAATCATTTATAAGTTTTCTAATAATAATCTTACACCAGATTTCTTTAATATTTCTCCAACTGAACATACATAAGTTTGTCTAACTTTTTTTAAATAACTGTTTAGATTTATGTAATCTTTTAAACATAATAATATGGTGTCAAACTATCATTACATACTACACTAAAACATTTGTTGGATTGATGAAACTAACACTGCCAGTTTTTACCTCAGTCACGTTGTAAATTGTATAGGACTACAAAATAATAATTGCATAGCGCATTTTGTATACCTACTTAACTCTAATACGTGACGTCTGCTGTAAGATGATGCTAAATTCTGCAATAAATTATATGAACTTTTCTTTTACAGGAGCTAAACACGTCCTTCGGGATGCAGGTCGCAGCAGCATTAGAACCGGAGAGAACTGTACGAATAACTCAGAAAGGACTTACTCTAGTTGTGGTGAATCGTCTGCACGCGTTATTTGGATACGATGTCGTCTCACACGCCATGGCAATGACTAACGCCAACCGAGAGCTGATTTCCTTTAGCATGTACAAGAAAACAAGTTCTGGCCCACAAGGTCACAGCCAAGGACATGGTCACAGTCAAGGACACGGTCACAGTCAAGGACACGGTCACAGTCAAGGACACGGTCACAGCCAAGGACATGGTCACAGTCAAGGACAGAGTCAAAGTCACGGCCACAGCCAAGGTCACACGCACGGTCATTCACACAGAAGCTCTCCCAAGGGTAACAGCAGTGTGGTCACACTTTGATCGAACGTGAATGTTGCATAACATTGCTTTTCAATGAATGTGCACTGACGATACGTGGACTCATATAGAACGTCTGTTAAATCGAAATTGAATCTCATGTAAAAAATCCGTCCTTTAATATAATAATTTGTATATTTATTTTGAATTCAGTTGACACGAATTTATTGTTTAACTTAGATTTCTTGCATATCAGGGTATAAAATAAACATATTTGTAATATATACGTGTTATTTATTAGTTTTTAAACAAAGTATTAAATTTACAAATACAGTGCATTTGAAATACAATTCGAATAATATAAAACCTATATTCAGTCTTAAATTCTATACCTGAGGGTTCTTTATTCAATGGAACTGGAATGAATATAAAAGTAGAAAATTAACTACTTATAACTTGAGGACTAGATAAACTATGCATGTGATGTAGAGTCCAGACAAAATAGACACACAAGTGTAAGTATTCTTATGGGGCTGAAAATTAGCACAAAACTTCAATACTTTTTAACCAAGTCTTTTGGCGTACTACTACATATCCAACCGATGCAAATGAGGAATCGAAAAACCACCTGTATTTTTATGACACCATTGAACGTCAAGGATCAAATCTCTTCAACAAAAATAATAATCATAATTATGTTCAATTTAAGATTATTTAGTGAGAATTCATGAACTTCCTGGAATTTAAGATGAAATGTATGGGTCTGTTTAGTAGAGATTTATATTTAAGATTGACCCGACGAACGATTGATGCTAATACAGGTGGTTATCGCAGTATCGAATCAACCCAGGTCGACTGCCGGATCAGGCAAGCGAACCTACAAAAACGGTTAAATGCAGTTAAACTACTTAAAAAAAAAACCTTCGCTTTTAAACATTGATGCTACATCAATATTTAGGGTACTTCCCTTCCAGGGCCAACTTTTATTTTCACCATATATAAAGTTTGTTTAGGGAACAGCTCCGCAAAGGCAGGTTTGGTAAGAACTGTGACCACTTTCTCACAAGCCAAGCAAACGGGACGAGCCCACCTACGAGTCTCGACACAACCGAGCGGAGCGTGCTAATTCCCGAGATGAACGAGCCAAGTGTATTGCGAACTCCTTCAAATAACAAGAGAGCAGAGCAAGCCCACTCTGGTAACGTGCAAGCGGAACGAGCTGAGCCCCAAAATCAACGTTACGTGTTATTTACAGATGACACAAAATCCTGACGACATAAATAAATCTACCATTCAGGTCCAAGACTGGTTTATGGTAGCGCCTAAAGCAATGTGAACAATTGTAGGAACCTCGCGTTTGGTCTATTTAAGTTTTATTTAATTATCATTCTCATTTCAGCAGCCTGCTATTGCCTTTCATTCATCCCTTTTGTGCCCAACATTCTGACTCAATTTAGTTGTATTTTTTATGACTTTGATTTTATAATCATTTACTTTTACATTATTTGTAAATATGTGGGCACCAAGTATCTCCCATATAATTAATTTACATGCCATTGCTTAATTTTAATTCTTATTACCTCTTGCTGGATACTAATTTTATTGTAGGTACACAACTAAAATATTGTAAAATATTTCAAAAGAGTAACGATGGGGTTTCTTGTCCATACGAAACTACGGTGTAGAAGGGGCAACTAGAATTAGTTCTATTTGTACACGACAGCACGACGCAAAGTTCAAAAGTGCCTTTTATTTATGTGCCTTTTTGGAAAAAACTATATGAGTTTTAACTTTATTTATTGCTGTATGGGCCTGCTCTTGTCCCCTATGATGTCTGCTGTAAAGCAATGGACGAGGTTTATGATGAAAAAAAAAAATCTATAAAGAAAACAGAACTGGGCTTTTGAAATGTCATTTGTAATAATGTATTTAAAGCCTGTACCAATTTCAACTCTTGAGAGCAGTGGTGGCCCAGTGGTAACGACCATGACTTACGGTCGTGAGTTCGAACCCAAGCAGGCGCATTACTTTGTTTAAATTATTTCATCACCACTGCTCTCAAATCGGTGAAAAAAAACATCGTGAGGAAACCGGCATGTCTTAGAACCAAAAATTCGAGGACATGTGACATCTACCAACCCGCACTGGGCCCGCGTGGTAGATTACGGCTCGCTCCCTCTCATCGAGAGGAGCCCAGCAGTGGGAACTTTAAAAGGCTGCTGATGTGATGATGTACCAATTTCAACTCAGCGAATTATTCCGAGATTATATCTTGTTATGTCTATTTTTACTGGACTAATATAGCAAAATTGTGAGACGAAGGATTAAACGATATGATTGACCGGTCAACTATGGCTCTCTGCACCTATCCTCTGTCTCTGTGCTCCTAATTTCTTCAAAGCTGCGGCATACTGCCTCTGGACATCCATCAACCTTGAGTATTCGTTGTAGAGATCATTTTTCTGTTCCTTTTCACTCCTGAATTTCTCCTCGACCTTTTTGACAGTGTGATTGACCCAGTCTACGATAGATTCGAACTGCGTCATAAACTCTTCTCTCTTTCGGACTGAAGACATAGCCCTGGAACATTTAAGACTTGGTTATTTTTTTAACACAACATCTTGAGGACTAAAGTTCGATAAACAATCGTATTCAGTAACTTGATAGTTGGAAGGATATCAGTTTCTGATGGGAAAAGAATGAGCGAATGATGAACAGACTGTTCAAAATGATCTCAAAAACTAAACTTTTATCTCAATTGGACAAACTTCCCATAAGAATGATAGTTGTCGTGTACTGTCCTCACTCTGAAATATTCCTTGTGTAATTGAGTTAATATTTAATTTTCATAGTTGTCTAGATCATTTTGAACAGTCGGCTCGTCCAAATTTTATTGACGCTGACTGTACCAACACATTATATTCGTTTATAACATAACTAAAACAATTTGTAACAACCGATTTCACGTTTTAGCAGAGTCTCAATAATTTTACGTTCGGCCATTTTTTGTTTAAAATTAAAGCGTTATTTTGTGGCATATAACGTGGAAGATGGCAAAATTATGATTTGGAATATTCCAATACAAATAATCCATACGAACACTATAACAAATAGAATGTCTACACATCTTTTGAGATTTTTTTATATGTTGACCATCATTCTTTTTTTTAATAGTGTTATTATGGTAACATTATTTTGCTTTTGAAGAATCAAGTTACTGAATACGATTATTTGTCGAATTATGGTGAATTTCATTATAACAGGCCTCAACAGGTACGAAATGCATAGCATTTACATCATTTGCCGATTCTCAAGTTTACTGCTGTTGAATTGCACAATAGTGCATGATTCATTTAAAAGATTTACCTAGGTATGCTACAGATAAATATCACAGCACAGATATCGATGCGTCATCTAAAAATGTAACATTTTTAATTGCTTTCTTATCTACACAGATGTTAGGTTCAATTTCACATTTAAACAACTGTTTATTTAAAACTTTGCTTCAACAGTCGTTTTTGTGTAGAAATCAGATTTGGTGCAATAAAAGTGCCTCTACGATTGATATACTAATTGCCTGGCGCTCGAGTAGTCAGCCTACTTGCTAACTAATTAATTTGTATGTATTTTCGTACCAACACAAAACAATTCTGAAGTTTTTGAATGTTTTGTGACAATCTGGGCTACATGTTTGGGTCGGCCCGAAACTATTATTACACACATTTGTTTTTCATTCGGCTCTGCCGATTGGCAAACTCCGTTCAGCATCTACCTTGATGCCTTGAGCTTGACACAAGTCGAATTATACCAAGGGGCTTTTTCCCGAACACATATCTATATTATATTCGCCATCCAGCTATGCGGAATCATGGCGACCATAACAAGTGTGTAGAACTATAACGATCATAATGAAAAAAAAAAAAAAAAAAACTTACTCATCATAGTTATCCAGAATCGAATTGAGCAGACTCAACTCTTTTGAGGTATATAGTTTAACTTCTAGTAGTGTGTTGTAGAATATGTAATACTGTTTTGTTTCCTTATGCTTGGATGCAACTGTACGAAAAAAGGAGGTATGTTAAGTGTGTAAAAGGTAGGTAACATTCATCATTTCAGCCAAATGACGTCCACTGCTGGACATAGGCCTCGCCCAATTCTGAGGGGTTTGCTATAATCACCACGCTTGGCAGGCGGGTTGGCGATCGCAGTATAGTGGTAAAATGTATAGAGACGCTGCTGCCCATTCTCTAGTTAGTCCTTTAGTCGTCTTCTGCGACACCCACGGAAGAAATGGGTTGGTGCTATTATTTACGTCTGGAACCACACGCAACAAAAGGTAGGTATACCACATAAATATTATTATGTGCAATGCACATAAGGGGTGAAAAGCCTTTTCACTTCCGCTATACCCGAATTGGAGAGTCACTAGTACTCTGTACTGGACCACACCTGGGAACCTTCTGACTTCGGAGATATTGAAAATCAAAGTTCCAATTTTACATCATGAAAACAAGCAAATGATAAACATCCTGTATGTTTTACTGTTACAAGATATCGTGGCGAGATTTTATCACGCACTGAATTTTCAACTTTCGTTATTAAACCGACCGTTCAGAATCCAACTGAGTAAATTCCAACGCGTCAATAAAATACATTGTTCAATTTTGAACTCTTAGCCCCAAGCAGTGCGGTGAAAGTCCAATGCGCTAAAGAATCCCGCTGCGATATTTTAACGTCATATCATATGAAAGGCTCGTGAGTGCGTGAGTAAATAATCTAGTGGTCGCAAGAGCTACAGCTGAGCATGTGGTCCAGAGGGGTAATTGCGGAACTTTTTTTTTCGGTAGGAATTGGTTTAATATTCATAGTAAAACAACATTCATTGCGTTATTTACATTGCCCAGCCGACAATTTATTCAAACAAATGACGCAATGGTTTAGAAATAATCTTCAATCCCATTCAGATTCTGATAAATTGTGTGTTTCGCAATTAGAGTGCTGAGTTAAATTATCAGGGCGAGCAAAGTACTTTTGGTTTTTTCTTTCAAGAATTTTTCAGAAGGCGGTTTATGGCAATAAGGCTCGGCCCTGATTACATTGAACTTAAATATAAGTAGCGAAATGCGGGTCTACTATAGGCACACCTCTGTGCAAATAAAAAAAAAACAGTATAGTGTATAAAATACCTTGATTATAAAGTTCAATGAACCTCTTCTCATATTGCAGTAGTTCAGCAGTGCCGGGCACCTCATCAATGGCAGTTGAATATCGTAACACCTCCCGGTTTAATTTGGCAAGTTCCAGTCTCATACTTGTAATAAACGCTTTTAGTTTTTCTTGCCTCTCATTAAATTCTTTCAATTCCGCCACCGTCAATGGCTGTTCTTCGACTTTAGCGTCAGGATCTTTAGCAGCCCTATATGATTAAGAAATTGGTTTAATCTTTTTAAAGAGTAATGTTTGTTAATGACAAAACTATGGCAGATTAAGACATTAATCTAGGTAGCATTTTAAGTTAACGAAACAATTAGCAACAAGGAACAAATATTTTTACTTAAAGTTAACCATTTTGAATGTAAATGCAGCAAAAGAAGTATGTATGGATCATAAATTAGTAACAGGTGGCATTCTATAGTTTCTGCCTACCCCCATGGGAAGAAGGCATGAATTTATAATTATAATATTTTTTAATTTATAATTATATTATATATAATTATTTTTTTTTGCGGCTGGCCTGTTAATCTAGTGGTTAGTGACCCTGACTGCTTTTTTTTTTTTTTTTCTGGATGGGAAATCATCAAATGACTTCTCCCGCTTTGGGCGGAGCGGGAGGGTGTGTCAGACTTTTACTGACTAAAACCCACCCGTGTTCCTTCGGTGGCCCATGTGCCAGGGTCACGGTATCTCTTAATTAACAGGGTCATTTAAATAACGCCAATCACAGTTACCTACACTCGAACCGAATCATTGACTGGCCTGTTAGTCTAGTGGTTAGTGACCCTGACTGCTAAGACTGAGGTCGTGGGTTCGATTCCCACCCAGGACAAACCTTTGTGTGTTGTTTGTATTTAGAAATATATAAGTATGTTTATCAGTTGTCTAGTACCCATAACACAAGCTCTGCTTAGCTTGGGACTAGATGGCGTTGTGTGATAGTTGTGGAATATTATTATTATTATTATTTGTTCTGTGTCCGGGTGTAATTTATCTATAATATGTATGTATTTAGAAATATCTAAGTATGTTTATCAGTTGTCTGGTTACCATAGTACAGGCTCTGCCTAGTTTGGGATCAGATAACGTTGTGTTGGTTGTCCAAAGATATTATTATTTACGTATGTGTATGTATTTAAAGTGAAGAAAAAAGTTAAAAACAATCAGATAGTTACCTCAGCTTATCTTCCAAATTACTATGTTCTTTTTTTCTGTGTTGAATTACTTGCAACAATTCATTTCTCTCCCTAGCCAACTCCTTGAGTGACTTATAAAACTGTTTAACATCTTTATCACTGAAAGATAATAGAGCTATAAGTTATACTTAACACACATAGTAACAAATATCTGTATAAATGTATATGCTATACAAATGTTTGCAGACTGATATTGCTTGTGTCATTTTTACGAATGGCACATTGTTCCATTTAATCACAATAACCACATGGCAACCACCAATGAGCATTGTTAACTCAATTAAATGTATTGGAAATATGTTTTTACTCATTTAGATTTATTTTAATTTATTGATCTTGAACTTGGTATTTTATTATCATTAAGTACACAAGCACAAGATAATATGTATAGAGGGTTGACTCTCTGCCTGTGTCTGTGTTCCCTTCTATATTCAACCCATCTGTCTTAAAATCAAGACTGAACAGTCATCTTCTGGGCATGCCTATTCAATCATAGACCTCATCCATCGCATTCCAATAGGCATGATCAAGGTCTATTACAGGCCCATTTAGCAATGAATCCAAATAAAATAAGAACAGTTACACCTGTTTAGAAAAGATCTCTACTAGATTTATAAACAGAACACAAGTTTATTAACATACCTCTTAGGTATGCCATCAGATTTCATCAATTTATTAGTAATATTTTTCATCTTGCCCAGCATATCCTGGTGTTGTGTTTTAGCACTTTCCATTCTCTCCTGATGAGTTTCTTTGAACTTTTGTATGTCTTTCGTCAATACATCTATACTCTTTGTGAGTCTGTCAACGTCTTCCGAATACTTTTGCTTTTCTCTCTCTTCCAACTCTTTGGAAACTTCTCCTGTAAGCTCTGATTGTAGAACTGCATAATGAATTTTGGTATCAGATTGAGTTCCCTTTAATTGCTCATCTTTTATATATCTATTAGCCTGTAAAAAGAATTTGAGTAAAACAGTTGTTCTTAAGCTAAAAAATCATAACTGATAAATTCTGTTTAGTTTCCAAGCTTTTCAATACTTTATTTTATAATCATAATGCTGTACTTACTTCTGTCGTTATTTCTGTTGGGTCTGCCAAAGTCTTCTCATAATCATACTATAACAAAAAAAAAAAACAGAAAATTCATGTTATGAAATGAAATAAAGCCTTCTTATAAAAACAATTTTATAGTTATTTGTACCAAGAAATCTAATCCATCGTCACTCTTAGCTTCTCCTTTGTTAGTGGACACATGCATCAGCATACGTTGATCATACTCGGAGAGTGTTGCATTCACTTGTTCCAGTTCATTTGCAGGGAATCCACCTTTCCTCTTGCGTACTCTGCATGGTTTGTATAAATTCTGGAAAAACATTTCAAATGATTATTTATGCAACTTATAATTGTACTGCTATATAGGTATATGGATGATAGCATTGACTATTTTCATTTATATTCAATTAATATAAAATATTTATTATCTCTTCATTCTGACTTTCAACTGTTTTAATGAAACAAACAATATTTTTATCAGTAATGTGAGATAATTAATAAAATGTTCGTTCTTGAACATTTCAAACATACCTGTACAACAGCTAAGTTTTTCAACAGCTTCTCTTTCTGCTTATAGGCAGCTCTGTCAGATTCAAATATATGAGCCTTATCGTATTGCAAGACTGCAAACTTCCGCAACTCATCCTCTTTTGCCTCTCTAAACTCACTTGAGTATTTAATCAACCACAAGATCAGTGGGTAAATGTTGATGAAATCTAACCCCTGAATTTGATGTGGTTCAATTGTGTATGGACATTTCATTGTAGGCAGTATTTTTACTATTTTTTCAGTCAGAGCTCTGTGAAGATTGAAATTAACATAATTTTAATTAATATCCATAAATCATTAATTCATGAAAGGCGGTTTTTTATAGTATAAAAATCAAACAAAAACGTGCAAATGTCAGTGTCTTAGTAATTATTACATTTTCTTTCCAATGGTGAGATTCTCTTCAAACAGGAGGCTGACATCTACATCAATGTCACACAGTTCAATACACCATGTGAGCCCTCCCACAATCTTGTCGAAGGCAGAGAGTCCCTGCAGTTGTGCTCGGTAGTAGCCAGCTGCGACCAGCGCATCTGATATCTCATGCCACTTCACTAGCTGCTCTGCATCCTCTCTCACCTCAACCTGATTATACATAGTACATTTGTTTATAAATGCCACATTACCAAGAAACGAAAAACTTAAAAGATCACTCTAATAATAATACAATGAGCCTTCAAATGTCTGAAAAAAAAAACTGTCTGAGTCTGATGGATTTCCTTACCTCTTTTCCTTCATGGTCTACTCCACTGTATATGTTCATCAAGGGTTTACTGCGCGTGAATATATTCTTCTGTTTTGTTGCCATATTTACAGGTGTTAGGTGCTTCTTAGGCTAAATCTATAATCAGAGGTGAATGCACTGCTAAACTTTAGCCAAACCGGTTATGATAATTATTAAAGAAGTCCATTTAATGACGTCGTAAGATATCTCTGTACCAGGATTTATAACTAAGGTTTTCAAATTCCGGTAAAATCTAATTAACTATTACAATTCATAAAATAATGAAATATAGAAAATAGGAGCTACTGAGCTACCTACTAATTTACACAGGACATGTTAGGACACGACAGAACAGGAGAGGTTCTACTTTGTTTATTATAAATTATCACAATTTGTTATTTATTTCCGAGTGCTACAGACATGGATTTGCTATTTTGCAGAAATTGGAAATTTTTAATTTTACCAAATGATTGATAGGTTTGACATTATTATTTGACACTTGTCATTTGAACTTTTGGCAAATGACAGTAACGCCGCGTTCCGTACAGGACGTCGCGTAACGCTACGTCCTACGTAGGCGGATCAAAGCGAACGCGATTATGAAGCGGTGACACGCGAACTCAACGCGATGCGGTGCGACGCGGCGGCTATGTCCTACGTGCATGCGAATCGTCTCGCACAGCCGCCACTGACGCCGCCGTTCAGTGGGCACTGTGGATTTGTCATGGACGGACGGAAACAAATTTATTGGAAAATTCATATCTTAAATATCAAATACTCAAGAAGTATGAACGGCGAAGAAGTGGGACTAAAGTTGTATACTTAGAAAGTCCCAGTTAATTTGGCCCAATCCTCCCATTCGCGGTATAATAATAACCGGTTGTGATATTTTATATTCCTTTTATCCTATAATATAGGACGTTCTTGGATAGCATTAATTAAAATTTCTATAAATCCGAAATTATAACCAAAAAAAAAAATACGACGGCACCGCATCCAATTCGCGCGAAAATATCAAGCCAACTGATCGCGTTCGCTTCGTTTCGCGCCGCTCCGCACCGCACGCGCGTGCGTTTGGCCACGTAGGACACTTCAATAGGTTTCGACTGTTTGTTGTTTTCGCGCCGCGCCGCGCCGCTTCGCGTTCGCGTCTAGCGCGACGTCCTGCGTGAAGCGATCTACGTGACCAAACGCACATGCGTGCGGTGCGGAGCGGCGCGAAACGAAGCGAACGTGATATATACATGTAGTTATTATGTGTCTAATATTTAATTGTTGAATTTACTAAATGATTTTCATAACAAACTTATTTTTCTTAAATCAAACACTGATTTGACTCAACCGTCACTTTTGAATAATAATCGTTTGTTAACGGGTATAAAAGGCCGGAGCCACAGTGAAACAGTCAGTTGCTTGACAGATGTCCAGTTGGTTAGTTCTAGTGCTGTTATTGTGTGGAAAGGATCGACCAGAGGTCACGTAAGTTAAGTAATTGATATTATATCCTAATTATTGCCTATTATGACAATGTTGTTGTACTGGTTATAGTGTTGCCATATTGTTAATGTTTTAAATCACATAAATAGAATATTCATATTCTTTTCTAGATATTGCTGTTATTGTGATTATGTTGATATTATTCAGAGTTCTCTTGGACAATGGTCCAAGAGATAGTACCTATTAATATATTTAAGAAAATGATAATGTATGGCAATGTAAGAAATGTGTTGATATAATACTTCAGTACTGTTTCCATGGAGTTTCTTGTCCTTCTTCTCCATGAAGACCTAGTTTTGGAACGGACGACTAGCTTTCTGATTAATACTGACAAGCCTTATTGAAATATATGTGTAGTCTTGTCTTTCTGTGCTTTACTTATTGAAACCCTTTCCTATACACAGTAAATAGGCCGTTATCATTCTGACATTCAAAACTTGATAATTGGTATATATATACACAGTTATAGTTATATACTGCTTAATATAACATCAGAAGTGGGATTTGTTCTCTGTCCTTTTAAAAACCGCTTGCTAATGAATTTTATTTTGTTATTTTCATGTTCGATGGTGGAGCTACTAATGAACTTTTGGAAACCGTTGGTTGGCGAGTCGCTGACTTCACTCGCACCTTGACAATGGCATTGCGTTGCCTTTGACATCGGAGCTGCTTTGCTGCAAGTTTCTGTATGAGGTTTGAGACTGTGGAACTGGATGCAGTATGATGCAAGTGTTAGGTATTTTTTAAAGTTATTACTTCCAAAGTAAAATACTGGTCTGAGTGGCCATGTCAATTTTTTTTGAAAATGTTAATAGTTGATGAGTTTGTTAAATACGGTTTTCAGTAATATTGTCAGATTGGCCGAACGTTCCGTGGAAAGTACAACAATAAATGAATACAACTGTACAAAAATCCACAGGCTTTATGCCTTTGCGATTACTTATCGGCGTAACACCTTATGAAATATCTTCTATCCTTTCTAATGATCATTTTGTTCTAAAAGGTCTGGATAATTTACGAATTAATCAGTAGCCAAAGAAAAATTAAGATTCTGGCCAGATGAAAATGTAAGTGTCGAAAAAGATATGACACATTAACTCCTTAAGATAATATAATAAATACTTTACCTAATTACATATATATATCATTGTACTGTTGATTGAGAGACAGTAAACTTTGTTTCGCTGGTCGGTCATTTGCTTGGTGCAAGTCTATCCCACTAGCAGCGGGTGGAGGGGACTTGGCATGTCTAGGCACTTGGCAAAACAAAAAACTGTACAGAAAAGGTGTCTAATGTACTCCGAGAGCGAAGTACTTGTCAGTATGGCCGTGATATATACATGTAGTTATTATGTGTCTAATATTTAATTGTTGAATTTACTAAATGATTTTCATAACAAACTTATTTTTCTTAAATCAAACACTGATTTGACTCAACCGTCACTTTTGAATAATAATCGTTTGTTAACGGGTATAAAAGGCCGGAGCCACAGTGAAACAGTCAGTTGCTTGACAGATGTCCAGTTGGTTAGTTCTAGTGCTGTTATTGTGTGGAAAGGATCGACCAGAGGTCACGTAAGTTAAGTAATTGATATTATATCCTAATTATTGCCTATTATGACAATGTTGTTGTACTGGTTATAGTGTTGCCATATTGTTAATGTTTTAAATCACATAAATAGAATATTCATATTCTTTTCTAGATATTGCTGTTATTGTGATTATGTTGATATTATTCAGAGTTCTCTTGGACAATGGTCCAAGAGATAGTACCTATTAATATATTTAAGAAAATGATAATGTATGGCAATGTAAGAAATGTGTTGATATAATACTTCAGTACTGTTTCCATGGAGTTTCTTGTCCTTCTTCTCCATGAAGACCTAGTTTTGGAACGGACGACTAGCTTTCTGATTAATACTGACAAGCCTTATTGAAATATATGTGTAGTCTTGTCTTTCTGTGCTTTACTTATTGAAACCCTTTCCTATACACAGTAAATAGGCCGTTATCATTCTGACATTCAAAACTTGATAATTGGTATATATATACACAGTTATAGTTATATACTGCTTAATATAACAAACGCGATCAGTTGGCTTGATATTTCCGCGCGAACTGGATGCGGTGCCGTCGTATTTTTTTTTTTTGGTTATAATTTCGGATTTATAGAAATTTTAATTAATGCTATCCAAGAACGTCCTATATTATAGGATAAAAGGAATAAAAAATATCACAACCGGTTATAATCATACCGCGAATGGGAGGATTGGGCCAAATTAACTGGGACCTAAGTATACAATATTAGTCTCACTTCTTCGCCGTTCATACTTCATGAGTATTTGATATTTAACATATGAATTTTCCAATAATATTTGTTTCCATCCGTCCATGACAAATCCACAGTGCCCACTGAACGTCGGCGTCAGTGGCGGCTGTGCGAGACGATTCGCGTGCACGTAGGACATAGCCGCCGCGTCGCACCGCATCGCGTTGAATTCGCGTGTCACCGCTTCATAATCGCGTTCGCTTTGATCCGCCTACGTAGGACGTAGCGTTACGTTCCCGTCGCACAGTGGGTCGAAACTATGATTTTAGTGACTTAGGGCTCAACTTTGCTTTTTTACTTTTTTCTTCATGTGGATGGATAGAGCTCATTAACCTCAACAATAATTGTTCTGATGTATTTTTTCCTAAACTTTATACTTTGGGTAGAAAAATGTGTTTTGTTATTTTTTTGTATGGAGCGGATCAAATAACCTTAAATTCCTGCTAAGTAGCGTGTGATCCCGCGTTGAAACTTTATTTTTCATATACCTTGTCTAGTCTATTATCATTTGATGCTATTAACGTGTGCATAAAGTTGCAACTCTGCCAAATAAATGGATCGAAAAAAATGAAAAAATATATCGAATAAAAAGCTACATTTTTTACTTTCGTAAGTTCTTTTAAGTTAAATTTGATATGGAATAGTAAGTAAAAGCACGTAATAATACACATAGTTACTTAACAACTAACAACAATACATTTAAAAGGTCCCTAATTAGCTTAAATTTACTAATATATGTAGTATTAGTAAATTTGTAAATTTAAGCTAATCACACTAATCATAATACATTTAAAAGGTCCCTAATTAGCTCAAATTTACTAATATATGTAGTATTAGTAAATTTAAAGCTAATCACACTAATCATAATACATTTAAAAGGTCCCTAATTAGCTTAAATTTACTAATATATGTAGTATTAGTAAATTTAAAGCTAATCACACTATTCATAATACATTTAAAAGGTCCCTAATTAGCTTAAAGTTACTAATATATGTAGTAGTAGTAAATTTAAGCTAATTAGGGATCTATGAATTTCAATTTCTTTGTTTTAATGACTTTAACATGTTTATGAAATGTTATTTTAAGTTAGATTTAATACTGAATAGTAAGTAAAGATAGGTACATAATAATACAAATTAGTAAAGGTAAACTAACATTACTACAACTAACACAAGCAAACTAAAAACTAACTATAAACAACATCAAACATTACTATTTCCTTTCAATTATGAGTTTGACATTTATAAACTAATAAAAAAAACAAGAAACTTACAAACTACCAAAAAATCTTATTCACTATCGCTATGACTATCTTGTAAATTATCTACATCAATAAAATCTATATCGGATTCTGTGGGAAAAATCAGCAGAAGCTCTTTGACTTTTGGAGAGAGAACCATTATATTTTGTTTCACCATTCGAGGTCTTAGACTTGTGATCTTTGGATCAGAAGACAAAAGAAGATTGTGTATAATATCCTCATTTGTCGCCGTTCTACTTACCTTTCTAGAATGACTCTCTCTATATTTCCGGAAATCTTTATTACGAGCTTCCGCTGCCTCTTCCGACAGTTTACCTATAGGTATGGCACCAAAGTGCTTAATTATATCACTCCCATGTACTAACAATTTATGTATACTGGAAGGCATATAATACCAGGGATATAAGTGAACGTACAATTGTGCAGTATCTCTACAAAATTCGGAAAACTTAGAAAGATCCACGCTCTCTCCAGATGCAACCGTCTGAAGAATCACATGAAACCTTTCTATTAAATCTTTATCTATTCCTGTTATGCGAGCTGTTGTTTCTGCATCCCTAAAAAATCTTCTGGCAGTATTGCCATCATTGGTTGTGCCTACTCCTTGCTTGACTACGTCAATAAGTAAACCGCATTCTTTCTTAAACGCTTGCTGTATAGCGCTCTTTCTGAGTGACATTTTTTCTTTGTCATCGCCCCTGCAACTCCATTTTTTGAAGTCCAAACGATAAGCTGCAAACAAAAAGAAATATCACTTAAATAAAAATCTCACAAGTAACTATATAACGTGAAAAAAATTATGAACTAATAAAATTATATTTACCGATATGAAGTAAGCACTCCATGCTTCTTATCCAGGCATGTAAAGATGACATTCCATACTGGAACACTTCTTCGTTGTTCTCTTTTTGAGCAAGTGACTCTAAATTGTTCATCTCTGGCGGTTTTGCTTTGCAGATATCACAGACAGCTGAAGATGTGTCTGACAAATATGACGATATTTTGCCGTCTATCATCGTCAAGTGCAATTGATGCTTAACTTCAACTTGATTGAACTTGATTGGCTGAAGTCTTTCTATTTCTTCGGTTATGCTAGCTTTTATAGTTACCACTGTTGACTGCGTTTCTTTGGTAAATTTGAACATTATCGGACGGCAATAGAAAGTTGATGAGGGTCGATCGTTTTCCCAAACAATTGTTCCATCACATTGTTGAAGCCTTATAGGAACTAGACTGGCCATGAAGATAGTTGAGTCATCAAACTCTGCTTCAGTCTTTTGTTTATAATTACTTTGACCTGAGGCTCCATCAAAACCCCATTTGCTTATTAGCAGTAACTCAGTTGGCGAATCCAAATCTAAAGTAATCACTTCTAAAAGCCTAGATACCGTCAAGTTGAGTAAAGCTTGCAGTTTAATAGCAGCTCCTTCTTCAGTTATAATTATGTCTTCTTTCCCTGGATAACATTTTGCCTTCGCTTGTTTTATTTTATAATAAGAAGGGTATAAATCAGACCTATTTTCACTTGCTGCTTCTCTTAGGCTTATATACTGCCACTTACTTAATTTAAGTGAAACTAATAAAGACAGTGCCTTATCGGGTGAATATGTACTACTTTTCGGTTTACTTGTACTTAAACACTCTTTAACTTTTTCTAGATCTTCGGGGTGATTTAGTAAATGGTTCATAATTTTTCCTACATCCTCATTTCCGGTGTTTCTTAAACTAGCAATTGTAGTAGCTTTAAGTTCATCCGGGGATAACGAAAGCGATTGGTTAATTTGATCAACGCGTCTTCGTTTTTGCCTGGAGCCCAATTCCTCGAAAGGTTTTCGAGGTGTAAATGTAGATGTCGAAGCTTCTGTAGTAGATGGTGGTAGATTTTCGACATCTTCAGTATTACAAATCTCGAGCCTTTCCTGTTCAGTGTTCACAGCTTCAGGTATCATTCCTTCGGGCCAGTTTATTGCACGTTCCAACCAATCACCATTTTTTCTTACAAACTGTGCTAACGTGCGACTACTTCGTTCCCATCTTGCACTTATATTTGAACAAAAGCGCGTACAGAATTTTTGGAGCTCAACACTGTTCTCTTCGGTCACGTTTATTTTATGTTGTAGGAATTGAAAGAATTTTTGACTATCCGACAGTGACTTGACCTGCTCTCTTAAAATCATAAATAAATCTAAATTGTTAACTAAATTATCCATTATAACGAAAAAGGGACGATCAGAATCACGAGATGTTAGTAGTAGTACGAATAAACGAACACTAGTTAGTATATAATAAATTATGGTCATTTTATACTTCCAGAATCCAGTGACAAACAATGTTTACTAATTTTTCTACTACCCTCATTAACTAATTATCCTAATTAATATTACAGTAATGACTAAAAGTGAAAAACATTGTTTTTTTATAAGGTAAAAGGTTAAGCTAATTACAGTAATTAAACACACAAATAGAAATTAATTGGTTTCATATCCACATTTTTAAATAAAGGTCCCTAATTAGCTTAAATTTACTAATATATGTAGTATTAGTAAATTTAAGCTAATTAGGGACCTTTTAAATGTATTGTTGTTAGTTGCTAAGTAATTATGTGTATTATTACGTGCTTTTACTTACTATTCCATATCAAATTTAACTTAAAATAACTTACGAAAGTAAAAAATGAAGCTTTTTATTCTATGTATTTTTTCATTTTTTTCGTTCCATTTATTTGGCAGAGTTGCAACTTTATGCATTTGTTTATAGCATCAAATGATAATAGACCAGACAAGGTATATGAAAAATAAAGTTTCAACGCGGGATAATATAATATATAATAATATAAACGTTTATTTTCTCTACACAAGTTATGAACTAAATGCTAAGCTTATAAAGTAGTGCACGTAAAAGGATCTAACTTTGTGAGAGACTGGTGCCTGTGGTAGGTTTATTTAAAAACCTGTATTACAAGTCACCAGGACCCTCCCGCGGATAGATGCCTGATAATTGGATACACGACAAAATAACATTACAGGATACATAACTAACAATAAATTAGAGAAACAATATAATTTTTTGTAAAATAACAGGAAAAACAAAAACAAACAGTGTGGAAATACCAGAAGGTGTGTGAGTAACCGCAAAGAGTGTATTTAAGAGATGTAAGAGTGTATGTGAGAGATTGAGCTGTGTAAGTGTGGAGCGAATATGGTTGATGGTATGCAGAAACAGGGCAAGGAGATGAGTATTTAAAAGATAGTCTATCTGAGGGGGGTCAACAAATTCTCAGTTCCCTGATAGTCTAAAGTTTTCAGATACGCATTGAGTGCAGTTTTACATTTGTAACCAGTTAGGGGATAAATATCAAGAGTGGTATTCAGCTTATTATATAGGTATGGTCCGAGAAAGAAAAAGAAATTGCGCGAGTGTGCTAAACTAGACGGTTGAGTTGGGCATACTCTTCCTTTTCGGCGCTTATCCGTGTATAAATTCGGATCGTATTTTAGTAGGGAGTGTTGTTTAAGCACCGTACGCAGTATGAAGGTTTGCCTAACAGTGAGTAAATCCCAGTCTTTAAAAAGGTCGACTGTTGGGAACAGATAGGGGAGGCCGGCGCCAACTTTAAGGACGGCACGCTGTGCCCTCTCTACTTCAATGAGGTGAGTTTTGGCGGCACCTCCCCAGGATGTAATGCAGTAGTCTATTAAGGATTGGCACAAAGCGTAGTAAACCATCTTAATAACCCGCCGGTCCGCTACGTGCCTTAGGGTTTTGAAAATGTATATTAGTTTACGCAACCGGGTTACAAGAACTTGAATGTGCGGTTTAAAAGTCAAGGATTGGTCTATAATGATACCAAGGTATTTGATATCTTCGACTCTTTGAAGAATGGGACAGGAGCACAGTGAGGTGAAGTCAGGAACACATGCATGAGAGTAAATGCTGAAACAAGGTGATGGAAGTTGATTTGATCTATGGGCAAAAGTAATATATTTGGTCATATTGGGGATCACACGCTACTTAGCAGGAATTTAAGTTTATTTGAGCCGCTCCATACAAAAAAATAACAAAACACATTTTTCTACCCAAAGTATAAAGTTTAGGAAAAAATACATCAGAACAATTATTATTGAGGTTAATGAGCTCTACCCATCCGCATAAAAAAAAAGTGAAAAAGCAAAGTTGAGCCCTAAGTCACTAAAATCATAGTTTCGACCCACTGTGCGTCGCCCGATAACGCTGCGCGCTGTCCCGTGAATCGTCATAGTAGATGACGTCATAATAGGCGCTAATTTGCGATCACATGTTGTAACATTTATCCAATGGTGCAGAGCATGCATAGCCACAACTGTTGCCTCTAAAGTTATTGATTGGAATTATTTTACATATTATATAGATTTTTTTTTGTTTTTTCTCATGCACCTCAAATAAAATTTAGTCCAAAATGTTTTCCAATACCTAAAAACGTATTAATATGAAATTGAATTTCACCTCAATAGAAGTGAAGTGGCTATAATAACTTTTCTTTTAATCAAGGAATCAGTTTATTTTTGAACACACGGCCACAAATAAAGCTACACATTTCGGGTAACCCCTCAGGCGCCCAAAGTGACTTTTGTCCCTTTTTGTCGTTTTATTGTGTAAACAAACGCGTGCTACAGTCGTAAAAAAAAACGACGCGCCATATGGCTGAGCGCGCACAGAGTATTTTTTGTTGCCTTAACGGTAACATGAGCCACCTTGAGCGATATTTTTTGTTTAAGTTTATGAAAAAGGCTCTTTCATCGTAAACACTGTTTGTTTACACGATAACGCGATGAGAAAGTGCACTTAAATAATAGGGAAGATGCAAATATAATATTTATGAAATTTTTATGATTTAAATGTTAAAAAGTATAAAAGAAGGGCCATTGCAATGTTTTTATTTTACATAATGGTGATTTTTAACAATAATTACGTATTAAAAATGACTTGAAACGAAACGTATTTCAAAACACCAATCAGCGTTTAGTGACGTCACTCCTGTTACGACGACTTGTTGAGGTTATGGTTGTAAAAGTGAATATTATTTTATGGGAATATTAATTGTTTTTTAAACAAAAATGGTAGTTGGGATTATCAAAGCAGACTCCAGGAATTTACCAAGAGTTATTTTTTCAGAAAAAGGTTTCCTCCACACATTTTAAACTATTACCAATTATCGACGTCGATCTCAAACTGTAAAATTAAAAATCGACTACAAACAAGTTTTGTAAGTATTAGGTAGGTAAGTAACGTGTTTTTACGTACAAGCAGATTAACTAAGCATACTCGTATAACAAGTATATTCGCCGTATGACGAATAACGCACACGACATATAACAAGTATATTCGCCTTATGACTTACCTACGTCAAAGTGTTCTTCACAGCATCGAATAGTGGTCTTTGGAGAATAATTGTCATTTCTTTTTGCAGCTTGATATAATTTTTTTTTCTTAATTTTGGGTCAGAACGTCTAGTCAAAAACAATTTATTTGGAAACTTTGTTGAAGTAGACACGGACACATTGGCACAAAAGATGAGTCAACACGGTTTTTTCCGAAATATTAGTGGTATTGTTATGATCACCTGATGTTGATGGATAGTCCATTTTAAATTTTTTACAAAAAATATTTCGAAAGTCGAAAAAATATGCAAAAGTATGAAAGCCAGCGACGAACAAGTACGACCAGTGACAGGATTGACGTCATCGGAACTATAGGCCCGTTTTCGCGCGATTTTAACTGTAAATTTAAAACCGCATTTTTTCCGATAAATTACAATGTTTTAATTTTTTAATCTATACATACAAATAAATAAAATTGGAGTGTCTGTTTTTAATATTAAGATAACCACTTTTTACTAAGTGTATATGGATGTATACACGATACATATACCAAAACAACATTTTTTACAATTTTTGTCTGTCTGTCTATCTGTCTGTTCGTTCCCGCTAATCTCTGAAATGGCTGGACCGATTTTGACGGAACTTTCACTGGCAGATAGCTGATGTAACAAGGAGTAACTTAGGCTATTTTTATTTTAGAAAGATTCTTTTATTTTAGAAAAAAATAACTATCTTCGAAAACTACGCTGACATACGTCTCAAAATTCGAAAAACTCTGGCTGAATCCTACGAAATAGATCAAAATAATGTACTATAGTATTGTACACCTTAAAAAGGCCTACAAAAATGTCTTCAATGGTTATGTCTATCTCTTAGGGATAACCCACAATAACCATTTTTTATCTTTTACTTTTTAAGCAATATAGCATTAATCCTTATCCAATTAAGTACCTTAAATACATTGTGCATATAATATAGATCAATATGGCCCTTTACAGCATGTAATTTAAATGAATATCTTAGAAGATATTAGAGATTTAAAAAGTGGGCGCAGAGCGCGTTGGCAGGGGCCGGGTAGTACAGGATAAGTAGGATTGTAATTCATATTACTTTGGCTTCAAAGTAATTGCGAATATCATGTGTGTTCATTATATTCAAAATAAACCTAATAGTATTATTTCAAGTAAGAGACCGCGAAATTGCTTAGATGTTTAGATTTTTGGATGTTTGTTTCTCAATGATGCAAAGACGGCGAAACGGATTTAGATCGAATTTGGCACAAAGATATATTATATCATGGATACGTAACAGATAGGATACCTACTTTATCCCGGTAGTAGGTTCCCGGGTGTTATTTTCCGACAGCTATACGGGCCAAGCCACTGGCAAAAGTACTATTCCTATAATTATGTTCGGTGTCTGGTAAATGAATGAGTGTCTGTATAGGTAAAATAGGAGCGTTAAGAAAAACCAGGAAGACTTATATTCAACTAAACCAAGCCCTATGTCACAGTCTTCTTACTCTGAATACTATTACTTTTATTTTAAAAACACCAACACACATGATGTTCTCATAAACTATGAATCCTAAGTAATATGAGTTATAATCCTACTACTAATAATATTATATTTGTGAAAATATGTATGATTGGGTGTTTGTTTCTCAATCACGCAAAAATGGCTGAATGGATCTGGATCGAAAATAGCACACAGAGTCTATATTACCTATAGAACCTGGAATAACACATTCTTATCGCGGTAGTAGTACGTCCTCTTGCATTAATTTCCGACATCCACGCGGGCGAAGCCGCGGGCAAATAATATTATAAATGTGAAAATATGTATGATTGGGTTGTTGTTTCTCAATCACGCAAAAATGGCTTGATGGATCTGGATCGAAAATAGCACACAGAGTCTATATTACCTATATAACCTGGAATAACACATTCTTATCGCGGTTATACGTCCTCTTGCATTAATTTCCGACATCCACGCGGGCGAAGCCGCGGGCAAAAGCTAGTAATATATATTTGTGGTCTATTCTACATGGAATTCTTTAAAGTGAAAACAAAAATAAAAATATTGCATGTTCCCTATTCAAGCGGATAAGCTAACTTTTCATTGTACTAAAATGTATACAATGCGCGCTCAGCTAAAACTGGAAATGTGTAGGTTGATGTATAAACGTGTGTACTATTTTAGATTTGCCATGGAAAGTAGAGTAAAATTGTTAAGCAACATGTAAATTTTTTAAAAAGAATAAAAAAATAATTCTGAAGCCTATAGTAAAAAAACTGTTATAGCACGGGTTTTCTATGGTCATGGTAAGTACGATGTTGTTGCTACCGCGCGCCCCCTCCTCTGCCAACCCGCCGCTAGCGCAGGCGAAGTGATGCGGGAGACGGTAGGATGAGAGAGCCCCGATCGCCAAGGATAACGGACGTAACACAGCGATCCTTCGCGACTCTCAGTCGCGATGTCTTTTTGTTGTTAAAATTGTAATTGTAATGTCCAGTGTATTTTGTACAGCCACATTTGTTGTAAAAGAAAAATTAAATGATTATACTTTAAAGAAGTGACTTTAAACTGGCGCCCAACGTGGGGCCCGAACCGTTGTGAAATGTGATCCAGTGCCTACGTGACCAAACGTGTACCCACTCACCTTGTTAGGGATAAGCACGGACGTTATACCTTACCGTTGTCATCACTAGCGTGAAGATGCCGACAACGAGGAAAGGAGAAGCGCTCCGTCAACAACGAGGAGAGGAAGAGGATAACGTCACGCTCACTGAAGAGGAGGAGAGCGTCGTCGAGCACGGCCATGCGGACGATACTGCAGGCGCCGCCGGCTCGAGTTCGACACAGCAACCAGCTCCCCAGTTCTCCACAGACTTCCTATCCATGCTGATCGAGACGATCACGCGTGCGCAAGTGGAAGCCAATAAAAGCCTCATCAACTCGCTGATGACATCAAACGGCGAATTCAGGGCATCTACCCCAGTTGGGGCCTCTCCAACCACCAACGCAAGCAGTGGAAGTGCCGCTGCTGCAGCCGCGTCGCGTACCGACGCCAATTTCACACGATGCACGGCGAGATTCAACGGGTCTTCCCAGGACGCCGAGGTCCTGGAAGCATTCCTAGACGCTGTCGAAGTCTACAAGGAGTGTGCTGCCGTAAGCGACGAGCATGCCCTCCGAGGATTGCCGATGCTGCTGCAAGGTGAAGCGGCAGTATGGTGGCGCGGCGTGAAGGCGTCGGCGGCATCATGGACGGACGCGATTGCGCGCCTCCGCGCGACCTACGGCGTGGCGCAGCCAGTGTATCAAGTTTTACGGCAGATCTTCGCCACGGAACAACAAGAGGAAGAACGTGCGGAAGTGTTTTTACATAAAGTGCGAGCCTTAATGACTAAATTACCGTACAAGCTCGACGATGTAGTGCAGGTAGACTTTTGCTACGGATTACTGCACCGACGCGTTATCAAACGAGTGCCGCGTGATTGTATACGTAGTTTAGATGATTTGTTGTATAAGGTGAGGATCGCGGAGGATACTTATAAAGCGCTCACGGTAACGAAGTCTGTTTATGTTAAGAATACGACACCGCAAAGCAAAACATCGTCGGTGACTACCACCGACCGCAATCTCACGACATCAAACTCGAATTCGAGTACCACGAGTGCGACTGCACCGCGTAGCAACAACAAAACTAGAACCCGTTGTAGTTATTGTAATATATTTGGGCATGTTAGCGATGAGTGTCGTAACCGCGGTATTGCGACGACTACTAAAACTAATAGCGACACTACGCCTAAGGAGTTACGTTGTTATGGTTGCGGTAAGCAAGGCGTCGTGAGATCTAAATGTGATGTTTGCGTGAAACAATTGTCGAAACCAGGCGAGAAAACATCTTTCAACACTGTTGATGTAGATTTTTCTAGTCGTGATGATAATAACATTGGTGCGAGTGAGACTGCTTCGTGCGTTCAGATAACGAATGTGACTGCGCGCGAACAGTACCCAATGGTAAATATTAGTGTTATGGGCCGTAACGGCGTGGCAATTGTAGATACCGGTGCTACGCATAGTATTGCGAGCCCCCTATTACATCGACTTTTAGCTGATTTAGGAGTTCAGTTTAGCAAAACTAAACGTTTTGTACGCCTGGCTGATGGCACGCAAGGGTGGAGAGACCTATTGTCAGCTGAGGTAGATATAATAGTCGGAGGCCGTAGGGTAATGTGTTAGTTGTTAGTACTACCCGGAAGCAACATTAGGACGCTTTTAGGAGTAGATTTCTTGGCGCGGGCCGGCATGGTAATAGACGTCGCCCGACGTACTTGGTCATTCTCGGACAATCCGGGACATTGTTATGATTTTGTTTATACCTATAAGCTTGACACTGCGGAAGTGCGGATGCGGACCTGTTGTGCGCCACATCTACCGAGTTATCGTTGCGCTCAGACGAAGGTTCGAAGTTAAACCCCGAGCAGCGGCATACTCTTAACGCATTTATTGAACACCGCGCGCTGCAGTTCGCGCGCGACGGAGCAGCGACGGAGTTCGCTACACATCGAATAAAGGTGAGTTCACACCAAGCACCTATTGCTTGTCCACCGTACAGGATGTCACAAAGTAAGAAAGAGGCCTTGCAGAAGGAGCTTGATAAGCTGCTGCGAGATGACGTCATCGAAGAGTGCGAGTCACCTTGGGCCTCCAATGTCGTGCTAGTGGGTAATAAAGACGGTAGCTTAAGGCTCTGCGTAGATTACCGGAAGCTGAATGCGGTGACCGAGCCAGACCGGTACCCCCTCCCACGCATTGAAGACATACTGCACGCGGCCAAGACCAGCGAGTACATGACTACTCTCGACCTTCGATCAGGTTACCATCAGGTGAGTGTCTGCCCAGAGGACCAAGACAAGACTGCGTTCACAACGCCTCTTGGTACCTTTAGATTTAAGCGGATGCCGATGGGACTGAGGAATTCGGGAGCCACTTTTCAGAGGATGATGGATCGGTTCCGGTCCAACCTGAAGGAAGTGGATCTTCTCGCATATCTTGACGATCTCATATTGCTGTCACCTCGAGAAGCACCTGGCTGACCTGGAGGCAGTCTTCGAACGACTGGCCATGTTTAAGTTAAGGATCAATAGGGACAAGAGTTTCTTTGCGAGGGAGTCTGTAAAATTCCTAGGTCATGTTATCGTGCCAGGCGGAATCCAGGTGGATCCAGACAAGACATCAGCCATTGACAACATGGCCGCCCCTCAGAACGTAAAACACTTAAAGTGCTTTTTACAGACGTCGAGTTGGTACCGACGCTTTATTAATAATTACGCGAAAGTCGCGAGGCCCCTTACTAACCTCCTGAAGAAGTCGAGTGCTTGGCGATGGGACGCCGAGCAACAGGAGGCGTTTGAACGCATCAAGTCTCTCCTCGTGTCCGCTCCTATTCTCTGTCAGGCGGATGAGTCCAAACCGTACGTTCTTTGCACTGACAGCAGCGCTTATTGCCTTGGGGCTGCTCTTATGCAGGGGGAGGGACACGACGAGAGGCCAATTGAGTACGCAAGTCGACTACTCACTAGCGCCGAGAGGAACTACTCCACGACCGAGCGGGAGGCTCTCGCTGTCGTGTGGGCACTCGGTAAGTTCCGCGGTTATGTAGAAACCGCGAAGGTCACAGTTAGGACGGACCACCAGCCCTTACGCTGGCTGATGAGTCAAAGGTCACCAAGCGGTCGACTAGCCAGGTGGGCCCTCACATTGCAAGAATTTGATCTTAGCATTGAGTACACACCCGGTCGGTCAAACGTGGTTGCAGATACGCTGTCGCGACCCGCTTGTTCGGAAGACCAGAGAGAGTTACGAGCTCCTTCCGACTCTGCGGTAGACATGAGGGCTATCGTAGAACACGACAACTTCGTGCCCAGCATTACGCCTTACTTGAAGAAGATGGCTGCAACCCTGGACGAGGCCAGAGACACTCATGAGAAGGCGCAAGCCGTCCAGAAGGAGAATACTGACCAAAAGAGGAGGCCGCCTCCAGACTATAAGGTAGGTGACCTAGTTTTATTGAAAACGCAGGGATCCAATGACGCAGGCCGCGGACAGACCGCGAAGTTTATCCCACGTCGTGACGGCCCATACAAAATCGGGAAACGTATAAGCCCGACCACTTACGGTCTGGAGAACGTGCAGACCGGTACGAACGTAGATAAATACCATGTTTCGCACCTCACGCCTTTCGCCGGTCAGGTAGAACCACCCATGCGAGAAAAACGTAGACGTGGTAGACCGCGTAGGTATTTAGACTAGCCCAACTGCGAGGGCACTTAGTTAGGCTAGAGGGGGAGGATATAGCACGGGTTTTCTATGGTCATGGTAAGTACGATGTTGTTGCTACCGCGCGCCCCCTCCTCTGCCAACCCGCCGCTAGCGCAGGCGAAGTGATGCGGGAGACGGTAGGATGAGAGAGCCCCGATCGCCAAGGATAACGGACGTAACACAGCGATCCTTCGCGACTCTCAGTCGCGATGTCTTTTTGTTGTTAAAATTGTAATTGTAATGTCCAGTGTATTTTGTACAGCCACATTTGTTGTAAAAGAAAAATTAAATGATTATACTTTAAAGAGTGACTTTAAACTGTTCAAATAAATAATATCAAATAAGATAATCATAATTTTTGTCCAATAAATGGTGTTTCGACTCCTAAGGTGGATGGGCAAAGGTAGCCCGCAAAATTCAAATTTTCTTATGTTTTTTAGGGTTCCGCACCTCAAAAGGAAAAAGCGGAACCCTTATAGGATCACTTTGTTGTCCGTCCGTCCGTCCGTCCGTCCGTCCGTCCATCTGTCAAGACCCTTTTTCTCAGGAACGCGTGGAGGTATCAAGCTGAAATTTATATCAAATACTCAAGTCTACTGTCCCTTGGAGCTGTGAAAAAATCAAACTTCTAAGCTAACGCAATCAAAAGATATAGCCGTTTATACCGCAAATATCCACAAATTTTCGAAACTCGCAAGGGAATCAAAACCTAAAGGGTACTTCCAGTCGATCTAGAATTTTGAAATTTGGTACGAAGCAACGTCTTATAGCACAGATAAAGGAAAAATTGCGAAAACCGTAAATTTTTAGTTACATCATAACAGAACAAAACACAGACAGAAATAAAACCAAATCAAGAAATAGAACAAAACTACGACTCGATTGTCGTGATGTGTGAACTTTTACTTATATACCTACAGGTTTGTACGGAACCCTCGGTGCGCGAGTCCGACTCGCACTTGGCCGGTTTTTTTTCCATTTTCATTTCTGTGTCAGGTTGCATGTTCATCAATTATTAATAGGAGTTGCATTGATGAGTTTAATGATTTTAAGTAAAGCCATATTTATTACAGTCGCAAATTGCAATAAACGTTTAGGCGCGCTAAGAAAATTTGAATTTCGCGGGTTACCCTGGAGCTTTCATCTTTAGTTGGACATTCGTCTCATTCTATAGACCGTGATATTTTAGTCGTCTTACCAATCACTGTCTGTCCACTCAATTCATCCGACTTAATATACTTCTAGGCGTGATTAAAAAATGTTACCATTAATTCAGATAATAGGTACTAAGAAAAATAAATAATGCATTAGGAGTATGAAACATCCTGTTAACAATGTTTACGTATCAGACGTTACAGAATATATCTACCCAGTGCACGAGTCGACTAGATCATTCCATCTCCATTTTCCATAAGACAAAACAACAATTTCAAACTACGACATGCGTCATCATAATGAACAATATTTTTATTTTTTAGTTATTCAAATGTTTTTTTTTTCTTATGGATGGGTACATGAAGTGGGCTGCCGTTGTAAGACGACTAAAATGTCACGGTGTACGGTGTATAGTTGGTTTCCTGCTGTCATGCTACATTTACACATTCGTAAAAACGCGAGTCGAATGGCGAGGCGAATAACGAACACGTTTAAGTAAACAGTGCGCTCGCTATTCGCCTCGTGCCTCGCTTCGCGATTCGAGCGTCCACGTTGGGAGCGGTTTTTCGAACGCGAATCAAAGGACACGAATGGCGAACACGAACTTACAGTTTACTCATTCACCTGCGTTCAGTTGACAAGCCAGCGCCCGCGCCCGACTCAACAGGACGTGTAGACGAAATTATTTTCATGTCCTCCATGTTCATGTGCGAATCACAAAATAATTCAAACTGCGAATGTGTGAACAGCTTGGTGAACAGTAGTTCGGGACGGCGGCACTCGTTCACGAATGTGTCGTCGAATCGAATGTTCGTCGTCAATAAATGTAGGGTCAGAGGTAAAATTGATACTTAGTACTTACTAATTCTATGATTGATCTAGTTTTGGGCGGGATTCTTAATAGCTGTCAGTCTAGTGAATATTAATCTGTAGTCACTGTCATCGATTCCATGTTTAGAAAATTTAACAAAAATTACATCAAGCAAGGAACTAGAATTATCTAGACGGAAAGTATTTATTACAAAAACATTTGAAATAATTTTATCAAATATGAGCACATTACAGAAGATTTTGCGCTGTAAGTATCAGTACCTACCTATAGCTTATTTGCGATAGATATAAGGTATTATTTTTGTCGAACATCATTTTCTCAGATCAACGGAACAAAATGTGGAAGAGTTACTAACCTCGCATTAGTATAAATAATACATACGAGGCACTTGAATTTCAGAATTTGTTGGAATTATAGTACCTACCTACATTTTATAAGGCTTTCACACAAATCGCAACATGAGTCAAATAGATGTTGTTGATTTAATTTCCACGTTATTGGATAATGAAAAATATAAGGAAGCACTGGATGTTTCGAGCGAGGAGAGATTAGCTGAAACTTTTAAAGATAATTGCTGGGATTTAATACCGGTGATCCTTGGCAAAATTCAAGATGATACCATTATATTAAAACCATCACTATATGGTGCCTGTGAGCAATTATTGTCAGTTATCATTGAAAAATCTGCACCAGAGGAAGCTCTGTTAGAATTTATTGAACAGATTGAACTTGCTAAAAATGATGCCCAATTTGGCCTCATTCTGCCATCTCTGCAAGAACTTTTGAAAAGGTTGTCTTTAAAGAGAGGAAGATCTTTAGAATGGTGTTTGAACTCTATTAGCACATACATTGAAAATATTCCCATACCGGACCATCACTTGGAAGGCAAGGAAAGATTGTTAATGGATTCTGATACTAATATCAGAAGAATTACTCGAGTCTACAGCCTCTTACCTCCTTTCTATAAGTATTTTGTTAATGAAATTACTGAAGCGGATACAAATGTTAAAACAAAACAAATAATAACAGCATTTCTTATAAGTCTTCTGGGGAAACCTTTGATTTACATTGATATGGACCCAGAAAGTAATACAAATAGTGAGGCAAGGTTAAGCTGCTCAACCATTGTTCAAGACATTTGCACTATTGAGAAGAATGTTTTGAAATTCTTAGTATACTTAGAAGTATGTCATAGAGAAAGTAAGAAGAAAACCATTAAACATGAAAGTGATGATGAAAAGTCACCTTATGAGCACAGGGAAAAGATTAATATGACTACTCTTTCTGGATTGTTCTATACTGTATTATCAGGTCATTTTGAAGTACCAGAATCTGCAATTCCACAAGTGTACAGTTTAGATTATGTTCTTCATACAGCAATGCTTTCTGTAATTCACTTGTTAAATTTTACTGAATATAGCCCTCTAGCCAAGGCCACTGCTTTATGTGAAGCAATTTTAAACCGCTTTCCCAATCAATTACCTCAAGAACTTCTTTCATCATCACTGCATTTTGACATGTGTAAGGGATTAAGTAATGTAGCTATATATTCTAGTTATGAATCTCTTCGTAAGCGTTCTGTGGCATTGATTGGATGCCACATAAATAAATTTGATTATAAGGGAAGATGTGCACTTGTCAAGTATTTGATTGAAGTATCAAATCATTCTGGGATGATTGGATATGCAATAACTTTGTATAAAAGCTCGATAAATGAAGCATTCATGAATCCTAGCATGGATGACTGTTTCACTGGTCCTCAGTTTTCAAATATGTTAAAGAAAATATGCTTTCTTCCACATGGTGCGGAGTCAGATCTTGTGGAACTTGCTGATCAGATTATAACTTCCTTAAATTTCCTAAGATATTTGACAATTAAAGATACAGCAAACATGACTGGCATTCGTGATTGTTTTTCATTTATTGAGAACAATTATCTGGAACAGCTAAGAGTAGGGTTAAACATGTCTAAGGCACATTATGAGGTTAAACTTAAAGATATTGAAGAAGGAAAACATCTGCCTGATGAGCAAATCAATGTCTCACTCAATGTAGGAGGAAATGTATTAGATAATATACCTAAGGAAAATATGAAGGAGATTATATGTTCTGCATTGAATGCTTTTCATTTGATTGAAGGTCTTATTGCACGCGTGACTGAATGTATTAATGTAAATAAAATGCAGGCTTTAAAAATGAATTGTGACTAATATTTAAACCTGTTTAATAAATCATTTTTTTGTCACTCATAAATAACTGATTTGTTTATTTTATTTCATTCCAAACACCCATTTTGAACACCCTAAATTCATTCCAGATAATTCTTCCTTATGAGTACTTTCTTTATTTTGTTAACAGCCTTGAAGAATGGGCGTAGAACCATTAGGCCACTTGCCTGTATTTCTGTCAATAATTCACGTGGAATAAGTTCTCAAGTTGAAACTACTCCTGAAAAGGATCACAAACTTTCTATTCCTTCTACTTACACAACTGCAAATCAGTATGAACAAGAAGATCAACAATACGAAGAGAATATTAAAAAAACTATTTTGGAAAACGCATTACAATTTGTACCAAAGAGTGGATGGTCTGTAGAGTCATTGAGTTGTGGCGCCAAAGCGGCGGGGTACCCAACTATAACACATGGACTATTCCCAAATGGAGGTGGCGATTTGGTACATTACTTTAATGTTAAATGTAATGAACAATTAGTGGATGCTATGAAAACTGTAAGTGAACATAAAACGGGTACGTAATCGTTTTTCCATTTTTATTTTGCGATCGTAATTAATTATCAATTTTATGACATGCAGTGGCCCAAAACAGATCCGCAGGAGAAAGTACCAGCCCGATTCGTTGAAAATGCTATATTCCAAAGATTAAGAATGATTGATCCATACAAGTGAGTGAGGCCTTTCTTAAACTTATGTGGCGATTTACACACTTACTGAAGACCTAATGAGCATCTGTTTTTCTAGGAATACATGGCCCAAAGCGATGGCTATTCAAACAATGCCTAACAATGTCCCCAATTGCCTGGCTACATTACTATCACTTGTTGATGATATTTGCTATCATTCTGGTGACAGAAGTGTGGATGTAAGTATACAACATCTTTATAAAGATCAGTACATTTATTAGGTACTTAGGAATGCTTTTTTTTTTTTTTTGGATGGGAAATCATCAAATGACTTCTCCCGCTCTGGGCGGAGCGGGAGGGCATGTCAGACTTTTACTGACTAAAACCCACCCGTGTTCCTTCAGTTGCCCATGTGCCAGGGTCACGGTATCTCTTTCGAACAATCTCGCGACCCCGGCAGGTTACTTAGGAATGCTTGCACTAATATCTAGGTCAAGTCTTTCCTTGACAAATGCATTCACTGACTGGAGAGGGCCACTCTATATCTGTGTGGTTCTTTCCTCAAAAGACCATTTCAGACATCAAACGACATGGTCTTCACACGATGTGACCAAGATTATGTGTGGACGTTAAAAGAGATTGAATTAAAATTGAATAAAATCATCAGTTTATCCAGATTCCGAGCCGCCCTGGTTTAGTTTCTCCGGGAAGGGAAAGACATACGAACACATAGTCGGTTACTGGGCCGTCACTCTTTACGTAGAATGCTCCGATGTAGTGGAAATCTAGTAAGGGATGATTAATGCCGTCACGGGCGCGAGCCGCGTCCGTGGCTGTTCTATTTGTAGAGATTGTGACTCGAACGGGAAAGGGATGCTGCACGGTGTCGCATCAACTGCTTCATGTTGAATGTTCGTGAAGTTTAGGCCCTGTGTCCCGCGCGCGCCTCTATAACACAACTCGCGCCTTATTCGGTCTAGCATGAAATACTACGCCCCAAATTATGAATTATGAAACCGTGTGAATCGGCAATCCTGGAATTTGCAGGCTAACCCCAGGATTGCCGATTCACACGGTAATGAAGATGTGTAATAAAAATTAAATCATAATTTTCAGTTCAACTGGTATGTCCGCCGGGTGGGTGTGGCAGGAATATACAAAGCTGCAGAGTTATTTTATCTAACAGATCGCAGCGATGACAGTACTACCACGAAGAATTTTATTGCGTCACGTATTCGAGATGCCCAGTTGGTTCAAACGGCATTGAATTTAAGTCCGGTGGGTGCTGCCCCACAAACATTGACCGCTGCATTTACAACGGTAAGGGATTCATTTAGTTTCATGGGTTTGATTTGTATTAAGAACCTATGACATAGGACTAATAGGAAGTTGCATTTAAATAGCAACATATTTTCTAATTTTCTTCTCACACACAGACGTGTCCTATTTGTTATGGCTATGAATAGACATTCATAGTCATAAATTTAATTTAACGATATCACTGGTGTATTCGCAGAGACATTCATAAACATGACATGTTATGTTTATGGAATGTCTCTGACAAGTAGGAACTACACATTGTGTAGTTTCTGCTTAAAAAAAACCTAGTAGGAATGGCAGTTCAACAAATTTCATTGTGTTATTTAGGTACGCACGGCGACAAATGAAGCTGTACATCTCCAGTACAAGCTGTATGACTTCTTATTGTACGAAAAATGTATCCAATGCGACCTCAGCTAAAACTGGAAATGTATAGCTTGATATGCCGTGTGTACGTTGTTTAGCAGACACGTTTTTCGAACTAAAGAAGCGATGGATTAAAAATATCCCTCATAATGATTCAGGTTTTAATTGAGTGTGTTTTGCAATTAGGGTACCGATTCACAAGCGAAATTACAACTAGTTTTCTTAACACGTTAACTGCCATGTCGGACTATGTGTCCGACACTTTTTGTTTCATTCAGGCCTTGTCGGACTATATGACCGCCAACACATACCAGATCTGAACGCGTCGTTGATGCCTGGCGGCCATGTTTATTACTCTTTCTGCTATATTAAGTGACCCGGGCGGCCCCGAGAGCACAACAATTACTGTGTCAATCTAACTTATGTTTACCATTACTTTGTGGAAAGTATGAAGTCAAAATAAAAGTAGGGATAAAATTATAAAAATAGGCTGAATATAATGTACATACATACATACATACAATCACGCCTTTTTCCCATGGGGGTAGGCAGAAACCACGGAACCTAATATAATAATATATATATAACGGAATATAATGTAATAAATATGATATATATGAATTTATGGAATAAATAATCTATTTAAAGTGAAATAACATTAAAACATTATTTTTTTACTTTTTCTGATTTTAAACATGGCAGTTAACGTGTTAAGCATAGAGATTTAAATAGCAGGACGAGGAATGACAGATGTGTACAGTACATTACTATACGGTGTTAATTAGTTGTGTTCTGATGCTCGTTCGTAAAATCAAAGACAATGAACCTTTACATAGGCTTGCCATAATAATTTAGAGAAGTCTGGACGGGTCAGCCAAATGAGTTTTTTGTTTTTTCGTATTTTAATTCGACCTTCTGTGGTAGAAATTGAGAAAAGTGGCAGTAAATAAAACTAATGTATATGACCCTAATTCTCCTCAATTGTTGAGTGGACGGGTAACGATAGTCTCAGGCTCGGATAAATTAAGATGATTATTAGTAATTTAAAAAAAAAAACAATCTGATTGGTTCAGTCTCAGCCCAGCTCGTTGCATGGGCGCCGGGGATAGAGGCATGTAATCTAGTTGATATGTGCGAACAAATATAAAAAAAAATCGGACGTAAATTCGTACATGGTTGCCAAATCCGAACGTATGGCAAGCCTACCTTTATAGATACGTAATTCGTTTAAAAATACGTGTATTAATTATATAAGGTACTCAAATGACCATCTGAGTCATATGATTTTTCAAATGAGTTTGCAAGACATTTTTTTTATAGAAAGACGTAAATTACTTATGCCATGCACCCGCGAGATACCTAGTTATCGCCTTACTAGTTCTAACTTGAAAACAGTATACTATTCCTATGGTATTAGAGATATACTACAATGCATATACTCAATGTTTGTGTAAATAAGTTTATTGATTTCCTTAATAAACATTTGGGTCTTAATTATGAGTAATTTAAAGTTGTTAATTTCTCACTAATGCCTCTCATGATGTAATTTATTTGATACCTATCCAATTATATTCATTTATGGCATGGTTCATTGATTATAATATTATTGTGCTAAATATGACTTTTATATTTATTTCAGGCCAAGAATATGCTCGGAATTAATACACTGAAGTAATATAATAATAATATGAAGATTATATTAGGCAAATAAGTGATGGCTATATAAAACATTTCCACACAGCGAAAACTTCATGAACTATAGACATTCAAAGTATTATTCATATTTAGTTGTTTGTAATAAATAGTTTAATTGCAACAATGTTTTTTTTTTAATTTTATCTTCACAATTTTCTAATAAAATATTGACTTCAGTATAAAATTTACAATTAATAATATTCATATAGTTTATAATGTGGCAGTCTCTTATAAAAGGTTGTATGTAAATATGCTTACAATAAACATAGGTCTATGAGTACTGAAGGCACGTAAGTATTAACTATGATGGTACAATATAATCACTGCCAATAGATATATAAGATATTAAATTTGGCGGTAGTGGCAACTTGCTCCACACTTGTGCTGACACAGTTTGTCTAATGACAAATCTGCAGATCATTTGTAATGAGTCCAGTTTCGCAAATCTGGAAATAATAATTAATGTTATAAAAACAGTAATCATTTTACTTTCATAGTTTCTCTTTGTAAGAATGACTAAATACCTGTTCAGTGGTCTTGCTAATTTTACTGGCATCTCAAAAAGGTTTGATTTGACATCAACAGCTGCACAATGTTCTGATATTCTGTTTGCTGGTACAAATGTCTCATTGTTTAGTGAAAATAGTCCATTGGCATGTCGCAAACGAGCGTGCAGTGTGCGGCCCACGCATCGAAATGACACGCAGAGAATATGACGGGAGTCGCACGAGTCTCGTACTAAGAATACGTTGTCGTGCTGCCCAGCAAGCAACTCTTCAGCCTCACTTGAAGTGATGCCACCCCAGTACCAGCCATGCCTGTAAAAATAATAAAGGGCTATCAGAAAGGTTTATATTTAAACTTATAGCTGAAAATTATTTATACGAATAAGGCTAAATAAGATGAATCCCACGTGAAATGAATGATATTACACTATCTTCTATACAATTTTCCAATGAAATAAAAAATGTTTCAACTTTCCTCGGAGCAGGGCCGGATTTGGGGGAGGGCAGCCGGGGCTACAGCCCCGGGGCCTCCACAAGTGAGGGGCCCCCACAATGAGAATAAAAAAAAGAAACATGTTACCACTAACTACTAAGAATGATATATTCTTATTATTTAATTATATTGTTGTTAAATATTAAAAAACAATTTAACCATATTCGTTCACGTTAATCTATCAAACACCATTTTCCATAATTATTCGGTTAAGTACGCCCGTGACGGAATGGGGTAATGCTTAGCAATAGGCTCAAAGGTCCAGTGTTTGATTCTTCGTCGTAGCATTTTTTTTTTCTTATAAAACGGTCATGTTGAATATAAATTGATAACAAAATTTAATTTGTTTTGTAATAAATTATTGAAACCCTACAATTAAAAAAATTGATTCATTATTTTGTAAAATCATTAGGGGCCTCCACTCCTTTGTTGCCCCAGGGCCTCCAGACCTCTAAATCGGGCCCTGCCTCGGAGACTCGGACTTATGAGGGGCAGATGACAGTTATCATCCACGCAGGCGTATTCATCAGATAAGAGGGTCTTAAACCTAAGAATTAGATGCACTCGACTACACGGAGGACATCCCGGATGTTAACCAGTGCGAGATTAGAGCGGCTCTCGATCCGGCTGAAGAGGGTACAACATCTGAAGCGTGGTACAGAGTGGTGAACAACAGATCTTCAAAAAAACCGGCCAAGTGCGAGTAGGACTCGCGCACCGAGGGTTCCGTACAAACCTGCAGGTATTCACGGTTTATGCATAAGGTTTATGTTTATGAAATGTTTTATTTTTTATATTTGAGTTGACTGAATGAAAGGTAAATTGTAGTTTACGATTTATGACGTATTAAAAAAAAACTACTTACTAAATCTCGTTCAAACTAATTTTCGGTGGAAGATTACATGGTAATGTACATCATATATTTTTTTTAGTTTTATCATTCCCTTATTTTAGAAGTTACGGAGGGGGGGGGGGGGGACATTTTACCACTTTGGAAGTGTCTCTCGCGCAAACTATTCAGTTTAGAAAAAAATTATATTAGATACCTCAATATCATTTTTGAAGACCTATCCATAGATACCCCACACGTATGGGTTAAATGTTTTTTTTTTTTGAGTTTCAGTTCTTTGTATGGGGAACCCCAAATATTATTGTTTTTTTTCTATTTTTGTGTGAAAATCTTAATGCGGTTTACAGAATACATCTACTTACCAAGTTTCAACAGCATAGCTCTTATAGTTTCGGAAAAAAGTGGCTGTGACATACTCGAACAGACAGACGGACAGACATGACGAATCTATAAGGGTTCCGTTTTTTGCCATTTGGCTACGGAACCCTAAAAAGGTGATACTAACTTGCTGAAGAACTATAGACCATCTCACTTCTGAGCCCCGCATACAAACTGTTTTCGAGGGTTGTCACGAACCGTCTCGCCGGGACACTTAACCAGAACTTCACCAGGACAATCCGGTTTTCGAAAAGGCTTCAGTAGCGTAGAACACATCCGTCATATTGCGAAAAAGACCAAAGAGTTCAACCAGCCGTTGTATTTGGCATTTGTGGACTATGAGAGAGCCTTCGACTCCAAAGAAAAATTTGGGCAGTTCTGGCTTCTCTGCGACGATGTCGATGGACCCCCAGCTGGATGGTCAAGGCGGAGAACAGGGTGTTGTGGCACGCAGCATGGGGTCTAGCAGTGGCCTGCGATAGGCTGAGTTGTGAATCTCCAAACTGGAAAGCTGGTTTAGCTAACCAGCTAAACCAGCTTTCCAGTTTGGAGATTCACCAGATCTCAGAGTACAGAAGAAAAATATTAGAGCATGCAGTGATGGAGTGCCACCAGTTCACTGCAAGTAGGAGATGAATGCAGGTCCCATTTTCAATTGAAGAATACTTCATGGGCTTGAGCCCATGAAGTATTGTGTTATTGTTGAGTGATACAGATTCGTTATTATTGACTAAAAATTAACTGTTTTTTTATTAATTCTTAAAAATATAATAATTATATTTTTATCTTTAGTTCTTAAAAAATAAGATTTTTCAAAAGAACTACTTCACCAATTTATCATTACTTAAAATTAGTAATTCATAAAAATTTCATTTTTCAAAAGGATAAAGAAATTATAGGTATTCTGCAATTCATCAGCAGTTTGTGAACCTATATGCTGATGAAACGAATGCCAACTTTACTACTGGGGTTTATCACTTAGTCTCAAATGGTGCATTACCACTTTTAGTGTCTTTGATGAGTATTGAGTAACCAGATAGGAATGTTGGTTTAAACATATCAATGGCTCCCACGCAGATGGTCAGAACATTGTTTTTGACTAAATCCGTTTTTTCTATCTATTACTAAAATATAAATTTTAATATCTTATATAAATAATGAGTTTTTTAATGGATAATGGTCTTAACATTTAAACGTATACGAAAAATGCTCTCCTGAGAAAAAGATTTTTTAGCCTTACGACCTTATGCGTCGGAGGTGTCGATATCTACTAATTACCGTTTTCATTAAACTATCTATGACCTGTTCACCTATATAAATATTTAAAACTATACAAATCCGGAAGACAACAAATAAGTGACCCTTAAAATCTATACTAATATTATAAAGCTGAAGAGTTTGTTTGTTTGGTTAAACGCGGTAATCTCAGGAACTACTGGTCCGAATTGAAAAATTATTTTTGTGTAGGGTAGCCTATTTAACGAGAGCTATATAACATCACGCTACGATCTAAAGGAACAGAGCAGCAACGAAAACTGGCAGGCAATTTGATGCAACGGGTAGGGTCAGGGGAGCAAAAATATGATGCGGAGGAAGTTGCGGGCAGAAGCTAGTTTCACATACAAATTAAACATATATGTAATAATATTCATTACTAAAAATATTTTTAAGTAATGTTACTGATATAATATTTATAGTTTTCACATACAGTAATCTGGACTGGTTTGTAATCATAAATTATTGTCATTTCAATGATTTGGTTAAAAAATAATACAAGGTCAGGTGCATCAGATGACAAAAATAATCATTAATTAAAACAACAAGTATTTACAGTACTTACTTTGATAACTGGCAATAAATAGCGCAAGTTTCAAGTGAGGCATGTTGGTGGTGTCCTCGCAGCACTGAATGACCTTCTGAATGTTGGCATTTAATTGCTTGTTTGTTTAGTTGAAAATCTTTTTTATTGTCATATGCAGAAGCAGTAATCACTCTTTTGTCCGACGAAGTCGATGCATCGCCGCTACATTTGTTTAGACTGCATAAATGTTCGCCACCATTATTTTTATTGCCAAAGTATCTCTGCAAAGACCTGACATTGCCAGTTATGAACAATTTATTCTTCCAAAACTTTACAAATTTGCTGGTGTTTACCGAAGGCTTGCGATCGGGTAAAAATACGCCGTTAACAATATCTGTGTTGTTGAAATCTCTTTTGTTATCAACATTTCGCTGTAAATGTTTACATTCCAGTGGCTTCAACCACTTACGTAGGCAACCCGTTGCAAGCCATTTGCGACGATTACAATGATTGCATCTCTCGTAGTTTTTATTCATTGCTGATACAAATATTTACTCCCAATAAAGATTTTAAACCTGAATATTATTGTTCTAAAATTATGATGCTTCGATTCCTTCGAGCAAACATGACATTGACATGACAAATTGATTTACTGTCTGTCAGATTGACAACTTTCCAGAGACATTTTTTTTTTGGTTTTTCGTCCCTCTTTGGGACAGGCAAAGGGAGCTGAGCCCATACAGCCAAGTCTGATTTAGAACTTTCCAGAGACAAGACTTCAGAGACGTGACAACGTTATTCGTATCGTTACATTCTTTTTTTTTTTTAATAATATGTCGATTATAATCGATTAATAATCTTTTATGCTATCAGCAAAATGTTTGATAGCTCGGGCTTTCAGCTCCGACCAGGTTTATTCTATCGGTCATTCCCTTGCCTAACTAGAGATCCTTCCTAACTCCACTTAAGGCGTATCACCGGCACCCTGTCCCCAACGCGACGTCGCAAATTTTCGACCAACAACGGATTTCAGTGTTATGCACTTGGTCTAAGCGAGCAATGCTTAGCTTGTCATATAACATTACTGTTTTATGACAAGCCAAGCATGGCTTGCTTTCATGGCCCCTAGTGCTTCTGCAATATGAGGGATATCGGTAATTAAGTATGAACCTTCAATCAAACGATGCAGCTGTTATGGCAACCTTTTATTTAAAGGTGCAAAAATTAACTATGTTTTTGATGAGATGACTAAAACGGATCCCTCGTCTAATCAGTTTTAGATCGACTTGCTCAATTAGTATGATTCAATGGAATGGGCAACACTATTATAAGGTTTTATAGGTTTTAAGGATTATACTTTTATCTGTGGTTCGTTACCCTACCTTCCCATTGAAACGGTGTTGTGGTGGTTTTTAGGTCAATAATCCTAAAAAATATTTAATATTTTATTGAAATGCACTGTTTGTGTCTCTTAGTGTTCAACTAATTATATTTTATATATGTGTTGTGCCTATTATGGATGTATTGTGCACTGAAAATATTTACATTTTGTGGGAGTAATGACACTGAAGAAAATCGCGAAAATGTCAACAAAATCTCATATTTCTACGGAATTGAGTGGTTCGTAAATGTTTATTTATTAAAATTCTTCTACAACCATGTAGTTTTGTAGTAATATTGAATGAATTCCTAACGTGTCTTTCACATGTTATCTTAGCTCTTTAAGCAGTACAGAATTGTCAGTTTTTCTTTTATTTATTTTTTTACAGACAGTATCAGCAATGTGTTGGGGAAAAATGTTAAAATTCTTTATAAGTCCCTCATACGAATGGAATCAAGAGGTGATAAAGTAGACAACAAGGTTTTGGTAAGCACTACATTTTTTTTTTTTGTCCTGTTTGTTTGTAACAAAATTGAATAATTATTGTGTTCAAGCAAATAATGTACCAGTTCAATAGTTTAAGTTGTTTTATATTATTTTAATTACTCTCATTTATATAAATACTGTGCCCCTGCAGTGGGAAGATTATAGGCTGATTATGATATAAATAATCTGTAATTACAAACTTATTTCATGTGGACAACTACAATTTTTTTACAGAAATCCCATAACTCAATTTTATTATCTTATCTAATGTTTTTGGCAGCTTAAGATTATTATCAATTAATTTTGAAGCCTACAATTTTATAGAAAAAATATTTATTTTCTATTGGAATAATAGCTTTGCCAAATATGTGTAATATCTGTTCTAGTCATTCAATATGTAAGAAATGTATTGAAAACATCGAGCTCATAGTCATAACATGTTTATCATCTCTATTTTAGCGTAGTTTTTGTTGATGTAGATAAGGCACTGACAATAGGATGAGTCATGTAGGTGTGCCTGTATCTAACTGAGCCAGCTGATTGGTGTGTGTGCGCTCCCTGTGGTCACATACATACAATCACAATACACCATATGGTCAGCTTTAGACACAATGACTAAACCAATTTATTCATTCATTGGCTTTATTATTTTCACTGGCACAAATTCTCACAAGCTAAATATAATCCTATTGGCTTGTTGGTGCTTGTAAAAGTATAAAATGTTGATATTGATATAAATTGAAAAAAATAATCATTATAAAATGTGACACAACAACTAATAGAGAATTTTGGAAAAAAAACATGTTTCACTGACTCCAAATAGATTGGGATAATTGCAGGAGAATAATGATGAATCATTTTAAAATGATAAAAAACTATCTTATCATTGAGCCTTTTCATCAGATAGATAATTTTGAACAGATTCTGTTCTATTTTTAACTAGAAGATATTTCTCCAGGCACTGCAAAATAGTTAGTTACATGTTTTCTATAAACAGAATATTTTCCATTATCAATCCTGTTTTATTTCAGATTGTAACAGCATACAGAATTTTCATAACTACAGCAAAAGTTCCAACGAGGGTAAGTTCTATTGAGACAACTATTCATGAAAAACCTATGGATGATTTAAAATATTTACAATACATACTAATATCTATGACAAACTGTTTTCTAAGAAGTTTTTATAAAAAGATTGACAGGATTTTAAAAATATTATGGTTTATTCAGCTAACACTATTTTGACGAGTATGAATCAATCACCTGTCTATTGTTATCATATCATGTATACATATAGATCTGTATGTGATTTAAAAATTTAACAAGTTGATTGTGGTTTCTATATGCATTGGTTTACACTTATTGTTTTTCTCATAATGCCCAATGCATACACATTTATCTAGAGATTTAGTTGACAAACTTGTATTTAAAGCTTGCACAAGCTTCAAAAGTGCCTACTGAAACAATCCAGGATACATGGACAAGTCTCAAGTGCATGTACTTGTTAATGTCAAGTGCTGCAGTAGGTACCTACTGCATGAAGAAGATAATAGTATTAGTATTCAAGTGTGGCCATTGTACATAGGCCAAGGTTTAAAGGAAACATTAATTTATTTTGTCAATGAAATAACCTTTGTCAATGATGTCAGGTTGACAATGGATTTCACTTGATGGAAATAGAGGCGCTGGATAGTAAAAAGGCGAATCACCTGTCAATAACACTCATCCATGAACACAAGCCGGTATCTATACTGATAGGTAAGTGATAACATTTTTATTGATTGTAGTAGGGAGTACTTTATAGGCGTTTATAAATGGGCGGCACGTCGGCTGTGAAGGCTGATTGACGACGGCTCACTTTATGCTGACTGGTCGTTAACTACTAACGTTCTGGTCAATTACTGACGCACTCGATGTCTGCTAGCGTCAGCTAAGTGCCGACAAATCTATTCTATAGATAGGCACCCTAAGCCGCATTTTCTGGCAGATATTTTTTGCATGCAATATAAAAAAGACCTATGATTTCGACGGCGTAGTGTTCTGGAGCAGGTAGTGACTCCTTTACATACATATGAGATGAAAGCGAGACTAAAGCTTATACAGCGTCGTGATTCGTAATTTTATTAGAAATGACTACTTAGAAGTCAAGGCAGATAAATTGTTGGATCTATAATGCAGGTTACTCGTAAACATTCAAATTTCGCAAAGATACGTAGGGTCGTTGCGTCGGTTTTCGGCCTTTTAGTGGAGTTGTCAACTTTAAGGCACTAGAAAAAAATATTGCTATTATTTACGCCTAGTGCTATTGCTGTTAATTTACAGTCTACATAATGTAGTTTTCGTTTATATAACTCATTGGTTCCTACAAATAAACCTCTTTTTTATATTATTTTTTAATGTGCAAAATGGGTAAAACGCCGGTTTTCGGCCGGAAATTTTAGATTTCGGCCCACAAGAATTTGGTTTTCGGCCACTGGATTAAATAGCATAGAAAGGTAATACAAAAACTAAATAAAATAACAATAAAATGTATTTTTTCCTGTATTTTTTATTTATAGTAACATTAATCAAATTATTATTAATCAGGTACCATTATAATTGACAATAATGCAAGAATAAATTATCTATAAGTCTTCGGTTATTTATTCATAATAATTATAAAATAAGTATCAGTCGAAAAAAAATTGCTCAATAAAGAGTCATCATAAAGTTATTCTAATCATTAAAACATAAATTCGTATAAAAATCTTTGATTAATAAAATATTTGGTAACAATCTTTATAAGTTCGATAATATCAACAAAAGCTTCGTTCTCATACAAAATAATAACTATACATAATAATAATCAACATTTTTCTATCAATAAAAATCTTATATCAAAATCTTAAATACCACTGGCAGCATTTGGCAAAGTAATCTGCAATCAAATAAGCTTAATAATTGTAATTAGTAAACTGATTACAAATGCAAGCATTACATTTGAAGGGTTTGTCTTGTACTTCTTCATACTTTAGTCCAGCGAAGTCTGTGCATCTTAAATGATACCATTTGGTGCAAAAATCACATCCAATATTTCTTTCAGGATCTTCTTCTGTATCACTTATTAAAATATCTTGACACAGGGCGCAATCTACTTTAACTCTTTCGTTTTCCTTCATGGGTTTCTTGATCTTCGCGATTTTTCGTTTTGTAACTTTAGCATTTTTTAACTGTTCTTTTTCTATTCTTTTCGTTTTCAAAATTTCTTGTCGTTTTTTTCTCAATTCTAACTTCTCTGTTTTAACTTTTTCTTTATCTTCATAAAATTTCCGATACTCCGCCGATGAAATTGCCGCAGGTAAAGGTGTACGTGTAGTGATAGTGTTAGATTTTTTTGCAGGTTGTGGTTTAAATAAATGTTTTTCTATTATATCTGTTTCCTTTGTTTTACTAGTTTGTATAGGTGTACTAGTCTGTTTTATTGGAATATCAACCAGCACATTGCGTCGAGTTATTATATTTTCCAATGATTCAGAGGTCTTGTTTGATATCATGGGTGTTTGTGGCAGTAATACTGTGGAATTTGTGGTTATCGTACTACATTGAGTGGTTATTATTGCATCGCGGCAATCCTTTACGCTTCCAGACAGTACTGTTGTTGCTGGCAGACTTATTTGAGTTGATAATATAAGAACATCATCCAGCGATACTAAGGAACCAACATCCAAATAACTTCCTGACAAATGAAATGTGGAAATGTCGTTATCAATCAACGATTCTGATGCTTCGATAGATGAATCCTTATCTGAGTGAGTTACTAGAACACCATGAGTTATTGGAACACTTTTATCTTGGCTTATGTTGCACAGACTTTCTGGAGTTTTAACAGGACTAAGCGGTCTTATATTGCTCAATTGGAGAAGCAAGTCTTCGTCAGCCTGGCTTTGTGGAATGGTTTCAAAGGACACCATTTGAGTCAAGTTGATATCATCTAATTGGCTGGTCATATTATTATCTTCTTCGACTATTTGAGATGTTGTATTATTGACTGTTGAGTTCGTCAGGTCTTCAGAGCATGTTTCGTATAAAACGTCAGAAAATTGTATCTGAGAAGACTTTCTTTTCAGTTTCTTCATCTCCTTCAATATAACAGCCACGTTTATATTATTTCTTTCGGCCAGAGTCGATTTTAAATGTTTCAAAACCTTTCTTGTGGAAACTAGGTCTGCGTTAGTTATTTCTTTAGAATTTCTTTCGGGTGTCTTTGATTTGTTTAATATTTCCAGGGTATTCTGAACACATTTCGTGTAATCCACTGCATCAGGATCAAATGGATAAAGCCCGCATTTTCTGAAGCCATTAATTATATTTCGCTGCATATTTGCATTTTCCAGGCAGTCTTTGAAAAGAGCGCAAAAATTAGTCTTGGTGACAGAAGAGTTTATGTTTTCTGGCTTCGTCAAAAACTTCCTCACTACTTTTTTCCATTCTGATTTCAAAGGCCCAAAAACACTGACATCTGCCGGTTGAAGTATGTGCGTGGTATTAGGTGGCAGAGCGTAAAGAATTATTTCCAATCGCTCGCACATCGCGCTCAACTCAATTGACATATGGGATCTGTGTCCATCAACCAGTAAGAGAATGGGTTTCTTAATTTCGTTGCTCACCAACCAATTATTAAAATCATTCGTAATGTATTCAAAAAATATGTCACTTCGCATCCAACCACTCTCAGACCTTCCGAGGACCCAATGTGGTGGCATGCTATCGGCTATTTGTTTTGGCGGGCGAATATATGGAAAAACTATTAGTGGAGGACATACTTGCCCGTTAGCATTAAATGTCACCAAAACAGTTAAATTATCTTTTTCACTGCCATTTTTAATTTGGTAAAGATTCCGGTACCCTCGAGGACCAAGGACCTTTCCTGTTTTAGGGCAAAGGGCGAATCCACTCTCGTCTCCATTGAATATACGTTCCGGAGATTCCAATATATCACGATGATATGATTCTACCAGAAACGCTTCAAGTTCTCGAAACCAGTGCTTGATTGACTCCTTCGTTACCCTAGCTCTCGCCTTGTTTATTCCTTCAGCGGATCTTTGTGAAATTTCCGGATGCCTTTTCAAGAAATTCAAAAACCAGGTTTGTCCAGGACGGTCGTCTTTGAAAGGAGTCTGCATGCGTAAGTCTTTTATGATTTTCTGAACAGTGTCTAGCAGTTCCGATTTTTTTATAGGAAAACCACACTTAGCTATGTCAATAAGCCATTCCACTATTTTTATTTCGATTTCATGGGTAAGTATAGGATCAGGACCTCGAGTTTTGATTGAATCACTACTTCTTCCAGATATTCGATCTTGTACAGTTGCCCTAGGAACTCCATAATTTCGGCAAACTTCTCTAATAGAAAGCTTTTTTTCGCGAATATCTCTAAGTGCCTGGTTAATGGTATCTTGAGTATACGGTGCATTTTTTTTCGTTTTTTAATGATGTCCTTACTCTTTGTAGGAGCCATCTGAAGCAAAAAAAAAAAAATGTTTCAAGAAATGGCTGAAAATCAGACAGCCGTTCGGTTTTCGGCCGCTCTATTTTTCATACAATTTTAAGTTGGCCGAAAACTGAATAATAATTATAGACTCACTCTAGTTTTCGGCCACTACCGAAATGCGCATTTTAGTCTCATCAATAACCGTTAAAATTGCAGTATTTTGATGGCCGAAAACTGAAAATAAGAGTATTCACAAGAATACGGTTCATTATAAACGAAGAGAAGTCTACTTTCGTCTATCCATTTAAATAAAAGAGACAAAAATATTTAGGCTGATCGTGAGCTACTTTTCGGCCGCATGGCCGACAACCAAACATTTGGAGAATTTATTAAGTCACTTTCCGGCCACCTAATTTAACAACTATTTCAATAAAATATTGCACTAATTAATGTGAAAATACAGTACCAAGTGATTATTACAGTGGAATATATGCACATTATTAGATAATCATACTAAAAACAGCACAAAACTTACTTTTGAGTAGAACGCGCGCCACTATATTTTTCGCTCGTTCCCACACGTCTTGACAGCTCCTGTGCGGGCGTCGTACTAAACAATTTATTAAAAGTCGCGTGTTGTGTTTACCCGACCAAGTAATGTTGCCAGATATAATGCAACCATCTGTAAATGTATTTAACTTCATTTCGTGCTATAATATTTACTATAATCTTTATTAAATCAAATTTACTGTAACACCTAGTGCCAAAGGCCGAAAACTAGACCCGGCCGGCAAACCGGCGTAATGACCCTACCTACTTAGCACATATTAGGTAAGTTGGGGAAGCTGCTGTAGAAAACGTTGAAAAGTTAGTGGAAATCTTTCAAAATACCTGGCATTGAAACTTATAAAATTGTAGACTGTCCGATGACCGACATTCAAATTAATTAACGTCTTAAAAGTTCCTTGAAGAGTTACAACTACCATTGTATGTTAATGAAATAGCTCTTATGCAACACTCCACAGAACAGCTATCATTATAATAATAATGATTACGACCGATTTTCCGTTAATTAATGGTTAGTTATTTTTTCCTTGCATGTATTAATATTGTTGCTGTTTGCCTATAGCACAATGCATTTAATTCGAAATTAAATTCGAAAATACATAGTCTTATGTCTTAGGACTATGTATTTTATTTTTTTATTAATCTTTTTTCGAATTTCGGTTTTTCCAATCATGATCGGTTAGGTATCCATCTACATAAATACCTAGCTTTTAATACGATAAACTTACTCATTGTTATTCCTCACAAGTTTGTTTGTTAAACACAGCTCAGAAATAGGAAATATAATAATAGGAATATTAAACACAAAGACTTCTGGTAGTGGCCAGCGCTAGTTTCTTTAATATTCAAGTATCTAGGTACAAGTATATATTAGGTATATGTTATAGTATCTCACTTCCTGGGTTTAAAAATGAAGGATGTATGACTCCCATCCATGATGAGAGCCTGTTTCTCACTATTTGATTTCTTTCAGGTGAGGAAGGTACCGCGGAAGGCGTCATAAATGTACTGCACGCACTCGTTGCTGCCTTCGACGATTTATTCCCAAATGTAGCTGTGGTAGACATAATATCAAAGGTTTGAATAAATATGATAATTTCTACTGTAAAAAGTTTCGTCGCTTATTCATACGCACTAAATTAGCGGGACAATCAACATTAATTTATCTAACTGTCGCGCCGGTTAATGCATTTATGAGGATAAAAGTAATCGTCCTGTGTGAATCATCTAAGCAACGGGTGCCAAGTGAAATATTCGCTAACCACTAACCGAATAAGGAAACATGACGAATGTACAACTAATAATAATAGCTACTTTTTCCCCATTGTGGTACTTGTTGTACGAGCTGATAAGGGGTTAAACAGTCATCTAGTGCGATAAGACCTGTTAATTATGAGTCGGGAACTCACCAATCAGTAGTTGCCTAATTTAGTTAAAACCCAGAATTTATCGTACTTGCTTATCATATATTTATTTTCCAATTTTAATCGAAAACCATCAATACCCAGCTTACCGATCCAAATTTTATTAAAGAACTTTTGTACGACATCCTCTAGCAAAGATTAATTGCGCAAGTTTATGTCGCCAACCAATTTTACACATTCACTTCGTGACATCTAGGAAGCGACATGTACTGACATTTCTGAGGAAACCGGCATGTCCTAGAACTAAGAATTCGAAGACATGTGACATTTACCAACCCGCACTGGGCCCGCATGGTGCGGTTACGGCCAGCTCCCTCCCACCAAGAGGAGGCCTTTGTCCCAACAGTGGGAACATTTTAGGCTGATTATGATGACTGCGTGACATCTTGCTGCAAGTACTGCGAATGTTCAAACTTTAACTGATACACCTACATGGGAATAAAACTGTTATCTAGCAGTTATCATGGTTGAAAATAGGTCATCATCCTCATCTGTGATGCCTTTGTTTTATTTTTAACTCTTTGACATATCTCGGAACCCGACGATCCCATCCCGGACCTTTTAAATGCGTACGAGGGGCCAAAGCCAATTCGCAGAGACCCGTTTGACACTTTTAATGAAATGAGGTACGACCCGACGATTATCCCTGTATGCACTTAAATGCACTCCAAGTAGAAGCCCCGGTTGGCGTTGGAGTATTGCAGGATATGGGAACAGAGATATTGAAGTACAATTAATGGGCTGAAATGGACTGGTTATTTTGACACTAATTATTAAGGTAGGGACTCAATAGAAGACCCTGATTAATGCACAAAAGGTTGTTTACTTAGTGCAGGACCTTATTTAATCAATGCATATTATCTGTTTTGTATTTCTAAAGTACATTTCCTCCACAGGTAAATCTGCCGTACCCAGTGCCTCAAGTTAGCGGCACTCGGAAACATTCGACATGCGGAGATTTCTCCAATCAGTACGCAGCGATGTGCGATCTGTGCCAAACTCCTTTCAGGTAACTTATCAATATGCGCTACAGCATAAAAGTTTTGGCGATCACTTCATTAAGTATCGTAATTATACTACTATTATAAAAACTAATTAATTTGTTTAAAAAAAATATACACACTGTTTAATAATTATGAAAAGCCAAACTAGAAAAGTAGGTAGGCCTCGCGCACTATGGGTTTTTATGATAAGGAGTAGGAATGACGTTGATATATAAATAAGTATTTTTGTCAAGGTTTATTGTTAGGGAAATTCCTGAGTTCTGATTTGATTCATTTTTTTTTTCTGTGTAATAACAAGTGAAACATATTATGTATCTACACATTTAACTCCATAGATTAAGTAATGAGATCTTATTGAAAGCCTTTGGGTATAGAACCCTAAAAATGGTCTGAGCATACGTTATGTATGTTAAACTATCTAGGTCACGAATAGAATGGATTTGAACCGGATATAATATAAACGAAGGAGGAAGAATGCATTCTGCATACATAGAGGTCATTTTAATCGAGTTCAATTGAAGGTATATCCTAGACATTGCATCTCATTTCTTATTGTAATTTGTATTTTCTTTTGGCGCCAGATTACTATTATGTTCCAGTGTAAAGCCAATAATTTGAATCGAAATAAAAACTGCTCTAAGTAAGAAATTCTAACAGAAATTACTCATCTTTCCCTGACACGATTGAATTCACGTAAAACCGCAATATGTATATATTCTGCTTCAATTTAAACGTAGGTAATACTAAAATACTATGACTAATTACTATTCTAAAATAATTCATGCGGTATTATTTATTGTTATTATATTTCCGTTCCTTCCATTCACACTTTTTGCTGGTGTTAGTAACCTCTATTGACCTGTACTTGTTTTTGTTTCAGAGCTGAAGTGGCGTGGGATATTGATACAATATATCTTGCGCATGATATACGAATGTTACATCTAAAGGATTTTGATCATTTGGATCAGAGGTCAGTTTAACCATGCTTATTTATTGGTCTCTTTCATTGGATGCACTCTGATTCCCAGTTTCTTCGATCTTATCTTAAAAGACTTGATAAGCTGCGAACAATTAACTTGTAGTTTGATGGTAGATTTAAGTATCAGGGACTTGATTAGACTTTCAAAAGACTGTATATTGGACAAAAATCGTTAAAGTCGACCCAACCCGTTATTAGCTTATAAGGAAGGGGGCGTCTATTAATTACGTGAGGCAATTTAGCCGATTTTTCAACGCCACCTACCCCCCTTTTTGGCGTGGAAAATCATCAAATGACTTTTCCCTCCCGCCCTCATAGAGGGGATTCTACTCATAGTGAGATGTCATGACATTTGGCTTGACCCCCTCCCCCTAAATGTCTCGCGTAATTAATGTCTCCTAAGTAAGTTCGTTCTAGATCTAACACGTCAAAATAAAATAAAAACGTAACGCTAATAGGCATTGAATTTGTGTGTGTAGAGACCTAATTCCGCTAGTGATGGCACTACAACACAACACGTGGTTCAACGGCGTGTGCGGCGACGGCGTGCGCGCGCACGGCGAGGCGTGGGAGAGTGTGTGCCGCGTGGTGCGCTCGGCGCGGCCGCCGCCCGCGCGCCTGTCGTGGCGCGCCGCCGCGCTGCGCCACGACCACGCCGCGCGCCTGGGCCACGCGCTGGCCCGCGCCAGGCACGCGCCCGCCATGCACACCGTCGACTTCTCGCAGAACCACATCGAGGACAAAGGTAACACAACGAGCCTACCTGATTAGAATTCCAAAAAATTCCATACTTCCGTACAAACTTTCATCCGCAATCTTCTTGTTTTCGTTTCGATGGTAGCGGCGCGGAATTCGCACCACACTGACGTTACGCGAAATCCTGCATCGCGTAAGCAAAATTTACAGCGCCACTAGCAAATTACAACGTCCCAACATCAATCGTCGGGCAGTTGCCCATTAGACAAGATACCCGTCTAGTCGGAGGATCCTCCCTTTTCTACGGAGGTTGAGTGAATAACTTTACACTCTGTTCCTCGTATCTCCAAACGTGTATGTGGCTTATACTGATTGGGTCCAGTGGGGTGCCACATTTATTGCGGCGTCAGAAACGTTATTTGGATTGACAAGGGAGCAAATGGACGGACAACTCCCTATTTAACGCCTTTAAAAGATGAATTTTCAAAAATCTTTATTTATGCCATACAAAGATCTGTTGTGAAATTTCATGGTTCAGGACCCAGCGGTTTAGGCTATGCGTTTTCTGTTAGTGAATTAATTAATTTAAGATATTGGTTAGGCAGGTAACTTTTACTCACGTGGTCGCTTCGAACAGGAAACGTGCATTTTTCGGCATAAAAAGTAGCCTATTAGGCAAAAAGTCTTGTCAATTCGTTGTGTAATCTTCCTGCGTGAAAAGGGGATTAACGACTAACACATTTTTACGTTTGCCTTAAATTAGAAACATTGTTTTCTTCAGATCTATCTACGCTTTTAAAACACCCTCATTTGAGTCCGTGGACGAATGACCATTCTTTCGATCTGATACAATATAACAAATCGTGAAGATATAAAAGTACCTACATACATATATACAGTCACGCCTTTTTCCAATGGGGGTAGGCAGAAACCACGGAACTCCACCTGCTACGATCTCTACACACTCCTTTTGCCTCGTTTAGATTCATACAATTGGTCATACACACACTCCGGTTGCGAGTACTACGCACCTGACTTTTCTGAAGAACATCACCAATAAGGTCACTATATGTCCTCCTAGGGCGTCCCCTCCCGGTGTTTCCACTTACATCTACCTTGTATAAAAGTACCTATTGATGAAAATTAATTAATTCTGGCTTAACAGACAGATCTCTCTTCCTCGTTTTAACTTGTAGAAGCAGCCGTTCATCGTTCTGACAAAATCCTCTGTCTCCTCCATCGTCTTTTTAAACAAAACCAATTTCATCACAAACCGACTTCCCATATTACGAGGACACAATGTACCCATGTAACACTTTCCATCAACAATGATTCACTTTTAGTTTTATTCATTGAATATTAACGACGTCACGCCATTGTTTGTTTTATAGGTGCTATTAGTATACTGAGCGGACTCGCGAACAATCCGGACGGGCTGCGACATATTGCGTTGTCGCAATGCGGCCTAACGGGCAAGACTGTGATGCATCTCGCGACCATGTTGAATGACAACCCCTGCCACCTCTCCACACTATCACATCTGGACCTCTCCTATAATAACCTCAAAGATGACGTACATGTAAGTTCACAAGCGAAAAAATAATAAATACTACTTTTATGAATTTTTCTGTTGCAGCCTGTTCAGTCTGCATTTGTATCCGTTTAGCTGGCTTGCCTCATACTACATGGCAATTTTTTTTTCATTCACTTTTGGCTTGCCTTCCGAGAATGCATACTTAATCATTTTATATTTACATAATTTATTTAGTTTTATATTGTTCCAGAATTTATACAACTTCCTCGCGCAACCTAACGTCTTAACACATTTAAACTTGACAAACACAGAGACTACGTTAGAAAACGTAAGTAATAAAGTAAGTTGTGCCGTTCGGCATATGGATACGTATCCTGTGCTCAGTTTATTTTGCTAATCTAAACTATTTCTATTCTACTAACTAAACTATGGAAATCTTTGAGATAAAATTTTGCACGCAATGACGAAGAACCAATTTCTTTTTACACTACCAATGCTCTATTAAGGTATCCTAACTTATCTTTTCCATAACGTTGAAAACAATTTACTACTGGAAGTCCTCTATTTGCGAAGTAATGTTCAGAGGGGTTATTACGTAACACACTAACAGAACAGATCGCTATCATTTTGATAGTTCATCAACACTCATTGCGTTATTTAGGTTGTTGAGCAGACATATTTTTCGAATTAGTGTCCCGTGTGTTGCCGGCCTTAAGTTCAGTGTGCCCCATTTTTTCCCGTGGGTGTCATAGAAGGCGAATAAGGGACTTACTAGAGAATGGGCAGCAGCGTTCTCTATGCATTTTACCACCATACTGCGATCGCCAAACCGCACGCCAAGCGTGGCGATTATGGCTAACAAACCCTCCCTTTGGGGGAGGCTATGTTTTATGTACAGCAGTAAACGTCTTATGGCGGAAATGATGATGATTTTTCAAATATATGAAGCTAATCCATTATTAGCAATATTTTTCAAAATGATTCAGATACTGATAGATAGTATTATTATGGTGCACTGACATAAAGGAACAATGGTCAATGATACTAATGAACTCTGAGCGTACCGATAGCAGATCACAATGAAAGGCTCATTGAGCATACTGTACTATAGCTAACAGCATATGAGTGGATTTGTCACTATTTGACGTCAGTCTTATCCTTAATCATTCGTAGCTAGAAAATAATGTTGATATACTCTCAGACCTAATTCTTTTTACTACATATTTGAAAGATGTTAGAAGTCAATCCGTCTTATTACAAACACGATTTAAGTTTAGTTCTATCCTAAAGGTCCCAGTCAGTTTTTGCATTTCCAATTTATTTCGATTTGACCGGGCGTTGTCCATTTAAACCATTTTTAAAGAAAAATAATGTATTGCAATGAAACTTAGTGAGTCCTAGTCACTATAAATCTCTACACATCATTAGGCTTCCATATCTAAACCTTTTCATCTTTCTGTTTATCACCTTTCAAAATAAAAAATCAGTACAATAATAGTACCATCGGTATGCACAGATGTGGGGAGCCCTACTGCGTGGCTGCGCAGCCCGGCTGGCCAGCCTGTCGGTGGCGCGCAACCCCTGGTCCACAGCCCGGCGAGCGCGCGACCCGCCGCCTTCCTTCCGACAGTTCTTCACCGCCTGCCTCGCCCTCACAGAACTCGACTTCTCCTATTGTAAGATGCCGCCGGACGCACTCAAGTAAGTAGACAACATCATTTGTTTTTATGATAAACGTTAAATATTTTACGCATACCTAAGGGGCAATTCTCATAATTTTAAGAACGTTCACAGTCTGATCACAGTCTCAACCTGTCAAAAATACCTTGAGTTTCCATACTTTTACTTTTGACAAGTTTTTGACATTTGATTATCGCCGCAATGAAACTGCGACTAGATTTTGACTAGTTTTTTATTACAAGAACCTTCTGAGGAGCAATTCTCGTAATTTTTAGGACGTTCACACAAATTGAGACTGAGATCAGATGATCTCAATCTCTTAAAAAACGTTTCTTTTCCATACATTTTTTACAAGTTTTTGACATTTTACTGTCGCCGAGATAAGATAGATATTTTTTTACTGCGATAGGATTTGAACGTTTGTAACTACGAGAATTAGCCTTCTCATCGTTGAGTTGGTATCCCACAAAAACCTGATTTATCTCAAATGCCTTTAAGTATACTCTACTTAACTCATTTAAGAGACAGTACGGACGTAATAAAGCGGCAGGTTTTAATTTGAAATAAATAAAGCGAACCGATAAAAGCAACTGTTTTTTTTTGTTTCATCCATGTCCATTGTTTTTTAGTTATAATACCTACGCATTTTTGGCGTTTGGATGTAGGAAGCATGGTTAAAATGAGGTTATTTAATTTACTATTTATGTACACACAGTAAAATATAGAGTGATATGGCATAGTTAACCAATTGAGTACAAGGGTAAGGTTGAGTTCAATGCCTATGTCACACCCACCCAAATAAAAATCGGCGACTCAACACTCGAAGTAGTGGATGATTATGTTTACCTAGGACAAACTGTCCAGTTAGGTAGGTCCAACTTCGAGAAAGTGGTCAATCGTCGAATCCGACTCGGCTGGGTAGCGTTCGGGAAGCTACGGAATATCTTCTCGTTGCACATACCACAGTGTCTTAACTCAAGACGAAAGTCTTGGACCAGTGCGTGTTGTCTGTGATGACTTATGGCACTGAAACGTGGGCGCTCACAATGGGCCTCATAAGAAATCTGAAAGTCACACAAAGGACAATTGACAGAGCTATGCTTCGAGTTTCTCTACGCGATTCTATCAGACATGAAGAGATCTGTAGGAGAACTAAGTTAACCGACATAGCCCGAAGAATTGCCAAATTTAATTGGCCAGGGCACGTTGCTTGTAGAACAGATGGCTAATGGGGCGGAAAAGTTCTGGAGTTGCAACCGCACACGTAGGCCGCAAGAATAGGAAAGAAGAGATGCGAGAAGCACAGAACTGGTCGGTGTGGCGGTGCTTGGAGGAGGCCTATGTCCAGCAGTGGAGGTGTTTCGGCTGAAATAATGATGATGATGATGAAGATGATATGATAGTATAAATACGGTACATGTACAAAAATGAAATTTAATCTTTATCTGTCTGTTTGTTCCGGCTTATCTCCGAAACGGCTGGATAAATTTTGATGAATTTATAGAGATACTTTGAACCCTAGGGTATGACATAGGCTACTAGTTTTTTATCGATACATCACGCAGGCGAAGCCACGGGCGGAAGCTAGTTTGCAATATTTATGAATAATCCAATCATTCAGTTTTCATTCTATTATGATAACAAATAAAATGTCACTTTTATTATATCAGACGATGAAAAATGTTTATATTTGTTGACGACAAGCTATTTGTAAACACTCACGGAAAATTATGAATTGATTGCGAGAGAATTATTTAAACGAGTCGGATTATTATGTATCTTAGTAATTTGTTCGTATCGGTACTTCAAGCCGGAAGGTAATTTTTTTGTGTGAGTTTAATATTAATGGTGTCGACAGTTTTCGCTCTGTGGATTACAGTTCTGTGTTAATATTAATTAAAAATCTATGTTACCGATGTCGTCGCTTCTTTAATTATAGCGATTTATTTGGCCATTCATTCAGTTACACGAAAGAGTTGAGTAAATAATATTAACTATACCAGCAAATATCGAATTAGTGAATCGCCTGCGCGTAGGCATTTCTAATTTTCCGTTACCGATAAGAGTTGTTTCTATAGTTCATTGCCTTAGAAAGTGGCGTTTCTTATTCGCGGAAAATGTTGATTTATTAAACTGACAAGATAAAGATCATTCCTGTTTTTTTATTTTTATTTATTTATAAGCTTTTATTTAACTTCACTTGTGTGTCCTGGAATTTCGAAATCAATATTTCACGCACTACCACTGAAGCTATCGGTCTGAAATTAGATATACACGTTGGTACTCGTGATAATGCAGGATAAAAGCTCTTTTTTAAAGATTAAAAAAATGTTTTAAAATAAATGTAGAGCTTGTAAACTCGAAGTTAAGGAATTAACATTTTAAATCTTATTACGCGTTGCGCCACTGAAAAGTAACATCGAGTTAGTTAACCATAGTGTTTGAGTCGGCGGGAACATTGTAGTTCAATCGACGAAACATAAAAAAAAATAGAATTGCAATCTATGTGTCCTCTGATATGAAACCAGCTTAACACCATACTTTTCATTTAAATCGTATTGTTTGTGGTTTCGATGGAAATTTTGTTTATTTATTGACGAAAACGTCAGAAAAGGAGAAATAAGCTTTAAGTTCTTTTTTAAGTTTTATTTATTTTTATATGTTCATGAATATTTTGCCTGTTGATATAGTGTACATATTTAAAAAGTTAATTCTAGAGTTAAATGTTACTCTTTGTGGCGCAACAATAATTATTTTATTAACCCTGAGTTAGCTTAGTTAATTTCAGAGTTATTGAAGATAACCCATGAAAGCGCAAGTGGGTCTAAGTAAATGTAGGTTTGCTATTACCGCTTTTGTTTTACTGTAGACTAAGCACTTGTCAAAATTCATTCTTAACATAATTTTATCTTGTGTGTAGGAGCCTACTTCTCGGGTTGGCGTGCAACGAGAGCGCCACCGGTGTTCAGTTGAATCTGTCCGGAGTGCTGTCCTCATCGCAGGCGGCGCATGTGTTGGAATCGTGTATACACGGTGTTCGATGCTTGCAGTCGCTCGATTTGTCGGATAATAGTGAGTATTCAAATAAAAATATTTCAGGCAAAATCCATATTATAAAACGACACTATACTACAACAGAATAGAATAAATTGTCATAAACAGGATGAAAATAAAAAGGTTTAAAGGTGTCAAGGAGAATTGGAATAAAAAAAAAACGTGTCAAATTTAAGGGTCACAGAATTGGAAGTGTTGTGTTTACTTATCATTTTAGAATTTTATCTTGGCCATGTTCCTGACCAAGGACTTCCTTAGACAACCAGTATACATATTAAAATATTTTTTATTTTTGTTCGTTTCTTATAAAAATATTACTTCCTATAGTAATCATAAATTTATTGCTTGCTAATTAATAGACAACATACAGCTAACCTCTTCTTTGTATCCTCCTTTTCAGGTATGGAATTCGAATTATCTGGCATTGTGAGAGCGATTGGGAAAAACCATTCCATTACACATTTATCTCTAAGTAAACTGACGGGAAAAAGGTCGTATGCACCGCCTTTAATACAGGTATGTAAAACATAATATGTACTTTAAAACTATACAAATTTGTCTTAACTTACCATGTTTTTTAATCGTTGTTGTATCTCTTTGTAGGCTCTAGTCCATGTTCTGCAAGAACCTGATACTGCATTGACGTCTTTGGATCTCAGCGATTGTAAACTAAAGGTAAGTGTTACTTTACTGAACTTTTGGTAACTCAAAATATACTAGTATTTTATGTTTGTTTTCTTTTATATATTTTTTATTAAGTTAAAATACGTTCCAAATTCGTATCGGACCACGAAAAACGTAGGGTTGCGTAGTTTGGATGGATTTATCCCAAGAACAAACTTAACATTGTACTTGAAAAACATATTCTCCCATACATCGATTGTCACGGTCAATAGGGTATTTTCCGTTTTTTTAAAAACAGTTTCTTTTTGAAGACTGGGAAGAAATATTCAACAGAAAAATAAAATTTATCTAATCAATGTCCATTTTACGCGTTAGAAGTGAAAAAAATCTAATTTGTTTTAATGGTTTTGAATTTACCGCCAAAACGCTCGGTGCGCTGACGTTTACCGTGTGACGTCACTTTTGTGTGTATTGAATTTTGACGTATGTGATCTGTGCTCGATCTGTAAATCTCGGAGTGGATTTAGGATATATTTAGGATTTTTGGAATGGATTAATGGAAATACAATGAAAGCTGGTTTTATAAAAGCCGATAGTGCAAATCTGCCCACAGTAGATGTTTTTATAGTTGGAAATTTCTTTGCGCTGGCGCATTTTTTAAAGTATTTGTACACAGAGGCACCACACACCAGTAATAACATTTTCTATCCATTTGAGATACGAAATTACTTGATCGAAATACTGTTTACAACTTGTTTACACAAAGATGACGTCACCGTGGTAAACGTTATCGTACGGAGCGTTTTGGCGGTAAATTTAAAACCATTGAAAATAAATTAGATTTTAATCACTTCTAATGCAGAAAATGGAGATTAATTACAAAAAAAATATTTTTCTGTTAAATATTCCTTCACAATCTTCAAAATTAAATAGTTTTTAAAAAAGTGGAAAATACCCTATTCTCCAACTGCAAATGTAAGTTGGTAAATTCGAAAAAAGTATGTCATAAAACTACAAACTAATATTTGTGAGTTTTTTTCTTTGAAATTTGGCAAGAAGCAAGGTATCACAGCACAAGCTGTTTGACCTTCTTTTACGTGATTGTAGGTCAACGGAAAGTGTTAAGTATAAGTTGGAATGTTTGATAGAATATGTTTTTTCAACCACACGTTAATTTTGTTCTCGGGATAAATTCCTCCCAACAACGGAAACCTTCATTGAGCGTTGTCCGACACGCACTTGGCTGGTTTTCTTTTTGAAGTACGGAACTCTAAAACACTTCAGATTACTAGTGAGTAATAAAATTAAAAACAAAGCGATTTGGTTTAACGAAGTAGCCTTAAACCAAATCGCTTTGTATATAATGTATACAATACTAATATTGAGCTGGTATATGTGGCAACATTTGAAATAACAGCCACTCACAAGCCTGAAAAATTGTGTTTATCCTTCCGGAAAATAGTTCTCACATGTATTATTTACTTCCCAGGGTGATCTATACGGGCTTCTGAATGCACTAGGAGGTGCGAGACGACTACGTACGCTGGACGTGGGCGGGAACCTCGCGGGCGACGCGGGCGCCAGGCTGCTCGCCAAAGCGTTGCAGTGTAACTGCACGCTGCAGACTTTGTATATAGACAGGAACGCGTTTAGTTTGCAAGGTATGATAGAAGAAGCATTTAAAAATATATGTTTGGATATAAAACATTTGTAAATTTTAATATATAGTCAGGCTTGCAATCATGCGTTGTTCGGAAAACTGAAGTAGTTGCTTGAGGAACGAAATATATTTCTAAAGGACATCGCGCATTTTGTTTGGCGATTTGGAAAAAAATATGTCTGCAATATATCCCCCAATGGGTATTCTCCTTTGATAAGTATTTTTATTAAATAATTTGTCGTTGTTAACCCAGGACTAACAGACATAGCGACGGCACTACGTCGCTCAGTGAGCGTGCGTCGCGTGGAGTTCCCGGGATGTGACGCGGCGGCCGGCGGACGCGGCGCCAGCGAGCGAGTCGCCACGCTGTGGAGGGACCTGCATGAACGGTCGGTTGTAGTTAATGTATTGTTACTAACAGACATAGCGACGGCACTATTTGGATTAGAAGAACTGTGGAAAATGTTGTTGTTAATTTCCTATAAATTTCTAAAAATACATTTATTGTGTAGTATTAAAAAGTTTCGGCTCCAGTGTCATCTTAAAAATTGTTAAAACGGGTCTATATTTCCATTTCAGTATTTAAAAAAATTAAGATCATCACATTATCACACAATGATTTTGAACTCCTGTTGTCCGTTAGCCTGGCGAGTAACTGCAGCCCGGCACAGACGCACACTCTCCGCGCGATGGCACTAGAGCGCGCGTGGGCGGGCGGCGAGGCGGCGGCGGCACTGGCGGCGCACGCGGCTGCGGCCCTCCCGCCTCCTCCACTGCCCGCTGCGCTGGAGAGAGCGGCGGCGGCCGCGCATCATCTGCTGCATCAGTATCTACAGGTATACCAATACTACCCTACTGTTAATATCGTTTACAGTGATGATCGAGTTCATTTTGCATAAACTTACCTATCTACTCTAGACTTTTTTTATCTCAATTTGGGTGTCTGGGGTCTGTCAGACTCTTACTGACTACAACCACCCCGGTGTTCCGTCCCATACCTCCTTCGGAGATCACGAGATCTAGTGTGTCTGCCGCGATCCCCGACTACTGCGAGCCTCTTCACGGTGGGGGGTGAAGTGTTAAACTACCCCCCTGTACATCACTGAGAGGCGCGCGTGGAACACTACACGCTGCCATGTCGGACCCTAAGGAATAGGGGGCGACGGTATGTCCATCTACCCTAGCCCTACCTTAGCTTTAAGCCATTGAAAGAACTTTAAGAATCATCATCTGTCTAGCGTTTTCTCAACTATGTTGTGGTCGGCTTCCAGTTTAACCAAATACAGCTAAATACCAGTAATTTACATGGAGCTACTGCCTATCTGGCCCCCACAACCCAGTTACTAGGTAATACGATACCCCTTACTAAGACTGGTTGTCAGACTTTCGGGCTTCTAACGACCTGTAACAACTGTCAAAGATTCACTAATGACAGCCTGGACCAAGGGCTTAGTGCTTTCCGAGGCACGTAGGGGGTCTTAGTTTGTAAAGATTGTCACCAACCGCGGCAAACGCAGCTTAACCTGCACGCTAATTGCGAAACGCACAAGTTATCAGAATCTGAATGGGATTGAAGATTATTTCGAAACTATTGCGTCATTTGTTCGAATAAATTGTCGGCTCAGCAACGTAAATAACGCAATGAATGTTGTTTAACTTAGAAAATTAAACCAATTCTTACCGATAAAATGTTCCGCAATTACCCCTATGATCCATCGATCCGTGCAACTGTTATGACTTAGTCACAAGTCCCAAGAACTTTTAATATAATGGAATGCAAATAAAAATGAGTATAAAAGTTTTTTGCTGTTACATTCCCCGCTACCAATCTACACATTTTAAGCGGAAGGCGGGTACCAAACAAGCAGTAAAAATAGAACTCGCGTAATTCTAAATTAATCAACCTTGGAAGGCACACTCGTTAATTCATTCGTCATTACATTTCGTTAGGGAATATCATACGGTTCACTATAAAATATGTTCACACATTGACCGAAGTTGCCAGGACCGCTCCCGCTTCTACTCTGTCGTGTAAAGCCTAGAAAACTGTGTATTTGTGCAGCGGTGCGGCGAGGTGTTCGCGGCGATGGGTGGGTGCGGGCCGGGCGGCGAGTTAGTAACGCTGCAGGCCGTGCGAGATGCCATGGCACCCTGCTCCAACACGCTGCAGGACCTGCTCAAGTAACTATATACGATTTATTGCTTTATTGATAAAAGTATACCATCAGCTTCTATGTACAGGCTCAAATTAATTTAGCTGGCAAAATTTGACTCACGTGTTGGATATCGATATCAAAAACTAATGAAATAACAAAAAAAAATGTTTCATCATTTCAACTTTGTTTAAATCTTTAAATGACACTGACTAGTACATTTAGGCAACCAAAAGAGTGTTACATTCCACGAAAAATTACAAAAACAGCTGATCGATTACGGGCGTTCACCGTCGCCAATTTTTTTTTGTTCCATCGGTTTTCGATATAGGTATTTCCAGTTAATTTAATTTGACCCTGTATATCATAAGTATAGGTAACAATTACCTTAAGACTTACACAATCACCATTTACATGATAACCAGCATTCTCAAAAATAAGTGATTACACCAAAAAATATAAAACTAGTGCTGCTAGAATTAAATTCTATACAATATGATACGCTATAATTCTATACGATGCTTTTATTTTGATGTACATTATGATAACTAAAAATGACAGTTATTAATAACGCTGTGAATCCATTTTCGGTCTCGCAGACCACGTAGTATCCGAAATCATCGCCAATACTTCCAAAAATCACAGGGTACCCAACGCGCTTCACATGCCCACCAGTTAAAATTGCCACAATCTGACAGACGACATAATACTATCAACAAAATATCGTCAATGAGTAACGAACGCTAATATTTCCGCGAATCACTCCTAATCTATTTCGCTGATTCAACAGAACGCCATTAACTAAGTCCTAGTCATTACGTTTACCTGGCGAAGCAGTACGAAGGGACTACCAAAACGAATATCATTACTCTGTTGTTCTTTACACGCGTACTGCTCTGTACAAGTGGCTTTCCCGCGCGAATCACATCGTCTGTAACTATTCTTGGGCAAATTCATTAACGCTATGCTTAACGTCGAACATCCGCCTCACCAACGACTGGTCATAGCGAGCAACCCGTCCACAAAGCCTAAGTCATGCGTGACAAACCAATCGCGACGCATACCCTGTGATGTTTGTGCGAATCTTAAAAATAAGAGCAGCAAAAACCCCGCTTCTGACGCTCCCAATTCACAGTCGCTTTGGTCGCGTACTTTTGTTCAAAGCTTTAAAATGTGTGTACTAAACTGTTTGTGTATAAACAGTCAGGCAGTGGAGAATCTGGCCCTGCTCGCGTGTGAGAATGTGGATCATATAGACAGCGAGCCGATGCCCAGTGCGGATGGAGATATACCCGACTTGCTGACTCCTATATCACATTCTGGGGTAAGTTTTTCAACATTATTTACTTGGAATCTAAACATTTTTGTGCAAAGATTAAAAGGCCACCCTTTTAGATTTCAACTTTCTATGTTGCCTTTTTTGACTAATTTGCCATGTTATAAACAAATCTAAGTATTCAGACCAGTGTCATCTAGGCCTGCCTCGTTTCCGATGCCCGGCATAAACCAAAGGCCTTTTTATGAGGCAGGATGTTAAAATTACTGAAATTGTCAGTCTCAAAATCAGCCTATAATGTTCTCACTGCTGGGACACAGGACTCCTCTCTGTAAGAGTGAATGGGCCATAATCCACCAAGCGGGCCTGACCAAGAGCGGATTGGCGGATGTCGGTCGAATTGCTGGTTCTAGAACATTCCGGTTTCCTCTCGGTGTATTCCTTCACCAATTTGAGAGCAGTGGTGATAAAATAATTTAGACTAAGTACCTGCTTGGGTTAGAACCGACGACTCGGTAAGTCGCGGCCTTTACAACTGGGCCACTATTAATCTGCTTGTTTTACTATTGTCAACTTACTTTAACTTTTCTAGTTTTAATTGTTCTCTGACGTCATTATGGAAACCAACTTTGTGTTGGAATCTTGATTGTTTTTAAGGATAATATCATAACAAGCCCTGCCCACTATTGTCTTTTTGTGCCATAGTTGACCAACAACCTTTGATCCATTGAGAAATTCGTGTACCTGACTTCATTATATGAATCACTCATTAAACCAAAATTATAAATAACACATGCAATCATTGATTTCACGCTACACAGAAATTGGATTACTTGAATTTGGTAAGAATAACATTTCTTAATACTTAGAAATAATCATGACAATTACAATTACGCCATTCTAATCTTTTGTTTTAAAAACTGACAGATAGCAATGTTTACGAAATTCATTGATTACTATACAGTGGTGGAGTGTAACCGTGCATTTGATTGTTTTGCATAGCATTATTTCTTGGTGCTTACTTGAAAGTTAGAAAATAAAAGTTTTACATTTACAATGTTGAACCTAGTGTCAATTAGTGTGCTATTCAAATGTTTTCGTATCTCGGCAAAAAAATCAGTGATTCCAGAAAAACTTAAGAATGTAAGAAAATGCGCGTTATTTTTAAAAATATTCGAATTTAATTTAATTTTGATTTAGTTAGCATTATTCAGTATGTGGAAATAGTACAGTAATATTGCAGTTTTCCTGAACGAAATGCTGTTTCTTGGCTTTGCTAACACACACACATCTTTTTAAGGTAGCTCTAAAAATTAGCCTCATTAAAAAACTTCATTTCGTTACAAAACTGTAATAAACAACAACACTGTCTTTGTCATTACGGAATACTCTCATAGATACATAACATATCTTCTAAAAATGTGTTATTTTCTAATACCGTGACTTCATTTAGGCCACACCTTTGGGATGTCGTCGTCGCGAGCGCGGCTGCCGGCGCGTCCGACCCAAGTCCGTGGCAGAACAACAATGCAGCAGCAATGAGATGTTATCTCTGCCTCCTTTACACGCAGAAGCTGCGGACGCACTAGCCGAATTACCTGCACACACGCTACGACACCTCGTCAAAGGTAAGAAACTCTTTGTTACAGACTCTTTTTTAACTTGGACATAAATACTGGCAAGTATGTTCCACATTTAACTTGACCACGTGTAAAGACACCAAATGCAAGCTTCTTTTGTTTTGTTTTTTCTTTCGAAGCAAGCAAGAACCTTATCCTTATACATACACGTTTGCGTATTAATACACGTAATGTCCATATTATTCTTGTGTAGTTGTTCACGTTGCGGCGGCAAATTGTAGTCGTTCTAGGAGAATCATCGCATGTTTGATTTCTTACAGGTCGACCTAGACGGGCTAAGACAAGGGCGCCGACGCGACCAATAACAGATCAGTCGCAAGATATCGATGAAGGTATATGAAGTGTTGTAAAGTAATGCTTAAAAACCTGTCAAGTGATTGTTTTAACATAGAAGTGTATGTGTTCCTGCATGAAAATGCGTGTAGCGCCGTAACGACATTATGACGATTTTTGTAGAGTATAGATTCACGGAAGAAAGGAAATCTTTGTTCTGACTTGCACAATATAAAACAACAACAGAAGATAAGATAAAATAATAAATAAAAGAAAGAATTAGGTTAATGATATCAAAGCTAAGCGGTTTATGCGTAGCAATATGTTTTTCTGTACATTTTTGTATGAAAATGAATGCTTGAATCGTGAACACACTCATTAAAAGTTTATTTTGTGTGTAAGTCTATTATCGTATGCTCTGCTCTGAAGAAGCACGCTACACTAGTGTTGTGGCGCGCCGTACGAGAATTGAAAGGTCCATCGACGCAGGCACATTGCTAGAGTAACACAACCTTATGTCAGATCACAATCTACATAGAACTTATACACTAGGCTTATTTTCTACAATGAATGTGTCAAAATAAATATCTTTGCCAGGTCTGGAAGAGTTCTGGCGTACCTGCCGCACTCCGCCGGGCAGCGAGGAGGCGTCGCTGTCAGCTCGCACGCCGCTGACGTCACGCTCGCTGCACTCGCTGTCCTCGCTCGCGTCGCCCTCGCCGCTCAGACACTCGCCCACGCTGCAGCGAGACGATACCATGTATGTAACGAACATGTCATGTAACACACGTACCTGCCGCACTCCGCCGGCCAGCGAGGAGGCATCGTTGTCAGTTCGCACGCCGCTGACGTCACGCTCGCTGTCCTCGCTCGCGTCGCCCTCGCCGTTCAGACACTCGCCCACGCTGCAGCGAGACGATACCATGTATGTAACGAACATGTCATGTAACACACGTACCTGCCGCACTCCGCCGGGCAGCGAGGAGGCATCGTTGTCAGTTCGCACGCCGCTGACGTCACGCTCGCTGTCCTCGCTCGCGTCGCCCTCGCCGTTCAGACACTCGCCCACGCTGCAGCGAGACGATACCATGTATGTAACGAACATGTCATGTAACACACGTACCTGCCGCACTCCGCCGGGCAGCGAGGAGGCATCGTTGTCAGTTCGCACGCCGCTGACGTCACGCTCGCTGTCCTCGCTCGCGTCGCCCTCGCCGTTCAGACACTCGCCCACGCTGCAGCGAGACGATACCATGTATGTAACGAACATGTCATGTAACACACGTACCTGCCGCACTCCGCCGGGCAGCGGGGAGGCATCGTTGTCAGTTCGCACGCCGCTGACGTCACGCTCGCTGTCCTCGCTCGCGTCGCCCTCGCCGTTCAGACACTCGCCCACGCTGCAGCGAGACGATACCATGTATGTAACGAACATGTCATGTAACACACGTACCTGCCGCACTCCGCCGGGCAGCGAGGAGGCATCGTTGTCAGTTCGCACGCCGCTGACGTCACGCTCGCTGTCCTCGCTCGCGTCGCCCTCGCCGTTCAGACACTCGCCCACGCTGCAGCGAGACGATACCATGTATGTAACGAACATGTCATGTAACACACGTACCTGCCGCACTCCGCCGGGCAGCGAGGAGGCATCGTTGTCAGTTCGCACGCCGCTGACGTCACGCTCGCTGTCCTCGCTCGCGTCGCCCTCGCCGTTCAGACACTCGCCCACGCTGCAGCGAGACGATACCATGTATGTAACGAACATGTCATGTAACACACGTACCTGCCGCACTCCGCCGGGCAGCGAGGAGGCATCGTTGTCAGTTCGCACGCCGCTGACGTCACGCTCGCTGTCCTCGCTCGCGTCGCCCTCGCCGTTCAGACACTCGCCCACGCTGCAGCGAGACGATACCATGTATGTAACGAACATGTCATGTAACACACGTACCTGCCGCACTCCGCCGGGCAGCGAGGAGGCATCGTTGTCAGTTCGCACGCCACTGACGTCACGCTCGCTGTCCTCGCTCGCGTCGCCCTCGCCGTTCAGACACTCGCCCACGCTGCAGCGAGACGATACCATGTATGTAACGAACATGTCATGTAACACACGTACCTGCCGCACTCCGCCGGGCAGCGAGGAGGCGTCGCTGTCAGCTCGCACGCCGCTGACGTCACGTAAACGTCTTAGTAGATGTTGACGTCAGAGACGTGCTTATTCGCGATATCATTTATTTTTCAGTCTCATTCTGGACCTTAAACTAGAAAAACCGATGTTTTAAACAAATCATTCTACTATATCATATAGTAAGGGGGTCAAGACTGATGAAAATATCACAGATTTATGAAAAACAATGGATAAGCCTGTCTGTCAATAATACTTCATAGTCTATCGGTTATTTTGTTATCTTTATGCTAATTACTACCCACATTAATTTGTGTACACTGATAATTTATCATTAATCATTTATACAAAATCTCTTACAGGTACAGTGTGACATCCGGTGAAAGCACGCCGGTTTTATTAGAATGTGGTAAGTATTATTACAAGAATAAATAAAAGTATTAAAAATAAGTAAAAACTATAACCACTTCATATCACTAAAACTTCATATCTAAGTTCCTCTCATATTTATCATTTACAGAAGTATCACGTTGCAAGTCTTCCGACAATGTAGGCTTCAAGACCTCAGCGTCTACGCCCCCACCATCGCGATCCTCTGACAACGTCAACACTATGGGTAAGTAACCTTTAAACACATCTAATGTTGAAAAATACTTTCTTGTCACAACTCAATGGGAGTAAAAGGGGTTAAATTCACAATATTCTGGCTATCACACGTTTTAATGGGTAATTGTAAAACACTGGTATACAATTTTAGTTCTAAGCTCTGGCTTCCTTTAAATACTATCTGATGGAGTTCAAAGTGGTAATTGCAAAACACAGTAACAGCAGGAATAGCAACATTTTGACAGTTCAACATTCATTGCGTTATTTACGTTGTTGGCCAGACAAATTTTTTAAACATAAGAAGCGATGGATAAGGCTGGATTTCCTTCAAAATGATTCAGATTCGGATTGAATGTAATTTTTTTCCATCTGAGTAGCACAATCTACAGTTCTTACTGACCAAATTGAAAATTACGTACAATGAATAGAATATTGATTAGCTTATGAAGTGCCAATCACTAGCAGCTGTGTTTCAATCAAATATCGACCTTAAACCCAGTTACAAAATATCCGAACAGTTACTCCATCAGATAGTATGTGCCTACAGTGGTTGTCTCCCTCACCGCCTTATCTGAATGTGCTAACACAGCTTATGTGCAAATTGTACGCTGGTGTGACTGTACGCTTCACAGGACAATCATATCCTATAACAGGACTATGGCCATTTAATTTATATAGCGTTACCATTAAAAGGAAGGTTTTTGTGCAAAATATTTACACTTTTTGTTCTATGTTATATTATAACCAAAAGGTTTTGTCACGGACCTACTAGGTGCCTGGGATATTTAATACTACGAATAGCAAGGATCCTTGCAGATCGTTACCACATTCCATCAGGTCGGGGTCGTTTCTTTACTCTTCTCGTGTAATCCAAAGAAAGTTTAAATATTTAGCGCAAAATGAGTATGATTTCGCTGTGTGCGTTGTGTAACGAGTGCGTGTGAATAGGGAACGGGTGCGCGCGCACGCCCGGCAAGGCGCGGCCGTGGTCTGTGGCCGGCGTCAACCCCGACAATAACGCCGCTTGTACTACCGGTGAGATATCGCATGTCCACAAATCGTTTTTCTTTTTGCATGGTTGTTCGCCCATTTTTTTTTACCAGCTAGTGTATTTCTCGCTCCAGTCCCGGCTCGTTCTTGAATAATGTTCGCAATTTAAAAATCGTTTTTTTTTTGTCCAAAGTGCCAGTATTATTGTGTCTACCAACCTAAACTAGCAATATGTCCATAAAATTCCTTAAATCGCTGTACTTATAATGATCAAAACCAGGCCCAAAGTGTAAAGCTGTTACCTTACGGTGGTAATTATCAAGTCCAGCTAAGGATCATCTCCTTACGCGCATGCTAGCAAAACTACAGGCCTTTAGAAAAGATCACTTACTTTCAGTTTAACGTTATTTTCATTTGTTCCTTGTGATTTGTACTGCCTCATTGCAGTCCCCAACTGGCCGTTATGCCCTCTCACAGGTACTGTTTTATATAATTGTTAAAATAAAAATACCTCTCTCCTCAGTTTAATATTGATTTATATAGCAAAAAGCCCGAGCATTTTTATAACATACAAAACACAACTTTGCTTATTTTCTGCATACATCGAAGCTATGACGCTGCGTTTGGCTATTATTTATAAAACAAATTATTATTGTATTACTACTTATTCGTTTTCTCGATAGTTTATCCCAATAGAGAATTATGTCAATTTAGTTCGATTTCACTAATACATATAAACTTTTATAGCATTCATATTTTAGTAGTTGATAACTTTATCTTTAATTTTACAGAGGAACGAAAAAGATATACACCCTTACCAAAACGAACTTATTTTGATGATGAACTCCAGCCAATTTTTGATCTTAACGTTTAACAAATTGCATGTATTACTAATTTAACTTCAGATTTATTTTGTGACCATTTACTAAATATACGATTGTCTTTTTCCTAATGTGTGTTTCTTGGTACTGCGTTAGATTAGGAAAAAAATAGTTAAACCCAAATGATGGTTTCCATGGAATAGCTAAGAACTCTTTTTCTTAAGGTAGGAAATAGTTTACTATTGACTTACCGTCACTGCGGCATATTACCAGTGGAGATTAAGTGGTGATGGCATATAATTGAAAATAATTTGTTATGTGATCTTGAAATATGCTACAAATGTTATAATTTAGAATTTCATAGCGTTCCATGGCTAATTCTATTGGACCACCCTAGGGTATTCGAATTGATACTCGGAAATTCGGAACTGCCCAAGATACCTATAAAATATAGGTACTTATAAAAATTCAATACAAGATACCATTCCATGATTGATTAGTATTTGTTTTTTTTTACGTACCAAAACATCAGGGCTATTTATTATTTAAAATTAGCAACATCCTAGTGTTGATAGCGAAAGGGCTGTCGAAGATATTGCTTTAAGCGACGAGACTGCCCATTGTGGCATACATTTTCATTTTAATTTTTCCTCATTATCCAATAAAGAAATTATATTTTTCTAGCAAATCATTCCTCTAACTTATGAACATTTTGTGCACGCTACAGTGCGAGGCGAATATCACCCTGTGATACTCTGTGGTTAGTATTTGATGTTCTGGTGGTGGTCTACAGAAGGCGTGGAGGGGTGCGTTGGCGGCAGCATCGTGGGCATCACGCCGGGCGCCGCACTAACCAGTAACCAACTTTCAGACGCTATTCTATACTGAACGATTGTGCCCTGTGCCGTCTCGCTGTATAGGTAAACGCTTGACGCAGCTTTTTGTGTGCTACTGTTTTAACGGCATGCTTTATTATTGAAAACACGATCATTTTACACCAATTCATTTGAAATATGAAAAACAATTTGTCCTTTTTTACATTTTCTAAATATCGTGTGTTTTTACTTATTGTAGAAGGTTCCTGTGAGCCTTTCCCGATATATGTTATCTCAATGTGTTAAAATACCTGCGCTATGTCGTCTACATACAAGAATATAGGTATTTGAATAAATAAAGACTGCTATAGTAATAAACAAATGAAGTGAGAACGTTAGCGCTTTACAAATACTGTGTTAGTTTTCTATCACATGTCGCACTACCGGCAAAATTTCTCGTCCAATGTTTCTTTCATCTGCGCGCATTTTGCCGCTGTGAAAAAATCACGGAGCAAAAAAATGCCCTTCATTTGTTTTCTGGTCCTCTGTTAGTATTCTAGGCTGTCTGTAGCTAGCGCTGCATTTAGGAAGGCAGTATTCGCGCGTCGTTTAAATTGCATGATACTTTTTTTGCACTTGTTGTTGTAAATAACCGACACTTAAGGCTCCCGCAGACAGACAGGGGCGACGGCAACTCGATTATAAAAACTTCATGGAAATTGATCTACTAGAGTCGCACCGCGTCGGTTTGCGGGAGTCGTTACGTTGAGTTGCATGCTTTCAAACTCAGAGTAATGGAATGTTATCACTTTTTAACTTAAAACATATTCATATAAAATTGTAATTAACGCCTATTAAAAAGGTAAGCAGGTTTGATAAAAGGTCAAAAGAAACCTCCCATGAAATTGCCTTCGAAATTAAAACGAATAGGTTTTTTATTTTTTTAATCAGTAAGCAATAAGAACTTACAAAATATCTCACTGACCATTTTCATTCAATATAGATAGATACAAACATATTTAATGATATACATGTTTTTGTAAAGAGGCGTGCAGTTTTAAATAAGACTACCTCTACTACTAGACGAGTTAAAACAAAGCTCTGAAAAGGCCTAAAATACGCAAGTACTTACGAATAATATTCTGACAACCATAGGCATAGTAATAAAAAAAAACTAGTTTGTAAAAGTAGTACTTTGTGTAGAGTGACAAATGTCCTAGTAATTATTACATAGTTGTCTATATTTTGCTTAAATATTATACCGCGTAGATATTGTAATTATTGTTTATAGTGTATCCTAAATTCATTTCAATGTATTTGTTTTCCAGGTTCAATGTTACGAGATCATCCTTTAACTCCAGGTACGGTACACATAATTCTATTTCCTATCTTTAGTCTGTGAATATCTTGATTTAAAACAGTGGCCATATGGATAGATATAAGCCTGCCAGGATCGCGGATTTGTCCGAGAGATGTTACCGTGACACTGGCACAGGCAACTGAAGGAACACTTATACCCATCCTGGGTGCTTACTCAAGAATATAATTCCAATAGATCGACATTGGAATTGTCAGTCAAACGTCAGGGATTGGCTGGACTCACTGAGTCTAGCCAATCCCTGACGTTTAACTCAACCAACTGACGTTTGCCCAATGTCGATCTATTGGAATTATATTCGAGAGTAAGCACCGTGTTTTAGTCAGTAGTAGACTGACACGTCCTCTCGCTCCGCCCAGAGCGGGAGAAGTCATGATTTCCATCCAGAAAAAAAAAGGAGATAGATATACGTCTTGGGATGTAGAATTAGTTTCAGTGTTCTGGCCGCTTCCGAACCAAGTTAAAACACAAGTCAGAATAACTGACTATCTTCTTGACAATTCACCTTATTACCAACGCAAGCGCACATTGCAAGACGTGGGGTTTTTATTTTATTTTTGCGAAAATGACGCGTTGTTGTTCCTAAATACTCCGAAATTGTATTCCACCATTTCCCGAAATAAACTAAAATTAGAAGGCTAAAATTATTCGAAGAACTTTGTATTGCTTAAATAGAGTTCGAGGTTACGTCGGAAACATTTTGATGAAAGTGATTACGAGAAAATTCACTTGACTGATATTGATGTAAAATATTGAAAAAAAAAAAACAAACTTATGAATGAACACGAAATGAAATGAGGGTAGCGATGATCGCGCCATCTACAATTGGCTTTGCCCGACCTTCCGCCAATATATACTTTGATTTTGAAAATAAAAACTTTTTTCTTGTTTCAGAGGGCACTGAAACCTAAGCCAAGCTCGGGTGCAGTCAGCGTGACGGAGACAGTTCGTGATAAGTTGAGCAGGGTTCAATGTCCAGATGTTACACAAAAACGGATTTTATTCTCGGATGCTCACAATTGTGCCAGTTAGAATGTTAACGTTTTAGACAGTAAAATAGTTACTGATTAGGATTCTAATATTGTATTTGAATAAAACTGATCGCCATTTTAGTTACTGTGTGGAAACGATACATTTTTAACTTCTAACATTAAGGACATGATGAATTGATGATAACACGGTCATAATAATTCCAAGTAACTTACGGTAGGATTAAAATTAAAATATTATTATAATCATTTTCTATTTACTGTGATTCAGTTAGTATTATGTTACTGATTCGTGTAGTCATTAATATATTTTAGTCGCTTATAATTTATAAATATTCGTAACCTATCCCACTAACGGATATATTATTTTGAGTGGGATACATATTATTTGATGTAATGAATTATATTATTTCTTCTAAACAAAAGTATTTGTAATATAATCTCATGAGATTAATATTTATTTCAATTGCAACAGATTATTGCTTTGCCAATGAGCTTGCCGTGATTTCTTGACGGCCAATAGTTCTTCCATGTTCATTAATTCAAGTTTTAAGCGAGAATTACTTTCGGTATTGGACTTTCACAATGTTAGGAACATTGATCAAACTATCTACATAAATCAATCTGCCTATTCTTTTCCCCACTGTGTTGGGGTAGGCTACCAGTCTAACCAGATGCAGCTGAATACAGATAGTTCAATCCAAGATGACGCGCCCCACTGCGCCCCTTTCCTTTGTTTTTAACCGCTCTCAGTACAATTGTCAAAAAGTGGGGCGCGTCTTCATGGATTGAACTATCTATACCAGTATTTTACATAGAGCTACTGCCTGTCTGACCGACATAACATTGGATAATACGATGTCCTTTGAGTAAAACTGGTTTGTCAGACTTTCGGGCTTCTTACGACCCGTAACAACTGTCAAATTATCTAAGTATGTACATAGATTTAAATGCATCTGGCAATAGAAAATGGAGTAATTGACTCTCGCATAAAAGCTTTTGATCATAAACTGATGGTTACCTACTAACGCACAACTCTTCAGATTCTGGTAGGTACGCGTTTAGCGTATGTAGGGTAATTTCACTTCTTATTGTAAAGTATTATTGCATTTATGATAATACGGTTACTAAACGGAGATCATTCAAGATTGACATAATGCTTTGTTGATTAAAGTGAGACACTTGAGGTATAGTAATACCTCCACTCTTATATATGCCATAATTATTTATGTTATTGTTTGTAATTCCGCTTGGGGATCCGGAAAAGCATAAGCCATGCTATATAAACTATCTCCGGTATGGTGACCGCATGATTGACTAATACTTGACTAATGTGTTGGAAGGTCGGCACGCAACTGTGCACTCATCATTTATATGCTCTCGGAAGAAACTTTAATGTTTCCAACACAACAGCAATGTTTGTCAAGTATCCAGTCATATGAATGACCACCATTTTACATAGGGTTCAAAACACAATCAACTTTAGTGATGATGAAAATATGATGTAGATATAATCTTTGTGAATTCGTTCAGAATTGGTAAGTTAGGAACTCGGTTCAGAAACTAAATTGGTCTTAACTAGTCATATTTTAAAGGCCTATACATGTATAATTAATTACGCACAATTTATTTACGTCCGATTATATTGTGAATTGTTGGAATAATTCATTTGTTTGTAATATAATTTACCATGACAGATATCTTCCAGTTTATACATTCCTTTGTAAATTTTAAAGTAGACATGGAGTATTTTAAAATATTGAACAAGTGTGATTTTAAAATGAAGTTCAAAACGTGAAGTGAATTAGATTAGTGCACTTGCAGATATGTATGTAAGGTTCAATTTTGCGATAATTTAAAACGACTCGCCCCATACAGTTAAGTGTTCATTAGAGTAAATATTTGTAAAACGATTACATTAATTTGTCTCTTGAATTCATAAAGGCTGTCTCGTACTGGAGTTTCCTGTACCTATGTAAAATTACTGATTGAGGTAGATGTATATTGCTAAATTATTTCATAGTATTTTTATATTCATTCCAATTTAGTTGGTTTTATCTAGCTCTTTGGTACCAGACTGATTTTAAGGTACTTTTATTTTATGGTGCAATTTTATGTCTAGAGCGTTGTGATAATCGTTTAAAATTACATACATTATACAATTTCTGTGTTTTATTTTACTTTGTCTTTTCTATCTCGTGTAATCACTGTTTGACACACAAGCATAAGGAAGCAGTGCTAACAAGTTTGTTATTGCCGAATTGGTTAGCAATTTACTTTTTCTGTATCAGCTTTTTCCGTATTATAAGGGGCCATCCATAAATTTCGTCACATGTTAAAAGGGGGAGGGGGTCGACGAATTGTGACAGTGCGACAAGGAGGTGGGAGGGGCCCTTAAAATTTGTGACGTCACATTTTTCACATAAATAAAAAAAATACCGAGGTCAGAGAACAGCGGACAGTCTTTTTAAAGTTATAAGAAATAGGAGATGACCCCTTGACATAACTTTTGATATTAAATGCAATAAATATTTAATTGCGCTGCAAAATGAAAGTCGGAATATCGCATAATTTTAAAAAAAGATTTTTGCGCCTTTGTTCAAAAAGTAAACTGAAACAAATCATTTAGATGATGTATTTATATCTATGGAAAATCAAAGTTTTTTTTTTAGTTTGTGGTATGGTTATGTTTTATGTCGTTTTCTTGATGGTTATTTTTATTTGTTGAATGTGACACCATATTACAGTTGATTAATGTAATTTATTTGGTCGAATTATCATAAATTCATAATACAATAGACAAATATCACTAAAATAAATATATTTTGTACAATTAAATAAAGGTAAAAAATGGGAAGAGTTGAGTCAGCTGGGCATCGAAGAATTCGTCCGCATCGCTGTCGGTGGGAAAACTGGCCAAAAGGCTGGCAGCGTTGCCACGTTGGTTGGCGTTGCTCTGGTCACGTGAAGAGTCGACCAACCGCTTAGCGATGTCCCCGAATACTCGATGAGCACTCGGACGTTGGTGTTTCAACCTCAAATAGCTCAAACATATAGCTCCCAATAAGGTTGTTATAGTTGCGCCGTTTGAGGTTTTCTCCACTCTGCAGCAGCCACCCTAGCACAGCCTGCCGTGCTAAGAGGATGGGACGGCGCGAGGGTGTCGACACAGGTAGCAGCAGGTAGCATTATGGTCATTCCGTCTGGTCTCTTCCCATCGTCGCGCGCCAAGCCATTGGGTTCTAAGACAGCTAGCACCCTGGCGGTGATAAGAGCCCGATGGATGATGTCATTAATGCTGGCACGCGCGCGTGCCATGCCAGTCGACCAGCGCTCTTGCTGCAAGCAAGGACTTTGCGCCCGAGACGATCAACTGCTTCACCGCACTGACACCGATGCAGAGCCACGCAAGGAGCACCCAGACGCAGATTTGTAGCGAGTCGGAAATTAGAATCACCCAACATAGTGCCTATATTAGGTGACGGTAGCGCCTGAAGCCATAAGCCCTACTCCCATCTCCCACAACCAGCAGGCGGGCACGTTCAGCAATATTGGTGCGACGTATTAATGAGATTATTCCGTACCAACCAGCTGAGCGGCTCATTCCACTCCCTCTGGGAAGACAGGATCTCGGGCTGAACCCTATCCGGACAAGCCACCTTCCAGGCACTCATGGCATCGGACAAGCCACCTTCCAGGCACTCATGGCATCGGTCAAGCACGGCACTTCAGAATCAACCTGAGAAGGAGTTAAGATTTTCGTGGTTAACTCTTCGGTGCTGTGGACCGAGGACAGGAACTTTTGCGGACGCCCAGCCCACCAAACGAGTAGGTAGTGTGGCTTGCAGCCACGAGCGGTCGTCCAATGCCACATTTAAAATGGATATTAGTGCTTTTAATAATTTGATCGATTTTGTCTAAAAGGTTGCTCTGCTCTGCTTCCATAAAGAGGAAGAGCTGAGAAAATACATGAAATTTGGACCGAAACAGCAGTAACTGATAAGGGTGAATACCGATTGTAAATTAATTTTAGAAAGTCTATCCGAAATATTATAGTTAAAATGTTAAATATTTTCGTCAATGAAATGTGAAAAGTGTCTTCGAGAATTGGGGAACCTAGTAGCAGCAGTGACTTTTTTTCAAATGTTTGATATCTGGGGCAATTGAATTGAATTTCTGTATAGTCGACTGTCTATCGATATGGTCGCATTGGTATATTTTCACATTTTGAGTAATTGAGGTCAAGGCCGATGGATTAGAACTGCTGCTTTAGGATTTGAAAATCTTTTATAACATAGTCTACGTCATCTCCCTAGTGTTCCATTATCTAAATAGGTACCACACATTGAATTTAATTGTTGTATTAAGAGATGGATAGACAAACTGAAAATGACTGGCCCTCGAGGATCACTTTGTTGGCATCCGACTGCTGATTTTGTATATAATTGTTTCTATATAGTTGTCTTTATATAATAATTTTGATGGGTGTTTGTGGCACTGCCACATCATCATTTCAGCCGAAAGACGTCCACTGCTGGATATAGGCCTCCCCCAAGCTCTTTGACTTCTCAAGCAACTTCGACCAGTTTTGTGCTTCCCGCATCCAGCGGATTCTTGCGGCCTGCACAAGGTCATCGGACCACCTTGTGGAAGGCCTTCCAACTCTACGTCTTCCCGTACGCGGTCGCCACTCCAGAACCTTTCGGCCCCATCGGTCATCTGTTCTGCAAGCAATGCAATGTGCCCTGCCCATTGCCACTTCAGTTTAGCAATTCTTCGGGCTATGTCGGTTACCTCGGTTCTCCTACGGATCTCTTCATTTCTGATTCGATCGCGTAGGGAAACTCCAGGTTTAGCCCTCTCCATCGCCCTTATAAATTTCAGGCAACTCCTTTTTTACTTCAGCTAACAAAGTGTTCCTGTTAACGGAGTTTAAGGGGTTAATGTCAACCTTGAGGATAACCTCATCTTTCCTGGCATTTACAAACTAGAAAGGGCATGTACGGCAGCCTCGCAGCCCCCTTTGGATCCAAAGCCGAGCTGTAGGGGCTGGATCTTGTTAGTCAATATTTCACTATACAATTTGCAGCATATTGTGGCTGCCCTACGCCTGTAGGCGCACCCAACGGCAATGATCGAATGCCGCCGTCCCTCTTGCGCAGGGCACATAAGTTGGCCCCGTACATGACATCGACGACGGCATCACTTACACCGTCGTTGAGCATCAAGTAGATTAGAGCCGCAAGCTCCTTCAAAAGCGACTCAGCAGCTTCCCCGGAGCCTGAACTCAATAAATCTTTTAAATGCTGAGGAGTCAGGCCATCGAGGCAGCCGGCCGCGGCGGCACCACTTCGCAAGGAGCTTACGGCTGCCATCAACTGGAGGGTAGTAAAATTCGAGGAAATCCGGGTCGGGAAGAAGGGTACGGTCGGTTGATTGATTATTATACTCTAAGATATTTTAGTCTCCAGACGTTATGCGAATTTTTATTGTAAGAATTAGTTATTTTGAGAGACTGACTTTATGAGTTGATACGCTTTTTTCTGTCCTCAGTTAGCTAGCTTGTGGGTGTGTATATGTGAGGTAGTAATAAAACATGGGAATGGGCACATTTTGATATATTGAACAATAAAAAAATATTTACAGTCTTATTCTATGTAATGCGAATAATCAAAAATATTCGTCACCATCATAATTATCACCTGTAACACATAAATAAAATATTGTTTTCCTGATAAAAAAAATTGCAACTTAGAAATTTTGTAGTAAATACCTATTGCGTTCTACACAAACTTAACAGTTTGCTCCTGTATCATCTGCCTAGCCTTTGCCTAAATTTGTTGAAGTCGGTCTCCAGTCTAACCAAGATACCAGTATTTTACATGGCTGTGAGAGTACAGACTGCTTGTTGGTAACTCTTTATGACCTGCAAGTACTTATGTCTGTTGAAGATAATATAAGAATGACCTTAATCATGACTAAAATAGGCAATAGGCTCGCATCTATTGCATGGGACCTAACATAATATAGGTACACCTCCACTGCGTGGTGTTATGTAAAATAGAGTCGCTAGCTAGGGATCATTCGTTATGGTGTTTTCACGAATATTTTTACTCAAAACTTGAGTGCAAAAAAACATGCTCGAGCATGTTGCTCAGTGTGCGTTGATCATTAGAGGTAGTCACTTCAAAACCCGTTCATTCAGCCTTTTATCTTTAGAATTTTTTATGTTTAATTAAGTTTGCTCCAATTCCATTTGTTTCTAAAAGCCGAACATACTTATTTTAAAATCCCACATTTCCTTCTACATGGATAATCATTTTAAGTTGTTACGTCTTACTATGTACAGAGTTTCAATACTGTTATGGTTAATGCATAACAAAATCTAGTCTAGATTTTACATTTGCATACTGCAAGAGAGTGTAGAAATCCAAATAAGGAAATCAATTTTGAAAATAAACCGAAGCGCCCTAACATTTAAGGGCTGATAATTTTAATTTATGGTGGCATCTGTTTCGTAGGGAATGTTATGAATATTTGATAAAAATTAAATTCATACAGCCCCTACAAAAGAGAAACATACAGCGTCTGACACTTGTTTAAATAATTAAATAGAACTTACCATATTGAATTTTAATGATTAATTCTTAAATAAAAGAAAGGTTTGCCTAGAAAAGACAACTTGAATATGACGCTTCTAGTGGTCTTATGTGAAATTTAAATAAGTTTTAAAATATTGAAGACAAACAGGGTTCTTCGAAAAAAAAAGAAACTATTTTTAGATGTCAATGCTATAAAAATAATTTATAACTAGCGAGATAATTACTCCTATATTAGAACAAAACAACCGTCTCGGTGGTTGACAATTCAGGCAAATGTTTGTAATTTTGCAACTCGTTTGAATGTAAAGCTAACTCCTTATATGAAATCGGTAGTTATACGTATACACCTAAAATCGTAAGGCAAACTCCACCTTCATAGCGTTTGTCCTTCATTATTCCGGCGGAGAAACTACTCAAAGGCGCAGTTTCTCGAATTTTAGAGAATCTCTGCAACCGAAATATCTGCGCTTATGACTTGGCCATAGTAATGCTTGTATCACTATATTCGTGCCATTACAAACGCAAAATTAAGATTAATTATAAATCATTTTTATCGGACTCTTTGCTTGCACTTACGAATCTTATAGAGCACTGCTAGTGTTGTGCGTATCTGTGTTATTAACATTGTAATTTATGACTCGAAACTTTGCGATTGTAATGGGCCCTAGTATAATTCAGCAATGTCATGTTGTTTTCGGTGACGGATCCGGTGGACAAATCACGCATGGCAGATCCATCTATTACAATAAATTGCAACTATTGCATTTGAATTCGGACGCTATTTTATTCGGAGTTTCAACTATCTAGAGAATTCGTAACACAGTTTAAATTAACTGTAATGCTTGAAAATAAAATTGTCAATCTCATTCATAAAAACTGGTGACTATAACTATATTAATATTATCAAATACAAAATTCTTAACATTAGATGAAGCTACTACTCGTGTAGAAGAGAAACTTACAAACCAATTAGCCTGACGTAGAATTATCAGAATGTTGCTAATCCATTAACAAGAACATCACATAGTAAGTAAAAGAATGTATGTCTCAAATATTGACTATGTGACTGTATCCCTTGCGGATCGCTAGGAAAAACGTCAAGACAATAGAGAGGAAAAGTACAAAATTTGAGATCTGGAGACAATCACCCACAATCTTTAGCGTTCTGTGTGTATCAAATATATATTTCTATGTTGGGGTTACTTCGAGAACTATAAAACGATTGAACGATTTGATTTCGTGATTTCACGTTGTCCACGCGCTCATTGTTATAAACACCAGTGTTAGACTCGTCGCACCTATCGTGACTGTTGCATGACAGTGAACTGTACAACTACGGTGTTTACCGCGAACATCAGGGATTTGGTGGCATGTCTTTCTTTGGTTCTTCTACACTGCTGATGTTTTTGACTTCGTCCTTTGTGTCATCAGCTAAAACAAAGAAATATACAAGTTAGCAACTAATTAACAAATTCATAGAAAAGTGTCTCAGTAATTAAATCCATTGATGTATATTTCTTCTAGTCCTTAAGTTTAGAAGGTGCATGAAAGTAAATATTATTGAGTGGGAAAAGCTTCGGTAGACGATTGCGGCCTTCGCGTTATAAGTTACTTGAGAGTTTGAGACGATGCTTCGGCCACTTCTAACCGGTCTAACTCACCTTTGGTACAACAACAGCATGAAACTGAACAGTGAGTGTCGAAATTTGGCCTTAGCACTAAGGTCGTACCCACTTCGTACACTCTTGAACTATCGAGGAAGAGGCCTGTGTCCCAGAAGAGGGAACAATATAGGCTGATTATGCTAGTGCTACTAAGATAGTAATATCATGAATTGATGCAAATATGGAACTCACATTTAATGTCATCTTTGATGGTAGATCCGTCCTTGTCTAGGCGCGGACGTTTGCGCGGCTGCGGCGTCCGGTACGACCGGTTGTCGCGTCGACCGCCTTCACCTTCGTCCTCGGAGTCCGACAATTCACCGTCACCAGTGATGCGCTTGTCCTAAACACAGAAAATTTATAATACCGCATTTGAGGGATGAAATAGTATTATGTAATAGGAACCAGAAAGGAGGCTTCAGTTAAATCGTTTTGAAGTCCAGAATGATTAAGAAAATTTAAATATGGCTATTTATGTTTTAGATTTCTTTGGAAAATATTATAGAAATCATTAAATTATTTTATTATTGAAGTATGTAATATGCAAGTTTAGGCAAGCTTTTAACTGAATTCAACATACTTTTTCGCTTTGTGGCAATCTTTCGTCTTTGTCAACTTTGTCTTCATCCTCGGATTCGTCGTTGACTGCATCTTCCGGAATGGCTTGAACCTATGAGAATATAATAACTTAAGCAAACCTTGTTACCACAATAATTAATCTTTATAACTAACCGTCATAATTAGAGATCGGATATTCAGATGCATATTCACCTAAAGTTGAAATGTTGGCTAATATGGAATGCGCGTTTTTACCATGTTTTGTGTGTTGTTTTAACTTTTTACCGTGTTTTGTGTGTTGTTTCAACTAACACATACCACCCTACACACATTCGACGCTTGAAAGATGAAATTGACTAAGAGACATAGTAGCCCTATGTCGCTTAGTCAATCTTGCCTTTCAAGCGTCGATATGAATTTGCATCTGGGGTTTAATATTAATTTTATATAATTATGATGATCCACGAAACCCGGCTTTAATAAAAAAAATACGAAGCCGCTTCCGTGCTTTCACAGCTAAATAGTCACATTTGGTAAATATGCATCCGAATATCCAATCACTGGTCATAATCCATACTTTTTTCAAATAAAGATATTATCCTATATTCTAAATACTTCTTACCTGAACACCAGGTGCATGTGGTAACATCCTCAGATTCTCAAAGAGCCTGTTTTTGATTTTCTCCAAATATTCTGGTGTGTTTTGATTGGACATGTTGCTTGGTGATATGTGCAGTTTGAAGTCTGGGCCGAAGTATTCAAAATAGTCATTGTATGGTAGCTCATTGGCTATTTCCACACCAAGAGCGACCGAAGTCTCGTAAGTCCAACAGCGTGAAACGTTACGAATTGTATAGCTGGAAAGAGAATGTGAAGGTGAGAAAACTCATATGTCAATAACATAATATGTAGTAGCATGTCATGGCGCGTTAATCATTGCAATTTAATGCTCATGTGAATGTGCACAAAGTTAGATATGCGCTTGTGTTTAGCAACGACTATGTGAGGCAAAAAATAATATATTGTCTTTGATAACTTACCCTCCTCCTCCGACAAGTAAGAATGGTAGGCCGAATCTCTTCACAAGCTCTACACACCGACCATGTCCTCGTACAGTCAGGTTAAAACAACCCAATCTGTCACCTGTTAAAAAGTGATAATATTATACACTTGAGAAATGGTCTCTTTTATTTCGTCACAAAGGAATGGGGAAACAGTCCCACTTAAGACATCACTATGCAGATTACAATGATGACTATTGTATTGTGTTCTGTTCTAACATCACGTACTTTAAATAATTTTGATTAAAAATGCATACATATTTACCTACTCGATTTTTGACGATGGTTATTGTCACTCGATATGCTGTGTTTTCACGATATTGTGAGCTAATGAGCTAACTTAATTGTATGGCTTACATATTTTTTTTATGAAATTGATTTACATTTGTGATTAACTCATACACTGACTTGTAACTTGTTAAAAAGTTAAGAAATTCGTACACTCGCCTTTGCAATGTTTGGGCCTAATTGAAATAAATATAATATAATATATAATATAATATAATATATATAATATTCCACAACTATCACACAACGCCATCTAGTCCCAAGCTAAGCAGAGCTTGTGTTATGGGTACTAGACAACTGATAAACATACTTATATATTTCTAAATACATACATATTATAGATAAATTACACCCAGACACAGAACAAATGATCGTGCTCATCACACAAACATTTGTCCTGGGTGGGAATCGAACCCACGACCTCCGGCATAGCAGTCAGGGTCGCTAACCACTAGACCAACAGGCCTGTCAAAATGCTTTGACTTTGTAAATATGTGAATATCATGTATCTATAATATAACTAATTTATCTCTCATTGTTTCATTTTCATTTCATTGCAAGGCAGATGTGAGTGGAAACACCGGGAGGGGAAGTCCTAGGAGGACATAATAGTGACCTTATTGGTGATGTTCTTCAGAAAGGTCAGGTGCGTAGTAATCGCAACCGGCGTGTGTATAACCAATTGTATTCGAACCTAAACGAGGCAAAAGGAGTGTGTAGAGATCGTAGCAGGTGGCGTTGTGGCGCGTGTGGTTTCTGCCTACCCCCATGAGAGAAAGGAGTGAGTTTATGTATGTTTCATTTTGAACTATTTAACAGTGTTGTGGTACTTTTATTCTCATAATTACATAAATATTTTATACTAATATTGAAAAACCTTTTAAAAGATTACTCTTTGGGTGGAGTTATTGCTCATTCTTCTCCATACGAATCTACAAGGGGCCATTACATTGGTGACTGGCCTGTTAGTCTAGTGGTTAGTGACCCTGACTGCTAAGACTGAAGTTGTGGGTTCGATTCCCACCCAGGACAAATCTTTGTGTGATGAGCACGATCATTTGTTCTGTGTCTGGGTGTAATTTATCTATAATATGTATGTATTTAGAAATATATAAGTATGTTTATCAGTTGTCTGGTTGCCATAGTACAGGCTCTGCCTAGTTTGGGATCAGATAACGATGTGTTGGTTGTCCTAAGATATTTATTTATTTATTTATTATTACAATTCTATTTTAATGTAAATGTTGATGTTCATCTGATAGCAGGTGTTAATTGTGTGTTAGTATATAAGTAATTGAATTATTTTATTTTAATTGTGTGTCTATGATATCGACACAACTAACTTTTAGTTTTATTTGTACGCTCTCGGGTAAAATGTAGCGAACTGTGCATCTTCTTATAATTTTTAATTGTAATTTTTCAAATCAAATCACATTTATTTGTAAATGTGATTTGATTTGAAAAATTATTTGATAGCTTCTTACAGAATTGCTCGATTGTCGTCTGTTAACGTTCGATAAATATCAAAGTGCAAATCAAAACAATTGACGAAGGAAGTGTCTATAAAACCAGAAAAGGATTTTTTACACACCTGTTAGAGAGTCAGCACCACACTGCAACACCACAGCGCTGGGCTGGAAAGTCTCCATGACCTTCGAGATGATCGGCACGAAGATCGACTCATACGACTCGTCGTCCATTCCGTCGCGCAGGGGAATGTTCACCGCGTAGTACTTGCCTTTGCCGGCGCCGATGTCACGTAAGTCACCTGTTTAACACAAATTATTTTTAAGCTTAAATCATTTTGAATTGACACAGTACTTAGAAGCGTTTAAAAGACGTGTTTACTCCGGACAGTAACATAAATCTTCCTCTTAAAAACAAAATGTTGCTATGGACACATACAACACAGCAGTAAAATATAATCAGATTATATTTACTTTACTTCAATTTTGCTGAGCAAAATTCATTTTGTTTTAAACTTTATGGGAAGACCAAATAGCAAGCAATGTAAAATAGTAAGGCAATATAGTTAAATCATATTTGTGAACATTACTTGATAGTCTTTACTGACCTGTTCCAGGGAAGTATTCCCCATATTTGTGGAATGACACAGTCATAACTCTGTCAGTTGTGTAGAAAGCCTCTTCCACTCCATCCCCATGATGAACATCGATATCTATGTAGAGTACCCTCTGGTGATACTTGAGCAGTTCTAAGATACCCAGCACGATGTCATTAACATAACAGAAACCTGATGCTTCTGATTTCTTGGCGTGGTGAAGACCGCCACCCCAGTTGATGCAGATTTCGGATGCCTGTTGAAATTATATTTGTTTAGGTGCATGTTCTACGTAAATTATATTTATGCTATTAACATATAAGTTTCTCAACTGATAACTTAAGATACCAATTTCAGTAAATCATTAATAGATCAACTATTTGCCTCATTGAGTATAGTAGTAATGGTTGAGATCTACAATTCAATACAAGTGTACAAACTTCACAGATGTTGTGGTGTGTCCTTTGCAGCACAGCGTGCAAGATATCCCATTAACAAATAAAGCCCATATTCATGGTATAACAAAGTTGTGCAACATTTGCACACTTAAATACTGCATGCATGCAGTGATGTCAGAAACATTTGTTTCCAGATATACAAAATATTTTGCCCAATGTTATAAATTTTTTGTATACAAAAATTCGAAAAATTATTATTAGTTTGCATGCTTAGATGAAGAAATTAAGGCAACGTTGTTGTTGTGTTTATTGTTGTTGTTTTCATGTACTATATTCATACCTGTTTATTTAGTTTCACAGCTGCAGCAACAGACCCACCAGCAGACAGCTGGCAAAACTCATAGAGACCATCAAACACTGGACAATCTTCACCCACATTGACTGTAAATAAACAACAATATTAATTTTACAAGCATTTATTTTATTAGTATTATTTCAGACTTAGAAAAGAGAGAGAGAAGTTCAGACGGCAATGAGCTATCATTTTTGATGGAAATTAAATTGCATATCTAGACAAATCAATAAAATTGGAGTGTCTGTTTGTAATATTAAAATAACCGCTTTTTACTAAGTGTATATGGACGTATACACGGTTCATATACTAAAACAACATTTTTTACAATTTTTGTCTGTCTGTCTGTTTGTTCCGGCTAATCTCTGAAATAGCTGAACCGATTTTGACGGGACTTTCACTGACAGATAGCTGATGTAACAAGGAGTAACTTAGGCTACTTTTAGTTTAGAAAAAAAAAAATAGAATCTCCCGAAAAACAAATGAACGAAAACTTTTTGTTAAAAATACCACGTGGACCTATATAACCTGGATTAATGCATTCTTAATACATTGACCACGGTAGTATGTCCTCTTTCGATAATTTCCGACATCCACGCGGGTGAAGCCACAGGCAAAAGCTAGTATGCAATAAGGTAATTGTAAGATATTGTTGTGATCAGCAGACATGCTTTACTACTAACACTAAGAACAGAAGGAACTTGCTCTTGTATAATAATCATAATCATTCATCTTTCTCCTGCCCTTATCCCAATTTATTTATCAAATCAAATAAAAATATTTTTATTTCATATAAACCTACATGGGCACTTATGAAACGTCAGAAGCTAGGTGCAACATGCCCTTTTCTTCCACACATCTCTATTAGTCATCATCTCAGTATTCACCCTCTCTCTATCCATATCATAATCCACACAGTCCATCCACTCTTGTACATACATAATATAGGATTAATAAACCTTACATCTTTGCATCTGTTTGTTGTACTCAGACATATTGTCAGGCCTTATTGACCGCAAGAAGCGAATATAATCATCTGAATGGAATTTTGTCATCTCATCAGCTGTGGCTTTGTGTGGTCTCTGAAATAAAATGAATGGTTTAAGATACTGAAAAGTCTAGTCAAAAAATTGTCAACTACTACTCAAAAAGTTGTTTATGTTTGATTTTACTCTATATTACTTTATATTCTTTATATTACTTTATACTCTCTATACTCTCAGCATGGTCTTATGTATGTAGTCAGCAAAGTGATTTTGCAAAGGTAATGCTGTTTCTCCATTATTCTAAATAAGTTATCTTCATAAACTTCAATCATAATTTTTTTTATGCTTAGCATTGATATAATTAGCAGTTTATATCAACGGCACTTCTCCAAAAATCATGGCAAACAAAAGTTGCACAATTTTGTTGCAGCAACATGTGTTTGTGTTGCAGGAAACATGTTCTGGGTTTATTATCCTGTTGCTGACTCTTGTGCAGCTTTTGTTTATCATGATTATGGGCATCAATAATTTCAACTTGACAAATTAAAAAGTTGAGGCAAGTAAGGAAAACTTACATAAATCTCCATTTTTCTATATAACCCATAATTTAGTAGTAAGTTGTGAGTCATACGTATACGGTGAGGTTTCATGGGATGTCCTTGTCCATAATAATAGTTTCCAATATCACCTAAAAATTAAATAAATAAACCATGAAATACCAATTTTAACTTATTACGGACATGTTACTCAATTCATTTCATGGCTTGACACATATCAGTCTGTACCGCACATATCAAAATCCGACCGAAAGCCATGCGGCCAATGAGAGCGCAGAACGCAGTACAGACGCCACAAAGTGATTCAACACACATGAGCATAAAATAGTCAAGACGATATTAAGATCTTCACCTAGGATTTTATGCGACTTTTTTAGTAAACATTTCGTGACACTTGTTTCTTACAACTAGAAATCCATGTTTTCTGTAAATATCTAATTGAAATAAGTATGGATGCATCAACCGATCATTGTGGCGGGTAACTAACTTTAATATACTTACTGTCATAGTAATAGCAAACTCTTTTCTTGCTATGTGGTTGCATCGCCATGACTGGATATTAAATTACGATTTTAGCACGGAATAGTCACAATATATTTGTTAATTTCATTAATAAATACTGACTGGGGAAACATGAACATCACCGCACAAACTTCCCCAGTATATCGAATGAATGAATGAATGACATGAATGTATGGATGAAATGTCATGATGAATGAACAATTTTTTTTAAACAGCTTACACAACCTGTACAGAAATGTTGTTTTTTTTTTAGTTCTTTCTATTTTTTAATTATAATATAGTATATACCACGAGTCAGTAAAAATGACCCAACCAAAAATAGCTTTATTTTTCGTATACATAAATTACCTACTAATAAAAAAACGTTTTAATATTCCACTGACAAAAAATGTACTTTTTGTAAATTTTTATACAAATACTAATGAGAAAATCCTTCTTGAACTTCAAACCTCAATATCTCAAAAGTAACTTGGTGTAGATCGGATCTTTTTCTCATACATAACTAAGTTCAATTTCTTTAAACAGTTGTTTGACACTTTTGTTCACCACATGTGGTAACCAAACAACTTCAAGAAATATAATTAGTTTGCATGATTAGATTATGAAATGGAAGTAGAATGCATAAATGTAGAACACATAGATTCTATTCATACATATCTGTTTATTTTGTTTAACAGCTGCAACAACAGAATCACCGGCAGACAACTGGCAGAACTTACAGAGAACAGTGGAGAATATTGGACAATCTTCACCCACATTGACTGTAATTGAATTACAACATTAATTTCACAAGCATTAATTTTGTTAGTATTATTTTAGAATTAAAGAAGAGAGACAGGCACAGTAAGCAATGACCTATCTGTTTAGATAGTAATTAAAATGCATGAGTGCAATATGTCAGTATTAAAAGAATAAAAAAAAAATATTCACGAATGTACTACGACAAATTTAACCTGGGAGACTACTCTTTTTAATCATCGTTTTCAGTCGTCTCCCGCGCAAGCTTCCACAACTTAAGTGTTAGGTGCTATTTGGCCTGTGCAGCTTCACTTACACAATATTCTAATTAACACATTACGGCAGCTTTCCAGGAAAGCTGATAGAAAGGGAAAAATATAGATAGACTCCTTTTTGTCGAAACATCAGTTGGTCAAAGAAAATAATCTGAAGTGCCTACAAGCCTACAAGTCAAGCCAAACAATCGCAAAATCAGTTTGAATTTGTAATAGTTTTTCGAGGTTTTGGCACACGTGTGGATGTAACATAATATTAGCAAGCATTATAGCAATAGGTTCCAATGCGTAGATATTAATGGTGTAAAATCTGCCGGGCTACCGGTTCAGTTAGGTGTGCCTCAAGGCTCTATACTCGGCCCATTCTTGTTCATAGTGTATATCAATGACTTACCATTCTTTTTAAAGGGTATTTGTGACGTTGTACTGTTTGCAGATGATACATCTCTTATTTTTAAAGTAGACAGGAACAGACCAGATTTTGACGACGTGAACAGTGCACTCTCAATGGTTACCGATTGGTTTACGGCAAATAACCTAGTTCTCAATGCCAAGAAAACCAAATGTGTAAAGTTCGCCTTGCCGAATGTTAGAAATCTAGGTCCCAACATCGTCTTAGATAAAGAGGTGCTTAAAACTGTAGACTCGGCAGTTTTTCTGGGCATAACAGTGGATGGCAAACTTCAGTGGGGCCCTCATATTTCAAGCCTAGCGGGAAGGCTCAGTTCAGCTGCCTACGCCGTCAGAAAAGTAAGACAATATACTGACGTTGATACAGCTCGGTTAGTCTATTTTAGTTATTTCCACAGCGTTATGTCTTACGGTATTCTACTGTGGGGTACAGCAGCTGATATTCAAAATATTTTTGTCCTTCAGAAACGAGCTGTTCGAGCAATTTACCAGCTAGGTGCCAGAGTTTCCCTAAGGGACTTTTTTAAAGATATTGGTATTCTTACGGTGTCATCACAATTCATTTTCGCCAACATCTTATATATTAGGCAAAATATACACTTATACGCTAAAAACAGTGATATTCACACTGTTAACACTAGAAGTAAGGACAAACTACGTGTTCCCTTTCACCGGCTTCATAAGGTGCATAACTCATTTGTTGAGCTTGGTATAACATTTTACAACAAGCTACCACCTTCTTTACTAGAATTACCTTTTAATGCGTTTAAAGCTCAAGTAAAATCCAACCTTTGTCAAAAGGCGTACTATTCCATCAACGATTATTTAAATGATAAGAATAGTTGGTCGCTGTGATTAACTCAAGACAATGTTTATGTTCTTTCTCCAGTATTAGCGTACCTAGTGATAGGTTCAATATAATTGTTTCCATATTTTTTTCCTGTTTATGCCAATTTTATTTTATTAGTATTGCATAATGTGGTTAGCTAGCGACCTCGACAAGTAATCATTCAATTCTTGCTTGAGCAACCGGCAGCAAGTTCGTCATGCTCCCTTAGATGTCAATGCTTGCGGTAGCGTCGGGGGTCGGGTTACCCCCTTCCCTCAAATATGGCGAGGGGGGCAATGGCTGATCTTTGCGTTATGCTCGTGAACGGGTGCTGCTTGTGGTGACTGGTCGTCTTGCTGACTTTGATGTTGATATTATTATTAATATTACAATTATGTACTTACCTGTTTAATTTATTTTACGTCGATGGTCCTAGTTTATCATTTGTGGCCTCGAGTTGTAACTCAGGTCGTAACAGCTATGTAAACATTCAGCACTGCATATGTAAGCTGTCACGCCCTTTATGCCAGTTTTTTATTTTTGCAGCCATGTTTCTATATACATATTTTTTTTTGCTTATGCTTGAGTATAGTTCTCATTTTATTTGTTGGTATATTGGGTTGGCTAGCTGGCATATAGCAAATCATTTAATTTAATTTGTGTCTCTTAATGTTTTACTATATACCATTGTAAAGAATCAAGTTCTTCTAACTGGACAGACAGCTGTGCTGCTGGGGAGTTTGTTGGCCACTTCTTCTTCCCAGCTAAAGCACTAGGAAGTGCGCGACGGGTGGGCGTTTTGGGGGGACTGTCTTTTGTAATTTTGACGTTCGAAAAGTGCTGATCCTCAGCCTAATTTGAATAAATGACTTTTGATTTTGATTGATTTGTCCTCAGATAAATCGACTATTATCAAAATGGTGAACGAATCGAACGAACATCACTACGGGGTGATTAAATTCGTTCGTTGCGTCAACCATTCTCTCCTTTCGGCGTTAGCAGTGGTCAAGGTGGGACGTGTTCATTTTGTCCTTGTGAATAAAATTTAGATTTTTTATTTCATTTCTTTTTGAATTGCTATTTCATAAGTCCATTAAATGTATAAATAACTATTGTAATTCATGTGAAAAGTATTTTTTTATTCATCAAGTGATTTCGATGTGTTGTGTGTGGTGAATTAACTAACCGTCGTCCATTTTACTTACAGGTTTTACCCTGCTACATAAAATAATCTTGAATTACCTTAGACATCGTGGAATAAAACACATCCCACATAATGTAAGTATTCATATTGTAAACTGTTTATGTTGAATTCACATTTATTTCGTTAAATTTCGTGAAATTTATGTATTTTATACTATGTTCATATCGATCGATACCTTGTAGGTATTCTAGTTTCCTGTCTACGTTCTCTGCTGAATCTTTTACTTTCCTATTTTGCAGTGAATAAAATGACAAGATGATTAAGTTTTCTAGAATCAAGAAACAAAGCATGCTAACGTTATTGTCATAATCTCAGGAATCTTAATTCGTAGTCTCACTCAACGCTGACTCGCCATTTTGTGAACTAGTTATTCATTGATCCATGGTGGCTTGCGTTCCACGCATGCGTGGCAACCCCTGCATAATGACGCAGTCTTCTACTTGGATCAATACGGGTTAAATGTTAGGAATAGCTTACGTATCGAGATGATTCACGTTTCGCGGTATGTATAAACGTGATAAGAGCGATAAAACCGGTTTAATACACGTGCGGACTTGTCATAGTTATTATTACAACACGTGTTTGCCACAGTTAATACTACTGTTATCTTTCAATTACATTGATTAGGTACTAACTATTAGGGATGCCCGATTCTTTGCTTTGAATCGGGCATCCCTAATCTTCAGAATCGTAATGGATCGTAACTTCGTGAATCGATTCACGATCTAAATCGTATTGTATTGAATCGATCTTACTCGATCTCAGAAGATCGTATCGCAATTTTATAATAATAATGAAAAGCACAATATGTATGCAAAATTATTTATTTTAACATAATCTACTTAATAGATCTATTACATAGTGCGCCACGGTCGCCGACATGTCAGATATGGCTGTAATAGGCGATTCAGACAGTGAATTGTAACAACTAAAACCTAAACAACGTACCGTACGAACTACAACATGTCGGTTATGTTAGCATTCCCTTCGGAACGTCTGTTTTCTCTAGCTGGAAATACTTTGACAGATAGCCGTTATAGGCTAGATTCAGTGCGTCGGTCTAAATTAGAAATTTTGAAAATTTTAAGTATAGACAGCTGGAATTTGTTTTGTGTAAAACATCTTTTATACTTTTCATATTAATGATTTAATAGAGAAAACAGACGTTCGGAAGGGAATTTTAACATAGCTGACAAGTTGTAGTTCGTACTGTTTAGGTTTTAGTTGATACGATTTCTTCATACGATCTTTTAGACATACAATTCGATCTGGCGAAGATCGTATCCTGTTGAATCGATTCAAAAAATCGGTAGATCGTATGGCTATGAATCGATCTTCGGAAAGATCGATTCAGATCGGGCATCCCTACTAACTATTTAAAACTTTGTTCATCAGGTCTAGTAGTTGGAACAATAGCCGTGGTGGAAGCGGCGGTTCCAAATTCGGCGGAGATAGGAAGTTTGGAAGCAGCAATGGTTCATCCCGATTCAGCAATGGGGGATCGAAGTTCGGTGGTAGTGGCGGAGCTGGTGGTGGTAGCAGATTCGGCGGATCTGGCGGTGGATTTGGCGGCGGCGGCAAGAAAGAGTTCACTGGCGGCCAAAACATGCGCCGGCCAAATTGGGATACTTTGTCTCTGCAACCATTCAACAAAGATTTCTATAACCCACACCCAACAGTTATAAGTCGATCACCCTATGAAGTCGAAGAGTACAGAAGCAAATTTGAGATCACTGTCAGTGGAGTAGAAGTCCCTAATTCTATTCAAAATTTTGATGAAGCCAACTTCCCTGAGTACGTCAATCAGAGCATCACCAACATGGGCTACAAAGACCCTACGCCTATTCAAGCTCAGGGTTGGCCAATTGCCATGTCTGGAAAGAACTTGGTTGGTATTGCGCAGACAGGTTCAGGAAAGACACTTGCTTACATCTTGCCTGCCATTGTGCATATTAATAACCAGCCTCCTATTAGGCGTGGAGATGGCCCTATTGCTTTGGTACTTGCACCAACTAGAGAATTAGCCCAACAGATTCAGCAAGTTGCTTCTGACTTCGGTAACTCTGCTTATGTCCGCAACACTTGTGTATTTGGTGGTGCACCTAAGAGGGAACAAGGCCGCGACCTTGAGCGTGGTGTTGAAATTGTTATTGCAACACCTGGAAGATTGATTGATTTCTTAGAAAAGGGCACCACCAATTTACAAAGATGCACATATTTGGTGTTGGATGAAGCTGACCGAATGTTGGACATGGGTTTTGAACCCCAAATTAGAAAAATCATTGAACAGATTCGCCCTGACAGACAGACTTTGATGTGGTCAGCAACATGGCCTAAAGAAGTAAGAAAACTGGCTGAGGACTACCTGGGAGACTATCTTCAAATTAACATTGGATCACTACAGTTATCAGCTAATCACAACATACTACAAATTGTAGATGTTTGCCAGGAACATGAGAAAGAAAACAAGTACGTATTAGCCAGCCTCTATTTCAATATTCATTCCAAATACATAGACAATGATGAATTATTGTAAGAATGATACTATTTTGATTAAAAATAAAATATTTTCCTCTAAGAAGATCTGATCAGAACAAATTTAATTGTTAACATATCAAGATTAATTTACTTTCCTAAATTTCTAATGTTTTTTTTTATTGCAGATTAAATGTACTTTTACAAGAAATAGGACAGAGCCAAGAGCCTGGTGCCAAAACAATTATCTTTGTAGAAACTAAGAGGAAAGTAGAAAATATCACTAGAAATATAAGACGATATGGATGGCCTGCTGTATGCATGCATGGCGACAAAACACAGCAAGAGAGAGATGAAACATTGTATCAGTTTAAGCAAGGCCGTGCCAGTATACTTGTTGCAACTGATGTTGCAGCCAGAGGACTCGGTAAATATTCTAGTTTTAAGTTTTTCTACAGGGTTTGTAGAAACTTACTATTTAATATGCAACATGGATGCTTAATTGTGAAACTGATTGTACCTATATGTATATTTAATAAAACTTGCATTTGTTTATACTTTCAGAGGCACTGGCGGAAAGTTATTGTGTTCTATCCGATTACTGCCTGAATTTAATGGGCAAGTCACTACTGCACTGGATTTGTAGATGATGCTTTAGTTCTGAAGCAGTAGAATGCAATAACTCGTCATAATAATGGTGCCTCATAAGTGCCTTTCACTGTGATGGGACCCGAGGCCGGAAAGCTTGATGGTATGTCCGTCTATCTATACGGACGGATACACTTGAGAGTGTGGAAAACCTGGTGATGCACAAGTACATAACGAACAGATTACCGAGATGAAAGATTCTCCGATGTGCATTGTTGAAAAACTTGACCACAGTTGAGATGTTATCGGCAGAAGGTCAAGGGTTTTCTATTTCGGCCAAATGGAGTTTTTGGATGGGGCAATATCAATATTATTCCAATGATTTTACAAACAGAAATAAATTAACATCTACGCCCTTAATAAGACTCCAGGGTTCTGAGTGAGAGGCAAATATTGAAATGTATTTGGTACATATCTGTGTAACTCTTTCATGTAAGTAATACACAGCTATGAGTTACCATAACATTACACAGATTTTTGGAGGTTAACTTGCTCGATTAGTAGATTTCTTTGTTTTGTTATCAAATTACTGTTCTTAGCTTTTCCTTTCGGCTCGCTAATGTTGTAACAAAATAATAATATGTGACTTTTTACAGATGTTGATGGAATAAAATACGTTATTAACTTTGATTATCCAAACTCATCTGAGGATTACATTCACCGAATTGGAAGGACCGGGCGTTCTAAATCAAAAGGCACATCGTATGCCTTCTTTACGCCATCAAACTCTCGTCAAGCCAAAGACCTTGTGTCTGTACTAAATGAAGCTAATCAGGTCAGTAGCAGTGTTTTAATATTTTATATTTCCTCATACCTTTGGCATGGGTACACTTCTACATAGTGTAACATGAATGCGAGTATGAGGTACATTAATGACAGCTATATGCCTTCGGTGTCCACACAAAGTTGTCTGGATCCCATCCTCAGATGTTGTGACAAACATTAATCTTAACTGATAAAACGGTTATTTATTATTTATTTGGCATTATGTAACAATTTTTTTTTTTAAAGGTGGTGAACCCTCAACTTCAGACCATGGCCGACCGCTGCGGCGGTGGCGGCGGAGGCTGGAACAGAAACAGATATGGAAGCGGCCGCGGAGGTGGTGGCGGCTCTTTCAAACGCGGAAGCAACTTCGGAAGGGGAAGTGGTGGCGGTAGCAACGGTGGTCCCGGCCACAAGAGATTCAATGACTATTAATCTTAAAAGTACAAATTAATTCATTAGTAGCAAATCCTCATATGTGTACTTGTGTGGAATTTAGTATTAAGGCGTGTAGAATGATTGATATTGCAGTTTGTGGTTACATGTCAGCTAGATTAATTAAAATGATTTTTGTCCTACATACTAGCATCTTAAACATCTCTGAATGTACTAAGTATATTTTGTTTACACTGTGATATTTTTTTTAACTGTGATTCTGCAGAGGATTAGCTAATTTATAGTGCTACTAAGACAGTACTTACAGTATGTCTTGTGGAGGACTTGCTCTCAACTATTTATTTAATTTAAATGATAATTTCATGAAAATCTCATTGTGAGATAATTTCATCACTTGTGCTCGTCATTCCATGCCCCCTTTCCGATAACATGTAATAATAATCAATAAATATAATAATTAAACTTGTTTTTTTAATTCATCATGTCATTTATTCAAATTAAGTTGTGGATCAGCACTTTTCGAACGTCGAAATTACACAAGACAGTCCCCTCAAAAAACCCGCCCTTCACCACTTCCTAGTGTTTTAACTGGGTCGCACAAACCAGGGCTTTGAATAACGTTAAAAATTTGGTATCGTTACTTTCATCAGACGAAGATAACGTTATTAGTAGAGGTCACGTTATGCTTGGTAACGATACTTGGCATACGTTTTACCGGTAACTGAGTACCGTTAAATAACGTTATTTTCTTTCATCTCTTTCGTCTACAGTTGCATTTGCATCGTTTGATTGGCGATGTTGCCGTTAGAGCGCCGCCGCCCCAGGGCTTGGTAACGTTACCAAATTCACACTATAAGTATCGTTAAGTAACGTTATTTTCATAAAGTTAATTTTTTAACGGGAACACGGGTAAGGATACTTTGGTATCGAATCCATAAAATAACGTTACCATTACCGTTACTAGTATCGATACTTTTATCGTTACTCAATGCGTTGTTGTCAACCCGCGCAACCAAAACGGCACGCCATGGGCGGCGGCGCTCTACGGCAACATCGCCAATCAAACGATGCAAATGCAACTTCATTAATGTAGACGAAAGAAAGAGATGGAAGAAAATAAATACAAATTTAACGTTACTCAGTTACCGGTAAAACGTATGCCAAGTATCGTTACCAAGCATAACGTGACCTCTACTAATAACGTTATCTTCGTCCGATGAAAGTAACGATACCAAATTTTTAACGCTATTCAAAGCCCTGCGCCGCCCATGGCAGCGCGCCGCTTAGGTTGCGCGGGTTGACAACAACGCATTAAGTAACGATAAAAGTATCGATACCTGTAACGTTAATTGGTAACGTTGCCAAAGTATCGTTACCCGTGTTACCGTTAAAATATTAACTTTATGAAAATAACGTTACTTAACGATACTTATAGTGTGAATTTGGTAACGTTAACAAGCCCTGGCACAAACTGTGTTTGCAAAGAGATTTAAAACAGAGAGGCTATCTGAAGAAATTTCATACATAAATTGTGATCCCATGACTCAGTGACGCCATCTAGCATAGTATAGCAAAACTAGAGCGGCTATGACGAAAATTTCTGTAAGAAAAGGTATTCTCCACAGAATAAAGAATAAAGAGAAGTGCCCCTCGCGCTTGTAAGACATGTAGTTACAGAATTATAATCTTCAAAATCATCAATACAACGCTTTAAGTTCATAAAGCTGTCGGAATGACTTTTTCTGTTTTTTTTTTGTTCTTAGGCCTTTATGAACTTGGAGGGTTGTATTGGTGATTTTGATGATTATTATTCTGTAACTACATATGTCTTACAGTCGCGAATAATATTTTAATCAACATACAACTTAGCACTGACCTGCAAATTGCAAAAATCACAAGAAATTTGAATTTCGCGTGCTGGTTTGGAGCATTCCCCTTAAATAGACAAATTTACAACGAGTTCAGCAACTCAACGCTAGATAGCGCTGTAAACAATTCATTCTATTCAGAACGCTAGCTTCTTTGAAATAGATGTCATATTCACATGCACTTGCAATCTCTGTTGAAAAAAAAAAGTTAGAGATGAGGAAATATATCGATATTTTAATATTGAAGTTACGTAATTTATTGGGGTGAGCAACGCAATAATTTGTTAACATCATACAAAAGCTTAATAACGGAAAAGGTTGATTATCGTTAAAATATCAATGTTAAAGAGGTACTTGTATGTTTGTATGTAGGGGGGTAATATTATATTCATAAAATCAAGTACGCGGGCGAAGCCGCTGACAAAGCTAAACGATAAATACATATTTATTTAATAATTGCCATTTTGACAGTCGAATATTAATATATTTTGCCGTGATAGCTTTCATTAAGACCTAAAATGAATAGACGTAGGAAAATCTCCTAATTGATGATAGCTTATATTTTGGAATATTGATGACCCAATAAACTGGTGCATTATTTTAGCCATGATATAATCTTTATTAAATATATGACCGTCTTTTAAAAAAATTTCGGATATCTGACATAATGGGCATAAAAATCCCCTCTAGCCTTACCCATAATAAATCTATGTAATTATTGATTTGTTTTTCTGTTACTAAAGCACTAACGCAATTATCACACTTAATTTTTTTTATCAACTGTCTTATTATGTAACCAGCTATGTGAGCTATTGATTCCTTACTAAAATCAGACAAAATTACCTAATTACCGACCTACTTTACGGTTGTGTCCATCCCTAATCGTGTAGCGTCGAAGTTACTAGAATTTTGACTATGATTTTCCAGATGACGACCAAGTGCATTTAGACTTTGTCTCAATGAAAATAAGGTTGTTTATAGTTTCCATTGAAGTCATAACATGTGGTATTGTAATTAAAATCAATTATATTAAAAATTAACAAAGTTTAGTAAGTACCGATGATACGATACACCTCCACAAGATACATATTTTTTTCTGCTTTCGTTTTTGCAGGTCAAAACCGCCCAACAAAAGGCATAATTTGTAATATTTCGTGTTTCTGAGACAACCAATCGCGACAAGTATCTGACGGCGAATAAGCTAAATGTTGCATATCTGTGCTTAATGTTGACACGCGCGCGATAGCTGAGGGCAGGGCTTTGGATAACGTTAAAAATTTGGTATCGTTACTTTCATCGGACGAAGATAACGTTATTAGTAGAGGTCACGTTATGCTTGGTAACGATACTTGGCATACGTTTTACCAAAATACAAAAAAAAATACAAAATGTTTATTTCAATACAAACTAGTATACATTAGTTTATGATTGGAGCCTCCTTTTAAGCATGATAACGCCTGTGTTAGGAGACTCCGCACTTCCATGGCTTTGGCTATTTTTGAAACTTACAAAACTTATTATTATTTTTGGAGATACATTTTTGTTATCTTATAATTAAAGTAGTACACTATTTTCGTGTGATATGTGGCGGGTGTGTGAGGTGTGTAGTGTGTGTAGTGTGTGCTATGTGAAGGTGATGTGGATGTGTGTATGAGGGAAGATGTGGATGTGGGTGTGGTGGTGCCAGTATAACTAATTTTCACTTACTGTAGCAATAATTCAGTATCTGCATAAGTGCGTGACTTTAACCATTCTATTAGCATTTTCTTACCTTTATGAAGATGTTCAGTGTAAATGTATAAGTATTTGTTCACTTTATTATATAACCGTGCCGATTGAATTTTATACTGTGTGGCAGCAAAATTGGTTTTAGATTGTGGGACTTGCGCAATAATATCCTTTCTTCTTTTTAATATATTTTTTTTGTCATATGATAGTGTCTTATGCTTTTTTAAGATCGAGGCACAAATATATAATTTCCTTACAGATAGTAGGCCACTGATCTCATATAGACTTTCTGTAGGGAATCTCCGTTTCTTAAAATACATAATTTTTATTAGGCCTCTCTGCGCTCGTTCTATGTCCATGAACTTTGATTTTGCTGCCCCACCCCATACAGGTATACAATAGACTATCACAGATTGCGCAAGAGCTGTGTAGATTTCATTTAAAAGATTTCTCTTATCGCCCACTTTTTTGGCTATGCTTGCAGGGACCACGTATCTCAATGATTTAAATATCCATCAAATTTACCGGTAACTGAGTACCGTTAAATTTGTATTTATTTTCTTTCATCTCTTTCTTTCGTCTACATTAATGAAGTTGCATTTGCATCGTTTGATTGGCGATGCTACCGTAGAGCGCCGCCGCCCATGGCGTGCCGCTTAGGTTGCGCAGGTTGACAACAACGCATTAAGTAACGATAAAAGTATCGATACGAGTAACGTTATTTATAGATTCGATACCAAAGTTTCGTTACCCGTGTTACCGTTAAAATATTAACTTTATGAAAATAACGTTACTTTACGATACTTATAGTGTGAATTTGGTAACGTTAACAAGCCCTGGCTGAGGGGCAGTTCCGCTAGTTTTCTTTATTTTCTTTATTCCGTGGAACTGACAGACGTCGTTGTCAAAGTCATTAATTGATAAAAATGTCTATAACATGCTTGCGATTCTTCAGATATTTTATTTAATATTTCACTGTTGTTACAAAGTTCTAATAATCCATTCACATTCAGACAGTTCATAGTGCTAAATGGTTAATATTCTGCTGAAAAGGCACTGGACGTTGTGGTTTTTAGTGTTGTGAGATCGATTCTAACCTTAAAATTCCTCGGCAAGTGATTACTCTGAATTAGTTCAATCATCAATAGTTTGAGAGTATTCTTAAAGAGATAAACATATTGAAACGCGAGCACAAATTTAAGCATGGCTTTAAACATATTAACGAGACTTCTGAATCGTAGAAGTTTACGTAAATTGTAAGTCCAAACTATCATTTTTCCGTGCCAATATATAGTTATGTACCTATAGTGATACCCATGCTCATGTGATAAATATTAATTCATTTTTCATAATCCTACATATAATATAATTGAATGCTTTTCCAGATTATCACATGGCTCCAAACAGTATACTGCGGAGGTATCATCAGTAAATTTGATAAAAAGTGTTTGTATACCTTATTCAACTGTCAATCATGAACATATTTTACGACAGTTCAAGTATAAAACTCAAAATGCTCAACGTTATTATGCAACAAAAACTGCCCAGCAGAATGATATAGATGATTATCGCAGTGAACATAATATCACAGTTATTGGAGAAGACATACCAAATCCTTACATAGAAATAGAGAAAAGTGAGTTTCCTGACTATATAAAATCGTTTTTAAAAAGCCAGGGTTTCGAGAAACCCACAATTATTCAGTCGCAAGGATGGCCTATTGCTATGAGTGGGCAAAATTTTGTAGGAATTGCACAAACTGGTACTGGCAAAACTTTGGCATATTTGTTACCTGCTGTAGTTCACATCAAGGAGAAGAAAGCAAAGAGAGGACTGGGTCCCATTGTACTTGTACTTGCACCAACTAGAGAACTAGCTCGACAAATAGAGCATGTTGCAAAAGACTTTGAAAAATCACTGGGCCTCAGTTGTGTCTGTGTGTATGGAGGAGCAAGTCGTGCAGTTCAGGCTGAAAAACTAAGACAAGGAGTTGATATTCTTATCGGCACTCCAGGCCGATTGAATGACTTTATTGTCAGTAAAACTGTGTCATTGAGCCGAGCCACCTATGTTGTGTTAGACGAAGCAGATAGAATGCTAGACATGGGTTTTGAACCTCAAATTCGTCAAGCGCTAGAAGGGGTACCCCTTGAGAGGCAAATTTTAATGTTTTCTGCTACATGGCCTAAAGAAGTTAGACATTTGGCTAAGGACTACCTGGGAGAGTTTGTGCAAGTTAATGTGGGATCAACAGAACTGTCTGCAAACCATAACATAAAGCAACATGTCCATATTTGTGATATGGACCAGAAAATGGATTTGTAAGCATTCAGTTTCATTTTGTGATTGTTTCCTTCGTGGTTTGACATTACTCATGACAACTCTTGACTTTACAGGTTTAAATCTTTAATGCATCAGATATCAGGTGAAGGATTTGGCAAAATGTTAATATTCTCAAATACTAAGAGGTTTGTGGATACTTTAGCACTAACACTCAGAAGAAATGGCTGGCCAGCAGATGGAATCCATGGAGACAAAACACAATTCCAGAGAGACAAAATTATTAATAAGTTCAAAAAAGGTGTGACAAATATTTTGGTTGCTACTGATGTAGCGGCACGAGGTCTTGGTGAGTATTTAATTTCACATGTGTACCAGCTATGTATTTTTCTTTATAAAATTATAATTTTTCTCTAAAAGTGATTTCTTTTCTGAATTTATTAATTTAAATACTGACGACTTTTTTATAGATGTGGATGGTGTGACACATGTGATTAACTACGATTTCCCAAATACTTCCGAAGACTACATCCACAGAATAGGGCGCACCGGGCGTCAAACTAACAAAGGAGTTTCTCACACCATACTTACTGAAGATGACGGAAGACAAGCAAAGAGTTTAATTGAAGTCCTCAAGGAAGCTAATCAGGTATCATGCATAGTTTTTGTGCTAATCCTGCTGTGCTTGTCACATGATTCTTCTATAACTTTTCGAGATTTCTTCCGCTCTGGGAAGGACAAAGGATAATACTCGTTTGTGATAAAACCGATTAGTGATTTTTGTATTATCTACTTGATATTGCCCCAGTTTTGCCAAGAAACTGACTCTTATCCCGTTTTCTACGACTGACGATTTATAAATAACATGCTTACATTCATCATGGAACAGTGATGGCCCAGTGGTAAGGGCTGCGACTTAGTAGTTGTAGGTTTTAGGTTTGAATCTAGATTGGGGCTTTACTTTGTGCAAATTATTTCATCAAAACTGCTCTCCAAACAATTATGGAAAACATCATGAGGAGACGGGTATTTCCTAGAACCAAAAAACTTTTTAACAAAAAATTAAACCGCCGAAAAAACAGAAAAGCAAAAAATTAACCTTAAAATTATGAGTCGGCGCTTTGAGTGATCTTTGTTCATTGATTTTTTTTTGCGGTTTAGTTTTTTGTTAAAAAGTTTTAATTTTGTATTTTTTTGTGGCTTTAATGTACTTATAATACTTGGCAAGGTATACCCTATCCAATGAAAAAAGAATTATCAAAATCGGACTACTCTTTACAAAGTTATGCGTGGTTATACATTACAATCAATGAGTGAACAACCAATCATCCCCTGTTTTCCGACCCTTAGGGTTCGATTTTGTTTTCCAAATTTATATGGGACCACCCTCGGAGTATACCCTTTCCAATAAAAAAAGAATTATCACAATCAGACTACTATGTAAAAAGTTATGCGTGGTCATACATAAAAAAAAATAAAACAAACAAAAAAAATATATACGCGTCGAATTGATAACCTCCTCCGCTTTTTTCGTCGGTTAAAAATGAGAAGATTTATGTGACAGTGATAGAACTGAGCCCGCTTGGTGGATTACAGCTCACTTCTGAAAGGGTGCTGTATCCCAGCAGCATTTAGGATAATGTACGAATGCTAACATTATTAACACATTTATTATGTTTTTACAGGATATACCAGCAGAATTAGAAGATCTTGCTCGTTCCCACAACATGTCAAAATTTAAAGAAAGGCGGAACAAATGGACACCACGACAGACTAACTACCAGTACAATCAAAACCAATACCAATCCAATACAAACAGGAGGTTCAATCGATTCGATCGATCGAAAAGTTTTAAGAGTAACCGATACGACGATGATTATTAGTACAAATTTATTTTGTGGTTAGTTAAGCACTGTATATTATTGAAACCTGTGTTATAGCTTGTAGTGCAATATAATTTTATGTTATTGCGTTTTTGACTTTTATTTTGTCATCGGCTATCCACCTATACTTCCATTCTAATAATAAAAATGCCATAGTTACTCTTTTCTGTCTGCCACCTTGTCACGCTTTAACGGCTGAGTGGATTTAGATGAAACATGGCACGCGGACAGATCATGAGATAAGTAGCGTATAGGATACTTTTTATGCCGGGAGGTAGTATGTTCCTGTTTTATTGTAGTACTAGTAGTAGGTACCTATAACGACATTACCACTCTGCTATAAACAAGATGCTAAAACTTGTTTCTGTGCCTCGAAATGTCTTCGTTTCGCCGCTTTATTTGTACTAGTACAGAGGTTCACTAAGTTAACTGCTTAAATCCCCGTCCGCATTATGCGTAACACGTTTGTCAGTTTGTTGGGAGCTACGCACGGAGTAAAAGTCACGGATCTTATTCATATGAATATCTTTATCACTGGATCTTATTCATATTCATATCTTTATCACTGGATCTTTTACATATTCATATCTTTGCTAGTTTCTGCCCGCGACTTCGTCCGCGTCAAATTTTTGCTTCCCGTCGCATTCAATTGCCTGCCAGTTTTCGACCACTTTTCGTTGCTGCTCCGCTCCTTTAGGTCGTAACGTGATGTTATATAGCTTCCTCAATAAATAGGCTACCCAACACATAAAGAATTTTTGCAACCAAACAAAGAAACAAACTCTTCAGCTTTATAATATTACTAGCTTCTGCCCGCGACTACGTCCGCGTCAAATTTTTGCTCCCCTGACCCTTCCCGTCGCTTCGAATTGCCTGCCAGTTTTCGACCATTTTCGTCGTTGCTCCGCTCCTTTTAATCGTAGCGTGATGTTATAATAGCCTTCCTCAATAAATAGGCTACCCAACACAAAAAGATTTTTTCAATTCGGACCAGCAGTTCCTGAGATTAGCGCGTTCAACCAAACAAACAAACATACAAACAAACAAACTCTTCAGCTTTATAATATTAGTATAGATAGTATATAAGTATAGATTTGAATTCCATAATGTTGAAAGTTCAACAAAGATTAGGACTTCGAGGGAACCCGACTTTAGTATTCTATATACTTGGATTCCTCTCCTCAACCAAATTCTACTGCCTGCCAGGGTTACGAGATTTGTTCGAAAGGGTTTACCGTGACCCTGGCATATAGGTAACTGAAGGAAAACGGGGTGGGTTTCAGACGGAACCTGACGCTTTGGATAAGAAAATCAGTAGGTACATTGCTGACAGCACATCGGATGCATCACCCATTCACCCACAGTCATCAGTGATGAGACAGTAAATCCCGTTAAAACCCTTAACAACCGCGAGATTTGCAGTCTCAGGGACAATTTCCTTCGAACTGACGTGGTGATTTACCGAAATGTGATCGCAGTGGAAAAGGGCCTCACCACGCTCTCTTTGTCGAAAGGGAACTGGCGCTAACCTGCATTACTAGATGCTAGCGATCGTAAGGTAGTATGGCAATCATTATGGCAATGCAAGGATCTTCACGGACGCTGTTTCTGGGCTCACCATGGGCCGGATTGGCGTATGTATCCTGGCTGCGTTTCGACGACATCTTCAAAGAAATCGAAAGTTTTGTTTGTGCGATTATGGATGAAGTTATCTGAAGAATAATTGTCGGAAATACATTGTCAAGGACACTACGGCTGACATCTGTCGGGTATGCCACCGTCCCGCTGAATCATTCCGACATAATTATTTTTACCGGTTGTTTGGTCTTGCTAATGGCGAGTAGGTACTTGCACAGACAAAATGTAGTGGCTAGGGTTATCCACCAGCAACTTGCAGTACAACCTTGTGGACTCCGAAGTACTTTACCTACTACAGGTATGTGCGGGTGTCCCACCCAGTTCTCGCGAATGGTCACGCCACATTGTAATGGAACCGATCTACACTGTCCTTCAAAACTTAGTACCACACTTTTATGATTGCAATTTCTCCAGTCAGATTTTTTTTTAAAATAAATCCGTTTAGTGGCAAATTTCATTAACTGTCTTTGAAATTGTAGTTTATTATACCTACATTAGTAACGTTTGTTACCAACTTCCTAAATATACTCATTTAGGTAAGAACCCGCGTTGTGTGGCCGGGCTTTATGCTGCATCATTACTTATCGATCCATCACCTTTTGGCCGCGGCATCGCCCGCGTGGATGTCGTAAATTAACGCAGGAGGACGTACTACCGCGGTAAGATGTGTTAATTCAGGTTATATTATAGGTAATAGCTGTTACCCGCGACTTCGTCCGCGTGGTATTTAACAAAAAGTTTTTCCTAAAAACTGTCTTTGAAAACTACGCTGATATACGTCCCAAACTACGCTAACATACGTCTCAAAATTCAGCGTGTTTTTAGTTTTTTAAACTATTATTTATTTTTTCTAAAATAAAAGTAGCCTAAGTTACTCCTTGTTACATCAGCTATCAGCCAGTGAAAGTTACGTCAAAATCGGTCCAGCCATTTCAGAGATTAGCCGGAACAAACAGACGGACAAAAATTTTTAAAAATGTTGTTTTGGTATATGTACCGTGTATACATCCATATACACTTAATAAAAGGTGGTTATCTTAATATTAAAAACAGACACTCCAATTTTATTTATTTGTATAGATGTATAGATTTATGGCCTCTATGGATATCTACTCGTTAAAGATCTCTTGACCGTATCTTTCTTCAGTCAGGGTTTCATTTGTTCTAGCTCTGTGCGACTTTTTAAAGAGATGCCAGCCCATGCGTGTACAGAGCCTCCACCGTATTGGACTCTTTCTGTGAAGCAGGCTTAAATGTATAGCTGACCAGACCAGGTCGCATGTTCACTCTTCACCTACCATCAGAATTGAATAGTGAGAATCGAGATTAATCAGTGAATTCTTGGCCATTCTTTTTCAATTCACTGTATGTTGTGGCGCAGTTTTGCTACTCGATGGCCTCTCTCGAGTTTGAGGCCACTTGTTAGCCTTTGGGGCTTCAGGTTTGCTTCAACAAGTTACTGCCACTAATGCAGTCTCATTCGGGTTTTAAGAAGCTGCTGCTGAACTTCACCTGGATCGAGGTGGCGATTTCTCAACACAATGGAGACAATATAGTGGTCTTCTCGGGTAGGAGTGCACCTGGGTCTACCATTACCAGGTCTCCCGCCGCGATATTTTCCGTCCGCGAGATTTATGACTACGATACCTCTGCAGACCACGTGTGGCAGGAGAGGTATCGAAGTCGTAACTCAATATGTTCGACAAATGTAACAGTTTGCGACTCATTTCTCCATTTTGGAAGTTTTGTTGCCTAGCATGTTTCAAGAGAGTACGCAGTAGCTTAAAAGAATCTTTACATATTTATGAAATTAGAGGATGATTTCTCTGGTGACAGTCGGAAGGTTTCTGCAGTATCAATCACACTGCGAGGTAGTTATTAGGATAGTGCTCAATAGAATGCACTGAACATAGTTATACCTAGAAGATGTTTTTTTCTCGACAATCATTATTGTGGATTTGCGGTCTACAAAGTTTTTTATGTTCCAACTTCTTTTGCGCATAGAGTTCGAATAGGTACCCACCGTTCCCATGGATACAGTTTGACATTAAACAGCGTCTTGGATATTGCACAGAACCAAGGAATCGAAAAACTCGTAAATTGTGAATAAATCAATATAATCATGGTGTATCAAGTACCGAAAAAACGACCCAAATCGTCTTTCAAGATGATGGCCTTACCTGACCTTGACAGAAGGACCGTTTTGGATGTAGTGGAGGAGAATTTTCAAAAACTTGGCTTGGTGAGACGTCATTTCGTAGTTAGTGTGAAATGTATGAACAGTACTAACCTAATTATTAACTTTTAATTATTCACATTGCTTATATGAAGGAAGCAATTGTTTTCAGAAAGCCTATGCCATCCGTATGATATACATTGGGGAACACACGTTGCCTAAAGCAGAAATTATAAAGCACTTCTCCAAAACCATCTCGACGGTGAATTCTTCTTATTGTGAGATTAATGTGCATGGACTACTGCTTGTATACGACAGTTATTTTGTTCACATAGTTGAGGTTAGTAGGTACTTACTAACTTGTAATAAGTAAAGAGTTGAATCGACTTAAAAGTAGTTTTGTCACGTTAAGCCACCTACACATAATTCGCGAGACTAGATTATATTTACAAAACTGAAATGTTAAGATGAAAGCTCCAGGGTAGCCCGCAAAATTCAAATTATTTTACGTCGTTTGCAATTTACGGGCGATTCGCGACGTACCACGTATGTATTTACAGAATTAAAATGATTAAAATCATCAATACAACCCTCTAAGTTTATTAAATGCCATAGAATGGCTATTTCAAGAAGAAATCTTTCAATGGGAGTAAATGAACTTAGAGGATTGGAGGACCTATGTCATTTTTAATCAACATTCAACCGACCAACATTGTTGCTGACCGTACTCTTTGTAAAGGAATCTAGTAATTTTTCTCATTTCAAAACTTTTAGGGCTCCGAGGATACTGTCCACAGGCACTTGAGGTTTTTGTTCAGACGCGAACAAGAATGGATTGCTGAAATGGATAAATCAGACCAAGAAGCTATGGGGGATGCTAGCGAAGGGCTGACCGTCTTTTTGACCGAGAATGAGGAACCAAAACCAGAGAGGAAAATGTTTAGACGTTTGAAATACATCATGACCTATCATTCCATTCGTACGGTAAACATTCGCATAGGTATAACTTGTACCTAGTAATAGTCGCATATCTTTTTGTGCTTTCACTATTTACCTAGTGATTTATGGCTATATGGTATTTGCCGATGATTTACAGGAGAACTAGGGCAATCAGCATAGCTAAAACGAATTCCCAAGTGAACAAGGGTCCCGAAAATTGATGGACTAGAAAGCGCGACTGTTGCCGGATTCCACTGGATGACAAAGACACGTGATGGCTCTTTAAATGTATTTAAAGAGACGGAGAGATTATACTTATCACGACACTAATGAAACGCCTAATCGTTTTACGTTCATCAATGAACACGCTAGAATTAATACATGCCTAAATGTGTACTTACGTAAATTTGTATTTTTTTCTTGTTTATTGTTTTTTCGACATATTAAGTACGTTACAAAATTAATGCAAAAACATTTAAAAATATAAAAAAGTGGCCTATCGGCAGTGGGGGGGGGGGGGGGGTCCAAGCTGCTGGTGGTCAGGGCTCTAGAGAGAGGAACCTCCTGCCTATTCTATACTGCCCGCGACTTCGTCCGCGTTCTTTCTCAATAAATAGGCTACCCAACACAAAAATAATTTTTCAATTCGGAACCGAATTCGGATTCGGTTCCTGAGATTAGCGCGTTCAAACATTCAAACAAACTCTTCAGCTTTATAATATTAGTATAGATGATAATTCAAGCCCTTTACCCAGATGCGCAATGAGAGCCTCCTGAGGTCTTGGTCGAGGCTCTTTGCTATTAGACCATTTACTGTAACGATTATCGGTAAAATGATAGCAGAGTCCACATCCCACATGTCGACAACGTCGTGTGCTAACTCAAGATACTTGATACCTATTAAGGAGTATTATTAGAGCACAATAAAAACAAATATAATTTTTCGTAGCTTTTCAAAGGTTAATTTTTATTGCTATCTACGTGTTAAGTATTCAGCTATTCTTAATATATTTTTTCTTGTTCAGCGCCAGTTCAAAAATTGGCGTGCAATAACAGCCAGGCCTCCGTCGCTTATCGGCAAGTTGGACGTGTTTGGACCACTAGAAGAACACTTGGAGCAACTTCGAATCTTCCTCAATAAGACGATGAAAGTTGTTGAATTGGCTCGAGCTGATGAAAATGTAAGTTTCTGACTGTTGCGAAAGAAGAACACTACCTACTGAAATAATTCATAGATCCATAGTAAATCAAAATGAGTAATTTATGTCTTCTATACAGGGTTATTTGTAAAACACCGGCAACCTCTCAGGTCTATGTTACTAACATCATAATCAACAACTTTTGTTCTGTGACTTTTAAAAATTCATCATATTTTAGTTCATCAGATTTTCAAACAAAAATAAAAATATTTACATTAAACGCTCTAAATGTTACGGAGTCTATGCGAAGCAAAAGAAAGCGATAGTATATTAGCAAGGGGAGCGGGGTTAGGGCGGCGGGGGCGCTTGAACTTGACCTATTTACAGGCAGCCGATTTTTGTATGAAAATCTGATGCACTAAAATATGATGAATTTTTAAAAGTCATAGAACAAAAGTTGTTGATTATGATGTTAGTAACATAGACCTGAGAGGTTGCCGGTGTTTTACAAATAACCCTGTATATTTGGGTAAAGATACATTCGTATATATTATAATAAATCTGTAAACGAGGCAGAAACGCAGAGTAGTAATGCAGAGGGCAATAAAAAAATAAAAAAATTGGGTATTAAAGGATATACCATATCTTAAATTTTTGTCTCTTTGTAAAACTGTCTGAATTTTGTATGTGACTGACGGATTAAATCGACAGGTATCACATGAAACGTATCACACCAATATAGTTAGTTTGTGCTTTTCAAACGTGTGCAAAAATCAAAAAATCAAAATCAAAAGTCATTTATTCAAACTAGGCTGAGAGTCAGCACTTTTTGAACGTCAAAGTTACATGAGACAGTCCCCCCAAAACGCCCGCCCTTCGACACTTCCTAGTGCTTTAGCTGGGAAGAAGAAGTGGCGGAACAAACTCCCCAGCAGCACAGCCGTCTGTTAAGTTAGAAGAACTTGATTCTATACAGTATTGTGTAAGTTATTAATATTATAAAACAAAACATATATTATTCGCCATATGTCAGCTAGCACACGCCAATATACCAACAAAACATTGAAAACTAAACTCAAGCTGAAATAAATAATAAAACAAAATCGAAAACAGAACTTAAAACCTTAATAAAGCCTCCAGGCATAAAGGGCGTGCCCGCTTACATATACGATGCAAATGATACATATAAACAATAAATGAAATGAAAAGAAAATAAAAATAAACTAACAAAAGCAGTTAAATAAAAAAAAATAAAAAAAACAATTATATGAACTACCCATATAAACTTTCAGTAGGAAGACTAATTCTGGATTGAAAGAACATAAACATTGTCTTGAGTTGATCACAGCGACCAACTATTCTTATCGTTTAAGTAGTCGTTGATAGAATAGTATGCCTTTGAACAAAGGTTGGATTTTACTTTAGCTTTAAACTCATTAAACTGCAAATCTAGCAAAGTAGAGGGAAGCTTGTTATAAAAGGTAATACCAAGACCAACAAAAGAATTATGAACCTTATGAAGCCGGTGAAAGGGAGCACGTAGTTTATCCCTACTTCTAGTATTAATATTATGAATATCACTGTTTTTAGTGTACAGGTGTATATTTTGCCTAATATATAAGATGTTGGCGAAGATGAATTGTGATGCCACCGTAAGAATACCAATATCTTTAAAGAAATCTCTCAGAGAAACTCTCGCACCTAGTTGGTAAATCGCTCGAACAGCTCGTTTTTGAAGAACAAAAATATTTTGAATGTCCGCGGCTTTGCCCCACAGCAGAATGCCGTAGGACATTATGCTATGAAAATAACTAAAATAGACTAATCGAGCTGTATCAACGTCCGTGTACTGTCTAACTTTCCTTACGGCGTAAGCGGCCGAACTGAGCCTTCCCGCTAGGCTTGATATATGTGATCCCCACTGAAGTTTGGCGTCTACTGTTATACCGAGAAAAACTGCCGAGTGTACAGTTTCAAGCACCTCATTATCTAAAACGACATTGGGTCCCAGATTCCTAACATTCGGTAAGGCGAACTTTATACATTTCGTTTTCTTAGCATTAAGAACTAGGTTATTTGTGGTAAACCAATCCGTAACCATTGAGAGCGCACTATTCACGTCATCAAAATCTTTTCTATTCCTGTCTACTTTAAAGATAAGTGAGGTATCATCAGCAAATAGTACAATGTCACAGACATTCTTTAAATAGAATGGTAAGTCGTTAATATACACTAAGAATAAGAATGGACCCAGTATTGAGCCTTGAGGTACACCTAACTGAACTAGTAGCCCGGAAGATTTTACACCATTGACATCTACACATTGGTGCCTATTTTGCAAATAAGAACTTATGACATTGAGAGCTTCGTTTTGAACACCGTAATGACGTAGTTTACGCAAAAGTGTGTCATGGTGAACGCAATCAAAAGCTTTGGAGAGATCACAGAAAACCCCTATAGCATTTTGCGAGTTCTCCCATGCGTTGAAAATGTGTTTCAGCAGAGCAACACCCGCATCTGTTGTCGAACGACCTTTTGTAAAGCCATATTGCTCATTATGAAGGAGGCTATTTAAATTAAAATGTCTTAGCAACTGCTTGAGTATTAATTTTTCAAATATTTTACTAAATGCAGGTAAGATAGAAATGGGCCTAAAATTGCCAACGTTATTTTTATTACCTGTTTTAAATAATGGTATGACTTTACTACTCTTCATGAGGTCAGGAAAAGATCCTGAATCAACACATTTATTAAAAGTTATAGCTAGATAGGGGGCTACGATGTCTATTATATTACTTAACAGTTTAACGGAGATGCCCCAGAAATCTCCAGTGTTTTTTGACTTAAGTGTGTTAAAAATATTAACCACGTCACGAGGCGTCACATGTTCGAAACTAAATAAGCGACTACATCTGGGCACACTACTATGCAAAAGGTTTTCAGCTTTAGACGGGGATGAATTTAAGGAGCAAGTCGTAGTTATAGGTATGTTGGCAAAAAACTCATTAAATGCCTCAGCTACGTCGGCAGCTTTATTAACCAATTTGTTGTCAATCATAATCTCTAGTTGTTTTTCCTGTTTAATCGATTTACCCGTTTCATTGTTAATAATTTTCCAAGTGGTTTTTATTTTATTACTGGATTTTTTTATGGTATCGCTTAAAAATTTAGATTTAGCGAAAGCACAGATTTTTTTAAATAACTTTGAATAATTTCTGACATACTCTAGAAAAGGAGTATCAAATATATATTTTTTTAAACCATATAACTCGTATAGTCTCGCTCTACTTTTATAAATACCTGGAGTAGCCCATTGGTTGAAGCTAACAGAGGTGCTATTAATGTCAATAGTTTTGGTCTTGAAAGTAGATTGGTATTCTTTTTGTACAATATCAAAAAGGGCTCCATAGATTTCATTAGGGGTCTCGTGTTCTACTATAGATGGTGTAATCCTATGAGCAATATTATTTTTAAATTTGTTGCAACGACTAACTGTATAAGGCCTGCATTCTATTTTATGCGGCTTTTTAAGTAATGGCAAAGGGAAGCTGGCTAATAATCCACAGTGGTCAGACGTTAAGTCACTTAACACTAACTTATTATTGGCATCACAATCACTAAATATATTATCAAGACAAGTCGAAGACGATGCTGTGATCCTAGTTGGTTCGAAAAACAAGTTTATTAAATTAAAAGACTTAAACAGACTGAGCAGTCTAATACTCAATGGAGTAACATCTAAAATATTAATATTAAAATCTCCACATAAAATTATACATTTATTAATTGATTTTAATTTATTGAGTGAGTCCTCCATGACTGACTCGAATCGAATAAAATCCCCAGAGGGAGGACGATAAACGCATATTATGACGTAACGCTCTAGTTCAACACAAGACAACTCAATAGTGCGCTCGATGGAAAGATTAACTAAATCTAAACGTTGTTTACATTTCAACTTGTTTGAAACAAGAACTAATGATCCACCGCGTATAGCACTTTTTCTCACAAATGCACTTTGCACAGTAAAAAAATCATCATTCATAAACACTACTTCATGTTCTTTCAACCAGTGTTCAGTCAAACATAATACCTGAACATCATGGTTTTCGATAAATAAACTTAACTCTAGTTCTTTGCCAGACAAACCCTGCATATTTTGATGAACAACGTTCAACACATGCAGCTTACCCGTTGTCGCACCTAACAGTTTAAACTACCAGGTGTATCAAAAGTGGTGTTAGTACCACTACTAACAGCAATCGATGGTACACTACAGGTACCAGTGTGACGGTGTAAATTGTATGCTAAAAGATTAGCAATTTGTCTCCTACAACTAGGTGGCAAATACAAAGTGTAATTTGTCAGTTTGTAATCAGTAATAAATTGATTACAATCAAAATATAAAATAGCGTCACTGTGACGACTAGTCCTATTATAAATTAACATATTTAAATTATAAATGTGCCTGTTTTGCTCCTCAGACAAGTATTGCGAATAAGGCAAGGCACAGAAAATAAATTTACAGTGATTGGTCTCATTGAGATGTAACATCAAATGGACACATTGAATTATTTCTTTTTTTCTAACATTTAAACTATCCCCATATAATAATATTACAGTAGAACCAGGGTTTATTTTTGCATACAAGTAACGACATCTACTGACGCTAAACAGTACTAACGAAAACGTGATAATCATAACATTATTAGCTTAAATCATACAACCCCGACTTTCGAGTTCATCACTTTATTCGATAGATGGTGTTGAGGAAATGTCGTCATTTTCCGGATCGAGACGTTCAGATTTTACGCAGAAGAGTTAACTTCATTCGTATATTAAAGAAAAACGTTTGCAATATAACTGAATCTTGTAGGAAAAGAATAGTTTATTAGATGCTGTTCTGGGTTTGTGGACTCTGGACCTGGCTCTCGGAATATTTGGTTCTGGATTTCTCTAGAGGTCTCAGCTCGCTCAAGTTCTTCCTGAGTCCTCCTCAACCAAATCTAAATTGGAAGAAAAACTGAAGATGCTTTGATTCTTTCTTTATAATCAACTAGAATCTGCCCGCGGCTTCGCCCGCGTGGATGTTGAAAAATATCCCACAGGAACGTACTACCGGGATCAAAAGTACCCTATGTGTTAATCCAGGTAAACAATGTCTTATCGCACTGCTTGCTTTGTCTTATCCGACCCAAAGATTAAAAGGTTTCACAGAAAATTCAACCCCCCATTTCACCCTCTTAGGGATGGAATTTCAAAAAACCCTTTCTTAGTGGATACCTACTCTTCACAAAGAACACAGCCTCCAAATTTCACGTCTCTATAACCAGTGGTTTAGGCTGTGCGTTGATATGTCAGTCAGTCAGTCAGTCATTCAGGACTTTGAATTTTATATATATATATAGATAGATTACAAAAGCTGATGTCTTGATGAAGACAATCGCAATTCGTCTGTTTTTAGAGTTCCGTAGCCAAATGATAGCTCAAATTGTGTAGATGTACTTTCCAATTTAAATCTTGATCTAAGTAGGTAGGTACTTATACCCAAGAATTTGGTTTGTGTAACTTCTTTGAGTTTTTCAATGTTAAGTTGAAAATTGTATCTACTATGTTTAGATTTATTAAATAGTATTAAATTAGATTTGTGTTCGTTGATTTTTAATTTATTTGTTGCCATTCTAAAATATTTTAATAGTATTATTAATGTCCATTTCATAATCAGAAATGTATTTATGCTTCGTACCTTAGTCTTCAAACATTGCGGATTTTTTTTACAGCTTATACACCGTGACATTTTAGTCGTTTTACAAAGGCTGTCCACTCAATGTATCCGACATAATATACCTCTAGGCGTGATAAAAAAAATTGTTACCATTAATTAAGACAATAGGTACTAAGAAAAATAAATAATGCAATAGAATTATGAAACACCTGTTAATAATGTTTACGTATCAGACGGTACAGAACATACCTACCCAGCGCACGATTCGACTAGATCATTCCATCTCTATTTTCCATGAGACAAAATATCAATTTCAAATAACGTCATGCATCATCCATCATAATGAATAATATAAAGGATGACATTTTTTACCGTCTCGACCTTCATATGGTGTGTTGTGTAACTAGAATAGAAGGCAGGAAGGCCTTCAGATTCATCGTAGGTGACTAAAGAAGCGCGGGACGCGGGTGGACAGGGATGCGTGTGCGGCTCGTGCGCCTACGATAGATCAATGAGGCCGCCTATCGGCCGGCTTCAAAGGGTAGGACCGCGCTCCGAAATCAATGATACGCATTGAGTAGGGTGCGTATGATTTGAGTTTCGATAGATTTTAATTTTAAAAAATTGTTTTTTTTTCCAAATTTCTGTTTTTGTTGTTCTTGTATGAAAATGTTACTTTAAATGTGCAGTATTTATTACTAGATCAATTTAATTACATGTTATTCAAAAATAAAAATAATAAAAATTTCTATGCCAAAAGCTTCTATTCCGTTCACCTATTACCCCCATTTTTTTTCAAGACGCTAAAAAAAGTCACCCAGTATATATTTTTTAGTTATTCTAATGTTAATATTTTTTTTATGGATGTGTTGTTGTAGTCATTGGATACATGAAGTGGGCTGCCGTTGTAAGACGATTAAAATGTCACGGTGTATATCTTTGATTTTTGGCTATAGATAACTATGGATATAAGTTAGATAAATATCACACCCATTTTTGTCGCTGTGCAATGAAAACATCTTAAAGAAAATTTCGTTAATAAAAAAATATATATTTTTTTTATTTTATTTTTTATTCCACAACTATCACACAACGCCATCTAGTCCCAAGCTAAGCAGAGCTTGTGTTATGGGTACTAGACAACTGATAAACATACTTATATATTTCTAAATACATACATATTATAGATAAATTACACCCAGACACAGAACAAATGATCGTGCTCATCACACAAACATTTGTCCTGTGTGGGAATCGAACCCACGACCTCCGGCACAGCAGTCAGGGTCACTAACCACTAGACCAACAGGCCTGGTAGATATCTTCGTAATGCATAATTTAGAACAAACGTGGACAGCTTTAAGATGCGTCTTCTTCTTCTTCTTAACACTCTTGTCAGAGCGGTCGTGGTCCTCATGAAATTTCTTGACTAGGGGCTGATGTGATTCGCCTCACGATTTCTCGCCATCAAATCCGATTTTTGGAATTGTGGGTGCACGTATATAATGGATCGCCCACTGCGGATTTTATTTGGTCAGTCCATCTCATGGGTGACCGTCCACGTGGTCTAGTGCCCTCCACTCTACCTTGCACGACAAGGCGTTCTAAAGATTCACCGTCACGCTCGAGACGTGTCCGAAGTATTTTAGTATGCGCGTTTGGACCAGATCAGATAGACGCTTTTTGATATTGAGCTCTTGGTGTATCGAGATGTTGGTACGAAACTCGTTCCACGATACACCAAGCATTTTTTCTCCAGCACCACATTTCCAGAGCGTCTATCTTTTTCTTCTCTATGTTGCGAACCGTCCACGTCTCAGCAGCGTATAGGAAAATAGAGAAAACCAGTGTCTGAACAAGTCGAACCTTGGTGGCTTTTGTTAGATCTCTGTTCCTCCAGACGTCCGTTTTTCAGAGTGTCCATCGATGATTTAGTTATTGCCATACGTCGCTTAATTTCATTAATGCAAGATGCGTCTATTGATGGTAATAACTTCTGACAATGTCGATGACGGCCATATTTCAGGCAAAATATTGTTAAAGGCAATCACGAGGTTTTCACTGTATCGGCAATGTCATGTAGGCACCTACAACAGGTACAGTTACTAAGTATCTTAATTCTTTATTTTGGACCTTTTGCAGCTTGTTTTCGATGGGTTGAGAGTGAATGACCCCAAGATGGAAGCATTACCGGAGGTTGCCCTGATCGACTTCTTGCTACAATCTAAGTACATCCTGCCCTTTCGGGAGACCGCGCGTTTGCATAGACGTGTTGATGACTATCAATTCTTTTTCGGTGAGTCAACCCACACTATTTAGCATTTTTATATAAACACTAGCTTCTGCCAGCGACTTGTCCGCGTTGAATTTCTTGTTCCTCCGACCTATCACGTCGCGTCGAATCGCCTACCCGTGCGATTTTTCCCATTTTTGCAACATTTTTCATTACTGCTCCGCTCTTCTTGGTTATAGCGTAATGTTACATAGCCTATAGCCTTCCTCGATAAATAGGCTACCCAACACAAAAATATTTTTTCAATTCGGACTAGTAGTTGCTGAGATTAGCGCGTTCAATCAAACAAACATACAAACAAACAAACAAACTCTTCAGCTTTATAATATTAGTATAGAAGTATAGATAGTAGGTACCGTGCCGAACTGACTAAGTATTGACAGTCGCTCCATGTAAAATACTGTTATTCAGCTGCATCTGGTTAGACAGGAAGCTGACCCCAGTATAGTTAGGGAAAGATAATCTAAACATAATCGTTAATTGTTTGTACTTGCAGAGGAAGTTTGGCCAGTTCCGACCCATTACACGCCTCGTTTCCTATTCAAACTGAAGACTGATGACTCCTTCGTGGAACCTCTTCCCGTAATGCCCTGGGAGATTGTCATAAAAGAGGGAGACGATGAAGAGAAGGAGGAACGAGAAGAAACTGAGGGTTCATCTAGTGATTAAATTACGTTTGCACGTAAAGTACTTTAAAAGGCTACAAGAATCTTTTGGCGACTGAATGACATTAATAGGACCGATCGAATTTGGCGTCGTTCTAAATTTTGTAGCTTTATTAGTATAGTTCTTTCTTTTGTCTTATTTGATATCTAGTCATTTTTTTTTAACTTTTAAATATGTTTAATAAAATACTTGCGTTGCATTGACATCATGAAGTACTAAAAACTTTTTTACAAAAAAAAAAAACAACCGACTTCCTTAAAAACACTACAAAGTGAAAAATAACTTTAATTTCGGAAGTCGGTGTCTTAGGATCTGTATTTATGGTTTTTTTGCCACCGACTTCCGAAATTAAAGTTATTTTTCACTTTGTAGTGTTTTTAAGGAAGTCGGTTGTTTTTTTTTTTGTAAAAAAGTTTTTATTTTAAATTTTTTAGTTGTGGTATTCACCCCGCACTAATTCGAAACAAACAATGCATATTTATGCGATAACAGAAATCGCGGTGGATTTGCTGTCATTTTTTAAAGAGTTCCGGTGTCTGTCTCCCGAACTCATCATCAGACCTGTATGAAATTTATAGGGGACCATTTCGGAATAAACCCCTTTCGAATAAAAAAAGAATTTTGCAAATCCGTCTATATATGACGGACTTATGGCCGAACATACATAAAAAAAAAAAACATATAAACATCCGAATTGAGAACCTCCTCCTTTTTGAAGTCGGTTAAAAATATAATAAATGGCCAGGCCAAAATGATTAAGGCTGCTTTTTTTTTTTATTAAGCAGACAGTAGAGTGGGTAAGAGCCCACTCTAGTGTCTGCTGAGGAATCAATTCTCGATGTCAACGAGTATGTCTATCTAGGACAAGATATCTTCTAACTCCTGATCGATAAGGAGTTGTACCTTCCATCATCAGCTCAACGGAATATAAGAATACAAGTAACGGTCTAAACGTGCCTATAATATTCAAAGAATTATCCCCTAACCTTCTAACCTTTCACTGTAAGTTCCTATATGTACTGTTCACCGATGAGGAGTTCCATGCGGTATCTTCGAAGACTATAATTAGTTCACCACGGATGGATAGATAGAACCAGCAATTATTTTTGATCTTTAGTACAATATCCAAATCACCTTACGTGTACTGTTTGTTTTTGAGGAGTTCCTTCGTTTATCTCCCAAAGTATACATCAAATCTTCACAAAATTAATATGGGACCACCTCAGGAGTATACCCTTACGAATAAAAAAAGAATTTTCAAAATCGGTTGACAATTGGCGGAGAAATCGGTGAACATACATAAAAAAAAAAAAAAAAAAAAATACATACAGTCGAACATATAACCTCCTCCTTTTTTTGAAGTCGGTTAAAAAAAGATTGACAGTGTGTTTATTTATGGAACTTGCTTTCTTATTAATTACACTTTGCGATATTTCTGAAATTGTTTTATTGTTATTAAACCCTTGTAAACTGCCTGTATGAAAAATTAATTTCCGATCTATTAGAGGTTCACAGTCCAAACAGTTGTCCTGTAGATCATACGCCACGCTCTGAGTTATTACTATAAGAAAAAGCTACCTTATTCTAGTGGTCGCAAGTGTTACTGCTGAGCATGAGGTCCTTGGTTCGATTCCCAAGACGGGCAAGGTGTTATTGGATTTTTCAATCTCGAATTTCTCATCAGCAGCTCGGAGTCTGAATTTTTGCCCGGTGAATAGCAATAGATCCGCCCCGTATTACATGGAACTTAAACATAACTGGCATATGTGGGTATACTATGGGTACTGACATTTCGAAGACAAAGCATGATGTTTTATTATGTTACTAGCTGACCCAGCGAACTTCGTATCGCCTAAGATTCAAAATGTTGTAATAAACCTTCCAAGTTTGACAACCTGGTACGCGGTGGTGATCTGGTAAGCGTTTTCTAGCTGATACTCATATGTTTGGGTAGCTCCTACTCGGTTATGATAACCTGTTACTTCGAAGGCATAAAGCGTTTTCTGGCTGACACTGCTGTTTAATAAGCTCATACCAAGTTATGACCGCCTGGTACCTCGAAGGCAAAGTTTTTGTCATACCACGTTTTATAGTGAAATGTATTCTCTTTGACGTTTTATGTCACATCACACGAGAACGCGGTCGAAGGGGATAAAAAGTATCCTTTGCCAAAAGCAAAAAAAAAAAAAAAAAAAAGTATCCTATGTCCTTCTCCTGGCTCTAAACTACCTCCCTGCCAATTTTCAGCTAAATCGGTTCAGCCGTTCTTGAGTTATAAGTGAAGTAACTAACACGACTTTCTTTTATATATATAGATATGAAAAGATGCTGTAAGCGCTTGCAGCTCTAGCCGCGTGAGACAATCATCATAATTCACAGTCCTTATTCAGGATAAGAATTTAACTCAGCATTAAAAATTCAGCCATAACCGCCTCATTCCGCCGATATAGGGCAATTAGGTAGGAACCTACTTTATACTTATTTTGTGAAAACAGAGATTTCATAACAAGTTAATTTTCCATACCTTATCGTTTTCACGATAAGACTTGAATAGCTGGTGAACTCTACTAGTTTCATGTTGCTATAGTAATATTGATTTATTATTGTTGTTCATGATAGTTCCCTTTGGTGTGATTAGAAATTCGAGTCTTTGAAGACCTGATTTAGTGAAACATGGATAAACTAAAAAAGAAAAAGAAGATGAAAAGGGAAACAAGGAAAACCATTGCCGGAATCAAACTTCCGCCTATTGAACCAGTAGAAGGTATTAAAACTATTGTAGATGTAGATCCTGCCTATTACTCCTTGGTTGAAGGACGCCCAATACGACAGAACAAATCAATACGTGAATACAAAAGAAATATAAAAAATGTGGCTTTGAATAGAACTCTTCATGGATTCTTGACCGATGAAATTCTCAGGATTGAAGGAGAAATAGAATCAGAACGAAATATTTATGAAACAGCATTCAAGCACTTTGAAGAATACCAGAATAGTTTCGACAAGTTCCTCGCAGACGATAACAATAAAACGATTGCTATAATGCAAAAGTCAGATGCTCTAGCAAAGGAACTAGCAAATCAAACAGAGAATCATAAAAAAGCTAACTATGACTTGGCTTCTATAAAATCTAAATTGCAATACATTGATGAAACATTAATGATTCTACTATCATTTCAGAATTTTCTAAATAAGGCATCCCCCATTTTGTGGCAAGATAGACATAACATCAAGCTAGATATTAAATATCCGGATGTATTTGCAGTGGAATCTGATATATTTAAAACAATTGATAAAGATACGGTCGCGAAAAAACTGGAAGAGCTGCCTGAACCGCAACTTTATTTTGAGACACCAGATCAGCTGTTGATAATTTTTGATTTATTGGAAAAGCAGAATTTAAATTATTTATTGCTTACCACGGAATTCAGCGTGGAAAAAAATAGATTTTTGAGGACATTGGATGTTTTAAAAAGGATGATGCGTCAAGAACTGGACTTTATAAAAGAAAAGGTAGGCAATTATTTAATTTAAGGACCTTAGTTAGGTTATATCGCATTTTATAACATACATTTGTTCTAGGTTTGTCAGGGCAAAGCTAGTAATTAATACAATACTATAACATTTTTCCAATCTACCTACTACTTTATGGTGTTTAGCTGCCAGATAGCGGCCAGAGAAGACTCACATTAGGGCCTCAGGTTATCGACAGCTGAAATTGTCAAATCGTAGTAGTTATTATGATCGCTAAAGTTTATTCGGTTTTAAATTCATATAATCATTTGTTTACAGATTAAAGAAATACAGGACACAATCAAATGGAACGACGTTCGCGAAGCGGAACTAAAAGAAATATTCTTCAGGATTTTAGAAGTAAAAATTAAGGATGTCGTGTCCTCAGATTTGGCTTTACAAATGTTTAATTACGTGGAGTTTGCTTACGAGCAACTAATAGCTCCGAACGAAACTAAATTTAGTTCTTTAGAAATGGCATTAGCCATAGAGCAAGAATATGATAATTTGTTGATAGATATATCGGCATATGATTTAGGCATGATAAAGCAAATAGAAAAAGAAATATATGAACGTGGCCATTTAGAGCTGAAGCAAGCTAAGGAAGCAGCGACACTTCTGAAGGACGTTGAGAAACTTTCAAAGCGTTTGAAGTCTTCTTATGAACCAACGAGGCGAAAAGTCTACGAATGAACGTGATCTGTTACTTTTCTGGACAATAGACAGCTTCGTATTGTTAAGGTACATTAGGTTTCTGAGACAGTATTCTTAGATACATGTACTTTCATAAACCACACCCACTACCAGTTACTGCCAGATGTATCTGAGGAAGACAGTAGTCAACAGTCCTTTATCAACTACGAGTTCTTCGACTTTGATAGTTAAATATCCTTTATAATTTTGATAAATAATTCATTATAATAAGCGTGACCTATGATTTTAGCATTAAACGTTTCCCGTTGTCTTTTTTACAGTTTAATTTAGACCTTACGTAATTTATCTGTATTTATTTGAATTTGTGTATAAAAAACTTTTTTACAAAAAAAAAAAAACATTCGACTTCCTTAAAAACACTACAAAGTGAAAAATAACTTTAATTTCGGAAGTCGGTGTCTTAGGATCTGTATTTATGGTTATTTTGCCACCGACTTCCGAAATAAAGTTATTTTTCACTTTGTAGTGTTTTTAAGGAAGTCGGTTGTTTTTTTTTGTAAAAAAGTTTTTATTTTTAAATTTTTAGTTGTGGTATTCACCCCGCACTAATTCCAAACAAACAATGCATATTTATGCGATAGCAGAAGTCGCGGTTGATTTGCTGTCATTTTTTAAAGAGTTCCGGTGTCTCTCTCTCGAACTCATCATCAGATCTATATGAAATTTACATGGGACCATTTCGGAATAAACCCCTTTCGAACAAAGAAAGAATTTTGCAAATCCGTCTATATATGACGGAGTTATGGCCGAACATACATAAAAAAAAAACATATATACATCCGAATTGAGAACCTCCTCCTTTTTGAAGTCGGTTAAAAATTGAGTACCTATATTTTAATTGAGATGAAGAAATATATTTTAAAAAGTATAAGTTACAAGAAAAATAAACATCGAAAAAGGAAAACCAACATGAGCTAGTTCTCTGGTGAGATGCTGGTTCCTGATAAAAAAACTTATTGCTGTCATATTTCTGGCACTACATTATTCTGACATGATTAGACATAGTTCTTTGCATTGTAAGTAATTGCTAAGAACTTACGTTTATTCTTTATTATTTTTAGTTTTGTTGCATATTTGTTACAATGAGTTGTTTAGATGAAGAACGGAAGCCTATGGTTCCGTTAAAAACTTTAGATATAATATTTAGACGTCGTTATGTTCCCAACACACAACATTACTTTGCGAATCGAAAACATGCCGTGGGGAAAGATCTGAAGCATAAGAAACAATTAAGTCAGTTCCGGGTACCGAAGTCTGAGAAGTTGCTGTCGTATATAAAGTACAGTGACCGAAAAGAAAAAGTAACAATAAGAGAAAGGTTAGCTCAGCCACTACATTTGAAAGATAACTTAAGAATCGCAGCAACCAGGGATATTTCCAAAAGACTTTTCATTGAAGAACCTCCTGATGACGTCAGAGCAGTTGTTGAAATTCACCCTGAGTTTTATACCGTAATTGAAGGGCGTCCTTTGCGATGCTTCGATGACATAAAAGTTTATACTAACAACATTCGAGCCTACGCAATGAATCGCCAACAAATCGGCTACAGACGTGACTTAATTTTGAAAATAGAGAAAAGTGATCTCGATGAAGCTGAAAACCATGATCGCATCGCTGATAAACTGAAACATCACATCAAAGATTTCCAAACATTTCTCACGGAAGATTACAAGAAAGCATGTTTGAAAGTGGCTAAAGCTGAAAAAGTATTTGATGAATTGGTTGCTAAAAACTCAGAGTTACTTGGTTATATCTCCAGTTTGACGATTCTAAATAACATTTTGTTCAATCTTGACGCCATCAGAAGTATTTTAAAGATGTACAGAAGCTATTTAATGTTTACTGCACCTATATCGTGGAGGCAACACAATGATGAAACTTTAGTCGGTAGGGTTATGTCCATACAGTTTGAAGCTGGAGAATTTGCAACTGATAATGACCTAGTTGAAACACTGGACATCGAAAAAATGGTTGAGGTGGCCAAGATTGAATTAAAAAATCCACCTCCTCCTTGTTTGTATTTCGAAGAACCTGCACAGATGATGTACTTATTCCGGTCGATGGAGTTACAAAGCAGAGAATATTTGATAGAACTTGCGAAAACTGATGGTCCATTTCGCTCCCTGCGGGACCGCATTAAACAATTAACACAAGGACAGATACAAGAGGCTGATTATTTTCAGTATTACATTGACCACATCAACTATGAAATATATAGAGAAAGTTGTAATGAAGAGCATTTACAAAATAAGTTTTTCCGAATATTGAATCAAACATTTTATGACAGTATTGCGAGTCCACAGACATTAAAATTAAAAATATGCATTGAGTACGTATATGAACAAGTTTTCGGAAAGTGTGAAGAAGGTCACCATACTTTGCAAGATCCTCTAAAAATTCTCGAAGTAATGTATGAAGATTACAATTTACGGCTGGATGCTTTGGATTTCCATATAGTAGTTCAAGCGCAGAAAGATTTCTTTTCTCAAGATTTAAAAATGATGAGGAACGCTTACAATGCACAAAGAGAGCTAAGAACTTTCAGAGAATTAACAAATGCTATGAACAAAGCATTCTTGCCACCGGCGAAGTTCGTACGAGTACAAAATACTAAATTTATGAATGCAAAAGATCAACGTGCATTTAGGATAGCTGAAAGAAAGAAAACAGAACAGTCAAGTGGAGAACGAGCAAAACCTAAAAAATATAAATTGTCGGCGGAGGAGCGAGAGGGATTGTTATTGTTTACTGAATGGTGTGAGGGCCAGAACCCAGCCCCATTTTTAAAGGAATATTACGAATTTGTAAAGCCTATATTTGACGTGATGCCAGAAACTTCAGATTCATTTTAAATATTTACATGGGTTTCCATTTTGATGTTATTTAATAATTTATGAATACAATTTGGTTTAATATTGTATATGAAAACGTATTAAAATTAACAGTTTAATGATGTTATGTGTGTCTTAATTATGTGTAGTTGATTTTCAATGGGATTGACCGGATATTCGTTTTATGTTCAGTATTCGGCATATTCGCCAGGTATACATACAACATTCGTATCGGCCATTAATTCGCCAATATTGTCAAATATTCTACCGAGTTTTAGTATATTAAAAAAGTCTATAAGCATATGAAGTACAAGTGGGTTCTTTTAGCATAGCCACTATGATTTTTTGGTAATGGTTCGTACCGTCAAGGGTGACGGCATCAGCGGGCAGAAAGGATTTGCACTTCAACGACAAGCATAGACTTGATTTTTTGAGATGCACGATAAGGCGTACTAAATCCTACCGAATATTCCGATTGGTAAACTTTTAACCGAATATTCGGCCAGTTATTAGTATTCGGTAAAACCTGTTACCATGGATTCAGTATGTTTCAGAACCGCTCTGGGTTGTCATTATTAGCTAAAAATATATAGATGTTCCATACATTTTGAACGCGTAGGTATTGCACTTTCCAATGAAACAACTGATTTTAATTTAGATAATCGACAAATACATTCTACTCTAGGCGGTGTGGAATCATGTGCTGAATTCTTGGTAAGAGGTTGTGAGTCGATATCTCTGCCATCTCTGTATTATATTTATGGAGCAGTGGTGGCCCGGGGGTAAGCCGCGAGTTACGAATAGTCGTGGGTTCGAACCCAAGTAGGCACTTCATACACACACGCACTGCTGGGACACAGGACACCTATCTGTGAGAGGGAGTGGGCCGTAATCCACCACGTGGCCCAGCGTGGGTTGGCAAATGTCCTGTCCAGTCCGATTTCCTCATGATTTTTCCCTTCACAGTTTTGAGACGACTACTGTGAAAAAAAATACCTGCCTGTTAGGTATTGCTTACGAATCCAGGCAGGCACTTAGTGAAAATTATTTGGAGGAGCCAGACGAGACTACCAAAAACTTGTTTTAGTAGGTAAATTCGATAAATATAAGTAAAAGTATGGCACGATAATAAATCATTTGAAATGTTAAGAAACTGTTAATCTCGTTGGTTCGGGCCTTAGTCCAAGCGTTTACATTTTAGAATACCTACGTACTATCGTTTTTATGTAATAAAATACTTGTATAATTAATTAGCTTTAAAATGCACGATGAAGAAACTCATTCTGTTATTATTGACATACCGAAACCAAGAACCTATGCGAAAAAGATAAGAAGCACTGTTAAACAGAAGGGTAGAACGCCGGTAGTACGAAGTCGATTCAAGTCGTCTACGGAAATAAAGGAGATATGCTCCTTGCCTGTTATCAAACCATTAGCGGTAGCGACTTTCAGGAAGGATGACGTTTTACTGCCTTACATAATTTATTCAAAAAACCAAGAGAAAGAGAAATTACGGCACAGTATAAACACAGGTTTGCAAGGAAATTACAAGGCAATATATGCAGAAAAACAGCGGCGGCTACACATTGATGATCCACCGAATGACATTCAGACTGTTACAGACTTCGATCCCGGATTTTTTATGTGTGTCAATGGCACTTTCCTAACAAGTTATATCGCTCCATATAAGTCCCTCAAATATTTGTTTAACAGTCAGTTAAGGTGGCGGCAAGAAGTCGGCTATAGAAATGATTGTATGTTAAATATTGATGCTATTTACCAGAAAGAACAGGAAGTATACGATTTAAGTACTAAAAGATACATGGAACAAGTCAAATATTTTGAGGATTTTGTTTCGGCTGATTATCGCAAGTCTATGTTGTCCCTTAATAAATGGGATGAGGTAAAATTAGCAGTTTACAAACAAAACTTTGAATTACAATGTTTGGCGGCTAAGGCATTTACAATTACGTCGAGGATTGTAGGACTGGATTACAGGTATGGCCTGCAGCAAAAATATGGAAGATTTTTGTACTACTTATCTCCTCCGAGCTGGCGTTTCAAGAACAGGAATTTCGCTCGTTCAATCGAGATAGAGGCAAAAGGTTTTGATTTTGGAATTTCAAGTGAAGAAGATACATTCACTGTTATGTTTGAGAATCTGAAAAGAGAGTGTTATAGCGGCTTGGTACAGCCAGCTTTATACTTCAATCATCCCGATGACTTGATGGAACTATTTGACGGCATAGAGCAGCAGCATTTGCATCACTTCACTCATGTGGTTGCTCTAGCACCTCACGCAACATTTTTAAAGAAGGGAATAAAACTATTCAAGGACATCATTGCTCAGGATAGTGCTGGAACTCTTAACACTATCAAAGAATTCGAGAAGTTACTGCAATTCAGTGAAGATCAATGCTCACAACTAGAAGCAAAGTTCTTTAAAATAATAAATGGGTTTTTTTATGATTGCGTGGGAGCTCCTGAAGTTTTAAAATTTCAGACTCATTTGGAATTTTGTTATGAAAAAATATATAATGAAAAGCCCATAAACATGGATATGGTTGCAACTGCCAGAGCTCTGGAAGATGTTTACATGGATTATTCAAAACGATTGGATGCGGTGACCGGTGACAAAATTAAGGCTGCTTTGGCACAGTATGTGGAGTCAGAGCGACGAAAGTATAAAAGAGCCAAAGAAGCGGCGAGAGAACTACGACTGTTCGAACGGCTGGAGCGAGACTTGCTTCGAGCCCATGCACCACCAGCTAACAGTCAGTTCGGATTGTCTTTCAATATGCAGCGGGGCTCGCGGAGAAAATTATATTTCAGAACGAAATTTGATGAAAATCGAAGTAGTCTTACTGAAGCTGAAGTAGAATATTTGACTTTATTCACTGATTGGACTGACAAAGAAGATCCGGGAAATTATTTACATGCATCGCCTGAAGAGACAGGCCACCATCGTACTTAGAGACAAGCCGTTGTCGTCACGTTTAAAAATAAAAATAAAACTGCTTGTTAATGAAAACAGTTTATTTACGGGGTCTCATTATGAAAAACGTATATGTATCTCCATAAAACACAATACAATAATACGCAATGAATATAGATATTATAAAACAAATATATTTTAATAACAAAATTTACATGTTCTACTCATAAAAATGTTTGGTTTCATGGTATTGACAAGTAACTACTTGGAATTTACATATTTACAAAGTGGGTACCTAACAAAATGGTAAAAGCTTTTTCAGTATATATGTCTTAACATTAAAGTTATACCTCTATGAGTAAATAAATAAATAGGTACTAATTAAAACTAAAAAATAAACAAATGATGACAGTACATTTTCTTCTGTAAGAAGTTTTAAAGCTTTAACTTGAAACTTTTCATCGACCCTAAAGTCGACTTACGATCAATGGCCAGAGGGGTAATTGCGTAACTTGCTACCAGTAGGAATTGGTTTCATATTGATAGTTAAACAACATTCAGTGCGTTATTTACGTTGCTGAGCCGACAATTTATTTGAACAAATGACGCAATGGTTTAGAAATAATCTTCAATCGCATTTAGATTCTGATAAATAGTGCGTTTCGCAATTAGGGTGCTGGTATAGTCTTTCAATTACATCGATATCTTAGCCTTACATTTTTCTCAGTTGAGTTATACATGTTTCAGTAACAATATTCAAACGTTGCATCATTCCAGTACCGTTAACTGACTGGTGTATTTAAGTAAAATTATTAGTTATAAAAAATTCGTTGACGGTTTAAAACAAATGAAAGCTAAAAAAGCAGTGATTTACCAAATGTAACAAATTTATTAATAATTAATGTAATTCATTTCAATGGAATTCAGTAGTATTTAATTTGCACACAAAATTTTATAACTGTATTCGAAAGACATCCATATTTACGTTGTGTATTTCGTATGTTATATTCCCCTACAGTATTTACAATATGTATATGTACAAAAATTTGAAGCTCTCCCAACATAAACTTAGTATAAGCCTCTTCATAATTATGTTGTAAACAATGCCTATATGACATCACATTAAAATGTAAAATCCTTTATAGACTATATTTTTAACTACACATGAAAAATAGAGCAAAGGATTTATAGGACTAAAATAAAGAATGGGTGGTTGCATAAAAGATATTTAAAAGATACGGACTCAGAGAAGCTTACAAAAAGATTTGAAGAACGAGCATTTTGATAAACCTACATATTCAGTTTATTATAGAAAATATGTTAAAATTACAGAAGAAGGTAGATAGATATTCCGATTGGAAGTACGAAGTTAGTCATTTAGCATTGTAATAAATTACACCACAAAAGATAATTTCACACATGATATAAAGTATGACATTCAGAAGGATAAATCTAGTGAGTTTTCACAGACATTACTAATTTAATTCACACTTTCATCTATTTACCTCCAAATGCCCATCTCTGCACGCATTACCGTTATCTAAATACTGTAACACTAATGGTCCCACATTATATTGTGTGTGAGCCACGTTTTTGCAACTATGAAAACCTATACGTCGTCCAAAAATTATACGTCGTTGAATTTGCATATTTAGGCTGACCGCGGAACAAGTGGCCTTATACAAGCTATAATTTCTCATGTATGAAAGCCAGAGTGATCGTATCTAACGGACATATCTATATGATTTAGTGTAGTACTACCTTTATCTCCCACCTAGCTATTTTCAAAAGAAAATGACTAGTAGTTAATTTAATTTATAATATTCGTTTCCTTCAAAATGTTCAATATAACTTGAGCAACATGATGATGGAATATTTCATAAGACGTTATACATCTATAGTAAAACAATATTTGGTGTTTCTATCTCGGACGTAATAAAATCATCCATACAGTGAGCATTTTAAAATACTTAACGTTCACGAACCGTGCCGTTACTAGCGCACGGCTGACTTGTCACAAACACTAACGCGTCACTATATTGTTTATCTGACTCGTTTCTTCTGCAACTTGGCGAGTTTTCTTCTTTTAAGTATCATCTCGTAGAGCGCTTCCAGCCCCTCGTGCAGCCCCTCGCCGGTGATGGCGCAGGCGGGCTGCACGTGCCACGCGTGCGCGTCACGCGACCCGTGCGGCGACGACACCAGCTCGTGGAGACCCAGCAGCTTCTCCAGCTCGCGGGGTTCTTTCGCCCCGGGCAAGTCCTGCTTATTCGCTAACACGAGAATGGGCACACCCGTATTGTCCGGAGACTTGGCTGTGCGTATTAACTCCATTTTAGCTTCCTCCATTCGTTCTACGTCGACGGAGTCCAGCACGAATATAATGCCATCCGTGCATCTGGTGTAGGATTTCCATAGAGGCCGTAGTTTTTCTTGCCCGCCGACGTCCCAAACGAGGAAATTGACTCCCTTCGACTTTCCAAGAGTGCCTTTGACTTTTTCGCAGTTGAAACCTATGGTGGGGACGGTGTTGAGGTACTGGTCGAATTTGAGGCGGTAGAGCGCAGTGGTCTTGCCGGCGGAGTCGAGCCCCAGCATGACGACGTGCAGCGTGCCCTGCGCGTTGGGCAGCGCGTCGAGCAGGCTCGAGTTCTTGCCCATGTTCGCACCCATACTTCGTAACCGCGCGGCGGTTATCTGACACTGTCGTCCGAGCGCATCATGTTGAAATTTTCTTGTAACTCTGAAACATGAAAAAAAAACTATATATTAGATGCCCAACACCTATAATGTATTTTTTTAATGTCACTATTTTATGCATGAGGTAGTTTATAATAATAATCTCCATGAGACGATGACCTTAGGCCCGTCTTGTTCTATTTTTAACCGACTTCAAAAAAAGGAGGAGGTTATATGTTCGACTGTATGTATTTTTTTTTTTTTTTTTTTATGTATGTTCACCGATTTCTCCGCCAATTGTCAGCCGATTTTGATAATTCTTTTTTTATTCGTAAGGGTATACTCCTGAGGTGGTCCCATATTAATTTTGTGAAGATTTGATGTATACTTTGGGAGATAAACGAAGGAACTCCTCAAAAACAAACAGTACACGTAATGTGATTTGGATATTGTACTAAAGATCAAAAATAATTGCTGGTTCTATCTATCCATCCGTGGTGAACTAATTATAGTCTTCGAAGATACCGCATGGAACTCCTCATCGGTGAACAGTATATATAGGAACTTACAGTGAAAGGTTAGAAGGTTAGGGGATAATTCTTTGAATATTATAGGCACGTTTAGACCGTTACTTGTATTCTTATATTCCGTTGAGCTGATGATGGAAGGTACAACTCCTTATCGATCAGGAGTTAGAAGATATCTTGTCCTAGATAGACATACTCGTTGACATCGAGAATTGATTCTTCAGCAGACACTAGAGTGGGCTCTTACCCACTCTACTGTCTGCTTAATAAAAAAAAAAGCAGCCTTAATCATTTTGGCCTGGCCATGGTTGGTTTTTTTTTATGTATGTTCGGGCATAACTCCGTCATATATAGATGGATTTGCAAAATTCTTTTTTTGTTCGAAAGGGGTTTATTCCGAAATGGTCCCATATAATTTTCATATAGATCTGATGATGATTTCGGGAGACAGACACCGGAACTCTTTAAAAAATGACAGGAAATCAACCGCGAGTTCTGCTATCGCATAAATATGCATTGTTTGTTTGGAATTAGTGCAGGGTGAATACCACAACTAAAAATTTAAAAATAAAAACTTTTTTACAAAAAAAAAACAACCGACTTCCTTAAAAACACTACAAAGTGAAAAATAACTTTAATTTCGGAAGTCGGTGGCAAAAAAACCATAAATACAGATCCTAAGACACCGACTACCGAAATTAAAGTTATTTTTCACTTTGTAGTGTTTTTAAGGAAGTCGGTTGTTTTTTTTTTGTAAAAAAGTTTTTATTGTTTTGTAGATATATTGCGCCATCGTGTGACGAAATAATGATGCTTTCCTATTTACATCCTAGCAATAGAATATGCTCTTGGTGTTTATTATAAGCCTGTCGCAACAGGTTTATGGTTTAGTATTTCAAGAAGAATGGTTTTGTGTTTTCTCCAAATCCCAAAGGGATTAATGAAGACTCCTTCGCTTTGTTCATCTTTCGAGTATACCATTGAATTTCTCGGTTTTATTTAAATACAATTTATGGTCGAGATACAATCAGTAACACGAGGAGCAGTCCAATACGAAGTAATCGACCCCATGCCCTTTACTCGACTCTTACTTAATTTAAACAATTTATCACAGTTTCGAAATCACTTCAAACAAATTATGAATATCAATTTGAAGTAAGATTTCATTTTCACTGATGCGACGGGATAACATTCAGAGACAGATGTAATTATAAAGACTAGACAAATAAGTGTTGTTATTTTATTAAAACCGAATATTAATGCTTTTGAAGAAAGATTTCAAATTGTATTCAGGGTACGTTACATCTCCAGAAACTTTCATGACTCGAAGAAGAGATCCAGTCATCAAACATTGATGAGTTTAGTAAGGTCAACAATTCTTCAGCTTGGCTACCGTTCTTGTCTTTCTACATAGTTATCGAATTGTACGTAGAAAAGTAGATTCATAGGTTCAGTGTAAAGTAACAGTAAAGAAGGGGGGAGTGGGGCAAGCGGGAGGCGGTCACATCGAGACGAGACAAGATGTCGCCATCGCTCGCGCCCTTTTAATAATTATTCGCGGCAGACGAGTCGACGACTTTTTGCACGGAGGCACGGGCTGGCCCGGTTATGAAGCGAACTTATAATTCACCGACAACGTCTCTGCGGTTACTGTAACCCGTAACTATCACGATACAAAGTTCACTTTTGTTTAGTTCCACTGTCGCAAAATGTTTGCAGACTTGATACGGTGTGCAGAGTACACCTTGCGTGGATAAATTTTGATCTTTTCAACATGAGGGCAACGACCTAACACGGTTCAAAGTCGATTATTATTCAGGAGCACCAGAACTTTATTTAAGTGTTCTTCTGCTGTTGATTTTTCTCAACTGAGATATCTGAAGTTTTAAAGCTTCAGTCTTTTGAAATTTGTCATCTCTGTCGTGTTCTTTACATATCATTGAGAATGTGCGAACAGGAATAAATGAATGTATAAATGGCGGATCGTAGAGCCATATCATTGGATATAATTCAGATTAGTTCATTGCTGATATACATTTGACTAGGACCCCGGTTTACGAATAGAAAATATATAATAAGGAAAGATGTGATGATGTCCCGAAAGTTTATATAATTTTACTGATTTATGGTGAGAGATTGCTATAATATATCCGATTACGAATGTAAAATTTATGGCCTAACATTGTTTACTTACTGTTTCTTATTAACATTAAATGTTGAGATCTTTCTGTCCGTTACATTCTATACAATATATTTCTCATCAACAGGTGTATAAGTTGTTGTAGGACATCGAAAGTTAACTTCTCTTAATTTCGAGGCCAAATTTATCGCAAGTGGGACTCCAACATTGACTGTATTGACCTGTCTATCTTGAAAAACTAGTATTGCAACTTTTGTTTTTATTCGGCCGACTTTAGGAGACTAAACAAAGGTTAGGTCAGTATGTCTGCATCTCTTGAAGATCTAATTTGCACAACGAAAGCTATACTCGTTAATGATTGTGTTTTAGTTGGAACATAGCAGACTATTCCGCGTTTGATAGAACATAAATGTTAAATCAAATGAGGAACGGTTCCAGTCATTGACTTGAATAAGTTAATCCAAGTTTAGAAACACATTACTACTAGCCTGAAATTAAACTTAGAATATTCATGATTATGTAATCTTCAAGCCTATTTGTGTGTTTATATAAGCGGAAACACGTTGATTAACTTATTCAATACGCAGTCTCAGCTTCATAGCGGTTTTGTGGAGACTTAGTTATTAAGTTAAAATGATAGTTTTACTTCGGGACAACATTAGAACTCCAAGCTTCCAGGGCATGCAAGAGATACGTGGAAAAGTTACGTTAAAACAGCCAAGTTGTGATTAGCAGGGTCAACATAACTGAGAGAAAGCATGTGATGCGATGTTGGCGGCCCTTTACTTTCTCTCTCCATGATCTGAACCACGCCTAGCTGGAAACACGCTTCACTACACCTGCACCACTTACTAATTTAAACACAGTTATAAATGCAGAAAAAAACACTAAAAAAACGAGAAAATATACTATTCGGTGACATAGACAATTTTAGATTTTTGACAAGTAACAGATGACAACTGCAACGGCACGATATACACGGTTCACCGTGTTCACCTATTCATAGGCGCATACAATTCAAAAAGATTTCATTCCAAACAATTCAGAGTTTTTGTTTGTCTTACTTCTGTCAAGAACTGTCTTGTTCCGTTAGATTCCATATTGTCGAATTTTTTCGTGAATAATCTACATTACAAAACATCGGTAACACGGAAACATTTTCTTTGACCTACAAACGGGGACTGCTTCGCTCTTGACCGGGTTTTAAACATTTGATGTAGAATATGAATTCTCATTATAGATTTGGAACACTGATACAGGTTGTATCAGTGTCTTCTGATAAGGTGGTCAAGTGTAGATAAATATGATAGTGCTCCGCCCCTTCTGTAATGGAAACAGATAGTTTGCACATGAGTGAACTAAATTCGACGATAGCTAATCGCTGTTCCGTTTGCAGTTTCCACCAGAATTGCTTTAATTAACAATCATAATAAAGTAGAATTAACTCACAAAGAAATCATTCATTAGCCAATGGGTTTAGTGGAGTTTTTTTTTGGATGGGAATTCATCAAATGACTTCTCCCGCTCTGGGTGGTAGTGGAGTTCATTCCCTGTTTGATTTTAAACGTATTCCGCTCACATATTAAAACTGTCATGGTATGCCAATTTTTTGATGTGTCTATGCTTGGATCATTTGTAAAAAATAAACTAATTTCAAATTCCTTTCACACAAGACCAGTAAATTCTGATACGGAAATTTGTGTTCTCAAAATGTTTTTTCATATACTTCAATACTTCTAAGTGCGTATAATAAGATGCATTTGGTGCATACGATAGTCTGTTGGCAGCTTGTACAGTCCAGTTACGCGGTGTTCCGCTAGTCAGCCTGGAATGTAAGTGCAACAGGTCCAGGCAATAGGTATGCAGCTCATGTAGTCATGTTCCAGCACCGCATGAACTCAGCGTGGCTTGTAATGAACCATTCCAACATTTTCCCAGAAATAGTTCAATCTCTGCTATTGCATTTTGAGGGTTTTGGGTAAATTTTTTTGGCCAATGCTTTGTTTTTTGATCAACCTTTTTTGTTGGCTCTGCTAACTGTATAATGGATTACCTTTTGGCAGTTTTTTGTAATGGTAAGTACATAAGTACTTAGTGTTTGGACAACTAGTTGAATGACTGATCATTTTTATTTGGACAAATATGACGTCAGAGAGTCCTAAGTAAACCCATCGGGTCATGCCTGCCAAAATTGTGCTCAGGGTCTAAATGTTGAAGGAAGCAGTTTATTCGTAAGTGCGGATTGAATATAAATGAACCGCTCATGATTTATTTTTGAATAAATATCAAAGGTAGCTATTATAAATTTTCGCCAGCAATTAAATGGGCTTGTAAAACAGATCACGTACTCGTCCATCTGACAGGTGAAAGGAATCTTTTAATCAATCTCATCGAGCTGCATATTAAAGACAAGTATAACAGTAAGCAGAACTTAATCGATACAGTATCTAGTGTACGTAACGAGATTCCGTAGAGTGTAAGTAATGCGTATGGAGTTCTAATTGATTCACCGCAGAAACCAAATGGACCGTTCATGTTAGCCGCATATATACCTACATAAATTATACACGAGTTACAGGAGTGCGGTTCACAGTTACTTATCTATGGAAGTTGCATGTGTGAATTGTAATGGAATTATCTAAATGGTTTGATTTCCCAAGAAGGCTTTACCTTTATACATTAAAAGATGATTTACATCTAACATTTTGTTCTTAGAGTACCTTTTATGAGGATTCGTGTGAGTAACTTTTACGAAATCACCTAACTTTATCTGAAGGTGAAAATGTAGTTGTTTTGGTTTTGAAATCTCAGACTTAGAAGCTAAGTAATAAAAAGTCTAGAAAGTTTTTTAAGTGTTATGATTTTTATTTAATCTAAAGGTGAAAAGGGAAGTTTTGTGCTCCCGTAAAACTTTTTGATGTCCAAATTTTCTGTCTACAAGAATATTATTTTCCTTTCATACGTAGATACAATCATGCCTTCTTCCCATGGGGGTAGGCAGAAACTACAGAACGCCACTTGCTACGATCCTTACATACTCCTTTTGCTATCGGTCTACTATGAGTAAATAGACAACACGTTACCTCGAATGACGTCAATGAAAGCACGATGAACTTTATATGCAAGCGATCAATAAAATAGTTTTCACAATTATCTTGTGATTGTGAAGTATCTATGTGATAGCTATTCAAGGCAGTGTAGAAATGATAAAATATAATTTTATATGTTTAAAAAATAATTACGAAAGAATGACAACTAGTTAGTAAAATTAAAGCATCCTATCTCCTAGGTACTTTGCTGTGGACAGGGTCCACAATGATCATGTCTTTGTAAAACCTACTAAGTTCACATTGTGGAATGCAATAAATATAATTGAGTATTGCGTAAATTGTTTACTTACGTTTTTGATTAATTTAGTTTGTTGTCCTCTTAAGCCAAGTCTTCAGTCTTCAACACTCTTAGTACCTGTAATGAAAAAAACAACCTTCAATATGATTTTATAACATTTGTAAATATACGGAATAGCTAAAATAACTTGGTAACTTTTGTTTCCTTTGTGGGTAATTAATCTAATTATCCGGATTCTTTGAAAAATATCGTAACAATCAGCAAGGTGATCTAAGTTTAATGTCTTATTAGCTCTGTTTACGGAACTGTAGTAAAACTGTACATCTTGTGACATTCATATGGTCACAGTATGTCTATTTTTTTGTAGGAATTTGCAAATGGGCAAATGGGGTTTCTGAAATTGATCGTCTGATGATGATGTATATTGCTACTTGTGTCATTTGTTATAAACTCCGATAATTAATAGGATCCTTTTACAAGTGTTACGAGTTGCTGTTTTTATTTCTTATTCTTTTTCCTAGCGCACAGATGGCTCAAAACTTCATCTATATTTACTCCCAGATTGTGGAAGCAATCAACGTTAGTATATAATCTGTTGTAGAACATAATAGTTTCATGAAGGCAACTACTGCAACGTCGGCGGATGGTAATTTCCTCCGCTAATAATGAAGGACGGGGGACCCGCCCAGCGGAACAGGAGTGCGGAAGGATGCAATGAAAATGATTCACAATGCGGGTCATTCGCTCTTCATGCTAATAATCTTTTAGTGTTCAATGTAATGCTTGTTTTATTATTGTGGCAACTTGTTTATTATAGCCATCCTTATTTGTTTTCCTTGTGTATACATTTTTACAAAAATTTAAACATAAGGGAAACAAATAAGGATTCGTCATAGGTCCACGAAAAAGTATAGCGGCGGGATGTTTTTACGCACTTGATCATGAGCACTAGAATTGAAAATCAGATAGTATTTTTTTCGACGCACTAGGATTCACTCCGTTGAATTCTCAATGCTCGGTTCAACACCGAGAGTCCAAAACCCAGTGCGTGATAAAATCTCGGAAAGCACGTTATGTCGTTGGATCCGGCTGTCACAGCTGTCATATGTGGATCTTTGACAGTTGTTATGGGTTGCCAGAAACCCAAAAGTCCGACAACCAGTTTTACCAAGTCTTCGTCTTACCCAATAACTGGGTTGTGGAGATCACATAGGTACCCGGTCCATGTAAAAAGCTGATATTCAACTGCCTCCGGTGAGACTTGCCAGTCATGAACAGCTTCTTTAAAAGTTTTAGCAGTATCTTCAACTTTATCCGTAGCTATACGTAATCTTTGTTGAATAACAATTAGAAACCTAGCCACTCTCTTCTACTTTTTCCGATCTACATTATTCAACACGTACCTATAATTCTTTGACTAGTTTTTCACGAAGGGCAAAATCGTGCGGCTAGTGGGCTGTGGATGGCAATTTCCGTTTCTTTCACCAGTGGGCACTTTAATGAAAGACGTGTATTCCGGTCGACGGCCATCAGCCCACGCCGACGGCGACGCCGACGGATGGGTGCAAATGTTTACGTCGGGTGGCTACTGTTATTGAAAATTACTATATTTTTTACTAGCTTCTGCCCGCGACTTCGTCCGCGTAAATTTTTCGTTCCGGGTCCTTCCCGTCGCGTCGAATCGCCTACCCGTGCGATTTTCCCCGTTTTTGCAACATTCTTCATTACTGCTCCGCTCCTCTTAGTTGTACCGTGATGTTATATAGCCTATAGCCTTTCTCGAGAAATAGGCTACCCAACACAAAAAGAATTTCCAATTCGGACCAGTAGTTCCTGAGATTAGCGCGTTTAATCAAACAAACAAACAAACTCTTTAGCTTTATAATATTAGTATAGATATGAGGATTAATTACGGGAATTAATGAAGAATGTACCGCCTGTTTATAACCTGTCAAAACACCAGCTCTTGAAGTATGTATTTACAGTTTTCAGTTGTAATTACCAGGCCATATTGTGGGGATTGTGGCTAAGTACAGCACCTGCATGAGTCGATCCACCAGGTAAAGCAACACTGGCCGGGGTCGGTCCGTGGATGGGTGACCATCTCAACATACCAAGACCCTTCGGTAAGCACGTAAAGCTGTTGGTCCCGGCTGTCATTAGTCGATATTTGACAGTTGATACGAATCGTGAGAAGCCCGAAAGTCTGACAACCACTCTTAGCAAATATTACCCAATAAGTGGGTTGTGGGGGTCAGATAGGCCCACGCTCCATTTTAAATGTGGGGAATCAGCTGCATTCGGTTAGACTGGATGCTGACGCCAACATAATTGGGAAAAGGCTAGGCAGATGATGGGCCATATTTGGTTGGTAAATATAAATACAAATAGGTCGTGTAAATTTGGCCATTATATTTTTTTGGAAAACAGTACTAAAGTAGGTATCATAAAATAGATTTTGCAGTTTCAAAACACCGTTTTCAGCATTCTCACGAATGTGATTGCGATTTCATATGCGTAATATGGAACGAAATGTGACATTAATTACTTGTTTTTATTGTTTCTTGCAATCATCAGCTGTTTCTTACGAAAGTATTAACTAATAATTGATTAATTCGTTTCGATTATTTAGTTGTGTATTGGTGTCATAGATATCGTAATTGATATTTGTTACAGTGTTCGATTACACCGTAATACTATACAAGACATTGATACTATCGACACATGTACTAGAAACTTTATACCCTTGCAACGTGTGTACTAATCCCTATTGCATATATTACTTTTAGAATCACCGGAAAGCGAACTTCATAATGAGTTCCGCTATTAACTCAAATTCCATTCTGTTCCTACTTAAAATCTATTAAGGAAATGAAGACCTTGTCCGGCCAGGCTCCAGCAGATACCTAGACTAAAAATACCAGAAGGATGTAAAGATCTTAGCGTGGATCGAATCATGAAGATGGGTCTTTATTATGTACATCTTTACGTGACCAGATATTTTTAGTCATTGCCCACCGCGAAATTGATTTTGTTTGAGCCCACTCCTTGCTCTGTGTACGTAGGCAGCACGCAACAGAATTAATGGTAACATTTAAGGCACACACGTCGGTCCCATATTTGGCTGCGTCAATATTAGGTAATATGAAAGAGCTCATTACGTTATGTGCAGTGAAAATTTCACTTGGAACTATAGTAAAAAAAATACGTATCACGATTTGTCAGGGACATGCTAAAAAGTTGAAAAATAAAGTTTTTTTGTGTAATGAACGTGCCACATGTTTAGAGAAATTTTGTCACGAGCCAACAAAATCTTGATTGTACAGTTAAGTAAATGATTAGATGGCGAATAAAGTTACAGAAAGCCCACTGCCCGTTATACCACAGTAGGTGGTGAGATATGGAACTAAATTACTACAATTTTTTTTTGGCTAGCAACACCACCACGGAATATCAAATAAAACATGTCACATTGTAACGATGCCACCACTGTCGTCAACTAAAGCGGCCATCGTTGCATGAGCGATAATATTCTTCGTTCGTGGGATTTTTGGTAGATTTTGCAGATACGTATCAGCACTTAACGAACATTGTTATCTTATTTACAGAAGTGTTCTCGCTTACTAAGCGTCAGATCTTAATGTCATTTTCCCTTGTTACTCAACGCGGATATTATCAAGATTATGCCTGAACTTTAGGCGTGTGATTATAATATAATAATATTTATAGACTTGCTATGCCAACGCACGTTTGACAAATCCTGTGTAGGTACATGATTTCCATTTCTGCCTCCACAGACTAGTCTCTACATATACGGAGCCACTATGTGAATATATGCAGCGACTCGGTCCCATAGTAGGCACTGATAATATACAAATGGGCGGAAATTATCTGTTAATTAGTAGGTAGCTTTTACAAGGTGCGGCACGGTAACAAAATAAATTATTTCTCCAGAAATGGTTCTTAGAAAGGACGCCCCGAAGCACATTTCCCTGGAAAATTCAATTAGTCACGCAACGAGCACTAGAAGTAAAACCACAGTAAAGGGCTAAAATTAGCAACAAATGAGCCTACAAACTAATTTGGTGTGTTATGACGTGTTCGTGTAGCTAATAAGCTATTTGACGTTCGTGATGTCATTAAAAATCGTTCGCGACAAAATGGTTGGCACTAGATCATAGAGTAGTTAATGGATTCCATTTAATTTTCCTGCCCACCTGGCTTGCCATGACCGTAGAGAACGCACGCAAAAACTAGCCTTGAACGACTATCGTTCAAATAGCACGTGTATGTGACATTTTACTAAACATTTTGTATTTATTTTTTGTTTTCAACTCTCTGTATTGTGCCTACTCTATGCGTTTGTTGGGATCGTAGACGTAGTTCGTGTTTATAAATTCAATTTGTGTATGTTCCAGATATTTTAATAGCCATATCTGACAGTTATGTCCTGATTAATGAAGTTAGTTAACATATCACGTTTATGGTTATAAACAGCCTAAACGGTTGTTTTTAAAAGAAACAAAATATATGGATTGATGTTACATTCCTTAATAACTTTGCAATGTTTTTGTATGAAGATTATTTAAACATATTGTGTATTCCTTTTCCAGGATGCTCATGCTAGGCTATATAGACAAACAAAATACACCGAAAAGCTAAATCCGTATTTCATATACTATTATTTCATATATTGAATAAGAATTTTACATTTTTCACGATGAAGAAATGGCACTGTTTTTTCAAAATATCACTTAATATTGAACTTTTCTTTATACCTACCATCATTACTTAAAACATGTTTATTATTAGCTATAATGAACAAAATATAAATTACATCCAAAGTGTAATTTATAAATGTTTGACTGGTCCCATGTCGAAATTGTGGCTTGATTTGTCGAAAACTTTGGTTTGAGATTCGGTGTTTCTCACCTTTTATGAACTGGCGTCGTCGCGTCCTTCATTAACATTCCGGAGTCCACCGTTGTCTGCCTTCTTACGTTTGGCTTCGTAGCAACAGTTACAATGTCGCGTAGTAATTATTAAATAATGTGCGCCAGTCCCGGGGACGGGAAGCAATCGCTTTGCTTCATTCATCGAAGGCGTATTTATGAATTGTATGGTAATGTGTATGAGTTTATTGGCGTAACAGGCGTGGGAGTCTTGTGTACACCCTGTTGTTGGTATACTGGTTTCTCAGTAGCGTGTTGCTTAGCAAATTTTGTTAAATTCACAATGAGCCTATAATGTGCTGGGATACAGGCCTCCAATCAGTGAGAGGAAGAGGGCCGTAACCCAACACGCGGTCCTAGTACGGGTTAGCGGATGTCACATGCCTTCGAATTTTTGGTTCTAGAACATTCCAGTTTTCTCATGATTTTTTCCTTCACCGTTTTCTTAAATGGTAAATTCTATTATTAAGTTTTGTCGGCTATCGAGGGTGTACATTAAGACATAAACTTACGTCGTTTGACGTCCCGTGTTCCATTAATAAACTACAGAGCACTACGTATTGTGAACCATAAGCATCGGTTTTCTAAAGAAGCGATAAACGGTAACATAAGTTATTATATGGCCCGTTAGGTTGTCCAAAACAGAGAATCAAATGCTGGTGAAAATGACAGATAATTACCTACATGACTGTCGTTATAGTATGACGAAAACGCTTTCCTAGGAATGTTAAGTCAAATAAAAAAAACAGGCATTTAAAAAGCATTTGTGAAAGTCAAAATTTAAATAATTTTTATTAATTAAATTACATAAAAATAGAATTGATTCTAGTCGCCCCTTCCAAAAGGTAGTTTCTTATGGAGAAGAAGGGTGAGAAAGTCCACCGATACCCTTTTAAAACGTTTTACAATATTTTCTATACATTATATATGAAGGACCTACAGATCTAGAATAAAATTACTTTACCAGAATAGGTAAAAAGTATTGAAGGAAAAAAAATTACAGGTAAATTAATTATGCGATGGATCCCAACATGGTGCTCACATATTCAAAAATATTGTTAAAGTAGATGATTTTCCTAATATTTTAACAAGTAATAATGTTGTGTGTGATCTTAATTAATAACAGAATATAAAATCGATGTCATAAAAATTATAAATTATACAATATAAACTTAGCAACCAGTTTGATTTGTAAAGTCTACTACTGTTTCTAATAATATTCAATAAATATTTGGCATGTCCATCATTCGCTGCAATGTGTATAACTTATCGACCGATGTTGGTGTGAACTAACACTTGTTTACTTGTCAATATCGTCAATCGTCGTATCGTCGTATTGTCAATGTCGGTAGTACTTATATTGAACTAATTTGAAAGCGCTAGCACGTAAAATACCACCAATTGCTACGAATGCCAATCACTCGAGAATTCCGAACGTGAAATATGTAGGGGTGTGTTTTTCAAATATGATTCGTATTTGAAATGAAAATAGAATCCCAATATGGCTGGCGAAATTGGCTCCTCTATCACATTGAAACAAATACCTACATTCGTCAGAGAGATGTGGTTGCTTTCGCAAAATGTAGGTGTAACAGATAGTAAATTGCGTTTTAGTATTTTGTATGCATTGTCACGCCATTACCCTCGTGTGATGAGCCATCTTAACGCGGTCATAAGCCGCATGTCGCTCGTTTATGCACGTAAATGAAGCGTTAACACGGTTTTGAGCCAACGCTGAGGTTTCCACTTTTAGTGATTTCACTTTGTAGCCATAAGAGTACGTAAACAGGTCCCATATACACAAACCCATATTCATAAATTGGTGGAGGCACCACAAATTATTATTTTTGAGGTTAAGGCTTCGTCATCTGCCTAGTCTTTTTCAACTATTTGGGGTCGGCTTCCAGCCTTAACGCATACGGTTGAATACCAGAATTTTCCATGGGGCGACTGCCTATCTGACCTTGACAACCCAGTCACGGGGAATACGATAACCCTTGGTAAGACTGGTTGTCAGTTTTGGGCTTCTTTCTTACGATCCGAAATGACTGTCAAACATCTCGAATCATAATCCGGGACCAACGACTTACGTGCTTTTCGAGGCACGACGGATCTTGGTATGTAAAGATGGTCACCCACGGACCAGCCACATCATTCCGATCCAGCCCACCGCTTGCGGCCCTCTACCAGCGATGCCCTAAGCCGAGGTCCGTACCCCACAGGGGGTGCCCTTAGCGAGTAGTCGCTTTAGCTTTCAGTTTTTTAAGCCCTGGCTGGTCGCCTTAATTTCTTAAGGTAGCCGCAGGCAAGTCCAGTTAAACAGCCGACAACCTCATAGGTTTACCTGCAAGGTGTGATTCCAAAAAAAAGGACCAGCCACGGCAACCGTAGCTTAGCTACAATAACCAAATAACACACAATATTTTTCGCAAATTGAGCCTTCAGGAATTCACCTTAAAAGCACTTTACAACCTACTTTGAACTGTTCGTGGCCTATCTATATCTGAAACGATTTTCTTTGAGCAAGACGTTATTGAGTTTGCTTCGTAGGTCAAAGGTTGTAATATAGGTCAAGTGACGGCCACTTCAGTATACAGTACGGCTTTGATCCAGTAATCAAACAGCCCTTGTTTTGTGCCCCTGGTGTGCGTGATGTTCAACATGTGCCAGTTTTATACTTCGTGAGAATGAATTGTTACTTCTTCTGTTCGTATTGTGTAGAGTTCATGGGTCAAATAATACTTTTTTGGGGACATTTTTTGTGTTTGTATTAAATGGAAATGTAGAATATTCGTGTATATAAATGGCAGTGGGCCAGCTATAGCCGTAAAAGACCATATATAGTGATTGAAAATTTAAGAGAAGGTCCCAGCCTATAATGCGTCTATATACTCGACGAACCGAGCCAGGCGGATATAAGCAGATGGGCATAAAAAAAAATTACAACCACTGAATTTCGGGAGACATAGTCGTGAAGATAATAATATTCTTAAAAGCATTGTATAATATGATCAGTAATGAGGTATGTAATTTGTTATTTTAGATAATTACCCAACAAGGAACAAGCAGCTGTGTAACCGAAATTAATAACACCGACTTAATATTAGACAGAATACATTAATAATCTTTTTATGCACGACAACACGGAACAACCGTTACGTTTTGTTATTTTTTTCACTTTTATTACAGTTTCCTTTGAACGTTGGACTAATTTCGTACAATAGCGTTTTATAGGTCGGTTTTAGCAAAGAAAGCATTAAACTGTTCCATGCTTATTTCTTTAATACATTCTGCGTCTACATGACTTCCAATTTCCGAGTACAAACAATATACATATCGGACTTATCTACTGACACAGTCCCAAAGTGCGTATTGTGCAAACTAAAAGCATCGTCTACACTCACGATGTGGCAGTTAACGCCTCTCATTTAGGTAATGACACCACCAGTGTGTACCCGCATTATTGTCCAATGAACCCAGTTCGTGATAGCGAGCACACGCGGTGATTTCTGCCTCCACAGAACATTTCGTGACTGACGTATAATCAGTTTTTGTGGACATTACCAACTGTAAGAAACAAGTTGTGTGTTCGTGAAATCTTGTTTGATTAAAAACGCTGGACTTAATGATCTGGACAGTCAAACAAAGATAATGATGCAATATTGGTTTTACTGAGAGCAAGGAGACACTACAACAAATTGATGAGTACGAATTATTCTATAACGACGTTGAAATGATTTTGAATGGGTCTAGACCAAAAACAGTAATTTAATTTCAAATTCAGAAGGACGAACCCTATGTAAGTTGGAAAGCGAAGCCTGCCAGACTATTTAAACACTGAAACTAAATTACTAGAAACCCAAAGCAATTAGAGTCTGTCCGTACTTTTATCACATACCATTTAACAGTATTAAAGCCGAAGAAAGTCCGTCGGTAGGGGAAGGTCTGAAGTCAATAACTAACTACATTAATCAAGATCGACCAGTCTATTTAAACGACAGCCGCTCATTTGTGGAAACTATAAAATTGCTGAAGGAAATTACAGAACCCACATTCTCGCTAAAGTCCAGTGAAAGCTAATTTTATTCAGTTTGTGCAGAAGAAAGGTTAAAAGAAATTCACATTTTAGTATATATCAGCATTTCTTGACCAGGTGACGTTTGGTGACCAGTAATGTAAAGAATACAAACAGTTCAGCCTTTTAAACATCCAAGCGCAGCTGTGTAAACTTCAAATATTAAACGGACGTAATTGAATTTATAATAAAATATGAATCAGACATTATGTGCACGACTATTAAAATAAATTAGATATTTAAAAGCCTAGTATATTAAGAGTAGAAATAAAATAGTAGTTGCATAATGATGAGGGGCATTAAATTACGAGTGTTACTAACTAGTTTTGTTAAGCTACAGGAAATAAAATGATGGAACTTCTTGGTGATATGAACTTCTAGTATGTATTGGTAAAAAAAAAAAATATAATGACATTGCTTCAGAAAAAGTGTTATGATTCTATTTTTAAATTTCGGTGTTCTGTTTATAAACTAATATGAATAAACATTCGTTTTGAAGTTTACGATATGGCAGTATATAAAGTGTTATTTGACGATTTCATAGTGCCTAAGGTCCCAAATAACCCCAGAATCAAAATAATGCGATTATAGTTTTTACCAGCTGCAGCTGCAACGATCTCAAATCATAGTAATTACAAGTGATGCAACACTTTCTTTGATCTATGCAGTTGGCATTGAATGGGCACATATTCTGCATCATTAGAAGTTTGTGAGTATTTATAGTCTATTGAATAAGTTCACGGCGATGTCACCGTTAGTGGTGCGGACGTCGATCGGCCAGCCGACTGCGGATTGAGGCCGAACCAAACCACAGGTACCTACGTCAAGTTCGTTTCCAATTTGCTTTCCATTTGCGTTCCGGGACGGCTTGAATGTTTGAGGAGCCGGATTAAAAAGTCACTTTTACGTGACTCTGTGTCCGTGTGCTGATTAATGTTGACACATATTGAACTCTCCGGAACCGTATTTAACTTGTCGACAGACTGGCACATTAGCTGTGAATGGTGCACATATTTGATATATCAGAGTAAACATAGCATAGCGAGACTACAATAGCTGCAGGGTAATTGCAAACACACAAACAGTACCAATGGCTTTTATTTCGACAGTACAACTACATTAATTGCGTTATTTACGTTGTTAGCAGACAAATTTGTCGAAAATATGAATACGATATACGGCTTAGCAGTTTCCTTCAAAATGATTCTGATCCTGATTAATAGTGTGTTACGCAATTAGGGTGCGAGACTTATCAAGATCAGATTTTTTGTATCAAACTCGGCCATTGTTAAACTCACTCAATATCAGGTAACAGCCTCGATTATTAAAGAACAGTATTACTTTAACCTATTAACGCGCGTGCAGTCAAGTGCAATCGACACATTTAGTCCACTAGGTCATTCGACGACACAATGACTGTGGCCACTGTCCGCTTCGACTCTATCACAACTTGTTTGTCGGACTTCTACGACGGACTAACTAGACACAAACTCGTTCTAGGCTGGTGTATCATCCATCTCCTGTCAAGTGATTGTGGCGCGCAACGTGATTTATATGACTGACATTCGATGTAGGATACGCTTCAACTGCAGGGAGGTCGCCAGACGTATCCGATGACAAGTTGTAATCGAATTCGATGTGTATGGTGTTACATTTGCCATGTATCGAGTGTTGGACGGATTCGCTCTCGTGATTCCGGTTGGACTTACTTGGACGTTGAATGCAGAAGAGGGTTAACGTTGTCATTAGCTTTTATTGGATGGCGTTAGCACACTTTGGAGTTTTAAATGAGGTTGTTTTTTATACAACCTACATAGAGACTTAAGTCAAAACAAAACACACAGTGGTCCTTTTTATAAATACCACCAATTCTCAGATCAGCTTGGTAGAAGCCACACACAACCAAGTATTTACGTATTCAAATACTTATATTTTATTCAGTGTTAATGACATTAATTGGTTCAGTATTTAAGTCGGCACTTTCATCGTCATATATTTTGGTTGACGGGTGGCCTTGTTTGCACTTGGCAAGAAATGCTATTCAGTTAGGCAACATCAGGTTTATAGAAATAGTACTTTAATTATTTCGAAATGAAGATGTTGTGTTAACCAGTCATTATCGAGGACATGTGTATGCAAGACTGCCGAAGAAACGTTTCTGATAGCTCTGTAACGTATAAAACCTTGATAGATTGTTGATATAATGATTGCTTGATTTACCAACGTTTTTGCAATCGGAAGAATCATATTAAATAGCAATTATATTAGGTTTAACTCGCTTTAGCTAATTCCTTGGCGGAGTTTTTTGTAACCGGGAAACAAGTCAAGTAAAAACATATAACTGCATTTGTTTGTAATCGAGAGCGCCACTTCCTATTAGCAGTCACAGCGTAGGTAATCTTGTTTGCAAATGACCCGGGGCTATCGCAGGTACGCGATTTGCGGTCAATGGCTCGAGAAATTGCACCGACACATAACATTTCTTCGCGCTTGCATTTCGACTCTAATAACACTGATATTGCTAGTCTGTGGTCGAGTTCACTTAGTAATTTCTTACGATAACATATAACATATCGATTGTCATTCTATCGATTTATAGCCGCCAATCTTATCTTGACAAGGTAAATTGCAAATTGTTGGTTAGTGACATATCGGTCGATACTAAACGCTGTTTTCTTGTGCCACATAAGTTATGAGTATATGAGTAACTAACGGTTTTCCTTATTAAATTCTGAGAAAAAAAAAAAACAATTTTATAAAGTCAAGATATAGGAAAAATCACGATGCTAATAACGATGTTGGATTTAAATAAATAAATCGTTTATCGGCCTATTAGGAACAGTTCGCAGAACATCCAAATTCAACCTTCACCTAACAAAAAGCCTTAAAACAAATACAGCTGTATTTGAAGCCAAGGTTCGTTCGATTGTACGGTAATTACAGGGTTTGATTAGACGGTGCGATGTACCTTGACGATCTAACTTGGTTCGCCGTTGTCAAATTACAGACTGTCAGACCAGAATATCATTTGGTTCATGAATATTCAGAATAGCTGTATCGGACGATTGAAGACTGAACTTGGACTGAATTCTTTGTTAAACTATGTTGCTATGGGCTGTGTTTTGACTTCTATTATATTCTACTGGTGGCTTCGAAGAGTGTAGGCATTCTCGCATTTATATTCGATTTTATAAATGTTATTGTAGGTCGTAAATAAATATCGCGATTTGGGTTCACGCCAGTTGAAATTCAAATAATTTTACTGCACAATTTTCGTTGGCACCTAGATTTCTAAAACAAAGTTCAATATTATCTTTGTAGAAGCTATTTTGTAACTATGGATATAGTAGGTAGAGCCTGGGATGTCTAAATATCACTATAAATTGTTGAATCTATTAGCTCCAATGTAAATTGTTGATCAAAGGTTTTCATAATGTAAATCTATTTATAGATTGTTGGTATATACTGTATCAACAATCTATAAACAGATTTACTTGAAATTGCCAGCGACGCGACATTGACGCCTTTAGCATCTTATACTTCACTGCTCACTCATAACCATCAACGGACTCCTGCTATCCAATTTGTTTGAGATTCTCACTCATGCGTTATTATTCCATATTTATTCATTAGCCGTTATCTTAACAGTCACCTCCTTTCTAGCTATATCATCTTTCACATTATCTATGCATATAGTTTCTTTGGTCTTCCTAAACTGTTACAAATCATGTTCCTCTTTCCCTTTCTTTGCTCATGCATGTAATCAATCCTCTTTTATTAAAATTAAATTATCACATCTATGTATGACTGTAAAACAGTTCGTTATTTATACTCAAACTACGCAGTGGTCTAATCTTTGTTCTAAATAAGACTCTATGTTAACGTACCAAGTGCGTTATCAGTAAGGTCAACAAATGCATCTTCTGCGTAGGGACCTTGCTGTTTGACTTCAGATAACAGTCGGCAACTTCCTATAAAATCATTGAAGACGTTATTTATGTCTTTTGCTTTGAAATATTTGTTTTTAGTTAAGATACATGTCGGTAGTAAATAATTAGGAGAATGGTTTAACTAGCTGGCTTTAATTAGCTACCTAGAAGTTAGATGACTAATACATTAATGAGTTTGGTTATATATTTCTTGTTTTGATGCACTATTAAAAAACTTTCAGCATTTTTGTAATAATCAAAGATGGCTATTTAAATTACCAACTTAGTCAAATTTGAAATACTTCTAAGTGATTCTGATTATGGTCTTTGATAAATAATTTTATACAATTTCTTTTCATTCACCACGTTTTTTGTCCTCTTATCACGCCGCCAAGTTTCGAAACTTATTTTCTTAGCTCCTTCCATTATCTTTTCAACGAGTAATTATGAAGTCGCCTGATAATCTGATGACTGATAACAGACTGCGACGAAGTAGCTGCACGTCCTATCTACTTTTAAAGTGGAAAAGTATTTAACAAAGTCGTTAATATTATGATGATGAATCCAGTTTTGTGTGGCTTTGTTGAGCGAATGAAATTGCTTTGTAAGTGCTCTGTTTTAACCTTTGTTGTCATTTACTTTGTATTATTTCTGTGTCTTTTTATATATTTCATTTTCCGTCACAGATAAGACTCTAACGATAAGTGGTTTGATAGGTTTCTCAAAGAAGCCAATTTAAGGAATGTCTGTGAGGATGTGCTTGTACGGGACCGTGTGCCAAATTGGTTCTTGGAATTGGTTCTAAATGTTTGAAGTGTTGAAAATTACGTGCAATCACTATCTACGGTATAATCGTGTATGAATCCTGAATCATTAATAGTAATAACAGAATAAAAAGAAGGAACGGTTTTAGAAAATACTACTACGCGTATGGATTTTCTAATACAAATTCCAACATCCCTTTTCTGCGCGTTTAAACAAAGAAGCAATTTTTTCAACTTTAATAATTATTACTAAGATTCAGGGTAATTTCTGTTTCATCTCCTTATAATGTTTTGAGTCTGCTGTTATTTCCCTAAATACTGGTTAATATTAAACACTAGTATTTATAAACGTGGTGCTTTTGTCCAAAATTCGTAGATAAAGGAACTCCTTTGGAAACAAGCGCGCAGTCCTTCCATGAAAAACTTGCTGGCGGAAAGCCAAGAAAATTCTAGAACTATAAAGAAAAAAAAAACCGGAAAAAACGCACACGGCACGTGCAATCTTATCTTCTCGGTTTTGAGTGTCGTATGTCACACCGAGTGAGAATAAATCGAAAGCGATAAGCAAATGGCGCAATTTTTCATACACGTTTATTGCCTTAAAATGCAAATAATTTCCCGATAAAACGGTGCCTATATCATTTATTTCTGAACGCGTGTTTGATTTATAAATTGGGGAATAGGATCCGAATAACTAGCTAATATATTCGGCAGCACATTAGCAGTCACGGTTTCAGTAATTGGGTGTCATATTAATTTTCCGTAACATGGGTGATCGCGCCATTAATCGAATCATGGCGGCGCGTTAGTTTGTGACAAAATCGTTGGATATTATTTTACTTTTATAATGTCTCATTACACAGATTTTTAACCGACTTCAAAAAAAGGAGGAAGTTATCAATTCGTCTGTTTTTTTTATTATTTTTTATTTTTGTTAGCTCATAACTTTTGACTGGGTGAACTGATTTCGATGATTTTTTTTTATTTGAAAGCTGGTGCTTCCCGAATGGTCCCATTTTAATTTGGTTTCATTCGGACAGTGGGATCCATGTGAAAACCATATAAGTTTTATATTTTTGTAAAAAGTTTTTTAGATAAGCGACTGTGGTTGGTTTCTGCGTAACTCGCAGCATTCTAACTGCGTAAAACTTTTGCAATAATTATATAATCTGAATCATTTGATGGATATATTGCTAATACATTGCTTTATATATTTAAAAAAGAGTCTGTGTATCAAAGTAAATAACGAAATTAATGTTGTTGAACTGTCAAATGATAGAAATGAGAGGTTTTATTTTTATTTACACACACCTCGAGAATAGACTTTAATCAGTAACTTAGCACTAGCAGTTGGAAAAAAAAAACGTCTTTAATCCCCAAAACCCTTTAAAAATAGAAAATATTTGATTAAATCACATTCCAACCACTACCTACACATGTCGGATTATTGGATTGAATCACTGAATTCTGATGTCATGATTTGTTCAATCAAGATTCGTAATTTATAAAACACGTTCACATTTTCTCCGTATAGTTTACAAAACATTCATTTCAATTACCTCGTGTAGATAACAATGGTCTATAATCACAATACGTAATACCTACATTGTCAATTTTATTGCAGAAATTCGCCTGTTATCGATAAACTTCATACATTTCAGAGATAATCGGTACGTTTTGCGATTAGATAACGAATTTTGTAGAACATGAAAGTTTTATAGCTGAACCCGATTCCTTTTGCTAAGTGTACCGAGAATATTAACATTGAATACCTCTTTTTATTACTGTGAATTCTATATGAATATACAACTCGGCGTTCTCATATAAAATTGCTATGTAATATAAAAGGAGCTCTGTATGTGTATCCGAGTACACATTAATCTCCGCCTGTTGAGGTATTTTCACGTTTTCCTCTCTGGAAGTTTCACAAGGGGTGGGTGAATGTTGTTTACGTTTCAGGAGTATGTTTAACTTGGGTTCCGGGGATAGCCGTGAATGACACAGTGTGGTGAATTGGAGGGAACTTGTATGCATATATTTTAAAATAAACGTATGGGCATTTCAGTTCCTTTGTTTATTGGTTCGTTCGTCTCGCGACTCGCCAAGCATTTTGGTATCTAAGTACATTTATTTATTTTACTATCAAATTACAGTTTACTTAATGCTCAGTCAGCGCAAACTATTACCGTGAACTCAGCACACGATTCTAGACCCGCTAGGGGGAAATTTTTATGTTTCATAGAAAACTGCATTATGTACGCAGTGAAAATGTATGAAACAGCTAATTTTGTTTTTTATAACCGATAAGCCTGCACTAGGAAGTCCAGAATCTTGCTGAATTCATGGTTACAGTTTGCGAACTGGTAAAACTTTTATGCTGTATACAACTCTGTTTTGAGTATTCGAATGCGTGACGACCAAACTCTAACGATGGACGTATGTAAACAAATATCTTTATATATCCAGGTCAAGCTTGTTAAAGCTCAATTTACTTAGAAATACATACATCAACGTCTGTTATTTACTCTGTAAACACAAACGTGACATGACAGACTTTTCCCGTCACTGGAGCACGCGTGTCTCATAGCTTTCGTATCAATAATTCATCTGGACGGTGGACGACGGTCCATAAGTCTGGCAGGCGGTGCAGCTGCGGGTTGCTGAGTTCGACCTACTTGGCTACTCTCATTTATGTCCCCTAATATCCGACCCACTTTCGTATGTCACTCCACCAGTTAGATATGCAGCGTGTTACCAAATAAAATAATTCTGGATGAGACATAAATTTGCACTTTTCGCTCGGTTAGCGTGGCCTGTATATGTCTGATCAAACTTGCGTTTTCATTATATATTTACAAATATGTTTGAGTATGATAGCTATTTTTGAACTGTGACTGATTGACCTAATTATAAATATAAGAATATACATAGTACCCATATATAAAGCAAAGATGATAATTTTGTTTATGTAAAATGCATGTTTTGAGTATTACGACTGAATCCAGGACAACATCGTATGTGGTCTGATGTTACGCATAACAAGAAAGAGGACGACATATAAACGAGGTCGCTATTTATTGTCGATGTATTTGTAGAACTACCTAAACGAGCTTGAAAACTTTCTATAAACGTGCTTCGTACTACAAAAATATACTAACGGCTATAAACAAATTCATCGGTAACCGTTAAAAATATAAACAATCGGTCGTTATTTTTTTTACCGACACCTTTTTGTACATCGTGCCTGTATGATGATGATGTCATTTTGTGTATGAAAACTAAACGTGAAGCAAAAAGTTTAAACAGCTTGAAGTTGACGTAGATGACGTCAGTCCTTTAATAAATATGGTTACCAATGATAGTAAAACCGCAATCTTACTTCACATGTCTATTGTTTCCAAACGTACTCTATTATGCGTCTACGCATTGTCATTTAAGGAATAAATGATTCCTTGAAGACACAATGGCTGTTATGTAAGAATTGATGGATGTCTACACTTTTACCATAAAATTCGCCCACGTGTTACCAACTTTAATTCCAGTCCTTGCCAATTGTGGTCTAACAATTGGTTTGCAAATATCAAAGCTATTATTTCTTTCTAACGTTTTGAATAAATTGTTCTTCAATTTTGCCGCTGTCTTATTTCCCTGAAGACGTGATGTAGCTTTCCCGAAATATTGTTTTAAATTCTTTTCGAAAATTCGATTCGAAATTTGAATTTTGCGTCTCGATAAGGGTTTGTTTGGTATTCTTATTAATAGGTTTGCGAGAAAAAGAATCAATGGTATGTTTCCTTGTTCATCAAATGTAATAAAATGTCTTTGAAGAGTCAAGAAAACGATGAAAGATATTACCATATCTAATTCCGATAAGTAGATTTTATGATAAAAATGTTATGAAATATATTGAGAAAAAACTTTTTTCTGGCCTAGAGGCGTTTTCATAATAATATTACGGATGAGTCGAAGATAAAGTTTGTTGTTTATTATAGTGTGCCGCCGAGAAAGTTTGAGATATGCCTTCGGACACTGTGAATGTTGAATAGAAATAACTTTATTTATTGACCACGTAGAAAGTTATGCCTTATTTGTATGACTTTACTTGATTGTATGGCAGTGAGTCCTAAGATGTTATGGTCTGGTGGACATTTTATCTTTATTTGATTTTCGCATGTAACGTTGGTGATGATTGAATCAACATTTCTAATTCATTCACTAGCTCCTACACTATCCCTGAAAAGCGATGAAATATTCCCGACCATGACCACAAGATGACTAACAAACAATATTAATAGATATTATATTTCTTTGCCAGTAAACACTGTGTTGACATTATGATGAAATTATGTCATGCTAACATGTGTCAGCCTATTCTATTCTTCAACAACGCTTGTCTCTTGTTTTTAATTTTATATTCATTACATTCATTCAAGAAAAATATTTGAGAATCCCTGTCCTAATTTCATTGAAATCCGATACTCCGATATCAAAATCCCCATACATTATAGCCGAATATATTCCACCATGACACAACCCATAGCCATGGGAAAATATTTTAGTAATGCTATTTTATTAGACAAGGCCTCTATGACTAAATCCGTACGTCATAAATAATTTGATGTTATTTAATGGTGACTGTTATGTTTTTAGAGTGAGCGATGAAAACGATAGTGATAGTAATTTCGTGTAGGTATTATGACGATATATAGAATTTCAATACTTATATTTTACAGCAAGTATCAGAAAGACGTGGTCATATTGTATTTAAGAGTTTGGTACAGTTCATTAAACTGAAAAACTTTCTACATTCGAACACGTGGAAATCACGAAAAAAATGAACTAAGCTAAACCTTGACATTAACTCGCACATAAGTTAATTTAACAGTAAGTCGCTGTTTTCCTTTCATTAACAAATCAGCTGAACAAAGGCCAGAAATAATACGAATGAAATTGTTTGAAAGAAATCTATGACCCTTCTTTCGTTATTCTAGACTTGATTCCTTTTATTCGTATCTCTAAATTCTACGCAAAAACAATAAGAGTAGATACGTTTTTATACTACCACATTTCCTTCCAATTTTGCAATATGTTTTTGTGAACGCTTTTTGGATTTACGCACAATCAACACATATGACAGGAAATATTCTATTTTGCACATGTTGTTATTTTTTAATGTCTTCCGTCATGTGGGCGTGACGGAGCAGGTGTGGTCCGATAAACACAGCTGATAATGAGGGTACCTTATTGACTGTACCCACCGTATTTGTGGCACTTATTGCTGCGATAAATACACGTGAAAATATAATTCGATTATACCTGAAGTATCTTTATGAGGCGATATTTCTCTGAGTGATATTCTTGGTATAATATCCTAATTATAACAGAAAATGTTATGACTATTTTTACTATAATTTAAGCTTTACACTGTGTTAATTAAGACCGAGCTTCTTGTATGTAATAAAAGCATACTAGAACTAAAAGTAACTTCAAAATCATAATTAAACTAGCAATGGAAATATGGTGAGTACCCAATTAGCGGGCTCTTCATTATAATGTTTAATCGGAGTTTCATATTTATTTTCATAACATTCGTGTTACAGGGGTCTGCACCTTGCATCCGTGGGGTGTATTCCCACACCCCCATATGTCCCGCTAATCCGAGCTTTTAGAGAGCAACCACTTTAGGTTGAGCTGCCCTACCCTTCGCGTGGCTTTGGGGAAGTTTTGGGGATACGCTGCTGCTCCAAGTGGCAGGGATCTTCAACATTGGTCGGTGTTCATGTGAATTTGCCTCCTACATGTTCACACGCACCCCCTTTGCTTATTGCATGTGTGTAGTGTGTGAGACATACGAACACGTGGCGAGACTATCAACTTGATGTGTTCCACGCTTAATAAGAAATTACATTTCCTCTATTATGTTTCATGAGAAACTAGTGTAAGTCGGCTGTTGGCATTTCTGGGAATGTACGGATGGAAAATTAATCTTATTGGCACAATGAAGGCGAACGTTTGATTTATGTTTAGAAGTCAATCAGGAGTAACAGCTGAGTGAATTTGGATACAATTTAGTTTCTCGACGAAAGCATATTTTGATTTCAGACCAATTGAGTAGAATAGAATTAGGTAAAAGAGCATCTAAAGTTTAGATATTGAGTCAGTTTATCTATTTGCTGTCTTAAAAACATAATCAATTCTGTAGGCTTTTGCTGTGATTGAAGTTTGTCATTATTCATTACTAACAGTTGTAGTTATTTTGCTCTGAACGGACATTGCGCAAACCAAAGGCCCTTGGTCTTACATAATCCGAAACGACACGCAATAAGTATTTGTGTCACCTGAAACCTGTACATTGAATAGTTCTAGGTCTGTTGATTTAAATATGGCTGACAGCTGTTGTTATTCAGTAATTTTACGATTAGTTCATTGACTAATAGATAGATTTAGGTACAAGATTGCTAGAAGTTTGTGATTAATTTGTTATGTTACGATAAGTGACGGAAAATTAACTGAAACTGCCTATTTTCTCTAGAATCAGAAGAGTAATCGTGTAACATGCGAACAGTAGGTTCAACAATATTCATTGCGTAATTTACGTTGTAAAGTAGATAAATTTTTCGAACATAACAAGCAATGCTGGGGAGTTTGTTGACCCACTTCTTTTTCCCAGCTAAAGTACTAGGAAGTGTTGAAGGGCGGGCCTTTTGGGGGACTTTCTTATGTAATTTTGACGTTCAAAAGTACTGACTCTCAGTCTAGTTTGAAAAAATGGCTTTTGATTCTGATTTTGAATGAATAGGCAATATCTTTCAAAATTATTCAGATTCTAATAGATTGTATTGTATTACGCAATTAGGGTGCTGCCTCTCCGAATTTTTAATATGCGTGAGTGTAGACAGAAATACCTAAATGTACGTAATTGGACGATTGCCGATGTCACGTCATAGAGCTAATTTCTGAATGACGTAAACATAGTTTTTGTGCGTATTTCGTATCCATTGAACAGAAACTTACGATTCTGTCGACTCTGACGGCCCTGGCTACAAAATTAGGTTTTTTTTTGTTGGGAATTACATCTCGCAGGTCAACCTATGAGGTTGCCGGCTGCTTAACCGGACTTGCCTGTGACTACCGTAATAAATGAAGGGCTCCAGCCAGGACTTAAAAACTTAAAACTAGAGCGACTATTTGCTAAGGGCACTCCCTGTAGGGTACGGACACCGGCTTAGGGCATCGCTGGTAGAGGGCAGCAAGGGACGGACTGGATCGGAGTGATTATTATTTAGGGACTATTTTAAAGCTATAGGCTCAGCGGCGCGAGCTAGCTCGAACAAGGGTCGGGGCGGAGAAAATTATGATATCAGAGTCACCGGTCAAATTGACGATTGCTTAGTTTTTTTGTGTTCTTACGATTGTGTTCTTTTCCTTTCTATTTTTTCCCGAAAGCAGAAGCATTAGGACTTTTAAGACTGCCACAGACCAGCGTGTTGCGAGTATATCAATTTCCATGAAGTTTTAAGAGAAATTGTTCTAATAGAGTCTGCTTTACGATTGCATGGTAGAGTCAATCTTTTATGTTACTTTAAGTTGTCATACAAACGTAATAATATCGCACTGGGATGTTTAGCGCACTCGATTTTCAACTTTCTGTGTTTAACCGAACAATTCGAATCCAACAGAATGCATCTTAGTGCCTCAAAAATGGAACAGTGTGTTTTACTGTTCGATTTTCGAGTCTCGATGCTAGGCAGTGCGTGGAATGTCCAACGCGCGAAAACAATTCCATCGCGATTTTATTACGTCAGCGTGAACATGGGCTGACTTTTCAAATCGTTTTGCTAAGCTAACCTAACCTAAGTTTTTAGATTCATCATTCACTACTCGAAAAAAATAATAACAATTTTATCCTGCACGCGAAGCATGACCACCGTAGAAATTGGTTTTGTCTATTCTTGGTAGAATAGAGATAGAATTGTCACGCTACGTCCGCATAAAACGGTACAAATCTTTCTACCATCTTTAATTCTGTCTATTCTTCCGTCGATAAAACCAATTTCTACGGTGGTCATGCTACGCGTGCTGAGTTCATTTGTTTTCTTTATTGCCAGCAACATTTGAATTTAGAACTTTATGTTCCTCTCTCATCGGTCAAACGAGCCATCAATGTGTACAGCGCACAATTATAGCCAGCTCCATGGCTCATGGCGCCCCCTCTACGTACTTTGTTTATGGAGCTCCGGCTCACTGGAGCGCTATATGGGTCAGTCTCCACGTGTTTTTGTTCCATGTTGTCCTTTCTCGTTAGTAATTAGCAATTATTATGGAAATTCAAACGTTTGCTGTTCTTACTTGCGCTGTTTAAGTTTGTTTTTGCCTGTTTCGGACTGTGCCTACACTAATGATGGGAAAGGTTACTAAGGCGTTTAGTTTAAGTATGGAATAAATACCAATTATTGATCTGCACATTAATACTTTCACATTCACACACACATGATGTGTGTGTGTGTGTGTGTGTGAATGTACATACGAAGAATTATTTTCTGAAAATTCTGTTCTTGTTAGTCTAGAGGTCGCAAGCTCTACTGCCGAGTACATGATCCTGGATTCGATTCCTAGGTCAAGAAAAGTGTTATTGGGTTTTATATCAGGAATTTCTCAGTGGCTGCCCAGATTCTGGATTTGTGCCCGGTTCATCAACAATGCCATCGCATTAGGCCGCTTAAGACATGGGAAATATAACTAGCGAAATGTGGCTGTACTATACGTGTACATTTCTGCCAAACACCTCGAGGAAACAAGTCGTGATGTTATGTTAGTGATGGGTTTTGTTCTAATTTTTTTTGTTGTAAATAACGTTTAAAATTGAGCAGTTACACTAATTCTAAAATCTTAATTAATAGCCGTATTAAAACAACCATTCCAAATTAGTTTATACGATAATAAGATAATTTAGACGCATACGTACCAATGTTATAACGCCGATCAGTTTGATCTGAAAGCAGAGAACACAGTTATAAATAAACTTCAATCGATAACTGAACTACAAAGGGTTAGCTAGAATCAAACTACATGTAGGTAGACTGGGGGAATAAAAAGGATAGCATGATCAGACTATAATGTTCGCACTGCTGGGACAGAGGCCTTCACTCTGTGAGAGGCAGGAGGTCGGTATCCACCACGCGAACCCAGAACGGATTAGTAAGGTTGGACTTCTAATCCTATTCAGTAACTTGACAGTTCAATGAAAAATAATGATACCATACTAAAACTTGAGGTAGTGAACGATTTCGCGTAAAGAATGAATGATAAAAATGGACTATAAATGAAATAAAACCTAAAAAAATCCTTTTTAGGATGTGGAATATAAGAATAATTCATAATTTTTAATAACAGTTATTTCCTTTTTTATTTTCTTCTGATAGAAACAAAACTGAATATAAACATCATGTCATTTTACTTTTATTTTACTATAGTCGTTTTATTTCCTCTGACAGCCATAGACTATATATATATCGATATAGTATACATCGTGTTTTAAGAAAAGTTATTAAATTTAAATTACAAAGTTTGCATGTAAGTACATTATTTCAAGTTCATTAAATTTCATTCATTCTTGCACCACTTAACTATCTTTTTTTTGTTAATACCTGGTATCCCTCCAACTGTCATGTTACTGAATAGGATTAAAAGTCTAACCTTAGCTGCCACATGTCTTTGAATTTTTGGTTTTAGGCACGTCTTTTTTTTTGTGGATAGGAAATCATCAAATGACCTCTCCTGGGTGGAACAGAAGGACGTGTCAGACTTTTACTGACTAAAACCCACCCGTGTACCTTCTGTTGCCCATATGCCAGGCCCACGGTAACTCTTTTGAACTAATCTTGCGACCCTAGCAGGAACTAATCACTCGACCCTAGCAGGAGGCACGTTCTCACGATGTTTTCCTTTACCGTTTTGAGAGCAATGATGAAATAATTTACACAAATAAAACGCCAGTCTGGGTTTCAACGTACGACATAGACTTGTAAGTCACTGCCGCTTTGATGACTGGACCACCACTGCTACCAAAAAGGTTAAGCAATGCTCAAAATTAAATACTTTGCTTTTTTTTTCTTTTCGTGCTGGCAGTACTTTAATTTATACTACTTTAATCTATACTTTAGCTTCTGCCCGCGACTTCTGCGTACATGTCGGTAATCGCGAACGCAGATGAAGTCGCGGAATAAAATATAGCGTATGTTCTTTCTCGGGGTTCAAACTTACCCCGTACCAAACATCAAAATCAGTTCAGTGGTTTAGTCGTGAAAGCGTAACAGACAGACAGAGTTATTTTCGCATTTAGGTATAATATTATAATAGATATAGATTTTCTGAGCCCTGTAGGTGGCCAATAGGCACAGTACATTGTTTTCCCACATAATTAAGGTGTCAGTTTTTCTAAGTTCTGTCATATTCATGATGTTGTTAGAACAGAACGCTGTCGGAAAAAAAAAGTCTTATCATAAGTAATATTCTCCTTCAAGTGCTTAACCCTATATTTCCCGACTGTACCTTAAACATAGTATCTGAATAGCACGAGTATTACAACTTCATTAACTAGCATTTAAATGTAAAATGTAGTTTTCCGGCTACCGTGCCTGGCACAGACTAATTACTTTGTTAGAACAAAAACGATAACTTTCAAATGTAATCATTTATGTGGTCATGATTGTGGGTTAATTTTTTAATCTGTGGTTTTAAACAATGCTTTAGCCAGTATAATTGTAGATAAAAAATCAATGAAGCGTGATCTAGACGCGATGGTAAAACTTCTCATTATAAAAAAAAAACATTAAATAAATTGCCCGAAATATAGGCGCAAGTATTAATAAATATGTATACTCTTCAGCCTCTTTTACATAATGAGTTCATTTCAGTGAGGTTAAAAAGGAACCGTATTGCTGTAGGTGGATTTTGTTTACCAGTTTACATTGAAATAAAATACCTCAGAGTCTGTTTAGAATATTATTGACGAAGAGGATGCTTCCCCGTCTTCATTTCTCCATTCAAATCTTTTGATTCAAAAGTCGAACACAAATACTTATATGTAGTAAAGAAATCGAAGCGCTTTCAGCTGCTGCTTTTAAATTACGTTTAGTGATACAATTTTGATAGTCAGCGTCATTTTTATTCGTTTCGCTTCCAAACACAGCTGCTTCAGACTTCCACCTGTCGAGTAAATCACGACGTTGTCTTTGCGCGTCTGAGGAGCGTGACAGGTCATAGCCACCACAGATTACAAATCCTTTGTATTATGTCAGCGACCTTTTGTTCTACAGCGTCCATAATTGATTCCATTGCTGTTCACAGCATATAATCCATGACTAACCTTAACAGTCTTTCTAATATTTGCAAACGCTTTTTATAACGAGTTTTGCCTCGTTTCGTTAAGAAGCACTTATGAGTTTTATAATATGTTTGTACCTCGTAAAAATACGCAATAATTGTGATTACGAAGTTTATTGAATAAACTTTCGCTTGAAATCTTTTCGAGGCAATTTTATAACTGCAAGTCTGCAGCACCTTTGAAGTTACTTGTTCAATATTAATTTTTATTACAAAAGTTCTAGGAGGGATAATTTGAATTCCACTGGGAAATTTACAGTTTATTTACTTCAAACTTTCTTGCATTTTATTTGTTTTGAACGTAAACAAGCGCCGTTTTATTATTTTGTTCGAAACTAGTATTCAAATTTAGAAAGAACTTTTTCAGCGCTCACGTACGGTGACCGAGTACGCGGACGCCATTTAATTTGCTAGTTGCAGCATACCTGCATACCGTACGTATTGACGACGAGCAGTTCTGCAGGTAAAGTTGAATAATTAGCTCGTCAGGATATACGCTGATGGAGTTTGGAACGTTTTCCAGTTATCCCATATAAAGTTTAACCTAACTTTTATGACACGTAGACGTGTGCTGTTTCAGCGTAGTCACAAAATACATATGGCGTAGTCGAGTTATTCTTTAATGAGCTGTAGTTTTTAATATACTTGTTTACAAATTCTCACATTAGTTTTAAAATTGTTTTAAGACTACTATTAAATCCTAGGATTTTTATTTGACGAATTCCCGGTGTGGTCCCTCAGCTGACACGCACAAAACTAATAAAAGGTTTGATGTTTTTTTGTGGACACGGTACGGACGGATGGTTCCGCCCGTATTTTTTGGTCAGCATAAAAACAATCTAAATAAAGTCTGTCTACGACAAAAAATATTGCTAAACATTATTTAACTCACAAAAAGTGATCATTCAATAGAATGATGCTAACATTTACATAAAAACATCAATTTAGTTACTTTTTTATATGGAATTAAACGTGTTTCAATGAAAAGTTTTTTACGCATTCATAAAAGTAGGATGAGACTGTCTAGTTAGACAGGACTTTTCAATCAAGAGAAAACGTGGTAATTGAATTGATTTATATCGAATTACGAGTTAGTTACGATATTGCACTATTCAATTATTACGTTTCGTTATATATATATAATGTTATTAAAATGTTTGTGTTGTTTAATGTTATTTTCACAAGCTACCAAGCTGTGTTATAACAGAGCTTGGTAGCTTGTACGATTAAAAACCAAGAAATGATATTTAGAAATTGTTATAATACGTATCAAATCACGTGCCAACCTAGTTTTTTTCTTTACATTATTATTTCTTCGAAACATTTCTTAATGGGAACATCGTCGTATCGTTATTATTTTATATCGTCACACAACTGTTTTTAGTCCCGTCGCGCGCGACCCATGGCTCGCTTGCTCTAGGTGCGTCATCCCTGACCTAGAGAGTCGTAATGTGACCCAGCCTTAAAATATCGATATTGTCCAATAGTTGAGTTGTGAAGGTCAGATGGCGGTCGTGAAAAAAGCCGACCTACATTATACTTGTCTATTGGAAAACGTTAGACAATTTTATTTTATGCCATTTCAAGTATGTTTATTGTGATTGTTTCTTTATACAGTATTCCTCGCTAGACATACTCGTTTCCATAACTGTATTTATATCATGAGGCCAGAACGAAGTCAAGTATCTCGGGGTCATTCTTGACAGTAAGTTAAACTGGAGTAGTCATTTAGACAGCAAACTAAACAGGGCCTGCATCACATTCTGGCAATGCAGGAAAATGATAGGTAAGAGGTGGGGCCTATCCCCCAAAATCATACTTTGGCTGTACACCGCAGTGATCCGACCCATGATCACCTACGGGGCCGTGGTCTGGTGGCCCCGCACCAAGCTTATTACAGGCTGCAACAAACTTCAACGCATGCAAAGACTAGCCTGCATGGCGGTCACGGGCTGCATGAGGACTACTCCGACTGCAGCCATGGAAGCCATGCTGGGACTACCACCGCTCCACCTGTTCATACAGCAGGAAGCCACGATGGCGGCAGCGCGTCTGAACACAACTAACCTCTGGAGGAAGAGAGACACACATCACACCGCGCTGCTTAAGGAACTCAACAATGAGTTCCCCATTACCAAAGCTATAATTGACCGGGTGCCTAAACAATTCATATTTGATAAAAAATACAGAATCCAGCTTCACGAAGATCGCCGGTGTGAAGGTTTGCGCCCCATTGAGCTGCGCATCTTCACGGACGGATCAAAAACAGACAGTGGCACAGGTGCTGGAGTCTTCTCGCAGGACTTCAACATACATATAGCCACACCATTAGGAGTCCACAACACAGTGTTCCAGGCGGAATGCATTGGGATCACTCTTGCCGCCTCAGCCATCATGACCAGGGCGGTTAAAGACCACTCGATCCGCATACTCTCAGACAGTATGGCTGTTCTGCAAGCGCTGGACAGTCACTCGATTGACTCTGGGCTAATATACGAGTGCCACCAGCGCCTCAACCAGGTGGGTAGCCTCAATAATATAACCATTCAGTGGATAAAAGGACACAGCGGTTCGCTAGGTAATGATGCCGCCGATGAACTAGCCAGAAGGGGGTCGAGCATGACACCGGTGGGACCAGAACCAATCGCGCCACTCCCCTTTGGGTTCCTACGCTCTCTGGTAAGGAAACGTACCAGGGATCAACACCTTAAGCTATGGGTCGACCAAAGTGAGTGCAGGCAGGCCAAAGAAGCATTACCTGCCATCGATGCCCGCCTCACAAAACAGGTCCTCCGGCTAGACAAACGACAGCTGCGTATGGTTACAGCAGCAATAACTGGCCATGGGTCGTTTAATAAACATCTATTTGTCATAGGAGCTACAGACAGTCCGCTGTGCAGAGCCTGCATTGAGGACGACGAGACAGCAGCGCACGTGCTTCTAAACTGCCCGGCGATCGCCACATACAGGGCCAAGTACTTCGGTAACCCAGGTACCCTACGTCAGATAGTCAGCAACATCAAGACGTTGCTGGCCTTTCTCGAGGAGCTGGGGTGGATCGAATAACCGATTTCCCACCCGTACGCAAAATACGCGCTCAGACGTGGAGTTGCGGACACCAGCCCGTTCTACCTATTACCTATTACCTATCATGAGGCCAGTCTATAAAATAAGAAAGACATAATAACATGATGTTATAATAATGCTATGCGAGACAGAGCTACAGTGCTGGTTTCAAACAATAATCAACCATACTTAATTCCTTGACAAAAAGAAAGACCGTAAAACACTATTAATCACAATTTAGATATATCCTTCTACATGACTCATTTTCCATTGCTTTATTTGTTCAACAAATTCATCTACTCACCAACGTAAATAAGGCAATGAATGTTGTTGAACTATGCAAATGAAACCCATTCCTACTGTGAATGTGCTACGAAATTACCCCTCAGGTCTAAACTTCAAAACTACATAACTCGATTTTGTTAAACAAATCTAAAGGCACAACAAGCGAAGTAATCTTCTTACTCCTCATCACATCTTCCCTCGCGAGTGGTACTAAGGAAATCATGAACTAAACTTAATCTAGCTCCATAATAAGCCAGACTATCATTTGTCTGCTGCTGTATGCGGAGTGTCGACGCGTCACTTCTAAATGTGGAAGCAAATTGCGACTCGACTTAACTCTATAACTATACAAGGTATAAAGGTCTCCACGTCCGTGCATCTGTCTTCTTCTAAATTAGATAAGTGCTAGTTACCATACGCTTGAGTTCAATTACTTCCTACAACTTTATTAAGGGACGCTCGTTTCGTATTAATTATGATAAAATGCACAGGATGTTGGGCATTATGTTATGAGTTAGAGATTACTGTTATCCTTAACATCTGAAAAGGAAATGTTTATGATGAACTTTTCCCGGTTCCTGTATCTTAAGGATCGTTATTGGTTAAGAGTAAGAATCATAGATTTGTCTTTTGCGAAAAAAGGAAACGTCTTCATGTATGTATTCCGCAGTAGTAATATCTAGGCTTTAAATGATATGTGAGGAAAGCGGCGGGGCGAGCTCGCCCTCTGTCATAGGCTTGAGTCACGCATTTTGTCACGGTTTTTGTACCCAAACTGTGATAAATAGTGTGACTCAAGCCTATCACAGTAAGCCGTCACTGCCCCGCAGTAAAGAGTTACGTAATGTATTTAAATTGTCTCGTCAATGTTACTTTCTGAAGAACTTGACAAATATTTAAATGTAAAATAGCTGTAACGAAAGACTGTCTCCTTATCTCACTCAGTATTTATGGAAAGTAAAATATCTTTTTGAGTATTCACGAAAATTAATTCTTATTTAACGTCGCTGTCTGAGAAATGGTACTTTCTCTGAAAGTTTCGGTTGAAGATCTTATCTCAGTTTAGTAAAATGAATGTTTCTTTATCATATAAGCTTTTAAGGTAAACACAGCAATTGCTTGAAATTGCTCAAAGGTGAAGGCAGCACGGTTTGTTTACGTCTACCTCTACAGCTACATACCTATAAGGGAAACATTATGCGCCGCGATAAATTTAGCACTAAAGCCCATAACCCTTTGAGGGATTGAATCTGACAGCCATCCACCCGTGTAAAGAGATCAATCAGAGTCGACGACGGTAAAGCAGGAAGATGTAGCGGCTTTTTTTAATGTCGCGATGTGTCTGGCAAATTGTAAGGAAGATTTAAAGCGCTTTACAGAAGCGGGTCTCTAACTGTACGTGAATTTGGTACGCTCGCGCACGCCAGTCGTGTACCGTACACAACAGTATGGAGTTTTTCTAAAACGTTGGTATCGCTCACGACTCACGACTGACAAACACGTGTTGAACTTATAATGAAATACTTAGACATTAATTCAGAAGGAAATTCTATCTAGAAAATATTTTTGGTTTCATTGCGGCAAATTTCGTAGTAGCTAGGTGCGGAATACTAGCAAAAGTTTCACGTTTCTAAAACAATTTGTTATAAATGTACGTTTCGCAATATCATATTGTTCTTTGTAATTATTCGAATGTTAAACACGCGAGAAAATTTGAACTCAAATTGTTATTCTTGTTAGCTCACAATGGGGCTGTCTGAAAACTCTCACAGTACACATTTATTAAATGTGAATTTATTAAGTTGTTAATTGTTATATTTTGCTACGGGCCCAGTTAATTTAAGAATCGATTTTATCAGTCGGAAAACAGTGATGTTTTCACCGATTGATCGATAGAACGACGTAATTTATTGTTGAAATGAATTATGTTTTCAATCAGAATGTTTTCAGTTGAAGTTAATGTTGATTTATTTTTTGTTACTATGTCGAAACACATGTTGCTGACAGTTATTGCATAATCAAAAAATTCAAAACAATGTTTTGTTTACACTAAATCAATCAATCTATTTCTCGGTTTTCAGGCACAACAATTTTACTCATAATTAAGCTTTCATTTTTCTGCTTCGGCTTTTCCCTACTATGTTGAGGTCGGATTCCAGTATTACCTGACGCAGCGAAATACCTGTATTTTACATGCAGCGTCTGCCTATCTGACCTCCACAACCCAGTTTCTGGGCGACACGCTAATGCTAGCTATTGTTTCTTTATTAATACAATTCCTTTATTTTCTATTCAGAGAAAGAAAAGTAATAATAAAATAACTAGGAACAAAAAACAATCAACTAAAGTTCCTCTGTGAAACGTTACAGAAAGGACATTTTCTTTTTGTCACGCTAACTTCATAACCCGTTACGAAACTCGCTCACAAACTCAACTCAATTATTGTTTACGAGTAGACGCGCCGCTTTTATTATTGCTCTTAATATATTCTATGTAGAATGGGGACTGTGTGGGACAGGACAGGATGGTTGCGTAACCGCCAACTTGTGGGAGAATGGTTTGTAGAGGACACGCTGAAGAAATCAATACCAGGTTTTTCGGTGACTTTTACGTGTGCCAGACAGAGGTTTGTATTTTTATTTGTTGTCTGTACTTTTCGTACTTGAAAGTTTGAAGTTTTGTTGGCCAATTTTCGTATGAACTATACCACTACAGAATACAGAGTGGAAGTATTTTTAATGCAGTGGGCCAGAACAGGCTGTTAAGTAAAAAGCAAGTTATTTTTAATGTTGATTTAATTAAGTATTTTATCAGAAATCACGCAATATTTTAATCACTCAATCTTATCGTTTCAACAATGCGTCAAAGAAATAACACACGTTTTTACAGATAATATGTTATTCGAAAGTTTCGTCCGCCATTGCGTACACGCACAATACGGCACCCATTTGACCATATCCTTCAATGGTACGTTCAACAATGGAGCATTCACCGCGACTAGTCAGTGGAACGTTCACGTGTGTTCCAGCAACGTACACACGACCTCATAAATGAATAGAACACATTATGAGCAATAGGACTTTGTTTACACGTTGCGTTGTTATAAAAGTGTTGAATTAAGAAGTTTGTTCTTTTTACGCGGTCATAAGTGTCATAATCATAACTTATACCTACGTAAATAAAAACGGCTATGTAAATAAAAAATAAAAAAAATGTAAATTTAAAATATGAAAAAAGTTAACAACATATTTTTTATTTGTAGTCGTTTTGGTGGGTCAATTAATAATAATATGGTACTGGTCATATTATTATTAATTGACCCACCAAAACGACGACAGACCATATATTATATTTTAACAATTGAATTAACAAACGAATTGTTACAAATTAGGAGACATTGAAATAATATGAATGAGTCTTAACACCGAACTAATTTATATGAATAATATGATGTAATTTAATTTATGCTGATCTAATTCCTTAAACAGCACACATATTAATGTGTTCGCACATAATAAATCTTGTTCTCATGGATTTCATCTTGATTACTTACGTTTAATTAATTCGTCGAACCATATTAGACGATGTAATAGGCTTGATTCATTGATGCTACACTAATAAATAGAATATTCGATGAGTATATTCTGATTATGATATACAGATTCTGAAATACAGCTGAGACTTTATTTTTGTACACACTAACTTTAAGGCAGCTTTGTGAAGAGAGAATAAATAATAATAATTATTATTAGTACATCAATGTACGGATAGGAACACTAGGCAACTTTTAAACGTTATTTTCGCCTACTGTTTGATTGGAATTGTTACAACCATCAACAATGATATAAAATATTATAAATGTGAAAGTTTACCCATATGTTTAGATCTTTGTAACTCAATCTTGCAAAAACGGCCGAACGGTTTTGGATGAGACTCAGCAGCACATAGGTAGATACTTTATAACCTAAATTAACATAAAGGATACTTTTTATCCCGGTAGGACGTTTCTGTGGGAGAATTTCTGACCTCCACGCGGGCGAAGCCGCTGGGGAAAGCGAGTACTATATATTTTGGAACCCCTGCTATCATGAAATAGTTCTTATTCCAAAGATTCATCACTTTTTTCTACAAAAGAATCGCCAAAAATGAAGTGTTTATTTGTACTCGTGGCTGTACCAATCCAATACAGATAATACTTGTAAAAGAACGGTGAAGTTCTGTTACAAGTACCTATATCTACTCTATTTTTATAGCGTGAATCCGCTATAAAAAATCATGGGCTATTATAGTGTCGGGCTGTCGGTAGATTGCATGGTAGGCGCACGCGCCGGGACTTCCGCTCAAGCGCTTTTGTGGACTGACGGACCGGAAACTCTTGATACCATCTAAAACACGCTGTACACAAGTACGCTGTTGCAGTACTTATGCTACTTACCATGTATAGAGAAGATGCCGTATTGCATACAAACTACTTATTCGCAGTATTTAGGGCTCATTTGCATGTAACGGACAGTAATTTTGTCTAGTTTGAAATTTCGTTCTAATGTAAATTCGTCTTGTAAGGCAGACACTGCTGTTTATGATGTAATTTTGATTTCGGAAGTAGTTGGTTAATGCAAATAAAGACGTAAATATACGTGATTAGAAACCGACGTGGCATTTCTCAAGTATAAATAAGCTTTTCAGCTAACTGTCATCAATGCCAGTAAAGCTAAACTGCCGTGGTCATTTCACATCCGCGATATAACTTTCTTATTAGTTGACCATGACTGGCGATTCTCTTTTCAATGGAGAAAACCGATTTTCTATTAAAACCACGACTGGATACCCAAGCTCACTATAACCATTGCGGTTAGAATCAATAGAAAAGCAAATCTAAACAATGAACGGGAAATAAATCTATTCAGTTAGTGAGTCTGAAAAAGCTGGTAGAACCAAGCTGTACGTTTACCATACAGTACTATTTCGGTACGAATTATTTATTTAGTGCTCGCTTTACGGTATGGTTAGATGGTAGTGTGTACGCTGACCACCTTCACAACTCCACATGGGGCGGGCCCGCCGCCACCGCCAGTTTGCGCGATAATTGGAGCGTCGTTCCGGGCGCATTATTCACTCCGTATTGTTAGTTATGGTAATGCACTTCATTTTATGTCCTCTCCAAAATAAACCTAACATTCATCACATGTCTAGCCTTTTCTCAATTGTCTAATCGGACGGAACTGAGTGCAAGTATTACACATGGAGCGATTGACTATCCGACCTCAGTGACTCAGTTACCCCTTGGCAAGACTGGTTGTCAGACTTACGGGCTTCTGAAGACCCGTAACGGCTGTCAAAGTTCCATTAATGACAGCCGGGACCAGTAGCTTAACGTGCTTTCCGTGGCACGGAGGGTCTTGGTATGTAATAAATAATAGTTAAAAAAAAACTAAAAAACACGCTTCCATTGAAAACCAAACTAAAAAGTACAAAATAATGGAAAAAAACCATGGGGTGCTGTTTAAGGTATTTTTTTATTGATATCAGGGACCCCACGCTTTTTGTTTGGTTTTCAATGGAAGCGTGTTTTTTAGTTTTTTTAAACTATTATTTATTTTCTATTTTTTAGGGTGTTTCGAATTTTGAGACGTACATATGTCAGCGTAGTTTGTGACAGTTTTTTTGCTGTCCTGGTAACCCTGGCAAGGATAATGGCACAAATTTATGAAATTATTGCATTGTCATCGGTCCTTGACAGGTGTGCAAAGTTTGAATGAAATCTGGTCGTTTAAAGTGGGTCAAAATCGCGCTATAAGGAGTCGGTTACAAACAAACATACAAATATACAAACATACAAGTGAAGCTAATATAAAGCGTGTAAAAATGGTCACCCATCTATCAGCCACGGTAAGCGTACTTTAACCTCATCGTTGGAAAAGTGCGGCTGTTAATACCTTACTTAACATTGACGAAGCAAAGTCACGGCTTTTGTAAAACAACATATAAACACAGACTTTCTTTGATGCGCCAAGAATAACAGTGCGATTCTAGAAAATGCAGACTTGTTTAACCGTAATGACACTGTTTGAGAATGTCGGAATTACTCGCTTGATTATCTCCATACGTTTTTCCCGAATGAGATGTTAAAACTTCAAGCGGTTAGCTGATGCGACGCACGAAACATGCAGCAGTAAAATATCCGTTTTAAGTGCCGCAATATAACACAAATCTAGTGTGACAATAACGGGGTAACTACTTATCATGAAACACAGTTGAGCTACACGATTACTGATAAATGCTTGCACTGACTGGACTGTCCACTCAAATCTGTGTGGTTCTTTCCTCAAAAGATCATTTCGGGTATTAATGTAACATCGGCGAAAATACATCTACCGTTAGTGTCCGTGGTTTTATACTGTCTTCACGTGATCTGACCAAGAGTAGGTATGTCAGGATTTTAAGAGAGTTTGACCCTTTAGTTTGTTTCGCTATGTATTCTCAGGGGTAGATTTGAAATGTCAACTTCATCTAGCTATTTATAATAATACGTCATGTAAAAGTGATTCCGATATCCTATTAACAGAATCAACAATGTCACAGGCCTCTGATTTGTTTACCGACTACTGATTGAAAAACGTTTCGTAAAATTGTACCAAAGAGGAATCTATGTAAAATAAATAGGGAAAGATAAAGTCAAAAAGTTATACAATATTAGATCCATTAATATAATTATTGATGCTGATATACTTCGTCGCCGAAAGGTCATGAACTGGATAGCAAAAGGAAAGAATCTATGTCAATAAACAGAATGATAGAGATCGGCGGCGATATCAAGAACATAAAATAATTTATGATCGATTCCATCTGATTAGATTCAGAGGATAAAACAATATTACTTCACGAGTTCAAATTAAACGCCTACCGTATTTTTTGGGGAAATACTTTCACCGAGAATATAAATGGAATTGGAAATATTTTATCCGAAGATCTTTAATGGAAAAATAAATGAAGATCGAATCTTCAGTTAAGAGTGAGTTGAGATAATTTTAACAACAAAAATATGATTTCCTCCGACACGTTTTCTGAAATGGTGGAATAAAAAAAGTTCGTAGTAAAACCAGTCATGCTGCTAAGAACATTTAATTTTAGACTTCTCAAGGATAAAGATATGACCGTTCTTGAACTTAAAAATGTGACAAATGAAGGTCGTAAAGATAGCAAAACTAGAAATTCATTTTCTAAACGAATGAATATTGAAAGTATCTTTGAAATCCCAAAGGCACGTCATGCTCATCTCTTATTAGATGTGCTAAAGATACTTCTAACGTTATTGGCACCATTTATTGACACGTCAACATTGTTTGGAGCAATGATCGCTGGATTGTTATACAACTTTCTATAATGTTTTCATAACTTTTGCAACTTGTCACGTTTGCGTTACAGCGAGTTTATTGACATTCATCAGCTGTCTACTGTGAACGACATCTCGATGTACCACGTAATCTAAGACAAGAATTTAAAGATGGAAACAATGGCACATAAATATCGTGAGACTTTTGCGAAGTCACACTGATTACCTCAACCATCAACATCATCAACGAGAGCTTTTGCATTGCAACGACTCTTGTCAACAGTTCCACAAGAATCTTCCTTTATATTATGCGGAACATAATACAACTAGCGACTAAACGCATCATTATAAATAAGGATATAAGTGTAAATATTGTCGTTATTGAAGCGGTACACAATTCCAACATTACCTGACTCATTAAATTGCAATTTCACACCATCTCGTGGATAATAAGGAAGCATTACTACATAACATTGTGTTTTAGCGTGGCATCGCGTAATGCTGAAGATTACGTCTCTTTGTGGAAACATTCCATCAACCAGAAGAGATTACGTTATGATGGAATAAGGCGCACGCGCAAACATCTGGGATGGTGACAGATGATTTATAGATTATCTTCATAATGATCCGCGGATAAACTGTAGAGAAAGGTTAGTTCAAGTTTTTATTTGACTTAAAGTTATAGCTTCTCATTCGTTTATTTCTTTGAATTATTTCCGTCCATACTCAAGTAGGCTTCTTTGAGCTTGAAGTTACTCATACCTACCTATTGCATTTTTATGCAGATGGGTAACTCATTGACTGATTATGTGCTGGTGAGAAATAGGTTTATTTTTGCACCAGCGTCCAAGTTTATGTACCTATTTAACAAGTTTATAAAACCTAATGAGTGATATATACAATATAAGACTCACTGGAGGACATTTTATGCCGTATATTGTAGAACATTTCTAGCGACATTTTCATGTTAATTTGTGGTAAGTCATTATCTATTCATTGCCCTGGTAACAGTGGTAACTAATTCACAAACTAACTAGCCACCGACCACTGCGGATCCCCGGCCTAATTTTATGTTTCGTATATTGCCGGGAATTCGCACCGCGATGAACGAATTTTGTGGCACACCCGCGTAATACTGGGCTTTCGTCTAAATTTCGCAATTCAGTAGCTAAATCTCATAGATTACAAATATTGTTTGCCTGTATAGCTTCATTTATTAAGACTTTAAGTTTTGGGAAATCCTCATCTAAATAGGATCTTTATTATGGAACGTTTCAACTTTCCCTAAATGGGTGGCTAATTTTCTGGCAGCATTTTTAACAAAATACTATTTGCTTTTGACCAGCATTCTGATCTTCCGATTTAAAAGCTTGATGTCCAAAGACATACCAACACGCGAGCATTAAGATAATTAACGCCTGGATTAAAATTCAATTTACCTTTGGATTAGTTAAAGATAAACCACAGGCCAGGTGATATCTCACGCACGTAGCTAAGTCTATTTTTAAGAGTCCAAGCCTGTTCCACGCAACTCGTAAAAAGGCTATTTCCACTCCAGAAGCAATAAAATGTGTCCCTGGAACAATTTTATCCTCAAGCTTATCTCAGCTAAGGGTAACTTCTTTTTATGGCACACAGCAATAGTCCTTCGACAATAAGAAACACACAAAGGGTCCTTGGGGGACAGTATGCTAATAGTATTTTTCGAGATAGCATTTAAGACTTTCCAGACGCTATTTAAAAGAAATTTCAGAAGGCATTAAGAAAGTCCACGTTGTAACAGATTCTTTAATAAGAAATGTATTGTTTCATGAATTTCAATTTGAAATGCAGTAAAACAAAGGAATGCTGTTTATGATGTGAATTGTATTTGCTTAACGTTTCAAGCCTATTTCAGAGCACAGACTGTAAACAATAGCACTGCAGTTAAACACACCCGGCGTATTAAAAGGATAGATCAAATTCTTGTTAAAACTTCAATACTGTTAGAACCTTTGCCCGAATTTTATTAAACCTGAACTATATTGAGAGATATGGAGCACAAATGAAGAATCACTCCTATTTATATTTTGTACGGATATAAAACAAACGAGCTGAGGGCATCGATGCGATATTTCAGTTATCAGCCCACGCAGTAAAATCGTTGGGAAAAACGGTTTTATCCCTTGTCGACCTATTTTCTGGATAACACAATGCTTCGACTTGTGCCGTTGTCCCATTTGTGTATCAATTGTTATACGTGTGTAATTATAGACGAAATATGAACGTAATAACGGTACCAATTCGAGTATTGCCGTTATTAGTTTGAACTCGACTAAAGTCGATTATATCGAAGTTAAAATAAGAAAGTTCACATACTTTTTTTTCAGGGAGAATGAATCAAAAGCGTAGGTACAGCTTATGTTAATTATTCATATTGGCGTTGTAGATCATAAAGCTGTGTTTATTTCTTAGAATTGGCAACTTGGCAACCACGTAACCGAGGGCCTATTTTTTATTATATATTATTCTACGGGTTAGAATTACCCCTTTGCCTAATACAGGGACTTAAATTGAGAGCCCGTATTAATATCGTAACAAAACATCTCTCCTTTCTAGAACCATCACCTAATTTGTTCAAATAAAAGCTCTTTTCCCAACTTATTATCAGTCGTGTCGAGAGGATAATTGCAAGCGCATCAAGTATGATAGATGCCCAACGAACTAGTATTAGGAAATAATCATATTATTTGTGGTTACATTCGTGATTACCAACTATGTTGGAAGGCGCGAGACCGTGGGAAATGACCGTGGACATTCGACAGGCGAGTAAATCATGCTTATTTACATTTTGGTGTTGAATTGAATACAGCACAAGCTTGTAGCGTTCGTCCTTATTATATAGTGTATTATAACAATATGAATAAGGGTAAATTTTTTATATGGAACGTGTTTAACACTTCCAACCGAGTTCTAGAGCTGTTAGTCTCATCATTCCTGTGCAATATTGACAGACAGGTCTTCAACGCAGTTTAAATGTGCTGATTGCATTTAGTTTCATCAGTGAAATTCGGCTTAGTGGTATTATTCTCAAATAAAATTTATGAAATGTATGTACCATTATGTAACGGTAAGTTTACTTCATTATCATAAATATTCATAGTACAATTTCAATTAAATGCGAGTACTATGCAGTTGGCGATGCGACAAAATCTTGAAATTCTTGAGTAACTTGCTACTCATAAAGTTCCCAAATAGAAAATTCTTGTTTCATGACGACGAATGGCATAGCGGTGTGAAGTGGGCGTGAAATTATAAATAACTACCCTCGGCCAGCCGATTTAGAAGAGCTCAATGTCACAGCTTCATTCTTCAAGATATTTTTATAACGCTTCGGGTAGTCCCCGAAATACGTACCTCGCAAATAAACAAAGATTTCTTATAACATATTTTTTTTGGTTTGCTCCCGAGAAAAAGGTAAAGTGAGAAACTGAGAATATTAACAAAGCTTATTTTCCTTCGAGTTATTTATATACTGAGAATGTTTATTTTTCTCTCGTCACTGATTTGGTGAGTTTGTTTATCTTAGGTAATACAGGTTACCTCGAAACTGTAACACTTATCGGTAAAACTAAATACAGCTGCCAACGATAAATTAAAATCAAAGATGCTCTCGTAACAGAGCATTCACTGGCCAATACATATGTAGCTATATCAAAAGAGAACCGCAAATATAATCTCAATTGTGAAACGAAAGCAATATCAGTTCAAAAATACATCTGAGTGGAATGGCCGAGTGCAGCTATTAACTCTATACAGCAGCCAAACGGCCACTTGGGCACGTTTAGTCTGCTTCATCCTAGAAACGTTGTCGTTTAAGACAATAGCCAGAGAACCTTTTATATTTCAGATCAATAACCCCTTGTTCGGGTGCGAGCCGTTGACACATGAATAGAGAATGAAGCATCAGTTTCCCTCATGGAAACCATTGTCGGCGTTTCTGTAACAATGCTATTATGTGTGATGGGACGCGGTTCGCAAGAGGTCATACAGTATCTCTGCTTATTGTTTATTTAGGTTCGGTACAGAGGTTGAACTCATTAGCAAGGCACGTCTGGCATCATCCAAATTTTCATCTCAGAATGTACTTTAAAATCTGGTACACCCGCAGTTTTATTTTATCCCCGAATACACGAATTTCGTGACTCCTAATGTAATGTTGTACTATAGTAGTCCCACCCACTCGAGAAAGTTACGTTAGCGGTACAGGCCGGAATGTTAATGGTTGGAGCAATTATTTTGGACGAACCTCGACCAACTTGAGACGAGCAAGGGACAAATTCAATTAGAAAACATTATGGTTCTACGAGAGTTAGGAACGAAGGCAAGAACACGACAAGGACACTCGAGATTGCTTTGGGCACTTCTTGAGCATCCTGTTATTAAAGAGCTGATACAAGGGCCGGATCACGCAACACTAACGAAGATTTCGCGTGAGAAGTCGTATTCATATTATTCGTAACAAATAAGGTCGGTCGCCATTAACTTTATTAGGCACTTATGAATGAGTTAACCTTATTAAAGTCAAGTCGCGTTGTCCACATAGAAGTGAACGTGACTGCCGGCGTAAGATACAGTCTGAATAATAATTAACTTTTACGATTGCTAGCGAACAGAACACATTTACTATTTAGGACGATCAAAATTGCTGGGTCTTTATAACTTATATTTGATGGAAACTTGGGTTGTAACGGTACTCTTTCCCTTATTTTTTATGCTATCTAGCTCATCCACGCGCGTCTGGGTTAGAACGTAAAAGCCTTATGCTTCCACCATTTAGTTGAACAATAAAAAATACGACGAGACTATTAGCTATCTGATCGTATCAGGGTTATGATGTTGGTTGTGAACTTTGTCTGATGAAGTGATGACTGATGTAAATATTCTTTGCTTTATTTTACTTTGGTGTTAACAAACAGCCTTTTGTATCCATCAATATTTTTGTCTGATGTAATACATATTAATGTTTCATGTAATTAATGTTTCAAGTTTTTAAATCGAATCCGAATTCAATAATGCGCCTACGCATGTGAACGACCGAAGCCCACACCGGGTTTTTTGTTTTAAAATAAATTGAAATCTTTCAGTACGTGACTGCCACACGTATATCTTATTGATGCCAAACTGAACTTAGATAAATTCTTAGAGACGATTTGCTCATTAATTGAAGAAACATCAATCTTGATAAACTCATCAACTGAATAAGAAAGTAAGTGACCCTTCTACCAATTAAAGCAATAGTTAAGGAACATTGACTAAAGGATCGCAATACGTCGAAGACGGCTATTGAAACCCTCCAGAGGGCTTGTGCGTATAACGAGGGGAACAAATTACGGGAGTTCGATTAGAGAAAATAAGGAAGAACAAATTATGCAATTTGTTTTATAAAACATTTATTTACCATCAAAGTGTGATTACGTAAACATAATCTTCGATTATATCGTGGTCCCGTTTACTAAAGTTAACCAGACACGACTGCTAAGAATAGGCGGTGACTGTGCAAACACTGCTGAACAAAGGTGAACGAAAGAGAGGCGATTCATGCTTATGTCTCGTAATAAAGCGATTTCTACATAGTTACGTCAATACTTTTCCGTGATGTACTTTCTGCTGGTCTAAGTACTTTGATCGATCGATGATTTTAATATCTGTTTATATCTAATCAAGAAATGAAACATGATAAATACAGGATCCAAATGATAAGACGAAACTCAAAATATAATCGCTATACTTAATGTAATTTACGAAAAGACAATTAAAACGGAAAACATTTAAACATTCAAAGTTATACGGGACGAGGCGAATGAACTCGCTTCGGTCAATATCAAAGTTGAATTTAAACAGCCGCCTACTAATGACCAAATTTTTAAACGAACTCTTTACAAATGTTACCTCCACAAGACCATATTTGCTGAACACTTAGACACATTTTTAGCTCACGTAATTTTATGAGTCGGCAGATATTTTGTATTATAATAAATAAAATCAAGAGAAAGTAGTTTTGCATAACTAGATGATATACTATAATATCAGAATTTACAACCGTCATATAGCCTAAGGAAAGACAATGAGTTACATAAGAGTTATTACGCATCAAGATGTTAATGCTGCTGAATACAATAGCGTTATTGGATTAAGAATACTTAAAACATTCATTGTAACTAGTAAGACACTCCTCATAGAAATTAATTCCTATTGTGTTGATTGAGGCACTTAACATTTAACAACGCTTATCTCTATTAAGACTCTTGACCATGAAACCATGGGTACCTTTTGTACGAAATTAACTATACATTTGCATATATTCGATAGCTGATTGATAAGTGCATCAGTGGACAGTTGCTTCAAGGCATTCTCGTTATGAATGCCCAGTTAGCAAACCGGTTCAACCTGCAAACTATGAATCATCCGTTGATTAATTATTACATGAGAACTGCTGATACAACATTTTGTTGAGAGCATTAGTTCCTTGTTCGTGATGTAATTATTGAGGTCAATTAAGTCTGAAATTATAAAGTCAGCGTGCTCATTAATAAAAATGTAAGCTACGATGTGAACGTTGTCAAAGGTCTAGAATATAACATCAATTTCATAATCTTGAATATAGATTTTCTTTCGATTAATACTAGTTTTATGGATACATATAGCAGTAACATTATTTTTATCTTTAGGGTCCCGATCCCCGACGTCGCAGCGTGTCACTCAAATATTTGTAGGGCAAACGTCAAGGTCTGAAAGGACCCTTCGTACGCCACCGTACTAGTTCGCACGGACTTGTAAACCAAATAACTGATCTTGTTATTATTATTATCTAATTACATCGAATGTAATAAAATTAGTAAAGTTAATGTTGGAACGAATAAAAGTACTATTGAAAAACGTAGACTTTTTATTGATACAAAGTTTTTTAGTACTAATAGTACCTATAGATAGATTGGTGTTAACAGCTTTTAAATTTTTCTTTTTATCGCTGTTCCGTTGACTACTTTCGGGGTCTGCAAGCATCACACGGGCCGGTTCAATTGCTCAATGCCCCACCATTGTGTTACGTGACCAATTGAATCAATATTGTTCCTCTATTGCGTTATCTGTTTGTGAATGAGTTACATTTTCCTATCTGTGCCAAATTAAATTAAAGCCATACAATAAATTTCAATTTATTTTGGAATGAAGATCAGACTTTATTTAATTTATCAAGTTGGAAGCTTGAGAGGTCTACGTGATATATTTTTGCTTACAATTGCTCTGTTTTTGTTCACTACATGATAAAAATTAACAAATTCAATTATACTCCATCTGAACGAAGATATCTTGCAAGGACAGCAATGGATCATCCGTTTTAATCATGGCACTGCACCAATTCTCTATACACCCGGTCATTGGTCCAATTCAATGCCAAACAAACAGTTCACACATTAACAAATTGTGTATGTACTATAGTTCATTGTCAGTGGATAATTCGACGCTGCAGATAATGTGTCATTTAACATTGATGTACTAATGCAAGAGTTACTAGTGTGGGTCGACGGCATTGTTGCGTGGGAAAACAGCCCAATTGCGGCTATGTATCCGGCTAAAGTGTTAACAAATACTTATAGGCTGTAACCAGTTAGTTAACCTATTGACGAAGAGGCTGGAGTTAGGATTGTTACCGGTTTTGAAGACTTGGAATAGATAATCCGCAAGTATGTTGTAAATATTGTTTCATACCTCTCCTTAGTATTATATTGAATTGAAATATGAGTATCTTAGTAAATAAAGGTGGTGTTGCCTACACCTTTGGGAAGACGTGATTCAACGTGACACAGTAATAAATCTGTGGCGGTCTTGTGTGCCATGCTGTTTTGACGGTGTTCGGCTGAGAGCTATCATAAATCAGCCCAAGAGAAATTAGACGTGTTAGAAATTTGTGCACTTTGCACACTCGACAGACGGATGTAGGTTACAAGAATTATTCAAAGTAATAAATATAATTACTTCACGCAACCTACTGAGTAAACTTATCATAGGAAAATATATAAACTTGTGTAGAATTATACGAGGGAATAACAAGCCAGACAGCCTTCAGTTAGGTAATGAAGACAAAGATATGAGAGGGAGAGAGAAAATTAACACAATAATAATAAACAATTGAAATTGTCATTAGTCTTCATTACCAGCTAAACAAGTGACAAAAACGAATTGAAGATGTTTCAAAATTAAAATATGGATATGTGACGAGAGCAACCGTTAGTTTAAACCAACAGCTGTCATGATTACTCATGAATTTGAAAAATAAACGTGCTTGTTTAAAAATAATTGCAAACGTACTGCTTTTCGTAACGGTGATTTATTATAAATCGCCGTTAGATACTCTCTTATCGCAGCCATTATAATAGGATAATTTATTAGCTTGCGATACTACATCTCTTATGATATGAGTTACGTTAATTACACATCCCAACTAGACGAAATAAATTTTAACTAATTATTGATACGTGACGCAGTTGTATTTCATTGTCAATTTCACTTTCTAAAATGATGTACGATTTCTAAGCAAATGGGTAACAATCTGCTTTATCATCTAATTACTCTTCGTTATCGCAGCACACAAGATTGTTTGCCAGCAGTAATTTATTTACATTGCTTCCAAAATTAATTTCTAAACTAAAGTCAATTTGTTTAAAATTCCGCCTATACAGACTACGCAGCCCCTTTTCATGATCTTTAATGAATCTGTATTTAGGTCACTGTTAGAAATTTCATTTGAATAAATCTGGGTTATTTCAGATTAAGGCTACGGATAATATAAACCTCACGCTAACCAACGGAATTAATGAGCATTAAACGATGCAAATTCCGTACAGCAAGTCGGGTCTTAGAAAAATATTTATTTTCTTTAGAACTAACTTCATAAAAGTTGCTGGACGAAGTTTACCAAAGATAAAATTTGTCTCGAAGAAGGACAGCACTGAGTCACCGCACGATTCTTTTGAATTTTTGACCACAGCTCATCCCTTTGAAATTCCAATAGGGTGAATCAGGAAGACGATCATATACCGAAGTAAATTGAATAGAAGAATATTTTTATAATACAATGTCATGCTGTTTGTATGATCTTATTGAATTAAACAAAGTACATCCGAATGTTTGAATTGGCTTTTGTTTACAATAATTCTGCTACTAGTAACGACGCTATAGAAATCATGACTCATTATCATTTATAAACTTTCGAATTAAGAGAATTGGTTATATTGGATCATTGCACATATCGCTTGTGTTTTTGTGTAGTCATAGAAAGTGCATGTCGAGAATTGAGTAATAAAAAGACAATAGCGCATCATTGGAGAGTTGGTAGGCAATTGTAGTGTGAAGAAATTAATCTGCTGGCAAGCAAGAGCGAGCAACAATAACTAGTCTGCGCTGTCGATTGCTAAACGAAACGCGCTTTCTTTTCACGTTCAAGAAATGGCATATGATATTGGTTTCAGGAACATCTGCGTCCTTCGAAAACGTGTTCCTTTGAAATTAAAAGCATAAGAAATAAGTGGTCGGTGTACAATGATGAAACGACCAACTCCACATCGGCAAGCTGCGATTTGGTAATGTGTGCGCGCAGTGGCCAGGTGGCGAAACTGGTTGTCTTCCCTTCGCCTTGCTATCAGGTTTGTGCTGTGAATGTTCTCCCAGATATATTTCACATACACTTAATTATTATGTAAATAATAAGACCTGTATTAGTTGAATGGTTTCATCATAATCGCTATGAAATTCATATGAGTAGAGAGAATATATTCCCAAGATGCTGGTTCTAGTATGGTACCCAAATACATTATTGGGACTAAATGGCTATAAAAAATTGTGTCATTTGAAACAGTTCTAAACATTAATGTGGCCATAAAATACCTGCAAAGGCGTGCAATACTGCGCTACCTGCGCTTTATGCGGCTTCTCGTTTCCAGTTCCATTGTTAGAGATGTAACTGACCTTAGGACGCGAGGCCGGGCAGGTAGTCTTAGCTTTAATCAAAAGGATTAAAAATAAAACAGGCTGTACTTGGTTTCTCAATATCATCTCCAAATCAATAGGCCATTCATGTACTAACAATATGGGCATTAAAGTGGAGCGAGTAGCTAATACAATGAACAATAGAGATTAAACATTTGGATTGAATGCAGGCGCCAACATCGTGTAGGTGTCGAAATTCATTCATTACCAGATGTAGGCAACTTACAATATGTTGGACTAGATATAGTACTGAGTATAAGCAATAAGTCTTGGTATTGATGTTTATTCTGTTATCAGCCATGCTCAGGATTATTCGTAGCAGCTAATTGCTTTCCATTATTCCTCATTGCGTTTATTAGTTCATGACCCAATTAGCCTCTAAATTGCTCGAGATTGGTCCGATTCAAGTGGCTCCTGGCGCTCCTGGCGTGCACAAACAATTGACGATTTTTTTCGTAATCCCTTCTAAGAATCGCCTCTCAAACGGGCAATATATTTAAAGAACATGACGTGGTTTATGTCATCACCTAAGCCCAGATTTATAAACAAAAGGTTTGTGCTCCTCAATTCTTGGAAACAAACTTAAACATCAGTTTAGTCATGACCTTTGAGGTAAAGCAAGTTGACATGGAGACAACATGTCAATTCGTTTTTTCTTCTATATAACGGATCTGTATTTTGTTTTTTATTTCTTTAAGTAAACTTTATTTTGCATATTTAAACTTAAGTGGTTATTGGTATAGCTTTAAGCAGGTTTCTTAATGTATGCTGCTATTCAGTCGATGATCATACTTTCTTTTTCAGCATCTGTTTCAATGCTCGCTTGTTTAGTAAACAAATCATTAGTAAACCAACGATAATGACAAAACAATTTAGATTTGTGTTCAGGAATGTTTGGCAATATCTTCTCACCTTGATGCACATCTTGTTAGAGTATCTGTAAAGTAATTGACAGTTTCTGTGATTATAAACATTCAATGTAACGTTACCCACCGTTAATTGGATGACAAGTTCCAGTGATCCCGGTACAGAACCAATCAATATGCAACCGTAAAATACACCGCACCGTAAGAGCTCTCCGGTACTCAGAGCTGGGCATCCACTCGATTATTGATTTGCATGCTTTCCTATACAACAGATATCACTAACACCTTTATAGTCAATAACAATGTCACAAACAAAACCCTCCTTCAGATGAAATTGTACGATAGAGTTTCACTTGTCAATACTGTCTTGCATCTATTACAAGACAATTTTTACTGTCACTGATTTCGCACTAGATTCTAGTGAATGCAGCAAATAGGCCGTGTTTTCACTCCGATATCGTATTGATTGTAGACGGATTGAATTAAAACAATGGCGTACATAAACACAATGTAATATCGCGAGGCGTGCACAGCACGTGCCGCCCCGCCCGCGGTCACCTCCGGACTGGCAGTGCGATCGTGTTGAATAAAGATCGCGTTCGGGTGCGTTCGTCGCACGACGCTCACTGCGTTCGGATGGCCCGCTCAGCGCTACACAGCGCGGCAAGGTAGGTAACTCGATGGATGTTTTTATTTTGAAACCACTGCATGTCACTTCCATGCGTGCGTTATATTTATGCGATTTGCATTCATGTCTAGACTTCCTAATTTGGCATCGTTATGACTTAATACCTGCTGTTATTAGGCATTGTTGTTCATTATAATATTATGCACATGTTATATACTTTTTGTTGTTTTACTAATTCATTCTTGTACATTTTGTTTCTCATTTCAGATCATAAAATCTATGGACCATTTTATGATTCTCTGTATTGCACACGCTACCAGGTCCATTAAACACATTATGTCTAATATTAGAAAACAAAGGGCTGGACACTGATGACTGGAATAATGACGAATTTTATTGCAAACATTTGCATTTTGAGGCGAAGCGGCAAGCTCATTGCCAAAGCTGTTGGTTTTTAATGTTGCAGGATATATTAAAAAATATATAATGCAGGACATAGATGAAAATATATATTCAATTAGGAAACTGTACGTTCGAATTTATATATCATTTCGTATCGTAGGTACGCATCATATTTGCCTGCTGATTCCCGTAATAGTAAACGCTATTTTATTACGAAGAAAATATCACTGTTATGCTTCATTATTATATTAAATAAAAGGATTTGAAAATTGAAACACAAATCATCAAGATATTACTAAAACCTCCTATGAATCCGGAAAAATATATGCCAATTTAAACAAGCAGAGTACCCATACCAAAGATAAAGTTACCAGTCGTAGTATCGAATTTAAATATGAGACTGGTAAATTGGACTCGACGCCAGACATATGTATGACGGTCATTCACATACCTACACTGCCTTGTGTCAAAGCCCTTTTTGCTTGGCATCTGAGAGCAAATTGACAATTTTGGGTTGATTGTATTTAGTTTAAACGAAATAAACATGCGATATTTCGCAAATGGGCAGCATTCGTTTATTCAGATGCTTTTGATCGAGTTATTTTTGATGAAACACAATTATTTTGAACAGCACTCTTTGTAAATTTAAATAACGTTTATGCTTTTGGACGCATTCCCGCATATCCGCGAACACGCTTATTAAACTGTTGCTACTGGACCTAACACGACTCAGCAGCGACGCACACTGCTTCCTTATAATAGCATGGAACCCATCCTTGTGCGCTTCTGCGAACATAGTCGATGCACTTTAGAATCGTGGTAGCCCCAGCAGCACCCTAAACGCGTTGTTGTACTGAACGCGTAGGGGCTTGTATGACCCAAGTGTGTAGTAAGCATAGCTGGGTATTAACTCAATCGTTAATTAACGAAGTTAACATTTTGATTAACGGATTAACTTTTAAGTTAACTTTAAATAATGTTAACGAACACGTTAACGTCCGTTAATATGCAGAAGTCCGTTAATCGTTAATCCAATGCCTACTAGGTATTTACCGCATAGCACCGCGGCGCGGCGCGAAAAACTGGCTTAGACAAGTACCTATGAAACGACAAAGATATTTTAGCACCAAAACGAGCCTCGCTTTCAGACGAGAACTTCAACATGTTAATGTTCATGAAGGGGAATATGCACCTTATCCCTGACGATTAAATCACACATTTGAATTATACAAGTATTTTGTTTTGTTCCTAACCTGCACCCTAATTGCGAAACGCACAATTTATCGGAATCTGAATGGATTGAAGATCTATTGAAGATCTAAACCATTGCGTCATTTGTTCGAGTAAATTGTCGGTTCAGCAACGTAAATAACGCAATGAATGTTGTTTAACTATGAATATTAAACCAATTCCTACCGATAAAAAGTTCCGCAATTACCCCTCTGTTAACTTCCAGACCCTAAACCAACAGGTTTTATTAGTTCACTAACGCAACGATATAAAAATGCAATTTTACACATATAAACTCAATTTCGGAAGAATTAACGCAAGTTAACGTTAATACGTTAACTTGCGTTAATTCTTCCGAAATTTAACGCTTTAACGTTTAACGAAGCTAACTTTTTTTGTAGCGGATTAACGATTAACGAAGTTAACTATTTGATTAACGGTGCCCAGCTATGGTAGTAAGTTAACCCACAGGCCGCACGTGTAAAGTGTTTGGCAGTAAGACTTAAAAAGAGAAAAAGAAATGAATACTTGAGAGAAAATCGTGTAAAATAAATCAGCCATTCTCGGATCAGAAAGTAGAAACCACTCACGGCTTGTTAGCATTCAAAGAAATATCCAAATATTCCTTTCGTTTTTATCTCCTTGGAATAAATAATTGGCAAAACCTAAACGAGGCATGGCGCGCGGCGGCTACTTGAATAACTTCTTCGCCACGTCCAAATAATTTTAACTGTCAATTTACGTTTTCATTTAAAGTATTCTGCACGTTAACTTAAATAGGCATCTCTAGGTAAAATATATTTCTAGTATCTAGTAAAATATATATTTCTAGTATCTAGTAAATATATTTCTAGTAAAGTAGTTTCTTTTTGTGTAAATAAATACGTTTCCAATAATTACAGTGAACTAGAACAGAACAATGAAATATAATTAATAGGGTTTAAATATATAAAAGTTCTAAGCTAGTTGAACAAAACATTCAAGATCATTATTTTATAATACAGAGCACTTGTATAAGAGGTAAAAAATACATAACATTTTCTTCAATGTTCCTATAGTCTCGCTCTACAGTTTATATTTTTTTGTTGCAGTTCAAGATGTAAAATTGTCCTATTTACTGGTAAATGTCATCCTTTATTCCATTGTTTTTCCGTATCAACTTAGATAGGTACTTATAATCTATCTTCTGACAACTTTTGCCTTAAATTTTTAATTCATTACAAACGTGTATCGTTCTATTATTTCCTACATGCTGTTAAAGTGAAACTTCTTAGGAGGCGATTCGATGGTTGAACAGAAATTAAGATCAAAATGTCAAGGAAACGTCACGTTATGGCAAATTTCGTTACATAACAGAGAAGAGTGATTAATCCCTCTTCCCTATCGTGTAACGAACCCTCTGTCATTCTGTCAGTCACACTAAATATCTCTTTTTATTTTATATAATCCATGATATTATTGTAAACGTGAATCTTACTTTCCAAAACACTATAAACTACTGTCCTGACAATGTTAAAATCTTTGCCTGTACCTATTGTCTCGTTGCATTCGTCCTCGACCTCTTTGTTAACAGGACCTGCAGCCGACGAAGCAATGGCTTTGCATATCAGATAAATATAAGTTACTTCTGTGTTTGTGTTTTCATTGTATTATTTTAATGTAAATTCAGTTTATTTTCAATACTAACATTATGTTTCTAATCCTAGTTATCTTCTAGCTTCTAGCTTCTGGCTTCTAGTGTTGTCTTTGTTAACATTTACCTGACATCTGCATTTGATTCAAATGTTTAGAAACCATTATAAATATTCCATAAATTTTAGGTATGTGAAGTTTACGGTGCAACTATTTTATTTCATAGTTCAGTTCAAATGTTATTTGCATCAGATTAACCCTAAAGGCGTCGGCGTGGCGGCGACGGGTTGACGGGCTGACGGCTAGCGGGCGATGCTGCTACCTCGAGATAGTTTTCATTACGTTTAAATCTAGACCCTAACAAGTTTGAGTCTGATTTAGGTTTTAGGAATGTAATTTGAATCAAATATTTAGCTTTGGTATTTCAATTTAAATCGTGTACACGTACAGGGACTCGTAAGCATATTTATTCGATATTATATGTTTTCTATGGATGCTGTTGATACTGTAGAAAATAATTATAGAGCTTTGCCAGACTAAAGCAAAATTATGTCATGCTTAGTTGCCTTACAAAAAATATATTAAAATTCATACAAATAGTGCCTTCACAATATATTCGGCCATAACATTCCAACTCCCAAAAGGATTAAACCACAATTTCTATAATGAACTTCATAAATATGGGATCCTGGGGTTATGATTATGGACCGTCCAAATATAACTCATCCGTCAATCCAGATAAATCCATCAATTCTACCACCAACAAATGTGAACAGGACATGAGTTATATCCGTAATTTATATAATATTTATCACAATCTAACACACAATCGAAATGTCGTCCAATCGTGCGGCGATTCAAGCCCAAAATAGGCATAGCTAAAGGGGGCTATTCATTTTGTTCCATGGGAAAGAGCGACGAGCCTCACTGACAGTGATGTATTATCCTCTTTGGGGATTACGATATGTTTAAACTGGGACATTCAGGACTGATGTACAGTCAGCCTTACATTTTTGACATATTTTCAATTGTAACTGATGCTATTCTTAGGAAATACGACGCCTCTAATAAGTCTCAAGGAGTTGTTATTTTTAGCGGCGACATTACCAATTATTACCCTGTTAGCTGATATTTTTAGATTATACGACAATACCTTGTAATAAATCAGCCAACAGGATATATTTGTTCCCGGAATAGTAATAAATTATTGTTAGAGCTAATAAATCTATACTAATATTATGAAGCTGAAGAATTTGTTTGTTTGGTTGAAGCCGGTAATCTCAGGAACTACTGGTCCGAATATTTTTTTTTTGTGTTGGGTGTTCTATTTATTGAGGAAGGCTATAGGCTATATCGCATCGACAGCAACGAATTAATTAATAAGGTCTTATGACGCCAATGATAAAAAAACCAGTGTTCATGGACGAAAACTGGCAGGCAATTCGATGCGACGCCGGGACGATTCGATGATGACGCGGACGAAGTCGCGGGCAGAAGCTATACTAAGATAAATTGGTTTCTGGGAATTAATTAATAAGGTCTTATGACTCCAATGATAAAAAAAGCAGTGTTCATGGACGAAAACTGGCAGGCAAATCGATGCGACGCCGGGACGATTCGATGATGACGCGGACGAAGTCGCGGGCAGAAGATAGTCTAAGATAAATTGGTTTCTGGGAATTGATTGATAAGGTCTTATGACGCCAATGATAAAAAAGCAGTGTTCAAATGCCAGTCCAAGTGCCATTGGAAAAATGTTAATAAATAAACAAGGTGTAACTGTTATAACTTGAAACCTCTACAGGAGTCATTGTACTCATAATTATGAACTTTATACAATCCCTTGCTTCATACATTTATGCTCGAATCAAACAGTGACCATTAGTGGCTCCGACTTACGAATGAGTTCGAATCCAGGCAGGTGATTTACTTTGTGTATTTTTTTTCATCACTACTGGTCTCGAATTGGTGAAGGAATATACCATGAGGATACCGGTATATCCTAGAATGAAAAATTCGGAGATATTTGATATCTATCGATCTAAAAACTAGGCCTAAGTAGTGGATTATGGCCCACTCCATGAAACCTGTGTCCCAGCAGTGGGGACATTATAGACTGATTATGAACTCGATAAAACATAGACAAAAGCTGTTGTGTGGGTTGGTCTCAGTAAAAAGTTCTTCACAATGATAAGTACAATGACCCCTTTAGAGGTCTTCAGTTATTTCAATAACGCCTTGTCTGAGTGAACTTGTGGCGTATTTAGGTACCGATTTGTGAAAGTTTATTCACCCGTGTGCTAAGTTTTCATAGCTGTTTTTTTATATTTTGGTGAAAACGTCTACGTATATCCTCCGTTCTACTTATCTGGCGTAAGGTTTCCGCCAAGCAAGGAAATCTCAAACGTTGTACGCACATTGTAGTGAATAATAAAAGCTTATCAAATATTCTATGTGATTATGCACGCCCCTAAATATTCTATACATCAGGAAGCAGCCTAAAGTAACTTTCTCTCTACTTCATTAACAATGAAGAGCGGATTTTTCCGTGTGTATAATTTTCGTTTTAGGCTAATATACGTCGAGGGGGATCGTGAGCTACCCCTCCATTATGGGTATGTTTAAGGGAAAGATCATCCCCTCTTAAGTCTCTCAAGCTATTTCGAACTACACCCAAAACTTATTCACAAACATTAGCCAAGGAAATGGGAAGAACTTCAAAGATGTGAAGTAGTTTTTTGATGATTTCACTGCGACATGAAAAACTTTGATGTATCTAGTACCTTTTTATGAGTAACACAACTTTTATATTCACTGCTGGTTCAGGATTTCTTATTAAAATGGTTTTTAGGGCAGTTTAGCAGTTTTACGACGCTGATCCTTTTATTCTTAATATTAAATGTTCTATCCTAAATCACGTCCTGGCATAATCTTTAAACGTTTTAATATACTGTATTAATATCTGACAAAATATAAAGATAAAACATAAAACGTTACATAGTGTACACAACATAAACATTAGTTTCCCCTAATAATGTTTACTTTACACCGTAATATGTATACAAACCCCTCATTACCAGTCATTACTATGAAATTTTACAAACGCAACGCCTCCCGCGCAGCCGTATACTTTTCTAATGGGTATAATGGACATAATATTCTTAATTGAGCATCATCAGTGGAAGGTAACGGCCGTCTTGCAAGAGCCTGGGTGGTCTCGCCGGCAACCCGTAATTAAACCTCACAAATCCTTGAAGTTCAAGATATTAGAACCTCGATACATTAATTTCTGTCACTGTAAATAATGAGGCTTTCTCTATTTGTGATACAAGTTTTTCTATTTATAAAGTTGGAGGCTTGTTTTGCGTGTTTAGACATAATTGCTTAGGTACGTGTGTGTGTCATTTAATATGTACTTACGTTTTACATTAAATACTTATTATTTATTATCTACTACCTGTTGATTGTGGTTTCTCCTACTACCGGGATTAAAAGTATTCTATGTGTTAATCCAGGTTAAAACTATCAGTTTACCAAGTTTCATCGAATCGTGTTAGGCCCTTTTTGCTCTTTGATTAACAAACATCCAAAAATGTCAACATATAAACTTTCATATTTTTTATTAATACTAGTGGTCGCCTAGTGTTCAAAATTCGAACTCTAGACGACCACTATCGACTACTCGAATTCCGTAATTCATTTAAATTTTAATACACTCCTTTTCCATATAAACTTTACCTGTGGCAAATTTTTTTCTCCTCCGTCGGCGTACTTTTCATAAAAAGGGGTACAAAGTTTTTATTGCACGTTAATACGTGGATAGTAGAATAAACTACTTTATTAATTTACTTCATCACTTAATCTTAAGGAATATCGAACATATCTTCGTTTAACAAACTTATAAAGATTTTTGAAAAGTCTAACTTGGAAATTATGGCCTGTTCGTGTTTAATGTCCCAAAGGAAGTTTTTTATATATTTCCTCCATATATTTGCAATATTTTTACTATAACCTTGTCCATTCCATAAACTTTTTAGCTAACCGGTTTGGAAGACGCCCAAGTTTCCACGCCAGAATTTTCAAGGCTTTCCTCGTCGCCAAAATCCCCATGACCGTGATAATTCTTGTCTGATTCTTTAAGAAATCCGTTTTACCTATAAATGTGCTATACATAAACGAAATAATGTGTCGAGCACGCAGAAAGTTTTCAGAGTGCAGATTTTTTGCGGTTTTCGAACAACCGCTGTAACCAACCCATTTCCAATACGCAGTTACGATGCCTCGGAGTTCACAGGCAAACTAAGTTTAGTAATAATCTATGGATACCTTAGAAAGAGGAAGAATGTAAGAAAGAAAATGTGAGATACAAAGTTAATGTATGAAGTATGGTGAATGTTCATAGACATTCAGTCCATAGTAAATGGAGGCTCGTAATGGCTCTGCAGCGAATATCCGCAGGCTGACCTGGCCATCACACATACATTGTAGTAGGTCACATCAAATATAAACGGCCTACGTCATCTTGTCACATTTACCAAATTCAACAGTAAATTGATCGTGTCCTGAGAAAGTTTCTCGCAGTAATTTGTTCCTATATCACCCTGTCGTGTTACGTGACCATGCCCTTTAATAGCGTGTCTCTCTACTTGGCCATTGTCTTCCTACACCGCCTTAATGTCCCCAATTACACGAAATGACTTTTTATTACACTAATTTCTAGCATTATTGTTTTAATAATCGCGGTTTTAATGTTTTGGGGTTAACGTTTATTACTACAACGTAGGTAGGTAGGTAAGTACGTTTTATTATAACCACAGACGGGGAAGATATTTTTAGACGAGAAAACGACGAATTCATGTTTGGAGGAAAAGTAAATACGCTTCTTTGAGGTTTCTTTGTTATACGAGCAAACATAGGGGAGATATTTCTGATTTCCCAAGGCTAAGGAAAAGGTTAGGCGAATGACTAATTCTATAACCAGATGTTACATCCTTTGCATAGTAACTTTTGAGTAACTAAGTATAGTATCCAAAGCAACTACTTGCAGGATTAAGCAATTGCAAAATTTGCTAATAAAGTGGGACGCCCTTTAAGTGATACTGTAGGGATTCTATTGATGTCTATCAGAATAGTGGTAATGAAGTGTTTCCGCAAATTATCAACTTTTGTGGCTTCATTCACTCGATAAATTGTGTAATCATTAGATGTTATTTAAGTCTGATTCAAATTCTATAGTCTAGTAATTATAGTTTCTGTGGATTTAGGTTAAATGGAACTCAGAGCTGACAGTCGCTACTAACTGGTCGGATAAAATAAGAGTCTACCTGTATAAGAAGAAGAAAATTGCAACCTAAACAAATCCAACACAATAGGCACGGAGAAGACACGGTGATACAAAACTTCGTATTCCTGTTATGTATATTAATTGGTAAATTACATAATTATACAATTGCTATTGACCCCACTATATGCAAGATAACTCGTGATATGTGTCATTCTAACTATAAACCTTTTATTTCTTAATTCTTGTATAATGACGTTTCATAAATAGTTCCCAGATGAGTAGTTTCCGCGCAGGTACCCAAAGGGACAGAAAGGACGAGGCGATTGCCATATTGTATCGCACGGACATGTTTCAAAGCCTCGAGATACTAAGAATTCCCTTTCAGAAAAACCCGACAGCACTGTTCAACCTGTGAATCATCAAAATAAATTTTTCATACTCTTGCAATTTTTGTAAACTGCTTGAGATTAGCATATCCAAGGAATGAGTGTTTCTGAAGAATATTCAGTGGATACTTCAATTTGAGATGAAGTAACGTGATTAAATTCTGCAAGTTCCAGACAAGGCTAATTCAATTTGATACCGGTGTCGATTCTGTCTATCTATAATTTTCGAAGTAACACGAAAATTACTGAGCAAATGCATTCGGAGGGGAGTCGAGGCAATTTGTCAATAATAATTTAACAGGTAGGCAGGCAGGTAAAGCCAATTTGTATTAGGGGAACTCTGCAATCAATACTTGAAGAACTTGAACCGTTCCACAAAAAACTTTGTAAGCATACGAGCGAATAAAATACATGTGACGGAAATGACTTGTTTGCTTTCCCTATTTTTAACATCGCCTGTTACTAAGTAATGATGTTTTAATCGATAAGTATTAGTCATGATTACATACGTAGGTACAAGTTCAATCATAATAGTGTCTACCATCGTACATTGTACATAAGACTATATTTTGCTTTAATAGCCTTACAAGAGACTGCAAGAGACACATTCTTGCTCCGTGCCGTTTTTACGATTTGACAATACATCAAGAATTTTTTATTATATCTAAGTTTAATATGAATGCAATTTACAAACAAACTATCCAGAAAAAACCTCGAAATTATAGTGAAAACTGCATTAATTTCCGTTGCTTAGTTAAGAAAAATAACGCGGTTACATAGGCCTAAAAAGGAACTTCAATTTAAAATACCTATGTACTGTGTGAACTTTGAAATCTAACCTGGGAATCATCGTCACCTATGTTAGGGCTCGTGCAGACTAGCGCGACGCGATGTCGCGCACAATTCGGCGATTTATACCCGCAGAACAATTTGTATGACCGCGTCGCGGCGCGACAGGTCGCCCCTGTATGAACGGTTGCGCGCGTTTTCATAGAAATTGTTGTACGGATATAAATCGCCGATTCGCGCGCGACCGTCGCGTCGTTAGTCTGAACGAGCCTTTATGTTCGCGATCATTTCCAATATTTCAAGGCTAGTGAAGCGTCATTTTTCATTAACGAACTATTATGCTAGGCTATAATTGGACAGTCTTTGATGTCCATGATTGATTAATAACTACCTACCATGATTGATGTCTTGTTTACAATGGAGCTATAGATGGAGATATTCTAGATGTTGAAGTATATACAACAGCGGCTGATGTTTATTGTACAGGCCATTAGTGATTCAAATCTAATTAGAGGTTGATGTATATGTTGGTGTAGGATATTCAAGCAGTAATGTAGGCTTGTCATTGAGCAAAGTCCTCTTCTTTTAAGGAAAAGTAGGAACATTGCTCACTGTGTGATTTGTATTTTCAGAATATAGTCCAAGTTTCTAAACTATATTTTCCATTAATAATATGACACTTGAAAATGAAAATTTACTTATTTGAACCCACCTACTCCCAGCTTAGCGAGAATTATTATGTTACTGGAATGGTTGAATCCATTACCGAATAATTATTATAAGTTACTCAACAGCGTATATCTGCAATTGGATATCTTTATCCAGAGGGTGACACTTAACTTTTGTCATCTGTTTAAATTGTGCCGGTACTCAGAGTCGTTAAACCACGCTAATCGATAAGTATTAATTTGTACCCTTACTGTTGAAAAAAACATTTTTGTTGGTGGTGGTACCTACTTGGTTTTTGGGTGTCGTCTCTGAGTGGCAGTGGCAATTGTGACTACATTGCTGTATTGGGTTCCCACGTGAAAAAACAAATGAAAGTGGTAATAATAAATATGGTGGCAGGCCCAGATGGAGATGGCGGGATAAGCTGGACTCTTTTGATAAATATTGGTCCTTGGCAGCTCTGGATAGACAGACGTGGAAAGAGAGTAGGGAGGCCATCGTCAAGCAGTGGGACATCAACGGTTAATAAAAACAAAACAAAAAAATTGTAAATAAAATATACATTTGCAAACCTGCATCGTTATTCTTTAACAACGCAATAATTGTACTTCTTCACGCCTATATCAACCAGTTACACGATGTTACGACAAAAAATAAAAGTAAAAGGAAATCGATACTCAGAAGCATGCGATTGTTCCGGAAATCCGCGACTATGTGTTACAAACTCGTTGTTTCGTAGGTAATCTTCGTGTATTTGATTCGATTCAATGACAGTTTCGATGCGAAGAAATCCATTGAAATCGATGCAATTATTTTCGGCTTAAAACTGCCTTGAAGGTCTTCGTTTTCCTCAACAAATAAGACTCGAAATGTCAATTTTGTTGACATTTGACGAAGGTCATATAGTAGCTACTCGCTTCTGGTTTACATGAATCTTGATACTTCATGGGTGACGAAGCTGGACTACTCTGGACGTAGGTAATTAGTGCATGAAGTACTCGTTACGCTCTAATTAAAAGTGCACGTCCTTCAAAGCGAACCTTGGCGCGTACGTGATATAATATGATGGAGAAAATAACGCTCATTTATGTCATATCTATAAAAAAAAAAACACTACAAAGTCAAAAATAACTTTAATTTCGGAATTCGGTGTGTTAGGATCAGTATTTAAGGTTTTTTTGCCACCGACTTCGAAAATTAAAGTTATTTTTGACTTGTAGTGTTTTTTTAAGGAAGTCGGTTGTTATTTTTTTGTAAAAAGTCTTTATTTTTAACTTTTTAGTAATGGTAGATACCCCGCACTAATCTAATCGCGTTATTCGTTCATTTGTCCCGCAAATACTTATTGCTAATTTAAGACTTATATGGTTTTCACATGGATCTCATTGTCCGAATGGAACCAAATTAAAAAGGGACCATTCGGGAAGTACCAGATTTCAAATAAAAAAAAAACATCAAAATCGGTTAACCCAGTCAATAGTTATGAGATAACAAACATAAAAAAAATACAGTCGAATTGATAACCTCCTCCTTTTTTTGAAGTCGGTTAAAAAGAGAATCCTATGTGTTAGTAAGTAGGACGTTGATTAGATTCACTGAGTAAATAATACAGGCAGGATATTACTCAAAAGTAGAATCTACTTTGTACTCTTCGTTTACCTAGGACGATAGCATTACTGTTATCCCTGGAGACAAAGTTGAAAGCTTCACGTGTTTGTTTATTTCACTCATACGTTTTAAACTGGAGCATAGCACTCAAACTACTTTGTACAAGAGTCTAGGTACATGTCTGATAGAGACGTAAAAGTAAGTGCTACTGTGAATTCCAAGTGGTTCGTTGCTATATTGACAGTTTAAGGAGCAAAGTATTTGTTCTATTTCAGCTAAAAGACTTCCACTGCTGAACATAAGCTTCCCCCAATTTGGGAGGGATTTGCGATAATCGCCACGCTAGCGATTGCAGTATGGTAGTAAAATGCATAGAGAACGCTGCTACCCATTCTCTAGTAAGTCCCTTAGTCGCATCTTATGACACTCACGAGTAAAAATGGGAATGGGAACTATTTGTTCGTTTAAATCAAATTGACAGATCTCAAACTGCTATACTCCGGTTATATTGCAAACCCAAGCTGAACGACAACATTGTTCGAGGAATTATTGATACAATGATTGTCTAGTACACATTGCCCGTCGGTGGAAGTCGCCAATTATTATCATGTGACTGGACGACCAGTCAAGGTTTCCAAGTTGAATTAATAAGTAATTGCAAAGCGAAATAGCTTCAAGCAGAAACAGAATTTGCTCTATTTGCAGAACAGCAATGTTTATGCAAATTCCTAATTTCATTTGGCCGCTACCTAGACAAGGGAAGGGGTGTTAGGGGGTAACTTGAATATTGTGTTACTGGGGTAAAACCCCTTTGTTTACAAATTCGTTGCCATGGTAACTGGAAACAACCCCCTTTTAATTTAAGATTATAGTGGTTGATATTTGCTTTTTAATTAGATTTATTTTTGTGTATCGAGTTTTTATTTTGTGGGTACTTATTTTTAATATGACGATGTTAATTAGATATGTAAGGGTAGGCCTATTGTTATAATATATTGGGGTAAAAATCTTGCGTGATTAAATGCATTAAATCTACGTATCGTTCAGTTGCGTAAGCACCATATCATGCCCAATAGAGCGAAACACCTTATTTGATATTATAGCTTCCAGTTCTATAATTTTCTTAATTTTATCCACTTCTAGCTTTCCATAAATCTTTCAAGTCTCATCCTAGATACTTATCTCAAGTTTCTTATCATTTAATTTCCGTATATTTTTTGCATCTTCGTTTAATTTGACTGAAGCATTCGAAGCGATACTTCTGCATCGTCACGTTCGTCTACGGATGTTCGTAACGAAACTGATCTAATCGCGTAACGTAGCGTATCCACCGCATAATTTTCATTTCCGCGGCTATGAGATGCACGTCTAGACTTGGCTTGGGATGCTATTGTGGTACAGTTGTGTTATGTCTAATAATAGGACTGCTGTTCTGTTTGTTCTTCTATAATTGTTGTTCATTTTATAATCGATGGGTAAAGGGTCAATATCCAGTTATTGTAAGATAGTCATTATTACTCTAGTATGGTGTATAAATTATGAAAAAAATAATAATAATAACAGTATACATTATTATTTCATCGGGTTTTGATTAATTTTGATAATTTTTGGTATTCTACTGCTACATTAAGCAACTATTAGCATAATCAGCGTATAATGACTGCTAGAAGGTAGGCTGAGGCCTGCTGTCGGTGAGAGGGAGTGGGCCATAATCCAATACGTGATCACAGTGCAGGTTAGTAGATGTCACATGTCTTCAAGTTTTTTGTTCTAAGATATGCCGGTTTCCTCATGATGTTGTCTTTCACCGTTTTGAGAGCAGTGGTGATGAAATAAATATACACAAAATAAAGCCCCTATCTGGGTTCGAACCTATAAACCCCAGCGTTTCTTCTACGTTAAACTAGATTCAAATTCTACCCCCTTTTCGAACACGAATAAAATGCAGAAAAACATTAGCAAAAGCTGCTTACGAAGAACAAGAGTCGCAACAAAATTTCCTAAATCACAACTTTTGTAACCAGTTTTAAGGAAGCAGTTGCCTTTAGACTTGCGAATAAGCTACGGTCACTGCTGACACCTGCCGTGTCTCGATATCTTGCTGACGCAGCGCTCACCGGCTTAGATATTGTGCTGAGCAATATTGTGCTGGGAAATATTTGCAAAGTCTACGCTCCGAAGTTTATCTAGCTTTGATACTAGAATCATACCAAATACACGCTTAGTAATAGTGTTCTTTTCGTGGTCGTTTGATGTAGGCACTGATATGTTGTTTACTGAATTACGCATACTCTTCTCGTACAAAATGCATTACACAAACAGACACAACAATTGCTTCAAGCATTTCTAGACATCCGTGGTGTCCTATTGTGGCTCATTTTCATACTAGGTACTCGGTGCATATACAGCACGCGGGGACTCCCCGCAGGCGGTCGCGGCGGCGTAATAAATGACTAATGGAAGTCATAACGCTTCGTACTCCGTTTGCGGGTAATCCCCGTAGCAGGCTTAGTGACAGATGAAAGTCATCGGTCTCGGAGACTCACACCTAATGAAAATTACTATTGAAAATTAGCCTTTGAAGCAACCGCCAAACGTCCGTTTTAGGTTCTCCGTATAGGTACCGTAATTGTTCCCTATCGACTAATGAAAACGGTTCCCCGAATACGGGCCCTATGGTGTGCGTAACAGAAACCTTACGAGCCCTGCATACGAGCCCTATCGAGCAATGAAAATTAGCCTTTACGTTATCAGCAATTAAAGTTTAAATATCATCATCTTCTAAACATGCATGAAGTTAAACTGCAGGCTTAGCATGACGCTTTTTATTTCTACGAAAAAGAGCTGTGTCTTAACTGCTCTTTCTATACGAAGGGAGATTTCGTTTCTCCATTTTTGACATGGCACCGTAATCGTTAATTAATCTGTCGTCTTGTCATTCGTTTTGTAACGATCTTTGTCGAGGTTCTTTTATAGGTAGACTATGTCTAAAGTAGTGAAGACAATTTGATTTTGTAATCGCCATGCTAAAGACAGTAGAAAACTTTTTGCTCGACGGCCACAAAGTAAATACGGTTACGTACAAAATAATGATTTTATAGGAGAACGTTTTTAAAGGAAAACTGTGAACTAGAAGAACAATGCTATCTTCTCCTATTTTTATAATTTAAATAATTAATTACTGAAATTTTTCTTTGTTCCAAAATACGGTTCTTTGACACATTGAAAAATTTGTTGTAGTGATCTTTATATACGTGACTTAATATAAGTAAATTGAGAAAAAACAGAAAAAGTAATTCTATGGCAGAACAAAAAAATCTGAGTCGAATTGTGTAAAAGAGTGAGTTTCGTAAGTGCAGTTGCTCTTTCCACTTCTTGTCGTCGTACTGTCTACACGAAGCGTCACTTTTGTCTACTCTTCCGTCGACAAAATGGTGTTCGTTATGTGGTTTATTCTGCTTAAATTAGTGTTGAGTGCGTTAGTCAGTTTGTTTCACGGTCAAACTATAGAAAGGATTATATTTTTTGCAGACAATTAGTTGAGTGCCCTGGAGATGAACGAAGTTGTAAATTCTGACATTGTATGAATCATAAAAACAATACGTACCCGTCAGCCTTTAAACACGTCTTCAAGATGTCAACCAAAGCAAATATGATTTAACGATGATTGAGTGTACCTATTCTCTCAAAATAAGTAACATTACGATGAGCGGATCAGTCCGTATCCTGTATTAGCGTGAGCAGAGTAATCAGTAGTTATTCGGTAAATCAGAATATTGTACGGTGACTGCAACTGTAGTTCAAAATGTTGGGACTTCTGATCTCTTTGGTAAAGTTCTCTTTTTGATTTTGTTTTTTATCATAGGTGCTTAAGTCCTCACCATCACCTCTGCCGCAGTCCACTGCTGGCCAAAGACCTCTCCAATTGACCGCCATTCAGCTCGATTCTCGGCAACTCTCATCAAGCTGCTACCCTGCGAAGATCGTGCTCCACCTAGCCGCAGAGCAAAATAGTTGTAGCATCTACGCACCTTAGGAAGGTGCGTAGGTGGTTTAGTCATAATTGTTTCATTATTGAACACAAGTCTTCCCTGAGCCTTTTCAATGGGTATTAGGCAAAGAAAATTGACTGTACCTAAAAGAAAATCCAACCTATCATGTTGCCATTTTTAACCGACTTCAAAAAAAGGAGGAGGTTATATGTTCGACTGTATGTATTTTTTTTTTTTTTTTTTTTTTTATGTATGTTCACCGATTTCTCCGCCAATAGTCAACCGATTTTGAAAATTCTTTTTTTATTCGTAAGGGTATACTCCTGAGGTGGTCCCATATTAATTTTGTGAAGATTTGATGTATACTTTGGGAGATAAACGAAGGAACTCCTCAAAAACAAACAGTACACGTAATGTGATTTGGATATTGTACTAAAGATCAAAAATAATTGCTGGTTCTATCTATCCATCCGTGGTGAACTAATTATAGTCTTCGAAGATACCGCATGGAACTCCTCATCGGTGAACAGTACATATAGGAACTTACAGTGAAAGGTTAGAAGGTTAGGGGATAATTCTTTGAATATTATAGGCACGTTTAGACGGATTTGCAAAATTCTTTTTTTTTCGAAAGGGGTTTATTCCGAAATGGTCCCATATAATTTTCATATAGATCTGATGATGAGTTCGGGAGACAGACACCGGAACTCTTTAAAAAATGACAGGAATTCAACCGCGATTTCTGCTATCGCATAAATATGCATTGTTTGTTTGGAATTAGTGCAGGGTGAATACCACAACTAAAAATTTAAAAATAAAAACTTTTTTGCAAAAAAAAAACAACCGACTTCCTTAAAAACACTACAAAGTGAAAAATAACTTTAATTTCGGAAGTCGGTGGCAAAAAAACCATAAATACAGATCCTAAGACACCGACTACCGAAATTAAAGTTATTTTTCACTTTGTAGTGTTTTTAAGGAAGTCGGTTGTTTTTTTTTTGCAAAAAAGTTTTGTAAACTAAAAATCTACATAAAAATGCATCATAAGTTACCTACTATAAACATAGCACATGGTATGATCTAGATTGCAGTTTTAAACATACTTTTAAACAGTCTCTGCATTAGTTACGAACCTAAAATAGGTCACAGCGAACGAAATGCCCCGGGCACCATGGCCACCCTACGATCGTTCATAGTGGGTGGTCTACACGAACTGATGTGAAATGTCTGTGTTTGTGAGCTAGAAATTGTATACTCTACTAATAACATGTGTGTCATGAGTACCAGAACAAATTGTTGAAGGTATATTAAGAACAGTGGTTCATACAATGTGTCTCACGCCTTAATGTCTCTTTTTGATTCTTTGTTGATTTTCCGTGTAAAGTTTTCATATGGGGTATTGGTAAAGGAGTAATTATGTTTGTGAAAAATTCGAGAGTTATATAAAATCGAGAAGATATTCTTCAAAATAGGTCAAAAGCAGTTCGCAATGGTTGAGTTTTTCGGTGGATTTGACCGCATTTTATTTTTTCAAACTAAGACCAAAATTTAAAAAAAATGTGAGTGCCTTTTCTTGACCTGGATCACACCTGATGCAAAGCGATGGATGAGGTGTATGATCGAACGCTGTTCACTCTTGCTTGTGGAAGAGAACACAGACGAGAGAGAACACAGACAGAAGAGAGTTCCACACTTTTATTGTGCGCAGAACAAATGAGGAGGTGAAGCGCTAAGTACGACTGGTCGGGATGTCAACCAAGAGCTCATGGTATCCTGCACTTGGCAGTTGAGACTTGCTGACAAACAAGTGTCAAGTAAGTATGGTGTTTACTTTGTGTAAATTATTTCATCACTATTACTGCTCTCAAAACGGTGAAGAAAAACATTGTGAGGAATCCAGCATCTCCTAAAACCAAAAATTCTAAGACGTGTCACATCTACCAAACCGCACTGGGCCCAAGAGGTGGATTACGTATTACTATCTCACCAAGCGGAGACCTGTGTCCCAGCAGTGGGAAGTTATAAGCTGATTATGTACTGAAAATAAAAATAAATACACCGTGACATTTTAGTCGTCTTAAAACGGAAGCCCACTTCATGTAACCAATGACTACTACATATCCATAAGAAAAAAAACCGGCCAAGTGCGAGTCGGACTCGCGCACCGAGGTTTCCGTACAAACATGCAGGTATTCACGGTTTATGTATAAGGTTTATGTTTATGAAATTAAATGTTTTTTTTTTAATTTTTTATTTTGAGTTGACTGAATGAAAGGTAAATTGTGGCTTACGATTTATGACGTATTAAAAAAACTACTTACTAGATTTCGTTCAAACCAATTTTCAGTGGAAGTTTATATAGTAATGTAATCACATATTTTTTTTAGTTTTAGTTATTCCCTTATTTTAGAAGTTACGGGGGGGGGGTGGACACACATTTTACCACTTTGGAAGTGTCTCTCGCGCAAACTGTTCAGTTTAGAAAAGAAAAAAATGATACTAGAAACCTCAATATCATTTTTGAAGACCTATCCATAGACACCCCACATGTATGGGTTAGATGAAAAAATTTTTTTTGAGTTTCTGTTCAAGGGTTGAGGAACCCCAAATATTATTGTTTTTTTTCTATTTTTGTGTGAAAATCTTAATGCGGTTCACAGAATACATCTACTTACCAAGTTTCAACAGCATAGCTCTTATAGTTTCGGAAAAAAATGGCTGTGACATACTCGGATAGACAGACAGACAGACAGACAGACATGACGAATCTATAAGGGTTCCGTTTTTTGCCATTTGGCAACGGAACCCTAAAAATGAACATTTGAATAAGTAAAAAATTTAAATATTATTCATAGTGGTTAAAATTTGATATTTTGTCTCATTGAAAATGGAGATGGAATGATCTAGCCAAGTCTTACACTGGAAAGGTATGTTCTTTACCGTATGATACGTAAACATTATTAACAGGATGTTTCATAATTCTAATCCATTATTTATTTTTCTTAATATCTATTATCTTAATTAATGGTAATACTTTTAAATCACACCTTGAGGTATATTATGTCGGATACATTGACTGGACAACCTTTGTCTGGCCTGTTAGTCTAGTAGTTAGTGACCCTGACTACTAAGACTGAGGTCGTGGGTTCGATTCCCACCCAGGACAAATGTTTGTGTGATGAGCTCAATCATTTGTTCTGTGTCTGGGTGTAATTTATCTATTATATTATATGTATGTATTTAGAAATTATATAAGTATTTTTATCAGTTTTCTGGTTACCATAGTACAGGTTCTGCCTAGATTGGGATCAGATAACAGTGTGTTGGTTGTCCTAAGATATTATTATTATTTGTAAGACGACTAAAATGTCATGGTGTATATTTCATCAACCCGCTAACGCTCACTAGCCAACAAATACATACCTCCGAAATCCCTTTAACATTTCCAAACATTTAAAAGAATTGCTCTATGAACATACCAAGGTCAAGAGGCAAATATAAACAAATAAAAGTAGTTGGCTCGTCTACATAACATAGACGCCCTTGGCCTATCCCCCATTAGTCTGCCCTAGATCCCAGACACATTACTGGCAGCCATTTTGTTTACGATAAATGGAAAACTACCGAACAAGTGGATAACAGATCCGTGTTTAGTTTTGTTTCGGGGGAAACATAAAACTTCTGTTGTATTTGGGAGACCTCGAAGTAATCGTTTAAATGTTTGTTCCTAAATCACGGCCTTAATGTCTTTGAAGATTAGGATAAAATATTGTGCAGACGTCGTATGTTTCTTGGGTTATAGGCTGACTCCTCTCGAATAGGCACGAACAACGAATAAGTAATAAACTAATAATATTTGTAGATACTAGCTCCTACCCGCGCTCTCGTCCGTGTGAAATTTCTTGCTCCCCCTCTTTACTTAGACCTCTAGGCGTGATTAAAAAATTGTTACCATTAATAAAATTAAGATATACAACATGTCCCGTAATTAACGCACACCCTCTTAAGGGATCATTGTACTCATCATTATGAACACCTTTTACTATGGGACCAAACCTGAAATAGCGAAAAAAAAAAACAGCTGTTTCATACATTCTGCTCGAGTAGGTATTGAACTTTTGAATGAAATAGCTGATTTTTTCTCGCAACTTCAGGTTGTATGGGTCTAAGAAAAATAAAAAATGCATTGGAATTATGAAACATCCTGTTTATAATGTTTACGTATCAGATGGTAGAGAACATAACTACCCAGCGCACGTGTTGACAAGATCATTCCATCTCCATTTTCTATGAGACTAAATATCAATTACAAACTACGTCATGCATGCGTCATCATAATGAATAATATTTTTATTTTTTAGTTATTCAGAAAAGCTTTTTTTTTTCTTATGGATGTGTAGTAGTCATCGGATACATGAAGTGGGCTGCCGTTGTAAGATGATTAAATTAAAATGTCACGGTTTATATGCTCATGTTCTTCAGTAATTGGTCAAATGCGCAAAGATTTTTTTTATTCGATTGTTAGTTCAAGAGATAAGCGCGTTCAAACAAAAAACAAACTCTAATAAACAAGACTCGCTCATTTTGCGGTAAAAATGTTAGCCAACCAGCAAGCCTGGGCGGAGCACCGCCGTGTCCTCGTGGAGGTAATTGGCGGCGGCGACCTCTCGCGTAAGGCCCTGGTGCAAGCCATGGTACGGAACGAGAGGTCATGGGAAGCCGTTACCTCCTTCTGCGAAGCAGTATTGCTTGCGAAGGAGGAGGCGAGGCGCGTGAGGGACAGGCAAGCTATGCACTCTCACGCCCTAGCCGCTGCAGGAGGAGATGCCCTGGGCGTCGGTAGTCGATTGCAGATTCCCGGCCACCGTAGGCTTGGGCCTGCGGGCGGCGAGCAATGGCTAGTTCGCCACCCGGTAAGGATCAGGCCCGTGTCAACGGCGCGTGGTGTTCCACGCGCGCTTTCAAGAGATGTCAGCAAGACTGAAAGGGTCCGCTAGGACAGATGCCTGCCAAGGTCGTGAGATCTGTTCGAAAGAGTCACCGTGGCCCTAGCATATAGCCAACTGAAAGAATATGTATGGGTTTTAGTCAGTATAAGTCTGCGCGAAAAGATCCACAGCGGGAGACGAAATTTGCGTTTAGTCGACATTTGACAGATTCTACTTTTGACATCATAGTCTACTATTGACAGATTCTACATATGACAGATTCTACATATGACAGATTCTACGTATGACAGATTCTACATATGACAGATTCTACATATGACAGATTCTACGTATGACAGATTCTACATATGACAGATTCTACATATGACAGATTCTACGTATGACAGATTCTACATATGACAGATTCTACATATGACAGATTCTACGTATGACAGATTCTGTATTTGACAGATTTTGAAAAAGTGAGACAAGTAACGGACACCTTGTGGAATCAAAAATAATACTGTTATATAGTAATCACTATATTTATTGATAAGCATAATTTGTTTTTATAACTAGTATTAAATGTTTGTATGGTGAAGGCCGCAGGAATACGTTGGATGCGAGGAGCACAGAATAGGTCGAAGTGGCGGTGCTTGGGGGAGGCCTATGTCCAGCAGTGGACGTCTTTCGGCTGAAATGATGATGATGATGATGAAATGTTTGTATTATAGTACTAATATTTTTAGAAACAGTCACAATTACCAAATTAACGTTAAAATTATTTTTTTTGTTAACATAATTACGTATAAACAATCACAGTGAAAACAGTGGAAACGTTATTAATTAACAAGCAACAATCATTTTTATCACATTAATTATAATTAGTATTCTCTTTATTCATTCTAAAAAAATACAAATTAGTAACATAGTTACATCGGTATTTAAACAATCACATTAAAAAAAAATGATACTTATTTGTAAGTAAATAAAGATTAAAAATAAAAATTACAGGAGCAGTTGTATATAAATTATTTTCTTAAAAATTTTTTTTTTTTTTCTACAACAAATTCCCTTTCTTCCGCCATATTATGAAAAAGACATACATAAAGGTAACAACACGTATCAAACTTTGAGAATTATCACAAAAACACCAAACTGAACTAAGTAGATTAGCCGTCATAGAAAGAGATCGAATAAAGTTACGAAAAGTTTTAAAAGTACCCACCATTTTTTTAATAGTCTTTTTTCTCTATTTGTTCTAGTAACACGGCAAAGGCAACTGCCTAAACAGCCCATTATGGGACTTTAAAAAATTGATTGTAAACATGTTAATGTACTGTATGTAAATTATACAGGATATAAATTATACATTTGCATTAGAAGTGAATACGGAACGATTTAGCGGATGTTATTGATTAGCTATCTGGTTTTGTTTAGGAGTGTTATAGGTTGATAATGCCGATTATGTAGTTTCCGTTTTTCTATGTGTAGTGAATACTTTATAAATTACCAATACAAATAATTATTTCCAATGATTGTTTATACGTAATTATGATTCCACAAGGTGTCCGTTACTTGTCTCACTTTTTCAAAATCTGTCAAATACAGAATCTGTCATACGTAGAATCTGTCATAATATGTAGAATCTGTCATATGTAGAATTTGTCATACGTAGAATCTGTCATATGTAGAATCTGTCATATGTAGAATCTGTCAATAGTAGACTATGATGTCAAAAGTAGAATCTGTCAAATGTCGACTAAACGGAAATTTGATGATTTTCCACCCACAAGAAATAGTAAAAAAATGCCAGCTAGCAAGGCGGTAGCAGTGATAACTGCCTCAAGTACGCTGAACGTACATCTTAGTCAGGGAAACTAATTGATCATCAAATTGACACAATTGGCCGTGTTTAAAACCTTTTCAAATAAACTGTCAAGTAATAACAGCTTTGTTTTCAATTTAACCGGATAATTTAAGGTGATTGTCAATTTGTAAACGAAATAACTCCCCTTACAAACCAGAGAGAACAGTTCTTATAAGTTCGCGTTCGAAATTGAAGATATCTGTGGGTGGAATGCCGAGATATCATCTAAGAGAAAGTAATTTTCAAAATTCATAAGCCCGAGGTATAATTTAGATTTCTAAATAAATAATACCTCCTAAAGTTAGTGAATACACTCTTCAGGCCCTCAGTTCTCAATAGAATTCGAAAGTGATTAAAAGCGAAATCAAAATGAAAGTTTTCACGTGAATCTCAAAATGAAAGCAATTGAATGAATTCAGTAAAACATTTGGGAATGTTTCGACGAATATAGCAGGTACCTAAGTATTTTGTGGAATACGCGCCCTACACACGTGCATAAATAACTCAACGCTTTAGCAATGGGGTGGAGCTGTCAATATTTATGAACTTTTGTATTTTTAAACTCAACCGTTTCGTGAGCACGTTTCAGTAGACCATAATACGGCCATTCTCCAATTTGGCGTTCTTTGCCTAATTACCGTAACCTTTTTTATTTTTTGCTAATTTCACTTAAACACATTAAAATATGAAAGAAATCAAAGATACGAATTCAATAATTAATGTGGCATGTAACAATTAATAGTGGTTTTCTAGTTATAGAGACTTAAAAATTTGGTGAGTATGGTAATTAGAAAAATGTAATATTTAATGCAACGGTAATTAGAAAATATAATCAAGTTTGTGTAAAATATGATATAATGAAATGATAATAACACACATTAATTATTTGTACACATATAATTATAATTAAAGCAATAGAATTAACGATGTCCCTCATAACCATAACCAATAGTAAAAAAGACACTTTATTTTGCTATAATTTATTAAAAATAAGACACTTTCAATGAAAATCAGATAAAAATAAAAAAACGAAATAAAACAAAACATTGTCTTAATTGGTAATTTTTTAGTTTATTGAAACGATATTTATTAAAAAGGTAAGTAGGATGGAACTTAAAAGAATAATATTCTAAATCTTCTTGGATAATAAAATAGGTCTAGCTTAAAGGTACTCACAGCTCTTTTAAGATTTGCTTATATTAATATCACTGAGTCCTTATAGGTACTCTATAAAGAATCATCATAATTATACAGACTAGTATGTCATACATTTGAATCAGTCTTGTTTAAAGTAATCTTCTATTAAAAAATAACAAGCAATAAAAAACATTATAAAAAACAGAACATAAAAATCAATATTTAAAAAATAGATTCATCAGAATCAGATAAATCGAAAAACGAATCTGTAGTCTTTTTATCCTTAATACTATTATTTGGAACATTTGTCATTATTTTGAAGGAAGGCATGTGAAGACTAAAATCAACAGGAGACACAGGAGCCCAAAAACTGTCTGTGTCAGATAAATTTAAGCTACTTTCCGCTTTTTTGAACTTCTCAAACGTCTTAACCATATCATGTTTGGAAATAAGAGACTTCGAAGACCCAGGAAATACAATTGCGGGCATTACTAGCCGATTAGATAAAATTTTAGGTTTGTCTGAAGATTTCTTAGCAGTTATAGACCGTGATGTATCGCAATTATATTTGTTTTCGTAAGGTGCTGATAAAATGAATCTGGAAGGCGGGGAAAGTTCAGCCTTGTCTGCTTTTTCTAGATTCCAAGAGTAAAATCCATGATGTCTACCATGTTCACATTCAATAGCTTGATACATACACTGTTGCGCATTACAGCTTAACTTTCGCATTGCAATTAGGTTCGGTTTTGATGAACTCCAAACGACTTGATGGACTTTCATTGTGCCCTTATACTCCCGTATCTATTTAGGGATCAGCAGATCTTTTTGAAGAATATCTGCTTCTTGTACTATATCTGTAATGACTCCCTTGACATTGGCTTTCAATTTTTCAGAAAGAGTTTCGATGTCGACAATATCGCAGCCCTGAGCTACGATTCTGTCTGCAGTTCTTTTTATCGTTGCTCCTACGCCATCTGCTGAGCTTTTGCCATGACCACTCTCCGTATAGTTCCAGGCAACCACTCTTAGATTAGGAAAGTGCCAATGAAGTTGAGAGATGATATAAAACATTTTTTTATTTCGATATTGGCCTGTCGGAGAATCTGATATAAAATGGATGGCATTTACGCGAGGAGCTTCATTTTCAATGAAATTTAAGATAGGGGTGAGATGACTCCAAACTGCAACTGCGTCATGTCTGAGTGAAGAACTCAAAGTGCAAAACGACTGAGTCCGCAATACTCCACTTTTCTTGAAATGAATAACTGACGTGTGCAGTGTAATTTGCTTCCGGCTGCCACCAAAATGGAATGATTGGATTTCATCTGTGTATTTCGTATTATAATTTTCACTAAAATCAACGTGGATTGCACAGTCATTTTCAGTTAAATTTTGTTTTAAATGTTTAATGTAATTATTTTGAGAAACTTTATTAGCACAATGGTTCATGTAAGGTGGCAGTAACTGTTCAAACTTTTCGATTACTTTTTTAGGGTTAGCTGTAATTTTCTCCTTGACCGTTTGATTTGAAGTTTTCTCTTTCCCATCTTTAGTGTAAGTTACCTGTTTTGTTATCCAATGGTAGTAAAAAATCAGCTTTGCATTATCAAATTCTTTATAATGAATACTCCTATTTGCGCAATCTATACATTTTCTTGAAAGACACTCTATACTTTCAGAAACACAGCATAATGATGACAGAACTTTGTGAGCTGAGCTATGGTCGATTATGTCAAATCGTTTGAGTGACGCTATGATCAAGTCCATATTAGTATGGGTCTTACACATGCAAGTCTCTCTTGCTCGTGAGTCTGGAATCACGACCCAAAATGGTCGCATCTTGCAAAATGTCGAGTAGCTGATTTTATAGGTGTGTAACTGAAGAAATTTGGTGTGAAGATTTAACAAAGTGTCTGTCAAGAAACGTTTTTGCTTTTTTATTGTTTTTCTTGAAATGTATTCCCTCTTGCCAGGACAAACGCGACTGTTCTCGTCTTGTTTTAAAAAAATTTGGATGTCTTGTTTGATTTTCTCTACATTAGTCTCTTTATTATTATTATGTAAATACTTTGGTTCGTTTTCCTTATCGTGACTTTGTTTTGGTTTTGCATGTAGCGTGTTTTTATATTTTAGTCTTAATGCTTGCTTCCTGTACTTTTCTTTTGCTTTTTTTAACTCCTCTATTTTTTTTCTCATATATGATATTTCTTTATTTGTTTTATATACATGTCTTCTGAATAACAATAAGGGTGAGATTTTTTTACGTTTCGGTTTCTCGACAATTCTCTTCGTAGATAGTGAAGTTGGTGTTGAACACAAGGAAGACGCTCGTTCCGTAATATTCATACTTGTATCTTTATTTCCTGTCAATTGCTCATTACTGCTCAATAATAACATACTTTCAGTAGAAGATGAGGACAGAGCACTAGATGGACGCGGCGTTGATGTGATTAAGGTAGGTTTAAAATTTGATGTCTTCTTCAGGGGAACTAATTCTTTGTCAAAAGAAGTCGACTGTAAACAAATCTCGTCTTGCTGATTATCTTCTTTTTTTGATTTTGTATTTTCGGAACAATTTTGTAAAGAGCGCGTTGAGCGCAGCGAGTATGATAAATCATTGAGATGTAATGGTTTTGACCGAGTTTCAAGAGGATCTGTTGGATTGTCATCAAGCCCATCACGATCTTCGATCACTTCTTCCTCAATTGTTTCCAATTTTCCCTTTTCCTTTTGTCTTTTATAGTAAGCTCTGAAATTTTCCCTATTTCTTTTTTGAGTATTTTTCCGGTTTTTTGGTGACATTTCGCAGATAGGAAGTATTTTTTTATCTCTTTTTCTTTTATTGTACCTTTCTTTCTCTTTTTCTTTTGATTGCTGATACAAAACAGGGTCATTTTTAATTCGTTCTCGGCGTTGTCGTGCCGCGAGCCTTCTCTTTTCTTTAACTTCCTCTTTCGTCTTTTTGGGTTTTCCCATCCTATAAATTAAATAACTTCATGAATGGTCAGCATAGAATATAGACATATTTACGGACAATGATAATAATAATCTACGAAAACCGCGGGAAAACTTTCCATTGGTGCGACATCGCGGCAACAGTTAGTAAATAAGTATTAATTTTTCATACAACGGTAATTATAAACATATGGTAATTAGTATACGGTAATTAGAAAACGATAGATTTTCTTAAAAATGTTGAAAACCGACACAGTATGCAAATACTAGCTTATTACAACGTACGGAGGCCAAAGTATTGTCTCCATTTACATAATCAACTTGGGTCTAACTTAAAAAATTAAGTATTAAAATAAGTACAACGGTAATTAGAAAAGTTTTTAACCAAGGCTACGGTAATTATATACTCACGTGCTTCATTGGCGGTACACTAACGTTAGAGACGTGCAACTCGTGATGGGCCGCGGCATACACTGAGGAGTGAGGAGACGCGACGCGTACGGTAGTGATGTGCCAAATACTGTTAATTAGGGATGTGCACCCGAAAACAGAAAATGTCACGGCAATTATAACTTTCGATTGGACATTTGGTTACTTAATGATAATTATTTATAGACTGGTTCTATTGAGTCGATATGTTGTAATGTGATACACATTGCTTAATACCGTTTAAAACGTTGAATGGATCGAAGTAAATCTGTAGATTATAAAAATTACAAGCAAGTTTTAACATTAAGTTGGTGTGCGGACACACCACGGTAATTAGAGAACAGTAGTTCTTTGAACATAAGATCAATTAATTTAGTCTTAACTACTTAGAACAGAAGCCAATGTTTTTGTTTACAGCTAGATACGGATGCTATCTAACATATAAAATAAAATTGCATGATTGAATAAGATAATATTATGGATTATGCAAGCCCGGACACGTAAAACTTGCTCATCGGAGAATGGCCGAATAATAAATATCGAAATAATACTCCAATGCTAGATCCGCCAAAAAATCCGGGAAGCAGACGCGTGGCGAAAACACACATTATGAAATTGAAAAGAAAGGCAAAATAAATGAAATCCATCCATTAGGCGATTAACAGACGGCACCGCGCACCGCCGCGGTAGGCGGTGAAGTGGATCTCATGTCGCATTGCCCTCTATGAAATCCGATGATGCCTAACACACGTACACCGACCGACCGCGCGGTCAATTCGCTTTACCGCCACCGCCTTCCGCGGCGGTGAGCGGTGCCGTATGAAAATCGCCTTAGATTTACGATCAGACGGATTTCCGCGGATGAGTGAAAAATAAATCAACAATATGAATTTTGTGCGGAAACTGTGCTCCCAGTTTTTTATTTTAACTTTTCAGGGGAAAAAAGTTTTTACCTCTGTTAATCACTGAGGTCGACGTCTGGTAACCTGGTTTCTGAACTCAATATAAGGAAATAGGTCACATTCAGAGCTTCAATAATTTTCCAGTTAGCCAAGAAAGAATGGAGTCGTTATTTCAAAATATGAGTCCAATATTGCACAGGCTCGCGCGCACTTTATCAAAGCACTGCGTAATTGGAAGATGAACTTTTCAAACAAATATATTTGGAAATAGGAAATCGACCTAACTTCATGCCTGGTTCCCTGAATAGTTGGGCAGTGGTGTGCCTATAGTATACCCACGTTTCGCTAGTTATGTTTAAGACCCATGTAAAAGGGGGCGAGCCTATTGTACAAAGCCCCAGACTCCGAGCTGCTACTGAGAAATTACAGATCCAATAACACTTTGCCCGACCTGGATTCGAACCCAGAATCTCCTGCTCAGCAATAGCGCCTATGACCACTAGACAACGAAGCAGCCAAAATAGAAAAGATTAAGAAAATATTAAATTAAAAAAAAACCCCGACCTAAACAAAAACCTCTAAAAAGTAAAAACAAAATGTACGTATTGGCCCTTTAAGTATAATAAGAAATTGTAGGTTATAATTTGATCGTAGGATCGTCATGTCGAAACGGCTTAACTGATTTTGATAAAACATATCTCAGAACCACCGCTAGAAAGCCTTCTTTTAAATACAAAAAACCCCACCCATATCGGTTCACCCGTTTAAGAGTTACGGTGCCACAGAGAGACACATATAGCGGTCGAAATTATAACAAAAAAAAATTAAATTAAAAATTTAAAAAACCCCCGACACAAAAACCTAAGATCCCTTTAAAAAGTAAAAAATAAAAAAAAAACTCAATCTCAAAGTACCTAAGTATGTATTAATAATTTAAAAAAAAATACGTCGCGTTGGGGGACCGCTCCAAACCTAACAATTTAATTACAAATAGTCTATTACCTAACTGAAGAAAACTTTTATAAAATTACTTCTAAATATTGCATTTAGGATACGATCGTCAACGACGTCTGCCCTTGCAGAGCGGTCCCCCAACGCGACGTATTTTTTTTTAAATTATTAATACATACTTAGGTACTTTAAGATTGAGTTTTTTTATTATTTTTTATTTTTTAAAGGGATCTTAGGTTTTTGTGTCGGGGGTTTTTTAAATTTTTAATTTATTTTTTTATTTTATACTTTTTATAGGTATACTTATTATAATGTAGACTTTGTTAAGTTGTAAATACATAGAACTTCGCCGTGGCCAACAGGAAGATGGGAAGCTTCCAAAAACAATATCAATTCAATTTGATGATGCCACTATCGGCCGGAGTTGTGTTGACGAGAATGGATGGATTCTGATAAGGCCACATAATGTAACTTTTCAAGGTCTTAGAGGATATGGAAATATTGAAAGAACAATGTTTCTTATCATTTTATGTTGGGCGATTACGGCATATATGCCGTAATCGCCGCAACTTATAAGTTGCAAGGGACGACAGTTGAAAAAGCTGTGGTTTACTTAGGTAAAAGTACTTTCGCAAAAGGCCAAGCCTATGTAGCCTTAAGTAGAGAATTTTTACTCTGCTTAAGGCTACATAGGCTTGGCCTTTTCCTTGGATGGTGTAGCAATTTGTGAGCTCGACCAAACAAAACTATTTAATAACCCACATGACAAATCATCTTTAGCAGAATTGCAAAGACTGAGATGTAGTCATTGATACTCTCACGTGACAATCGGATTTCCATGTCCCAATTTTCCCACCACCAATTTACTCATCAAGCGAAGTTAAGAACATCATTCTCTTTCAGTGCGCTTTCATTTGAGACCCCACTCGAGTATATTTGTAGACATTCGGTTATTCTTCCCCACTTTCACCCCCCACAACTATTAAACGGCTCAACCGATTTTCATCAAACATGTCTAAGAACACTCGCACATAAGTCACCTTTAACCCACTTATAACGACCGATCGTTATAAAGATCAAAAAAAATACTGGGGAATATCCTCAATTTAAAAATAATAACGAGCGGATAACTTTTGCTTATTGTATACCAATCGCTGCAGTGATCGTTTGACAGTGTTTCGGTGCATAGAAAATTATCTTATGATCATAATTTTGAAGTGCGTTTGTATTTTAGTCCGTATTGGCGTAATTAACTTTCACTATGTCGTCAAAACGGTAAGTGTTTACAAATTAGCTTGTGATTGAAATTTATTTTATGCACGTTTTTTATAAATTTATAACCTGTCTAACAAAACTGTGAATTAAAATTTGATCTTGTTATATCTTTTATAAAAAACAAATGATATTATATTTGATGATCGTTTTAACGATCGGTCGTAATTTGGGGATGTATTTTTGACTTTCAGATCCAGGAATACCGATAAACCATTGTCTCTCAATGAAATTGTTGACGAATTGGAACAATTAGATGATGATGCCCCATTTCCAAGAAATATAACTATTTTACCACCAGATAACGCGAATGCTGATGTTACAGATGAAGATTCTGGTGATGAGGAGTTTGTAACTCTGAATAATCTTCCAGGTTTGATATAGATGTCATATAAATCCTTACGTTATTTTCTCATGACAGTTGTTATATATATTTTTTTCTATCTAGGTTCTCAGCTAAGAGCTCCTGCTGAGATAGAATACATGTGTTCCGAAAGTGACGAGGACAGTGAACCCTTGTCTTCTTTAGCAAAAAGAAGTGGAACCACTGAAGAACCCCTAATTGTGGAAGGTCGGCAACCTGAGCCATCTACATCTAATTCAGCTCCAGTTATTAGCAGCACGTCAGCCATTCCTTTTGTTGATCCAACCGTACCAAAAAATCAAACATATACTTGGAGAAATCGCCATAATCCTCGCGACCGACTACAATGGCAAGAAAACCATGGGCCAAGATACCTTCAAACACCTATGTATTACTTTGACTGTATGTTTGATGACTCTGTTATCGAATTATTGGTCAAATATAAAAATATTTACGCGATTCAAAAGAACAAAGTGGGCAATGTGACAACGAGTGAAATGAAGTGTTTCCTTGCTATACTTCTTTACAGTGGATATATCAAAGTTCCCCGAAGATACATGTACTGGGAGAAATCATCAGACACTGATTTTAGTATTATATATAACGCCATGTCGAGGGATAGATTTACATTTATCATGACTCACCTCCACTGTTGTGACAACGCTCAGATAACTACTGGAAATGACAAATTTGCAAAGTTGAGACCGCTTTTCAATGTCCTGAACGAAATATTCCTGAATATGGCTCCTTTAGAAGAAATGTACAGCATAGACGAGGCTATGGTACCATATTATGAAGGACACAGCTGTAAACAATTTATACGTGGAAAACCGATTAGATGGGGATATAAGTTCTGGGTTGGAGCGACTAGATTGGGATACGTACTATGGTTTGATCCGTACCAAGGCCATGCAGCAATTATTCCACCGGCTTATAGGCAGTTAGGTATGGGAGCTGGTGTGATTTTGCGTTTTGCTGATCATTTACAATTTCGTTGTGCCTTGTCACTTATTCTTTGACAATTTCTTTTCTTCTATTCCACTCTTCCACGAATTGAGTAACAGAGGGCTCAAAGCCACTGGAACAATTCGCGAGGACCGTACAAAAAAGTGTCCTTTGCCGTCCAATAAAGAATTCAAGAAGACAGAAAGAGGCACATTCAAGTACAAGTCTAGCCAACCAGAGCATATTTTGGTTTGCAAATGGAATGATAATAGTGTGGTGTCGGTTGCATCCAATTCAGAAAACATCGAGCCCTTACATAAAGCTAAACGGCTCTCGCATCAGCAGAAAAAATATGTATACATCGATCAGCCTGCAATTATAAAAAGCTACAATGAAAATATTGGCGAGTCGATAGGTCCGACCAAAACATTGGTCTTTATCGTACATCTATCCGTGGCAAGAAATGGTATTTCTCATTGTTTTGTCACTGCTTGGACATGGCGACTCACAATGCGTGGCAAGTTTACAAAACGAATGGAGGAGAGTACGATCATCTCACATTCCGGAGAACTATCGCCAGAGGTATCTTGGAAACATATAAAAAAAATGAGAAACGCGGTCCTTATCCCACTCCTAGAACATATAGGGAAACTTCACGCTATGATAGAGTTGATCATCTAGTAGAGTACAATGACTCTCAGCTTCGATGTTCGCTTTGCAAAAAAAATACAAACTTCACCTGTCAAAAATGTAAAATCCATTTGCACCCTAAAACATGTTTTGTTACTTACCATACTCCTACATAGACTTGTTTGTTAATTAACGTTTTATATTTAGATAATAAAGCCTTTTTCATAATATATAGAAACAGTTATACTGTTTCTTTAATTTAAAATAGGATACAATCGATAAAGTGGTAGTTATATGAGCGTTAACCTACCTGCCTATTACTACTGATCGTTAAAACGATCCGCATTTTCCGAGCTTTCCTGAAAACTCAGATTTTTTCTGGTATTTTTCCATGTTTACTATATGCATGAAGGTAACAATACTAAAAAATTACTGTGATTCGAGATAAAAAAAAGTTTCAGTAACAACTGGGTTAATACAAAAAAATAATAATTGAAATCGCTTCATCCGTTCGGGAGCTATGATGCCACAGACAGACAGACACACAGACAGACACACACACAGACAGACAGACAGACAGACAGACACGTCAAACTTATAACACCCCTCTTTTTCCGTCGGGGGTTAAAAATTAGCAACAATATGGAATTTAAATAATGAGATACTAACTGCGATTTGAGCCTGAAATATCGAATCGTTATAGCGAGTCGATTTGTGTTTATGACGTGTAAATAATTGGTCTGGTTCTGAAATAGAATATGTAGAGTCATTTAAAACAGGCAAATATATTCCTTAATCTATACAAATATTATAAAGCTGAAGAGTTTGTTTGTTTGATTGAACGCGCTAATCTCAGGAACTACTGGTCCGAATTGAAAAAATATTTTTGTGTTGAGTAGCCTATTTATTGAAGAAGGCTATAGGCTATATAACATCACGCTACAACTAAGAGGAGTGGAGCAGTAATAAAAAATGTTGCAAAAACGGGGAAAATCGCACGGGTAGGCGATTCGACGCGACGGGAAGGGTCGGGGGAACAAGAAATTTGACGCGGACGAAGTCGCGGGCAGAAGCTAGTAGTTTATACTCCATTTGTTTAGGTAATTAACTAAATGTAAACAATCTTAACATGTCTTTTATCAAAAAAACTGTCTAAAAATTGAATCTAAAAATGTTTACAATTAGGTATTTACTTAAACCGATGTTAGGTAAGTAACTTAATTTAAATAATATTTGTTGGTCTTTTATACGATTTATTTTATATAAAAAGACATATCAAGATTGTTTACCTTTAGTTAACTACCTAAACAAATGGAGTATAGATAAGTAGGTGTGCTTACTTATAGTCTTCGAAGCCATTTGCGGTTTAAATCTGTACATACATACATCACATTTATACAATATGTATAATAAAATAAAAAAGTATCTGTTTGTTATTTCAAATTAACAGCTTTTCACTAAATGTATATGAAAGTATATCCCGTACTTTTAAAATATTATCTATCGGTCTGTTAATTCCTTTTAATCTCTGAAACGGCTGGACTGATTTCGACGGGACTTTCACTACCCTATAGTTGATATTATAAGAAGTAACATAGGCTACTTTTTGTTCTGGGAACACGTTGCCGTGGGATAATTTTCAATAACTGTGCGGGTGAAGCCGCGGACAGCAGCTATACCGGTTGACATTTTTTACCGTCTCGACCTTCATGTGGTGTGTTGTGTAACTAGAATAGAAGGCAGGAAGGCCTTCAGATTCATCGTAGGTGACTAAAGGAGCGCGGGACGCGGGTGGACAGGGATGCGTGTGCGGCTCGTGCGCCTACGAAAGATCAATGAGGCCGCCTATCGGCCGGCTTCAAAGGGTAGGACCGCGCTCCGAAATCAATGATACATGCCGCGCATTGAGTAGGGTGCGTATTATTTGAGTTTCGATGGATTTTAATTTTTTTTTTTTGTTTTTTTTTTTCCAAATTTCTGTTTTTGTTGTTCTAGTATGAAAATGTTACTTTAAATGTGTAGTATTTATTACTATATCAATTTAATTACATGTTATTCAAAAATAAAAATAAATAAAAATTTCTATGCCAAAAGCTTCTATTCCGTTCACCTATTACCCCCATTTTTTTTCAAGACGCTAAAAAAAGTCACCCAGTATATTATATACTAGCTGACCGTACAGACGTTGTCCTGTTTCCTAGAACTCGATAGTAGTGCCATCTGTCGGGCTGATTTGTGAATCTAAACCATCCAGGGTGCCACCCAAACGCATACAAAAAAAATCATTCAAATCGGTCCAGCCGTTTAGGAGGAGTTCAGTAACATACACACGTACAGTAGAATTTTATATATCAAGATATGGCTTTACGAATTACAACATAGGAATAAGCATTTCCCCATATTAACGAGGCACATTGCAACAAAAATTCTGAACAGTACGAAGACAGAATGAAGAATTCCAACAACAGTTCATTTGTGAGGTTCCGTCCTCCAAAATGTAAGATTCAAACCCGGTTTGTACGCACGGCAACAAATCAAGCTACAAGCCAGTATAAGCTGATTTCTCACTGTACGAAAAGGCTATACAATGCGAGATCTGCTAAAACTGGAATTGTATAGCTTCATATGTAGCCGTGTATACCAATCTCGGGTGCATAAAATTGCTCACATTTTGTTTATTGGGGCAATAAAAAGCGGTCTCTGGTCCTTAGGGCTACCGTTTTATTATGGCCGACTTCGTTAACTTGTTTTAATGTGCTGTTTGTAGTTATAAAAGGACTTGGAGGAAAAATAACTTGTGCTTGTAGCTGTGGGTACATGTAGTGGTAAGATTGGAATATGTTAGTTTCCTGTTGGCTATTCAGTATGTTAGAATTAATTATTTTATAGTTAACTAGCTTCTGCCCGCGACTCCGTCCGCGTGAAATTTTTGTTCCCCTGACCCTTCCCGTCGCATCGAATTGCCTGCCAGTTTTCGTTCATTTTTCGTTGCTGCTCCGCTTCTTTTAATCGTAGCGTGATGTTATATAGCCTATAGCCTTCCTCAATAAATAGGCTACCCAGCACAAAAAGATTTTTTTAATTCGGACCAGTCGTTCCTGTGATTAGCGCGTTCAACCAAACAAACAAACAAACTCTTCAGCTTTATAATATTAGTATAGATACTAGCGTTTGCCCGCAACTTCATTCGCGAGAATTTTAAACCACCGACCCGTCGCCGTCGCGGCATATCTTTTCGCTCGCCTGCGCTATTACTTCGATTACACTTTTTTTTTTGGATGGGAAATCATCAAATGACTTCTCCCGCTCTGTGCGGAGCGGGAGGGCGTATCAGACGACTGACTAAAACCCACCCTTGTTCCTTCAGTTGCCCATGTGCCATGGTCACGGTATCTCTTTTGAACAATCTTGCGACCCTGGCAGGCATCGGTCCTAGCGGACCCCTTCAGTATTGCTGACATCTCTTTGAGGCGCGCGTGGAACACTACGCGCTGTCGTCGCGTCGACCCGAGCCTGGTCCTTACCGGGCGGCGAGCTACCCATTGCTCGCTGCCCGCAAGCTCGCGCCTACGGTGGCCGGGAATCCGCGCTCGACTCACTTCGTTTACACTTAGGGTTCATTTAGCTCGGTTCCAAAGAGTCGCAGCGTTATAATAAATAGGCTATAACCTTCAAGAATTGGACTATCAAACGCAAAAATATTTTTTTTCAAATCCTACTGGTAGTTCCAGAACAAACTTTTCTTCTTCATTACTAGTATAGATAGATGTCCGTTGACTGCTCCGTTGGTCTCGTGGTCGTAGGTGCCACTGCCTATGTTGTTCCCAATGCTGGGACACTGGCCTCCTCTCGATGAGGAGGGTGGGCCGTAATTTACCACGGGGGCACAGTGCGGGTTGCTAAATGTCACATGTCTGGTGGGCCGTAATCTAACACGCGGGCCCAGTGCGGATTGCTAGATGTTACATGTCTTCGAATTTTTGGTTTTTCTAGGACATGTTGGTTTCCTCACAATGATTTCCCTCATTGTTTTGAGAGCATTGGTGATGAAATTATTCACATTAAGTAAAGCGCCCGTCTGGGTTCGAACTCACGACTAACATCTTGTAAGTCGGGTCACGATGGTAGTTTTTCGGGCCACCACTGCTATCGCGACCATAAGTTTTGTACTTCAGGGAGGAGATGGAGATTTCATCTCAAGTCATTGGTTTAATAAAATATGTAGTTAAAACTTAAAAAAAAAACTAATTCAAACAGTTTCAATTTTGCAATTATAGCGTTGAAAAAAATCTTCAACAGTGCCTCGATTCCTCTTGTCAACCCTCGTCTAACTTGGTTTTAATTTAAAAACTTTTCGCCTGTGACACAATTAAGAAGTCATGGATCGTAAAACTTTCGATTCCGCTCATAACTGTCGGAAAAGTGCAACGCAAAGTGAAACTCCACTTCTAATGATTTACGGAGAACAAGTTTATAAGCGACCAATAAAAATGATTTATTTTCTAAAGTTAGTTGAAGTGTTTCTTTGAGGAAAAATAGAACTTAAAATGTCGGTTAAGGTTTAATAAATCAGCTCATTAGAAATGAGAAAGTGTCTACCTCTGCCTAGTCCTACTGGGACATACAGGCGTGAGGTTATTTAAGTATAGTACTTATTATGAAAAATCACTAAGCAATTCAGTTGTATCACAAGCGAGCAAAGACCTCAAAGCTAAGGCATTGGCGTCTTGGTACTAGTTAGCAAAACGTATTACAGTTCGAACCACGTCCTTTATTCAAGTAAACCGTGGTGGCTAAGTGGTAACGGCCGCAACTTACGAGTTGTAGGTCGTAGGTTCGAACCCGCTGTACTTTTTCTAAATTATTTTATCACTACTTCTCTTAAAAAGGTGAAATAGGAAGCTGAAAATTGTGAGGAAACCGGCATGTCCTAAAACCATAAATTCGAAGAGATCTGATATCGACCAATCCACACGCCCACTCCCTCTCACCTAGAGGAGGCCTATGTCCCACCCGTGGGAACCTTATAGGCTGATTATGCCTTTGTTCAATTAACATATCTGGAGGATCAGATATGTGAATTTGGAGATGGAATATTTTAAACCCTAAAATTGGATCAGCAAGTCTGACAGCAAATACCAGCGTCTAGGTGTGTTACGAAGTTACTAGAATCATCGAAAAAGTCTAATACGATGACCACTTCTGGAAAAGGTTATCCTGTGCCGTTTTACTTATTTGCGGGACCGTAGGCACTACAGTCATGACGTCAAGATTTATGGAAAGCTCCGTTATATTATTAATTCCCATGGATATAAAACCCAAGCCTAGGTACGCGAACTAACCCTTAATTACCTCAACCTCAAAAACTCAAAGCATTGTTTTCAATAAAACTGGGTATTAACAGGCACTTTTGAACTGTCAAAAAGTCGAACAGTTAGTCGGAGGGTTGAAGCTAGTTACTCATTCCAAAATAGTAGATCTCTATGGAATAGAACGGGTAAGAAATTCCCATGACACTTCTTAAAATCAATATATTACAAAATTCTGGTTACAATATTCTTGTTGCTTCTTTATGTAAGAACAATGTAAAAAAATGAGGAAGCAATTTCAAATACAAGATTAAAAATAATCCCTGGAAGGTGATGGCCGATCTCAACCGACGGCGCCCATTCTCGAACAGACTCCTGGATCAGCATCATCCAGGTCAACCATTTTGTAGGGATCCAAAAGGTCCAACCAACGCACCACGATCAGTGAGACATTTAAGTGAGCATGATACTCTCCAACTGTCATGTTTTTTCAAGTCCATTTGACAGTTGCTGGCCAAAAAATTCTAAAAATAGATTTAAATTCTGTAGGGCACGTTGTCATAGAACTATTAATAGTACATCGCACTCTTACCCAAAGGACGTAGGGTTAAAAGGTTAAGGGCGCAGACGGACGTCATTCGAGGTACACAACTTATTGAATTTATTCTAATGCCAACAACTTACATGATATTATATAAATTATATTATTAAGTTGCTCCGCGATAGTTAACCGTAGATTTAAGTTTTGAACTTGAATTTACGAGTTATTGAGTATGAAGAAGTTTAAGCTCTTGTGGGAAAAGATGCATGTGCTCTCTTTTATATTTTCTGGGAAACGCACTACGTGGCGACTATGTGGTTGTACCGTAAAGAGGCAGGGTACGAACGAATCATTATTTCAGCCGAAAGACGGCCACTGTTGGACATAGGCTTCCACCAATTTAGGGGATTTGTCATAATTGCCAAGCTTGGCAGGTGGGTTGGCGATCGTGGTATGGTGGTAAAATTTATAGAGAACGCTGCATAGGGAGTCTCTTGCGACGCCAGCGAAAAGAAATGTGATGCTGCTATACAGTACGAATCACGCAGTTGAAAATGCTTCAATGAACGAACTGTTGGGTAACAACACCTTGATTGTAGAATAAAATCTCAAGAATACTCACCGAAGGAAAATAATTTTCCTTGCTGAAATTACTTGCCTGTGATCTACAAGAAAACTCCGTCAGAAAAAAACCTCGGAATTAAACTTCTGCAGCAATCTAATGAGAAACGCAGACAAAAACGTAACAGCGCTTGTCACTCGGGGCGTATAAAAGCACTGACATGTAACTATCTTAAAAGTAACAAATTAAAAACGTTTTGTGCAGTCAGAACTAAGCGTATATTTTGCAGCATATATTTTAAACTTAGGTAAGATTTAATTTACTATTACAACTCTACGTCTCGTTATTGGGAACTTATTACTTAAAGTGCAAACTCCAGGGTAGTATGCAAAATACATTTTTTTTTTGGTTTTTTGCAATTTATAGATCATGTATTTGGCTGTATGTTGAACAATTATAACTCGCGACCGTAACACGCATTTATTACAGAATTATAATAATTCAGATCATCAGTATAACCCTCTACTTTAATTTACGGTTTTAGACATATAATTCTCAAACATCTATAAAATCACTTACAGACTTACCCTCTTAAGTAATGGTTACAGAGAAACCTACTCTCTGTAACCATTACTAAAGACTTACCCAACATTTAAGACCATTGAATGACTATATCATGAAATACTAATTCTGTAAAATTCATTGAACTAAGTTTGATGATTTTAATGATTTTATTAATCGGTAAAGCCCTAATTGTTTCGATCTGGAATCATATTTTAATTAACATACACCCTGACACTGTCCTGCAAATTGCAAAGAAACGTACGAAAATTTTAATTTGGCGGGTTACCCTGGAGCTTTCACCTAAATTGTAATTTATTATTAGTAGAATCTTACAATGAAGTATTGGAACGTTTATAATTGTAATTTGTTGTTGGGTTTAGTTACAATGAAGATTACCTACAACTATCTGTTTAATACTCAAATATGGGTAAAAATAAGTCGCAGTGTGATATCATTTGAATTGTATTGCATAATCTTCAAGGGACCTCATAATTTGATATCGATATTATGAGCTTGTTTATCTGTGAATGTGTTCATTGGATCGATGAAGGACAGCTAGTTGGAACAGCGAAGCAAAGCTTTGTTTACAAGACTGTTGTGTATTACTCGAATGATTCCGTACTTCAAAGGATTATTTATTAAGATGTACACGAAACAATAAAAAATAACAGAGTTTTAGGAATTTACAGAAGTGCACAGCACTAATAGAGCAATTTTATAGAACGCACAAGATATCATTAGTTGAATTACATTTAAATTTAAATAAACAATAGAAAAATAATAAGAGATAGGCTCACAAATAAGACCGGCAATACAAAAATACTTAAAATGACAAAGAAGGGATTGGAACATTATGTAAAGTGAGGGTTTTTTTTGGTTATTTCACCACCAACTTCCATTATTCTTATATTCAAATCACATTACATGACAACTGTCTTAAATAGCTATAACACGCTAAATTGACATAGTGTGTCAATTTTATATACAATTAATTATAGTGTCTGTGTTTCATGGTTTTGCAGAAGTATTTTGCGAACCATAGCAACGATAAATTGGATGGCATCCAGCCCGCCTTATAAAGATTTCATATTGTCTTCTGATTTATTATCCAGTAGGTTAGATTTACATTTACCGTCGTCTTTTATGATACCCACATAAAAGTCTCGCAAATATTTGATATGCTTCAACGTTCAACGTTACACCGAAAAAATCTGCTCGATAATTTAGAAGACTAGACGGAATATTCCAGAAATATCTCGTCATTTCGAATATCATTAGTCTTCAGGAAAATTATATTGTTAATGATACTTTTTATACCAGAAAAGTTAAATTAAAACATAGGCTTTCAAATGTTTGAGTGCTTTTCAGGGTTGAATTAAAGTGAAAATGTTCTAGTTAAATTAATTAGGGTTTTTAACATAAAACGTAGGTAACTTTTGGGTGGAAAATCTAAATTTATTAATGTAGAGAAGTTTGACCATTTGTCTGGAAATAAATATACAGGGCGGTGGCGGTGTGGCGTAAGTAGTGGTCAACCGTTCAGGATTCGATGAACCAGATAATTAACTATAACAATTAAAAATTTTAAACATTTTTACCCAAGGCGTTTTTTTTTACAAAAATCGCTCTTGGACTTGATGGTGTGTTAAAAATTGGGGTTAAAATTAGAGAAGAACCAACTTTTTCTTCAAAAGAGCTGAATTTACATAAAAAATCAAAATTTATCATGATAGCTCTAGTATTCAGCAGTAATTAACAGTAATCAGAATGAAAAAATAATGGTTTTTGTTGAAACTACAAACAAATATGTAATTAAAGGTAGAAATTTCGTAAATAAAAGACAAAAATGAAATATTTTCGGAACCCTTGGATAAAAATGGTTAAAAATTTTAAATGTTATAGTTAGTTATCTGGTTCATCGAATGCTGAACGGTGGACCATTACTTACGCCACACCCTGTATATGTTGGGAACCCGAGTCAGTTTATAATTAGATTGTATCTAATTAGGAACTAATTCGGGTTTTATTGTATTTCCAAATCGGTTTGTTTATTAGCGCCAGCCGTTCCTCAAAAATCGCACACAATAGTCGCACAAAAAGTGTGATAACTAGCTTCTGCCCGCGACTTCGTCCGCGTTAAATTTCTTGCACCCCCGACCCTTCGCGTCGCGTAGGCTCGCTTACCCGTGCGATTTTCCCCGTTTTTGTAACATTTTTCATTACTCCTCCGCTCCTCTTAGTTGTAGCGTGATGTTATATATCCTATAGCCTTTTTCAATAAATAGGCTACCCAACACAAAAATAATTTATCCATTCAGACCAGTAGTTCCTGAGATTAACGCGTTCAATCAAACAAACAAACAAACTCTTCAGCGTTATAATATTAATATAGATAACCGGCCTATGTGCAGCAGTGGACATCTTTCGGCTAAAAAGAACATACATAACATCACGCCCTCTTTGCTCGAACAGTTGGGCAGAGGTGTACCTGTAGTAGCTTCAGCCACAATTGGCCAGTTATGTTTACGTCCCATGTAATAGAGAGCGAGCCTATTGCCACCAGCCGAGCAAAGATCCAGATTCCCGGCTGCGACTGAGAAATTCCAGATAGAAAAACTCAATAACACTTTGCTCGACCTGGGAATCGAACCCAGAGGGGTAATTGCGGAACTTTTTATCGGTAGGAATTGGTTTAATATTCATAGTTAAACAACATTCATTGCGTTATTTACGTTGCTGAGCCGACAATTTATTCGGACAAATGACGCAATGGTTTAGAAATAATCTTCAATCCGATTCAGATTCTGATAGATAGTGCGTTTCGCAATTAGGGTGCAGGACCTCATGCTCAGGTGTAGCGCTTGCGACAACTGGACCAACGCGGCAGTGTAAAATGAATGAATGTGATAAACTAAACAACTTACTGAAGGTATCATGTTACTGTTCATTGTAATATTCTTTAACTGCATATCCTCCGACCATAAAACGGAAAAATTGTGTCCCTGAATAGTCGCTAGGAACATCCCTAATCGGCATTTTCTCGACTGGTTCCTTCGCTAGGATAGTAACAAATTGCGGCTTGTCATACCTACTTTAGCACGTTTATTTTTCAACGATGCAATTTCCTTTGAAACACAATATTAAAGGGTTCAGTTTTCATGGAAAAACTTTACTCGTTACTAGATTTTTTTATTATGAACTGTTTGCGAAAGTCAACTTATTCATCCTCATGTTTTTAATCGGTAAGTATTTTCTATAGGTATATAATCTATACCCATAATAAACCTGAAGAGTGTTATGGATTGTTTAAAGGGGGCGGAGGGCTGATCGCTAGAACTACAAGTCGAATGCATAAATTTCTTTTTGCTTATAATAGTCTATTTCTTAATGCTTTATGCTATGTATCTTTGGCGCTGAGCAAAGAGAAAAGTCGCTAAGACCGCATAGCGAAAATAAATTTATAGCTTATCTTGTAGCGCGGGCAGGTGATACGGTACGACGGGGTGGGTCGAAGGAGTAAAGTATTTCACCCATATATTAAATAAGCAATTATACTATATAATCTAATAATAGACGAAGTCGCGGCAGGAGCTAGTCATAAAATAAAGTCTCTTTCTTTGTCAATCTGTGAGACCGCAAAGCTATATCGTGAATTTTGATGAAGTTGTTGCCATCATTTAGAGAATTGATTCTGAAAGGTTATTGTGTATTTCATTAAATATCTAAATAAATAAATATTTTAGGACAGCCAACACAACGTTAGCTGATCCCAAACTAGGCAGAGCCTGTACTGTGGCAACCAGGCAACTGATAAACATACTTATATATTTCTAAATACATACATATTATAGATAAATTACACCCAGACACAGAACAAATGATTGTGTTCATCACAAAAACATTTGTCCTGAGTGGGAATCGAACCCACGACCTCAGTCTTAGCAGTCAGGGTCACTAACCACTAGACTAACAGGCCAGTCAAATATTTACTTGTTAAATATAGTATAGAAATCTCGATGGTTTGACATGCTGTCCCACATGTGTTTACACCCGCGAAAAGCATGAGTGTAAGCACCAGTCAGTAGTCTAAAATATATATTTTCATAATAACAGGTCATTGTCTTTCTAAAGCCCTCATCCCAATTTATTTCTGGTCGGCAAAAATTGACATTTTCTTCCACACTTCTCTATTAGTCGTCATCTCAGTAGTCACACCCTTTCTATCTATACCATCATTCACATAGTCCATCCATCGTTTATTTGGTACTTTCTAAATACATTGCTTCTTTTTAAATAAAATACCATCGTTGTTAGGTGTGTTCGCATTCATGCTACAGACTACATCTCTTTACTCACATCGTTATCGTTGTCAATATTCATCATGACATGGGTTATTTGTGCCCGACTGACCGTTCGACCGGCTTGCTAATGTCGATTTGCATGAATTTACTCGCACGGAATGGGCGAATCGACACTTTTAAATAGTACCATATTTTCTTTAGGCAACTCGCATGAAGTTAATTTATTTGTGAGCAAATCGATAAAACCGGAAAAACGTGTTGGGTTCGATAGCCTAATACGTATTTCTCTTGTGTTTTTCTGGTTTAGTGTGAAAATTTTAACGAAACGTGCCACGTGTTCACTTTTCGTTAAATTTTATGCAATAGAGTTATGAATACAGATCACTGCAAGTACATTCAATAAAGAAACACTTTATTGTATGTACTTGCAGTGATCGTTATTCATAACTTTCAAAACATTCAAAATATTCTAGTTGACTGATGAGTATTTCTAGAGTTGTCGATTCAACTGGAAATAAAATTAACTACGTGCGAAACTTCCGATTCCGTTTTGGGTGAGTAAATTCGTGCGAACTAACTAATAACCGGCTCAAACAACAAAATATTGTGCGTAACTATGTTTAACGTCCTTTGTTTGCAAACAAACGAAAAGAAAACAGTGTCAGTGACCATTTTATTTACTGTAGGTACTCGATACCCACATCATACATAGATAGTGTCTATGTACGAATTCTACTCATGTTTGAGTTCGTTTGCTGTCGTTTGTTGTCGTAGTTACGATAATTACACTACGAATGATGGCAACATTTCTTGTGACTGTTGAGTATGTGAGGAATTATAACAACGCAGTAATTAAGTGGAATATTTCCACTGTTTACATTACAGCGACCTTTTTGGGTTTTAATTAAGTTAATTTTGACCCTGGCAGTTTACCTATTTCATTGTGTAGAATTTGTGTATTCCTCACGGAAACGTTCCTGTATAACGAAGTTATCATAGTCAGCCTATAATGTTCCCACTGCTGGGCCACAGGCCGCCTCTCGAAGAGAGGGAGTGGGCTAAAACCCTCCCCACGCGGGCCCAGTGACGTAGTCGTCAAAGGTCTTCGAATTTTGTTTCTAAGACATGTCAATTTCCTTTACCATTTTGAGACCAGTGGTGATGAAATAATTTACACGAAGTAAAGTGTCTGAGTTCAAACCTACGACCTACAACTGCTCTCAAAACCATCTAGTATTTATATATATATATATAGATATATAATGTAACATCATGCTAGTATTACCCAAAGGGTACTTTTTACCAAGGGTAATTACCAAAGGTAGATGTGTAACTACAGTACATCTATATTTCGCCTTTTGCTAGTTGGCAGTTTTACTTTTATCATGTCTGAGAAAATTAATGAAAATCAATCCTTGTTCATTTTGATTATTTTATATTACTAGCCTTTGTCAACGCTTCGCCCCGAGTATTATACATAGAAGAAGTTTTATATTATAAAACTTCTTCTTGAATCAATTTGTCTACTGATGAAACTAATCTGTTGCGTGGCTTAAAAGATCTACCTAAGCGTACAGACACGGGAAGTCATTCTTTTTTATAAGAAGAAGATGTAAAAAATAATAGTTAAAAAAAAACTAAAAAAACACGCTTCCATTGAAAACCAAACTAAAAAGTACAATATAATGGAAAAAAGGGTGGGGTGCTTTTTAAGGTATTTTTTTATTGATATCAGGCACCCCACGCTTTTTTTCCATTATTTTGTACTTTTTAACCGACTTCAAAAAGGAGGAGGTTCTCAATTCGGATGTTTATATATTTTTTTTTTTTTTATGTATGTTCGGCCATAGCTCCGTCATGTATAGACAGATTTACAAAATTCTTTTTTTGTTTGAAAGGTGTTTATTCCGAAATGGTCCCATATAAATTTCATATAGATCTGATAATGAACTCCAGAGATAGACACCGGAACTCTTTAAAAAATGACAGCAAATCAACCGCGATTTCTGCTATCGCATAAATATGCATTGTTTGTTTGGAATTAGTGTGGGGTAGATACCACAACTAAAAATTTAAAAACTTTTTTACAAAAAAAAAAACAACCGACTTCCTTAAAAACACTACAAAGTGAAAAATAACTTTAATTTCGGAAGTCGGTGTCTTAGGATCTGTATTTATGGTTTTTTTGCCACCGACTTCCGAAATTAAAGTTATTTTTCACTTTGTAGTGTTTTTAAGGAAGTCGGTTGTTTTTTTTTTTGTAAAAAAGTTTTTATTTTAAAATTTTTAGTTGTGGTATCCACCCCGTACTAATTCCAAACAAACAATGCATATTTATGCGATAGCAGAAATCGCGGTTAATTTGCTGTCATTTTTTAAAGAGTTCCGGTGTCTGTCTCCTGAACTCATCATCAGATCTATATGAAATTTATATGGGACCATTTCGAAATAAATCCCTTTCGAACAAAAAAAGAATTTTTCAAATCCGTCTATATATGACGGAGTTATGGCCGAACATACATAAAAAAAAAAAAAAAAAAAAATATAAACATCCGAATTGAGAACCTCCTCCTTTTTGAAGTCGGTTAAAAATAAAAACTTTTTTACAAAAAAAAAAAACAACCGACTTCTTTAAAAACACTACAAAGTGAAAAATAACTTTAATTTCAGAAGTCGGTGGCAAAAAAACCATAAATACAGATCCTAAGACACCGACTTCCGAAATTAAAGTTATTTTTCACTTTGTAGTGTTTTTAAAGCAGTCGGTTGTTTTTTTTTTTTGTAAAAAAGTTTTTTTAGTTTGGTTTTCAATGGAAGCGTGTTTTTTTAGTTTTTTTTTAACTATTATTTATTTTCTATTTTTTAGGGTGTTGCGAATTTTGAGACGTATGTCAGCGTAGTTTGTGACGTATGTCTGCGTAGTTTTCGAAGACAGTTTTTTTTTGCTGTCCTGGTAATCCTGGCAAGGATAATGGTACAAATTAGTTTGTGACGTATGTCAGCGTAGTTTTCGAAGACATTTTTTTGCTGTCCTGGTAACCCTGGCAAGGATAATGGCACAAATTTATGAAATTATTGTATTGTCATCGGTTCTTGACAGGTGTGCAAAGTTTGAATGAAATCTGGTCGTTTAAAGTGGGCCAAAATCGCGCTATAAGGAGTCGGTTACAAAAAACATACAAACAAACAAGTGAAGCTAATATAAAGCGTGTAAAAAGACAATGGACAGCTTTGAAATTATGTTTGATTTCATAACTTATCCATTAATATCGATCGTATTAATAAATATGTGTTTTGTATTACGTATTTATTAATTTTGCCAAATGCTGGGGTCGGTGCATTTCCTTCAGTCATTCATTCATTATATACCAGTGCAATTTAACAGGTGTGCAATGATGTCCGATACGCTAAGAAGTCTTAAAGAAGACTTAGCGTATCGATGGCAAAAAGTTTAAATATAATATTTTAGGCCCCAAAATTCAACTGCGCGAACTCTCTCACTGACGCAGTTATAAGATCATCAAATACACAGGTAACAGAGCATGCGGCTCAGGGTGGAAGGTGGGCCTTGGTGGTGGTCTGTGGCCTCCCCACAGACAACGGCCCACCTTCCATCACTACTCATATCAATAGAAATAAATAAAATTCAAACATCTGTTAGTAATTATTTCATTTGAAATTATACGGAACAAAAAATATTTTTTGAAATTTTTTGTCTGTTTGTCTGTTTTTTGCGGCTATTCTCTGAAACAGCTGGACCGATTTTAACGGGACTTTCACTGGCAGATGTTATAATGAGTAATATAGGCTACTCTTTGTCTGAATAGCACGTCCCTGTGTGATAATTTCCAAACACCAAGCGGGCGAAGCCGCGGTCACAGCTAGTCTATATATAAACAAACGTTTTTAGTTATTTCAAGTAGTTATTTATGAGTTAGCCATACAGGAACAACTTTGCCTTACTAACCCAAAGACAGTCACGAACTCACGATACTGCAAAAACTTCGACTAAAGCTGCTGTAAAAAAGCATAAATAAATTACATCGTAACAACAAAAAGTTGTGTTACATAATTGCTTACATCTGTCTATACTGCAACTGTTGACCGTAAGACTCGCAATTAAGATTCTCTAAGATGTAATACTGGTGTAATTTGATAATTAACTGAGAACAGCAACCGGCGTGGTTAACACGAGGTATAGAAGAGAAAGGCGTAAAAGGCTCATTTCGTACATTGCTTTCAGTATTGTTTTGGTTAAGGTCGAAATAGTAATTATATGGGATTAAATGAACGTCGTATGCGTCCGTGTGGTCTCGGACTAAAAGAATAGCACTGCGAAGGCCAACCCGCCTCCCAAGCGTGGCGATCATGGCAAACTTCTTCCTATTGTGGGAGCCCTACGTACAGCAGTGGACGTCTTTCGGTTGTAATGATGATGCTGATGAGAGGGTTGTTGATTAATCATTCTAATTCTGTAATTCCATATTTATTACGGTCGCGGATCATATTTTAGTCAACCAGACACTGACCTGCTAATTGCAAAAACGGAATAAAATTTGAAAGGTCAAAGCAGCGGCATACTTGCACCGTTACTGTGTAAGTCTTTGTCAGTCACAATCTTTAGTATCTGGGAAAATATTATTTTGTAATACGCTCGGGCCATTGGGCCCGAATGCGCGTCTCCTTTTTAAGGAAATCTCTCATCGACTGATCGACACTTCACGTGACCAGAAGGCTGGCTCATTCTTTGGCCAAAGAATTAGCATTGCCATTCAACGTGGCAATGCTGCCAGTCTTCTGGGCACGTTTCCAGATGACAGTGATGCGGACGAGTACTTCGACCCCTAAGTGTCTTTTGTTTTTTTTATTCGTTGCATAGGTAGTTATTTATTTTATTTTTAATGTTATTAATGTATAGTTATAGAAATCACAATCTGAACAATTTTGAACGATATTGCTCTACTGCTCTATTGCTTCTAATGTTCTAAAAAAATGTCTGCTTAGTAACTTAAATAACGTGACGAATGTTGTTGAACCGTCAACATGAAACCCATTTCTATTGATAGTGTGTTATGCAACTTCCCCTCTGATGTCAATCTGCTGCAAATTGTTGTTACTACAACTTATTTTCAGTGGTTTCCAGCAATAATAGTAAGATATTTACCAGTTTTGAAATGCCCGTGAAATAATAGTTGTTTGTCATTCAAGAGACCAATTATCCCAGAGAGGCACTGCATTGAATTATAAAACACAACTCGAAATCGTTTATGAAGAAGTCGACTATATTTACCTACTATCTGATTTTTGGTCAAATGTTTGCATGATGAGCAAGCCATCCTTCAGACATGGATGAATAAAAACTGATCCCAAAATTGCAATTAGCCTTCTGATCTTTTCTGTTCCATGGTATCCGGTGAGTTAGAGCGGCGCGTGCGCAAGTTGCTCTCGTATTGTGGTCATCGGTTCCTCGTGAGCTGTATAAGGAGTCGTGACAGATGCTTGTGAGTTGTGACAAAAACAGCTTGAATTGTAATTACTTTATTGGAATTATTAGCATTGAGAACATCTTAAGTATGCTACGAGTACGCTGTATTCCTGGTATGAGTAGCTTGAGGACGGAAACTTTTTTATTTAGACTTGTTTTAACCTTCGGTATGCTTGGAGGCAGAAAGTTACACGGTATGCCTGGTGGGTTTATCAGACCCGGATTTTTAACTTGTAATATCTCAAATATTTACTGATAAATACGTTTTTAAATATTCTATATATTTTACTAGAGGTGTATGTTAGGAAATAAAATAAAAAATCTATTACAAATCAACAACTTTTAATTATTATTTTGTCAATTAATCATTGGCAGTGTTTTTAATAGCGTTTTTATACTTAGTTATTATTATAACACACTTTACTTATTAAAAACTAAAGAGATCTCAATCAGACTATAAAACATATAAGGCACTTTTATGTACTTATAAGTAATTAACGAATATTTAGTCTTCATCGCTTCTATCATCATTTTCCAGGGCTCTGTTTCGAAAGCAAATTCCACATTGGAAAATTGCATGATCCAGACATAAGTGACTCTTACAAGTCTCACAAATATATTGAGTTTTGCGATCTTTCTTGACTGGGCATACGTAGCATCTACGTTTTATACCAGGAGTCGATTTTTTCAATGGTGAGTCATCTTCGGTACCCAAATGGCTACCTATTCGCTTGCGGAGATCTTTAGATAGGCGATTGTTGTTTTTTCTTGACTGCAAGTGTTGTTCGACCAGAGCAAGGCCCAAATCTTTTATGAAACTTCTTCGGCTATGCTTTTTTTCTGGACAGTTGAGCATTTCTATAATTTTAGCATTGATGCCAGCAGTATTTAGCATCCAGAAAAACAATGTCAATGGCCACCTTCTTGAGTTTCTTGTGACATCATATGATTGAATAAGCTTGTCAACTGTGTCTACTCCACCCTTCGTTTTATTATAAAATGTAATTATCACGGGTTTTTGCTTCTCATCTGTTTCTTGGTCTATTTCCATGTCATGGTGGAGTGATGACAGGATAAACACATTTCTGCGGGGTTTTGGAATGTAAGATAATAAGGTCAAATTTTGTTGAAAGCCAAACAGGGATGAATGTTCTTCACGATTTTTTTTGAATTTTTCTGGTATACAAGCTTTATTAGATTTTATTGTACCCACAGCAGTCAATTTATGTTTTTTTAGTAAGTGTTCAAAAGTTGGATAACTCGTGAACCAGTTGTCCATTGTAACATTTCGCCCTGATCTGGAAATAGGTTTCACTAGACGATCAACAACGTCATGTGGCTTATTGCTGATTTTATATGGCCCTTCTGGCTGTTCTCCAGCATAAATTTCTAAATTCAAAGAATAGTAGGTTCTGGCATCAACCAGTGCAAACATTTTAATCCCATATTTGGCTGGCTTATTGGGCAAATATTGGCGAAATTTACAACGCCCTCGAAATGCTACAAGTTCTTCGTCTATGGTCAGATTCTCGAAAGGCGTGTAATGCAGCTGGCAGTTGGAAACAAAATCATCAAAGAGCTTTCTGAATGGTGCTAGCTTGTCTTGTGCTAGTCTTTCTTCGCGCGAACTGACATCATCAAACCTCAAATGATTTATGATAAAAGAAAATCTTCTTAGACTCATCGTCATGGAAAAAATGGCAACACCCGTTCCATCATTGCACCAAAAATCTTGTAAATTCTGTCTACCTGATTTGAATAACCCCGCGAGATAAATTAGACCAATCGTAGCCTTCAGTTCCGTAATAGAAATGTCCGCGTAGGAATATTCATTAGAACATTTCAAATTATCTCTCGTTCTTCGGATCCTTACATTTGTATGAAGCATTATGTCGAACAACATAGACTCGTTGATGAAGAGTCCGAAACATTCTAAAGGAGTCCTTGCATCTCTAGCTTGAGGCTTTACTCCTGGAGTACCAGATATTATATTTTCAATTCGTGTTCGTACGTTAGATCGACCAGGGTTTTTATGCCATAAAGTTCCATCTTTACCTTTGTACGCTCTCCCTGACGGCAATGAAGCTAGCGTAGACAGCGGCACGTTCATATCAGAATCTGACGAACTTTCTTCCGCAACAGCCTCTCCAAAATAATAATTTTCTGCCTCTGAATCAGGTGCTTCGCTTCTCTGACTCACGTGATCGGACTCTTCTCCACTTGAGTTGAAAATTACGTCATCTTCTTCAGCCGCATCGAGTAATAAATTACTTATATCATCATCGCAAAGATGGCTCCCCATTTTGAAACTAAAATAATTTAAAAAATATTATATTTAATCGCAAAAATAACTTAAATTTTCAAAAACACAGACAACAAATACTTACATAGAAACGTCACGTCGTATGCCTGATCGGGTCCGTGAGACCCGCGCGAACTAAACGTACGTCCTACTACCACGGGAGCGCGCTCCAGACTGAGGAAGGGGGTGGCGGGCGTCTAGCGATTCATAACGGCCAGCTACTAAGTGCGGATAGACGTGAAATTCGAATTTGAAGGAAATACAACGGTTTATGTGTACAGGTGGGTCTGACGGACCCTACCAGGCATACCGAAGGTTAAATTAATGTTTAACCTTATAATGATATCAGCCTATCAGTGTCTCACTGCGGGGTAAAGATCATCTCATCAGCTCTCTTCTCACAAACAGAAGGTATCATCACAGTTGCTCAAGAAATGTTCGCGATTTCCGACATAAAAGTAGGTATATTATTTTTCACTTCAGTAGCTCAAACATGTAGGTTTTGCTGCCTGAAATCAGTGAGCAAAATGCGATTTTGCTCACTGAGTGAGACAAAGTAACTTTTTAATTTTTGTTTTCAGAAAACCGCGAATATCTTATTCAGCTTTGGGTTAATCATACAATTCGAAACATTTACACTCTATCTCTTTCCCGCCATTAGAAAGAGAGAGAGACAAAGACCAGCCCTTTCGAAGTTCCGATTTTGAATTCGACCTCAAAGACAAACACGTTCGGAAATTTGTACTAACTAAAGAAATTTTGCAAAAAGATAATTATAATTTATTGAATTTTTTACTCATTGTTGTATTTAAACGAAAATAAGTATTTACTGCAAATAAAACTGATATTTAACCTGTAAATATTTATTTCTAGTTTGAATAATGTTACGTAAATATTTTGAATAATAAAATATCATGGGTGCTATTTCGGAACATGCCTTAATTTAAATAAAAGAGCGAGAGAGAAAAAGAAAGAAAGAGTTGAATAAGTTAAAAATTATTAAAATAATTGTAAAATATGAGTGAAACTAGCGACGAGAACAGTATTTTAACACCGAAACAGAAACCTTAACCCCAGATAATCAAACTAAACTCAATGCATCAATAACGTTGCCAAATAAAGCTGTTACTTTTTTGCAGAATTGCAGTAATTTTACTTTTAACTTTTAAAATGTTCCATTTTATTGAATTGGTACCTCTACCTACAATGTTAATTATTTTGATTCACAATAAATAGTTATTTCAATCTATTCCTGTTTATTATTTTATCTCCTAAAGTGTTCTCGCTGCTGAAGTGAAAAGTTATGTGTGTTACACGAGAGCAAAGTTTTTTGCATCTCGTGCCTTTGAATCCCTCGCCACACTAAGGATTCAGCTTTAGAATCACTCGCTACGCTCGTGATTCAATCGTTGAATCCTTCGCTTGCTCAGGATTCAAAATCAGCACTCGCAGCAAAAAACGACTTTGCTCTCTTGTTGCACAAATACCTATTATTACATTATTGAGCAGTGTTGGTCAAGTGTTATCCGCTCCGATATAACGAGTTGGTCGTGAGTTCCCAGGCAGGCACTTTACTTAGTCTAATTAATTTCATCGTCACTACTCTCATTACGGAGAACGAATACATCGTGAGAAAACCGACATGTTAGATAAGAACCGTTAGAACAAAACTTCGGAGACAAGTGACATCTACCAACCCGCTAAGGGTTTGCAGATGTCACAGGTTTCCGAATTTTTTGGCCAGCGAGGTGGATTTTGGCCCACTAATAGATAGGAACCCTGTGTCCCAGCAGTGGGAACATCGTAGGCTGATTAAGCTTACGCTAAGTATATTTTACTACAAGTCCACGGCATCACAATATTTTCCTTCAACTATATCTATTAACACGTTGAGTGCCGAACACAGATTGATAGTTAATCCCATATGGCCACAGATTTAGAGCGCATACAAAATTGTTAGTAGCAAGCACGCGATATCGCGTGATCGGCCATAATGCAGAGCCGACGAATCACGCGATATCGCGTGATCGACACTCAACGTGTGAATAATGTACAGAGTAAATTCAGAAAGAACATATTAGTTAGAAAAGTCACATTGGTATCTACTTTAACCGGATATGTACCCACAACTTTATGATTTGTTTTAAAATATGCATGCGTTTATGAGAGTGCTAAATAAGGTAAGGTAATGTACGTAGGTAATCTAACATTTGTCAGCAATCAATTAATTTAGGCACTTGATTGATAGGTGTCACGAACAACTGTTGTAATTGGCTTCAAATTAGGGTCCAATTAAAAACTCCAAAGAGGGTTTTGTTAATGATTACTACAGATGGAACTTTTAATGAAGGTTTTGGTTGTGATCTTTTAATAACACCCACGAAGTTATTCGTGGTTACTGGTTATCTGTTTATGGTTACCGAAAATCCAGTCATAAAGTCGATCGAAATCTATTATATTAATACGTGAAGCGAGAGCAACACCTTTATACTCCTTTCTACGAAAATTACGAGTATAAAATTAGGCACAGTTAAAGTTTATATGGAGAATGAGTGCAGCATGTTGAGCATGGCCTTTGTGATAGACTTGAGTCACGCAGTTTATCACGGTTTTTGGCCCCAAACTGTGATAAAAATGTGTGACTCATCCCTATCAAAGTAGGCCGTGCTCACACCGCTGCGCTGGTATCAAATACGTGCATAAAATAAACTCATGTCACTATGACACCTAAGGACGCTGTGTCTATCGCTTAGGGGTCTCATAGATGAGCACGTCTACATTTTTAACCGACTTTAAAAAAGGAGGAGTTACTAAATTTGACTGTATTTTTTTTAATGTTATCACCTCTGAGCTTTTGACTGGGTGAACCGATTTGATGATTCTTTTTTATTTGAAAGCTGGTGCTTCCTGTGTGGTCCCATTTAAATTTGGTCCAAAATTCCAAAATTTCGACATGGCATCCATAAGGAAACCAAACACTACTCCTATTCTGTCAAATTAGTGCGGGGTAGATAACTAAAAAGATAAAAATAAAACTTTTTCAAAAAAATAACAACCGACTTTCTTAAAACACTACAAAGTATTTATTTTATGCCGTGGATTTCCACAATAATAACGTTACGTAAGAAATTTTAAAAGCACTCAATGATTTGTGTGGTAAAGATATTTTTCTTTATAGCATTTTCTGTATTGTACTTCTGCCGAGTCCGTCGGGGAAGACAGGCGTGATGTTATTTGTCATGTAGTATTTTATCTCACGAGCGACGAAGCACATTACATATTCACGCATACAATCTTCTTCACGCACACATTCACAACGTATTTGTACACTTAGTTACCACAAGTAAAGCGCGCGTTGCTTCGTGAGATAAAAATACTATTTCAAAATTCATATTCAACTGTTTTCTGCACCAGACACAATAATAGCTTGTAATAAAACAATTAAAGAAACGGCCGTTAGTTGACTAAGCCGTGCCTTTACCGTTTTACAGTTACAATAATTAAGAAAGTTAATCGTTCGACCCAAATTCGGGTAGCGCCGATTCTTTAGTTAATATTAATTGCTATTAATAAATACAAAGGTTAAGTTGCTCCAGAAAAATAAAAGACTATAAATTGCCACTTTTAGTAGACGGGAATTGTGAAAACACTTTCATTGCAGCCATTATATCCGTGTGAAACTTGCGTAAATCAACCTTTATAATAAGCATTTATCCTACTTGCATGTTTGTTACTCAATCAATCTCAAATCATTTATCCTACTTGTATGTTTGTAACTCAATCAATCTCAAAGCATTTATCCTACTTGTATGTTTGTAACTCAATCAATCTCAAAGCATTTATCCTACTTGTATGTTTGTAACTCAATCATGCATAAACGGCTGGACGGATTTGGATAAAAATGAAAAACTACAAAGTAACCAATAACTTTAATTTGGAAGTCCGTCTTCGGTTTAGTATTTTCGTTTTTTTGCCATCGACTTCCGAATTTAAAGTAATTTTTCACTTTTAGTGTTTTTGGATATCGATTGTTTAAAAAAATATATATAAAAATTACTTACTTAAAAATATTTTCTGAAATCGATCTACAATTGCTGAAGAAATCGCGTAACATTAATAATAATAATATAATAATATATTTAATCACAAATTTGAGACAACCATACAGAGTAACTTAATAATAGACACAGACACAGTTGAATAGTTGACATAGTTGAATGTGAAATGGTACACTGTAAATATGTTGGTTTGGCTGTCTTTAGACTGATTCGCCCTATCCACTCGTACTAGTATAAACTGTATTACGAGGGGATAGTCTTCCTCAACCCCAGAACAACAGATTCCCACAAGGTTCCAGTTTGTCATATAGCAGCAGTTTGATTACATACTGTATAGGTAATTATATTAATTAAGTTACAAACGATAATAATTGTCTGTGTTTGGGTGTATGTATATGTTTTATGTATGTGTGTATTTCTGTATGTGTGCAGTTAAGAGTGCTTTATTATTTATTTATTTATGTGCCTTGATTATAACAACGTTCTAGTAGTAGTTAGTAAGTAGTTTTTCGCTGTCGTAGTCTAGTGCTTTCAAATATCTTTCAATAGCTTTTTTGCATGTATGGCTATCAAGATTCTTCAATTTTAGATCTTTGCTTCTTTTGTTGTAAAGGCTAGGACCGAGATAATTGTGAAATTTATGTGAAAAAGATGTTCTAAATTTGGGTATGTTATAAACTATATCTAATCGCCGCCTCCTAGCAAAGTGCGGTTTTATTTTATGCTGTGCCATGATCTGTTGCTTAATAAATAGTTTTCTCACCGTAAGGACTCCTAGTTCTGAGTAAAGTAGGTGTGTTGGATAAGTGTACTTTTTGCGAGAAATTACTTTAAGTACTATGCGTTGGGCTCTTTCGACAGACAACATGGTTGTTTTTGAGGTTCCACCCCACACAATCAGGCCGTATACCAGTATGAATTGGCATAATGCTAAATAGATTTTTATTAATAGCTTAATGTCACATGCATTTCTAATCGTTTTAAAAATATAAATTAGTTTTCTTGCGCGATTATTTATCTTAATGACGTGTTCTTTCCAGTTTAAGTTTTGGTCTACTATAACACCGAGATATCTTATAGAATTGGTTCTGGTGATTGGGTTACAATTAGAGCATGAATCTCGGAATCTCGGAATATCGCAATATCGGAATCTCGGAACGTAAGTTCCGGTATTACAATTCCGATACTGAGTGATCCAATATCGATATCAGACAAACTTTTTTATTTGAGTTTTTAAATTTTAAACCTAGGTATATTTTAGCTCCGTTTGTAGCGCCAAGCGTGTTAGGTTGTGAGCTTGCTAAGCATGCGATACAATACAAGAGCTATAATAGTATTGTTTGTCTCGCTCACTCTTAACCTGTGCGTGTACTTCTTGCTTATTCGCACAAACGAAAAAAATATGCTGTTAATCAGTTGCACTCGTAAACCGTGTGAGTTAAGACGTGTTTGTGTTTTATGTGGCTAGTGTGGCTACATGCAACGTCGCTTTAAAAGATGTAAGTACAATTTTATATCTATTTGTTGTTTTCCAATTCAGTATAAATATCTTTGTTTAAATGGTTTTATAATTGTGCTATCTCAAAATAAAACAAATAACGCCAAAAATGATTATTTCGTTCGTAGATATTTAGGATGTTAGTTTGTATTATTATATATATCGTAAAAAGATGATTTCTCCATTAGTGAAATAAATAAATGAAAGTTACAATTTATTTAATAAGGCAGAACACTAATATGTAGAGAGAGAGAGAGAGTCATAAAACCTACTAATATTTAATATTATGTGCTAAAGGTAGGTTTGCTTGTCCGTTCCAGGCCCAGGTACCTAAGTTAGTCAAAGCTTACATACAATTATATATTTATATAATATAAAACAATTCTTTTCTTTGCAGGGCTTTATAAAAAAAGAAAGACACATACTCAGAACTTCTCAACAAAACGCTCATCAAATGTATGGCATCATCAACTGGTGCGTCTACTACGGGCTTGCACACTCATTTACGAACAGTGCACTCAAACATTACTGCAGATGGACCCTCTTCATCGGAGAGTACTCCAAGCACATCAACATTCTAAGAGCAGACGACAAAACTAAAGAAACGAAAACGAATGACAGAGTACTTTAGGTCTTCAGAATTAATGGAAGCTATTGTTTCTCGAATGACCGCTGTAATGGTGCAGCGGTTTCAGATTCTTTTCTGAAAGTCAATATCTCCAGCAACTCTTCAAAAAGAGTGAATAAGACTTACCGAAAACGCCAAATACTATTGCGAAAATAGTTCTTGAACATGCTGAACAAGTCAAATGTGAAACAGTGAAAACCATTACACTCATGAAGGAAAATTGAGAAAAATTTACAATGACTCTCGACGAGTGGACCTCTCTTCGAAACAGGAAATATATGAACATAAACCTTCATTGCAGAGCTTTTGGAGGTTTTGAATTCAAGAATCTTGGACTCGTCAAAATAACGGGGTCCATGCCAGCTACAGCAGCTCTGTTTTTAATACGCGATATTATTACAGAATACGATTTAAAAATGATTTTTATTGTACTCCATTCAACCTCATACCGAATTTGCAATTAAAATATGCAATTTCTAATGAAATTATGAAATTCCGATGTTAATATCGGAATTCCGATATTGAGATCTAATATCGGAAATCAGTATCGGAATTGAAAACCTTTCGATATTACATGCCCTAGTTACAATGACAAGTACTTCGATTGCTGCAATGGTGAGTTTGTATAGTTATTGCGTTAGGAGGCGGTTGAGTTCTACTGTTAATTGTGAATGTAATATATTTCGTTTTGTCAAGATTAAGTGTCAAAAGATGATTGTCCAGCCACGATGTTACTAGAGCAAAACCTTTATTTGCTGCTTCGGTTACATCTTTCCACGAGTTAGAGCTGAATAATAATACTGTGTCATCTGCAAATGTTATTATTTGACCATTTTCTAGAAGCAAATTGCAGAGGTCATTAATATATATTAAAAACAGCGTAGGACCCAGTACACTGCCTTGAGGCAGGCATTGTATGTATGTGACAAGAATAAATAAATATCTTAGGACAACCAACACAACGTTATCTGATCCCAAACTAGGCATAGCCTGTACTATGGCAACCAGACAACTGATAAACATACTTATATATTTCTAAATACATACATATTATAGATAATTTACACCCAGTCACAGAACAAATGATTGTGCTCATCACACAACGATTTGTCCTGGGTGGGAATCGAACCCACGACCTCAGTCTTTGCAGTCAGGGTCACTAACCACTAGACTAACAGGCCAGTCAATGTAATTGGATTAAGGACATCTTTTTTGAAGTCGGTTAAAAAAAGTTAATTCCACATTCTGCCTTACAAGTCTAGTAGGTATCTAGTACCTAGTCACACTCACACAGAGCGTTGAGTCCGTCGTCTTGCTTTATTTGGTAATTTTTGTAAAATCCTCAGTAGAGGCATCATAGTTTTAACAGCTCGCCCAATTTATTTCTTGGTTTTAGCGAGATAAGGGTATGGTACCTTTGATTAAAATTTCCCACACAACAGGTGATATATTACAGCAATTCGTAAAACTGTCCATATTAAAGTATTAATGTATCACAAAAGTTGTTTTCTCATTTCTCCTTCTCCACTTTCACGGACGTAATAACATCGGGACTGGATTTTTATGCAGATTATATGAATTGAATTGAATGACGATGTTGGATTTTAAACTCTCGGCACTGCTTAGTGCCGAGAGTTAAAAATCGAACATCGTGTTTTTTCGAAGCGCTGCTGAGACTCACTTGGATACGTGACACTTCATGGGATTTTCAACGCTCGGTTCTACACCGAGAGTCGAAAATTCAGTGCGCCAAAAAATCTTGCTGCGATATTTTAACGTCTATGCCAGCGTGGAATTATATGTTCTTGTATGAGTAGACTCTAGTCTAGAGGATAGCAAAGTTTTTTTTTGTATTTAAGTTTTAGGTTCACTCGACGAGGAATCATATACACCGTGATATTTTGTTCCGTGATAGTCGTCTTACAAAGGTTTTCCACTCAATGTATCCGGTATAATATACCTCTAGGCATGATTAAAAATTGTGACCATTAATTAAGATAGGTACTAAGAAAAATAAATAATGTATTCGAATTATGAAACATCCTGGTAATGTTTACTGGTGATAATGTTTACGTATTAGAGAACATACCTACCCAGTGCATGAGTCGGCTAGATAATTCCATCTCGATTTTCCATGAGAGAAAATATCAAATTTCAAACTACGTCATGCGTCATCATAATGAATAATATTTTTATTTTTTAGTTATTCAAATGTTCATTTTTAGGGTTCCGCACCTCAAAAGGAAAAAGCGGAACCCTTATAGGATCACTTTGTTGTCCGTCCGTCCGTCCGTCCGTCCATCCGTCCGCCCGTCCGTCTGTCAAGACCCTTTTTCTCAGGAACGCGTGGAGATATCAAGCTGAAATTTATATCACATACTCAAGACTACTGTCCCTTGGAGCTGTGAAAAACTTTTAAGCTAACGTAATCAAAAGATATAGCCGTTTATGCCGCTCCGCAAATTTTCGAAACTCGCAAGGGAATCAAAACCTAAAGGGTACTTCCAGTCGATCTAGAATTTTGAAATTTGGTACGAAGCAACGTCTTATAGCACAGATAAAGGAAAAAATGCGAAAACCGTACATTTTTCGTAACATCATATAATAAAAATATGTTTTTTACGGAACCCTCGGTGCACGAGTCCGACTCGCACTTGGCCGGTTTTTTCTTATGGATATGTAGTAGTCATTGGCACGGTAAGTTATTATAACCGTGTCACTGGTTACATGAAGTGGGCTGCCGTTGTAAGACGTGAAGAATGTCACGGTGTATTCTAGAGAGGCCCAAGTCTACGTGATGTCTAAAAACTAAGATATGACGTCATTGGAAAACGTAATATTATTTCGGTTTATGATTTCATAAAGGTCACGTCACGTCGTGTCGGCTTTCAAAGGTCGTTGCCATGGTATGTCTTCGCAAACACACTATCAGTTCGAAAATATTCATCGTAAGTAGTAACAGCGGCACGGATCGATTGATCAAGTAAAGCTACGATTGCCGCGGTTGATTCGTGGAGGGGTGACCATCTTTACATACCAAGACCTCTCCGTGCCTCGAAAAGCACGTTAAGTGAGTCCCGGCTGTCCTTTGTGGATGACAATTATTACGGGTCGTCAGAAGCCCGTAAGTCTGACAACCAGTCTTACCAAGGGTTATCGTATTACCCAGTAACTCAGCAGCGCAGATAGGCAGCTCCATGTAAAATAGATACTGGTTATTCCGCTGCATCCGGTTAGGCTGGAATCTGACCCCAACCTAGTTGGGAAAAGACTAGATGATGATGAAATGATGAGAGAAAGAGAGAAAAATATTATATTTGAGACACACACAGGAAATAAAAAAAATAGAAGACCGTAAAATCTTTCAGAATATAAATAAAAAACTGTAAAAGATTAAAAATAAAAACATTAAAGAGTAAGACCAGCGCGAGGCCAAAACGGCTCTCACACAAATCACAATAATCATTTTGATTTTTTTTTAAATACCACCCCACCCGGCTTTTTGTTATTGGGATGAATTTATCCCGAAAACAAAGTTTACATTGTAGTTGTAAAACAACCATCCGTCCATTGTAGAAATCTAAATAATATGGTCACGGTCAATTCTCCGACGGCAAATGTAAATTGGTAGAACAAAAAAAAAAATGTATGTGACAAAACTTAACGATAAAAAAATTAACGATTTTCTGATCTAACTTTTTCTTTACTTATGCTGCGAGATTTTGTTTCTTGTCAAATTTCATGATTCTAGGTCAACGGGAACTACTAATTTGGTTTTGTTTTATTTGAAATTATCAAAATATGTCGCATAATTGGCCATTACTGCATTGACTTAGAAGCCTAATTTATATCAACTCCAAGGTGCCGTAGACCTACGTATTTGATATGATATGACTTCGTCCGCGTCAAATTTTTGCTCCCGTGACCCTTCCCGTCGTATCGAATTGCCTGCCAATTTTCGTCCATTTTTCGTTGCTGCTCCGCTTTTTTTTATTGTAGCGTAGTTTTATGTAGCTTATAGCCCTCCTCAATAAATAGGCTACTCAACACAACAAGAATTTTTCGATTCGGACCAGTAGTTCCTGAGATTAGCGCGTTCAACCAAACAAACAAACATACAGACAAACTCTTCAGCTATATAATATTAGTATAGATTCATTTAAACGTGATAAATCCGGGCGTTCCTGAGAAAAGGGTCCTGACTGAATTACGGACGAACAACGAAGTGGTATGGTATAAGGGTTCCATTTTCTCCTTTTACCCTACAAATATATTGGCATTGTACAAAAACTTTTCAGGATGGGCAGAATGCATTGGTGCAGGCAGTAACTCATGCATTAGATAACATCCTGCCAGTAGCAGTAGGTTTTGTACAACTGTGCCAGAAAGAACAGGCGAATTCTCAATAAATAAAATAACAACCTTGAGAGCGCCGCCATTGACCGCAATCGGTCCCGGAGTTGCGTGATCGTTGAACATAACCTGTGTTTTGTCCAAGTTCATCCGGAGACCAATGCGTACAGAAGAATCAACTAGGCCGTCCAGCATCTGCTGCAAGTCCTGCAGCGATTCCGCCAGTATGACGATGTCGTCTGCAAATCTCAAGTGTGAGATGTACTCGCCGTTGATGTTGATTCCGCGTCCTCTCCAGTTTAGCGTCTTGAACACATCCTCCAGTTCGTTAGTGAACAATTTTGGGGAGATTACGTCCCCTTGTCTCACTCCTCGACGCAGGGCGATGTGTTCAGTTTGCCGGTCTTGAGTTTGGACGGTCATTGAGGCGTTTTCATAAAGACATCTCAGCATTTGGATGTATCGCCAGTCGACTTGGCATCGCTGCAAAGACTCCAAAACAGACCAGGTCTCGATTGAATCAAAAGCCTTCTCATAGTCCACAAACGCAAGACACAGTGTTGCAAAGGACTCGAGTCTTCGAGTCGTAATTTTAAAGACTCGACTCAATTATGCAAGACTCAGTGTGCTCAAAAGGCTCGAAGTTTACAGTCACGCACTCGACTCTTAAAAAGGACTCAAGTCTTGAAAAGGACTTGAGTCTTAAAGAGGACTCAAGTCTTAAAAAGGACTCGAGTCTTAAAATGAACTCGAGTCTTAAAGAAAAACTCGGAGCATGAAGATGAGACTTGTAACTCATTATTCGAAAACACTCGAATAGAAGGTAATAAGTTCAAATTAGTGGTTGTGATGTAATTTTGCGTACAAAAAAATCTGACGAGTATTCATAAACTCGAATTCATTTTAAGACTCGAGTCCTTTTCTAAGACTCGAGTCCTTTTTCAGAGTCGAGTGGCTGTTAAATGACTCGCGCTCGGCTTGACTCTAGACTCTGAGCCTTTTGAGCACTGAGTCTTGCATAATTGAGTCGAGTCTTTAAAATTACGACTCGAAGACTCGAGTCCTTTGCAACACTAGTTAGGACGCACTCTATTCGCATTCTCAATGCTCCGTTCAACACCGAAAGTTGAAAATCCTTTGCGTCATACAATCCCGCAGCGATATTTTTACGTACGTACGAAAGTTGTCTAAAGATTACATGGCTTACACCAACCATTACATAACTTATCTCCCCTTAGAGAATTCGTTTCTCTTGTTTTAGTTTCACCCTTAACCATGTATAAGTAAATGCCTTTAACCACGTATAAATAAACGTAACGTAATGTTACTCACATAACATTGTTATTTATTAGCACTGCTGTCTCTAATTAAGCAGGTTTACAGGAAAATTATTAATTTATTTAGTACCTTGAAAGGATAATGTTATACCCCCGGGGTATATTAAGTTTCAGGTGACAGGAACATGTTCCGTGTGGAAGCCAGAATCGCACCATCACATTTGTTTTGACATACTAGAAAATGGGCAGTAGCAGCAGCGTTCTCTATGCATTTGACCACCATACTGCGATCGCCACCCGCCTACCAAGCGTGGCAATTATGATAACCCCCCCCCCCCCCCCCCCCCCCCAAATTGGGGGAGGCTTATGTCCAGTAGTGGACGTCTTTCAGCTGAAATGATGATGATGATGACGATAGGAAAATGGCCCTTTTTTACCCGATTGCGGCGGCGTCCAAGAGTAGGGTAATGTTTTTCGCCAACAAATAGACTTTCATGTAAAATGACAGACTTCTCGTTCATAATTTTTCGCTCGAGGCCATTTGGTTCTTCACAATTTCTTTTGCAGATATTGTTCTCGTAAATAAACTGAAATGTTAGCGAGCCTGAAAGTAAACGACAATTCTTTAGTAAATGCTTTTGCCCTTTGGGCTCGATTAGAGACGAGCAAATCTGGTTCGAATGGGATTTCTCTTCAAAATATATTTTCTGGGATATCATATTATTATTTGATAGATATTGGAAGGTCCTTGTTTGTAGTTCAAGGTTCACTTATACATCTTCAATCATCTGAAGGATTGCGTGTCGCGTTGAGACAGTCTGATCTCTACAGTTTTCGAATACCTACTTATTTGTTTGAACGAGGAATCTCGCACCAAGAAACGAATCTTTCCTTTTATAAATTTCCCGTAATACGAGGAAAAATATATTTTTAATGTTATGGTAAAAATTTTAGCATTATACATAATTATGTTTCAGACAGAAGCATCGTCGGGGAATACCATGTGCAGTCCCTTTTCCTTAGTTAATTGATACAATGAGGGACAATGAACTTTAACTGCCCTCAATGACAAGCGTGGAGTGTAAAGACTACGTCTATGCAGTTTGTATTCCATTTTCAGATCCATGTTTCCAATAAACCACTATCAAATTTATACGAGTATATAAACTATGTTTTAGAATGGCTACAATTATTGTTTTGTTAATTTTGTGCTAGATTGAACTTAATATGTGAGTAATAAAGTTGTTTTTCCAAAAACACAATTGCTTGTTTACATGTTTGGAAACTACATTACAAACACCGGATACGTATGTAGGTATCCATGATAATATTAATTTGCGGTCGTTGTTTAAGACACACACCACATTACACACTCACAATATAGGTACATATACCTCACACAACCACACCATATAACACATTTGAAATGAGAGGAAACACTATGTTCGATTTTTTATAAATATTAACTTCGGCGCTGAGCAGTGCGTATAGCATCCATTGTGCTCAAAAATCCCACTACGACTAAGGGTGGAGATAGTGTTATGGTTTACCATCGTTTTACCGGTTTTTTTAATGTATACAATGACATGAATTTTTACTTTGTAAAGTATGATATTGTTTTAATTGTATTGAATATGAAGACTATGTGGGTCTTTTTAACCGACTTCAAAAAGGAGGAGGTTCTCAATTCGGATGTTTATATTTTTTTTTTTTTTTTTTTTTTATGTATGTTCGGCCATAACTCCGTCATATATAGACGGATTTGCAAAATTCTTTTTTTTTTCGAAAGGGCTTTATTCCGAAATGGTCCCATATAATTTTCATATAGATCTGATGATGAGATCGGGAGACAGACACCGGAACTCTTTAAAAAATGACAGGAAATCAACCGCGATTTCTGCTATCGCATAAATATGCATTGTTTGTTTGGAATTAGTGCAGGGTGAATACCACAACTAAAAATCAAAAATAAAAACTTTTTTACAAAAAAAAACAACCGACTTCCTTAAAAAACACTACAAAGTGAAAAATAACTTTAATTTCGGAAGTCGGTGGCAAAAAAACCATAAATACAGATCCTAAGACACCGACTACCGAAATTAAAGTTATTTTTCACTTTGTAGTGTTTTTTAAGGAAGTCGGTTGTTTTTTTTTGTAAAAAAGTTTTTTTATTTTCTTTATTTCTCAGTAAGTTGTAATCATGATCTGGCTATTTGAGTCATTTATGTGGCCTACCCAAATGTCCTTTCTTTGGTATTGTTCGTCAAATCGTTGAGCTCTTCAAGTGCTGAGTAGAGCTGCACGATTAGTGACAAATGCTAGCATTGACTGGACAGGTCCACTCAATCTGTGTGGTTCTTTCCTCTAAAGACCATTTCAGACACCAATCTACAGGGTGTTCACATGATGTGACCAAGATTATGTCTGGACTTTAAAAGATACAGTGACCTCTGAGTTTGTTTCGACCTTTCTTCTCAGAGTAGTCAGTTAGGAAACGCTGACCTCATCTAATTTTATAAAATATCATTGACGTCTGAAAGTATACCTACGTATAAACCTACTGTCAGAAATAAAATCAATTATCATTTACCAGTATAAACCATTACACTATTTCCGCTCTTACGTTCGGGTACTACATACGTTTCTGTCCAATTTCATCAAAGATACGACCATTCAGCCATGATACGTGTACCTACCTAACACACAATACCAACCATCTCAAACCCGCTATTTACACCCCCCTCAAAAAAAATACCTACTTATAGTGTCCTGTTCATTTATTGAGAAAACGTTTCATGTAAATGAAATCCAATCCTCACTTGATTGACCTTTAATTAATTAACACAAATTTTCGTTCTTACCGATATACTCTCCGATATCAATGTCAGTGTCTCGAACTTTCCCTTTGTGACGTTTAATAACCACAGTTTTAATTATTCACTACTTCAAAGTTAAAACGTATTTTCAAGATTTGACTCGATGAGCCTTTGAAGCGACGGATGGCGTCATTCCAGCCCGAATTAATCAGATACAGATGATAGGGATGGGACAATTTGACGATTAATCGATTTTTCGAATTTCGAATATCCAGTCTTTGGAATGCCTTTGTATTGTAAAGAGGATTTTAAAGAGAATTGGAGTTTTGCTATTTATAGAATGTATGAGACCGTAAAACGATGTAGAGGTAGTTACGTTCAAACACTCAGCGAAATTCAGAGCTATTTTCTTCTTAATGATCCCTTTACACGCGACTGAGTAAGCTTCTTAACTTATTTGTGTGGGTGTGAGTGGGTGTTTTACTTCATAACGTTCAAAGTTAGACTCATATGTCTAGCGAGGTTAATGTATTGAGGTCTTAATTCCATATGAAATATAAATCTTAATTAATGAAGTAAACAATTGTATTGCAGTAATATTTTCAGGTGGAAATGAGTCTGGCTGTGAGAGTGCACCCTAATTGCATAAAACACTATAAATTAGAATCTGAACCATTTTGAAGCATATTGCTAATTCTTTGCTTCGTATTTTCGAAAAAATTGCGTCTATAACGCAATGAATGTTGTTGATCTGTCAAAATGAATGTCATTCTGGTGTTCCTGTGTCACGCAATTACCCCGCCAAAATATTAACAACAACTTCTTATTCAAGGTCAATACATATTATTTGTTTACTTTTACTAGAGGTTTGTGCGTGTGGATTTATAAAAAAAAAGATTTTGTTCCTCCATTTTTAAACTCAATATACCTATTGGGTTTTCTTTTAAACTCATCTTCTTAGCACGGCGGGCTGTGCTGGAGCGGCTGCTGCAGGTGCGGCAAAACCTCAAACGGCGCAAATATTCCAACCTAATTGGAAATTACATGTTCGAGCCGTTTGGGGTTGAAACTCTAGGGCCATGGGATCCGAGTGCCCACATAATATACCGAGACATTGCCAAGCGGCTGGTCGACTCTTCACGTGACCAGAGGGCTGGCCTATTTTTTGGGCAAAGAATCAGCATTGCCATACAACGTGGCAATGCTGCCAGCCTATTGGGCACGTTCCCTGTTGACGACGATGCAGACGAATTTTTTGATGTTTTATAATTATTTATTTTTATAAATACATGTACACATTTTTTTTTCTTTGGATTTAAACTTAGATTTTAAATTATGTGAATATTGTAAGATATTATTTGGGTTGGTAAGAAAGTCTTGCCACACTTTTCTTTAGATTAAAATATGATTTCTTTTAACGAAGTTCTAGAACATTCGAGAGTAGTATATGCAAGACTAGTCTAGAACGTTCCATGCCGCAGGGTATATAAACGAGTCGGTTGTTCCGCGCAGACAGTACGAGCGAAGATGGATCAAAGTGCACTTCAACCGATAGCATATTACGACTTCTTTCCTACAAGGGCGTTCTGCAAGAACCGCAACCGCTAATATGTGCAGTGTGTTCAAGGCCAATGTAGTTCATCATTCAACGATATCTCGTTGGTACCAGTGTTTCCGTTCTGGTGAAACATCTTTTGAAGACGAACCTAGGTCCGGCTGGAAATGTTTATGATGAAGAACTACGAGCACTTATAAAGGCAAAGCCTAATACGACATCACGGGAGTTAACTCACAAACTCGGCTGTAGCCGATCGATCGGGCATAAATCCAGACCCCGGTTTGCTACTGAGAAATTCCATATGAAAAAACCCAGTAACAATTTACGTTTCCTGTCATCGAACCAAAGACGATCAGCAAAAACGCTTACGGCCACTTAACCACGTCCAGACACATGATATAACTTATCGCTAACTTACCTATTTTTCAAATACGGTCCTCGGTTTACCAAGAGCCAATTTATTAAAATAACTGGCTGTCTGACCTAATTCCGGTGTCCTAGAAAATCTTTCTTCTTATGATCCGATCTTCGTACAAGTACGCCTTTGTCCAAAATGTCCCGAAGTTTTCGACCCAGAGCCGAAACGTGTCCAGCATATGGTAGCAGGCACTAACGAAAATATCAAACATAGTTTTCATATGAATTGACCTTAAGTTTAAAGAGATAGAGTTCAATTTATGGTAACTTTACGGCAAATATAATATGGTGAACTAATAAAGGTGGGGTTTCAAGGAATGAATGAACGAATGGGTTTCAGTGAATAGAAGCGTAATCGAGTACGGATTGAACCTAAAGTTACGCACATGAGACCAATAGTAATATTTACTTGGGTTTCTTTACCTGATTTATTTAATGATTATGTAGATACCATATTCGCTTACGTATTTTTACATCGTTCCCACACTGATAATTTTGCAACATAAATGATGTAATCAAATTTTTGTAACAACATTTTTGTTTGAAAAGAATGACAATACAGTTTCTTCTTCATATTATGTAGCTACTACGCTTTGGAAAAAACGACTAGCTTTATTTTTCTGAGTCACCACCCCTTTACAATTCAACAAAAATGCCTGTTATTGGTTATTTGAAACTAGCTTTTGCTTAGCTTGGCTTCGCCCGCATATTATGCATATAAAACTTCCTCTTGAATCACTGTTATTTTCTAATGAAAAAAAGAAAAAAATCTCCTTTTAAATTTTCATCAAGAATTATAATGCAAGATTTAGGTTATTTTCAAGATTAATTACTGCCATTATTTTTGTATTTTTATTTGGGAAACGGATTGTGCTACGGTTGTTTTAATTTTATGAACGAGAGTTCTGAGTAGCCGAAATGAAAACCCAATTCATTGTACATTTGCTCTAAAATTTGGGTCAGTGGGTCATCTTAGTTGCATATTATCTCTTAACAGTATTATATCTGTAAATATACGGTCGAATTGAGAAACCTCCTCCTTTTTTTGAAGTCGGTTAAAAATGTTTTAGGTATATGGTCTGGATTAATGTTTTTTATCGTTAATTCTCATCCAAAATCCTGAACGGATTTCAATGAAACTTAACACGGAGATAGATGGCATCTTGAGGAACTACATAGGATAGCTTTTCGTCCCGATAGTATGTTCCCATGGAATAATTTCCGACATGCACGCAAACAAACCCGCGGGCAGAAGCTAGTAATAATATAAATGCTAAAGCTGTTTGTTTCTCTGTTACTTTTGCATTCTTAAACCACGGAAACGATTGTCATGAAATTTGAGGTCAAGTCATTTTTCTATTTGTTCCTAGATATGATTCCCGGGGATATGAGTACCGTGTGGTGCCGGACGTAAAGAATAACACCACCCCATTTCTTCCTGTGGGTGTCGTAAAAGGCGACTAAGGGACTTACTAGAGAATGGGCAGCAGCGTTCTCTATGCATTTTACCACCATACTGCGATCGCCAACCCGCCTGCCAAGCGTGGCGATTATAGCAAAGCCCCTCAAATTGGGGGAGGCCTAAGTCCAGCAGTGGACGTCTTACGGCTGAAGTGAGAAATGATTCCCGGGTCGGGGGAAATGTATTTAAAAAAATGTGCTCCGTTGAAGTCAATCTAGGAGGCTCGCCCCCTATTATATGGGAGTTGGGACTTAACCATAACTGCCGAAATGTGGGTGTACTGTAAGGTACACTTTTGCCTAACCTTTCTGGGAAACCAGTGATGTTATGCTATTGTTATCAAATGTGTGCACTGTTGTTATTTTAGTATAATATTATTAGGATTTGAAATATTTAGGTAAGTTATAGATACACAGCCCGCAATATTTAAGTATGTCAAAAAATAATAAGCAAATATAATTGCTAAGCAAAAAATACTGTAAATAATAAAATAAAAAACACGGAAACTTACTAAAACATTGAAATAAAGACCAACTTGAAATAAATTAGTTCTGCCATCCGACCATACCAATATTTAGCACAAAAAAGTCCCATAAATCAAAAAATCCCAACAAAAAAAAAACCCACAAATAACAAACAAAATCAAATATGAATCTTACAAAAAAAAACTTCATTATTTTTCCGCGAGTTGTCGCCTAGCTCGATAGATGGCGTTGGGATCGAATTACATCTCGCTATGGTTTCGTTACCGGCGAATGCATAAGTAGTCGGGCTTGGGTTTCTGCAAATCGATTACAAAGATCATACTGCGATCGCTAATCCATATTTTTGTAACGGCTTACGGGTACGCGAGTGCCTATAGCCTGTATTTAACTTGGAGAAAGTATTAAATATCACGCTTGTAGAAACGCAAGTCTGGCAGAGGTCATGAGAACGCAGAAAGATGTCCACTGCCGGACATAGGCCTGCGAAAATTTGACCGGTTCTGGACTTCCTTCAGCCAGCGGCCTTCTCTAACTGGTCAAAAAATTCTGACATCTGAACATTTCTCTATTACACGTCGCGTCATGTTAAAGAAAGCTGTCGCTCGAGCTGCGCTTAGGCGATTTATCAGTATATTTAGTAGTGTGAGGTGCGGCGCGGGGCGGGTGGTTTATTTCTTACAACCTTCCTCTTGAATCACTCCGTATTGATGAAAACCGCATTAAAATCCGTCGCGTAGTTTAAAAGATCTAAGCGCACAGACACGGGAAGCAACTTGTTTTTATACTGTGTAAAGATAAATGCTTTGAGTTGGAGCTCAGCAAGATGAGAGAAAAAGCGAAAGAGAGGCGTCTATCTTGAAGAGGGACAACAGAGGCTATTAAAAAAAAATATATATATATATATATGTATACCTGTTTTCACAAAGACTAAACTACACTTAATTATTATTTTTTTAATTACGTTGTGGCTTTATGACGTAGAAGTGATATTGAGTCGTATAAAATATTGGTACTCAGCTGCGTCCAGGTAGACTAGAAGCGATTCAACATAACTGCAGACATACTGCAGATGCCAACACATCACAGCATACACAGAGACATACATACACACACACACATGCTGCAGGCACATACATGCTGCAGATGTGGCAGACGATGTTAACATCATTTGGATAACGCTAAGCAGATGATGGTACTTCTAATTATGGTTCCACTATAATTTCATGTTTGCTTATTTAATCTAGCCACGTTATTAGCTTACGGCTGGGCGGCTGTGTGAAGTAACTACATTAATATTGTTTTCGCTTCTAAGCGTACGATGATGCAATTTATGGTCAACCGCAGCATCTCTCATGGTTCTTGTCTATGGCAATTATGTAGGTGTGTATGCATAAGCACGTTCTTTGTATATGAGCCTATGTTTACTAAGTTAAATAGCGGTCTTCTTCAACATGAGAAGAAAATCTTTAATTTTAGTCAGGGCTTTGAATAACGCTAAAAATTTGGTATCGTTACTTTCATCGGACGAAGATAACGTTATTAGTAGAGGTCACGTTATGCTTGGTAACGATACTTGGCATACGTTTTACCGGTAACTGAGTAACGTTAAATTTTTATTTATTTTCTTTCATCTCTTTCTTTCGTCTACATTAATGAAGTTGCATTTGCATCGTTTGATTGGCGATGTAGCCGTAGAGCGCCGGCGCCAATGGCGTGCCGCTTAGGTTGCGCGGGTTGACAACAACGCATTAAGTAACGATAAAAGTATCGATACTAGTAACGGTAATGGTAACGTTATTTTATGGATTCGATACCAAAGTATCGTTACCCGTGTTCCGTAAAAAAATTAACTTTATGAAAATAACGTTACTTAACGATACTTATAGTGTGAATTTGGTAACGTTACCAAGCCCTAAATTTAGTTCTCTCAGTTTTTTTACTAAAAATTGTCTTGTGGTGTGTGGCTTTTATTTTGATATTTCAACAACATTCATTGCGTTATTTACGTTGTTGAGCGGACAAATTTTTCGAATATATCAAGCAATGGATCAGTATTACCATGATTGGATTAGTTGGATTAGCAATGCCTTCAAAATGATTTAGCTTGTGTTTGATAGTATGTTACGCAATTAGGGTGCAGTTTAAAAACAATTTATATACGGGGCAGCAGTGATAGCCTCGCGGAAACTGTAGGTAATCATGCATTCAGCACATTATTAAACAGTAATTTTATAAATTTGTGCCAGCATCCTGGCCAGGATCACCAGGATAAAAATAAACAAAAGATAGCCAAATGAAAAAAAAGATAAAACCACACTAAAAGTAGAAAATAATTAAACAAAAATCAAAATAAGGACAGAGTGATTAATTATTTAAATAATTTTCATGTAAAAAAGCGCGTACAGGGCTTGATATCAATTGATAGAAATATTTTATCGACAGATATTGATAAAAGTACAGTAATGTAGTTATAAAAATACCTTAAAAACCACCCCACACTTTTGTTGTCGCTAGATCATTTTTTACATCCCATTTCATCAGACACTCATAAATAAGTGAGATAAAAACTATCTAATTAAAGTCACCTAGCTTTGTGCTAGGGCTTAGAACTAAGTAGGGGCCTAACCTTGTATCTCGTTCATTCACATTACGCTTGTCTATTTACTCTGAACCTGTAACAATGGAATCCTATTAACGGTGCCTTTATTAAACCGTAGAGGTTGGTGCTGCTATAACCCAAGACTTTAAGTTTGAATTTTAATTGATAAAATCGACCTTAAAGGTAAAGTAGTCAACTATAAAGGACTAGCTTCTGCCTGCGACTTCGTCCGCGTCAAATTTTTGCTCCCCTGACCCTTCCCGTCGCATCGAATTGCCTGCCAGTTTTCGTCCATTTTTCATTGCTGCTCCGCTCTTTTTGGTCGTAGCGTGATGTTATATAACCTATAGCCTTCCTCAATAAATAGGTTACTCAACACACAAATAATTTTTCAATTCGGGCCAGTAGTTCCTGAGATTACCGCGTTCAACCAAACAAACAAACTCTTCAGCTTTATAATATTAGTATAGATGATGCTCATTTTGTTGGTACCCTACTCTAATAGTCTATGTGATGACTGTCCGTTGGATAGCTTATTTAAAATGAATAGAAGTTACTACTAGTTACTTCTCCGTTCAGAGTTTTACTGTACCAAATAAGTCAGTTTTAGCAACACTTATTAGGTTGCTAATTTAATAAATGAATATTTTACATACAAATTAATAGTAAACGTTGTAAAGATACAGAAGAACTGGATGCGGAAGACAGGGTGTCGTGGCACAGCATAGGAGCCTATGTGCAGCAGGGGACTGCGATAGGCTAAGTTAAAGACGTAAAGATAGTGTATAAGGTGATCAATTACTACAAAATGTTTGTATGGGAAAAGTTCTATGCGTTTTTGACTTCAGGTACTCCCTCATTAGCAGCCTATAATGTTCCCACTGCTGGGACACAGGCCTCCTCTCGGTGAGAGGGTGCGGGCCATAATCCACCATGCGGGCCCAGTGCGGGTTGTTTGATGTCACATGTCTTCGAATTATTGGTTCTAAAACATGCCGGTTTCCTCACGATGTTTTCCTTCACCGTTTTGAGAGCAGTGGTGATGACATAATTTACACAAAATAAAGCGCTTGCTTGGATTCGAACTCACGACTACTCGTAAGTCGCGGCCGTTACCACTCGTCCACCACCGCTCTTCAGTACTCCCTCAGCTGGGCCAAAAATACCTCTGAACCCATGAAACTGCATCGATAGAAAACAATAAAATTTTATGAAAGAATTACTATACGCTTTCCACCTGACTGAACAATTTTTCAAAATCTGTGAATGAATTCCGCAATTACTCAAGAAGTTAAGGCCGGTCTCCTTAAAACGTTTATCTGTAGCGACAACGGTTGATAGCTTTTCTTACTGCTGTCACACCCTGTATGATTCAGAACTCAGATCGGTTAAGGAATAAAACAGAAGAGTCATTGGAATTCTTGGACTAAACCTTAGTAACTTACTATTTATTTATAATTTATTCCTTACCGTAGCGGGTACTAGCTTCCATAAATATCAGTCAAAATTAAAATATGTTTATTTCACATAAACCTACAAGGGCACTTATGAAACGTCGGAAGCTAGGTGCACGGTTGCAAATTGTTGATTCCTATGGAGAAGAGCCGGCAAGAAACTCCACGGTTACTCTTTTAAAAATAATTGGATTTTAGGATTTTATAATGGTTTCAAATTACAGTGTTAATAGGTATGGGAGAACAGTGCAGGACTGTCCACAAGTACCAGGTACTTAATAAAATAGAAAAATTGTCTACAGTCTATAAGATCTACAATGTTCTCACAATCACAAAATATAAAAGAATCTACTTATATGATATTATTTCATACATAAAACATAATAACCTATAACCTATAACCTAACCAAATGTCATTGTTACCATGACAACCAATAATAAAGAGTTCAAATTAGAATTGTATGTATTTCGTGGCATCATCCTTTTGTTTCTGACATATAAAGGGATGAGATCAAGGATTCTTCCAACTATATGTAGTTGGGGCGGTTTTCGGTCTAAATATGATACCCTGTGGTAAGACTGGCTGTCAGACTTTCGGGCTTCTGACGACCCGAAACGACTATCATAGATCTTCGAATGACAGCCGGGACCAACGGCTTCCGACGCATGGAGGGGTTTTTATATTTAACACTAGAAGCGCCGAACATACCGACTGAGGTAAATTTGGATAAAAAATATGTATATTGCAATTACGTGGTTGACGTCTCGTATAAATAATAATATCATCATATTTCATGAAAAGTCATTAAAAGTTACGATTACATGCATAATAAAATATTAATTATGTAAAAGAATTCTATGTAATTAAAATAAACTTTTTTTTAAATATTTTTTACTTCGAGCAGGAAGAACATCGAAATGGGTCAAATTTGGGACGCCCGACCTTCTAGTGTTAAAGATAATCACCGATCCACGCACCAAACGCGGCAAGCAAAACCCCTACAAGGATCCTTCAATATCTCCATACAAATTTTGGTCCCCTGGTTCAAACATTAACTTCACTTGAACAAAAACTCTTGCTTATTGTAAAACAGTTGAAAGTCACTTCATCACTAACTAGGTGAGTAATTTGACTTACATTGTGTAATACAAAAGTAATTAGTCGTTATGGGGTCCATTGTGCGTTAGCTAATGTTTTCCATTTCAACATGACCTCGCGTTTCTGTGTGTTGTGGGAATGGGCACGGCTATACATTTTATGCTCAAATGTTCTGCAAGACATCCGTAGTGTAGTATTTTATAGCAGGGTCAAGGATATTTATTATTCATAATCGGATGGTTATTGAGGCTAGTCTTATAATTTAATTGTTAGTGTCGCGTCTGCTTACAGTCAAAATATTGCAACTGTTTCAAATTCAAAGCATTTATTGATTCGATTTCATATTTTTTTTTCAATTTAACCATTTATTTCAATTTAAACCATTTATTGCAGCTTTACCATTTATTTCAGCTTAACCATTTATTTCAATTTACCAATTTACTTAAATTTTTTATTTGTCCAAAAGTAGGTCTATCCATCTGAAAGTTGAAGCTTGAACAATTCCAAAACATCGATCTCCATGGAGAAGAACTGGCATACACTTCATGGACACTTTTTTAAATCCAGATCTTACAATATCCTGGATACATTGTTTTTCAAGTGAGAACCATGTAAAATAAAAAATGAAGAAACAATTCCGAATAAAATAAACCAAGGGTGCTCGGAGATGACCAGTCTAAACCAACGGCGCCCGTTCACGAACTTTTTGCGTCGCTCATCCAGCTCAACCACTTTCAGGGGGCTTACAGAGTAATAAGTTAAGTATATCTCAGTAGGTAGCTATTATACTGACGAATATCGATGTTCTCTAAAAAGTTAGACCAGAAGCCGAAAACTCTGATGGCTGTTAGAGTTTTGGGGAGACTCTGACTCTCATGAGTATACACTCTGTTCTCTCTTTGATAGGGAAGATAGAACTCTCTCGATGCGAAAAAAAATACAGTCTACTGTCCTTGCTGGAAAAAACCTCATGGTTCGATCGGTCTGCGTGAGGCCATTCAAGACCATCTCATAATGAAAGTCCATTTGCTCAAAGTACGTGACAGGAATCGAAAACATTTTCCACGAATAATGATCTGAATTTTATTGCTCTTACCGTTTCATGTTTCAATAAAATGCGAGTGACGCGCCATCGCTCTGAACCAATTAACCCCTGTCGATAACTGAATTGGAAATGAAATATTTTACTGGATATTGATAGAAAGTGACAGAGGTTCAGCAATAAATAAATTTTATTGTTCTTTCGATTTCATTTACCTATAAATGACTTTTAAAATTCGTTTAGGAAGCTGTATAAAGTATATTCGCTAATAAAAATGCAATGTGTTAAAAATATCCATAGTTTAGGGGTTTTTTTTTTTTACGGACTAGTTCCGCCAACGTAATTGGCGCCTATTCTATATCTACTCCTTTTCCATACTAGTTCTCGCTTACATTCCTCTCGTACTTCCATGCCTCATACTGTGTCTTTCTTTTATCCTTCCCCTTTTATGCAGTGAGTGGGATTGCCACAATTTTTTTTTTTTTTTTTCTAATCTTCTATTTATATAACTTTCTTATCTTTTAGGGTAAATAATTTTTTCAGGGTTTCTTTATTATATGTGCCTTAGATTACATAATACTATACATATTATACTATAATATTATACTATTACATTATGCTTATAGGTTAGTGGTGCTTAATTCAACATTTTTACAAATCCTTCATTGTACATGCTTACTTAACTTAACATTTATAATACTTAGAAAATATAATAAAACTAATTCACGTTGCAGTTGTTTGCTCTAACCTACTGTTAATTCTAATTTTCATTTTATGCGCAAGTGTCCTATGCTTACAGTAATTATACTTAATATAATACGAAACATAGTTTTATCACCGTGTTTTGTTGTTTTTTATTACCTTATTGGCTATATTCTCAGAGTAGCCTAAGAATGTGTTCCTTTGTTTACCCAGCATTATTTCCCTTACGCTTTCTCTATGTAGTTTTATGCCTATTTCCTGTTCCAGGTTGTATCGCTCCTTCTCGTAAATTGGGCAATCCAGAACAAGATGTGGGACTGATTCCGCTACACTGGAGTCACAACTGCAAGCTGGGCTCTCTTTGCACTTAAACCTGTTTAAGTATTCCGAGAACCCACCATGCCCCGTCAGTATTTCTGTGAGCACTCCTGTTGGTCTCACCCGTTTTACAATACGGTAGGCGGCTACGGCGTCCGGAAAGAACATTTTCGTCATCGAGGCCGTCTTGCCAGACACATATCTCCGATTCCACTCATCAAGCGAACTCAAACGGATTTGACGCTTGATGAATGAAACCGGACACTGGTCATAGTCCGGCTTCCTCCGTAGCGACAACGCCGCCTCCTTAGCCAGCTCATCGGCGCGCTCATTCCCCGGCAAACCGGCGTGGGCCTTAAACCAAAAGAAAGAAATGTCCTTGTTTTGGTCCAACATAGTATAAGGGTTGACTCTCACGATCATTATATTATAGCAGGATATTCCTTCAAACATAAAATACTATCACGATTATAGTTTTGAAAAGGTTAGGTCCTCGACTGTGTATTAATTTATAGTTTATAGTAGGATATACCCAGACGCCTCAAATATCTTACAGAAATTTTGGTCTAACTTGTGACTAGCTACTACACAAAATAACATTAGTAACTAGCTTCTGCCCTCGACTTCGTCCGCGTTCAGTTTCTTGTTCCCTCGACCCTTCCCGTCGCGTCGAATCACCACCCATGCGATTTTCCCCGTTTTTGCAACATTTTTCATTACTGCTCCGCTCCTCTTAGTTTTAGCGTGATGTTATTTAGCCTATAGCCTTTCTCGATAAGTAGGCTACCCAACAAAAAGATAATTTTTCAATTTGGACCAGTAGTTCCTGAAATTACTGCGTTCAATCAAAAAAAAAAAAAAACAAACTCCTCAGCTTTATAATATTAGTATAGATTGATGATCAAAGTGGGCGATAACGCCCCCTTGTGGGCTTTATGCCTGCAGCGCCCACAAGGGGGCGCTATCGCCCACTTTGGGAAAGGCTGGTATAGATGGGCGATCATTAAATAATTAAAGAGGAGGTGTGGAACAAAAGGTGTCATTTACGTATTTTGCTCAATTAGGTTTTTTTTTTTTAATCGGCTCAAAATGTTAAATTCTATCTGTAACTCCCAAGATTTTGTTAAAAAAATGACTAGTTTCATAGAAAAATCAATCTGAACTGCTGCTTCCGGAACAAAAAGTTACATTTTTATTCAATCACAGTGACTTGAATTCAAAAAGTGACATATTCTTAAGAAATACGTTTGAAGAGTTTTTAGTCGGTTCAATCCGGGTACAGTACCGGACAATGCTGTGTGATTTTGTATATGAGGGTATAGGAAAATCGCAACCATCAAAAAATTGAACAGCATTTATGTCCGGTAGTGTACTGAGAAAGAATTGGGACATTTTATCAAAGGTGCTAAAAAGAAGGATGTTGAAAGTTTATTAAAAAAGCAGTTTGGAGAAGACTGGAAAATGAGCCTTCATTAAAATGGTATTGTGATATTTTGTATGAAAGTAATGTCGGTGAAAATGACAATGAAGATAATGAAAATCGTTGTGATTGGTTGGAACCTGATTGTGGAGAATTACATATATAAGAAATATAAATATTTTGTGTGAATCTATTTTTATTTTCATACTGAATATACATAAGGTAACATTTTTTAGACAGTGAGTTTCAAAAGGCGACATTTTACAAAATTATTGAATCAAATAGTGACATTTACAAGCTATTGCATCAAAGGGTGTCATTTGATATGAATTTTATAAAAAAAAAAACAAATTTCAAATCCAGCAAGATAACCTTATAATACATTAAATTGTATACAATAATTGACACATAAAAGTTAATAAAAAATAATAAATATTGCTTAGATAAACTTGAATATTTATTTTCTCAATTTACTTAAAAAGTTAAAAACTGTAAATGACACCTTTTGTTCCATACCTCATTTATACCCTTCCCATATAAATAATACGGTGCCGCCATCTGTTGCGTCTGTAGATAAACTTAAAGTTAGCAATCAGCGCCATCTTGTACAAACCTAAAGAACTATTATAATTCTGCATTAGCTACGGCTAGCAGTGTTGCGGGTATACTTTGCTCCGTGGGTATAACAAAGCCGTTTGTGGTAGTAAGAGATAATATTTATAGATGGCGCTTTCTTAGAGATTTTGTTTTGACTGTTACCCGCGCGGCAGTATTCCAGTGATATTTCATTTGGGATTAAGAAATAATTTGCATAAATCTAAAAAAACATTAATTATAAAAAGTATGACCCTGTGTCAGTCGGATATCTATTAATTAATAGGGTTAAGGGTGAGATTCATACAAGATGCAGGCTTGTGAACTGGCCGACTAAGGTACAGTCAACATAAAGGTAATTAAGAATCAGTTTTTATAAAAATGAAAAATCTCGTGTAACTCGATTTGTAAGTACCTACTGCTCAGAAATAGATTGATATAAATTTTTATATACAAAAATACATTCATCAAGTTATCATACGATATTGCTGTCTGTACCTTTTTTGCGTTCCACCAGTTTTACACTCTTCTTAGCGGGTAGGACTGGGCGATATTCGTGAGCACACTCTGTGATAAAAGCTTTCTTGTGTCATAACTCAGTAACATCGGAAATACCGGAGTTGGAATAAGTTCCGCTTCGATATCGGTCGATACGGAATATACGGAGATTCCGCAAACTTGCCAATTCTTAATCCTGTTAATCTAGAACTAATATGAACCTGGTCGTATTGGAATTCTGGTTTGTTGGAGATTTTCCAGGCTTTTGGGATTATGGCTGCATAGCTTTCAAGAATTCAGAATCTGCACGTAGTTCATTAACAGTCCTAGAAGTCATACTAGGCACTACCTTTTTTGGGATGTTGCTGGTAAATTTGGACAGTCACTCCTACTGCAATCTTTGCTGATCTACCCAATCTTTAACCACAGAAGGAGTAATTCAAATTAGAACTAAGTAGGACTGACTCGACGGAAAAGAAGTTAAGTCCTGTATGTCATTAACATTTACCAATATGCTGGCCTAAACAAATACTTATATTTTAACCAGCCTGCTATTGTTTTATTACATCGGAGCCCAGGTAAACAGTAAGGCCAGCCTAATATTCGCTACCTCCACTCAAGCATACAGTTTGCATTCATTGAAGACAAAAACCCCCACGCGAAGCCATCGTTACGGAACCCTTTGTCTACAGTTACCAGTCGTTTTAATTCGTTCAGTACAATCGGAAAATGTTTGCCTTGCGTGCCCATGGGCCGAATTAAACGTATTGTGGTAATGCCTTGTAATCTGGTTATGATGGAGTTGCAAAACCATTGAATTAATGGTTCCCATTGAGTTGTACTTACCTCCTATTTAATAAAGATACATAATATTGGTTATTGACATGACATTTAGTCTAGGTACTTCGAAAATGGAGAGTTCCATCAAAAACTTCCTCGCGAAAAAAGGAGATTTGACTCCAATTTTGCGCATTCGGAGTTTTTCATTCCTCGCCAAGAGTAGTGAAATGTTTCATGCAGAGCGAAATCTAGAATCTCCTATATTTTGCCCTACATTTCACATATAAATACTATTATGTTTAGGAGTATTTCACATTTTAGCCCTTGGTTTTTAAAATGTTATAAATTATGTCAAGTCATTCCTTTATTTAGGCCTGTCAATCACAAAGATTAACAGACAGTTTTAATCTGCGCCTGTAATTGTGTACATAGAAATGTATTTTATGTCTTTTTCTTTAACACGAGATTAATTGAACCACGTATTTACTGATCAGAGGGGTAATTGCGGAACTTTTTATCGGTAGGAATTGGTTTAATATTCATAGTTAAACAACATTAATTGCGTAATTTACGTTGCTGAGCCGACAATTTATTCAAACAGTGGTTTAGAAATAATCTTCAATCCCATTCAGGTTCTGATAAATTGTGCGTTTCACAATTAGGGCGCAGGACTTCAACAACCGCGTACCCACTCTTTCTAAGCCAGGTTAGGTAATACTACATCACAATGGTGTAGACTTGCAATATGGCTGATTTAAATAACAAAATTCCTGCCACGGAGCGGTAATTTTCGTGTAGTGTAATTGTGAAACGTTGTACGAATTAATAAGGACATGTAATAGTTATGTGTCGGAACATAATTCTGGTGTTCGTGGAAATGGATGTAGTATTTCTTATCAGTTGTACCTGGTTCCTTGCAAGTAACACTTCGGAGTGGTGGCATAATATGAAATCTCTTAGCAGATTTAGATGCTCATGTTCTTGGTATTGGAGTTGGAATTCACACGATGAGGCAGGCACGCACATTAGATTATTGTATACAGATTTCAGGAGGCAGTCCTAAAAGCAAGTCAAGTTCTAGGTAGGTACCTATGTACTGCATAATCGACGTACCAAATTTGGAATCCTTGATCAAATATATTTGTATTTGTCTCTTGGGCCACAATCTTTGATTTAAATAAAACTAGCGGAAGATGTGTCACTAGACGATAGCGCATGGACCGCATAAATTAGGCCCCGGGGGCCTAATTGTTCTCAGTCGCAATACGACTAGCTTTCGATTGAGACGTGCGTGCGTGTATATTCCAATACGCTAGTAACGCACTAAAAAGAAAAACAATGCATTCGTGTGCCTTCACTGGGTGCATGTACCACTCTAAAAGCAAAAATAAGTCACTCGGCATCACATTTCACTCATAAGTACATTTTTCGTATTATTTTTTTAACATTTGATTAAATAAATCTGTACCTGTTCGCATTTGTTCGCCATTTTGTAGAGCGGGATAGAAACATACAATGCGTTAGTGTGCGACACGTCCGGCTAGAATAGGGCGCCGCCGCCGCGTCGCCGTCGTCGCTCGGCGTGATGTGCGTTTCTAACGAAATAATACGAAGAGCGGTGATGCTCCGTCTTGGTCGCACGCCACCTTTGTGCATTATTCTGTCTCTTTCTTTGTTGGCGTGTAATAATAACGATTGTTTGTGTGAGTAAATGTGTCTGTGTACGTATAAGAGTCACTGTTTGAATACCTAACGTAAGAACGTTACATATCTATTAGTTTTCTTTTAATCAAAGGTCACAATGTATCTTTTACGTGTAGGTATAGATTACTGTGAAAAATGGCAGCACCGTAACATGTTGTAAAGTTGCTCTCCTATCAACATTGGGTTGGCGCTGGCATCAGTAAGAAGGGCAGTTAAACGTGGTAGTAAAAAACCCAGCATTATGAAAACCCATAGAAAACATTATCACCCTATAATGTTCCCACAGCTAGGACCCAGACCTTGTCTCTGTGAGAGGGAGCGGACCGTAATCATCCACGCGGGCCCGTTGCGGGTTGGTAGATTTCACATGTATTTGAAGTTTTGGTCCTAGCACATGACGGTGTCCTCACGATTTTTTCCTTTACTGTTTTGGGAGCAGTGGTGATGAAATAATTTACACAACGTAAAGCGCCTGTCTGGCTTCGCACCAACGATCGACAACTCGTTAGTCGCGCCAGTACCACTTGACTACCACTGCTCACAAAAACATTAGCTCTCATAATCTAATTACTCACATATCATCCGAATGAGCAAATAATATGATAAAGCCAGCCCGGGATAACGCCGACAATGAACCAGAGCTATCGTAATCCTTTTTAAAACAGATCGCGTAGGCTGCGTGAAAATAGGCCGGGAGCCGTCGGAATAAATCCGATCAGCGTGTGAAACGCAAACACGGTGTGTGTGTCTGTGGCCGATGTCTGACGTCACAGATATGTGTGGTTGTGCTGGGGCTATGATAACTGTGTAACGTGGCTGTTGATTTTCCAGAGCTCTATTATTAATGCGTTATGTGTGATCCAGGGATTGGATCAGACAAAGCCTTTAGTGTTCGAAATCCGAGCTTGACAATGGTTTAACCTAATTTTGCCTCGTTGGTAATTGCGTGACACACTAACAGTAGGATTGGCTGTCATTTTGACAGTTCGACAACATTCATTAAGTTATTTACGTTGTTGAGCAGACAAATTCTTCGAACATTTGAAGCAATGGATTAGCAATATCCTTTAAAATGAATCAGATTTTTAACGATAGTGTTACGCAATTACTGGTGGACCCATTTATTGACTTGTACAAACGTACAAACTTACAGAAATAAAATCATTTATCATTTACCAAATTAGAACAACAAAAAATAAAATAAAACTTATTGTGAAGTGGGCACTGGATCTACGTCTATTCATTTCTTGGTTTTAAACCTTCCTAGACAAAAGTATGTATCTCCAATGGAATAGACAGGGCATCAAAAAAAACATGGAGATTTTTGCATGGTTTCCTTACTACTTAGATGTAGGCAAGAGTAGTCCTAATTGCGACTATGCTTGACCGAGAAGAAAGTCATGAATGTATGTTGTATGAAGTGCTTGTGGCTAAGTAATAACAGCTACATGGGTCGATCGAACAGGTTAAGTTACGCTTGCTGCGGTTGATACGTAGATGGGTGACCATCTTTACATACGAAAGCACGTTAAGCCGTTGGACCCAGCTAACATTCATAGATCTTTGACAGTCGTTAGTAGTCGTCAGAAATCTGACCACCAGTCTTACCAACGGGTACCGTATTAGGAATCAGGTAGGCAGTTGCTCCATGACAGATACCGGTACTCAGCTGCATCAGGTTAGATTTGAAACCACAACATAAGTGGGAAAAGGCTACAATGATGATGTTGTATAGAGTATGATGTTTTTCGTGTGAGTGATACTCTACTGGAAAACCATTAACTGCCTCGTGCGACTACTAAGTTCGCTAAACTCAGCGCTCACAATGTTAACTCTAAATAAATTCACATCATTATGCAAACATCAGCGATAAAAACAAACAACTACCAGACTACACAGATAGAGAGATCTGAACACCGGTTCTATACACAAGTACTACAAGTAGTTAACACAATACAGAGCTTCAATTATGCAACAGCATTCGTTGTGTTGTTCCTGCATTTTACGGCTGCACTCCTATGGGAGGCGAGGGAGAAGTATATGTAAATGTATCGAGGAAAATGTAAATGATCCACCGCTCTTTCCAGAGAATGGACGAGTGCCCCGACCTGCGGCTATGCAGTATTTAAGCTTCAATAAAAATGTAAAACTTTGTTGCGGGTTCTATCGATATTTCGTGGTGACACAGCAAGATTTTTATTCATTTTCAGTAGATTACGTGTGCCAGAATACACTGTGGGGATTGAATGAAAATTCCGTGAATGTGAAAATGTATTTTGAAAATGTTAGGTTTTCGTTGTGGTTACTTTTCGGTATGAGTTTTAGTGGAGACCAGTGGTGACCGTGTGTTAACGGCCCCAACTTTCAAGCTGTAGGTCGTGGGTTCGAACTTCGACAGCCACTTCACTTTGTGTAAGTAGTTTCATCACCACTGCTCTCAAAACGGTGAAGGAAAACATCGTGAGGAAATCGGCATGACACAGAACTAGAAATTCTAAGAAATGTGACATCTACCAACCCCCACTGGGCCCGCCTGGTAGATTATAGCCCACTCCCTCTCGAAGAGCCTGTGTCCCAGCTTTTTTTTTTCTGGATGGGAAATCATCAAATGACTTCTCCCGCTCTGGGCGGAGCGGGAGGGCGTGTCAGACTTTTACTGACTAAAACCCACCCGTGTTCCTTCAGTTGCCCATGTGCTAGGGTCACGGTTTCGAACTTTCGAACAATCTCGCGACCATGGCAGGCCTGTGTCCCAGCTGTGGGAGTTTTAAATGACACATGTCATAGTATTATGCTTGCCTTCCCCGAAGGGTAGAGTTTCATCAATTATATGTAAGTAGTAATAATAGTCCGGTAGATATAGATATAGATTTGTGCCTGGTCGAGGGCAATAGGCCTCGCCCCATTATTTATTTAATTCTTTTTATTTCGAGCTTCCTCCTGGTCTATTAGGATTTCCAGTGAATAATTGAAAATTCCCTATAAGCAACTGTTGTTAGACTGGTCGTCTAGCAACAGTTGCTTATAGGGAATTTTCAATTTCTGAAATTTTATTCAAACAGGTAACTTATTCGCAGAATACGTTACCAGTATATTCAGAGTTTCATTTTAATACAAAATTCCATAAAAGAGTTGTTATCCATTCTTCACTTTAATCATTCAACGACAAATATAATTAAGGTAATCCTATTGACGACACACAATGTCTTCAAACTACTTGTATTTCTATGTGGAGTAATCTCCCTCTTACATAGACTCTCCAATATACGACGAGTGGAGTAATTGGACGGTATTGTCAATCCGCAAGCCGGCTCGTATTCATGACATACTAAGAGCCCTAATAAGATTTCCCGTAATTGATTTTCAAAGGAAATCCCTTTTAAATTGGACTTAAAAGTTAAATAAAACGGACGGGTATTAATTCAATGTGGATGCTTCAGGGATAGCCGGTGCTAAAGTGAAACAGACGAGGTATAAATACTGAGGCTTGAAAAATGAATTTACATTGGAAGCTGTGAGACTCGCCGACTCGCTTCTACTTGAGTATCAAAGATATATGCCAAGTACATAAGCTTGCTTGCGATTCTTCATTGCATGGACCCCGCATTTAAATGGTTGCTTTTACAGGTGTTTGGAGCAAAATCCGTCGATGTTCGCGTCAAGAACAGATGTTAATGAACAGAATGTTAATTTGTGAGTGTTTCAAATTACGTTACACAAATTCATAAAGGTAATGTGACAAAAACCTCATCATCAACCTAAATGAACTGGAAAAAACCGGCCAAGTGCGAGTCGGACTCGCGCACCGAGGGTTCGTACAAACCTTCAGGTATTCAAGGTTTATGCATAAGGTTTATGTTTATGAAATTAAATGTTTTTTTTTAATTTTTATATTTGAGTTGACTGAATGAAAGGTAAATTATGGTTTACGATTTATGATGTATTAAAAAAAAACTACTTACTAGATCTCGTTCAAACCAATTTTCGGTGGAAGTTTACATGGTAATGTACATCAATTTTTTTTTTTTTATCGTTCCCTTATTTTAGAAGTTACGGGGGGGGGGGGGGGGCGGGACACATTTTACCACTTTGGAAGTGTCTCTCGCGCAAACTATTCAGTTTAGAAAAAAAATGACATTAGAAACCTCAATATCATTTTTGAAGACCTATCCATAGATACCCCACACGTATGGGTTTGATGATTTTTTTTTTTTTAATTTCAGTTCTATGTATGGGGAACCCCAAATATTATTATTTTTTTTTCTATTTTTGTGTAAAAATCTTAATGCGGTTCACAGAATACATCTACTTACCAAGTTTCAATAGCATAGCTCTTATAGTTTCCGAAAAAAGTGGCTGTGACATACTCGGACATACCTACAGACAGACATGACGAATCTATAAGGGTTCCGTTTTATGCCATTTGGCAACGGAACCCTAAAAAGTTAATAAAATTGACATGGGAATACCGCGCAGACGTCTTCTACGATAGGAATAAAGAATCACGTAAATCGGCCAAGTAATCACAGAAAAATCTGGTATAAATTCGGTTAAAAATTCTATGAAATTTGAACGACTTTAGTGAAGCTAAATTTTATCCTAGCTTGCTCTTAGCGTTATCCAAGAATTTACAGTTCTAGCTTATCTGGTTCCTTATAACACCGTTCCTAACGCAACCAAAGCATTTATAATTTAAATTTAATTTCTAGTTTCGCGAACCCCGGAGGAGTCGTGAGAAGAAAGAAGTGAAATGCAGTCACAATAAAAAGTAGACTTTATTTTACGGCCGCTTCAGTCTAGACATAGTTTCAGTTGCCGCGGTTTTATCCGTGTTTGTTAAATTTTTCATAGATGTGTTGAGTTACTGTTTAGAATGTTTGCGAGAGATGATATGTAAACTGTGTTTAAATCGGTGGCACAGCTAGGCAAGGTTCCGATAAAGTACGTCAAAGCAAAGGCAATGCAAGGTCTGGATTTAAGTCTAAAATAAATCCGGCGAGATTGAGGTCAAGAGAAGACTTCATACATGTAAAAATCTAAGCATTGGTTTGGCAGTGAGTTCAGCAAATTCTCAGAGTCTTTTCGTGGTCGAGCATAATATTATAAAGACAATTCGATGGCCCCACCGAATAAACGTGTAAGAGTTCTTACACGATTTTTTTTTTCATTTTTCGTTTATTTTGCTTATCTTGCACCTACTATTTTTTTTTATGAATTTTGGACTCAAAACACTCGTATTATAATAGTGAATTTCTTTATTATGGGGAAATAATTAATTTTAAAACTATAGGAATAATAGTTTATGCTGTTATTACATGCTTTTTGAATCGCCAAATATACAATAATAAACATGTTAAAACCTTTTTCATAAATGAAAAGTGATCTTATTAACTCTAACATAAATGTAAACGATCTTTTCTATCATATAATAGCAGAACAATGTACTGTAAACAAGCCTGTAAATAGTTATAGCTGGGTTAAAAAATAAACTAGATTTATGGAGAATAATAGTGTAATATTACAGTACGTTTTATTCGTTGTGTATAATTACACGAATAAACGTGTAATGATATATTAATGTGACCTAGTCAAGCAAATTTCACAAGAGCAAACACATTAAATGGCTTTTCATGAATTTCCTGAAACTTGTTGATGTTTAAAAAAAAGTAAAAATACAAGTCTATAGTTAACTATTTACCTATAATTCAATTACACATTATTTCTACCTATTTACAATGAAATGAGCGTTATTGAAGTTTCAACGTTTTTATTTTTTGCTGAAAAGTTGTTATTTTTCTCTTACACGATTATTCGGTGGGGCCATCGATTTATGCAACCTGTACAAAAGAATCTATCAAATGGCTGGTATAAGGTGCTACGATAAATTTGAGATGATTTTTAAATTGCAAATCATCATCTGTCTAGCCTATTCCTATTGTTTTCCCCTTTTATGTTGGGGTCGACCTCGCTATAAAACTGGATGCAGCTAAATGACCATTATCAAATATAGAGCGTTTATTTGACTTCCACAACCCAGTAACTAGGTAATACGATACCCCTTGGTAATAGTGGTTGTCAGACTTCTGGGCTTCTGACGACCCGTAACGACTGTCAAAAACCTCCGAATGACAGCCGGGACCAACCGTTTATCGTACGTTCCGAGGCAAACAGACCACTCGTCTTGGTAGACAAAGATCAAAGTCACGGACCAACCGCGGCAAGCGTATCTCAACGTCATGGACCGACCTGTACGACTGTTATTACTTAGCCACAAGTAATAATGATTAAATTTTCTAATGAATAGTTATTTTCCTAGAATTCAATTTCACTACCTACCACTTCACCTTACGACATCTAAGAGCGAAATCCACAGATACAAAACATTAGGTAACTGCCTCCATGTCCTGTGTCGCATTATGCGGGTCGCGCTGTTTGTGATAGCTCGCAATTGCCTTATATTAATGTCCTCCCAAGGGTTAAGCGAGAAATTCCTTAAAGCAAATAACGCGGACTGGAATATCAGTAATAAGTTTTCTTGCAAGGAATCTCGGGAATTCGATTAAATAAATTAAAATAGATAAGATAAGATAAGATTTAGTTCTCGCCACAATTTAAAATACATTTAACACAGTATACATAACTACTACATTTCAATAATTACGTTGTGGGAGACTGGTGCCTAAGCTAGACGTAAGGCCTGTATTCCAGGACACCAGGATGATGACCTGAGAATGGGGGGACCCATTCTGAGATACACTTGTAGAAAATTATGTACTCGCACATTATTAAATGCGGTAGAATAACCCTTATTAGCACTAATTATTTTAACAATAATCTTTAATTGCAGTGTTAGTAATTGTGTGAATATGTGTCATGTATGAGTGTGTGGGTGTGTGTGTGTGTGGGAGTGAAAATGAGGAAATTGTTTTCTTAAGAAAGAAAACATAAAATAAAATATAAAAATTTGGTTTATTCCGTTAACAACATTTAGTTTACGTTTTAAGTTAATTCATGTGTTAACAAGTTATATCGGGGCAGCAAGAAGTTTTTCCGTGCCGTCATAGCTTAACTCGTGGAGCCAATTCCTAACCTTCATTTTGCACTTATTACTGGTAAGACTATAAATAGAGAGCGACCTATTGATGGTATTGTAAAGAAAGCGACCTCGGTAGCAAAAGAAGCGTTTAGAGAAGATAGTACTCAGCCGATAATGATGGCAATCGATAGGATCAAATCGTCTTTTACCATGTGGTAGTAAGGCGTTGAAAGTAATGAGTCCATACTGTTTTAGGACCGTTTGTGATACGGTCATAGATATTATGTAAATAAGATGTTTTAAAGCTGAGAGAAATTAATTGGTACTGTTTTGGTTTCGATACCAATTTATGTCAGGTATTTAAATTGAGCCAGCCGCATGCACAGTGACCACTGGGCGATAGTCTCCACCCAGTGGGGCCTGAGGATCGGCGGCGCCGCTGTTAAGGACGCTATAACATTTTTGAATCGCTCAAGTTTAGGTATCTGAGTCGGCATACAACAACATTACGCGCACGCACACATTGAAACCATTGTCTGCTCGATTTTAAACATTAGTTAACTAATCTTGATACTCGAAGGTATTATTTATTTTATTTTACTAGCACTGTTGAGTAAAATTTGTAGTAAAGTAACTTTACTATCTGCATTTAGTGACAGTAAATATTTTTTACTACCATGATCATCAATATTTGTGGGGTAACGTATAATTTGACAATTAAAAAAAAACGAGGTGTAACAATAAAATACTTTAACAATATTTTTGGATAATAAACAAATATAACTGATGGTGATCGTAGAATATCGTTGTAATCGTTGAAAATATACAGGATATTCCTTAAAGAAAACTAAGCAAAAATTGTGTGACGCGCGACCCTTTTTTTTTTTTTTTTTTGTATGGGAAATCATCAAATGACTTCTCCCGCTCTGGGCGGAGCGGGAGGGCGTGTCAGACTTTTACTGACTAAAACCCACCCGTGCTCCTTCAGTTGCCCATGTGCCAGGGTCACGGTATCTCTTTTGAACAATCACGCGACCCCGGCAGGCATCGGTCCTAGCAGACCCCTTCAGTGTGGCTGACATCTCTTTGAGGCGCGCGTGGAACACTACGCACCGTCGACCCGAGCTTGGTCCTTACCGGGCGGCGAGCTACCCATTGCTCGCCACCCGCAAGCTCGCGCCTACGGTGGCCGGGAGTCCGCAATCGACTCCCGGCGCCCGGGGCGTCTCCTCCTGCGGACGCGCGACCCTCACCTTTGAGATTGCAGCGCGTATCCAGAATTTTTAATACACAATAGGAAAATGTATACATTTTTGTATGAAGGCTGTTTTTGTACTCTTCTATTACCTATTAATAATTCTAAATGACTTTAACATTTTTGTGATTAACTACATGATTTTCAATTTATGTAAATAATTAAAGTTACGTTAAATATTGTGACTACATACTAGCAAAACCCCCAAAATTGATACCCATGTCGACATTTCATCATAACAGTACATCCGCCATTTTAAATTAAAAATCGAAGATTTTATAATCCCTACTACATATTGGGGAATATGGATAAAGATCTTTTTATAAAAAAACAATACCCGCCGTATTTGGATCAAATTTGGATGAATCATTCGTAATAACTATCCTAAAATTATCCAAATTTGATAGCTATGCCCACTTTTTATTTAAAAAATTAAAACATTCGTCGTTTTGAATGAAAAACTTGTGGGGTCACCTTTTTTTGGCTCCAAATGTAATTTGTATGGAGTTTTCGGCTTCAGCAAGTTCGAAAATCTTGAAAACGACACCCATGATGAAAATTTTGAAAATTTTCGTAACCACCATTTTTGATTTTGAATCAGATTCAGCACCCTTGTTTACCCCTACCGCAAGCTACATTAAAGAATTTCGTTCCAAAAATGGACGACACTTGCATAATTTAATTACCACGTAGAAAATATAACTTTTTATTGAATAATTATCCGCCATTTTGAATTCTTGAAAATGAATACCTACATAGTCATAATTACCCTACCTCAATAATCCCAATAGAATTTGAGTTATTTATTTCTAAATCTAGTTCTGATAATAAGTTTGGTACTCATAGTTTTGCTCCGAAAAGTATCAACATTTTTCAACCACAGTATACAGCACGGCACTCACTTTATTATTATTTTGATCGTATTTATTTTGTACAAAAAAGCGATACGCCCGTGCTTCCTAGGGCGCGCCTGAGCGCGGAATGAGAAGCCGCGAGTTGAAAATGTATGAAGAAAGTTGAGAACGTTCTTTATTTTTCTCATAAATAAAAAAGTTATGTATTTAATTACAAAATATTTAGGCAAAACGTAGAAGATTATACTAGCCACAATTTGTTGTCATTTTGAAGTTAAAATATGCAGTTGATCTCACTATACAGGTACCTTTCTAGACCCCATTATTTTTCATTTTCTTCGATTATTGCGGTGGGGAAAACGTATTTTTGTGAAAATATTGTATGGGACTATACAATTTTATGGTACCATAATGGAGATTAATAAATTATCTTTAATTAAATACCATAATTGACCTCACAGTTGTAATTCCTCTTGATGTAATTGGTACCGGAAAACCACCGATATTTGTAGAAAAATGTTATAGCGTCCTTAAGGCCGACCCAAGAAGAGTTGGCGAGACGACCTAGACGCGTATTCCAAGGGTTGGGTCGACGTGACCCTGGAAAAGGACCATGGGAATGGATTAGATTGATAGTAAGTGTCATAAGAATATTTTCATGCAGGTGCAGTTTATTTTATTTAAGCTACCAATGTAGCAAAGATTATTAATCAAAGAACTGAAAACTTAGTATGCGCTCTATGTGACACATAAGAGTTTGTGAAATAATTCAGAGTTTTCAATAGATGATTTTCTAAGGTCAAATTGATTCTTCTTGGCGTACGGAATTAGTGACCGAAACATATTGAATCTACCAGCACCTCAATTGCGTCACACAATACGAAGGATTTTAAAAGAAATTCCTAATTCACTGCTTCATGTTTTAAAAATTCACCAGCTTGACGACGTAAAAAACTATTGTCGAAATGTTAAAATTAAATACATTAATAGAACGTTATTCAATTATTTCGCACATTCCTAACATACAATATTAAAACTGCTTTGTGCTACAAAGATATTTTACCCAAGAACGAATTATTTCTAGAAAAACAGCAGTTATTCCGCCATGTTTTGTCGCGAAGCTCCCGGGCGACGACATTTTGACAAATATTAATGTCCTCGGTACTCTAGACGAACGAAACATATTATCTTGACCATTACACTCACTTCCACACAAACGAATACATGGCAAGAAAAACTATGAGTGTGCACGATTTATAACACAGTTAAGCGATAAGAATAAATATGATTCTGTTCTTAGATACAAAGAATTTATCTTTGATAATAAGTGGGACAGTTCCTAGGATTTGGATCTCGAATGGACATGCCTAAGATACGTAGGGAAGGTCACGTACAGAAAATTAATGGATTTCCTTCGTAATTCTATTTAAGGAATCTATTATTACTAATAGGTATAAGTTCTATGACTGCCTCGTTAGTCTAGTCACAGAATATATATTAGTACCTTACGGTACAGAAGTTTCACTCCCGAGTTTAGGTATGATAAACGCAAGCGTCCGGCCACCGTACTAGTCTCAATAGGCTTGCACTCGCTCGACTTGTCGCACACGCAGCGCACGCACCCGCGGATCAAAAGTAAACTGTTAATACCGTAAAGTACCTACTATTGTATATTCTACCTCTCTGACAGCCCTAGCAGATTGAAGCGAGACGGCAGACAGTTATTGTACTATGAACGCTATACGCAATGCGAAAGGTTGAAATTAGGTTGTTTTCCAGAATAGTAGGTAAATATCTCGGGGATTTTGCGCCGCTTGTATGGAAGTGAGACAGGCCTGGTCTAGTGGTCGCAAGTGCTACTGCTGCGCATGAGGTCTTGGGTTCGATTACTGGGCCGGCTGAAGTGTTATTGGACTATTCCATCTGGAATTTTTCTGTAGCAGCTCGGAGCCCGGAGCCTGGGTGGGAATACGTTCGCCCCTTATTACATGGGATTTATGGGAAATATGGGTGTACTATAGGTACTCCTCTGCTTAACCCTACGGAGATTATAAGTGTGACATTATAGAATGTAAGTTTTATTATTTAGATTAGAACTCGGTAATGATAGTAGTCAACTTAGTCAAACTTCGTTGTGTTTTCCAGTTTACCTCACCCCGTAAGATTAGGTACCTATCTACATTATAAAGCTACACGAAAATTCCAATATGAATCTTTTTGGTTGTAGGACATGCCGTTTACTTCACAATATTTTTCTTCACCGTTTTAAGGGCAGCGGTGATAAAGCTATTTACACAAACTAAAACGCCTGCCTGGGTTCAAACCTACGACCTACAGTCGTAAATCACGGCCGTTGCCAGTGGGCCACCACTATTCAAACTAAATTTAAAATAAAAACACAGTGTAACAAAATACGTAACATATTGAATTAACACAATCATAAAAGTTATAAGTGAAAATCTGACTACCCTGAATACATTACAATAACATAAAACAGTTCATTAGGCGACAATTATGAATCGAAACGTATAAAATAATACGTTTTATGAAAATGTGTCGGAGGACAAATGAACGAAAATTAACGCCCCAGGAGAGGGCCTGTGAAAATTAAATTGTCGGTCAATGAAACATGCAAATGAGACTTGCAATCACGCCGACTTTTGTGCCACTCACTCGTATTGTTTTGAGTCGAGCTCAACGGAAAATGAACGCTAAATATTCAGTTAAAAACTTTCATTCATTTAAGTACCTCATTTCTGAAGTCGAAAATGAAGTGATAATTGACCGTTATAATTGTTAAGGCGCACTTTCGTTGACAGTTTTTAAATTCGCCGAAAAGGTTTTGTTCGCATTTAGGAGCGCTTTACACAAACCTCTGAAAAAAGAGAATCAAATAATGTTTTGAGGATTGCTCTTGCTATTATTTCTTCAAGTACATACTTGTCCGTTTACCATAGCTTTTGAGAAAGTTCAAACAGTATGACCAAGCCAATCAATCATTTCAGTAAAACAAAGAAACAAGTAGTGCCTCCTGGTAAGTACCACTTTCTCTATGACCTCTTTATCCCCACATTATAAGGAGTTTAGCTTTCCCTTCCATTAGGCTACCAGGAAATTACAGAGCGTAAATGGCGGCTATTATTTAGGATATCATCAAGCTTGCTGATAAATGTACACGATCGGACAATTAATTGTTCAGGATGAGAAGGCAGCTCGGTTATGTATACCTACCTATTTATCTGTGTTTCTGTACTCAATTTCTTCAAGGTTGAGAACCTCTGAAGGATTTTCAGCTTTCAAAGTCTAGTAGTTAGGCCTTTCAGTCTTTGTGAGGATACTTAGTCGCTAACTAGCGTGTGACGTAAGTGTACATTCATAAGTAGAACGTAAAAAGCGACCGACTGAATGACTGGATGGTGCTCTGAAATGCGACGCTGTGTGACAAGAAGAAGGTTATGTAGTGGCAACAGATTAACATTAAGGGGAATGCTCCAAACCAGCCCGCGAAATTCAAAATTTCTTGCGTTTTTTGCAATTTGCAGGCCAGTGCTAGGTAAGCTGTAGGAATGACTTTTTCTGTTTTTTTTTTTTGTTCCTAGGCTATTATGAACTTGGAGGGTTGTATTGATGAGGACACGGTGGAGCATACGGTGGAGGTGTGCCCTGCTTGGGCGGAGCACCGCCGTGTCCTCGTGGAGGCGATCGGCGGCGGCGACCTCTCGCGTCCGGCCCTGGTGCGAGCCATGGTTGGGAGCGAGAGGGCATGGGAAGCCGTCACCTCCTTCTGCGAAGCAGTAATGCTCGCGAAGGAGGAGGCGGGGCGCGTGAGGGAGTGGCAGTCTCTGCGCCCTCACGTCCCTAGCCGCCGCAGGAGGAGACGCCCCGGGCGTCGGGAGTCGATAGCAGACTCCCGGCCACCGTAGGCGCGAGCTTGCGGGTGGCGAGCAATGGGTAGCTCGCCGCCCGGTAAGGACCAGGCTCGGGTCGACGGCGCGTAGTGTTCCACGCGCGCCTCAAAGACATGTCAGCAACACTGAAGGGGTCTGCTAGGACCGATGCCTGCCGGGGTCGCGCGATTGTTCGAAAGAGGTACCGTGACCCTGGCACATGGGCAACTGAAGGAACACGGGTGGGTTTTAGTCAGTAAAAGTCTGACACGCCCTCCCGCTCTGCCCAGAGCGGGAGAAGTCATTTGATGATTTCCCATCCAAAAAAAAAAAAAAAAAAAAAAAAAAAAAAAAAAAAAAAAAAAAAAAAAAAAAAAAGGGTTGTATTGATGATTTTGATGATTATAATTCTGTAACTACATATGTCTTACAGTTGCGAATAATATTTCAATCAACATACAACCTAGCACTGGCCTGCAAATTGCAAAAAACGTAAGAGAATTTGAATATCGCGGGCTGGTTGGACCATTCACCTTAAGGTACTTCTAGTTTCCTTATATAGGAGTTGCTAGTAAATGAGGTACTCCAGCATCTGCTATCAGTTAAAATACTTTTTTGCAAGCTTTGTTTTGAAAAATCAGGAAATAATATCCCTAAATTTATCAGCTTTTTCTTACAATGCTAACAGCGTATCTGGTGCAAGTGTCTCCGTATATGTGTTTCAATAGAGTGCTCCACACGCGACCGAGATGGCAGCACGTCGGCAACATTAATCTTCTCCGCCCTACTGGCCGAGATCGTGGCTATCCGAGACGCGATTTTAAACCCGACGGACTAACTCTTTTGTATAAAATTCGAATCGTATGCAATCACTGAGCCGTAGACAGGAATGTTGCATTTTCAGCGAAGCGAGGGGACTCCACACATACGAGTGTATGTGATGAGAATGGGCGACTGTGAATGCCTATAACTAAGAGCTAGTATCTTTTTTATCTACACACATGAAAATAATGATCTTGGAGATCTCCCACGATCTCCAAGATAATGTTAGAGATCTTCAAGAGACACTGAAAAAATCTGTGACTATTCGTCTATACGGTGGTGTTCTCCACAGTTGGGTTGGGTCAGATAGTTTTCCTTGGTTTTGGGGAAAAATCTGATCAACCACATCTCTATAAGTTGTACGTATCCCTGCAAGCCAAAGACAGCTTCTGTAATATAGGATATCGGAGTAATTTGTACACGTGATAATGACAAAAAATATTATATCAAGTTGGCTATTTTTATAAGAAATTGTGAAATAAACTCGAGGTCTCTTTTAAAGTCCTGAAATGTAATATCAAAGAATTCAAGGTCCTCACAAACAAATCTAGAATTCAGTCTACTTTTCCAGAAAAAGTATCGAAGCTTTGCATACCATTATTTCTAGTAGCTTAGTAATGTAGACTAAGGTATGCATTACCTACACTAGGTAAACGATCTCAATGGGGGACGTATTGGAATTTCGTGGAAATTGGATTGGGACCTAAGCCGACTACTTCGCTTCCTGTGTTAAAATATTTGCATTGAAAATTATACACTACGTTTGGATTTATAGATATTTGCATTTTTCGTGCAGTTTAAATAAAATAATTTCGATTCGTAGAATTTTGGATACTTACGTGTAGGACTTTACCCCTACTCTCCTACTAATATTATAAATGTGATCATTTGTTTTTTTTAATGGGAAATCATCTAATGACTTCTCCCGCTCTGGGCGGAGTGGGAGTGTCAGACTTTTATTGACTAAAAACCCCACCCGTGTTCCTTCAGTTACCCATATGCCAGGGCCACGGTATCTCGTTTGAACAATCTCGCGACCCTGGCAGATTTTGTATATTTGGATGTTTGTTACTCAATCAAGCAAAAACGGCCTAACGGATTTGGCACAGATTTATTCATAACCTGGATTAACACATAGGATAATTTTAATCCTGTTATTAAGGTCCCGTGGGATAATTTCCGACCTCTACGCGGGCGAAGCCGCTGGCATTAACTAGTGTATAAAGACACGTCGCACCTCCGCTCAAATAGTGTCGTAAGTCAAAAAAGCAAACTTTCAACTTTTCTCTCAAGCGTTTGAAATTTATTGTAACTTTTTTTTTCACTTTTCGGGGGTTAAATCGAAAACTAAAAAAATTAGCGCCATACGTTTTTTGGTAAGTTACGATGGTTTTTGAAACCCTACAAAACGGTGTATTAGGTATCCTGAAATCATGAAAAAAAATTAAGTTGTGACACTATAATGATAAAAAAAACGAATAATTTACGAAATATTGTTTAATTAAAACGAATTATCAATAATCAACAGTACAAAGATTAAACAGAAAAAGTCTCATATCTTAGGAAAACATCTTTAGAATCTTAGGTAATTAGAATTAACTTCAAAATAACTCACAAATTATTATAAAAGTCAGCATAAAAACTTGGAATGTGATTGTTTTGTATCAAAGTCATTAAATCAGTCTTTTTATTCTCCTTTATTTTAATTTTAGTAGTATAAGCTAGCTTTGTGTCAGGAATTATTAGTTTTTTATTTCGGGAGAGTAAATTACCTTCTGACCATTCGGTGTCCGTGTAAGACGTTTTGTACTTTAAAATATTTGGTCTATCTTTGGCAATAGTCATCATTTTTACATCAGAGATCCTTATCTTATTGAGAGTCGTAATACCCATATCACTAGTTAAACTTTTTAAAGAAATAAAATCTTTGTGTGAGAGCTCATTTACTCTCAGTGACTCCCCAGTTTTTTTAGCTTGTTTAATTATCTGTACATATTGACTGGGAACGTAAATTGGACCTGATTTCAACGAGCGTTTTATTTGCTTTTCTATCACCGAATGTACTGAGTCGCCTTCATTCTGAGTGTGTCCTGCTATTAAAAATTTATGACTAATCGAATTAAGTTTATCGTATTTCATTACCGCAAACATGTACAATCCAATTATGTACTTATTTTTATTTTGCCCGCAACAGTTGTCCGAATAGAAAACTATATCAATGGGCTCGTTCCCTGTAAGACTGTGCAATTCTTTTTCGATAAATTTAAGCAAGCAGCTACCGATTTCGTCTGCTCCTCGATTGCCTTTACCCTCATGCCAAAAATAGCACTCAGTAATACTGTGATTTACAATTAAATCACCATCATTACTGTTACTTGTTGTCGGTTGATTTCTTTTTCTTCCTGTGTTTTCTGCTGTCAACTTGCTTATCGTGAAATTCATGTTATTTAGTTTACTCTTATAGTAAAAAACAGAAACATCGCCACGGGGTACCTGCAAAACAGCCTGTAAGTCGTATACAGCCACAATCAGGTTTTTATTTATCTTAAGAGCTTCTTTGTCTTTCTTTTTTTCTTCCCTAGATAAATTCTTTTCTACTAAGTGTTCATCATATTTCTTCTTAAGTTGTACTTTATCTTCCGGATTCGAATTTTCATACGCTACACATAATTCACATCTGTCTTTCTTTGGTGCAAAGAAACCTAAATTAAATTCACCATTAAAAATGCGACTGTACATCACATAATTCCCATAATTCCGACCATCTCGTTTACACTGGTCCACATAGTCCCTATGTAAGTCAGAAATAGTTTTCCCCCCATCAATGAATTCTCGTGTAGTTTGTGCCCTCAGATAATGGCTTTCAATCTTTGGTATTCCTTTTATATGATCCCTGATTTCATTTTTAATAGTTTCGCCTACAATATAATGTTTGTTGTGTTTTCCTCTTTGATCTTCTTTCAAAAAACCCCCAGTTGATTTCTCTGTTACGGTTTTGATCGTTCTGTCATTAATATCAAGCGTATTTTTAAACATAGTTTTACAGATCCTCTTCAATGAACCTTCAACCTCGAAATAGAAAGCATAATTACTTTTTCGAGGTTTGTTTGATTTGACGTACCGGTACTTAACTTCTATAGGTCTTAAATGTTTATGGATAAATTGCCTCTGTTTCTCTAAATCTTGCAAAGCCCAGTAAGAATTAAACAATTGGAGCCTTATTTCTTCAGTAAGAAAAGAACCGCATTTCAGTCTACAACGTTCGCCACAACCTTCTTTAATAACTTTTTTAGGAATGGTTCGTTCAGATTTTGTTTTATAAGGTAATCCTGAGTTTCGAAGAATTTTAGTTACATTTTGCTTCCATTGTCCTTCAGCGCGCCGTTTCTTACGTCAAGTCGGCATACTTTCTTCCGTCATCTCATGTTGTCCTTGGGGGTTATTTCTGTCTAAATTAGATTCTTGTGAAGTTGATGGGCGGTCTTCGCGAATGTCTTCACTAGGCCTTGCACTAGGTAACAATGATAGCGAGCTGGATGAGGATGAATTTGAACTGGACGAGGATGAACTTGAGCTGGACGATGAAGAACTCGAAGAACTCGATGATGATGATGATCGGCGATGAAGAACGACTTTATTTTTCTTAATCTTTTTACGAGCAGTATCGTAGTTGGGATCTTTAACTGAATCATCTGTTTCTTCACCCCCAGTGATATCTTGTATTAGTTCTAAGTTTTCATTATTATATTCTACAGGCAAATTAGAAATACTGTCGGACGTCTCATTTAAATAATCATTTTCCTTATTTAAGCTGTCATCCATTGCTTCTAAATTATTTTTTGGAGTAGGTTCTGGTATAGAAGTTGATTCATCTGTTTCTTGATTATGCTGCCCGTTCGGCTCCAGGCACAGGGACAGTATTTTTCTTGATCTGGACATTTTATTACAACTACCTAGGGACAATAAAACATTAATTTAATAAAAAAAAGTATTCATTCATACCAAATACAGAAACAATATTAAAATCCGTCTCAAATGCAACACGTTTCGATACAGATTAGTTGTAATTAAGAAAATAAATAGTTTTCTGAATACCTTTATCAAGTCCACACTATCATATTCTTGACACAGAACACTATTATTTCCAGAAAAACTGTTTTTTACTAACCATAATCACATAATACTGTCATATGTCGAAACATTGCACTATAAAATATAAAAAAATGTGATTGTAAAATAACCTTAATCACGTGTATTGTCATAACTCAACACAGATCAATTTGATTGCGAAATAAATAAGATTTTTGACTTACCATAATAACATAAACTGTCACTTATCGACACAGATCAGTTTTATTACGAAATAAAATAAGATGATTGCCTAGCCTTAATCACATATAATGTCATAACTCGACAAACAACACTTTATACGATATTTAGTTAAACGACCACCTGGCGCAAGCCGAGACGTGACACTGTTTATGTTTGGTATGACATAACTTTCACTTAACATTATAATGACACTAGTGCCATCTAGGGATAAATTTTTAAACCATAAGCACGACACTATTCGAGATAAGATTTTGAAGTTTTCTGAAACGAATGGTGAAATAAAAGAGTTTTTCAAATTTTTTGAGTTGTGACACTATTTGAGCGGAGGTGCGACGTGTTTACGTTTATTTTAGGTAGTATCTGGCAGATCAGCCAGGTAATACCTAAAATGGCAGTCGATCGCAATGCCTTCCGTAGGCTCGCCGGAATGTGTTGAACAATTTCCTCAATCGTTTTCAATGTTGTCGGTTTATTTTCCTGAATTTCATCTGTTCTGGAACAAAAAACTTTTTTAAAGTTTTTATTTTACAATTTTTGTAACTTTGATGTATTAATAATACTTGGCAAGGTATAACCCTATCCAATGAAAAAAGAATTATCAAAATCGGACTACTCTGTATAAAGTTATGCGTGGTTGTACATTACAATCCGTGAGTGAACAATCAATCATCCCCTGTTTTCCGACTCTTAGGGTTCGATTTTGTTTTCCTAATTTATATGGAACCACCTTCGAAGTATACTCTTACTCTACTACTACTCAATAAAAAAAGAATTATCACAATCTGACTATTATGTAAAAAGTTATACGTGGTCATACATAAAAAAAAAGTATACGCGTCGAATTGATAACCGCCTCCGTTTTTTTCGTCGGTTAAAAAAGAAAAGACATTCGATTTTTAATGGACTTAGCTGCTTATATTTCACTAGCTTCTGCCCGCGACTTCGTCCGCGTTATATTTCTTGTTCCCCTGACCCTTCCCGACGCGGCGACGCGTCGAATCGCCTACCCGTGCGATTTTCCCCGTTTTTGCAACATTTTTCATTACTGCTCCGGTCCTCTTAGTTATAGCGAGATGTTATATAGCCTATAGCCTTCCTCAATAAATAGGCTACCCAACACAAAAATATTTTTTCAATTCGGACCAGTAGTTCCTGAGATTAGCGCGTTCAATCAAACAAACAAACAAACTCTTCAGCTTTATAATATTATAGTATTGATTTGTTTCTTACATTTAATTAACGTACCGCGTTGAAACATGCCACCTTTTCCGTCCTAAACAGTGCAGACCCACTTCCACAACAAAATTAATATAACAACAGTACTTTTGTGTACAAGATGAGCTCAGCATATACGAACAAAACAACACTCAAATGAGTACGTTTCAAAACACATGGTTGGTTCTAAGTGGCATTTCATGGAGGACTTAGGGTCAGTGCAGACCGAGCTGTAAAACGGTCAAGCAGTTTTCTATTGATAAATTGATTATAAACTTAACCACAACTGAAATGAAGTTTCAAAAAGCGTAGTACTGAAACTTCTACATAAATGATTGATTTTAAAAAGAGGAGCTTTCATGAAGTTTTTTTTATCGTTTTTTTCTACAGAAACCTACTACGTATGGAACGGGCAACTAACTTTATTTTTCTGACTAACGGAGCTCTTAACAATCTAAAATTGCCTCTAATTGGTTTAAGGAATCCTATGTAGGCGATTGTCATGCTAATATGAGGAAGACAACAGCACAATACCGGGTACGTTTCGAGGAAACTCCTAGAGCATCCTGAAAACACTATGATACAACGTGGACATTCCTTTATCACCACTGGGTATGAAGGCACGTTATTATTTCGACTATAATCTTTTAAAAACGATTAAAACAACTTTTTAAGTTTGTAAAAGTTTATTAACATGGTTTTGCGGGTATCACCATTATTTTCAGCCGAACGTAAGCCTTTCCCAGTTTGTGGCCTTAATCGCCGCGCTTGGTAGGTGGGTTGGCGATCGCATTATGGTGGAAAAAATGAATAGAGAATTCTGCTTCCCATTCTTTAGTAAGTCCCTTAGTCACCTTTTACGACACCCACGGATGAAATGGGATGGTACCTATTATTCTTTGCGTCCGGCACCACACGGAACCACTGTACTCGTATGTGTAGTCCAAAATAGGAATACATTTTACTATACAAATCAAAGAAATGCTTTGGCATATGTTCGAGCATATTTTCACTTAGAACTTGACAGTAAAGAACATGCTCGAGCGTTTTATTGCTCCGTCAGCACTAATCCTTAGTTTAGTTATACCACACAATATAAAATATAACCCCAGAGATGCAATGGGAGATTGGAAAAGTTTTGTTGTCTGCTCTCATATTTTGTATCATGTGGCCTGATGCAACGCTTTCTCAAAAACGATTTATAAAAATCAAATAATAGTGATCGAAAAAGTTTTGCTTGTTTTACTTTTGTTTTCTTTGTTGACAATCACATCTCAAATATGTTCTCACTTTAAGGGCTATTTTTGTCTGGTTATTCTGTTTTAGCGACTCAGCATTGTAAATAAAATAAGTAAAATAACTAATCAATCTTTTCTCCCAATCCTGTTTTAAATCACTTTTATTCGCTGGTGTGTGTGTAACGGAGTCTTTGAACGTGATTTTCACCCCTCGAAAACCTCGAATTAATTTGAAACTTTGCACAATTATCAAGGACCAATGAAAATTTTGTGCCATTGTCCTAGCCTAGGATCACCAGTATAGCAAAAAAAAAAAAAAACACTTTTACAGCTAGCCGAACTAAAATTTTTTTTAAAACTAAAAAACACGCTTCTATAGGAAACTAAACTAAATAGTTGAAAATAATGGAAAAAACCGTGGCGTGCTTTTAGAGGTATTTTTTTAACTGATATTAACCACTATGTTAAGGTCGGCTTCCAGTCTAACCGGAGGCCGCTGATTACCAGCATTATACATCGACCGACCGTCTATCTGACCTCCACAACCCAGTAACTGGGTAATACGATACCCCTTGGTAAGACGACAATGCAAACAATGCAACCGAAAAATTACATATTCCTATAACATATTATACAATTATTGTTTTTTTTCTATACATTATTATTAATTCGATATACAAGTTTAGGATTGCAAAACAGTAATTGAACTACACGTGAAATTGTTACTTTTTAGGGTTCGTTGCCAAATGCCAAAAAACGGAACCCTTATAGATTCGTCATGTCTGTCTGTCTGTCTGTCTATCTGTCTGTCTATCCGAGTATGTCACAGCCATTTTTTTCCGAAACTATAAGAGCTATGCTGTTGAAACTTGGTAAGTAGCATGTATTCTGTGAACCGCATTAAGATTTTCACACAAAAATAGAAAAAAAAAACAATAATATTTGGGGTTCCCCATACATAGAACTGAAACTCAATTTTTTTTTTCATCTAACCCATACGTGTGGGGTATCTTTGGATAGGTCTTCAAAAATGATATTGAGGTTTCTAATGTCATTTTTTTTAAAAGAATAATATTTGGGGTTCCCCATACATAGAACTGAAACTCAAATTTTTTTTTCATCAAACCCATACGTGTGGGGTATTTATGGATAGGTCTTCAAAAATTATATTAAGGTTTCTAATATCATTTTTTTCTAAACTGAATAGTTTGCGCGAGAGACACTTCCGAAGTGGTAAAATGTGTGTCCCCCCCCGTAACTTCTAAAATAAGGGAATGATAAAACTAAAAAAAATGTATGATGTACATTATTATATGAACGTAAACGAGACAAAAGAAGTATGCAAGTATGGTAGCATACTTCTTTTGCCTTGTTTACGTTCATATATCTGGGGTCTAATTGTGTAACACACTTACAGGAATTTCTTACATTTTGACAGTTTATAAACATTCATCATCATCATTTCAGCCGAAAGACGTCCACTTCTGGACATAGACCTTCCCCAAGCACCGCCACTTCGATCGTTTCTGTGCTTCTCGCTTACAGCGGATTCCTGCGGCCTTCACCAGGTCATCGGTCCATCTTGTAATAACATTCATTGCGTTATAATTCACGTTGTTGAGCAGAATCCTTCCTTCCTTCATTATCCGATTAGGGTGGTGGTTACATTAAATCCTTTTCTTGAATAATTTTGAAAATATCCGCAATATACAGTACTTTGCATATTCTTAATTAATTGCTGAAACAAATAGAATTCATATCGTTAACATTTTTATCTAATGGTATAATAACTAACAAAAGAAAATGAATGTCTGACGACGTATGCGATCCTATGACGCGCGTTATAAAGACAAATCGATGAAAAACCCATTTGTCAAAATCGGTCAGGGTAAAAGAATCAGGATAACTTAGAGAGTGCAATGTGAACTGATTATATAACTTTGGTCTTGATATATAGAATCCATTTTCGGAGTCACCAATTCGTTTCCAAAAATAATTTTTATTCACTTGATAAACGTTCATCAATATAAGAATGCAAAGCCTAAAGAAGATACTGTCAGTTTGATTAAACAATCATGTTTATGAATATAATGTACAGACGTCAGCTTATTAGGCTACCCTAAACTATCAAATGTTCACTATCAATCTTGAACCTAATTCTTTAGCGATAAAGTTGAAAACCAATTAAAGAAATTTGAAAAATTGTAGTAGCTTTTTGTGCTGACTGGAGTAAATAAAACTAATACACTTACGTTAATAAACATAATTATCTTTGCTAGTAACTACACCGACAAAAACCTTCAAACTATCATAAATTGAGGTCCCATTTCTGCAATTATCCGTCCCGACTTGCAAAACTATGACACGAAAAAAAGGTAAAGGAAATGGGTGTGTGCCGGGTCTACACGTGCGGGTGCCGACTGGACGCGATAAGTCGATTTGATTGATGATAGTGATGTGTGTGCCGAAGCCGAGGCGTCAGGCCTGATGGACGTCCGAACACCGATTCCATTTCAAACAGAATTCTGAGGAAACTTTTGCCTTTTATTCGAAATTTCAGCCATACCTATTTATTTATTTATTTAGGCAAACCAACTAAATACACACAAAGACATTCACAGTACATATCATTTTCAAATGTAATAGCATTGCATGCATCTAAATTATAGGCGAGCACAGCATTTTATTAAAATCTCACTAAACAATAATTAATTAATACAAAGATGGATAACAAAATAACAAAGTAACCAAAACTAACATCAACAACATTTTATAGAATGAATTAAATTAAATAAGATTGAATTGAATTATATTAAATATATTGAATTAAATTAAAAAAATGAATTAAATTAAAGAAGATTGAATTAAGTAACAAACTAAAAGGACAATTTAAAAAACACACAAAATAGAATAGAGAAAAAAAAAAAACAAAACTGAGCAAAAATGACATTACGTTACAAATATAATGAGCAAAATTACAAAAATTGCATATTATTGAGCACAGCTCTATGAGGAGTTAGTTCGTTGTAATCGGACGGGTTGTTTTTAAAGAAGATATAACTCCGCGCCATGGTTCGTTCCCGTTCTTATACTACAGATACATTCCTTAGTCGGTGTTTTTTCGACTTCGAAAATGGAAGATCTCCTTTTGAATCATTCCAGAGAGTACTCGTATTTGAGCAGGTCCATTGAATACGACATCCATTTTTAATGAGAAACGTTTACCTCTCGTCTACGAAATTTAAACGAAGACTAACTCTAAGATCTACGTAAACAAGCTTATCAAATACTTTATTCAGTAATTTACTTAGTTTACATACAAATTCTCGTGTATGTTATACATAAGGTATTTTTATTATTACATTACATTCTGCTTGCGTCATCGCTAACGCTATGTTAGCAATTACGCCAATCTTCATTTCTATGTTATTTATCGCGAAAAATACTACGTATTTGTTGTACCTAGCCATTTTATAAATTACGTAGAAAACAATTAGAAAGCATCATCATCTGCCTAGCCTTTTCCCAAATATGTTGGAGTCGGTTTCCAGTCTTACCGGATGCAGCTGAGTACCGGTATTTTACATGGAGCGACTGCCCATCTGACCTCCACAACCCAGTTACTGGGTAATACGATACCCCTTGGTAAGACTTGTTGTCAGACTTTCGGTATTCTGACGACCCGAAACGACTGTCTAAGATCTACGAAAGACAGCCGGGGCCAACGGCTTAACGTGATTTCCGGGGCACGGAAGGGTCTTGATTTGTAAAGATGGTCACCCATCCCCGGACAATCCAATCGTGCGGCTGTTATTACTTACTATAACAATGCTAATTGGAAAGCATTGTTTTAATATCAAAAACCTAGTTGAAACATACTTTAGGTAATTAGACTTCCTCTAAAATACATACGTTTCAAATTTTTGTACTGTTTATTTGTGTGCATTAAGGGTGAAAATTCAGTTTATCTTTTTAATTTAGTATTTCCAAAGAGGAAGGGATAGTATAGGGTGCTAAAATGTTGCAACTAATTAGAACTTTACTCGCTTATCATCTTAACGGGTCTCCTGAGACGAAGGGGAGCTCAATGTCATCGGTTGAGCCCTCCCAACGACTTTCTTATGTTTTGACTTCCATACTTTAAATAAAGTACTGATTAATTTTGGGGCAGTTACAGTTCATTTACTTATCCTTTATATTGACTTATTTTTATAAAAAAATTATTGCTTTATTTTTACTCCGTATTAGGTCAACATTTGATAAGCTCAGTTGTCCAAATCTCTCAGAGAAACCTATCTCAGAATGTGGAAGTTCCAAACAAATCCACGAGTACCAACCTCACTTTCAGCGTTTAGTGCAAGAGTCATTCAAGAAACTTAACAGTTTTAAAGAAACGTGACAGAGTGAATAACTCATCCTCGAACAGATGCTTATTACATAAAAAACTGTGCAACGCTCACAATTTTTCCCTCCACTAATTTATTCAGTGCATGACTCCAATTATGCAGTGGGAACGGAATAAACTTCGTTAGCGTGTAATTAATGGGCTTGACAATTTGGTGCGGAGCTTTAATTTAGCATATTGTCTCTGGCTCCACGTCTACATAGAAATGAGAGTCATAAAAAAGGTAGAACTCAACGGAGGTCGGATGATCGTTTTACGAAAGAGGCTGGTTGGCACGTACCTAGCTTTTTGGGTGTGCTTAGCACTTTGTTTAATTAACTAAATTGTGTAGTGCGAGGTAGTTTAGATTTAGGAATGAACAAAGTATCAAAATAGTTATTTTAGCATGAAATTTTGTAGGGTATTTTGATTACGTGGAGGGTGGTGTTGATGTAAAATATTCGTGTAAAACTATGCAAAATATCCTACTAATCCTACTAATAGCATATTTGTGTGTGAACATTTTGAATGTTTGCATGTTTGTTATTCAATTACGTAAAAGTGGTTGACCGGATTTAGATAAAATTTAGCACACAGGTAGTTTATAACCGGGATTAACACGGAATACTTTTAATCCTAGAAGTACGTTACTTTGGGATAAATATCGCCCTCCACGCGGTCAAAGCCACTGGCAAAAAGTAGTACTTAATAAATGATACAATTTTGGAAAGGTCTGATGACCCAATTTATTGTAACAGTAAATGCTTCTAAATCCGTTAATTCAGTAAGCCAGTCGCAAATAATAACATTAAACTTGACTTCAGCTAAAACAATTATTAATTGCCTAACAAAATATTTGTCCAATTATCGCAAACAAGGCAAACATGATGTTGGGCCAACCGTCTCCCTCGGCGGCGCGAGAACTTCTGACAATTCTACTAAATAACAATTAAACGTTATTCCCCAGAAGACGTACGGAATTATCGCATTACGATGGCTTTTGGGAGACAGAAGAAAAGACAGAAGACAGAAGATTAGTTAAATGAGTACTCTAATTATGAATTAGCTTAGTTAAATATGACTGTTCATGATTTACTTGTCACTGACACTTTTTTCTTTTTTTTAAGAATTTTTATAACATTTTCATAGAAATTGTTCTACTATTGTCATGTTGATTGTTGAGTCGTCTGCAATGGTGGCCTAAACACTTTCAATGACATCTATTGAAGGGATTGTCAGTACTGATTTCAGTGGCGACTAACTTTTTACATCTTCAAGCGTGCTGATAATGACGCCTTACAGCTACGTTATCATCCTCAGCCAAATGTCATTCGCTGCTGGACATAGGCCTCCGCTAAGCTCCGCCACTCCGATCGGTTCTGTGCTTCTCGCATCCAGCTAATTCCTGCAGCTAACACGATATATCGATGTTCAAAAAGTGTATCTATATTAATATACTAATAATAAAGCTGAAGAGTTTATTAGAACACGCCTATCTCTGGAACTGGAAGGCTACTTTGTTAAGTAGCTTTTCTCAAGAATTGGAATATCATATGCAAAGCTATTGTTTTAAATCTAACCGCTAGGACCATCACGCTACGAACTTTTGGAGCCGAGCAAACAGACAACAAGTCAGAAAGAACGCTAAGCGAAATTGAAGTGACAACGGGTGGGAGATGCGGATAGGGTGCGGCCCCGAGACCTATGTAGTTTTATAAAATGTGACTGTTACTATTTTCTTCTTAACGTGTCGATAGCAATCTAAATAGAGTTAGCCCAGAATTTGGCTACGAGCTTAGCATTTTCAGTAGCGTCCATCAACTCCTGTGACGTGCAAACAACAGGGCATGCTGGGCAAGATATCAAGTGCCTCATCGTTTGTGGGACAGCACTACATTTACACTCCAGGGTTGAGTCGTCTATGAATCTCCACCTATACAGGTTTTTGTTTTACGCCGGCCTACCTGAGTCCGGAGTCTATTTAAAGGCTTCCATGAAAGCCAAGGCAATTCGTGTCCAGCTGCGAGATTTTCAGCAGGTGGAACGAATGGGTTTGGTAGGGAAGCGCCTTGTCGCCACAGATCTAATCTTTCCTTAGACTGTTCGCCAGAAAGTGGGAAAACACACTTCAGAAAGCTGTTGCGGCTTTTCAGTCTTTGTGACATGAGGATGTTGTTGTGCATAGGGTGTCGTGTGTCAGAAACCATCTTGGCTCTTTGAGTTGAGCTTGCCACTGCTCTGCGGATTTTTGGTGGCGCAATTCCAGCCAGTGGATACAGCATTTGCACCGCGATCGGTTTGAGGCACCCGGTAATGACGTTTCATTCAGAGCTGTATCCACTAACTTTGCATGGGCTGAACAACTCCACACAGCGCACGCGAATTCACCTGCAGAAAAAGATAGCGCCAGCCCAGTAGTCCGCAAACCGTCAGGCGAAGCACCCCACTCTGACGAGACAAGTCGTTGTAGGAGATTGTTGAGAGAGTGTACCTTCTGCTTGATGTTCTTGCAGTTTTTGCTGAATGTTAAAGACCTGTCCAGAGTAACGCCAAGATATTTTGGGAAGTTGCTGTGCTCAATGGGCACCCCACCCCAAACTATGTTAACTTTGCGACCTGCTTCTCTGTTGCGAAGATGGAAAACGCAAGACTGCGTTTTGCTCGGATTTGGTTTGAGAGAGTTTGCGTGGTAGTATGACTGTTACTATAGTATATTTTGTATCTTACGTCTTCTACGTGAACGATGTCTAGTCTAGTTTTAATTGTAACCTAGTTACTTACGGTCATAATAAAATTAAGTATTCCTCTATTCATAAAATGTTTTTAAATAACTTTGAGAGCAAAAGCTGAAGCAAAATATTAAAACAATCATTTAGAAAATATAAATACAAAGTTAATTAATATTCAAAAGTCGTTAACAAAGTTATTTCATTTTCAATTTGCGCCTCTATTTTCTGCTTTTAAAGTGCTGAACCCTTTTAGTGACTAGTCAGAAGGTAACTATAACTAACTTTAACTATTTCACTGGGGAACGTGTTTAATAGGGTGGTTTTAACTAAAACTGCGGATAATTCAGTATTATTTTAATTTAACTTATATTTTAGTATCGAGCTTTTATTTGGTTAAATAATATAGGTTCGTTGATTGTAATTAAGAATGGATTACCCTTAATTTGTTTTGAAAATTAGGCGTGAAGAAGGAAATACAAGTAATTTTCGAGAATATTGAACAGGGTTAACGGAACTTGTAGGCTTCATAATAGGATGTCTTAACAATTTGCATGTATTTATTTTTAGCGGAATTCTAATTTAGAATTAAATAAGCACTTGCACATTTAGTGCCAGACGTAAATAATAGCACTATCCTATTTCTGCTCGTGAGCGTCATAAAGGCGAATAAGGGATATACTAGAGGATGGGTAGCAGTGTTCTCTATGCATTTTATCAACATACTGCAATCGCTAACCCGCCTGCCAAGCGTGGCGGTCATGGCAAACTCCCCCAACAAATGTACCGGTCAAATTTGCGGTGCATGAGCAAGGCCAAGTCTAACAGTGGACATGTGTGGAATGAGTTGCACGTAGTAAGTTGGTATTTATCATTTAAATTTTTTAGGTGGCATACTTACCTGAATACACTAAGTTTTATTGACTGTTTCATTATTATGAATTGTAAACCGTGACATTTTGATCGTCTTACAGCGGCAGCCCACTTCATGTATCCAATTACTACTACACATCCATAAGAAAAAAAATAACATTTGAATAACTAAAAAATATTATTCATTATGATGACGCATGACGTAGTTTGAAAGATATTTGTCTCATGGAAAATGGGGATGGAATGATCTAGTCGACTCGTGTGCTGGGTAGGTATGTTCTCTACCGTCTGATACGTAAACATTATTAACAGGGTGCATTTCTAATGCATTTTTCTAAGGCACAATTCTAATGCATTATTTATTTTTCTTAGTACTTATTATCTTAATTAATGGTAAAAATTTGTTAATCACGCCTAGAGGTATATTATGTCGGATATATTGAGTGGAAAACCTTTTTAAGACGACTAAAATGTTACGGTGTTTATGCAACGTAGAAAAATCTTGATTACTAATCAGAATTTTTCTAGTAGTTCCTAATTTAATTTGAGCAGCACTCTAATTGCGTAACACATAATTGTTCAGATTCTGAATCAATTTGGGGGGTACTGATACTCCATTCTTGCATATGTTCGAAAAAATTGTCTGCTTAGCAACGTAAACAACGCCATGAATGTTGTGGACCTATCAAAATGAAAGTGTTTCCCACTAATAGTGCATTACGCAAGTACCTTTAGGAACCTGATTTTCTATTTGTGGGTGGGAAATCATCAAATGACGTTTCCCGCTCTGAGTGGAGCAGGAGGGTGTGTCAGACTTTTATTGACTAAAACCCACTCGTGTTCCTTCAGTTGCCTATATACCAGGGCCACGGTAACTCTTTCGAAATCTTCAGGACCCTCAGGTCAATATTTTAATAAGGTTTAAGACTCACACATTTTTTAAATAAAGAAGAAGCGAAAAAAAAAACCACTAATTATTCAACTCTTGCTCACATTTAAACTCACACCAAAACCAGTGAATACAGTCACAACTTTCTAACTCGTAACACGAGTACGAACCGACCGGATTGTCGAGGATTTGGGCTCGGATTGTGATCATTATCCTCAGATTCGATGGAAGCACCCTACTTTTATAAATCCCTGTAAGAGCCCTCCTAGACGCAAATACTTGCTCAACATGTTTCAAGATCTTGTTTCGATATCGGTGGGTTTTATTCACGGCTATTTGCATGTTTAGTTTGTTCCTTTTAGTGTGGTTTGTGGATGAAGTTTTGTGGATCTTGCTTACCTACATATAGTTTGTTGCAAAAGCATCCGTTGAAAGCGTAAACAATCACTGTTTAGGTATTTTTTTTTTATGTATTCACTTGCTAAAGGGAATTAGCATCACATTTATGGTTGTAAAATTAACCTTAATTATCAAATTGAATAGTAGTTTATGAAACTGTTGCATCATGAGTGTTGATAGCGTTTTAATACCTTGTTTTGAGCATGAGCAGTCTATCTACTATCATATATTGTGATTGAATCTATTATATAAAATAACAAAGTTAAGAGAATAACAACTGGTTGTGTTTAAAAACGGCTCGCCCCGCATACGCATTCCAGCATTAAAAAAAAATGATGGATACTCCTTGGTCATATTAATTTCTTGGATTTGCCATGTAGCAAATTGGTAAAAAATATAACATTTTTTTTACATATCGCACCCCTAGATCTAAAGGGAACTAACTCAAAATTCTTAATTTTTCAGTTATGCACACCTTCGAGTCTGTCATTGTTGTGTGTTATGCACACCAGATCCCAAACTATTTCCAATATTCGACTCCAAATATTGGAAATAGTTTTGAATCTGGTTTATTGGTCGATAGGTATTGAAATGACAGACTCGAAGGTGTGCATAACTGAAAAATTAAGAGTTTTGAGTTAGTTCCCTTTAGATCTAGGGGTGCGATATTATGATTCTATTTTTAAATTTAGGTATTGTGATTATAAAAGTATGTTATTGCCTATAATTTGAATTTTACGATATGAGAATAGTTAAAATATCTATACGATGATTTTAAATTATAATTTTAGGTTGTACTAAAATTAAACGGGAGGTTTGAATTTTTGAAAGCACTAAATTTGTAAGTGGCACTAAAATTGGAATCCACTAATACGCTTTCTTATCCATTTATTTACATTTTCGTCAGACACTATTGGAATAAATAATACACTTTTTTCTGGATAGGCTATAGAGTCGTCTTGTTACACTATCTTTTGCGTAAGTCTATCAAAGGTTTAGGCTTTTCTCGTAAGCCAATAGATTCGCCGGTATATCTTTAGAGTCTATCAGGATTAAGATAGTTCAACGATGACCTAGGCGTTCGGAGACTGATGGATGGTTTTACGGACTTACTTATATTACTTGTCTTTGTGAACTTAAAAGGACGTGTTGCAAAAAACATTAGGTGATGTACCAGATGTTTGTGCGATATAAATTCTAGGCCTATTATTTAGGCACTAAAACGGTACTGGGATTTAAACCGTTACATACTGGATTTTCCTGAATTTGTGCTAAAATTGGAAAATGTGTCTGATTTCCTTTTCTCGTGTTATTAATTTGATCAACATTATGGGTTCGGTTCTTGTCTAGCTGGATGCAGCTGAAAGCCAGTATTTGACATGGAGCAACTGCTTTATCTGACTTCTACAGCCCAGTTACTTGGCCACACGAGATCCCTTGGTAAAACTGCATGTAACTTGCCCCCTAACGTCCCTAACCGCCGCAGGAGGAGACGCCCTGGGCGTCGGGAGTCGAAAGCAGGCTCCCGACAACCGTAGGCGCGGGCTCGCGGGCGCCGAGCAATGGGTAGCTCGCCGCCCGGTAAGGACCAGGCCCGTGTCGACGGCGCGAAGTGTTTCACGAGTACCTCAAAGAGATGTCAGCAGAACTGAAGGGGACTGCTATGACCGATGCCTGCCAGGGTCGCGAGATTGTTCGAAAGAGATACCATGACCCTGGTACATGGGCAACTGAAGGAACACGGGTGGGTTTTAGTCAGTAAAAGTCTGGCACGCCCTCACGCTCCGCCCAGAGCGGGAGAAGTCATTTGATGATTTCCCATACAAAAAAAAAAGACTTTTCGGCTTCTGACTAAAACTGTCAAAGATCTGCGAATGACAGCCAGGATCAACGGGTTAATGTGCTTTCCGAGGCATAAAAGGGTCTCTGTAGTGAGTGGTCACCCATCCAGAAACAGACAGCGGCAAGCTTAGCTTTACATTCTATTTATCCTTGAGGCTGTTATTATTTAGTCAGCATTTTTTATTTTTTTGTGGGTATTCATCAAATTACGTCTCCTGCTCTGGGCTGAGCGGGAGGGCGTGTCCGATTTTTACTGATTAAAAAAAATCCATGTTCCTTCAGATGCCTATATGCCAGGGCTACGGTAACGCTTTCGAACAGATCTCGCCACCCTGGCAGGTCAGCTTATTAACACTAGAGTACACGCGTGGCCTACTATAGTAGACCATGGTAACATAATTGATTGCAACTTTTTTTAAGTTTTTGATTTTTCAATTATTTCCTAGTTTAAAAAGCAAATTATTGCTAAAACTATGTTCCTATCATAAGACTAATAAATAAAGAACTGATACCAAATACTATATTCATTCATATAGTATGTAAACAAAAAATAAACATATTTTAAAAAGGCCTACTATAGTCGGCCACGCGAGCACTCGTGTAAAAAAAACAGGCGCGTGTACTGTAGTGTTAAATCGACCAAAAAGTGCTTATTATCTTCACCTAGACCACTAATAGCTCTATAACGATTGTGTAATGCAAATGGACATTCAACATTCTTTTCGAATGAAGTATGTGAGGAATAGTTACAATCACAAAGACACAAATCCAACATTTTTTATTCTTATAGACCCGACCTTAACTCATCGGCTTCAGCGAGCGCCCATAACTTATTGTCGGACTGCCTCAGCTATATATTCTTTTATCTCGATAGATTTTCCTCCTCTGAATACAATATAGACGGGAAGTTTAATGTAGAACCACTCAGCTGAATAATGATTTCGTAGAACTACGCTTTTAGCCTTTTAGCCCTTTTCAATGTAAAGGACGTTGTCTAAATGTGAATGTGATATTAAAGATATATGGCAGAAAAAAGGATATTTAAAATTGATCTTAATGTCTGTTATGGATAAGGATCATCATTTTAGACGAAAGACGTCAAATGCTTGACACAGACCTCCCCCAATTTGATAGACTTTACCATAATGGCCACACTTGGCGGGCGGGTTGGCGATCGCAGTATGGTGGTAAGTCCGTACGCAAAATAAGCGCTCAGACGTGGAGTTGCGGACACCAGCCCGTTCTACCTATTACCTATGGTGGTAAGATGCATAGAGAACGCTGTTGCCCATACTCTAGTAAGTCCCTTAGTCGCCTCTTACGACACCCACGGGACGAAATGGAATGGTGCTATTCTTTACGTCCGGATTACAACGAACCGTGTGACCAACTGTAATTAGAGAGGTCACATAAAATGTATCCAAAATAAACAATAGCTTCGTTCTAAACAAAAGCAGTAACCGAAAGAATATTTCAGGAATATTAATTCTCAGTGCGCATTAAGAGATCCCAATATAAGATACACCTAAAAGCCCTAATCAATTACGAGATAACATCGACCCGTATTGCCCTCTATAATTTGGGATAAATGTGTCAAAGGGAGACCACTATCTGATAAAAATACGTTAGTATATCGCCTGTATAGGAATTTTCTTTTGTGTTCAAATACAGTTTAGTTTAGGCTATATAAATATACAAATAATGTATGGTAAATAGCCATTGATTTGTGTACTTGAAAAGCAATTCACGTAAATAAAACGCTCGAATTCTAGTTGCAGTTTCATCTCAGTAACAAAAACAACTACAATATTAGATATACGTATTTTTTTTTCTCACAGAGAGCCTTTTCACAATTATGTTGGGGTTGAATTCCAGTCTAACCGGATGCAGCTGAATATCAATATTTTACACTAGCTTCTGCCCGCAACTTCGTCCGCGTAAAATTTCTTGTTCCCCCGACCCTTCCCGTCGCGTCGAATCGCTTACCCGTGCGATTTTCCCCGTTTTTGCAACATTTTTCATTACTGATCCGCTCCTCTTAGTTGTAGCGTGATGTTATATAACCCGATTGTTCCTCGATAAATAGGCTACTCAACACAAAAATAATTTTACAATTCGGACTAGTAGTTCCTGAGATTAGCGCGTTCAAACAAACAAACGAACAAACTCTTCAGCTATATAATATTATATATAGTATAGTATATAATATAGTATAGATGAAGCGACTGCCTTTCTGACCTCCACAACCCAGTTACTGTGTAACACAATATACTTTGGTAAGACTGGTTGACAGACTTTTGGGCTTGGCTTTTTAACCCTTAAGAGAATGTCAATGATCTAGGAATGAAAAAAAAAAGAATGTGTTTATTATCTTAAATCTAGATACAATTAAGTTGCCGGGGCTTCCCAGAAAGTAATCCGAAGATACTTGTGATGGGATAAACCTCGCTCTTCCTCGATTAGTTCAATTGTTTCGTTGTTCTAATTAGGTATAAGTAACACATTTTTTTATAGAACCAATAAAAAATTAAAAACTAATAAAAACAAACCAATAAGAAAAAAGAACAAAAATGAAAATGAATTAAATCGTGCTTATGGCAGAAGGGTGGGTGTGTGGGTGTGTGTGTGTGAGTTAGAGTGTATATGAGTGTGTGTGAAAGAGTGAGATGGTGTGTGTGTGAGTGTGTGTGAATGAGTGAGATGTTGTGTGTGTGAGCGTGTGTGTATGCGTGACGTTCAACCCTGTGTAACCAAAATGTCTTCCACGGCATCATAATTAAGTGTGAAGAGCCATTCCTTCAATATCTTCTTACACTCGTACAGCTGTATAGGGTAAATGTTAAGTATGCGATTTACTTTATTATAAACGCGTGGGGCTTGAGCTACATTTTGACAATGGCTAATGGCTTATAATGCATTCTGACGCACAGAAGGGTCTCGATACTTGGATGGATGGTCATTCACCCACTAACCGATTGTGGCAGGCATAGTATAACTTTCGAACGACCCGTGTCGCTGTTATTATAGCCACGAGCAAGGTGCTCGTGGCTATAAATTTCTCATCTCAGTGACCATCAATATCAAAACTTGTCAAATTTAAGTGATGGTGATGAGGCATTTCTATCAGCTTACAACTAAGAACAAAATGAAAACATTCTTAAAAACTTTTTACAATAAAAATAACAACCGAAATCCTTTAAAAAAACACTACAAAGTCAAAAAAAAAAAACTTTAATTTTGGAAGTCGGTGTCTTAGGATCTGTAAAGGTTTTAAGGTTTTTTTGCTACCGACTTCCGAAATGAAAGTTATTTTTGACTTTGTAGTGTTTTTTTAAGGAAGTCGGTTGTTATTTTTATTGTAAAAAGTTATTAAGAATGTTTTCATAAAAAAAAAAAAAACAGTTGAATTGATAGTTTTTTGAAGTCGGTTAAAAACGAGATTTACCTGTCTGCCTTTTGGCGATAAAATAGAATTTATTTTTCGATCTAGCTTCTGACACAAATTATGTGCAATTAAAAAATTCACGATCAGTGTTTCTAATCTACTGAAACTATCGATAAAAGTATTTTAAATTGGCGTATAAACCCCTGATCAGCGGAAATATTGTTGAAATAGATACTAGAAGTTATTTCCCCAGTAAAATAGATAAGTACGTAGATATTTGAGACAAGAGTAACTTGCTGCTATTATTGAACTAAACTGTTTATACTAGGTGACATATTAATCAATTTTCCAACCTTGCAATTTTTATAGGACCGGGAAATTAGTACGTCATATTTCTTTCTGGTTACAAATGACCAACATTAAATACAAAATGGCCGACATAATTATAGGCCTACAAGTGTTATCGGTGCCACCCAGCTAATGTTTTAACCTCCATCCACATGACATACTATCGTCCCCTACAATTACGCAACCCACCACTGAAACAAATATTCCTTCCGCATTTTGGTTCAGGATAAAACGTTCGTTTTCGTTTGCCACTTAAAATTCAACCTGAAAGCTGAAAAAAAAAAGAACCGTGGGACATCAAACAAACAGTAAATTATCCTAATTCAATAAAATCCTGTGTAGGGACGTCACAGGGACGCCCCAAAAGGCCGTGGACCGGACTAACTTAATAATAAAGGCTCCGTAATGTTTCGTCATTACCTGCTGGTATAAAAATGACGGCTGATATTTGGGCACCTTTAAAAAAGTCACTGAATTTGTGACGTCTTTTTATGAGCGTTTGAGTGACATACAAATCTTAGTGGATTAGCTTGACATTCAAGAGGAAAATTTCTGTATGTTAATAAATTTGAGGATCAAGTGAAAGGAGAGCTTTTAAGTCTACTGCAAATTACATTTTGTATGTCGGTTTATTTTTTACATTTCCCGGTCTACTGCGATTTTACGTGTGGTGCCTGACATAAAGAATAGCAGCATCTCATTTCTTCCCGTGGGTGTCGTAAAAGGCGTATAAGGGACTTACTAGAGAATGGGCAGTAGCGTTCTCTATGCTTTTTACCACCATACTGCGATCGCCAACCCGCCGGGCCAAGCGTGGCGATTATGGCAAACCCCCTAAAATTGGGGGTCTTCTTTTGGCTGAAATGATGATGATGATGATGATGACTGCTGTTTTGCGTCAATCCTTTAAAAACTGCATCAAACACTATTATTGAATAAAACTTTTTACAAGAACGAGGTTGAGTAAGAGACATATTTTTATGATATACTCAGTTAATTTCTTGAGGTTATAAGCCTCTCTCTTTATAATATAAGTTACTTCTTTCTCCATGTCTAAAAACATGGCGTGGTTTGAATCTCAATACTGTATTCATCACGCGTAAAACTTCATGGCAGTTTCCTTACTCTGCTACTTTTATTAAACATTTATTCGAGGTTTCGCTGCTGTCGTATATTTGTTTACGGCGTGTAGGATAGCAGAATAAATGTATATTATGAAACAATAAATCAAAGATATGGAGCTAGTGCTGTAATGCAATGTGTTTCCGAGACATTAGTATTCCGTTTTCCTGTTTTACGTCACATAATATTAGCATTTCTTGTTTTTAGGCCAGCCCTATTTAGTTTTTGTTGTTTATTACGTTTTGTTCGTAATAATGTTGGAATTTCTTGCTTACTCATATGTTAGTGTGAGTTATGATTATTTTGTTATTAGATTAAGGCGGTTTGTACGAGGTTTTGGTTTTAATGGGAAAATTTGGTCTATGTAAAGTGAGTAAAAAAATACTTTTTAATCGAAACGGTTCCCAAAACACTGGGATTTCCAGAACCACAAGACCTTGTCTTATAGGACTAAACAAATGTAGAGAAATTACGTTTAAAGTGAAACATACTCCTCCAAAACGTACGAATATAATCGTCAAAAAAGTAACAGAACACAGAACGAAAAATCCCTCTTCCATTTACATATTTCACACTTAGTTTAATTGACTTTGCAGCGACGCATCCAGACTGGCACGACGGACATCCGCGTTAACAGCCGTCCAAATTGCCTTAAACCGACCCACAGAGTATCTCCAACCTTAGCGCGGATAATATAAGGTTGGAATTGGCTTGTGAAGCTAATGGACATCAGCACTTTTGTTTCAATTACAACACGGGAAGCCAGGCTGTTTTTTCTGTCTCCAGTTACTGGCGGATTTGCATGCTATTTGTTCAGTTGCATGCAGAATCCTTTGATTCATTTCTAAGACTTTTTTTCACTGACTTCATTGTCAGCGTATGGAATGTAATGCCTGTTGAAATTGTGTCCTCGATGCTGCTTTCACGGAAATTGGATGTCAATACGATTGTTTCCCGAACGAGACGGCGGAATGGAAAATGTTCTGTTATTGTTTTAAGAAAACCTGCGGTGAGCTAGTTGTAATTAAGTGTGAATGTATTTGAATGAACGTCTTGTATTTTCTTTTTAGGTTATAGTGATATCGTGCAGATGGAGTCAGCAGTCCTATGGTGTTAAATTTGATCTTTGCCAGGTAGACGGAAGAAAGAGAAAGTATAAAAATGCGTGAGATCATGTTATCTACAGAATTCTTCACATTATTATATCGCTGTTTAATTTATTACCGTGTCTTAAACTCTACTACACCATATCTTGAGCAGGAGTAGAATTTTGAAACTTTTACTCCCTCTAATTTAGTCCTAATTTAGAAGTCTATAGAGTTGAATAAGGTACAGCATGCATGTTCCAGGAAGCTAAATTACATCCCCAAATCTTTTTAATGAAACAAAACTTAAAGTAGGTACATTTAGGTACAAAGTTTATCTTAATTACTGCTACCACAAAGTTTCACTTTCCATATAATACGTAGTTCTGAAATAGCCCAATGTAAGCGAAAGGCGTAATATCCTTACTTTAAGGTAAACTTTTGAGCCTCCCTAGGGCGTTAGCTAAATTAGTTCGAACTAAACTTGGGTACTCAGGCAGTTTATTGTTTAATAAGTTATGTGTAGGATATGATATGATACTTTAAAGTGTTAGAAGATATTATTATAGGGTTTTTCTTAAATATATTGAAGTTATATAGCCCGAACCCAACTAGCAAAAACGTTGTATAAGATTAGAACTATACAACTAACAGACATGTAAGGGCTTTTCAACAGTTTTGCAGCAACTAAACAGTTGTAAAGTAGTATTCAATTCGACACATTAGTTATATATAATTTAAGTCATATTAACGTGTCTGGTAAACGTCATCTCAATATTTTTTTATGACGGTCATATAACGTTAAGTCGAGTAAACGTTTCAGTCACAAAATAGTGATGAGTCGCCATGTTTTGTAAATCAAGAACCTTTAATTCAACACTTATATAACAAACAGTTACGTAATGATTTTATAGTTAACTATTATAAAATCGTCATCCTAGTTCGTATAATTCTACCTTTAAGTAACTTTTAGGTTGAAACGTTATTCTTATATAACTTGTATAAGTCAATTGATTATTTAAACAATAATTAGAATCTTTTATATAACTCGTTCGCCATTTTTCATTAAGTATCTTAATTTTAATTATGGATTTCAAAAAGTGGAAAAGAATAAAACGAAGTGGTGGTTTTAGAAGAAAAGAAAATAAAAATTATCAATTATTATTGTTAAATACAGCAACGATACCTACATTTAATCTGGAAGAAACTGTACCCAGCCAAGCAGAAAGTGGTAAAAATGAAAGTGGTTCCGTACATTTTTCAACATTTAATACGGTAAATGCTGGATCCAGTCAGGACAGGTGTTCTACAAATCTTTGTTCTGCTCATGTTCTTTTACTAGAAGGCATACATGATAGCGAAAGTAAGTTATTGTATAAAAAGCACCTTTACCAGTTTTATTCGTAAGTTTATATTAACCAAATCTTATTTTTTTTGTAGACGATTTAAATAATTCCCATTTCTCTGAAGAAGACAACTGCAGTGACGACAGTTGTGAAGAACTTGATAAAGATGATCAATTCCGGCAAGATTTTAAAAAATGGGCAATCAGTTGTAATGTTCCTCATGAAACAATAAAAAAGTTAGTAAAATAATTAATAGAAGATTACCTCATATTCTTCCCAAAGATCCAAGAACGCTTCTTCAAACTAAAACAGTATCATTAATTCCATTGGATAAAGGCTACTATTGGCACGATGGTGTAACTGAACCACTTAAGAAATATTTAGAACATCTTACCCTCGTACCAGAAAGTATATCGTTAAATATAAACATTGATGGATTGCCAATATATAAGAGTTCCAGAGAACAAGTATGGCCTATACTATGCAACATATTTGAAATACCATACCTGTCACCATTTGTAGTAGGCATATATTCAGGAAAAGGAAAACCTGCAGATTTAGAAGCTTACTTCAGACCTTTTGTCGCAGAAATGAAGGATCTTTTGCATAACAGCTTGAAAATTACAACAAAAAATGGAAAAGAGTTATTGGTTAAGATTACAATTAGAGCTTTTATCTGCGATTCTCCTGCAAGAGCACTAATTAAAGGTAAGGTTTTTATTACTTCTGTTATAAGATTGTAGAGTCGAGGACTTATTGATAAGCCATTTTCACTACTTTCCAATTTTGCACTTTTATAGATTAATTTTTGCGAGTACGAATATTACCGACTAAACCCGATTTACGCGCATTACATGGCTAATACGAATAGGTTGTGGCAAGTGGCTCATCAATTAAAGTCCTCAACTGTACTATTAAGCATATATACTCGTACTATATCACTGCCTACTAACGAAAAGGCGGCCCTTTGTAAATTTTATATGAGACGCTTAATGTTTCTTCATATTTATTTTTATTGTTGTACAAATAAAATATTATCTTCCAATCTACATCTTTTGGAAATTTATTTTCAGGAGTGTGTAATTTCAATGGAAAACATGGATGTTTAAAGTGCACTGTGGTTGGCGAGTATTCACACCAGTCTAATACAGTCATATTTCCTGAAACCGATTGCCCCAGACGCAATAACGACGACTTTCGCTCCAAAATGTATGGCCAGCACCATAAGTACGATTCTCCCTTACTTGAACTGCCCATTGATATGATAGAAGATTTGCCTGTGGGCGATTCTCTCCACCTCATAGATTTAGGAATAATTAAAAGGTTACTTATAGGTTGGAGGGACGGTAATTTTGGTAAAAAAGTTACGAAATGGTGTGCAAGAGATATTGCAAAATTCTCCCAGTTTATGACGAGTTTACCAAAGGAAATACATGGGTCGGTTAAAACTATTGATGTTTTAGCTCATTGGAAGGCGTCAGAATTTCGTACATTTTTGTATTACCTAAGTTTTATAATATTAAAAGATTTGCTGTGTCCTGATGCCTATCATCATTTCTTGTTATTTTTTGTGCAATTACTATTTTCTCCAATGATAAACATTTTAAATTTCTTCGACTGGCTGAAACTTTACTTAAGTCTTTTGTTGAAAATTATGGTGGATATTACGGTAAACAGTATATAACCAGTAATGTTTACAATTTGACACATGTCATCGATGAAGTAAAGAGATTTGGTATATTGCAAAGCTTTAATGCATACCCGTTTGAAAATGAACTTTATTGCATCAAAAGAATGGTCAGACATGGATATCAGACACTTAGTCAAATTGCCAGAAGACTTATAGAGAACAATAATAATGAATTAGAAATTTTCGATGACAATGATAAAAAAAATACCATTCATCCGCAAATGCAGAAGTAAAAATGGATTCATCACAAACTTGTATCTAGAAAATTATGTTTTGTCAACGCAGAGCGATAACAAAGGAAACATAGAAATTCGTGGCAATTCCTTCAACAATTTATCTGATGTGTTTGAAACTCCAATAAAATCTTCATTTTTGAACATTTACAAAATATGTAATTTAGTTAGACAAAATCATTTTGAATGTTTATATACTTAAATGTAAATTAGTTAGCGTTACGTATAACAACACTATTGTTTTTATACCCCTACTACATACTCTTTCATTGTAAATAAAAAACGCAAATACTTAAATGGTTTTTTAATTGGCATCATTCAGACTTTTATTTATTTTTTTACATAACTTAAGTAGGTAATTATATAGTTGTTAATCATTTTTAATTTTACTTGAAAGTTAATCCACATTTTTTTTTTAATGAATAGATAAAATAAAACGTAGTATGTACGGTCGACCAAGCTACTTGGTTTACACTTTAACATGCAAATTACATTGTAAAATGTAAACCAAATAGCTTGGTCGACCGTATAGTGTACATATTAAGTACGTACTATCGTACGTTTTTAAATAACAGACGCACACAATTTTTTAAGTCCTCTTCTGTGATTAAATACTCTTAATTCTAATTACTTAGGTTGATGGATGTATTAAAGCTATTTGAGTATTTGGTTTACATTTTACAATGTAATTTGCATGATAAAATGTAAACCAAATAGCTTGGTCGACGTACGGCCGAGCAAGCTATTTGGTTTACATTTTAACATGCAAATTACATTGTAAGATGTAATCCAACTAACTTGGTCGACCGTACAACCAGTACAACGCACCACAGAAATTTAAATTCAGGAAGCAAACTATTTTAAACCCGTATCCGACAAAGAAGGAGAGAACTTAAAAATGTGTTACACAACAAAAGAAAAACATGATCATCAACAACAATATTAACATTATTAGGATTCATTAACAGAGTACTGTAAAACGGGATGTATAGAAACGCAGGGGTGAATCGAGACAAAACTTTGAGTAGGATTATAACGTTGAAATAATAGTACCTATGCTGCCAACGTTGTCTGAAAATAATAAAGCAAAATTAGGCAAATAAATAGTACTTTTTGGTAACATATCATATCAATTTAATGTTAAAATCCCTTTCAAAGTTTTGTCTCTATTCACCCTTGGTTTTCTATACACCCTGTTTTACCCGGTAGCGTTCAGAAAAATCATCAAAAAAGATTCATCAATTCAGAGAAATTATTCATTTGGTTAAAAACATAGATATAAATGATTAAAAACAAATATTACCTTCTTTTAAGTTGTTGCCTTAACAGTATTATTGATACTATGTATGTAATTATTGCATCCTTAAATAACAACTGATAAAACTATAACAAAATCAACATACCTAGTACCTATTTTCAATAACAGCAGTCGAACGGAAACTACCGAACCGCGTTTTTGAGACAAACTGTAGTCTGGAATGAACAAATCAACATATGGGTAATACTTATGGTCAAAATTTCTTTAAAATATTATCGTTATATCAACCTTAATCTAAACATCTAATTATATTCTAAATACCCTGGTTGCATAAGTAACTGTTGGCACTTATAACTTATTGACTACTAAAAATACTTAAAAATTGTTCGACACACCAATTCCTAAGAACGTAATTCGACCATTTCTTGTAAATCAAGATCATTATTGACTATAACTGAATTTTGATCGAGGGACTGCATTTTGTTGAATTTCTTGAAGTACCTGTCTTTCGGTAACTTTATTCTTAGGCATACTACGTTTGGGTCTAGATTTGCTAGATGAAGCACGCAACAACTTTATTTTATTTCTGGTTTCGGCATAGCGCATAATATTTTTAAAGAAATTTTCGCATTCTATCTTAGTATAGGTTGTGTCCGATTCATGTACAAGTTCAAAAAATAAATTGAACGTCCAAGTGTAGACTTTGAAACAAATTTTCGACGTTAACTTTGTAGAGCCTCCAGCCCAAGAGCATGCTGTCATAAATTTTCTTGTGAACATTATGTCCACTAATGCGTAAGCGTTGTTGCTTCCTCGTCCTTTTCATTATATATTTTTTATAAATTCCACTTCTTTTTACGACACATTGAATTGATGACCAAGATGATTCGGGATATGAACAGGGATTCTTTAATAAATCTTCCACTTTTCTTCTTGGCCAATACAGGATACCATTTTCTTCCCATTTTTCAGGCACCGCTGATAAAACTAAATTTCCCCTTTCTAAAGTTTGTACAATTTTGTAGGTCATATCTGAAACAAAACATTGTTATGGTTAAATATTGCTATTATTAACACTCAAAAAACTCAAATTACAATAACAATAAATACTAAACATAAACACTACGTACTCGACTACTCGTATTAATTATTAGTGTCTATTTGAAAAGTAAATTTAAAACTGGCTTCCTACACCGAGTATCAATCTATGACTAAACTAAAATTTAACGTAATGATTCGAGACATTATGGATACAGATACAGATGGAAGAAAGGGGAATTCCACGACAACAAACATTTTTATTAGGCGTTTACTGTCGATACGCGGCTCGCCTTTGACAAATTTTATACACCTACATGTATTTAGGTACAACTGGCGCAGTGGCAACGATTGGTGGTTATGTAGGTATATATAATTTAGGAAACTAACCTTACAAAATAGTGATGAATATATATTATTTTAACAAATTAAAGTTTAATAGTTGCAGTAACATTCGCCCTCAGGAAAATGATCGTATATGGCATACTTATTACAGTTTTGGCACCAAAAGAAATCGTAGTTTAATAGTTTAGTTATGCTTCTATTATTATGGATGATAAAGTGTTTTAAGGTCGAGTCGGTAGGGTGATTACATCCATAGCACTTCTGTGATAACTGAAAATGCGTGTTATCCCATGGCCATCTTATTTGTTTTAGCAACTTGAAGTCTTTTTTGGTCAAAAACTTATCAATGTCATAATATATCACCATGATGTCTCTGTAAAAAATACAGAAGTATTCTCATGACTACACACAAAGGTTTTTCTATTTTCCAACAGAACTCTAATTGCAACCGTCATGGAGGACGCCATAAATCTTACAAAACATGTATAAGACCAATTAGTTAGATAAAGGTCTAAATGTAGTCGCCCAATGTCTATTGGAAATATGGCGGAAACATTGATGCCAATTAATGTATTTTATTTTTATAAACAATATTGAAACACCAACATTATGAAGGCCCATTAAAATAATAAAGAAATAACCATACATATCATCGAAAATTTTAAATTCCCAGGTATAAGTCACCGCTCTTTATCTTCCACCACAGTCAACTTTCTTAACATTAAATTAATAAATAATAATGATTATTAAAACATATTGACTTACCTTTTTATAAATTTTATCACAACACGATAAATTGTTGTCACACAAGTTGTCTAGCTTCATAGCTTGCACCACTGACCGACCACCAGCATAAAAAAACATCTATACGATGATTTAGTTATGTAAGAGTATTACTGAAACTATTACAAAACTTACTAGTTAAACTTACAACGTCTACGTGATTTTTACTCAACTTTATTGTCGCTGACGCGACACCAAAACGACCCTTACGCGATTTAAATGTTATATAATCTGCGCCCAAACCCGCGTTTTATTTACGTATAAAAAACTATTATAAAACCATTTTCATATGGCTAAAAGTTATATGAAAAACGTTATTGTACCATTTATATGACATTATTTTGCTACTTGGGAAGAATTGCTAAACTTAAGTGGAGGTGGGCAAGGCACATTGCTCGCAAAACAGATAGCCTATGGGGCCGAAATGTTCTGTAGTGGTGACCGCGTACTAGAAGACGTAGAATTCGAAGGCTTCCCGCAACGTAGACCAATGACCTTGTAACAGTTGTAGGAATCCGCGGGATGCGGGAAGCACAGAATCGATTGAAGTGGTAGAGCTTGGAGGAGGCCAACGTCCCCCAGTTGATATCGTTTGGCTGTAATCTATAATGTGTGTTGTGTATGCTGTAGCTCGATTTGTGTTACTATTGTACCATACAGGTATTTTTTTTTTTTTCTGGATGGGTAATCATCAAATGACTTCTCCCGCTCTGGGCGGAGCGGAGGGCGTGTCAGACTTTTACTGACTAAAACCCACCCGTGATCCTTCAGTTGCCCATGTGCCAGGGTCACGGTATCTCTTTCGAACAATCTCGCGACCCTGGCAGGCATCGGTCCTGGCAGACCCCTTCATTGCTGCTGACATCTCTTTGAGGCGCGCGTGGAACACTACGCGCCGTCGACCCGAGCCTGGTCCTTACCGGGCGGCGAGCTACCCATTGTTCGCCGCCCGCAAGCTCGCGCCTGCGGTGGCCGGGAGTCCGCTATAGACTCCCGACGCCCGGGGCGTCTCCTCCTGCGGTGGCTAAGGACGTGAGGGCGCAGAGACTGCCACTCCTTCACGCACCCCGCCTCCTCCTTCGCGAGCATTACTGCTTCGCAGAAGGAGGTGACGGCTTCCCATGCCCTCTCGCTCCGTACCATGGCTCGCACCAGGGCCGGACGCGAGAGGTCGCCGCCGCCGATCGCCTCCACGAGGACACGGCGGTGCTCCGCCCAGGCAGGGCATACCTCCACCGTATGCTCCACCGTGTCCTCCAGACGATCCTCGCAATGGAAACACCCGGGCGTTTCCTCCCGCTTTATCCTGAACAGGAACCCACCGAAGCCGGTGAGAACCTGCGTCAGGCGGAAGGTGAGGACGCCGTGGCGCCTCTCTATCCACTCCTCAAAGAGGGGACTTACCGCCGCAATTGTGGCGTGCCCGGCGCTGGGATACAGGTATTACCTGGATAATCAACAATTTTCTATCTCATATTCCAAGCACGGCTGGCTGTGCTGGCGTCGCTGCTGCGGCTTCTGAGACCATCAAGCACCGCTTGTAACTAACTGTAACTTTATGGATAATTATAGTTTAGATCGATATCGTACCTGTGTCTCGCGTCTCTTTTTTAACCGGCGAAAAAAAATGGAGGAGGTTATCAATTCGACGCGTTTTTTTTTTTTTTTTTATGTTTGACCACGCATAACTTTTTACATAGTAGTCCGATTGTGATAATTCTTATTTAATTGGAAAGGGTAAACTCCGAAGATAGTCTCACATACATTTTGAAAACAAAATCGAACCCTAAGAGTCGGAAAACAGGGGATGATTGATTGTTCACTCACTGATTCGGGAATCGCAGAATCGAGCGACGTCTAACAAAAAAAAAAAAAAAAAACTAAAAAACTAAACTAACTAAAAAGTACAAAATAATAGAAAAAAAAAGCGTGGGGTGCCTGATATCAATAAAAAAATACCTTAAAAAGCACCCCACGCTTTTCTTCTATTATTTTGTACTTTTTTAGTTTGGTTTTCAATGGAAGCGTGTTTTTTAGTTTTTTTAAACTATAATTTATTTTCTATTTTTTAGGGTGTTTTGAATTTTGAGACGTATGTCAGCGTAGTTTGTGACAGTTTTTTTGCTGTCCTGGTAACCCTGGCAAGGATAATGGCACAAATTTATGAAATTATTGCATTGTCATCGGTCCTTGACAGGTGTACAAAGTTTGAATGAAATCTGGTCGTTTAAAGTGGGTCAAAATCGCGCTATAAGGAGTCGGTTACAAATAAACATACAAACATACAAATATACAAACATACAAATATACAAACATACAAACATACAAGTGAAGCTAATATAAAGCGTGTACAAAAAACAAAAGGATTAGTTTGTATTTATTTGTATATTTAGTAAGTTCCGCGTGGTGCCGGGCATAATTAATAGCACTATTCCATTTCTTCCCGTGAATGTCATAAGAGGTGACTAAGGGACTTACTAGAGAAAGGGCAGCAGCGTTCTCTATGCGTTTTACCACCATACTGCGATCGCTAACCCGCATGCCAAGCGTGGCGATTATAGCAAACCCCAAAATTGAGGGAACCCTATGTCCAGCCGTGGACGTCTTTCGGCTGAAATGTAATGTATGTATGTTAGTAAGTTACTAATTTAATTTCATTTATACCTAATGTTATTGGTTAGTTACATTCTGTATTATACGGTTTTCTATTTCTATTAACACTTTGAGAGACACTGTACATTCATAGTTATAATAACCATAAAACTTCTAATGTGTCTCGTTTATTTTCCATTACTTGGCTTTTAGTACCGGAGCAAAATAGAAGCGGGACTGGGCGCGTCATACGCCCGAAGCTAAAAGCCCGATTTGATCGGGTCCAGAACGTATGATACCTACGTTCAATCAGAATTGTTTCCGGTGCAGCTCTGTCTGGTCATTGGTCACGTAGCTGCATCTGCAATTACGAACACTTTCGAAAGTATTGCTTTTTCTATGGCATATGATTTTTGTAAGTATGCAACATTAATGTAAATCTGGTCACTCTAGGCGACTACCTTTTCCACCCTCGCCTCCATCTAGAAAACCAAGAAAAGAAAAATTTATTGAAGAAAATCTTTAACAGATTATTTTATTCAATAACCAAACAACATGAAAAAAAAAAGTGTAGGTACCTGTAGGTACCTACACTTTTTTTTTTCATCGTGGAGAAATTCTCATGCATACTGCGCTACTAAGGGGAAATAGCGCAGTTATGTGGGACTCGAACCCACTAAAACTCCACGGTGTCCTCCTACACCGCTTATGGCGGGATACACGGGAACGAAAAAACTCTTCCGCGAACCCGCCACGGCTGTCCGTCGCCGGACCCACCTCTGGGAGGTACCCCCATTCACGGCGCGCATGAACACATAACACGCCGTGACCACCCCGGGGACCAATTAGCACATGAGCGCCAGCCGACCTCTTGAATGGCACCCTTGGTCCCCCTGCGACGGGTCAGGACTGTGGCCCCGCCGCCTACCAGTTTTCGGCCAACGCTATACCAACACTCCTCTTCCCCTGCGGCATCACTGCGTTCGCCATCGGACGGTGGCGACCCCGTTCAGGCCGCGGAAGGTAGGGAGAGCGGCGCACCTCAATACCGGCACTCCTCTCCCACCACGGCCTCCAACCCTCGCGATGTCGCCAAACGACACCGCGTTGGCCGCTACATCGTCGGCTTCGAGCGGAAAAGCCCTGACGAGCGGCCCCTCCTCGGGTTCCTCTTAGCTTCACCGTGGGGTTCTAAACCACGGCTACTGAGCCCCCCCCCGCCTTGCCAATGCGGGAACCCACTGGAGGGGACAGGTACCTACCCTAAGCTATCGTTGATTAATTTTGTAGCATTATCTAAGTAAATTGCGAACAGTGGTGGCCCAGTGGTATAGGTCTCGATTTACGAGTTCGTCGTCGGTCGTCGGTTCGAACACAGGCAGGCGCTATACTTTGTGTAAATTATTTCATCACCACTGCACTCAAAACTTTGAAGGAAAACATCGTCACGAAACTAGCATGTCCTAGAACCAAAAATTCGAAGATATGTGACATCTACCAACCCGCATCGGGCTCGCGTGGTAGATGACGGCCTACTCCCTCTTACTGAGTGGAGGCCTTTGTCCCGGAAGTGGGAAAAATATGGGCTGATTATGATTATTATATTATAGCCTTTTTTTTTGGATGGGAAATCATTAAATGACTTTTCCCACCCTGGGCGGAGCAGGAGGGCGTCTCAGACTTTTACTGACTAAAACCCACTCGTGTTCCTTCAGTTGCCCATGTGCCAGGGTCACGGTATCTCTTTCGAACAATCTCGCGACTCTGGCTGGCATCGGTCCTAGCAGACCCCTTCAGTGCTGCTGACATCTCTTTGAGGCGCGCGTGGAACACTACGCGCCGTCGACCCGAGCCTGGTCCTTACCGAGCGGCGAGCTACCCATTGCTCGCCGCCCGCAAGCTCACGCCTACGGTGGCCGGGAGTCCGCTATTGACTCCCGACGCCCGGGGTGTCTCCTCCTGCGGTGGCTAGGGATGTGAGGGCGCAGAGACTGCCACTCCCTCACGCGCCCCACCTTCTCCTTCTCGAGCATTACTGCTTCGCAGAAGGAGGTGACGGCTTCCCATGCCCTCTCGCTCCATACCATGGCTCGCACCAGGGCCAGACGCAAGAGGTCGCCGCCGCCGATCGCCTCCACGAGGACACGGCGGTGCACCGCCCAGGCAGGGCACACCTCCACCATATGCTCCACCGTGTCCTCCAGACGATCCTCGCAATGGAAACACCCGGGCGTTTCCTCCCGCTTTATCCTGAAATATGATAGCCTTGCCCCCTATGATAGTACCCATATTTTGTCATGTGTTATGTTTCAGTCCAAAACGAAATGTGGGTGTACTATAAATACACTTCTGCCATGACCGTCTGTGAAACAAGGCGTGAAGATAGGTTTAATTGTTTTGTTTTTATTTGCCTCGAGTTTTTATTAGCAGATGGCGTGTCATATTCATGAATCTTTAACTACCTAACCTCTTCCCAATTATGTTCGGGTCAGCGTCCTGTGTAACCAAATTCGGCTGAATATTGAATTTTGGACAGATCAACTGCCATTTGACCTCAGCTATTACTGGAACACCGATATTCCAAGTTTAGACAATTGTAGGCTGAGTTTTGGGGCCTTATGTTGAAGTACTTGGCTTTAAAGGTAATTTAATGCCACTGATATCATTAGGTGCCCTTTAAAGAAAGAAAATAGTTAAAAAAACTAAAAACACGCTTCCATAGAAAACCAAAATAAAAAGGAAAAAAGCGTGATGTGTTTTTAAGGTATTTTTTTGTTGATATCAGGCACCCCACGCTTTTTTTCCATTATTTTCTACTTTTTAGTTTGGTTTTCTATGGAAGCGTGTTTTTTAATTTTTTTAAACCATTATTTATTTTCAATTTTTTAGGGTGTTTCGAATTTTGAGACGTATGTCAGCGTAGTTTGTGACGTATGTCAGCGTAGTTTTCGAAGACAGTTTTTTGCTGTCCTGGTAACCCTGGCAAGGATAATGGCACAAATTTATGAAATTATAGTAATGTCATCGGTCCTCGATAAGTCTACAGAATTTAAATGAAATCTGGTCGTTTAAAGTGGGTCAAAATCACGCTATAAGGAGTCGGTTACAAACAAACAAACATACAAGTGAAATATAAAGCGTGTAAAAACAGTCATGTGTGTGTAAAAATGGTCATACACGGTCTTAACGTAATAGAAAATAGTGGCCGAAATTGATTACTCTAGAATTGAAGTCCCATCACTAAGTCAAGCATTAATCAACCCTGTCATAGGCACTTGTTTGGTCCTGGCTGTGAATATCCGTAGTATTAAAAAAAAACTTTGATCGTATTTCAAGTGAATATCGGCATAGCTATTGACATCATAGTGACAAATAAGCGATTACTTGTAATGTAATACCCAACACAGCCATAACCAGAATGATAGTGTTATCGTTTATGTGAGAAAGAACTTCGGTAGCGTGCAACTGCGGGAGTACTCGACTGCAGACGGTAACTGCCTGGTTATCAAGGTCAATAAGGTTACAGTTATTGCTTCCTCCTAAAAAAAAAAGCAAAAAAAGCAGCAGCATAAAAGCTGTCGTATTTCTCATCTTCAATGCCGGTGACAAATAAAGTTTGATCAATTACAGAACAATATCTCTTCTGAGGACTCTCTCTAAAATCTTGGACAAGAAGGCAGGCCTAGTTCAGACTATATTGTGGTCATTCAGGCGTTCCCTTGTAGTCGTGTTATCCATCATTCTGTGCCTACCCATAGCTTGAGTGACCCAACAGCATAAAATACCTCGGTGTTACAATCGATGACAATTTGAAGTGGAGTCAACATATTTCAGTAACAGCAAAGAAATGTGTGAACTCATATACATATTCAAAACCCTGACATATGTTACCAGATATAAACTGCTTATATAAAGCCTTGTGTCACTACGTGGGGCTATGGTATTTCTGTATGGGGTGGTGCTGGATAAACCCATATTAAAATAGAGCGTCCGTAGCGTGCAATCTTGACGGTGCTGTTTAACCTTAATTTCAGAACCTCTGTGGTATAGCAGCAGGTTCGGGGACTGAGCGTCAGAAAAATATTTATATTTGAATGCCTGCGAAGATATTACTGGCGCACACTCCCCTATCTGCCAAAAACAAAAAAGTAGAATGAATAGATATCCCATACCATGGGCAAGGAACAACTTTGCCAGAAAAAACTACAACAGTTAAGTGCAACGCTTCTACATAAAAGGTTTTCAAATTTGTTAAAGACGTGAACCATTTTCTTATTAAAAAGGAAATCTTATACTAACTTAAAAGGCTATAACTATGATGATTCTGAAAACAATATTAGTTATCTAACCTAGTGGACAGACTCAGGCAACACACATTTTCAGACACCTACATCAACACACCCATCACACATCTCACCACACAGATGCTATAATAATAATAATAATTGACCCGCAGGGCAGCATATGGCGAGCTGTTGGGCAGTAGCAACCCCACGGACCCTATCTCCTGGGGAAATTCTTGTTCCTCATCTCTGGCTTGCTTTTATTGGCCGGCTGGAGTGAACACTAATGGGATTCAGAGCTCTCACCTCCTTCTTGCCTTTATTGGCTGACTTGAGTGGAGATTCGCAAGAGCAAACGTGCTCAGGGAAAGGAAGTATTCCAGTAAGTGCTCGTAGGGATTTTGACCATCTTCCGGGCCCTGGGATTGTTCTGAAAGCCGTGGAATACCTCTCCACTTCTCAAGCACCTCAGGAAGTGTTGCCCCCTTGTCGCTACGTCACTATGTGCTAGCGACTGATTCCGGGGGCACATTATTGAGTGTGCAAGTCACCCCCTGCCATTTTATTCGTGTATATGCAAAACATTGATCAGGCAGGGGCCATAGTCCTTCCATAGTTGTTGGCAACCAGTCCATTTTAGCTATCCTAACACATATTCCATCATTTTTGTTTCCATATCCTATAATAGTCCAACACCAACCGGAGGTTGTCCTTGGGTGCACTTGCACAGTGCATACAGGGATAATCGTCGGTTAGTGCCTCACATCATCTAAATTGTATAAGGGGCCTCTGCTAGTTGGCTTCAGCCCCTCGTACGCCTTTCAAAGAGCCGGGATCCTAGGTTCCCGAGATATATTAACATAAATGAAATAATAATTGTAGGTACATCGTCATTTGGGAGCAGTTAATAGACATTTACATGGTCATCCTGTAATGAGCTACCAGGGAAGCCACATGTGCAGAAGGAATAATTACCAAACGTCCTTGTCTTGAACGTAGTCTTTTATCTTATAATAAGCTTTTTGATAAAGACACGTTTGATGTGTGCTTTGAACTTTCCAGAGCTAAGTTCAGTAACCGACTGTGGCAACTTGTTATAGAAGGGGATACTGTTGATAAGAAATGATTTACTAGTTTTAGTTAATCTAAATTTAGGTATCACAATTTCATTTTTACTACGAGTATTTATATTATGGAAATCGCTTCTTAGTTTGAAAAGGCCTAAGTTTGTGTGAACTTGCAAAATACATTCAAAAATATAAAGAGAGGGATGAGTCAGTATATCGATTTCTGTAAAGTTTCTAAGAGACGCGCGAGGCGTCTTTTTATAGATTGCGCGGATTGCCCTCTTTTGTAAAAAAAAAAAACTGAATCTACGTCAGCTGCCGAACCCCACAACTAAATACCTTAAGACATAATACTGTGGAAATAAGCAAAGTATACTAATCTAGCTGTAGCTATATTGGTCAACTGCCTTATTTTCCTTACTGCATATGCAGTTGAACTTAATCTACCTGAAATAGCTGTAATGTGGGCACCATATTGCAATTTTGAATCTAAAGTAATTCCTAGTTTCTGAAATAGCATCTAGTTTCTTGCCATCAAGTTTTAAATTTAGACCTAATTGGGGTACATTTGGTAATGAGAACTTAATACATTTAGTTTTGTTTGCATTCAGTAAGAGATTATTAGCTGCAAACCACCGAAAATTGAAAAACGAAAGAACTATGTATTACTGTTACTATTATTATAAAGTGAAGGACCGATTTATGCAAGCACAAAAAACTTAAGACATTAAGTCTAGTAACGTTTTAAAGAACAATTGTTAACAATATTAGATATTTAAAAAAGTTTTAAATAAAAATAAAGATAAAAACCGGCCAAGTGCGAGTCGGACTCGCGCACCGAGGGTTCCGTACAAACCTGCAGGTCATCATCATCATCATTCGTCATCATCGTTTATGAAATTAAATGTTTTTTTTTTTAATTTTTATATTTGAGTTGACTGAATGAAAGGTAAATTGTGGTTTACGATTTATGACGTATTAAAAAAAAACTACTTACTAGATCTCGTTCAAACCAATTTTCGTTGGTAGTTTTCATGGTAATGTACATCATATATTTTTTTTAGTTTTATCATTCCCTTATTTTAGAAGTTACGGGGGGGGGACACACATTTTACCACTTTGGAAGTGTCTCTCGCGCAAACTATTCAGTTTAGAAAAAAAATGATATTAGAAACCTCAATTTCATTTTTAAAGACCTATCCATAGATACCCCACACGTAAGGGTTTGATTAAAAAATTTTTTTTTGTTTCAGTTCTATGTATGGGGAACCCCAAATATTATTGTTTAAAAAAAAAATGATATTAGAAACCTCAATATCATTTTTGAAGACCTATCCATAGATACCCCACACGTATGGGTTTGATGAAAAAAAAATTTTTGAGTTTCAATTCTATGTATGGGGAACCCCAAATATTATTGCTTTTTTTCTATTTTTGTGTGAAAATCTTAATGCGGTTCACTGAATACATCCACTTACGAAGTTTCAATAGCACAGCTCTTATAGTTTCGGAGAAAAGTGGCTGTGACATACTCGGACAGACAGACAGACAGACAGACAGACAGACATGGCGAATCTATAAGGGTTCCGTTTTTTGCCATTTGGCAACGGAACCCTAAAAAGACCATTTCTTTTGAATTTACAATCGTCAAGGGATTTCGTAGTAAAATTTATTTTATTTAAAAAATTGGTATGCTGTTAAATTTCTTTAATTCAAAACTATGTCTCATGCATAATGGATGTTCTGAATAATATTGGACGACCATTTTTTATTTGAAAATATCCATTCTATATTTCAGAATATCGGCTTGCTGTCATTATTTCAGCCGAAAGATGTCCACTGCTGGACATAGGCGTTCCCCAATTTGGAGAGGGTTCGCCATAATCGCCACGCTTATGATGGTAAAATGCATAGAGAACGCTGCTGCCTGTTCTCTAACCCTTAGTCACCTCTTACGACACCCACGGGCAGAAATGGGATGGTGCGATTTCAGCGTGTGTGATTCTTTACGTCCAGCAACACACACGGAACATACTGCGGATTGTCTGCACATTTATTATAAACTAGCTTTTGCCCCCGACTTTGTCCGCGTCAAATTTTTGCTCCCCTGACCCTTCCCGTCACGTCGAATTGCCTGCCAGTTTTCGTCCATTATTCATTGCTGCTCTGCTCTTTTTGATCGTAGCGTGATGTTATATAGCCTATAGCCTTCCTCAATAAATAGGCTACCTAACACGAGAAGAATTTTTCAATTCGGACTAGGAGTTTCTGAGATTACCGCGTTCAAACAAACAAATAGATAGATATAGTGTAGATTAAAGTTGTTTTTCGTGTCTATATCTTGTGTGATTTCGTGATTGCGTTGCGTTGTTCTTTCAAACTCCGCAACGGATGTTGATGTGTTTTTTTATCATTTGCAGAATTTATTTCGAAAGGTTTACGTGTTATACGTGAGTATTAAACTAAGATAATAATAAAAAAAATCTTGATGTTTCGTCATTTTGTAAAATACAGTGCGAAGCAGGGGTGCGACATTATTACAAGATTTTATTTAACTTGCGATTATTTTATGTCTGTGTTCTTGGCACGAATCTTGGAAGCTAAATAAGGACCATTTTCTGATGTTCAATTGGGCTCAAATTTGGTTTTGGTATGTATTTTTGGTGACAATACAATAATACGGTACCATACAGCTGTCCTGATGATGGAGTTATAAGACGTTCGCAGGAAATTCTTAACTAAAGAAGATAAATCCATCGAGTTTGGGCTCATTTGTTTTGTTTTTGTGAGTATTTTCTTGAATAAGCTAAACTATTAAAAGCTTGAGTAAAAAAATAGAATTAAATTTTACATTATATTAACTGCACATCGATATGAAAATACGACTCATTCTGACAAATCTTAAATCAGTAATAAGGACCGGTCGGTCGGTTTTGACAATAAGTTATGAAATGTTGTAATATATTTAATTTAATTTATAGGTACGGTCACCAAAAGAGATTGGTAACCAGTTGACCTTTAGTGAGAAACCGATTAATGATTTCGAATGAAATTTAATTTAATTACCATATAGCGTATCAAAATCCATTCAGCCGTTATAGAAATCAAATAGTTCATTTGTCAAAATAAATTTCATTTGAAAATATCTACCAGTTTCTTACTATACTTAAACTTTTTCCGACGATCCTGGTTACTTATCTCTTTTGGTGACTGTACACTGCATTAGAATTTCAAGATTGTAATTAACATTTCGTAGAATTGAAAATTTCGTAATCGTAGACATTATTTGTCTAGACTAATTGATGTCTGTGACTAGACTAAAATTGAGATTAGCCTAGCTTAAAGACAGTCAAACATTAATTTAACTTAAATAGATGTTATCTTCTTTACATTAAAGGGTAAGGTAATCTATACTATATATTATACTATATATACTATACTATATCTATACTAATATTATAAAGCTGAAGAGTTTGTTTGTTTGTTTGTTTGTATGTTTGTTTGTTTGTTTGATTGAACGCGCTAATCTCAGGAACTACTGATCCGAATTAAAAAAATATTTTTGTGTTGAGTAGCCTATTTATCGAGAAAGGCTATAGACTATATAACATCACGCTACAACTAAGAGGAGTGAAGCAGTAATGAAAAATGTTGCAAAAACGGGGAAAATCGCACGGGTAGGCGAGCCTACGCGACGGGAAGGATCGGGAAAACAAGAACTTTAACGCGAACAAAGTCGCGGGCAGAAGCTAGTAATATTATAAAGCTGAAGAGTTTGTTTATTTGATTGAACGCGCTAATCTCAAGAACTAATGATTCGAATTGAAAAAATATTTTTGTGTTAAGTAGCCCATTTATCGAGAAAGACTGTAGGCTATATAACATCACACTACAATCAAAAGGAGCGGAGCATCAATAAAAAATGTTGCAAAAACGGGGAAAATTTATTCCTTTTGAGAGTTTCCGTTGCGTGCGCTACGTAAACGGTTAAAGTAACGCAACAATCATGTATGACGGAATTGTTCCTCTGAACAAGTTCAAAAAAAAAAAAATCCGCGAGAGCATATGTCTATCTTTTAAGGTTGACTCACTATAACTCTTTTAATTGCAATCGAATCTAAATACCATACTATCTCTAATCTAATATTATAAAGCTGAAGAGGTTGTTTGGTTGAACGTACAAATCTCAGGAACTATGTTAAATGATCCAACATTTAATATCCTATTTATTGAGGAAGGTTATAGGCTATATAACATCACGCTATGACCAAAAGGAGCGGAGCAGCAACGAAAAGTGGACGAAAACTGGCAGGCAATTTGATGCGACGGGACGCGAGATTGTTCGAAAGAGATACCGTGACCCTGGCACATGGGCAACTGAAGGAACACGGGTGGGTTTTAGTCAGTAAAAGTCTCATCCAAAAAAAAAAATTTGACGCATAATATAGGTATAATGTATTATTAAACTAGACTTCGTAAAATGACTTCTAATAATTTCAATCGATTCGACAAGCTTACTCTGTGACTATAAAAGTAAGTTCAAAAACTAAAATATCATCATTCATTTGAAAGGTCGTATGTCACTTTGCCGTCAACGTTAAGATCGCTTACGACTGTTACAGTGTATTGTTTTTCTTTTAGGGTAGATGGCATACGGACCAGATGAGTGTTTTTTTTTGTTTCACACTTCTTTACAGCATGATTTTTCAGAAATCTGGTGTTCGTTTTTGAACTTATTGTTTATTTTTTAAATAAACTAATTAAGCCTTTTGATTTGATGTCAAACACGGCATTTCATTCAATATAGTTTGACGTCATATCACCACATCACCAGCGGACGATCTAAACGCTTCCAACGATATTTCATTTGTCAAATTATGATTTATTATAAAGAGTTTACAAGTAAAAACCATAATCTTACTCTTTGCTTCGCCGTAGTGGAGTAAAAAGAAAACATAGCTGCCAGCTTTTTATCATTCTGGGCACGTCTTCAAAGCCCACACAAGGAGGGTTATTGTCCTTCCCTATGGACCCTACTAATAGGTACATGATATGCTCAAATTTCATTTACTACGTGGTAGTTTTTTTTTAATCATATAGGTATATAAATTAAATAGGAATGATTGCACAAATATACCAAAGATATTAACTAGACCACCTACGGACCTGCAAATGAACGATTTACTGAGCCTAGTCAACCGACACCAAGAAATTCTAGTAAAAAACAATAGTTTCATCAATTGTAACAACAGCATAATCAACAACAACTGTGTCACCAATATGAACAAGAACAACAACGGCGTAATCAACAACAAGAACAAATACATTGTCACCAGCAATAAGAACAGCAACGATGTGACCAACAACAAGAGAAACAGCAGCGTCATTAACAAAACCAACACCAGCGTCACCAACACCAGCGTCACCAACACGAACAACAATATCGTCTAAAGCACAAACAACAGCAGCGGCAACAACTGGAATCGGAACAGGAACAATTAAAGTAATCCAAAAACTTTGATTTTATTTAAAGTTGTGGCTATAAGAGTTGGGGGAGACCAAAGAAAGAATGATGGACTGTGTGAATGACGTAAAGGTTAGAATCGGGGTGTCTACCGAGCTGACGGCTAAGTATAGAAGAAAAAGACATGTTGCGTCGACAGTAAATAAATTGGGATAAGGGCAGGAGTAGTGTTGATGATGATCTAAAATTGTGTATAATCTAAAGGCCATAATGATTTAATGTACAGACACCAGCACGTCGAGCTACTACAATCCGTTAAATTTCTTTAATAGATTTTCAACTTTATCGATATAGATATAAGCATTAGGTGGGTAACTTGATGTGCTGGCGTCTGTACGTTTTTCTATTCGTTCAAAACACATGAGGCTTACGGAAATCGAATAGAAAACGTCAAAAGGAAAAGAAAAACGATCGATCGAAAACCAGCGAGACATATAGTTTTTAATTACCCCACTTCTTATTCATTCCAACGTTGAACTCAATGGGACTTCGAAATACGAGTTGCATTACTTTTTTCCGAACGATTCCTTAATTTGCAAAGTTTTCAACGAACGCGTTTTAGTATTCGCCATGCGCAATGTAAACTAAGCTAACTCGAAGTCTGAACTAACTTTGACAATAATCAACCGTGGGGAAAATCACCCACAAGTCGGTGGAAACTATGTAGACAAGACGAATCGTCTTAATTCTGTGTAAACATGGGAGCTTTCTAGGGGCATTGTACTTACAAGACGTAGGTATTAGGAGGTAGGTAGGTATAGGTTGTAATGTATGCATTTCATAGCTGTTTTGAGTAATTTGTTGTCCTCTTAGTTTATACATTACGGTGTATTTTAACCCGACTATGGAGGGTTATGATTTTACCGGTTTGTTTATGTATGTATTATATTATGGTATGCAATATATGTTCATCTGTTCCCTCATAACTTCTAAATTGCATATCATAATTTGACAAATTAAGTTATACGTTTTGTGACGTTACATTAAATTGAATATGACGCCCTCTATAGAGGATAAAATGTGATGAACTACAGAAACATATTTCCATTATATCGTGTTTGGTTGTGTTTGTTTACATTTCAAAATATGTATAGTTAACTCCAAAGTAATAATAAAAAAAAAATAGTTAAAATACTAAAATACATAATACTGACAAATCACTCGCTAAAAAGAATTAAACGAGAAAATATTCTCATCTGAAAACTGTGGTCATAAGCTTTACGGCAATGGGGGAAATGTTTCAGTTTTTTTCATTACGTATTGGTCAAAAACACTTCTCCTACCTACGCCAAAACGTAACGTACGTAAACGTAATTGTCACATCTCCAAACAAAATATAGTGATATCTTTAGTGAACTTTTAATACATACTATGAAGATAGATGCAGCTTTTGTAAATGCTTGGCAAAATATATTTTTAAATCGATTTCGTAAAATGTGCCTACACTGCACTGACCATGTCGACGATACGCACTCGCGTGACCACGCCACCTACATATCATCGCATGTCAGAAGCGAATAGTGTGTAAATAATAATTTGTATTATTTTCTCTGAACATAAGTGACTTTGCTGAACTGAAATTGTATTTTAGATTGCCTTCCATAATTTTGTAACAATCATGCATTAAATAAATTGCAATCAAAAATTACCGGCCTCATTTTGATTAAGTTTTAATTCACACTTCTCCATAGCACGCTAGACTTTTTTTGTTTTGAATAGACTTTACTGCTTTGGTCTGTACCTAAGTATTTCAACCACAAGGCACTTGCCATAAGGCCTAGGCGGCAGCTGGCATCGCGTCCAGTCCATGCTCTGTGATTTCGACTTTAATATGTATGTTAATATTGTTCGTGTAATTTCTTAGGGTTTAGGCTATCTCCATACCCATCGAAACTGGTTCAGTAATTTAGCACTAAAAAAACTTTTTTACAAAAAAAAAAAACAACCGACTTCCTTAAAAACACTACAAAGTGAAAAATAACTTTAATTTCGGTAGTCGGTGTCTTAGGATCTGTATTTATGGTTTTTTTGCCACCGACTTCCGAAATTAAAGTTATTTTTCACTTTGTAGTGTTTTTAAGGAAGTCGGTTGTTTTTTTTTGTAAAAAAGTTTTTATTTTAAAATTTTTAGTTGTGGTATTCATCCTGCACTAATTCCAAACAAACAATGCATATTTATGCGATAGCAGAAATCGCGGTTGATTTCCTGTCATTTTTTAAAGAGTTCCGGTGTCTGTCTCCCGAACTCATCATCAGATCTATATGAAAATTAGATGGGACCATTTCGGAATAAACCCCTTTCGAACAAAAAAAGAATTTTGCAAATCCGTTTATATATGACGGAGTTATGGCCGAACATACATAAAAAAAAAAACATCCGAATTGAGAACCTCCTCCTTTTTGAAGTCGGTTAAAAAGACACACGCATATTGTCATAGCTGTTTTCACACTTATAATTATTACTAGATTCTGCCCGCGACTTCGTCCGCGTTAAATTTCTTGTTCTCCCGACTCTTCCCGTCGCGTCGAATCGCCTACCCGTGCGATTTTCCCTGTTTTTGCACCATTTTTCATGACTGCTCCGCTCCTCTTAGTTGTAGCGTTATGTTATATAGCCCATAGCCTTCCTCGTTAAATAGGCTATCCAACACAAAAATATTTTACACGCTTTATATTAGCTTCACTTGTATGTTTGTATATTTGTATGTTTGTATGTTAGTATGTTTGTATGTTTGTTTTTTTCAATTTGGACCAGTAGTTCCTGAGATTAGCGCGTTCAATCAAACAAACAAACAAACTCTTCAGCTTTATAATATTAGTATAGATTATGATTTCCATTTATTTTCTTTCCGAGGTCCGTTGAACTCCAACATTTCAATACAATGTACCGTGAGGAAATGTGCTCAATGGCTCAATATCAATAAATCCTGGGTGTTTAATGCTCTAAAACGGCGATTGGTAGTGCCACCCGTCATTAAGCGAGAATTATAGCGATGGGCCAGCATTTACCACGGTGACTTGCATTCTAATTAGTCTGGCTGCTCTACCATGGAATAATTTATAACAAAACTTTTTGGTGGCTTTGGAAAAGGACGTCATGATAAAATTGAGTGTAAAGTATGTCTATCATAGTAATATGATTTACTAGCTTCTGCCCGCGACTTCGTCCGCGTTAAATTTCGTGTTCCCCCGACCCTTCCCGTCGCGTCGAATCGCCTACCTGTGCTATTTTCCCCGTTTTTGCAACATTTTTCATTGCTGCTCCGCTCCTCTTGGTTGTAGCGTGATGTTATATAGCCTATGTTACTTGCAGATAATGTAGCTTTCTAATGGTGTAAGAATTTTCAAAATCGGTCCAGTAGTTTTTGAGTTTATCCATTACAAACAAACAAACAAACAAACAAATTTTTCCTCTTTATAATATTAGTGTAGATGTACTTAATGTTTTTAAAACATGCCCATATTTTGTAGTAAAATAAAAGTCATAGTTACTAGCTTCTGCCCGCGACTTCGTCCGCGTTAAATTTCTTGTTCCCCCGACCCATCCCGTCGCGTCGAATCGCCTACCCGTGCGATTTTCCCCGTTTTTGCAACATTTTTCATTACTGCTCCGCTCCTCTTGGTTGTACCGTGATTTTATATAATCTATAGCCTTCCTCGATAAATAGGCTACGTAACACAAAAATATTTTTTCAATTCGGACTAGCAGTTCCAGAGATTAGCGCGTTCAATCAAACAAACAAACTCTTCAGCTTTATAATATTAGTATAGATATACGTTGATTGATACCTACGAGTCCTCCAGACCGTATGTCGGCCACGGCGGCCAATCTCAACGGAGAGTTACCATCGGCGCGGGCGATATTATAGTGTGCTCTAGTGTATGTATACGTTGATGATAAATAAGCTTCGATGCTGGAAGATAAAAACGAAATCATAAAATATTAATTAGGCAGTCGTAAATTGTACTTATGTAGAATTTAAATTTAAAACGTCATTATCCCGAAAAAACATAGGTACCAATGACAAAAAAAAAAACAATAACACCCATTTGCATTGCCAGGTAATTAAAAATTGACGCGTCAGTGGGAACTGCAACGAGGTACCAACAGCGATCCGCCCCTAACTATTTAGATGGAGTTGTTTGAAACTCCGTTGTCGCTAATTAGGCCGGTTCAGTGCCGTATTGCCGTACCACGGCGGTTTCACGGCTGGCAGCCTCGTGTATGTAGAACTATTTGCACTTAGAATAGTTTACGATTTCAATTATGGCACCGTGCGTATCTTTTTATGTCGACCGACGGAATTAGGCGTTGTAATGGGTTGTTTAATTTGCAGTTTGGGGTTAAGTAGTTACTGTTTTATGAGGGAAATTTAAGCTTAAATATCTTTGAAATAAGTTCTAGTTTGTACAAAATATTTAAAGCAGATTTTTATGCTACACTTTTGGTCTGAATGACAAACATGTTGTCACAATCAGATATAACTGTTGCTGTATACCTAGTCTTGCCATAAGTATTGTCACGAAGAAAAAAATTTTTTTTTTATTGCGTATAATATTTATTACTTTTACAGTGTGTTAGTTTAATACATACATATAAAACAATTTAAAATATAATAAGCTTATTCGAAGTAGTCTCCATTGGCTGCAATACAATCCTTTACACTTTGAGGCCAGTTATCAATAGAAGCACGCACTCTTTCCATGGGAAAATTCTTCACTGCCAATCGTATGGATTGTTTTAGGGACTCCAAATTATCATGGCGTTTAGAGCAAGCCATACTCTCTAAAACTGACCATAAATCATAATCCAGCGGATTAAGATCGGGACTAGACGACGGCCAGTTTTCAGCTCTGATGAAGTCTGAAACGTTCACTTCCAACCAAGACTGCGTGGACCGAGCTTTATGACCCGGCGCCGAGTCTTGTTGGAAGGACCATACTTGGTTATTGAACATAGTGTTGTTAAGAGGCTTAACTACCTTCTCAAGAATGGTATCTTGATACACTTGTGCCGATGTTTTGATACCTTTTTCACAAAAATACGGCTCAGTCCCTCCTTCATAGCTAACACCCCATCAAACCATCACTGAAGTCGGATAATGCCCACGTTGCACTCTGTCGACTAATTGGGAAGCTTCCTTAGAGCTTTGAGCATAAATACGGTCATTTTGTTTGTTAAAATGTTGCTCAATTGTAAAGATTTTCTCATCCGTAAACAAAATTTTTCTGTGACCTCCCTTTGCGTACCGCTTCAGTAGTTGTTTCGATTTTACCACCCTATTCTTTTTTAAATTATTAGTTAAAAAATGACCAGTGCATCTCTTATAGGCTGCAAGTCCTAAGTCATCTTTTAAAATACGCAACATGGTTCTGGGTGCTATCTTCATCTCCCGAGATAAAATCTTTTGGTTTCGGACAGGATTTCTTCGAATTCTTTCCCTTACTGCTTTGACCACCTTTTTCGTACGAACACTACGCGGACGGCCAGATATTTTTCTGTCACAAACAGAAGAGGTCTCATTGTACCTATTAAAACCCCGGTACACAAACATTTGACTAATACCAAGCGTATGGCGAGTTTTAAAAATTGCATTTGGCTCCATACCAAAGAATCATGCCCACTTTCCATACATTGAATGACCTGTCACTTGATTCGTTTTACAGGTCGCGTCTACCTACAAATAATGTTGTATAAAATAAATTAATGTTTATAATAACTCAATAAGTTATCATCTTCTCATTTAGAGGCCAGGGAAAAATGCTATTACGTAAATAAGTTTTTGAGGTTATAACAGATTTACAGCTTTCAGATTAGGTTTGACAACTGCTGTAACCTCAAAAATAAATGATTATTAAAATGAAATTATTTGTGAATCGCTGAGAGAATTGCACTCACTCAGAAATAAATCCGTTTTCAATTTAATATCATCACCAAATCGGCGCGCGTTGGCAAATAGCAGTTATATTCTCGTAATAGCCCACCGATGCTGAGTTTTAAACACTTCACGTGTGTGTGATGTTAAGCCATCCTTGTTTTAACACTACCTACAGCAAGTTAAAACAATTTAGGTATAGTTCATTGAAATATCGGTCAAAACTGTCGTCAAAGTGGACCAGACTCCAGGAGTCAGCTTGACAGACGATGCTTTTAGCCATCGAACTCTAAGAGGCTGATCCACCTTGTATGTCCGGATAGAGTAAATAATAATACCAGCCCTATTACTGTCCCACTGCTGGGCAAAGGCCTTTTCTCATGCAGAGAAGGCACGAGCAGTAATCACCACGTTTGATCAAGATGGGTGGCGATTTCTGACTTGCATTGATTAATTATTATACAACTCCAGGTTTTCTCATGATATTTCCTTCACTGTAGTTCCAACGTAGGTATTGAAAAAAACACATTGGCCCGGTATTGAACTCACGCCTCGTGCATGAGGTGAGGCGTTAACCTCTGGGCCATCACGACATAAATATATAACTAAGTGATGCATGTTTTTGGAGAGATCGGGGAAATTAAATAAAAAAAACAGGATTTGATTTATTATTATTTATTCAATGTCTTCTCATACAACCACTTCATAATCGTACAATCACTTCACTTCAAAAGTTGTTTTATGAGTTTTATTAACGTGCGAAAATCTGTCTTGCTATCGTGACCGTGACGTGCTGGGCACATTTTGGTTTGTCATCTATACATGACTCTGGCGGTCAAAAGGTTTAAGGAAAAATTGCATGCATTTTAAAATGAGTTTGAATATTTAAATACAAACCTGGCGAGGTGCTACAGTACTTCGAATTAAGGTGGAGTGAGGCTTGATAGGTTTTCTTTGAGAATGTGGTCACATTGACGAACAATGATCGACCACAAACAGGGCATGCTTGAGTATGACCACGGCGAGATGAACCAGCAGATGGGTCATACATACTCATTGTTTCTATGAATCTGAGCATTAATAGTTCGCATAGATACATGAAAATACTCTTTACAAAATGTAATCTTCTTCCATTAACTGAATAACAAATCAATTACGAGATTTTAAAGCCTGCAATGAAAATAAGTATATTTAATTTGTATATTTACATGTTTCGCTTTAAACAGCTGCCTCAAAGAACAATTTAGCTCAACATGGGGAAAATCTACATGCAACTTGAAACGGATGGGAGTAATTAAAATAAAAAAACTCACCAACGTTTACAAAAAAAATAAATTTATTATGGGATCGTGGACTACAAGGCCGTCACTTGTTACTTAATTGTTCTGTAGAAGTAGGCGCACTAGGTACTGCCCTGGCTTATCGCGTAGCTGGAGTGACGCGACGCCGAGGAGTTGACCACGAGGTGAAGGTGGCCGCAGGGACGAGATGGTAAGGCGCCAACAGGTCAGGTGGGTGCCGCTTGATAGTGTGTGCGCAGGTCTCGAACGTTCGGTAGGGTGAGTCAGCCGAACTCAACGAACGTCGAGGAGTGGAATATTAATCCCAATCTTGTTCCCTGGAATCAACGTCCAGCGGTAAATAATTGTCCTCTGTAACCCCTCTCTGATGATGACCTCACCGCGTAAGCGAAAGCGTAGGACGTAAAGCGCTAAGGCGTTTGTGTGTATTGGTCCTCATCAGAGCGGAGTTTACATGGTAAGTACACATAGTTAAATTAGCGAGAAGAATCCTCACCTAAAAACATCGATTGGCACTGCGAGCGTATGACACACTCGAGGCTTAAAAAAAAGAATAAAACCAACAGACAATAAAAATCTGAACACAAAATAAATTATGTCTGTAGGTGCCTATTAAGTAAAGAAAACAATACATGAGCTAGCAGTTATAATAATTTTGGTTTGGCAAACTTACCCTTCACGGGGATAAACACTACACTTGTGAAATATATATTTGATGATTAAATCTTAAATCAATGCAAACTTAATAAAAATAAAAGTCTGGACACGGGAAAATGTCGCAAGAGTCTAATACAGAAAGAAACTATTTTGCGAACGTGTTACCAGAGTAAGTTTTGGCAATCAAATGAATGTATGGTCTCCAGTGCGAGCCTATTTATACTCGTGCGCGCTTTACTCCGCTTAACTTCGTTGTCGGTGGAACTAAAACATCACGTCGTCGTTTGCAAGTTTTTACAACACCAAAAACTGGTGTATTGATGCAGACTACCCGCATAAACGTGACTTTTCGTCACTGCACGATTAAAGACTGTTCGCTGATACCCACAAATGGCACCATTTTATGACGTCACAAAAAACATCACGTCGTCAGCTTACCCACGGAGGAATGTGTAGGGATTCCTCGCATTCCATACGCTAATATTTTTATAAGTTAAGAATTAACGTTGATTATGAATTAATTGAATATGTGGATATTCATACAACGTTACAAACTAACACATTCGGTCAGCGGGTCGTCTTAGGGGGGCGTCACCTATTTCTAGTAGTACTAGTTCTATATTTCATATAACTTTTTTATAAGACAATCATTCCATTAGCATCTGTTGACTGGATACTAAATAGTTAGGTACTTGATTGTATTTATACTTACTATTACTGGAGATATCCAACTGCTAATTAGCGAGATGACTCTGCTATCAAGCTGATGAGCCCGATAACGCCAAAGCGTATTAACACTTATGTTGCAGTTTATACAAAACCATCTCGTAGAAGGCTCCACGTCGAGATCCCAACAAAAAAGGACTAAATCGGTTTCCGTGTAACACAGGCCAAAGTAATCGTATGTGGTAGGTATCGCAGTCCGTGGAAAATGCAAAACTTGTTAGGTTATCAGAAAATCCAAAATCGCATAGTACAATACGTAGTGACAGCAAACGAACGACTGCAAAACGTCAAACAAGTGACAGCCTGTCATTCACGTAAAGAAGTTCGTTTTACGTACCCTGTCCATTGTACGCTTATTTTTCTTTCCACACCCTAATATAAAACTATAAAAAAATCATAGCTAGTCATAAATTAAAAAGTGAAGTAAAAAAAATACCAATTGGTTATTTTGAACATTTATTAACCACATGAGCGAACAAGTTTTTCGTATTATGTGAAACGAAACGTGTGTAAAACACGTTACGTTTCCAAAACTCTATTGAGAATGATAAACATTTTTTAGAATTTCTTTTTTTCCTGGCTTTATTTGAAAATTCAATTAGGTGATACGAAATAAGCAAAAAATTAGCATTTTTTTAAGATATTTTACATCACTAGACGCGTTAACAAAAATTCAGGTCAATATTGGACATGATTCTTTGTGTAATGCAATCACAACGATTCGGTTTTCTTTATCACCCCACTCCATTTTAATATCGCAAAATATTGTACAATGTATTGGCGCCAAAATTAGAAAACTCAATGGACAATCGTATAAAAATGACAGATTCCAAATTCAAATGTAATTTCTTTCTTATTTTTAACTGTAACAGTATTTATGGCCAGACTAAGTATATTTAGACATTTATTTGAGCTGTGTATTTAAATCCATTTAAATTATATTATCTCGCTTTTCGAGAGTTCGGTGTGACTGCGATGTTCTTCTGAGTTACGCAGTGGATAATCGGGACCAACAACTCACGTGTATTCTGAGACACGGAGCGGTCTCGGTATGTTATGGATGGTCTGTCCCCCTAGCCAAGTTACAACCGTTTCGTGTCGAATTCCGTTCTCCAATCGGTAACGCCTCGATGTCAGCAATTGTAGAAAACGATAAGTTGGTAGCCATGTTGACGCGCCTGAGTCGGCCGCTTGTTCTACAATGTCTTTAGAAAAACGACACATTATAACAAAGGATGTAGCGTTGAACATTGTAGAAACGATAAAAAATCATTGTATCATTTTGAACGATGTGAATTTGGCTACGAATTTTCTATTCGTTTATTCTAACCACGTGACTTTATGTTGAGCGACTATCGTTAACAATTGCAGATTATCAACTTGGCTAGGGGTGCTGGCCCCTTGAATATCGATCCGTGCAGTTGTATTTATTAGGACACAATATTAAGGTTTAGTAACTCGTAAGTAATGTTGTGCTTTAATAAAAATTAAATTAAAAATTTAAAAAACCCCCGACACAAAAACCTAAGATCCCTTTAAAAAGTAAAAAATAATAAAAAAACTCAATCAGCCGCATGGATCGATTTGTACATCGGTTCGATGAGTACATATAAATAACGATATCTAGATATTTTATCAAGTCGTAAACATCGTGCGAGGCAGGGGTGGGTTATTTGTTAATAAATAAAAATAAGAGCTGTTGAAATATGAGCCTCTACATTTAGAACACTGTCAAACGATATGAGAAATTACACACATTTATTATTTAAAACGAAACAAAAAATATAATACATTTAAGTACTCACAACATATGAGCTTAGTTGCTGATTTAAGTACTTAGTAACACAAATATAAGTAATGTGGAACATATATTTCATAACAGTATTTTATTAGGGTCTATTAAGTCTAGTTTATTATAGCTTTTTAGGCAAATCATTTATGGCTAACATTAGTTAGAAACCTATATAACCTGACCAAACAACGAGTTTTAATCATCCTGTTACTTTTATCGCGCATATCATTAATAATAACACGAATAAAGTACCTATCGAATTAAGTTTGCTACACATAAATATATCTTCAAATTCAATATTCTGCAGTACATACTTTGTACCCCTTTTTACGAAAACTACGTAAATGGAGGAGTAAGAATTGTGGCACTGACATAGTTTCTATTGGAAAGGAAACATATATAAGGAACGTAAGCATTCAAAGCATACAGACGTGCACGTCAGTGCATTTTAATAATTAAATAAATTAACGTTCGCATAAATAGTGACCTAGTTTTGGTGTATTAGAGTGTTATACAGAAAACATTTTAAGTGAAAAGTTAATACAATGAACTGATTGGATTATTATTGAATTTTTCCTGGTTTATGGAAGGCAGCCCCTTTAATCGGAGCGCGATGATACGTCGCAGCCCTCCACCGACACCAACTCCGATCCCAGTACCAGCCCCAGCACCGACACCGCCGCGACAAACAAGAAAAGACCAAGATGAGGGTATTGAAGTAGTATCCACTCCGGAGATCCAGTCCTGGATGGGTTCTATTGAGCAGTGCCTCAATGAGGTATGTGCTATTACTTCTGAAGGAAAACTAAACTCTGAGCAGAAGTTAAAAATTAGTAGTCTCTGCCGCAAAATTGGCCATGGAGCTGCGCAAATGGCTGTTCAATACCAGTCGCTTAAGCAAAAAGCCATACAGACCCATGCCTCTCTAAAAACAATGGCCGAAGCTCGAGACCTGTCTGAGTGCCTTACTGAGATGAACCGAACAATTCAGGAGTCCTGTTCGAAACAGGGTGCGGCTACTGCATCTTTTGCCGATATGGTGAAGAAGGGGTCCAACAACTTTGTGCGCCCCAATAATCTTAGCTCCGTGGCGATTTATCCCTGTGATAACTCGATAACCAGTGATGAAACCAAAAACATGGTCCAGAAAATTATAAGTCCCGGAGAAATGAAATTAAAAGTTCGAGGCGTGCGCAAAATAGGAAAAGGAGGCCTGATAATCAGCACTGAGACCAAAGATGACCTCGATAAGCTAAGGCAAAAAGTACAACTCGCTTCGTCAGGCCTTACCGTAGATGATCCTCAAAAACGCAAACCACGCATTATAGTCATAGGAGTGCCCACTTCAATGGCTGAAAATGAAGTTTTCAAAAGTATTTTCGAACAGAACTTGTCTGAAAAACTGCCGACTATGTCCCAAGATATATTTTTGTCCTCTGTAAAACTGAGTCACAAGTCCGGTAGGAAAGATGCAGATAATTGCAACTTTATTATAGAAGTTCCAGCCGTAATTCGTAAGGCCCTCATCACACAGGATAGACTATTTATAAATTGGACGTCCTGCCCGGTACGAGACTTCACTCTGGTAACTAGATGTTACAACTGCCAGCAGTACGGTCACGCAGCCAAGACTTGCAAATTGACTGTCCCCACCTGTGGGCATTGCGCTGAAGAAGGACACTCAACACAAGACTGCGCAAAGAAAGACAACCCGCCTAAATGTGCTACATGCTCTCGTTTTAAAAAACAAGCCAACCACAAAACGGGAGACACAGATTGTCCGGCTAAAAAAGCTGCCGAATACAGGTATATTAATTCGATAGATTATGAAGGCGCCTAAGAGCGCCGCATACTTGATTATATTTTTGACTTAATTTTTATTATTATTTATAGTTAAATATGGATGATAAATTAATTACAGATATTGATAATACATTTTTAACAGTATCAAAGACATGTGACGTTGAGGACTGCATAAAATATCTTTCCGATTATCAAAATTCACTAACTGTACTAACTCAAAATATTCGTAGTATTTTTAAAAACATAGATAACTTTAACATTTTTCTTCATAGACTTAACTTTGACTGTGATATAATGGTACTTACCGAGTGTTGGCTAGCCAACCGCTACGATAATATTCCAGTAATACCTGGGTACAAAGTATTACATTCCACTGTAAACCATAATCAAAATGACGGTATCGTAGTATTTGCTAAAGAATCATTAAAGGTCACAGTCGAGGAACATAGTCTACAAGAGTGCATGAGCAATTGTTTAGTCATCAAAATTGGTACAATTACAGCGGTAATCGCTATGTATAGGTCCCCTTCCGCTAGAAACTTAGATTCTTTTAACAAATCCTTAAACCAGATTCTCCAAGCACTCAGTTCATTTAAGAATGTTATACTAACAGGTGACTTAAACATAAATATTGGTTCTGAGAACTGCGATGCAGGGATCCAGGATTACCTGAACATCTGTTTATACCATGGTTTTCTTCCCGCTCACACATTGCCTACACATCAGAGCGGTTCCTGCTTAGATCATATGATGATCAAAACTAGCCTATCATATATTACGCTTGTTACTAACTCAACAATTACTGACCATCACGCAGTTCTACTAACACTAAATTTATCGCTGCCTAAGCTAAATCGTCCTCCGACAATTAGCAAATTAAATACAAACAAACTCGAACGTGATTTATGCAACATAGACTTTAGCGTAGTTTACAATACTGCTGACGCTAATTTGGCTTTATTGTACTTAATAAAACAGGTCCAACAAGCAATATTACATAACACGACAGTTTCTACAGTAAATAAGAAACTTTATAATATTAAACCGTGGATTACTTCTGGATTAATTCGCTGTATAAGACACCGGGATAAACTTCATCAGAAAACTAAGAGATACCCTGATAATGTTATAATTCAAACTACTTATAAAAGATACAGGAATTTCTGTAACAATCTCTTAAAGAAGGTAAAAACTGATTACGATAAAAAACAAATAAATAGAGCAGGTAAAAATAGCAAACAACTTTGGAAAAGTATTAAAAATATCACCAATATGTCAAAACAGCGTGAATCAAGTTCGAGTTTACTACTTGCAAATTCGTCACCACTCATAACAGCTAACAATGTAAATAACTTTTTTATAAATGTTGGGAAAACTCTTGCTGAGCAGATTTCACAATATTGCGTCCAATCATCTGTCCAAAAATCAAGCAATAGCCGTATCTCAAAATCTTTTGCTCTGTTAGACACTGATGAAGATGAAATATCCCGAATAATTTCCGGGCTAAATGATGATTGTGCAGCTGGCTGGGATAATATAAGCAATAAGATCCTTAAACTTTTTAACCATATTTTGATACCTCCCTTAACGCATATTTTTCGAATCTGTCTTTCCGAAGGAATTTTCCCGAGTTGCCTAAAAAAGGCAGTTGTAATCCCTATCTTTAAATCCGGTAGTAAAGACGTAGTGAATAATTATAGGCCAATATCCTTACTACCGTCGATTTCAAAAATACTAGAGAAAATTATAAACACTAGACTAGTTAATTACCTAGAAAAAAACAACATTTATTCCCCTGCGCAATTTGGTTTTAGAGCGAAATTATCGACTGCCGATGCGGTGCATAGCCTGACTGATTATATTTCACTAGAACTTGGCAAAGGACACCAGACCCTGGGAGTCTTCCTCGATGTAGCCAAGGCATTCGACACGGTATCTGTTTCTCTTCTTCTGAACAAATTAGAAACCATAGGAATAAGAGGAACGCCGCTGAAACTTTTTACTGACTATTTAGACGGCCGGTACCAATGTGTTAAAATAGATAATATTATGAGTAATGAACAGAAAAATACTAGTTTCGGTGTACCCCAGGGGAGTATTCTGGGCCCCACACTATTCCTAATTTATATGAATGAATTGTGTAATCTAAATATTAAACACGGTAAAATAATATCATATGCCGACGACACGGCGTTAATATTTACCGCAAAAAGCAGAAGCGAACTGTTCGAAGTCGCTCAATTAGGATTAAATTCTGTGACTAACTGGCTTCAAAGCAATTTATTAACATTAAATGCCGACAAGACAAAATATATTCACTTCTCCATGCGCAAACCTCAACCTAACATTATTAACCCTCATCTATATGCCCATAAATGCGGAAACTGTGCAGTTAGTACGTGTAATTGTCCTTCTATCATCAAAACGAGCAACATTAAATACCTGGGGGTTATAATGGACGAAACACTCTCTTTTAAAATACATATTGAAAGCCTTAGTAAAAGAGTGCGTAAACTTATATATGTATTTAAGAAATTACGAACATTAGCAGACAAAAAATTAATCACACAAGTTTATTTGGCCCTATGTCAATCTATTATTCAATATTGTATCACTTCTTGGGGCGGTGCACCAAAAACGAATTTGCTTCCTCTTGAAAGAGCTCAAAGAGCAATTTTGAAGGTAGCAAACTTCCATCCCTTCTTTTTTCCCACAGATCTACTTTATAAAACTTGCAACGTGCTGACTGTTCGGCAGCTTTTCATTATGCAGTTAGTATTAAAACAGCACACCATGCTTACCTACACTGCTGACAATACTAACAAGAGACGGAATGATATAGTATGTATAACAAATGAGACCTCAAAACATGTCTTTGTAGAAAGATTCTATACATTTTTAGGCCCATTTCTATACAATAGATTAAATAGAAAACTAAGTATCTATAAATTAAACTACTATAGCTGTAAAAAAAATATACTCCAATATTTACTAACCATAGATTATGCACAGACAGAAGATTTACTAGTTGTCTGCAAATAACACCGCTAACTCGCTATTTTACTTTTGTTACCTAAGTTTTAATTTTAGTTATTACTACACCTTGTTAATTTATTACATTATAAGAATTTTTGCATTTGTAGCCTGAAACACAGGTTCTACCTAGTTCAGGCAAATTAGCAAATCTGCTCTATTTTAATTGTTTAACGTTTTTATTGTAAATGTGACCCTTTTTTATTAATAAACAATTTATTATTTATTATTATTATTTATTATATTTTCATATTATAATCAATTAGCTTTTGCCAGCGGCTTCGCCCGTGTATGAACCTGTTTCATGAATCACTCTGTCTATTAATGAAACCGCATTAAAATCCGTTGCGTAGTTTAAAAGATCTAAGCGTACAAAACAAAATGCGATTTTGTTTTATACGGTGCATGTATGTAAGGATTATAAATTAATTCAGTTTTTACGTTCGCACTTTCGTACGTTCGTATTTTAATTTCGACTATTGGGCGACCACTAGTAATATTAATTCTTCATAGCGTGTCTTTATAGTCGTTGTTCTTCATAGGTTGCTATCCTACCTAGTCAGTCCATGATGAGATAAAAGATATTCTATGCCCAGGTCATAGTCTACTCCTGTGCAAAATTACATCCAATCCGTTCAGCCACCAACATACAAAAAAATATACCGCCGAAAAAACTGAAAAGCAAAAAATAAGAAGCCTAAGTAATTTTGAGTCGGCGCCAAACAGTATGACAGTTAGGCGTGGTCATACATTACAATCAATGAGTGAACAATCAATCATCCCCTGTTTTCCTACCCTTAGGGTTGGTTATTTTTTTTTCACATTTATATGGGGTTTATATCCCAAATTCGGATTATATCCTTTCCAATAAAAAAAGTATTATCAAAATCGGACTGCTCTGTAAAAAGTTATGCGTAGTCATAAATAAAAAAAAATACGCGTCGACTTGAAAACCTCAAAAAAAAAAACAGAGTTTAAAAATCTTTTCTCTTTATAATAAGGTATACTTCTGGCTAACCCTTGTGGGGTTATAGACCGGAATGCGTGGCTGGCTGGCTGGGATGTACTATGAATTGGTAAATGGTAATGATACATAACAAATAAACACAATTCTTTACGTGTTTTTCGTCGTACATCGTATCACTATTAGCAATGGCTCACCCGTACCTCAAAGTGACCATTACAAGGAACAGGCAGGGTCATATCCGTATAAAAGGTCGTATATGTAGTGAAAACACACAAATATCTAAGACTGCAATAACAATTAAGCAAGTTGCAGCAGTTCGTGGTGATTTGGGCCCAGCGCAGTGGAAAATGTGCGCACAATTATTACCACTATTGTTCCCGGGTTGTTACGTGTGTCACAGTACAGATGGAACAGTATTCTAGTTTGTTAAATAACTAGTTTTTTTTTGCCTGCTAAACCTGGACGAAGTCCAATGGTCATAATTTGTATTTAGAACATTTTCTACCTAAAAATTAAACTTGCTGGCTGGCCAGAAAAAATAAAACGGTTTTTGTATGGGAAATAACACCGTCAACATTGTTAAGTTTATAAAATAAATAATAAAATAAAATCTATTTATATATCAGTAATAATATAATTAAATTAAATAAATTTAAGTGTACACATACTAAAAATCTTATTTTGATTATATTTGATAAATTTAATGTTTAAAATAACATTTCCATGTTCAGTTTGTAACTCCGTTATAATTAATAATATTACCACGTCCATTTATACAATGGGCGGCTGTTTGCGTCTTTTATATGACTGTCCAAAATATTGTGAAAATCTGATATTTGGTTTTTCAAGCAGCCAGGGCAAAAAAATTAAAATTTCGTTGTAATATTAAGATATCAGTTCCCATAAGAAAACAGCAGTTTTTTCTTCTTTTATTTTTTGGTACGGAATGAATGAAGTCCTTTCTTGGTACATCCCATAGCTGTGCCCCACGACGTTGTTCAAATAATTTTGTTCCGAATCCGACTTGCAATTCCAGATCCATCAAACAAAAAAATAAAATAAAATAAAAAAAAAACCGGCCAAGTGCGAGTCGGACTCGCGCACCGTGGGTTCCGTACAAACCTGCAGGTCATCATCATCATCATTCGTCATCATCGTTTATGAAATGAAATGTTTTTTTTTTTAATTTTTATATTTGTGTTGACTGAATGAAAGGTAAATTGTGGTTTACGATTTATGACGTATTAAAAAAAAACTACTAACTCGATCTCGTTCAAACCAATTTTCGTTGGTAGTTTTCATGGTAATGTACATCATATATTTTTTTTAGTTTTATCATTCCCTTATTTTAGAAGTTACGGGGGGGGGGACACACATTTTACCACTTTGGAAGTGTCTCTCGCGCAAACTATTCAGTTTAGAAAAAAATGATATTAGAAACCTCAATTTCATTTTTGAAGACCTATCCATAAATACCCCACACGTAAGGGTTTGATGAAATTTTTTTTTTGTGTTTCAGTTCTATGTATAAATAAAATAAATAAAATAAATAAATATCTTAGGACAACCAACACACCGTTATCTGATCCCAAACTAGGCAGAGCCTGTACTATGGCAACCAGACAACTGATAAACATACTTATATATTTCTAAATATATACATATTAACCCCAAATATTATTGTTTTAAAAAAAAATGATATTAGAAACCTCAATATCATTTTTGAAGACCTATCCATAGATACCCCACACGTAAGGGTTTGATGAAAAAAAAAATTTTGAGTTTCAGTTCTATGTATGGGGAACCCCAAATATTATTGTTTTTTTTCTATTTTTGTGTGAAAATCTTAATGCGGTTCACTGAATACATCTACTTACCAAGTTTCAATAGCACAGCTCTTATAGTTTCGGAGAAAAGTGGCTGCGACATACTCGGACAGACAGACAGACAGACAGACAGACAGACATGGCGAATCTATAAGGGTTCCGTTTTTTGCCATTTGGCAACGGAACCCTAAAAACAAGGAAACAAACTCTTCAGCTTTTATATATTAGTATAAGGATAGATAACATTCGCTTATACATGATAAGTTTTTATCCAGTTCGCAAACCGTAACCATGAATTCAGCATATCATTCTAGACACCCCAGCGTAGAACATTTTCGTCGGTTATCCAAAAAAAATTTGCTGTTCTATTCATTTTGACCCCGTAGGTATTGCATTTTTCTATGAAACAGCTGATATTTTTTTGTAAAACCGACGAAAAATTTCTGCGCAAGGGGGTCTAGAATGATATGCTGAATTCATGGATACAATTTACGCACTGGATAAAAAATTATCCTGTATGTGTACGAATGTAAGGTAAAGGCTTCGTTTGACGTCTAAAATGACGACAATTGAGGACAAGAAATTAACATCTTTTTTATTTAAGATCTTATCATTCGATATAAGACCCTAGTAATTACAGTGGTGTCTTCATGTGACTAATATTAGAATATTATTATGAAATAAATTAAAATCACTTTAATAGGTACACTTGCTGGGCCTCAAAATCAATTTCAATTTTATTGTATTACCTACTTGTCCAAATAAGTGTTGTCAACTCAGCCGATCGCAGTCTACTGCTGGAAATAGCCTTCTCCCAGGCTACGTCACAACACCCTGTCCTCCGCTTTTCGCATCCAGTCTGTTCCAGCCACATTCTTAAGGTCGCCGTTACGCTTGCCGATACGTGGTCTCCACTCAAGCCCTCGTCTGCTCCACCGGCCATCGGTCCTTTGAAAAACATGGCCAGCCCACTGCCACTTCAGTTTGCTTACTATGTAAGCTATGTCAGCAACTCCGGTTCTTTTCCGGATAATTTCATTTTTGATTTTATGCTTCAAAGGAACTTCGAGCTTAAAGCAGTAATCTATAGGGCATAACAATTTGAAGAAATTCATTACGATCAACTGCGGCATCTTTACTTTCTATAAGCAAATTTACCCATAAGTACTATGCTTATAAATATGTCTCAATTACTAAATATCTGTCGCCGTCATTTAATATCAAAGCGATACAAAAGCAGCAAACTCTACAATTTGTACAAGATTGTTAGTGATTGCGATATAATGTTCATTTATATTCATCTTTTGCTCATGGGTAAAGTTACTCTACGAATGAAAAGATGCCACAGGTAACAGTCTCATTTTTTTTTTAAATTAGGGCCAAAAAACAGTTACTTGGTAAGAGCAATAAAATAAATCCTTAACTTATAATTACAAACATGTAACCCACACCATTGTCCACATATTAATAATAATAATAAGAAGAAGTGACAGACAAAATGTATATAAAGAAAAATATGCGTGTGATAGCTATAACATAAATTAATTTTAACTAGCCTCCATTAATATTACACCATTTTAGACGGTATATCTATAGCCTTTTTCTTTAAAAGTTGGGTTTGAGATCATCATAAATCTTAGCCAAAATTTTGGGCTTCATGTGACCATAGGTAAAATAAAACAATAATCTCATTACAGTTGAATACATAATGTAATATCCAAAATGGAAACAAAATTAGTGACATCAATCAAATTGACGTCATTATTACCCATAAGCATTATTTTGATTCACGATAATTCTAGTAATTTCACGTGACCTTGAATTTATGACCTACACGTTAAAATTACGTAATTATGTAAAGGGCGATTTCATGATTTATGACATCATTATTTTGTGAATACTGCTTTTTATTATATCTTTGCCCTTGAATGGAGTCTAGGTAAAAACTATTTCTTGTATCAATAAAACAAAGTCCTCTTGTCGAAATATATTACATAAGTATCATTAATGGAACACGAATTCCATTACAGAATACTAAATTCGTAATGTTTCCACCTTGTATTTAATTCTCAACCAGGCGTTAATAATTTACTACAAATTAAATATGTATAATTGGTATTGACTACAGTACTGTCGTGCCTGCGTATTGGTAGTGTATGAAACGAGGGAGACAGCGTTTTATGCACATGAGTGCGTCTCTTTCAGTCCCAGTACATTCGGCTGCGCAGTGGGACGTGGGACATAAGACAGACAATGAGCAATTGTAAGCGGAAGCATTTACCGAACCGCGACTGAGGGTGTCTGTTCCGTCACATTGTTGAATGTATGAATTATGTGTGGGTAATTAAACAGGAGGGCTCTGTTTTAATTATCTGTTCCATGTTGGCACTTCCTACAAGATAAAGTCAAGTTAAAGTTATCTGAAACTTTTCAGGAGGTGGTGATTTAAGCAATACTGGCAGCAACAATCTTATTCTATCTTTATCTATCAGTCACTGTTATAACTTTTGCTGAATAATTTACTTATATCTAACAAATAGAATATGCCGATAGTACATGTTCTAGTTTACTGAAGCAATAAAGTTTTCGTGAAGCGCTTGTTAATACTTTAGGTATCATTTGAATGTGATTGAATGGCCTAAATTACGTAGAATTAATGATGATTAGGTATCGTTATAGAAAACCTACGCATTCAAATAGATTTGTACCCTTCTGAGAATTTTGGTACTTACATACGCAAGTATCAAAATCATCAGAGGGGTTTTTAAAAGACCACACCGCACAACCTTGATACAAAATAAATGCAATAAGTTCCTTCAATGATTTTATTCCAAAACTTTACGAACTTTCAATAAGTAGGTACTACATTGAATAAACATAAAAATAAATTATAAGACGTCAACATTTCACGAGTAATACCGTAGAGCTAGAGTTAAAACGTTATAACCCTTAAACCATCGGGCGTCGACGAGACTCATAACCGTAAAATACTTGGAACTTTTGTTATAAAAAATGGTCCACTCCCAGCTCATATAGTTTAAGTTCTACTCTCGAATAAAGAACATTATTCCGATAGTTTTTTTCCTAAAGCACACTCATTCCAGCAAATGTTTGAATCAAAAGAAATAAAACGAAGAAAGAAGTAATTTTTTACTTGAAAAGAAACGCTTCCCCTGGATTTAAGATAATGGAAATTCATATGGATATCGACAAAGTTCGCCCTCTGAAGGCAGTCAGATTAAAAATAAGACCGCTCTCATGAAATTATAATTTAATTTTTTCCTGGCGATATTCTTTCTCTTTTGAATCCAATTGTGAATGCATGATGCAGGTTGATTCTGCGAGACATATTATTTATAGCTACGATTTATGGTTTCACTCATCTTGTGTTACTTTATTCGTTGGAGAATTGGTTTGGTGTGAAATCTTGTTTTAATTTCGTTTTCATGTAGCGAATGATAAAATAAATAAATCTTAGGACAACCAACACACCGTTATCTGATCCCAAACTAGGCAGAGCCTGTACTATGGTAACCAGACAACTGATAAATAAATAGTGTGTGTGTGTGTGTGTGTAATAGTGTGTAATTAAGATAATTGCTCTTTTTTAACAAACGTGTGCCCCTTTGTATATATTAAATTTGCTTAGGTTAAGAGACATTTAAGCACACAGCATACAGTTTGTGATGCTTAAATATAAATAGACGCTAATTATAACCTACTTTACCTTCACAGACGTTTATAAATAAACCAATATACAGGATACGTTTTTAACCAGTGTGCAAATTTTAACGAATTAAACTTATATGAGTTATAATAACCATACAATTTTTATTTAGTAGGTACTAGTATAATACTATATCTTAGTACAAAAAATTTAGTTATCGTTAACAAAAGATGTTTATTTTGAAATTGGTTTTTATGGTAACTTGCGCGCGGCGTCGGCACGGTGGCGAAGGTGAACGACCGAGCGTAGCTACAACTACCTACCAGTTTGATCGGTCAAAATTCTAAGAAGTTCGAAGAACCTACGCCGGCGCGCGGTTACTGACCTATTCCTATTGTCGATATCATTTACGAAATATGTAGGGTGTCCGCAGTTTACTGATTTAAGGTCGGATAAAAATAAAAATAAAAGTATTGAAAAAATGGTTGAAATGTGTTCTATTACTTATACTGAATCACCAAAAAAAAATTTGCGCACTGGTTAAAAAAAATCCTGTATGCAAAGAAACGCCGCACATACGTCGATTTCACCAATTTAGGCGGCCAAAATTATTTGACGGACTATAAAGGTTCGGTAGTAGATTTTAAATAAAAAATACATGGTTTTTTGTCATTGATAAGATCATTTGGCTGGGCAGGTATTAAAAGGTCAATTGTCTCGGGAGAAAATGTCATAATTGATGTTTTTTTGCGCCTTTTCATACTACTCATTAGCGGATCTGAGCTTAATAGTAATCTACTATATATATCCGCATTGCATTCTTCTCTAGAAAATTTTCTAGCAAAATTCTGGCGGTAAGACCGAAAATGTTTATTCCGGGCTTCAGCTGCCTCTTCTGAGAGTTGCCCGATTGGCAGGAGGGCATTTTCTATGATGGCCCCATCATGGATTAGGACTTTATGCATGGTAGGAGTCATTGGATGCCACCCATATAATTCAACATATAGCTTTGCCGTCTCTAATGCGTATTGATCATACTTTAAAATATTTATATTATGTCCACTTGATATAGCTTACAATATTATTTTCAGCCTGTATATCAGGTCAAAGCTAATTCCAGTGATATCAGCAGCCAATTGCGGATTTTCAAAAAAACGTCTACTGGTGTTACCATCATTGGTGTTACCAAAATTAGATTTTGGCATATCCACTAACAGGCCTGTTTCGAGGCGAAACCTTTCTTGAATTTCTCGTTTTCTATTGGCTACTATATTTTTTTCATCTTGTGTCTTCCTTTCGCGATATTTTTTAATCGGTAATTTATAAGCTAAATGAAGGATACTTTCAAATATCCTGATTCGTGCATGTAGCACGGAAATACCAAAGTCTAAAGTTTGTAAACTGACTTCATGTTTTTTGGACAAATCATTAAAATCTTTTGATGTACATATGTAACACTTGCTCGTTGATGTTGTGTCGGTTGCTGCATTGCAGACTTTACCGTCAACCATGGTCATTTTAAAAATATGCTTAAAATTGAATATTTCACCCTTTAGGTCAACTTCTGTGGTGGCCAGTGACTGTACACTGTCTTCAACGTAACTTATTTCCTCTTTGGTGACATCTTTAGATTCTTTTGCGAATCTAAATCTTATCGGACGACAATATCGCGGAGAAGACGGTGTGGGGTTTTGCCAAACAACTTTTTTCTTTTCTTCTCCACACACAATTTTTAAAGGCACAAAGGAACTTATAAATATATATTTTGCGTCTGATTCCTCATCGTTGCTAAATGTCTGCTTACACCGTGCTTGTTGTGAACCATCACAACCCCATTTGCAAATTATCTGCAGAGTATTTCTTTCAGCTTCGTTAAGTGTTACTAACACTTCTTCTAGGTAAAGTGATAAGCGCCTAACAGTGAGATCTATTAGGCACTGTAAGTCACTTTCAACAGAGGTAGCAGTAACACGTATGGTTTCCTTGGGAGGATAGCATTCCTGTTTTGCTCTTAACAAGAGATCGTAGCACGGGTAAAAACTTTTATTAGTCGCTCTTATTATTTCATACTGACGTTTTGTTAAATCTGCTTCTACAAACATTAAAAGCGTGCTGTGGGGTCAGGGGAGCAACATCTTTCTTTGTATCGGAAATCCTTTTTTTATATTCACTTGCACTTGCTGAAGAATTCGTAATGTCTTTTAGGACTTGTGACGCATTTCTATTTCCATCTTTTTGCAAAATTACTTGGGCAGCATGGATTATTACTCCATCTTCTATAACAGAACGAACTTCTTCCATCTTCCTTCTCTCGCTCGATTCACTAAATGATTTGCAAGGTCGACCTGGGCGATTTTGCGTCGATATAGGTATTTCAAATATCCCATCTAACCAAGAATCGTTGTTTTTCAAAAACGTTTTTTTTTTATTATGCGCTTTTGACCATCTTTGTTTTATGTCGGTTTTAAAATATGAGAATCTATGCTTCAGAAGATTTTTAAACTCTTCTGTGTCACCATAACTCGAAAGGAGATTATTTTCTAAAACTTCGAGTTTTTCATTAATCGATGGTAAATTTTGCTCATACAACTGCTCAAATAGATATCTACGAGTCACTACTTTTACACCAGATGTGTCCGGTGAGCCTAAAACGAATAAAAGTCAATATTAAAAAAAGAAAGGAAAAATAACAAATTTATTTAATTAGGTACCAATATTTTTGGAGGGCTGTAATTTGAAAAACGGAGCAAATCGGAGTCCAAATTTTGGAATGATATTAGCTAAGGGTTCAAATAAATTTATCAAAGGATACACAACAAAATGCCGTTTAAAAAAAAAAAAAAAACAAAAAACGCCGCCGTTTAAAAAATATACGGTAACAAGATTATTTTTAAGGATCTATAGATATGTCAAATTGAAAAATATAATTGGAAAGTATATAATAATAGGTTAGGTGCTTACCTGAAGTACTAGAATCCATAAATATTCTTTTGAAATCCAGATCCTAACATTAAAATATTCACTTTGAAAATGTTGTTTATACCGAGATTAGATACGTACACCTCTAGCGACGATCAACTTCCGACTACCTGGGTCCGCTCTCACGCGCAATATAATGGAAGGGAGTGGTAGGGTATTGTTCCTGGAACTGTCTGCTAGGGCAGGTAATAACTTGTTTTGCTATCGGGTACACATTGCAAATTCACTTTTGGCCGCCTAAATTGGCCAAATCGACGTATGTGCGCCGGCAATTTAATTCAATAACACAATAATAATCAGAATATTAAGACTTTTGAAGGATATTGTTAATCCATTGATTGGTTCATACGTTCGAAATAAATGAGTGCTCAACAACGTAAATGACGCAATGAATGTTGTTAAACTTACAAAATGAAAGTCTATCCTACTGTTAGCTTGTTAAGCAATAACCCCGCAGATCTCCTGAAACTTGTATGTCAAACTACCCGAAACTGTCACATTTTCCCAATCCATTTTGGACCTAATGCTTTAGCGATAAACTAGAAATTTGACAGATAGTAGTAGCTTTATGTGCTGGCATCTGTACAAGCTTCTTTGACATTACCTGCTTGCTAAACCCGATTACTTTAATAACTACTGTATATTGAAGTTGTTTAAATTTTCAGAAGCATTTTAAAAGATAACAATTTTGTTTTAGAATAAACCTTGCAAAATGTTGTATGTATTACAAAATTTTACAGTAATATAGTTCCGTATTGTTCAGTATAACGGTTTATATTGGAATTTTGTCCTCAGGTAAATTTGAATTTGCTTGGCTTATTACATTTTTAATATAAAACCTTGGATCGCGGTATCGTAATATTTTGAATAAAACTACATCCAGTAGCTGCTGTGCCTATTGTTTTAATTATAAGGCACTTTTTGTTTTGTACTATACGAATATGTAAATTATACCGAATCGCGAAATCCTACATAAAAATGTGAAAATCTGGATGTTTGGACGACCAAACGGATTTGGATGAAATTTGGGTCACAAATAGTTTTTTAACGTAAATTAACACATAGAATACTTTTTATCGCCGTAAAATAATCTCCAACCTCAACACGGGTGCAGCCGCTGGAAAACCTAGTATTTAAAGATATTAAGTGACCTTATTACACTTTGAGCAGACGTATAATTTCCAACAGTTTAAGAAAATATTGATTAGTATTTTACTGTTAAAATCAAGTTCTCTTCTTACAATATTTGATTAGGTACAATATTTGAAGCCACTACTCCCTGCACAGATTCAAAACATGATAATAAGCGTAACGTAACATACAAACGGAATAAACACAACCAGAATTAATTTCCCAAAAAATCATGCATTTAGTAGGTTTTAGTAAATCTTTAAAATGTAAAATTTAACTCACGCAGATGAAGTTCTGCGCTAGAGTGTTTGTGAAATTATCATAAATATGAAACCATCTAATTTTGGTGGTAAAAATTAGGTTCCCAAGCCGCGGTGTGAACTGTTTCACAAATGAGCCCGCTTTGGAGCTCTGTCAACAATTTGCAACTTTGCCTATTAAGTTCTGAAAATTATAATTTGGTTCTGTCCTTCACTTTGTGTTTTGATTTAAACTTAGACACGAGGAACAGTTTGTATTATGTACTTATTTAATAAGAACATTATTTTTAAAAAGAATACACAACATATACAAGGTGTAACAGTAGAAGTAAAAACCCTGAAAGTAGTTTGTTAATAATTGACTACTGAATCGATTTCAATTACTTTTAATATAAGTATTTTATTTTAGTACGTATTTTGCAATACTGGTCGCTGATTGGGCCAAAGAAAATGACATTTTATGTGAAGGCAATAAGACTCAATTTTAAATGCATAAAGTAATGCTGGGGCCTGTCCGTCAATAGGTTGTATCTCATGAACCGTAATAGGTAGACAGCTGATATTTTTATAGGTTGTGTATTCATATTGCTGCTATGACAAAAAGTAAATATATAAAGTTAAAATTAATGGGGTTATCATGCAAGAAACGTGTTTATTTCGGCGTTTATTGCCTTATGGTACGGAACCCATCGTGATTGAGTCAGCTTTTAATAAAAATACATAATGAGTGCCATTAATATTTTAAGGAAAATTTTAGTCTTATTAACAGCAATAGAATAGAACCAGCAATAATTGCGGTCCTCAAAAATATCGTAGCGCGTAGCAATAATCCGTAGATTTGTAGCAGCTACGTAGCAGTTGCGCTACGGAACTGCTACGAAAATGTTGATTTTTCAAGCAATCATCTATCTATAACACTCAATTGTGTTCGTATGTACTACTAAATTGTTGAAATTAAATAATCACGATAGTCTACAAATGTACACATTTTCAGCACCAATGTTTTGCTGAATTATGCCGGTTGTTCGAGTGCGGTCACCACGGCTTCGAAAATAAATTATTTTACGCATTTGCTAATTTATTCAACTCATTTGTTGCACAATGGAAATTAATGAAATGAAAATTAATAAAATAATTTGCCCACGTATGCCCTGAAAATTGTAGTTTTCATTTTGAATACGGAACATGGAACGTACGCTTTAATTACCTCATAATTGAATGTTTTAAATTATGGAATATTGCGAAAACCACGGTTGTGGTAGTCATAAAACGCGATGGCATTTGTAGTATGAATGATTGAACGATATATGCATTTAAATCTCTTCAACAATGCTGTACTTAATAACAAAAACTTCACTTCACTTTAAATTTGCATAAACCTTTCAGAGCTGTATCAAGAAAATGAAATAACTCAAGACTTTAAATCAAGTAATTCTATAGAACACACTAAAAAGATTTAATACTTTCGCAGCGATTCACTCAAAACATTCTCGAAATACATATTATTACAAATTCTTATCGCTGACGTTGTTGTATCGTAACTTTTTGCTCAAAACTCTAATGTCTTGCTGATTTTAATAAACGAACGATTTGCAAGCAGCCAGTACGATTAACATTCAGATAAGGGTGAACATACTCTGAGAAAAAATTAAACTTCTGTTGTAAGTAATACTTGGTAATTTATGGTAAAAGGTGCGAGGAACAAATTATGGGGAGTACCGCGCTATAATAAGGTGGTATGGTGTCTCTCAAATATTTTAGTAGGAAGGCAATTTTGTTTCGTTTTTGTTCACGTTCTTTGGGAAGTTTATGTGGATTTATTTTACTCAAACGTTGCTTTGATACACGTTTATGTACGCAGCTGTTCTGTTTATAATTGATACCTTAATTATTTCAATTACGATATTTATCGTTTGTGTGGTGCCGGACGTAAAGAATATCACAATCCCATTCTTCCCGTGGGTGTCATAAGAGGCGACTAACGGACTTGCTAGAGAATGGGCAGCAGCGTTCTCTATGCAATTTATCACGATACTGCAATCGCCAACCCGCATGCCAAGCGTGGCGATTATGATAATCCCCTCCAAATTGGGGTCCTGTGTCCCGCAGTGGACTTCGTTCGGCTGAAATGATGATGATAATGATGTTAGAAATATCGACATGGAACTGGTTACTATGGCCTTTTTATTTTTGATGGGAAATCATCAAATGACTTCTCCCGCTCTGGGCGGAGCGGGACTGTCAGACTTTTACTGACTAAAACCCACCCGTGTTCCTTCAGTGACCCATGTGCCAGGGTCACGGTATCTCTTTCCAACAATCTCGCGACCCTGGCAGGCATCGGACCTAGCAGACCCCTTCAGTGCCGCTGACATGTCTTTGAGGCGCGCGTGGAACACTACGCGCCGTCGACCCGAGCCTGGTTCTTATCGGGTGGCGAGCTACCCATTGCTCGCCGCCCGCAAGCTCGCGCCTACGGTGGTCGGAAGTCCGCTATTGACTCCCGACGCCCTGGGCGTCTCCTCCTGCGGCGGCTAGGGACGTGAGGGTGCAGACACTGCCACTACCTCACGCCCCTATTATGGCCTTAGTACATCATTCTGAACCGCACCGTAATTTTACTCCTGTTATTTAAGAAAAAAAAGCGTTTCTTTTTGACCGCGTGGGTATGCTCTGTTCTATGTTCCTCATAGAACTTTTTGAACAGTGAAATTCAAACCACCCCATTTCTTCACGTGGGTGTCGTAAGAAGCGACTAAGGGATTCACTAGAGAATGAGCAACAGCGTTCTCTATGCATTTTACCACGATGCCGTGAAAGAAGCGGTACGCCTGTAATAAAAGTTATTTTTGCGTGGCACTTGAAATGATTTTGATTTGGCTCCTCGTGTATGTACGTAATTTTTAACTAGAATATCATTAACATCGTCATGTTTCAGCTGAATGTGCGAGAGCGGTACGTCTGATCAGACCATGACCAACCTGCTGGAGTGTCCCAAGTGTCCGTTCACCTGCACCTCAGATGATCTCAAAAATGCCACTGATGCCGCAATAAACGTGGCCACCTACTGGGCTAAAACGATATAAAGTGTACAAGTACCAACGACACGAAAGAAGAAGAAGAAGCTAAATGACGTCCCTTGCTGAACATAGGCCTCCCCCAATTTTGGGGGGTATGGTCATAGTCGCACCGTTTGGCAGCCGGGTTGACGATCGCAGTGTGCTGGAAGAATGTATAGAGAACGCTGCTGGCCATTCTCTAGAAAGTCCCTTAGGCGCCTTCTGCGACACCCACGAGACGAAATGAGAAATTCTTACAATATTGTAAATTATTTACAAAACCAATAACATCGTCAGCAAAAACTCACCAACGTGTATTCACTATCACAGATTTCTTGAAAACTTCATCTATACCTACTTAGTTATTTATTACCTTTGTCCACTCGTTTAAACCCTGACTAATGCGATTGATTACAAGTTATCGCAAGGCATTACGCGAATATTAAGGACTTGTAATGATAATGTTACGTGTAATTTTAATTTTGCAATCACATGGTGTTTTTTCATCACAGTGTATTAGTGAATAATATTGATTGGTCAAAAAAGGTTTTCAATTGAAAATCAATTCTGGCGACCTAGAAACGATTTTTCTACCAAAATAAAAAGAAGAATATGTAGGTAATTTAATTAATTATTGCATAGTATGAGGTACCCAAAACACAGAAATATTCATTTTAAGAGAAAGAATTAAGGGTCAATTAGAAAAAAATCAAAAGCAAAATATTTATATTTCACTAGCTTCTGCCCTCGACTTCGTCCGCGTCAAAATTTTGTTCGCCTGACCCTTCCCGTCGCATCGAATTGACTGCCAGTTTTCATCCATTTTTCGTTGCTGCTCCACTTCGTTTGATTGTAGCGTGATGTTATAGAGCCTTCCTCAATAAATAGGCTACCCAGCAGAAAAAGGATTTTTCAATTCGGATTTGTAGTTCTTGAGATTACCGCATTCAACCAAACAAACTCTTCAGCTTTATAATATTAGTATAGATACATGGTTAAGTAAGTCTAATATAGAAGTGAAGAAAAATACATGTTGGCCTCAAATAAATTGGCAGGAGAATAATGACAGGTTAGGCGATAATGACATTTCAGAAGCTAGGAGCATGGTTACAATTAGTCGTTTCCGATGGAGAAGAGCTGGCAAGAAAATCGACTGTCAACTCCTTTAATACCTCTTTTTCTCTTCAATCAGTGTTCAGTGTGTTCAAATGACCATTTAAGAGGGAATTTTCAAGGTAGTCTGCAAAATTTAAATTTTCTTACGTTTTTTGCAATTTGCATGTAGACTGTAAAACTACGACTATATTTAAAACATTTTAAATTAAGAGATTTGGCTTTCTGCTTAAAGTAGATGATTTTAGGAATCCCCTTGCTTTGTTAAGATCATAGCTATTAAAATTATCCCTACTCATTGAATTTATGCTGTATGCTATCTAGTCATAGTTACAAAGACGATACTGATTATTCCAGTAGAATTTTTTACCTCATTACATTTGAATGGAATCTAATATCCATTTAAGTTAGAACTTTGTAAAGTCGATCTAAATTTGAGCGATCCTGAAGTTTTGATGAAAATTGGCTCTCGCTGAAACTTAGTCATTGTGCCTTAACACTCAGGTTGGGTTATAATGTAATTATGGAAAGTGTGTGATATAAGTTTCATGTGTTTTTAAGATGGGTCTGATAACTTCCTAAGTAACTACATAATTCTATGTGGTTTAAGATATTGCAAAGTATATAAAGTGTGTGTAGGAGATATATTATGATTTTTCTTCTTTTGAGTGATATATTTTCCTTAAAAAAAATGGTAAACTGCCTGTTGATATATCAAAACACAGCCTAAACCGCTTGACCTAGAAACCTGAAATTTTGCACATAGATTTCTTACAGGTTAGGTGTATAATTAATTATGGTATGTGTAAATTGACTGAAACATGACGATAATAGTGGAAGATGTCGGAAAAAATCAAGCCGACTGGGACTGCCAACTTCTTTACTGGCGTGCGCTGCGTAAAGATTGAACGATATTTGGCACACAGATAGTTTATAACCTGGATGAACAGATAGGGTACTTTAAATCCCGGTATTACGTCCACGTGGGATATTTTCCGACATTCACGCGGGTGAAGCCGCGGACAAAACCTGCTTAAACAATACATACTGCTCTAGCCATAGTACCAACATCTTTAACAGCACTATTTACGTAACAGCGAGTCTACATTTCGAAGGGATGAAAACAAACGACATGTATTTACAACCACAAAAATATACCCGTTTTGAATGCAGTGAAATTTCCCCGTAATCTGCTGTATATGCGGCGCTGAGCGGCTTGCGCAGGTCACAAGTGAGGTAAGCTGATTTTCTGCTTATGCGCATAATACGGCGACTGTGGAATATAAGTGAGGTATTCGTTCTTCGTTCTGTGGTCTTGGAGCGGTTGATTCTACTTGTCTGGTTAGTATTTAATTCTGTTTATTATAACCACAGGCTTAAGTTCTTTTAGAGTCAGGAACAGAAATATATCTTTTACATAATATTATTTTTGTAAATGTTATCTACGAAAAATATGGTGGGATTTTTTGGTCACTAGGTTTTCTCCTCTTGGTGTTGAACCGCATTGGGAATCTACCGGAGTGCAGCGCGTGTTAGTTTCAGAGTGTCGAAAAAACACATAACATCGCGGCGGTAAGCAATACAATTATGCAATATAATTTAGCAAGTAACAATAGTTTTGTCTGATTACGCTATACCCATTCCTACATAATACCTGTCTCTACATCGCCATCTGTCCAGCATTTTTCTTAACTTTGGTGGGTACAGCTTCCAGTCTAACCGGATGCAGCTGAATACTAGTTATTGGTGCCGATTCCCTTATTCACAAACTAAACTAAATTTAAGTTCAGTGCATCTTTTTCTTTCTATTTCATTAAGAAAAGGACAGAAGATAAATTTTAGTTCAGTCCTGTCAAATTAATCAGCGCTCCATACAAGTTTAGACGTGATTAAAAACTTGCCTACTAAAATTACGTCAATTTACGTCAAGCGCTGATTAATTTGACAGGACTGAACTAAAATTTATCTTCTGTCCTTTTCTTAATGAAATAGAAAGAAAAAGATGCACTGAACTTAAATTTAGTTTAGTTTGTGAATAAGGGAATCGGCACCATTAGTTTGCTGTTTTATATGGAATGACTGCCTATCTAAAGAAAGAAAGAAAGAAAAAGTATTTATTGGGACACGCACAGAAACTACACAAAAAACAATATTTAATAAAATAAAAAATAGATTATAAACAAAAAAAAAAAACAAATACGCCAGGTATTTGTTTTTTTTGTTTATAATCGATTTTTTTGTATTTTTTAGTTTTATATCAATGTTGCAACGTGATATGTGTATGCATTTATAATCTAAATAAATTTGAATCAGATAAAAAAATTAAATAAAAATAAAGTAGTAACGATACGATATGTACATATTGATATAGTTAGTTAGTAAATCGATTTAGTATCCAGTGTAAATAGTTGTATGAAGTATTGTAAAAAGTTATGTAAGTAAACAAATAAACCTTTGAATGCACAGTGGACAGTGTGACATTGAATAAGATTGAAAATAATCGGCTGGTAAATAAATAAATAAGCGAGGCGGATGCATGATTGGCGTCAAAGTGTAAAATTTAAAATTTACGTAAATTACGTAACGAGTATCAAAGTTCCACAAATGACATCTCATCATTCATCATTTCAGCCACAAGTCGACCACTGCTGGACATAGGCCTACCCCAATTTGTGGGGGTTTGCGATAATCCCCACACTTGCGATCGCACTAAGGTTGTAAAATGCATAGAGAACGCTACTGCCCATTCTTTAGAAAATGTGATGGTGGAAGAAATGAGATGGTGCTATTTTTAGGGTTCCGTTGCCAAATGGCAAAAAACGGAACCCTTATAGATTCGTCATGTCTGTCTGTCTGTCCATGTATGTCACAGCCACTTTTTTCCGAAACTATAAGAGCTATGCTGTTGAAACTTGGTAAGCAGATGTATTCCGTGAACCGCATTAAGATTTTCACACAAAAATAGAAAAAAAAAACAATAAATTTTGGGGTTCCCCATACTTAGATCTGAAACTCAAAAATGTTTTTTTCATCAAACCCATACGTGTGGGGTATCTATGGATAGGTCTTCAAAAATGATATTGAGGTTTTTAATATCATTTTTTTCTAAACTGAATGGTTTGCGCGAGAGACACTTCCAACGTTGTAAAATGTGTCCCCCCCCTGCAACTTCTAAAATAAGAGAATGATAAAACTAAAAAAAAAAAATATATGATGTACATTACCATGTAAACTTCCATCGAAAATTGGTTTGAACGAGATCTAGTAAGTAGTTTTTTTTAATACGTCATAAATCGTAAACCGCAATTTACCTTTCATTCAATCAACTCAAATATAAAAAAAAACATTTAATTTCATAAACATAAACCTTATGCATAAACCGTGAATACCTACAGATTTGTACGGAACTCTCGGTGCGCGAGTCCGACTCGCACTTGGCCGGTTTTTTACGTCTGGTAGCACAAGGACCGTGAATGAATGAATGACCAGGAATGACATCTGGGGCAACATAATATAATATTGAAATATTGAAAAATAATCTGTAGGTAGATCGTAGGTAAATGATTAATTTGGTCTTCAGGTACGAACGACAAATCTGCGTTAGCACATGGTACATACCTAGTTTACCTAACTCATCATGCTTTCAGATCGTATTTCTAGTTCTAGTGGAACTACTAACATAAGGCTAGAGTGTTATGGTATGTGAGAAGCGGTTACGCGAATCGGCTTATAAAAGAAAACTGGAATATTCAGAATACCGCGTGGGTTTGCCAACTGATGTAATAATACTATGGTTTTTTGATAATATGTGGATAGACATACCTATGTTCTCAATAAGGCAAAGATGACGCATTTAATCTGATCTTAGTTTTAACCTAAAAAGCTGACAGGGACATGGCGATGAACCTCGAGGGTTTTCTCTCGGTCCATCGCCAAGATTTCGTGGGTTTTTTTTTTCATAATTGGAAATGAATAAATTATCGTAGGTACTATTTACAGTAGCAGTGCTGGCCCAATAGTAACCGCCGCGACCTACGAGTTGTGGAACTTTAGTTAATGTATTTTTTGTTATCACCACTGCTCTAATAACGATAAAAAAAAACATCGTTATGAAACCGGCATATAATAATATCTGATATCTTAGGACAACCAACACAAAGTTATCTGATCCCAAACTAGGCAGAGCCTGTACTATGCCAACCAGACAACTAATAAACATACTCACATATTTCTAAATACATACATATTGTAGATAAATTACACCCAGACACAGAACAAATGATTGTGTTCATCACACAAAGATTTGTCCTGGGGTGGGAATCGATCCAACGACCTCAGTCTGAGCAGTCAGTGTCACTAACCACTATACTAACAGGCCAGTCAACATATCTGTGACATCCATCAACTCGCACTGAGCCCGTATTCTGGATGATGGCCCACTTCCTCACCTAAATAGACCGCCGGACCTGATTATGCTACTGTTTACAGTCATTTAAAACTTAACTTTTATCTTTGTAAAACTATATGGACACTGGGCAACGGCAGGTTTACCGCAGACTACTTTCCTTTGTGTGACAGTTGTTCCATCATAACAAGTAGAAGCGATGCGGCCGGTCCGTATCACAGATGCACGCCTCCTTGTATGAAGCGTGTCATATATATCAAAGGAAAACAGCGAAGCGGCCTCAGTTCTTGTTTGTGAGGCTCACTTGGAGTAGGCTGTAGACCGCTATTGCTCGTGATGTTTTACCTCAGAGATTTTGCTTGTAATATTTTCATAGTCTAATTTAGGGTGGCGTTTCATTCACCTGTATACGTCAAGGGGGTGATTCTGCCCGTCATACTTAAGAACTTCCGCTGTGAAACTAATTTCTCTTTCTTTTTTATCGATAGTTAAATCATTTTATTTATGTACAATACATACTAACTAATTAATTAATTAATAAAAATAACAAATTAATATTCTAACTTAAATAAAACTAGGTATACACGTACTATTTAAAGTGTAGAAAAATTCATCTACATCGTCTCTTTAACGAAATCTCGAAACGGCTGATTGACACTTCCCGTGACCCAAGGGATGGTTTTTATTTTGGCCAGCGGCTAAACAATGCCGGAAAATGAGGTAAGACTGCAAGTCTCTTGGGTACATTACCAATTGACAGCGATGTGGATGAATTTTTCAATGCTTTATTTTAGTTTGTGTATATCTCGGTTTATTAAAAAAATAAACTTTTATAGATGCATCGAAATATAGTCTATTTAACGGTGTTTAGGGTTTTTCTTAAGTATCGGATATAAGTTTCATTGTAAGTTGTTTGGTATGTTGGATAAAATTCCCCCCTTGATGGATGCAGGTACCGAAGTCCGAAATCGTTACATTGTGTAAAATACCGACTATTAAGACAGTTAGTGAAAATTGCATACCACGTATTCCAACTATTTGTGTATTTTAGAACCTTGTGTAAGCTAAATAAATAAATTTGAAGTGAATTTCGAATATGAAGTTTAACATGACGACGACGATGTAGCGTTAAGATCTTTAATCGCAGTATGTTGTTATTGATTCATACACAACTTTCATGTTGTATTGTAATCGCATAAACCGAGGAATACTAAATATGTGAGAAAATGTTGTCTTAAATAATTTATAATGTATCGAAGATCAGATTTTTGTTTTACTCATTCATGTCTTAGAGTTGGTTCCATAGTTGAATGATGTTTTGGAACTATGGAGAAGTGTCTTGACGCTGCGTGAGCGCGAGTGATCTATCGCCACCCGTGTGATATCCAACGCGAACAGAATGAATGGAAACCAACACATGAAGTATGTTTTTACTCCGTTGGTGTTATTGCTGTATGGTGTTCCGTAGGAGGATAAATAAATAATACTTAATTTTAGGTCTAAATATGAACAATATTGAGATCTGTATAGGTATTCCCGCTAACCGCTACGTTTTCTGTATGACCTGATAAAATCGCAACTCAGCTTCACGTAAAATTGGTTAAAAAGTTACATTCGTAGCGATAGTTTCGTTTGAAGTCAGCACACACTGCGTACCGACAGTCCGACACAAGGCAAAATACTGACTGATATATTATTCAATTTGTAACTCTCGAACCCAAAACTTTCGTGATGCATGACTCGAACAGTAATTCGAGTTTTATTGCTTTTACTTTGCCGGATATTTCGTAAAAGGTTCGTTTCTGTGGGGAAATGTAAAAATAGGCAAGAATAATAATTTTCAACAGGCCGATTTGTAAGTGGATTTTGATCAGACGTGGTTAAATTTATTTCATTTAATATGTTTTTTCACGGTGTTCGCATTTGCGGATAAATTCAATTGCTTTTACATAACACAATAAAATGGTATATATCTGAACAAAATGCCTGACCAATTCGTTCACGATTATGTAAATTGTAAATATAATAAGAAGCGTTCCTAAACTCCCTTATTATAAATAATGTATAAGTCATTCAAGAATCATCATGTTACTTTTATAAGGGTATGTATTTAATCATTCAGTCACGCCAATATTTCACACATAAATAATTACAAAAAAAATGTACTCTTCCGCTTTTCATTGAAAATATAATTTCCCGTATCACATTCCAGCTAAAACTGAAAAATCCCTCAAAGCTGAAATTTCAGCAAAACTTTCAGAAAAATATAGTTCCGCTTCCCGCGTTCTATATCGAGTTAACGAACTAGCACATAGTAGAAAAGCCAATTTCCTTTCATATAAATTAAAAGCTGGTAGCTGATATTTCAAACTGCGGGGTAGCCTTTATCAGGGCGGTGTCACAGGGAACGTGGTTCTTGGCTGCGGACCAACCCTCGCCTGTCGCGCATTGCTTCCTGCCCGGCTCTCTAATTTTTCAAAACAACATGGCAGTGGTCCAAGATGAATAACACGTTATTCTGATAGTGCATACAGTTATGGATTTATAGCCGGAAGCTTGTTAGTTGTGGGTTAAGTTAAATTTGTATAGCCGTATGACTAAAGATAAAAAGTAAGACTTGAGTGAGGTTGAAGCATGGTAGTATATAAAATTTTATGAACAAAGTCGATACCTAGTCATTCGTAGCAATTTGTCTAATTTCTGTAATCTTCTGTGTTGATCCAAACGTTTTTGACGTAAAAGGCAGAAATATAAATATAATTGTGACACAGCGCCGTTCCTTTCGGAGGTAAATTTTATCTGTCGTGTCCACATGTCTGTGAGATCTTGGAGGTTTTTTTGAGTGCATTTTTCCACCCTTTCAAGCAATAACACTATTTCACTCTATCAATATTAATCTGAGTCATTTTGAAAATATTGACAATCCAATGAAATAATCTTTATAAGTACGAGAAAAAAAAATCTGATCAATAACGTAAAAAACGCAATTGCTATTGTTAACCTGTAAAAATTAAAGACATTCCTACTGATAACGTATTAGGAATTTACTCCACTGGTCTATAAACGTCTTCAATAAACGTCAACAAATACAAAAACATAAATATTTCATAAGTACAGTTCAGTTGCAATAAAAGACACGCTATCTAAACCGTTCTCAGTCAGAGCGTTTAAAATGGTTTCCTGTCTGTAGCAGGCACTTCTACTTCTATCGTTACAAACTGAATCTTTTTACTAAGAACTATTTCAATGGAAGTTTTCGTTGCAGCATTTTATTGAATGTTTAATGTTGCTTTCGAAATATGAAGTGAATTCCGATTACCGAAGTTTGAATGGTCGAAATAACTTTGAAAGTTTCGAGTTTTCGTGAAATTGGTTACAGGTTATAATAGAATATACTATGCATTAGTGATTTCTGGTTTACAGTAGGAATATTTTTAGTATATTTCATAGGTAGTGAATTATAAATAAATGTTTTGTGAACGATGGATGGATGGGAGTGAGATATTTGCATGGGAAATGTCGTCCTTTTCTTTTGTTCAATATTTTTTTTTGTCTTGTAAATGTTATGTCATTCAAGTTTAAGAATGTTGGTATAAAACCCTATTCTGGGCTACTTTTGTTTTCTTAATGAAGTGAAAATAGACCTCACCGCACTTACAAAAGAAGAAAAAATTATCAAAATTCTCAAGGCATTCACTGGAGACTGTAAACGTATTAAACAAGCTTAAATTCAGGAATTCAGCACGTAGTTGTAGTCTAGACCCTCATTAACCAGTTTAAGTTGCTCAAGTTGCGGTATTATACCAGTTAGCACACTTTGTAACACGTCTGAGACAATCTTTATAAGCGTAAACTATATTTTGAGAGCTTAAACAAACTTCCCAGTGTCGTACAATGTTCATGTATACGTACCCAGATAAATCTGCCTTGGAACACTTTATTTCACTTAAAAAGTTCATAGCGGGGAGTTTTAACAGTTTTAAGTAAACACAAAGTTCTGAACTCGTCTCAGTTACAAGTTTACGTGTGCTAAACAAGTCTGGTCGTGTGTTAGAATACGATGCGAACTTTCGAGCCGCGTACGCTGTCACTATTAGCGCTTTGAGTCGCTTCCTCCCAACCAACTTCCAACAAAGGGGAAGTTCTTCAATTTAAGATTGTTGTTATTGAGGCATTACACGTGTTAACCAAAGCCGTGTAATTTTACTTAAGTTTGATAAACTGCCTGATGCTGTGTCCTTGTAATGATAACAGATGCTTGCTGGTTTGCATAGATTTAGTACGTTGATGTATACGTTGTATTGTTTTCCTCGTTCGTGAATTGAGTGCAAAATGTTTAGTTGGAAAACTGTTTATGGCAAAACAAAAGAAAGACGGAAATTATGTTTATGTTGATTGGCGTGAAAGTGGTGAATAGAAGTGATGGCTGAGTTGGCAAGTAAGACAAAATTATTACATTTAATAGTTTCCAGTATAAAATACTGGTTCTAATACTGCTTGTCATGACGTCATTCATGAATCTTTGACAAACGTTACGAGTCGTCAGGAGCCCGAAAGTCTGACAATCAGTCTTATCAAATGGTATCGTATTACCCAGTTACTGGATTTTGGAGGTCAGATAAGGCAGTCGCTCCATGTAATATATTGGTATTCAGTTACATCCGGTCAGTCTGGCAGCCGACCCCAACATATTTGGTAAAAGGCTAGGTCAATTGATTATGACTGGCAAACACACTATAGGCACGAATATTAGCAACACATGGTGATGAAAAGTTCAACTCAAATCTCTGCTAAATTGTTCAACTGTTTACCACCAAACCTTTTGTTTCACGTTTACGTGTGCCGAGCAATCCATTCAGGACTTTTTTTCTATATTCCATAGGGAACAACGAGAGCCGTGCTGTGAGTTCCCAGCTAATTGCCTGAGGCATTGTTTGCACACATACGCCTACCTCCGCATAAATTTGCGCATTCATGCCAATTGATCCAATCCGACTTTTATATTAAACCCCTTTCTACTTTACGTATATAACCATACGCTGTATAAACTCGTTCCACGTAAAGGCTTTTAGGGAGAGTAAACATCATTGACGCATCGCGGGCGTAGGTTAAAAATGCCCGACCGTTTTTGTCCCGGGCCTTTCATAACCTACCGGTTTTATGTGCGCCGGATACGGCTTTATGTAGTGTGTTGAAGTTAAAGTGAAGTCAAGCAAGCGTCAGTATAATATGAAGCGGATCGTGGTGCTGATAGTGATCTTAGACATAGGTAGGTAGGTAGGAATGAAGAAAATAATATTATGGCCAATTATAACGTAGTCAGTTAAGTTATTTGGTACTTACTGCTAAGCACGAAATTCGTAGTTTTGGCCGAAATTACGGGCGTTTCCAACTACTTATCATGTTTTACGGACGTAAGTCATCATACGGAAATTCGGGGCCCGGACTAAGACTCAAGAAAACAAAATTTGACGGTAGTTCCTACGCCCGACACGTTTTTGCCATGCAAAAAAAAAATGTATGTAGGATTCACTTCGAAGTTGGGAAGTGCTTTCGGACAGGCTCATGTCTCTGTAACGGAGCTGGAGAGTAACCCCCAGCTACTAACATAGACCATATCTTTTTTTTATAGGCAAAATTAATTTCATGTACCACTAAAGGTACACATAGATAATATTGACAATATATACTTTATTTGAAAGGGTTTCTGATTTTGCCAGGAGGACCAATTTTTTGCCAGAATAACCATCAATTTCAGACTATCTGATACAGATGACTTTACTTATATTCTTTTCTAAAAGAAAATAACAACACATATAAATATTAGAGTTTTAAAAGGTTTACTACTATCTATTTATAAAGTTAAGCGTAAGACTAACAAAACCGCTGACATGACTAGAGCTAGCGAAACTTGTAGAGCGCTGACCAGTAGCACTTATGTGCAGGACAGACACTCAACTTAGTGTACTTGATAACTTCAGCTAGTTATGTGGTCCTGGTACTTTGTACGTTTAATGCAAACTATCCAGGGACTTGAAAACAAGTAAAGTGATTTCTGCTATGCATACATACATACATACCTACATACATAAACTTATGCCTTTTTCCCATGGGGAGTACTCAGAAACTACAGAACGCCTGCTACGACCCTTACTTACTCCTTTTGCCTCGTTTAAGTTCATACATCTGGTCATACACGCTCGCCGTTTACCAGTACTACGCACCTGAACCTTCTGAAGAACATCACCAATAAGGTCACTATATTTTCTCCTCGAGCGTTTCCTTTCGGCGTGTCCAGTCACATCTGCCTTGTAAATTTACCTTTTGTTGTTATTTCTGCTATGTTTGATTATAAAACCATGATAGACTAGATAGATTTTTCAAAGTAGTAGTCTTATTGTACGCCAAAGTTATATGATTTTGTGTTACTTTTTAAAATGAGATCAGAAAATCTTTATTAATTGAATAAGAAGGGCGCTACAAACAATGTACGCGTTCTCTCTGGAATTACTACTCGGATTTCAAAAAATATTTTGTATATTATTGCCACATTCATAAGGAAGGCCATAGGATTCTTAGCATCATAATATGACCCATAGGAGCAAAAACAAAAAAAGTCAGAAATAATGCTAAGCGAAAACTACGGAACAGTAGCAAAGAGCAAGTAATTTTACGCGGATGAAGTCACAGGCAGAAGCTAAGTTATAAAAAAAATATTTATAATATAACAGCTTGTTCGATAGTAATGTAACATTAAATATTATTGGGTTTACTAACTCTTTATAAGATTGAAGAAATAGACGACGTCAAAAAAGTACGAACTCGTGCTTTGGTGTTGCGGATACCAGTCCGCTTGTGGGTAACTATCTACCAGCTCAAAAAACTGTATCAAAGACGGTTATGACGTTTATCTTTGTTTGGAAAAATTGTTTGCAACTGCTTTCCAGATGCAACATTATGCAGCCAATGATGACAAAAAATGATGATGAAAATAAAGAAAATTATAGTAATCGCAATTAAATATGGCAACTATTGCGATATTTTCCCAAAAAAAGTAAAGCTTCAAGGTATGTATGAACTTGGTCTAGTTACAAGTGAGAAAACTCCCAAAACGAACGTAATAATCGATACAACTTAAGCCAGAGAGTGTGAACTAACGGTAAATCCATTCGCATATATTAACTTCATTCATAATTAAATTCGTGTACGTGCGTCATTTTATAAATATGTATACACTAATCGTCAAAAATAAGTTAACAACAGTTACAAATTAGTATTTCATTTACAATGTACAAGTTTTGGTAGTTACACATACAAAATTAGTTAAACAGGTGAGTAACTACGCTTGACATTATTGTGGAATTTGAAATATGTGTTTTTTATAAGTACATAATCATAGGGATGTTATATTTAAATTAATAAAAATGTCAAAATGTAGATTTTTTTAGGAACGATGAAGATGTGCTTCTTGCGTGCTGTGCTTTTCTTGAAAAAACTGGATGTATGCGAGATTCACACGCAGGATTTCGTACAATTATAACTAAAAACATTGTAATGCAGATAATTTGAATGAAGCGACTGCTACAGATATACCTGGTGCCTGCTGCCGATTGCCCGTCGATGTTAATGGTCTATAATCCTCTTTATTTAACTTACTATCAACGTAGATCATCAATTATTGTCGCCATTAAAATTTATTGATTATGCATTATTAGCTAAGCTAACATATTTTAGAGACCAATATTTATAATTGCTAAATATTAACTTCTGATTTTTTATGCCCTTTTAGTATTGTTAATCTATTTTTTTTTTAAACCGCAGTTAAATTCCTAAATTTGCAATACATTTATTTTATCGTATTTCCGAAATTGTTTCAGGGTACACATTTGTCTAATCGGTTCCTACCACTTGTAAATTAAGTAATAATTTGCTTGGCAGACCGTGACAAAAGCCGATTTAGTTCTAGCGTTGAAATCTGCTATAATGCCGCCTTTAAAGTCGATCAGTCTTGTTCTCTCACAACATACGAGCGAGCATTGAAGCTCGGCACGATGGCGGAACAAGCGAGAAAAAAAATTTCGCTGGTAAGTGACATGCGTATTTTAAAACATATCTTAATCACTACATAGTATAAAACAAAGTCGCTTCCCTCTGTCTGCCCCTATGTATGCTTAGAACTTTAAAACTACGCAACGGATTTTGATGCTGTTTTTTATTATAGATAGAGTGATTCAAGAGGAAGGTTTATACGTATAATACGTGGGCAAAGCCGCTGGCAAAAGCTAGTATCTTATAGAATAAAACCTCTCTATGAAATCTCTCTGTATCCACCTATCGGAAAGTGTGCTAATAACTCGAAAGCTAGTTCTATATGTTTGAATCATAAGTAAACTGCCGGGCAAAAAAATATTATAGGTTTGAATATTACTAGCGTTGACTGACGCAAACTTTTCATATGCCTGACGTGGTAGCTGACACGGAAAGGATTTTTTTTTTTCTCTTTAATTCATTCATACTTCTCAAGCCAGGATTTTAGTTTAAACATATCCAGTCAACGTGAGCGTCATGGGTTCAACTAGCCTTTAAATAAAAACGATTGGTCACGTCTTGTAATATAAAATATTTGTAGGATTATTATATTATATTAGAGGCATAAAATACTTTCATGGTTAAATGCATGTTTAACCATGAAAGTATTTTATTAGTGTTCCGTTTTCGAAGAGTGCCAAATGGACCCTTATACTTAGACTGCGCCATGTGTCAGCCTGTTACTACATCTGTCTGTTGATCAGGACTATAACTTATTAAGGGTTAAACGACTTAGTTTCGGTGCTAGGAGTCCTTAGTGTGAAGTTCAAGACCCATGTTTACTGTGAATTTTGACTGATTTTAACATTACTTAAATACAATTATATATCCTTAGGACAACCAACACACTGTTATCTGATCCCAAATTAAGCAGAGCTTGTACTATGGCTATAATAAAACTAGCTGTCCCAGCGAACTTTCTACAGCCTCAAAATCAATAAATGTTGTAGTTAACTTACCAACCTACCTTTTTCTTCTGAAATATTCCTATGTTTTAATAGTTATTCCGCAATTAGGGGCGGCAACAAATCCAAAAAATCTATAACTATAAAAATCGGTCCAGCAGTTCTCGCGTTATAAGTGTTGTAACAAACCTGACTTTGTTTTATATATATATAGATAAGGGCCTTGATAGGTAACGCAGAATTGTGTGTATGTCGCAGGTTTTTCATATAATTAGGTTTTTGATAAAAAAATCTAGGTTTTTGATGAAAAACCGGAAGATGACACATTTTAAACTCAATTTCATCATAAACCTGTAACAATCCAGATTTTTGATCAAAAACTTGAACTAGTTTGGGTTTATGATCAATCTGATATACATTTCCGTTGACAGGGACTTAGCGACTTCCCATGCTTTTGTTTCGACTGCGCTCGCGCGCGCCCCGCCCTTTCCCCGCTTCTTCAGTCATAAAATACAACTCAGACGGGCAACCCGCGTTCATTTTTGCGACAAATAATTACGTAAAATATAATTATGTGAATAAATCTCATTAATATTGTGCTAAGGTTTACTACAAATGGCATTTATTTCATTTAAATAGATTTATCTGTCATAAAACCAAGCAAACCCGTGATTTTGACAAGATCTTTATTATAAACCCAAACTAGTTCAGGTTTTTGATCAAACATCTGGATTGTTACAGGTTTATGATGAAATTGAGTTTAAAATGTGTCATCTTCCGGTTTTTCATCAAAAACCTAGATTTTTGATCAAAAACCTAATTTTATGAAAAACCTGCAACATATACACTTTCAGATTGACAAATATTTCGCCTGTTTGAAAAATTCGTCTGCTAGACAACAAAAATATTAAACACCGTGACATTTTAGTCGTCTTACAAAGATTGTCCACTCAATGTATCCGACATAATATACCTCTAGGCCTTATTAAAAAATTGTTATCATTAATAAAATTAAGAAAATAGGTCTAAGAAAAATAAATAATGCATTAGAATTATGAAACATCCTGCTAATAATGTTTACGTATCAGATGGTGAATAACATAACTACCCAGCGCACGAGTCGACAAGATCATTCCACTTTCCATGAGACAAAATATCAATTACAAACTACGTCATGCGTCATCATAATGAATAATATTTTTATTTTTTATAGTAATTCAAATGGTAATTTTTTTATGGATGTCTAGTAGTCATTGGATACATGAAGTGGGCTGCCATTATAAGACGATTAAAAGTCACGGTGTATAAGAGCTGTCAAATATGACAGCTCATCAATATTTATTGAAATACTAGCTGACCCGACAGACGTTGTCCTGTCTCTTGGATGATATTTGAGCACGCATTCTGTCAATTCTATGTTAAATGTCATAATGTTACATTAAAAAAGTTTACATTGTCCTATTATATGGTTGTTAAGTATTCTTAAATAAGTGTTCTTAAATTTTCTAATTTTTCGCGAATTTTTTAAATTTTTTTCTTTCATAAGAACCTTCTCCTGACAATTACTAACACAACAACAACAAAAAAAGTGAAATCGGTTCAGCCGTTCAGGCGTGATGGCGTGACCAAGGGAAATAGGGATTCATTTTTATATATATAGATTTTGTGGTAAAGGATGATGAATTTTTAAGGTAAAGGATTGTCATTTCAAATAATTTACGCTGCTAGTAAAATATATCGTCAGTGGAAAGGGTACAATGCTAAAGCGCCAAAATGGTACTTTTGGGAAATAAGGTTTAAAGTATTTTTTTTTTGTTTGTGATTCATGTTTTTTACTTTTATTCCGATTTTATGAATGTAAAAATATAACCATATTAAAAAAATTGCTACAACTATCTGTAAAAAGTATTTATGCTATTTATCTCTATTTCGTGAAATAGTAGTCGCTTTAGCAAAAGTATTTTGTGTAACAGGAAAATGTTAGTCAGGAAAAAATTGCTAATCTCCCGCACATGTATGAATCAAATTCGTCAAGAAATGCTTAAAAATGGTAAAAACCATTTCTCTTGGAAACAAAAGTTTCTAAAGTAACTCTGACTGTATAAATCTTGAAAAGCAAAATTGCTTACGATGGCTTATGATGGTGTCATGCCGTGAAGACGGAGTACTAAAGAAGCGATACACTACACAAGCTATGCAAACAAAATAACAACGGCTCCCTTCCGGTTGTTATTTTTTTTTGTAAAAGTTTTTATTTTTAACTTTTTAGTTATGGGAAATAGCCCGCACTAATCAAATCGCGTTATTCGTTCATTTGTCGCGCTAATACTTAATGCAAATTTAAGACTTATATGGTTTTCATATGGATCCCATTGTCAGAATGGAACCAAATTAAAATAAAACCATTCGGAAAGCAAGCTTTCAAATAAAAAAAGAATCATCAAAACAAAACCCAGTCAAAAGTTATGAGGTAACAAATATTAGAAAAAAAAAAAACAGTCGAATAGATAACCTCCTCCTTTTTTTGAAGTCGGTTAAAAATTGCTTAAATGTACGGGCATAACTCAATAAATGCAAGTAAAAGTTACTAAAGGTAAATTATTAACCATTACTTTTTTCGATCGTACTACTTAACTGTGGATTGGTTGTAAGTATTTGTCAAAAAAATTGCTAACCATACAAAATAAAAGTGCGAATTTTGTGAGTTTATGTATATGTGGAGCTATTATTATTGTGGCCCTGGAACTATTGCAACTATTAGATTTTATTTTTTACGATTTGGAAGGTATATACAAATAACTGAGCAGGTTACGATGGGGTATAGTAGGGTTATCTGAAGTCCGAAGAGAGGCGGAGGATTCGATAATCCTGAATTCCGGAAATCGCTCTATTTCCGGGAGGACATATTGACCAACAGTCCCAAGGTGGTGTCGGGTTTATCGTCCATAAGTCCCTTGTGAGCAACGTTGTGAAGATCGAGAGTGTCGACCCGGGTGGCGTTCCTTATACTCAGAATATCCGCAAGGTGTTCGCTGAAGGTCTTACAGGTGGGCGACCTCTCGCGTCCGGCCCTGGTGCGAGCCATGGTACGGAGCGAGAGGGCATGGGAAGCCGTCACCTCCTTCTGCGAAGCAGTTATGCTCGCGAAGGAGGAGGCGGGGCGCGTGAGGGAGTGGTAGTCTCTGCGCCCTCACGTCCATAGCCACCGCAGGAGGAGACGCCTCGGGCGCCGGGAGTCGATTGCGGACTCCCGGCCACCGTAGGCGCGAGTTTGCGGGTGGCGAGCAATGGGTAGCTCGCCGCCCGGTAAGTACCAAGCTCGGGTCGACGGCGCGTAGTGTTCCACGCGCCGCTCAAAGAGATGTCAGCAGTACTGAAGGGGTCTGCTAGGACCGATGCCTGCCGGGGTCGCGTGATTGTTCGAAAGAGATACCGTGACCCTGGCACATGGGCAACTGAAGGAACACGGGTGGGTTTTAGTCAGTAAAAGTCTGACACGCCCTCCCGCTCCGCCCAGAGCGGGAGAAGTCATTTGATGATTTCCCATCCAAAAAAAAAGCCCCGACTTCGACACGCCCCGTTGATGAGGTGGAGACCATGTATGAGGATATTTCCAGAGCCATGCATGGTTCCAATACTCACTTCACCGTTGTCATGGAGGCTTCAACGCGAATCTGGGCTAGCGAAGCGATAATGAGTTGCAATTTGGATTTGGACGTTGGAAACACCGGGGTTACCTACTGCCTAGTTAGTCCTGACGGTGCAACAAAAAATGAAATAGACTTCATTATGTCGACGATGAAGCAAGTATTCAATGATGTCTCTGTGATCAACGCAGTGAAAACTGGAAGTTATCACCGCATGGTAAGAGGCACATTGAATCTCAATATCAAGCTGGAAAGAGTTCGACTGATGAAGTCTACGCTTCGTCCAGCACCAATCTAAGTCCAAAACTCCAAGAGCTTTCAACTCCAACTTCAGAATCGTTTCGAATGTCTAGGGAGATCTGTGGACGATTTTAATAATGGGTTCGTGGAAACTGTCTATACGGTCGAGTTTAAGATTTTCAAGACCCGTCGTACGAATAAAAACAAGAGGATCCCTGATCCTACTTTGCAGCTCATGCAAAAGAGGCGTGATATAATCCTGCAGTCTATAGATGCTGCGCTTGAGTACCGGCAGCTAAATAGACGGATCTCTACGTCCTTGAAAAGCGACCTTCGCCGTTATAACACGTATCAGATCAAGGACGCGATAGAACAGAACAAAGGCTCCAAGTTCTTTGCTAGGGATCTGTCTATTGGGCAGATCCAGCTTATGAAACTGAAGACCGATGGTGGCAGGGTCGTATCCGCCAAACCTGAGCTGCTTAGAGAGATCGAGAGGTTCTATGGGTCTTACACGTCAACAAGTAACCCCGTTAAAAATCTGGCAAATGACGCAAGAGCTAGGTTGACCCAACACTATACCGAAGACATCCCGGACGTCAGCTTGTACAAAATTCAAATGGCTTTGAAGCAGCTCAAAAACAACAAAACCCCGGGTGATGACGGAATTACGGCTGAACTCCTAAAGGCCGGCGGGAAACCTGTTCTTAAGGCGCTCTAGAAGCTGTTTAATTCCGTCATACTCGAGGGCAAAACGCCACAGGCATGGAGCAGAGGTATGGTGGTAATTTGCTTTAAGAAGAGTGACAATGCCCTTCGTAAGAATTATAGGCCCATCTCATTTTTTAGCCATGTCTACAAGGTGTTTTTGAGAGTCATCACGAACCGTCTAGCGCGCAGGTTTGACGACTTCCAGCCTCCCGAACAAGCCGAGTTCCGTAAAGGCTTTAGCGCCTGGACCACATACTTACGCTGCGACAGGTTATACAAAAGACCGAAGACTTGCCTCTCTGTTTAGCGTTTGTGGACTATGAAAAAGCTTTTGATTCTGTCCAGACCTGGGCTGTGCTGCAGTGTCTTCAACGGTGCCGGTGATTATCGGTACATCAAGGTGCTGAAGTGTCTGTACGAAAACGCAACTATGTCAGTCCGACTTCAGGACCAGACCTCGAAACCTAACCTTCTGTAGCGAGGTGTGAGACGTTATTTCTCCGAAACTGTTCACCACTGCACTGGAGTATATCTTCAAAGTCCTGGACTGGAAAGGGGTTGGCATCAACATCAATGGCGAGTACATTACTCACCTTCGGTTTTCCGATGATATAGTTACCATGGCTGAGACTATGCAGGACCTCAGTACGATGTTCAATGACCTCAGTAGAGTTTCCGATAGGGTGGGTCTTAGAATAAACATGGACAAGACAAAGGTCATGTCAAATGCTCACGTAATACCCACTCCAATGAAGATCGGAGGCGCTACGCTCCAAGTTGTGGATGAGCATGTTTACGTAGGACAGACTGTCCAGTTAGATAGTCCAACTTCAAGAAAGAGGTCAATCGTTGAATCCGATTCGGCTGGGCAGCGTTCAGAAAGCTACGCAATAACTTCTCGTCCCACATACCACAGTGTCTCAAGACGAGACTCTTTGACCAGTGTGTGTTGCCCTTTGGAATTTAAACGTGGTCGCTCACAATGGGCCTTATTAGAATGCTTAAAGTCACCCAAAGGGCGATAAAGAGGGCTATGCTTGGAGTTTCCCTACGCGATCGAATCAGAAATGAAGAGATCCGTAGGAGAACTAAGGTAACCGACATAGCTCGAAGAATTGCTTAGAGTTGGAAGGCCTCCCACAAGGTGGACCGATGACCTTGTGAAGGCCGCAGGAATCCACGGGACGCGGGAAGCACAAAACCGGTCGAAGTGGCGGAGCTTGGAGAAGGCCTATGTCCAGCAGTGGACGTCTTTCGGCTGAAATGATGATGATGACTAAAGTACTATATCATCATTTGGTACATAGCATATTGCTAAAACGATTCATACCATAAGAAAAATATCTTCCTTTTTCTAATATAAATATTATTACATAATTAACACAATTTTATTTTCTCTAACGAAATAAAATTTTAAAAAGATATTTAGAAGAAATTGCTAAAGCGCCAACTATACTTAAACCTCTTGCGAACAGTTTTGCTAAAGCGCCAAACCGATAAAAACAACAGTTATGAATAATATCTATCAGACTGACGAACTATAAAATTTAAAAATTTAAAATTGCTTATCTTACAATTTCATCCAAATTACAAAAAAAGGAAAATGCTTATGTTGTTGATGTGACGAGAATGTTGAAAAAAAAAAAAATGTACTAAACGGCTTCTGCCCTTAAAATCTGTTGCTAAAACGACGTTTGTTTAAAAAACATCGGGAAACTGTCGCTTTAGATCTTGGAATCTGAGACATATGTACATTTTTACAAATGCAAAAGCGCCAAAAATTTGCTCCGATTGTCGTGAAACCTAGACAGATCGACGAAGGAAAAAGGCGATTCCAACGATATATATAACTCATGTTGGCCCAAATGGCGCTTTAGCATTTTATTCTTTCCAGTGACGATATTAATAATGGAATGCTCAATCTACCCTTACTCTACTTAAAGAAAGAAAGAAAAGAAAGAAAATACATTTATTTAGCACAAACTCAAAAGGCACTCAAAATAATACAGAAAAAAAAACATAAATTAACAAAAAACAAAATTTAAAAAGAAAATCAATAAAAGTGTGATGTTAGAAACTAGCATTTAAGTGTGCCCCACGGCTGCGCCAAAAAGTTCAGTTCAGCAAAAATGCCAGACAACTAGTGCCTGACGCTGATTTTCAACTGGACGTGAAGTGTGAGCGGACCGATGTAAATCAGTTTTATACAAATACTGCAATGTGGCGATTGTATGCATACTTAAATAAAATAAATTAATAGTGAAATATTGATATATATACTAAGTTTAGTAAGTATCTAGTGTAAGTACTTACTATAGTAAAAAAAAAATATAACAAAGTAAACTAATTTAACTTTGAACATTTGAGTGTGGTATTTAATACAATTGCAAAACAAAACAAATAGTTAGGTAAAAACATAAATGAGACAAACGCATGATAGACCTTAGCCAATTATGTACATGAAGAAAGAAACGCATAAAAAGGAGTCAGAGCAAAAAAAAAAAAGAATAAAAATCTTCTTATAGAATGAAACTGTTCAGTGCCACACACCAATCATTTAAGTAAATTTCGTACAACATTTACCAAAATTAACACTGGCACGTACTCAAGGGTGTACTTAAGTAGGTAGGTAGGTACATAAATCAGATAATTGAGACATTTAGTGTGACCATATCGAAGTGAGACTTAAACGAAGTGAGAGTCTGTTTTCACCCAGTTCTAGAAGTCTTTATAATAATTGAAGTTAATTTTCTACTTCTAATCCTACAAACGAAATTCATTAGTAAAGACGGATTTAATGCAAAAGAAATCCAAGGGATATTTTTTTTCTTCTCAATGTACACCGTGACCTTTTATGGTCTTACAAAGGTTGTCCACTCATTGTATCCCACATAATATACCTCAAGGCGTGATTAAAAAATTGTTACCAATTAAGAAAATACATACTAAGAGAAATAAATAATGCATTAGAATTATGAACATCAATAATGTTTACGTATCATATAGTAGAGAACATACATACCTACCCAGCGCACGAGTTGACTAGATTATTCCATCTCCATTCTCCATGAGACAAAATATCAAACAAGCTACGTCATGCATCATCATAATGAATAATATTTTTATTTTTTAGTTATTCAAATGTTATTTTTTTTCTTAGGGATGTGTAGTAGTCATTGGATGCATGAAGTGGGTTGCCGTTGTAAGACGATTAAAGTGTCACGGTGTATATACTATTGCTGTCACCAATTAATCAAAAATAAAATACAAATATCTTTTCAGTTGTTCGTGATCGCTATAGTCATCACTTGTCGTGCTGATGACTTGTCACTGAGAAGACGACTATCTTCAGGCAACAGTTTAAGTGACAACCTTGGCTTAGAACCCTATGAGGAACCTAAAGTTGAGAAATCAAGTAGCAGTCAGCTTAATAAAAATGCATTGCGATACGGTTACCGAGGCAACAGTGGCGCTGCTGCGAGCGCTGCAGCTGCAGCAGCAGCTGGTATGGGAGGTGGCCTCGGTGGCGGTTTTGGTGGTGGGATCGAAGCTGGCATCGAAGGAGGCATTGAAGCTGGCATTGAAGGTGAATTTGGCGGTGGCATTGAAGCTGGTTTTGATGGTGGCGTTGAAGCCAGCGCTGATGCAGGTGCTAGTGGTGGTATAGGTGGTATCATCTCAAGTGCCATCGGTGGTCTCTTTGAAAGTAGCCTAAGTGGCGGCCTAGAAGCTGAAATTGAAGGAGGCATAGAAGCTGATATTGAAGCTGGTGGTAGCGCGGGCACATATGCCATAGGGGGTGGCAATAGTTATGCAGGAGCTGGTGCTAATGCATATGCAGCCGGTGGTTCTGGCTATGGAGGAAGTAGCGCTGGTGCTGTCGCTAATGCTCATAATAGAGGTTCTCTGGGCATGTATGGAGGAAGCTCCGCTGGGGCTGCTGCTAATGCCTATGGTGGTGCATCTGGGGGATATGGGGGAAGTTCTGCTGATGCCAATGCCAATGCCTATGCTGGGGGTGCAACTGGCGGATATGGCGGATACGGAGGAAGCGCCGCTAACGCAAATGCTAATGCCCATGCTAGTGGTGCATCTGGTGGATATGGTGGATATGGCGGATACGGAGAAAGCGCTGCTAACGCTAATGCACATGCTGGTGGTTCATCTAGTGGTTATGGCGGATATGGACAAAGCACCGCTAATGCTAATGCCCACGCTGGTAGTGGATCTAACAGATATGGTGGATATGGAGAAAGCGCTGCTAACGCTAATGCTCATGCTGGTGGCGCATCTGGTGGATATGGTGGATACGCAGGAAGCGCTGCTAACGCTAATGCTAATGCCTATGGTGGTGGTGTAGGTGGTGGGTATGGAAATTCTGCAGCTGCTGCTGCAGCCGCTGCTGGGGCAGGTGGATATTCTGGTGGCAATGGCGGTGCATACGGTGGTGCTGCAGCTGCAGCTGCGGCTGCTGCTGGGGCTGGTGGTTATTTAGGCGGTGACGTTGGTGGTTATATTGGTGGTGAAGTAGGTGGTTATATAGTTGGTGATGTAGGTGGTTACGGAGCTGGTAGTGCTGCAGCTGCGGCTAGTACTGGCGGTTACGCTGGTGGTGGTGGTGGTGGTGCATACGGTGGTGCTGCAGCTGCAGCTGCTGCTGCTGCAGGGGCTGGTGGTTATGTAGGTGGTGACGCAGGTGGTTATGGAGCTGGTAGTGCTGCCGCTGCAGTTGCGGCTGGGGCTGGCGGTTACCAAGGTGGTGGTGGTTATATTGGCGGTGATGTTGGTGGTTATGGAGCTGGTGGTGCTGCAGCTGCGGCTGCGGCTGGAGCTGGCGGTTACCAAGGTGGTGGTGGTTATATTGGCGGTGATGTTGGTGGTTATGGAGCTGGTAGTGCTGCCGCTGCAGCTGCGGCTGCGGCTGGGGCTGGTGGTTACCAAGGTGGTGGTGGTTATATTGGCGGTGATGTTGGTGGTTATGGAGCTGGTGGTGCTGCCGCTGCAGCTGCAGCTGCGGCTGGGGCTGGCGGTTACCAAGGTGGTGGTGGTTATATTGGCGGTGATGTTGGTGGTTATGGAGCTGGTAGTGCAGCCGCTGCAGCTGCTGCTGCGGCTGGGGCTGGCGGTTACCAAGGTGGTGGTGGTTATATTGGCGGTGATGTTGGTGGTTATGGAGCTGGTAGTGCAGCCGCTGCAGCTGCTGCTGCGGCTGGGGCTGGTGGTTACCAAGGTGGTGGTGGTTATATTGGCGGTGATGTTGGTGGTTATGGAGCTGGTAGTGCTGCCGCTGCAGCTGCGGCTGCGGCTGGGGCTGGTGGTTACCAAGGTGGTGGTGGTTATATTGGCGGTGATGTTGGTGGTTATGGATCTGGTGGTGCTGCAGCTGCGGCTGCGGCTGCAGCTGGCGGATACGTAGGTGGTGGTGGTGGCAGTGTTTACGGCAATGCTGGGGCTGCAGCTGGAGCGGGTGGATATACTAGCGGTGATGTAGGTGGCTACTTAGTTGGTGGTGCTGATGTATACGGTAGTGCTGCATCTGCAGCTGCAGCTGGGGCAGGTGGATATATTGGTGGTGATGCCGGTGGGTACTTGGGTGGTAGTAGTGGATCATACGGTGGAGCTGCAGCCGCAGCTGCAGCAGCTGCTGGGGCTGGAGGATATATAGGCGGTGATGGTGGTTACTTGGGTGGTGGTGGTGGTGGTGCATACGGTGGTGCTGCAGCTGCAGCAGCTGCTGGGGCTGGAGGATATATCGACGGTAGTGGAGGTGGTTACTTGGGTGGTGGTGGTGGTGCATATGGTGGTGCTGCAGCTGGAGCGGGTGGATATGCAGGTGGTGCTGGCATCGCAGGTGGCATCGGTACTGGTCTTGTTGGTGGTGGTGTCGGAGGCTATGTTGGTGCTGGCTCTGGAGCTAGCGCTGCTGGTGGCACTGGTGGTTATACCTACACTACTACGTATGGCTTCAAATAACTTGAACATCTCAAATAGTCTTAAATTAAATATCTTGTCAAATTACATTTAGTTGATTATTTAGAATATCTGTTAAATAACTAATTATGCAATTTTATGTCCCTGTAACATAATATTCTGACAGAATTACAAGACACAGACTGATGAACATACGTGGTACGCCTAATTATCTGCCTATCGGCCCATGCAAATCGTCAAAGTAGTTTAGGAGTGCCTATGTCAATTTATGTACAAGTCAAATGATATGCATATGTCACTTAATTGTTATAATTTATTTATCGTTATTAAATTCCGTATAATATCCATAGATCGCAATCTGTTCATTGTTATTCCGCTTGTTTGACTACATATATTGAATGTAAAACTACAGTACATAATTATTGAAAAATATATTACTTAGTTTTATAATTTCAGAAATATCATAAATTGCACTTGGTGCTCCAAGAATGTAATTTTCTGTACATTTACAGAAATATAAAAAGTGATAATACGACGATTTGTATAGAATAAGATCTCAAACATCCTGTTTAATAAATAATAAATACATTCATGGAATTGAAGAGGTACTTTTATTTATGACATGAAGATTCTCCAGACTTCCAACTGCAATGTTTAATAATAAAACGTTATCGATTGCCTTATTCTTTAACACGTATGCTGCTAGGTTTGGGTTACAAGCGTCAGGTAAATGTGCCTGACATGACTGACATTGGCTTAGAAGATCATTGTAGACGGTCTTTAATGCTACACAGTTACTTAATACTTAAAAATTACCTGACGCCATTACATTCAACGTTTCCGAGAATCATTGGATGATACAATTATTACTATTCAACTTAAAACTAGAGGCGACGCGTGAGCAGCAGAATAGGTGATGGAATATTGCATATGTAAATCTTACCTTGAAAGTGAAAAGTTGAGTTTCGCCGATCAAAACAACTCACATATTAGAATATTTACCTATAAGGTCTTTTATAGATTGAAAGATATAATACTGTTAATATGCAAGTCTGTCTTTAGAAAAAGTAGTCTTTAAAGAAATATAAAGACCAGGTGTTTGTAAACAGGGACAAAATCATAATATCACCACCAGAAATCGAACTGAAAGGATGCAGGTGATAGTTAAACTCTTTTCTCACACCAAGATGATTGGTTCTTATGGGAATTCTCAGGGGATCATTCTGGGACTTGTTGTTCTTATATCATGTTTATACCCACAATAGATATAAAGATGACCAGTATTTCAAAACTCATCCAACTATCCAGACCAAAATCTATAAAATAAACAGTCAAGGGATGTCGTGAGATACTCGTTAGGAACGGAGGTCCTTTGCAGACTCGAAAAATTCGTGTATAGATATATTAACCATGATTATAACATAAAATGTATTAAAATGACTCATGAAATATGTTAATGTTTGTTTAATGGTGTACCTGTACAATAAGGGAAATTATTTTTTCAAATTGACACACTACGTTAAAATGCTGTGCCCCATTTTAATAATCTGTCAAAGAATGACAGAGGTTATTCAAAAATTACAGAACATATGGTCTATTTAAGCTGATAGTAAACTCTGACTTTACGTTACGTTTAGCAGCTTGTTCCATACTTTATAATTGATTTCATGTTTTATTTATTGTTACAAAATGATTGCCGAGCAATGCTATAAAGACTGGAATCATGTAACAGGTTTTATAATTTTTATATAAGAAAGATCATATACTAAAGCAAGTAAGTAGCAAAATAATAGTATTCAGTGTTGTTCAAGTTAAACACAAAATTAATCAAAACTAATCAGCTCTTATCACTTGTAAATTAAGTAATAATTTTCTCGGAGGACCGTGACAAATAGCCATTAATTTCTGGCATTTATATTTGCTACTAGCGCCTTAAAGCAAGGCAGTCTCGTTTGCCCTCACCATTGGCATTGCAGCTTGAAAAATACCCACATCCACAATGAAAATTAGCGTCCTGGTAAGTCGGGAGCCCTTTTTCAGTAAACAAATTAACAAACTTGATTTTGAAATGATGTACACATAATAGGTATGTTTTAGGGCGGGTTATCCAAAACCTGTATTTAGTAAGCAAAATGTGCGAGGCTTATAACTCCGCACGGCCCTTAATGACCACTTTTTATTCTTAATTTTTAATAAAACTCTTGTTATCCAAAAGAGTATTCATGAAAACCACGTTACATGCAATTTTTATATTGTTTTGTGCTATACTTAAAATTTTAAACGGTTTTAATTCCAATGAGAAGAGTACATACTTACAATGTATTGTGTTTTGAACAATTGCACATCACATGAACTAGAATGTGTTTATGACATTTTTTTATTACATTTGTTAAGCAAATTGAGATAACTCGACGCGCCGTACACACCAGAAAGCCACAATACTCAGTGTTATTTGAATATTTTCAAATATAATCCGACCGATAAGGTTTTGAGGCTCAGTGCAATAGCTACAATTTGTTTCGTACGCTAGCATGGCAAACATGGCTTTGCTATAATACTAACTTAGATGGCAGAGGGTCAAATTAAATTGAAAGGAAAAATACAAATAGTTTACCACATTATTTTCCAATGTAGAAAACACTGAATACTAATAATTTTATTTTAAAATAAATAATAGAATATAAAACTTAATAGTCCTCGGACATTTTGTGTCGGAGTTCTGTGGAAACAACAACTTTTTAATTTTCCGGATGCTAATATATATAAACTGCAGCAATGTTGTCATTATATTTTCTATTTTCAGCTGTTATTCTTCGCCCTTGCAGTCACATGTCGGGTTGGCGTGGCGTCATCTAGCAGTAGGCGCCTAGATGTGGAAAATAGCTATATTGATGCAGTCAGTGCGGCAAGATCCAGCAGCCCCAAAAAAGACGAGGCTGGCAATGACATCAGTAGCGCAGCAAGTGAACTAAAACATCCACTAGGTGACACTGGTGGCTGGGAAAAATATGTAGACAGTGCTTCAAGATCAGGTGGTTACATAAATGGAGAGGCGAGTGGCTATGCTGGCGGTGAAGCGAGTGGTTTTGCTGGAGGGGCAGCTGGAGGTTTCATAAGTGGAGGTGCAACAGCGGGAGCCTTGGCTACGGCAGGAGCTACAGCCGCAGCTGGTGGTTATGCTGGCGGCCAAGCTGGCGGTTATGCTGGTGGTCAAGCTGGTGGTTATGCCGGTGGTCAAGCTATGGGTTATGCTGGTGGAGAAGCGGGTGGTTATGCCGGCGGCCAAACTAGTGGTTATGCTGGAGGTGAAGCTAGTGGTTACGCGGGGGGTACTGCTGGAGGCTATGCCGGTGGCGTTGCGTCAGCTGGTCTAAATGCAGCAGCTGGTGGTTTTGCCGGAGGCCAAGCTGGAGGTTATGCCGGCGGCCAAGCTATGGGTTATGCCGGCGGTCAAGCTGGTGCTTATGCCAGCGGCCAAGCTATGGGTTATGCAGGTGGAGAAGCTGGAGGTTACGCTGGCGGCCAAGCTATAGGTTATGCTGGTGGAGAAGCTGGAGGTTACGCTGGCGGCCAAGCTATGGGTTATGCCGGTGGAGAAGCTGGAGGTTATGCTGGCGGCCAAGCTATGGGATATGCCGGCGGCCAAGCTAGTGCTTATGCTGGTGGCCAAGCAATGGGTTATGCTGGTGGTGAAGCTGGAGGTTACGCTGGCGGCCAAGCTATGGGTTATGCTGGTGGAGAAGCTGGAGGTTATGCTGGCGGCCAAGCTATGGGTTACGCCGGCAGCCAAGCTGGTGCTTATGCTGGTGGCCAAGCAATGGGAATGGGCTACGCTGGTGGTGAAGCTGGAGGTTACGCTGGCGGCCAAGCTATGGGTTATGCTGGTGGCGAAGCTGGAGGTTACGCCGGCGGCCAAGCTATGGGTTATGCTGGTGGAGAAGCTGGAGGTTACGCTGGTGGCCAAGCTATGGGCTATGCTGGTGGAGAAACTGGAGGTTACGCTGGTGGCCAAGCTATGGGTTACGCCGGTGGCCAAACTGGTGCTTATGCAGGTGGTCAAGCTGGTGCTTATGCCGGCGGACAAGCTATGGGTTATGGTGGTGGAGAAGCTGGAGGTTTTGCTGGCGGTCAAGCTATGGGTTATGCTGGTGGAGAAGCTGGAGGTTATGGTGGTGGCCAAGCCATGGGTTATGCCGGAGGCCAAGCTGGTGCCTATGCTGGCGGTCAAGCTGGTGCTTATGCTGGCGGCCAAGCTATGGGTTATGCCGGAGGAGAAGCTGGTGGTTTTGCTGCTGGACAAGCTATTGGTATTGCTGGTGGCCAGGCCGGTGGTTATGCTGGTGGAGAAGCTGGAGGTTTTGCTGGTGGTCAAGCTATGGGTTATGGTGGAGGAGAAGCTGGTGGTTACGCCGGCGGTCAAGCTATGGGTTATGCTGGTGGAGAAGCTGGAGGTTATGCTGGTGGCCAAGCCATGGGTTATGCCGGTGGCCAAGCTGGTGCCTATGCTGGCGGTCAAGCTGGTGCTTATGCTGGCGGCCAAGCTATGGGTTATGCCGGAGGAGAAGCTGGCGGTTTTGCTGGTGGCCAAGCTATTGGTATTGCCGGTGGCCAGGCCGGTGGCTATGCTGGTGGAGAAGCTGGAGGTTATGCAAGCGGCCAAGCTATGGGTTATGCTGGTGGTCAAGCCAGTGGTTTTGCTAGCGGCCAAGCTATGGGTTATGCTGGTGGAGAAGCTAGTGGTTTTGCCAGCGGCCAAGCTACTGGTTTTGCAGGCGGTCAAGCTATGGGTTATGCTGGCGGCCAAGCCAGTGGTATTGCCGGTGGCCAAGCATCAGCGATTGTTAATGGAGTTACAGGGAGCGTTGGTTACGGCAATGCTGCCACTGGTGGTGTTATTGCTGGAGGTGGTACAGGCTATGGTGGTGGTTCTGCTGGTGCTTACGGAGGTGGTGCTGCTGGTGGATATGTTAATGGTGGTGCGGCAGCTAACGTCAATGCTGCCGCGGGAGGTTATATAGGTGGTAGTGCCGGCGGTAGCATCAGTGGCAGCTTCGGAGGAGCTGCTGCTGGTCACTTTGGAGGCGCCGCTAACGCAGCTGCCGGTGGATTCGCAGCAGGAGAAGCCAGTGGATACGCTAATAGTTATGTTGGCGGTGAGCCTGGTAGTTATGGAATAACAGCATAACCACACGCTAAAACTCTAACATCCGGTAAACAAGTTGCTATGAAATTGTCTTTTTCATCCTGGAATTACAAAACAAACTTCTTATTTATATGGATTGGATCTAAATTTAAGCCGCAAATTGTTATCCTTAAACATCTTCTAAAAATTAATAAATGGTGGAAAACAGTGGTATTTTAGTTTGGACTCATCAGATTTCAACCTTCTTTATAAGTAATATGCTAAATACAGGTATTATTCTGAAACCTTCGGTAAAAAAACAGATTTTAAGTGATCGTTGTTTCAACGAGATTAAAATGTATGGAAAAGCTGATTTAAAAACAATACGAAAATGTATAACGCAGATGGTTCCAAATCGAGTACTCAAGTACTGAGTCCATGCTATCAGGTAGCTTGTCGATTTCCTTACCACCCTCCATAATCATCTCTTTATATGAAATTATGACCGTTTTAATCACTGAAGATGTAAAAATAATGATTTATTATCATATTCTACCGATGACTTAGTGAAGGCAACAGGAATCCGCTGGATGCGAGAAGCGCAGAACTGGCTGAAGTAGCGGAGCTTGGGAGAGGGCTATGTTCTGCAGTGGACATCTTTCGGCTGAAATAATGATGTTCTTGATGATAATATTATTCTACTTCTTGAGTTCATGCAAACAATTTATCAATAATCACATTCTCAAGGACACTTCTTCACTGTTCGTGTACAACTTGTGTATCCACCGACACCGTCACTGTAAAAAAGTTATCAAGTCTAATGTATAACCAAGCCCATAACTCTACAAGGTGTATACAAACCATACATCTTGGTTAAAATGTACGGCTTGGCCGTTTGGGGGCCGATGCAAAGACACTTTTATGGTAAGAAAATTAAATCACTGGTCTTTAATGTTTTGTCATGTAATAGTAGCATACATTTAGACCAAGGTTTAGGGTGGGATTACATTTCTTTTTGTAGGGTGGTCTATTTGTTTTTATATCTATATCCGTAAGAAACACAGACTAACACCTCTCTTTAAGGTGTTTCAGATTTCAGCTTTCTAGGTCTTTGGGAAGTTTTATTTTATCTACAGATTTTTTTTTTGCGGCATTAAATGACGACTCCCGCTCTGGGCGGAGAGTGTCAAACTTTTACTAATTAAAACCCACTCGTGTTCCTTCAGTTGCCTATATGCCAGGGCCTCGATAACCCTTTCGAACAAATCTCGCTACCCTGGCAGGCATCGGTCCTAGGGGACCCCTTCAATGGAGCCTTGATTTAGGCTCCGTGGATGGTAAAAGACTCGCCTCCTGTTACAAGGAAAATCCCAGCCTGTATACCAGATTTCAGTTTTCTAGGTCTTCGGGAAGTTTTATTTTATCTACTGACCTGCAACTCTCACCACTGCGGTCGGAGAGTGAAATATACCTAAATATTTCTTATTTTTCTTGTTGATTGTGTGCAATTTCTAGCCTGCGTGCCAAATTTCAGCTTTCTAGGAGTGCGGGAAGTGCCCTAGAGATTTTGATGTCAGTGACAAAACGAAGAATTTGAGGTATAGATAAAATCTAAAGTATAAAAGCTAGACAAATGAAACTTAGTGTTTAATTATTTATTTATTTATTTATATATGCTTTATTGTACACCAGAAAATACATAGGTAATAGGTAGAACGGGCTGGTGTCCGCAACTCCACGTCTGAGCGCGTATTTTGCGTACGGCAGAAAATACATAACAACAAGAACATTTAACACAAAAAAAACATACAATGGGCGGCCTTATCGCTTTCTGCGATCTCTTCCAGGCAACTTTGGAATGGACAGTGATTGCGTGGTCATTAAAATGGGGTTGTCACTGGTGCAAAATACAATTTACTTTAATAAATACATAGAATAATCATATATATCCTGTATAATAGATACTTATATACATACATACTAAATATATGAGCTAAGAAAATAAAAGACGACTACAGATTATCACAGTTACGGAAACAAGATCACGACAACAAGTAATGCTCCTTCACGAGTCTTTTAAATACAGGTAAAGATTGCGCGCGTTTTATATGAATTGGCAATGCATTTCACAAACGAGCAGCCTGAACAGTAAAGGATTTATCGAAGAAAGTTGTAGAATGCATTGGCATTTTAAGCTTTAAGTTATCTGATGACATTAACAACTTTGTGTGGGAGTCACAAAGATACTGGAAACGATTCTTAAGATAGAGAGGGGTGTAAGGAGAAAACAGCACATTATATAAAAGGGAAAGAATATGAGCGTTCCGGCGAAGGCGAATTGGTAACCACTTGAACTTCACACGAAATTCGGATACATGGTCATATTTGCGCAAACCGAATATGAACCTTATACAGACATTTTGAAGCCGCTCAAGTTTATCGAGTTGGTCCTGGGTAAGGTCAAGAGAGCTGGCATCAGCATAATCAAGGATGGGTAAAAGAAGTGATTGTGCAAGCGCAATCTTGGTGGCAGTCGGCAGAAAATTACGCAGTCTCTTCAAAGATGCAGCGGATGCAAATAGCTTGCGGCTAACTTCTTGTAGCTGGGCAGTCCAAGTGAAGTTCTTGTCTATGAAAATCCCCAAGTTTTTAACTTTTTCGCTGAAAGGGATAATAGAGTTGTCAAAGGAAACTTGGGGAAGAGCCGTCTAGTCAATTCTTGAGACAGTCCTAGAACTGCCTACCACAATAACCTGCATCTTAATCGGGTTGACCATGAGTCCACACCTCTTGCTCCAACCGCATATCCGGGCTAGATCGCGATTAATCACCAAAACAGCCTCGGACAGATTTCCAAGAGGAGCTCGAGAGTATATTTGTAAATCATCTGCATAAAGATGGTAGGAAGAAATTAGTTCATCGGAGATAGAGTTAATAAAAACTGCGAAAAGTAATAGAGATAGAACGCCACCCTGTGGTACACCGGCAGAAGTATTATTACTCCAGAAAGACAAAATCTCACCGATGCAAATACGTTGCCGACGTCCGAACAGGTAACTACGAAACCAGTCAATTACTAATGGAGATACATTAAGAGAGCATAGAATTCCAAGCAAAACATGGAAATCAACGGTATTAAAAGCATTGCTGAAATCAAGCAAAGCTAAGACCATTAGATTACCGTTTTCCATGGCTGACCTTATATCATCCGTAATATTCAGAAGCGCTGTGGTGGTACTGTGACCAGGACGGAAGCCAGACTGGAAAGGGTTGAGGAGATTATTTTTGGAAAGGAAAGTGCTTAATTGATCGTGGATTAACCGTTCAAGGACTTTGGATAGAAATGGTAAGACGGATATTGGACGATATTCAGAAAAGGATGAGGGATTTGACTTTTTAGGTAAAGGAATTATTTGAGCATCCTTCCATGAACATGGAAAGACACCACTAGATGCTGAAAAATTTAGGATATGACAGATGACGGGAAGGATTACATCCAGCACAGGGACTAACATATTACGACTGATACAGTCACTTCCTACTGCATTGGAAGTAATTGATAGTATGCTCTTCTTAACATCACATGCGGAGAATTGACCAAAAATAAATGGAGAAAAACTGGGAGTCGGAAGAGAAGAAAGATAATTCAGTGTATTACATTTAATTGTCCTATCAATCGGTCGAAGCAGTAAAATGTTTATTCATTGCATCAATGTCTAAATCTTTTGAGATTGTCTCTTGTCGGGTTTTACCGACCCCCAATGACCTAAGAAATTTCCAAACTTTGGATGTGTCCCCATTTTGGACAGACGTATGAATGTGTTGGCGATTAGCATTCCTACACACCTTATTGCAGTGAGTACGGATTGAGACATACCTTTCCCTGTTAGCATCATTAGGTCTACGTTTAAAATTAGACTTTGCCGTCACCTTTTTATGCATTATTGTTTTTATTTCATCTGTGAGCCACGGTGCTGGCAAATGTTTAACTTTTACTGCCCGAACAGGTGCGTGATGATCATAAAGCTCAATAAGCTTAGACGCAAAAATGTTGACTTTCTCATCGACAGAAGTGGAAGCAAATAAAGTAGACCAATCTATATTATTGGCATCCTTGTAGAGATCATCAACATTCATACCACCGAAATTACGTTGCATGAGAATCCTAGCTTTCGCCTTTGGTGGGCGAATTTTGTATGAAAGAAAGATCAGGTCATGATACGAAAAGGCATCAGCTGAGCATTGGCCATGCTTAGGGACGAGATCAGAGGATGAAACGAAGATCAAGTCGAGAAGTGAAGGAGTAGAGTTAGGGAAATGGTGAGTGGCACTCAGCGGTAGAATGGAAAGGTTACTGGAAGCCGAAATATTAGTCAGAGAAGAAGAGCGATGGTCTTTTTTCAGAAGACAAGTATTAAAGTCACCCATGATTATACTATGACTGTAAGAAGGGAGAAGCATTTCTAAAAGATTTTCAAAAGATGAGAAGAAATTAACACGTAATGAGGGACAGTAGTAGACTCCAAGAAGTAATTTCTAATGGTGTAGTTCAACTTCAAGAAAGAGATGTTCACCAGCACTTGATGGAGGCGGCTGTGCTGACACATTGATAACTGAGAAGGGAATATGTGTGCGGAGATAAATAGCAACACCATCACCAGCACCAACTGACCGGTCGTTTCTTATAAGCTGGAAGCCAGGAAGAGAGTAACTAGTTGAAGGGAGACAAGATTTAAGCCATGACTCGGAAATAAGAATAGCATGAATGTTTTTACAGTCAAAGCTTGCCAGCATATCATGGAAATGAGCCGGAATGCTCTGAGCATAAATATGTATAACGTTAAAATTCTTGGGAACATCAGAAAACTGCACTGTTAAGAGTCTCTGCTAGAGAAGGAACACTCACAAAACTGTCGTCGCTACTTGGTAAAGAGTAAAAACTATTACTATCACTGCTTTCATCAATAGACATAAATATTAGCTAAAGTGACAAAATAATATAAATATAAAATACCAAAAAAAAAAACCTCGTTAAAGGTTACTTAAATATCTAGTACACCTGCCGGTGGCGTTAATAATAGATGAATTAAAAATTTGTATGCAGTCCGGGTAGCAAAACAAAAAAAAAAAATTGCTTAACAATAAAACATAACAACACAAAAAGATAAAAGTAAATAAAAAACAAAACATTTGACAGCAAATCCAAAACCTGCCAGTCTCATTCTGCCTTTACACCGTTATGTAAAACGAAACGCACCATTACGAACTGACATGTGTGTTGATTGACAGATGACTGACATTGACAGTGTCAACATTGTGAAATTAGTGTGACAGTTTTAGAAAATGTCAAGTCAGGACTTAGAACTAATAAAATTGACGAAGCTTGATAAATAATAAACGGAAGGTATAAACAAAAAACACGATATTACCCGGACTTTGAAGAAAACATTCACAAAACATCACTTTTTTAAAGCAGCAGAACGCTTTAACCTTGCGGTTTTCGCAGCAGCTACGACCGGGACAGAGACTGGCACAACCGGTACTAATGCAGCCGATTCTGGTTCACTCTGCTCGGGCCCACTGGGATTCGGCGCAATCTTGTCCAATTCAGCGAGGGACTCAACCCGATGCCGCGTATCACTGGGACCAAGGACATACACGCAGCCAGCCTTAGTCCAGCTCTTGGTGACACCACATCGTTCCCTCGCAGCCAGGAACACATCATGCCGCCCCTTTGTCAGGAACTCGGACATAGTGACCCCTGTTGCCTTTAATTTGGCTTTGGAAAACCAAATTTTATCTCGGACCGCAAGACTGCCCACCTTGAACAGTATAGGCCTGGTTTTATTAGCAACCGCTCGTTCCATCCTGTGACATCGGCTGATGTCCGCAACTGTGAAGTCACTCAACTGTAATTTATTACATATCACCTCTGCAATCACCTTGGCGGTGTCCTCCTCCTGCGCCTCATCAACACCATGCAACAGCAAGATCTTCCTCCGTCCCCGCATCTCAATTTGGTCGACACTACGAGCTAGTAGCTCCACCTGTTGCTGTACGCTGTTGAGAGCCTGGGTGATGAATGTCCGGAACATAATGAAGTCCGCAGCCAGGCTTGAAGTTGTGACAGGTGATGGAGGGGCCTTCTGTAGTTCGTCCTCAAATGCGGACATCTTGGTGTGAAACAACTCCTTTAATTCACTCAGAGTGTTTGCTAGTGACTCCATTGTGATGTCAGTAAAGTGATGTGGATTTTAAAAGTAAAATTATGATGTGATAACGCTACACCAGCAGGTACAAACTATGAACTTTAATATAATTGCATAAATAATAATTAATAATGTGTTTATTAAAACATATTCAATTTCAAATGGGAGCAAATTTTTCTTAGTGTGACTATTACAACTACCCACAAGCCAAAAAAACTATTTTATTTTAGTGTATTTTATGAGAGCAGTGGTGGCCCATTTAATAAGGTTATTATACTTACGCCGCTTGAGGTTTTCCGCAGCTGCAGCAGTGGCACCAGCACAGCACGCCGTGCCAGGAAGATGGGATGGCTCAAGAGTATCGACGCACGTCGCATCCCACACTAAAGGCCTACCCTTCTTCCATGGAAATAAAGACATGCCGTCCGGTCTCTTGTCATCGACGCGTGCCAAGCCATTGGGTTCTAATACAGCTGGGACGACGGTGACAAAAGCTCGTCGGATGATGTCATTAATATTTGCGTGCCGCGCTAGTCGACCCGCATTTCGGTTGCAAGACAGGCCGTGGTGTCCTAGACTGGTGACAACTTCGCCACAGTGACAGCGATAAGGAGAACAACACGGAGTTCCCAAACGTATGAAAACAGCGAGGCGGAAAGTAGTGTCGTCGAACAAGGTGCCTATATTCGACGACGGTAGTGCATGAAGCATGTGCGTTAACGCGCTAGTACCTGAAATCGAGAATTTATGAGCGCGACAGATCACTACCTCAATCGGCTCGAATCATCGGCAGCGCGAAGGCCCATTATCTTAAAACTTCATTTCTCGACTGAAAAACTGATCCAGAATAGTTTGAAGGATTTTTATTTGAGTTTCTACAATATAATGAAAAAATATATGCGTAGAAATATAAATCAACAATAATCATGAATAAAAGAAATTATCATATTAGCTGCTCGATACAAATACTATGTGTTGATACTGTTGACATTCTGGTTGAACACTTCGGTCCGTTTGTGTGGAAAAAAATCAAGAAAGAGACGTCTCCTTTAGATATGGATATGGATTTACGAGTCGAGTTTTTGAGAAATTATTGCTTTCTCTCAAATTTCTATTTGATCTCATGTCATTCGTTTCTAAGTAGGGAAAAATAAATGATACAACGGCCTTTATTACTTCATTAGATATTATAAAATAAAGTCACTTCCAGCAGTCTGTTTGTCCCTATGTATGCTTAGATCTTTAATTAGTGCTAAATTCCTGGGACTTCACTTAGATAATCACTTAAACTGGAAGTGTCACGTGGAAACTGTTTGCAAAAAACTAAACCAGTACTCATATGCGCTATACAATTTAGCAAAAATAGTAAATAAGTCCGTAGTTCTAATTTCTTACAAGGCCTATGTCACATCTACATTACGATTTGGAATAATATATTGGGGAAATTCCACTGACAAAGAAATTGCCTTTAGGGCCCAAAAAAAATGTGTGCGTGCTGTGTTTAAACTTAAACCAACTGAAAGCTGTATTCCATATTTTAAACAATTTAAACTATTAACTTTGCCTTGTATGTACATTTTTGAGACAGCAGTATTCGTCAAATCAAACTTCCAGTTATTCGAATCATTGAGATCTAAACGACGCAATAGAGAGATATGCGCTAAGCCACACAACACTGCTCTTTATTCAAAAAGTTTTTTAGGAATGGCACCTAAGGTCTATAATAAAATCCCTAGACGTATTAAAGAAATAAATAACATACACGATTTTAAAAAAGCTTTACTGAAATTATTGTATGAAAAAACTTATTATACGGTGAACCAATACCTAATTGACACATTATAATTACATTTTTTTTATTATTTTTTTGACATTTTACACTAGAACTATGATATATTATAACTACTTTATTTTTATTGTTTATTGATTTGACATTTTATACTAGAATTTATTATTATTATATTTTATTGGAATGTTTTATTGTATTGATAATAATTGTTTAATAATGAGTGATAATTGTTTGTTAATTTATTATAATCATCATGTTAGAAGCATCTTAATATTTGTACGCCGATAACGGCTAGACATAGCGTTCCTTAATAATTACAACATCTGTACCTAACCTACCTATGTTCAACAAATAAAAACATTTGTATTTGTATTTGTATTTAAAACAACACAACGGATTTTGATGCGGGTTTATATGTATATAACATGCATTGTATAGTAAAAAAAAGGCTGATAATTGTAGAGGTTTCTAAAGATCAAAATAATGAACTACAATATTGTACATCTTAAAAAGTTCTACAAAAAAGTCCGCGATGGTATTTATCTATCTCTTAGGGATAACCCACAATAACCATTTTTTAACTTTTACTTTTTACGAGAAATAATGGCTTATTTACGAAGCGCTTTTAAGCAATACAGCATTAATCCTTATCCAATTAAGTACATTGTGCATTTAATATAAACCAATAAGGCCCTTTACAGTATGTAATTTAAATGAATATCTTAGAAGATATCAGAGATTTAAAAAGCGGGGGCAGAGCGGCTGGCGGGCCGTACATCCGTCCCGTACATCCATTGGCAGCGGCCGGGTAGTGCAGGATAATAAGGATTGTAATTCATATTACTTTGGCATCATAGTAAACGTGAATATCATGTGTGTTCGTTATACTCAAAATAAACCTAATAGTATTATTCCAAGTAAGAGACCGCGAAATGGCTTAGATGTTTAGATTTTTGGATGTTTGTTTCTCAATGATGCAAAGACGGCCAAATGGATTTAGATCGAATTTGACACAAAGATATATTATATTATAGATACGTAACAGATAAGAGACCTACTTTATTTATTTATTTATTTATTTATCCTGGTAGTAGGTTCCTGGGTGATATTTTCCGATAGCTATACTGGCCAAGCCACTGGTAAAAGTACTATTCCTATAACTATGTTCGGTGTCTGGTAAATGATTGAGTGTCTGTATAGGTAAAATAGGAGCGTTATGAAAAACTAGGAAGACTTATATTCAACTAAACCAAGCTCTATGTCGTAGTTTTCTTACTCTGAATAATATTATATTAGTTTTATTTACACACATGATATTCTCATAAACTTATGAATCCGAAGTAATATGAATTATAATCCTACTGACTACTAATATTATAAATGTGACTTGTTTCTCAATCACGCAAAAATGGCTGAATGGATCTGCTCCCCTAGCCAAGTTACAACCGTTTCGTGTCGAAATCCGTTCTCCGATCGGTAAGGCCTCGGTTTCAGCAATTGTAGAAAACGATAAGTTGGTAGCCATGTTGACGTGCCTGAGTCGGCCGCTCGTTCTACAATGTCTTTAGAAAAACGACATTATAACAAAGGATGTAGCGTTGAACATTGTAGAAACGATAACAATTCATTCTATCATTTTGAACGATGTTAACTTGGCTACGGATTTTCTATTCGTTTGTTCTAACCACGTGACTTAACGTTGAGATGATTTCATTCCCATACATTTGATTAGTTTTCGACTAGTGTTAATGATTGCAGATTATCAACTTGGCTCCCTAGCCAAGTCCTGTGCTGGATCGAAAGTGGCACACAGAGTATATATTACTTATATAACCTGGATTAATACATTCTTACCGCATTAGTACGTCCTCCTGCGTTAATTTTGGACATCCACGAGGGCGAAGCCGCGGGCAAAAGCTAGTATGTATATAAAAATATTTATGTTCTTTTGAGATGAACATGCATGTAATTCTTTAAGTTATTTTTAAAAGACTAATTATATAATCCAAGATAAGTATTAAAAGTTCAACCATTGCTTGTTGTTCACAAGAAATATCAAGCTACAAATATTTTTTGGGATCCTGCCGTTTTGTCGAAAGATTTTGACAAAATTTCACTGCCCAAACCTTATTTTAGCAACTTTTTTTTTACCAATGCCAAATTTGTAATGATTTTAGTACACACATTTTCATTTGGTCAAATGTTTACTTGGCAGAATATCACCTAGGACAAAGTCATTAAGGCATTTGGTCTTTAATCAAATGACTTATTACAGCAAACAATCTTTAGACAGTAAACGTTTGGTCAAATGATTAGTTATGACCAAAAATAGCAAAATAAGATTTTTTGGAAATTTATGGTTATTAGATATTAAGTTATTTATGGAACTAGTTATAGTAGTTATTTTTTAATGGTTATATTAGGTTAAAATTGTGATCGCCTACGCATGAGTGACCGGCGAGTGTCAGAAACGACAAGATTATATAGAAAAAATAGATTATTTTTAACAGGCTATCTAGAAACGAACCAGTTTTGACGAGGTTTATTATTTAAAACAAAATGGTTAGTGTAGGTTAAAACTGTGACCTCCTATACACAAGCCGAGTGAGCGAAGTGAGCAGTGCCGTGGGAGCGGCCGGCGAGTGCCAGAAATGACTAGACTAGATAGAAAAAAACAAACAAAACACATAGCATTACTTACGGGAGCCTGCCGTTTTGCCGAAAAGATTTTGACAAAATTTCACTACCCAAACAAATTTTAGCAACCTTTTTTATACCAATGCAATATTTGGAATGATTTTAGTACGCACTTTTTCATTTGGTCAAATTTTTACTCGGCAGAATATTACCAAAGATAATGTCATTATGGCAATTAGTCTTTAATCAAATGATTTATGCAAGCAATCTTTAGACAATAAATGTTAGATCAAATGACGTTAGGTCAAATGATTTGCTATGGCAAAAAATTTAAAGGCAAAAATTAGATTATTTGGGAATTATATAATTAAAAAATGCAATTTTATTTTAATATAATCATTTATTTAATACAAAAGATTTGTAACTTACAATTTAATTTTTTATGCAATGGATTTTAGCAATTTTATTTTGGAATATTCAGACTTGTGTTGCAGAATTCGATTAATTCTGTAGTCTTTATCCATATATATAGAAAAAAAATATGGAAAGAAGAGGTTATTTTTAGAAAATAAGGAAAAAATATTTGGAGTATTATTTTATTTTGCGTAAAATGAGTTATTCCAACTGAAATATTTGCCTACATAAAAATTGATAAAAGTACTAGTTGTTAAACAAGTTATTGTTTAAGCGTTCACTTGCCAAACATTAGTTTTGCGTTACAATTATTTGAGAAGAGATTTTTTGCTAAGTAATAATTTGGCAAGTGCAATTATGCGGAAAATTGTTTGGGAAGTGATAATTTGTCAATTTCTTTTCGATGAAACATAGGTAACCCAGTACTTACACATGGTAATTTATTGTATTCTGTGCTATTGACATATAGATGCAGTTTTTTGTCACTGACTAAGCAATAGACCGAATAGATGTGGAAAATTGAAAAATGACGACACTAAATATTTGGCTTATTTTATTTTGTGTAAAATGTGTTAACTGAAATATTCGAGTACATAAAAAATTGTAAAAGCACTACTTGGTAAACAAGTTATTGTTTAAACGTTCACTTGTCAAACATTAGATTTGCGTTACAATTATTTGTGAAGAGATTTTTGTTAGTTAATAATTTGCCAAACGAATTTATGCGGAAAATTGTTTGGGATGTGATAATTTGTCAATTTCTTTTCGATGAAACAAGGGTAACCCTATTTTTTATTACAGTTCAAACGTTCGTTACTATGATGTGCGAACTGCGATACTGCTTTGTTTACGTTTTTACTCTAAATCAGAACCAAGTATTCCCAAGCGCTACTGCTGAACATGGGGTCCGGGGTTTGATTCTCGAGTAGGGCAAAGTGATTTTGGGTTTTCCTATCTGGGATTTCTCAGGAGTAGCTTGGAGTCTGGATTTTAGCTCGGTTGATGGCTCGCCTCCTATTACATGGAACTTAAATAAAACTGGCGTAATCTGGGTGCACGTCAGCCTAACCCATCAGTATCGTGTCACCCAGAAACTTGGTTGTAGAGGTCAGACAGGCGGTTGCGCCGTGTACAATACTGGTATTCAGCTGCATCCGGTTAAACTGGATGCCAACCCCAAACAAAGTTAGGAAAATGCTTGATAGATTGATTGGTACTTCCCCGCTAAAGGAGCTTGTGTAAAAGAACTGACTAGTCTCTCTCTCTCTCGCTCTCTCTCTCTCGTTGCCTAGCCTTATACCATTTCATTTGGGGTTGGCTCTCCTCGTCATTCTTCGCCAGATGTTTCGGTTCTGGGTCGTCGCGTCATTCACTTGGGCTTCATCATCATCATCATTTCAGCCGAAAGACGCCCACTGCTGGACATAGGCCTCCCCCAAAGGGGGGGGTGGGGGTTTGCCATAATGGGGGTTTGCTTCAGGTCATCGTTGTCTACAGACATCCAAATGCGAAGGGGTCTACCTCGCTTCTTTGACTAGTCTCTATTTGTAAAAAATGTATACAATTTGTATACGTATCCTCATCATTTCAGCCGTGAGACGCCCACTGCTGGACATAGGGTTCCTCCAGTTTGAGGAGCTTTGCCATAATCGCTATACTTGGCTGGTGGGCGATCGCCATATGGTGACTAAATGCACAGAGAACGCTGCTTCCCATTCTCTAGTTAGTCCCTTACGCATACGTATACCAACGAGGAATTCAAAAAGTCTGTTATCAAAAAACCTGTTTTCCTCACATTCGATTTACACTAGACTAATTTCTAAAAGCGAAGGCGCTATAAAAAATATCTAGAACGATACTATGAATAGACTTTTTCTGAACAACAAAATGTTAACACAATAAAGATCAGTTTTGTCGTGTTCCTTACAGTCGGTGAATCTTTCAGGATACCGAAACATCTGGAATATAAACTGATGTGTGCAAATAAAATAAATTAGACATGGGTTAGCAAATAAAAATCGATTACACGATCTGATCCATAGTTTTTGCAGAGAGCCATGCTAAATAATACTCTTTTATTAACGTAGTTAAAGCTCATTTCATATGCGGTTCTGCCAAAGGAGGGGCTAGTTATAATACCATTTATTCTATAGTATGAGATTTATTGTATTGTTAATAAAATAGTTTTAAATGAAAACATGGATAAATCAGCGCTTATCAACTTATAAATAAGGTAATAATTTGATTGTGTTGACCGTATCCAATATCAATTTATTTCTAGCGTTTATATCGGCTATAAGGCCACCTTAGCTGAACCAGTCCGTTTTGGTCCCCAACAAGACATAACAATGCCGAAGCCAAACAAGATATCGGAACAAATAAATATGAAAATATATTCTCTGGTAAGTACGGTGCAATTTTGTAAAGCATAGCAAATACCTGCCGGGGTCGCGAGATTGTTCGAAAGAGATACCGTGACTCTGGCACATGGGCAACTGAAGGAACACGGGTGGGTTTTAGTCAGTATAAGTCTGACACGCCCTCCCGCTCCGCCCAGAGCGGGAGAAGTTATTTGATGATTTCCCATCCAAAAAAAAAAACCTAGCAAATAACCGTAAATCGATGGCATCGATATTAATAATGACATGTTCATGAGTGAGGATTGAATCTCAGACAGCAATGTAGAACGTCCTCATCTATAATATGTGGAATGACGATCTTTGCAGGGTAGCTGGTTGAGAATGGCTAAGAATTGATATACAGACACAGGTGGAGTCACAAGAGGTTATAGGTTCAAACCCAGACTTGCGCTTTAGTTTTTGTAAATTATTTCATCACCACTGCTCTCAAAACGGTGTAGGAAAATATTCTGAGGAAACCAGCGTGTCCTCGAACCAAAAATTTAAAGGCATCTACCAACCCGCACTGAGTCCATGTGGAAGACTACAGCCCACTTCCCCTCGAGGAGAGGAGGCTTGTGTCCTCAATTAAATGATAAATTATTTTATTTCTGTAAGTAGGTTTGTACAAACACTTATAAATGATGAATGATAAATCCTATCTGACTACTCTGAGAAGAAAGGCTAAAACAAACTCAACAGATCACAGTCTCTTTTAAAGTCCAGACATTATTTTAGTCACATCATGTATGATTGGTGCCTGAAATGGTATTTTTAACCGACTTCAAAAAGGAAGAGGTTCTCAATTCGAATGTTTATATTTTTTTAAATGTATGTTCGGCTATAACTCCGTCATATATAGACGGATTTGCAAAATTATTTTTTTGTTTGAAAGGGGTTTATTCCGAAATAGTTACATATAAATTTCATATAGATCTGATGATGAGTTCCGGAGACAGACACCGGAACTCTTTAAAAAATGACAGCAAATTAGTGCGGGGTAGATACCATAACTAAAAATTTAAAAATAAAAACTTTTTTACAAAAAAAAAAAAACAACCGACCTCCTTAAAAACACTACAAAGTGAAAAATAACTTTAATTTCGGCAGTCGGTGTCTTAGGATTTGTATTTAAGGTATTTGCCACCGACTGCCGAAATTAAAGTTATTTTTCACTTTGTAGAGTTTTTAAGGAGGTCGGTTGTTTTTTTGTTGTATAAAAAAAAATCGACTGTTCCATACATTTTGACCCTGTAGGTATTGCTTTTTTCTATGAAACAGCAGATTTTTTTTTGTAAAACCGACGAAAAATTTCTGCGCAAGGGGGTCAGAATGATATGCTGAATTCATGGTTACAGTTTGCGCACTGGATAAAAACTTATCCAGTATATATTATAATATAACAATAATATTATAAAGAGGAAAAATTTGTATTTTTGTTTGTTGGTTTGTAATGGATAAACTCAAAAACTCCTGGACCGATTTTAAAAATTCTTTCACCATTAGAAAGCTACATTATCTGCAAGTAACAAAAGTTATATAACATCACGCTACAACCAAAAGGAGCGGAGCATTAATGAAAAATGTTGCAAAAACGAGGAAAATCGCACGGGTAGGCGATTCGACGCGGCGGGAAGGGTCAGGGGAACACGAAATTAAACGCGGATTAAGTCGCGGGCAGAAGCTAGGTACTAATAAAAAAACGTGTTAATCTTCCACTGAAAAAATACAAAAGAAAAAAATAAAAACAACTTGAACTTCAAACGTCCAAATCTCAAAAGTAACTGGGTGTGTTTTGGATCCTTTACGTTTAACAAAGTGCAATTGCTAATAGAAAATAACCAAGTGCTAGACAAAGTTTCTTTTGCGTCTAATAATACTTGAACGAATGGAAAGGTTTCGAACAGAACGACACTGATTGGACGTGAGCCTCGATCGCATAATTAGGAAGTGTTCTATATTAGTCTACCAAAATAGTAACATTCAGTCATATTTTGTGTGACGTTCTACGACTGTCAAAAACTTTTTAACAAAAGATTAAACCACCGAAAAGACTGAAAAGCAAAAAATAATAAACCTTAAAATTATGAGTCGGCGCTTTGAATGATCTTTGTTCATTGATTTTTCAGCCCCGACTCAAAATTTTAAGGTTTATTATTTTTTGCTTTTCAGTTTTTTCGGCGGTTAAATTTATTGTTAAAAAGTTTTTATTTTATAATTTTTTGTGGCTTTAATGTACTGATAGATAATACTTGGCAAGGTATACCCTATCCAATGAAAAAATAATTATCAAAATCGGACTACTCTGTGTAAAGTGCGTGGTTATACATTACAATCAGTGAGTGAACAATCAATCATCCCCTGTTTTCCAACCCTTAGGGTTCTTTTTTGTTTTCCAAATTTATATGGGACCACCTTCGGAGTTACCCTTTCCAATAAAAAAGAATTATCATAATCGGACTACTATATGAAAAGTTATGCGTGGTCATACATACAAAAAAAACAAAAAAAAAAAATATACGCGTCGAATTGAGAACCTCCTCCGTTTTTTTTTCGTCGGTTAAAAATAAACATTACCACAAGTAAATATTTGTCTGCTTTGGATATTATTTAAAAATATTTTAATACGATTTTAATTAAGTGTAGATACGGAATGTTGTAATACTTCTTACTGGCCTGTTTGTCTAGTGGTTAGTGACCCTGACTGCTAAGACGGAGGTCGTGGGTTCGATTCCCACCCAGGACAAACCTTTGTGTGATGAACACAATTATTTGTTTTGTGTCTGGGTGTAATTGGTCTGTAATATGTATGTATTTGGGAATGTATAAGTACATTTATCAGTTATTTGGTTGCCATAGTAAAGGCTCTGCCTAGTTTGCGATCAGATAACGGTGTGTTGGGTGTCCTAAGATATTATCATTTCGATAGAAGTATTAAATTACATTTGTTTGTGGGCAACACTTAAAGTCTCACAAATTTCACAAAATAGTAGTAATTAAGTCACTAAAGCCGCCATCCATGAGAAAATGTCCCGTTTGGACAATAAAAACAAATAGCGTTATAAAAATTATACATTGGTCTTTCTGAGTTTACTATTTTGCTGTAGTATTCACATATTTTTGAGGAATACACTACACAACTAGACTATTTTTTATCAAGTTTCTTGTGTAAGAAGCCATTAAAGATTTTTTTGGATTTTGCTGTGTTTCGTATTTTACAGATAAAATACTGTTATTTTTTATAATGCATAACATTAAATGTAATTTCAATTATGATTTAATGAATGAACTATCCTAATTTCATTCCAAATATTAGGCCATAGTATAGTTATCATGGCCTCAGCAAACTCAAAGCATTTATTTTTAATCGGCACATAAAAGTCACTTTTGAACGTCTGCATTTACAGTGAAATAGAATTGTTTCTAGTCGCCCATTCCAAAAGGTAGTTTCGTATGGAGAAGCATAGGCCAGAAATTACTCTCCGATACTCTTTTAATAATGTTTTACAATATTTTAAATACATTAATTAAATATTTATATGTATCGACATGGTTGTAGAGCCCTGTGAGTGGATGCTAGGTTGTCGTTCATGTCGCTCGGCCACGCTGCTCGTGAGACAATAGCGTGTCTAGTGGCGGCTAAGTGCCAAGAGCCATAGTACATTGCCTGAAATCAGCTTGCAATATTCCAACGACTCTCATCATCTCTTCTCGTATCATATGGTATCGTCACTCCATATAGATGTAGTTTTCTCAGTTCACCATAATCTGCCTATAATGTTCCCACTGCTGGGACACATGCCTCCTCTCGGTGAGAGGGAGTGGGCCGTAATCTGCCAGGCAGGCCCAGTGCGGGTGGTAGATGTCACATGTCTTCGATTTTTTTTTTCTAGGACATGCCGTTTGCCTCGCGATGTTTTCCTTCACCGTTTTGGGAAAAGTGATGATGAAATTATTTATACAAAAGAAAGCTGCCTGCCTGGGTTTGAATCCCCGACCTACACCTCGTAAGTTGGGGCTGATGCCACTGGGCCACCACTGCATCCAGTTTTTTCAGTTACAGAAACTGTAATAACGCTCTTACACACTTTTATAGGAATCCTAATAGACAGTTGGTTTTCTACTTTTAATAAAAAATTAAAGAAAATTCTTCGTTCAAATAGTGAAATTCACTAAAAATAATCAATAACCATCCAAAAAAGTTAAAATAATAATCCTAAATTGCGAGGATACTCTGTAACGTACTTTATCCTAAGAAACTTTTGAAGTGTGTATAACAACTATTCTAGAATAAATATAAAGTAATCCCAGATCCTAGCTAAGGTATGAGTCCAGAGGGTTTTGGACAAGCGTCATTATCAAGCATTCTTTAAGCAAGAGGTGTGAGGCTTAGTAATGACAGGCAACTAGTGATGCTCGTACTTGTGGATCTGCATTTAATAGTACTATTATATTACGATGATAATCGTAGCAATAGTATTTCCCCCTAAACGTCTCAAAATCAGCAAGAAAAACAATTATGAAATTACTTAAAACTATTTTTTTACAGGTGTTCCTCTTCGGCGTAATTATTACATGTCAAGCTACTGCCTTGCCAGGAAGACCGAACCAAAGTAGTATCAACAAAAAAGGCGTGCCTGGTGGTTCACCAGAAGGCGGTCTCCTCCCATCACATGATAGTATTAAGAAAACTCTTACCAGAAGTGTTGACACTGAAGATAGTGGTAGCGCTCACCTTAATGCCGCTATTAGTGGAGGTGCGGGTGCACTTGTTTCCAAAAGTGAAGCTCTGAATGGTCTTCTCAACAGTGGAATTAGCCATGAAGTCGGTGAAAAAGCAGACATTCTCCTTAATGGTGGTGCAAGCAGTAACACTAACCGTGACTCTGGTGGTTACGTCTTTACTCACAGTGGTAATGGATTACCAATTGGCGGCGCTGTTACGTTCATCCAACATGGTGGTGATGGTGTTGGGGGATTCGCTCACAGTAGCAGTGTTAGTAGTAATGCCCTAGGTAGTGGAAATTCTGTCACTTTTGTCAATGGAAATGGCAATACAGGTGGAAATGCTCAAAGCAGTTCAATCAGTTTTGTCCAAGGTAAAGGCAATGCTGGGAGCTATGTTCAAACTGGTGGTAATAGTGTAGGATTTTCTCAGGGCAGCGCTACTGGTTTTGTACAAAACGGTGGTTTAGTCAACTTGTCACAAATGCCAATAAGGTCAAATTTTCACGGTCATGGCCACGTTAAAAGCCTTGCAAACACTGGCAGCATTCTTAATGGTAGGGGACACGGCAGCAGCCATGCAAATGCTGACACCGATGTTAATGGCCACAGTCATGCAAATGCTGAGTCAGATGTCAAGGGTAGGGGTCACGGCAGCAGTCATGCAAATGCTGCCACCAATGTCAATGGCTGGGGCCATGGCCACAGCCATGCAAATGCTGACACCGATGTAAATGGTTGGGGACATGGTCACAGTCATGCAAATGCTGACGCCGATGTAAATGGTTGGGGACATGGCCACAGTCATGCAAATGCTGACGCCGATGTCAATGGTTCGGGCCATGGCCACAGTCATGCAAATGCTGACACCGTTGTCAATGGTTGGGGACATGGCCATAGTCATGCAAATGCTGACGCCGATATCAATGGTTCGGGCCATGGCCACAGTCATGCAAATGCTGACACCGATGTCAATGGTTGGGGTCATGGCCACAGTCATGCAAATGCTGACACTGATGTCAAGGGTTGGGGACACGGCAGTAGTCATGCAAATGCGAATAACGTTATAAATGGCTGGGGACACGGCAGTAGTCATGCAAATGCTGACGCCGATGTCAATGGTTGGGGTCATGGCCACAGCCATGCAAATGCTAACACTGATGTCAATGGGTGGGGACACGGCAGTAGTCATGCAAATGCTGCCACCGATGTTAATGGCTGGGGCCATGGCCACAGTCATGCGAATGCTGACGCCGATATCAATGGTTGGGGCCACGGCCACAGCCATGCAAATGCTGAGGCAGATGCCAATGGTTGGGAACAGGGCAGCAGTCATGCAAATGCTGACGCTGATGTCAATGTCTGGGGCCATGGCCACAGTCATGGAAATGCTGAGTCAAATGCCAAGAATAGGGGTCACGGCAACAGTCATGCAAATGCGGAAAACGTTATAAATGGTTGGGAATACGGAAGTAGTCACGCAAATGCTGAAACTGATGTCAATGGATGGGGTCAGGGCCACAGTTATGCTGATGCTGACACTGATGTCAATGGTTGGGGACATGGAAACAGTCATGCAAATGCTGAAACTGATGTCTATGGATGGGGTCATGGCCACAGTCATGCTAATGCTGACACCAATGTCAATGGTTGGGGACACGGCAGTAGTCATGCAAATGCTGAAACTGATGTCAATGGATGGGGTCATGGCCACAGTCATGCTAATGCTGACACCGATGTCATTGGTTGGGGACACGGCAGCAGTCATGCAAATGCTGAAACTGATGTCAATGGATGGGGTCATGGCCACAATCATGCTAATGCTGACACCGATGTCATTGGTTGGGGACATGGCAGTAGTCATGCAAATGCGAATAACGTTATAAATGGCTGGGGACACAGCAACAGTCATGCAAATGCTGACACCGATGTCAATGGTTGGGGTCATGGCCACAGCCATGCAAATGCTAATGCTGATGTCAATGGCTGGGGACACGGCAGCAGTCATGCAAATGCTGACACAAATGTCAATAGTTGGGGTCACGGCAGTAGTCATGCAAATGCTGACACTGATGTCAATGGTTTGGGACACGGCAGTAGTCATGCAAATGCGAATAACATTATAAATGGTTGGGAACAAGGCAGCAGTCATGCAAATGCTGACATCGATGTCAATGGTTGGGGTCATGGCCACAGTCATGCAAATGCTGACACTGATGTCAACGGTTGGGGACACGGCAGTAGTCATGCAAATGCGAATAACGTTATAAATGGCTGGGGATACAGCAGTAGTCATGCAAATGCTGACACTGGTGTCAATGGTTGGGGACACGGCAGTAGTCATGCAAATGCGGAAAATATTATAAATGGTTGGGGACACGGCAGCAGTCATGCAAATGCTGACACTGATTTTGATAGTTGGGGCCATGGTCACAGTCATACCGATGCAGACACTGTTGTAAATAGTTTGGGATACGGCAGCACTCGCCCAAGTTTATCTATCTCTCATCGATTCGGTGATATTGAGGCAAGTGCTGAAAGTTCAGTTGAGGGTGATGATAATGCTCACAGTCATACTCAAACTGACACTTATGTTGTTGGAAGAGGTAAAACTTATGCAAATGCAGACAGTTTAGCTCTCGGCGGTGGTCATGCTCAAAGTCTTGCCAATGCTAACACTTATTTTAACGGCGGTGGTCATGCTCAAAGTCATTCAAATGTTAACACTTATGTTAACGGTGGCGGGTATGCTCAAAGCCTTGCAAATGCTGGCCTTCACGGTACTGGAGGTGTTGGTCAAGGTTATGCAAATGCTAATACTTACACTAATAATGGAGGTAATTCTCAAGGTCACGCAAATGCAGACACTTATATTCATGGCAAAGGCTTTTCTCAAGGTCATGCAAATACTAACACTTACATTACTGGTGGTGGTCACGCTCAAGGTCATGCAAATGTCAACAGTTTCGTAAATGGCGTAGATCATTCTCAAATCCACGCGAATGCTTACGAAAATGGTAAAAGTAATGCTCAGGGTCATGCAAATACAAACACTTACGTAATTGGTGGTGGTCATTCCCAAGGTTATTCAAATGTTAACCCTTACGTTCATGATAAAGGTATTGCTCAAGGATATGCCAATGCACATAATTACGCGAATGATGCTAATGCTTACACTTACGGTACTGATGGTAATGCTTACGCAGATGCTGCTTTGGATATGTATGATGGTAATACTAACGTTTACGATGACGCAAACGCAAAACTTTATGAAGACTCGGGCGCTGTTGCAAATGCAGATGCTTATGCAAACGCTGGTGGTTACTTCAATGGCGGTACGTACTCAAATGCTGATGCTTATGCACTCTCGGACATTTATGGAAACACGGCTGGCCTTGTTGATACGGACGCATATGGAAACAGTGCTGGTTATGTCAATGGCGGTGCATACTCGAATGCAGATGCATACGCAAACACAGGTGTCCTTGCAAATGTAAACGCTGCTGGGTACGCCAAAGCTGGAGGATACTCGGATGCTGATGCTTATGCAAATGGTGTTGGTTACACTAACGGTGTCGCAAATGGGTACGCTAATGCCAATACTTATGCTAACGGTGGTGCATATGGTATCGCTAACGCTAATGCCGTCAGTAGTGTTCTAGGTTGAGTCACTAAAAGTGCATTACTGTACATATAAAACTGGTAGAGTAAGTGAGACTGTTAAAACATGGTTGCAAAATTAGGCAAAACAGTATAGATCAATTTATTCCAGAATTTTCTAATGTTAAAAAAAATATCTCGGTTTACTCGTCCACCATCTCCAGTTTCATTTGTGCTGTTGAATAGTAGTTATATTAATTACCGATAAAAAATTAATACGAATATTATTAATGTTTTCAAGATCTCTCATTATAGTTTCTGCTTATGTAATTGTGGGCTTTGACTGAAATAAAACGTGATAAGAGGAATTGTATATATGTACCTATATAACATATTTATTATGACTTGCCAGTGTGGAGCGCGTTTCGTTTCGAATTCATAAAATATGTTATACATTAATTCGCACATCAGTGAAAACACTTACGAAACGAAAACTGCCTTTAGTACTGCTGTAACTGTAGTTTTTATCACTGCACTGCATAGCCATAACAGTCATATATGTGTCGAACATATTATGGAATTTAAGTATGTACTTTATTCTTAATAATATTATTAATTATTATTTGTGTATGCTCATATTATTTAAATAAATTATCCTTAATATATTAAACTATGTATAAGCCGTGTTACAATGCTGGTGCACAATAAAGCAAATTACTCGATCTATGATTACATGTTATTTTCTGTTTTTATTTTACGGTGCTAATTAAGATGTCCACCTGTTATAGATTTTACAGTTTCATAATAATAATTCATAATAACCTATCGTTTTAAATAAAAGCATTGTACTTAAAAATATTTTGAATAAAACTAACTTAAATAAGGAAAAGCATTTATTTCGCCGACGAATAATTGGCGCATTGGCATTTTGTACCATTTTTAACTGACTTCACAAAAGGAGGACATTCGGTATTTTCATCATCGAAAGTTTTTTTTCTTTCTTTTTCTAATTTCTTTTCTAATTTGGTTAATTTTCTGTGATTACAGAAGCGTTCGATTATGTAGACCATAATATGCGCATAATAGACCACAACTCAGAGAAAAAATATTTTAGCAACATATTGGGAAAAAAATGTAAAGAACGATTACAGTGGCCTTATCCTCAAGGCAATATTCTAGGACCCGTACTATGGATTGTCATATAGGGAACAGTCAATAAAATGAGTATCGACAAACATAGTTACAAAGGAGTGAATCAATATTATTGATTTCTGTTACTTTAGCATTCAACACAGTCTAACACAGTCCACGGCTGGACAGGCCTCACCCACGCTGCAACACATCTTTTGCATCTAGTCTATCCTAGCCAACATCTTCAGGTCTTCGGTCTTTATGAGGACGTTCCACACTACACTTGCTGATACACGCTCTCCACTCCATTTCATCGTTTAAGTGTGATATTAAAAAAAAAAAACTCTGTAATAGATTCAAATTAATTAGATTTTAGTTTTCTGTTAACTGTTGCCCACAATAATTGATTCTCATTACAGTGCCAAACATTTTGCACAAGAGCATGAGTAAGCTTCAAATCCTACTTACATTATAAATGTAAAATTTTTATGTTTGGATGTTTGTTACTCAATCACGCAGAATCGGCTGAATGGATTTGGATGAAATGTAGCACAAACGTAGTTTGTCACCTGGATTAACAAATATGATACTTTTATCCTGTTAGTATGTTCCTGTGGGATGGTTTTTGACTTGCACGCGAGAGAAGATGATGGCAAAGGCTAATTTCTTAATACATACTTAGCTATTAACCTATACGGGACCTTGTAAGTGATACTGAGGCTTATCTTTCAGAGTTTTGTCAGTAAATACATTTATTGGAATAAAACAAACGCATTTTTTTAAACATCTGATTATCATCCTGATACCTGTACAAAAAAAAAAGAAGAGGCCAGAGGAATCAAATCTTCATGCCACTGACAACTGATAAATAAGTAGTAGACACTGAATCACATCATCATTTGCCGTCATCGCCACGAGGAGGCGGGTTGGCGATCGCGATATGGTGATAAAATGCGCTGCAGTCCATTCTTTAGTAAATGACTGAAATGTGTTGGCCACAATATTTTTTCACCCTAGACCTAATGTTAGTTAACCTACTCACTTAACTTACACTGCCATATAGTGAAATGCAATGCTACAAGCTTACCGAAGTGGAGAATTTACAGCAGCAGATTCACAAACAAGCGGACCAGTCTATTTGCGATACACCGCAGTATAATATTGAGGCTCGTCCGACAGCGGCGCACCATAGCATTTTCTGCATCGTAGCGTAGAAGCATCAAAGCAAGCATCCCTGATGCGCTGCAAAAGCGGAACAGCCCCATCAACACCCGGAACGCATTATTATATTGAATTCGAAAGGCGCTGTATGATTTTTTTATCTACCCACCTAGGCTTGCCAGGCGTCCGGATAAAGCCCAACACCGTCAGGCTTTTTGGTTGTGTGTCCGGCCAAATTAGACGGTGTCCGGCCTGTACGGCTTTTTGTTAGGCTTTTCAAATTTCATCATTTTTGCCTTGGTTTCCACTCCACTCGCCTCACCTTGTGTCGCTAGCGCAAGCGAGCGAACTAGCACTGTCCTCCCCGCCTTATTACTACTCAATTTTAAAGGAAAATTCGCTCTGCCAATCAAAAATATTAATTCGTTTATGTTACTTATTTAATTTAACGTTATTTCATTAGTGTTTTGTTTAATTTTGTTTTAAGATTAAATAATTAAAGATGACAGACCTTTTTACCCAAATGTCCGGCTAAACTGACTGGTCTGTCCGGCTTTACGGTTTTAAGACCTGGCAACCCTAAACCCACCACAGGTTGCACGTGTCAAATGAGGTGCAATACACACGAAATAAGGTTTTCCTTGCTTTTCCAGAACAACGTGCAAACCTGCGAGCGATCATATTAGCTCTTACTGACACGACAGTGCCCTTCTTTTAATATCCGGCGTTCCTTAATATACGTTGCTTTTTATAATTAGCCGGCTACCATAATTTTGCTGTTATTCTAAGGGACACATAGCTCCCATAGCCACAGAAGTATTGTCCATGAATAGGTTTTTGGGACTCTGTACGTCCGTGTACACTGTGAGTCCTCAAAGTAATGTTAATGAGTACGGGTGTGTGTCTTGTTGAATTCAAATCTCCTTAATTATAATTTTAGACTTAAATCACTGCGTTGCTATATAAGAATATTTAGGCGTAATTAAAAAAAAGATAAGTCATTGAATAATATTAAAATCAGTCAAAAGAGAAGTTAATGGCTAATAACTGTGGGTAACCGTGTTAATTAGACCCTTAAACGATATTAAATTCAACATGGAGTAAAATAGTGTGACAAACTAGTTGATATAAATAATAATTCTGCAGGCAGCATAATTATATTGTAGTATGGTCAATGCCCTTTTCTTGCATAACCGAAGCGAACTTTGAAGAATATTAGCATATGCAATGTATCATAACAACTATATAGCAATATACTGATATAAATAGGCCTCAGGAATCGCACAACTGATAAAATTTTATAATGATTGATTCTTTTTACACGCTTTATATTAGCTTCACTTGTATGTTTGTTTCATTGTAACCGACTCCTTATAGCGCGATTTTGACCCGCTTTAAACGACCAGATTTCATTTAAACTCTGTAGACTTATCGAGGACCGATGACAATACTATAATATCATAAATTTGTGCCATTATCCTTGCCAGGGTTACCAGGACAGCAAAAAACTGTCTTCGAAAACTACGCTGACATACGTCATAAACTACGCTGACAAACGCCTCAAAATTCGAAACACATTAAAAAATAGTACCTATTAGTTTTTTTAAACGATTATTTATTTTCTAACTTTCAGGGTGTTTCGAAAATTTTGACTGGCCTGTTAGTCTAGTGGTTAGTGACCCTGACTGCTAAGACTGAGGTCGTGGGTTCGATTCCCAACCAGGACAAATCTTTGTGTGATGAGCACGATCATTTGTTCTGTGTCCTGGTGTAATTTATCTATAATATGTATGTATTTACAAATATAATATATAAGTATGTTTATCAGTTGTCTGGTTGCCATAGTACACTCGCGCTCTACGCTCTGCCTAGTTTGGGATCAGATAACGGTGTGTTAGTTGTCCTAAGATATTTATTTAGAATCACGGCTTGTATGATAATAATAATATTTTATTCATAAATACAAGGCTCAAGAATATGTACAGTTTTACTTAAATGTTTACATTGTGCCTGAAATAGGTAGGTAACCATGTGTTTCGGACGAGGTCATCTTCTCTTATTTATACTTCTATTATAATGCTGAAAAGGTTGTTAACCTACGAAAAACAACGGAGGAGGTTCTCAAGTCGACGCGTATATTTTTTTATGTATGACCACGCATAACTTTTTACACAGTGGTCCGATTTTGATAATTCATTTTTTATTGGAAAGGGTATATCCCGAAGATGGTCCCATGTAAATTTGGAAAAAAGTTCAACCCTAAGGGTAGGAAAACCTTGCCAGAGTCGCGAGATTCGGTTGAAAGAGTTACCATGGCCCTGGCATATGGGCAACTGCAGGAACACGGGTGAGTTTTAATCAGTAAAAGTCTGACACGCCCTCCCGCTCCGCTCAGAGCGGGAGAAGTCATTTGATGATTTCCCATCAAAAACTAAAAGGGTAAGAAAACAGGGGATGATTGATTGTTCACTCACTGATTGTAATGTATGAACACGCATAACTTCTTACAGAATAGTCCGATTTTGCAAGCATGTAGTAATTAGTAGATTATAGCCTCAAAAAAATATCATATAAGTTTTTTTGTTTTTTGGTTTAACGCGCTAATCTCAGGAACTACTGGTTCGAAATGCTGAGTAGTCCATTTAGCAAAAAAGGCTGTATGGTAGGTTATATAACATCACGCTGCGATCAATAGGAGCGGAGCGTCAATGAAAAATGTTGCAAGAATGAGAACAAATACTTCCTTGTGAGACCTTCCGTTGCCTGCACTGCGTAAACGGTTAAAGTAACGCAACAATCATGTACTACGGATTTATTTTTTCTTAGAAAGTTGTAAAAATAAATTCACGATAGCATGTCTATCTTTTAAGGTTGGCTCACTTTATTTTTTTAACTGTAATGAAATCTAAATATTATATTATTATAAAGCTGAAGAGTTTGTTAGTTTGAACGTACTAATCTCAGGAAATACGTGTAAAGTTGGGCTTACTATTTACCGAGGATGGCTATAGTCTATATAACATCACGCTAGAATCTTTAGGAGCTGAGCAAAAAGAAGAAAGTAACAAATACAAAGACCTCGCACGGGCAGGCGTTCCGATACGACGACCGCGACGGCGACGGGTTGGGTCGGGGAGTAAGAGATTTAACGCGGATGAAGTTGCGGGTAGATACTGGTAGTCTTATTAAAAGTCATAAGTAATCAAAGCTGTAGATGACAGTATACAAATAATTAACATAAATATTGAGTGGCTTGCTTAAAACGGGCATTATTAGAACGCTGAAAGTCACTCAAAGGGCGATAGAGTGAAATTAAGTGAAATTAAGAGATATCCGTAGGTACGATGGTAACCGACATAGCTCCAAGGATTGCCTAACTTTAGTGGCAGTAGGCAAGGCACATTGCACGCAGAACAGATGGTCGATGAGGCCAAAAGGTTCTGGAGTGGAGACCGCGTACCGGAAGGCATAGAGTTGGAAGGCCTCCCACAAGGTGGACCGATGACTTTGTGAAGGCCGTAGGAATCCGTTGGATTCAAAAAGCACAAAACCGGTCGAAGTGGCGGAGCTTGAGGGACGCCTTTGTCCAGTGAACGTCTATAGACTGAAATGATGATGATGTTGATTGGCCTAATTCATAGTTTTTAATTTTCATAAAATTAAATGCTTAACGTAGGAGAAAACTTACTTTATCACAAAAGTAATTTCTCTGTTTCTGACATCTTTGGAGAGCATCATTGAGAGTTCTCTTACAACTTGTGTAGTTCAGAAAAAACATGTTTGCTTTCAAGTTTAGTCTCTAATAGAGGACCGAATTATAGGTATAATTTGGATACAAATGCATGTTTTGTCATATTTACAGGCCTGTCGGTCTAGTGGTTAGTGACCCTGACTGCTATGCCGGAGGTCGTGGGTTCGATTCCCACCCAGGACAAATGTTTGTGTGATGAGCACGATCATTTGTTTTGTGTCTGGGTGTAATTTATCTATAATATGTATGTATTAAGAAATATATAAGTATGTTTATCAGTTGTCTAATACCCATAACACAAGCTCTGCTTAGCTTGGGACTAGATGGCGTTGTGTGATAGTTGTGGAATATTATTATTATTTTGTGGACAGACTATATCTTTACGTCTTTTATTAGTATACTAGCTTCTGCCCGCGACTTCGTCCGCGTTACATTTCTTGTTCCCCCGACCCATCCCGTCGCGTCGAATCGTGCGATTTTCCCCGTTTTTGCAACATTTTTCATTACTGCTCCGTTTCTCTTAGTTGTAGCGTAGTGTTATATAGCCTATGGCGTTTCTCGATAAATAGGCTACCCAACACAAAAATATTTTTTCAATTCGGACCAGTAGTTCCTGAGATTAGCGCGTTCAATCAAACAAACAAACAAACTCTTCAGCTTTATAATATAGATTCAATGATGTAGGGTAGAGCTGCCTGTTATTTTAAAACAATGTCCATTTTAATAGCTGTCGAACTGTTAATACCTCACAAGATCTGTTTAGAAGGTAAGTAGGAAAGGGAAAGGGCGGGACGTAGATACTTTTAAAATCACCCTGTGAGCTCACTCGATGGTTAGTAACAATGTTTTACCGGCTCCACCCCATGTGGTAATGAATACAGTAAGTTAATATCGATTGACACAGAGCAAAGTAAACCTGTGTAAAATGTTTTTAAAAAGTTACGCTAGATTGCTGACCCAACAACTTACGAATTCTCCTTTTTAAGGCGCGGACTGACTACGATTTTAAATGCTACAACTACATGCTACAGCTCCAACAAATAAGGTTGAAAATTGAATAAATATTTGGATTGACGATGTAACTAAGCTGCGAATTGGCATTTATTTTACGGTTTTATTTAGATTATTCGGACTACACACATTAAATTAAATAATTGTCTGGTTAAAGTTTTAAAGTAATGTTTATTCTATTGAACTCTTTAAAAAAAAATGTTGTTATCGCTGAAAATACAGAGATGTTCGACGTCAAAGTTTTTTTTGTGAAACAATTTTTATTGGGAATATCAAACAATTTTTCACTATTCTATTCGGTTAGAATTTTTCTTTAAACCCTTCTCTGTCCACTGTATTTTTTGTATCGTATATTTTCATTGCGTTACGTCATACTCGATTGTCAAAGACACCAGTGTTTTGTGAATATTGAGGTAACACCGCGCCTTAAACCTTCTATACCGGATGACATTTTTTACCATCTCGACCTTCATATGGTGTGTTGTATAACTAGAATAGAAGGCCGGAAGGCCTTCAGATTCATCATAGTTGACTAAAGGAGCGCGGGACGCGGACGGACAGGGATGCGTGTGCGGCTCGTGCGCCTGCGAAAGATCAATGAGGCCGCCTATCGGCCGGCTTCAAAGGGTAGAACCGCGCGCTACGAAATCATTGATACATGCCGCGCATTGAGTAGGGTGTGTATGATTCGAGTTTCGATAGATTTTAATTGTTTTTTTTTTTAATTTTTTCATCATTTCTGTTTTTGTTGCTCTAGTATGAAAATGTTACTTTAAATGTGTAGTATTCATTGCTAGATCAATTTCATTACATGTTATTCAAAAATAAAAATAATAAAAATTTCTATGCCAAAGGCTATCTATCTACTCTGTTCACCTATTACACCCATTTTTTTTCAAGACGTTAAAAAATGTCCCCCGGTATGTCTTTTACCTTCTATTCTTCTATAATTCCAAGGTTTTTTTTTTAAATTTGCCTTTTAAATGTGGGTTTTGTTCCGTGTGGTGCCGGACGAAAGGAATACAACCATCCCATTTCTTTCCGTGGGTCGTAAAAGGCGACTAAGGGACTTACTAGAGAATGGGCAGCAGCGTTCTCTATGCATTTTACCACCATACTGTGATTGCCAACTCGCCTGCCAAGCTTGGCGATTATGGCAAACCCCCCAAATTGGGGAAAGCCTGTGTTCACAATTGGACGTCATATCGGGTGAAACGGTGATGATGAAATGTTGGGAAATTGACATTGCTTATCTACAGGAATGGCGCAATAATGAGTATATAATGTCGAGGTAGTGCCATCGAAAACCATTTAGTGTTAGTGAATAATGTTAAAAGCCATTTTTAGGATTCCGTAGCCAAATGGCAAAAAACGGAACCCTTACGGATTCGTCATGTCTGTCTGTCTGTATGTCTGTCCGTCCGTATGTCACAGCCACTTTTTTCCGAAACTATAAGAGTTATACTGTTGAAACTTGGTAAGTAGATGTATTCTGTGAACCGCATTAAGATTTTCACACAAAAATAGAAATAAATAATAAATTTTGGGGATACTTAGAACTGAAACTCAATAAAAAAAAAACATCAATCCCATACGTGTAGGGTATCTATGGATAGGTCTTTAAAAATGATATTGAGGTTTCTAATCTCATTTTTAGATGTTAGATGTTTTTTTTTTTTAGATGTTATAGGATAACTGTTTTTCTGTCTATTTTAAAGTCGATACCATCATTTCTAAAATGGATGATGTAGTTTCGGATTTATTCATTTAAGAAATTGGAATATAGATAGCTAAATTTTCATAGACAAGATAACAGATACCTAAATGATTTTTTATTTTCATAATAAAACAAAACCGACCGATTTTCCTGTTAAATGTATGAATTTGGTTGTTTTGACCTTGAAAGTCAAAGCACGGTGTCATATATAGTGATGATAGACGATGATGAACTTTATTTGAGGAAAGGAAATTTTCTTAGGTCATGATTGTAACACAACTCGATAAAATATATATATGTTGCGATAAATACCATCTACAAATGGGATAATGTGTCAGTAGAGTGGACCGTCTTATTCTCTTTATTTTTTATAAATGAACCCAGCAACAGCAGTATCAGTAACCTTAGCATATTGTAGTCCATTTTTGTAGTCCCTTCACAAACGGCATTTCAACATCCGGTTCGGAGAACTGTCCAGATCCAGCCACCATGTTGCTGTCCAGTTAGCCCCAGCTATCTTTTGAAGGTACATCTAGCTGAGGTCGTCCTACGATACTTTTGCTTTTTCCAAAATCCCAATTCCCACTTGTACAACGTAACACAGTTATGATAATAAAGTTTGATCCATTTACTAGGTGTGATTAAAACAGACATTTGCTACAGTGACCATAAAAATCATGTTTGCCATCAGGGAACGATTACTGGTTCTTGATGAGTTTGACATTTATTGAGGTTATTATATTGAATAATAATAAAATAATACATATAATAATTGAATAATACTGAACCGAGAAGAAGACAGTTGACGAAAAATTGCGTGTAGGGGAAATGAGAATGTTGCGATGGATGTGTGGAATGACAGAAATGAAATAAGAGAAATTTGAAAGTAGCGCCAGAAACAGAAAAGTTGAGAGGAAATCTTTTGATTCAGTATGGGCATATAATGAAGGGGAAGGAAATGCATATGACTATGAGAGTGATAAATATAAATGTTGATGAATGAAGAGGGAGAGGAAGGCCCAAGTAAATATGGATGAATTGTGTGAGAAATGATAAGAAACAGAAGTGAGTGAATGATAGTGTGACGGTTGACAAGGGAGAATGGAAGAAAAAAACAAGTTGCGCAAACCTCATATGACATGAAAGAAGCTAGGGAGATGATGATTTTAAAATACAATTAGTATGCATATGGTCAAAGAAAAACTAAAAGTTTCATTATAACCGTCTGCTTACCATTGTTCAAATATTAAATCAATCAACAGTTATAATAAAGTCAGGAACAAGCAACTAACATATTTCCGTGTTATATTATGCAATTCCAACCATGTCTAACATTTGTTAACTTGTTTATAATGTCTTACATAATATATAGTAAAAATAGCGTTCACTGATAACCTTGAAAAGCAATCTATGAATAATATTAATAGAATTTTCTTTACTACTACAACAAATGCATAAAATAAATTGTATGTATGTATGTGCAGTTTAGTTTTCATAATTATATTTACATAATATATAGTACAAATAGCGATCACTGATAACCTTGAAAGCAATCTATGAATAATATTAATAGAATTTTCTTTACTACTATAACAAATGCATAAAATAAATTGTATGTATGTATGTATGTGCAGTTTAGTTTTCATAATTATTTTTAAGCTTGTATTTGAGATAATTGTTTTGTTCTCTTGGAAATTTAACTTATTTTTTTTAGTTACTTAAGCATAGTTGAAGTTTTTTCTATATTTCTTCAACTACTATAGAAACAGTAGTTGGTAAAGGACTATCTAAGATGCATTCAAAAAGCAGTGTATCCCTTGGGTTCTATCTTAAGCCCTTTATGTTGTACACACGATTTGATTTTTCTTTTTTAGTGATTTTACTGAATATGGATGGTTTCTAATTATAACCAGAATTATGGAGTAAAATTTTATTCTCTGTCTGTCTCTATTAAACAGTTTAACAATTACCTTTATTTCAATCAGCTCTTAGATTATGCGTTTCTTATATAGCCCTTTCATAATGATTTAATACTTCGGTATAATAGTCAACTCCCGAAATCTCTTGTTCGATTAGATGTTTAGGTAGTTCTAACTAAGCTTAGCTATTATTAACGGTAAGGAAATGTTAAAAATCTAATTTCATGTTTTACTTTACTAACGCATGAAATACGAACTTGTAATTGACCGTGAAATATTACAATTAGGTTTTGCTGTTGTAGTGATGTTCAAGTGTAGTTTTGAAAAGAAGGATTGATTTTTCTACCTTAGCTTTGCTAATTTGTTTTCATTAATTTGACACTAAAACGTTCAAATCTCTAATCTCTGTGACTAGTAAGTACCTAATTAAACCATTTTATGACATTTTTACTCTCTTATGGAAGAGTATTAAGAAAGCTCACTCAATCGTTTTTTGTTTTCAAGCAGGGTGAGTTCATCATCCACTGATGACTATGATTTTTTCAAATTGTATTTTCTTACAAATGTATGACATTATTTCAAAATTTCTATTCGCTGAATCCTTGCAGCTGTAGGTCAAGCCCGAATTTTAGCTGGAACATTCTTTGGTTCTCGGTCTCTCGTGGTCAGCACAAAGTGTTTGTATTTCTCATCCATTCCCCCATGATACCGTTTACCTTATGCATTCACTTCCATCATTGCATTTTATCTATTAATTATATTGAGCGCGTACTAGGACAGACACACCTTTCTATCCATCTAAAGCGGATCTTATTAAATATTCATGATTACTTATCATGAAAACGTAAAAAGCTCGTTGTAAGTACCAAAGGCTAAGAACCAAAGATTTAAGTCCAGAATCAGGAGAAGTGGCGGGCTAAAACCAGTAAATGGGAACCATAATGTAACGGATTGTTTATCCAATATGGTTTAACCGAAAACACTTAGCTAATCAGTATTAAACAAACTAATCACTTGTAAACGAAGGAATGATTTGTTTAGGAGACCGAGACAAATGGCGATTATGCTGTAGCGTTAAAACCAGCTATATGTAATGCCGGCGTATTAAAGGCGGTCACTCTTTCTCATCCACACCAGCCGTCGTGGAAGCATTGGATCCCGCCAGGATATCGAAACAACAATGATGAAAACATGCGTTTTGGTAAGTTATACAGTTCTTAAATCCTTACTAGCTCTTTTATATCCCAAATTAGGATGGTAATGCCTAGAAGCTATTGATTGATCTTACCTTCGCCTTATTTAACCTGGCGAAATTGGCCCAGGAAGAGGTGCTGAGATGGCTTGGACGCAAACCGTGTGGACTGTTTCGAGGTGGTGCGGGAAAGAAGTTCCCGGATGAACATGAGGATATCTTAATCTAGCAGTGGAACAGAAAGGCGGCATAAAACGGATCGAGGCGTGTTTATAATTATTTTAGTAGCTTTTTGCCATAAGTAATGAGTAATGGCTAACTATGAAGTCTATTTAAAACTTTTGAATAGTTTATAATATTTAAACTACTTCGGTAAGTAGTTTTGTCAAGGAGTCAAGTAAACTAATAAATTGTTAAGCAAATTGACCACCTACTTCAATTGTCCGTACCGATATTCACTGTCATTTTTTGGGTGTTCAATGACATAGCTTTAACACGGCAAAACGATGTTTGTTATAAATTTGCTTACCAATTCATTTTTTTTAAAGCAAATAATTTTTTTTTCACCTAAAGGGTTTACTGTTTCGAGCTAATTTTCACAATAATAAAGACGTAGTTTATGGCAAAACTAAAGACAGCGGCCAAACCAGTTCAAAGAATGTTCAACTATATGTTCTCATAATTTATTTTTCCTTAATACGAAACAAATTATTATTACTAAGTGGTGCAATTAAACACATATCTCAGTTTTAAACTATCCAGTTTTTAATTGATTTCAGATCGTAAGAAATGCTACCGCTGGTTACAGGCCGCTGGCCGGTGATTAGGATTGAACAATTTCATAAATCATTCTGTTTTATTTTACAGCTCTGCTTCTTCGCGTTAGTCACTGTTAGTCAAGCCAACTCATTGAACAGACAACCAGCTACAAGAAGTGATGTAGACGAAGAATATACGATTCAACAACAACAACAACAATATGTACCAAGTTGGCAATTACTTAGCCAACCTACCGGAGTAACCACAGTTGAAACTGAAAAGCGCTTCGGTGCTTATGGTGGTAGTGCTGCTGCCGCCGCTGCAGCCCATGCTGGCGCTGCTGGTGGAGGCTACCTCGGCGGTCATGTTGGAGGTCATGTTGGCGGTCACGTCGGCGGTCATGTTGGCGGTCATGTCGGAGGTCATGTCGGCGGACATGTAGGTGCAGCCGCAGCCGCAGCCGCAGCCGCTGGCGCTGGCGGTTATGGCGGTTACGGATCTCGCTATTCTAACGCTAATGCCAACGCCAATGCCAACTCATATTCTGGATATGGCCGTTAAATTGGTGGATGTTTTGCTACTAATAAATTATCAATAAAATTATATATAGTCTAAAATTAAATTAATTAGGCAAAATTGGTTTATGTAATTGCCTGGACTATAACTACTTTTATATTTTGTACATTTTGGCTGACATAAAATTTCTATTCGGTTACCTATTTTTAGTTATTAAATATATTTATGAAATTCATGTGGTATTTGCTTTATCTCTAAAATCTATATCTGTATTAATCTTTATTACATAAGAAAGGTTACAATTTGTGTGTGGTTCCAGACAGTCGTGCCAGATGATTAATCTGTGTTACAAGAGCCAATCCTCCGATGAGAGAAAATACTATTGATAATGAATGCAATAAGATGACAAAAGAGACCAAAAAAAAAAACTAAAGTAATTCAAATTATTTAAAACTGTTTAAAAAAATGATTATAGTCTCACGCCCTCACGATGCCAATTAACCATTCCTAAACTTCAGATTCAATTTACACATAATTGAATCTGAAGTTTAGGAATGGTTAATTGGCATCGTGAGGGCGTGAGGTTTAGTGCTTCTCTCAGGGTACAATATTGATGTTACGAAACAGTTATAAGAATTTGCTTGGTTTCGTCATAATTGAAGGGCAGTAGCTATGGCTAAAGATTATGCTTGACCTTTTGCAGGGTAAGTTCATAAATTGTTGGTCCTTGTTGATTTTGTTGTACATTTGCGATGGCACGATAGTGTCATCGGGCAAGCTCAGAACCAGTCTGAATAGATTCACAGATAAGAAAACCAACCCGTCGATTGAATAGATTTCTATGTAATGGCATCGTGGAATGTACAAACAGTGGGGAGGACATAAGAGTTTTCTCACGGTAAGTACTTGGGTTTCGGAGTACAACAGGGCTGTAGGGTCACTTTTATGGAAATACATACTTTTGAGGATAGCCCACTGAGCTTGTTCCAACCAAGCATCATGGATTTGAGAGTCCGGGTACGGGGACAGATATATACCTTCAAGTGAAGTTTCAATGTCAGCCGAATATCTGAGTTCTTGAAATAATTAAAAGAATAGAATAAATAGAATAATTAATAGTCTAGCCTCTCGTAGATACGAACAAATGTTTATTTAATACTAGCTTTTGCCAGCGGCTTCGCCCGCGTGGAGGTTGGAAAATATCCCGCAGGAACGTACTACCGGGATAAAAAGTACTCTATGTGTTAATCCAGGTTATAAACTAACTGTGTTCCAAATTTCATTCAAATCCGTTCAGTAGTTATTGCGTGAAAGAGTAACTATATCTATACATCCATACATACAAACTTTCGCGTTTATAATATTAGTAGGATTGGAGAACAACGCAAGGGAAAAGCAATTGCATGATGAGGTATCATGACAAATATACGTGGTTATAAAAAAAAAGAACCCAGTTCTTAATAATTGATTACAAACTAGCCTATAAGGCTAAAAAGCAATTTAAATCAAACTTTATTTTTAGGTGATAATTATTTTAAAAGTTACAATAGTGATGATGGTACTTTACATAAGTCCGTTCCACTTTCTTAGAGTCTGATATTTTATTATTAATACTTTTTCATGTGTTATTATGTTGCTGTTATTACTGAAAATAAACTGAATAAACTGAATTGATTTAGTCTTTCAAACATTGAGCGTCAGGATTGTAATAGAAAGCCTTTCCAGAACAGTTCACAAGGTAGTTCAGTTCTACATTTAGCTTTGTCCCAAGTCTCACCATGTATCAAAATTGAGGGGTCGTCTGTGTAGGTACAAATGTCACAATTAGTGAGGGGTAATTGAGAGAAATCATTTATATTTATTTGAAATACTGTGGGCCCCAAGATACTTCCTTGAGGTATACACTAACTAATTTTTTTTATTTGTTTTGGGGTTTTTATCAAAACAGATATGCCAACCCCATCGTGCCTTTCGATAAAGTAGATATATGAATAAATAATAATAGTAAAAAAAAAAAAACTGATAACCTCTTCATCATTAAAAACTGAGTCCCTATTAAGACATGGCTATGCCCTCTGAGATAATCTTTGCAAATATTTTGAGCTACACCACGTATTCCTATAATAACCTCCATTTGAGTCTGGGAAGAGAAACTGTGTCAAAGGCCTTCGTTAAATCTAAGAATACATCATTATCTTTAAGGTGAGTCTTTAGTTTGCCCTTTAAGGTGTTGATTAAATCAGAAACAGTATCTTCTGTGGAATAACAATATCTTTGTTTCCTTATTATCTGGATCTCAAACATTTATGTAGTAAAAGTTTGAAAACAAAAGAACATGCTCAGATAACAGCGGGCCGATTCTGTAAAAAGCTCAACGTGAAAACTTAGGTGAAGTGAGCTTGTATCCAGTTGTCACTAATGTCAATCAGTACTTAGTATCAGGTGGAATCGAGTTCGCTTCAAAATAAATATAAACCTATTAGTGTTTTCTTCTTTAGATTACTATCATCATAATGTAACAGGCTTTCAAATTTGTTACAGAATTCAAAATATTTAAGGTAATTGTAGTTGTCAATTCGTAGTTGGGCAACAGAATCTGTCACGCTGAAAACTTTTATCATAAATTGATCAATCTGTCTTTCAGTTATTATAAAATTGATATTTTTCTGATGAATGAGTTATACATTGGTTTATTTATGGGTTTTAAACTCAATGTCGGAATGACAGGTAAGTATCAACTGAAAAGATTGCAGACACAAAGTTTTATTTTTAAGTCTATGGATGGTGTCCTAAATTGAACTGTGAAATTTCCCATGTTATAGAATTGGAGAAATAGAACTTAAAAGAAGAAAATGTCTACAAAAAAATTGAGAAATACAAAGAACAACAGCACGCGTAGCATGACCGTATTGGAAAGGGAATTTGTCGACAGAAGAGAAGACAAAATGATAGATTGTATCGTAGAAAAATTGGGTAAAACTGAAGAAAAGAGATGTTTCTGTTCTTCAGTCTACAAGAGTACGATGTCAAGTATGATGTCTATTTCTCTCTACTATTGATGAGATAGAAACATTGTTACAGAATTAAAATACATAAGGAACTTTTTTGTTCTTGGTAGAATAGATACAGAATTGGTCATGCTACGCCGGCAGCACTGATTTATACAAATGTCCCGATTTATTATCACACATTTATGTATTCAGTGTTATATACCCGATATTACTTTCCTTCGCCGCTTACCCGCTTCGTTTCCTTTCATACATCTGATCATGCACGCACCGTCCCTTTCCTTTCTTCATATTTAAATTTACTTTTACAAAAGTAGATTCGTTAAAGTTAACTATGTAAGATTTTTTTTTGAAAACCAAATTCCAGCTTAGAGATTCATCGTAGGCGATTTCTTGGTACTAAAATAGCTCAAGGCGTTATTTCGTAGAATGTTTTAATGCTGGCCGAGGCATGAAATAACTCCAAAACCTTTAACAAAGCTTTAAATTAATTCCAATTAATGATGTTAAGAAGGTACTTCACTAGCTTTAAGGCGAGGATCATTATTTCGGACAAATTTCATTGCGATAATGTAAAATACTTATGCTTAGTTAAAAACGTTGAAAATTCAAATCTGAAATCCATCAAAGGTGCCATGTACTTTTTCTTGATTAGCACTAAGAACCTACATTAACAGAGATTAGTTTCGGTTTAAAAATTTGACAACTGAATTCCATGAAACGAATGTGTTTGCTGAAAACTGGCAGAAAATGAACACAATATATGCTATAATTTATAAATATAATGCGTACAATATCTTGTGCAAACAGATTCTTTCCTCTCGTCACATGAACAATGTGAGAATAGGTCATAAGTATGTTGCTGATGATTCGGAAATTGACTATCGTATAAAGAAACTGTTTTCATCCAATAGTCAGAATCAGGATTAGATGCTTACATTAACAACTTTTTTGCAGCTATAGTACAGTTACTTGTTCTTACATTTTGATTACTTTGTTTAGTCCCATAAAATACGATTCATGCGGCGCGATCGTTGCCTGTCGAAAGTTATAATAAAACCGTTGACCCATTTTTTAAGATTTTTTGTAGATTTAAACTCAAGAAAAAAAAAAAAAACCAGGCCCATTGCAAAACGTCGTAGGTACGAGTACCTATGCAGAAGAACGGGTAAGACACTCTGTGGAAACTTCATATCAAAATATTGTTAAAGTTAAAGTTGAAATTATGTTGAAATAATCAATATGAGAATGATGTAAAACACTGCACATTAAATACAAAGTAACAATTCAATTAACAGAAATTTAAACAAGCCGTGGCAGCTAAAAGATGACCCGTCCCTGCTGACGGCGCTCGTTCATCAACATGAACATTATATTTATAGTGCCACATAAAGCATGTATCAGAAAGATGTGGTACAGAACATCAGACTGGAAAAGTTTCTCCATGAGATACACCGTTATCGTGATAAAAATATATAAGTAGCCGCCATATATTTAGGTCAACTATTGAAGTTTTGCCTAAGCCAGTTATTAATATTTTTCGCGATTGCGGTATTAGTTCTATGGAAAAATTATGTTCCGTTTTTATTATAACTGTCATGAGTCTTTTTTGGACTATTGTCAGTTTGGTTGCAGATGACGTTTTAGGTGCAGGGTCATTGCCACTGGTGCCTCCTTAGATTACTTGTATTTTTGGCAGATTTTTGGAGTTTTCTTGGCACTTATATTCTTTGTAGGCACACTTACTGCTGATGTTATGTCAATGTATGAATATAGTCAGGTACCCAGATTTTTTCTCTGTGCACGGTCCTCGATTATTAACTCTTTCCTTTTGCATGCGGCTGAGTGGGGCTGCGCACGGGCATTTGTGGAAATTTGACAGTCGTTACAGGTCGTCAGGATCCCGAAGATCTCACAACCCATCTTACTAACGGCTATCGTGTTAAAGTAAGTAACTGGGTTGTGGAGGTCAGATAGGCAGTCACGCTATATAAAATACTGCTATGCAGCTGTATCCGGTTAGACTGGAAGCCGACACCAACATAGCTGGGAAAAGGTTAGGTAGATGATGATTTTCACTAAAGAAACTAAATAATCTAGGCAGTGATCAATATGTGGATTTTATCAAATACAAACAAAGCCGCACGCTAAAATTAGTTGCCATCGTACATTTATTCGTTTGTATTTGAAAACCTGATTTTACGGGAACTTTCGAATAATAATTTCTTATCGCTCGTGTAAACTTTGTAATCATTTGTTTAGGAAACCGTTACTAATGGCTATTTAATCCTTTGATTGAAACTTGTTATAATGCTGCCTATAACATATTGTACCTGAGTTGACCACACGCACCATACGTAGAAGTTGAACAAACATGAAAGTATTTATTCTGGTAAGTCAGGAACTAGTATAGCAGAAATAGTGTGAGGAATAGTTGCAAAATGATTTCTAAGTTTCAATTAGAAAATGTTAGTGAAATAAGTGAAGTGTGTGTTTGTGAATAAGGTAGAATGCTTTATGTTTCTACTGTATCTAAAGAAATCGGTAAAAGAAAGTGAATTTATTTAATACTCTAATGATTTACTTAAATATATAATTCAATTCTTTGAGACCTTATTTAAATATGGTCTTTTGTCATTGGCACAAAGACCTCTACAATATATTTTAGATTGGTATTATTTTATTTGCAGTTATTATAGACAGATTTTTTCACGCATTTTTATTCTGCTTTCAGTTGTTCATCGTAGTCACGTGTCAAGCTTATCAGTTGCCACTCAACAGGCAACTAGTAGCCAGACAAGGAGAGTCGGGATCTAACAGACCTTTTGTGAATGATCAATTTTACGAAAAACTTAAAAAGTTGGCAAAGAAGTATATGCTTTATGATGCAGTAGACCCCAATCCTCTAACACTTTTGATTCCAGATATTTATAAGCCTAGTTATGTTCGATCGCGTGAATCAGAGCAAACACCGTCAGAGCCACATGTCAATGGTCGTATTACAAATCCTGCTGTTAATCACCAATATTCAAATCCCGTTCTTTCTCGTATAAATAATCCTGATTTACAACAGCAAAATTCTAATCTTGCTGCTTCTCGTTTTACATATCCAGGGTTTCATACTAGATCTCTTATAAATGAATCGGCTCAACTCCGAGAGGTCGCTCAAGCTGAGCATGAAGCTCAGCTTCTGCAGCAAGCTAACGCTGAACGAGCAGCCCGTCTTGCTCGCATTGACAGTGAAGCACTAAGCCAATTATCTGAGGAAGATAGACAAATCTTAGAGAGCAAACTATCGCCAACAGAACGAGAAGCTCTGCTTGCCAAACTAGAAGACGGCCAACTCGATGACCTTCTTCCTCGAGAAGAAAATCGATTTGGTGGTTTTGGTTCTTCAATGGGTGGATTTTCTGGAGCTGCTGCTCAGATCGGCGCTAGTGCAGGCGGTTATATTGGCCGTAAGCTCGCTGGTACCCTCGGGGCTAAACTTGGGGCTGCCGCTGGAGCTTACCTCGGTGCTGCCGCGGCTAGTCGCTTCGTAAAAAAGACAAGCGCGGTATCGAAAATAGTATCTAATATTATATCTGACAACACTACAACTCCACCTGGTAATAATAACGGGCTTAAATATGGTGCCACGATAGGTGGTTTTGGTGCTGTTATGGTGAATAATTAGTGAATGTTATAATTTACTGTTACAAAACAATTATAAGTTCAGAATAGTTTTTGTAATTAATGTAATTTTATGCAAATATCCTTTAATAGCTTATAAGCCCGATTTTTACGTCCGAAAGTTCGGTACTGAGTAAACTGGATGTATAAGTCAATGAATGTTGTATAGAGTACGCAACGTACGAGACTTCACTTGAAGTTTCATTTCACACCAAATCTCGCCGTAAAGCTGGACTTACAAATGCGGCAAATAGTAAAATAACTGAAGAATAACTATTGGAGAGAGATTCAAAAATAGTCAACAACTCAATGTTACAATAAAATACGTACTGCAGTTACTCTGTCAACTAATTTCAGCTGATTGGTTAGTTCAGAATGCTTTTGGATAAATGTTCGATCTCATAATATATGGACACTGCACACTGGTGTTATCCTCAAGTAGAAATACAATAAATATCGCCCTATTCGATAAGACCGCTCATATTAATAAATGTTCATCCTAATGTGTATTGTATGGTGTACAATAAAGAATAAATAAATTAATAATATTCGTTGCATTTCAATTTTTCTACGCCTTTTTTGAAGTTGATTACAATGGCGGTCACCTGAATTTATTCCTATCCTAGTATTTGCCAAAATGAAACTTTGGTGTGTTCCGGTTTGGAAACAGCAAAGTTGTGTTTTATAATCTCACTTTTCACTTGTTATATTAAAGACCCATGTTATATAGGACAACCATATTGCCTTCAACTCAAGGCTGCTATTGAAAATGTTTAAATGAAAATTTGAAATTTTAACTCAATAACTGGGGTGGACGACATTGTTGCCATCGCGGGTAGAACCTTGATGAGGATGGCATAGGAGCGTCGTGATTGGCATTAGAAAAGAGGGGCTTAAGGTCAGCAGTGAGTGAAGTCGGGCTGTAAATGATGACGACACTGAGATTCAATAACTTTGCCCGGCCCAGTGGTAACGGCCGCGACTTACGAGCAGCAGGACGTGAGTTCAAACCCAGACGACATGTGACATCTACCAACCCGCACTGGGCCCGCGTGGTGGATTATGGTCCACTCCCTCTCACCGAGAGGAGGCCTGTGTCCCAGCAGTGGGAACGTTATAGGCTGCTGATGATGAACTTTGCCCGCCCTTTTTATGTCTTGTGGAGCAATCCTTATGGATACAGATTATTATGATTTGAAATTGAGCTGACTGGTGTCGGAGCGGTAAAAGTAAATGATGGAATGCTGATTTTTACTATGAACCACGGCGTTGCTGTACATTTCTTGATGCAGCGTAATCGTGGTTATAATGGTTTAGTAGAAGTATTTAATGTTATGACGTTTAATTAAATGCTTTTATTTTTGTAAAGGAGATTCTTGCTTGACGCTCTTAAACAACAGTCAGTTCAGCCCAACTTGCAAACAATTTAAAGGCATGAGCTAAAATACGCCTGAACATCAACAATCAGTTTTACTGTCAAGGGACAATAAAACTGATTTAACATGGGAGTGGCACACGAACATTAACTCATTTTCAAAGGCGACAAGACAACGCGTGTTCAAGAGTATTCTGCACACCAATGCGTACGAAGTTCCTAACCCATTGCTCCATATGTTTGAAAATATGATCAACAACTCTTACAAAGCAATGAATGTTGTTGAATTGTCAAAAGCTATTGCAAATTGTTTTGTGGGTAACGCAATTAGTCAGCAGATTGCATTGCTGACAGAAATATGTAAAGTTACAGAAGTCAGAAGTGCGCGTCTGATATTTTATCGTTGGCCTATTGTCTATTGCTAAACTTAGAATGATGCAAACGCCAAAAAGTAATCAGTACGGAAACAATTGACAAAAATAGATGTAATCAGCGGAATAATTGCGTAACATACATAAAAAGACAATAAATGGCAAAGGGTTTCATTTTGACAGTTCACCCACGTTCATCCTGCCGGGGTCGCGAGTATGTTCGAAAGAGATACGGTGACCCTGGCACATGGGCAACTGAAGGAACACGGGTGGGTTTTAGTCAGTAAAAGTCTGACACGCCCTCCCGCTCCGCCCAGAGCGGGAGAAGTCATTTGATGATTTCCCATCCAAAAAAAAACCCACGTTCAGAGTGATTTTTCTAAAATCATGAACCATGTGTTAGCAATATCCTGTAGTTAGAGGATATTGGTAACACATGGTTCATGATTGGGGTGCAGAGTATTTACCACAGATAACTTACCTAATCTACCTCTTATGTTATTGTATCTTGCAGGTTCTACGTTACTTTTAGCGCTTCCAAATTTACCAAGGTTAATCGGTGCTTATAGTAATCGGTGAATATAGTTATTTTCTAAGGCACACACTATTATTGTTATAACATTATTTTCACAATTTTAATCTGTTACCTCAGTATTTGTATTTCAAATTAACGCTATTCTCTTCTTTCTATTTTGAGAATAAAATAAAACTAGCATTTATTACATACAAGAACAAATACAATCACAGTGTTGATTTAATACAGTCAATGTTTTTTTTAATGTATTGTGTTGTTAGCAATAAAAACTTTTTACAAATAAAATAACAACCGACTTCCTTAAAAAAAACACTACAAAGTCAAAAATAACTTTAATTTTGGAAGTCGGTGTCTTAGGATCTGTATTTAAGGTGTTTTTGACACCGACTTCGGAAATATAAGTTATTTTTGACTTTATAGTGTTTTTTTAAGGAATTCGGTTGTTAGTTTTTTGTAAAAAGTTTTTATTTTTAACTTTTTAGTTATGGTAGATAGCCCGAACTAATCTAATCGCGTTATTCGTTCATTTGTCGCGCAAATACTTAATGCAAATTTAAGACTTATATGGTTTTCACATGGATTCCATGGTCCGAATGGAACCAAATTAAAATGGAACCATTTAGAAAGCATCAGCTTTCAAATAAAAAAAGAATCAGCAAAATCGGTCACCCAGTCAAAAGTAATGAGGTAACAAACATTTAAAAAAAATACAGTCGAATTGATAACCTCCTCCTTTTTTGAAGTCGCTTAAAAATTTCAAAATCCTATTCATCATCCTGTGCCTAGCATTCTCTCAACTATGTTGTGGTTGGTCGGTCGAACCGGATTGAGCTGAATGCCAGTACTTTACATACTTTCACCATACATACATGTTATTAATATTGGTATTAAATTGACAAATTGAAGCGTAAGCACTAGATATTAGCCGCCGCAGGAGGAGACGCCCCGAGCGTCGGGAGTCAATAGCGGACTCCCGGCCACCGTAGGCGCGAGCTGCTCGCCGCCCGGTAAGGACCAGGCTCGGGTCGACGGCGCGTAGTGTTCCACGCGCGCCTCAAAGAGATGTCAGCAGCACTGAAGGGGTCTGCTAGGACCGATGCCTGCCAGGGTCGCGAGATTGTTCGAAAGAGATACCGTAACCCTGGCACATGGGCAACTGAAGGAACATGGGTGGATTTTTGTCAGTAAAAGTCTGACACGCCCTCCCGCTCCGCTCAGAGCGGGAGAAGTCATTTGATGTTTTCCCATCAAAAAAATAAAACATTTGATATAACAAAATGCATTGACATGTATGAGATTGCATAATCGTATTAGGTAATGAGACCTGTATTAACAGTTATAAGGGCAAGAAATAAATAAAAAATATAGCGAAATAAAAGCATAAAATATTGTCAATTGTTATTAGGATGATGATTTATAAAGCGATCTCAGCAAAGTATAGTAAATACCTCTAATACAAATACAATTTTTGACAGTCTTATCAGAAAGAATCAATCAATCAATCAATTGTTTTAATATGTCTTATCACTCTGTTTTTTTACTGTGTGTACATAAATAATAAAACAAATAAATAAAGATTTGTTTCACCTAGTAACTGGGTTATGAGATCAAATTAGCACTCGCCATATGCTGGTATTAAAGCCTACTCTAACTTGGTTGTTAAGAGGGCAGACACATAGAAGTGAATACGAACTTGTACGTTGTTCCCCGTTATCATCAGTCTACAGCAGTCCTCTGCCGGCCATAGCCCTCTCCTATTACACGCCATTCAGCTTGATTCTCAGCAACTCTCCTCCAGCTACTACCAGCCACCGTGCGAAGATTGTCACTCTACATAGCCTGAAGGCGTCCTACCTTACGTTCAAGCTTTCCCGTGTAATATCTCTGATACGTGAAAGTTGAGCCATTGTTTGCTTATCCAAATCTTGCATTAGAAGACATGATATTTCATTCGGGTCCATCATTGTATGTTTAATTATATTCCAGATCTTAATGCCGAATTAAGTTCACCAAGTAATGTAGGTTCGCAACTAGACCTACTGTTAGAGGTATGTAATGTTTTTTGTCGTCTGAATGACATTAACAGGGAAAAATTTCAAACTGTCAAATATATTCAATTTATATGCCGTTGAAGTTACCGTGTACACTGACAGTGAGGCTGGTCCACAAATTCAAGGTCGCTCAGCGCGCTATGGAGCGGGCTCGAGGATCTCCGAGCATAGAGTTTCTTTGAAGGCGAAAATCAGAAATGAAATTACTCGGAAGGAATTCGAAATTACCGACAAAGCATGCAGAGTAAGCAAACTGAAGTGGCAATGACATGGTTGCCGAAAGACCGATGGCCCATGAAGCAGTCGAGTCCTAGAGTGGAGACTGCGTATTGGCAAGCGTAGTGTGTGATGCCTCCCAGCTAGACGACGGATGGACTGACGACCTTACGAAAGTGGCTGGGACAAATGGGATATAGAAGGCGGAAGACAGGGTGCTGTGGCGCAGCCTGTGACAGGACTATGTCTAGCAGTGCACTGTGTAAGGCTGAGTCAATTGACCGTTGTAGTTTAGTAAGAAGCTGATGAATATTTTTTCGATTCAAATATAATGGAATTAATAGAAAATAAACAGTCAATTTATGAAATTAAATTTCAATCGAAAATATCCATCGGTTTCTTACTTACTATACCCTCGTTACTTATCTTTTTGGTGACGGTACATTATCTTCTTGTACTAAATTAAGAAACAAACTACTAGAATTCAAATTATTACCTAACCTAACTAAAATTATAAACAAACTAAAATATGGCCATGAAAAATTCCTTTGAATCGTTGGTTGTTTCGTTGAACAAACCATGACCTGGGACCCCACGGCTCAAAACAGCTCGAAATTATCACCATCATCATTTCAGCCGTAAGAGTAAATACCTATAAGGGTTTCCCCCCTATTTGGGTTTGGCAGGTGGGCTGGCAATCACAGTATGGTTAAAATAAAACGTACAAAATAATGGGTGTGTAAAAAACACCGTGGTGTTTCGTGTGGTGCCGGAAGTACAGAAGCGCACCAACCCATGTCTTCCTATGGAATTCGTAAGAGGCGACTAAGGGACTAACCATACTGCAATCGCCAACCCGCCTGCCAACCGTGGTGATCATGGCAAACCCCCAAATTGCGGGCCTATGTCTAGCAGTGGACGTCTTTCCGTTGAAATGATGAAAAAAACATTGCTGCCTCTAGTAAATCCCTTAGACACCTTTTACAACAACCACGAAAAGAAATGGGGTGCTGCTATTCTTGACATCGGACACGTACAAAATACTCTGACTCGTAAACTATATAATTGAGCAAAAGCAATATGGTGGCGTGAGCTCTGATTTAAACCACGCTAAAAGATTTTTGTGCCGTTGTTGTACTAATAATATGGCAATTCATGTTTCTATTAAAATATTTACCTTGTTCTTCCGTGATATAAAATAATATTGTCGTGTTGATAGTTATTGCCTTTTGATGGTTTATTATGTTTCACTATATTCTTTTATAGCAATCTATAAGAACATGAATTGTCCTTCTGTTATGTTTTCTAAATACTAGTGTATATGACTGTATGTATGTATGTTTCTTGATATATAATATTATGTTTTTGCTACATTTCTTCTGACATTATATAAAGTGGCTTATCACCACGTTAATGAAGCACCAAGTACAATATATTGAATTTCTGCAAAAGATGGCGCATAGAATAAAGTTAAATGGCGTAAGAGACGTTTAAAACAATCAGGGTTGTAGTATTTATTGGTCGCAGGTTATGCACTCCCCGATAGATCATCTAAAATCCTGTCTTAGGTGAGCGCTAATTGTAGCACCACCCGGTAGGGGTCCAGCTGTATTATTCTACGCCTATTCCCAGCTACCACGTACTTTGTAAGACAGTAAGAAGATACAAAATATCTATAAGCAGATCGAACAAATGAATTTATAAATATGATATGCACAGCGAACCCGCGGTCAAAGCTGGTAAATATTTTATTGCTTACATGTTTTATTAAATATTTTATTTAATCGGCTTGTGTTACATGTAAATTATATAATAAATTGATTTAAGTAGCCATGACGAATAGTGATTTAGCTCTAGCATTGGATTCTGTTATAATACCCCACTAATAACCCCGATAAGGCTTGGTTCCTCTCAGAGTTGGAAAAAAACTGGACACAGTATTACCGGAACATATATTACAATGAAAGCTTACTGCCTGGTAAGTGAGAAAGAACCGTTACCGTCTTTATTTTTTCACTGCTGAGCCTTTTCTTTTTTTTTTTTGATGTCGAGGTGGAAATCCTCTTGGATGTCCTCCACCCTGGGGTGGGCGTAGGGGTCTGTCATACTCTTACTGACTAAAACCACCCTGGTGTTTCGGCCCACACCTACGTCGGGGACCACGGGAACCAATATGTTTTCCACAATCCCCGACTGGTGCCGGCCCGCCTTTGCGGGCCTCCTCACGTTATAGGGGGAGTGAGGTGTTAAACTCCCCCTCGTACATCACAGAGAGGCGCGCGTGGAACACTACGCGCCTCCTATCTCGGGTCCTAAGGAATAGGGGGCGACGGATGTCCCCAAATCCGTCACCCCTGGGCTCATTTAGGGGGGCTGGAAGAGGGCGTTGTCCGCCCTCCGCTGACGTCCAGTGCGCCTGCTGCGGGCTGGGTGAGCGGAAGATATTTCCCGCTCCCTTTCCGCAGCCTCCTTCTGCGACATGACTGATTCGCAGAAGCACCACCGCGTCCCAGGACTCCCCGCTGCCGACCATCGACTCGACCACAGCCGGCAGCCATCCCTGCTGAGCCTGTAGCAACCTCAACCTTATTTTATTTCAAATTCTTCTTTTTCTGTTGAGTTATATTTTCGTTTTTTTTAATGACCTTGCTTCGCCAGGTAGTCAGTTCAGTGACTGTGCTGATGACTGACGCATACAGAACTGAACTGTTTTCAAATGTTTTCGTAACCTAAGCCAGTGAAAAGCCAGTAACTGAACGGGTACACAGACTGACCTTGTGTGCGAGTTTTAGTTTTTTTTTAGTATTTAGTTGCGAAACGTTAAATGTACACACACATTTAACGTTTCGGATACTGAGTTTTCTTAAAAAATCCGAAGTGAAATAAAATTTCTTATAAAATGTTCAAATATAAAATTTGAAATTCCGGCTGGTGTGTCTTTCCTTGTCTACATATAAAATCCCGAAGCTGGGCAAAGTCATCTTGATCAAATTTTAAATAAAATCAAATTGAACTAATATTTACTTTTTTTTTAAGGTTCTGCTATGGGCTATTATAGTCAGTGCATGCCAAGCGCATTATTGGTCACCGTATAATCAGCAGTTGCTGTTTGAAGATGCTCTTGCCAGACAAGCCGGTTATTTTAACTACCATACATTTGGCCCGTATGGTGCATATGCTAATTATTTCCAGTATGGTCCATACGTCCGGTATGGACCGTATGGCTCCCCATTATTCGTTGGTAGTAGGCTAGGCATTGGAGGTGGTGTTGGTGGCGGTATTAGTGGTGGTATAGGCGGTAGTATTGGTGGTGGTTTGGGTGGAGGTATAGGAGGTGGTTTGGGTGGTGGTATAGAAGGTGGTTTGGGTGGTGGTATAGGTGGTGGATTGGGTGGTGGTATAGGAGGTGGATTGGGTGGTGGTATAGGTGGAGGATTGGGTGGTGGTGTAGGAGGTGGTTTGGGTGGTGGTATTGGTGGTGGTTTGGGTGGTGGTATAGGAGGTGGTGTGGGTGGTGGTATAGGAGGTGGTCTGGGTGGTGGTATAGGAGGTGGTCTGGGTGGTGGTATAGGAGGTGGTTTGGGTGGTGGTATAGGAGGTGGTTTGGGTGGTGGTATTGGTGGTGGTTTGGGTGGTGGTATAGGAGGTGGTCTGGGTGGTGGTATAGGAGGTGGCGTTGGTGGTAGTATAGGAGGTGGTTTGGGTGGTGGTGTAGGAGGTGGTTTGGGTGGTGGTATAGGTGGGGGCGCCTATGGTAGACTTGGTGGAGGTGCCTATGGTGGACTTGGTGGAGGCGCCTATGGTGGACTTGGTGGAGGCGCCTATGGTGGACTTGGTGGAGGTGCTTATGGTGGTATAAGCGGTGGTGCTCAAGGTGGTTTAGGTGGTGGTGCTTACGGTGGTATCAGTGGCAGTGCTTACGGTGATGCTCACGGTGCCGCATATGGTGGTATAGGCGGTGGTGCTTATGGTGGTTTAGGCGGGCATATAGGTGGAGGTATTGGAGCTGGCATCGGTGGTGGCATTTACCGCCGAACAAATTCTCTGTACCATCCTGATCTTGATGCCGAGCAAGAGTTGCAAAATAGATTCGGAGTTGCTGGTCACATCGGTGGTCATATCAAAGGACACATCGGTGCAAATAGCAGAGGTGGTATGGGTTTAATTCCCTATGGGTATGGAAGTTAATAAAAGAAGAAAACAAATTACAAAATAAATACATAAAACTTGAGTTGCAGCATAAAGTTTTGATCAATAATAAATTTTCATCTGAACGAAAAAGTAATATAATGCCAGTTTGTGTGAATATAACTTGGAAATGAAAAATAAATTAGCACAGGAAAATACGAAAAAATGTTATTTTATTTTGACCCACATGGATATACTTTTATAAAGGTTTAATTACTATCCTTACATTTAGATAATATATTGTCCTGTTTGCACATATTCCACATTTAGAACCTCATATATCAATTTGGACTAATAAATATTTAAGTAATACTGTCTGTTTATCTGATTTTGAAATTGAGCTTGATAAGAAAAATCTAAATTAAAAGTCATTTATTTAAACTAGGCTGAGAGCCAGCACTTTTTGAACGTCAAAGTTACATAAGACAGTCTCCCAGAACGCTCGCCTTTCACCAATTCCTAGTGCCTTAGCTGGGAAGAAGAAGTGGTGCAACAAACTCCCTAGCAGTGCAGCTGTCTGTTAAAAGGAATTAGAACAGAACCCTATAGTACACCTATGTATAGTGCGGATAAGCAGTAAGACAGACAAGTATGAAGTGCTCAAATTTTATAATAATGAACTCTCACTAACAGTTCACAACTCTCTTATTACCAATAGTAACCATTGAATGGTTATCATTCTTATCTCAATGAGATGAAGGTTTAAGTTAAAGTGTGCAATCCAACGTTAAGAGTAGTTCAGCATCCAGTAGACGGTAGACGTAGTTTAGCTTTCTATGTTAAAGAGTTAGTGTTGATTAACTGTGTGATATGTCTAGTTTAAATTCATACAGTTGCCATTCATGGAATAGACGAAATTTTGTCCATATAGGGTGCCTTGTAATTCGGCGTATTCCTTCCAAGACCTTGTTTGAACCTTTATAAACCTTTTACAGTAAATTAATGATTATAATAATAATCACAGATTTCTGAAAATCATTAATTATTCTTTTTTGATTTTCTAGTAAAAAGAGGTAAGACCTGAGAAACCATTTACAGTCTTTTAACTTCGGGTACAGGGTCCTCACCTAAGTCTGTTAGTAAAGGTACAAGCCCGTCCGAAAGTAGTTCGGTACTCGAAATTAACACTACTTCCAAGTAGTAAACTTTTTCTTTATACCTTAAAATTTTCAGAGGAAATGAGGTTTCGGAAAACATCTTTGTCTTTCTTTGTCAACGACCTGTCGAACGTGCAAATATAGGATTTTTGTGTGGTTAGAAAGCAGTAGGACGACATAAACCGGTTAATAATTATAGCAATTATACTACAATTTACAAATATATTTTTTCCAACTGTTTTAGCACGAGCGGTGTAAATTAAATGAAGATATTTTCCCTTTATCTTGTTTATATGTGGTACACCCGTCATAACATTTTTTTTTCATTTCTTTTATCATTCATTCATCGCATTGTGACCGAGCTGTCAACATGAACGGACGTGTTAGCGCAAACGTATTGTTAACCTTAATTGTGTAATTAAACACTCACGAATTATTACAATGGCGCAGGCTAAAATCTGTGGTACCGTTGTGGTTCACGAACTGCTCGCCTTTCTACAGAATAAGTTAGATGTGATGGATGAGCTCTCTATGGAGCAAATCTGCATGTCTAGCTACAAGAAAGATGAGATCCTAGAGGCTAAGAAGTCCGCCAAGACCAACATCAGGCTTACCAAGAGTATACGAGACGGACGTGGCAAAAGGGACCTGCAGGATATTTTCCGAGTGTTCAAAGAAACGGAACTGGATGAGATACTGGTTAGAACCCCGAGACGCTAGGAGATAAGTTCATTCAATACATCATCAAGAGGAGCCATGGATAAATCGGTGGCGACGAACGGAAGTTGCTGAAGTTGTCGCGGTTGGAGTCAACCAAGACTATAAATTTCAAATCCTACATCCTCCAGGTTCCCGCGATGCAGAAGGCTGTTTTCCGTAGCTCAGTTCTGGCAGGCAGGAGTTTTGTACAGATGTTACAGGGAAACACGACCGAAACCAAGCTCCCAAGTGTAGTGTGTTTTTGTGGTTTTTATAATTATGTATGTTAGTCTATAAGGTATTTATTTTATATAATGGGTTTTTGTTACCTGAATTAAATGATTTATTATTATTATTATTTATATATGCCACACACAACGGAAATCCAGATTTTATCTTGAACTCATCTTAAAATTGCAACACACAAAGAGAAAAAAACAAAACTTTTAATTTCATGGACAATTAATATTATCTATGAATTGAATTGTGTTCTTAAGAATGTTTGATTGGATTAATCGATTTTATCACCTGTTAACTGGGGATTAATTTGTTAGGAAAGGCGTGACAAATGAATGAAACGGTTGTTGCGTTTAAATCTGCTATATTAACAGCTTAATGAAGTCTTCGATTAGTAGAAGTCCTCTTCTCTGCGAGGCATTGCGAAAGACAAAATGAAAGTTTATCTTTTGGTAAGTATATCTATTTTCTACATCCTTTCACTGTGATTAATGTTAAAAAATTAATTAATTTAAGCTGCGGTCATTGGAACATGTCAAGTCTATTTTTCGCATGGTATATTTCAGTTTAAAGTTCAAAAGAAAGTAAAGCAACGGCAACGACTGGGGGTTAGCCTGATTTCGCTCGACTATTTACTCCCATTATCGCAAGCATATTAATTATGCATTCTTGGCGCTATTTCCAAGATAAAATTAATATTTATCGTGGCTAAAATAATGCTTGGAAGTACGAAATTAAGGATTTATCACAGAACGGCACCCGTAGTTAGGCTTACAGACTACTCTAGGTTTTACTGGAAATCTTAGGATCTAATAGAGTAGAAGAAAAAAAGTGGATAAAAAGTTATTCTATAGCTAGCATTATATACCAATTTTTTTTAATAAATTATAGTTTCACGTGAAAAAGTATTATGGTGTCACCACGCCATGAATTTCATTTTTCCAGAAAAATGCAAGAAGTATCATGTAATAAAGGTATTACCTATGTATGAGGCAGGCTAAAGCCTTTCTTTCTTTCTCGGGTAAGCATACATTACAATGAGCAAACCGTAGAATGCCTCAAAAGGGAAGATACCTATATTCAGCACTGGGTACAACAAGGCTGCCAATAATGATGATGTATTTGCAAACAGGTTCTAGGTGATTATTTACCGAATTTCAGCATGTCCGAGTTCAACGCTAACGGATGGAATGTAGTGCTAACGTTCAAGTATATAAGTTGAAATAATTACCTAAGTTTTTAAGATCCAAGATTATTTGAATAAAAAATGCAAATTTTGTATTACAGTTATGTTTCTTCGCTATAGTCGTCACGTGTTCAGCAGAGTCAAGCAGTTTCGAGTATGAAAATGGACAAAACCTACCAAACAACCTATACAATGACTATGCAAGCGTTGGCACAGACGGCAACGCGAACTATTCATATTTAGAAAACTACGATCTCAGAGATGGAAGCTCAAATCTTCTTGATTTTAGAAGTTCTAATCTTTTACGAAATAATTTACTTAGAGAAGGGAACGCAAACAATTTAAATCTTTTGAATTCAGGAAGAAGCAACCTGTTACAAAATAATAACAACCTCTTACAAAATAATTTACTTAACATTGGCAGAGAAGGAAATTCAAACAACAATCTTCTGAACTCTGAAAATAATAATCTTTTACGGAATAATTTACTGAGAGAAGGGAACGCAAACAATTTAAATCTATTGAAATCAAGAAGAAGCAACCTACTACTAAATAATAACAACCTCTTACCAAATAATTTACCTAACATTGGTAGAGAAGGAAACTCAAAGAATGATCTCTTGAACTATAAAAATAATAATATTTTACAGAATAATTTACTTAGAGAAAGAAACTCAAACAATTTAAATTCTTTGTACTCAGGAAATGACAACCTTTTACCAAATAATTTACTAAATGTTGGCAGAGAAGGAAACCCAAGTCCTTTAAATCCAAATCTTTTAAACTCAGTAAGTACCTTTCTTCAAAAAGACGTGATTCTAAACCCAGGCTCCCCAGGACACCCACCCGTTGTGATTCCAGGAAATTACAATATTTTACCCAATGTCAAACCAAATAATAATTTAGAAAAAAAAACACAAGAAATAAATTATGTTCCAGCTATTGTTTTACCACCTCCGGCCGTAAATGCCACTCCTCAGGCTGAGAGTAGGTTTGGTCATCACCGGGGTTACCCTCATCCTGGGGGCTATCCTCATCCTGGAGGTTATCCTCCACCTGGAAATTGTAATCAATATGGCTGTTATGGCGGAGGTGGTGGCGGCGGTGGTGGAGTCGGTGGTGGAGCCGGTGGTGGAATCGGTGGTGGTATTGGGGCTGGAATCAGTGCTGGTATTGGAATTAGCGCTGGTATCGGTGGCTCTATAGGAGCAGGGGCAGGTGGGCATGGTTATGGATATGGAGGTGGATATGGCGGTTTTGGTTAGTATATTAGACAAGTTAATAAACTCTCTTTTGTTATTCTGGAATATGTCTTTAATAAATAAAATCAATTCGTTAAGTATTCGCCAATTTATAAAAAATAATTATGTCATATATGAATAAAGGTTTGTACAGAAATTAAAAAATACCCTTATGTTTTTCAAAATTGGAATGATGATTAATAAATGGTTTATTGAAATTAAATAGTGCTTTTATTTACTATTTTCATTGTGACATAGTTGCACCTATAATAAGTTTAATAAGTGTATTTATTTCATAATCAGCAGGTTTTACAGGAACAGGAACAGGAATCGTAGTGACGGTTTCCATGCGATCATTCGCAAAGAAGTGGCATCGTTAGTGACGAGAACACGGGCCAGTAGCAATAGCATTCTGCAAACAGTTTCAGAGAGTTTTTATTCTCCCATATCGAGGCATCTTGTGAAGAGGATGGCCAGGTGAGAAATTCGTATTTTGCTTGGTCATCTTCTGTGCAAAATGCTTGATCTTACAAAGTTCAGTAATACTAATAATACTACTAAGCTTTAAGTTATTACTACCACTATGGATCTTTGTTGTCTGAATAAAGAAATTGGATATATTTTAACAAATAAGTTCTAGAGGCCTTCTTTAGGTATGGAGATACCTGTAGCAGAAGACCTCCCTCTTCCATATTTATGTGAACAACATACAAAGCGTGTTAATTCTACAAAATTAAACAAAATCGGTACAATAATAAAACTAAGAGTACATACTTTAAAAAAGCGAAAAACCTATAATCGTTACACATGAACAAAAAGATGGGTGATTCAATGATACTACTTGTCGTATTTTTTGTCTCGGTACGGTCTTTCTTTATGTACATAGGTACTTGTGTCAATAAGAAACATGCAAATAATGTTGATAACGAAAATCGATCATCAGCTATATTTTTCCCAATACCAAATATCATCAGTGATGAATATTGATGAAAAACAAAAAAACTTTTTACAAAAAAATAAAAACCGACTTCCTTAAAAAAAACACTACAAAGTCAAAAATAACTTTAATTTTGGAATTCGGTGTCTTAGGATCTGTATTTAAGGTTTTTTTGCCACCGACTTCCGAAATTAAAGTTATTTTTGACTTTGTAGTGTTTTTTTAAGGAAGTCGGTTTTTATTTATTTGTAAAAAGTTTTTATTTTTAACTTTTTAGTTATGGTAGATACCCCGCACTAATCTAATCGCGTTATTCGTTCATTTGTCGCGCCAATACTTAATGCAAATATAAGACTTATATGGTTTTCACATGGATCCCACTGTCCGAATGGAACCATATTAAAATGGGACCATTCGGGAAGCACCAGCTTTCAAATAAAAAAATAAAAAACATCGAAATCGGTTCACCCAGTCAAAAGTTATGAGCTAACAAACATAAAAAAAAATACAGACCAATTGATAACCTCCTCCTTTTTTTGAAGTCGGTTAAAAAAGGGTTTGACTTTCTTGCATGATTCTTATTGTAGGATCAATATTTAATATCTGACATCCCGTTACTGCACATAACTTACTACCTAAGCACATATACATAATTTACTGATGGTATTTTATTTGAATCGTAGTGTTACGAATAACAGTTTTGACGAATTGTGACAAATCCCCAGGTAGAGGTGAGAATTGGCCTTGATCAGCTCACGGTAGCCTGTAAAACCTTACGAGGATGTGTTGACGGCTCTGAGCTCTATGGCCTTTTCTGCCAAATACATCGGACACCGTCAGAACACAATCTGTTAATGCATCCATCATCCAAAACCCAAATCCAGGACACCAAGACCCAAATCCCTAGTGTTTCGTATTTTAAAGATATTCAACTCCTTCTGACTGCCTATCCTGAATGTGATGTGTTTGCGGATGAATGGAGAAAAAATATGCAATGTTGTCTGGTCATATGTGATAGTAACTTAGCTATGCAAGGAAGTTGACAGTTCCATTGGATTTTTATTAAATTATTTTCTAAAATTGTCAACATTATAATAAAAAATAAATAAAAATATGTTTCTTTTTATGTGTCTTTACAATACAGAACGATACAACACGAATTATATTAATTAACATTAATGTAATTCGTGTTGTATCGTTTAATTAACTATAAACAAATAAATCATGATTATGGGCCATTAGCAGGGCTTTAATTCACTCAATTTTGACAGTTTGACAAAAAGGTAACTGACATGCGAAGGATCAACCGATTTGAACCATAAATATGCGGTGCACATCACATGCCAACTGGAAATGCTCTGCACTTCAACATCATATCTACAAGTTGGGTCCACACCATACGAGAGAGTACTAGAGCGCTTCGATCGTGCGCGGTAGGATCGCGATCCAAATGTGTGGTCAGCGTGGACGTGCTACACGCTTATTTAACATTATTACCTACAGGTATCATAAGCCTCAGCCACTATTCCTTACAATTTCATCGACATATACTTATCATCTTAAAATTGCATTATGTTAAATTAATAACTGATTTGATTAATGGGTTTTATCACCTGTTAACTGCGAAATAATTTGTATGCAAAGGCGTGACCAATGGAGCTGTGATTGTAGCGTTTAAGTCTGCTATATTACGGCCATTATTAAAGTCTTGGATGCTTTCGCCATTAGTAGAAGACCTTCTCTCTATAGCATCGTGGGAGACTAAAATGAAAGACTATCTTTTGGTGAGTTAAGTGTTCCATCACTCATCTACCTTATGTAGACAGTGTTAAATAAAAAGGATGTGCAGTTGTGAAAATGATGTCGTGCCATGTCACATTGTCATGTCATTATTACTGTTTTTTCTAAATAATAGTACAAAATGCAGCTTAGCATTTAATTTCAGTGTAATGATTTGCCCGTACACAAAGACAATGCATTACATAAAAACTCTCAAATTTTACCTCTTTATAATAAAGTTAAATAAACGATAAGCATTTCAAGTATTATCCAAAATCCAGCATATCGATGTTAGTCAGTAGATATTTATAAGATCAAAATCAAATGTCATTTATTCAAATTAGGCTGAGAATCAGCACTTTTCGAATGTCAAAGTTACAACAGACAGTCCCCCAAAAACACCTGCCGTTCACAACTTCCTAGTGCTTAAGCTGGGAAGAAGTGGCGCAACGAACTCCCCAGCAGCACAGCTATCTGTAGAATATTCTTATGAAACAATGCCTGCGTTTAATTAAATTTAAGTTCTAATGACAATGTTCTGGTGTACAATAAAGCATATATAAATAAATAATAATAAATAAATAAATGACCCTCATAAACATCATCATTTCGGCCGAAAGACGTCCTATGCTGGACATAAGCTTCCCTCAAAGGGGGGTTTGCCGTAATCACCACCCTTGGCAGGCAGGTTGGCGTATAGAACGGTGCTACCAATTCTCTAGTAAGTCCCTTAGTCCTTTTTTACGACTCCCAGAGGAAGAAATGGGATCGTTCTATTCTTTATATCCAGCATTACACAGAACACGAGTTTCGATTATTTGAATTACAATGCAAATGTTTACCCTACAGATATGTTTCTGCGCCGTAGTCATCACGTGTTCAGCAGAGTCAAGTAATTTGGAGTATGAAAATGGACCAAGTCTACCAACCAACTTATACAATAACTTAGAAAATATTGGAAGGGAAGGGTCCTCCAAAAAACAGAATCTCTTAAATTTTGAAACTTACAATCTATTGCCGAATCAATTGGTGGACGTGGGCAGAGAAAGAAAATCTAATGGTCTGAACTCAAGAAGATCTTTATCAAAAAACCAACTTAACGTTGGCAGATACGAAAACTCGAACAATTTAAATCTTTTGGATTCTGAAAGTAGCAACCTCTTATCAAATAATTTACTCAACATTGGCAGAGAAGGAAATTCAGACAACAATCTTTTGAACTCAGATAACAGCAATCTACTATTGAATAATAATAATCGCTTATCAAATAATTTACTCAACATTGGCAGAGAAGGAAACTCATACAATGATCTTCTTAACTCTGAAAACCAGAACCTTTTATCCAATTATTTATTTAATATTGCCAGGGAAAGAAACTCAAACAATAATCTTCGGTATGAAAATAATAATCTTTTACAGAATAATTTACTCAGGGAAAGGAATTCCAACAATTTAAATCTTATAAACTCAGAAAATAGTAACCTACAATCGAATAATAATAACCTGTTATCAAATAATTTACTCAACATTGGCAGAGAAGGAAGCTCAAACAATAATGTTTTGAACTCGCAAAATAATAATCGTTTACGGATTAATTTACTCAGGGAAGGGAATTCCAACAACTTAAATGTTTTAAACTCCCAAACAAGCAACCTGTTACCAAATTATAACAATTTCTTACCAAGTAATTTACTTAACATTGGCAGAGAAGGAAACTCAAACAACGATCTGTTGAACTCTGAAAATGATAATCTTTTACAAAATAATTTACTTAGAGAAAGAAACTCAAACAATTTAAATTATTTGTATTTAGGAAATAACAACCTTTTACCAAGTAATTTACTCAACATTGGTAGAGAAGGAAGCTCAAACAATAATGTTTTGAACTCGCAAAATAATAATCGTTTACGGATTAATTTACTACGGGAAGGGAATTCCAACAACTTAAATGTTTTAAACTCAGAAACAACCAACCTGTTACCAAATAATAACAACCTCTTACCAAGTAATTTACTTAAAATTGGCAGAGAAGGAAACTCAGACAGTAATCTTCTTAACTCTGAAAATAATAATCTTTTACGGAATAATTTACTCAGGGAAGGGAATTCCATCAACTTAAATGATTTGAACTTAGATAATGGCAACACAGTTCCGACTAATAATAACTTCTTACCAAATAATTTACTCAATATTGGCAGAGAAGGAAACTCAAAAAATAATCTTCTCAACTCTGAAAATAATAACCTTTTACGGAATAATTTACTCAGGGAAAGGAATTCCAATAATTTAAATCTCTTGAATTCAGAAAATAGGTACCTACTTTCAAACAACGACAACTTCTTACCAAATGATTTAGCAAACGTTGGTAGACAAGGATCACAAAGCCCTGTTTATGCGCCAGTCACCAATCTCCAACCAGCCGACTTTCCAAATATTGGAGCTCCAGGCTACCCAGGAAACCTGGACCTTATTAACCCAGAATATTACGATGCTTCACCCATTGACAATCTTAATGCTTCCATTGCAAAATATTTAGGAAATTCAGATCATGAACCAGATATTGCATCACCATCTATAGACGAAATTTCAGTACCTAAGACTGAGAGTAGGTTCGGTTATCCTCAATGGGGTGGTTATGGCGGGGGTGGCGGTGGATTTGGTGGTGGTGCTGGTGGTGGTATTAGTGCTGGTATTGGAATTAGTGCAGGTATTGGCGGTCATATAGGGGCTGGGGCCCATGGCTATGGGCATGGCTATGGACATGGCTATGGAGGAGGCTATGGTGGACCACCATCGGGCTACGGAGGAGGCTATGGTTACCCAGGTTTTGGTTAGTAAATTAAACAAGTCATAAACTCTATTTTATTGTTCTGAAAATTTTATATACACCGTCCAAGATTTTATTAAAATAGTGAACTTCAGAGCAGACTAGATAATTTTGTTGTAAAAGCAATTATTTACACGTTAACTGCCATGTCGGACTATGTATCCGACACTTTTTGTTCCATTCAGGCCTTGTCGGACTATATGACCGACAACACATACCAAATCTGAGCGTGTCTTTGCTGCCTGGCAGTCATGTTTATTACTCTTTCAGCTATAATAAGTGCCCCGTAGAGCACAAAAACCACTGTGTCAATATAACTTTTGTTTACATTTACTCTCATACACATTGTGGAAAGTTTGAAGTGATAATTATAGTAAGGAAATAAATTATAAAAATAGGCTGTATATTATAATAAATATGTATTTATGGAATAAAAAATGTATGTAAAGTGAAGTAACACTAAGTATATTTTTTGACTTTTTCTGATTTTAACCATGGCAGTTAACGTGTTGAATCAAACATTACACTTGTCAGAAATACACGTATATAATGTCAAACGAAATTAAATAAGTGATGATTAGAGATTGGATATTCAGATGCATATTCACCTAAAGTTGAAAGGTTGGCTAATATAGAATGCGCGTTTTTACCGTGTTTTGTGAGTTGTTTGTATGTATTTGCATCTGGGGTTAAATATTAATTTTAAATAAATATGATCCAAGAAACCCGGCTTTAATAACAAATACGAAACCGCTTCCGTGCTTTCACAGCTAAATAGTAATATTAGGTAAATATGCATCCGAATATCCGATCAACTGGTGATGACTGATAAACAATTTTTATAAAATGTGGCGTTTTTATTTAACATTTTTTTTTTGTGCCTTGCTGTCTGTAAGTAGGCCTCGCTGCCAATTATGGTTGAGCATCTTCCAATTTGATAGGATGCAGTTGTACCAGTATTTTATATGCAGCGACTGTCTCTCTTACCTCTACTATCTAGTTAGGGGCCATCCATAAATTACGTCACACAAGCTTCATGATTTTTGACCCCCCCGTCCTTGTCACAGCTGGTCACATTTGTGAGACCCCTCCCCTCTAGTGTGACGTCATATATTTTGCAATTTTACATCTAGACAATGATTTTTTTTTTCTTTCATAGTTCTTATTTCGTGTTTTAATAGTACTTTAAATATGTATATTCAATTTTGAAATGTGACGTCACAAAATTTAGGGTTTCCCTTCCCCTTGTCACACAATGTCACAATTTGTCGACCCCCTCCCCCCCCCTTAACGTGTGACGTAATTTATGGATGGCCTCTTACTGGGTAATTTAGGCTTCTGCCGACTCGTAATGACTGTCAAAGATCTACGAGCGGCAAACGACGGTGTAACGTGCTTTCCCAAGCACAGGCAAAGAGAAAAAAACGTCTTATATGCCTGGCCCTTTAAATCGAGCACATTAACAGGCTGTTTTGCGGCATAAATAGTTATGGTGATAGTATTACTTCAGCCGACCTCTGACACAAAGGTATTTAGGTACTAGTAGTACTAAGTCCTAGTAAATTCGCTTGATGTGGGTTATTGCAGGACCCATCACTGAAATAGAGGTCCAGTTGCTGACGGGTTTTAGCTGTTAAGGAAATTGCTGCCAAATGTTCCCTTATTTTTTTTTGTTTACTTATTGTCTTAAAATATGTTGATTATTGAAAAGCTAAGTCTTATAATAATAATATGCACAAAAGTTAATAAAAACAAAAAAATCGGAGGGTGGCGGGTGTCCTAACAGTGGAAGTATTATGAATGAAAGACGTATTTGGTAGATAATTGCTATCTAGAATCGACTTTTGTTCCTATGAATATGAACCTTACCGTGTGCCCAACGCGCAACGGCAAGATATTTTACTTTTAATATTTTTAAAACGTTTTTTTTGCTTTATTAGGACAGGAACTTGGTTAAATATAGGGAAAAGTGTCGTATCTGCATTTTAAATAAATAAAAATGTATGTATCATTATTTCATCATGTTTAAAACAAATCCAATTCAAAAACGCTTTATGTGCTCTTCGAATCCGTCACCTCACATTTCAGGTCTAGTTGAAAACCAGCGTTACGCACTTTTGGTTAAGGGCCTTATTGGCGCTGCCGTGAGGCACATTATGGTTGGCTAGTATGGCTGGTTTCTGAAGTTTTTTATTTGACTCTTTCCTGCTATATATATCTATTGTTGTGCCTTTTAAAGTGTGCTAAAATAAGAAATAATATATATTTTCTTCCTTTTCTTTGTTTCAGTAAAACATATTTTCAATTACATTTCCTAATAATAAACTTGAATTGTATTCCGGATGAGTTAATTTATTTGAAAATCGTTTTGAATAGCCAGGTCATGTTTTGCTCGTCATTGCAAATAGGGTTCAAACAGTTAGCCAAGACCAAAATCATAAGGCCGGGTATGCACTTTTGGGGGAGGAATCTCATGGTTGTTCTCCTCCACTGAACTCAGTGGACGTCGGATTTGCTCTAGCTCTTGACTGTTAAGGTCCAAATTTTTTAGAAGATCACCATTTATCACTTGCAACATCTTGATCAATGCATGTCTGGTTTCCAGCAGACCCTCCCGACTACTTAGCTGGTTACGTCTATTCGATAAATCTTCCAGATTGCTTAAGCTGCTTAGATATCGCCTATGCGTTAGATCTTCGTAATTGCTTAAGCTGCTTTGCTGTAGCATATGTGGCGTTGCTTGACACACGAGAGCTAAAGCCAAAAAACAGAGCTGAAAAAGAAATGATTCTATATTAGTAGTGACAACAATATAAGTCCATCTTAGAAATACGAGAGCATGCATTTTCAAACTCATAAGCTTTGATTGCATTTTATATCATTATATGTTCTTGTGTATATGTCACTGGATTCTACTTAAACGGCTGAACCAATATAAATTATTTTTGTAAGTGTGTGTGAGTGCGTCGGTGGATGATTTAGATTTACAATTGAACCCAATAGATGGCACTGTGATTGAGCATAACATAACATCACGCCTGTCCGTAATGACATACGGTGCCGAAACATGGACACTGACCGTTGGGTTGGTTCACAAATTTAAGGTCGCTCAGCGCGCTATGGAGCGGGCTATGCTCGGAGTTTCTTTGAATGATAAAATCAGAAATGAAATTATCCGGAAAAGAACTGGAGTTACCGACATAGCTCGCAGAGTAAGCAAACTGAAGTGGCAGTGGGCTGGCCATGTCTGTCGAAGGACTGATGGCCGATGCAGCAGACGAGTCCTGGAGTGGAGACCGCGTATCGGCAAGCGTAGCGTGGGACGCCCCCTAGCTAGGTGGGCCGACGACTTAAAGAAAGTGGCTGGGGCAAACTGGATGCGGAAGGCTGAGGACAGGGTCTTGTGGCGCAATACGGGAGAGGCCTATGTCCAGCAGTGGACTGCGATAGGCTGAGTTGATTGATAACATAACATCAAGCCTTGTTTCCCCGAAGGGTTCATCTTCAATTATAATTAAACTAGCTTTTGCCAGCGGCTTCGCCCACGTGGAGGTCGGAAAATATCCCGCGGGAACGTACTACCGGGATAAAAAGTAGCCTATGTCCTTTCTCGGGCTCTAAACTATCTGTGTACCAAATTTCATTTAAATCGGTTCAGTAGTTTTAGCAGGAAAGCGAGACAGACAGACAGACAGATAGACAGAGTTACTTTTGCATTTATAATATTATATATTAATAGTGGATCATCATCTAGAAACTGTGCAGGTGGTACTATATTATCTTGGAACCTTTTTTTTTTTTGATCACTAGGTGGAAATCGTGTGGTGCCGGACGTAAAGAATAACACCACCCCATTTCTTCCTGTGGGTGTCGTAAAAGGCGACTAAGGGACTTACTAGAGAATGGGCAGCAGCGTTCTCTATGCATTTTACCACCATACTGCGATCGCCAACCCGCCTGCCAAGCGTGGCGATTATGGCAAAGCCCCCCAAATTAGGGGAGGCCTAAGTCCAGCAGTGGACGTCTTACGGCTGAAGTAGTGTGGTGGTGGAAATCCTCATGGATGTCCTCCGCCCTGGGGTGGGCGGAGGGGTCTGTCAGACTCTTACTATCTAGAATCGACTTTTGTTCCTATGAATATGAACCTTACCGTGTGCCCAACGCGCAACGGCAAGATATTTTACTTTTAATATTTTTAAAACGTTTTTTTTGCTTTATTAGGACAGGAACTTGGTTAAATATAGGGAAAAGTGTCGTATCTGCATTTTAAATAAATAAAAATGTATGTATCATTATTTCATCATGTTTAAAACAAATCCAATTCAAAAACGCTTTATGTGCTCTTCGAATCCGTCACCTCACATTTCAGGTCTAGTTGAAAACCAGCGTTACGCACTTTTGGTTAAGGGCCTTATTGGCGCTGCCGTGAGGCACATTATGGTTGGCTAGTATGGCTGGTTTCTGAAGTTTTTTATTTGACTCTTTCCTGCTATATATATCTATTGTTGTGCCTTTTAAAGTGTGCTAAAATAAGAAATAATATATATTTTCTTCCTTTTCTTTGTTTCAGTAAAACATATTTTCAATTACATTTCCTAATAATAAACTTGAATTGTATTCCGGATGAGTTAATTTTTTTGAAAATCGTTTTGAATAGCCAGGTCATGTTTTGCTCGTCATTGCAAATAGGGTTCAAACAGTTAGCCAAGACCAAAATCATAAGGCCGGGTATGCACTTTTGGGGGAGGAATCTCATGGTTGTTCTCCTCCACTGAACTCAGTGGACGTCGGATTTGCTCTAGCTCTTGACTGTTAAGGTCCAAATTTTTTAGAAGATCACCATTTATCACTTGCAACATCTTGATCAATGCATGTCTGGTTTCCAGCAGACCCTCCCGACTACTTAGCTGGTTACGTCTATTCGATAAATCTTCCAGATTGCTTAAGCTGCTTAGATATCGCCTATGCGTTAGATCTTCGTAATTGCTTAAGCTGCTTTGCTGTAGCATATGTGGCGTTGCTTGACACATGAGAGCTAAAGCCAAAAAACAGAGCTGAAAAAGAAATGATTCTATATTAGTAGTGACAACAATATAAGTCCATCTTAGAAATACGAGAGCATGCATTTTCAAACTCATAAGCTTTGATTGCATTTTATATCATTATATGTTCTTGTGTATATGTCACTGGATTCTACTTAAACGGCTGAACCAATATAAATTATTTTTGTAAGTGTGTGTGAGTGCGTCGCTGGATGATTTAGATTTACAATTGAACCCAATAGATGGCACTGTGATTGAGTTCTAGAAAATAGGACAATGCCTGTCGAGGTAGTTAGTTAATGTATGCAGTAGTTATTTATGGTTTAATGATTTTGAATAACCATGAAACCTTAAGTAACTGTACGGACAATCTGTGATAGCAAACTTTTTGGATCGAAGTTCCTTATCGCGCGTTGTGAAAGGGGGCTAGACGGAAAAAAATCTTACGAAAAGTTGTCACGACATGCTTTATCGACTTCAAAAAAAGGACGAGGTTTCTCAATTCGATCGTATATATTTTGTATGTTGTTGTTTTTTTTGTTGTGAGTAGAGAGGGAGAGAGGGAGAGAGGGGGTGAGGGGGAGGGAGAGATAGGGAGAGAGAGAGAGAGGGAGAGAGCGACGTAGAGAGAGAGAGGGAGAGAGAGAGTGAGGTAGAGAGAGAGAGAGGGAGAGAGAGGTAGAGATAGAGGGAGAGAGAAGGAGATAGGGAGAGAGAGAGAATATTTTTGTTGAGTGTATACAGGTTTTTTGTACATAATAAATAATTAAAAAATTATAACTATTATGAATCCTGGAAAGGAACTTCATTCCATCCGGGTGTCCCTTGACACCTCTAAAGTTTTTTTTTAATGCATTTTTGAATTGTTATAAATTACACTCTTTTTACTCCAGGATTGTTATTTCCTTTAATTTTTACGGTTTGATACTATATTTATAATCAATATCATTTATCCAGGTTTCTTCTACCTACAATTGTTTAGGTTGGCTTCCAGTTTCATCGTAGGCAGCTGGGTCCAGGCCATGGTACGGAGCAAGAGAGCATGGGAAGCCGTCACCTCCTTCTGCGAAGCAGTAATGCTCTCGAAGGAGGTGGTGGAGTGCGTGAGGGAGAGGCAATCTATGCGCCCCCACACCTTAGCCGCCGCAGGAGGAGACGCCCTGGGCGTCGGGAGTCGATTGCGGATTTCCGGCCACGATAGGCGCGGGCTTGCGGGCGGTGAGCAATGGGTAGCTTGCTGCCCGGTAAGGACCAGGCCCAGGTCGACGGCGCTTTGTGCTCCACGCGCACCTCAAAGAGATGTCAGCAAACATTGAGAGGGTCCGTTGGGACCGATGCCTATCAGGGTCGCAGAATTGTTCGAAAGAGTTACCGTTGACCTGGCATAGACAACTGAAGGAACATAGGTGGGTTTTAGTCAGTGAAATTCTAACACGCCCTTCTGCTGTACCCAGAGGGGGAGACGTATCTGACCTTCACAACCCAGTTGCTTTCGGTCTTCTGACAAGCCGTAATCACTGCTAATGGTCCTCGAATAACTGCCGGGATCAGCAGTTTATTTGAACGTTGATTGATGTGATTTCCGAGGCACGGAGGGGTCTTAGACCCGAGTTCACCAACTACTATAAAACCATTGGTTACGTAACCGTTCTGTTAGCATTAAACAGATGTTTATACAAACTGGGTTTTTTCCAGTTCACCGTTTTATTCTAACCAACGGTTAAATAACCGAACGTTTTTGAATGAGTGAGTCGAAAATGAGCGAATGATCGAATGTTTTAACATATTCTGTGAATGTTGAATGTCAACGTCAATCGATTTGCATTCGTTGTCAAGTCAAACTTTGTGATCAAACTTTCAGTATAATACAAAGTACTCTGTGGATCAAACAAAATTCTAAGTTTATTGTCGTGTCATGTTATTTTTTTTAAATACTTTATTAATAAGAACAAAATTCTTAGTAATTAATTACGATCTAGCCAAAAAGGCTAATAAGCAATTTAACTCTAACTTAATATGCTATGTAATAGATTATGTTAAAACTAAGAATAGTGTCCATTTGCACTTTTATACAAGTCCGTAGCACTTTCTTAGAGTCTAATACAATTTTAAACACTATGTTCATGTGTTATATGTATAGCACAACATTGTTACTATTATTAACTCACTTTTTACACTACACTAATTCAAAAGGTTTAGTTCTTTTTAGTCTTCGCACTAAGTCTGTGTTGTCTAGTAGCTGGATTGCCTCAACATTCACGTGTCGGTGAAGTCTGTGTTCGTGGGCATCAGCAAATTTTTGGATAATGGTGGTGACGAATTCCATTTTTAGGTCACGGTGAAGGTCGTCATTTCTTATGTACCCTGGTACATAAGAAATGACAGGCCCAGGTCGACGGCGCCTTGTGCTCCACGCGCACCTCAAAGAGATGTCAGCAAACATTGAGAGGGTCCGTTGGGACCGATGCCTATCAGGGTCGCGGAATTGTTCGGAAGAGTTACCGTTGACCTGGCATAGACAACTGAAGGAACATAGGTGGGTTTTAGTCAGTGAAATTCTAACACGCCCTTCTGCTGTACCCAGAGGAGGAGACGTATCTGACCTTCACAACCCAGTTGCTTTCGGTCTTCTGACGACCCGTAATCACTGCTAATGGTCCTCGAATAACTGCCGGGATCAGCAGTTTATTTGATCGTTGATTGATGTGATTTCCGAGGCACGGAGGGTCTTAGACCCGAGTTCACCAAACTACTATAAAACCATTGGTTACGTAACCGTTCTGTTAGCATTAAACAGATGTTTATACAAACTGGGATTTTTCCAGTTCACCGTTTTATTCTAACCAACGGTTAAATAACCGAACGTTTTTGAATGAGTGAGTCGAAAATGAGCGAATGATCGAATGTTTTAACATATTCTGTGAATGTTGAATGTCAACGTCAATCGATTTGCATTCGTTGTCAAGTCAAACTTTGTGATCAAACTTTCAGTATAATACAAAGTACTCTGTGGATCAAACAAAATTCTAAGTTTATTGTCATGTCATGTAATTTTTCTTTGAAATAATTAGTAAATATGCAAGCGCACAGTAAATTTTAACAGTGACGAGAAATCAGTACTTACATAAATCGTGTTATAATAATAATATCTTAGGACAACCAACACACCGTTATCTGATCCCAAACTAGGCAGAGCCTGTACTATGGTAACCAGACAACTGATAAATATACTTATATATTTCTAAATACATACATATTATAGATAAATTACACCCAGACACAGAACAAATGATTGAGCTCATCACACAAAGATTTGTTCTGGGTGGGAATCGAACCCACGACCACAGTCTTAGCAGTCAGGGTCACTAATCACTAGACCAACAGGCCAGTCAAAGTCGAGTTATAGTACAGAGACTTAATAGAGAATTAAAAAAAATACATGCGGAAATGATTTCTCGTCATATTTCTCGAAATAATTGCGCCGTACTTAACATATACGGGGAGTGCGCAAAATTATTGCTATATTTACAAAATCATCTAGCACATTGTTCTCTTTAAAGCGTCAATTCAAAGCGTCTTGCATTTTTATTTTTGTAATTAAAAGTGATGTACAATGTAAAACTTGACGTCAGGAAGCATTAACCGACTGTTAAACCGAATTGGCTAGTTCGTTTCAGCTAATCGTTCGATTACAGTAGTTAACCAATGGTTAGTGCGTGGTGAACAGCAACCTCCACCCGTTTATGGTAAAAACAGATGTTTTTAACCATCTGTTGGTGAACTCGGGTCTTAGTATCTAAAGACGGTCACTATTAGATACTTACCTATAAAATAAAATGCGTGTGTATAAATCTATCAAGTAAATCAAATCATAGAGTTTAAAAAAATAGAAAATAAATAATAGTTTGAAAAAACTAAAAAAACACGCTTCCATAGAAAACCAAACTAAAAAGTAGAAAATAATGGAAAAAAAGCGTGGGGTGCTTTTTAAGGTATTTTTTTATTGATATCAGGCACCTCACACTTTTTTCCATTATTTTCTACTTTTTAGTTTGGTTTTCTAGGATGCGTGTTTTTTAGTTTCTTTAAACTATTATTTAGTTTCTATTTTTAGGGTGTTTCGAATTTTGAGACGTATGTCAGCGTAGTTTCTGACGTATGTCAGCGCAGTTTTCGAAGACGGTTTTTTTGCTGTCCTGGTAACCCTGGCAAGGATAATGGGACAAATTTATGAAATTATAGTATTGGCATCGGTCCTCGATAAGTCTACAGAGTTTGAATGAAATCTGGTCGTTTGAAGTGGGTCAAAATCGCGCTATAAGGAGTCGCTTACAAACAAACATACAAGTGAAGCTAATATAAAGCGTGTAAAAAGAGATTTTATCAAAGTAAATAAGAGTATGCGGACTATGGGTTGGGTCAATCTTTGACTAGCTATAGTGACTAAACTATTTATTTATTTATGAAAATCTCCCTTCCAACTATCCTTACAGATTTACACCCAATGCGATAGTGCTGTCTTAAAATTAACTTACTACGAACAGTAAAATAAAAAAAAAACATGATATCTACTAAACCAACTAAGTTTCTAAATTAAAAATAAACAATATTTAAAATATTACAAACAACAACATTAGCCTACTTTAATTTATACTATGACATAAAATAAACAACAGTATTTTTGCGAATTCACTCAACTGGCATGTACATCGATCTTCTCGTGAAGATCGTTAATAACACGAATTGCGCGGGACAATGGTGTTTTGGCGAGAAGGTTGGTCCTGGCAACAGGCACGGCCAGCAGCGGCGGGCGGCGCCGCCTCCACACATAGCGGTCTGGTACACACGCACACTCAGGCGCTGCAGTACTCCTGGGTTATGCTCTATGCCCCGAAGTAATTTTACTAGATACGCGACAAGTCTAAATTCCCGTCGCACCCTTAGTTGGTTATACCCGACCATTTCAAGCACAAAAAGCGTGGCGTACATTAACGGGTAAAACGGATATACCTATATAGTTTCTTATATAAATAGCGCGTGAACTTGTTCTGTACGCGTTCCAGCATTACCGTGTACTTAGCCTCATGCGGAACCCATATGACAACACTAAGTTCTAGGTGACTCCTGTCAAGTGCGTCATACTGGACCCTGACTGTTGCGATGTTGGTGAAGTGCTTAGTCTGTTTCAGAACAAATCTCAGGTTTATGGGGGCGAAGCCCGCATGGAGGTCGGAAATTATGCCGTGGGAACGTACTACCGGAATAAAAAGTACCCTATGTGTTAATCCAGGTTATAAACTGTGTACCTTCATCTTAATCCAGTGACAAACATACATTCAAACTCACAAACTTTCACATTTATAATATTAGTAGGATTCTCAAAAATGGTTTTACGCTGAAATGCAAATGAATATTTTGACAAACACATAAAAAAGATCTGCTTACCGAAATCAAAGCCTTCATTTTGACAACTGATGTGGGGGCGTTGGATAACTTAGGTACTTATTTCAAGCCATTTTATAAGGAGTGGATTCAATAGTAAAACTAATTCAATTCGTCAAGGAAGCCCATACAATAAATTGTTACAAACAGCAACAACATACAAATAATGTAATTGAATTTAAGAAAAAAGAGAAACATGCAAGTTTAGCATTTTTATTCCGAATTCTTTTCGTTGGTTTAGGTAAAAATGTCGGGACGAGAGGCCGATTGGAGATGGAATCTCCACCATTGAACATTTTACTGGGCGTAGATGTGTGTTGCGGGTGAGAAGAAAAACTCTGAAGAAGATTATTCATTTTTAGGATTTATTTGAACTCGCCAAACGAAACGTTGGACGGTTTCTAGACACTGTAGCGGCTCTTGTCAAATCGCACGAACGTCAGGCTAGACTTTGTCGAAGCGCGCCAACTTCACGCTTGCGTTTCGTTATCAATTGACATCCCGTACTCATGACTTCAGATATATATTATATATAAAGAATTATTTTTTATCAAATTGACTAACTACTTAAATTGTCCGAATATTCAAATCAGGTTATTGTTAGAGTTTTTAAACCGCTAATCTTTGGGTCAACTACTCGCAAACGTCGCTGGATGCCTTTAGCATTCTGTTGCAGCACTTCGGAAATGTTTGCGGTCAACCATACTAAATGATTTTATGCCTCATCCGACAAAAAAATGGCAGGAGGCCATTTTTAGGGTTCCGTACCCAAAGGGTAAAACGGAACCATATTACTAAGAGTCTGCTGTCCGTCCGTCCGTCCGTCTATCACCACGCTGCATGTCATGAACCGTGATAGTTAGACAGTTGAAATTTTCACAGATGATGTATTTCTTTCGTAATTCGTAATTCTTTATTGACATATTTTTGTTTACATAAATATTTGAAGCCTCTGACTCCTGAACTAGGTATTATTTCTGTTGCTACTATAACAACAATTACATTAAAATAAATATTTAAGGGGGCTTCCATACAACAAACGTGATTTTTTTGCCGTTTTTATAGATAATGGTACGGAACCCTTCGTGCACGAGTCCGCCTCGCACTTGACCGGTTTTTTTTAAGTAGATAAAATGCAGTCAAAATAGCATCCTGAAGGCTGTGGTGGTAGACACTTCCTCCACCATAATAAGGTATAGATAGTTCAATGCATGAAGACGCGCCCCACTCTTTGACAATTGTACTGAGAGCGGTTAAAAACAAAGGAAAGCGGCGCAGTGGGCCGCATCATCGTGGATTGAACTATCTATAATTTGTGAGAAGAGTTATACACTACTAGCCATTTGTCGATATGTTGAGTTGCTGGGTCTTCTCATACACTGGTCTGCTCTCTCTTCTAGGTGGTAAGTTTAGTTGAAACAAAAAAAATTGAATTTAACAAACTTATAGTAAAATATTAATAAATAAATAAAATATCTTAGGACAACCAACACACTGTTATCTGATCCCAAACTAGGCAGAGCCTTTACTATGGTAACCAGACAACTGATCATTATACTTATATTTTTCTAAATACATACATATTATAGATAAATTACACCCAGACATAGAACAAATGATTGTGCTCATCACACAAAGATTTGTCCTGGGTGGAAATCGAACCCACGACCTCAGTCTTTGCAGTCAGGGTCACTAAGTAGATGCGCGCGTAGCAATCAAGCGGCTAACCACTAGACTAACAGGCCAGTAAAAAAAGGCCAATAATTATATTGCAAACATTGAATTAGCTATTTCAAAAATCCAAGGGCTTTCTGGCGATATGTAAAATCCAAACAACAAACCAATTGTTACCGGTCTGTTTTTAACTTTGGTCAAATCTCATCTAGCACTAGGGAAGTAATTTGTGATATGTTCGGAGACTATTTCTTTTCTAATTTCCAAGAACGAGGTGCCGTCAATTTGTCCACAGTGGTATTGGATGAACCTGCACCCTAATTGCGAAACGCACAATTTATCAGAATCTGAATTGCATTGAAGATTATTTCTAAACCATTGCGTCATTTGTTCGAATAAATTGTGGCTCAGCAACGTAAATAACGCAATGAAAGTTATTTAACTATGAATATTAAACCAATTCCTATCGATAAAAAATTCTGCAACTACCCCTCTGGTAGCCAGACTGCTGGTTGCGTATCGGTTATAGGCTCTATTGATGTACGGGAGGAGGAAGTGTTTCGGTTGCTTAAACAGGTGGACCTTAATAAAACCGCGGGCACTGACAACATTTCTCCAATTTTTATATCTAAATATGTCAGGTGCCTATACCGTCCGTTAACTATATTGTTTCAGCGGTCACTTGAATTAGGGATAGTACCTACCATCTGGAAGTCGGCGTTTTTAAAGCCTATTCATAAAAAAGGAGATACGGCTAATATAGAAAACTACAGACCGATTTCCAAACTATGTGTGTTCGCTAAAATAATGGAGAAAATTGTGCACACCACAGACAACTCTCCGCTTCACTTAAATCTAATATCTGTGAACATCAGCATGTGTTTCTTAAAGGTCGTTCGACCACATCCAATCTAGTAATCTTTAGTGATTATCTTACAGTGCACATGTTCAGACGGTCTCAGGTCTGCCGGGGTCGCGTGATTGTTCGAAAGAGATACCGTGACCCTGGCACATGGGCAACTGAAGGAAGACGGCTGGGTTTTAGTCAGTAAAAGTCTGACACGCCCTCCCGCTCCGCCCAGAGCGGGAGAAGTCATATGATGATTTAGGGCAAAACTTGGCTAATCGGTGATAGTTTGATTATATTTGATCACAGAATTCTACTTCTTGAACAGATAGTTTTGCAAATTTACTATGTAAGAGTTTGTTAAATTGCCTACAATAGTGATTATCTATATTTATACCAAATACCAAACTGACCACACAAAATAAATTTTATTTTACACAACCTAAAATGAGGTAATTCAGTGATACTTGAGTTATTATGTGATATAGGCTTGGTTATTTTGTGATATCAATCAGGTCAATATGTGATAGTAGCGGAAACTGTAATTAATGAAAATCATATTTATTAATCAAATGTTTTATTTTAGTAATCAAGTTTTCACTTTATTAAGTAATTCCTAGACATTAGAATTGCACAACTAGCTTTGATTTCTTATTGTTAATAACTTTCAAAAACAAACATCAAATCAAAATAAAACTTATTCAGAAAGCTCACAATTTGAACAGAGGAAAAAACTAGTATTAATAACATTTTGGCATGTCGTATGATACCATTTTTACAGAACTGGCATTCAATCCATTCTCTACCATTTTTAAACTTTTTTTCTTTGATTTGTTCTGTAATCCAAAAAAGTTAGTAGGTATAAAAAATGCATAGAATAACAATAATGATAACATTAGCCATGAAATATTTCATAAAACCAAACAGATCTTACAATAAAACCAATAATAAAACCAAACATTTTAGACAAATTCATACACATTTGGGTATTCTGTGATACATAACAATCATGATTACCTAAAAACACGAATATTTTACTCTCCGAACTTAAGGATTTTGAATATTAGGAATGAAGTTTCTTTAGATCACAGATATACAAATATGCTTAAAAACTCTTACCTTATCATTACGTTTATCTGGTTTTCCCATTTTTTATGTGTTTTAAATAATATTTCAGTTTTTCTTTTGCCTAGTCTAATCACAAGTTGTCATAGAGGTTAGACCACAGTTAGCAATTAACAGTACTTTTTTTTTAATTTTTGTGAAAGTTTACGGATACACTCTTTATGTTATCATAATCTATCTGAATAGCGCCATCTATACGCAAAATGTCACAGCTTTAGATTATATAGTAACTTAGATATAAAGGACGAACAAACTATCACAGAATTACTGCATATCACCGATTAGCCAAGTTTTGCCCTACCATCCAAAAAAAGACGGTGTCTCAGGTCGACGTGATATACACTGACTACAGCAAGTGTTTCGATAGAATTGATCATGCGCTTCATTTGCGTAAACTCTTATTGGTTGGTGTGTGGGGTTATTTATTTAGATGGTTCTCGTCATACGTGTATGTGGAGAATAGATGCCAGACAGTGGTCCTCAATGTACATACGTCGAGAGCGTTTTACATTCCGTCCGGAGTTCCCCAAAGATCCTTGTTAGGACCTCTTTTATTTAATATTTTTATAAATGACGTTGTATCTTGTTTCTTCAACTCTAAAGCCTTATTGTATGCGGATGATATGAAAATTTTTGGTCAAGTAGCAACTGTTGAGGACGCTCGCTTACTACAGGATAATCTGGACCGGTTCCATGAATACTGCGGTAGAAATAGGTTGGATTTAAATGTATCCAAATGCTATGTATGTACATTCACGCGTAAGCCAAACCCTGTTAAATTTGAGTTGTGCTTTGGAATTCTTTGGTAGCCAGAGTGAGTGTCATCAGGGATCTCGGAGTTATTTTTGACTCGAAGCTTCTGTTTGATGCACATATTAATAACATAGTCAATAAGGCTTCTAAAGCCTTGGGTTTTATTTTCAGGATTTGTTCAGATTTTAGGAATGTGAAAACAATGAAAATTCTTTATTGTTCGTTTGTCCGTAGCCATCTTGAATATGCTTCACCGGTTTGGAATCCAAATTATAATGTTTACATTAATCGGCTTGAAGGTATACAAAGGCGTTTTTTGAGGTACACTCAATATCGCTCAAATACCTATCTCCCGAACTATATAAGTCGTTGCAAAAAAATCATACTCTGCCTCTACACGAGCGCAGGAAAATAGCAGATCTCGCTTTCTTATTTAGTGTTATGAACGGGTCTACTGACGTCCCTGAGTTGGTGAACAAGATCGGGCTTCGCGTATCGGGTGCACTTTTTCGGAAACCACGTTTTCTCCATGTGTTTCAAGTCAGAACTATTTAAAGACAGAACTCGTATATAAATGATACGAGCTTGTCGTACTTTTAATATGGTGTGTCAGGATGTCGAGTTGGATTTATTTACTAATAGTATTAGGGAAGTAAAGAAGGTTTTGAATATTTGTTTTTTCGATGTATAACCTTGTTTTGTTTTAACTCTTTATTTTGTATTCTTGAGCATGATATAACTCATTAGAGTATTTTTTACGTCGCTGTTTAATGTATTTCTTAAATATTACTCACATTAATCGTTAGTGGAAGCTTGTAATTGGCCATTGTTTACACATTGTACTAGACATTGTAATATATTAGCTGTAAGTTTTCCTAAAATTAATCAAATAAAATAAAATAAAATTAAACCAATGAAAAGAATTTAAAAGATAAAAATAAAAACCTTTAAAGTCTTGAGTACCTATTGATGTAAATAATTTTAGATAAACGATTAAATTTTATGTACCATACCAAACAACAAACTGATGAATTATCTAAATTTGTTGTGGAAATAGAAATGGAGAAGGCTTTATATGTACGTAATATATTTTTTATAGGTACGTAGTTAATTAATAATTTTATTATTTGACGCTGACTTAAAATTAGTTTATATAAAATTTGGTAGTTTATGTAAATAAAGAAAAGAGTCAAAGAAGACGACACAAGACGACGTCGTGCTCAAGACTTAAAACTTTTTTAAAGGTTTTTTTTTTGGGTTTTTTATAGTTTTTTGAAGGTTTAATTTTTTGTTAAAACGTTTTTCATTTTTAAATTTTCTGTGGCTCGTGTCATCTTTTAATATTCTGATATGTAGTATATATTAGTTTTATATATTATATTATACACTATTATTATCTCCTAATTTCTAATACTTCATCATTTATCTTGCCACTGAGCTGATGATATAACAATCTTTCCTAGAGGTTCATAATATATTAACCAATTGACGTTAGATAACGGAAAATTGGAGATTCAATATTGTAAATGCATCTTATGCTCAAACCAAAACAAGTTGTTTCTGTTACGAAAACCACAGTTTTTCATTTCTAACTCCTGATTGTTTAGGAAAAGTATAGTTTCTATCATCAGCTCAGCTTCATGCTTTAATAATTCCAAAACGAAATTACATAATTAAGTTATGAAAAGTAAACAGAAACACTATTCGTGCAATAATTTGCGTGGATTTTTCGCTAATTTACCAGGATTTCATTATCAGATCCGGACTTCCTTGACCTGGAACTACCCCTGAGGTATACTCTATCTAACAAAGTTTTTTTTTTCCGAGGCACAGACACAGACGAAGAAATGTCTTAAATGCCTGTTCTTCGGCACCTATCAAATCAGTTCAGATCAAATCAGCAACGGGCGAAGATGGCGATGGGCTCCTAGGCGATGATGGTGGTTGTCGTACTTGTGGCAATAATGACATTTGGTTTAAATAGGTTATTATGTTTTATTAATGAAATACTATCATTTATGTAGATTCTTTTATATTGTGTTCATGTGAAAACGTTGTAGACTGCAGAAAATGTTCTATTTTATTAAGTACCTGGTACTTGCTGACAGCCTTACACTGTTCTCCCATACCTATTAACACTGTAATTTAAAACCATTGTTAAAGCCAATTATTTTTTAAGGAGTAACTATGGATTTTCTTGTCGGCTCTTCTCCATAGGAATCAACAATTTGGAACCGTGCGCTTAGGTTCTGAGGTTTCATGAGTGCTCATGTAGGTTTATGTGAAATAAAAATATTTTGATTTGATTGATTTGTTTTGTGGTAATACTTCAGCTGAGCTCTTACACAGAGAACTTTAGATATGGACGTTTTAGGTGGATTTGACGCCTGTTTCCCCAAATTAATTATTTTTACACGCTTTATATTAGCTTCACTTGTATGTTCGTATGTTTATTTGTAACCGACTCCTTATAGCACGATTTTGACCCACTTTAAACGACCAGATTTCATTTAAACTCTGTAGACTTATCGAGGACCGATGACAATACTATTATTTCATAAATTTGTACCATTATCCTTGCCAGGCTTGCCAGGACAGCAAAAAAACTGTCTTCGAAAACTACGCTGACATACGTCACAAACTACGCTGACATACGTATCAAAATTCGTCACACCCTAAATAATAGAAAATAAATAATAGTTTACAAAAACTAAAAAAAACACGCTTCCATAGAAAACCATACTAAAAAGTAGAAAATAATGGAAAAAAGCGTGGGGTGCCTGATATCAATAAAAAAATACCTACCTAAAAAATACTACTATTATTTTTTATCCTTCTCTGTGCTTCGTTATATGTTTTCTAGGACTTACTAAGTTTTATTGAATCCGCTTATTGTGACCAATAATTGCACGACGCATCATTAACGTCAAGAAGCTTGGTCCAGCAGTGAACGGGTTTTGGCTGACAGTGAAATATCTGCCTTCATTAATAAAATATTTGTAAAATATCTACATATCGTCACGCTTTTTAACCCCGAAGGGATAACCAGCAGCGTAATTAATACACCCATAATTCGCCAGTTACGTTACGTTTATGTTCCATGTAATAGGGGCGAGTCTATTGCCGTCAATCAAGCACAAATCCAGATCAAGGGCTGCTAATGAGAAATTCCTGATGGATATCCAATAACATTTTGTCCAACTCTGGAATCGTATCCTCCTGGACAGGACCTCAAGCTCTGCAATAGCGCTTTACCAACAACCGGACCATCGAGGTAGTCATTGGCATAATAGTGCCTTAACTAATTGAATTCCGTAATTCCAGGCACAATTAAAAACCATAGTGTCTCGCGTGGAGCCACGGTTTTTTTTTTTGGATGTGAAATTTGCAAATAACGTCTCCCGCTCTTGGGTGGAGCGGGAAGGCGTGTCAGACTTTTACTGACTAAAACACACCCGTGTTCCTTCAGTTGCCCATGTGCCAGGTGCGCGATTTACGCACGTGATGCTCACCAAATGAGAGGATATAAAAATAAGGAAAGCTGAAGTTTTTATAAAATGAAATGATATGAAATGTTTTACAATAGTTTAGTAGGCACGTATACGGTTCATCATCATCATCATCATTTCAGCCGAAAGACGTCCACTGCTGGACATAGGCCTCCCCCAAGCACCGCCACTTCGACCTATTCTGTGCTTCTCGCATCCAACGTATTCCTGCGGCCTTCACCAGGTCATCGGTCCATCTTGTGGGAGGCCTTCCAACGCTCCGTCTTCCAGTACGCGGTCGCCACTCCAGAACCTTCCGACCCCATCGGCCATCCTTTCTGCGAGCAATGTGCCCTGCCCACTGCCACTTAAGTTTGGCAATTCTTCGGGCTATATCGGTTACTTTGGTTTTCCTACGGATCTCTTCATTCCTGATTCGATCGCGTAGGGAAACTCCAAGCATAGCCCTCTCCATTGCTCTTTGGGTGACTTTGAGCCTTCTTATGAGGCCCATTGTGAGCGACCACGTCTCAGTGCCATATGTCATCACTGGCAACACACACTGGTCAAAGACTTTCGTCTTGAGACACTGCGGTATTTGGGACGAGAAGATATTGCGTAGCTTCCCGAACGCTGCCCAGCCGAGTCGGATTCGACGATTGACCTCTTTCTCGAAGTTGGATCTACCTAACTGGACAGTCTGTCCTAGGTACACGTATTCGTCCACAACTTCGAGTGTAGCGCTTCCGATCTTCATTGGAGTGGGTATCACACGAGCATTGGACATGACCTTTGTCTTGTCCATGTTCATCCTAAGACCCACTCTTTCGGAAGCTCTACTGAGGTCATCGAGCATTGTACTGAGGTCCTCCATAGTCTCAGCCATGACTACTATATCGTCGGCAAATCGAAGGTGAGTGATGTACTCGCCATTGATGTTGATGCCAGCCCCTTTCCAGTCCAGAACCTTGAAGACATCCTCCAGTGCAGCGGTGAACAGTTTCGGAGAGATTACGTCTCCCTGTCTCACCCCTCGCTGCAGAAGGATAGGTTTCGAGGCTTTGTCCTGGAGCCGGACTGACATAGTGGCGTTTTCATACAAACACTTCAGCACCTCGATGTACCGATAGTCAATCTGGCACCGTTGAAGAGACTGCAGTACAGCCCAGGTCTCGATCGAATCGAAGGCTTTTTCGTAGTCCACAAACGCTAAGCAGAGAGGCAGGTTATACTCTTCGGTCTTCTGTATAACCTGCCGCAGCGTATGTATGTGGTCTACGGTGCTAAAGCCTTTACGGAATCCGGCTTGTTCGGGAGGCTGGAAGTCGTCAAACCTGCGCGCGAGACGATTCGTGATGACTCTTGAAAACAGCTTGTAGACATGGCTCAGAAGTGAGATGGGCCTATAATTCTTAAGCAGGGTATTGTCACCCTTCTTAAAGAAAAGTACCACCACACCTCTGTTCCATGCCTGTGGCGTTTTGCCCTCGAGTATGACGGAATCAAACAGCTTCTGAAGGGCCTTTAGAACGGGTTTTCCGCCGGCCTTCAGGAGTTCGGCTGTAATTCCGTCATCACCCGGCGCCTTGTTGTTTTTGAGCTGCTTCAGAGCCATCCTAATCTCGTACAAGCTGACGTCCGGGATATCTTCAGTGTAGTGTCGAGTCAACCTAGCTCTCGGGTCGTTAGCTAGATTCATAACGGGGTTTCTGGTGGAAACCGTAACCGTATACGGTTAGGTAGGTTTTATTTGCTTAGTAAAATGTAAGATAGAAGATATTGGTAGATAATTGCTATCTAGAATCGACTTGTGTTCCTACGAATATAAACCTTACCGTGTGCCTAACGGCAAGATATTTTACTTTTAAAGCCTTGTTTTTGCTTTCTTAGGACAGGAACTTGGTTAAATATAGGGAAAAGTGTCGTATCTGCATTTTAAATAGGTAAATTAAAAATGTATGTATCATTATTTCATCGTGTGTAAAACAAATACAATTTAAAAACGCTTTATGGTCTCCTCGTCTCAAACATTTCAGCAAAGTTTTTCATTTCAGTATGTGATTTTATTTGATTTTACTATTAGATATTATATATCATAATTATCCGCCTAGTCTTTTCCTATCTACATATCGACGGTTAAAACGTAATAGGGTAAAAGCGACAAAAACCAAATTGTTCAGGAGAGCGGTTTTAAGTTTGAAATTGTAGAGAAATGGACATAACTTTTTTGTTTACTGTCATATCGTGAAAATGGAAAGACGTCGTAGAGCCATGGGAGTAAGCGCATTTGAAAAAGCAGAACATTTTAAGTGGGATGAAATTCATAAGTCATTTTCGACAAAAATGGCGGTTACTACCTTTTAACCGTCGATATGTTTGGGTTGACTTCCCTAGACAAATACAATAAATAATAATAATAATAATAACTTTATTCACAAAAAATACAGAAACACATAATGGACAATACAATTCATTGCAAGTTGCAAAATCTGTACAAAATATATTTAACCCTGTCACCTAAACTAGGATAGCCTGTATTTTAGGAGACAGTGTTCGGCCAATTGATTGTTTAAAAATGATTTATTACAACAAATGAACGGTGTTGATGTTATTAAGTGTCTTTAATTTTGTTATGTGTAGTAAAGTGCAAATTAAATGAGTTTAAATGTAATGTCGTGTCACATACACGATTGTGTTTATGATTGGAGAGTGTAAGTGCCTAATTGTGTGCGTTTTTGATGTAAAAGCTGTAAGTCTACTACTGTCCTCTGTGCTGGATTACTAGGTGATATATGTGAGCAAAGACTCCGTGTAAGCGTAGTCCTTTTGTAATAGCCACTCAGTTACTACAGATTTAACTTTATATGTGTTAAAGTTTAAAATATTTAATAGCGGATTAATTTTTTGGTATATGTGTGTACCTAATATGTAAAATTGGCGTTGTGCAAAGGTGGTTTTGTGTTGGGTTCTCGGAAGGAGATTTACTCGCTTGTTTGGGTTTGGCGGAGGAAGACCAACATGAGTTCTAAGAATCGATCTTAGCACAAAGAGTTGCCGTACTGTCAGAACTTTGCAGTCAGAATACAGTTGCGTGGTTGGATACCTGTAAGGTTTTTTAGATAGTACCTTGAGTACGGCTCTTTGCGCTCTTTCCACCCTCAAAACACTAGTTTTACTTGCACCGCCCCATACGTTTATGCAATACCCGAGAACTGACTGACAAAGAGCATGATACACCATCCTCAGTGTATCAGGACTAGCAGAGTCTCTAAGGGACTTAAAGATGTGTATAAGTCGTAATGTTCTTGTGGTAACGACTTCAATCTGCTTGTCCCATCTTAGTCGGCTATCAATCTGCACTCCAAGATACCTTACATTGTCCGCTCTGGTGAGAGCTGGACAGACACAGGGTCCGAGTAAATTTGAGCACGAGTGAGCAATTACGGAGAAAGTTTGAGAAGGTGCAGTGTTCTGTCGGATTGCGAATGGTATGTAAGATGTTTTAATCAAGTTAAGTGTCAAGAGATTTGAACTGAGCCATGTCATTATTTTGTACAAGACTTCTTCTGCAGTAGATTTGACCATATCCCAAGTAGGTCCGTAAACAAGAATCGCGGTATCATCAGCATACGCGAAAATGTTACAGTTAGTCAGGGACATCCTACATAGGTCGTTCACGTAAATTAGGAAAAGTGTAGGCCCAAGTATGCTTCCTTGAGGGACGCCATAAATTACTGGTTCCTCGTCACTATAGTACGAGCCGATTTTGACCAGTTGCGTTCGGTTTTTGAGGTAATCTTTAAACAACTCAAGTGGTAAGCCACGTACGCCGATGAGTTCTAATTTATCAATAAGTTTGGGAACAGAAACTGTGTCAAATGCTTTAGCAAGATCCAAGAAGATGGCCATACATTTAGTTTTACTATCTAGATTTCTAGCTACCTGTTGCGTGAGATCTAAAACGGCATCCTTGGTCGACATTCCGTGTCGGAAGCCGTACTGATTCTCCGCAATTATTTTATGTTTCGCTAAAAAGCTCCCTAGACGTTTATTTAAAATCCTTTCAAAAATTTTGGAAATTGCTGGCAATACTGATATTGGCCTATAATTGTTAACACAGCTTCTGTCCCCTCCCTTATGAATAGGGTGTATAATTGCCTTTTTAAGAGCATCCGGGAATATACCCGTTTGGAAGCAACGGTTACAGAGGTAAGTCAATGGAGGGACCAGTACTTGACGATTTTTTTTTAGTAAGGAAGATGATATTCCGTCCCATCCCACGGCACAATCATCTCGTAGCTGAAGTATGACAGACTCGATTTCCTCTTCATCAGTCTCCAATATGGTAAGAGAGTCGACTGGGGGGTTTTGAGAGCTGTCGTGGACTACATTAGGAGGACAAGTGGTTTGTGTATGAACTTGTGACATGATTTTTGCCGCCAAATTTTTTCCCACGTTACTAAAAAAGTGATTTACATCGTCAATTGATGATTTAGGGTCATCTCGTAACTTGAGTAGCTCAGAAGGAGTAACGTTTGTCTTTTTTGTGTTCGTGATTTCTTTTATTGTTTTCCACATGGCTTTAGGATCGTTCTTAGCTCTTTCTAACTCGCTTTTTTCGTAAGCTATTTTTAAGTTGCGAAGCAAGTTATTGCAAAAATTCCGATAGCGTGTATATGAGGTTTTCAATATTAGATTATTTGGTGCCTTTTTTGTTTTCATGTGCATTTTATCCCGATTTTTAATACATTTTAATAGCCCCGTAGTCATCCATGGCTTTAATGTTCTTTTTTGTCTGGGGATTTTAACCAGTTTTGTATGTTTTAACATTACTGCTTTAATAATACTTATAAATTTGTTCATACATGCGTTAACATCTTCAATTTGGTAAATTACAGTGAAGTAGAAATAAAATTGGAGTGTCTGTTTGTAATATTAAAGTAACCGCTTTTTACTAAGTGTATATGGATGTATACACGGTACATATACCAAAACATTATTTTTTATTTTTGTCTGTCTGTCTGTTTGTTCCGGCTAATCTCTGAAATGGCTGGACCGATTTTGACGGGATTTTCACTGGGAGATAGCTGATGTAACAAGGAGTAACTTAAGCTACTCATACTTTAGAAGAAAAAAAATGGATCTCACGAAAAAAATATATAAAACGACTGAAAAACTTTTTTGTTAAATACCACGTAGACGAAATCGCGGGTAACAGCTATTGATGCATATAATGTGTTGAGCGTTAGCCAGGAACTGCCGAGAGTAGAACATTGTATTTTTGTAACCTTAATTTTCAAACTCAATTTTCTCGAAACTAGTTTTTTCAGAATTTCAACTTTGAATGTCTGTTACAAAAAAGTATAAGGATTTTTTTTTTATTAGTCAGCATAATTAAGGGCCTCTTCTAGATTCTACATTCGGCCTTAACTCAATACCACCCTACAGGTACCTTTATGCACGGACCGCCACATTTACACAAAGAAAAGCTCCTGGCTTACAACTATTTTGTCGCGGCCAATACCACTGAGCCATAACTGCTCAACTAGGCTTTCACCTTGACCCATTAAAATTAAATTTATTAAATTTAGTAAGAATTCGAAACCAACGAAGTTGCACTCCACCATATTTTGATTCGAAGCTGCAAACGCACCCAACCACAGATTTCGAATGACTTAAATCAACGCAAAATGAATGTCCAAATACTCGAAAATTACATATTTTTTTACCAGGAATCTGTTAAATTGTTTTTTCTTTCGACTGAACTTACTTATATCTGGGGGAGGGCAATAAAGTAGGTATAACTATCGGGGATTTTTTTTTTCTGGATGGTAAATCATCAAATGACTTCTCCCGCTCTGGGCGGAGCGGGAGGGCGTGTCAGACTTTTACTGACTAAAACCCACCCGTGTTCCTTCAGTTGCCCATGTGCCAGGGTCACGGTATCTCTTTCGAACAATCTCGCGACCCCGGCAGAATATCGGGGATTGAGGAAGACGCATTCGATCCCGTGGTCCCCGATGTAGGTGTAGGACGTAACACCAGGGTGGTTTTAGTATTCCTCCGCCCACCCCAGGGCGGACCTCCATGAAGATTTCCACCTGGAGATCAACAGAAAAGGGAAACAAAGTAAAATAAGTATTATTGCAAGAAAATCAGATTTCTTAAAAAAATAAAACAAATTCTCAAATAAACTACGAATTAGTTTATTCATAATCCTTGAGAATCATGTTCTCTCACTTATTATGTCCATATGGCTGACCGTATGCACATATTATGTGAGTTAAATTCCCTGAGGAGTGTAACTGTATATCAATTTGGCACACTAAGTCAATTTCCCGTGTCAAACACGGTAAAATTGCCAGTTGGCAAATAATGAGTGTGATTTGAATAATAAGACAATTAAGTATATTATTATTATAATTATTCAACCCTGTGTTGCTCTCTATATTTCACTTTATTAAAGTAATTATTGAGTAGATGTGAGCCACATGTCTGTCTGTGTGGTGCCGGACGTAAAGAATAGCATCATCTCATTTCTTCCCGTGGGTGTCGTAAAAGGCGACTAAGGGACTTACTAGAGAAGGCAGCAGCGTTCTCTATTCATTTTACCACCAAACTACGATTGCCATCCCGCCTGCCAAGCGTGGCGATTTTGGCAAAACCCCAGATATTGGGGGAGGCCTATGTCCAGCAGTGGACGTCTTATAGCTGAAATGATAAAAATGGACCACGTTTTACGGCATTGCGCCAGAAGGAGGTTTTTTTTTCTGGATTGGTAATCATCAAATGACTTCTCCCGCTCTGGGCGGAGCGGGAGGACGTGTCAGACTTTTACTGACTAAAACCCACCCGTGTTCCTTCAGTTGCCCATGTGCCAGGGTCACGGTATCTCTTTCGAACAATCTCGCGACCCTTGCAGAGAAGGAGGGTTACCTATGTTTTTAGAGTGTGTGCATGTATGTACATACATTTATCTCTTGGGCACGCTCTGTAGCCGAAACCGTTTGATGGATGTTAGCTTGAGAAGCGTCGATAGATTCGTCTCAATGTTGAGAGTAACACAGGGTTCTAAATTATGTATTATGAAGTCTCTGTTCTATCTAAATTAATGAAGATTAAGTGGACGGTTCTTGGCTTATATATATTTTTTTTTTTTTTTTTTTTTTCAAATTAAATGTTTCTGGGGTTAATAAAAAAAACAATTAAATTAATCTTATATTTGTTGCTATCCATGCCATTTAATTGATTGGGTTTCCTTGACAAATTTAGTTAGTTCGACTGTTGAATCTACATATAAAATGGCTTGAAATATATCGGTTACCCAAGCCCTCATCAGTCGTCAAAATGAAGAGTTTGGTATCGGTAAGTAGATCAATTCTTATATGTTCGTGATAGTATCTAATTGCATTTCAGCTTAAAATCATATTCAATAGTACAACAGTAAACTATAACTTCGTATATTTAATTTTCAGTGTGGTGACGGACGTTAAGAAGCACCATACCATTTCTTCCCGTATGTGTCGTAAAAGGCGACATACGAACTAAAAAATAGGCAGCAGTGCTCTCTATTCATTTTATCACCATACTGCGATCGCCAACCCGCTTGCCAAGCGTGGTGATTATGGCAAACGCCCCCCAAAAAATGTCTCCCACTCAAAGTAGTGGGTATGGGGGAGGCCTATGTCCAGCTGTGGTCGTCTTTCGGCTGAAATGATGATTATAATGCCATTTTCAATTTGCTCATTAAAATTCAACAGTTTCAATTCTTTTATGTTGGCACATATTTTGAGCAAATAAAATACATCTTTTATCATAATCAATCACTTGGGTCCAGTGCGGGTTGCTAGACGTCACATATCTTCGAATTTCTGGTTCTAAAACATACCGATTTCCTCACGATGGCGATGAATTTATTTATACGAAGTAAAGCGCCTGTCTGGGTCATTCAGGCCACGACTGCTTTATTTGATAGTTTCAAAATAAGCCTAGGCCTAATATTAGTGTTGTTAACTTGTTATTTATTTTCATTTTCTGTCGTATTTTAGTCTCCTCATTTTATGGGCAATTAATAGTAATAGTGACCATCTTTACATACTAAGACCCCTCCGTGCCCCGTAAAGCATGTTAAGCCGTTGGTCCCGGCTCTCATTTGTAGATCTTTGCCAGTCGTTACGGGTCGTCAGAAGCCCGAAAGTCTGACAACCAGTCTTACCATGGGGTATCTGTATATAATCAATCAGTAATCTGTATGTATCAGTAACTGGGTTGTGGAGGTCAGATAGGCAGTCGCTCCATCTAAAATACTGGTACTCAGCTGCATCCAGTTAGACTGGAAGCTGACCCCAACATACTTGGAAAAAGGCTAGGCAGATGATGATGATGAGTTTGAAAATGCATGCACTCGTATTTCTAACATGGACTTATATTGTTGTCACTACTAATATTGAATCATTTATTTTTCAGCTCTGTTTTTTGGCTTTAGCTCTCGTGTGTCAAGCGACGCCACAGAGCCTTAGTAGTTTGGAAGAAGAATCGACTGAAAATCAGATTAATAGTCGGGATGGTCTACTGCAAACCAGACGAGATATACTCAACTCGTTACAAGGGGTTCATACTAATCTATTAAAAAATTTGGAGATTAACCGTCGAGAGCTGCAGGACCTCCGACGGAACTTGAATTCACGGAACCTGTCCAGACGTGAGAACCTGAACAGACGTGAGGACCTGAACAGACGTGAGGACCCGAACAGACGTGACGACCTGTACAGACGTGATGACCTGAACAGACGTGAGGACCCGAACAGACGTGACGACCTGTACAGACGTGATGATCTGAACAGACGAGATGATCTGAACAGACGTGATGACCTGTACAGACGTGATGACCTGAACAGACGTGATGACCTGAACAGACGTGATGACCTGTACAGACGTGAGGACCTGAACAGACGTGACGACCTAAACAGACGTGAGGACCTGACCAGACGTGAGGACCTGACCAGACGTGACGACCTGACCAGACGTGACGACCTGACCAGACGTTAGCCCTAAGGGATGGGCCTTGGCTAACTATTTGAACCCTATGTGCAATGACAAGGAAAACATGACCTGGCTATTCTCAACGATACATTCATAACAAATTAAATTCCCTTCCGGAATATAATTTTATTCTATTAGTAGGAAGTGTTATTGAAAACATGTTTTTACTGAAATAAAGATCAACATATGCGTTTTTGAAATGATTTTATTTTATCACTAGCTTTTGCCCGCGGCTTCGCCCGCGTGGATGTCGGAAATTAATGCAAGAGGACGTATAACCGCGATAAGAATGTGTTATTCCAGGTTATATAGGTAATATAGACTCTGTGTGCTATTTTCGATCCAGATCCATTCAGCCATTTTTGTGTGATTGAGAAACAAACACCCAATCATACATATTTTTACATTTATAATATTATTAGTAGTAGGATTATAACTCATATTACTTAGGATTCATAGTTTATGAGAACATCACGCGTGTTGGTGTTTTTAAAATAAGAGCAATAGTATTCAGAGTAAGAAGACTGCGACATAGGGCTTGGTTTACTTGATTATAAGTCTTCCTGTTTTTTCTTAACGATCCTATTTTACCTATACAGACACTCAATCATTTACCAGACACCGATCATAATTATAGGAATAGTACTTTTGCCAGTGGCTTGGCCCGTATAGCTGTCGGAAAATATCACCCGGGAAGGTTCCCGGGTGATATTTTCCCGGGTTATATTATTTTTATATATTTTTTTTTTTTTTTTATTTATCCCGGTAGTAGGTACTACCGGGATAAAGTAGGTATCCTATCTGTTACGTATCCATGATATAATATATCTTTGTGCCAAATTCGATCTAAATCCGTTTGGCCGTCTTTGCATCATTGAGAAACAAACATCCAAAAATCTAAACATCTAAGCTTTCGCGGTCTCTTACTTGGAATAATACTATTAGGTTTAGTTTGAGTATAATGAACACACATGATATTCGCAATTACTATGAAGCCAAAGTAATATGAATTACAATCCGACTTATCCTGTACTACCCGGCCGCTGCCAACGGATGAACAGGACGGACGTACGACCTGCTGCTCTGCGCCCGCTTTTTAAATCTCTAATATCTTGTAAGATATTCATTTAAATTACATACTGTAAAGGGCCATATTGATGTATATTAAATGCACAATGTATTTAAGGTACTTAATTGGATAAGAATTAATGCTGTATTGCTTAAAATCGCTTCGTAAATAAGCCCTTATTTCTCGTAAAAAGTAAAAGATAAAAAATGGTTATTGTGGGTTATCCCTAAGAGATAGACATATACCATTGCGGACATTTTTGTAGGCCTTTTTAAGTTGTACAATACTGTAGTACATTATTTTGATCTATTTCGTAGGATTCAGCCAGGGTTTTTCGAATTTTGAGACGTATGTCACCGTAGTTTTCGAAGACAGTTATTTTTTTTCTAAAATAAAAGATTTTTTCTAAAATAAAAGTAGCCTAAGTTACTCCTTGTTACATCAGCTATCTGCCAGTGAAAGTCCCGTCAAAATCGGTCCAGCCATTTCAGAGATTAGCGGGAACAAACAGACAGACAGACAGACAGACAGACAGACAAAAATTGTAAAAAATGTTGTTTTGGTATATGTATCGTGTATATATCCATATACACTTAGTAAAAAGTGGTTATCTTAATATTAAAAACAGACACTCCAATTTTATTTATTTGTATGTATAGATAACGAAGGCGAAGTGCCAATACCTCTCCATCATCAGCAGCCTATAATGTCCCCACTGCTGGGAAACAGGCTTCCTCTCGGTAAGAGGGAGTGGGCCATAATCTACCACGCGAGCACAGTGTGGGTTGATAGATGTCACATATCCGCAGTACGATGTCTCATGAGAGCAGTGGTGATGGATTTATATTTACAGGAAGATTTTTTAGTCACCGTCCAAATTTTTTCTAGGCATTAGGTATCATTCAGTAAATCCATTTTTGAAAAAAAAAAAAACTATACATACAATTTTCATTTTAAATCATTTTCTCGGAAGAATTATCCGCTCTGCGTGGTCACTAAGTTAAACGTTAATAATACTACACTTGCCGCCCGTGAGAGTATGAAGGGAAATTTGCAACTTTGTTTATTATTGTTTTCAATTGATTTCGGCGGCGCGCGGGGTGGGCCGCCGAAATTAATACCTAGCGCGGTGTATACGCACTAGGTAAAAGCCCGCGCTATTACCTAGTACGCGGCGGTGTCCAGAATCATCAAATTTTTATAGATAACTTTGTGATGTGATATCTCAATATTTTTGTATTGAGTGATACTAAAAGAAAAAACACGTATTAAATGATTTTCGCAAAATATTAATATATCATAATTTGGACGGTGACTAAAAAATCTTCCGGTATAAAGTCTTCACTTTGTGTAAATTATTTCATCACCACTTGACTTAAATAAAATCACTTGTGTAATTTAAACATTAATGGAAAAAAAAATTATCTTAACTCAAACCAATATCTCCTATCTTATATTTTACTAAGCAAATAAAACCTACCTAACCGTATAGGTACATACCTACTAAACGATTGTAAAACATTTCATATAATTTTATTTTATTTTATCAAAACTTCAGCTTTCCTTATTTGTATATTCTCTTTTAATGTGGATTCGTTCATTTTTTTTTTTTTGGAAATTTAGCATTTTTTTTCACTTTGTGTCAAATTTGGTCTATGTTAGAAAATTCACTTCACTTTCGATAATCATCATAATTGTTTGTGTTTATTACAATATAAATGTAGTTATGACGCTATTACTTAAATTTAACCATGGTCCTGTTTTAAGAAAGTAAAATAAGTATCAGGAAGTAAAACAACTTTTCGTGTTGCTCACGGCAAGTATTTTATTCCTGGGAACCGCAAAATTAAAATATTTTTCCTACACACACTACTCACTAGCAAATATTATACCTACCAAATATTTCACTCATCAGCCTATTACCTCATATGCGGGCCCAGTGCGGGTTGGTAATTGTCTCATGTCTTCGATTACGATAAACGATAGATATGATTTTTGGTTCCTAAGACATGCCGGTTTTCTCTTGATGTTTCCCTTGGCCGTTTTAAGAGCAATGATGATGAAATCATTTACACAAAGTACAGCGCCTGCTTGGGTTTGAACTCACAACCCTACTACTCGTAAGTCGCGGCTGTTATCACTGGGCTACCACTATTATCTTTTACGAGTAATTAAACTTGCGGTTCACAAGATATTGACTAATTGAGGTTACCTCCATTATTGTAAAGACGTGAAAATACTTCTTTGTTCAAAACAATTTAAGTGGTTTCTGTTACTAAAACCACAGTTTTTATATCAAACTTCTGATTGTTTAGGAACATTTGGTGTCCATCATCAGCACAGCTGATGCTCAGCTTTATGTTGTGATAATTCCTATACGCAAATACCTGATTAAGTTATGAAAAGTAAACAGAAAGACTATTCATGCCCACAAATTCCCACGGTTTCTCTCAATTTTATCAAGACATCGTCATCAGTTCCTGACTTCCATGACCTGGAACCACTTTTGACGTATACGTCAAACTAGTGAGTTCCGAAGATTCTCATTAAATAAAAAATTGAAAATTTTATAAAAGTTAAATGGTTACGTATTATACCTATGCTTATTCCAACTATTTTTAACCGACGAAAAATAAAACGGAGGAGGTTATCAATTCGACGCGTATATTTTTTTTTTTTTTTTAATGTATGTCCACGCATAACTTTTTACATAGTAGTCCCATTGTGATAATTCTTTTTTTATTGGAAAGGGTATACTCCGAGGGTGGTCCCATATAAATTTGGAAAACAAAATCGAACCCTAAGGGTCGGAAAACAGGAGATGATTGATTGTTCACTCATTGATTGTAATGTATAACCACGCATAACTTTGTACACAGTAGTCCGATTTTGATAATTCTTTTTTTCCTTGGATAGGTTATACCTTGCCAAGTATTATTAGTACATTGAAGCCACAAAAAAAATACAAAATAAAAACTTTTTAACAAAAAATTAAACCGCCGAAAAAAACAGAAAGCAAAAAATAATAAACCTTAAAATTTTGAGTCGGCGCTGAAAAATCAATGAACTAAGAGCACTCTATGCGCCGACTCGTAATATTAAGGTTTATTATTTTTTGCTTTTGTGTTTTTTCGGTGGTTTAATTTTTTGTTAAAAAGTTTTTTCAAGATAACTACAAAAGTCAAAAGACCTACCGTTGAAAATATCTAATGATCGTTTCACCGATTTTTGTAATAACTAATGAACGAAATCCATAAAGGAGAATTCAGCTACGGTTTATTCAACTACAATTAATTAAACTAAGGGTGATTAAACTAATGGTTGATTCACCTACTGTTGATTTATCTTTGGTCTTGTGTTTAATTTACTAGTGATTTTTTATATGTCAATTGGATGATTTGCTTATTCGAATTTTCGCGAAAACCATCTACCAACCCGCACTGGGCTCGCATGATGGATTACTGCCCACTCCCTCTTAATGATAGGAGGCCTGTGTCCCAGCAGTGGGCACAATATAGGCTGATGATCATAATGAATCACAGCCCACCATATTTTTCCACAACTCTATTTTCTTTTGTATAATGAACTAATGTTAGACTAAGTCTTTTTTTGGCTTTGATCATCATCATTTCAGCCGTAAGACATCCACTGCTGGACTTAGACCTCCCCCAATTTGGGGGGCTTTGCCCCTTTTTGGCTTTGGTTATGCACTTTCATTTTTATTTTTTTTTATTTAACTCTCTTTAAAGGTTTTTTTTCGCATTTCCTCATACTTAATTGGCTTTGTTTAAGACGGTCTCTGTATTTTCTTTGTCTTTCACCATTTGACACAGGAGCCATGGTATTTTACTGAAACGAATATATGTGGTTTATAACTTGTCTTAAAAACTATGCTTTTATTTTACTTATTTATAAATTAAGGTATTTTCTTGAAATCGTTATTTAAGTTTTAAAGTAAAGACAGAAACTACGAAAACTTAGGTTGAAATACCCATGAATATGTACATTGCTATATATTTCCAACCCCACTACAAAATCATTCGCCAAATTATGTGCTGGTAACTATAGTTACATACTTTTTGTTTATGTGGACTAAGCTTAACTATTTCTCAGTTTCGTAGCGTAACGCAATATAACGAAAATGAGAATGAAATTTGAGAAATACCCTCTAAAAATATTTTTACGTAAACTACGTGTTTAAAACGCAAGCACTGAGCGTATTCGTGAAAATAATACAAAAAAATGAGGAAAGAAAACAGTAAGTAAACAAAAACTGTATAAACTTACCGCAATAATTATAATAGTCGTCTATCACCCTGAGGGTGTTTTTGTAAATATTCATTTGTTACAAGTCTTGATTACATGACTACGGCCAAAACATAGTGGCTGCCGCGAAAGTGATTTTGACGTAAGTAATATTGTTGTTAGAATAGGAAAAAATATTTTTACCACATGAAATAATAGCTTTTATAATTTTATTGCGTATCACTAACCCTGAGTAACGAAACTTCATAATTTTAGGACAAAGTTACTAACTTTGTCTAAACTATTAATTAAAATGAATAATTCTATGAATGATTTAGTAATAAAATTAGTCCTACTTAGTTGATTAATCAAGATTAATATCACCAAAATCAATGACAACTAAAGCGATGAATATTCGTAACAATTTATCTCTGAAAACGTTTAGTGGTTATTGGGAAACAAAAAAATTATATGATGACATTTTTAACGATGCTTTGACCTCAAAAAATATGCTCTTTTAATGAAAATTAAAGTTCAAATACAAGAAAACTCTTCATATTAATAGAATAATTTAATAAAAATGGGTAAAAAAAGAAAACTAGTCACGAAATATGATATTTACTGAATTATGAAGTAGCGGGACAAGAAAATAAACCAAATGTACACTTTTTCTGAGTATGATCCTTTAATCAACGCAAAATGAACGTCCCAAACACTCCCAAGTTACATATTTTTTCACCAGGAGTTTGCTAAATAGTTTTTTCTTTCGTCTGAACTTATTTATACCTGGGGAAGGCAACAAAGTAGGTATAAGTATCGGGATCGAGAATGACGCATTAGATCCTGTGGTCCCCGACGTAGGTGTGGGACGGAACACCGGGGTGGTTTTAGTCAGAAAGAGTCTAACAGACCCCTTCGCCCACTCCAGGGTGGAGGATATCCATGAGGATTTCCACCTGGAGATCAAAAAAAGGGGAAACAAAGTAAAATAAGTATTATTGCGAGAAAATCAGTTTTCTTAATAAAATATAAGTCCCAAATCAACAGATATTCTCATAAACCTTGACAGTCATGTTCACTCGCATAATATGTCTATACGGCTGACTGTATGGACATATTATGTGACTTAAAGTCCCTGAGGAATGTAACTGTTTATCAATTTGGCACACTAAAAATAAGTCACCGTGTCAAACACGGTAAATTGCCAGTTGGCAAATAATGAGTGTAATTGGAATAATCAGACAATTTAAGTAGGTAGTCAATTTGATAAACAAATTTCCTTTATATACAATTATTCAACCCAGTGTTGCTTTGTATTATATTTCACTTTATTAAAGTAATTTAGTCCTCCAGACCGTATTTTAGCCACGGCGGCCAATCCCAACGGAGACTAGCCATCGGCGCGGGAGATATTATAGTGCTCAAGTGTGTGCGCAGACACAGGAGCACTCTCTCTTCCCTCACTCTCATAGCCCGATGGGACGGCAATCCGACATGACCGGAGAGTGATCAGGCGTAGGCCCAACGTCTTAACGTGATTTCCGAGGCACGGGGGTATCACACCGCCAATTTCCAAACTCAGGGCTGTTACTAAGAAATTCCTAATGGAAAAACTCAGTAACACTTTGCCCGACCCGGGAATCGAACCTAGGACCCCACGCTCAGCAGTCTCGCTTGCGACCATGAGACCAACGGGGCAGTTATTATATATAATAATTAAGTGTGAGTCACCATCATTTTTAATTTTGAATGATAACCTAGGATCTACTATAACGATTTAAAGTTGGTTGGCAACCATTCTCACAGTAAATTTCAAAACTTTCTTATTTATACATATCAATTCCGTGCCTCGGAAAGCACGTTAAGGTCACGGCTGTCATGCCTGAATTTTTGACAGTCGTTACGGGTCATCAGAAGCCCGAAACTCTGCCAACCAGTCTTACAAAGGGGAATCGCGCTACTGAGTAACTGGGTTGTGGAGTTCAGATAGGCAGTCGTTCCATGTAAAATACTAGTATTCAGCCGCATTCGGTTAGACTGGAAGCTTTTTTTCCATTATTTTGTACTTTTTAGTTTGGTTTTCTATGGAAGCGTGTTTTTTAGTTTTTTTTTTAAACTATTATTTATTTTCTATTTTTTAGTGTGTTTCGAATTTTGAGACGTATGTCAGCGTAGTTTGTGGCGTATGTCAGTGTTGTTTTCGAAGACAGTTTTTTTTGCTGTCCTGGTAACCCTGGCAAGGATAATGGCACAAATTAGTTTGTGACGTATGTCAGCGTAGTTTTCGAAGTCAGTTTTTTTGCTGTCCTGGTAACCCTGGCAAGGATAATGGCACAAATTTATGAAATTATTGCATTGTCATCGGTCCTTGAGAGGTGAGCAAAGTTTGAATGAAATCTGGTCGTTTAAAGTGGGTCAAAATCGCGCTATAAGGAGTCGGTTACAAACAAACATACAAACATACAAGTGAAGCTAATATAAAGCGTGTAAAAACCGCGAAAAAGAGAAGAATAAAAACTTAAATCTTACTGAGTTAAAAAAATAAATAAAATAATTAATTTTATATGTTGTTACTGACCGTGCCATTTAATTGATTGGGTTTCCTTGACAAATTTAGTTAGTTCGACTATTGAATCCACTTATAAAATGGCTTGAAATATGTCGGTTATCCAAGACGCCCTCAACAGTCATCAAAATGAAGGCTTTGGTTTCGGTAAGTAAATGAATTATTATGTATTCGTGATAGTATTTATTTGCATTTCAGCTTAAAATCATATTCGATAATACATCAGTAAATTATAACTTCGTATAATGTTCCGTGTGTTGCCGGATGTAAAGAATAGCACCTTCCTATTTCTTCCCGTGGGTGTAGTAAAAGGCGACTATGGGAATTACTAGAGAATGGGCAACAGCGCTCTCGATGCATTTTATCACCGTACTGCGATTGCCAACCCGCTTGCCCAGCGTGGCGATTATGGCAAACGCCCCCCCAAAAATGTCTCCCACTCAAAGTAGTGGGTATGGGGGAGGCCTATGTCCAGCTGTGGTCGTCTTTCGGCTGAAATGATGATTATATCTAATGCCATTTCCAATCTGCTCATTAAAATTCAACAGTTTCAATTATTTTATGTTTGCAAATATTTTGAGCAAATAAAATACATCTTTTATCTTAATCCGGGCCGTAATCAACCATTTGCGTCCAGTGCGGATTGCTAGACGTCACATGTCTTCGAATTTCTGGTTCTAAGACATGCTGATTTCCTCACGATGTTTTACTTCACCATTTTAAGAGCAGTGGTGATGAATTTATTTATACGAAGTAAAGCGCCTGTCTGGGTTATTCAGGCCACGACTGCTTTATTTGATAGTTTCAAAATAATCCTAGGCACTAGTGTTGTTAACTTGTTATTTATTTTCATTTGCTGTTGTATTTTAGTCTCCTCATTTTATGGGCAATGAATAGTAATAGTGACCATCTTTACATACTTAGACCCCACCGTGCCCCGTAAAGCATGATAAGCCGTTGGTCCTGGCTGTCATTTGTAGATCTTTGTCAGTCGTTACGGTTCGTGAGAAGCCCGAAAGTCTGACAACCAGTCTTACCGAGGGTTATCGTATTATCCATTAACTGGTTTGTGGAGGTCAGATAGGCAGTCGCTCCATCTAAAATACTGGTACTCCGCTGCATCCGGTTAGACTGGAAGCTGACCCCAACATACTTGGGAAAAGGCTAGGTAGATGATGATGATGAGTTTGAAAATGCATGCACTCGTATTTCTAAAATGGACTAATATTGTTGTCACTACTAATATTGAATCATTTATTTTTCAGCTCTGTTTTTTGGCTTTAGCTCTCGTGTGTCAAGCGGCGCCACAGAGCCTTAGTACTCTGGAAGAAGCACCGATTAAAAAAGACATTAGTAGTTTGGATGTTCTACTGCAAACCAGACGAGATCTGCTCGACTTGTTACGAGGGGTTCATACATATCTATTAAAAAATTTGGAGATTAACAGTCGAGAGCTGCAGGAACTCCGACGGAGCTTGAATTCACGGAACCTGTCCAGACGTGAGAACCTGAACAGACGTGAGGACCTGAACAGACGTGAGGACCTGAACAGACGTGAGAACCTGAACAGACGTGATGACCTGAACAGACGTGAGGACCTGTCCAGACGTGAGAACCTGAACAGACGTGGGGACCTGAACAGACGTGAGGACCTGAACAGACGTGATGACCTGAACAGACGTGACGACCTGTACAGACGTGATGACCTGAACAGACGTGATGACCTGAACAGACGTGACGACCTGTCCAGACGTGAGAACCTGAACAGACGTGAGGACCTTTCCAGACGTGACAACCTGAATAGACGTGGGGACCTGAACAGACGTGAGGACCTGAACAGACGTGACGACCTGAACAGACGTGATGACCTGTACAGACGTGAGGACCTGAACAGACGTGACGACCTGACCAGACGTGAGGACGTGACCAGACGTGGGGACCAGCCCTATGGGATGGGCCTTGGCTAACTATTTGAACCCTATGTGCAATGACAAGCAAAACATGACCTGGCTATTCTCAACGATACATTCATAATAAATTAAATCCCTTCCGGAATATAATTTCAGTTTATTAGTAGGAAGTGTTATTGAAAATTTGTTTTTACTGACATAAAGATCAACATATGCGTTTTTGAAATGATTTTATTTTATCACTAGCTTTTGCCCGCGGCTTCGCCCGCGTGGATTTCGGAAATTATCGCAAGAGTACGTACTACCGCGGTTAATGTATTAAGAATGCATTAATCAAGGTTATATGGGTAATTACCCCGCGCAATCGTCCGCGTGGTATTTTTAACAAAAAAGTTTTATACGTTGGTTATTTTTTTCGTGAGATTCTATTTTTTTTCTAAAATAATAGTAGCCTTAGTTACTCCTTGTTACATGAGCTATCTGCCAGTGAAAGTGTTGTCAAAATCTGTCCAGCCATTTCAGAGATTAGCCGGAACAAACACACAGACAGACAAAAATTTAAAAAAATGTTGTTTTGGTATATGAACCGTGTATACATCCATATACATTAAGTAAAAGCGGTTATTATAATATTACAAACAGTGTAACACTCCAATTTTGTTTATTTGTCTAGATGTCAAAATAACGACGGTGAACTGCCAATACCTTCATTCATCTTCTGTAGCCTATAATGTTCCCACTGCTGGAAAACATGCTTCTTCTCGGTGAGAAGGAGTGGGCCATAATCTACCACGTGAGCATAGTGTGGGTTGATAGATGTCACATATCCGCAGCACGATGTCTCACTCTCATGAGAGCAGTGGTGATGGATTTATCTATACAAAGTCTTTACTTTGTGTAAATTATTTCATCACCACTTGACTTAAATAAAGTCACTTATGTGTATTTTAAACATTAATGGAAAAAAACAATATCTTAACTTAAACCAATATCTCGTTTCTTACATTTTACTAAAATCCAGAATCATCAAATTTTTATAGATAACTTTGTGATCTCAATATTTTTGTATTGAGTGATACTAAAAGAAAAAACACGTATTAAATGATTTTCGCAAAATATTAATATATCATAATTTGGACGGTGAGTAAAAAATCTTCCTGTATAAAGTCTTCACTTTGTGTAAATTATTTCATCACCACTTGACTTAAATAAAGTCATGTGTGTATTTTAAACATTAATGGAAAAAAAAATATCTTAACTCAAACCAATATCTCCTATCTTACATTTTACTAAGCAAATAAAACCTACCTAACCGTATTGGTACATACCTACTAAACTAGTGTAAAACATTTCATATAATTTGATTTTATCAAAACTTCAGCTTCAGCTATATGTAATAACTGTTAACTATAGTTACGGCACGTAAGTTAGCGAATGATTTTGTATTGGGGTTGGAAATGTATAGCTATGTACATATTCATAGATATTTCAACCTAAGTTTTCGTAGTTTCTATCTTTACTTTAAAACTAAAATAACGACTTCAAGAAAATACCTTAATTTATAAATAAGTAAAATAAAAGCATAGTTTGTAAGACAAGTCATAAACCACTTATATTCGTTTCAGTAAAATGCTTAAATAAGAAATTCTGGCAGTCAGTAGTTCTCAGCAGTGATTAATAATCACACTGAATGTATTTAATCTTACACCATAAAATTAAAGTATTACAAAACCCTAACCTACTTAAAAAAACAAAACCTTTAAAGTGCGCGCGAATCTCCCGCGCCACCGCGAGCGAACATTTTGCTCCAGTAAAACTCGGTGTCTACCCCGGCTTATGAACACATCAATTTCTATACAAAATAATCTCGTCATGACGTCACTTCAGGTCACGTGACACGCATTTTTTTGAGGAAGTGGGAATCCGGAAAAAGTCGAGTTATGAACGAGTTGTAGGAATATCACTCCATTCGTTGAACTTCGTAAGCATTCAGGTCGCGTCGGGTGAAAGGTTCGCCCCTTCCCCCCGGCCCCCTTGGCTAGCTCGACGCACGGACAATATTTTTTTCATTTTAAATATTTGTTGACCATTGACGTAAATAGAATGATAACCTTTTATTTTGTTGATACTTGTAGTTAATTAGCATTTATTTCGTTGTATTCATATAAGTTATTAGTGTAACAATTAGAATTTGATGATTGTGAGTTTGTTGTGAAATTCATCATCAGCCTATAATGTTCCCACTGCTGGGACACAGGCCTCCTCTCTGTGAGAAGGAGTGGGCCATAATCCACCACGCGGGCCCAGTGCGGGTTGGCAGATGTCACATGTCTTCGAATTTTTGGTTCTAAGACATGCCGGTTTCCTCACGATGTTTTCCTTCACCGTTTTGAGAGCAGTGGCGATGAAATAATTTACACAAAGTAATGCGCCTGCTTGGGTTTGAACTCACGTCCTACTACTAAGAAAGAAAGAAAGAAAGAAAATACGTTTATTTGCGGCAAACATGACGCACAGAAAGATCAAAGGTATACAAACTCGTAAGTCGCGGCCGTTACCACTGGGCTACCACCGAAATTGTGAAATTGTGCGTTCGCAATTAGGAATTTGTGGTAAGTAAGTCGATATAGATTAGCAAGTTGAAATTTGTTTAGAGTAGATTTGAAAAGTTATTAGTAGGATGGTGGCATTAATAGTTTTAGATTGTTGTGTCACAGATTATTTGCTTCGTGAGGAAACATGGTTTTCAAGGTTAAGTTGAAACACATAATTAGGTTAGGTCGTGCACAACCTAACCTAATTATGGCTCTAAACTACAAACGACGCGATGGGTTTTTCAAACATTTAAATGTTTCCCTTTACGATAAATATCAATGGCTGACTGGTAATTTTAAATTGAATAAGATGTTTTGTTTTCCATGTTTACTTTTCTCAGATTCTAATAGTTTATGGAATAAAGGGGGTTTTACAAATATTAATAATCTGACGAATTCATCAAAAAAACATATACATACTGAAAAGCATGTTCGTAGCTGTTTAGATTTACATAACATTGGGAATAGTAGGATAGAACCATTTTTCACTAATTCGCATGAAGCTCATAATAGGAAAGTAGGTCGAAATAGGAATTTGATGAAACGGTTTATTGACACCGTTATTTTGTTAGGTAAACAAGAAGTAGCTTTACGCGGCCACGATGAACGTCCGAATTCTGATAACCGCGGTAACTATATTGAAACCTTGTTATATCTGAGCAAGTATGACACCGTAATGGACTCTCATTTGGAACTATTAGGTTGGGGAAAAAGTCTTTTCGCTTTATAGTATGTATGAACTTGTAATAAAATCTCTTTGGCTATACTATTTGTATCTGGCTGGTTTTGGTATCATTGAAAGTTTAAATTTTAAAGAACATAATTCCAAATTCAAATTAGGAAAATGTGTGATTTTCATTTGTTTTTCGTACCGTCAATATAAGTGAATCTAATGAAGAAATTCGATACATTTTAAAATTTTACTACAAAAAAGGTAAAAATGCAACGCAAGCCGCGAAAAAAATTTGCGATGTTTATGGACCTAGTGTAGTGTCTGTGAGAGTAGCACAAATTTGGTTTAAGCGTTTTCAATCCAATTTCCTCAACCTATTATGTTCTTCAGTTTAGAAACCAGCTCTTGGGTCACGGGAAGTGTCCACCAGCCGTTTAGAAATTTCCTTAAATAGGCTAAGAGCACTCGGACCCCACGGCCCGAGCGTTTCAACCCCAAACGGCTCAAAAATATAATGACCAATAAGGTTATTATACTTACTCCGCTTGAGGTTTTCCGGTCTCTTGCCATTGTCGCATGCCAAGCCATTGGGTTCTAAAACAGCTGGGACGCCGACGGTGACAAGAGCTCGTCGGATGATGTCATTAATGTTTGCGTGCCGTGCCAATCGACACGCACTTCGGCTGCAAGAAAGTTTTTATAGTAGATCATTTCCAGATGAAATAATATTTTCTTTGCTATTAAAATTTCCGCAAATATTTGCGTTCACTGCTTTAAAGAACGAGTTGAAAGTCTTATACACAACTCCGTCTTTGAACAAACTAGATGTTTACGAGCTTTATCTCAATTTTCAAAATTCATTATTGTGTGACATTTTTCCACAAATTACAACATTATCCACTTGACAGTCCGTGCGCGCGAAACAAAATACCGTCAACAGTCCGCGCCCGCGGAACACGATTCAGTCGCATATCGCCGGACGCCGCCGCGCCGCGCCGTCGCGACAAGAAATGTTTATATCTCACAAATTATATAAACTTTGTCAAAATAAAAGCTATCATTCGAAAGCTAATTTAATAAAAAATTTGAGAATGCTAAGAATAAAAGCTAAAATTTATAAAATAATATGGTATTTTTAACTTGAATCAATCATTCTGACTATTTTTTATAGACAAATAAAATATATTTATGATGATAATACTACAAAGATATCGTAAAGTCTGTAATTAAACTATTTCAGTAAAAACTAGACTAATTCTTCTATTTGGTGGTACCAAAATAATTAGTTTCAGTAATAATTTAAATTCAAATATATCCAAACAAAAGACACCGTCGACCCGAATTTTTATCGGGGATCGTAAATCTATCGTGTTTAAAATCTAACAGACTCGTTCAAAAATGATGCAATCTGCTATGAATGTAAAATATTTGTTTAACTGCATTGTAATAAATAAATAAAACTTCAAATAATCTTATTTTGTGAGTTGTGAACTAATATTACACACGAATGTCGCCCACTGGAAACATCAGTTTGCTTATAATTTTTCAATCAACTTACAACGATAGTAAACTATTTGTTGTTATAATCTTACAACATTAACACAAAGCCCAAATCTTAAAGATCATTTCCATATATAATCTAAGTACTTACGACATGATAAATATCCAAAAATTGACACAAACACTTCGCACTCACAACAACACGTCAGCTGCGTACCAAGACTGACGTCCCGTAGCTTTTTTTTGCTACAACTTTCACAAGAAGTATGGTTCTGGTGGCACACAGGCATTCCTTGGTTTGTTAGAGTGACATAGAAATAGACGCCTTGTTCAATTTGTTCTCATAGTATCGACAAATCGGAAAAATCGGGACCGTGCCGCGAAAATTGAAACTGGCAACTAAAGTCGCCACGGACTGCTGAGAGTAGTTTCACTTTGGCAACAATTGTGGCCAAGGACTGTCAAGTGGTTATGCAATATATTTTTGACACTTCCCGTTACAGTGGCATCCGCGGAGAGGTCGTTATTGGCTTTGAAGCGAATTCATACGTACTATGCGTAATTCTCAAAAACAAGAACGATTATCTGATCTAGCCATTTTTTCTATAGAAAAACATTTATTGCTAAAAATTAAGCATCATCCCGGCTTTTATGATAATGTCTTAGCGCACTTTGTACTAAATAATAGACAAGCTTTAGAGTATAAGTAGTATTATAAGTAGAATAAGTCAGTAGTTTGGTAGTTAAGTAGTTTTTTCTAGTAGACATCATACGTCAACGTCATCACACTGATCACACCACAAACGGCTTTTTTCAAAGCCACTTTTATTATACTTGCAAGAAACTGTTTCAATCTATCAGTGCTTACACGTATAGTAAAGGTGGTAGTAAAAGACTGAAGCCAGGAAGTCAGTCACAGATTTTAAGTAACTGGACTACATGCGCCACGTCCGGCCTAGGTAAGCATATTTTTTTTGCTTCGGCTTACCTCTCTAATAAAATCACCCTTTGCCACTGATGGTTACGTACTTTTTGTTTATGTGAATTAAGCTTAACTATTTCTCAGTTTCGTAGTGTAACGCAATATAACGAAAATGAGAATGAAATTTGAGAAATAATACTCTCTAAAAAGCACTGAGCGTATTCGTAAAAATAAGGAAAGAAAACAGTAAGTAAACAAAAAATGTATAAACTTACCACAATAATAGTCGTCTATATCAATATTTTTTTTTGTAAATATTCACTTGTTACAAGTCTTGATTACATGACTACGGTCAAAACATAATGGCTGCCGCGAAAGTGATTTTGACGTAAGTAATATTATTGTCAGAATAGGAAAAAATATTTCTACCACATGAAATAATACATACATACATAGAATCACGCCTTTTTCCCATGGGGGTAGGCAGAAACCACGGAACGCCACCTGCTACGATCTCTACACACTTCTTTTGCCTCGTTTAGGTTCATACAATTGGTCATACACACACGCCGGTTGCGAGTACTACGCACCTGGTCTTTCTGAAGAACATCACCAATAAGGTCCCTATATGTCCTCCTAGGGCGTCCCCTCCCGGTGTTTCCACTCACATCTGCCTTGTAAATACCTTTTGTGAGCCGACCTTCATTCATCCTCTCAACATGACCAAACCATCTAAGCATACTTTTTTCAATTTTTGTCACTACTTCTTCTTTTACACCACACCGTTCTCTTATCACATCATTCCTCAGCCTATCATTCATAGTCACACCACACATGCTTCGCAAGGAACGCATTTCCACAGCATTTATTCTACTTTCATGCTTCTTTTGCTATACCCAACATTCACTTCCATACATAAGCGTAGGCACCAGTACACCATTGTGAACAGCCAGTCGAGCCTTATCGGACATCAACTGGTTGGTCACAATCGCATGTAAAGCACCGTTTACTTTATTTCCCGCATTCACTCTTTTTTCCACATCTTTATCAATCTTTCCATCCCTTGTAAACAAACTCCCCAAATATACGAACTCACTTACTTGCTCCACACTCTTATCATTTATTTTTACATCACATACCGATACGTTCTCTTCTCTTTCAAACACCATGACCTTCGTCTTATTCACATTTATATTCATCCCCTTCATCTTAAATGCTTCATCCATTACAGTCACTATGTCTTGCAACTGTTCTGCTGACGATGCAAGTAGAACTTGATCGTCTGCGTAGAGAAGGCATTTGACAGGCAACTCACTCATTGTCAATCCACACTCACCCTCTTTCAAATCTGTCAGACAACTATCCATGTACAAGTTGAACAGCCACGGTGACGCTACACAGCCCTGCCTAACACCCCTCGAGATGCAAAACCAGTTCGTGTATGCCCCATTTATCCTAACACAAGCACTGGAATCCTTGTATAAAGATTTCAGTGCCCGTACCAAGCGCCAGTCCACACCGTACATGGATAGTGTTGACCACAGTTTTTCTCTGCACACACTGTCATAGGCCTTCTCCAAGTCAACGAAAGCGCAGTAGACTTTCTTGTGCTTTGCCAGATGTTTTTCGGCTATGCACCTTAGGGAGAAGATCTGGTCCATACAGCCCAACCCCTCTCTAAATCCTGCCTGCACATCCCATATTTTCTCACCGGTCACTCCTATCACACACATGAAATAATAGCTTTTATAATTTTATTGCGTATCACTAACCCTGAGTAACGAAACTTCATGATTTTGGGACAAAGTTAGTTTAATTAAAATAAATAATTCTATGAATGATTTAGTAATTAAATTGGTCCTACTTAGTTAGTTGATTAATCAAGAATAATATCACTAAAATCAATGATAAATAAAGCGATGAATATTCGTAACAATTTATCTCTGAAAATGTTTAGTCATTGGGACAAAAAAAGTGTATGATGACATTTTTAACGATGCTTTGACCTCAAAAAAATATGCTCTTTTAATGAAAATTAAAGTTCAAATACAAGAAAACTCTTCATATTAATAGACTAATATAATAAAAACGGGTAAAAAAAGAAAACTTGTCACGAAATAAGATATTTACTTAATTATGAAGTAGCGGGACAAGAAAATAAACCAAATGTACATTTTTTCTGAGTATGATCCTTTAATCAACGCAAAATGAACGTCTCAAATACTCGCAAGTTACAAATTTTTCACCAGGAGTTTGCTAAATAGTTTTTTCTTTCATCTGAACTTACTTATACCTGGGGAAGGCAACAAAGTAGGTATAAGTATCGGGATCGAGAAAGACGCATTAGATCCCGTGGTCCCCGACGTAGGTGTGGGACGGAACACCGGGGTGGTTTTAGTCAGTAAGAGTCTGACAGACCCCTCCGCCCACTCTAGGGCGGAGGACATCCATGGGGATTTCCACCTCGAGGTCAAAAAAAAAAGACCCAGTACCCGAAGTTAAAAGATTGTATATGGTTTCTTAGGTCTTACCTCTTTTTACCTAGTAATTAATAAAGAATATTTAATGATTTTCATAAATCTGTGATTTTTATTATAATCATTCATTTACGCCGAATTCCATACCGACAAAATTCCCTCTATTCCATGAATGGCAATTGTATGAATTTGAGCGAGACTGCAATCAGGCTATATCACACAGTTAATCAACACTAACTCTTAAACATAGAGAGTTAAACTACGTCTACCTTCTACTGGATGCTAAACTACTCTTAACGTTGGATTTCACAGTTTAACTTGAACCTTCATCTCACTGAGATAAGAATGATAACCCTTCAATGGTTACTATTGGTAATGAGAGAGTTGTGAATTGTTAGTGAGAGTTCATTATTGTAAAAATATGAGTACTTCATATTTGTCTGTCTTACTGCTTATCCGCACTACACATAGGTGTACTCTAGGGTTCTGTTCTAATTCCTTTTAACAGACAGCTGTACTGCTAGGGAGTTTGTTGCACCATTTTTTCTTCCCAGCTAAGGCACTAGGAAGTGGTGAAAGGCGGGCGTTCTGGGGGACTGTCTTATGTAACTTTGACGTTCAAAAAGTGCTGGCTCTCAGCCTAGTTTGAATAAATGACTTTTGATTTAGATTTTTCTTATCAAGCTCAATTTCAAAATCAGACAAACAGACAGTATTACTTAAATATGTATTAGTCCAAATTGATATCTGAGGTTCTAAATGTGGAATATGTGTAGACACAGACAGGACAGTATATTATCTAAATGTAAGGATAGTAATTAAACCTTCATAAAAGTATATCCATGTGGGTCAAAATAATAGACTAATATAAATAACTGACTAATCGATCATATAAATAAAAACAAAAAAAAAAGAATGTGTTTGTTATCTTAAATCTAGATACAATTAAGTTGCCAGGGCTTCCCAGAAAGTAATCCGAAGATACTTGTGATGGGATAAACCTCGCTCTTCCTCGATTAGTTCAATTGTTTCGTTGTGCTAATTAAAAAAAAAGGTCCTTACTATATTTCTAGATCTCGCGAAAGCGTTCGACACTGTTCCCATCTCCACACTCTTAATCAAACTTGAGAAAATAGGCGTCAGGGGTCTACAACTGGATCTTTTCAAAAGTTACCTCTCCAATCGTTCGCAAAAAATCAGGATCGCTGGCCATAACAGCAACGAGCTTCCAATTCACTACGGTGTACCACAGGGTAGCGTTCTGGGCCCCACTCTTTTCTTGATCTTTATTAATGACCTTTGTGATCTCAATATAACTAATACTAAGGTAATATCCTTTGCAGATGACACAGCAATTACTTTTGACGTTGTGACTCCTGGTCACAACTAGAGCAGCATGCTCAGACTGGCTTTAACGTGGCGTTAAATTGGCTTAATTCCCACACCCTAACTCTTAATACCTCCAAAACCAAATTTCTTACTTATTCTAACAGCACGGTCTCTCAACCTCAGACTCCAATGATGATCAAAGCTCACACTTGCCGTCCACAAAAACATGGCCCAAACTGCCAATGTCCTCTTTTAACCTCTGTTGAAACCATCAGGTACCTAGGAATACTCTTAGATAGGAATCTCAATTTTAAATCTCATATCGGTCTGCTAACTGGACGGGTTCGCAAACTGATTTACATCTTTAAAACTCTTCGGTATATTGCCAATCCCATTGTAATACGTAGTGTCTATTTCGCACTTTGCCTATCCATTGTTACATACTGCATTTCTTGGTGGGGCGGTGCAGCTAAAACCACCCTCAAGCCGTTAGAAGTAGCACACAGGGCCATATTAAAAGTAGCCACTTTTCGTCCTATTCTGTTTCCAACCGATCAATTATACAGTGACTGCAAAGTGTTAAATGTTCGGCAACACTTTATAGTATTCATGCTATACTTACACTTTAGTTCATCATCCCTAATACCTATTTATCATCCTTTTTATTTGTTTCTATGTTTACACTATTATCTTCCTTTTTATTTGTTTATATGTCTACACTCAGCAAATCGATCTAAATACGATTTATTAACTTAAAAATAGCTGAAATAAAATATTAATTCAATTTTCATCTTGTGACATACCAAATTGTCAACTGTCAGTTACTTTTCTGCTTAGTCTATGAATGGCTACTTTTTGGTTTATATAATTTAAATTATTTTTATCAATGTGTCTAGCTATTTGATTTTATTAATTATTACGATTGTTTACTAAATAACTTAACTTAAAATTATATTTATAAAATTCTTTACGCACTCATGTGGCCAGCTATACGCACTCATGGATATGTCCTGGCCGACTACACTTGTCAGATGAGATGATGGCCACAAGAAAACTAATATTTGGAAAAATGTTTAGAAAAGGAAGACGACTTTGATATAAAAACGGGCGTTCGAACTGCTGACAGGACTACTCTTGGAAACCAGGCTACTCTTGAAGCAGCCCACTCTTGAAGCAGTCCACTCTTGAAGCCGTTCTACTCTTGACCCCGGGCTACTCTTGACCCCGGCCTACTCTTGAACCCGGCCTACTCTTGAAGCCAGTCTACTCTTGAAGCCAGTCTACAGGCCACGAGGTCTACTACGGAGCTCACCTGGCGGATCCTAAGATCTACACGAAGCCCTCGAAGAAACCCTGATATGGACCTGCCGCTCTGCTGCCTGCTCCCGCCTCTCAGTGCTGAACCACAGAACCATAAAACAAACTAGAGTGCGTGCCAGGCAGGGTCTTTTATACTTAGCTGTACTTCCCATCTCCTATTAATATTCCTCTAATAAATTGTAACAGATCTGCCTTTATCCTTTCATTCCAATAAGATAAGCAGATACGTAACAACTTCATACTACAGACAGTTATTCTGCAACACCGCAACACCCTATACCGAATAATAGAAAACAAAAAACGTAGTAAACGTCGAAAGGATACGATATGCACCCTGCCGCGTGTGCGCTCAATTTTTGTTAAGAGATATTTTCACTTTCTCGGTCCGTTTCTATATAATAAAATAAATGAAGAATGTCAAATCTATGGTCTACCCTATTACAAATGCAAAAAGATTGTACAATCGTACCTCCAAAATAAGTCATATGACGAAACTGAAACGATCTTAAAATAGGTGGTAAACATGGAATAGCACACACACACACACACACACACACACACACACACCCCACATACACATACATCACATACACTCACACACCACACACACATACATATTTATCTTAAATTGTTTTTATTCCATTTTTTAAAAATCCTAAAACGTTAGTAAAACTTTTGTAAACTTTTAACCTGAACTCAATTCTCCAAAATTGTACCAGTAACATCAAAAGAACTATATAACTACTAGTGGACCCGACAGACGTTGTCCTGTTTCTTTGATGATATTTGAGCACGCATTCTGTCAATTCTATGTCAAATGTCATAATGTTACATTAAAAAAGTTTACATTGTCCTTTTATATGGTTGTCAAGTATTCTTAAATAAGTGTTCTTAAATTTTCTAATTTTCGGCGCAATTTTTTAATTTTTTTTTTTCATAAGAACCTTCTCCTGACAATTACAAACACAACAAAAAAAAAAAAGTGAAATCGGTCCAGCCGTTCACGCGTGATGGCGTGACTAAGGGAAATAGGGATTCATTTTTATATATATAGATTACGACATTGTACCTTAGGGGACCGGACTGCTTCTCCTTAACACAGGTTTTCATAACCTAGCTAGGAGAGCAGAGCTCACCCACACGTTAGTAGAAATAGTACTTATTTTGTAAAACTGTTTTTTTTTTAACGTGTACCATAATGCTATGTTTTGAGTGAATAAATAAATAAAAATAAATAACAAAAAAGTGTAAAAAAAGAAAAACACACACACTAAACACACTGTACACTTTTTGTGTATGATCCTTTCATCAACGCAAAATGAACGTCCCGAACACTCGAAAGTTACATATTTTTTCACCAGGAATTTGTTAAATAGTTTTTTCTTTTGTCTGAAATTACTTATACCTGGGGAAGGCAACAAAGTAGGTATAAGTATCGGGATCGAGAAAAACGCATTAGATCCCGTGGTCCCCGACGTAGGTGTGGGACGGAACACCGGGGTGGTTTTAGTCAGTAAGAGTCTGACAGACCCCTCTGCCCACACCAGGGCGGAGGACCTCTATGAGGATTTGTGACATTATATTATTTAGACAGGAATAGAAAAGATTTTGATGACGTGAATAGTGCGCTCTCAATGGCTACGGATTGGTTTACCACAAATAACCTAGTTCTAAATGCTAAGAAAACGAAATGTATAAAGTTCGCCTTACCGAATGTTAGGAATCTGGGACCCAATGTCGTTTTAGATAATGAGGTGCTTGAAACTGTACACTCGGCAGTTTTTCTGGGCATAACAGTAGACGCCAAACTTCAGTGGGGATCACATATAGCAAGCCTAGCGGGAAGGCTCAGTTCGGCAGCCTACGCCGTAAGGAAAGTTAGACAGTACACGGACGTTGAAACAGCTCGATTAGTCTATTTTAGTTATTTTCATAGCATAATATCCTACAGCATTCTGCTGTGGGGCAAAGCCGCGGACATTCAAAATATTTTTGTTCGTCAAAAACGGGCTGTTCGAGCGATTTACCAACTAGGTGCTAGAGTTTCTCTAAGAGATTTGTTTAAAGATATTGGTATTCTTACTGTGGCATCACAATTCATCTTCGCCAACATCTTATATATTAGGCAAAATATACACTTGTACACTAAAAACAGTGATATTTATAATATTAATACTAAACATCAGGATAAACTACGTGCTCCCTTTCATCGGCGTCATAAGGTTCATAATTCTTTTGTTGGTCTTGGTATTACCTTTTATAAGAAGCTTCCCTCTGCTTTGCTAGATTTGCAGTTTAATGAGTTTAAAGCTAAAGTAAAATCCAAACTTTGTTCAAAGGCATACTATTCTATCAACGACTACTTAAACGATAAGTAATAGTAATAGTTGGTCGCTGTGATTAACTCAAGACAATGTTTATGTTCTTTCAATCCAGAATTAGCTTTCCTACTTACAGTTTATATGGGTAGTTCATATAATTGTTTTTTTTTTGTTTTTATTGAACTGCTTTTGTTAATTTATTTTTATTTTCTTTTAATTTCATTTATTGTGGACATAATCTACTCATTACAATGATTTTAAATGAGTTGTATTGCAACATGTAGTTAGCTAGCGACCTCGTCAGCTGTTCATAATATTCTTGCCTGAGCAACCGGCAGCAAGTTCGTCATGCTCCCTTAGATGTCACTGCTTGCGGTAGCGTCGGGGGTCGGGTTACCACCTTCCCTCAAATATGGCGAGGGGGGTAATGGCTGACCTTTGCGTTATGCTCGTGGGCGGGTGCTGCTTGTGGTGCCTGGTCGTCTTGCTGACCATGGTTTTTGTTATTGTTATTTGTATTAACTGTTATTTTATTTTACTCCGGAGGTCCTAGTTTAACTATTGTAACTTCAACTTAGCTATATGCATCAAGGTATGTATATGTATCATTTGCATCGTTGTATATGTAAGCGGGCACGCCCTTTATACCTGGAGGCTTTATTAAGGTTTTAAGTTCTGTTTACGATTTTGTTTTATTATTTATTTCAGCTTGAGTTTAGTTTTCATTGTTTTGTTGGTATATTGGCGTGTACTAGCTGACATAACGGCGAATAAAGTGTGTTTTGTTTTATAATATTAATAACTTACACAATATTGTATAGAATCAAGTTCTTCTAACTTAACAGACAGCTGTGCTGCTGGGGAGTTTGTTGCGCCACTTCTTCTTCCCAGCTAAAGCACTAGGAAGGGCGGGCGTTTTAGGGGACTGTCTTATGTAACTTTGACGTTCAAAAAGTGCTGGCTCTCAGCCTAGTTTGAATAAATGACTTTTGATTTTGATTTCCACCTGGATTCAAAAAAATGGGAACAAAGTAAAATAATTATTATTGCGAGAAAATCAGTTTTCTTAAAAAACCTAAGTCCCAAACCAACAGATATTCTCATAAATCTTAACACTCATGTTCACTCACATAATAGGTCCCTGAGGAATGTAACTGTTTATCAATTTGGCACACTAAAAATAAGTCAATTTACCGTGACAAACACGGTAAATTGCCAGTTGGCAAATAATGAGTGTGATTGGAATAATCAGACAATTTAAGTAGGTAGTCAATTTGATAAACAAATTTCCTTGATATACAATTATTCAACCCTGTGTTGCTTTGTATTATATTTCACTTTATTAAAGTAATATAGTCCTCCAGACCGTATTACGGCCACGGCGGCCAATCCCAACGGAGACTAGCCATCGACGCGGGAGATATTATAGTGCTCAAGTGTGTGCGCAGACATAGGAGCACTCTCTCTTCCCTCAATCTCATAGCCCGATGGGACGGCAATCCGATACGACCGGAGAGTGATCAGGCGTAGGCCCAACGTCTTAACGTGCTTTCCGAGGCATAGGGGTATCACACCGCCAATTTCCAAACTCCGGGCTGTTACTAAGAAATTCCTAATGGAAAAACCCAGTAACATTTTGCCCGACCCGGGAATCGAACCAAGGACCCCACGCTCAGCAGTCGCGCTTGCGACCATGAGACCAACGGGGCAGTTATTAAAGTAACAAAAATTAACTCTTTTTAAGACCTACTGCCAAACATTTTACACCAGTAGCCTTTGGGACAACCACACCCTAAAAGCAGAATATGCCCTGCGCATTCAGTACAACAATGTCTTCAGGGCGCTGTTGAGGCTTCCAACTTACTGTAGTGCGTCTGACACGTTCGCTGATGCGCACATTGACGACTATTTTGCTATTATGTGGAAGAAAGTTGCCTCAATAATATCCCGAGGGAGGGGAAGCAGCAACTGCATTCTGGGGGTGTTTGCAGAGTGGCTGGATGGGCCTACATTGGGAAGGTTTACCAAGCTACATGTTAGCAACAAAGCCTGTTAAACCTTCCTGTGATTGTGATTTTCTTTTTTTCTCCTGCATGTTACTAACATAGATTTTTAAGTAAGATGTAATACAAACACGCTATGAGTCCTGATGCCTGATAATAAAATATTTTTATTTATTTTATTTTTTAATAATTAAGTGTAAGCCACCATCATTTTTAATTTTGAATGACTACCTAGGATCTACTATAACGATTTAAAGTTGGTTAGCAACCATTCTCACATTAAATTTCAAAATTTTCTTATTTATACTACCAATTCCGTGCCTCAGAAAGCACATTAAGCCGTTGGTCACGGCTGTCATCCCTGAATTTTTGACAGTCATTACGGGTCATCAGAAGCCCGAAACTCTGCTAACCAGTCTTACAAAGGGGAATCGCGTGACTGAGTTTCTGGGTTGTGGAGTTCAGATAGGCAGTCGTTCCATGTAAAATACTGGTATTCAGCTGCATTCGGTTAGACTGGAAGCTGACTCCAACATGGACGGGAAAAAGCTAGGCAGATGATGAAAACCTTTATTACAGTCGGGTTTGAAATTCGTGTCATTGCTGGAGAGTCAATTAAAAAAGGGCGAAAAAGAGAAGAATAAAAACTTAAATATAACTGAGGTAAAAACAAAAATAATAATTTTGTATGTTGACCGTGCCATTTAATTGATTGGGTTTCCTTGACAAATTAAGTTAGTTCGACTATTGAATCCACTTATAAAATGGCTTGAAATATGTCGGTTATCCAAGGCGCCCTCAACAGTCATCAAAATGAAGGCTTTGGTTTCGGTAAGTAAATGAATTATTATGTATTCGTGATAGTATTTATTTGCATTTCAGCTTAAAATCATATTCGATAATACATCAGTAAATTATAACCTTGTATAATGTTCCGTGTGTTGCCGGATGTAAAGAATATCACCTTCCTATTTCCTTCATATTTTCCCGTGGGTGTCGTAAAAGGCGACTATGGGAATTACTAGATAATGGGCAACAGCGCTCACTATGCATTTTATCACCGTACTGCGATCGCCAACCCGCTTAAACCGAAACGCCCCCCAAAAAATGTCTCCCACTCAAAGTAGCGGGTATGGGGGAGGCCTATGTCCAGCTGTGGTCGTCTTTCGGCTGTGATGATGATTATATCTAATGCCATTTCCAATTTGCTCATTAAAATTCAGCAGTTTCAATTATTTTATGTTGGCACATATTTTGAGAAAATAAAATACATCTTTTATCTTAATCCGGGACGTAATCAACCACTTGCGTCCAGTGCGGGTTGCTAGACGTCACATGTCTTCGAATTTCTGGTTCTAAGACATGCCGATTTCCTCACGATGTTTTACTTCACCATTTTAAGAGCGGTGGTGATGAATTTATTTATAAGAAGTAAAGCGCCTGTCTGGGTAATTCAGGCCACGACTGCTTTATTTGATAGTTTCAAAATAATTCTAGGCACTAGTGTTGTTAACTTGTTATTTATTTTCATTTGCTGTCGTATTTTAGTCGCCTCATTTTATAGGCAATTAATAGTAATAGTTATCATCTTTACATACTAAGACCCCTCCGTGCCCCGTAAAGCATGTTAAGCCGTTGGTCCCGGCTGTCATTTGTAGATCTTTGCCAGTCGTTACGGGTTTTCAGAAGCCCGAAAGTCTGGCAACCAGTCTTACCGAGGGGTATCGTATTACCCATTAACTAGTTTGTGGAGGTCGGATAGGCAGTCGCTCCATCTAAAATACTGGTACTCAGCTGCATCCGGTTAGACTGGAAGCTGACCCCAACATACTTGGAAAAAGGCTAGGCAGATAATGAGTTTGAAAATGCATGCACTCGTATTTCTAACATGGACTTATATTGTTGTCACTACTAATATTGAGTCGTTAATTTTTCAGCTCTGTTTTTTGGCTTTAGCTCTCGTGTGTCAAGCGGCGCCACAGAGCCTTAGTAGTCTGGAAGAAGTACCGAATGAAAAAGACATTAGTAGTCTGGATGGTCTACTGCAATCCAGACGAGATCTGCTCAACTTGTTACGAGGGGTTCATACTAATCTATTAAAAAATTTGGAGATTAACCGTCGAGAGCTGCAGGACCTCCGACGGAGCTTGAATTCACGGAACCTGTCCAGACGTGAGAACCTGAACAGGCGTGAGGACCTGAACAGACGTGAAGACCTGAACAGACGTGAGGACCTGAACAGACGTGAGGACCCGAACAGACGTGACGACCTGTACAGACGTGATGACCTGAACAGACGTGAGGACCCGAACAGACGTGACGACCTGTACAGACGTGATGACCTGAACAGACGTGATGACCTGTACAGACGTGATGACCTGAACAGACGTGAGGACCCGAACAGACGTGACGACCTGTACAGACGTGATGACCTGAACAGACGTGATGACCTGTACAGACGTGATGACCTGAACAGACGTGATGACCTGTACAGACGTGAGGACCTGACCAGACGTGAGGACGTGAACCTAACTATTTGAACCCTATGTGCAATGACAAAAAAACATGACCTGGCTATTCTCAACGATACATTCATAACAAATTAAATTCCCTTCCGGAATACAATTTCAGTTTATTAGTAGGAAGTGTTATTGAAAATATGTTTTTACTGAAATAAAGATCAACATATGCGTTTTTGAAATGATTTTATTTTATCATAACGACGGCGAAGTGCCAATACCTCTCCATCATCAGCAGCCTATAATGTTCCCACTGCTGGGACACAGGCTTCCTCTCGGTGAGAAGGAGCCACAAAGACTTTACTTGACATAAATTATTGCATTACCACTTCGCTGCTCTAAAAACGGTGAAGGAAAACATCGTAAGGGAACCGGAATGTCTCAGAACCAAAAAATCTAGGACATGTGACATCTATCAACCCGCACTGGACCCGCGTGGTGGATTATGGCCACGTCTGCTTGGGTTTAAAATCACGACTCGTAAGTCGCGACCGTTACCACTAGGCCACCACTGCTCAAAATCTTCTATCTTATATTTATTGAGAAACTGACTTTATTATGTTTATGACTTTATGGTCGATTCTCCGCGTGTTTTGATAAAGTCCCTTATCTGCATTTTTAACAAATACAGGAAAAAAATTGTTTAAATTAAAACCAATATCTCCTATCTTTCATTATACTAAGCAAATAAAACTTACCTAACCGTATACGTGCCTCGGAGCGAGAGAGCATGGGAAGCCGTCACCCTGCAAAGCAGTTATGCTCGCGAAGGAGGAAGCGGGGCGCGTGAGGAAGTAGCAGTCTCTGCGCCCTCATGTCCCTAGCCGCCGCAGGAGGAGACTCCTCGGGCGTCGGGAGTCGATCGCAGACTCCCGGCCGTAGCCGCGGGCTTGCGGGCGGTGAGCAATGGGTAGCTCGCCGCCCGGTAAGAACCAGGCCCGTGTCGACGGCGCGTAGTGTTCCACGCGCGCCTCAAAGAGATGTCAGCAGTACTGAAGGGGGCTGCTAGGACCGATGCCTGCCGGGGTGTCGAGATTAGTTCGAAAGATGGGCAACTAAAGGAACACGGGTGGGTTTTTTGTCAGTAAAAGTCTGACACGCCCTCCCACTCCGTCCAAGAGCGGGAGACGTCATTTGATGATTTCCCACCCACAAAAAAAAAAAAAACTAAATTATAGTATTTCATAAATAAAACATAATACCTTATTTAAACCAAATGTCATTATTGCCACAAGTGCAACAACCACCATCATTGCCTTGGAGCACCCCGTTATTGGGGTTGATTTGAATGATCAAAATCAAAATTAAAAGTCATTTATTTAAATTATGTTGAGGATCAGCACTTTTCGAACGTCAAAATTACAAAAGACAGTCCCCCAAAATGCTCACCCTTCACCACTTCAGAAGAAGTGGCGCAAGAAATTCCCCAGCAGCACAGCTGTCTGTTCAGTTAGAAGAACTTGATTCTATACAATGGTAAGTAGTAACATTAAGAGACACAAAATATTAAATTAAATGATTTCCTATATGGCAGCTAGCCAACCCAATATACCAACAAACAAAGGTTGGATTTTACTTGAGCTTTAAACGCATTAAAAGGTAATTCTAGTGAAGAAGGTGGTACCTTGTTGTAAAATGTTATACCAGGCCCAACAAATGAGTTATGCATCTTATGAAGCCGGTGAAAGGGAACACGTAGTTTGTCCTTATTTCTAGTGTTAACAACAGTGTGAATTTGCAAAATAGTGTGCAAGATATTTTAATCAGTGCTATGAAGGCCGTAATTATCTTTTAGTTCTTAAGATTATTAAGTGTATGCGTAATTTATATGATGTGGCTGTGCTTCTTATAAATAAATACATAAATATCACTGTTTTAGCGTATAAATGTAAATTTTGCCTTTAAAAGATGTTGGCGAAAATGAATTGTGATGCCACCGTAAGAATGCCAATATCTTTAAAAAAGTCCCTTAGAGAAACCCTGGAACTTAGCTGGTAAATTACTCGAACAACTCTTTCTCTTTACAAAAATATTTTGAATATCAGCGGTTTTGCCCCACAGTAGAATACCGTAAGACATAATGCTGAGAAAATAACTAAAATAGACCAACCGGGCTGTATCAACGTCAGTGGGTATATTGCCTTAGTTTTCTGACGGCGTAGGCAGCTGAACTGAGCCTCACCGCTAGGCTGAAATATGTGGGCCCTACTGAAGTTTGCCATCCACTGTTACGCCCAGAAAAACTGACGAGTCTACAGTTTTAATCACCGACAATATTATCAGATCTTACTTAACAAATATATTTTTAATAGTATTTTTGATTTACTGTATTGTAAAAAATAATGTAAGTGAAACTGATTTAGAGTTATTGACTTATTTTAGAGTTAACTGTTTCATATCACTAATGTTCACTACTGTTTCACCAAAACACCATTGACAAATTTTTAGTTTACAACCAACGTTTCATGTACTATTTATTTTACAAATAACTTATCCCGTAAATGTTTTATTTTATAAACACTCGCTTTACAAACATTAATTTCTCAAATGCTTCTCTTAACAAATGTGTCAGATAATATTAGGTTGGGGAAAAAGTCTTTTCATAATAAAATCTCTTTGGCTATACTATTTGTATCTGGCTGGTTTTGGTATCATTGAAAGTTTAAATTTTAAAGAACATAATTCCAAATTCAAATTAGGAAAATGTGTGATTTTCATTTGTTTTTCGTACCGTCAAGATGAGTGAATCTAATGAAGAAATTCGATACATTTTAAAATTTTACTACAAAAAAGGTAAAAATGCAACGCAAGCCGCGAAAAAAATCGGTGTCGAATATCATCCCCAAGGTAGAAGTTACTATGGCCACGTGAGTTTTGGCGCCAGTTTACATACGGATTGTCAAGACGAAGCTAAACAAGCCACAGTATTCGAATTGAATAAAACTTACATTAATTTTTATTTTCGATATAGACTTTCAGCTATTAAAGGTAACAGCACTAATTTTTACGATAAAATACAAAGGGAAAGTAAGGGACAGATGCATTAGAATTGTCTAATGAAAGAATGAGACTTTTCCAAAAGACATCAACGCGGGACTCAACAGTGTGCTGGTTTACCCAACCACCATTTTAAATAGACCTCTACGGTGGATCATAATCTGATTAAATCAAAATAATTTTTCGTACTGTTTACGTACCGATGAAAAGTTATGCGATCCTTTTTGTAACTAGAAGTTTTGAAATGTTTCCCACACCACTTCACCGCGCATGAAGGCATTTTGATGCGTTATAATTGCGGATGAAATTATATTATTTGCATTAATTTAGCGTGCACAGAGGTCTAACAATTGGTCACAACTAAAATGGTTACTAGAACCGTAGCCTATGCATAGGCGACAAAATACTAATAGTTTTCGAGCGTCGGGGCACTGTATGCGCAGTCAAGTGGTTATATAGTCTTTGGTTTTAACCTAACCTAACCTCCCCAAACCATGTCGGATCTAACCCGAAGGGTATTCCAAGGCCTAAAAAAACCACAACCAAAATAGCCTAATGACCGAATAACTTTTATTCCAAATGTTGTTTTATTAGATGAAATGAATAATATTTTATCAAAAAAAGATTATCGGATAATTATTTTTTTAGTGAATTATTTGACAAACTGTTTGATGAAATGACAAATCATGTTTTTGCCAATCGCCTCCGTTGTTGTTAATCGTTGCTTGTCAAATAAAAATTTGTAAATTAATTTTTGGTGAACTGACAGGACACCACATTAATTACATTTTAAAAAAAAATATTTCCTGAAACTGAGAGTTTTCGCGTATTTTTTAAATTATGTTAATGCTCCTAGAGTAAATATTTTGATTTTCTGTATTGAAAAAGGAACTATTGTGATGATAATTAAAACCTGTAATTGCTCTAGGAGACTCTATATTGTATTATCTAATTATAATATTTACCTTAGCCAAGCAAGACTTTATAATTTTTTCCTGATTCTTAAAGTTAAATATTATAATTTTAGTAAATAATAAAATTTAATTCAACACATCATCTGCTGACGGTGCTTTTATACTAAATTGACTGTTAATTGAGTTTATCTAGATAAAAATAAATCGGGGTCCTCCGTGACGGGGGCCTCGGGGAACGGGGTACTCGTGGAATAACCCGCTGAGTGCGGGTCTTAAAAAATCGAAGTGGGGCTACTAAGGCATGTGGGATATCATATGAAAGAGCGCTACTTGCACATTCTGAAACATATTTCTTTTTACCAAAAATAAAAAAACAGTTTGTACTTTAAATCTACTTTTTTATGTAGACTTAAAGATTATATTTTAAGTGGATTTAAATATATTTTATAGTATTATGTTATTATAGTATTGCAGTTTTGGGTCAGCGCCATCTCTTGACCAATAATGGAACTAATGTAACTTTAGTTAATGATTTCCGAAAATGGTGCCGATTCCCTTGTTCACAAACTAAACTAATTTTAAGTTCAGTGCATCTTCTTCTTTGTATTTCATTAAGAAGAGGACAAAAGAAAAATATTAGTTTAGTCCTGTCAAATTAATCAGTGCTCCATATAAGTTTAGACGTGATTAAAAACTTGCCTACTAAAGTTACGTCAATTTACGTCAAGCGCTGATTAATTTGACAGGACTAAACTAAAAGTTATCTTCTGTCCTTTCCTTAATGAAATAGAAAGAAAAAGATGCACGGAACTTAAATTTAGTTTAGTTTGTGAATAAGGGAATCGGCACCATTGTCTGCTATTTAGAGACATCGTTTTTATTTTATCTGTAATCTTTACATAAACTTCTAACACATAGAATAATTTATGATTTTTCAAGATAAGTCAAAGGTCGTGGTCTCTTTTAAAGTCCAATCATTACAGAAATTTATATGAGTGTCACAATGCAGGGCCTTGTCTGGAAGGGCCTTTTGAAGAAATGTCGTTATGCATAGACATAAATTGAGATAGAGTTAGTATAGTATAATATTTATCTAAATTGAGAAGATATGGACGATGTGTTGATTACTAAAATGCTTCTACATATCGTTGTTCAAAGCATATTGCATGTCACTGTAGGTACTTGGTGAGCCTGTGGTTCAGCTACACCCAAAAAGCCTACAAAGTTCTACGGATACAGTCATCATCATCATCATTTCAGCCGTAAGACGTCCACTGCTGGACTTAGGCCTCCCCCAATTTGGGGGGCTTTGCCATAATCGCTACGCTTGGCAGGCGGGTTGGCGATCGCAGTATGGTGTTAAAATGCATAGAGAACGCTGCTGCCCATTCTCTAGTAAGTCCCTTAGTCGCCTTTTACGACACCCACGGGGAAGAAATGGGGTGGTGTTATTCTTTACGTCCGGCAACACACTGTACAAGATAACAGCGGATACAGTATAACAACGTATTTAGAGTGCTGTTGCATCAGCCTAGGTTCTGTAGCGCGTTATCTATGTTCGTTGAGGTACGTACCGACTGCTGTACGGCCTAAGAAAGCCGCGTCGCTGCTAAAAAGGCTTCGTGGCAGCCCCAACAGCATTCAACGCGCTATAAAAAAAAAGAAAAAATATATATTTGGGACACGCACAGGACATAAAAACATTACGAACATAGAAACTTTTAAGGTACAAATAACAAAATAGTACTAAAAGATATAAAAATAAAAGAGTAAGACCTGTACAAGGCCAAAAAGGCTCCTATCTCAGCATTTTGCTGCGATATTTGTAAAAAACAACTACCGTAGCGCTGATATTCCAATAGGGCCCGATGTGATGCCTATAGGACGGAGACATGACAGCCTGCTAGCGAGGTCACTTGTCACCTGTACTGTAGGTACAGGTGACAAGTGACCCCACCAGCGGGCCTGCACACTGACTGTGATACTAGTCAAGTAGGTACTAACACAGGTTTAGACTATTGTTACCAACCCAATGGATCTTATTTATCTAAATAAATGAAAATGATATAACCACTGACGCGACAGGCGGCTTAACGTAGGGTCTCAATATTCAATTATTTATTGCATTCCATTTATATTACAAAGATGATACTACAAATAAAAGATTAATAAAAGGCACAGCAACTTTAGAAGAGAGGAAGAGGGCTTAGAGCAAATCAAACAATTTTATATAGACGCCAGCACATCAAGGTACCCGAAACTGTCCAATTTTTCCAATTGATCTTGAACCTTATACTCTAGTCTTAAATTTGAAAACCTATTAAAGAAATTTGACAGATTGTAGTAGTTTCAAGTGCTGGCGTCTGTACATAGATACCACCGCAAAAAAATATAATGAAATAAAAATAAATATGATTTAATAAGTATCCGAAAATTAATTAATGTTGCAGGTATTATATTTCAAGTAGCTCACTCTCAGTTTTCACAGTAAGAGACAATAGGTTTAAATTAATTTTGCGAACTCTCCGGTGTCTCATTATTAGGCGAGGTTCGCATCGAAGTAAGTTTACTGAAAGGCTTTGTTTAATAAACTGTATGGACGATATTCCTTCGCGAAAATTGGAAGCAGTTACGCTAGACGGATAGCTAATTTAATTTTAATTAGGGCAACGTTTTAAACCGTTTGCGAAACAATGAGAAAGCACGTGCGAGCTAACACGCTGAAATGAGGACTGTTTATTGACACTGGAAACCTGTCAGTAACACTAAAGTCGCTTTTATATTTATTTTTAAGAATAAATAAAAATCCAATCCATTTTATTCCCACAGAACTTAAATAAAAATATTTAAAAGAAAATTTTCAATTTTAGTTCGCATTTTCAAACGAGATGGCGTTAGTGTCGAATTAGATCTGACTATGGTTTAGTTACCGCAGAGAGTATATATACTCCGGGCAAACTAATTTCGTCCTACCCACAAAAGCTGGACATAGGCCTCTCCTATTATAATATTTTTGATATTAACGATTCGCTGAGATGCGATAGCTAATAATATTCCTTCACAAAATACAAAACTATAATAATACCGTATTAGATTTCATGGTTTACGAGGTACGCCACCAGGGGCGCTGCCATCGGTGTCGATTTCTGTTTATTTATTTTTTAATCCAAGATCGCTGCTGGGGACCTGTCCGGGATGATAGGTAACATACATAAAAATCGGTGGTCTGTAAAGTCGGTTTACTGACGATAGTTGAATGTGACGTCATAAGAAAATACTGATGCGCGCTCTCGCTTGCACTTCAAGCCTTAAATAGAACGCCTCAGAGCGAGGTAACGCCGCATGAGTCATGTTTTTTCATGCGTGCAGCCGGCTCCATCGAATTATAAGACGTTGTCACGTCAAAAATAATATCTTCAAACCTGGTATTCCTCATATGGTGGTCAGATTTGCACCTTTACTCCGTTAGTTTAGTTGAAATTAACAGTAACATTAATATAGTTACATTGTAAATTTTACTATCGTCTAGTTTAAAAATTAAATAATTCGTTTATACCATATTGTTTTGCATATTAATTTAACAACTAATATTAGTTCTGTAGAATATAGTCCCCGTTGTTTAACTAAGTTCAGTCTTCCAACAGTTATGTAGCACTAACTACTTCCGACAGTCTTGGAGTGAAGCAGTTTAATAGAATATTACTGAACGAGCAGGTAATTAAGGAGAACGATAATCATAATATGTTATGTGTATGTAACATCACGCTCATATACCCTGATGTCATAAGCAGAGGTATATATTTTGCCAATTATATTTAAGTCTCATATAGCCTACAAATTGTAACAGTATAAAAGCAAAACCTGAAAGTAGTTTGTTTAGAATTGATTTCTGTAACTTTCATTATCAAAAATAATGTATTTTGCCATAAAAACCGCCAGTTCAGTAACAAAAATAATGTTCAAGGAGATAAGGCTAAATTTTGAATGCATAAAATAATGCAAATGTCAACATGATTTTTCTTATCAGTTAACTATTTAAAAAAAAAGGTTTTTTCTTTGTATTATGCTTTTAACTCAATACAAAATTAGGGTGAATGAGGTCTTGTGTTAATTATGTTACATGTACAATGTGTATGTAAGTATGTCCGTATTATGTACCTAAGTAAACACGTTGTACTTTTAGGACATGCCTCTATTCTGTTACGCCTTATATACAAACCCTGCACTTGTGACTAAGTAATAACAACCACATGGGCCGATCGGTCAGGTTAAGCTACGCTTGCCGCGATCGGTCCGTGGATGGGTGACCATATTTACGTACCAAGATCGCACCGTGCGTCGGAAAGCACGTTAAGCCGTTGGTTCCAGTTTTCATTCGTAGATTTTGTCCTCTATCTCCTATCTTATAAGAACCGAGGTGGTGGCGCGTTATGTTCCACGCGGGCCCCTCATAGACGATACGGGGGGCGTAAAACACGTCAACCCAGCTTGATCAGACGGAGCCCGCAGATGCTGTCCGCTTTCAGTCGCAACGCACTCTTCAACGGTGTGACACCGTTGAAGGGTGCAAGAGTGCGACGGAACACGGAAAAAAATGTATTAAGGGACTTACTAGAGAATGGGCAGCAGCGTTCTCTTTGCATTTTACCACCATACTGCGAACGTCAACCCGCCTGCCAAGCGTGGCGATTATGGCAACCCCCCTCCCCCCCCCCCCAAATTGGTGGAGGCCTATATCCAACAGTGGACGTGTACAGTGTACAGTGACTGACTGAGATAAGGTAGCTAAAATTCCAATAAGAATTTCTCGGAAACAGCCCAAACTCGGGATTTTTTGCTTGATGGCAGTAGGTTCGCTCGCCCCCGAATACATGGGATTTAAACAAACCAGTGAAATATGGGGGTATAGCCGCCTGCTAAGTGTGGTGATGATGGCAAACCCCCTCAATTGGGGGAGGGCCTATGTCCAGCAGTGGACTTCATTCGGCTAAAGTGATGATGATAATGAGACACCTCTGCCGATCCATCTTCAGAAAATACAGGCATGATATTATTTTATATATTTATTCTAGAAAATGTTCTTACATATTCCCGTCTCTAACATTTTCTTAAAGTGTTTAATACTTGCTTAGGTAAACATTTGCCGTTACTATGTAAACTCTACGTTGGTGTAGCTATTGATGTTTGTACTAACAGTTTAGTTATATTGACGATAAGGGATTTAGGTTTTAAGACATAGTCCATCTTATTACAAAATGCAATCTTATTTTACTTCTAGACAGTTTCTGCATTTCCATCTTTATTTCAATTAGGGTTAAGTTCTTAATACAAAACCGGACCTAGTTGTCATTTATGTAAAGCGAACTGCATTTCAATACATATAAAACTGGCTTGGTGGTTTAAACCAGATTTGAATAAACATCTTGTTTTATAATAAGGGGGTCAGTGTTTAAGTTCGAACGGTAGCTGTACTGAATATTATTACTGGGAAGTGAGGTAAATCAAGGAGTATAAGGGGCCAAAGCTAGACCGGATTTTTCAAAGGATTTATGCTACTTGCAGATAACTGTCCGGTTGTATGTTGATTTTTTTATTAAATTTTAATCACCATATCTCAATGTTTGATCCGAGTGGTGGCGCCTGGAAGACCATCCCTGGAAGGCCTCCGACTTGTCGACGGTCATCTCCAAGCCTAGGTGCCGTATGCGGCTCGACATCTGTGAGACCGCAGCTGTCGCCAGCAATGTCGCCTCCCTGTACGAGCTCCCCCAGGTCGTGACTAACGCGTCGTCCTTGACAGGGGGTGGGCTGTAAAAGATTACAGCCACTCCATTTAAAAGAGAAGAAATCATACGTGTGACATCTACCAAACCGCACTGGTAGACCACGCGAGCCCACTGCGGGTTGGCAGATGTCACGTGTCTTCGGATTTTGGGTTCTAAGACAAACCGGTTTTCTCACTATGCATTCCATCACCGTTTTGAGAGCAGTGGTGATGAAATAATTTACATGAAGCACCTCATCGGGTTCAAACTTACGACCTACAATTTGTAAATCGCGTTTTCGCTGAGCCACCGCTGTTCCACGCAGGTACATCTCAACCGAAATCCAGTATTTTCTACGAATATCGTCAAAGTAAATAACTTATTTCTTCTTATTAACAAGTCACTATTTAAATGGCTTTTGGAATTAGCATTGAGATTGGCTATAAACATGCTAACTAAAAGCCTTGTCACCTTTGTCTTATCTTTAAACCCTGCTAATTCTCTAATAGCCCACGACTCGTGATTCGGGAGCCTATAAATCTCGGATTTAATAACCATCAAGGGAGCCATTTCTATCGAACAAAGCCTACCTCTGTTGTGCCTGTTTTTTAATCCGACTTTTAAAAGGAGGTTCTTATTTCGTTTATTTATCATCAACTAGCTGTTGCTCGCAACTTCGTCTGTAACCCCGGATAAAAAGGGCTTATGTTTAACTTACCAGCAGATATAGTAACATATAACAGACAAAAAGAGTAAATGATCACCAAAATTAAACCCGCATTTTAATGTAAAATTATAACCAAAGTTTTAACATCTCGCTATCCTATTTAAGCAAACTGACTCCAAAAAAATCATTGTTAACCCAAAAATAGTTAATGAACACCAAATTATTAAGAGTGTACTACGTGAGCTCGACAAATGGATGTGCGAATAACGCTTGTGCGACAAAACTGTACTGCAACTCACCATAGTTCGAATGCACGCTTGTGCGACACACTGAATCTAGTCGTTTCAAGCGGTCACAGTTTTAACCTTTTTTTTTTTTTTTTATTATCGTGGAGAAATGCTCATGCATACTGCGCTACTAAGGGGAAATAGCGCAGTTATGTGGGACTTCAACCCACTAAAACTCCACGGTGTCCTCCTACACCGCTTATGGCGGGAACACGGGAACGAAAAAACTCTTCCGCGAACCCGCCGCGGCTGTCCGTCGCCGGACCCACCTCTGGGGGATACCCCCATTCACAGCGCGCATGAACACATAACACGCCGTGACCACCCCGGGGACCAATTAGCACATGGGTGCCAGTCGACCCCTTGAATGGCACCCTTGGTCCCCCTGCGACGGGTCAGGACTGTGGCCCCGCCGCCTACCACTTTTCGGCCGCAGGGGATAGGGAGAGTGGCTAACGCTATACCAACACTCCTCCTCCCCTGCGGTCCCACCGCGTTCGCCATCGGACGGTGGCGACCCCGTTCAGGCCGCGGAAGGTAGGGAGAGCGGTGCACCTCAATACCGGCAATCCTCTCCCACCGCGGCCTCCAACCCACGCGATGTCGCCAAACGACACCGCGTTGGCCGCTACGTCGTCGGCTTTGAGCGGAAAAGCCCTGACGAGCGGCCCCTCCTCGGGTTCCTCTTCGCTTCACCGTGGGGTTCTAAACCACGGCTACTGAGCCCCCCCGCCTCGTCAATGCGGGAACCCACTGGGGGGGGTCACAGTTTTAACCTAACCTAACCTAGTGAGCTTGAGTGTGTCGCACAAGTGTTATTCGCACATTCATTTGTCGAGCTCACGTAGTACACCCAATTATTAAGATTTGGTGATCATTTACTACATTTGGTGATCGAATACATTTTGAAGTGCAGTCGTGACTAAAATAGCTAGTACTATTGTAATTTTAGACTTTATTTTTCTGGTGTCAAGTATATATTTTTGGTAAAAGAACTAAGGGTATCAAAGCATTTTATGGTGGTCATTATATTTAATCCCTATAAAAAGTAGCCCATGTCCTCTTTCAAGTCATGGTCTACACATGTGGCAAATTTCATCCAAACTCGTTCAGTCGTTTTGGCTCGAAAGCGCGTTAACAAGAAAACAAACGTTTTCTTTATAATACATATTAGTTTAGACGAGGGATCGGCCCATAAATACATAATTTCTATGGATCAGCCCAAGCTTTGCAGAAGTCCAATCTTCGGTAGATTGCACTTGTGTGGAGCTTGGGGACATACCATGGAGATTGTTTTGCATTTCTTAGATATATTTTTATTTAATGTGCACATAAACCTTCCCGATTAAGTTAAAGTCTTTAAGACGGTGAAAACCGCGTTTTACCCATTGTGAAGTATTCAGAACTTAGCGTGACTTACTTAAAGTGAAAAATAACTTTAATTTCGAAAGTCGGTGTCTTAGGATCTGTATTTAAGGTTTCTTTGCCACCGACTTCCGATATTAAAGTTATTTTTCACTGTATAGTGTTTTTTAGAAAATCGGTTGTTATTTTTTTTATTGCGCGTAATAACTTTTTATTTTTAACTTTTTAGTTATAGTAGATACCCCGCACTAATGTAATCGTTCATTTGTCGCGCAAAAACTTAATGCTTTAAGACTTATATGGTTTTCACTTGGATCTCATTGTCCAAATGAAACCAAATGGAACCATTTGGAAAGCACCAGCTTTCAAATAAAAAAAGAATCATCAAAATCGGTTAACCCAGTCAAAAGTTACGAGGTAACAAATATTAAAAAAAAAACTTTTTAACAAAAAATGAAACCGCCGAAAAAATTTAAAAGCAAAAAATAATAAACCTTAAAATTATGAGTCGGCGCATTGAGTGATCTTTGTTCATTGATTTTTCAGCGCCGACTCAAAATTTTAAGGTTTATTATTTTTTGCTTTTAAGTTTTTTCGGCGGTTTCATTTTTTGTTAAAAAGTTTTTATTTTATAATTTTTTTGTGGCTTTAATGTATTAATAATACTTAGCAAGGTATACCCTATCCAATGAAAAAAGAATTATCAAAATCGGACTACTATGTATAAAGTTATTCGTGGTTATACATTACAATCAGTGAGTGAACAATCAATCATCCCCTGTTTTCTGACCCTTAGGGTTGGATTTTGTTTTCCAAATTTATATGGGACCACCCTCGAAGTCTACCCTTTCCAATAAAAAAAGAATTATCACAATCGGACTACTATGTAAAAAGTTATGCGTGGACATACATAAAAAAAAAAAAATATACGCGTCGAATTGATAACCTCCTCCGTTTTTTTTCGTCGGTTAAAAAATACAGTGGAATTGATAAACTCCTCCTTTTTTTTGTAGTCGGTTAAAAAGAAATACCATTTTTACCATAAGTAAATAAAAAAGAAAGAGTATAAATAAGGATTTTCGGGTGTCTTTCCACCAAAAGTAAAGAAGTATGAACCGATTTAAAAAGGTTATTTCTGAGAGCCAAAAAAAAGTATCACACCAAATCAGGGGCAATTACCAAATCGACCAAGGACCACCTCTGTTGTGCCTCACGGCTTTTTTCTAATTCCCACTTGCTTTATACTAAAGTCGTGACTATTATTGTACTCTTGTGATTCTGAGCACGAACAGACCTCTTTATTAACTCTGTTGGGTAACTCAATTTGGCGTTGAAGGGATGACGAGAACCCCCGTACGTGTTACGGCTACTGGTATATTATGGTGATATATCCGTGAACAAAATCGAACAATAGGGGCGATTTTGTTATTGGTATCCTAGTGACCCGATCTTGCTTCGTACGGTTGCAATCTACTCATATGTTGGCATGTCAAAATATTGAGATTTATGTGCTAGGTATATATAAGTTAAATATTATTTATTACCCATAAACATTTCGAAATTAAGTATCTAAATAATTGTAGGAAATTAAATTGTTTATTCTATCAATAAGAATTGGAAACAGTTTTCACGTCATATAACAATAAGAAAAATATTAAATTAGTCGTTAGCCAGTTGTAATGTTCCGTGTGGTGTCCGACGTAAAGTATAGCTCTACCCCATTTATTCCCGTGGGTGTCGTAAAAGGCGATTAAAGGACTTACTAGAGAACGGGCAGCAGCGTTGTCTATAAATTTTACCACCGTATTGCAATCGCCAACCCGCCTACCAAGCCTGGCGATTAAGGCAAAGCCCCCCAATTAGGAGAGGCCTATGACCAGCAGTGGATATCTTAAGGCTGAAATGATGATGATGATGAATGGCCATGGCCTACGTGCTGTTGTATGTCTTAGGTTCGAACCTACATGCCCTTTGCTTTGTTTCAATCATTTCTCCAGGGCTCTCAAAACGGTGAAGAAAAACATAGTGAGGAAATGGGTTTGTCCAAAAAATCGAAGACATGTAGATGTCAATCAACAGCACAAACCAAACTGGGCTCATTCAAACATAATCTTGATCAGATTATTTTATTTTTTATTGTTGTGAAACCGCATTCAATTCTAATGAGTGTTTGTGCTGTTGTTTATATGATAATAGATGGCGGTAACTTCTGCGGATAATCGTTCGTTTAGTACCTGTTACTTGATAATAGATGGCGTTAGCATGTCGCTTCAAGTCTTTACGATCTACGTACCTAACAATAATACCTATTCACGTGCACAAGTTCGCTCTCGTATTGAATTCGCAGATAAAATGATCTGAAAATTGTTCTCCACCACCATCACAACGATCATAACTTTATGTATCGTGTTACCCAGTAACTGTGTTGGTCAGATAGGCAGTCACATTCATGTAAAATATTCAGTATCCAGCTGCACCTGGTTAGACTAAAAGTAAAACCTAATTTTGTTGGGTAAAGGCAAGGCAGATGATGATCATACCTAATTAGGGTTGCGTAACCAAAGGGAGCTAACTGGCCCGTATTACTAAGCCTCGGCGTCCATCCACACGTCTGCAGAGATTCTTGGCCATTCTTCTCCATACGAATATATCTTTTTGAAGGGGCGACTAGAATCAAATTTATTTTAGTGTAAATGTTGACGTTTACAAGTGCCTTTTATGTGCTTATTTAAAACAAATGCTTTCACTGTTTCAGCGGGCTGTATCTCTTTAACCGAAATAGACAGATGAAATTTTCGGAGAGTGTGTATTTCTATTCCCCTATACCAAAAAATACTAATTAAAAAAAATATATATAAACATCCGAATTGAGATTTCGTCCTTTTTGAAGTCGGTTAATAAAGTTTCAAATTAAATGGGGTCTCCATACAAGAAAGGTGTGTTTATTGGCATATTTGTTTTGTGGTACGGAACCCTTCGCGTGTTAATTCGACTCGCACTTGTTTGTTCAGCGTAGTGCTTTTCTTTCGTATAAAACCGTAAACCGTATCAAATTATTTATTTATTTTTGTATGTTATTTTTATCATAAGTAATCTTGTATTGTCAAAATTGGTTACTAGTAGAATTGATTAAAACATTACATTGGAAATTGTTTTGTTATTATTACACTTTACACTAGTACTTTACACCTAACTACGATCATTGATTTTGAAATCTTAGATCTGTTTTTAAACGCGATATATCCTTCAGACAGTATGTAAGAAGTATTTGTCATACCATAAATTTAAACTTAATTTTGAGAACATTTTTTTTTAAGTCCATTTGTGGTCCAAACTTTCCGGGCCCAGGCAAATAATTTGCTTTGTGTATTAAATTTAATTTCATCATCTCTGCTCTTAAAACGGCGAAGGAAAACATAGAAAGAAAGAAAGAAGAAATAAAATATGTTTATTTGCGGCAAACATGACGCACAGAAAGACCATAAGTATACAAAAAAAAAGTGTGGAAAAACATGCGTCACATCCACGCAAAACGGCCATCACTTAGCATAATGCTGTGACCCTATGCGAGACAGAGTCCCTGGTTTTCAGTGACAGCCGGCGCTGACGTGATGACGTTGACCGATGCAGCAACAATCAATTACATAAATCCTAAAACATAAAATAGAATAATTATATTTAACAATAGAAAAAAACAAAAGTGGCAACATTCCGTCCCGACTGCAATCTGACGCAGGCGCTGCCAGCTTTAGTAATCTGTGGGAAAACTGACAGACAACGAATTTGACAGTGACATACCTACTTTTGGTTCATCGTGTGGTTTCCTAGAACCAAACATTCGAAGACATGTGACATCGACCAACCTGCACTGGGCCCACGTTGTGGACTACCGCCCATTCTCTTTCGAAGAGAGGAGGCCTTTGTTCCAGGAGAGGGACGAAAAAAATTATGACTGATTGTGATGACGATTATAAATTTTCTTCAATTTTTATTAGAATCAAATGATTCTATATAAAAATAAGATGCAAGAATAAAATGTACAAGTTTGTATGTGTGTTCATCATCATTTCAGCCGTAAGACGTCCACTGCTGGACTTAGGCCTCCCCTATGGGGGGCTTTGCCATAATCGCCACGCTTGGCAGGCGGGTTGGCGATCGCAGTATGGTGGTAAAATGCATAGAGAACGCTGCTGCCCATTCTCTAGTAAGTCCCTTAGTCGCCTTTTACGACACCCACGGGAAGAAATGGGGTGGTGTTATTCTTTACGTCCGGCACCACACGGTACCGGTATGTGTGTTACTCACGCAAAAACGGCTAAACGGATCTGGATGTTTGGCACACGGATAGATTATTATCGTAGGACCGGACCGGACCGGATCGTCCTACGATCTTGTGGAATAATTCCTGACCTCCACTTGGGTGAAACCGCGGGCAAAAGCTAGTTTTTAAATAAGAATAACAAATCAAACGCTACACAATGTAGCTTGAGAAAATAAAGGTTTTAAACTGACTTTACCTTTTATTTACTGCTTCAGAAGTTCAGATACTGCAGACTGTGCAATATAATTCTTTTAAAATGTAAAGAATTCAAATAACAGAGCTGCTGTTATTTTATTAAACATTTTCTTTAAAAGGTTGAAATAACTCTTCTGCATAATACAGTTACAAAATAGAAATATTTAGTGACAATATAACGTTGGATTCGACGCTCGTGAATATTGAATATGAAATAGTTGATATTTTAAAACAAAATTGACCGGTAATGTAAACTATATTCCATCTAGAAATATAAAAATTCAAACTTTTTTTTTTAATCCTACTAATATTATAAATGTGATCTTTTTTGTGTATGGATGTATGTTTGTTACTCTTTCACGCAAAACTACCAGCGGATTTAGATGAAATTTTGTATATTACATTTAGTTTATAACCTGGATTAAGACATCGGGTAATTTTGTATCCCGGTAGTATGTTCCCTCGGGTAAATTTCCGACCTGCACGCGGGCGAAGCCGCTGGCAAAAGCTAGTGATTCAATAAGCTACAAGCATTTTTGAATTGCCTAGGTATCAGTCAGAAATATGGAACTAGTCGCCCATTTCAAACTGGAGTAGGTGTCTAAGGCGAAGAATGGACAAGAAACTCCATAGACTGACACTTTTTTAAATCAAGATGTTGGTAATACAATCATGTCGAAAATATACAAGTGAGAACGATGTAAAAAGACATGTACATTAAAAGCCACTGCAATAAAAAAAAATCAATTCAGAAATTAAAATGTGCCGTGGCAGCTAAGAGATGACCAGTCCCTACTGACGACGCCTGTTCACGAACGTGACGCGGACGTACGGATCAACATTAATCAGACCAACCATTTTGAAGAAGTATCAAAACGGTTAGTTGACTTCTCGTGACCCAAGAGTTGGTTTTTATTTTGGCCAGCGGCTAAGCATTGCTATACAGCGTGGTAATGCCGCCAGTCTCTTGGGTACTATCGGCAAAACTTAAGCATGCTCAGTTAAGAAAATATTCCTGCGGAAGCGCAGATACTGACAGGCCACGCCCCTTCCTTGCTCCACCCAATTAGAGACAATACATATTTGTGTGAGTGCAGTAAGTGCGTGCGGCAAAAAATATCAACAAACATTAGCCAGTGCCAATTTGCATCTCGCTAATTGTTCACGCTTCCTGTTTTCATTACGATTTTATTTTACGACCTGTTTATTTCTATTGGACTGATTGCCTGCCCAACTGTGACCTTTACTTTGTATACCGGACTGTGATCGTGGAACTCTTTTTGACCCTTGCTCGTATCCTGGACTGTGTATCGTGACTACCTGTGGACTGTGTTTTGTCATTAACGATATGGCAACCCGAAACCTCAATCAGGAAGAAATAAATGAAATTATTGTCTTGCATAGACAAGGATTGAATATATCCCAAATTGCGCTGGAGTTAAATCTACAAGTAAGTTTTTTTTTTTTTTTTAAATCTATAGTTAAATAATAGAAATAAATTAAGTGCATGTTGGTTTCCTTTACTGAGACATATTTTTATTGTTTGCATTATTATATAGATCTCAGTTTTTTCTTCTGTTACCGTAATTCACAGACCCAATTAAAAGTTACTGTTTCGCGAGCCGACGCCAACGTCGCCGTCGGCCCAATAAAAGAGTTTTATAGATTAAATCGTAGGTTACAAACAAATTTTTAATAATTCATATTATATTTAAAAACCTACATGCATTTTTTATATTTCTTATATTTGTTGTTGTTATTAGAAATTTTATTCTAACGAAAGCGTGTATTATTGAGTTTCTGTGTAAAAGAAATACACAAATATATAAATGATTGCTGACAGCAAACATATTTCATGTTTAATCTCTACCTCGAGTCTCTAAATACTCGTAGTATAAGCAATGTCGCTGTTTCTGTCCGTCTGTCTGATTCTCCGCTATTTTCTTCTAAACTATGCAACGGATTTAGATATGGGTTCTCACCACAGAGTACTTTATATATAGGTAGTTCTCACTCTCATTTAGAGATTTTTTTTTGGAAGTGTTTATGCATGTAAATTATTATAGAGCAAAGCCGAGAATTTTAGAGATTTGTAAGACCCGTGCGAAGTCGAGGTAGATTGCTAATTTACGACAAATATCAATAAAATACATAACTTAGAATTTTGCAAAAATAAAATAAGAAATAACGTTTACATATTCAAAATATTAATTTAAAAAGAGGTTTGTTTTTTCCTTTCTTTTTTTAATATCGGCGCGTTCAAAGACACTGTTTGGACATTTTATGACCCGATAACAAATCTTTCAACACCTAAACAATGGCCCTTCATTTTAAGTCATCACTGCATTTTGAAATTGAGTTACCGCACTTAAGTCGTAAACAATAATGCACAAATTTGCTTGGGAAAGTTTAACTGAATGTTGGAATTTACTACAATGCCATTGTTAAATATCTGTTTGTGGTCTACTACCCATATAAAATACAGATAACAATGTTAATACCTAAAATAGATATTTAAAAAGTTAGGGTTTATTTGTTATTAACTTAATCCTTTTGCACACTGCTAGTAATGTATTGTTTAATTCCTATATTATGTGACAATTCGATGCTAATTGGGAATTTGAAAAAAACATACAGATTTTTTTAAATGTATTTAAAACTTTATTTATATTAATATTGATATTTAATGCAAAAACTGAACAAAATAATGTTTAGTTACTTCATCGGGCAGCTAAACATTATGACGTCACACGCGCTGGTGTATAATCGGGTGTTTTCGGTACTGGATTCAAAAGTAAATTTTTAATTTGAAATAACTTTTGAACTATTGCGAATATAAAATATTAAAAAATAGTTTTGCTATAAAATTTATATATTATCGTTACATTTATCACAAAAAAAAAAAAAAAAAAATTGATCAAAACCTAATTGTTACTTTTTTGTTACAGAGAACCACAGTGTGCCGTTGGGTGCGTAGATATGAAGAAGGAGAAAATCTAACTCAGCGCGTTCGTGCACCTCGACCTCGGGCTATAAACGAAGGGCAATTGGCCAATATGATAGCCACATTTGAAGAAAGCCCATTTACACCTACTCGCAATTTCACACAAGAAATTGATGTTTCAATGCAAACTATTCGGAACGAATTACATAGAGCTGGTGTCCATCACAGACGGCCCGGAAAAAAAAAATATTTTGACTGAGGAACAAAAAGCTGCTCGCGTACGATTCGCTCGGGACTACAGAGACTTCGATTTTTCTTACGCCATATTTGCCGATGAAAAGTGCTTTAGGTCTAGCCAACAAGGTCGTCGGAATTTATGGCGTATAGATAACACAAGATACGAACCTCGAAATGTTATCCCAAATGCAGAATCAGGACGAGTTGTCATGAATATGTGGGGCTGGATGAATGCTGCTGGACCAGGCGAGCTTGCTTTCATACCGGGGAGGGCAAATGGCCACACATATAAAGATGTGCTTGAACATATTATGTTACCGACTGTGCGCACGGTGTATCCAGAAATGGAGGTGCCAAAGTTTTATTTTTTCCAAGATAATTGCCCGATACACCGTGCGCTAGTTGTTCGAAAGTGGTTGCGAGAGCAACCACAAATTAAAACAGTGCCATGGCCCTCCCGATCGCAAGACTTGAACCCCATTGAAAATTTATGGGGTTTTATGGTCCAGAAATGGGATAATAGGGCAGAAAGAACCAAGGAAGCACTTGTCACCCATTGCGAACAAGCTTGGGATACATTAAGGGGTTCAAATTTGTGTGAAGTCCTGATTAGGTCCATGCGTAGCCGGTGCGATGCAGTTATAGACGCGGGAGGAGCAGCGATAAAATATTAGTTTTTTAATAATTTAATTTTAACATTCAGGTGGTCCATATAGTAACGTTAAAAAAAATATTGGTTTGCGATCCTTGATAGTTTTCCAGTAAAAATATTTTTTTTAATTTCTCGAAATTGATATGAGGTGGATCTCAAAAAAACTTTATTTTATATTATGCGATTTTTTACGTAATAAATTTTGCAATTTTTATTGTTTTGAAGAATCCTTTAGATATAAAATAATAATCTTCCTAACATTAAAAGAGACAAAAATTTTGCTCGATAAAGAAGAATTTATGTTCGAGTGATACAGAATCGAAACTTTTACATCAAACATTTTTTTTAATATTACCATTTAATAAAGTAGAAATTTGCAAAGCAACCTGAATGTAAAAAGGCGTGTAAAAAGATACAGATTTTTTTAAAGCGGTACCCTTAAATGTTTTCAAAAAAAAAAATATAACTCATAACAATCAAGAATCCGTAGAGTATTTTTGACTGCGCTTGGGCATAAGAAATCTAATCTATTCATTTATGACGTCACTATTCGGATCAGCCTATATAAAAAATTATATTAAACACTCTGAAATTTTAATGGTTGTTTCTCCGCGGCAGAATGATTTGCCCTCGGTTAAGTAGTACCAAAGATTTTTTTGTTTCCAAAAATAATAAAAAATCTTCATTACAATATTAAGTGGTTCGAGAGAGATCAGTTTTCTTTTTTTTTAAATCACATTTCAATTTATTTTTTTACATGCATTTTACTACCAAGATAATATCATTTCATTGCAGGAAAAAATCATTTTTTCACGGTGGTGTCACTTTGATGTGATTTTTTACACCCTTTATTTTAGTATATTATTTCAATCATTCTAACAGGTATTATTCTAATTCTTTAATAATATTATTATAATGTTATTTTGTCCAATGATTGTGCCAGTTGTTTTTAAGTCGTCCTGTATAATCAATATATATAAATGTGTACTAATAATGTAGTAAATCTGAATATTTGTTTGTTTAATTGCGCTAATGTCTGGAACTACCAGTGTTATTGTATATGATATATATAATATAGTAATTATTTTTGTATGATAGCCAGATTTAGGAAAAATATTATAAACAACGTGCTCCATAAATGCCGGCTCATATTTAACACATACACACCGTCTATACACATATATATCAAAATAAACTAGGTATATTAAGTTTTCGATCACTTTATGAAATATATCGAAATAATGGATGAGGCAAAGAAACATCAAAACTCAGTATATTTTGATATGGGTATAAGCACGCATTTCTGGAACACGTTGTAAATATCTCGCTCATCACGGAGCAATAACCAAAGACGCGTGGAAACCGCGCGAGACAGCTAGTATTTGAGAAATAATGTAATAAAGGACCTAAGTGTAATGTATAATATTATGTGATGTGTTAAAATAACGTGTGTGTAATAATTAACAAAAGATATGAATAATTATTAAAAATATATAATTATTATGTTAATAATTAGGTAATAATATTGTTGTATTAATTATTATTACCTAATATGAAGAATCTATTATTAGGCTGATTACCTGACAAGACAAATATGTTAAATGAGCTAGCTATTAATGCTATTTCGCGCGGTAGTTGCGCATATTTCTTATTTGTATTTTTTTTTTTTTGGTTTTAGTTTTTATACTTAATACCAACTTGTTTTTATTTTGCTTTTGTTTCCAAGTTTTCTAATGTAATGTGCGTCATTTTCGTGTAAATAAACAGTTTTTATTTCTTTCTTTCTATGTATTATTTTTTTTTGTCATGTTTTCTGGGACAATCTTGGAAAGATGCATAAAAATAAAATAAATTATAATTTAAATTGTTGTTTTTTTTCTGAAAAAAAGGCAAATCTTAGGAATTTTTTTTTAATTTACAAGCAACTAGTGCATATATCACACTAAGAGTAACTTTAAAACCAAAATCTCTTACTATACATATACCTAGATAAAAATATTTAATAACCACCTAAAATAAATAATAATTAAAAAAAACTAAAAGCTTTACTACCCATAGAAGTAGGATTTCCAATATTTTATAAAAGAGTTAGTTACAGATAAAACTAATGAAAGCGAGCTAATAAAATAATTCAAAACAGTTTTTTATTGAGTTAATATAAACTAAAAATGTGGCTTTTATTAGCCAATACCTATTCTCCAGTATTAAATGCTCTATAAGAATAGAATGTTCAAGCGGATAAAATTCTTATCCTTATATAACAAAACAGTTTCCCGCGGCCCGCTGGGCCGCGTCTCAAAAATTGCTGTACTGATTTTCGTGGGATTTTACCAATACGCAGAGTTCATAAAGATTTAGGTGTAAAGGTATTTATATTATATTAGAGAAAAACCGAACGTTTCAGTGATTTGTAACACCCGTGCAAAGCTGGGGCGAGTCACTAGTAGTTGTTTACATATTATCTTAGTACGAAATATAAACGTTTGTGGAAGGTTGATACTAATTAAATAATACCAATAACACATTTTCTAAATCAAACATAATATATTGTAATGAGTACGAAATAACTTCTTGTCAACAATGATTTATAAAAGACCTCACGCGGGCCATATCATAGTTTGAAACCGAAACGACAATTAGAATTTGTGACCATTGAAAAAACATTTAACAAAACGAGGGAAACAGCTTACTAATGTGCGCCCCTGCACACTTGTGTGAGTGTCCACTTCTAAACATCATTGTATTACGACGAACACAACTAAAATTTGTTTCCTATTGGTCAAAACGCATTCATACGGTGATCGAGTCGAGAGCCGTGCTATGCGATTATCGCCTAGGTGAGCATGCGGAACTTTGGTCGATAGTACATTGCCGATCGACTGCGATGAGGATGAATTTTTCGACGCTTTATTTTAGTTTGTGTATAGTTTTGGTTAAGTGACATATATAATTTTGTTATTTTTATTAATCAATAAAGATTTATTTACCATTTTGAAGGGAAAGGTTAATATTATAAAATGGAGCCGATTCTGTTGTACAAAATTCTCTAAACTAAACTAAAAATCACTAAAATTTGGTTTATTCCTGTCAAACGACGATTTCCTATTCCGAAATAGACTAAAGTGACACAACTTAACTATATTTTAGTTTGACAGCACTAATATTGCACTGAGTTATTAGTTTAGTTAAAATGACAATGTTGCTATTCTGAGTTTGCCGGTTTTCACTAAAAATGTTGACTATAATAATTTATTTTGACTAAATTTGACTATTTATAATCGTAATTAAAAAGGTGTGGAATAAAACTAGTGGTCATGAACAAAAAATCACACCAACGCCTCGCCTTCACGTGCAAAAACAGTGCTGTATTTTTTATTTTTTCTTTTGCTTTTATCTCGAAAATAACGTGTCCTATCGCAAAAATAATGACATTTTCGACCTCCTATAATACAGCCCACACATATAAATCTCAACACGTGGATAATATATTTTTTTATATTTTTAACAAAAAGTGAAAAATTCCATATAAAATACGTCCAGGCTGCCCCTTGCGCGCGCCTTCGTCTCTAAAAAAAAAAATCATTGCGTAGCGCACACAAGTACCAAGTTCCGAAACCAAAAGAAAAAAAACCACGTTGAGTCGCGATTGTCAAAATCGATTTTAGTCGTGTCAAAATAATTTTTAAATTCAGAGATTTTTTCTTTCAGAATAGCGTTAAAATTCTCATAGCCAAAAGTAAGGACTTTTAGAGACAGTTTAGGTATAGTTCAACATGTACAACAGAATCGGCACCAGTGATCTTGGCAGGTCTTGGCCCAGTAGTGAGACATTGACGGCTACTAATAATTATTATTACGAGAATTATCATAACATCGAAATTTAATATTGAATCGAATAAAACATCGAACGTAATAAAAATAATTAGTGTCTAGAGGGGGGCCTCAAAATATTTGGGGAAAAGCTAGGCAGTACTTTAGTTTTATTCCTGTAGCTTCATTACTGTAGTTTTGTAGAAGAGAGGAAGTTTATTTTTTAATTACTTGCAAAAAGCAGCTACGTCACAAGTATCAGTGTCTACGCGAAGATTTTTATATCGCTTTCCAAATTTTGACGGTGTGTTCTTAGAAAAAAAAAAATGTTTTTCCAAACATTTTGGTCGAGTAGGTATTGAGGTTTTGTATGAAACGGAAACAGATCAGATTTAGATCACTAAACTTGCAATAAACGTTGTGACTTTGTCTTTATTATTCAAGGCAGAATAATGAAAATATCGAAAACGCAAAAACTCTTGATGTATTCAAATACCTACCTAAAAAATAAATATGGAAGAAACAAAGAACAGCATCATTTATTTACACACTGCATGAAAGACAATTTGTTCCTTTTTGCAAGCTGTTAATTAACTTGCTTCATACATGTGTCTCCAATTACAAATGACATGTCCATTTTTTTTCCGGGAAATAAAATCATAAAAAAAGAAACGAAAACAAAATTTTATTCAATATTCTCGCTGTCCAATACACCGTGTATAATATTTTGTTACGTTTTTTACCACTTTCTCGTGTGTACAATGATATGGGTAGATAATTTCGTTGATATTGGATTGGCCCTAATGTGTTTAGTGTGAAGTCAACACGCCGGATGACGTTTAAGTAATGTTTGCTCCCACTAAAAGCTGGATCGTGCTCTCACTACTACTATTTATAGATTCGTATGTTTGTGTGCTTTGCTTAGGTGGGTTTAGTTACTGAGGGGTAGGTACATAAGTACAGAGTGTTGCCAAAGAGTGTTTAGTTGGAAAAGCCTGGTCTCTGGTTTAAAAGAGGAAATGATGGAAACGCTTTAGGGAAATAAATGTATTTGTTTGAAATGAAATTAAATGTTTATATACATATGTAAATACCTAGATGTTTTAAGACACTATGTTTTGATGGTCAACATTTTAAACCAGTGTTAACGGCCGCATTTTACGAGTAGGTCTTGGGTTCGAAGTAATTTGCCTGTTCGGGCAGATAAATTGCTTTGTGCAATTTCGCTCCAACAAAAAAAAAGGGATAAATAAAAGGCGGAAATAAAATGTTTATATGTAAGTAGAACTTTTAAGACACTATTGCTTGTCAATATTCTTTGTTGGTCATTTTTTTCAAACTAGATTGCTCCGGCATAGCCTAGCTGACTGTTCACTGAGCAGATAAACCGAAATAAACTGTTGTAAATTGTTTTGGAACGAAGTTCCTTATCGCGCGTTGTGAAAGGGGGCTAGACGGAAAAAAATCTTACGAAAAGTTGTCACGACACTTTTTAACCGACTTCAAAAAAAGGACGAGGTTTCTCAATTCGACTGTATTTATTTTGTTGTTAGTATTTGTTTGTATATTGTTGTTTTTTTTGTTGTGAGTAGAGAGAGAGAGACAGGGAGAGAGGGAGAGAGAGAGACAGAGAGATAGAGAGAGAGGGAGAGAGACAGGGAGATAGGGAGAGAGAGAGGGAGAGAGGGAGAGAGAGGGTGAGAGAGAGGGAGAGGGAGAGAGAGAGAGAGAGAATATTTTTGTTGAGTGTATACAGGTTTTTTGTACATAATAAATAATAAAAAAAAAAATATAAAAATTATGAATCCTGGAAAGGAACTTCGTTCCATCCGGGTGTCCCTTGACACCTCTAAAGTTTTTTTATTTTTTGTCAATAAGTATCAAACTATATAGCCTTTTCTCAACTATGATGGGGTCGACTTCCAGTCTTACCAGATGCAACTGAGTACCAGTATTTTACATGGAGTGACTGCCTACCTAACTTCCACAACCCAGCTGCTGGATAATATGCTACTCCTTGATAAGTCTGGTTGTCAGACTTACGGGGACTTATTGGGTTGGCTAGCTGACATAATAGCAAATCATTTAATTTAACGTTTTGTGTCTCTTAATGTTTACTACTTACCATTGTATAGACTCAAGTTCTTCTAACTGGACAGACACCTGTGCTGCTGGGGAGTTTGTTGCGCCACTTCTTCTCAGCTAAAGCACTAGGAAGTGCTGAAGGGTGGTCTTTTGTAATTTTGACGTTCGAAAAGTGCTGATCCTCAACATAATTTGAATAAATGACTTTTGATTTTGATTGATTTTACGGATTTCTGACAACCCGTAACGGCATCAAAAATACATCAATGACTGCTGGGACCAACAGCTGAACGTGCTTTCCGAGGCACGCAAGGGTCTTGTTATATAAAGATGGTCTACCATCCAACCGCGGCTAGCATTACTTATTTTGATTGATCGATCCTTGTTAAAAGATACAGCAAACTTACATTTATCTAATGATTGTTGTATCCAAAAGCAAGTAAATAATATGTCGAAGGTATAATTAATATAATTCTGCGAAGTTTCTCGATTGATCCCAAGCTAATCTTGCTCGGTCTTCACTGATTGCCAGCGAGTAAGGGGCTTGATGTATGTCTATTTGTTCCTACGGGTGGCAGGTACTTCGACGCGTTAAAATTTTGCAAAGCTTATACAAAAACACCGTTCCATAGAAAAGTGCAATGAGTGATTCCTAGGAACTTCCTCCATCCAACTTCATCCATGGTTGCGCCCTGGATATAGATGATGCTTCTGCTAAGAGTTGTTTTTACCCGACTGCGGTGACTTCTGAAACGAGGATAATATTTTTTACGAAATAGTTAACTCTTATCATTCAGATACGTTCTTTTTGTAATTATTTATAAATATTTTACACTAAAAAATAATTGATTTTTTAACCGACTTCAAAAAGGAGGAGGTTCTCAATTCGGATGTTTATATGTTTTTTTTTTATGTATGTTCGGCCATAACTCCGTCATATATAGACGGATTTGCAAAATTCTTTTTTTGTTCGAAAGGGGTTTATTTCGAAATGGTTCCATGTAAATTTCATATAGATCTGATGATGAGTTCGGGAGACAGACACCGGAACTCTTTAAAAAATGACAGCAAATCAACCGCGATTTCTGCTATCGCATAAATATGCATTGTTTGTTTGGAATTAGTGCAGGGTGAATACCACGACTAAAAATTTAAAAATTAAAAACTTTTTTACAAAAAAAAAAACAACCAACTTCCTTAAAAACACGTTCCTTAAGTGAAAAAAAAAAAAAAAAAATTCGGAAGTCGGTGGCAAAAAAAAAACCATAAATACAGATCCTAAGACACCTACTTTCGAAATTAAAGTTATTTTTCAGTTTGTAGTGTTTTGGAAGTCGGTTGTTTTTTTTTGTAAAAAAGTTTTTATATGAGTCTGGATTTGTGCCCGTTTAATGGCACCAGGCTCGCTCCTATTACATGAAACTAAAACATAACTGGCGAAATAAGGGTGTAATATAGGTACACCCTGCCGGGGTCGCGTGATTGTTCGAAAGAGATACCGTGGCCCCGGCACATGGGCAACTGAAGGAACACGGGTGGGTTTTAGTCAGTAAAAGTCTGACACGCCCGGAGAAGTCATTTGATGATTTCCCAAACAAAAAAAAAAAAAAAAATATAGTTACACCTCTGCCCAACCCTTAGAGAAACAAAGGCCCGATGATATGTTAAAAAAATCATTTTTAAAAAGCAGTGAACAAAGAATGACTCCACACAGAAAATTGAGAGAAGAAACAACCTAACCAACGTTTTTTTCACGTTTGCTGTTCAATGTATTTTATATTTTTAGGGTTCCGTTTCCAAATGGCAAAAAACGGAACCCTTATAGATTCGTCATGCCTGTCTATCTGTCTGTCTGTGTGTCCGAGTATGTCACAGCTACTTTTTTCAGAAACTATAAGAGCTATGCTGTTGAAACTTGGTAAGTAGATGTATTCTGTGAATCGCATTAAGATTATCACACAAAAATAGAAAAAAAACAATAATATTTGGGGTTCCCCATACATAGAACTGAAACTCAAAAAAAATTTTTTCATCAAACCCATACGTGTGGGGTATTTATGGATAGGTCTTCAAAAATTACATTGAGGTTTCTAATATCATTTTTTTCTAAACCGAATAGTTTGCGCGAGAGACACTTCCAAAGTGGTAAAATGTTGGTCCCCCCTCCCCCGTAACTTCTAAAATAAGGGAATGATAAATCTAAAAAAATATATGATGTACATTACCATGTAAACTTCCACCGAAAATTGGTTTGAACGAAATCTAGAAAGTAGCTTTTTTTAATACGTCATAAATCGTAAACCACAATTTACCTTTCATTCAGTCAACTCAAATATAAAAATTAAAAAAAAACCCATTTAATTTCATAAACAGAAACCTTATGCATAAACCGTGAATACCTGCAGATTTGTACGGAACCCTCGGTGCGCGAGTCCGACTCGCACTTGGCCGGTTTTTTTTTACATCTGTTCAGCGTCTATTTGTAAGAAGATACAGCAAGCTTACATTTATCTAATGGAAGGAAAAACGAAGTATGTTTTGGTTTAATAAATATATATATATTTGAGAGTACGAGGAAGCTATAAATCGATTAGGCAGGCTGGCTTTCGTCGGAAGACGTACTCTGAAATATTAGCCTGCGGCGTAAGCTGTTGGCTGTAGCGTTTTGTATTCGTGCTTACGGGTGGGCTAGAGATTCCAGGAGACAGGTGGCACAGGAGGCAGGTGGTGATAGGGTTCAGGTGGGACGAGTCCTGGAGTGGAGACCACGTAAGCGCACGTAAGCGTAGCGTGGGATGCCACCAGGCTAGGTGGACCGATAACTAAAGGACATTGGCTGGGAGAGACTGGATGCGGAAGGTGGAGGACATGGTGTTGTGGCGCAACATGAGAGAGGCCTATGTCCGTGGACTGCAATAGGCTGAGTTGATTAATTGATAGGTTCCGGGGCTTAATCCCTAGCTCTACTGGAGGGATCTTGGCACTGAACGTGACAGGGGTTTAAGTTTTGCATTTGGAACAATATTGAAATAAGTTTTTTTTTTAATTGCTGTTTCATCCAATATGCTATACATTCGCCATCAAAATGCCAGTAGATTTTTTCTATATTTAAAAGTTGATCCCAAAGTAAAAGTATTTCATTTCCATGAGTACGATCACTTAAAGTAAGTCCCTCGTTTAATCTAAAGTCTAGGCTTAGGTTATAGGTTATATTAATTTAAAATTACCTCAAATAACTAACGTCGCCTCGTAATACCCTATGATGTCCTACGATGAAGAGTGATTGTCGATGACAGTGATAATCATGGAACAGGTTAATTATAATAGGTAAGTTTTAGCTTTAGACACTCGTTGTTTAGCAAACTGACTGCCAACAAAAGTTTTCTGTATTTTCGTAACACAAGCTACATTTGACAGTTGTTTTAAATTATTATAGCGTGGGATAAATTTGATTAAAAATATTTTCCCAGGCTGGAAAAATGCAGAAAATATAACTGTTTGACAAAAATCCAGTGTTATAGAGGATCTTCAAATTGTAAAGCAGTTTCAGAGCTAAAAACCGCTGTTTCTTGTCTATAGCCACAGGTCTCCCAAGCGGTGAGCGATTTCACCGCAGCTGATGAGTGTCAGCTAGCGGTTCGTCCATTTCCGTTACCAAGAGAACGGCTCCGGTTTAGCGATACACAGAAAATGGAGTGTTTAAATGTTGTATACTACACGAACTTCAGATAACTGTGTTAGTGTGTCGCATGGTAAACGTAAATACGTACACACTTACATATGTATATCACAGTCACACTTATTCTCACTCTCCTAAGAACACAGTGGTAACTTTTCTTTGTGTTTTTTTTTTTAAAATAGATTTTCAATATCACTTTTTTCTCTAGTATATTTGTAAAACTACCTTTTAATGCATGTCATAACGTTAACTTCAGTATCTTATTTCTGTCTATCTCGCTTCATGTACTTTTCACCTATCTGTATCGGGAATACTGTATAATTAAAATATGGTAAATAGATATCGTTATGCAGTCAAAACCATATCTCGTTCTCCACTCATTACTTAACCATACATTTTGATTTCTCGCGTTTCGATTCCTATGAAGCAAATTGAGCTTAAAGGGTTGTAAGAAATACGTAAAGTGAAAAAGGCCCTCCACCGAAATTCCTTTCAACGCTCGTCTGGCTTGGCCAATTCCTTGATGGAAAGTGGATTATTTTTTAAATGGAACTTTTCAATCGTAATGCAAATAAAGTCAAAAGTTTCCAGAAATAGAAATGAAGGGAAATTCTTTGAAGAAAAAAGTGGAACGTATTGCTTTGGGATAAATTAATTTCATTCCTGCAAGTAGGTTTGTGCAAACACTTTTACTCCTGAATATTTTTTTTTTTTTAAATGAGGTCGACGTTTCGTATCTGACTACTCTGAGAAGAAAGGCCGAAACAAATTCAGAGATCACAGTCTCTTTTAAATTATAGGTATAATCTTGGTTAGATCACGTGAAGACCATGTTAAATGGTGTCTCAAATGGTATTTTGAAAAAAGAACCACACAGATTGAGTGGACCTGTCCAATCAGTGCTCGCATTTATCGGAAAGGGAAATCGCTACTACTTGGTTCTTTTGAGTAAGGCTGAAAATTAAAATTACACAAGATGCTTAAATATACTTATTAATGCAAGACAGATTAAGGAGCGGGTTCCAAACTAGGCACAGTTGGAATATTGGAGAGTCAAACACTACACAAAATATAGTATTATGTAAGCGGTAATCCTCCTCCGTATAATTAAAAAAATTGCTGCTTTCCGCATCTAAAATTAAAATACCGCAACTAAAAGAACACCCGTTTTATTCATTCCACAATTACATTACCGTAGCAAACACTTTTCACACAAAAGAAATGAATATAGTCGGCAAACAGCGTACAAAGGGCTGCAAAGTAAACGTTATAACGCTTTTATAACACGCCTTTATAACAATCTCTACTACTTAACATAATGCTGCTACATTCAACGAGAAGAAATTAAACTATACCCCGGGGATAATCCTGGGTACACTCCGGACCTGCACTAAGTACATTCATTAGTATTAATTAATTTTGTAGAGCTCTTAAACTGTGACCCACATGTATAAACTTTCGCGGATAATTTAAGAACGGTGTGGCTAAGAATAATAACCGCACTGAGCGATCGATCAGGTTAAGCTACTTTTCTGCGGTCAAGCCGTGGATGGGTGACCATCCTTATATACCCAGATCCCCGTATCGTTGGTCGCCGTTGGTCCCAGCTGCCACTCTTGGATCTTTGGCAGTCGTTACGCGTCACTAGAAGCCCAAAAGTCTGAGAATCAGTCTTACCGAGGCGTACTGTATTTTCCAGTAACTGGGTTTTGGATCTTGGAAAGGCCGTCGCTCTATGTAAAATATACGGGAAGTTAATTCCAACATAGTTGTGAACAGGCTTCTCAGATGATGATAAAGCGGTAAAATCAAAATTTAATATATGACACCCCAATCCCCATTCATCATTCATCATCATCATTTCAGCCGTAAGACGTCCACTGCTGGACTTAGGCCTCCCCCGATTTGGGGGGCTTTGCCATAATCGCCACGCTTGGCAGGCGGGTTGGCGATCGCAGTATGGTGGTAAAATCCCATGAATGGACTTATAATTCTTCTGTTTCTTGTGTTTGGTAAGGATTTGACGACTCGTGTTAAATTTCTCCTAACGGTTATTTCGTTTCTTCTCTTGTCCTATATACATGCAAGGGAAGAACTGCTCTTGTCCTACATACATGTAAGAGAAGAAATGGTATAACTACATCCCTAAAAGCCCTCAAAGAAAAAGAAAAGCGTGGAAGTCCGAAAATATTGTTTGTAAATAGGTTGTACCCTACCAACTTTCTTTTAGGGATGTTGGGATTTAATTAATTAATTGTATAGTTTAGTTTTTTTATGTTTTCTTTTATGACACTGATTTACATTCTATGATTCAACTCATACACTGACTTGTAACTTGTTACAATATTAGGAAATTCTAATACTACTTTACAATGTTTGTAAATATGTGAGCACCATGAATCTATTATAATAGATTTATCTCTCATTGCTTCATTTTCAATTCTTTTACCTGTATATTAATTTTATTCTAGATGCATCGTCTTCATATATAATTATATGATAGAAAAATATTTTAATAGAGTAACGGTGGAGTTTCTTGCACATTTTTCTCCATACGAATCTCCCTTTTGGAAGGAGCGACTAGAATTAATTCTGCTTTTCGAAATAAATGCTTTGCCTTTAACTCGTTGAAGGTGAGAAGAGGCCTTGATCAGATCACGGTAACCTTTAAAACCATAGGGGGATATATGGTCTACCCAAAGCTCTATGGCATATCTTGTTGTGGAAAGGCTAGTCAAATGATGGTAAACACGAATGACCTTACGCTGATTATTTATGAACTGTGAGTGAAAGTTGATGTTATCGTTAAAAACGCTGACGTTAAAAACAAGGGTTGGACTGTTTTAAATATTAAAGACGTAATTTTGGGAAAACCTATCAAGGTGAATAAGGAAGTTTTAATGTTAAGTGGGGCCATTGTCCTTTCTTCAGTGACGAGCGCAAAGATTGGATGGTGGTATCGTGGTCCAAAAAATTGACTTCTGTAAACTTTTCACCGTGACCACTTAGGTGAAGTTTCATGTGACCTGTTAATTTACCTGATATACTATTGACAACTCATTTCAAACTCACGTTATGTGTTAAGTGTTCAGTGTAAGATATTTTTACAGAATAGATTGGCAGTTGTCGCACTTAGTTCCTACTTTTGTTCGCGCCACAACCTAAAGGATTATTAGTCTGTTCATACGAATTTGTGATTTGAGATTATTTGCACAAATCGGGCGAATCGATACTTTTAAATAATATAACGTACAATGGCTTCGCAGAAGGTCGAGACGAAGATGGCGGGACGAGCTTGACTCCTACCGAGAGGACTGGCCAACACTAGCAAAAGACAGAATTCTGTTGAAAAGGGTGAGAGGCCTTTGCTCTGCAGGTGAGACAGTACGGGCTAGTTAAATTATTATCTATTGGCGACTCCCAAGAAGTTAATTTATTTGTGAAACACCTCAATTTTAGAGAGCAAAAAGCCGGCCAAGTGCGAGTCGGACTCGCGCACCGAGGGTTCCGTACAAACCTGCAGGTATTCACGGTTTATGCATAAGGTTTATGTTTATGAAATGAAATGTTTTTTTTTTAATTTTTATATTTGAGTTGACTGAATGAAAGGTAAATTGTGGTTTATGACGTATTAAAAAAAAAACTACTTACTAGATCTCGTTCAAACCAATTTTCGGTGGAAGTTTACATGGTAATATACATCATATTTTTTTTTAGTTTTATCATTCACTTATTTTAGAAGTTACGAGGGGGGGGGGGGACACATTTTACCACTTTGGAAGTGTCTCTCGCGCAAACTATACAATTTAGAAAAAAATGATATTAGAAATCTCAATATCATTTTTGAAGACCTATCCATAGATACCCCACACGTATGGGTTTGATGAAATTTTTTTTTTTTGAGTTTCAGTTCTATGTATGGGGAACCCCAAATATTATTGTTTTTTTTTTCTATTTTTGTGTGAAAATCTTAATGCGGTTCACAGAATACATATACTTACCAAGCTTCAACAGCATAGCTCTTATAGTTTCGGAAAAAAGTGGCTGTGACATACTCGGACAGACAGACAGACAGACATCTATAAGGGTTCCGTTTTTTGCCATTTGGCAACGGAACCCTAAAAATGTTAATTTTGCTTTTCCTTATGTCCCTGTTTCCCACCCTGTTTATTGATTCTCAAATAACTCACCGTCTTTTGTTCACGGTCTTTTTAACTTCATGTACAAACATCCCCGTCTCCCATTTGGTTTCGCAAGAGCTCAGTATTAAAAACAAACATGTAAACCGGATCGGCAAACAGAAAGCGCTAGAACAAAATCCTTAATGTAATTTAAAGTTTGCTTGCTTCGTTTCAACAGCTGAGTAATGTTCCCATTTCAATTGTCAACTTTGTTGGGGAAAAAACGTTATTGTTTACCTCTGGGGTACCTTTTGGACGAGCCTAAAGTCCGCCATTGTCACAACTGTCAGAAACTTGGAAACAAACAAACCACGGTTAGATCTTGAAAGTGAATAATTCCCTGTGTATTTGGACATTAGCCGAGCCTGCGAAGGTCACGCACTCATGGATAATTGTATTTTTTAAAGTAGGTCAGTATAAAAAAAGTTCAGCAATAATAATTTATTTTATTGCGTACAATTGCTGTTCCACAAGACTATATATGATTTGTGGCTACACATTTATTTCAGTCGATAAACGTCCACTGTTGGGCATAGGCGTATCCCCGTTTGGAGAGGGTTGCCATAATCGCCACGCTTGGCAGGCGGGTTGACGATCGCATTATGGTGGTAAAATTCATAGAGAACACTGCTGCCCATTCTCTAGTAAGTCTCTTAGTCCCCTTTTACGACATGCACGAGAAGAAATGGGATAGTGATAGTCTTTACGTCAGGCACGACAAGGAACAGAGGGGTGATTGCGTAACTTTTTATTGGTAGGAATTGGTTTCATATTGATAGTTAAACAACATTCATTGCGTTACTTACGTTGCTGAGCCGACAATTTATTCCAACAAATGACGCAATGGTGTAGAAATAATCTTCAATCCCATTCAGATTCTGATAAATAGTGCGTTTTGCAATTAGGGTGCAGACTACGCATTGAGACAATATTATGGAACAAAGGTTAAGACAACTAAATGAATTCATGTCGATATATGTATACATCTTTTTGGGCATTTAGCCCACGTTCGCAACGACGTCAAAATAACGCGACGGGCTGCTACCGCTCTGGATTTTCCGCTCGCTCTGCTAGGCCCCGAAAGTTGAAATCCAACAGTGTGTATTTTCATTGTGCTGGGATTATCAACGCTCGACCAAATACCGAGAGTTGGAATTCAGATGCGCCTTAAAATCCCATCGCCATATGGCGATGGTATAAGGACTTCAAATATTTGAAGTCCTTATCAAAATTATTCCCAGAGATTAGACAGTTTTTGAAATTTGGTATATGGATACTTTGAACCATGGGGAAAGATATATTATACTTTTGTCGACAAACCGAGAGTGAACCCGCCAGTGGACGCTAGTTTGAAAAAAAAAAACAGTGTAGGTAGTCTTGAACAGTTAGTTATTTTAAAGTTCATGACTACTTACTACTAGTAAGTAGTCACGAACCCGTTTAAAACATAATCTCAAAATTATAACAACTTTTAAATTACGCTAGTTGAATCGTATCGATTGCCTATATTCATTTCGATTTAGAATTGACGCAACAACGTACAGACGACAGCACATCAAGATACCCGAAACTTTCAAATTTTCCCAATCAATTTTGAACCTAATAATTTAGCGTTAAAGTTGAAAACCTACTTAAGAAATTTGACAGTTTGTAGTAGCTTTAAGTGCTGGCGTCTGTCATCATCATCGTCATCATTTCAGCCGAATGACGTCAACTGCTGGACACAGGCCTCCCCCAAGCACCGCCACTTCGACCTGTTCTGTGCTTCTCGCATCCAACGTATTCCTGCGGCCTTCACCAGGTCATCGTTCCATCTTGTGGGAGGCCTTCCAACGCTCCGTCTTCCAGTACGCGGTCGCCACTCCAGAACTTTCCGGCCCCATCGGTCATCTGTTCTGCGAGCAATGTGCCCTGCCCACTGCCACTTAAGTTTGGCAACTCTTCGGGCTATGTCGTTTACCTTGGTTTTCCTACGGATCTCTTCATTTCTGATTCAATCGCGTAGGGAAACTCCAAGCATAGCCCTCTCCATTGCTTTTTAAGTGACTTTGAGACTTCTTATGAGGCCCATTGTGAGCGACCATGTCTCTGTGCCTGGTGTCTGTACAATTAACAAATTATTGGCATGGTGAATAATAATACTTTACGATGACATCATCATCTAACTATATTGGGATCGGCTTCCAGTCAAACCAGATGGTGCTGAATATCAGTGTTTTCCATGGAGAGACTCTGTCTGATCTCCAAAACTTAAGTGGATAATTTATAATCTCTTGGTAAGGCTCGTTGTCCCACTTTTGGAGTTCTGACGACCCGTAACGATTGTCAAAGATCCACGAGTAACAGTCGGGACCAACGGCTTCACGTCTCCATCCAAAGATCGATGGCAGCAAGAGTAGCTTAGCCTGATCGTTCAACCATCGGCTGTTGTTCCATAACTACTTTATTGTAGTTGTTAGTGACCCTGACTGCTAAGACTGAGGTCGTGGGTTCGATTCCCACCCAGAAAAAATCTTTGTGTGATGAGCACAATCATTTGTTCTGTGTCTGGGTGTAATTTATCCATAATATGTATGTATTTAGCAATATATAAGTATAATTATCAGTTGTCTGGTTACCATAGTACAGGGTCAGCCTAGTTTGGGATCAGATAACGGTGTGTTGGTTGTCCTAAGATATTATTATATTAATCATTAACAATATTTTCGGGTTAGTTAGGTCCTGCCTAGTTGGTCCAGTGGTAGCAAGCGCTACTGCTGAGCATGAGGTCCTGGGATCGATTCCCAAGCTGAGCAAAGTGTTATTGGGTTTTCTATCTAGAATTTCTCAATAACAGCCCGGAGTCTGGATTTGTGCCTGGTTGATGGCAATAGGCCCCCATTACTTGGGACAACCGTGTGGGACAACCGTGTGTACCGTGTGGTGCCGGACGTAAAGAATAACACCACCCCATTTCTCCCTGTGGGTGTCGTAAATGGCGACTAAGGGACTTACTAGAGAATGGGCAGCAGCTATGGCAGCAGCGTTCTCTATGCATTTTACCATCAGACTGCGATCGCAAACCCGCCTGCCAAGCGTGGCGATTATGGCAAGGCCCCCCAAATTGGGGGAGGCCAAAATCCAGCAGTGGACGTCTTACGGTTGGAATGATGACATGAGACAACATAACTGGCAAAATGTGGGTGTACTGTAGGTACACCTTTGCACAACCCTTTGGAAACAAGGCGTGATGTTATTATTATAGTTAGGTCCGTATCGTAAAGTTCTGAATTAAAAATAACAAGCACTAAATGACTGTCTTGGAGTCGATCAGTCACAAACCCGAAGCTATTTTTTCATTCCAATGCTTAGGTTCCTATGGAGAAGAACGGACAGAAAATTTATTGAGATAAAGATGGAATTAAGGGCAATACCCAAATACTCCGAAATATTTTATTCCGAATTTCCATGTTCCGATTTTCAAAAGTCCGAATTTCATAATATCGAAGAATTATGTATAATGTCTATTATTAAAAATCACGAAATTTATTTTACCGAAAGTCGTAAATGTGATTTGTTAGTTTTCCGATTTTCATACGTTCGAAGAATCAATTGCTCGAAGGGTTCTCGGTCCGAAAAACGACATTCCGATTTTTAATACTTTGAATAAACTAAAAGTAAACATGTTGTGCTACAAAATTTAGTGACAGAAACGAATCGCTGCAAAACCGACTTCACGCAGTCTTGTCTGCCCTACCCTAGAGTGTACTTTAAGCCCGCGTAGGCACGGAGGGGTGGGGCGGCCTGTGAGCTGAGGAGCAGGTGGTTGAGGCTGGCCGGCGCAGCCGGCGAGCAAGCCGAAGCTGCGGCGGTGAGCGTTAAAACCATCTGCGACGAAAAGCACGCGTGGGGCCGCCCAAACCCCGCAGCGCCGAAGCCGAGACAGAAACAATGCATGTTGCATACCTGCTTGCTTGCTGTTTGCCTGCTTGCATGCTGCATGCTTACTTGCATGCTGCAAATCCCCTGTATTATTAATTAATCACTTCGGTCAGGTTAGAACTGAGACTATAATTATAATATTATACTTTTCTCTGACGTGCAATTATGTGTTTATTTGTCTTGCTATTCAGTTTTACAAGGCGTTTTTATTTCTGAATTGTATTAATCGGTATTTTAATAATCAGAATTCGTATTTTTGATGTTTCGAATTATCATTAAGTCGGACTTTTTGTAATTCGATCTATTGAATCGGTATTTTAAGAATAGGAATTATAAACGTTAGGAATATTGAAATTTAGGAAGTAAAATTGTTATATTCCGAATTTTGAACTATTCGGAATTATGAAAATTGGTATTTTGATCGTATGTGTCACTGGCGAAATAAAGTTTTTCGTATTTATGTAGTGTACCCGGAATGAAGATATCATTACCCTGAAATACAAGTTCGGTTTCCCGACATTTTCCTTAAGCCTGCCTTTATTTGGAAATAACAAAAATATTGAGGGCTATTTACTGGCTCAAAACGAAATTAGTTTTCAAGTTTACTGACCCATTAAAATTAATAAGTTGGTCTTATCAAAACATAAGTTAATTAATTTTTTGATTGAATATTTTGAATATTTCGTGTTGGAGTAATTTGGTGAACCTTTGCGGAATGTTGATTATTTTGTTATTGTGTTATTTGTACAAATAAATAAAATTTAAGTGTCTGTTTGTTATGTCAAAAATATAGCTTTATATTTAATGCTTATTAAAGTATGTATGGTAATGACAACAATACGTTTTTAAACATTTGTCTGTTTGATCCGGCTCATCTACGAAACATGAGAACCAATTTTGATGTTTGGTGTGAAGGTTCTTTGAAGATTGGGAAAGTATCATATAACCTTTCCCAGTGTTCATATTAGATTAGATTTTTACCGACATAGCACGCGGGTGGCCAGTGGATACTAGTTCGAAAAAAAAAATGGTGAAATATGAACCTAACTACAATGTTATTATAGTCCATCGGTGACCATAAAATGCCAGGACTATTAGTCAGTCTATCTTTTTATACGTTAAACGAATATGGAAAAAAACCGGACAAGTACAAATCGGACTCGCCCACCGAGGGTTCCGTACAAATTTGTAGGTACATATTATCAAAAATAGTTTTTTAATTACCTAAATATAAGTTTTTTTATGATTTAATTACAAATGTATATTTTTCAGGGTATATACTTCTAGTACAAGACTGTATTACTTGCAAAAATTTCATAGTTCTAGGTCAACAGGAAATACCCTATACATTTTGATTCCCTTGAGGGTGTTGAAATATACGTTTGTTACGGCATAAACGGCCGTATGTTTTTTTCACGTTAACTTAGAAGTTTGGTTATTTCACAGATTCAAGAAACTATAGACTATAGTATATCGTTAGAATTTCAACTCGATATCTCTACGTGTTCTCGAGATAAAGGGTCTTGACAGACAGACAGACGGACGGACAACAAAGTGATCCTATAAGGCTTCCGTTTTTCTTTTTGAGGTACAGAACCCTAAAAAGTCTTTCAGTAATGTCAGTCCACAAAATGGATATTTCATTCATGATACCTACACTAAACTATGTTTTAGACTCAGAAGCATGTTGCTCAATGATTTGAGATAGTAATATCTAAGATTAAATAATCACGATAAATTATTTTGTCAACACACACACAATTCGGTGATCAGCAGCAGCCCGCTGCACTCACTACCGCAGTAGTAGGATTCGCCGATTGAGGCATACTTAACTATTCCCGATGACGCTACAACCATGCTCCAGCAGAGTTGCAAAGCTCACCAGCGCTCTCAAGATCCACCGTCTCAGACCGCCATCCTTCCGTCCTCGCCGCCCAGGCCCACCGCGATATGCCAATTTATGTCCGCCTCGACCATTGCTCGAGTTAGCCCGCGCTGCTGAACCTATAGCCTTAATTTTTTCCTTAAATAATAGTCATTCCGATCCAGCCCCTCTCTTGCTGCTGTCTTCCAGCGATGCCATAAGCCGAGGTCCGTACCCCACGGAGGATTTAGCGTGTAGTCGCTCTAGTTTTATTTTTTTAAGCCCTGGCTTAATTTAATAAGGCAGCCATAGGCAAGTCCAGTTGAGCAGCCGACAATCTCATACATTGACATGCGAGATGTCATTTGCAAAAAAAAAGAAAAATGTAATGTCATTGACCATCGTTAAGGTAGGCACTTGAAATATCAGATTAAAACACCAGTTTTTTTGGGATAAACTTCACAGACGTCTTGAGTATTGATACGATAAAGCAAAAGAAAACCGATGTTCCCAACCACCTACATGGTGGTTAGGAACATCGGTTTTCTACGAAACTTCATAAAAGCATCAAGTCTTTGTCATTATTATTTTATTATGTTTAGATATCAATACCCTAGCCGTAAAGTTTTGCTAGGTAATTTAATTCTATATTATTTTAAGCTACCTAGCTCGTAGGTTATTGATACGATTCGATCCTTTGTTACTATTTGACATATTTCCAAGTTTATTGAACTCCTATTTCTTACATACCTTGATGTATTGAAATTGTAGCTTGGATACTAAATATTAAGTAAATAGACAGTCCTAGCTTACTTGCCCTTTTCAGCCCAGTTCTTAAGTCAGTAAGTCCTTTATTAAAGTCCTTTATGATTATCTGGCGCCACAGTAATATGGGGGCATCCCTAATAAGCACTCGTGTGTATGTGCGTGACTGTTCCACATAAGTATAGTCGAATAAGCTACTTGATATACAGGCAACAATACATATCACTATAAAAAAAACAATGGTATGGTTAGTTAGTAAGTTTTAATTTCATCAAAAATTCATTACTATCCTGTACTTTTCACAATTTATTTGGGGTCAGCGCAACATGTCTTTTTCTTCCATACCTCTCTATTAGTCGTCATCTTAGTAGTCACGACCGTTCTATCCATATCATACAGTCCACCCATCGTTTCTTTGGTCTCCCTCTAGTCTTATAGCCATCATCATCATTTCAGCCAAAAGACGACCACTGCTGGACATAAGCCACCCCCAAGCACCGCCACTTTGACTGTGCTTCTCCCATCCAACTTATTCCTGCGGCCTTCACCAGGTCATCGGTCCATCTTGTGGGAGGCCTTCCAACGCTCCGTCTTCCAGTACGCGGTCGCCACTCTAGAACCTTCCGGCTCCATCGGCCATCTGTTCTGCGAGCAATGTGCCCTGCCCACTGCCACTTAAGTTTGGCAATTCTTCGGGCTATGTCGGTTACCTTGGTTTTCCTACGGAGATTCTTCATTTCTGATTCGATCGCGTAGGGAAACTCCAAGCATAGCCCTCTCCATGCTCTTTGGGTGACTTTGAGCCTTCTTATGAGGCCTATTGTGAGCGACCACGTCTCAGTGCCATATATCATCACTAGCAACACACACTGGTCATAGACTTTTGTCTTGAGACACTGCGGTAAGTGGGACGAGAAGATATTGCGTTGCTTCCCGAACGCTGCCCAGCCGAGTCGTATTCGACGATTGACCTCTTTCTCGAAGTTAGACCTACCTAACTGGACAGTCTGTCCTAGGTACACATATTCGTCCATAACTTCGAATGTAGCGCCTCCGATCATTATTGAAGTGGGTATCACACGAGCATTGGACCTTGTCTTGTCCATGTTCATCCTAAGACCCACTCTTTCGGAAGCTCTACTGAGGTCATCGAGCATTGTACTGAGGTCCTCCATAGTCTCAGCCATGACTAGTATATCGTTGGCAAATTGAAGGTGAGTGATGTACTCGCCATTGATGTTGATCCCAACCCCTTTCCAGTCCAGAACCTTGAAGACATCCTCCAGTGCAGCGGTGAACAGTTTCGGAGAGATTACGTCTCTCTGTGTCACCCCCCGCTGCGGAAGGATAGGTTTCGAGGCTCTGTCCTGGAGCCGGACTGACATAATGGCGTTTTCATACAAATACTTCAGCACCTTGATATACCGATAGTCAATCTGGCACCGTTGAAGAGACTGCAGTTCAGCCCAGGTCTTATAGCCATTAAATAAAAATTTATATTGAAAGGAGAAGGGCACTTCTGGGCCCAGCAGTTAACTAGTTGAAATGTGTATTAAAAAAAACCGTTATATTTTTCTAAAGGAAATCACAGAATATGGTACCATGTTTCTACCTAGAAAGCGAGAAAACTTAAATTAAGGTAATGAAACTAAATAATCGATTAAATAATGCCTGAATTAATACTAATCGATTATGAATAAATCGGTAAAATCTGAGAATATGTATGAAAATCGAGTGACAAGTGCATATCAAGCTTTCGTGGAATCGATTGAATCGATTCATATTGAATTTTTTTCTTCGGGCAACACTTGTGCCTGACGTCCGTCAGTCATTGACTGACAGATGCACTCGTTTGTTTTCTTTCGTTCCGAGTGCGCACGTATTTTCCTTGTTTTATTGTTTTACCCCGGCTTTGCATATTATAACGGACTATTTGACGGATCGTTCTACTCTAAATTACCTGGCTCTCTATTTTGGACAACTGTTTATGCCTATCGATTGGATATTGACGACATGGATTGCTGTGTAAACCTCACTTTTACTATAATTCATATAACTTGGTTCCTGGATAGCCAAATTTCACCAAATTTTCAGTGAAGCCTTTTTATTATGTCCTCTTACAAATAAGCCTAATTTGATTCAGTTAACATCTGGACCCAGGAATCTATGAAGTCATTCCCTTGTCCTTTCATAACATTTTACCATCAGGATTTCCGCAAAGTAACGCTTAAATTAAAACTTAGTCCTCTTTATATTACTCATTTTTATTTGTCATGAACCTACATGGGCACTTTTGAAACCTCAGAAGCTGGTGGCACGTACACGGTTTCATTTGGTCGTTTCCTATGGAGAAGATTCGGCTAAAATTTCCACGGTAACTCCTCTGAAACAAATTGGCTTTTATGTTTTCAAACCCCAGTGTTAATTGGTATGGATAATTGGTTGGTATTACTAATATTGACAAACTGTTTAATAAGTAAGTATGCAAGAATAGTTGGGCATTTGAATGACAGGGGCATATTGCTGGTAAACATTTATAAAATTGTGATCTAAATTATATTGCAAAAACCAAAAGATGGCGGCGGCGCGGCGTTAGTTCCGATTTTGCGCGTGTGCCAAAAGATCTTTGTACCAAACAGCTTGTTTGACTATACTTTCCTGCTACTTCATTCAAGTAAGTTAAATTGATTATAGAGTTCATTACATTGATGTGTTTACTTCGCGACTCCAGCAACACAGTTGATTCTAACTTCCAAGATTAAGTTCCAACTATGGGAGTTATAAGTTAGTTGGGTGTAGACTTTCAGACCTTGATTGAAAACAGGATTAATAGAGTGACTTTTATCTTATTGGTTTGTTGATGTCTGTTGGCACACATAACGAAAGCTATATTATTATATCGACATGGAATTATTGAATGTCCCGCTGGCCGTGATGGGTGTACCTAATCTTATTTTATTTACTAATTACATGACATTAAATTAATTTAATGCATATTAGTAATCTACTCGAAGACTAAGAGAATTTTTATCATTTATCATCACTACTGCTCTCAATAACGATGACGGAAAACATAGTGAGAAACCGACATGTCCAAGAACCAAAAAAAAAAAAAAAAATACGTGTCATATCTACCAATCCGCACTGGGCTGCGTGGTTGATTTCAGACCACTTGACGATTTTCGGTTACAGAAGGGAGGTTTTTGTCTTAGCAGTGGGAACATTGTAAGTTGATTTTGCTTCTCGAAGACTTACGTTTAAGTTATTTTATACTTATAGTATTATACATCAATTTTTGACACATTGATCATATCATTATTGTTCTGAAAGCGTTTACTCTATCTACATCTAGACTCTTTCTTGTCATATTGGGCAGAGAAGGCAAACATTAAAATAACCAGAAAATATGTGGTATACCTTTGCCCAGTAAATACGTTTACTTACTGATCAAGGCCGCGGTACCGTGCGGTGCCGGACGTAAAGAATAACACCACTCCATTTCTTCCCGTGGGTGTCGTAAAAGGCGACTAAGGGACTTACTAGAGAATGGACAGCAGCGTTCTCTATGCATTTTACCACCATACTGTGGTCGCAAACCCGCCTGCCAAGCGTGGCGATTATGGCAAAGCCTCCCAAATTGGGGGAGGCCTAAGTCCAGCAGTGGACGTCTTTCGGCTGAAATGATGATGAACTGTTAATGCAGTTTATTGTCTTAAAATGGTTATTTTCAGCCTATAAGCTTAGCAAACATAAAATAGAGAAAAAAGTCATTTGTTTAGATAGACGTAGACAATTTTCGTTCTACACCGACTTGTTAATTAACCAGTCCTTTGTTAGGACTGCTGGTATTCTCAGTAGACAGTTTCGTTGTAACTAGGATTTTGTTATTTGAAATTCAAATATACAGGGTGACTTGTAATTTGACGTAGTTATTCCTTCGAGGATGTGATAGTGTGGCCTATTTGCAAAAATTAAGCCTCCGTTTATTAAAGCCTAGGCGAAAATTTTATTAATGGGACCCGAGAAAACAGGAAACTTCAAGGAAATTATTTTACAAATGTCGCGTTACGCCTATCTGAAGAAGCTTGAATTACAATATAAGATTTTAATCATAAATGTAAGTAGTTAATTTATGAAAATTGTTCATAAATGTCATTCTTCAGCATATAACTGTTTAATTTTTCAGAGAATTTGGTTGCACGTTTAGGTCTATCAAAATTTTAGACTTCCTATGCAAAAGCAATGAAGGCCATTCAATTCGAGAGTTTAGAGAAAATTGAATTCTGGGAAATTTCCAAACTGGGTATTCTCGAACTCCCTTACAGACATGTTGTGTTTGTGCTGAAAACAATCAAATGCAGAATGCCTCAAAAGAAAGTTTACTGTATCCACACTAAGAGTCCTGAACCTTTCCAGCAAAGAACAAACCTAACTGACACCAATTTGCATTTGGTGAGACACAACATACCTAACAGCTTCCTATCTCCCATAATAACAAAATATTGGCTTATATTTACATCTCTAGGCTTATACAGTATGTCCGGACATGGGCTAGCGATATCCTAAATACTTAAATTTAAACTATTTTAAAGTACAATTACATTTTAATATTGGTAAAAACATTAAATAAAACTTAATATGAAAGTTATGTGTTTTTAATGATTTCTTGTTTAGGATTCCGACAATGGCCTTGTTCAAACAACAACAACTCTAAAAGTGTTAGACATACAGTTGTGAATTTTACGTTGTATCATAGCTTAGCTCAAAATCTGTCAATCCATTAAAATAAATAAAAAAATTCGGAGGTGTTTTTGGAGTAATTAACAATTATTGATTGAATTCCATAATATTTCGTTATTTTTTTCGAGTTTCGCAATGTTTTTTTAAAGTTATGGAATTGTGAACACATAGCCTAGTAATGCAAACGGCAGCCAATATTATTGTCTTTCGAATAAGCCTATTTTCATTTCAGTATGACTAAAACTTTGAGAGAAATATTATTTTTGTACTCGCATGGATAATATTAAAAAAAAAAAAAACAAAATGGCTGTCACATAGCGGGGTAGTGTATTAGACCCAAGCTTACAGTGTAATTGTACTTTAAAATCTATCTATATATATAAAAATGAATCCCTATTTCCCTTGGTCACGCCATCACGCGTGAACGGCTGGACCGATTTCACTTTTATTTTTTGTTGTGTTTGTAATTGTCAGGAGAAGGTTCTTATGAAAGAAAAAAAATTAAAAATTACGCGTAAAATTAGAAAATTTAAGAACACTTATTTAAGAATACTTAACAACCATATAATAGGACAATGTAAACTTTTTTAATGTAACATAATGACATTTGACATAGAATTGACAGAATGCGTGCTCAAATATCATCAAAGCAAGGAACTTATACCCGACCCCGGTGTAAGTTCCTTGCATCAAAGAGACAGGACAACGTCTGTCGGGTCAGCTAGTAGTTTATATTTAAGTATTTAGAATATCGCTCGTCCATGTCCAGACTTACTGTATACAAATTTATAATTTAATTGTGATCTTGAAGAAAAGGATACACATCATCATTACAGCCGAAAGACGTCCTCTGCTGGACGGTGGCCTCCCCCAAGCACCACCGCTTCGACAAGTTCTGTGCTTCTCGCATCCAGCGGATTCCTGCGGCCTTGACTAGGTAATCGATCAGCTTATAGGAAGCTAATCAACACTACGTCTTCCATTACGTGGTTGCCACTCCAGAACTTTCCGTTTAGTAAGGATTATCTTACAACACAGATGAGCTGTTTTCCCAACCTTGATCCACCAACTTCCTTCTTAATCAAATCAGCTAAACTCTGATGCCCAAACAGGATAGCAGGCTCTTGTACGGCGAATCTGTAACCATGAACTCAGCACATGATTCTAGACCCCTCTTTCTGTAAGTAGGTTTGTACAAAAACTTTAACACGTCAGTAAAATTTTAAAAACTAGATGAAGTCGGCATTTCTTAACTACCTTGAGAAAAAAGCCCGAAATAAACTCTGACGTTACTGTCTCTTTTAAAGTCCAGATATTATAATGTCACATCATGTGAAGACAATGTCGACTGGTGTCTTTTGAAGAAAGAACCACATAGATTGAGTGGACCTATCCAGTCAGTGCAGGCATTTATCACAAATCACCCAGCTCAACTCGGAACTTAAGATGCTCAACGAGTCTACGAACAATACTAAAGAAAGGACATGTGGATAGACGTAGGTTTTTGTTGTCAGTTATCTAAAAAAGGTACAGCAATTTTACAGGAAAAATGTTAACGCACTGAACTACTGAACTTGTACTGCGACTGCTACTTGTAATCCAAAGTAAAAGCGACATTTTTTACGAATCAGGAAATACAACGTCATCAAGAAACCCAAACATTTCTTTACGAAACCCTCAAACGAACCTGAGGAACTGTTACGGGCAACTTCAAAAATAAATTTAATGCTTACGCCGCCGGCATCGCAAAACGTTCCAAATAAATAACTGAAAACTTTTTCAATTTCATCCCACGATCCACAAATTGTATTTTGCGTCTGAGTAAATCGAAAAATGAATAACAAATTTTGCCTTCCATAATAATCAAGGTACAGAAATTAATTGCGTTTAGAAAACATTTCGCACTGTGTTTGACTTCCATTTTGTTATTATTGAAGTTACATTGAATGTCGAAAATAATTTGATTCGATTGGAAACAATTGGTTCGACGTCGAAACCAATTTGCGTCAGCTCGATCTGATAATGAAGATCTCTTGTGGGGGCTACAATAGATCGTCGAAGCTACAATTAGTAATATTGAACAATAATCAGGGATAGACAACAATGTGGGCTTAAACGAACAAACAGGACAGTGGGAACAATGTCCAGTTATACATATTCATCGGCTATTAATTCAATTTTCATTGGCGGTTTTCACTCGGCGAGTTGATTTTGGTTCATTTGTCACTTTCCACATGAATAATTTTCGGATCTTTGTTTAAACAGTGTTGGCACTTGTGTGTGTTGGCTATTTGTGTATTCTGTTTCATATCAAAAACATTGTGTTTTATCCGATATATTCACGTGTCGTGCGAAGTTTATTGTTTGGGCAAATTATTCGTTTGCGATTTTCGAGTATAGGTCAAATAATTTTTCATCATAGCATAATCTGTCTATAATATCCCCATTGCTGGAATACAAGCCTCCTTCTTCGAGCGCGAGTGGGCAGTATTTCATCACGCGTGCTCAGTGCGGATTGAAGGATGTCACATGGTTTCGAATTTTTAGGTCTAGGACATTCCGGTTTCCTCACGATATTTTCCTTCACCGTTTTAAGAGCAGTAGCGATGAAATTCAATACATAAAGTAAAGTGCCCGCCTGGGTTTGGACTCACAACCAAGTCGAGGCCACTAACCACTGCTCCTTAATTGAATAATGTTTACATTAACTAAAACTTTTTTATGTTCATTATAAAATATAATACATTACTCCCAGACAACAACGCTGTGAAAAATTATATAAGTTATCTCAATTTCAACAACAAATTGTTGTTTTCAACTCGACCATTTATAATGACACAGAATAAAATACTTAAAATGATAATCTAGCCCGTTCATCAAGTTGATAAGCATATACCTAATATTCCACGACCTCGCCTAGACACGACATATTTTATACAAATATCTACAGGTTGACTAGTTAAACTAGGGACAGATTGAAGAGAGACTCCTTTCGATGTGTCACATTAAAACTCAATATTCTCGGTTCCGTGTGGGGCCGGGCATAAAGAAAAGCACCATCCCATTTCTTCCCGTGGGTGTCGTAAGAGGCTACTAAGGGATTCACTAGAAAATGGGCTGCAGCGTTCTCTATGCATTTTCCCACCATATTGCGATTGCCAACCCACCTGGGAGGCCTGGCGATTATGGCAAACCCCCCAAATTGCTGGAGGCCTTTGGGTCAGCAGTGGACGTCATTCGGCTGAAAAGATGAATGATGATAATGATGACTCTCTTAGAGTTCGAATATGTAGGAAACTGTTTGTTCAGATAATAACTTTGTACAAAAAAATGACAACCAACTTCCTTAAAAAAAAACCGGCCAAGTGCGAGTCGGACTCGCGCACCGAGGGTTCCGTTCAAACCTGTAGGTATGTAAGTAAAAGTTCACCCATCACGACAATCGAGTCATAGTTCTGTTCTGTTTCTTGGCTTGGTTTTATTTCTGTCTGTGTTTTGTTCTGTTTATTATATGATGTAACTAAAAATTTAGGGTTTTCGCAATTTTTTCCTTTATCTGTGCTATAAGACGTTGCTTCGTACCAAATTTCAAAATTCTAGATAGACTGGAAGTACCCTTTAGGTTTTGATTCCCTTGCGAGTTTCAAAAATTTGTGGAAATTTGCGGTATAAACGGCTACGGACGACGGATGGACGGATGGACGGACGGACAACAAAGTGATCCTATACCACCTCAAAAATAAAAAGCGGAACCCTAAAAAACACTACAAAGTGAAAAATAACTTTAATTTCGGAAGTCGGTGTCTTAGGATCTGTGTTTAAGGTTTTTTTTTTGCCACCGACTTCCGTAATTAAAGTTATTTATTTATTTAACTTTTAAATTATGGTATGTACCCCGCACTTATCTAATCGCGTTATTCAACTATTTGTCGCGAACATACTTAATGCAAATTTAAGACTTTTATGGTCTTCACATGGATACCACCACCTCCATGGATGGTCTTCTTGTCAGAATAGAACCAAACTAAAATCGGACAACACGGAAAGCACCAGCTTTTAAATAAAAAAAAGAATCAACAAAAGAAAAAACAAAAGTAATGAGGTAACAAACATTAAAAAAAAAAAAATACAGTCGAATTGATAATCTCCTCCTTTTTTTTAAGTCAGTTAAATAGTACATGCTTTGACTTTTGCATGTTCCCTTTTTAAACTCAGTTTGGCTTGCTTTTTATCGAAGCTCAAATAAATCCCATTTTGTTAGCCTAAAATGATATTGTATTTGAACACTCTAATATAAATTAATGTGAACCTCAATTATAATTTTGGTGTACTGAAAATATTTAATAATCATGTAACTGCGACCAAATTAGACGCAGCGCTCGCTGGCTGCTGGATGGCGTGGCAGCGGTCACTCCGATCCGTCTGTCTCTTGCTACCCTCTACAGACTCACAGGTTGTACCCTCAGCGAGTAATCGCTCTAGTTTTAAGTTTTTAAGCCCTGGCTGGAGGCTTTAATTTATTAAGGTAATCACAGTCGAGTCTGGGTAAACAGCCAACAACCTCGTTGACTTGTATTTAACATTTACAACAAAAAAAAATATATATGCCGTGGCAACACTTACCCACCTATCCCTTCTTACTAATAACTCCAAATGGCTCATTTATAAAACCGTGCATCTTTAAAGCTCAAAGTGATTTAGAGGTTCACTAATTTGAAAAGTGTAGGGGAAGTACGTCCAAAATGACATACGGTTTAGTTTTTTAATCATCTATTTTTAATTAACATAGTTACAATCACTGTTTAGGTTGAATCATGTTTGGTTCATAAGTTTTAACTTGCATTAACTCTTAATTGAATAGGACCCATATCAAAAATATAATTTAAATCAATCGAAGCCTCTAAGAAAATTCATTTTGTCCATATAGTACGAACAAAATGACATACATAATGAATACGAAAATTATGAAGTAGGTAGATATTTCACAAAATATTAAATATGAGCCCAAGGAGAACAATTGTTGCACCGTAGCCAGCACTCGTTGCGCTTAGAACGGGAAAAGAGATCGTTACAGTACATGCATGCGCAATCATCATCATCACCGTTCCAAGCAGCTAGAAATCTTCTACATTTGAGTCCTCAGTGTAATGAGTCTTCTGTGCGAGTGTTCACCTTTATTCTGACTGCTTTTTAGGATAATTATCGTAGTTCGATTCAACATTGAAAAACTCATAATTGAATAAAGGTATGTCGTTTTGCCCCGAATGTAAGTATGTCATTTTGCCCCATAGGTTATCTAAACACTAACTAAGTCTTAATTACTATAAATACGAGATTTATAAATAAATACTCTTAAATAATGCAGTGTAATGCTACACTTTTTGAGTTTACTTCAAAAGAGGTAATAGAAACCACAAGAAACTGATAAAAAACAGGACGAAGTGAATAACAATAAAAAACTTTTATGCGCACAAAACGCGTTCCTGCAAGTTACTTCGGCGTCACCAAGTCAATGGCGATATAAACTTAATAGGTATGCCACCATGGCCGGCGTCACATAATGATATAACAACTGCAGGATTATAGCCCGCCAATTTCGAAAAAAGCCTGCTGTGTCATTTTGTCCGTATATATCATTTTGGACGTACTTCCCCTACATCATTAGATGGTAAAGGTTCTGAGAGGATCAGTTAAATAGTTTCCTTCAGTGAAAGCAGGTAAGTGTTCCAAAAATACACCAAAAGGGAATTTGTTTAAGTTTGATGTACTGCCAGTCTTACTGCCTGACTTATCAAAGGTTAGTTAAATCGCCTGCGCCAGTGTACCACACATACTACGTGGGTTTTACCACATTTCTGTCAGGCATTCTTTAAGATTCATAAAGGCTTGTACCAAATTTTATTTTTGAATCCAAACTTAATATTTATAAATGCTAAAGTAAGTATGTTTGTTTGTTATGCTTTCACGCTAAAAGGGCTGAATGGATTTGGATAAAATTTGGCACACATATAGACCATGACCTGGGTAAGGACATAGGCTTTTTATCCTGTTTCTTTGACAAAATCGCAGGCAACAGCTAGTATTAACACAAATAATAATAATTTCCCTCAAAAGGTCTTTTGTTTACGAAGTCACACTGCATAATTATGTCTATCACTATAATAATACAGTGGAATGCACGAAGCTTGCGACCTAAATGTAATGAATTAGAGCTCATATTGCAACAAGATAAAATACACATTGCCTTAATATCCGAAACATGGTTACAACCGGAATCACATTTAAATATAAGTGGCTATAACATCTTTAGAAGTGATAGGATTGACGGATACGGAGGTATAGCTATAATTGCACATAAGTCGATTAAAGTCCAAGCAAATAGTGTTAATATTAATAACTCGGGAATACAAATAATGTCAGTTAAACTTTTGAACTGTAACCAAATTAAAAATATCGTGTTACTATACTGTCCGTCATCGGTACGTACAAGTATATTCGATTGGGAACAAGTATTTTCATTAGTTCCCAGGAATTGTATTGTAGCAGGAGATTTTAACGGCCATCATCCTACTTGGTCGTGTAAGACTGACGCGCGAGGTATACAAATCTATGACTCCTCGTTAGATAATGGCTTCATTTCTCTTAATGACGGTAGCGTAACAAGAATTAGTTCTGTTGATAACATTATTCAACGAAGCTCTCCAGATGTGACATTTGTTTCTACCGACTTGTCGCATTTATTAAATTGGAATGTTATGAATGAGTGTTTAGGTAGTGATCACTTGTTTGTTAAGATCTCGTATAAATACAGTAGTAATGCACATTCTGTGTATAATACTAAAAAACGGAACTTTAAATTAGCCAAATGGTCAGAGTATACTAAGTGTTTAGAAAATTATTTGCTCCAACCTGTTGAAACTGTCACTGTACAATCCATGTATGACCACTTTATTAAGCAGGTGGAGAAGGCCGCAGATCAGTTCATACCTGTGATAAAAGTATGCGATAAACCTAATAACGTATTTCGACCTAAGCCATATTGGACCCCAACGCTTTCTCATTCTGTTGCACAACGACGACTGGCCTTAAAAAATTTTAGAAGCAACCCTACCCCAGATAATCTAACTGTCCTTGAACAAATAACAGAAACTGCGAAAACAGCCATACAGCGGTCTAGAACAAATGACTGGCAAACATATTGTAGTAGCATTGATGAACAAACATCTACCTCCGATATGTGGAAACGTATGGGCTGGGTTAAGGGAATTCATTCGTCACGATCATATGTTTCGAATGAACAAAAAATTGAACTACTTTGCAATCTAGCTCCCGATTATACGGGTCGACAACCCTATCACAGTTTTAAATCAAATAACGCAGAATTAGATAACAGCTTCACTGTACAAGAAATGACTCATTGCCTTAAGCGGAAAGACACAGCACCTGGCAACGATGGTATAACATACTCACTAATCTTCCATCTTTCACCAGTCAGTAAGCAGTACTTATTAAAATTATATAATACTATATTTTATACGGGGGATGTTCCAAACCAATGGCGCAACATACTGGTGACACCCATTCCTAAAAATGGCCCTAGTGGTTCTAAACTACGACCAATTTCATTAATATCTTGTGTGTGCAAAATTTTTCATTCAATGTTGACAAAACGAGTTGAATGGTACATAGAAAAAAATAAATTGTTATCTCCGTACACGTCTGGATTTAGAAGAGGACAGTCATGTCAGGATTGTTTGGTTAAATTAATATGCCAGATATATTTAGGATTTTCGCATAAGATACCAACTATAGTTTGTTTTTTAGATATTTCTAACGCTTATAATAATGTATTAGTAGACGTTCTGATTAATACTCTGGATGAAATAGGAGTTGGACAAAAAATATGTCAATATCTATGGAGCTTCCTAAGCGAAAGACATCTTATGATGAAAGATGAGACTGATCAGCGCAATTATTTTATTAGATATACTGATAGAGGATTGGCACAAGGAGACCCAATCTCTCCCCTTCTTTTTAATGTGGTCACAATGGCTTGTTTTGATAAGATGAAAAATGTGAGTATGTGTCAATACGCGGATGATTTTGTTTTGTATTGTTCTTCTAGAAATCTTAGTCAAAGTGAACATGAATTTCAGGTAGCATTAAATACATTTTGTAGTATTTTGGATGGTATGGGTTTAGAATTATCGGCAACTAAGTCTAAAGTATGTATATTCACTAGGGGTTTTAGGAAATTAGAAATAGATTTAAACATAAATGGTCATAGTTTACAGATGGTAGACAATTACAAGTACTTGGGAGTGTGGTTAGACAGTTCATTGCGCTGGAGTAAACATATAAATATGACAACTGAAAAAGTACAGAGGAGTCTAAGTTTACTCAAAGTCTTGGCTGGCACTGCATGGGGCCTGCACCCTAAACATTTGAGACATATTTACATAGCCTTGATTAGAAGTCGCATAGACTACAGCAGCTTTTTATATGATGTGAGTGCAAAGTGTCACCTAGATAAATTAAATAAAATTCAAAACCAGGCTTTGAGAATAATAGGAGGTTTTATCAAGACTACACCCATCCATGTTATGGAAAGCGAGCTCTGTGTAGCTCCACTGTTTTTACGGAGAAAATATTTAGGTTATAAGTTCTGTTTAAAATCCAAATCTATAGAAAATAATATTACCAATACTTTATTAGAGGAGCTTCACACTCTTCGACAGAATAGTTTTTGGAGAAATAAAAAGATTCCTTTACTGGTTTCTTTATATAATGAAGTAAAAGAAGAACAGATAGCATCATCGCATCCCTTGTTAATGTTTACATTGAGGACATGGATGACCAACATTAATATTCAAGAAGTGATTATATGGGACTTAAATGTAGTGAAATTATCTAAACAAAGCTATAATAGTAATTTATTAAAATTTGAAGTTATTAGAGAGTTGCATTCCAAGTACAATGAATGGCTTAGTATATTTACAGATGGGTCGAAGAGTGTGGAAGGTCGTGGAGCAGCCTTTTATGTGCCTAGTGAACCAATAGATAGTAATTGCTTTAAAATTGTTAATGATGCGTCCATAATGACGATGGAGCTCTTTGCAATCTCTGAAGCACTTACGTTCTGTAACAGAAGTCAACATAACAATATTGTTATTTGCACAGACAGCAAAAGTTCCCTACAACATTTAGCTCGATGCGCCTCTGGCCTCAGAGGTGTATCGCTAGCTTATGTTATTCTATCTAAGATAGATGAACTAATGAGTAAAGGTGTTACATTGAGATTGCAATGGGTTCCATCCCATATTGGAATACAGGGCAATGAAAAGGCCGACATGCTGGCAAAAGATGCAGCTAAAAATGGAAAAGAAAGTAATATAATTTTAGACTATTCAGAAGTTTTACCAAAATTTAAAAATAAATGTTTTGATGATTGGAAGGAGTATTTTGATAAGCGCTCTTTAGACAAAGGGATCTGGTATAAAACCATGCAGGGTCGACCTTTTCGTGTGCCTTGGTTTATAAATAATAATTTAAGTAGAAAATTAGTTGTTACGGCTCATAGACTTAGATCTGGACACATTCCATGCAATAAGTTTGCGTTCATGATGAGGAAAACGAGCTCGCCTAACTGTGTGGAGTGTGGAGTTGTTGAAGACCTACATCACATATTGATGGACTGTGTTAGATATAAGTCTGAGAGACTTGATTTGTTTAAGGTCTTGAAGTTGAACAGGCTTGAAGTAGGCACATTCCATAAAATCCTGGCTCAGCCAAATGGCGATGATGCGAAGAGGCTGTTTAGGTTCATGGCCCAGATATGACCAATGTGTATTTAGGGTACGATGGGACTGACATACGCATTGCGATTATAAATGTCCCTAAATAAATAAAGAAAAAAAAAAAAAAAAAAAAAAACAACGCTGTGAAAAATTATATAAGTTATCTCAATTTCAACACCAATTTCCTTCACCGTTTTAAGAGCAGTAGCGATGAAATTCAATACATAAAGTAAAGTGCCCGCCTGGGTTTGGACTCACAACCAAGTCGAGGCCACTAACCACTGCTCCTTAATTGAATAATGTTTACATTAACTAAAACTTTTTTATGTTCATTATAAAATATAATACATTACTCCCAGACAACAACGCTGTGAAAAATTATATAAGTTATCTCAATTTCAACAACAAATTGTTGTTTTCAACTCGACCATTTATAATGACACAGAATAAAATACTTAAAATGATAATCTAGCCCGTTCATCAAGTTGATAAGCATATACCTAATATTCCACGACCTCGCCTAGACACGACATATTTTATACAAATATCTACAGGTTGACTAGTTAAACTAGGGACAGATTGAAGAGAGACTCCTTTCGATGTGTCACATTAAAACTATAATAATAATATTTAATAATATTTATTTATTTAAGAAAGCGTACATACTAAGAATAGTGGTATTAAAACTAAATGGCTTATGCTATGCGCAATACATTAAATCCCTGATCTCCAAACTAGGGGGGTCCCTGTATCTTAGAGATCAGTATCCCTCCGCAGTAATGTCACAAGCCAATATTAGTGACATACTAAATATTACAAAATTGTTGTTTTTATTTTTAATCGTAACCTTAAAGCTAAGGAAATAAAATAAAACACTAAATTAAAATAACATTCTGATATACAGTTTTGTGTGAGTGTGTGTGTGTGTGTGTGAGTGTGTGTGTGTGTATGAGTGTGTGTGTATGAGTAGGGTGTGTGCCTGTGTAAGTGAGAGGGGGTGGGGCGGGGTGATTTATATTTAAGTGCAAGTTAAATTAATTTTAATTCAGTTTAAGGGTAAGTGGCCTAAAAGGAGATCCTCAGTATTATTATGACTTAATTTCGCCAAGTATTTGTTTAATGCACATTTGCATTCATATTTAGTTTTAGAAAATAGTTTCAGCTCCTTGTTTAAATTATTATACACAGTTATGCTGTTGATATAATACTGGCGCCTGGCAAAGTATGTTCTGTGGGGTTCTTGTGGAAAAACTTTATGTCTATGTATCGACCTACCAGCTGGTTCCGCTAAGGGACGGGAAGAATGTTTACGAATTATCATTTGTTGCACGTAAAGTTGTCTGACAGTCAACAGATCACATTCGGCATAAAGCTGTAATGTGGGATACCTACGTGGACGAGACAGCATGACCTTAATGACAGCCCGTTGTGCACGCTCAAGCCTAATAAAAACATTTACAGTAGACCCTCCCCAAACTGGAATACAATAACATAAAACCGACTGGCACAGTGCAAAATAGACTAGTTTCAAGGTTTTACTATCGGCAGATCTACGAAGTTTTTTGAATACATAGATTAGTTTACGGATTCTTCCTGAAAGTATCTCTATATGCTTGTGCCAGTTCAGGTTTTGATCTATATGAATGCCGAGATATTTTACACCACTAGACCTGGATATGTTGAGACAGTCACATTCGGGAGAGGACACATTGGTACAGGTGTGGGCTTTGACTGCAAATGATAGCGATGGGGAAAGATTTGACCTAATGGTAAAGGGAACATATACCGTTTTTTGCACGTTTAGGGTGAGCATGTTATTTGTTAGCTCAATATTCTCGGTTCCGTGTGGGGCCGGGCATAAAGAAAAGCACCATCCCATTTCTTCCCGTGGGTGTCGTAAGAGGCTACTAAGGGATTCACTAGAAAATGGGCTGCAGCGTTCTCTATGCATTTTCCCACCATATTGCGATTGCCAACCCACCTGGGAGGCCTGGCGATTATGGCAAACCCCCCAAATTGCTGGAGGCCTTTGGGTCAGCAGTGGACGTCATTCGGCTGAAAAGATGAATGATGATAATGATGACTCTCTTAGAGTTCGAATATGTAGGAAACTGTTTGTTCAGATAATAACTTTGTACAAAAAAATGACAACCAACTTCCTTAAAAAAAAACCGGCCAAGTGCGAGTCGGACTCGCGCACCGAGGGTTCCGTTCAAACCTGTAGGTATGTAAGTAAAAGTTCACCCATCACGACAATCGAGTCATAGTTCTGTTCTGTTTCTTGGCTTGGTTTTATTTCTGTCTGTGTTTTGTTCTGTTTATTATATGATGTAACTAAAAATTTAGGGTTTTCGCAATTTTTTCCTTTATCTGTGCTATAAGACGTTGCTTCGTACCAAATTTCAAAATTCTAGATAGACTGGAAGTACCCTTTAGGTTTTGATTCCCTTGCGAGTTTCAAAAATTTGTGGAAATTTGCGGTATAAACGGCTACGGACGACGGATGGACGGATGGACGGACGGACAACAAAGTGAGAAATTATGGTATGTACCCCGCACTTATCTAATCGCGTTATTCAACTATTTGTCGCGAACATACTTAATGCAAATTTAAGACTTTTATGGTCTTCACATGGATACCACCACCTCCATGGATGGTCTTCTTGTCAGAATAGAACCAAACTAAAATCGGACAACACGGAAAGCACCAGCTTTTAAATAAAAAAAAGAATCAACAAAAGAAAAAACAAAAGTAATGAGGTAACAAACATTAAAAAAAAAAAAATACAGTCGAATTGATAATCTCCTCCTTTTTTTTAAGTCAGTTAAATAGTACATGCTTTGACTTTTGCATGTTCCCTTTTTAAACTCAGTTTGGCTTGCTTTTTATCGAAGCTCAAATAAATCCCATTTTGTTAGCCTAAAATGATATTGTATTTGAACACTCTAATATAAATTAATGTGAACCTCAATTATAATTTTGGTGTACTGAAAATATTTAATAATCATGTAACTGCGACCAAATTAGACGCAGCGCTCGCTGGCTGCTGGATGGCGTGGCAGCGGTCACTCCGATCCGTCTGTCTCTTGCTACCCTCTACAGACTCACAGGTTGTACCCTCAGCGAGTAATCGCTCTAGTTTTAAGTTTTTAAGCCCTGGCTGGAGGCTTTAATTTATTAAGGTAATCACAGTCGAGTCTGGGTAAACAGCCAACAACCTCGTTGACTTGTATTTAACATTTACAACAAAAAAAAATATATATGCCGTGGCAACACTTACCCACCTATCCCTTCTTACTAATAACTCCAAATGGCTCATTTATAAAACCGTGCATCTTTAAAGCTCAAAGTGATTTAGAGGTTCACTAATTTGAAAAGTGTAGGGGAAGTACGTCCAAAATGACATACGGTTTAGTTTTTTAATCATCTATTTTTAATTAACATAGTTACAATCACTGTTTAGGTTGAATCATGTTTGGTTCATAAGTTTTAACTTGCATTAACTCTTAATTGAATAGGACCCATATCAAAAATATAATTTAAATCAATCGAAGCCTCTAAGAAAATTCATTTTGTCCATATAGTACGAACAAAATGACATACATAATGAATACGAAAATTATGAAGTAGGTAGATATTTCACAAAATATTAAATATGAGCCCAAGGAGAACAATTGTTGCACCGTAGCCAGCACTCGTTGCGCTTAGAACGGGAAAAGAGATCGTTACAGTACATGCATGCGCAATCATCATCATCACCGTTCCAAGCAGCTAGAAATCTTCTACATTTGAGTCCTCAGTGTAATGAGTCTTCTGTGCGAGTGTTCACCTTTATTCTGACTGCTTTTTAGGATAATTATCGTAGTTCGATTCAACATTGAAAAACTCATAATTGAATAAAGGTATGTCGTTTTGCCCCGAATGTAAGTATGTCATTTTGCCCCATAGGTTATCTAAACACTAACTAAGTCTTAATTACTATAAATACGAGATTTATAAATAAATACTCTTAAATAATGCAGTGTAATGCTACACTTTTTGAGTTTACTTCAAAAGAGGTAATAGAAACCACAAGAAACTGATAAAAAACAGGACGAAGTGAATAACAATAAAAAACTTTTATGCGCACAAAACGCGTTCCTGCAAGTTACTTCGGCGTCACCAAGTCAATGGCGATATAAACTTAATAGGTATGCCACCATGGCCGGCGTCACATAATGATATAACAACTGCAGGATTATAGCCCGCCAATTTCGAAAAAAGCCTGCTGTGTCATTTTGTCCGTATATATCATTTTGGACGTACTTCCCCTACATCATTAGATGGTAAAGGTTCTGAGAGGATCAGTTAAATAGTTTCCTTCAGTGAAAGCAGGTAAGTGTTCCAAAAATACACCAAAAGGGAATTTGTTTAAGTTTGATGTACTGCCAGTCTTACTGCCTGACTTATCAAAGGTTAGTTAAATCGCCTGCGCCAGTGTACCACACATACTACGTGGGTTTTACCACATTTCTGTCAGGCATTCTTTAAGATTCATAAAGGCTTGTACCAAATTTTATTTTTGAATCCAAACTTAATATTTATAAATGCTAAAGTAAGTATGTTTGTTTGTTATGCTTTCACGCTAAAAGGGCTGAATGGATTTGGATAAAATTTGGCACACATATAGACCATGACCTGGGTAAGGACATAGGCTTTTTATCCTGTTTCTTTGACAAAATCGCAGGCAACAGCTAGTATTAACACAAATAATAATAATTTCCCTCAAAAGGTCTTTTGTTTACGAAGTCACACTGCATAATTATGTCTATCACTATAATAATACAGTGGAATGCACGAAGCTTGCGACCTAAATGTAATGAATTAGAGCTCATATTGCAACAAGATAAAATACACATTGCCTTAATATCCGAAACATGGTTACAACCGGAATCACATTTAAATATAAGTGGCTATAACATCTTTAGAAGTGATAGGATTGACGGATACGGAGGTATAGCTATAATTGCACATAAGTCGATTAAAGTCCAAGCAAATAGTGTTAATATTAATAACTCGGGAATACAAATAATGTCAGTTAAACTTTTGAACTGTAACCAAATTAAAAATATCGTGTTACTATACTGTCCGTCATCGGTACGTACAAGTATATTCGATTGGGAACAAGTATTTTCATTAGTTCCCAGGAATTGTATTGTAGCAGGAGATTTTAACGGCCATCATCCTACTTGGTCGTGTAAGACTGACGCGCGAGGTATACAAATCTATGACTCCTCGTTAGATAATGGCTTCATTTCTCTTAATGACGGTAGCGTAACAAGAATTAGTTCTGTTGATAACATTATTCAACGAAGCTCTCCAGATGTGACATTTGTTTCTACCGACTTGTCGCATTTATTAAATTGGAATGTTATGAATGAGTGTTTAGGTAGTGATCACTTGTTTGTTAAGATCTCGTATAAATACAGTAGTAATGCACATTCTGTGTATAATACTAAAAAACGGAACTTTAAATTAGCCAAATGGTCAGAGTATACTAAGTGTTTAGAAAATTATTTGCTCCAACCTGTTGAAACTGTCACTGTACAATCCATGTATGACCACTTTATTAAGCAGGTGGAGAAGGCCGCAGATCAGTTCATACCTGTGATAAAAGTATGCGATAAACCTAATAACGTATTTCGACCTAAGCCATATTGGACCCCAACGCTTTCTCATTCTGTTGCACAACGACGACTGGCCTTAAAAAATTTTAGAAGCAACCCTACCCCAGATAATCTAACTGTCCTTGAACAAATAACAGAAACTGCGAAAACAGCCATACAGCGGTCTAGAACAAATGACTGGCAAACATATTGTAGTAGCATTGATGAACAAACATCTACCTCCGATATGTGGAAACGTATGGGCTGGGTTAAGGGAATTCATTCGTCACGATCATATGTTTCGAATGAACAAAAAATTGAACTACTTTGCAATCTAGCTCCCGATTATACGGGTCGACAACCCTATCACAGTTTTAAATCAAATAACGCAGAATTAGATAACAGCTTCACTGTACAAGAAATGACTCATTGCCTTAAGCGGAAAGACACAGCACCTGGCAACGATGGTATAACATACTCACTAATCTTCCATCTTTCACCAGTCAGTAAGCAGTACTTATTAAAATTATATAATACTATATTTTATACGGGGGATGTTCCAAACCAATGGCGCAACATACTGGTGACACCCATTCCTAAAAATGGCCCTAGTGGTTCTAAACTACGACCAATTTCATTAATATCTTGTGTGTGCAAAATTTTTCATTCAATGTTGACAAAACGAGTTGAATGGTACATAGAAAAAAATAAATTGTTATCTCCGTACACGTCTGGATTTAGAAGAGGACAGTCATGTCAGGATTGTTTGGTTAAATTAATATGCCAGATATATTTAGGATTTTCGCATAAGATACCAACTATAGTTTGTTTTTTAGATATTTCTAACGCTTATAATAATGTATTAGTAGACGTTCTGATTAATACTCTGGATGAAATAGGAGTTGGACAAAAAATATGTCAATATCTATGGAGCTTCCTAAGCGAAAGACATCTTATGATGAAAGATGAGACTGATCAGCGCAATTATTTTATTAGATATACTGATAGAGGATTGGCACAAGGAGACCCAATCTCTCCCCTTCTTTTTAATGTGGTCACAATGGCTTGTTTTGATAAGATGAAAAATGTGAGTATGTGTCAATACGCGGATGATTTTGTTTTGTATTGTTCTTCTAGAAATCTTAGTCAAAGTGAACATGAATTTCAGGTAGCATTAAATACATTTTGTAGTATTTTGGATGGTATGGGTTTAGAATTATCGGCAACTAAGTCTAAAGTATGTATATTCACTAGGGGTTTTAGGAAATTAGAAATAGATTTAAACATAAATGGTCATAGTTTACAGATGGTAGACAATTACAAGTACTTGGGAGTGTGGTTAGACAGTTCATTGCGCTGGAGTAAACATATAAATATGACAACTGAAAAAGTACAGAGGAGTCTAAGTTTACTCAAAGTCTTGGCTGGCACTGCATGGGGCCTGCACCCTAAACATTTGAGACATATTTACATAGCCTTGATTAGAAGTCGCATAGACTACAGCAGCTTTTTATATGATGTGAGTGCAAAGTGTCACCTAGATAAATTAAATAAAATTCAAAACCAGGCTTTGAGAATAATAGGAGGTTTTATCAAGACTACACCCATCCATGTTATGGAAAGCGAGCTCTGTGTAGCTCCACTGTTTTTACGGAGAAAATATTTAGGTTATAAGTTCTGTTTAAAATCCAAATCTATAGAAAATAATATTACCAATACTTTATTAGAGGAGCTTCACACTCTTCGACAGAATAGTTTTTGGAGAAATAAAAAGATTCCTTTACTGGTTTCTTTATATAATGAAGTAAAAGAAGAACAGATAGCATCATCGCATCCCTTGTTAATGTTTACATTGAGGACATGGATGACCAACATTAATATTCAAGAAGTGATTATATGGGACTTAAATGTAGTGAAATTATCTAAACAAAGCTATAATAGTAATTTATTAAAATTTGAAGTTATTAGAGAGTTGCATTCCAAGTACAATGAATGGCTTAGTATATTTACAGATGGGTCGAAGAGTGTGGAAGGTCGTGGAGCAGCCTTTTATGTGCCTAGTGAACCAATAGATAGTAATTGCTTTAAAATTGTTAATGATGCGTCCATAATGACGATGGAGCTCTTTGCAATCTCTGAAGCACTTACGTTCTGTAACAGAAGTCAACATAACAATATTGTTATTTGCACAGACAGCAAAAGTTCCCTACAACATTTAGCTCGATGCGCCTCTGGCCTCAGAGGTGTATCGCTAGCTTATGTTATTCTATCTAAGATAGATGAACTAATGAGTAAAGGTGTTACATTGAGATTGCAATGGGTTCCATCCCATATTGGAATACAGGGCAATGAAAAGGCCGACATGCTGGCAAAAGATGCAGCTAAAAATGGAAAAGAAAGTAATATAATTTTAGACTATTCAGAAGTTTTACCAAAATTTAAAAATAAATGTTTTGATGATTGGAAGGAGTATTTTGATAAGCGCTCTTTAGACAAAGGGATCTGGTATAAAACCATGCAGGGTCGACCTTTTCGTGTGCCTTGGTTTATAAATAATAATTTAAGTAGAAAATTAGTTGTTACGGCTCATAGACTTAGATCTGGACACATTCCATGCAATAAGTTTGCGTTCATGATGAGGAAAACGAGCTCGCCTAACTGTGTGGAGTGTGGAGTTGTTGAAGACCTACATCACATATTGATGGACTGTGTTAGATATAAGTCTGAGAGACTTGATTTGTTTAAGGTCTTGAAGTTGAACAGGCTTGAAGTAGGCACATTCCATAAAATCCTGGCTCAGCCAAATGGCGATGATGCGAAGAGGCTGTTTAGGTTCATGGCCCAGATATGACCAATGTGTATTTAGGGTACGATGGGACTGACATACGCATTGCGATTATAAATGTCCCTAAATAAATAAAGAAAAAAAAAAAAAAAAAAAAAAACAACGCTGTGAAAAATTATATAAGTTATCTCAATTTCAACAACAAATTGTTGTTTTCAACTCGACCATTTATAATGACACAGAATAAAATACTTAAAATGATAATCAAGCCCGTTCATCAAGTTGATAAGCATATACCTAATATTCCACGACCTCGCCTAGACACGACATATTTTATACAAATATCTACAGGTTGACTAGTTAAACTAGGGACAGATTGAAGAGAGACTCCTTTCGATGTGTCACATTAAAACTATAATAATAATATTTAATAATATTTATTTATTTAAGAAAGCGTACATACTAAGAATAGTGGTATTAAAACTAAATGGCTTATGCTATGCGCAATACATTAAATCCCTGATCTCCAAACTAGGGGGGTCCCTGTATCTTAGAGATCAGTATCCCTCCGCAGTAATGTCACAAGCCAATATTAGTGACATACTAAATATTACAAAATTGTTGTTTTTATTTTTAATCGTAACCTTAAAGCTAAGGAAATAAAATAAAACACTAAATTAAAATAACATTCTGATATACAGTTTTGTGTGAGTGTGTGTGTGTGTGTGTGTGAGTGAGGGTGTGTGTATGAGTGTGTGTGTATGAGTAGGGTGTGTGCCTGTGTAAGTGAGAGGGGGTGGGGCGGGGTGATTTATATTTAAGTGCAAGTTAAATTAATTTTAATTCAGTTTAAGGGTAAGTGGCCTAAAAGGAGATCCTCAGTATTATTATGACTTAATTTCGCCAAGTATTTGTTTAATGCACATTTGCATTCATATTTAGTTTTAGAAAATAGTTTCAGCTCCTTGTTTAAATTATTATACACAGTTATGCTGTTGATATAATACTGGCGCCTGGCAAAGTATGTTCTGTGGGGTTCTTGTGGAAAAACTTTATGTCTATGTATCGACCTACCAGCTGGTTCCGCTAAGGGACGGGAAGAATGTTTACGAATTATCATTTGTTGCACGTAAAGTTGTCTGACAGTCAACAGATCACATTCGGCATAAAGCTGTAATGTGGGATACCTACGTGGACGAGACAGCATGACCTTAATGACAGCCCGTTGTGCACGCTCAAGCCTAATAAAAACATTTACAGTAGACCCTCCCCAAACTGGAATACAATAACATAAAACCGACTGGCACAGTGCAAAATAGACTAGTTTCAAGGTTTTACTATCGGCAGATCTACGAAGTTTTTTGAATACATAGATTAGTTTACGGATTCTTCCTGAAAGTATCTCTATATGCTTGTGCCAGTTCAGGTTTTGATCTATATGAATGCCGAGATATTTTACACCACTAGACCTGGATATGTTGAGACAGTCACATTCGGGAGAGGACACATTGGTACAGGTGTGGGCTTTGACTGCAAATGATAGCGATGGGGAAAGATTTGACCTAATGGTAAAGGGAACATATACCGTTTTTTGCACGTTTAGGGTGAGCATGTTATTTGTTAGCTCAATATTCTCGGTTCCGTGTGGGGCCGGGCATAAAGAAAAGCACCATCCCATTTCTTCCCGTGGGTGTCGTAAGAGGCTACTAAGGGATTCACTAGAAAATGGGCTGCAGCGTTCTCTATGCATTTTCCCACCATATTGCGATTGCCAACCCACCTGGGAGGCCTGGCGATTATGGCAAACCCCCCAAATTGCTGGAGGCCTTTGGGTCAGCAGTGGACGTCATTCGGCTGAAAAGATGAATGATGATAATGATGACTCTCTTAGAGTTCGAATATGTAGGAAACTGTTTGTTCAGATAATAACTTTGTACAAAAAAATGACAACCAACTTCCTTAAAAAAAACCGGCCAAGTGCGAGTCGGACTCGCGCACCGAGGGTTCCGTTCAAACCTGTAGGTATGTAAGTAAAAGTTCACCCATCACGACAATCGAGTCATAGTTCTGTTCTGTTTCTTGGCTTGGTTTTATTTCTGTCTGTGTTTTGTTCTGTTTATTATATGATGTAACTAAAAATTTAGGGTTTTCGCAATTTTTTCCTTTATCTGTGCTATAAGACGTTGCTTCGTACCAAATTTCAAAATTCTAGATAGACCGGAAGTACCCTTTAGGTTTTGATTCCCTTGCGAGTTTCAAAAATTTGTGGAAATTTGCGGTATAAACGGCTACGGACGACGGATGGACGGATGGACGGACGGACAACAAAGTGATCCTATACCACCTCAAAAATAAAAAGCGGAACCCTAAAAAACACTACAAAGTGAAAAATAACTTTAATTTCGGAAGTCGGTGTCTTAGGATCTGTGTTTAAGGTTTTTTTTTTGCCACCGACTTCCGTAATTAAAGTTATTTATTTATTTAACTTTTAAATTATGGTATGTACCCCGCACTTATCTAATCGCGTTATTCAACTATTTGTCGCGAACATACTTAATGCAAATTTAAGACTTTTATGGTCTTCACATGGATACCACCACCTCCATGGATGGTCTTCTTGTCAGAATAGAACCAAACTAAAATCGGACAACACGGAAAGCACCAGCTTTTAAATAAAAAAAAGAATCAACAAAAGAAAAAACAAAAGTAATGAGGTAACAAACATTAAAAAAAAAAAAATACAGTCGAATTGATAATCTCCTCCTTTTTTTTAAGTCAGTTAAATAGTACATGCTTTGACTTTTGCATGTTCCCTTTTAAAACTCAGTTTGGCTTGCTTTTTATCGAAGCTCAAATAAATCCCATTTTGTTAGCCTAAAATGATATTGTATTTGAACACTCTAATATAAATTAATGTGAACCTCAATTATAATTTTGGTGTACTGAAAATATTTAATAATCATGTAACTGCGACCAAATTAGACGCAGCGCTCGCTGGCTGCTGGATGGCGTGGCAGCGGTCACTCCGATCCGTCTGTCTCTTGCTACCCTCTACAGACTCACAGGTTGTACCCTCAGCGAGTAATCGCTCTAGTTTTAAGTTTTTAAGCCCTGGCTGGAGGCTTTAATTTATTAAGGTAATCACAGTCGAGTCTGGGTAAACAGCCAACAACCTCGTTGACTTGTATTTAACATTTACAACAAAAAAATATATATATGCCGTGGCAACACTTACCCACCTATCCCTTCTTACTAATAACTCCAAATGGCTCATTTATAAAACCGTGCATCTTTAAAGCTCAAAGTGATTTAGAGGTTCACTAATTTGAAAAGTGTAGGGGAAGTACGTCCAAAATGACATACGGTTTAGTTTTTTAATCATCTATTTTTAATTAACATAGTTACAATCACTGTTTAGGTTGAATCATGTTTGGTTCATAAGTTTTAACTTGCATTAACTCTTAATTGAATAGGACCCATATCAAAAATATAATTTAAATCAATCGAAGCCTCTAAGAAAATTCATTTTGTCCATATAGTACGAACAAAATGACATACATAATGAATACGAAAATTATGAAGTAGGTAGATATTTCACAAAATATTAAATATGAGCCCAAGGAGAACAATTGTTGCACCGTAGCCAGCACTCGTTGCGCTTAGAACGGGAAAAGAGATCGTTACAGTACATGCATGCGCAATCATCATCATCACCGTTCCAAGCAGCTAGAAATCTTCTACATTTGAGTCCTCAGTGTAATGAGTCTTCTGTGCGAGTGTTCACCTTTATTCTGACTGCTTTTTAGGATAATTATCGTAGTTCGATTCAACATTGAAAAACTCATAATTGAATAAAGGTATGTCGTTTTGCCCCGAATGTAAGTATGTCATTTTGCCCCATAGGTTATCTAAACACTAACTAAGTCTTAATTACTATAAATACGAGATTTATAAATAAATACTCTTAAATAATGCAGTGTAATGCTACACTTTTTGAGTTTACTTCAAAAGAGGTAATAGAAACCACAAGAAACTGATAAAAAACAGGACGAAGTGAATAACAATAAAAAACTTTTATGCGCACAAAACGCGTTCCTGCAAGTTACTTCGGCGTCACCAAGTCAATGGCGATATAAACTTAATAGGTATGCCACCATGGCCGGCGTCACATAATGATATAACAACTGCAGGATTATAGCCCGCCAATTTCGAAAAAAGCCTGCTGTGTCATTTTGTCCGTATATGTCATTTTGGACGTACTTCCCCTACATCATTAGATGGTAAAGGTTCTGAGAGGATCAGTTAAATATTTTCCTTCAGTGAAAGCAGGTAAGTGTTCCAAAAATATACCAAAAGGGAATTTGTTTAAGTTTGATGTACTGCCAGTCTTACTGCCTGACTTATCAAAGGTTAGTTAAATCGCCTGCGCCAGTGTACCACACATACTACGTGGGTTTTACCACATTTCTGTCAGGCATTCTTTAAGATTCATAAAGGCTTGTACCAAATTTTATTTTTGAATCCAAACTTAATATTTATAAATGCTAAAGTAAGTATGTTTGTTTGTTATGCTTTCACGCTAAAAGGGTTGAATGGATTTGGATAAAATTTGGCACACATATAGACCATGACCTGGGTAAGGACATAGGCTTTTATCCTGTTTCTTTGACAAAATCGCAGGCAACAGCTAGTATTAACACAAATAATAATAATTTCCCTCAAAAGGTCTTTTGTTTACGAAGTCACACTGCATAATTATGTCTATCACTATAATTATGAGACAGTAAAGTTAAATGAATATCTAGCACGCGAGTGTATCGATCACAGAAGATTACAATAATTAACTGTTCATTACCGACTCTAAGCCGAGGACATATGGACTACAATTAAAACGGGAAGTCTTTTGTTTTATACAAGATTGGTATCATAATTTATGTAGTGTCTAATGACAGGTCGTACCAAAGATATAATCCGTGTTCACGGGGACTTGAAAATATCGCGGCGTGATTTTATCGCGCATTGCGTTATCAACTCTCGGTCTTGAACAAAGGATCGAGAATTCAACAGAGTGCATCTCAAAACGTCGAAAAAACACACTTCGATTTTGAACTTTAGGCGCCAAGCCGTGTGTTGAAAATCCAGTGCGCGAGAAAACCAAGCTGCGATATTATTACGTCTATGTATAAGTTGATTTCAATATATAATATTCGCCCATTATACATATTTTCGTAACGTTTAAAAAAAATATGGGAATGGGAATTGAAAGTATTTAATATGGGATAAGATCTGAAGACGAATTCTCATAATTAAAACTCAGATCTAATCGCAATTCTAGCACCCTCACAATCAATGTAAAAAATTTAGAAAAAATTTAAGTATTTTTGACAGATTGAGGCCTGAATCTGATTGCGAACGTTCTTAAAGTAAGGTGAACTGGCTTTTTTGAATCGTGTCCGTTTACGCTAAATATTTGTCTCTATTTGTAACCTTTCGTTAACTGTTAGATATTGAGTTATATTAGTAATCTCTACCGTAAACCGTATTCTAACGGATGACAGAAATTGATTTTTGGTATTCTTTTTCTCTTTAATTTAGGGTTTTTTATATAAAATGCATGCTAGTCTCAACGGACCTTACTACACTAAAAAATATTCTAACTGACCTCTTAGACAAAATGTCAGGTCATTGGGTAGACTTAAAAAAAAACCGGCCAAGTGCGAGTCGGACTCGCGCACCGAGGGTTCCGTACAAACCTGTAGGTATACAAGTGAAAGTTCACCCATCACGACAATCGAGTCGTAGTTCTGTTCTGTTTCTTGGCTTGGTTTTATTTCTGTCTGTGTTTTGTTCTGTTTATTATATGATGTAACTGAAAATTTACGGTTTTCGCAATTTTTCCTTTATCTGTGTTATAAGACGTTGCTTCGTACCAAATTTCAAAATTCTAGATCGACTGGAAGTACCCTTTAGGTTTTGATTCCCTTGCGAGTTTCGAAAATTTGTGGAAATTTGCGGTATTAACGGCTATATCTTTTGATTGCGTTAGCTTAGAAGTTTGATTTTTTCACAGCTCCAAGGGACAGTAAACTTGAGTATTTGATATAAATTTCAGCTTGATACCTCCACGCGTTCCTGAGAAAAAGGGTCTTGACAGACGGACGGACGGACGGACAAACAACAAAGTGATCCTATAAGGGTTCCGCTTTTTCCTTTTGAGGTGCAGAACCCTAAAAAAGACTCTGAACAGGCTTTTAGCTGCTTCAGACAGTGATATAGTAACAACAGTAGTGGTAGTGGTATATAAACAAGTGACACAATTCTATGTTATTTTTATTTAGTTATAAAAACTGTTATTTTTTCTGAAAGCGAACACATTTTGTCAACAAGAACACAACGTTTTTTACCACATGTCTCACTCACAGTTTGGAAAGTTGCACGTTTTCATGAGAAATTCAAAATTCTTGAGAGAAAAAGATAATTAAAGTTAAAAGAAAGTGAGGTGTGAGGAAGGTTTTGGTTCAGTTGTATTTTATAGATTTGATCATCGTCACCATTTCTTTCATTCTTCCCTATCAACCGGCGTCGCTTAAATTTCCCCTTATACAAGATGTCCGGAATTACAGCACACTTCAACTAGAATATTATGTTATAATCATAATAAATGACAGAAATATGCTCCGTAAATGATTCTGAACTTAGTGCTTTCATAATGTTCATTCAGTTATTGTATAGTCATTTCTTACTTTATCGTCTACTGGACTGACATGATCACAGACAGTAATTTATTAGTAAAATACTTTTGCAATTACAATATTTTCTTGCTACATGAAAGGTTGACCCTTTTACTGACATTACCTCAGAATAAATCCTTAATCGCTGCCAGATCCTCGTTTAAAATAACTTTGGAGCAAAAAATGACTTCGTAGCGACCACAGAAAGCTCAATAAGTAAATAGAAATCACAATATTCCATTCGGTTTCTCACTAGACTAATGGACTAGTGTTTTAGAATTCATAAACGTAATATATTGTGTAGAACTATACAGGATCGAGTAAAATTAGTTGGCGAAATTTCACAAATTGTAACTTAACACGATTTAATACATCCTGTATATGTATAATTTGTAATTTTTATGCCGAATATAATAAAGCGGTTGGCAGCTTGCAGTGTTCTATTTAAAAAATGCTATTATCGATAAGCTCCGAAAATCTGGAAGCGGATAACCTAGGAGGCCATGTGACCTTATTGGTGATATTCTTCAGAAAGGCCAGGTGCGTAGTACTGGGAAGCCGCTTAAGTGTATCAAGAAATTTTTGAATGGAAATGAGGCAAAAAGAGTGTATAAGGATATGTACGTATGCTATCATCATCCGCATAGCGTATTCCAAACCATACAACGGTCGTATTCCAGTCTTACCAGATGCAGCTGAAAACTACTGTAGTATTTTACACGGGATTTGTAAACAAGAAGAGAAAATCTCGTATTATTTTTTAGAGTTTTTATTAGCGAAGAAAAAGGCTAATAAAAAACACTGAAAAATAATATGAGACAGGGTTCTGTGTCTGGGTGTAATTTATCTATAATATGTATGTATTTAGAAATATACGTATATTTATCAGTTGTCTGGTTACCATAGTACAGGCTCTGCCTAGTTTGGGATCAGATAACGGTGTGTTGGTTGTCCTTAGATATTATTTATTATTATTATTATTCTGTGACCCATTCTATAACCTTTTCAAGATTTCTGTGGTAAGGCTTCACCGATGACAAATGGTTGGCCTAAGTTAGAAAGATGTGATGCGGGTCTTTCTTTATTTGCGTCTGCAAGAAGTAGGTCGACGCATGAAGCCGACGGAGATTGTTATAAAATACCTTTTAAGTTCCATATTCATTTTCCTGTTTATGTTATTTTTATGCAAACAGTACGGTTAAATTAAATTTGCTGGCAAAATTTCTCAAACGATCTGAATATATGGTATACTAGCTTTTGCCCTCAGCTTCGCTTTAAATTCGGGGTAACACGGTTCCCCTTTCCTGATTTAGAACACAGAAGAGAACTTGGAACAGAATGTTATTTTAATACGCTACTGTAGGCGATATTATATGTCTTTCCATTTGGGGATAGAATGTAAAGATTCTGGGCATTGGACACACGCGAATATGCGACATACAATTGTCCATGGGAGCACTGCTTTTCTAAGTTCACCCCAGCGACCTAACAAAAAGCTTATGTCACTCTCCATCCCTTCAACTATCTCCACTTAAAAAATCACGTCAATTCGTCGCTCCGTTTTGCCGTGAAAGACGGACAAACAGACACACAACTTTCCCATTTGTAATATTAGTATGGATGATAGGTATACCTAATAGCGGACCCAGGGCTCCGAAAGGGTGCAACCGGGATAACGCAAAGAATATTATGATGATAGGTATAAGTATCTAATGTCCATAAAACAAAAGAAAACGAGTTTCAAAACTAATCATTGCAAGTAACTACACTACGAGCGAGCGTCTATTCCGTAATCTGTAGTAAGGTACATGTAATTACAAGTCAAGAAAATCATCTTTGTTAGTCTCAAGCAGTATGTGCAAGAAAGCATATTTCAGCGTTAAGACTATTTTTTTTAATACATTCTATTGGAAATCAGTTGTCGGACCAAAAGCGACTTCCGTTCTAGATCAAATAGCGCAGCTGGAGCTGCGCCTACCACTTAGTGCAAGGTGGTTCCTCTTCAGCCTTTTTCTCAGTAACTAATGGGTTTGTGGGGTCTTTTGTTCCGGTTTATTTCAGAATTTACTCATATAATTTGATAGATGTGCATTTCGTCGTTTCTTGCAAACCAAAGTGTATTTATTATTGTTTTTAAGATATCATTTTGTCTCTATTCAGACAGAGTATATTGTTTTTTTCTGACAACACCCAATAGGATCTTGTAGATCCATTTTTCCTTTAGGACCGAGTTATCGATGAAGAAAAATGAGCTAAATGTTCATTCAATATATCCACTGGGAAGGGCATAATCTAAAGTTAAACACCAGTTAGACATTCGGTCATGTGTTTAAAATCCAGTGAAAAGCTAATCTCCAGTCGCAACGTTGGCACAACTTTTTCCAGGCAGTCTAAAACTGTTCGACTGTGAAAATGTGATCCTTGTTATTTTGCAAGTTTTGTCACAGTGTACATGTACAGTTGAATATGAGTACGACACGAGGACAGGTAAAATAATTACCTACTAATCTAAGCTTGCCGTTTTGTTGGGACTTTTTGTCACAAGTATCAAGAACTATTTTTGAAGTGTTACAACAGTAAGGATAAAATTATACAAGTAGGCAATCAAAAATGTATCGTCTCCTTATGACTGCAATTTTATTCTAAAAGGCTTGCTGATATTAGTAAAATACGACCGATAAATCATAATCAGTCCGAATTTTGTTCACGCTACGTTAGAACTTTTTAGATCACGTTCACGACGTAAAAATATCGTGTTTATGTCGCACTAGATTTTTCGCGTCGTCGCTGTGGTACATAGTTCTATGAATATGCTCTTTTACCTGTGAGAATATGTAAAAATTACTAGGACCTAGCTCCAAAGAATATGCTGGGTAGAGCGCAATTTCCGATCGATGAGCAAGAGCGTTATCGTGAAGAAATAACACGCCTAACGATAGTCTTCCGCGACGTTTTTTCCAACCAAATGATATCATTAGGATGTCAGCTAAATGTTTTACGGTTATTCTTCTGTCTTCTATATCTAGATTCTCAACCTTATTGATATTTTCTTCCATAACGGAGGTTGAAAGGCAGCCAAACAGCGGGTCATTTTTACAGCGTAATCTACCACTTTTAAATTCAGTTAACCAGTACGCAACCATAGAATAGGGTATAACATCATCCCCTAATGCCTTCTAAATGTCCAGAAAAAAATCCTTCCTTGAAAGTGAAATGTATATGATGTGGTTGTGCTTATTTTAAATAAATAAATAAACGCATTTTTCTCCATAATTTCGCGGTTGATGAAACTCCTTGCCCGAACAATTTAATGCGTGCGAACGAACCAAAAAAATCCATTGACACTTGGCATAAATATATATAATCAGGATATTTTTGTATCCAGTGCGCAAACTGTAACCATGAATTCAGCATATCATTCTAGACCCCCCAGCGTAGAAAATTTTCGTCGGTTTTGCAAAAAAAATCAGCTGTTTCATAGAAAAATTTAATACCTACGGGGTCAAAATGAATGGAACAGCAGAATTTTTTTGTGTAACCGACGAAAATTTTCTACGCTGGGGGTCTAGAATGATATGCTGAATTCATGGTTACAGTTTGCGCACTGGATAAAAAATTATCCTGTATAATTATATAGTCCTCCAGACCGCATTTCGGCCACGGCGGCCAATCTCAACGGAGACTAGCCATCGGCGCGGGAGGTATTACAGTGCTCAAGTGTGTGCGCAGACACAGGATCACTCGCTCTTCCCTCACTCTCAAGTCCGATGGAACGGCAATCCGACACGACCGGAGAGAAATCAGGCGTAGGCCCAACGTCTTAACGTGCTTTCCGAGGCACGGGGGTATCACACCGCCAACTTTCAAACTCCGGACTGTTACTAAGGAATTCCTAATGGAAAACTCAACAACACTGCCCGACCCAGGATTATCGAACCCAGGACCCCACGCTCAGCAGTCGCGCTTGCGACCACGAGACCAACGGGGCAGTTAAGTTGGCATAAATACTGTGTGATTGACACTCCTTAAAAGGGATATCGCACTATCTTCAATTTTTTTTTATTGCGCTTCTAAGAACTTGTTGATTCACACTTGTATGTATTTCCCCTACGGAGAGATAGGTAATATTTTCTAAGAAATCCAAAACTTTAAAAGTCACCCCTGTAGCATTAAACACTGCTTATTTCAGCGAGTTGGCTCGCACGTGTGTTCTCATTGTTTCACAAACAGCTGAAAGCGTTGCAGTAATTAAAATTAAATTAGCTATCCGTCTAACGCAACTGCTTCCAGTTTTCACGAAAGACTATCTTCCGTACAGTTTATTAAACGAAGCCTTCAGTAAACTTGCTTCGATGCGAACCTCGCCTAATAATGAGACACCGGAGAGTTCACCAAATTAATTTAAGCCCACTGCATATTACTGCGAAAACTGGGAGTGAGCTACTTGCAACATTATTTAATTTTCTGAACATCGATGAGCGAACTGTAACCATGAATTCAGCACATGGTTCTAGAGGTACTCCCTTTCTTCTCCTAAAATTATTTGTCCGAAAATCATTATCTATAACACGTTAGCTATAAACGTCAGTAACCATAATGTTAAAAAAATCTACATTTTGTTTTACATAATTTGGGCATTTTGTATTTAGGGATTTAAATTTTAGGGCATGTGATATTATCTGACATTTAGTTCGGGCAAGTTATCATTCGGTCAATTAATGATGATTAGGACAAAAAAAAGGTCTCTTTAGATTATGTCACAACAGAAAACCGGTTCTAGACCCCCGAGCGTAGGTTTAGTTTTCGTAGGTTATATAAAAGTCAGCTGTATCATAGAAAAGTGTACCAAATACCTACGAGGTCAAAATGCAAGGAAGAAACAAGTTTTTTTTTTTATGACTTACGTTGTTGTCCTTGACACGTTGTATCTATGATTTCTTTAAGTGTTGATTTTTTGTTAATTATGGTGTTTAATCGCCTCTAGCATTCAGTACAGTAACAATACCGAATTATAAATCGGTGCATGACAATCCACTTGCGACGGTGGCCACGGCGATCAATAGTATATATAGTACATGAAGACTTAAGTATTTGTATTTATTTTACTCCTTATTTGCTGCACTAGTCGACGTCATCACGTCGGAAAACCAGTGCTGGAGCTCTGTCTCGCATAGGGTCGCAGTCTTATGCTGAGTGATGGCCGTATGGCGTGGATGTGACCTATGTTTTCCCCCAACTTTTCTTTATTATTTTGAGTTTGGTATTTCTTTGCGTCATTTTTACTGCAAAAAAACGTATTTCCTTTTTTTTTCTATCACTTACGGTCACCGTCGTCTATGAAGATAAGAACAACATCGCATGATGAGTTATGTTGTCCCTTTTATCTGCCGGTCCTTTAGCCCCACTATGTTGGCGTCGGCTTTCAGTCTAACCGGATGCAGCTGAATACCAATATTTTACATGGACTGCCTTTTTGTTCACCACAACTCAGTTACTAAAGAAAGAAAGAAAGAAAGAATACCGTTTATTTGACACAGTTCGTAAAACACAAAATAAAATAACATGAAAAAATAATTTAAAAAATAAAACAACATGTAGTGTACAAGGTAATACGATACTCCTAGGTAAGACTGGTTAACACACTTTCAGGGTTCTGACGACCCGTAACGTAACGACTGTCAAAAATATACGAGTGACAGCCAGTACCAACGGCTTAACGTGCTTTCAGACGCACGGAGAGTTCTTGGTATGTAAAGATGGTCACTCATCCACCGACCAACCGCGGCAAGTGTAGCTTAACCTGATCGACCGACCCGTAGCCCCTCTCTTGCGTACATTGCGTGCTAGAAATTAATTTATCAACATTCATAAGTATCAGAACATGAAACGCTAACATGCTAAATTTAGACTAATTGAGGCCAATTACATGGAAATAACTGATTGAACATACTCGTACAAACAATCATAACGTAAATATCATCACCAGCAGCCTATAATGTTCCCACTGCTGGGATACAGGCCTCCTCTCGGTGAGAGGGAGACACCCCAGACATAGATAGATATGACAATGCAAAAACTCTAATTTTATAACTGTTGAAATTACGCACACAGATAAACTATTACCAGAATATAGACATAGATGTTTCCTCCTAGATTGTAGACGAAACCGTGGGCAATAGCTAGTTATAATATAGTAAACAGGCATCTTCTGAATTTCCTCTCTTTCCACAAGGCAAGATCGAAGTCAAGAGCAAGCCTATATCGCAATAAAAAATAGTTATAAAACGTCATATATAATGTTAAGTGAGTTATATTAACCGGAAAATGAGGTAGTAATTCATTTCAATCCAAAACAAGAAACATATTATTTATTTGAAATAATAATATATTTTATTCCTAATATCAATAAATGATTACCTTGTTTCTTTTGATGGCTGAATAAATTGTTTTCATGTTGCTTTAATGTACATACGGCTACAATAGGCCGCATGTCTGTTGTAATATATCAATATGCTGTCCTTCCTGGTCGATTGAAACTACTATGCTAGGCCAGCTCAAGGTCAACATTTTACCACCCGCATGCGGCTTACCATATCACCCATTGTAATCATAATTTCAGCCAAAAGATGACCACTGCTGGACATAGACCTTCCCAATTTGGGAGGGTTAGCTATTATCGCCACATTAGGCAGGCGTAAAATGCACAAAGAACGCTGTCGCCTCGGGTCGACGACGGGTAGTGTTCACGCGCGCCTCAAAGAGATATTAGCAATACTGAAGGGGTCTGCTAGAACCGATGCCTGCCAGGGTCGCGAGATTCGTTCCAAAGAGTTACCGTGGCCCTGGCATATGGGCAACTGAAGGAACACGGGTGGGTTTTAGTCAGTAAAAGTCTGACACGCCCTCCCAGAGCGGGAGAAGTCATTTGATGATTTCCCATACAAAAAAAAAAAAAAAACACTGTTGCCTATTCTTTAGTAAGTCCCTTAGTCGCCTCTTACGACACGGGAAGAAATGGGATACTACTATTCTTTACGTCCGGTACCACACGGAACAATTGTTATCTAAACTAAAATTATAGCTTAAGAATTTGTTTGTCTAAGCCCTAAGGCGATAACACACGGCACCGCGCACCGTCGCGGTAGGCGGTGAAGCGGATCTCATGTCACATTGCCCTCTATTAAATCCGTTGATGCTTAACACACGTACACCGACCGACCGCGCGGTCAAGCGGTGCTCTCACCGCCGCCCCTCCGCGCTGCAATCCGCGCGGTGGGGCGGCGCCACACACACGGGTCGCCGCATAGCCGCGCGGATCATCGTGGGTGCAGGACTTGTTGCAATTGAGAAATGTAATAATCTTTGATCAAAACCGAGTTAAACCCAACCGCGCGGGCACCACTACAAAATCCGTTTTACCGCCACCGCCCTCCGCGGCGATGCGCGGTGCCGTGCGATAATCGCCTAAACGCGCTAATCTCTGAAAATACCAGTCGGATTAGTAAAATATTGTTACATTGGATAGCCTTATTATTAAAGAAAGCTATAGGTTTATAACATCACGATATCACCTGTAAGATCCAAATAAAAAGTCAGAAAGAACGCTTAGCGAAAACGAAGTCATTCGTCTAATCGTTGACCCGTTTAAGTTTTGGGTTGAACTGCATGATTACTGATAAATGCGTGCAGTGACTGAACAGGTCTACTCAATCTGTGTGGTTTTGTCCTCAAAGAATGAGTTCAGTGACCAATCCACATAATCTTCACACGATGTAACCCAAATTATGTCTGAACTTCTAAATAGACTGTAACCTCTGAGTTTGTTTCAGCTTTTCTTTGAAGAGATAGGAAATGTCGTCATTTCCTATCTCTGAGGAGAAAGGCTAGTTTTTAATCATTTCCACCTAGTTTTTAAAATAAGACTGACGTGTAACAGTGTTTGTACAAACCTCCTTATCAAAATAAATAATGGCAGGGGCAAATAATGTGGTACGACGGGATGGATCGGGGTAACAAGAAATGTCACGACATGGAGAAAGTCGCAAGCAGAAGCTAGTAAAATATAATTATCATGAAATTGCGCCATCGTCATACCTACATCACGATCGTGAGCGAGCTTATTTCCGGACATAGCTCCCGACTGCTTCTGAGAATTTCCTAATAGAAAATTTAATCAAGTGCGAGTAAGGTCCTTATTACGTCTAAACTACTACTTTACTTATAAGACTTCTTTCATATGAGCTATACATATATGAAACGGAGGCCCTAGCACAAACGTTCGACATAATGTGACGAAAATTTAAACGAGTTTTCATTTTGGTAAAAAAATTGCAACAAGCAAATTTATTACTTTCAAAGATATTAATAAAATCTCGAAACTGCATAAAACAGGATAAGTTTTTAACCAGTGCGAAAATTTTAACAAATTAAACTTAAACGAGCTATAATAACCATTCAATTTTTATTTTGATATATCTTAGTACAAAAAAAAAATTAAGTTATCGTTAACGAAAGATGTTTATTTTGAAATAGGTTTTTATGGTAATTTGCGCACGGCGCCGGCGCGGCGGCGAAGGTCGATCGAGCGTAGCAACAAGTACCTACCAGCTGTTCGATCGGTCAGAATTCTAAGAAGTTCGAAGTACCTACGCCGGCGCGCGGTTACTGACCTATTCCTATTGTCAATATCATATCACGAAATATGGAGGGTGTCCACAGTTTACTGATTTAAGGTCGGATAAAAATTAAAAAAAGTATTGAAAAAATAGTTGAAATATGTTCTAATACTGATACCGAACCACCAAAAAAATTTGCGCACTGGTTAAATTTTTTTCCTGTATAAACTAAATTATATCGTGTATTTGTATTTTCGATTTTAAAATCCATAAGATTTACGTCACATTAAGACCGCGCGTTCGTGGTAGACCCAAGGTCCTTAAATACTATGTGACATACTATCATTACGAACCAAGTTTTCGACAACAGCAAAAACATGAATTCTCGCAAAAGTCACTCAAACACGTGAGTTTTGTCTTTATTTCCTTTAAGAAAACTTTTTTCAATGACACCCTTGAATTTTGTGAAAATCGGTGTATCAATAATGTTTCTGATATTTGTTGAACAAGAGTTATGTAAGGCAAAACTCACATCACAAATTTAATCCGCTATCATCATCATCCACATTTGTACCGCAATATTATTGATAAAAATGGTACTGATTTAATGAAAGCTGAAGTCCTGAATTCCGCTAGATGCGGGAAGTACAGAGCCGGTGGACGTGGCGGGGCTAGGGAGAGGCGTACTCGGAAAAGGTCCACTGCTGGAGCACGGTTTTCGGCAGGAATTATGGTGATAAAATACACTTTATGTCTAACGTATAAAGTTGGATTCTATTTACAATTTCGAACTGTTGTTTAAAGTTTTGAAGTTAAGCTTTCGACGTGACATGATCAATTGCTTTATTAAACGAAATTATGTTGATTTTTGATATTTTTAGTCCACAACCATTCTACAATACAAAATTCACTATGGCATTTATTTATCTACAAAATTTTGCCTGCAGCTTCGCCTGCGCATTATTCAAATACACCTTCCTCTTAAATCACTCTGTCTATTGATTGAAACCACGTTCAAATCCGTTGCGTAGTTTAAAAGATCTAAGCATGTAGACGCAAGAAGTTACTTTGTTTTATAATAAGTAAAGAAGAAGATATAACCTGCACTGTGCACCAAGACATGCATCAACCAATCAATCAACTCAGCCTATCGCAGTACACTGCTGGTCATAAGCCTCTCCTATATTGCGCCACAAAACCCTGTCCTCCGCCTTCCGCATACAGTCTGCCCCAACCACTTTCTTTAAGTCGTCGGTCCACCTAGCTGGGGGGCGTCTCACGCTACGCTTGCTGAAACGTGGTCTCGAGTCCAGGACTCGTCTACTCCACCTGCCATCGGTCCTTCCACAGACATGGCTAGCCCACTGCCACTTCAGCTTACTTACGCTGCGAGCTATTTCGGTAACCCCAGTTCTTTTCCGGATAATTTCATTTCTGATTTTATCCTTCAAAGAAACTCCGAGCATAACCCGCTCCATAGCGCGCTGAGCGACCTTGAATTTATGGACCAGCCCAACTGTCAGTGTCAATGTTTCGGCACCGTATGTCATTACGGGCAGGACGCACTGGTTGAAGACTTTAGTCTTCAGACATTGCGGGATAGGCAACGAGAAGACTTGACAAAGTCTCCCAAACACTGCTCAACCCAACTGGATCCTCCTGTCGGTTTCCTTCTCAAATTTGTGTCTACCGAGCTGGATGACTTGTCCTAAGTAGACATACTCCTTCACAACTTCAAGAAGCGAACCCTCGATGTGTATTGGACTCGGCAAGACGTGCGAGTTAAACATGACTAACAAAATAGGAAATGAATAACAAAGTAAAATTTATACGTAGTATTTATGGTATTTTTCTTACTATCAACAGTCACATTGGTCTTAAAACAAAAATTAACCTTGTTGTTTTAAGACCTGCAAGTGACCTTTAACCTAATGGTGATCAAAAAATTACGAGGTCGACCACCGTTTATCAAAACCGCACCAGTTAGTGGTGGCTGCATGTGTGTGCTCGCCAACTGGTCAAATAGCTATAAAGTCATCTGACTCAATTTGCCACAAAATACATTTAAAATATTACTTATGTCTGTGACGAATGGCGATTTAGTTGTATCGTGAAAATTAGGTATAATAGGCTACAAATATGCTGGTAATCTTGGCAAGCATCACCAATCGTAGCTCAGCTCACCGAGAAACAACAAGAAAAGACACAAAAATGAAATTCTACCTTCTGGTAAGTGGGTTTGTTCTTTAAATTTCTACCAGCTAGAACATTCGCAGGCCTTTTATTTCTTACGTTATCTGCAACGATCCTAACATACTCGTTTGCTTCGTTAACGTTCATACATCTGAAGCCAATTCTCGTAATTAAAGTAGTCGTAGTCTCATCTCGGCGACAACCAAATGTCAAAAATTTGTCAAAAATGTATAGAAACTTGAGGTATTTTTGACAGAATGAGGTTGAGATCAGGGTGTGAACGTCCTTAAAATTACGAGAATTGCCCCTCTCAGTCGCAAGTACTAAGCCACTCTTTCAGGAAAACTTCACCAGTTAGGTCACTGTAGGTATATCCTTCTTGCCGAAACCTCCAGCGAATTATTATAATTAAAATATGCCATATATCTATATAAATACAAATAGCTCAGAAGCCAAATACCAAGACTCTAGAGTATTATTTATTCATTGGGCTGATTGACATAAATCAAAAAATGTTTTTGCTTAAATGTGGGTAGGTACATTAAGTGACACAAGTACTTCAATCTTAATTCTACCTTAACAGGTGTGCAAATGTCTAATTTAAACAAAGTGTTTTCTTTGAATGTGTTTATGCTTGTTTGAATTGAAATCTAAATTTCCTACCTTACTTTCCAGTTGTGTCTGTCCGCCATGGTCATCATGATGTGTCAAGCACAAGTCTCACGAAACCACCTTAGCAATAGAAGACTTAATAGTAACTTACATTCGCAAAACCTGCATCCAAACCGAAGATTTTTCCCGGGATATGGTTACGGTGGATTCGGTGCTGGCGCCGGTGGTGGGGTTGGTGGTGGTATCCACGCCGGACTACACGCTGGTATCGATGCAGATATTGGGGCTGGCGGCTATGGTTACGGTTATGGTGGTATGGGCGGCGGTGGTGTTATTGGTGCTCCCCCCTATCCCTATTATGGTTAGGCTATAAAGCTATCGTCCATATCGTCTTTCAAAAATAGAAGATTACGAAGTGGGTCGACTTTTTTGCACGCACGTGTATTAGTGAAGCAAAATTTTTCTAGGACAGTAGATAGTCGACCTGCCAGATATCATCGATCAGTTGGATAGTTTTTTTTTTTTAAATATTCGAAATTTAAAGTATTACAATAACATAATTTTACCGTAGCAAAAACTGGTTAATAAATTGACTTCTGAAATCATATGGTGTTTTATTAATTTCACATGTCACATTAGCCGTATGCAAGATGACCGCTAGGCAAAGGTACTAAACAAAGGTCGCTACACAATGGGTATCTGAAGATGGACGAGACCGCTGCGGTCGGCCCAGAAAGCGCTGGCGAGACGACCTAGATGCGTACCGCGACGGCTGGTATGAGGTGGCCCGGGATAAGAGTTCCCGGAAGAAATTTGGGGAGGCCTTTACCCAGCAGTGGGACGTATAGGCTAGAAAAAGAAATGTGTTATCGACTCCTTTCAACATGTGCCAAGACAAGGTGGATGCTCATTGCAATATGTCAGTGCCAAGTCGTATGTTGATTAAAATCTGATTTGCGACTATAAAACTTATGTATTCACTGAATTATTAATATTAAAATCATCAATACAACCCGCTAAGTTGATTTTAATCCAGTTAAAAGACTATTGACATAATAATATACAGTTTTGTGTTATTTTTTCAACATTGTACCCCATTTCCTGTGCGTAAGAGGCGACTACAGAACTTAGTACAGAATGGGCAGCAGCTCTATGAATTTTACCATCATACTGCGATCACCAACCCGTTTGCCAAGCGTGGCGATTTTGGTAAAACCCCTCATTTATTGGGGAAGGTCTATGGCCAGCAGTGGACTTCTTTCGAGTGAAATTATGATGAATGTTCCTCAGCCATTTCTCTCGTATTCATTTATTTTAATTCAGTTTAAGTTAGAAACAACTACAACGCAGCTTGCTTGTTAAATATTGTTTTGCAAAAGTGTAATGGTAGCATATAGCAGTACTTTAATAGAAAAACGCATTCTCAAGAAAATTTACATGGAATCACAATTTATGATACTCAAGTTCTTCCTCTGTGTGATTAGGAGACTAAAGTGGTGCGAAGTAGTTTAAGAAATAAAAATCCTTCCAACCAAATGGCCTCAGTGGGTGATCTCAACGAAGGTTAATGATAAATGATTTTGTTTATGAAAGTAGATTTGTACAGACACTTTAATTCGTCAATCATATTTTAATCACTAAATTAGGTCGGTGTTTCTTATCTGACTACTCTGTGAAGAAAAGCCAAAACAAACTTAGAATCGTCTCTTTTAAAGCCTTGACATAATCATATAGAGACCACGGATCGGTGTCTGAAATGCTCATCAAGTAAATAACCATACAGATTGAGTGGACCTGTCCAATCACTACACGCATATATTTTGTAACTTTGCGATACACTTACTTGATGGCTTAATAGATTACACCTAGGCACCTTTATCAGTAACCATAATCTGTAACCAAAAGCTAGTACGACTTCAAAAATATATTACGGATGTAATTCAATATTCATTTAAATTTTGCCTTAATCTTTGCTGAAATACAAAATGCATTAAAAAAAATTAAAGTTTTGCATCGAGCCACTTATCTGTGGTTGTTGAAAATTTTCGGGGGAAAACTTCTCCCGGCGGATATCCGACCCGTTACGATAGCACCCGTCGTTTTAAATCGACCCACTTCCGTTGCTGGCGTAAGTGATACCTGCCTTTGATAGTTTTCTTTGCGCTAGCTCACAGTTAGTCATTTATAAACAGTTTATTGGAAGATGTAGCCCGTTTATAAACACACTCCCTGTGCATTTGTTTTTCAAAATAGAAGTCCTTTACTTACTGAAATAAGGCTGAAAATTAAAACTTTTTGAACGTCAAAATTACCTAAGATAGTCCCTCTTCACTTTTGCACACTGTGTATCCATACTGCTTGTTCACCATGACCGAAATGAAGATCGACCTGGAAGATAATCGGTAGTCAGCCCATTTATCCAAGAGTGCATTTAAAAACTTCAGCTGGTCTAGAAAGTTCGCAATCTACACTAGCTGAAGTTTTTAAATGCAACCTGATCAAGGATCCAGGCCACTGAAGGAACACGGGTAGGTATTCAGTCAGTAAAAGTCTTACACTCCCTTCCGCTCCACCCAGAGCGGGTGACAATATTATTTCACGATTTCTCACGAAAAAAAAGTACGGCTAGGGAGTGGCTTATTTCTTAGATACGGATGCTTCGTGGTTCTAGTAGTTGTAAGTGCGACACATAAGCATGTCCTCCTGGGTCCCAGGTCGATCTGTCACAGCAGAGGGTTTTCCATTAGGAATTTCCCCAGTAGCAGCCCAAAGTCTAGATTTGTGCCTGGCTGGCAACATGCTGGCCCCCTATTATATGGGACGTAAACTTATCTGATCAAGATTATGTCTGAACGTCAAAGGAGACTACGACATCTGAGTTTCTTTCGGTTTTTCTTCTCAGTGTAGTCAGATAGGAAACACCAACCTCATCTACATATTATAGTTTTTAAAATACGATTGTCTTGTAAAAGTGTCTTCATAAAGAAATAAAATCATTTATCAAATAAAATTATCTGGTGGAATCACGGTTTTACTATACAGCCCTGTGCAACCCTTTGGGGGTATATTAACATAAAATCACCTGAATAGGTGATGTTATGTAAGATAAGTTTCTTAAGAATGGTAGTTCACACCGATATGACTAAAGAAGAAACTGAAAAACAGTCACCAAAAAACGAAATCAATCAATCAATTATTTTTTATCGTTTATCGTACATTCGCTCTTTCTTCTTTTTTTGTGTCTGCTCTTTATTTGCGTCATGTTTACCGTATATAAACGTATTTCCTTTCTTTATCTTTTAACAACGAATAAATTGGTCTACCAACACGATCATTGATTGGTTCAACAACTACTACGAAGCGTGCAATATCAAAACTGCGTTTTTATAGTGAACTAGCTGCTGTACGCGGTTTCACCTGTGGAAATTATTCTACGAGAACGTGTTATCTGAACAACTATCCTCCTTAGATAGCTGACTATCTGCCAGTGAAAGTCCCGTTTCGGGGATTGTGGCCGGAACAAAAAGACAGGCAAACAAAAAATATACAGTTTTTTTTTTAATAAGTACCTTAGTAGTGCTTGTGGCTAAGAGACGGGCTTGTGGCTAAGAGAAGGGCTTGTGGCTAAGAGAAGGGCTTGTGGCTAAGAGAAGTGCTTCTGGCTAAGAGATCAACTTGTGGCTAAGAGAAGGGCTTGCGGCTAAGAGAAGAGCTTGTGGCTAAGAGAAGGGTTTGTGACTAAGAGAAGAGCTTGGGGCTAAGAGAAGAGCTTGTGGTGTAAGGCGGGATCTCGAGGAGATATTGAAAGACCGAGAGCTGAATCAATACTGTCTTTATTGTAACGAGTAAACGATTACATGGATTACATTTATATTAAATAAGGCTGGTTACATACTATAAGGTTGATTACACACTACATCTCCTTCCCATGGTGAAAAAAAATAAAATTATAACTAAAATTTTGCTTTTTTTTTTACAATAAAATGTGTTTTAACTTAAAGTATAGAATAATACAATATTTGAATATGCAATACATGAGTTTTAAAATATAGATTAATATACATTTTTAATAATATTTCTTTTTTTTTTTCCTTAAATTTAGTTATACAAATACAAGGTTGTTTTCTGGTGTAAACAATTTTGTACGATTTTTGTGGACTACATCTAGTTTTCCATTTTTATCTATTTGAACATTTGGTGACATATCTTTCACTACTTTAAATGGACCAGAATATTATGCTGTCCATTTTATTTATTTTTTCATTTTTTACTAGAATTAAATCATTTGGTTTATAAATTATAGGATTAGTACTTTTATCGTAAATATTTTTTCTATGTATTTTACTTTTGAGCAAATTTTCTCTAGCTTCTTTTTGAGTTAACTGCAATCTAAATTTTAATTCTAAAGGATAACTTTCGTGATTATAAAGTGGTTCAACAACATTGTTATCTAAGTTACTGGGAAGCGAGCATATTTTACCAAAGACTAACTCAAATGGTGTGAATTTAGTTTCCGTATGTACTGATGTGTTGTAAGAAAAACACCAATATGGAAGCCATTGACTCCATGCTTCTGGATGATTATCTGTTTGAATACGTAAGAAAGAGCCTAAATGTTTATGAGAATTTTCCAAGGCGCCAATGCTTTGGTGGTGGTAAGCTGTGGAATTTAAATGAGTAATTTTTAAAAGTTTACAAACCTCTTGAAATATTGTTGACATAAATTCGGATCCTCTGTCTGTTGCTATTTCCTTCGGTAACCCGTAGCGAAGAATAAAACTATTAACTAAAGCTTGAGCCACCTCTTCAGACTTTTTAGAAATTAAAGGATGTGCCACAACATACTTACTCAACTCACATTGTATGGTTAGTATATAAGAATAATTATAACAATCCCTATCTAATGGTCCTACTAAATCTAAAAATATTTTGTCAAATGCCGTTGTAGCCGTTGAAGTAATAATCATCGGCTCCTTTACAAGTCTAGCATATTTTTCCTTTTGGCATTTTGGACATTTTTTCACAAATTCTCGAACGTCTCGTTCTAACCCTGGCCAGTAAAAATACTTCTTAATGTTACTAACCATCCTTCTCATGCCCGCGTGGCCACTTGTAGGCAAGAGATGGAAGTCATTAAGAATAACTTTCCTGTCATCTTTATCGTCTATTCTTCGAACATCATTTATTATGTAAACTCGCGGTACGTACCTATCATTTGACGATTTAATCTCACTTAATAATTCGTCAATAAACTCTTTTTGTTCTCTATTCTTCATAATACATATTTCGTCGACGTCTATTAATTTGCAAAATCTACCTAACTCCCTCACAAATGCAGCTCGCGTCAATTGTGATTGGAAGTCGGGATTAATAAAAATTGTTAACTTGCTTTCTACATAACAAAACGCGTTTTTCTCTTCAGTTATTTTATTTTGCTTTCTCAACATATTTAATTCTTTTTTCTCGATTAATCTAAGTTCTATTGCCTCTCTTGGTTTCGTATGACTTCCCACGACACCTGGTTGATCAGGCCAAGTGCTGTCAGATGTCGAACTACTCGGAGGGCTTTGCATTTTTCTCGCCTGTGCTCTAGTTGTTACATTTATATATGATTCACCCATATTCTTTAAGTCTTCACTTGTAAAAGAAATCCGGGACAATGCATCTGCAGCTGCGTTGTCCGAACCCTTTACATACTCTACAAAGTAGTCGTACTCCTCTAATATTAATCTAAATTTCATAAGCCTACTCGATGGATCCCGCATATTAAAAAGATAAATTAATGGACGATGATCCGTCAATATTTTGAATTTCCTACCATAAAGATATGGACGAAAATACTTTACTGCCCAAACTATTGCCAATAACTCCTTCTCGATTGTTGGGTATCTCCGTTCTGCACTATTTAAACTTCTACTTGCATACGCAACTGATTTTTTATTTCCATTACTTAAAATAGCGCCAATTGAATAACCTGAAGCGTCTGTTTGTACTATAAATTGATTAGTTTCTGTAAAATCTGGATATTGCAAAACTGGTGGTGAGACTAAACACTGTTTCAAATCTTCAAATGTTTTCTGACACTCTTGGTCCCAAATTACAGTCGCATTTTTCCTACATAATTTGTGTAAAGGATAAGCTTTTTCCGCAAAATTCGGTATAAACTTCCTATAATAATTTACAAAAGCTGTGAAACGCTTGACTTCTTCGACAGTTTTTGGACAAGGATAATTTTTGACAATTTTAATTTTCTCTGGATCGGGCAAAACACCTTCTCGAGACACTACATGTCCTAAGTATAACATTTCCTTTTTGAAAAACTCACACTTTTCGGGATTAAGCTTTAAATTCACATGCCTTAACCTTTCAAAAACATCTTGTAAGTTCTTAACTTTTTCTCCTAAATTACGACCAAATACTATCAAATCGTCTTGGTAAATGAGACACTTGTCATATGAAAGACCTGCCATAGCCATTGTCATCATCCGGGAAAATGAAGAGGGACTGGTCTTGAGCCCCATTGGCATTCTTGTCATCTGATACTGACCAGAACCAAAGGCTGTATGCTTTCGACTATCTTTATCAAGTTCTACATTATAAAAACCTTGATATAAATCTAAATGACTGAAATATATGCATCCTGATAGCGAATCCAATATTTCTGTTATGTTAGGTAGAGGGAATTTATCATTCTCAATACAATTATTTAACTTCCTATAATCAATGACTATTCTCCACTTTTTCTCTCCGCTAGAATCTATTTTTTTCGGAACTAATAACACTGGACTACTCCATTCACTTCTACATTCCTCTATAATTCCTTCTTGCAACATTTTTCCTATCTGCCTATCCATTTCCTTTTTCTGAGCGTGTGGTAATCTGTAAGGTTTTGAAAATATGGGAGCCGTGTTAGGTTTTAAAGTTATTGAATGTTTATAAATATCAGTCGTTGTCAAACTATCTCCTGGTAAATAAAATACATCACTGTATTTTGCGCATACATTCTCTACAGATGTTTGTTCTTCTCCATTTAAATGATTTAATTGCAACAATGAAAATAATTTCTTAACTCGACGCGCATTTGATTCGTCTTGAGAGAAGGAACATAAATTATAGTCACTAATGCTATGTATAGTTGGTTTTATTTCTGTAAGTGTAACATAATCTTCGGTAGTATTTAGTATCTTGATAGGTATCCTACCACACACTGGTTTTACCAATGTACTCGCTAAATAAATACCATCGCTGATATCTGATGCGCATACTAAGCATTCATCCTGAATATCTGACGAAATATAATGAACGGACTCACATCTAGGTGGGATCTCTATATGATTGCTAATTTATTAATAGGTAAATTTATTTCATTATAATACGTAGATAAAGTAATCATATTACGATTAAAATCCAATACCGCTTTATACTTGGTTAGAAAGTCCTGACCGATGATGCCATTCGCCCTAATGGGTAAGAAATCAAATACATAGAACTTATGTTTCAGTTGATGCCCATTTACGTTGAAATTTAAATAACAATATCCAATTGTTGTTACTTTGCCTCCGATACCATTTATAGAAATGTTTTCTTTGTAATATGCAATGCGCTCTTCTAGAACATGTTTATACTTTAACGCTGAAATCGATGCACCTGTATCAAGTAACCATTGGAATGCATGATTGTTTATAGGTAGACTAATTGAACAATTACTATTGCATGATAAAATTTTATTCACGAAAAAACTTTTTGTTATTATCACAATTTGAAGTATTGGCCGATTCTACGTTTGCTTCCGATTCCGTTATCACGTTAACCTTATTAGAATCGTTGTTGCGCATCCTTTGATGTCTATTATTATTATAGTAAGACTATTATAGTAAGTTCGGGTTGGGGCTTGCTCGTGCTGGTGGTCGCGATGCCCATTCCATCCACCGCGACTGCCATTGTTGTTGTAGTAGCCTCCACGATAGGGTCTACGATGCGAATGACCTTGGTTGAAGGGACCTCGATGACCTCGATAACCTCGGTTTTGCCTGAAACCCCTGGTAAATCTACCGTTATTATTATACATACCGAGTACTTCAGCTGACCTAGGAGACGAGCTTATCTCATCATCTTGCGCCGCCTGAATCGCATCCTTGAGAGAGCTGTAATTTCGAGCTACTATTATAGTGCTCAACCGGCGGTTTCGCAGCCCTTCGGCGAACTTTTTAATCGCGTACTGCTCATTTATGGGTTTTAATACATTATATTTCTCGGCTTGCCCGTCGGCCTGTGAAACCGTCAATTGCACAAAAAGTTCAGATATTTCTTTACCATAGTCCTGTGTAGATAACTCGTTTTGCCTCATGGAGGTCAATTTAGTTTGCAATGCCGTGGCTGATTTTTGAGGTAATAACACCTTTTTCATATCAATCACTAAGTCATCCACACTTGAGTACTGTGGGCATAATCGTAATTTAGCTGCCTGAGATAATCTGCTCTTAAGTACAAAATTAACTAATTGTTTCTTACAATCTGGTGTTGAAAGAGTAGAACTATAATACTCAATATTATCTATTAATTGCCTGGCATTAGCCTCCTCATCAGTCATGAGTGGCAATAAGTTTAACGCAACTTTAAGGTCAAAAGTAGACATCGTTTCAGTTTTACTAGGCTTACACAATTCTATAACTTCTGCATATAAATTCTGAAATCTCTCAATATACTTGTATATTAATTCTGACTCACTACTAGACACTTTCCCTTTTTGTATATCACTCGTAATTTGAGCTTCATAATGAGAATATTTCATAAAAATATCATTTGCCTCAGATAGCTTCTTAGTCAATATATTTCCTGTCCTACGATCTGGACCAATTTTAATTAGATATACTCTTATTTCTTTAATGTCAGTACACAAATTTTCTAACTTAGTTGCCATAACTTACCATAATAAAAGCTGAATCTTCTTTTGCATACATGTTTCTATCATACTTAGATTAAAGTTCATTAAAAAATATTATTGTCATCATCACATCGAGTCTTGTTGAATATTAAATGTCATTGTTAATGAAACGTTGACCGCACTAGACCGCACTTGTATTTTCTAGTTTAACACTGCACAAACACAATTATTTTCTCACGTTACACTATTCCGTCGTTCACGCCTACTGTCGGTTTTGGAAGTCTGCGAAGAAACGAATGTCGCAAAGTATGCTGGTGAATCTGCTGGTCAATCCACTGAAGGTGACATCTTCTATAAATTCTGTAGATGGCATAGACTGACGCCAGCGTTACCAAAGTGAGGATCAGCAGCAAGATTATATTTGTAAATCCAATATGTGTCCTCAACTCTTCTATTGAAGCCTGGTTGTTGCCTCCAGCGGCGTTCTGAGCAAGGATCACTTCCTCCTTTGATGTAGTGGTACCCATTTCTTCAGGTGTTATTTATTGATCATATAACCGACGTACGAGTGTTGAAAGCCGAACATTTTGTACTTAGTCCATACATATATGGGCAATGGTATTTAATACAACTCAAATTACAGCCATCGCGCTTTGGCAGGGTCGCCATGTAAGGCGGGATCTCGAGGAGATATTGAAAGACCGAGAGCTGAATCAATACTGTCTTTATTGTAACGAGTAAACGATTACATGGATTACATTTATATTAAATAAGGCTGGTTACATACTATAAGGTTGATTACACACTACAGTGGCTAAGAGAAGGGCTTGTGGCTAAGAGAAGTTCTAGTGGCTAAGAGAAGTTCTAGTGGCTAAAAGAAGGGCTTGTGGCTAAGAGAAGAGCTTGGAGCTAAGAGAAGGGCTTGTGGCTAAGAGAAGAGCTTGGGGCTAAGAGAAGGGCTTGTGGCTAAGAGAAGGGCTTGTGGCTAAGAGAAGAACTTGGGGCTAAGAGAAGAACTTGGGGCTAAGAGCGGGGCTTGTGGCTAAGTAATAACAGCTGCACGGATTGATCGTTCAGGTTAATTTACGCTTGCCGCGGTTGGTCCGTGGATGGGTGACCATCTTTACGTACCAAAACTCTTCCGTGCCTCGGAAAGCACGTTAAGCTGTTGGTCCCGGCTGTCTTTCGTAGATCTTAGACAGTCGTTACGGGTCGTTAGAAGCCCGAAAATCTGACAATGAGTATTACCCAGAAACTGGGTTGTGGAGGTCAGATAGGCAGTCGCTCCATGCAAAACATTGGTACTCAGCTGCATCCGGTTAGACTGGAAGCCGACCCCAACATAGTTGGAAAAGGCTAGACAGGTGATGATGATGGAAAGAGTATAGTCCCCTTATTTATAAATTATACTTAAATTTAAGAGACGTTTATACGTAAAAAAAGTATAGTTTAGTTAATTAGACGCTAGTCGTTGCTTAACTTTAAGCAACGTTTATTTATAATTATGAGGGATATACATATATATGTACATATATATATATATTTACTGCCAGAAGTGCAGTCCCACAAAGAAACGTCATTTGTGCTTATAGATATTATAGCGCAGGCCAAATGTTGTTACATTATTATGTTCTAGAAATGGATAAACTGAAAACATTTTACTGGTAATGTTAGCTCATTTGTGACGTCACTGAGTCTCAGTTTGAGTGTCATGAAACTTTCCAATTTTTGTCTTTGGGAACGGACTAGTGATGCTTTTTCTATTGTAGAAAGCCTTCATCTATACTAATATTATAAAGCTGAAGAGTTTGTTTGTTTGATTGAACGCGCTTATCTTAGGAACTACTGGTCCGAATTGAAAAATTTTTATTGTGTTGGGTAGCCTATTTATCGAGAAAGGCTATAGGCTATATAACATCACGCTACAACTAAGAGGAGCGGAGCAGTAATGAAAAATGTTGCAAAAACGGGGAAAATCGCACGGGTAGGCGATTCGACGCGACGGGAAGGGTCGGGGAACAAAAAATTTAACGTGGACGAAGTCGCGGGCAGAAGCTAGTACACTTATATACGTACATATAACGAGGTTGGGCAGCTCACCTGTACATGGTGTGACTGGGTTTTCAAGACCAAATTTGATTTTGCCGGCCATCAAAGAGCTCACGAAAGGAGTGTGGGTCACTGTCGCCGAGTACGGAGAAGAGGACTATATAATATCCATAGATAGCAGTGACAATTTGATAGATAGGCCATCAGCTTGTTAGCTGGCCAAGCCATATAATACCGGTCAAGTGCATGTTGGCCCACGCACTAAAGATACAACCAAATATTATTTGTTATAAGTTTTACAATTGTAATTCGAATGCTGTCATTTCATCGGGATAACTAAGTGTTGACTCTAACTCTGTCTCTTAACTTGCGTTGATCTATTCATTCCGTGTGGTGTTGGGCGTAAAGAATATCACCATCCCATCTCTTCCCTTGGGTGTCGTAAAAGGCGATTAAGACACTAGAGAATGGGCTGCAGCTTTCTTTATTCATTTTACCACCATACTGAGATCGCCATCCGCTTGCCAAGCGTGGCGATTATAGAAAAACGACTTTTTGGAGCCTATGTGCATGTATATTATGTCCAGCAGTGGACGTCTTTCGGCTGAAATGAGGATGATGATACTCTTTGAGTAAGAACCTTAAAAAGGAATAAATAAATAAATATCTTAGGACAACCAACACACTGTTATCTGATTCCAAACTAGGCAGAGCCTGTACTATGGTAACCAGACAACTGATAAACATACTTATATATTTCTAAATACATACATATTATAGATAAATTACACCCAGACACAGAACAAATGATTGTGCTCATCACACAAAGATTTGTCCTGGGTGGGAATCGAACCCACGACCTCAGTCTTTGCAGTCAGGGTCACTAACCACTAGACTAACAGGCCAGTCTAATAACATATACACACCAGTCTGTTTTTCAATATTGGGCCGTATAATGCTATTGTCAGGCATAAGCACACATACAAAAAACTTTTTTACAAAAAAAAAAAACAACCGACTTCCTTAAAAACACTACAAAATGAAAAATAACTTTAATTTCGGAAGTCGGTGTCTTAGGATCTGTATTTATGGTTTTGTGGCCACCGACTTCCGAAATTAAAGTTATTTTTCACTTTGTAGTGTTTTTAAGGAAGTCGGTTGTTTTTTTTTGTAAAAAAGTTTTTATTTTTAAATTTTTAGTTGTGGTATCCACCCCGCACTAATTCCAAACAAACAATGCATATTTATGCGATAGCAGAAATCGCGGTTGATTTGCTGTCATTTTTTAAAGAGTCCCGGTGTCTATCTCTGGAGTTCATCATCAAATCTATATGAGACCATTTCGGAATAAACCCTTTTCAAAAAAAAAAAAAAAGAATTTTGCAAATCCGTCTATATATGACGGAGTTATGGCCGAACATACATAAAAAAAAAAAAATATATATAAACATCCGAATTGAGAACCTCCTCCTTTTTGAAGTCGGTTAAAAATTGGATTTATCGAACCACTTTTTTGGTTCGACGTAAAAACTTATTAACTAGGGCAAAAGCTATTAACTTGAGTTAATAGTTTTAGTAAGTATGTATAACGAATAAATTTTCATGTTTTAATATTCGAAAACCAGAGTTACATGGTTTTAATGATGACATTTCATTGTTTCAGGTACTTTGACGAATTGAGAGTAAATTTTATTATTGAATTCATCTATAAAACGGCAAGAAGTAAATCATTGTTTCAGGACACTCACAACATTCGACAAAATGAAAGGCTTGATTCTGGTGAGTAAACCAATTTTTTTCAATATCTTTGTAGAACAATCATTTAAATATACTTCAATCATCATTCTCCCAATTTATTCGGCGCAACATGTTTTCTTTCACACTTCTCTATTAGTCATCATCTCAGTAGTCACCCCCTTTCTATCCATATCATAATTCACACAGTCCATCCATTCTTTCTTTGGTCTCCCGCTACTCTTATAGCCATCGACACTCATACTCAATACTTTCCTCACGACATTTTCCTCATTCCTCCGTATCACGCGACCATACCATGACAACCGATTCCCACACAACTTTTCAGTTATTGGTGCCACTTTCAGACTTCCTCTTATGTACTCATTTCTTATTCTATCCATTCGTGTAACACCACACATCCCTTTTAACATTCTCATTTTATCTGCATGCAATTTCCTTTCATTTATCCCTTTTGTGGACCAACATTCTGACCTATACAAGACAGCAGGTCTGACCATGGTTTTATATATCTTATTTATACTTCTATGTAAGGATGAAATTATACGGAAAGGCTGTCGACCTCTGGATTTGTGAACATAATCATATTCTATAAACTAGCTTCTGCCCGCGACTTCGTCCGCGTTAAATTTCTTGCTCCCCGACCCTTCCCGTCGCGTCGAATCGCCTACCCGTGCGATTTTCCCCGTTTTTGCAACATTTTTCATTACTGCTCCGCTCCTCTTAGTTGTAGCGTGATGTTATATAGCCTATAGCCTTTCTCGATTAATAGGCTACCCAACACAAAAAGAATTTTTCAATTCGGATCTGTAGTTCCTGAGATTAGCGCATTCAATCAAACAAACAAACTCTTCAGCTTATAATATTAGTATAGATAAAAAACATACATACATACATTCATGCCTTTTTCCCATGGGGGTAGGCAGAAACCACGGAACGCCATCTGCTACGATCTCTACACACTCCTTTTGCCTCGTTTAGGTTCATACAATTGGTCATACACACACGCCGGTTGCGAGTACTACGCACCTGACCTTTCTGAAGAACATCACCAATAAGGTTACTATGTGTCCTCCTAAGGCGTCCCCTTCCGGTGTTTCCACTCACATCTGCCTTGTAGATACCTTTTGTAAGCCGTCCTTCATTCATTCTCTCAACATGACCAAACCATCTAAGCATACTTTTTTCAATTTTTGTCACTACATCTTCTTAAACATACATAATAGGAACCAATAAATGTTCCGTGTGTTGCCGTCTGGCAGAATAGCACTATCCCGTTTCTTCCGGTGGATGTTCAACCCCCCCCAAATTTAGCCGAAGCCGTAGGTACGTGGACGTCAATCGGCTGAAATCATGATGGTGATGCGTGATGAAGGAACCTTTAAATTACACACCAGCTATATCCTCCAGATCGTATTTCGGCCATGGCGGCCAATCTCAAGAGAAAATATTATAGTGCAAAAGTGTGTAAGGACACAGGTGCACTCTCTCTTCCCTCACTTTCATAGTCTGATGGGACGGCAATTCGACACGACCATTGAGAGATCTGGCGCAGGACCCAAGTTAACTTGTTTTCAGAGTCACGGGGTAATACACCGCCAATTACCAAAATTCGGAGGTTTTGTAGGTGTTTAGCTACCCATTTTTGTATATTAATTCTGTTTAATTATTTAGTCCTATTTTTAGATTGTGTTTTTTGAAAATACGGTCTCTTTAATTTTTCGCAATAGGTTTGTAATTATTATTACCAATTATAAAATGAAATATTTTTTTTTCAGTTTTTATGTTTTTTGGCTCTGGTCATCGTCGGTCAAGCCAAGCCGCAATGGCAGTTAAACCACGAAAGCCAACTCAGCAGTCTGCAGAGCCAACCACTGGAGCTACAACTAAATAATCTGCCCCTGAGGAGACAAAATGGCTTGAGCAGTTTGGATAACAGTCAAAACCTATCAAACCGACGTCATTTGTGTTGTGGATAATTTTTATGACATAACACACAAAAAACACGCCACTGATTGTTCTCAAATGATTAAAACTCTGTTAACTTTTCTGGAATGAAATTTAAGTAGAATTATTTGGAAATGTAATTAAAAACTGTTTACTGGCTCAAATGACATTATGACGTTTTCTTTTGCATGAGGTTTTTTGTTTGTATTTATAAGTAATTTCAACAAAACGGTGAACCAAAACATCGTGAGACAACCGGCAATGTCCTCGAACCAAAAATTTGGGACCATGTGACATCTACCAACCCGCTCTCCTTGCACTACTTGTTCTCGAAGGCAGGAGACCTGTGATCCAGCGGTGGTAAAATTATAGGCTTATTTTGAATATAACCAAGACATTGACAATATTGTACATCTTATCTTTGGAATGTGTCTAAGTTACCACTTTATACAAAAACACAAAGTAAAAAACCAACCTATTTACCCAATACAGTTGAAGTACCAGATGCAGCTGAAAACCAGTATTTGACATTGAGCTAGTACTTATCCGACGTTCACCCTACACCCCACTTACTAGTTATGACGATACCCCTTGGTAAGAATGGTTTTCAGACTTTGGGCTTTAATTAGAAGCCGTAAAGACTGTCAATGATCTTCGAATGATAGTCGGGATCAACGGCTTCACGTGCTTTCCGAGGCACAGAGGGGCCTCGATATGTAATGGATGGTCACCCATCTAAGAACTGAAAGCGGCAAGGGAAGCTTAATCTTTAATCGACCCATGTCGTGTATTATCATTTAGCTACAAGCCCGTCAAAAACACAAACTAAAATTATATTACCCAAAAAATCTGCGAATGAAGATCACAAAGCACCTTCAAAAGAATCTGTACTCAATTCAAATATGTTCAATGTCAAAACTTCTCTACATAATCTGGTTTCCCCGCTTTTAAACCTGCCAGTTCGCCTGTCCCACTTTTTTTCCGGAACGTACTTACATATCGGTCGTGTGTGCCATCAAATGAATAAAATAAAATTGGGTGGATAGTTGGGTCAGACGAATAGGCCCAGTCCACTAGTGTTTGAATATTTAATACGCTGGCATTCGGCATTCGGCCTCGCATCCACTATGAGACACATTGACAGCAGTTGTCACGGCTAATACACATTTGAACGGCATTTGCAAGTTAAATTTAGGAAGGTACGACAGGCAAGTTTATTAAATGTAACGACATCTGCCTATTTATTAGGTCAAATCGGATAATATGTGATTAGATGACTAGAACTGAAAATGTGTTGGCATTCGTTGCTGAATTTAGTGCTGTACTCGTATTAACTGTAGAAACAACTGAAAGTAGTTCCAAGTTTTTTGTTATTGGCGAGGTAGAGTGTAACTTTTAGGGTTCCACTTTATTCTACAAAAGATGCAGAAACAACGGAACAGTAATACCTGATGTAGTGATGACCTACATTTAAATAGTTAAAAATAAATATGTAAGTCATTCACTCCGATGCAGCTCGTCCCTTGGTGCCCTAAGACGAGGTCTGTACCCCACAGGGGCTGTCCTTAGCGTGTAGTCACTATAGTTTATAAGCCCTGCCTGGCGGCCATAGTTTGTTACGGTAGCCAAAGGCAGGTTCAGTTAAGCAACTGACTACCTCGTTGGTTGACCTGCAAATTGTCATACCCAAAAAATATATAAATATATAAGTAGGTCATCAAAGTGGTGGCCTTTATTGGAACGGCCCCGGATTACGAGTTGTAGATTTGGATTCGAACCCAGACAATCGCTATATTTTGTGTTAGTATATCATCACCAATGCTCTCAAAACGTCAAAGGAAAACATCGTGAGGAAACCGGATGACCTACAACCAAGATAGTCGAAAATAGAGAGATAGTCATAAATATTCTGCCAAAATCATCTTAGAATGCACTCAGAACTCTTGCAGAAGTTTAAATATTATCTTGTGTGTTAAAGTGAAGGATTTAACTTACACCAATGTCTACGGAACTTTACACCAATGTCCAACGCCGTAAAAAACTTGACCCGTTTATTTTTCTTTTTTATTTATTTAATGTTTGTAGCTGCTAGTGTAACGCCTGATGTTACAGGTGCGGCTAACTGCGGTAGTTCTCTAAGTGTAGTAAGTTTTTGTTGGAAAAATATTTTTATTTGTATCATGAAAATGTCCAGTTGTCCAGAAGTTGGTTGTATTTTTTGTAACAAAGTTTGTCTGTTGTTTTCTTAACGAATGTTATATATGCGAAATTAAGTTCGTTTTTAGGGTTCCGCACCTCAAAAGAAAAAAGCAGAACCCTTATAGGATCACTTTATTGTCCGTCCGTCCGTCCGTCCGTCCGTCCGTCCGTCTGTCAAGACCCTTTTTCTCAGGAACGCGTGGAGGTATCAAGCTGAAATTTATACCAAATACTCATACATGCCGCAAATTTCCGCAAATTTTCAAAATTCGCAAGTGAATCAAAACCTAAAGGTTACTTCCAGTCGATCTAGAATTTTGGAATTTGGTACGAAGCAACGTCTTATAGCACAGATACCTAAAGGAAAAATTGCGAAAACCATAAATTTTTAGTTACATCACATAATAAAAATATTTTTAATAATTTTAAAGGTACTACAACGTTTTTACGGAACCCTCGGTGCACGAGTCCGACTCGCAATTGGCCGTATTTTTTGTTACGTATTCACGCTAAAACGGCTGAACGGATTTAGTTGAAATTTAGTGTAAATACACAATAACCTGCGTTTTTCTTTAAAAGGCTCTTCCAGAAATTGCCCAGCATTGTTAGACTCACATAAAATTATAATAATATAATGTTTGGACTTTAAAAGAGACTATGAGTTTTGACCTCTGAGCTTTTTTCGGCGTTTCTTCTCAGGCAACAGTCAGTTAGGAAATTCTACCGCCGGTGCCATCTAGTTTTTAAAAAACATTGACCAAAAAATGTTGACATGTAAAAGTATCTTATAAGATCTTCTTACAGAAATAACCATTTCATTTCAAAGAAATCGCTACTTTTTATCCTGGATGACAAATGAAATCGCTGGCAACAGTTAGTAAACAATTAAGAAACAAAATGTTATGCCTGTACTAATTTCTCAAACAGGTAGGCCGAAGTGTAAATTTTACATCTTAATTTAGTTAGTAATCGACTTTTCAAGACTCATATAATGAGGTTAATGTATCTAGGCTACCTAGATGAGTATATTAACATGTCTTATGTATGAATGTAGTTTAATTCCTTCATTTTTCGATATTAAGATCTCGAAAAAAGAAGTCGTTCCATATCGTTGTCGATATCTTATCGTTTCATCTTGCAAACAATGCCCAGTTCTTTCTCTATTGGTGGCAATTTTCAACACTTTAAAACACAACTGCATTTTTAAAATTTATTTATTTAATGCTTTGTTATTGTAACGCCTGATGGTTCAAGTGCGGCTAACTGTGATAGTCCAGTAAGAATTTTTGACGAAAAATAAATTTATTCATACTATGAAAATGTACAGTTTCCAGTAAATGCTAGCTCTGATTGTGGTTTAAATGTCCACATGGTTCCCTGTCTCCAACCGTTCCTTTTTTTTAATGCTGGAAGATCTTATACCTCCACTATTTTGATTTTCAATTTTCATCGTAAGATTTTTCTCACCGAACGGTTTTTTTACGACAATGTCCCATTCCTATTAAGATAGCGATGAAACATCGTCACTGTTCGCTATAATGTTTTTACACAAAACGTTACGATAACGTCACTACATGAGACTATGTGAAGCTATTGGAAAACTTAAAACATTTTTAAGGGATCGTAACAAACGAGCTATTTCCTAATTTCATTTTAGTTTGATTGTCATTGAAGTCTAGTCTAGTCAGTGACGATTAAAACGAAAACATCGTCGTTCTCACAAAACGGCGAAGAAAATGAACATTTCTAGTAATTTACTACTGGTAAATAAACTGTAGCTGTTTCTGAACTTCTTCTTATAGGCTGATTATAATGAATAAAAAGAGGTCAAAATAATAATAATATCTTAGGACAACCAACACAACATTATCTGATCCCAAACTAGGCAGAGCCTATGGCAACTAGACAATTGATAAATATACTTATATATTTCTAAATACATACATATTATAGATGAATCACACCCAGACACAGAACAAATGATTGTGCTCATCACACAAAGATTTGTCCTGGGTGGGAATCGAACCCACAACCTCAGTCTTAGCAGTCAGGGTCACTAACCACTAGACTAATAGGCCAGTCAAAATGTTTGTTTGTAATAGTTAACTTTTAGAAGTACCTAAGGATTCGATTATAAAAATAATTTCACTGCTGTAGCAGTGTGAGTGAGTGAGGCTACAATACTGTCATAACATGGTAAAATAGTTGACATCCACGCGGACGAATTCGCGGGTAGATGCGGATGCTACTATCTCAATTATTGTACATATAGAATTAAAGTTGGTCGGGACACTTGGCTCTTGACCGTGATAGCAGGTGGAGTAAGGCAGTGGCCGAGTGGAATGCTGGGGTTGGAAGGCGAAGTGACAGTCGTCTGGCGGCGAGATGTGCAGACGATATTTTTCAATCGCGAAAATAACCTGAATGACGCTAGCGGTGGAGCGTGGAGATTGTTACAAGAGAGGATATGCCCAGCGGTGGATTTAGTCGGGCTGTGCATGATGGTAACACTTTTCAGGACCGTACCTACGTCGTTGTGCCAATTTCAACATGTGGTAACTATAGTTGGAGTCGTTTTCGTACAATTTCGAATATTTTTCTGCAATGTCGTATCGTAGTCGAACCGTGATATATAAAATTATAAAAGCATCCTTACTATCGATACCAGTAATAGTATTCAACGATCATAATACCAGTATAAAGTATCTTTATATCTATTTAGCCCCTATCTACCCTGTTAAGTAGTGCTCTCGCTATTACCCCATTTTTACCCTCTCAGATTACTCCCCAGACAGTCAGATTATAGAGAAGGCGAGCTGTGAAGAGATGGTCTAAAGTGCATAGATTATGAGACAGTGGTTTTAATATGATAAGGAAACTGCTTGTGATAATGAGCCCTAAAATAAAGATTTTAAATATTGCCTTAGGTTTTCTTTCCTTTAATGTGATAACGTCACAAAATCTTGGTCTTACAGATGGCGATGCTTACCACCGAAATGAATGGCGCCGCATGATTGAGAAAGCTGACCCCGCGTAACGGGAATAGGCGAGGGCAAAGAAGAAGAATGTGATAACGTCGCAATTAGCGTAGTATAAGCACTTGTATCTTAATTCTAAGGACAAAACACATGCATTTGTTTTTCAATATAACGGCAGTCTTCTTAATTTTTGAGATGGTGCTGTAGAAATCTTTCTTTTTGAGGATAAAAAACTGTTTCGCTTGAATTAAACCCCCATTTCGTCGATAAATATTTTTATAATCAGTTTATAAACATTCTTAAAGCCTATCGCCATCCTTCCAGGACCTTACCATACGTAATTTAACAACATTACAACAAAGTTCTATCCCACTAATACATATTATAAATGTGAAAATTTGTGAGGATGTATGGACGTTTGTTACTCTTTCACGCAAAAACTCCTGAACGGATTTGGATGATATTTGGCACACATATAGTTTATAACCGTGTTAACATATCGGGTACTTTTTATCCCGGTAGTAAGTTCCCGCGTGATAATTTCCGACTGCTGGCAAAAGGTTGTTTAATCTAACCTTCTCTCCTGCGACGACAGCCAAGTACAACATGATAAAGTTCGGAGGCACACACTGCCGAGCTCGTATCACGCAACTGATCAGTAACACTGACTCCATACGTTGGTACCAATATTGGTCCCAAATCACAATTCCAATGTGTGGATCAAACGTTGGTCGGTGGTAGCTCCACAAATTCGACGAGTGGCGTTGGGGCCAATGTTGGGACCAAATGTGGAGCCGACGTGACATGCCTCGTGTTTGAACGATCGGTTAGTGCATAATCTTGTTGCATGAACAGTGAACAGGCAAATATAAACAGAAATAGAGGCCCCTGGAGGCCAACAGAGGTCGTTAGAGGCCGCTCTATTTAGGCGAATTAAGTAAATTATTCGTGGTATCACTTTATTCTCCGAATAGGTTAAAGTGGTGAAATATTGTATGCCTACTGTATTTAGCTATTTACCCAATAACTCATTCAATTGCTAGAAATAGTTATCCAACCATCACTTTGCAGATACTTATACTTACAATCGTTTATAAAATTGCAGGTATCGATATATTAATACGTGAAGCAATAATTTTGTAACCCTTTTTACGAAAACTACGCGGACGTTGTAGTATAATATTTAATAATGCATTAAAATAAATAAAAGTTAAAAAAAACTAAAAAACACGCTTCCATTGAAAACCAAACTAAAAAGTACAAAATAATGGAAAAAAAGCGTGGGGTGCTTTTAAGGTATTTTTTTTATTGATATCAGGCACCCCACGCTTTTTTTCCAGTATTTTGTACTTTTTAGTTTAGTTTTCAATGGAAGCGTGTTTTTTAGTTTTTTTAAACTATTATTTATTTTCTATTTTTTAGGGTGTTTCGAATTTTGAGACGTATGTCAGCGTAGTTTGTGACGTATGTCAGCGTAGTTTTCGAAAGACAGATTTTTTTGCTGTCCTGGTAACCCTGGCAAGGATAATGGCACAAATTAGTTTGTGATGTATGTCAGCGTAGTTTTTGAAGACAGTTTTTTTGCTGTCCTGGTAACCCTGGCAAGGATAATGGCACAAATTTATGAAATTATTGCATTGTCATCGGTCCTTGACAGGTGTGCAAAGTTTGAATGAAATCTGGTCGTTTAAAGTGGGTCAAAATCGCGCTATAAGGAGTCGGTTACAAACAAACAAACATACAAACATACAAATGTACAAACATACAAGTGAAGCTAATATAAAGCGTGTAAATACATTAAATTTAAATAAAACATCGTCCATTTTCCACCATTGGGCGAACACTAGTTTCTATTATTAACTGAAGATTTCTTACCAGGGTCGCGAAATTTGTTCGAAAATGATACTGTTGCCAGGGCAACAGTATCACATGGGCAACTGAAGGAATTCATTCATTCATTGCAGCATTCTACGCGTTATAGCCGGGAGACAGGACAGCCCGTTGGTGACGTCGCTTGTCACCTGTACACTGTCTGTGTTATTAGTTAAGTACTAAATAACATAGGTTAAGACTATTGTTACTAACCAAATGGATTTTTGTTATCCGATCAAATAAATAAATATATATATTAGTCAGTAAAAGTCTGACACGCCCTCCCGCTACACCTAAGAGCGGGAGTCGTCACACCCACAAAAAAATATATTAAAAAAACTGAAGATTTCTATATTTGCGTCACAGAATTGCAGCAGCTACTTAGCCTATTAGAGGCTTGTTATTAGCAATTTTTTTTTATATAACTTTTTTATATCATTGTTTCGTTAGTCTGTAAGCCTTCTTTAAAATAAAATAAATAAATAAATATTCCCAACTATGTTGCGGTCGGCTTCCAGTCTAACCAGATGCAGCTGAACACTGGTATTTTATATGGGGCGACAGCCTACCTGACCTCTACAACCCAGTTATACAGTTGATAACCCGATATTTTCAAAACTGGTTGTCCGAATTTTGTTCTTCTGATTACCCGTAAAGACTGTCTAAGATCTACGAATGTCAGCCGGGACCAATGACCTGACGTGTTTTTGAGACATGGAAGAGTCTCGATATGGTAACCCATCCATGGACCGACCGTGGCAAGCGCAGCTTACCCTTTGATTGACCCATGCTATTATCATATAGCCACGAATCACAGGAAGGCAAAATTCAAAAATAATATGTCAGACATTTTCGATACTTCAGACGCTGTTTTCAAGTCTCAAAAATACAAACATACATAGATATAATGTAGTGTAGTATACATAGGTAAAACGTTGACCATACCGCCGAAGTAATTGATACGAAATAATCAAATTATCCGTGCCTAAATGTAATCAACGTACATTCAAAATATTTACAGCAATTAATGCGTCAAAGTTAATTGAAAGAGTGATAGCCAGCTAAGCCTAATTCAGTTATCGAAAATTATCATTAATTCACGGATTTTCGGACATGAAAATGCTTTAACATCAATTATACGGTAATTTCAACGTTAACATCACACCACACCTGTGTTTTTCGAGGGGTTTGGCAGAGGTACATCTATAGTATACCCACACTTCGTCAGTTTAATCCTATGTAATAGGGGGCGAACCTATTGCACTCAATCATTCGACATTCACTGCATAAATACAAGAAACAAAGATTTACTTATTGTGCCCTCGACTAGGGTTAAAAAAATTAGTAATTCATTTAAGTCAGAGTATACGTTTTTACAACAAACTCCCAAGTCATGCTAAGGAACCTAGCTTCAATAAATTTAAATCGTTTATTAAACAGAAACTCTGTCAAAAAGGTTTCTATAAAGTTAAAGATTACTTGGACGACAAAAAGGCTTGGGACTAGTTAAGTTACTTCAATGTACCACCGAGCAACTAACTAATAGGTTGGGGAAAAAGTTTCTTCGCATTTTTTAAGAAAATTGAAAACATTTTTTAATAAAGTTTATTTACATTTAACTAAAGTATGTAGGTACCATTTTGTTCGATAACTTTTTGCCATCTTGTAGGTAGGGACATGATCCCATTGCTATAGAAATTTTGGGACTTCTGGTCAAAATACCGCGACAAGTGGTTTTGGCAGTCCTCTCGTGATGTTAACCTGACACTGCCTAAAGAATTCTGAAGAAACCGAAACAGGTGGAAATCTGAAGGTGCAAGGTCAGGACTATACGGCGGATGCATTAACACCTCCCAGCCAAACTCTCTTAATCTTTGTTGGGTGGCTAAAGATGTGTGAGGTCTAGCGTTATCATGATGAAAAACCACACCCCTTCTGTTGATTAATTCCGGCCGCTTTCTCTCAACTTCTTGCTTTAATCTCATCAGTTGTTCGCAGTAGAGTTCAGAATCGATGGTCCTGCCTGGTGGTAACAGCTCATAATGAATAATGCCCTTCCAATCCCACCACACACACAGCATCACCTTGTTGCGAGTTAACCCGGGTTTCGCCACAGTCTGTGAAGCCTGACCGGCCTTTGACCACGACCTTTTTCGCACGTTCTTGTCATACGTGATCCATTTTTCATCACCAGTTATCAGCTTCTTCAAAAATGGTTCGGTTTCCTTACGTCGTAAGAAAGAATCACAAATGAGTACACGGTTCATTAGGTTTCTTTCAGTGAGCTCGTGAGGTACCCAAATGTCGAGCTTTTTTGTGTACCCAGTTTTTTTCAAATGCGCCAAAACTGTTTTGTGGTCAATTTCCAGTTCTTCAGCTACGTCGTAACTACTGGTATGCCGATCTTGCTCCACTTTTTCAAAAATGGCATCCATTTTATCCGTAATAGGGTGACCAGAGCGACGTGCATCTTTGACATCAAAATTTCCGGATTGAAAACGCTTAAACCAAATTTGTGCTACTCTCACAGACACTACACTAGGTCCATAAACATCGCAAATTTTTTTCGCGGCTTGCGTTGCATTTTTACCTTTTTTGTAGTAAAATTTTAAAATGTATCGAATTTCTTCATTAGATTCACTCATCTTGACGGTACGAAAAACAAATGAAAATCACACATTTTCCTAATTTGAATTTGGAATTATGTTCTTTAAAATTTAAACTTTCAATGATACCAAAACCAGCCAGATACAAATAGTATAGCCAAAGAGATTTTATTACAAGTTCATACATACTATATTGCGAAAAGACTTTTTCCCCAACCTAATATAATGCTAAGTGTGTGAGCAAATATTGTTGAAATTTTATAGTAATTGTTTTTTTTTTTTTTTGACATTCAAAATAAAACTGACTGTGTATGTGAGTACCATGCAGGCTAGATTGAATACATGACTCTGTAACATAACTGTCTGGAGGCTTTGTAGTATTTTGTATATGGCCTACGCAAATGTCCTGCAGATCTGGTAGCGTCTTGTGACGGGTCGTTGAGCTCCCTAAAATAGGGTTGAGCTACACGATGACTGACATACATACATGCCGTTTGTTGGGACAGGTCAGCTCAAAGCTGCAATGGCTCTTTCTTCAAAAGGCTCTTCCAGACATTGCCCTGCATTGTTAGACGCACATAAAATTCTAATAATAATAATGTTTGGACTTTAAAAGAGACTATGACCTCTGAGTTTGTTTCGGCATTTCTTCTCAGGGAACAGTCAGCTAGGAAATGCCGGCGCCATCTAGTTTTAAAAAACATTGACCAAAAAATGTTGACGTGTAAAAGTGTCTTATAAGATCTACTTACAGAAATAAACATTTCATTTCATTTCAATCGCTAACACATACAGACTTCAAGCAGAAAATCAAGAAAAAAAAAAAGACCTGTAAGTGTAAATTTTTACTTCAGTATTCGAAAAAGTTCGTTGTTCCCTTTACCTTTTCCAACCATTACGACATAATTTTCCACCAATTAAAACTAGCCACACAACAGCGTACAAAGCTTTCACTCTAAACTTGCAAAGTAAACATTCAGCCGTGTTGAATAAATAAAGGATCAACACAGGTCAAGTTCCATGTTCATTTTACGAAGTAAATTTAAAAATTCTACTTCACATCTAGAAAAGCACGATACTTGAAAGTTTGTCTGTTTGTGAATTTTGTGTATTTAAATGAATGACACTTTAACGACTAAATGGATTTGGATATAGTTTGGCACATGGTACAACATGTTATAAGACATAGGACCTAAGCTTTATATCCCGGTAGAATAGTAGGCCGTACGTCAGTGGCAAGGAAAAAGAAATGAGGTGAGGAACGAAGCTCCTCACCACTGAATGTATCGTCGTTTACTCTATCTTAAAAATATTCAAGCTTTATTTTGACCTCACTATTGGTTTAAGCACACACGAAAACCGGAGAAACGACACCCATGATGAAAAATTAGGGAATTTTTGCAGCCGCCATCTTTGATTTTCTTTTTGACCTCACTATCGGCTTCAGAACCTTCAAAAACCAGGAAAACTATCTCACTCTCTCTCCTTCTCAAAAGTGGCATGGCACTTTTTTTTCGTTGTGTGACGATTTCTACAATTTATTCCTACACAAGAACTTTGTCAAAAACCAGTGTAATCTGTATCTTATTCTGTTGTAGCTCGGTAGGCCAACTCAGAGTGACGTGCGGCAGACTGGTACGTTCCCGAGGGATAATTTTAACGTCATATTTACCGCTTTTCAAATTCCATGCGGGTGAAGCCACAGTCAAAAGCCAGTATTATTATATTTTTAAATGGAACGTTACTGCGATACTAAATGTACGGATGCTATGAAATTACGCGGTTTCCAGCGCCAAAGAGTTATGTTGCTTTTATTCTTCTCTGACATTGTAATTTTCGAGTTCTTTACGTGTATCTTTTAATAGCTTTGTTGCGTGTTTTGTTGGTTTTGTGCATGAAAGTAATTTTAATGTGAATCCAGACTACATCACACTACAGTACTTAGGTAGTAGAGATAAATGAAGATATAACCAAAATATGCATGCTGTTAAATGTAGCATTTAAAAAATATAAATCTGGGCTCTGATAGTACTTGTCGCGACGGGCCAGGTTAATTGCTCCGCTTCTTATGGACGAGGGTTCAAATCTGGATACGTACATATTGTACGTTCTGAGTTTCTTTTGGATATTACTGACATCGGTGAAAGAAAATCGTTGTAAAGAAACCTGGAGTTTTAGTTGAAGGATTGACTATGAACAGTGTGTTTTTCAAGAAACACAAGATACTAACCTTCCCTAGTATATACATACTCGAAGTTTCTATATTCGTTAAAAATAACAAACATCTATTTCCGGCATTAAATGATACGAGAATGCGAACTACTGCCTTGAGATCAAAATATCAGAGTCTATTGTGTACTGGTAGATATAACACTGCTTTGCATAAAAAAAAACATTATTGGTATGGCACCTATTATATTTAACAAATTGCCTAATTGCATAAAGGATCAGCCTTTAATAAAATTCAAGAAACTCCTGACGTCGTTGCTGATAGATAAATGTTATTACTCTGTTACCGATTTTATAAATGATGAATTGTAATATTTGCTTCACTATCTAATGAGATGTATTCTATATATACTATTATACTATCTAATGTATTATGTTAATCATTTTAGACTTAGCTGATCCATGATCTCATTTTAAATATAAGTACTTAGTTTATAAATGATCTGTAAGTTAATCACTATATTTTTGTATGCCAACAGGCAGAATGTACTGGAACCATATCCGAAAGTAACACCTCTATTGTAACACCTGCATTCTATACAAATAAAGAAATTATTTGATTTGATTTGATTTTAGTGCCGTCCCTTTCACTCATGCCTGTAAGACAGACTCTTAACAAAGCTCTATCATCAACAGCCTATAATGTTCCCGCTGCTAGGACACAAGCCTCCTCTCGGTGAGAGGGGAAGCTCTATGTCATGTTTATGCCCGGGTCCTGCTGACTTAGCTACGGTTTTCCAGCAGAGCGGTGGCTGCCTCATAACATCCACAATATACCTTTTTTTGGCCGTCACTGAAATTTATCTCGTACGAAAGTCTGTTGATGTGCTTTCCTTTTGGGATGGCTTGCGGCTAAGTTATAACAACTGCACGTTTTGATTTGGTTAAGCTACAATTGGTCCATCGATAGGTCCATCTTTACATATCAAGATTCCGTGCCTAGGCAAGTACGTTAAGCCGTTGATCCCGGTTGTTATTCATAGATCTTTGTTAGTCGTTCCGGGTCGTCAGAAGCCCGAAAGTCTTACAACCAGTCTTATCAAGAGTGAATACTAAGAGGGACTCCCAATCACTGGGTCAGATAGGCAGTCGCTCAGTAAAATACTGGTATTCTGCTGCACTGGTTAGAGTGGAAGCCGACCCCAATATAGTTGGGAAAAGGGCTCGTTAGATAATGAGGTAGTGTGCTTTCCTAAAGATTGTTTTAGTCACCAATCAAAATCAAAAGTCATTTATTCAAATTAGGCTGAGGATCAGCACTTTTCGAACGTCAAAATTACAAAAGACAGTCCCCCCAAAACGCCCACCCGTCGTGCACTTCCTAGTGCTTTAGCTGGGAAGAAGAAGTACCGTAAAGTCAACACACGGTGCCATCATTTTCATGACAGATATCACTACGGTTATTATGGCGGCCATCTTTCTTTTAAAAACCGTAGCTCAAACGAATACAAACAATTTGTACTCAGCAACCATTACAAAAGGAGCTTTAGAATAAAAATAACAACAACAAGACTCCATTGCGGAAATGGAGTCTCTCAACTGTAATTTCTCTACAAAGACCTTTCCTATGGACAGTTAACGATCTATCTTCCGAGAATAGTACAAGCCACCGGGCTTGACGTACTGATAAATTATTGGATATTATCTATGTGTTGATAACAATAGTGCACCTGATATGTGTAGGTTCACTAATGGTCAAACCGTAAATGAAACTTTAAAAGCAATAGGCCGCCCAAATATGGAATGCAATTTGAAATCGGAATGTATCGGTTGTTCTCTTGACAGATTTTTTGTACATATTTAATAACATAGGTAATTAAGCGATAAACACGAGTAGGACCAGTGCCACCGTTAAAATGAAGGATAATATAACACTGCAGAAATATAATTTGTAAATGCGTATGTAGAAAATAAATGTTAAAAAAATCAAAGGTAATTTATTCTACCTAGGCTGAGAGTCAGCTCTTTTTGGACGTCAATATTACATGAGACAGTCCCCCTAAACGTCCGTCCTCTACCACTTCCTAGTACTTTAGCTGGGAAGAGAAAGTGGCGCAAGAAACTCCTCAGCTAGGATACAGTCACTTTGTATTCGTAGAATAGAGATAGAAGTGACCGTGCTACGAGGCCAGTACACCCATTAAGCGTCAAGAGCCATAATCAACGTCCACGAGCGCTCACAATAATTGAGCCACAAAATTGTACCTAAATACAATATTAACTCCGAATGCGTATTTACTCAGTAATTTCGTATAAGTATAGATATTTGACACAAAAGGCCGCCCAATAATTGCAACAGCGACAAGATGCTTATCGTTGACGCCTTCCTACCCAAATTACTGAATTAAGCTTCATAACTTTGACCTACATACGGCTTTTTTATCATAAAAACCCTTGTTTAACTTTCACATTTAAAAGTAAACACTGTATTTATTCATGTTTAAAACTTTCAAAGGATACAGTTTTATAAAATGCTGCCAGCAATTATGACTACGCCGTAGTTACGAATTTAAAAATTCCAGTACAATGACTGCACAAAAGTGCAAAGAAAGCTCGCACAAAGAGATTTGAAAGCATCTGCAGCTTGGATACAGCTTTGGACTGCAAATTACAGCTGAGATAAACAGTGGCTATGCGCCGAGCCGCGACGCCGCCGCTCCGTCTACGCGGTCTACGCCAGTTCGTAGCGGCAGCACGTAGCGAGCGGTCGCCCGTAGCCCGTCGTAGCGAGCGACTACGCCGGCGCGGCATGTACGAGCCAGCACAGTGCGTCCGCAAACATAAACAAATAGTGATATGAGTTGTGCGTCCCCGAGCCTAGTATTCCGACTAACTCTCCTCATATTAACTTTCATAGTGTCGTGTACATTCATCGCTAGTGTGGTGTGGTTATTGCGAACGAGTGGCTCCTCTAGCCAATATGAGAATTATTACTTGTCGAGAATTAATATAAGCGCCGTTAAAAGCGACAGCAACAATATTTCGACGACGCCGCCTGTATCGGACCATTATAAAGACTTGATTAAAATAGAGATAGCCATGCGGCGCGTGGAGGAAAATAGTAGAAGATTAAAAGAGTATACGAAGTCGTTACTGTGGGATAATAAAGACAAGTCTTTGTGGTGTGTGTTGTTTAAAGAGAATGGAAGGATGGAGAAGCCGTCGCGAGGCGGGAAGCATAAAAATACGATTGATGAGGAATATATTCGTACACTGAGGGAACAAAAAATGAGAGAAGCTTTGATCCACTTGAGGCACCACGGCGCTCACCACCGACGGAGACCCGACGTCCTTCCAAACCTGCCCTACATAAAATAAATAACCGTTTACTGAATAACGTTCCGCGGAAATTGCTTCGGATTCTCTATGAAACTGTTTCCAACTCAAAATATATTTTCACTGATCTCGCTGTCCAGAAAAATTATTCAAATAATTGCGACGATTCGTATAAAGTCCGAATCAATTTCGGTCGTGTTAAGTGAAAAGTTTCTGATGATAGTATGTTGTAAATATTTTGTACGTCGGTTTAATGTAAATGATTGTATTCAATGTGTAAATATGTAACGTTGACATAAGTGTAAATATGATATAGCACAATTTCATAAGTGTTTGTTGACTTCAGACAATATTTGAAAGTTATGTCAAAAACTATTCGGTATTTATTGTTTTTCTGGTTGTATTTCTTGAATATGTTTTTTACGTTTGCTTTAGGTCGGTTGTTCACTGTTGTAAAAATGTACTTGTATTTGTTTACAAATATCCGGTAATTAAATAATAAGGATGTTTAACATAGGAAATATTTTGCTAAGATTAACATTAACCGTTTTAAGCTTAACACGGTGTTATAAAATCATACGAATACAGTTAAAACCATTATTTCATGCGATTATAGTTACCCATACGGTTTTATCCAAAGAAAAAATGTAAATGAAGTGTAAATTCTCTTTGTAGAATTATAGAATCTGTGATTTTAATAATTTTGGCCTAATTAAATAATGATAACTTCAGTGGTTGAGATTTTTTAATTTGCGGATGAAATTTTCGACGCTATATTTTAATTTGTAAATAGTTTTAGTTAATTTAGGTTATAATTTTGTTTTATAATTAATTTAAATCTTAATTTTTTCATATTATTATAATAGAAACTTGACAACACTCCACAATAATGAGTTGGTATTTGTTAACTTAGACTATTATATTAATATCATTGTCATCGAATTAGTTTTTGTACTTCTAAAATTTATATTATTTTGACGAATTGACGAGGTGTAGATAGATTCATTTATGTAGTTAATATTATGCGTGTTTGTTGGTACCTATAAAGACTCTGACTGGCACTTAGAAACAGGATATCTCCCTGGGCAGTGAAAATTACCACTATCTTCCTGATTGGCTCATTTGGCCACGGTATGGGCTGTTCCAATGTACGTAGTTAATACCGATACGAGCGAAGATAAATTGGCGTTGTAAAAAATGAAACGAAGTCATAAAAAAATATCGATTTACTCACAAACAAAAAAAAGGGCGAATTATAATGAATCTGTCTATACCGGTTAATATTCTGCCTAAAATGTCAGTGCTTTATATTCCAAAAGTTTTGATTTCAATGGGACCTCATTTTCCGAAGTTAATTGTATGAATCCATTTAATTTGTAAAACGATACGATTCAACATTTAATCTGCTCAGTACTTTAACATTTCATCGTGTTAAAAGTATGAATAAAATGGTTTTTGTATGAAACTTTTGTTTTATTTGTGACAAGTTAAATTAATGAAGGGGTGACTAAAAAATTAGTGAGTAAATGAAAGGGGTGACAAAAATGATTAAACTTAATTATTAATATTTTTGTTTAAACGAAAGAAAGATAAAATTGAATATCTACTTGAGTCATCTTAACCTTATGAGAGATTTGTTAATATCGGGTTATTTATTACAGGTTTTTATAAAAGTACTAATTTATTACCCTAGAGAAGGTTATTATTAAATTACATTGAGGACATTTATAAGTATACACATCACTATTACTCATTGTCTTTCATTCAATAATCTAAGGTTGCTGTATTGGTATTATGAGTCTAAATTCTCAAATGACACTAACCTAACTCTTAGACGTTTTAAAAAGTCTTTCTGTTGCTTGAACACACCAATAAGCGACAGAGACAACATGCTACTTACTAATGTATTGGAGTATTCGGCGAAAATATTCCCTATGTATGAAATTCTTGTAATGTGAATAAAACGCTATGGACGTGTAAGGTTCAGCTGTCTATTCCCACAATTATATCCGTCTGTCACGGACAGTGGTTCAAAGAAATATACTGGACTCAGACTTATGGAAATTACTAAATTTATCGGGTGAATTTTTAACTTCCACGTAGTTTTTAACTGGATGCCATTAAAACTTTGACATTGAGGTTTAAATTTATCGTATATCATCAATTGTTAGTGGCAGATTAAGTTCATAAAAAAATGCAAACACGAGGATATATAATACACATACTAATACACAGTAGCCTAAGGCGTTGTATTCGATACACAAAAGTTTAAAGTTGGAGAACAGTGTCAATTATTTGATGTTAGGGCAGTGGGATCATGACCAAAGTTTTGAAATAACAAGTGTACTAGTAATGTTAAATTCCAGGTCAAATTGAGTATTTAACATACGTTATTCTTAAAATTTAGAAGTCAACACTTACAAGAGGCACTTTATTATTTTGGTAGGTATTAGGTATACAGGGTGGCAGGGACATCGACGCGCAAATTGTAACTTCTAGATAAAGTGAAGAAAAAGTGCAATACTTACGTGTTTAATATGAATGGCAACGCATTTGTTTTTTAATAAACGAAAAATTTCATCACAGAGGGTCCAGAGTCGAGTACTTCCATGGTAATCGATTTCCCTATCACCCTGTATACGGAGATAGTTAAGACAATCCGGTCAAAAAAGACACTATAAACATTTATGTGCGCACCTATACAAGGTTATACACTCCCGTATATTTTTATGGCACTATACAGGGTGACTACCGACATTCTTACCCGGTGCTATATCGGTGCGAGCATTAACCCCTAAAATAGATTATACTCAGGAAATGGTGATATTCACGCAGGCTGTGACCGAATTTTCCGGAAGATTGTTATGGCTATAAGCTTTCTGAAGGAAATATAAGATTTATATCACCCTGCAGAAGTATACATAGTGCTTTTACGTAAGAGTGCAAATATTTTTAGCTGTATGTAAAGATGAAGACAAGATTACCTGGTGTAAGTTAAATATAGGCCACAATCCGTGGGTTTCATAATAGAGAGGGGAGTGAAATAGAAGAATATAAAAGGAAAATTGAATAAATAAACTGTTTTGTTGTCTGTGACAAAAATTGATGACAAAAATATATCCAGAAGATTTTATTTTCATCCTCTGAAAGGGTGTTTATTAATAACTCTATTGCGTGGGACATAATACTGCCATAAGTAGAATGTGGGAGAAGTATTTGTATTGAAAATCAGCAAGAAGATATTTCGAGGCTTAATGTTATAATCGTTGGTGCATTGTGGAAAACACCCACGAATATCCACGTGACACACGAGAAAAATCTTTGTGGCCGTAAAATAAGTTGCCAATTAGAAGGAGAGTAACATTATATGAAACTGGTATACAAAAGTGTGGGCAGAGGTGCCTAATTTACTCACATTTGACATGTAATAAGGGGTGAGGCGAAGCTATTGCAATTAATCGGGTTTCTTATTAGAACAGGGCTAACTATTCATTGTTATAATACTCAATATGTAAAAAGAGCGTTAGAAACAGACAAATGACTGCTTACTTACTTTAGGCCACTTTCACACCAAGCTTATGTAAAAGCTCCAAAGAATAGTGAAGGCAAATTTCACCAATGAAACTGAACGAGATTAGCACATCTGAACCCCGTTCAAGAGCTGTCATTGTCCAATATTTCAGATGATGACGATGACGCTGACAGCTCTTGAGCTTAGTTTAGACGTGCTGATCGCATTTTAATTGAAAAATACAATTAAAATTCGCGCTTAGTCGGTAATTGAAGTTGTTTTTCAATACGGTGTAAGCACAACCTTATATCCGTTTATATTAGAACTAAAATACCTAAAAGAATGTCTAAATATAAGTTGAATTTTCAACGATCAGCGACTAATATTTATTCATATTAAATAATCATTTAGGTATTTCATAGTTGATGAAAACGACCATTAAAGTTTTATTTGTTCTATACTTACGAAATTCTAATTTCGACGTACCCACACTACAAACTTCATTGATTAAAACTCAAACTTAATCCAGAAAAACATAATCCACCGCTTTAATTTGATTAGTCCATTCCAAAAGAGGTCAAATTAAAATTCAGAGCGCATATTTTGCTTTGCTTAACACATATTCACAAACTAACCCATTTGTTTAAAGGGCTAACTAACGCTTCGGAATTCGAGCTTCACTCGTGGTTCGATAATCCTATGCAAATATTGAATTAAAGTGGCCTTAATACTCAAACTCTGGAAGTTTATACACTGTTGGGTTCTGCTTAATAGTGATCAATCGATAGTTCATAATAGAGGTAGTTTGGATGGCTGTAGGTACATATTTTGGTGTGGGTATAGTTATTTATTTGCGAGCTGAACCGGATATTTATCAGAGTATCGGACAAGGAGAGAGACGAGTGATATTTATCTATGGGAAAGCATCTTTTACCGTCGAGCTTCGTTGGTGCGTCTTTAGGCGGGACTTAACCACTTTCTCAGCTTTCCAACATGATGAGCTAAATTTTGCTCTTTTCAATGTCTTCGTCTGAGGTCTCAGTACTCATCGTTTCCGATTTTTGTTAATGTCATTAACAGCGCTCTTCCGCCGTGGCCAAGAGGTATTCCCTTGTCGAATTATTTCGTGTCCTGCGCGTTCTTTCGAGTGTCAAATATTGTCGCCGTCTAGACAGCAGCGTTTCTTTTTGTCGGTTATTAAAAATAAAATTGCGGTTCTATACATTTTGACCGCGTAGGAAATGCACTTTTGTATGATACAGCAGTAAGTTTTTATAACCAACGCAAAATTCCTCCGCTACTCCTTCCTAATAACTCCGCATGGTGGAATCATGGTTAAAGTTTACACGTCGATATTACTGCCACCCTGCTTAAGTAGACAGATAGAAAAATAATAAATACATTTTTTATTAGCATAAAAGGTGTGTACAAACAAATTGAAGATGTTTTCATATAGCTTCAGATGAAGATGGTTTCCATAAGGTCATACGTTTTAAATACCAGACTCACCGGGGGCGGTCGGCTGACTGAAATACATCAAGTGAGAAAAATACACCATGGTTCCGCAAAAGACATTGTGGCGTTCCAATTGTCATTCAAACACGACGGCAACTCTTTTGAATCACTGCCTATCGCTTCTACTCCATACAGGCCCACAGTATAACAGTTACATATTGGATTTATACTCAATAGTGGAGCATGAATTGTGGCAGGCTGCCAGCTAGCTGCGATCACAATATCCATTTCGCGCAGTTGACTCATATGACTGGCGGCACTGGCATGACAAGTGTGGCGTGAAAGCTGAGTGGAGAAGTAAGTATTCAAACGAGGCATGACTTACATCAACTTTTCGATATGTGTGGAATTGGATATGTGCTTGATTTCTGTCTTAGCTAGTAGCGAAACGTTATGGTTTCTTTAATGTACTCACTTAGCATAAGCATGCATAGTCAGTATGTAATCGTCTTCTTAGAGTGTCGATGGCAAAAAAAAAACACGAAACCTGTAGATAAATGTATAGTTTTTTTTTTTTATATTAGTTTAGTCTGAAATTTAGAAGCGTGAATACCGTTCGTTGACATAGCCAACGCTCTCATACTTTATCATTTCTCAAGTGGTATCTAGAAACTGCTTTTAGTATTTTCAGATAACGTGATAATGCATGCTGGTTCAAATTTTGAAGGCGAATATACGTTTTTATTATTTCTAATGTGACTACATTATAGTAGTCATCCATTTTCACGTCCATAAATAATTATAATCAGCCTATAATATGTTCACCTGCACCTCAGATGATCTCAAAAATGCCATTGATGCTGCAATAAACGTGGTCACCTACTGGGCTCAAACGATATAGTAAAAAGTGTACGAGTACCATCGACACGAAAGAAGAAACCTATAATGTTCCCGCTGCTGGGATACACGCCTCCTCTCATTGAGAGTGGACCATTAACCACCACGAAGGTCTAGTGCGGGTTGGTAGATGTCATGTCTTTGAGGACATGTCAGTTTTCTCATGATGTTTTCCTTTACCGTTTTGAGAGTGGTGGAATCAACGACCAATAATTCGGTCAAATATTACCACAAAATTTTACTTTCCTGTATTTTGTAATGCCGTGTATTTCCACGATAATCATCGTCAGTTTTGAAATTCACAAAATTTCGAGCACTAGGAAGTGTCGAAGGGTGGGCGTTTTTGGGGGACTGTCTCATGTAACTTTGACGTTCAAAAAGTGCTGACTCTCAGCCTAGTTTGAATAAATGACTTTTGATTTTTTTTTTTTTTTGATTCGATTCATCATCATCATCATTTCAGCCGAATGACGTCCACTGCTGGACATAGGCCTCCCCCAAGCACCGCCACTTCAACCTGTTCTGTGCTTCTCGAATCCAACCTATTCCTGCGGCCTTCACCAGGTCATCGGTCCATCTTGTGGGAGGCCTTCCAAATGTCGATTGGTTAAATATTAAGAAATATTTCAGTGTACATGTCGTGGTGAGAAAAACTTACTGGTTAAGTACGAAATAAGACGCACACTCGACGCACTTGATTGAATCGCAGCGGAATCTGTGGGACCTGTAAATGAAGGCATTGGCATTGGCTAAATAAAAGCAAGCATTTTAATTAGACTTCCATAACACAAATGGTAAAGATTACTCATGTTACGATATAACCCAAGTTACAACCTTATTAAAATATTCAACCTTTAATTGGCGATTTAAAGTCCATACATGTTTAATAAATTATAAATTCAACTCGTTTTTGACGTTTAAATATCTTTAAAGTGAGAGGGCAAAACACTAAAGGAATACACTTAATATTGTATGAAACGAGTCCGCGACGCCTTTGACTATCGATACGTTTAGTCAGATGCCCAAATTTTGATAACCAGTTTTAATGTACCGTCTAAAACTGTACGTGATTTGCTGACGCGATGGCTTGCACCCGACATGTTTCATTTTAATACTATAAATTTCAATACATAACTATAAATCAGTACCTAAGTGCGATTTATGCGATAAGTGAAAGGAATCGTCAACATTTTTACTTGTAAACACCATTTCTACGTATTAAACCTAAAGGAAACTAAGTTATCTTTTCTCTACGCGCTTCAAACCCAGCAACAGCAACTTTGGGATATTGCGTACCCCAATAACTGATATTTGGCGGTCAGATAAGCAGTCACTCCTTATAAAAAACAGGTATCCAAGTGCAATCAATTTGAAAGAAAGCCGACTCCAAGATGGTTGGCAAAAGACACATTTATTGACTTCACGACCCATTAACAGAATTGTTTTCAAAGAGTCACACGTAGCATTCATAATATTACAACTGCTAAGACTCAAGGAAGACACGATTCGTTTGCGCTGTAAAGTTTTTAACGAGCTGTTACTCGTCGCTTCCACGCTGTTGATAAAATATTTCAATGCAAAACTCCTTCGTATACAGATTTAAAACTCTTTCTTGTTTCAAACCATTTTTGAAAACGGAACATACTATGTTTTTTTTTTAGCGGGTGGTGTCCATTTGGCTAGTCTTTTCCTAATGAAAATTGATTTATTTCTGTGCGTAGGTTTGTACAAACACTTTTACACGTCAATGATATTTTTAAAGCTAGGTGAGATCTGATTACTTTAAGAAGACAGGCTGAAACAAAAAACTCATAGGTCGCAGTCTCTTTTAAAGTACAGACATAATATTGGTCACATCATGACAATGTGAAGATCATGTCGTAGAGTCGTAGTATAATGGTTGGGCACTCAATCGAGAACCGGCCGCGCCAATCGTAGCTTAACCTTCGAACTCTCGGTTGGCTGTTATTATTTAGCCATGAAAATTACCACTTATAGTGGATGAGGTAAATTCGGAGAAATTAATAATAATATATCTTAGGACAACCAACACAACGTTATCTGATCCCAAACTAGGCAGTGCCTGTACTATGACAACCAGACAACTGATAAATATACTTATATATTTCTAAATACATACATATTATAGATAAATTACACCCAGACACAAAACAAATGATTGTGCTCTCACACAAACATTTATCCTGGGTGGGAATCGAACCCACGACCTCAGCCTTAGCAGTCAGGGTCACTAACCACTAGACTAACAGGCCAGTCAATTGAAACACAGTGTCACCTACTCTCTTAAAAGGTTAAAATAGAGTAGGCACAGGAAAAGCATATACTTTTATAACGTTATCCTCTATAAAGGAGAAAAAATGTCACGACCCTAAGGACGTGAAAAGAAGTTCCCTAAATATATTTTCATGGTGGATGCGGGTCTCTATGAAGCTAATAATATGACACCGAGATCGTATAGTGCGGTACTATTTTATGTGTTTTAATATTCATAAAAGTAAGGAACAGATACACTTACGCACTTTAGTAGGCGAGACCTACTTAGAATGTGCGGTTCATAAAATCTTATACATAAAGTTGCCGAATAAACTAGATTTTTCGGGAAAGGTTTTTAGGAATAAACAAATCCCAATTTTTATTGAGTTTTACGAAGCTAATAAAATTCTTAGATTTATGGGTGAAATTGTGTCCTTTATTTTAATGTTTAACTGTTTTGAAATTGGATTTCAGTTGGAAAAAACATCGATGGATGTTACACAGGTTGTCACAGAAAGTGATTATAGGTGGTAAGTAGTAAATATTTTATTAGGTACTGTAAAGGTCGTCTCTTTTCCTCGTCTATCCCGCAATGTTTGAAGACTGAGGTTTTCAAGCAGTGCATCCTGCCCGTAATCACATATGATTCCGAAACAAGGACACTGAAGTAAGGCTGATCCACGAATTCAAGGTCTATGCTCGGAGTCTCTTTGAAGGATTAAACCAGAAATTAAATTATACAGAAAAGAATTGGAGTTACCGACACAGCTCGCAAAGTAAGCAGGCTGAAGTGGCAGTGAGCTGGCATTATCTGTCGAAGGACCGATGACTGATGGCGCAGATCCTAGTCCTGGAGTAGATACAGCGTATCGGCAAGCGTAGCGTGGGACGCCCGCCAGTTAAATGGTCCGACGACCTAAAAAAAGTGGCTGGGACAGACTGGATGCGAAAGGCGAAGGACAGGTTGTAGTGGCGCACCATGGGAGAGGCCTAAGTCCAGCTGTGGACTACGAGAGGCTAAGTTGATACAGTAAAGATTGTCTGCTAAAGTCGACCTTATGACTGCAGGCTGGCAATTTGCGTTCGAAGTTGCGTTTGAACAGTGAAGCAGTATTAGGATGGGCTTTCAAATTTTTTGTTAAAAATATAGGCGCGTTGGTGTAAACATGGATGTTAGAATAAAGGTAACCAATTTAGTACTGTTTTTTCCGCAACTCCCGTACTACTTAGGAGTGCCTTCATGTTATAAGATTTACAATTAGATTGTTTGATTTCAACGAATTCGGAATCATCAAACAGTCGTATGTCTTCTGACTTAAGATTCTTGGCTTCACAAAAAACAATCTTTAAATAGGGATTCACTGCATCCTGAAATGAGATACGGAAAGAACCTTGCTAACTATTTTGGCTTCTCTCACATAAAAAGAAGGTTATTTTAACAACAAGTAATGGAATGTTTTGTCTCAATATCTATTCAATATTCAATGTTCATATACACAGCACAGTTAAAGTACATAACGAGACAGTTGCGTGTGGCGGGCGTCGGGACAGGAGCAACAAAAATAATTGAATACATACATAATTGATTAATAGCCATTACAACGTGACAGATATTGATTGCTATCGATGTGTTTGTAAATGGTGTATGCTGTTGACTCTTCTGTAATGTTGTACTCCTAGTACTTGTTTACATTTCTGTGATGGCTTTTTCAATATTACTCTTGTTTAATTATGATTACATTTCAGATATTAAATTGCAGATAATATAAAATTGCTTTTATGTTTAGATCGTGGGTTCGAACCTAGGCAGGTGATTTACTTTGAGTAAACACTGCTCTCAAATCAGTGAAGGACAAAATCGTGAGGACACGTCATATCCTAGAATCAAAAATTCGAAGACATATGTCATCTACCAACCCGCACTGGGCTTGTGCTGTAGATTACAGCCCACTCCCTTTTGAAGAAAGGAAACATGTGTCGCAGCATTAGGAACGTTGTAGGCATGATATGCTATGTCAAATTTGCAACCCGACCTTAGTTCGCAGGGGTATAATATCGATAGCGGACGCCTGGCCACTGTAGGCGCGAGCTCGCGAACGGCTAGCAATGGGTAGCTCGCCGCCCGGTAAGGACCAGGCTAGGGTCGACGGCGCGTAGTGTTCCACGCACGCCTCAAAGAGATGTCAGCAGCACTCAAGACGTCTGCTAGGACCGATGCCTGCCAGGGTCACTAGATTCGTTTGAAAGAGTTACCGTGGCCCTGGCATATGGGCAACTGAAGGAACACGGGTGGGTTTTAGTCAATAAAAGTATGACACACTCTTCCGCTCCACCCTACAGCGGGTGACGTCATTTGATGTTTTCTCACCCAAAAAAAAGGGGTACAATATCAATATCTAAGTTAAATATGAAAGTTATACACATAAACATTGCGTAACAGATGGTCTTAATGATGGTGAAAATCACGTCAACCCAATGAGTAAGAAAGATCTAAGTGGTTACATAGACACGAAAAGCGACCTTGTTTTTTACCATGAAAAAAAAAATATAGTCATAAAAGAATCATCTCCAAATCAAAGATTGACCTTTTAGAGAGTTTCGTAGATTAGAACGTGGTGATTAGAAAGTCGAAAATAAGTTTATCTGTAATATTCTAAAAGAAAATGTTGTCAGCAAAATATAGGTAGGACTAAGTAGATTTGTCCTCAAAAATCTTTTCAGTTAGTAAATATTTCTTAAACGTAACAGAATATCACGCTTTTATTCTTTGAAGGGGTTGGCAGAGGTGTACATTAATACTCCCACATATAAGTTTTGAGGGCAAACGTATTTTTTATCTGAAATCAAGTTGTGAGTAGCGAGGGCTAATACCGAGAAATTCGTATTTAAAACATCCTAATTTTTTATGGGAAATGCAAGCAAATATTGTATTACTTTTTGTTTAGTTTGAACATTATTGAAATAAGAAGTTAGTGCATACCAACAGTGCGTAAGTACCTATTTGTATGTGAGAGAGTTTTTGGATTTTGAAAAACACCCGCGCAGCCACCGATAAAATTGTAAACGTGCTTTTCGATAAAAGTAGCCTTTGTCCTTTTTCAGGGTGTCGAGTATCCCCACATTAAATTTTATTAAAATCAATCTAGCCGTATCGAAGGTTAGCCGAGGCAAGCTGACAGATATAATATATAGACAAACTTTTAAACTAAGTTGAGAGTGAGCACTTTTTGAACGTCAATATTTTTTCAGTTTTTTTTTTGTACTTCGAGATAATTTATTCCTGACTGCCATGTTCATTCAAATCAAAATATTTTTATTTCACACTAGCTGACCCGACAGACGTTGTCCTGTCTCTTTGATGTATGAATATTTGAACACGCATTCTGTCAATTCTATGTCAAATGTCATAATGTTACATTAAAAAGTTTACATTGTTCTATTATATGGTTGTTAAGTATTCTTAAATAAGTGTTCTTAAGTTTTCTAATTTTCTGCGCAATTTTTTAATTTTTTTCTTTCATAAGAACCTTCTTCTGACAATTACAAAAGCAAAAAAAAAAAAAAAGTGAAATCGGTCCAGCTGTTCACGCGTGATGGCGTGACCAAGGGAAATAGGGATTCATTTTTATACAGGGTTTCCGGTAATGAATGGATAACCTTGAAATGTCTTATAGTATAACTTATGGCCGTTCAGAAAAAAAATGAAACAAAATATATCATAAGATATGATTTTTTTTAAAGAAAGGTCTAATTTTTTTTACCTTGTTTTACTTTTATGAACACTACGATCAGAAATGAATGGATTCCATCGGTTTGTTGTTATTTTATTATTATACACGAACTATGCTAATAGATAAACAGTGAGTATATATAGATAAACCAACATGGGCACTTAAGAAACGTTAGAAGCTAGGTGCACGGTTCCAAATTGTTGATTCCTATGGAGAAGAGCCGGCACGAAACTCCATGGTTACTCTTTAAAAATTGGTATTGTTTGTCTCGTGGTCAGCAACCTGGGGCCGATTCACAGAGCGGGTAAAGTATTGTTGGCGTTTTCTATTTGGAAATTTTCATTAGCATCCCGAAGTCTGCATGCGTGCCCGGTTGACGGCACAAGGTTCGCCCCCCATTACACGGCACTTCAACATAACTGGCGAAATGTGGGTAGTGTACACTATAAATACACCTCTGCTCAAGCCCTTAGGGAAAAAAGGCGTGACGTTATGTTATGTTATAATTTATTTCTGTTACCACTGCCGCGAGTGCCAAAGCATAACAATGACACCGCCATAACAATCAATCCTAAACTTTTAGTCAACGCACGTATAAACTAGACGAATATTCAAAAAAAATACGCTAGTTTTTATTTTGATTGCGGGTATTCTGACACATTTTGTTTTTTGTTTTATTTCATAGATATTTTTCGTTGTTTCATTTTGTATGTACGTCCAGAATTCTCTAGACAGTTAGTATAGCTACCAACCAGAATGGTTAATCTTTTCACCACTACACGAGTTTTTCTTAAATAATTCATGCTTAAATGAGAAACCTAGTAGATGTACTGAAATGTTAGCATGATGACTTGAGTTTGTTGTACTATTGAATAGGGAAAATAACACGTAACACATTGTATCATTTAAAGGTACACCACACACCTCATTTATTTCAAATAGGCACACCTTTAAATAGAATTGACTCTAGTTGTCCGTTCCAAAGAGTAATCACACGGTTGGAGAAGAAGGACAAGAAACTCCATCGCTACTCTTTATTAAATGTTTTACAATGTTATAAGCACTTAATATTTAAGAATATTGTAGTAACAAAACTTACGTCCGACTTCGATGCTGGCCCCGAGCGAATAGCCCGAGTGCCAGCCCGTGTTCCCAACCGTTGTCTCAAAACCGCGCCATTTCAAAACTGGTGTTGCCAGTATTATAAATTAAAAGTCTCAATAATGGACTAAGACAATATTATAATTTAGTATATTATTTTAAAACCTAACAAGTTATAGATACGTTAGTATCTCCCAAACTTCATCATCCTTGCCGCAAGAATTTCACTGCTGGACATAGGCAAATGCCTATGGCATTAAGTCCGCCTCTGCACATTTGTGTACTTAAAGAATTAAATAAATAGGCCTACCCCAATTTGGAGCCTTTGCCATAATCGCCACACTTGGCAGGCGGGTTGGTGATGGTGGTAAAATGCATATCGAGAACGCTGCTGCCCATTCTCCACCCACGGGAGGAAATGGGATAGTGCTATTCTTTACGTCCGGCACAACAGGGACCCAACCTTAAAGTTAGCTCTTCAATAATTTATGATACAGGATGAAATTGACAACTTGCGTAAACTCAAAATATGAAGTTCCGTAGCTGTTACATAATCATTATATATTGTCATATCACAATCCTACATTTTTGAAAAACAAATCGTGTATTTATCGTTTAACATACTACAAACTAAGTGGTTGCATTCAAGTAGAGACGAATTAACGGCATTTGAAAATTTGTCAAAATAATAAGTAAATTATCATAAGATAAGATAATCATTTACCAAAGTACCATACAATATCCAATCAAAAGTATACATTTTAGTGCGCGCCCGATATGCAATCCATTCATCGAAGAGTTCACAACATGAAGCAAGTTGGCCATGCGTTGAGCATCAAGTAAAGTGGTAATTTAACTAATTTTGACCATTCCTACTATAATAAGGGCGCGGGACGACGTTGTCAAAGTGCTTGTCTACGCGCAAATTTACATCCTTTTCCTAAATGACATGCGCTTAATTTTCTTTATAACACGTTGAATATTATTTTCATTTGGCGCACCAGTTCATTCCATAAATTATTATTTTATTCTTTAACATTTTAGCACACAACAAATAAAATAATCACTACACACCGACAACTGAAAGCATTTTTAAATAGCAACCAGCTCTCATGTATTCTCCTTTCATTTAATCCGCAAAGCTTTAAATATTTCTCAGAACATTTGTAGTACCTCTTCGCCCTTTGTGTTCACAGCCAGTAAATGAAAATGTGCATGTTTAAACTTTGTACTAAAGCTCTTCAATCTGCAAACACAGAGCTTACAAATAGTTTATTGTCAACAACTTAGTAGTTAGGTATGTAGAAGTATTATTCAAAGAACAATAACCTTTAGAATGGACTTATGTGAATATATCAGAATGTTTATTAAAATGCACGGGCTGGTTGAATTGAAGTCAATATGATTCTATACAGTTGATTGTTCCCTCGAATCCGGGGTGGGTTGCAGCGCATCGCCTACCTCGTTTTCATTTAGTATTATTTCTGCCTTTTTAGGGTTCCGTTGCCAAATGGCAAAAAACGGAACCCTTATAGATTCGTCATGTCTTTCTGTCTGTTTGTCCGAGTATGTCACAGCCACTTTTTTCCGAAACTATAAGAGCTATGCTATTGAAACTTGGTAAGTAGATGTATTCTGTGAACCGTATTAAGATTTTCACACAAAAATAGAAGAAAAAAAAAACCAATAATATTTGGGGTTCCCCATACATAGAACTGAAACTCAAAAAATTTTTTTTCATCAAACGCATACGTGTGGGGTATCTATGGATAGGTATTCAAAAATGATATTGAGGTTTCTAATATATTTTTTTTCTAAACTGTATAGTTTGCGCGAGAGACACTTCCAAAGTGGTAAAATGTGTGTCCCCCCCCCCCCCCCGTAACTGCTAAAATAAGGGAATGATAAAACTAAAAAAAATATATGATGTACATTACCATGTAAACTTCCACCGAAAATTGGTTTGAACGAGATCTAGTAAGTAGTTTTTTTTTAATACATCACAAATCGTAAACCACAATTTACCTTTCACTCAGTCAACTCAAATATAAAAATTAAAAAAAACATAAACATAAGCCTTATGCATAAACCGTGAATACCTACAGGTTTGTACGGAACCCTCGGTGCGCGAGTCCGACTCGCACTTGGCCGGTTTTTTTTACATATGCTGTAAGAATTAGACAATAAAAAGCAAAAATGTTGTTTGCACGCTACAGGAGTTGATGGACGCTACTGAAATTGCTAAGCTTGTAGCTAAATTCTGGGCTGACTCTATTTAGATTGCAATCGACACGCTAGGAAGAAGAAGAAGAAAAAATAATTTTTCATATCCGATTGCTAGTTCTAGAGATTAGCGCGTTCAAAGAAAGGAACAAAGACTTCAGCGTTATTATGGGTAGGTATAAGATGAAGGTTAACGAAACTGATGATTAATTTCTAGCATGTAGGATTTAATGAAGGGTAAGACAATTACGAGCAAAACGTGGAAGAGGTTTGCACAGGGGCATTAGAAATGGCGTAGGAAAAAAATATACAGTCGAATTGATAACCTCCTCCTTTTTTTTAAGTCGGTTAAAAAAAAGTCCTTTGTTCGGGCCAGTGGGTAAATACAGGCTGCGGATGATGACAATAGAAATAAAAATAGAAAATATTTATTGTCCAGGTAATACAACAAGCAAACATAGGTTAACATCAAGTTGAGACGACGTGAGTAGCTTACATAATACTTACAGCTAGTTACAGTTTATATTTACCAGTGAACCCCAAACTTGACAGTTAGTCTGTATTTTGGGGTTCAGGATACGAATTTCAGAGTGGAGACTAGAGAGGTGATTTCAGGTATGATATGTGCGTATGTGTAAAGTGTGTGTGTGTGTGTGCATGTGGTATATATGTGTGTGTATGTGGTGTATATGTGTGTGTGTGTGACTTTTGACTCAGTTCAGGTCAGGGTTGTTATATTAATTGTTCCGAGTAATCGTAGCCGGTGTTATGCAACATTTTCTTTACAATATTTTTGCATTCGAATGCGGTAGTATTTTTAATGTCGTGAGTTTGCAGACTTTATAGTACGTATTTATGAGAGAATAGGCCGGGGAGCGTCTAGCCAGCAATGAGGTGTTATCAGGTGTTGGGATTCTATAATTTCTTTTACTTAGGATTGATTTGTAGTCGGGCCTGCTTTTAATATTTTGTGCGTTTCGATGCAGGCAGAAAGAATGATGATGAAGTCAGTAACGAAGCGGGTTCAATTGAGTTTTAAAACAATCCATAATTCTAGAGCCCAGTTCAAATTTTTATAATTCAGAAAAGTGTGTTTAAAGAGACCGTATCGGTACTTCGCATCACACTGATGTCACGTAATATCCTGCGTAGCGCAAACAAAATCCACCACGTAACTAGCATGAATACAACTTCCCAAAGCAATCCTTATAGCTCTATAAGACTAATAATTACCTAATTAAAGCGTAATATTAGTTCCTGAGATAACTGCCCGTGTTTATTTTTGGTCCTTGAACATTGACCTCCGAATAACTGCTAGAATCAAAAGTCAAAAGGAATCAGAGTCATCACGTTTACCAGACAGATTTATTCCCTCTTTTTATTGTTTCTATCAGAGATAATAGATAGCTACTGTTGCCGATCCTCTTGGGACAGGGTTAGTTCGTCTTCGTAGACCCTGCGAGAAGCAAAGGGGTGGCATAATCCTTGTCAAGAACACCAGAGAACTCTTCATAATCATCAGGTATTATAAGAATTAGAGAAGGGTAAACACACTGATTTATATTCTAATTAGGTGTTTGGTACCTAGTTGGTAAGCTCTTTAGGTAAGTCCTATCAGCAGTAGAACAAAAAGTAGTATTAATCCTGATTATTAGATAGATACAAGCGACCCCGGGGTTTTCACGGTTTTTACAACTTGACAAAATTTATTGAAAAACAAAGATTTCTTGTTTGATTTGAATAAATAAATAAATAAATATGTTAGGGACAACCAACACACCGTTATCTGATCCCAAACTAGGCAGAGCCTGTACTATGGTAATCAGACAACTGATAAACATACTTATATATTTCTAAATACATACATATTATAGATAAATTACACCCAGACACAGAACAAATGATTGTGCTCAGCACACAAAGATTTGTCCTGGGTGGGAATCGAACCCACGACCTCAGTCTTTGCAGTCAGGGTCACTAACCACTAGACTAACAGGCCAGTCAAAATAAATAAATAAATAATAATAATAAATACATCTATACCTTTCCTAATTTTTCGAACTGATAGTGAAACGGTCATCAAAATCAGTTTCGTAGCTTTGAAGAACAGCGAGGTCACACTGAAAGACACGAAAGGTGACTTTGGTTTATACAACTTTATTTAAGTCACTCCGGTAATAAAGTAGGTAAGTTTAATAATACAACGCCAAAAATTTTAATCAACATTACCCATAAAACATACACACATCTACACACACACACTACTTAACCCCACAAACGCGACACCGAAAAAAAACGGCAATGAGTCATCAATTTCCATTTTCTTTATCTTAAAAAAAATCTAAAAGCGTATAAAAATAGCGCGTTGACTCGCGATATCGACATTCCATTCAGTTGGGCACCTGTCATGGTGGTGATTGATTGCTCGCTATATTAAAAAGTAAATGAAGTGCCTTTTAAACGCGCCACCTATATTCGACAAGGATAAAGTGGATTTACAGCGTGACTTGATGGAAACGTCAAAAAAAATGTCGTAAGTTAGTTTGGATTTTAGGATCTTTGCTTTATGAGAATGGACAAATTATCATGTGATTTTCTTACTTGCGGTATAGGTCCCATTAGGCGCTATAACGACGTAACGTCACTCACCTGCGGTTTGCCAATGATATAGTAGTTATGGCTGAGACTATGAAGGACATCAGTAAAAAGACACACAGTGCTTCCCAAAGAGTGGGTCTTAAATGACCATGGACAAAACGAAGGTGATGTCAAACGCCCATGTTCGTACCCACCCTCATGAAGATTGGAGACTCTGCACGGAAATTAAGAAATCAGTAGAAGGACCACGGCAACCGCCATAGCAAAGAATTACCAAACTTAACAGTGGGCAGTGGGCTCACAAAACAGATGGCTGATGAAAGATCACCAAGAATCAATCATAGACGCAGCTTAAATGTGTTAATAATCCGTTCAGTTTCGTTTGTTAAGTTCGCCCTAAAGAATTAACATATTATAGAAAACGTGATGTAGGTACAGACGCCAGCACATAAAGCTACTACAATCTGTCGAATTTCTTTAATAGGTTTTCAACATTATCGCTAAAGCATTAGGTTCAAAATTGATTGGGAAAATTTGACAGTTTCGGGTAGCTTGATGTGCTGGCGTATTTTATTTTCAGCAAAAAGTACAGCAGGAAGGTACACTTGCATAAGTACCTTCTATTTTTGAGATGCTTTTTAGGAGCTGATACACAGACCCATACACTTAGGGCGGAATTTAGAGGAATGAGGCTCGTAAAAAAAAAATGATAATTAAAATAAGTTTCATCAAATTATTTAAAAAAGACCTTTTCCTTTACGTTATTAGCATAACCTTAGAGTTGTTATTCGTAATAAGAAAATATTATGATGTTATAACTCACCCTGCTTTGCAGACATTAAATAGAAAAGTTTTCACATAGAAAACCTACAATGTAAGTGAATCTCTGATTGTAATGAGATTGCATCAGGATAACACCGGACGCTTGTGCTTGCTCAGTAGACCATAAACATTTCTATAGAAATAGAGATCTTATTTCTCAATATACGTTGCAGAAATCTTTTCTATTTTTATTTGTTTTGTCTGCAAAACATAATGCACACAGCCTTTAAGCTTCGTTTATCTTACTGTTTCTATACCTATTACTGTCGCCTACATCATTAATGACTGTCGGTATTACCGAATTATTCTTCTAAACTACACTACCAAATTATAGTGACGGCCGCATCAAAAAAGTAAATAAAAAAAAATCAAATACGCGTAATCAAAAATGCGTAAAAGGTTTTGTATTTTAAGAGATTGACTATTAAAACTAAATACTGCAACTGGATGCAGCCGGAGGCAATAAAGGTACGTATTCATTGTTAAAAAGTAGATGACTGCATACGAGAGCTCACTATTTTTTTTTAGAATAGGCCAGTAAGAAAAACAACCGATGAAAAATGTATTTATGTTTAGAATCAGGAACTCTTTCGGAATCTGCAGTGGAGTAATGAATTCATAGGCATTTGTTTTTACAAATCGGCGGCAATTCTTCAAACGAGTTGTGATGCGATTTTCATAATCATTTAGAGAATTTATACGGGAAGGCTTGTGTGTAACTTATTATTATTACATAATCAAGTCGTTTCCATGTTTTGTTTAGTCAAAAAATTGTGCAAAACAGGGGCAGGAGGCTAGTTTAGAATTACAGTATCCAAATTAAAAAAATGCATCAGAGCTAATGCTAAAACATTAACAATTTATTATTTTTGCAACCCTGATTTAATCGTCTTAAGTAAAATTATTTATTTTACAAAAGACAATTAAAATATACATTTGACGTTAATGTTCATATTATCAAAGTAACTTTGTGCTGTATTTCAAGTGGATAATTAGATATTTAATATTTCACGACCAACGTTTATTTTCACTACTATTTGAGTCCCAGACGAAAGCTATTATGTTTATAACATATGTAAACACTTTGTTTTAAAGTCAATGACGTGTTACAAATTATTATCTCCTTTATATAATATGATTAATAATACATATCCAATATATTTTTAAATATATTTTTTTTTTAAATAGTAGCCCACTGGTATCTGAAAAAACATTGAGATAATTAAAAAGGGCCCAAAATACCGGTGTTGTGGGCGCTGAGAGAGGAACCTTATAATGATACGTGCCGTGGCCAAGTACCGCTTACTGGATCAAACCCTTGATCCAGCTAGCCAACGAGAACCTCTTCAGGTGTTGGTCGAGGTTCTTGGCTATAATTCCATTGGCCGTCACGACTATCGGCACAATGACTGCTGTATCCACAACCCACATGTCGACAGCCTCGTGACCAGGTCAAAGACTAAACAAATTATTATTATTACTTATATAACTAAATTAAATACATTCATGAGAAAAAAACTTATTGTTGTTTTAATGAATATCATGTTCAAAACAAAACCTCGAAATTGGTTAATGACTTAAACTTTTTGAGAGATAAATTTGAATTACCCTTTTATTATATTTAAAAGTTTCTGACGAAAACTCGTGGAGAAAATTAACACATTGTTGAAAACAATTAAGTAGATAAAAGCTTAACTTTTTCGTTGAAGATTTTTATTTTATTGAATGAAAATGAGATTTTATTTCACTGAATTGAAGAGTATCCTTCTGGTGGGGGTGATACTTCAGGTTATTCGGTCTAGCCTTTTCCCAACTGAGTTGGGGTTTGCGGGATGCAACGGAATTGTCTGACTTCCACAACCCAGTTACAGGTTAAAACGATACCTCATGGTTTCTGACGACCCATTTCAATTCCAATTAAGCAGCCGACAACCTCATAGGATGACTGGAAAGATGTCATACCACCTGCCAGGGTCGCGAGATCGTTTGAAAGAGATACCGTGGCCCAGGCATATGGACAACTGAAGGAACACGGGTGGGTTTTAGTCAATAAAAGTCTGACAAGCCCATCCGCTCCACCCAGAGCGAGAGACGTCATTTGATGATTTCCCATCCAAAAAAAAGATGTCATTCCAAAAAAAAATCCTCACGACCCGTAAGGACTGTGAAAAATCCACAAATGTCGGCCGGAACAGACAGCTTAATGTGCTTTCCGAGGCACGGAGGATTCTTGGTATGTAAAGACCCATCCACGGATCCACGGCCACAAACGTAGCTTAACCAGGATCAATCAGGATCGACCCGTGCAGCTGTTTCAACTTAGCCTCTCTCTTCAGGTTATAACCAATTACTGTTTTTATCGAAACATATAAACCCAATAGTCCCTTCCAAATTAATTAGTCAATATTTGAACACGTAAAACAACATTTGCTCTGGAATCTAAACAAGAAATTAGGTAGCAAAAGAGACTTTCTTTGTTAACTAATAAATAACACCTTCAGTCAATACAAAGAGACGGACGGTAGATCCTTTTACATCCAACACACAGGGTATTCTATTCTATCCAGATACCGCAGAGATCCTACGGGAATACCTACCTCCCACATGTAGTGGCAGGTATAAGGCGGAGGAATTTAAAACGAAAGAAGAAAACACTACTAAAGAACCAACCGTAGTATCCACCTAAACCAGACTCATTATCTCCCAAGATCCTTTGCAAAGTTAACAAAGATTGCGTCTAATCCAAAAGTTTGAATTGTAAAGTTTGTTTCAGTTTGGCGAAAATCTTTTTTGTTTAAAAATTCAATAGACTCGGAAAGGATTTTTTAAATTTAAAGCGAAAAGTGAGCTTTGCATTTTTAACGGCATAATAATAATTTTGTCTTTTTTGACGACAGAAATGAAAACCTAGAAAAACAGAAGCGTGAAAAATTATTTTAGTTATAACTTAAATAACTATGAAATACTTTAATAACTAAAAGCGACAAAGGTTCAGGTGAGAATTGAAGTTTTAATTAAACTAAAGCGCCTGTCGCTCAGTGTGTAAGTAAATTAATTAACTAATTATATAATTTCTCTGGCGTGTTCTGGAGCCGCGAGCGTGTTTTCCGCAGGTACTTATATGGATTCCAAGGTCGAATGGATCGGAAACTTTTTTTTTTGTAGCTGTGGGTTTGCTACATGGGAGTAAATACTAGTGTAAATGCTGGGCATATGAGTCGCAGTCAAAAGGGCCAAAAGATTCGGGAGCGTCGCAGCGTTGGTAAAAGGAGAAAGAAAAATGTTTTCTGTGGCTTTCAATAAGGTTAACAGCTTACCTAGTGAATTGAGTGCTGAAATACACGAACGACACGTTGTTGATGGCAGCCGTCGTCGCGTATCGTCGAGCAGTTGCAGTTGCCTTTGCTCTTGACGGGTACCGCTCGTATACAATATGAATACTTCACGGAGATCAACCAGATGTAAGAACTGATCGATATAGCGACTCTTGGCCTATGCCCAGCAGTGGAACCTTTTTTTTTGGATGGGAAATTATCAATTGACTTCTCCCGCTCAGGGCGGAGCGGGATGGCGTGTCAGACTTTTACTGACTAAAACCCACCCGTGTTCTTCCAGTTGCCCATGTGCCAGGGTCACGGTGTCTCTTTCGAACAATCTCGCAACCCTGGCAGGCATCGGTCCTAGCAGAACCCTTAGACTACGTTGGCACGAACGTTAATATATCTCGGCGGGATTTTCAACCCTCGATTTTGAACCGAGCATTGAGATTCCTACAGTGCATCTCAGCGAATGATGATGGTGGTCATGGCTAATTTGTAATAAATAAGAAGTCGGTTGTCACGGTCAATACCTTCATAGAATTTGTTTAAAACTGACTGCAGCAAACGCTTTTTCCAACGACGACGACCATAAGAAAGTGGCTGGGACAGACTGGAGGCGGAATGTGGAGGAAATGTGGAGGCCTATATCCAGCAATGGAGTGCGATAAACTGAACTGCACCCTAATTGCGAAACGCACTATTTATCAGAATCTGAATGGGATTGAACATTATTTCTAAACCATTGCGTCATTTGTTGACAGGCCTGTTGGTCTAGTGGTTAGTGACCCTGACTGCTATACCGGAGGTCGTGGGTTCGATTCCCACCCAGGACAAATGTTTGTGTGATGAGCACGATCATTTGTTCTGTGTCTGGGTGTAATTTATCTATAATATGTATGTATTTAGAAATATATAAGTATGTTTATCAGTTGTCTAGTACCCATAACACAAGCTCTGCTTAGCTTGGGACTAGATGGCGTTGTGTGATAGTTGTGGAATATATATTATATATTATATTATTATTATTATATATTTGTTCGAATAAATTGTCGGCTCAGCAACGTAAATAACGCAATCAATGTTGTTTAACTATCAATATGAAACTAATTCCTACTGACAGCAAGTTACGCAATTACCCCTCTGATTGATTGAATCGTTTTTTACAGATTTATAAAGTTGAGAACCCATTAAATTAATTCGATGTTCCAAAAATAATTTGTTGAAATATATATACGTGCTTGTATTTAACACATTAATGTTCAGTTGTGAGAGCTCCTCATGTAAAAGTTAGGAACACGAACGAAATACTGACTAATTACGAACGATTGTTTGTTTGTTTACTTATTGTTAGGTAGTTAAGCCGAATGGTGCGATGTTATTCGAGAATTAGCTGCGTAATTATTTAGGTTGATAAATAAAGCAATATTTTGGCAGTGTAATACCTATTTTGACGCTAAATGAAATAGATGTTAAGAATATTATTGTGATGATGCAAATATTTATTTATTTGGTAAAAACATACACAACATTACTGACCCAGATCCAAGTTAATTTTTCATTACACAACCAGCAAATAATATTGACACTAAAAAGAACTTATCGTTAGTTTCCGACATCGCAATTTTTATTTGATTTTTATTTTAGTTTATTGTTTCTACTGTATCGTATGTGCCTTCTAGTCTGTGCTAAATAAATAAGTGTTCCGTGGGTATCGTAAAAGGTGACTAAGGGACTTAGTAGAAAATAGACAGCAGCGTTTTCTATGCACTTTACGATCATACTGCGATCGCCAACTCGCCTGCCAAGGGTGGCTATTATGGCAAACCCCCCCAAATTGGGGGAGGCATATGTCCACCAGTGGACGTCATTTTTAGGAAATGATGATGGTGACGAAAAAAATATGAACGCAGATACTATCCTCTTCGTATACATATGGAAAGTATGCTGCGCGACAGTAGTAACACTTTGACCTTTGAGCTGGCCTACTGTACGAAGTTTAATAGAATACGAGGCTCGCATGTACAGGGTCAAATTAAATTAGGTAGCGAAATTCCGCCATCGTGATCGACATCTTAACACGACAAAATAAAATAATTGATGTTTCCTTTTGGGGTCCTTGACCGCCGCGCCGTTGTTATTTGAAGTATGACTAGAAAATATGTTTGTTGTTTTTTTTACATATTGATACCCATGTCACGTGTTCGAAGTTTCACTAGGTCGTTCAATTTGACCCTGCGTACTAAGTCTGTTACCATGGGGCTTGTGGCTACGTAATAACAGCCGCACGAGTCAATAGAACAGGTTAAGCTATGCTTGCTGCGGTTGCCCTGTAGATGGGTGACCATCTTTACATACCAAGACCCCTTTGTACCTCCGAAAGCACGTTAAACCGTTGGTCCCGAAACTTTAACAGTAGGTAGTTACGGGTCAGAAATCCGAAAGTCTGTATCATGTTACCAAGTAACTGGGTTGTGAAGGTCCGTTTTGACTGGACGCCGACCCAGAAAAAACTACCTATAAATACTATGACTCATTTATCATCATCATCATTTCAGCCACAAGACGTCCACTACTGGACTTAGGCCTCCCCCCATTTGGGGGGCTTTGCCATAATCGCCACGCTTGGCAGGCGGGTTGGCGATCGCAGTATGGTGGTAAAATGAATAGAGAACGCTGCTGCCCATTCTCTAGTAAGACTCTATGACTCATTAAACTTATCCTATTAGTGTCTGTAAACAAAAAGCGTAACAATCAAATGATTCAATTACTTGTTAGATGAGACGAGGGACTCTCATTGTTGAGAAAAAGCTAAGCAGACATTTTTACCAGTTTCGTTGCCTCTGACATGGTAGCTGTACGTTGAAGGTAAGCTAATCTTCATAACATATGATGAAGATTAGCTTACCTTCATGACCTAACCAAGTGTGATAAATATCAGTGGCAAATGTGGCAATATTAGCCCAGGTACAATACATCTTCCTTTCCTCTTGTGTTACCATGACCTGTATAAGAATAAATCAGGCTGTATACTGAATATATTGCCATCAGTCAGCAAGATTGCGAGGCTAACTGCCAGGGGAATGCCTGACGTAGGTACAACCGAGATGCTTAAACCTTCGTCAGTTTTTAAATTCCTTTTCTTATATATGTAATATCTCTATCTATTTTATTTACATATGTAATATATTTTGAAGCTTCAGCGCTGAGCAGACTACTGCATCATCATCATCATTTCAGCCGTAAGACGTCCACTGCTGGACTTAGGCCTCCCCCAATTTGTGGGGCTTTGCCATTATCGCCACGCTTGGCAGGAGGGTTGGCGATCGCAGTATGGTGGTAAAATGCATAGAGAACGCTGCTGCCTATTCTCTAGTAAGTCCCTTAGTCGCCTTTTACGACACACACGGGTAGAAATGGGGAGGTGTTATTCTTTACGTCCGGCACCACACGGTACTTTATTATATCTAATCAATAACAAAGGTCTAAATTAAGAGTTAGTTATGAAACTTAATAACATAAACTATTCAATTAATTCAGAAAGTGACTAGTAAAAGTGAAAAGTGAAAATGTCTTTAAATAATAATATGTACCTACAAGTATATAAAAAGAGAGAGAATACTATGGCATATAAAAAAATCTTTGCATCGTTCGTCCGCACCAAAAAAGCTTTTAAGGCACTTTTGTTGACAACGATGCAAACAATTTACATTGCCATATAACGTGGCACTCCTATCAGCTGGGAGTGCCACGTTGTATTGCAATGTTAATACTTTGGTCATCAAATAGGACAAGTCAAGATTCGACCAACAGCTTGGCAATGTCTCGGAAAACTAAGTGGGTACTCGGACTTCATGGATCGAGGCTCGAACACATAAGTTCCAAAACGTTAAGAATATAAATACAAAATAAGTAAGACAAAATAACATAAACTTTTGACCAATGTCTCATCATTTCAGCCGAAAGACGTCCACTGCTGGACATAGTCCTCCCAAAATTTAGAGGGGGATCGCCATAATCGCCTTACTTGGCAGGTGGAATTATATCAAATCAGTTTTTTTCATTATCAATGTCAGGTTTTTAGTTCATTCTCAGATATTTGCATTATGATGAAACAAATAAAAATAGACCTTGAGACAAACGTATTTTTATTATGACGGTACTTAATGGATGGGTCTCTTAGACATAAAAATATGTCGTATATTATAAGGTTAATATTGCAGATGACCTTGGCACTAATATGATAATAGTGACTCATTAGAATTAACTTCCCCTACGGTTTAACGATTTAACGATAAATCATTTCTATGAACACAATTGCAAATTCAAATGAACTATACCTTTATATAGGGTGGTAGCACCAACGACGCACAAACTGCTACCATGGATTCAGCATTTGATTCTAGACACCATAAAGTAGAAATTTTAAGTCGGTTCATCATCATCATTTCAGCCGTAAGACGTCCACTGCTGGACTTAGGCCTCCCCCAATTTGGGGGGCTTTGCCATAATCGCCACGCTTGGCAGGCGGGTTGGCGATCGCAGTATGGTGGTAAAATGTATAGAGAACGCTGCTGCCCATTCTCTAGTAAGCCCCTTAGTCGCCTTTTACGACACCCACAGGAAGAAATGGGGGCGTAAGTCGGTTATCACAACAAAATATCTGCTATTTCATAGAAAACCGATTCCGAGTAAAGTGAAAATTTACTTACATAATAGTGAAAAATTAGGTACTTACTAAAATAAAAAGTTTTTGTTTTTCACTTTTTAGTTACGGTAAGTACCAACCTTACACCAATTTGTATACCACTACTTGATATGTAACAGTGACAGGAAACAGTAAATGTCATCTAGATATACAAAGTTGATTTAAAACGTAAGATAGAGGCAAACGCCAAAGATACGCATAACATATAAACAAAAAGAAAAAAACATATAGACGAATAAATTGAGAACCTCTTTATTTTTGAAGACGGTTAAGAAGTGGTTAAAATGTATGGAACGACGATATTTTTCTTAATATCCAACAAGAAATTCATCGCATGTGGTTCAGACTCATGTCCGGACTCCACGGTGAGTAGCTGTGCCTCGACATCCCTACAACGTTGTATGTTTCACAGAAGCTTTGTGCCAACATTTTCTTTTCCCAACCTTTACTTAATCGAGGAAAATAAAGGTTTCACACTGTTTTACTTTCAAGGAAAAAATCTTCTCACGTCCCTTTCATTCCGTTTCGTTGGACAAAGGTGAGGTAGAATATAAAATCCTGAGGATTTATTTATTGACTTTAATAATGCCCAACATTTAAGGTAACCCTACGGATAATAGGGGATAGACAGTGAGGTAAATGTTGTATAGAGATTGGGTGACATAATAAGGATTAGGGATGCACCTCTCCCTACAACGGTATTAGGAGATTACTTGCCTCAGTAGGGGTGGTAGTGAAAAGAGCTAGCTAAGAACATTAATGGTGTCACGATGCATTACGATTAACAACGTTGGATGTCACAAGTCGTTGCTAGTTTCATGTTGTATTTGTAACAAGATTCGTTTACGTTTTAATCCGTCTCGTTACTGGCAATATTTCAGCGCAATATAATTAAATTTGTTTGTTTTATTTTTCCTGTAAATCTGCCTACTACTTTTTTCATTTCAGCCAAAATACATCCAGTGTTGGACATATACCTCCTTTAATTTGATGGGGTTTGCCATCGGGCACGCCACAATTGCGGCGGTAAGTCCCCTCTTTGAGGAGTGGATAGAGAGGCGCCACGGCGTCCTCACCTTCCGCCTGACGCAGGTTCTCACCGGGCATGGGTGCTTCGGTGGGTTCCTGTTCAGGATAAAGCGGGAGGAAACGCCCGGGTGTTTCCATTGCGAGGATCGTCTGGAGGACACGGTAGAGCATACGGTGGAGGTGTGCCCTGCCTAGGCGGAGCACCGCCGTGTCCTCGTAGAGGCGATCGGTGGCGGCGACCTCTCGCGTCCGACCCTGGTGCGAGCCATGGTACGGAGCGAGTGGGCATGGGAAGCCGTCACCTCCTTCTGCGAAGTAGTAATGCTCGCGAAGGAGGAGGTGGGGCGCGTGAGGGAGTGGCAGTCTCTGCGCCCTCACGTCCCTAGCCGCCGCAGGAGGAGATGCCCCGGGCGTCGGGAGTCTATAGCGGACTCCCGGCCACCGTAGGCGCGAGCTTGCGGGCGGCGAGAAATGGGTAGCTCGCCGCCCGGTAAGGACCAGGCTCGGGTCGACGGCGCGTAGTGTTCCACGCGTGCCTCAAAGAGATGTCAGCAATACTGAAGGGGTCTGCTAGGACCGATGCCTGCCATGGTCGCGAGATTGTTCAAAAGAGATACCGTGACCCTGGCACATGGGCACCTGAAAGAACACGGGTGGGTTTTAGTCAGTAAAAGTCTGACACGCCCTCCCGCTCCGCCCAGAGCGGCAGAAGTCATTTGATGATTTCCCATCCAGAAAAAAAAGGGGTTTGCCATAATCACCACGCTTGGCAGGCGGGTTGGCGATCGCAGTATAGTGGTAAAATATATAGAGAAAGCTACTGCCCATTCTCTAGTAAATCTCTTAGTCACCTCTTATGACACCCACGGGAAGAAATCGGAAGGTGCCATTTTTTACGTCCGGCACTACACGGAATTATACTACTTTATCTAATCTATCTATCTGGTTCTAAAACAAGGTATTGTAGCACTACAACTGTTTACAATAATGTTGAAAATAGATAAACAAAACAACATCATTATAATCAATGATATTTTCCACTGAACAACAACAGTAACTGAATCCAATATCCATTAACTCAACCCGTTTACTCTTCAATTCATATTCCAAAAACAACATTTAACACTGTCTATTATTATAGTGGGTAGTACGTATATTTGTGTTATCTGTACGTCAGGTGCACCTTTCCAAATTGCTAGTGAGCCTGCCTTCCTGTCCCAAATACGACTGTCAGACCCTTATCAAGCTCTAATTATACATTACCGTCGTTTTCATTTGGACACTCCGATATTCTGGTGGATTTCTTTAGTGACAATTTACTGTGTGACGTCATTTCTTAGGTAGGGTTTTGCATGTTGGGTTTTGAAAATGGAATGGTTGATTTGAATTTGTTTGTAATTTAACATTGTTATATTACGTCACGTCCATAATCCCCATAGGTACCTCATAGGCAGAGGCATACTAATAGTATACCCACAATTCACCAGAGTGAGTTTGTGTGTTAGTGTTTTTGGTTCTATTGTTATATAGGATAAGTTTTTATCCAGTTCGTAAATTGTAACCATGTATTCAGCATATCATTCTATGCCTCTTGTGCAGAAATTTTTCGTCGGTTTTACAAAAAAAAAACCGGCCATGTGCGAGTCGGACTCGCGCACCGAGGGTTCCGTACAAACCTGTAAATATAAAGTTTAAAATTTAAAAAAATATTTTTATTATATGATGTAACTAAATATTTACAGTTTTCGCAATTTTTCCATTATCTGTGCTATAAGTCGTTGCTTCGTACCAAATTTCAAAATTCTACATCAACTGGAAGTACCCTTTAGATTTTGATTCCCTTGCGAGTTTCGGTAATTTCCGGAAATTTGCGGCATAAACGGCTATATATTTTGAATACGTTACCTTAGAAATTTGATTTTTTCACAGCTCCAAGAAACAATAGATAGATAGTATTTGATATAAATTTCAGCTTGATCCCTCCACGCGTTCCTGAGAAAAAGGGTCTTGACAGACGGATGGACGGACGGACGGACGGACGGACGGACAACAAAGTGATCCTATAAGGGTTCCGCTTTTTCCTTTTGAGGTGCGGAACCCTAACAATCAGTTGTTTCATCGAAAAATGCAATACCCACAGGGTCAAAATGTATGGAACAGCTGGTTTTTTTGTATAACCGACGAAAATTTTCTATACTGGGCGGTGTAGAATGATATGCTGAATTCATGGTTACAGTTTGCGCACTGGATAAAACTGATCCTGTATATTGAGCTTAGTAAGTAAATGGGTGAGCAATAAATGTCATAGTGAATATTAAATTAAGACATTTTAAATCATTTATGTTACGTTTTAAATATTAAAAACCTGTCCGGAAAATTTGTTCTGAATTGTGGTTACTGAAACAGTTCCGAAAATAGGCCAACGCTTACATTTTTATTGTGAAAATAAATCCATTATACTTTTATAAATGTGGCATAAAAATGAACATTAAAATAATGTGTAGGTTTTAATTACACTAAAACTCAGTTCCAATAGTCATGAATTAATGAAATATAACACTCGTTTGATCATAAAAAGTTAGTAGATGTCTTTTTTTTATGGACAACAGACTTTTTCGTTCCAAAGTTATACAACAAAAGCTGTTGCTTTTTACGATGACTATAGTCTTAAAACAGGAGTTATGATGTCATTAGTGTTCTATTATATCCTTGAAAATGAAATAATGTCTTGGAAATATTTTTATTTTGTGCTAAAAAATAATCATTTAGGTATATAATTAGGCTTTGAATTGATTAATGTTTAGACTGGACATTTGGCTAATTACATTACTGTTTCGGCGATTTTTTTTATAATCAGATAAGCACAAACGTTTTTTTGTGTTTCGTCCATGTATGCATTATGTATCCATGCATAATGTTAGAACAAAAATCTATACATTTTTCTATAGGTTAATGTGCAAACCCTCTTATGACACAAGACCGCGACTGCACTTTCAAAATAAATAGATTTTCCCCACATCTCGTCTGAAATGAATTTATAATTCCCTAAAGGTAAAATTAAACCCCCTATATTTATCCAAACTACCACTAGTTCTCAGAAACTAGTCACTCGGTTATCACTTTTTCTATGAACTAGAACGTGTGGGCGGTGCTATAATCTACTTCTAGAAACTAACTTCCAACTAATGAAATGGTGTGCATGGGTATAAAGTTAAATTTTACGTATACGTAGAAGTTATATTAATTTCTCTTTATGCAGGAAATATCATTAAGTAGAATTTGAATTTTGGTTAAAAAAAGCCCATTAGCCACAGCTTTATTTTTATAAAGCTGTGGCTAATGGGCTTCTTTTTCTTCTTTTTTTTTTTTGGATGGAAAATCATCAAATGACTTCTCCCACGCTAATGGGCTTACATTTAGAATAAATCCTTCGTAATCAACGCTAATAAAAAAAACGGTAAAACACATCGTAAAATAATAATGGTAATACCAATGTTCATTTTTTTTTTTGGAAAATAATTATTTGAGTTAATATTCATAATATTCTAATAATCTTTTTAATTATTAATTTCAGATATCTATATACTAATATTATAAAGCTGAAGAGTTTGTTTGTTTGATTGAACGCGCTAATCTCAGGAATTACTGATCCGAATTGAAAAATTATTTTTGTGTTGAGTAGCCTATTTATCGAGAAAGGCTATAAGCTATATAACATTACGCTTGCAAAAACGGGAAAAGTCGCACGGCTAGGCGATTTGACGCGACGGGAAGGGTCGCGGAAACAAGAAATTTAACGCAGACGAAGTCGCGGGCAGAAGCTAGTCTTCAATATACAGTTATTTGATGTATAGTACTCAGAAAGTATTTTAAGATACACAAGAATTGAAAGAAACGTAAAAAAAAATTTCAAATAGCCCGGTTTCATAACTGCACGTGTCAACGTCAAAATATTGATATGATGGCTGTTTAGGTACCGTCAGCAACAGTATTTTAAAGGAAATTACAAGTGCAGACGACAAACGAGTGCAGACCGTACTGATAGGTGTCAGCGGTGAGATATAAAAGGAAATCGGGCGGGTGAATCCAATCCTGCAACTTTTTTAAATATGATTGCCGCAAGTGCGCATTATAATAATCGATTTAAACCAGTCATACAATTAAAACCTATTCGAAATTCGAGAACCAATAGTACCAAACTCCAACATTCTCTTGGGAAATTCGTGAGACGCGCAGTTGTCGGTGCGTCGCCCGAGATTGCAGCTATTACTTCTAACACCCTCTGTTTGCCGCCAAATAGTTATGCCCTCCCCTAAATTATTAGCCCCAGGTACACACCTGAATGTATGTGGGCTACGCAGAGGGAATCGAAAAAATAGGGGACGGAAATTGGAGTTTACTAGACTGATATGTCTTCTACGCACTTATTACGTTAATTTTGTATTGATGTTGCGTTTTAAGGAAATGATTGTCGGTTTTTTGGGGTGGCTCGTAAGTGCTCGTATATTTCTTTTTGTGTGTTTTTATTTGTTAAGACTCAGAATTTGTAGGTGTTCGAAATTTTACCAACGATGAAAAATAGGGTTGCCACCTTTTTTTCTTGCAATTAAAGTACATTGGTTATTATAGGTAAGAAAAAAAAAAGTATAGAGTATAAAAATAAAGTATGATTTATTTGTCTTTATTATTATATTTAAAAATATGTTTTTTATTGCTTTTTGCAGTTTGTATCACATAAATTTCGTTTAACGATAAAGTACTCAAGACAAAATTTTCAAAATCCCAAGGAAATCAAATCTTGCAAAATAAAGTATTTTCGTGTTCTTTATTGTTCTCATAAAGTATAGAGTACAATTATGTGAAATAACGTACAATACTGTATTATAAAGTACGGATGGCAACGTTAATGACAAATGACGATAGGAAAATACATACTACTGTATTAAGAGAATAGTCTTAAAAGGGATGGCTAATTTAAGAATAAGAAGAAGATAAATAAGAAGATGCGTACTAAGGTAGGTACGCATCTTCTTATTTGCAAACAAGCTATCTATATATCTTATCTCTATGTGAGGTAAGATATATAGATAGCTCGTCCATTAAATGTCTTAAATCTGCCATAGTCCTTGCTCGCGCGGTTGCACGATAAAATATCACGGCATTCATTTTCGCACTAAATTTTTAACGCTATGCTTAGCGCCGAGAGTAAAAAATCCAATGATGTGTTTTTTGAATGCGCTGGTGACTCGTCGCGCAACGCACTTTCAAAGCCGGATATTTTACTAGTTCTGTCGCTTCTTGACGCTGTCGGTGGTAATTCAGTGGTTTGTGGAATAATGAATAAAAACTTTGTTTTAACCGAAATAAAGTCATTATCGTCATGAATCAATAACTATCATCATGTTCAAAATGTTTCAAAGCGAAAATCATACATAGTTCATTGTCTGGGTTCCTACAGAGAGAGATATTAGGGAACGGTTGATGACCGCAATTTCCATGTTAAAACGCATCAACTATAACTAAAAACTCCACAAAGAGCATTGCAACGCATTGCATTAGCTAACGTCAAATAGAAAACATAAAAAAGTCCCCACTACAGTCTGCCGCTATAACATTTATAACAAAAATAATAGTTTAAAAAAACTAAAAAACACGCTTCCATTGAAAACCAAACTAAAAAGTACAAAATAATGGAAAAAAGCGTGGGGTGCTTTTTAAGGTATTTTTTTATTGATATCAGACACCCCACGCTTTTTTTCCATTATTTTGTACTTTTTAGTTTGGTTTTCAATGGAAGCGTGTTTTTTAGTTTTTTTAAACTATTATTTTCTATTTTTTAGGGTGTTTCGAATTTTGAGACGTATGTCAGCGTAGTTTGTGACAGTTTTTTTGCTGTCCTGTTAACCCTGGCAAGGATAATGGCACAAATTTATGAAATTATTGCATTGTCATCGGTCCTTGACAGGTGTGCAAAGTTTGAATGAAATCTGGTCGTTTAAAGTGGGTCAAAATCGCACTATAAGGAGTCGGTTACAAACAAACATACAAACATACAAATATACAAACATACAAGTGAAGCTAATACAAAGCGTGTAAAAATAGGAAACAAGAACGATGTTTCTACTTTGATATTTATATTTGAATAAACGCTCGTTCGTTTGAAGTAACTGGATGCTAACAAGGCGACTTTGAGAGTAAGTGGTATCATTTAAATAATGATATTTCAAAACAATATTCTTTGTTATGTTAATATAGACTTTAGGGGTAATTAAGGTCCTGCCGGGGTCGTGAGATTAGTTTGAAAGAGTTGCCGTGACCCTGACATAGAGGCAATACCTCCACGCGTTCCTGAGAAAAAGGGTCTTGACAGACAGACGGACGGACGGACGGACGGACGGACAACAAAGTGATCCTATAAGGGTTCCGCTTTTTCCTTTTGAGGTGCGGAACCCTAAAAAGGAGGTAATTAAGGTTCCGTGTTATGCCGGACATAAAGAATAGCACCATCCCATTCCTTCTTCTGGGTTCGTCTCGTTGCTTCTTCCTGTGGATGTTTTAAAAGGTGAATCTGGGACTTACTAGAGAATGGGCAGCAGCGTTCTCTACGCATTTTACCACCATTCTGCGATCGCCAACTCACCTGTCAAGCGTGGCGATTATGATAAACCCCCCCAAATTTGGGGAGGCCTATGTCCAGCAGTGGGACGTCTTTCGGCTGAAATGATGATGCTGATGAAGGTATTACATTTATTGGTGGGTACTTACTGTAGTCAATCAATTAATCTGCCTAGTCTTTTCCCAGCTATGTTAGGGTCGGCTTCGAGTCTAATCGGATGCATCTGAATACCAGTATTTTATCAAATCAAATCAAAATCAAATCAATTTATTTCGGGCTACAAAGACCCATATTATCATAAATACCTTACAAAGTAACATACATACAAATAAATCAATGTAAACATAGAACTATTGTACACGAAGTAACGGCGTCGTGTTGCGCTGCGTGGTGTCTCGTAGCCTTCCGCGAAATCGCCGATACACGACACCCATCGGCCAAAACTCTTCCTTGAGGAAGGTCTCGATTTGATGAGTTGGAACTCGCACCACGGAAGACTTGAAGTTCGTGTTGTGGCGGCTTCCTCTCCACCTTCACCAAGCCATCCTTGTCACACGTGCCTGAAGCCGGGCCTAGCTGTTTCGAACCCCTGGTGGCAGGTAAAGCGATGCCTATCTGACCCTCATACTCAGCTACTGGGTAATATGATAGGTAAGACTGGTTTCCCAAACTTCCAAGCTTCTGACGACCCATAACGACCGTCAAAGATACACGAATCATAACCGGGATTTCACCTGCTTTCCGAGGCTAGAAGAAGTCTTGGTATGTATTGATGGTCACTCATCGATGAGCCTACCGTTATAGGCGTAACTTAACCCGATCGATCAACCCGTGCTGCTGAGGTTAGGTATGATCAGTAAATATCTTATACTTTTACAAATTTCCAGCTCTTTGTGTAGGAGTTAAGAAGAATTCCTTATTGGTGATGTTCTTCAGAAAGGTCAGGTGCGTAGTATTTGCAACCGGCGTGTGTGTATGACCAATTGTATGAATCTAAACGAGGCAAAAGGAGTGAGTAGAGATCGTAGCAGGTGACGTTCCGTGGTTTTTTGCCTACCCCCATGGGAAAAACGCGTAAGTTTATATATATATATATGTATGTATGAGTTAAGAAGATATAGACGTTTGTTTTCCATTTAAACATATCGAATACTTTCATGTCTATGAATATTTAATAACAAAAAGATACTGGTGGTCTAGTGGTTTAAGTGCCATTACTGAGCGTGAGGTCCTGGGTTTGATTCCCAGTTTGGGCAGTGTTATAAGGTTTTTTCGTTAGGATTTTTTTTTTAGAATTACATCTCGCAGGTCTACCTATGAGGTAATCGGCTGCTTAACCGGACTTGCCTGTGGCTACCTTAATAAATTAAGGCCTCCAGCTAGGGCTTAAAAAACTATAAATTAGGGAGACTACTCGCTAAGGGTACCCCCTGTGGGGTATGAACCTCGGCTTAGGGCATCGCTGGTAGAGGGCAGCAAGAGACGTGCTGGATCGGAATGTTTCATTAGGACTTTCTTCGTTTGGATTTGTGTCAGGTTGATGGCAATAGGCTTGCTCTCTGATACTTAACTGGCGTAATGTAGGTGTACTATAATAGGTACACATAAAAAATAACTGTTATCATATGTGTATACCGAAGAACTTTAAAGAGTTACCAAATAATTTATTTTTAGGGTTCCGCACCTCAAAAGGAAAAAACGGAACCCTTATAGGATCACTTTGATGTCCGTCTGTCCGTCCGTCTGTCAAGACCCTTTTTCTCAAGAACGCGTGGAGGTATCAAGCTGAAATTTATATCAAATACTCAAGTCTACTGTCCCTTGGAGCTGTGAAAAAATTAAACTTCTAAGCTAACGCAATCAAAAGATTTAGCCGTTTATGCCGCAAATTTCCGCAAATTTTCGAAACTCGCAAGGGAATCAAAACCGGGTACTTCCAGTCGATCTAGAATTTTGAAATTTGGTACGAAGCAACGTCTTATAGCACAGATAATAGAAAAATTGCGAAATCCGTAAATGTTTAGTTACATCATATATTAAAAATTAAAAAAAAAACTTTATACCTACAGGTTTGTACGGAACCCTCGGTGCGCGAGTCCGACTCGCACTTGGCCGGTTTTTTATAAAGTTAAAATCCTGGCTACTGGAAAAACGATTTTATTCTGTACATGAATTTATAAATAATGTTAATAATCTATTTTAAATGAATATAACGATAATATTAATAATGAATGTATTGTAATGTATTAATTATTAATAGAAACATTTAAAGCATGCCATTGGATTATTTGAAATATTAAATTTAAGCATTAAATACATTGTAATGTTTTGCATGTCAAATGTCTGACTTTGTATTAGGAACTTATTACTGATTATAAGACCAACACTGTACCCATACTTATTGCAAATAAATGATTATGATTATTATCATATTCTTATTTTTTTGGACAATACAGGTGTGATGTTACGTATGTATGTAAAAACCGAAGAACTAAAATTTTGCAGATCCGAATATCGTATTACTTTCGCATCAATGCGTATTAAACAAATACAAAACAACGATTCACGCATTCCACATAACTGCATCGTATCCACCGACCATTCAGGAAATATACGGAATATTGCGTTTCATGCCCACATCTCTATGAAACAGCTTTTATTTGTAATTCACTAAAGATTCAATGGATTGTAAAGAGTGCAATGGCGGTAAAACACTGCGATAGTCTCAATGCAGTGCAATATTTACAGACGCTATTTTAAAATGAATTTCGACGGGACTCGCCGTAAAGCCTCTTTATAATGGCATTTTTTTTATTTCTACTAATCGTTTGATTAAGCCCCTTATCACACTTTCAATAACAATTTGGCGGACTTTAAAGTTTATTGCTAATCCATTGTTATATACGTGAACATAATTCGTCTGTTCGATAACGTAAATCACGCAATGAATGTATTTGAAATGTCAAAATGTAAGCATTGCCATTGTTAGCGTGTTACGAAATTACCCCACTGGTTGGAGTTGTCAAGCTTGTATTCTTTTACTTTGTAGGTAGTTTTGTAAGCGGCCAGTTTTGTTACTTCATTGAGATTTTAGTTCGGTCATTCCACAGAGCGGGGTATCGTGCGGCCAGCATCTAGAGACGATAGTACTAATATAATTCATTGTACCGAAAGTGCAATGAGTAGTATTTCACCTTCGCCATTTGAAAGAATTCAGTGACTATACATCATTTATGTCGTAGTGTGGGTTAACGGTGACATACTTTTATTTGTTGCTCACTAACGATTCAATGGATTGAAAAGAGTGCAATGGCGGTAAAACACTGCGATAGTCTCAATGCAGTACAATATTTACACATGCCATTTTAAAATAAATTTCGACGGGAGTTGCCCTAAAGCCTCTTTATAATGGTATTTGGTTTTTTGTTTCCATCAAACGTTTAATAAAGCTCCTTATCACACTTTCAATAACAATGTGGCGGACTTTAATGATTATTGCTACATACGTGAACATAATTCGTCTGTTCGATAACGTAAATCACGCAATGAATGTATTTGAAACGTCAAAATGGAAGACATTGCCATTGTTAGCGTGTTACGAAATTACCCCACTGGTTGGAGTTGTCAAGCTTGTATTCTTTTACTTTGTAGGTAGTTTTGTAAGCGGCCAGTTTTGTTACTTCATTGAGATTTTAGTTCGGTCATTCCACAGAGCGGGGTATCGTGCGGCCAGCATCTAGAGACGATAGCATTGTACCGAAAGTGCAATGAGTAGTATTTCACCTTCGCCATTTGAAAGAATTCAGTTTCTATACATCATTTATGTCGTAGTGTGGGTTAACGGTGACATACTTTTATTTGTTGCTCACTAACGATTCAATGGATTGAAAAGAGTGCAATGGCGGTAAAACACTGCGATAGTTTCAAAGCAGTACAATATTTACAGACGCCATTTTGAAATGAATTTCGCCGGGACGCAACGTAAAATCTTTTTATAATGGTATTTGATTTTTAGGGTTCCGTACCCAATGCGTTCCGACAGAATCCGATTACTTAAGCTTCGCTGTCCATCCGTCTGTCAGTCCTAGGCCTGTATGCTTGGAACCGTAATAGGTAGATGCATGAAATTCATTCAAATTTAACTGACCTCGCATTGTATAGACTTCTCATACAATGAGAGGTCAGCTTATACTGGAAAAGTAGAACTTGATTTGTCGCCGTGCGTACTACGATAGCAGCTATAACAATAAAACATTAAATTAATAAATAAAGGGATTCACATCATAGAAACATGTTTTTTTGTAATATTTAGTGTTTAACATTGTACGGTGGTACGGAACTCTTCGTATGCGAGTCCGACTTCAACTGGTACGTTTTTTTTTTGTTACTACTAACTGTCTGATATAGCTGGTTTTCAGCTGTCTGTGCAAATACGTATGTATTGTTGCAGCAAACGAGTAATGGATTTTTTGACGTAGCTCGGTCCATTGCGGATTTATTATCTTTGTTTTATCTGCAAATGAAAGGAGAGTTTAGTATAAAAATCTTTGTTGTTTTGTATAGACATGGTGTAGGTGCTTTCATGCAAAAAAAAAAAAATAACGTTGAGCGGAAAATCTCCTAATAACACGTGTTTTCTTTTTTCCTAAAGTGAACTCTGTTTTCCTTTCAGAAATGGAGAAGGTATTTTTACCTACCCTACCAAACATATTGAAATATTAAGATGTTTTTGTTTCATAATCATTAGAAAAGAGAGAAAAAAAAACACGTTTTTCATCTCGGATTGTTGTATTAGATTAAGTGCCAGTTTACACGACAGGATTGAAGCAAAGATAGAAGAAAGAATATTTCTATGGATGGAGCTGATGAAAGTGTTGCTGGATACTAGTTATGTCAAACTAACGGGACAGATAGACTGGCCTGTTAGTCCAGTGGTTAGTGACCCTGACTGCTTAGACTGAGGTCGTGGGTTCGATTCCCACCCAGGACTAGATTTTGTGTGATGAGCACAATCATTAGTTCTGTGTCTGGGTGTAATTTACCTATAATATGCATGTATTTAGAAATATATATGTATATTTATCAGTTGTCTGGTTGCCATAGTACTCTGCCTAGTTTGGGATCAGATAACGATGCGTTGGTTGTCCTAAAACATTATTATTAGTATATCATTGAATAACTTTTTCGTAAGTGCTACTGTTGAGCGTGGGTTCCTGACTTCAATTCCCAGGTTGGGCAGTGTTATTTGATTTGATATGCATGAAGTCGAAATGGTTTAAAAAAACTCGCACTGAGGCCTCTGATCTATGAACTCAAACGAAGCAAAATAACTACATAAGGATCGTAGCATGTGGCGTTTTATAGTTTGGACCTTTCCCCATGGGAAGAATGCGTGAGTTTATGTATGCGCAAATACACCGTGATATTTTAGTTTTGTTTGTAAGTTTATTTTGTTTTGTAAGGTTGTCCACTCAATGTATCCGACAACATACCTCTATGCGTGATTAATAATTGTTACCATTAATTAAGATAATAGATATTAAGAAAAATAAATAATGCATCAGAGTTACGAAACATGTAAATAATGTTTACGTATCAGACGGTACAGAACATATCTACCCAGTGCACGAGTCGACTAGATCATTCCATCTCCATTTTCCATCAGACAAAATATCAAATTTTAACCACGTCATGCGTCAACATAAAGAATAATATTTTTATTTTTTACTTATTCAAATGTTCATTTTTTCAATCATTGGTTAGGTACATAAAGTGGGCTGCCGTTGTAAGAACGCTTAAATGTCACGATGTATACTCTTTATAAATATTTTCAAATAATCACTACTTCCCCTGTCGAGCTTTCGGCCGAGAGCTGGTAAAATGGAAGCAGTGATTACCCAGTGGTAACGGTCGTAGGTTTGAACCCAAGCAGGCGTTTTACACTGTGTAAATAATTTTATCACCACTGCTCTCAAAATGGCGAAGGAAAACATCGTGAGGAAACCGGCATGTCCTAGAATACACATACATAGATACACAGATTACAGACACATACACACAGATTACAGATTAGATTTATACATAGATTTGAGACACCTGTCATCTATCGACCCGCACTGGGCCAGCGTGGTAGATTTCGGCCCACTCTCACTCACAGAGAGTAGGCCTGTGTCCCAGCAGTGGGAACAATATAGGCCGATTATGCCTATGCTATTGTGCTCATCTCGTTGGTGAAAAATAAAATTGTAAAATTTAAATGGACCATCACAATTAGCGGAATATATAAAGTTTTATACATACCAACTTTATTTGTTTAACCCGACCACACACATACCTATTGTTCGTGATAAGCCTTGAGGTAGTTCGTGTGAGCCAACAATTAATGGCCTCATTAACGTGATGTACGCACAATAATAACCCATTACTTTTAGCTTAGTATTTCAGTACTAATTATTCTATCGTAACGCTTACTAATTTAATTCCCGCAGGATAGATAGAGCTCACGAATCTATATTAATCATACATATTTTATTTTTATTAATAACTAGCTGTTACCCGCGACTTCTTCCGCGTGGTATTTAACAAAAAAGTTTTTCATTCGTTTTTTTTTTCGTGATTTCCTATATTTTTTTCTAAAATAAAAGTAGCCTACGTGACTTCTTGTTACATCAGCTATCTGCCAGTGAAAATTTCGTCAAAATCGGTTCAGCCATTTCAGAGATTAGCCGGAACAAAGAGACAGACAAAAATTTAAAAAAATGTTGTTTGGGTTTTTGTACCGTGTATACACTTAGTAAAAAGTGGTTATATATAGCTTAATATTACAGACACTCCAATTTTATTTATTTGTCTAGACACAGGGTGGCAGGGTAATTCAGTCCGTCCATGATTTTTTATGAGGGGGCTCATCATCTGTGCAGCCCTTTCCCAACTACGTAGGGGTCAGTTTCTAGTTTAACTGGATGCAGCTAAATACCAGTATTTTACGTGGAGCGACTGCCTGTCTGACCTCCACAACCCAGTAACTGGGTAATACGATACCCCGGTTGGCTTCCAGTCTATTCAAGACTGGAAGCCGACCGCAATGTACTTGGGAATACGCTAGATAGATGATGAGTGCTTGGTATTATGTTCCCGTGAGATCGACGAGACGAGTGAAACCGTGTGCAAAAGCTATTGTAATATTGCTGGTAATTCTTAATTTTCAATTTCTAAATTGAAGGCAGCAGGTGCTTCCGTAGTCGTTAAACGAGTTTTTAAAGTTGGTTGATAATGTAAAGAATATTTACTATTTGGTATTGTAAGTAACTTTCAGAAATTTCGAAATGAAACGTGGAGTTCATTTAACTAAGATTATTTCAAAATTACTTAACAATTATACCTACATGGCTGTAATAAAAAAATAATACGAATCCTGACAATCTGATGCATTGCGCTAGTTCGTAACTTGGAAAGAAATTATATCATGTATTTCCGGATGAATTAAAAATAAATTTAAAAAGGCGTAGAAAAACTTAAAAAAAAAACTACATCATTAAAACAGTTTTTATCACAGGAAAATCTTTCTTAGCGTTTAGAATAATTGTGTGGATGAGCATAAGTACTTAGTTACTTGTGTATCTGTGCTTTAACATTGGTTTCCGCTTAGCTCTTTTATTTATTTATATATTTAGCTCAGTTCTGCAAGCAAAGAAAATGTTACAGAAAACTCTAGTGTATCGTGGCAAAGTGAGAAATAATACCAGTCTGCTTGCAGTTGTGGTAGAATATCTATTTTGTATGAGTAAGCCATTACCTTGCGCACAGGTTTATAACATAACAGTATTCTATTTTGTACCAGTTAGGCTTATATATCTCCCTCGAAATTATCAAATGAAAAAATGAAAAAAAAAAAACTGAAACGCAAAAAATAATAAACCTTAAAATTATGAGGCGGCGCTGGAAAATCAATGAACAAAGATCACTCAAAGCGCCGACTCATAATTTTAAGGTTTATTATTTTTTGCTTTTCAGTTTTTTTCGGCGGTTTAATTTTTTGTTAAAAAGTTTTTTTTTTTTGTGGCTTTAATATACTAATAATACTTGGCAAGGTATACCCTATCCAATGAAAAAAGAATTATCAAAATCGGACTACTATGTAAAAAGTTATGTGTGGTCATACATAAAAAAAAAAAACAAAAAAAATATACGCGTCGAACTGATAACCTTCTCCGTTTTTTTTCGTCGGTTAATGAAATGATGATGAAATCCTTTTCAATAATTAATGACGACAAAATTATACACCGGAACATTTTAGTCGTCTTACAAAGGTTGTCCACTCAATGTATCCAACATAATATACCGCTAGGCGTGATTAAAAAATTGTTATCATAAATTAAGGTAATAGGTAGGTAGAAAAATAAATAATGCATTTGAATTATGAAACATCCTGTTTAAAATGTTTACGTATCATACAGTAGAGAACATACCTACCCAGTGCACGAGTCGGCTACATCATTCCATTTCAATTTTCCATGAGATAAAATATCAAATTTCAAACTACGTCATGCGTCATCATAATAAATAATATTTTAATTTTTTGGGTTATTCAAATGTTAATTTTTTTCTTATGGATAGTAGTCATTGGTTACATGAAGTGAGCTGCCGTTGTCGGACGATTAAAATGTCACCGTGTCTACTTCAGCTCTATGGCCAGTTGTTGTTACTTACTAAACACATTATATTTTTTAAATGCTTATTGTTTTTGCCAGTTATCTACAGCAGATTCAACACCCATCATTAGCCTGCCCTTTTTCCAATTTATTTGGAGTTGGCGCAACATTGTCATTTCTTCCATACTTATCTATTAGTCGTCACCTCCGTCATCACCCGCTTTGTAATCACATCATTATTCACACAGTCCATTCATCGTTTCTTTGATCTACCCTTCGAAATTGCCATCGACATTCATACTTAAAACTTTTCTTACGACATTTTCCTTATTCCTCCGTATACCATGGTGTATTTAAAGGCAATATTAATTTCATACGTTCATTTTATTATTTAAACAGAAGGATTTTGTCAGATTAATAAGTTTAAACTAGACAGACTTGTATACCTGCTTAGAATATATGTTCATTTATATTTTCATCAACTGTAGACTATTTTTGTCAGGCTGGCGGCAGACATTTTTCAAGTCGATTTCCAAGTCTAAGCTTACCCAACTGACAAAAATTCTTCAGTTAAAATAATAAAATGAACGTAATAAATTAATTTGCCTTTAACTACACCAGCATTAAAACCGCCATGAATGGTGATATGAATGAACACATCCCATAATGCATTCCCGCGTTCATATCTTTATCGAATAAATGCAGTTCATCACCCGCAAATCGGATTTACTCTATTGGCGCGTTAAGCCACGCTAATTTCACCAATCGCTGGGAAATTTCGTCGGCACGCGATTTTACATTCAGCGGGAAATAAATTCATTTAGCTTTGCATATTCAGAATAATATTTGGGAATACCTGGTGTTTTAATAGTTTTGTGGGGACGTTTTTAAAATAGCTCGATGGCATGAATAATTTCGATATGGCGCGGTATTCAATTGGATTTTAAAAAAAACGTTGATTGCAACCGTGCCTCCGTGCGTAGTTTTTTGTTTCGGTTGGCACGGACACTGTTAGACTCACATCATTATTTATACTTTTGATATGGAGATATTTGAGGAGCTCGTGGCTAAAAAAACAAATGGTTAAGCTACGCTTGCCGCGGCCGGTTCTTGGATGGGTGATCATCCATAAGATATCGAGACTCCTCCGTGCCTCAGGAAGCGTTCATCCATTGTTCCCGGCTATTATTTGTACATCTTTGTTAGTCGTTACGGGTAGTCAAAACTCCGAAAGACTGACAACCAATCATATCAAGACGTATCGTAGTACCCAGTTACTGGGTTGTGGTGGTCAGATAGGCAGTCGCTCCATGAGAAATACTGATTTTCAGCCAACTCAAATAAATTTGAGAAGTGGCAGATTGATTAACACGTTGACGGACAGAACGCCTCTCGACGTTCTCTCTGGATAAAATAATACGACAGTACGCCTATCGACGTCAACCTTTTGACTTGCATGCAATCAGTACGCCTTGCGACGTTATATTTTATATCCTAATATGATACTAATAAAAGGAAGGGCATTCTGTAGTTTCACGACAGATAGAGTTTTAATCTTTTACTGTCTTATCGTACGTTAAAAAAAAATGTTAATTAAAATGCAATTTTGTAGTGTCTCAACACGATTATACAGTAAGAGAATACTGTCCGTCAACGTGTTAACCAATATTCCTACTGTAAGGATTTTAGGAAACAGACAACAGTATATAGCATGGATAAAAAATGTGACGTTATATTTAAAGGTGTGATACATACCATCAAACAGAACCACTGTGTCCATGACCCCAACATCATAATCACGAAAAAAAATATGAAGGGTCCCATACAAAAGTTCACCCAAATGACCCAAATGTATGGGACGGCTGATAATAGCGCTGATTAATTAAAAACATCACTTTGCAAGACCTACTTACAGTAAAATTCAAATAAAATTGACCCTGACTGCAAAGACTGAGGTCGTGGGTTCGATTCCCACCCAGGACAAATCTTTGTGTGATGAGCACAATCATTTGTTCTGTGTCTGGGTGTAATTTATCTATAATATTTATGTATTTAGAAATATATAAGTATGTTTCCAACACAACGTTATCTGATCCCAAACTAGGCAGAGCCTGTACTATGGCAACCAGATAACTGTTAAACATACTTATATATTTCTAAATACATACATAGTATAGATAAATTACACCCAGACACAGAACAAATGATTGTACTCATCAAACAAAGATTTGTCCTGGGTGGGAATCGAACCCACGACCTCAGCCTTAGCAGTCAGGGTCACTAACCACTAGACTAATAGGCCAGTCAAGTAAGTAAGTAGTAAGTCCCTTAGTCGCCTTTTTCGACACCCACGGGAAGAAATGGGGTGGTGTTATTCTTTACGTCCGGCACCACACGGTACCCAAGAACTCGTTTCCTGTTAATAATTCCATATAGGATGCAATATGAATAATCCAATTTTCCAATACCGAGAATACATTCACAGGATCTCTTGTTCGACAATGGCGGAACCCAATCAATCATTCACATAATATTTTCATCTCTTCATTGGTTATTGAGCGTATTATTTAACGTCATTCTGGAGTCGACGGCTTTTCATATGGGGCATTGAAAAATGAACAGTCTCCAGTAAGTATAAATTATCCGCCTGGTATTCCGAAGATTAATGACTTCGGAATTTCTGTGTGGATGTAAAGTCGATGAAGCCATTTTTCCTAAGTCCACTGCCAGAAAATGACACAAAGATTGATGTTTGTAGGCACTTTAGAAAACTGCTAGGCGTGAACGCGATGAAAAACTGTTAAATATGATGCTGTTTTTTTTTTTGCCGATGTTTGTTTTGAGTTTTTTTATTAATGATTCATCGGGAACGACGTCTAAATTGTGTTTTCGAAAACACTACGACACTTTAGTAAATACGTGAAATAATAAAAGTGTGCTGTTGGGTTTCAACGCTCAGCCCCGAACGTTGATAATCAAGTTAAATAAATTCAATTATAACACAAAACTGATTTGTTTCTCCAGTGCACACTGTCACTTTTATATTTTAATGTAGCGTTTTCAGTCCAAGTAGCAAGTTGTGTTTACAAATGTCAATTTAAAAGTGAAAGATTTTTTTGCATATTATCACGTGCAGGACCGACCAAAACACAGCGGAGACGAACATCATACACGGAACATTTGGTTCATACGCTCGGCGATAAATCAAGCTTTAATTTCCAGTATAAGTTGACTTCTCATTGTTCGAAATGCCTATACAACGCGAGGCCAGCTATAACTGGTAATGTATAGCTTGATATGTAGACGTGTGTATGCTCAGACGTCAATTAGCAAAGCGAACACGAACGCCAAACAAATGCCAAACGAACGCAGTTCGATTGATGTGCTCAACCAGCCCTATCTCTTTAACAGCCATGGATTCGCCATTAGAAGTGGTCGAATGTGAAATAGCTAAGTTTTTATCCAGGGCTTAAATTGTAACCATGAATTCAGCATATCATTCTAGACCCCCTTGCGCAGAAATTTTTCGTCGGTTTTACAAAAAAAATCAGCTCTTTCATAGAAAAATGCCTACGGGGTCAAAATGTATGGAACAGCTGATATTTTTTTTTGTTAAAGGACAAAAATTTTCTACGCTGGGTGATCTAGAATGATATGCTGAATTCATGGTTACAGTTTGCGCACTGGATAAAAACTGATCCTATATATTCACGAAATATATTTTAGGTAGTGGGAAACAGTTTTGTACAAAAATCGAAAACAAAATACATTAATTTTAGACTAAACTCACAAAAAACTAGTTGTCATTACGAAAACACACCCTTCGAGTTCAGTATGAACGATGTATGTATATTGTGTTTACAAACACAAAACAACGACATTGGACCGTCACGAACTCTGTTGACGAACACAATGTTCATTGTTTGTTAGTAGTACGCACATTATATCTATTTCTAATCCTACTAATATTAAGAACTAGCTTCTGCCCGCGATTTCGTCTGCGTCTAATTTTTGCTCCCCTGATCCTTCCCGTGGCATCGAATTGCCTGCAAGTTGTCGTCCATTTCTCGTTGCTGCTCCGCTTTTTTTTATTGTAGCGTGATGTTATATAACCCATAGCCTTGCTCAATAAATCGGCTACTCAACACAAAATATTTTTTCAATTCGGACTCATAGTTCTTGAGATTACCGCGTTCAACCAAACAAACAAACAAACACTTCGGCTTTATAATATTAGTATAGATGTGAAAGTTTGGATATTTGTTACACAAAGGCACACACATGATTTTAACCCTGTATTCGATGAACATATTGGATACTTTTTATCAGCTTAGTACGTTCATCATCATCATCATCACTTCAGCCGAAAGACGTCCACTGCTGGACATAGGCCTCCCCCAAGCACCGCCACTTCGACGCCTTAGTACGTTCCCGTGGGATAAATTTCGACCTCCATGCGGGTGAAGCCACTGGCAAAAGCTAGTGACTAAATAAAGAGATAATCCTACAAAATCTTCTCCAGCATATTTTTCGCTGAAAATATTTTATTATCTTGGGCTTATATTAGGTGTAGTTTATTTTTAATGTACCAGTAAAATATAAAACGTTTCAACTCTATATAGCCTTTTAGTTGTACAAATTCATTAATTTCTAACTCACTTAAGTGCTTGGTCATGTTTCTAAAACGACTACATTTTTCATTATTATTATTTACCGTTGAATCTTAAAGCCTGTTTTATTATTAAAGCAATAATTGTGGCTTTAAGTGTAATTTCGTGTTTACTAATTGTTAATTTATGATATTGTGGACACTCGACTGATGGTTGACATTTATCTAATTCGTAAATGTATTAAGTAAATTAGTATTTAAAATGGTTAATTGAAATACTCAAAATTCAGTAGGATGGCTTTGGGCAAAATCTGCCTTGGATAGCACGGTAACCTATTGGTCCCGACTGTTATTCGGAGATAGTCAGAAGCATAAAATTCTGACAACCAGTCTTACCAAGGTGTAGCACATTTTTTTTTGTGGGTGGGAATCAGAAAATTACGTCTCCCGCTCTAGGGTGGAGCGGAAGGGCGTTCAGACTTTAACTGTCGAAAACCCACTCGTGTTCCTTCAGTATGAGGGCGCATAGCCTTTCCTTCGCGAGCATTACTGCTTCGCAGAAGGAGGTGACGGCTTCCTATGCCCTCTCGCTCCATACTATGGCCTGCACCAGCGCCGGACGCGGGAGGTCGCCGCCGCCGATCGGCTCAGACACGGCGGTGCTCCGCCCAAGCAGGTCATACCTCCACCGTATGCTCCATCATGTCCTCCAGACTATCCTCGCAATGGAAACACCCGGGCGCTTCCTCCCGCCTTATTTGAAACAGGAACGTCCCAAAGCAGCCATGCCCAGTGAGGACCTGCGTAAGGCGGAAGGTGAGGATGCCGTGGCGTTTCTCTATCCACTCCTCAAAGAGGGGACTTACCGCTGCAATTGTAGCGTGCCCAGCACTGGGTTGCGAATTTGCGAGTTGGTGTTGCCTGATGTACCGGTATCGCGCAGCAACGCACGCCCCGCGCAGCGCTGTCAGCTCCGGCGACCACTAGAAAGGTGTATCGCATTACCCAGTAATTGGGTAGTGGAGGTTAGACGCTTCATGTAAAATACTGGCATTCAGGTGCGTCCGGTTAGATTGACTGACCGTTTTTACACCTTATTTAGAGGCTCAATAGGAACCAACTTTTATATTATGTGTTATTCGTGCATAAATAACGTTATTGATCATTTTTCTTTCTGTCTTCAATATTATAGCAGACATTTTCAATTGGCATATAAGTAAGTACGCGTACCAACTTAAGAGGATCCTCTTAAATACTCAGACTTAAATACTACATAATATAAAAGTAACGACATAAAAATAAAACCTACTTACAAGAGCGCTACTTTAAAAAATTGTCGCTGTCTCACAAATTGCTCCAATCTTTTCACTTCGTAAATAAATAAGTGCCTATAATGACTTCTTTATAGCGTTGCTTCAAGTGTACTCAGTTCATTATACACCGTTATTATAATAACGTTGTATAAAAAATATTGAAAGCAATCTCTTGGTAAAAAAATTGTGATTGAATTGACGTCGTCAAATCAATTTACCTCCCATCAAGGGTTTCACGAAATCTTTCGATAAAATTGCCTTTATTACGTTATCTTATGACGCAATTATATCGGGCTTGTTCAATATCTCTGTGAAATACGATTGACACAATTATAATAGGTTATCTTTGTATATTTTTCAAAATAACCAAGTTCATAACTGGTGCATAATGAAGTACACAACTTCATTGTGGAATTAATCATTATTTATTTAAAAACAGTTTACAGAATTTATAACTGGGCATGGTTATAAGTACAGATGTCAGCACATAAAGCTACTACAATTCGTCAAATTTCTTTAATTGGTTTTCGACTTTATCGTTAAAGTATTAGGTTCAAGATTGATTGTGAATATTTGACAGTACCGTGTGGTGCCGGAGTACCGTGTGGTGCCGGACGTAAAGAATAACACCACCCCATTTCTTCCCGTGGGTGTCGTAAAAGGCGACTAAGGGACTTACTAGAGAATGGGCAGCAGCGTTCTCTATGCATTTTACCACCATACTGCGATCGCCAACCCGCTTGCCAAGCGTGGCGATTATGGCAAACCCCCCAAATTGGGGGAGGCCTAAGTCCAGCAGTGGACGTCTGTCGGCTGAAATGATGATGATGATGATGATTTGACAGTTTCGGCTAGCTTGATGTGCTGGCGTCTGTACAACACAAAGAACAGTTGATACGGTTTCTCTGTGGAAACGGATCATGCAAAATTAAGGCAAAAGTTGTGTAATGGTTGTGCTATTTTAAGACAATATTATTATTATTAATGAAATCTATATGATTGTGTTTTAAGCAAAAAGTTACTTATTACAATAATATACCCATCAGGAGTACGCTGTAAAATATTTATTTATTGATTGTTTGTCTTGTATAAAATGTCACAACAGTCTTTCAGCCCCTAGATATTTTAACAAATTCGCTAAACTTTAAAACACTCCCAAAGATTGGTTACCCCGAAAAAACATTTCAACGCAAATAAATAAAGTAATTCCACGAAAATGTTTACGACACCGCCGCTTACGTCTGAAACGACAGACCATCGCTACAAAAACTTATAAATACAGCAGGTCAGCTACATACAACGAGCTAAAACGCAATTTGCCAGTCATTGGCTGGTCGTATGTTGAACAAAATATGATTTTCGACCACTGCATAACACAAATGGATTTAATAAATCCATCTGTGTGGTGCCATATGTAAAGAATGGAACCATCCCATTTCTTCCCGTGGGTGCCGTAAAAGGCGACTATGGGACCTACTAGAGAATGGGCAGCCGCGTTCTCTGTGCATCCAGCAACCGCTGATCTGTGTTTCACGGAAACTTGTTTTGTTTACTTATTTTGAGTTGACAGTTGTGCCTGTGTATCGAACTAACACTTGTTCATATTTTTTTAAACTACCTTCAAAACATTTTATTAGACGCCCTGTTATTTATGATACGTCCAACATCTAGTTTATTTAATGATATGTCTAGTTTTAGTTATTCTCATGTTAAGTGAATGTAATTCTTATGAGAATAAATGATCTCAAACCTCATTTCAGCACCTGACTGCGCTCGCCAACGCGCCTGCTAAACGTTGCGATTACGGTAAAACTCCCCATGCAACATTTTTTAATTTGATTATAGAACGTGAGTCTTTTTTACATGAGTGCACTCGAAAAAAGATCTTTCTTCTTGCTTGCACTCACTGCTGGTATGTTAAGCATGTCCATGTGTGCGTGCATTTACGCTCATTGTATGTAGCTAGCCTTCTGTGCCTATTTTCTGTGCTATCAAGGCGGATTGGTCCATATTCAATCAACCCCTTCGATGGTGATAAATGGAAAGCGTCACTCGGCTGATCGATGCGGCCTTTCATATACCGATGTCGACTTAATCCTTCGGTAATATTCTCAGTATAAACTCATCATTACCAGCTCGTGAAGGATGAAGGTTATTGATGTTATATAGTTCAATGGTTTGGACAATATATGGAATACTTCATCTGCATGTTTATAAGCCCTCTATTACATGGGACTTAAACATAACTGAGGAAATGTGAGAGTACTATAGGTACACATGTATCTAAGCCTTTAAAGACAGGTGTGATGTTATGTTATGTGATACGAAATAAGGCAGAATAGTATGGTGGTGTGATCGCTTTATTTTCCTTAGATCTACTACGTAATGGGGATTCGCTGATAGCCCGTGAAGGTCAAAGCCAAAGCATTTCGTGAGGGAGTGGCAGTCTCTGCGCCCTCACGACCCGAGCCGCCGCAGGAGGAGACGCCCCGAGCGCCGGGAGTCGATAGCTGACTCCCGGCCACCGTAGGCGCGAGCTTGCGGGCGGCGAGCAATGGGTAGCTCGCCGCCCGGTAAGGACCAGGCTCGGGCCGACGGCGCGTAGTGTTCCACGCGCGCCTCAAAGAGATGTCAGCAGCACTGTAGGGGTCTGCTAGGACCAATGCCTGCTTGGGTCGCGAGATTGTTCGAAAGAGATACCGTGACTCTGGCACATGAGCAACTGAAGGAGCACGGATGGATTTTAGTCAGTAATAGTCTGACACGCCCTCCCACTCCGCCCAGAGCGGGAGAAGTCATTTTGATGATATCCCATCCAACTTACAACAATTTTTTGCCACCGACTTCAGAAATTAAAGTTATTTTTCACTTTGTAGTGTTTTTAAGGAAGTCGGTTGTTTTTTTTTGTAAAAAAGTTTTTATTTTTAAATTATTAGTTGTGGTATCCACCCCGCACTAATTCCAAACAAACAATGCATATTTATGCGATAGCAGAAATCGCGGTCGATTTTGCTGTCATTTTTTAAAGAGTTCCGGTGTCTATCTCTGGAACTCATCGTCAGATCTATATGAAATTTATATGGGACCATTTCGGAATAAACCCCTTTCGAACAAAAAAAAAAGAATTTTGTAAATCCGTCTATAAATGACGGAGTTATGGCCGAACATACAAAAAAAAAAAAAAACATCCGAATTGAGAACCTCCTCCTTTTTGAAATCGGTTAAAAAAAAGCCAAAGCATTTATTACAAATAGGCACAAAAAAGGCACTTAGGAACGTCAAATTTTAATTACAATAGAATTGATTCTAGTTGCTCCTTCTAAAAGGTAGATTTGTATGGAGAAGAAACCTCACCGTTACTCTTTTGAAATGTTTTCAATATTCGTATGCAAACTTTCTTACTTTTTTTTGCATTTTTAGGTCAGTTTCAGGTTTTAAATTGAAGTAAATATGATGCGCAGTAACAAGTATGTATTTACAATATATTAGTAATTAAAAGTGAATGAATATTTCATGAAAAATTCATTCAATGTTAATATGTGATTTACACTTTTATTTTTTGGGAACGACATCTTGCAGATCATTCTGTGAGGTTATCGGATGCTTTGTATCTATCCTTTTATATCTTGTGCGTGTCGCAAATAAAATATGTTTCTTTCTTTCTTTAACTGGACTTGCCTGTGGCTATTAAATCCTCCAGCCAGGGCTTAAAAACTTAAAAGTAGAGCAACTACTCGCTAAGGGCACCCATTGACCCCGCCCCTCGTGGGGTTTGAACCTCAGCTTAGGGCATCGCTGGTAGAGGGCAGCAGGAGGTAGGGGGGATCGGTATGATTATTATTTAGGGGTGAATTTAAAACTACAGGCTCAGCGGCGCGGGCTGGCTCGAGCAAGGGCCGTATGATTAACATGAAGATTTTAATGATTATAATTCATTGTTGATCAGATCATATTTCAGATTTGTATTTTAATAGATTTTAGGGAGCCGAAAATGTTGCTGAAAATATCAGTATTACTTATTCATGCTTGAAAACTTTATCTATTGTTGTCTCGAATAAATGAACTTATACATCATTGTGTTTTCGAATATACTATCATCTTGTTTGTGGAGTACTTAATGCATTATGGTAACCTAAAATTCATAAAAAACTTTAGAGGTGTCAAGGGACACCCGGATGGAACGAAGTTCCTTTCCAGGATTCATAATAGTTATAATTTTTTAATTATTTATTATGTACAAAAAACCTGTATACACTCAACAAAAATATTCTCTCTCTCTCCCTATCTCCTTCTCTCTCCCTCTCTCTCTCTCCCTCTCTCTCACTCTCTCTCTACCTCTCTCCCCATCTCTCTCTCCCTCTCTCTCTCTCCCTCTCTCTCACCCCCCTCTCCCCCTCTCCCCCTCTCTCCCTCTCTTACTCTCTACTCGCAACAAAAAAAAACAACAACATACAAAATATATACGGTCGAATTGAGAAACCTCGTCCTTTTTTTGAAGTCGGTTAAAGCATGTCGTGACAACTTTTCGTAAGAATTTTTTCCGTCTAGCCCCCTTTCACAACGCGGGATAAGGAACATCGTTCCAAAATATTTAAGTGGCTTCAAAGAACGCTAATGTTCTTTATGCGAATATCTATTCGGTGAGTGGCATATCAGCATATTGAGCAACATTAGATATACCAGTGGTTTCCCCTTGGAAACAGCCGTGAGTTACAACTTGTAGCTTGTAAGATCGTACCCATACAAGCAAAAACTTTGTGTTAAATATTTAATTACCACTGCTCTCAAAACGGTGAACAAAAACATTAAGACGAAGCCGTCATGTCCTAGAACCAAAAAATTCAAAAACACGCGATATCCACCAACTCGCACCGTGGCCACGTGGTGGATTTCAGTCCATCATTTCTCACACTTCTCTCAGAGGGACCGGTATCACAGCACTGGGAGCAATTTAGACTGACTTTGAATCAAATTGGCCCTTACCTACTAAGGAAACTGAAAATATTTCATGGAAAAGTGCAGTTTTCATCCTGCCATCAGTTTTCAGAATAGCCAATGGTCGATGGCCAAGAATAAAGACATTTTGTTTCATTGAAACGTTTTAAAAGCTCTCAATTACTTCCATTGTTTTCGTCAAAGATATAAATAATTTGGGGGATTAACTGTTATTTGATACTTCGTAAACACCTTTTAGGGAAACGGAAGAATTTATGTTATATGACATTCTGTGACAAAGGTACGGTTTCGAGTTTATGACGATTGTTTTGTGCAATGTACAATATTGGTAAACTGTTTTTTTTATTGATTTGAATACGGGGCTTTTGGGTATCTTGTACATGTGCATTTTTCTCTCTTTTGTTTTTACATGAGCGAAAGATATTTATTTAGTGTTATCTACTTATTTACTGGATTTTTGCCCATAGTCAGAGTTGTCATATCGTTTGTTCTAATATACCCGTAGCCAGGTCTGTGAGCACAAGGCGTTTGACGTATTCTGTGCATTGAATGTAGGTATGTGTAGGTCAGTTTATAGCATTTTTTTCCTGTCGGTGTCGTAAGAGGTCACTAAGTGATTTACTAGACAATGGGTCGAAGCGCTCTCTATGTAATTCAGTTCAGTGAAATATTTTTAGGTATTTCTTTAGTTGATTGAATTCCCTTTATTATCTTTCCATAAAATAATATGATGATAGTTTACGCTCAAATATTTGAGAACCATGCACGAAAAATATTTTCATGAGCTCTTTTTTACGATTTTTTTATATCATGAGACTATTTTATTTTATGAAATATTTTAGAATAAGTGTTTTTATTGAACATTTGATAATACACTCATTTTTTACTGGTTTGCAATATGTACCAATACTGTGTGACAAAAAACTGAGCATTTTTTTTGTTGGTGGAAAATCATCATATGACGTCTCCCGCTCTGGGCGGAGCGGGAGGGCGTGTCAGCATTTTACTGACTAAAATCCACCCTTGTTTCTTCAGTTACCCATATGCCAGGGCTACGGTACCTCTTTCGAACAGATCTTGCGACCCTGGCAGGTTCATTCAACTGAGCGTTTTACGGTGCCTTACGTTTAGGCCGTAAACTAATATTAATGACAAACCATGTCATTCGAAAAAGCAAAAACGGTCTTCTATAAGAACAATGTTGCTGCAGATATAGCAAATGTTTCTACCAAACAGTCATCCCTATTCATTCCCCAAGGCAAAACAACTGTGAAAATAAATTATGTTGGAAACGAGTTTTTGCCCGAACAACCGAGCTAAAGTTTTTGAAAATATCACGTACTTTATTGTGAGGAATCCAATTTAATTACTTGTGTAATGTTATTTTATGAAAGTTACTTGTAAATGTTGATACTGCGATGTTATCTTAACGATACCATGCCTATTAGCTTATTTACTTATTTCTTACTGTTGAAATGTAATATTCGTTTTTTTTTTAACGTATCCAGGGTAAATTTTGGGATACTTCGAAATTGTCTATGGGTAAGCAAAATCTATGAACCGTTTCAGTAATGAGGCTCGTTGTTAAATATATGAACCGTTTTTTTTACTGGCTGGTAATAGATTGAAGAGTAAAATGTACGTATATATTTTGAAATGTTCGAATAATTTTTGTATTTTGGGCAGTCTTCCATTTGTTCCGAGTTCTTGCTTCCGAGTCTCTTCTTTTGTTTTGGCGTGAAATTTCTTTGTTTCTCCTAGTTATAGTGCAGAAAGAAAATAACCAAGTTATAAATTCTGTTATCTAACCAAAATTATTATAAATGAAACTACAAAAAATCGGCCAAGTGCGAGTCGGTCTCGCGCACCGAGAGTTCCGTACAAACCTATAGGTATACACGGTTTATGCATAAGGTTTATGTTTATGAAATTAAACGTTTATTTTTATATTGGAGTTGATTGAGTGATAGGTAATTTGCGGTTTACGATTTAAGACGTATTAAAAAAAAACTACTAACTAGATCTCGTTCAAACCAATTCTCGGTGGAAGTTTACATGGTAATGTACATCATATATATTTTTTTAGTTTTATAATTCTCTTATCTGTTTCTTTTTAAGTGTCTCTCGCGCAAACTATTCAATTTAGAAAAAAATGATAGTAGAAACTTTATTATCATTTTTGAAGACCTATCCATAGACATCATATGACATATGGGTTTGATGAAAAAAAAAATTGAGTTTCAGTTCTAAGTACGGGGAACCCCAAAATGTATTGTTTTATTTTCTATATTTGTGTGAAAATCTTAATGCGGTTCACAGAATACATCTACTTACCAAGTTTCAACACCATAGCTTTTATAGTTTCGGAAAAAAGTGGCTGTAACAACGGACGGACAGACAGACAGACATGACGAATCTATAAGGGTTCCGTTTTTTGCCATTTGGCTAGGCCCCCTAACCCTAAAATTCAAAGGTGTACAAGAGTACCTACGCGCGCCATCTTACACGCGCCACAGTGTACACTCTTACAATAATCACTCTAACCCTATATTATATCACGTGAAGTAAAATCTATTGGCTTACCTAAAATTCACTTTTTAATCACACGTAGATTATTTTTCAAAAGCGCGCACGGTATCACTTTAATACCAGAATATTACTAAAGTTGTTGTAAATAACACACTTGCCGGAGGTTAGATGCGTACTCTTACCAACCGTGCACTCTTGCACCACCTTACCTACATAGGCAAATAATTATGAAATTATGCTGTTTATTGGAAAGCGTATAATCTGAGAATGGCTAAACAGATTTCGGATTATTTTTAAATAAAAGTTTGGAAACATCTGAATAAGGTTGATGGATCCAGGGAAATAAAAATTGATAATGGTGCCCAGAAAATATCAAAATTCGAAAGTGCTGTCTATATGAGATTTGTGTATTCATAGATCAACTAGTTTACGATTAAAACTCATAATGAAAACCTAAAAGGATTTATAAACACAAATCTCCTAATCGAAATGAGCAGCTAATCTTGTTACTGATCGTACAGAAGTGACGTTGCAGACAGTGCCCACGGTAGGGTTAAAATCTAATGACGCTTATCTTATGGCCTCTTTTAGAAATTGATATGATACCTTTTATTAGGTCTAAGGTAGGACTTTCTAGCATAGGTATAGCAAAATCAGCCAATATGTTCCCTTTACTGAGATACAGGCCTCGTCCACCATACGTCGGCGAAGCACTTTTGGTAGATGTCACGTGTCTTTGAATGTTAAATTCTAGGACATACCGGTTTCCTCACGATGTTTTCCTTCACCGTTTTGAGAGCAGTGGTGATGAAATAATTTACACAAATAGAAGCGCCTGTCTGAGTTCTAACTTACTTAGACCTTTTTTTTATCTCGAGGTGGAAATCCTCATGGGTGTCTGTCAGACTCTTACTGAGTAAAATCACCCCGGTGTTCCGTCCCACACCTACGTCGGGGACCACGGGAACCAATATGTCTTCCGCGATCCCCGACTGGTGCCGGCCCGCCTTTGCGGGCCTCCTCACGTTGGGGGGCAGTGAGGTGTTAAACACCCCCCGATACATCACAGAGAGGCGCGCGTGGAACACTACGCGCCACCATCTCGGGTCCTAAGGAATAGGGGGCGACGGATGTCCCCTGATCCGTCGCCCCTGGACCCATTTAGGGGGGCTGGAAGAGGGCGTTATCTGCCCTCCGCCGGCGCCAGGTGCGCCTGCTGCGGGCTGAGTGAGTGGAAGATATCTCAACTTACTTAGACCTACCTTAACCTAGAACTCTACTTTCACTGAATTTTAAAAAGCTAAGCTAAATTAGTTGTAGTTGCAAGTAAGCAAAACGCAAGACTTGCGGACTTATTGCTATTGCCAAAACAGTTGATGGTAGCTAAAACTATATTTTATGTAACATACTTATAGCGTTTGTAACTAATCTTCAACCCACATCCGTAAAATTTGAAATAAAATGTACCTATGTAAATAAGCCTACAGGAAATGAACAACGTTGTAATTTGCACAACATACACAAATTGGAATACAGCTGTTAATGAGAACATGTTATTTTCACACAACCCAAAATTATTTCATTTAAATGCGTAAACATTATATTCGTACAGGAAGCGTCATATGAGAGTAATTGCGTCGTTCATAATCGTTCGCGCTTAATAAAGACGGCTACACTTTTAATTAAGCCAAATATTTAAATTAACAACGTAACAAAATACCCATTAAAAATTCACCCCCAGTTTACTTCGTTACCCTACCAACACGGAATCGTACAATAAATATCTTTTAAGGCGTCTTTAACTCAGTAATTGTACTCTTTTCCTGAAAACAAGAGAATGCAATTTTCAGGGCAACGTTATGCATATAATTACGTTTTTTGTTACAGTTTTTCCGTGTGAAAATTTTGTGCTTAGCGAGAAGATTTAATAAGTCTCGGGCTGACATTAAAATATTTCAGCGTTAGTTTCAGCCTTCTACGCTCGGGTTAAATGATAATTGTTTGAAATTGTGACGAGATTTTTTGCTTCAATTTATAAAGGACGGAAGCTAATTAGCCGGTGGCCATTTTTTATTACATAGTCCAGCCGATTTTGGTTTGTCACTATGAGTTTGTTTATGGAGAATATCTACACTGAAATCAGCCATAAGATTTTTCAGTGTCTTAACTAAGTAGATTTTTTATCAAAAAACAATGTTGAAAGAGCTGTACTCTCCAATAAAATTATTATTTATTCTCACTAAATAATAATTACATGGTTAACACGGTGGCAAGCTGTAACCAAGCTGACCCCCTAGCGTAGAAAATTTTCGTCAGTAATCAAAAAATTCATCAGCTGTTCCATGAAAAGTTTTTATAACCGACGGAAAAAAAATGGAGGAGGTTCTCAAGTCGATGCGTAATTTTTTTTAAATTATGTATGACTATAACTTTTTATAGAATAGTTCGATTTTGATAATTCTTTTTTTATTAGAAAGGGCATACCCCGAAAATGGTTCCATATAAATTTGGAGAAAAAAAAAATCCTATAGGTAGGAAAACAGAGGATGATTGATTGTACACTCACTGATTGTAATGTATGACCATGCATAAGTTTTTACTGAGTAGTTCGATTTTGCAAGCATGTAATTAGTAGATTATACCCACAAAAAATCATAAAATAAAAACATTTTAACAAAAAAATTAAACCGCCGAAAAAACTGAAAAGCAAGAAATAAGAAATCTTTTTTATTTACCTTTAATAACTACGTTCTTAAACAAATGTAAGTATATCTAAATCATTTTGAGTCGGCGCAAAACAATCAATTAACAAGGATTACTCAAAGCGCCGATTCAAAATTATTTAAGTATACTTACATATGTTTAAGAACTTAATTATTAAGGATAAATAAAAAATGTTTCTTATTTTTTTCGTTACAGTTTTTTCGGCGGTTTAATTTTTTTTTTATTTATTGCCGACCCAAAAGTTCATGAGAAGAGGTTGCACGTTAATTTCCTTACCACCCCGTCTGTACAAGCTTAATAAATAGTACAAGGACCTTCATGTAACAAATACCTAAATCCAAGCAAATAACAAACACGTATCAAACTCTCAACACGTATTCCTAAAGAAAAAACAATCAGCAAAGAGCAAATTAAGCTCATACTCATCAACCACATTCCTATCAGCGTTCATAGCCCGCTGACGTTGATTTGTTTCTGTGTTGTCCAATCGAGGTGGTAAATCGTAATTACGGCCTGACGCAGGTCTGACGTGCCAGCAACTAACTGACGTACTGGAATTACGTGCAACTTTGACTTGGTTATATAGTCTGTTGGATGTTTACTTGTTTGTGTTTGAAGGGGAAGAGCAAAAAGGTGGTGTGAAGAAAGACCTTTTTACACTCGGGATTAAAAGGTGTGAAGCGTGCGGTGGATAGAATGTGTGATGCTTGCTTAGAGAAAATGAAAGTGCTTGAGGGTAATGACAAAGATGGTCTACTATTAAGGCATATTGAAACATGACTTGACAAGACAGCTTGTAGATTATTAAAACATTTGAGAAACCAATGTTGTATGTGAGATATAGTATTCTTTAATAAATATTCATATACAAGATTTTATTTCTGTAAATAGGTTTGTACAAACACTTTTACATAAAAATCTTATTTTATAAATTAGGTGATTTCGGCGTTTGATATCTGACTACTCTGAAAAGAAAGCCGTAGAAAAACTCTGAGGTCAGTTTTCTAAAGTCACTCTTTTAAAGTCCAGACATAATCTTTTTTAGATCAACGACAAGACCGCGTAGATTGGTGTCTGAAATGTTTTTTTTTAGGGGAAAACCACACATTTTGAGTGGACCAGTCCAGTCAGTGCTCGCATTAGTCAGTTATTATCTCGTATGCCGCGGCCATTTTGTTCAACTCGGCGCATTTCTTTCATACGAGGTAAACTAGCTAAATAACCACTCCTTGATTAAAGCATGGAAAATGCGCAATTAAACCACTCATAAATGGAGGGAGTGTGAACTTTGTAGCCACAGACACTTCACAGATTGTCTTGATGTTTTCCATTTGTCTAATTAACTAGGCTGAAGTTTGACCACAATACTAGCTTTCAAATCAAGATCCGTCATAGTTGGTGAAGAGTGAAGCGCTGTTTAACTATTCACGAGTATCGCTTGAAAGTTTTGTTCACAATGTTGTTGGAAGTTTCTAGGTCAATTTGGGGCTAGGTTTTGCTTGGTTCATGAGACAAGTTTTGGTTGTAAAATTAAACGCTTTTTATGAATTGCCTTGATTACTATAAAAATTGTAGTGAGACAGAAAACTTTAATGAAAATGAAGTGGTGAAAATTTTTACATGCCTAAGATTTTACTGCAATACTTCACGATCGCAGTTTATCCCACTACCTCGATTAACCTCCGTATACAACAAGAGAAAGCTGATAGACAATACGTCGAAGGGTATCTCACTGCGATACATCGCGGGCTGTAGACACACATTTAGTTTTTACATCTCGGTGCACGACAACTATAGATTTGTTCGGCTCGTGATTGGTCAATTCGGTTCAAATTGTTCTTCTGGAGTAAGTAGAGTACAGCACGAACACAGGACTGAGCAGCTAAGGTTTTATAGGAGCGAATAAAGTGACGTGTCAGCCAAATCTATGTGGAAATAGTGAATATTGACATCGAGTTAATCGAGATAGCGACCGTGATCGCGAGTAGATAGTTTCGGTCGGCAGGTTTTCCCCAAGGTATTCGAATTCGAGATAAATTTTCACAAGGTTAAAGTCTAAAAACACTAATTTAAATCAACAGTCAATCATTGTTCATCACTACAAGACTTTAGAATACCGTGCAATTGTTAACGTTGATATTTAAACGAAAGTGATGTAACAAAATCGTTTGAAATTCGTATTCAAGTGATTCTGTTTCGTAACATTCGAAACAGTTTATGCTTAATCGTACAAAGTTATCAAGGCACTTAAGCGTTTCCCCAAAAGTTCTATCAAACTCTCAGAGCGTCGAGCTTTAAGGGAAAACTAAATTATTCAACAAAAACCAATCTACTCGGTATGTTTAAACGTTTCTTGAAAATAACTGTTGACATGGTCCACATTGACAATTTCAAAGAATCGTTTGACACTTCTGTCATAGATTATGACAGAAGGTTGACTTCATACAACCAGCAAAATCAGGTGCACGCACACATATTGCACGCGCACATATCGCACGCACATATACATATAGCATGCAACCGAAAGCGTATGGCGCACGAAGACGCTATTGTCACGTTCTTGTGTCAACTTTTTTGTTCGAAAAACTGGAAAGCACCCTCTGTTGGCGCGACCATCGTTTTGTTTAGGATTTGGTATGACAGTGGTCAGTGCGCTTATTCTCGCTGTACATAAAGTGTGCATGCGTTCTCGCTCGATGTATGAGACCGACCTTCTGTGCTATTCTGTGCGTCTGAGACTCTGTGCTCGTCGCAAACCTTTTGTGTAAGACGTTCGTTGATATAAAGGATATTGTTATCTCTTGTTCGCTTAGTGCCTACCTTTGTAGTGTTTACCGTGTTTCTAAGCGTTCAGTTTTCATTCCAGTAAAGTGTGTGCTCAACGGATTCTATCTATATAGGTCAATGGAAAATTGGAGGCCGCTTCCAATCGAATTGAAGATTGTATTTCTTATTTGCGTCAGATATTTTTTGAGTAAACATTTTCTGAAATTGTTGGGTCATTTAGAATTCATAACTTTTATTTTTATATTGAAAACTGATTACTTTGAAGAATATTTAAGTCAGAGGGCCTGACGACTTAACGTGCTTTCCAAGCCACGGAGGAGTCTCGATATGTAATGGATGGTCACCCATCCACAAACTAACCGCAGTGAACGTACTTTAACCTTCGATATACTCGTACGGCTGTTATTTTTGAGAAGCGTCACTTACGCAGTTCGTGGTAATAAGATTTTATAAATTGCTTGAATAACTCTTAAATGAAATAAGCAATCTCAATTCAAATATTGATCTATTCTGAATTCACCTTTTATATTTACTACACAAAAAAAAAACTTTATTAGCAAAATAACGTCAAAACCAAGTTTATGAAACATCCAAATTCCTAATAAGTATGCCAGTTTCTGGGACCGTCTCGGTCCAATGAAATCTGAGAATGTTGATGTTCGAGAATTCTCCCAATAGAAGGGCTGTGTCCGAACTTTCGTACCACTAAGTGAACTAGCTCATAACTTATAGTCCGTTGCGTATTATTTACTAAAGACTCGGTATTTGTATTCAATAGTAGGTTTAATATACAAAATTATGTTTTCTCTAGGTTGCGCAAAGGAAGAATTGTGCTCAAAAGCTTCACAAATATTGTTACAAAATTTCGAAAAGCAGGAGTGAACAAAACAACACAAGGTTTAACGATTGTTTTACTTGCGAAAATAGTGGCTGTGTGTCTCTGCAATAGGAAACTAAAGTATGTTCATAAAATACCTTACCAATATCGTGGATTTCTTTTAAGAAGGCCATCAATGAGTACAGTAACATTGTGACGATAACTTTTAATCTTTTCAGCGGGACAGAGTCGAAGGCAGAGTAATACAATAAACGTAAATTTTAACAATATCTAAGGTAAGTCATACGCCATGAAGAAACCATGAATAAAAACTGGAAAAACAAGCTGATTGCTAATTTAACGATGTATTTAATAATTATTATGACATACATTTTATACTCTGCGATTACTTTAACTCACATACAAAATTATTTCTTGTTAAAATAAAATATAAAGAGAATTATCTACCTTTACAATATTTTTGTCAATTCATTTCTATAAAAATAAAATAAATAACTAACTATGCAAATAAATACAAAAACAAAAGACACTTAGGGGTCGAAGTACTTGTCCGCATCACTGTCACCTGGAAACGTGCCCAGAAGACTGGCAGCATTGCCACGTTGAATGGCAATGCTATTTCTTTGGCCAAAGAATGAGCCAGCCTTCTGGTCACGTGAAGTGTCGACCAGTCGATGAGAGTACAATATGAGAACAATATCTATCACATAATTATTTTCATTTCTATGCTTTATAATTCATTCTTTTATTTATTGTGGTGTAGTAATTTTATTCTAGGTGCAATGCCTTATCAATGAAAAAACAAAACGAAACATTTTTATAGAGTAATTCATATAAATTTTTTTTTTTGCCAGCTTTGACTTTCAAAAGTACTTTTTATGTGACTATTTGAAATTAAAGATTTGCCTTTGACGTTGAACAGAGTGTAATTATAGCAGCAGTATTCAATAAATCAATGAATAGTACCGAAGCTCCTATAGGAGAATAATTCCGTGCCACACAATATATTTCATTAAGGATTTAAATGTAGCCTGAACAAGCCTTTACATAATTGAAGGCCTATACTGTAATGTTCGATCATTTTCATCGAATTGATTCTCTTGGGACCGGTAGAAACCTCAGAACAGTTATTGAGTCGGTTTAATTACAAGTTTTGGTTATAAATGTTTGATACATTTTGGGTCCGCAATCTCTTGATAAATAGAATAATATAAGATGGTTTATTGACGTAGTTGCTCATCAAAAAATTTCGTATTTGTAGGTTTAATTCCCAAGCTAAAACTAATATGTTCGTATGGCCAAGAAACGTAGTTAAAATATTTAAAAAAACTTAATTTTACGTTCAAGTAACGTGAATTTTCTAAACCTATCCAATGTTTAATGTGATGCGAAAATATACATATTAAATCAGAAATAAAAACATTTATTACACTTTAAATGTAGTGACAAAAATTGAAAAGATTATGCTAAGGCGTTTAGACATGTTGGAGGAATTATCAAAGGCGACTAACAAAAGAAATTTACAGGGCAAATGTGAGTGAAAATGTCGGGATGGGACGCACTAGATGGACATATTTTGATCTTATTGGTGATATTTTTCAGAAAAGTCAGGTTCGCAGTAACCGGCGTGCGTGTAAAACCTGATGTTTGGACGTCATCATCATCATCATCATTTCAGCCGTAAGACGTCCACTGCTGGACATAGGCCTCCCCCAATTTGGGGGGCTTTGCCAAAATCGCCACGCTTGGCAGGCGGGTTGGCGATCGCAGTATGGTGGTAAAATGCATAGAGAACGCTGCTGCCCATTCTCTAGTAAGTCCCTTAGTCGCCTTTTACGACACCCACGGGAAGTAATGGGGTGGTGTTATTCTTTACGTCCGGCACCACACGGTACCGGACGTAAACGAAACAAAAGGTGTATGTAAAGATCGCAGATAGCGTTCTGAATTCTAACTACCCTCATGGGAAGAAATCACGTCGATTATGTGTAAAGAATTTGGTGAGTACAAATATTAACCATATTGGTTTAATGATACAAAACAGACCTTTCCGTATGGTACCGGACGTAAAGAATAGCATCACCTCATTTCTTCCCGTGGGTGTCGTAAAAGTCCGTAAGTCCCTTAGTCACCTAAGTCACCCGACCGTCCCGGCCGTCCCGGTCGTCCCTTAGTCACCTAAAGGAGTTACTAGAGAACTGACAGCAGCGTATTCTATGCAGTTTACCACAATACTGCGATCGCCAATCCGCCTGCCAAGGGTGGCGATAGTGACAAATGGCCTATGTCCAGCACTAGACGTCTTTGGGCTGAAATGATGATACAAAACAAACATGAATCTGTATTAAGACTTTAATGTATAAGTATAAAAATATAATCTTTACTTGAAACATAAAATTATGTAAAGGCGTTAGCACAAAACCTAACTACCGCTAGAACATAAAACATGATACAAATCCAGTCTCAATACCGTCTATATACCTTTCTAATAGGATACTTCAAAAATCTAATCCCATCTCCCAGATTTTCGATAATGGCACAACAAGGCATTACGGTCTAACGACTAAATAGCAATACGAATAAATTCTCATTTAGAGTACCAACGAGAGGTATTTACTTCTATTGGGAGTTGGGTATTGTGGCTAGAATAGGCTCTTTTATTGGCCCATCGGGGCTCTTCGGCATCTATCGGAAGCTCTCGGAGGCTGTCGGATCTCTTCGGGTATAAACAATGTTCCTTTGTTTCAGTACTGTTAAGCAAGTTATTTATGTGATGAACGCGACACGGGAGAAATGTGGGGTGCTGGTCGAGCAGATTTGTGATGTATGGGCGCGCAGGAGATTGGTTTCCGATTATATAGGAATTTTGGACGTATGAGAAGTGATATTGTATAGTGTCTTGAGTTAGTTTCCTGTGATTTTGATTGTAAATAGAAGTCACAATTAGTAGCATATTAACGTAACGTATTACTCGCAACGGGCGTGCGTGTATGACCAGATGCATGAACACAAACGGGGCAAAAGGATTTATAAGTACCTAAATATGTGATGAAAATCGCCAACCCATCTTGCGTGCTGATCAATGAGAAGAGGGTTTTGTCCTGCATCGGGATAATAATATTGGTCTTATAATTTTCATTGTACCGTGTGGTGCCGGACGTAAAGAATAACACCACCTCATTTCTTCCCGTGGGTGTCGTAAAAGGCGACTAAGGGACTTACTAGAGAATGGGCAGCAGCGTTCTCTATGCATTTTACCACCATACTGCGATCGCCAACCCGCCTGCCAAGCGTGGCGATTATGACAAAGCTCCCCAAATTGGGGGAGGCCTAAGTCCAGCAGTGGACGTCTTACGGCTGAAATGATGATGATGATGAATTTTCATAGGAAAAGTGAATTAAAAAATCAATTTGAAAATACAATGGTTTGGAAGTAAAATGATTGGTAGTACATTGGTCGTGGCAAAGAAAAATATCATTCTCAGAACTGCGAAACCCATTAATAAAGCTCACACATTTTCACGAAACTCTGCGAAAAATATCATATTTCATTCCATACATTATTAACCTGTAGCTGGTAAGTCACATTCGACGAATTCGAGCCATGACCTAGTAATCATTTAATACATACATAATGGGCTTGCATAAACAATACACGCCTGTTCTCGTTTCTGTCGGAAAAATGACTTTTGTCTCAATTTTATTTGGGATCACAAAAATTAGGGCAAATAAATGGGCAGAGGTTAAATGTATGCAGTCAGTATCAATACTATCAAGACCAACAGAATATTCAAAATGATCTAAACGATTTATTCCATTCTAATACCAAAAACTAATACCACTGGTATTTGTTTCAACTCATATTTTTTTTCTATTCCGAACGGATACCACTTTTTAAATAATTTAATTTAATGTACGAACGAATACCAACAACTTGAATTTGGTACAGTCAGCGCAGTCAAACCTAATCATCACCTAAACGATGTGCACAGACAACTATTATGAAAAATTCGTGGATCACATACGTAACTGACCAACTCCTCAAAAACAAAATCTCCGTAGGTCACTGCTTAGAAAAATTAAGGGTTTAGCTACTAATTGTTGAAATATAAGAAATTATTTACACGTCATTTAGCTGATTATACTAATAGTTAATTTTCTGTGATATTTTATAATTCTTAGATTATAAGTGAATTATTCATATATGACGTTTTTGCAAAAAAAAATTGCTGATTCATTGCTATATAGGTGAAGAATGACTGATTTGATTAAACAAAAAGTTGATTTTCTGTGAAATTTTACAATTGTTAGGTAAGGTTAGAATTCATTGCAAAAAAAATTGCTGATTCATTGCTATGTAAGTGATGAATGACTGATTTGATTATACAAAAAGTTGATTTTCTGTGATATTTTATAATTGTTAGATTTAAAGTGAATTTTTCATATTAGATATTATTGTATGTCAGATAAATTTCAATATAAATTAAGAGTTAATTTTTTGAGATATTTTGTAATTTTTAGATTGTAAGTAAATTCTTCCTGTTTGATGTTTTTGCAAAAAAAAATATTATACAGGTATAGAGAGGAACTAAAATTATATTAAAGTTGATTATTTAAGTGATATTTTATCATTGAACAAGACGTTTGCTAACAAAATTTGATTTTTTTGGAGTTATCTGTTTTTTTTAAGGTCTTATATTTACATACAAAGCATTTTTACTGACTGTACCTTATATCTTTGAACTTGTTTTGGTATTAGTTTAAACAATGGTATCGGTTCGGAATAGAAAAAAAATATGAGTTGAAACAAATACCAGTGGTATTAGTTTTTGGTATTAGAATGGAATAAATCATCTAAACAACTATGAAAATTAAATATTAACTCATGACACAAGGAATGTGTCAGAATAAAGACAGTACACGACAACTGTCAATCTGACAACAACTTTATCCAATTGAGATAAAGTTTGTTATGTTTAATTCCCATGTGGGTAATAGGAGACAAGCCTATTGTCATCATCATAATCACCCTATAATGTTCCCACTTCTGGGACAGAAACCTCCTCTTTGTGAACGGGAGTGGATTGTAACGAGGGCCCAATATGGGTTGGTAAATGTCACGTGTCTTCGAATTTTTGGTTCTGGGACATGCCGACAGCGCTTTAAGAGCAGTGGTGATGAAATAATTTACATAAAGTCTAGCGGCAATCTGGGTTCGAACTTTTGACCTCCAAATGGAATTTATAAGTCGTGACTGTTACTACTCGGCCAGCCCTGCTCCACCACTGCACTGATGTCCAAATTGTCATTTCGTTTCCAGTGTTGCAAAAAGCGAAGAAACTTAAGGACTTAATTAGCCTGACTCTAAACTTAAGCATCAAAACTAAAAGTCAACAACATTAATGACAAACACATGTAGAGCTTCTGAAAGCTTAGTCTAATTATAGTAATAATTATTATAAAAGTAGTTTTGATGCCTCATTGGTCTAGTGGGTGAAAGTGCTACCGACCAAAAGGTCCTGGGTGCCAAAGTGTTTTTAGTTTTTCCTATCTGGGAATTCTCAGGGGCTGATTGCTATCTTTTTTTTCTAATGAAACATGAAAGAGACGGAAATAAATTAGAGCGATCATATTTATTTGAACAAAGATTTTGGTCGACGCAGAGATGACGAACTAAATTCATTATGCTTAAAATCACGCGAAATTCGAGACGTAATTTGGTTGACAGTTTCGAAGCGTCATTTGTCTTTTTCTACATGTGTCATTTATGTCTTCACCAACCAACTTCACCATTTTCCACCAATCATAATTCCCTTGCACAAACCCACAAAACCTAATCATATTTGCATCAACTTCATCAGGTTCACAAACAATACTCGCTTCCTTTGTCCGTGTCTGTGATACATGTCTTGGGACACAGATCATAGAAACAAAAGAGATACGACATTAAAGGTAATGGCTGGTGTAGCATATGATTTCAGCGTACGTATTTGTGGTTTGGGGCTGTTTCTTATCCTTTTGTGAAGCGTGCTATAGATAAAACTGTCTATACAGGAAGAATTACCAAACTTGAGTGACGGTCGACAGGGCACATTCGAATAGATGTCCTAGCTAGCTTGTTTATTATGAAAACAAAATATCCTGTTGTGATTGTCATTCACCTCTAGAGCGATTGCATATTGCCTTAAAAAAATGCCGTGTCGGATATAGGATGCTCTTGTATGTTACAGTAATTTTACTATGATGAATATCATCATACACACTATTGAAATGTTAATTTAAATTTCGTGCCTTCTAATATTCATTGATTTAGAGTCTGTGTCACTAGTTACTGTATACTCTGTGGTATAATATCTCTCTGCTCTGTGACACTACGAGTAAAGTACATATTATCATTGTAATTAACTTAAAATAAACGTTTTCGCTGTTAAACCTACTTCCACTTATTGAAATAATTCAACAGGTTATGGGCCCAGTAGCCCCTGAAAAGTGAATCAAGTCAAATCGAACAATAATTACATTAGTGCACAAAAATTGTTAAAAACCTAACCTAAAATTACGCACGTGAAACCGGCAAAAAGTTTTACAAGTGTTAAAAAAATGTCTTCAAATAATCCGCAGACTTTGATAGAAAAATTAACTGGCCGCGATAACTACTCCACATGGAGATTTGCCGTAAAAACATATCTTGAACACGAGAAGTTATGGGACTGTATAGAAAATCCAACCCGCGACGCGGCAAACCAAAAACGTGACCTCAAAGCAAAATCTAAGATAATCTTGTTAGTGGACTCCGTAAATTATGTTCACATACAAGAAGCGAAGACAGCAAAGGAAGTTTGGGACAACCTGACAAGTGCTTTCGATGACTCGGGGCTAACACGCCGAGTAGGTTTACTTCGTGAATTATGTACCACAACCCTCGCAGAGTGTCAAAATGTAGAAGAATACGTTAGTAAAGTAGTCACAACAGCTCATAAGCTCCGCAATATCGGATTTAAAGTGGATGATGAGTGGCTGGGAACCCTGCTTCTCTCTGGTCTACCTGAGATATACAAACCGATGATCATGGCGATCGAGAGTTCCGGTATGAAAATAAGTGCCGATTCAGTTAAAGCTAAAATTCTACAGGATGTAAAAATGAGCAATAGTGATACAAATGCCTTTGCAACAAACTCAAAGAAAAAGGTGATTAAAAAGTCATTTCAAAAAGGTCCACGTTGTTTCAAATGCAACAAGTATGGCCATATAAGCACAGAGTGCAAGTCTAAGCAAAAACAGAAACATGAAAGTCCTAGCTATGCTGCTGCATTCATAGCTTCTGTCAGTAACAGCGATGCCTGGTATATAGACTCCGGTGCCTCAATGCATATGACCAGACACAAACAATTATTGCATAATGAAACAGTGCCACTAGTGAAGACAATTAAAGTTGCAAATGACAAATCCTTACCAGTAGAAAGCTCTGGTCAGCTGAGTTTAGATATATGTGACGACAGAGGTCGGAGTAACAAAGTTTTATTCCAAAATGTTTTGTATGTGCCTGAGTTAGCAACAAATTTACTATCAGTAAGTCAGATTGTAAATCACGGTGGTGCAGTGAAATTTAATCATGAAGGCTGTGTAATCTTTAACAGTCGTAAGAAAATAGTTGCAACAGCTATCTTAATCAATAATATGTACCGGCTAAATCTGCACAATGTTGAAGCATACATATCCGATGTTGATAAGCAAGATATTTATCTCTGGCACCAGCGGATGGGGCATCTCAATTTCATTGATTTAAAGAAAATTGAAGAAAATAGAAATGGTGTGCAATTATCTAAGAAAGAAGACAATCTGACCTGTGTGACTTGCTTAGAAGGAAAACAAACACGCTTGCCATTCAAGTCAAGCCATTCAAGAGCTACACATTTACTTGAAACTGTACATTCAGATATATGTGGACCAATGGAAACCACTTCCTTTGGTGGTGCAAAATACTTCATCACATTTATAGATGACTTTTCAAAAAAGGTGTTTGTTTATTTTTTAAAGAAAAAAATCAGAAGCTCTTGAAAAATTCAAAGAATTTAAACGTCAAGTTGAAAATCAATTGGAGTGCAGTATAAAATGTATGCGTACAGACAATGGACTTGAATATATAAACAATGCTTTTTCTGAGTTCCTAGCAACAGCTGGTATCGTCCATCAAACAACAGTGCCTTATACACCTGAACAGAATGGGGTATCCGAACGCATGAATCGTACGCTTTTTGAAAAAGCAAAGTGTCTGTTGATTAACGCAAAACTTCCTAAACTGTACTGGGCAGAAGCAATACACACAGCTGCTTACCTGATCTCCAACACGTTCACTGGCTTTTAAAACTCCAGAAGAAATATGGTCCAAGAAGAAACCAAATATAAGCCATTTAAAAATATTTGGTTGTGAAGCAATGATACATCTCCCAAAGGAAAAACGTAAGAAGTGGGACAGTAAATCACAGAAAGCTATATTCATCGGATACTGTGATAATACAAAAGGGTATAGGTTTATAATACCTGTCTCTAAAACTGTGATTAAAAGCCGAGATGCTGTTTTCTTAGAGACCACAGTAAAAAGAAACTATCTTCCTATAAATCTGACAGAAAAACAAACAATGTGTGATACATCATTGGAACAAAATGATAATTTTACATCTGTGAATTCCAATGACACATCAGAAACACAAATACCACTAGTGAATATATGTCAGATCAAGAAGATAGCGCAGATCTTGAGTATAGACCAAATATAAATATTCATCTATCGTCAACACCTTCTAAAATAACATTGAGACCAAGAAACAGAGAATTATCAAATTTAAATAAAAATAAAGATAAAACTTACCTATGCTATAGTGAAGAAAAGTTAAATTCTATTCCTCAGAATTACAAAGAAGCTATAACCTCAATTGAATCTGAAAAGTGGAAAACTTCAATAAAAGAAGAATTAGAATCACATTCTAAAAATGTTACTTGGACATTGGTAGAAAAACCCCAAAACACCAAGCCTATCGGAAGTAAGTAGGTATTTCGCATCAAAAACGAATCAACAGGTCCTCGTTACAAATCAAGGCTCTGTGCAAAAGGATATGCACAAACAGAAGGGATAGATTTTGATGAAACTTTTGCGCCAACGGTGAGGTATGACTCTATACGATTATTATTATCACTTGCAGCTCAGAAAAATTTAGAGATAATCCAATTCGACATCACCACTGCTTTCCTCTATGGTGACCTGGAAGAAACAATTTACATGACTCCACCTGAGGGATTAGACTGCAACCCTAACATGGTATGTAAACTTAACAAATCCTTATACGGCCTAAAACAGGCACCAAGATGTTGGAATACTAAATTCAATTCCGTTTTAAAGAAATTTGGGTTTAAAAGATGTGAAGCAGATCAGTGCATTTATATTGGATTAACGAGAGGAATAACATATTACTTGTGTCTATATGTTGACGATGGTCTTTTACTTTGTAAAGAGAAATCAGTTTTAACTGAAGTAATTAATGATCTTCAAACTAATTTTGATGTCAAAACATATCCTCTTTCCTGCTTTGTAGGAATGCAAATTGAAAAATCTAATAATCATATTTTTATACACCAGACCAAATATATTGAGCAATTATTGAAGAAGTTCAATATGACTGAAGCAAACACTAACAGTGTACCAGCTGATCCACATGTCAAACTCATAAAGACTGATGGGCTACCTGAAAGAACATATCCCTACAGAGAAGCCGTAGGATCGCTCATACATGCAGCAACAGTAAGCCGGCCAGATATTTTGTTTGCAGTCAGTCAGGTGAGTAGATTCTTAAATTGTCATGATGAATCTCACTGGAATGCTGTCAAAAGAATACTCAAGTATTTAAAAGATACTAAAGATTATGGACTGTGCTACATGCCAAAGCCAGACAGCACTGATGTAGTAGGGTACAGTGATGCTGACTTTGCCAACGATGTTGAAACAAGGCGTTCAACAACTGGTTATGTTTTTCTTAAGAATGGTGCCGCCATTACCTGGTCCTCCCAAAGGCAACAAACTGTGGCCTTGTCCACAACTGAAGCAGAGTTCATGGCGGCTTGTGCTGCCACTAAAGAGGCCATGTGGCTAAGACAACTATTACAGGAGATAAGTGAATATAAACAAGAGTCTGTGATCATAAACATTGACAATCAAAGTGCAATTAATGTTATAAAAAATAGTGAATTTCACAAGCGTTGCAAACATATAGACATTAAATATAACTTTATTAAAGAAAAATATTATGAAAATGTTATCAGTCTTAACTATGTAAACACAAACAATCAATATGCTGATATGTTTACCAAAGCATTGTCCAAAGATAAATTCATATTTATGAGAAGTAACATAGGCATGTGTAAACTTACTTAGTAGTTAATTTTCTTTTCTTTGCTGGTTTTGTTTAAACTTGTAACTAAATATTATTCATATTGTATATCTTAAGGCTTTATACTTTTTGTTATATATATAAAAGAAGGCTCTAATTTGAAGAGAGTATTGAAATGTTAATTTAAATTTCGTGCCTTCTAATATTCATTGATTTAGTTTATTAGTCTGTGTCACTAGTTACTGTATACTCTGTGGTATAATATCTCTCTGCTCTGTGACACTACGAGTAAAGTACATATTATCATTGTAATTAACTTAAAATAAACGTTTTCGCTGTTAAACCTACTTCCACTTATTGAAATATTTCAACACACACAATGATGATGATGATGATGATGATGGCGTGTGTGTATGACCAATTGTATGAACCTAAACGAGGCAAAAGGAGTGTGTAGAGATCGTAGCAGGTGGCGTTCCGTGGTTTCTGCCTACCCCCATGGGAAAAAGGCGTGATTGTATGTATGTATGTATGTATGAATATCATCATCTGCCTAGCCTTTTCCCAACTATGTTGGGGTCGGCTTCCAGTCTTACCGTATGCAGCTGAGTACTAGTATTTTACATGGAGCTAATGCCTATCTGAACACCACAACCCAGTTACTCGGTAAACCGATACCCCTTGGTAAAAATGGTTATCAGACTTTCGGGCTTCTGACGACCCGTAACGACTGTCTAAGATCTACGAAAAGACTGCCGAGACCAACGACTTAACGTGCTTTCCGAGGCACTGAAGGGTTTTGGTATGTAAAGATGGTCACCCTATCACGGACCAACCGCAGTAAGCGTAGCTTAACCTGAACGATCGACCCGTGCGGCTGTTGTAACTTAGCCACAAGCCATTGGCTACTATGATGCATATACGTTAATTGCAAATTTAACTTGTGAGTGACCTATGGATTACGATAAGCTGAGTTGAATTGAGGTGACCCATCATCATTATTTCAGCTTTGAAAAACGTCCAATGCTTGGTTGCCATAAACGCCACGCTTGGCAGGTGGATTAGCGATCGCATTATGGTGGTAAATGCATAGAGGACGCAACTGCCTATTCTCTAGTAAGTCTTTTAGTCGCCTTTTACGACACTCACGGGACGAAAGGGGATGGTGCTGTTCTTAAACCTCTCGTTGAGGTGACCCAATGAAGTCTAATCACACACAAATTATGGGCTTAAGAAATCAAGACAAACGATAAAACAAGCTTTCCAAAGGGAGAAGGTATTTGAGATATCATCCAAAAATTTTGGTAGTCTGCGTCTGAGGCATAATACCATATTTTCCATTTTTCTATAGTCTTGGTACGGCACTGCACGGTTCGGTGCCAGGTGAAGAGCTCCTCGTAGACCACATGAATACGAATGTAGTCGCAGTAAGTGAGACAATTTAATAAACGCGCGTGTGCCTCTAGCTATTTGCGTAATGCTGAGAAAATGGAACAAACAATATTATAAGTATGCATACGTTTGTACCTACATTCCTCTGTCCTTATCTCAATTTATTTGGGCTCAGCGCAACATGTTTTTTTTACACGCTTTATATTAGCTTCACTTGTATGTTTGTTTGTAACTGACTCCTTATAGCGCAATTTTGACCCACTTTAAATGACCAGATTTCATTCAAACTTTGCACACCTGTCAAAGACCGATGACAATACTATAATTTTATCAGGACAGCAAAAAAACACTTTCTTCGAAAACTACGCTGACAACCGTTACAAATTACGCTGACATACGTCTCAAAATTCGAAACACCCTAAATAATAGAAAATAAGTAATAGTTTAAAAAAATGCTTTTTTTCCATTATTTTCTAATTTTTAGTTTGGTTTTCTATGGAAGCGTGTTTTTTAGTTTTGTTTTTAATTATTATTTATTTTTCTTCCACATTTCTCTATTCAAAATCAAAAGGCACTCATTCAAATTAGGCTGAGGATTAGTTCTTTTCGAACGTCAACATTATACAAGACAGTCCCTCAAAACGCCCGTAGCTCCTTTTATTGGTCGTCATTTTGGTAGTTACACCTTTTCTAACGATCTCATCATACACACAGTTCATCCATCGTTTTTTTGGTCTTCTCCTACTCTTATAGGCATCGAAATTCATACTCAGAACTTTCCTCACGACGTTTTCCTCATTCCTGCGCATCACACGCTCATACCATGGCATTTGCTTTCCACATATCTGTTCGGTTACCAGTGCTACATCTTCTTTCGTCCCACAAGTGTACCTATTATGTTCTCATTTAATATTCTATCCATTCGTGTAACACAACACATCCGTCTTTATATTCTCATCTCATACTTTCTTTCTCAAAATTTTTATTTTTTGCCTAAGCGGGGAAGCCCTTGGCCTTTATCTCACCTGGCTGTAAGTGATGATCGGGCTGAAGGTGGAAGCGAGCTTCACCCGGAATCCTCAAAGACAGTAGAACTGCTATCTTAGCTCTAACTGCTAAAACACAACAATCCTGTTAACGTTGTTGTTATGGTGTCAGACAAACGTAACGTTGTTGTTAGATAAGATGACTTAGACACGAGCCAAATGGAGCAAATTATTCAACCAAACAAACTTCAATAGGTTATTATGGCTCCTAATGTTTGGCGAAAGAAGAAGACAGCCCACTACAAATTGTTATATGAAATTGCTAAACATAAGAACTGCTAAAACAATTAGGAATTTACCAGTTAAAAGTATTTCATCAAATATTTATTTGACTCGTTCTTCTGACTAGGTACATTACACTAAAGAATCCTACGATATTTACCCCTAAAGATGATCCCAACTTTATTCGGGAATTCCACGAAACGATATTGTATATTTACATGTTTCTTGAGACACAAAGACAAATAGTAGTGAAAGCAATAAAATTCGATCCTCTACTCAAACAAAACCCAACATTATACTTGTAGCAAATAACTCCTAGATTGTTTTATTTACAACTAGCAGTAACCGCGACTTCGCCTGCGTAGGCGTCTGAAATTCATCATCATCATCATCATTTCAGCCGAAAGACGTCCACAGCTGGACATAGGCTTCACCCATTTAGGGGGGTTTCCCATAATCGCCACGCTTGGCAGGTGGATCGGCGATCGCAGTATGGTGGTAAAAATATGCATAGAGAACGCTGCTGCCCATTCTCTAGTAAGTTCCTTAGTCGCCTTTTACGATACGCACGGGAAAAAATGGGAAATTATTCCACTGAAATGCGCTACCGGGACAAAAGGTACCGTAATACATCAGTTATCTGCCTGTGGAAGTCCTGTCAAAATCAGTCAAGTAGTTATGGAGATTATCCGGAGCAAACAGATCTACATGATTTTTTAACTATAAGTACTTACCGTATATTATATCTACTTTCATATGCATTTAGAATGCTGCTGTATTGACATTACAAAAACACAATTTTCTATATTATTTATTTGTATGGATATGTAAATATGTGTATGTATATTGATATTATCTAGCTAAACAGACAGACGTTGTCCTGTCCAAACAATTAATTCATACATAAATCCCAAGGCATAAAGGACGTAAATTTTTTCCCCAATACAATTTTTTTACGAGAAACAATGCCAATTCTTTATATAAAAACCTTAATGATCGTACTAGTTGTACGAGCATTTTAAAAACTTTTTTACGAAAAAAAAAACAACCGACTTCCTTAAACACTACAAAGTGAAAAATAACTTTAATTTCGGAAATTTTTAAATTTTTAGTTGTGGTATCCACCCCGCACTAATACCAAACAAACAATGCATATTTATGCGATAGCAGAAATCGCGGTTAATTTGCTGTCATTTTTTAAAGAGTTCCGGTGTCTGTCTCTGGAACTCATCATCAGATCTATATGAAATTTATATGGGACCATTTCGGAATAAACCTCTTTCGAACACAAAAATAATTTTGCAAATCCGTCTATATATGACGGAGTTATGGCCGAACATACATAAAAAATATATATATATATAAACATCCGAATTGAGAACCTCCTCCTTTTTGAAGTCGGTTAAAAATAAAAATAGCCGAATCGGTCAGCAGTACTCAAGTGATGTGCTTACTAACTAACAACATTTCATTTCTTTTGTATAGAATATATTGATAGACCGAATCATATCGTGAAGAAAATTTCTTTGACAATAAATATGATCTCAGTTTCAAGGTTCTTGTTATTATATTTTTCTGATAGTTTTGTTTCAGAAGTTAGTAAAACATAAATATTATATACAGTCAAACAAGTAATTCCGTATATAGGCACAAATATTGATATTTTACACTACACTGTCAATATTCAATTTATATAAAGTTAAAGATTCATTACATAGTACTAAATAATACTTTTCTTGTGACTACTGGGACACTGAGATTACGGCCCCGTCTCACTAAGAGGAAGTGGGCCGTAATCTACCACGCGGGCCCAGCGCAGGTTCGTAAATGTCACATGGCTTCGAATTTTTCTTTTTTGTTCTAGGACATGTCGGTTTCCTCACGATATCTTCCGTCACCGTTTTGAGAACAATGGTGATGACATTATTTACACAGTAAAGAGTCAGCCTGGGTACGATCCACGACCTTAAACTCGTAAGTCGGGGACAATAAAATCTAATCAATTTATTTCGGGCTACAAAGACCCATATCATAAATACCTTACAGACTAACACCGCCGCCAATAATCACAAAAAAAAAAAAAAAAATATTACGCTGCGTGCATAATAACTATTTAAGTAGATAATTAATGACGTGGCTATGCCCCGAGTCCAGCCAGGCCGGGCTAGGCGCCAGGTGTACTGGTGGTCGCCGCAGCTGACAGCGTTGCGCGAAGCGTGCGTTGCGGCGCGATACCGGTACACCAGGCACCGCAGGCTCCGTATCCGCCCTCCGGATACGGAAGCCATTCAGGCGGAGCTATATGAGGGGTACAGAGCGGCGAAGACCGGCCTCCAAGAGGAGATCCTGCGGGCCAGAGGACTGGCCCGCAAGGAGTCGCTGGAGACTCTGAACAGGGACCCATGGGGACGGCCCTACAAGGCCGTCCGGGAGAAACTTCGCCCATGGGCTCCCCCGCTGACGCAGAGTCTCCGGCCCCAACTCGTGGAGGGCGTGGTGAGCGCTCTGTTCCCTTCGCGAGGGGAACATAGTCCCCCACCCATGGCTCCGCCTACTGCGGTGCCCGATGCGGACCACATCACTGACGACGACGACGGTGCTCCAGAAGTGACCGAGGTAGAGATGAGGGTGGCGGTACGAAGGCTTAATGCCAAGAATACCGCCCCAGGACCCGACGGCTTGCCTGGAAAAGCCTGGGTCCTGGCCTTGGAGGCTCTCGGGCCTCGACTAAGGGGGCTCCTTAGCGCATGCATGGAGAGGGGCCAGTTCCCACTTCGTTGGAAGACGGGAAAACTGGTCCTCATTAGGAAGCCGGGGCGCCCTGCGGACTCGCCGTCCGCTTACCGGCCCATCGTGCTGCTTGACGAGGTGGGCAAGCTCTTTGAAAGAGTGATTGCAGACCGCCTCGTCGGGTGGCTAGAGCGGGAGGGGCCGGATTTGTCAGACGGCCAGTACGGCTTCCGCAAGGGGCGTTCTACGGTGGACGCCATCATGCGCGTGCGAGCCCTTTTGACGGGGGATGCAGTGGCCCGGGGCGGGGTCGTCTTGGCGGTGTCTCTAGACATCGCCAATGCCTTCAATACCCTGCCCTGGAGTTGCATCAGGGAGGCACTCCGGTATCACCGGGTGCCGAACTACCTCTGTCGAGTAGTCGAGGCTTACCTGACGGATAGGGCCGTCATCTACCCCGGTCACCAGGGAGAGTGGAACCGGCGAGAGATGTCGTGCGGTGTCCCACAGGGATCGGTCCTGGGGCCGCATCTGTGGGACATCGGATACGACTGGGTGCTGCGCGCCGACCTCCCTAACGGCGTCAGCGTGGTATGCTACGCTGACGACACGCTGGTCCTGGCGCACGGGAGGTCGTACGAGGCGGCGGCCGACTTAATGACACGAGGGGTTGCGACAATCGTCGAAAGAATCCGGCAATTGGGACTCGAGGTGGCCCTGCACAAGTCCGAGGCCATGGGTTTTCATGGTCCTCGGAACGCGCCACCTTCGGGTGCCCAACTCACGGTGGGAGGAGTTCACATCGGCGTCGAGTCGACGATGAAGTATCTGGGACTTGTCCTCGACAGCCGGTGGAACTTCGTTGAGCATTTCCGACGTTTGGCTCCCAGACTGGAGCGGGCTGGGGCTGCCTTAAAGCGGCTCCTGCCCAATCTGGGGGGTCCAAACGCCTCCTGCCGGAGGCTCTACACGGGGGTCGTGCGGTCCATGGCCCTCTACGGGGCACCGGTGTGGGCGCCCTCATTGAGGCTGCGCCCAGCGCGCCGGTTGAGTGCGGCCCAGAGGGTCATGGCCATCCGGCTAGTCCGGGGATACCGCACGGTCTCCTGCGAGGCGGCGAGCCTCCTTGCCGGAGTGCCGCCATGGGATCTGGAGGCAAAGGTCCTCGCCCACATGTGGGAGTGGCGCGAGGAGGCGAAACGTCGGGGCGAAACTCCGCTGCCGCGACAAATCGCGGCACGGCGGGCGGAGCTCCGGCAGGATCTCATGGCGACATGGCGGGTACGATTGTCGCAACCCAGCGCTGGGCACGCCACAATTGCGGCGGTAAGTCCCCTCTTTGAGGAGTGGATTGAGAGGCGCCACGGCGTCCTCACCTTCCGCCTGACGCAGGTTCTCACCGGGCATGGGTGCTTCGGTGGGTTCCTGTTCAGGATAAAGCGGGAGGAAACGTCCGGGTGTTTCCATTGTGAGGATCGTCTGGAGGACACGGTGGAGCATACAGTGGAGGTGTGCCCTGCATGGGCGGAGAACCGCCGTGTCCTCGTGGAGGCGATCGGCGGCGGCGACCTCTCGCGTCCGGCCCTGGTGCGAGCCATGGTACGGAGCGAGAGGGCATGGGAAGCCGTCACCTCCTTCTGCGAAGCAGTAATGCTCGCGAAGGAGGAGGCGGGGCGCGTGAGGGAGTGGCAGTCTCTGCACCCTCACGTCCCTAGCCGCCGCAGGAGGAGACGCCCCGGGCGTCGGGAGTCGATAGCGGACTCCCGGCCACCGTAGGCGCGAGCTTGCGGGTGGCGAGCAATGGGTAGCTCGCCGCCCGGTAAGGATCAGGCTCGGGTCGACGGCGCGTAGTGTTCCACGCGCGCCTTAAAGAGATGTCAGCAGCAATGTAGGGGTCTGCTAGGACCGATGCCTGCCAGGGTCACGAGATTGTTCGAAAGAGATACCGTGACTCTGGCCATGGGCAACTGAAGGAACACGGGTGGGTTTTAGTCAGTAAAAGTCTGACACGCCCTCCCACTCCGCCCAGAGCGGGAGAAGTCATTTGATGATTTCCCATCCAAAAAAAAAAAAAAAAAAAGTAGATAATTAATAACATTTAAAATATGACATAGAGAGAGAGAGTGATGTAAAACAATCGACTACTCAGCGCACTCAACACATTATTTAAAAACAATTGCCAGTTAAGCTGCCTGTGTACCAAATAGCTAGATCTACTGTACTTTATGTGTAGTAGCTGATGTTCCACGTCTGTTGGGAGCTATAAACCAAAGAGATACGTTTCGCGGCGACAGACTGTGTTATCGAAATTTTACATTCGTAATAAAATACCAGGGGATTCTAAGTTTTCGTTCGCCCGAAATAATATAGGGCGAAATAATACTGTTGTGTTTTGGCTTGTGGCTGATTTATAATACTTATAAGTACTCAATTTGTGTACTATTAAAGAAATAATGAACTATTTCATTTTGATGATACAATACAACGATATAGCATGATATATTCGTATCCTTTACGATGTATCAGACGGAAGTTTATTGTTATGTACAGAAATAAATAGCTCTGAACTAATACCTATTTGCATAAAACTTATAGACTTTAAAATTATAATATTTTTGTTTCTTAATTATTTTAAATCTGTAAACAATCAATAGAATTTCATTTTTTCATTTCAAGTTTATATTATTATATAAGGAAACCTATGCCCAGCAGTGGACGTCTATCGACTGAAATTGTGGTGATGATAATGCTTCTGATTATAACATAATATCCTAATTTGGTGGTGACCGTTTCCAGAACATGATGTATACCATGCATCAAACCAATATAGAAATAATATAACATCATACGAGAAGTTGAAACAAACATTCTACTATCCCAACAAAGACGACCTACAAACAGTTCCACATTTATTGTTCAAGAACAAATACAAAGTGAACATATTGAGCGATATTTTGTCTCGCTGGATACAGATGGATGTATGAGGACATTAGCAGAGCCTCGGGAAGCAGCACCAATTTATAGTCGCATAAATATATTGGACGTAAAGCGATGGATGTGTTTGCAACAAAACACTAGCTGAAGTCTATTGCGTTGGGATGTGCAGTGATCTGTGGGTTAGTTCAAACAGTAATGAGGTATTTTTAATCTAGTAACTAGAGTTTTGTTGTGATATAACGAAAATTGTTTTAAACTTGCCAAAGAAAGCTGACTTTCTGTTTTATTATATTTATAGTAGTTTTCTTTTTGCCATGGAATTTGAGCAAAGCTATTTGAAAAAAATATAAAAAATCTGAAGAACAGCCCCACTTGACCTCGATCGCTCCTGATGGAAAGCGATTAATGTAGTCTATGGCACAGAAGAGTCTTGGTATGTAAAGATGGTCTATACAATATACCATTTGTGGCTAATCACAAACCTCTAAATAATATAGACATACAAATGTTTATACATACTTAATGTATAAACATTTGTATGTCTATATTATTTTAATTGCTTGGTTACTGACTGAAGATCATGACCAAGTTTAAACCGTAAGACGTAAACACCAATTACCTATACTGTCAAAGGCAGTAATGTAATGAGGCTAGGAGTCCTTATAATTGTTGATAGTACAGAATAATATTATCTACTTGGATATAAAAATAAACGATCATTACTTATTTTGTCAAGCGTGCGGATTTTGTCTTAAATCTAATAAATGAACACGGCGTTTTTTTATCGCGCCGTCAACGCTGCAAACGCAACTAGTGCAAAATTTTCAAATTCAGTGAGGCGGAAAACGCATTTTCAACGACCGTCTACGCCGACGTGACGCCGCGTAAACGCCGAGTGTATAGGCTATCCTGGAGGTCCATTTCACCAGGAGGTCCACCATTGAGGCACCATTTGAGGTCCAAGACACCGATTGGATGATTGTAGTTGGATAGGTACGATTATACAAAAATAGGCCAAATTATATCGCGCACTTTAGAGACCCCACTCGTGGGTGGCACGTAGGCCTTCAGACCTCTTCAAGGGTAGATCTAATTTCTTTTCAATAGTCGAGGGAATGTTTGGATATAATCTTCATGCCGCAACTTCAAACCTCAGGAATTTCGACACCTAAATTGTGTGAGGTTTTATTTATTGACTGATATTATAAAATTAAACTAAATTAATTCATTTATATATACTGCAATCAAGTTACGCAATATCTTCTCGTCCCACTTATCGCAGTGTCTCAAGACAAAAGTTTTTGACCAGTGTGTGTTGCCAGTGATGACATATGGCATTGAGACGTGGTCGCTCACAATGGGCCTCATAAGAACGCTCAAAGTCACCCAAAGAGCAATGGAGAGGGCTATGCTTGGAGTTTCCCTACGCGATCGAATCAGAAATGAAGAGATCCGTGGGAAAACCAAGGTAACCGACATAGCCCGAAGAATTACCAAACTTAAGCGGCAGTGGGCAGGGCACATTGCACGCAGAACAGATGGCCGATGGGGTCGGAAGGTTCTGGATTGGCGACCTAGTACTGGAAGACGTAGCGTTGGAGCACGTCCCACAAGATTGACCGATGACCTGGTGAAGGCCGCAGGAATACGTTGGATCTGAGAAGCACAGAACAGGTCGAAGTGGTGGTGCTTGGCAGAGGCCTATGTCCAGCAGTGGACGTCTTTCGGCTGAAATGATGGTGATGATGATATACTGCAATAAAACGAGAAACTGACTGACTGATTAAACGCACAGCTGAAACTATTGGGACTACGAACTTATTTTTCACACGGCTTTTGTTCATAATATAGGGAAGCACTAAGAAGGGGTTTCTGGAAATTCAACCTATAAAGGGGTGAAATGGTAGGGGGGTAGTTTTTATGAAAAATCATATTCAGAGGTGTTCAAGTATGTAGGGGAGAATACAAAATCTGCGCGGACAAAGTCGCCGGGAAGTCCTAGTAAGATATCATGGTGGATGAAGATAACGCAAAAGAACTAGATACGCACGATCTATTGACGACCTTTTACAATGCAACAAAATTCGAACACAATTTGTATGCAACTATAAATCGAACTCTTTGTTACTCCAGAATCATATCCAGTAGTTAACTCGACCATATCCCCAGGAGTTTAGTTATGCGAATCTAAATAACTTAGTTTACGACTTCGTATGGATTTATTATACACAGCAAATTTTATTAATGACCGCTTTGGGGTCGTTTGTTTCGGGAGATGACCCCTTTATGTAGGCATGTTTCGAGTTTATAAGTTTGTTTTGATGGTTTCTCAATCTTAGTTTTAATTGTTGTTTGTAAGTTTTCGGGGTACTATCAGAAACTTTTAGGTTTTTGGTAGAAGAACAATATTGGTTACGAATGTTCAACGGTTTGATTACATAACATTGCGCCTTGTTTTATCGAAAGGTTGGGTCGAGATGTACCTATAGCACATCCACATTTTGCAAGTTATGGTTTCATCATCTTCATCATCATCGTTTCAGCCGAAAGACGTCCACTATAGTACATAGACCTCCCCCATTTTGGGGGGGTTAGCCATAAACACCATGCTTGGCAGGCGGGTTTTTTTTTGTGGTTGGGAAATCATCAATTGACGTCTCCCGCTCTGGGTGGAGCGGACGGGCGTATCAGAATTTTTACTGACTAAAACCCACCCGTGTTCCTTCAGTTGCCCATATGCCAGGGCCACGGTATGTCTTTTGAACAAATCTTGCGACCCTGGCAGCGGGTGGCAGGCGGGTTGACGATTGCATTGTCGTGGTAAAATGCATAGGAGAACGCTGCTGCCCATTCTCTAGAAAGTCCCTTAGTCGCCTCTTACGACACCGACGGTAAGAAATGGGAAGTTATGGTTTAGTTCTATGTAAAACCACAGGTGTAGGGTTCGATTACTTTATTATAAATATGTAGTAAATCCCAAATAAAAAATAATCTTCCTTCAAAGGTAATATTGTGGCAAAACGTGTATTTAAGATCAAACATTTAAATCTTTCGAGAAGGATCATCTATTTCGAGAATAACGGTGAAATCTTACAACATGTGATATAACATAAAAGTTCATGAAATGAAATGTTTTATTATGTAAGTAGATCATAAAAGACACTTTTACACATCAGTATTTTGTTTGTTAATATTTAAAAAACTAGAAGGCTTCCTGTCTCTATGTATTACCTACTAAAATATGGACAAACGTGATGACAGCCTATTAGGAAGATACTGCTGCCAATAAACTTATTAAAAAAAAAGAATCTGAACATTCTCCAAAATATAACAATCACAAACGAATGAACTGCCTCGTTGGTATATTGGTTGCAAGCGCCACTGCTAAGTATGAGGTCCTGGAGTCAATTCCCAGCGGGGTAATTGCGGAACTTTTTATCGGTAGGAATTGGATTAATATTCATAGTTAAACAACATTCATTGCGTTATTTACGTTGCTGAGCCGACAATTTATTCGAACAAATGACGCAATGGTTTAGAAATAATCTTCAATCCCATTCAGATTCTGATAAATTGTGCGTTTTACAATTAGGGTGCAGGTTGGGCAAAGTGTTATTGGGTTTTTATTTATTTATTAAAACTTTGTGCACAAGTAAAAAATACTGTACAAAGGCGGACTTAATGCCTGAGGCATTTTCTACCAGTCAACCTTAGGGTGATGCACAGATAAAACATGGCAGGTGCGACATAGGGATATACAGTAGCGGTCACTTGAATAGAACCACAGATGTTTACAGATATTTGAGATAATTTTTTAATGAAAAAACTATGACTTTCTCAGATTTAAAACACGGTTACGTGTACTCTTTAAATATTATACTACTGAACATTACTCTATTTAATTATTTCAATAAGGAATGGATGTATAGAAGTACTATTTATTTTGGCCGGTCACAAGAATAGAACCACTAGCTGATTTAAGAAAATAAAACAACAAATAATTATGAAAAGTGTATTAATATTTCGTATTTTTTCCATTATTTCTAATAACTTCAAATAATCGACTAGGCATTGAATCGTACAATGATTGAATGTAATGTTGAGGTATCGCCGACCACTCTTTCATTAAAGCTAATTTAAGTGTTTCTTTATTATCAAATTGTCTTCCATCTGCGTACAATTTTCTCGTTAACCATCCCCATACATCGTCCATAATATTAAGATCGGGTGATACCGAAGGCCACTCAAGATTTTCAATATTATTATCCGTGAACCATTTTTTCACAAGCGTTGCTGAATGAATAGGTGCATTATCGTGTTGAAATATAAAGTGACGATCTTCTAATTTTGATTTTATAATTATCTTCTGTCGTTCTAGTAATTTAATATATTTGTCTGCATTTTGTTTACCTTCGAGTACAACTAGATTTAACACACCTTCACCACAGATAGCACCCCACACCATTATACTTCCTAAAGCGCTGTGTCGACGGGACAAATACCTTTCTTCTTTTCTAAGATCGTGAAAATAATATGCATAGCCATCCGGACCAGCCAAATTAAACTTTTTTTCATCAGTAAATATTACTTTGTACCATTCTAATTTCCATGTCATATGCTGTCGTGCAAATTCCAAACGTAACGAATAATGTCGTCGATTTAAAACAGGTCGTTTTTTAATTTTCAAACGTTTTATTGTTGAACAATTAAGTATTATACGACGCACTGTACGTACAGATGCTTGCGTGCCCACCTTGAGCGCTATTTGACCAGCAGTTAGAAAAGAATTAGACGCTTCACGAAGTATACGTCGCCTTTCTCTTTCTGTTGTGACTCGTTTTGTTCTTCCTTGATATCGTTTACCATAGTTTTCTGGAGCTTCTAAATATTTCATGATCACATGATGCGATCTACCCAGTCGTCGAGCTATTTCACGCAGCGGATAATGTTCTTCTTTTAATGTTTTAATTCTTATCATTTCTTCTGAAGTTAACTTCTTCCCACGTCCCATTTTATTTTAGAATAGCGTTACACTTTGCTACAGAAATTTATTAACAAGAGTTAACAATATGATAGCGAACTGATTTTGTAAATACAATCATCTATTCGCGACGAAAGCTCAATCTAAACTGGCTAGTTCTATTCAAGTGACCGCGCTTTCGGCCGCAAGCATGATAATTCTAGAAAGATATCTTTCTAGATGCGCGTATTGGGTTATGTACAGTTTTTACATAGGGAAAAAAATTAACACGTAATCATACATTACTTGTATTTTTTAAAATTACAGCTAATCACAATACTTTTGTGCTGGTTCTATTCAAGTGACCGGGACTGTATGATTCGGAAAATAATACATACAATACATAGATATATAACATAGATATATACATACATACATAATAAAAAACGAAAATAAACATTTTCTGGAGAAATAACGATAGGTAGAGGAGAAAACGAATCCAGCAAATCAGCGCTGGGATGATTCTGTCAACTTCTTATGAATATGCTCACGTGCTTTCACTTTAAACGATAACCGACTGGTTGCCAACCTCATATTCAGAGGAAGCGCATTCCATAGATTGACCGCCTGGATAAAGAAAAAAGATTTAATGAAACCAGAGCGGTGAGAAGGACATCGTAGAAGACGATTATTAGTGGAACGGTTTTTCTGTCTGAATTCCTCAGTAGCAGCTCGGAGTCTGGATATTTGCATTGATGGCTATTCCGTATTCTGTGTATTGCCGGACGGTAAGAATAGCACCATCTCATTTTGAATTTTCTCAGATGAAAATCGCCAACCCATCTTGCGTGCTGATCAATGAGAAGAGGGTTTTGTCCTGCATCGGGATAATAATATTGGTCTTATAATTTTCATTATACCGTGTGGTGCCGGACGTAAAGAATAACACCACCCCATTTCTTCCCGTGGGTGTCGATAAGAGGCGATTAAGGGGCTTACTAGATAATGAGTAGGAGCCTTCTCTACGCATTTTACCACCATACTATGATCGCCAACCCGCCTGCTGAAAGTGGCGATTATGGAAACCCCCCCACCCTCCCCCAAATTGGGGGAGGCCTTTGTCCAGCAGTTGACGTCTTTTGGCTGAAATGATGATGACGATGGGTGCTGGCCCCTATTATATGGTCATCATCATCATCATTTCAGCCATAAGACGTCCATTGCTGGACTTATGCCTCCCCCAATTTGGGGGGCTTTGCCATAATCGCCACGCTTGGCAGGCGGGTTGGCGATCGCAGTATGGTGGTAACATGCATAGAGAACGCTGCTGCCCATTCTCTAGTAAGTCCCTTAGTCGCATTTTACGACACCCACGGGAAGAAATGGGGTGGTGTTATTCTTTACGTCCTCGTAACTCGCGACATGTGGATTTTATACAAATACACCTCTGACCAACTTTTTAGGGAAAAAGACGTGATATTGTTTTATATTACAAACTAATTTCAACAAAAACTCGGGACTAGTTTGACTACCGCGTTACTCTGTACCAAAATATTCCAAATTGTTACCGTAGCAACAGCATAGCTTTGACATGCTCGTCACAAACAAGATGCGACAAAGGAATAGTTAACGAATATTTGCTCTGCCCGCGTACTCACGTACTGGCGTAGTGTCGTATGAGTAGGGAGCTCCTACAACTTCGCTTGCTTAGCTCGCGTAGTCGCGTATCGTGGTGGCGTGAAATCTTACGAGGTGACGGAAATTATTAGACATATTTATTAGCTTATGTGTACTGTTAGGCACCTCTCATACCGCCCTGGTGAGGGAAACGACTAGCTATCAACGATTTTCTTCCTCAAAAAACGTATAAAAAATTGAATTGTAGTTCCCATGTAAGTAAAAGATATAGCTACGTATATATACAGGGTGGTAGGGCATTATAAAGTTCTTAGCATAGAAATTTTTCGTTGGTTATTTAAAAAAAAACTCTTTCATACAAAAGTGTAATACCTAATTACACGATCTAAATGTATATTTTATTTTATGACCGTCGAAAAATGTTAACCCTGCATTGCTAAATGTATGGAAATGGTCATGGGGGTCACTCTGTATATTAATAGTTGTACGCTGACTGTTCACACCGCTCTGGCGAGCACTCGCTTATAGCAGCCACAAGAGTTATCAAAGACAGTTCTCACTCATCGACGCTCGCTTGGCAGGCAGCACACTTGGTGGATGACTCACGCTTAGTAACGCATACATAAGCAGCCTATATTGTTCCCTCTGTTGGGACACAGGCTTCCTCTCCGTGAGAGGAAGTGGGTTATAACCCACCATGTGAGTCAAGTGTGAGTGCCAACCCGCATTTCACTTAGATGCCACATATCTTCGAATTTTTGGTTTTAGAATATACCGTTTTCCACACGATGATTTCGTTCACCGTTTTGGAGCAGTAATGATACACATATCAGCGAGTAATCGCTCGTCACCGTCGCGGATTCACTGTTCGTTATTCACCAATTCGTTTCTAGTTGCTAGCTTGATCCTCGCTTATCGCCGCGCCGGTGCAGTAGGACGGCTGCCTTACCGTAGTGTGGTTTCAGAGTTAGTTTATGTGTGTAATGTTTGATTTATATACCGAAATCTTACACATCTAGAAGTATCTAAACAAATAAATAAAATGGAAGCGCCTGTTTGTAATTTCAAAACAATAGCTTTTTAGGGATCCGTTGCCAAATGGCAAAAAACGGAACCCTTATAGATTCATCATGTCTGTCTGTCTGTCCGTCTGTCTATCTGTCTGTCTGTCCGAGTATGTCACAGCCACTTTATTCCGAAACTATAAGAGCTATGCTGTTGAAACTTGGTAAGTAGATGTAGTCTGTGAGCCGCATTAAGATTTTCACACAAAAATAGAAAAAAAAAAACAATAATATTTGGGGTTCCCCATACATAGAACTGAAACTCAACAAAAAAAAAATCATCGAAACCATACGTGTGGGGTATTTATGGATAGGTCTTTAAAAATGATATTGAGGTTTCTAATATCATTTTTTTCTAAACTGAATAGTTTGCGTGAGAGACACTTCCAAAGTGGTAAAATGTGCCCCCCCCCCCCCCCCCCGACTTCTAAAATAAGGGAATGATAAAACTAAAAAAATATATGATGTACATTACCATGTAAACTTCCACCGAAAATTGTTTGAACGAGATCTAGTAAGCAGTTTTTTTTTAATACGTCATAAATCGTAAACCACAATTTACCTTCCATTCAGTCAACTCAAATATAAAAATTTAAAAAAAACATTTAATTTCATAAACATAAACCTTATGCATAAACCGTGAATACCTGCAGGTTTGTACGGAACCCTCGGTGCGCGAGTCCGACTCGCACTTGGCCAGTTTTTTAATAAATGCATATGAAAATATATCCGGTACTTGCAAGAGAGAAAAAAAACTTTTTTATAATTATTGTATAATAATTTGCTATCAAATGTAAAATAATATTAGAATTTCAAATCCTACTGATAGTTCCAGAGACTAGCGCAATCCAACATTCAGACACAAAACCTAATAGACTCATCAGTTTTATTATTAGAACTAGCTTCTGCCCGCGACTTCGTTCGCGTTAAATTTCTTGTTCGCCCGACCCTGCCCGTCGCGTCGAATCGCCTACCCGTGCAATTTTCCCCGTTTTTGCAACATTTTTCATTACTGCTCCGTTCCTCTTGGTAGTAGCGTAATGTTATATAGCCTATAGCCTTCCTCGATAAATAGGCTATCCAACACAAAAAAAAATCATTTTTTTTTTTCTGAGATTAGCCCGTTCAATCAAACAAACAAACAAACTCTTCAGCTTTATAATATTAATATTAATATAGATATGGTATATATTGTAGAAAATATTACCTACCGTTAAATAGGTATTATATAGGTCAAATAGGGCCACTTGTGCCATTTAAAGCGAACATACAAACTACTGAGTACATTACACATTACACTTGGCAATAGGATTCTGCATGAAAAAAAAAAATCCTTCGGCGAATGAAGCCTTCAAAAAGCTGAGCTACTACTAAAATCCGAACAAGGTCATACTATTCAATTGCTACTCGAAGAAATTGAATAATTTCGAATACATCCCTGCCTCAAATTCTATTTTTAAAATTCTACACGCGTTGGAGACTCTTTCTAACGTGCACCTCCTGACTTTCCCAGGGTTACGGTTCGCAGATTTGTTTTCCCACTATATCGTCACGTACGACATTCGTACGAGGATTATCTTGTTTGTACTGGATCCCTTAAAGGAGTATGGAAAGCCTTATTTGGGGAAAGGCGTCTCTTTTGTAAGTAATCCTTACTTCAGAGAGATTGTGCTTTTTATTGTCATGTGGCCCGTTCTGGTTTGCTTTGTGTGAAATTCAATAAGGTTTTGTAAGGTTAGTAGCGTAGGAAATTTATTTCTATAAAATAAATATAGTATTTTGGTCCTTTAAGAACATTAACAATACAGTGTTTTTTGGGATTATCTGAAGGAACACGGATGGGTTTTAGTCAGTAAAAGTCTGACACGCCCTTTCGTTCCACCCAGGGTGAGACACGTCACTTGATGATTTCCCACCCAAAAAAAGGTCTAGGGTATAGGAGTATACATTTAAAAAAAAATTTTACAAAATAGACACTAAATTCCCCATCAAAGTAATAGTCCACTATACCGAATGGAACCAAAACAAGCTAGTCGAAAATATTCCACACAGGAAAACCAAAAGTTCTATCTACTAAGCTTTCCAACAATCCCAGCTAAACAAAAAGTACAAAGCATACCATGTAAATTGTGTGTCGGAAACAGAATCAGATATCAATCGACTCAACTGGGCTCTTCTACGTCCAATGGAAATGTTCGGTAGCGTCAAAGTGATAGTTTAGAACTGGAGGTTGTGTACTTATGCAGTGTCTACTTACTCTCGAATACATGACACTTTAGATACCCTATGTGTAACGGACGTTTAACTTGTGCATTTTGACATGAAAACGTGAAAATTAAGGCACGATGACGCGGTGTCATTGTCGCGTTTACGCAGCGTCTAAGCTTTGAAAAAACTGGGCTCTTCTAGGTAAATTTTCAGTAGCGTCAAAGTGATCGTGTAGAACTGGAGTTTGTGTGCTTGTGTAGTGTCTACTCACTCTCGAATACAGGACACGTTAGATGCTCTATGTCTAAAGGGCGTTTAACTTGTCATTTAAAGTTTCTTCGTATAGTGTTGACGTGAAAACTACACCTCGATGACACGGCGTTATCGTCGCGTTTATGCAGTGTCTACGATGGCATAAGACTAAAGTCGGGATCGTCACTTACAGTGTATGATTTAATGTTAGACCTTGTGAAAGTCATCATTTATTCCTTAACCATTTTAGACCTGTATGAATACACACTAAATTCCATCATGCCCTGTTTCTCCACAGGGTTGTATGGAGTTGTACAGGCAGCGTCAAATATTACGGAACGCATAGACTGTACAAAATGATCTCAACATCTAAGAAAATATAACTTTATCTCAGTTAGATAAAATTCGGGTCAACATAACAGTAGTCATGTACTGTCTTCGTTCTGAAAGACATGACATAATGAAATGAAAAATAATTTTAGTTAGAAATAAGTACTTAATTGTATATTACAGACTATGTGTTCTCCGTACAGACAATTTCTTTCCAAATCCTAATCTAACTGGAACAGACAGTTAGGTGAAGCAATCTAAGAAACACGTTGAAGTTTTATGTTGTTCAAAGAATTTTATATTGTGACATTTCTACCAATGTAAGTTGAACACGTGTGCGATGTATTGCACGCTCTGACAAATAGGTCAGTGTGTCCTTGAGAAAGTGTCGTAATGCTTGGTATTCACGGTTGATAATCAAAGGTTACTTTGAGTTTCATATCTGTTGCATTTTTACTGCTTTTGCATTGAACTGTATAACGTGGACAGTCATGGAAGGGAATGTTGTGAGAATAATGTGAATATTTTCAGTAATGTACGACACTTTTATGTTTTTCATTGCTTACAGTTCATCTATGTGCAACTATGTAATGGTTGCCTTTCAGTCTAAATGCATGCAACTGAATACTGAAAACAAAAAACGACGGAAAACGTTGTGAGGAAACCGGCTTGATATATGCACCGTGCGATAGAGAGGGGGTTTTTCTAGAATATTCTATTGATGACTGCATGATACACAAGGTTTTACGAAAACTAGAAATTTCTAATAGTTTCGGTGCAGAATTTTCTAGTCAACCCGATAGCTTTATTTAAGACAGTTTAACGACATTCATTGCGTTGGTAACATTGTTAAGTAGACAATTTTCCAAACTTATGAAGCAATGGATTAGGAATATCGTTCAAAACTTCACAGATTGTGGTTTACTGGTTTATTCACGATGTATTCCTTCACCGTTTTGAGAGCAGTGGTGATGAAATTATTTACGCGAAGTAAAGCGTTTGTGTGGGTTGGATCCCATAACGTACATCTTGTAAGTCGGAGCAGTTAGTAGTAGTAGTTAGTTGTAAGTAGTGCTAATACGTCACTTAAAGTGCTTTAGCTGGCCACCTATACGTTCGTACCTTTCTATCAAACCGGGGCTCAAACGTTGTCATAGCAACGGTTAAGACCAGAGACGCTCGGTAATGACCGTTGTCTGGGCTTGTGCAATCTTGTGATCGTAACAATGTCTGTTTCTGAAACTACTTGAAGCATCTGAAGACATCTATTCGTGGCAGGAATAGACACTCAATACAATAGTAATCCTTTTTATACTCTTAAAAAAATAACAGACGATTCTCTTTTTGTTCATTTTTAGGGTTTCGCACACAAAGGATGCTAATGTTATCTTATTACTACGGGTTCACTATCTGTACGTCCGTCCGTCTGGACTGGACAGGGCTGTCTTTTGAACCGTAATAAGTAGATACTTCAAATTTCGAATTACAGAATGTGTATTATTAAGACCGCTAGGACATAAAAATAAAATAAAGTCAACAATTAAAAGAAATAAAAGAAAACTGTTATTTTCGCGTGTTTAAAGTGAAGGTTTGCGTTGTAAGCTGATATTATTAGCTTCATATATGAAGTATAAAAAAAAATAAGTAAACAGTTTAGTTGGTTGATAGACATGATAACTTTACCTTATTGGAGACTAGCTTTTACCAGCAGCGGCTTCACCCGCGTGGAGGTCGGAAATTATCCCGCGGGAACGTACTACCGGAATAAAAAGTACCTTATGTGTTAATCCAGGTATCCAACTATCTGTGCGCCAAATTCCATCTAAATTCGATCAACAGTTTTTGCGTGAAAGAGTAACAAACAAACATCTATACATCCATACTCACAAACTTTCACATTTATAATATTAGTAGGATGTTCTTCAGAAACCTCAAGTGCATAGAGCTTGCAAACGGTGAACTTGTATGAATGTAAACGAAGAAAAGAAGTAGAAAGTCAAAGTCAAGTTACAGTAGTCATGTTCTTTGTAGAGCATGAAAGGAACGCAGCAAGTGGCGTTCTATTTTTACACGCTTTATATTAGCTTCACTTGTATGTTTGTATATTTGTATGTTTGTATATTTGTATGTTTGTTTGTAACCGACTCCTTATAGCGTGATTTTGACCTACTTTAAACGACCAGATTTCATTCAAACTTTGCACACCTGTCAAGGACCGATGACAATGCAATAATTTCATAAATTTGTGTCATTATCCTTGCCAGGGTTACCAGTACAGCAAAAAAACTGTCACAAACTACGCTGACATACGTCTCAAAATTCGAAACACCCTAAAAAATAGAAAATAAATAATAGTTTAAAAAAACTAAAAAACACGCTTCCATTGAAAACCAAACTAAAAAGTACAAAATAATGGAAAAAAAGCGTGGGGTGCCTGATATCAATAAAAAATACCTTAAAAAGCACCCCACGCTTTTTTTCCATTATTTTGTACTTTTTAGTTTGGTTTTCAATGGAAGCGTGTTTTTTAGTTTTTTTAAACTATTATTTATTTTCTACATACCCCGATGGGACCGCGAGAGGAGAGACCGCGAATCAGTTAACGTAACGTAGGACGTCTTTAGGCTATGTGGAGAGACGATCTTCGTAGAGTGACTGGTAGAAGCTGGAAGAGCGTTACCAAGAATCATGCTGAATGGCATGCAATTGGAGATGCCAATATCCAGCAGTGGACTGCTGTGTGCTGATGATGATGATGACCCCTATGGAAAGAAAGTGTGAGTTTATGTATGTATGATAGTTTTCGTCTGTGTTATGGCTGACACGCTACGACTTGGCAGATATGAATCAAGCATGAATCAGTCCTCCATACTTGTTACTTTATCATCTTCATCATAATTTCAGCCCTAAGGCGTCCACCGCTGGACATAGGCGTCTCCCAATTTGGGGGGCTTTGCCATCATCGTTACGCTTGGCAGGCGGGTTAACGATTGCAGTTAGATGGTAAAATGCATAGAGCGCTGCTGCTCATGTCCCTCTCTAGTAAGTCCTAAGGGACTTACTAGAGAGGGACATGCTATTAGTCGCCTCTTCCAACACCCACGGGAAGAAATGGGATGGTGTCATTCTTTACGTCTGACACCAGAAGGTTTTTTTTTTCCTTATTTTTTACTTACCTAAATAATAATTCTTACCGACAATTGCCAAGAATGTTAGATATAAGCCAACTCTGGTAACTTACTAATTTGTAGTTTGTATACCTTGGCTGAAATAAAAGTTGTTTTTCTTGGCTACAATAAAAGTAAGACAAAAAGCCAAAGAAAAACGAATCCCGAATGTAATCTAATTATATCGAGTAGCCAACTGTAATAACCTGATCACGAGAACGCTGAGCTTTGTTCGGTAACCAATTCAACCCCTAAAACGAGTTTCTTAAAGTTCGGACCTAAATCGTGTTTGTGCGACCTAGATCGTAATAGTAATGTCGTAGGTATTCAAACACTGAGCGGTCCTTGTGTATTGGTTTTGTTTTCTTTTGTTGTAGTACTTCGTCTCAAAACCATTCAAAGCAGAAGATACGGTACAAAGAACCAAAACAAAAGCACGTCAATTGCACAGAACCGAACCGCACTGCGTCATGCTGTGCTCCTTTATTTCGGAAAACTTCTAGTGTATTGGAATAACCAAAGATATAAATCTTTTGATTCACCCGCGTCAAAAGATCGTCACGTTTCTGTTTCGTTAACAATGACATTTGTGTAGTATTGTTAACTTCTGTCTGGTAAACCTACATAATGAATCAACTAATAGTATGTCACTCCGTCAATTATTCGTTCATTGTGACATTTACTGTCATTCTCTACTGGAGAAGACTGACAGCCGGCCTTCTTGTTCGAGACACAGAGCAGTGAGCACATTATTATCAGCCTAACAAATTAGTGTTATTTAAATATTAGCGAATAAATACAGGATTAATTATTTTGATTTAATATGTGGGTTTTACAAAAAATGTGGAAAAATAACTAAATATGTTTGTGTTTAAATAAAGTTTTAAGTTTTCTATTGCGAACCCTTCATTCTGAGCACACCAACACACAGGTCAGAATGAAGGGTTTAACCAAACCAAATAGAATGACATAATGGGTGAGTGAGACAATTCTCACTCACTCAATAGGTCATTCTATTTGGGAATGTGTGAGTTCACTCTTCTCAGTATGGACACTTTTGCAAGATCTGCGTGCCTACGGTGAGGGCAATTCTATTTTTTAAATCTTTGGGAATGATTTTAATTGCAGTAACTATCAGCCATTATAATTCCATAGCTGGGAAAAACCTCCCACATAAGCTCACTTGCTAAAGAGGGAAAAAAAACTCCCACCATGTCGTATCAAGTTACTTTTATCCAGGGCTAATAAAAACAATATGTACCATCGCGGACACTGGCGGTCGCCCTCTTATCAACCTTATTGCTTAAACCTAAGGGTGAAAATTTATCCACTGCTAGTGTCCGTGGTTGTACATTGTGTCAATTTCGACACATCATTTTTTAATTGATATATCACGATGGATAAATGAAATGCATGTCTTTAGCATTATTGCATTTCACGAAAATCTTGATTGTTTATTAATTTCTTGTTAGGTAGGTAACATAATCATTCCCGCTGAATTGCTTGATTACTAAAAGCTATGTTAAAGTTATTTAATTAAGATTTAGTTACTCAAATAAGAAACTTTTACATAACTAGCTTTTGCCCGCGGCTTCGCCCGCGTGGATGTCGGAAATTAATGCAAGAGGACGTATAACCGCGATAAGAATGTGTTATTCCAGGTTATATAGGTAATATAGACTCTGTGTGCTATTTTCGATCCAGATCCATTCAGCCATTTTTGTGTGATTGAGAAACAAACACCCAATCATACATATTTTCACATTTATAATATTATTAGTAGTAGGATTATAACTCATATTACTTAGGATTCATAGTTTATGAGAACATCACGTGTGTTGGTGTTTTTAAAATAAGAGTAATAGTATTCAGAGTAAGAAGACTGCGACATAGGGCTTGGTTTAGTTGAATATAAATCTTCCTGGTTTTTCTTAACGATCCTATTTTACCTATACAGACCCTCAATCATTTACCAGACACCGAACATAATTATAGTAATACCTAGTACTTTTGCCAGTGGCTTAGCCCGTATAGCTGTCGGAAAATATCACCCGGGAATCTACTACTGGGATAAAGTAGGTATCCTATCTGTTACGTATCCATGATATAATATATCTTTGTGCCAAATTCGATCTAAATCCGTTTGGCCGTCTTTGCATCATTGAGAAACAAACATCCAAAAATCTAAACATCTAAGCCATTTCGCGGTCTCTTACTTGGAATAATACTATTAGGTTTATTCTGAGTATAATTAACACACATGATATTCGCAATTACTATGAAGCCAAAGTAATATGAATTACAATCCTACTTATCCTGTACTACCCGGCCGCTGCCAACGGATGGACGGGACGGACGTACGACCTGCTGCTCTGCGCCCGCTTTTTAAATCTCTAATATCTTCTAAGATATTCATTTAAATTACATGCTGTAAAGGGCCTGATAAGGATTAATGCTGTATTGCTTAAAATCGCTTCGTAAAATAAGCCCTTATTTCTCGTAAAAAGTAAAAGATAAAAAATGGTTATTGTGGGTTATCCCTAAGAGATAGACATATACCATTGCGGACATTTTTGTAGGCCTTGCTAGGGTGTACAATACTGTAGTACATTATTTTGATCTATTTCGTAGGATTCAGCCAGGGTTTTTCGTTAATTTTGAGACGTATGTCACGGTAGTTTTCGAAGACAGTTATTTTTTTCTAAAATAAAAGAATTTTTCTAAAATAAAAGTAGCCTAAGTTACTCCTTGTTACATCAGCTATCTGCCAGTGAAAGTTCCGTCAAAATTGGTCCAGCCATTTCAGAGATTAGTGGGAACAAACAGACAGACAGACAGACAAAAATTGTAAAAAATGTAGGCCTTGCTAGGGTGTACAATACTGTAGTACATTATTTTGATCTATTTCGTAGGATTCAGCCAGGGTTTTTCGTTAATTTTGAGACGTATGTCACGGTAGTTTTCGAAGACAGTTATTTTTTTCTAAAATAAAAGAATTTTTCTAAAATAAAAGTAGCCTAAGTTACTCCTTGTTACATCAGCTATCTGCCAGTGAAAGTTCCGTCAAAATTGGTCCAGCCATTTCAGAGATTAGTGGGAACAAACAGACAGACAGACAGACAAAAATTGTAAAAAATGTTGTTTTGGTATATGTATCGTGTATACATCCATATACACTTAGTAAAAAGTGGTTATCTTAATATTAAAAACAGACACTCCAATTTTATTTATTTGTATAGATTTCGTCTCCGTCCACGATAACCGACATTTACGCGAACGAAGTCGCAAGCAAAAGCTAGTTAGTTCATATTAATATCAGTTACATATTTGATACTTCTTGATACACTGGTTGAGATTGGACACCGGTGACGACAATGCGCTCCCCGGGCTACAACGCACCCTCTGCGCGCCGTGCGTCTGCCATTCCACGAAGGATTTTCGAAGCTCTATTTGACTTTGTTAGGGGATGATTTTGGAAAAACTGTTATACACGTGTCTCATTATTACAATTGAAGAGTATGTGTACAAATTTTTGTCCCCCATTTCACCCTCTTAGGGGTGGAATTTCAAAAAACCCTTTCTTAGTGGATACCTACTCTTTACAAAGAACACACCCTCCAAATTTCACGTCTCTAGGACCAGCGGTTTAGGCTGTGCGTTAATATATCAACAGTCAGTCAGTCAGTTTCTCCTTTTATACATATAGATAATTTGTTTCAAGGTAAAATTATTTCGTACAATTTAGCTAGAAGGCAACTTTAAAGCGAAAATATAAATCCTCTTTATTCCCTACATAGTTGTTCACAGGCAGGGTACAGGTTACTACCTATATATTTTTGAGTTTATTCTTAAAGTACCTCTTTATATACTACTCAAGAAGTTCTGCCCTCAGGTGTTGATACAACCAGGCTGCTAGATGAGCTCACTCTTGAGCATGCCACGGAAAACTGGCCGTGCGAATAGTAGTCCCCTCTAAGATCATATCCCGCTGTTTTCACGCAACCTGGTCCCATTGCACCACTTGGCCGGAATATATGCATGCAATATAAACAATTAATGTTGTTTACAACTAAATAATATACCTACCGCAGTTTTCTTTGTAAGCATTATTTATTGTTTTTCTTTCAGGTGTTAGAATCACCAGGCTGCTCCGTGAGCTTACTCTGGAGCAGGCCACGTATAACTTACCATGTGAAAACAGTTCCCCCTTAAGTATATAGTTCTATGGTCATGGCAAGCAGACTGAAGGGAAACTGCACGTTTCTGAACTCAAAAGGGTAGTTCGATGGTGTTAGAGGAATCCTCGGAATAAACTGATGACAATTTATGAAAGTTTCTATGTTGTTACTTCCTTTTGATATTATTTTAAATATTGCTGTTTCCGGTACAATTTATAAAAGTTTCTATGTTGTTACATCCTTTTGAATTAATTTAAAAATTACTGTTTCCGGTTCTATTTATGAAAGTTTCTATGTTGTTACTTTCTTTCGATTTAATTTAAATATTGTGGTTTCCGGTTGTATTTAGTTTCTATTCTTATACTTCCGTTTGATTTATTTAAAATATTATGCGTTTCCGGTCAACTATATTTTAAGTTTCTATGTTGGTATTAAGGGTTTATGTTAACATATCCGCTTGATTTATGTAAATTCTATTTGGCGGCAATTTCATGTATAAAAACTGCTGTAATACGAATGAAAGGACATTCTTTTCTTCGGTACTCGTGGAATAAACACCCAGAGTTGAAGTAAGGTATTTTTATTGTGTTCTCTTAAACATTTTACTGCCAGCAATAAAAAAATGGCAGTAAAATGTTTAAGAGAACACAATAAAAATACCTTACTTCAACTCTGGGTGTTTATTCCACGAGTACCGAAGAAAAGAATAAGGCTTGGCGTTTGACATCATTACCTGCAGGAAAGAAAGCGGTGAAATGTAAATGGGTTTTCAAGAAGAAGATGGGAACTGATGGTCAATTATTACGCCATAAAGCTCGTCTTGTTGCAAAAGGCTTTACCCAAAAGTATGGAGTAGACTACAAGGAAACCTATTCACCTGTGGTAAGATATGTTTACAATACGTAACAATTCACATTTCACAAAATCAGGGTAGATTCCGGTAATAAGGGCATCAATTACCTCTGTGTCCGCGGCTTCGGGCCGAACTCTCTTGAATAGGGTCCATCCCGTGGTTGCGTAGTCCGCGTAGCTCGTTGCCTGCTCCGACGTGTAGTCGCGCCACCGCTGGACGTCGTCAGCGTACCGGAACTCTTCGCCGTTCCCGAGAGGAGTCTGTACTCCTCTCGGGAACAACCTGTCAGTTTAGTTGCCTCGATAACGTTGCAATGTTTTTACTCACAACCTGGTGTCATTACATAATTTTGGCGGTTTTAAATTACGCAGCAACATAACTGGGCGCCAATTCTCAGTTTTAATATGTGAGTTGGGTGACCCCGAGGCTTCTATTTGTTAATAAATTCAACCGGGTAAAGTATGGCGCTCCTGTGTCCCAGCAATGGAATCATTATCGGCTGATTATGAAAGTATGGCGTCATCGTTGTTTATCACTGAGTCCACTTATTTATAATGATTTTCAACTCCTTCGAACGATCTCAAAATAATTTAATTCATGATTGTGACCTAGTCGTTTTATGATGTCATGATGGCAGGAGGTCTGCAGGTTTATCAATACTAATATTATAAAGCTGAAGAGTTTGTTTGGTTGAACGCGCTAATATCTAAAACTACTTGAATTGAAAATTTCTTTAAGTGTTTGGTAGCCTATTCATCGAGGAAGGCTATAAGCTATATAACATCATGCTACGACTAATAGGAGCGGAGCATCAATGAAAATGTTGGAAAACGGGGAATACTTATCCCTTTGAAAGCAGCAGTTGCATGCGCTGCGTAACCGGTTAAAGTAACACAGGAATCATGTATGACAAAATTGTTTCTCTTAAAAGTTCTAAAAAAATCCGTGATAGTATATGTCTATCTTTTAAGGTTGGCTCACTATAATGTTTTTAATTGTAATTAAATCTAAATATTATAACGCTGAAGAGTTTGTTTGGTTGAATTTTCTAATCTCAGAAACTACGTTTAGTGTTGAATAGCCTATTTATTGAGGAAGGCTATATACTATATAACATCACGATAGGACCCTACGGAGCCGAGCAAAAAGAAAAAGTCACGAATACGAAGACCCCGCCCAGGCAGGCGATTCGATGCGACGGGGGGGGGGGGGGGGGCGGGGGTCGGGGAGCAAGAAATTGTATGCGGACAAAGTCGCGGGCAGAAGCTAGTCGTGAATATTACTAATATCTGGGTAGATTTTAACTATTAGCTGTAGGGAGAATTAGTTTATTATCCACATCTTCGAAGCCCTATTTGACTCTGTAAGGGGATGATTTTGGAAAAACTGTGATACACGTATCTCATAACTATAATTGAAGAGTATGTGAACCAATTTTTGTGTCAATCGACCCACAGAATAAAAAGTTTCACAGAAAATTCAACCCCCCATTTCACCCTCTTAGGGGTGGAATTTCAAAAAACCCTTTCTTAGTGGATACCTACTCTTTACAAAGAACACACCCTCCAAATTTCACGTCTCTAGGACCAGCGGTTTAGGCTGTGTGTTGATATATCAACAGTCAGTCAGTCAGTCAGTCAGTCAGTCAGTCAGTTTCTCCTTTTATACATATAGATTATTGTATAGGTTTTCATCGTCTCTGTTTTCGATTCAATATACGTTTCCATAATTTGATTAATTCTTACCCTTTGTCAGGATTCCTCAAGAACTTAAGGATTTTATTTCTGAAACAGGAATCAAAAAGGTTTTATATTTTCCACATACTTAGTAAATTCTCTTTAACCCTGAACCCCCTTTATGTATTATTCAATATTTTAAAATATTTACATAATTTAAAAGATAAGTCTTAAAAATATAATATGTATGTAGGTACAAGTGCTTATATAAAAAAGAAATATAGGGCATCAAAAAATGCGTCCGCATCATTGTCAACAGTAACGGTGTCTAAAAGACTGGTAGTATTGCCACGTTGTATGGCAATGCTATTTTTTGGGCAAAAACTTTACCAGCCTTCTGGTCACTTGAAGAGTCGACCAGCCGCTTGGCAATGTGTCGAATAACTAAGTGGGCACTAAAATTGTCTTGAAAACTTAAAGCCGTTCTTTGCTAAGAGTAGATATACCATAGGTTCGTCAGGATGGTGTCACAGGTGCTGTCAATGGTGTCGATAGTGTACCAAACAGGATTTAATAATATAAAAAAACATAAAAAATAAGCTGTTTGATTTTAGGATTCACTGCTTTCACAGTTTTTCATATATACACGCTATACGCGCGTAGGCGTTTTTGTTTTCTATAGTTCATAGGACGTCAAAAGGATTAATTATTTCACAAACAATAAGTATTTGGCAAAGTAGAGAGAAACCTACAGAAATCTCAGGAGACGGATACGCTTTCATACAATCTTGGGCCTGGATGTAAAAAGATGAAATTGGTGTCTATTGATAGGTACTATATTATTAAACAATCATTGAAAATTTTGCAGGTTTTGGCAATCTGAGAACCGAGTTAAACAAGATTTAGGAAAAGTGAGGTTACGTAACAATCTTCACAGTTCAATCTTAACAGCTGATTTTTGAAGTGCGATTCTCATTCTTTAAAATACAGTTGGGGTGTTAAATATAAAGAATATTATTAGCAGTGTGGTCGCAAAATGCATAGAGAACGCTGTTGCCAATTCTAAGTCCCTTAGTCGCCTCTTACGACATCCACAGGAAGAAATAGGGTGGTGCTATTCTTTACTATTCTCTCTATTCTTAATCATTATATAAGTATTTGTAGAAAGGCTGGTGGCTAAGTCATAACAGCCGCACGGGTTAACCAATCAGGTTAAGCTACGCTCGCCGCGGTGGGTCCGTGGATGAGTGACCATCTTTACATACCAAGACTCTTCCGTGCCTCGGAAAGCATGTTAAGCCGTTGGTCCCAGCTATCTTTCGTAGATCTTAGACAGTCGTTACGAGTCATCAGAAGCCCAGTCTGACAACCAGTCTTACCAAGGGATATCATATTACCCAGTAACTGGATTGTGGAACTCAGATAGGCAGTCACTCCGTGTAAAACACTGGTACCCTGCTGCATCCGGTTACACAGGACGCCGACCTCAACATAATTGAGGAAAGGCTAAGCAGATGATCATTTATATAGGTATTTCTAGAGTGAGGGAGAGAAAATAAAAATGTTCTTTACTAATATTTTTTATTTATCTTCATTTATGATTAAATTGTCATCTAGAAACTGTGCAGGTGGTAATATATTATCTTGGTACCTAGCCTAACTAAGGTACCATATTATTTTCATAACAAGAGGTGGTCTTTGATCCAACTACCAGCAAGCTTGACATGGTCACTGCATTTTACCTGAAAGATGTAAAAAGTGGTTATTAACAGATAACATGATTAAGTACTTTTAAAAAATCTTGGTCCGACAGTTACTTAGTTCTATATAATGTATCTACATGGGCCTTTTAAATGTTTACCTATACTTTATTATATTAATTAATACCGAACTACCTGCTAAATATCTCAAATATTATGTTCACTGATAACATGTGTGATTATTGGAGAGCGAGGAATACTGTCCTACCATGATACAGTTTATACTATGATGTAGTACAGAGGTCAGTGTGAATTACTCTCTAACAACCAAACAACCATTTACGTTTGATATGAGATCTTATTTGTTTGTTTTTTATACGTACATATAACTCATTGTACCTAAGTTAGTTATTGTGCTACTAGAAATAAGAATGTTGCCCCTAAAACGACCCACTGACCTTTTTTTATTATTATTTTGTTAGTATAATGGTGAAGGAAAAAATATTGTAAAGATTGCAAGCCAGCGTGGTAGACGTTGGTGAGGTAAACAAGAAGTGAGTAAGTACTTACAGATTGTGGTGTACGCCATTGACGAATTACTGCTAATATCGTCATTCAAATCTCGACGATCTGTTGTATTACAGCGATTAGTCGCTATGCGACAATTTACACAACAATCCATGGTGTCGCTTTCCAATCGGTAGGCTGTTCGTAGAATCCAAAATGACAAGTCCAAGTCCAACGTTTAAGCGGGGTTCTCCGTGTTGGGTATGGTAGCAAGGCAAGGGTCATACAAGAAAGTAGCTCCGAAGTCCGTAGAATGAAAGCAGGGGTCGAGGAAACATCAATAAAACTATGGGTGGAAACACGATACGCACATGCAATAAACAATATGAAACGAGTGAGTGTCAGCGTTATGTCATGCATGTCATGTCAGAGTTAGCACAGACTAAACATACATTAATCGATAAACAAACGTAGATCAATTAATGTTAATTATATAAATATTTAATTGGTTTAAGCTGTGCAGTATGTTATTTCTAATAGATTTAATTATTTTAATTGAATTAATCATCTGGTGAAGGCATCTTCTTAAATAGTATGAACGTTAATCGATTATAATTTAATCGATATTCCATTTACTTAGAAACCTTAACTTAATTTTAGGATTTCTTATTTTCCAGATTGTAAATTGAGTTGATTTTTCAGATTTTGATAAACAAAATTATAAGCTTTTTTTTAAACTATTTCTCCACTTATTACATTTTGGCCCAGAAATGCCCGTCTCCTTTAACAGACAGTTACAAAATCCGTAATATAAATTCGAGTTGCCATGGTAACGTTTCAGTGAAGTTCAAGTAAACCTGTGATACGTCGGGACAAAGGAATAGCTAACGAATGTTTGCCATTCTGCACTGACAACGGAACCTATCGACCTATTTTCTAAGAATGTGCACTAACAGGACAAGGAAAAGCGTCTTGTTTGTTGAATTAAATAAGCTTTTAAAAAGTTTAACCAGGTGACAGCATTGTCTATGACTCTCTTGATTATTATTATTACTGTTTGTACATCGTGTTCTTGCTGTGCAATTGAAGAATAAAAGTTTTCATTTTCAATTAATTACCATCTTTTAATTGATAAAAACACCCATAATCCATTAGGTTATGGGCCCAGGTAGACTCTGTAATTGAAATCTCAAAGAAAACAGCAAAAGAAAAGTTACAATCGTTGTTAGAACAAATTGACAAGATAACCTCAAAATGGATTCCCGCGCGACAATGAATTTAGACAAATTCGATGGACAGAACTTCAAGCAATGGAAATTTCAGATAAAGTGTGCACTAAAAGCAAAAGGGATCGACATTTCAGTGCCTAGACCATCTGTAAACAGTGTTGAGTGGACGAAAAATGACGGCATGGCAATGTATATTATGACCTCTTCGATGGATTACAAACAAATTACCTTGATAGAGAACTGTGAAACTGCCATGGAAATAATGTCAAAACTAGAATCAATATATGAACAGAAGAGTGAACTATGTAAAATGTTAGTTCATGAGAGATTCTATCAATACAAAATGTCCACAAGTGACAGTGTCGCTCAGCACATTTCTAAAGTCGAATCTTTAGCCAAGCAGTTAAAAGAAAGTGGAGAAAACATCAGTGAAATGGCTGTGATAACAAAAATACTTGGAACATTGCCTCCCAAGTATAGATCACTCCGTCAAGCCTGGATGTCATTGGATCCAGCGAATCAGACTCTTGTCAATTTAACTGCTCGTTTATTAGACGAAGAAGCCAGCTTGCAGTGTGAAGACGAGCAGGAAACGGCTCTCCTTGTGGCTAACAAAAGTTGGAAGAATAACCCAAAACAAAATGATCAGAATAAAGGTGCTGGTGGTTCAAATCAAAATAAACCCACCAAACACAGGTTCGAGTGTTATAATTGTGGAAGGCGAGGACATTTTGCTCGAGAATGTCGTGCTCCAAAAAAATCCAAGCCCAGAAAACCTCAACAGGAAGGTGCAGATTTATTAGCGTTCAATATAGAGACCAGTTTTAATACAACTGAAGAGAATGCTTGGATTTTAGACAGCGGTGCCTCTGCACATATGACATACAGAAAGGAGTTCTTTTTAAATCTTTTTGAATGCAGCCAGAAATCATTGACATTAGGAAACAAACAATCAGTTGAAGTGGCCGGCATCGGCAAAGTGTTAATAAAGAGATATGTCAATGGACAGTGGGAGGATAGTGAGCTGCAAAATGTGTTATATGTTCCGAATTTAAGAAGGAATTTATTTTCAGAAGGCGTGATAATGCGTCAATCCTATACGATTATAAAGAAAGATTCTAGTGCACTAATTTATAAAGGTAATGATTTGGTAATGTATGCAAGAATAACAGAAAACAACTTGTATGAATTAAAGATAAAAGCAGTGGTCGCAAACACTTGTAACTTAGTCCAAAGTAATCAAAATAATATTAAAATATGGCATGAAAGACTGGGACATATTAACCTAAAACAAATCAAGAATATGAGCGCTAACAATGTGGTAGAAGGTTTGACACTAAGTGACAGTGATCAAACTGACTTTGTGTGTGAAGCGTGTGCCTATGGGAAACAATGCAGATTTTCATTTCACAAGTCTGTACGTGGAGAACTACAGCCAGGTGACCTGGTGTATAGTGACATCTGTGGCCCTATGAGTCATATATCTATCCAAGGTATGAGATATTTTGCTCTATTCAAAGACGCTGCTACAAGTTACAGACATATATATTTTATCAAACAGAAAAGTGATGTGATGGAAGTATTTAAGAAATACAATGCTATGATCAAAAATAAGTATATGCACAGTGTAAGGATATTGCATACTGATAATGGAAGGGAGTATGTCAACAAATCTTTCGAGGACTACCTGAACAAAGAAGGTATAGTACATGAACGTACTGCACCTTATACGCCTGAACAAAATGGGCGTGTAGAGAGAGAAAACCGCACGATTGTGGAGAGTGCACGCTCAATGTTGTATGCTAGGGATGTACCACTGGACCTATGGGCAGAGGCTATCAATTGTGCAGTATACTTACTAAACAGGACTTCCTCCAGCCAGACTCCTCAGAAAACACCATTTGAACTATGGAATGGCATCAAACCTCACTTAGGCCATGTCAAGATATTTGGAAGCATAGGGTATGTACACATTCCTGATCAACTTAGAACTAAACTTGAAAAGAAGAGTGAGAAAATGATATTAGTTGGGTATGATAACAACAATTATAGGATGTTCAGTCCAGAAACCAAAAGGGTGAAAATATCAAGAAATGTCATCTTTGATGAACAGCATGTTCCAGAGATAAGGAAAAATATTACACAAATATGTTTGGATGATGAAGAGAGAGTAGAGCAAGAAAATGAGACGCAAGGAACTAATGCAGAGGATACTCTCATAGAATCTACATCATCAGAGAACGAGGCCAGCTTGCTGAGTTGTAATAGTGATGACCCGACATATGAACCCTCTCAAGAGATAGATGATGACACAATCCAGAGCAATATAAATTTGAGACCAAGACGAAATAGGATCTTTGAAGCTAACCTAGTAGAATTCTCAGTGCCACAAACATATAATGAAGCAATGAAGAGTCCACAAAGAAATGACTGGCTGCGAGCTATAGATGAAGAATTGCTTGCACATAAAGAGAATAATACTTGGACTTCAGTTGAAAGGTCTGGTCAACGTACGCTTACTACAAAGTGGGTGTTCAATATCAAGAGGGATGAGAATAACCAGGTTAAGCGGTTTAAAGCTCGTTTGTGTGCACGTGGTTTTAGTCAAATTAAAGATATAGATTACCAAGAAATATTCTCTCCGACAACGAGATATGACTCTATCAGAATTATCCTTTCTATTGCAGCTAGGTATGATTTAGAAATTCAACAATTTGATGTAAAAACTGCCTTTTTGAATGGGTATTTAGATGAGGACATTTTTATAGAAATACCAGAGGGTGTGTCACTTAAAGATGATTGTGTTTTAAAACTTAATAAATCTTTGTATGGTCTTAAGCAGGCATCTCGTTGTTGGAATAGAAGATTTACTGAGTTCTTGGTAAAATATGGTTTTAAACAATCTCAGGCTGACAATTGTGTTTATATAGGTATATTTGATGGGGTAAAAGTATTTATAATAATTTATGTTGATGATGGGCTTATAGTCTCTTCCAGTTCTTCAATGATAAAAAAATTTATAGAATATTTAAAACAAGCATTTAAAATTAAAGAACTAAATTTGAAATATTTTGTGGGGATAGAAATAATAAAAAGAAATAATTGTATCTGTATTCATCAAAGAGACTATATAGAACAAATTATAGAGAAATTTTGTATGAGTGATTCAAATTCTGCTAGTACTCCAGCAGATGCTAATGTAGTTATTACAAAGAAATTGGATGAAAGTATTGTTAACTTTCCTTACAGAGAAGCTATAGGCTCCTTGTTATTTTTGAGCTCTGTCTCAAGACCTGACATTTCATTTTCTGTCAATGTCTTGAGTAGATATGTTAATAATCCAAGTCAGCAACATGTGAATGCTGTAAAACGTGTTATTAGATACCTAATAAATACTAAAGATTTGTGTATAAAGTATGGAGAAAGCAGTGATCTCACTGGCTATTCAGACTCAGATTTTGCAGGCGATGTGGACACGCGTAAGTCGACTACAGGGTACATTTTCAATATGAATGGAGGACCTATAACATGGTGTAGTCAGAAGCAGAAGACTACTGCTCTCTCCACTACTGAGGCTGAGTTTGTATCAGCTTGTGAAGCTGCAAAAGAGATATTATGGTTACAGCAACTATTGTCAGATTTAGGTGAAAGTATTAAATGTGTTCAAATGTATGTTGATAATCAGAGCGCCATTAAATTAATTAGCAATCCTGTTTATCATAAAAAAACTAAGCACATAGATGTGAAATACAATTTTGTAAGGGAAAAGGTTGAGTTAGGTATAATTAAATTAAATTATATTCCTAGTAACAGTCAATTAGCAGACATGTTAACAAAAGCGTTACCAGTTCAATCTTTTGTCTACTTAAGAGATCAAATTTTTTATAACTTATGTGATTAAATTTTAAAGGGAGATATATGGTTAAACTTTTAGTGGAAGTGTTGAATTAAATAAGCTTTTAAAAAGTTTAACCAGGTGACAGCATTGTCTATGACTCTCTTGATTATTATTATTACTGTTTGTACATCGTGTTCTTGCTGTGCAATTGAAGAATAAAAGTTTTCATTTTCAATTAATTACCATCTTTTAATTGATAAAAACACCCATAATCCATTATTGTTTCATGCAACAAATAACTAGATCTCGTTAAAACAATGTCAATGATGTAGTTAGAATTTTTTCTTAATAATATTTGCATTTATTGTGTCTTAGGAATGAAAATGCCATTGAAGGCTTTGTGGCTAAGTAATAACAGCCACACAGGTCGACTGATCAGGTTAAGTTGCGTTTGCAGCGTTTGGTCCGTGCATGGGTGACCGTCTTAACATACCAAGACATCTCCGTGCCTCGAAAAGCATGCTACGCTGTTTGTCTCAGGTGTCATTTGTGTTTCTGTGACACTCGTTACGAGTCGTCTGCTGCCCGAAAATCTGACGACCAGTCTAACCAAGGGGTATCGTATTACCTAGTAACTAGGTTGTGGAGGTCAGATAGGCAGTCGCTCCATGAATAAAAGTAGTATTCAGTTGTATCCGGCAAGACTGGAAGCCAACCTCAACTTAGTTAAGAAAACGTTTCGCAGTTGATGAATTAGAACGCAATTGTTTTGTTTGAAAGTTAAGGCACGGTATACACTCATTGCTTCATCTCACTTTATTTTAAAAGCATACGCATAAATTGTATAATCAGTCTTTTATGTTCCCAATGCTTAGACACAGACCTTCTACTTTCGAGAGGGAGTGGGCTGTAATATACCTCGAGGGCCTACTGCGGGTTGGTAGATGACACGTCTTCTAATTTTTCGTGCCGGATATGCTGGTTTCCTCCCAATGTTTCCTTTACCGTAATAGCAATGCCTGTCTGGGTTTGAATCCATGACCACTCATAAATAGTAGGTAGTAGTGAAGTAGTGGTAACAGCAACGCCGATACCACTACGTCACTACTACCCTCCCAATGTGTTTTTGAAGAGCGAACGTGAACTTTTCGCCCGTTAATTTATGACTTGAAATTCGATGTTATCTTTGACATATCTGGCATGGTCATTACGTTGTGGTATTTTGTTAATTGCCGTTAAGCCTGATTGCATGCTAGCATTAGTATGCATGGTTGGATCCCAGCCAGAGCCTTATCTTCTAAAGTCTATCTGATCTAGAGTTGGCTAAACAATCGGATCCAATAGGTCCTGAAAGATAAGTCAAAGGTATCGATTAAAATCGATTATAAATTGGACGTTTACTAATTGCTATAAAGTTGTATGATAACGAATAGTAGTCATTATGGACTTGAAACTCAGAGTTTTCGAACATTACTCATTTAATTACCAAAACAATGATCACACGAATTACGATGGTAACGAATAGTTCGTAGTTCTGAGTGACAATTAGTGTAATCAAGGTAGCAATTACACCGATGTTTATTGATGATCTACCTGTCTCCCAAATGGGTCTTTATCAGAGGTGTGTATGGACAAACTTGTTAGGCAGTGACAACATTAAGAACCGCTGGAAGTAAGGCATATATTAGAAGGTACCTATAACGGTATTAATATGTTTTAAATTAAAACGGTTGGAAAAATAGCGTTAACGAAGACGAGAGTCACTTATTCATCTCTTTTACTTTTTTTTTATTGGACCTGGAAACCTACTGGTTGCGGAGAAAGTTCAAACTTTTTAAAAGTTCTTTTACGAAAACAGGTTTAAAATGTACACTTTTTCAAAGTTTTTTGAAGAAAATAATTTCTTAACGTTACTTATAACTTAACTTTAAATACTCTCACGATCCTTGTACCGCTGCATGCACCAATTGTTTCTTACCAAGCTGTGTGGTGCCGGACGTGAAGGATAGCACCTTTTCTATCCATGGTTGTTGTAAAAGACGACGAAGGGACTTTCTATTAGAGAATGGGTAGCATTTTACCGCCGATCGTTGAAAATATTTTTTCAACATAATATCTGTCATAAAGTCATCAGAAAAAAAATTGGCAATTCCGACTTTAAATATGAATTCAGTAGATCTAGAAAATATATTCTGAATGGTTTTTTTCACAACAACTGGTACTTTTGCATTTTCAACGATCGTATACTGTGTAATGACAAAATTCCGATATTTTCAGCATTTTTCCTCTATGATGAGAAAATATGAAATCAATTGGTGATTCTAACTTTAAGTAAAGACTATTGATTCAGCGAGACATTTTTTGTATATTTTATTTCATTGCACATTGGAATTTCGCGTTTTTTAACAACATAAACCATATACGAAAAACTTACATTTTCAGCATTAGCTAATCTGGTACCATATTCGGACTCAGCGACCCCAAAAACATAAAGTTCAGAGGTGGTCTGGTCTTTCACGCAGGGTACTTTTTTTTTAAATAAATAAAATGAAAATCTTTTTTTTTTTTTTTTTGTGGGACTGTGTTATTTTATCTCTTTCCAGCCACGGACTATTAAGAGAAGGGGAAGTATCACGATTATCTACGTATAGAAGCTTATGGTGATCTTGTTCAACAACGTCTTGAAAAGGAGATCATCTAACGTTTCCCGCCTACGGTAAAGTCAAGAGAAAGTTTTTATGCCTATTCACTATATCATTCATATGGTAAACAGGTACACGAACCTTCTTCAGGATCATCCACAAAATTATAGTAGCTTGGACCATGGCTACACCTACTCCATTTTTGTACCTCACTCTTGATTTATGTCTGAAATATTCCTGTTTGAATTTTTTTGGTCTGTTTTATTTTTCCGTAGTTGTGTTACAGTTCTTTAAACTTTACCTTGTTTTTATTTAAGTTAAGTAAGTTAGATGTTTCCTATCATCCTACGTCTTGTGAGAAGTAACTTAAAGGTCAAACCTTTCTTTTAAAATTTAAATAAACCAATGATTGCTTTAGGAAGATTAAATAAACTTCGTTATTTGACCGTTTGGATTCAAAAATAAACTAAAGGGTCAGAGCGTCCGGGCGACGGAAGTTTGAAACAATATCCGTAACGGATGAAAACAATTTGATTTCATTAGTTTCGAACTATTGCTTGCGATATTAGGAACTGTTATGGCTATCGGTTTGTTATTTGCCGAACTTTTGGAATAGCTGTGAGGGAATTTCGATAAATGAAATGGACTGGAAAAGAGAAAGTTCTTATAAACATCATCGTCTGCCTAGCCTTTTCCCAACTATTTTGGGGTCTGCTTCTAGTCTAACCTGATGTATCTGAATACTAGATTGTATTTTACATGAACCGACTGCCTATTTGACCTCCGCAACCCAGTTACTGGGTGATATGATACCCCGAAAGTTGAAGGGTTAAGTGGACAAAGGTGTTATCTGACAAAATAAAAAAAAATCTGACTTTTTTGGGTCACATTTTTCTGTGACATTTGCTAATCTGAAATATATACTTGATTGACAGTTAACACCTTTGTTAGCGTCTGTAACTATGTAACGAATTATAATTGGTGTGATGAATCGATTTATCATCAGTTAAAACCTATGTTCATGCAAAGAAGTCGGATTTTTTGATTTTGTCAGACACCAGTCCACTTAACTCTTCACTTATTACAAGTATGATTTTCATTTTAAAAATATATATTTTGTCTTACTATTCTACATTATTAAGTTCACTTTGAACCAGACTCAAGACCATAGTAGACCTGCCAGGGTTGCGAAATTTGTTTGAAAGAGGTACTGCGGCCCTGGCATATAGGTAACTGAAGGAACACGGGTGGGTTTTAGCCAGTAAAAGTCTGACACGCCTAACCGCTCCATCTAGAGCGGGACACGTGATTTGATGATTTCCCACCCACAAAAAGTAAAAGACCACATTAATGAGCTCCATCCAAAAGATCAGTTTCTTGCCGTTGGCATCTGAAATACATTTCTAGAAAGTATTCAATGAGAAGGCTTCGCGACTAATTGAACTGATTTTAAAACCGGACTGTTGTCTAGAACTCACAATCCGCCAGCCCGTACCGCGGAGTCTGTAGCTTCAAATTCCTCTTTAAATAAATAAATAAATATCTAAGGACAACCAACACAGTGTTATCTGATCCCAAACTAGGCAGAGCCTGTACTATGGTAACCAGACAACTGATAAATATACTTAAATATTTCTAAATACATACATATTATAGATAAATTACACCCAGACACAGAACAAATGATTGTGCTCATCACACAAAGATTTGTCCTGGGTGGGAATCGAACCCACGACCTCAGTCTTTGCAGTCAGGGTACTAACCACTAGACTAACAAGCCAGTCAAAAATAATGATCCAGCCCATCCCTTGCTGGCCCCTACCAGCGATGACCTAAGCCAAAGCCCATACCCTGCGCCCATAGCGAGTAGTCGCTCTAGTTTAAGTTCTGATTCCCTGGCTGGAGGTCTTAATTTATAAAGCTAGCCACAGGCAAGTCCAGTTAAGCAGTCGACAACCTCATAGGTTGACCTGCAAGATGTCATTCCCAAAAAATAAGAGGTCATAAGGTGATCATTAGTACCGTCATGTTATCATATATTCACATTACAACTGAATGACATGAATTCACATTGTCACTCTGTTGTACTTCGAAGTTAACGAAGGCATATTACAATACAATACAATATTAATTTATTTCTCTCTCTACGAATGTTGGCTTAGAATTTGCATCTTCGGACTAGTCATAATCAGCAAATGTGATTAAAAACTCCTTTGCGAGAGACTGGAGTCCGTACTAGGTAAACCTTGTGTTACGGATCTCCAGGCTCCCCGTAGGTAATCAATGGTACATTGCAGAAGTTTAAAATACTAGCATTTCGTAATTTACATCCTATAAAAGAGAAGAAAAGGAATTCATATGTGGTAAAATAAACATTAAAACAAATAAAAAGAGAAAAACAATAATTAAAACAAAAGAAAATCAATCACACATATTAATTTAGAGAATTACTGTGTATGTTTCAATCACGACGAAATGTGTCTATGACATTATAAAGCCACTGCATACACTGCAGTTCTGATTTCCATTTAGACCCTGCCCTCACTTTAGATCTCTAGGTTGAATTCCTATAGTAGAGAAAATAGGTTAGTAGGCCACCTTTATACAGGATTGGCGACTAGCCAAAGACTTTGAAAGCGTAAAGTGAATAAATCAAACCTCTAACCTTGTGAGTGATAACGAAAACTGGTAGTAACGATAAACAGAAGGCTAACAGAACATCTTTATGCATTGTTAGTAGTATTATGTCCAAGTTTTGAAGCATGAACAAGGTCAATATTTTGAATAAAGTAGGATAAGAAATATGGTGATGATGAAGACCAGGAAGACGATGACAGGCTCGTTTATCACTACCCTATAACGCGAACTGATCCGCTCCCACCAAAATTCTAGGCCGGGGGCCGAAATTTGACGTGGAGGAAGTCGAGGGAAGAAACTAGTTCATAGTAATTGGATTTACACGTTCTAGAAGCCGTGTGCGAAACATACGAGCTGTACCTACCCTTCTTTTCTCATTAGTCATCTGACGTCTGTCAACCGGGCTGCGCACAAAAACCTTTATCTGACTACTAGTTTCTGCCCGCGACTTTGTCCGCGTTAAATTTCTTGTTCCCCCGACTTCCCGTAACGTCGAATCGCCTACCCGTGCGATTTTTAACGTTTTTGCAACATTTTTTATTACTGCTCCGCTTCTCTTGGTTGTAGCGTGATGTTATATAGCCTATAGCCTTCCTCGATAAATAGGCTACTCAACAGAAATAGAATTTTTCAATTCGGATCAGTAGTTCCTGAGATTAGCGCGTTTAATCAAACAAACATACAAACAAACAAACTCTTCAGCTTTATAATATTAGTATAAATTTAACCCTGGAGTAGTAGCGTGGACTACATATGTAGACCACTCATACAAAGAGTTTTTTTATTTTGGTTAATTTTTTGGAACACAGAGGTTGTGATTAGTTTATGTTGATCATATTTAGTTAAGAAAACTGTACTGATAATATTTTCATATAAGTATTTATTAAAACGTTAATGCTTATAAGTTTATTTATTTCAATTTGAAATTGGACACTCCCGTTACTTTTAGGTGCGCGACTACTGTAGGGTTAAGACAAATTTATCTGACTTTTATCTTCACATCCAACCTTATTTTTTTTTTATGTTACTGCAAATAAAGTATCTAAAGAATATTTGTGTGCATGCTTAAACACTTATATTAGTTTAACAACATGAATCTTTCCACTATTTGTATTTTGCTGCCTTTGTTTTATTATTCAAAAATGTTGTTGAAAGATTGTGTATGCTCAAGTACGAATGAAAAATGTTAAAAATGTAAGTTTACGGACTACAGAAATCCTGCTGTGTATCCTCCTAGCATGATAAGTCAAGAGGATAGTACGAGGATACGCATTCATAATTCTGAATAATGTTGCAACATTTCACAAAGAGAAACTGTAGCACCGAACTGGAGTTGAACCCAGATTTTGAATGACCGCATACATTTCATACGAACTTGCTTTAGTGGCCAGTCTGCTATCGGATGTTGTCCCTACTCCAATTTGTACAGTTGGTCTCTCACGGTGGTACTGTTTTGATAAGGATTTTACAATACCTATTTTTACGGTGAACGGGAACATTGTTATGTTACCTCATGTACACACGGCTACACATCAAGCTATGCATGTCCAGTATAAACTGATCTCACATTATATAGGATTTCCGTATAATGAGAGGTCAGGTTAAACTGGAAATGTATAGTTTGACCTGTAGCTGTGTGCACCAGAACCGGATTCGAAGATATACGAGAATCACCAAACCAAACTAGGCTCGAGTGGTGGATTACGGCTCACTCGCTCTCACAGAGAGGAGGCCTGCGTCTGATCAGTGGGAAATGTATAGAATCAGCCTATAAAGAGGAAAGTTTTAGCATATGTAATCATAATAAACCTATAAATAAGGATATGCTAAACTTTTATTGGGTAACAAAGACTTTGGACCGAGAAAATATGACATAACTAAGTTTGTAAAAGGAATTCAATATACAGTGCGCAGCTTTTATGGCCAAACGTGTATTTTTACGGTTTCCCGTGTTTATTATGAACGTATTTTAATTTCATCAAACGTTGATATTTATAATTTTCTAATATAGTATCTTGGAGCAACCTGTACATAAAAAAACTGTAGCACAGAGATCATTTGACGGGATTACAGACCAAATATCACGTCATTTAAGCTAAAACAAATAACGTGCAAAGAGTAAGTAAGCGAATTGAAGGATAGGCATAGGCTCTATGTTGGCATGCGGTGCAGGCGAAAGATATCAATTTACGAATTATTTAATCTTATTACTAGATTCTGTCCGTGACTTCATTCAGGTGAAATGTTAGCCCCTGAGCGTCGTATCCCGTCACCCGCCCGCTGTATTATTTCGCTGGCATTCTATTCGACTACTTTCCATTTTTCTCGGCTCCTATGGGTCGTAACGTAATGCTAGGTAAACTTCTTCAAAAGTTGGGCAATAAATTAAAAAAAATCACATCTAACTGGTAGTTCCAGCCAAAACCTTCCTACAAACAAACTCACAAACTTTACCTCTTTCTAATAAGTGCAGATGTAGATCATTCTATATAAGTATGTTTATCAGTTGTCTAGTACCCATAACACAAGCTCTGCTTAGCTTGGGACTAGATGGCGTTGTGTGATAGTTGTGGAATATTATATTATATATTATTATTATTATTCTTATGATTTCTGCCCATTAGCTCTATCCGTATGTTAAATTAATGTCACCATTGTATCGGCACGTTGTATTGTGTAGCGGATCACAATACCATAATTATCTCAAGAGCTTTGAAGAACATGACAATAAACAAAAGAATAACGAATGATACTTGTAGATTACATAACCTGCTTGGAATCAACTACTCTCAGAAATACACCTAATAATGTTGCATCTAATAGGATTTTCTCTACAAATCGCATTGCAATATTGGAATCACAAACACCACTAACGTGTAGTAATGTAATATGCTAAACTGCGAGCGGAATACAAATTTGCTAGCATGTGCGCCGATGCCTGCATTAGATCTTCAGTAATATGTAGTTTGAGAAATGTAGCGCTCGCTGAAACTTCAATTACTGAGAAATTTAAAGGATTTAGTGTTAAAATGAAGTATACTTGTGTATAAAATGTTTTGACAACTTTCATAATTTCTTAGGAAAACTTACTAGTACTCCGTTTTTCATTTGCTTCTTCGGTTGCTCATGACTTGATACAGCAAGAGAATTACTTAGCCTATATCCTACGCCTTAACCCAACTTCCAGGCTATATGTAACATTTCATAACGATTGGATCACTGGCGTGGCGCTGCCTGGCGTGAAAATGTAAGGCAGGCGGGCAGAGTGAGTTTCATATTTATCGTATAAGTACGTATTATTCCTAGAACTCATTACATCATCATCGTCATTTCACCCACAGCAAGGTAGATACCTCTTCTTTTTTCTTCCAAACACCCCGGTTCCATGCTTCCTTCATCCAGGTGTTTCCGTCGACTTTGACAAAATCATCAACCCAACGCTCTTTTGCACGGCCTGGTTTCTTTGGTCTAATCTTTTTATTTTTATGGGAAAACATCAAATGACTTCTCCCGCTCTGGGCGTAGCGGGAGGGCGTGTCAGACTTTTACTGGCTAAAACCCACCCGTGTACCTTCAGTTGCCGTTGTTCGTTGCAGTTGGTCTAACCTTAGCCACCATTCGGGTACAGCTTTACAACATCGACCATCTTCTCGTGTAACTACATTTCCTCCCTATCTCCACTCGCGGTAAATCGTGTTGTTCCCGACGTCATAGATTTTCAACGGACAACGGATTTCGGTGTGTTTGGCCCATTCGATTTTTTCGATCGCGATATAAGTGGCGTCCTTCAGTTCCTCAAAACTACACAAGTCTAATAACCTACTAAAAGTAGTTAATCATAATACATTCTGTTTTATCCCTACATTATTGGCTTTAAGCCAACTTTCTGTCTGGTACGCCAGTCCAAATTGGAACCGGAATCATGTTGGGTTTTTTATCATACCGCTTAAACATTGCCAAAAACTACCCCTATACTGCCAGTGGTTCGTTTCCTTTGTGTTTGCAAGCATTTTTTCATACAGACAGTGTAAAATAAAATTTTCTTTTTTTTTTGTCTGGCAATAAACAATTTAGCGGCCCATATAGACACAACCGGCTTTGGACATTTGCAATGTTAACAGTGGCATAGATGGCATATGTTGCCATCCTAGAGACAATGCAAAAAAGCCATGGCGTTAATTATTTTATGAATACGAACAATTTCTCTAGTTTCCCTGTTTCTCGATTTTTAAACCAACTTTATGGTTGATAGCCCTAAAATTTACGCAAAAACTCTCCCCTCTAGACCCTCTCTTTAGAGCACATTGCAACAATATACGACATCAGAATCTCTTTGTTAACCATAAAGGTTACAATCAATATTTCCATTATCCTCCAGAAACCCAATAATGCCTTACAATATACCGTAACACGAGCACTCGAAGCCTTCAGATCAAGCCTTTGTTTAATAATGGAAACTATATCTATGTATACCTGCTATACGAAGGTACGTCAGTTGCTATAGGCTACATCAAGGGCCGGAATGTCAGAGTTGCGTGGGATGAGGGTCGCCACGACAACCTGATAATAACAGAGGCCATTCGTGATTAGATATTAATAAAGTATTTTTAGCAGAGGGTCTGTATTAGACGCGTTCAGTAAAGGATTTTGTATTGAGAACTGAATTTGGCAAGGCCGTGCGCTATCGAAAAGAATCTTAAAAAAAACATTAGATAAATATTAGCACAGTCGACTTATGAGAATGTTAACTATACTTAGAAACTCGTGATATACATATCTATATATTATCCATTTCTATTATATTACTACAATAAAGCTACAGAATTTATTTTTTTCTTTGAATGCGCTAAACTCTGAACTTCTAGTCGAATTTAAAACATTATTTTTACACTTTATAGCCCAGTTCTTGAGGAAGGTTATAAGCTATTTAACATTACGCTAAAACTTTTAAGAGCTGAGGAAAAAGATAAAAAAGTTAAAAGAATGCTAAGCGAAATCAAAATAGTGCGGGCAGGGGATTCGGTACCATGAGGTGGGTCGTAGACTAGGAATTTCACACGGACGAAGTTGTGGGCAGAATTTAGTTGTTCATAAATGATTATAAAATGGTAAACCTTTGAATTATTTTATGAGTCTCGTCTCTTTAAATATATTTTTTTAAATAATTTGTTGTTGTTACAGGACGCTTACAAAACAAAACTGTTAAAAGTCGCTCACTAGATTTATTTGAAACATTGTTCTAAAGCACATCTACAGTAAAAAATCATCAAGCTATAACAGTTAAAATATCATTATAGGTACAATAACAATATTTTCTCGTCAAAATATTATATAAGTTTATTGGTAAAAATTGTGCTTATTTTTACCAACAATCTTGATACTTGACAAGACACATTAAATTGTTCTTTCTATTTCAGTTTTGATAATAATTCAAATGTAAAATATTTCATACAGCATAAATTATTATTTATTCGCTTTATGCGTATATCCAAGGCTTAGCGTTGACAGACATAAATAAATAATACTTTGAATGTTTAATACAAAATATTGTGGCGACGCGCGATGCATTGTGGTTGACATTAATCGTATATTTTTATCGTATTTCATCCAATATAGCAGTGAGTCTGCTTGCTATTTTATCACCGTGTAATACGTATTATTACATATATTATTCAAAAAATTATTAATAATAAAATATTTTTTTGGTAAGCCTTCACAAAATCACACGAGGCAATACATAAGCGTACCCGGCACAACCTAAGCTGTCAGCTTATTTTTTTTAGAAGACACTAGCTTTTGCGGCTTCGCCCGCATATTATACATACATATAAACCTTCCTCTTGAATCACTCCGTCAATTGATTAAAACCGCATTAAAATCTGTTGCGTAGTTTGAAAGATCTAAGCGTAAAGACCTGGGAAGTGAGTTTGTTTTATATTACACGGTTGTGGGGACGTAAAAATATCGTGGCGGGATTTTTTCGCACCCTGGATCTTCAACGCTCTGCTTTGCACCTAGAATTAATAATTGAACCTGACCTGTTAGAAGACTGGCCTGTTAGTCTAGTGGTTAGTGACCTGATTGCAAAGACTGAGGTCGTGGGTTCGATTCCCACCCAGGAAAAATCTTTGTGTGATGAGCACAATCATTTGTTCTGCGTCTGGGTGTAATTTATCTAAAATATGTATAAAAGAAATATATAAGTATATTTATCAGTTGTCTGGTTACCATAGTACAGGCTCTGCCTAGTTTGGGTCAGATAACGGTGTGTTGGTTGTCCTATGATATTTATTTATTTATTTATTGAACCGTGAGTTTTTAGATGCGTTGGGATGCACATTTTTGAATTCTCAATGTCCGTTTTAACAGCGACCGTTGAAAAACCAGTGCACAGGATGACTTAAAAAAGAAGTAAAACATACCCATGCAAGCATTTCCACTGCCCTGGTTGGTAACTGCTATGCTATCAGTACGATTAAGTACATTTAAAGGAAAATTTATGTTTTTTATATTATTAATTTGAGTTATTTGTGCGGCCTACCCAAGTTGTTTTTTTTTTCGTTTGTCCGTCAAACTGATGACCTCGTTGGGTCGATCTGCACGATTATTTATTTACAAATGCGTGCACTAACTGGACAGGTCCACTTAATCTGTTGTTATTTCTTCAAAAAGTCATTTCAAACATCTATGTAGACTGATGTCTAAAACGATTTCAAATGATTTCACCAAGATTTTGGTTCTACTTTAAAAGAGACATAATAAAATAAAATTATAAATTTTATATAATTAATAGGGGGAGAGGGGGAGAGGGGGAGAAGGAGAGGGAGAGAGAAGGAGATAGGGAGAGAGAGAGAGAATATTTTTGTTGAGTGTATACAGGTTTTTTGTACATAATAAATGATTAAAAAATTATAACTATTATGAATCCTGGAAAGGAACTTCGTTCCATCCGGGTGTGCCTTGACACCTCTAAAGTTTTTTACGTACGTCAGCACACGGAACATACTAATTGTAGTCACTAAATAATAATTGTATTCATTAAATAAATATTTGCGCTGACGATACCAGCTCTAGCACGTGTATTAAACAAAGTGCTACGAGAAACCTCCACGTAACAAACCTGTATTTGAATATTAATTCCACGGTTAATTAATAATCCATCGTCGAAGCGAGCAGGTGGTTGAGTGATATCAGTAATAGTGGGTATAAAGTGTAATTAAATGTTATATGTAGGTAAGTATTGTAATTTCGTCTAAACACCAGGATAGTCCACGAAATTCAGATTTTCAGACTTTTCTTTATTGCAATTAGCAGGTAAGTGCCAGGGACTTGTAAATTGCAAAAAAACGTTAAAAAAAATCCACCTTAAGAAGACTGTGGATTTTTGAGGGTCAAAAATTATGCCACGGGAACGTATCACAAGAATAAAAATTATCTCATGTCCTTACCTAGGTCATAGTATTATCAGTATGCTAAATAAACATCCAAATTCGTGCAGCTAAAATAGAATTGAAAAGATGACACACAAAGTTTTAAATAAATGAAATTGAACTTTCTGTTTATAATTTCAAAATTACAGGTTTTAACTATATGCCTATGAAAGAATATACGGTATTTATAACACAACTATTTTTTGTCTGTTTGTTTGTTTAAACTAATATTTGTAACGGCTGGACCGATTTTGATAGGACTTTTACTGGCAATTAACTGATGTTATATAGGCTTCTTTTTGTCCAGGCAACTAGATTATAACAAAAGAAAATGTTAGGTTACGTGGGTACAGAAAAAAAATATCAAAATTACACTTTTGTCATACTTTTTTCGAAAGATATAAAAATAACATCAAAATTGTAATTACAATGAATTAAATTATAATGTCCAGATTTCTAGACCCATATTTAACTCCCAAAAATCCTTCGTTCATTATTAATCTAAGGACCTGCCACTCACATACCCTTACACGATTTAGATAAGAAAATTGAGATAAATTGCAAATTAATCTGACCATTCCAAAAGTCTATTTAATAAAGCTTAGCTTGACGCCGCTCGCTGTGTGCGCACATAAGTAGGTACCTACTGCCATCGTCAATGATGGAGTTAAGGTCGATAGGTCCTCGTGTAGGTACTGGTCGAACACGCTGCCTTGTAAAGCATATTCGAATTTCGATGTCACAAGACCAGGTGAATCATAAATGTAGATACTAACTACAATTTCCCTACGTGATCGAATCAGAAATGAAGAGAACCGACATACCCCGAAGAATTACCAAACTCAAGTGGACGTTAGCAGGTCACATTGCTCGCAAAACAGATGACCGATGGTACTGAACGGTTCTAGAGTGACGACCGCGTACCGGAAGACGTAGAGTTGGAAGGCCTCCCACAAGGAGGACCGATGACCTTGTGAAGGCCGCAGGAATTCGCTGGATGTGGGAAGCAATGAACCGACCGATGTGGGGGAGCTTCAAGGAGGCCAAAGTTCAGCAGTGGATGTCGTTCAGCTGTAATGATTATGATAGAAGAAAGAAAGAAAGAAAATATGTTTATTTGCGGCAAACATGACGCACAGAAAGAACAGAAGTATACAAAAATAAAAAATAAAGGTGTGGGATAACATACGTCACATCCACGCAAAACGGCCATCACTCAGCATAATGCTGTGACCCTATGCGAGACAGAGCCCCAGTGCTGGTTTACAGAGTCCCAGTGCTGGTATGATGATTTATCTCGTATATTACTGGCTTCGATGAAGGAATCCTGGACTTATTATTAATTGGTAAAATTCTAAATTTTCTAATCCGCGGTGAGCAAGCGTTACTGTACGTAAAAAGGTCTTTGCCCTGCAGTTTGATATATAACAAGCTAGCAAGAAAATGGTAGGAGCACTATTCCTCGTCAGTCTTCTCTCAAGCCACCCAATAAAAGCAAGCTAGAAATGAGGAACAATACTTCTCCCGGAAGACTCAGTAGCTTGCCATATGCTGCCCTGCGTTTTTTTTATTATTAGTTACGAGCCAGATGCTTCAATGTCAAAATATTGCCTTTGGACTAAGATAAAAAAAAGCCAGTCAACAAATAGATTCTAGTGAAACCAACGAGCTGGTGACATGGCTTCCAACGAAAGTAATTTCTACTGATATAGTGACAGTTGTGAAAACCCTTTGCACCTTAATTACCCAAATGTATGACTTACCAAACTAATTAACACAGTTTTTCAAAGATTCGCTATATCTCATGAGATCCAACTTTATTAAGACTTTCGTCCGTCAAAAGGTCACATAGTCCATCCATAATTCATAAGTCCACAGAACAGATTAGATATAAGTAATGGTCCCAAAGAGCCAAGTATTAAGAAAAATCTCGTCTCGTAAAAGAAGTAATTTTCTTAATATTTTTATATGCCTACACTAAATTCTTTTGGATAGACCTATCATTTAGCGTGAGAGTTAGAACTTTCTCAGTCTGTTGTATGTTTGATTTGGGTATAAAGCAAAACAAGAATTTGTTCTATCTGCAATCCTTTCCAATGAAAATGTTGAAGACATGAAAATAGTATGAAAATTCAACATTTTTCATGCAAATAAGGCTGAGAATCCGCACTTTTTTTGAGACCAAGGTTTTCAAAATGTACCCTTGAAAATACAGCACTTTTTACTGTTTTAAGCCACACTTTAATGTAAACCGACCAAGATAAGAAATTAAAAAAAGGTCAAAACTTCTAAAATTCTAAGGCAAACCAAAGCCCTATTTTAATTTTGAACGGATGAATGGCCACGCTCAAAGCTGTTCACAATCATGTACAGTTTCCCATTTCCTTGCAGACAAAATGAACATTCTCTTTATGTATTCCATGTAATCCCGACATTGTCGTCGTAGATAATGCGATGTGTGCCAATGTCGTGATACATAATAAACCGTTTGCTTAGCTTCCGATCAATATTGTCGACGGAATTACTGGAACATCTCATGGGTAGAACACTATATATCTATATGTATTAATGTGAGAATGTTATTGTTATCTCGTTCAGGGTATATTTTCGGGATCTATTCAGAAGAGCGTTCTTGAAATTGTGTTTGATTTGGTTCTTAATCGGTAAGAGATGGTCAAATAGAGTTTAAGTTAAATTTTAGTGGGTTTGCCTGCTGGTTAGGGCTGTCATCAAAAAATATTATCTATAATGTTGTATATGATATTAACCATAACGAAAAATAATGTCTTCTACGCGAAGAATCCACGAAATAGATTCACAAGTTTCCTGTTTCTCTATAGAAATCATCTATATGACTTACATTTAACGCTGATTACAACATCCTCTCGCCAAAAACATTCATAACCCAACCTAACATCAAGCCTACTTAATATTCTATACACATATAAAATACCACTCCTGAATAATCTCGTGTGCAAAGCAGAACGGAAGAAACACAATCAGGGCACCTAATTTAACGTGTTCTAACACGATGAATATTCTAACCAGGTATAAGTAGGAGAGCAAACGAAAATATTCAAATACATGGGGCTGAAATCACAGGAATCTTGATTAGGTGTAATGGTAAAAGGAATTTTAATGACAGGTGCAATCTGACTAAAATATTGAAATACTTTTAAATAACTCCTTCATAGAGCGTAGAACCTTCGACAGTAGTGGTGGCCCAGTGATATCGATCCTGATTTGCTGAGTTGTAGGTCGTGAGTTTGACCTCAGTGAATCTCAGTGCGTCGAAAAAACATAGTGTTTGATTATCAATTCTAGGCGGTAAGTACTGCGTTACAGAAACAGCGTGTGAAAAAGCAGCGTTCGTGGAAAAGTGGGGTAAGAATAGCGTCTACATTTAACCACCACAGTTTCTGGGCTTGAGTTGGTGATGAATGGATTGTTGGTGATGATTGATGACATAAATGATATCGTGGCAGCAACCAAAGAACAAAGCAATAGGAAAAAAAAATGCTCTGACCCCAAGTTTTATGAGATAAGTGCAGGCAGAAGAAGCAGAGACGATCGTCTCATTTTTTTATAGCAACCCCTCCCACCCCCCAAATTAGAGGACGTCTATATCCAACAGTGGACATGTAGTTACGGCTGAAATGATGATGATGACGTTTATTTCATAGATAATATTCTTAATCTTCTGTTACAGTTTCAACGTTAAACTGGAGTTTTATGTAGGTTTTTCTTTGCCATTTACCTATTGCTTATTATGAAAGAACGAATCCCTTACTTTGTATTCTCAGCAACTATAAAACATTTGTATTAAAATAACTGTGAGAGAAAGCAGTGAATCCCAAAATCAAGTAGCTTTATTTGGTTTGACATAATATAACTGCTTTTATGGTCTAGTGGTCGTAAGCGAGGTGCTGAGTATGAGGACCTGTGTTCCATTTTTAGTTCGAACAAAGTTTTATTGAGTTTTTCTGTCTGGGATTTCTCAGTAGACGCCCGGAGTCTAGTTTTGGGGTCGATGGCAACCGGCTTGCCCGATAGTACATAACTGGTGAAACCACTGGTTTACTATAAAAAGTGCACCTCTGCTGAACAGCTCCTTTAAGGAAACACGGTGTGATGTTAAGCTATGTACCAGCCATAGATATCTATCTGTTATCTGTGGTACCAGCAGTTTGAAACGCATCCATGAATAGACTGTATCAACACAGCAACGAACGTTCGTATGTTTCCTTTGGGACACAATATCCGCGTCAAGCTTTGCGTATGTGACTTCTATTTACTTATTTAGATTACTGTGGTCTGAACGCATAAAATATACGCCTATACGGACTCAAAGTCAACATTCGTTAGGGAACCGCATGTGTCATCTTTGACAAACGTGACCAGCTTGGATGATGTGACTCGATATAACAGAAATGAGGGTAGTGTCTTTTAGTATCTACCATTCCTTGAAGGATAGAATATAGATATTGATTAGAAATATTAATTAAGTAGGCATATGAATATTTCACAGAAATAGGTTTCGTTATAATAGCCGACTTGTAGTTTTTGAAGAGGTAGGTGTAGGTAATAGTAGGTATACTCACATTGATCAAGTTACGGGGGTGAATCTGAGAGTTTTTAGAAAACAAGAAACGGAATGATGTAGAATAGAATAGAATATTATTTTATTTGCTCAGAATGTAGGTATTTACAATAAGGTGACTATATGATTTAAGGAATCCTTGTACATTCTACCACTTTGGCATGCAAATATTGATGCAGTTCAAACATCAAAGTAAGTGTCAAACATTGATATATTTACAACTAAAATTTATCATCTAGGAAAGCGGATACGGAGTAGTAAGATTTATCTAAAAGAAGTAAAGTTAGTCTTTTTTTGAAAGTTGTTACTGGTTCCTTTTTTATGGAATCAGGAATGTGGTTAAAGATAACAGGTGCCATACCAAAAATACTTTTCCTCAACAAAGCAGTCCTATATCTACCTGTGCGTAACAGGTTTTGGTATTGAGATCGCAAAGTTACATCTCGATGTCTGCTTTCCGATAAACTTAAAAATAGATGTTGATTACATTTAACAAAGAGAGCAATTTCTAAAATGTAAAGGCACGGAAATGTCAACAAATTATTAGTTTTAAATATTGGAACACAGCTGTCAGTTACTTTTAAACCAAAAATTGCTCGCAGGCAGCGTTTTTGGGCCTTAAAAATACTCTCTCTTTCGGTACAATTGCCCCAATATATAATACCAAACCTTAAAGTAGAAACGACAAGACTAAGATATGCTAGTAATATTGTTTTGATATTAACTTTTTTTTAAGATTATATAGTGCATATGCAGATGCGCTAAGTTGTAGAAGTATATGTTCATATTTTTATTTATTTTCGAATTAGTCTGTGTTTCTTTCTAAGTACCGTCGAATGGTATGCAACCATAGACCGAAGCAGTAGGTTTTTGGAGCAGGTGGTTAGCTGCTCAAAGAACACTGGTAGCGACCCAGTCTCTAAATATTACTGGAATTGTGAGGCTAAGTAAACGTGTGACCTTTTAGTCATTTACCCCAGAAATTGTGTCCAAAAGAGTCTATACTGTACAGACTACAAATGCCATCTACTGGGTACAAATTTTAACTCCGGGATTTTTCTCGGAAATGGGAAAACTTTAATAGCACTTATACAAGGATGTAACAAGACCAAAAATGCAAACAGTAATCACAGCTCCTCATGATAGTTAAACTGGGAAAATAAGTACTTACAGCGGCATCTATTTCGTGCTTTGGTTTGAGGGTTATAAAACTTTTCAACTTGTTCTCTGGGTGTGACGTCACGTCCAAAGGTTACGTGACCTAGAGGTATTGCAGCTGTAAAAAGCAAAGGTTGTTGCTATCCAACACGTGGGCCATATATCAGTTACGTGGTATGTTACAAAATCATTGAAAATTACTTGCAAATGAAAATTGTGCCCATATTGTGTAATCTTTCTAAACTTTACTTCTCCATAGGCATTTACGTTTTGGAATGGGCAACTAGTTTTTACTTTGTGACAGACTGAGTTTTAGACAATTCAAAAATGCCTGTTTTAGGAACAGGCATTTTTGAATTGTCTAAAACTGGGTTTCAGGTTTAGTGGAAATAAATGCTTTGAGTTGAGTTGAGTAATTTTATAAAGAGAAAAGTTTAGACTTTTTGGAAGTTCATTTGTTACGGGTTGAAATTAAAATGGCAGAACGGATTTGGCTGTTTGGCTCATGGGTAGATCATGAACTAGATTAAGACATAGGATACTTTTTATCCCGACATTCCTAAGGGATTGAGATGAGCGCAGCTAGTATATTATAAGTTATGGAGTAGACGATACATTTCAGACGTTGCTTTGTGAAAATCTATTAATTCAAAATATTAATGAACTAACTTCTGCCCGCGACTTCGTTTGCACCTTTTTGTTCCCCTAACCCTTCCCGTCGCATCAAATTGGCTGCCAGTTTTCGTACATTTTTCATTGCTGCTCCGCTGCTTTTCATTGTAGCGTGATGTTATATAGTCTTTAGCCTTTTTCAATAAATAGGCTACCCAACACAAAAATATTTTTTTAATTCGGACCAGTCGTTCCTGAGATCAGCGCATTCAACCAAACAAACTCTTCAGCTTTATAATATTAGTATAGATTTTCAATATTTCATTTTTATTCAACCAAGAACTAGATTTAGGCTATTTTGCATAATGCAGTACTTCCCGCTATAATATAATATACACGAGCAAAAGGTACTATCAATATGCTTGCGTTATCACAAGTATGTTGGGGTCAGCTTCCAGTCCAACCGGGTGAAACTGAATACCGGTATTTTACATGAAACGACTGCCTATTTGACCTCCACAACTCAGTGACTGTGTAATACGATTTACACACTTTTGGACATTTATGAAACGTCAGAAGCTATGTACATAGTTTCGATTGATCGTTTCTTTTGGAGAAGAACCGGTAAGAAACTAGACGGTTACTCTTCTCACCAGGTTCAGTAATTACAATGTACATACGTATTCTTAACACGTAAAAATTGAAGTTTTAGACTGGCCTGTTAGTCTAGTGGTTAGTGACCTTGCCTGCTAAGACTGAGGTCGTGGGTTCGATTCCCACCCAGGACAAATTTTTGTGTGATGAGCACAATCTTTTGTTCTGTGTCTGGGTGTAATTTATGTATAATTTGTATGTATTTAGAAATATATAAGTATGTTTATCAGTTTTCTGGTTGCCATAGTACAAGCTCTGCCTAGTTTGAGATCAGATAACGTTGTGTAATACTACAGTACTTCTATTCTGAAGCATTCATAAACCTACGAATAAACGGAGAAATCTAAGTTCTAAGACTCACTTTTCATAACTTACTTCCCTATATTATTCAACACCCCAAACGCAAGTTTGCCGAGAACATAAGCGTTACTCATACTTACAGTTCCAGGTCGCATATAAAGTAGGTCACATAATATTAAGCGCCCAAGCATAACAACAAACAATGCACCCAAAGCACAACATTTTTAAATTTAGAACCAGAAACAAAAGACAGTTATGCCCATTGTAGCATACAAAGTCGCAAGCTGTGTGAGGACTTGTTGCATGAAGTAGAAACGAAGTCACAATCCAAAATGTAAGTCTAAACTGCACAGGTAACTGGTTTCTACGTACGAAATAATTCAAAAGATGCATCTCACTTCTTTGAAGTACCTAAGTTTATTCCAGCATTCGATATTGAAATATTGTATCTTCTATTGGAGGTACGTCCAATTTAAAGTTTTGAATAAGTAGCTAGTTCGGTGAATAATTTGTATTGCCGAAGCGCGCTCTTACTACATATTGCTCCAATTGCATGTTTTGATATTGGAACTTTGTAAGAAGTAGTCTTGTTGCGACTGAATTATGTTTTATTTTATGGTATACGTTTAGTATTTGAAGAGGTAATAAAAATCTTATCTATAAGTACACCTCAACTATTATCTTCTTGTCATACTGCTATACCTCCCTTTGACTTACAGAATTAATCATAGAAATAAACAAACATGAAAAATTCATTCAATGGAATTAAATGAACATAGAGGGTTGTATTGATGATTTGGATGATTATAATTATGTAAATATAATACTGTTATGGTTGCGAATAATATTTTTAACAACATGCAACTTGTCACTGACCTGCGAATTACAAAAAACGTAATAAAATTTGAATTACGTGGGCTACCCTGGAGCTTCAACCTTTAAACCATTGACAACAACGCAACCGGGAATTGAAGTTTGTATCATGTAGAAGAAATAATGTGTCCTTACCAAACGCTGCGCACTGTTCATTATTAAACGCTGTTTCAAATTTCTTCCTCTACTTCAATTAAATAAAAAACATAACCTCGCGATAACATTTAAATGATCTTCTAAAACAGAGCTTCCTTTCTCCTATCCTTTTCCTGTCGTGCCATACAGGGTCCATAATGATCTAAATTATATAATTACCACCTAAGTACACATTATGGTATAGCAATAAAGATATTGAGTATCGAGAGCCGACATATAATAAAATATAACTGTTTTATATAATTCGAAATCAATTCAGTAGTTCGCCCGCCTAAGAACAATGCCACAAACTTTGCCTCTTCTTGGTATCAGGTTCTTCATTCGGTGCCTCCTCATCTAACTGCTGACAGTTTCCGAACTTCAACGAGAAACTTCCTTAATTTCTCGTCGTAAGTTTGTCTTACTTATTGCACTGTACAATTTATTCACAATTTTGGTGACACATTTATGCGTGATTTTTAATTTGTGAAAAATTTTTGGAAGCCTAGAATGTTGGTGAAGTTGGAATGGGTCGCAGAGCAATTAATTGGCCATGCCAAAGAAGAGGACTTCAAGGTCGTAATGTAAAAGTATTACAACAATTTGTTTGGACTGTCGTCGTTTTTTTATACGCTGCCTATATTTTATGTATTTAAATGAGCTCGTTAGATGTGAAAACTTGGTTGATTTGTTTAGTTTCTCAGACTGTCTAATCCTACTTATATTATAATTGTGAAAGTTTGTGAGGATCTATGGATGTTTGTTACTCTTTCACGAAAAACTACTGAATGTATTTAGATGAAATTTGGCACACAGATAGTTTATAATCTGAACTAATGCATAGGGTACATTTTATGTCGGTAATACGTTTTTGACTTCTACGTGGGCGAAGCAACTGGCAAAAGCAGTTTTCAGTAGAATTTGATAAAATTGCCAAATTCTAAGTAAAAACTGAGTCATACAGGGTGGCAGAAACTTCGATGCAAATCTGGAGTATTCCCATGATTCTGAAATGCCCTGCGTTGAAATATATCGTCAGTTATTCGAAAAAAAAAATGTTCTTGTGTCCATATATTTTGACTATGGTCTTAATGACACTTTGCTTTTAAATAGCACCCTTTTTTTTGACGTGACAACGTCTTATAAATTGGTTTGCCGGGTGACACTTCAAGAAACTGCGTTACGCTCCACTCACGTTATGCGCTCACAATGAGAGCGAGTGAGAGGCACGCGTCCCTTCCACTCGGGCATGGTTAGCCCGCCTAAGAGCGAGAGAGACAGACATATTACCACTCAAAGTCGTTGTCACGTAAAACTTTCGCCCGTATACCGACTTTACAGGCAACCAATTTTTTTATAACCTATGATCATGTGCTGAATTAATGGTTTCAAATTGCGCGTCGATATCCTAGACCATATTTAGGCTCATTATGTCAGAATTATAAGTTACAGACACAGTTTTAAAATTGTTGTTGTTTAATTATTATTTAACTAAGATAAATAAATAAAATAAATATCACAACTAACACACCGTTATCTGATCCCAAAATAGGCAGAGCCTGTACTATGGCAACCAGACAACTGATAAACATACTTATATATTTCTAAATACACATATATTCTAGACATATTACACCCAGACACAGAACAAATGATCGTGCTCATCACACAAAGATTTGTCCTGGGTGGGAATCGAACCCACGACCTCAGTCTTAGCAGTCAGGGTCACTAACCACTATACTAACAGGCAGACAGACAGATCTATCATAACCAAATATCTTAGGACAACCAACACACCGTTATCTGATCCCAAACTAGGCAGAGCCTGTACTATGGAACTGCCTCGTTGGTATAGTGATCGCAAACGTTACCGTTGAACATAAGGTCCGGGTTTTACTATATGTAATTTCTCAGTAACAGCTTGAAGTCTGGGTTTGTGAGCGGTTGACTGGTATAGGGCAATATTACATATGGGAACTAAACTTTATTGTTCTCCGAACGCAGACCAGTCAACTTGTAATAATGTCTGCAATTCTATGTCTGCAATTCTATGCAAATAATTTCGTAAGCATTATCTCTTTGGATAACAGGTGAAATATGGATGTACTATACAGGTACCGTGTGGTGCCGGACGTAAAGAATAACACCAACCCATTTCTTCCCGTGGGTGTCGTAAAAGGCGACTAAGGGACTTACTAGATAATGGGCAGCAGCGTTCTCTATGCATTTTACCACCATACTGCGATCGCCAACCCGCCTGCCAAGCGTGGCGATTATGGCAAAACCCCCAAATTGGGGGAGGCCTAAGTCCAGCAGTGGACGTCTTACGGCTGAAATGATGATGAATGATGATGATAGGACACCGCTGCTCATCCCTTCAAGGAAACAAGGCGTGAAGTTCTGTTACAATCATGAACCGAAATGGAACTCCAATATAACTTCAAAACAAACCCCTTCAACTTTACACAGCAACAACCATTTACAACAAACTACAAACAAGCGTATGATTCTCCATTTCCTTTATCAATCATCTGGGGTTGACGTGACAAATATACCTCCTCTCGAGGGCTGATGCCTGATGTATGTGAGCGTGTGTCAGAGATATGCCAATGTCACGTGCAAGCTTGTAACATGGGTTTAGACATAGAATAATGATTTATAGACTCGACATATGCGAAAGATCAATCTGAAGTGATTTCCTATATCATATCGATCAAAACTGGATGGTCGGACAGACACGATATTATCGCATTCGTTTTTAAACGGTTTTATTTAACTTGCCCCGTTTGATGTTTTTTAGGGTCTTTAGTCATTAAAATTTAACCTTCTTCCTTTTGTCAGATTGATTTGAAATCGGGTACGCACCTTTGATTTCGTTGAAAATATAATTTTATATATTCAGTATGAGTGTGCGTAAAGATTGAAGAGCTTATCAATCTTAAAGCACACACAAAAGGAGGAGATGTCTCATATTTAAACGCGAGTATTACAAATATTTTGTAGTAAATTAGCCATTGTCCGCGGTGCTCTAACGAGGTAAATCAGACGTTGTTCAGAGCCTACTGGCAGTCGTTTTACTCATGCAATTTGTGGATTTTGTATATGCAGAAGGCTTATAACACTCTTTGAAGGTAATACATTCGCGCAGGCTGGAGCCAGGCGATGGCATCAACAATTCATTATTATAAAGTCTATGGTATTGTTACAAAATAATCACAAAATTTAGTTTCATGTTATTAAAAGCTACACCGACAACAAGGTCCCACGGCTGGAATGTTAATTGTTATTCATTATTTTAATTATTATATTCGTCGCCCTGTATAAGTGTCGCTTCTGTTAAGTTTTGTTACTCTAAGGTTTAGATCTCTATGACTAATGATTATTGTTGTTTTATGTATGGGGTTGAATTAGAGTAGTTGTGGTTGAGCGCTGGATTAATGTTCGATTTGGGCGGTGTGTGGTTTGTACTGAATACGATTATTGTGTCAGTATCCGTGAACATAAGAGGCGTTGGAAGAGAATGATACTTTGATTCATATCAATACTAATATAACAACGTGTAAAAGGACACATTTTGGGCCCAAAATCTAAAGAACAAAAGTATGTCATTTAAATCGGAGAAGTCCTCTCAAGCATTTTTCACTACGGCACCAAACCGCTTCGTTCGTTCCAACAGTAGTGCTATTCTGTAAAAAATCTCACCGTGATAACTAGGGTGAAGTGAGGTTAAACTGAGCTTAGTGACAATCTCTAGTATCGGATAGAATGACAGATCACTTTTATTCAGATTCAGATAACTTTATTTGCTCAAACACGTGTTTACATACAATTACTTCAAGAAAATGCATGCATGGTGTTTAGGTCACTTCATCTGAGTTCTCACTGTGAGATTTTAACAGAATAGATCAGCAGCTGTTTTTTGTATGGCTTGGTGCGTCTACTAACTGTTCATGAGTGACCAGTTCATGAATGGAATTCCTTTTCATTTACAAATTGTTGTTGTTCGAAGTTCAAAAAGACAACAGTGATGTGTTCCTTCATTATAGTCCACGTTTGATATATATTGTTCAGAATTGTACTCTTGTAAGATATATTTTTGTTTTGCAAGCTCGTGCCATACGTTATGGTCGAAATATTAATGACAAACGGAGTTGTTTTTGCATAACAGTAAGTTGTACCAATTAAACATAAGAACAATATCTTTTAGTATTCTATGCCTAGTAGTATTGAAAATTAATGAAGGTGTAATTTATAATATAAATTACACCTTCATTAATTTTCATATGTTTATGTCTAGAGAAAGTAGTTATTCGATCAATCAATCATTTGATTACTGACTCCGTTCACGCATGTATTCTGTTTTTGTTTTTATCTCACGAAGTATTAACAATCAATAATTTAGTAATATGTGGATAATGTTGCTAGTAGAATAGTGTTTTGTTTAATTAGTAAGATATTATGTATAACATATAATTTTACTCTTGTTTTTTATCCCGTAATAAAATGTTATTTGTGTCCCTGTCTTTGATTTTGTGTTAACAAGAAATAGTTTAGAAACTTAATATTTAAAGAATAATAATAGGAAATCTCGTAGAGATTGGTTGTCAATGTAGATCATACGTGTTCAAGATCACCTTTCGTTTATTTTTGGCCATCGGAAGTTATGTATTTGATGAAAATTTATAAAACTAGATTTTTCTTATTTAAACAAACAGCTAAAAAAATGGTCGTAGATTTTGCCGCAATAGTAAAAAATTATAAGGAAGACTTCTTCGATCAGAGCAATATATGGTTTTCTAGCTGGCTGACATTTTGGGTCTTGGGCCCATTTTTATATGAACCGTGACTGGTTTCCTTTGTGAGTGATATGTGAGTTGATATATAAATACCAACTCACATATCACTCTCTCAACTAAGACTCTCTCTTGGTCTCTATACAAGACTAAGGAATCGAATCAGTAATTCCGCAGATCACATCATGGTATTTTTCGGAATGATTAGATTCTGAATATTCTTTCACGGATGGCAAGCTACAGTATTGCCAAGTGTATTATGAAATATTGTATTTTACATTCAAACAACGAATTTCATGTGGATGAAGGCGCCGGCGGAAGCTAGTGTTAGTATAAATGATAAAATTTTACAGGTGGTTTTACTAATCGATATTCTTTATTTTATTTTACTTATTTGTGCACAATTTATTTCTTTAAGTTGGCATTACAATATTATAAGGCCACCTGTGACAATCGCAATATCCCTCGGACTAGTTGATTCTTTGATATCTACTTAGTAAAAATATGGTTGTTCAATGTTATGCCTTGATTATGGATATACATATACTTATTACAGAGAGAAATAATTTACTCTAGATAGAGAAAAGAAGAAAAGTCTTTGCATTTAGATTCTAGTAAGTGGTCACAACAATATCTTTTTCAGTACAACGTCTTCTTACAACCTACAAAAACCTTTTCAATATTTACTATCAGAGTACACACAATACGTGCACTTTGGTTGTAACTGAAACAATGTTAGTATTTATCTGTAACCGTTGTTTCAACCAACAGAATTCTGTTCCAGCATTTGTTCAAATTCATTTTACATTCTCCCGAAATATTACAATGCGAAATAACATGAAGATTGCTGCTGCAGATAACGTAACCATAACCACAAACAGTTATGTTACGTTTGCGTTATAGTTACAAAAAGCTGGTAAAATATTTGACATTGTTAATTTATTCTAGGGCATTGTGTATGGGGTTTACGAATCGTAAAATAGAAAGTTATAAGTTTGAAGCTTCAACAACCGCGGTTTAGGGAAATTGTTACACGAAGGGCTTTTCAGTGCCTACTTACACTTGTATTTTTATGGGTGGGTATAAAAACGCTATTTTGTTATGAGAATAACATTAATTAGAAATTTATTGGTTGCTGGAATTTCAAATTCTTCTCCGAAAGACTTCACTACGTGTAACTTAAAACATTGCTTCATTTTCCCTTTTTGAAATATGGCAACTATAAAGTGTTTTAGGAAACTGATATTTAAATCAATGTTAGAATATGTGTGGACAAATACATAAGGTCAAAAAAAGAACTTTACTGTTGTGACAATTAATTACAATGATGATAACATATTATTAATTGAAACCATCTTTAAAAGAAAAGTTGCGAAGTAAACTGTTTACCGCTAAGCATTTATTTTTACACGCTTTATATTAGCTTCACTTGTATGTTTGTATATTTGTATGTTTGTTTGTAACCGACTCCTTATAGCGCGATTTTGACCCACTTTAAACGACCAGATTTCATTCAAACTTTGCACACCTGTCAAGGACCGATCCTTGCCAGGATTACCAGGACAGCAAAAAAACTGTCACAAACTACGCTGACATACGTCTCAAAATTCGAAACACCCTAAAAAATTGAAAATAAATAATAGTTTAAAAAAACTAAAAAACACGCTTCCATTGAAAACCAAACTAAAAAGTACAAAATAGTAGAAAAAAAGCGTGGGGTGCCTGATATCAATAAAAAAATACCTTAAAAAGCACCCCACGCTTTTTTTCGACTATTTTGTACTTTTTAGTTTGGTTTTCAATGGAAGCGTGTTTTTTAGTTTTTTTTTTTTAGCTTATGTATACAAATAAATAAAATTGGAGTGTCTGTTTTTAATATTAAGATAACCACTTTTTACTAAGTGTATATGGATGTATACACGATACATATACCAAAACAACATTTTTTACAATTTTTGTCTGTCTGTCTGTCTGTCTGTCTGTCTGTCTGTTCGTTCCCGCTAATCTCTGAAATGGCTGAACCGATTTTGACGGGACTTTCACTGGCAGATAGCTGATGTAACAAGGAGTAACTTAGGCTATTTTTATTTTAGAAAGATTCTTTTATTTTAGAAAAAAATAACTATCTTCGAAAACTACGCTGACATACGTCTCAAAATTCGAAAAACCCTGGCTGAATCCTACGAAATAGATCAAAATAATGTACTATAGTATTGTACACCTTAAAAAGGCCTACAAAAATGTCCTGAATGGTATATGTCTATCTCTTAGGGATAACCCACAATAACCATTTTTTATCTTTTACTTTTTACGAGAAATAAGGGCTTATTTACGAAGCGATTTTAAGCAATACAGCATTAATCCTTATCCAATTAAGTACCTTAAATACATTGTGCATTTAATATAGATCAATATGGCCCTTTACAGCATGTAATTTAAATGAATATCTTAGAAGATATTAGAGATTTCAAAAGTGGGCGCAGAGCGCGTTGGCAGGGGCCGGGTAGTACAGGATAAGTAGGATTGTAATTCATATTACTTTGGCTTCAAAGTAATTGCGAATATCATGTGTGTTCATTATACTCAAAATAAACCTAATAGTATTATTTCAAGTAAGAGACCGCGAAATTGCTTAGATGTTTAGATTTTTGGATGTTTGTTTCTCAATGATGCAAAGACGGCGAAACGGATTTAGATCGAATTTGGCACAAAGATATATTATATCATGGATACGTAACAGATAGGATACCTACTTTATCCCGGTAGTAGGTTCCCGGGTGATATTTTCCGACAGCTATACGGGCCAAGCCACTGGCAAAAGTACTATTCCTATAATTATGTTCGGTGTCTGGTAAATGATTGAGTGTCTGTATAGGTAAAATAGGAGCGTTAAGGCGCGGACTGACTACGATTTTAAATGCTACAACTGCATGCTACAGCTCCAACAAATAAGGTTGAAAATTGAATAAATATTTGTGATGTGATGTGACTAAGCTGCGAATTGGCATTTATTTTACGGGTTTTATTTAGATTATTCGGACTACACACATTAAATTAAATAATTGTCCGGTTAAAGTTTTAAAGTAATGTTTATTCTATTGAACTCTTTAAAAAAAAAATGTTGTTATCGCTGAAAATACAGAGATGTTCGACGTCAAAGTTTTTTTTGTGAAACAATTTTTATTGGGAATATCAAACAATTTTTCACTATTCTATTCGGTTAGAATTTTTCTTTAAACCCTTCTCTGTCCACTGTATTTTTTGTGTCGTATATTTTCATTGCGTTACGTCATACTCGATTGTCAAAGACACCAGTGTTTTGTGAATATTGAGGTAACACCGCGCCTTAAGAAAAACCAGGAAGACTTATATTCAACTAAACCAAGCTTTATGTCGCAGTCTTCTTACTCTGAATACTATTGCTTTTATTTTAAAAACACCAACACACATGATGTTCTCATAAACTATGAATCCTAAGTAATATGAGTTATAATCCTACTACTAATAATATTATATATGTGAAAATATGTATGATTGGGTGTTTGTTTCTCAATCACGCAAAAATGGCTGAATGGATCTGGATCGAAAATAGCACACAGAGTCTATATTACCTATAGAACCTGGAATAACACATTCTTATCGCGGTAGTAGTACGTCCTCTTGCATTAATTTCCGACATCCACGCGGGCGAAGCCGCGGGCAAATAATATTATAAATGTGAAAATATGTATGATTGGGTTGTTGTTTCTCAATCACACAAAAATGGCTGAATGGATCTGGATCGAAAATAGCACACAGAGTCTATATTACCTATATAACCTGGAATAACACATTCTTATCGCGGTTATACGTCCTCTTGCATTAATTTCCGACATCCACGCGGGCGAAGCCGCGGGCAAAAGCTAGTTATTCAATAAAATTTGACGAGCAAGACTTTTACTAGCTTTGTTTTGTAAACCAACTGTAATAAGAGTAAATTATGCATAATTAGCCTGTACTGTTTCCACTGTTAGAACACAGGCCTCTCTTCTGAGACAGAGAGAGAAGGCCGTAATCCACTACGCGACCCGCAGGCCCCTTGCGGGACAGTAGATGACATACCGGTTTTCACACGATGTTTCCCGTCCCCCTTTTGAGAGCAGTAGTTTGAACTCACAACCTAGAACTCGTAGATCGGGGCCACTAACACAGGGCTAAAGCTGCTCCAATTAAACTGAGTAGTAAATTATCCCCAACCAAAATTATAGCTATTAAATATTAGCACAGAAGACGGTATCATTATAAGATCAAGTAAATACGATTCAGGTTCAGTGTTAATCAATAAATCCACTTAGTTGATAAAATATGCAGACCATTTGAATTGGAAATAGCTATCGTTTGATTAAATACTCCAGCTAATACTATAAGTGGACTGAAAGCGAATTTAAGTCCATTTACACGGAGCGAGTTTCTAGACTGTTTTATGGCGAGAATGTGCATAGGGACTATTTATTATAAACATTACTTATCATCACATAAGGAGCAATGGTGGCTTAGTCGTAGGTTTGAACACAGACAAGCGCTTCACTTTGTGTAAAAACTTTTTTACCAAAAAATTAAACCGCCGAAAAAACTGAAAAGCAAAAAATAATAAACCTTAAAATTATGAGTCGGCGCTTTGGGTGATCTTTGTTCATTGATTTTGCAACGCCGACTCAAAATTTTAAGGTTTATTATTTATTGCTTTTCAGTTTTTTCGGCGGTTTAATTTTTTGGTAAAAAAGTTTTTATTAAAAAAAAAATTGGCTTTAATGTACTAATAATACTTGACAAGGTATACCCTATCCAATGAAAAAAGAATTATCACAATCGGACTACTATGTAAAAAGTTATGCGTGATCATACATAAAATATATTATATGTATACGCGTCGAATTGATAACCTCCTCCAAATTTTTTCGTCGGTTATTTAATTCATCACCACTGCTCTCAAAACGGGGCAGGAAAACATCATAAGGAAACCGGCATGCCCTAGAATCAAATATTCGAAGTCTGGTGACATTCACCAACGCTCACTGGGCCCACGTCGTGGATTACAGGCCCACTCCTCACAGAGAGGAGTCCTGTGTCCCAGCAGTGGGAACATTATAGGATGGATATGAACATGTCATCACCCTTGATCAGGAAGCAGGTTAGGAGGAGGTGTTTCTATTATAAACGAATTGAGAGGCCCGTCCTTTTTGAAATCAGTCAAAAACTTTGCCCAAGTTGGAAGTCAAATCCAGGACTTAACGCAGGGTTTGCGACCACTAGACTTAAGGCTCGTTCAGACTAGCGCAACGCGACGATCGCGAGCGAAAAGGTGTTTTATATTCGTAGAACAATTTCTATGAAAACGCGCGTGATCTGTCCCGCCGTGACACGGTCATAGAAATTGTTCTACGGATATAAATCGCAGAATCGTGCGCGAGCGTCGCGTCGCGTTATTCTGCACGAGCCTTTACCCTTCTCCCTATTTATTTGTGTAGTGTGCAGAACCTATGCTTTATCTTATCCATTAGCAATGATAGAATTTCTTGTGCCTCGTGAGGTGAGCAATTGTCCCCATGGAATTGAGCCTTTCTCACAACCTTTAGTGCTTTGTATTTAAGACACATTTTCACTTGATTATCAATTCATTAGGAACAAAGTTCGTTGTTCGGTATCATTGCCCTTCTGACTCAACAAAAGGTACCAACAGTTCGATGATACTGTTGACCCAGAGGCTGATCAATGACTCCTGTGCTTTGTGGGATTGTGGGCTGGATTCTTACATTGTACTAATAAATAAACGGCTTACATACATAATTAATTTAACCCTAGAGTGCTCGCGCTATGAGCATTTTGCCGCCCGCGGCGATAAAACTGTAATTTTTTTAACACAGTACATTTGTCAAGGTCAAGCGTCCTAGTAGCTGCCCCGCTGTTCCTCACCTCTGTGTTTTAGAAATTTGAAGAAATTTAGTGCACGTGTGACTGCAGAACGACAGCGTTTTTAACGCTGTGTCGCGTTTGGCGGCAAATTGCTCACTGCGCGACTACTCACGTAAGTAAAATTTGTGTCTGGTTTTTTCTTCTGTAGTTATAGTAGTTGTTTTTCATCGCGTTTAATGTTGTTTTGATATACCTAAGTATTGTAATAATAGATATTGATATTTAATTTTACCAAATTAATCTTTGTATACTGTTGTTTTGCTTACTTTACATATTATCCTTTTAGGTAAGCGACGCGTGAAGTGTAAAAAATAAATAAACAGGGCAGACAAACAGTTTCGTCGTTGGTAGACAAGATGGAATTAGAAGAAGATGGTGCACAAAGTTAATTGGAAAATGTATCTGAAAGTGATAGGGAATCTGAACATAATGATCATGAAATTGAAACAGAACAATCAGCAGCAGAATCTGATAAGATGCGCCATCAATTTCTCAAGTACCGACTGTAACACAATACGCCTCCCCAGAAATCATCTCAACGTGGTCGCGGACATGGAGCCACAGTAGTACAAATATCATCTCGCCCTCACTCATTAACATAATCACTTATTATAGCGACGAACCTTTTTGAAGGAAATTGGTTATAACCAGAACTCTGGCTATAACCAGACCATTATAATCAGAAGATCCAATGTAAAAACTTTGCACAAGCAGCTGAGGAATCAAATTTCCCGATTTGTGCCATCTGAACATCAAGATATACCCTCAGGTAGAGAAGGTATATGCGCAGTATGTTCTTCTAAGAAAAATAGAAGGACCAAAAAAGGGTGCAATAGATGTGCGAATTTACTGTGCAACGAACATTGTATATACATGTGCCAGGACTGTTTTGCTAAAATATATGTTGTAGAAAATGAAAACGTTTAATTTTGTCAAATAGTTTAATTTTTAACCGACTTCAAAAAGGAGGAGGTTATCAATTCGGATGTTTATATGTTTTTTTTTTTTTTTTTTTTTTTTTTTTATGTATGTTCGGCCATAACTCCGCCATATATAAACGGATTTGCAAAATTCTTTTTTTGTTCGAAAGGGGTTTATTCCGAAATGGTCCCATATAAGTTTCATATAGATCTGATGATGAGTTCGGGAGACAGACACCGGAACTCTTTAAAAAATGACAGGAAATCAACCGCGATTTCTGCTATCGCATAAATATGCATTGTTTGTTTGGAATTAGTGCAGGGTGAATACCACAACTAAAAATTTAAAAATAAAAACTTTTTTGCAAAAAAAAAACAACCGACTTCCTTAAAAACACTACAAAGTGAAAAATAACTTTAATTTCGGAAGTCGGTGCCAAAAAAAACATAAATACAGATCCTAAGACACCGACTACCGAAATTAAAGTTATTTTTCACTTTGTAGTGTTTTTAAGGAAGTCGGTTGTTTTTTTTTTGCAAAAAAGTTTTTATTCTGTTTTTTATTGAAGTTTGAGCAAAGACTTACGTTAAAATTCAAAATAATTTACGTAAGATTTCCCAAAGCATTTTTTTCTAATATTAAGTTTAAAACTATTATAAATGTTACTTTTTCTAATAGTTTTTGATTTATTTTATTGTATAAAAATAACTGTAAATTTATTTATCTATTATTTTAAACAAAAACTCATGTTAAATATGGGCGGCAAAATGCTCCCCACGCGATCACTCACGTTTCACGGAAAGGCGCGACTACTCTAGGGTAATAAACTAAACCACCTACTTCAATAACAACATAACATCCTTGTTTCCCAAAAGGGTTGAGCAGAGGTTTACCTACAGTACACTCCCATTTCGTCAGTAATGTTTCATTCATCATCATCATATCAGCCGTAAGACGTCCACTGCTGGACTTAGGCCTCCCCTAATTTGGGGGGCTTTGCCATAATCGCCACGCTTGGCAGGCGGGTTGGCGATCGCAGTATGGTGGTAAAATGCATAGAGAACGCTGCTGCCCATTCTCTAGTAAGTCCCTTAGTCGCCTTTTACGACACCCACGGGAAGAAATGGGTTGGTGTTATGTAATGTTTAGCACGCAGTATTTCGAAACACGCCCACTGCTGGACATAGGCCTCCCTCAAACGCCCTCCCATTTTTTTTACCATAATCACCACTCTTAGTAGGTTGGTTGGCGATCGCAGTATGGTGGTAAAATGCATAGAGAACGCTGCTACCTATTCTCTAGTAGATACTACTTTTTTTTTGTGGGTGTGAAATTACTGACTAAACCCCACCCGTGTTCCTCCAGTTGCCTATGTGCTAGAGCCACGGTATTAGTAGATACTACTTAATACAAGATTCCACTAAGGGAGATCCCTTAGTACTTAGACTTCTACGACACCCACGGGAAGAAATGGGATGGTAGTATTCTATAAGTTCGGCAACACACGGAAGAGTTATGTTTAAGGTGAATGCTCCAACCAGCCCGCGAAATTCTAATTTTCTTAAGCTTTTTGCAATTTGCAGGCCAGTGCTAGGTTGGATGTTGATTAAAATATTATTCGCAACTGTAAGATGTATGTAGTTACAGAATTATAATCATCAAAATCATCAATACAAAGCTTTAAGTTCATAAAGCTGTAGGAATGACTTTTTCTGTTTTATTTCTGTTCCTAGGCCTTTATGAACTTGGAGGGTCGCAAAAAACGTAAGAAAATTTGAATTTCGCGGGCTGGTTGGAGCATTCACCTTAAGTTTTATGTAAAAGGGGGCGAGCCTATTACCATCAACGGGGCATAATGGACATACATCCGATACCAGTTACCACTGAGACATCCCAAACAGAAAAACACAATAAAACTTTGCTCGACCTGCACCCTAATTGCGGATGCGATTGAAGATTATTTCTAAACCATTGCGTCATTTGTTCGAATAAATTGTCGGCTCAGCAACGTAAATAATGCAATGAATGTTGTTTAACTTTAATATTAAACCAATTCGTACCGATAAAAAGTTCCGCAATTACCCCTCTGGTAATCGAAACCAGGAACCTGATGCTTAACAGTAGCACTAGTGATGTCTAGACCACCAAGGTAGTTCTAGTACTTCAATGATTTCAAATCATTTGAAACCTACATCTAATTCGAAGAACAATAATTGTACCAATAACTTTGAGCGAATACACTGAAGCGGACTCCGTTCTACAAATGATCGACCATGCGAATATCTAATTGTATGCGACAAATGTAGTTTAATTTGCAGTAAATGTCACAGAATGGGACTCCTGTAATGCAAACCTGGTATCTGTGATTTAACTACAGAACGTGGGTATATTATTGTGCTCCTATGTAAATTTTCTCTCTCAAATAGCCAAAAGAATTCGTATATTTGATATTAGTTTCCTTTACCCTACGTTTGGATCAGCTTTCAGTCTAAGCGACTGCAGCCTAGTACCAGTATTTTATATGTAGTGACTGCCTATCTGACCTCCACAACCCAGTTACTGGGTAATATGGTACCTGTTAGTAAGACTTGTAGTTAGACTTTCGGGCTTCTGACGATCAGTAACGGCTGTTATAGATCTACGAATGACAGCCAAAACCAACAGTTTCACGTGCTTCCCGAGGCATGGACCGGTCTTGGACCAATCGTGGTAAGCGTTGCGTAACCTGACTGATCGATCCGTGCCTCTATTATTAGCCTCTCGTTTTCCCTTCTAATTCGATTATTTGACAATAAGGGCAATATTTGAAAATGCCGTATGGAAAAAACAGAACCTTATGATTGTTTTTATTATATAATAAACAAATTAAGAGAAATGTTGGCTGTTATAATTACGCAAAGCTTGGGATATACTCAAAATTAGATCTTTCTGCTAGTTACTTACCTATATTTAGTAGAATAGAATAGGAACCACCAAGGTTCCGTACCTGAAGGGTAACCAACGGGCCTAACCTATTACTAAGCCTCCCCTGTCCGTCAGACTGACCGTCCGTCCTTCTGTCTATCAGCAGGCTGTATCTCATGATCCATAGCAAAAAAAAAAAAACGAAAATCCATAAATTGTTGGTAAGAGATTTCCTTAAACAAAATTTCCGAAGACAAATGTATGAGAAGATCACCCAGCAACTAGACATATTGACAAATGGCCTCTAGGTTATAACTCCTCTCACTAATTGCCTTATTATGGCGAAGGAAATGTCTGCTACCATAGCTTTCCGTATATAATGGGTATTTCTATTCTTCCATTCAAGAAATTTGTTTTTTTTTTTCGGAGTTTTTGCCTGGTGTTATGGTAACCTTCGTTTGCCCTTCTGACTCGCTCTTAACCGGTTGTTTTAGATTTTTGAAATGCTTAGTACGTTCAGCTACTAGAGGATGTCCATTTCTACATAAGAAATTGCAATACAATACCTACCTAATGTCATTTTAGTATCATTAGCACATAGCAGTCCACTGATTGCGGGCCTCTTCAATTGCACACTATTGTACTTGATCCTCAATCCTCAGCTACTGTCATCAATCTATGACCATGAACATAATAGTAGGTTATACTGTGTCCACAGATTATCCATTGATTAAGTGGATGCGTGTACCTAGTACACACACTTAATCAAATTCAATTATCGAGGCGAACGCTTGGCATTCGATTTTGAGGCAAATCAAGGCTAATTCCTATTATAACAAGTCATATCCAGACACTGATGATTGTACTGGGTGGGTATGAGTATCCAGCGTGGCGGACATCGACGCACAAACTGAAACCATGATTTCAATACATTAAACAGCACAAAAAAAAATTACTGCTTAATAGAAAAGTGCAATAACTACGTGGTAAAATGTATCGTACAGCATTTTTTTTTAAACATCCTACTAAAACTCAACGCATGGGGTTTTTAGAAGAATGTACTAAATCCGAATCCAGAAATGTGTTGAGGTTGTGCGTTAATGTCTCTCCTACTTTGTATCATAATCAGCAGCCTATAATGTTCCCACTGCTGGGACACAGGCCTCCTCTTGGTGAGAGGGAGTCGACAAACAGGGCAGTCACTGAACATCACTGCCTCGTTGGTCGCGTGTTCAGATGCTGGTGGTTCTGAGTTTGATTCCCAGTTCAGGTAATGTTTTATTGAATTTATCCATTGCCCGGAGTTTGAAAGTTGGCGGTGCAATGCCCTCGTCCTTGAAAAGCAAGTTAAGCAAATGATCCTGCGCCTGATCTCAGTCTGGTTGTGTCGATTTACTGTTCCATTAGGCTATGAGAGTGTAAGAAGAGAGAGTGCACCTGTGTCTGCGCACACACTTAATCTCTCGCGCCGAAGATTAGTCTCCGTTTACATTGGTTGCCGTAGTCGAAATTCCGCCTGAAGGACTCTTTCTAGTTCTGCCAGGGTCGCGAAATTTGTTCAAAAGAGTTGCCGTGACCCTGGCATATGGGTAACAGAAGGAACACGGGTGGGTTTAAATCAGTAAAAGTCTGACATGCCTTCCCGCTCCGCCCAAAACGGGAGACATCATTTGATGGGCTGACCCACAAAAAAAAGGACTCTTATTTGAATCGTCCACTAGAACAGCAAAATCTTAATCTAGTACCAAGATTGGGCGTAACTATCGATGCAATCATTCTTCATCTCAAAACTCAACCTTAAAGGTCTTAAAAATATGGTTTGCTTTTGTAAGACTTTCCTGAAAGGAAATATAACCGTGCTTAGAAGTTAAGCTTTGAAGATTGTACGGTTTCATTCTATGAATGCAGCCGTAACTCCATAAATGTAACGAAGCTCATAATAAACATGAGCTAAGCTGCCTTATGAGGGGTTAGAATAACAGGTATAAAGATGGAGTAAACCTTACAAAGCAGAGCTGTAGTTAATTCTGAGTTCAATGTGTGCTGCTGAGGAAAAAGGTTAGGAGGAGTGACAAAGTGCTTTAAAAAAAGTTCCTGCAAAATTAATCCACAGTGCGAGCCCTATATGGTCTTGGGTTCTATCAAGTTGGTTTTCAAGCTCTGGCCAAACTGAATAAAACAGCGAGCGCAATGAGGGACGAAAGTCGCTTGTACTGTTTGTGTCATCTAACTTATATCGAGTTTATGGTGCGTGGATTTGTACGAATTTACTCACCCAAACTAGGCAATTCGACACTTTTAAACAATATCTTATTTGCTATAGGCGATTTACACATCTATACATCTATACAAATAAATAAAATTGGAGTGTCTGTTTTTGATATTAAGATAACCACTTTTTACAAAGTGTATATGGATGTATACACGGTACATATACCAAAACAACATTTTTTACAATTTTTGTCTGTCTGTTTGTTCCGGCTAATCTCTGAAATGGCTGGACCGATTTTGACAGGACTTTCACTGGCAGATAGCTGATGTAACAAGGAGTAACTTAGGCTACTTTTATTTTAGGAAGTTTCTTTTATTTTAGAAAAAAATAACTGTCTTCAAAAACTACGGTGACATACGTCTTAAACTACGCTGAAATACGTCTCAAAATTCGAAAAACCCTGGCTGAATCCTACAAAATAGATCTACGAAAATAATGTACTACAGTATTGTACACCTTAAAAAGGCCTACAAAAATGTCGCAATGGTATATGACTATCTCTTAGGGATAACCCACAATAACCATTTTTTATCTTTTACTTTTTACGAGAAATAAGGGCTTATTTACGAAGCCATTTTAAGCAATACAGCATTAATCCTTATCCAATTAAGTACCTTAAATACATTGTGCATTTAATATAGAAGCCACGGGAAAAAGCTAGTGCTTTTTGGCGCAGCCGTGAGGCACACACGTAGTTTTTTTTTAAATTAATCTTTTCATGTTATTTTATTTTGTGTTTTACGAACTGTGTCCAAATAAACGGTATTCTTTCTTTCTTTCTTTTCTTTCTTTCTAGTATTCAATATATTTATGGGCGATTCGACCACTTCAGAAATACGTGTTAGGAAATTGTTACGTTTTGAATTAACTGCACTTTATTGCATGTGCTTTGCAATGACCTTAAACCGACTTAGGCGAGGTCATTCGTGTGAATCGAGTGATAACCCGAATAGCCGCGTGACTTAGTCAGCGTCGAATCCTCATTATAACAATCGCATTCGCTCGCTGCCTGCTCTTTTCTAACCAGAGTTAAAACAACCAGCTCTCATTCACTCGCTTCACAAACCTGGAATCAAGATTACAGCAACTGAACATGGGAAAACAATGTTCTAGGAAAAGACTTACCCGTTCTCCTTCATAGCGGCACTACATCGAATCCACTGTTTTTCGCATCTCGTGATCAGAATCGGCTTATTAATTTCACGTTCTCATAAATTCGAACTAATGAGAGACATTAACTTGCTTTAGAACTCAGTAATGATAGAAGTACGTGCGCCAATCATGGTAATTGATATACAAATTAGTTAACACGCTCTTGGCATTAAGTATGAATTAGTGAACAAGACTGTTTACATAATGTAGCACTAATTATTGTTAAGAGCTGATTGATAAGAGGCAGCTTTGAATACAAGATTTGCTGAGTAATATTAGACCGTGATAACAAGGTAATGTGTCTCTTCATATACTAGGAAAAAGCGGTCTTGCACAATTCGTCAGCTCTTGTTTGAACCGCTTTGTAAATATTTTGGGCTTGAAGAATTTCAGCAGAGATCTATAAAATATCATTTTGAGAAATGAGCCTAAAACTCAAACGAAGGCAATATGAGTATTCTATCCTACTCATATTATAAATGTGATACTTTGTATGTATGTTTAGATGGTTGTATTTGTTACATGAAATTGTGATATGATAGTTTATGATCTTGATTTAGAAACGGGAGCATTTTTATCCCAGTAGTACGTTCTCGACGAATTATTTCCGACCTACGTGTGGGTGAAGCCGCCAGAAAAATCTATTTAGAAATTAAACTTAGTATTGTGCGAATAATCGACAACGTTTTTGGCTAACTAATCGTTATACGCAGATAGGTATTTCTACCCTTTCCTGGATATTAGACGTGAGCGTGATATTTGGTTCTTTAATCATGTTAATGTTTATTATTTATATAATCTTATTAGATTCAGCCCGCTGCGCGCTGCTTCACCCGCGTGGTTGTTAAAAATTATCCCAATAGAGCGTATTACTGAACATCACCACTTATTATTTTTAACCTACATTTACGAATAAATTAGATTTGATTTGATTTGCTGTGTATACAACAGTGACAGGAAGTATTAGAACATGATTAAATTATACAAAGTGGACTCAAAATGTATTATCGAAGTTAACGCAAAAAATTGTCCTAGCAAAGATAGTAAAATCTATATGGGACCACTTTTGAAGCATAACCTATCCATGAAACATGAATTTTCAAAATCGATTCAAAATTGCCACAGATATCGCGAAACAAACATCATCATCATAATTTCAGCCGCAACACGTCCACTGCTGGGCAGAAACCTCCCCCAAGCACCACCACTGCGACAGGTTCTGTGCTTCTCGCATACATGAAAAAAAAAAAAACCTACAGATGAATTGAAAAATCTCCTCCATTTTAAAGTCGGTTAAAAACAGGAAGCCTTTTTTTTGTGGATGGGAAATCATCAAATGACGTCATCCGTATTGGGTGGAGCGGAAAGGCGTGTCAGACTTTTACTGACTAAAACCCACCCGTGTTCCTTCAATTGCCCATGTGCCAGGGTCATGGTATCTCTTTCGAACAAATCTCACGGCCCTGGCAGGTAATGCAGGGGACGGGTAACAGGTAGGCTGCTACGTAATATAGTGGCATTATTTCTACGTAACGCCACTGTATTACGTAGAAGCCAACACACACTCACTATTAATGGTATCATACCTTTCGACAAAACAATAAGATACTATGAACGAACCGCCTACGCTTAATTTTGTGCTAAAGGTTATCTACAAATGACATTAACTGTGACGTATTGACGTCGTAAAGAAGTACTTACGACACACTGAGTTAGTTCGCTTTGTTTCCGGTAGTTTAATGTCAAAACTACTTACAAGATACTATAGTCGTTTGCATAGTTAACACCCGTTTCTAATATCCTAACCTATATTTAACACTAGCTTCCACCCACAACTTCGTCCGCATCAAGTTTTTGCTCCTCTGACCCTTCCCGTCGCATCGAATTGCCTGCCAGTTTTCCTCCATTTTTCGTTCCTGCTCCGCTCCTTTTGATCGTAGCGTGATGTTATATAGCCTATAGCTATCCTCAACAAACAACACAAATATATTTTTTCAATTCGGACAAGTAGTTCCTGAGATTAGTGCGTTCATTGATTGATTGCAGCTTTATAATATTAGTATAGATTACAAATCTATACTTAATATTATAAAGCTGAAGAGTTTGTTTGTTTGGTTGAACTCAGGAACTACTGGTCCAAACTGAAAAAAATCTTTTTGTGTCGGTTAGCCTATTCATTGAGGAAGGCTGTCGGATATACCGGATGACATTTTTTACCGTCTCGACCTTCATAGGGTGTGTTGTGTAACTAGATAGAATAGAAAGCAGGAAGGCCTTCAGATTCATCGCAGGTGACTAAAGGAGCGCGGAACGCGGGTGGAAAGGGATGCGTGTGCGGCTCGTGCGCCTGCGAAAGATCAATGAGGCCGCCTATCGGCCGGCTTCAAAGGGTAGGATTGCGCTACGAAATCATTGATACATGCCGCGCATTGAGTAGGGTGCGTATGATTTGAGTTTCGATAAATTTTAATTGTTTTTTTTTGTTTTTTTTTTCCAAATGTTTGTTTTTGTTGTTCTAGTATGAAAATGTTACTTTAAATATGTAGTATTTATTGCTAGATCAATTTCATTACATGTTATTCAAAAATAAAAATTTCTATGCCAAACCCTTCTACACCGTTCACCTATTACCCCCATTTTTTTTCAAGACGTTATAAAATGTCACCCGGTATTATTACATCACGCTACGTTCAAAAGGAGCGGAGCAGCAATGAAAAATGGACGTAAACTGGCCGGCAATTCGATGTTACGGGAAGGGTCAAAGAACCAAAAATTTGACGCGGACGAAGTCGCGGGCAGAAACTAGTGAATAAATAAAAAATATTGTTGAATTTACAACTCTTGATTCAGAGCCGAAAGATTGCACGATTTTACTCGCCCAAAACGGGTGAATTGGCACTTTTAAAATAATAAATTCTTTACTAAAGACGATTCGCATGAAGTTGTGGGTGACAACTTCAGAAATAAGCTGTACACAATTGGCACGTTTTGAGTAAGACGTTAAGGAAACACCGAAAAGTACATTAACTTTATTAGATAAAATACAAAATACTTTCGGGCTTCTGACAAACCGTAAGACTGTCAAATATCTACGAATGAGAGTTGGAACCAACGGTTAAACATGCTTTTCAAGGGCCCCCATCGACAGGCCAACCGCAGCAAGTGAAGCTTAACCTGATGGATCCTTACGTCTGTGATTACAATCTCATTACCCTTTTCAAGCCAGCAATGTCCTTGCCACTAGACAGCTATAATTTAGAGATTGTTTGATACTCCAACAACTTTACAATTGTGCAATTTTATCATATTCCGGCCATCATTTTAAACAAGTAGCTAGGCTTACTCAATCAAAAGTCGAAGCTCATAAATCATCTATAGAAAAAAGGTGACATATTTTTAAAATTGTTTCACTTCACTTTATATTCGCGTCACGCCAACCGACTTGCCTTAGAATTTAGATGAGGTTGTCACCAAAACGTTTTTCATTTCATCAGAAATGAATTACCGAAATGTATTGATTTATCTTTAGAGAATGAACAACCCATTTAACAAAACTTTTTACCAAAAAATTTAACCGCCGAAAAAACTGAAAAGCAAAAAATAATAAACCTTAAAATTATGAGTCGGCGCTTTGAGTGATCTTAGTTCATTGATTTTCCAGCGCCGACTCATAATTTTAAGGTTTATTATTTTTTGCTTTTTAGTTTTTTCGGCGGTTAAATTTTTTGGTAAAAAGTTTTTATTTTATAATTTTCTGTGGCTTTAATATACTTATAATACTTGGCAAAGTATACCTTATACAATGAATAAAGAATTATCAAAAGCGGACTACTCTGTATAAAGTTATGCTTGGTTAAACATAACAATCAGTGAGTGAACAATCCATCATCCCCTGTTTTCTGACCCTTAGGGTTTGATTTTGTTATTCAAATTTATATGGGACCACCTTCAGAGTATACCCTTTTCAATAAAAAAAGAATTATCACAATCGAACTACTATGTAAAAAATTATGCTTGGTCATACATAAAAAAAAAAAAAAAAAATGCGCGTCGAATTGATAACCTCCTCCGTTTTTTTTCGTCGGTTAAAAAAGCAAATAGACTTTTGAATGTTGAACCCAGACAACTATAAAATCAAACTCTTTAAGCAAGGACAAAGAAAGCCCATGCATATCGTTCCTAGATTAAACAATACAATTAAAGGTTTCTCGTCTTTCTTGCATGTGAAACCTGGATAAGAACACATTTTTTTTTTCGTTTAGCAAGATTTAGAAAGGTTCGTCGATAGCAAACCTAGATTAAATAAACACCAAATTAAAACAAAAAAAAAACTGCGACCCAGGAGCAAAAAGGCTGTATCTTGCATGTCAAACCTAGATAAAAACACAGATATTAAAAGAAAAAACTTTAAGCGAGAAGCAAAAGGTCCTTGTATATCGAACCTAGGTGAAAACATAACCATGAAACTAATACTTTTAGCAGGAACCAAAAAGGCATAGGCCTTAATGCATGGCGTTCCTATATTAAACAATACAACACAAAAAAAAAGTTTAAGTAAGGAGTGAAAAGGCCCATGCAAGTCGTTCTTAGATTAAACAATACAATAGAAGCAAAACAAATTAGCAAAGAGCGAAAAAGCCTTTGCATGTTGTTCCAAGGTGAAAAGAAATACAACGATTAAAACAAGGAGAAAAAGTTCTTTTAACTTGTTTTGACATGCAAGTCTTGATAAAATACAACAATAAAATAAATTTTCTTTAATTTCACGTAAAATAATAAAAATAAACACGGATATTCATCGAGTAAATTACGTTTAAAAAAACTGTTGAAATAGTAGTTATCACGTCGTTAAGGAAAAATATGTTTTGTTGAACTGCAATTAAGCGCAATTGCAAGCGTTCCCCTGAGCTCCAATTGCTTCACAGTTTATGTTCATGTATTAACATGTAGGCGTGACAAAATATATTGGAACCTATAAACATACACAAGTTGTTTCTGTTTATCTTCAGTATACTAATGTTTCTTTTCCCGTATGAAATAAAATAAAATAAATTACCTTAATAGTTATATTATAGTGGCTTTATCGTACGCAGAACCCGATAGATTCTGCAAAATAAAGGTCAAAGTTTTTCACAGAGGTTGTCAAGTCTATGTGTCATATAAAAGTAAGCTGTTATGTCAATTCTGTAAAAATGTCACCGTGAAAATTTACGTGGACAGCGCTGTCAGTGTCATTCCAGTGATGCTAAGTATTACATTTACAATCATAATCGAGATTTTAATTATATTTTTATGCTAATTCTATTGACCATATTATAAAAAGCTAGTATGCATGGGTGTTTTTATTAAATAAAATAGAAAAACGGAATTTGAGTCAGAAACTATTTCTTCTTTCATTTCTTGTACTAGAGTAGTCCATAAATATCATCATATTAAGTCCTTCCACACTCACATCACTTAAGTTTTCATTGTGAGATGTTTACAGAAAAGCAATGCTTTTTTCTTCGAAATGTATGGGAATAGTTTTTTTTAAGATTTCTGACTTTTCTAGTACTTTAACTTCAACTGGAGCAGCAGACATTTTTTTTTTATCAAAGACAGGATTGATTGCCCTCAAACTAATTTTTATTGGAAAATGCCCATTTTCTTGCTGACATTTTTTTTTAAATGTTTGAATGCTGATTAAAATATCTCAGAAAGTTAAGGACACTCTCGTAAGACCATTTCCCGTAGCTACGGCGGTTATGATGCCCGCTTTTACTGCCCATCTCATTTTTTTAAATATTTTTAAGAAACAAGATTGATTACTATTTTCTTTTTAATAAAAAATTGGCATTTTTTTTTTTTTGCTAACATCTTGTTAAAATCTGTGTATGTCGATTAAATATTTCAAAAAGTTAAGGACACTCTCCTAACACCATTTTCGTGTAGCTAAATTGGTATATGTTTTTACTGCCAATCTAAATTTTATTTTGATATTTTTACGAAATAGTATTGATTGGCTGTTTTTTGCTAACATCTTTTTGTAATCTGTGAATGCCGAATCTACAAAAGTTAAGGACACTCCTAAGACCATTTTACTGTGTTATGGTACCTACTCTTACGGCATATCTCAAAAATTCACCCTGTACGATCTGCAAGATGTGGTACGTCTTGTATAAACAGTAATAATGAGAAAATGTGCCAAAATTCCAACGTCATATTCCCCTTGGACACTACAACGCATTGTCTGTTCCGTTATAAATCAAGTAATTTAGCTCAACGTCAGTTATACAAAATTATGGCGTCCATTTAAGGGCGCCACCTGCAGATGGCATAGCGGCTTGACGTTGCCTACTCATTCGCCTAGAATTAATTCCACCAGAATTAATTCCGAGTACCTCCACCACTTTATAGGTAACAGTTTGTTCTTATTACGTACCCACAACGGTTATAACAGCGTCTGAGACGGTATTATACCGGCCTCTATTGTTGTGGAAACTGTTTTGTCTGGATGTCTAAGACGAAAAATGTAGCTTATTTTGTTTGTGGAATTGGGACTAGTGTATTGTAAGAATAGAGCTAGAATAAGCTATTGCTGGTTTTAGGCTAACAGAAGATGATGATAGTCTTTAAAAAAAATAAAAACAAAGTGAAGATTAACTTTAATTTCGGAAGTTGATGTCTTTGGATCTGTATTATAGTTTTTTGCCACCGACTTTTGTAATTAAAATGATTTTTCACATTATAGTGTTTTTTTGGAAGTGGTTTTTTATTTGTCCATATATAAAAAAAAAACACTTTTTAGTTATTGTATATACCTCGCACTAATTCGTATACCACGTATATTGGCTAGGTAAATAGCAGTGACAGGTAGTATTAGAAAATCATCACGATAAACAAAGTGAATTAAATACATGTTGTCGAAGCTAAAGCAAAAACTACAACAGCAAAGTCAGTAAAATTTATATGGTACCACCCTTGAAGCATAACCTGTCCATTTAAAAGAATTTTTGAAATTGTTTCTCAGTTGGCGGAGAAATCGTTGAGAAAAAAACAGTGGACCATAAAACCTCCTCCTTTTTTCAAGTCGGTTAAAAATTACTGTCTTCGGTTTATGGTACCTATGCTGTACAATATGATGATGGACATAATGTGTAAAAGCAGCAAGGGGATCAATAAAATATTATTAGCATACAGTTTTCTTTAACGGGTATTGAAACATAAAATTTTGTTGGCACTTAAGGGCCCGGAGGTAGCATTACGACCAAGATGCTTTTCGGTATTTTCAAAGGTTGGTTAAACACCATCATTTAATTTTAAAACACTTGGCTTTTGTAACATATTTCTACGTCTGGCCCATATTTAAGAGTATCTAAAAAGATAATTCTAATTTAAATAAAGCAGAACAAATGAAAATTATAAGCCATGAAATGATTTTAAAAAATGCTACCCGTCGAGGGATCTGATTCGATGTTAAAAATAGTTTAAGTTAAAAATAGTTTTCAATAATAAAACGATATTGATAGGCAATCTATCGAGACAGTTCTCATTTCTTGTTCACTTGTTATTTATGAAAACACAAAAATCTTAAAACCATACTCAATATAATCTTATTCTCTCTCTCTCTGACTAATAAATAAATATGATTATGGATTTCGTATAAATGACGTTAAGAATCCATATTTTCTTAGCAAATTCCTTAAAATCACACCAAGGTTTTAATTTCATTTAAGTTTTAAGTGCATTTTTTGCTTCAAACACAATAAACATTAATATTTTTATAATTTGGGCTAAAAATATTTGTAAACCTATACTGCATGTATTGGGCAATATGGCGTCACATCATGGCCTCAACGTTACAGCTGTAAGTAGCAGAAAATTGCTGTAGTTTTTTATTGTTATATTGAGTAAAAACATTCGAAACTCCTATACCTCCTCCCACCTAGTTTAATTAGATTTTTAATTACACTGCCTTTATAACTATTACTTACTGTCTTTAAAACTTTTCTTTTAAAATACATGGGGAATATGCATGCATTTTTTGTTGTAATAAAATAAACAACTACTTATAAGAATGTTGCCAGCTGAATAAATTAACATTATCACAGTTTATAACATACCGAATGTACAGACACCAGCACATCAAGCTACTACAATCTGTCAAATTTCTTTAATTGATTTTCAACTTTATCGCTAAAGTATTAAGTTCAAGATTGATTGGGAGAATTTGACAATTTCGGGTACCTTGATGTGCTGGCGTCTGTACAACGCCACATAATTAATAATTTTAAAAAAACATTTTCAACATGAAGTTACTTCATTTTGATTTAAATTATGCTGTTATTGTGCACATTAAAAAAAAACTCGTGAAAGTTGACATCAGATCTTCGAGTCGGTGTTGAAGATTCAATAATTAAATTAAGCCCGAGTCAAGGAGAGGATCAATCGTGCCTCCCGAGATTATGAAACCGGGAAGAAGCCAATTAATTATGTGAAGACGCCTTTCCTGCGAAAACTATTTAACGCTGTACAGGAAAAGATTTTATAGAGAAAATTAAAAGTAAACTGATATTGGTTTTAAAATGTTATACTAAACGTTAATCGTTGTATAAATTAGTGCCTTGGATTATGTTTCGGGGGATCTTTAAAAGTAGTTTTATTTTTAGTAGTAGGTACCTAGTTGGTCTTTAAAAGTTACATTTAAAATTAAAAAAAAAAACCCAACCAAAACAAAAACTAGTAAAAAGTAAAAAAAAATTGACGAATTGGCCCTAGCTTAATAAGAAGTTGTAGGTAATATTCGGATCAATGGCTGAACCGATTTTGATTTAAAAAAATGTCTTAGACTAACCGCCAGAAAAACGCACCCAAATCACACGGTGCCACAGACAGACAGTAGTGGTCAAACTCATAATACCGCTCTTTTTGCTCAGGGGTTTAAAAATAACTTGTCCACTTATTTTATACTAGCTTTTGACAGCGGCTTCGCCCGCGTGGAGGTCGGAAATTATCCCGCGGGAACATACTACCGGGATAAAAAGTACCCTATGTGTTATTCCAGGTTATAAACTATCTATGTGCCAAATTTTATCTAAATCGGGTCAGTAGTTTTTGCGTGAAAGAGGAACAAACATCCACACATGCATACATCCAGACATCCATACATACAAACTTTCGCGTTTATAATATTAGTAGGATTTCTAAAGCATCATCATTTGCCTAAACTTTTCCCAACTGGATAATACAATACCCCTAGGCAAGACTAGTCGTCATACTTTCGGGATTCTGACACCGTTTCCGTACCCGTAACCACAGTCAAAGATACATGAACGACAGCCGGGGCCAACGGCTTAACGTGCTTTCCGAGGCACGGAGGGGTCTTAGTATGTAATGATGATCACCCATTCACGAATCAACCGCAGCAAGGACAGATTATATTTCTAAAACATACAGGCATTGAATAGATTGTTTCAGTGAAATCGCTCCGATTGATTTGTAACACCTTCATCATTACTGAATGAGGTCATAAGCCTTTTCAATCCTTCAATGAGGTCATAAGCCTTTTCAATCCTTCAATGAGGTCATAAGCCTTTTCTCGTACAGGCAAATCAAATTTGTTCGATGGATTACAAGTGTGGGAACAGCAATTGAATAGCGGGCCGATGAATTACTGCCAGGGTCGCGAGATTTGTTCGAAAGAGTTACTGTGGCTCTGGCATATAGGCAACTGAAGGAACACGGGTGGGTTTTAGTCAGTAAAAGTTTGACACGCCCTCCCACTCCACCCATAGCAGGAGACGTCATTTGATGATTTCCCACCCACAAAAAAAGGCCGATTAATTAGAGTTGCTAATTGATTCTCACACAATTCAAGGGATTGTAAAAAAAAAAATATCTTAGGACAACCAACACACCGTTATCTGATCCAAACTAGGCAGAGCCTGTACTATGGCGACCAGACAACTGATAAATATACATATATATTTCTAAATACATACATATTATAGATAAAGTTATCGCAGTCCATTGCTGGACATAGGCCTCTCCCATGCTGTGCTGCAACACCCTGTCCACCTTCTGCATCCAGTCTGCCCCAGCCACCTTTAGGGGTCGTCGGTCCATCTAGCTGGGGGGCGTCACATACTACGCTTGCCGATACGCGGTCTCCACTCATGAACTCGTCTACTCTGTCGGCCACCGGCCCTTCCACAAACATGTCTAGCCCACTGCCACTTTAACCTGTCGGTAACTCCAGTTCTTTTCGGGATAACTTAGTTTCTGATTTTATTCTTCAAAGAAACTCTGAACATAGCGTGGTCCATAGCGCGCTGAGCAATCTCAAATTTGTGAACCAGCGTAACTGTCAGTGTCCACATTATTCGGTTTAAAAATTCTTTATTTATTCTAGAAGAACATGCATTGTTCACTTATCGAATAAATACATAATTAAGGAAAGTGTAGTCTAGTAGCTAACAGTTTTGTTTTTAATGCAGGTAGGTACGATGTCGACATTATTTTGTCTAAAACTACCTTAAATCGTTAACATAATAGTTTTGTGTTGTTAGTGACGTACTGCTTGAGTTTAGATTTAAATATGTTGAAAGAAGATGTGCTCCTGATTTCTACCGGTAGATTATTATAAAGTTGAACGCCTTAGTATTTTATGTTTTTCCTGCCATACTGTGTTCGCGGAGGGCGTGTCTGTATTTGGTTAGGGTTTCTTTGGCTGGCTGCATTTGGATGATTTCGTGTTGAAAGGTAATTGTGTGTATGGTTTTGTTAAGAATTTTTCTGATGAGAATGCAGGTGTTGAATGTGTATAGGTAGTTGATTAATGCTCATTAGTTTGGTATTATTAACAAAATATTCCTATGTAATCATTTTCATTAACGTTTAAACTAATACACGTAACACCCTTACCTATTCCTGGAGGTAGGTAAATAAGGGGTTAAATCAAGATTCCTAAGCAAACAATAGAAGGTAACATACGCTGCTTGCGTACATAAACTAAATGCAATAACAATCTCCTGTGGATTTTGAAGGCAACTATTATTGTACAAGAAGCTTCTTGGGTTCGTGAGATTAGGTAAACTAATTATAATAACGAGAACAAAAACATAGGCGTAATTTGACACACTTAATTGCAATGTCTTTGATTTTGACAAATTGGCAACATTCATTGCGTTATTTACTTTGTCGAGCAGACGATTGTTCGAACTTATGCACCAATTGATTAGGAATTTCTTCAAGATCGTTCGGTTTATAGAAAAACTAGCTTCTGGCCCCGACTTCGCACGCGTGATAGTCGAAAATTAACCCACGGGAACGTGCTACCGTGATAAAAGGTAGCCTATGCCCTTTCCCGAGGTTTAGTCTATCTCTGTACCAAATCTCACCAAAATCAGTTTAGTGGTTTAGGCGTGAATGCGTACCAGACAGAGAGTAACTTTCGCATTTTAATTTAAATAATATAATATTAAGTAGGGAGAGTAGGGATGTGTGTTAAGTATTTGGAATCAGCCTACGATCAGTAAAAAAAGCAATTGCTATAAAACCAATAACCCGTACCTATAACAAAACTTTTATAAAAGACAGAATACTTCCAAGAAATTCTTGTTAATCTTGACTCAACAAACGTAACACCTACGGAACGTACATTATTCTGCCTCCAATATTGACCCCATATCTTGCCCAAACAAGCAACTTATAACCCAGTATCTACATAAATGTTTTCTTTCCATTTTCACCCTTTAAAAAGTAACCACTTCCCATTTATCGTGCAGCAAAACTTGTTTCAATTTCGTTACCACACCTCTAAAGGGAGATAGGCGGCTGAAACTTTAGCATTACATACGTGATACGTACCCATACATTGTGGGAGTTATCATAACGTTGTACAAACTCGAACACTGAAAGCAATTTGTCTGTTACATGAATGTTTCTCGTGTTGACAAGGACTCCCATTTCATATTCAAACTGGATTGGGCTTCTTGTTTGTTGGGCGCCAATTTGTAATTGGAGCTTTAGTTTCTTGGTTTGGCCACCAACATTTCGATCATGGAGTTACTGCAACCCCATCGTTTAAGTGTTCCGTACCGTACAGTGCCAATGTACTTAAGTTAAAATGCAGTTGAAATTGTTTATTGAAATGTACATTAATATTTAAAATACTAGGGCCTGAAAAAAGAGGTATTTAAAATTAAGGCTCCGTTGTCTATCCGCATATCTGTCCGTCTATTGCAGGGCTGTATCTTTTGAACCTTCTTCTTTCTTTTCGAATCATGGTAAGTTATTAAATGGTTTGGGCCCTAAAGTGGCCACGCCAATTGCGACATCGGTGGCATTTTTATTTCTTCCGAAGTGCAGGTGTATGTAAAATTTGGACAGGAGTTTAGTCAGGAGCACCATATTCGCAATAGGTGTCGTATCTTAATACGTAGATACTTGAAATGTTCACTGAGTGTGTACTACTGTAGGCGCTATGACAAAAAAAGTGAAAAAAATTAAGGGTTTGACTCGATATTTTAAATAACACTCCTTATTTTGGGCAGTAGTTTAATACGATGTAGTGTTAAATATTGTACGATAGTATGAAACTTTTCCTGTAGCAGTTTGATCGAACTTGGCCGCTTTGTTTTTCTTTTTTCATTTCATCGAGAAATAGGTGTAGCTCAAGGCATGTTAAAAATATAAGCCAGAAAAGTACAATACACAATAGTATGTGGGCATAAACTGCCTCGCGTTTTTCTTACTACATTAAAGTCAGCTTAATCTCACCGGATGCAGCTAAATACCAGTATTTTACGTGGAGCGACAGCCCATCTGACCTTCAGAACTTACTAGGTCATTCGCTACCCTTTGGTAAGACTGGTTGACAGACTTTCAGGCTACTGACGACCCGTAACGATTGTCAAAGATCGACAAATGATATCCGGGACCAAACGGCTAGACTTTTTTCCGAGGCACAGAAGAGTTTTGGTAGGTATGTAAAGATGCTCATCCATCCACGGACCAGCCGTGGCAAGGTAAGCTTAACGTAGACGTTTGTTATAACAAATTGACTACGCCGCCGCAGCTGTACTACACCTATAGCTATTCTGAGCCTAACCAAACAATTTGCTGAAAGAAAGAGCCCAAATTAGATTTTTCTTTCTAGATAATAAATTACTTTGTCCGCCTATGTGGGTCGTACTAAGATAAACGTTGATACATGTGTTTTATCTGGATAATGATAGCTTGTAATAATATTGGCTAGGAGAACAAAGCTTTGTGGTATCGGTTGAGTAATGAAATGTATCTTGTATCTATACGTAGGTACAACATTATATGGTGTACAAACTTAAAGAGGGAGCTTGTGGCTAAGTAATAACAGTCGCACAGGTCAATCGATTAGGTTAAGCTACGGTTGCCACGGTTGCCACGGTTGGCCCGTGGATGGGTAAAAATTTTTATATGCCAAGAATCCTCCGTGGATTTTCGACAGTTGTTACGGGTATAACAATAATTTCATCACCACTGCTCTCAAAACAGTGAAGGAAATCGGCATGTCCTAGATCCAAAAATATTAACACGTGGCGTCTACCGTGCTCTGTGTGGGGCAATGACCACGCGTGGTACATAACGGCCACTTCCTCTTACCGTGAAGAGGTTTGTGTCCCAATAGTGGGAACGATATAGGCTGACGCCTACCAACTTATAATGCATAACATACATTATTTTTTTTATAAATGTGGAGCATCCAATTAAATAAATTTACCATGAATAATAAATCATTAATAATAGTACAATCTAATTTATAATATAATCAATAAATGTAATGTATCAAAAATATAAAATAAATGTTACAATATTATCAGAACATATCAATAAATTATAATAGTAAATTAAACAATAATTAATAATTTTAAAAATATATAAATGTAAATACCTATATCGTTTTTTAAACAGTTTACAGTTACTAATTGAACAAGTGTACAAAACAAAAATTATACATTCTTAAATTCTATACATTATTATAAAAATAGTAGGTATAAATATTATTAACTAAAAATATAATTTCCAATTAAGCACACAGTGTTTTTCCACCTCTCTCCTACTTGATCTTGCTGGGCCCAACAGGGTCCATAATTGTGACTTAAACAATGATTTCCCTTCCAACTATGCTTTTACATTATGGTACGCAATAAAGAATTGAGAATTGAATTGAGAATTATGATAACGGGTCTTCAGAAGCCCGAAAGTGTGACAACCAGTCTTACCACGGGGTATCGTGTTGCTTAGTAACTGGGTTGTAAAGGTCCAATATGCTCCATGTTAGATATTGATATTCATTTGATAGATTGGCAGTCACTGCTTTTAAAATACTGGTATTTGGCGGCATCTAGTTAGAATGGAAGCTGACTCCAACATGGTTGGAAAAAGGCAGACGATGACATATTTAAGGATCTGTATGTTTGATTAACTTTAAGGTTACTCTTTGTAACATATACCTACACTCGAACCCAAAATAGTATATTTTCAGTAACAACCCGCCATCAAGAGCGAAGTCAAATTTTAAATAATTCAGCAGCTGTGAACAGCGAGTCTCCGTTTGTGAGCCAAGAAATAATGAAGCGCATTTCAGCGCTGTCTCCGTAATGAGTTGTCAAACGTCTGTGCCCCGAGCTCGCAGTAAAAACGTAATTTGTATCTTATGTTTAATTGAAGTTATGAACTGCTAGACCAATTTAAATTGTCGAGATCTTTTTTTTTACTGCATTTAAGAGTAGGAGTGAAAATGTTAGTTTAAAAGCCAGTCCTTTTATGCTTTTTTCATAGTAGTACCTAAACTTTTTGTCCCCATTTTGATGGACGTTTGTTTGCCTTTCAGAAGGTGAAAGGATTATACGTGGGCATTGACGTGGGTCACAACTTCGAAGACTAGATTTATATTTGCTAAACTTAATGTCTTATTTAAGATTTATAATAGCGTCGAGGCGAAGTTCACAATGACACGAATTTTTCTATTCAATTCGTACAAAAAAGATTTAGCAATACCAAGGGAAAACGTTGCCAAATTGTGTGCCAACAAATTTCATTCGCACCCTTCCGCCAAATCCACGATATTTTAAACAAAAAAGCGAAACATCATAAAAGATTTGAATAAATTCGTATTTGTGTGTATAGAATTATTGTATGATGAAAATTTGCAAGCGAGCGCTAACGTAATAAATTTCATGCTCTCATAATTTTGTGGCATGATTTACAGGGTGATTTTCAGCGACACAGCCCCAACGTTTTTGTGCAATATGCCAATTAAACCTCAGTCTGTATATTATTTAACTGAACGTCATTTTATTGAGACAATTATGACGATGTTTATATTGATTAAAATGGTTATGAAAGGTTGTAAAATTTTCATCTGAAATTGCTTAATTAACTTCGACATGATGGAGTTTAATTTAATTTGGTGTTTGTTTTCGCTGCAGTTAGTCACATTTATCAGAAAGATTTTTAAAGGACTTGTAAAAAAATCTTTCCTAAGGATATATGTTTTTTCTTGGCATACGACAAGTAAATAAAATAATGGAAAAAAAGCGTGGGGTTCTTTTAAGGTATTTTTTTATTGATATCAGGCACCCCACGCTTTTTTTCCATTATTTTGTACTTTTTAGTTTGGTTTTCCATGGAAGCGTGTTTTTTAGTTTTTTTAAACTATTATTTATTTTCTATTTTTTTAGGGTATTTCGAATTTTGAGACGTATGTCAGTGTAGTTTGTGACAGTTTTTTTGCTGTCCTGGTAACCCTGGCAAGGATAATGGCATAAATTTATGAAATTATTGCATTGTCATCAGTCCTTGACAGGTGTGCAAAGTTTGAATGAAATCTGGTCGTTTAAAGTGGGTCAAAATCGCACTATAAGGAGTTGGTTACAAACAAACATACAAATATACAAACATACAAATATACAAGTGAAGCTAATATAAAGCGTGTAAAAAGAAACGTTCTTGGCTGTCTCCAAGAACCCTACGCATGCCTGGGGCGCAAGAGTAAATAAATATGTATGCAAACACTGCAAACTCATCAAACGGAACGAGCCGAAAGTTCAAAAAGCTTTGCAAATGAAGTCTCAACGAAGAATAGTTTTCAAAGGAATATTTTGCTTTGTCCCGCTTCCTATTTCCGATATTTTCTATCGTACGCTTAAAGTTTAATGGTTTGTATGGAAGATCGATTGCAGCGTCCATATATTTTTATTTCTGCACACAATTTTCAGTTCGTTTGCTCCGTACTGCGGTCTAGAGTAAACAACTTGCTGGGTAAAGTTTGAATCGCTGATATGTACCATTGTTCGTTTACGCTCTGTGCGCGCTCGATCGAGTGTGAAAGTCAATCTTACGTTTCACGTGTTACGGTAACCTTTTTAAGTAAATTGTGTAAAAGTGAATATTGGTGCTGATAACATCGGGGTTTTCCGATAGGGTTGAAAATGTGTTTGTATTTTTGTGGAAAATATTTTCACTAAATGTTGCGCGTTTGTTGGGCTTTTTAACGTTTGATAATTTTATAAAATATAGGTGTGTACAAAGTTGCTTGATTGCGACTGAAATGGTTGACTGATAATGCTCGTCAAGCGGCCATTTTCTATCAATAAAATCTTTATTGTGATTGATGTCAAATGACAAAATGATCACATTAATTTGTCAAGGCCTACAAGTAATCCTTTAGAAAATATACTATTTCCGTATAATATTCCAATCAATCCATTACATAGTCTACACTAATATTATAAAGTGGTAAAGTTTCTAAGTTTGGATATAAGAGGTTATCTCTGAAACAGCTGATCCTCATTTAAAAATTATTACAGGGATAGATAGCGAAGAAAGATGAGGACTGAGTGCTATGCTAACCCTCACTCTCAAAGTAATATTATAATTCTTATGCGAGTTGGTTGGTTGCGCTTTCGCAAAAAAAGGCTAGACGTATTTGGATGAAATTTGGCACATGAGTAGACCATAACCAGTGGGGTAATTGCGTAATATACTAACAATAGGAATGCCTTTCATTCTGACATTTCAACCACATTCACTGCGTGATTTACGTTGTACAGCAGACGAATTTTTCGAACATAAATGAAGCAACGGATTAGCACCTACAAAATGGCTCAGATTTTCTTCAATAGTGTGTTACCCAATTAGGGTCCTGGGTAAGGACAAAGGCTACTTTTTGTCTTGGATCACAGACACAGTCTGTTGCGGGCAACAGCTAGAAACATATAATTTATCGTATTGGTACAGGCTTCAACGCGGACAGGGTCGCAGACAGAATCTACAAAGGTATGAAATAAAATCCAGAAACAGAAAATATTTGTATATTTACTTATTAAAATCGTACAAAGTTTGTTTAAATACAACGACAATCGTGACGAAAACAAAAATAATTATGGAAGATTTGAAGTGAATTCTAGAACTATTCTCTAAGATCTAAACTAGATGAGGTTAACTATAGTCAGGACTAAACTAAACTATGAACGGATTTGATAAATTGTTTCGATGTTATCTTCATAAACTATGTGGTATAAGCATTTGATTATTCTGACGGGAATATGTTTACGATTAAACTTTATTAACGATCCCTTGCGAATATCGTGCATATTTATTTTTCCAACGAATAATATAATTCCTTGCATGAGTAAAACACAATGTCTTACATGAATTATAAACACTGTCCTTACTGCAATAATTTACTCAGTTACCTAATTAAAAAAGTAAAGGTGCAAATAAAAAATAACTCAACACAGATATTTATTGCAGGTACAGATAAAAAATATAAATTCGCTTAAGTACTCATATTATTTGTGAAGAAAAATAATCCCTCGGGAAATTACAATAACTCAACCGCGTTAGGCGATTTAATAATAAAACGTTTAGGGTGTGTAGCGAGACGGTTGAGAAAAAAAACACCATGTCACCACTTTTGAAAATTACTGTATAATTTTGAAAAATAAGAAAAACAATAGTATATAAAAAGGTATATGTTAGACTGTAGATTGAGAAAAAAATGGATTTTAAAAAAGAGGGACGAGTCAAACTTAGTGGTTAAACAGATATAACGGAAATTATCTTCGCGCACGACCTATCCCTAAAACGATTGCAATCGATTCAAAATATAGGCCTATGCACGTAGATCAATATGATCCTTTTTGTAACGTACACTAAGTTAAACCGTAAAATACACGTTATAATTATTAGTATGCGAAGTTAGATAACAGAGTAGAAAATAATTATTAGATAATCTACTACAGTAAAATGAGAAAATAGGTAATGTAAAGAGGTCCCTTAAACTAGCTGGATGTGATGCTCTGGAAGGTTGCCGTTGGTGCCGATGTCTAGCGACGCCAATGGATCGGTGTCAGCGAGGTCACCAAAACTCTGCGACGGGAGTCGAATGTCCGCAACTATGTTACGACGACGTCGACTGGACACGTCGTAGACCTCACAATGAGCCGGTTCCCAGAAGCCCGTCGGGGAAAAACCGAAATTCGGCTTGTATGGTCGTCGTCTAAAGACAAATAAACAGAACGATCAGACCAAGGTTACAAGCAGAATTTTCGATATAGCTAGCGAGAATCGCCGGTAGGACAGATTAGAATAATAAAAGGAGAAGAACTGAAGTAATACGTACCAGCTAAACGGATGAGTTGCACACAGAACTTTTCACTTTGAGCGGATAGCACTTAATACAACGTAGACTTATTTAAAATATAGGGCTCAATAATAGAAATTTAGGCCTGGAGGTTCCGAAAATAAAAAATTCATCTGATTCGTTCGGATTCAATCTGCAGTCTGCCCGTTGACAAGAGAAAATTTTCGCCTTCAATTTTTACAGGTTCGAAATTTGAGGTAGAACAAAAAATATAAAGGCCAGTGTTTCAAAAAAAGGTTGATTTAGAAACCAAAAAGTTTCGTCCGCAGCGGATTTACGCTGCAGTACCCCTTTTCCAGCAAAAAAAAAAGGTGTGTGTCAACCCTTAAAGGAAGTGACAACCCTAAGTGAGTGACACCATATAAGAGTGCCAAACCAATAACACTCAAATGTATAAGCAGGAGACAACCCTACAGGGGAGGACTGAAATAAACTAACCTAAATAACCTAACTTAATAAACCTATAAATAATATGACTCAGCAAAGGTATTAAAAACTAACAACATCGCAGTGCAGCTGATAGAGAATAAAATTGAAAGTCGACCTTCACTTAAACGTTATCAGTGCGAGCTCCAGATGTGTCCACTAAACCTAACAATAACGAAAGACATAAAATCTAGGAATTAATTAATGAAAATAAACGACCTAATTAAATCCTGGAAATCCCCTAAATATATACAAGAACAAAGAAAAATAAACGACTTGCAGTCAGACATAACGACTTGCAGTAAGACATAACGACATGCAGTCAGACAAAACGACATGCAGTCAGACATAACGACTTGCAGTCAGACATAACGACTTGCAGTCAGACATAAAACGACGTCAGTAAGAAAAAACGACATGCAGTCAGACAAAATGACATGCAGTCAGACAAAACGACATGCAGTCAGACAAAACGACATGCAGTCAGACAAAACGACATGCAGTCAGACAAAAAACGACGTCAGTCAGAAAAAAAATGACTTCTGTCAGACAAAAAATGGATATTAAGAAGGTTAAATAAATGTAATTAATCATTTAAGAATATCTTTTATATTTGCCGGTATGAGAGGAATCACAGTCTTGTAGGACATATGTAAGTCCTAGAGACGACCCTGATCACTCGGCATTTAATAAAACGAGGAGCAAGCTTTCCAGAAAAATATTCACTAGCTGAAGACTTGAAAAATTACGCCTCCATACAATGTCGCCAGTGTTAAGTGTAATTGCTGTCCGGTTTGTATTATAAGTTCGAGAATTTCGTAGGAAAGCAGAAGAGAGATTGTCTGCCACTTTCGCATAAATCTCAGCCAGGGAAGTCAGATTCTTCGCGTGTTGTTCCCGACTTTCAGCTAAATTAGTGCTTAGAGTCTGGCTACTAGCGCGAAATGAATCCATACAGACCTATCGCCAGAGAAACTAACGTGCCATTTCATAAGTGAGAATCTTTTTTGGGGGTAAGGCGGACAATCTTCAGATTTCATAGGAGATGGAAGACTAGAACCTGGAGTTGCCCTAGGTGGGATCGGTGGTGGTCTAGAAATAATCGGGCTTTGGCGAAGGGGTGTCTCACTAATAGAAGCTTCTTCTGCCATGTTTATAACTCAAAAGGAAAATCCAGAGATAAATGACAAGTCTGCTGAAACTAGCTGGAACGCGTTAGATACCGAGTAGTAAGATCGATAGGGAGATAGGACGACAAATAAACGACAAAGGTAACAGCTGGGCTCAGAATCTAAAAAAAAAAGAAAATAGACACTAGCAAACCAACATTCAAAAAACTTACCTTATTATCGCGACGCCTAAACATCCACACATCAAACACACACTACGGGAAACTAACTACAGCTACCTATAGGAATGGAATAAAACACGGGTTAAATATATATTTCTTTGGGGGAGAAATAAAAGAGATAGATATTGGGTATGGTTACAAAATTATTCTTTGAAATAATAATGCACAAACATCACATTAAAACAAGGAAAATAAACTTCAGTAAGCAGTTCCGTAGTCCACACGCGTATGAGGTATATTCAACGAAGCATCCGAGACAAAATCCTTTCCAGTTCCACACCGGTTTCTGTCCGATTGTAAAATCTGAAACTCACAATAAAATTAAAATTTGCTCATATGGAGCAACCACACACAAGGTAACAAAAAAATTAAATTATTAGTAATGAACTTACCTTTAGTTCGGGCGCCATTTGTAGCGAGACGGTTGAGAAAAAAAACACCATGTCACCACTTTTGAAAATTACTGTATAATTTTGAAAAATAAGAAAAACAATAGTATATAAAAAGGTATATGTTAGACTGTAGATTGAGAAAAAAATGGATTTTAAAAAAGAGGGACGAGTCAAACTTAGTGGTTAAACAGATATAACGGAAATTATCTTCGCGCACGACCTATCCCTAAAACGATTGCAATCGATTCAAAATATAGGCCTATGCACGTAGATCAATATGATCCTTTTTGTAACGTACACTAAGTTAAACCGTAAAATACACGTTATAATTATTAGTATGCGAAGTTAGATAACAGAGTAGAAAATAATTATTAGATAATCTACTACAGTAAAATGAGAAAATAGGTAATGTAAAGAGGTCCCTTAAACTAGCTGGATGTGATGCTCTGGAAGGTTGCCGTTGGTGCCGATGTCTAGCGACGCCAATGGATCGGTGTCAGCGAGGTCACCAAAACTCTGCGACGGGAGTCGAATGTCCGCAACTATGTTACGACGACGTCGACTGGACACGTCGTAGACCTCACAATGAGCCGGTTCCCAGAAGCCCGTCGGGGAAAAACCGAAATTCGGCTTGTATGGTCGTCGTCTAAAGACAAATAAACAGAACGATCAGACCAAGGTTACAAGCAGAATTTTCGATATAGCTAGCGAGAATCGCCGGTAGGACAGATTAGAATAATAAAAGGAGAAGAACTGAAGTAATACGTACCAGCTAAACGGATGAGTTGCACACAGAACTTTTCACTTTGAGCGGATAGCACTTAATACAACGTAGACTTATTTAAAATATAGGGCTCAATAATAGAAATTTAGGCCTGGAGGTTCCGAAAATAAAAAATTCATCTGATTCGTTCGGATTCAATCTGCAGTCTGCCCGTTGACAAGAGAAAATTTTCGCCTTCAATTTTTACAGGTTCGAAATTTGAGGTAGAACAAAAAATATAAAGGCCAGTGTTTCAAAAAAAGGTTGATTTAGAAACCAAAAAGTTTCGTCCGCAGCGGATTTACGCTGCAGGTGGTTGTACAACGAGTGATTTGCAAAAAAGGTGAAATAGATCTAACATTGTTTTCGGAACTTCACGGTCGGGTAATGACATCGTAGATGCATTTGACTCCAAACGTTTTAAATGTTCGGTGAAAAAAGGGTTATTGTAAAATAGTAGCATAGACGCGACACTAGCTTGAGCCAAGCCAAATCTGTCATTCTGTAAAAATCTCACCGTGAAAATTCAGTTGAAGTGACCTTGAAGTGAGTTGTCAATAGTGTAATTTCCTAGCATAAGATGGAAAGGCAGCTCAATTCAACGAATTAATTATAAGTTTTTTACGAGAAGATTTTTACAAAATTGATCAGCTGGGCTAGAGTTTCTGACCACGGAAAAATATCGCCATGGGATGATATCGCGCACTAGTTTTTTTAATTTTCAATGTTGAATTGAACATTTAGAATCCAACGAAGTGCATCCCAGCGCGTAAAAAACGATTTTACGAAATACGTGTTTACATTTGGTTTAATGCATACATTTACATTTGTGTTGTAAACTTTAGTATGTTTGTATGTAGAAGTGGTGGGAAGGTATGTAGTGATATATCATGTTCTTAGTCATCCTTGCGGTCTTCGTTGTGAAGGAGGATGATGCTCTCGCTTGGCGTTGGGGTGTCAAAGATTGGCAGGTTTTCCACCTCACCTGGAATTTAGACGAAATAAGATTACAATATACCTAATAGTTTTTTGCGATTATTAATGTGATGTTATTGTTTATTTTTTAGATATGTGTCTGTTTACTAATTGAATCGAATGTGATATGAGTGAGCTAAAACTTGTCCATATAAAATCGATTAAAAAGTATGCAGCCTTAAAATACTATGGAGTGTGATAATCCATCTACAGATTTCTTATGGACATCTTTCTGTGCTTTAAAATTTAAATAAATTTACCTATGTACCTATATAAGTATATAGTTTATTCTAACTTACTAATGAACTTTTAATCTAACAAAATAAAGGCTTTTACTCACGTTACTGAGTACAGCGGTGTAAATAATTTTGATTTTTGCCTTATGTTTCGTTGTGTGTAAACCACCATTTTTCTACAAAACGCATACCTAAATCTGGATTAGTTGTTCTAGACTATGTATTGTTAGTTACGTCGTGATGTCACCCAATCAAAGCCTCAATATTTGTTGATGTTCACTTGTGTTGGTGGTCTCCATTCATTCTCCAGGAAAATTCTAGACGAATTTTGAGCCTCGTAAATTACGCCAGATTACTTTAGCTAAGGTAGGACTACGATAACTTAATCTGCCGTAATTATTTAATTATTAAAAAGTAGGAACGAAAAAGGAATTGAGTCCCTAGATCGTCGAACTAGGGTCACAATTCCTATTTTTTTTTTATTGCATTAAGTATGAACTAAGTATTGTAGATATTTCTGATTATGATACTGGTCAGATCCTGAAGCGTTGATTGGGTGACTTCATTTATTATTTAGTTCTTACCAATTCTGACGATAAAGTTGACAGATTCATCTTCGTCTAACATAGAGAACACGTTTTCTACGGGAATGTACACGTTCTGGGTGTGCTCCAGGAAGTCTGCGTCCTTCTCGCACTTGCAGGGCCGTCTGGAACGTAATAATTAAGAATTGATTACTAACATAATTGATAAATTGAGTGAATGTTCTGAACTGAAAGGAATAAATCGGAAGCTATATCATCAAAGAGTTTGATGTCACTGTTTTCATATTTCATATTTTAAATAATATTTTATTTTCAAACCTATAAAATGATTTTTTAAGGATACTTAAAGTTTATTCTTATACCAGCATCTAGTTTGGCAATAACTTTATAGAGTATCTATTGTCAGACTCAGAAAATTTTCACAGCGTCAAAACAGCCACGTTCCACACTGCAAATTTCTATAGTGCATTATCTTTCAGTTAGTCATTCAGCCATGGAACGATTTTGTAGGTATTGGAGATGAATTGATAGTTTAATAGCATAGTAATTTTATAGTGTTTTGATGTCAATGATGTACCTATCCCAATATTAGTAAACCAAATAGCGGATGTTCGAGCGGTTAATGTTAGTATAACACTTGAAATGACGACCAACATAAATGTTTATGATTGCAAAAGCATTTATACATTATGATCCGCAATTTTGAAGTTCGTACGCGTTTTGGTATTGAAATAATTATTCCGAATCCATGTGTTTACCTAGTTGTTACATGTGAGGGAACCCAAACCAGAACCTAAGTAGGTATAAAAATGTAGATCCCCGACATAACAATATGCTACAGCCGAAAAGGTAACCTTTAGTTGTGGAGCCTAGAAAAGTAACCCAATAAAAACTTTTTTACAAAAAAAAAACAACCGACTTCCTTAAAAACACTACAAAGTGAAAAATAACTTTAATTTCGGAAGTCGGTGTCTTAGGATCTGTATTTATGGTTTTTTTGCCACCGACTTCCGAAATTAAAGTTATTTTTCACTTTGTAGTGTTTTTAAGGAAGTCGGTTGTTTTTTTTTTGTAAAAAAGTTTTTATTTTTAAATTTTTAGTTGTGGTATCCACCCCGCACTAATTCCAAACAAACAATGCATTTTTATGCGATAGCAGAAATCGCGGTTGATTTGCTGTCATTTTTTAAAGAGTTCCGGTGTCTGTCTCCCGAACTCGTCAACGAGTATGTCTATCTAGGACAAGATATCTTCTAACTCCTGATCGATAAGGAGTTGTACCTTCCATCATCAGCTCAACGGAATATAAGAATACAAGTAACGGTCTAAACGTGCCTATAATATTCAAAGAATTATCCCCTAACCTTCTAACCTTTCACTGTAAGTTCCTATAAGTACTGTTCACCGATGAGGAGTTCCATGCGGTATCTTCGAAGACTATAATTAGTTCACCACGGATGGATAGATAGAACCAGCAATTATTTTTGATCTTTAGTACAATATCCAAATCACATTACGTGTACTGTTTGTTTTTGAGGAGTTCCTTCGTTTATCTCCCAAAGTATACATCAAATCTTCACAAAATTAATATGGGACCACCTCAGGAGTATACCCTTACGAATAAAAAAAGAATTTTCAAAATCGGTTGACAATTGGCGGAGAAATCGGTGAACATACATAAAAAAAAAAAAAAAAAAATACATACAGTCGAACATATAACCTCCTCCTTTTTTTGAAGTCGGTTAAAAAATGGTTTTTAGGGTTCCGTTGCCAAATGGCAAAAAACGGAACCCTTATAGATTCGCCATGTCTGTCTGTCTGTCTGTCTGTCTGTCTGTCTGTCTGTCCGAGTATGTCACAGCCACTTTTCTCCGAAACTATAAGAGCTGTGCTATTGAAACTTGGTAAGTGGATGTATTCAGTGAACCGCATTAAGATTTTCACACAAAAATAGAAAAAAAGCAATAATATTTGGGGTTCCCCATACATAGAATTGAAACTCAAAAATTTTTTTTTCATCAAACCCATACGTGTGGGGTATCTATGGATAGGTCTTCAAAAATGATATTGAGGTTTCTAATATCATTTTTTTTTAAAACAATAATATTTGGGGTTCCCCATACATAGAACTGAAACACAAAAAAAAAATTTAATCAAACCCTTACGTGTGGGGTATCTATGGATAGGTCTTTAAAAATGAAATTGAGGTTTCTAATATCATTTTTTTCTAAACTGAATAGTTTGCGCGAGAGACACTTCCAAAGTGGTAAAATGTGTGTCCCCCCCCCCCCCGTAACTTCTAAAATAAGGGAATGATAAAACTAAAAAAAATATATGATGTACATTACCATGAAAACTACCAACGAAAATTGGTTTGAACGAGATCTAGTAAGTAGTTTTTTTTTAATACGTCATAAATCGTAAACCACAATTTACCTTTCATTCAGTCAACTCAAATATAAAAATTAAAAAAAAAACATTTAATTTCATAAACGATGATGACGAATGATGATGATGATGACCTGCAGGTTTGTACGGAACCCTCGGTGCGCGAGTCCGACTCGCACTTGGCCGGTTTTTTTACTACCTAGCCTACTTTATTTGAATTTGCAATAATAGGCTACACGCTCAATACGTATGGAAAATTTGTAACGAAGTCAAAACTGTATATTGAAATTTCTGAAAAAAAGTAATTGCTACGAAATATGTGAACGAGTTAGAATTTTTGTCTATTTGCCTAGCTAGATGAATGTACCGAAGTGGCGTGGAATTTGGCCCACATGTAGTTAGTAATCTGGATTAACACATAGGGTTCTTTTAATCGCGGTAGTACGTCCCCGCCAGATATTAACCGACATACAGAAGAAACGAGATTTAAATAATCAAAAGATGTAAATATGTTTATATGCGGGAAAGAACCGTTTTCATAATTTAGCCTTTCACCTAAATGTTGGTAAAAATATTAGGTACGATTTTCAGGAAAATCTCATAAGGCGTAACATAATACAAGCAAAATTATTTATATTCAACCTACGCCGTACATAAGAAAATTCTCTGAATGTTTTATAACCAGACCAAACAATTTATAACGATTGTAAGAAACATTTTTTGTACAAAAGAATTTTATTTATGCCGCATGTATGGTAATCTAACAAATTGTGGCGAAATGTAGAACATTTTGAGATTGAGCTTGGATTTTTAAGGCTACAAAATTTAGAATTATAAACTTCCTTTACTGAACACGAGCCTTTATTCTTTATAGACGCATAGACGGTCTAATTCATTTCTAAATCACCATGACTTACAAACTTACTGACTATGATGACAATGCTGTCTCTCTACCAAACGTAATTCATGGTGATAATCTATACTTATATTATAAAGCTGAAGAGTTTGTTTGTATGTTTGTTTGATTGAACGCGCTAATCTCAGGAACTACCGGTCTGAATTGAAAAAATCTTTTTGTGTTAGGTAGCCTATTTATTGAGGAAGGCAATACGCTATATAACATCACCCTACAACCAAGAGGAGTGGAGCAGTAATGAAAAATGTTGCAAAAACGGGAAAAATCGCACGGGTAGGCGATTCGAGGCGACGGGAAGGGTCGTGGGAACAAGAAATTTAACGCTAACGAAGTCGCAGGCAGAAGCTACTAGTTATTAATGAAACTGTAGGGGACGCTGATTTGCTTAGATAAGAATATCTTAACATAGTATAAAACAAAGTCGCTTCCCGCGTTTGTACGCTTACATCTTTTTAACTACTCATCGGATTTTAATGCGGTTTTGATCAATAGATAGACTGATTCTAGAGGAACGTTTATAAATGTGTAACACGCGGGCAAAAGCCGCTGAAACAAGTTAGTGAATTTTATAAATGCAACAGTATCTCTGTCTGCCTGTTACATTTTCACGCCTAAACGGTCGCAGCTGATTTGCGTAAACTAATGCATACTTTACATTAGTTTACGCAAATGGAGAGCAGTGGTGATCGAGTGTAATAGGCCCGACTTACAAGTTGCAGGTTCATCATCATCATCATCATCATTACAGCCGTAAGATGTCCACTGCTGGACTTAGGCCTCCCCCAATTTGGGGGGCTTTGCCATAATCGCCACGCTTGGCAGGCGGGTTGGCGATCGCAGTATGGTGGTAAAATGCATAGAGAACGCTGCTGCCCATTCTCTAGTAAGTCCCTTAGTCGCCTTTTACGACACCCACAGGAAGAAATGGGGTGGTGTTATTCTTTACGTCCGGCATCACACGGTACAAGTTGCAGGTTGGTAGGTTCGAACCCAAATAGAAGCTTTACTTTGTGTAAATAATTTGCTCTCAATACGGTAAAGGAAAACATCATGAGGAAACCAGAATGTCTTAGAACCAAAAAATCAAAAACATGTGACAGCTAACATTCTGGTCGGAGGTCTGTGTTACAGCAGTGGGAACATTATGAGCTAATTATGAAGCGCACGGATAGACCATGAGCTGGGTGACATAGGATAGCTTTCATCGCGGTAGAACATTCCCGTGGGAATGAATTCCAAATTCCTCGCAAGCAAGCCGCGGGTATAAGATCATAATCATAATTTCAGCCGAAAGTCGTCCACTGTTGGACATAGGCCTCCCCCAAGATCCTCCACTTCGACCGGTTCTATACTTCCCGCATCCAGCGGACTGCTGTGGCCTTCACAATGTCATTCCCCTTGTGGGACGCCTTCCAATTCTATGTCTTTCGGTACGCGGTCACCACTCCAGAACCTTTCAGCCCCAACGGCTATCTGTTCTGTGAGCAATGTGATCTGCCCTTGTATAAAAAAGATACTTGCCTATAAACAATTCTTTTACTCGGCAAGTTCGGCAGGAATATATCGACTTCAAAGTAATACTTCTCAGCATGGTCATCGTTTACAAGCACGGTCCACATCATTCTACCTGAAAGTAAAATAAAAACAATTTGAGACTTGAAATTATTGTATCCTATTAGTATTATAAACTTAAAATAGTAATTTATGCTTCTTGTTTTAAAGATGGCTGATTGATGATTTTGAAATCCTAAAAATGCCTCAACTCTAGAGGTTGAGATCAAATACCTGAAGGCACTAGCTTCTGTGTGTTTTAATATTTCCGTTCTAGAAAAAGTGATATTCTATCAAAATCAAAAATGTATTGGGTTGGAATAAGGTAACTAAAACCACAACAAGAAAATATAATATCTCGAAATCGTAGTAAAAATACTAAACTTGTTGATACAATTCGTCACTTATCTAGTCCTTCCGGACTTGGTCTCGAGGTCTTCAACCTTTTTGAAAGCGTCTAAGTATAAATAGGTACAAGTAAAAAAGTACTAAGAAGGTACTGCGAATTCACGGCAGTTTAAAGAAGCCAATACCATGAAACGTCTGGCTTCTTGCAGAAGGGTCGCAGTCGCTGAAAAAACAGCTTAGTATAATTGTGTCTGGAATTACAGACTGTAGGTACGCTGTCTGAGCTGGGGTACTTTACTGGCAGTCGTAAAACCAAGAACATTGTTTGTTCAAGTTATTGGTAACTTTTGCTACGGTATATTAACTTTTAAATCAAAAGAGGCACGAAAATTTAAGACGTTACAATGAGAATAAGGAAAAACTGGCCAAATGCGAGTCGGACTCGCGCACCGAGGGTTCCGTACAAACCTGCAGGAATTCACGGTTTATGCATAAGATTTATGTTTATGAAATTAAATGTTTTTTTTTTAAATTTTTATGTTTGAGTTGACTGAATGAAAGGTAAATTGTGGTTTACGATTTATGACGTATTAAAAAAAACTACTTACTAGATCTCGTTCAAACCAATTTTCGGTGGAAGTTTACATGGTAATGTACATCATATATTTTTTTTAGTTTTATCATTCCCTTATTTTAGAAGTTACGGGGGGGGGGGACACACATTTTACCACTTTGGAAGTGTCTCTCGCGCAAACTATTCAGTTTAGAAATAAAATGATATTAGGAACCCCAAATATTATTGTTTTAAAAAAAAATGATATTAGAAACCTCAATATCATTTTTGAAGACCTATCCATAGATACCCCACACGTATGGGTTTGATGAAAAAAAAAATTGTTGAGTTTCAGTTCTATTTATGGGGAACCCCAAATATTATAGTTTTTTTTTTCTATTTTTGTGTGAAAATCTTAATGCGGTTCACAGAATACATCTACTTACCAAGTTTCAACAGCATAGCTCTTATAGTTTCGGAAAAAAATGGCTGTGACACACTCGGACAGACAGACAGACAGACATGACGAATCTATAAGGGTTCCGATTTTTGCCATTTGGCAACGGAACCCTAAAAATGGAAATGGATTGGCCGTATAATAATAGGCAATGAAAATTGGAACAAAAGCATAGTGTTTTGGAACCCAAGAATTATGAAAAGAAATCAGGGCAGACAGATTCGAATGTGGGAAGACCAACAAAGATCATAGCAGAGAAAACATGGATTAGGAAAGTGCAAAGAGAACAGAGTGGAAAGAAATAGAGGAGGACTTTGCTCAAGTTGGGCAAACAGAGGCGGTTATCAGTGTCTCCGACGCCAGAGTAGTCAGATTAAGCATTAAAAAATATATAATCATATATAACTCATCATCATCACTAGCCTTTTCTCAACTATGTGGGAATCGGCTTCCAGTCTAACCGGATGCAGCTGAGTACCAATATTTTACATGGATCGACTGCCTGACTGACCTCTAGAACCCAGTTACTGTGTAATGATGATACCCCTAAGATACAAACTATTTTTTGTGAAAGAAATTGTGCCTAAATAAAGGCCTATATAATTATTATTTTATTTACTTTATATCGAGTGTTCAAGGCATGATGTTGTGTTGTTATGTGTATCTATTGCGCATTATCCAAGAAAAGCCAATTCATAATTAAGATGGTTATGATGCTTCGTTCTTTGGTGCAACATGAAGCTAATTTATAAATACTGGTTAACCTATTTTTAGGGTTCCGTTGCCAAATGGCAAAAAACGGAACCCTTATAGATTCGTCATGTCTGTCTGTCTGTCCGAGTATGTCACAGCCACTTTTTTCCGAAACTATAAGAGCTATACTGTTGAAACTTGGTAAGTAGATGTATTCTGTAAACCGCATTAAGATTTTCACACAAAAATAGAAAAAAAACAATAATATTTGGGGTTCCCCATACATAGAACTGAAACTCAAAAAAAAATTTTTCATCATGCCCATACGTGTGGGATATTTATGGATAGGTCTTCAAAAATGATATTGAGGTTTCAAATATCATTTTTTTCTAAACTGAATAGTTTGCGCGACAGACACTTCCAAAGTGGTAAAATGTGTCACCCCCCCCCCCCCCCCCCCGTAACTTCTAAAATAAGGGAATGATAAAACTAAAAAAAAATATATGATGTACATTAAACACATGTAACCATGTAAACTTCCACCGAAAATTAGTTTGAACGAGATCTAGTAAGTAGTTTTTTTTTTTAATACGTCATAAATCGTAAATCACAATTTACCTTTCATTCAGTCAACTCAAATATAAAAATTAAAAAAAAAAAACATTTTATTTTATAAACATAAACCTTATGCATAAACCGTGAATACCTGCAGGTTTGTACGGAACCCTCGGTGCGCGAGTCCGACTCGCACTTGGCCGGTTTTTTTAAGTATGTTATATAAATGATTATTTTCTGTAGTTGTTTCATTAATTGCAGGAAAATGGAACAATGCTTAAAACGATAGTCGTATTTTTGAGGTCTGATTTAAGTGAAGTGATTCAATCTTTCAGTTGCCTATTCATTATAAATGACACAGCCTCTAACATTATCAATTTTTATTTATATTCTATAAAGCTAGTACTATTCACGGACATATTCTCGGTTACATGTACGTATATCCTTGTCTAGATCAATTATGCTAACGGATGGATGTGATTTGCGCTGACCCACTTCGATTGTTCGAGATAACACGATTTCAACATTTATCAGGACAACAAAGTTGGTCAAGTGCTTATCAAATCAATTATGCACTTGAAATAGTGACTAGTTTAATTGTAAATTATGATATCAAGCTTATAATTCCTAAATTGTAGTCTGTCGTGTAGGTTTAGTAAAAGATATTTTAGCCAGTAACGTGAAGCGAGCATATTGCCACTTACTACGCAAAATTAACCTCCACAAAATCAAGCAATTGCTGAGAATTTCTTTATAAAATAACCCAGGAACATATTGTTGCCACTCGGGGATCAAACCAGAACCATCGCTTGGCATAGCGTGACAGACATTTGTGTCCATTAGACTGACGAGGTCATTCCAAACCTCATAATAAATTAACAGTTAGTGAAAATTTTGAATCATTTCTGTAATCAAATCAGTACTTCCAAAAGTTTCCCGAGTACAAAATTGATTGCATTAATAGAAAGCTATACAATTTGCAGCAGGTCATTGTTAAGTGTTACACATATCTGACCTCCACGGGGAAGGAAGCGGTGGGCACAAACTAATACAAAGTATTTTACAAATCACTTCCACTTAATTGAATTATAAACAGTTCATTTAAACAGGTCAGCGATTAACGCCGTCAGGAGAAGCCCTATACTTGTCAGTTTAATAGGTTGCTTTATAAATATTTAATACGCATTTCTCAGTTTACAGAATCAATGAATGTAAAGAATGAAGTCCAAGAATATTCAAAAGTACTTAACCAGCTTTTTTTTTTTCTGAAAAATTTGTTGAGTTATAAATACCTTTTATGTTATTTAGTGGCCATATATAAAGCTCAAGCCAACATGAACGTTACCAACCTTATATTTTTCATCTCACAATAAGCACGTTCTCTCCCTAAAATCTCAAAGAAAACCGTGGTTTATCTTATATTTTATTACAATATTATCCTTACCTCCTCTTTTATCGTATATCTGGTATACATTGAATATTCGGTCGTAGCACCGTAGTAGGAAATAGTTGAGTACCGGCTCCGTTCTCTTCGCGTCCCATCGGTTTTTCACCGTAATGAATGGTAGCTCGGCGACCTTCTCACTGTGTTCCATGAAACAATGGTCCATCCAGTCACCAGCCCGCCCTTTCCATTTACAGTCCCCTGAAATTACGAGTTTTTTAGAAAGGGAAAAAGAACAATTTTCATTGTATTCTTGGGAATGGATCGGTGTGTCGGTTTAGGTGGATTTCAAAAGAGGTGGATGCAGTATCAGGCTTTGTTGTTTAGAAACTCGCTATTGTGGTTGGGAACTAGGATCCAAAGTGCGCTTTTACGATGTCTGTCGTGATGATATTATCAATGAGGTCAACGTGGAATTTCGTGAACATCAAAAAAGCATCTTAATATATTTCCATACAATTTACTTCCCGGTGTTACCGTGATGCCATGAAGTGGACACCTACGATAGTTTCGCGAGGTCACGTTTGTACAGACGTAAAAATATCGCGTCAGAATTTTATCGCACATGGGATTTTAAACTCTCGATGTTGAACCGAGAATCCAATAGAGTACATCTCACCACGTCGGGAAAACACACTTTTCAATTTTCAACCTTCGACGCTAAGTGGTGCGATGAATCTCCAGTGCGCGGAAATGTCCCTCCACGATATTTGAACGTGGGCTTAGAAATTACCTAGTTCTAATGACATATAATAAGCATAATATTTATTCAAAAATAAAAGGCTTAAAAATATGTACAGTTTTGCTTATATGTAACTTATATTCTAAGATTTACGTTCCTGAACTAGGCAATCCTGTGTTTCAGGCAAGAAAAGCCTAAATCTATACTAATATTATAAAGCTGAAGAGTTTGTTTGTTTGATTGAACGCGCTAATCTCAGGAACTACTGGTCCGAATTGAAAAAACATTTTTGTGTTGGGTAGCCTATTTATCGAGAAAGGCTATAAGCTATATAACATCACGCTACAACTAAGAGGAGAGGAGCAGTAATGAAAAAATAAATGTTGCAAAAACGGGGAAAATCGCATGGGCAGGCGATTCGACGCGACGGGAAGTGTCGGGGCAACAAGAAATTTAACGCGGACGAAGTCGCGGGCAGAAGCTAGTAGTCTTATAAAATAAATAAATAATCAAAATTTGAGAGTAGACAAATTATTATATAAATGTTAAGTAGCTTATATCTTAGTTTCTAAAATTTAATAGAATTAAATACTTAACGTAGGTGAATACTTACTTTAACACAGTTAGTAAATTCTCTGTTTCTTCGTAAGACATACTTTGGAGAGCGTCATTGAGAGTTCTCTTATATTAGTTTTTAAGTATCTTTTAATAATTTGTCTTTTCTTTGATAATTAAGTACGCAGGTTTGAAGGTATTATAAAGCTTACACTGGGTAAATTTTTCGGTCTAGCAGATATTTTATAATCGCTTATGAAAAAAAAAGCCGCCGCAGTAAACTACATATGTACCCTTTATTTACGTTACGTCATGCCCAATGACTAATGTGGTGACGTATTTCGTTTCGTATCCAAGACACGAACCATTTGGAACTCGTCACTAACTTGTAGGGACGTTTTCCCATGACGTTTTCCTTAAAGAAAAACTGTATTATACTTACAGAGGAAGAGAGGTAAATAAAATGGTCGTGTTTATGTCGCGGGGTTAGCAACCCTGAGGATATTGAGCGTTCCAATAAAAGCATCTTTTTGCGTTGTAGGAGAAATTCTTTATCGATCTCTTTATGTCTTTAAGAAATTCTTTTTAGCTACTTGGTATTGAACATTTATCGAACAACTGATAATACGTTTCTGTTAGTTCCTATCATATTTTCACGTGAAGTGGTTTTTAATTGAAATTAACGGTCTGTGTCTGTCCGTAAATCCCTTTAAAGTTTAAAATACTGAACCAATCCTCATAAAATTCAATATATAGGTAACCTGAAGAAATACAGGCTACTTTGTACCCTGGACATTTATTTTAGAAAAATATGAAATACTAAATATACGCAGGCAAAGTTGCAGATTATAGTTAGTATAAAATCTTCAGAAGGTATTGAACCTTAGAGTTCAATCGTCAAAAGATAGGTAGCCTGAAGAAAGACATACCAATTACCCAGCCTGGAAATTTATACATATTATAAAAATATGGAATGCAAAATGCACGCAGACAAAGTCTCAGGCAATAGCTTGTATTTCATTAAAACCTTCAAGAAGGTATTAAACCTTAGAGTAAGTATATGCCGACAGTAATTAGTGTATTTAGCTGTTAAAGGGTCATGTTTTAGTTGGTACAGACAACAAAAGAAGTAAATAAATAGACAATTAACAGCTTCTTCGTTGTGCTTGACTTATTCGTGTGCTCTGGGAGTATAAAGTCTCTGTCAACGCGAGTGAGAGTGTCTAGTCTTGTCTATGAAAAGTGAATGACATCATAAAGTTTTCTGCACAATGCATTAATCGCAAATTATACATATATTGTAGAATTGACAATACGATAGTAAATGAAAGTACTGGCAATGGGTAGGTACTAATGCATAATAGTATTTTTGGAAGTGCCTATGAAATAAATTTCTGCAGCATAAAAAAAAAGACAAACTTAATAACAGTGAATAGCCTACTACGGGTTTTGTCAATCTTTGACTAGCTACAGTGGCATGCTGCGTATAGCTATAGAGGTATACGCAGTGTAATAATTGTCGTATTGCCGTCTTCACCCTGTACAGTTATAATTTTTCATAGTACAGTACACTTTGAGTAACGATTGTTGAACTTTTTTTTTCATAAGCGACCTCTATTCAGAGCAAATTGTCAAATCTGCAACTGCAAATTGCCCCAAATTGTCCAGACTGTACAGTAACAAACTATGTCACATTTAATGACCAGCTCATTAACTCACCATAAACCCTAGCCATGAAGCAGTTGATGATGCGAAACTGACAGTGGGCATAGTGCTTGTCGAGCTGCGTGAGCACTGCATGTTTCGGGCAGCCACCGTTCGTGCACGGGAATAGCACCTTGTTGGCCAACGACTCTAGGGCCGCCGATTTAGTGGGAGAGAACTCTTTCTGAAAAAAGGAAAGAAATTGTTATAGTATAGCCATACAAGGATTTTTTAATACTAGGACATTTATTTGTTAATATTTGTACACTTCTTGGCAAAACACAGAGAATCTAAGTATAGTGTGACGTCTCACACACCGTGTTTACAAATAAAAATTTCTTATTCTTAAGGATCTTTTGGTCCGTGGTCAGAATCGGAACTGATTTAAGTACATTTCACAAAACAATCTCACATGTTTAGCAACGTCACCATGTCAATGTCATTCCAGCGCAAAACACTCATATGGTAAGTACATAAAGTCCATTTTTTGCGCATAGAAGTAAGAAAATCCATCTGCCTAGCCTTTTCCAATCATGTTGGGGTCGGCTTCTTTAGTAAACAGATACAGCTAAGTACCAGTATCATACATGGAGCGACTGCCTATCTGACCTGCACAACCCAGTAAATGGGTTATACAATACCCCTTAGTAAGATTGGTTGTCAGACTTTCGGGCTTCTGACTACCCGTAACGACTGCCAAAGATGTACAAATAACAGCCGGTACCAACGGCTTGGCTTGCTTGAAGAATAGTAAAAAAAAACTGAATTATTTTTATTAATACAATTAATTTTCTTCATTTGCCTCTTTTTTAAAACAAGGTAAAGGTACTTGTACTCAAACCCAAAACATGAATTTCAAATAAACCAATAACAAACAATTTTGAATCGTGAATGCGGTCGGAGAGAGAAAGATGAAACTAGTTTCGCATTCCGAAAAAAAACTTAGTATTAAATAGATGAGCTGTGGCAGCTAAAAGAGCAGACCGTAATGATAGCGCCCGTTCACAACCGTGATGTTTGGATCAGCATCATTCAGCCCAATTATTCTGCAGGGAACTTAATGATCCAACATATACGCCAGCACCAGGGACATATCTCGACGCATTGAAAATGTTCAATTAGATATCTATTAGATAGCAAGTATTGAATGCTCGTGTAACTAATGTGCTCTTCTACGCAAAAATAAAACGAATAGTAAGTTATTTAAGCAAAATTGAACGCAGTTCAACAAATTCCGGAATGGAAACCGATAAACTAGGTATGGCTTTTTTTACCCTTGCCCTACATGCATCTCCTATTCGATGGTATTCGGTCGAATTCCTCGTTTGCCAAAAACGTAGGTCATCTATAATTTGCCGGCTTCAGTTGCCATCCGGCCCGGACGTCGGTTTGTGAAGCAGGTCGGAATGCAAAGGGATTAGATAGACCTATGTTCGAGCAACGTCAGATGCACACGTAAATATCGATGAAAGACTTTGTCGTTGCAAAACTGTTCTATTTTTAATACATTCTTGTTGGTGCTAGCATTTGGGATGCCAGCTAGCCAGTATAGAAAAGGATTTTAATACTTAGTGCGCCGTTGGAAGAAAACAGTTGAATTCAAATTTGAAGTAGACAAATGAGATTGTTAACAATGTCCAAATCAAAAGCCTTTTTCATAAATAAAGGCATAATTAGAAAGTCTACCAATTCAATCCAATCGTTATAATGTTATCTCAAAAATGTTTTAGACACTACTCAATCTGAATCAGATAAATTGTTTCGACAGGCAATCAAAATTTTCTGCTATAAATAAGTTACTTGAGGTATAAATAAATACAGCTAATTCTAATCAAATGCTTAAGATTTTTTTTTTATAATGCCATGAATTTACTTTGTATACAAAATTGAGTAGCACTAACGTGAAAGAATGTTTAAGACATTCAATTACTCAGTTTTTCAAAGAATCTAGAGTATTTTAATTTTCTTCAATATTATATAAAGCAGTATTACCTATACAAAGAGGGAACTTAAAACGACGTGGTGAAAATCGATATTTATAGAAATCAGGCACAAACATGAGACCAGCGGACAGTATTTTTTTCGAATCTTAAATATGTTATTGTTATAGGGATTTTCCATTAAGAACTTCTTAGTAACATTCCGGAGTTTGGAAGTTGGCGATGTGATACCCCCGTGCCTCGGAAAGCCCAGTTGTGTCAGATTGCCGTCCCATCGGACTATGAAAGTGAGGGAAGAGCGAGTGCCCCTGTCTCCACCAATGGCTAGTCTCCATTGAGATTGGGCGCCATGTCTGAGATAAGGCATGGAGAACTATATATATATATATATATATTATGTTACAATAGCTTGTACACTACACACTTAGAGCTCTTACACACGAGCGGCATGTTGTCAACGGCAAAGGTAACTGCTACCGTCGATAAGTGTCGGCAGTAACCGAAGGCAACCGACGTCAGCCGGCGACATATCATCTTCACAGCTCGGCGACGCATATCAGCGTCATCATCGCGTGTCGACGTCATGTCGGCTGCAGTTATTTAACTTTTTATTTTACTGATAAAATCTTGAAGAGTACATACGACTACTCACGGGAGACGTGTGTGACAAGTTTGACGACCAACACAAATGACGACGAACTACTCACTGATGTAATAAGATAATTACGCCTACGCACATTCACATTTGGCGCTAATATTGAAGTTGCCAAAAATATATGTCTGTCAGTAACACAACCGCTTGTTGTTACAACTGAATGTTGAAACGGTGATATAACGACGAATAATGAAACTGGTTTCTCTTATTTAATTAGATAGAGATAAGAGACATCCTAGTTAATTGATGATTGACATTGTGTTGTCAAAACAATACATCATATTATAAAGAACCCCTCGAAAAAGAACGTTCGAGTTTTCGCGAATTTGAAAAATTTTCGGAAAACAATTCCTATTTTTCTTCTATAAAAACCCTATTTACTACGATCATTATAAAACAAAAATTGTTAAATCGGTCTAGCAATTATGAAATGATGTGCTCAGTGTTTTTTTTTTTTTTTTTTGAAGCTGGAAAGATTATCAGGATCACTTATAAATCCTTGTGTGTATTTTTTTAGAGTTTATCTCATGAATCTTTTGATAGAGACATTCAATAGGTAGTTCCAAATAAAATGAGATTTTGCTTAGCAACAACTTTTTCCTTTATCAAAACAGCTTTTGACATGATAATATTGTTTTGGTGTCCTCGTTTCTCAAGACTTTCTATGTTATGGTTGTACTACCCAGAAAAAATTAATAGATTCAGAAATAATGCCATACTTTTACTTTTTTCCTTACTTACTTGAAATAATGATCGGTTTTGAATTATTTGTTTTGGATAACTGTTTGACTTTCAAAACATGATGTGATTATATTACGTTTAATTTAAAACATAACGCCTCAACTTTTTCTTAAATATCTGAATAGGTAGGTATAAAATATATAGGTATATAGATCGTAATAATTGCAGCCTAATATTTGTTTTTTCAGGCAAACGAGCTACCAAATCGTTAATACCAAAAAATATTTTTGCTTTGAGTGAAGGTAAAATTCAACTTTACCTCAAAAATAATAGGCTGTTTCAGGCTGAAAGTTATCATCATCATTTCAGCCGAAACACGTCCTCTACTGGGCATATATCTTCCCCAATTTGGAGGGATTTGCCACAAACGCCACGCTTTTACGACACCCAGGCGATGAAGAAATGGGATGGTGCTATTATTTGCACCCTTTGATTCAATCGTGTAGAGAAACACCAATCATAGCCACTTAGTAAAATCAAAAAATAAAATACTGGAAATCAAGATCCCATTGAAATTTTAGTAGCTTTTGTCATTATCGAACCATATACAAGTACCTTTGCAACAATAATAATGTTAATAATTATTATCTTTGAATATTATCGATAAAATTATCGCAATGTGATAACTAGAGCCGAGATTTTCCTATATATTGACACCTTCGATAACATTGTAAAGGAATTAGGTGGAAATAAATAAGTGATGAGCCATTGCGCTATCGGAGCGTCCGCGTTATTTGTTCAAGGGCAAAAGTTTGATAGCCTGATAAAGACAACAGATAATTATAGATATTTTCTTTTTGGGTTAGTAATTGTTTGGTCAAAAACAATCATTCTTAAAATTGTTAAACAAAAGTTATATGAAAATCTGACTAACTTCAGAATCTATACTAATATTATAAAGCGAAGTCGTGGGCAGAAGGTAGTCTATACTATAATAATATTTTATACAAAAATACCCTCTCCCCTCTCATACACCACACCACACCACACCACACCACACTACACCACACCACACTACACTCCTCACACATTCATATAGCAAATCAGGTCATTATGGGTTTATTGTTAGAATCACACAAATAAAGGTTTATTTTGTATACGTAGTAACTAGTATAACACTGACTCCTAGGTCACAGGGTTTTCCTAGTTTAGGAGGCAGGATTTTCCACTATTTGTGCAGCCTTTTCCCAAAAACCAATTTAAAATCAATTGTTATTGTTATTTCAATTGTTATTATTATTGTATACAAAGATTTTTTGTGTCAATAAACTTATAAATTTTTTAAATATATTTTTTTATATTATAAAGCTGAAGAGTTTGTTTGTTTGTTTGGTTGAACGCGGTAATCTCAGGAACTACTGATCCGAATTAAAAAAATCTTTGTGTGTTAGGTAGCCAATTTATTAAGAAAGACTATAGGTTATATAATATTACGCTATGATTAAAAAGAGTGGTACAGCAACGAAAAATGAATGAAAACTGGCATGCAATTCGATGCGACGGGAAGAGTCAGGGAGAAAAATTTGACGCGGACGAAGTCGCGGGCAGACGCTAGTGTATTAATAAATAAATACGTCCTAACTAAAATCTTGGGTGTGTGTATACATAGTGCGTGTACTAACACCCTAAATGCGTAACACACTACTATCCAGAATTTGAATCATTTGGAAAGTTATTGCTTATCCATTACTTCAAATGATCGAAAATGTGGATGCACTTTGTTGAACTGTCAAAATGAAAGTATTACGCAATTAAAATAAATAAATATCTTAGGACAACAACACACCGTTATCTGATCCCAAACTAGGCAGAGCCTGTACTATGGTAACCAGACAACTGATAAATCTTTGTATATATAATTCTACTGTACGTGTGTATGTCACTGAACTCCTCCTAAACGGCTGGACCGATTTGAATGAATTTTTTTGTATGCGTTTGTGTGCCATCCTGGATGGTTTAGATTCACAAATCAGCCCGACAGATGGCGCTGCTATCGAGATCTAGGAAACAAGACAACGTCTGTACGGTCAGCTAGTATACTTATATATTTCTAAATACATACATATTATAGATAAATTACACCCAGACACAGAAAAAATTATTGTGCTCATCACACAAAGATTTGTTCTAGGTGGGAATCGAACCCACGACCTCAGTCTTTGCAGTCAGGGTCACTAAGTAGATGCGCGCGTAGCAATCAAGCGGCTAACCACTAGACTAACAGGCCAGTAAAAAAAGGCCAATAATTATATTGCAAATATTGAATTAGCTATTTCAAAAAATCCAAGGGCTTTCTGGCGATACGTAAAATCCAAACAACAAACCAATTGTAACGTAACGTAAATAGCAGCCAGGCAGACAAACAGGTGTACGAATAGCGAATTAAAACGATTAATATTGATTATCTTCATCTAACTCCCGTCATTAATCGCATGCCAAATTACTATCTCCAATAGGTATAGCATACTGGTAGGTATGTATACTCAGATTCTGTACTGCTCTAGGTATTGAATCTGCTGTGATTTTAACCTGCCACAATAATCGCTTCCTTAGTATATTATTGGTATATATCATCATCATTTCAGCCGAAAGACGTCCACTGCTGGACATAGGCCTCCCCCAAGCTCCGCCACTTCGGCCGGTTTTGTGCTTCCCGCATCCAGTGGATTCCTGCGGCCTTCACAAGGTCATCGGTCCACCTTGTTGGGGGTCTTCCAACTCTACGTCTTCTGGTACGCGGTCGCCACTCCAGAACTTTGGAATTTCCCTACGCGATCGAATCAGAAATGAAGAGATCAGTAGGAGAACCAAGGTAACCGACATAGCCCGAAGAATTGCTAAACTGAAGTGGCAGTGGGCAGGGCACATTGGTATATATAATAATTATATTGGTATAATATAATATACCATATAATAATTATTTAATGTTCAAATTTTACTCAATCAACACCGTGTCATAATAACAGTTATAACATTATCAATAACAATTGTTTAAACATTCTTAATTAGAGACTATATGAAACTTTATCTCAAAAACTGACAGAGGTATATATAATTTTGACATCAATAAATGAATTTGTCTTTTAAAATCCGAATTCCTAAGTTCTTATTCGTTGATGCTGTCTTTTTTTTTAATTTAGAATAATCTAGTTGTGCAAGATAAAATTAAATATTTGCGCACCACATGTTATGATAGAATGCAAAGCATCTTTTATAGTTTAAGGTTCATACATAGTAAATCTAAATACTGGCAAATATATAACATTGAATTTAGGTGTAACAGTTGACTCAAACTGAAGTCGTAGGAAATTCCGTAGCCCGTGGTACACTAGGCTAACTTGTCAGGCTGGGATAGCAAGAAAATCAAGTTAGACAATCTGGCCTCTTGTATAGTGTAAATATTCTAATTTTTAGGCTCCTAAAATCAATGAGAATTATTATCTTTCTCATTGATTTTAGGAGCCTAAAAATTAAAATAAAAGCTATGGTGATAGATTGATAGGATTGGGTTTTATTTTTGAGCAAGTACCGTCTTTCGCCACTGGTTTTACGTCCCTGGCTTGTCACTTGTATGAACTCATCAAACTTTGTTATGGCAAAGCTAATGCCTTAAATTGTTCAAGCATCGTGTAAACAGTTCTAGCATGTGCCAAGCCGGAATATTACGTGCTTTCTATTCTAGCTTGAAAAACTACCATCGTCTACATCATCACCTGCCTGGCTTCCAATCTTATCAGATACAGCTGAATACCAGTAATTTACATGGACCGACTGCCTATCTGACCTCCACAACCCAGTTACTGGGTAATACGATAACCTTAATAAGACTAGTTGTCAGATTCTCGGATTTCTGAAGACCATTACGGCCATCAATGATCCAAGAATGACAGCTCGGACCAGCAGCTTAACTTACTTTCCAATGTTTGGATGGGTCTTGGTATGTAAAGAAGGTCACCCATCCCCAGACCATCCGTGTCAAGCATAGGTTATCCCGTTCAGCTGTTATTTTTTACCTAAAAGCCTCTTCTCAAGACTCGTCTAACCCATAAGACAGTATAAACTGATGTGTTCCTTTGAAAACCAGAATTGAAGTGCGTGTAATGACAGGACATACCTCTATTCATATTAAATGAGACCTTGTACATCTTTGCAGGTGATTCTAAAGACAAAGATTACTAAGAGTATTCTAAGACTTACCTGACAAATATGACACTGGAAACTCTTCTCGTAGCAGCGGCCGCAAAGACTGTGACCATCCACGCAGAGGTGGATGGGCGGCCGCATGTACGTGTTACATTTGGTACACGTCAGCTCCTTGATCAGGCCCTCGTAGTGATCCGTCTCGAGCAACGTGTTTAGGACTACTGTAATTGAGAAAATTATCGTTAAGACATAATAGAAAACTCAGACATAATATTATGTGGCTTTGAGCCGTTAAAATACTTGAAACAGAGTAGCCCAGTCGTATCGGCCCTGAATAACAAGTTGTAAAGACGTTGATGCAAACCCAGGTGGTGTTTTACTTTGTGTAAATACTTTCATCATCACTGTTCTCAAAACAGTGTAAGGAAACATCGTCGGGGAACCGGGTTCTTTTAGAACCAAAAATTCGAAGACATGTGGCATCTGCCAACCCGCACTGGGCGTGCGTGATAGATTACAAGTCCACTCCCTTTAGAAGAGAGACCTATGTTCCAGTAGTAGCAACATATAGGCTTATTGTGATGATGACTTAAAATATTTATCGCTCCTGTTCAGAATTCTATGAGGATACGAAAAACCTGGCTGACATTTAATGGATCTGTCTGAATACTCATGTAATAGTTACCTACTCGTAATATTATTATTATTATATTCATTTATTTCAGATTTACATCCATAAAATTGTAAGTAGCACAGAAATGCTTATGAGAAACTAATGTTAGTAATGAGACAAGACGCTAAGAACTATATACAATTTTTTTTTTAATTTAAAAAAAAACACACAAAAACATCATGGGATAATCCGATACACGTGCACGTGTTCACTTGACTGCGTGCAGTCGTATCCAGCGCTCGAGCATCGGACAATCCCACCGGTCTGACAATACACACAGGATGCTGTTGCTACTAGCACGCATGCGTGTTAAGACGGAGGTGCAACGCTTGCGCATAACTGCAGCAAAGTTGTCTACGTGGGCCTCGGCAAACATGCCAGACGCACTGCAATACCGCGGCAGCCCCAACAGCACCCTGAATGCATTGTTGTACTGCACTCTCAGGTCACTGTACGCCCTCTGCAAATAGTCAACCCACAGGCTGCACGTGTAGAAGGATTGACAGTATGCTCTGAACAACGTTATTTTTACTTTATTTGTACAGCGTGCAAACCTGCGAGCTAACATATTACATCGTACAGACAATGACCTGCGCTCTCTCTCAATGTCAATACTGTCCTTCAAATCATCAGTGACCCAGTGACCCAAATACTTCAGTTTAGTAACTCTCTTCAACGGGGTACCATCTAAGAGAATCTTGGGTACGTTCTCATAGCATTTGGTTCCTGCCTTAAAAACCATCACTTCAGATTTCACTGAGTTGTATTTGAGGCCATGGGCCTCTGCATAAGATTCACATATAGATACAAGGTTTCTCAATGCACAGACTGAAGGGCTCAGGAGCACCATGTCATTGGCGTAGCTTATATTATTTATACATACACCATCTATATGGCAACCGATCCCAGTGCTACGGAGCTCCTCGATCAGCTCATTAATATAAAAATTAAAGAGACGAGGAGAGGAAAGCCCCCCTTGCCTCACATCACATTCCAGCTTGTACTCATCCGAGTGTGTGCCTGCCCATCTAACATGATTTTTCTGCTTATCATACCAATGCATCAGTACAGACACTATTTCCCTGGGTACACTGGTATCCTGAAGCTTTACCCATAACCTGTTGTAGGACACTAGGTCAAAGGCTTTGGATAAGTCCAAAAAACAGGCATAGACTGGAGTTTTCCTAGCAGTATAGTACTGGACTGTCTGTTTGAGCGACAGAATAGCAGTTTCTGTTGAGAGACCAGGTCTAAGCCCAAACTGTGCATCGTTCAGTCTCAAGTGTGCCCCTAAGTGACGATCAATAAGACTGTCCAGTACTTTGGCTATAATAGTAGCCAGAGAGATCGGTCTGTAGTTGGAAACCTCTGAAGGGTCACCCGTTTTATTTTTAATAACAGGAACTACTATGGTTTGCATCAATTTCTCAGGTAAATATGAATGACTTAAACACAAATTAAAAATAACTCTCCAAAAGTGTTTCTCGAATTCGAGAAATGCTGTATTCATAACATTTCATAGACAACAAATTTGATGTTCAACAATAACAGTATCGAAGCCATGCATTTTATAATGCTCATGACTATCCACTCAGGTACGAGTTAATTAGCTTTAAGAAATTATTGGCTTTCGGAAAATTAAACAAGGAGAGAACATTGTATTGTATTCGTAGACTACTGCAGTCTATAAACTCTGCTTGATAATATTGCACGTAGAGGAAGCCAGCTGGTAATTGTGTAATATACTAACAATTACAATGTCCTTCGTTTTGACAATTTCACAACATTCATTGCATTATTCACGTTATCAAGCAGATAAATTTTTCAAACATATGAAGCAATGAGTTTGGAATTACTTTCAAAATCTTTCGGATTTCTAGGTGCAGGTCTGTTTTTTTTAAAATCGTCACTGTGCATATACTGTGATATTATCAAGTGTGTGTTTGTTAGAGACTATTAAAATCTGAATGTTATATTAAACTATGTATATATGCGCTTTGCTTCAGACGTTCGTGAGTTTCAATAAACTTGCACTGATTCATAGAATTGGTCTTTATTTTTACTGACAACCTTGCTATTCATTCAAAAGTGATGCTGTTGGCGTTGAAATATGTCTACAAATGTCAAGACTGAATGAATTATTTCATCGTAAAATAAACAATAAAAACACAAGAAAACTTGCTCGCCACAAAATAATTATATGTTAGTCACATCCCTTAGAGACCAATCCGTAGGTACGGATAACATAGGTAAATTAGGTCATATAGATTATCCAAACAACCAACATGCGGCAATTTAAACAGATTTACTAGAATCCGAAATGATACATTACTGGTTTCCACTGGAAATCCTAAAATAAACATAAGTGGATATCTGTCGATTCCAATAAACGTAACCGAGTAGAAAATTACAATCATTTATAAGAAAGACATTCCTCTCAGAATGATTTATTTAGTCTCGCGATCGCATTTTGTGTATAATCATAAAAATATATTGAGATAAATTGGAACAGTAATTAATATAATGATCATTATAATGATTCGGGTCATAGAAGTTGAAGAATATGATAAAATGTGTGCATGAAAATTAAATTTCACTCACTAATTATATGCCTAAACAAACAAAGCTTTCATCGCTAATGATCGAAATATAAACAAAACACAGGCAGAGTACATACATTCAGTAGTATTCGAGCTATTAAATACGGTATAATTGCATTCAGCGAGAGAACGGAACCGAATAAAAATATGGATGGAAAAATGTACATTTACATTTTTATGTTTACTTTTGTCCGCAGGAATCCAATTGCTATTTTAATGCACATATCGACTTATACGCCTATTGGCCTTTGTTGCATGTCATTAAAAATATGATAAGATAAAATTTCAAGTAAAAGCTGGAGCATAAAAAGAGTCGGGATCGGGAACTATTAATTAATAGCGGTCAAAAAGTGAATGAATACTCAGAAGATAATTTAAACTTAATTTACGTAATTAAACGACAACTGGCAGACATTACAGGAAAATTTGAACTAGTTGGTATTAATAGTATCCAAGCGTAATAATTAGAAAGACAGATGCGAGAGTTCGGGACTTTATTGTTAGAAGTTCAAGGTTTTGAGAGCAGTCGAAGAGAATTAGCCAAGACAATATAGACAAACTGTCGTAAACTTTATCTTAGTTTATTATATATTTATGTATATTAATGGGGAAGAAGATCGTAATATGGATACTGGTAATGATGATCATGCAATGAAAAGAGTTTAAGTAATACCCATCAAAACTTAACAAAAATCAACACTTTAACTAACACGCCTTAGATTAACAAAATCACTTCACAAATTGATCACTACAGAAATGACAGTACCGTAACTATCAAAGCAATTATAACAACACATAACTACGTTACTAATAATAAACACTAACTTCTTCTCCCAGCCGGCGATGATGTGGATGACATTCTGAAAATAACGCTGAACACCACAACAAACGTTACTAGTTCGCGTCCAATACAGTTTTATACTTCGTAAACACTTTTTGATTCACGCGGACTGGTGTAAACCGATTAGAACGCAATCGTTTAGCCATTTTCTTTGATAAGACAAGTAGTATCTGAAGCGTGATTGTGGTAACTCGGTTTGTTGTTGGCGACACTGAACAAGTCTATATTTATGCGGCAAGGTCGCTACTAAGGGCCGCAGTGGCGAGTACGGCTGACCAACTGCGCTTCGACTAGGCACCCAGCCATAGGGACATTATGTTTAGGTAAACGTTCTACTAAATAAGGTGCTAGTTTTGTGGTATGGTGCAATGTTATGAAATTGGTTGTTCATTATGATTGTCTTTTGATTATAAATTGTTGTATAAAGATCTTTATTGATTTCATATCAGGTATCGAATTTGTTTATTAAACTTGATTTCTTGACTTGCCAGTTTTTCAGCCTTTCGATAGTGGAAGAAATGGTAACCTAAGCTAGTTCTATTCTATACTGAATTCCAGGTCATTGCATTGACTCTCTATACAAAGATTTACAAATAAATAAAATTTAAGTCTTTTTGTAAAGTAATAAAACATTTTTGTTTTTTGTCTGTCTGTCTATCTCTATTCCGGCAGATAACTGATATTATAAGGTATAACGTAGGCTATAATTTTAATCCCGGTAACTCGTTCATTCGGAATAATTACCAACATCTACGCGGGTGACGCCGTAGGCACAGCTAGTGTCACATATAATGCGTTATTTCGTTTTATAACTAAAACCAATTTCGTAGGTTTAGGTCATCAATTTGCCTTCAGTGAAACTAACGTGGATGCGAGACTACGTTTAAATTAACGAAATGAACACGTCAGTTCTGCTCGTAAAACAGTAATTTCCACCGCAAGTCCGTGACGCACATAATACTCCAAATTATGTAGCGTCGGTATTACGCAGGAATCGATAAAACATGAATACCGATGTCCTGATACCCTCTTATCGTAAAAATACTGCATTGAATGTACGTAAATGTATTATCTGATTACCTGATTATGTATTTTAATTATTTTGTTTGTTACTATGACTTTTATATTTTGTACACAATTCACACACTTTGTCTTCACTATTATTCACTCAGATCGATATCTCTTAAAACCGATCATAGGCAACTGTGTTGTTGGACTGTTCGCGTAACAACACAGACTGCCAAAAACAGTTTTAATAATATTACTGCTTCAACTACGTACCTTTTCATTCAGTTGAAAATTCACTTGTAAAGTCAATAAAAATAATTTTAAAATATAATTTGTCCAAAATTAAATCACAGTTGATTTTATCTTTTTTCCGTATATTAACGTCTTAAAACAGAAATAATGATACATAAATGAAACTTTATTTTTGCTAGTTTTGTGGTTCTTAAATGCCTTTTTACCTATTTGAAATATATTATTTGAATTTGGAATTCTATTTTAATGTAAATGTTTACATTAAAAACTGCCTTTTATTTGCCTATTTGAAATTAATGCTTTGATTTTGACTTGAACGACGTGTGGGGGTTACTTACTTCTGCCCACTCCCTTCGTTAAATATAAAAGGCGTTACTATAAATGTAACGTAAATTAAATAATGTTCATTTATTTACCTGTATGATCCAAGGTCTCTCCCATAGTTTTTTACACTTCCTATAGGTATGTCAAACGTCTTTAACTTATTGGTAATAAAATAACGATATAATTAAATCTTTCAAATAACCGTATGACAGGTAGCCGCCTGGTCAGTGCTGCCAGCCTACTCAATAGTAATAAGAAAGATAAACGTTATACTTTTGTTATATGTCCTCGATTAAGTAATTAGATGACGTGATTACCGCATTATTATTTGGAACAATTCTTAGATAACGTACACAAAAATAAATTAATCTACATAAGAAATCTTATTTGAAGATATTGAAACATTTATACGCATTTGAAGATTTGGTGTTCATGACGAACCTGTGTTATAAAAATATTGTGAATGTCGCTCCTCTTTAACACCTAAGTAAGAAAAGAATAATAGGGGATCAAATTAAAAATAGTAATCATTCCAAACCAGTCCAACCCTTACGGCCCTCTTCCAGCGATACCCTAAGCCTAAAGTCCGTACCCCACAGGGGGTGTCCTTCATCATTTCAGCCGAAAGACGTCCACTGCTGGACATAGGCCTCCCCCAAGCACCGCCACTTCGACCTATTCTGTGCTTCTCGCATCCAACGTATTCCTGCGGCCTTCACCAGGTCATCGGTCCATCTTGTGGGAGGCCTTCCAACGCTCCGTCTTCCAGTACGCGGTCGCCACTCCAGAACCTTCCGACCCCATCGGCCATCCGTTCTGCGAGCAATGTGCCCTGCCCACTGCCACTTAAGTTTGGCAATTCTTCGGGCTATATCGGTTACCTTGGTTTTCCTACGGATCTCTTCATTTCTGATTCGATCGCGTAGGGAAACTCCAAGCATAGCCCTCTCCATTGCTCTTTGGGTGACTTTGAGCCTTCTTATGAGGCCCATTGTGAGCGACCACGTCTCAGTGCCATATGTCATCACTGGCAACACACACTGGTCAAAGACTTTTGTCTTGAGACACTGCGGTATTTGGGACGAGAAGATATTGCGTAGCTTCCCGAACGCTGCCCAGCCGAGTCGGATTCGACGATTGACTTCTTTCTCGAAGTTGGATCTACCTAACTGGACAGTCCAAACCCAGTTTATGTTTATGAAATGAAATGTTTTTTTTTTTTAATTTTATATTTGGGTTGACTATATGAAAGGTAAATTGTGGTTTACGATTTATGACGTATTAAAAAAAAACTACTTACTAGATCTCGTTCAAACCAATTTTCGGTGGAAGTTTACATGGTAATGTACATCATATATTTTTTTTAGTTTTATCATTCCCTTATTTTAGAAGTTACGGGGGCTACACACATTTTACCACTTTGGAAGTGTCTCTCGCGCAAACTATTCAGTTTAGAAAAAAAAATGATATTAGAAACCTCAATATCATTTTTGAAGACCTATCCATAAATACCCCACACGTATGGGTTTGATGAATTTTTTTTTTAAAGTTTCAGTTCTATGTATGGGGAACCCCAAATATTATTGTTTTTTTTTTTCTATTTTTGTGTGAAAATCTTAATGCGGTTCACAGAATACATCTACTTACCAAGTTTCAACAGCATAGCTCTTATAGTTTCGGAAAAAAGTGGATGTGACATACTCGGACAGACAGACAGACAGACCGACATGACGAATCTATAAGGGTTCCGTTTTTTGCCATTTGGCAACGGAACTCTAAAAATTGAACAGGTACTAAATATTTGATTAAATAAAAAGATACCCACATTCTTATTACAAAAAAAATATAATTTACACAATGATCATCTTCTGCCGTGCCTTTTCCCAACTATGTTGGTGTCCATGGGGGTGTCCTTAGTCGCTCTAGTTTTAAGATTTTTAAGCCCTGTCTGCTGGCTTTATTTTATTAAGGTAGCCACAGGCGAGTACGATTAAGCATCTGACAACCTCATAGGCTAACCTGCGAGGTCATTCCCAAAAAAAAAATAGTGCATCAAAATATTAATCTACATCCTGAGTTCATTTACATTAACTCCTTAGATAAATGAATATACTTATCTGTCTATATCCATATAATAAAAATGAAATGCTATACAGATCAGGTGAACCGATTTGGGTTCTTCTGGTTCAAATTATTCTTTATAGTCCGAATTATTTACTACCGAACGAAAATGAGGAAATGCGGAAAAACTGGTTATCCATTTTCTGCGGGAATGTATTATAGAAAATTTGGATTGGACAACGTCTGGCGGGTCAGATACAAGGATATAAAAGACTAATACTTGAATCTATCTAAAATATGGGCAAGGTCCTATCTATGGATCTTACGGAAAACAAACGTCCTCCTTAGATAGAACAATCTATCAAGTACCTATGGCATCGTTCTACATGTAGCCAAGAGAAAAAAAGGCACGTAGAAAAGCGATCTTATTTCCTAACTTACGAGATAGGGGATCAGCCTAGGCTTTCCATAATCGTCCAGCCCTAGATATGGGTTGGGTTGAATGGATGTCGTGAATATGAATGAATAAATGAGTGAATGAATGAAGATCATGACGGAGAAACTTCTTAGGGATTTGCAGACCTATTCTGTAAAAAAATCATCGTGATAAATTAGATGAAGTGAGCTTGAAGTCAGCTGTTATTCCTTCTGATGCTAGGGATAAACATGAGTGACAACTCACGGTGATATTAGATTTCACAGAATAGATAGGTTGCTTCTAGAGTCATGGTTATGTGTTTTTTTTTTTTTTGGTGAAAACCAAAGTGACTTTGGAAATTACCTATTGAAGGTACTTTCCTAGAAACTATTTCAATCTTCGCCGTAACTGTTCAGCATCGCGTGAGGTGTGCTGCTACCATACTAATTAGCTAAATAATATTATTCACCATGACGCAGGTTATTCTCACTTTAATTCGTGCCGATACGAGTGTACCAATAGTTACTTCATGAAATTTCTAGTATTCACTTGTTTATACTTGAAGCTGGTTCTAACATAGTTAGGAAAAGGCTATGTAGATAATGATGACGAGATAATAAGCAGGGCACTGCTAAAGATACGCTTCTCAAACTATATTACCAAGCTGATGTTTATTTATTTCAATCTTCCAGCACAGAAATATACAGAGGCGGACCTAATGAGACATTTTCTACCAAGCAACCTTTGGGTGATGCAGAGACGAACAATGGTAGGTGCATTATCAAAAAATTGAACAGGTACTAAATATTTGATTAAATATCCTATATAGTCCTCCAGACCGAATTTCGGCCACGGCGGCCAATCTCAACGGAGACTAGCCATCGGCGCGGGAGATATTATAGTGCTCAAGTGTGTGCGGAGACACAAGAGCACTCACTCTTCCCTCACTCTCATAGTCCAATGGGACGGCAATCCGACACGACCAGAGAGAGATCAGGCGTAGGACCAACGGCTTAACGTGCTTTCCGAGGCACGGGGGTATCACACCGCCAACTTCCAAACACCGGGCTGCTACTAAGAAATTCCTAATGAAAAACCCAGTAACACTTTGCCGGACCCGGGAATCGAACCCAGGACCCCACGCTCAGCAGTCGCGCTTGTGACCACGAGACCAACGGAAAATAAAAAGATACCCACATTCTTATTACAAAAAATTATAATTTACATAATGATCATCTTCTGCCGTGCCTTTTCCCAACTATGTTGGTGTCCATTTCCAGTCTAACCGGATGCAGTTGAATACCAATATTTTACATGGAGCAACTACCTATCTGACTTCCACAACCCAGTAATTGGGTAATACAATACCCATTGGTAGAACTGGTTTTCAGACTTTCAAGCTTCTGACGACCCGAAACGACTGTCATAGGTCCACATATTACAGCCGGGACCAACAACTTAACGTGTTTTCTGAGGCACAGAGAGATCTTGGTAAATAAAGATGGTCCACCGATCCACAAATGAACCGCGGTAATCGTAGCTTAACCTGATAGATTGATACGTGCGGCTGTTATTACTTAGCCACAAAATATGATATATGTATCTTATTTAATATACGGACATGTAAATATACAAACATACACGACTGTACTAATACAAATATTACAAACAATGAGAAAATCTTAGAATTATGAAGATACCGCCAGTTTCTTACTCATGCGGTCGCGAATAATTTACTTTAAAGGATAATCGGGAGGTTGCCATTCTGAGATCCCAAGGGAACGTAGTCTACAAAGATATAGACTGAATGAAGAAGGAAGGTTTTTAGTAAAACCTATATATAATGTAGTTAAAAAGTATTATTAAATAAACTCGTTATTTTGAAAGCTTTCGGTTAATTTTGATCAGTATCATAAGATCTCTATTTTAACTGTGGACGTTCAATTCTAATAGAGTAATCAGATAACTGTAATTGGATTGGTTAATAAATATTTGTATATTTTGATTAGGTTTACACTCGACGTAGCTAATCGAATAGCAAATAGGTACAGTAAATTTCTAATATATATTTCTATTTCAAATGAATACAGACATACATACACATATTACACACATAAATTTACAGTTTAGCTCGGTCGAATCACTGTCTCCTAAGATACAGGTCACCCCTAGTTTAGGAGACAGGATTTAATTTTTGGTTCATATAGACAATTATTTTTCTCCCCTTGTGTCCATTGTTAGTTGAATAAGCCTTAGCATGTAACTATTATAAAACCTGTGTATATGTATATCTTTGGATAAATAAACTTATTATTATTATTTTATTATTATTATTATTTTTCTTTTACATTTCTCAGTACCCTGTGGGGTTCTGGACTTTTGGAAGGCGTACGAGGAGCCGAAGCCAACTCGCAGAGGCCCCTTAGACAATTTTAAATGATGAGGGAGCACCACCAGCATGTTATTATTATTATTATTTTGAGTTCTTTATTTTTCTTCCCATTTAAGAGAGTTAACGACGTTACACACGGGCCGGAACCAAGTGTGTAAAGGGGAAATTTAAATTGAGAATGTGGATGATAGAGTAGAAGAAGTCAGGAATTTTCGTGTGATACGACAGGTGTTGAGTATGGTGGCTTTTTGGAGCATGTAAAGTGTGTGAGATGGCATGTGTAGAGTGTTAAGACTTTGTGTGAGAGCCTTCGGTATTATTATTTATTTATTAATAATATATACCAATTCAATCTGAGGTCCGTACCCCACAGTGGGTGCCCTTAGCGTTTATTTGCTCTAGTTTTAAGTTTTTAAGCCCTGGCTAGAGGCCTTAATTTATTAAGGCAAGTCCGGTTAAGCAGCTGATAACCTCGTAGGTGGTACCTACCTTTCTGGCCATCTTACCATTCTTTTTAGTGGCGTGATATAATTACGGGGGCAGCGTTAGTGTAGCCCCCGAAATAAAAAAAGCGCCTAATGCGCGAAATTAGTATTTCTTGAAAGTCTTTTTCATTTAAATGGTCTTTGAAGTGAGAAAAATAAATGGATTTGTCACAGACGCACGTGCAAACAAAAAGATGAGATCACATAAAAACATGAAAACTACACACTAGAAAATCATTCAACTTTACATTGACCTGCTAATTACTTAAATTTGAATTTCGGGGGCTACCGTAGTACATCCACCTTAACAGACTGGGTTCTAAAGTGTCCAAGAAGACCCATAACAAAGCCATCACCTCGGGGCCATCCAGCGCGTCAGTTTGTGGACCCGAGCCCATCCTACCCATCCCCTTTAACCAGCTACGCAGGTATTTACAGGACTTCACCCACACACAAGTGGAGAGCTGGTGGACCTTGACACCATGCTGCAAGCAATCCAGGAAAACTATGCCACCCTTGGATGGCAGACTAACCAGATGCCTGTTACACCTGGATAGAAACGGTCTGTGACTGGGGACGAGAACCATCACGGGACACTGCCCGCTAAACAGTCACTTTTATATAATAGGCATAATGGACAGTCTCTATCCAGTCAGCCTTTGTATGGTGACTAAAGAAACCATTGTGGATTTGCTTTTCGAATGCTCAGGCATCGTCTAGATTAGGGCAGAAACCCTCGGGCACCCAGATCTTACATGGACGTTCTAAACACACAAGAAGTTATAGTCAACTTCTAGACGAAGTTAAGCTGGTTAGAATTACCACTGACAGCCGCCATAGCCCAAGCACAATGGTCCGCTTCAAGGAGTAAGTGCAAAAACTAAACCCACTAACATATATAGCACAAGTCATAACCTACGCATTCTATGGATTGCACAAACACTATTGAAGCGAAATGACTTTCAGTTTTGTTGTTTAAAATTGCGGTAGCGCGCCATGTAACGCATGCAAAATATTGTTGGTTGTATGCAACGGTACAAGAGTCGTGGGAGTATTTTAACATTTATAACTTGATTTCGTATAAAAAATATAAAAAAGATGAAACTGACCTTTATATATCTGTAATCAGAAGTACCCCTGTTCACAGGTAGGTTAGTGAAAATACAATGACGGGAAAAACAAGACAACGGTGATGATACTCTTGTTCACTTACTAAATTTAATTTAAGCTATTGTTTATATGAAGATCTTCCTCTATCCCTCAAGAGAAGACTCATCGACATGTGTATTCTTCCCATCCTCACGTATGGTTGTTAAACATGGTCTTTGACAATTCAGCAGAGGTCCACGCTCGAGGTTTGCCAGAGAGCTATGGAACTGAGTATTCTGGGTGTTAAACTTGTGTACCGGATTAATACAACAATCCGTTCCTTTACTAAAATAAGTGATGTCACTCGGAAAGCTGCCACGCTTAAATGGAATTGGGCTGAACACATCTGCCGAATGTCAGACGATCAGTGGGCCAAACTTATGACTCAATGGGTCCCGCTTAATGGCAAGAGACATTGCGGCAGGCCTAGACAGAGATGGCGGGATGAGCTGGACTCTTTTAATAAAGATTGGTCCTTGGCAGCTCTGGACAGAGAGACGTGGAAAGAGAGTAGGGAGGCTTTCGTCCAGCATTAGGACAGCAACAGCTAACGGCAACGGCCTTCTATCAGCGTCTTTTTACAACCGCTTTAGTCATACTCTTTCAACAGACATTCAGTACTAATAAATAAATAGGTTACAACACTACACTAAAAATAAATAAACGTTAATTGTGCCACTCAATAGGCAACAACAGTGTTACATTTCACATTTACTCCCGTTCTATTCAGAGACGGTCCCTAATTGCACGGTTTTCAACTCCATCAGACCCAAACAGCGTAAATGTACCTACATTGTAAATTGCTAATTTTGCTGCAGTACGTACGTAGGTAGGTATGTGTATTGAAAACGGGTCGTGTGTAGGTCGTTTTAATATGGATAACGGCAGATTGGTAAATTGTAATACAATTCATGGGTATGTTGTTGTGCGGAGATCGCATGCGGTTTTGGTACGAATACTCATGATTAGTACAAAAAAAATGTTACAAAAAATCTGCAAATCCCGGCTACGGTTATCGAATTCGGACATAAAAAGGAATTGCGATGGAATGCCTGTTTTCTTTAATTCAAAATAAGCTAAAAAACCTTGTACATATTTTGGTCAGAATCAGAACAGACGTTAGTTAAAACTGTTATTATTAATAAAATTGAGTTGAACCTTACTCCACTTCCATTTCTCCACTTGCCATTACTTTATGCCTTTCAAATTGATTCTTATTACCGTGAAATAAGATTGATAGTCAATTTTGAAAAACTACTTTCAGGAATTTTGTCTATTCTGTTACACCTTGTACAGTAAATAGATTAGAGAATTATTTTTTTTGTTTTCTAACAAATAGGTCGAGGCACACAATATAATAATTTCACGCCTTGTTTCATCGAAGGGTTGACCAGAGGTGTACCCTTGGTTCGCCCACAATTCACCAGTTTTGTGTAAAAACGTATTGAGAATCGAATTTTGCAAATCCGTTTATATATGACGGAGTTATGGCCGAACATACATAAAAATAAACATATAAACATCCGAATTGAGAACCTCCTCCTTTTTGAAGTCGGTTAAAAACTGCGACACAAGGCAAAACAATAAAATATTTTGTAAAGATAATATTTATAATGCATACTTTTCATAAGGAAATAAATATGGTATAATCAAAAATAACGTATTAATATGTTAATTACATCAAAAAAATCGAATCGATATTGGAACTTTGTTGCCTAAGTCCACTAATTTTCAGTATGGGCCTACTGTGCATCGCCACGCTCGCCACGCCAAAATTTAGGTTTGCCCCTCGCCTGTAGATGTTTCACATCAAAAATTGTAGCACATTAACCTTCTAATCTTTACGAGAAACCATACAATACAATTTGACCTTTAAACTCTCATCCCTAATTTAAATGCCAAATTGAGCCTTACCCAACTGAATTACAGTTTAACCCTACAATGAATTATTACTTGTAATTCGTGCCTGTCCGTATCGATCAGACAAAGGCCGGCCATTTCTAATTGGGGTACAAATGTCCAGTCATTCCTCTTATTGGCTGCCCTTAACTAATTTCACGGGTATAGACGACGACGCTCTAAATAGTTTTATCAAATACTGCCTGGTATTTAGGTCAATTAAGTGTCAATCACTCAATGTATTGTTAACTTGTGGCAAAAGATACGGATGGTATTTTCTAATTGTTGTTTATTATGATTGGAGTCAGTACTTTCTATTTTTCTGTTAACTTTATTTTAAGTGTGAGTCACGTCAGCCGCATGCACAGTGACTGCCTGGCAATAGTCTTCACACGGTGGGTGCCTGAGGATGCGCGATGCCGCCCCGGCCGAATCTAGAAGAGGTGGCGAAATTTCCTAGACACATATTGGCAAGGGTTGAATCGCGGTGGTCCAGGAACAGGATGCCTAGAAGGATTCGGAGGAAGCCTGTTCCACTGCTGAGCTATGCAGTGGAACAGTTTAGGCTAATAAAAAATAAACCTGTCAAATCCAGGCTATTGTGACATTTTCAATTCTTATATGTGTTTTCTGAGTTTATCTGGGACATTAATGACATGGATGAAGGAAAATCTTCGTCAGGAAAACTGGACTTTAATCACTATACCTAAGTCCGAAATCGCAAACCCGTTTTGGGCAAGCCTTGTGATTATGCCTTCTCTGTGTGCGAAAAACTGGTTTTGCATTGCAGTAGATCAACAATAGGATGGTATTCTTTTACCTATCAATTTATTAGTATGGTGTAAGCATTCAAGCAGCAACGAAGCAACGTATTGATACCATTCTGATCCAGCCCATCTTTTTGCTGTCCTCTAACAGCGATGCAGTCAGCCGAGGTCCGTCCCCAACAGAGAGTACCCTTACCAAGTAGTCGCTCTAGTTTTACGTTCTTAACCCTAGGTTGGAGCTCTTAATTAATTAATGTAGCCACAGGCAAGTCCGGTTAAGCAGCCGACAACCTCATAGGAAAATCGAAGGTAAGTACCGAAGGTCTTGAAGACGATCTGGACATTGAGAGGGAGCGCTGGGCCCTAGCGGTCAGGGGGGGCGGGGTCAGGGGCCCGCAGATTTTTTCACTGCTGTCCACTAGTTAAAGTAACGCTGTTCAAGGTATATTGTCAAAGTTTTTTAACGGGAAATCTGTGGGTCAGTCACACCAAAAGATCGCTGGACGTCCTGCGCATCCAGTATAACAACATCTTCCGGATGATGTTGGGGCTGCCTGGCTTCTGTAGTGCATCAGGGATGTTTGCGCTGTATCGCACTGATGGCTTTCATGCCGACATCCGTAAGAAAACTGCATCCCTGATCTACAGAATGAGAGGCAGCTGCAACGGAATTCTAAAGACTATCGCAGACAGGATCTCTTCCCCGCTATGGAGATCCCTTATTAAGCGGGTAATTTGAATGTTTATTTATTTTTATTTCTCCCTTTTTATTTATTTTTATATCATCTGAAATAAATGTTTTTTTATAGGTCATTTTCAAAAAAAAAAAAAAAACGCTTAACGTATTTTTTTTGTATATGTTAATGAGCTAGAAAGCAGCTTTATATCCCGGAAAAAATGCTCAGTTCCTAATCCCAGTAAGACGTGTACAATCATGAGGGGAGTGACACGAAATTTGCTTTGACCATGTCAAATTAATAATTCTCTTTGAAATGTGTTCTTGTTAGCGAACTATTGATGGGTTCCATTTAGAAATGCAAAGCTTGTGAAGTTTTATTCCTTTTTATTGCGAGAAATACCAATTATTTTCTCTCGAGCAAAAGGCTTGTCAAAGACCGGAAAGCAATAGGATTTAAAAACCTTTGTAGTTGTACTAATTTGATGGCCTGATGGGAAATAAAATGGAAGTCTATGGATTAAAAAAAAAACTTGTCTTGAAAATGAAATATGGTTGTCAGAAAACAAGGTTGATTTTGTTGTTGTCTGCAGGTATTTTTTTATTTAATCTTAGCGCATGACACAAGCCCCTTTTTAACACTTTCGCGGACGGTCTCAGTTTAAATTGTGTTCTAGAATGACACAATAAATTGCCATACAAATAAATTTGACGTATAAACACGGACGAAAATCAAAGTCCTGCCGTAAATAATATTCTGTTTTTGAACGTCATCATACGTTGTGCCGTATCAAAATTTCAAATGATGACGTACAATTACTTTCTGTCCGCGAAAGTGTTACTTGATATTTACCTAGTTTGTGTGTCATTTGCATCCACGTTGCATTTTAATGACTTCAAAACTTGAGCCCATTCTATAGCTCGAAGACTGACATCCAGTTTCTGGACAGAAAATCAACGATGTGTCAAAAGTACAGTCATGCTATCTATTGGGTTATCATCATCATTTCAGCCACAAGGCGTCCACTGCTGGACATATGGCTCTCCAATTCAGTGAAACAATCATAGCAACTGACATGCGTGAAAGTTAGTTAATTTTTGTGTAAATCATCGTTACAGAAACCTGATGTATATCTCCGCATTCTCCTTCTCCCTCTTCATGAATGCTTTATTTTCAATTTTTTTGGCCACACTTAATGTGTAAAAGTGGACGTCAGTGCAAATTGCGGTTTTTGACGTCTAACTTTATAATGCTCAAAGGTTTTATGGCATTTTCACACCAACGGTAAATAAAAATAAAATTTTAAAGTTAATTGCCGACAAAGAACCTTTTGTGAGAGTTTCCACCGTCAAGTTTATTTTTACTCCTTATTTTGTGCCTTCATAAAGTTATTTTGTAACAAAAATATTTTATTAACACATCTTTAGGTAAATATTTTCATCTAAATAAGAATACAATGTAAAACTCTATAATACCACAGTTTTTTTTATATGCAGTGACAAATTTATTAATATTATAAATTTTTCAATCAACAACAAACTCACTTGTCAATATTAACGAACAAAAAAATTAATAATTTTAAATTCATTCCAGTTTCCTTCTATTATATTGTATTGTTGTGGTAAACTACTAAAATAAGAATGCGATCCGCCTCGAAGGACCATCAAATATGATCGCTGATTTCTGAAAATCAATTTATGTCGTTTTAACAGACTGTCAAAAACTACGAAACGGAATAACTCAACATTAACGCAGAACATAAAGCCAAACTGACTATAGCTAAGGAATGCTATCGGCTCGGCTGTTAACATCTACATGGGAAGGCAATATGTTGTATATTGGAAATTCTTCCCCTCCGTTAATACCAGTCGATGGTGTAAGCCTCATAAGCCTTGGGCAGAACGTTGTGATAAAGTGGCATAGATGTTACGTCTTGAAAATCAATGGTGGGGAATGTTTGTAGGAAAATCAAAATATGCCTAAGGAAATAAGGAAGGACTTACAATTTTGTTATCAAAAAATATAATGATTAGATAAGCTGTGCCTGCGGCTCCACTTTTGTAGATTAATAAAATTAATTTATACTGAAACTAAGCCAAAGAAAATAATCTTCACAGAATATTAATTTATTTTCTGTCCCGTACACCACACAATTTACAGTACGGTAGTTGTCGGGTTCAGTACATAAAATTTGTTAAGGTACTGTAAAAAATAATGTTGGTTTTCTTCTCAGATTGTGAGTGAACATCTCCCCATGCTCCACCACATGCCATGGTCTGAAAATATAAAAGACCAGTTTTTGCCAGCGGCTTCCCCCGTTTGGAGGTCGAATATTATCCCGTGCGAACGTACTACCGGGATAAAAAGATACCCTATGTATTAATCCAGATTATAAGCTATCTGTGTGCCAAATTTCATTCAAATTCGTTCAGCCATGTTTGCGTGAAAGAGTGAAATACCTCCACCCATCCATCCATCCTCTTAAACTTTCGCGTTTATAATATTAAGTTGGCTGACCAATAAATTCGGTACAGCTATTTTAGCCATCCACAATGTATAGTACAGTTAGATGAATCAATAGCATTCCATTAGATCAGCACATATCGTATGCAGTACCGCGTTCGAAACGGACGAACGTGTTGAAATTTCTTTAAAAAAAATATATACGCATCCCAGTAGGATTTTCACCGTTAAAATACGTTGAATTCTGATTGGATGCCAATCACGACACTGCGTGAAAAAATATAAAGTCATGGTAGAATAAACGATAAAGTAAAAAAAATGTAAAGAAAAAATATTTTCCTTAACCAAAGGTTTATACATATAACAAATATCATAATCATCATCATTTCAGCAGACGCTCTCTGTTGGCCATAAGCTTCCCCCAAGTGGGGTGTGGGGGGGTTGGGGTTGCCATAATCGCCACGCTTGGTAGGCGGGTTGGCAAGCGCAGTATGTTGGTAAAAGAACGCTGCTGCCCTTTCTCTAGTTAGACCCTTAGTTGCAGTGTTTTACCACACCCACGGGCAGAGATGGGATGATGCTATTCTTTACGTCCGGTACCACACACAACGTAGCGTAGTAAGAAGTAGAATTTTATATCATGTTAGGAAGATGTTTTGTATAGTGTTTAAACAAAATGTCTAATGAGTAAATTAATTAATGTCTCTATACAAAGCTAAGACTGTTTTTCAAGTTTCCAAAATGTCTGCCAGGGTCGCGAGATTGTTCGAAAGAGATCCCGTGACCCAGGCACATGGGCAACTGAAGGAACACGGGTGGGTTTTAGTCAGTAAAAGTCTGACACGCCCTCCCGCTCCGCCCAGAGCGGGAGAAGTCATTTCATGATTTCCCATCAAAAAAAAAAAGACTGTTCTTGAAGTTTCCAAAATATTTATAGACTTAAGTCCACAACCGAAATAGTTTGATAAATAAATATGAAATAATTCTAAGCTCCTAGATCAAAAGTTCGAAAGATGTTTTGAAAAGAAAAAAGAGTAGAATATAATAAGGTTGGCACAGAAGTCGTTCGGGGGATTTGGAAGATCACCATAAATCATCCGAAAAGACCTTTTTAAAACCCTCATTAAAATGCCAAGTATAAGGGCTGAATCATAAAAACGACTTGAAAATAAATTTTGTCTTGTTAAAAGGCCGTGGACTGAATATAATGGCCGAATGTCTGACATATCTTTTTATACCTAGCTAAGTAAGAAAATTAGCTTTTAGATTGCCTGGGGGGAAAATTGAAATTGTATGTCTGGGATCGTAACTAAGCTTGAATTGGAAATTCCAACGAGGGACATGAGATTGACGTGTAAAAGTGTTTGTACTAACCTCACCATCATCTGCCTAGCGTTAAAAACTATTTTGTGGTCGACTTCCAGTCTAACCAGTTACAGCCAATTATCAGAATTTTACATAAAGCGACTGCCTATCTGATCTCCACAACCCATTTACTGGGTAATACGATACCCCTTGGTAAGATTGCGGCAAGTGTAGTTTAAGCTGAATGATCGATCCGTGCGCCTGTCACAAGCCAATCTGTACTAACCTACGTATAGATGTAAAATAATTTGTAAACAAAACTTTTTAATTCAGATTTCAAAGAAATCCATAGAATGTTAGTATAGTGAAACTTATGAAACTAGTGTTAGAACTTACTTAATTAAAAAATAAACATTAGAACAACTTATTTCCTAATATTAACCCAGTGATGGACATAACGCCACGTATAATTTAACTCATTTTTTTTTTTTAACTCGTATACGATTTAAAATACCATTCAAACACATTATAGTCTAAAGATAGTAGATTTAGGCTAGGCAACTCATCATTTCAGCCGTAAGACGTCCACTACTGAACTTAGGCCTACCCTAATTTGGGGGGCTTTGCCATTATCGCCACGCTTGGCAGGCGGGTTGGCGATCACAGTATGGTGGTCAAATGCATAGAGAACGCTGCTGCCCATTCTCTAGTAAGTCCCTTTGTCGCCTTTTACGACACCCACGGGAAGAAATGGAGTGGAGTTATTCTTTACGTCTGGCACCACACGGTAGGCAATTATTCGGCATAAATTGTCGATTTAAAGATAATGTAGTTGGTTTTGACGAGCCTGTGTGGCACTTGACGAGCCTGTGTGGCACTTGACGAGCGTGTGTGGCACTTGACGAGCCTGTGTGGCACTTGACTAGCCTGTGTGGCACTAGCTGATAGCGAAAGATACGCTTTGTATTTGGGTGGCTTAGGTCTCTATACGAACAGTAACCTTAAGGGTTTGTTCGTTGAATAGTATTGTTATTATACCTTTCTATCTTGTAACCATTTTATTGTTTCTTTTTATTAAGCGTGATTAATAGTGTTATTAATATTCCTGTAATTGTTTATACGTCTTGTTTATCCCAATAAAATGGAAACTCCAAATCCTGACGATATACCGCTCAGCCGCTCAAACATCCGTCATATATATATATATATATATAGTCCTCCAGACCGAATTTCGGCCACGGCGGCCAATCTCAACGGAGACTAGCCATCGGCGCGGGAGATATTATAGTGCTCAAGTGTATGTGCAGACACAGGAGCACTCACTCTTCCCTCACTGTCATAGTCCGATGGGACGGCAATCCGACACGACCGGAGAGAGATCAGGCGTAGGACCAACGGCTTAACGTGCTTTCCGAGGCACGGGGGTATCACACCGCCAACTTCCAAACTCCGGGCTGCTACTAAGAAATTCATAATGGAAAAACCCAGTAACACTTTGCCCGACCCGGGAATCGAACCCAGAACCCCACGCTCAGCGGTCGCGCTTGCGACCACGAGACCAACGGGGCGGTTGGTTTTATATTATGAAATTGTAGCATAGGTATATACATAAAATCACAGCTTTTTCTCATGGGGGTAGGCGGAAACTATCTGGCGGTCCTTACATACTCCTATTGCCTCGTTTAAGTTCATACATCTATTCATACACGCACGCTGTATTGGAGTATGTCTATAATCAGCCTGTATTTTACCACTGTTGGGCAAAAGCCTCCCTTTCCTTTTTCCACTCAACTCTATCCTGAGCCATTAAGGACCAATCCCTCATGTAGGCGTCGAGATCTTCCCACCATCTACGCTTGGGTCTTCCGCGATGCCGTATGACGTTTTCGGGGACCCATGTTGTGGTGGTCTTAGCCCACATTACCGACATGCGGAAAACGTGTCCAGCCCAGTCCCATTTATGCTTGGCAGCTTTTTGAGTGACGTCTACGACTTGTGTCTTAAAGCGCAGTATTATTCCGCAGTATGTCTGAATAATTTTATTTAAAACGAGCCAAACTTTATAGTTGAAACAAAGAGCCGTACTTAATACTAGCATCAAGTAATTTAGCAATAAAATTATTATTCTGGTTGTGACAAATTATAATTCCTGACTAAACTTTTGGACACTTTTTGTTTAAATTTCCACTTTGTTTAAGAAATTTGCAAAATGTAGGTGAAACAACGTGACAATTGAAATATCAAATTTTCTACCGGATGACATTTTTTACCGTCTCGACCTTCATATGGTGTGTTGTGTAACTAGAATAGAAGGCAGGAAGGCCTTCAGATTCATCGTAGGTGACTAAAGGAGCGCGGGACGCGGGTGGACAGGGATGCGTGTGCGGCTCGTGCGCCTGCGAAAGATCAATGAGGCCGCCTATCAGCCGGCTTCAAAGGGTAGGACCGCGATCCGAAATCAATGATACATGCCGCGCATTGAGTAGGGTGCGTATGATTTGAGTTTCGATAGATTTAAAAAAAAAAAAATTGTTTTTTTTTTCCAAATTTCTGTTTTTGTTGTTCTAGTATGATAATGTTACTTTAAATGTGTAGTATTTATTGCTAGATCAATTTAATTACATGTTATTCAAAAATAAAAATAATAAAAATTTCTATGCCAAAAGCTTCTACTCCGTTCACCTATTACCCCCATTTTTTTTCAAGACGCTAAAAAAAGTCACCCAGTATATTTGTGTAAGAAGTTTTACCGTGACAGACTGATTATATTGCAAACTAGATATTATAAATCATAAACAGCGTTTCGAAATTAGATTTTTAGAATCTTTTAATATAACTATTACGACTATTATATACGACTCTGTCAATATTAATATTTTATGATGAGGGTTGAGTGTTCTTCGTTGTAGCTTGTGTCCAAAGAATATCCAATTATCTTTTTGTTTGGTAATAAAATACCAAACAAAAAGAAAATTGGCAATTTTTTTTTGTTTAGTTGCTAAAATGTTAAAGAAAAAATAATTTGTCAGACATCAAAGCTCATAGAGTGATAGTATTACATCTTACGTAAAAACTACGTAACATGCAGGAACACTAAAAATAAAAACACAATCACAGGATGGTTAACAAGCTTATTTGGTAACATGTAACTTAGTAAACCTCCCCATTGTAGACCCATCCAGCCCCTCTGTGCAAACACTCTCAGCTTAATCTTAATATCGCACATCAACAACTGTGTTACTCCTATCTTTATTTTTTGATATCTTAATAGTGTTTGTAAAAAAAGTAAGTTCTAAAACTAAAACCCGACTACTAAAAAATCACGCTCTAAAAAGTATGAAACAAAAACATATTTTTATCTGAAAGCTGTTGTCGTATGTCACTTTGCCTTTAAGCATTATGATCGCTTACCTTTTAGTAAGCTGTATTGTTTAAGTGGCTTACGACCACGGCTTTTAGATGAAATGATTATAAAACGCATTACCTACGACACGCAATTTTTTTAACAGCTTCTAAATTAAATTTACTACAGCTTATTACTTCTCATATATTCCCTGAGTCCTTTGAAATAAAGTCGATCTAAGATGCAAACTGTGAACGGTCATCGATCCTTTTACGCACTATATGTGTTTTTTTCTTTTATTTATTTATTTATTTAAACACAGTTACAACTATCATCACAGGCCTAATACAATAGTGTAGTTATAATAGCTAACAATTCGACTTATAAGTTTGTGATCAACCGAGAGTAATCTTAAAAAATGCGGTCTGTGTGAATTCGCTTAGAGTACAATTGAAGCAGTCAATCTGTTGTGACACCATATTGAGTTTTTTTCTTCTTTCAAGGTCGTAAAGTAGGTTTGCTTTTAAATTCAGAATTTTGTTTTCATCTAATAAGTTTATCAAGGATTGGCTTAATTTCATCCATTCTGAATCTTCATTTACCCTAGGTTTGCATGAGATTTTTTTTTCACCGGGCGATTTTTTGCGCACTTAGCATTTTCAGTGCTTTGCATGGCATCGAGAGATGAAAATCCAAAAGCGTGTTTTTCAACACGCTGGGATGCACTGTGTTAGATTCTAAACGCTTTTTTTTGTGAGTGGTAAATCATCAAATGACGTCTCCCGCTCTGGCTAGAGCGGAAGGGCGAAGACTTTTACTGACTAAAACCTAACCGTTTTCCTTCAGTTGCCCATATGCCAGGATTCTCAATGCTTGGGTGAACACCGAGAATTCAAACACCAGTTTACGATAAAATCCCGCTGCGATATTTTTACGTTCATACAGACGTGGGCAAAGTTAAATTCGAAAATCACTTTTTTATGGCACTAACTTACAGGGGTTCTCACAGTGCAATGGGCACATTATTCCCTCATTATATTATAGTTACTTTTACATATAAATTATGTTAAATTAAATCAGCCCTCTGCATAAAGTTGACGTTGTTATCTAAACAAAATTAAACTGTTTAACTATTAAGTAATAAAATACAAACAAATAAACGACGTATTGCATTTAATTAAACTTTCGTTAATAATGGTTTGAGAACGCTGTCTTAAAGTTCAATTACTCAGCTTATAACTAAAGATAAAATTTTACGAGGCCTATCGTAAACAAACAATTACGAAGTTTAATCTACTTTTAACAGTTTACAGTTTCATTATTTTCTTATTAAAACACAGACTGCCTCGTTGATCTGCTGGTTTAAAGCGCTACTGCTAGTCATGATGTCTTGGGTTGGATTCTCAAATCGGGCAAAGTGATTTTTGAAGATCAGTAGCCCTAAATCTTTCAGTATAATAATGCCTTCAGAATGCTGTTGGGGTTGCCGCTGTACTGTAGTGCGTCGCAAATGTTCGCAAATGCGCGCGTTGACGGTTTCCACGCTATAGTGCGCAAGAAAGTGGCGTCATTATTTCAAAGACTGCGCGGTAGCACCAACAGCATTTTGCAAATGATTGCATCCCGTCATGACTGTCCCATATAGGCACACTGAGTGGGAATAGTTATTGGGAAATAGTAATTTTACTTTATTCTAGTTTCATTAAATTATGTACGTACTAACATAGATGTTAAGAAAATTGTTACTAACACTTATATGGATTCTGTCCGAAATAAATGAATATTAATAAATAAATAAAAAATAATAAAATTTGGATTTGTGTCCGGTTGATTGAAAAAGGTCGCCTCTTATACTTTGGACTTAAACATAACTGGCGAAATATTGATGTACTTTCCGTAGGTTCACCTAAAAGAAAAGAAAGAAAGAAAAAGTATTTATTGGGACACGCACAGAAACTATACAAAAAACAGTACTTAATAAAATAAAAAATCAATTCTCTGCCTAACCCTTCTGGGGTACCAGGCGTAATGTTATGGTATGTAAAAATACATAGTCTGATTATTTTAGCTTCCATTGATATACATATGCTTTTGGTTCTGTAAAAAGGCGATATGGCGTGCTATATAGCTTTAATTTTTCTATTGGGTGGCAAACAGGTGGCGCCTTAGACATCAATAGTACCAGAAGCAATGCATGAATCATCTTCAGTTATCCACAGCTGGGTATACTTTCATATCTCTTAAAGTAAATAAAAATACCGTTTGACCTGCAAATATAGAGTCTAGTACACCCTGCAGTACTAGAGTCTAGTTTTTCACCTCTTAAATCGTTAGCAACGCAAAACTTCATAATAGATTTACGCACATACATACAGTTTGACAAGTCAACTCTAGTTTTTAGTCCTAATCAAAACTCAACGTCAACCACAGCCCCCTTAATTAATTTTCCCATCCTGGCTTTCTCCGTACTAATTGCATCACGGCTCAAATTTGGTAGCATTTGCGAATCAAATGCAAGGTTAGTGCGCATAACACGACATAAGCCTGCGTTGCCGGGAATCGAATTGAATGACGTGATTTTCTCATCCAGCTGCTACCAGCTACTCTGCGAAGATCCTCGCTCCACCCAACCTAAGAGCGTCCTACCTTACGTTTACTGATACGGTGTCCACTAAAGATCGAACTACCCCAACGGTCATCGGTTCTACGGCTAATATGGCTGGCCACACTGCCATTTCAGTTTACTTATTCTGTGAGATATGTGTTTGTACATCATCATCAGCAGCCTATAATATTCCCACTGCTGGGACGCAGGCCTCCTCTCGATCATAGGAGGTGGGCCATAATCCACCACGCGGACCTAGTGCGGGTGGGGAGATTTCAAATTTCTTCGTTCTGTTCTGTTCATTTCTTCATTATTTCTGATTCTAAGACATGCCGGTTTCATTACGATGTTTTCCTTAACCGTTTTGAGAGCAGTGGTCATGAAATAATTTACACAAAGTATAGCGCCTGCTTGGGTTCGAACTCACGACCTCCTACTTGTAAGTCGCGGCCGTTACCACTGGGCTACCACTGTCACATCCGGCTACGTAAAGATGCATCATGCTGCATCCTGCTGATCCTGCAAATCCTGCAACACATTTTTGATCCACTACTGTTTATGAGCGTCCAAAGCCACGAAGAGTTCCGCCAAATCGAAGCCACTAGCACTTTCACCAGTTTTATAACTTTTGTATTTTTACGTTACAGTTACCCTCCGGTTATCCCGTACAATATGCTGCGATATTTAAAAAAATTAAAACACTGTGATGGTATTCTGCTAGGGCCTGCTGTGTTGCAACGGAGACAGCTACGGACAATAAATCCCATTGCGGGAATTTTAAAAAACAGACAGACCGTAAGCAATGCTGTTTTGCTCGTGGTTTTGTGAATAAGCGTTTTATTCGCTAAAAAATAAATCCTAATTTCGTAGACCGTTTAAAAACCGTTTCAAAGAGCTTAATGTTGCTAAGCGTTATATTAAATTTTTGTACTCGCGTTTATTAATTTTGGTCTACTGCATAATTTTATTTGGTACTTTGTTTCTCTTGGAATGACTGAAATTACACTTTTTGTAAGTATAATATGAAATTAAATAATAAATCTTCTTTTTGGAATCCTAGTGTTTTAAAATAGCATTCAAGTCGTCCATTTATCTTCTTCGGATTATCTCAATACACATCAATAGTAAGGAATCTTATTTAGAAAAATATCTCTCAATATACAGGGTTATTTGTAAAACACCGGCAACCTCTCAGGACTCTATTACTAACATCATAATCAACAACATTTCTTCTGTGACTTTTAAAAATTCATCATATTTTAGTGCATCAGATTTTCAAACAAAAATAAAAATATTTAAATTGAACGCTCTAAATGTTACGGAGTCTATGCGAAGCAAAAGAAAGCGATAGTATATTAGCAAGGGGAGCGGGGTTAGGGCGGTGGGGGCGCTTGAACTTGACCTATTTACAGGCAGCCGATTTTTGTATGAAAATCTGATGCACTAAAATATGATGAATTTTTAAAAGTCATAGAACAAAAGTTGTTGATTATGATGTTAGTAACATAGACCTGAGAGGTTGCCGGTGTTTTACAAATAACCCTGTATAGTAATTTTACAGACGAATGCTCATATACCCTAGTCCAAAAAGGCATTAGTCTGAAAAAGGATTTTAAGGGTCAGTCCGAAGTAAACCCTACTTATCTGTCTGGACATAAAGTTCATCGATAAGCATTAAGGTTTAGATCTCGCTGTAAAAGCATTTATTTTCAGAATAAAATATTTCTGAAATATCAATACATAAGCCTTTTCTTTCTTGAGCATATTACCACCCTTATTGAGAAGGTCAATCTTTATAAAGTGAGAAGACTTTTTACACGCTTTATATTAGCTTCACTTGTATGTTTGTTTGTAACCGACTCCTTATAGCGCGATTTTGACCCACTTTAAACGACCAGATTTCATTCAAACTTTGCACACCTGTCAAGGACCGATGACAATGCAATAATTTTATAAATTTGTGCCATTTTCCTTGCCAGGGTTACCAGGACAGCAAAAAAACTGTCATCGAAAACTACGCTGACATACGTCACAAACTAATTTGTGCCATTATCCTTGACAGGGTTACCAGGACAGCAAAAAAAACTGTCTTCGAAAACTACGCTGACATACGTCACAAACTACGCTGACATACGTCACAAACTACGCTGACATACGTCTCAAAATTCGAAACACCCTAAAAAATAGAAAATTAATAATAGTGAAAACTTGCTTTTTAAGGTATTTTTTTATTGATATCAGGCACCCCACGCTTTTTTTTCCATTATTTTGTACTTTTTAATTTGGTTTTCAATGGAAGCGTGTTTTCTAATTTTTTTAAACTATTATTTTTCTTCTCTTGTAATATTGGCATGCAGAGTTGATTATAACTAACCAGTTAGCAAGTTTGTCCTTTGGATCTTACTGACAGAACAAATAACCTTTAACTCTACATGACGATGATGATGATGATAATTTCAGTCGATAGTCGTTCACTGCTGGCCAAAGGCCTCCACCAATTTGTCATAATGGCCACGCTTGGTAGGCGAGTTGGCGATTGCAGTATGCTGGTAAAATATATCTACATGGTAAAACATAGATAGAGATCGCTGCTGTCCATTGTCTAGTAGCCTCTTACGACACCCACAGGAAGGAAAGAGATGGTGCTATTGTTTAGGTCCGACACCACACGGAACATTCAGAATAACCGCACATAATTTTATTCGAAAGACATAAAAAAATGGCGCTTTTATTTGAGAACTAAAGTACCGATCAATAATGAAAGAATAGCAACCATAAAATGCTCCAAAATATAAATCTCAACAAGATTTACGGGTTGGGACAATGAGACATATCCCCTAACAAGATCTGCATCATCTCATAATCTCATTGTAGGTACGAGCAAATATTTAATATCCGTCCGTGATATAACCCTGTCTACCAGTATTTAATGTACAAATAGTCGCTACTTAGCAACACAGATAACAGAAGTAAATATTGTTCCCAAGTTACGGCACTGACATTTAAATTTAGGTGACACGTGACAAGATCGTGTATAATCTGCTTATCACTTGTTTTTGTACTCAGTTGACGGGTTAAGGCGTGTTCCCTACACGCGAGACAAAGTCCGTATGAGGTTTTATTCCGCTTTGATGGTCATTAAATGTGTGTGATCTTTGACGTTTTCTTAGAATGTTATCTTTAATCTATGTTCGAAGGGAAATTTATAAAACTATTGTTCTGTTATCTCATCGATTATATAAGATACACACGTGTTGACTACAAAGTTTTATGTTATGATTCATGTCAATTCTTTCATAATTATCACAATTTCATGTGATATGTTGCTTTTCACGCCAAGGCTAGAGAGTCCACCTGTAGAATAGAAAAGTAGGGATGTGAAAGCAGAAAAGATAAACTTTTTAACGACTGTACAGGCTTAGCCAGCGTAGAGTAGATTTTCACGACAAAAGCTGGTATCAATGTATCCCGTTTGATGAATAAAAAAACCTTAGAAATCTTTCCGCTACGGATTGTAACCACGCCAACAGAACTAAGCCCATATTGTAACATTTCATGTCTACATTTGGCTGGCGTTAATCCCGGCTTTTAGAAGGGTCCGCTTTTCATTATATTTGTACACTAGCTTTTGCCCGCGACTTCGTCCGCGTTAAATTTCTTGTTCCGTCGCGTTGAATCACCTACCCGTGCGATTTTTCCCGTTTTTGCAATATTTTTCATTACTGCTCCGCTTCTCTTAGTTGTAACGTGATGTTATATAGCCTGTAGCCTTCCTCAATAAATAGGCTACCCAACACAAAAAGAATTTTTCAATTCGGATCAGGAGTTCCTGAGTTTAGCGCGTTCAATCAAACAAACATACAATCAAACAAACTCTTCAGCTTTAATGTCAGTATAGATTTTCAATACAAAAGGTGCCTAACGACGTCACCAGGCAACTTTTTACGTTGGTTACCCTAACTGCCTAGTATTGCTTTCTTTGCCCACGTACATCTAATTTTATAATTTTTCAATTGAAATGCACAGAAGGCACCAAACGTTTGGGAGAGACATTTGCACAATTGTGCAAAATTGTGTGCAAAAAAGCTAATGCAATGTGTTAAAGTATTTAAGCTGTTATTATAATTATTATGTAGTGAAACATCCCTCTTAAATCAGACGGATTTGCCAGTGACAGTGACCTATGACACAATATGTTGAGATAGCTTCTACATAATATTATTTGAATGACTATTTAAAAATTTGTATTTAAAAATAGCTGTGAAAGAGCATTTAATTTATTACAATTTATGCTTATTATTTTATAAAAAATCTCGAACCAAGGCAGATGCTTTACTATTTGTAAATAATTTCATCACCAATCTCAAAACGGTGAAAGAAAATATCGTGAGAAAACTGGCATGTCCTAGAACCAAAAAATTCGAAGACATGTTATATGTACCAACCCGCACTGGGCCCGCGTGGTGGATTATGGCCCACTCTCACCGAGAGCAGTGGGAAAATTATAGACTGATTGTGCTACAGCCATTTATGTAAACACCTGACTAATTACTGATAAGCCACTGTTTAGTTTGCTCATGAGTCATTTAGTTATTAATCAATTATTAACTTTATAATATTTAAAAGCTGGCGTTCAGTCGCGAAAAAAATTGACGCAATATTATGCATTTGGCACAGGTTATAATTAAAATACTCGACTAAAAACAGCTTTTAAAAAATTAATTTGTCAAAATCACAATTACTGTCGAGACTTTGACAAAATGAAGTCAAAAAATAGTCACGACCTGTCGGTACTGGTGTAGAACTACCGTCGGACTAGATGCTGACTCGTCAGGACTAGTGCCAGACTAGTGTCGTTCTAGTGTCGAACTAGTGTACAGTGCGACACGAGTCAAAACCTACTCCGATAGTAGCCTTTTTTAGGCAATTTAAGGTTCAAAATGCCGTGATCTTTTCAAAATTTCAGATGATTATCATGAGTCTTAGAGCAGAAGTCAGCCATAATAAGTACCCATATTCGAAATTGTAAACAAGTGGAATCCGGCTCGTGTATAATTAAATATCCGCATGGCCACGAAGTATCATGATAATCACTATATTATGATAAAACAAAGTTCCTCCGGCGCCTGTCTGTTTGTCTGAACGCGATAAACTCAAAAACGACTTCACGGATTTTCATACGGGTTCTCTAATGTACAGAGTGATTCATAAGGAAGAATAAGCTATGTACTCGTAAGCTATGAGCGATAGCGCTGTCATCCTCTCGATTCAAAATTGAAATCGATCGAATTGAAAAGATGTGCACTGCTAGACATAGGTTTCTGCCAATTTGGGAGGTTTGCCATAATCGCCACGTTTGGAAGGTTGGCTGACGATCGCAGTATGGTGGTAAAATACATATAGAACGCTGCTGCCCATTCTATGTAACTCAGTTAGTCACCTCTTACGACACCCACGGGAAGAAATCGATTCAAAATCAAAATCAAAAGTCATTTATTCCAATTAGGCTGAGGATCAGCACTTTTCGAACGTCAAAATTACAAAAGACAGTCCCCCCAAAACGCCCACCCGTCGCGCACTTCCTATTGCTTTAGCTGGGAAGAAGAAGTGGCCAACAAACTCCCCAGCAGCACAGCTGTCTGTCCAGTTAGAAGAACTTGATTCTATACAATGGTATATAGTAAAACATTAAGAGACACAAATTAAATTAAATGATTTGCTATATGCCAGCTAGCCAACCCAATATACCAACAAATAAAATGAAAACTGTACTCAAGCATAAGCAAAAAAAATATGTATATAGAAACATGGCTGCAAAAATAAAAGCCTGGCATAAAGGGCGTGACAGCTTACATATGCAATGCTGAATGTTCACATAGCTGTTACGACCTGAGTTACAAGTCGAGGCCACAAATGATAAGCTAGGACCATCGACGTAAAATAAATTAAACAGGTAAGTAATATTAATAATAATATCAACATCAAAGTCAGCAAGACGACCAGTCACCACAAGCAGCACCCGTTCACGAGCATAACGCAAAGATCAGCCATTGCCCCCCTCGCCATATTTGAGGGAAAGGGGTAACCCGACCCCCGACGCTACCGCAAGCATTGGTGCGTCCAGCCTCCGGAACCAAACGAAACCTGTCAATCCGGTGGTATAAAATCCATTGTGCAAAACCTTAATGATTTTCTGTATCATCGTATTTTAATGTGGTTTACATTAAAATACGATGATACAGAAAATCCATTTGTATTTCACTTCAGAATAATAATCACATTACAATACTAATATCGGTCACGCACAATTTTCTAAGTTCGAGTAAACCGACAATTTCATACAGGATAAGTGGAAGTCTGCATTCGTTGGTTGTCTTCACAAGACTGACTCGTCTTGCAGTCAGTTCCCTTCACTTGACTCTACCAACGTGCCGCCCCGCACGACACGACGCGGTGTGTACCCTCACCTAAGTACTACAATAATCAATTGAGGGACTATTATTGAATGATAATAATGATGTTATCACATATCGTTAAGGGGGATGCTCCGACCAGCCCGCGAAATTCAAAATTTCTTACGTTTTTTGCAATTTGCAGGCCAGTGCTAGGTTGTATGTTGATTAAAATATTATTCGCGCCTGTGAGACATATGTAGTTACAGAATTATAATCATCAATACAACGCTCTAAGTTCATAAAGCTGTAGGAATGACTTTTTCTCTTTTTTTTTGTTCTTAGGCCTTTATGAACTTGGAGGGCCTGGTATGGAGCATTCACCTTAAGGTTTTGTGTATATTGACAGAAATATGACGTTAATTGTTGAAGATTTTGGAAACATTCATGCCGACTTGGTCGGTTAATTGTATAATAATTTTAGGATATTTTCCGACATCCACGTGGGCGAAGCCGTAGGTAAAAGATAGTAACGTAATGTTATGAAGTAAGTTAGTCCATGTAATTTAACATAGGGTAATTGAAATAACTGAAAATCTTTTAAGGGGTCGTTGTACTCATTATTATATAGGGTGGCAGAGACGTGGACGTGCAATTGCAAAACTGGTACCATGAATTCCGTACTTGGTTCTGGACCTTAATTTTTCGTCTGTTATCACAAAAATTATTAGGTGTTCCATGAATTTCGACCGTAAAATTACTGCACTTAGGTAGGAAACAACAGGTTTGTTTTGTTGACGAAAACTTTCTACGCTACTCTAGAATCATGTACTAGCTTCTTTTTTATACCTGCCCGCCCCTTTGATAGCTCAAAGTGCTTGTAATTGGTTTATATCAAATAAATTCTTTGAGTTAGCACTGAACTAACAGATTGCATGTCCATGTATCTGCCACCCTGTATATAACTTGTACTACAGAAGCAAACAGAGAAGAGCAAAAAAAAACAGCTGCTCCATTTATTTTCATGTAACTTAACGCAACAAAATGGAGGAATCAGATGCTTTTTTCGCTATTATAGGGTAAGTCCCATAGAAAAAGATGTTTATAATGAGATGATGGTAATTAGATGTGAGGCAAAGTTCGAGGCGGCGCAAGTAAAGACTTTCTGGAAGGAGTTGGAGCAGGCCTTGTTTCAGCAGTTTAATAGTCAACGCTAATCAAAACACAAAAAAAAAAACGTGTGGTTTCGGCCCGTCAGGAACGAAGTTCCTTTTTCTTGAACTCTGAATGTAACAGCGTTTACGCTATCTTTAAAATACTCAGCTACTATGTCAAATTTTTATTTTGACTTGACTATTGTCTTCAGCAACCTCGAAAACTATTTATTTATTTATTTATCTTTTTAATAGATATAATAAAAAGTCGCTGATCTTATTGGTGATGTTCTTCAGAAAGGTCAGGTGCGTAGTACTCGCAACCGGCGTGTGTGTATGACCAATTGTATGAACTTGAACGAGGCAAAAGGAGTGTGTAGAGAACGTAGCAGGTAGCGTTCCGTGGTTTCTGCCTACTCCCATGGGAAAAAGGCGTGATTGTGTGTATGTATGTATAAAAAGTCGCAAGGAGAGGGCATAACGCTTTTTCGTTTCGTAGCGTCTATTTGGTTACATGACGTTTCCAAGAATTTTGCTCTTACCGAAAGATGAAAATGATGAGTCTATCACTTTCAGAATTTCAGGTATTTCGAATACACCTCGTATGCAAAAGAGAGATTTTATACTCCGATCGCCAAAAGCAGGTAAAAGCATTGAATGGTACAAATTTGGGTTCCGGATTTTCATTTCGGTTCTTCAAAAGGTTTCTTTCGGTCCAAATAGAGGTTCCAAAGTACCGGTTCAGTATCATCCGATTTAAAGGTTCTATAGGGAAGAAGAAGATATGTTTGACACATGCCTGCCGTATTTCTTCTTTCAGGTCGCAGCCAAATCAGTTCAGTGCAAGGCTGTACTGTACAGCGTCCGCAAATAAATATTGTCATTAATTATTTTAAGTAGTTAGAAAAATCTATACTTACTGTAGCATAGTATGAACTCGTTCCGACTCTTTTCGAAGATGAACAATAATAGAAGTTCCGAATAAGGTTCTTGTTCCGGTTTGTTTTATAGTAGTGGAGTCATTAAACACCGGTTCTTTACCAGTATTTTAAGAACCTTCAATCCTTGGCCAAAAGGCTGCTAGGACGGACCGAATGCAGAAGGCACTGTGACACAAGATCGGGGAGGCCCATATTCAGCAACGGACTGTGATAGGTGAAAGACAAAACCGCGAGAATACCTTGTCAACAAAATTACAAACGTGGCTGTTTTTCTGTTTTGCTTCGTTTGTATTTTCTATAGAACTAATTAAGTAATCTAAATTATATTCAGCAATAATGATAATGTATGGCTTAGTTCGAGAAAAGGTTTCCACGAGATAATTCTAGAACCTTCTTTATATATTGATAGTTTAAGTTTTGATAAGGTTACACTTTTTGACTTTTTGAATCCTATTGGTTTGTTTAAAAAATCCTAACGTCATTATGTGTACAATTATCATAGAAATAAATTACAAGAAAATTTAGCAGACGAAGGTAGATTTTCCATATAAAAGTAAAAAACTGGCCAAGTGCGAGTCGGACTCGCGCACCGAGGGTTCCGTACAAACCAGCAGGTATTCACGGTTTATGCATAAGGTTTATGTTTATGAAATTAAATGGTTTTTTTTAATTTTTATATTTTAGTTGACTGAATGAAAGGTAAATTGTGGTTTACGATTTATGACGTATTAAAAAAAAACTACTTACTAGATCTCGTTCAAACCAATTTTCGGTGGAAGTTTACATGGTAATGTACATCATATATTTTTTTTAGTTTTATCATTCCCTTAGTTTAGAAGTTACGGGGGGGGGGGGGGGGAGGGACACACATTTTACCACTTTGGAAGTGTCTCTCGCGCAAACTATTCAGTTTAGAAAAAAAATGTAAATGTAAATATCATTTTTAAAGACCTATCCATAGATACCCCACACGTATGGGGTTGATGAAAAAATTTTTTTTGAGTTTCAGTTCTATGTATGGGGAACCCCAAATATTATCTTTATTTTTTCTATTTTATGTAAAAATCTTAATGCGGTTCACAGAATACATATACTTACCAAATTTCAACAGCATAGCTCTTATAGTTTCGGAAAAAAATGGCTGTGACATACTCGGACAGACAGACAGACAGACAGACAGACATGATGAATCTATAAGGGTTCCGTTTTTGCCATTTGGCAACGGAACCCTAAAAAGTGTAATCTTATCCAAACTTTGCATTTACAACATTCTTTAACGTTGCTTGGAAAGTTTAATCTCCAACTGCACAATTCCTTATAGCAACACAATGAAAATATTTCATAGCATTGTAACTTCATTATCATTTCAGCAAAAAGACGTCCACTGCTGGACATATGCCTCCCCCAAGAAATGGGCGAGTTTGGCATAATCGCTACGCTTGTCAGGCTGGCTGGCGATCCCAATATGGAGAACGCTGCCGCCCATAAGTAAGTCTCTAAGTCACCTTTCAGTAAACCCCCGGGAAGGAATGGGGTGGTGCTATTTTTACGTCCCGGCATCACAAGGAATTGTAACCTTTGTAACTTAAATTAACCTTATTGAATTCGGTATCTATAATTATACAGGCTGGCAAGGGCATTGACGCACAAACTGTAAAACAGTGCTATTGCACTGTCGGTCAAAATGCATGGACAGCGTTTTTATTTTATTTAAATAACCGACGATACATTTCTACGCCCCATGCTCCATTGTTCAGAATTATGTGTTGAATTCGAAGCCCCTACCAGCCTGTATATCTTTACTGTAAGCATCAGATTTTGTAATATCTGTAACGTGTTGTACAATTGTTTGTTTTCCTAACAGAAAATGAGAGACGTCGTGGTACACCGGGTGAGAACGAAGATCCTTTCGCTTAAATCATATATCAGTACTTTTTTTTTTTTTTTTTTTTTGGATGGGAAATCATCAAATGACTTCTCCCGCTCTGGGCGGAGCGGGAGGGCGTGTCAGACTTTTACTGACTAAAACCCACCCGTGTTCCTTCAGTTGCCCATGTGCCAGGGTCACGGTATCTCTTTTGAACAATCACGCGACCCCGGCAGGCATCGGTCCTAGCAGACCCCTTCAATAAAGCTGACATCTCTTTGAGGCGCGCGTGGAACACTACGCGCCGTCGACCCGAGCCTGGTCCTTACCGGGCGGCGAGCTACCCATTGCTCGCCACCCGCAAGCTCGCGCCTACGGTGGCCGGGAGTCCGCAATCGACTCCATATATCAGTACTCAAAGTGAAGTTTGTTAACTCTACAAAAGTGTGCAGAGTATATCGAACAATAAGAAACTTTGTTCCAATAAAACCATACTTTTCTGTTGCAATATCACCACAAAAACACAAAAAACTGGCCAAGTGCGAGTCGGATTCGCGCACCGAGGGTTCCGTACAAACCTGCAGGTATTCACGGTTTATGCATAAGGCTTATGTTTATGCAAATCAATGTTTTTTTTTTTAATTTTTATATTTAAGTTGACTGAATGAAAGGTAAATTGTGGTTTACGATTTATGTCGTATTAAAAAAAAAACTACTTACTAAATCTCGTTCAAACCAATTTTCGGTGGAAGTTTACATGGTAATGGACATCATATATTTTTTTTAGTTTTATCATTCCCTTATTTTAGAAGTTACGGGGGGGGGGGGGCATTTTACCACTTTGGAAGTGTCTCTCGCGCAAACTATTCAGTTTAGAAAAAAATGATATTGGAAACCTCAATATCATTTTTGAAGACCTATCCATAGATACCCCACACGTATGGGATTGATGAAAAAAATTTTTTTTGAGTTTCAGTTCTATGTATGGGGAACCCCAAATATTATTGTTTTTTTCTATTTTTGTATGAAAATCTTAATGCGGTTTACAGAATACATGTACTTACCAAGTTTCAACATCATAGCTCTTATAGTTTCGGAAAAAAGTGGCTGTGACATACACGGACAGACAGACAGACAGACATGACGAATCTATAAGGGTTCCGTTTTTTGCCATTTGGCAACGGAACCCTAAAAACACTATATTTAATCAAAACGACACTACATCTCCTTGGTTTCCGTCACGCAATTCATACCACCCCACCCACTACCTGTACCCTACAACAGCTAGCAATTCCTCATCCCGTCATACATATCGTATAGCGTTTATCTAAGAGGTGCATGTGTGTCGGGGTGAATATATTGCCGCTCTACATCAACGGATGCCGACATTCGCGACACTTGCTACACCCGCGACACTCGCGACACTATACAGGTGATATTATGTATTTTGTGTCGTTATTGTTTTGTATCGTTATTGTTTTAGTTATGTATCTGCGGTGCGATGTTTTGATATTATCCTTTCACTTAAATCACTTTTAATACTTTGTTACGAATTGATATTTAAGATAGGTTGTCAATTTTTATACAACTACATAACCAACCAGGTTCTTTTCAATGTTCGCAATCATGGCAGATATTCCCCGATTGGGAATTAGAGGCTACTCTTTTTTTTTAAGACTAATAGCCAAGTGATTAAACCTGCAAAAATGGCTAGATGTCGGTGAGATCTGCTTAATTTTACGTTAATTATATGCATATATTCTACGGTACATTCAGTTAACATTTGGTGCACATCAACAATCACATATTTGTGGTTCATAAATTGAGGTAACGAAAAATTTTCTTGTCGAGTGATCAAAAATGTAAGGGTTGCAAAAGATTTATTGGTACCACAGATTACATTAAGGGGTGAAGACATTTGACAGGTGGTAGAACTCCCCGTTCACATACTCGTAGGTAGCTACAGATATGTCTCTTTATGCTTGTAATGCATCGACATATTTTAAATAGCGGGAAAGTTGCGTAGTAGGCACCGTCAGCCTCATAAACATAAATATGTAGTAGATCGGGGACTAAGTTTTTCGTATTTTATTGGTATAAAGTTGTATTAGAATCCTTTTGGCTGTATCGTTTCTGACTGGTTTTGATATCATAAAATAGATAAAATTTAAAAAAGTTTAAACGGTTTTCCGGTTTTTTGTCTGGCCATTTAAGTGAATCTAACGAAGAAATTCGATACATTTTTAAGTTTTATTATATAAAAACTTTTTTACAAAAAAAAAAACCGACCTCAAAAACACTAGAAAGTGATAAATAACTTTAATTTCAGAAGTCGGTGTCTTATGATCTGTATTTGAGTTTTTTGCCACCGACTTCCGAAATTAAAGTTATTTTTCACTTTCTAGTGTTTTTGAGGAAGTCGGTTTTTTTTGTTAAAAATGTTTTTATTTTTTACTTTTCAGTTATGGTATCTACCCCGCACTAATTCCTATACCACTAATCGCCAGGTGAAATTTAATACTTTACTACTGCTGTAAATTGTTGAGGAATTCCCTCGACTGTCTGTCTATGGTCTCCATTATCAGACCTGTAATGGTACTTATAAGCCTTATGGGAGCTTTCTCATCAATAGAAATGAATTAAGTTCAAACACCAGGTAACTGCTGTAAATCGTTGAGGATTTCCCTCGATTGTCTTTCGGCTCCATCATCAGATCAACTCCGGACCTTAATTAAATAGTAGTGATAAAATTGGCACTTTGAACCGTATAAAGTATGCCCAACAATAGGGAACTGCTGTATATCGTTGAGGAATTCCCTCAACTGTCTATGGTCTCCATCATCAGACCTGTATTGGCACTTATAGCCCATATGGGTGCAAAGTTCTCATTAATAGAAATGAATTAAGTCCAAACACCGGGTAATTGCTGTAAGTCGTTGAAGAGTTCCCTCGACTGTCTTTCGGCTTCATCATTAGAGCAACTTCGAACCTTCATTAAATAGTAGTGCTTTAAGATAATTAATGAAAGAAATAAATAATAGTTTAAAAAAAACTAAAAAACACGCTTCCATTGAAAACCAAACTAAAAAGTACAAAATAATGGAAAAAAAACGTGGGGTGCTTTTTAAAGGTATTTTTTTATTGATATCAGGCACCCCACGCTTTTTTACACGCTTTATATTAGCTTCACTTGTATGTTTGTTTGTATGTTTGTTTGTAACCGACTCCTTATAGCGCGATTTTGACCCACTTTAAACGACCAGATTTCATTCAAACTTTGCACACCTGTCAAGGACCGATGACAATACAATAATTTCATATTTTTTTTCCATTATTTTGTACTTTTTAGTTTGGTTTTCAATGGAAGCGTGTTTTTTTAAAACTATTTTTTAAAAATATATTTTTTAGGGTGTTTCGAATTTTGAGACGTATGTCAGCGTAGTTTGTGACGTATGTCAGCATAGTTTGTGACGTATGTCAGCGTAGTTTGTGACGTATATCAGCGTAGTTTTTCAAAGACAGTTTTTTTGCTGTCCTGGTAACCCTGGCAAGAATAATGGCACAAATTTATAAAATTATTGGATTGTCATCGGTCCTTGACAGGTGTGCAAAGTTTGAATGAAATCTGATCGTTTAAAGTGACCTAACCTTTTTTTTTTTTTTATTATCGTGGAGAAATGCTCATGCATACTGCGCTACTAAGGGGAAATAGCGCAGTTATGTGGGACTTCAACCCACTAAAACTCCACGGTGTCCTCCTACACCGCTTATGGCGGGAACACGGGAACGAAAAAACTCTTCCGCGAACCCGCCGCGGCTGTCCGTCGCCGGACCCACCTCTGGGGGATACCCCCATTCACGGCGCGCATGAACACATAACACGCCGTGACCACCCCGGGGACCAATTAGCACATGGGTGCCAGACGACCCCTTGAATGGCACCCTTGGTCCCCCTGCGACGGGTCAGGACTGTGGCCCCGCCGCCTACCACTTTTCGGCCGCAGGGGATAGGGAGAGTGGCTAACGCTATACCAACACTCCTCCTCCCCTGCGGCCCCACCGCGTTCGCCATCGGACGGTGGCGACCCCGTTCAGGCCGCGGAAGGTAGGGAGAGCGGCGCACCTCAATACCGGCAATCCTCTCCCACCGCGGCCTCCAACCCACGCGATGTCGCCAAACGACACCGCGTTGGCCGCTACGTTGTCGGCTTTGAGCGGAAAAGCCCTGACGAGCGGCCCCTCCTCGGGTTCCTCTTCGCTTCACCGTGGGGTTCTAAACCACGGCTACTGAGCCCCCCCGCCTCGTCAATGCGGGAACCCACTGGGGGGGAAAGTGACCTAACCTAACCTAACCTTCCTCAAGACCTGGACTATCAAAAACAACAAGATATTTTAAAATTTGATTGCTTATTCCAGAGATTATCTACACCCTACATCAAAGATACATTCTTACAAACAAACATTAGGATAGATTACCGTATATACGTTAATGAATTCAACACGTCTGTTGCAGCCTTCACTTCAGAATAGATTCCATTACTAGTGGTGTTCACGACCCCATCGGCACGACACCATAATGACCCCTTGACATAGGCACCTGTCACACTGCCCAGGAGAAAGCGACTAGCTATCAACGATTAACTCGCGCGAGAAACGTACAAAAGATAAATAAGAGAAACATATAGTTACACATAATTGATTGCTGACTGTAATCGCGTACTGGCTGCTCGTTGCTCGTGAACAGGTTTTAATCTTCAAGCGGGCTTCAGCTAAAATACCTGTGGGATATATCAGAAAAGTGTAACAATAATGAATAAATAATAATTTAATTCTTCGTAATTAAATGTTCTGTCTGTAACTGTACTGCCGTAATTATTTTAGGACACAATTTTTCGAAAAAATAAAAATCCTAAACCGCCTCATGCTCTTGCTTTTTACGTATGCGCAGCGACTAAAACAACTGCGATCTGTGCATTGGTGAGGAAGAAGGAAACGCATATGACAAGAGAGAATAAAGTTATTACCAAAAGTGTTTTGACTGCGGTCGATTCAACGTCACAAGACTGCTGGAAGGTTAAGTAAGAGATAGCAAGCTTTACTCACTTCGCGTCAATCGCTGATACTGGGGCTGGAGCCTAAATTTGATTACTACTTCCTTGAGAAAGCAAGCAACTGTCCCGGTCGGCCATTTTTTCCAAGAGTGGAAAAAAATATTAATACACTTGTTTGTAAGCAGTAAGTAAAGATAAAAATATTTTATATTCTGCTATAAATATTACTACGGCAGATTATTTTTAGTAAATAAGGAAAGATTCCAACGTAAACAAGGGTAGTTGGTTTTTCCACACTCCCATCATCTTTTCTGATCATACGTTGACTCTTTTACCAGACATTTGACAGCTGTTAATGTTACTGCTGAACATTACATAACATCCTGTATTCTCCAAAGGGTTTAGTAGAGGTGTACCCTTAGCAGCTGCTGCTGTTGCACATATATCTCAATCAACTCAGCTTATCGTAATCCACAGCTGAACATAGGCCTCTCCCATGTTGCACCACAACAGCCTGTCCTCCGCCTTCCGCATCCAGTCTGTTCCAGCCACAGACTTTAGGGCGTCGCTACTCTTGCCGATACGGGGTCTCCACTCAACAACTCGTGTGCTCATCGGCTATCGGTCGTTCGACATACATGGTCAGCCCACTGCAGCTTTCATATAGCTCCTTATATCGTTTAAGCTCCAAAATATACGATGTTGTTGTTGTTGGGTTAGTATTAAAAGTAGAAGATCTCAGCGTCAAGTAACATTTTAAATGTGTTTTTTTTTCGGTTCAGTCAGGGCAAAATCCTCTTCCTTAATTTTTATTCGTCAAAAGAAGCGTTCACGCTATATACATATGGCATGATAATAAGTTCTCCACCGTTACGAAAAAAATATTAGGTTGGGGAAAAAGTCTTTTCGCATTATAGTATGTATGAACTTGTAATAAAATCTCTTTGGCTATACTATTTGTATCTGGCTGGTTTTGGTATCATTGAAAGTTTAAATTTTAAAGAACATAATTCCAAATTCAAATTAGGAAAATGTGTGATTTTCATTTGTTTTTCGTACCGTCAAGATGAGTGAATCTAATGAAGAAATTCGAAACATTTTAAAATTTTACTACAAAAAAGGTAAAAATGCAACGCAAGCCGCGAAAAAAATTTGCGATGTTTATGGACCTAGTGTAGTGTGTGAGAGTAGCACAAATTTGGTTTAAGAGTTTTCAATCCGGAAATTTTGATGTCAAAGATGCACGTCGCTCTGGTCGCCCTATTACGGATAAAATGGATACCATTTTTGAAAAAGTGGAGCAAGATCGGCATACCAGTAGTTACGACGTAGCTGAAGAACTGAAAATTGACCACAAAACAGTTTTGGCGCATTTGAAAAAACTGGGTACACAAAAAAGCTCGACATTTGGATACCACACGAGCTCACTGAAAGAAACCTAATGAACCGTGTACTCATTTGTGATTCTTTATTACGACGTAATGAAACCGAACCATTTTTGAAGAAGCTGATAACTGGTGATGAAAAGTGGATCACGTATGACAAGAACGTGCGAAAAAGGTCGTGGTCAAAGGCCGGTCAGGCTTCACAGACTGTGGCGAAACCCGGGTTAACTCGTAACAAGGTGATGCTGTGTGTGTGGTGGGATTGGAAGGGCATTATTCAATATGAGCTGTTACCACCAGACAGGACCATCGATTCTGAACTCTACTGCGAACAACTGATGAGATTAAAGCAAGAAGTTGAGAGAAAGCGGCCGGAATTAATCAACAGAAGGGGTGTGGTTTTTCATCATGATAACGCTAGACCTCACACATCTTTAGCCACCCAACAAAAATTAAGAGAGTTTGGCTGGGAGGTGTTAATGCATCCGCCGTATAGTCCTGACCTTGCACCTTCAGATTTCCACCTGTTTCGGTCTCTTCAGAAGACCAGAAGTCCCAAAATGTCTATAGCAATGGGATCATGTCCCTACCTACAAGATGGCAAAAAGTTATCGAACAAAATGGTACCTACATACTTTAGTTAAATGTAAATAAACTTTATAAAAAAAATATTTTGAATTTTCTTAAAAAATGCGAAGAAACTTTTGTCCAACCTATTATAAAGATAATACGTTTATTTTTGGTATACATGACGCAAAGAAAAACTTCGATGATGATTAGAGCAATGGAAAGTCCCGTAGTCCGGATTTGTGCCTGGATGATAGCAATAAGCTCAACCCCAACTAAGAGGCGATGAATGGGGAGGTAGTCTAGGTATACCTCTGCACAACTCTTCAAACAGACAAAACAAAACAAGGCGTGTTGTTTTGTTAAATATCAATGGAAAGTTTCAGTCTGTTCATGCCACATTAGACGACGTGTCAAACTATTCCTGTATGTCCTTCGTTTCTAATAATTACGTCTGCTAATTATAACAATTCCCGATTGCGCCCAGTATTGGTTAATAATACATTGTTATCAACAAGTCTAGACAGGGGATGAATGTATATTTATGACGTGGCTCCGTCTGACTATTCCTATTTCGATTTCAAAGTGATTATTTTTAGATTTCAAAAAGTGCTAAATAATGATAAAGCAAAAACCTACGCTAAAAAAAATAAAGACGATTCTATTGTAGTACCGACTAACGTGATTATTTAAAGCATCCGATTGTTTTTTTTTTTACCTGTGATAAATGTGTATTTATAGTTTCAGTTCGTCAGAATAAAAAACTAACAAACTAAGAGTAGATGAAGACTTTAAAATAGCCGCCCAACGGTCACAGACAAAGAGAGTGGAATGTCACGATGTTTAAAAACTTCGGGGAACTGAAAAAAAGGAGAGAAGTGAAAACCATTGCACCAACAAAAGCATACCTCATTGAATTGAATAAGAAGAAGAAAGCAGTAGTCCAGCTAACATTAATCTTCACATTAGATTTATTTTACAGTCCTCCAAGTAAGGGACAGTTAGCTTCAAAAATATCGAAACGAACAGACTTTTCAAAATGATCTCAACAATTAAGAAAATTAAACTTTTTCTCAATTGGATAAAATTCTTGTCAGAATGGCAGTGGTCGTGTACTGTCTTCATTTTGAAACATTCTTTGTGTCATTGAGTTAATATAATTTTCATTATTATTTGGAACAGTCGGTTCATCCCGATATTATGGACGCTGACTGTACAATTTAGTAAAGGTACATACAGAACCCTTTGACAATTAGCTCAGCTTAATATCGTAGTTTTAAAATTAGATTAAAATGTCAAAGGCGCTAACGAGTCTCTACCTCCAACCTTCAACTAAAATAGACAGGAAGCTAAAAATGAAAAAGTTCGGGCAGCAGACGCTCATTTTACTAATGAACTAACAGTTTGTCAAATCAAGAAGAGTAAATATTATTACCTTTGCTTTGTTTACTCCCTCGTACGATACTCCACATATTTACAAATTAAGTACACAGACAAATCTACTAGCAAACGACCAGGGTCCGTTGTACCAACCACGAATTTCTAAATACGGCTCGTTATCTAAATTCTATAAATATCAAATCGTTACGACTTGTCTTGACACCGAGGGCCCTCCGACTTGTTGTTTTGAACTTTTGTATGTTCTGTTGTCACCGTTGACACAGGTTATCGAATCTATTTATTCAGAGACATCGACTGTATCGCGCTCTAGACGGAAGCGCCAGTTTCTTACTCGCCAGTCAGCAGATACGACCTGAGCTCCGCTCAAAATGATCCCTCCGAACGTGAAACTCTGTATGGTGATCTACGTTATAGTTTTGTTCACGGAAATTGTTGTCGGAAATGAAAGGACTTCGGGGAACTCCCTTTCCATGGATACGATGATAAGGGATGTGTGCAGCAGATCATTAGCAAGACTGATATTCCAGCTATGCACGGGAAATGTGCTGATAAGTGATTTACCGTCTAACAGACTTTCCACAGTGAGGGGGAAGAGAGCAGCTCTGTTATTCAAATATAGACTGAAGAGGCAGGTTGCCGACGAGTGTTGCCAGAATTCGTGTTCTGTGTCGCAATTAATGCAATATTGCCCGGATACTTGGTGAGCACGTGAGGAGATTTAAGACTTATCAGTGAAACGAAAGTGTGATTTATTGCGTCCACGTGGAGTGACGTAAAGAGCAAAATCGATCATTTGCAATGTGAACATTAGCGGTGACCCTGCTGTGCAAATTTTCCTCTGTGCACAATCAGTGGGGTCATCAGAACAATGTGACAGTAAAGTGCTGTGCTCGTGTATAAGGGGTCCTAACCCTTTGATCGTGGAGTCGGAAAGCTTATGTAAAGAAGCGATAATTCTTCGAAAATGCACGTGAAGAGCTTTTAGAGAGCGCTACATTGGAATAGCGCTATTCGAAACACGCGACTCGTGCGGATTTAGTCTGAAGAGGATTTTTGGTACATACGCTTCGAGTTAAAGTGTAAAAGTATACGATTTGTGTTTTTTAATCCTGAATAAGGCTTAACTGTATTTTTAATACTCTGTAACCTAACTCCGTCCAAAATAAGCCTCAAAAAGGTTTGTTACATTATTTTAACATTTCTATAATAATCTTTATTTACTCTGTCAACACATACGTTGTTTTATATTGCTTTATACACATATTTTATAGAGCAATTTATTTCATTTAAAGTTCTACAAACATGTTTTCAAACGATTGCAATTGATTAGCTTTTAAAATACTCTATGAGAGGAAGTGTAATGTCGAATACTTCTTTTGAAACAAAAACTTTTTGTCTTAGTACACTTTGAAGTGAAAGTGAGTAAACTTTAAAATTCCCGATTACGTTGGTTGGATATTTTCTTTCAAAGAACTGACTTATTTATTGTTTAACTGATTTGTAAGTCGAATGTAAACAAACAATTTCATAATCATTCACCTATTATCTATTAAGGTACTTAAACTCAATTACCGTTTTATTGAAATGTCCGTTAATGAGGGTAAGATCTCAGAAAGATTCCACGACAGTATCTGAGAGCTATTTATTTGCTAGATAAACTTGTACAATTACAATAACAATATTATGAGTGAACAAATGAGTAATTTGTTATGATATAAATCCTTGTACGGACAGGATAATGAGTCAGTTACACTTGGTTGTATATTAATTTACATTCGCCCTACATTTTACATTCGTCTTGTTTACGACATTTATTTATAGTTGACCGAATTCAATCACTGTGTTCTATAAAGAACGATACGAATAATAATAGTAGTGTTAAAGATAACGATGTGTAAAAAACAAAAACACTGTTGACTGGTCTATAGAAAAATGAAGATATGTTTATAGTCATCAAGTGTAACAAAATTATGGAAGTGGTGAAAGGAATAATTATTTTTCCCTTACTAAAATGTGAAGATCCCCTAATTGGATTCCTCTTATTAAACAAACAGGATAAAGATACCTCAATACTCTACAAAAAAGGTATAATGAGTGCGTTTATAATTATTTTTTTTCTCAAAACAGCCATCGTAAATCATACTATTTATTTATTAAACAATGCCTTGTAACTAATTGTATTTTTCTTTGTTAACTCAACCTAATCCCACTAAACTATAACAAAACAAAAGGCTATGAAATATTAAGATGAATTGTATTGCTGGCAACAATGAACTGACCTGTCAATTCCACGCACGCTACTTTGACCTTTATATCCAATATGATATTAAATCGAAAATGGGATACCTAAATTCTCAACGATAAAGCACCGTGTGTCTTCGTGTACAGATTTTTATCACGTCCTATATATTGGAGTCTTGTCCCTATTATTCCGTATCTAGGTCATGCATCGTAGTAGAGAGTCGTCTAATCGCCCTTTAATTTGATTTGCGTGCAGAATGGCCGTCCGATAAAGCGCTTAGCTGTGGCAAAATGGGATTTATGGTATGGATAACTCCAGCAAAAAGGACTCGAATAAATCTTCGCCCTAACTTAATAAAGTCTCTGTTGACGGCTTTATCTGAAGCTGTGACCACGAACAGAGTTTTTTTGAATAAAGTAGTATCGTATTTTTACCGAGAGGAGCGGGATTTTCTGATATCAGCTATTTGGACAGTTTTACTTTCACTCCACTTATTTTTCGACACAATGGAAATTTGGAACGGTATTGTTAAGCTCGCCATTATTATTTTATAAGAGCTTTGTTCGTATTTAGGTACACCAATATATTTTCAAAATGAAAAGGTAACATAGATAGCTCCCATCATCTGCCTAGCCTTTTTCCAACTGTGTGGTGGTCGGCGTAAATTACTTGTATTTAGCTATCAAATCAAAATATTTTTATTTCACATAAACCTACAAGGGCACTTATGAAACGTTGGAAGCTAAGTGCACGGTTCCAAATGGTTGATTCCTATGGAGAAGAGCCGGCAAGAAACTCCACGGTTACTCTTTTAAAAATAATTGGCTTTTCCAATGGTTTCAAATTACAGTGATAATAGGTATGCGAGAACAGTGTAGGACTGTCAACAAGTACCAGGTACTTAATAAAATAGAAAATTTTCTACAGTCTACAAGGCCTACAACATATATCTGTTATACATATATCTGTCTGATCTGTTTAGACTGGACTAAGAGGATACAACTGAATACAAGTACTTTAGATCGAGTAACTGCCCATTTGACCTCGACAGCCTACTTACTGGGTAATACGGTACCCCTTTGCAAGACTGATTGACAAATTTTCGGGATTCTGACTACCCGTAATGTCTGTCAAAAACTCGTGCGGCTGTTATTACTTAGCAATAAGCCTGTAACATAGATTGATGCTGAAGTCATTTTATTTGACATTGACTTTTTCCAGCAGCTTCGCCCGGATGGAGGTTGGAAATTATCCCATGGGGACGTACTACCGGGTTAAAAAGTATTCCATTTGTTCATCCAGATTAAAAGAAATGATATGTTTGTTAAATCAACATCAACATCCGAACGTCTAAACATCCAAACTTTCATATTTATAATAGAACTAGCTTCTGTCCGCGACTTCGTTCGCGTTAAATTTCTTGTTACCCCGACCCTTCCCGTCGCGTCGAATCGCCTACTCGTGCGATTTTCCCCGTTTTTGCAACATTTTTCATTACTGCTCCGCTCCTCTTGGTTGTAGCGTGATGTTATATATATATAGCCTTCCTCAATAAATTGGCTACCCAACACAAAAAGATTTTTTCAATTCAGACCAGTAGTTCCTGAGGTTAGCGCGTTCAATCAAACAAACAAACTCTTCAGCTTTGTAATATTAGTATAGATTAAGTATGATTTCAAAAGACAGGGGCTTTTTTTTTTTTTTTTTTTTGGATTGGAAATCATCAAATGACTTCTCCCGCTCTGGGCGGAGCGGGAGGGCGTGTCAGACTTTTACTGACTAAAACCCGGCCCGTGTTCCTTCAGTTGCCCATGTGCCAGGGTCACGGTATCTCTTTTGAACAATCACGCGACCCCGGCAGGAAAGACAGGGGCTTGTGGTTAAATAATAACCGCACAGAGGGGTAATTGCGGAACTTTTTATCGGTAGGAATTGGTTTAATATTCATAGTTAAACAACATTCATTGCGTTATTTACGTTGCTGAGCCGACAATTTATTCGAACAAATGACGCAATGGTTTAGAAATAATCTTCAATCTCATTCAGATTCTGATAAATTGTGCGTCTCGCAATTGGGGTGCAGGTCGATTGATACGCTTAAGCTACGCTTGCCGCGGTAGGTCCGTAGCTAGGTGACCGTCTTTACATACCAAGACTCCTCTGAACCTCAGAAATCACGTTAAGCTGTTGGTCTCGGCTCTTATTCGTAGATCTTTGATAGTCGTAACGGGTCGTCAGAAGCCCGAAAGTCTGACAACCAGTCTTACCAAGGAATTTCGCATTACCTAGTAACTGGGTTGTGGAGGTCAGATAGGCAGTCACTCCACGTAGAAAACTGGTACTCAGCTGAATCTAGTCTCACTGGAAACCGACCTCAACATAATTGTGAAAACAGTTTGGATATTCTACTATCATCGTCTACCTAAATAATGATAGTAGGATTTCAAAATTCTTCTGGCAAAAGACAGGCATGACGAAGGAATAGCAGGATGGTATTACAAGAAGGTACTTACTACTTTTATTTTCCTTCACATTTTATTAATAACTCGCACTAAACCCGAACTGAATCCGAGCAAAGAAATCAATTGAAAAATTAACACAAGAGTTAAAACTAACCTAAACTAACATACCTGCAACCGCGACGTTTCGAATGCGATTTTTTGCTCACGGAATCAAATTCAAACGCAATCATAGTATCTACGTATTCGTTTCCGATGCGTCTGTGACTGCGATTGGATATTTCCAATATATGCCTTGAGGCGAGACACAGGAATCTCATATCCTACACGCCAGGTGAGAAAATCTTTTGAAAACGACATCGTTTTACAATTTTGTATTGCTTGGAAAATGCAATGCGCGTACGTATACATTATCTGAAAATAGGAACACGATGATAAAAATCAGTCATGCAGAATTTAAAAAAAAAACCGGCCAAGTGCGAGTAGGACTCGTGCAGGAAGGGTTCCATATCATTATCGTAAAAAAAAACACGTTTCTTGTATGGGAGCCCCCTTGAATATATTTTTTTTTACGACAGCCGAAATACATCATCTGTGACAATGTCACCTCTCTAACTATCACGGTTCATGAGATAAAGCCTGGTGACAGACGGACGGACGGACGTACAGCGGAGTTTTAGTAATAAGTTCCCGTTTTACCCTTTGTGTACGGAACCCTAATTATAAATGTAAACAGGAAAGAATACTCCGAGTGAATTAGGATAGTTTTTGCATGCCTCAGTATAATTTGCAGGTCGCTAACTTCTTTAGAAGAATTTAATATGTAAAACTATGTCCTTATTATTCTTTTTTTTCCTTTTGTTTTTTTTAACTAGGCGAATTTTGATTTGTTGATAGATATACATTTCAATTTCTGTTTTGAACCACTCAAGGGGATAATTGGCATCATGAAGGTAAGGGTAATTTAATCAAGCTATTGTTAAGTAATCTAATATTATGTTAGCCGTCAATCCATCTGTCTGCTATTATTGGCAGGTGAAACACCCACACGCAACTATATTAGACTTGGATTTCTGAAATGTGAACATGAATCCATATTGTTTTGAATTCAACATGTCCAACATCATATAGAATATTTAAAGTCGTGACTAAAAAATTGTTTATTTAACACGTTAACTGCCACGGTGAAAATCAGAAAAAGTAAAAAATGTACTTAGTGTTATTTCACTTTAAATAGATTATTTATTTCAAAAATACATATATATCATATTTATTACATTATATACAGCCTATTTTTATAATTTAATTCCTTACTTTAATTTTGACTTCAAACTTCCACAAAGTGTATGAAAGTATAGTAAACAGAAGTTATATTGACACAGTGATTTTTAGGTCCCGTGGGTCACTTAATATAGCTGAAAGAGTAATAAACATGGCCGCCAGGCAGCAAAGACACGTTCAGATTTGGTATGTGTTGTCGGTTATATAGTCCGACAAGGCCTGAATTGAACAAAAAGTGTCGGACATATAGTAAGTAAGTATAATTTATTTAACAAAAAGGTTACGTTATTTGAATATTACAATTATGCTCAAGTTTTGTGAATAATGACCCCGATGCTAGGAAAATCCTGTGTTATAGGGGTAAACTAAATATACTCCGACATGGCAGTTAACGTGTTAATAAAGAAAAACAACTAACTTACAAAATAATTCTACAAAGTGAAAAATAAGTATTATTTCGGATGTCGGTGTCTTTAGTCTTGTATTTTGCATTTCTTTGCATCAGATTTCCGAAATTAAAATTATTTTTTCAATTTGTAATGTACTTACAAAAGCAAAAAAAATAATATTTGGGTTTCAGAAATAGAAATTATATTTATTTGCATAAAACATGGTATAAGATGTTAAAGATAAAGTATAGAGCATTATGTTTAGCTTATATTATAGGATGCAAATATTATTGGTTACATTTTAAAATGTTTCCCGTCTGTAAATTCTTTGATACTATATTTTTTTTTAGTTTTTAGCCATTCGAGTAGTTTTTTTTTAAACAATCTCAGATATAAAGTTTTATAATCACTTGGAATTTTATTATAAATTCGAACACTCATGGCTAAACAGCTTTTATTATATTTAGCTAGTCTCGGAAATTCACTTAATACAAGCCTGTGAGGATCTCGCCGGTTTCGAGAACATACATCCTCTGCCTTTTTAAATAGGTCTTTATGCTTCTTAACAAACATGCATACTTCATAGATATAGAGAGAAGGTAGCGGTAATAAACCAAGTTCTTTAAATATTGGCCTGCAAGATTCATCAGGTTGAAGCCCATATATTGCACGAATACACTTTTTTTGGGCAACAAAATTCTTTCTTTTCTTGACTGACGGCGCGCGGCGTTCTGCTAGTAATAGACATTAAAATGAGAATACAATCAAATTGAGAACCTCCTTATTTTTATAACGTCTGTTAAAAATAACGGTTTGCTATAACAATTTCCAGAACTGCATTTTTAGGGTTCCGTTGCCAAATGGCAAAAAACGGAACCCTTATGGATTCGTCATATCTGTCTGTCTGTCCGTCCGTATATCACAGCCAGTTTTTTCTGAAACTATAAGAGCTATGCTGTTGAAACTTGGTAAGTAGATGTATTCTGTGAACCGCATTAAGATTTAAATACAAAAATAGAAAAAAAACAATAAATTTTGGGGTTCCCCATACTTAGAACTGAAACTCATTTTTTTTCATCATACCTATACGTGTATGGTATCTATGGATAGGACTTTAAAAATTATATTGAGGTTTCTAATATCATTTTTTTCTAAACTGAATGGTTTGCGCGAGAGACACATCCAAATTGGTCAAATGTGTCCCCACCCCCTGTAACTTCTAAAATGAGGGAATGATAAAACAAAAAAAAATATGATACACATTACCATATAAACTTCCACCGAAAATTGGTTTGAACGAGATCTAGTAAGTAGTTTTTTTTTAATACGTCATAAATCGTAAACCGCAATTTACCTTTCATTCAATCAACTCAAATATAAAAATTTTAAACAAAATATATTTAATTTCATAAACATAAACCTTATGCATAAACCATGAATACCTACAAGTTTGTACGGAACCCTCGATGCGCGAGTCCGACTCGCATTTGGCCGGTTTTTAAGAATACAAAACGGAATATAAATATTTTTATTTCCTCCAAAATCAACTGAATGATTCTGTCATTTAAAAACCTCTCACGTAAAAATGTTCTAGAATAAAAAGATAATCAGCATATTCACAGAAAATATAAAGCTGTACATTCACGAAGAGACAAAATTGCGCCGAGACAAAAATAGAAGCTGCAATTAAAATCTGCCTCGTTAAAGGGGACTTGGTAAATTAGTCCCATTCATTCGCATAGTGATAATCTGCGGGCGACGCATAGTTGATTAAGCGTTGTACCACGAACTCATCTCTGTGGATATGGAACTTATATCGGTCAGACGGCATATTATTTTCATGTATGATTAGTCCTTTTAGGTGGTATGAGTCAGATTGTGGGACTGTAATAGAAAACGTTAAATGCAATGTTAGAATATTAAAAGTAGGTTTTAGAGCGCTTTTAAAGTACAGTGCTGGCCTAGTGGTAACGCTGGCAACAAACGCGTTGTAGGTCGTAGGTTCAAACCCAGACAGGCACTTTACGTGTGTTTAATTTCATTACCACTGCTCTCAAAACGGCAAAGAAAGGAGACCAGCATGCCCTAGAACCAAAATTCGAAGACATGTGACATCTACTTCGCACTTGGTCTGCGTGGTAGATTACGGCCCACTATCTCTCACTGAGAAGAGGTCTGTGAGCAGTGGGAACATTATAGGCTAAAGAAGGCAAAAAGATTTTTAATGGAAGTCAAAAAGATTTGTAATGGGAGAAGTTATACTATTTCTTAAATTTTTATTTTATTGGTAAGTGAGGCTTCTTTTTTAGGCTCCGACGTTACAATTGACATGCGCACGAAGGGTACCATACCACATGGCAAGAGACGCCGACAAAAACAGGTTTTTTGTATGGAGAATTGGAGATTCTACAATTTTATTTTATTATTATTATTCGTTGATATAGCGGCAATAGATATAAACACTCCGTGAAATTTCAACTAAATACCTATTCCGGTTCATGAGCTACAGTCCGTTGACAGACGGATGGACGAACGGGCGGACGGACGATCAGACAGTGGAGGCTTAGTAATAGGGACTCATTGGCTGCCTTTGAAAACGCAACCCTAAAAAGCAAGACAATTCCTTTCGAGACTTATTACTAAACCTTTTTTTTCAAACAATACTTCCAGGTGTGAGTAAAACTGGCAAATTACTTTAAGCGTATTCCTCAAACGTTAGGTATAATATTGCTTGCAAATTAACATCTTACGCGCTAATTGGTGATTACTGCCAAAGCAAATGATGAGCAAACCAAAGTAATCCTTAACATACTAAGATTGGAATTGCTCGTATGTTAGAAGCAGTCGAATTGCTAATGTCAGCGTTAATAATTAGATAAATCCTCTGTTCCTGCTGTTAGTTTGAATTAAATGTTAGTAATGTTTGAGTTTGGGAAATCTTGAGGTTGTGACTGGAGAAGGTAAGACAAGCATCGGTCGGTATATGGCACTTAAACAGAAATAGGTTTGAAACATACATACACAGGTACCTATTACATTTATTTACCCTAAAGGGCCGCGTGTTGCAGACTTATAGAATAGCACCACCCCAGTCCGTAGCCGATACGGAGTTAGAATTTCCCGAAACTACGGATATCGAGCTTAGGAAGTAGACCTCCTCATTCGAGACGGTTTTGGTTTCGTTCACTGTTCAGAAAGAGTGCCTAAAGAAGTTTCCACTTCAAAGAAACAGAATTCGTTTTGATATGCTTGCTAATCTCAACAAATAGAAAACTCTAGAATAGTCGCTAGTTATCGTAAGAATTTAGGGGTGACTTCTTTTTGGCACATTTTAAAATGAGCTAAACAAGATAATTTTGTCATGCTTTAATAATAACTATACAGTACCATTTTTATAGTCTTACGGTATCAGTAAGCCAGTTCTCGTAATTAAAAAAAAAAACTTTTGCAAAAAATAGAAAAAAAACCGACTTCCTTAAAAACACGACAAAGTGAAAAATAACTTTAATTTCGGAAGTTGGTGTCTTAGGAACTGTATTTCAGTTTTTTGCCACCGACTATGGTATCTACCCCGCACTAATTCCTAAACCAATTTCTATTCCTATTCCTTTACTGGCCAGGTGACATTTAAGACTATGAGAAAACCATATTTCTTATAGATGCCATTGTCAAAACTGGACCTAATTGAAATCAAATACTTAAAAAAAGAATCATCAAAATCAGTTTACTCAGTAAAAAGTTCTGAGGTAACAAACATTTAAAAAAAAACAGTCGAATTGAGAACCTCCTTCTTTTTTTAGAAGTCGGTTAAAAATGTTCAAAAACTAATCGAAGTCTCCCCTCGGCGACAGTCAAATGTCAAAAACTTGCCAAAAATGTAGTGAAAATCTACGTATTTTTGGCCTTCGGGTCTAATAACCCATTTTTGTATAGATTTATAAATAAAGGCACCACTCACTTGACCAACTGCGATCCGCGGAACTTCGGAAACTATAAAGCATTATATTAGATGGCACGTGAACGAATTCGCGGAAACAACTAACGTAGTACAATAATATGTAACATCAGGCATCGTCGCATCCAGGGTATTTTAAAATAATACTATAATTAAAGTTGGCTTTATTTAATTGAGTATACCCATTTAAAATAGACTGGACAATGGGTATAGAGTACTCCGTTAATGGAAATCCATTAATTTTAGCGTACGTGGTCTGGGCGGAGATCTATCGGCAATACGAAGTTTTACCAATGAATTTTATTTCGCCAAAAATTATGTAAAATTATTGTTTATCCTAAAAGTTTTGTTTTCGAAATTAAAGGGAAGAGGTTGTTAATATGTTATTGAAATGTTTCCGTGGGCGTAAATGGTTAAGGTCCAAATTGTAGCGTAATTGGAAAAATACATAAAAAACAAAATTGCTTAGACGGTTTTGTACAACCTACTTGTATATCCTGTCATTCCATTGCTAGACATAGTCCTCTCCATTTGAAATCCGATCGATTTTCGTTAATTCTCATCCTGCAGCTGCTACCAGCCACCCTGTGAAGATCGTCGCTTCACCAAGCCTGAGGGCGCCCTACTTTACCTTTGATGGTATCCGGTTTCCACTCAAGAACACGTTTAGTGCAATAGTCGTGCTATGTTGACAACTTTGCCTCCCTGCCAGATCACCTCATTCCGGATTTTATCCCTTACAAAGACTCCAAGAAAAGCTCGTTCTATAGCTCATCGAGCAACCTTGAATTTATGGATCACCCGACCTACTTGTACCCTACTATTAAGTGAAACGAAGAACCTTTATGTCTAGGCCTGGATACATGGCAAAAAAAGATAATAGCGAAAGAATTGAGGGATTGCGTGTCAAACACACGTTACAGATAGGCTGAACATTTTTCTTATAAACCCAAAAACATCCTAGGCCGCAATCATTATGTTAGTCCGTAAATATAGACCCGACAGCTGAAGATAGATCTATAAAACGACAGCCTAAAAGAAAAACGGCAAATTTTATTTTGCCGTTTTTTGGACGGAAAATCGGCACAGAGACCGAATGAATGAAGGCTGAACGGAAGGAAGCAAAGCCGGGGGGAAACGGTGAAATGCAACAGCCGCACAGAGTTATCCAAGGCGAGGCCGGATATGACAAAATATGGGTACCTGGTAGCTGTATATTGTTTTTAAAGACAGTTTCATGGAACATGTTGCTTTAAAAAGTAAAAAAAAAAGAAGCTATGTAGTTTGTGATTTAAAAAAGTTCGATGGGGTTAGAATAAATACTAACTGTTTTCTTGGTATTAATACTTCTCGACAATATTTTTTTTAAATTTTTGCCTCTTAAGATACAGGTTTACCTAGTTTAAGAGCTGCGGGTTATAATACTTGAGTACAGATTTTAACATAGAATCTGATAATCCTGTATACAATGTACAGTGTTTCATAATGAACCACCTAGGTTTCCATCTGTATTTTTTTATGGCACATAAATTATTATATGTCCTATGTATAATAATTGTAAGTACTAGGTTTAAACAGCAGCTTTGCCCACGTGGGGGTTGAGAGTGATCCTTCCTGCCTGTTCCCAACTATGTTAGGGTCAGCTTCCAGCCTGATTGGATGCAGTTGAATATCAGTATTTTACAAGGAGCGACTGCCTATCTGACCTCCATGACCCAGTTACTGGGTCATAATAGGTTGGGGAAAAAGTTTCTTCACATTTTTTAAGAAAATTCAAAACATTTTTTAATAAAGTTTATTTACATTTAACTAAAGTATGTAGGTACCATTTTGTTCGATAACTTTTTGCCATCTTGTAGGTAGGGACATGATCCCATTGCTATAGAAATTTTGGGACTTCTGGTCAAAATACCGCGACAAGTGGTTTTGGCAGTCCTCTCGTGATGTTAACCTGACACTGCCTAAAGAATTCTGAAGAGACCGAAACAGGTGGAAATCTGAAGGTGCAAGGTCAGGACTATACGGCGGATGCATTAACACCTCCCAGCCAAACTCTCTTAATTTTTGTTGGGTGGCTAAAGATGTGTGAGGTCTAGTGTTATCATGATGAAAAACCACACCCCTTCTGTTGATTAATTCCGGCCGCTTTCTCTCAACTTCTTGCTTTAATCTCATCAGTTGTTCGCAGTAGAGTTCAGAATCGATGGTCCTGCCTGGTGGTAACAGCTCATAATGAATAATGCCCTTCCAATCCCACCACACACACAGCATCACCTTGTTGCGAGTTAACCCGGGTTTCGCCACAGTCTGTGAAGCCTGACCGGCCTTTGACCACGACCTTTTTCGCACGTTCTTGTCATACGTGATCCACTTTTCATCACCAGTTATCAGCTTCTTCAAAAATGGTTCGGTTTCATTACGTCGTAATAAAGAATCACAAATGAGTACACGGTTCATTAGGTTTCTTTCAGTGAGCTCGTGAGGTACCCAAATGTCGAGCTTTTTGTGTACCCATTTTTTTTCAAATGCGCCAAAACTGTTTTGTGGTCAATTTCCAGTTCTTCAGCTACGTCGTAACTACTGGTATGCCGATCTTGCTCCACTTTTTCAAAAATGGCATCCATTTTATCCGTAATAGGGCGACCAGAGCGACGTGCATCTTTGACATCAAAATTTCCGGATTGAAAACGCTTAAACCAAATTTGTGCTACTCTCACAGACACTACACTAGGTCCAAATCGCAAATTTTTTTCGCGGCTTGCGTTGCATTTTTACCTTTTTTGTAGTAAAATTTTAAAATGTATCGAATTTCTTCATTAGATTCACTCATCTTGACGGTACGAAAAACAAATGAAAATCACACATTTTCCTAATTTGAATTTGGAATTATGTTCTTTAAAATTTAAACTTTCAATGATACCAAAACCAGCCAGATACAAATAGTATAGCCAAAGAGATTTTATTACAAGTTCATACATACTATAATGCGAAAAGACTTTTCCCCCAACCTAATACGATACCTCTTGGTAAGAATGGTTGTCAGAATTTCGGGCTTCTGACTACGGGAACGTACTATTGGGATAAAAAGTATCTTGTATGTTAGTCCAGGTCATAAACTATCTGTGTGGCAAATTTAATTCAAATCCATTCAGACGTTTTTACGTGACTGAGTGACAAATATTCAAATACTAGCTTTTCCCCGCGACTTCGTCTGCGTAAATATCGGTTATCGCGGATGCAGACGAAGTCGCCTATGTCTAAAATATGCATAATAAGTTGTCTATGTTCTTTCTTGGGGTTCAAACTAATCCAGTACCAAATTTCATCTAAATCGGTTTAGTCGTGAAAGCGTAACAGACAGACAGACTTACTTTCGCATTTATAATCTAAGTATAGATTATTAGTAGGATTACGTCATGCTGACTACTGATAATTACTGTAGAATAAACCTAAAAGCGATAGTAGGGCTAGAATAAAAACATGCTTGCAAGAAACCTCAGAAAAACATCTATTAGTACTTAATTGACTGCTATAAGCTTAGCTGATTGATTGAGGTCTCTGATTAGAGAAGAAAAAAGTTTTGCCAGCACTAAAATTATTACTAGTTCTAAAAGAGGTCAATTACAGATGTTAGTCTCTTTGGAGACAATTTAAAGGTACTTCAGATTGTTTTTTACCTTCCATAAAATGAAAAAACTGTTCTAACTTAAAAGTTCTTTTTCGTGGAAGTTTTTTTGTGATCGTTAATCTTGCTAAGCTAGATCAACCAGGTTGAAGGTATCTCATATATATAAAACAGGTTAAAAGCCGTCGCATACTCTAAATGCGCTATAGCAACTATACTGTAAGTTAAGCAACAACAACAACAAACAAAACAATAACTTTCAAAACCAACTAAAGTTTTCAGATTGCATAATTTTCAGAAACTAGTAAAAGTAGTTGATGCTTCGACCACGCGTTCCCAACGCGTCGACTGCTTTAGACCAAAATTACTTTGGCCCACCGCATGTCACTGGTCGGCACTGCGTTTAAGTCTGTCCCGTGTGGAATACTCGTTGGTAACGTGTCATCGTGAAACATCTTGACACGATAGGTAAGTCCGAAAGCACGTGACACGTCGTCAACCGGTAATGGAATTGAGACGGTGTTTTTTTTTAACCGACGAAAAAAAACGGAGGAGGTTATCAATTCGACGCGTATATTTTTTTTTTTGTTTGTTTTTTTTTTTTTTTTTATGTATGACCACGCATAACTTTTTACATAGTAGTTCGATTGTGATAATTCTTTTTTTATTGAAAAGTGTATACTCCGAGGGTGGTCCCATATAAATTTGGAAAACAAAATCAAACCCTAAGGGTCAGAAAACAGGGGATGATTGATTGTTCACTCACTGATTGTAATGTTTAACCACGCATAACTTTATACAGAGTAGTCCGATTTTGATAATTATTTATTCATTGGATAGGGTATACCTTGCCAAGTATTATAAGTACATTAAAGTCACAAAAAATTTATGAGTCGGCGCTGGAAAATCAATGAACAAAGATCACTCAAAGCGCCGACTCATAATTTTAAGGTTTTTTATTTTTTGCTTTTCAGTTTTTTCGGCGGTTAAATTTTTTGGTAAAAAGTTTTTTTTTTTTGGATGGGAAATCATCAAATGACTTCTCCTGCTCTGGGCGGAGCGGGAGGGCGTGTCAGACTTTTACTGACTAAAACCCACCCGTGTTCCTTCAGTTGCCCATGTGCCAGGGTCACGGTATCTCTTTCGAACAATCTCGCGACCCTGGCAGATTGAGACGGTGTTACGTGGTATCCAGTTGGTATAGTGTACTAAGACATTACCCAGTGCGGAAAACCAGTTAGAAGCAAGGCATGTCTGGTTCAAGGCTTTGAATCATCTGAGCACCTGGGAAGTGGAGTTGGAGAACCAACTCAAGGGTCAAAGTAAAGAGACTTTGACACTTTTCGCCATTTAGAGGAAAAAGTCCAGATGAAATCTTGTTCATATCATGAAAATACAATGTAGATGATGATGATGAAATTGTCTTCTGAAGAAAGTACAGTACAGATTTTGAGTGGTACAGTCAACGTAAACTTACACAAAATCAAAAACAGTTTTCCCGTAAAGACAGTACGTTAATTATCTTTAGGAAAGGACTGTTAGGGTGTGTTAGGTTGGACTGAAAAAAATATTTTTTTTAACTTTGTTACTCCTGTATCACCAATGGATGATGGACATTCTTAGAGATATAAAAATAAAATTTCAAGTTCCTACATTTACATCTTAAGGTGTCGCATCAAATTTAAAAGTTAAAGAAAATAACAAAATTTGTTTTTTATAAAGTTTTTATTTGAGACAAACTATTTATCAAAATGAAAATATTGAAGCTTGAAATTAAGTATTGTACTTATAAATATATTAAATAAAAGCATTTTAACATTCGGAAGCTGAAGCTACAGTCTCTTCTTTTTGCTTAAAAAATTGTGATTTCGTGTCAAATATTGGTATGTCTTGCTTTGCCTTTATCCTCGTGCGAATGAATCCATCTCTTGCCTCTGGCCAACAAACAGATGAAGAAGCCTCAGTAACGAGCTTAACGCACCGTTCTACTGCCTGCGTGTGGCAAGGATTAAAGTATCCTCCTTTATTTTCTTTTCAACTCCCAAATCTTAAAATCGATTTTAAGATTTGGGAGTTGAAATTCTCTTACTTCGTCGCATCGAATTATTATAATTTGATTGACTAGTCAAGTGAAAAAATAACAGAACCTCCGATGACCATGAAACATAGTGACGCAGAAATTTCAAGCGTGATTTCCTCAGGTGGCAAATTATTTGAAATTGAAAAGTATCCTTGCCACACTCAGGCAGTAGAACGGTGCGTCAAGCTCGTTACTGAGGCTTCTTCATCTGTTTGTGGGCCAGAGGCAAGAGATGGATTCATTCGCACGAGGATAAAGGCAAAGCAAGACATCCAGTATTTGACACGAAATCACAATTTTTTAAGCAAAAAGAAGATTTTGTAGCCTCAGCTTCCGAATGTTAAAATGCTTTTGTTTAATATATTTTGTGTATTTATAAGTACAATATTTAATTTCAAGCTTCAATATTTTCATTTTGATAAATAGTTTGTCTCAAATAAAAACTTTATAAAAAACAAATTTTGTTATTTTCTTTAACTTTTAAATTTGATGCGACACCTTAAGATGTAAACGTAGGAACTTGAAATTTTATTTTTATATCTCTAAGAATGTCGATCATCCATTGGTGATACAGGAGTAACAAAGTTAAAAAAAAAAAAATTTTCACTCCACCCTACTGTTTGTACTTCAGTTTTAATTTATTACGCTATCAATTGGTTTTTTTAATTAGAAAAGTTTCATAATTATTACTGTTGATATTTTTTAAATCGAAACTAAGCGATTGCATTAAGGTACAAAAATATTATTGAGATGTGTCTTAATAATTAAATAAGTTGATAATACAATAAAAGTAAACAGTCTATTTTTATACCGGATTTTGCCCGCGATAACCAGTTACGATTCATATTTTAAACTCAAAGCAGATTTTTGGTTTGGATGTTTTTATCGGGATTATATATTTTTCTTCTACTTAGCTTGTCGATAGCAATCTAAATATAGTCAGCTCAAAATTTGGCTACGAGCTTAGCAATATCAGCAGCGTTCATCAACTCCTGTAGCGTGCAAACAACAGGACACGCTGGACAAGATATTAAGTACCGCATTGTTTGTGGGCATTTCAGTAATTCGGCCCCGAATCTTTTGAACGTAGGTTATACGAAAACGCCAGCAATTTCGGCCGTAACTATAATTTTCGTGATTAGATAGAGACCCCAAGATACGATACAATATATCCCGCCTGTTTGCGGGAGCTTCCATAGAAGCTCAGCGCAACGCGACTCTCGGAGAACAATTTCTATGAAAAGGTGATGGAAATTATTCTACAAAAATAATAGTTTAAAAAAACTAAAAAAACACGCTTCCATGGAAAACCAAACTAAAAAGTACAAAATAATGGAAAAAAAGCGTTGGGTGCTTTTGAGGTATTTTTTTATTGATATCAGGCACCCCACGCTTTTTTTCCATTATTTTGTACTTTTTAGTTTGGTTTTCCATGGAAGCGTGTTTTTTAGTTTTTTTAAACTATTATTTATTTTCTATTTTTTAGGGTATTTCGAATTTTGAGACGTATGTCAGTGTAGTTTGTGACAGTTTTCTTGCTGTCCTGGTAACCCTGGCAAGGATAATGGCACAAATTTATGAAATTATTGCATTGTCATCAGTCCTTGACAGGTGTGCAAAGTTTGAATGAAATCTGGTCGTTTAAAGTGGGTCAAAATCGCACTATAAGGAGTCGGTTACAAACAAACATACAAATATACAAACATACAAATATACAAACATACAAGTGAAGCTAATATAAAGCGTGTAAAAACAGAAGAATCACTTCTATGGAGAAGGCTTCAAGCTCTTTTCAAACGTGCGCATAGGTACTATCCAAAAATATAGAAATTTTCAAAGTAGGTACCATCGGTTATTTACTTTAACATCTTGTTCGCGAACCAGCTGCTTATCGCCCCCTGCAAATTGTGATGTAATTGAGGAAAATTGACAACAAAATGGCTGAGTGTAGGGTTATCAATCTACTCCAGACCCAGTGATCTATTGTTATGATGAGTAGATTTTAGGAGGAAAATCAACAACTTTTATTAAAAAGTAATCAGAAGGTAACGGTATTTATTCTTTCGAAATTGTCAGGAAAACGAATGTGAATATTTTTTTTACTTTCTGGATCTGCTAATGGTCTTCATAAGTTCATGTGGTAAATCTCTGTAAGCTGTAACAGAATATACACAATGGAAAGGAGTTTTTTCATAGTTATCTACTGAATTGATTGCAGTACACAGGTATTTTGAGGTTCATCATTGGGGTAAGCAGACACTACAGAACGCCACCTGTTACGATCCTTATATTAATTTTCATATATCTGGTCATACACGGCGCCAGTTGCGAGTACTACGCACCCGATCTTTCTAAAGAACATCACCAATAAGGTCAATATATGTCCTCCTAGGGCCTTCCGTACCGGTGTTTCCACTCACATCTGCCTTGTGAGTAGAGTACCTTTTGTTAGCCACGCTTCATTCATCCAGAAAACCATCTTCACTCCGATCCAGCATGTCCCTTGCAGCTCTCTTATAGCGATGCTCTAAGCTGAGGTCCATATACCACAGGCCCTTAGCGTGTAGTCGCTCTATTTTTAAGTTTCTTAGCCCAGGGTGGAACCTTCCTGCTGGGGTTGCGTATTTGTTCGATAGAGTTACCGTGGCCCTGGCACAGGCAAATGAAGGAACACGGGTGGGTTTTAGTCAGTAATAGTCTGACACGTCCTCCCACTCCGCCCAGAGCGGGAGACGTCATTTGATGATATCCCACCGAAAAAAAAAAGGATGGAACCATCATTTATTACGGTTGCCACTGGCAAACCGATTAAGTGACCGAGAATTTCATAGGTTCACCGGCAAGATGCTATCCAAAAAGGATCTAAGCAATCTCTTTTTAATTTTCGGGACTAAATATTCTTTTAGACCGTTGTCCTATCGCTTATTCAGGCAGACTTTAGGTAGGTATTATAAAATAGAGCTTGCAATACTTTCAAAGTCTAAAGAAACCGGCCCCCTTATTCAAAGCACATGAAAGGTTACGATTGTACGGAGCATCATATTCATAACCGATACATATTTTATTTACGTGGACTATCAACATTATTATAACCATTCCTTTCCCAGTAATAGTGAGAAAATGAAATTCTATTTACACAATAAAGTCCCCATATAAATGTTATGTATATTTATCGTAGGAACAGTCAACGGTGTCGCTTAATGTAAAGTTATGGCGCCCATAGGAACTCCCGTTGTAAACATGTGCTGCAAAACACCGTTATTTATGTATGTACGGTTTTTTTGTTACGGTACGGTTTTTGTTGGTGTTGCAATTTTGTTTTGTAAACAAAATACTTTTGTTGGAAATGAAACGATGCCGTTGCCTGAAAGTGTTCACTTTATGTTCATAAGCATGACGATTAGGAAGTTACAAAGCAGTTAAATAAAGTAATATATTTGTAACTTTTATGGTTAACAATAAAGACAATTCTATCTACTTCTCTCCAATTACCCACATTTAGCAGCAGCTTAATAACGTAACACACTTACCCTGGGAATGGGTTTCATTTTGTGAATCTGACAATGGTCATTGCATCATTACGTTGTCGAGCAAACAATTCTTGCAAAAACAAGAAGCAATGGACTCTGAATTTTCAAATTGATTGTAAGATTGTTACACTATCGGGGTGTAGAAGCAAAAATATGTAAGAATCAACAAATAACTATTTAATTTTCATTAAAAGTAGACTACTCCTACTAGTCTACTTTTAATGAAAACTCAGTCAATATTAGCGTCAGTAGGTACTTTTAATGTGCTCTTGCACAAACAATATACTTGTACAAAATGATCATACAAACGCTTAAAGCGAGATAGCAGTACTTTTTATTTTTTTAAACCGTTGTAAATCTAGCAAAATGACAAGTTTTCGTTAAAAAAAAAAAACATTTTAGGAAAATTAATCATACTGTCAAGCGCTGTGTGAAGATAGAAACGTAAATTAAAACAAGTGGCTCGATAAAAAAATAATAAACATGACAAAAAATCGTTTTTTTAACGTTGAGAGATTCCATCATTAAACCGTGTAAAACTTGTACCAACAGATAGGGCTTATTGTTTTATGGGACATACTGAGAAAACATTTTATAATTTTCTTATAATTTTTTTTCTACGAAACAAATATACGCAAAATCTAGCAGTTCAAGCTCGCAACGACCGGCCGGTGTTCGCTGAGACGTCAACTACAAGAGGGCCAACAAGCTTATACGTGCTAGCTTGTCAAGCTAATGTGTGTTGTCTTTAGTCTTGTTCTTCATCGTATCTATTCTCGTACACGAGAAGAGCTTCCCGAACGGCGGCGTCTCACATCTTCAACATTTTTTTTTTTTTGCATGGGAAATCATCAAATGACTTCTCCCACTCTGGGCGGAGCGGAAAGGCGTGTCAGACTTTTACTGACTAAAAACCACCCGTGTTCCTTCAGTTGCCCATATGCCAGGGCCACGGTAACTCTTTCGAACGAATCTCGCGACCCTGGCAGGATCATCATCATCATTACAGCCGAAATACCTCTGGACATAGGCCTCCCTCAATTTGGGATGTTTGCCATAGTCAGCACACTTGGCAGGCGGGTTGGCGATCGCAGTATGGTGGTAAAATGCATAAAGAATGTTGCTGTCCATTCTCTATATTTCGCCATAAGATGAGTTCCCTGACAGTTCATTTTTTTCCGTGGCACGCATACTACTTTAGGCGAATAAAAAATAAACTGGCAAAAAAATTAAAAAAGAAATGATTTAAAAAAAAATTGCCTTTCGTAAATTACTAAGTAAATTATTAAAATTATAATTAACTGTTAATAAATTAAATAAATAAAATAAAAAAGTATAAATCTTAAAAATGTCTAATGCGTTGAACGGAACGTCGGCCAATAGAGATTGCCACTACTCAATACACTAATCGACAAAAAAATAGATGAATCGGAGTGGCCATTTTATTAATCGCGATCGCGTCGCGTCAGTACGAGTGTGTTATGTCAGGTTTTTGCTCTGCTCCCGTGATGTTATGTAGCCTATGTCTTATTCTGATGTATTAGCTTTATTACTGTAAAGTTTCATCAAAATCCGTACAGTACTTTATGCGTGAAAGAGTAAGAAACATCCACACACACACATATACTAACTTTCACATTTATAATATTAGTAGGAAGTAGGATAACCAGTTTATCAAAAAAATATTTTGAAAATCTAAAATCGATAATCCGATTCCATTTTCTTTGCCAACTGAATCGATATTATAAAAAAATCGATTATATTTTGTTAGGTCTCGACACTACAATTGTCAGACAAGAACTGTCAGGGAACTCATCTTATGGCGAAAAGACTATAGTAAGTCCTGTAGTGGCCTTTCACGATACCCACGGGTAGAACCTGCGTTCGTCCATCACCACACGGAACGTCTAAATCATAATAAAACGCCCAGTGTACCTACAAATGTGTGTTTTATATCTTTTATTTTTGTAAGGTGCGTTTTGTTTTGTACTTATTTTATAATTATTTTGACCATAAGTTGATCTCTCATTAATAATGATTTTGTTGTGCTTCCGCAATCAATTAAAACCACAGCTGCGGGGAATTACAAAACGTTATTTTGTTCGGATAAGATAGATTAAACTAGGTACTATTAATTATAACATTGCAACCTTTGATCTAATATACAACAAAGTGAGTTATCTGAATTGTTGCTTTGTAAAGTTATTTTCTCCAATTGAATTCACAAGTAATTATCTGCTTCGAGACTAATAGTGGGCGGCTGTCTTTGTGGTCTTGGGTTGGTGTCCTAATTTCCCCAACAGAGGCGAATGTTATTGGTTTCCAATAGAGAATTCTAATTGCCAACTCGTTATATGAATTTGTGCCTGTCTGATGGCAACAGACTCCCTAATTGGCAAAAGACTTAAACGTAACTGGTGAAATAAGACTGTATTAAAATGAACTTGGGCATTTCGTTTAGATCAAAATAGGGGTGTTTTACACAGTAACTGGGCTGTGACCTTCAGATAGGCAGTCGCTCTGTATCAAATACGGTTTCACCTGTTTCCGTTACACTGGAAGCTGACCCTAATATAGTAAAAAAACCCGGCCAAGTGCGAGTCGGACTCGCGCACCGAGGGTTCCGTACAAACCTGTAGATATAAAGTTTAAAATTAAAAAAAAACATTTTTATTATATGATGTAACTAAATATTTACGGTTTTTGCAATTTTTCCTTTATCTGTGCTATATAAGTCGTTGCTTCGTACCAAATTTCAAAATTCTAGATTCTAGACTGGAAGTACCCTTTAGGTTTTGATTCCCTTGCGAGTTTTGATAATTTGCGGAAATTTGCGGCATAAACGGCTATATCTTTTGAATGAGAAATTTGATTTTTTCACTTTAGATTTGAGTATTTGATATAAATTTCAGCTTGATACCTCCACGCGTTCCTGAGAAAAAGGGTCTTAACAGATGGACGGACGGACGGACGGACAACAAAGTGATCCTATAAGGGTCCCGCTTTTTCCTTTTGAGGTGCGGAACCCAAAATGTTGTGATTTTTTTTTTAAAGATCCCACCAAAATGAATGACAAAAATTCAAAAGAGTGTGCTTAGATGGTTTGTTCATGTTGATGGTATGAATGAAGGGTGACTAACAAAAGATATTTTTACAAGGCACAAGCCGCTCTAGTATCTCCTTATTGGAGACGTACTTTAGAAAGGTCAGGTTTGACCAGAAGTGCGAACGCAAACCGTGCAAAAGAAGTATAAATATATATATAGCCCTCCAGACCGTATTTCGGCCACGGCGACCAATCTCAACGGAGACTAGCCATCGGCGCGGGAGATATAGTGCTCAAGTGTGTGCGCAGACACAGGAGCACTCTCTCTTCGCTCACTCTCTTAGTCCGATGGGACGGCAATCTGACACGACCGGAGAGAGATCAGGCGTAGGACCAACGGCTTTACGTACTTTCCGAGGCACGGGGGTAGTATCATACCACCAACTTCCAAACTCCGGGCTGTTACTAAGAAATTCCTAATGGAGAACCCAGTAACACTTTTGCTCGACCCGGGAATTGAACCCAGGACCCCACATTCAGCAGTCGCGCTTGCGACCACGAGACCAACGGGGCAGAAGAAGTATGTAAGGATCGAAGCAGGTGGCGTTCTATAGTTTCTGCCAATCCCCTCGGTCGTAAGTTTATGTATGTAACTCACCCAAAAATATTCTGAAATTTGCCTAGAATCGTTCTCTAGATATCACCGATAATGCGTATAGTTTTTCTATCGGCCCAGATTCACGGCCATTCCATTGTGATTCAGAACTAAACGTTGAAATAAAACAACGATCATAGTCTCATCACGTCGCGAGGGATTGAAAGTTAGAGCAATAACCTCGTGGAGCACGTTTACAGTTTCTTAGTATTTTCAATGCTTGTATCGAAGGGAAAGTTTACGCCGGGAATATTGTATGCGTGTTATAGGAAATGAGATGATTTATGTAATACTAGCTAGGAAATTTTTTAACGGGTCAAATAAAATCAAATGGCACTTATGAAACGTCAGAAGCTAGGTGCACGGTTCCAAATTTGATTCCTATAGAGAAGAGCCGGCAAGAAATTCCATGATTACTTATTTAAAAATAATTGGCTTTTACAATGGTTTCAAATTACAAAAAAAACCTTTGTTACTCCTTATAACATCAGCTGTCTGCCAGGAAGAGTTCCATCAAGATTGGTAGAGTCCTTTTGGTGATACGTCGATACAAACAGACTGACAGACTAAAAATGTAAAAAATGTTCTTTTTTAAGTACTTACCGTATGCCTTTAGTAAAAATCTGTTATTGTGACATTACAGACACTTCAATTTTTATTTGTTTGTATTTTGTATAATAGAGTATAGATGTATATACTAAAGTTCTGGACCTGCTTTGCACGGGGGCAATGGCGACTTGTCAAACTATTGTGATTACAACTAAAGTAAATATTATATGAATTCATAAAACACATAAACCCTCCGGAATAATTAGTCTTAATTACCCAAAATCCATTGTGTAACACGATCAGGCACAATAAGTGACTTTATTTTTAACTATTTATGGATGATCATAAGGCAAGGATTATTTGAGTACAAAGATACATGCCAATCTGCACTGGGCTCACGTGGCATATTATGGCTCAGTCCCTCTCACCGAGAGGAGGCCTGTGTCCCAGCAGTGGGAACATTATAGGCTGCTGATGATGATGGAAGATACATGCCCGGTTTGGTTGTGAACTGTAGCAGTAGGTTCGAAACAAACCTGTATCCAGCCAGTGTTGACTTTGGAAGACTTTAGAGACTAAACTATTGAGTAAAGTCATCTGATTTACTGTAGAAATTAAGTAGGTAAACTGTTCTATAAATAGTTAAAAAGCATGATATTTATCCCAATTTACAGATTCATTTTGTTTCACATAAACCTACATGAGCAAATCTTAGGTATAGGCATTAAGTACCTTAATTGCCCTGCATTTTATGAAATTATTTTATAATCTGTTGCTAATACATAATATATAGGTATATATTTATATTTGCTTTTTATTTAAGGAAACTCAGAAAATCATAGCCAACTTTTCCCCGCATTCACATAAACGCATGACGAGGTATGTAAGCTGTTTTTCTCAAAGTTTAACCCACAAAGTCGTAGGCAAAAGTTGGCTACAAATAAATAAAAAAAAGAGATGGCCAGTGCAAATAAGCCGAGGTTTTAACACACCAGACATGTCCTTTAATTCTAAAGTTTGTGTTTGTTTTGGTAGCCCGCAGAGGATTGAGTCTCTGAAACTTTTTACGGGACTTTAAAAACTTTTTTTGCGACGTGATCACTCGCCCAGCGGTGAAAACTTATGTGGGTAGCCCAAAAAGAGAATTATTTTAGTTTGAAAAGAACATGAATTTATAGTGGTAGAAAATTTTTCAAACTACGCGTGGGTTCGTGTAAATAGAATCGAGAAAAGCTTTTTATATAGTACTATTTTTATCCAATGCTTACTGTTTCTGTGTCAAAACTTGAGGCGCTAATCTTAGGTCTATTCTATTTTTGATCAGGTGTACAATCGTTGAAAGTCTTTACTTGTAGTCAATTTTATAAACAAAAGAACATCGACTAAAATAAAACATCAATTCGTACCTCTAGATAGCACAGTAAAACTGACACGAAATATCACAAATATGTCTTACTTGTCATGCTGACCCAACTTATTTCCAGAAAACCCAACTTGTGTTATTACTTCATTCGCCTCTTTATATTCATTCGATGATCCCGCTTAGGGGGCTACATTATTGGCATCGATATAACACGAAGCATCCCACATGTCATTTCGTTGCCTCCAGGCGCAAGAAATTGCATAAAATACATCTATGATACTCGACCAAGAACGGAAGACCTGCCGCGTCCCTCTGGAGTAAAGTGAACCAGCTATTCTGCGGAGCAATGAGGTGCGAAATAAGAGGTCTTTCTGTTTCGGTCGTGTTGTGCTATTCGTGTGTGCTTCATGCACCCCTACAGGGCATATTGGACGCAATCTGTGATACCTGACGTGGCTGGGAATTTCATTATAGTCTATAGACTGCTTATGACGAGAGCCTTGATTGAAGTGTGACGTCATTGTTTACTGCAAATAGGAGATGCGTGTTGCAGTGTACGCTTTCGGAGATTATGAGCTGGTTCTAGTGTTAAGCTGTAAATAACTAAGCTTTGTCGAAGACGTGAAGGCGAGAGAGCACGTACTGTTAATAAATAAACCGTTTTATTAAAGAATCGTTGGTCATGTTGTTCCTTCTAGTCGTGTACGGTCGGGGTTTGTCCAAATTACTTGTAAGCAATGCCATCTGTCGGTGGAGTTATGAAACAGAACAGTGATCAAAAATTGTTTTAATAATTATATAACACCAAAATTTTATGGAAGTTATACGTGAATAACTCATACCTACATACCTCAATAGTCATATTGTAATTGGAGATGGAGTAGGTAGTAGGTACTGACATACCATATTTTTATTTATTAAATGTTAAATTATTACGGGGTATGTCTGTGTTACTATACAGTCTTAAACACAAAAACACACAACATTTTTGACATTTTTTAATCCACATGAAACATCCATTCGATGACACACAACAAACAACGCTATTTTTGACAAACATACATACCTACCTTCCATATTGAAACATAATATACGAACCTGAGTCGAACATAGCAAGTTTCCAAATTACATACTCAGATTACCACAAAATCCCCCTACAATATCCGGGGAGTCATGTCAACAAACCTTTAGTACTATACAGGGAGAACCAAGCCGACGTCAAAGCTGAAACTATAAGAAACTAGCTGACCCGACAGACTTTTTCCTGTCTCTTTGATGATATTTGAGCATGCATTCTGTCAATTCTATGTCAAATGTCATAATGTTACATTAAAAAAGTTTACATTGTACTATTATATGGTTGTTCTTAAATTTTCTAATTTTCCGCGCAATTTTTTTTTTTTTTCTTTCATAAGAACCTTCTCCTGACAAATACAAACACAACAAAAAAAAAAAGTGAAATCGGTCCAGCCGTTCACGCGTGATGTCGTGACCAAGGGAAATAGGGATTCATTTTTATATATATAATAATATTCCACAACTATTTTTTGATTTTGATATAACTAAAAGCGCAACAGCAATCGAAACCCTTAATTTTGAAAAAAAAAAACGAATAGTACATTTTTTTTTTCTTTTTTTTTTTGTACGTAAGGAGTCGTTATGGCGTTGATTTTGATATAACTAAAAGCGCAACATCAGTCGAAAATCATAATTTTGAAAAGAACAACTCTGAATTATTAGCCTATCCAACACTATCGCATATGACAGTCAAATTTTGTGAAACAACGTCAAACGGCTAACTAAAAATTCACCCTGTATACTTACGGATATCCGTAGGTAGGAAACTGCACCCTTAGGGGACATGAAACAGCATTTTCATTGATTCCCACCGCGGTCATTGTCCCGCGTAGACGACTTCCACTAACATTTACCGCTGCATAATTTTACTGCTATTTTATAACTTGCATTTTTATTCTTTGGGGGAATGATAAATCTATGATTATATGGTTTTTGGGGACGGTGTGTTTGTTTAAACGCACTTAGATTCAAATCTTGTCACTTTTGTCAGTGAAAATATTTTGTTGGTCTCGTCTTAAAAGAAATATATCATCATCATCATTTTAGCCGAAAGAAGTCCACTGGTGGACATAGGGCTGTCCCAAGCGCCGCCAATTCGACCGATTCTATGCTTCTCACATCCTGTGAATTCCTGCGGTCTTCATTATGTCATTGGTGGACCTTGTGTGTGGGTATTAAAACAGACTGGATGCGGAAGGTGGAGGACAGAGTGATATGGCTAGCGTAAGACCAATATTCAGTAGTGACTGGGAGGACCGCAATAGTTGAGACATTATTGGAGCAAGGAGACACCTAATAAGACTGAGTGATACCAAAAGTTAGAAAAAAAAAACAAATGAAAACAAATCTTTATCATCAGCACCACATTGCAGTAAAAATCATTAGAAAACATTATCGTATTTGATGAAACATCATTTTCTGAATCTATATTGTGATTGTGTCATTTCACGTGGAACGTATCATCACGAGCCTATCAATTGCGCCAGTATTTTCGAATGGGCAATAACTTCCCGGAAAAACCCAAGCAATACCAGGGTGCTTCGCTAGTGGTAGATAAATATTTTATGGACAATTTGTGACTATAAAACTTTATAACAGAAGTTGGACTTTGTCGTTGAAAGATAGTTGATTTTACAAACGTTTTTATACTTTTGTTGGTTTTGAAATTGTTGAGTCTTGTTCTGTTTCAAGAAATTTGCATAGAGATGATTGTAGCTCAGGCAACGTATAATATACAGGATGACAATTGTAGTGACAATTTGTAGTAGTGATAATAATGCACACGAACCCCTCTTTTCGCTTATGTTCACAATATTTGCAAAACTAAACTATTTTTCAGTCTAGTAATCTTGCATCCCACTATTTATCAGTATTTTGCACAAGCCCTACTTTCTGGCTATGACTGGAGTCCTTGACAAATTATTATCTATTTATTTACTCTACACTACACATACATTCATATTTTAGATGATACAAACATAAATTCCAAAGAGTCTGTAAGTGGTTTAGTTAAATAAATACTTTGAGAAATAGGTATGTATAATATGATTTCTCAGACTATACATACTACATACTCCAAATAAGTTTATTGCTGATTCCAATAACTTCAATAAATCGAAATAATATTAGGTCCTTCACAGAAATGCTATTGTTTCTGATTACCACCCAATGTTGAAATGATTTCTCTTGCTAAAATGTTACTGTACTGTCATGTAGGACAGACAGCGCCATCTATTATCGAGTAACGAAACTACGATCTATGTAAAACTAGATCGGTAAGACATAAATCGTCTGCCAGGGTTGCGAGATCTGTTCGAAAGAGTTACCATGGCCCTGGCATATAGGCAACTGAAGGAACACGGGTGGGTTTTCGTCAGTAAAAGTCTGACACGCCCTTCCGCTCCACCTAAGAGCGGGAGACGTTATTTGATGATTTTCCACCCATAAAAAAAGACATAAACCGCCACACTGCCGCCATATGCTATTGAGTAGCGGTACTGCACGAATATTCTTGGGATCTATGCGTATGCGAAACAGTGAAATGAATGCTAAAGCCTTGTCTCTAGTTTTCACTAGAATAAGTCGTGATTCTGATTACTGCATTGTGACTATTTGAATAAATTTTTAAGTTTTTTTGGTTTAAATTGGCATAATATAAATTATTCAAATCAAATAAAAATAGTTTTGCTACTTGCACGGTTCCAATTTGTTGATTCCTATGGAGAAGAGCCGGCAAGAAACTCCATGATTACTCTTTAAAAAAAAAAATGTTTTTTACAATGGTTTCAAAATACAGCGTTAATAGGTATGAGAGGACAGTGTAGGCCTGTCAACATAACATGTACCAGGTCCTTACTAAAATAAAAAATTGTCTACAAGGCCTACAACGTTCTCACATTTACAAAGTATAAAAGAATATACATAAATGATAGTAGTATCCTCAATATATTATATTTATCCCCAATCCGAACTCGTAACAATAATATGTCTTTAAATCCTGTTAATGCTTTGATAGGTGATCGTCCATTAAATCTATAGATCAGACGCAGTATCAACCCTTGCACTGAGCGTATTATGCTGTGATCATCAATCTGCTTGCTCGTCGTAATTACCCCTGGGATGGTTCTATATAGCTGTCTATGAGATGGAAGCCGTCTTTAACAATAGCTGTTTATGCTTTGATATTGCAAGTACATTATTAAAGCATGGAATCTGTGTTCTTAGATTATGGAAGTTCTTTTGAATATAATAAAAAATCCGGTTCATAACTTGGGTTTAGAGGGATTAAAAAGTCGTAATTTTGAGTCTGACCTAAAAGTATTTAAGGAATTATGACTATTGTTAAAGAAAACTGGCACTGCAGAGTGAGGCCAAACGCCAATAAATCGAGGAACAAAGTCGGTCATTAAAAAAAAATTATCTAACCACTTAATATCAAAGAATGTCCGTGTAATTAACCTAAAGCATTTTTATACTGCTTCATCAAAATGAATTTTCAACTTACAAAACTAGCACGTCAAACAAACGAACGATTTTTTTATTATCAAAGAAAATCTTCATTTAATTGAAGTAGGTAAGTAAGTATTCTTCTAAAACACTCAATAAAGTGTTGAACAACTGCTTTCAACTTTACTCAATTTATCCTCTCGGCTCAAACTCCCCGAGCTGTTATTACAACTATCAAGTACAAAGAAACTATTGAAACCGTACCTCAGTGAAGTAAACTTCCATTCAACATGATTGCTTCCGGCCAAACCGTTGATTGTAAAAATTAATAGTTTTGAAACTTCGCCGGTGAAGCGGCCGGTAACTTTTGGATTTAATTTCAGGTAATTTTGTTAAATCTGTCTGCTGATTTTGAAAATAAGGGTGCGGTCTTTTAGTGCGCATTGAATTTAGTTTCACCAGATGTTTTTGGAACGAAGTTCCTTATCGCGCGTTGTGAAAGGGGGCTAGACGGAAAAAATTCTTACGAAAAGTTGTCACGACATGCTTTAACCGACTTCAAAAAAATGACGAGGTTTCTCAATTCGACCGTATATATTTTGTATGTTATTGTTTTTTTTGTTGTGAGTAGAGAGGGAGAGAGGGGAGAGAGGGGGAGAGGGGGATAGTGGGAGAGGGGTTGGGGGGAGAGGGGGATCGGGGGGGAGAGGGGGATCGGGGGAGAGAGAGAGGGAGTGAGAGAGAGAGGGAGAGAGGGAGAGAGAAGGAGATAGGGAGAGAGAGAGAATATTTTTGTTGAGTGTATACAGGTTTTTTGTACTTAATAAATAATTAAAAAATTATAACTATTATGAATCCTGGAAAGGAACTTCGTTCCATCCGGGTGTCCCTTGACACTTCTAAAGTTTTTTTTTTTACTTTAGGGGCTTACGGGCTTTTACGTAAGAGCTTCTTACGCTCTACGCAGGCCATCCAGGACAAACCACCTTTTGTGAGGACCAAACTATGGCAAGAGAAATATCCACCACCTCCCGACTTCGTTGAACCCCAGGAACACTTGCCTTCCGGCCGTGATCTGCAGTGGCCTATATGGAAAGCTCTCAATCGATTGCATACCCAAGTAGGCCGCTGTAGACACAATTTGACAAAGTGGAGGATTATAGACTCATCCGACACCCAGTGCGAGTGCGGTACGTCTGAGCAGACCACGACCCACCTGCTGGAATGGCCCAAGTGCTTTAGGGGCTTCTTACTAAGTAACAGCTACATGGTCGATCGCTCAGGTTAAGCTACACTTGCCACAGTGAATCTGTGGATGGGTGATCATCTTTAGATAGCTAACAAGACCCTTCTGTGCGTCGGAAAGCGCAGTAAAACAGTTGGTCTCGGCTCATCACCTCAGCCGCAAGACGTCCACTGCTGGACTTAGGCCTCCCCCGATTTGGGGGGCTTTGCCATAATCGCCACGCTTGGCAGGCGGGTTGGAGATCGCAGTATGGTGGTAAAATGCATAGAGAACGCTGCTGCCCATTCTCTAGTAAGTCCCTTAGTCGCCTTTTACGACACCCATAGGAAGAAATGGGGTGGTGTTATTCTTTACGTCCGACACCACACGGTACACATACACGTACACACGTTGACACCACACGGTCTCGGCTGTCATTTGATATATTTGATAGTCGTCACGGGTCGTCAGAAGCCCGAAAGTGTGATTACCAGTTTTACCAAGGGATATCGTACTACCCAGTAACTAGGTTGGGGAGGTCAGATCAGTCGTTTCGTGCAAAACACTGGTAAGCTGCATTCGGATAGACTGGAAGCTGTCCCCGACATAGTGTGGAAAAAGGCTAGGCTGATGATGATGAGATTTGTGACTATGTGAAAGTGTGCGTGTAGTGGAAAAATCTTTCCTCAACAACTGGAAATAAAATTCCTTGCCGGCTCTTCTCCATAGGAATCAACAATTTGGAACCGTGCACCTAGCTTGTGACGTTTCATAAGTGCCCATCCTACATGTATGTGCACTTATGAAACGTAAACTACATTTATGTGAATTAATAATGTACAGATTTTTTGTTTGAGTAATGATTCGATTCGGGTTAGTATTTATGAGTCGACTAATAATCCTAACGTTTCTGTTACTGTTCCCAATTTCAAAGATGATTTAAAGTAAATCACATTTACTTTTCATCAAATAAATCAACCTGATTGGTTAACGTCCTCTCTCAGTTCAAGAACCCGCGGCGAACTATATACGAGCATTGTAAACAAACCATTACTGTATCAGTCAATTACCTCCCCGTTAGTAGTAAGACTCAATTGGAAGTAGTTTTATTGCACTCGTCTGAGGGGTGCTTTGCTATCTTGGAATTCCAAAACAATAAATCAAGAGGGGAATCAAATGGTTTTAACTATACCTTCATGGTTCCTTTCTTTTGTAGTTTTGGAAGTACGACTAACTCATCATTTGTCTAGCCTTTTCCCAACTCGGTCGGCTTCTAGTCTAACCGAATGCAGCTAAATACAAGTATTTTGCATGGAGCGGTTATCTGTCTGACCTCCACAACCCAGTTACTGGGTAGTACAATACCCCTTGGTAGGTACTTATACGTATACGTACTTGGTAAGTACGTATATTTATAAAAACTTTATGCACAACTAAAACTAAGGTACGCACGGCTACAGGTCAATCTATATATTTCCAGTATTAGCTGAATTCTCATCGCACGATAAATCTACACAGTGTGAGCTCAGCTAAAACTGGAAATGCATAGCTTGATATGTAGCCGTGTGTACAAAGGCGACTAAATGCCTGAGACCTACCTATCAACCTTAGCGTGATATAGAGAGAAAAACATGGCAGGTGCAACATAAGGGATAGATGACTCGAAAAGAATGAGTACGGCAACTATAGCATGCAACGTCGATCCCCCTATTCTGTCGCAAATTATTAAGAATCCATATAAATGCAAAAAAACCAATGTCTCACGTGGTGTTATCCTATGCGGTTACTCATCCAAGTACTGACCGCACCCTTGCTTAACTTCGGTGATCGGACGAGAACCAGAGTATTCTATGTATTATGTTGGCTATAGCAAAAATTAAATTATCAACCACTATAATATTCAGACAACAATAAAAAAGGAAGAAAAACGTTTCTAAGAAAGAATAATAAGTATTTAAATAGTTCACAGAAAAAGCTCTTAAATATTAACTTATATTTTCCCAAGAGCTTATCGAAACATGGAAAACACTTTAACTCACCAATCACAAGAAAACAAGCTTACCCTTACTTCTAAGAACCAGATATTTTCGAAACAAAACAGTGAAAGATAATCTTCGACCCTCGTATGAGCCTCAAGCCAAGCCTTGATTAAAAGCCTTTGTTTCCAAGAAAGCCGAGCTAAACAAGAAAATGTTTACTTTCCACTCACTGCAGTCTCAAAGAAGTCGCTAATAACTCTATTACTAAGTTTCTAACACCACTCTGCAGTATTCGTGCCTCGTATTGCTGGACAAAGAAGATTTATTTATTTTTATTTATTTATTTATTAAACAAGGCACACCAACGACATATTTACAAACATAATAACATTAGGTGATGACGGATCTTTTGTTCTGTGTAAATACATCACTTAAAGGCGTGCACAACATTCTTATTAAAAGGTAAAATAATGTTCAATTACATTTTTAAACTAAGAAACATATTACAAATTGAAATTAAATGATAAATTAAAAATTAAATTAAAAATTACAGATTATGGAACAAAAAAAATATAGATTTTGTCACATTACTCTAAGATAATACAACCATAAAATTAAATTAAATATACACACGGAAAAAAAACTGAATATAGGATAAAATAACGTATAGAAAAGTGTATAAAAGATAAAAATAAAATACAATGTCGTTTCTAACTCTAATTAAGCTACATGCAATTGATATATTATTAAAATTAAAATTTGAACTCATAAATACATTAAATGTCTACAAAATTTAATTAAAATTACATTATTAAATTACAATTATATTATTAAGTTAAAATTTCATTATTAAATTAAAAATTACATTACTAAATTAAAATTACATTATTAAATTAAAATAAGTATGTATGATTTATGAAGGCAGCTGATTACAGACAAATTTTAGTTATTTTAGTTTTGAATATTGGCAGACTATCCGAGAAAATATCAATATTGCTGTTGACTGAACAGGCATTGTTGTAAAAAGTCAACATTCTATTTATGGGCGCATGCTGGCCCAGGTTTGTGCGACATGGCTTAGTAGCAAACGTCTTAGTGGTACGCTTGGACCGGACATGAGAATGACGAGGTACATCTAAGTTGATTTTATTAAGGAGATCTGGAGTCGATGTTATCCCGTTCACAACTTTATATAGTGTTGTTACATCATTCAAAACCCTGCGCTGCTTCAGGGAGTCTAATTTGAAGTAACTTAACCGTTCTGCGTAATCGGCTCTATAAGGACAGTTTTGGTCTTTAAACCGCAAGCACCTTGTCATTTTTTTTTGAACACGCTCAATACGGTCTTTATGAATATTATAAGTTGGACTCCAGGCGGGACATGCATATTCTAATACGCTGCGCACAAAACTGTTATAGAGCACTTTCAATGCTAAGGTTCCCTTAAATTCTTTACCAATTCTGTTGATAAACCCAACCATTCTCATTGCTTTTTTGATGATGTTATTTATGTGTGTGGTAAATGAAAGATCACTGCTAAGCACTACACCTAGATCCCGTATGTTTTTCACTTGGTGCAGTGACGTCCCATTGAGGGAGTAAGTTGATAATATGGGATGCTTTTTCCGCGTAAATGTTATGTGAAAGCATTTCATGGCATTTAAAACCATCCCATTCACCACACACCAGCTCTGTATTGAGTTTAGATCAGCTTGAAGCAGCGCAATGTCCTCTTGAGTTTTTATTTGACGATAGATTTTAAGGTCATCGGCAAATAAGGAGCATTGGCTATGTTTGATGCAATTTACTATGTCATTTATAAATGCAATAAAGAGTATTGGCCCGGTATGCGATCCTTGGGGAACACCCGAGGTAACAATATTTACAGCTGTAGTGGCTTTGCTAGGCAATGTGTTAACGTGATAAATTCTCGAAAATGTGCGAAGTGGCCAATAAAGTACACTTGAGGAGAAATAATAGAAGTGAGTTGGGAGTGAGATTGACCCTTATTTACATGGTACTACAAGGTTGTGTTCTGTAATATTTTACGGTGCAGAATATTTGTTATAAAACTGTAAGCTGTACATTGATTGTATTGGTATTACCGAGAAAAAAAAAATCACGAAATCGGATAAATAATTTTCAAGTTATAAGCCCACGAGTCCGGATATAAAGATGTTACTTTTACAATACTTGTGTTGGCAGATTGCATAACTTTTTTAAATGGTCTTTGATTCGTAGCCCATGATTTGCGATTAATCTTATCGTGATTTCAGTAATGTGTTCTTTAGGAAATAAAAAGATGTTTTTAGGAGAATGATCAAAGAAGTAAAGTCAATATGTCTTTGCGTTGAAACATAAGTTAAAGATAATAAATACAAACACAAGCAATATAAACTAAAGATATAAATTTACACATGCAAATAGCTATACTAGCATCCAAATTAAATACTAATATATTCAAAGACGCTAAATACAATACTTTGTATTTAGCTTCTTTGAAAATTTTCTTTCCATATATATGCTTGCTAGGGATTGTGGCTGAACTATTGATTTTATCGAATTTCCCTTTGCATACTGTGAACGTGATGTTTGTCGAAGAATTGATGGCTGAAAAGACTGGACAAGACCGCGTATCGGCAAGCATAGATGACATAGATGACCGACGACCTTAAAAAAGTGACTAGGATAGACTGGATATGGAAGGCGGAGGACAGGGTGCCGTGGCGCAGCCTTGGAGAAGACTATGTTCAGCAGTGGGCTGCGATAGGCTGAGTTGATTGATTCATGATTGAACGTCAGTGATGTAAGCAATTGAATTTATTGTCAGATTGTCGTGTACACGTTCTATACTGTGTGGTAAAGACATCGACGCCCAACTGTAGCCATAAATTCAACGCATGATTCTAGATCCTTAGCTAGCGTAGAAATGTTTCCTCATAATTGCGTAGAAATAAAAATTACTATTATTTCGATGAGTCAGCTGTAATCATTAAAATGCCTACCGCTATAATAATGATCGGTTGTAATGTTACAAAATACATCATTCTTGTACTAAAAGTATTCAGATTGACTTTTACGACATAAGACATAAAAGTGGCCATTATCATTATCATTATTTTTCGCCCCAAATGTAACGCCGACGGAGTTTTCTCTGCTGGTTCACTATGTCAAGGTCGCCATTTTGAATTCTCTCGGGCAGATATTTACAAGACGAGAATAACGAAGTAACTAGGTGAGTTGAGTCTGCATTAAGCTAGCTAATTATTAATGAGATGAGTCAAATATTAGGAAGATGTGAAAGCTTTTTTTTTAATATTAAGAGTTCATCGGTAATTACTTATGTGCCTACAAAAGTTGAAATCATTTTTCTTTCAAATTAGTGATTTGCATCCAAATTACTTCTATCAAATAATAACCAATATTTCACAGTAGCACATAAATATTTTGTCAATACGTCCAATATCTTTTGTGAAAGTAGATTTATGTATAACTTTAGTCAGTGGCTTCGCCCGCGTGAAGGTAAGGAAAAATTGTCCCAAAGAATCGCTCAACCGGAGAAAAGTACCCTTCGTGGTAATCCAGGCTATAATCTATCCATGCGCCAAATTTCATTTAAATCCAAGCAAACGTTGCGTGAACGAGTAATAAACATATGTGGCGTTCCGCGCATAAAGGTACCAGTAGGGAGGTATTGAGTTAAGGCTGGATGTAGAATCTAGAAGAGACCCTTTATTATGCTGATTACAAAAAAAAAAAAAAAACCGAATACTTTTTTAATTCCAGGGGTCGCGGCAGACCACGTAGGAGATGGTGAGACGAGCTAGATAGGTTCCATCAAAACTGGCAGCACGACGCGCGGCTTCGCGATAGTTGAAAGAAGTGGAGGGAAGCCTTTGCCCAGGAGCGGGACAGTGCAGGCTAGCAAAAAAAAAAACTTTTTTTGTAACAGTCATCCAAAGTTGAAATTCTGAAAAAACTAGTTTCGGGAAAATGGAGTACGAAAGTTAAGGTTACAAAAAAAAAAACAATGTTCTACTCGTTTGTTACATAGGTTTTACCACATAGATCCCAAGACACATGCATCAATGTATCACTAACACAACCGATACTGTACTGCCAATATACAAATAGTATTAAAATTCAAAAACTCAAAATAACAATTATGAAAATATCGACATTCTATAAGACTTTTCGTTTTAAAAAAAAAATTGCTTAGAAATGTTGTCTGTAGATGTTAATTGTATCAAATTGTAGCAAATTTGTTGTAGAACAATCAGTAAAAATCACAAAATGCCATATTTTCACCCGATTTTACAAAAACGTAAATAACTCGGCAACTAAATACCGACATCTGACACCTTTATGTGCGGAACGCCACATATAAACTTCCATACATACTTGACAAACTTTCACATTTATAATGTTATGGTAATCTTAATATAGTAAGTATCGACTTATGACCATGAGTTCGGAAAGTCTTACCTTCAACTTACGGTCATCATTTTAATAGTGCATAAGTCGGCCACCACTTAGTAAAAGGATCCACAAAGTAAAGTCTACTTTGTCACCAAGGAGAGGGTTGACTATGGCCAAGTTTCAAGAAAAACTAACTTTTCGTTGTAAGTCAAATGCGTCCAGAAAATTGAGGCTGCTCCAGACAACTAACTTCAGCGGTACGAAAAAGTTTCAAAGAAGAATTTAACATTATGTACATAAAATCTAATTTTAACAAGTCCTATTAAAGTTTTCGACGTTTGGTATAATATTATCATTTTGTAAATTAAAAAATAATATATATAGGCTTAGGTGTTGATAGCAAGGGCTTAGATGCTGTCACCTAAGCCGTATATACATAATTATGTTCCGTGTAGTAAGTACGGGACGTAAAAAATAGCACCATCCAATTTCTACCCGTGGGTGTCGTAAAAAACGATTAAGGGATTCACTAGAGTATGGACAGCAGCGTTCTCTATGCATTCACTACCACACTGCAATCGCCAACCCGCCTACCAAGCGTAGTTTTTATGGTGAACCCCTCAAATAGGGGGAGGAGTAAGGTGATATTCAGTTTTTCTTTTAGAAAATTCTCAGTAGGAGCCCGGACTCAGGATTTGTGCTTGGTTGATGGCCCTCTCGCCCCCTATTCCATCAGACTTAAACATAACTGTCGTAATACAGTACGACAGGTAAATCACCGTTTCAGGGAATGCAGGCGGGGTGTTATGTTTGTTCTAGATAGACCTCCCTCTGAAAAATAACTGTTTACGAAAATCTCACATTCTCTCGTAAAAGAAAAACCCTGAGACACTCAAATAGTTTTAATGGTAGTCCTAACAATGTACAAAAAGATTTCTCAAGATGTTAACACTTTCGATTCAGTTAGTCAAGGGAGGGTACAATTCACTCCCAGATGGAGAGGAAACTTTGCACTCTCGACTTCCCTCTCTGGCCGTAATGACTGAAGTTTTGTGTTTTTCTTGTCGTTGCTGCTTTACGACGATTTACTAGCACCCTGTCTTTTTTTTGGACCGAAAACTTTAAAGTCATTGTAAAAACTAATTGTTTAGAGGAGATGGCAGAAGGCTAGGATTTAATTACGTCATTAAATTAGTATTGATTTTGATTTTATGAATTATGGTCCAAAACACGTTCTGACATCGTGTCATAATGCCATGTCGTGTCATGAAACTCCACGTCGTTCATCGTAAAAATTCACAAATCGACGACGTCGCAACGTGACCCAATGCGACGTCATATTGTGTGTGTGTTTTGGCCTTATATTAGCAAATATGTTTCCAAGATATGACGAGGTACCGGGCATCGTTTCACGAAGTGACGTCGTGTCATGTATTTTCACTATGCACGTCATAGATGTCTGCGACACGAAATTGCTTCGAGGCACGTTGCGGCGTTGTGTCAAGATGCGGTGTCGTTTAGTAAGTGTCTTGGCCCTATTGTACTTAACGAAAGTAAAGAATTAGGAAATTGAGAAGACTGAACTAATATTACATTGGCTTGTGTTTTACATTGCTAACGATGTTATTTTTTTTTTTCATATATTTTAATAGATAGAGAAGAGGCGTAATATTTGTTTAAAAAATATATATTCGTTTCGTTTTATAAAACGTTAAGTAACCAAAATAATCCCAAAAAAAAATGTTATGAAAAAATCTCCCGATTTGAATTGTAATTAAAAGCCTGAACTCTGTTTTAAATCACAATAAAAAATCAAGAACCGAATTTACTGATTTTCTTATGAAAACGTCCGGCATGGTATATTTGCTTTTTTTAGCGAAAAAGTGATGCGAAAGCTACAATAAAAATGTAGGCATACTCAATTTGAGGGTTAGCGAACGCATTTACAGTTGGATGAACCCGTGGACCAACCCTAGTAGTAAATAACTTAACGCAGGGTTCTACGGCAAAAAATTCATGCATGGCCCCAAACTTTGAACCTTATGCTTTGGTTCCAGTAGAAGCTAAGCTTAAAGTAAGACTAGCTGAAAAATCATAATTTAATCCTACTATCCTACTGATATTACAAATATGAAAGTTATTATGTTCGGATGTTTAGACGTTTGGAAGTTTGTTACTCAATCACATAAAAACGACAACGGATTTGGATGAAATATGGCACATAGATAGTTTATAACCTAGACTAGCTTCTGCCCGCGACTTCATGCGCGTCAATTTTTTGCTCCCTTGACACTTCGTGTCGCATCGTATTGCTTGCCAATTTTCATCAATTTTTCGTTGCTGCTCCGCTTCTTTTAATTGTAGCGTGATGTTATATAGCCTTCCTCAATAAATAGGCTACTCAACAAAAAGATTTTTTCAATTCGGACCAGTAGTTCCTGAGATTACCGCGTTCAACCAAACAAACAAACAAACTCTTCAGCTTTATAATATGTATTGGTATAGATTAACACATACGATGGTTTTTATCCCAGTAGTACGTTCCCGTGGGATCATTTCCGAAGCCACTGGCAAAAGCTAGCCAAACATAATCGCAGGTTAAGCTGTGCTTGCTGAGGTTGGTCCGTAAATATGTGACCATCCACTATGTAAAGCACCCTCCATGCCTAGGAAAGTACGTCTCAACTGTCATCATTGATATTTGACAGTCATTACGGGTAGTTAGGTGTCCGAAAGTCTGTCAACCATTCTTACCAAGGGGTATCGTATAACGCAGTAACTAAGTGGTGGAGATCAGGGAATCAGTTGCCTATGTCAAGTACTGATGGTATTCAGCTCCATTCAGTTAGACTAGAAGCCATAGTTGAGAAAAGGCTAGACTTGTGATGATAATAATGACTGATGCTTGATTGAAACTGTGCGAGCTGTGTGTGCTGTGTGTGAGCTGTGTGTATGTAGTAAATAGTGTATTAAGTCTACAAATTTCTTACAAAAATTACAACCGACTTCCTTAAAAAAAACACTACAAAGCCAAAAATAACTTTAATTTTGGAAGTCGGTGTCTTAGGATCTGTATCTAAGGTTTTTTTGCCACCGACTTCCAAAATTAAAGTAATTTTTGCCTAGTAGTGTTTTTTTTAAGGAAGCCGATTGTTATTTTTTGTAAAAAGTTTTTATTTTTTTCTCTTTTTAGTTATGGTAGATACCCCGCACTAATCTAATCGCGTTATTCGTTCATTTGTCGCGCAAATACTTAATGCAAATTTAAGACTTATATGGTTTTCACATGGATCCCATTGTTCGAATGGAACCAAATTAAAACGAAACTATTCGGGAATCACCAGCTTTCAAATAAAATAAAAATCATCAAAATAAGTTCACCCAGTCTAAAGTTAAAAGTAGTAACAAACATAAAAAAATACAGACGAATTGATAACCTACTCCTTTTTTTGAAGTCGGTTAAAAACTGATGTCAAACATTTCATTAGGTCTATTAAACTGCAAACTTCTATAAGACATTGCTCCATACAGAAGTTTTCATAGGAACTTCATTTTACACAAGTTTAATTTAAGTGAACACGACATTCACAGACGTTTCGTAATCTAAAACTCAGTAACACCCCTATCCTCAGTCGCGTCACTTCGCCCGTATCACTCTCCAAAAGTGGAAACTACCCGCTGCCGAGTCAAGTGGAATGGAACTACGCCAAAACGGCTTGCTTTCGTTGGAGGCCCGGCCTTACTGTGGGCTCTCACCGTAGCCAGTGCGTTGTGGGATTTGATTTATTCCTATTCAGGCCTCAAGTGGGACTTTTGAACTCTACCGCTTGACCATTGGTTGTAGAAAGGGTACCGTAAATTATGTTCGGCACTTTGTTGTGCAAGTTGATTATTCAAGGCCCACAGGCTGTGCCGGGACAAGTATTTTATTTTTTTATTCGTAAATATTTTTGCATACCATTTTTGTGGATGATTAACGAGCCTTCCGGGATATTTAGTTTTTTTCTAGTTTATTTGGGGTAGCGTAGCGTATGTTATGGCCACGTCTAGAAGTTTGCCAAGCTTTTTCAATATTCATGGAGGAATAGAATTCTGTTTGTAAATAAAAAACCGGCCAAGTGCGAGTCGGACTCGCGCACCGAGGGTTCCGTACAAACCTGTAGGTATATAAGTAAAAGTTCACCCATCACGACAATCGAGTCGTAGTTCTGTTCTGTTTCTTAGCTTGGTTTTATTTCTGTCTGTGTTTTGTTTTGTTTATTATATGATGTAACTAAAAATTTACAGTTTTCGCAATTTTTCCTTTATCTGTACTATAAGACGTTGCTTCGTACCAACTTTCAAAATTCTAGATCAACTGGAAGTACCCTTTAGGTTTTGATTCCCTTGCGAGTTTCGAAAATTTGAGGAAATTTGCGGTATAAACGGCTATATCTTTTGATTGCGTTAGCTTAGAAGTTTGATTTTTTCACAGCTCCAAGGGACAGTAGATTTGAGTATTTCTTATAAATTTCAGCTTGATACCTTCACGCGTTTCTGAGAAAAAGGGTCTTGACAGACGGACGGACGGACGGACGGACAACAAAGTGATCCTATAAGGGTTCCGCTTTTTCCTTTTGAGGTGCGGAACCCTAAAAACAAACAATACTGCACATATTTTTAGTCACCATAGCTCCAGTGGTCGATATAGATGTTAGTTTCTGAGGATTTACATAATCAATTCTCTGCTTCATGTAGTGAATTACATAGCACTACTTTATGAAGGTCGCTAATGTTGCATCCGCTCCCTACTTACTAATAACCTACTTGCTTTATTCGCTGACGCACCTATGACATCAATCGATTTTGCAAGTTGTAGTTTGTCCAATAAATTGTAAGAATGATCAATCTATTGTCCTACTTCGACTTGGAATCATCATTCATAGGGTTAATTTAGTACTTTTAATTTAGTAATTAAATTTATTTAAAATCATTTCGGTTTTTTTCGATCCTGCGATCGCGGCAAACGTAATTAGTGTCACACGTCTGAAATACCTACAAACATTCAAAAAATTAACATACCTACTACCAACTGTACTACTAAGGACTTAATAGTTACATGTGACCCTTTAATCTAATTTTTCATACAGCCAACGATAATGGTCGCTCGGTGGAAGTAGACAGTTATATATAGTTACTTCGACCCCTAATGGACTTAACCAGAGAACTATAAATTCCAACCGCCCCTTTCTAAAAGGATAATCACACAGACAACTCAGAAGCAAATGGGAATTTAGGGCTCCCTGGGTGGAGGCCTAATTGACAAAACATACTCGATTACAGCGCGTCCCTTCGAGTTGGTAGTGAAAACAAATTGGTGTGCCAATGACTTTTGTAACAAAATTAATTAGGGGCCGCGTGATTCGAAATGTTTTTTGTGACGGTCTGACGCTGGTACTCGGGCAGGCGCCAGGCGTGACTTGGTACTCAGGAAGAGATTTTGCGGTTGGAAAAATAAGTTTTCGTTTATAAGGGTAGGTTTGGTTAACGAAATGGTGGATATTTTAGAAAGTAGAAATGCTGCTTTTACTTTAGATGGGTATTTTGTTAACTAAGTTCCAGAAACTCCAATGTCGAAAAACTATAGACTATATACTTCTTACTGAGCTAACTTGTTGGTTGTATCTCGCAATTACCTATAGAGCGTCCTAAATTAGTTGACGGTCTTAATAAATTCCCGAGTATTCAAAAAATAATATTTTATGTTTACCTACTATTTGATCTAACTTTTATTAATAAAATTGCTTAATTATACATTTATATAAGGTCCACCTTTGTCATTTTGTCTGACTGGACTTTTCATTCATTTTCTGTAACTCAATGTTCAATAGTATTAACAAACTTCTTGGAAAAGGATAAAAGGAAAATACAAAACTAAAGACACCGACATCCGAAATCAAAGTTATTGTTTCCTTTACATTGTATTTTTTTTTTTTTTAATCGGCTTCATCAGTACCACACTTCGTAATTTGTCAGTACAGTATTATCTTCTTAATTACTCAGTACAGTATTATCTATATACACACACAAACCTTGTTGTTATTTTAATAAAGTTCAACATTTATACCAAAATAACATTAGTCTATTATTTGATCTTTCCACTAAGTTATGAAAAATAACTCGGTCAGTGGGTGCCTAAAATGTGTAAAGAAAAGTTAGCAAAAAGGCTGTTTATAGAACCCGACACGATCGCTACACGATCAATCATAAAGAACATAGGCGGAAAGTTTTGACATTAACTTTTTCAGTGACATTATTATGTAATTAAAGAACTAACTTGTTTATATATTTTGCAAGGGATACGTTTACGTAGAATTTCGGTAAAATAACTTATTTTGACAAATCACTTGTTTGATTTTTTTGACTGCATAACGCTAACTTAATTTTGCCGGATTAGTACCATTAAGACAAGAAGCAAACCTTTGAAAGGAAAAGGGCAGGATTTCTCCCATCAATGGGACTCAAAATAAGCTAACAAAAAAAGTTCCTTTATTAATTAATCACGGTTCTAACTAATCAGTTAATTTAGATATTCAGTATTGCACGTTTTTTAACAGCAAATGAAGCATTAAGATAACAATACAATGTTTTGACTAATCTAGGAAAGTGGGAAAGGCCGAGGCGCGAGATTAACCTTTTTGGCGTCTAGGTCACGTTGATACTGAACATGTTTTCCTTATGCATTTCTGATTACTTGGAGCCGTACTGTAAGGCTAGTTTAGAGGGAAAATGTTTCAAAATAATTTTGATGCTGAACCCTGATGACTTAACCCTAATGTTAGATGATGCTAGTGTTGCCCTATCTTCAACAATTTTGACCTGGTAGTGTAAATGTAAGCTAATCAATTTAAAGTAGGTGGGTTATTAGACACCAAAAATTTAATTGAAAATTTATTTCAATTTTCTTCTTTTTATACTTGAAACCACCCATACGGTAATAATAGACACCGTCTTATGCTTAATATATCCCTGTATGGATATGGCTTTCATTAGTCTTTGGTATTTTGGCTTCTTCTCTACATAATACCGATTTTTTTAATTCAACTCAGCAGTATGGCAGATATTTGGCTGATTTGGACGTAAACTCGTTGCAAGATTAAATCATAGGACAACTTAATAGAATATTTTCATCTTTTGACTGGAATACAAAAACTAATCTCTTTTCAAATGACGAAATTTACCAGTAAAGTATATTAAATGTCTGATTTTTAGTAACTAGCAGAAACTTTGTTGACCTCTAGACACCTTTTATGTGTGATGTGATATCAACACAGAATATCCAATAGACAGAGAAACTGAAATATTTCTTTTTTTTGTCGGATAATTTAAAGAGTATTATATCGTAAGTAATATTTTATTGGGAAAGACGTTATAAAACATGGTTGGAAAGTGGACTAAGTTCATCGATTAATCAACAAAAACCTTTTTCAATCGGCCGGATTTTTATAATGTTTGAAATATAAAGACTGTAATGGGCAAAGAAATCTGAGTAATCACTTAGCTGGTCGACGCCGATTTTTTTTTTTTTTAAGAATATAGTACAGTAGCAAAATTCAAGGCGGCCGTTTCAAAACAAACATCCTGTTTCGAGAATAATAGGGATTAAAGTATGAATTTGCCGTTTTATAGTAATATTTACTTTGAACAAACATGAAACCTTCATGGTGTGAGATATTTTAGTGAACCTTTTTTACATTTTACCTATGAGATTTTTCTTTAAAAATGTGCAACGTTCGATTTTCGAATTGCAATTGTTTTTTTTATGCAACTTAGACATAAAACATGGATTCTTCGAAAATCGGAGTAATTTATGTATACGAGTTCCGACGCGTAACTAAAGGCTCATTCAGACTAGCGCGACGCGACGGTCGCGCACGAATCTGTGATTTATATCCGTAGAACAATTTCCATGAAAACGCGCGCGACCTTTCGGAAATTGTTCTACGGGTATAAATCCCCGAATAGCGCTAGTCTGCACGAGCCTTAACGCGAAACGGCTGAAACGGCTCGCAATATCAATGCTGCGTTTGGAGAGGAAACTGCTAATGAACGCACCGTGCGTTTCTGAATTTTACGGGCAACCTTGGCACTTCCCTTGTATTTATAACTATTTACTACTACGAAGAATGTATTAATATTATAAATTTGAAAGTTCGTATATTTAGATGTTCGAATGTTTGTTACTCAATGACGCAAAAACAGTCGAAATTGGATGAAATTTCACCAACATACAGGAATTTTTATTAACCAGTGCGCAAATTATTTTTGTTTGTGTATTATCAGTACACATTTCATCAATACTTTTTATTTTTATCCGACCTTAAATCAATAAACTGTGGACACCCTACATATTTCGTAATATGATATAGACAATAGTAATAAGTCAGTAACCGCGCGCTAGCGTAGGTACTTCGAACTTCTTAGAAGTTTGGCCGATCGAACAGTTGGTCGGTCGTTCACCTTCGCCGCCGCGCCGGCGCCGCGCGCAAGTTACCATAAAAACCAGTTTCAAAATAAACATCTTTCGTTTACGATAACTTAATATTTTTGTTCTAAGATATATCAAAATAAAAATTGCATTGTTATTGTAACTCGTTTAAGTTTAATTTGTTAAAATTTGCGCACTGGATAAAAACTTATCCTGTATAGCTTAAAACCAGGATTAACACATAAGATACTTTTCATCCCGGTAGCACGTTCCCATGGAATAATTTCCAATGCCCATGCGGGCGAAGCTGCTGACAAAAGATATTACAACAATAAAAACAGCTACTCATAAGGCTTACCAACTAATCCACCACTTCATTTCAGTTCATAATAACCAATCTTTACTTTTACAGTAATTAGACATTTTACCACCAGAAACGTGTCTACAACAAGAGAAATTCCTTCTCTACGAAGTTCCAAAGTAACGATTTAATAAACATCAATTAAACACACGAACAAATGTACCCACATCAAACTGAGCAACAGTGCTTCAGGACTATCGTCGCTCCAACCGTAAACTTGTTTCATTTAATACGGAACTTGTTTAAGCTGCAAACTCATACACACTAAACACTCAACTTAATACTGCAAAAGTTTATCAAGCTAACAAAGCTGTAGGGTATGATGTGAATGAATCGATACAAAAAGTAGTTGTCGATAGTAATTATGGGGAAGTTAGTAAATGGAGTAATAATGAACATAGGCTTGACTGGCCTGTTAGTCTAGTGGTTAGTGACCCTGACTGCAAATACTGAGGTCGTGGGTTCGACTCCCACCCAGGACAAATCTTTGTGTGATGAGCACAATCAGTTTGTTCTGTGTTTGGGTGTAATTTATCTATATATGTATGTATTTAGAAATATATAAGTATATTTATCAGTTGTCTGGTTACTATAGCCGAGAAAAATAAGTGTGATGTTACGTTATGAATGCCCAATAGGCCTGGCAACAATGCGCGGAATAAACGTTACGTAAGTTGTTCAAATTTTTAAATTGAAAATACTCGTTGCATTCTTAATGTTTACGTAGATCTAAGTCTGTGTTCATATCGATGCCGGAAATTTCAAATGTCGTAAGGGACTGGGATTTAAACGTCCCTTACGACATTTGAAATTTCCGGCATCGATATATATAGGTGATACTAATTGTACTTGTTTAATTCAGACCAAACTGCTATAGCATAGTTCAAATTTTACATTAAAATCGTCCGAATTTACGTTTAGGTAAGTCGCGCGTTTTTGCTAGGACCTGTGAAAAACGACTATATATGCATTTTGTCTTCATTCCAACGTCATGCATATTTTGCACTACAAAATTAGGTGTAGGTACGTGGATTCTAAGGGCAAATCTTGCAAACTTTGGACTACTCTCTCTTGGCTTATAAAGTTGAAACTTTGTATACTCTTTCCGTTGCGGTGACAATACATTTATTTTTCCTACTGCATTATGTTGCGTTCACAACCAGAAAGCTCCGATTTCAGTACCAGGTACTCATATGTTTATACGGTAGCATCCCAAAATTAACGCGCAATCTTTAACCATGAAGACAGTAGACACTGTAACGCAGACTTTTTGTCGAGGAAACAATACTGCGTACTGCGTAATACTGCGTTTAATATGTATAGAAAAACTTTTTTTTTAATAACAGACGAATAATTCCAACACTGTGGAGCTTAAAATCTTGTACTGAATATTCTTTCTTCACACATACAAGGTCCACCATCAAAATAGTTTTTAGTTACTTCTTCTTTGCCCTCGCCTTTTCCCGTTACGCAGGGTCGGCTTTCTTAATCATGCGGCGCCATTCATTTCGGTGGCAAGCATCGCCATCTGTAAGACCAAGCTTTTGCATGCCCTACCGAAAATTTGTCATCCAGGTAGTTTGCAGTCTACTTCTCCCTCTCTTCTTATTAGCCATGGAAAGGCACTTTCTCACAATATGGTAATTATTTCTCAAAATAATTTTTAGTTATGTTTGTGAATTATTTTTATTTTTCTGCTGCATTCGCCAAAATACTATTTATGTGTTTGTCCAATAGCTTTAAAATTAAATAGGTAAATACCTACATGTTTATTGTCCCACACTATAAAAAAATATTGAGCCATTTATTTATTGTTTTCAAAGTCAAAGTCAAAGCATTTATTTCAATTAGGCCCAAAAAAGGCACTTTTGAACGTCAACTGTTACATGAAAAAAAGAATTGATTCTAGTTAAGAAGAATAGGCAAGAAACTCCACCGTTACTCTTTTAAAATAGTTTTCAGTATTTATATACAATATTTATACAATTATATGTGAAGACGATGCACCTACAATAAAAATTACCATACCACAACAGGTAAAAGAACTGAAAATGAAGCAATGAGAGATAAATTGATTATATGATAGATACATGGTGCTCACATATTTACAAAAACATTGTAAAGTCAATAATACGAATTTCCTAATATATTTACAAGTTACAAGTGTATGAGTTACAGTAATTACAGAATGTAAAGCAGTGTCATAGAAGAAAAAAAAAATATCTATACAATTAAGTTATCAACTAGTTGGATAACTCTAAGACAAAAACATTGCAAAGGCAAGAATACGAATTTCCTAATGTTTTTACAAGTTACAAGTCAGTGTATGAGTTACAGTAATTACAGAATGTAAAACAGTGTCATAGAAGAAAAAAAAAAAAAAACTATAAAATTAAGTTATCAACCAGTTTGATAAACTCTAAGACAAAAATATTGCAAAGGCAAGAATACGAATTTCCTAATGTTTTTACAAGTTACAAGTCAGTGTATGAGTTACAGTAATCACAGAATGTAAATCAGTGTCATAGAAGAAAAAATAAATATTATCTACACAATTAAGTTAGCAACCAGTTTGATAAACTCTAAGACTGTCCGATGGAGCGAGACCAGCTTGTTTCCAAGCGTTCTTATCTTGGATGTAGTCCTCTAATTTACAGTAACCGATATTTCCTTAATAATAACTAGAAATTGACGCTCCAGCGATCAGTAAAGAGCTTATATAGACAGCTTGTGCTACTGGCTTTACTCTCTGCTTTTATGGTGGTAATAAAAATGATATGACGTTTTACAGGTTTTAATTTAGAGACCGTACAATGGGTCGAAGTGCCAGTCATGTTAGATATTAACTGGCCGAGCATTATGAACTTCGAGGCGTTTACGGCGTTGCCACGATGACTTTACAACTTTAATGGCACATTATTGGAGACTGTTGATGAATTTACACTACTTGGACTTACAATAGATAAACATATTAACTGGAAAACACATATACAAAAAACACGTTCAAAAATTTCAAGATTTTCATATGCCCTCCGCGAAATTAAAAAGACCACCAATTTTCAAACAGCCCTTACCACCTATTATGCGTATGCCAATGCATGGCTTAGCTACGGCATAACTCTCTGGGGAAATAGTACAGATGCACTGACACTCTTTACTCTACAAAAGAAATTAGTCAGAATCATGGTAAACATTGATCAAACCGACAGCTGCAAACCCCACTTTCAAAAACATAATATTTTAACACTACCTAGTATTTATATTCTAGAAATGTCCGCAAGTATCCAGAGTTCTACACAAAGCGCGAAGACATCCAGTCACAATACACACTTAGGCACCGATCAAGGCTAAACATACCAACCTCCAAGCTAATAATGCATTCTACAAGTCCCTATGTAATGTCTATAAAAGTATACAACAAACTGCCTGACATTATAAAGAATGAAGAAAAGTTCAATATATTTGTAAGAAATCTTAAGAAATTACTAATTAACAAATGCTATTACTCCTTAGAAGAATATTTAAATGATAAAAATAAATAATAGATATATAATTTAATATGATAATAAATACTATAATGATGATAATTGATAATAATAATTAATCATAAACACGCAATTTATAGGTATATGTAAAATAAATTAATGATACTAAATTGTATGTACTTATGATGTATTTAAAAAAAAATACATAATATAATAATAATAAAAAAAAAACAAAAATAAAATCAAACAGCAATAATTATAAATAAAATTAAATACTTAATAAATTAAACAATATAACTAATAATTATTTTTGAAAGAACAACAATGCATATAAATGAATAAACAGAATTATTGTAATACATAGATACTTATATAAAAATCATATAAATTATGTTAATACATTTTATAGATAAATAAGCGATATATTGGTTTATTCTACGACATCTCCTGACCAAATGATTTTCAAAAACAGAGCTTCCTCTCTCCTATCCTCTTGCTGTGCCCTACAGGGTCCATAATGATCTAAATTTTATAATTACCACCCTAGTTTCACATTATGGTAAAGCAATAAAGATATTGAGTATTGAGTATATTGAGTATTGAGACTGATAGTCTATTAAGTATCCGATAGCGTTTCAGGGATAAGTTATTGCTTTTAGAGTAGAGTAAGTTATTGATTTTATTAAATGTAGATATTTTATTGGAGTTAAAGTAGTAATATTTGTGTTTTGTATTTGTAAAGTAAATATTAACAAACTTCAAATCTAATTGCCATGATTTATTTTATGGTGTTGTAAATTAGTCATTTTTCAAGAGTAGACATCAACATTATTCCGATGTGATTTGACTTAGCTTACAACCTGACAACCAATGAAAATGCTATTTTTTGTTAAGGATAATTATAATTATCACTAGTTTCATGATTACTCTTACTGCCCTGATGTTTTGACATTCAGGGAACGATAAATGGTATATGATGTTATTATTATTCATTAAAAGCTTTTTTTTATCTTCACTTCTCTCGTCTCGTCTTGTCTCTCTAACTCAAGTCCTGCAATTTAGCAATTAATATTTCACTGAAGCTATCGGGCTGAAATTTGGCACACATTTTGCTCTCGGGACAATGCCCGATTAATACATATTTTTAATATTTATAAAATATATTAATGGTTTCTGTAAGTAGGTTTGTTCAAACACTTTTTAACACGTCAAACTTAGTTATAAAACTTTAAGAGTTTCCAGTCTGAGAAGAAAAGCCGAAACAAACAGGTCACAGTCTTTTTTAAAGTACAGTCATAATCTTGTGATAGGGCGTAGTAAAAAAGTATAAAACAAATATTGGAACCCCCAGCCTAAGAATGTTATCACACAAACATCCACCAATTCTGTCACCATAGCTGCAGCCAAATATTTTATAGGCTTCGTCCGCCGAAAATCAATTTAAGACAAGAAACTTAAAAGAAGGGGTCGCTTACTCGCTTATCTATCACTGGCAGCTGTGCTGAGGAACCCACTGGGCTGAGGGATCAATGTTTTTATTAATATCGAATTTTTGTCTCTCTTTGCCTTGTTTTTCTTGAGATCAGGAAGAGTATTACTAAGGGATATTAAGTGGGGGAATATTTACGTTTTTAACCGACTTCAAAAAGGAGGAGGTTCTCAAATCGGATGTTTACATGCTTTTTTTTTATGTATGTTCGGCCATAACTCCGTCGTATATAGACGGACTTGCAAAATTCTTTTTTTGTTCGAAAGAATTTTATACCGAAATGGTCCCACATAATTTTCATATAGATCTGATGATGAGTTCCGGAGACAGACACCGGAACTCTTTAAAAAATGACAGCAAATCAACCGCGATTTCTGCTATCGCATAAATATGCATTGTTTGTTTGGAATTAGTGCAGGGTGAATACCACAACTAAAAATTTAAAAATAAAAACTTTTTTACAAAAAAAAAACAACCGACTTCCTTAAAAACACTACAAAGTGAAAAATAACTTTAATTTCGGAAGTCGGTGGCAAAAAAACCATAAATACAGATCCTAAGACACCGACTTCCGAAATTAAAGTTATTTTTCACTTTGTAGTGTTTTTAAGGAAGTCGGTTGTTTTTTTTTTTTTGTAAAAAAGTTTTTATTATCAACAAAAATTTGGAGTTTTTGTGTGTGAAATAAATCGGTTCTTTGTTGTTGGTTTCTGCACCTCACGAAAACGTTGTTATATCACTATTTCAACGTCATCATTTCAGCTGGAAGACGTCCACATGAGACATGAGCCTCCTCCAATTTGGGAGGGTTTGCCTTAATCGCCACGCTTGGTAGGCGGGTTGACGATAGCAATATTTTAGTATAATGCATAGAGAACGCTACTGCCCGTTCTTTAGTAAGTCCCTTAGTCGCCTTCTACGGCACCCACGGGACGAAATGGGATAGTGCTATTCTTTACGTCCGGCGCCACTCGGAACATTTCAACTTAGTGTAGTAAAAATAATAGTTTAAAAAAACTAAAAAACACGCTTCCATTGAAAACCAAACTAAAAAGTACAAAATAATGGAAAAAAAGCGTGGGGTATTTGTGACGTATGTCAGCGTAGTTTGTGACGTATGTCAGCGTAGTTTTCGAAGACAGTTTTTTTGCTGTCCTGGTAACCCTGGCAAGGATAATGGCACAAATTTATGAAATTATTGCATTGTCATCGGTCCTTCACAGGTGAGCAAAGTTTGAATGAAATCTGATCGTTTAAAGTGGGTCAAAATCGCGCTATAAGGAGTCGGTTACAAACAAACATACAAACAAACAATACAAGTGAAGCTAATATAAAGCGTGTAAAAACAGTTGTATGAACAGTAGTATGTATGAATGTTGATTTAAATGTTACGAAATAATTCTAACTAAAGTATTCACTTTTTAACCGACGAAAAAAACGGAGGAGGTTATCAATTGGATGCGTATATTTTTTTTTTTTGTTTTTTTATTTTATTTATGACCACGCATAACTTTTTACATAGTAGTCCGATTTTGATAATTCTTTTTTCTTTGGATAGGGTATACTTTGTCAAGTATTATAAGTACATTAAAGCTACGTATACTTTTTAATAAACATTAAACCGCCGAAAAAACTTAAAAGCAAAAAGTTTTTTTAAGTAACCTTAACAAATTGAAGACTGTTTTTTTTTTGGAAATACCTAATAGGAAAACACCTTTTTTTTGTAATTCACCTATGGCTTTTAGATTGTTGTCGTTCTTCACCTAGACTATGAGAATTTCCAGCCTTCTGTATTAACCAAACAGTTTAGATTCTTAAGCGAAAGTTATTATAAAATGATGCTTATTCAAATATGAAGGATTTCATCTTTTTCCTAGCAAACAAGAAGAATGAAACATTGCCAAACTAAAGATACAATGGAAAAGACACATTGCACGCAAAACAGATAGCCGATGGAGACGAAAGCTTCTGGAGTTGCGACTGTGTACTGGAAGATGGAGCGTGAGAAATCCTCCTACAAGGTCGACCGATGACCAGGTGAAGGCCGCAGGAATCCGCTAAATGCGAGAAGTTCTGAACTGTTCGAAGTGGTGGTGTTTGGCCTATTTCCAGTAGTATTTTGGCTGGAACGATACAGAAGAAATGTTGTCTTGCAAATAGAGATTCTTGCTTTCGGTATTTAATGTCCTCCTAAAACGCGGTACTAAATATTCCAATACAACAGAGTTTACGCTAACGCAAACACTACATTATGTAGATATCACAATAATGGTCACCAATGCAAGCGACATGCAAATTTCCCCGCGTCGCATTTTCTCGAAATCGGATCACTGCTCACCGATTCAGAACTTCGCGATAACTCATTGGATATTCGATTCGATTCGATATATCCACAATATTCGCATGGATTGTCTAACTAGTGGTAATGTTATTGATGTTAAATCGAATCATGGCCAAAGCTTTGTCTCGCCCGAAGGCATAACATGGCATTCGAGTAGGTATTTGACTAAAACAGAATATAACAATATCGTAAGCGATTTGCTTCGAACGATTCGATTTTCGAACTTTTGATTTAGTCATTTGCTAGGGGTTTAAACAGCCGCATGGGTCCATCGATGAAGTTAAGCAATACTTATCGAGTTCATTCTGTGGATGGGTGACCATCCATTACAAATCGAACCGTGAACCATGCCTTGGAAAGCACGTTGAACTGTGGGTACCGGTCAGTTGTAGATCTTCGACAGTCGTTACGGGTAGTTATAAGACCGAAAGTCTGACGGCCAGTCTTACCAAGAAGTATTATATTACCTAGTAACTGAATTATAATAACAGATAAGCAGTCGCTCCCTGTAAACACTGGTATTCCACTGCAATCGTTTAGACTAGAAGCCGAACCCATAATAATTGGGAGTGATGGTTTAATCAAAACTAAATACCAAATAGTCTGTTGATCGATAATTCTTCACAAAATTAATTCTTCATTGTTTTACAATACGTTATAAACTGCCAATAAATTCAGTTTTTATACGGCGTTTATGACCATCCATTTATAACCACTGCCAAATAAAAAGCTGATTCAAAACTCAATCGTATGCTAAAGAGTAGGTTGCAGTTAGCTTCAATAGTTAGGCAACAAACGCCTGCGAACAATGTTATAATACAACTAGAGTGAAACAATGCTACAAAGATATCGACAGGAGCTTTAAACTTCGACCCCTCAGAATAATAAAACTAAAGATATTGCAGGAACGTTACCTTGGGGAAACATTTTATTTTACTGTAAGTGGTTGATTATTCAAACCAATAGTTACTTAGTATTTTTTATCTTTCTTTTTTACAAAGTTGCTTTATATTTTTACGTTTCCTTATTTATTTTTCTTTCAAACATTTCCAAAAGGATGTACGTTAGAATATTCTTTTTACTTATTTTCTTATTACATCCTTTAGTTAAGTGTCATAATTCTGGTATTCAGTGTAAGTTTTGATGCTAACCTTAACATAATTGGGACAAGGCAGGTAAGGATGATGAGGTATGTTTTTATTATTTATTTTCTGATTACAGTTCACCCTTAAAGTATGATGTACAGATATATGTATTTTTTATTTTTATTATGCCGTTTTCAACGTGGCCATAGAGTACTATCGACACGAAAAGAAAAAGACGCGCCCCGATTCGACTACAAAGATTTTCAAAGAATTTTCAAAAATGCATGGCATTCAAATACATAAAATCGACTACAACATTAAACATGGAGATAAAGTTTTTTACACCTTAACTTCTTCGGAAATTATGGTATTCGTAATATCTTTACCTACTGATACCTACATTATTAAGCATATCTTATTATTGAGGTAAGAAGCGATATTATCCTAAAGCAAAAACACATAAAAGAGCAGGTCATAAGTATATTACGTTTGGGGTCGCCGTAAATCTTCTTCAATAGTGAGATAGTGGCGTGAAAATATGTCTGCTTCATTTTGTAGTGGGTGAACCTTCGCGGTCCCCCCTCCATTACTTACGCACCTTGAGCCTCGGAAACATTGAGTCCTGAAAGAATAAACTTCAAACTTTTACAATAAAAATGTCTAAGGCACTAATTTTTCCCAAAAACTTTTTCAACCACCAATAATTCACCATAATAGTCTCCGATAAAGTTTGACATTTAAACATTAAAATAACTTAAACCAACAGTTCGCGTATCAAACGAACAAGAAATTATTCCACGTTTCCCAATAAACGTTCACGTTGTTGTCCCTAATAATAATAAATACCTAAAACAATTTAATTTTCAGTCTCTCGGTTTTCAGACATCGAAAATGACAGTTTAATCGCTGTCATACAACATTGCGGTTTAATTACACGATCCGACCCGCGTCGCAAAGTGTTTAAGTATAGCTGTCACATCCAAATAAAACGCCCTTTCCCACATCCAAGAGGAAAAGTCATTGGGGAAATTCGTGGGGTGCGACGCACCGGCGTGTTTTCACTCCAGCCAGTGCCGTTTTCGCCGACGCCGCGAGAGGGCGCCGTCCGCGCTCCCGGTCTAACCACGTGACTTGTTGCTCGAAACAAAATCCCGGCGCTCGTACTCAAACAAAACATGCATCCCGATGCAACGTGACGTGTTTATTATGATACTGACAACCTACAACTCACTGACATGAATTTCATCGCCAAACCCCTGTACAACCATGCCAGACTCCTCATGTTATTAAGTTTTGTGCTCGCAATATTACTCACCGGCGTATTCCTCCGCACAAAAAACAAGCAATCACAAATCACAGGTTTAGACGAAATTCAAGAGCTCGAAGACAGCACTGAATACGAGTCTATGATAAATTCGAGCGCAACGGAGCCGAGGAAAACGCGAAGAAAAGAATACCTGTACCGCCTTTTGACAAATACGACCCGTTCCCTCATACAAATGGAAATAAAAGCTAGGAGACTGGAGGAAAATATGCGTAGGATTAAGGAGAAGACTGCAGATTTATTGTGGAAGAACAAGGACAAAGCTTTGTGGCATATTCTGTTCAAGAATATAAGCAGACATATTTCAATCCGACATGAATTCCACCAGCACGCGAGCTTAAGACGAATTATGCAGGACAGTAATACGCATACACATAACAGGAAGGCGGGACGGAGAAAACTTATATTGCGTAGACGAAGATAAATGCATCGATAGTTGCTAAGTTTATTGATAGACAATTGTACACAAGTTACGTGGGAGACTTTTTAAAATTCTGAACTGACAATAAGCGTATTTTAAGTCGTATTGTGTTTCGATGTGCGATTGGATGCGGAGTGCACGGCGCGGCGTTTGTATCACAGAGCACGTATGTACGATGTGTCTGTCTTATATCTTCATGTTGCTTTTTATTTTGTGGAGCTATATCTTCGCCTTGCAGGTTCTTAACGATGTTACGCTCATAGAATGATATTATTGCCCACATTTTACTCGCAGGACCGTTCCGTTTTGTCTTATGTTTGGCTCAGGTATCTTGATTAATGGCGCTCTTGATGATTTTGTTGGAGATAAAAAGGAAATTTGGATGTTTTCCGTGGAGCAGGCTGACGAAGCTAATTTTACTTTGAAAAGATTAATTGTTGGAGTTATATTTTGTTTTCACTTAATGGTTTTTTAAAGCGGTGTTTTAGGAAAACGGGATTAAAATATTAACATTGAAAATTAATTGCTGTGTTTCTTATTTAATTGAGATTGAGTTTGAGACTTTCCTAGTGCAGTTTGTGGTTAAGAAAACATACGTATGCTGCGCTGGACGCGTCGTTACTTTAAAGACTAGATTCAGATTTTCTGTAAAACAGAAATGCTAGGTCACAATTTCAGAAAACTAAATATTTTGCACGGCCGGAGAGAATACGCTGAAATCTATGTATAGTATTGTTCTGAATAAAAGATAAAGAAGTTAATTTTTAATTCACTTAGAAAAAAGCGGGTGGATTGTTATATTATAATGACAGATATTGGTGAAAACACCCCACATTTTTCAAGGAAAAAATTATATCTTTGTTAATACTCTTATTCTTATTTTAAACTTGTTGAAGATTTTTTTCCACTTTTCAGTTTATTTCTCAATTAAAGCGTGCTATTTCCTTTCCTTTAAACTATTTTTTTTAAACCTCTACGTTTTGTTATTTTACCTCAATTCTATGAGTTATCCACTATTGAAATTCGTAATGCTAAGCTATAACAAAAGTAATTATCATCAACACCTAAACTGCCATTAAAATAAATATCACAAAAAGATGAAAAGTAATTCACAAAACCATAGCAAACCTTTTTTATTTGAATCTCCAAACTTTTCTTATTAAAATCTTAATCTTATTTAAGAATTTATTTCACTCCATTGCTGAAGCTTTACAACTTCATTATATTTTCTGTTTGATTTCTTTCATTGTTATAAGTTATCGTCTCTTTTATTAAATCGAAATTACTTTCATGAATAACGTTAAAGCCTTTATGCTTATGTTATTCATATGAATAGGCATCAATTCTACGCTTTCTCTCAATTTATTCATATTTATATTTACTTAAATGGTTTTGTTATAATGGAAAGGGTATTTGGTTCGATTATTATACTTGGTTGAACATTCTATATATTTTTATTTTTGTATTACACAATCTCAGTCAAAAATATTAACTTTTCTATACTATGTTTTTGTTTCCAAGGGGAGTTACTTACCTACTTCATTCATATTAAAAGTTTGGATGTTAAAAATGACCTATCCGTCTTGTGTGCCCATATAACACGTTTAGCTGTATACGCGTAATTAACTTACAAACCTCTGTACAACATTAATAATTGAATTACAAAATTACGTACGCTGTGTATTTAAGACCCGAAATAAACAATGAATCAACTTCATCCATAGCAACACAATCGTAAGATTCATTATCAAACTCCACAAGTCAAGTTCAGTGTTAATAAACAGAATATTATGAATCCACAAATACTTTAAAGTCAAATCATTCAGTCGTACTAACCGGTACATCTTATTCACATTACTCAACGAGATAGAAAGAGACATCGATATATGTCAGTTATCATCAAGTTTTGTATGCATGCTTTATTTACATCGACTAGTTGTTCCACTATCATCAGTGTGACCAGCTGGCAGTTTAGCGGTGTTGAAAACATGTCGTGTTGTAAGTACTATATTATTCTCATATTTATCGACTTTAGCATCAAAATCTTTTTCCAGTTCAACGTTATTCTTATCTTATTCTTTATTCGTTTCAACAGATTATAACTATTGTACATCTACTTCATTGCCAAGGTTATTTTTGTTTAGATTTATATTGTGTTTATTTATAAATAGATTCTCATTGCAATTCAAACGATTTCGGATGTCAGTATATAATTGCAGAATACTATTTTCATCTTAACTTACTTATAAGTAAATTGTTAGGATTAGTGTGAACATTTCTAGCAAAGTTATGATGTGTTTATCATTGGATACAATGTTCATGTAGATGCATGATTTATCTACTCACGTGTGTTATGTTTACCTGGTAATAAACTAATTTATGTTTGTTTAAGAACGGACTGTTAATTATCGTTTGCTAAATGATTGTGTTTATCTTTGAACGATAAAAGATGCATCTTTACTCAACCGGTTAACATTTGTGTAGGTACTAGGGTAGGAAAATATGGGGTTTCACGCTTGCACTCACAATCCTAATGGGAAATAGTGATGCGGATAATAACATTTTAGGAAGGTATAATAGTTAGGTTATTCAAACAGTTCTTGTTGAAATATATGTGGTACGGATATCGAAATGCAAATTGCAACTATGGGTTTAGTTCGTGACACTGAGCTGATGAAGAATTTCATCGTAGGAGGCGTTGTTTTTTTTGTCCAAGGTAATTTTAAACATATATGCCGTTCCATACATTTTGACCACGTAGGTATTTTACTACTCTAATTACCGACGAAAAAATTAAACACGGGATGGTTTAGAATCATTCACTGAATCCATAGTTTCAATTTTAGTGTCTAAGCCCCTGCCCACCTGTACAAGGTATTACAGAATATTCATAATTTTTTTCATAGCAACTATTACTTGTGAAATGAAAAAGATTCAACGACCATCAAAACAGAAAGTTTCATTCACGAAACTTGCTTAATCATTTTCGCACTAACTCCAAACAACCTCGACTGCAGTTCGCAGGACGACATTGCAAGCTAAACATTTCCAGCATAATAAGCTGACTTCTGAGCAATGTTGGGGACATACGAGTTATAGGTCGTAAGTTCAGACCCAGACAGGTTTTATTTTGTGTCAATAATTGCACCACTACTGGTCTCAAATCAGTGAAGGAAAACATGGTGACCGAGTGAAACGTGGTAACCTAACCTAACCTAGAAAGAAAAAAAGAAAAGAAAGAAAATACGTTTATTTGCGGCAAACATGACGCACAGAAAGCCCAGAAACATACAGAAATAAAAAATAAGGGGTGGGAAAATATGCGTCACATCCACGCAAAACGGCCATCACTCAGCATAATGCTGTGACCCTATGCGAGACAGAGCCCCAGCGCTGGTTTTCAGTGACAGCCGGCCTAACCTAACATTCCAAGAAATGTGACATCTACCAACTCGCATTGGGCCCGCGTACTGGATTAGGGCCCTCTCCCTCTCTGTGAGAGGAGGCCTCTGGCCTAGCAGTGAGAACATTGTAGACTGCTTCTGTTTGCTTTTGTAAGCTAACTTCTCATTATACTAAAAGGTCAGCTAAAATTGAAAATTTATAACTTGATGGGTCGCTGTGTGAACATAGTTCAAATCTATAGTACACCACAAATAGAACACGACGACGTACAAATTAACCGACTTCGAAACAGAGATATTCAATTCGTCTGTATCCTTTAAACCCAATATGCTCCCAAGTCGAGTTTCACATGGCTGCTCCTACATCGCTATTTGTCAGCTCTTTAACAAACTTATTCGTCCGTGTCACATGATAAGCGAAATAAAAGACCGGGAAAGGTCATGGGTATAAAAAAGTGTCAGAAACATCAAGCGGCTTGCAATTTATCATTCCTGCCTCGCCCGAGGCGTGCCCTCAAAGCGCCTTAAACGAGCTTCCCTCAAACGAACCCTAGTGATTTTAATCTCACTGTTTAGATAAACCTTCTTTTTGTGGATAGGAAAATTTCAAGAAGTCCTTTTTAATATTAAACTCGGTATGAATATAAGAAGTTGAAAGCTACGGAAATAAATGGAGATGAAGTAGGTCATCATCTGCCGAGCCTACTCCAAATTATGTTTTAGTCGGCTTCCAGTCTTACCGAATGCAGCTGTGTATCAGTATTTTACATTGAGCGACTGCCTATCTGACCTTCACAATCCAGTACTGTGTAAATCGATACCCCTTGGGAAGACTGGTTGACAAACTTTTGGGTATCCGACGACAAGTAGGGACTCTCAAAGATTTACGAATGGCAGCCGGGACCAACAGTTTCTGAGGCACGGTCTGACTTCGTAAAGATGGTCACCCACCTACGGATCAACCGCGGTAAGCGTAGCATAACCTGATCGATCGAAACGTGCGACTGTTTTTACTTAGTCACAAATCCCGCGGAGAAGTGGGTACTTGTTTTAATTTCCAAACTGTAGGTATCGATATAATCTTAAGTGGGTTCCTAATAGGATTGAGAAGCTGTTGTTTTAATATCCTTTGTTGCCTTTCACACGAAATTGATTTATTCATAAATCCATTGAACGATTCTTGTTCAGCACTTAATCCAATATTTGGGCTAGAATATTGAAGAAACGTCCCCGAAACGAATTTTTGGTTGAGTTTGGGAAAAATAGGACAAGTGTAGTTATAGATTGAAGAGTTATTTTAATTTTATGGTGTTGCTAGCTTCTGCCCGCGATTTCGTCCGCGTTAAATTTCATGTTCCCCGGACCCTTCCCTTCGCATCGAATCGCCTGCCCGTGCGATTTTCCCCGTATTTGCAACATTTTTCATTGCTACTCAGCTCCTCTTGCTTGTAGCGTGATGTTATATAACCTATAGCCTTTCTCGATAAATAAGCTACCCAACACAAAAATATTTTTTCAATTCGGACCAGTAGTTCCTGAGTTACCGCGTTCAATCAAACAAACTCTTCAGTTTTATAATATTACTATAGATAAGTATGGATTATTCTAGTCATAACAGTTTCTTCGAGGTTTTTTTGTGGCAGATGAACTCACAAAGGTACAAGACCTGATATATTTGAAATTATTGGTATTCATGGTGGTAGATATCGACGCGCAAACTATAATCGTGAAATCAGCACATGATACTATATGCCCTAGCATAGGAACTTTCCGTTGGTTATGAAAAATCTGTTGTTCTAGAGAGAAGTGCAAAACCTACGCGAACAAAATGTATGCGTGAAGATATCCTTACCACCCTGTATAGACGAAGTTACCAACAATAATATACTTAGCTATTACCAAAAATAAAACCTAAATCATTTTGCATTGGAAACATTGCAGACTTAGTTAGGTGCTTAAAGTCAATGATCGATAGTGTAGGAACAATGCCAATCATAGACTTTAATGACCCCCAAGTCAAGCAGAAAACGTCTACTGCCTCATACTTATGATCATCGTAGTTGAATAGCAAATCATAAATCCTTTAAGGTGAATGCTTCAACCAGCCCGAGCTTGATGAACTTGGAGGGTTGTATTGGAGATTTTGATGATTATAATTCTGTAACTACATACGTCTTACAGGCGCGAATAATATTTTAATCAACATACAACCTAGCACTGGCCTGCAAATTGCAAAAAACGCAAGAAATTTTGAATTTCGCGGGCTGGTTTGGAGCATTCACCTTAAGAGGGCCCTTCCCCGTCCATCTATTGTCATCGCGAACATGTTTCGTCCAACGTAATGAAAGCAAAATGCAATCTAGTGAGAGGGAAAGCTGCGCGCAGACATTTAAAAAAAAAAACTTGTTCCAGGAAATAAGTATTATAGAAAAAAAAAATCAGTACAACTTTTGGAATACATATTTTTGTCATTTAGAGTCTCCATTGTGCGAGGTTTTTATTAGTTTTTTTCTTTACATTTCACAGTATGTATTACATGTACAGTATGTATTATGAGTACATTATGAATAGTCAAAGTTCCAATAAAATAGATGGGAAATAGCTGATTACTTCGACGTCTTTACAGATATTTTTTCTTAAAAAAGTTTTTTGTACTTATCTAGATAATTATAAACCACAAAATACACTTGTGCTCGATAATCTGGAGAAAAAAGTTAATAAAACGACGTATGAGCGTTTGTATGTAAGAGAATTATGACGGGTGGGCCGCTCTTAACATTACGAAACATAAGTACATAATCTCCTATATTATGTATTCTTAGTCCGTCGCAACTGCATTAAGCATACATTCAGTGTACCAGACAGTCGTTAAATAGTTTGTCTGCTCATGTGTCTTAGCTATTAATTTCAAGGTCATTTTATATGCATTTATCTCTAGCACACCATCTTAAGATCGTCTTTTGTTTTTGAGAAACCAATGTGAACTTGGGCATGTAATAGATTGCTTATCAAATCTGTCAGATTTCATAACACTAATCTGATAAATATTTATTATTATTAACTACACCTCACAACAGTTATCAATAAATTGTTGATGGAAAACTTTCTTGATTTGATTTTTTGCACAGTTTCAAGATTATTTTGGGCAAGGTGAGGTCGTTCTACTTTTCTACCGACAACAGTCTGTCTCTCGTCTTGTTGGAGTGTTGATATTTACGGTTTTTTTTAATTTGGTTCGAATAAACATCCATATTTTTCTTATCTATTAACCCAATAATGGCCAAGCCTAAGTTAAAAACGTTACTGTTTCAAATTATTTACTTTTATAATGAGTGAAGTAGTAAGAATACAAAAAAGAAAAAAAAAAGCTTTTTTTTTGCTTTTGACGTCATTTACGCTTGTAGAAATCAACATTAAAGTTAGACAAACTAAAAAAAAAATACGATAAACGAAAACAATTATTATTATGAACAAGAATATATCTACTAATATTTTGCAAATAACATGATATATATTTAAAAGTTTAACTGTGTCAAATCTGGTTTAGAGGCCGTAAATGTAATATTATGTCATTTTTCTTTTTTTTTAACCAGCGTATTCAATACGTCTTTTTCCTGTAGAAAGCCGTGACAGAGTGGTAAACCGAAAAAAAAATAGCTGAAAGAAAATTTATATAGTCCTAATGAAAACACAGATGCATTTTTTTTTTAAATCCCACACAGAAACCACAATTATGGACAAAAACCAAAAAAAAACAGAAAACGTCGTTTCACTGTCGGTAGAAAAGTAGAACGACCGATATAATAACCGTATAAGATACGTATTTTATTTTGTCACTATATTAAAACACAGAAAAAGTTAACACTCAATTTTTTTAAGGTTTCGCATCCAGAGGCTGCCAACGGAATCCTATTGCCAAACCTCCGTTGTCTGTCCGTCTGTCTATCAACCGGGTGCAGTCAATTGAAATTTTCACAGTGTGTATTTCTATTGCCGCTCAAATAAAAATAACAATATTAAAATGTTGTAATTGTAATGTTTTTTATGGGACTGCACCCCCCTAAAGAAAAGTGTTACAAACAAAAATTTGTTCACTATCATACGGAAAACTCGCACACACGAAGGGGATCCTATACCAATACGGAATGTGTGTGTGAGTTCTCGTTGCCCAATGGCCGGTTTTATTGAGCTTGTTCAATATTATCTCCGATTAGTTCTACTGATTCGTTCGTATTCATCTGAGTTTCTAAGTATCTTTTTCTATGCAAAACGCATAACGAAAACTTTTCAATCCACAAATCGTTAAGAGCTTTGGATTACTCCACTTATAAGACTTGTTTCCATAACCCAGTGAATCGTTTTCTTAGTAACAGCCCTTCTTTTTATCAACTCTAGTACTAATATAAATTAAAAGAAAACAGTTGGTAGGAAGTTACGTACGCACGGCCACAAATCTAGTTACACATTTCCAGTATAAGCTGACATTTCACTGTACGAAAAATGTATACAATGCGAGTTCAGCTATAGCTGGAAATGTCTAGGTTGATGTGTAGCCTTGTGTACTGTATGATCGCGTGCTTTGATACCATCGGACCAGAAAGAAAAATAACCTAATCTGATTAAAGGGTAATAAGATAACTTGTTTCAGCAACAGGCAATTAATGTTTTAATAAAATGGGGGTTCGATAAAGGCTACAGGCTGAGTAGAAGCCTTGTTATTAGTAGGCTTAATAGGTGTAAATCTTGTTTTGTTTTCATGTTTTATTTTTTTATAAATGTGATCTTATCTTTTTGTACACACGTGTTTTTGTGGCAAATAAATTCATTTTTCTTTCTTTGTTCTATCACAGATCACGGTTTTATAACGCAATGAAGTTGTTTAACGCTGCTTGCGGTAGGAGTAAACTTGTAAAAACTTTTAACAAAAAAAATATTTGTTTGTGAAGAAGTTTTTATTTTATAATTTTATTATTTATCAAATGAAAAAAAAAAAAACAAAATCTTGAGTGAACAATCAATCATCCCCTGTTTTCCGACCCTTAGGGTACGATTTATATGAGATCACCTTCGAAGTTACTCTTTCCAATAAAAAAAGAATTATCACAATCGGACTGCTATGTAAAAAGTTATGCGTGATTATAAATAAAAAAAAAAACATAAACAAAAAAATATATATGTTATATACGCGTTGAATTGATAACCTCCTCCGTTTTTTTCGTAGGTTAAAAAATTGAAATCATCACGTAACGAAAATGCGTTGTGCCCCCTCCATGCGACTCTGTAATATAAGTATATAGTAGAAAGACACAAAGAGAGAGAGAGAGATAGAGAGTTTTCGAGGATTTCGAGGTGAAGCCAAAAGTGTAGTCAAAATTAAAATCCAAGACTGCGTCTGCGAAAATGTTCAAATCTTTCATCATGGGTGTCGTTTCCATAGTTTTCGAGAGTACTGATTCTACGAATCTCATCCAATCATTTTCAGCTTTGAAGAAAAAGTGCAAGGGACTTTGTTCCTTAAGTTTAGTGAACGTAGGACCAATTCCCATAAATGTACCTCTTTCATGATTGGCTAGGGCCTCGTGGTTAAATAATAACAAACGCGCGGGTCGATCTTCAAGGTTAAGAATCGCTTGCTGAAGTAGGTCCGTGGATGGATGACCATCCATTACATATCGGGAACCCTGCGTCCCTTGAAAAGCACGTTAAGCTATTAGACCCAGCGATTTGTAAATTTTTGACAGTCGTAATGAATAGTCAGAAGCCCGAAAGTTTGTCAACCAGTCTAATCACTGCCAGGGTCGCGAGAGACACCGTGGCCCTGGCACATGGGCAACTGAAGGAACAGGGCGTGTCAGACTTTTACTGATTAAAACCCACCCGGGGTTTTAGTCAAAGTAAAAGTCTGAGACGCCGTCCCGCTCCGCCCAAGAGCGGGAGATGTCATATGATGACTTCCCAACCAAAAAAAAAAAACACTCTAATCAAGGAGTATCGTATTACCTTGTAACTGAATTGTGGAGTTCCGACAGAAAGTCGCTATATTATGCAAAAAATACTGGTATTTCGTTGCATCTGGTAAGACTGGAAGCTTACATTTATTTAGTTGGGAAAAGGCTAGGAAAATATTTTTAAGATGATTAGCTGCATCCGGCGTACGGACCTACAGGCTCTGTATGAAAAGATTTCCTTTTGAGGAAGTTCAATCTCAGATCAAAGGAAGATTTAATGGATATTACAATTTTAAATAATATAGCAATTAAAACCGGTAACTGGGAAATCTATAAATACTATATAAATTAATCTTAGTTTATTTGTTCACGTGAATAAAGTAGCTTTCATAGTAGGATTAAGTGACGAAAAGAAAAAAACAAGTAATAAAAAATAATATCATAATATGATGAGTCACCTACAGGCTCTGTATGAAAAGATTTCCTTTTAGGGAAGTTCAATCTCAGATCAAAGGAATGGTTATTGGATATTATAATTTTTATTAATATAGCAATTGAAACCGGTAACTGGGAAATCTATAAATACGATATAAATTAATCTTAGTTTGTTTGTTCACGTGAATAAAGTAGCTTTCGTAATAGGATTACGTGACGAAAAGAAAAAATCTAATAATAAAAAGTAATATTATAATATGATGAGTATAATATTATGATGTAGTGTTTGTATGTTTAGTTGCTTGAATGTTTGTTACGCAGTCAGACAAAAACGACTAAATTGATTTGAATGAAATATGACATAAAGATAGTTTATAACCTGGATTGGCACAGGATACTTTTATCCAAGTTATACGTTCCTGTGCGATAAATTTCGACATTCACGCGGGCTAAGCCGCTGGCAAAAGCTAGAATAAGAATTATAAATGTGATGAGGTGCAATGTTTGTTACTCATTCATGCAAAAACGGCTTAACAGATATGAATGAAATTTGGCACAGATTTTTAAACTGAATTAACACATATTATTCATTTTTATACCGGTAGTACTTTCCTGTGAGATAAATCCCTCTACGGTAAAATAAAATAGAATTAACCGATGCATACAATGTATGAGCATGTCTAGGTATATTATGGAAGATTTAATATTCATACCCGTGTGTTTATCTATAACTAACAAGCCATGCAATTTGTAGCGAAACAATGGCTTATTGATGGGATTAAACCGAACAAAGGAGTAATTTATATGCAAGCATTACCTGACGTGATTACCAAAATGGCGAGGGGTGGCATCCCTCCATGTTTGTCCGCTACCCTCGTTTACGCAGGAAAAAATAACGGTTTGATTCCTATCGACGATTTATACGAATTGACAGTTCTTATTTTGAAAGAAAATTGGGCTCCCCAAAATAAATATTTTGAGGGAAAAGTTGGGAGATTGATTTTTATTATTATACTGGTTTTTAGATGCATTTGTAATTTAGGGGATATTTGAGTTCCTTTAAACGTTTTTCACATAGAAAAATAATTGGATTACTGTTTTTGTGTTGCAAGGAAAATAAAACTTCAGTAGCTGAATATCGTCTGGCCAATAACTCAAATAAATGCTGAAGTACTCTGGCGACTTTTCAGCCTCAAAACGTTTTGCATATAGAAAGGCACGGAGAGCCTCAATTAGTTCTTGCTTGTTTCTGAGTAAGATACTAAATCTAACGGAAAATTAAGGCATTTTCCTAGTTTTCAAAATAGCCCTTGTAGTATTTATTCAATAGTTATGTAAACTGCTACAGTTCCCTCACCACTTTTGTGTGTGACATAGTGTCAAACACACAAATAGAGGGGTAGCTGCTGATAATAATGTCAACTGTCACTGTCAGTCACCACGAATGGCGGGGAAAGGTGAAGTGACCCTGCATAGGGACGCTTGGCGTGATAGTGAGCCACTGTAGTATAATAATTATAATCACTTTGATATCTACAGGATACTACAGACATTTTTTTTTGGGTGGGAAATCATCAAATGACGTCTCCCGCTCTGGGCGGAACGGGAGGGAGTGTCAGACTTTTACTGACTAAAACCCACCCGTGTTCCTTCAGTTGCCTATGTGCCAGGGCCACGGTATCTCTTTCGAACAAATCTCGCGACCCTGGCAGAATATGTAGAAACCTACCTACTTTATAATGTATATTTATTTATGCGACGCGACTACTATAATATTAAGGATTTAATTTATTATTTTTATGGAATTACATCCCGGAGGTCAACCCATAAGGTTGTCGGCTGCTGAACCTGACTGTCCTGTGGCTATCTAAATAAATGTAGGAATCCAGCCAGGGCTTGACAACTTAAAACTAGAGGTACTACTCACTAAGGGCACTCCATTTGTGGTACGGATCTAGGCTTAGGGAATCGCTGGTACAGAGCAGCACTGCTGCACTGGCTGGATCGTAATGATTATTTAGGGACGAATTTAAAGCGACATGCTCAGCAGCGCAGGTTGGCTCGCGCAAAGGTCGGGGCAGAAAAAAATCATGTCTCTCATCAAACTCAGAAGTTTTATTACACTTTTCAGATTAGGTTTTGAAAAGTAGACAGTCTGTTATGTTAATAATGATATCGTTTGTGTTATTTTTCCTATTTTTTTCTTTGTAAAAATCTATACTTATATATGTCATTCTATTTGTTCCCAGGTAAACGTGGACCGGGCTACGCATCTCCTTTAGACGCCGTCAAGAATGGGCCCAGAGAGGAACTACTTTACGTGGTCTGTGTCCAACCGGATGAAACTAAGCAAGACTATTTAGCCACGGTTGACGTGGACCCTAAGTCACCGACTTATAGTCAGGTTCGTGTTTTAAGGCTATGTTATGTTTTTACGTCAACTAATGAGAAAATTATGTAAGCAACTAGCACGACCACTTTTTTGTCCACGAGACGTGTTCTGAATAATTGATTATTTGGCGCTTGTCTGTTTGCTTGTTGATTTGTTAAATAGTTTCACACCGAAAAGTACATAATTTTTGTATGTAATTTTTTTTTACCGACTTATGGGGAAGTTCTCAATTTGTCTGTATGTTTTTTTTTTGTATGTATGTTCCGTGGTAAGTCCGGCAAATGTGGATAGATTTCAAAAAATCTTTTTTTAGTGTAAAGGGTAGGTATCCCTCAGGGTTGGTTTCAAATAAATTTTATTTACTTTACTTGGGTATTTTTGGCGTTAGTCTTGATAATACGTTTTTAATGTTTATATTAAAATGACATTCTACTGTTTCCTGTCATTGTTTTTTTTATAAAACACTACAAAGTGAAAATAACTTTCATTTCGGAAGTCGGTGACAAAAAACGAAACTATATACTTTAAACACACAACACAACGAAACTATATACACAACACAAAGACTAAATAAGCTTGGATTTTTTTTCTGCAATATGTTTTGTTTTCTCTGCATATAAAATGCTTTTGCTGTGAGCACTTTGAAATTCAACTATTGAATGTCCTAACAAAAGACAATCCCCTTTTCTCCCATGGGTACCGTAAAAGCTATGAAGGGCTGTACCATGCAGGTAGATACCTACATCTAAGCTAAAAGCAACCCATAACATTCTCCAATCCATTAGCTAAGCCTAGGGCATGACGATGATAACTTGGAAGCTAGAACTTAAGCCATGACGGCATAAGCCAATAGTACATTTGTACGTCCGTGAATATCGTTCGAATTTGGTCATATCATCCGATATTCGTAAGGCATCGGAAGGATTTAATTAATTATTTCAACCTCAATACCCAAGCCTTGTTATTTCTTTTATAAACCCGGAAAGGGACGAAATACGGATGTGAAATTAAAGGGTTTTGGGAACTGCCAGTTGCGTTTCAACGGTTTCCATAACGTGTGGGGTAACCACCCGAGACGTTTTGTATTATGGATCTCCATAGCATAAGTAATCGCATGTGATTATCGAGAGTAGAATGAGAAAATTCTCTGTAACAGTGCAGAGTCTAGATTTGTGTCCAACTTGTGATGGTGGCGCGTTTGTTGGACCTTTCGATTCCCTACAAAATGGTTGAGCTGGATAGTTGTGAACGACGCGTTAAGTTCGTGAACGGACGCCGTGAGTTGCGACTGGCCGTCTTCTAACTTCCAGGACTTATTTTTGAATACATTTAGAATTGTTTCTTCGATTTTCTTACATTGTTCTAACATATCAAAGCAGGATATTACAAAATTCTGGGTACAATATTCAACAAGAATATTATACCCAAGATTTTGTAATATCTTGATTTAAAAGTGTGTCCTTGAAGTTTCTCGCCCGTTCTTTTCCAAAGAGCTCGATAATGAGCTTCACAGAATGGTTCAAATTTTCGACTTCTTGACAGTTCAAAAGTGCTTATCAATGGCTTAATTGAAAGATATGCTTTGAGTTTGAGTAAGTTGTATTATTTTTATTTATTTATTTGATAGGATAACATAGATCCATTGGGTTAGTAACAATAGTCTTAACCTATGTTAGTACTTAACTAATAACACAGACAGTGTACAGGTGACAAGCGACGTCACCAACGGGCTGTCATGTCTCCCAGCTATAGCGCGTAGAATGCTGTTGGGGCTGCTACGGAGTTTGTTTAGCAGCGACGCCGCCTTCTTACGACAGCATTGAAGTAGTCGGTACGTGCCTCAGCGAACAAAAAAGATACGCTACAGAACCGAGGCAGCCGCAACAGCATTCTAAATGCGTTGTTGTATTGGATCCGTAGAGCAATGTACGCCTTCTGAGTGTACCTGAACCACAGGCTCCCCGAGTACAGCGACGTGTAATATGCTTTAAACAATATTAGATTATGGTCGCCCACATACCATTAACTTATAATGGATCTGGCGTAAGTGTCAATTTAACAGGTATGTCTCTGTCCGCCTCTTCGGGGAATACAGCTTATAAAAAATAATGTCAATGTCAACGGCCTCTTCTTAAATAGAAAGAGAGAGGCAGCAGCATTTAGGCTGGGCAGACACATATAAACTAAGTCCACAAGCTTGACTGCGTGAAATTTTGACTCTCGACCAGCCGCGTTGCATCCTTTTACCCGCCCGTACTATTAATTCTCTAGCTTCTGCCCGCGTCAAATATTTGCTACCCTGACCCTTCCCGTGGCTTGCGTGCCAGATTTCGTTCATTTTTCGTTGCTCCGCTTCTTTTGACTGTAGCGTAATGTTATAAAGCCTTTCTCAATAAATAGGCTACCCAACACAAAAAAACAAACTCTTCAGCTTTATAATATTATAAGTATATTAGTATACTAGCTTCTGCCCGCGACTTCGTCCGCGTTAAATTTCTTGTTCCCCGACCCCTCCTGTCGCGTCGAATCGCCTACCAGTGCAATTTTCCCCGTTTTTGCAACATTTTTTATTACTGCTCCGCTCCTCTTAGTTGTAGCGTGATTTTATATAGCTTATTGCCTTCTTCAATAAATAGGCTGCTCAACACAAAAAGAATTTTTCAATTCGGACCAGGAGTTCCTGAGATTAGCGCGTTCAAACAAACAAACTCTTCAGCTTTATAATATTATTAGTATAATTATTAGTATAGATTTTCACTTAGCATTTTTCTGACTTCTTTCTCTTTATTCTGCTCCCAAGAGTCGTTGCAAGATGTTAAATAGCATGAAACTTTTCCCGAGAATTCGACTTATCGCTTGTAAAAAGAATCGTTCACATTCAAAGATACTTCCAGAGGCTACCCCCTACATACAAACAAACTTTTACTTCTTTGTAATATTAGGATAGACAAGTACAAGTTTCCTCACGATGCTTCCCTTTACCAACGTCTGTAATATCTAAGATAAACCTAAAAAGTGCGTACATATGAATTGAAAAGTCACATTGTTACCGGCTTACCCGAATTTCAACCCACAAACTCGTGAATGAAATGAAAGGCTACTGGTCCATCTCGACGACGACTTTATATAAATAAAGCCATGGTGTTTTATTACACTTTCATACTCTTTGGTTGATAGAACCATTATGTTAGGTTGAGGTACAAGGACAGAAAGAGAGGTTGTAAATTCACTTGTGATATATTTCCTATTCGACACTAAGAATTTACGATCTACGAACATAATGGAAAGTGGAAAGGTTCCGGTTTATTGAGGCGTAAATCAGTTTTACTTGTGAATAACAGGTATTTTTCATGTTGACTGCACTACGTCTGAAAATATCGTCATAAAATAAAGTTTTTAAAATACAAGAAACTTTGGGTCCGATTGGGGCCGGATTAAAAGAACAGCACCATCCCACGTCTTTCCGTGGGTGTCGTAAAAAGCAACTAAGGGACTTACTAGAAAATGGGTTGATGCCCATTCTCTAGTAAGTCCCTTAGTCGCCTTTTAATCGCCAGAGTTCTCTATGTATTTTACCACCATACTGCGACTGCCAAGCGTGGAGATTATGGCCCCTCCAAAGTAGATGAAGCCTGTCCCGCAGTGGTTGTCATATGGCTGAAATGATGATGGTGATGATGATGAAGGTACTTATTTTTATTTTATTCAATAGGAACAACAAACTAAAACATAGATATAAGATAAAAACAAAACTAGACAATATTGCAGCCCACAGCGCTGTTCACAGAGCAACTAAAATACATAACAGTGAAAATAATAATCTCTAGGGTAACAAATACATTTTTTTTTTAGTACATTAAACTTTCTTTCTTTTTTTTAACTAATATAAACTAACTACAAATTAACTACCATGTAAAATGATTTTCATAAATATAATTATTAAAAAAGTTCCTTAAGTATAAGACTTTTGACTTTATCCTTTCATCCACTTTCGTAACTGAATTTTCGTAACCAGCTACGAACATGGAATTTTCTTCCCGTTTGATAACTGGTTAGGAAAACAGATTTTTGTTCTCTTTTCGTAACTGGTTTTCGTAACCAACTACCCAAATAGAATTATTTTTTCTTTTTTTTGTAACTGGTTTTCGTAACAAACTACCTAATTGGAATGATTTTTCTCTTTTCGTAACTGGTTACCAATACAATAGAATTGCATTATCGTCCCCTCCCGGTGTTTACACTCACATCTGCCTTATCTGACCTTTTGTGAGCCGTCCTTCATTCATCCTCTCAACATGACCAAACCATCTAAGCATCTAATTTCCCGAAAAAAAATATATGTTTTTATATTTTTTAATTAAAATATAAATAATATTTTGATAATCTTTGCATTATATATTTGTGGCTCGACAAAATCTTGTTCAATGGCAATCGAGCTAAGCCAGCACATCTAGCAACATACCGTCTTTGAACTCGAGATTTTAGTCCCAACGCTGTTACAGTAATGATAAAAACAGCCTTTTATTGTTCATTTTATTGTTACATTACCTTCACAGCCTCTTAAGTTGTAACATTGATAAAATTTGCTTCCATTACTGTATTCTTTTCTAAGATGGTATTGCCAACCATCATCCATCATAGAGCAGTAAACTGCTCCTGCTGCAATTTGTTCTAAACGAAGGGGTATTAAAATATCCCCTCGTTTAGTTGGTACAAATTCAATAGATTTTTATTCAATTACTTCCATGTTTACTACCTACTGCTTTAAATATGTATTCTTAATATTATAATAATACATCGAATCACGGACATTCCATCATTCACACAAATGACACAGAATAACACATTATTATCATTATGAATGCAATTCGATTTGTATTGGTAACTACTTACGAACAGAGAAAAATAACTCCATTAAGGTAGTTGGTTATGAAAACCAGTTACAAAAAAAAGAAAAAATATTTCTATTTAGGTAGTTGGTTACGAAAACCAGTTACGAAAAGAGAACAAAAATCTGTTTTCGTAGCCAGTTATCAAACGGGAAGAAAATTCCATGTTCGTAGCTGGTTACGAAAATTCAGTTACGAAAGTGGATGAAAGGGACTTTATGACATCAGATATGTTTAATTACCATGTAAGACTTAGGGTGCGGGCCTATTGCTTTTGACCGCACATAGATCCCGACTCCGGGCTGCTATAGAGAAAATCCAGAAGGAAAATTTCAAGAACACTTTGCCCGACCCGGGAATCAAATTTACACCTCACGCTCAGCAGTACTGCCAGGGTCGCGAGATTCGTTCGAAAGAGTTACCGTGGCCCTGGCATATGGGCAACTGAAGGAACACGGGTGGGTTTTAGTCAGTAAAAGTCTGACACGCCCTCCCGCTCCGCCCAGAGTGGAAAAAGTCATTTGACGATTTCCCATCCAAAAAAAATGGTCAGCTGTAGCACTTGATACCACTCATCCAACGACACAGACAATGGTTCTAAAATATCATTTCAAAATACTCCCGTAATCTGGCTAAACCGATGGCTTTGTAACAAAAGTTTTAAATATTTGGCGTCCAATATTCAGCTTATCCTATGAGAGTTTCATGTCAATCAATCTAAAATGTTTTCCAATGGTTTAGAAGATTGAAGATTCGATGATATTCTTCTAAAACATACACAGGTTTGTAGTTCAATCCATGAAATTACTCTCCTAAAATTCAGAGGTGCTTTTATCAATTTTTTTTTCATTCTCCGTGCTAAACTGTAATTATTTGAAGAGTAGTGGTGTCGGCCCCGATTTACAAGTTACGGGTCGTGGATGTGAACCCAAGCTGGCACTTTACGTGTGTTTCCAAAACGGTTAAGGAAAATATCTTGAGGAAACCGGCATGTCCTAGAATAAAAATTCGAAAACATGTGACATCTACCAACCCGCACTGGGCCCGCGTGGTGGATAACGGCCCACTCCCCCTCACTGAGAGGAGGCCTGGGTTTCAGCAGTGGGAACATGATAGTCGTATACTTACAATAGATTGATGAAGACACATTGCTCTCATATATTATGTTGCTTATTTGTACAGTTGATCCTACTTATTCTTCCAATTAGACATAATGAAGATGATACTTCACAGACAAACAGTGAACAACGCATTAATTATAATCGCACGATTCAATTCCTCATCCAAGGAAAATATCTTATTAAAAGACATTTGCGAATACCAAAGAAAATTATCCGCGCAAAAACGTTATCCGACCCATCTCAACAAGCCGTTCAGAAAATAATTACCTCTCCGAAAGCTGTCCGCACACGACACAATTCCCCGGAAAAAGATACGAGATTCGAGCAGTATTCCCGACAAGAAAATAGCAATTACGCACTACTTTTGTATTAGCGAATAAAACCTTACATCCAGCCATTTAGTCGGGCAATGTCGCAAGGCAATAACGTACTGTAATCCCGGGATTTCAGGATTCAGCAGGAAGTATTATTGTGTACTTTGCTATTGCAGTACCAGGCGAGACTAAATTAACAAGCGGAATGCAATATATTGCCCGGGATTTGTAGCCCGTATTATGGGATTCCTTTTAGATGTTTTACAGTTTTTTTTTTCCCTCTGTGATTAAAAGGAGGACTGATGTTAAAGTTTTGTTTTGGAGAGCAATGGTGGCCTTATGAATTATAGGTCGTGGCATCGAACCCACATAGGCGCTTTACTGTGTAAACCATCATCACCACTGCTCTTAAAACGGTGAAGGAAAACATCGTAAAGAAATCGTATATTCTAGAACCAAAAATTCAAACACACATTTGCCAACCCGCACTTGGGCCGCATGGTAGATTGTAAACCATCACCTTTCGAAGAGAGAAGGCCTGTTGGGATAGCCGTGGAAACACAAGGCTGATTAACTGATTATGCATTTTTAAGTTTTAGTTTTCTTTTAGATACAGCGTAGAACATCTTGGAGTTTATAATAAATTGCTCGAAGTGGTTCTGGTATGTTTCACAAAGAATTTTATTTTTACTTGACCTAACACTACTTTTTCGTATTGATAGAGAATGGTTTTGGTTAAAGTTAAAGTCTTCAATTAAAGTGGAAACAGTTATATTAAATCACTATAAAGAGTTACAAAGTAAAATGGTAAACTATATAACTACTTATTGGTAATGGTTAAATGGTAATGGTAATGGTTTTGAGTGCGTGGTGTCTCTAAAGAGATCTGATCGCGAACTGGTTCGATATTGTGGGACTCAAGCGAATGTGCATACTTGCGATCGATGCGATTATGTATTTTTGCTGAGTGTTCGATTAACTCGAACCGATGCAATTATATATTTTCGCTGAGTGTTCGATTAACTCGAACATATTCCCGAGACGAGAAGAAGTGCGAGATGATTCTAACTCTACGATATTATGGTGTATATAATAACATTTAAAAATATTAAGCTTAAATAGAAAACAATAAAAACACATTTGTTTAGAGTAATCTTACTGGTCTAACAACATTAAAACTTAAATCATAATGCATGCATGATAAGCAAAATAAAGATATAATGGTCTACATAAATAATAATTATTGTTAGTAAAAAAAACATAAAATTTGGTTTAAAGTTAAACTATCGAGTCCTCTACAGAAAAGGCGACATTTCGGTGGCCTGAGTCCTTATTTTTGTCCCGTTTGAATGCACTAGGCCAGCGTTTGGCACAACTGTATAAACTAAACTCGATTTCACTTTTATTTTGTAGATCTTTCGCACTAAGCACTTCACTATAATTGTCACTTTTGCTTGGTTTCGGTGTCGGCCGAGCCGCTGCAAACTCTTGCTCGTGGTGACTTTCGCTGCGACGCCGCGGTTTTGGCGGGGCCACCGCCGCCTCGTGCCGGCAGGATCCCTCGCCAGGCTGCCCAGGCTTGCGGCACAGGCCGCATCGCCCAGTTTTCCACGTCCAGACTGCTGCCGCGCATAGAACGATCGACAGTAATACGTAGCAAATTACGTACTGGTGGATATCATGGGGCGATATCTCTTCTATTTCCGAATCGCTTTTCTTCAGTTTTTCTATCTTTTCCCCGAGACTATCCATTGATATGGTAAGGTTTCCGTCATCAATTTGCTTTTCGTCAGGGATTTTTATGTTAACCAAGTGATTGATTTGGTCGAATTCAGGCATATAAATGGTTGGTGAAATGCTGACATGGTTGGATTGATGACGAATCGAATATAGTGAGAAGTCCTTGCCTTTAATGATGCACTCTTGACCTACGCCAATAACCCCGGCTTGGCTCAGCTGACGAACTGTTACTTGATCGTCGCATATTATTTTTATTGTGTAGGTGTCACAACAAAAGTATAAGTGCTGAGAAGTCAAATGTAATTCGATCCATGCATTGGTGCAGTTTGATTTTTCAACTGTACATGTATTTGTTACCGGGTCTTTGTCGCAAAAACTTTCATCGTTTTTTAGGTCTAGAATTGGTTTCAGCAGCTGACACATATAAGTAGGTCCATGGTGTACACATTCTGTAAGTTCGTGGGTGGACATACTAAAGTATGAATCTTTCTTTAGATTGACTGCAACATATTCTGAGACTGGTATTATTTTGGTCATACGGGTATTTGTTTGGTGCGGTATAGGTACTATATTATACAATTGGAAGCTTTCTCTGGATACAAGTGGGAAAGTAACTTCAATAATAACATATTTTTGCGTCGCTCTGGCCTTGACTTTCAGTAGCTTGTAAAGATACTGAAGATCAGTGTCTATATTTGTGATTGGTAGTGTGAGATCTTCCGGCATCTGACCGTAAATGGTTTGGAGCTCACGTTTAAGCTGCGTTGGTGGCAGTAAATGTATATTAATTTGACCGTGGAAGATGTCTGTTATTGCATCGAGCAACGTGTCTTGAAGTCGCTTTAAACCTTGTAGTAAGCCGTTCCCGGACATCGCTAACATTGTGAATTCATTGGCGTATGAAATATTTTGAATGTTACGTTGGAGAACACTCTCGTTTTCTTGCAAATCCATTAACTTTTTATTAATCAATTTGTGCTGTTTGTTTACAGTGATCTCCATTCTTTTCATAAGGTTGAACTCAGCTTCAATTACGGAAGTTTGGTTTTTCCATAAATTGGAAAGGTGTTTCTCATTGCGATGTATGGTCTCAATGTCCTTTTCGTACTGGTTTGCAAAACGTGAGTCCAATACTCCGAATAAGTCATTCGCTAGATACCCGACACCGTCGATTAAACCTCGTCGGGGCCGACCCGTCTGTCCCGCGCGTCGCTGTCTAGCGTGGACATCAAAATGCTGTGATAACAAAAGTTCATTGTAGTATTCTAGTTCCTGGTAATCGTGGCGGGCTTGCTCGACGATCGAATTACAATGAGATTGTGTTTCAATGGTTGCGCATAATTGTTCTTGATAATTAGCTATTTTATTGTATGTTTTTATGCCTGTCCAATAAGGTTCCATGTCGTAGTACATAACTAATGTCCATTTGTCCCTGATTAGTTGTACTTTTGATACAGGGTCAAAATAAAGCGTCTGATTGCTGGGAAATGGTTTTACTTGGACTGAACCGTAAGTTGGAAAAATCAGCATGAGAAAACTCAGTAAAACGGTTACTACAGTTACTATTTTTGACCTTGGCTTTCTTTTCCTTTCTGGTAATATGGTAGCAAGTTTTGTTGGCGGTTTTGGTTCCGTTACGTTATTTTGATTAACAGGCAAAACTGAGAGTTTCACGATAGGGCGTTTCATGACCCCGTTTTTGGTTTTTAATGAAACTGCTCTGGTTAGACCGTCGTTTCCTGGGTGCGTGTCGATCACACGTCCAAGGGCCCATTTTCCTGGAGGTAGATTCTCATCATGAATCACCACTAAATCTCCAATAACGATGTTTTTCTGTGGTTCCATCCATTTATTGCGAGACGAGAGTTGTACCAAGTACTCAGTCTTCCATCGCTTCCAAAGATCCTGAAATAATTTATTGGTTAAGTGCCATCTAGTTCTAGCATCTAGCTCAGTTTCTATAATGGTTGTTCCTGGTCTTCCTGATAAGAAATGAGCTGGTGTGAGGAAGTTTATATCATCGGCATCCTCAGATATCGCACAAAGCGGTCGAGAGTTCAGGCACGCTTCAAGTTTAGCTAATAGTGTTGAGTACTCCTCGAAGGTTAGTCTTTGTTGACCAATGACCCTTTTGAGATGGTGTTTTAGACTGCGTACTGCTCGCTCCCACAATCCACCGGCGTTAGGCCAGCTAGGTACATTGAAGTGCCATTCTATGCCCATTTCAGTGATCTCTGTTAAAAAACTTTCACTGAATATGTTCTGAAGCTGGTTAAACTCTTCCTGAATCAATCTGTTAGCACCCACGAAGTTAGTACCATTGTCACTGTAAATGTGTCGTGGTGCCCCTTTTCTAGCTGCCATTCTTGATAGAGCTGCCAAAAAGGCGCAGCTGCTCATATCTGACACAATTTCTAAGTGAACAGCTTTCGTGACCATACATACGAAAACTGCTATATACCCTTTAGTGGTTTTGATTCCACGTCCTTTGTTAGCCTTGACCTCGACGAATCCTGTGTAATCTACGCCGCAGTGATAAAACGCATGTTCTGGATTCACCCTTGGTTCTGGTAAATCTCCCATGAGCTGGTGTTGCCTTATGGGATTATGTTTTCGGCAAATGACACATTTTCTCACATACTTTTTAGTTGCCATATATCCACCGATTATCCAAAACTGCTGTCGAAGGTTTGCTAACGTTAGACGCGCTCCGCCATGGAAAGTCAACTTATGAGCTTGGTCTATGAGTAGTGTGGTTAGCAGATGATCGTGTGGTAAGATGATAGGATGTTTCATCTCGAGGCTCATGTGGGCATTTTCCAATCTGCCGCCTACTCGTAAGATTCCATGTTCATCTATGATTGGATTCAATTTCAAAATCTTACTTTTGGAGTGCACTCTTCCGTGTTTATTTAAATAATCTAGGTCGTTTGCAAATTCTGCCTGCTGAATGGTTTTGATTATCAGCTGTTTTGCATGACGAAGCTCGTGTAATTCGAGGTATGGCCGTCTTACTTGTTTATGCAAGGTAGGCAATCTCAATATCCACGCTAAAATACGTATGATTTTTGTTATGCAGCTATACTTGTTAATTAGGTGATTGACAATTTCGGTAATCAGCGATTCTGGCTTTTGTGCAATGACTATCGCGTTGATTTGTTTTAAAATAGACGGCTTTGTTTCTAAACTCGTCTCATAAATGGTTTCACAATTTTCTTGGTTCGTGTGCGATGGTAGCCATGACGGCCCTTGCCACCATAGCTTGTGGTCTTTGAGTTGCCTAACAGTCAAACCACGACTTGCACAGTCAAACAATATTAGATTATGGTCGCCCACATACCATTAACTTATAATGGATCTGGCGTAAGTGTCAATTTAACAGGTATGTCTCTGTCCGCCTCTTCGGGGAATACAGCTTATAAAAAATAATGTCAATGTCAACGGCCTCTTCTTAAATAGAAAGAGAGAGGCAGCAGCATTTAGGCTGGGCAGACACATATAAACTAAGTCCACAAGCTTGACTGCGTGAAATTTTGACTCTCGACCAGCCGCGTTGCATCCTTTTACCCGCCCGTACTATTAATTCTCTAGCTTCTGCCCGCGTCAAATATTTGCTACCCTGACCCTTCCCGTGGCTTGCGTGCCAGATTTCGTTCATTTTTCGTTGCTCCGCTTCTTTTGACTGTAGCGTAATGTTATAAAGCCTTTCTCAATAAATAGGCTACCCAACACAAAAAAACAAACTCTTCAGCTTTATAATATTATAAGTATATTAGTATACTAGCTTCTGCCCGCGACTTCGTCCGCGTTAAATTTCTTGTTCCCCGACCCCTCCTGTCGCGTCGAATCGCCTACCAGTGCAATTTTCCCCGTTTTTGCAACATTTTTTATTACTGCTCCGCTCCTCTTAGTTGTAGCGTGATTTTATATAGCTTATTGCCTTCTTCAATAAATAGGCTGCTCAACACAAAAAGAATTTTTCAATTCGGACCAGGAGTTCCTGAGATTAGCGCGTTCAAACAAACAAACTCTTCAGCTTTATAATATTATTAGTATAATTATTAGTATAGATTTTCACTTAGCATTTTTCTGACTTCTTTCTCTTTATTCTGCTCCCAAGAGTCGTTGCAAGATGTTAAATAGCATGAAACTTTTCCCGAGAATTCGACTTATCGCTTGTAAAAAGAATCGTTCACATTCAAAGATACTTCCAGAGGCTACCCCCTACATACAAACAAACTTTTACTTCTTTGTAATATTAGGATAGACAAGTACAAGTTTCCTCACGATGCTTCCCTTTACCAACGTCTGTAATATCTAAGATAAACCTAAAAAGTGCGTACATATGAATTGAAAAGTCACATTGTTACCGGCTTACCCGAATTTCAACCCACAAACTCGTGAATGAAATGAAAGGCTACTGGTCCATCTCGACGACGACTTTATATAAATAAAGCCATGGTGTTTTATTACACTTTCATACTCTTTGGTTGATAGAACCATTATGTTAGGTTGAGGTACAAGGACAGAAAGAGAGGTTGTAAATTCACTTGTGATATATTTCCTATTCGACACTAAGAATTTACGATCTACGAACATAATGGAAAGTGGAAAGGTTCCGGTTTATTGAGGCGTAAATCAGTTTTACTTGTGAATAACAGGTATTTTTCATGTTGACTGCACTACGTCTGAAAATATCGTCATAAAATAAAGTTTTTAAAATACAAGAAACTTTGGGTCCGATTGGGGCCGGATTAAAAGAACAGCACCATCCCACGTCTTTCCGTGGGTGTCGTAAAAAGCAACTAAGGGACTTACTAGAAAATGGGTTGATGCCCATTCTCTAGTAAGTCCCTTAGTCGCCTTTTAATCGCCAGAGTTCTCTATGTATTTTACCACCATACTGCGACTGCCAAGCGTGGAGATTATGGCCCCTCCAAAGTAGATGAAGCCTGTCCCGCAGTGGTTGTCATATGGCTGAAATGATGATGGTGATGATGATGAAGGTACTTATTTTTATTTTATTCAATAGGAACAACAAACTAAAACATAGATATAAGATAAAAACAAAACTAGACAATATTGCAGCCCACAGCGCTGTTCACAGAGCAACTAAAATACATAACAGTGAAAATAATAATCTCTAGGGTAACAAATACATTTTTTTTTTAGTACATTAAACTTTCTTTCTTTTTTTTAACTAATATAAACTAACTACAAATTAACTACCATGTAAAATGATTTTCATAAATATAATTATTAAAAAAGTTCCTTAAGTATAAGACTTTTGACTTTATCCTTTCATCCACTTTCGTAACTGAATTTTCGTAACCAGCTACGAACATGGAATTTTCTTCCCGTTTGATAACTGGTTACGAAAACAGATTTTTGTTCTCTTTTCGTAACTGGTTTTCGTAACCAACTACCCAAATAGAATTATTTTTTCTTTTTTTTGTAACTGGTTTTCGTAACAAACTACCTAATTGGAATGATTTTTCTCTTTTCGTAACTGGTTACCAATACAATAGAATTGCATTATCGTCCCCTCCCGGTGTTTACACTCACATCTGCCTTATCTGACCTTTTGTGAGCCGTCCTTCATTCATCCTCTCAACATGACCAAACCATCTAAGCATCTAATTTCCCGAAAAAAAATATATGTTTTTATATTTTTTAATTAAAATATAAATAATATTTTGATAATCTTTGCATTATATATTTGTGGCTCGACAAAATCTTGTTCAATGGCAATCGAGCTAAGCCAGCACATCTAGCAACATACCGTCTTTGAACTCGAGATTTTAGTCCCAACGCTGTTACAGTAATGATAAAAACAGCCTTTTATTGTTCATTTTATTGTTACATTACCTTCACAGCCTCTTAAGTTGTAACATTGATAAAATTTGCTTCCATTACTGTATTCTTTTCTAAGATGGTATTGCCAACCATCATCCATCATAGAGCAGTAAACTGCTCCTGCTGCAATTTGTTCTAAACGAAGGGGTATTAAAATATCCCCTCGTTTAGTTGGTACAAATTCAATAGATTTTTATTCAATTACTTCCATGTTTACTACCTACTGCTTTAAATATGTATTCTTAATATTATAATAATACATCGAATCACGGACATTCCATCATTCACACAAATGACACAGAATAACACATTATTATCATTATGAATGCAATTCGATTTGTATTGGTAACTACTTACGAACAGAGAAAAATAACTCCATTAAGGTAGTTGGTTATGAAAACCAGTTACAAAAAAAAGAAAAAATATTTCTATTTAGGTAGTTGGTTACGAAAACCAGTTACGAAAAGAGAACAAAAATCTGTTTTCGTAGCCAGTTATCAAACGGGAAGAAAATTCCATGTTCGTAGCTGGTTACGAAAATTCAGTTACGAAAGTGGATGAAAGGGACTTTATGACATCAGATATGTTTAATTACCATGTAAGACTTAGGGTGCGGGCCTATTGCTTTTGACCGCACATAGATCCCGACTCCGGGCTGCTATAGAGAAAATCCAGAAGGAAAATTTCAAGAACACTTTGCCCGACCCGGGAATCAAATTTACACCTCACGCTCAGCAGTACTGCCAGGGTCGCGAGATTCGTTCGAAAGAGTTACCGTGGCCCTGGCATATGGGCAACTGAAGGAACACGGGTGGGTTTTAGTCAGTAAAAGTCTGACACGCCCTCCCGCTCCGCCCAGAGTGGAAAAAGTCATTTGACGATTTCCCATCCAAAAAAAATGGTCAGCTGTAGCACTTGATACCACTCATCCAACGACACAGACAATGGTTCTAAAATATCATTTCAAAATACTCCCGTAATCTGGCTAAACCGATGGCTTTGTAACAAAAGTTTTAAATATTTGGCGTCCAATATTCAGCTTATCCTATGAGAGTTTCATGTCAATCAATCTAAAATGTTTTCCAATGGTTTAGAAGATTGAAGATTCGATGATATTCTTCTAAAACATACACAGGTTTGTAGTTCAATCCATGAAATTACTCTCCTAAAATTCAGAGGTGCTTTTATCAATTTTTTTTTCATTCTCCGTGCTAAACTGTAATTATTTGAAGAGTAGTGGTGTCGGCCCCGATTTACAAGTTACGGGTCGTGGATGTGAACCCAAGCTGGCACTTTACGTGTGTTTCCAAAACGGTTAAGGAAAATATCTTGAGGAAACCGGCATGTCCTAGAATAAAAATTCGAAAACATGTGACATCTACCAACCCGCACTGGGCCCGCGTGGTGGATAACGGCCCACTCCCCCTCACTGAGAGGAGGCCTGGGTTTCAGCAGTGGGAACATGATAGTCGTATACTTACAATAGATTGATGAAGACACATTGCTCTCATATATTATGTTGCTTATTTGTACAGTTGATCCTACTTATTCTTCCAATTAGACATAATGAAGATGATACTTCACAGACAAACAGTGAACAACGCATTAATTATAATCGCACGATTCAATTCCTCATCCAAGGAAAATATCTTATTAAAAGACATTTGCGAATACCAAAGAAAATTATCCGCGCAAAAACGTTATCCGACCCATCTCAACAAGCCGTTCAGAAAATAATTACCTCTCCGAAAGCTGTCCGCACACGACACAATTCCCCGGAAAAAGATACGAGATTCGAGCAGTATTCCCGACAAGAAAATAGCAATTACGCACTACTTTTGTATTAGCGAATAAAACCTTACATCCAGCCATTTAGTCGGGCAATGTCGCAAGGCAATAACGTACTGTAATCCCGGGATTTCAGGATTCAGCAGGAAGTATTATTGTGTACTTTGCTATTGCAGTACCAGGCGAGACTAAATTAACAAGCGGAATGCAATATATTGCCCGGGATTTGTAGCCCGTATTATGGGATTCCTTTTAGATGTTTTACAGTTTTTTTTTTCCCTCTGTGATTAAAAGGAGGACTGATGTTAAAGTTTTGTTTTGGAGAGCAATGGTGGCCTTATGAATTATAGGTCGTGGCATCGAACCCACATAGGCGCTTTACTGTGTAAACCATCATCACCACTGCTCTTAAAACGGTGAAGGAAAACATCGTAAAGAAATCGTATATTCTAGAACCAAAAATTCAAACACACATTTGCCAACCCGCACTTGGGCCGCATGGTAGATTGTAAACCATCACCTTTCGAAGAGAGAAGGCCTGTTGGGATAGCCGTGGAAACACAAGGCTGATTAACTGATTATGCATTTTTAAGTTTTAGTTTTCTTTTAGATACAGCGTAGAACATCTTGGAGTTTATAATAAATTGCTCGAAGTGGTTCTGGTATGTTTCACAAAGAATTTAAATATAATTGTTTTTGTTTCGTTGAAAAACTTCAGAGTGAAAAAAGTTTTTAGAAACACTGTTCAATAATAATAAACATCGCTTCTGAGAACTGTGTTGTATTTTGTAAAGTTGCCTAAAATACGTACTTGTTTACGAAGCTGCCTATTAGAAATTAGAGATTGATTACCCAGGTACTAAAATTTTCATCATTTTCCATTAGAACCTTATTAATATTATCTAGAATCTATTTGTATTCCAAATAACAGAACACATAGGCCTGTACTAACTTGCGAAGTAAACGTTTGTCTTCACGTTATGTGGAGATGATTATTTTTGCCGTCTATGCCATGGTATGTGGTCTTGTTTGTACGTACGTTTACCATGCTTTTTATTTAGGTTTAAGTTCTGTTTACGTTTTTGTTTTTTATTATTTATTTCGGCTTGAGTATTCGTTTTCAGTGTTTTTTTTGGTATACTAGCGTGTGCTAGCAGACATAATGGCAAATAATTTAAATTGTTGTTTTGTATGTATTTAGTATTGTTAATTACTTTAGCTACTATTGTATAGAATCAAGTTCTTCTAACTTAACAGACAGCTGTGCTGCTAGGGAGTTTTTTGCATCACTTCTGCTTCTCAGCTAAAGCACTAGAAAGTGGTTAGGGCGGGCATTTTGGGGGACTGTCTTATGTAATTTAAAGTAAAAAGTGCTGACTCTCAGCCTAGTTTTAATCAATTACTTCTGATTTTGATTTTTGACTACGAAATATTCTAACCAGCTGATTTTTGACAGGTGATCGCGCGTACCTACACCGGTAGTGTTGGCAACGAGCTCCATCATAGTGGCTGGAACGTTTGTTCCAGTTGCTATGACGACCCCTCACTCAAGAGGGACCTCCTTATTCTGCCATCTTTGAAGTCTTCGAATGTTTTTGTCGTGGATGTCGGCTCGGACCCTCGGAAGCCCAAGATGCATAAAGTAAGTGGGAACTGAGTATTTTTATTTTTAACCGACTTCAAAAAAAGGAGGAGGTTATCAATTCGACTGTATTTTTTTTAATGTTTGTTACCTCGTAACTTTTTATTGGGTGAACCGATTTTGATGATATTTTTTTATTTGAAAGCTGGTACTTCCCGAATTGTCCCATTTTAATTCGGTTTCATTCGGACAATGGGATCCATGTGAAAACCATATAAGTCTTAAATTTGCATTAAGTATTTTCGGCGACAAATGATTCGTTCAACGCGATTAGATTAGTGCGGGATATCTACCATAACTAAAAAGTTAAAAATAAAAACGAAACGAAAGTCGGTGTCTTAGGATCTGTATTTAAAGTGTTTTTGCCACTGACTTCCGAAATTAAAGTCATTTTTCACTTTGTAGTGCTTTTTTTTTAGGAAGTCGGTTTTTTTTTTTTTTTTTTGTAAATTTTGAGTGAATATAGTGAAACCTACTTTTTTGTCAAAGTTAGTAACTAGAGCAAAAAATAATACAGTATAACACGTATAAAAGTCTAAAAAGAAGACTGATACCTATATCTATTCGAAGTTTCGAGTTTGTTACGTTACCTCTTCTTCCCAGCTTGACCATTAGGAAGTGTTGGGCGGGTGTTCTGAAAGACTCTCTTCTTTATCTTTACAAAATATGAAACAAAGTTGCTTCCCGCGTTTATACGTTTCGATCTTTAAACTATGCAACGTATTTTGATGAGGTTTTCATCATTAGTCAAAGCGATTCAAGAGGATGGTTTATATTACGTTAAAAATGCTGTTGAATGAATGGCTGGTGATTTTTTATTTGAATTTCAAATGACCGACACTAATGTAGTGTCAACTTATTTACAGAATTTACGGTTCTTGTCTTCGACAATAACGTCATATCTGCCTGCCAGAGCTTGTATGTGTATAAACTCAACTGAGTCAAATGAAGAGATTATCGTGTTCATTAAATTTTTCCGATGGTACTTTTAAGTTTGGTACTTAGACAGAATTCTTGAAAATAAGAAAAAAACTAAGCTAAAGAACCGATAAAACAGTAAACCAGTTTTATAAAATATATTTTGTAAGGAGAAAAAACACCAAGTGAGTGCCTAAGTGCTTACTTAAAATTAGGAAACAATTTCTAGACGCGTTCAAGTGATGAAGCTTAAATTGAGATAAAAGCTTTCTCCAATGTTAATAAAATGACTACTCACTTAATTCTGTAAGTATTGTTGTAATTAATTTTAATTAATTTTATAATTCCGTTTTGTAAATGAATTAATTAAATATAAACCTCTCAGCTATTGTAAAAACATTAGCTAGCCCGCGGAATGATTAGTCAATTCTTATGCGAAGCCATAATAATTATTATTTAATTGAGGTTGATGGTCTATTACAGAGACCATTTTTTTAATTGCAAGGCTAGGTTAATGTTAAAACGATTTCAACATAATATTTAATTTTATTTTCACTACTTTGTTTTCATATAAATATTAACACATCGTTGCTCGTCGCACATGCTCATCGCACGTCGATGTTTCCGCATACCAAGACCCCTCGGACCCCCGTGCCTTGGAAAGCACGTTAGGCCGTTGGTCCCAGCAGTCATTCTTGGATCTTTGATCGTCGTTACGAATCGACAAAATCCCGAAAATGTTGACAACCAGTCTTACTAAGGGCTATCAGGGGTATCCCTATACACCGTTATGAACCTAATTACCTTTACTGATACTTGAAATATCCCGGAAAGATTACCGACTATGTGCTTCATATTATTTTTCGAGTGCTTCGCAAATATGAGCTTTAAGACCGACTTCAGTTAGTAGCAGATAAGGTTGCTATTTGCGTACAACTTGTAAATATAAACTTATAGAATACATCGTTGGTCTGTTGTTAATGCAAAACAATATTGTTTAGGAGACTAAAAAATAATCATAAACTACTGACTTCTGTTTATTATGAGTAATAATAATAACAACCTGCCGCGGTTAGTCCGTGGATGGGTGACCATTTTAATATACCAAGACTCGGAAAGCATGTAAGCCGTTAGTCCCGACGGTCTTTCCAGGTTGTCAGAAGCCCGCGAGTTTGACGACCAGTCTGACAACCAGTCTGACAACCAGTCTGACAACCAGTCTTATCAAAGGACATCGTAGTACTAATTAACTGGGCTATGGGGGTCAGATAGGCAGTTACTCAATGTAAAATACTAGTATTCAGCTGCATGTGGTTAAACTGGAAGCCGTCCCCAACATAGTGGGCAGATCATATTAATTTCTGGTTATTACTATACAATCTCATTTTCTTGATGTAACTTTATGAAGTAGCCTAATTATCTTACCCATGTCAGCACGCAAGCTTATTGATAAGTATGAAAAATAAACACAAATTTCATTCATTTTAGAACTGCCACTAGAGAAGTCAGTTTCTAAGAGAAACTTAGTGAGGGATTTAAAAAAAAATCAAGTGCAGCTATGTTTTATTAACATGAGGAACTATTAAATACAATCAATCATTTATTTTGTTAAACATAGGTATAGTTACAGATAGGTAGTCCATGTCAAAAATATGTGCACTATGTTTTGCCAATAATTGGCGTACAAAATTAAAACAAACAAGCAATTAAATTAAGGTGGCATGCCAAGAGATTACATTATAAAAATTATAGTCTTCAATTTAAAATATGTCAGCTAAGGAGTTACTTACTATCTATCATAACTAAACACAACACAACACAAAGGCAAAATAAATAAAATCATAAGTGTTGAATTGTTAAGTCGAAACCGTCAAGTAACATTTATCTACAAGGAATTCAAATAAACACCTCTTAAAAGATCCCAGACAATCTTTACTTCTAATAGCTGCTGGTATATTATTGTATATTTTTGGGGCCATACCTAGCACACTTTTGCCGAAAAATGCGGTTTTATGAGAGGTAACATGAATGGTATTCTGATAACGGCGAGAGCGCAATTTTTCAAACACTGCTTAAATAAAGAACACTGCTTAAATAAAATAAAGACAAATTTTTCAAATACCGCTTTATAATTTACGACTCTCAAGTTCACTTGCTAAGTAACTCGAATCAAACTATCCATACCCCACCTAAGCAGGGTGCTAAATAAAGAATTGATGTACATCCGCAAAGAATCTATCTCCCACGTAGCAGTAAATAAACTACCTAGCCAATAACTTGAAAATATACTTTTAACAATGGGTGCAAAGGTAAAGAAGAGTTAGACAACACTTGTGTAGACAAACAACAAGTTTGTGGAACGGGGCCAGAGGTACGAATAAAGTCAATTTAGTTCTATGTGAAGTTGAGTTGGGCTGATTTGTTGCTTACTGTTTGTACTGTGGTGGGAAATCAGCAAATGACGTTTCCTGCTCTGGGAGCGGAAGGGTGTGTTAGACTTTTACTGACTAAAACCCACCCGTGTTCTTTCAGTTGACTTTATGCCAGGGCCACTGTAACTCTTTCGCGCATAGATTTCCTCTCCCTTACGCGCTCCGCCTCCTCCTTCGCGAGCATTACTGCTTTGTAGAAAGAGGTGATAGCTTCCCATGCCCTCGCGCTCTATACCATGGCCTGCACCAGGGCCGGACGCGAGAGGTCACCGCCGTCGATCGCCTCCACGAGGTCACGGAGTTGCTCTGCCCAGGCAGGGCAAACCTCCACCGTATGCTCCACCGTGTCCTCCAGGTGATCCATGCAATGGTAACATGTGATATGGTGATTTCCTCTCGCCTTATCCTGAACATTAAGAAATACCTACGAGCTTCTTCCAGCTCCATCACCAAAATAACTCCGTGGTACCATATTAGGTATTGTTTTATTACCAAAGAAACATAAGTATACCAAATTTGAACACAATCGAACATCAGCAAGTGGTTCTAATTTAGCTTCCAAGATTCGTGCCCAACAAAGATACACACAAACATCGCTATTTAAAAAAAACTTACAAAAATATAAAATATCAATACGATCACGCATCCACTACCACCATTTTATTTAAATACCTGCATTTTTTTAGGGTTCCGTTGCCAAATGGCAAAAAACGGAACCCTTATAGATTCGCCATGTCTGTCTGTCTGTCTGTCTGTCTGTCCGAGTATGTCACAGCCACTTTTCTCCGAAACTATAAGAGCTGTGCTATTGAAACTTGGTAAGTGGATGTATTCAGTGAACCGCATTAAGATTTTCACACAAAAATAGAAAAAAAGCAATAATATTTGGGGTTCCCCATACATAGAATTGAAACTCAAAAATTTTTTTTTCATCAAACCCATACGTGTGGGGTATCTATGGATAGGTCTTCAAAAATGATATTGAGGTTTCTAATATCATTTTTTTTTAAAACAATAATATTTGGGGTTCCCCATACATAGAACTGAAACACAAAAAAAAAATTTAATCAAACCCTTACGTGTGGGGTATCTATGGATAGGTCTTTAAAAATGAAATTGAGGTTTCTAATATCATTTTTTTCTAAACTGAATAGTTTGCGCGAGAGACACTTCCAAAGTGGTAAAATGTGTGTCCCCCCCCCCCCGTAACTTCTAAAATAAGGGAATGATAAAACTAAAAAAAATATATGATGTACATTACCATGAAAACTACCAACGAAAATTGGTTTGAACGAGATCTAGTAAGTAGTTTTTTTTTAATACGTCATAAATCGTAAACTACAATTTACCTTCCATTCAGTCAACTCAAATATAAAAATTGAAAAAAAAAAACATTTAATTTCATAAACGATGATGACGAATGATGATGATGATGACCTGCAGGTTTGTACGGAACCCTCGGTGCGCGAGTCCGACTCGCACTTGGCCGGTTTTTTTAACAAATCGAATATTCTTAATCTTAGTTATATCGTTATTCTTAATCCTAAATTAAAAGACATTCTTCAGTTTCACTCCGCGGGATCTGTTATCGTCACAAAAATGTTTGCCTTTCATCACAAACTGCTGGAAACACTACTTTTCACTACTGGAATAACAATATTAATCTACTGAAAGGCTATGTGTTAAGGTGATTAAGGCATCTATCGATAAATCAATTTCAGACCCAATTTACGGTCCATTCAGGATTCCTGAACGTACGCCGATCGTAATTTAAATTCTCACACGGAGCACTTATCCGTATTTTTTCTACATTGTTTGTTAGATTTATGGTTCAATTTTACGATCGGCTTGGCAACCAAACGTCGACGGCCAAGATTGAAGAGTAAACAATTTGTTTTGGTCCTTAAAAATGCAGTTGCGGTCGTACAAAGTTCGGAAGTTTGTACGTGTTTCACTGAAATGGTAGAGGCTGGTCATAAAACTGAATTTTTATGTCAACAGATCTGGGAAAGTTTTTTAATTCTTAGCTTTTTATGTTACGGATTTTCCGAGGCAACTACAACTTTATTGCGAGAGCGTAAAAACTGAAACAAACGGCTGTTCCCGAAGTAAATTGTTGTTTTACGCTGAATGCAGATTTACGAATCAATTTATTGGCAGAAATCGAATCAGGAAAAAGAAGCTGCTGCTCAATCCGGTTGATTGAATTTGTTTGATTCTCTTGAGTGATAATGAACAGAATCGCGTGACAACATAACTGCTGAAATCGTGTTGATTTTCTTTTATGTCGATGAAGCAATTTGTCTTTTATTTGTTAGCCTGGAAAAAGAAAGAAATCTTTAGAATTTTGTGTTAAATGTGTTCATTTAACAGCGAAATTCTAAAGGTTTCTGATACACCACTTCCGATGAATGACCTGAAAATGTCTAAATCTAAATCAAACGACCTCAAACGATTATGAACCTACAGCGTAAATACTAAAGTGCTTTTAGAAACACAAATTGGATGATCCATTTTATTTAAATTCAATAACAAACCCAAGCTTGAATAAAACTAAGGTAAAAAATACAACGTCGACTTATCTTCCACTAGAGCATCTATTTAGTTTGCTGCATAATAAAATACTCCACTACATTATTAAAATGTAATTTTATTTGAAACTAGCCTCTACCCGCGACTTCGTCTGCGTTAAATTAGCGCCCACTCGGGCTATTACTCCGTTTTTTGCTTAACGTTTTTTCTTTTTTTTTTTCTTCTCGGTTCTCTAGGGTTCTAGCTTGATGTAAAATTGTAATTGTATAGCCAATAATCTTTCTCAAGAAGAGAGTTATTAAATGCAAAAAAACAAAAACTAATCCCACTGGCAATTCCAGAGATAACAGCATCCAAACAACTCTTAAGCTTTATTATATTCTTGTAATTACTAGCTATTATATTCTTGTAATTACTAGCTTATGCTCGCGACTTTGTTCGCTTGAAATTTAAATTTTATGCCTTTGTGCAGATGTAAACAATAAGTTGACCGAATTTGTTCTAAATCATATGTTAATGTCTTAAGCACGAACAAACAAACATTGAGTTTCATATTCTATTAGATAGACAACCTCGCTCCGAGTAAACGTTGGGTAAATAAAAACGCCAATTTCTTCATAAATTGCATATTAAATCACCTTGTTTGCTTCAAAGGGATTCTTGGTTCCATCAAATACCCCGCTCTAAGTAGGTACACATTTTGTATTTATTAAAAATATTATGTGTAGTCAATATTTATTTTCTTGGAATAGGGTAAATAAATTAATATAGCTGTTTGAAGCCAGTAAAGCTTAAGATTCTGGTTATAAAAGTGTAGGAGGGTAGAAAGGCCTCATTTTTAAGATTGAATCTCCGATCGAAAGGTCTTAAGTCAGAGCTAGACTGTTTAATAAAGTGGGGACCACTCTCCGTTTACGCAAAGAGGATGGTAAAAGATGAACTCCTTTCTTTGTAACACGCTTTTATTAACTTGGTATGTATGTATGTAACGGAATCTTTGAACTTGTTTTCCACCCCCTTTAAAACGTCAGATTAATTGGAAACTTTGCACAGGTATTAAGAGCCGATGACTATGCAATAATTTCAAACATTTGTGTCATTATCCATAATCCAAACCCAAAAGTAGAATACACACTTTTTTAAAGTGAGGGGTGCTTTATATCAATTAAAAATACCTCAAAAACCATCGAATGTTTTTTTTTTTTAATTTAAATCTATTTTATTTATGTATTATGCAATCTCTTAAAACTTTTAATTTGTTCTGAGTCCTTTCGGAGCAGGTATATTAAGATTCATAATGAAAGAATAAGTTAAATAAAACACTTGAATCCTCTAAATACAAAATTAGACACGCAATAACTAAATCAACCACAAACAAGAATCAACTCAATTGGACAAGCATAATCAACTAAACAATAACCCTAACAGCGGAGGAAACTGCCAGCCTATTTAATTTCACAGCCCCAAACTATTTCCCCCTCGCAAATAATCTTCCATCTCTATCGATCATTGCCCACTGACCAATATAATTATTGCTCCTACCATCCCATAGTTCGATGGTGAAATTTTCACAACTAGCTCTCTCCATCGCATCCCGAATCTGTCATTAAAGTTGTAACATTCCAACTAGACCCAGACAGTTTGCGAACTCGTTGTATTGGCTGTTAGCCCTTTGCTCGTCCTTTTCACACTACGCTTTGTACTTAGAATTCGGGAACGAAATGTAATAGACACATAACAATATGATTTCCACGTAGAGGCTGTAGTTATATAAATATTTGTAGTGTTCTAGCAGTCCACTCAGAATTTGTAAGCGATACGTCGGTACTTGAAATATGTAGGGTCAAATTATATAATCTTACAATACTCGACCCAAGTACCTATCTATTGGATATCAATTTAGAAAAGTAATTTAAAAAAAAATGTTTGATCATTCAAAGTTTTTAATGGCACTTTTAATTTATGTGATACATCTACATTAAGGCAAACAAACGACTAACAAGTTATGGTTATTGGAAAATCGTAAAAAAGATCTAAGTTGATCGATAAAAAATTTAAAAATAGCGGAACTATCTACGCGCGCACGGCCTACGCAATTCGCTAATCAATAACCGACATAAGACGTGGGCTACGTCTTCGAAGAATGAAAAAACAAATAGCTTAAAGAAAACTAAAAAACACGCTTCCATAGAATACCAAACTAATATTTTAGTTTGGTATTCTATGGAAGCGTGTTTTTTAGTTTAAAAATAAAAATAGAAAAAAGAATAATTATTTTTTTTATAAAATAGAAAATAAATAATATTTGTGGTATTCTTATACCACAAACATTATTTATTTTCTATTTTTCAGGGTATTTCGAATTTTGTGCCGTATGTCAGCGTAGTATTCGTATTTTTTTGTGACGTATGTCAGCGTAGTTTTCGAAGACAGTTTTTTTGCTATCCTGGTAGCCCCGGCAAGAATAATGGCACAAATTTAAAAATTACTGTATTGTCATCTGTCCTTGATAAGAATTCCGAACGAGTTAATCCGATGTTTTTAAGGGGGTCAAACTCAAGTTTAAAGTTTCCATTATATACATACTAACATACAAACACACGTTTGAAGCTAATAGAAGAGTGTTGTTTTTTTTTTTGTTATATCCCAACACGTGGCAGTAAAGTATTAGCAGCTGATATTATTTGGCCCTGTTTATCCATTATGATTTTTTAAACAAAATTGCAGACTGTTATCTTTATTAAGAATTCTAGCAAATCGAGTCTGATATTTGTGCAAAATTTTAGAAGGTAAACGTAGGTACAAGGCAAATACTAAAAAGGTGCTTCGCCTAAGAGTTTACTCCGAAAAAGCCAACTTAAATGTAAATCCCTTACTATCGGCGAAACTGCTAAAGACCTCATTCTCTCAGCGCCCTTATATAGAGGGTTCATAGCGAAAATCTCATTACCAGGTAATCGACGGCTCCAAGATGAGGTCATTCAACTGCAGCTTCCCGCACACGACGCACTGCCTGGCAACTGGCGAAATCATGATTTCGACGATGGGAGATAAGGACGAAAACGGAAAAGGAGATTTTGTGCTCATCGATTCAAAGACTTTGGAAATAACTGGTGAGTTGTGAACGCGCCTTTACACAGTTTCAGCAGAGGGGAGAGACTTAATAGGCGCCATATTGAAAAACAAAAAACGTAAATCGTTCGTTTATTTTTTAGGAACGTGGACGAAGGGAGATAAATTGGCAAAATTCGGCTACGATTTCTGGTACCAGCCGTATCATGATGTGATGTTTGCTTCTGAATGGGGTACGCCTAAAAGGTTCAAAACGTGAGTATATAATATGAAAAACAAAAACACACACACACACACAAATACACACATTACACATCATCATCATCGTCTACATTTATCAAAAATATTTTTTTTTTTTTTATTAAAATCAAAATTTATTATAATTATTATTATTGGACATTTTATTTGACTGATTAGACAACGGAGATAAACATGCATGCATGCATGCCGTCTGTTGGGACAGGTCAGCTCAAAGCTGCAATGGCTCTTTCTTCAAATGGCCCTTCCAGACATTTTCCTGTATTCTAACAATAACTCACATAATATCCCAGAAAAAAAAAAATGTTTGGACTTTAAAAGAGACCACGACTTCTGAGTTTGTTTCGTCATTTCTGCACAGGGATCAGTCAGCTATGAAATGTCGACGCCATCTTTTTAACCGACTTCAAAAAAAAGAGGAGGTTATCAATTCGACTTAATTTTTTTTTAAATGTTTGCTACCTCATAACTTTTGACTGGGTGAACCGATTTTGATGATTCTTTTTTTATTCGAAAGCTGGTGCTTTTGAATAGTCCCATTTAATTTGGTTTCATTCGGACAATGGGATCCATTTGAAAGTCCTATAAGTCTTAAATTTGCATTAGTATTTGCGCGACAAATGAACGAATAACGCGATTAGATTAGTGCGGGGTATCTACCATAACTAAACAGTTAAAATTAAAATCTTTTTACAAAAAAATAACAACCGCGTTCTTAAAAAAAAACATTACAAAGTAAAAATAACTTTAATTTCGGAAGTCAGTGGCAAAAAACCACGGCAAAAAACCTTAATTACAGATCCTAAGACACCGACTTCCAAAATTTAAGTTATTTTTCACTTAGTAGGGTTTTTTTTATAGGAAGTCGGTTGTTATTTTTTTTGTAAAAAGTTTTTATTGTTTTAAATATTGACGTTAAAAAATTGTCTTAAAAATATCTACTTACATAAATAAACATTTCATTTCAACTCCCGAATTACATAGCAACATAATCACTTAGCCAAAATAATTGAATTTAATTATTTATCTAGTCGTCAAGTGTCTCTTCTAGAATAACAATCCACTTGAAACCTATTATATTCACGCACAACTAAACCTTTATAGGCCGTTCCGACAAATACGTTGTTACGCAGAACACTACAGGAGTTTATTCATTTGAATATAATCTCGTCCTTTATGAAGATTAAACCTAATAAAGTTATTATAGCTAAAGCACAGTGGGCCTCGTACAAACTTGCGGAATAAACGCAACGAAAATTTGAACGTTTTTAACCAACTTCAAAAATAAGACGTGCTCAATTTAGTAGTTTTTAGGGTTCCGCACCTCAAAAGGAAAAAGCGGAACCCTTATAGGATCACTTTGTTGTCCGTCCGTCCGTCCGTCCGTCCGTCCGTCCGTCCGTCTGTCAAGACCCTTTTTCTTAGGAACGCGTAGAGATATCAAACTGAAATTTATATCAAATACTCAAGACTACTGTCCCTTGGAGCTGTGAAAAAATCAAACTTCTAAGCTAACGTAATCAAAAGATATAGCCGTTTATGCCGCAAATTTCCACAAATATTCGAAACTCGCAAGGGAATCAAAACCTAAAGGGTACTTCCAGTCGATCTAGAATTTTGAAATTTGGTACGAAGCAACGACTTATAGCACAGATAAACGAAAAATTGCGAAAACCGTAAATTTTTAGTTACATCATATAATAAACAGAACAAAACACAGACAGAGAACAGAACTACGACTCGATTGTCGTGATGGGTGAACTTTTACTTATATATACCTACAGGTTTGTATGGAACCCTCGGTGCGCGAGTCCGACTCGCACTTGGCCGGTTTTTTTTTATAAATGCAGAAATAAATGATTTTATTTCTGCAAGTAGGTTTATACAATTAATACTTTTATACGTCAATGATATTTTTTGGAAACTAGATGAGGATAATATTTATTACTTCAGAACAGCTCCGTCATTTATAAGCTGACTTCAAGAATTCTTCTTTTGTTTGAAAAACCTTTCAAGACCCATACTTACAGAGTGATCCAATATAAATGTAGTCAAGTCTGCTTAGTGGTTTTTTAATAAGCTTCAATAATACATATTTTTTCCACTAACTGTATGTTCATGTTATAACTTCCTGTCAGTTATTTAATTAGCAAGTGAAAGTATTAAAAAATTGATCGTCAACTAAAAGGTAAAAAAAAACGAATTTCCAAAAAATACACTACATATGTAAAATCACTTTCAATTACAGTAATAACACAACAACGAAAATAAAAAAAAAACATCGACTTCCGAAATTAGATACATTTTCACTGCTCTTGTATTACTGAAAATATTTTTGTTATTTTGCAATATAGTAGTTAATTTAGGACTTAATTCATTTCTATGAGTGACACTTATTATGCTTTTTGCTAAAATATAAGCCCAAACGTTTACTAAACTGATACTTTTATTTTCGATCGAATTTACATTAAGTTTCCGTCGCGCGTTTGTGCGAAGGCCTCTGGTAGCGGCTTTGTGTGATATTTTATTCAGATCTCCTTTATTACTGATCTCATCTAAGGTCGCTTTAGATCTTTTTAGTGTTTGTTCTTTAGCTAAATATATTTTATCACCACCTGGCTCTAACAGTTTATCAAAAGAGATAAGATCATAATTATTTTTGTTATCAACCATTTCTACTACTAAGTGAGAAAAAATAACTAACGGTTTTACTATTGTTTCTGAAATTAGTTAAACGAATTTTTTTTCTGCGTTCAATCGACATATTTAAAATTACGTCGACAATATTTTGTTTAAACAAACCTGTGTCGCAAACTAACACAAATAGTTTCTTTCGCAGTGGTTTTCACCCAGAAGACATACCAAACAAGGAGCACTACGGAACCTCGTTGAATATTTATAAATGGTCAACGCGCGAGCTGCAGCAAGTCATAGATTTGGGCCCCGAAGGCTGTGCACCCCTCGAGATCAGATTTCTCCATGATCCCAAGTCCGCGCAGGGATTTGTTGGGTGTGGGGTAAACGCAAACGTTTACAGGTATGAGATTTGCAGGGATTTTTGTTATTGCAATCTTGTGGAAGGTTTGGACATTAGGTTTCTTTTGGTATTGTCTGATTTCATTTGTGGATAAATATTGTACAACTTTTTAAAAGAGGAACTATAAAGTTTCTTGCCCATATGAAACTATCTTATGGAAGGAGTGACCAGAATCAAATCTATTGTATTTTCTTGTAAATGTTGACTTCCAATAGTGCCTTTTAATAGTCTACTTATAAATGATTTGACTTTATTCCACGTTCCCTTCAAATTGAAATTATATTTTACTTTACTGAATCTTTACAATATCAAAAGATCGTTTATAACACAACAAACACCCTTCATATTATGCAAAAAAGGTACAACAACGTACAAATTCATGTTAGACAAATTCTGCCTCAAAAAAGCAAAGTGAGAAAGAAGTCGACCGAAAAGAAACAGAAGTCTGTTAATATTCCACAGCTACTAAAAGGAATAATTGAGTAAAAGCTTTCAATTAACTTTATTTAGGTTCTACAAAACATCAGACGGAACGTGGAAAGCCGATAAAGTCATCGACATACCAGCGAAAAAAGTTTCCAAGGACGGCGTTGAGTCCGAGATTAACGGTAACTTTTCTGTTTTTCTTTTATTTTCCTCTAGTTATCACCATTTCCTTCCGACTAAATGTTCTGTTTCGCTTCATGAAACTTCGTTAACACAGAAGTTTTTGGATACATTTTAATTCACATAACCTGCCTCAGTCATTCATAGAATTCAAGCTGCTGAAAAATTGCGCTTTCCAGCGCTTCAAATCATAAATCTAAGTGATTCACACGTACAAATTTTATGAAGTCTAGAACTTTTCTGGCTGAAATTCAGTCTTGATGTTTCAGTGGAATAAAACATTTTCATCATATTTCAGGTTTATTGGCTGATATCATAATATCTCTGGATGATAAATATTTGTATGGATCTTGCTGGTTACATGGTGATTTGAGACAATATGATATTTCGGATCCGGAACATCCAAAATTGACTGCAAAAGTTAATATTGGAGGTGTTATTGCCTCGGATCCTGGAACAAAACTGATCGAGGACAGAGAGTCGAAGGTTAGAAATTCCATTCCTCCAATTGTTATAGTTGAAATGAACGCTTCATGACTTCACACAATTACGATTTTGCCTCGTCATTCCTTTCATTTAGAGTTTTTACCCTCTGATGTTTGCTAAATTACTTTTCAACGTTTGTTCCATTTGTGTAATGTTTCAGTGTCGTTGATGTTTCTATTTTATTAATAACATTTCAGTCATTTGTGGTACTGCTATAAAGTGCTTTATCATTTGTGTTCACATTTTTAATTTGATTCAGTTTTTGACAGAAGTCACGTTTATTTTGTGCATACTCATATTGTTATTGATAAAGTTAATTAGTGTTGATAATTATATATCTCAAAATAAAGCATATTTCAATATATTTTTTAAACATAACATAACACTTCCATAGCCAATATAACTATTCCCCAAAAGCTTAGACAGTAGTGTATAGTACCCTCACATTTCGCCTGTTATGTTTAAGTCCCATGTTAGAAGAAGTCCCGTGTAATAGAGGGCCGAACCTATTAACCGGGCTTAAATCCAGACTCTAGGCTGCCACTGAGAAATTCCATTCATCTGTCCGACCTGGGAATCGAATCTAAGGCCTCATGCTCAGGCGGCGAGCAATGGGTAGCTCGCCGCCCGGTAAGGACCAGGCTCGGGTCGACGGCGAGTAGTGTTCCACGGCGCGCCTCAAAGAGATGTCAGCAGCACTGAAGGGGTCTGCTAGGACCGATGCCTGCCGGGGTCGCGTGATTGTTCGAAAGAGATACCGTGACCCTGGCACATGGGCAACTGAAGGAACACGGGTGGGTTTTAGTCAGTAAAAGTCTGACACGCCCTCCCGCTCCGCCCAGAGCGGGAGAAGTCATTTGATGATTTCCCATCCCAAAAAAAAAAGGCCTCATGCTCAAAAGTAGCGCTTGCGACCACTAGACTAACGAGGAGATTTGCTTTTTATTATATCATGATTTGAATTGACAGGAACTCATTCAACCTCAGCTGATCACAGTGAAAGGCAAGAAATTACAAGGCTCTCCTCAAATGCTGCAGCTGTCTCTTGATGGAAAGCGTCTGTATGCCTCATCCTCCATGTTTTCTCCGTGGGACAAACAGTTTTACCCAAAAATGGTTGAAGAGGTAAGGTTATATTTTAGTTTTATTGCTAGTTCATTTAAATAGCTACATAAAAAGAATTTATGCTCAAGTCAAGTCACACTTGCCTTTTATTTTATCAACTTGATGTCTGCCTTTGAATAGCGAGGCTCTCGTCTCGAAAAGCTAAAACAAAATACATTTAACCCTAATACTTCGCATGTTTGAAATACCCGTTTAGGAAAATAATCCTCCAGATTCTAACTACAAAATTCCGGGTCCCAAAAATTTAGAGCGCGGAGACTTTATTAAAAGTCACACGGTCGAGTATGTGAAGGCTGTAGACAAAGTATTTTATTAGGTCACGCTCACTTCCACCCTAGCACAGACCGCAATAAACAGCCCTTATCTCTTATATCAAAACCTTCGACCTCCGTCTTATTTACGTCCTCGCCCTTTATGCAATGTTCTACAAAAATAAAGTTATTTTTGTAAGATACATTTTGTGAGATATGTCACCTGGGATTGATGAATAATTCATGAGACACATCGCATATTTTGTGAAACAAATAACAGACAGCCGCTGTAATTTTAAACCATGTTATGCGAACTTTCTTTTTTTGCTTTAGTATTATCTGGAACAAGCTTGAATTATATTTTATGAGATGAATATCATTTTCTGATTAATAAGGAAATGAAAATGTTGTTAATTAATAATGCAGCTCTGATGCTTTCATTTATTTAATGAGACATGTTTACAGATGAATTTGTTCTTTAATTTAAAAACGTAAACGTTTATGTTTATTAAGCTCAATTAGTGTCATTAATAAATCATTTGTTTAACATTGGTTCAATAATGATAATATACACAGATAATAAAGAGTACACTGTGTCATGCCATAGGGCGTACAAATGTTTGTGATGAATTATTAAGCCAGCCAAGTCTCAGTGATAAAATAAAGTACAATAAGCCAGGACAATAAAGCAATTTAATTATAAAGAACTTATACACACATTTCATAATACAAAATAATTTATAATAAATAGCAATAGAAAATAATGTCAATACATTGCATGGCAATACACAGGCTGAAAACAAATAATAAGACTAAATACAATACTAATATCAATATATAATACCGATGTCAATATAAACTACTTATGTCTATTTACAAGAACTTATGTCAAGGACAACAGTACATGTTTTTAGGGTTCCGTTGCCAAATGGCAAAAAACGGAACCCTTATAGATTCGCCATGTCTGTCTGTCTGTCTGTCTGTCTGTCTGTCTGTCTGTCTGTCTGTCCGAGTATGTCGCAGCCACTTTTCTCCGAAACTATAAGAGCTGTGCTATTGAAACTTGGTAAGTAGATGTATTCAGTGAACCGCATTAAGATTTTCACACAAAAATAGAAAAAAAACAATAATATTTGGGGTTCCCCATACATAGAACTGAAACACAAAAAAAAAAATTCATCAAACCCTTACGTGTGGGGTATCTATGGATAGGTCTTCAAAAATGAAATTGAGGTTTCTAATATCTTTTTTTTCTAAACTGAATAGTTTGCGCGAGAGACACTTCCAAAGTGGTAAAATGTGTGTCCCCCCCCCCCGTAACTTCTAAAATAAGGGAATGATAAAACTAAAAAAAATATATGATGTACATTACCATGAAAACTACCAACGAAAATTGGTTTGAACGAGATCTAGTTAGTAGTTTTTTTTTTAATACGTCATAAATCGTAAACCACAATTTACCTTTCATTCAGTCAACACAAATATAAAAATTTAAAAAAAAAAAACATTTCATTTCATAAACGATGATGACGAATGATGATGATGATGACCTGCAGGTTTGTACGGAACCCTCGGTGCGCGAGTCCGACTCGCACTTGGCCGGTTTTTAACATTTATATTAGTGTGAATTTACCTTTGTTTAACAATTCCATTACCTACTACTACGTATCTGATTCATCAATCATACCAAAACAAATCCACGAGCAGGCTTATTTTTCACAAATATTGTCCCCATACGAAACAAAAACCGGAATCCTCCCGGAACGGATCCGAAAATTATTTTTCTGTTGGATCCCGCAAAATTCAAATACAATTGTATTGTATCGGCAGGGTGGGTGGATAGTAAAGTTGGACGTGGACACGGTAAATGGAGGCATGAAGTTGGATCCGGACTTCCTTGTTCACTTCGGGAACGAACCGGATGGGCCGGCCTTGCCGCATGAAATGAGGTAACTGCGAACTTTTTAATGTCAAAGCTGTATGAAATTTTGTATCAACGTAAACTGTGATAGGTGTGTTTCATCTAAAGTTTAGTTTTGTGTGCGGTTTTTTGTTACACATATCTACCATTTTCAGTTTACTTGTTACTTCGTTCTTAGTTCAAAAAAATACTTCATTTGTTTTTCGGAATAATGGTTGCTCTAGCTGCTGTGTCTTTTTTTATTGAAACGATAATTAGTTTATGTGATTCACGCATTTACTCGTATACATATATTCAACTTTCCTAGGAAAAAACACGATTTTCAACATTTCATTTCGATAACATTTTTGCAACATTTTTCGTACTAGTCATACGATAAAACTACCGAAATCTTGTTTCTATAGTGACATATAAGTCATAATTTTCTAGGAAAAAAATATTTACCCCCGTTGTTAGTATGTGTGTACCTCTAGTTAGTAGGTGAACCTCTGCTAATACCCCGGGAAAATGAGGCGTGATATTATATTTATGTTACATTTGGAAATAATCTTTCTCAGGTACCCTGGAGGAGACTGCACTTCGGACATTTGGCTGGCTGAAGACTAAATACTCTGATATATTTGCTTAATAACATGTGCCAATATTTTTGTATGCGTGTTAACATAACAATAATATTTCATATTACATAAATATATCTACGATTTTTCATATTAAAGTACATTAGTAAGGCATAATTTTATTCTATTTAGCAACGACATAATAAATGATTATATTGTATAATTGTATTTTGTATAAAACGAATGTAATGCTTTTAGGTAGGTACTAATAAAATGTATATCCAATATATTTGAAGTTTTAATTATTGTGAACTGATGCATTTCCTTTGTAGTTTTCTACATTATCATAATCATTTCAGCCGAAAAATGTCCACTGCTGAACATAAGCCTCCCCCAATTTGCCATAATCGCCACGCTTGGCAGGCGGGTTGGCGATCGCAGTATGATGGCAAGATCCATAGAAAATGCTGCTGCCCATTCAATTGTAAGTTTTAGTCACCTTCTACAACACCCACGGGAAGAAATGGGTCGGTGCCAGATGGTGCTTTGTAGTTTTGTTTGTTATTAAATCATCACCGACAGAACTTATGAATACACGAGCATAATCGTCAGTCTCTAATATTGTTGGTACATAGGGTCTCTATGAAGTGTGTGCAGTCATACACGACGCAGGCCTTTTTTTTTTGGATGGGAAATCATCAAATGACTTCTCCCGCTCTGGGCGGAGCGGGAGGGCATGTCAGACTTTTACTGACTAAAACCCACCCGTGTTCCTTCAGTTGCCCATGTGCCAGGGTCACGGTATCTCTTTCGAACAATCTCGCGACCTTAGCTGGCATCAGTCCTAGCAGACCCCTTCAGTTTTACTGACATCTCTTTGAGGCGCGCGTGGAATACTACGCGCCGTCGACCCGAGCTCGATCCTTACCGGGCGGCGAGCTACCCATTGCTCACCGCCCGCAAGCTCGCGCCTACGGTGGCCGGGAGTCAGCTATCGACTCCCGACGCCCGGGGCGTCTCCTCCTGCGGCGGCTAGGGACGCGAGGGCGCAGAGACTGCCACTCCCTAACGCGCCTCGCCTCCTCCTTTGCAGAAGGAGCTTCCCATGCCCTCTCGCTCCATACCATGGCTCGCACCAAGGCCTTGAGTAGATTGGTGAATGATACATGTCCTCAAGTTTTTAGCTAAGGACATGTCGGTTTCTTCTTGCTCTTCACCCTTTTGAGGGCAGAGGTGATGAAATAATTTACACAAAGTAAAGTGTACGAATAATTAAATTGTATATCATCATTGAACCATTTACAAATGAAAGCGTTTGTGTATTTAGCAAAGAGTGTATGATAAACACCTTAATAACAACAATCATTTGCATATGCTACCAGTTATAATATTTCAGGCATATTTTCCATTCAATTACATGAATTTTACCAACAACGGATCCCACAGCATCGCCGCTGTAGAATTAACAACTTTTCCATGTAATTGTAGGCATGGCGTCCAGGGAATATACATTACTGTCCTATCTCGTTTAATGTTCCAGTAAATATGTATTTGAACGTGCTGTTTTGTGAGCTGTTTGGAACTGCATGTTGAGTGGAGTCTAATTTTGGTATGTGTGTAAAATTAGTTGACAGTTAGGCATGGGTAATGAAACTAGTGGCTATTGCACGCGGTTGTACGCGCATCCGAATGCTAGGTACAAATTGATGGAAAAAAGCGTGGGATGCTTTTTCAGGTATTTTTTTAATAGATATCAAGTACCCCACGCTTTTTTCCATTATTTTCTACTTTTTAGTTTGGTTTCTTACAGAAGCGTGTTTGTTTAGTTTTTTAAACTATTATTTGTTTTAATTTTTTTAGGGTGTTTCGAATTTTTTACGTATGTCAGCGTAGTTTTCGAAGACAGTTTTTTTGCTATCCTGGTAACCCTGGCAAGGATATTGGCACCAATTTATTAAATTATTGTATTGCCATCTGTCCTCAATAAGTCTGCTAAGTTTAAATGAAATGTGACTGTTAGAAGTGGGTCAAAATCTAGTCCAAAGGAGTTGGTTACAAACATACAAGTGAAGCTAATAAAAGCGTGTTAATATGGCGGCAGGATTACTACGCTTTTTGAATTTTCAACTCTCAGTGTTGAACTGAGAATTGAGAATCCAATACAGTGCTTCTCATAAAAAAAAACACATCGTGCGATTTTCAACTCTCAGCGCTAACCAGTACATTGAAGTTCCAATGCGTGAAAACATCGACAATACGTCCCTGCAATGCAACTTGAAATTTAAAGTTATAATGAGGCAAAATTTTATCACATTCTACGATACATTCGACAATCTGTATCTGAATATGGGTACTCGTTCATATAGCATGTTAAAAAGTCATATCATCATCAAATGTCTAAAAAAATCCCCTACTATGTTGGGGACGGCTTCCAGTTTAACTGGATGTAGATGAATACCAGTATTTTAGATGCAACCACTGCCTATCTGACCTCTGCACAAAGTTTCTGAATAGTAAGACACCCCTTGGGAAGACCCGGCCAAACCCGGTTTTAAATTATCCTATGCTTAAATACAATATTTTGTTGCCGGTTAATTTTAAAACGTCCAAATTGATTTTTAGAAGTTCTACTTACAGAAATAAACATTTTGTTTCATTAAAAAATCTTTCAACTGTTTATTCGTGATTATGTAAAATTAGTAAATAGTTTATAGGATCCACAGAACAGTAACATAATCAGCCTATAATATTCCCAGTGCTGGGACACAGGCCTCCTCTTGGTGAAGAGTACTCCACTCCTCTTAGAGTGGGCTGTAGTCCTCAACGCGGAGTCGCGGACCCAGTGCGAGTCGAGTCGTAGATGTAATAAGTTTTCGAATTTAAGACTGTAAGCCAGTTTCCTCACCATTTCGAGAGCAGTGGTTATGAAATAATTTACACAAAGTAAAGGCCTGTCTGAGATCGAACTTATTGTATCGTCTAAATACTGTTTAGATGGTACAAATTTTATTTTTGCTACAACTTATGTTATTCCGCCGAAAATATAATCATATTTCTGTTTACCTTTTTGAGGGCAGCGTGATGAAATAATTTACCGCTAGCCCACCACTAGTTACACAGAACTGTACTTTCATGATCGTGGGAAGGGCAAATAATTTTGTTGGAATAAACAGATATTGCTATCTGCTAAGTTTATATTTAGAGTATTCGCTACAAACTTCTTGATAAGTGCCCCGTTGACATTTTGATAAACTTTGTAGGTACATATTTCATGAATGTACAGCAATCTGAGGATAGAGATTAGCTGATATAAATAAAATAGGTACTTGAAATCCACTTATAGTTTGTATGTTTGTAACTCAGTTACGTTTTGACAATAAGCGCACGAAACCATGACCTGAATAAGGACTTAGGAAAATTTTATACTGGTAGTACGATCCCGTGGAATTATCTGACCTACACGCGGGCGAAATCGATGGCAAAAGCTAGTGTAATATAAATAAAACTCTTGTTGGGACTTCAACTATAAGTATTTTCTTGAACATTGCCAGAAAACATTTTTGTACAATTAATCATCTAGCAATAAAAATAATACGCAAACCGTGACACATTAAATAGAACAGCCAATAAATAGAAAACATATTCCTCGAAGATAATAAATATTAATGAGGACAAACGGTTTCCCTTTTCTAAAGGAAAAACATTTAATTGGGTCACAAGTAACCTTTATAACTTCACTAGCTTTTACCAACGCTTTCACTCGCTTGGAGATTAATTGTAATACCACTGGGTCGTATTATTGGGATAAAAACTATCCTATACATGTTAATCAATCTGGTATGCCAAATTTTGTCCAGCCGTTTTTGCATGATTGAGTAACTAAAACTATAATATTAGCAGGATAGTAGGATCGTTAAGGAACTTATTAAAGAATGGACATTGGCGTTCTCAATGCATTTTACCACCATACTGCGATCGCCAAAGCGCTCGCCAAGCGTGGCAAATAAAGCTTTCCCTCCCCCCCCACGCCCCCATCTTGAGGGAAGCCCATGTCCAGCAGTGGACGTCTTATGGCTAAAATGATGATGATGATGAGTTGAATCTTTTGATACATCTTTGAACAGCTTCAATACTTTTTTCAACATAAAAAGATCACATAAATATGTTACCACAATAGCGACTATTTACGTGTGTTGGGAAAAGATAGAGCAGGTTATTTATTTTATAGCGACGCCGTAAAAGACGCGTGCGGTATCGTTGTTTACATATTGTCCCCGAAACGAAACGATATCAAATTTATTTCTAGCCCTAAACAATATTAGGGCACCTGATCTTGATAGGGTCCCGATATTGAAAAGTCGGTATAAAAATGATGTAGTGTAAATCGGTTTTGTTTCCAATATCAACGGAGATGCCACTTCAAACCAAGGTTGTCTAAGAAACAAGTTTGGAGCTGAATAATTTGTTGCTAAGTAAGAAATTGTTACAATAAAGTATCCAATATCTTATCCAACGTCTTTATTGTCTGGCTTAATTAATTCAATTATTAATTTTCTCCGCTGAGCCGGCCTCCAAAATTCTTAATGACCATTCCATTGGTTTATCCTTCAAAATAGTCTACTGCTTTAATTCAAAGGATACAGACACGCTTACCAACCCACTCTTTCAAACTTCCTTTCTCTGATATTGGCTCACATATTTTGTTAAAATGAACTCCAGGATATCTCGACACCTCGAGAAAATAGCTTGCAACAGTGTCGAAAAATAGGGACTTTCTTTCAGCAAAATATTACGTGGTAGGTATATCGCGTACGTGCCAATTAAAATTTAATCTTAAGGCGTTATATATAGAATACCGTAAATTCTAAAATCCGTGAATAAGTTTTATAAAATGTAAGAACTCAATTCCTGGACGGCATCAAAAAAGCGGCCAAGTGCGAGTTGGACTTGTACATGTAGGGTCCGACCACCGTGCAATATTTAACAATGTTTCTTGTAAAAGAAAAAATGCAATGATAAATATGTAATACTAATAAATAATGTTACAATGCTTTATTTTTTACGCCGACGCAAGAAGAGGGGCGTTATAAATTTGACCGCTATGTAGGTATGCGTGGGTGAAAAGTAGGCTTTCTAGTGGAGGTTCTTAGACATGTTTTATCAAAGTTAGTTCAGCCGTTACTACACGATGATCCTTTGATCCAAATATTATCTCCAACTTCTTATTAATCTTTGAGGGTTCATACGTATATTTTGTTACTTTTTAGAGGTTTTTATTTTGGTTGGTGGTTTTTCTTTAACATGTAAGTTTTTATTATTCGTTGCTAAAGCGGTAGTAATCCATCTATTAAAAGTGTTCAAGTGTATTGTTTACCTATGCAAAAGATGAAGAAGAACCCTATGACGGACGGACGGACGGATGGACAGTCAGCGGAAACATAGTAGTAGGGTCCGCTTGGCCTCCTTTGTATACGGAACCCTAAAAATCACAGCCGTTAACAAACTTTCCAAACGCCATTACTTTTTCATCAATTACCTTCTTAATTACACTTTCTGGAGCTTAAAAAGACCATTACTAAGGTTTATAGTCCTGTGTAGACCCAAAATCTAATCTTAACACACCAATCGATGGGAATGGAACAAAATAGAGATTGCTTTCAGGATAATGAGGGGGCTTAAAAAGGGTCCAGAAATGTCCATGCAGCATTAGCCGTAATTATTATTGGTGTAAGAAAAAATATGGGTGACTATTTTTTGCCTATGAGTTCGCTCGTGAGAACTCCGAATATTCTCGAGGTAGGTTTTTGGCCAAATATCTAACATAGAAGAACTGGCTTACTAAATACACTATTAATCGGAATGCGAATCGTTTTTAAAGGTCATTGCTTCATATATTGGAAAAATGTATCTACTCAACAACGTAAATAACGCAATGAATGCTTTTGAACTGTAAAATTAACGTCATACCTGTTGTTAATGTATAGTTTTGTAGAAAAATCGTGACAGGCTCGTAACCGTGGCAGACTTTCGTATTTATAATATGATGCAGTAAAAGGAAAACAATCTGCATAGTCTATTCCCAACTATATTGGAGTCAGCTTCCAGTCTAACAACAAGCAGCTGAGTAACAGTATTTTAGCTACTGCCTATCTGACCTCTACAACCCAGTTACCGAACAATAGAATACTTCTTGGTAACTCTTATCAGAATTCCGGGCTTCCGACTACCCATAAACATTATGTAGTAAGTACGTATTAAATATTCATCTTATATTTAGTTCCTAAGTGATTAGTTCCGTCCGTGATATAAGGTGTGTGTTACGTGTGAATGGGTAATTACAGCTTTAAGAGGTGCCAATGTCGTTTTATTGCCTAGGGCAGCCGAATCAGGTAGCTATCAGGTAGAATATTGCTCTGAGCGAGTTCAAATGGTTGTGTAATGGTCGTTTGTCCTGGAGAATCACATTTAAGGAGTTTCGTTCGGAGGGTGAGCTGCAGCGTTCTTCTGTAGGACGACAACAGTGCTAGTTAGTGTAATATACGTCTGTTTTAAATAGTAATACTAACATCGTTTTATTTCAATAATCGTTCACAATAATACGCATACTCCTCTTCATTTTCATCATCCGTATTCTCATCGTACTGTGTGGCGTCCAACTAAAAGAATAGCACCACCCCATTTCTTCCCGTGGGTGTTGTAAGAGGCAACTAAGGGATATACTAGAGAATGGGCAGCAGCGTTCTCTATGCATTGCAGCCTACCATACTGCGATTGCCAACCCGCCCGCATAGCGTGGCGATTATGGCGATTATGGCCTATGTCCAGCAGTGGATATCTTTCGGCCGAAATAATGATGATCCTCATCATTTCAGTCGAAAGACTGATGGACCTAGGCCTCTCCTAAGTACCGCCACTTCAACCGGTTCTGTGCTTCATGTATCCACCATATTCCTGCGGTCGTCACCGGGTCATCGGTCCAACGCTACGTCTTCCAGTACATGGTCACTGATAGCTTACTATATTTGGTGATCACTTGCCAAATCCTCGAGTAAGGAAGAAACTGAGATATTCAATCAAGCAACTACACGTTGAACCGAATTTGAAGGTGCTCGTAAGCAAGCATATTAGGTCATGTGGCTCTCGCTCTTCGAACATTTCGGTTCAAATTGAAGCAATAAGTCCTAAAGTAGTTTATAAAGGTCAGTACGTTCGATCTTGCTCAAATGAACGTACAAAAAGGCGTTTTCACGTTTATTCGAGCAGGATCCTACGCTTGAAGCATGCATGTTTAGTTCATTCATGGAGACTAAGCGTTAATCATGCCAAAGACAGCTAGAAACAGCAGTCATTCGACGATAATAAATCATGACAAAGAGGTAATTGGATTAGTACCTTATGGTACCGTGTGATGCTGGACGTAAAGAATAACACCACTCCATTTCTTCCCGTGGGTGTCGTAAAAGGCAACTAAGGGACTTACTAGAGAATGGGCAGCAGCGTTCTCTACGCATTTTACCACCATACTGCGATCGCTAACCCGCCTGCCAAGCGTGGCGATTATGGCAAAGCCCCCCAAATTGGGGGAGGCCTAAGTCCAGCAGTGGACGTCTTACGGCTAAGATGATGACCTTATGGTAACTAAAACTGTCAATTTAATCTTTTATTATAAGAATATTTTTATAGTCTACATACTCGTATAAACTTCCTCAAAATGAGACCAATTAATCAATTTGCAACAAGAATTAATCAAATCCAACTGCTAGGTCCAGAGATTCATCATTATCAGCCTATATTGTTCCCATTGCTGGGACAAAAACCTCCTCTCGATGAGAGGGTATGGGCCGTAATCTGCTGCTGAAAGCTGCAGCTGCAGCTGAACATTTTGATTGTTATTTTTTCATTGTTGTTGCTACCAGTCGTATTTAGAAGAATCTTTTTGAATTTGATAGCCCGTTTCTTGAGAAAGGCCATATAACATCACGTTCTGACCTATGGGAGCAGAGAAAAACAACGACCTATCGGGCGATGCGACGTGGTGGGTTGACAAGGCTTTTTCAGACAGGCGCAACGCAACGTTTGTAGAACAATGTCCATGAAGTTTTCATAGAATTTTTTCTACGAGAGACGCGTTGTGCCTGTTTGTAGGAGCCTAATAAGACAGAAAAGTCACGGGTAGAAACTAATAACAAAAAAAATGTTACTCTCTTTAATCTTTGGCTTTTCTTATGTTAAATTTTAATAAAAACAAAACAAAAAAAAAACACAATAACACAGCACAGCACAAAACAAAATATTAAAACAGAAATATAAAATAAAATAAATAAATAATATAACAATACCTATATATATAATATCACAGCTTAGTTTTCAGAACCTTATTTCTTTATTTTCTCGCTACTAGTTAAAGGCAGTTTTTTTATACTAGTTATTTAACTGGCTTCAAACGATCCAGCAGTTTTTAACGTTTCAAAGGAGTTAAATTTCCTTTTACCACGACTTTAATAAAATGTACGAGCTTTAAACAGAAAACGTTTAAGGCTTCTCTAATTTATATTTAAACGTTACGTAAGTTTACGTGATTTTCTAAAATAAGTTTACATTATATACGTTTGGATTATATGAAACACATGATTCATTGGAAAAGTGCTGTTTACGACGTGACGAAGGCGAAAATACAGGGTGGTAGGAAACTGAAACCATGAATTCAATTTATGATTCTATACTCTGTAGCATAGTTTTTTTTATTTCATAGAAATGTGCAATCATTCCTAAGCAGTCAAGATGTTTTAACGCCTTTGGAGGTATGAGGAATAGAGTGTAAAATTTACTTATACCTCCGTAGAAAAGTTAGGGTCCTCCAACCAGACCAGGGTCCAAATTAAATGAAATTAAACTTACTTCAGATCAAAGTCTATATTTTTGTTAGTATTTTGGTGTCAGCAACAATAGTGTATAAATAATAGGTTAATATTGTTAGTTTTCACTAAAATAATTACTCATTGAAACTTAAGAATGTCACCACCCAGTATCTTTGGAAGGAACAATCGGCTCTAGCAGCGAATATTTTTAGAATGATGTTGCCATTACCATGCAAGCAACGTAGTATGGTGGCCATTTTCTTTAGTATGATGGCATGGAAACCATCTGTGGTGGTGTAGCGTTTCAGGAATGTTTGCAGAGGCCTTCTGCAAACATTCCTGAAACGTTACACCGCCATGGCAGTCCTAACAAAATCCTATAAGCATTATTAAATTGTGCACGCAAGACGCTGTAGGCTCGACACGTGTATATTACCCACAGGCTACTTATTTCAAAATTTTGGCAAAACGCTTTAATAAGAGTTTGACGTCTGTATTGCGATTTAGAGCTCATTCACACGACGACGATTCGTATTTATTGACGAATCGTCTTTTTCACGATCTGTTTTTATTTTTTGACGGTGGCTATGCTTTTTAAATGCTCGTGTTCACACGCATCACGAATCGGAAAATGTCGAACACATCTTAAATCATGTATCGTCTTTTAATAAACACGTTCGCAAAAAAAGGTATGGAAATGCTCCAAATCTTGGTTTTTACCTTAAACTAATGTGAACATCAATGCGACGTGTAAAAGACGATTCCGTATGCAACGTGAACGTCCATCCGTCATGACGTATCGTGTTTTAAGACGAATCCTCAATGATGGAACCCGTGTGAATGAGCCCTTAGTCGTTCCAACGGTGCCTATGAAAAGCTACAGCGTAGCCATGCGTAGCTACGAGCAGCTACGCATGGCTACGAGCTGCTACGCTTCTATGATGCATCTGATACATGAATACAGCAAGCACAGTTGAGTAGGTACATCTCATACCTACGATGTCACGATTAAAACCGGAATAAATCGGTATTGTTGACGGGAGGAAGTGCGACAGTAGTGCTTTTCCAAGCCCACTTTTATAAAAAGAGTTCTAAAGCTAGAATTGCAGGGGTTTTGATGCTCGGATACTGTCAACAGAAGTACATACGTGACAATTTTATAGTGAATAGCTTCTGTCCGCGACGTCGTCCGCGTTAAATTTCTTGTTCCCCCGACCGTTCCCGTCGCGTCGAATCGCCTATCCGTGCGATTTTCCCCGTTTTTGCAACATTTTTCATTACTGCTCCGCTCCTTAGTTGTAGCGTGATGTTATATAGCCTATAGCCTTCCTTGATATATAGGTTACCCAACACAAAATGAATTTTTCAAGTCGGACTAGTAGTTCCTGAGATTAGCGCGTTCAAACAAACAAACTCTTCAGCTTTATAATATTAGTATATAGATAGAAAATATACGAAAAAAGAGTTTTTTTTTTAAACTGTAGAAGTGTCGTATTTTCTAAGCTTGTCATTTATAGTGTAAGTAGGACGATCACGCTGCAACTTTTTAGGAATATACTAATTTGTATGTTTACTTGAGTACTTCTTAGTTAATAAAATGGCTTTTTCATATTTTTAGTGAGTATTTAAATTACTAGTTAAATAATTTATATCTAATTTGTTTTTTATTTTTATTGAGGACTAGCACTTTACTCGACTTACAGGAACTGTGCATTTTTTCGGAATAAGATATAGCCTATGTTATTTGGTGATAATGTAGCTTTCTATTGGTGAAATAATTTTCAAAATTGGTTCAGTAGTTTTTGAGTGTATGCATCACAAACATACATACAAATCAAATCTTTTCTCTTTATGATATATCTATTATATCTTAGGAAAACCAACATACAGTTATCTGATCCCAAACTAGGCAGAGCCTGTACTAAGTCAACCAGACAACTGATAAACATACTTACATATTTCTAAATACATACATATTATAGATAAATTACACCCAGACACAGAACAAATGTTTGTGCTTATCACACAAACATGTGTCCTGGGTGGGAATTGAATCCACGACCTCAGTCTTAGCAGTTAGCATCACTAACCACTACACAAACAGGCCAGTATATTCGTTTAGACTAGAGTATTTGTCAAGAACAATCAAATGAGCCAAATACGAGGTTTCGTCGTTTTATTACAGTTCCCATGGCTACCTTCCGGTATCATTATCCTCCATGTCAAAATAATATTGCATTGTCAGCCGATTCAGCATATAGAATGTCAGCTCAAACAGAAACCGAAAAGTAGGTTAAATTTAACTTACAAGATTTGCTTCTAGACACCTGCACCCTAATTGCGAAACGCACAATTTATCAGAATCTGAATGGGATTGAAGATTATTTCTAAACCATTGCGTCATTTGTTCGAATAAATTGTCGGCTCAGCAACGTAAATAACACAATGAATGTTGTTTAACTATAAATATTAAACCAATTCCTACCTATAAAAAGTTCCGCAGTTACCCCTCTGGACAGGTAAAACTAACAAAACATAACGCCTAGTTTCCCCAAAGAGTTGGACAGAATCTAACTATAGGACATCCATATTTCACCTGTTATTTTTAAGTCCCATCTGATAGGAGGCTACCCTATTGCCATTATCCAGGCAAAAACTTTTTACAAAAAAATAACAACAGACTTCCTTGAAAAAAAAAAAACCGGCCAAGTGCGAGTCGGACTCGCGCACCGAGGGTTTCGTACAAACCTGCAGGTATTCACGGTTTATGCATAAGGTTTATGTTTATGAAATTAAATGTTTTTTTTTTTTAATTTTTATATTTGAGTTGACTGAATGAAAGGTAAATTGTGGTTTACGATTTATGACGTATTAAAAAAAAACTACTTACTAGATCTTGTTCAAACCAATTTTCGGTGGAAGTTTATATATTTATTATTATTATTTTTTTTTTTTTATATATATTTTTTTAGTTTTATCATTCTCTTATTTTAGAAGTTACGGGGGGGGGGGGGACACATTTTACCACTTTGGAAGTGTCTCTCGCGCAAACTATTCAGTTTAGAAAAAAATGATATTAGAAACCTCAATATCATTTTTGAAGACCTATCCATAAATACCCCACACGTATGGGTATGATGATTTTTTTTTTTTTGAATTTCCGTTCTATGTATGGGAAACCCCAAATATTATCGTTTTTTAGGGTTCCGCACCTCAAAAGGAAAAAGCGGAACCCTTATAGGATCACTTTGTTGTCCGTCCGTCCGTCCGTCCGTCCATCCGTCCGTCTGTCAAGAACCTTTTTCTCAGGAACGCGTGGAGGTATCAAACTGAAATTTATATCAAATACTCAAGTCTATTGTCTTTTAGAGCTGTGAAAAAATCAAACTTCTAAGCTAATGCAATCAAAAGATATAGCCGTTTATACCGCAAATTTCCTCAAATTTTCGAAACTCGCAAGGGAATCAAAACCTAAAGGGTACTTCCAGTCGATCTAGAATTTTGAAATTTGGTACGAAGCAACGTCTTATAGCATAGATAAAGGAAAAATTACGAAAACTGTAATTTTTTAGTTAGATCATATAATAAACAGAACAAAACACAGACAGAAATAAAACCAAGCTAAGAAACAGAACAGAACTACGACTCGATTGTCGTGATGGGTGAACTTTTACTTATATACCTACAGGTTTGTACGGAACCCTCGGTGCGCGAGTCCGACTCGCACTTGGCCGGTTTTTTTTTTCTATTTTTGTGTGAAAATCTTAATGCGGTTCACAGAATACATCTACTTACCAAGTTTCAATAGCATAGCTCTTATAGTTTCGGAAAAAAATGGCTGTGACATACTCGGACAGACAGACAGACATGACGAATCTATAAGGGTTCCGTTTTTTTGCCATTTGGCAACGGAACCCTAAAAAACATTACAAAGTCAAAATAACTTTAATTTCCGAATTCGGTGTCTTAAGATCTGTATTTAAGGATTTTTTGCAACCGACTTCCGTTTGTAGTGTTTTTTTCAAGGAAGTCGGTTGTTATTTTTTTGTAAAAAGTTTTTATTTTTAACTTTTTAGTTATGGTAGATATCCTGCACTAATCTAATCGCGTTATTTGTTCATTTGTCGCGCAAATACTTGATGCAAATTTAAGACTTATATGGTTTTCACATGGATCCCATTATTCGAATGGGATATACCAAATCAAAATGGGACCATTCGGGAAGCACCAGCTTTCAAATTAAAAAAAAAAAAACAAAATCGGTTCATCCAGTCAAAAGTTATGAGGTAACAAACATAAAAAAATAAATACAGACGAATTAATAACCTCCTCCTTTTTTAAAAGTCGGTTAAAAATGCAGACTCCGGGCTGCTACGGAGAAAATACATATAAAAAAACCAAATAACAGGTAGCCCGTCCTGGGAATCGAACCCAGGACGTTAGCAAATCAAATCAAATCAAATCATTTCTTTATTTGTATAGAATGCAGGTGTTACAATAGAGGTGTTACTTTCGGATATGTTTCCAGTACATTCTGCCTGTTGGCATACAAAAATATAGTGATTAACTTACAGATAATTTATAAACAAAGTACTTATATTTAAAATGAGATCATGGATCAGCTAAGTCTAAAATTATTAACATAATAAATGATATAGTGAAGCAAATATTACAATTCATCATTTATAAAATCGGTAAATCGGTAGCAGTATTGCTTACGACCAATAAACCAACAAATCAGTCAAGCTAATTAAATACAACAGTTTTCTGTCTTGAAAACATTTGACGAAATCCATGCCTGTACCGAGGACTCTTCCCGCTTATCGAACACCGTTCTAATTTGAAGTACCTATAACTGAGGCTTTCTCGAACGCAGAAACCCAATTATCTTTAGCTCGACCCGAGGATTTAACCTCTGAAGCTGTATCGAGAAACCGTGCGACTATTACCAGATCAGTGAGGCGTTTGGCCTTTAATAAGACCTTAACTTTTACGAGCTTCTGGCTTCCGATACTAAAAGAAAAAATCCTGAAGCTTAGATTGATTAAAATACTAAAGCAGATATAGACTGAATTGGATTGGTCATGAAGACAAGGAGTAAAAGTCTTCTTCATCATTTCAGCCGTAAGACGTCCATTGCTGGACTTAAGTCTCCCCCAATTTGGGGGGCTTTGCCATAATTGCCACGCTTGGCAGGCGGGTTGCCGATCGCAGTATGGTGGTAAAATGCATAGAGAACGCTGCTGACAATTCTCTAGTAAATCTCTTAGTCGCCTTTTACGACACCCACGAGAAGAAATGGGGTGGTGTTATTCTTTACGTCCGGCACCACACGGTACCAAAGTCTTCCTAATCAGCAAATATTGTTCCCACTGCTGGGACACAGACCGGTGAGAGGGAGTGGGCTGTAATCTACCCCGCGGGCCGAGTGCGGGTTGGTAGATGTCTCATGTCTTCGAATTTTTGGTTCTAGGACATGCCGGTGTCCTCACGATATTTTACTTCACCGTTTTGAGATCAGTAGTGATGAAATTATTAACACAAAGAAAAGCGCTTGCCTGGGCTCGAAGCCACGACATAATAACTCACAAGCCGTGAATGATACATATTGTACCACCACTGCTCTCAGTAAAAGTGAAACTTCATTAAAAACACGATTTACGATACCTTCATGAGATATTTAATTTCAGATTTATTTCCTACCAAGAATTTCTAGTTATTTAAACTTACACGTGATCCATAATTGTGAAATAGTAACGAAGTCAAAACATCTACAATGAATTTAAAAAGTCATCGTCGAAAAATATAGTTTAAGAATTTTTGTCGGTTTGCCTGGTTGTCAAAATGTATGTTCCAGATTTGCGCAACAACAGCGGTACAGATTTAGATAAAATTGGGCACACAGATAGCTTATAACCTGGATAAACACATAGATTCTTTTCATCCGGATAGAACACAGAGTACTTTTATTCCAGGTAGTACGATTCTGTAGAATATTTTCGACAAACACGAGGGCACAGCCGCGGGAAAAGCTACTTACTTTTCATATAAATTACAAGGTACAGAGCTACATAGTATAATATTGTATACCTAAGTATACCTACCACTCAAAGATTCACTTTATCAAGAATTTCAATTGCGTGTAGATTGACAGTGAGGAGTTGAACAATGTGTTGAACAAGAGATTCCACAGTAACTTGTAATTACAGACATGCTTTGTCACGTACTTGCATATATCACTAAATTGAATTCTCCGAACGAAATAAAATTTTGAACACGTATCGAATTAAGTTCTGATCAAAACTTGTGTTTTAAAAGTTCTTGTTTCTTCATACATACTAATGAACCTACTGTCCTTATGTTGAATTTAAAAAATAACTCTTTCTGTTTATCAGATATCTTTTGCTGATCGAATTTACTACGAACGTATCCTATGTCTTAATATAGGATACTTTTAGATCACGGAAATACGTTCCTATGGGATAATTTACGTCCTCTATGCAAGTGAAAACATGGGCAAAAGGTCGTGTGATAAAAAAAACAATTATATACAGGGTTATTTGTAAAACACCGGCAACCTCTCAGGTCTATGTTACTAACATCATAATCAAAAACTTTTGTTCTATGACTTTTAAAAATTCATCATATTTTAGTGCATCAGATTTTCATACAAAAATCGGCTGCCTGTAAATAGGTCAAGTTCAAGCGCCCCCGCCGCCCTAACCCCGCTCCCCTTGCTAATATACTATCGCTTTCTTTTGCTTCGCATAGACTCCGTAACATTTAGAGCGTTTAAAGTAAATATTTTTATTTTTGTTTGAAAATCTGATGAACTAAAATATGATGAATTTTTAAAAGTCACAGAACAAAAGTTGTTGATTATGATGTTAGTAACATAGACCTGAGAGGTTGCCGGTGTTTTACAAATAACCCTGTATATGTTCCGTAGGTACATTGTACGTGACGATATCTTTTCATACAAATCCCTGACTTTGTCAATGGTATCAGTGCATGCATAAATAGCCTATAATTTTCTCACTGCTGGGTCACAGGCTTCCTATAATGTGCCATGTGGGCCCAGCTGGTTGGTACTACTTGTCACATGTCTTTGAATTTTTGGTTCTAAAACATGCCGGTTTCCTCACGATGGGCGCCAGCCTGGGTTCGAACTTATAAGTCGTGGTCGATTCAACTGGATGACCGTTGCTCCGCACCATTGGCGCCTGAGCATGGATAACAAAAATGGTAAAAAATATCATTAGAAAAAATGGGTTAAATAAACAATACAATACATTAAAATGAAAACTCTGGCTAGTAAAATAAGGAAGTGCACTGTCTCAACACATAACAAGATTGTTCGCAATTGTAGAGATGAAATCAAAATTTACGAAAATAAAATATAAACTCGAAGGAAACTGAGAAAATTTACAGCGGAACTCAAAATAAGTCAGTCTGTAAGGCATCTGTCCCACTATCGACGAATAGCGAAAAGTGAATAGAGCTAGCAACTAGAAACTAGTTGGCGAGCAACGAGCAGCAAGTGGTCTGCCTGCCGAGCTAGTGTTGCTGTGTGAGATTTTTACACGCTTTACCTATATTAGCTTCACTTGTATGTTTGTTTGTAACCGACTCCTTATAGCGCGATTTTGACCCACTTTAAACGACCAGATTTCATTATCCTTGCCAGGGTTACCAGGACAGCAAAAAAACTGACTTCGAAAACTACGCTGACATACGTCACAAACTACGCTGACATACGTCTCAAAATACGAAACACCCTAAAAAATTGAAAATAAATAATAGTTTAAAAAGGTTTTTTAATTCTTTCATAGTTCTTGGTGCTGTGACATACTACTGGAAAAAGAGAGTTCGCGCCGATAGTGTCAGCAGTCTGCTATTAACTATAAATATATTACCTCTTTTACTGACTCGGGTTCAACCAAACATTATCATTTCTTAGGCGAGAAAGTAGTCTGCAGTTCGTTTTTCGTTCGTCAGGATCACCAGGATAGCAAAATAAAAACGAATAAACACGTTTTTGTCGCTAGCTGAACTAACAAAAATAAAAATAAATAATAGTGTAAAAAACTAAAAACACGCTTTCATAGAAAACCAAACCAAAAAGTAAAAAAAAAAGCGTGGGATGTTTGACTGAGAGAAAAGTACCTCAAGAAGCACCCAACGCTTGTTTTTTAAACTATTATTTTAAAACAAACCCTGATACTAATTTGACAGGTGTAATGTGAAACTTTTTATACTAAACATGTAAATACAAAATATTTCATATGAAAGATATTGTAAATCTCGTGATTAAATAACGAACATTAGTGGCTTCCTACGGCGGCGGTGAGACTAGTGCCTGCATTCGTTTTAGTAGTGAAACTAAAGAAATTGAGTTATGAATCAGCACAGAAATTTATTGTGAAACCTTATGGCATTCCTCGCTTTATATCAAGTAATAAAAAAACTGACCTAATTCCCCAGCCAGTCTTAATCCTTCGCGTTGTTTATTTTGAATAACTTATTCAGATTTAATGGCCCTGAAATATCTCTAAATCTTGAGATAGCCGTAAAATAAATTATAGACTGAGGAAGAGTGCTCCTCCATTTTGTTTATCTACAATAACAGATTACTTGGTATTCATTTCTTTGAGTTAAAAGAAAATGGAGCGTTCTTAAAGTTGATAGATTTCTTTTACAGAGGTCATTAGGGGTTGATTTTCTTTGTAGTTTAACTTATTTTTAGTTTAATATAGGTATATAGGTTCCGTATGGTGACGTCCGTTAAGAATAGCATCATCCCACTTCTTACCGTGGGTGTCAAAAAAGGCAACTGAGGTACTTACTAGAGAATGGGCTGCAGAGTTCTCTATGCATTTCATCACCATACTGCGCCACGCCTACCAAGCGTGGCGATTCTTGCCACTCCTCCTCCCTCCACCCCAAATTGGAGAAGCCCTATGCCCAGCAGCGGACGTCTTACTACTGAAATGATAAAATAAAGTGCATAAGTTGTTTCTATATAACCTCTAAAATAAATGAATTAACTGTTGGTGAGTTACTTTTACAGTAAATACTTTATCATATTTTAGTAATCTCATATATTCAACGTACAGATATTTAAATTAAATACCAACAGCAGCAAAATTCTCTTATTTATTCAACGTAGTTTAATAACGTGCTAGTACTAGACTCATAACGAAGGCATTAATATAAGAACTAAAATAGTTTCATATTACATGTTGTTCTGGACAACTCACACCATTTTTTAGGGTTCCGTTGCCAAATGGCAAAAAACGGAACCCTTATAGATTCGTCATGTCTGTCTGTCTGTCCGAGTATGTCACAGCCATTTTTTTCCGAAACTATAAGAGCTATGCTGTTAAAACTTGGTAAGTAGATGTATTCTGTGAACCGCATTAAGATTTTCACACAAAAATGGAAAAAAAAAACAATAAATTTTGGGGTTCTCCATACATAGAGCTGAAACTCAAAAAAAAAAAAATCATCAAATCCATACGTGTGCTATCTATGGATAGGTCTTCAAAAATGATATTGAGGTTTCTATTACCATTTTTTTCTAAACTGAATAGTTTTCGCGAGAGACACTTCCAAAGTGGTAAAATGTGTGTGTGTGTGTGTGTGTGTCCCCATAACTTCTAAAATAAGGGAATGATAAAACTAAAAAAAATATATGATGTATATTACCATGTAAACTTCCACCGAAAATTGGTTAGAACGAGATCTAGTAAGCAGTTTTTTTTTTAATACGTCATAAATCGTAAACCACAATTTACCTTTCATTCAGTCAACTCAAATATAAAAATTAAAAAAAAAAACATTTAATTTCATAAACATAAACCTTATGCATAAACGTAAATACCTGCAGGTTTGTACGGAACCCTCGGTGCGCGAGTCCGACTCGCACTTGGCCGGTTTTTTTTATTCGTATCTACGAGTATTACTAGCGATCCGCCTTGCTTCGCACGGTTTCAAAGATATGACCAAATTTCGAGTACGAATTATATTCATGTAAGGTTACTATTAGAGACTCATAGCTAAGTAATTACAGCCGTACGGATCGATCAATCAGTTTAAACCATGTTTGCCGCGGTTACTCCGTGGATGTGTCACCATCTATACATACCAAGAAAAAAAGCATTTTAAATCTTTGGTCTCAGCTGTCATTCGAAGATATTTGTCAGTCTTAACGGGCCATCAGAAGCCCGAATGTCTGACAACTAGTCTTACCAAGGGTTAGCAGAACCCATGGTTTAAGACCAGTAACTGGGCTGTGGAGCTCAGCCAGATAATACTGGAGTACCAGTAGCTGCACGCGTTAGCCTGGAAATCGACCCTGATGGAATTGGCAAAAGGCAGATATACTATATGCAGGTTTAATATGAATGCATTGTACACATAAATTTTCCGAATCAATTTATCTAAATCTAGTTGAAAATTGCAAAAAAAAAACATTAATAATTTAGCAGAACAACGACACAGACGCAAGAAAAACGGCTTCAATTTAAAATCGATATTTTGCTGTAGGTCTCACTAAATACAAAAAACGTCCAAAACATTCCCTTAAAAAATCCAGCAAACGTTTTACGAAAACTATAAAACGTCCACCCTTTAAACTGCCTCAAATTATAGCGGGAACGGCCTGGATTTCGGACATAAGGAAGCATATAACTCTTAGGAAGCGTCCCATGTCGTCCATAAGACGTTTCCTTGCGTATTTCACATAGCCAGGCCCCCATCCGTCTCCCAATATGTTCCCGTAATGTTACGAGTTTCGTAATTTGATTCGGCTGAAATATTAACAGAGAAAATTCACGACGGAAGATAAATCGTGTAGGATGAGGGGAGCTCTAAACACATTTGTATCATTGTCACTATTTCTTCTCTCTAAATAATCACATAGTGATAGTACCGATTTGTTGAACTAGTGCTTAATTTATTTTGTCATACCTACGTGTTACTAGATTAAATTTTCAATTACAGCGAGCAGCTCATATAAGTTTACTATGGGGTTTTTTTTTTGGATGGGAAATCATCAAATGACAGGACAATGCCAGGGTCCCGAGATTGTCCTGCCAGGGTCACGAGATTGATCAAACGAGATACCGTGGCCCTTGCATATAGGTAACTGAAGGAACACGGGTGGGTTTTAGTCAGTAAAAGTCTGACATGCCCTCCCACTATCATGGGTTGAGTCTTGCGAGCTTGCTTAAAGTTTTTTAGGAGGGATGAGTAACAGGGTGTAAGGTTCATTCAAAAAATCTTCCAACTAGACGGGTGTCTTGTCTAGTGGGCAGCTGCCTAACGATGGATCGGGACGTTGTATATGCTAGTTGTGCGGTAAACTCTGATTGCGCGATGCAGGATTGAACGTGACAACAGTGTCATACGTCGTAGTTTTTATGTGGCGGTGTAGATGCAGCTACATTTTCATTCAGTGTTTAAGACTTATGGATTTTAGTTACCAACTAGCTTCTACCCGCGACTTCGTCCGCGTGTCAATCGACCCAGAGAATAAAAATTTTCACAGAAAATTCAACCCTCATTTCACCCTCTTAGGGATGGAATTCCAAAAAAAAGCTTTCTTTGTGTATACCAAGTCTTCACAAAGAACATATCCTCCAAAATACATGTCTCTACGACTAGCGGCTTGGGCTGTGCGTTGATATATCAGTCAGTCAGTCACTCAGGACTGAATTTTATATATATAGATAGATCATCTGCTTAGACTTTTCCTTACTATCTTGGAATCGACTTTAAGTCAAACCACATGCAGCTCAACAGGTTAAAATATATGGAACATAATATAAAATGTGAAGGCGACGATAAGATAACAATTTATGTATAGTTGGTTGTCAGGCAACCATTAGTACTATTTAGTTTATTTGAATAAATATGCTAAAGTTTATTTACATAACATACATAATAATCAGCCTTTGTTCCCACTGCTGGGACACAAGCATCCTCTCTGTGAGAGGAGTCGGCCGTTATCTACTACAAGGGCCCAGTGCGGGTTGATATGAACATACCTCATGTCGTAGTTTTTTTTTTTAGTTCTGGGACATGCCGATTTCCTCACGATGTTTTCCATCAGCGTTTTGAGAGCCGTGTTGAAGATTTATTTCGAAGTTTCAAAATACTCGGTTTCGGTTTAGAACAACTTTATTTCTCATAAAGAATTGTAGTACAAATCACTTACTGAGAAACAATATTTAAAACTAAGGTTAAAATTAGAGCGCACAGATGTACGTATATAAAATAACAAAACAAAACAAAACAGCAAAAAAGAAAAAATGAAATTATGTCAGTAAACAGATAACAAATCCTGACCAAAACACAACATGGATGTATAATACTACAAACAATTAAAGAAAATATTATCAGCAGTATTTTCTTTTATTGTCGTGTGATTGTCAATCACACTTCTCGATACTTTAGAATAAAGTTGGTAACTTATCTGTATAAAATGAATGTTTTGCATGCATTACTCACTCAGACCTAAGCTCCAACCCCTTAAGTGTTTCGAGACACGTCCAAGCTTTTATGAAGCAATATATTACATTTAAATTGCTTGTAAACAGCTTACGGACGAAGGCTATTTTCAAGCTAGTTTATGTCTGAAAACAGTGTTTTTTACTGGAATAGAAACTAAATTTTTTGATCTTCATATATACTTGAAGCAATAACGCCGACTGAGGAGTATTAAATTTGGCACAGCTAAACTATATTTTGAGAGGGAGCGCAGAAACCTAATATTTTTTATTGTTATTGATTAAAAAAACGATTTATGGTCGAATTTCTACTACTGGGCGAACACTAGTACTCATAAAGAGGAAGATGTAGTAATCTTCCTCTTTATTAGTACTAGTGTTCGCCAACAAAATGTTCGTTTTATGGCAATGCTTACCCCTAACCAAGATAAAAACCAGCCCTTGGGTCACGGGAAATGTCAACCAGCCGTTTCGAGATTAGCTTAAATAGACCAAGAGCTATCGCACTCCACGACCGAGGGTTTCAACCCCGAACGGCTCAAAAATAAATTACCAATAAGGTTGACTTACTTTCGCCGCCCCATTTCTTCCTGTGGGTGTCGTAAAAGGTGACTAAGGGACTTACTAGAGAATGGGCAGCAGCGTTCTCTATGCATTTTACCACCATACTGCGATCGCCAACCCGCCTGCCAAGCGTGGCGATTATGGCATAGCCCCCTAAATTGGGAGAGGCCTAAGTCCAGCAGTGGACGTCTTACGGCTGAAATGATGATGATGATGATGACTTACGCAGCTTTAGGTTTTCTGCAGCCGCAGTAGCAGCGCCAGCACAGCACGCCAATCCAGGAGGATGGAATGGCGTAAAACAGACGTTGCATCGAGCACTAAAGGCCTGGAAACCTTCCATGGAAATAAAGACATGCCGTCCGGTCTCTTGCCATCGTCGTGTTCTGCCAAGCCATTGGGTTCAAATACAGCTGGAACGCCGAAGGTGACAAGAGCTCGTCGGATGATGTCGTTAATGTTCGTGTGCCACGCTAATCGATCCGCACTTTCACATTTAATTTAGATAAAAAAGTGTATTTTTAAAACAAGCGTTATATTTAAATAGGCATCCGTTTCCACCAAAAGGAAATACATTCATTACATAAGACATTAGACACTTCACTTAATGAGCAAGTCCTTGAAGGTTAAAATAGACTTTTAATTATGATTCCACTTTATACGCTTAGAGAACAAGATGATCCTATATATCATTAATTAATTTTCCTTTGTACTATGTATGTAAGTACTTTGAAGGTAGCTATAATGAAAAGTTGAAATGCTTTAATTTATACAAGTTGACGTCTTAGTGGTTTTATAAATGGTGCGTGTAATTTAGTACACGAAGGGAATGGTTACGTAATATTCATTAAAAGTAAATAAAGCGACTATAAATAAAATAAAGCACCTACGCTTGGCATTTTGGTGATTTCCGATAATTCCCGAAGGTTCGCGGGAACACCCGATATCCTACTAATATTATAAATGCGAAAGTTTGTGAGGATGGATGTATGTGTATGTGTATGTTTGTTACCCTTTCACGAAAAAACTACTGGACGGATTTGGATGAAACTTTACAGTAATATAGGTTATTCATCAGAATAATACATAGGCTACAATTTATAGTGATTTTATGTAATTTTGGTCATAATATAACGATACGTGTCAATTAAGTTGGAAAAAAATCTTCCATCTGAGAGCTATCATGGCGTGCGCTGCCTAAACCAATGGAGTTACATAAAGATGATGTACCGCAGGATTGTTTGTCTTAAGTAGATCTAAATAAAAGTCAGCAACAGCATATATCTACCTTTTATGTGCAAGCCAGTACGACAAAAATTGTGAACCATAAATTTAATTAAGGGAAACGCCCGTTCTTGGCCATGTTGCGCCCATCAATATGGTATATACAAAAAAAATACCCATTTAGTAACTAAAATATTGCTATTACTTATTCGTAATGAAAACTCCGGAATTAAAAGCCGATTTAATAAAAACTTTCAATCGTTTAGTATCGTATCTAACAGTTCCGGTCGATTGTCAATCCTGTCCAAGTAGGGATGGCAACCATTACCGAAACACACACAATCGATACACTAAATAAAACCGGTTACGATAAATTGATTTTTGGAAAACTCTTCTTTATTATATAGTTGTTTCGCCTTTGTTGTTTTCTTTAGAAAGAAAAAAGATGTTAGTCCATTTCCGTGCTTCTAAATACGATCTATTGAACCGATTCCATGTCTCCAGATTTTTTATTTTTAAATTGATTTACTGATTTTTCGGTAAATCGATCTCATATCGCATCCCTACGTCACTAATAATCGTAATTGACAACTGACTGACATGTCACATTCTGTTTGGTGTTGTGTGTGTTCTTGCAATTCGTGATTATTTTCTACTGCGTTTTTCTATTTGATTTTCGACGATTTTGATTACGAATATGGACCCTGTAACCGCTCCCGATAATGACCTTGGTTTTACATTGGATTCTGTACCCGCCTCCCACGACGACACCGGCTTGCCAATGGGTATACCGTTCCTGTTTCTCATGACGGACCTGACACGAATATGGAACTGATTTACACGAACTTACCAGGTTACCACGGAGCCCTCTCTGTGTCAACTGTGGCGTAGATACACGAAGATTTAAAAGATTTACCTTAAGCAATGTGGAAGTTCGGTCTATATTACAGCAATGGATTGCTCCACAACAAGAGAGTTACTATAAGAACATAAAAGGTACATACATACTCAGTAACTTATATTGCATAGCTATGTAAGATAGATTTGAATTGAATAATTCAGTTGTTTAGTGACAAGGAAACCATAGAAATTGTTATAGTTTGTTTTGTCTCAACCTAAGTTGTATTTTGTAGTTGTTTGTTGTAGTTGTGTATTGTGAACCCAATTCCTAGATGATGTGGTTATCATTTATTTAAATGAGAACGAAAAATAAATTAAAAATTAAAAGTGTTTTTTTAATAACCTTGTATTTTTATACATGGTTTATAAAAGTCCAACCAAGTTCTATGCAAAAAATAGTGGTAAGTTTTTATCTATGATGTCAGCCCTAATGCCTATAATTTGTTTCTTTCGTGGGTATCACTTGGCCAAAACCTCTTTATTAAATGGGCATTTCCCTTTGGTACTATTTTACAATGCACATATTAGTATATAATTATCAGACTCTTATAAAAATGAATACATTTCTCGCATTAAGTATTTAATGTAGATAAACTTGGTCTTTCACACTAAGTAATTTGGCCGAATAGTTTAAAAGTTATCACGATAATATGATTGAACGGAGCGCCTAACGGCGGCGGCAGTACGGGCGGAGCGCGATGCGGCGTCGCGGTCGCGGGGTAGGGGCGAACCATAGATATCGAGAGATATGCCTTCATTGCGGAATAGTAAGGAGTCCTAGTGTCGCCGTTTATCTCCCACCCAAATATTTACAACATTAACAAATAGTGTACTGACGACACACACTTAAAATTTGAGCACGCACACCAAGAAGAAAGCAGCTACACTAAATCAATTTCTAATAGCACACATACATAGAATGGGCGGGGCATTCACTTGTAAACACTTGCTATTCCAATGCACACGCATGCAATTAGGGAGTCGAACGCGATGGTCGATTATTTTTATCGATATTTAATTTTAGCACATTGTTGTGTTATAATAACTTCGTTTAATTTTCTTTAAATAATTTCTTTTTTTATATACCTATCCGAAAATATAGTTAACTTTTACTAAAATCAAATGGGAATATTAAAAAGAAATTGTGTTATACATTAAAGGGAACGCTCTCTATTACATATCATGCTGTATACATAAATAATATATTACTTAATCTTAAAAAATATATATATTTTAATCAAAAATGCCTACCTACATTCAGGTTTGGTTTAATTCAGTTAGGCTACTGTTATACTCATATTCAAACTCGATCGCGTTAACACATATTTCTAATGGAATTAAAATAACGCCATCTAGCAAACTAGTTTCAATTTTAGACAAATAGTAGGTAGTTGATGCTGACAGGATCGAATTCGGACGACTGTGGTACGGTAATAATATCTACAGTATTTTGACTCGGCCCTATCCTTGAAATAATTACCTACAGCACGCGCGGTACGTAAACACGCCATAGACGCGGTAGGGCTGCCTGCATAAAGTATTTTAACTTCATCTACCTACTTGAGTTTCTTTGATTGTAAATATTATATTATTATTAAAAAAATCGAATGTTTGGACTGTTTTTATTATGAAAGTGACAAGGGTGGAATATGTAAATTATGTAAATTTTACGTACGTAACTTGTTACGTACGTAAAATTTTGAAAATGAAAAAACGCTTAGTTATAATACTTTTTTATTTTATTGTACCTAACACTTTTGAATAAAATGAACTATAAATACTTAATTTTCAGTTGCCAATATAAACATTATCGACATGGTCACACTCGAAGAGTCTCGAGGCACATCACTAACTGACGACTGCGAGCAGCGGCCGCACCACGTTATTAACGTATTTTGTTAGTTTCGATATATTCATTATACACTGCGGTGTTAGAGCTCAGCGTTCGAATTTTCGTTAGTACAATGCAAGTATTGTAAACTGGCATAATATAGTATTGCGACTATCATTCTGCCACATAATAAAAAGATGCAAAAGCAACAAATCAATCTAAGTAATAAAGTTTTTGAATTTTTAGTTAGAAAAACATATCATTTTCAATATTTAATGATGGTATATGTTTCCATTTGACTTAAAGTTACTGGTATTGCTTCGATTTTTGCAAATCACTACAGAACAACACGGCATTTTTAAAGAATCCCGGCCGACGGTCAAACTTCAACTAAACGTGCCGCGAGTAACGTGGTCTCTTTTTGCGCATATTGCTGAGACACCGGCCCCGCCCCCTTTTCATATCTCCTTTAGTTCTGTGATCTGTGGGGCGAACAATGCAATCCAAGCAATGGCGAGGCAACGCCGAGTGCGCGACCCGAACGCGGGTCGCGCACTCGGCGTTGTTTACAAGACTTACACGGCAAACAAACGATAATGGGTGGTGTGGTTGTTTTATTGGCTTTCGGCGAGCGGCGAGCGAGGCACTGCAGCAGACGAAATTAACAAATGTCTTAAATCCTCATATTTATGGACCAAAATTGAAAAGCTGCACCTTATCACCAACATGCGTGTCCAGTTATTCAGTGATCTAGAGTCGGGCGCGTACGCTGAAAAACTGCTCGAGATAGGTGAAGGTCGAATCGAAACTGACGAAGAAGGTATGATTCTATTCACTAACTAATTTTGTCACTTTGTGGATTCGGAAGACGCACTCATTGCTCAAGTTTTTCCAAATTTGCAACAGAACATCCACGATGATATTTGGCTATGTGAAAGAACTATAATGGCACCAAGAAATGAGACAGTTGCGAAAATCAATAAAATTATCTTGGACCAAGTAACCAGCGATGCAACAACCTACAACTCCATCGACACAGTCATGCCATCTGAAGACTGTCCACGAGCTACCCCGTGGAGTTTCTTAACTTGGACGCCCCGAGACTATGTAATGGCACTAGATTGCGAGTCATTGAACTAGGCAGTCATATTGTTAAGGCCACAATTTTAACTGGAGAAGCTAAGGGTGAAAATGTTCTTATTTCACGCATCCCAATAATACCCAATAACCCTTTAATTTCAAACGTTTACAGTTCCCACATAAAGCTCCTTTTGCTATGACTATTAATAAATCGCAAGGGCAAACTTTGAAGGTAGCGGCCATACATTTAGGCACGCCCTGTTTTTCCCATGGACAGCTATACGTAGCTTGCTCACGTGTATCTAAACCCCAAAGTCTACATATTTACACTGAACAAAAAAAAACAAATAACATAGTATACAGGAGTATATTGCAGTAAAAACACAGATAAATTAACACAGATGTTCACCTATTCCAGTTATATACCACATAATTCTTTACTTATTACAAAATCTATTAAAAAAACCGCATCAAAATCCGTTGCGTAGTTTTAAAAATTTAAGCATACATAGGGACAAAGAAAGCTACTTTGTTTTATACTATGTAGTGATTTAATGCAAGTAACATTGGTCCGACCTGTTTATTAGTACTTTATTATATTTAGTTTGTGCTGGATAGGATAATCTCAAGCCCGGGGAAGGACATAGGGCTTTGTCCGCGTATTATACGTATAAATCTTGCTCTTGAATCACTCTATCTATAAAAACAAACTACATCAAAATCCGTTGTGAAGTTTTAAAGATCTAAGCATACATAGGGTCAGACAGAGGGAAGCAACTTTGTTTTATACTATGTAGTGATGGTTAGGTATTCATATTGGTAACTAGCTTTTTCCAGGTGCTTCACCCGCGTGTAACTCGAAATTTTTCTCACAGGATCATTCTAGCAGGATAAAAAGTGTTCTATGTGTTAATCCTGGCAGAACTATTTGTATGCCAAATTTCATACAAAACTGTATAGTTAATTTTGCATGATCGAGTAACAAACATACAGACTTTCTCATTTATAATATTCGTAGGATCATTTGTAAAGATCAAACTTACCTACCAACATTCAAATATCTACAGGATGCCATCAAAAAACGCTGAACCGAGTATATGGGTAAAAGCATTTTCATAATAAGGGTATCGATTCAAAACATCTAATACCCTCCTTTGGTAAAAAACAGGACTATTCCCAATACACTGTCTGCATTTCCACACGTGGCGTTTTTTTTTTTCACTGATAGGTACTGTTAAATGTTTTCTCCAGTCTTACAAAAAACATTTTCTTTTCCAAGGATTTTGAGCTCTCGTGTTTGAAAAATAAAATTGAATCTCGCTTGTATTCGTCCCAAGATAAGGTGTTTTGGAGTGAAGGAGCTATCAAAAGGGGTACGTTTAACAATAGGAGAGGCGTGTATTGAATGTCACATTTTGTATAGGTGACACAAGCTGTAAGAAAGTGGCTGAAAAGCTGTTGTATTATAAAGCTGCAGCCGTTCAAAGGGTGCGATCGAGTTTGTATACTCTTGGGTTGCCTATTTTGTAAAATAGAAATTGATTTTGCATTTGTTTTTGATACGTTTGTGTTAGTTTTAGACATGATGCTGTTTACGCTTTCTCTTAAATGTTATTCAATGTAGGAACTTGTGAATCCAGAAAGTATGAGTTTTTGTTGATGCTTTCTTACGTATGTTGGACTAACGCATATTTTAAGGAGAATGGACACAGAACTCTGGGTGTTTACCCTGAAGCCCAATAGCAAAAACACATAACCAAATGGAAAGAGCTATTCAAATAAAACCTGTGCTATTAACATGACTTTTGATTTTTAGTCTGTTCAGAGTTAATGAAAGACATTGCCATTGTAAGTAAGATAATAATTACCTTGCTGGATAAAATGGTCTAGAAGATGAACAGCTACAATTTTGAATGATAGCTTGCTATGCCCGATGCATTCTGGTTATTCATCACATAGAAAATGTCTGAAACTATAAATGTAGATTGCTTAAATACGTTACCCCTAACCAAAGATTTCCTACCATCCCATTTCTTCCCGTGGGTATTGTAAAAGGCGACTACGAGGCTTACTAGAGAATGGCTAGCAGCGTTTTCTATGGATTTTAACTACAATAATGCGATCACCAACTCGACTGTTAAGCGTGGCGATTATGGCAAAACTCCAAAAAGATATTAGGAAAGGATTTTATCCAGAAGTCTTTCAGCCGAAATGATGATGATGATGATCATGAAACACAGAGTTAAATCGATAGATTTGCCCTCACCGTCAACGTAAAAAGGTAAGTAAATTTTGAACATAACAATGTTATCAAAAGCAATATGCCAGTTCGCCGAATTTCTCAATCATAATAATTCTCAAATCCAAAATTTAAACTTGAACAATTAGATCCCTATAAAACCTTATGAAGGTCGGTAAGGTCGACAAAAAAAAAGAAAAGACAAACAATCAATATGTAGTTAATCAGTAGTTATTGTGATTATACAACTAATTTCACTGAATGAAAAAAGATTATTTATTTGGTACACAGAGAAATTAACATAAATTGATACAACCCTTTCACCCGTGTCATACAGACATACATAAATAAACTCACGTCTTTTTCTTATGGGAAACAGAGGCAGAAACTACAGACCTGCTGTGATCCTTACATACAGTCTTTGCTTCGTTTATGTTCGTTCAAACATCTTATCATACACGCACGCTGGTAACCAGTACTAAACCTCTGACCTTTCTGGAGAACATCACCATGTCATTTACCACGATAAAAGTTAATTCAGATTATAAAATCTGTGGGTAAAATTTAATCCGAATGCGTGAAGCCATTTTTGCGTTACTATGTAACAAACGTCCAAACATAAAAACTTTCCAATTTGTAATATTACACAAAGTAGTTTGTTCGACCACGATTCGAAAGTTTTTAAAATGGGTAAAGGTATTTCGGAAAGCTGTCACGCTTAAATGGAATTGGGCTGGCCACATCTGCCGTATGTCAGACGATCAGTTGGCCAAACTTACGAACCAATGGGTCCCGCTTTCTCGCGACCGGCCCTGGTGCGAGCCATGGTTCGGAGCGAGAGGGCATGGGAAGCCGTCACCTCCTTCTGCGAAGCAGTAATGCTCGCGAAGGAGGAGGCAGGGCGCGTGAGGGAGTGACAGTTTCTGCGCCCTCATGTCCTTAGCCGCCGCAGGAGGAGACGCCCCGGGCGTCGGGAGTCAGTCGCGGACTCCCGGCCACCGTAGGCGCGGGCTTGCGTGCGGCGAGCTACCCATTGCTGCGGTAAGGACCAGGCCCATGTCGACGGCGCGTAGTGTTTCACTCGCGCCTCAAAGAGATGTCAGTAAACTAAAGGGGTCTGCTAGGACCGATGTGTACCAGGGTCGCGAGATTCGTTCGAAAGAGATACCGTGGCTCTGGCACATGGGCAACTGAAGGAACACGGGTGGGTTTTAGTCAGTAAAAGTCTGACACGCCCTTCCACTCCATCAGATACATCGCGGTAAGCCCAGACGGAGATGGTGGGATGACCTAGACTCTTTTAATAAAGAGTGGTCCTTGGCAGCTCTGGGCAGAGTGACGTGGAAAGAGAGTAAGAAGGCCTTTATCCAGCAGTGGGACAGCAACGGCTAATAAAAAAATATAAAAAAAGCATTTCTAAAACAAAATTGATTGGCTCCAGGGAAAGTTCGATTTTCGCATAGTCCAAATATGTATAATATGTACATATATTTGAACTGCCTTCAGACAGTTTTTTCCAGTGCTCAGTGTACATGCATGTATTATGTTTATTGTCTTCAAAGAAAATGTATTCTAAAAGAGTAAGGTTTTAATATCCCGAAAATTAATAGTTACCTAAGCAAATTGACTACCATCTTAACTTTTCCGTTTATTCAAATCTCAACGGCAATAATTAATAGTTATTTCACGTCAAACTGACGTAGAATGGTAATTTTGCTTAACAATTAATTTCTCTGAAACTATAAAATGTTTTGTTGCTGTCCATACAAAACCTTTAATTAAATTAGAAATAACCATTTCAACAAATCAAAATAAAATAAGCTAATAAAAGGTTTCTATTATATGAACAGTGTCTGTGTTGATTTTGCATACTAAACGAATACCGGTTTTGCCTCATCCGAATTAAGGGTGGATTAAAATCTACATGTGTGAGTTAGGTACTTGTTAGAGGTGAAAATTAGTAGCAATTCGCTTTGTTCTCAAACTATATATACCGAATTCCTTATTAGATACATTTAGTGACCTTATTGGTGGAAAGGTTAGGCGCGTACTTGCAACGGGCGAGCGTGTATGATCAGATATATGAACGTAAACTGAGCAAAAAGGAGTTAGTGGGGATCGGATCAGGTGGGGTACTGTAGTTATTGCCTACCTCCATAGAAAGACGGTGTGCGTATAAACCTACAAAAAAGTGTAAAGGATTTTCTGATTTTCCCGAATCTTCCAAACGAACAGTGTTTTATTTCTAATTACATAGAAAAAAGTCATTGTTAATTTATAAAATGTATTAAATGGATTAAAACAATCATTTTCACATATGTAGCTTCATTTATAGCGGAATTTTTCTGAAGGCATGGTTAAAGGCTGCTGGTTTGTTTAAGAAAAGTGAAGAAAAAAAACCCAGAATGTTTTTGTTTTTTTGTTTTCGTAATATTATTAGTATAGAAAAAACTTCATTTTATTGTCACAGTGCCGTAAAAAATCCCTTCATAATAAAAGATAGCAAGGATATCGACGCGCTGTCATGTTACCGGATTTTTTTAAATTTAATTTTTCGTCGGAATTGTTAAAAAAATTAATTGATGTTCAATAGGTATTGTTAATACTACTACAAATGCGGTTAAAATGTTCTGTACAGTACTTATATGAAACAACAGATTTTTTTTAGACAACCGACAAAAAATATTACACTGGAATGGAATTCATGGCCCGTTTGCGCGTCGAAATCCGTACCAGCCTGTATATGAACCGTGTAGAAAATTGCTAATATGACAGAAAAAAATCAAAATGGTAACTGATGAGATTACAATAATAACCTTCACTCCATTAAAAAAGTCAATAAGATACATCCTACTTCGCAAAATGAAATCAGGATATTGATACGCACACACACACACAGAGCCACGGAGGATAATAATACATGGTATTCTAATACGAACACACGCGTATTCGTGCGTATGTGTTTCGTAAGGGTGCGGTTTCATTGTAGTGAATTAACATAGCGGAATAAATAAATAATAAATAAAATTAGTTTAATTCAAGTTACAGGACTCTTATACAGACAGATACATACTAAAAGATACAGACAGGATAACAAACCCAGACAAAAAGAAAGAAGAACACTTACAATATAGCACTATGTCTGCTGCAGCATTGCCGGATATATGGACCAACCAGTCTTTCGGCGATCATCGCTAGGACGGTGTTAGGGCTGCCGGTGCTGGGGTGCGTCGCTTGAAAGTGGTCGGTGCGCGCCGCCGCGAACATGCCCGAGGCGCTGCAGTGGCGGGGCAGTCCCGACACCACCCTGAACGCGTTATTGAACTGCACCCTAATTGCGAAACGCACAATTTATCAGAATCTGAATGGGATTGAAGATTATTTCTAAACCATTGCGTCATTTGTTCGAATAAATTGTCGGCTCAGCAACGTAAATAACGCAATGAATGTTGTTTAACTATGAATGTTAAACCAATTCCTATCGGTAAAAAGTTCCGCAATTACCCCTCTGGACGCGGAGGGCGCTGTAAGACGCAAGAGTATACTTTGCCCACAGGCTACACGTGTAGAGGGACAAAAGCAAAGGAGCAGTGTGGAGTAGTACAAACGTAAAAATATAGGTGCAGGATTTTATCACGCACTGCATTTTAACACTTTAAACTCTCAATATTGAACCGAGCGATGAAAATCCAACAGAGTGTTGAAAAACACTGTGTTCGATTTTCAACTCTCAGCGCTAAGCGGTAGGATGAAGGTTCAGTGCACGAAAATAATTCTGCCACAATATATTTACGTCCTTGCGAACGTGGACGTAGTGTCCAAATCCACTGAAGAGAAGTGATATGATAAAGTTTTGCGTTTTCCTAGAAAGCACACCCTCATATTACGCTGGACGTGAAACAGCGGCGTTGCGATATGACAATAATGGTCTTGATAAGAATGTAGCTGTGCTGTCATTTTCATGAAAACTGTTATTGGGACCTTCAGGTATTGGCACTTCTTGGAAACTAAAATTTTAAGCGCTTTGCTTGAGTAAAAGCGTTTCCAAATACAGCTCTGCAAACAATTAGGTTATGAAAATTTGAAACAACTAATCAACGTTTAGTTTTTTTTTTTGGAATGTCGTCTGTCAGGTCAATCTAGGAGTCTGTTGGCTGCTTAACCAGACTTCACTTATCTCCAGTCCACTGGCACCCGTGTTCACAAAACCGGAGCACAGCAGTCCGGAGCAGAACAGAGGCGGGAATTTGAATTTAAAGGAATTTTAGTCTGTTGACTTAATTTTCCTAGGAAAGCTCTACAGATTTCCGCTCCACTGACTATCATCTCTCTCTTAATCCATCCAAAGACTGCCTTTAATAGATCGCTTTCAGCAATAAGACCGGTCAGAGTGTCACCCTATATAAAAATCTTTTCTCTTCTGTTTTGAGAGTATCGATGATCCATTGGTAACGACTGTGACTTATGAATTTGTAAGATCGAACTCAGACAGGCGCTCTACTTTGAGTGAATAATTTCGTCACCTCTGAAAACGGTGAAAGACAACATTGTGAGGAAACTGGCGTGTCCGAGAACCAAAAATTCAAAGACATGTGACTTCTTCCAACTCGCACTTGACCTGCCTGTTAACGCACTCCCTCGCACCGAAAGTAGGCCGGTGTCCCAGCAGTGGGAACATTATTATTTATTTATTTATTTACACCAATAAGTACAACATCTTACAGTAAGTTTTCCAATACGATATTATACACACTAATTAAACTATCTAAATATTATAAAATATACTTAAACATAAAATTGAACAATAAACACAGAACCTAAATAAAATAAAAATATTATTTCAAATTTGAATGCCTTCTTCAATGCACCTTTATGCTCCCAATACAAATTTCGGCAGGCTATCAAACACATCTTCTAACGGCATATTATTTATAAGACGTGCGGCCCATGACAAAGGGGCAAACTTTAGTAGTAGCATTTTACTGGTATAGATAACAAAGCGTATTTTATTATATTCAGCTGTCCGCTACATTGGAAAGGCAGCATAACACTGTGTATGTGTTCCACATATGCACACACATAATACTACGTATGTATTTTATCCGCAAAGTCTAAACGACTGAACCGATTTGTACTAATGGCTTGTCATTGTGATCCGAATTGTGTTACATGGTATTATAGTTATGACCTCGACGGTCGGGTATCCAATCGATTTGTTGTGGGGATACTGGGACATATAATAATAAGGTAAATATAAAAAATATACGTCTATTTTTGTGTTTTATTACTAGCGAAATCCGTTTAGTCGTTTAGGTGTGATTAAGTAACAAACATCCAGACGTCCGCCCCGCATCAACCCCCACTGTCCGCGTAATTTTGGTAAAAGGGGTACAAAGTTTTTGCTTCACATATTTAATACACATATTACATAGAAGTAACACATAGTATAATTATTACCCTTTTGTGTTTATTAATCATGTCATCATTCATCATCATTTCAGCCATAAGACGTCCACTGCTGGATTTAGGCCTCCCCCAATTTGGGGGGCTTTGCCATAATCGCCACGCTTAGCAGGCGGGTTGGCGATCGCAGTATGGTGGTAAAATGCAAAGAGAACGCTGCTGCCCATTCTCTAGTAAGTCCCTTAGTCGCCTTTTATGACACCCACGGGAAGAAATGGAGTGGTGTTATTCTTTACGTCCGGCATTAATCATGTACTTCCCAAATTTCTGGTAAGGAATAAGGACCTCGCAACAAGCAACAAAAACACAGAATTATAATGAAACTATGTTAGATAAAGGTTACTAATTAGGTTTGGGTAAAAGCCGGACGATGCCATTTTATTAGCTTACTTACCTATTTCATCCAAAGTATTTTGAAAAAGTCTTCTATTATATATCTAGGTATATATGGCAACCTGCGTTCTGTAAAATGGAATGGCAAACGCTTACCAGATTATGTACGGAGAAACTTCTCTCAAACGTACGATACGTTTCTTCAGGCATTTACTTCAAACAACGTCTGGAACAGCATTTAGCACTCATGGTGCTCCTTAATACTATCTACGAAAGTAGTTTGTTTCTCAAACACAGCACGCGATTCTACAGTACTTAATAAAGAAGACTATTACCTACACACATAGAATGGAGGTAGGCATGAACTACTTACTTGCATTTTTAACCCCCGACGCAAAAAAGGGAGGTTATAAATTTGACGTCTCTATCTGCGGCATTGTCGCTCCCAAACAACTAAACCAATTTTGTTTTTTTTTTGTTTTGTCTGAAAGGTCTTAATTAATGTTGTAACATCACTATTTAGTATGTTATTAATGTGTACACCACTAGATGTAATCTATGGTTCCGGTTGATACCTGGCACTCCGGCACTGCTATGTCTGGTCTCGTCTGAAATACCACGACCTAAATGTCTCTGTGTAAACTGTGATCCTAGTCTCAATAAACCAAGTGTATTAAACAGTATCTTTCATTTATTAACAACACAACATGGTGTCAGAAGTCGTGTAATAAAAATAAAGAAGATCGGTCAAGAAAATGCCAAACCAAGCCACGCGTGACGCCGAAAATGGCGGACAAGAAGCTTTACGTACGAACTTAAAACAACTCCACATTTCGTCGGATCCAGCGAATAATAATGCGGAGGCGTGGAAGAGATGGTGGCAGCAGCTGGAATTATATTTGCTAGCCACAGGCCTAGACAAGTCAACTGAAAAACGTAAAATTGCCATTCTACTACATTTAATTGGAGAACGTGGTCTTAATATATTTAATACTTTCAACCTAAAGATAGATGAAAGCACACTCCACGAAGTCAAGTCCAAATTCGACAGATTTTTTGAGCCAAGAAGAAATGTGACGATGTGTAGATACCTATTCTTCACACGTAGACAGGAAAAATCCGAAAACATCGACGAATTCCTCACGGATTTGGAGAATAAAAGCAGAGAATGCGAGTTTGGCACGCTCAGGGAGTCATTAATTAAAGATATTTTTATAGCAAACCTCAACATAGATTTGTCACATGTACGTCAGAGGTTACTGCAAGAACCTGATTTATCATATCAGAGAATGCAAGAGCTGGCAAGGACACTTATAATCGCTCAGCAGGATGCTGAAAAAATCGTCAAAGGTACCAGTGTCGCCAGTGAAAACGTCATGCATCTCAGTCGGAGGAGCCGCGGTCGACAAGACGGTCAACAGCGAGCTTCCAGTCGCAGGTCGAGCAGTCGCCAGTCAGCTTCGAGCAGTCGCAAGTTAGCATCAGCTTCAAACAGCGACCACACCAGCAACTCGAAGAAATGCAGCCGCTGTGGGCAGTCTCATCGCTACAAATGCCCAGCGAAAGGCGCTCAATGCAGGTCATGTAAATCTTTTGGTCATTTTGCTAAATATTGTCTTAAGAATAAAAAAGTAAGTCAGTTGCAATCGTTTAATTCAGATAACAGTAGTCAAGAATATTTTGTTGGCATGTTGAACAGTCAATTAAAGTCGAGTAAAAGTCATTCAGATAATTATGTGGATCATACTAAACATAGTAGTCAGTCAAACAGTCAACACACAGTGACACATACTCAGTCTCACTCACACAGTCAGAACAGTAGACATGGACACGGACACAGAGACACAGCAGTAGTGGTATTTCAGAGGGGACAGTCACAGTCACCGTATCCCAATGATGAGAACAGTGACAAGTCGGAGAGATCCAACGTCAAGTCAAATAGTCAACGTCCCCATCCCTATTATCTCTGTGATGAAAGTGGTGATGTATCTGAGAGATGTACTGAAAGTTATCTACATCTCAATGATGAAAATAGTCACATATCTGAGAGATCCATTGTCCAGTCAAATAGTCAAAAGAGAAAAGGTCAAAGTCCATATTCACATCTCAATGATGAAAAAAGTCACAAGTCTGAGGGATTACACAATACACAATGTCATCAACTTAGAAACAGTCGTCAGTATTCACAGTTTACACAGACACACAACGGATCATTAGTCAGTCACTCAGATATAAGTCGTACAGTAAAGAATGTCAACACTGTAGAAAGTAATCATACAAAACAGTCATGGGAAATTAACTTGTTAATAGGAAATAAACAAGTTAAATGCATCATAGACTCTGGTGCAGATGTCAACATAATGTCAAAGCAGACATTTCATAACCTGTCAAAAGTGTCACTTGCCAAATGTCAAATAAATGTCACAGGATTTGGTGGAAAATCCATTCCGATTTTAGGCAAGGTGAACATAAATTGTAAATTGTGCATCAATAATGATGACGTCGTCGAATCTATAATGTTTATAATAGCAGATTTAGATTGTCCAAATGTTCTTGGTCTACCAACATGTGAAAGGTTAGGAATAATAAAACGTGTCTTTTCAGTATCAAAACAAGATTTTAGTAAACAAATTCTTACACAATATAATGATGTTTTTCAGGGACTTGGATGTCTACCTCCAGTCTGTCATCTTAAACTCAAGCCTGATGCAGTACCATGTGTGGATCCGCCCAGGAAAGTTCCATTTGCATTACAAGGGAGATTACACGAGGAGTTGGATCGCATGATGGAGATGCAAGTTATTGAAAAGGTTACAAAACCAACAGAGTGGGTTAACTCAGTCGTCATAACCTTAAAAAGTTCAGGTCAGTTAAGAATTTGTCTAGACCCTAGAAATTTGAATAAAAACATAATGAGAGAATTTTATCCACTTAAGTCAATTGATGAGATTAGGTCTCAGCTCGAAGGGGCTGTATGTTTTTCTCATTTAGATGCATTCTCAGGTTTTTGGATGCTACGTCTGGATGAATATAGTTCTGAATTATGTACCTTTCAAACACCATTTGGTAGATATAAGTATTTAAGATTACCATATGGCATAAATGCCTCGTCTGAAATCTTTCAAAGAGTCATGATGAATCTATTCGGTGATATCGAAGGAGTCTTAATATTCATAGATGATATTTTAGTTTATGGTCCAAATGAGTCGGTTCATAATGAAAGATTACACAAAGTCATGCAAAGAGCTCGTCAAGTCAATTTAAAATTTAACAAGTCAAAATGTAAATTTTTAGTCACAGAAGTATGTTTTTTGGGTTATGTCTTCAGTAAAGATGGTGCCAGGGCAGATCAAGAAAAAGTCAAAGCCATTGTCAATATGCCCACACCAAAAAATGTCAAAGAGTTACAGAGAATATTAGGTATGATTAATTATCTAGGACCTTTTATTAGTAACTTGTCAGAAAAAACACAAGTATTAAGAAATCTTTTGAAAAAAGATTCAGTCTGGACTTGGGATGAGAATCAGAGTCAATGTCTCAAAAAATTAAAAGATGAGATTACAAACTCACCAGTTTTAGCACATTACAATCCTAAGATTCCATTAGTCTTGTCAGTTGATTCGTCAAAATCAGCATTAGGTGCAGTCATTTTACAGAAAAATAAACCAATTGCATATAGTTCAAAAACTTTAACTGAAACCCAGGAAAGATATGCGCAGATAGAAAAAGAGCTACTAGCAATTCAATTTGGTTGTGAAAAATTTCACCAATATGTATATGGTCATAGAGTCACAGTACATACTGATCACAAGCCATTAGTCTATTTATTCAAGAAGCCATTGCATGATGTCCCCGCTAGATTACAGCGTATGATGTTAACAGTACAAAAGTATGATTTAGAAGTCATACATGTACCAGGTAAAGAAATGTATATATCAGACACTTTGTCAAGGGCAGCTTTGAAAGACCATTACACACCTGAAAATGAGTCAGAAATGTCTTGTCATGTCAATTTAATGTATGCCAATTTAGCCATAACAAAAGAATACAGCACAAAATTGGCACAGGAAACCAAAAATGATGAATCCTTACAATTATTAAAAAAATATTATAAGGAAGGATGGCCCAAAAATAAGAACAATGTCAGTTCAATAGTCAAACCATATTGGAATATTCAAGGTGAAATACATGTAATTAAAGATTTAGTTTTCAAAGGTTCAAAATTAATAGTACCACAGTCAATGTATAAAGAAATGCTAGAAAAAATACATCAAGGTCACCAAGGTATAAATAAATGTCAGAAATTAGCAAGAGAATCTTTGTATTGGCCAAATATGTCAAGTGAAATTAAGAATTTAGTCGAACAATGTCTTGTATGTGCAAAATACAAACCATGTAATAAAAAGGAACCACTACAAAATTTTGAAATATGTAAATATCCATGGCAACAAGTCGGTATCGATTTAATGCATTTTGAAAGTTTAGTTTATTTAATTGTCACAGATTATTACTCAAAATACATAGAGATAGCATTATTAAATAAAAACAGTACTGCTCAAAATGTAATTACTCATTTAAAATCTATTTTTGCTCGTCATGGAATACCATTGTCATTGGTGTCAGATGGTGGACCTCCTTTTCAGTCAATTGATTTCAAAAATTTCATACAAGAATGGGACATAGAACATGTTGTTACTAGCCCATATCATTCACAGTCAAATGGTCAAGCTGAAAGTTCAGTAAAAATAATAAAAAACATGTTAAGGAAATGTAAAGAAAACAAAACAGATCCATACATAGCTTTATTACAGTATAGAAATACACCAAAAAATAATTTGTCATCACCAGCTCAATTGTTAATGTCAAGAAACTTGAGAGATAATATTCCAGTACCATATAAGAGATTAAAGCCAAAAGTAGTAACATTTCAGGATTACAAAGTGTCAGTCAAGAAAAATGATGACAATAAGTCAAGGTATTATGATAAAAATACTAAGTCAATGTCAATGTTACATTACAATGACCATGTCTATTTTAAAAGAAATCCCAAAAGTAACTGGGAACAAGCTATTGTCAAACAAAGATTGATGAACAATAGGTCGTACGTAGTTGAGGATGTCAATGGTGTACAGTATAGGAGAAATAGAATACACTTAAGACATAAGTATTCACATAACTATGCAAACCCTCCTATGCAATCCAACTCGTCGCAGGGGAGAGAGGAAGGTGACAGACAGGAGTCAAGACTTCAAGAATCCTCATCTCATAAATCCTCAAGCGTAGCAACCAGGTCAGGTCGTATTGTAAAACCACCAAGAAGGTTAATAGACGAAATAGATTAACCATGTAACTATTAAGTAAGTAGTAATAAGAAGGTTGTCTAGATTAAATGTAACAAAGTAAATTAATAAGAATGTTGTCTAGTTTTAATATAACTATAAGTAACATAGAGCATGTTGTCTGGTAGATAAAGTCGCTTGTCATTGTATAACTTATTAATTGTTTGTCAGGGGTTTAATTTGAACTCAACAAGGGGGATGTTGTAACATCACTATTTAGTATGTTATTAATGTGTACACCACTAGATGTAATCTATGGTTCCGGTTGATACCTGGCACTCCGGCACTGCTATGTCTGGTCTCGTCTGAAATACCACGACCTAAATGTCTCTGTGTAAACTGTGATCCTAGTCTCAATAAACCAAGTGTATTAAACAGTATCTTTCATTTATTAACAACACAACAATTAAGAGTGTTCTTAACTATGATTCAAGAAATTCGGTTCAGCTGTTAGTAAATAATCAGCTCTTTTCTAGTTGAAGAGGCATTTGAGCATTTTCCTAAATAAGCCTGTTACAAAATAAGCGCCAGTACCTCACCAACAATTTCGAGCAATGAACAAATGAAACACAGTACCTATATAAGCCTCTATTTGTGTACAACAATACACAGCAACAAACACAAATTCCGTTCATCTAATTCAATTCGCACCTCGCAGCTATTCCCCCCATAATCCGACGCCCGTTTAATATTCGACCCGTTCCGGGTCTAAATGGTAATGAGTTACCCAGTTTTAGCTAAATGAAGATTCTGTTTATACGATAGTAACCCGGGTAATCCACCGATCTACCGACTACCTATTGAAAACGCATTTAGTCTTCAGCGGGACGGGACGTCATTAAGCAACACTGTGTCAACCAGCAGACAAGAAATTTTAAACATTCAAATACACAATTTTACAAAATTGGATTCACGTTTTCTTTCCATGGGGTAGACAAATTGTACAGTAAGCCACCTGCTACTGCTATCTTTACATACTCCTTTGGCTTTGTTAATTTTCATACATCTGGCGGTAGTCTGCTTGTCTAGTAGGTAGTGAAGATGCTACTTATTAGCGTCGTTGTATATTCTGCAAATTAGTTTTATGCGGTATTAATATTGTAATAAATAATTCATTTAAAATGACTCGATACCTGTTTCCAACTAGTAACATTTTGCACTATGGCGTATTTGTAATTTAGAGAAGCGCTGTCTTGATCCCGTACTCTTAATTTAAAAATAATAATTTCTCATGATTTTTGAAATCTGAATCCTTTCTATATACCTGCATTGTTTTATAAAATAAAAATTATAAATGGATTTTGACCCATAATATCAAGCTTTAATCACTTTTATAAACAAAATACAAGAATAGCAAAACTATACTTAGTAGCTACTAATCCTACTAATGTTGTAAACCCAATAAAATTATAAATGAAAGAATAAAAAATATAACGAAAACTTTTTCAAAATACTTTTGGTGAAATAGGTAAGTAAGCAAATAAAATGGCATCGTCCGGCTTTTACCCAAATCTAATTAGTAGTCTTTATCTAACATAGTTTCATTATAATTCTGTCTTTTTGTTGCTTGTTGCGAGGTCCTTATTCTTTACTAGAAATTTGGGAAGTACATGATTAATAAACACAAAACGAAAGGTATTTATACTATGTGTTACTTCTATATAATATGTGTATTAAATATGTGAAGCAAAAACTTTGCACGCCTTTTTACCAAGATTACGCGGACATTGGGGGCTGATGCGGGGCGGATGTTTGGATTTTTGTTACTCAATTACGTAAAATAGTGGAACGGATTTTGATAAAATTTGGCAAACAGTTCATAACCTGCACGCATAGAATATTTTTATCCAAGTAGTACGTTCCCGTGGGATAGTGACCGACCTCCACGTGGGCGGAGCCGCGGGTAAAAGCAAGTCGTATTCAATAAGTAAGGGTATCTTTTATTGCTCAAAAATATATTTGAAATTAAGAATATATTTGAATTGTTCTCAAAATATGTAGGTTGTCTGTTGTCACTATCTTGCTTAACAGCGTCCGTAAACAAGGCTAGGTACCTACCTACTATCGATTTATGGTTGTCGGGCAAATTAAATGCGTTGCCAGTGAGGTATCGGAAGATGGAGAAAATTGTGTTCGGAGCATTATAGGGATTTAGTTGTCTACCTTGTATTGGATAATTAGTTTGTCTTTCCAATTAGGCGTGTGATGTTCGTGTGTTAGAGTTAATTTTAATGTTTGCATTTATCTCACTGTACATTGTCGTGCATGTGTGCGAAATAAGTCTTTTTACAATTTTAGGCGTAATAGCAAACTTCATTGACAAACAACTATTTTTTGTGGTAGTGTGCCAGATGGCTGCTGAGGCCGAAAGATTATGGAGTGGCGACCGTGTTCTGGAAGATGTAGCCTTAGACAGCTTCCCAAAGGTGGATCGATGACCTGCACCCTAATTCCGAAACGCACAATTTATCACAATCTGAATGGGATTGAAGATTATTTCTAAACCATTGCGTCATTTGTTCGAGTAAATTGTCGGCTCAGCAACGTAAATAACTCAACGAATGTTGTTTAACTATGAATATTAAACCAATTCCTACCGATAAAAAGTTCTGCAATTGCCCCTCTGGTGCAGGAATCCGCTTCATGCAAAAAGCACAGAACCGGTCAAAGTGGCGGTGCTTGGGGGAGACCTATGTCTAGCAGTGAACGGCTTTCGACTGAAATGATTAGCACACTTTAGTTGATGTCAATTTTCTTACTGTATGATATTCATCTACCAAAGCCTACTTTATCCTGTTGAGATGAATAAGATAAAACATAATACTGTAATTTGTTTAAATTAGCTATACGAATTTATTCAATCACTATAGGTTAACGATTAGGTTCTGTGTGTTACCTGACATAAAGTACCATCCCTTTTCTTCCAGTAGCTATCGTAGAACACGACTAAGAGACTTACTAGAGAACGCTCGAACAATCTTACCACCATACTGCGATCGCCAACTCGCCTGCCAAGCATGGCTATCATTGCAAACCTCCCCTTTGGGAGAAGCTTATGACCGACAGTGGACGTCTTTCGGCTGAAATGATAAACGATTAGGTAAAACCACCGCCTAATTGTTTGATCTGAATGATATTCAACTCACACTAATGCTCAAGGCAAAACGGCTCGACCCAACTCTAGTAGATCAATTTCCCATGAAGTTTTCGTACAATTCGCTCTAGTAAAGTCATGTCGCGCTTGACTAGAGCCTTTAATAATTTGTTGACTACTAGTAAAAAAATAAGTATATTCAGGCATAATTACATGGATACAGCATACACAACACACACACCAACTTACAGCCCCCACAATTAAAGCGTGTAACTTCCCATCAGAACGCAGCGCGTTAAAGCGTAAATCGCTTCACTTTCCGCTGTAATGCGTAAAATAAATTAGTTGTGTACAAAATTTTTCCGCTAAAGGATTGAAATGAATTTTTAAAACGGTCTCGGGGCCCGTATCGCACCGACAACTTTAATTAAAAATCCTGGAGGCGTAAAAACGACGACGATTTCAAAATAACTGGTAGGAAAAGTGTGGACTGATTCCATTTAGTTTTGTTTCGAACGAACAGATGTTTTGGCACTCCATGTCGATACTGGACGTATTTCGAAAAGTTGAAAGTGATATTTGGACATCGAATTGGTATTTCGCGATGGCACTCAAATTTTTTCAAACTTCGCCTTCGTATTGATTTTATAGAATGGAGAAAAAATATTGGTCAACTAGCTTCCACACGAGGCTTCAACCACGTGATATGTCAATAAAAAGCTATCCCCGTAGTCATCTTAATCATAATCGATCCTGCTGTTTCGGAGATTAGCTCCAACAGACAGACATTTCTTTATATGTTTTGTTATTTGTTATGTATATTCTTTCATAAGAATCTGTTATTCCGACATTACAAACAGACACTTCAGTTTTATTTATTTGTATGGTATCTATGTACTCAATACCTACTAATCAAATTCCAATTGAATAGTAAAGGACGACTGAAAACAAAGTAGGTAATTAAACAATACCATAATGTCCCAACAATCTGCAAAACACCAGCAGCGCACAACACCCATTCTACAATCGTTAACGGTATATATGCGAACCACTTCTCACTACAACATATCTGTCAACACGAGATAGCACTCCGCATCGAATCGGAAACTTAAATACGTATCCACTTCCATCAAACTCGAATCGAGACGTAGCAATTCGAGAACTCGTTGAGACGTAAATTGACGATATTATACCGTAATCGAAGCAAGGAATTGGCGCTGGAAGTCGCACTAATGCTAATGTAGGTTCTCAAGAATTCTCTTTGCTTCTAATGCAGGTGCATTAGTCCGAGATCACCGCATCCCTCCCCCCAAGTTATAGTGTTACGTTCATCTTAATTAGATGGGTTTATAGCCAGGATTAACTGTCCCCTTTTAATCTTCAGATGAAAGCTGATGGAAACCTTTTTGTGGAACCCAAGAGAAACGCAATTACGTACCTATTAAGTATTAATAGCTATGATGTATAATAGAAAGGGTTAAGCGATTTTATAGGCTTCATATCAGATCTTAACCCTAGTAATGGGGGTAGGGAACAAACGTTATCGTGGCAGATACTTATTTAAATTATTTTGTTCATTTATTCATGGCTTTAAATTAACAGTAAGTAAAAAGGTCTGTATGCAAAGAGCCCTCCTATCTTGATTAACATTTTTTTGACGAGAACAAAGTTGGTACGTGAGACAGGAAGTTAGGGAGCGACTCGAAAATGGAACGGAAATAGTGAAACGGAAATGACTTCATTCCGATTCCAAGGAGTCTCGTGTTGTTTGTAAATCGGCACCTCGATAGGTGTGTTTTGGAAGGGGAGCTTGGTTTTAAGAAAAAGTTTTTCAAGCAGTGTTTTGAAACTTAAATTAAGGGAGTCTTTGGAAGTTTTCAATCTTGATAAAAGGTGAAAATAGACGATGTTATTTAATATTTTGGAATTCTACTTTTGAACTAATATTATTAATGGGTAAGTTTGTATTTTCAGATGTTTAGATATTTGTTACCTAATCACGCAGAAACGACTGAACGGATTTAGGTTTTTTTTTTTTCATATAAAACAAAGAACTTTTTGTAGCGGTAGTACTTTTCCAATATCCTCACAGGCGAATCCGCTGGCAAAAGCTAGTGCTAAATAACGACTTTTGTTCAACGATTAATAATGAGATGTTTCTATTCTTCAGTTGACAAGAGTACGATGTCAAGTATAATGACAATTTCTCTTTACTATTGATGAGATAGAAACATTTTTACAGAATTAAAATACATAAGGAACTTTTTTTGTTCTTGGTAGAATAGATATAGAATTGGTCATGCTACGCCGGCTGGTGACCGATCAGTCTAACCCGTGGGAGGTCTTCCAACGCTACGTCTCTCGATATACGGGCGCAGTTCCAGAACCATTCCACCTCATCAGTCAACTGTTCTACGAGCAATATGCACTGCCTATGTATCTTTTGACTTTTTTCCAACGGAGAGAGTTTAAGCAATAAACACCAAGCTTGCAAAAATTTACGTATTCCGACCAAACACGTCCATTTTTTAGGGTTCCGTTGCCAAATGGCAAAAAACAGAACCCTTATAGATTTGTCATGTCTGTCTGTCTGTCCGTCCGTATGTCACAGCCATTTTTTTCCGAAACCATAAGAGCTATGCTGTTGTAACTTGGTAAGTAGATGTATTCTGTGAACCGCATTAAGATTTTCACACAAAAATACAAAAAAAAAACAATACATTTTGGGGTTCTCCATACTTAGAACTGAAACTCAAAAATTTTTGTTCATCAAACCCATACGTGTGTATTTATGGTTAGGTCTTCAAAAATGATATTGAGGTTTCTAATATATTTTTTCTAAACTGAATGGTTTGCGCGAGAGACACCTCCAAAATGGTAAAATGTGTGTCCCCCCCCCTGTAAATTCTAAAATAAGAGAATGATAAAACTAAAAAAATATATGATGTACATTACCATGTAAACTTACACCGAAAATTGGTTTGAACGAGATCTAGTGAGTAGTTTTTTTTTAATACGTCATAAATCGTAAACCGCTTTTTACCTTTCATTCAATCAACTGAAATCCAAAAATTAAAAAGAAAACATTTAATTTCATAAACATAAACCTTATGCCTTGGCCTAAGTCCAGCAGGGGACGTCTTACGGCTGAAATGATGATGACGATGAAACCTTATACATAAACCGTTAATACCTATAGGTTTGTACGGAACCCTCGGTGCGCGAGTCCGACTCGCACTTGGCCGGTTTTTCTTACGAGGTTTTCCGTCTCTCCCAGTCACTGGTGTACACTTTGAATAAAAAAAGGTTTCAAAGCCGCCTCTTTGTGTTTAAGAAACCCTTCAAACGATTGATCGTTATAAGTACATTCATACCCTTTGAATAGAAAGGCATATACACCCGCATAATTCGGTTTTGGGTAAGAAGATATATCTATTTCATGAGAACAAAGACTGAGGCTGAAATCTATAAACGTTACTTAAATGATAGAAAGATAGCAAAAATCATAAGAAATAAAAAGAAGAAGGAATAAAAGAAGAAGAAGAAGAAAGAACGAAGAAAAAATAAAAAGAAGAAAGAAGAAGAAGAAGAAAAAAGAAAATAGAAGAACTTACTCTGGAAAAAGTTTTTTTTTTAAAGTTTTATCGCAAAATGAACGCACATTTTGTTGTATGTACCCACAGAGCATTTTCTCCAAAAACACATATTTTTTATGTTCCACTAGGATCTACCCGCGACTTCGTCTGCGTCAAATTTTTGCTCACGTGAGCCTTCCCATCGGATCGAATTGCCAGTTTTCGTCCATTTTTCGTTGCTGCTCCGCTCCTTTTGATTGTAGCGTGATGTCATATAGCCTAACCTTTCTCAATAAATATGCTTCCCAACACAATAAGAATTTTTCAATTTGGACTGGTAGTTCCTTAGATTAGCGCGTTAAACTAAACAAACAAAAAAAAAACAAACTCTTCAGCTTTATAATATTAGTATAGATAGATAAGGAGCCGAACGTAAAGTATACCACCATCCCATTTCTTCCCGTGGGTGTCGTAGGAAGCGACTAAGGGACTTACTAGAGAATGAGCAACAACGTTTTCTATGCATAACCACCACCACCATACCACCACCACCACCACCACCACAAACCACTACCGCAAACCACCATAATGTGATCGCCTACCCGCCTGCCAAGCGTGGCGATTATGGCAAACCCCCCAAATTGGGGGAGGCGTACGTTCAGCAGTGAACGTTTTACATCTGAAATGATGATGATATTTGTATACATGTTCGAAAACTAAAAAAAGAACATGTATATAAACATGTACTAAACTTAAAGTACGAGCTAAGTGACGTCTGTAGATCTCGGCCTTAAACTCGGTTTACTAATAATAAATGTCTCCTTTATTTATAACACTATCCCTTCTCACTAAACAATTAAGTAATAAATTGTGGCTTAAGGTCTCTTTAAGGCACTTAACGCTAAGGCAGGTAATCTTATCTTAATTAACGCTAGACGAAGAATAAGTTAGTCGACTTAATAAGCACTTAGAAGATTATCAAATAAAATAAAGTATACTGAAAAGCAAAAAAAAAGTTAAAAGAAGAAGAAGAAGAAGAAGTTAATGAATGTAAGACCAACTTTTAAGATGACTTAATTCATATAATTAAAGAAAAAAAACTTGATCAAAGCGATGAATCAGAATTACCAATATGACAGTGGCAATATTTCTACTGGCCTGTTAGTCTAGTGGTTAGTGACCCTGACTGCTGACACTGAGGTCGTGGGTTCGATTCCCACCTAGGAAAAATCTTTGTGTGATGAACATGATCATTTGTTCTGGGTGTAATTTATCTATCTTCTTCTTCTGGTTTCGTGTCGATGGTACTCGTACACTTTATATCGTTTGAGCCCAGTAGGTGGCCACGTTTATTGCGGCATCAGTGGCATTTTTGAGATCATCTGAGTTGCAGGTGAACGGGCACTTGGGACACTCCAGCAGGTGGGTCATGGTTTGATCAGACGTACCGCACTCGCACTGGGTGTCGGATGAGTCTATAATCCCCCACTTTGATAAATTTATCTATAATATGTATTTAGAAATATATAAGTATGTTTATCAGTTGTCTGGTTGCCATAGTACAGGCTCTGCCCAGTTTGGGATCAGATAACAGTATGTTGGTTCGTCATCATCATCATTTCAGCCATAAGACGTCCACTGCTGGACTTAGGCCTCCCCCAATTTGGGGGGCTTTGCCATAATCGCCGCGCTTGGCAGGCGGGTTGGCGATCGCAGTATGGTGGTAAAATGCATAGAGAACGCTGCTGCCCATTCTCTAGTGTGTTGGTTGTCCTAAGATATTTATTATTGAAGATATTTATGTGTTCGCTTAATTCAAAGTATTAATAAGAGCATCTGGTAGTACAAGTGAGAGAAGTAGTAATGACCGGGACTTACGAGTTAGGTCGTGGGCTGTTAACAGAGGCAGAAGCTATACTTTGTGCAAATAATTTATCACCACTGCTCTCAAAACGGTAAGGTTCAAAAACAGCGTGAGAAAACTGGCATGAGAATCTATCTAATTACTTGTAAAGTATTATATTGTTTTAATTATTGTAAATGTGAAGACTAAGTGGGTTTTTACACGCTTTATATTAGCTTCACTTGTATGTTTGTATATTTGTATGTTTGTTTGTAACCGACTCCTTATAGTGCGATTTTGACCCACTTTAAACGACCAGATTTCATTCAAACTTTGCACACCTGTCAAGGACTGATGACAATGCAATAATTTCATAAATTTGTGCCATTATCCTTGCCGGGGTTACCAGGACAGCAAAAAAACTGTCACAAACTACGCTGACATACGTCTCAAAATACCCTAAAAAATTCGAAATACCCTAAAAAATAGAAAATAAATAATAGTTTAAAAAAACTAAAAAACACGCTTCCATGGAAAACCAAACTAAAAAGTACAAAATAATGGAAAAAAAGCGTGGGGTGCCTGATATCAATAAAAAAATACCTTAAAAGCACCCCACGCTTTTTTTCCATTATTTTGTACTTTTTAGTTTGGTTTTCCATGGAAGCGTGTTTTTTAGTTTTTTTAAACTATTTTTTTTTTTTTGGTTTCCTTTTCTTCTCACGTAATTTTTATCATGGTCTGGCAGTTTGAGTAATTTGTGCGACCTACACAAATGTCCTTTCTTTGGTATTGTTCGTCGAATCATTGACCTCCTAAGTTCTGAATGGAGCTGCATGACTACTGGCAAATGCGTGCACTAATTGGACAGGTCCACTCAAGCTGTGTGGTTCTTTCCTTAAAAGACCACTTCAGACACCAGTCCACATGGTCTTCACATGATCTGACCAAGATTATGTCTGGACTTTAAAAGAGACTGTGACCTCTGAGTTTGTTTCGGCCTTTCTTCTCAGAGTAGTCAGATAGGAAACGCCGACCTCATCTAGTTTAAAAAAAGTGTGATTGACGTGTAAAAGTGTTTGTACAAACCTACTTGCAAAAATAAAGTCATTTATCATTTATCAAAGAGGGCCTAAGGCCTACTCTCTTTCAACGAAAGGAGACCTGTTTCCCAGTCGAGGGAAAATTATGGCCTGGTTATGTTATACAAATAAATATACCGGGTGACATTTTATAACGTTTTGAAAAAAAAAACGGGTGTAATAGGTGAACGGAGTAGAAGCCTTTGGCATAGAAATTTTTATTATTTTTAATTTTGAATAACATGTAATGAAATTGATGTAGCAATAAATACTAAATATTTAAAGTAACATTTTCACAATAGAACAACAAAAACAGAAATTTGGAAAAAAAGAAAAAAAAAAACAATTAAAATCTATCGAAACTTAAATCATAGATAGGCACCCTACTCAATGCACGGCATGTATCAATGATTTTGTAGCGCGGTCCTACCCTTTGAAGCCGGCCGATAGGCGGCCTCATTGATCTTTCGCAGGCGCACGAGCCGCACACGCATCCCCGTCCGCCGCGTCCCGCGCTCATTTAGTCACCTACGATGAATCTGAAGACCTTCCTGCCTTCTATTCTAGTTACACAACACACCATATGAAGGTCGAGACGGTAAAAAATGTCATCCGGCTTATGTCTGTTTGTAGTTTCAAAATAACAGCTATTTACTAAATACATATAAATGAGAAGAAAGTATATAAGTTATCACAAAAAAAAAAATACAATTTGAATTTAAAGGTAGCCTTTGGACCCGGTAACACATTCCCGTGGTATCATTTCCGACATCCACGCGGGCGAAACAGCCGCATCTAGTAAAACAAATACAGCACAAAACGCAGCAACACACAACACAAATAGCTACAGGACAACTAAATATTTACCTGAAACTAAACTTAAGTTAATTTCACCATTAATTGTTGGGCCATAAAGCTGTTTACAGGGAGTTGTTAGCCGTAACGTATGGGACAAGCGTAACGGTGCGTGAACCAACATTGGCGGGCCTTTATGGTTATCCCATAAAGCAAATAGTGTTCCGTTACCTTCGTGGAAGCCAATGTTTGTTGAAAATGTGGTTGTTGTTCTGAATTTGCATAATTTTACGTTGTTCATGGGGTGCAACTGGGTGAAGTGAAAAGCGCGTGAGTTTTATTGTGATTAAAGATACCTTTGGTAGGAAAAGGGCAGGCTTTTGTACTCGCAGAGGGACATTAAATAGGCCTATAAATAAAGAGTTCTCTCGTAATAACATAATTAGGTACATCAAGGGAAATAAAATATACTTTACCAAAGTAAAGTATGTTTTATTGCCCTAACTAGAAGGCAAATTCTAGCTAGAGATGCAGCTACAGTACACTGACATTTTGCCAGTTATGTTAAAGTTCAGGGAGGAGTCATTGCACCAAGAAGTACAAAACGTAGGCCTTAAAATACACACTTCTGTTATAATAGAATAGTTACATAAAGAACGTTAAACCATACTTTATTTTCTTACATCCACAATTCTTCAGTTATGTTGCAGTCATCATCATCATCATTTCAGCCGTAAGACGTCCACTGCTGGACTTAGGCCTCCCCCAATTTGGGGGGCTTTTCCATAATCGCCACGCTTGGCAGGCGGGTTGGCGATCGCAGTATGGTGGTAAAATGCATAGAGAACGCTGCTGCCCATTCTCTAGTACGTCCCAGTCGCCTTTTACGACACTCACGGGAAGAAATGGGGTGGTGTTATTCTTTACGTCCGGCACCACACGGTACGTTGCAGTAGTCGAGCCTATTACCGTCAACCGGGCACAAATCCAGCCTCTGGCTACCTCTGCTTAATTATTCGGGAATTTACAGGCTTGAATATGAGCTATGTTACTTTGTATCTGTGCAAATAAAAAGCTATCGACTAGAAAGTAAAATAGTTGAGTGTTTGGTTTTGGGCTAGCCTACGCTGTCCCTATGCGTAGCGGTGGTGGCCGAGTGGTAACGGCCTCGACTTACGAATAGTAGGTCGTGAGTTCGAACCCAAGCTGGCGTTTTATTTTCTGTAAATTATTTCATCACCACTGCTCTCCAAACGGTGAAGGAAAACATCGTGAGGAAACCGGCATGTCTTAAGAACCACTAATTCGAAGACATGTGACATCTACCAACCCGCACTGGGCTCGCGTGGTGGATTATGGCCCACTCCCTCTTACCGAGAGGAGGCCTGTGTCCCAGCAGTGGGAACATTATAGTCTGCTGATGCTGATGACGCTGTCCCACTACTGCGCAAAGGCCTACCTCCGCTGTTTTCAATTTTCTCGTGCGTCCTTCTTCCAATTTCGACGAAACCTATCCAGAACGTCCCACCATCTCCTACATGGTCTACGTAGTGATTTATTAAAATACAACAAGCTATTATTATCACTCCAAACTGTCATTAAATACTAGACGTTAATACCATCGTTAATCTGTTCTTTATTCACAAACAAACACGCAACGATAATTAAGAAAATTTCCCCAATTTTCGGCCTAAATTCAGAGGAAAACTCAAATATATACAACTTCCTTGATTAACATCCCGCAGTTATATGCAAATATATACTTATTGCCGCAGAGGGCACCGGTAGATGCCCTCGACCACAAAACAGATAGGAACTGAAAGTCAACTCCGTAGAACGAGCGAAAACTCAAGCACACAAATCTGCTTCACATACAGCGATTGCAAGCGCAGTCTTGACTGCCATTTGCCTATTCTAATCCGAAACAGTTTTAAAATGATTAATTCTTTAATACTTTTTAATAAGTTTTTAATTTTCTTTTAATCACTGTCAAAACTAAATGTAAATTGTTTAAAGTCGTCTTCTCATGCCGATCCATATAACAGAAGAAACCTCGGCCTCTTTCAAACAGGATTTAGAGTTCAGGCTTAGGATATAGTTCAGAGGTCGAGACCTCATTAAAGTAACGACGTGCACTGAAGTTTGGAAATAAATTACTATTACGTAGATCGAAAAGTCTAGACACATCACGCTAACTCCATCTAAAGAAGGGGCAGTGTAACGTAAACCGAAAAGACTAGAAACGATACGCTAACGCCATCTATTATCATTATCTACACGAAGAATTGTACGTAGACGCCACCCCATCTATTATCGAATAGCGGGATTAAACAATTGACTTTCGTAATATCTGCAAGCTTCTACGCTACCTGAAACTGTGGTAGTGTCGCAATTGTTCGAGAATGTTCTGGTCGCCTTATAAATAGTAGATTGTCGGATTGAGGGGCAGTTCGATTACGAATGCGATCGAATACGATTCAAGCGATACAGTACATGCGAGACAAGTGATGCCTTTTGACGTTTCTTGTTATTGCGGTAGATATTTGTTAATTAAACTGTTTTTGTGCGTGTTTGGTAAAATTGGTTTCAATTAATTTATCCCGAACCCCAGCTCGTAACATTACTATTACTGTTTGTATGCCCTTGCATTTCACTAATGACACTGAATGGGATCAACAAATGACGTTTGTTTGGACGCACTAATCTCTGGAACTACCAATAAGAATTTAAAAATTACTTTTGTATATTATAGCCACATTCAAGACGCCACTAAACGCGATTAGCACATCAAGTGCTAGTCGCGTTAAGTGTGAGATCCTGTACGTACGTGTTTATGTGTGCGTTATATGAAGTTGACCTTCTGTACCTGTCTGTTTGGTTCCTCAAGCGTACTGTTAGAGAAATTGACGCGAAACAGCAAAGGGTAATGAGGTTAGACCCACAATGTGCGATGTATGCGGTTTCTTCAAGTCGTTGTATGAAAATTGGAAGACAGTTTGTAGCAGAAAATTAGTTTTGGTCATATTTTCCCTTGTTATACTCGTTGGGTGGGAATGAGGCTTATTTACATTTTCACGAGGATTATTACGTTTTCTACTAGTAGATGCCCGTGGTTTCACTTGCAGACAGAGATGGTGTTTCATTGTGCTCTGATAAAAAAATGTCTTACTACGAACGAGGTCTAAAAATTGTCAGAACTTTAACTTAAGGTAAAGCGTCTATTTTTTACCTCGTTTCAGTTGATATCGTAGGAAATCATAAGTCACAAGTCTTTTATGCATTTGTTTAACATAGGTACAATAATGTTGATATTTAAAGATAATAAAAATTAAACCGCCGAAAAAAACAGAAAAGCAAAAAATAATAAACCTTCAAATTATGAGTGGGCGCTTTGAGTGATCTTTGTTCATTGATTTTTCAGCGCCGACTCAAAATTTTAAGGTTTATTATTTTTTGCTTTTCTGTTTTTTTTCGGCGGTTTAATTTTTTGTTAAGAAGATTTTATTTTGTAATTTTTTGTGGCTTTAATATACTAATAATACTTGGCAAGGTCTACCCTATCCAATGAAAAAAGAATTATCAAAATCGGACTACTCTGTACAAAGTTATGCGTGGTTATACATTACAATCAATGAGTGAACAATCAATCATCCCCTGTTTTCCGACCTTTAGGGTTCGAACTTGTTTTCCAAATCTATATGAGACCACCCTCGGAGTATACCCTTTCCAATAAAAAAAGAATTATCACAATCAGACTACTATGAAAAAAGTTATGTGTGGTCATACATAAAAAAAAAACCAAAAAAAAAATATACGCGTCGAATTGATAAACTCCGTTTTTTTTTTCGTCGGTTAAAAAGTGCACTATGTCATGCCATAGGGCGTACAAATGTTTCTGATGAAGTATCAAGTTAGCTATGAAAGAAGTGAAAAAAAAATGCGGGTTTCTTCAAAGAACTTCCGCCTTAGAATACAAAGATATAGAAGTTGAACATCGCTACACATATTTAAATTCCACAAACGTTATTTTTTTTATCTCCACATCGTCCGTAAAGAAAAAGGAATCAAAGTGGACGTTACGAGCAGATGTTACGTTTTTTGCATATTGGAACTATTCCAAGACATTTGAGAAGTTTTATCACTCTTTACTTTGGATTTCCTTTAACCTTTTTTAGTGTTAGAAGTGAAGATATTACATTATCAGTAGTTGGAGTCTTAGAAAACACTTTTCTTTGAAATGCAATTTTAAAACTAGTACTTCTTCTATCTTCAATTTAGTACAATTAAGAAATGATAAGGTGAAGGGCCTTAAGGTAAATGTTGTCTTTCATTTTATCGGTTTTTCAACGAGGTATTGCCAACATTTTAAGTTAAAATGATAGTTTGAAAAGGTCCAATGCGCCTCCAATGTTGGAATGGGTTTCAAAATTGCTATGTCAAAATGGTTCATGGAGCAGTCGTGACGGGTTGCGGGCCTGGCCGTGTAGTCCGTGGGTTCACACACAGGCAGGCGCTTTACTACAAAGGACAAAGCATGTCCTAAAACCAATACTTCAGATAAAAACTAGGTAAAGAACTAACCAAAGAAAAAAGAAGCAGTCCTGGCTAATATTTTAGAGACCCAAGAAATAGAATTCTTCAAAATAAAATAGCCATAATAATAACACAGCTAACTAAAATTACACCGCGGGGACTGAAGTTTAAAATTATCCCTAAGTGAAAAAAAAAACCGGCTAAGTTGGGGTCGGGTCCTTCACAATAGAGGGTTCCATAGTTGGGATGAACAAATTTAATATTGCAGTTGAAATAAAGGTTCTCATACAAATTCCAACTGCAAATGTTTGTCGACATTAATTCGTTAACTTGTAAAGCCTCCTCAATTGTTATAATTTTTCTTATAACTTCTTTACATGTACTTCATTTTTCACAAACCTTATAACAACCAGATTTAGCTGGCAGCCCTCCTCACCAGTTAAACCTTAGCCACTTGACTCTATCAAAAAATTTGTTCTTTAAAGCTTGTTATTGCGCTTACGGATCCCTGTATCGAAATGGGTTTCACACAGCCGCCAAATTTTTTATTGGTCTATTCAATTATAACCCATGCCACGGAATAACCGATAAAAAAATCGTCCCCACTAAAGTGGACGACGGTAAACGTAGAGGGGAAGTACCCTATAAAATATGTTTGTTTTTCAAGATTTTAAAACATTGTTGGCGTGATCAATATGTACACCCATGGCACATTTCATACTTTCGTACATAGAGTCTCTAAGCTGAGCCATGGACTGACAGACACACGGATGAAGATAAGGTAGGGAGCCTATTGACTACGGAACCCTAAAAACATAATATGTAAACTTCAAACAAAACCTAAATGTTCAAGAAGCGTTCAAATGGTTCAAATCTACAAACAGAAAATAAATAAGCGAATAAGATTGTAATCCCCTACATTTTCATGTTATGAAAAAGCCACGGAGAGGAAGATTAATTCCTTTGTAACTTAGCCGAACAATCGCACGTGGTCGCTTGATTACGTCACAAAAGATGTTGATTACGACCATGAAAACGTATTATAAATAAATTCTCTAAAGGAGTTTCATTGAAATTCACAATAAAACCAAAAGATTGTTCACGAAGAATTTGAGATTAAAATTCCACCCTTTATTTTGGGGAGTCAATAGATCGAAATGAAAGCGAGAAATCAAAGGATCCATCCCATTTATACAGGAATTCGATAAAGATTTTGGAGGAAATTTATATTTAAAGAACGGTGAATTAATGGCCTCGCAGACACGTTTGATTTCAGACGCTCATTTAGGTATTTGGTTGTGTAATCGGGTTTATTGAAAATAATATAAATGTCAAATAATATAGATTAGGTAAAGTTAAGCTACAACGAAAACAGAAATTGGTTGTTGTTCGAATCAATTAATAATTCTATAATTAATCAAATAATTTTGATTTTGACTTAATAAGAAAGAGGCGAAGACACGAAAAGTGACTTTAATTCATAATTAATATGTAGCGATAAAAAAAGCATTTCAATCAATCAACTCAGCCTATTGCAGTCCACTGCTGAACATAGGGGTTTCCCATGTTGCGTCACAACACCCTGTCCTCCGCCTTCTGCATCCAGTCTGTCCCAGCCACTTTCCTTAGGCCGTCGGTCCATCTATCTGGGGGGCGTCCCAAGCTACGCTTGCCGATACGCGGTTTCCACTCCAGGACTCGTCTGCTCCACCAGCCATGGGTCCTTCGACAGCCATGGCCAGCCCACTGCCACTTCAGCTTGCTTACTCAGCAAGCTATGTCCGTAACTCCAGTTTTTTTCCGGATAATTTCATTTCTGACCTTCAAAGAAACTCCGAGCATAGCCCGCTCCATAGCGTGCTGAGCGTCCTTGAATTTGTGGACCAGCTCAACTGTCAGTGTCCATGTTTCGGGACCGTAAGTCATTACGGACAGGACGCACTGGTTGAAGACCTTAGTATTCAGACATTGCGGGATAGGTGACGAGAAGACTTGAAAAAGTATCCCGAATGTTCTTTAAAATACATTTCCTACCTTTATATTCAGCAATAATAGCCAGCTACATTAACAAGTCAACACATTAACACCTAAATAAAATATACCACTCCGCCAAAATCCGTGGCAGCTAAGGGGCTATCCAAAACAGCCACTGTCTATTTAAAATAGCATTTTGAATTATTCACATCCCACACCCCTATAGAAGGGGTTGATTATCCCCTACGCAATGGATCAGGAAGGGAAATAGCTATAGGGTTGTGCAAAAGAAAAAATGAGTATCTGACCTGCGGCGTGACTTCGCATAAATTATTATGCGAACCGAACAAAATTATGCGAGTTATTCCTAGATTTATTCATTAGGTTTTTGTGGTGAGAAAGTGTGTGGGATTGATTTAATTTGAATATCATGTACGCAATATATATGACATTTATCAGGAAGGTACTTTGGATGGTGATGTGAGCTAAAATTTATAGCTTTATATGTCGTCGTGTGTACACACTACAGAGCTGTAATTTGGCTTTTCTTACAAATGTATCCTGCTTAATTACGTAAAGACGGCTGAACAAATTTAGATGAATTTTGGCACACATGATGATTTTCATAATGTGGATTAACTCCTAGAATATTTTTGTCCGGGTATTTTTACTATTTAGGTACGTGGACGAAACCGCTAGCAAAAGCTAGTTATTAAATAAGGTTGAATTCCTTTTTGAAACTGTGTCACAAAACATAAAGAGAAAGTTCCATCAAAGGCGCTTGCTTCTATATAAAGAGTTAACAGTTCCTCGAATCACAATTTTCAATACGAATTAAACAAATCTCGCGTTTCCTATTAAAACATCTTTTGAAAGCCAGGTTTTCAATTACGTCGTTCTTAATTAATTTAATTCAACATCATAAATTAAAATTATTTCTGAATAATTGAGAGGTTCCACGTTTTACTTTATAACAGTTGGAATTCTCAGATAGGTAGTGCAGATATTTGATTGAAATAGCAAAATTGCAGCTATTAGGGTACCTGAGATATGATCGCTGGATCGTTGATCCCCTTAGTCTGAATACCTCGACAGTGACCAGTATATCCGGACAGACGGTGAAATACGGAACTACATTTAAATGTACTGAATTATATGTAGTATGGGCGTTCTCCTTTATAATCAGCGCCCCCTCTGAACTGACAAGATTATGTTGGTCGCATCGCAGTCGTATCTTGATTGGAACTATTGTTCATTTCAAGGGATTTATGGCTGATTTGTATGTGATAAATACGTGGAGGTAGTTGAATTGTATGGGGAGTGACGGGGAGTTCCTTGATTGCTGTTAAATTGTTTAGCAGAATTAACCATTAGGGAGTTTGCTGTATTCAAATAGGGGCATATGCATGTAATTATTTTCTGGCTTTTGTGTCTGTTGCAGAGATATTTCGATGAGTATCTAGTCTTTGATATGTAGGTCGTTTTTTTGCCAGCGGTTTTACCCGCGCATTATACATATAAGCCTTCTGTTGAAGAACTCTGTCTATTAATAAAAACCGCATTAAAATCCGTTGCGTATTTTAAAAGATCTATGCGTATAGACATGGGACGCGACTTTTTTATATTATTTAAAGATTATTTTTGATTTTCTGTGTGGATATCTACTTACTCTGTATTTAATTAGTACAGAGGTGTACAAAATCGCTTACCAATTTAATAATCAAATTAGATTTTATTCTAATTACCTTAATAACAGAGTATTTCTTTGACAGCACCAATTTACATTACCTTATAAAAGGTTTTTTAAATAATGAAGAACACTGTAACAATGCAATTAAGTTAAAATAAAAAAGTGAAAATAATTAGTGTCTCCGCTTCTCAAGGTAAGGAGTGGCTGGCAATTTATGAGACGGCTCCAAAATAAGTTCAAGTTGTACCGTAATGTTCCTTATGTTAACTTTTATTTTCCTTACGGTTTTATTTATGTTGAGAAGTTGGTGCCTCCGTAGCCTACTTTTAGGTGTTTATGGTTCTTAATTGAGTAAACAAAGAGGTGAAAATTATATTCCGAGGTTTTTCTACATGGCAGCATTTTCCTGCTTTGTTGAATGTTTGCTGCTAAACTTAAAGTTTGGCTCCATTAAAAATTTACTTATTTTATTAAAGTAACCCTGGCTGGGTTACTTTAAAGTTTTCATAAAATTCCCGTCGCTGATGCATTTCATTGCTTTAATAATTCTTAAAGGAATAAAGTCTGACTTCAACATTCGTACTTTTAATAAATAAAGCTAAACGCTAGCAGGGCTTTGGGTTTTTGACGATTAATTTTATATGTGTGTTCTCAGGTTTGACCTACATACAACGAGAATTTCCCGTTTGCATATAAATAGTAACCTTCGTCAGGATAAGACGTACGACGTGGTGAAGCCGCTTTCTCTTTCCATAATATTTAATACAATTTTTCCCTCAATTCCCCGGAATTATCTTTGCTATGATTTTCGGCGTTGATTTTTGCATGAAAAATATTCTAATTTTGTAGCGCTTTTGGATGCGATTGTACTTTTTATTTGATTTTAATTAAGATACTGTGATTTGTTTTTGGTTAAAAGAGGTATGTTAAACACAATGTTATTTCATCATCGTGTGCTCTAAGTATATAAAACGCGGATCCTAAAAAATACGAGAAAAGAATTTTATATTTTATTGATATTATAAATAATTGGGTCTCCTTAAGTGGTACTTTCTGTGAGTGGAACCTAACGAGCACTGAAGTTTTTTATGAAGCCATCTTCAACCCTAATATACCACCGCTATATTATTGGAAAACCATCGCATAAAAATAATTATTGAGGTTGGAAATTCTATAAAATAAAATATTTGCGTATTTTTATAGAAACAAGTAACAGTAACAACAATATCATAAAACTGAAAAGGTTTGCCTAAAAGGCAAAATAAAGAAAAAAATCTCATATTTTATAGTTTGTCCGTCTTGTTATTTCAGCCAATGATGGTCGATTCTTTTGTTCACCATGTAAACCAAAATAAGAGTCTATCTTCTACTGACAGAATGCTTATGAAAAACATAATTGACGCTTTAGAACTATAAAACTTAATAACGTCTCGGTTGCCTTGAACTAAGCGTGACTTTAAGTATGATGAATTTAGTTCTTCGTAGTTGAAGAAAATCTTAATTCAACTAAATATGACAGCTCTGATAAATTCTTGTCTCTTTCTCGTTTTATTAGAAGGAAAATGACAGCCATAGCCTAAATCAAGTTTAGTTGGTGCAAAACAGAATAATCACCAATGCCTTCTTCTGTATAATATAAACAAGGAAAAAATAATTTACCACAAGGCCGTCACCAATAAAACCAATAATCGTATAAACACATTTTTATTTCATACCTCAAACCTAATCCCACATCTGACCCTAAAAAACATAAATAACAGTTTTCACCGAATTGCCAACTTTATATTCACCGAAACTACCCACGAGGTACTTTATACCGATTTACTGATGTTTGGGCCACATCGACCGGCTGTCTTGAAAAATGGACGGCTATGCATTAGCGGGCGGGGGTTAAAGCGCTTAGGTTGGTCGTATGAGCGGGTTGGGGGGATTTTATTTTGACGGTATATTGGTGCCCGTACAGGTTTAGATAGGGTATAAATTGAAAATGTGCTGGTTTAGGAGTTGATTTTCTTGATTTTGTCCCAAGGAAAATGCTTTGCTTTAAAATTACTGTGTACTATTTTTCTTACCTATATATACACCGTGACATTTTAGTCGTCTTATAAAGGTTGTCCACTCAATGTCATCATTATCATCATCTGCCTAACCCTTTCCCAACTATGTTGGGGTCGGCTTCCAGTCTAACTGGATGCAGCTGAGTACCAGTATTTTACATGGAGCGACTGTCTATCTGACCTCAACAAACCAGTTACTAGGTAATACGATACCCCTTGGTAAGACTGATCATCAGACTTTCGGGCTTCTGACGACCCGTAACGACTGTATAAGATCTGCGAAAGACAGCCGGGACCAACGGCTTAACGTGCTTTCCGAGGCATGGAAGGGTCTTGGTATGTAAAGATGGTCACCCATCTTCGGACAACCGCGGCAAGCGTAGCTTAATCTGAACGATCAACCCGTGCTGCTGTTATTTCTTAGCCACAAGCTCTTATTTTTACATAATCAGCCTATATTGTTCCCACTGCTGGGACACAGGCCTCCTCTCTTCGAGAGGGAGCGGGCCGTAATCTACTACGCGGACCCAGTGCGGGTTGGAAGGGTAAAAGCCGGATAGTTGCCCTAGCGGGATAGTTACCCCGGTTTCAAATACACTATGTTGGGGATGTTAGTGGGTTGTTTTACTGTAATTGCAAGTGGCTCTCTCGTAGATCTTAGTGTCATGTAAACCGTCAGTATATCCGCATACGTTTCGGCCATGTGAGCGAAAATCTATCGCGACGTAACTTTGACGAGCGTCGAAATTATATTGGTAGGTGATTTCTATTGAATATTTTTATAACTAACACTTCGCCCGTAAATTCGTCCGCGTGACTCACAAGAACTGTGCATTATTTCGTGATAAAATATAGCCTCTGATACTTGATAATAATGTAGCTTTCTGTAAGTGAAATATGTTTTGGAACGAAGTTCCTTATCGCGCGTTGTGAAAGGGGGCTAGACGGAAAAAAATCTTACGAAAAATTGTCACGACATGCTTTAACCGACTTCAAAAAAAGGACGAGGTTTCTCAATTCGACCGTATATATTTTGTATGTTGTTGTTTTTTTTTTGTGAGTAGAGAGGGAGAGAGGGAGAGAGGGAGAGAGAGGGAGAGAGAGGTACAGAGAGAGGGATAGAGAAGGAGATAGGGAGAGAGAGAGAATATTTTTGTTGAGTGTATACAGGTTTTTTGTACATAATAAATAATTAAAAAATTATAACTATTATGAATCCTGGAAAGGAACTTCGTTCCATCCGGGTGTCCCTTGACACCTCTAAAGTTTTTTAATCGGTTTCGTAGTTTTCGAGTTTATCCATTACAAACATAGATACAAAAAATCAAATATTTCCTCTTTATAATATTAGTGTAAAATTATATAACTTAACGTTTGGAGGCTATTTTAGCTATATTTTTTATAGTTTTTAGGTACAAAACTTAAAAATATTTTATAATGTTGAGTTTATTTATTAAAAAAAAACATAGTGAGGCAATCCCCGTACGTGGCAACTATCCTTTGAAGCATTTTTACCGTTGACCTACTATCCGCTTGAGTAGGCAATTAGAGAGGTCTAATAAAACATTATTTACTCAAAACCATTGTTAATTATGTTCACAAAACTAGGCTACTATAATATTTCAAAGACTTATGTTTTGATATACATGTTGTATTATTATTAAGAACATATTTTTCTACAATAGACCTTTTTTGAAAAGTGGGGCAACTATCCGGCTTTTACCCTAAATGTCATATGTCTTTATTTTTGTGTTGAGTAGCCCATTTATTGAGGAAAGCTATAGGCTATATAACGTTACGCTACAATCAAAAGGAGCGGAGCAGCAACGAAAAATATATGAAAACTGGCAGGCAGTTCGATGCGACCGGAAGGGTCAGGGGAGCAAAAATATGACGCGGACGAAGTCGCGGGCAAAAGCTACCCAACTAGTAAAATACCGTTACAAACAAAAGCTTGTAAGAGCTATGGTTTCATACAAGGTTTAGACGTGTTCTGATTAAGTCAGAAACCCTTAATACCCTTACAAACAAAAGCTTATAAGAGCTATGGTTTCATATAAGGTTTATATGTGTTCTGATTAAGCCAGAAACTCTTAAAGTGTTATAAGTCTATTTAAGTTTTAAGAGCATTCATACTTGTAAAGTTGTAACATTATTCTTATGGACGTTTATAAGAAAACGTTATATAATATTAATAAGAGCAGTGGCATTATAAGCGCCTTTTACAAGTCTAACTGCCTTTGATTCTTAATTAAAACTTATAAATACATTTTATAAGTAACTACATTCAATCTTAGAAGTGACTATACTTAGTGTTTTATTAGATTTCTGTAAAACTTAGTGTTTTAAAAGTGTGATGTATCTCACCTAAGACATATTAAAGAGTAGGTAGGTTTTAAAAGTCCTAAAAGTGTCTTAAACAATTCTCTATTAAGGGTTATTTATTTTCCTTACTGTGTCTGACATGAGAAATTGTTATAAAAACAGGTCGTTCCCGGCCAATAAAATTGGCCAAATTGCTGAAATATTACCCTGCTAAAATATCTGTATATTTAAGGATTTTCACCAATGGATTTTCAAAAATCAGTCTCTCTCCGAGCATCTCGTGCAACTGACACAAACAATATTTTTGATGGTTCCGTACAAAATAACGACGACCTTTTTAGTAGCATTGAAAGAAATAGTAATAGTGATTGCAGTGACAGAAATAGTGAAAATGAATCTGAGGTTACGGATTATGAATAAAATAATTGAAAAAAATAAAACTTTGAAGTAGGATATCTACAGGCGATACATTTTTCACACAATACAAAGTGTGTTATGTTCCATGGCCAAATTTCATTCTTAAGCATTCGGATCTTTTTTACCAAAGAAACAGTCAACATCCATAATTGCAACCATACTGTGTGTATATTTGTCCTAAAACATAACATAAGCGTGTTTACATTGAATAAACGTTGTGGATTAATTATTTACTTGTACCTATAATGACTTTGTTGTTCGACTTGCTTTTGCTTATTAAGAAATCCTGTAATTATGAGCAGTACATGGCCGTGTAGATAATGGTTTTAGATTTAATTTGACTTTTACTAGTGCGATATAAACCTCACACAAGAATACTGGACTTATATTGTTCTGATAAAGCACTTATGAGTCGTGGTTGATCGTAATGGCGACATTTTGATATTATTTCTGAAATAATTAAAATAATATATAATAAAAGGCACATTTTTGAAAAGGCCCGTGAAAATATTGGTATTAAAATTTCAAAATAATAATCGCATAAAGTGCGTGACAAACTAGCTTACACACTAGCGTTTTGTAGGAAAATGAAATAAAATATAGTATTTACGTCTTTACGTGACTTTTTATTATATTCGCAAAGTTTCTCTTTAGCTCACGGCGGTTTGTGATTACACTCATAATAGGAAATTACAAAGAGGACATACTAGCGATATTACACTTAAAATAGCATTAGTAAGAGGATTTTAAGGTTATTTGCCCTTAAAGCACGCCCTTGTAAGTCACTTGTAAGTTTGTTTTTCTTTATAAAAGTATTAGCAAGAGTTTTATAAGTTTGAAAATACACTTCGCGAGACCATTATAAGGCAATTATAAGGGTGAATAAACCTATAAAGTGCGCCCAAATCCACACTTATATGTGTCTATAAGTGAGATATAAGACTGAAAAAAATATGGTCTTGGGATATTTGTAAGATTATTTTTTGCTAGTTGGGTAGTAACCTATAATTTTCTCTTGATTTGCGCTATCAAATCCAGCAATAGAGTTTTTAGAATCTGACTGGTAGTTCTTGAGATTACCTCCTACATACAAACTTACAAAGTAATCGCTAGTTTGCGAGAATAACAACGTAATTCAAAGTTCTGTCAAATTGAATCTAACGATCGTTGGTTCGAAATCGGCGTTGCATCTGTTTTAGAATTTTGAATTACATCTTCATTCTCGCAAACCAGTGAAATACTTCTTTACAAAGTTAGTATAGATGCATTATTTATCTATTGTTGATTACTTGCAGACTTTTGTAAGACATAGTGCCTTTTGAGCAATATATTATGAAATTACAAACATAAAAACAACCCAAGATAAAATATTGAAAAAAAAACATCTTATACATTGTTCAGTACACATTATTATTTACAGAAACATGACATTAAAAACATGATTTATGTCCAAACTTGATACCTATATTAGGCGTATTTTTCGTCAAAAACAAAATTTTATTCTATTTATACTTCAAGAATCGCCCAGTAGAGATCACTAGGTTTACGAATGACTTCTCCATGCATGACGATATCTTGATCCTTTTGTCTAAGCAATAACCATTGATTTACTTTAAGTACATAAAACTCATACCATATTTTTCGATTACTCCTTACAACGACGAAAAACACAACTAATACGAGTGGATTAATATAATGTAATATAAGTGTTGCTAAGCGACCGGGATGGAGTGAAAGTATCTGCATTAAATAATCAGACAACAATATGACGCCACTCAATATAAATATCAAAGTAGATATATACAAGCGTCGCCAGTTGTTAGTACCTGTACGAGCACTCGTGTTGAAACTACGACAAAGTAAAATTAGAATTATAATGTAAATAACGCAGTTAACTAGCACAAGTAGTAATTTATATGCACCGAAGGTGATGCTCAAAAATACAGTGGCATATAAAGGGGACCATGCAAATAACTCTGCCATTAGAACATTACCAAAAAAAAAGAAGTTACTACAAAAGTTATGGTGAATGTTACTAAAGGCAAACCCCAACCAAAGAGGCAACTTTTTAAATATCTCCTTCGGATATGCCCATTAAAAACTTTAACAAAGTCTACGTAACACATATGACTAATAACTACCAACCAGTGGTTCTTCGCTGTTGAGAAGTAATCACGTAGTGGGTTGATGATTGAAAATGACACAAAATAATTTTTGTTCATTGTGAATAGTAATTATAACAGTACTAAGAAATTGCGTATGAAATATGATAAAATTACGTTAAGAAACACGAAGTTTCTGTAATTACGAAATTTCTTCATGAGGCACCAGGATGTCGCTCCGTATACCAACGTGGCTAGTGTAAGCACAGACATAATTGATACAATAATGATTTCTTGACTGTCAGCGTTGAACTCGGTATATAAATCAGACATGGCTAATGTCGATTGAATCACTTTTTGTTTGCATAAAATTAAGAATGTTGTAAACAGCTTGACGTAGGTAATAAGAAATACGGGCTGGTGTCCGCAAATCCACGTTAATGCGTTTATTTCGAGTACGGGTGACAAAATCGATGATCCACCCGAGGTCCTCAATGAAGGTCAGTTACGCTTTGGTGTTACCGATGGTCTCACGTAGGGTACCTGGGTTACCGAAGTACTCTGTCCTGTTCGTGGCGACCACCGAGCAGATTAGAAGCACACACGTGCCTGACGTTAAGCATTAGCCAGTCCTAACTGAATCAGTCGATATAACAATCGTTACAGTAAATATCCAAACGGCACAATATTCATAAAAGTATTATATTTTATCATTACACCATAATCAGCACCAGTTTAATTAATTTAAAAAAAAATGTAGTTTATCTTATCGCTTATGATAAAGGATAATTAACGATCTCGAAAAAACAGCTATTTAAAATGTATAAAAAAAGAAGCGGTGGAGTGTGGAGTCGTGGAGTCGTGGAGCAGTGGTAGCCCAGTTTATCGGCTCCGAATTAAAAGTTGTAGGTCATGGGTCCGAACCCAGGCAGGTGCTTCACTTTGTGTAAATAATTTCATCACCACTGCTCTCAAAACGATGAAGGAAAACATCGTGAGGAAACCGCCATGAAAAAATTCGAAGACATATCACATTTAGGGTAAAAGCCGGATAGTTGCCCCACTTTTCAAAAAAGGTCTATTGTAGAAAAATATGTTCTTAATAGTAATACAACATGTATATCAAAACATAAGTCTATGAAATATTATAGAAGCCTAGTTTTGTGAAGATAATTAAAAATGGTTTTGAGTAAATAATGTTTTAGTAGACCTCTCTAGTTGCGTACTCAAGCGGATAGTAGCCCAACGGTAAAAATGCTTCGAAGAATATTTGTCTCTTACGGGGATTGCCTTCTATGTTTTTTTTAAATAAATAAACTCAACATTATAAAATATTTTTAAGTTTTGGACTTAAAAACTATAAAAATATAGCTAAAATAGCCTCCAAACGTTAAGTTATATAATTTTTCACTAATATTATAAAGAGGAAATATTTGATTTTTTGTATCTATGTTTGTAATGGATAAACTCGAAAACTACGAAACCGATTAAAAAAAATATTTCACTTACAGAAAGCTACATTATTATCAAGTAACATAGGCTATATTTTATCGCGAAAAAATGCACAGTTCTTGTGAGTCACGCGGACGAATTTACGGGCGAAGTTATAAAAATATTCAATAGAAATCACCTACCAATATAATTTCGACGCTCGTCAAAGTTACGTCGCGAAAGATTTTCGCTCACATGGCCGAAACGTATGCGGATATACTGACGGTTTACATGACACTAAGATCTACGAGAGAGCCACTTGCAATTACAGTAAAACAACCCACTAACATCCCCAACATAGTGTATTTGAAACCGGGGTAACTATCCCGCTAGGGCAACTATCCGGCTTTTACCCTACCAACCCGCACTGGGCCCGCGTGGTAGATTACGGCCCGCTCCCTCTCGAAGAGAGGAGGCCTGTGTCCCAGCAGTGGGAACAACATAGGCTGGTAAAATAATGAAGTTGTTAATGAACTTTGTAATAATATTATTAGGATAAATAAAAATAAAATAATTTGAATTTAGGACTTATAACTTCTACTGAAAACAGTTTTAAGTGTTTTGGACTGTAATTTTTATGTCAAACGGATTTAGAGCAAATTGTATTTAAAAATTTAAATTTTATGGCATATGATGTTATGTGAAAGTTCGGGCAAATTATCGTTCGGACAAATTATCATTACGACAAAACATATTATGGCTCTTTAGATTATGGATAAAAAAGTTAGGTCACGCAATAGAGAACCAGAAAAACATTGTGAGGAAACCAGCATGTCCTAGGACCAAATATACGAAGATATGTGACATCTCCCAACCCGCACTGGACCCGCGTGGTAGATCACGGCGCACCAGCAGCGGAGGCCTATGTCTCAGCAGTGGGATGATGATGTGTATTTCTTTCCCACATAGCGACCTCCTTTCTGAACTATGACATTTTCATTTATAATTCATTATATTAGTGTGTTAGAAGAATAAATAAGTTGGAGGGAACGAGGGGCGTGATCAAGACGTCCGCAAGTCAAGAGTGGGGATAGTATGCAGCATCGGCAGACGGCGAGGAGTGCTCGCTCTGTTTGGGATCGACAGCCGACGGCGACAGACCTCTCTCCACCTCAGTGTAACGCTTTCTCGGTGCCAAGTCATTAAAGAAAGAAAGAAATTAAAGAAAGAATACCATTTATTTGCCACAGTTCGTAAAACACAAAATAACGTAACATGAAAAAAATAAGTTTAAAAAACACAACAAGTGTGTGCCTCACGGCTGCGCCAAAAAGGTTCATTTCAGCATTAATGCCAGACAGATGCTGTCTGACGCTGGTTTTCTAATGAACCTATAGAGACAAGTGACGAAGAGTACAAAACAGTATGAACATACATTATTTAATAATTATAAATAAATAAACTAACCATTAAACATACTAACAAACACAAAACAAAAACGAAACGAAAAATACAGAAACCGCAGAAACCAAAGCAAAAAACCTATTACCGTGCGCGATGCACTCACACACACAGCTCCTTAACACCGCAAATGGCACAGCAGCGTCATCCAGTCGAGGACATTTGAGGCAGCAAAGAATGGAAACCGGGTGGCACAACAGGAATTATGCTTAGAGTAAACATTTAAAGTAAACATTTCATATAAGTGAAACATTTAAGGCGACCATATCAATTTTCCGTTGCGAATCCATCAGATACTGCCGTAAACGTGTTCTGAACGTGTGGATAGAGCTCAGAATCCTTAATGGTGGTGGGATATTATTCCACACCTTAGATGCAGCGTATCGGAAAGTGCCTCTGAATGCCGCTGTCCTATGGGACTGCGTTGAGAGCTGCTGTGCACACAGCCTGGGCATTAGCTTATTAATTTCTCATTTTATTCAGTCAGTTCTGTTCTATAATACGTTTTGTTTGTTAAAAGTAATAAATTCATGTAGTTGATTGGTGCTGCGCATTTATTTTAATAAAACCTTCTTCTGATACCTAATAATTGTTTTAGCAAATAAATATTATGTTATCTAAGATCTGCAGTAGGTACGTTTAGTAATTTATCCGTACAAAACAGACGCACTTAGTCGACATAAAGACGGGCGAAATAAAATCGTGGCGAGATATTCTCGCGCACTGGATTATCAACTTTGGGTGTTTAGCCGAGCATCAAAAATCCAACAAAGTGCACCGCGAGTGAGTCTTAGTGCGTGGTGCAAACACAGTATTCGATTTTCAACTTTCCGCACTAAGCAGAGCGATGAAAATCCATTGCGGAAAATAATTCCACCACGACTTTATTACGTTGGTATGAATTGCGGCTTACTGTTAAATAGGTAAACAATAGTAGAATACTGAAGAACACGAAGATAGCCTTTACGATCATCTGTCTAGCCTTTTCCTAACTACTCATATGTTGGAGTCAGCTTCCGGTTTAATCGTACGCAGCCTAATACCAGTGGGTACTTTACATGGATAATACGGGTAAGACGGGTTGTTAGACTAGCAATTTAATGACGACCCGTAAAGACTATCAAAGATGTACAAATTACAGCCGGGACTAACGGCTTATCGTGTTTGTCGAGGCACGGACGGGTCTGGGTATGTCAAGATGGTCACTCATCCACAGATCATCCGCAACTAGGGTAGCTTAACCTGATTGATCGACCCGTGCGGCTGTTATTACTTAGCCCCAAGCCACGAGGAAAACTGTTACCAATACTATCTTATTAAATGAAAATAAACACATTTTCGTAAACCATTCTTAATCCCATCAAAAAGTAAGCAAACTCGTATTCCCCATCCATAACATTTTTCCCTGTCATCCTTTGTGAATAGAAAAAAGCTATTCAATACAGGCCGAGAATGGCTACACGGCTACACCTATTTTTCGCTGATGGCAATACCGGCCGACAATTGCTTTGTGTTGCCATCAAAAGAAAAATAGTAGGCCCCTAGATTGCTTTCAAGCCCTTGAGGTTGTCTGATGGGAGGTTATTTACATCCCAGTGGAAAACTTTCTTCTTTTTCTTAGGGTTCCGTACTAAATGGGTGCCAGTGGCACCCTATTACGAAGACTCCACTGTCTATCCGTTCGTCTGTCACAGGGCTATATCTTTTAAACCGTAATAGGTAGATTGGGTGATGCGGGACGCAGAAAACCGATTGAAGTGGCGGAGCTTCGGGGAGGCCTATGTCCAGCAGTGGACGTCTTTCGGCTGAAATGATGATGTTGATGATGATGACGTTGATACTCAAAAATTTCTACGAATGTATTATAGCCGCTAAATACAACCAGCCAAGTGTGTGTCAGTCCACACATATTGAAGAGTTCCGTATTTGGACTGAATCCATCGCATTCATACATTGCAACTGCAAAATAATGGAAGTCGGTCGACTATTACTTGTAAGGCCTACTTAGCTGTGATAGTGGCTATATACAATTACAGTGTAGGTGTACCACAGCTAAGTGATAATGGCTATATATAATAGGTAGGCGCTAGGTACCACGGTAGGTTAAAAGAAAAGCTATCACAGCTAAGTAGGCCTTACAGTCCTATTATTTAAGCAGGGAAGCAACACTTGACTCAATCAAAATTAACAATTTAAAACTTAATATTTTACAAACGGAACCCATAATCGAAAAAATGTTGTCACAAACTCGCAAAATTTTTTACATACCTTTCCAATGACACCCTGCGTCATAGAATAGAATATACGAAAAAAAAAAAAGAAAACATTGCTAGTTTATGTGTAGAGGACGTACCCAAAAAAAGATTATATTACCACTTGGTCGACGTAACTAATGCCAATTTACAACTTTCTAGTATTAAGAGTCTGTGAGCTAAGCTGCGGATAGACGGATGGGCGAATATCGCGAAACTATAAGGGTTTCTAGTCGTCTACGAAATAAAAAATAAATAAAATAAGTTACATTTTTAAATAATATGAAGTGTTATTTCTTAGACGTTGGTACGGTACCCTTCGTGTATCAGTCCGATTCTCAGTTGGCTGCTTATTTAACCAGCCCGGGGACGCGTGAAAGAATTGAGTTTATTTATTTCCCTCGCAATAGTTTTTGTTTACTGAGGAATATTTATGCGGTTTCTGGGAAAATTGTAGCGTTTACTGAAATACCTTTTTATACGAGGAATAAAGAGTGTATGGGTACTGAAAGAGGTTAGCGTTCACTTTGATGTTGAGACCCTAAAAACATTTATATTTTCTTTCACGTATTTTGGTGTCGTTTTAACATTATTCGTAAAGAGTATTTACTTATTGTAACAAGCATCATCAAAGACGTAAGAAGAATAGGAAAATTAACACGAAGTATATTATTTTCACACCTTGTATGGCAGAATTATTGGAACAACATAAAAGCAAGTAGTGTTTTGCCAATTTCATGAAAATAAATAACATTTTGAACCAAATTAATTGATGGATGGTGGTAGATATATCATCAGGCAATATTGCTAAATTTGATGATAAAAAACATACTGACATCAACATTTACTATTTTATCACTCATTAGCTTCTGCCCGCGACTTCGTCCGCGTTAAATTTCTTGTTCCCCCGACCCTTCCCGTCACGTCGAATCGCCTACCCGTGCGATTTTCCCCGTTTTTGCAACATTTTTCATTACTGTTCCACTCCTCTTGGTTGTAGCGTGATGTTATATAACCTATAACCTTTCTCGATAAATAGGCTATAACTGGTCAAAAAGTAACTAACTGCGATAACTGGTCTGAATTGAAAAATTCTTTTTGTGTTGGTTACAACACAAAAAGAATTTTTCAATTCAGACCAGGGGGCCAACCACCAGCTCTTAAAACAGTATTATTATAATCTTACTTCGACTTTTCGTACCATAACCCCCTTAAAATAAGGTTATTATAAGGTTGTAATAATGTTGTTTTCTTAGCGGTTTTGGTGACGTCACCTCTACAACTTCATTCAATTCGTACCACGACGTGACTTTTGACAACCAGCAAGATTGTTTTTATGTCAAATTTAGCAATCTTATAAAAGTTCCTCGGACTCGACGGAAGTATTATTGTTTTGCAATTTTATATAAAAAGAAACATTTTCGTGTCATATAAAGTACGTAAAATGTATTTATTTATGTAAACTTGCCGATTGAATTGTGTATCAAGAGGTCTTAGTACATGGGTAGTAAATTTCTTGGTTGATTCTAGATGGCGAATGCATACGACATATTTGAGTTTTTGGAAGCTGATAACGCAGAAGCCAATTGTACAAGAAAGCGGGGTCGTATGCAGATTCGTAAGGAATGCGACCCTTTCAATTTAGATGAAGCGGAGTTTTGCCATTTCCTTCTTGAGTACTCCTTGGCTTGCAGAGAGCGATTGTGAAAATTCCCATAGTATCTCTAGCTGCCGCCAGGAAACGCGACTAAACTCTTCGGTTGCAAAATTAATAACAAAACACCAATCACTGAGTCTGACGACATATAGTTTACATAAACATTATAGAAAAATATTTCCTTGTTTTAAACTTATTCACTGAGTTACGGTGTTTAAACTTACCTTGATTGCATGTTGATTTTATAGGCAACTGGCTTCTAAAATGCTGGCGACACACAGATCTTATGCAATTAAGATAAAATAAGTTCAACCACTTAGAAAATCACTTAGGTATAAAATTACATCGAGTTTCAAATTTCGTTTGCACTACACAGCTGATAAAAACACAATTTGTTCCGATTCCTATCATAGCACAACCTAGCCACAACGTTTTAAAATTTTCAAATAATTTTTTCTCAGTTTTCAAAGTATAATCTTTTAATATTTGTATTAATTTCATGAAAATTACTCTTAACAATTATCTTTTTATACAAAGTAACCTTTTTATGTAAAAAAATAATAATAGTTTGCTTCGAAAGCTTGCTTCATATAAGGGATTCGGACCGACGTGTGAAAGAGACAGCGCTATACAGTTCAAATAGCGTTGTTTCTTTTCTATTATAGCAGGCAATAGACAAATCTTTCAAATAGTTCGTTCTTTCTAAGCACTAAGCAGAATTAAAACAATATTGAACGATGAAGGTCATGGTACGAATATGAGTAATGTTATTATAATCTTGAAACAAAACTTTCTTGAAATAAGATTGTTTCGTAAAAGATGGTGGTAGGCCCCCTGTTGTCCCAGAGATTAGCGCGTTCAATCAAACAAACAAACAAACTCTTCAGCTTTATAATATTAGTATAGAGTATAGATTTTTCCATAAACCGAACTCTTCTTAAAGCCCATGACAGAGAGACCTATAATTTTATATTAATATAAATCAAATCTATGGATATGGTATTTAATACCACATGTAGAGTGAATACACGCGCAACTATGATATATATTTCTGTAACCTTATTAAATTATATGTAAATATATGAATTAAATGGCATAGCACGATATCTCGATGAAGCAAGTGATTACGTTTGCAGAGGTACTAACAACCATAGATGAATATACAGGGTTTTTTTGTGGGTGGGAAATCATCAAATGACGTGTCCCGCTCGTGGGTGGAGCGGAAGGGCATGTCAGACTTCTACTGACTAAAACCCACCCGTGTTCCTTCAGTTGCCCATGTGCCAGAGTCACGGTATCACTTTCGAACAATTCTCGCGACCCTGGCAGGATACAGGGTCAATTCAATTTGCTGGCAATATTTTACCCACCTGTTGGGTATCTATACTAACAACGAATGAAACGACAAAAAAAAAACTCAACTTTTGTCAAGCTTTAAATGATTCCGTGACATGTACATGAAGGTAACCAACCTGTTAGGTTATGGTTTTTGGAAATTCCTAAAAATATGTTCCACAAAAAAATACAAAAAACAGCGGATCGGGAAGCCTGGAGCTAATTACGGGCAATGGTCCTATCTCTCTCTCACAGAGAGGAAGCCTGTCTCCCAGCAGTGGGATCATTAGAGACTGAATATGATTACGATTATGAATATGTAGCACTGTATATTAATATAAATTATAGCTCCGTCTATGCTGGTTTTTTTTTAACTCAATAAAAGACTCAATGACTTCGTATCTTCGTATTACATTTCATCAGGACACCGTACATAAAAAGACCCTATAACCATCCACCATAAAAACATACACAAAATAAATTCAGACGTAAAAGCGAAATAAGCCAATAAAGTGGTTTAATAAGCACGCATTTACGCTGTGGACATCTTTTTTTGGTCGGCATCAGTGATATTTACTTTACGAGGACCTCGTAAAAGGCAAATTTCACCGGGTCCCGTGTCCTTAGCGTGTTTTATTGTGACGTATGTGCGGTCACGTACGGAACAAAACGAATACGTACGGAATCGTCTGGAGGATTCGTCGGAATTGTTAATAGATGACGTGGGTTGATCTAGAATTTGTTGTGTAGGTACAATAGGCAAAAAGAAAGACAGAATGAAAGAAAAATAGGTTTATTTTTGCAGAAACATGATCATTAAAAAGAGTTTACTCGATTAATAAAGAAAAAAAACCGGCCAAGTGCGAGTCAGACTCGCGCACCGAGGGTTCCGTACAAACCTGTAGGTATATAAGTAAAAGTTCACCCATCACGACAATCGAGTCGTAGTTCTGTTCTGTTTCTTGGCTTGGTTTTATTTCTGTCTGTGTTTTGTTTTGTTTATTATATGATGTAACTAACAATTTACGGTTTTCGCAATTTTTCCTTTATCTGTGCTATAAGACGTTGCTTCATACCAAATTTCAAAATTCTAGACCGACTGGAAGTACCCTTAAGGTTTTGATTCCCTTGCGAGTTTCGAAAATTTGCGGAAATTTGCGGCATAAACAGCTATATCTTTTGATTGCGTTAGCTTAGAAGTTTGATTTTTTCACAGCTCCAAGGGACAGTAAACTTGAGTATTTGATATAAATTTCCTCCACGCGTTCCTGAGAAAAGGGTCTTGACAGACGGACGGATGGACGGACGGACGGACGGACGGACGGACAACAAAGTGATCCTATAAGGGTTCCGCTTTTTCTTTTTGAGGTGCGGAACCCTAAAAATGATATTATCGTGAGCACAGAACAGATTATGTGAAAATTTTATTTAATCAAGTCCATTTCGACGCACGACAAACGCTTTTCAAATTGCGGCCAATTTGTACAAACAAATGACATATGAATTCATAACACATAGAAGTCCCAAAAAGTTTCTAATTTAAATAAAAATTACAATCTATTTTTCTTTTTGGCCTATTCTAAAAACTTTGAGAGTGAACCCCGTACTCAGACAGCAGCTGCACGTCGTGACAGTGAGAAGAAAACTGTGAAATATCCACTCATCATAATGCTATGCTATAGGTACGCTACGGGGGCCCCCACAGCATAGCGCAGACTTACAGGGGTCGCCCGAAAATGACGTTGGGAAACCAAGTCAGGTTTAAAGATTTGTATACATTAGGTAAATAATTTAGTGTGTCCCATCACTAATTCAAGTAGGTATACATAATTAGGATGGATGTATGTGTGATGGTAAATAACATTATATTCACGGTTAGCTAAGTAATAACAGGTGCACGGGTCTTTTGATTTTGATAGGCGTAAAATACTGGTTAGTCTAGAATCAAAACTAACGTCGTGTCCTAGGTGTCCTATCATCTGCACATTACTCTGGACTTGCTGGTGCTAGTGATGGCGCCTAACACGTAGCTAAATTCTGGGCCGAGTCCATTTAGATGGTCACTGACGCTAAGAACGAGAATAGAATTTTTAGATATCCGAGCAAAGTTACAAATCGTACTAGCTGTTAGGATGATCACAATTTGAAAAAGCTAAACCTGTAAATCCTACAAAACGCCGCATGCTATCTGCATGTGACACTAATAATTACTTTATTAATCTTAGACCTTATTGTTTAAGAGAAAAGAGGTCAACACAATGATGATGTCACATTACATGATTGTTAACAATATCTCTATTCTGACTATTTGTCGTCTCCTTGTAAAGTATCAACCTTTATTCAACCCTCAAGTGCGTATTACGGGGTTTTTAAGACCCCTCAACAAATCGAAGGAGTTCAGTATTGGAAAAATGCGCCGTCTCGCAAAGATAAGGGAGCGAAACAATTGAAACCACAATTTACTTAGCTTATCTGCACCAATTGAAGGATTGAAAGCTATATTTTACTTAAGCCCTTCTTTTTAACTTTAAAGAATAAGATTTGATAGAGAAAATAGTTTTACTGGCCTGCAGAGAAATGTTTTCTGAAACAAAACTAATCGTGACACAGTATAAAACAAAGTTGCTTCCCGCGCCTGTCCGCACGAATTTGAATGCGGTTTAGAAAGAACGATTCAAGAGCGTCGTTTATATGTATAATTAGCTTCTGCCCGCGACTTCGGCCGCGTCAAATTTTTGTTCCCCTGACCCTTCCCGTCGGTCGCATCGAATTGCCTGCCAGTTTTGACCATTTTTCGTTGCTGCTCCGCTCCTTTTGATCGTAGTGTGATGTAATATATGCCTATAGCCTTCCTCAATAAATAGTCTACCTAACACAGAAATAATTGTTCAATTCGTACGAATAGTTTCTGAGATTAGCGCGTTCAACCAAACAAACAAACTCGTCAGCATTATAATATTAGTATAGACTAACTTCTGTCCGCGACTTCGTCCGCGTTAAATTTCTTGTATCCCCGACCCTTCCCGTCGCGTCGAATCACCTACCCGTGCGATTTTCCCCGTTTTTGCAACATTTTTCATTACTGCTCCACTCCTCTTCGTTGTAGCGTGATGTTATATAGCCTATAGCCTTTCTCGATAGGCTACCCAACACAAAAAGAATTTTTCAATTCGGACCAGTAGTTCCTGAGATTAGCGCGTTCAAACAAACAAACAAACTCTTCAGCTTTATAATAATATTATATAGTAGAGGTACGCGGGCGACGTCGCTGGCAAAAGCTAGTAATTTTTAAAACTGTTAAAACTAGTTGAAACTTAACCGACTACAAGACTTAAAAAATAAATAAACCGAACTCACATAAAACGTTTGCTCAAAGTTAGATTAATATCAGCTTCTACTTTTTATCCAAAAGTGAACCTGACCCTTTTGGGAAATGGGAGATAATAATTTTAAGCACTCACAGAGTAGTTTTCGGGGCTTTTAATGGAATAAAAGCTGTTTGAATTTTTTTCACCGGGCTCGGGACAGGAAATGGGTTAGAATAATAAACCTCGCTGAAATGTTTTTCGCGTCGCGTTTTAGGGTTTTCATTCAATTTTGTTTTAGTTATAAATCTTTTTAGTTGAAAAAACTTTTCAATAAAATTTTGTTATTTTGATATGGCTACCTTTCAAAGTTTTTGTTTAAGGTCAACTCCATTACGTTATGTAGGTTTCTGTATACATTGGTAAGTACTAGTAGCTACCATCTACCTATTTACTTTAGTGTGCGTGATTAGGTATACTTATTGGTCGTTTAACTAAATTAGTAATATGTTATCTTTAGTCTTAAGAGTATTTTTGCCAATTACTTAACAAATTGTCTAGTTCCAATATATAATAATAATAGTATTTAAGTAGACGACCAAAATTAGCTGCACCCTAGGGTTTCATTGGCATATGTCTTAATCCCCTAGGAATATCGGAATAAAAACTATCCTATGTCGCAATTCAGGTCATAATATCACCATATGCTAAATTTCATTCAATTCTGTTCAGCTGTTTTTTAGCGTGAAAGCGTAAAAAGCAAACTATTAAAGAATCAAATTTTTCTCTTCATAATAGTAGTTAAGATGACTTTGACATTCATTCATTTTTTTTTCATTCATTCATTCATGTCAAGTCATTCACTTCACTTCAGCCTCCACAACGTTTAGCATGTCAGTCACAGAAACAATTCTTCACACTCCAGTTAAAATTTCAATTGTAACATTGTAACTGTATAAGGGACGAGTAAAGGGCGTATTGCAGGCACAGTTGCCATGGCAACCGTAGGCACTTAGACAGGGGGAGGCTCAATATGAACTGCACCATTTGAATTTCAAGTGCTATGCAAAGCGAATCCGATCTGAGGAACCGTTGAGTTCGCTTTAATGTCCTTTAGTAAACACGGATATTATTGTCTCACTCGAATATCAATTGTTCTTTGTAGCTTTGTAATGGACTTCAGTGGACATAGGAAAGGAATTGGAAATGTAGTTAATGGAAAAAGCAAATTTGTGTCCAGGAAGAAGTGGTTATGGTTGCCCTTGTTCGTTTTGCAGTAACCCAAAACGAAGACGTGGAAACCCTATTAAACAATTGAGTACTATTTATTTATTTAATCACAAAATCCACAGCTCTTTAACAATTTCACTTAGGATAAATAAACTAATCTTACAGCCAATTACGGATTTACAATTTAATAACTACACTTAATGCATCAGAGACAAACAGGATGTCATGCTAGCACCTTCTAAGCATGTCTCAGTATGGAGTGTGGGTAGGTGTGTGGGAGTGTTTGTGAGGAGTTGTGATGGTGATGGTGTTGTTGTGGTGGTTAGTATGGTGATTTAATTCTAAAAGAACCGATCAAAGAAATCAGTTCTTTTCAGAACCATTAGTCAATTCGTCGCATACAGAAGTCACTAAAAGCTTTCTGAATACATCTTTTTTAGTGTTAAATATTTCAATATGAGAGAATTTGTTGTTAAAATTTCTTAATATCCTACCAATGACAGAATTTTGAGCTATTAAAACAGTTGATGCGAAATCTGTTGAATAATCATCAAATGCGTAGCCTTTTCGTAACCATGTTGGACACAGCTTCCAGTCCAACCTAATGCAGAAGAATACCCGTAATTTATTACTAACTACTGCCTATCTGACTTATACAACCCAGTTACTGGGTAACGCGATACCCTTTGGGAACAACATTGAGACAGGCATTGAGAAACCAACCCAGTGCGTGGGAGTGCACCGCCCCAGGACGTCGAAAATAACACGTTTGCATTTTCAACTCTAAGCGCCTAGCAGAGCGTTAAAAATACTGCGCGCGATAAAATCCTGCCGCGATAGTTTTACGTCCTTACATGCGTGAGCTTAGAGGTATGTTGGAAAGATTGGAAAGATATTTGACTTATATCTGTTTCATATACACCTACAATATGTTATGGTTGTTAGAAACACAGAAATACTTGTAAGAAATAAATTTAAACTGAGATTATGCAAACGTTCGTGAAAATATGGAAATGTGATCAATGATGTATTTAGATGAGTTACCGGCGCTCAATATTGACAAAATAAATGCAAGGTAATTGCCTGAATCTGCCAGCAGCAGAACATGTAGCAACGAGTAACGTAACTAAATATATATTCATCTCTTTCTAACAACACAAATCGGTATGCATCTTTCGCGCACTGTTTGATTGTATGTACTAGTAAGTAGCTACATTCTTGGCTTACGCTATTGTTGAGTACATTAATGTCGAGTATGACGCGTCTATTTATAACACCTCACTAAATTTGGTTAATAAAATAATCAAAAGAATACACTAATATACAAGTACTGGAATAATAATTATACTGTAAATAATACTAAGCAGAACTACCCTCACAATGCAAATTCCAGTCGTAATTGATCATTACGTCGCGAACGCTCCGCAAACAATTGGAAAGGGATCCTTTTACAATGCACCACGGTGACACAAACAGAAACAAACGAATAGATTGAGGAATTGTATCTCACCGCTTTATTACGATGGTCATTATTTTTATGGTCAAATTGCATTGTATTGTTACGAATATTTATATTTTTTTAAACATTTATTTTTATGACTGGAAGACAAGTTTTCCTAATTAAAACTTTGAAGTATCATCTCAGCAGCAGCCTGTCATATATCAGAACTGAAAATCAGAAAAATGACAGACTTTCGTGCTTTTGACGAACCGTAACGAAAGACAACGATCTGCAAATGACAGGCAGACTAAATGTGATTACTGAGGAGTCTTGGTATGTAAGGACGGTTACCCATACACGGTCCAACTGCAACGATCTGATCGATCGACCCGTGCAGCTGTTATTACTTAGTCACAAGCCTGAAGCCCGTCACAGCTTCAACTACCATGTACTTCTATACAGGGTTATTTGTAAAACACCGGCAACCTCTCAGGTCTATGTTACTAACATCATAATCAACAACTTTTGTTCTGTGACTTTTGAAAATTCATCATATTTTAGTTCATCAGATTTACAAACAAAAATAAAAATATTTACATTAAACGCTCTAAATGTTACGGAGTCTATGCGAAGCAAAAGAAAGCGATAGTATATTAGCAAGGGGAGCGGGGTTAGGGCGGCGGGGGCGCTTGAACTTGACCTATTTACAGGCAGCCGATTTTTGTATGAAAATCTGATGCACTAAAATATGATGAATTTTTAAAAGTCATAGAACAAAAGTTGTTGATTATGATGTTAGTAACATAGACCTGAGAGGTTGCCGGTGTTTTACAAATAACCCTGTATATGTAGTATAAAATTAAGTATAAAATTTTAAATAAGTACGTTTTTATTATACTACTCCGTATTATGAGCTTTATTTAACCAACAAAAACCCTTCAAAATGGTAAATATCCCTACCGTCTAACATGAAAAAAAAATGAAACGACGCTCCAGGGATTCGAAAACAATAGAGAAGGTATATTCGGACCTAAACAAATAGTTCCTCATGTGACTGAGCAAGCATGTGTTACCAAAATTACGGACAAATGTAACTTGTGTCAAACGTAGGATAAAAGTAGTAAATGCTTTCTTTTTCTAATTTTCTGACTCGGTGACGTATGAAATAAGCTCTGTCCGTTTAAATATTAATAGTGTCTTCAACCGACCGTGTAATTTGTCTTCGTATTCGTTCGTGAGTAATGTAAAATATTGGTTGAAGATACGAGAGAACAGTATTTATTTGTATCGGTGAATAAATATAATGGTATTAATGTGTCATTCTTATCGGTTTCGATGCCATTAAAGCTGGACTGTCTCATTAAGGTGTCTGTTACATGGAATATAGCTTTAAATGGTAGGTTACCTCTCTGTATATTATAATTCAGGGTAGCAGGGATATCGAAGCAAAACCCGATACAATTGCAAGAACATAGGTTTCAACTAATGATAAATCGATTCATGGGTTTAAAACACACCAATTATAATTCGTTACATAGTTACAGACGCTAGCAAAGGTGTTAACTGTCAGTCAAGTATATATTTCAGAATTGCAAATGTGTTAACACGAGCAGTGCGGGCGTCCCAAATTAGACCCATTTCGATGTTCTTCCTGTCCTAATTAATATTTTATTATGCATATAATTGTAACTTTTTATGACTTTTCATGAAATATGACTTCATCCACGTAATTGTAATACACATATTTTTTTATCCAAATTTACCTCAGTCGGTATGGTATGTTCAGCGCTTCTAGTGTTAACACAAAAAAGTCGGATTTTTTGATTTTGTCAGATAACACCTTTGTCCACTTAACCCTTCAATTATGAAGTCGGCAAAAAGGTAATAATTCTGTTTCTAAAAACGAATTTATTTCTTAGGTCAGCTGTTAGTTAATCATTGAGAAGCAGTACAATTTTCCTGTATCATCTTATACCATTTCAATCTCCATTATCATAACACTTCAATATGCAAATGACTATCAACTAGATAACAATAGCACACTAATAGATTAATCGCTGCACGACACGAAGCGACAAAGCGACAAATTCAATGTCGAATCCAAATCAATTAACTAGAACCAATTTGGGCAAAGTTGGACGATGCAATTAGAGATGTCGGGGCTATCTGACCGAACTAAGACTGGTCCTATGCTAACGACGACCAGACTATCTGTAATGATTTTCATTTGTTAGCTGTCGGTCTACTCAACATTGTTAAAGTTTCCGAAGATCGATTCGGAATTGGATTTGATAATAATTCTTCTAGCGAGTATATAGCAGGTAAACTTATTTTATGGGTAATACGATTGAGCTTGTCCTGTCAAACAGAACTGGAAGTTTATGAACTTATAATATATGCATGTACAAATTCAAGGAAGGTGTTGGGTGACTCCATCGAAAATAATACAGCTAGTTAGTTAAAAACCTTTTCCTGAATCCAGTTCTGTTTGAGGTCTGTTTGACAGGACTGTATGCAATTTATAACCTATTTATGTATTAGAGTACGTATTTTATTTATAATTAATTAAGGATAATATCTTTCTTTTGGTTTTCTTTTTTTTAATAATAGTTCCTTAAAATCTTTTTCTTTCTTTTTCATTGTGCTTTGCACCTGCCGTGTTATCGCACTTCGCCACCCTTGGTTAAGTGGTCGAATGCCTAAGGCATTAATTCCGCTTTTTTACCTTACTGTGTGCGGGAAATTATAAATAGAGATAGAGAAGTCATGAATAAATAAATAAATGAAAAAAAAAATACATATCCATAGACACCGAGTTCCGAATAAGAAGTTGTTGTTTGGTTTTTCTTTTGTAAAATTGTTTTTTTAGTTAGTTACTCCACAGAGACGTGTTAAATAAATTCAATTATATCAAGTTGATATAGTTTATTGAATATAATAATTGTTTTTTCTATCAATTTATGAAGTAGTTAAATCAAATTAACGTTAAATAAATAGGTTTCTGATCATTGAACTTTTGGGGAATTAAAATGAAAATGTTGCTTTAGTTGTAATAGTAAAACTATTTTGACAGTTCGCGTGGGTTTTAACACACTCCGTTTACTAAAATTACTGTCGATTTTAGTCAATTCTCTTTGCAGCCCCTTCACAAAAGGTTTCAACTCCTTTTTCAGAATAAGGTTTCCCATCGAAAATACAATCTTTTAGGGAAAAAGTTCTAAGAACGGTGAAACCTATTTTTTTTCCGATTTTCTGTGAGCCAACCGCTGACCATAAACCAGTACATAGCTTCGGTACTTTTGTAATTGGTTTCCTTGGCTTCATGAATGCATATTTTGGTCCTAGGTCTTCTATAGTCATTGGGGCAAAAGGACCATTCTTTAACTTCTTTGCTGCTTCTATTGAAGTTTTGCATAGCAACGTGGCGAGTCCTTTACGCCTGTATTGACGGTGCGTCCCGAGGAACATCAATTCGCACCAGCAATCGACACCATATCTGAGAAAATGGATACAATTAAAGTTTTTTAATCATAACATATTATACAATAATATGAATAAAATAAAATAACTATAAGCTTGTAACAAGTATAGAGGAACAGGATGTAAAGTTCCTGCTAGGGTCGCGAGATTTGTATGACAGAATTACCGTGGCCTTGGCATAGGCAACTGAAAGAACACGGGTGGCTTTTAGTCTGTAAAAGTCTGACACGCCCTTCTGCTCCACCCAGGGTGCTTACTTTTGATTTTAATTCCGATTGATTGGCATTGGAATTTTGACGTATCGTATTCTTGAGTTCGACGTTAACGCCAAAATGTGTTTAAATTAGGTGTCCATTTTGGAGAACTAAGTAGAATCGAAATAGTGCGTTGTTGTTGTTCCAATGTTAACACTATTGTTTTCAAGAGTACCGAATCACGTGTGTGCAAAATTAACATTGGAATCGTATTGGCTTTAGATTGGAATTAAAATTAGGTTGAAGAGTAAGCCATCAGAGCGGGAGACGTCATTTGATGATTTCTCACCCACAAAAAAAGGGTGCTAAGTTTTCTAGACCTCCATAGAAAAGAGTAGGTCCTTCAAACAGACGGATGTTGTATCAGGGACGTTGTATTCGTGCTAGTTTGATAGATCAAATAGATTTTGCGTGACGTCAGTGTGATGCGTAGTTCTTAAGTGGCGGTATAGATGTCGCTACAATAGCTTTTAATAACTAAGAAATTATTAGAATAAGGAAATAACAAATCTTAATATACACTGTGACATTTTAGTCGTCTTGTTACCATTAATGAAGATAATAGGTATTAAGAAAAATAAATAATGGATTAGAATTATGAAACATCCTGTTAATAATGTTTACGTTTCATACGGTAGAGAACACACCTACCCAGTGCACGAGTTGGCTAGATCATTCCATCTTTATTTTCCAAATTTAAAGCACCTCATGAGTCATCATAATGAATAAAATTTATATTTTTTAGTTATTCAAATGTTCATTCTTTTGTTATGGATGTGTAGTAGTCATTGGTTACATGAAGTGGGCTGCCGTTGTAAGACGACTAAAATGTCACGATGTATATAAATTACGGGTCACGTTGTTTGTCCGAGATGGACTCCTAAATTACTAAACTGATTTTAATAAAATTTGCACACCGTATGCAGTTTGATCCAACTTGAAAGATAGGATAGCTTTTTTTTTGGATGGGAAATCATCAAATGACTTCTCCCGCTCTGGGCGGAGCGGGAGGGCGTGTCAGACTTTTACTGACTAAAACTCACCCGTGTTCCTTCAGTTGCCCATGTGCCAGGGTCACGGTATCTCTTTTGAACAATCTCGCGACCCTGCCAGGCATCGGTCCTAGCAGACCCCTTCAGTGCTGCTGACATCTCTTTGAGGCGCGCGTGGAACACTACGCACCGTTGACCCGAGCCTGGTCCTAACCGGGCGGCGAGCTACCCATTGCTCACCACCCGCAAGCTCGCGCCTACGGTGGCCGGGAATCCGCTATAGACTCCCGACGCCCGGAGCGTCTCCTCCCCCGGCGGCTAGGGACGTGAGGGCGCAGAGACTGCCACTCCCTCACGCGCCCCGCCTACTCCTTCACGATCATTACTGCTTCGCAGAAGGAGGTGACGGCTTCCCATGCCCTCTCGCTCCGTACCATGACTCGCACCAGGGCCGGACGCGAGAGGTCGCCGCCGCCGATCGCCTCCACGAGGACACGGTCGTGCTCCGCCCAGGCAGGGCACACCTCCACCGTATGCTCCACCGTGAAAATAGGATAGCTTACATCTCAATTTATAGTCGCAATATTATTTTATTCCAAATTATTTGTTTACTATTTGACAGTCACAATTATCTGTTAGCTCCAAACGATTTGAGCAAAAATTCAACGCGGACAAAGTCGCGGACAGAAGCTAGTATTATATAAAATCCACTCGGTTTTTCTCTAATATTTATTGTGTAAAAATAAAGCGTTCTCCTTTCTTGTTTTGAATTATGTTAATGTCAAAATAATGTCTTACATTCCAGAAACATTTATCTTTGTATCAAATTCCACCATCAAATCTACCAGGGCACGAGACGATGGTTGCTTGCAGCGCTCTTCCGAAAATATTTCAAAAAATGTCTTCTCTGAAGAATCGGTTGGTGTTTCCTGAAAATCACAAGTCTAGGTCAAAATATAGAAGACTAGATTATCATTTCAGCCGAAAGACGTCCACTGCTGTACATAGGCGTCCACCATTTGGGAAGGTTTACCATAATTGCCACGCTTGGGTTGACCATTGCAGTATGGTAGTAAAATGCATAGAGAACGCTGCTGCCCATTCTCGAGTAACTCCTTTAGTCACCTCTTACGACACCCACGGGAAAAAATATATGATGTTATTCTTTACGTCCCGCACCACAAGAAACATGAAGAGAAGACTAGATAGTAATCGAATATAGTTTATATAATAATAGTTTTGTGTTCCAAGACTACCTACTGTTACAGATCTAAGCGATTAGATATCACTGTTATAAAAAAAATTGTTTCATCATATACGATAGTGATACAGGATTTGTGATTACTATTTAAAGTTTCTGTTATGTTTTTATCTTCAATGTAGATTGCATTATCTTTCTTTATAATCAAATATTTATTAATTCGCCACAAATATCTTGTTAAAGCACTGCCTATATAAAAATAATTATAATCAATATTTAGATATACTTAATACCTATAATCACATCTAATAATGAATTTCTTTTTTTCTGTCTTTTTTTTTTGCGTTCCCATACACATGTACTTCGAGTACTTCACACTAACTAAGTGGTAGTGCACATAACTGCATAGTACGCGAAGGATAGTTCCTCCACGTGACTACGAGAGCCAAACTATGGGCAAATGATAGAAACGCTAATTAGATATTAAAAACAAACCTGCAATTTGTTGAAGACCACCGAAACTACTTCTCCGCTATCAATATCGACAGCAACCAATGACAAACCGTCTAAAGCTGCGTCTGCGCATAGCTCTAACAACTCTTCCCCTGCCAAAGGGTTCTTGTTCACTTCGGTACCATTACAAACAGGTTCATCTTGGAAAAAATGTTCCTTTATTACCTAAAACAAGAAAAATGTCAAATAATTGATGTTATGATTTTTTTTCTGGTTGGGAAATCATCAAATGACATCTCTCGCTCTGGGTGGAGCAGAAGGGCTTGTCAGACTTTTACTGTCTAAAACCCACCCGTGTTCCTTCAGTTGCCCATATGCCAGGGCCACGGTATCTCTTTCGAACAATGCTCGCGACCCTGGCAGGATTAATGTTATAACAAAGCGAAAATTGTGAAGACCGCAGGAATCCGCTGGACATGGGAAGCACAAAACCGGTTGGCGATGCTTGGGCAAAACCTTTGTTCATGAGGAGAGTCTTTCGGCTGAAATGATGATGATGATGATGAACCGAAAATAATGTAGATTGTAAGGGTTGCAGGTTTACTAAATACTTACATTCAAGGCTCCAGGTAATGTAGCAGCTGACAGTGATTCAATTCTGTATTTACCTAAAAAAAAAAACCACAAGTAAAATAAACGAAGTTATGTCTTGGGAAAGTACGGTCAGGCAAAAAAATTAAAACAAATGACTTTTTTATATAAAATGACAAAATATTTATTTTATTTCAGCAGTGGTAGCCTTCTATAAGGATTAAACCTAAAAAAGTAATCTTAAATGTTTAAATCACCTATGACTCCCCTAATCACCCACCGAAACGTAAATATAAGCTTTTAAAAAACTTTACTATCTTAATTAGACACGTCAGCAGTGATCATATCAACACAATTATTATAACTATTTTTGTAAATTAAACGAAATCAACTGATATAAATAAAAATACAATCATAAATACTAGCTGACCCAGGGAAATTTGTACCGCCTCAGAGTCAATAAATGATTTGTCAACTTATTAGGCTCCTACCAACTTATGACAACCTGGTACTTCGAAGGCATAAAGCGTATCCTAGCTGATACATACCCACCCATGTTAGGTGAGCTCCTATAGCGTTATGACCACCACCTGGAACTTTTTTTTTAAATAAAATTGTTTATTTATCCCAAATAAATAATACACACAGACACAGTTCAAAACAATGCGATAGGAATACAGTGAGCATAAAAACATAGCTTGTGTTCAGAAGATTTAGGTTTACAAAAAGAAAAAAGTCTATGCATACAAGAGAAATAATGAACCCTGTCCCTTAAACTAGGAAACCTGTATCTTAAGAGACAGTGCTCGGCCAAACTTAAAATTTTATAAAACTAAGTATACAAGAGTGAAAGTGTGATGATCTACCAGTACAAATGAATATTAATATTAATCAAATATGTGAGAGTATTGAGGTGTGTACATGCGTGTGTGTGTGAGAAGGGAAAACTTCGAAGGTATAAAGCGATTTCTAGCTGAGACTCCTATGTTTGGTAAGCTCCTACTAAATTATGACAACCTGGTACTTCAAAGGCCTTTGACACACAAAATGTATGAGAAAATTAATTGTAATCTTTTTTTCTCGTATCTTTTTTAGGTACTGTACATTAACTTCAATTTTCTTGAGGTCCCAAAATACTACTGCAAAATAATTATTGTTTTTAGGGGGAATCCGGGACTAAGGTCCCGGTCCCTAAAGCCCCACGACCCGTACATTTATAAGCAAAGCCTACAATTATTATTTTTGCTTTACCTTGAAAAGATTTTTAATTTAAATAAATGAAGTTGAAAATAACCGTCCTCTGCTGAATGCCAGTTCATTATGATAATATTATATTTCAATAAAAATAAACTACAAATCACTGCAAGTCCCAACTGTGTAAGTATTGGAGTCATTAGATACAGTAGGTACCTACTTTTATAGTACGTATTGTGTTTAATAACATTTTCCAGAAGTAAATACCCACTAACACCAAGTATTTCCTCATACTAGCATTCTGTACTTACCACTTGTAGACGTCGACTGCAGACGGAAAATGAGGACAAATCTAATTGATAATTATTCTTTTGAAAGTGACATAAGTTTTATTTTATTTTATTCTATTACGATCATTTTATTTTCTGATTGTACAACTAATCACGTCGCGTTTGTCCGCGTGGGTCAATATTTTTTCGAATGGGGGCAGTTATCAAAATAAATATATTTGACCTACCGTCATCTGTAGTAAGCCAGTGCATTGTTGAAATACAACAAAAAACAAGAATATTTTAAATTAGGTATATGTTTGATTACTAGGAACGTGTGCAATCCAAAGCACTGCACCGACAGTGAATTTATCTTCAAAAACATGTAAGTGTAGTCACTAATCTTGATATTCATTTTTATTATTACTGCCTGTTATATTATAATGCAGTAAAAATGAGTCATACATAAAATGTGTTGCACAAAGAATAACCTTGCAATCAACAGCTGTATACCTATTATTTAACACCTACGGACGGCAACAGATAAACTTAGGACAAGTTTAGTTTATGTATTCCATTGAATAGGACATAATATGCCATAACTATATTAAGATGGTATAATTCACATTTCATTTACATTTTGCCAATTTTGTTTAAAGTGTTTATCTAACCTGGCTGAAAATATAGAATTTGATCTTCTATAAACATACAGTATAGTCTAAGAGCCCGTGAACCCCAGACCTACGCTATTTTATAAAAGCTGAAAGTTTGTCAGCGGATGCTCCCAACACTGGTAAGAACGATGGACCATTATGGAGTTTGGGTTATAGGGGCTTTGGCAGGTTAACGGTACTAAAGGTGTGTAAAATACCTATCTAAATACATCAAATAATAAAGTGCTATGTTTCGGTATTACCTTCAGAATATCATTCAAAATCACGTTATTCTTTGCCAGACACTTAACATGGTGGCAACCCCTTGTCAGATACCCTTAATGTTCATGAAATTATAATTTTACTTACGTTATAGTATAAAAGCTGATTTTTATGTATAATACTTGGGTAATAAGTAGATGATGTTTCCTCATTAGCCAGACACTTTTGATAGTTCCAACCCCTTGCCAGACAAACATTGTAAAGAAGAGATTCGTGATTAGAATGACTTATGCAAATAAACTTTTTGGCGCAGACTAATATAACTGATAGTCTATGTAAATTTTGAAAACATTCTAAGAAAAGACATTCGATAATACAACTACCTTAAATTGTTAATTTTTTTAATTTATTCTGTCAACAACAGGTTTAAAAAAAAGCAAAATAAAATATTCCTCAAAAATTTATTTAAAAATTGGCTATTGATACAAGTTATTATAAAGGATAAAAAAATAGATTGATGAGATTACATATTATTATTAAGTATTTATAACTGATGGCATTTATTAATAAAAGGTAATGATCAACTTATATATATAGCTAGTCAGTTTCTCTTCTCAGCAATCTGATTATTACTACCCATTTATCACAGCGTGCTGCATCTTTAGGCTCCTTGCAACGACGTTATTATTAAATTTTTTTATTTAAAATCACTTATTCCATAAAGTAAAAACTCCCACATATGTGGGAAACTAAAACTAAGTTTTTAGTGGTAACACTGAACTTAATTTACAAAATTCTACATTTTATTGCGTTTTTACGTTGATATAAACACTGAAACAATAAACTTACGGTTGGAAAGTAATTCCGGTTAATTTATTGTGTTTTTGTCATCATCAATCCCACTCTTTCACTACGCATTCACCCATTTTGGGGATATTTTTGTTCGCGCGTCACTCTGTTGGCGTCACACAGAGCACTGAACTGATTTAAGCTACGCATATGGCTGTGGCCATATGTTCAGTGGCTACGCCTTGACGCGGTAATTACTAATCTATGTACAAAGTCACATAGACAATTTGTAAACATACTACGTATCATACACCAATTATATTGAATTTACTTTATAGTCTGTATACATATTCGAAATATTTTATATTGTTAATTAATAATGATTATTAAATTAATATTACCTACTTGAGGATAGTATAAAAAAATATTTTAGCTGATGTAAACATGTCCTGAGTACTAAACAATACATGCGCAGTAGAAATAACAACTGCGCAGTGAGGGACCGCGGTAGAGTTAACTCGCCATCTCACTCGCACTCACCCATATGCATACTGCCTCGTGCTACCTTACATGCTTGTCTGGCAAGAGGTTGGAACTATCAAAAATGTCTGGCTAATGAGGAAACATCATCTACTTACTACCTAAGTATTATATATAAAAATCAGCTTTTATACTATAACGTAAGTAAAATTATAATTTCATGAACATTAAGGGTGTCTGGCAAGGGGTTGCCACGATGTTAAGTGTCTGGCAATGAATAACGTGATTTTTAATGATATAAAAATTAATTATTAATTAATAAAATAATTAATTAATTAATTATTATTTATTAATTAATTATTTTTAAAAATTGCACTTTATTATTTGATGTATTTAGATAGGTATTTTACACAACTCTAGTACCGTTTACCTGCCAAACCCACTCTAACCCAAACTCCATAATGGCCCATCGTTCTTACCAGTGGGAGCATCCACTGACAAACTTTCAGCTTTTATAAAATAACGTAGGTCTGGGGTTCACGGGCTCTTGCTCTATAGTGACACTTGTGAATTTGCAATTATTATTTCAAGCTCTTGTTTTCGAGACATGTACTATTTAAGAAAATAAAGAAACTGGCATCACTTCTACTACTACAGTAAATGATCCAGTCATGATGTTTTAATTTGGGGTAATTTGGTAGCAAAATGTGGATGTACTATTAGTACACCTCTGCCAAACCCATTGTGGAATATAGGTGGGTTAACATAATTAGACGAAACTAATATTTGGAAACAAACCTGCACCCTAATTGCGAAACGCTCAATTTATCAGAATCTGAATGGGATTGAAGATTATTTCTAAACCATTGCGTCATTTGTCCGAATAAATTGTCGGCTTAGCAACGTAAATAACGCAGTGAATGTTGTTTAACTACCGATAAAAAGTTCCGCAATTACCCCTTTGAATTATAAATGAATGAGTGAGATGATCATCTGATCGACATCGAAAGAAAAAAAAAGCCTATCACAAAATATTTATTTTGAAAGTCATTTCATTACTCAGGAGTCATCCTGAGTGAGTTCCTGTTTAAAATTACATCAGCCATCCGGCAGGATGCTCTCGCAGCTGGTCGGATGCTCTCGCAGCCGGTCGGATGCTCTCGCAGCCAGTCGGATGCGCTCGCAACTAGCCGGATAGGCTCGCAACCGGCCGGATGCACTCGCAACCGGCCGGATGCGCTCGCAACCGGCTGGATGAGCACTTCCAACCTACCTGGAGCGAATGCTGCCCTACCTCAAATTCGAGTCTAGCTAAAGCCCTGCTACTCGTCGCCAAAAAACCAAAAATTGTTTCTAGAATCAATCAGTGTCGACGCGACAGTGTTGAATTGTTCCGTAACGGCTACTGCTGTATAGTGGAAACATTTCCAAAAGAAGTCCAAGCACGAATTAAAAAGCGCGTGTTTAACATTGTTAATGAATCTGAATTAAGACTGTATGAAAATAGTGCAGGTTTGAATTATTCTTTGCCAATAAATTCACCGCCATCCTCTAACCAATCTACTTATCAACAGTTGCCATCCTCTAATCAATCTACTTAACCCCCCCCCCCCCTTTCTCTCTTAAACCTATATTTCTTCAAACCTATCCAGATGAAACTACAAAAAAAAAACAAAACAAAATAATTAATAAACACAAACAATAATAATGAAACACAAATCTGAACACACACATTCAGTCACATACAGCCGTCAGTTACATTCAGTCAGGTCATTTAGACACAACTTTGAGAAGGAAGCCAACAGGAGGACCCAGTTGGGTTGGGCAGCGTTTGGGAAACTTCCTCAAGTCTTCTCGTCGCCTATCCCGCAATGTCTGAACCAGTGCGTTCTGTCCTGACCGACAAAGGAAAGTGACTGGGGGCGAAGGCTGAGGACAGCAATATAGGAGAGGCCTATGGCCGACCGGCTGCGAGCGCATCTGACTGGCTGCGAGCGCTTCCGGCCGGATCCTAGCGCATCAGACCGGCTACGAGCGCATCCGACCAGATGCGAGCGCATCCGACCGGCTGCAAGCGCATTCGACCGGCTACGAGCGCACCCGGCCGGCTCTTAGCGCATCCGACCGGCTGCGAGCGCATTCCCGGCTCCAACCGCATGCGACCGGCTGCGAGCGCATCCGGCCGGATCCTAGCGCATCTGACCAGCTACAGCGTATCCGACCGGCTGCGTGCGCATTCAACCGGCTGCGAGAGCATCCTACCGGCTCCGAGCGCATGCGACCGGCTGTGAGCGCATCCGACCGGCTCCGAGCGCATGCAACCGGCTGCGAGCGCATCTGACTGGCTGCGAGTGCATCCGGCCGGATCCTAGCGCATCCGACCGGATGCGAGCGCATCCGACCGGCTACGAGCATATCCAACCGGCTGCATGCGCATTCGGCTGCGAGTGCATCCTACCGGCTCCAAGCGCATGCGATCGGCTGTAAGCGCATTCGACCAACTGTGACCGCATCCGGCCGGCTCCAAGCGCATCCGACCGGCTACGAGCGCCTCCAACCGGCTGCGAGTGCATCCAGCCGGTTGCGAGCGCATCCGGTCGGTTGCGAGTGCATCCGGCCGAATCCTAGCGCATCAGACCGGCTACGAGCGCATCCGACCAGATGCGAGCGCATCCGACCGGCTGCAAGTGCATTCGACCGGCTACGAGCGCAACCGGCTGGCTCCGAGCGCATCCGGCCGGCTGAGAGCGCATCCGGCCGGATCCTAGCGCATCCGACCGGCTGCGAGCGCATTGACCGGCTGCGAGCGCATTCCCGGCTCCAACCGCATGCGACCGACTGCGAGCGCATCCGGTCGGATCCTAGCGCATCCGACCTGCTACAGCGCATGCGACCGGCTGCGAGTGCATCTGACTGGCTGCGAGCGCATCCGGCCGGATTCTAAAATGATGGAAGACAAAGAAAATAAAAAAATAATATCTAGCGATTATATTACGAACAAAACAATTAATGAAAATGACTGATAAATATTTCAGTATTTGTTAATTTTTAGGGTTCCGCACCTCAAAAGAAAAAAGCGGAATCCTTATAGGATCACTTTGTTGTCCGTCCGTCCGTCCGTCCGTCCGTCCGTCCGTCCGTCTGTCAAGACCCTTTTTCTCAGGAACGCGTGGAAGTATCAAGCTGAAATTTATATCAAATACTTAAGTCTACTGTCCCTTGACGCTGTGAAAAATCAAACCTCTAAGCTAACGCAATCAAAAGATATAGCCGTTTATGCCGCAAATTTCAGCAAATTTTCGAAACTCGCAAGGGAATCAAAACCTATAGGGTACTTCCAGTCGATCTAGAATTTTGAAATTTGGTACGAAGCAACGTCATATAGCACAGATAAAGGAAAAATTGCGAAAACTGTAAATTTTTAGTTACATCATGTAATAAAAATATTTTTTAAAATTTAAAACTTTATACCTACAGGTTTGTACGGAACCCTCGGTGCGCGAGTCCGACTCGCACTTGGCCGGTTTTTCAGTAGAAACTCGATGTGAGACGCAATCGTTTCGGTTTTATACTCATTTTCAACTGTAATCATTTGATCACTTATCGAAACAGTTTGAGAAACGGTATCTTATGATGACTTTTTTATTCACGTTCTAGCAATATTTTGTTCAGTAATAATTATGTAACATTACGACACCTCGTGTAAATATAGAGAGGTTTGAGATCATTTATTCTCATAAGAATTACATTCACTTAACATGAGAATAACTAAAACTAGACATATCATTAAAATAAACTAGATGTTGGACGTATTACAAATAACAGGGCGTCTAATAAAATGTTTTGAAGGTAGTTTAAAAAAATATGAACAATTGTTAGTTCGATACACGGGCATAACTGTCAACTCGAAATAAGTAAACAAAACAAGTATCCGTGAAACACAGATCAGCGGTAGCTGGATGTGGCTCGTCACTAGTGTAGGGAAGATATTTTTTTTACTATAAAGTGTTTTAGTCGTTTTTTTACAGTGGTTATGGATTTAGATTCTATGAGGTCTCTTGGTAATTTATTAAATATTTTGGATCCTTCATACACAATAGTTTTTCTTCCGTAGTTTATAAATTTTAAGTTAAATTTAAATTTTAAGTTATTATTCTAGTAACATGGTGCCTACACCGCTACGGCACATTTTACTTGCTTGTACGCATGTTACAAACTGAACAATAAGTGTTTTAATAAATTTATAGTTTAAAAACACTACAAAAACACGCTTTTATAAATGCACGTAAAAACCAAAAACTTTATCGTGGTCAAAGTTCATTACAAGAACTTTCTAACAAGTCCAAATACGGCTATGATACGATATTCCATCATGGAATGCCAGTGCCTATCTTCCGGCTATGAAGCCGACATCAGACCTTGAAACCTAATCGTGGTCAAAGTTCATTACAAGACGTTTCTAACAAGTCCAAACACAGCCGATCTTCCATCATGAAGTTACAGTTCATATCTTCCGGCTCCATCATCAGATCAGTTCGACAGTACCATATCGACGCTAGAAAGGCAAATTGTATTAACGACCATTGCATAAATTGTTCAATAAATTCATTTGAAGTTCTACTTTTCACAAAAAAAAATCATAGTAAATTAACTACTGGAGTATTCTTGATGAAACTCAGAATAGTTATTATTTAATATGTTTATTATTTAATTCCTAAGTCAAAAAAAATGTACATAAGTTTTTTGATATATTTTTAGGAGATAATACAAGGTTGTGAATAATCTTGGTTAGGTAAAATTGACTTAAGTCACAATTTCAACATTAGAGGTCCTGTAAAAAATGTTTTAACGATCGAATAGCTGCATACAATCTACAACTAAAGTATCTTACGTTCTATTTGGTAAACTTTAATATTCCAATAAAATGTTTTATCAAACCGAGCATATTCAACCGATGAAAACCAAAAAATCTAATCTCACTCATTAAACTTAGTTCCATCTAGGATCAAGGTATTATATCCCAATATTATTATATTTTTTAGCGATAGTTAAAAAATAAAAAACAAAATAAAGAAGTATAAAATTGTTTATTATACAAAAGCACACTTCACAAACTTATACAGTTGATAAGTGACAACATAAACGTAAAACAACTTCTTTATAATTAAAAAAAAACTAAATCAACTTTGAGATCACTGTCAGTCACATGAAAGTTCAATCTTTTGTTACATGTTATTCACAACAAAACAAAATAAAAAACAACTTATACATTTATAATTAAACAAGAAAACTACTTAAACTTGAGATCAATCAGTCACATGAAAATTATGCAGATGTTCGTATAATAATTATTGCAACAAAAAATAAAGCAACTTATACATTTTAATTAAACTTCTCAACTTTGACATCAATCAGTCCTATGAAACATATCATACAGATGTTTCAACAATTAAACAATAATAGTTTATAATTATAACTCAATAGATCCGATAATAATATAATGCTTCTAGTAGACTCTTTATTGGTACTAACTAGGTAGTATAATAGAAAGTAAAAAAATACTCGAATGAAAAACAATAACACACTGTGTTCAATTCGGAAACGGGTAGGGAAAACATAATCACGAAAAATTAAAAAAATTAAAATGTCATGGTCATTCACATGGAATAATAAAACCTTACTTCAATCGTCAACGTCTTCTATATCAGTGTCTGGCAACAATTCTTTAGCGTTGCAAGTTTGCAAATTTAGATACTCCTCATGATACCTACGTGGGATAGCAAAGGTTTTACAAAGCTTTACCAAATCAGCATATTTTTGTTTAGGAATAGGAAGTCTGTTTTTATACAAATTATCTCCTGGACGCCTATTCTTACCAATAACTTCAACTTTTTCAGCAGCTGCTGTATCATTCATGCTGTATTTTATATAAATATTATCTAAATCTTTTTTCTTAAATGTAACAATTCTTAGTTTACTCATTTTGCCAACAAGATTGTTTTTAAAGTATTTTTCGGACATAGAGTCCCAAGCCTTGAAATCTTGGTGACACATTATTTCCACATTGTACGGTTTCGGATTTTTCCTAGCCAATTCAAATATCGTTCCCCATTGTGAAGGAGCATAAACTACTAAATTTTCTACACTCCTTTCTATTACTGCATGGACACTATCAACAGGCATAGAAGTGTGCCCTGGTATCAAAAAATTCATTTGTTTGTTCTCGATAAATTCACAGGATTGTAATGCTGTGTGAACAGCCGCAAACACAATTTTATTGCGATTTTGGCCACAACAAGAATCACTGTAAAGCAGTAAATATCGTACGGTTTTCCGTTGGTCCACAATTTTAATGTAATTAAATAGAATAGTTGCAATCTCGTTCCCGCCCCTTTTAGCATCAGCTTCCCCCCATGAATAGCAAAAAACTTCCTTAGTCTGACTCTCAAATAATGTAAAATTGTACACAGAATACTTGCGAGAATAATAAAACAACATACTCTCGCCGTATGGAGTGTTGAGTACCTTTTGTAAATCGAAAGATACGCATAACGTCTGTGAATCCTCTTTTGATGTTTCCTGGTGGAATTTGAAACGGGTTTTAGAATCCTCTACTTCTTTTTCGTGAGCTGCTTTTTCTTCTGAGGTGAATCCATCAGGATTATTTTTAAATGAAACGCATTTGAGACATTTGTCTTTTTTCGGAACATGGAACGAAATATTAAACTCGTGGATAAAAATATTGCGAAACACCCTTTCTCCTACATAATCTTTTCCATTTGAGCTAAAATCTTTTTTATACAATTGGTAGAGATTACTCAAATTTTTGAACTCCTGAGGTAAATATAAACGTGTTGAATCCTTACGACAGTAATGAGAGGGAACTGCTGGTAAATTTTTTATGTACTGTATAACACTATCTTTAGCTTGTGCACTAGTTTTATTAGGCGGAATATGTTTACCTCTCATATCAGTCTTTGACAATTTATATTGTGCGTTAGTGAGAGTATAGTATAAGTACCGCTGTGTAATATCAAGAGTAGCAATCAAAATTTTTTGACATACTTGTCGTCAACCTTCATCCTCATTAATAAAATAAAAAAAGGAGTTTTGACGCCTACTGAACTGTTCTTTTGAACGTTTTCTTTTAGACTCTTCAAGTTGACTATTAGAAACAAGCCAATCGCGTTTCCTTTCTGCAGTCAAACTGTGAAAAAAATTGAATAAACTTTGTCTTCTTTCATCGTTGATTTGATCACAAGATCTGCCACATTTTTTGTTGAGACATGGATGAGGTTTCATTACCTTAGCCCTAACAATAGAACCATCTTTTTTTGTGTATTCTTGTCCCTCATTACGTAGCCGTTTTCTTTCTTTTCTGTTATTAATTTTCTTCTTCTTAAATCCATTGTCACCCACTTTTCCATCTTCTAAATTGCATGTCTTCTGTTTTTTACGAGATCTCTCTTCTTCACTATGCTCTTCGTTTGAAGATGCAACCCAAGGTGAAGATGACCATTGAAAGTCACCATCGTCAGACAAATAATCAATGTAACTTTTTTTTACAATATTTTTGGTACGTGCTTTTTTTGCAGGTGTGTCTTTCTGAAAATAAAGTTCTATGAGCACAACATGCTTTCATGATCTGATACAGTAACATACATAACATACACTGTGCACAGTCATAAGCTATAAAATGCTTAAAATTGAATCAAAATGTTACATACCTCTGCATTTCCTGGTTCATCCACCTGTGTCACAATGTTTTCAGCCACTCCTGGTTTATCCACCTGTGTAACAATGTTTTCAGCCACTCCTGGTTCATCCACCTGTGTCATAATGTTTTCAGCCTCAAAGTTTGTAACCTCATCGAAAGCCTGATGAGTTATAATTGAACAAATAAATATAAAAATAAATGACAACCTATTTTCATTAATCATTTCTAAATAAAAGTACTTCTTACCTGAACAGTTACTGCATCTATCAGATCAATATTTATTTGGCTGCTAATTTCAATATTATTGAAAGTTTCGTAAGTTTTTTCTGTATCAGAGTTTTCAATGTAATCACAATCCTGAAAATAAGTTGTAAATAAGTTCATTAAATTCTAATCTTAGCACCAAACCAGGTAGTCTGGTGTTTAAATTTTTCAGAAGATAATATAGGTACCTATAACAATAAACCCGGATTTCAAAAAATATAAATTGTATTTTACAACAGATGCTAAATTATAATAAGATTGTTTAATAATATCGTAATTAATTGATCTTACAAATAGGTATCCACATAGAACTTATAGACTTACATCATCCTGAGTACAATCCTTATTTATTATTATTGTTGGCGACAGCGGTTTAAGCGAAGAACATTGATTAAAGTAATTATTGTGGCCAATATCCTGAAATAAACAATGCAAACAGTGTAAGAAAGACATGAATAATAAAAAATCGAAATCGTAATAAATATTATCAAGGTACTAATTACATATTATTAAAATGGTTAGGTAGGTTAAGTACCTACGCAATTGTAGATAAGTGTGGTAAGGTCCAAAACCTAGTTATAGTAGGTAAATAGCATACATACTTGATTGTTGGTTTCCTCAATAATAATATTCGATTGGTCTGCTACTACGTTTTCGTCCTAAAGTGAAAAACGATTTGTGTAAAATGTAGGTTTTTAATAATACGTAAGTACTCGCTTCATGCATTTTGATTTAGTAGGTACTTTAAGATTTACACTAACCTGTTCACAATCAGCTGAATTTGGTTCAATATCAAACCTTAATCTCCTCCTTAGTCTAACGTTTTTTAATATTTTCTTGCATCGTTCGGACGCCATGATAAATTAATGTTTTACACTCCTAAGTGAAAACAATTTTCGAGTAGAAGCAGCGGGCAATTCGTGCGTGACCGCCCTCATCGACAGTGCGTGGTCGACTGAAGCGCCCTCGCAACGGCCAGACCTCATACGCAGCGCTTCGTGAGCATAAAATGCGCTCCTTGCGTACAGCTTATCCACCACTTTTGCACCCAAAAAAGATTTTTTAAGTAGGCTTAACTTACTTAATACAAAAAACTTTGCTTAAATTAAAGTAGCTTAAATGCTAACGATGCGTCAAAACCGTTTCAGGTAAAAATGTATGATCGACCAACTTGCTGTTGAACATTGACGACAAAATGCGCTTAACGTCCAAGTGATTGAAATTAGCTGAAAGGTACAGTGTATTAACGGAAAATAAACAAAAAAGTACACGCAAATAAATTGTTTTATTTTCAAAATTGGATAAAGTGGCCAATTAGTAAAAAGATTTATTGATAAAAAAAAAAAAAAATTATTAGATAAAGTGTTTTAACATCAAATCTTTATTTAGACAAAAAAAAAGCAAAATGAATTATGGCCATTTTTTGGACGTTATGTACGGTTTATGAAACAATTGACGAAAATGGTTGGATTTAAAACAAAATTAAATACGAAAATGACTGAAATCACCGTTGTATTAACGACCACAAAAGTGCTCGGATTTAACTGGAACCTAGACCATTCGAAAGAGAAAAATCTGCCGATTCCAACAGTGTAAATAACTCAATTTTGACCAAAGTGGTCGTTAATACAATATGCCTTTCTAGCGTCGATATTATAGTATAGTCATCAGAACGACATACAGCTGCCAATTTTCATGACGCTACGATCCTTGGAACATGGTTAAATTAGTTACCTTAGATTCCATTACATAGTTACATACAGGTCGACCTAATAAAAGCGTGTTAAAAAAAAAACTAAAAAGCACGCTTCCATTGAAAACCAAACTAAAAAGTACAAAATAATAGAAAAAAGCGTGGGGTGCTTTTTTTTCAATTATTTTGAACTTTTTGAAATAAAAAATTTAAATAAAAAAACTAAAAAAAATAGTTTTTTTAAACTATTATATATTTTCTATTTTTTAGGGTGTTTCGAATTTGGAGACGTATGTCAGCGTAGTTTTCGAATACAGTTTTTCTGCTGTCCTGGTAACCCTGACAAGGATAATGGCACAAATTAGTTTGTGACGTATGTCAGCGTAGTTTTCGAAGACAGTTTTTTTCACCCATTTTGGGGATATTTTTGTTCGCGCGTCACCGCTGTTGGCGTCACAGAGAGCACTAAACTGACTTAAGCTACGCATATGGCTGTGGCCATATGTCCAGTGGCAACGCCTTGACGCGGTAATTACTAATCTATGTACAAAGTCACATAGACAATTTGTAAACATCATACTACATATCATACACCAATTACATTGAATTTACTTTATAGTCTGTATACATATTCGAAATATTTTATATTGTTAATTAATAATGATTATTAAATTAATATTACCTACTTGAGGATAGTATAAAAAATTATTTTAGCTGATGTAAACATGTACTGAGTACTAAACAATACATGCGCAGTAGAAATAACAACTGCGCAGTGAGGGACCGCGGTAGAGTTAACTCGCCATCTCACTCGCACTCACCCATATGCATACAGCCTCGCGCTCTCCTACAACTACCTTACATGCTTGTCTGGCAAGAGGTTGGAACTATCAAAAGTGTCTGGCTAATGAGGAAACATCATCTACTTATAACCTAAGTATTATAAAAATCAGCTTTTATACTATAACGTAAGTAAAATTATAATTTCATGAACATTAAGGGTGTCTGGCAAGGGGTTGCCACGATGTTAAGTGTCTGGTAATGAATAACGTGATTTTTAATGATATTCTGAAGGTAATACCGAAAAATTGCACTTTATTATTTGATGTATTTAGATAGGTATTTTACACAACTTTAGTACCGTTTACCTGCCAAAGCCACTATAACCCATTGCCCATCGTTCTTAACAGTGTTGGGAGCATCCACTGACAAACTTTCAGCTTTTATAAAATAACGTGGGTCTGGGGTTCACGGGCTCTTGCTCTAGTATGGAAACCACATATCGCACCCCTAGATCTAAAGGGAACTAACTCAAAATTCTTAATTTTTGAGTCATGCACACCTTCGAGTATGTCATTTCAATACCTATCAACCAATAAACCAAATTCAAAACTATTTCCAATATTCGGAGTCGAATATTGGAAATAGTTGCTAAATCTGGTTTATTGGTCGATAGATATTGAAATGACAGACTCGAAGGTGTGCATGACTCAAAAATTAGGAATTTTGAGTTAGTTCCCTTTAGATCTAGGGGTGCGATATATGCAACTAGCTTTTGCCCGCGGCTTCGCCCGCGTGGATGTCGAAAAAATCCCACAGGAACGTACTACCGGGATCAAAATTACGTTAAGTGTTGTTAATCCAGGTAAACAATGTCTTATCGCAATGCTTGCTTTGTCTTATCGGACCCAGAGAATAAAAAGTTTCACAGAAAACTCAACCCCCATTTTACCCTCTTATGGATGGAATTTAAAAAAAACCCTTTCTTAGTGGATACCTACTCTTCACAAAGAACACACCCTCTCAATTTTATGACTCTAAGACCAGCAGTTTAAGCTGTGCGTTGATATATCAGTCAGTCACTCAGGACTTTGAATTTTATATCAGAAAACCACAATTCATACAGTTAGCAAAAGCATAAGCATAGCAAAGTTAAATGAATTTAAATACGTGAATTGAAAAACTGAAATACAGCAAAAGTAAACACTGTATAGACAACTTAACTTCGTATATTGTGGTTTACGTGTACCGATTTTATTTATATTATATTTTAGGCAATTCACTAGAATGCAATGCAATCATCACGCTATTACCGTGATGATTGCAAAATGCACTGCTTGGCAATGTCGCTTTTCAATATTCAAGAATTCAAGTTCATTAAATCATTTACCGAGTGATTTAATTCTATAGTCTTCAAATTTTCTTAAAATTAAAACTTTATTTTTGGCCTAGTGATTGGATCGATTTCATTTACTTTTGTGTAAGTAATTAATTTTTTAGTTAGCAAAGACAAGGCAACAAGTATGTGGTTTCATTTATTGCAAAAAATGTAATAAAAAAAACCGGCCGTGTGTGATTTGGACTCGCGCACCGAGGGTTCCATACAAACCTGCAGGTATTCACGGTTTATGCATAAGGTTTATGTTTAGAATTTTTAATTTTTTTTAATTTTTATATTTGAGTTGACTGAATGAAAGGTAAATTGAGGTTTACGATTTATGACGTATTAAAAAAAAAACTACTTTCTAGATCTCGTTCAAACCAATTGTCGGTGGAAGTTAACATGGTAATGTACATCATATTTTTTTTATTTTTATTTATCATTCCCTTAAAAAAATGCTATTAGAAACCTCAATATCATTTTTGAAGACCTTTTTGATACCCCACACGTATGGGTTTGATGAATTATTTATTTTTGAGTTTCAATTCTAGGTATGGGAACCCTAAATATAATTGTTTTTTTTTTCTATTTTTGTGTGAAAATCTTAATGCGGTTCACAGAATAAATCTATTTCCCAAGTTTCAACAGCATAGCTCTTATAGTTTCGGAAAAAACTGGCTGTGACATACACGGACAGACAGACAGACAGACATGACGAATCTATAAGGGTTCCGTTTTTTGCCATTTGGCAACGGAACCCTAAAAATGAATAAAACCCTTAAAAGTATCTTAAAACCCTGACTATTACCTGATAACAGCTTCTATACGGTACCTCATGGACCTAATTAATAATAATAATATCTTAGGATAAAACACACTGTTATCTGATCCCAAACTAGGCAAAGCTTGTACTATGGTAACCAGACAACTGATAAATCTATTTATATATTTCTAAATACATACATATTGTAGATAAATTACACCCAGACATAAAACAAATGATTGTGCTCATCACGCAAAGATTTGTCCTGGGTGGGAATCGAACCCACGACCTCAGTCTTAACAGTCAGGGTCGCTAACCACTAGACTAACAGGCCAGTCAATAAATTTCAGTGTATAAACCTGTGGAATAAGCTCAGTGCTATAGGGCAAATATGTATAGTAAAATTCTTCTTGATTATCTATAACATTGTTAGTTTCGGAAATCCATCGTTTAAATAAAAACCGGCCAAGTGCGAGTCGGACTCGCGCATCGAGGGTTCCGTACAAACCTGTAGGCATATAAGTAAAAGTTCACCCATCACGACAATCGAGTCGTAGTTCTGTTCTGTTTCTTGGCTTGGTTTTATTTCTGTCTGTGTTTTGTTCTGTTTATTATATGATGTAACTAAAAATTTACGGTTTTCGCATTTTTTCCTTTATCTGTGCTATAAGACGTTGCTTCGTACCAAATTTCAAAATTCTAGATCGACTGGAAGTACCCTTTAGGTTTTGATTCCCTTGCGAGTTTCGAAAATTTGTGGAAATTTGCGGTATAAACGGCTATATCTTTTGATTGCGTTAGCTTAGAAGTTTTTCACAGCTCTAAGGGACAGTAGATTTGAGTATTTGATATTAATTTCAGCTTGATACCTCCACGCGTTCCTGAGAAAAAGGGTCTTGACAGACGGACGGACGGACGGACGGAGGGACAACAAAGTCATCCTATAAGGGTTCCGCTTTTTCCTTTTGAGGTGCGGAACCCTAAAAATAAAGTAGATATTCATTGGGTAACAAAGTTGCGCAACATTGATGATAGCGAATGAAATAAAATCTTTTATTTCCAATCGTTTCAGCTTTCTTTCCAATGAACACTGGATTTAAAAAACAATTGTTATCTATTGTTCAGTGTCCTTTATATAACGGTATGTACTTGACATTGGTAATTTAAATAAAACATAAAGTTTTAATATTGCTTTTTTATTTGATAAACAACACAAACTTATTTATTAACTAATTAAATATAATGCATTTAAAATTACAAACATTAAAGAAGAGGATGGGTCATATAAAATTGTCTATTTTGTAACTACTTTAAATCTTCAGCGCAGCCCCTTCACAAGTGGTTACAGCGCCTATTCTGTCAGAACAGGGTTTCCCATTGTAAATGAAATCCTCAAAGGAATAAGTTACAAGCACGGTAAAACCTAAAGCTTCTCCACATTTCTTTGAGCCAATGGCTGACCACAACGCGGTACATAACTGCGGTGCTTTCGTGACTGGCTTCCTTGGCTTCATAAACGCGTAGTCTGGTCCTAGGTCCGCAATAGTCAATGGGGCAATAGGACCATCCTTGAATTTCTTAGCTAGGTCCACGGCTGTTCTGACAAGCAACTTTGCAAGACCTTTCTGCCTGTGGTCTGGTAGGGTTCCCAGGAACATTATTTCGCAGCAGCAATCGACACCGTACCTGAGAAAATAGATAAAATAAATGATTATCTGTTATTGAAAAAATTGTAATGTAGACACACCCTAACTGCGTAACAGCTATCATGATGAATCTAAACTATTTGGACGGATAATCGATTGCTTCAAATGTTCGAAAAAAATATCTGCTCTAAAAATTTAATCACGCAATGGATGTTGTTGTGACTGTCAAAATAAAAGGCATTCCTTCTGATAGTGTGTCAAATTTTCTACTGGAAATTAGTAGAACACGAAAAAAGGCATTCTTAGGTCGTACAAGTGTTGTTTATCCTCAAGATTTTTTTGGTAGCAGTGCGGTGCCCGGATTTGTGCCCATCATCAGCAGCCTATATTGTTCCCACTGCTGGGGCACAAACCTCCTCTCGGCGAAAGGGAGTGGGCCGTAATCTACCACGCGTGCCCAGTGCGGGTTGGTAGATGTCACATGTCTTCGAATGATTGGTTCTAGGATATCCCGGTTTCCTCACGATGTTTTCCTTCACCGTTTTGAGAGCAGTGGTTATGAAATTATTTACACAAAGTAAAGCGCCTGCCTGGGTTCGAACCCACGACCTACGTCTCGTAAGTCGGGATTGATACCACTGGGCCACCACTGCTCCCAACTGGATGTGTGCCCGGTTAATGGTAATAGGGTCGCCCTCTCTGACATGACATTTTAAAATAACTGGCAAAATTTGAGTGTACTCCTCGGGGAAAACGGGCGTAGTGTTATGTGATGTGACCACTAAGACCAAAGTCACAAAGAAAGGCGCTCTGCTTGGTGCTTATAGTGCTAGGTAACATGATCCACGCACGGTTTGAACCACACTTTTCACGAAGATCCTAAACTGGTTTGCGTTGATAATAGAAGCTCTTAAAACATGCATGATAACTTACCTCTCAAAATAATTGCACTTTGCGTCAAGTTCGACCATGAACTCCATCATGGCGCGAGACGATGGTCGTTTGCAGCGCTCTTCAGTAAATATTTCGAAAAATGACTTTTCTGTAGAACCTGGCGTTGGTGCTTCCTAAAATGTATAAGATACAAAAATTGGTGAGTAAGGTAAGTACTTTGAAATATTTACCAGTTGGCAGGGACATTAACGTACAACCTGTTATCATGGATTTAGTGCAAGATTCTGAACCCTGCGTTGTAATTTTTCGTCAGACATTTTGTAAAAAAAAAAAACACTACTTAAAAAACCTTTTATCGTGCCTTTTCACGAAAACCAAACGTGTGTGCCAAAGTTCAGCCAGCTTCAGTCAAAGTGGGTGAAATATTAACAGCAAAATTCCAGGACATACAAGTGAAGTTGAATAAAACCTTTTACGAATGTTAATGTTATAATTACATAATAACAACATTTTACAACACTTCAAAATTGGTAATTATGGAAAAAATAGGAGTTTGACAGTAAAAATTGATTGCCGTTGATATTTCACAATATAACTGTTATATAGTTCGATCGAATAAGTGATTCGATAATGACCGAATGCGGTCATTATCATTAAAAACGTTCCGATATTTAACTGTTCCCGCCTTTGGTAAGAAAAGAACGGTAAACTCGAAATAACGCGGTTTGTTTATACAACTGCTTAATGCTAACAGAACGATTATGTAATCAATGATTATGTTGAATTTCGTAAACTCGGATCTAAATCCGTGCAAACATTTCAACGTGATGCGAAATTACACAAAAGAAAAAACTACTCGTATTCGTTTGTATTTTGTTTCTTTACCATAAAAAAAACCATTTCCAACTACTTACTTTTAAGATTTTTTCACATACTACTTCTTTCGTGGATATATATGCGTCATAAACCTAGACGGTACCAAAGCTCCGCCATGGACGAAACCTATTTTATTGGATACCTCTCTCACGTTATAGTAAACGATTAACGTTAATAACACCAACCTGCAGTTTACTGAAAACAGTTGAGACCACTTCGCCGGTGTCGGTAGCGACTGCAACCAGTGACAGGCCGTCCAATGCTGCGTCTGCGCATAGTTCTAACATCTCTTCTGCTGCTAAGGGATCCTTGTCCACTTCTGTACCAATACAGGCGGCTTCATTTGGAATGAACCCTTTTCTGAGTACCTGGAATATTGTAAAAGTACGAAACATTTAGTGATGTTCAAAAATACTGTAAAAAACAATCTCTTAAATAAAAACTTACATTTAAAGAACCAGGAAAAGTAGCAGCTGATATAGATTCGATTCTGTATTTTCCTGAAAATAAAAACAATATTAATTAGTTCATTGTAATGCAACATTCTAGGAAAAATTAAAATACATATTACATTGAGTAAAAATACTATAATTATAATATTAAAAAATCAAGAAAAATGGATTACAATGTATCCCATACTTGGTTACGTCTCAAGCGATATGATATGCACCTCTTGCTTGCTCTTGCTTGAAACGAAACCGCGTTATGTCCATTGGAACAGTAACCGGCAACGTGTATAATCCTAAATTCTATACAATACCTCGACATTCAATTTAATTCCTAAGAACTTCCATTGTGACGTAAAAATTCCGTTTGTTTACAAAATGTCTAACCGGCAGTATATAAAATCTATTTATATACTATACGAGTAACCGGTGCGTCAGTCGTGAGTATCGTCCTCATAAACATAGTCTACATGATCGTTTTCAATATCGTCATCATTATCTTCGTCATTATTGTAAACATTGTCATCAACAGCATCATTCTCAGCATCATCAACTACAGCACCACATCGCCAACTTCATCGTCATCAACATCATCATCATCGTCATTAACATCGTCGTTGTAAACGCAATTCGAGAAATATAGATAGATATATCTAAACAAATATTTAGGTGCTATCTCATATAGGTACAAAACAAATAGAACTTCAAATGTACAAATATAAATTAAAACAATACTGCTATTACAGTAACCGATAATTAAGCAATTAATTAAATTATTGAAAAAACAAAAAATACTTTACACACCCGATGATACCGTAAAGAAACGCGAAGCATTTCGCACAATTTAAATATATTTAAAAATAATATGTTACAAATAGAAGAGAGATGGTGATGTAAACAATTATACACACAGTAGCGATAATAATTATATTCTATTTGATTAAAATAAAGTTCACTTACCATCTGCTGTAGTATGCCACACCGCCATTTCTGTTAATTTGAGAAAATAAAATCGTGAACCAAAATAGTGACTTGCTCGGTCCGAAGCGCGGCGAGTACTACTAACTATGAGTGAATGAGGAACGTGCCTGACTGTATGTAGTTATATGCGGACGCTAATCTATCTAATGTAAACAGTATCTAGTGAGTAGAGATATTTTAAGAAGGTACTTACAAAAACCGCACGACTGGACACACAAAGTGCGAATCAGTAACTAGATTGGCGTTCCGTATGAATAAGTATTGGTATTTAAATAAATTGTAAGAACTAATTTCAGTTTATTCTATTGGAAAGGACACAAAATAAATAAGACATTGTTTTTTTCGCCGTAGTGCGGCGGTGACCAAAAAGAGGGTATCTGTTATTTAGTCAAAAAAAATATTCACACGGATAAATGCTACAACTACTCCCAAATGTTGCACTATACGGCTTGCTATTGATTACAATCGTTAGTGACAGTGAAGAATTGAATCTAATATTTGTGAGTAAATTGTATTCATGCCGATTAGTGAGAAAAAATAAATGTTTTGCAACAGTTGTCATAGATTTTGTTATATTTAAGGTTCGGACAGTGGTCCAAACCAGTACAGCTGTTTAAGCGTGATTAGACAGACACAAATTCAGTACCATAATATTATACAATATTCCACAAAGAATATTTTGATTGTTTATTGTCATAACGGCCACAGTACAAGTTTGTGAAAACTTTAAGTATCTACCCGGACGGATGATGAAATAACAGAGCCGTAGTAATAGGGTTCCGTTGACACCTTTTGAGTACGGAACCCTAAAAAGCAAACACATACGCATTTTTTTTTTTTTGCTTTTCCAAATCCTAAGAAAATGACTGGCGTATTTCTTTAAATAACTTTAGTTGGATAAGATAGCAAACGAGGTTGAGATAAAAAAAATCAACAAAGCGTAATGTCATTGAATCCTGATAAATTTATGATACCAACAATATGCTGTGTAATTGTCATTACCTAATAATGGTTTAGGTGTCGTCATGTATGACTTTTTATTATAAAATGATGACATGAGTAACCCGTCACAAAAGTGTAATAGCACTTTTTGACGCTCAGCACTTCGTCACACAACTCGTTCTAACCGATAACTTTTATCCTACATCCACATTTGTGAACATAATGCACAGTATCTGTTTAAATTGCAATAGGATTCAGCAAAGTAGCGCCACTAGGCGCTGCTAGCGACATTAAAGGCCTTAGTACACTTCCGGCGTGAAAATAATGATGCAAAACCGCTTAACAAATCCCTCAGCAAATCATTTTTTTTTCCTGGGATTACATAAAATGACGACTCCCACTCTGTTTTTTTTTTTTTTTTTTGGATGGGAAGTCATCAAATGACTTCTCCCGCTCTGGGCGGAGCGGGAGGGCGTGTCAGACTTTTACTGACTAAAACCCACTCGTGTTCCTTCAGTTGCCCATGTGCCAGGGTTACGGTATCTCTTTCGAACATACTCGCGACCCCGGCAGGATGAACGTGGGTGAACTGTCACAATGAAACCCTTTGCCATTTGCCAACCCTTTGCCCGAGTCGCAGAACATCAAGCGAGCCAATTGAATTATCGCAATCAAAGCAAAATGTCCTTGCTTGAAGTTTTGTTTTATATACTTGTCGCCTACCACAGATACATGCGAAACACGAAAAACACACATAAAACAGCACCGCGACAAAATGGCGGACTGACCGCGGATGTGCAGGAAAGACTTAAAATCATGATTCAGTCTGTCCAATAGAGAACAGATAGTTTCCCTTCTGTTTCGCTTGTCGTATAATGAACAAATCATGATGGAACTACAGCAGTTTTGCTGTTATGGTCAGGTGCATGATCATTTTATAGAACGAGACTTCGTCCGCGTCAAATTATATCTACCCTTCCCGTCGCATCGAATTGCCTGCCAGTTTTCTTCCTTTTTCGTTGCTGCTCAGCTTTTTTTAATTGCAGCGTAGTGTTATATAGCCTAAAACCTTTCTCAATAAATAGGCTACGTAACACAAAAATAATTTTTCAATTCGGATCAGGAGTTTCTGAGATTAGCGCGTTCAACCAAACAAACAATCAAACAAACTCTTCAACTTTATAATACGAGTATTAAGTATTATAGTATAGATCAGGGCTATCCAAGCTACATACCTTCGCGGGCTAATTAAATTTACTACAAAAGCTGGAGGGCCGCAGAAACAGATATTTTCAGTTTTCAAGTAAAAAAATACAGGGTAACCATTTCTTTACACGTTTATTGGTTCTTAATTAATTCATTTGTCTACAGCCCTGGCTATAGATTATGGAACATACATTCTGCTGTATACTTGCACTAAAAAGTTGAACCATTGCCCCTCCGATTCAACCTGACTTTTACTTTACTTGAATTTTTTTAGAAACTTTGAATTATGCTTTAACAATGTTGGTTAATTTTCGCATCTTCTGTATAATTTAAAGTTCGGCTTGTAACCCGGTCTGTAACCTCTAATATTTGTCTTTAGTATTGACCATGTTCATCAAAACAATTTTGGTCTCACCCCTCGAACTATAATATGTCCAGCCTGTTAGTCGTAGTAAGTTCAACTTCTCTAGATGCAAGTCTCGACGGGACATGACGATTAACGAATTTTGCAGATACCTAATTTTTATTTATTTTTCATAACTACACTGTTGGCCATCAAGAAAATTTGATTTAATAAAAAAGGTTACGTCACCCAACAGCGACGAATGTGGAGTAGTCGAAGATGTATATGTTTTGATCGAGTATGTGCAGAATGAAACTTACGCAAAGTTTAATTTACTTGGTCCAAAAAATAAGTACAATGTCGAAGAGTGTAATGCTGTCCTGCTTGGTCCTGTATAGGAATAAGATAGGATACTGTACAAACTGGCATTTTTGTTTTAAAATAAGTGTTCACTGTTTTAGGTTGAGTTGATTGTTAGCAGCAAGCTGATATTACAGGGCGACGTTATCGACCAATGATAAAGCCCTTTAAATAAAGATAAAAATACACTGTTGAAAATTTATTTAGTGTTAATATTTATTATCACGAGATAATAAAGTCTATTTATTTCTAAATTAATACCGTTCCAGGACCACGGCTTAACTTAGCGCCGTCACTGAAACCTTATATTATGTAACGTGCATTCTTAGAATATGGAATGCAGTTGAGTCTTGTTTTTAGGGTTCCGTTGCCAAATGGCAAAAAACGGAACCCTTATAGATTCGTCATGTCTGTCTGTCTGTCTGTCCGAGTATGTCACAGCTATTTTTTTCCGAAACTATAAGAGCTATGCTGTTGAAACTTGGTAAGTAGATGTATTCTGTAAACCGCATTAAGATTTTCACACAAAAATAGAAAAAAAAAACAATAATTTTTGGGGTTCCCCATACATAGAACTGAAACTCAAAAAATTTTTTTTTCATCAAACCCATACGTGTGGGGTATCTATGGATAGGTCTTCAAAAATGATATTGGGGTTTCTAATATCATTTTTTTTTAAACAATAATATTTGGGGTTCCCCATACATAGAACTGAAACTCAAAAAAAAAAAAAAACATCAATCCCATACGTGTGGGGTAAATATGGATAGGTCTTTAAAAATGATATTGAGGTTTCTAATATCATTTTTTTCTAAACTAAATAGTTTGCGCGAGAGACACTTCCAAAGTGGTAAAATGTGTAACCTATAATAATGTGATGTGTAATGTGTAACCCCCCCCCGTAACTTCTAAAACAAGGGAATGATAAAACTAAAAAAATTTATGATGTACCTTCTATTTATGATGTAATTTATGATTACCATGTGAACTTCCACCGAAAATTGGTTTGAACGAGATCTAGTAAGTAGTTTTTTTTAATACGTCTTAATTGTAAACCACAATTTACCTCTCATTCAGTCAACTCAAATATAAAAATTAAAAAAAAAAACATTTAATTTCATAAACATAAACCTTATGCATAAACCGTGAATTCCTGCAGGTTTGTACGGAACCCTCGGTGCGCGAGTCCGACTCGCACTTGGCCGGTTTTTATTGTTATAAATATGATATATCGATGACCCTACCTGTAAATTACTTTGATTATCCTATCCTACTAAAATTAAAAATATGAAAGTTTGTGAGTATGGATGTATAGATGTATGGATGTTTGTTAATCTTCCACGTAAATATTTGTACTATGGCTGCGACTTTTTTTTTTTTTGATGGGAAATCATCAAATGACTTCTCCCGCTCTGGGCGGAGTGGGAAGGCATGTCAGACTTTTACTGACTAAAACCCACCCGTGTTCCTTCAGTTGCCCATGTGCCGGGGCCACGGTATCTCTTTCGAACAATCACGCGACCCCGGCAGGCACCGGTCCTAGCAGACCCCTTCACATGGCTGCGACTTAAAGAGGTTTACTTTGTGTTGAACTTTACTTCGTGTAAATGATTCCATCACCACGGCTCTTAAGAGCCGTGGTGATGGAATCATTTTTTTTTTTTTTTGCAATCATTTTTTTTTAATGAAAGGTGAAGGAAAAAATCGTGAGGCCTGAAACCGGCATCTCCAGAACCAACAATTTGAAGACATGTGACATCTACCAACAGGTACTGGGCCTGGATGGTGGATTTGGGCACACTCCCTCTCACCGAGAGGAGGCCTGTGTCCCAGCAGTGAGAACATTTTAGGCTGATTATGATGATTTTTAATGTTTTTTAAGCTCGTTTGCCAGAGAGCTATAGAACGGAGTATTCTGGGTATTAAACTTGTGGACCGGGTTAAGAATACAACAATCCGTTCCATTAATAAAATAACTGATGTCACTCGGAAAGCTGCCACGCTTAAATGGAATTGGGCTGGACACATCTGCCGTATGTCAGACGATCAGTGGGCCAAACTTACGACCCAATGGGTAGACCCGCTTAATGGCAAGAGACATCGCGGCAGGGCCTGAGATGGCGGGATGAGCTGAACTCTTTTAATAAAGACTGTTCCTGGGCAGCTCTGGACAGAGAGACGTGGAAAGAGAGTAGGGAAGCCTTCGCCCAGCAGTGGGACAGCAACGGCTAATAATAATAATAAATAATTTAATCTATGCGTATTGTAAGTGGCGCATGTGTTTTCTTCCATCTATTTCGCCACAATTGGCGCGTACTTGGACTGATAGAATATAATCACTTAACAGAACCCTTAAAAGCACAAAAGCACTTTTTTAGGAATCCGTTGCCAAATAGCAAAAAACGGAACCCTTATAGATTCGTCATGTCTGTCCGTTTGTCTGTCTGTCTGCCTGTCCGTGTATGTCACAGCCACTTTTTTCCGAAACTATAAAAGCTATGCTGTTGAAACTTGGTAAGTAGATGTTTTCTATGAACCGCATTAAGATTTTCTCACAAAAATAGAAAAAAAAAAACAATAATACTTGGGGTTCCCCATACATAGCACTGAAACTCAAAAAAATAATTTCATCATACCTATACGTGTGGGGTATTTATGGATAGGTCGTCAAAAATGATATTAAGGTTTCTAATATCATTTTTTTCTAAACTGAATCGTTTGCGCGAGAGACACTTCCGAGGTGGTAAAATGTGTCCCCCCCCCCCCCCTGTAACTTCTAAAATAAGGGAATGATAAAACTAAAAAAAAAATATGATGTACATTACCATGTATACTTCCACCGAAACTTGGTTTGAACGAGATCTAGTAAGTAGTTTTTTTTTAATACGTCATAAATCGTAAACCACAATTTACCTTTCATTCAGTCAACTCAAATATAAAAATTTAAAAAAAAAATTATTTCATAAAAATAAACCTTATGCATAAACCGTGAATACCTGCAGGTTTGTACGAAACCCTCGGTGCGCGAGTCCGACTCGCACTTGGCCGGTTTTTTATTAATAATTGCAATCTATATGGTATTTAAGACTAAATAATAATATTATTGGGACTCTTTCACTAAGTTTAAAGTGAAACCACATTAATAGATTTTGTCGTGGGCTTACATGCTCAGAGCCCTAAAATAACAAAACAAAACTGAAAAGTGTGTAACATTGTTTTTACCTCAACGATTTTCCATGATTCGATAACATTATAATGATTGATATTTCTGACTAACGGGTTATTGTGTTACACTTTAACTAAATAGGGTGTTATTGCTTAACTTGACAAAAGCAAGCAAGTATAAATTAAAAGAGTAGATTGTAAAAATAATTGATAATGTCCTCGTTAAGTGTTGATCTTAGATTAATTCCGAAACACGTACTTCTTATTTTTGGTTTTAAGTATTAGCAGCGAGTTTAAATGAAATATAATCTTTTAGTATTGTTATTTTTAATAAGATAAACAACACAAACTTATTTAGTACCTAACAACATACTAATAAAAAATATAATACACAATACATTGTACAGGGTGGATTTTATAACGATATCTCTCCTCTTAAATCTTTAATGCAGCCCCTTCACAAGTGGTTCCAGCGCCTATTCTGTCAGAACAGGGTTTCCCATTGTAAATGAAGTCGTCATAAGAATAAGTTACAAGCACAGTAAAACCTAAAGCTTCTCCACATTTCTTTGAGCCAATGGCTGACCACAACGCAGTACATAACTGCGGTGCTTTCGTGACTGGCTTCCTTGGCTTCATAAACGCGTAGTCTGGTCCTAGGTCCGCAATAGTCAATGGAGCAATAGGACCATCCTTGAATTTTTTAGCTAGGTCCACGGCTGTTTTGACAAGCATCTTAGCAAGACCTTTCTGTCTGTGTTCTGGTAGGGTTCCCAGGAACATTATTTCGCAGAAGCAATCAACACCGTACCTGAAATAGATAAAATAAATGAATATTCAGTATTAGACACGTAAAGTAGAATTGCGCCCTACTTGTGTATAGGTACCACTATCAATCCGAATCTGAACAATTTTGACGGTTCATCCGTTATAAAAATCTCGAGCCACTATTTTTGATATGGCGAAACTCCGAAACTACTGAACTGATCGTTCTCAAACTTCGTAATTATTTATAGTTTGGTCCAACTTAATAGATAGGATTGTTTTTATCTCAATTATTGACCTCGATATTTGGAAATTAAATGTTTTTTTTTATAGTACGCACTGCTTCAGGTTGCTATACATTTCCAGTATAAGCTGACATCTCATTCTACGAAAAGCCTATACAATGCGAGGTCAGCTAAAACTGGAAATAATATAGCTTGACCTGTAGCCGTGTGTATTCATTAGTTAGTTCCAAGAATCCCTAAAAGATGGCGCTGTAAGTTCGATACATCTCTCTCTCATATAGTCCAGGAGCCACCAATCCTGAAAGCTCCGTGATCACGGATTCTAATATTTTCAATAAAAAATAAAAGTTAACGTTTAGACGAACAAGATTTGCTTGGTCGGCGTGGATTTGATTAGCCGGAAATATTTTAATTAAATTATTTATTATTAAATTTTCCATAATTTTTTTCCGTCATCACGAATTTTGATCAATCTTATATAGAATTGTGTGAAATATTATGTTTAACAAGAAAAAATCCGGCTGACCAATGATTTTTAGCCGGAAAGGTCACGCATACCTATTTGAATGGTGTGATAAGGGGAAAAATTTATCCATTATCACGGAAACCTTTTTTTTTTTAATTCACGCGTTTTATTGTGATATTTATAATTATCTTGGTATGCGTGCTTACAAACTGCCGAAAGTATCGCGCATCTTATCGCAGCTTATGGGAAGTACTAGTTCTATTCTGATGATCATGAGTGAGTGAATGAGTGAGCGTCATAAATGCGAAACTTTGCTTTCGCTTAACTTCGGAACTAAATGACCTATGGACTTGAAATTTTGGATTTTAAGTATGTAATTATAGCTTATTGGATGACGAAAATTCCTGCATTCTGGTCTTATCCAGAGGTTCTCAAATAGGGGCCTGAAAATGCGGCGAAATGGTTCCAGTAAAGGATGGTACGGCAGTGTTTGCTTCGCGCTCGACTTGGCGAGAGAGAAATGGTTCAGTTTCAATCAGACTAACTGGCTTTCTTTAATTAGCTATTTGTTATTGTTATTATATTAGTTGTTTGTTATTTGTTATTTGTTATTGCTCTTTGCTCACCTTTGACCATTTTGAGAAAATTATAGATAATCAAAATTTTGAATGGACTCAACAGGATCAGAAACAGGTCAGCTTCAGAATTAATAAATTTCAAAGTAATTTATGAAAAAGTATCAGAAGACAAAGATTTTCTTGAAATGAGTACTGGCCAAGAGTAGAGCTATTTATTAGTAAACACCTCAGAAGATTTTAAAAACATTTTTTTATATTAAAAAAATAAATCTTTATTTCTCCATAAATTTATTTCCATTGTTTACATTAAAAAAACATGGCTTAAAATTAGTGTTCTAGAGTGAAAAACCCTGACTTCTAAACTAGGTTTATGTACCTGTATCTTAGAAGCCAGTGTCCCTTCAAAGTGATGAACATAATTATAGAAGGTAGGACACACATTATATACAATAATCCATTAGGGCCAGTTTAAGAGAAATAAAATATAAAATAAGGAAAAAAATAAAAATAAATGAAAGTGTTGTGTTTGTCGTGGAGTTGTGTGTGTGCATGTGTATGTGTGTGAAAGAGTATGTGTGACTGTGAGTGTAAGTGTGAGTGAGTGTGCTAATGTATGCAATAGTTTAAAAATTATGGTAATAACTGTTTGTAAAACCTAATATTTGATTAAATTACTAAAATTACCTGATAGAAGATCCTCAGTATTTTGATAAGTTAGTTTTTGAAGATATTCCTGTAACTTAGATTTGACCTGATATTTAGTATCTGGATAAATTTTCAGCACTTTATTAAGCTGGTTATAAAGTTTCGTGCTGGTGACATAGTAGTGTCTCTTGGCAAACGAGGTTCTATGCGACTCTTGGCGAAAAACCGTGTGTTTAATTCTGCCTGTTGGCTCTGAGGACGGACGAGTAGCATGCTTTCTGAGCATTGACTGAAGGACATACAGCTGCCTGACAGTTAACACTTTAGATTCCGCATACAGCTGTACTGTGGAGTATCTTAGCGGCTTAGAGAGCAGAACCTTCAAAACTGCTCTTTGTGCTCGTTCAAGTCAGATAAAAAGGTTCTCAGTAGCACCTCCCCAGATTGGAATACAATAAGCTAAGATCGATTGGCATAAAGCAAAATAAACCATCATCAGTGTATCCTTATCAGCCGATTTTCGTATTTTTTTAAAAACGTAGTTCAACTTCCGAGTTCTACCAGAGAGTGTGTCTAGGTGTTTACGCCATTTGAGATTTTGGTCGATATACGTATATACGCCTAGGTATTTGACATTAGCGGACTTCGAGATTGTTAGGCAGTGACAGATGGTGGAATGCGTACATATGTGGGCTTTAAGAGTAAGGGAAGGTGATGGGTATAAATTAGACCTGATAGCAAATGGCATATACACCGTTTTACTGACATTTAGAGTGAGTAAGTTGTTACTCAACCATTCCAGAACTCATGTAAGCGCTTTATCGGCGCTCCGATAGCACTGGGCCCAGTATACTCCATCTATAACCAGAGAAGTATCATCGGCATATGTTATGACTTTACAGTTTTGAATGGGCAGCATACAGAGTTCATTGATATAGATAAGGAATAGATTGGGTCCCAATATGCTACCTTGAGGTACACCGTATGCAATGGGAAGCTCGTCACTGACATTTTGACCTATTTTAATAATTTGAGTGCGATTCCTCAGGTAGTCCTTAAATATATCCAGCACTAGGCCTCGTATTCCAATGCCCTCCATCTTGTTCAGTAAGGCTGGCGCAGAAACAGTATCGAAAGCCTTAGATAAATCAAGAGAGATACCAAGGCACTTTCGCTTTTTGTCAATAGTCCTAACTGCATGGTCGGACAAAGCCATTATTGCATCTTCAGTACTCATTCCCTTCCGGAAAACAAATTGGTTGGAGGCTAAAATATTATTAGCATCGAGAAAACTGATTAGATTTTTGTTTTAAATACGCTCCAAGACCTTTGATATGGCAGAAAGAACTGAGATAGGCCTGTAGTTGTTAACGTCGTCTCTGCGACCAGCCTTATGAACTGGGTGAACTATGGCTTTTTTAAAGACCTCTGGGAAGACACCAGATGAAATGGCGAGATTACAGACATGTGTAATGATTGGGACCAGTACACTTCTCGTGGACTTGATGATGTTAATAGGGATGCCAACCCAACCGGTAGCGGAGTCGGACTTGAGACTCAGAATGATGTCATCGACATCCATTTTAGTAGGCTCAAGGAGAACCATGGAGCTATTCGTACTTAAATTCGTTGCCGATATTGTAGGAACGGCTGATACAGGTTTTATTTTGGTAGCCAGGCTTTTACCAATGCCAGCAAAGTAGTTATTGACCTTATTAATAGAGGACTTTGGAGAGTCAGAGAGATGTAACAGTTCAATAGGGGGATGACAGTGTGAACGAAGGTCAGATACAATTTCACCACATCCCAAGTTGCTCTTATATTATTTTTTGCTTTAGAGAATTCTTCCTTTTCATACGCGCGTTTAAGATTGAATTGCAGAAGTTGCGGTAGCGAATATATGTTATTCTCAGAATTTCATTACTGGTAGGTTTTTTTTTAATTTGACGTGTATGCGGTTACGGTTTCGGATGCAGCGTAGCAAGCCAGGTGTTATCCATGGCTTAAGAGATCTTTGTTTCCTGGGGACTGTATATTCATGCGTGTTGTTGTTTATAATTGTAGAGAGTCCAACTATTAAGTCTTCCGCCGCTCTATTTGGATCCACCACCGCCAAAATAGGAGACCAGTCTTTGTCATTGATTGTTCCTACAACCGCTTCGTGTTTAATTTTACATTTGGTACGGGGTAAATTACGATATTTATTATTTGTTTCCAGAAATAGTAACAGAGGTTCATGATCAGTTATAGACGACTCAATGACAATAGCTGTGGCGGATAAATTGGTTTTTAAGAGGATGTGATCCAGACAGTTTGAGACAAGTGAGCGGGGAGAAGTCCGTGTGCGGCAGTACATGATAAATACTCGTCCGAATGTGTATCGCTGTTGCCATTCTTGATATCGATATTAATATCATCAATCAAGACAACAGTCTGGTTGGATGGCATAAGCACTTTATCCAGACTTTCAATGAAATTACTGATGTTTTTATAGGAAGGAGAACGATAAAGGGTAATAATCGAGACGCTGTCTATATTACAGATAAGACAATTTGCATCAACAAAATCTAGTTCTACAACATCGTGTTTTATAGAAGATTTAACATAAACAGCGCATTTTGATTGAAAGTGTTTTTCGTAAAATAAGAGGTATACCCATCTAAAGTTGGTAGGTGACTTACTTTACTCAACCAACATTCAGTCAAGACAATAATATCACACTGAAAACTTAGAAGTTCCATTTTCAGATGTAGAATTTTTAACCCTTTGTTCGGATTTTTAATATACCGCTTGCAGCTTTCAGGTTGACATTTATAAGATTTGGCTATAAAAAATGAGTCAAATTCATGGTCTACGCTAATTAGGTTAGCCATTTGTTATAAATATAAGATAATCCAAAACGTGGTGCAGAAAGAAACAGAAATTATGTGAATAAGGCATAGGGCAACTTAAAGGCAACGATGCGGATGGTTTAGGATTACGCGAAATTAATTGAGATGTAATATAAATTATATATAAGGGATGAGCAATATACGCATGCACAGTTATTATTACAAAGAGCGTGCATTTTAAAAATAGCGAAAGAAGTGAAAACTTACGTGTGTAGTTGTGTGTGTGAGTAACTAAACTTTGGCTAAAAAATACACTATAAAAATTAAGGAATGTTAATATTAATATAATTATTAAAAGTCATTGATTCACGTCCAATTCACGCAGGGTCTGTTCCGTTTTGATAAGGATCTGTTTATCGCCTTCTATTTTACGCAGAAATACATTCCCGTTATTAGTCCAGCAGAACTTGTATTCTATCAGTTTGGCAAATTCCCTTGCAGCAAAGAACAGCCTTCTAGAACTCAGTGGGAGATATTCCGCAACATAAATTGGGCGTCGGTCCCCACCCATACCAATGTTTTTGGTACTCAGACGCTCTTACTTAGGATATTTCTTGTTGAAGTCACGTACTGATGTAAGCAGTTGTAATTTGGATTGAACGCTGGAAAATTCAGTGACAATCGGTCTACTAGTAGATCCTGGTTTGCCTGGGAGCCTGTATACGTCTCGTATATGCACGGAATTTATGGGTACATTAACTGCTTCTCCTACTTTACAAATAATGTCGGTCAATTCCGCCACGGACTCTTTTTCTTTCAAGTGCAGTCATTTCGTATCTCGATAGTAGATGATCGTGATGACTGCTGGAGATCTTGAATTCTAGCTTCTAGAGTTCGAATGTAAACTCTGTACCCTTGTTTATCCTTTTGTGGGACATCGCTCTGTTTCAACAAACAACAAACAAACATAGCGCACTACCTAATCTTTAAGATCTTGTATATAATTGTCACCTATGTTTACGAATAAATGATTTGATTTGATTTTTGATTTGATCATATTGTTTGTTAATAAAATCGATAGTCTTCTCAATTTCCAAGTTTGAATTATGGATTGCAGTGTTTTGAAGTTTTAATTCTGCTATTTCGGCCACCAGTTTAGTCATGGACGAACTTTGTTCCTCTAAAAATGTCTTGAGATGAAATTTCTGGTCTTTACTCCACGTCTCAAGCTTCTGCATAATCTCATGTTTAAAGTCCAGGAGTTCGTTGGTCGGTGACTGCTCGACGCGAGGACGTTTGTGATGTGAAGAAATGTTAACATTCTCAAATGGGCTACTGGACACAGATTGTGGAATATCCGAGTCAGACGACACTTGAATAAACTTTTTGTTTTAACCGAGTGGGACAGCAATTATGGCGACTGTCTCTGTCCTACACGGGGGCGTGGCCTGCTAGCGGAGCATTAGCGGCTTTGAATTTTAAAACGAATACAGTATACTAATTGATGGAAGATTAGACCCTTAAAACTTAGGCCTAATGGTTAGAATCGTTTATGCAATTATACTATAACTTTTATAAGAACCGATAACATGTACACTCTCGACAAAGGTAACGGGCGAAGGGGAACTTTCACTGTCTCATATTTACTTTTTGTTCCCGCCACCTCAACATTTACTGAAAGAGTTCTTTCAGTAATGAGTGCAAAGTGGCGGGAGGACAGAAATAGAGCAACTATTATTTTAATAAAAAATTTGCTCCTCATTTATTTTAATTTTAGTTATATTTGTGGTGAAGCGTATGAAGTTTTTAAAAAAGATTGTAAATTAATAAGTTGTGTTGAAGATCTAGAAAAAATATGTTTTTAAAACATTAAATAAATCAAATACTGTTCATTTTTCTAAAATACTGTTTAATATTCTTCTCAGACCTCATTATACTTTATTTCTTGTAAAAAAAGTTAAAACTTTTACGTCGTCTACTAGTACGAGTACGTCCGTCCCGGTTGGTAGTGGTCGGGTAGTGCAGGATTAAAAGGATTGTAATTTATATCACTTTGGCTTCATAGTAAATGCGGATATCATGTGTGTTCGATGTAGGTAGGTACTCAAAATAAACCTAGGTATTATTACTAGGTGTAATACCTAATACCGCGAGACCGCGAAATATGGTTTAGATGTTTAAATTTTTGGATTGATTTGGACTTTTAGTTATCCTGGATACTTATCATAATAGGATACTTTATCCCGGTAGTAGCTGCCCGGGTGATATTTTCCAACGGAGCGTTAAGAAAAACTAGGAAAACTTATATTCAATACAATCCAACACTGTCGCAGTATTCTTACTCTGAATACTATATAAGTTTTATTTTAAGTACATGAAACACACATGATATTATCATTAACTATGAATCCGAAGTAATATTATAAATGTGGAACTTTGTATGATTGGATGTTTGTTTCTCAATCACGCAAAACCGTCTCAATGGATGTGGATCGAAAACGGCACCCAGATAGTATTTATTACCTATATAACCTGGATTAATACATTTTTACCGCGGTAGTACGGTCTCTTGCAATAATTTCCGACACCCACGCGGGCGAAGCCGCAGGCAAAAGCTAGTTGCTTTATAAGTCCGAAAAAACTGTCTGCTCAGCAACGTAAATTATGCTATGAATGTAGTTGAACTATCAAAATTAAAACGAACTGTTAGTAAGGAATACCCCACTGACAATAAGTAGAACAAGATCGAGTTCCAGGTCGGGCAAAGTGCTATTGTTTGTTACCATCAGAAAATTTTCGACGCCAGCCCTGTGTCTGGATTTGTGACCGACAGATGGCAATAGACTCACCCTCTGTTTCGTGGGACTTAAACATATCTGACAAAATACAGGTGTCTTATACAATTTTGCCTAACCCGCCTAACCTTATAAAGGAAACTGACGTAATTTTATGATGTGTAGAGTGAGACCAAACCAACAGAAAGGACATACTTCACTTTGTGCTAGGTGACGTGATCCAAGCGAACCAATATAACAATGATTCTACGCAGTAAGTGCCACACTACGCACCCAGTTCCTGAACTGTGTGGCTTCATTCTTAAAACATTTTATAAAAATTTGAATCTGTGTTAACTTTTAGGCATGGTTACCATTAACTTACCTCTCAAAATAATTGCATTTTGCGTCAACTTCGACCATGAACTCCATCATGGCGCGAGACGATGGTCGTTTGCAGCGCTCCTCGGTAAATATTTCAAAAAATGACTTTTCTGTAGAGCCTGGAGTTGGCGCTTCCTAAAATTCATAAGACAAAACCAGTGCTATGAAATACATACATAGTGGCAGGCACATCTACGCAAAAACTGTAACCATGAAATTAACTCATGATTCTAGACCCCTTCGCGTAGAAATTTAAACCAGAAACGTATCAAGTACAGCATATACTTTAATATGCCTTAAGTAACAGCTGTTATTTTGAGATTACAAACATATAGGTACATACATTTTATATCAAGAATGTATTTAGGATGCGTATATATGAATAGAAGATGTATAGATAACTAGTAATGTAGGTACAATAAGCAGAGTCAAACCCCTGTCTCAATTTATTCAATTCGTCCAATTTGTTTCCAAGAGCGGATGTGTGATGAACGTTATCTATTATAACAAGAGCAATGACACTGTGCCCAGTATTCATATTATATAATACTATTGTGGCGGGCTTGTGTACATTCTCAGACACGTAAAAATATTGCAAGGAATTTTTCATGTACTACATCTTTAACACATTGCATAGCAGTGTGTTTTTGCGAAGCATTTGGGATGCTCTCAGTTAGAGTTTCAATGCACGACCCTACGCCAAGAGTTGGAAATACATAAATCCCGTGAGTAGGTGATCTTCCTTGTAATGTTAAGATTATAACAAAATTGTCGTTAGTAACATCAAATCATGATTACACAGCAGTTTGTGATATTGTCAACATTATCATTGTTGAATACCATGGTACACTTTATCATATTATGTACTGTTACTATCTGCCCACCTTTTTTTTTCTGGATGGGAAATCACCAAAAAGCGGGAGAAGTCATTCTCCCGCTCTGGGCGGAGCGGGAGGGCGTGTCAGACTTTTACTGACTAAAACCCACCCGTGTTCCTTCAGTAGCCTATGTGCCAGGGTCACCGTATCTCTTTCGAACAATCTCGCGACCCTGGCAGGCGTCGGTCCTAGCAGACCCCTTCAGTGTTGCTGACATCTCTTTGAGGCGCGCGTAGAACACAACGCGCCGTCGACCCGAGCCTGGTCCTTACCGGGCGGCCAGCTATCCATTGCTCGCCGCCCGCAAGCTCACGCCTACGGTGGCCGGGAGTCCGCTATAGACTCCCAACGCCCGGGGCGTCTCCTCCTGCAGCGGCTAGGGACGTGAGGGCGCAGACACTGCCACTCCCTCACGCGCCCCGCCTCCTCCTTCGCGAGCATTACTGCTTCGCAGAAGGAGGTGACCCATGCCCTCTCGCTCCGTACCATGGCCCGCACCAGGGTCGGACGCAAGAGGTCGCTGCCGCCAATCGCCTCCACGAGGGCACGGTGGTGCTCCACCCAGGCAGGGCACACCTCCACCGTATGCTCTACCGTGTCCTCCAGACGATCCTCGCAATGGAAACACCCGGGCGTTTCCTCTCGCTTTATCCTGAACAGGAACCCACCGTAGCACCCATGCCCGGTGAGAACCTACGTCAGGCGGAAGGTGAGGACGCCGTGGCGCCTCTCTATCCATTCCTCAAAGAAGGACTTACCGCCGCAATTGTGGCGTGCCCGTGCCCACCTACTCTAAGTATTTTATCATACATACATACATACAATCACGCCTTTTTCCGTGGGGGTAGGTAAACCTAAACGAGGCAAATGGAGTGTGTAGAGATCGTAGCAGGTGGCGTTCCGTGGTTTCTGCCTACCCCCATGGGAAAAAGTATTTTATCATATCTCTATTAATCCGCCTAGCTCTTTACCAACTATATTGGGGTAGGCAACTAGTCTAACCAGATGCGGCTGGATACCAGTATTACTAGATACGTACCAGTACGACTATTCTGTAAGAAGTTATGCATTACAATCAATGATCCCCGTTCTCCTACTCTTAGGGTTAGAATTTTCTTTCCAAATTTTCATGGAACCACCTTCGGGATATATACCCTTTCCAATATATGAATTATCGAAATCGGTCCACTCTGTAAAAAGTTTTGCGTGGTCATACGTATACATAAATAAATATACGCGTCGACTTGAGAACCCTCCTCCGTTTTTTTTCGTCTGTTAAAAACCATTTCTAACTACTTGTAAGATTTTTGGAACGAAGTTCCTTATCACGCGTTGTGAAAAGGGGCTAGACGGAAAAAATTCTTACGAAAAGTTGTCACGACATGCTTTAACCGACTTCAAAAAAAGGACGAGGTTTCTCAATTCGACCGTATATATTTTGTATATTGTTGTTTTTTTTGTTGTGAGTACAGAGGGAGAGAGGAGGAGAGAGGGAGAGGGGGAGAGGAGGAGGGGGAGAGGGGGAGAGAGGGGGAGAGGGGATGAGGGAGAGAGAGAGAGGGAGAGAGAGAGCGAGGTAGAGAGAGAGTGGGAGAGAGACGTAGAGAGAGAGGGAGAGAGAAGGAGATAGGGAGAGAGAGAGAATATTTTTGTTGAGTGTATACAGGTTTTTTGTACATAATAAATAATTAAAAAATTATAACTATTGTGAATCCTGGAAAGGAACTTCGTTCCATCCGGGTGTCCCTTGACACCTCTAAAGTTTTTTCACATACTACTTCTCTCGTGGATATATATGCGCCATAAACCTAGACGGTACCAAAGCTCTGACGAAACCTATTTTATTGGATACCTCTCTCACGTTGTAGTAAATGATTAACGTTAATAATACCAACCTGCAGTTTACTGAAAACAGTTGCGACCACTTCCCCGGTGTCGGTAGCGACTGCAACTAGTGACAGGCCGTCCAATGCTGCGTCTGCGCTTAATTCTAACATCTCTTCTGCTGCTAAGGGATCCTTGTCCACTTCTGTACCAATACAGGAGGCTGAATTTGGAATGAATCCTTTTCTTAGCGCCTGGAGTATAAGGAAAGTACGAAGTAATTAGTGATGTCCAAAAGTGATGTACAAAAGCAGTCTCTTAAATAAAACTTACATTTAAAGCACCAGGAAAAGTAGCAGCTGATAAAGATTCAATTCGGTATTTTCCTGAAAATAAAAATAATTAGTTTATTGTATTGCAATATTCTAGAAATAAAATAAAATAATTACATTGAGCTAAAATACTACTTTAATATTATAACATCATGAAATATGTATTACAAAGTATCCTATACTTGATTTCGATTCAAATGATTTAAAATGCATAATTTGCTTGAGACAAAACCGCGTTATGTCCTTTAGAACTGTTAACAACAAAATAAAAATAATTCCTAAGAACTCCGCATAAGACATAAAAATTAAGTTTGTTTAAAAATATGTTTAGCCGTCAGTACACCAAATCTAGTTATGGAGTGATCAGTGCGTCGTGAACATCGATATCATGAACATCGTCAACATGATCATCATCAACCTCATAAATATCATTGTCAGTATTGTCATCGTCATCATCAACATCTGCAACACCATTACCAATATTGTCGTCACCATCAACACTATCGTCATCAACATCTTCATCATCATCATAGTCATCATTGTCATCGTCAACATCGTCGTCATAATATACGCGGTCATAAATGCAAAAAGATTAAATGTAGGTATATTTATTCTAACAAGCTGAAGCTTGAAGCTAGCTAGACATTCCATTAATCAAAAGAAAAACTTGGGTCTACACTTGAACTGAAACTTTAGTGCCCGTAATTGGTTTTATTGAAATAAATTCATTGAATCAATTGCGGACACTTGAATTGTTAAGGAAGATGAAGGTCAGTCTGAAAGATGAAGCTAGATGCACAGTCCCATAGAAGGAGTATTAAAGAGGAATAATAATTACATTCTATTTAATAAAAATAAAGATCACTTACCATCTGCTGTAGTATGCCACACCGCCATTTCTGTTGATTTGTGAAAAATTAAATCGTGAACCAAAAGACTGACTTGCACGGTCCGAAGCGCGGCGAGTACTGACAATGAGTGAATGAGGAGCGTCCTGACTGAATGTAGTTATATGCCGACACTAATCTATGTAATGTATCTAGTGAGAAGAGATATTTCAAGAAGGTACTTACAAAAAACGAATGAATGGCTACACAAAGTGCGAATCAGTTTGGCGTTCCGTATGAAGAAATATTGATGGATACTTTGGTCATTAAATAAATTTTAAGAACTAATTTCAGTTTATTCTGTTGAAAAGGATACAAAATAAATAAGACATTGTTTTTTTCACCCTAGTGCGGCGGTGACCAATAGGAGGGTATCTGTTATTTAGTAAAAAAAAAAACAACCGACTTCTTTAAAAACACTACAAAGTGAAAAATAACTTTAATTTCGGAAGTCGGTTTTTTTGCCACCGACTTCCGAAATTAAAGTTATTTTTCACTTTGTAGTGTTTTTAAGGAAGTCGGTTGTTTTTTTTTTGTAAAAAAGTTTTTATTTTTAATTTTTTAGTTGTGGTATTCACCCCGCACTAATTCCAAACAAAAAATGCATATTTATGCGATAGCAGAAATCGCGGTTGATTTGCTATCATTTTTTAAAGAGTTCCGGTATCTGTCTCCGGAACTCATCATCAGATCTATATGAAAATTATATGAGACCATTTCGGAATAAACCCCTTTCGAACAAAAAAAGAATTTTGCAAATCCATCAATATATGACGGAGTTATGGCCAAACATACATATAAAAAAAAAAAACATATAAACATCCGAATTGATAACCTCCTCCTTTTTGAAGTTGGTTAAAAAAAATGATTCACACGGGCAAATTCTACAACTACACCCAAATGTAGCATACGGCTTGTCATTGTTTACAATCGTTAGTGACACTGAAGAATTGGTTCTAATATTTATGAGTAAACTAGCTGACCCAGCGAACTTCGTATCGCCTAAGATTCAAAATGTTGTAATAAACCTTCCAAGTTTGACAACCTGGTACGCGGTGGTGATCTGGTAAGCGTTTTCTAGCTGATACTCATATGTTTGGGTAGCTCCTACTCGGTTATGATAACCTGTTACTTCGAAGGCATAAAGCGTTTTCTGGCTGACACTGCTGTTTAATAAGCTCATACCAAGTTATGACCGCCTGGTACCTCGAAGGCAAAGTTTTTGTCATACCACGTTTTATAGTGAAATGTATTCTCTTTGACGTTTTATGTCACATCACACGAGAACGCGGTCGAAGGGGATAAAAAGTATCCTTTGCCAAAAGCAAAAAAAAAAAAAAAAAAAAAGTATCCTATGTCCTTCTCCTGGCTCTAAACTACCTCCCTGCCAATTTTCAGCTAAATCGGTTCAGCCGTTCTTGAGTTATAAGTGAAGTAACTAACACGACTTTCTTTTATATATATAGATTGTATTCGTGCCGATTAGGGAGACTAAAATAAATGGTTTTGCAACAATTGTCATAGATTTTGTTATATTTAAGGTTCGGACAGTGGTCCAAACCAGTACAGCTTTTAAGGTATTCTGGTCTAGAAGCCAAAATTTTAGGCATTTTTCAAACTAACATAAAAAAAAACGAAATATATTTTTAGGATCCGTTTTTTTATATGACGTTTATTGACATTTCATGAATATAAAAAAAATTAGAAATTTAACAAATTACAGGCCGGTGCAATTTAAAAAAAAAAACGGTGCACCCTGGTTGACATGATTCCAGCCCTTGTAGTGATCTGAAACAAAACAAAAATGAAAAATTCTCAATCTGTAAAGATGTCGCTATCGCGTTGACCTTAGCCAAAAAATAAAAATTTACAAAATGGCGTCGACATGAAAAATCAATTTTATTTTTATCCCTTTTTTTGAACTTTTCGAATTTTTATAAAAATGCTTCCATTTGATTTTTTTAATCCAAAGTAGACGCGATAAAGAGAAATACAAAGAAGATTCCCACCAAATTTCAATGGAATCGGTTGGGTAGAACTTGAGATATCATGTCAACCACTTCAAAAAAAGTAGTTTCGAGAAAAACGCGTTTAAAGTTTGAGAAACAATTCCAGTAAAATAACTCGTATAATAATATTTAATACTCACTTATGATTAATCGGCGATCCCAGATCCATACACTGGGCCTTCTTCTACTTCATACTCGATGTTTTGCGAAGTTCCTTCTGCTAATCGAGCTGTTCTGCCTTCTTTTGAAGTCTTTATTGTGTGATTCGCTCCGATCGGCCGGTTTAGATGCTGCGTCACAAAATCCACTGTATCTCCGAAAATAATTCGAATTTTGAAAAATCCATTTAAGGACATATTTTTAAGGGTCTAAAATTTGAAAATATGCAAGAAAAAAAAACTTTCTTTTTAAATTTCTAGACCAGAATACCGCCTTAAGCGTGATTAGACGTATTTCACACAGAATATTTTGATTGCTTATTGTTATAACGGCCGCAGTACAAGTTTCTGAAAACTTTAAGTGTCTACCCGAACGGACGATGAAATAACAGAGCCATAGTAATAAAGTTCTATTGACACCTTTTGGGTACAGAAACCTAAAAATCAAACATACGCATTTTTTCTGTTTGAAGGTTTTTGTGTTATGGTTGTGTTATGTTTAGGTGTTTATGTTGTCTGTCAAATGGCTTTATTTCATATAATATCAGTAACGATTACGCATTTTCTCTTTTTACCGAATCCCAAGAAAATGACTGTCGTCTTTCTTTAAATAACTTTAGTTGGATAAGATAGCAAACGAGATAAAGATAAACAAATCAACAAAGCGTAATATCATTGAATCCTGATAAAGGCCCTAGAGGTATAAGCCATATATATCCATAACACAAGTTTAATCTTAGCTTGGGTGCCATTGGAGATACTTAGTGATTTATGCAATTTGAAAACAGTTGTGTTATAGTATTAACCTATCGCCTGTATGTAAATTGTGTAATTGAAAATAAAGTAATTATTATTATTATTTATGTTAACATATCTCGGGACCCTAGGATCCCGGTCTTTTGGAAGGCGTACGAGGGGCCGAAGCCAACTCGCAGAGGCCCCTTAGACCATTTTAAATGATGAGGGGGCACCAACCGACGATTATCCCTGTATGCACTATGCAAGTGCATCCAAAGACAATCCCCGGTTGGAGCAGAACTATTACAGAATATGGAAACAAAGCAAATTAGGCTATAGGTTTGGATGGCTATAGTGGATTGGTAACCGCAACTATGGAAGGACTATGGCCCCTGCCTGATCAATGTTTTGTATACACGGATAAAATGGCAGGGGGTGACTTGCACACTCAATAATGGGCCCCTGGGAAACGTCGCTAGCACATAGTGACGTAGCGACAAGGGGGCAACACTTCCTGAGGTGCTTGAGAAGTGGAGAGGTATTCCACGGCTTTCAGAACAATCCCAGAGCCCGAAAGATGGTCAAGATCCCTACGAGCACTTATTGGAATACTTCCTTTCCCCGAGCACGTTTGCTCTTGCGAATCTCCACTCAAGCCAGCCAATAAAGGCAAGAATGAGGCGGGAGCTCTGATCCTCATCAGTGTTCACTCCAGGCGGCCAATAAAGGCAAGCCAGAGATGAGAAACAAGAATTCTCCCAGGAGATAGGGTCAGTGGGGTCGCTACAGCCCAACAGCTCGCCACAAGCTGCCCTGAGGGTTTATTGGATTTATTATTATTATCCTTTATTCCATTTTACAAACATATAAATTATATTTTTAAATATTAAAATAACAAAAATTATCAAAACATTTAAAAATATAAAAAATAGTAGCCCACCGGTATCAGGAACAAGGTCCAAGCTACCGGCGGTCAGGGCTCCAGAGAGAGGAACCTCCTGACAATTCGAGCCGTGTCCAGAAGTACCGCTTTCTGAATCAAGCCCTTGACCCAACTGCTTAACGAGAGCCTCTTCAGGTGTTGGTCGAGGCTCTTGGCTATCAACCCATTGGCTGTGACGACTATCGGCACAATAATCGCTGAGTCCACATTCCACATGTCGACAACCTCGCGAGCCAAGTCTAGATACTTGATTTGTTTATCTTTCTCGGCTTTCACGAGGTTCTCGTCATGCGGGACCGTTATGTCAACAATCATTGTGCGCCGTTCTAGTCGATCCACCACCACGATGTCAGGCTTATTGGAAACAACAGTCCTGTCAGTGATGATGGATCGATCCCAGTACAATGTGATATGGCCATTTTCAAGAACTGGGTCGGGCACATACCTGTAGTACGGCACTTCCGATTCCACAAGGTTGTATTTCAGAGCAAGTTGCTGGTGGATAATCCTGGCTACAAGATTGTTGACTTTTTTTTTTTGTTGGCAACACTGTCTGAGTGACATGTCAAAATTCTGTTCCGTATTTTAAAATTAGTTTTATTTAATTTTAAGTGTAATTGAGGTGTATTAATATAACTATATGTAAAATAACTGCCTAACTGCTAAGGATTATTGTTTTCGTGCAAATTAACAAAGTAAAACACAGTGTTTGGTTACTTGTCAATACCGGTAACCTATCACGAACAGCTGATGTTCGATCTGCGGATTTAAACGGGGAGTATTGTTTATTTTGTTTTATAATTAGCATACAGTCGTCACTTATACTTAGTAACACATTTATCCAGTCTTAGTCTATTAGTTAAATTGCAATCTTTAAATATGCAAAACTAGAACTAAACTTTTAATCTAGGCATCCTACCCACTTATGTAAAAGTAAAATTAAGGCAATAAAATCAATATATCTTGTACTTAATCTAATCTCAATAGTTGCATTTGGATAAGATACACCAGCCTATCTCATTACCATTAAGTACCACTAACATTAACTATTATCTATTATCTTTAATTTCTCCCATTTTCCCTTTCACTTCTAGCTTTCCATTTTTTTGTTTGTCTTTCTAATTGGTTCTCACTGTTCCTTTAATTATCCTTTCAGTACTTACTCTTGAAACCATGCCTGTGATGACCCGTAAAGCTGCTGCTCAGGAATTGGAGCTTAAGTTGAGAACGACCCTTCACGAACTACAGGCTTCCAAAAATAAATGTCAAGAGCTGTTAGACGAGAGAGAGGAAAGTGAGAAGGAAGTCGAGAAAGTTGTCTTCAAAAACTCAAGCTTAAAACAGGAGCTAGTAGACCTACATCTTCAATACCTCAGTGTTGTTGCTGAACGGGATCAACTAAAGGTGGTTACAGATGGTTTCAACAACTGTAGTAATTTGTATGAGGAGGCTTTATGTAAGGTTAGGGACCTAGAGGATGAATTAATCCATGCAAATGTCAAAATTCAACAGTTAGAAAAGGATAAAGAACGTAATCAGGTCAAAGAAACTGACCATTTGTTTAACGAATTGTTTAATACAAATTGTAACCCACACTCTATAACGACAATTGACCTTACCGAGAATTCCTTACTGAAACATAACTGTAGTCATAAAATAAGTCAAAATAAATTAAAAAAATATGCAAGACTGAATAAAATTATTAAAAAATGTAATAAATTCAAGAAACATCAGAAACATTATTCCAAAAATATTCAATTAAGGAAAGAACGTGTTTCTCTTGTCAACAAATTGAAAAATTATCAAATTAAATTAGAAGATAGCATAAATATATATGAAATAGACACTCAGCGCTTACAGTCTGAAATTCAAGTTCTTGATGAATCCCTTAAGTCACTTTATAATAAATATGTATGCTCTAAGCACCAAATTAAGGAACATATCCTTGCTACAAATGAATTGGTAGACAGAGTGGATTTGCTGACTCTCAATAATACTCAGTGCACTTGCCAAAGGGTATCCAACCTTGATGCCCTCCAGCCTGAGGCAACGGTGGACCCGTCCCAAGTTGTGAGTAGTCTGCACTGTATCTCCATTCAAAATATACCTGATACTGTGCATGAACAATCTCAAGGGGTACAGTCAGTACCTAGTAGTGTTACCCCTTGTTGCAGTCACCTTGGTTTTCAGTCCGTTATGTTCTCAGATAGTATAGGAAGAGGTTTAGGGAAATTAGTTAGTAACAAGTTGAATATTTCTAATCAAAATAATTGTTTGCCTGGGAAATCCTTTACAGAAATAATGTCATCAATTATGAGATATCAATATGATTGTAATACCAACATAACTGTGTTTGTAGGTAATAGTTCACAGATCAAACAAGATGATATTACTGACAGTGTTACTGAGATTTTAAAGATTAATTGTAACAAAATTATTTTGTGTGCTTTTCCATATTTTGAGAAATTATCTAGTAGAAAAAACAAATATATTCATATGCTTAATAATCATATGCAGTTTTTGGTCAGTCACTACAGTGATAAACTTATATTTTTTGATACCAACATTTTTGTTGATAAGTTAAAATCAACAAGGAACTCAGTGTATCTGCCCCTTATGTTTAGACATAAAATAGCGAGGCTATTAGCTTATATTAACTCAGACATAAGTAGTATGTCGAAGTCTTGTTTATTTACTGTTGGTACTTATATTAACTCAGACATAAGTAGTATGTCGAAGTCGTGTTTATTTACTGTTGGTAGTGATACTAACACTACTATTGATACGCCTAGTAGTTTAAACTAGTAGGTGCGACAACGGATGAGCCGCATATGTTGAATGTTGTTCATCAAAATATGCAGGGTCTGTCCGGCAAAGAGTTAGAGTTAAGCTTATTTATAGAGAATCATGATGTTCAGGTGTTATGTTTAACTGAACATTGGTTGAAAGAACATGAAGTAGTGTTTATCAATGATGATAATTTTACTGTACAAAGTTCATTTGCGAGAAAAAGGGCCATCCGCGGTGGTTCTTTAGTTCTTGTTTCAAACAAGCTGAAATGTAAGCAACGTTTAGATTTAGTTAATCTTTCTATTGAGCGCACTATTGAGTTGTCTTGTGTTGAACTCGAGCGATACGTTATAATTTGCGTTTATCGACCCCCCTCTGGGGATTTCATTTGTTTCGAATCAGTCATGGAGGATTTACTCAATAAGTTAAAATCAAGTAATAAAAGTATAGTTGTATGTGGAGATTTTAATATTAATATTCTAGAGGTAACTCCATTAAGTATTAGACTTCTCAATCTGTTTAGGTCATTTAATTTATTTAACTTGTTTTTTGAACCAACCAGGATCACGGCATGTTCGTCAACTTGTCTTGATAATATATTTAGTGATTGTGATGCCAAAAATAAATTAGTGTTAACTGATTTAACGTCCGACCACTGTGGTTTGCTATCCAGTTTCCCTATGCCATTGTGTAAAAAGGCGCGTAAACTTGAATGCAGGCCTTATACAGCTAGTCGTTGCACCAAGTTTAAAAATAATATAGCTCGCAGAATTGCACCATCTATAGTAGAACACGATAATCCTAATGCAATTTATGAAGCCCTCTTTGATGTAGTGCAAAAAGAGTACAAATCTACTTTCAAGACCAAAACCATTGACATTAATGGCACCTCCGTTGGCTTTAACCAATGGGCTACTCCAGGTATTTACAAAAGTAGAGCGAGGCTTTACGAGTTATATGGTTTAAAAAAATACAGGTTTGATACTCCTTTCCTAGAGTATGTAAAAAAATATTCAAAATTATTTAAACAGATTAGTGCTTTTGCTAAATCCAAATTTTTAAGCGATCAAATTAAAAATTCAAATAATAAAATAAAAACTACTTGGAAAATCATTAACAATGAGACGGGTAAATCGGTTAAACAAGAAAAACAACTTGAAATTTTGGTCGACAACAAATTAGTTAATACGCCAGCTGACGTAGCACAGGCATTTAATGAGTTTTTTGCCAACATACCTGTAACTACGACTCGCTCCTTAAATTCGTCCCCGTCTAAAGCTGATAATCTTTTGCATAGTAGTGTGCCAAAAAGTAGTTGCCTATTCAATTTTGAACATGTAACGCCTCGTGATGTAGTTAATGTTTTTAACACACTTAAGTCTAAAAACACTGGTGATTTCTGGGGCATTTCCATCAAACTATTAAGTAATATAATAGACATCGTAGCCCCCTATTTAGCTGTTACTTTTAATAAATGTGTTGATGTCGGAACTTTTCCTGACCTCATGAAGAGTAGCAAAGTCATACCATTATTTAAATCAGGTAATAAAAATGACGTTTCTAATTTTAGGCCTATTTCTATCTTACCTGCATTTAGCAAAATATTTGAAAAGTTAATCCTCAAGCAGTTGCTAAGACATTTTAATTTAAATAGCCTCCTTCATAATGAGCAATATGGCTTTACAAAAGGTCGTTCAACTACAGATGCGGGTGTTGCTCTCTTGAAACACATTTTTAACGCATGGGAGAAGTCGCAAAATGCTATCGGAGTATTCTGTGATCTCTCCAAAGCCTTTGATTGCGTGCACCATGACACGCTTTTGCGTAAACTACGTCATTACGGTGTCCATAACGAAGCTATAAACGTAATAAATTCTTACTTACATAATAGGTTCCAATGTGTAGATATTAATGGTGTAAAGTCTGCCGGGCTACCGGTTCAGTTAGGTGTGCCTCAAGGCTCTATACTCGGCCCATTCTTGTTCTTAGTGTATATCAATGACTTACCATTCTTTTTAAAGGGTATTTGTGACGTTGTACTGTTTGCAGATGATACATCTCTTATTTTTAAAGTAGACAGGAACAGACCAGATTTTGACGACGTGAACTGTGCACTCTCGATGGTTACCGATTGGTTTACGGCAAATAACCTAGTTCTCAATGCCAAGAAAACCAAATGTGTAAAGTTCGCCTTACCGAATGTTAGAAATCTAGGTCCCAACATCGTCTTAGATAAAGAGGTGCTTAAAACTGTAGACTCGGCAGTTTTTCTGGGCATAACAGTGGATGGCAAACTTCAGTGGGGCCCACATATTTCAAGCCTAGCGGGAAGGCTCAGTTCAGCTGCCTACGCCGTCAGAAAAGTAAGACAATATACTGACGTTGATACAGCTCGGTTAGTCTATTTTAGTTATTTCCACAGCGTTATGTCTTACGGTATTCTACTGTGGGGTACTGCAGCTGATATTCAAAATATTTTTGTCCTTCAGAAACGAGCTGTTCGAGCAATTTACCAGCTAGGTGCCAGAGTTTCCCTAAGGGACTTTTTTAAAGATATTGGTATTCTTACGGTGTCATCACAATTCATTTTCGCCAACATCTTATATATTAGGCAAAATATACACTTATACGCTAAAAACAGTGATATTCACACTGTTAACACTAGAAGTAAGGACAAACTACGTGTTCCCTTTCACCGGCTTCATAAGGTGCATAACTCATTTGTTGGGCTTGGTATAACATTTTACAACAAGCTACCACCTTCTTTACTAGAATTACCTTTTAATGCGTTTAAAGCTCAAGTAAAATCCAACCTTTGTCAAAAGGCGTACTATTCCATCAACGATTATTTAAATGATAAGAATATGGTCGCTGTGATTAACTCAAGACAATGTTTATGTTCTTTCTCCAGTATTAGCGTACCTAGTGATAGGTTCAATATAATTTTTTCCTTATTTTTTTTCCTGTTTATGCCAATTTTATTTTATTAGTAATGCATAATGTGGTTAGCTAGCGACCTCGACAAGTAATCATTCAATTCTTGCTTGAGCAACCGGCAGCAAGTTCGTCATGCTCCCTTAGATGTCAATGCTTGCGGTAGCGTCGGGGGTCGGGTTGCCCCCTTCCCTCAAATATGGCGAGGGGGGCAATGGCTGATCTTTGCGTTATGCTCGTGAACGGGTGCTGCTTGTGGTGACTGGTCGTCTTGCTGACTTTGGTGTTGATATTATTATTAATATTACTTACCTGTTTAATTTATTTTACATCGATGGTCCTAGTTTATCATTTGTGGCCTCGAGTTGTAACTCAGGTCGTAACAGCTATGTGAATATTCAGCATTGCATATGTAAGCTGTCACGCCCTTTATGCCAGTTTTTTATTTTTGCAGCCATGTTTCTATATACATATATTTTTTTTTTCTTATGCTTGAGTATAGTTTTCATTTAATTTGTTGGTATATTGGGTTGGCTAGCTGGCATATAGCAAATCATTTAATTTAATTTGTGTCTCTTAATGTTTTACTATATACCATTGTATAGAATCAAGTTCTTCTAACTGGACAGACAGCTGTGCTGCTGGGGAGTTTGTTGGCCACTTCTTCTTCCCAGCTAAAGCACTAGGAAGTGCGCGACGGGTGGGCGTTTTGGGGGGACTGTCTTTTGTAATTTTGACGTTCGAAAAGTGCTGATCCTCAGCCTAATTTGAATAAATGACTTTTGATTTTGATTTTGATTTTGTGTCTATGCAAGTACTCTTCGTTAGCTAGACGAGAACACCCGGAGATAATGTGTCTAATTGATTCCCCTGGATGGTGGCATGCCCAACAGATGTCCACCGTGCCGTCTTTTACAATGAATCTCCGGTAGTTGTTCGTCAACATAACTTCGTCCATAATTGCACAGACAAAACCTTCGGTTTCTCCAAATAGATCACCGAAACGCAGCCAGGCTACGGACGCTAGAAAATCTACGTCGGGTCCGTGTAGGGCCCGGAAAAAGCGTCCGTGGAGCTCCTTACTCTGCCATACCTCCATGCGGTCATTAGTGTCAAGTACTACAGGCTTGCGCCAGTTCTTGTTAGCCAAGGAGAGCGGGGTGAGGCCCTTGTCCACAGCGACCACATCTCGATGCATCCCCACGTCGGCTTCCAGGAAATATTCCCTGAGACTGCATATCTCGCGATTGTGGAGAGTCTTAGCGTTTAAAAAGCCTCGACCTCCACACTTTCGCGGGATATACAGCCTCATAACCGATGACCGTGGGTGATGCATTCGATATGCAGTCAGCAGCGTACGGACCCTCCTATCCAGGGCGTCGAGTTCGGTCTGAGTCCATTTGAGTATGCCGAAAGAGTACATCAAAACTGGCATGACCCAACCGTTGAAGGCGCGCACCTTGTTTCCGCCTGAGAGAAGACTATTAAATACTTTCTTCAGGCGGCCAAAGAAGCGCTCCTTCAACGATTGCTTCATGTCAGTAACATTGATTCCCAAAGCTTCCGACATACCCAAATACTTATAGGTTTCGGATGTGGAGAGGGCTCGAAAGTTTGTGGAATCCGAGAGTTGGGTTCCCACGGACTCCACAATCTCCCCTCGCTTTACATGCATGACTGCACATTTGTCCACACCAAATTCCATCCTGATGGCGCTACTGAAGGTTTCAGTTACCTTCAGTAGTTCCATCAGTTGCAAATTGTTGTGGGCAAAGAGTTTAAGGTCATCCATGTACAGGAGGTGAGATATAACCTGACCACCTCTTCTCAACCGATAGCCTATACCTGAATCCTCAAGCAGTGTGCTCAGAGGATTCAGAGCTAGGCAGAACCAAAGTGGACTCAAACTATCGCCCTGGAATATGCCACGCTCGATCCTTATCGGCTCGCTATTCCTCTGGATATTTCGACATCCTGGATAGCGAAGGACCGTTCTCCATTGCCCCATACATGATATCAGGAAGGCGCGCAGAGTTGCATCTACTTTATACAACTCCAGCACCCTCATGAGCCATGTATGTGGCACCGAGTCATAGGCCTTCTTGTAATCTATCCAACATGTCGACAGATCCTTTCGGGAACGACGAACCTGTTGGCTAATGGCCATATCAATGAGGAGCAGCTCCTTAGTACCGTGGGACCCGTTCCTACATCCATTTTGAGAGACAGACATGATGGAGTTAGCGTCTATATGATTGTAAATTTTAGCTCTCAAAATGGATGTGAGGACTTTATAGACCGTCGGTAAACACGTAATCGGCCTATAATTTTTGGGTTCCGCGGTGCTACCTGATTTATGGAGCAGGTGGGTAACTCCTGTTGTAAGGAACTGGGGTAGCAAACCAGACTCCAAAGCAGTCTGGTACTGAGCCGCCAAGCGAGCATGCGATCCTACAAACCATTTTATCCAAAAGTTGTGCAGTCCGTCCGGTCCTGGAGACTTCCAGTTAGGCAACGGACGGACTGCACGAGCAACATCTTGGGGGCAGATAGTAATAGCCCCCATTTCTGGTATAGGATCGCAGGCTCGTTCGACTTCTCTAGCCCAATCACCTTCGGTGTGACTGACAGGCACCGACCAGATACTGCGCCAAAAAGAACACATGGCGTCATTATCCGGCAGATGCGTGTCAGCCACGCCTTGGATCGGTCGCTCCCAAGCCCTATAAACCCACCTTTCATCACTCTGGAAAGCACGATTCTGAGTGTATCGGTCCACTCGCCGCTTATACCTACGAATACGGCTTGCCCATGCATAAACTTTCTGCTTCAGGAAGTCTATGCGCTCTGTGACACGGGACATAAAATCCTGAGGGCTGGTATCAGTCCCTGAGAACGCCCGTCTCACAAAGCGCATCACTCTAGGGCGAGTGTTGCCCTCCCTGAAGCAGATTAGTTTGCCGATGAGCGCTCTGGCCCCACTAATACGACGCTCAATTCTGCACTGCCAAGCTGGTACGGCTGGTTTTGGTCGCGTAGCTCTAGAGTCACTAGCAAATTTGACGTGAGCTACACGACATGCCGCTACAGCCGCGCAGTACAGAATTGCATGTGTATCAGTGAGGTCTTCGCAGTCATCAAAATAGTTTGACAACTGCGAATCCAGAGCCGCCACCAGCGCCCTGTTTTTTTTATGCATGGGCAAACGAGGTAAACGTGGCCTAAGTTCTGGTGCCATGGACCGATATTCTCGAATCGCACTCTCCAAAACAATCCTCAATTCCTCATTGCACTGGGTACTTACGTTTGAAGCCCTGTCATCACTCTCCTCGTCAGCTTGATTTGTGACGTACGGTGGTGGGACCACAACAGTCTGCAACGGAGGTGCGATGACATGGCTACTCATCATTTCATTTCGTAGGCGATCAAGCACAGTGTCATCCAACATACGATTACGCTGGATGACCCGCACCTGATCCGATAGTCGTTGGGTTGAAACGTTGACAGTTGGCTCAAGCACCTGAAAAAGAGAGAGCATCCGAACACGGTACGCAGTCAGATTATTTCCTCCCTCTGTAGCCCCATAGTATGAGCGCATGACATTCTCATTGATGGATCTTGTCCATCTCATGCGCTGCACACTTCCGCCGGGAGCTGGGACCCTATCAGAGGCCGGTGGGCCTCGAGGTCCTAAACCATCCGGCGGCCGGCGTCCTCCCCGTCGACGAGCAGGTGGTGGCGTCGTGGGCGGGGAGAAGTACTCGTCGCTCGAGCTCGACGCAACTGCCGCGGCCGGTGTCGTCACAGCGCCCGCAGTGGGGCTGGGTACCGGCGGCGGCGAGGCGGAGCTGAGCGAGGAGTCCGGTGGTGGTAGTCGTGCCTTGCGTGCTGCGGCTCTGGTCAACATTTTTCTCACTTTTCCATTATTATTTTTTCATTATGTTCGGAGGTGACATCTGTCATGTCACCCCGATTTTGCAGTTTTTAATTTATTTTTCTACATTATGGTGTGACTGGTCTCTTTTTGCGTTACAGGATGATTTTATAACTCTTGGTTTCGTTTAATATATAGCACTGTTTCAAAACTGGGTTAAAATTAGGTACTTTCACAAATTAAATCATTAAAAATTATTATTGGAAAACGTGACAGTCGATGTTGACATGGTGTTGCCATTGTTATTATTATTATTATTTTAAGCATAGTGAAATTGCCCTTGAAAGATATCGGCACGATACTAAGAGGATTTTTAGATACTAATAAGATCCTGAAAGTTTCAAATCTTTAACCTATTTGGTTTTTGAGAAATGAAATGAAATGAATTGCACCGATCCCAGCGTTGTTTGACCAGACTCGATTAATCGAATGTACCCCGAGATTTGCACTAGCCCCTGAAGCCTCATGATTCATGGTGCTACATAGGCCAATGCATATCAAGAAGTAGACCGGGGGGCGCTGTAATGGTAGGGAAGACGTGCCCATAGGATAGGAAAGGATTACGAGCCTACCGACTAAGCAGCCTTAAGTAAGCATTGGGCTAGTGGAGAGAAGGGTGATATTTGTCTATAGGATCTTTCACCGATGCATCTTTTAGTGGGGTTAACCGTTTGCTTGGCTCTTTTCTATGTCGAGGCTTCGCTATGTTCCGTGTTTTTGTTTTCTTGGTCATCTTCTGAGTTCTCGCTGATATCAGTTTCTGGTTTTTTGTAGATATCACTAGCCGCTTTCTTGATCTTATTTCTGTCTCCAGCCGTGTCCCTCCAAAACTGGATTTCCTTGTCGAAGTATTTCATGTCCTGTTTTAGGTTGTCATTCCATGTGTAAATAGGTCGTCCGACCTTCTTAGATCTGGCCCTGTACTGCATTGCTGCATGTAACAGGTGTGGTTCAGAGCGTCTGAAGATGTGTGCCGGGTAGCACATCCTGTGGTTCTTGATGCGTTTTGTTATAGTTTTCCCGTCTAAGATTTGATGCATTTTCTTCTGTCTCGGTTTGTTCCTAGCGTGGTTGATCGAGTCTCTCATGATAACTCGTTTATATCTTCTTAGTCTTGAACGGTTCGCCTTTGTGAGTGCTGATACTTTTAAGCCATATAATATACAAGGTACGATAATGTCCCCAGCTGTGTCCTTCTAAAACTTGATTCCCATGTCGTAGTACTCGTATTTCATGTCCTGTTTTAGGTTGTCATTTCATGTGTAAGTAGGTCGTTCGACCTTCTTAGATTTGGCCTTGTACTGCATTGCTGCATGCATGCGCGGTGTGGTTCACCGTGTGCTCGGTAGCACATCCTGTGGTTATTGACGCGTTTTGTTACGTGTGAGCCTGAGTGTTTGATTTCATCCACTGTTGGTATACTTCCTCTATTATGGGTTTCGTTGCTGTGCTGCTGGGGGGTCTCTAATTAGCTTTTTAATTTTTGTTGATGATAAGGTCGTCCGCAAATGATAATACCATCGGGAGTGATGATGATTTCTTTTATTTCTTTCTTCGTTGGTCTTTTGCATTATGTTTCGATTATCAGTTTTGTTTTATTAACCGTTGGTACATATATGAAGGCCCTCGGACCTTTTTTTTTCTCCCGTTTGGATATCGGAATGTAATTACCTGGCCCTTTTTCCGTTTTGTTTGTTGCTTTTTTTCCTGTGGAATGTGTTGAGCGTTTGCATGTGTTTTGCGGGGTGATTTTTTTTTCCCTAGTCCGGAAGTGAAGGAGGTTGATCACGTTGTCTGCATGTTTCTTGTTCTGATATTAAACCTTTTGGAGTGTTGTCTGGCTTTCTTTTACGTGATTATGCATATTGGAGTTTGAGATGATGGAATAACGACAGCGCTCCTTAAAGCGAGCGGGGCTCCAGTCTTGAGAGAGTTTGCGAGTCTTTTCAACTCCGTCATCCAAGAGGGTACAATGCCCGTAGCGTGGAGCAGAGGTGCGGTGGTTCTGTTCTTCAAAAAAGGTGATAAAACCTTGCTGAAGAACTACAGACCCATCTCATCACTTCTGAGCCATGGATACAAGGGGTCCGCTACAGACTAGGTTTTAGTCATCATAATTCTGACATGCCCTCCCGCTCCACCCAGAGCGGAAGACGTCATTTGATGATTTCTCACCCACAAAAAAAGCCTCTTTCCCTTGATATTGTTTTCTTTCTTGTGTGTTTTGTGTTTATATTCTTGTCTCCGAGTCCCTTATAATATTAAGAATAATGGCCTCAACAGAACAGGCTTATAATTTTTCTTATCTACAACATTATTTAAACTTCAGTTTGTAACCCAGGCCATAACCCCTCTTCCACCTTACGCAGGTACTCACTAGACATGGCTATTTCGGTAGGTTTCTGTTCCGAATAGGCGGGAGGAAACGCCCGGGTGTTTCTATTGCGTGGATCGCCTGGAGGACGCGGTGGAGCATAAGGCGAAGGTGTGCCCTGCCTGGGCGGAGAATCACCGTGCTCTCGTGGAAGCGATCGGCGGCGGCGAACTCTCGCGTCCGGCCCTGATACAGGCAGTAGTACGGAGCGAGAGGGAATAGGAAGCCGTCACCTCCTTCTGCCAAGCAGTAATTCTCGCTAAGAAGGAGCCAAAGCGCGTGAGGGGGAGCTAGTCTCTGCGACCTCACGCCCCAAGCCGTCGCAGGGGGAGACGCCCCGGGCGTCGGGAGTCAATTGCGGACTCCCTGCCACCGTAGGCGCGGGCTTGTGGGTGGCGAGCACTAGGTAGCTCAATAGCTAATAATACTATTAGGTTTATTTTGAGTATAATGAACACACATGATATTCGCAATTACTATGAAGCCAAAGTAATATGAATTACAATCCTACTTATCCTGTACTACCCGGCCGCTGCCAACGGATGGACGGGACGGACGTACGACCCGCCAGCTGCTCTGCGCCCGCTTTTTAAATCTCTAATATCTTCTAAGATATTCATTTAAATTACATGCTGTAAACGGCCATATTGATCTATATTAAATGCACAATGTATTTAAGGTACTTAATTGGATAAGGATTAATGCTGTATTGCTTAAAATCGCTTCGTAAATAAGCCCTTATTTCTCATAAAAAGTAAAAGATAAAAAATGGTTATTGTGGGTTATTCCTAAGAGATAGACATAATATACCATTGCGACATTTTAGTAGGCCTTTTTAAGGTGTAGTAGTACATTATTTTGATCTATTTCGTAGGATTCAGCCAGAGTTTTTCGAATTTTGAGACGTATTTCAGCGTAGTTTATGACGTATGTCACCGTAGTTTTCGAGGACATTTATTTTTTTCTAAAATAAAAGAATCTTTCTAAAATAAAAGTAGCTTAAGTTGCTCCTTGTTTCATCAGCTATCTGCCAGTGAAAGTCCTGTCAAAATCGGTCCAGCCATTTCAGAGATTAGCCGGAACAAACAGACAGACAGACAAAAATTGTAAAAAAAATTGTTTTGGTATATGTACCGTGTATACATCCATATACACTTAGTAAAAAGTGGTTATCTTAATATTAAAAACAGACACTCCAATTTTATTTATTTGTATAGATGTATAGATTAGTGAGGTATTATATTACACTTTAACTAAATTGAGTGTTATTCCTTAAGCGCACTACACACCAAAGCCGGCCCGGCGGCATATGTTGGCAACATTTTGCCGGCGGGCTAGGTTGGCGGTTTCAGTCATTGCAAGTCGTAAAACTTTGCCGGCGGCATGTCGGCGCGCGGCTCGACATCAGAAACTTATTTGGTAGTTAGTGATTGCCGTGCGTCGAAAGAGCTTGTGTCATATAATTTTGGTGCCATTCTCAAGGATAATTCAGTAAATAAAACTAAACATGAACGATGACAGTGATTTGTTGATAGCAGTTTGTGGAATTATTATTGCTGGATCGCTCCAACGTGAACGAAGCTGTTGGATGAGACCTAGTTTATTGAGTCGCAATTATTACAGTAATAGTGAAAGATTATGGCGAGGTTGCAGTACTTTTTAACTTTTTTTAAACTCTGTAAATCTAGCAAAATGTCTAGTTTCCATAAAAATTAATATTTAGGAAAATTGAACATACTGTTAAGCGCTGTGTGATGATAGAAACGTGAATTAAAACAATTGGCTCGATAAAAAATAATCATAAAGTTGACACTAAATCGCCATTTAAAACGTGTACCTTGAAGAGATTCCATCATTAAACCATGTAAAACTCATACCAAAAGATAGGTCTTATTGTTTTTTAGGGTATGTTGAGAAAATATTTTATAATTTCCTTATCATTCTGTCTCCACGAAACAATTATACACAAAATCTAGCAGCTCAAGCGCTCGCAACGACCGGCCAGTGTTCGCCGAACGTCTTCAACTACAAGAGGGCCTTAAGAGATTTGAAAGCAGACGATTTGATTGTAAAGAATCCAATACATTTTAGAACATTTATGAAATTAACCTACACCGAATTTGAATATTTATTGAATATTGTTGGACCTAGAATAGTAAAAAAAAATACAAATTACAGAATTTCAATTTCGCCGCAAGACAGATTATCAATAACGTTGAAATATCTGAGTACGGGCGATTCATTCAATAGCCTTAGTGACGTATTCAAATTATCTCCTCAAATTATTTCATACATTATCCCAGAAGTATGCCAAGCTATAGTGGATGGACTTTCGGATTTTGTAAAGGTAATTTTTTTTCTCAATTATCTAAATATTATATTATTATCCTCTATCCGCAAAAACAAAAATACTAGCAGGTCACTACAGCTCAAATGTCGCCAGGCAACTGAGCGAGCGCTTGCGTACGCTAGCCGCCGGCAAGCCGCCGACGAGTCGGCGGGCAACACGCGCGCGCGAACGTTGCCGACATGCTTCTTTCAACATAAGCCCGGCGGGTTGTGTCGGCGGGTCGGCGGCTTTGGTGTGTAGTGCGCTTTAACTTGACAAAAGCAAGCAAATGTAATTTAAAGGACTAGATTATAAAATTAATTGCAAATGACCTCGTTGGGAGTTGATTTTACACTAATTCGGAAATACGTACTTTTTAAATATAATTTTAAGTATTAGTTATGAGTTTAAATGAAAAATAACGTGTTAATATTTTAATTTTTAATTAACCAAACAACACAAAATTATTAAGTAACAAACAAAATATAATACATTTAAAAATAAAATAATTGAAAAGGGTGGTTTTTATATATCGTTTTATTTTCCTGTAAAATATTCTATTTCCCCTTAAATTCGCAACGCAGCCCCTTCACAAGTGGTTATAGCGCCTATTCTGTCAGAACAGGGTTTCCCATTGTAAATGAAGTCCTCAAAAGAGTAAGTTACAAGCACGGTAAAACCTAAAGCTTCTCCACATTTCTTTGAGCCAATGGCAGACCACAACGCGGTACATAACTGCGGTGCTTTCGTGACTGGCTTCCTTGGCTTCATAAACGCGTAGTCTGGTCCTAGGTCCGCAATAGTCAATGGGGCAATAGGACCATCCTTGAATTTCTTAGCTAGGTCCACGGCTGTTCTGACAAGCAACTTTGCAAGACCTTTCTGTCTGTGTCCTGGTAGGGTTCCCAGGAACATTATTTCGCAGCAGCAATCAACACCGTACCTGAGAAAACAGATAAAATAAATGATTATCTATTATTTAATGTGAAACTGCGAGTAACTAATTAAATCATTTTCACGGCTAATCCATTGCTCCATTTCTTCGATAAAATGATTTGCTTACTAACGTAAATCATGCAATGAATGTTGTTGATCTGACAATATGAACATGGGATCCTGAGTTCTATTCGCATGTCGAACCAAGTGTTATTGTTTATTTCGATCAGGATGTTCTTGGTAGCAGCCTGGTGTTTGAATTTGTGCCTGGGTGATGGGAAGAGGATTGCCCCCTGTTATGTGGGACTAAAACATAACTAGTGAAATATAGGTGTACTGTTAACTTCTGCCTAAAGCAACAAAGGAACCGCGCGTGATATTATGATATGACGTAAACAGTAAAGCCATCAGGATGATGCTTCGCTTTGTGCTACTAGTGCTAGGTGACATGATCCGAGCGAACCAATATAACAATGTGCACTTAGCTTCTGACGTTTCATAAGTGCCCATGTTGGTTTACGTGAAATTAAAATATTTTGATTTGATTTGAATGATTTTGCACTGTTCTTACCACACCACACGCCAACCACCTGAAATGTCTAGCTTCAAATTTAAAGGGTTTTAACCCTTTTTAAGGTATAGGCAGTATACATGCCACCAACTAAATTATTTGTTTTATTCAGCTGTATGGTTGACAACGATTTCATTTTTCATTGATGATAACATATACATTTTACGCAAATATCCCATTGATTTTCCGATTTGAAAAAATACTTAAAACTATTATAAATATCAAACAAATATCAAATATCATACATACTAAGAATTGATCACCATGTCTATCTAGTTTTCTCTGCCTTATAAAGGGTTAAAAACATTTGAAATTGTGTAACCTTTAATACATGCCATGATAACCTACCTCTCAAAATAATTGCACTTTGCGTCAAGTTCGACCATGAACTCCATCATGGCGCGGGAGGATGGTCGTTTACAGCGCTCCTCGGTAAATATTTCGAAGAATGACTTTTCTGTAGATCCTGGCGTTGGCGCTTCCTAAAATGTATAAGATACAAATATTAGTAAGTAAAGTGCTACGAAATATATACACAGTGGCACACACATGAATTCTTTGCTTAGAAATTTAAACAAGAAAAGTACCAAGTCCCGCATATTATACTTTCATATGCATTAAGTAAACAGCTGTTATTTTGAGATTACAAACATATACATAAATTGTATATTTCGAATGTATTTAGTATGCATATATATGAATAAAATATAACCAGTACTGTAGATACAATAAACAGACTCAAACCCTGTCTCCATTTATCCGTTTCGTCCAATTTGTTTCCAAGAGCGAATGTGGGATGAACGTTATCTGTCATGACAAGGGCAATGACACTGTGCCCAGTATTCATATTATATAATACTTTTGAGTTTTGAGGCGGGCTTGTCTACATTCTCAGACACGTAAAAATATCGCGAGGGATTTTTCGTGTGTACTGGATCTTTAACAAACTGCTTAGTGGAGTTGATCACCCAATAGTGTTTTTTCGACGCTTTGAGATGTACGCTTTTAGATCCTCAATGTACAACTCGACGCAGAGAGTTGAAACTCAGCTCACGATTAAACCCCGTGCGTTGGTAATCTTTCTAATAATATTACCTTTGTATCAAAATCATCGTTTGTAACGTCAAAGCTAAGATCATTACATAACTATGATTACACAGCAGTTTGTGATACCATCAACTTTATCATTGTTGAATACCATGGCACACTTTATCATTTGTACTCTTACTATCTGCCCAACGACTCTAAGTATCTTATCATAATATATCTTTGTTAATCTGCCTAGTCTTCTACCGGATGCGGCTGGATACCAGAATTACTCTCATACCATATACTACCAGGATTTACTGGGAGAAGTTACTGGGTATCACGATACTCCTTGGGAAAACAGTCGAACTTTTGATAACCTGTAATAACTATTAAAAACCTACGAATGGCGGCCGACCAACTGGTTAACGTGCTTTCTAAAGCATGGAGATAAAGTCTTATCTTAGTTTCGAAATTCGCACAGTTATTTTAACTTGATGTGAATAGACAGATACTAAAACAGACACAGCACTATCGGCTTTATTACAAATTAAGGTTTATCTTATCACATGTTTTATATCATCGATCAAGTTTTTGTAACGTAACTACAACAAAAATACAGTAATTTCTGTTTTTTCGTTATATTTAGAACTCCGCTCTCGGTAAATCAAAATTCAAAAATGGCTCCATGATTTACACCTGGGTCTGACGGTAACCCGTGTTTTGCAATTATGGAATTCGTATAAGCTTTGTTTCTTTTTCTTATATAACTCCATTTCCAATGTACTGACTTGTAAGAATTATTTTAATTTCTACTAGTCTCGTGGTAAAAATATGCGCCATAAATCTAAATGGTACCAAGGCTCTGCCACAGCTGGTTCTTATTTTAATGGATCCCTTTTTCACACTATAGATCAACGTGAAGAATACCAACCTGCAGTTTACTGAAAACAGTTGAGACCACTTCCCCTGTGTCCGTAGCCACTGCAACCAGTGACAGGCCGTCCAGTGCTGCATCTGCGCATAGTTCTAACATCTCTTCTGCTGCTAAGGGATCCTTGTCCACCTCTGTACCAATACAGGCGGCTTCATTTGGAATGAATCCTTTTCTTAGCACCTGGAATATACGGAAAGTACGAAGTAATTAGTGATGTCCAAAAATGCTATACGAAAACAGTCGCTTTAATAAATACTTACATTTAAAGAACCAGGAAAAGTAGCAGCTGATATAGATTCGATTCGATATTTTCCTGAAAATAAAAAAATATATTAATTAGTTTTTTATAAAATAAATAAATAAATAATAAAAATACTTTATTTCAGACATAAATAGTCCATAGGTTGGTTAGTAATGGTAGTAACTGAAAGTACTTAAAGCTTATATTAGTATTGTTAGTAAGGACACAAAATACAATTAAATTGACTGAACCCACCTTCAAGGCTCTGTGTGGAAGCTTCATAAGTATGTCAAAGGCAAGACATTAAGTGATGACATTACTTACTTATATATACCTATGGCTACTTCCACCCAGTGCCGTTGTATAGGAAAGTCTGGCCTGTTAGCAATCATATTCAGGATGCCGTTCCGAGTGTTACGCAAGCGATGTAGCAAGGTAGCCGCTTTTTTACATATGATAGCGTGAAAACCATCTGCGCGAGCTTCGGCAAACATGCCCGAAGCACTACAACGCCGTGGCAGTCGCAACAGCATTCTGAAGGCGTTGTTGTTAAATTGAACGCGCAGGACGTTGTAGGCTCGGCTTGTATATGACACCCACAGGCCGCTCGAATAAAAGGACTGACAGAACGCTTTAAATAGGGTTACTTTAACGTCTGTCGTGCAACGAGCAAACCTGCGAGCGAGCATATTGCTCCTAACCGCCAACGCCCTGCGCTCCCTCTCTATATTGCTGTCATCGCGTAAGTCACTAGTGACAATGTGGCCTAAATACTTGAACTTCTCAACCACGTTTAGTACCACGCCATTGAGATATACCGGAGGTACACGGCGGGGTTGTTGTTTTTGTGTTTTAAACACCAGAATCTCACTCTTTGTAGAGTTGTATTTAAGGCCGTGCACCTCAGCATACGTCTCGCAGATAAATAGCAGCTCTCTCAGCCCACTTATCGATGGACTAAGCAGGACTATGTCGTCCGCGTAACTTCAGTTATTGACACAAGTGCCGTCTATGTGACAGCCGACATGTGTGCTGCTCAGTCGCTCGATAAGCTGGTTTATATACAGGTTAAATAACAGAGGTGAGCCTAATCCACCCTGCCTTACACCACACTCCATTTTATACACATCTGACAGAGTATTAACCCATCTCACCCGGTTAGTCTGGTGAGCATACCAGTATCTGAGGAGCGCTGTGTATTCCCCCGGTACACCCGTGCTCCTCAACCTGTCCCACAGCTCATCATAAGCAACGAGGTCGAAAGCTTTCGACAAGTCGAGGAAACACGCGTAGACTCTTCCTCGAGGTATAGTACTTGACTGTGTGTTTCAGGCTAAGTATGGCACTTTCTGTGGACAGGCCCGCCCTGAACCCGAACTGGGCATCATGCACTTCGACGTGTTCAGAAAGGCAGCCATTCAACACACCGTCAAGTACCTTAGCCGAAGTGGTGGCTAGTGAGATGGGTCGATAGTTATTAATATCGGATGTGTCGCCCGTCTTGTTTTTAACAATGGGTACCACTGTCGTCCGAGTAAGCGATTCAGGCAGATAAGAGTGACCGAGGCATAGCGTAAAGAACAGAGAGAGCACTCTAGGCAAATGCACACCCGCATACTTAAAATGTTCTAAACTGAGGCCATCGTGACCCGGCGATTTTCCATGTTGCATTCCGGAAATAATTTTAACAACTGTCTTAGCTGGTATTTTGGTAATCCGCTCGGTCACAATATCCTCAGAACATTTCCCGTCACAAAACCATGAATTTAAGGGAGACCGCACAGAAAAGTGGTCCCTAAAAGCATCAGCAATATGCTTGCGGTCAGACATGCCACCGACGCTCACTGGGAGACTCGGCCTCACATTCATTTTGTTTGTGTTTTTCCAATTAATTTCCTTTATAACGCAAAAATCTAGAAATATAATTAAAGTAATATATTGAGCAAAAACACTAAATTAATAGTATATTAATCAAGAAATATACAGAATACAATACATCCCATACTTGGTTTCGACTCAAGCGTTTGATATGTGTCTATTAACTTGAGACGAAACCGCGTTATATCCTTGAGAACAGTAACCGGCAATGTGTATTATCCTAGATTCTAAACAATACGTCGACATTAAATTTGATTCCTAAAACTTCCGATATTACTTAAAAATGTTTTTTTTTTACAAAATGTCTAGCCAGCAGTTTAAAAATCTATTTATTGAGTAATCGATGTGTCGGTCGTTAACATTCCACCTGAACATTTTCAATAGTGTCATCATTATCATTGTCATGATTAACATCGTCGTCATCAACCACATCAATCTTATCATCATCGCCAACTTCATCGTCATCAATATCGTTATCATTAACATTGTCAACATCATGGTCATCATTGTCTCCGTCAATATTATCGTCATAATATTCGTCGCCATAAACGCGAATCGATTAAATGTAGGTATGTCTAAACAAATATTTAGGTACCAACTCATATAGGTAAGTCCTAACCAAGTAGAAACAAAAAAAAATATGAATGTAAATAAAAATAACGTTGCTTTTACAGTAATACATGAACAAGCAATTAATAAAATGATTGAAAATGAAAAAAAAAACATTTGACACACCCAGTGATATTGTATAGAAAGCCGAAACATTCTATATAATTGAAAACATAACATTAAAATGAATATGTAACAAATACTAGAGACACTAGTGATATAAATAATATTATACACACAATAGCGATAACAGAACAAACAAGAACCACTCAGTATTAATCAAAAGAAAAAAACGTATTGGTGTTTTTGAAATAAATTAATTGGACCAATTTTGGATACTTGAATTGTCAAGGAAGATGAAGTTCAGGCTGAAAGATGAAGCTAGTTGCACATTCCAATAGAAGGAGTATTAAAGCTGGATAATAATTACATTATATTTGATAAAAATAAAGTTCACCTACCATCCGCTGTAGTATGCCACACCGCCATTTCTATTAATTTGACAAAATAAATACGTGAACCAATAGATTGACTGCACGGTCCGAAGCGCGGCGAGTACTAACTCTGAGTGAATGAGGAACTTCCTGACTGTATGTAGTTATATGCCGACGCTAATCTATCTAATGTATACGTATCTAGTGAGTTGTCATATTTATTATTATTTTTAAGATAGACGTTCCGTATGAGGAAATATTGGTGGAAAATTATTCCATAAATTGTAAGAACCAGTTTTAGTTCATCGTGTTGAAAATGACACAAAATAAGCATGCCATTGTCATTTTACCTTACTACGAAGCCCAAAATTAGGTAATGTTTAAATTTTATTTGTTTATGATTGAGTCATGCAATTAATAGGACCGCAAATGAAGCAATGTGCGGCTTGTCATTGGTTGCAGTTGTTACTGACACCGATGTAGTGGTCCTAATATTTTTGAGTAAATTGCATTTATGCCGAAATGATAGACGGAGAATATAATAGAACTTTTAGTTACAGTTGCCATAGATATTGTTATACATAGTTAAGGTTCGTGCAGTAGTGATTTAGTAATAAACTTCCACAACAACGAATTCTGTACCTGTTATTATAAAATCGGCAGAAAGTCAATCCCACCGTGCAGTATTTAAAATTTCCTATTTAAATTATTTGCTGTTATAGCGACCATAGTAGTATAGCTCTGTGAAGTGGTGTTTACGGTTCAAAATATGTATGTAGCCCTATGATTGACGGATGGACGGACGGATAATAGAACCGTAGTATTAGGGTCCCAGTGGTGGCCCAGTGGTAACGACCGCGACTTACTTTGTGTAAATTATTTCATGACCACTGCTCTCAAAACGGTAAAGGAAAACATCGTGAGGAAACCGGCATGTCTTAGAACGAAAAATTCGAAGACATGTGACATCTACCAACCCGCACTGGGCCCGCGTGGTGGATTATGGCCCGCTCCCTCTCACTGAGATGAGGCCTGTGTCCCAGCAGTGAGAACATTATGGGCTGCTGATGTATGTATTCTGAATATTAGGGTCCCATTGTCACCCGTCGGGAACGGAATCCTAAAAATCAATCACAAACGTATTTTATCTGTTCATCGCATCCTACGAAAATGACTGGCGGATTTCTTTAAATAATATTGGTAGGATAAGATAGCAAATTAAGCAAGGATTATCAAAACAAACAAAGCGTAATGTCATTGAATGCTGATTATATTCTTGATATTGACAAATGCTGTGTAATTGTAATTACCTAATAATGGTTTAGGTGTCGTCAGGTACTTATGTCTATTTTTATTAAAACGATAACATGATTACGCAGTCACAAAAGTGTAGTATTCGTAAGTAGTAGTACTTCTTGACGCTCGGCACTTCGTCATTCCACTCGTTCTGACAGAAAACTTTTATCCAACATGACACTTATGAACATAACGCACAGTTTCTGTTCAAATTGCTATAGGATTCAGTAAAGTAGCGCCACTGGGCGGTATTAGCGACATTAAAGGCCTTAGCACACTTCCGGCGCAAAAATAATGATGCGAAACCGCTTAACGAATTCCGCAGCAAATCATTACTACTTTTTATTTGTGTGTGCGGGGTATCATCAGAAGACGACTTGCTGACTGGGTGGACCGGGAGTGCGTGTCAGATTTTTACTGACTAAAACCCACCCGTATTCTTTCAGCTGCCTGTGCCAGGGCGACGGTATCTCTTTCAAACAAATCTGCAACACGCAACAAGGTCGCGTTTTAAGTCGCGGAACATCAATCGCGCCAATTGAATTGTAGCAAAATGTCGTCGCTTGAAGTTTTGCTTTATACACTTGTCGCCTGCCACAGATTCATGTGAAGCGAAAACAGCACCGCAACAAAATGACGGACTGACTCTGTTTCGCTTGTCATATAACGACGGTTAACCGTCAAGACCTCCTAACTGACATATTTTGACAAAATACTTATTCTTATTAAAAAATTCCAAAAAAATCTATCCCACACAATACTAAAATCTCCTATAGAGAATTCGCAACATTTCGGGTATTTTTTCTATCGTGCCAATACCTACGAAATACGCGCGTGCAAAATTTGGCGGCAATTGCTGCTAACTTCAGTGTGTGCCTCGCAACTTGTATGAACTCGTCGCGTGTTTCGCGCGCTCTCCAATTGAAAAGTAAGTTTTACTGTTTTTTTCTTATTTTGTACCAATCTTTTATGGATAGTGTGTGTGTATGTGATATGTTAGTATAATTGTAATGTTTTTTTTTTGTAATATTAACAGTTTATTACGAAGAAATCAGCTGTTAACAAAAAATATGTAGATAGAAGTTATTAGTTGTAAAAAAAAAATCGCGATGGCTCGCTACACTCACACAGTATAATAGCACTTAGGAGTATTGATACTCTAATATTTACGATTTTATTATAGAAATGTTTAATGATAAAGTGTTTTATTAATTTCAGAATGACTTCCCACCGGTCAAGAAAGTTGGTCAAACTTTGTTTGGAGTCAGAAAAACAAGATGCAGACACAAAACAAAATGAAAACCAAGCGGTACAAGATTCCATTAAACCTTCGCACACTACTCCTCTAATTCCGGTACAGATAGAGTTTATAGACCAATTCAATATCACTTCTGATTCACTGCAGATCTCTAACATAGAAAATTCAGTTATCGACAATATTCCCTTAGCCAATTCTTCACAAATACATGCGGACTTTGAAGATATTTTAGAATTCACGCTAGAAAGTAGTTCAGGAAGTTTAAAACCTTCTACTGAGACACCATCAGTAATCGATACCTCGCTAATTCAGCCTATAGATTTAGGATTTGATAATGACTCTTCACAGTTAACTTTGCAGCAAAGAGCCGACGCTGATGTTGACATGTCAGCTAGGGAAGACAGTGAATATTCGGCGCCCGATTCAGATAGTTTGTCTTCTGACAGTTCTCTAAGTGACGTAGAGAATACAGTACAAGAGCAGCAAAGTAACTCAGAAGTATTCTATGGCGATATGTCTGATGGCAGAAGAAGGAGAAAGAAGACTGATCCTGAACAATGGAAAAAGAACCTTAACAAGAGGCTTCGGATGGAAGGGAAGGCTTACTTGGGTTATGATGCTCCAAGAGGCGAAAAGGTTCAGCATAATAAGAACAGACCTGAAAGATCAATGGGACCTCCATGCACGTCTGATTTCTGTAAAAAATCCGCAGTACGCCGTTGTGATGAATTTACTGAAGACAACCGCAATAACATCTTTGAAGCTTTTTGGAAATCTATGGATTGGTCACAACGTAAAATTTATGTGGGCAACAATGTTACTGTTGTTAGTAAAAAACGAGTAACCACTTCAGGCCCGTCGCGTCATGGAGGCACGTTAAAATATTACTTGCCACTTACTAAAGAAGATAATACGACAGAAAAAAATCCAGTATGCAGAAAAATGTTTATAAACACCCTTTGTCTCGGTACATTTACAGTCCAATCATGGGCGAAGAAGAGTCGATCTGGAATACTTCCCTCTCGTGAAAATGAATGTAGATCCAGGAATATTAAACCACGGGAAGGTCGGACAGCACAAGATCTAATAATAAACGAATTCTTGGATTCTATCCCTAAACTACCGTCACATTATAACAGAAAAGACACTAGTAAACTTTTTATAGAGCCAATTTTTCGAAATTAGTCCCATTTATACCAGGTTTATAAGCAGTTCTGCAATGATAAAAATTCTAGACCATTTTCAATAAAAAAGTTTGATATGATTTTCTCAAATAAAAACATAGCAATACACCAATTAAAAAAAGACATGTGCGACACCTGTTTGGCCTATCAAAACGGAAATTTAAGTGAAGATGATTATCAGCAGCTTAATTCGAGGAAAACTACTGCTAGACAAGAAAAAGAAAAGGACAAGAAGGATGCGTTAGAACGTAAATGTATAGTTTTAAATGTTGACCTGCAAGCCGTAAAAGTGTGTCCGTTTTTGACTGCTAGTGCAGTATATTATAAAACCAAATTGGCTCTGCATAATTACTCTGTCTATAATGTGGCAACTCACAATGCTATGTGCTATTGGTTTGCGGAAACTGAAGCTGATTTGTCATCTTCTACGTTTGCGACCATGCTTATAGATTATTTAGAAAAACATTGTCTTTCGGATAATATTCCTATTATAATATACTCAGATGGTTGTGCGGCACAAAATCGAAACAATGTTCTAGCTAATGCTTTACTTAATTTTTCTATACGCTATAACATGAGTGTGTACCAAAAGTTTTTAGAAGTAGGACATACCCAGATGGAGGGGGATTCGGTACATAGTTGTATTGAAAGGAAGCTTAAAAATAGGATAATAAACTTACCAAGCAATTATACTGGGTGACTTTTTTTAGCGTCTTGAAAAAAAATGGGGGTAATAGGTGAAGGGAGTAGAAGCTTTTGGCATAGAAACTTTATTATTTTTATTTTTGAATGACATGTAATTAAATTGATCTAGCAATAAATACTACACATTTAAAGTAACATTTTCATACTAGAACAACAAAAACAGAAATTTGGAAAAAAAAAAAACAAAAAAATATATTTAAATCTATCGAAACTCAAATCATACGCATCCTACTCAATGCGCGGCATGTATCATTGATTTCGGAGCGCGGTCCTACCCTTTGAAGCCGGCTGATAGGCGGCCTCATTGATCTTTCGCAGGCGCACGAGCCGCACACGCATCCCTGTCCACCCGCGTCCCGCGCTCCTTTAGTCACTTACGATGAATCTGAAGGCCTTCCTGCCTTCTATTCTAGTTCCACAACACACCATATGAAGGTCGAGACGGTAAAAAATGTCATCCGGTATAACAGCTACAAAAGAAGCAAGAATCAAACCCTTTCCGTATGAGACATGTATGCTGGACTATAAATTTTTCCTTAATTATGCAGATCCACAAATGTGCCGATACTCTTCGATAAGACCAGGTAGAAAAGCTGGTGACCCTAAAGTGACGGACATTAAAGCTATTTCTTACCTACCAGATGGATTGATTAGAGTAAAACTTGATTATAACTCTGAATGGATAGAACTTCCTCAGAGACCAAAAATACTTCCTGTCATAGAACATTTTGAATCATTACACACTAAGCAGATACCGATTCCCGAATCTAAATTTATACATCTTCAAGAGTTGAAATCTTTACTGCCGTTAGATTGTCAGGCATTCTATGATTCCTTGCCTCATATTTAATTTATTTAAACTCTTGGTACCAAAATATTTAAATTGATTTAAAGAAGTACAAAACTGAGATCTCAATTAATGACTGACAGGTATACTAAACTGATTGATTATATTATTGATACAAAATAATGTAAGTGTTAATGAAACGTTGTGATTTATCTTATTTTTAAATTAAAAGTTTATTCTTATAATGCCAATATCTTTTATTTCTTGACTTCTTGTGAAATCCACATTAATTTTGCGACCAATTCCTCCTAAATTAAATGACAAGACCTCCTAACTACTAATTCAGTCTTTTAAAAAAGTGTAAATTTCTCCTATCTTACCTAGTCATATATTGGAACGATGAAAAGAAATAAATTTATCTTAATACTGTAAGTTATAATATTTAAAACCAACTATATTTTTGGTTTACTCATATTTGCATTCGTATAAAAGTTACAAGATTTTTTGCGCCTCCTGTAAAATTTTGACATATTAAGTTAGGAGGTCTTGACGGTTAACCGTCGATAATGAACAAATCATGATGGAACTAAAGTCGTTTCACTGCTATGGTCAGGTGCATTATAGACAATTTTGGAACAAACATTTTGCTGTATTTTATATACCTGCATTAAAAATATTGAAGCAGTTGAATGTTGAAGATATTTTTTTGAAATTTTGAATTTTGCTTTAGATATTCTGGTTTGTTTTTTAGGGTTCCGCACCTCAAAAGGAAAAAGCGGAACCCTTATAGGATCACTTTGTTGTCCGTCCGTCCGTCCGTCCGTCCGTCTGTCAAGACCCTTTTTCACAGAAACGCGTGGAGGTATCAAGCTGAAATTTATATCAAATACTCAAGTCTACTGTCCCTTGGAGCTGTGAAAATATCAAACTTCTAAGCTAACGCAATCAAAAGATATAGCCGTTTATGCCGCAAATTTTCGAAACTCGCAAGGGAATCAAAACCTAAAGGGTACTTCCAGTCGATCTAGAATTTCGAAATTTGGTACGAAGCAACGTTTTATAGCACAGCTAAAGGAAAAATTGCGAAAACCGTAAATTTTTCGTAACATCATATAATAAAAATATTTTTTTACGGAACCCTCGGTGCGCGAGTCCGACTCGCACTTGGCAGGTTTTTTTTTTTTGGAAGAAAAGTCAATGCAGTAAACATAATATGAGACTAAATGGGTCGATCGTGATTTAATTAATTAGATAGTATAAATTAAACTAGTTGTTGAAAATTAATAAAAATCATGTAGTGGTAATCAGTTGGACTATTGCTTGTAATAGCTTTTCCGGTCTAAACTAGGTACATTTTTTTTTTTCTTATTCGTTTTAATCATCGAAAGCTAGGCCTCTTTTCCTCAATATTATAATATTCTATTTATATGTTATAGGAACGTTTATTGAATCGTAAAAATGTGTCCGAATCCATTGTAGCATTAAGAATCATTTCTTCACCAGAACAGGTACGTTAATGTTCACATTTTCTGTATTATTTAAAGTTCGTCTTTAACATCTATTATTTGTCTTAAAACTTGACCGCATTCATATCATATCAAACCGATTTTGGTCTTACCCACCGAACTATATATATTTATGTCCAGCCTGTTCATCATCATCATCATTTCAGCCGTAAGACGTCCACTGCTGGACTTAGGCCGCCCCCAATTTGGGGGGCTTTGCCATAATCGCCACGCTTGACAGGCGGGTTGGCGATCACAGTATGGTGGTAAAATGTATAGAGAACGCTGCTGCTCATTCTCTAGTAAGTCCCTTAGTCACCTTGTATGACACCCACGGGAAGAAATGGGGTGGTGTTATTCTTTACGTCCGGCACCACAGGGTACCACAGTGTCCAGCCTGTTAGTCATAGTAAATTTAAATTATTCACTTAAAGCGAGACTGCACTACTGCAGCATGCAAGTGTCGATGGGACACGACGACCAACGGATCTTGCAGATACCTAACTTTTGTTTATTTTTACGTACTTACACTGTTGCCCATCAAAAACAAAATGGTTTTCTGTTCAAAGAGGTTACGTCACCCAACTGCGACGAATTTGGAGCAGTCCAAGATATGCAACATGTTTTGATGTAGTGTGTGCGGAATGGAGCTTTGCGTTTTAATTTAGTTGGTCCAAGAAATAAGTACAATGATGGAGAGTGTAATGCTGTCCTAGCTTGTCCTATATATGGGTATCTATGTGGGGTCTTCAAAAATGATATAGACGATTCTAATATCATTACTAGATCTCGTTCAAACCAATTTTTGGTGGATGTTTACATGATAATGTACATCACATATTTTTTTTGGTTTTATCATTCCCTTATTTAAGAAGTTACGGGGGGGGGGGACACATTTTACCACTTTGGAAGTGTCTCTCGCGCAAACTATTAAGTTTAGAAAAAAATGATCTTAGATCAATATCATTTTTGAAGACCTATCCATAAATATCCCACACGTATGGGTTCCCCATACATAGAACTGAAACTCAAAAAAATTTTTTTCATCAAACCCATACGTGTGGGGTATCTATGGATAGGTCTTCAAAAATGATATTGAGGTTTCTAATATCATTTTTTTCACGAGACACTTTCAAAGTGGTAAAATGTGCCCCCCCCCCCCCCCCCCGTAACTTCTAAAATAAGGAAATGATAAAACTAAAAAAAATAAATGATGTACATTACCTTGTAAACTTCCACCGAAAATTGGTTTGAACGAGATCTAGTACGTAGTTTTTTTTTAATACGTCATAAATCGTAAACCACAATTTACCTTTCATTCAGTCAACTTAAAAATTAAAAAAAAAATGTAATTTTATAAACATAAACCTTATGCATAAACCGTGAATACCTGCAGGTTTATACGGAACCCTCGGTGCGCGAGTTCGACTCGCACTTGGCCAGTTTTTTATTATGTGATGATGCTGATGATATATCGACGACCCTACTCCTGTAAATCACTTTGGTTATCTATACATATACAAATAAATAAAATTGGAGTGTCTGTTTTTAATATTAAGATAACCACTTTTTACTAAGTGTATATGGATCAAAATCAAAATCAAAAGTCATTTATTCAAACTAGGCTGAGAGTCAGCACTTTTTGAACGTCAAAGTTACATGAGACAGTCCCCCCAAAACGCCCGCCCTTCGACACATCCTAATGCTTTAGCTGGGAAGAAGAAGTGGCGGAACAAACTCTCCAGCAGCACAGCTGTCTGTTAAGTTAGAAGAACTTGATTCTATACAGTATTGTGTATGTTATTAATATTATAAAACAAAACATACATTATTCGCCATATGTCAGCTAGCACACGCCAATATACCAAAAAAAAAAAACATTGAAAACTAAACTCAAGCTGAAATAAATAATAAAACCAAATCGTAAACAGAACTTAAAACCTTAATAGAGCCTCCAGGCATAAAGGGCGTGCCCGCTTACATATACGATGCAAATGATACGTATACACAATAAATGAAATGAAAAGAAAATAAAAATAAACTAACAAAAGCAGTTAAATAAAAAAAATATTAAAACAATTACCCATATAAACTGTCAGTAGGAAGACTAATTCTGGATCGAAAGAACATAAACATTGTCTTGAGTTGATCACAGCGACCAACTATTCTTATCGTTTAAGTAGTCGTTGATAGAATAGTATGCCTTTGAACAAAGGTTGGATTTTACTTTAGCTTTAAACTCATTAAACTGCAAATCTAGCAAAGCAGAGGGAAGCTTGTCATAAAAACCGGCCAAGTGCGAGTCGGACTCGCGCACCGAGGGTTCCGTACAAACCTGCAGGTCATCATCATCATCATTCGTCATCATCGTTTATGAAATGTTTTTTTTTTTTTTTTAATTTTTATATTTGTGTTGACTGAATGAAAGGTAAATTGTGGTTTACGATTTATGACGTATTAAAAAAAAACTACTAACTAGATCTCGTTCAAACCAATTTTCGTTGGTAGTTTTCATGGTAATGTACATCATATATTTTTTTTAGTTTTATCATTCCCTTATTTTAGAAGTTACGGGGGGGGGGGACACACATTTTACCACTTTGGAAGTGTCTCTCGCGCAAACTATTCAGTTTAGAAAAAAATGATATTAGAAACCTCAATTTCATTTTTGAAGACCTATCCATAGATACCCCACACGTAAGGGTTTGATGAAATTTTTTTTTTGTGTTTCAGTTCTATGTATGGGGAACCCCAAATATTATTGTTTAAAAAAAAATGATATTAGAAACCTCAATATCATTTTTGAAGACCTATCCATAGATACCCCACACGTAAGGGTATGATGAAAAAAAAAATTTTGAGTTTCAGTTCTATGTATGGGGAACCCCAAATATTATTGTTTTTTTTCTATTTTTGTGTGAAAATCTTAATGCGGTTCACTGAATACATCTACTTACCAAGTTTCAATAGCACAGCTCTTATAGTTTCGGAGAAAAGTGGCTGCGACATACTCGGACAGACAGACAGACAGACAGACAGACAGACAGACAGACAGACATGGCGAATCTATAAGGGTTCCGTTTTTTGCCATTTGGCAACGGAACCCTAAAAAGTAATACCAAGACCAACAAAAGAATTATGAACCTTATGAAGCCGGTGAAAGGGAGCACGTAGTTTATCCCTACTTTTAGTATTAATATTATGAATATCACTGTTTTTAGTGTACAAGTGAATATTTTGCCTAATATAATTATAAGATGTTGGCGAAGATGAATTGTGATGCCACCGTAAGAATACCAATATCTTTAAACAAATCTCTCAGAGAAACTCTAGCACCTAGTTGGTAAATCGCTCGAACAGCTCGTTTTTGAACGAGCTGTTCGAGGATATATACACGGTACATATACCAAAACAACATTTTTTACAATTTTTGTCTGTCTGTCTGTTTGTTCCGGCTAATCTCTGAAATGGCTGGACCGATTTTGATGGAACTTTCACTGGCAGGTAGCTGATGTAACAAGGAGTAACTTAAGTTTCTTTTATTTTAGAAAAATAAAATAATAGTTTAAAAAAAAACTAAAAACACGCTGAATTTTGAGTCGTATGTCAGCGTAGTTTGTCACGTATGTCAGCGTAGTTTTCAAATACAGTTTTTATGAAAAACTTTTTGTTAAATACCACGCGGACGAAGTCGCGGGTAACAGCTATTACCTATAATATAACCTGAATTAACACATCTTACCGCGGTAGTACGTCCTCCTGCGTTAATTTCCGACATCCACGCGGGCGAAGCCGCGGGCAAAAGCTAGTACTAAATATTTAAACACTTGGAGCCCTTTTAATTTTTTTTGGGTGGCAAATTATCAAATGACTTCTCCCGCTCTAGGCGGAATGGGAGGGTGTGTCAGACTTTTACTGACTAAAACCCACCCATGTTCCTCAGTTACCGTCCGTCATTACTTTACTTGAAAAGAGCAAGCACGTACAATTTAAAAGAGAACCTAGATTGTAAAAATAATTTCTAATGACCTCGTTACGTGTTGATATTAGATTCATTCTGAAATACGTAGGGGAGACCGGGGAAGGTTGGCTATAGGGGCAGGTAGACTAATCAATAATAACTTGCCACCGTCACTTGTTTTTCATCAACAAATCACGAGTGCCTCCCCGCAACCCGCTAACTTGTGCGAAGTGAGCCGTTGCAGTCGTGCGGCGTTCGTGAGCGGCATCACAGTTTGTATTTTTGGTCTCGGTAAGTAATTTTTTTTGTTCGTCCTTTTTTTGTTATTGTGCCTATGGATCTGTTAGAAACAATGTTGTTGTTATGCCAAATGTAAATATGATAGTTTTATTCTATACTAGCTGACCTGTGCCCACTTCGTTGGGCGGTAAAGGGTTTTGTTTTTATTGCATACCAGCTTCTGCCCACGACTTCGTCCGCGATAAATTTCTTGTACCCCCGACCCTTCCCGTCACGTTGAATCGCATACCCGTGCAATTTTCTCCGTTTTAGCAACATTTATCATTACTGCTCCGCTCCTCTTGGTTTTAACGTGATGTTATATAGCCTATAGCCTTCCTTGATAAATAGGCTACCCAACACAGAAAGAATTTTTCAATTCGGACCAGTAGTTCCGGAGATTACCCCCTACATACAAACTTACAAACATACAAACTTACAAACAAATGTTACCTCTTTATAATATTAGTATAGATTAGCATTTGAATACGCAAAAAATAATAAAACTATAAAGAAAGTACAAAAATAATCTTACTAATTAGTAAACTATTTAATAAAAAAATTAATTAACAATTTTAATTTAATTTTTTTTTAAATAGTTTTAAAATAGAATGTTACCCTGATTAAAGTTCTTTATTAACCGAGAATGGATCTCAAATTTAAGTGTGTTTACTGTACATTTTAATGTTTAATTTTATACTAATCCTCATCATTTACACCAATTACTGCCTTGGTCAACCTACCCCATGCTTATGGTCAACTTACCCCGGATATGGGGTAGGTTGACCAAGCATCACGGGCTTAGAAAATCGACTAAATAAATATTATAATGATAAATATATGGGTTATAGATTAGTATTTTAGGTACCTGAATAGTTCTTCTACCTGTATCAATTATAGTTTTTGTTATATTAAACATCAGAGATATACGAGCTAAAGTCATAAGTTAGTCAACCATCACCGATCTCCCCTACTTCTTGGTTTTAAGTATTAGTAACGAGTTGAAATGAAACATAATATTATAATATTGTATTTTTAATTAAATAAACAACACAAACTTACACAATACATTTTACAGGGTGGGTTTTATAACGTTATCTCTCCTCTTAAATCTTTAATGCAGCCCCTTCACAAGTGGTTACAGCGCCTATTCTGTCAGAACAGGGTTTCCCATTGTAAATGAAATCCTCAAAAGAGTAAGTTACAAGCACGGTAAAACCTAAAGCTTCTCCACATTTCTTTGAGCCAATGGCTGACCACAACGCGGTACATAACTGCGGTGCTTTCGTGACTGGCTTCCTTGGCTTCATAAACGCGTAGTCTGGTCCTAGGTCCGCAATAGTCAATGGGGCAATAGGACCATCCTTGAATTTCTTAGCTAGGTCCACGGCTGTTCTGACAAGCAACTTTGCAAGACCTTTCTGTCTGTGGTCTGGTAGGGTTCCCAGGAACATTATTTCGCAGCAACAATCGACACCGTACCTGAGAAAAAATATTAAATAAATTAATATCTATTACTTTTAACCTTGTAATGTAGACCTGCGCCCTAATAACGTATCACTATTAATCAGAATTTGAACCATCTTAAAGGATAATTCATTGCTTTAAAAGTTCGAAAAAACTATCTGCTTACCAACGTAAATTATCTAGTGAATGTAGTTGTCTGTCAACATGAAAGCCATTCCAACTCTAGTATGATGAACGTTAGTATGATGAATACCCGACTAGCAATTAGAAAAACAAGATCAAGATCCACGTCGGGCAAAGTGCTATTGTTTGTTACCATCAGAAAGTTTTCGGTGCCAGCCCTGTGTCTGGATTTGTGACAACAGCTGTTGGCAATAGACTCGCCCTCTGTTTTGTTGGACTTAAACATATCTGACAAAATAAAAGTGTCCTATACAACTCTAGCTAACCTTATAAAGGAAAGTGACGTGATTTTATGTTTTATGATGTGTACAGTAAGACCAAAACCTTCAGGAATGTGCTTCACTTTGCGCTTATAGTGCTATAGTGCTAGGCGACATGCTCCAAGCGAACCAATATAACAATGATTTTGCGCGGTTAGTGCCACGCTACGCACCCACTTGGTAAACTGTGTGGCTTCGATCTTAAAGCATTTTATAAACATTTGAATCTGTGTTAACTTTTAAGCGTGGTTACCATTAAATTACCTCTCAAAATAATTGCACTTTGCGTCAAGTTCGACCATGAACTCCATCATGGCGCGGGAGGATGGTCGTTTGCAGCGCTCCTCGGTAAATATTTCGAAAAATGACTTTTCTGTAGATCCTGGCGTTGGCGCTTCCTAAAATAGATGAGATACGAATAATGTTAAGTAAAGTATTAAAAAATATATACAGAGTGGCAGAGACATCGGAGTGAAAACTGTAACCATGTAATCAGCTCATGATTCGAGATCTAGATGACCCCCTTACGTAGAAATTTAGCCCAAAACATTTCAACTCTATTTGATGGCAGAAAATTGACGGATGATCTTCAAAACAAGGAGTTTTACAAAAGATTGTAAATTTTGTGTTCTATTTTTAAACTAGCTGATGCCTCCAGCTTTTCTAGCATCAGAAATTATCCCATGGAATTGTGATAAAGGGACAAAAGTTACCTATGAAACTCCATAAATCATCAGTCATCTGCCAATGAAAGTCCTGTCCAAATAGGTGCAGTGGTTTTTGCGATAAGCCTGAACAAACAGGCAGAGCGACAGACAAAAAATATTTGAAAATATGTTTTTTTTTTGTACCAAAATGTTATTATTTTGACATTACAACCAAACACATTTTTATTTCTTGTATGTACAAATATAATTGATAGAAGCTATAAAGAGAACCAATACAATAAACAGACTCGAACCCTGCCTCAATTTATCCACTTCGTCCTATTTGTTTCCAAGAGCGGATGTGTTATGAACGATATCTGTTATAATATAACAAGAGCAATGACACTGTGTCCATTATTCATATTATACAATACTTTCGTGACGGGTTAGTCCACGACTCAGACACGTAAAAATATCGTGGAGGGATTTCTCGCGTACTAGATCAATACACTGCTTAGCGCGGGGATTTGAACATCAAATAGTGTGTGTTTTTTCGACGCATTGAGATGTACTCTTTTAGATCCTCAATGTACGACTCGACGCCGAGAGTAGAAAATCCAGCTCGCAATGTAACCCCGTGCGACCCTGGTGCGTGCCATGGTACGGAGCGAGAGGGCATGGGAAGCCGTCACCTCCTTCTGCGAAGCAGTTATGCTCGTGAAGGAGGAGATGGGGTGCGTGAGGGAGTGGCAGTCTCTGCGCCTTCACGTCCCTAGCCGCCGCAGGAGGAGACGCCCCGGGCGTCGGGAGTCGATAGCAGACTCCCGGCCACCGTAAGCGCGAGCTTGCGGGCGGCGAGCAATGAGTAGCTCGCCGCCCGGTAAGGACTAGGCTCAGCTCGACGGCGCGTAGTGTTCCACGCGCGCCTCAAAGAGATGTCAGCAGGTCTACATTACAGGGTTAAAAGTAATAGATATTAATTTATTTAATATTTTTTCTCAGGTACGGTGTCGATTGTTGCTGCGAAATAATGTTCCTGGGAACCATACCAGACCGCAGACAGAAAAGTCTTGCAAAGTTGCTTGTCAGAACAGCCGTGGATCTAGCTAAGAAATTCAAGGATGGACCTGTTGCCCCATTGACTATTGCGGACCTAGGACCAGACTACGCGTTTATGAAGCCAAGGAAGCCAGTCACGAAAGCACCGCAGTTATGTACCGCGTTGTGGTCAGCCATTGGCTCAAAGAAATGTGGAGAAGCTTTAGGTTTTACCGTGCTTGTAACTTACTCTTTTGAGGATTTCATTTACAATGGGAAACCCTGTTCTGACAGAATAGGCGCTGTAACCACTTGTGAAGGGGCTGCATTAAAAATTTAAGAGGAGAGATAACGTTATAAAACCCACCCTGTAAAATGTATTGTGTATACATATTTTCCGCCCGGAGCGGGAGAAGTCATTTGATAATTTACCATAAAAAAACCCCGTGCGATGCTGATCTTTCTAATAATGTTATCATTGGAACAAAATCATCGTTTGAAACGGTTAACCTAAGATCATTAGTCTTGTGGTTAGTGACCCGGGTTCGATTCCCACGCAGGACAAATCTTTGTGTGATGAGCACAATCATTTGTTCTGTGTCTGGGTGTAATTTATCTATAACATGTATGTATTTAGTAATATATAAGTATGTTTATCAATTGTCTGATTGCCATAGTACAGGCTCTGCCTAGTTTGGGATCAGATAGCAGTGTGTTGGTTGCCCTAAGATATTAGTATATTATTACATAACTATGATTACACAGCAGTTTGTGATATCGTCAACATTATCAATGTTGAACACCATGGTACACTTTATCATAAGTACTCTTATATTTTCCCAACTACTATAAGTATCTTATCATAACTCTATTAATCCGGCTAACCTTTTACCAACTTAGTAGTAAGAGTAACCCGAGGAGGGGGCGACATCGCGAGGGTTGGAGGCCGCGGTGGGAGAGGAGTGCCGGTATTGAGGTGCGCCGCTCTCCCTACCTTCCGCTGCCTGAATGGGGTCGCCACCGTCCGATGGCGAACGCGGTGGGCCGCAGGGGAAGAGGAATGTTGGTATAGAGTTGGCCACTCTCCCTATCCCCTGTGGCCGAAAACTGGTAGGCGGCGGGGCCACAGTCCTGACCCGTCGCAGGGGGACCAAGGGTGCCATTCACGGGGTCGTCTGACGCCTATGTGCTAATTGGTCCCCGGGGTGGTCACGGCGTGTTATCTGTTCATGCGCGCCGTGAATGGGGGTATCCCCCAGAGGTGGGTCCGGCGACGGACAGCCGCGGCGGGTTCGTGGAAGAGTTTTTTCGTTCCCGCGTTCCGGCCATGAGCAGTGTAGGAGGACACCGTGGAATTTTAGTGGGTTGGAGTCCCACATAACTGCGCTATTTGCCCGTGGTAGCGCAGTATGCATGAGCATTTCTCCACAAAAAAAACCGGCCAAGTGCGAGTCGGACTCGCGCACCGAGGGTTCCGAACAAACCTGTAGGTATAAAGTTTAAAATTATTAAAAATATTTTTAATATATTACGTTACTAAAAATTTACGGTTTTCGCAATTTTTCCTTTATCTGTGCTATGAGACGTTGCTTCGTACCAAATTACAAAATTCTAGATCGACTGCCAGTACCCTTTAGGTTTTGATTCCCTTGCGAGTTTCGTTTTGCGGAAATTTGCGGCATAAACGGCTATATCTTTTGATTGCGTTAGTTTAGAAGTTTGATTTTTTCACAGCTCTAAGGGACAGTAGACTTGAGTATTTGATATAAATTTCAGCTTGATATCTCCAAGCGTTCCTGAGAAAAAGGGTCTTGACAGACGGACGGACGGACGGACGGACGGACAAAAAAGTGATCCTATAAGGGTTCCGCTTTTTCCTTTTGAGGTGCGGAACCCTAAAAAGGCTACAAGTCTAACCGAATATAGCTAGATACCAGTATTTTACATGAAACGAATGCCTATTTGACCTCCACAACCCATTTTCTGGGTACCACTATACACCTAAGCAATAATGGTTGTCAGTATTTCGGGCTTCTAACTACCCGTAATGACTGACAAAAATGTACGAATGGCAGCCAGGATCAATTGGTTAACGCGTAATCCGGGGCACGGAGATATGGTCTTATCTTCCTGTCGAAATTCGCACAGTAATTTTAACGTGATATGAACAGACAGATACTAAAACAGACACAACACTATCGGCCTTTTACAATACAAGGTTTATCTTTTGACATGGTTTATACTATCGATCTAGTTATTGTAACGTAACTATGATAAAAAACTTGAGAGGTGTCAAGGGACACCCGGATGGAACAAGTTCCTTTCCAGGATTCATAATAGTTATAATTTTTAAATTATTTATTATGTACAAAAAACCTGTATACACTCAACAAAAATATTCTCTCTCTCTCCCTATCTCCTTCTCTCTCCGTCTCTCTCTCTCCCCCCCCTCTCTCCCCCTCTCCCCCTCTCTCCCTCCCCGCCTCTCCCCCTCTCTCCCTCTCACCCTCTCTACTCACAACAAAAAAAACAACAACATACAAAATTTATACGGTCGAATTGAGAAACCTCGTCTTTTTTTGAAGTCGGTTAAAGCATGTCGTGACAACTTTTCGTAAGAATTTTTTCCGTCTAGCCCCCTTTCACAACGCGCGATAAGGAACTTCGTTCCAAAATATAGTTCTTTTATAAAGATAACTAAGTCAGGTGCTAAATTGCCAATTCTGTATTTAAAATTTTAGGTACCTCTATCGGAAAATCAAAATTCAAAAATGGCTCTATGACTTAAACCTGGTTCTGACGATAACTTGTGGTTTGTTATAACGATATTCATTTATTTTTTGTTTATTTTCTTTATATAAAACTATTTCCAATGTATTGTTTTGTAAGAATTATTTTAATTTCTGCTTCTCAAAGGTAAAAATATGCGCTATAAATCTAAATGGTACCAAGGGTTTGCCACTGATGGAGCCTATTTTAATGGATCCCTTTTTCACATTGCAGTATACAATCAACGTTAATAATACCAACCTGCAATTTACTGAAAACAGTTGAGACCACTTCGCCGGTGTCGGTAGCGACTGCAACTAGTGACAGGCCGTCCAATGCTGCGTCTGCGCATAGTTCTAACATCTCTTCTGCTGCTAAGGGATCCTTGTCCACCTCTGTACCAATACATGCGGCTTCATTTGGAATGAATCCTTTTCTTAGCACCTGCAATATAGGAGAACCAAGTTATTAAAAAAAGGATATAAATAAATAAGTAGTGATGTCCAAACATGCTGTACAAAAACAGTCGGTTGAAATAAAAACTTACATTTAAAGAACCAGGAAAAGTAGCAGCTGATATAGATTCGATTCTGTATTTTCCTAAAAATAAAAAAAATATAATTAGTTAACTATAATGCAACAATCTAGAAATAAAATAAAAATATTAAATTGAGTAAAAATACTAATAATTATAATATTTTAAAATCAACAAAAATGGAATACAACGTATCCCATACTTGGTTACGACTCTAGCGATATGATATGCATCGTTTTGCTTGAGACGAAACCACGTTTTGCCCTTTGGAATAGTAACCGGCAAAGTGTACAATCCTAAATTCTAAATAACACTTCGACATTCAATTTAATTCCTAAGAATTCCCGATATGCCGTAAAACTGTCTTGTCTTTATAAAATGTCTAGCCGGCAGTTAATAAAACTTAATTTATGGAGTAATCGGTGCGTTGGTCGTGAACATTATCCTCATAAACATAGTCCACATGATCATTTTCAATAGCGTCAACATTATTATCATCATTAATGTCATTGTTGTCATTAACAGCATCAATGTATTATCATCACCAACTTTATCGTCATCGTTAACATCGTCAACATTGTCGTCATCATCGTCATCGTCATATTGTCGTCATAATATTGGTCGCCATAAACGCAAATCCATTAAATGTATATATAACAACTAAAAATCTGTTAGCAACTTATGTTGGTAAATGAAGTAAACAAATAGAACCAAAGTTTTACGAATATAAATAAAAATATTATTGCTATAACGGTAACAGATGAACAAGCAATTGGTAAAATGATTGAAAATAGAAAACAATATTTACACACCTGTTCATATTATATAGAAAAACGAAGCATTCTATACAATTTAAAATATAACATTAAAAATTAATATGTAACAAATACAAGAGAGACTGGTTATATTAATTATATTATATACACAGTAGCGATAACAGAACAAACAAGAACCCACTCATGTATTAATCAAAAGAAAAAACTAATTGGTGTTATTGAAATAAATTCAATGAACCAATTACGGACACTTGAATTGTTAAGGAAGATGAAGGTCAGTCTAAAATATTGAAGCTAGATGCACATTCCAATCGAAGGAGTATTAAAGCCGGATAATAATTACATTCTATTTGATTAAAATAAAGTTCACATACCATCTGCTGTAGTATGCCACACCGCCATTTCTGTTAATTTGAGAAAAATAAAATCGTGAACCAAAAGACTGACTTGCTCGGTCCAAAGCGCGGCGAGTACTGACTATGAGTGATGGAGGAACGTCCTGCCTGTATGTAGTTATATGCCGACGCTAATCTATCTAATGTAGGTATACCGTATCTAGTGAGTTGTCATACTTCGAGAACGTGCTTAAAAAAACGAATGAATGGTTTGAAGATAGAAGTTCCGTATCAGGAAATATTGGTGGAAAATTATAAGAACCAGTTTTACTTTATATTGTTGAAAGGACACAACATAAGCATGCCGTTGTGTTTTTGACCTTACTACGAAGCCCAAATTGCGAGATCTGTTCGAAAGAGTTACCGTGCCCTGGCATATAGGCAACTGAAGGAACACAGGGTTTTAGTCAGTAAAAGTCTGACTCACTCTCTCGCTCTACCCAGAGTGGGAATTACATTTGATGAATTAAAAAAAACCTAAAAAAAAAAAAAAAAAAATTGGGTAATGTTTTTTAGTTTGTTTATTATTGAATCATGCAAATGATAGGACTGCATGCAAATGAAGCATTGTGCGGCTTGTCATTGGTTGCAGTTGTTACTGACACCGATGTAGTGGTCCTAATATTTTAGAGTAAATTCCATTCATTCCGAAATGATAGACGGAGAATATAAAAGAACTTTTTGTTACAGTTGCCATAGATATTATTATACATAGTTAAGGTTCGTGCAGTGGTGATTTAGTAATAAACTTCCACAACTACGAATCCTGTTCCTGTAATTATAAAATCGGCAGAAAGTCAATCCCACCGTGCAGTATTTACAATTTCTCACGTTTATTTTCTGCTGTTATAGCGACCATACTAATATAGCTCTATCCGTCCGCCCGTGTGTCTTTCTCTTACGGTTCAAAATATGTATGTAGCCCGTAATAGACAGACAGACCGAGCGACGGTTAACAAAGCTGTATATTAAAAGCTGTGTATATTTTGTAAAAAGCCCAAACATTGTGAATAAACACTTTTTTTTGTAGTATTAGGGTCCCGTTGGCACCCGTCGGGAACGGAATCCTAAAAATCAAAAACACAAACGTATTTTATCTGTTCATCGCATCCAATGAAAATGACTGGCGGATTTCTTTATATAATAGTAGAAGGAAAAGATAGAAAAATAACCAAGGATTATCAAAACAAACAAAGCGTAATGTCATTGAATGCTGATAAAATTCTTGATAGTGACAAATGCTGTGTAATTGTCATTACCTAATGATAGTTTGGTTGTCGTAATAAATGACTACTTTTATTAAAATGATAACAAGAGTGACTCGTAACAACAGTATAATAGTACATTTTGACGCTCGGCATCGTCATTTTACTCGCTCTAACTGATAAATTTTATCCTACATCCACACTCGTGAACATAATGCACAGTCTGTTCAAATTGCGGTAGGTTGTGGTACAATAACACCAATGGGTACTACAAGCGACATTAATGACTCCAGCACACTTTCGACGCGAAAATAATCATTCGAAGCCGCTTCGTGAAGGTTCCGTGGCTTACGCCCCCAGTGGTCGACGCACCCGTGGCCGACGCACCCGATTCGATTCATTTAATAAAAATACAAATTTGTGCTTTTTCACTTAGTACAGTAAATGAGAAAAGTGTTTCACCACAGTAATGCGTACTTTTTCTTAGGATTAAGATTTTTAAGTCTTAATAACTTTTCCCCCATCTTTTATAGGTTTGAGCATGATGAGAGAGAAATTATACCCTTCTCAAGTACTTTCATTTGATACATATATGGGAGTGTTATAAGTGTGGGACATTTTGCCCCTTATTCTTACGATATGGAAATTTTATCTTTCAACTTCAACCAACTCGTCAACTAACTAAGCCAAACTTGGTAACAATAAAAAGTCCGTCTTTTTGTCCACAAAATTGAAAACAATAAGCTCAAAAGGCTGCTAAACTTAAATGGGACTAGGCAGGACATGTTTGCCAAACTGTGGGCTCAAGTAGCACAGAACTGGTTTCCTGAGACAGTGAGGTGTGGTCGCGGCAGACCACGTAGGACATGGCGGGACGAGCTGGATAGGTTCTGTCAAAACTGGCAAGAGGACGCGCGACTTCGCGATATTTGGAAGAAGTGATATAGTGAGTGGGATAGTGCAGGCTAACAAAAAAAAAGAAAGTATAAATAGATATTATGTCTGTCTCTTTCACACAACAGTCAAGTTATTGAATATTGCAATATGCAACTGATAAGAAAGTTTAGTGTGTCATCACACAATGACGAGCGAAGGTCGAAGGAAATAATTACCCTCCTCAGAACTGAAGTCCCGTATAGGGGACAATTTTTCGAGTGTCGCCTCCTAGTGGCGAATGAGTTAAATTTTAATATAATAATGACATGAACTTGCAAACAGATGGCGCTTTTACCAGATCCTAAATCTAAGTAACTAGCGATCTCGGTGTTTTTGTTTTGACGGAGTGAATGCGCGCGCGAAATAACAGTTGCAAATATGGCGACACGAGGTAAGTTTTTTTTTGTTTTTAGATAAATTAACGCACTTAGTTTGTAAAATCAGTGTGTATTGTGTTGTTTAGAGTATATGAGATTTAGGAAACACTTTTTGTTTGTGTTTTGTCAAATAATTTGATTGTATTGTTTCCTTACGTATGTTGGTCCCTTATAGGGGACTCTGGGTTCTGGTCCTTATTTTTTTATTATTATTTGTTGTACTATTCTGGTATATTTTTAATGCAATATTTATTTACAGGATTAAATGCCAAGGACATAGCGACAATTCTGGAATTCAATGATAATGACTCCATCATTGATGGCTTTTCTGATGATGATGACGACCCCGTATTGGCTTTTACTCATGAACCAACCGCGCAAGAAGCTGAAGAAAGTAGTTCCAGTGAATATTCAAGCGACGACGAAGTGCCATTATCCACATTTTCAACTACAGAGCCTTCTCAAGCTGCAAATCGTCGAGTATATTGGAAGCACCAGGACAGTTTTGCGCCATCTTCCTCAGGAATTTTTTGTCAAACTTTAGCCAGCACTCGGGTCAGAGTATTGCAAACACCTTATGAATATTTTACTAGATATATTCCTGAAAGAATTTATGAAACATTCAGCGTCTGTTCCAATCAAACCTATTTGATACAAACAGGTAAAAACCTAGGCACTACAAAAGATGAAATAAAAATCTTCTTCGGTGTATGTTTCGCGATGAGGTATTTGCGATTGCCAAGAATTAAGATGTACTGGATGGCTAAGACTAGAATCCCAATGATAGCTGACCGAATGACCAGGGATCGATTTTTCAAAATTCTAACAAACCTGAAACTAGTAAACGATTTGGATGTAAGTTCGGAATCCAAACAAAACAAGTTTTGGAAAGTGCAACCCTTGATTGAAACTGTAAGAGCAGCTTGCCTAGAAAACCCCAGACCTCAAGAAGTTAGTGTCGATGAGCAGATGATACCATTTTGGGGTAAAGTATCAATGCGACAATTTATCAGGGGAAAACCTAACCCTTGTGGCATGAAAAACTTCGTGTGTACTGCTCCAGACGGCATACCGTTGGTTTTTTTTTTTTGTACGAGGGCAAAGGCGACACCATACTGTCAAACGATGAAGCTGAATCTCTGGATATTGGAGGAAAAGTTGTTTTGAGATTGGTTCACAACTTACCTGAAGGCACAAAATTATACATGGATCGTTATTTTACGTCAGTTGATTTACTGGACAAACTACGTACAGAAAAAAAGATGCAGGCAACAGGCACTCTTAGGAAAACTAAAATTCCTAAATCATGCAATTTTAAGACCGACAAGCAATTGAGGGACCAAGGACGTGGTTCTTGTGATCAGTTGGTACGCAATGATGGCCAAGTAGCATGTTTGAAGTGGTTTGATAACAAACCGGTAGTAATGGCATCATCTGGGGATTCTAAAAAACCGGAAAATAAGTGCAGGCGTTGGTGTAAGAAAACGAAGCAATATATTGAAATTGATAGGCCGTTTGCTATAAAACAGTACAACGAAAAGATGGGAGGCGTAGATATGCTGGATAGAGTAATCAGTTTTTACAGAAACTGCGCACGAACCAAGAAATGGACTATTCGTCTAATTTTTCATTTTTATGATTTTGCTGCGGCTGCCGGATGGTTAGTCTACAGAAAAGAGGCTCAACTGTTAGAGACTCCTAAAAAAGACACTCTAGACTACCTAGAATTCAAAGCAGACATAGCAAATTCATTACTTTACTTCACTCCATCTCGAGAACAAATACAAATGTATGAAGAAGCAGTTACTGCAGCAGAAACACCAGAAGGGTCTACCAGCCGTAAAAGGAAATATGTGCCTCAGCCCCCTTTGCAGTTAAGGACTGCCATGGCGGGACATTTGCCAATGATAGCCGAGTCTGGAGATCACAGATGCCGCTTGCCAAGTTGCAAAAGCAAGAAAGCAAGGGTATATTGCTCAACTTGCAATATGCATTTATGTATGGTGGTAGGGCGAAACTGCTACAAGCAGTACCACGAAAATGTTGGTCTTTAAGAGATATAATGCTAACCACTTTTCTTCTAAATTTTCTATAGATATGTTAATAAACGTTGATTATCTTGTATGATTTTTCAGTTTCATTACCAACCTTTTTATAACATGTAAACCGACTGTCCCCTATAGGAGACATGCAATAAAAAAAAAACTATAAATACTAAAATCATCAAACACTCTCATTATGCTTTTTTGTGGGTCTCTAAGTAAGCCTGAAATAATTCTATTCAAGTAACATTCAAATTAATATCTCAGGACTGAGGAGGTTACAATATGGTTAAAATAGACTTGGCGGAAAAACATTGTTGCACGCTGAATTTGCGAATAATACTCTTAAAAAATCTACATCATCATCATCATCTACTCTAGTGTATGAATGTGTGTGAATAAAAGACATGACCAGTATGATGGTGGTGCAGTTAAATTGAATAATGAAAGTGACAACGTTCAAATGATAAAAGGACATAAACTTGAGTGTCCAGTTGATTATGTTTAATTATTATTGTTACAAAGATAAAAAGAACATTTCTCTATATAAAAAGTTAGTTACTCTGCAGTAAATTTTAAGACTGATTATTTAAAAATCAGTGTCATAATTTATTACGTTGGAGACTGATTATTATAATGAGGTTAAATGATTCTCTTGATTAAAGGTGATGAAAACTGTAATTCATATACAATTTTTTTACTAGATTGCTTATTGAAATACCTACATAAATAAATAATGAAAAATAACTGAGACTTTGACTTTCCAAAACATATATCCAATATATAGTTAAGCATTTCAATGTTATAAATATAACTATGATTTAATATTATACCTATACTCACAATCAATATATATTTATTGTGTTAGTAAAACATTTTTGCGCCTGACAGTACATTTGGTCAAAAATTGCTTTAAATTAAAATAATCGAATCGGGTGCGTCGGCCACGGGTGCCTCGACCACTGGGGGCGTAAGCCACGGACCCTTCGTGAATTCCGCTGCAAAACATTACTACTTTATGTCGCGATTCGAATCACGGAACATCACGCGAATCAGAGGTGTAATTGCGGAACTTTTTATCGGTAGGAAATGGTTTAATATTCATAGTTAAACAACATTCGTTGCATTGTTTAGGTTGCTGAGCCGACAATTTATTCGAACAAATGACGCAATGGTTTAGAAATAATCTTCAATCCCATTCAGATTCTGATAAATTGTGCGTTTCGAAATTAGAATTGTAGCAATCTTCAAAGCATCTTCGTCCGCGTGGTGCCGGACGTAAAGAATAGCATTACCCCATTTCTTCGTTTTTTTTTAACGGTATTATTTGTTAAAAAGAATCCGCGACTGTTTTCAAAGTTTTCAGATAGTACTGAAAGAAGTCAACTTGATGATGGAAGACTTCGTCTATATAATGCTAAAATGGCTCTCATGCGTAAGAGTGTATTTTGTATGGCTCCAAGGTTATACAACAAGGTACCTCAGGCATACAAAGATTTAAATATGAATAGTTTTAGTAAAAGTATGAAGACATTTTTTACAAAATATAAGTGCTATTATAATGTTGCTCATGTATTTTGGACATTTTTATTTTTGATTAATTTAATTTCACTTATTTATTTAAAAAAAATTGTACGTTCTGATCAGAAATGAAATGTGATTATATTAATATTGTTATTGTACGCCTTTCTAGGCAACACTTATTGAAGCGTTTTTCTCTGTGATCACAAAGTTGTATAGCCAAATTGTGATTCCTGCACTACAAATCCTGAAGATAAACCTTAGTAGCGGATTCCGTTGTATATTTCAAGGCACATAACCCTAAAATAACAAAACAAAACTGAAACTGTGTTACTTTGTTGTTATCGTAATGATTTTCTGTGATTAGATAAGATTATTCTCCTTTCTAATTAGTTTGTTAACATGTTACATTTTAATGAAATTGAGTGTCATTGCTTACCCTCACTAAACAGACAAGCATTTGTTTTTAAAAAAGCTAGGTATAAACAGAATAAATTAAACAAGGGATCTTAATATTCTTGCATTTCTTAATATTAAAAAAACCGGCCAAGTGCGAGTCGGACTCGCGCACCGAGGGGTTCCGTACAAACATGCAGGTATTCACGGTGTATGCATAAGGTTTGTGTTTATGAAATTAAAGGTTTTTTTTTTTTAAATTATTACATTTGAGTTGACTGAATGAAAGGTAAATTGTGGTTTACGATTTATGACGTATTAAAAAAAACTACTTACTAGATCTCGTTCAAACCAATTTTCGGTGGAAGTTTATATGGTAATGTACATCATATATTTTTTTTAGTTTTATCATTCCCTTATTTTAGAAGTTAAGGGGGGGGACACAAATTTTACCACTTTGGAAGTGTCTCTCGCGCAAACTATTCAGTTTAGAAAAAAATGATATTAAAAACCTCAATATCATTTTTGAAGACCTATCCATAGATACCCCACACGTATGGGTTTGATGAAAAAATTTTTTTTGAGTTTCAGTTCCATGTATGGGGAACCCAAATAATATTGTTTTTTTTCTATTTTTGTGTGAAAATCTTAATGCGGTTCACAGAATACATCTACTTACCAAGTTTCAACAGCATAGCTTTTATAGTTTCGGAAAAAAGTGGCTGTGACATACTCGGACAGACAGACAGACAGACAGACGGACAGACAGACATGACGAATCTATAAGGGTTCCGTTTTTTGCCATTTGGCAACGAAACCCTAAAAATTATGTAAAAAATATGTTCCACATAAAACCAAACATTTTTTGACTGGATGCTACAGAGAGAGAAGATTGAGATTTGAAAAGAAGGTAAAATTAAAAGAAGGCAAAAATAACTATTAAAAATATGTTTATTTTAAACGTTTTTCTAGTTTTAATATGAAACAAATGAATGCTAAGATCAATACCTATAATGATGAGCTACACATATAAATGAAAAAAGAAACAAGAAAAGTAAATAAGTATATTTTCCCAAATATAATTAATATTATTGTAACAAAAGACGGTGAAATGCCTAATGGTCCTGCCAGGGTCGCGAGATTTGTTCGAAAGAGATACCGCGGCCCTGGCATATGGGCAACTGAAGGAACACGGGTGGGTTTTAGTCAGTAAAAGTTTTACACGCCCTCCCGCTCCGCCCAGGAGGCTTACTCTTCAACCTAATTTTAATTCCAATCTAAACCCAATACGATTCCGATCTTAATTTTGCATACCACGTGATTCTGTACTCTTGAAAACAATAGTGTCAACATTGGAGCAACAACAACGCCCGACCTCGATTCCACTTACTTCTCCAAAATGGACTCTCAATTTAAACACATTTTGGTGCTAGCGACGAACTCAAGAATACGAAACGTCAAAATTCCAATGTCAATCGATCGGAACTAAAATCAAGAGTAAGCACCCAGAGCGGGAGACGTCATTTAATGATCCCACCCACAAAAAAAAATGCCGAATGGTAATATTTAGGTATAAAATGTTTGAATTCGTTCAAACTCTTCGAAGACACGTTTGATAAATGAGTCGAGTTTGAATACGATTTCAGGTTTGACTGGTCATGGCACGTGTTCATTTTTATCTTACTATTATCATGATAATATTATGATGAAATATTTAGTATAAATATGCAAATGCTATTAATGGATTTGAAGATTAATTTGATTGTAAGGTGGTACGTATATTCATTATTTCGTTTACTTACATCAGTTTTACATATTGAACACAACTTGCAATTTACACTAGGTACTAAATTAAATTACTAACTAAAAAAATATATCATAACGACGCTGAGGCGTAGAAGTACTTGTCTGCATCGCTGTCATCCGCAAACAATCTTAGAAGACTGGTAGCATTTTCACGTTGAATGGCAATACTAATTCTTTGGCCAAAGAACGACGCACTCCTCTGGTCACGTGAAGTATCGACCAGCCGGCGAGGAATTTCCTTAAAAAGGAGACGCGCACGCGAGGCCCATCACCTGAGCGTTTCAACGTCAAATAGCTCAAAACTGTAGTTCCGTAAGGTTGCAATATTTGCACCGAGGGTCTCAGCAGCTGCAGCAGTGGCGCCAGCACAGCCCGCCGTGCTACGATCATGAGATGACACAAGGGAGTCGATACAGGTTGCTTCCCAGAAGGTGGGAAGGCCTCTGGTGTGGATTCTAAGGCAATAACGTCATGCAGTCGGGTCTCTTCCCATCGCCACATACCAAGCATTTTGGTTCTAATACCGCTGATACGCCGTGACAAGGATTCGACGAATAATATCGTTGATGCTATGCGGTGCCATGGTACCATAGTCTGTCGACAGCTAGCAGTGACAACGATGCGGAGTAACGCAAGGTGCGCCCAAGTGGAGACACGAAGAGAGCCGATAGTATGAGTATGATGGGAGCGCCTGAAGCTACAAGCCTGACTTCCATTCTCCCATAGCTAGCAGACGGGCATGCTCAACAGTATTAGGTGAGAGGTAGTACTGCAGAGCGGCACGTCCCACTGTCTCTGAGAGGACGGGCTGTCAGAAAAATCCGTATTGGGACAAACCATTTTCTAAGCGTTCACCGCATTGATAAAACACGGTACTTCAAAATGTTCCTGGGAAGAAGGCTGGTAAACTTATACTGGAGATTTTACGGACGCCGCGACCACCCAAGCGAATGAGAAGTGAGACTTGTTGCCACGCTCGGTCATCCAGGGCTATATTAAGTATCGAAATTAGTTTTTTATTAATTTGGTCGACTTTTTCTAAAAGTTTTGGGTATCTACTTCCATATACGGGAGGAGCGAAGGCTATATGTTAATATTTTAGGTACAAAGCAACAATACTGAATGTTCATTTTAAGTCTTTACAAGACATCATAGTAATGTTGTATTTTCTCCTAAATGGGTGTTGGAAAGGATTCCTCAAAAATTGGGGACCCTAGAAGGTGAAGACTGTTTCTTTCCGTAATTTTGATATTAGGTGCTACTATAAAAAATTTGCGCGGGCCCGCACTGGGCCCACGTGGTGGATTATGGCCCACCCCCTCTCACCGAGAGGAGGCCTGTGTCCCAGCAGTGGGAACATTTATAGGCTGCTGATGATGATACAACATTTTGCTATGGTAGTCTCTCTGTCAGTGGTGGGGGAAAATTAAGGCGCGGTGTTACCTCAATATTCACAAAACACTGGTGTCTTTGACAATCGAGTATGACGTAACGCAATGAAAATATACGATACAAAAAATACAGTGGACAGAGAAGGGTTTAAAGAAAAATTCTAACCGAATAGAATAGTGAAAAATTGTTTGATATTCCCAATAAAAATTGTTTCACAAAAAAAACTTTGACGTCGAACATCTCTGTATTTTCAGCGATAACAACATTTTTTTTTTAAAGAGTTCAATAGAATAAACATTACTTTAAAACTTTAACCAGACAATTATTTAATTTAATGTGTGTAGTCCGAATAATCTAAATAAAACCCGTAAAATAAATGCCAATTCGCAGCTTAGTCACATCGTCATCCAAATATTTATTCAATTTTCAACCTTATTTGTTGGAGCTGTAGCATGTAGTTGTAGCATTTAAAATCGTAGTCAGTCCGCGCCTTAAATCACATTTGATAGGTGAAGGTCTAGGGCAATGGAATTATTTTTTTCTTTTAAAGATGTTAAATCTTTTCAGACTGTGTTTACATCATCTTCTGGGGTTCCGTCATTCAAATACCACACGTTGAATTTAGAATTTATTGGCAAACTAAAAATTGCTGGTCCACGAGGGTCGCCCTGATGACATCCAATGACTTATTTCAAAAGATTGGCTTTATTAAGAAATTTAGAGGGGTGCCTGTAACATTGATACACAAAACTATAAATTATGGGTATTTCTTTTTGAACTTCTGTCAACAAGGCGTCCCTGTTTAAGGAATTGAAAGCATTCTTAATGTCAACCTTAAGGATGACGTCGCCTTTATCGCTATAGAGGTAAGTGGATAATACATTAACCGCAGCTTCACAGCACAGCCCCCTTTAGACCCAAACCCCAGCTGTAAAAAGCATAACAAATTTTAGCTGCTATACAACGATAAGTGAACCTTACGGCAATGGGACGAATGCCACCATCCTTCTTGCGCTAGGCACAGCGATTTGCCTCATACAAAATATCAATGACGGATTCGTTCACATTGCGAGAGAGCATGCTATTGATGAGGGATCAGCTCTTTCTAAAGGGACTCACCGAACGGAACTCGGAGAACGTTGAGAACGGGAACGGGGAACGTTGAGTTCTCAGGCGGTCGAGGCCGCATAATGAGCCACTTCGTAGTGAGCTTACGGCACACACTTGCCGAGCTGTAATTTTAAGTGAGTTGGGTCAGGGAAGGAGAAATCATCTGCCGGAGCAGGGTGTTTACTCTTTAGAGCTGTGTCTCTGGAGAGTAGGTACGGCGCAACCACATCGCTGCTAAAGATAATCTTAGCCGCACCTCTGATATCATCCTCGCCTAGTTTAGAGTCGACATGGTGCAATGAACCTATTTGGGAGAGGTGTGCTGTTAATTTAGGGACGAAACTTTGGGGTGAAATGTTACAATTACCCTTGATTCGGGCTGTTAAAGTTTTTTGTGCGACGATTTTATCGCCCTACCCCTCTTTTTATATGTATATATTATTTAAATTATTTTATTTTAACAATAATCAATACATTATTTAAAAAAGTGCCAGGGAAATCGACGCACAAATTGTAACCATGAATTTAGCAGATGATTCTAGTCGTCCTAGAATAGAAATAATCTGTCGGTTATCAAAAAATGTATCAGCTGTTTCATAGGAAAATGAAATATCTAGTCATAATGTAAACAATTTTTTATTAAAATAACCTACGAAACTGTTTAACGCATAGGGTATGAGAAACATGTGCTCAATCTTTCTGCCAACCTATATAAACTTCCATCGTCCAGTCTTCCTTCCTTTCCTTGAATCTTTTTTCTCTACCATCATTCTCTCCTTGAAATCAATCAATTCTTATAGCAGCAGCTTCAGCAAAAACTTCTCTACCTAATCTTTCAGCATAAGACTTTCCATTGTAATAAAAATCATTAAAAGACACACGTATGCCTACTTCAAAATCTAGAACCTTCCCTATCTTCTGGGTCGGTTCCGCTGTCCACAATGCTTGGCAGATCTTGGGAATCTTCGCCACCGCTTTCCTCGCCGCCATTTTTGAATAACTTGGGCCTAGGTCTGGTACCGTCATTTGTGAAACTGGACCGTTTCTTAGCTTTTTCCCCAATTCTATTGATGTTCTGCATAGAACTGTGCCGAGTTTTTGGAATCTATGCTCGCGAAGTGTTGCTAGGAACATTATTTCGAGGCTGCAGTCGACGTTGTATCTGGAAAAAAAAGTAAATGTTAATTTAACAATCGTTCAACTGGGAAAGTATGTCAAAAAGGGGCAGTTTAATTTCCCCTTATAAGTTTCTCAATGAGTAATAGAATTGTGAGCTTTCTCTCCAGTTGTTACGAAGCCAGTTGGCATCAGCAGCCTATAATGTTCTCACTGCTTGGACACAAGCCTCCTCTCGGTGAGAGGGAGCGGGCCATAATCCACCACGCGAGCCCAGTGCAGGTTGGTAGATGTCACATGTCTTCGAATTTTTGGTTCTAGGACATGCCGGTTTCCTCACGATGTTTTCCTTCACCGTTTTGAGAGCAGTGGTGTGGTGATTACAAAAAGTAAAGCGCCTGCTAAGGTTCGAACTCACGACCTACTACTCGTAAGTCGCGGCAGTTACCACTGGGCCACCACTGCTATCGAAGTACGAAGTATTGGAGAATAGTAAAGTCCAAACCGTATGTGCAATTTTTTAACCTGACCAAAGTATCGTCTTTTCTAAAGCCAACAAAATAGATGAATCTGCCTTGCTTTTTCCCAACTTTATTGGGGTTAGCTAACTGTTTAATTGGATGCAGCTGAATACCAGTATTTTACAGCGAGCGTATGCCTCCACTGACCTCCACAAGCTAGTGACTGAGTAATACAATACCCTTCCCTTTGGTTACGCTGGTCAGACTTTCGGGTTTCTGACAACCCGTAACCACTGATCCACAAATGACAGCCTAGACCAACGAGTCAACGTATTTTCTAAGGCACGGAGGAGCCTTGGTATGTAAAGATGATCATTCATCCGCAGACTAAACTTGGCAAGCGAAGTAACCTGAAGGTTCAACCCATCCTGTCTGGGTCGCGAGATTGTTCAAACGAGATACCGATACCCTGGCATATGGGTAACTGAAGGATCACGGTTGGGTTTTAGTGAGTAAAAGTCTGACACGCCCTCCCGCTCAGCCCAAAGCGGGAGAAGTCATTCGATGATTACCCATCCAAAAAAAAAAAAAAAGTTCAACCCTTAACTAGGAACTCCAAAGGCCTAATTTTCATTACGTTTTAATAATTCAAACTGACTTCTCAATTGTAGTGTTTTTGCGAATAATTGTCCTCACCTAACAAAATATACGAACTATTATTTCTTGCCGACTATCGTACATAAATACCAAATTCTCTCAGCAGTTCTGGGATAGTTTTCAGAAAGACAATAGCGAGATCTTAATGGATCTCAACAGGCAATCGGGCGGCATGTTCTTTGTTAACAGTGTTCTGCAGCTGTATGAAGTAAGTAGTTATCCTAGAAACAATTAATGTTACTGGCATGGATATAAATACTCGAGAAGGAAATTATAACACAGCTAGCTTGTGCCATGTCTGTACCCATCAGGATCCTACGTTTAACCCGATTGAAAATTAAATGTTAATGTGCGTAGTATTAGTACCTTTCGAATAAAATAAGTAAAAAAATAGTACCTTAATTGTCACTGCGAAATCTTAAATTATTTCCAGCAGGACCCTCCACTGTTTGGAGGTCTATAGACAAATCTTATATGATCCCGTTTAGCGGTGTATTAGTACCTTAAAAATACCTTAGTTTCATTTTAAAATAATTATTATTTAATGAGGAATGCACCTGCAATACTTTTATCAAGCCAGCAAGACCCTATTTTGTTTTGAGGCTTTCAGTCCAGACAGTCATATTTTTTCAAATAACCTTACGTTTAATTCAAAAAGTTTGTATTTTAGCTGAAAATTTGTTTTAAAACTTTTAATAATTTTTCAGCGAACTTTCATTTAGAAAAAAGGGTGCTGTTTCTGAAATTATGTTTTTTTGAATGGATCAAGAAAACAAAACAAAAAAAATAGTTCAATGGGCGAATGTCAATGCCCGTAATCGATCAGTTATTTTTGTAATTTTTCTTTGCAGTATAATGATTTTAAAAAAATCCAAAACCCAAAACAACAGTAATTTGGCTACCTTAATGCACATTAGGGTAATTTATAGTGTAGAACAAAGTTGGAATGGTAAATTAAAAATTGCTTTTGTTTCCCTTTTATAACCCATCACGTGGGTAAAGTATTGCCAGCTTATTTTAATTGAGAAAACATGAAAGTGAAGAGAGAGCTAAAGCATAAAAGTACGTCACAGAGATCATGGACAAATTAAGGTTTCGACAGCTGGGAGGCACTGAATCGAACACAGTAAAACCACTACTGTAATGAACATAGCTCATAAAGTGAAGCTTATCATCGTGGGTAAAGTATTGCCAGCTTATTTTAATCTGAATACATGAAAGTGAAGAGAGAGCTAAAGCATAAAAGTACGTCACAGAGATCATGGACAAATGAAGGTTTCGACAGCTGGGAGGCACTGAATCGAGCAAAGCAAAAAACACTACCCGAATTACCAAAGCTCATAAAGTGAAGATCGTGGGTAAAATATTGCCAGCTTATTTTAATTGACCTTGTATAAACAGCTTGAGCGAATCCATTAATATGTACATTGTACCTTATAATCAATAATAGCCTTGCGTAATCGAGTGTACTGTAGGTAAGTACATACTTCTGTGCTATAAACTTGGCAATGACACTGACTGGCAGCCGTGACAAGTTTATGTAAGAGGCTAGAGCGAAGTCAACTTAAGTAGTTAATACTACGTCTGTGCAGAGGAGTAATTGCGTAATACTCTAATAATACTGTTAGCCTCGTAAGACCCAACGACCTGACAAATGACTAAAATATGTAGGCACTCCGGCCCAAGACAGTTTTTACGGCCCAAGACAGTTTTTACGGCCCAGCGACATAAAATCATGATATAATATTTAAACCTATTTTTTAGTTTAAATAAACCCGCCAAATGCCAAAATCTATCATCATAAATTCATTAACCTTCAATGCATCGAATAATTATAAAATAACCATGAGGAAAATACTCCCTAAAAGAATTAAATCACGAGTTTATCATTTAAACACATTTTTACTAGATCGAAGTTCTGGACTGCAACGAGTTCCACCTTTTTTTTTTAGGGTTCCGTTGCCAATTAGCAAAAAACGGAACGTTTATGGATTCGTCATGTCTGTCTGTCTGTCTGTCCGTCCGTATGTCACAGCCACTTTTTTCCGAAACTATAAGAGCTATACTGTTGAAACTTGGTTAGTAGATGTATTCTGTGAACCGTTTAATACGGTTCACAGAATACATCTACATCTAGATTTTCACACAAAAATAGAAAAAAAACAAAAATTTGGGGTTCCCCATACTTAGAACTGAAACTCAACATTTTTTTTTTTCATCAAACCCATACTTGTGGAGTATTTATAGATAGGTCTTCAAAAATGATATTGAGGTTTCTAATATCATTTTTTTTCTAAACTGAATGGTTTGTGCGAGAGACACTTCCAAAGTGGTAAAATGTGTGCCACCCCCCCCCCCCCCTCGTAACTTCTAAAATAAGAGAATGATAAAACTAACAAAAAATTATGATGTACATTACCATGTAAACTTTAACCGAAAATTGGTTTGAACGAGATCTAGTACGTGGTTTTTTTTAATACGTCATAAATCGCAATTTACCTTTCATTCAATCAACTCAAATATGAAAATTAAAAAAAAAAACATTTAATTTCATAAACATAAACCTTATGCATAAACCGTGAATACCTACAGGTTTGTACGGAACCCTCGGTGCGCGAGTCCAACTCGCACTTGGCCGGTTTTTTTAGTACATTGGGTCGTAAGTTATATCGTTTAGATTGGGCCTTAAGAGGATAGGAATTGCTTTGAATTTGACAATTCCGCAACTTTCTTGGCGTTGTTCACGTTGCTAACCAGACATATATATGTTTTAAATATATTGAAAAATGAATTTCCAATAACTTTCAAAATTATTCAAAATCCTGATTATTAGTGTGCTACTCAATTAGGGTGCTATTCTTACTTAGTAATTATTGTTCTAATGAATGCATTATCACCGACCCAAGCGTGGTTTGACCAGATTCGGTTAATCGAATGAAGCCCAAGATTTGCATTCGTCCTTAAAGCCTCATGTTGCTTGATGCTAGAGGGACCATTGCAAATCAAAGAGTACTAGACCGCGGGGCGCCGTAATGTTAGGGATGACGTGCCCTTAAGATAGGGAAGGTCTGTAAGCCGTACTGGATATTCATGTTGGAGTAGGCATTGGATTTGAAGGGAGACGGGTGATATTTAGAACTTAATACCGTAATTGAATTTAAAATATCATAACTGTATGATAGTTTAAATTAAAAAAATATAACGTACTCTAATTTGGAAAGAAGGAAGGCAAATTTTTAAATACTTGCTTTTAATGTATGTAGATCAAGGTAAGGATATAGACCGTTATTGCGTAACACACTTTCAAGAACAACCTGAGAGATTTTGAAGAATATTGCTAAACCATTGCTTTATATGATCGAAGAAATTGTCTGCTCAACTACTTAAATAACGCAATAAATGTCGTTGAACTGCCAGAATGAAAACCATTGCTGGGTTGTTTTTTTCCTATTCCAAAGTGTATGAGGCTCCTCCCTCATATGTTTTATCAATACCAATAAACTACAAACTACCAAACCAATCATTATAAATAATTTGGCATTACCCATGGCAAATTATTTATATGTAGCTTGGAACCTGAAGAATGACATACCTATATCTATCCTGGGTTTTAAAAATAAGTTAAAAGACGAAATATACGCATACGCGGAGCCAAATAATCATCCACCATCATAATTTATATTCTGTTCATGAAAATTTCGTTTAACAAATTAAAGAACGCTTTCATAAAATTCTTGTCTCCTCAAAGACGTTTGACGAGAGAAGCCAGTCTATCACGACATTGCTTCAAAACACAAGAAAATAAACATGTCTTCTATTGGGCCTCATAAAACCACGACATGCATAAGACGTATTAACTTGTTGGTTTCATTATGTCAAACGAGATTACCAGAACTAATGAGATTCGTGCATTATGGCAGCTGTTATACGGGAGATGAATTTACTGAGAGCCTCAGAATTTTACGTATTTGTCATAAAGTCTGTGTGTTTATACTTACATGTGTATTAAAATTAGAAGAAGATGAGAGAGACTTGTAATAAAGAAAAATAGAGAGAGGAAAATCCGCGCGCTTACAGGACTAGAAATGACATTTGATATTTTGAAGATATTTACATTTTTGTTCAGTGATTGCAAAACTGGTACGGAACATCTGTGGGAACTTGAAGAGACATGGAAGTGATGAGAGAGCTAAGGCATAAAAGTACGTCACAGAGATCATGGACAAATGAAGGTTTCAACAGCTGGGAGGCACTGAATCGAGCACAGTAAAAACACTACCGGAATGATCAAAGCTCATAAAGTGAAGATAATTATCATCAGATCAGTCGAAAAACCTCTACTCTGGACATAGACCTCAACCAAGCGTCAGTACATAAACTAGTCCTGAAGATAAAATATCAAGTTTTTTTGTAAATATTTAGCTTGGGTATTCCGAACTTCAATATCGACAAAAAGATTTTCTATACGGGCACGCCCAAGTCCCACACAGGTGCGACGCGACTCCAATCGATCAGTTTCAATTAAAATTTGATGGAAATTGATCTACAGAGTCGCGTCGCGCTGTAGCATTGCGTCGGTCTGCGGAAGCTAGTGACTATAAGTGCTGGTTGTTCAGTAACTACTTATATAATAGCTATGCATTCAAATCGGCGTATGAAAATATCGTGAGGAAACGGGCACCAAAGAGATGTCAGCAACACTGAAGGGGTCTGCTAGGACCGATGCCTGCCGGGGTCGCGTGATTGTTCAAAAGAGATACCGTGACCCTGGCACATGGGCAACTGAAGGAACACGGGTGGGTTTTAGTCAGTAAAAGTCTGACACGCCCTCCCGCTCCGCCCAGAGCGGGAGAAGTCATTTGATGATTTCCCATCCAAAAAAAAAAAAAAAAAGGAAACGGGCACGTCTCAGAACCAATTTCAAACACATGTGACATCTTTCAAACCGAACTGGGCCTGCGTGGTGTATCTTGGCCCACTCCCTCTCCGGCGATGAGGTCTGTGCCTCAACAGTGGGAAAATTATAGGCTGATGATGATGTAGTCAATGATAACCCTTACTTTTCAAAGAAATTACATCTTCCATCGACTTCTGCCATCCACTCTATGAGAGCCCGTGATGACGGCTGTGTGCAGCGCTCTTCTGCAAATATCTCGAAGAATGGCTTCTCTGATGAATCTGATGTTGCTACCTGAAATAAAATAAAAAAAACCTTTATTCATTTAGTTACCAATTCTCAACTCAAGTGATAGTGGGCAGGGCACATTGTTTGCAGAGCAGATCGACTCATCCGTAGAACAAAGTCCGATCTGTAGAATTGACGGTTTTCAGTAGAGGTTAGAGAAGTTGTTGACTTGTATAACTCCTAAAAGGTGAGACTTGATATTTTCATTTTTCGGTATGTTGTAACAACGCCCCAGCCTAGTTAAATGCTATGTAGTGTGAATTTCTTATCCTTTTATTTCACGAGATAGTGAGTCCCATATCAACACAGTTCGTTATATAGCGGAAGAGCGGGGGTTTGTAGTGAACATAATACGTCGTTTTACGGAGACGTCTGAATTAAGTGACGTTCTATATTAACATGGGTATTTTTTTGTTGGAATTGCCCATGCCTTAAGAGTTCTTTGTGAATAACCACCTTAAAATATTTAAACATAATAAGGCTATCCATATTAAGGCTACCCTTCCAGATCACGAAATAAAAAATAAAATGATTATTTGAAATCGTTTATTAATTTTAAAAATCTCAAAACTGTTATCAAAACCATTCAATGGCCTCACATTGAACAGCAATCACATCACAGGTAAGCATGGACTTAAAATTAGCATAATCTAAAACTTACAGATTTGTGTTATATAATCAACAAAATATGTCTTTTCAAAATAAAATTCAGTCTTATTTTAAAAACATCGTGACCTAGACGAGGTTCTTTATTTAGCAATTAACCCGTAGGTACGTATACCTATAAATGCCTTGGAGGCGTCATAGTAAAACATAAATGACATATCATATCACAGCATGGTAGCTAGGTACACTAAACTACATGCTACTTATTATAATCAACCATTGCTCGCTAAATCAGAGGAAAGAATTGAGCTATCAAAAGATTTCAAAAATTAAAAATATTTCTTAGTCCGATACGTCATCATCCGATTCATCAGAAAAATCAATTTTATTTAACCATTTATGCACACATATAAATAGACAAGAAGAAAGGAACAGAAAAATATGTACAAAGATAATGCTTATTTCAATAGAAATCTCTTCCAGCATACCTGCAATAACAGAGAATATACAAAGAGATGTAGACAACGTGTGTAATAGTAGAAGAAAAATAATACTATAATTTAAATATAAACAAACAAAATAAAAATATATAAACATACATAAATACATCTAGATTAAATATAACTAAATATATACACTAATAACGTAATTAAAATGAAAAAAATCATGAGCAATTAGGACAAAGTGGAGAGATAGTGTTCTTTCACTCTTCTTTTAAATACAGCAATAGTAGAGCAGTCCCTTATGTCAGGCGGAAGTGCATTCCACAACCGAACCGCATGCACGATGAAGGAGTAGGAGTAGAAGTCGGTTGAGTGGGGAGGGGACTTGAGGAGATTTCTAAGATGCGACCTGCAAGGTGCATCAAAAGGACGGGCGTAGGAGAAGCGTTCTCGCAAATAGGATGGGGTCTTAGGGTTGCGGAGAATGTTAAATAGCACACACAATATCCGAAAGTCCCTACGAAGTAGAATAGGTCATATTGATCATATTTTTTAAGATTAAAAACAAAACGAATGCAGATATTTTGCAAACGCTCAAGTTTATTTAAAAGCTTCTCGGTGGCATCCAAATAACAGGCATCAGCGTAGTCAATAATGGGCTGAATAAGAGTTTGCGCAAGGGAAATTTTGGTGTTGAAGGGCAGAAAGCTTTTGGCTATGCTTAGGTCTCCTTGTAGGTAGAGCTTTTGGCTATTCTTGCGTATATAATGGGATTCAACGGGGACAAATGCTCGGATATGATTACAAACACTTTGTTTTATTGCGTCATCTATGAAGATCTTATGATTGTCGTGGCGACCCCGTCTATCCTCCTCTAAAATAGCTCTTCCATCGTACTTCTTCCACGCAGTTTTCAAAATACGAGTTGAAACGGCTAGAAAATGGGCAGCAAAGTTCTCTATGCATTTTACCACCATACTGCGAATGCCAACCCGCCTGCCAAGCGTGGCGATTATGGTAAAGCCCCCCAGATTGGGGGAGGCCTAAGTCCAGCAGTGGACGTCTTACGGCTGAAATGATGATATTTCCTATTATTAGGAGAATCATCATCAAATTTGTAACGACATTTGCACGATGGCCCCATTGTTTTTTCGTGTAAGGCTTTTCCCTTGTTACATATTTTTGACCTAAGTTCTTAAGGCATTTGCGTTTAGTGTCTCCATTCTTTTGGGCACCTGTGTCGTTTTCTAGTCGTTTTATTAGTCACGGTTCGATCACCTGAGTGTGAATTAGAGGGCGAATCCATGGTGCTAAATGATGACGAAGCAATCACAGAGGTACTGTCTACATCAGGGCAGAATGCACCATCGCAGATCGAATGGGCATTAGTAGGAGACGGCATAGGAGTTGGCACAGACAGTTTCGAATTAACCGGAGTAGATCGGTGGTGAGAATCTTCTAACAGCTCTTCAAGCTGTATTAATGGTGAATTTTCGAAACTAGAAGGCACTTCCAAAGAAAATGTACTAGGTTGATTGCTGTAAACATTCTCAGCAGACGGATCAGACATAACATTCGGTACTGAGCTGTCGCAGGTAACTTCTTTGTTCCCACAATCTTCATACAGAACTTCTTTCCATATGTCAGCTAGTTTCTGACTGATTTCTTCAGCACCAGGAGGCAATGATGATGTTTTTTGTATTATGCCGCTGTCATCAACATTAACAACTGAAATTTTAAAAAATCTGTATATTATTACGGGTATTCTTAAAAAACTATTTATAATAATATATAGTGCAATATAATTGTACTTAGCCATAATTTAATAAATCTTAAATAAAAAATCATTATATTTAACGATATTTTTAAATGAACAATGTCCTAACTGATTTCAGTATCCCAGTAACAACGTTCTATCTCAATAATGAACCAACAAATCGTATCACTGATTTCGTAGAAAAACGTCTTATATTCACATGAATCGCTTAGAAGTTCAATAATGTTCGCATAAAATCGTCCTATAGTTTCTCAAGACCTTTACTTTTTACTGTGTATTATTACAGAAATAATGATTACCCTGTGATAATCTATCACGTCTATCCTATTTTTGCAATAAAAATGCGTTTCTATACCTCTCCGTCAAAACACGTCGTAGTTAAAAATCAATCGCCAACAACTGTCTACTGAGATAAAAAAGCAATTTTGACATAATGTTTATTAATTTAAGAACTTAATAGTGTGAATCATGAAATAATACAACTGAAATCGTCAACTTACCAGCATTTACACTTTCCTTCGTGAAAACTGCAGGAACATTTGAAAATGATGCACTAAGCTCAGGCCTTTCTGCTTCTTCTTTAAACATATATAACTTTTTCCGTGATCGTGACATCTCTAAAAATAAGCTTGTTCATGCAAAACATGTGATGAATTCATTTTATTCATCAAAACTTAAATAGCTAAGCGCATAACATAAAAACACCCTTTCTCCAACAAACAACGGCCGGACTGACGAACGGACGGGGCGCCCGCACCGCCCCCGCTCCGGGCGCGCCGTCGCTTGTTCACTCCGTGCGTTTTTATGCGGAGAAGATGTCAGATTGAACGTTATTCGATTTTATATTTCCGAAACTAAATAAGATACGAAAATTTTAAAAACATAGGCCTGTAGAATTCGTATTCCTTATCTCGTCTAGCTAATAAACTCATTTTTGCTCTATGATCACATCGGACTCTGTTCTACGGATAAGTCGAGATAGTCGATGTGGCCAAAAGGTTTTGGTGTGGCGACACGAAGATGTAGAACTGGAAGACCTCCCACAAAGTTAACGACTTGTGAAGGTCGTGGGAATCCACTGGTTGCGGGAAGCGCAGAACCTGTGGAAGTGGCAGAGTTTGGAAGACTATGTCCTAACTAAGTCTTTGTCCAGTGGATATTTTTAATTTAGTTTGTCATTTGTTTTTCTCTAATTTTGGTATACAATAAAAAGTATGCTATTCAGTGTCACGAGTGTGTCTTTTTTATCTTATTTGGCATAAGACTGGGTTGTTATCTGTACAAATAAACATAAGTCGTATCGTAAACAATATAATTATTCTTTTAATTGTTTATTCTTAAAGAATAGTTTATCTTAAAGTGCCTCGTAAAGTCTTCCTAGAAAGTATATTTAAAACATCGATACTCAAAAGTCACGGAAACGAATTAAAATAACAAAGTAGTCGCTTAGCATTCATTACTTGTGTTAATTAGTGACAAGCGGAATAATGAGGTTCAGAGTTTTACTTGCAAAACAAAAAAGTCACTAAGTAAGCTGAAATGATGTATAATCCTATGCATAATTTATTCTTTCAAATTTAATCTACGAACATTTTTTTTTCTGCTTGTTTAGTTTTTTACGGCCTTATGAATAAGCGCGAATTTACGCGCTTTATATTAGCTTCACTTGTATGTTTGTATGTTTGTTTGTAACCGACTCCTTATAGCGCGATTTTGACCCACTTTAAACGACCAGATTTCATTCAAACTTTGCACACCTGTCAAGGACCGATGCAATGCAATTTGTGCCATTATGCTGGCCAGGGTTACCAGGACATCAAAAAAACTGTCTTCGAAAACTACGCTGACATACGTCACAAACTAATTTGTGCCATTATCTTTGCCACGGTTACCAGGACAGCAGAAAAAACTGTCTTTGAAAACTACGCTGACATACGTCACAAACTACGCTGACATACGTCTCAAAATTCGAAACACCCTAAAAAATAGAAAATAAAGAATAGTTTAAAAAAACTAAAAAACACGCTTCCATTGAAAACCAAACTAACTAAAAAGTACAAAATAATGGGAAAAAAAGCGTGGGGTGCTTTTTAAGGTATTTTTTTATTGATATCAGGATATTTTTGCGTGTTTTTTAAATTTTTTTTTAACTATTATTTTTGGATGGGAAATATCAAATGACTTGAGAGCGCGAGGGCGTGTCAGACTTTTATTAACCCACCCGAGTTTCTTCAGTTGCCTGTGCCATGGCCACGGTAACTCTTCGAAACGAAAAAATCCGCGACCAAGGCTACATGACGAAGGCCTAACTTAATATAGCGATCAAATATTCCCATAGTTTCTATAACATGACCTGGTGATGACATTCCCTACAGTGTATGAGTAGAGCAGTGGTGATCTAGTGGTACCGGCTCCAACTTATGAGTTGTATGACATGAGTCCGGATGCCGCCGTGGCAACTCTCAAAAAGGTGGGGGAAAACTTCGTGAGGTAACCGGTATGTCCTAGAAAGAAACATTAGAAGACATGTGACGTCTACCAACCCGAACTGGGCGCGTGTGGTTTATTTTTGCATACTCTTTCTCAAAGAGATGGGGCCTGTGTCCACGGAGTGGGATCATATTAGGCTGATTATGTGAACTGGTGATAAACTTACAGCTAAGCGTAACTTGTCAGCAGTAATGAAGGAGTCCGCTAGGGCTGATGCTTGCCAGGGTTGCGGTTTTGTTCGATAGAGTTACCGTGGCCTGGATACAGGCAACTGAAGGAACATGGATAGGTTTTTGTCAGTAAAAGTCCTACACGCCTCATTTGGTGATTTCCCACGCAGAGAAAAATAAGCGTTGCTTTAGCAGTAATCAGAATGATAACTGCTAAAGCAACGCTTAACTATACGCTCTCAATAAGACAAAGTGCAAGCGTGTCCTTAGCGCTTATCTACTGAACCTTGACTACGATACCACTGAAAACTTGCTAGCTGTAATAAAATAAATGTGTTTAAAGCCTGCCAACCACACCACACTACATAACACCATATTACAGCAAACCACAGCTCACCACACCTCACTATGCTACACTACACCATACCACATCACATAACACATCACCACACCACACCACATCACACCACGCAACACATCACCACACTACACCATATCACACCACGAAACACTTCACCACACTACACTACAAAATACTACACCACACCACACATCAGCATACCGTGTGGTGCTGAAGTGTGACACCACACTACACTTTTACTGACAATGTTGAAAACAGTTACCTTTTTTTTAATTTTGTATTCCTTTCGCTTTCTTTATTTTTGCTGTATGTGCTCTCATGCCAAAAGCTAAAATTATTTTATTTCGTTATATTATCGCTAAGACTAAATCCTCAAATACTGTTTTTGGGGGAGGGGCCTGGTAATCTGTGTGACAGGTTTTCCTAATGCAGATACCAGTCTCCCACAAAGGATTTATGCTGCTGTTATTTCTTCGTAATTTTAAGGAGCCTTTGTGGAAGAGAAATAAATGTTTATTTATTATATTATTATTATTATAAAATCGTTAAAAAGAGTGTGCCAAGGTATGTCAGGTTTGCAAAAAAAGTCACAAGTCTTCATTTCACAAAAACTAAATCTCATTTACACACTTACTTAACACAGTTACTAAACTTTCTCTCTTTGCTACAGAAACATGGCGAAAAGTTACAACGGCTAATTTTGAGTAACCTATGTTGGCAACACTGTAATTGAGAGCTGTCAAAAATTGCGCATGATTCAAATGTTTCCTTAAAGCTAATTTTGGTGAAGTTTCATACCTGTAATTTATTGAAAGCAGCTGAAACAACTTCTCCGGTATCAGTTGTAACTGCTACAAGAGACACTCCATCTAATGCTGCGTCTGCGCATAATTCCAGCAGTTCCTCTGCAGCTACTGGATTTTTGTTCACCTCTGTACCGATACACACTGTTTCATCTTGACAAAAGGCTTCTCTTATGACCTGGAACATCAGAATTATAGTAAAAAAATGTACTTTAATTTTGCTCTGTTGGAATTTTGAGGATTAAAAGTTTGAATAATATAAAGCACAAATCATGGCTATCCAGAGTCCTTGAGTGTCATCATCAAACGGAGGGTACCTATCTTTACAAGTGCGTAGCTTTGAGTAAGGGTGCAGGAATCGTTTGTATGATACTCTATTTAGGTTGGATATGTAGATAAAAATATGGTTGGACTACGGTTGCAAATACAATATCTAACTGATTCAATGCGTATTATGAAAGTAGATTATTCAGATTTATTTACTAAATTGATTACACTTATTTAAATTTACGTAATTTTATATCCCAAAAATAATAAAAACTACTTAAATTACAGTCCCACTTCCGCTGTGCAGTCAAAGCAAACCTAAATGAATGGTGTTACGACGTTTCCTTCTTCACAATAAAAATAAGCTCCTATGAATAAAAAATCAGTGTATGAATTATGATTATCTATACTAATATTATAAACTGAAGAGTTTGTTTGTTTGTTTGTTTGATTGAACGCGCTAATCTCAAGAACTGCTGGTCCGAATTGAAAAAATATTTTTGGTTGGGTAGCTTATTTATCGAGAAAGGCTATAAGCTATATAACATTACGCTACAACTAAGAGTTGCGGAGCAGTAATGAAAAATGTTGCAAAAACGGAGAAAATCGCACGGCTAGGCGATTTGACGCGACGGGAAGGGTCGGGGGAACAAGGAATTTAACGCGGACGAAGTCGCGAGCAGAATCTAGTAACATTATATTCTAATTTGGGTGTTTCTTGGTGAGCGTTCATTCCGAATATATTTTATAGTCATTGATAAGCTGATGATTGAAAACCTTCTAACCGACAGCTTTCTTATAAGTCCACCGCCGATCGGGTTTATCTCTATTTGCCCCAAACGTTGTTCTATAATCTCATATTATACAATGGAACAACGTTTGGTTACTAATAGTGTATTATTTTTCTGATGAAAGTAGCAGATTCAGAACATAAATCTGTGTATACACGTAAAGTAATTAATCCTCTATTCAACCGAGGACAAAACTAAACAGCGAGTTTTCTCCATTATTTGATATTCTAAAGGATCCCTTAAACAGGCGCAACGCGAAAGTCGTAGAACAATGTCTATGTAAACTTCATGGAAATCGTTCTACAAGAATCGCGTGGTGCTGTCACGTCGCGTCAGTCTGAAAAAGCCTTTACACAGATACCATAAATATCTCTACAGCGCGCAACGCGAACGTTGAGAGACGCAGTAGTTAAATGAAACTTCGCAACAAAACTAAATAGTCTTATTGTATTTACGGAAAATACTCACTTTTAATGCACCGGGGAAAGTAGCAGCTGACAGAGATTCTATTCTGTATTTTCCTGGAAACAAAGAGAAATGGAATCCGTTTAAAAATTGTACTATTTTGTCTCTTAAATTTATGTCCCGTTTTTTCTCTCGTCCATTTTCTTCTGCACTTTTGCTACGGCAAGAGGAAATTCCATATTTCTATGTGTCGAGATCTTTGTTTTAGTATCGACTACGAATCGAAAAGGTTGATGATCCGGGATCGAGCAAAAACTACGATTGGATTTTTTGGTTTACAAAAGGGATTTAAAATGAAAACAAGACTATGGTGTCAATAAGCTGGGGTCCTATCTCTCGGGCTTAACAGTTTCAGTAAATTTTCTGGTCGGTAGTGTGTATTATTCATAATAAAACTAGCTGTTTCCAGAGGCTTCATTTGTGTGGAAATCGAAAATTATCTCACAGGAACGTTTTACCGAAATAAAAAGTACCATAGTGTGTTTATGATTTTGAACTACGTGTCATCATCTGTCTAGCCTTTTCCCAACTATGTTGGGTTCGGCTTCCAGTCTAACCGGATGCAGCTGAATACCAATATTTGACATGGAGCAACTGCCTATCAGACCTCCACAACCCAGTTACTGGGTAATACGATACCCCTTGGTCAGACTGGTTGTCAGGCTTTCAGGTTTCTGACGACCCGTAACGACTGTCTAAGATCTACAAAAAGACACCAACGGCTTAACGTGCTTTCCGAGGCACGGAAGGGTCTTGATATGTAAAGATGGTCACCCATCCACGGACCAACCGCGGCAAGTGTAGCTTAACCTGAACGATCAACCTGTGCGGCTGTTATTATTTGGCCATATGCCCTTCTTAAAGATTTTCCTCTCAAGATTATAACTACCTGTGTACTTCATCATCATCATCATTTCAGCCGTAAGACGTCCACTGCTGGACTTAGGCCTCCCCCAATTTTGGGGGGCTTTGCCATAATCGCCACGCTTGGCAGGCGGGTTGGCGATCACAGTATGGTGGTAAAATGCATAGAAAACGCTGCTTCCCATTCTCTAGGAAGTACCTTAGTCGCCCCACGGGAAGAAATAGGGTGGTATTATTCTGTACGTCCGACAACACACGGTACCGTACGGGCCTGTGTACTTATATAATGCAATTTCGTTCAGCCGTTTTTGTTGTAGAAATATTTAAACATACAAACTGTAATATTTATATTATTAATAGGAATCATAGGAAAGTAGGATATACCTATTAATATTAAAAATTATAGTATTTGTCCGTTGTTTTGTACGCGTGGAGATCGGAAATTGTGTCACGGAGACTTCCGAAATGAAAAGTATTTTCTGACATGTAGAGTACAATTTCTGGAACTACCAACTATTATTTTTGCATTTGAAAACCCACTACCGAACGACCGAACGATCCGAGTAAAAAGATAAAAAAGTCTGCAGACCACGCTAAGAGAAAACGGAGTAATATCGGCGATGCGAATAATAACCGGTTGAAGTGGTGGAGCTTAGGGGAGGCCTATGTCCAAGAGAGGACGTCTTTCAGCTGAATTAATAATCAGCGATGGTAAATGATAAATGGTTAAATTTCTGTAAGTAAGTTTGTACAAACACTTTTACACGTCAACCATATTTTTAAAACTAAGTGACATTGGCGTTTCTTATCTGACTACTCTGAGAAGAAAGGCTTAAACAAACTCAGTGGTCACAGTCTTTAAAGTCCAGACACAATTTGGGTGACATACTGTAAAGACCATGTAGATTGGTGTCTGAAATGGTCTTTTGAGGAAAGGACCACATAGATTGAGTGGACTTGTCCAGTCAGTGCACGCATTTGTCACTCATTGATGCGACGTGATGCGATGCTATATGATATATTCTATATTAAAATGAGAAATTTCAAGCGAAGAATCGCGGCCAGAGGCTAGTAAGTAAATTGCGAAAATAAAGTGCTTTTGCAACTAGAAACAGTGTGAAAATGCTGCAGCAAATAATTGTAATAAGAGTCCAAATTATATTGCTCAATTTGAATCTTAAAAAACCAGGGCATACAAAAGATTTTTTGTACAGAAAAAACTATAGATCCTATGAATGCAAACTTCTATCTATTGGTATGGTAAAAAGTGCTTCGTTTGCTTTGAGCGGATAGTTTCCAAATCCGAAAACTGTTACAGTGTCGTTTCGTATATCTGCAAAAAAAGGAAGAGAGTATCCCGGTATGCCAGCTCTGCTTTCAGCTTCCTTTTTCGAAACTGGTATTATTCTACGAATTCAATCATTTTTCGGCATAAATATGTGGAGTACCAAATATAAGGCTTTGTACTAGTAAGTACTGTATCATTCTTCATCATATGTTTGACGTTTTCCTAATTATGTTGGGTTCTGTTTCCAGACTTACCTGATGCAGTAAGTACCAGTATTTTACATGGAATGACGGCCTATCTGGAACATTACCGACTTATATAGTCCTCCAGACCGTATTTCGGTCACGGCGGCCAATCTTAACGGAGACTAGCCATCGGCGCGGGAGATATTATAGTGCTCAAGTGTGTGCGCAAACACAGGAGCACTCACTCTTCCCTCACTCTCATAGTCCGATGGGACGGCAATCCGACACGACCGGAGAGAGATCAGGCGTAGGACCAACAGCTTAACGTACTTTCCGAGGTACGGGGGTATCACACAGTCAACTTCCAAAATCCGGGCTGTTACTAAGAAATTTCTAATGAAAAAACCCAAATGGAATAACACTTTGCCACACCTGGGAATCGAGCCAAGGACCCCACGCTCAGCAGTCGCGCTTGCGACCACGAGACCAACGGGACAGTTACCCAGATTTACGAATTGTAGGTCATGGCTTCGAACCCAGGCAGGCCATTTACTTTGTGTAAATAATTTCATCACTACTGCTCTCGAAACAGTGTAGGAAAACACCGTGGGAAAGCCGATATGTCCTAGAAACAAAAATTTGAAAACATGTGACATATAGCCAGCCGAACTCTGGGCCCGCGTGATTGATAACTGCCCACTCCCTCTCACTGAGAGAAGTCCTGTGTCCTAGTAGCGGGAACAATATAGGCTTACTAGCTTCCGCCAGCGGCTTCACCCGCGTGAAAATTCAACCCCCCAATTCACCCTCTTAGGGATGGAATTTCAAAAAACCCTTTCTTAGTGGATACCTACTCTTCACAAAGAATACACCCTCCAAATTTCATGTCTCTAGGACCAGCGGTTTAGGCTGTACGTTGATATATCAGTCAGTCATTCAGTCAGTCAGTCAGTCACTCAGGACTTTGAATTTTATATGTAGATATAGATTATGATAATGATGTGATATTTATTTATTTATTTATTTAATACTTCACGCACACAAATGTACAGAGGCGGACTTTAATGCCATAGGCATTTTCTACCAGTCAACCTTTGGGTGGTGCAGAGACAAACAGTGGTAGGTGCAATTTTGGTGAACAAATATTTAAAATATAAACGCATAAATCGACCTTCACAACCCATTTACTGGGTAACACAATAATAATAAAATAAAACATTTATTTGACTCTTAAAAATACATGTTACAAGCCAGTCATAATGAAATAGCACATGAATGTATAGCCACAAAATAGATGCTAACCCCCAAACTAGGCCTGGGCCTGTATTTTAGGGGTCACCTATCTAACCCCTTGGTCAGATAGACTGGTTATCAGACTTTCAGCTTCTGAAGACCCGTAATGACTGTCAAAAATCTACAAATAACAGCCGAGACCAACGGATCGACGATCTTAACAAAGCACAGAAGGGTTTTGGAATATAAAGATGGTCACCCATCTGCGAAACAACCGCGGCTAGATTAGCTTAACCTGATCAATCGACTCTCTGCAGCTGTTTTTACTTAGCTATAGACTCCTCGTACTTAATCATGCACAATATAATTTTAGATAAAAATTCTACGACCTTATCGGTCAGTACTTATTTAAATATTAATAATAGTATTGATAGTTTAAATTAGGATGGATGTAATGGATATTGTGCTTCTTAGTATAATAATAATTATTTAACTTTTCTGTTTTGGAAGACAGTTTTGCTACAGTGAACCGTACGATAGTGATAACAATTCGTAATTCATTATTGCTATGAACAACAACTTTAAAAACGTAATGATCGAAAATACGAAAAAGTACAGACATGTATTGAAACACTGAAAAGGTAAAGTTAGGTCAAATAAACAACTATGTATAAATGAACTCAACTGGCAACGAAATAATAATGTGAAAAACAAGAATGACTTATCAGAGAATTGTTTGTTTTTTAAATTGAAACCGGTCTTCTCAATAGCACTGACACTTGTATTCCTCACATTCATATCATTGCTATTCCACAAAAGGTACGATTAACACAAAATAACACCAGTACTAACCGTCTTCCGTGGAAAGCCACTCCATTTTCAAAATAGCAACAATGCACTCAAATGTCAAAACTTATTTTTGAATAAAGAACGTGCGCACGCGACGCTGACAAGTAATCAACTGACGACACTAATTTATTCGAAGTATCACTGAAAGTTATGTTGGTGTGCTAAGTGAGTCAACATGTCTGTCTGTGTAGGGATGACCTTGACCTCACAACGTTGTGTTGAAGATATTTTTAAAGGAATTGTGGTTAGTCAGTTTTTTTTAACCGACTTCAAAAAGGAGGAGTTTCACAATTTGCTTTTTTTTAAGCATGTATGTTCAGCGATATGCCTTAATTGTGGACCAATTTCGTTTTTTTTTTTTTTTGAATGTATATGGATGCATTCAAATTTTAATAACTTTGCTTAGGTAGGTTTTGCGTTAACCTTGAAAATCGTTTTTAATCCACTTTGTGTATGTTGGTTATGTTCTATTTCCTGCCACTGATGTTTACATAACAAGTAGAGAAAGGTACATACATGAATTAAGGTCGGGTATGTACCATAACTTTCCAAAACTTCCTCCGAGAGGAGGCCTGTGGCCCAGCTGTGGGGACATTATAAGCCGACTGTAAAACTTAAAATTGATCCAAAAAAAAACAACCGACTTCTGAAAAAAACACTTCAGCGAGAAAAATAACTTTAATTTTGAAAGTCTTTGACAAAAATCCACACTATGGCATCATAATACTAAATAATAAAGACTGCTTGTCTGCTTTAAGTAACATTTTTGCCAACAAAACAATATTTTAGTATCTACTATACAGAGTTAGTAGGTACGTAGAACATAAACGATACTCGTCTAAAATATGACATCATTAAGTTCGCAAAAAGATTTATCTAAGAGCTACACGAGAAAAGTCTTAAAACATATTTTTGATCCATTTCATAAATTTATCCCGAGCTAGGATAAATTAAATTTTGTCTCGTTTAATCATAATCTCTGTTTCTGACAACTTATTTAATACACGGCCGATTAATTTTCTAGAATACAAAAGAGGGTAAGATGAAAATATCAAACATAAAGATATCAGGGAGAAAATCTTCATGAAAAAACAACCTCAATTCAAAAACACCGAAGGCTATTCTTTCATAAATATAATCAGCTTTCAGCGTGAACATATTATTTTGAAGAATGACTTTTGAAGTACAGATGGCTATTGTGGGTACTTTTATACTTCGAACACGCTTCTGGCTTCTGGAAAAACCTAATACAATTGTGATCGTTGCGGGAATCTTCTAATTGTTCTGTCATATACAGGGTTATTTGTAAAACACCGGCAACCTCTCAGGTCTATGTTACTAACATCATAATCAACAACTTTTGTTCTGTGACTTTTAAAAATTCATCACATTTTAGTTCATCAGATTTTCAAACAAAAATAAAAATATTTAAATTGAACGCTCTAAATGTTACGGAGTCTATGCGAAGCAAAAGAAAGCGATAGTATATTAGCAAGGGGAGCGGGGTTAGGGCGGCGGGGGCGCTTGAACTTGACCTATTTACAGGCAGCCGATTTTTGTATGAAAATCTGATGCACTAAAATATGATGAATTTTTAAAAGTCATAGAACAAAAGTTGTTGATTATGATGTTAGTAACATAGACCTGAGAGGTTGCCGGTGTTTTACAAATAACCCTGTATACAACATATGACTTAACCATTATGAGATGCTGCACCACATAAAATCTTCACAATGCCCAAGTGTGCATACGCACGGTGAGACGGCGACACGCGTCAACGGAAGAAGCAATTACAGCCGTCGACGCGTTCTGCTTGTGTAATTGAGCACTGTAGTAGATCAGCCTACGTCGGATTGCCTGTGAAAACCTTAATAAATTAAGACGTCCAGCCAGGGCTTAAAAACTTAAAATTAAAGCGACTACACGCTAGGGCGCCACCTGTGGGGTACGGATCTTGGCTTAGGGCGTCATTGGAGGACATTGATGATATGACATGGATGACATTGTTGGTGGCAGCCGCTTGTGTATTTGAGCACCGTACCCTATCAGGCTACATTAGCCTCTCACGAGTAGCACGTTGTTGACGCCAGCCGCTCGTGTATTTGAGCACCGTACCCTATCAGGCTACGTTAGCCGCACGCGAGTGGTACGCTATTGACGCCAGCCGCTCGTCTGTTTGAGTACCGTACCCTATCAGGCTACGTTAGCCTCACACGAGTAGCACGCTGTTGACGCCAGCCACTCGTCTATTTGAGCACCGTACCCTATCAGGCTACGTTAGCCTCACACGAGTAGCACGTTATTGACGCCGGCCACTCGTGTATTTGAGCACCGTACCCTGTCAGGCTACGTTAGCCTCACACGAGTAGCACGCTGTTGACGCCAGCCACTCGTCTATTTGAGCACCGTTCCCTATCAGGCTACGTCAGCCTCACACGAGTAGCACGTAATTGACGCAGCCGCTAGTGTATATGAATATCAGACTAAGTTAGCCTCACATAAGTAGCATGTTGTTAACGCCAGCCGCTCGTGTTTTTGAGCACCGTACCCTATCAGGCTACGTTAGCCTCACACGAGTAGCACGTTGTTGACGCCAGCTGCTCGTGTATTTGAGCACCGTACCCTATCAGGATACGTCAGCCTCACACGAGTGACACGTTGTTGACGCCAGTTGCTAGTGTATTGAGTATCAGACTACGTTAGCCTCACACGAGTAGCCCGCTGTTGACGCCCGCCGCTCGTCTATTTGAGCACCGTACCCTGTCAGGCTACGTCAGCCTCACACGAGTGGCACGTTGTTGACGGCACCCGTCGATTGTCGACCACTGTAGTTGCCTGTACCATTTATGTGTGTCGTTCATGTGTATGAACACTGAGGAAGACAGTGGACTTTTAGTCAGCAGTACTGACATAATTCTCTATTCTTCCAAGACGGAAGGTTAAAGATTATCCCACAAAATAACTTAAAAAAAGAAACTAAGTTTCTTTGTGATACACATAACGCAGAGAAAGAACTTAAAGACAAAAAAGAACACGTTGTAGGAAGTATACGTCACTTCCACGGAAAACGGCCATCGATCAGCATATTGCTATGATCCCATAATGCGAGACAGCCCCAGCGCTGCACTGGAGATTTATTTAGGCAAACCATCTAAATACACACAAAGACATTCACAGTACATATCATTTTCAAATGTAATAGCACTGCATGCATCTAAATTATCGGTGAGCACAGCATTTTATTAAGATCTCAGTAAACAATAATTAATATAAAGGTGGATAACAAAGTAACAGGTACAAGAAAATAATCAGGTAGAAACAATTGCTTCTATTTGACATCAATAATTAAATCAACTGAGCCTATTGCAGTCCACTGCTGGACATTGACACCCTCCTAGGCTGAACCATATCACCCTGCCCTCCACCTTTTGCATCCAGTCTGTCCGATCCAACTTTTTAAGGTCGTCGGTCCATAAAACTGGGGAGCATCTCACGCTTAGCTTGCCGAGACGCAGTTTCCACTAAAGGACTCGTCTGATCCACCGACCATCGGTCCTTCGACAAACAGGTTCAGCCCACTGCCACTTCAGTTTCCGAAAACTATGTCGGTAACTCCGGTTCTTTTCTGGGTAATATCATGCCTGCTTAATTAGGGTTCCACACCTCAAAAGGAAAAAGCGGAACCCTTATAGGATCACTTTGTTGTCCGTCCGTCCGTCCGTCCGTCCGTCCGTCCGTCCGTCTGTCAAGACCCTTTTTTTCAGGAACGCGTGGATGTATCAAGCTGAAATTTATATCAAATACTCAAGTCTACTGTCTCTCAGAGCTGTGAAAAAATCAAACTTCTAAGCTAACGCAATCAAAAGATATAGCCGTTTATACCGCAAATTTCCACAAATTTTCGAAACTCGCAAGGGAATCAAAACCAAAAGGGTACTTCCAGTCGATCTAGAATTTTGAAATTTGGTACGAAGCAACGTCTTATAGCACAGATAAAGGAAAAATTGCGAAAACCGTAAATTTTTAGTTACATCATATAATAAACAGAACAAAACACAGACAGAAATAAAACCAAGCCAAGAAACAGAACAGAACTACGACTCGATTGTCGTGCTGGGTGAACTTTTACTCATAATTATACCTACAGGTTTGTACGGAACCCTCGGTGCGCGAGTCCGACTCGCACTTGGCCGGTTTTTTTTTCTTCTCTATTATACATGATATTCTGAAACACTAAATAAAAGTCAAAAAAGATTTTCTAAAAGTGTTTATTTCGTAAAGTAATAGCGTACATTAGTTGTATAACATTTGTGCATTTGGCTGATAAGTATTGTAAATATGTACATGTGCTATGGCGTATTGCGGTTATACTTTCTCTAGTTCTTTTATATATTTGCATGTTTGTGATGTTGTTACTTAATCACGCAAAAACGACTAATCGGATTTGGATGAAATTTAGCACACAGGTAATTTATAACCTGGGTCATATTTCAGTAGCATATTCTCGCGCGATAATTTTCGAACTCGTGCGAAACCGCTAGGCAACCTAGTTAATAACAAAATCAGCTGCAGGAAAAGTCTATAATTGGTATACATCCAGTATACATGAAAACTCGTGGTTACTAGAGTCTGTATAGGTCTGTACCTCACTTTGTATTCAGAAAAACGTCACATGAACGACCGAACTGCTACACATTTTATCTTGGCTACCAAGTTGAAATATTTCTCTGTAGCCTAAGTCAGTAAAATTTATCACAGCCAGTGAAATATAGAGTAATGTAGGGTACTGCTTCATACTATATTTTACGGGTTTAGCTTATATAGGAAAGAACCATTTCTAGGTCGTTTTTTTTTAAGCCTTTTGAGCTGTGCCAATGCCGTGTGATTTGTAAATTAATTTATCAAGGTCATTTAGGGAAACTATACTAAACACACTTTCACTTAAATTGATTAAGTACTAATATTAGTGTTAAATAGCACAAATATTTAAAACTACCTCATTGGTATAGTGGTCGCAAGCGCTACTACTGGCCCTGAGGTCCTAGGTTCGATTACCTGGTCGGGCAAAGTGTTATTGAGTTTTTCTATTTGGAATTTGTCAGTAGCAGGTTGATGACAGTTGGCTCGCCCCTTAAATATAACTGAAGAAATATGGTTGTACTATAGTCGCACCTCTGCCCAATTCATCAGGAAAACAATCTGCGATTTTGTGTTCTGTAATGTTAATTGTTAAAGGCGGTGTTCACCAATGAAAATGAACGCGATCGGCACATTTAAGCCGTGCTTAAGAGTTGTCAGTGTCATTCTTATTACGTAATTGACATTGATAGCTCTTGAACGCACTTGAATCCACCCTTAACAAATAACATTTTTTTTTTTAAACCTACAAAAATGATTAAGAAATCTTCACAAAACTTTTCCAGACGCTCGTTATATTCCAACACAAAATATTGCTTATACTCCAATAAAGTTAGATCTGAAACACCTGAACAGCTTCAATGGTATGACAAGTCAGGTTCGAGCAATATAGCTGATTCAACTGAAAGCAATCAGCAGGCGGGCCACGCCAACGAAATTCAATTTCTCAAGTGCTAACAGCTATCCTGGCTTTAAAGTGTTCTCACATTTTAACTGGAAGAATTCCCTAGCCCTCTTGCAGTAGTTTTAAGAGCTTTTTACAATTCACACGGATGTAATAAAGGGTGATAGATTTCTAGTATTCTTGTCTAGGCGAGGAGATTAGGAATTTTCATATCGGGATCTTATTCCTTGATATCGATACGATGGTACGTGTCTGGAATGCAAAGAAGACCTTTAGGAGACAAAGTATGCAGATCTATAAAGTTTTGACAGGGTTAGTGAAACTTTTGATACCGGTTTTAACAATGACTGGGCAACAAATGTACGGCATAGCCTATCATCATCATCATCATCATTTCAGCCGTAAGACGTCCACTGCTGGACTTAGGCCTCCCCAATTTGGGGGGCTTTGCCATAATCGCCACGCTTAGCAGGCGGGTTGGCGATCGCAGTATGGTGGTAAAATGCATAGAGAACGCTGCTGCCCATTCTCTAGAACTTACTAGAGAATGGGCAGCAAGGGACTTCCCTTAGTCACCTTTTACGACACCCACGGGAAGAAATGGGGCATAGCCCATCGTTGTCATATTATTAAAGAACATGTTTTGAAGATTAATTCTGCTTCTGCACTGGTAAATCTTTCCAGTTCCTTGTGGTGCCGGACGTAAAGAATACCATCCCATATCTTCCCGTGGGTGTCGTAAGAGACGACTAAAGAACGTACTAGAGAATGGGCAGCAGCATTCTCTATGCATTTTACCACCATACTGTGATCTTCAAACCCGCCTGCCAAGCTTGGCGATTATGGCAAACTCTCTCAAATTGGAGGAGGCCTATGTCCAGCAGTGGTCGTCTTTCAGCTGAAATAATGATGATGAAAACTCCCCAGACACCAAGTTCTAGATCATTCAGATATGATTTTATTGACGAAATTTAACTTTTATTTAAAAAAAAACCGGCCAAGTGTGAGTCGGACTCGCGCACCGAGGGTTCCGTACAAACCTGCAGGTATTCACGGTTTATGTTTATGAAATTAAATGTTTTTTTTATATTTTTATATTTGAGTTGACTGAATGAAAGGTAAATTGTTGTTTACGATTTATGTCGTATTAAAAAAAAACGACTTACTAGATCTCGTTCAAACCAATTTTCGGTGGAAGTTTACATGGTATTGTACATCATAATATTTTTTTTTTGTTTTATCATTCCCTTATTTTAGAAGTTACGGGGGGGCACACATTTTACCACTTTGGAAGTGTCTCCCGCGCAAACTATGCAGATTAGAAAAAAATGATATTAGAAACCTCAGTATCATTTTTGAAGAGCTATCCATAGATACCTCACACGTATGGGTTTGATGTTTTTTTTTTTTTTTTTTCAGTTCTATGTATGGGGAACCCCAAATATAATTGTTTTTTTTTTTCTATTTTTGTGTGAAAATCTTAATGCGGTTTACAGAATACATCTATTTACTAAGTTTCAACAGCATAGCTCTTATAGTTTCGGAAAAAAAAGGTTGTGACATACTCGGACAGGCAGACAGACAGACAGAAATGACGAATCTATAAGGGTTCCGTTTTTTGCTATTTGGCAAAGGAACCCTAAAAAAACACAGAAATTTCTTTTTCAAAATAAACTGACCAAAATGTCGTGAACGTTAAAAGCTCATTCAACCTTCAGGGCAATAAAAACGTCTGTGAAATCATTGTGTTGCTCGTCACGAGCAAATTTAATGAAACACATCAGGCTGGGAGAGGTACGAATCAAGAATTCTAAACACGAACCAACCTTGTTAACTATACGACTGTCAACCCACTTCATTTCCTAAAGAAAATTGCCTAGATAATGTACGTTTTACGATGGATAAAGAAATACAATTTGTTGAGGAGCTCGCTAAATAATAACTGCCACACAGGACGATCATAGGATAAACTACGCTAGTCGCGGTCAGTATGTGGACGGGTGACCATCCACAAAATACCGTGATTCTTTCGTGCCTTGGAGAGCACGTTAAGCCCATGATTTCGGCTGTAATTTGTACATTTTTGACACAAGTTACGTGACCCCGAAAGTTTAACAGTCAGGCATCGCTCCATATTATAAAATACTGATAATAAATACTGGCTGTATCCAGGTACACTGAAAGCCAGCCCAACACAGTTTGTTTTTTTTACTGACATTTGTAACTAGGATTTAGAAGTATTAAGGAAATCGGTTGTCATGTTATGTAATGGGTACGTGATGCGGAGGAATGTGGAAAATGACGTCAAGAAAGTCTTGAGTATGAATGTGTCTTTACAAGTAGAGGAAGACCAAAAATACGATAGATAGACTGTGTGAAAGATGATATGGCTTGAAAGGGAATGACTATCGAGCTGACGACTAATAGAGAATTGAAGAAAAGGCATGTAGCACCGACCTTAAATAAATTGGAAAACGGTAGGAGAATAATTATTATGATGATTTGTAACTTGTAGGCAGGAGCAAGAATATTCGTTATTCGTCTGGTAGTAGCGGTGTCACTTGAGCGACAACGCAACTGAGGCGGGCCCCGATGTCGTAGTATCTGAGGTATCGTGGCTGAGGGTTGGAGGCCACGGCGAGAGAGGAGTGCCGGTATTGAGGTGCGCCGCTCTCCCTACATTGCACGGCCTGAACGGGATCGCCACCGTCCGATGGCGGATGCAGTGGGGCCGCAAGCGAAGAGGAGTGTTGGTATAGCGTTGGCCACTCTCCCCACCTCCTGCAGCCGAAAAGTGGTAGGCGGCGGGGCCACAGTCCTGACCCGTCGTAGGGAGACCAAGGGTGCCCGTACACGGGGTCGTCTGGTGCCCATGTGCTTATTGGTCCCCGGGTAGTCACGGCGTGCTATGTGTGTTCTGGCGCGCCGAAAATGGGGGTATCTTATCCCTAGGAGGAGAGTCCGGTGATAGACAGCCGCGGCGGATTCGCGGAAGAATTATGTGTGCCCGTGTTACCACCATAAGCGGCACAGAAGGACACCGTGGAATTTTAGTGGGTTGGAGTCCCTTATAACTGCACTATTTCCCCGTGGTAGTGCAGTATGCACGAGCATTTTAATCGGCAAGCGATGAAAAAGCAAAAACATTCCCTAGAAGACTGCATTTAGGGTGAAGATGATGACGTGGCAAACAACCAAGCGACTTTGCTCGTTGGTGATTTCCTCCATCTTTGGATATCTGCAACGCCAGAGGCAGCACAGATGCGTTACTATCAATTATTGTAAAATGATCAAACATTTGTCTGTTTGTTTTGGATTTCCACAAAAACAGCAGAACGGATTTTGATGAATATTGGCACACGGATAGTACCACCTACACACTGTACGCACAGATAGTAACACATCTTACACGGTACTTTTAATCCCGGTAGTATATACCCTAGGATTATTATCCTGCATCCACGTGGATAAAGCCACGGGAAAAAGCTATTCTACAATTTTTTATACGATTTGAGTGCCTTAAACAAATTCCTTTCGATTTACGTTCCTTTAGAGACCCTTGTTACTGTCGGAATTGTTTTTGTCATTAACCCTTAACAATTTCTTTAGAGGCTTAATACTGCCTTAACTAAATAGGGAGTTTATTTGTCATCCAATTAAATTATTTTACTGCCTCTGGCATTTCTTAAAATAAATCAGCTACATGAATATTATTACGATGGGTTAATTAATGTTTCAGCACGCGTAGCATGACCACCATAGAAAGAACTTTATCTATTCTTAGTAGAATAGAGATAGAACTGTCATGCTACGCTAGCATAAAACGGTTCAAATCTTTCTACAATCTTTAATTCTGTCTTTAATCTTTCTACAATCTGTAATTTTGTCTATTCTTCCGTCGACAAAACCTCTTCCTACGGTGGTCAGGCTATGCATGCAGTTTGACTTCATAAACTTGTTTTTCGTTTCAAAACCCGTTCTATAAGACCTATAATTTCAGCATCTGGCATCATCTGTCTAGTCTTTTCCCAACTATATGAATACCAATATTTTACATGGAGCGATTGGCTATCTGACCTCCACAATCCGACTGGGTACAATACCCTTGGTAAGACTGCTTGTCAGGCTTTCGGGCTTCTGACTACCCGTAATGACTGTCAAAGATCTATATATGACAGCAAGGACAAACGACATAACGTGTTTCCGAGGCCAGACGGGTCTTGGTATGTAAAGAAGATCACCCATCTACGGACCAACCGCGGGAAGCGTAGGTTAAATTGATCGATCGACCCGTGAAGCTGATATTGCTTAGCTTATAACTTTAAGAGGCACACGGCTCTTTTGTATTCCACCGCACGTTATTTTTATTTAAATTATGTCACAGTTTAAAGTGTCATCGTCACCACATTATAACTTTTTTCTTCTTTTTTTTCTCTCTTTGGATATTGGCACTTTGTACCTACTTCGCTTATTAGTAATTACCTTTTTTTGTGGGTGGAAAATCATCAAATGACGTTTCCCGCTCTGGGTGGAGCGGGAGGGCGTGTTAGAATTTTATTGGCTAAAACCTGTGTTCCTTCAGTTGCCTATATGCTAGAGCTACGGTAACTCTTTCGCACAAATCTCGCGACCCTGGCAGGTATTGGTCCTAGCTAACCCTTCAATTGTTAAAGGTAATTAGTAATTACCTTCAGTTATTATTTCATCGTCTAGTAAGTCTCTTAGTTGCAGCAGCGTTCTTTATGCATTTTACCATCATACTGCGATCGCCAACCAGCCAGCCAAGCGTGGCGATTTTGGCAAATGCCTCCTTTACTGGGCGAGGCCCATGTGTGTGTGAGTGAACGTTTTGAAGCTGAAATGATGATGATTGTTATTATTATTATTTCATCGTGCTTTGTATGTTGTCTTATGCCTTTTGAGTGCACCAATTAAACGATTTATCTATCTACTTCTAACTTAGCTACAAGCCCTTGATGCACTTATTAAGCCACAACCATGACACCAATGATTTATTTTATTCCTTTTTGTTCTTAATTTTTCCGAAATCTAAATTATTCCTGAACTCTTAAATAACTAAACTTACCAAACTAATTATTTCTGTAGAACTAAACAGAATATTCGTGAAAGAAAACCTTCTGAAAAGTTTTCCCTGAAAAGCTTCTATTCAGTCGGGATTTGTTCCGTGAGACCAAAGGAATCAAATTGATCCGAGTAATTGATTTAGTTAGCTATGTCCTTCTCGATATTCTATCGTACAGGTCTCTGTCCGATATGTTTGTTTTCGAAATCTAATTCATTTTATACTTGGTTTTTCTTTAGATTAAGATTTTTCGATGTTCTTTTTAGGGTTCCGTTGCCAAATGGCAAAAAACGGAACCCTTATAGATTCGTCATGTCTGTTTGTCTGTCTGTCCGTATGTCACAGCCACTTTTTTCCGAAACTATAAGAGCTATTGGAACTTAGTAAGTAGATGTATTCTGTGAACCGCATTAAGATTTTTACACAAAAATAGAAAAAAAAAACAATAAATTTTGGGGGTTCCCCATACTTAGAACTGAAACTCAAAATTTTAATCAAACCCATACGTGTGGGGTATCTATGGATAGGTCTTCAAAAATGATACTGAGGTTTTAATATCATTTTTTTCTAAACTGAATGGTTTGCGCGAGAGACAATTCCAAAGTGGTAAAAAGTGTCCCCCCCCTGTAACTTCTAAAATAAGAGAATGATAAAACTCCACCGAAAATTGGTTCGAACGACATTTAGTAAGTAGTTTTTTTTTTAATACGTCCTAAATCGTAAACCGCAATTTACCTTTCATACAATGAACTCAAATATATTTTTCTTTTTTTATTAATTTCATAAACATAAACCTTATGCATAAACCGTGAATACCTACAGGTTTGTACGGAACCCTCGGTGCGCGAGTCCGACTCGCACTTGTTTATTATCAGTATCCAAGAGAATGAAGGTTTTTTTTCTGTCAAACAGTTTATAGTAAACATATAGTTATTATTTAAAGATAACTTAAATGACGTCAAGTTACTTATGGCTTTAAAAGTCTTGCATTAATTAAACTTTTTGTTTGTACTATGTGTTTTAGAACTATTAGAAGCAATTGTGAAGCGATATCGCGGTTGAGGCCGCGTGTATCTCAAAAATTACGGGAAGGAGTTATCAGAAAAAAAAGTAGTTTTTGTAACTCCTTATAACATCAGCTGGCTACATCTGAAAGTCCCGTCTAAATCGGTCCATCCGTTTCGGAGTTTGGCCAGTACCTACAAACAGACCGGGAGACAGATAGACCAAAAAAAAACATGTATTTTTGTTAAAAGTACCGTACCTATATACTTTAATCGTAGGTATGCATTTAATAAATAGCTGTTATTTTGCCATACTAACCAGACACTTGAATATTATTTCCTTGTCGTATTGACCGATCTTAACCTGTGCCATTTACTATTAAACCTATTTGTTCTCTGAAATGTAACTCAAACTTAAAGCTAAGCCTATCTTTAAGTAAAAAGCCTCTGTGAGTCATAATTTCATTTGATTTTACACGTCATAAAACATAAGGTGCACTCAGCATAGCTATCATGTACCAAATTGATTTCTTCCAAGAGAAACTCATGTAAACCACGCGTGGCACATACATTTTAATCGCAACGACAACACCTTAAACTTTCATTCAACTTTAATGCTTAAAACCACTCCAATAACGGAGAATTTCCCGTACTAACACAACATTAAATGAAATAGTCCAAACACAACTTTCGACGCAGTAAAATTTTATGCAAATACCGAGCTGAATTTATACGCTTGATATGCTCAATTACTCTCTTAGGCACTTTAAAGTACCGTGGAATCGTCGCTTTTAAAGGTTTTTTCGTAAATGGCATTTTAGCCGTCAAAATAAGTAAAAAAAGTGCCTCCAGACGTGAGAACTCGGCAGCGTTTAGAAGTGACTCGGGGCTAATTTCGTTGACTTCCCTTTATATTCGTGTTTCCATTTTCTGCGTCGAGTATCTAACACTCGGCTCGTTTAAGAAACATTGTTGCTTATTAACTTTGTCGAGTTTTATTATAACAGCCTTCTTTTTTCCGTTGTCCATAAAATATGTATTGTAATAATATATTTTTTTTTGCTTTTTTTTTGTCATTTCTTACAACATAGATATTTGGATGAATATATTACATTTTTTGTACGTGCTTTAATTTATCCTCCTAAAAACATATATCAATCTATTATTGTCCCTCTATCTGGTCAATATCATACAAGGAAGCCACGAGCACTGAATACCACGCCCATACAAAATAAAAATGCATGTACGTTTACCAAAAGAGATAAGTAACCAGAGGGGTAATTACGGAACGTTTTATCGGTAGGAATTGGTTTATATATTCATAGTTAAACAACATTCATTGCGTTATTTACGTTGCTGAGCCGACAATTTATTCGAACAAATGACGATATGGTTTAGAAATAATCTTCAATCCCATTTAGATTCTGATAAATTGTGCGTTTCGCAATTAGGGTGCAGGATCGTCGGATACAGGTGAATTTTAATCAGAAACCGATAAATGTTTCCGAGTAAAATTTTATTTGGATATCAGAAAAAAAACCCGTTAGTTTACATACATACATAAACTCACGCCTTTTTCCCATAGGGGTAGGCAGAAACCACGGAACGCCATCTGCTACAATCACCCGTACTCCTTTTGCCTCGTTTAGGTCCATACAATTGGTCATACACACACGCCGGTAGTTTATCAACAAAAAAATTATTGCAGACTATTTTTAGTACTAAACGTCAACTACTTATATAATTATTTAACAACCTTGGTTACTAATCTCTTTTGTTGACTGTATAAAAATGTTCTTCTAAAATTTCCGGTAGTAATCAATTCTTGCAAGCCACAATACATGTCAAACTAATTTCAGGCCGATACTGGGTTATGGATGGACAATGGATTGTTTTGGTAAATAAAGGAAGCATACAACTGCTAATCACAAACAGATCAAGACTACCTACACTATACGAAGTTAATATCTGTGTTGATCTGCATTTATTTATTTATTTATATATACTTTATTGTACACCATTAAAATACAAAACAAAAAAACATTACAAAGACTACAAAATATACAATGGGCGGCCTTATCGCTGATTCGCTTGCATTATAACTGATTAGCTTCTGCCCGCGACTTCGTCCACGTCAAATTTTTTCTACCCTGACCCTTCCCGTCGCATCGAATTGCCTGCCAGTTTTCGTCTATTTTTCGTTACTGCTCCGCTGTTTTTGACTGTAGCGTGATGTTATAGAGCCTTCCTCAATAAATAGGCTACCCAACACAAAAAGATTTTTTCAATTCGGACCAGTACTTCCTGAGATTAGCGCGTTAAACCAAACAAACAAACTCTTCAGCTTTATAATATTATATTGTAATGAAATCAACTATGATGTTCTGATGTTGATGATTCTAACACTTCCTGTCACTATTGTTTACATAGCAACTTATGGTATACGAATTGATGTGAGGTAGGTACGCCACACTAATACGTAAACGATAAAAAAGTTTAATACAACGACCCAAGCACCCCTGAGGCACAATCTATCTATTAAAATAAACATTTTCGAAATTGATCCTCAATTGCCGGAGATATCGCGGATCATATAAAAAAAAACCAAAAATACAGACGAATTGATAACCTCCTCCTTTTTGAAATCAGTTAAAAATACAGCAAAATCCCGGATTATCAAAACTGCAGATACTACGGAAACAGAACTTACAGAAAGTCAAATTACATACACACGAAACACTAAAAACCCAACAGAATACCTACAAACACCCGAATTCCTTAAAAACACTACAAAGTAAGTAAGTAAGTAAGTATTTACTTGCATAAAACATGGTATACATGGTGTTACAGTAAAAAACTTTGTAGTGTTTTTAAGGAAGTCGGTTTTTTTTTTAAATTTTATTTTTAACTTTTTATTTATGGTATCTATGCCGCCCTAATTCCTTTACCACTACTGGCCAGGTGAAATTTAAGACTTAGGTATATGATTTTTTCATGCATGCCATTGTCAGAACTGGACCAAATTGAAATGGGACCACACGGAAAGTACCTACCAGCTTTCAAATAAAAAAGAATCATCAAAATCGATTTACCCAGTCGAAAGTTCTTAGGTAATAAAACATTTTTTTAAATACAATCGAATTGAGAACCTCCTCCTTTTTTTGAAGTCAGTGAAAAATAAAGCAAAATCTCAGACTACCGGATTATCAAAACTGCAGATACTACAGAAACAGAACTTACAGAAAGTCAAATTACATACACACGAAACACTAAAAACCCACCAAAATACCTACAAAACACATCACGAGCTTTACGTTCCATAGTAGACTGATGGGATTCATTCGTAATAATTCATAAATAATAATGGTCAGCCGATTAGCGCTGCGGTGAGCCTTTTATGGGGCCTGCATCGGCATGGGACATTAATTCCTGGGGACAGTAGAGTGACGTATGTGTCTAGCCGCTTCGATCCTTCAGTAACGCGATACGGCTGTATCATCGTCACGTAGGCTTAATTTAACTTTGTTATCACTTTCCAGTGCCTGTGCAGGTGTAAAGTCGTAACTCACTGTACGTGGGTTGTATGAATGGTGAAGGGTTTTATTCTGTAGTTCACGTACATTTTATTCGGTTAAGTTGGTGCCAAGATAAACTCATTAGAGTTTTACTGTGCACCAACATTATCGACTACATAATTTGGAGGAATTAAAAAGAAACAATTAAAATTACGGCAAAATATTATTTAATAGTAAGGAGCGAACATCGGTGACTTGAAATTCCAGCTAGAGTAATTCTTCTTTGCAATATGGTATGTCCAAGACTCCTGCGAACCTCGTTGTTTAAAAAAGATATCATTTTATTTAGCCCTAAAAAATCTGACTTCTGTCAGAGCGTCCAATGCGCCATAAAAGTATACCTAACCACTAATTTCTAAAAATACAAGTAGTGCAAAAATAATAACAAATCCTTTTACGTAAATGCAAAAGAACTTACCTACACACTCCAAATAATGTAAATGGGAAACAACGTTTACTTAATTAAGAAAACGCAAAAAAAAGAAGTACAAATCGTGAACACGGGGATGAACATAAAAAATCGTCCTTCATTACCGTTACATACGTTTTCTTTTAGGAGTCACTCGAAGGCACTCTCAATTTTCTAGTCTAAAAAGCAACAAATGAGTCTTATAATGGTACATCCTTGCTCCAAAATGTAAGCTATTGCAAACTTTATTCCAACCAAGAGAGGTATGAAATCCCCTTTCAGTTTTTATTGGAGTTAAAACGTTTTGTTGACGCGAGGAGTACTCGAGACAGTAGGCCCTCAGTCTGAGTTGCGGTCTAGGAATTAATGTGCCGTGTCTAAAACGTAGCACGCACCTCACCGTGCATGTTTTTCCCTTTGTCTCATGGAAAACAATGTCTGCGGCTGTGAAGAGACGGGACTTACTTTGTGAAAGTCGGAGCAAATGGTTCATGATCTGGTTTTTGGAGTAAAAGACGAAGCGAGGGTAGGTCTTGTCTTCGCGCGCAGTGATGTTTTCGGTTTCAAGACGTCATTGTTGGTCGTCTTTTGACATAGTACACGTAGATGCTTACACACGATTCGGGGTAAATATTACTGCAAGTACCTATCTACTTGCAGCGTTTACCCCAATTATATCTATGTAGAATATGACGTCAGCCAAAATGTTTAGGGTTGATTCAGATATTGTCGAGTAAAATAATTATTAACAAAAACTATTTTCTGAATTTTCCCTCTGTCGTGAACAACGTTAATTAGTTCATTGAGATTGATTCATATCTAGGGCAGTGAAGTAAAGGTTTTTAGGCAGCTATGCCAATGCGTAGGTACAAAGTGAAAAAATAAGTATGTAGGTTTAGACATCAACAATACAACATTTATGGGAACAGAGGGCTAGTGTCTAAGTAATAATATCATTCTGACTTCAGAATGGCTGGACCAAGTCGGTTTCACCTAGTTGTAGGCGTTATAACTAGTTCGTCTTTTTGTTAAATTTAGTACCTCATTGGTACCTCAACATATGTTTTTCTTACATTTTTTCGATAAGCCAAAAAAAAGTTATAAGTACCTAAAAGAAATTTTGCATGTAATCTGAAGCACGTTGATTTCTCCAAGTTGTAGGCGTTATAATTAGTTTATCTTTTTGTTAAATTTAGTACCTCATTGGTACCTCAAAATATGTTTTTCTTAAATTTTTTCGATAAGCCAAAAAAAAATTACACCTAAAAGAAATTTTTCATGTAATCTGAAGCACGTTGATTTCTCCAAGTTATAGGCGTTATAATTAGTTTATCTTTTTGTTAAATTTAGTACCTCATTGGTACCTCAACATATGTTTTTCTTACATTTTTCGATAAGCCAAAAAAAAATTACACCAAAAAGAAATTTTGCATGTAATCTGAAGCACGTTGATTTCTCCAAGTTGTAGGCGATATAATTAGTTCATCAATTCATTAAAATTTTGTACCTCATTGGAACCTCCACATATGTTTTTCTTAGATTTTTTCGATAAGCCAAAAATAAGTTACACCTACAAGAAGTTTTGCGTGTATAAAATAATGTTTATTTTTTTACCGAAAATAAATCATAGGTTCATAAGTTCATAACACATAAATATTTATTACATATTCATTGATTGATACATTAATATTTTTTTTGCATATAAATAACAGTGTGCATACATTTTGTTTTTACAAATTGTGATTCTACTTGACATGTCATCGTAACATTGCCATTTGGACCGTCTACGCGTCTGCGGTAATGTGATTTGTAATGTCCCACGCCTTTCGGAGTCGAATGTGGCACAAATTCTATGACAGACAAAAGGTGGTCCTCTATTCCTTTTAATACTTATTATATTTTTGAGTCAATCATTAATGCAAATTTCGACGTCAGAATTGGGTTCAAAAGCAGCAATATCTTTTAAATTATAATCTAAGCATCTTATGCCTTGACAACCAGAAAGTCTACAGCTAGACATATTTTTGTTACTGTTAAGCATCGAATTTGTGGACTCACATAAGGTGTTTTCGTTAAAAAAAAAAACAACTGTGCTCTACATTTTGACTAGTTCGATTTCAGGTTTGGTGCCATAGTAAAAGTTGTTCATAATGATAAAGAAAGAAAGAAAAATGAGTTTATTGGCATTATATCATTGATATAAAACTATAGAAAAAAACAGAAAACAAAACAATGATAATAATGCCAAAAGGGCCTCAGCTCAGCATGATGTCAGAAGACAACACAAGGTTTGCCACCTAACGCTGATTTTCAGCTGTCATCCACATGATAAGTACAATGACCCCCTTCTATTTTAGTGGGTGGGAAATCATCAAATCACGTCACCCGCTCTTGGGCGGAGCGGGAGGGCGTGTCAGATTTACTGACTAAAAACCACCCGTGTTCCTTCAGTTGCACATGTGCCAGGGTCACGGTGTCTCCTTCAAACAATCTCGCGACCTTGGCAGGCATCGGTCCTAGCAGACCCCTTTAGTTCTGCTGACGTCTCTTTGAGGCGTGCGTGGGACACTACGCGCTGTCGACCCAAGCCTGGTCCTTATTGGGTGACGACCTACCCATTGCTCGCCGCCCGCAAGATCGCACCTACGGTGGCCGGGAGTCCGCTATCGACTCCCGACGCCCGGGAGCGTCTCCTCCTGCGGCGGCTAGGGACGTGAGGGCACAAAGACTGCCACTCCCTCACGCGCCCTACCTCCTCCTTCGCGAGCATTACTGCTTCGCAGAAGGAGGTGATGGCTTCCCATCCCCTCTCACTCCGTACCATATCTCGCATCAGGGCTGGACGTGAGAGGTCGCTGCCGCCGATCGCCTCCACGAGAACATGGTGATACTCCACCCAGGCAGAGCACAGCTCCACCGTATGCTCCACCGTGTCCCCGAAACGATCCTTGCAATGAAGACACCCGGGCGTTTCCTCCCGCTTTATTCTGAACAGGAACCCACCGAAGCACCCATGCCCGGTGAGAACCTGCGTCAGGCGGAAGGTGAGGATGCTGTGGCGCCTCTCTATCCACTCCTCAAAGAGGGGATTTACCACCGCCATTCTGGCGTGCCCAGCGCTGGGTTGTGATAATCGTACTCGCCATGTCGCCATGAGATCCTGCCGGAGCTCTGTCCGCCGTGCCGCGATTTGTCACGGCAGCGGAGTTTCACCTCCTCGCGCCACTCCCACATGTGGGCGAGGACCTTTGCCTCCAGATCCCATGGCGGCACTCCAGTAAGGAGGCTCGCCGCCTCGTAGGAGACCGTGTGGTATCCCCGGACTAGCCGGATGGCCATGACCCTCTGGGCCGCACTCAACCAGCGCGCTGGACACAGCTTCAATGAGGGTGCCCACACCGGTGCCCCGTAAAGGGCCATGGACCGCACGACCTCCGTGTAGAGCCTCCGGCAGGAGGTGTTTGGACCCCCCAGATTGGGCAGGAGCCGCTTTAAGGCAGCCCCAGCCCGCTCCAGTCTGTGAGCCAAACGTCGGAAGTGCGGAGTTCCACCGATTGTCGAGGACAAGTCCCAGGTACTTCATCGTCGACTCGACGCCGATGTGAGTTGTGTACCCGCAGGTGCGCGTTCCGAGGACGTCGTCAGGTCCTTGGAGCAGTTTTCTTGGCATTTAGCCTACGTACCACCACTTTTAACTCTACCTCGGTCACCTCTGGAGCATCGTCGTCGTCGTCGGTGGTGTCGTCCGCATCGGGCACAGCAGGAGGCGGAGCCATGGGTGGGGGACTATGTTCCCCTCGCGAAGGGAACAGAGCGCTCATCACATCCTCGACAAGCTGGGGCCGGAGACTGAGTCAGCGGGGGAGCTCACGGGCGGAGTTTCTCCCGGACAGCCTTGTAGGGCCGTCCCCATGGGTCCCTGTTCAGAGTCTCCAGCGACTCCTCGCGGGACAGTCCTCTGGCCCGCAAGATCTCCGCTTGGAGGATGGTGTTCGCCGCTCTGTACCCCTCGTACAGCTCCGACTGAATGGCTTCCGTATCCGAAGGGCGGATACGGCGCACACAATGACCGCTTAAGGGGATTAAAACGATTAAAATTTTACCCTGTAAAGTGTTAATTTATATTGTATGCTGGTACGGAACCCATCGTATGCGAGTCCAACTCGCACTTGCCCGGTTGTTTTTTAAGCCAGTAGGAGCCCAATTCTGACGTCGAAATTTGCATTAATGATAGACCTAAAAATATAACATTAAAAGGAATAGAGTACCACCTTTTGTCTGTTATAGAATTTGTGCCACCTTCGACTCCGAAAGGCGTGGGACATTAAAAATCACATTGCCGCAGACGGTCAAAATGGCAATGTTACGACATGTCAAGTAGAATCACAATTAGTAAAAACAAAATGTATGCACACTGTTATTTATACGCAAAAAAATATTTACCAATCACTGAATAAATGTAATATTTATGTGTTATTAATATTATGAACCTATGATTTATTTTACTATGGAGGGCCTCAGTACAATGCTCGATGACCTTAGTAAAGCTTCCGAAAGAGTGGGTCTCAGGATGAACATGGACAAGACAAAGGTCATGTTCAATGCTCGTGTGATACCCACTCCAGTGAAGATCGGAGGCGCTACACTCGAAGTTGTGGACGAATATGTGTACCTAGGACAGACTGTCCAGTTAGGTAGGTCCAACTTCGAGAAAGAGGTCAATCGTCGAATCCGACTCGGCTGGGCAGCGTTTGGGAAGCTACGCAATATCTTCTCGTCCCACATACCGCAGTATCTCAAGTCGAAAGTCTTTGACCAGTGTGTGTTGCCAGTGATGACATATGGAACCGAAACATGGTCGCTCACAATGGGCTTTATTAGAAGGCTGAAAGTCACCCAAAGGGCGATGGTGATGGCTATGCTTGGAGTTTCCCTACGCGATCGAATCAGAAATGAAGAGATCCGTAGGAGAACCAAGGTAACCGACATAGCCCGAAGAATTGCTAAACTGAAGTGGCAGTGGGCAGGGCATATTGCTCGCAGAACAGATGGCCGATGGGGCCGAAAAGTTCTGGAATGGCGACCGCGTAACGGAAGACGTAGAGTTGGAAGGCCTCCAACAAGGTGGACCGATGACCTTGTGAAGGCCGCAGGAATCCGCTGGATGCGGGAAGCACAAAACCGGTCGAAGTGGCGGAGCTTGGGGGAGGCCTATGTCCAGCAGTGGACGTCTTTCGGCTGAAATGATGATGATGATGATTTATTTTCAGTAATTTTCTTAGTACAAAAATAAACATTATTTTATATACGCAAAACTTCTTGTAGGTGTAACTTATTTTTGGCTTATCGAAAAAATCTAAGAAAAACATATGTGGAGGTTCCAATGAGATACAAAATTTTAATGAATTGATGAACTAATAATATCGCCTTATATCGCCTACAACTTGGAGAAATCAACGTGCTTCAGATTACATGCAAATATTTTTTTAGGTGTAACTTTTTTTTGGCTTATGGAAAAAATGTTAGAAAAACATATGTTGATGTACCAATGAGGTACTAAATTTAACAAAAAGACGAACTAGTTATAACGCCTACAACTAGGTGAAACCGACTTGGTCCAGCCATTCTAAAGTCAGAATGGCTGGCCACGTTCCTCGTAATAGTTTCCCTTCTTTAGCGAGGTACCAATTATTTGATGTCTGGTACCAAATTGTACCAAATAGGTACTAAAACTTGGTATTAGTCAAACTTCCAAAATCGCTCTTGGTCCAGTCATCCGGACGCAGACTATTTTTTAGGGTGTTTCGAATTTTGAGACGTATATCAGCGTAGTTTGTGACGTATGTCAGCGTAGTTTTCGAAGACAGTTTTTTTTGCTGTCCTGGTAACCCTGGCAAGGATAAAAGCACAAATTTATGAAATTATAGTATTGTTATTGGTCTTCGATAAGTTTACAGAGTTTTAATGAAATCTGGTCGTTTAAAGTGGGTCAAAATCGCGCTATAAGGAGTCGGTGACAAACAAACATACAAGTAAAGCTAATATAAAGCGTGTAAAAAGGGTGTCAAATGAACCAGTAACTGAGTTGTGGAGGTCTTTCCACGTAAAATTCTGGTGTTCAGCTGCATCCGATTCGACTGGAAGCCGACTCCAACGTAGCTGGTAAAAGGTTGAGCAGATTGGTGTTTTTTTTTTTTTTTAATACAAGGTAATTTTTTATCCAGTGCGCAAATTTTAACAAATGAAACTTAAACGAGTTATAATAACCATGCAATTTTTATTTTCATATATCTTAGTACAAAAAAATTATGTTATCGTTAACGAAAGATGTCTATTTTGAAACTGGTTTTTATGGTAACTTGCGCGCGGCGTCGGCCCGGCAGCGAAGGTGAACGACCGACCACCTGTTCAATCGGTCAAAATTCTAAAAATTTCAAAGTACCTACGCCAGCGCGTGGTTACTGACCTATTAGTACCTACCAAATGTTCGATCGGTCAAAATTCTAAGAATTTCGAAGTACTTACGCCGTCGCGGTTACTGACCTATTACTATTAATCGAAAATAGTATTACGAAATATGTAGGGTGTCCACAGTTTACTGATTTAAGGTCGGATAAAAATTTAACGAAAAACGTATTGAAAAATTGTTGAAATGTGTTCTATTACTGATACTGAACCACCAAAAAAGAATTGCGCGCTGGTTATAAAATTATCCTGTATAATATTCAACATTCATCCGACACAATTATCCAAAAAATTCTATAAAATAATTTTGCTTAGGAAGTATTTACATAGAATTCTCATTGACATAATGACATTCAATATGTCATCGAAACATCATGAATAATGGAAGATAATGGCATAAATGTGCCGTGAGCGGTGAAACGTGAAATCGCATTCACACTCGAACCATTAATCGAACGCGTCTTCGTAGGGTTTCGGCGAAATCCAACATTTTATACCCAATTGTTACCATTAGACCTTTCACCGTCTTTTGTTACAATTATATTTATTTGGGAATATTTTGGTATTTAATTTGAAGAAGTATCACGAATTCACGATGCTTTAACGTTTGAATCGATCATCACATTCAATTGTTTCTTTTGTCGTCGTTTCAACCGAAAGACGTCCACAGCTGGACATAAGATAAAATAATAATAAATATAGCTGGATAATAGATATAGTGTTCCTTAAGTTGCATTGAAAACAGTGTAACTTGTGGAATACTATACTTACTTACTATATCTACTTTTAAGTGTTATTTATTGTTCCTGATTTGTTTGTACCCTTTTTATTAATTAATTATACTAACATAGTTTAAGTAATACTAACAAAATTATGGGTTATGTGCCTGATATAAAGATAAATAAATAAATAATAAGTCTCCCCCAATTTGGGAGGGTTTGCCATAAACGCCACGCTTAGCAGACGGATTGGCGATCGAAGTATGGTTGTAAAATGCATAGAGAACGCTGCTGCCCATTCTCTAGTAAGTCTCTTAGTCGCCTCTTACGACACCTACGGGCAGAAATGGGATGGAGCTATTCTTTACGCTCGGCAATACACGGAACTTTTGTAAGTAGATAAATAATCAAAATCAAAAGTCATTTATTCAAACTAGGCTGAGAGTCAGCACTTTTTGAACGTCAGAGTTACATAAGACAGTCCTCCCAAAACGCCCGCCCTTCGACACTTCCTAGCGCTTTAGCTGGGAAGAAGAAGTGGCGCAACAAACTCCCCAGCAGCACAGCTGTCTGTTAAGTTAGAAGATCATGATTCTATACAATTGTAAGTAGTAAACATTAAGAGACACAAAAAATTAAATTAAATGATTTGCCATATGTCAGCTAGCCAACCCAATATTCCAACAAATAAAATGAATACTCAAGCAAAAGCAAAAAATATTTATATAATGTAAATATAGGTACCAAAATAAAAGCCTCCTGGCATAAAGGGCGTGACAGCTTACATATGCAATGCTGAATCACGTTCACATAGCTGTTACGACCCGAGTTACAACTCGAGGCCACAAATGATAAACTAGGACCATTGGCGTAAAAACAAATAAACAGGTAGGTAATTAACAACAATACCAACATCAAGGTCAGCAAGACGTGGTCGTCACCATAAGCAGCACTAATAATTTAGGAACTTGTAACTAAGTTACAACAGCCGTATAGATCGATCGATCAGGCTAAACTATGCTCGCAGCAGTTGGTCCATGGATGGGTGACCATCTTTACATACCAAGCCCCCTCCGTGCCTCGGAAAGCTCGTTAAGCCGTTGGTCCCAGCTGTCATTCGTAGATCTTTGATACTGAGTCGGCCAAAAGTCTGACAACCAATCTTACCAAGGGGTATCTGTATCTGCTGTTATCAGTAACTGCATTGAAGAGGTCAGATACGCAGTCGCTTTATGTAAAATACTGGTAATCAGCAGCATCCGGTTAGACTTAGAGCCAACCTTAACATAGCTGGGGAAAAGCTAGGCAAATAATGAGATAGATAAATCTATACTTCTTTACTTATTACTTACTAGCTTTTGCCAGCGGCTTCGCCCGCGTGGAGGTCGGAAAATATCCCGCGGGAACATACTACCAGAATAAAAAGTACCCTATGTGTTAATCCAGGTTATAAACTAATTGTGTTCCAAATTTCATTCAAATCCGTCTAGTAGTTTTTTCGTGAAAGGGTAACAAACATACACATACACATACATCCATTCTCACAAACTTTCGCATTTATAATATTAGTAGGATATTACTAACTAGCTTCTGCCCGCGACTTCGTCCGCGTTAAATTTCTTGCTACCCTGACCCTTCCCGTTGCGTCGAATCGCCTACCCGAGCAATTTTCCCCGTTTTTGCCACATTTTTCATTACTGCTCCGCTTCTCTTAGTTGTAGTGTAATGTTATATAGCCTATAACCTTCCTCGATAAATAGGCTACCCAACACAAAAATAATTTTTCAATTCAGACCAGTAGCTCTTGAGATTAGCGCGTTCAATCAAACAAACAAACAAACTCATCAGCTTTAAAATATTAGTAGTTATAGATAATATTATAAAGCTCAAGAGTTTTTTTTGTTTGAACGCGCTAATCTCAGGAACTACTGGTCCGAATTGGAAAATTGTTTTTGTATTGAGTAGCCTATTTATTGAGGAAGGCTATAAATTATATAACATTACGCTACAATTAAAATAAGCGAAGCAGCAATGAAACGTGGTCGAAAACTGGCAAGCAATTCGATGCGACGGGAAGGGAAGGGAGCAAAAAATTTGACGCGGACGAAGTCGCGGGCAGAAGCTAGTAATGGATAATTATGCCTTCTTTTCTTTATTCCGTTTTTTCTTTCTGTGCCTTTTTTAAGTTTTAGATTAGTTCTGTTACACGGAGAATATAATTGCTAACGTAATTTTTAGTAAAACAAATGTTTCAATTCTGCAATTCTGTTTATATTTACATTGGTGTCCGTGGGTTAACTATCTGATAGAAGCACTTACTGCTAAATTATTAAAGGAAAGTATCTAAAATAATTATATTTTAAGCCGATTAGGATTGTTACGTAGAAGGTAAATGAGATTTCCAGGAGATACGTCCTTAAATTTCAGATAAATTTAATATCATAATTTTCTAAATATAATTTTATAAGCATCATCTTGGCAAACACAATAGGATGATTTGAGACAAATGTAGGTACGGTATTAAAAATCTGAAAAAGTTACATTTCTGAGATTGCAGACCTCAGTATGAAAAATAATTTTGACGCATACTAGCAACATACTATGCACAGTATACAGGGTGGCAGGGAAATCGACAAGCAAACTGTAACTATGAATTCAGTACATGGTCCTAGACCCCTAGCCTAAAATTTCTTCGACAATGATCAAGCAAAAGTCTTCTGTGTCATAAAAGAGTGCAATACCTACGCGTTTAGAATGTACTGAATAACAGTTTTTTTTAACCGACTCCAAAAAGGAGGAGGTTCTCAATTCGGATGTTTTTTTTTTTTTTATGTATGTTCGGCCATATCTCCGTCATATATAAACGGATTTGCAAAATTCTTTTTTTGTTTGAAAGGGGTTTATTCCAAAATGGTCCCATATAAATTTCATATAGATCTGATGATGAGTTCCAGAGATAGACACCGGAACTCTTTAAAAAATGACAGCAAATCAACCGCGATTTCTGCTGTAGCATAAATATGCATTGTTTGTTTGGAATTAGTGCGGGGTGGATACCACAACTCAAAATGTAAAAATAAAAAACTTTTTTACAAAAAAAAAAACAACCGACTTCCTTAAAAACACTACAAAGTGAAAAATAACTTTAATTTCGGAAGTCGGTGGCAAAAAAACCATAAATACAGATCCTAAGACACCGACTTCCGAAATTAAAGTTATTTTTCACTTTGTAGTATTTTTAAGGAAGTCGGTTGTTTTTTTTTTTGTAAAAAAGTTTTTTATTTTTTTACAAGACAAGGTTCAGAATCATTCGTACTGAATCCAAGGTACCAAGTTGATGTCCCTCCCACCATGTAGTGCACACTTAAAATTTTTGCCAGAAATATTCACAAATGTTTACACACAACACCACCCTGTAAGTTGCGTAACACGGTTATTCTCATCACATGTCAGCGAATATTAGTACCTATATGTATGAAATAAAACCATAAAATCACTTCACAAACATTTATTTACCGATCAATAACCTCTTTCAAATGTTTCAGAGCTTCATCCAACGCTACATAAACTTCTTGTGTATTCGGTCTCGCCTCCAAAGATGCTGTCGGACTCCTAATCAGGGACTTGTGGAGAATGCTCTGTGTTAATGGACAGAAAACATCCGGATTCATTGATTCCGACTTGGATTTTCCCGTGAGATAACTCATTAGGATCCCGATGAGGAGAACTGAGACGGCTCCAGCGAAAGGGCAGTATGTGAAGGAGATTCGGAAGAGAGACTGAAGAGGTTTTGTTGGAAACTGGTTACTGAAAAGAAGAAATAATATTTTGTTATACAGGGTCAAGTTAAATAAGTTGTGTTAAGTAAATCTGAAATTGCTAATTCCTAGCATGATCATTTTCATGTTGTATCAGTGCCAATCCGATGTCGCTGGTCTGACCGCTCATGGGAATAATTTAGTATTTACAAATATGCATTTAATTTAGGTAAAAAAGTGCTTAAAATGGTAGATACATAACGTAATGCCTGTATCCCCTGAAGGGTTAGGCTGAGGTACTGGTATCAGTAGGATACACACATTTCGACTGGCCTGTTAGTCTTGTGGTTAGTGAAACTGACTGTTAAGACTGAGGTCGTGGGTTTGATTCCCACCCAGGACAAATCTTTGTGTGATGAGCACAATCATTTGTTCTGTGTCTGGGTGTAATTTATCTATATATGTATGTATTTAGAAATATATAAGTATGTTTATCAGTTGTCTGGTTGCCACAGTACAGGCTCTGCCTAGTTTGGGATCAGATAACGTTGTGTTGGTTGTCCTAAGATATTATTATTTCCTTTTTTTCATTATATACACTTATTAATTATATTTTTAAATATTAGAAAAACAAAAATAAAAATAAAACATTTAAAAATATAAAAAATATATATTAAAAAAAATATATTATCGCCAGTTTTTTATTATTTGGAAAACAGAAGGCTGAGGTGACTAACTTAATTTTATGTAAAACTAGCTCAGTTTGATCCACGTTGATGTCTGAAATTATCCAATGCCAAGGAAACGTGCAACTAGGCGAGGCTATTTACGAGTGAAAGTCCCATCAAAATCGGTCCAGCCGTTTCTGAGATTAGCCGGAACAAAGCGACAGACACAAACATTTATAAATAACGCAATGAATGTGCACAGCCAAAATTAACGACATAACGGTCTATTGTCATTTATTTTATGTGAGATACATAAGTACCCCGCTGATCAATGCGGTTTTATGTATCAAATACTAATTCTCGTCATTATATAAATAGGTACTATTCTATACACTGATGCAATGAAATAGTGGTTGGGTTTCGTCGATGTAATAAATTCCAAATTTTGAATGAAATGATTTTGAGTAAATTGCAGACCAATAATTGGAGTTGATTTTATTGAAATGTCTGCATACCACAAAATGTTGAATGATAAGTACGGGCGTACTTAATTATTTTACTGTATGGTTTCATCTACTTATGATTAAAATCACAGTTATTGATATTGACAAATAAATTTTCCTGAAAGTAAAATCGTAAACATTTTGTTTTATCTGTCTAATTGAATTAGTAAGTTATATATATTATGTAGATTCCTAAGTGTATCCATAGTCAGCCTCTAATGTTCCCACTGCTGGGATACAGACTTTCTTGCTATGAGAGGGAGTGGGCCATAATCCATCACACGGGCCCAGTGCGGGTGTGCGGATATCACATTCCTTTGAATTTTTGTTTCCTCACAATGTTTTCCTACACTGTTCTAAGAGCAGTGGTTATGAAATTATTTACAAAGTGCCTGCGTGGGTTTGAACCTGCGACCTACAACTCGGTAAGTCGTGGTTGATATTACTGGATCTCCCCTACTGTCACCAGCTCTGCTGGTTGGGACTTGGGACCAAAAAAGTTAGGTAAAGGAAACTAGTTTACAATTAAAACTTTGAGTAATCGAGGAGTATGAAAAAAATCCAGCTCATAGAATACTTAGTTCAAGACACAGGCGGTTCAAAAAAAGGACTTTACGAAGAACAGTCATAAAAGGAATGGAGTCTATAGTAATATGGGGAAACTTTTAATAAGGGGGAATAAAAGTGAGTCAGCTCACATCCAACTTACGGGCTAAGATTAAAACTTCCGCTTAGGTACGGTCAACACACAATTAAACTACGAAAACCACCCTTAAAGCTACGAAATAAAGGCTCTGCCGATGACAAATTGAACGGTGGATGTGTAGTTGACTGTACCTCAAACCGAGTGTGAAGTCGGCTTAAATAAAAGCGTTCTTAGGTCATAAAGTTGCTGATATGGTTTTTATTTCACTGCCTAATTGGGACTGTAACTTTTGTAATGATCCTTCCCTAGTATCGGCATGAAGTTCTCTTAACTTATTCCGTAGTTTTATTAACAAGTCATCAAAATTGTCGTGGGACTGACTACCGAGGATGCAAACATTTTAAAAGAGTAACGGAGTTTTTTGCCCGCACTCTTCTCCATACGAAACTACGATAAAGGAGGGGCAACGAGTTTTTTTTTTTTTTTTTGTTTATTTTGAGTTTCGTGATTGCCATTCTGTGATAAATTATTTGATAGTTGACTTCAACTATCACGAAATGACTATAAGGAAATATAACTTATTATGTAAATTTGTTAAACAGTTAATTTCTTTGCTAAATTAAGTGTTTTTTTTTTTCAATAACATTTAGAACGGAATACCGAAGATGTAATGTGCATTGCTTGAAGATGCTGGAAACATCTAAGCTTATAGACTAACAGTTATATCTACTAGAGAAGCTGCAAATTTTATACAGCTGTAGGCAATCTATCCTACTAATATTATAAATGCGAAAGTTTGTGAGGATGGATGTATGTGTATGTTTGTTACCCTCTCATGAAAAAACTACTGGACGTATTTAGATGAAATTTGGCACACAGATAGTTCATAACCTGGATTAACATATAGGGTACTTTTTATCCCGGTAGTACGTTCCCGCGGGATATTTTCCGACCTCCACGCGGGTGAAGCCGCTAGCAAAAGCTAGTTATATGTAAAATAATATACAGGGTTATTTGTAAAACACCGGCAACCTCTCAGGACTCTATTACTAACATCATAATCAACAACTTTTCTTCTGTGACTTTTAAAAATTCATCATATTTTAGTGCATCAGATTTTCAAACAAAAATAAAAATATTTAAATTGAACGCTCTAAATGTTACGGAGTCTATGCGAAGCAAAAGAAAGCGATAGTATATTAGCAAGGGGAGCGGGGTTAGGGCGGTGGGGGCGCTTGAACTTGACCTATTTACAGGCAGCCGATTTTTGTATGAAAATCTAATGCACTAAAATATGATGTATTTTTAAAAGTCATAGAACAAAAGTTGTTGATTATGATGTTAGTAACATAGACCTGAGAGGTTGCCGGTGTTTTACAAATAACCCTGTATAGTCAACTGGTCAATAATTTTAAACACAGCTTATGTACTAGCCACGCTACGACTTGGCAACCGAACCACTCGTCGCTCATGCTTAGTCACATAGTCAGCCTTTACGCTAATCCCTGTGTCATAGACGGAACTTAACTGCCCCGTTGGTCTCGTGGTCGCAAGCGCGACCGCTGAGCGTGGGGTCCTGGGCTCGATTCCCGGGTCGGGCAAAGTGTTACTGGGTTTTTCCATTAGGAATTTCTTAGTAGCAGCCCGGAGTTTGGAAGTTGGCGGTGTGATACCCCCGTGCCTCAGAAAGCACGTTAAACAGTTGGTCCTACGCCTGATCTCTCTCCGGTCGTGTCGGATTGCCGTCCCATCGGACTATGAGAGTGAGGGAAGAGTGAGTGCTCCTGTGTCTGCGCAAACACTTGAGCACTATAATATCTCCCGCGCCGATGGCTAGTCTCCGTTGAGATTGGCCGCCGTGGCCGAAATTCGGTCTGGAGGACTATATCATAGACGGAATTGTTGAATATCTATCCTTTCGACAGATTGAGCAATACAACACAACGATTACAATTATTATAGTGATAATAAATTCATAATGTAGGTTTAAAAGTGCGTCCTATCCAACCCTATGCTAAACCCTATACCAATAGATAGTATTAAAACCTTTATTTTCTAGTGAGGCGGAACATTCCTCAAAAAACCATACCAGATGGCTTATTGGTATCGATTCGCACAAAATTACTCACCCAAATCGGGCGAATTGTGCCTTTATCTACACTCTGCCTCCTAAGATACAGTATCTTCGTAGTTTAGGATACAGGGCTCAAATTTTGTATTGGCTGTATTTAACAATTAGGGATCGTTCAACAATTACGTGATCATTTTTGGCCGTTTTTTTAACCCCCCCCCCCCCCCTATGTGATCACAGCGTAATCTTTTGTTTTAACCCCCCCCCCCTCGCCTTGATTACGTAATCTTCGTCCGTGCTTAATGTTTGCTGTTTTATTAGCACTGACACGTATGTCATGTTTCTATGGGTCTTAAATGACCTAAATATGGGAAGAGGGTGTGTCATTTGTCAAAATGCAAAAGGTAAGAACTATAAAGTAAAATCAATAAAATAGATAGTTTCATTAGTCTTCATTGAAACGACGAAATGAAATCAACTCTCTCTCTCTATTTAAATATTTAGTTATATAAATGATGACGTAATCATGGATTCTCTCCCCCCCCCCAAATAATCCAGATGTATATACAAGCACCCGACCCCCCCCCCCCTTCGGTGATCACGTAATTGTTGAATGATCCCTTATGTGTATTCAAACTTGTGTCAAATAGTTTTTGTCGCTAGTAAAACTAAAATATTTACTTATTATTTTCGACCGGCACGCAGTCTATTTGTGTGCGAATCGACAATTCCAGAAATATGTATTAGGCAATTGGCACATTTGGAATTGTCTGCACTGTTTTGCATGTACTTGGAGTGACCTTTTCTCATAACTTTATTGCATGACCTCAATGACCTCATCTTATTTTTATAATAATATAGATTAGTGAAAAGGTTTGTACAAACCTACTTACAGAAATAAAAACCACACATCAGGAATATAATTATTAAAAAATTTAAACGTATTTTGGAATAAAGTATGTTTACATACTTTTACTACTTTTGTTTTATTGTATTAACACTTTATTATACTTACGCAGCATTAGGAGTCACTGTGCTTATGTTGGCCAGTACATGTGTGTAATTTGCTTTCCCGCAGCCTGAAGTGGCCAGTGGTTTACCCTGAAAGGTCAACGCTCCTGTGGCGAGAGCATTTTCTGCACCGATGAGCAACCAACCGCAGAGGATCAGACTTAGCAAACAACCGCTTAGAGCTCCCTGAAACAAAAATAAAAGTATAAAAAAGTTGGTTTATTTTGACACAGCGTGAAGTCAAATAAAAATTTAATTTTGAAGTACAATCAACGCCATCTATACTCACAAGTAATAACTATTTGAAACAGAGCCATCTGTGATACATAAAGCGTATTAATAATGTTGTTGCAGACGAGAGACAGCAAGTTTAGTATGCACTGTAAGGGCCTTAATAGGGACGCGGCAGAACTTTCGCAAACAGTTTAGGGGAAGGTTTGTAGATGGCACTGTTTTAATTTTGTTTTATTGTTTTGTATCCAATCGAACGATCTTAGTTTTACTATTTCAAAATGCTTAGACGACTGTAATTATAATTTCCGACATTTAAAATAACTTACGGAACAGTTAGCCCTGGAGCACACAATCCCAAGAGTGAACAACCCAAGCAGAGTGCCAGCTGTAACTCCAGTGACTCCTGAAGCAACATGCTGCAGACGATCTAGTTCTTTTGCAAACCATACGACGGATCCACAGTATACGCCGACCAGCACGCAAAGACCCTGGAATGATTAACATAAAAAAGTGGTACGAGATTCTAAAGTTGTTAGGAGATTCAAATATTCTTGTAATTGTTTTTGACGGTGAATATTTTAGTTTTGGCAGGCATCTACTTACCTCCTGCCGGGGTCGTGGAATTGTTCGAAAGAGTTGCCGTTGCCATGGCACAGGCAACTGAAGGGATAACTACAAACTACAACTGATAAACTTTTACTGACTAAAACCCTGGATGGGTTTTAGTGAGTAAAAGTTAATATAATAATAATAATAATATTCCACAACTATCACACAACGCCATCTAGTCTCAAGCTAAGCAGAGCTTGTGTTATGGGTACTAGACAACTGATAAACATACTTATATATTTCTAAATACATACATATTATAGATAAATTACACCCAGACACAGAACAAATGATCGTGCTCATCACACAAACATTTGTCCTGTGTGGGAATCGAACCCACGACCTCCAGCATAGCAGTCAGGGCCACTAACCACTAGACCAACAGGCCTGTTTGTCAGTTGTAGTTCGCCTTCTCGCTCCCCGTCCAGAGCGGAAGAAGACATTTGATGATTTCCTACCCAGAAAGAAAGGCATCTACTTACCTAATTGATACCTTACGATAGCTGGTATGATAGCAACTAAAAATCTTTTACCAAGGTAGATTTTTTTGAATTGCCGAGCAAAAGTGACTATAGAAGTAACCCAGGAATGTTGAAAAATAATTAAAACAACGTAATATGTTGCCTCAATGAGCTCTTTTTGGCTTACAAGGTTTCAAAAAAATAAAATAATTAAAAACATATCTTACCTTCATAATCCGACAACAGGCATTCTCATTGGTACTTTGCGGCATCCAGGGCCTTATAAATTCTTCAAAAAGTACTCCAGCAATTGAATTTATCAATGAAGCTATGCAGCTGAAACAAGTAACATCTGAACGGTTAACTAAAATAAACTTTAGATATATAATCATAAGGATACTTTTGGAACAAATATTATTCATGTGTCTCACCCAGTAGTTGCACTGAAAATGGAGATGATGAAAATGCCGCATATACCCGGAAACATCAGGGATAAGTTGTTAAGAAAATGAGGGACGAGCTGTAAAAGAAAAAAGTTTATCAGTCCCTTACTGATAAAACTTTTATTAGGAAAAATATATAGTTGTGTCATCATCGTTATCATAATTCTCCTGCCCTCATCACAATTTATTTGGGGTCGGTGCTACATTTCTTTTTCTTTCACACGTCTTTTAGTCGTATTTTCAGTAGTCACCTCCTTTCTATCCATAGCATTATTCACACAGTTGATCCATCGTTTCTTTGGTATCTCGACCTTTACTTTTTTGTAGTTATATATCTTTACATATATAATTCTACTGTACGTGTGTATGTCATAGAACTCCTCCTAAACGGCTGGACCGATTTGAATGTTTTTTTTCTTGTATGCGTTTGGGTGGCACCCTGGATGGTTTAGATTCACAAATCAGCCCAACAGATGGCGCTGCTATCGAGTTCTAGGAAACAGGAAAACATCTGTACGGTCAGCTAGTAGTAGTAGTATATAAATGGGACACTATGAAAAAAAGGTCTTATTTTTCTTTACCTAAAGCCATCACGTGGATTATGTTTTCTTCAGGGTAGGTGTGATATAATAATAATTATAATTAATAATTATTATTTATTTTCTCTTCCACAAATAAAACAAGTACAAGCTAAATACATACTATTGAACCATACTATGGAACCAACTTAAGACATAAGTATTTTTTTTTTTTTGGAGCTAGTTACACATAAAGGCAAAAATATTTTATTTGTGGGAGACTGGCGCCTAAACTAAGCCGAAGCATGTATTTCAGGACACCAGGTCCCCACCAAGAAACTAAAATACAAGGATGGGACAAAACATACATATTTAGTGCAAGGAAATTTAGATTAGAAGGAGATATAGTGGGAATAATATAGGTGAGGAAAATCACGTGGTGGGTCTAAATTTGCTACATGCAATAATAATAAAGCGTAGTTAACGCAGCCCCGCTGCACTGACCGTGACCTGACCCTAACCTGACCGTGTTGGGTTTGGCCCAAATCCCGACCTCGCTTTGCTTGTTCCGGTCGGAGACTAAAAACACCAAGACGCTTTTAGATTTGTACATATTTAGGTGATCTATAATCTTTAGGTGAAAATAACATAATAAAATGAAACGATAGTATCAAGAAAGGAAAGATTTTGGAAAAATGTTTTTTTTTCTAAAGATCCCTTCACGTTCTAATCATTGTGTGTGAAATGAGTCCACCTTCGATATTAAAGCTAGATGAAACATAAAGGTGAAATAATAAAGCATACTAAATTACCTGCTCATGTTTCTTTATCTGCCCCGTAAGCAATGGGTCACATCCAGCAAACCACGCATACAGCGCCAATCCAAGAAAACAAGACAGCAACTTCATAAGTATCACTCCAACACATGATATGGTTAAACAGATTCTAGCCTGACTTATTGTAGGCACAGCTAGAAGTTTCTGCAACGTAGACTGGCTTAGTGCAATCTTCCATAGCCAGTTTGTGGAAAGAGCTAAGGTCACTGCGAAGAAAGATGTGTGGTGAGCTAGTTCTGGATCTGGGCTGAAAAGTAAGTAGGATTTCAATTAAGTTATTACTTGTGTGCAACTTTTATTGTCATACATAAGAAGATCTAACTTTAGTCCAAGCTTAAACCGTCATTTCAATCGTTTTTGTACATATTCTAACCATATTCTGACTGATGTACAACTCTTAATAGAAAATAGACAACTTAGATCCGGATTTGAAATCAGAACATTGTCATTGATGGTAAAAGTAGAACGATTTTTGAAATCATTACCGGAATTCAAAAATTGGTCGATGGTGATACGGTTTTTGAATTCAATATTATTTGAAATTAAACCGTTAAAAGGTCTTCGTTCTTTATTAGGTAAATTGATATTGATACCGAAAAGAAACAAACAGGTTAAAGCGTCGTACATTCACTTCAATATCAAAGCTATGGCTTTTATCCAGGCACGTCAGTAATTCATTACTTGTTTCTTTCTTTTGATTTTCTGCGTTTGAAGCGAGCAATTAAATCTTTAGTTCAGTTTTAATTTATTATCTATATTTCATTGTGCTATCTTTAATTACACAACTCCTGTTTTCCGTTCAGAAATTAACTCTTTCAGTCACGCTTTTACAGAATATTCTGAAACTAAAACTGTCATAAATTCCATAAACTACCAATCGGTCTCTTTTTGTTAATTAAGAAGATTCAATCGATGCGAGGATCGTCTAGTGGACACGGTGGAGCATACGGTGGAGGTGTGCCCTGCATGGGCGGAGCACCGCCGTGTCCTCGTGGAGGCGATCGGCGGCGGAGACCTCTCGCGTCCGACCCTGGTGCGAGCCATGGTACGGAGCGAGAGGGCATGGGAAGCCGTCACCTCCTTCTGCGAAGCAGTAATGCTCGCGAAGGAGGAGGCGGGGCGCGTGAGGGAGTGGCAGTCTCTGCGCCCTCGCGTCCCTAGCCGCCGCAGGAGGAGACGCCCCGGGCGTCGGGAGTCGATAGCTGACTCCCGGCCACCGTAGGCGCGAGCTTGCGGGCGGTGAGCAATGGGTAGCTCGCCGCCCGGTAAGGACCAAGCTCGGGTCGACGGCGCGTAGTGTTCCACGCGCGCCTCAAAGAGATGTCAGCAAATTGAAGGGGTCTGCTAGGACCGATGCCTGCCGGGGTCGCGAGATTGTTCGAAAGAGATACCGTGACCCTGGCACATGGGCAACTGAAGGAACACGGGTGGGTTTTAGTCAGTAAAAGTCTGACATGCCCTCCCGCTCCGCCCAGAGCGGGAGAAGTCATTTGATGATTTCCCATCCAAAAAAAAAAAAAAAACATTCAATCGATTTGGCTACATGGCACAGATTTAATAAAAAATCGGAAAGAGGTGGTTAGTGACACTGACCACCAAGACTGAAAGAGTTAAATGCTATTCAACGGTGGCAAAACCGATTTAAAATCAAATCGATTAGTCTTTTTAACCGACTTCAAAAAAAGGAGGAGGTTATCAATTCGACTGTATTTTGTTTTTTTTTTATGTTTGTTACCTCATAACTTTTGACTGGGTGAACCGATTTTGATGATTCTTTTTTTATTTGAAAGCTGGTGCCCGAATTTTCCTATTTTAATTTGGTTTCATTCGGACAATGGGATCCATGTGAAAACCATAATTATAAGTCTTAAAAAAAATAACAACCGATTTCCTTAAAAAAAACACTACAAAGTCAAAAATAATTTTAATTTCGGAATTCGGTGTCTTAGGTTTTTTTGCCACCAACTTCCGAAATTAAAGTTATTTTTGACTTTGTAGTGTTTTTTGTTATTTTTTTGTAAAAAGTTTTTTCACCCATGTATATGCCAACTTAAATTAAAACTATATATATATGTATACCAAAATGCAACAATACGATGCAACGCATCTTTATTAAAATTTTAAAAGTTAGCTAAGCCTTGTTTATAGATGAAAGTCGAAAGAGGCAATGCTGAACGATACAAAAACAAAAAATAACTTACTCATATAAAACCAATCTACCGCCATGACTAGCTATTTCCCACATCCTCTTGAATCCCATTGGCAACAATGCTAAACCGCTTGGTAAAGCAGTACCAGCTAAAGCCAAAAATGTCGTCATGATACCAATGGATACTATTGCTCGTAGACCACCGATTGCACTAAATGTTGCGCAAACGACGCATAACACAGCTGTCACTCGCCCAGCTAAAGGATTCGTTACTGAAAGTAATATACACAGAGTTGATATAGTGGTGTAGACTACCCACCAATAATATGAATATCGTACTAGCTAAGGCTATTATATTTCTACAGTCCCGATACTGTAGAAATCTAATAGGCCTTTGTAGAAGTTTATTTTCCAATGTAAATTTGACTCGCGGTTTTTTTTTTCTATTTATTATTTATAGGGGCTTTTACGCATAGTGTATGGTCAATCCCATCGTTTCCTAAACAATGCTACTTTCATAAGACGTGGCCCATGAATTTGAACATCGCGGTTATACAGGATAAGTTTTTATCTAGTGCGTAAATTGTAACCATTAATTCAGCATATAATTCTAGACCCCCTTGCGCAGAAATTTTTCGTCAGTTTTGCAAAAAAAAAAAATCAGCTGTTTCATAGAAAAATGCAATACCTACAGGGTCAAAATGTATGGAACAGCAGATTTATTTTTTTGTATAACCGACGAAAATTTTCTACGTTGGGGGGTCTAGAATGATATGCTGAATTCATGGTTACAGTTTGCGCACTGGATAAAAAATGATCCTGTATAGTCCTGAATCATAGATTCCGGTCCTAAATCAAAAAATTCAAAATGTCCTGAACAAAAAAAAGGATCGAATTATTGAAGCTTTTATTATACGAGTAAAAATATACAAAGGGTGTTATGCAGACTCATGTTATTACATATTATCAACGGAACCATAGTTAGTCCTATTTACACTTACAGAGTTGTACTCAAATCGACGAAGGAAAAATCATATACAGTGTGTAAGGGACCGCCCTTCACAAACTGACAGAGTGCATTCAGTTCCTTATTTTGAATCATATTCCACCGGAATTTTTCGCAGGTTTTTTTTTACTTTTTTCAGCTTTTTCATTTTTATTTCAATATAAAATTACATTCTCTGAAAGCAGCACTCCATTTATGTAAAAAATACAGCTAAAATCAAAAAAACAGCAATGGATGTTGAAATACTCTAACGAACGACTCGTAAAATCAGCTGTTCAATTCCTGTCTAACTACAGAGTTCATTGAACTCGTCGTCGGGGATTGCACAAAGGCGGCTTTCCGAATTGATCCGAGGTACATTGCGTGTAGTGTTGCCCAAATGCAAGAACAAGACGAGACTTAGCCAGTCTTGGTCTTGGTCTTGCGCCAATACACCTGGTCTTGGTCTTGGTCTTGGTCTTGCGCTCCCAGTCTTGGTCTTGGTCTTGGTCTTGCAGCAAGAGTCTTGCAAGTCTTGCAATTACCTATTAGTCTATTACTATTTATTAAAGTTTACTTTAAATCTTAGAAAAACGTATTAGAATTGGAACATTGTGAGCTTGAATTAACATAGCCATAGTAAAGATCAAGCAGATTAATAAATAACTGAAGATTTGATAAGAAATTCGAAAAATCAACTGACCTATATGTCGTTTTCCATGGAAGTAACTGTTTCTTAATAAACATTTATGATTTATAAGCTTACATTTGCTAAAACATGTAAAAAAACAAATTAATTACAATAACTTGACTGTATTTTAAAGAAACAATACTTATCTGTCTAGAAAGAGATTGAACCCTCAACTTATAAGAAATTTAATAAAAGAGTTTTACGATTTATCATTTATTTGAATAAAAAATAAAATACAACACAAATCAACAGCTTTATCATTAGGTTATGATACTTTATATCAATTTTTTTGACCAAGAATTAATACAAAGTAACCATCTGGCTGACTCATCACTTAACCTATTTCTATGTTTTCTAATTACTAATGATGCTTTAGAAAATAACCTCTCAGCAGGTACTGAAGTTGCAGGTATTGAGAGAAAATCACGGGCCATTTTCGATAAAATCGGATACTCTGTCTCATGCGTCCTCCACCAATCTAAAATGTCTTCCGAGCTGGCAGTTCTTGGTTTTCTCAGGTACTCCTCCAACTCGTCTATCACTAAGCCTTGAAGACAAGATCCAGATGACGTCGAGGGACATTCATAGAGTTTATCAAAGTCTATTACGTCTTCATCTTCATCACATACTTTATTTTCTTTTTCTGGTAATTCCAGAGATTTGTTCAGTGAGTGTAGACTTTTATATTCTTCATAAAGTTCATTGAACTTGCGCAGACTTTCTGTTTTAAGTTGCTTCCCCCACATTGTCAGGTCAAAAGTCTGAGCCTTATGCCTTGGGTCTAAAATTAAAGAAGTACAATAAATCCAGTTGCTCTTCTTGTAATGTTTAAGCATTTTGTCTCGAGCTGCTTGGAAAGCTAGAATGAGCCTTTCATCCACTTCAGATCGATTAGGTTTCTCATCTAACTGTTTTACCATGGATTCAATTTTATCTAGCAAGAGATTGAATGATACAATGACTAGCGGTAATGTAACATATTTGTCTCCACCAAGTTTTGTACTTAAAAGTTTAAAGTTTATTAGAAATTTATGTAATTTTTCGAGTACCTGCCATTCATTAGCTGTGATTTGAAAATCATTTAATTCGGTGACAGAACTGCACAATATGTCAATGCCCGCTCTCACTTTTAAACCAAATCCAATCATATCATGTGTGGAATTCCATCTCGTTGGACAGTCAAGAATGGCATTTAGATTTGATGGCACGCCAGCTGCTTCACAAGCAGACTGAAACTTCTTCTTCACTATCTCACTTCTTTTTATTTTACTGGAAATACTGCGTAACTTTGTTACAGATGTACGCGAGTCAGCAATATTTGGTGCAGATTCTTCATCTTCCTCATCCTCAGTTTCGTCTGCATAGTCTTCGTACTGCTGATCTTGCGCGTTAGTGTCAGACTCACAGTGTAATGCTAAGGTCTTTAATAAATCTTGTACACCAAGGTTTAAAATGTGAGCAAAGCACCGGAAATGTTGATTGTCTGAATCAAAGTGTGGCGGCAGCTGTTTGCCCAGTTCATACATAAATTTGGTATTTGCAGTTGCGTTGTCGACCGTGATACCTTGTATTTTATCAATTATGCCATATTCCAATAAACATTCATGGAAAATCGTTGCAATATCTTCCCCAGTATGTCGACCGCGTGATGGTATAAAATCAAGAACTACAGATTGATACTTCCATTCGTTGTCTATATAATGAATAGTAACCCCGTAGTAACTCCTACCAGCAATTGACGTCCACCCATCAATGGTAAAAGACATTTTAGATGATAATTGTTGAAGTCGTTCCTTGAGATTCAATTGGAGCTCTTCAAATCGCTCTTTGACTTTCCTTCTAAGTGTAGACCTTTTAGGAAACACCATATTAGGGCAAATACGTCGAAAATATACTTGTGTAGCTTCGTCATCGAAAAATGAGAAGGGAAGATATTTTTTCACCACCCAATCAACTGTAGCTGTCGTGATGTTGTCACTGCTGTTTTCCGACTGAAACAAAACAATAAATCTTGTGTTATTATTTAAAACATACTAGGTTTGAGCGTATAAGAGTAGGAGGTTTGTTGTTGTTAAATCGAGAAAATCGTTAAATTGATATTTGTTATATTAAGGTTGCACTGTACTGTAATTTACCAAAATAAAGTACTTAGTTGTTACTGGCCGATTAAATGAAAATATGGGTGTTTATAAAAAATATTTAAGACGATAATTACATACTTAATATGGCGCACCCCTAGATGAAAACACCACTAACTCAAAAATACTTACGTAAGTTAATGGCGTTTTTGAAAGTATCGCATGAATAGCTACGCGGAGTTAAAATTCTTTTAACTGTTAAAAAAATATTCTTACCTGTCCACTTCTTCCAGCGGTTACTAAAAAGCTTGTGATATCTCCACTTAATTTTGGTTTAACAGGAAGAAATATTTCTGATTCCTTTTTGTGGAAAGATATTAGATGTTTCCTTAAGCCTGAAGTGTTTCTGTTTTTCATTTTTATTTCAATCTTTTTATGTTGGCACAATTTACAGAAGGCAGTTTGGGATGCATGAATTATTTCGAAAAACTCCTCAAATTTGCTTTTGGGTCTTTTAGATCTGTGACTCAAACTCTCGTTACTCGGACTAGAATAATTTGAATCTTCGTCACTCATATTAAATTGTACACGTGATACGTTTTTAGAAAACAACGAGAATTAGTAAAAACAATTATTAAGTTAGACTCGAAGCACAGCTCAATTGGAAATGACTGGAATTAAAATAATTCCTTTATTTAAAGTACGTTTCCTTGCTTTCTACCGCGCCGCCTCGCCACGTGCCGGCTCTATGAAAAGAATGCCGCCGCAAATCAAACAATGCCGCGTGCGGCGTACAAACACACACTAAATATTACCTACTTGTACAGACGCGACGCGTGAATAAAATAGAATTAGTGCCAATCACTATTCTTTACATATAAGTGAATGTTTTGGCGTACATCTATACTAATATTATAAAGCTGAAGAGTTCGTTTGTATGTTTGATGACAGAAGTTTTAAAATAAATAAATAAGTCCTGAACGTCACTATACCTCCAAAGTTACTATTCCTCGTGGACGAAGTCGCGGGCACAGCTAGTAAATACTTACTCTTGTTTTGGCGTACATCTATACTAATATTATAAAGCTGAAGAGTTCGTTTGTATGTTTGATGACAGAAGTTTTAAAATAAATAAATAAGTCCTGAACGTCACTATACCTCCAAAGTTACTATTCCTCGTGGACGAAGTCGCGGGCACAGCTAGTAAATACTTACTCTCATCATCTCTCTCAGAGATATTCGGGCTGGTAAGTAATACAAAACTCTTATCGCAGGCTTTTTATTTTATTAGTAGGTAAGTACCTACGCTTTTTATATTATTTTATTAGTTTTGTAGAATTTTTTTACACGTTTCAAGTATATTTAAAAGTGGCTACAATATTTATTAAACGGGTGATATTTGAACACTTTTTTGCTATTTTTTCTTGTAAAAACTTAAGAAATATAATGACTAAATGTACAATAATAGTACCTAAGTAATTAGTTTAAAACCATATAAGTAATCAATATTATAATATATACTTACTAGAATGAATTAATATGACATCTACTACCTATCCTTACCATTTTATCCTAATCATAATACTACTTGCGTGATCAGTATAATGTATTCATTTTCATTCTAAGCACTCTGAAACTTATTTATTCTTTGGAACACCTGTAGGTACTCTTAAAAAAATTCGAAATTATTTTGCATGAGTATACCTACGCCCTATGGCGGCAATCAAATAGTGTCACAAATGTTATGATTTCGGCGTGGCGGCAACGATTGTTTTAGATTTCAAAAGAAGCCGCCGCCGCGCCGGCGCGTGTATCATAACCATGTACTTCCGAAAAGCGGCAAATTTCTTTGAGAAGTAAGTACAAAACCTTTGATGCCGCATTATCAAAGTGCCGATGGTTAAAACATAACTATGCATGCACTCAGTTTGATTTTAATAGATATTTTTTTATTCGTTATGTTTATGGTATTAGTCGTAATGCGCATAGGTCCAGTTTTTCATATTCTTTGATACAGTTTTTTGCGTCTCATAGAATTCCTAAGCGTACCTACCTATACACCGAACTGTTACACCTAACTACTCAGTGAAATAGCGCTAAGTCCTAGCTGCAAGACGCAAGAGTCTTGCAGGCTATGTCTTGTTCTTGCTCAAGTCTTGCACGGTCAGTCTTGGTCTTGGTCTTGCTAAAAATACGCGGTCTTGTTCTTGGTCTTGGTCTTGCAAAAACGCAAGAACAAGACCAAGACTGCAAGACCAAGACTGAATTTGGGAAACACTAATTGCGTGTGAGGAAAAAAACAATTCAGATTTATTGGATTCCCATAACGGTCCTGAAATAATTTCTACTGGTCATCTTAGTATGATATACTGAATCCACCCCATCAGTCTGCGGAGGGCTGTCTCTTACATCCTGTATTTCAAAGCACAGAAGAATTCTTTATATTCTTCAATAATATAAACTATCTCATCACCATCATCCTCATTTCAGCTGAAAGACGTCCACTAATAGACATAGGCCTCCCCCAGGTTGAGGAGCTTGCCATAATCACCACGCTTGGCAGGCAAGTTGGCGATCGCAGTATGGTAGTAAAACGCATAAAGAACGCTGCTGGCCCATTCGCAAGTCCCTTCGTTGCCTTTTACGACACCCACGGGAAGAAATGGGTTGGTGACGGTTCTTTACGTTCAGCATCAAACGGAATTAAATTAACTACGTAAGCTATAGCGATTATTACTGCACCATGCTTCGTTTCGTAGCGCGGGACGGCTGATTTAGATAACATAGTATCAGTTAGTATAGAAAACACGATGTGTCACCGCCCCATGCTAGGCGACGGAGTGCGGTGCAGAGTGATAATCGCCAAAGTCATCCAAGTTTTTGGTTACAGTACAAAATCAATCTGCTTACCTAATCTGAAAGCCATAAGGGGCACATATGGCACAATAGGCAGAAGCATCAGCTTACTGACGACGAACAGCACCGCAGCTATCGTCCGCGTGTGTGTTGAGAACCTTATCTCTAAGTATTCGAAACTTGATGACAGCTGTAGCTTGTGGAAAACTGCAAACAAATTGAAGATTGTCAGAAAATATTTATATGTTTTTCAAACCTTCAATTGTTAACCTACCGCGCTTAACCCATCCTACCTACTATATCATTAGCTTCTAGTAAGGCCGGTATATCTGAAGACAAAAGATTTCTACCAACGATAAAATTGGGTGTAATTTATCTATAATATGTATGTATTTAGAAATATATAAGTATATTTATCAGTTGTCTGGTTACCATAGTACAGGCTCTGCCTAGTTTAGGATCAGATAACAGTGTGTTGGTTGTCCTAAGATATTTATTATATTTAATTGTGAATGCTGTGTTCGTAAATACACGCGGGTGCGGTCTCGCTCGCACGCCGTCAATGACCGGTAGATGTGATGCTGGCAACAAATGTTTTGGCTACCGACGACATGTCTGTCGTCCGTTATGACGTCACCACAAGCTGTCGGTAGCATCTGACGTATCAAAGAGACTAGCCTTAGCCTATAGAATTTCCCATGTCAATGAAACTGTTAAAAAAAGGATATTTCCAGTCAAGCTGTTTACAGCAGCATTTTCTAATAAATACCACGGAATCTGATAAATCCTTATCGTCTTTTACGATATCCTTTGCCATGACTTAAATGCATGTCCATGTTTGAATGACAACTGCACTACTAAATCTAAAGTAAATGACAGCAAAAAAGATAAAGTATTCACCAGGTAAATAGATGACAGCTGTGAGGAAAGTGACGATGATGAGCGAGAGAGCTGACGCCCAGTACTGCGTGCCTCTGAGGTATATCTCTACAGGAACACCCAGAAGAGTGATGCTAGTCAGGTGGCTGGAACAAAATTATGTCCTAAGCTGTAAGTAAATAATAATTAAATCTATACTGGCCTGTTAGTCTAGTGGTTAGTGTTCCTGACTGCTGAGACTGAGGTCGTGGGTTCGATTCCCACCCAGGACAAATCTTTGTGTGATGAGCACGATCATTTGTTCTGTGTCTGGGTGTAATTTATCTATAACTAGCTGACCCGGCACACGTTGTTTTGCCGGGTGAAAAATATAGTTGTATGTATTTTTGTATGTTGTATCATAAAAAAATAGAAATTAAAAATTTTATCTAAAAAATAAAATAAAAAATTTAGGGGTGGACTACCCCTAACATTTAGGGGGATGAAAAATAGATGTTGGCCGATTCTCATAGATACCGGATAAGCACAAAAAATTTCATCAAAATCGGTCAAGCCGTTTCGGAGGAGTATGGCAACGAAAACTGTGACACGAGAATTTTATATATTAGAAGAAGAAGATATGTATGTATTTAGAAATATATAAGTATGTTTATCAGTTGTTTGGTTGCCATAGTACAGGCTCTGCCTAGTTTGGGATCAGATAACGGTGTGTTGGTTGTCCTAAGACATTTATTTTATTTTATTTTATACTAACATTATAAAGCTGAAGAGTTTGTTTGTTTGGTTGAACATGGTAATCACAGGAACTGCTGGTCTGAATTGAAAATTTCTTTTTGTGTTGGGTAGCCTATTTATTGAGGAAGGCTATATAACATCACGCTATAGTCAAAAGGAGTGGAGCAGCAGCGAAAAATGGACGAAAACTGGCAGGCAATTCCATGCGACGGGAAGGGGAGCAAAAATTTGATGCGGACGAAGTCGCGGGCAGAAGCTAGTTACCTAATATGGACGGAATTTTATCACAAATACAGTAGTCTTATAGATTAATGATAACCAAGATAAAGTCTTTAAGAAGCAAGTAAATAAATACAGAGAGGAGTGAGCTACAACAGAGGAATAAGAAATGAGAATATGGTAACTTGGAGTTTAAAAATAGCGCACGAAATTGAAAAATTTGCAGTGTTGTGATTGTGCGTGTGAGCCTTCATAATCATCATCATCATCCGTTCACGTCCACTGCTGGATACAGGCCTCCCCTAATTCAGGAGACTTTTCCATAATTAGAACGCTTGCCAGGCGGGTTGGCAATCGCAGTGTGGTGGTAAAATGCATAGAAAACATCAAAACACTGCTGCCCATTACCTAGAAAGTCCCTTAGTCGCCTCTTACGACACCCACGGGTTGTAATGGGACGTGCGGCACCACACAGTGGTAGTTTTATTGTATTTAAATTCAATTAGTGTAATAAGGAAAGATACCTATATGTAGATCAAAGAGAAAATAAGTCGTGTAGAAGATGACATGGTTAGGAAGGAAGTCAATGTTAATATCCGAGCTTTACTGGCAAGAAAATTGGTAGGTTATTGATTTTATTTTTTATTTTTTGTTGATTTATGTATTTTTGCTGTATTATTTTGTGTGCCTATGAGTTTCTGCTAAATAAATGTATTTTCTTTCTTTCTTTTAGGTATATTTTTCCAAATAAGGATACGAGCTGAATCTTCGACCAATAAGAATAGGAATGGTTTAGCAATAGTCAGATGACGGTAAATACAATTAGTAACAATAGGAAAATCACATGCACGAGATGTGATAACATTGTTTGTTAGAGTAGAAATCCACACTATCCATTGTAGTCTGTTGTAATAGGTAAATGTTGTAAAAAGATAAGACTAAAGCATCATTCATTCATTCATTAGCATTGTATTTTTATTTGATATCGACGACGCTTACGGCAGTACCTCATAGAAGCGCAACGGAAGCTGGATATGGTCACACTAAATGTCTCAATTATCTGATTTATGTACCTACCTTCCTACTTAAGTACACCCTTGAGTACGTGCCAGTGTTAATTTCGGGAAATGTTGCACGAAATTTACTTAAATGATTGGTGTGGCACTGAACAGTTTCATACTATAAGATTTTTTTTTTTGCTCTTACTCATTTTTATGCGTTTCTTTCTTCATGTTCATAATTGGCTAAGGTCTATCATGCGTTTATCTCATTTATGTTTTTACCTAACGATTTGTTTTGTTTTGCAATTTTATTAAATACCACACTATAGTGTTCAAAGTTAAATTTAAATTAGTTTACTTTGTTATTTTATTTTTGAATATAGTAAGTACTTACACTAGATACTTACTAAACTTAGTATATATATCAACATTTCACTATTAATTTATTTTATTTAAGTATGCATACAATCGCCACATTGCAGTATTTGTATAAAACTGATTTACATCGGTCCGCTCACACTTCAGTTCCAGTTGAAAATCAGCGTCAGGCACTAGTTGTCTGGCATTTTTGCTGAACTGAACCTTTTTAGCGCAGCCGTGGGGCACACTTAAATGCTAGTTTCTAACATCACACTTTTATTGATTTTCTTTAAAATTTTGTTGTTTGTTAATTTATGTATTTTTTATATTATTTTGTGTGCCTTTTGAGTTTGTGTTAAATAAATGTATTTTCTTTCTTTCTTTCTTCTTTAATTATATATATTGCAATGGATGGATGAGGCAAAGGCTTGACTGAATGGTAGAACCTTAAAGGCACAAGGCAATGAGCAAAGTACTGCAACATTGTACGAGATTTCACCTATTCCTAACGGTGGGATAATTAAAGATCAAGGTCGATATTTTCAAGACTTTACCTCACCTAAAAAATCTTTGTAGGTACAGACGCCAGCACATTAAGATACCCGAAACTGTCAAATCCTCCCAATCAACCTTAAACCTAATTCTTTAGCGATCAAGTTGAAAATCTATTAAAGAAATTTGACAGATTGTAGTAGCTTTATGTGCCAGCGACTGTACCATCAAAATATAGACAATATAAACCTCATCTGCATTACCTTTCTAAACTATATTTTGGTCGGTGTTTAACCTTACCGGATGCATCTGAATACCAGTATTACCTATACATAGAGCGAGTGTGTATCTGACATTCACAACCCAATAACTGAGTAGCACGCTATGACTTGGTAAGACTGGTACTCAGAGTTTGACACAGAGAAGACAGCCAGAACTTCGGAGTTCATGCATGGAAGAGTTTTGGTGTGTAAAGATCCATACCATCTACGGACCAAAAGCGACAATACTTTGCGTAACTTTGAGACGGTAAAGGATTTCCATTAATAAATATAATTATATGTAACATAACTCACCTGGCAATAAGGGCCAAACTAATAGATATAACAGACATATTCTTCCCACCAAACAGGAACCCGGCAACCGTATTATACTTCCTATTAATAACATTATAATACACAATAATTCCTATTATAACACCTAATATGATCCCGAACAGGCAATACTCCGCCACATTGAAATAAATTGGAGACACAGGAATAACAGTTCTGACTTTCAACATTTCGAACGTCTTTCAAGTGTTAAATACGTGTAGCAAATAGCAAGTGTTCCTATCAGAGCGTCTTCTAACAACAATAAGAGATATTAAAGATAAAACTGGATTTGACTTCAATCTTTCAGCAAATACTAGAGCGAACTGTAGTGCGACTGTTTACAGTTTATGCGCCAATTGTGTGGAGTTCTATTTTCTAACTGACTGTTTTATTTGTTGCTACGGGTTGGTAAGCTTAGTTACAATTGCACTTATAACCAGAGGTCGGAGTAGGTAGATTGAAATGGGATTAATGAACTGGCACGTATATATTAGGACGGATAAGCCTCTGGGATTCCGGTATTTTGAAACTAATTTCAAATGTTGTAATGTGTAGAATAAAGAATACATCAATATGAATAAGAAATGTTTATCCTTTTGCTGTCTTTTTAATAGTACTATATACTAAACAATTTTAAAGTTTATCTATCGTATTCTATAAATTTCTAATGTAGTACCTAGTTTAAAAATCCTTAATTTCACAATATTTGATTCAATCCTATAAGTATCAAAATGAAATCCTGGAAAAAAGGCTTATCCTTGTTATGATTTCTATGACTATTCATGATGCGAGTACGTAAAATCAATCTACCTACTCCGACCTCTGCTTATAACATCCATGATGATAGAGTTGGATGACAGATCAGCTCTGTTATGATTCTCATCCATACTCTTTTCGGGATTAAAGTTAGGATTAATATTAAGGAACTTGTGGTTAAGTAATATCAGTCACACAGATAGATATATCAGGTAAAGGTACGCTTGCCGCGGCTGGTCCATGGATTCCCCTGTGCCTCGAAAAGCACGTTATGCCGTTGGTCTCGGCTGTCATTTGTGGATCATAGACAGTCGTTACAGGTCGTCAGAAGCCCGCATCTCTCATAACCAGTCTTACCAAAGGATGTCTATCGAATTACCCAGTAACTGGATTATGTAAGTCAAATACGCTGTCGTTCCTTGTAAAGTACTGAGTTAGACTAGAGACCAACCCCTGCATGGTTGGAAAAAGGCTAGGTAGATGATGAGTTAGGATTTATCTATTCTCTTTTACAACTCATGCTAGGACCACCAGCATATACCAAACATTTACTCACGATGCCTATAATTATAATCTAAATCATTAATTAAGATTTGTTTGAAAAGAAAATGTCAAATCATCAAAGTTTTTCGTGACATTTAAATCTTACTTACGTGCAATAAAACGCTCCTACCGAAGTACAGTCAACAAAGCGATAACAATGTCGTTATCAACTTAACATTTTGCCTGGGCCTACCTGTTTACGTGCGGAAAAAAATTGCCTAATATTCTCCGTTTCTTTGTAAGATGGAAGCGCCAGGGAAGTCCATGAAATTCAAGATTTTCTTACGTTTTTTTTTTTTGCAATTTGAAGAAAAGCGATAGGTTTTAGGCCCATAGGTAACTATGTAAGGGAATTCAAGTATCTAGTAGTTACTTACGCAAATGTTCTGCAGATCTGGTAGCGTTTTGTGACGGATTGTGGAACTCCCTAAAATAGGGTTGAGCTACACGATGACTGATGACATACATGCCGTCTTTTGCGACAAATCAGCTCAAAGCTGCAATGGCTCCTTCTTCAAAAAGGCCCTTCCGGACAATCTGTTTTATTGGACTTTAGAAGAGACCTTGACCTGTGAGTTTGTTATTACCCATTACTTTTATAGGGAACTGTCAGCTTGGAAATGCCGGCGACATCTAGTTTAAAAAATATTTACCAACAAAATATTGACGTATAAAAGTGTCATATAAGATCTTCCTACATCATCATCATCATTCCAGCCAAAAGACGTCCACAGCTGGACATAAGCCTCCCTCAGATTGACGGGATTTACCATTATCGGCACGCTTGGCAGGCAGGTTGGTCATCGCATTCTGGTGGTAAAATGCAGAGACAATACTGCTGCTCATTCTCTAGCAAGTCCCTTAGTCGGCACTTACGACACCCACGGGAAGAAATGGCATGGTGTGTTATTCTTTACGTCCGGCACCACACGGAAAGATGTACTTATATAAATAAACATTTAATTTAATTTCAAGTTTTTGACAGTAGTCATCAGCCGCCTTAAGGTTTACTTATCTTTCCTACTGACTGTACCTGACAAGGCATTTATTGTATCACTATCAGAGTATTTTACAATGTTATACACACAGCCGTTCAATTACCCGCAGACGTTATATCTCTCTGTAAATAACAAGAGCAAATAACACTAAGTACAACAAATAGTAAACCAACAATAACTCAATAACTAGCGATAAAATTAATTATTTTTGAGTTGTACACATCGTACAGGGGATTTGCTGGTGACGAATTGTTTGGGTAGTATTTTGGTGTGATAAAACAGGTTACAGGTTCAAGACCTTGTAAGTACGGTACCATTGTGTGGCATTGAGTAGGTACTCACCTATTTCTTTTTTATTTCGTGAGTTTGATCACCACCGTCATTATTTTATTAAGACTTTCATGATTTGATGGTTAAAAAACCGAATTATGTTAAACGAACTGAACAAAAAAAAAGCATTAGCCTGCCATTTTTATTTGTCCAATACTAGGCTTTTGGCTACTTGGATTAGTGTGGATATTTGATGTATATTTTATATTGCATGCCTTATTTCTTTTATTGTTATTGTGAACAGCGCCATCTAGTAGTGCGGAGCCGAGCTTTCTCGAGTTCACAGAGTTGTAGCTCGTTAAGTACCATGAACCGTAGCGTAGCGCTACGCGTCTACGAGTGCCTCGTAGTGCGAAGGGTAATCCGCCTACGGAGTGCTATGACCAAATACTTTGAGCAAAAATATCTAGATGGCGCATTTTAATGTTTCGATTTCTGTTTTATTTTACTAAAATCGTTATTTTTAATAATCTTTAGTCCGATGTTACTTTCCCTTCAGAATTTGAAACAGAGCATTTAGTCAGTGCAATTGCTTATTATTTCGAAACTACTTGATGAATGTTCATGTAAAGTGCATAAAAATTGCACCCGTGAATAAACCGGGATCGGGCATCGCCACTAATTCATTAAAAAAACATTCAGTATAGGGTTTGGAAAAAAACTGATATATTTGGAATGACATGCTTTACTAATCATCCGATTTTAATAATTCTAATTACTGCCTTTATTACTGTGTTGGAACAGGCACACATTATTATTACTTTTTAATTAGAAGAACGGAGAAATGTTTCTTTCTTTCTTTCATAGTGCTGATTTTCTGTGGTCACCTGAAAACTACGTATGAGAACCAAGTCAGGTTTAGAGATTTATTTATAACCAATTATAATTCGTTGTATAATTTCGATGGATTATTTTTTATCTGAAATAAACTGATTAATAATAATAAAATAATACGGAACCCTAATATCTCATTTTAAAGACATACTTAGAAGAGTTCTTTACGCTACCAACGAACTGCCAGGGTCGCGAGATTGTTCAAAAGAGACACCGTGGCCCTGGCACATGGGCAACTGAAGGAACACGGGTGGGTTTTAGTCAGTAAAAATCTGACACGCCCTGCCGCTCCGCCCAGAGCATAGTCATTTGATGATTACCCATCTAAAAAAAAACCCTACCAACGAAGGCGGAACCATTGGCAGAGGCTAGTAAGTAATATTTTCAAAATATCATAACATCGGGCTTATATTCGCGCAAAGGCTCAGGCAGAGGTGTCACCCATATTTCGCTAATTATGATTGAGTCTGATGTAAAAGGAGGTGAGCCTATTGCCATCAAACCGGCACAAATCCAGATTCCGGGCTGCTATTGGAAAGTTCCTGATTGAAAACTCAATATCACTTTGCTCGACTTGAGAATCGAACCCAAGACCTCATGCTCAATGAGGCAATATGCACCGTGACATTTTAGTCGTCTTACAAAGGTTGTCCACTCAATGTATCCGACGTAATGTACCTCTAGGCGTGATTAAAAATTGTAACCATTAATTAAGATAATAGGTACTAAGAAAAATAAATAATGGATTAGAATTATGAAACATCCTGTTACTAATAGAACATACCTACCCAGTGCACGAGTCGGCGAGATCATTCCATTTCCATTTTCCATGAGACAAAATATCAAAGGAGATGTTTCATTTTCGGCCATCAGATGTACATTTATCAAAAAAGAGGAAAAAATACCACAAATTAGGGAAAAATATTCTCTGGTTAATTTGCGCCTGATTTGTTGTGTACAAAAAATAATAGTTTTTCAATGATTGCCATGTTTTATTCAACATGGCGTCTCGTTTGCTTGCAGACTTCGTTCGTTCTGAAATCATGTCTCATCAAATCAATGTTAAGTAGAAAATAATAAAAAAATGTGTGTATTCTTGTAGTGTTAAAAATAAGTTACTATTATTCTCTTATAAATATTTTTGAGTAAACATAATTAAGTGTGACCATTTCATCGTTAAAAAAATCTTTAGTCTCCATTCTTGAAGTGTGTTTCTAAACGAATTCAAAATAACCACTTGCTAACTCTTAGGACAAACGTCAAACATTTTTAATTTTTATTTTGTACATAAAAACCATTTGATATTATGAAAAAAATGTTACTTTATTCTATTCATGAGTAATTTACCCAGCTTCGCTAAACGGTACACGTTATGGCCGGAGCCCCATATAAAAATAAAACATCTCCTTTAAACCACGTCATATTTTCATTTTTTAGTTATTCCAATGTTAATTTTTTTTCTTATGGATGTGTAGTAGTCATTGGTTACATGAAGTGGCGTGCCGTTGTAAGACGACAAAAATTTCACGGTGTATTATAATTTTATACCATCTTTAATCTCCATTCATCTAACTCAATTTACAGATCCTCCCACTCATCTATACATTTCCTACGTACTATATCACCTAGTTTTTATGTTAAAAGGCGTGGGAGGGATATTATTATGGATGGAGGGACCCTCTTACCAACATTAGAATATTACTCTCACACCTGCCCTCTAGGTGACGTCCGTAAATAAGTTTTTGCATAGTTTTATAGTCGACATGAGGTTTCTCTTCCATGCTGATTTTTGGAAGTAATTTATGATAATGTGTGAGCTATATGTAACAATTTGTTTTGTAATGCGCGGTAGTAAGCTTTTATGGTTGCTCGAGTGGTTTTGAACTCAAAGCAGATTTCCTTCAGCATAAGCGTATTTCTTTTCTGTCTGTGTGGTGCCTGTGCCGTAAAAGGTGATCTAGATACTACAGACAGGTAGCAGCGTTCTCTATGCATTTCACTGCCATAATGCGATTGCCAACCCGCCTGCGATGGAGAAGCCCCCAAAATTGGGGTAGGCCATGCCCAGCAATGGACGTCGTACGGCTGAAATGATGTAGCATTTTTTTACAATCAGCGTACACTGTCGCACTGATGGGCAAAGGCCTCTTCAAATCCTTCTAGGCATTATTTTCCAGACACACCTCCATACAATTCCTACAATACGCATGTAGGTCATCTTGCCACCTCATCCTGGATAGGCCTCCGTGTGGTTAAGCATAATCTATACTTAATATTATAAAGCTGAAGAGTTTGTTTGTTTGTTTTATTGATTGAACGCTGTAATCTCAGGAACTACTGGTCCGAATTGAAAAAATCTTTTTGTGTTAGGTAGCCTATTTATCGTGAAAGGCTATATAACGTCACGCTACAACCAAGAGGAGCGGAGCAGTAAAGAAAAATGTTGCAATAACGGGGAAAATCGCACGGGTAGGCGATTCGACGCGACGGGAAGGGTTGGGGGAACAAGAAATTTAATGCGGACGAAGTCGCGGGTAGAAACTAGTCAGTCTATAATGGTCCCATTGCTTGGGGCACAGGCATCCTCTTTTTTGAGATCAAGAGAGCCAATCCACCACGCGGACCCAGTGTGGGTTGGAAGATGTCACATGTCTTCGAAATATTGGTTCTAGGATATCCCGGGTTCTTCACGAGGATTTCCTTCACTGTTGTGAGAGCAGTGATGGTGATGAAATAAATTACACAAAGTAAAGCACCTGAGAGTTAAGGTTCGTACAGACAGGCGCTACATGTCGCGCGACCTGTCGCGGAGGCGATTCTGCGATATATCGCGACGCAACACCTTTCACACAGGCGCGACAACTCGTGCGCGAATCGCGCGCGACGTCCTTATAGCGGTGCGACGAGCAGCGCGACAGCTTTTAGTACATTTTGTATGGCGTCGCGGCGAATTCGCGGCGCGACGAGGTCGTTGCTGCCGACCGACCGCGACGCCACACAAAATGTACTTTATGTTGTCGGGCTGCTCGACGCGGAACGACCGTGTCGCGGCGCGACAGGTCGCCCCTGTGTGAAGTGTCGCGCGCGTTTTCATAGAAATTGTTCTACGGATATAAATCGGCGATTCGCGCGCGACCGTCGCGTCGCGCTAGTCTGAACGAGCCTTTACTACTGAGTTTCTTAATGGGTAAACAATACAGACAAAGAGTGCCTATGCTCTGATTACGTATGAGTTCTTTTTTTATTTATATTATGTTAAACAGTTAAAGTTAAATAGATTCCTTTCACAACTTGCTAACTATAACGACTTCATTCCAAATTCGTGTAATAAAACAAGCAATATAATTTCTCTTTGTATATCCCAACTTATACTTATAATATGGAATACATCGGAGGCAGAATAAATAGACAACATCTCTCAGGAGCTTGTTAAAAACTTTTGATGAGCGTTCCATTAACTACGAGAGTAACCATCGAACAATTTCTACACGACTGTACGTTCTATAAATTCCCACCACGTACATGCGAATACACAAATCATCTAATACACAATATCGCAAATATTTCTTGTCCAGAACACTGGGTGACACGGGGCGCCCGAACAAACGGAAGTTTGAGGGGGCGGGCGCGAGGGGGGGACACAACCGAGGAAACGCCAGACAAGGACAGAAATACACATTTGAATTACGAACGAACAGTACGGCGCTAAAGAAAAATTAAATTATATTTCCCAATGGTGTCAGCCAGTTATTAAGTGGCCAGACGCCATTTTGAATTATTATATTTTTTATTTCTTTTTCCCAGGTTTCCCTTTTGTACGAGGAATTCCTTTTATTTGGAATAGTTGTGGGAGCGGATTGCAAATGGATTCAGTTGAAATGTGTTGGCGCTGTAAATCAATGGTTGTACTTTATGGGACGTTTGGGATCATTATACCTTAATAAACCTTAGTTTTAGAAATAAATCTCTTCGGTTGGTAACTTAGTTTGGAGAAAAACATATATGAGAGAATTTATGATCCATTTTGTAATTACGGATAGTTTTTCCATCCTATCCTTCATTTTAAGTTATTATTTTTTTCGATCAATTCGTAGGTCCATCCTTACTCTGGTTGTAAGTGTTATTATAATACTTTTATTCCTCATTATTATTGCCAATCAAATAGTTAAAAGACTTAACATTTACTTCAAGTAGGTTTATTAATAACCTGGTTAAGGATTGATTAATTATTATTCATCTTGGGAGCGATAGTATTCAGCTTAATTTAATTGATTCAATTAAATATTATAGCAGCCTTAAATGTGACTCCAGCTCTTATACCTATGCCTCTAAGGTACAACTTGCTCTAATTCCACTTTTGAACCCTTGCATTTAGGATAAGTTTAGGTCTTTTCATAACTCCCGACGCGAAAAGAGAGGTGTAGTAAATTTGATCGCTATGTTTATTCTGTCTGTGTGTCTGTCTGTTGCACCGTAGCTCTTAAACGGCTAAACCGAATTAGGTGCGGTTTTTTATTTAAAAGAAATCTTGCTAAAGGTTCTTAGACATGTATTATCACAATCGGTTCAGCTGTTTCGACAGGATGATCTTTTGATCTAAATATTACCTAGAACTTCTTATTAAACTTAAAACAGGAAACGTATATTTTTTTACTTTTTAGAGGTGTTTGTTTTGGTCGGGGGTTTTTAAATGTATTAACTTTTTGACTACATTCAACTACCGACTCCAAGCACCTAATTTTAAAACCAGCTAACTCACTTCAAAACTCTAAATACGAAAAAAATATATTCTAAGAAACTCATTACACCCTTATATTCAAAACCTGTCTAAAGTTTAACATTAAAAACCCACTTCACGTATTTCAAACTTAGGGGAGGTATACACAATACGTCTACGTATCCCGCGACACCCAAAATTGCAACATAGTGGGTAAGAAAACCGTTCGAGGCTTTGCATTTTTCTCGCGGTCCGATTTCGCCTCAGGCGAGAAAATTATAAAAGAAAAGGGGAGAATGGGACAAAGCGACGCAGCCTCTACACGCGTGATTGCACTTCCCAAAGGGCAGACGGGGAGATGCTATTAATTTTATCGGGCCTGTATTTAAAGTGGGTTTTTTCTTGTGTTTTCTACTGGTTTTATGTTCTTTGATGTTGGGAAGATAAATCGGTTAGATTATAATGTACTTAATAGAACATGATGGTCTGGATTCCCACATGGGGGTAGATAGAGGTTTTATATTAATACTACATTTTGTCAGTTTTTAAACCTTTTCAGCCTACTGATTTTAGGGCCTCTGACTTTGAAATTTTACGTGTAAAAATAATTAAAATAAAAACATTTATTTGACACTTAAAAATACATGCTACAAGCCAGTCATAATGAAATAGCACATGAATGTATTGCCACAAAATAGATACACTCGAACTAAGCTGGGCCTGTATTTTAGGGGAATACGTGTGGAAATATATGATGCGATAACATAAACACATTTAAAACTAAGCTTAAGAAACATTTGTGTAAATTGTAACTTCTAACACTCTAGCTAGAGGAAACTGTATTGTACTGTATTACCATATAACTCTGTATCTCATTATAAGTGGTCTGTAAGTTCTTATGGGAAATAAATTCTTTAAACCGAAATAGGTTTGTATAATTAGCGTTTTTTTCTTTTTATTATTGATATTTAATTGAGTCGTCTTGGGTAGGTAGTTACACACTTCTAAATGTGAATAAAAGAGAGTGTTATATATACTCAGAGATTATTTTACAAAGGGTTACAGGGAAATTGACGCCCAACGTGTTAGCATGGATTCAAAGTCGTCAAAATGCAGCATTTCTTTTTCATTAATAACTGACGAAAAATTTCAATGCAAGGAGGTTTTAGATATTACCTTGTAAAACAAAAAAATCACCAATGTCTATATATCATTACAATAAATGACGTAATGACATTAACAATAATAACTCAATGACCAACCTACTCACCGACCAGAAAAGGGCCAATTCCACCAAAGAGTGGTACTATAATCAAACGTTTAGGGTTGATGCTTAAAATAATCTCGGGAGGAGTTACACTGGGCCCCAGGCGTATGATAAACTGGCGATAACCGGATATGAGAACGAATGAACGAATGAATTGCCCGCTTGAAGCTACGTTTTTTGCGTGCTTCTGTAGTTTTTAGGATCCCATCTTTGCGGTAGTCGACTTTGGTAGGGGGCGTAAGAGAAATGACGATTAACATGTTTGGGTGGATGAGATTGTCAGAAGAATATTTTCAAATGGTATGGTTGTCATAGCTATAGTCATTTATTTGTGAGAGATTCGTACAGGTCAGCACAATAATATATAATCTAACGGTTTTTGCAATCTTAACGTGACATATACTCCATAAACTTTTCACAAAAATAGTTTTAAAACAATAAGTAGCCATAGATGAAATTGTAAGTAGATAATTTAACCGAAGACTACACCAACAGCTATCGTCATCATCATTTCAGCCGAAAGACGTCCACTGGTGGACATAGGCCTCCCCTAATTCAGGGGAGTTTGGCCATAATCGCCAGGCTTGGCAGGCGGCTTGGCAATCGCAGTAAGCTGGTATTCACCACCACATTTACATGCATTTGCATAGAGAACGCAGCTGCACGTTCTCTAGTAAGTCCTTTAGTCGCCTTTTACGACATCCATGGGAAGAAATGGGATACCACCGACCAACCTCTATATCACCTAACTCTATACTCCGATGAGATCTTGACAAAACCATCATTATCTGTCGAGCCTTTCCCGGATTGGCTTCAGATCTAAACGAATGCTGATGAATACCAGTTTTTACACAAAGCGACCTTGACCTTCACAACTCAATTAATGGATAGTACAATACTCCTTGGTTATAATGGTTTGTCAGACTTTCGGGTGTCTGATGACCCGTCACGACTATCAAAGATCTAGCAATGACAGCCGAGACCAACGGCTAAACGTGCTTTTCGAGTCACGGAGAAGTCTTGGTACGTAAAGATGGTCACCTATTTACGAACCGAGTGCGGCGGTAAGCATAGGTTAACCTGCACCCTAATTGCGGAACACACCATTCATCAGAATTTGAATCATTTTGAAGCCTATTTTTCATCCATTCCTTCATATGTTCGAAAAAATTGTTTGCTTAGCAACGTGAACAACGCCATGAATGTTGCGGAACTGTCAAATTGAAACTGATTTGTACTGATAGTGTAGTACGCAATTACCCCTCTGATCTTTCTAACTATGTAGCTCTTTTGCCACAGGCCCGTTTTAACCGACGAAAAAAAACGGAGGAGGTTATCAATTCGACGCGTATATTTTTTTTTTGTTTGTTTTTTTTTATGTATGACCACGCATAACTTTTTACATAGTAGTCCAATTGTGATAATTCTTTTTTTATTGGAAAGGGTATACTCCGAGAGTGGTCCCATATAAATTTGGAAAACAAAATCGAACCCTAAGGGTCGGAAAACAGGGGATGATTGATTGTTCACTCACTGATTGTAATGTTTAACCACGCATAACTTTATACAGAGTAGTCCGATTATGATAATTCTTTATTCATTGGATAGGGTATACCTTGCCAAGTATTATAAGTACATTAAAGCCACAAAAAAAAAACTTTTACCAAAAAATTTAACCGCCGAAAAAACAGAAAAGCAAAAAATAATAAACCTTAAAATTATGAGTCGGCGCTTTGAGTGATCTTTGTTCATTGATTTTTCAGCGCTGACTCATAATTTTAAGGTTTATTATTTTATGCTTTTCAGTTTTTTTGGCGGTTAAATTTTTTGGTAAAAAGTTTTTATTTTTTTTTGTATCGGAAATCTTCAAATGACGGGCGTGTCAGACTTTTACTGACTAAAACCCGCCCGTGTTTCTTCAGTTGCCCATGTGCCAGGGTCACGGGATCTCTTTTGAACAATCTCGCGACCCCGGCAGGACCACGGGCCCCTAAGGCCGTGACCTTACAAAATTATCCCAATATTGAAACAAATGCAAATCGAACGCCTCACCAATAACTGTCATTCATTTAAAAAGTGTACGCGTTATCATGATATGCTATGTCTTCTCTACTAACGTTACTTCCCTTTCTAAGGGGTGTCATTAACATAAATTTTACGCTATCCCAGATAAGCTTGGACTGCTGCCCGGCCCTCCTATTAGGTCCTTTCTTTTGACTGAATTTACGCGATATTCTTACTTATGTTATGAGAAAGTACTTCAGTATTTTTGGTGTTACTGCTTATCGTAAATTAGAAGTCGTAGTTCGAGATTGTTCAATAGTTATGATGGGTTTTATTGTGATAGAAACGATAGTAGTGGTGTTGATTCAAAATTGATTCATTTATTTATTCATAACAATTAACATTGTGTTGAACATTACATTAATTAAATAAAATGATCACAAGCAGAAACAATACCTTAAAAAGCCTAAATAAAGTTAAAGAGAAATGTGAGAGTCAAATTAATTTAAAATATGTCAACAAATAATTACAATTTCAAATTAATGTCAGATCTTATTTAAAATTCGATGTAAAAAATAATAATAATAATAATAATATAGTAGTTAGTTTATAGTTAAGTCAAAAGATAAAATTTATTATACAGCTTGTTCACTGCTATTATTATAGGTGACTATTTTTATCATTTGACATAATTATATTCTGATACCGAGTAGAAACATTTTTGATTTTGTACCAACCAGCCATTGCTGAGATCATCATCATCATCATTTCAGCCGTAAGACGTCCACTGTTGGACTTAGGCCTCCTCCAATTTGAGGGACTTTGCCATAATTGCCACGCTTGGCAGGCGGGTTGTCGATCGCAGTATGGTGGTAAAATGCATAGAGATCGCTGCTGCCCATTCTCTAGTAAGTCCCTTAGTCGCCTTTTTTTTTTTTTGCTGAGATACAAGCCCGTAATCTTCGACACAGGCCCAGTATGGTTTGTCTTTAAATGTTTGGTTTCGGAAAATACCTGTTATCTCCCGATATTTTCCTTATTCCGGTTTGAGAGTAGTAGTGATTTCATTACCACTCGTTTATTTCGTGATTTCCAATTAAGACGAACACGTAACACTGAGCTATAGGTCATGGGTTTGAACCCAAAAAGGCGCTACACTTCGTGTTAACCCATTCGTTGCTACCAACGCACCATTTGCGTTGATCGAGATAACTACGTCATGCCACCAACGCAACGTACCATATGCGTTGAGTATACTTTAGGACGTTTTTAGGAATTACATAAAAATGATAGAAATTTATATAAATATTTGCCAACGTACACGGCTAGAAACAATTGTTAAATGTGGAAATATTGTGGGTTTTTGCTTCGAACTCTCATTCTTGTTTTGGTGAGGAAAAAACGGTTGGTACTGTGAAGGTCTTGGTGAAGGAAAAATATTAAGTGGCACCCAGGTGATGTTTTTAAAATTTAAGTGGCAATGAATGGGTTAATTATTTCATCCCCACTGCTCTTAAAACGGTTATAAAAATCATCGTAAGGAAATCAGCATATCCTAAAACGAAAAATTCGAAGACATGTGAAATCTACCAACCTGCGAGTTGCACTGGGTACTCAACGGCCCACTACCTGTCCTAGAGACGAGACCCCATCATCATTATTTTAGCCTAAAGACGTCTACTGCGGGACATAGGTGTTCCCAAATTTGGGGGTTGCCATGATCACCACGCTTGGCAGGCGGGTTGGTGATCGGAGTATGGTGGTAAAATGTATAGAGAACGCTGGTGCCCATTCTAAAATATGTCTCTTAGTCGCCTTTTACGCTATCCACGGGAAATGGCATGGTGCTATTCTTTACGTCCGCCACCATACGGGACACAGTCGAGGTGTTCTAGTCGAGGCCTGTTTCCAAGCAATGGGGACATTAAAGATTGATTATATTGTACTTAGCTATGCTTTAACAGGAAAATAGAGGTTGTTTTTTGCAGTTCTAAAAGGTAGGTTTACTTATTGAACGTAAGACAATTTTTGCCTTCGTCTGACTTCTATTCACCTTCACCTATATTTGGCTGTACCTAGTACCATACCCATTTAAATACAGAAAACCGAACCAGAATAAAACAAACCTCTCTACTATTCCTTTGTTCTCCCATCTCCGACAAAACTACTCCGATTACTCTACACATAACAATTTTCATTCCACACATTTCGTTTGAATTAGGCATAGTAATACCACGTCTCCTGCACGCCTTCAAAAGTAGGGAACGAATAGAAAAATGGCTGGAGGCACACGACACCGGAATATATTACGTAATCGTACTCTAGTTTTGTGAGGTAACACATAAATGTGTTGGTATAGTGCGACGATCTCCGAAGTCTGATAAATAGCTCGCCCGAAATATTTTTGTTCTGAAAATCGCTAAATAAATTGAATTGGGCACGACTTTGGGTGCCGGGTGTCGAGGTGTTAACTTACAATAGGCTTATGATACGAGTTTGAATTTGGAAGTTGGATGCCACTATTAACTTTGATGTGAATTGGTGGTGATGGCGAAGAAATTCTATTGTCATGAGTAGTTCGAAAAATCTTTTTTGGTTTCCGGGAGCCAAAGCTCTTGCTTAAACGTTTTACTCATAATGTTTCTTGTTACCATAACCATAGTGTCGCATTTTAATTAAATTTGAAAATCACATGGGATAAGTCAAAATTTGCATAATCCTTTATCTCAATTTAAAAATCTGCTTAAACTTGACCATTACTTCTTCTTTAAACCTCTCTTTTTCTGATTATTTTCCATTACCTATCTAAAAAAACAGTTCCCATTTCCAGTGCACAGAAATATTAATATTAGTAACACAACCCTTTTCGCATACAATTTACCCGCCCTAATTTAATCCAATATAAACATTTTCCCTAATCATTATGGGTCCAATGAAAAGCCACGATCTACCTAACTGTTTAATAATGCCTGAGGCATCGGAAAATGTTGGTAATGTTTTTCCAATTATTTTTTATTTTCGGACAGAAATGTTAACATTATGCACGAGCCCTAAGCATCTTACTAACTAACCATCATAAAAGTCCCCAAACACACTTCACGATGTACAGTCAGGCACACATGCAAAGAAAAAACAATAGTTACACACGCACACACTGACACGCTCGCTCTACCTTTTAGTGTCAAAAGTGTGAGAATATGGGTAAACAAATCCTCCAATTTCCATCACATTTATTCGAGGCGTTGCTCTGACGTCATCCCCCCTCCCCCCACCTGATAGAGAGGAACATGTAATTTCTTTTGTAGATAGTGTGAACCGACACACCCTATTGGCTGTGATGCGGTGTAGTGATAGCAACATTTCGTCAACAGTAGGGTCGTGGAGCCAATTTTCCAATAATATTATTAAAGTTTGTGAGTATGGAGATGATATAGGTTTTGGCAAGCTAGGGTTTAGAAATTTGTAGCAAAGGAGGGGCTAAAAGCATTACTGTGAAGAATTAATTTGTACCAGTCTATTACATCTTTGTTTTCAAGATAAGTCCTTTGTTCGCAATGTTAAGCAAATCTTCTTTCAGAGCATATCCATTGGAGAGTGTATACGTTAAGGTGTACTAAGTAGAGAGTGTTGAAATCCTGCGGTAACTCTCGTGTTAAAGGTAACTGAGTATGAAAAAGGACTACCCGTTGCTCCTGATTTCATCTGCAATCCAGGATGATTAGGTAGTAGCTTTTGTACTTGCCAAGGTCATAGTCTATCTGAAAGCCAAATATCATACAAATGCAATTAGCCATTTTAGTGTGCAAGCAGAACCAAAAAAAAAAAAACTAACTTACTTCAGCATTTTTATTGTATTATAAGTTAGGATTATACAAAGAGTTGAGACATCAACAGGGCAATCAATTCTCATAATTTTATGAACGGCCACAGTTTGGCACAATCTGTCAAAAGTAATTCTTATTTCCCTACATTTTTGACAAGTTCTTGTCATTGATTGTCACTGAGATAAAACTGCGACTAGATTTCAACGTTTTTAATACCGGGAATAAGTCTTCGAATTTCTTCTGCTAACATGTCTAACTGTGACGTTCGATGCTATTTTTTAAAAAGAAGGAAAGGAAATAAAGGACAACGGTTACATTAGAAATCGGAGGAGCAGTCCTATATGTTCATCAGAAACAGCACTGTGCGCTTTCTACAATAGAAAGAATAATAAATATTCGTCCATCGCTTTTAGCGTAACGACAGTAGCTCATTATGTGCCCAATCATTAACACTGGTAGCGCGGCTAACTGCCCAGATAGTAATTGTGTATCACACTAACAGTATAAAAGGCTTTAATTTTTGACAGTTCAACAACATTCATTGCGGTATTTAAGTTGTTGACCAGACCAATTTTTCGAACATTAATACAAAGCAATATCCATCAAAATTATTCAGATCGTGATTTATAGTGCGATACATAATTAGGGTTTTCGTTTAGTATCATCACTAAAGGAGGATTTGATAATGCACTGTTCCAGTAAAACAACTAAACAAAAAAGTATTTTACAATTTTTTACCAGACTGTGCCGCGGGTGAAACCTAGTTTGTCATACTTCAGACAAATAGATTTGATACCCGAGTAAATAGAACTCCGCGTATCTCTTGTAGTGGAAAGTTTGAAGTATTGTTGTAAAAGCTTCCTCTAATGAAGCATGTAGTTCTGTAGCTTGTTTTGTCATCAATTTTATGTTTCATTATTTTGTATTTATAACTATTGTCTTGAAGCTAGACAAGTCTCTCAAAGGAAGATCATACATAAAAACCTTCAAGAGGTTATAACGTCATCTGTAAAGAGGATATACCTACAACCTGTTTGAAAAAAAAAGTCAGTACTGACAAATGTCAGGTTTATCAATAAATTTTTCTCATGCTGGTGTCTAATATTTCAAATGAAATAAATGAAAATCCATAAAATGGCCAGGCTCTTCCCAAGTAAGCCAAACGCTTTGCCTGGGAAGAAATGTTATCATGCAATGAGCAATCAAGATCTGTAGTAGCTACATCTTGATACGAGAAGTAGTATCTGTGCTGTATTGAGAAAGGCCGACATGACTTAAAAGTACCTGTAAGGTCTATCATTTTATTAATCATCTATTAGGTCCTTACCAAAAACTTACTAACGTCAATCTACCTAGCCGTTTCTTAACTATATTGGAGACGAAGTTGAGTGGATTGGAGATAAGAGATTAAGTTGGATTTATTGGGAAATTGGAGTTGACGCAGGCCCATGTCCAGTCATCATTATAATCATTACAGCCGTAAGACGTCCACTACTGGACATAGGCCTCCCCCAATTTGGGGGGCTTTGCCATAATCGCCGCGCTTGGCAGGCGGGTTGGCGATCGCAGTATGGTCGTAAAATGCATAGAGAACGCTGCTGCCCATTCTCTAATAAGTTCCTTAGTCGCCTTTTACCCCACGGGAAGAAATAGGGTGATGCTATTCTTTACGTCCGGCACCATACGGTACATGTCCAGTAATGGATGTTTTTCGGTTGAAATGATGATGATGATGATCGGAGTCGGCCTCCAGTGTAACGGGATTCAGCCTAATACCAGTATTTTATATGGAGCGAACGCCTGTCATACCTCCACAACCTGGTTACTGGGTAATACGATTACCTTTTGGCAAGACTGATTGTCAGACTTTCTAGCTTCTACCCGTAACGACTGTCAAAGATCCACGAGTGACAGTTAGGATCTTTTTATTTCTGAGACATCATCAAATGACGTCTCCCGCTCTGGGTGGAGCAGAAGAGCGTGTCATACTTTTACTGACTAAAACCCACCCGTATTCCTTTAGCTGCCTTTGCCAGGGCCACGGTAACTATTTTGAACAATTCTGCGACCCTGGCCGGGACGGTAAAAACCAACGGGTTAATGTGGTTTCCGAGGCACGGAGGGGTTCGGTAAAGATGGTCACCGATCCACGAACTGACCGCAGCAAGTGAAGCTTAACCTGATCGGTGGATCTGAGCATCATTCATCATTCATTCATTTCAGCCGAAAGACGTCCACTGCTGGAAATAAGCCTCTCCCAAGCTCCGCCACTTCGACCGGTTTTATGCTTCCCGCATCCAGCGGATTCCTGCGGCCTTCACAAGGTCATCGATCCACCTTGTTAGAGACCTTCCAACTCTACGTCTTCCGGTACGCGGTCGCCACTCCAGAACCTTTCGGCCCCATCGGTCATATTCTGTCCTGCGAGCAATGTGCCCTGCCCACTGCCGCTTTAGCAATTCTTCGGGCTATGTCGGTTACCTTGGTTCTCCTACGGATTTCTTCATTTCTGATTCGATCGCGTAGGGAAAATCCAAGCATAGCTCTTCATCGCTCTTTGGGTGGATCCGTGCAGCAATGATTAATTAGCCACGAGCCTCTCAAAAACACCAAAAACCATTGTCTTATCCCCAAAGAAAATATTTCATCAAGCATTTCACTTTATACACGTGTCACATTCATTTTCGATTTGTTACCCAAACCCAATATCCTGGCGTCGATATTTATTTAACATATCATATCAGCATTAGCTTGATATATAGGCTTTGATCCCCGTTGGACTCAGGGCAGCCCACTATGATTTATGCCTACATTAGCGCATTGCAAAGGAATTGGTGACGTCATTTTTGTAGGAAATATTGTGTTTATTTTTTGGAGGTAAAGATGTTAAGTAATGGGGTTTAGGTATATTTATAAGTATGAGCATTATTTTATGGTCTCAAATTAAAGCAAAATTTAAGATCTGTTGGCATTTGGTTATACCTATATAAATTAAAATTAATTGTCAAGTAAAGAACGGACCAAGCAACTAACATTTTTCGAATATTTATATCACAATTGTCATTTTTGACAGTTGTAAGATATGGCCGAAAAACCACGTGAAATTCACTTATTGCATTAATTAAATATGCAATTAATTTCCTTGACTGTGCGTTCTTGTAAACAGGCATTTATTTAAGAACAGTTGATGTTCTTAAATAAATACCGAATTCAATAAAAATCATATACAATTTTCATTAATATATTCCATCGAATATTACACGTGGCGTGCCTATTTTCATATACGAATTCAACATTCTAGACACAGTCTCGAAACTACCTACTTTTACGCAAAAGAAAAAAACTCAAACACGAAAGTAATATTCAAATGAAACTACCCACATAAGAAAACTATCAGCATAGTGTTGAGTGCCTACAACGCATCGCGACGAATTTTCTAATCGTGTCCACACGGGACGGGAAAACATCATATTTCACCGGCCCGGGGGTGAGTCGGGGGGAAAAAGGGGGGTAGAGGGGGGCAGGGTGACGGAGATGAGTTTTTTACGCATTATTGCTACACACGGAACCAAAATTGAACCCCTACGCAGCACTAATAAATTCTAATTTCGATTATTCGTGACACTTTATGTTGATGACTTTGTGTGATGAAAATTGAGTTTTCTGGACTGGTTTTGGGTTGTATTGTTGTTTGTAATGTTGTTCCTAAAGGGTTGAAGGTCTTTAATGAACTTATAGGAAGCACTTAATTTGTCACTCATACAGTTTTGCCTTGATACTGCTAGCCGTTGATACTCTGCACTTTTTGGTGGACGCTGATTTTTACAGATTTTTGAAAGGAACCAAACGCCTCATTTAATCTTAGTCTTTACTATAACATCCATTGAATCAAAGACATTTTTCGTGTTTGTCTGAGTGACTGCGTAGTTCTTCTACGCAACAGGTTTTGATGTAATTTTCACCATCATTTATTAAATTGACCTATATTTTATTATACAAAAAATAAATCCCGATGTTTTATCAAGACGTTAAAACCTTGCGGAGCAGGGATGGTTCACCGGTATACTGCAAAAATTGTCCTTTTAAAACTTTGTTCTAAATAATGAGATTCCAACAAACAAATTATAATTGCCATCACGTCAATAACTACATCCGAATCAAACTACGAACACACTAGACGAACTAGCTGTAACTATCCTGAAAACTTGTAGTACGCTCACCGGAGGAAATGTTAACAAACAAATTGGAAATAGTCGGGGAGATAGCAGCGTTCCTAATACCCAACTTCATTTCAGAGGCACGAGCTCCTGATCGAACGAAAACATTGTTGTGTGCCCTTATCGTTACTGTATATGTGCTGGAAATGACTTCGTGGAACTAAAATTGTTCGGGCTTGATGATATTATGTCTAGAAGAATTGGAATTATTATATTTGATATTAAAAGTACACCGATGACACTTAATTTAAACTTGAAAATAGCCTGGCACAAAATAACTGATTATTGACCCCTATGCTAGGAAAGGCCTGTGTTACAGAGATCATCCATTCCTCCATATTATTGATATTATAACAGTGACAATTGAGTAATGTAGGTACACTTTTGTTAAAGTAAACTACTCATATCATTTTGAAACGGGGGAAGAAAGTAAAAGGGTTTTTATATAATTAAAAGAAAGAAAAAGCTGTGTCTATTCATGTGTCAGGTGGGTGTGTTGCGAGGATCGTCTAGAGGACACGGTGGAGCATACGGTGGAAGTGTGCCCTGCCTGGGCGGAGCACCACCGTGTCCTCGTGGAGGCGATCGGCGGCGGCGACCTCTCGCGTCCGGCCCTGGTGCGAGCCATGGTACGGAGCGAGAGGGCATGGGAAGCCGTCACCTCCTTCTGCGAAGCAGTAATGCTCGCGAAGGAGGAGGCGGGGCGCGTGAGGGAGTGGCAGTCTCTGCGCCCTCGCGTTCCTAGCCGCCGCAGGAGGAGACGCCTCGGGCGTCGGGAGTCGATAGCTGACTCCCGGCCACCGTAGGCGCGAGCTTACGGGCGGTGAGCAATGGGTAGCTCACCGCCCGGTAAGGACCAAGCTCGGGTCGACGGCGCGTAGTGTTCCACGCGCGCCTCTAGAGATGTCAGCAAAACTGAAGGGGTCTACTAGGATCGATGCCTGCCAGGGTCGCGAGATTGTTCGAAAGAGATACCGTGACCCTGGCACATGGGCAACTGAAGGAACACGGGTGGGTTTTAGTCAGTAAAAGTCTGACATGCCCTCCCGCTCCGCCCAGAGCGGGAGAAGTCATTTGATGATTTCCCATACAAAAAAAAAAAAAGGTGGGTGTGTTTGTGTGAGTGTAGAGATGTAGGTAAGCGTTTAGTGGTGTGTTTAGAAGTGGGTAGTTGGTTTATTAAATTATGGTTTGACAATTTCTCCAGTATCATTATAATTCAATATTAAGAGATATTCTGAAAGCGGATGACTACGAGAATGAGAACTAATAGAGAAGTATGCAAGAAAATGACATGTAGCGCCCCCCACAAATAAATTGGTATAATGGTGAAAGAATGACGAATTTATGCATGATAAAAAGATACATAATCATCAACATCTTCAGTGGATGGATTCAGATTGAGAGGTGACTGTGGAAATAATGAACAGAAACTAAATGTAGAGTTTGTGGAGGGGGTCGAGGATTAGTTATAATACTCGCGCGGATAGATCATCAGGTTAAGATACGCTTACGCTTATTTATTTTATTTTTGATATGTAATACATTTTCAATATGGGATACATTCTCATGTCTATAAATGTGTCCGTAGCAACACAGTGGGCCCAATCGGAATACCAGCGCTGCGGTAGTTGTTTTTTACAAATATCGCAGCATTATGCTGAGATAGGTGCCTTTTTGGCCTGGCTCAGGTTTTACTCTTTTGTTTTTATATCGTTCTGTAATATTTTGTTATTTGTAGCTTAAATGTTTCTATGTTCTTCTCATTCTTTTTATGTCCTGTGCGTGTCCCAAAATAAAATATTTTTCTTTATTTTCTTTCTTTCTTACCACGGTCGGTCCGTGGAATAGTGACAGGCTTTTCAGTTCAGGAAAAGCACGTTAAACTGCTAATACCGACTGTCATTCGCGCATCTCAGACAGTCGTCGTGACGGACCGTCAGAAGCCGGATAATATTGGTACTCAACTGCATCCGGTTAGCCTGGGGGATGACTTTAAAGATAATTGGGACTATAATGACCGAATGAAGTGTATCTGTGTCTTTATTTATTTAATTTTATTTATTTAGGATCTCCAACAAAGGATACACTTTAATTAAATATTGGACATAAAGATCTCAAGTATTATAGTTTTAAATTTCAAATTCAGAGTCAATATTTTAGAAACCGCGTAAAACCCGATAGGGATTCCAGTCGGCAAAAACTACGAAGTACCTAACAAACTTTCATAACCAATTTAGGAATGAACTTTCAAAAATCCTTCCTTACCTTCTACCTTCGTTGTAAGAAGAACTAGTGTTGCAAAATTACATGCTTCTATACCAGGTGATTTAGGTAGTGCATTATCAGATCTGTTAGTGAATTTACGTTTTCTATTTTTATTTTGGAACGAAGTTCCTTATCGCGCGTTGTGAAAGGGGGCTAGACGGAAAAAATTCTTACGAAAAGTTGTCACGACACTTTTTGTTTGTATTTGTTTGTATATTGTTGTTTTTTTGGTTGTGAGTAGAGAGAGAGAGACAGGGAGAGAGAGAGAGAGAGAGAGACAGGGAGAGAGAAAGAAAGGGAGAGAGAGAGACAGAGAGAGATAGAGAGAGAGAGGGAGAGAGACAGGTAGATAGGGAAAGAGAGGGCGAGAGAGAGGGAGAGAGAGAGACGGAGAGAGAGGGAGAGAGAATATTTTTGTTGAGTGTATACAGGTTTTTTGTACATAATAAATAATTTAAAAAAATATGAATCCTGGAAAGGAACTTCGTTCCATCCGGGTGTCCCTTGACACCTCTAATTTTTATTTCTTTACATCAACATGTCACATGACACATTATGTCCAATGTAGTAGTTGTGTTAATATCCCCGCTAACCCATGACTAGCGGTGGCCCATATTTGCTAAATTAAAATACATAAATAACTAGCTGACCCGACAGACGTTGTCCTGTCTCTTTGATGATATTTGAGCACGCATTCTGTCAATTCTATGTCAAATGTCATAATGTTACATTAAAAAAGTTTATATTGTCCTATTATATGGTTGTTAAGTATTCTTAAATAAGAGTTCTTAAATTTTCTAATTTTCCGCGCAATTTTTTAATTTTTTTCTTTCATAAGAACCTTCTCCTGACAATTACAAACACAACAAAAAAAAAAACATGAAATCGGTCCAGCCGTTCACGCGTGATGGCGTGACCAAGGGAAATAGGGATTCATTTTTATATATTAAATAATAATATAGGGATATATAATATAGGATTCATTATCATGACTCCTACAGAACTATAATGACGAAACTTCTGAATCCATTGAAATTTGGCCCTGTCATATTTGTTGTGACCACAACACACAGTGACGTAGTTATATTACCCAGTTACACACCGTAATTTGGTCCTACTTTGCTCCTCTATGGGTAATTAATTTTGCTCCTATTCTGTAAAATGTTTTCGTCTATACTACGTTGACAATTTTGCAAGAATTCATTGTGATATTATAAATTGCGAATATCTCATATCATATCCATATATCTCATCAATTTATATCATCCATAATAGCAGAACATATTATAACTGGAGCAGTTTGAATTAGGAAAGCATTACTTTGCCCCAACTGATTTAACAATGGAGATCACATAGAAATTATTTCTAGGAGCAAAGATACCCAACAATATGGGTAATTTTGCTCATTATTATGTGTCAAAAATAAATTCATAATTTACTTCATAATATGCACATCCCTATAAATACATGTCAAATAAGCTTTATCTTCTTCTAATATATAAAATTCTCGTGTCACAGTTTTCGTTGCCATACTCCTCAGAAACGGCTTGACCGATTTTGATGAAATTTTTTGTGCTTATCCGGTATCTATGAGAATCGGCCAACATCTATTTTTCATCCCCCTAAATGTTAGGGGTAGTCCACCCCTAATTTTTATTTTTTATTTTATTGACAATTTTGTTTACTTTTATTTTATTATGATTTGGCATTGAAAAATACATACTATTCTAAATTTTAACTCTTTTTCACCCAGCAAAACAACGTTTACTGGGTCAGCTAGTTTCTTTATAATAATACACCAAGTAAATTTTATAATTCATTGTTTTAAAAATATTCATAGTTTTCTACATTTGAAGCAAATATTGGAGCGAAGTAAGACCAAATTACGGTATTCTATACTGTCTCCATTCCAACTATATCTGTGTTCCGCACGATTTTCCGACATGCAGGCTGGAGGTGTATTTTTATTAATAAAGAGCTTATACTGAACGCCTCTTCAGCAAAAGCTTTTAAGCGCTTCAGCGTTCAGGGAGCGTTTCCAGCGTGTTATTGATAAACAGATGCTGCTATTAACTTGTTCCGATAGAGTTGTAAGGAAATTACTGAAAGTTGAAGAAAATATTCAAAGATGTTTTACATATTATTAGCTTGTCTTGCTGGAAATTCAAGTAACGGTTTGTTTATAGACTGGAAGTTATTTCAGCTTTCAGCTGATAAGAATGAATTAAGGACCAACAATATGAATACTGACGTATATTGTTAGCCCTTTTATAGGAGACTTTTATTATTCGTTTGTGTATTGTCGTGTTGCTTCATAGCTCAGTAATAAAATGGATCACCCATTTCGTCACGTTGGAACAGTCCACGGGAAGTTGAAAACTTTCCATAGCGTAAAATGATAAAAACTTTTTTACAAAAAAAAAAAAACAACCGACTTCCTTAAAAACACTACAGAGTGATAAGTAACTTTAATTTCGGAAGTCGGTGTCTTAGGATCTGTATTTATGGTTTTTTTGCCACCGACTTCCGAAATTAAAGTTATTTTTCACTTGGTAGTGTTTTTAACCGACTTCAAAAAAAGGAGGAGGTTATATGTTCGACTGTATGTATTTTTTTTTTATGTATGTTCACCGATTTCTCCGCCAATTGTCAACCGATTTTGAAAATTCTTTTTTTTAAGGAAGTCAGTTGTTTTTTTTTTTTTTTGTAAAAAAGTTTTTATTTTTAAATTTTTAGTTGTGGTATTCACCCCGCCCTAATTCCAAACAAACAATGCATATTCATGCGATAGCAGAAATCGCGGTTGATTTGCTGTCATTTTTTAAAGAGTTCCGGTGTCTGTCTCCCTCATCATCAGATCTATACGAAAATTATATGGGACCATTTCGGAATAAACCTCTTTCGAACAAAAAAAGAATTTTGCAAATCCGTTTATATACGACGGAGTTATGGCTGAACATACATAAAAAAAAAACAAACAAACATCCGAATTGAGAACCTCCTCCTTTTTGAAGTCGGTTAAAAACAGACAAAGATCCTAATATAAAAGATACTTCACGAAAAAGTACCAGGATATTACCCGAGTTTCTGTCAACTCAGCATATCGTTGTCCACTGCTGGACATATATCTGGAGTCTCGAGTCTGGAGGACTACGATAGGCTGAGTTGACTATGCCTATGCATAGGCTTACGTCCAACCGTGGACGTGAGCGGAGGACAAGTTATAGTGACGCTGCGTGGGATAGCCCAGATTGCGTCACTATATCCATTCCTCCGCTTTTGCATCCAGTTCTTTTCAGCCTCTTTGTATGAGGGTATTCCCAGAGCCATACGTGGCTCTAAATCTCATTTCACTGTTATCAACGTGAAACTGAGCAAACGAGACGATGATGAACTGCGAGTGAGGCAATTTGGAGTCAAACGGCAGAACCACCAGGGCCACGTACTGGCAAGGTTTATGGAAAATGAAAGCCTTTTTATGATTAATTCTTCTACTGATACTGATACTTCAAAAGAAGTGAGTATATAGTAAGTGGACCTGGTAGAGCCCCGGTGGTGCAACTACATTGGATAGACTTCATTATGTCGACGATAAAGCAAATACTCAGTGATGTCTCTGTGATAAACGCAGTGAAAACGGGAGTGGTTACCGCATGGTAAGAGGCACAATGAATCTCAATATAAAGCTGTATAGATCTTAGCTGAAGTCTGCGCTCTGATCAGCAACGATCTAAATCCCGAGAGCTTTCTGTGCGAACTCCAGAATTATTTCAAGTGTCTTACGAAGTAGAAATGTCGTAACAATGGGTCCGTGGTCCAAACTCTCCATTCAGTCGGGTCTAAAATTTTCAAGACAAATAAATATAAAAACTATCTGATCCATTACAGTTCTGGAGGAGAGGTGCGATGATCCTGCAGTCTTCAGATAATGCGCTCCAGTACCCGTGGCTCTATAGACGGATCTCCAAGTCCTTGAAAAGGGGCCTTCGCCACTTTAATACAGATCGTATTAAAGCCGCGATAAAACGGAACCAGGTTCCTCAAGGCTTTTCAAGAGATCTCCCTACTGGGCAGAGGCAGCTTGCGAAACTGAAGACCGATGACGAGATATAAGGTAGCCTAGATTAGCCAGAAGAATTGCCAAACTTAGGTGACAGTAGGCCGTGCACATTGCTCTCAGAATAGGAGGCCGATGCGGCTGTAAGGTTTCGAAGTGGCGTACTGGAAGGCCTTTCACAAGGTGGACCGATAATCTGATGAAAGTCTCGAGAATACGGCGAATGCAAGAAGCACTGAATCCGTCGGAGTTGCGGTGCTCGATAGAGGCTTATATCCAGCCGTGGACGTCTTTCATTTACATGATAAATGGTGAGCTGTCAATGTCATTCCACGGATGCTAGTGACCGACCAAGCATTACGTTTGCAATCATAATCCAGACTCTCCTGAATGACCAGCCATCGATACATTTTTTTTACACAAAGTTTGCTTAATTCCAATTAGAATAACGAAAACATGACACGACTTATAACCCGAAACCCATCCCCCGTCATGTGTTTAACACGTCAGCGCAATTCACATAATGACCGGGTAACGTGTGGCTCACTAATCATCGCTTCAGTGCTGGACCAACGCTAATTCCCCGGGTAACAAGCCCTGGCTAGTATGCAAAGCTGACGGACAAACATCTAGTTTGCTATTAGTCATTTACGTTAAGCTAGGAATTTTTGGATGTGGCAAATACTGTTGATTTGATTTGAGATGCGGGTATTATGGTACTACGGATAAGCTAAAGTGGATTTCAAAATTTCCAATACGACTGCCCTTTTGGATTATTGGAATATTGGATCATCATCAGCTTGCAGCAGTCCCCTGCATGTAGATATAAGCTACTCCATGTGATCCAGCTGCTACTAGCCACCCTGCGAAGTTCGCCGCTCAACCTAGACTGAGGACGTCCTACCTTACGTTTGCAAATTCGCGGGCTCCACTCAAGAACACGTCTACCTCAACGGTAGTCGGTTATACGGCTAATATGGCCGGCCTGTTGCCACATCAGTTTGCTTTTTCTATAAGCAATATCATCAACTTTGGTTCTCTGCCGGATCACCTTGTTACGATTCTCATTTCCTAATAGTGGATACTCAAACACAACAAACGGTTGCTTTTGTTTGCCATAGCGATTTATAATTGATAATGAAACAGTAAATGAACATACGCATAGCGATTTCGATGTCCGATTACAAAGATAATACAGAATATTATAATTAAATAATCTTAAAATTATTTCTGAATTTCACTAAAATATTTTCTTCTTCACGTTTTGCCTTATAGTTGATTATCATTGCTGGCACTTTTTCCAGGCATGTGATGGTTTTTTATTGTTCCAGGCGGAGCAGATTTTTAGTAGTTTCCAAGTCTTTTAATAAAAGTTTTCATGGATAGAACTAAACTTTTCCGACTTACTTTAAAGTTATATAATAATTTATTGCCTTCTCCACAAAATTCTATTGCACGTTCCACATCCAACGTAAGGGGGAGTGTCCACTGTCCACCGCGACGTTGATGTATCATGTCGGATCAACGGACGGGCAAGCGCGTCTGTCCTCCACCTAATCTCCATACATTATAGCCGTGGATATTGTTCAAATAAATGGTACTTGAGACTTAAGTTTTGACAGTAGGTGGTAGGGTTGTCCGCTTGTTTGTTTACAAGGTTTTTTTCTTAAAAGATTACGCGACTTTTTTCCTTTTTTTGTTCTTTTAATTTTTCTAAAAGGAACACGTGTTTTGACGTTTGAATAATAATATGGGTAGTGTAGTAGCTGATAATCGTATTTGTTAGTATGGTGTAAAAAATGGTATGACAACTATTGATTAGTTCTCTCATGAATCAGTGACAATTTTTGGGAATATTTAGGTAGATATGACAATAGCTTAGATAGACAGTCGCTTCATGTAACATACTGGTACTCATTTGCATCTGGTTTGCCTGGAAGCCAAACCCAACATAGTTGAGAAAACGCTAGGCAGATGACGATGATGATGTTGATGAGGTAGGTATGCTATTATCAGTAGCAGCCCGGAGTCTGAATTTGGACAGGGTTAATGGCTTAGGACTTGAAGTGTAACTGGAGGAATGTGGGTGGTACAATAGGTACACCTCTGCGCAAACCCTTCAGGGAATATATACTTGACGTTATGTTCGTAATAATATAAAAGTGACTTCAGATCAATATTTTGTTAATTTTTTTATTGCTGAAGCTGAACTGATGCTTTTGATCTCGATTACGCCAGTGGAAAGCAATAGATGAGGTCTATAATGGAACGAGCGTGCCCGGAAGATTCTTGTTCAATTTTGCTTTTGACAGACGCTACATGGATTAAATGTGGAAGTATGAAACTGGAATACATATTGAATTTTCAGTCTTAATTGTATTTTGGTGACCTATTCTCTAATCTGGAAAGGGTGAGGCATTGAAGAGTCACATATCAACTCTAACTTAAGGACTCCCCTGACATAAGGGTAACTGAAGGAACACGAGTGGAGTTTATTCAGTGAAAATTCTGACTCGCTCTTCCGCTCCATCCAGAGCGAGAGAAGTCATTTGATGATTTCCCAACCACAAAAAAGTACTCCCCTGAAAATACAAAAGTAAGCAACAACTTTTTTTTCATAAAAAAATGAAAATCCATCCAATAACCAATCTACAAACGAAACACCGTCTTAAGAAAACGCAAAAAAACCCGTCATAAATGCAAAACAAAAATAATATTCAACAATTGAATTGTAAAAATGATTCAAATAGTAGTTGTAATACAAAAGTAACGAGCGGGCGGCGGCGCGGGCGCAACGTATGGAGATTAATTTGCGCTCGACGCCCCCACTGACCGCGCCACAGCCTCCCACATCAATAGCGTAATGTGGATATGCCTAGAATATTTTTCATCTTTAGTGACAATTTTTTTAAATAAGATATTTTGGGTGGCGATTCGATAATTGAAAGTGAAATTTCAGCTTATTAGTCGATTCACACAAAATCACTCCAACGAATCGGGCGAATCGAAACATTTGAATACCAGAGTAGAGAGAGTTGCTTAGTAGAGAGAGCCAATTGCTTAATACATATTTAGAAAGAAAAGCAAGAAAGAAAAATAGTTTATTCTGCACAAACAAAAGCACAACATGAAATAAAAATTAGCTACAAAAAAGAAAAATGCACACGTACAAGGTAGCCAAAAGCCCCGTATTCAAGATAAAAAAAGTGAAGAATGTTCGCCCACAAATAAAATTAGACCAATACCATCATCTGCCTAAACTTTTCCCAACTATATGGTGTCGGTTTGCAGTCTAACTGGATGCAGCTGTTTACCAGTGTTTCACATGAAGTTACTGCATATCTGAACTTTACAATAACCCAGTTACGAGATAATACGATACCCCTTGGTAAGACTGGCTGTCAGACTTGCAGATGTCTGACGAACCGTCAAAGATCGACGAATGGCAGCCGGGACCAACGACTTAACGTGCTTTTCGAGAAAAAGAAGGGTCTTGGTATGTGAAGCCCCATCTACGGTTTCAACGCGGCAAGCCGAGCTTAACCTAATTGATCAACCCATGCGGCTGTTAATATTTTGCCACATGCCAACAAAATAAAATTATACCAATAAAACTATTATTTATGAAATCTTCAGATCCACACTATGACAACGTGGTTGGTTAACAAACGAACAACCCCATCCCTCGCTACCCTTGTAGCAGTCTTGGTAGGTATATAAGGTAAGGAACGGAGTAATTTACTATGACCGACGCTTCTTGATACTTTTACAAATATTATTCTAAATAAACGAATTAAATAGTTGGTGGAAGTAGTAACAGATGCACAGGTTGATCGGTAATCGATAACTTTACCTATCCCTGGTAGCTGTTTGAGGAAAAATATAATTCTGTTTTTTCCTAAAATAGTCTTATATTTTTCCACTGTTGGGACTCATAACTCCTCTTTTTAAGATGGAGTGGATCGTTGTCCAACAGTTTCTTTACTCTATCGTATCCCAATGGGCATGTGTTTGTTTTTAAGTGATTTTGATATTTATTTCGTAATAAAATTCCTATGTCAAGTATATTAATTGGTTACAAACCTGAAACATAAATCTGTATTACTATACCCATTTAGATCCGTCCCTAGTTAGGAATCCGTAAACTTATCCCTACACCAATTTCCGCCACCAGACAACCTACTAGTTCAAAATAACAATCCACAAAGTATCAAACCTCCTCGTTCCCTCTAAAGTCTGAGTGTCGAAGATAAGGCAGGCTGGGCGAACTATTAACAACTACGTCTGCTGAATATGAACCCGGTGCCACAGCCAACAGCGGCCATTTAATGAATATTTGATCCCCATTGCACTGGTCGCAAGCCTGGACACATTCGAATCAATTGTACAATGTTCTATACAACAAACGGACGGAATAATAAAGATGGCGGCCGGAAAATTTGAATTCAGAATTCGTGCCTTTTTTTGTTGTTTGGTAATTTACCATTTTTGACGCAAAAATATTTTTCAGCCTAGTCAAATAATCTTTTTATAGATCTAACTCTGATAAATGAATAAATTATAATAATAAATAAAATTTATTTCAGACAAGTCAATATTTTAAAACGTTACAATTTTACATACACACAAAACATAAGATACACACATATACACGTAAAAAATGCAAAAAGAGAATAAAGAGGAGTTTCAGAATGCTGAAAATTTACTAATTCTGAAAGAAAGAATCATGGAATATTTGCCGGTTTTTCTTTATAGAAATCGAAAAATCATAGACGTCTACCTATACTTTGACTAATTAATTTCTATTCTCGAATAATAATATAATATATATATAATATAATATCTTAGGACAACCAACACAACGTTATCTGGTCCCAAACTAGGCACAGCCTGTACTATGGCAACCAGACAACTGATAAATATACTTATATATTTCTAAATACATAGATATTATAGATAGATTACACCCAGACAGAACAAATGATTGTGCTCCTCACACAAAGATCTGTTCTGGGTGGGAATCGAACCCACGACCTCAGTCTAAGTAGTTAGGGTCACTAACCACTAGACTAACAGGCCAGTCTCACTAGACTAATAGATACCTTTGTATAGACAACTTGTGTGAATATGATTCTTAGAAATAACTTCATTAGGTAAGTTAGTACGTACTTACCTACTTAGAAGAAGAAAAACTTTTAATGATATACGCAAGCTTTGAATTCCTATCTAAAACATATAGATCCACATTATTTATAATAATGAGAATACCTTTTTTATACTTAATATAATTCCCCATTTCTTCCCGTGGGTGTCGTAAAAGGCGATTAAGGGACTCACTAGAGAATGGGCAGCAGCGTTCTCTATGCATTTTACCACCATACTGCGATCACCAACCCGCCTGCCAAGCGTGGCGATTATGGGAAAGCCCCCCAAATTGGGGGAGGCCTAAGTCCAGCAGTGGACGTCTTACGGCTGAAATGATACTTAATATTATCTTTGATGCTGTGTCCATCAGCCCTATCAAAATATTATCACTACATCAGAAATATCCCAATCCACGTGTTACCGTCATATCGTAATTCTTAAATGATTCGTGGAATCGAAATAGCTATTTGATTTTCCTCATTGGTATGAATTTTACTAGGAACTAAATAATATTCATAATAACAAACATCAATTCATAATAAAATCATGTAACTTACAAAAATACTAGAAAACATCAACATCACATTATATTTCGATACTAAATATCATTATGAAAATCAATATCAGTAAATTAAGATTACCTAAATATCATTATAAAAATCAATATCAGTAAAATAAGAATAGCAATAATATATATTATTCACATGAAAAGTTTTTTTTTTTACAAAAATATAATACATAATAATACATTATACAGGTAAGCAAAGAATTCGTTGCATTTACTATGTGATGTACTTTATGCCCCTTCTTCCTTCCCACAATACTAAACTTGTCTGCATACGTCTCCAATCTTTCCACAGCCACAACAAAGAAAGAAAAAAGCTTATGAAAGCAGATCGCAAATGAGAAAACCTCTCGAGACGAAAACGAGTCGCTGAAACTTTCAGACGTCGATACCAACCACCACATAATTAGCTGTTGAAATTTTCATTCAAGAAAAATATACTAAAAGTAAATTAACATAAAATTCTAACAGAACAACTCATTACATAATAATAAGTTTACGTAGTAACAAAAAAATTGGCAGAAAAAAAAACTTTCATTATGAAGCGAAATACTCGTACCTTCAAAGACTAACCTATTTGAAGCGAATTACGCGCCTAATCCAATATTTGTTCAAGAAGAAAGCAAGAGAAAAAAAAATTCGCCCCAATTAGCGTGCGACCCGGTTCTAAGAGAAAAACGAAATTGCTACGTAAAAAGTCGTAACTCAATTACTGCGATGAACCGCCGTCGCAATAAGGCGTTCGTTAGCAGGGTTGAGACTAAAGTCGGAGCATGCGCCGTGACCCGAGGTCGATAATGAGGGAGACCTCTCGCTCTGGAGCCTCAACATCACACATCCTCACAATTTAACGTTTACGTATTTACATACTCTCCCACATATGCATATTCACCCTATATCTAGGGTTGCCAGGTGGGAGTTTGAATTTTGGCGGTTGATTGCGGAGTTTGTGGTACAGTCGTGCTCAGATCACGTTTTTGAAACTCCTACGCATATAATCAGTTGTTCTTGACAAAAACCAAGTTTTCAGCCACCTGTATGATTGAAATCCAATGTACAACAGTACGTAAATGTAAATATTTTCTTCATTCTATCTGTACATTCACCTCTGTATAACTATAACGTTTTACTAACTTACAAAGGCGGATAGTTTTCACAATAGTTTGAGTTACAAATCATGTTCCGTTTTTAAATTACTAGGAATGATTAATGGAACTATTTGTACTAATTGAGAAAAACAAAAGTTAGGAGAACAGAAGCTCAGTAAATGGCTCTTCAATCCACTAAAGATTATTTTTAAATATTATACACAATTTTACGTAAGACACTCTATATCCTTTACCTGCCAACCCTATCTCTACCACTATGACGTATATGCACCGTACGGCATACATACGCAATCCTACACATTCGCACACACAGACCAAGATCTTGGAATTTGTTTAACTCAAGTAATGGCGTCTTACATTGACATTAGTTTGTCGAAAGATATTTATGTGAGTTGAATGTTTAGTTGAATAAGGGGTTAAGTTTATGGGCCCCCATTGTTGTAACTTTTCTAGTTTTTTCGTTGCTTATCTACGTATTTTATGAGATAAATCGTGTGATGTATTGAATCTGTAGGATTGATGGCGTACCGCATAAAGGCATTGTCATAAATACATTTGATATTAGGGAAAGTATATTTATTTTTTGTTACCTTTATCGTTATTTTCCTCTTAGAAGTGTTCAAATTCTTTAATATCTAAGTAAATACTTAATGTCATTATTGAGTTTTTTTTACATGTTGGTAATATAATTATTTTTTAAATGTTAACAAAGTTATTTTCAGTTGTCGTCTAAAGTTCATAAAAAAATGTCGTTTATGTGCGCGATACGTTCCAGATTTTTCCAAATTCAAATCTTGCACTATTACAAATTAGTGTCCCTACTCTAACATTTATTAAAAACAATGAACTAATTAGAATTACTAGATCTGTAAGGATCATTTACTGTAACAAATAAGTTATTTACCTTATGGAAAACATATAAGATACCATCCAATTAATTAAACCAATAATAACATAATTTATTATCAAAACAAATAACAGCATCCACTCAAATCAGAGACACATAAACATAACATCTAAAATTGGTAAGTTCTGTAGGAGCCATAACTCTCGTCTCACGTCGCAATATAATTAAAATCACGACTGTCCCGTGGTCCTCGGTGGAAGAAAGTGCCCCCTTCCCGCCCCCCTACACCCCCAAGAAAAGGGGGGAGGGAGCCGGGGCGATTCACATTAATATTCCCCACTTTTATCTCTATATGCAAACTGGCAGCTAAAAGTTGGTCCGTTCATTGTGACCGGTTGATTCTTCCTAGTTGAATGATTGTGCTGTTCCAATGTTCGCGGGATGAGAAAGTTTTTGTTCAGCTATAGCTCTGCAGAATTCTTTTGTAGGTTTGATTTTCTTGTTTCATTATGAGCTCTGTAAAAGTTCTCGGTTTTGATTGCGGGGTAGTTTTTAATATTAAAGCGTTTCCCGGCGGTATTGTAGGACAAAGTTTCCTTGCTAAGATAATTTTCGAATATATCCCACATACTTTCTACCGGTATATCTTTGAATAAAAAGGTACTTAAACATAGTTAATCGACCATCTACAAAAACACAAAAAAGTAATCTGGAAAAAAAGTCGTAAAAACAGAATTTTAAATTACCGCTGTAAATGACTGTACCACCATCAATTAAAGAAAACGCCGGCGCAAAAGACCGTAAAAAGTAATTCGGCCAAATCTAAAAACATAACGCCCATTTCGCAACTCTGATTGCTCTCAACAAATGAGAACGTTTCACAATCGTGGAAAATTTTAATTAAATTACTAACAGAAATTCCTTTTGACGACAGAATAATGCCGCTAAATACAAAATCCCATTGGTCATCTTGGCGAAAGGAAGAGCGGGTCGTTCTAATTACAAATAATCAAGCTTTCCGATTGGCGGGTGCGATCCCCTCTTGTGTTTGTTCTCGGTGGTGGGCGTGGCATTTCTCGCTCGCTCTTTTAATTAGTGTAAGGAGTAAATTGCTTGCGAGAGAGAGCACTACCACTAGTTTTGCCCGGGCGCCATCTCTTATTGGATGCTGTAACTAGTGGGGGGTAGGGAGAAAGGGGGAATAGTGTTACGTAGTTAATATAAGGAAAACACGTACGGTAAGCTTTGTAAGGGAAATGGCTCGGTTGACATTTTCAGAGTTGATAGTTGCACGCTTCTGAGTTAAATCGTTTGTTGGTATGTGACATGAGAATAACGATATAAAACACGGGGATGGAAGATAAATGGGTGGCTGTATCAGTTTTTTTTTCCTACTAGAAAAACATCGCTTTTATTCAAATTGTGTCAGGTGTTCGATAAGGGTAGAGTACATACCTCTAAAATCAAAAGAATTGGGCTTTATAACATACCTACTCCTCAATGAATATTTACATACGCTTTCCCACGCCTCTTTAATGAACCATCGAAATATCTTCGTTCCACAGTATTCATCAATGAGGAAGTACAGAAAATCTGCATCATTGTTGAAACAATAAGAAACAACTGAGTCTCGAACCACCTTCGGTGTATCATCGACGCCCGTTCGCTTTTTTATTGCAGCTACCTCATTCCCCCCTTCTCCCCCCACCTACCCCACGACGCAGCATTTCCAAGCCATTTAATATTAATGTGCATTTTCGTGGAGAGGAGAGATTCGTATAAAGCCCCAGTCTGCGATACACTACTATGGGGAAGTTGGGCTAGAATGGACAATACGTTTAAATTTTAATTATGCAAGCACTTGGAAGAAACAATTTTCCTTTTATAGCTGAAATAAGAATTAGCTGGCAAGTTTATTTTATGATGTTTTTAGTTTGTTGTTTAAATTATTTGTCTGTTTTTTATGTAAATTGCTTTTGTATGTAAATTAGAAAGTCATTATTAAAAAGACTGGAATTTTTAGAGTTTATAGTACCTTTAATAAAGGGGTATAATATAAAATCTTAATTATTACTTTGTAATAGACGAATAACATTCCATAATACTATAAAAAATCCTTTCTCAAAGAGACATATGCCCCAAAAGCCGTCGTCCACCCCGGAAAACTCGAAACAACAATAACACAAAAATAACCAGTAAATCAAAGTGGCTATTTCACACCGTTCTCCCCGCTATGCAGAGTTGCAGAGCTCCTAGCCAGCCTTACACAGGATTTATTACTCGTAGTTAAAAGTAGTTCGTAAGGCCAACAGTAGTTCCAAACAGCCATTTCCAATAGATAAAGCTTCGAGACAGATTCCAAATACATTAGGCGGTGACGCAAGAAGGGGTGAGACTATTAAAAATTCCACAGAACCGACATACGAGTATCGTCGTGTATTTTCGGTCGAAACTCTTGCGTCGAGTGCATGACACGTTTATTAGAAAATTTCCTCTCCCCTGACATGATTTTGTGTAGGTTTTATGTAAGTAGGCATCAGCATAAATCTGGAGTTGGTAAAATAGAGGTGTTGTGTCGAGCGGAATTCTGAGACTACTAACGTTGCTGTTAGTAGTCTAAGCAAGCAGATTTTTAAAATGAGTGACACAAAACTATAACGTCTACACTAGCTGATGGAAATTATGGAAAAAGGAGTCTGTAAGACACTAAATTACCTCTAAACTATTTGATTTTTTGAAGGTTTTATGTACGTAGTCATCAGCATAAATCTGGAGTTGGTAAACTAGAGGTGTTGTGTCGAGCGGAATTCTGAGACTACTAACGTTGCTGTTAGTAGTCTAAGCAAGTAGATTTTTAAATGAGTGACACAAAACTATAACGTCTAAACTAGCTGTTGGAAATTATGGAAAAAGGAGTCTGTAAGACACTAAATTAGCTTTTACAGCTAATTTAGTGTCTTACAGACTTCTTTTTCCATAATTTAATATTTTCTATTCGATTTTGTGATGGTTTTATGTAAGTAGGCATATAAATCTAGTGAGTTGGTAAAATAGAGGTGTTGTGTGTAGCGGAATTCTGAGACTAGTAACGTTGCTGTTAGTAGTCCATGGACGCACGCTTTTTAACACGCTTTTATTAGCATGGCATGTATCTTACGGAATCTTTGAACATGATTTCCACCCCTTCCAAAATATCGGATTTATTTGAAACGTTGCACACTTATCAAGGACTGATAAAAATAAAATAATTTCATGAATTGGTGCCATTATCCTGAACTAGGCACCGTGTGGTGCCGGACGTAAAGAATAACACCACCCCATTTCTTCCCGTGGGTGTCGCAAAAGGCGACTAAGGGACTTACTAGAGTATGGGCAGCAGCGTTCTCTATGCATTTTACCACCATACTGCGATCGCCAACCCGCCTGCCAAGCGTGGCGATTATGGCAAAGCCCCCCAAATTGGGGGAGGCCTAAGTCCAGCAGTGGACGACTTACGGCTGGAATGATGATGATGATCCTGACCTAGATCACCAGGATAGAGAATAAAAAAAGCAAAAATCACGTTTTTGTAGACAGCCGAACCAAAAAACTGAAAATAAATAAATAGTTAAAAAAAACTATTAAAACACGCTTTATAAATAAAACAAACTGAAAAGTAGAAGATAATGAAAAAAGAAGCTTGGGGTGCTTTTTGAGGTATTATTAATTGATATCAAGCACCCCACGCTTTTTACACGCTTTATATTAGCTTCACTTGTATGTTTGTATGTTGGTATATTTGTATGTTTGTTTGTAACCGACTCCTTATAGCGCGATTTTGACCCACTTTAAACGACCAGATTTCATTCAAACTTTGCACACCTGTCAAAGACCGATGACAATGCAATAATTTCATAAATTTGTGCCATTATCCTTACCAGGGTTACCAGGACAGCAAAAAAACTGTCTTCGAAAACTACGGTGACATACGTCACAAACTAATTTGCGCCATTATCCTTGCCAGGGTTACCAGGACTGCAAAAAAAAACTGTCTTCAAAAACTACGCTAACATACGTCTCAAAATTCGACAAAAACTAAACAACGTTTTTTCATAGAAAACCAAGTAGAAAATAATGGAAAAAATAATAGTTTAAAAAAACTAAAAAACACGCTTCCATTGAAAACCAAACTAAAAAGTACAAAATAATGGAAAAAAAGCGTGGGGTGCCTGATATTAATAAAAAAATACCTTAAAAAGCACCCCACGCTTTTTTTCCATTATTTTGTACTTTTTAGTTTGGTTTTCAATGGAAGCGTGTTTTTTAGTTTTTTTAAACTATTATTTTTTCCATTATTTTCTACTTGGTTTTCTATGAAAAAACGTTGTTTAGTTTTTGAAAACTATATTTTTTTAGCACACAATGGGTACCTGAAGATGGACGTCGCCACCGCGGTCGGCCCAGAAAGCGCTGGCGAGACGACCTAGATACGTACCACGACGACTGGTTTGAGGTGGCGCGGGACAAGAGTTCCTGGAAGAAATTGGGGGAGGCCTTTGCCCAGCAGTGAGACAGTAAAGACTATTAAAAAAAAAAACAGTGACTCTTGTGTCAGAAGAATGTTAATAACACTTTTTAAAACGACGACTTTATTACAGAAAAATTTAAAGTAACTGTTGAAAATTATGGAAGTCTGTTAGATAATAAATTACTAATAGGTGCTATTTGATTTTGTGAAGGTTTTATGTATGTAGATGTCAGCATAAAACTGTTGAGTTGTTAAATAAAGGTGTTGAAGTTAGCGGAATTTTGAAGAGACAACTTACGTTACTTAGGTTTAAATGTTAGTAGATCATGAAAGTCCCGTGGGTGTCGTAAAAAGCGACTTACTGGAGAAAGAGCAGCAGCGTTATCTAAGCATTTTATCATCATACTGTGATCGCCAATCCTCCTGCCAAGTTTGGCGATTATGGCAACCTCTTTTGGAGAAGGCCTATGTCCAGTAAAGGACGTCTTTTGGTTGAAATGATGAAGAGGACCATGGAAGCAGCTTTGCCAGATAAGTGTCACAAAACGATAGATTGTAAATTAAAGTTTTCGAAACATAAACCACTTTTCAGAAACGTTAAAATTTGTTGTCCGTTGAAAATTATGAAAAGGGAGTCTCTAAGATAGTTAATTACCTTTACTGTCGAAATAAGTCAAAAAGTATAGATAAAAATAATTTGACCTTATAAGAGATTACTAATTTCCGGTCGAAATTGCAACAAATGAAGGTTTTCCTCGTACTCGGATAAACGATTTTAGGAAAACTTGATTGAATAAAACATAATATTATTAACTAGATATTAGTGATTTAAGTGAGGTCTTTACTTATAATTTAGTTTTCTTAATTTACCGTACACTTTCTAGTAAATCTTATAAAAATCTATTTCTGTTGTTACAACAACTTACTATTTTTACAAATGTCACATTTTGTACACCTTAGGACCAATTTTAATTTTGGTCCTAAAGTCAACATTATACTTACCACATACAAGCCAGTAGTTACAACAACTAAATTTTTACAAATATCACATTTGCTTCATCTTAGGACCAATTTTAATTTTAGTCCTAAAGCCAATATTATAAATACGAGCCAAGATTTAAATTAAATGACCCACGGAATATTCATTTTTAGCTACCCGACTTCCCTAACATATACCTACCGAAGTACTTATCTATAGGGTAGAGAGGGGTGACAATGGTCTCGAAGGCGAATCGTAATTCCTATTTTACAAATGGTCCACGATTTATACGACACCTCCGTGATTATTCGCAGTACCACAATAAATTACCTGAGTTTGGTCCAAAGAGGATTTTATTTTTGGATTTATAACCGCCATTTTGTAATTCGGTGTCTTGATGAGGGTTGGTGCAGATGGTTCTTGTAATATTAATTAGAGATAAATTATGAGAAAATTCTGTCTTTGTATTTCGAATTTGGGACTGGGATATTATAGAATTGGATTTTTGATTTATGAGATTTAAAAAGTATAGTACTAACTAAAATACTTTAGGCAGACAAAGTGTCTCCTCAAAATATTTACGCCAATTGGTAGATTAAGGCTTCCCGCACACAGACCGAGTAGAACAATTTCTATGAAAACTGCATGGAAATTATTCCACCAGAGTCGTTTTGCACCGATGTGTCACGTCTGTGTGCGGGAGCTTTAAAGATGATTAGGTATTTTTTTTATCCAATTTTCACAAAGCAATTTTCTTCATTTTAGTTTTATTCCATGTAAAAAGAATGATAGAGTAATTAGGACAACTGACTGTTAGTCATTCTCTTGCTCAACACAACAGGCACAACCCATTCTTCGTTTACCTACTACTTTATGTTACGCTTATGTAGGGGCAGCCTGGTGGCTGCTCGTGATCGTGTGGGGCCCTCGGTCTAATTCCCAGGTCTAGAAAATTACAATATTATTGGAGTTTTCCATTAGACATTTTTCAGTAAAAGTCCGGAGTTCAAAAGTTTGCGGTGTGATATCCCTGTGTCTTAGTAAGCACGTCAAGCTGTTGGTCCTGCGCTTGATCTCTCTCTGGTAGTATCGGATTGTCGTCGCATCAGACTATGAGAGTCAGTGCACCTGTGTCTGCGCACACACTTGTACATTATAATATCTCTCGTATAGATCCCGGCTAGTCACCACTGAAAATGGCTACCATGGCCGAAACATGGTCGGGAGAAATATGTTTATAATTTTTCGGGACACAAGAAGTCAAGGACTCAAAGAATTGAACTCATACCATGACTTAACAAAGATATTCCAATCAAACTAATTATCATACCTAATGATCAAGACATGCTTTATCGTTATCTTAGCTTTCAAAATATTTACTATGTTAATTAATGATCTGCCTAGCGACAAATATGTGAGCAATGGCCGACATCCGAGCCATGTGGTCAAGTCGAAAAGCAATTTTATTGCTTCCCGTCAACATTGAATAAATTTACCTTTTTTTTCGGAATTTTGATAAAGTTCATTCTTATATATATTTAGTTGTTGACTTTCTTTTTCTGGTTACCGTATGTCAGCTGTTTTATAAATGAACAAAGCCTTTTGTGGAGTAATTCGTGGAGGTGACTACGGTATAATTATTATAAAGTTGATGAGTAGCAAGACTTTACAATAAGCTGTTTTTAACCGACTTCAAAAAGGAGGAGGTTCTCAATTCGGATGTTTATACGTTTTTTTTTAATGTATGTTCGGCCATAACTCCGTCATATATAGACGGATTTGCAAAAGTCTTTTTTTTGTTCGAAAGGGGTTTATTCCGAAATGGTCCCATGTAAATTTCATATAGAACTGATGATCAATTCCGGAGACAGACACCGGAACTCTTTAAAAAATGACAGCAAATCAACCGCGATTTCTGCTATCGCATAAATATGCATTGTTTGTTTGGAATTAGTGCTGGGTGAATACCACAACTAAAATTTTTAAAATAAAAACTTTATTACAAAAAAAAAAAAAAAACAACCGACTTCCTTAAAAACACTACAAAGTGAAAAATAACTTTAATTTCGGAAGTCGGTGGCAAAATAACCATAAATACAGATCCTAAGACACCGACTTCCGAAATTAAAGTTATTTTTCACTTTGTAGTGTTTTTAAGGAAGTCGGTTGTTTTTTTTTTTTTTTTGTAAAAAAGTTTTTATTTAATTGGTTATTACCACCAAGTGTTGTCATTGAAGGATGTGTATAACTGAAATTATCAACATTGTTATGTTTTTTTAATTAACTGTATTCATGGGCAGAGAACATAATAAATAGGTCATGGTATAGTATAGGTTTCCTAATTCTTACTAATTAATTTTTAAATGAGACTTGACTTGAATGAGAATGAGCTTGGATGATTCACTCAAAATTGACTGAATGGATTTGCAGAAAATTGATACCTGGATTAACATATAGAATACTTTTTGTCCCGGTAGTGCGTTTCTGTGGGATAATTTTTGACCTCCACAGTGATGCCGATGGCCAAACGTAGTAACCCATAAATTGGACAAACAAATATAAGAAAGTAAGTAGGTCGAGTATTTTCCTACGACCAGCACCAGTTCTACGATTGCATTAATAACCTACTAGGTTGTAGGAAAATATCGGTTGCGGAATACCAAGGAACGGACTCGTATCAGTTCCAATGAACAGATACCACTCCTATGGAACAAACAAAATGTGCAAAGCTGATTGATCCTCACCAGATCAAGAGACACCACAAGAAAAGCTGGTAATGGCAGTACTAATTGCAAGAAATATATGGAGCGTATTTCTTGGAAGTGTGATAAAGCTGCAGGAATCAGCAGCAATATTAAGATAAAGTTATTCTAGAAGCTGGTAAAATCAACCAAAAGAGGAATTACATAACACACTAAGAGCAGGAATGGCTTTCATTTTTGACAGGTTAACAACATACACTGCGTTATTTACATTCTTTAACAGACACAGTTTTCGAACATATGAAGCAATAGATTAGCAATATTCTCCAAAATAATTAAGATTGTGATTGATAATATGTTACGAATGTACGAATGAACCAATAAAAAACCGGCCAAGTGCGAGTCGGACTCGCGCACCGAGGGTTCCGTACAAACCTGCAGGTATTCACGGTTTATGCATAAGGTTTATGTTTATGAAATTAAATGTTTTTTTTTTAATTTTTATATTTGAGTTGACTAAATAAAAGGTAAATTGTGGTTTACGATTTATGACGTATTAAAAACAAACTACTTACTAGATCTCGTTCAAACCAATTTTCGGTGGAAGTTTACATGGTAATGTGCATCATGTATTTTTTTTTAGATTTATCATTCCCTTATTTTAGAAGTTACGGGGGGGGGACACACATTTTACCAATTTGGAAGTGTCTCTCGCGCGAACTATTCCGGTTAGGAAAAAATGATATTAAAAACCTTTATATAATTTTTGAAGACCTATCCATAGAAACCCCACACGGATGGGTTTGACAATTTTTTTTTTTTTGAGTTTTAGTTCTATGTATGGGGAACCCCAAATATTATTGTTTTTTTTTTCTATTTTTGTGTAAAAATCTTAATGCGGTTCACAGAATACATCTACTTACCAAGTTTCAACAGCATAGCTCTTATAGTTTCGGAAAAAAGTGGCTGTGACATACACGAACAGACAGACAGACATGACGAATCTATATGGGTTCCGTTATTTGCCATGTGGCAACGGAACCCTAAAAACTAATTTGACAAGTGATATTAATTCGAATAGAAATATGAAATAAATACTTCATTAAAAACCAATCGAAAAGCGATAAACACTCAAAAATTAGCCCACCACATTATGCAAAGGACAATTCGAAAATCCATCTTGATTACAAAAAAATGCACATCGTACAAGGCGCGCCCGTCACGGCAGACTACACTCTTAATTTATAGACCGAAGTGTTAATTACAGTAATGAATAGCTTACATTACGTGGCTATCGTGCTTATCGCTACATCTATTTGTTCATGTTAAACGCTTATGTTAATTTCAGGAAGTTTGCTTCAATGAGTACGGGAATGTCGATTGGGCGGGCTTTGATAGTCAACTGTTTTGTGATTAAAATATTGATGGGAATCTGTTTTTTTGGTATAAGTAATTTATTTTGTTGATTATGATATTTAGGTAAGTAGCTAGGTTTGAAATTGGTTGGCAAGGGAAAATGGAAGAATAAAACGTGATAAATTATATATTTATTTTTGCAATAAATATATAGGTTTATAAAACACTTTTACACGTCAATCATCTAGAATTCTAGACAAATAAATAAAATTGAAGTTTCTGTTTGTAATATTAAAATAACCGCTTTTTACTAAGTGTATATGGATGTATACACGGTTCATGTACCAAAACATTTTTTTTTACAATTTTTGTCTGTCTGTGTGTTCCGGCTAATCTCTGAAATGGCTAGACCGATTTTGACGGGACTTTCACTGGCAGATAGCTGATGTAACAAAGAGTAACTTAGGTTACTTTTATTTTAGAAAAAGAAAATAGAATCTCACGAAAAAAAAACTGAACGAAAACTTTTTGTTAAACATACCACGCGGACGAAGTCGCGGGTAACAGCTAGTATTTTAATAAAAACTAGATGAGGTCGGCGTTTCCTATCTGACTATTCTGAGAAGAAAGGCTGGCTCAAACTTATAGGTCACAGTCTCTTTTAAAGACCAGACATAATCTTGGTCAAATAACGAGAAGACCATGTAGATTGTCTGAAATGGTATTTTGAGTGGCGGGCTGACCCCAAATAACATCGGACTAAGGCTGGATGCTTAACTTCACGCCTTATTTCCTCGAAGAACTGGCCAGAGCTGTACCTAGAGTACAACCAATAGGTGCCAGTCATGTCTAAAACCCAAGTAATACGGACTGAGCATACCTAATGCCGTAAACCTTGCATAACTCTAGGATCCGGGCTGTTACTGAGAAATCCTAGATGGAAAACCCCGGAACACTTTGTCCGACCCGGGTATTGAACCCAGGACGTGGTGACTACCAAACCAACGTAAAAGGCGCAAGGTAAGTTGTTATTAATATGGTTTCGCATTAATTAGAACTCTTTTCGTTGTTACAGGTGTTAATTAGGACCAATGAAACTACACTACTTTACACTAGTAAATGCCCACAGCTGGGACTCAAGCTTCCTCTCCATAAGAGGGAGTAGATTACCCACCACGCGAGTGAAGTAAGCCATCCGATAAAGTAAGAACGAAAACTTGTTCGTGTGGTGCAGACCTTAAGAATAGCACCATCTCATTTCTTCCCTTGAGTGTCGTAAAAGGTGACTTAGGGATTTGCCAGAGAATGGGCAGCAGCGTTCTCTATGCATTTTACCACCATACTGCGATCGCCAAACCACCTTCCTAGCGTGGCGATTACGGCAAATGCCCCGTTTGGGGGAGGCTAATGTCCAGCAGTGGACATTTTTCGACTGAAATGATGATGAATATCACTAATGAAACTGAACGTGATTTTACCGCGTTCAAAACTATCAGTGTCAATATTCCACTACAACCATGACATTCTTGAACGCGGTGTAGATGTGCTGAACGCGTTCAGTTTCATTGGTGAACTTGGCTTTAGTCCTAATAAACACGCTAGGCCCGCGGTTTCACTCGTGTAGATATAGGAAATTATCCTACGTAAGCGTGGGACAAAAAAAGCCTATGCTACTCTTTATATCAGTGTAGTGAGGGAGTGGCAGTCTCTGCGCCCTCACGTCCCTACCCGCCGCAGGAGGAGACGCCCCGGGCGTCGGGAGTCTATAGCGGACTCCCGGTCACCGTAGGCGCGAGCTTGCGGGCGGCGAGCAATGGGTAGCTCGCCGCCCGGTAAGGACCAGGCTCGGGTCGACGGCGCGTAGTGTTCCACGCGCGCCTCAAAGAGATGTCAGCAGCACTGAAGGGGTCTGCTAGGACCGATGCCTGCCAGGGTCGCGAGATTGTTCGAAAGAGATACCGTGACCCTGGCACATGGGCAACTGAAGGAACACGGGTGGGTTTTAGTCAGTAAAAGTCTGACACGCCCTCTCGCTCCACCCAGAGCGGGAGAAGTCATTTGATGATTTCCCATCCAGAAAAAAAAAACCCGTCAAAATAAGTCCAACTTAGTTAAGTTGAAGTTATTTTGACGGGGTTCACACAGACGTTATTTTTGTCCCGGTAGTACATTTGTAGTAGGTGGTTCTATCTAGACTGTATCCACTACCTACTACAAATGTACTACTGGAACAAAAATAACGTCTGTTACTCCTTATATCAGTGAAAACCCCGTAAAAATCGGTCCAGCCGTTTCGGAGATTAGCTGGACCAAATAGACAAACATACAAAAAAAAAACTGTATACTGTTTTTTTTTATAAGCATTTATATACTATTAAATATATTTACTAGAAGTTATAAGTAGGTTAATAGTAAGTTTTGTTTATAGTTACATATATAGATATATATTGTGTAGATAAAACAAATAACTTCAATGATACTATACAATTACTATTTAATTAAAGCAACGAAAACAGTAAAAAAGCGATGTAAATGAATCATGCTTTTAACAACAGTGATGACGCTTATCTATTCCGATGGTTATCTATCTGAGTTATAGTTAACTAAACGGTAATTACACGCCAATTAACTGCCTGTGTTTTATGTTAATTAAATGCACCCTCACGCTACATTAACTATCATTTAGAACCTTCTTGTTAACCATTAAGTACCGTTTAAAGTCAATGAATAATTATCACTTTATAGTCTTAAATAACGTGAAATAAAAAATAGTGTGTTAAAAAAGCGTGATGAATATTTTAAAAAGCCATTTTTAATAAAAAAAATAATGTTATTATGAAGGAAATTACATTAATTTTAAATTAATATCACATTTAATTTTCAAAGCAGTAATATTGAGAATTAATGAGCTAAATTAGAATAAGGTTAAAGCTTAGATTTTATGCGTTTTTAATTTAAAATAACGTTGAAATTCATTTGACACTTTCACTAACTGTTTCTTTAAAAATATTAGCTTTTTAATGTTATTTACGTATTTTATGTATTGTGCAGTCTCATTATAAAACACGACACATTACTTCATATTTATTACAGTTAGTTCAGACCTCTTAAAATATGAAAAATCTCATTTGTTAAAACGTTTTCTTTTTAACTTTATTCAATGAAATAAAATAAAAAATTGTCAGAGCCTTTTATTAGTCTTAAAAGTAAAAGTCAGATATTTTATTAAAACGATTTGTCATCTACTCGGCAGTGCTTAACAGAACCGATATTGATGAAACTGCACAGTTTTTTATAACAAGCGAAGGATTAATCGTAGACAGGAAGACTCGGCTCGCATAAATATCTCATTAGTCAAAGATTTATTACTTAAGCAGTCACGAAACTGTAAAAAAAGTTTGGAAGAAAACGGTTTTGATAATTACTTGTCAACATGCGATTGTCTATTTGGAGCTCAATGTTGGTTAATTTGGCTTTTTTTATTTGCCGTAATATATCATTTTGTTAATGACACCTAAATGAAGAGTGATCACGAACGCAATTCACAAATTTTACTAACAAACTTGGTGTAATAAATTTGAAAATTAAGTATTTTTTACAGCTTGTGTAAACGAGTTTGCCAAACAAAATTATCTATCTGTATTTGTGTTGGAGTTTAAGCCTCGGGTATTGCGTAAATTGTGTGTTTGATATTTAGCAGGTTACGTTTTTTTTTATTACTACTAACGAATCATTGTCATAGATACAACGTAACTCATCTAGACAAATCATTATAATACCAAAATAAATTCGAACTCTAAACTTTGTGTACTTAAATAATTTCATCACCACTGCTCTCAAAACGGTGAAGAAAAACTTCGTGAGGAAACCGGCATCTCCTAGAACCAGAAATTTGAAGACATTTGTGACATCAACCAACCCTACTCCGCCCGCGTGGCTGATTATGGCCCACTCCCTTGAACTGAGAGGTCCTAACAGTGGGAACAATATAATAATAATGAGTTGCACCTGACGAAAAATTATCTCTTTCCACTCTCTATAGTCCTAACTAGAAGTCTGAAAAAAACAATCAACTTCAAGAGCTTATTTTTTGCATGAAGATAAAAATTTAAACGTTACTTTTACTCTTAAAAATTCAAATCAACAGCTGTTTGACATCATCACAAATAAAATGAAAAAGTAAAAAAAAGCGCTGCTATTAAAATTTGTTCCCCGATTGTACCGATAAGCAAACACTGTGCAGGAAAGGTGACATTCGGTAAGCATAAACGTCTAAAGGAATCGGTGTGCGTCCTAATAATTTATCGACAGTTTGACCTCGCTTCATTTACATTAAACAAATTGTTAATTTTTTGATAGTTATCATCCGGAACAGATGGTCCGAACCAAGGAACGTAAAACCATTGAAATTCCAACTTTAACGTTTCAGATTTTAGGTTGACGTTCGATTGTTGTCGAGTGAAATTCTTTAAAGTGTTTTTTATGTTTACGCCGTAATAATTGTGGAAGGTAAGCATGGCATGTGCCGTCGTTATGAGACAGGTTGACCACATGTGGCGCAATCTGCTAAGTATTTTATCGTACATTTTAGATTATAATTTGACGCGTATCGTTTAACTTAATGAAATTTGTTTTGTGGCCATACGATTTTCTGGACTGGCAACGTTGGTAACGTAACTTAGGATCGGATGTATTAAAAATATGAAATTTGATATCTACGTAAGTACCGTGTTCAAGTTCTTAGGTTTTATTGAACAAGTTTTATGATTGTGCCTTAAACCTTTGTATGTACATTGGACCGTAAAAATAATCTTTTAGTATTTGAATGTCGTCCTTGTAAATAGGTTTAGAGGGCTAACAAAGCTTTTTAGGTAAGTTCTTTTAGAACGTTGAGATTTCTATTTGGGTGGAAAAGTTTTATTGATCTACAATTTATTGAGTGTCATCGGACATAATAATTTTTTGACAATTAATAATAATCGGACTGTTTATGTCATTCGTACATTACAGTATATTTTAACTGTTTCAACGACTAATCTTCCTAAATCGACAACAATATTTACGTCTCAGCATGACTTCATGTCGTGGTGGTACAATAGCGTTTATTGGTGATAGTCTATTATTATCTTTTAGGTCAATCAAGACAGAAAAATTCATGAATTGCAAAGGAATCTGAAATGGCAAAAACGTACACGCATCCTCTGCGATTGGATGGTCCAAATGCCTTACTTTTTACACTAAAAGACTCTAAAATCGACGTTATTTATGAAATTATTAAACATTAAAACGCACACGTGCGTCATAAACAACAGCAATGTGTAAAGCGTCCCATGTGTCCGGGACTAAAGTGCGACATTTATTCGCACAAACCATTACCGAGCGCCACCGAAAGTGCCATTAACATAAAAGAACGAAAAGAGAAACTACTTTCAAACTCAATATCAGAATCTTTTGTGTAGCAAATCTACTCTCCAAGCCCTCAGTTGGCGGCCATCCCTTAACACATTGATTATACATCAAGGAAAATAAAAAGGAAATAGCAGCACGAAAAAAGCCGCCGTAACGATTTCAATCAGACAAAACGTTTTGCGTTTTTATGGTGGCACGCCATCGGCGACTATCTCGTTCCGATACAGATTATTTCTCATTTGATTTATGGCGGTTGAATCTTCCAACGATATTATGTTTTGGTCATCCATTCGATTCCTATTTGAATGCTGAACGCCGAATGGGGTGGTATGAGACGGGGGTGGCACTCGTACTATATTAATCTCAAATCCATTTGTTGTAATCTGCATTCGATAGTGGTGCTCTATTCAAAAGCGTTAGGGTTGAAAGTTGCGTTCTTTGTACGTATGAGTTAGGACAGTTCAGAGATCGCCAACCGATAGAGGTGAGAGATGAAACAGTAGCATCGAATTCATTTCGCCGATGTATAATTCCGTCTCTTTCTTACGCCCTGCGGGAGACAGGGCCCTAGTATGTATCAGATTTGGGTTTTATCGTTTTATTGCTTATTCTTTTTAGATTTTCAGCGGCGAAGGCATATCATTTTGTTTTTAATGCGAGGCATAAATAACCGCACAACCAGCCAGTGACTTAAAGTAATGGCGCGTTTAGGAAAATATGCGGAAGTGAGCACTATTTCTTACGTAGCAATAAAGAAGATTTGATGCACATTTTATTGTAATTGGATGTTAATAACAATAAAATTGTTTTAACTGTGCAAATATGCAAATTACGGTTTTGTGGTAGAACCCTATTTAGGTAAATTATAATCTTTCAAAATAACGGTTTTCATATTACTTCGTCACTTCATAGCCTTCAGTTCAGTAAATTGGCCACACAGAACGTCAATCATAGATTAAACTTCTTATGAATTGTCATTCAATTTCTCCGGAGTGATTTTAAAGAGCGGAGGGGTGATTTGCTCGAGTAAGTATTTTGCAGCGAAATATTTTGTCGTCAGTTTGCCGCATCTGGCGTAGGTCCAGTCGTCTGATGACAGCTTATGAATATTTTTGGCAAAATTCTTCGCTTTTCCATTGAATTTATTCTACTTGTTTAACTTTTTGTTCTAAATTAAACTTTTCACATTGTGCCATGCAATACTTTACAGTCTCGTAATGTCAATAAAAGTATTTATCTAACATAAATTGTTCAGCATTATGTTCGGTCGGACACTATTTGCGCTTATATGTCTAAATCTTTATGTCATCTTAAGAAAGCGATAAAATACCTCCATTTATTTGCAGGTAACCTTTCTCACCCTGAGCTTACGTTTGCTAACAATAGGCGATAGTTCGCACTACTCAATAATAGATGCCGCTAGGTGGCAGAGCGGCCACTGTCCCGTAGTGCCACCCCTCGCCGCATGGGGCGCCACGATCGCCCATTGTTCGGGCCCTAGCATCAAACAGAGTTCGATAACGCATAAATTCAACGGGTCTCGGATCTTTTGTTTTATCTCAGTAACGTATGGACACTGCGAAGTGAGTCCGTATGATGTTTTGTTATTTGTTTTGGCTTTATTAATGAAATATGTCGCTTGGTGCACACAGCCGCGGCTTTATTTTATTATTTTAGTTACCATTTGTTATCACGACTTTATCTGCCGTATAGAACAGGGATGCATCGAAAAGTAAATTATGAAGGTATTGTTCGGGTCAGATGTCTTTAGTGAGGAACAATAGGAACGAATAATTTTTGCTTTCGGTAATAAATTTTATATTAACAAACACTGTTACATCCGAAATCGTTTTGAAAATTCCCGTCAGAGATCTTACGTGAAGTTCTCATTTAATTTTTTTTTAATAATTTAATCATACACATAATTTTACGGACAATAATGCAATCAAATCAGTCGCAGGATTACCCAAAACACAACAACACATTCGCTTATTTGTTACCAAACTTTCCATATTTGCACAACGAAAAATTAAACAAAAAAAATCTTACGACACTGGACCTAAAATACCATAAATAATTTAAAACATACAATATACCTATTATATATCCATTTGCCCTGTAGATTAAGATGAACCCTTTCCATCACACTTCCTCAACATTTTCATCAGTGACGTCATAAACTTTTCAACATTTTCATTTCCTCTTTAATTTTATACAGGGTGTAGTTAATCCATCGATATTAGAAACAGTGCAAACATTGCAATCTTCCTCAATCTTCATTGAGTGACTCTTTACTTTACTTCAGAGGGGAGGAACTAATGAACCGGTGAAAACTTTCGCTATTTATATCTAAAGAAAACTTCGTCATTTGGTCGCTGAGCTGTTCGTGAATTAAAACTTAAACCTTTGAAGGGAAGTTTGTCTTAAATATTGACTGAGATTTTATGACTGTTTTATATCCGAAAGGATTTGTGTGGTAATATTTTGATATTTATGATTGATCTTCTTTTTACACGCTTTATATTAGCTTCACTTGTATGTTTGTTAACCGACTCCTTATAGCGCGATTTTGACCCACTTTAAACGACCAGATTTCATTCAAACTTTGCACACTTGTCAAAGACCGATGACAATGCAATAATTTCATAAAGAATCATGCCCACTTTCCATACATTGAATGACCTGTCACTTGATTCGTTTTACAGGTCGCGTCTACCTACAAATAGTGTTCTATAAAATCAGTTATTGTTTATAATAACACAATAAGTTATCATCTTCTTATTTAGAGGCCAGGGAAAAATGCTATTACGTAAATAAGTTTTTGAGGTTATAATAGATTTACAGCTTTCAGATCAGGTTTGACAACTGTTGTAACCTCAAAAACTAGATGATTATTAAAATGAAATTATTTGTTAATCGCTGAGAGAGTTGCACTCACTCAGAAATAAATCCGTCTTCAATTTAATATCATCATCAATTCGGCGCGCAGTGGCAAACAGCAGTTATATTCTCGTAATAGCCCGACGATGCTGAGTTTTAAACACTTCACGTGTGATGTTAAGCCATCCTTGTTTTCTACACTACCTACAGCAAGTTACAATAATTTAGGTATAGTTCATTGAAATATCGGTCAAAATCTGTCGTCGAAGTGGACCAGACTCCAGGAGGACGATGCTTTTAGCCATCGAACTCTAAGAGGCTGATTCACCTTGTCTGTCCGGATAAAGTAAATAATAATACCAGCCCTTATACTGTGCCACTGCTGGGCAAAGGTCTTTTCTCATTCAAAGAAGGCACGAGCAGTAATCACCACGTTTGGTCAAGATGAGGTGGCGATTTCTGACTTTCATTGATTAATTATACATGTCCAGGTTTTCTTGTGATGTTTTCCTTCACTGTAGTTCCTACGTAGGTATTGAAAAAAAAAAAACATTGGCCCGGTATTGAACTCACGCCTCGTGCATGAGGTGAGGTGTTAACCTCTGGGACATCACGATATAAATATATAATTAAGTGCTGCATCTTTTTGGAGAGGTCGGGAAAATTAAATAAAAAAACTGGATTTGATTTATTATTATTTATTCATAAATAGTTAGGTACTTGATTGTTATTATACTTACTATTACTGGAGATATCCAACTGCTAATTAGCGAGATGACTCTGCTATGAAGCTGAAGGGCTCGATAACGCCGAAGCGTATTAACACTTATGTTGCAGGCAAAGCCATCTCGTAGAAGGCTCATGTCCATAGCTCTTTCCAACAAAAGCGATAACGTCTAGATCCCAACAAAAAGGACTAAATCGGTATCCGTGTAACACAGGCCAAAGTAATCGTATGTGGTAGGTATCGGAGTCCGTGGAAAATGCAAAACTTGTTAGGGTATCAGTAAATCCAAAATCGCTCAGTACAATGACGCGATGAAACGTAGTGACAGCAAACGAACGACTGCAAAACGTCAAACAAGTGACAGCCTGTCATTCACGTAAAGAAGTTCGTTTTACGCGCCCTATCAACTGTACGTTTATTTTTCTTTCCACATCCTATAATAATATAAAACTATAAAAAATCATAGCTAGTCATAAATTAAAAAGTGAAGTAAAAAAAATACCACTTCGTTATTTTGAACATTTATTAACCACATGAACGAACAAGTTTTTTCGTATTATGTGAAATGAAACGTGTGTAAAACACGTTACGTTTCAAAAAGTCTATTGAGAATGATAAACATTTTTTTAGAATTTCTTTTTTTCCTGGCTTTATTTGAAAATTCAATTATGTGATACGAAATCAGCAAAAAATTAGCAATTTTTTAAGATATTTTACATAACTAGACGCGTTAAAAAAAAATCAGGTCAAGATTGAACATGATTCTTTGTGCCATTATCCTTGCCAGGGTTACCAGGACAGCGAGAAAAACTGTATTCGAAAACTACGCTGACATGCGTCACAAACCACGCTGACATACGTCTCAAAATTCGAAACACCCTAAAAAATAGAAAATAAATACCTAATAGTTAAAAAAAAACTAAAAAACACGCTTGCATAGAAAACCAAACTAAAAAGTACAAAATAATGGAAAAAAAGCGTGGGGTGCCTGATATCAATAAAAAATACTTTAAAAAGCACCCCACGCTTTTTTTCCATTATTTTCTACTTTTTAGTTTGGTTTTCTATGAAAGCGTGTTTTTTAGTTTTTTTAACTATTTTTTTTTTATATCAAGTGATCTACTTCAGCGTTCAAGGCTTTAACTCAATTTTAATATTTTCTATTTTGGCTTTAATTCCGAAAGTCTGACAATCAGTCTTACCAAGGGTATCTGATTACTCAGTAACTGGGTTATAGAGGTTAGATTGGCAGTCGCTCCATTTAAAATACTTGTATTCAGTTGCTTCTGGTTAAACAGGAAGCCGACCCCAACATATTTTACAGATAATGCGTCCCATTGGAGTCTACAATTACAACCTACATTATAAAAATGTCATAGCGACACCTCTTGGTCACAAGATCGAAGAAAGATATGTACTACCCCTTTTTCCATCAAGTGGTATCTACCACCTAGGTGTTTTCGATTCTAAAGCTACATAGATACATACATACAATCACACCTTTTTCCCATGAGGGTAGGCAGAAACCACGGAACGCCACCTGCTACGATCTCTACACACTCCTTTTGCCTCGTTTAGGTTCATACAATTGGTCATACACACACGCCGGTTGCGAGTACTACGTACCTGACCTTTCTGAAGAACATCAGGGCGTCCCCTCCCGGTGTTTCCACTCACATCTGCCTTGTAAATACCTTTGATTCTAAAGCTGATTTTACTAAAATTTTCTACATAACGCCTTTTAAAAATTACTGAAACCAAGCATATCCACCTACATTTCCACAATACCTTACTGACATTTCTTGGTCGCAAGGTCAAAAGATATCTACAGCGCCTTAAGCAATAGCGTATACCACTTCAATCATGCAAAACTGCCATCGTATTCATGAAAGAACATTGGTACATAGACATTTACTTTCAATCTTTTAGACAAACTTAAAATGTAGAGAAAAATTTGAGTAAAAATAAGGATAGCAATATAATTCAAATATGTAGCAATTGTTCCGTGTGGTGCCGAACGTAAAGAATAGCACCATCTCATTTCTTCCCGTGGGTGTCGTAGAAGGCGATTAAGGGACTCACTAGAGAATGGGCAGCAGCGTTCTCTATGCATTTCACCACCATACTGCGATCGCCAACTCGCCTGCCAAGCGTGGCGATTATGGCAAAGCCCCCCAAATTGGGGGAGGTCTATGTCCAGCAGTGGACGTCTTACGGCTGAAATGATGATGTAGTAGACAATGAAACTATGAAAAAATGGGCAAGTCTCGTTTTTTAACAACATTCACAGTCTGATCTGTCTCAATATGTCAAAAATACCTCGAGTTTCCATACATTTTTTGACAAGTTTTGACATTTGATTGTCGCTGAGGCGAGACTGCTACGACTTTGAACATTTTTAATTACGATTTGTTTTAAATGTCATTAGTACCGTTGTATTGTGGAAAGTCGTTTATACAGAAAGACAATATTCTGTATAAACGACTTTCCACAATACAACAGTACTAATGACATTTAAAACAAATTCATAACTAACAAATATACTGCGAGTGGACATTCGTCACGCGCCCCAACCCTTCTCCTGCGGGAGTGGGTTGAACATGCCCGCTGTGCTAAATCCAAATGAATGTAATAATTGACGCTGCCCACTCAACGACGACCTCTGGACATGTTTGACACGGGCTTGGACAGAATGGCGTGGATTTGTTAGAAATAATTAATGGTAACAAGAATTATTTAAAGTTTAGTGTTGTTTTATAAATTGGCGACATTTGTGATCCCCAAGTTATTTTCATTTAACATATTTTGTATAGGTACTAATTGTTCAAATGACAATTCTACCAAATAATTTTTATTTCATGCAGTTATACAAAAAAAAAAGACTGTAAAATACTTACTTCAACACAATAAATAAAGGTTGTGTTATTTGTAGTGCGTATGAAAAACAATGTGTTAATTTCCTTCAATCAAGATAATCTTAATAACAGAAACGTTTAATGACCTAGTATTAATTACTAAAAGTATCATCATAAATCAAAAACAGGACTCACAACCCTACCATAAGAACTTAATACCCAACAATGATTAAGACTCGTAAAATACTAAAACACGTCCTCTAAAATCTGTTCCAACCCGCCCCTATACTAACAAGCGGGGGTGACATAATCGGAGAAACAAATCTGGCTACTGGTGCTGCATATAAATGATGATGATTAATTTGTTCTTCGCAAATGACAAGAAGGGTTAAAAGGCAAGGGTAGGGCGTAATTTTGCCACTTGTACCAAATATCCCCGGTATGCAGGAGTGGGGTTGAATTTGCGCAGTTTAATTTCCAGTACGGTACTTTTGTACTTTCTGATTGCCTTTGTGGATCCTACGAGTTTGATGGAGAGATATTTCCGACTCCAGAGCTGTATTAATTACGATTGTGATAGAATTCGGGATGGCAGCCGTTCCGTAACAATGGTAATACAAAGTTTCGTTGTCTTTGATCCCGACAATGGGGTTGATTTTATTGTGATTTAAGAATTTGGTAATTTGATGATTGGGGTGATGTAATTTGTGGTATTAGACAGAATTTCGAGCATTCTTTGATCCGCTTTTTTCATTATTGTTGCTATCATTTGATTGAATTATTTTTCTTTGTACTATTCAGCTTTCAAATGGCATTTGTAACCTTCCACAGATTCCTGAGTAGACAACACTTTCAATTACAAAATTTTAGTGTCAGTAATATGCCAAAAATTATCGTAAATCAAATCAATCCAACCGATAATAGGTAGGTACTTTCTTCACGTACCATCCCAGCCCATATTACCCCATTACGCCCAATCTTCCACGTGGCGATCGCTTGACACTTGCCCTTTACCCACAATACATTATACCAAAACAAATAAATTGAAGATTGAATCCACCACGCCCCTCACGATCTAAAAGCGTAGGCAATCCTTTAACATCGATCGGCCCCCGTCAGCGGTTCGCGAGACATTTGCAATATTCTTAAAAACATTTGGGTCCCGTCGGCTATCGAGTCGCACCCGACATCATATAGGAAAAGAATTTGCAATTCGTATAATAAGTTTCACTCTATACCGTTTCGAGACCGCCGTCGGCTTTTAAGGGTTAAGTGGGCCGGTGAAAATTAGGTAATTGTGAATCGGGTTGTTATTATTTAGGATTTTTTCTGTCCATGTCGTACCGTACTTATTTTTTACTCGAATTGGGCTGTCCCTTGTTAGTCCCATTAAAAAGTTGTGGATAGATTTTTGACTGTGAAATGTATCATAGCGTTAATACCGAAAGATTCTAGCTAAATTCGCTCTATTTCACTTTATTATGTCATTAGATAGGGCGCGTCTAATTACGTTACATGGCAATCTTATTTTTGTGAAATGTGATTAAGAAGTTTGAAAATTAAAACTACTTATTCTCTTATTTTAATGGTTGCCATTTGAAAGAGCGCTCCTAATTACGTTGTTTAGCATTCTTATATTTGTTAAAACTATATGAAATTAAAAATGATCACGACCTATTCGCTCTATTATATTGATACTATTTGATGTACTTGCGTAAAACTTTGATCATACAGTTTATAATTATTTTGGTACCCCCTGAAGACGTCAATATTAACCTGAAGTGTTAAAAAAAAAAACATATTTAGCACTCAGTACAAGTCTACACAAAACACAATAAAACAGCTAGGTCAAATACTCTACAATCATAGTCTCGCATTTCCAATGTTGTTTTCAATAGGAATTCCTTACAGTTGTATTTAAGGTTGAATCCGATAGCACCCACACACTACGTAGGAGCTCCCGATAATGTTAACGATAGACAGGGCTCTCGTCTGCTTTCACTGATTCTGATCGTATTAGTTTATTTTATTTTTGGTATGTAAGGTGAAAATGTGAAGGTATGAATAAAGTGATTTTCTCTGACTTCGGAATTTAGGGAAAAATATATGTCGATATTCGGCATAGGATTGTGGCTAGGTAATAATAGATCACGGATCGATCAATCAGGTTAAGCTACAGTGGTTGATCCGTGGATGGGTAACCATCTTTAAATCCCCTTCTTGCCTCAGAAAGTACGTTAAACCGTTGGTCCCGGCTGCAGTCAGAAACTCGAAAGACTGACAACTAGTGTGACCAAGAGGTATTTGTTACCCAGTTGTTACGCTGTGGAGGTTAGATAGGCAGTCGCTCCATGTAACAAACTGGTACTTAGCTGCATCTGGTTAGACTGGAAGCTAACAACATACTTGGAAAAAGACTGGATAATTTGATGTAGATAGGCGCTATGCATAAACGTGCAGCAAATTAGAAGTAGTTTCAGCAGCAAGAGTTTGTGAAGATTTTCCAATACACTATCATTATCATGAGCCTATAATGTTCCCACTGCTGGGACACATGCCTCCTCTCTGTGAAAGGGAGTGGGCTGTAATCTACCACGCGGGCCAGTCCAAGCTGGTGGATGTCACATGTCTTCAAATGTTTGGTTCTATATAGTAAGTACATGCCAGTTTCCTTACGATGTTTTCCTTCACCGATTTGAGAGCAGTGGTGATGAAATTAAATACACAAAATTAAGTGCTTGGGTCAAACTCATGATCTACAACACGTAATTCGGGACTGATACGACTGAGCCACCACTGATCCTACCACTCTCCTATCAGCTCATGTAAGGAAATTCCGTAACGTAATAATTTTTTGATGACTAAAACTTTTTCATGTTTTAAATTTCAATTCAGTTTCAAAGATTTGTTTGCTGCGACTTTTGCTATAATGAAACAGAAAGATTTAGAATTTCTCACAAAAAAAAACCTCTTGCGCAAATGCAATCCGCCCAGCCAAATAATCTCCATAAAAAATCAGGGAAACACAGTGACACAGGAAGTGTGACCTTTGGAAGAAAACTAGACAAAAATACAAACCGCATAATATTTTAAAAGGTGGGTAGACGAGACAAGATCATGTGAACTCGCTACTAGGAACCCGTGTGCGTCTGCCCACACACGGCAATTAAGATAAAACGGTGCAGCGAACATCTTCATATAATAATGTTTATGAAACTACTATTTTTTTTTGCTATTGTTACTTGTTAGATAATGACTTGTTTATATGGAGTTGTTTTGAGAAAGTTTGTGTTACTATTTATAGATACATATCTTCAGATATTTTTGATGATAAAATCAGATTTTTGATAATGATTAAAGTGGCAACAAGTCCGATATGTTTAAGACTGTATAAGTGCTAAAGTAAAAAGAATAGGCGGTGACTTCTACTGAAGAATTTAAAGGCCAAACTTCCTTATATTCCTTAGAACACCCATTGTGTTTTTTCAGTATGTCAACCCCAGCCAAAGAATATCCAACAGACGTATGTAGGCTCTGTCTAGTCTATGTCAGTTTGTCATAGTTTCAGCTTAAAGTTATAAAGAAACTATCTAATATATAAAATTCTCTTGTCGCAGTGTTTGTTACCAAACTCCTCCGAAACGGCTTGACCGATTTTTATGACATTTTGTGTGCATATAGGGTAGGTCTGAGAATCGGCCAACATCTATTTTTCATACCCCTAAATTATACGGGTGACCCACCCCTGAATTTTTTTTTATAATTAAAAAAAATATATTATGATTTGGCGTTGAAAAATACATGCAACTCTAAATTTTCATGCTTTTTCACCCAGCAAAACAACGACTTTTGCTGGGTCAGCTAGTAATATTGTAAAAACAAAGAGGACCAATCGTGTTGTTGATGCAAAAGTCTCAAAATTGTACCTATATCGTTTAAAAACAGAAACAAAATACATAGATTCGTCTTTCCCTATTTACTATAGTTCAGAGTAGGTTGAAGGTACCCAACTTTAACGGCCAACTCATCATAACACATGCCTCTTAAACAGCCGTCACCTCAACCGATCATTATCTTGCTCATCTTCCACTAACCCAAAAAAAAACCTTCGTTAAAACTAGTGCACGTGCTCCTCGTAGCACGGACTTATTACTGCATAGATAGAAATCGCTTTAATTTTACAAGAAACGTGTAAACCTTTGTTTAACTTTAACCGGGCACTGTTGTAACGACCTCTTTAGTATTAGTGGCACGCCCGCTACCGGTTATACTGGCGTTTTTTGTTTTAAACCATACCTATTTGCTAGGGTTGGCACGTGGGAGAATAAGATACTGGCAAATATGTGTGTGTATTATAAGTTTATAATCTAATAATATTGACTAGTGTTCCCATCTTATTTGTAATTCAATATGACGATTGTATTTTTAATGTATTTAAATCATTGTTCCTCTAACCCAAAGCACCTGCCATCTAATCTCTTCACCACTCTTGGTTGACTGGTACAGAATGCCTAATGCATTTTTTTTTTTCGGAAAGCGTCATTTTATGATTTCCCACCCACAAAAAAGAATGTAAGGCATTAAGGCCGCCTGTGTACCTTTTTGTGAGCGTGATAAATAAATAAATATTTTTTACTTGCTCGATATTTGAGTCAAAAGAAATCGGGGTATCACCCTTCAGTAAACAGTCAAAGATCTTTGTAGTTGTGTCTATAGCAACGGGGCAATTGCGTAACAAACAATTTGACAGTTTACCAATATACATTGCGTTATTTACGTTGCTGAACAGACATATTTTTCGGACATATGAAGCAATGGATTGGCTATGATTCGGTTTCTAAGTAATAGTGTGTTACGCAATTAGGTCCGTGTGGTGCCGGACGAAAATAATCGCACCACCCCATTGGGTGTCGTAAAAGGCGACTAAGGGTATGACTAGGGAATGGGCAGCAGCGTTCTCTATGCATTTTACTCCCATACTGGGATCGCCAACCCACCTGCCAAGCGTGGTGATTATGGCAAACTCCCCCGAATTGTGGGAGGCAGTCCAGCAGTGGCCGTTTTTCGGCTGAAATGATGATGAACGTGTTTAATAGAATAATATTTAACTTACTTATTTTAATAAGGAAATCTTTATCAAGTGAAAATGTCTTAGAAAATTCGCTCATTAAAAAACACAATAGCCATTGACAAAATAGAAACTCTCGCGTGCCACCCCTAATTCTTCGTTTAATTGTTACTACTCAGCTATCATGAATATCATCTTAGACTTCATGGGAACTCGGTTCCGCCATTTTTCGACTTTTGTCGGTACAATACGAAGCAACAGCGTTTCTTCTTAGTAATGAATGAGATAAACCTATTTATCTCTCTTTCTTTCTTTTATAATGTGTAGCACGCACAGCCCTCTCGTTTTTCTAACATTTCTACATCATTATAGTGTTTATTGTTATTTTTAATATCACCACGAATGTTCTTAATGACTTTTATTGTCTTAAAACGGTAATTTCATGAGAAATGTTCTGTTTTTTTGTTTTTCAGCGTCATGTTTGACGTCAGTCAGTAGTTATATAGAGTTTTGACCATAGCTTCGTTAACCTTTTATATCCTATTTAAAAAAACTAAAAGCACCTAAAGCGCAGCTCCCTGCTGAGTTTATTTTACAGTCCTGTTATTTCTTCATACGTCTGAAGCTACAGGTTTGTTTGAACTTCATAGTAATGGACTTAAAGTGACAATTTGTCATCTGTAGCAACTGTACATTTTGCTAATAAACAGAACTACATTTTTGGTTCATTCTTAAACTAATTTCAATTCTTCTACATTCTATTAATTATAATTTTGGCTGTATTGTCTTTCGTTGCTATACGACCAGCATTATCAGCCTATAGAAAGAAAGAAAGTAAGTACATTTATTTAGTACATACTAAAAAAAACTTTTTTACAAAAAAAAACAACCGACTTCCTTAAAAACACTACAAAGTGAAAAATAACTTTAATTTCGGAAGTCGGTGTCTTAGGATCTGTATTTATGGTTTTTTGCCACCGACTTCCGAAATTAAAGTTATTTTTCACTTTGTAGTGTTTTTAAGGAAGTCGGTTGTTTTTTTTTTGTAAAAAAGTTTTTATTTTTAAATTTTTAGTTGTGGTATTCACCCCGCACTAATTCCAAACAAACAATGCATATTTATGCGATAGCAGAAATCGCGGTTGATTTGTCATTTTTTAAAGAGTTCCGGTGTCTGTCTCCCGAACTCATCATCAGATGTATATGAAAATTATATGGGACCATTTCGGAATGAACCCCTTTCGAACAAAAAAAGAATTTTGTAAATCCGTCTATATATGACGGAGTTATGGCCGAACATACATAAAAAAAACAACATATAAACATCCGAATTGAGAACCTCCTCCTTTTTGAAGTCGGTTAAAAAAACAATATACAGCAGAAAAGAGAAAAATAAGATTTAAAAAAAGTGTAAGGTGCGAGGTTGGAAACTAGCATTATAGTGTGCTTCATGGCTGCGCCACAAAGGCTCAGTTCAGCAAAAAGCCAGACGCCAGACGCCATAGCCACACGGGTGTCTGACGCTGGTTTTCAACTAGACTTTCAATGTGAGGTGACGGATGTATTATATAAATCAGTTATAATCTTCTCACTGCTGGAATATAGGCACCCTCTGTATGAGAGGAAGTAATCTACTACGCGGGTCCAGTGAGGGTTGGTGTATGGCAAATGTGTTTGAATTTTTGGTTCTAGGACATGCTGGTTTCCTCACGATGATTATCTTCACCGTTTTGTAAGCAGTGGTTATGAAATTAAATATGCAAAGTAAACTGATACCACTGGGTCACTACTGCTCCTCCTCGACGAGCATATAAATACAAACTTGTAATCTTGAGTTGGATTACAGTTTGCTGACTATCTCATGAAGAAACACACAACACGCAAACACGATCAGCCAATAATGTTCCCACTACTGGGACATAGGGCTCCCCTCTGTAAAAGGGAATGGGCCATAATCTACCACGTATGCCCAGTGCTGAATGGTGGATCATGAAAAATCTGTGCGCTGTAATTGATTAAAGCACTATCCACAAAATGTTCAATGTTCGATTTCATGTTATATTTCACTCTAGCTTTAATAATATTACAATCATAAAATCCTGAAACGGCAGATTTGGAAGTAAACACTCAAAAGTCTACAAAATATTCATATATCCGGAGTTAGTAATAGGACGATCGCAAATTCACCAGATCGCCACTAAATGAACAGACACGGTACTACCGTGAAACAGAAGTTGAATTTGCGTATTCATAACTGTAAGATGGCCGCTTGTTACACCGGAGCGAACCTACCTAAACATGATGAGTGCAAAATTGGGAGCGAAGACAGCAAACTACAATGAACGAACTTTCGTTCAACAATTTCTATGTGAACTTCATGGAAATTGTTCTACAAGGCTCGCGTTACGCTGTCTCGTCGCGCCAGTCTAACGAATTCTTTATTCTCTGGTTAAATTTGGTCAAAATTGATAAAATGTACGAGAACTCGTAGCATTACTGAAAAGCTCAAAAATTGATGTTTTTTTACTGTCATTATCACTGTTACACATTGACACACACATGATTTTGTATCACAGCCAGAGCTACATAGAAAGCTATGGGGTGTCAGCTCATCATCATCATCATCATTTCAGCCGTAAGACGTCCACTGCTGGACTTAGGCCTCCCCCAATTTGGGGGGCTTTGCCATAATCGCCACGCTTGGCAGGCGGGTTGGCGATCGCAGTATGGTGGTAAAATGCATAGAGAACGCTGCTGCCCATTCTCTAGTAAGTCCCTTAGTCGCCTTTTACGACACCCATGGGAAGAAATGGGGTGGTGTTATTCTTTACGTCCGGCACCACACGGTACCATAAGCCCATTTTTAATTTTAGACGATTATACTGAATTTGGGGTTTTTATATATGACCGGACGGGAAATTGCGAGTAAACTGACTTTTATTTTGATAGTTCAACAACATTCATTGCGTTATTTGTATTAGCCATAACCTTCAAAGTGATTCTGATTCTGATCTTTCGCGAACATCCTACACATTACACTACGTTATGACAGACCCCCAATATAATGAGTTGCGTCGACGTGCCCGGCCGGGTTCCACCATTCGGAGCGTATTCACCCGTATTCATATTCATTAGGGCGCGAAGGGCCCGCTTGATTGCACAAAGAGCCGACTAATTTGCTCCCGCGACTCCGTCTGCACTAGGCTTAATTTATTTACGGGTTGTTAGCAGCTATGTGAGGTATGCGGTTGTGTTTTGTTTAAGGGGTTTTGAAGGGTCGGATGGGTGATGAAGATGTTGAGCATGTAATGTGTGTGTAATTGGATTATCTACAAAGTAAATTTCAAAGCTTTGCTGATTTTAATTGCTAAAAAACCTATCCCTAGCTGAAAAACTGATAGAAGAAGGATATTGGGTTTACATTTTTTTGTACGTCTCTTGAAAGTCTCAGGATTTTGGGATGGCGGACCGTTGGAAGACGTACGACGGACCAAGGTAACTCACAGAGGCCCTAGAACGATAGAAGGACTATCTGACCATTATTTTGTATAAAATACACGGATAAAATGAAAATTTCTACGCTCAATAATGGGCCCCCGAAATTGGCTGTCAGCTAATACTGTCATAGCAGCAAAGGAGCAACATATCCTGAAGTCCTTGTAAGGAGTAGAGAAGTATACAACGGCTATCAAGACAATCCTGGAAGCACAAGGTCAAGATCCCTACCAGCATCTTAGTGGAATACTTAATTCCTCCAAACACGTTGATCTTGCGAATCTCCTCTACAACCAGCCAGTAAAGCCAAGAAAAAGATGGAGAGCTCAGGTCCACGGAAAATAAAGGCAAGCCAGACGTGAGGAACAAGACTCTTAAGAGTTAAGGTCAATGGGTTTGCTTCTGCCCACTTGTACCTCTCTTCATTACCTGTCTACTAGACAATTTTTGGCAAAGGAAACTCTACCGGCACAGACCCAGAGTTCCGGAGCGCGCAAAAGCTTGTTGTGGTGAGCGCACTAATTTATGGAAAAGTAAAAACTCACTCGTAATATCAATGACTAAATATGGAAGAAAAACAAATTAAAAAAAACGACCATCAGATCTGGCAATCGCATTCCTGGTAATAGTTAGGAGTCCACCTGATAGAAAAACTATTTACCTGTGAAGAAAACTTCATGTTTAACACTTAATAATCAAGAGTTTTTCAGGCACCTTTTGGGTACGCTAGTTCCATCACAGACCTCATCCATCGCTTTCTATCAAGCGAGTGAACGAGATAAGAATTAGGCCCATTCAGAAAAAAAAAACCACTAACATTAGTAACTTATGAACCGATCACATCGATTATCTACCTAATTTAACACACTTTACGTCATCACAAAGTTGTAAATATATTATGATTATACAATACCCATTCAGAAAGACTTAAAACCTTCAGCCATCGTTATCCACGTAAAATTCCCACATAACTCTACCTATTAGCATGATACCGCCTATCAACAATTGTGTATATGCAAATATCGAGTATACCCGAGTATACCGAAGTATACACAACTATAGTCGGTACCAACGCATTGTCGAATCAATAGCCATTTTGAAGCACGCTCTGTTACGGGTGGATCGACTTAATTATTGAATTAGCATTTAAATTATTTCGGGAACCGTTCATTTGTAACTAATACAAATAGCGAGCCGCATGAATAATGTTGGCTGCAAGGAGTTACGAAGTAATGTGGTTTGGTAGATTAGATGTGTGGGTAGGAATATGTTTGTATATGTCACTGTGAAATTGTAAATATCGTTAGATTGTAATCTATCTCGCGGGATTGTAATCTGTCGAAAGATTGTGCACCGTCAGATTATAATCTCGCTAGTTAGATTGTAATCTAACGGTATTTACAATTTGACGGTGAAAGAACTGTAAAGGGGAAATGGAGTTTTTTTTTACTCCGCTGTAGTACCAAATCTATTTGTTTCAAGCATGACCAACTTCGTCCGTGTGTTGTCGGAAGTTAAGAATAGCACCAGCCTGTTTCTTCTCGTGGGTGTCGTAAATGGCGACTAAGAGACTTACTAGATAATGGGCAGTAGCGTTCTCTATGCATTTTACCAACATACTGCGATCGCCAACCCGCCTGCCAAGCGTGGCGATTATGGCGAACCCTCGCAAATTGGGGAAGGCCTACTTCCAGCAGAGGACGTCTTTCGGCTGAAATGATGATGATGATGACCAACTGGATCACCCGCGGGACGGACTGGTTATATTTTTTAAATTTTTGTACTGGATCACTGAATTATCAAAACCTCCTACGCCCTACTCCTCTCCTACTAAACCTGTGCCCTAAATGCGTAATACACTGTCAAACACAATTCGATTCATTTTGAAGGTTATAGCTAAACCATTGCTTCATAACAATATGTTCGAAAAAAGTTGACAGCTCAACAACGTAAATAACGTTATTAATGTTTTTGAACTGTGGAAATGAACGCCATTTCTACTATTAATGTGTTACGCAATTATATAAATGGATATATACATGCTATAAGAACCAAAAAAAGGCGAAACTTAAAGTAACATGAAAGTATTGTGAAAACGAACTTGGTAATTTATTTCGGAGATAAGGTATTATTTCTGAATCAGACAAACGTGCAATAAAGAATTTAGAAGCACTCTGATTATGGAGCAGTCGGGAAGAAGTACAGCCGATTAAATGCGGATCACGCTAATATTAGGAATAGCTTTCATTTCAACAGTACAATAACATTAATTGCGTTATTTACATTATTGCGCAGAGAGATTTTTAGAACATACGAAGCAATGGCTATAGCGATAACCTTCAAAATTATTCAGATTCTAATTCATCAGAATTCATCAATGTATTGTAATTAGGCTGCAGGTTAAAGTTAGTTATCTGTGTAATTTAGTTATTAGCCAGCTTTTATTAGCCAAGACTTTATAGCAAAATCATCTTTTTTGTAATAAACCGTGCTCTCTGACGTTTTCTGACATTTGACAGCTACAACGTTGTAGGAGGCAAAAAAAGGAAATAAAAAATGCACTACCCATTGTTAACTAAAATTAATTACGAAAAGCCAATAAAAAATATACGAAATCTAAACAATACAGGTAAGAATTTGTCCACCTACACCAATCGCATATCCAAAATTTTCTAATTCCGTGTTTCTTTAAGCCCATGACGCACGAATACGTGCCGCCTTGCTGACGCGAATATTAAGTGCTATGTACTACTTTTATGTAAAAATAGGCTTAATAAGTTACTCATTTTCGTAAAAAAAAAATATTTAACGTATTTTATATTCCTCTGGCCGCAGATATTAACATAGGCCGCGTGGCACCGAACTTAAATCGACCTTAATCAACTGATTAGAAGTTTTATTATATTTTAAATTTTCCTTTATGTATCAATTACTGGTAGTTTTCTGCTTATGGATGTGTATATCATCGTATGGGGAAATAATTGTCTCTTTAGCTTGGTTCTTATTTGGTCACGGAACGCAAATGGAATATATTTTAAGTTTTGGTTAAATGTGTGATGAATACGTTATATATTGTTTCCATTTGGAAGGTTCTAGGTTTATTTCTAAGCTTATGAAAGGAACTTCAGTATCGTCACCAGCACCTATCTCCTCTACTGGAATTAAAGTTCTTAAATTACATTACTATGAGCTTGTTCCTCCACCAGTAACATTCATCCATTATCAGCTACACTGCGAAGGTCATCGCACCATCCAGACTAACCTTTTAGCTGACACGGCAAAACTGTATCTTTTCCTTTTTTAACCGACTTCAAAAAGGAGGAGGTTCTCAATTCGGATGTTTATGTTTTTTTTTTTTATGTATGTTCGGCCATAACTCCGTCATATATAGACGGATTTGAAAAATTCTTTATTTGTTCGAAAGGGGTTTATTCCGAAATGGTATCATGTAAATTTCATATAGATCTGATAATTAGTTCGGGAGACAGACACCGGAACTCTTTAAAAAATGACAGCAAATCAACCGCGATTTCTGCTATCGCATAAATATGCATTGTTTGTTTGGAATTAGTGTGGGGTAAATACCACAACTAAAAATTTAAAAATAAAAACTTTTTTACAAAAAAAACAACCGACTTCCTTAAAAACACTACAAAGTGAAAAATAACTTTAATTTCGGAAGTCGGTGGCAAAAAAACCATAAATACAGATCCTAAGACACCGACTTCCGCAATCAAAGTTATTTTTCACTTTGTAGTGTTTTTAAGGAAGTCGGTTGTTTTTTTATATGATAAAATACCTATAAGTTAGAAATAATTGCCGCCACCGTTATTTACAAAAGGCTCCGAAGCTTTTTGGCGGTCAAAGCATATACTTTAACGAAGGAGAATTTATGACTGAAAAATAAACTGTGACTGTCCATAATGTTTACAAGATACAGAATAATTGAGAACCTCCTTCTTTTTGACGTCTGTTGAAAAAAGAAAGTTTGATTTTGTGTTCAGTTTCTTAAACTTTTGTAGAATTATTTATAATTTAATAACTTTTTCATGCCTACAGGTGAAATGTGGCTGAAGTTATTACCTAAATCACCATTTAGGTACTATAATAATATTTGCAAAATAAAATATATTCATCTTTGTCTTCCTGCACGCTACGAAAACTCCTAATAACAATACCAATTTACGCACAAAAATCCACCACGCAAATGTGCACCTATCAAAAAAACCTTCACCACCGCCACTAGATCATGTACTGCATTGTTTTCCTCTAGCGAACAGACAGCAACACGAAACAATCGTATTTCAATAACAAATGAACAGATGGGTTGTCACAGGTCGTCACGAAGCATTAAAATCGGTGTTTCGTCGGCATGAGTCATTAATTCCTATGTTTATTGGTCCATGATGCACGAACCTTAAGTAGTTGTAATGTTTATTGTAAGGATGTCCGCAGTTTTAGGTTAGGTGTTCGATCTGCATTATTTTGAATTTAGTAAAAATTACGCGGATTCGGCGGGTCAATCCTGTAAAAAAATAGGAAAAACTGTCCAGTTAGGTAGGTTCGAGGAAAAGGTCAATCGTCGAATTCGATTTGCTTTGGTAGTGTTCGGGAATCTATGCAATATTTTTTCGTCTTACATACCGCAGTGTATCAACTCTTTGACCAGTGTGTGTTGCCAGTGATAAACTATGGCACTGAAACGTGCGTTACAAAGCCAAAGGAGAAGGCTTTGCTTGGAGTTTTCCTAAGTGATCAAATCAGAAAGAAAGCATTAAGGTGAATGCTTCAACCAGCCCGCGAAATTCAAATTTTGTTCGGTTGTTTGCAATTTGCAGGCCAGTGCTAGGTTGTATGTTGATTAAAATATTATTCGCGCCTGTAAGACATACGTAGTTATAGAATTATAATCATCAAAATCATCGATACAACGCTCTAAGTTCATAAAGCTGTAGGAATGACTTTTTCTCTTTTTTTTTGTTCTTAGGCCTTTATGAACTTGGAGGGTTGTATAGGTGATTTTGACGATTATAATTCTGTAACTACATACGTCTTACAGTCGCGAATAATATTTTAATCAACATACAACCTAGCACTGGCCTGCAAATTGCAAAAAACGTAAGAAATTTTGAATTTCGCGGGCTGGTTTGGAGCATTCACCTTAAGAGAAATTAAGAGACCTGTAGGAGAACTAAGGTAACCGCCACGACATTTTTAAATAGCAGTAGGTAGTGCACTTTACTCGCAGAACAGATGGGTTCCAAAAGTCTGTGGAGTGGCGACCGGCTATTCGCAGCCGTAGGGTTGGAAAGCGTCTTACAAGGTGGACCAATGAATGAATGACGGTAACTACATGCATTCATAAAAAAGATTTTCTTACAGAAGTTAAATCTGATGCAGTTTTAGTACCGTTAATATACCTCATATTATCGTTAACGTTTTTAGCGTTATTAAAAGTCTGATCGAACAACAGCCTTTAAACTATTCCTCTTGAACAAGTTTTTGATAGCAATCGCTACCAAAATTCATGCAAGCAAACCGAGCACATTACAAGGAGCAAAACTGCCCAGAATCTAAGGGTAACTTCAAACGGCTCTTAACACCCAATACCTCTGGTCGAGTGGCCGGCGCGTGGCGTATGTTACAACTTTAAACTTGCGTTAAATTTAAACCGAGATTAACGAAACCGCTCGCCTAAATTGAAACGCTAGGAATCCTTTGTACCACATGGTTGAATTATGGCGAAGAATGGGAGGGGATTCCTTGAGTTTTTTAATTAGATAAAGGATTGGAGTTGAGGAATCGGAGTATGTGTGGTGTTAGAAAATATTTGAACAATTGCTCTGGAACTCGACTGATTAGTTCGACCCTGCTTAAACCACACCAACGACCGATTTTATCGTCAAATACTAAATTGTTTGTTTTAGATAAACAATAAGATGGGGCCTACAACCATTGTGAATCTTGCAAATCAGTTTCGGAACAGCATCAAGGTTTTTCACATAATATGACCTGTTTTCAGGATTTTATTTTGTATCTTTCAACACCTAAATTGACCTTGTACTTTTCACACCTAGAAACAGTAAAGAACCAATACATTTAACGTAAAAACTAAACACGCATTCAAGTAAAAAATCATTGTTCTTTCCACCTACTCATCAACAGATGGCGCTACTTACACCTAACAACAAAATGTCCTAAAAAAACAAAATGACATCACAACTGTGCAATCTTATTACAAGTACCTACAACAATTATTTAAGCACACGATATTATTTCCCATGCGAAAAAAGGCTTGCAGCCATATTTTTTAATGCATTCTTGGAGGGAAGGAGCGGCCGTGTGGGTAGAATCACAATTAGGTATGAGCATGATACTAAAACCACGTTAATCTGATGTTGGTGTAACAGAGATAAATGTGTTTTTGTTTTATGTTTTTCTAGAAGGTGTTGAAAGCTGCTTTTTATGGAATAATGAGGAAATTCGGAATATCTCGATACAAGCCGCAAGAATCTCTGATTACAATTACAACTCACAATCCTTGACGAGAAGAAGGAAGTACACATACCTACTTACTATGCTACTTTTTGACATACCTACTTTCTATATTATTTTTGAAAAGTAAAGTGGCATTACCATTGTTCTTCATGCATCCACTACATAGACTTAAACTTTACTGGAAAAATGTGGGAGAACGATATAGTCATAGCACACTTTTTTTTTCTTTTTTTTTTCCTGGATGGGAAATCATCAAATAACTTCTCCCGCTCTGGGCGGAGCGGGAGGGCGTGTCAGACTTTTAGTGACTAAAACCCACCCGTGTTCCTTCAGTTGCCCATGTGCCAGGATCACGGTATCTCTTTCGAACAATCTCGCGACCCTGGCAGGCATCGGTCCTAGCAGACTCCTTCAGGATTGCTGTCATCTCTTTGAGGCGCGCGTGGAACACTACGCGCCGTCGACCCGAGCCTGGGCCTTACCGGGCGGTGAGCTACCCATTGCTCGCCGCTCGCAAGCTCGTGCCTACGGTGGCCGAGAGTCCGCTATCGGCATAGCACACTTCTGCTTACCATTTCAGGGAATACAACCGTGATGTTGTACATATATGTTATGTTTTGCTGTATCTAATTAGCAATACCTAGGTAGGTAAAAGGTAGAACGGGCTGGTGTCCGCAACTCCACGTCCGAGCGCGTATTTTGCGTACGGGTGGGATATCGGTTATTCGATCCACCCCAGCTCCTCGACGAAGGCCAGCAACGCCTCGGTGTTACCAACTATCTCACTTGGGTTACCGAAGAACTTGGCCCTGTATGTGACGATCGCCGGGTCATTTAGTAGCACATGCGCTGCTGTCTCGTTGTCCTCAATGCAGGCCCTGCACAGCGACTGTCTGTTACTACTATGAGCATTACCTAAGAACGGAATCATGGTAATACTAGGTACCTCTTGCTGTATGTGGCGCGTGGCCAAACTCGGTACTAACGGCGCCATTTTGTTTTGTAATACATTTCACAAAAGTTTAAAAACAACGCCTCCTTGAGAGCAGTGGTGGCTCAATGGCAACGGCCGACTTACGAGTTGTAGGTCGTAGGTTCGAACCTAGAAAGGCGGTTTCCTTTTTTTAAATGATTTCGTCACCACTGCTATCAAAACAGTGAACGAAAACGATCGTGAAGAAACTGTCATGTCCTAGAACAAAAAATCGAAGATATGTGACATCTACTAACCCGCACTAGGACCCGTGGTGGATTACGCCCCACTCCCTTTGAAGAGAAGAGGCCTATGTCCCAGCTGTGGGAACCATATGGGCTAATTTTGTCATCCAATTGCCTAATAATCGTCACAATCCTTTACATACATTTTAAAGGTAGGTTTAAATCCTTTCAGGGTGACGACCTTCAGCAATGAAGAACGTGAATTAGAAGAAAAGAGAATAGGTAGGTATATCAAAAATATTGCTATCTGTTATTGCGAGATGTTATGACAGATGCGCTTGCGCATCATTGCGCTACCTTCCCAAGTACCTTCCCAAGTTTAAAAGCCCCGAATCCTCAGATGACGCAGGTATCGGTCACGTGTCCATTGTTCAGATGCCGCCCGTAATGAAATAATTCGTGGGGATGCGCCTGCGCACCGATCGGACTGATAAGGAGATGCGTGTGTTGATGTGACGCCAGATGGGTTGCTTTATTGTGGAATGATTTATTTTATTTAGAACTAGCTGTGCCCGTGACTTTGCCCGTGCTACGGACTTGTGGTAAAAGTGCAAATGGACACTAGATATTCTTAGTTTTAACATAACCTATTACGTAACATATTAAGTAAACGTTAAATTGCTTAGCCTTTTTGGCTAGATCGTAATTAATTTCGAAGAATTTAGTTTTTAGTAATAAAGCATAAAGAAAAAAAATTCAGCCGAAAGACGTCCACTGCTGGACATAGGCCATTCCCAGTTTTAGAGGGTTTTCCATAATCGTCATGCTTGGCAGGCGGGTTGGCGATCGCAGTACGGTCGTAAAATGCATAAAGAATGCTGCTCCCCATTCTCTCGTAAGTCCCTTAGTCGCCTCTTACGACACCCACGGGAAGAGATGGGCTGGCGCTATTCTTTACGTCCAGTACCACACGGAAAAAGAACGTCTACCGGGACAAAAAGTCTAACTTATAGTATCTCATCTAACATTAGCTATCTGTCAATGAAAGTTCCGTCAGAATCGGACAGACAGACCGACAGACAGACAGTGTATTTTTTTTTTTTACCCTACCGAATACTTTCATCCGTAAAAAGCTATTGTTTTGACATTACAAGCAGAAACTTCAATTTTATTTATTCGTATATTTGTATAAATTTAATACGTACCTACGCTTATTTCTTTATTTAAAAAAACTTTAAAAAAAAAAAAAACAACCGACTTCCATAAAAACACTGCAAAGTGAAAAATAACTTTAATTTCGGAAGTCGGTGTCTTAGGATCTGTATTTATGATTATTTTGCCACCGACTTCCGAAATTAAAGTTATTTTTCACTTTGCAGTGTTTTTAAGGAAGTCGGTTGTTTTTTTTTTGTAAAGAAGTTTTTATTTTTTAGTTGTGGTATTCACCCCGCACTAATTCCAAACAAACAATGCATATTTATGCGATAGCAGAAATCGCGGTTGATTTGCTGTCTTTTTTTTTTAAAGAGTTCCGGTGTCTGTCTCCCGAACTCATCATCAGATCTATATGAAATTTACATGGGACCATTTCGAAATAAACCCCTTTCGAACAAAAAAAGAATTTTGCAAATCTGTTTATATATGACGGAGTTATGGCCGAACATACATAAAAAAAAAACATATAAACATCGGAATTGAGAACCTCCTCCTTTTTGAAGTCGGTTAAAAAGTAAACTAGTGGATAGCCCTAAACATATATGTTAAAAAGTACCTACAACTTAAATTAAAAGTTCTACAGTTCAATAAACTGATGAATGAAAAACAGTTTAGCGCAAAGAGAAAATCAAACCAAATCATTCTACGAAAAAACAAGCAATCAGAACGCCATATTAAATTCGCCTTTTGAGACTCACTAGAACGTAATAACACTTTTAATAACGTATCTAATAAAATTTCTTTTACAATATTCGAGTATATAAATACCCATTCACGAAGCATATATGTTGAGAAACCTAAGTTAATAAGTAATTCCTTAGAAAACCAAACTAAAAAGTAGTTTTTATTAACGACTGGCTTTTGCCCGCGGCTTCGCCCGCGTGGATGTCGGAAATTAACGCAGGAGGACGTACTACCGAAGTAAGATGTGTTAATTCAGGTTATATTTTAGGTAATAGCTGTTACCCGCGACATCGTCCGCGTGGTATTTAACAAAAAAATTTTCAAAAAAAACTGTCTTTGAAAACTACGCTGACATACGTCTCAAAATTCAGCGTGTTTTTAGTTTTCTTCAACTATTATTTATTTTTTCTAAAATAAAAGTAGCCTACCTTGTTACATCAGCTATCTGCCAGTGAAAGTTCCGTCAAAATCGGTCCAGCCATTTCAGAGATTAGCCGGAACAAACAGACAGACAAACAAATTTTTTTAAAAGTGTTGTTTTGGTATATGTACCGTGTATACATCCATATACACTTAGTAAAAAGTGGTTATCTTAATATTAAAAACAGACACTCCAATTTTATTTATTTGTATGTATTGTATAGATTATTATTTATTTTATATTTTTAGGGTGTTTCAAATTTTGTGACGTATTTCAGCGTAGTTTTCGAAGACAGTTTTTTGCTATCTTGGTTACAACTGATAATGGCACAAAATAATGGTACTGTCATTGGTCCTTGATAAGTATGCCAATTTTTGAGTTAATCCGAAGTTTTAAAGGGGGTTCAAAATCACGTTCAAAGTTTCCGTTACATAGGTACATATTAACATACACATGACGCTAATAAAAGCGTGTTAATAAAAAGTGGTGGAGACTCTCAACCACGCATATCATTTTAATGAATGAGCGTAGGCAAAAGGCAACGCCCCAGACTTAATAAAATTGTCATAAATGTGATACAAAAAAGTAATACCGGTCAGGAAAAAAACAGTTTTAAAAGCCACCGTACAGGTATATCACAAAAGGTATGCACTTCGATAACTTTTGTGTTGTGCCACAGAATACAACAGAGTCAAATCTTCTAAGTTTATTCTAAGTACTGCAAAGTTCTAATATTATAAATGTGAAAGTTTGTGACGATGTATGGATGTTTGTAACTCTTTCACGCAAAAACTGCTGAACGAATTTGGATGAAATTTGGCGCACAGATAATTTAAACCCTAAGTTAACACATAGGATACTTTTATCCTCGTAGTACGTTCCCGCGGGATCATTTCTGACCTCCACGCGGGCAAAGCCGCGTACAGAAGATAGCACCTATACCTAATTGTGAGTTTGTATAAAATCTTCTTTTTTCTCTGTCTACCTACTTACGTCTCAGATCGTCATAAGTCAGTCAAAAAAGATTTTTAGAATTACACAGCGTTGTTGATCTATCATTTTGTAATCATAATAATTAATAGAGAATAACTACTCCATGTTGGTAACAGCTCGCCGCAGGAGGAGATGCCCCGGGCGTCGGGAGTCGATTACGGACTCTCGGCCACTGAAGGTGCGGGTGGCGAGTAATGAGTAGCTCGCCGCCCGGTAAGGACCAGGCCCGTGTCGACGGTTCGTTGTGTTCCAGGCGCACCTCCAAGAGATGTCAGCAAAACTGAAGGGGGCTAGGACCGATGCCTGCCAGGGTCACGAGATTTGTTCGAAAGAGTTACCGTGCCCTGGCATATAGGCAACTGAAGGACCACGGGTGGTTATTTGGTGATATCCTATCCACAAACAAAATTGGTTGTAACAGCTCTATATTAAAAGTCATCAGCGCACGTTCGTATTTAGTAAAACGATAATTCCCGAAATGTATACTTTACTGGTCTGTACTTCATTGTCACGAAGCTGGTGTAAAATGAGAAGTAAACTCAATTGTAACCTCATATTTCTTTCTTGTTTACGACATGTAAGAGAACCGACTACCGTATAAAGTAAAAGATCTATGATATTTTTAACTTTTTCTGATAACGGTTTTGAATAACAATGTTCGATATTTTCTTTATTTTGAAGGTTATGTCCGTTGGGTTGATTAACTGCGTGGTCTCACGGAAATTCTGTTTTTTTATGACAAATGACTTATTTTTATTTAGTCGATGTAATAATATAAATCATTGATGTCATGGTTTACAAGACTTTTATATTGAACAGAAAGATTTTGTGTGAAATTTTGTTCGTTCAGAATTAGCTGATATAAGTGTTTTGCAACTGACGCAGACAGAGGGGATTTTAAAAACGTTCTCGTAATTTTAAAAACGTCCACAGTCACAGCTTTTTTAATCTGTCTTAATCTGTCAAAAATACCTCGATTAACCTACATTTTTGACAGTTTTTCACATATCAAATGTCAAACACTTGTCGCCGAAGTGAGACTGACTGTATTTGAACGTTTTTCATTACGAGGCTGGACTTCGGGTATAAAGTAATTGGTAAGAAAATTGACATCATACGTCAGTTTGTCGTAGGTTATAATTAGCTATTTCAGTCAGAGTCATAATGTCTCAGTGGTTAAGGCGTCACGTCTCAATCACGAGGTTGTGGGTTCAAATTTGGCCAAGTACTAATTTGACTTTCTGAGTTTATCTTTGACATTACTTACATCGTTGAACGAAAACAATGCGAGGATACCTAGATTTATAATTTATATAAGTCTGAGTTTGTCACCCGATTTTAAGCAAACGTAGTGATCAATTCTCTTACATTCTGTGGATGACAAGTGGCGTTTGCCCAACGGTGGGACAATATTAGGCTGGTGTACTTGATTATTGATAGTAATTTCATACAACCGCCAGTTGTAATTTGATTATACAGAAAAATTTAAGTTGGTACTCTAATCTGCATAGTATAATCTTTAACATTCCCACTGCTGGGACACAGGCCTCCTCTCGGTGAATGGGAGTGGGTCGTGATCCACCAAGAGGGCCCAATTGTTGGTTCTGTGACAAGCTGGGTTTCTTCATGGTGTTTCTTTCAACTTTTTGAGAGCAGTGGTGATGAAATAAATTGGTTTCGAATTCTCGATCTATAAACTCATAACTCGAGGCCGCTACCTGGAGCACCACTGCTTTTTTTTGCTAGCAATTTGTTTATCAATTAATTTCCCTGACATCATATGAAAAAAATAAAACTGAAAATTCTCTAAGAAAAACTCAAAACTAATTTCCTAGCTGAGTGCTTACTCTTCCGCTAAACACGAGCCAACGTCCATTTTACAAACATTACAAGGGAATGGAACCTCAAAACTAAATTACAGAAACTCAATAATGGACTGTACAAGCAATAATCTTTGAAATCACAAATCAAGTTGTAAGCCGAATGCTTTCACGAGCACCGTAGGCGGTTCACTAGTCGCTTCCAGCCATTGCTAATGACATATGGTCCGGTAGAACGGACAGCCAACAGCTATCTCGTCACGAATGCCTAGAGCCAGCTGGAGATAGCTGTTATTGAATATGGTTTGTTTAGTCGTGGTAAGAAGGTAATGTGGTGACTTGTGTGTGTAGTTTGTTGGCGGTTTTTGAAGGACGTGTGTCCAGTGTCTGATTGAGTACCGTCATTACTGTAAAAAACATTGTGAGTAGTGAAGAATCCACCATTTTTAGGTGTTAATGATAGAAAAAAAAAATTATGTATTAGATGAATTTTCACGTTTTTTGAGAACCGATAATAATACTATCCTATCCTAAAATGTCGTTCACAATAACAGCTCATCTAGATTTATTGATATTCTCATTATGTTTTAATATATAGTTATGTGTCCAGAATCCAGATTCCAGACCATTCCCTTTAAATATAAACAACAATCAAGTACGATACTTTTACAGCATCATAAATTTTCCCCTATTAGCAGAGTACTTAATTTTTAATCAACAAGTTTATAGTCTCTCAGTTCAGTTTAATATTCTATGAATGAAGGAGTCCTACACAGATTGATTTAATGTGGATGTCATCGTCTGGTTTTCGTTTATTTAGTTTTAGTATAACATTTAGAAACCGGATATACTTCCCATTGAAGGGACAAGAAAAAAATGCAGCCACCATCTTGGATTTTAATTTTGACCTCACTATTGGTCTTAGCGCCCTCGTCTCTCCGTCTCTTTCTATTATATTTAAATAATAAAAAGTCACATGTTTTTTTTTTTCTGTTAGGTGTCATTTTTTACAATGTTACTCCTACCGTAAGCATCAATACAGAACTTTGTTCCATTATAGTACCTTGTTTTAAATAAAGCACATACTATACATAGACCATCATTACAGTTGCCTCCGTATATTATTTGGTATTCCCACTTTACCCAAATATCTTTGCTCGTCAACCACACCAACCGTGTGTACTCGATATTACGAACAGCTTCGAACTGTCAAAATAGCTAAAATATACGCCGTTTTATTAACACCGGACACAACAATTGCTGGGCAAAGTGTGGGATTCCTTACTCCTCTAGTTTATTGGACCGGAGATGGTGCGTGGGCTTGACGTAGACTCTCGGTGGTCCTATATTTCCATACTAATTATTATTGAGCTCCAACAGAAGTTGGTCGTTTTTGGGTTCCATCTCAAATAAAAAAATAATAAAAAAAAACGTTTATTTGCTTACAGGTTTTGGTAGTTACAATATGTGATTGAAGCCTCCTTTTAGGCAAGATATGCCTGTGTTAGGAGACTCCGCTCTTCCACAATAAGTTGAATTAATAATCCGGTAACTAGTGTAAATAAACTTAATCTAGGACATGCAATAAAAATAGTAACAACAATTAAAATAGTAAACAAAATTAGGTGCTAAGTAAACAAAGAACAATAATTACAACATTTAGAGTGTGTGTTGTGTGGTGTATTCGGTGTGTGTGAGGGTGTATATGTGTGTGTGAGAGGGTGTGTGTGTGTGCGTCAATGTACGTGTTGCAGAAGTGCCTCAGTATCACTATAAGTGAGGGTTTTTAACCAATTGCTTATAATTTTTTTAGAATCATAATAGGTTCTTGAGTAAATATACACGTGTTTATGGATTCTGTTATACAATTGAGCAGATCGTTTCCTGAATTGTGGACTGGCAGACACGGTCCTAGTTTGAGGGACTTTTACTATAGAGTCTTTTCTTCTTTTAGATAGAATGCTGGCATCAAAAACAACTGACTTATGTTTTTTTAAAACAATTTGTAGGATGTAAAGTTTTCTCACTGAGAACAAGTTGCTAATTTCATACACATTTTCAGTTGAATGTCGTTTTCTCTTAAAGTACATACACTTTATGAGTGCGCGTTGTGCTCGCTCCAACTCTAAAAACTTGGTTTTAGCTGTACCGCCCCAAATAGGGATACAATATATCAGGACTGACTGTACTAGAGCAACATATATTTCATTTAAGATATTTTTATGATGCCCTATATCAGTACTTACATTTTTGGGAACCACGTATCGAAGAGTCCTGAACATCCAGCTAAACTTTCTGACTCTGTTTGCTACATGCTCAAGGTGAGGGTACCAGGAGAGTCTCTGGTCAATGAAAACACCTAGGTACTTCAGATAGGGCACTTTATTTATTGTTAAGCAGCTACAATTTGTGAGTTTGTCGCCGTCACATATATGCACTTTTATATTAAAATCCTCTGGAGGCTGTGTTCGATTGCAGACACTGAAGCAAATATAATTTGTTTTTGTGATGTTCAGTGTAAGCAGATTCTTATCAAGCCATCTGGCTATTTTAGCCAGACCTAATTCAGCACTAATCTTCACGTCATGCCAACTGTCACCAGTGAAGACTACAGCGGTATCATCGGCATACGAGAAGACTTGTGTCATATAGTGTCAGTTCGTGTAGTAGAAGTCATATTAATGTCAGATATATTTGGTCTTCTGGGGTGATATTGATATGATATCCTTGGAAACTGTTTTTGCTAGATAATAACTGCTAATATATTTACTTTTAAAGGCTGTGATTAAAATATCTGCTCGTTCTTAAGAGGGAAGAACATTTGTAGCTCGCAAAATTCAATTTTCTTATGAGCTAAACGAATTTCAAGGGTTATATTGATTTAAAAAAATCATGCGGTCCCGAATTATATTTTGTTCGACATACAGCCCAACATTTACTTACAAATTGCAAAAATCGAAAATAAAAAAATGAGGTAAATTAAAAAAAAAACGGGCAAAGCATTTCATCGAACAGACAAAAACATGTTAGATTGAAGAAAAAATATATTTGTTACAAAAAATATCGTAACAATTTTTACTAAATGAAGTAAAAATAACTTACTTATTATCTAAATTAAATATGGTTACAAAAAAAAAATCATAGCAAAAACCAGTTATCATTCACACTCAAGAAGCTCGTCATCCATTTCAGATCCAGCGGTCAGTAAACTGAGCAATTCGCTTTCTTGGGTCTCCCGTAATAAATCCAATACTTCTGTAGTTGGTGTTCTGACTTCTAAATTACTTATTGGAGAAAGCCCCAGGGTGTTAAAGGCTCTACGCACTTGTCCAGCTGAGAGCCAACCTCTGTTACCTGGATCAAAGCTTTTGATAACTGCTTCTAGATGCCTGAACAATAAAATAGTTTGTTATTATTTTGGTAGTTTCAGCAGTGGTGGCCCTGTAGTAACGGCCGCGACTTACGAGTTGTAGGGCATAGGTTCAAGCTCAGACAGGCTTTTAAAGTGGTTAAGAAACACATCGTCAAGACACCGGTATGTCCTAGACCCAAAAATTCGAAGACATGCGACATCTATGAACTCGTACTGGGCCCACGCGGTGGGTTACGGCTAACTCACTCAAAGAGAAGAGGCCTCTGTCCAAGCGAATATTAAATAAATAAATATCTTAGGAACCACACACAACCAACACACCGTTACCTGATCCCAAACTAGGCAGAGCACAGGAACTGAACTGATAAATATACATAAATATTTTCTAAATACAGACTTACTAGAGAATGGGCAGCAGCGTTCTCTATGCATTTTACCACCATACTGCGATCGCCAACGCGCCTGTCAAGCGTGGCGATTATGGCAAAGCCCCCCCAAATTGGGGGAGGCCTAAGTCCAGCAGTGGACGTCTTACGGCTGAAATGATGATGATGAAATACAGACATATTATAGGTAAATTACACCCAGACACAGACCAAATAATTGTGCTCATCACATAAAGATTTGTCCTGGGTGGGAATCGAACCCACGACCTCAGTCTTAGCAGTCAGGGTCAGTAACCACTAGACTAACAGGTTTTATAGGCTGATTATGCAAGTTGGTCTACTTTTCATGTAGAGATCCTTTAAGGATGGTTGGAGAATGGAAGTAATACTCTAAGGTATTTAAATCTACCTTCAGTATGATGGGAACCGGGAGAATTCCGCAGCGTACAGATTCCTCATCATCATCATCATTGCAGCCGTAAGACGTCCACTGCTGGACTTAGGCCTCCCCCAATTTGGGGGGCTTTGCCATAATCGCCACGCTTGGCAGGCGGGTTGGCGATCGCAGTATGGTGGTAAAATGCATAGAGAACGCTGCTACCCATTCCCTAGTCTCTTAGCCGACTAAGGGACTTATCCCTTAGTCGCCTTTTACGACACCCACGTGAAGAAATGGGGTGATGTTATTCTTTACGTCCGGCACCACACGGTACCATTCCTGGGTAACCCATTATTATCTGACAAATCTTTATCCAACTATGTTGGGGTTGTCTTTCAGTCTAACTGGATGCAGCTAGCTATCAGTATTATTCATGAAGCGACTCCTATCTGACCTATACCACCCAGTCACTGGGTAATACGATATCCCTTGGTAAGTCTCTTTGCCAGACTTTTAGGTCTTCTGACGACCCATAACGATTGTCAAAGAACAACCAATGATAGTTGGGACCAACGGCTTGTAATTTTTCCAAGTTTAGCGCTACTTGGCAGCGATCTCCCCCATAGCCTTCCATATTTCTTTATGATGCCTATTTTTGGTCATTATGAATCGTATGGCCAAGTTTGGAAAAATCATCATCATCATCATCATCAGCTGTTCCCACTGCTGGGACACAGGCCTCCTCTCAGTGAGAGGGAGTGGGCCATAATCCACCACACGGGCCCAGTGCGGGTTGGTAGATGTCACATGTCGACGATGAAGTGACAAGAACCTTTATCAACCAAAACATAATTTTACAGGAATCGAAAAAAACGTTTGATTTTTTTTAAGCACAACGTATGAATAAACCTTTTATTGGTTTTATATTATATAAAAAGTTGTTATCGGAGGATGTGAGAGCCTAGTATATACCTATACAACCAACTTTTTGATTCAGGCGTAATAGCTGATGAGAAAACGAAAATCGCCAAAATATCAGTTAGAAGTTTTTGTCACTTCATCGTCGATGTCTTCGAATTTTTGGTTCTAAGTCATGCCGGTTTCCTCACGATGTTTTCCTTCACCGTTTTGAGAGCAGTGGTGATGAAATAATTTACACAAAGTAATGCGCCTGTTTGGATTTGAACTCACGACCTACTGCTCGTAAGTCGCGGCCGTTACCACTGGGCCACCACTGCTCCCTTTGTTTGGAAAAATAATAAGACTAAATTACCTTTCTTCGAACAAGACTGGCGCTTTACCGAAACCAGAACGGAATATCATACATTCATCCAAAAGTTTTGCTACGTATAAGTCTAAATTTCTTGGACGATTGCACATTACTTTAGTTAAAATATACCTGAAAAGAGAAAGAAAAACATTTATTGAAATCCTCTAGAACTGACACTTACAATGAGCAAAAGTAAAATTGTAATGGTCATCATATAAAGAAATATTCAGTTCCATTTTGTGAAAAATATGTGTTAATCAGTATGTTTCTCTGGCAAATGCACAAAGCGAAGCCTTAGCGCTAGTTCTCATTGTATATCAGAGTCGCCATCACGAGATGGTGGTGAAGGGAAACATCGTGAGGACCGACATGTCCTAGATCCAAAAAATCGAAGACAACATGTGACTTACACCCCCCTGCACCGCAAAAATCTGACTACTAGTCTTACCCCATGGTAATATCACCCAGTAACTGAGTTGCAGAAGTAAAATAAAATATGCATACTGGTATTCAGTTGCATCCGGTTAGACTGGAAGCCGATCCCAGCATTAGAGAAGGATAGTCAGATGATGATTACCTTATGAGCTCAGGAATACGACGCTCGCGCAAGTAAGTTTCTGTTCTAGCAGTATTTGAAAATATTTTTCTTTTTCGTTTCGATACGGCGATGTCTTCTACAGATTCAGTGCCACTGCTTAGTAAACACGCACATACCGATATGAGTTCAGGGTCGAGAACCGTTGGGACTATCATGGAAGGAGCACTGGTTTTCTGTGAAATTTCTGGAACGGTTTTTGCTTCCACGGTAAAGGTTAGTGCTTCCGAATTTTCTGGGAAACTGAATTCGGCTTCCATTTTAATAGGGATGACTATTTTAAATATGAACATACAAAAATAAAATATCGTATGAAAAAAGGTTTCCTAGTTCGGTTAGAAAATTATTATGTTTTTGACATTTTGTTTTTCTTTTTTATCTAGTGAAAAAAGCCATTCTGTAAAAAGTTTTATTTGTTTTACGTTTTGATTTGGATTTTTACGTGCAATAAGAAATAAACACTTTTGTTTTAAATTGCTGCTTTCTAAGAGAAGTTTTTTGTTGTCCTCATCAATATCCTCCAGTCACCCTGAGATGAGCAGGGCATGACTCTTACTGACTAAAACGACCCCGGGGCTGTCTTCGTACACTTGGACCGGGGATCACAGGATCTAAAGCAACTTCCACCTCAAGTTTTGAGTTGAGCTATACTAAACGTATATCATCATCATCATTTCAGCCGTAAGCCGTCCACTGCTGGACTTAGGCCTCCCTCAATTTGGGGGGCTTTGCCATAATCGCCACGCTTGGCAGGTGGGTTGGCGATCACAGTATGGTGGCAAAATGCACAGAGAACGCTGCTGGCCATTCTCTAGTAAGTCCCTTAGTCGCCTTTTACGACACCCACGGGAAGAAATGGGGTGGTGTTATTCTTTACGTCCGGTACCACACGGTACGTAAACGTAACCTAAACGTAATAGGTTGGGGAAAAAGTTTCTTCGCATTTTTTAAGAAAATTCAAAACATTTTTTAATAAAGTTTATTTACATTTAACTAAAGTATGTAGGTACCATTTTGTTCGATAACTTTTTGCCATCTTGTAGGTAGGGACATGATCCCATTGCTATAGAATCGATGGTCCTGCCTGGTGGTAACAACTCATAATGAATAATGCCCTTCCAATCCCACCACACACAGCATCACCTTGTTGCGAGTTAACCCGGGTTTCGCCACAGTCTGTGAAGCCTGACCGGCCTTTGACCACGACCTTTTTCGCACGTTCTTGTCATACGTGATCCACTTTTCATCACCAGTTATCAGCTTCTTCAAAAATGGTTCGGTTTCATTACGTCGTAATAAAGAATCACAAATGAGTACACGGTTCATTAGGTTTCTTTCAGTGAGCTCGTGAGGTACCCAAATGTCGAGCTTTTTTGTGTACCCAGTTTTTTTCAAATGCGCCAAAACTGTTTTGTGGTCAATTTCCAGTTCTTCAGCTACGTCGTAACTACTGGTATGCCGATCTTGCTCCACTTTTTCAAAAATGGCATCCATTTTATCCGTAATAGGGCGACCAGAGCGACGTACATCTTTGACATCAAAATTTCCGGATTGAAAACGCTTAAACCAAATTTGTGCTACTCTCACAGACACTACACTAGGTCCATAAACATCGCAAATTTTTTTCGCGGCTTTTGTAGTAAAATTTTAAAATGTATCGAATTTCTTCATTAGATTCACTCATCTTGACGGTATGAAAAACAAATGAAAATCACACATTTTCCTAATTTGAATTTGGAATGATGTTTTTTAAAATTTAAACTTTCAATGATACCAAAACCAGCCAGACACAAATAGTAAGCAAATAGTATAGCCAAAGAGATTTTATTACAAGTTCATACATACTATAATGCGAAAAGACTTTTGCCCCAACCTAATTTATAATAATATAATATTTTATGACTACCAACACACAGTTATCTGATCCCAAACTAGGCAGAGCCTGTACTATGGCAACCAAAGATATTTCTAAATACATACATATTATAGATAAATTACACCCAGATACAGAACAAATGATTGTGCTCATCACACAAAGATTTGTCCTAGATGGGAATCGAACCCACGACCTCAGTCTTAGCAGTCAGGGTCACTCACCACTAGACTAACAGGCCAGTTAAATATAGATATATGTATAGCTAACAAATGCTTGCACTGACCGGACTGGACCACTCAAATCTGTGTATTTCCTCTCTTAAAAGACCATTTCAGGCTGTAATCTACATTGGTCTCACATGATCAGACCTATACGAGTGTTTCTGGACTTCAAAAGAAAATTTGATCCTTCACATTGATCACCATTTTCTTCTCAGGGATCATTAGATAGGAAAGTTCGACTCCATCTAGCTTATATTTTTTACACGCTTTATATTAGCTTCACTTGTATGTTTGTATATTTGTATGTTTGTATGTTTGTTTGTAACCGACTCATTATAGCGCGATTTTGACCCACTTTAAACGACCAGATTTCATTCAAACTTTGCACACCTGTCAAGGACCGATGAAAATGCAATAATTTCATAAATTTGTGCCATTATCCTTGCCAGGGTTACCAGGACAGCAAAAAAACTGTCTTCTACAAAACAAACTACCTACGCTGACATACGTCTCAAAATTCGAAACACCCTAAAAAGTAGAAAATAAATAATAGTTTTTTAAAAAAAACCGGCCAAGTGCGAGTCGGACTCGCGCACCGAGGGTTCCGTACAAACTTGTAGGTATAAAGTTTTAAATTTTTTTAAATATTTTTATTACATGATGTAACTAAAAATTTACAGTTTTCGCAATTTTTCCTTTATCTGTGCTATAAGACGTTGCTTCGTACCAAATTTCAAAATTCTAGATCGACTGGAAGTACCCTATAGGTTTTGATTCCCTTGCGAGTTTCGAAAATTTGCTGAAATTTGCGGCATAAACGGCTATATCTTTTGATTGCGTTCGCTTAGAGGTTTGATTTTTTCACAGCTCCAAGGGACAGCAGACTTGAGTATTTGATATACATTTCAGCTTGATACCTCCATGCGTTCCTGAGAAAAAGGGTCTTGACAGACGGACGGACGGACGGACGGACGGACGGACGGACAACAAAGTGATCCTATAAGGGTTCCGCTTTTTCCTTTTGAGGTGCGGAACCCTAAAAACTAAAAAACACGCTTCCATAGAAAACCAAACTAAAAAGTAGAAAATAATGGAAAAAAAGCGTGGGGTGCGTGATATCAATAAAAAAATACCTTAAAAAGCACCCCACGCTTTTTTTCCATTATTTTCTACTTTTTAGTTTGGTTTTCTATGGAAGCGTGTTTTTTAGTTTTTTTAAAAACTATTATTTATTTTAATAATAAGACCTGTAAAATCTACATTGCCTTCCCATGATCTCTAGATTATGTCTGGGCTTTAAAAGAATGAGATCGTTAAAATTCGCGATTTATTCTCAGGGGTAGCCAAATTTGATGGGGTGCGCTAGGACCGATACCTGTCAGGGTCGCGGAATTGTTCCAAAGAGTTACCGTGGCCCTGGCATATGGGCAACTGAAGAAACACGGGTGGGTTTTAGTCAGTAAAAGTTTGAGACACCCTCCCGCTCCGCCCAAAGCGGAACATGTCATTTGATGATTTCCCACCCTCAAAAAAGACTACCCCAGTCAAATAGGAAATGTTAACTCCATCTAGATTATTTTTTTAAATGATATACAAGATGCAGTTTTGAACCTGCAAAACATTTCATGAGGTTGTTATGATACTCGTAAATAATCATATAACAATAAGATACCAAGTCAATAATCAATAATACTTTTTATTTTAGATTTTTCAATTTTATTGTTTTTCAGAATAACTCTGGATGGGGAGCGCGGCTTGGGATTTATGAAAGAAATGTCGGTTGCGTTTGTTTGTGTGTGTGAAAGCGCAGTTTAAGGACACGTACAGACTGGCCGCGTTTTAAAAAAAGGAATTTCACACTTACCGATTTCCGTAAATAAGAATAAAATGAAAAAAAAATACCTGCCCATTTTATTGTTGATTCGGGTCGAGAATCACTAACATAATCATCTCCTGAAATGTTTTGCAGATCCAAAACTGCACCTTGTATCGATATTCTAATTGCAGAATAAACTATTTCGAGTAATTAAGATTAACAGATGTAGTGATCATCCTAATAAACATAACAGGTCTATCTCTCTCTTTGTAATACAAAAGAAAAAACTATACCAAGAACGAACACCAATAAGGAATAATAAATTAAAACTACCCATAAAAATGTATCAATCAAATGTTACCAACCTAGCTTTAATTATTCCAATTATTGTCGGGTAGCGATACCAATTATTATCGGCTGATACCAATAATTGTCGGTGACAACTGGCTGGCATCCTTGGCTAGTCATTAGGCCTGCCAATATATTATTGATTGGTGCTGATTGTTCGTCCGTATGTGCGTACGTAGTTGGGGTCGTTTGCATGAATCTCTGCCGGTTTTAATAGACAATCTGGACTAATTGTACAGAGTAGTGTTCGGGTTTTTGTTTTGCTGTTGTTTTTGTGTTAACTCTTTTTTTGTTTTGAGTGTTTGTCATCATCATCATAATGTTTATTTTTAGCTGCTGCTCGCGACTTCTTTTGTGTGATGTGTATATCTTTTGATTTTCTTTTCTTATCCTAACATGCTAGTAGCCTAAGTTACTTCTTATAACAACAGCTATCTGCCAGTGAATGTCACATCAAAATCGTTCTAGCCGTTTGACTTAATTTATTTAGGGCCACAAAGACCCATATCATAAATACCTTACAGATTATCGATACTATAATATAATATTATAAAGAGGAAAAATTTGTATTTTTGTTTGTTTGTAATGGATAAACTCAAAAACTACTGAACCGATTTTAAAAATTCTTTCACCATTAAAGCTACATTATCTGCAAGTAACATAGGCTATATAACATCACGCTACAACTAAGAGGAGCGGAGTAGTAATGAAAAATGTTGCAAACACGGGGAAAATCGCACGGGTAGATGATTCGACGCGACGGGAAGGGTCGGGTGAACACGAAATTTAACGCGGACGAAGTCGCGGGCAGAAGCTAGTCATACATACAAAAAACCTGGCTAAGTGCGAGTCGGACTCGTGCACCGAGGGTTCCGTACAAACCTGCAGGAATAAAAAAAAAAAAAAAAATAAAAATAAAAAAATGTTTAATTTTTTATATTTGAGTTGACTGAATTAAAGGTAAATTGTGGTTTACGATTTATGACCTATTAAAAAAAAACTACTTACTAGATCTTGTTCAAATCAGTTTTCGGTGGAAGTTTACATGGTAATGTACATCATATATTTTTTTTAGTTTTTGGGACGACGACACACATTTTACCACTTTGGAAGTGTCTCTCGCGCAAACTATTCAGTTTAGAAAAAAAATATATTAGAAACCTCAATATCATTTTTGAAGACCTATCCATAGATACGTATGGGTTTGATGAAAAAAAAAAATTATGAGTTTCAGTTCTATGTATGGAGAACCCCAAATATTATTGTTTTTTTTTTCTATTTTTGTGTGAAAATCCTAATGCGGTTTACAGAATACATCTACTTACCAAGTTTCAACAGCATAGCTCTTATAGTTTCGGAAAAAAAATGGCTGTGACATACTCGGACAGACAGACAGACAGACAGACATGACGAATCTATAAGGGTTCCGTTTCTTGCCATTTGGCAACGGAACCCTAATAAAAACCATGCAGACGATTTATAGTTGTGCAAACGATCTTTTGAAACCTAAGAAGCTACCTACTTAATAAGGGAACAATCCACTCAGCCTATAGCAGCCCACTGCTGGAAATAGGGCTCTCCTAGGCTGCGCTATAACACCCTATCCTCCGCCTACCACAGCCAATCTACCCGAGCCACCTTTTTAAAGTCATCGCTCTATTAGCTGGGAACAAGAAATAAATAAAATTCTTTATTTTCTCTTCCACAAATAAAACTAGTACAAACTAAATACATCCTACTGAACCATACTAAGGAACCAACTATTTTTTTTTAGTAGTTCTAGTAACACATAAAGGCAAAAATATTTTATTTGTGGGAGACTGGCGCCTAAACTAAACCGAAGCCTATATTTTTGGACACCAGGTCCCACCAAGAAACTTAAATACAAGGATGGCACATAACATACATATTTAGTGCAAGGACACATTTTGCAATTTGATGTTGGCAGGACATATATATGAGTTTACACAGATGATGACCTTCTCAAAGTCAATAAAGTTAGTACAATGAACAAAATATAGCAGAAGAGTGAAATAGTGTATGAATACTGTGACAGTTGATGTGTATTGTGTGGTGAGTATGTGTGATGTGTATGCGGTGAATGTGGGGTGTGTGGTGAGTGTCTGTGTTAATGTGTCATATGAAATGTCATGTTGTAATTACTATAAAAAATATATTTTAATTTAAGTCTTTATTATATTACTCCTGTACTTCAGTTTGTTGATAGTCCAATCTTACAATAAGTAAATACTAGTAAAGTTACTTTCAAATCATTCGTTTTGTTCACATTGTTTAGTGCCAATTACCGTTACCAGGCATTGCTGCCTGTTTTAAAATGCGACCTTATTCCATTCCGAGAATTATTATAATAAACTGTACTTGGGCGACACCTATCAAACTTAACTAGTACTTATTACCAAATACGGCAACAGTTTCCCATTAATATTATTAATTTACGCATCCATATTTAAAAGTGCGACAGAACTTACAGGCAAACGCAGTTTAATGGCGTCATGTGAATATTTAAAATACACCTTTTAAGTCAACACAAAAACAATTTCAATTTTAATGTGGGACAATGTCTTCTAAAGTCAATAAATGACACAGAATTAATTATCTTGTACGTGCTAAAATCCAAAATGGCCGCCTGTGAAAGTTTGACGTTTGACTACTCTGTGCAATTAGTGTTCGCTTACAAATTGTCCATTCGGTCGTCATGGCAAGTGCTTCAAATTGCGGATAATTGATCGCCAATGAGTCCACTAACTCACATGACTGTGGCAAATAATGAGCAATGTCATCTGTGACAATTGACCACCTCTGTTTCATTTATGATATGTTCAAAAAGCCTCTGATTTAATTGTAAACAAAAAAATACAGAGATCCGGAAAATAACCTATGAAGTTTATAGTTACTTGCGCTATGATTTGAACTGCTTAAACCTGAAATAAACTCTCTCTTTCTCTCTCTCCTAATTTGCTATGCACAGGAGTCATGTTGATCTTCCATTTGTAATATCATCTTTTTAATACACATGGAATGCAATAAATAATCGAGTATTGAGTATTTAATTAAAATTTTAAATCACCTTTAGAATGACTACCTATTTCATGGAAAAGTCATTCAATGGGATTAAATTAACTAAGAGGGTTGTATTGATGGTTTTTATGATTAATAATACAGTAATCACAAACATGTTACGGGTGTGAATCATATTTTGTGCAACATTTGTTTTGTGCCCCTAAAATTCCAATGTTGCCGAACAACATTAGAATTTCAGGGGCTGGTCTGGCACTTTCCCCTGAAAGAAGTTTTCTTTAATTGACAATTGAGGTTATTTGTATAACTTAATTTCCATCGATCGATTTATTTTCAAATTACAACTTAATAAAATTATTATTTATTGATTGGAAAGATTGGTGTAAATAGATAAATGTGTTACAAATTTCCTTTAATGAGTGATTGCTCAGCAATTTAACCTGTACAGAGATTGTTGACACTTTTATCAGGTACTTTTTGAATAGACAATATTCACCTATGTTGTATTGTGACGTGTTAATGAACGTGGATGAAAAAGGAAATTGATGTCAAAACTAGTTAATAGGAGGTTGGTCAATGGCTGTGTGAAACACAATACAATAACATGCACACAATACGAAATAACTGTAATGATTATTTTGAAGCTTGGAAAACAGTATGGGTAACTGATTGATTCGAGCCATATTTTGGTTTGCTTTTTGTCAATTACAGTATCAGCCTAAAACTGCCCCCTACATAAAGAAGCTTGTGGATAAGTAATAACAACAAACGTCCTTAAAAACACTACAAAGTGAAAAATAACTTTAATTTTGGAAGTCGGTGGCAAAAAACTTAAATACAGATACTAAGACACCGACTTCCGAAATTAAAGTTATTTTTCACTTTGTAGTGTTTTTAAGGAAGTCGGTTTCTTTTTTTTTTGGAAAAAAGTTTTTCATATACCAAAACCTCTCCGTGCCTCGGAAAATACGTTAAGCCATTGTTTGCGGTTGTCATTCGTCGATCTTCGATAGTCGTTTCGGTTTGTAAGAAGATTTTGTAGTATTTTTTGTTTGTTTGATCGCGCTAATCTCTAGAACTACAGTCAGATTCTAAAAGTTCTTAGCATTTAATAGCCCAATTCTTGAGGAAGACTTTAGACTACTTAGCGTCGTTCTAAAAGCTTTAGAAACCAAGCCAAAACAAAAAAAGTCAGATTGAAGGAAATTCCTTTTAATTCCGATTATCCGTGAAGGACAGACGAATTGTCAGACACAGTTTCGTATTAATAATGTTAGTATAGAGTATAATTGTATATTGAATCTGTCCTAGGCCCGTCCCTTATGTAAATTGGGACACTCTTACGTCAGTTTACTGTTTGACGTCACGATCTAAATTGGCTAATAAGTGTCCATCCTCATAGATCTGACTGAATTGATTTAATAGCACAAAATATGATAGGAAATCTATTTTATTATAATACATAACATTCCTTATTTCCCCGATGGGTTGGGCAAAGGTACCCATAATACCTAACATTCACGAATTATGTTTTAGTTCCATGTAATTAGGGGGCGAGCCTATTGCCATTAATCGGGCAATTATCCTGAATTCGGGCTACTACTGAGAAATTCCAGATCATCATCATTTCAGCCGTACAAACTCCACTGCTGGATGGATATAGGCCTCCCAAATATGGATGGCTTTGCCATAATCGCCAAGCTTGGAAAGCGGGTTGGCAATCGCAGTATGTTGGTAAAATGTATAGGGAACGCTGTTGCCCATTCTCGAGTAAGTCATTTAGTCGCCTTTTACGAAACACACGGGAAAGAATGGGGCGATACTATTATTTTCGTTCGGCACCACATTGACAGCAGAAAAACCCAATGACATCTTTTCTCGACCTGGGAATTGAACCTTTTTTTATTGTGGATGTGAAATCATCAAATGACGTCTCCCGCTCTAGGATGTACAGAAGGGCAGAAGGACAGACAGTGTCAGACTTTTACTGACTAAAACCCACCCGTATTCCTTGAGTATTCATTGTACCCGTATTCATTGTACCGTGTGGTGCCGCACGTAAAGAATAACACCACCCCATTTCTTCCCGTGGGTGTCGTAAGAGGCGACTGAGGGACTTGCTGGAGAATGGGCGGCAGCGTTCTCTATGCGTTTTACCGCCATACTGCGATCGCCAACCCGCCTGCCAAGCGTGGCGATTATGGCAAAGCCCCCAAATTGGGGGAGGCCTAAGTCCAGCAGTGGACGTCTTACGGCTGAAATGATGAATGATGATTCCTTGAGTTGCCCATATGCCAGCGCCACGGTAACTCTTTCGAACAGATCTCGCCACCCTGGCAGGGGAATCGAACCTTACAACGACGTACCCTAAAAAAAACATGCTCAACAGTAGTGTTTCGACCACTAGACCAACAAGGCAAACATTATTCAGTTTCTCGGTTGAAAAATAATGACCTAGTAAATACTAGGTCATTATTTTTTAAAGAAATTTCCTTAAATACATATTTGTTCAAGATTTTTTTCTATAGCTAATCGTAGAACCGCTATCAAACAAATTATGAGGTAATTTGGTAAATGTCTAGACTTGGCATATTGATTGTAATAAAAAATTAGAATAATAAAGTACCTATATATTCACTGTCATTGACCTTGTGTATATAATTATTAAGTAAATATTAAAGTTCATTCCCACATGATTACTGGAATAGTTTTAATAGTGTTCAATAAACATAATGGGTGTTTTTTTTTTTCAAAGTTCATTGACATGTATCCATAGTTTATTAATCAGTCATCAATTTATTTTGTGACACTTAAAATACTGGCATTCAGGTGCATCCACTTAGACTGGAAACCAACACCAACTAAAATGGAAAAAAGCTAGCCAGATGATGATGATTCCTCTACTCCCTCGTAACCGTGGTAATGAAACCAGTACAAGCTGGCCTCCGTATAGTGCCGGGTAATTCCGGACGTAAAGTATTGCACCACCTCATTTCTTCCCGTCGTGGGTATCGTAAAAACGGACTAAGGCACTTACCGCCCGGTAAGGACCAGGCTCGGTTCGACGGCGCGTAGTGTTCCACGCGCGCCTCAAAGAGATGTCAGCAGCACTGAAGGGGTCTGCTAGGACCGATGCCTGCCAGGCTCGTGAGATTGTTCGAAAGAAATACCGTGACCCTGACACATGGGCAACTGAAAGAATACGGGTGGGTTTTAGTCAGTAAAGTCTGACACGCCCTCCCGCTCCGCCCAAGAGCGGAAGAAGTAATTTGATGAATTCCCATCCAAAAAAAAGGCACTTACCAAAGAATGGGTAACAGCGTTTTCTTTAACCACTATTCCATTTAAATCAGTCTATAATGTTATCTTTGTTGGGACAGAGGCTTCTTCGAGCGGGAGTGGGTAGTAATCTACTATGTGGGCCCACTGCGGGTCGGTAGATGACACATGTCTGCGAATTTTTGATTTTAGAACAATCTCTTTGTTCTACAATCAATTCTCAATGTTTTCCTTAACCGTTTTGAGAGCAGTAGAGAGTTCGAACCAACTACCTACAAGTCGTAAGTTGAGACAGATACCACCACTGATCTCTGCTGGCGTATTATTCTATTGAAACTCTTTACTATGCTGGGCCAGCTCAAGGTTAAACTGTTATAACTAACCCGCGGCCTGAGGTAGAAGTCTCGTAAAAATTTGTACAAATTTGAGAATATTTAAGAGAGAGGAGTGACATTTCGCAGTTCAGTGTAAATTGCCACTAAAGGTCGATCATAATTTCAGGTGCTAGTGTACTGAGCATTGCGATATGTCAAATGACACACCAGCTGTAATTGGGTACATCAGCACCTAATATAAGATAACAGTTTCTTCACATACGGTCCACGGAGAATTCTGAGTGAAATCAAATGATTTTTTTTTTTTTTTGTACTAATAGACCTTTTAAGACACTTTTACAAATCAATATTTTAAAACAAGTCGGCAATTCCTATCTCGCAATTTCTAGCTTACTGAAACCGGAAAGAAATCCGGATCACACATAGCGATCATGGTCTCTTTTAGAGTCCAAACATTGTATCAACAGGATTTTATTTGAGTCTAGCAATACAGAGTTATGCCACTGGAAGGTCCTCCACCATGCTGGCCAAGTTGCTGATTTCAGACCATTTTCCACACTTAGACTCAAGTTCTACTAACTGAACAGACAGCTCTTCTGCTGTGTGGTCTGTTGCGTCACTTCTTCGTCCGAGCTAAAGCACTCGGAAGTGGTTTAAGGTGGGCGTTTTCGAGGAATGTCTTATGTACATAAGTGTGACGTTAAAAAAGTGGTCGTGGCTAGTTTAAATAAATAGCTATTCATTTATGATTTTGATCTACAAATGAAACCCGATAAAAAAATAAAATCATCCGTAAATACGCAAATCATAAACCTAGAAATCTAATTTCGCCGGAATGATGCCATAAAAGCGCATAATCGTTCCGTAATGTCCGGCATTCAATACGAACGCCTTAAGTAATGAAACGGGGCTTATGTTTATTATATTATTTTACGCCGAAAAAATTACTAATGTTATGAAAAAATACCCGGTTTCTGGACGCCCCATCAATTTGAATTAGTGAGGTAATAGCCCGGTGTAGTCACTTAGCCGGTAGCCACCCCCGTACCAAGGAAATCTATGTAAAAGTTGAGCTATAAGAAAATTTCAAGCCTATTATGAGTTGCCGTGGTGTACGTCTTAGCAGGAGTGAGTGGTCTTGATACTTGATCATAAGTTTTGAGGTCGATAATAAATTTCTAGCACTTGGTCCGCCACCCTCCATATACGGTCTGTCCCTGTCACCTTTTTATGATCGTCGGCCCATCTTCTTCGGAGCTTCTCACCACGCCACGCTTGCATACTCGGTCTCCGATCAGGTCTCTCCAGTAGTAGGTAATTAAATAAAAGATAAACGCTTTGTCTTACAGCTGATACCGGTGACCAATAATAATCAATTGAGCACTGACTATTATTTACAGAAAAGCGGTTCATATGTCCAATATATTGTAAAACAAATAAATGCTACTTTTTCCTGATACAAATAATCACACACATGATTGTGTTTTCAAATTCGAGTAAAACTGTTTAGGATCTGTCACTAAAAACTGTTCCGACATCGAGAAAAAGTTGTGGCGTATTATATTAATTGTGATTTTAATAAATGTGACCCATCTAAATAACCTCTTGATTTTAATATGATCTACACTTAATGATTAGCGCCGAACTGTAATTGTGAAACGTAGTAATGCCACAGTATAATAGCGTCGATTTACCTAACTGCTGAATAAACAATCTATGAGAGATTTCACAAATTACCAAACGTATTTTTAACAGTAGGTATTGGTGCCAATTCTCTGCTATCACTATAAGCCTTCGTTAGTCGGACAAAAAAGTGCAGTCATCAGACTTGTATTTAGCGTTTGTTTATGTTTTGGATGTCCATTCGACACTTAGCAAAGGCCTCCTCCAACCTTCTCCATTCGTCCAGCGACCTGTCTGATGTTATCATCCCACCTTTTTCAGTGGAATATGGCTATCCCTCTTTCTTTAGCCGTTTCTTAAGTTATCTCTTTTACTCCATGCGTTCTTCGCTCTTATCATGCAACATTTTCACATCAGTCTTATGATATTTATGATTATGTCCTAAACGTTGGTGTTGAGTCCAATGGTTTTGTTTCTTATTCTGTCAGCTGAAAGAAGTCTCCACTACTTTCTCAAAATATCAAAACTATAAATCGTAGTATACTAATATGCACAATGAAGCTAATACGGTAGAGGTTAATTTCTGTATGGGCCTTCGATAGCCTTGGTTAATAAATTAGTGAGCCCCCTCGCTCCCTCGTTACTTACCTTGCATTATAACTTGGACGTTCTCATTACTCCTAATGTACCACTTATGAATTAAAAACAATCACGTACTAGGAAAAATGAAAGCCTGACATTTTTTGTTTGTACTTTTCATACTGTCTTACAGCCTTCAGGAAGTTGGGATAGTGATAAATCTATTACTAACCCAATAGCTCGACAACTCCAGAATTTTTAATTTCTATTTATTCAGTATTTTCCAAACCAATGAATGGAAGCCCACCTTGAGCTGTGTCTTCATCTCCATGAAGAAACTGTTCAAGGTAGGCTCTATAATTGTATAAAATGAATGGAAGCCCACCTTGAGCTGTGTCTTCATCTCCATGAAGAAACTGTTCAAGGTAGGCTCTATTTATAATGGCTTTATGTTCCAATCGTTTATTAATGTTCTTATTAACATATTGAAGAATAAAACAATCAATTTCCATCAATTTCCATCATGGTAGGCAAAGGTATACTACGACACATTATATACAGGGTGAGGCGTAAGTAATGGTCCACCGTTCAGGATTCGATGAACCAGATAATTAACTATAACAATTAAAAATTTTAACCAATTTTACCCAATTTTTTTTTTTTTAAATTGTTCTTGAACTTGATGGTGTGTTAAAAATTGGGGTTAAAATTAGAGAAGAGCCAACTTTTTCTTGAAAAGAGCTGAATTTACGTAAAAAATCATAATTTATCATGATAGCTCTAGTATTCAGCAGTAATTAACAGAAATCAAAATAAAAAAATAATGGTTTTTGTTGTATTTACAAACAAATATGTAATAAAAGGTAGTAATTTCGTAAATAAAAGACAAAAATGAAATATTTTCGGAACCCTTGGGTAAAAATGTTTAAAATTTTTAATTGTTATAGTTAATTATCTGGTTCATCGAATCCTTAACGATGGACTACTTCTTACGCTACACCCTGTATATGTACGACCATCAAATCCTCGGGGAAAAAAGCTAAAATTACTTTTTGCAAAGTAATTTTAGCTTTCTCCAAATGCAACTCCATCAGAAGCTTCCTAAAAAGATAATACTAAATCGTAGACAGTAATACGTCGATAGGCATTAAATTCAAATATGGCCCTTTATTGCCTAGTTGTCTTCTCATTCAGTCGTTAGTCCATTAAGATTTATTGAGCAATAGTAACGCGCCTACAGACGTTCGCACCCCTTCACTGGTAGCGGCAATTACAATAAATTCTACCACAGTTTACTGTGCAGTTGTGACTTCATTAGGGGTTTAGTTACTGTGACTATTCATAATTTTACATGTGGGTATTGAAATGAAGGGTTTGATTATACTTTACGAGTAAACTTTACTAAATCTACATTACAATAAAAGAGGTTTCGTCAAGCGACTAGCTTCGTCATCATCATTTCAGTCGATAAACGTCCTTCTGGACATAGCCCCCCCCCCTCCGATTTGGGGCGGGTTTGCCATAATCACCACGCTTGGCAGGTGGGTTGACGATCGCAGTATAGGAGTAAAATGCAAAGAAATATGTTTAGATTAAAGCTTAAAGAATTTCTCATATATAGAACATATTATTCAGTTAACAAATTTCTGAACGAACAAAATACTCAATAAAATTATTTTGACTTATTTATTGTTAATTAGATGACCGTTAAATTTATATTTCATAATTAATGTACTATGAGATTGACTAAAACTTGACATGTTAAACTTATTTTATATTTTTACTAAATTAATGTAAACTGCATGATCGTAATAATTATCTCTATTAATAAATGTAAGATGAAGTCTGCTAATAATTAACATTTTAAACACAATAACGAATGTTAAAATATGGTTCCAACCAATGCAATAGACAATAACCGCCAAAAATTATGAGAGTGTCTGTTTTATTATTAATTATTTTTAACATAGCCGATAACATTGACTAAGAGACAAATATTGTACACCCTATGGGTATGTTTCAGTGATACTATCATGCTAATTATAAGAACTGTATTTTCACCTGTGACAAACAATAAATAAATGAATATGAAAATATGAATAGAGAACGCTGCTGCCCAGTCTCTAGTTAGTCCCTCAGTCGTAACTTAGGACACTCAAGAGAGGAAATGGGATGGTGTTATTCTTTATACCGTGACAAACTTGCCTGATGAATTCTTTATTCTTATTATTCTTGTCAACCATGTTATCCGGAAAAGAACTGGAGTTACCGACATAGCTTGCAGAGTAAGCAAGTTCAAGTGGCAGTGGGCTGGCCATGTTTGTGGAAGAACCGATGGCCCGTGGTGCAGACGAGTCTTGGAGTGGAGACCGCGCAAGCGGGCCCCTCAGCTATTCTATGGACCGACGACCTCGAAAAGTTGGCTGGAACAGACTGGATACTGATGGCGGACGACAGGGTGTTGTAATGCAGCTTGGGTGAAACCAACGTCCAGAAGTCCGCAATAGGCTGACTTGATTGATTCATTATTCTTGTACCAGATAATTAGTATCCAAGAGACTGGCATCCGAAGTATTTATTAAACACCAAAAAATTATGATGCGTATAAGCATTTTGATTTTGTAAGACTATGTGTTTAGTAGGTAAGGTAGGACGCCCTCTGGCTAGGTGGAGCGATGATCTTCGCAGGGTCGCTGGTAGCAGCTGGATGAGAGTTGCCGAGAATCGGGCTGAATGGCGTACAATTGGAGAGGCCTATGTCCAGCAGTGGACTGATATAGGCTAATGATGATGATGATGATTTGTTTAGTAGTAGTTGATGATGGTACTAGAGACAGTATGCAAGAAGAAAATGTTCCATACAATATCTTCACATAATGCAATACAGACAGACATTACCAACATTTACAAGACGATTATCCACAAGCATATAACCATTTAGCTGCAGTAAGTAAAGAAAAATTGCCATAAGTAGGTAGCAATTACAAATTGGTCATAACGACCTCTAGTTAGGTAGTCACAAACGACTCACAGAATAATAATTCTTAATACGACATTGATTAGCTTGTAGTCAAGAAAATCGAGCTGCACAGACATAATGACAATTTAAAGACTTAAAGGTCCATTTTATTATCATATTGTATGATTCTTGTGGAACTATTTGCCCTTATGACAATAGCATAATGATAGGGTGACACGCAAACCATTTTTCTTATCGAAGTAAGCGGCAAATATTAGTTTTTACAACGCTAAAGAGGTCTTTTTAAGTTGGCAACATTATATTTCATGGTGACATAAAATTTCGTTGGTAAAATTACTCCATAAGATTATACTTAACAGTTTGGACGAAGGGATATAATAAGTTTAAAGCACCTTTTGATTTGTATGCATATCCAGTCATTTCTATAAAGTATAAATTAAGTATTTCACGCATTGACAGTGATACAAATACATACAAGTATTTATAAATTAATTTTTAAGCAGTGGTGGCTCACTATCAGCGATGACTCAAGAGTTGCAGAGCGTGAATTTGAACGCAAGCAACACACTTTGCTCACAAAATGATGAAGGAAAACATCGTGAGGAAATCGGGATGTCCTAAAATCAAAAATTCTAAGACACATGACTTCCATCGACCCGCACTGGGCCCGTGTGGCGTATTATGGTCCACTTCCTCCCACAAGGAGGAGGCCTGTTATCTAACAGTGGTAACATTATAGGCTATGACTATGATGCCAAATTCATTTATGATTAAAGATTTTATAACACGCCATTTCATAGACGTGAACTTTAAAAATCAACGAACAAAATTGTCACTAACCATTGCGTAACCGAGTCAATACGAATAACATAATGTAAAAGTTAAATACTTTCACTAAAAACGTTCAATTTCACGTCGAATTAAAAGAAAGCGTCACAAAAACGGTGCCATAAAAACTATATATCGTCATGTCTGTCACAAGAACTTTGTCAATCAAAACTATAGTTACACTTAGGGCCCATACTCACGACTCACTTTTGGCTGTTTTATTATTCGGTCTTCCCCGGTTAAGGACATTATCATTTTCTCTTCTTTCATGTGTATGGAATGACATAAGGTGAGGCTAAGGTTGTCTCAAAACGAAAATCAACCAGTGCTTCTTGCCAGTGATGACTTATGGTTTAGAGACGTGGTCGCTTTTCTGTTGATTCATGTTGTATCAGAACTTCTTCGATCTGATGATCAAAGGTGTTTGACGCAACATTACTCAATATGATAAAATAATGAAATGATGAATCATTTCAGCCGAAAAACGCTCATTGCTGGATATAGGCAATACTCGGGGAACTAAGAGCCACCACTTCGACCAGTTCTGTGCTTCTCGCATCCAGCGGACTTCTGCTCACCAGGTCATCTCTACACCTTGCGGGAGGCCTTCCGGTGCTACGTCATACAGTCCGCGGTCGCCATTACAGAAGATTTCGGCCCCATCGGCCATCTGTTCTGCGAGCAATGACCACCTATAGAAACCATTATCGTTTTGGCTATCCTTCACAGAAAATGCAGACAAAACGATGATGCATAGGCGGCTGCAATAACCATATTTCCATCTCCATTCATTGTCTAGGCATCTATATGCGAAGATATGGATATCAACTCGAAGCAGTACCGTTCAGTCAACCGTCTGCCTAAACCCTAAGAATTTAACACATCAAACACATTACGAACCCACCATCCCTAGCCAAAGTTCTTGTACGATAGTTCGATCATTACAAAAACTCGTATCAAATGAAGAAACAGCCTATTCGGCATTTTTTATTGTTTATTACAGGCAACTTTTAATTCGGCCAAGTTTTCGATGCGTGATTCGGCATCGTTAGTTTTTCAACTTTTTTTTATTGGAGTTGAGCTTCGTGTCTCTTAGTTAATGAGCCCTATTAGGTAGGCTGCGGACATGGGTCGTGTGACACGGTCTTTACAGTTAATCAGTTTATATTGTAGTGGAAAGGTAAATAAAGGGGTAGTGTGTTAATTTTATGATGGCTTCAAGTTGGGGCGCTTCTGTTTTGATTTGAGAATGAAAACAAACACAGAATGTTTTTTTATGCTTTGTCACTGTGAAATTGTGTGTCTACTCAGGTAAATAAATTTGATTTTTTGTTGGTTTTTATTAGTTGTTTCTTTTTGTACTAGGTTTAAAGTTGTTTTAGAGACTATTGCAAGAAGACATCCTCAACAATTTGGAAACAAACCGATACTACATCAGACCGTATTCAGATACCATTTCGTTCAAAAGAGAACCCCATTTTTTTTTTTTTTTTTTGGATGGGAAATCATCAAATGACTTCTCCCGCTCTGGGCGGAGTGGGAGGGCGTGTCAGACTTTTACTGACTAAAACCCACCCGTGTTCCTTCAGTTGCCCATGTGCCAGAGTCACGGTATCTCTTTCGAACAATCTCGTGACCCTGGCAGAAAGAGAACCCCATTAAACAGGATACTCTGAAACATATTGTCTGGAAAAAAATAAGCAAATTAATTATATACTAAGGTTGAAGTTAGCTTAGTAATTTATGGAAAATACCAAAGTCGTTTTGATCTTTCATTTACCTTTCCCTCATTTATTTTAATTCGATTTTCAATCGTTTCAGTAGTAAATCGTTTTTACGACAAAAAAATCTAGGGCTGATTTAAAAACAATAAAACGCAAAGTAACATTAAATGGGACGATGGAAGCTAAATGAGTACTAAATGCTTGCCCTGAATGGAAATTGACTTTTCCTTATTCTTTTAAATAAATATGTTCGGTACAGTTAAACGTAATGACTTGAATAAACCTCGTTTTGAGGTCGATGATCGGTGACTTTAAGTAGGTTTTAGTTCAAACGAAATTGTTACTAACCACTTTGTACCACACAATTACCTATAAGTATATTATGAGTAAATAAGTAGTGTAACAGTGGTGACCCAGTGGTAACAGCCGCGACTTACGACTTGCGGGTCGTAGCTTCCGATCCAGAAAGGCGCTTTACGTTGAGTAAATGTTTCATCACTCAAAACGGAGAACCGAAAAATCGAATACATGTGAGATCTATCAACCCGCACTGGACCCGTATGGTAGATCAGGGCTACTGAGCCCAATATTTGTACAAACGAATTCATACAAAATGTATGCAAGCAATCATTTTTCCGTCCTTCACGAGACACTGAGTCCAAACGCTGCAAAGCCTCAAAAATCCTGTATTTGGGACATAAGAATGAAGGATTGGGTCTAATAGCTAATACTTGATTCTTTCCATTAAAACACTACTAAATCAAAAAGAAATCTCTGAAATAGAAACTCAAACATAATTTCCTTCCTATCTATTCCACGTAAGACTTGTTCAGCAGAACAAACATACGGAAATTTGTACCAAGCAGTGAGTTGGCAATTTCATTGTGTGCCCAAGAATTATGATGTATGAGAAATCGGCATTTGCAAATCGTTTAACTGATACTAAGGAAATTGCGGACAATTTCGCGTAATAGGCTTTTATGCGGGTATAACGATTGACTAAGTGTATGGATTTTGTATAAATTATTACTTACATGAAGATACCTATTAGCAGGAGGAGACGCCCCGGGCGCCGGGAGTCGATTGCGGACTCCCGGCCACCGTAGGCGCGAGCTTGCGGGTGGCGATCAATGGGTAGCTCGCCGCCCGGTAAGGACCAGGCTCGGGTCGACGGCGCGTAGTGTTCCACGCGCGCCTCAAAGAGATGTCAGCAACACCGAAGGGGTCTGCTAGGACCGATGCCTGCCAGGGTCGCGTGATTGTTCGAAAGAGATATCGTGACCCTGGCACATGGGCAACTGAAGGAACACGGGTGGGTTTTAGTCAGTAAAAGTCTGACATGCCCTCCCGCTCCGCCCAGAGCGGGAGAAGTCATTTGATGATTTCCCATCCAAAAAAAAAAAAAAAAAGATACCTATTAGGGTAGAAATTGGAATTAAATTATGGTGAGTTTTGATTTCACTTTTTGTTGAGGGTTGGTTTTCATATTTCACTAACCGACTTCAAAATGGAGGGGGTTCTCAAGTCGTTTGTATTTTTTTTTTTCTATATAAGTATGTTTGTTTGATATCTCCGACAGTTGTGGATTGATTTTGAATATTCTGGTAGCCCTATAGACATTTTAGTAAGTTTGCTTGGGTAGTTCTTATGTTAGCTTCGATAATATCTATTTAATCCATTATGTGTGTCTGGATGCTCTTCTAGTAGGTACAGGAAGTACTGTCACTGTTGTTTACATCGCAAACAGTCGAATATTATTTGGTGTGGGATAGGTAGGAAACATTACTAAAATGTGAAAAATAAAATGGTGGCGAAGAAACTTACTTATCCAAAACACAATAACTTCCGAAATTAAAGTTATTTTTGACTTTTTAGTGTTTTTTTGTTTTTTTTTGGAAGTCATTTGTTTTATTATATGTAAAAAAAAATTGGTCTAGGGTTTGAATAACTGCAAATTTCTCTTCACATTAGGATATCCGTATTATGAGATAAAGAGAAATATCAGACAGCGGTTTTCAAACACAATCATTATAAATGCAAAAGTGAGTTTGCTTGTTTGTTCTGCCTTCACGTCAAAATGTTTACATGGATTGGGATGAAATTTGGCACACAGATAAAACATGACCTGAGTGAGAACATAGGCTACGACGACACACAGACGGCAGACGATGTTGCGGGCAATAGCTAGTCTAATAAAAACTTTTTTACAAAAAAAAAACAACCGACTTCTTTAAAAACACTACAAAGTGAAAAATAACTTTAATTTCGGAAGTCGGTGTCTTAGGATTGTATTGTATTTATGGTTTTTTTGCCACCGACTTCCGAAATTAAAGTTATTTTTCACTTTGTAGTGTTTTTAAAGAAGTCGGTTGTTTTTTTTTTGTAAAAAAGTTTTTATTTTTAAATTTTTAGTTGTGGTATCCACCCCGCACTAATTCCAAACAAACAATGCATATTTATGCGATAGCAGAAATCGCGGTTGATTTGCTGTCATTTTTTAAAGAGTTCCGGTGTCTATCTCTGGAAATCATCATCAGATCTATATGAAATTTATATGGGACCATTTCGGAATAAACACCTTTCAAACAAAAAAAGAATTTTGTAAATCTGTCTATATATGACGGAGTTATGGCCGAACATACATAAAAAAAAAAAAAAAAAAAAATATAAACATCCGAATTGAAAACCTCCTCCTTTTTGAAGTCGGTTAAAAATTAATACCAACGGAATTTCTCTTCAAGAGTGACGAAAGCATAATTTACACATTCACCAGATACCACGAGTTAGACGCAACAAAATAATTCTCTCTCTTCACAAAATAACCTTAAAATCGTCGTAATATCCACAGACCCGTAGCTAACGTTACATCTAAATAACAATTTTCATAATGGCCCATTTAATACTATTTCATAGTTAACTAACTCAGTCACTTGTAATAAAACTGTAACTAAGCTAAGTCAAGTAGTTGTCGACAAAACGACAGTGTAACAATAAATTGATCTGACATTCCAATGTTAATTCGACAAAATGGTGAATTTCTAAGCTCAGTGAAACGCTCTCTTATCTAGGAAATGTACGATTGTCTGTTTATTTGCACTTTGTTGTAATTGTGATTCGATTAGATTGGGTTTGTGCGTTATAGTACTTGTTTTTTAACCGAGGCGAAGCAAAACGGAGGGTTATGATTTTGACCGATATGTATGTTTATCTATCTTTTTTGTCGTAACTTCTAAACTCGGAAGTAGTGTGTATTAAGGGTACAATGAGACTGTCATACGTATTACGGATAATTGGAATGCGTATGACACTCCCTTTTTTTTTTTCTTTATTTATTAGGGCTTTTATAAAAATAAGACATTAAAATATGTATTTTTTTTTTTCTTTTTAAACTTATTCTTGCTTCCTTATCGTAATTTGACCAATAAGGTATATTTTGAAACGTATTGATGGTCCGCAGGTTATATAGGCTGTGAATTCACATTAAACTGAATATGACGCCCTCTAGAGGCCATAAGGTCATAAAGAAAAAAAAAATATTGCGTGATATTTCAGTAGTCGGGTTTAAATTTTAACTACGAAGGCAATTTTATGCAATTAATTATTATAGTACTTTAGATTTCTCTTATTATCTAGTAAAAAGATACTTTCAATGAGAGTGTTCGTGAAAATTCACGCCATCAGTTGGCGCCACTTTTTCAAGAGGTCTTCCATTTTGACAATGAATACAAAACCGTTTCATTCATTCGTTTTCATTCAGTCACAACTATGGAAAATAAAGGCGCTTTGACACTTTTGACAGGTGCCCGGACCTGACGTTTCAGTACAGCCATCTAATGAACGTCATTTCGGAATACCCTCATTATATTCTTGACTTTACTGCATGAAATTAGTATAAACTAGCTTTTGCCAGCGGCTTTGCCCGCGTGGAGGTCGGAAAATATCCCGCGGGAACGTACAACCGGGATAAAAAGTAGCCTATGTCCTTTCTCAAGCTCTAAACTATCTGTGTACCAAATTTCATTTAAATCGGTTCAGTAGTTTTAGCAAGAAAGCGAGACAGACAGACAGAGTTACTTTTGCATTTATAATATTATAATGTAATGTGTGGATAATAAAATAAATATCCTAGGACAACCAACACACCGTTATCTGATCCCAAACTAGGCAGAGCCTGTACTATGGTAACCAGACAACTGATAAACATACTTATATATCACTAAATATATACATATTATAGATAAATTACACCCAGACACAGAACAAATGATCGTGCTCATCACACAAAGATTTGTCCTGGGTGGGAATCGAACCCACGACCTCAGTCTTAGCAGTCAGGGTCACAAACCACTAGACTAACAGGGCATATATTAGATATTGTTAAAAGGTGTAATTCGTCCGTTCTGGGTGAATCAATCCGTGCGAGTGTGCGTAGTACACATATATCGATGGTGCGAGTCGACTAAGAAGCCGTTAAATCTAATGTAAATAAAGTCAGTCATAGCTATGTACGTAGATATTTCTATATTTACACAAACATATCTCTATAAACAAAAGAAATAATTTATAAACCAGTGATAGATTCATTCCAGTTCTTCGCATTATTTGGTCTAATGATGATTTGGTTTGTCGAGGACAGCTCCAAAAGCTAAATAAGAAATAGGCAAAATAGATTGATTTCTGATGGAAAGGTTGGAGTTTTAGGATTCCGTAAACCATAAGTTAGAGCATGACGTAAGAGACCGATGTTCTAGAGATAAAATAATAATAATAATATTAAAACTTATAAATAAAATAAATAATAATAAAAATTTAAAGTACGAGATCGTGAGATTGAAAGTCGCCGAAATAGTTTAGGTGGGTTTTGAGCTTATTGGCCCAACGACCTACGAAGCGATCAAGAATTGATTATATTAAGGATATTTTAAACGTAGCTTAGTAGCAATTTAAAAACCTTGCAGTAGTATTATTTTAAGATGATTGTGATGAAAATTTGCATTTCGCGGGCTACCTTATCTCATACCTCTTTAAGGTTTAAATTTCAAGAAGAATCGCCACGCTTGGCAGGCGGGTTGGCGATCGCAGAATGGTGGTAAAATGCATAGAGAACGCTGCTGCCCATTCTCTAGTAAGTCCCTTAGTCGCCTCTTACGACGTTCACGGGCAGAAATGGGGTGATGCTATTCTTTACGTCCGACACCACACGGACATATTTTTAGGCCCCCAGGCGATGTTATAAAAATAATAACCAACCTAATAAAAACAAATGCAAATCCAGATAGAACTGTTAGTATTAAATATTATTTAAATCGTTACTAATGTAATCAGCTCGCGGGAAGGAAAAGCATACTTGTCAATAACGGTAAGAAAATTATTACCGTTTATAACATTACTAAGGATATAATTTCTAATCTAGTTTGCTGTTGCCAATGATCATTGCTTAGCAGTAGCTAGGATTTATCTTGTCATTGCTTTTCGCTCTAATTCGTAAATATAGTAGCAGTATAAGTATCGGTAAGTACAGATATTTATAGTATTTATTCTATTAAACTTACTTTTCAAACTAAATACATCATCGTCATCATCATTTCAGCCGAAAGACGTCCACTGCTGGACAGGCCTTTCCCAATTTTGGGGGTTTTGCCGTAATCGCCACGGCAAATAGGATGGTGCTAAGTATTCTTTCCGTCCGGTACCACAAGGAACACTAACTACAAAAAACAATAAAATGTAACCTAACCTAAAATACCTATGCACAAAAATATGGCGTCGATAAATTCCGCTACGTCGCGCTCGTGTTGACTGATAAGGTAGTATGCCCAAAATAGTACACAGTATATTTTTGTGGCGGTTTCCAGGAAAGACTAATTCCACTTGTGGATGTAATAAAAACTTTTTACCAAAAAATTTAACCGCCGAAAAAACTGAAAAGAAAAAAATAATAAACCTTAAAATTATGAGTCGGCGCTTTGAGTGATCTTTGTTCATTGATTTTTCAGCGCCGACTAATAATTTTAAGGTTTATTATTTTTTGCTTTTCAGTTTTTTCGGCGGTTAAATTTTTTGGTAAAACGTTTTTATTTTATAATTTTTTGTGGTTTTAATGTTCTTATAATACTTGGCAAGGTATACCCTATCCAATGAATAAAGAATTATCAAAATCGGACTACTCTGTATAAAGTTATGCGTGGTTAAACATTACAATCAGTGAGTGAACAATCAATCATCCCCTGTTTTTTGACCCTTAGGGTTTGATTTTGTATTCCAAATTTATATGGAACCACCCTCGGAGTATATCTTTTCCAATAAAAAAAGAATTATTACAATCGGACTACTATGTAAAAAGTTATGCGTGGTCATACATAAAAAAATATACGCGTCGAATTGATAACCTCCTCCGTTTTTTTTCGTCGGTTAAAAAATGATAAAGTTTTAGAGGGTGTTTACTCAACTACGATCACCAGTTTATCTGTTAAGATGGATAATTCGAAAACCAATGACCGTTAGTTGTAAAGTGCGTCACTCTGACTTTACGATAAAACTAAAATCACAAATTTATTCGTTAACATGAGTAATTCAGGCACATATTACTAAATAGTTACTACGTAACAGATACTTCACTCAGTAGAAAATTTCCAATACCTACTGCTATAATAGCCTACTCCGTCGCGTCAGCAACCGCTGCATGCTAAATTGTGCCTAAATGCTCAAGCGTACAAACGGATGGAACGATTAAAATTGAACAACGTGTGTGCGTTTCGCTTGCAAAAACCGCACTGAAAATGGTCCGCAAACGGCCCAAGACCGCTCGGCCGGGCGGTAGGTAATTATAGCGCGCAAGTACATGGAGTGACGGAGGCCTGATTCAGGAGGAGACGCCCCGGGCGTCGAGAGTCGATCGCGGACTCCCGGCCACCGTAGGCGCGGGCTTGCGGGCGGCGAGCAATGGGTAGCTCATCTCCAGGTCCTGGTCGACGGCGCGTTGTGTTCCACGCGCATCTCTAAGAGATGTCAGCAAATAAGGAAGGGGACCACGAGGACCGATGCCTGCCAGGGTTGCGCACTTGTTCGAAAGAGTTACCGTGACCCTGGCACAGGCAACTGAAGAAACACGGGTGGGTTATAGTCAGTAAAAGCCTGACACGCCTTGGAGCTCTGCCCAGAGCGGAAGACGTAATTTCATGATTTCCCACTAAAAAAAAAAATGAATATTCGTTTTTTACATGAAGTGCATATCTGTACCGTGTACCGGTGTACCGTGTGGTGCCGGACGTAAAGAATAACACCACCCCATTTCTTCCCGTGGGTGTCGTAAAAGGCGACTAAGGGACTTACTAGAGAATGGGCAGCAGCGTTCTCTATGCATTTTACCACCATACTGCGATCGCCAACCCGGGTAGCCCACGATAATGATCGATCACCCATCCACGAACTGACCGCTGCAAATGTAGCTTAACCTTCGATAGACCACTGTGGCTTTTATTATTTAGCCACCAGCTCCGTCTAAAAAGATGGATCTTTGATGAGAAAATAATAATAAAAAGGCTTAATTTTATTTCAGCCAGTTATAATATTATGATTAATGTTTCCTCGCTAACGCGTTAAGCGCCATCTTATGCAAATACAGAACTAGCCACCATTGCTAAATCTAGTCCAACTAGGATTTATAGGAGCACGGCTAAGCTAGATTAAATTCTAGCTTACAACCAGTATAAAGGTGATATCTTATCGTGTACTGAAACTTAATGAGTTTTCGACACTACTTCTCTAACGTTCTATATTATATTCCGAGGAATAATAACCAATGAATTTCAAGTATCAAGACTCTTTGTCGTTCCGCTCCGTTTCGTTCATTTCTCGCTCATCTTTCAATAATACTTTCAATACTTATTATAAGTAATATTACATTTTGAGTGACTTTGAGGTAATGGTAAGATAAGGCTCGCAGAATACAGCCTACAAATGCGATGCTTATTAAAATCGATTGATATTAAACAGACTATTACGATTACGCGGACAATTTGCATGATTCTAATGGGCTAAAGGTTTTAGACAGAAGTGCAAACATTTCTAATTGCGGTGTCTAATAACAGTTTGTGTGATTTTACGCCTGAATGGTTAATGTTATCTGATATTGTAGTATCTACTTTGATGTAATAGGCTTTATGGGTCGAGGTGATGGCTAGGCCGGTTTTAACACTTCCATCGATTCTAGGTATTTGTTTTGTTTTTTTTTTTTTTACCGAGAGAAAATGTACCGGGTTAAGTTTACGTTGGGAAACAAACGTTTAGTTGTGAATTATATATTGATTTCCGATAACAACTGTTAAAATATGATTAAGAAATCATATTAAAGAAATATAAACGTGCTTAAAGAAATAAGATATCTACTATCAGTAACTCGAAACAAATATAATCGTTCGAATTTCGATTTAAATAATTGTATTGCTACAGCAATCTTCAAAAGTTAAAAGGTGATTTATATGTCATTGCTGATTGGGTAGTGTTAATGTTGTTGTTGCGACTTCATTCCATTTTTAAACAGTTCATTATTTGTTGCCAACTGATTTTATAGGTAACCACATAATTTTCCTCTCTAATTGTTTCCTTAATCAAAAGAATATAAATAATCTTGAAAAACGACAATATTAAAATGTAACTATTTTTGCAACCGCTCGAGACATCTATAAAATTGGAATCACATATCGTGATTGCTACTTAAAAATGGAATGTCGACGGTTGCAGGAAATCAAATTGAAATTGTATATATGTTGGTGAAAATGTCGATCCAAGGAGCCACAAGATTCTCAACACATTTTTATTACAAATACGATTCTAGATTAAATTCGATGCATTATAATATAAATCGAAGATCTATCTTTGGTTGTGTTAATGGAAATGTGGGGGTGAAATTTCTAGGGGCATGTTTCTGTGATTGTGAATGATTGAGTTGAATAAACGCGAACTCAAACAAAAATAATTGATCTTAATTGCATCTTCAATCAAATACCTTATCATTAAGATGCAAGAAAAAGAAAAATAGAGATACTACTGACGATAATATTTCGACTTTCGTTGTCAAATACAAGGAGGACCGATGACCAGGTGAAGGTCGCAGGAACTGCCAGGGTCGCGAGATTGTTCGAAAGAGATACCGTGACCCTGGCACATGGGCAACTTAAGGAACACGGGTGGGTCAAAGTGGTCAAAGTTTGACGCCCTCCCGCTCCGCCCAGAGCGGGGAGAAGTCATTTGATGATTCCCATCCAAAAAAAAAAAAGGTCGCAGGCATCCGCTGGATGCAAGAAGTAAGGAATCTGTCGAAGTGGCGGTGCTTGGGCGCGGCCTAAGTCCAGCAGTGGACGTTTTTCGACTGAAATAATGATGCAAAAGTATAATCGACGTATAATCTTCGCACTGTTGAGAAACAGGTCTCCTCTCTGTGAGACGGAGTGGGCTTTGTGCAGGTTCGTATATGTCACATGTCTTCGAATTTTTATTCTAGGACGGTTTCTTCAGTTTGTGTTAATTCATCGTTTTGAGAGCAGTGATGTTGAAATAATTAGTACTAAGTAAATAGCCTATGTGTGAAGAATTGCCAAACTTAAGTGGCAGTGGGCAGGGCACATTGCTCGCAGAACAGATGGCCGATGGGGTCGGAAGGTTCTGGAGTGGCGACCACGTACTGGAAGACGGAGCGTTGAAAGACCTCCCACAAGATGGACCGATGATCTGGTGAAGGCAGCAGGAATACGTTGGATGCGAGAAGCACAGAACAGGTCGAAGTGGCGGTGCTTGGGGGAGGCCTATGTCCAACAGTGGACGTCTTTCAGCTGAAATGATGATGATGATGAAATAACCTATTAGGGTTCGAACCCCTGACCTACAACTTGTACCTATGCCTTGTCCCTAACTGATGATTAATGAATTACAAATCACCTGGTCATCTCTAATACCAACATAAAAAAGTATTGGAATTAAGCACCTAGCTCTTCAGAAATGTATATACCTTCAATACAAAACAATTCCTCACTACAAAATTCACCAAAAACCCTTCCTACGTCACCCGAAGTCGAAACACCTAATCCCATACTCTGAGGTAGGTACAGTCATACACAAATATAAGTGCATACGTCGTCGGCACATCGAGGTAGACCTCTGAAATTACCTCCCCGATTGGCTTCGAAATATGAATGGTAAATTGGATGGCACCGTAGCCCCCACATACCAGGTTTATGCTTGTATGTACCTACTGAACAATGCTTAAGAATATTCCATGAATGCAAAATAAGCAGCTAACAACGAAAACGTATTGTCTTTGTTCGTGTCTTCTATGATTATGTCATACTTTTTATTATTGAGTTGGACATTTTTCATGCCGACTGTATTTTAAGTGGGAATTGTTTCTGAATCTGGGTCACATGTATTTATTATTTTGTTAACACTATTGTGTATTGTTACTTTTAATGTGTATTTTATATTTTAAAACTAGCAGACCAGGCAGACATTGATCTGTCCAAACAATACATAACCTAAAAAAAATACATCAAATATTTCTCGAATTGAAATATTTCTGGAAATGATTTTTTTTTAATTCGAATTTGCTCTATCTATTACGAATGTTATAAAATTTAAATAATTAACCAAATCGGACCAACCGCTCTCAAGTGATGCCTTTACCAAAGAAAAGTACTTAATTTTTGTTTATATAGATTATTAAGTATTAAAAAGACATAACTAAAGAGTTAGTAATATCATTCTAAACAATATTTAATGTAGTATCTATCTATCTTTACTTACTTCTATTAATCAAACTGTTTAAAAACAGCTACCTAATAACGCCCTTCTTTATGGTATAATAACACTATAATCATTAAACCATAAACAACTGCGTAACGTTTTACAACTGTCCTCAAAGATACACGTCACACCTATTTTTTGTTTACCCTCCAAAAACTAACATAATAATCCAAAACAGTCCTTCAAAAACTTATAAAGTCCCAATAAAAACATTATAAAGGCAGTTATCAAACTACAATAATAATTACGAACAAAAAGTGATAAGAAAACTACAGAATATACCTACTACAGGGGAAACGCCGCGTGGCAATACTGGCTAACTTTTAAAACGTTATATGGCTGGTAATAAAACGTTCGTTCCGTACGAGCACAATACTTGCAGAAATATTTTTGAATACGGAATTAGGTTTGCCAAAAGCGCGGGGAGCAGATAAGGCAGAAAAAAAAAACAAATTTGTAACGGGTAAAGTTTTTGGAGGCGGAATGTCTCCCTTGGGTGCTGAATCTTCGTCGGCGTGGCTCGTAAAACGCGGGACGTGGGCAAGCGGGCAAATTTGTCCTGAGAGCGACCTATGACGTTTTGATGGAACGCTCCCCGACTGATTTCCCACACCCTAGATTCATATTCATAACGATACCTCCGCCAACAGTGACATATTTGACCCCAAACCTAACTAGGTCACCCTATCGATACGTGACGAATCACGCGAAATTGATTCGTTAATAAATAATCTAACTTGTAACTCTCAAACAAAGGAGCTTGTTAAAAATATCATTAAAACTAAAACTCTATTTCGAATTCGTATTCGCTGCGAATGTCCTTTGCATGATGATCGCCTCTTCAAAAGAATGGCACCCGTGTCTAAGCTATCTTGTAGGAATTTTAAATTGGACGAATCGCTCAAATGTAAATGGTTTTCCTTTATACCCCATCCTCTCGGGCTGCCCACCCCCGTCTATTGCGCGCCTAGAGGCGACTAGCATACCAACACACACGCACACACCTCTGTGAAAGCCTACGTCGTATATCACCAATGGGTTTGGAGCTCCTTGTTTGCATACGTCATCCGCGCCGCCGTCTCATTTGCATAGCTGTGGGGGCGCTGTAGCGGGTCATCTTACATTGGTATCGTTAAGCTGACACTAACACACACAGATCTCACACACGCTCACATCTCATCTCGACGTACAACTAGGAGTAATGCGAGTGTGAATACGTAAATACGCGTCGGAATCGCGAGTTCAAAAACGCGAAACGCAATATGTCTTCATAGTAAGGAGGTGTAGGGAATCTTTTAAGGGACTCTAACAAAAGGGCGGGAGACGTTATCAGGGTAGGAGATCTCGTGTTTTTGATGTGCTCTCTAAGTATATGTGGGATATTATGTAGTCGCGTAAATGTTATTTCAATCATATGCCTATTTCATTCCCGGAAATTGTATACCTACACAATAAACTGAAATCAATTTTATCACTTGACAAATAGGTACCTAACGGTTGTTTATAGTTTTCCTGTATTTTCAAAAATAGACAAGAAGATTAGCCCTGTCGTTAAAAGCACAAAAATATTCAATGTTCTAATTATTATCGTCTACCTTAAAAGAAAAAACCTTTACCTATACAAAAAATAAAGCAGATTCAACACTGTCAATGAAAAGTTACTTAAAACCAATTAAAAACTAATCAATGGCCATCACATACTAAAGATGGCCCGTCGTGTGAGCTAGCCATAAAACACGGTCTAAGCTTCATTCACCTTTCCATTTTCCAATCACCGACTATCGAGTTGAATGGTCAGAGATCGTAAACAGTTTAATGTGTGGGAGAGGTTGGCTAGTTGGCTAATTAATTAAAGAAGCCATCGTATTATCGTTACCCACCCCTGGTTGATAAGCGAGCGATATATCGGGGATAGGCTTGTCTGTGGAGCTAACTAGCTTGAAGTTTATAATGGTCATGGTAAAATGTTGTAGTGTTTTTTTTTAAAATCTTTATTAGGTTAGCTTTTCAAGTTTATCAAGTCGATTATTTGTGAATTTCAATATATGCCTTCATTTAAATAGGTTTCATATAGTGTAATGGGGAAAATTGTAGGTCATAAATTATCTTACAGATTAATTGTTACTTTCGTAAACGAAAACTTTGTTTTACACACTTGTCCAGAACTAAAATACCTATACTAGTATTTCATTTTAATAAACAGTCATCGTTTCACGTAAATTCAAGTTTCTTTACTTAAAAAACACGAATCAGAATCTCTCGCCTTCGAGTCTGCTATTCACCGCTAGATGGCGCTACGTGTCCCCCACCTTAAACGGCCATTTTATGAAATTATTTAATTTTGTAACACCGTTCACAGTTTTCTCATTACACTTATAAATATAGAAAATGCTATTTTCTTTTCCTCTCCCGAAGCGAGGAACTCTTCAGTTTAATGAAGAAAGTTGAAGCTCCGCACTTTTCCATTTAAAACTTTTCATATTGATTTCAAAGTTTATTTTTTATAACAATGAACTTGATTCTAGAATAATGAGTTCGATCGAACTGTTTAATTGAATCAGTTACCAATAATACTTACTTGTTTGTGTATTTAGTTGTTTTAAAAGTCGTTTATTTATTTCTAAATGTGCTTCGGAAAGTGAGGCACGTGTTGGTACATTTTTTTTACAAATTGGCAATTATTGCCTAAATTGAAAGTTATGTTCCAATATGAATATTCCAGCAAATAATTATAACTTATACGTTTTCGCTGTTGGTTCCAAGTGTTTTTTATTTTTATTTTTTTATTTGTGTGCTTTAACTCCTTTCATTTCGCCTCCTCGATGGGAAACAATGGTTTTTGAGCTGTACCTATATATCCTTATAGGTACAATACTAGATATTGTCTAAGAATAACATCTTGGCCTTAACTTTAATGACTTGTATTACGGTTATGTCGTTTCCATTATTGTGAATCAGTGACCTTGTAAAGCAATAATATTGGATACCTACCTGCTACGTGGCAACTGTCAATCAAAAATAATGAAATACAGTACCTAGGTACTGTTATTAAAATAAAAAATTAAATGTTTATTTTTGTTGTATGTAGATTAATTTTAAGACACGTCAATATTTTGTAGGTCAATATTTTAAAATTAGATTGTACATTTCCTAGGTGACTAATCTCTGAGAAGAAATGCCGAAACAAACTCAGAGGTCATGGTCTTTACAAGTCCAACCATTATATTTATTATTCAATTTCTTTGCGAGTTTAACAATGCAGGGCCATGTCTGGAAGGGCTTTCTGAAGAAAGAGACATCGCAGGTTTGAGCTGACTTGTCCCAACAGGTGGCATACATGCATCTAGGGTTGCCAGGCGTCCGGATAAAGCCGGACACAGTCAGGCTTTTTGGTTGTGTGTCCGGCCAAATGAGACGGTGTCCGGCCTGTCCGGATTTTTGTTAGGCTTCCCAAATTTGATAATTTTTGCCTTCACCGGCCTCACTTTGTGTCGCTAGCGCAAGCGAGTGAACTAGCACTATCCTCTCCGCCTTATTACTACTCAATTTTAAAGAAAAATTAGCTTTTAAACCAGCTGTCTGCCAACGAAAAATATTAATTCGTTTTTAAATATTAGTTCATTAGTGTTTTGTTTAATTTTGTTTTAAAATTAAATAATTAAAGATGTCAGGCCTTTTTACCTAAATGTCCGGCTAAACTAACTGGTCTGTCCGGCTTTTCGGTTTTAAGACCCGGCAACCCTACATGCATCCGTCATCGTATAGTTCAACCCTATTTTTAAGTAGCTCAGCAAAAGCTTATCAACTTAGCAATTATAAGTTTCCTTGGAGAATGTAAGTAAAGTATACAAAACTCTTTTAATTAAAATTATTCGAATTTAAATTCCAATTATAAAGCATAGTTTTAAAAACCTAAAGTACCTACCTGACACAGACTACCAGGCACTCATAACATACCAGGAGAAAACAAAAGCGAGCCGGTTCAGGAAAATCTTCAAGTTCCCTTAACGGCCAACAGTTCCCCAAGAGGAAGTGGTAGGAACGCATTAATTTAATTTTATGGTTTTTGTGTCTGTCACATAACTAGCTGGTTGTGATTTGTGACCTCTCTAACGAGGAGGGCTTAATAAGTGGTACGGAGGTTTAATTCCAGTTATTTTGTAAGAGATTTTTCTACATTGTTTTATAGTAATGTAATGAATGAATGGTTTTGTGAGCATGAAATATGTCGTAAATGTAAGTTGGTATCTAGTTCATTCATAAAATTTAAATCTAATTCCAATTTCAAATCAACATTAGTTGCTAAGAAGATATTAATACAGTTGTTTACTGTTCAGCTTGCTTTACAAAATCAAATAAGTAATTGGAGAGAACACCTGATTTTCTTACATTTTTTGCCTAGGTTATCTTGTAGAAAAATTGCTGCGAAATATATTAATATAGATATTTACGCTTACATAACAGTCTTGTAAAGAAAAACAAAAAATGCCGAATTCGCCATTCAGTCATAAAAGGTGTTTATAGAACTTTGCCAACAGATGGCGTTGTAGGCCGAACCGTGCTTAACTCAATTGAGGAAAAGTTTGTTTCTGTTGATTTGTGCGCCATATAAGCATTTTTTTTAATAAGTTGAATTACCTATTTTAACCAATTTATAATTTCCTACATTAAAGAACAATTAAGAAGAATCTACTCGAGATTTCTACAATTTCCATTAAAATAAAATCGTCAATCCTGGTTTGATGATTTTATCTGTACCATATTCAGTTGAGAACTGCTGAAAATTCACCTCTGCTAACCTTACCAAAAGCCATATAATAGTGCTAAAAGATAGTACGGTACAGACATAAAGGGACAGCCCATTAAAGGATGCTGAGAGCAAATCAGAAACCACCTCATGTGGGTGCTTTATAGACAAACAAAATGCTTATTCGCGACAACAATGAAGCTGTGAAGATGGGCAGAGTTCGCTAATAAATGATAGGTCGTTTCCACATCGCCTAGACGCCCACTGATGTTTTAGTGAGCCTAGGAACCTATCTATACAAATAAATGACTTATTTTGAACTATGTTTGTAATGTCAAAATGGGTTTTTACACGCTTTATATTAGCTTCACTTGTATGTTTGTATGTTTGTTAGTAACCGACTTCTTATAGCGCGATTTTGACCCATTTTAAACAACCAGTTTTCATTCAAACTTTGCACACGTGTTAAGGACCGATGACAATGCAATAATTTCATAAATTTGTGCCATTATCCTTGCCAGGGTTACCAGGACAGCAAAAAAACTGTCTTCGAAAACTACGCTGACATACGTCACAAACTACGCTGACATATGACACAAACTACACTGACATACGTCACAAACTACGCTGACATACGTCACAAACTACGCCGACATACGTCTCAAAATTCGAAACACCCTAAAAAAAAAAATAATAGTTTAAAAAAACTAAAAAACATGCTTCCATTGAAAACCAAACTAAAAAGTACAAAATAATTGAAAAAAGCGTGGGGTACCTGATATCAATAAAAAAATACCTTAAAAAGCACCCCACGCTTTTTTTCCATTGTTGTGTACTTTTTAGTTTGGTTTTCAATGGAAACGTTTCTTTTAGTTTTTTTAAACTATTATTTTTTTTACTAATAAAAGTATATAGTACGGTACTAATAACATTTTTTTTTTTTTCAATTTTAGTCTCTGTTTCTTCCGGCTTATCTCCGAAACGGCTGTCTGGCAGACAGTTGATGTTATAGTAACTTAGGCTATTTTAAAGTTCAAATTTTGTTTAATGATAATGATAAATGATTTTATTTCTGTAAGTAGGTTTGTACAAACACTCAAGTCAATAATATTTTTTTGAGCTAAATGAGGTCGGCGTTTCCTATTTGACTACTCTGAGAAGAAAAGCCGAAACAAACTCAGATATCAGTCTCTTTTAAAATCCAGAGATAATCTTGGTCACATTATGTGAAGACCATGTAGATAGCTGTCTGAAATGGTCTTTAGAGGAAAGAACCACACAGATTGAGTGGACCTGTCCAAACAGTGCACGTATTTGTCAGTAATCAAGTTTAAGTAATACAATTAGGTTCTGCGCAATAAAAATAAAACCAATGAATTTCAGTATTATTTTCGCGAGCACAGCTAGTAGGTACCTAGTAAAAAATGCAAAGCTTCAACTAACAACTAATAAATTTTAATAAGCTAGACAAAAATTCATGCTATTCTACTAACTAACTTCTCCCTCCAGCTAACTTTTTCTATAACAAACCGCTGCATTGATACTTTAAACTCACGGACCCAAAACAGTAATAAAATCCAAATAAAACTACATATTCGTCATTGTAATAATATTCATTAAAACGTCAAAACAAAAATTAATCGGAACTCGATCACCAAATCTTCCCATCACAGATATCGTGCACATTGACACTGAATCATACCTTTAAACATTCCAACACAACATTAAACAACACAACCGAGACGAGAGTACACCCATCTCTTTCACACCTCTTGTTTCTTACTACACCCATTTATCACTATTTGAATAAATTCAATATGTACATTGAATTGCGTGTAATTAATGGTTTTATTCGTTTAGCACTTAAAACGTTTTAAGGGCGAGGTGTCCAAACATTTGGCGTCTCTTTCTTACGTCCCGGGATGAAAGGGATGGGCGATCGCGCAAGAACACCCGCTGGTTTAGATCATTAATATTGATTTGTGGTCAATCAAAGCTCTGGAGGATTTCACTTTTAATGTTATTATTTTTTGTCCTACGCCTTTGAAGGTATGGATTTAAGTATCCTTCGTTAGCGGGAGGTAGTTTTTGTTAGTCTCAAGTTTTGTCGCTAAAATTATGAAAAGTATTTCACATGTCAATTGCTTCAATCGCATGCTTCTTCATTATACAATCGAATTATTCATTTCACTTTTTTTTTTCTGAAACTGTTGGGTGGGGTCCTTTAAATATAACGGTGCTTTTGTTTGTCCTTGGTAAGAATTAAGGGTCCACAGTAACAACATGAAGCGATTTAAAAGAAGATGTGACAAAAAATTAAAAAGAATATGAGAAGATGCTTTGGTCATGTTGGGAAGATGAATGAAAGACCACTAACCAAAAGTATATGTACCTACAAGGCAGAGCTCTATAGAAACGCCGGGAGGGAACGCTCTAGTCAGACATATTATCGCACCTACGATGCAACAACTTCACTTATGCAAAAAATGTAATATTTCAGGAGAAGCGTTTGAAAATTCCACATCTTATTATAATGTATTGACTAAAGAAATTAACTGGTAATATTTAAACTACAACTTTGAACTACATATTAAAGTTAAAGAGAACATTTAATAAAGGAGAATATAAGTTACTTTTTCTCATACTCAGATCAATTTTGATAAAATTTACATAAGTGACGTTGTTGCACCGTAGGTGCGATATAGTGATATGGCCATCAGGAAGGGCAATTGCGTAGTACTCGCAACCAGCGTGCGCGTATGACCAGATATATGAACGTAAACAAGGCAAAAGGAGTATATAAAGATCGTAGCTGGTGAGGTTCTGTAGGTCCTGCCTACCCTCATATGTTTGTGCAAATCAAGTAAATTATAAAGAATTTTAGATACTAATTAATATCCACAGATCTACAGTTACACCCAACGACGCTGTCGATACAAAATTAATTACAAATGCATACCTATTTAAGATTCTGATGTAATAAAATTAGCATACCTATTCATCAAATGCAAATGAGCTCAACAATTAATCACTGCACACAACCTGTTTAATTATATTCAAGTTCAATATCAAGATTGAAATTAGAAACAATTGTACAGACGCCAACACTTGAAGGTACTATAATCTGTCAAATTTCTTTAATAGGTTTTAAACTTTAACGCTAAAGTATTAGGTTTAAGATTGACTGGAAAAATTTGACAGTTTTGGGTTCCTTGATATGCTGACGTCTGTACAATCGAAAACAAAAGTGCTACAAGTACTAGTCAATACAACAATATTAAGTGTTGTGTGCTTATACCCACTTTAACAACAAAACGTAATGATTCCACTCGACAAATAAAGGAGAGTATAGTCACTAGTGATGTTTGCGTCTCTGTCGAAATTACGGGATCGAGGTTTTTGGAAGGGACATTAGTTTTACACTATGTATATGTCTAGGTATTTCTATCGTTTTCTTGTGTTAGTCCTAGAAAACAAATTGTGATAAAAATGTAACTTTAGACAGAACAACGTTTATTAGTTTACCGAAACCGTCATGAACATGAATGACTTTTCGTTTCTATTTATTTGCCACAGCTGACAAATAATTTGATAAAAATACTTACAAAACGCAAATAAAAATTACAACTAACAAAAGAACAATCATCAGTCTTATGAAGTAGGAAACGGTATATGTCCTATTTGGTTTTGTCAGCGACTTCGCCCGGATGTAACTCGAAAATTATCCCACAAGAAAGAACTGCCGGGATAATAGGTATTATATGTATGTGTTAATTCAGGCTAATATCTACCCATCTTTGTGCCAAATTTTACGTTTTTGCGCGTCTGAGTAACAAACATTCAAAAATATTATTTTTTTTTCAAATATATTATATCTAATAGAAGTTGGATACCGGGACACAAAAGTCCCAATCCCGGTATGCCGGACACACAACGGATCTATAGCAACACTAGTACAGTCATACTCAGCGGTGAGCAATGACCGCGGCCGACAATCATTAACAATGCAGTGTCTTATCTAACTGAATATAATTAATGAAACCTCCACTCGCTGTGAGGACCATACACTTATTGGCACGACAAGCTTTTTGTGATGGTGATAATAATTATGGTGATTTGGATTAATGGTTAATTGGTGATTATTGGCTTTTGGGACTTTGTCCCGTAATTATTAATAAAAACTTGAGAGTTTCACAAAGAAATACAAAGTGAACCTCTGTCTTTTGTAGCATTCCAGTAATTAGATAGAATAACAGTCAATGTTCCGTGTGGGACCGAACGTTAAGAATAGCACCACCCCATTTCTTCCCGTGGGTGTCATACGAGGCGACAAATGGACCTACTAGAGAATGGGCATCAGCATTATCTGTGCATTTTACCACCATACTTTCGACAACCCGCCTGCCAAGTTCGGCACTTATGGCGAACCCTCCCAAACTGTGGGAGGCCTACGTCCAGGAGTGGACGACTTTCGGCTGAAGTTATGTAATGATGAAAAGTCACTGGCCACTGGCTGGTAAATTAGTCGTTGTTCCAGGCTGTCCTGCCTGCCCCCTAAATGGGTCCAGGGGCGACGGATCTGGGGACATCCGTCGCCCCCTATTCCTTAGGACCCGAGATGGTGGCGCGTAGTGTTCCACGCGCGTTTCTGATGTATGGGGGGAGTTTAACACCTCACTCCCCCCCATCGTGAGGAGGCCAGCAAAGGCGGGCCGGCACCAGTCGGGGATCGCGGAAGACATATTGGTTCCCGTGGTCCCCGACGTAGGTGTGGGATGGAACACCGGGTGGTTTTAGTCAGTAAGACGGGCCGTAAGAAGTCTGACAGCCAGTCTCTCCTATGGGTATCGTACTACCCAGCAACTGCATTGTGGAGTTCAGGTATACAGTCGCTCCATGTATAAAATTGGAATTCAGGTTCATTCGGTTAGACTGGAAGTTACACGAAAGGACTAGGCAGATGATAATTAGGCAAAAATAAAAAAAATGTCCTAGTATAACATCATTAAAACCCTCACACGAACATTGCCTCATAATAATCATAATATAGATAAACAGAATAACACCAATACATCCACTCAGCAGCTAACATTACCTCAGCTGGAGACGCCTGGGCGTCGGGAGTCAATTGCGGACTCCCGGCCACCGTACGGCTTGCGGGCGGCAAGCAATGGACCCGCGCCCGGTAAGGACCAGGCCAGGTCGACGGCGCGTTTTGTCCCACGCGCGCGTCAAAGAGATGTCAGCAAAATTGAGGGGGTCCGTTGGGACCGATGCCTGCCAGGGCCTCGACATTGTTTGAAAGAGTTACCGTGAACCTGGCATAGGCAACTGGAGGAAGACGGGTGGATTTTAGTCAGTAAAAGTCTGACAAGCTTTTCCACTCCACCCAGAGCGGGAAACGTCATTTGATGACTTCCCAAACACAAAAAAAGCTACCATTACCTCAAACAGTTACCACAGAAACATTAAAACAATTCATTACTAAAATTAATAACTATCTAGACATCGAAGAACTCGCGACTACCTTCATTTAATACATTGCCCTTTATAGGCTTAAAACCTTGAGCTATGGGGTGCTAACTATTATTTGAAGATGAATAATGAAGGGGAGTCATTGGAATTATGAGGTTGCACATTCCTTTGACCTCCTGATGGTGATTCGTTGTGTTTACTTATACTCCTTGATGGATGATTCTAGTTTTGCAGATTTGCGTTTTGAGGAATGGACTCTTGTAGATCTTAATAATGTTTGTTTTGTGTGGGAATGAAAAGGGATAAAAATAGCTGGGAATGTCGATGATATTGATGATTGTATGAATTTATTTCTCATCGATTTTTATGAAATCTATATATGCATTCTAAGTAATTTTTATAAATGTGAAAGTAAGTTTCTTTGATACGCATTCACGCTAAAGCCGTATAACGGATTTAGCATACAGATAGACCATGGCCAGGATAGAAACAGAAGCTTCTGTTTATCCTAGGTCGCGGACAAAGTCACAGACACCAGCTACTAAAATTATAAATGCAAAAGTTATTTTGTTTGTTCGATACGACTTAACGCTAAAGCGATAAGCGGATTTCGATGAAATTTGGCACATAGGTAGCCTTGACCTGGGTAAGGATATAGGTTAATTCTAATCCTGGACTGCAGACGCAGTCGCAGATAACAACTAGTCATATATTATCATTGCGAAAGTGAGTTTGTTTCTTACGCTTTCACGCTAATCCCGGTGAACGGATTTGGATAAAATTTGGCACATGGTAAAGTAAGACCTGGGTTAGGACAGCGATTAGTTTTCATCATTGACAGACGAAGTCGTGGGTAAAAGTTAGTTATTTGTAAAGAATCCATAGATTTATAGAAGAATCCATAGATTCTTTATAAATAACTAACTTTTACCCACGACTTCGTCTGTCAAGGATGATAACTAATCGCTGTCCTAACCCAGGTCTTACTTTCTGCTGGGGTCGCGTGATTGTTCGAAAGAGATACCGTGACCCCGGCACATGGGCAACTGAAGGAACACGGGTGGGTTTTAGTCAGTAAAAGTCTGACACGCCCTCCCGCTCCGCCCAGAGCGGGACAAGTCATTTGATGATTTCCCATCCAAAAAAAAAAAAGAAAAAAAGGTCTTACTTTACTATGTGCCAAATTTGGTCCAAATCCGTTTATCGCTTTGGCGTTAAGTCGTATCGAACAAACAAAGTAACTTTTGGATTTATAATTTTAGTACGCGGTGTCTGTGACTTTGTCCGTAACCCAGGATAAACAGAAGCTTCTGTGTCTATCCTGGCCATGGTCTACTGAAAACTATATATAACTAAAATATCTGTTCTTAAAATGGAAGGTTGAAAATCTCAAAACGAAAAATTTTCCGGTTTAAAGAATGTCCTATTTATAACCATGAATTAAAATCAAAAGACAACAACTCAGCACCGAAAACCCTGAACTACTGAGTATAACTCCAGAACTGACCAGTAACTACAAATTACAAATGTGCTAATTCACACAATATTACGTCGACGCAATAAATAACTTCTGTCGCAACGATTTTCAGCAAGCTAACGTATTAATTTATGTTAAATAATGCAACAATACATCAAAGTTTATAGTTTCTAATTGTGTAATGTTCTAAGCTACATTAATTATATCTGAACGTGATAAGGAACCCGATTCATGTCCATTGTTTGAGCAAACGTTCTAAAATGTCGCTTTAATTGATTTAAGCCGTGAAATATTCGTTCCAACTAAATCTTGACGGAGTTTATAGTTGTTCATGGTCCTTTTGCTCTTTCAATGATTGGGAATTTTGATGAGTTTATTTCGTAGCATATCGTATGAATGTTTTTGTTCACACGTAAATTGGGATCTAAGTTTCAAAAGTACTTTGTGTTTCATGAAATCAAATCAAATTTTACTTACTAATTCTTTGTTTATGAATGACTAATGACCCCGCCCTTCCTTCGTTATGACTTTACAAAAGATTTTTTTTAATATTTTGGTTGAAGTATATTGTATTTAAGATGATTTGTTTCATATATGAATGAGTCCAACAGTTTCCCACTAGTATTTCATGATTCATCCAAAATCCTGCTTACATCAAAATAAAATTTAGTCTTTCGATATCAGTTCCCCTCACGAATTCTCAATTTGATAAATATCAGATCTGTCATTGATATCACACTGATTCATATACATGTTATTGACATTTATAATTACGATATACAAGTAAAATATTTCATGCTTGCCTTTGATACTCAGAACACTTTAATTGGTATATCTGTTCGAGATATATCTTGTCATTTGTTTCAATAACTTTAAGTTATTCGGTACTTTACGAGCCACTTGATTGCTACGAATCGAAATTATTCTTCATTTGATGTCTGATGCTCTCATTAATTTTATTGAGCATCGATTTTCGAATTGATTTGCTGAAACGCTGTTGAAAAAAAAACTCTTTAGCATACATTAATATTTCTATATTACTAGCAACCGTCTATATTGCTTCGTACCGTGTGGTGCCGGACGTAAAGAATAACACCACCCCATTTCTTCCCGTGGATGTCGTAAGAGACTAAGGGACTTACTAGAGAATGGGCAGCAGTGTTCTCTATGCATTTTACCACCATACTGCGATCGCCAATCCGCCTGCCAAGCGTGGCGATTATGGCAAAGTCCCCCAAATTGGGGGAGGCCTAAGTCCAGCAGTGGACGTCTTACGGCTGAAATGATGATGAATGATGATTATTTCCAACGTGAGTCATAATCCTCATCATCATTCGTCTGTCCTCATGCCAATATATTTTCGAGGTCGGCGCAACATGTTTTCTTCTTCCAAACTCCTCTATTAGTCGTCTCTCTCCTTTCTAACGATATCATCATTCACAGTCTTTCCATCGTTTCTCTGGTCTTCCCCTACTGTATAGCCATCAACATTCATACTCAAAACTTTCCTCACGATATTTTCCTCATTCCTCCACATCACGTGCCCATACCATGACAACCGATTTCACACATCGTCTGAACCTGAGTATATGTTTCTTTTTAAATGAAGTACCTTGTGTAAATAGTTAATTATATGTATAATAGTATAATTATTATTTTTTCGTTTTTGGTTTTCTTTGATTTTAATTTAAAGAAAAATCTACATTACCAATACTGCAGGTATTGGTAATGTAGACCTATAGTTACGTAAAACATTCAGCTGTAACATTAACAATAATTGTAAAGATATCATTAACCTGCACTTTGAAGAGCTTATCTTTCAATTTGAGTCCATTCACACAAAAGTCATACACAACTGCCAGCTATTCAAAGAACTGAGTACAATAGTCAGGATATTCTAGATCTTTATCTTTATTAAATTCACTTTTTGCCTTCACAATAACACGTTGATAAATCCCGCATCTGCACATAAGGCCAGGTACCCAGTTTTAAAAACATAATTAATCATTATATTTTGTTTGACTACGGTTGACAGCAAAAATTAATTAACATTCCATGTAAAAAATACAAAAAGACCAATCAGGTGTCTCCGTGAAGGTACGCCTACATTCATTCAATTTATTTTGTGCACAGACAAAGATTAATACGTAGAGAAACCTATTTTTATTTTGAATTTGAAAATATTGAAATGATGCATTCTGTTGTAGTGCAGTAGTGGCACAGTGATAACGGTTGCGACTGCGACTTGAAGATCGTAGATTCGAAACAAGAGCTTTATTTTGTGTGAATTATTTCACCACTGCTCTAGAAACGGTGAAGGAAAACACCGTGAGAAAACCGGCAAGTCCAAGACCCAAAATAATCCTAGAGATGACATATTACAACCCGCACTGGGCCCGCGTAGTGGACTATGGCCCAGTAGTGGGAATATTATAGGCTGATCAAGCATTCTTCTGAATTATATGCTTATACCAACTTAGTCCAAGAGAAGACCAAATTTTCTAAAACAATTTACAAATTAAAAAAATTGCGTCGAAAAATCATACACTACCAGTCGACAGCGATGTGGATGATTTTTCGACGCAATTTTTTTAAATTTGTAAATAGTTTTAGTTAATTTAGGTTATAATTGTTTTTTTTTCTTTATTAATATAAAGTTAGACCCAATTTGCTTAAAAGAAAAATACTGCAAATTTCGTTTTTTGTCAGCACAACAGTAGTGTGCGATTTCAACAGCAGAACCTACACAAAAAATAAATCACAATACACAAAATACATTTGGACACTTCTCTGCCTTAAACAAACGTTCCTCACAAAAGCAATAGGCAAAAACGGCCACCAACCATCAAGGTGTCATATCTGCCAACAAAATCTCTGTCCACTTGCATCAGTTATCTACCAACAAGTTCAGTAGCCGATCGGTCGTCCGGCCGTTAGTAATTTGACAGTTCAGATGACAGATTACAACGAGCTTCGGGGACCACCAGGGTTCTGTCGCTTCACTCCATCAAGTATCGTTTTTGTTTATGAGACAACACTGGCCCCTAATTGGGGCTCCGGTGCTACCAAGTTGATTATTCTGGATTACTGGATTGTTTAATGAATGAGGTGAATTTTAATTAGATTTTTAAATTTTGGGGTTCGATCTTCGATCATTTGTGACATTTAGATGTTGAAGGATGTGATTATAATGTATTTTTGGCTCAAGCTCCGTCATTTTGAGTTGTGCATTACACTAAATATTTGAAAATATTTTGCTTATTACATTTATTTTTAAGTTGGGCTTTTGGCTATGTAACTACAGCTGTAATAAAATTGCAACGACTAGTCCAAGGATGGGTGACCATCTTACAAGTTGCAGTTTTGGACCTACAAAACTTTTCAGGAGGTAATTATATTAGTGATTCTCGACCCGAATCAACAATAAAATGGGCAGGTTTTTTTTTTCATTTTATTCTTATTTACGGAAATCGGTAAGTGTGAACTCCCTTTTTTAAAACGCAGCCAGTCTGTACGTGACCTTAAACTGCGCTCTCACACACACAAACAAACGCAACCGACATTTCTTTCATGGATCCAAAGCCGCGCTCCCCATCCAGAGTTATTCTGAATAACAATAAAATTGAAAAACCTAAAATAAAAAGTATTATTGACTTGGTATCGTATTGTTATATGGTTATTTACGAGTCTCATAACAACTTCTTGAAATGTTTTGCAGGTTCAAAACTGCATCTTGTATACCATGATCTCGCCATCTCGCCATGCTACGGACAACACGTTAAGCCGTTGGACCCGGCTGACATTCACGGATTTTACAGTCGTTTTGTCACCAGAAGGTCTAAAGTCTAATACGCAGTCTCACTAATGGATACCCACAGTAACTGGGTTGTGGAGGTCAGAGGGGTAATTGCGAAACTTTTTATTGGAAGGAATTGGTTTAATATTCATAGTTAAACAACATTCATTGCGTTATTTACGTTGCTGAGCCGACAATTTATTCGAACAAATGACGCAATGGTATAAAAATAATCTTCAATCCCATTCAGATTCTGATAAATTATGCGTTTCACAATAAGGGTGCAGATAGTCAGTTGCCCAATGTAATATGCTGGTATACGGCTGTATCTGGTACACTGAAAACTGACCTCAACATGGTTCGAAAAACTTTGATACTAGTAATAACAGTGGTTTAAGTCTTTAGATTCGCCTTTTTCCACTTCTTGCTTCTTCAGATGATCTAATCTCCGCAAAACCATTATCAGAGTAACCGGTATAAAGTCATACTAGTTCTGAAACCAAAGCTGGTTCGAGTAATTCAATCATTATAATCTCTATGTACCAATAAAACTTAACAATATTACTGAAATCTCGATCTTATCTATTACATGAGTAGTTAATTGATGAATGACTAACCCGACACGCCCACACTCACATTCTACGTCTGATTGTTGATTCAATACGGGTAGTTTCGTAACCGTTGTCACTCGCTGATTTATGTGATAAATGTTATTGTTCAGAACTGAGGTGCATATTTTCCGTTTTCCTCATTCATTATCATCTGCCTAGCGTTCCCCCAATTAATTAGGATTGACTTTCAGTCTAAGCGGATGCAACTGAATACCAGTATTATTCGTGGAATTATTACCGATCTGGCCTCCATAACCCAGTTATTGGGTAATGCGATATCCCTTGGTAAGACTGGTTGCTAGATTGTCGGGCTTCTGACGACGACGTCCCGTAATGACTGTCAAAGAAAATATACCAATGACTACCGAGACCAACAGCTTAACGTGCTTCCTTTTAACACGCTTTATTTAACAGACTTCAAAAAAAGGAGGAGGTTATCAATTCGACTGTATCTTTTTTTATGTTTGTTACCTCATAACTTTTGACTGGGTGAACCGATTTTGATGATTCTTTTTTTATTTGAAAGCTGGTGCTTTCCGAATAGTCCTATTTTAATTTGTTTCCATTCGGACAATGAGATCTATGTGAAAACCATTTAAGTCTTAAATTTACATTAAGTATTTGGGTGACAAATGAACGAATAACGCGATTAGATTAGTGCGGGGTATGTACCATAACTAAAAGGTTAAAAATAAACAAAAAAAAAAATAACAACCGACTTCCTAAAAAAAAACACTACAAAGTGAAAAATAACTTTAATTTCGGAAGTCGATGGCAAAAACCTTAAATACAGATCCTAAGACACCGAATTTCGAAATTAAAGTTATTTTTCACTTTGTAGTGTTTTATTTTCTTCATTCAATATCATCCGCCTAGCCTTCCCCCAATTAATTAGGGTTCACTTTCAGTATAACTGGATGCAGCTGAATACCAGTATTTTTCATGGAATTATTACCTATCTGACCTCCATTCTCGACCGTCTGGTGCCGGACGTAAAGAATAACACCACCCCATTTCTTCCTGTGGGTGTCGTAAAAGGCGACTAAGGGACTTACTGGAGAATGGGCAGCAGCGTTCTCTATGGATTTTACCGCCATACTGCGATCGCCAACCCGCCTGCCAAGCGTGGCGATTATGGCAAAGCCCCCCAAATTGGGGGAGGCCTAAGTCCAGCAGTGGACGTCTTACGGCTGAAATGATGATGATGATGATGACCTCCATAACCCAGTTATTGGGTAATGCGATACCCCTTGGTAAGACTGGTTGCCAGATTATCTGGCTTCTGACGACTCCTAACGACTGTCAAAGAAAATCCATGAATGACTGCCGGAATCAACAGCTTAACGTGTTTTTTTTTCCTCCATTACTTTTCGAAATATCCACAGACCCATAAGTGTACAAAAAAGAGCAAATAAGGATGAGCAAGTTGGTGTAGTTTAGCCACAAAATCAGATCTCTGAAACTGTACAGAATAGAATTTTGGTGGTAAACGGTGTGTAAATGTACTGCTGTCCCACAAACCATGGGACACTTAATACCTTGTCCAGCATGAACTGCTTGCACGATACAGGAGTTGATGGACGCTACTGAAAGTGCCAAGCTTGCAGCCAAATTCTGGGCATAGAATATTCATAATTTTTTGCTATGTTAATTAATACAAACAACATCTGGAAGTCGTTATGGGATGACCTTGTCTTGCAGTGAGATGATACGGGCAGTAACAGTTACTAACATGTCATCACGAACCATAAAGACTTCCGCAGATAGAACGACGCAACATTTCAAATTAAAACTTCAAGGATTTTTTTCTACTAGAGTCGAGTCGCGCTGAAGCGTCATGCCTGTCTGTGGGAGCTTTTAAGCTACAACTTGGTAGCAGAGTGCAGTACTCGACTGGCTAATTTGGCATCACGAAGAAGGTTGAAGTTGTTGATGTTGATGTGAATGAGTCAGCCTCTGATTGGCTGTTGTCTGCTCAGGTGACATAACATCTTAGTTGTCTCTCAAAAAGTCTTCGTGGGAACCAAAGGTGCGATTTTGACAATCAGGAACTACATAACACTTTTAAGGTACCCAATCAACAAAACATTGAAATCACTGTACACAGGTACTCAGAAACTTTCAAATATTTAATAACGAGAGTACTCACGGGCGGTCTTTCGTCAAATACAACAAAGTACTAGTCTTTCACAATACATTTCTAGTAAACGTTTGGTATTTAAATATAAATCGAAAGAGCGGAACACAATGGTGTAATCGATAATTGAATTCAGCATTGATGAACTCTACACCGCTCGACCTTAAACGTGACAGATTAGAATGGAATCCATGCTGGGATGTATAAAGAGTTGATATAACGCTGCATTTAATTTGACACGGTCACGCATTTTTCTTCAGCCGGGAAAATCTGATTTGTGAAAATTAGGATTGTCATTCTTTGAATTAATTTCGTGAGTAATGTCTGTATTCATTTTTTCTGCTTTAAAATTTTGGTCAGTGAATTTGCTTAGTTTCATCTTTTAAATTTCGAGTACCTAGTTTTTACCCTATGACAGTGTCATCTAGATGAGGTACTTAATTTGCTATGTTATGCATCTTCTCCAGATTTGACTATTCGAGAAAAGGATCTCGGTTCACTATTAATTTTCACTAGTCTATAAAATACTGTCTTAACTGCACTCCTAATAAAATTGCTTACAATATTTGTATAATCTGCCTCTAACGTTCCCACTGCTGGGGCACAGGCCTCTTCTCTATGAGATGGGCTTAGTGCGGGCACAAGTTACATCTCTTTGAATTTTTGGTTCCAAGACATGTTGGTTTCGTCACGATGAATTTTCGGTTCTAAGACATGGTTTTGTCACGATGTTTTCCTTCACCGTTTTGAGAGCAGTGGTGATTAAATAATTTACACAAACTAAAACGCCCGTCAAGTGAGTCCTCCACCTCGTAAGTCGCGACTGATACCACTGGGTTACTACCACTGCTCCCACTATAACAAAATAGAAAGCAGTTATTTATCGGCCGAGCTATACATATCTAAGTCTGTAGCTCTAATTTTCACAGCTGACTTAAAAAATCATCACACATATTGTATCTTCAGCTCTATATCCATATCATTACATGTCAGATTAGGCAAGTCACCGTCTGTCGTCATACTTAATGCCAATTAAAAGATTTAGAATTGTGGATCTTTGTTTGACTCTTACTAATATCGAATGCTTTGACATACTATGCTAACGACTTTTTATTTCCTCTTAGGTCGTGACTCATAATCATTATGGGAAAGGCACCTATGTGCATTGCATTTATTATTTGAGTTAATGACTGTCGCACTTTGACAAAGGAGTACCGTTTCTTTCTCACCTGGGAAGGTGACTAATCACTGATGGCAGCCGGAAGAGCAGCAGGTACTTTCTGGGCTTATAACTATTGTTTCGTGTGGTGCTGAACGTAAATAATAGCACCATGTCATTTCTTGCCGTGTCGTAGAAGGCGACTAAGGGATTTACTAGAGAATGGGCAGCAGCGCTCCTTATGCATTTTACGACTATACTGCGATCGCCAACCCGCCTGCCAAGCGTGGCGTTTACGGCTAACAACCCCAATCCCCTTGAAGGACACATATGTGGCCTATGTAAAAAAACTTAGTGATAGACATCTTATACAGTATTGTGTGCTCTACAGCTATGTCCTATGTTACATTACATTTCACCGATCATTCATCAATAATATCTAAATACAAAAAAATACATAATTTCCCCGTATGGCTTCTCATTCGAGATGGCTTATTAATTACTATCCAGTAAACAAAGACTTTGATTGATAACGAGACAGTACAAAAGAGAGGAGATATTCGTGCTTAATCGGTAGGTACTTAAGCTTGTCACCGTTGGCTCTCATTCAAAAAACGAATGTGATAGGCTTGCATTTTACGCATTTTATCACGGTTTTTGCTCCCAAACTGGGACAAAAATGTGTTACTAGATATTTCTATTTAGGATTTCTCAGTAGCAGCCCGGAGTTCAGATTTTTACAGTAGGCTCGCCCTTTGTTATCTACATAACTTAAACATATGAATATATATAGGTACTTCTGACTCTGCTATACCTTAGGAGGAATTTAAGGGTAAAGCTATCTGCATTTCTAAGTATGATTAATCTTTTTCGTTTGATGATTGTACTAAGCCTACGTGATCGCAGCCTTAATAAAATGTACTGTCATTTGTTTTTTTTTGTCATTCCTCTTATACATTGTTTGTCAATTATTCCTTTTTTCATAGCTTTATATGACAGATTGGTTTAACCTTGATTATTGAGTGCTATGCAAACAATAGGTACAGAAGCCATCACATCAAGCTAATAAAATCTGTCAAAATTCTTTAATAGATTTTTAACTTTATCGCTAAAGCATTAGGTTCAAGGTTGATTAGGAGAATTTGCCAGATTCGAGTAGCTTGATGTGCTAGATGTGATTAAACAATTTAAATGTTGTTAATGAGACGGATACGCTTTTTGTTATAGTCAATTGTTTGTTTATCAATGTTTTGTAATACATGCATAATCGTGGCATAGAAAAACTCGTTCTATGCATAATATGATGACTAATAAAAATCTTTAACCATCCTAAGTTCTGATATGTTGTGTTCTGTTGTGTTGTGCACCACGTGTACCACTCGTGGTATAGGCCCCGACTTACGAGTTCTAAACCATGAGTTCGACCTTTACTTTTCTTTGTGTATTTTATTTCATCGTCACTACTGATAACTGATACAAGCTTTCATATCTTCAATTGTACTGTAGGTACTAATACTATAATCTGCATGGTCAGGTCTGACATTTAAACATAAATAATTTGCACGCAGAATACAATAACTTTAAGGCTGTAAGATATTCCCTTGTAAATTATATATTTCTTGCAAAAAAATATTTTGAATTTTAATTGAACCTATATAAGCTGGTCAAAGTTCAACATCACATTTTACAGGCTAGAAATGCACAGGTCAAAGTTTTTAATCTCAAGCTGTTTAACCATATTTCACCTAAAGTATATTTTGTAGACGTAATAGAAACAGATAAATTTAATGTACCAGCTCTTATAAATGATAATGATAAGGTCGTTAACCCATTGACTGCAAATGGTGTAGTAACGTATGCTTCGAACGAGTCGGGTTGAGATTTGCACAGTAAATGAGTATTTGATATATTCCATTTATATTACTACTCGGGATCTATGTTCCTATATACTTATGTATATTTTTTTTGTTGTGATTTTAGATGTGTACATTTTTCCATTTCTTTCCCTGGCTGGCGTAAGTGTTTTAGTTGCCACTAAGGGACTTACTAGAGAATGGCCAGCAGTACCCCTTATGCATTTTACTACTTAACTGCGATCGCCAACCCACTTGCCAAGCGTGGCGATTATGGCAAATCTCCCTATATTGGGGAAGGTCTATGTTCAGCAGTGGACGTCATTTGGCTGAAATGATGATGATGATGATGATGAGATATATGGATAAACCATTTATTCAGTGCACACAAGAAATATAGCACAGCACATAAAAGTAAAATTAAATTGATAACTAATGACATGAATGTATTATACCTAGGTCCCTTCTGCCAGCGTCGCGAGACTGCCAGGGTCGTGAGATTCGTTCGAAAGAGATACCGTGGCCCTGGCACATGGGCAACTGAAGGAACATGGGTGGGTTTTAGTCAGTAAAAGTCTGACACGCCCTTCCGCTCCCCCCAGAGCCAGAGATGTCATTTTATGATTTCCCACCCACAAAAAAAAGGATCCCATTCCCATCATATGAAAAACGTAGTTTTCAAAAACAGTTTTTATGAAAAACTTTTTGTTAAATACCACGCGGACGAAGTCGCGGGTAACAGCTATTACCTATAATATAACCTGAATTAACACATCTTACCGCGGTAGTACGTCCTCCTGCGTTAATTTCCAACATTCACGCGGGCAAAGCCGCGGGAAAAAGCTAGTTATTAATAAATCCAGCCCTAGTAGTTCATCAATCCGTTATGTGGAAATACGCAATTAATATAAACACACAATGGAAGCGAAACTTAATATCTTTTGCACGAACTTAAAGGATTAATTGTTCCTAAGATGCATCAGGAATATGGAGGATGGTGTCCTTGTTTATGTACTTACTAGCTTTTGCAAGCGGCTTCAAGAGGTTTTATCCCACGGATTAAAAGGATCGTGTGCTAATTCAGGTTAGAAACTGTCGTGTAGGTATGCCAAATTTTATCCAATTCCATTTGGCCCTTTTTGCGTGATTTGGTAACAAATCCAAATATCTAAACATCCGAACTTTCATATTAATAATATTATCAGGATTCTAAGACATCACGGAACCAGAAACGAGGAAGAACGGGGTATACCTAATAAAAATATAACTCCTAACTAATGTTATAAATGTGAAAGTAGCTTATTTTGTTTGATTGGCTTGGTGGATTTGAATGAAATTTGGCACTTAAATAGACCATCACCTAGGTCAAAATATAGGCTACTTTATATCTTGGGTCGCAGACGAAGCCACAGGCAGTAGCTAGTAACTTTATAAAAACAAGAAAAGCATGTTGTAAAAATGGGAGATAAGACGTTAGTCTATCCCATGAAGCCACCAGTGTTTGTCGAAATTGACTTGAACGTGGAAAACTCCTTGTAACAATATGCGGAAGTTTAGAAAATGAGAACGTCAGAATAATATGAAAAGAAACCGAGCTTAGGAGATGTACTTAAAATTATGTCCGTATTTGTTTACGTTACGATCAAACTTAAAGCATTTGTTTCAATTAAATCATTTGCAGGCACTTTCGCTTTGTTAAGAAATCGGTCAGACAGTTGGAGCTCGTTGTCTATTTACAAAAGTAGATCTCTATGGTAAGAACGGGCGAGCAACCTGTTATCTCTAACTATAGGACTCATTTTTAAATAACGATATGACAAAATACTGGATTCTATGTTTAAGTGAGAACAATGTAAAAAATAAAACAATTTTAAATATAACATTATTGATTCTGGCAGTTAAGAGACGACCAGTATCAACTGATCGAAGCAAACTATAAATAAAATAAGCACAAAAAAGAGAAGTAAGCTAATTATATCAAAAACGTTTCGATGGACACGTAAACATCTACATTTATCTAATTACAACAGACGTATATTGAAAGATTTATAAGAAGTAGATTTTTAATTGTATTTACTCGCAATATGACGTAAAACGCATTTTTGGTGACGCAAGACGTCAGTTTAACGGTCGGAGCAGACTTGCGACTTTTAGCTCTTTTGTTTGTGGGTGGGAAATTATCAACTGACGTCTCGACGCTCTGGGTGGAGCGGAACGGCGTGTCAGACTTTTACTGACAAAAACCTACCCGTGTTCCATCAGTTGCCTATATGCCAGGGCCACAGTAATTCTTTCGAACAAATTCGCAATTCTGGCAGAGTACTTTTAGCATCTGTGATAGGCAACTGTTGCACCACATTATAGGACTTTGGTAATAGTTGCTGGGATTAACACAGTGAGCCAAAAACTTCAGTCTGAAGCGTTAGTCAAAAATCATGCATTTATCTCTATATGCAGGACTAGATATTGATTTACGACACCAAACCACAACTTATAATCGCTAAATTATTTTTTTTTATTTTTTTTTGGAATCATTTGCATTTTTTGCCTTTTGCAGGTCGAAGTCAGGCTGTATACTGAACAAAATAGGATTTGCAACTGTAACAAATATGACTTACGCTGAAGACTGAAGGCAGTATTATAATATTTAGTAACTATAGTAGACCGTAGTTATAGTAGTTAGTAGTCGTTTTTTTTTAGTTCATTAAATTGAAAATTCTAACTGAAAATAATTGGATTTTGGCGGGCTACTTTAACGCATTCACCTTAAGCTTGTATGACGTAGGTATAATACACTAGCTTCTGCCCGCGACTTCGTCCGCGTTAAATTTCTTGTTCCCCCGACCCTTCCGATTTTCCCCGTTTTTGCAACATTTTTCATTACTGCTCCGCTCCTGTTAGTTGTAGCGTGATATTATATAATCTATAGCCTTCCTCGATAAATAGGCTACCCAATACAAAAAAAAATAATTCAATTCAGGCCAGTAGTTCCTGAGATTAGCGCGTTCAATCAAACAAATAAACAAACTCTTCAGCTTTAAAATATTAGTATAGATAGATATTAAAAGTCATCAAACCATCATCATATCAGCTGAAAGATGTCCAGTGCTGGACATAAGCCTCCCTCAATTTGGAAGGATTTGCCATAATCTCCAATTTGCCCGTCACCTGCAGAGAATTTACAGCAGCGTTCTCAATGCATTTTAACGCATAGAGAACGCTGCTGCCCATTCTCTAGTAAGTCCCTTAGTCGCCTCTTATGACACTCACGGGAAGAAATGGTATAGTGCTATTCTATACGACCAGTACCACATGGAACATATTAAGAGTAATCTTTTCTATTCGATAAATTCATCACACACTCTTCTCTCAACGTTCTTGGTACTAAAAGTATTGTGTGTGCGCTGAACATTACCACCAGATCATCCGGATTTACTCATTAATTTATTAAAAGAGATATTTCTGGCTTCCTGCCTATATCACGTAAGTACGCGATACGCAAGTGATTAGCAAGTCTTACGTATTTTTGTGCAAACATTAATAAAAGTACGGCACGGCTGTTATTTCTCATCCTGTATTTTTTACTCTAAATAATCTTGTAATGAGTTCGGTGAAATATTGAGTTATTTATACTTGGCGTTAATAAAATTTATTGTCAAGCCTAGGATTGAATCCAATGAGCTCATTTGCAGACGGTTACAAATTAATCATGTGTTAAAGTGATTCATTGTGTATGTTTTTAACACAGTTTCATGGAAAATAAAAATTAGATTAGGATGTTACTAATCGTGATTGAAATTATTAAAAAACAAGCTCTCCAGCTTGTCAATTCTAGGTTGAAATTACCACTTCAGACTTATTTCTTTAGATTTTAAGAATAACAAATGGAATGAAAACACACCCGTATTACATCATGAGGAGTCATTACTACATGTAGTGCCCGAAGCCACTATTCCATTTCTTTCCGTGGGTTTCGTCCGATTAGAGGGTGGGGGATGTACGAAAACTACGCGGACGTAGTCTCGAGCGAAGTGACAAGATATGCAAGTTCATAAGTAACTATATGACTGAGGATTCATCTATATCCATAGAGTATCCTTCTACTTTTCGCGGGATGGCAAAGATTGGCAACTTCTTAGGGTCAGACGTCGCATAACAACTATACCACAACAGCAAAAATAAGGCCCATGGCTTTATGGCTCAGCGTAAGCCACACATAATCAGCCCATAATGTTCCCACAGCTGGGATTCAGGCCTCCCATTGGTGAGAGGGAATGGGCCGTAATCTAACAAGTGGGCCCAGTCCAAGATGGTAGATGTTACGTCTTCGATTTTTTTTGTTTCAGGACATACCAGTTTCTTCACGATATTTTTCTCCACATTTTTGAAAGTAGTGATAATGAAATAATTTACATAATGTAATGTGCCTGCCAAGGTTCAAACCAAGATTTACAACTCCGGCTGAAACAACTTTGCCATCACTGCTCCTGCCTAACCCAAACGTATCTTAGCATCGTCACTCATAAAGACCACAAAATAAGCACAAAAACACTTTCAAACATAACAAAGAAACCTCACCACATTGTCCACATCTCGTATAACCCTAAAGAATTGTCCAAGCGATCGATTGCGCCGCCAATTAATAAGTCGTGATCATAAATTGATATTAAGATTCTTTGAATTAGTCACTGCCATCTTGATTGTATGTCGTGTATTGTGTCTGTGTGTATAAAGCTTTAGAGTTCTCGGTTCATTAGCGTATCGTGTAGATATGGAGCAAGAGTTTTAAAATTAAATAGGTGGGTTATTAACTATGGTTATTTATTTATTGTTTGGGTTTTTTGTGGGTCAATGACACTGAATAATATTACAATTGTCTATTAATGTACCTTAATAACAAGCTGAAATCAGGTTCAGTTGAAACTATAAAGTTAAATATAAGTTAAGTAAGCATTTGGTGTGATGTCCCGTGTGAAAGAATAGCACTATCCCATTTCTTCCCGTGGGTGTCGTAAAAAGTGACTAAGGGACTTACTAGAGAATGGACAGCAGCTTTCTCTATGCATTTTACCACCATGCTGCAATCGCCAACCTGCCTGTCAAGCGTGGCGATTATGGCAAACCCTCCCAAATTGGGCGAGGCCTATGTTTAGTAATGGACGTCATTCCGCTAAAATTATGAATGACAAAAGAGTGAAATTGAAATTTACGAGGACAAAAAGGACAGCTGACTCCACTATCATGTGGAAGTAAGCAGTATATAGAGAGGCAAAATTGACGGGATGAAGGTCTACGACTTCTGTCAGGGTCGCGAGATTGTTCAAACGAGATACCGTGGCCCTGGAATATGGGTAACTGAAGGAACACGGGTGGGTTTTAGTCAGTAAAAGTCTTATACGCCCTCCCGCTCCGCCCAGAGTGGTAGAAGTCATTTGATGATTTCCCATTCAAAAAAAAAGGTCTACGACTAAATGACGAAGTAGGTACCTATATCAACCAAAAGAACAGTTTTTACCAATTTTACTTACCAACATGCAAAAATTATCATAACTTTCATGTCGACGGAAAAGCTAAAGAAAGGGCGTGAGAAAACTCACCAAGAAAATATGATAAGAATAATTTAAATCTAACCAATGAGTAAAACCTGCAGACCAATCGCACTTCCCCATTAACACTAGACGCTCAATTACCAAGACTACACAAATGACTCTATTCATTAATATTTTGAAGCGCAAACTTTAATATTTCCCACGGTCAACGACGAAAGGTGAACATTAGCCGAATGTTAGAGATACAGGATATATGCAGAAGCACCAGTCTGTTCTATAAACGAGACTACTTTGATTTCGAAAGGAACAAAATTAACAGTAGGAATGAATTTCACTTTGACAGTTCAATAATATTTATTGCGTTATTAACATTGTTGAGTAGACGATATATTCAAAAATGAAATAATGGATTAGCAAAATTATTTGAAATGATTGAGATTGTGATTACGCAGTTAGGGTGCCGATTGTGAAGCTTGCTTTTGAAGATCTTTAAAATTTTACTCCAAAGTCAAGAGAAGTTAATTTGAAGGAAACTTTTTAGCACGACAGAATTGAAGAAATCTAAACACCCCGTGAATTAACACTGTAAAATCCTTACGATGACATGGCTCATTGTTGCTGGCAAGTTTTTATTAGCAACATTACACTGTGTTATATATAAAATAACAACGGACTTCCATAAAAAAACTATACATTTTACTAAACGGTTTGTTTTGGATAAACTTTTTATTTGTCACTTATTAAATGTGGTAAGTAACAATTGTTCTCAGAGAAGACTATGAGCACTTAGCCCATCTATGCCATCATCATGAACAGTGTACGACCCAGCCTTCTGTAACCATCTTTTGGTTTGTTGTTTCACTCTATTTAGATATTTAGCTACCGTTTTGAGATAATAAATCATTTTGTCGGTACAGAAGACTGGTAATTATCGCAATTAAGGTTAAGCAACGATTAGCTTTGTTCTTTAAGAAGAAACGTGGGACCGAGGTGTTTCGGTGAATCACTGCTCTTGGAATTTGAGATGAATAAAGAATTTCTGAAGACCATTGTTACTTTGTATTTGAACATCACTTCTGGGATTCGGGACTTGAGTCGGGTTAAAAAGACGTTAATGTCAGGTATCGCTAACAAGCAATTGATAAATCATTCACACTTTGCCAGTTACAAGATTTTTTTCTTTGTGCGTATTTACTCAAGTCAGGGAATATGTTGGGAGGGACAATGTATAATGTAAAAGTTGAATCGACGAGCTTAAAATTGTAAGCAGATAATTATTCTGTAATTTTGCCATTTCATACGATTTTTCAGATAGTCATTCTATTTATTATAAGAAATACTTTTCATTCCAAATATCAAAACATTATTTTCTTTTCGAAATTAGAATTTCCCAATTCCAAGCGAAAAAGTAAATTAAACAATCAATTTCCGAACGAAATTCAGGGTACATTAAAAATAGCAAAATGGCCACTCTAGAAATACATTTGGATACTAGATACTTAATCCAAAATAACATACGTCGTTTAGTTGTACCACAAAGTATATAAAAACCACTGCACGAAAGCATGATAGGTGTTAGCTTAATCAATTATATGAAATCTACGCTGTATCATATGACTTTATAATTTGTAAACACGAAGATATTCACACAATCTACAAAATATTTTATATTTTGTAGATTGATTTATCTTGAAAGATCAATAGTGTTTGCAAATATTAGTCATCTTGACGGCATATATTGGATCGTGTGGTTAAATTTGGATTTCAATAGCGATTTTTTTATGAAATCTACAAATAGTCTTACTTCCGTTTGATGTTTATGATTGTGATTATTCTATATTGCCCTAACGAGATTTTATTTTACCCATTGAAATCATAGTTAAAGAATATCCGTACAATGCGAACAAACACCAAAAAAAAAACAAACACTAGGCTCTTCCATTTGTCAATCGATAAACTAATAAATTAAAAAAAACTAATTTATTTCACGATAATATTGTTGAAAATTCCCAAGTCATATTTCAAATTGTTAATAATGAGCCCGGTACCTGACGGTTTGAGATCGCGCTAAGACTTCGATCTAAAGAGGCTGCATTTGCATAAAATCATTAGTAAGCACAATGGTGTGCGGGCAGGGACACGGCCCGAGAGACACCTCACAGTTGCTCTTAAATATCCCACCAACATCAACAAACACAAATCACACACTGCCCATTACCTGTTTGCAAAGACTCATCAAAATTTCAACAGAAGTAATGCCGTAATGGATAGCGCACAACAGAAAGTTGACGTGTATTGATGCGTCGTAAGAATAGCATGGCACGGGCTACGAGCCGCCTCTCGAATATGATTTATCATCGTTCATTAGGCGAGTTTGTCCGCAGCGACAACAGATGGAGCTGATAGCACTTGGCAGGGTGGCCGGCTTGTTATTATTTTTATTACCAGTTTTCAAAGAATAATACTTGAGGAATGCATCTCTTAATGAACTTCCACCCTTTTTGGGATCGACATGATGGATAGAATTAATGTCGCCTCCCATTGTTGATTGGAGACACTTTCAATGGTTTGGGACACGTCTACTTTGATAATGTCGCATTGATTTCGGGTTGATACCTAAAATGGTTTTCTGAGAAGAGCTTAATGGTTGTTTTTGCTACTGTGATGTATGGATTATTATAAAATAAAATCTCACGAAGGTGTGTGTGACTAATGATGTTTACCACAGTATACATTGTATCTAATGTTTCAATAAAGAAAGCACCTTTACAAAAAATAAACCATCTTTTTTACCAAAATAATATTAAACATAAAAAATAAATTCAAACAGCGACAACCCTAAACAGCAGTAAACATTTTCATAGTCACTCACAATGCTCTCACTAAATCCTCTTACCATTTAAATCTCCCTGCGCACGCGCAGTGCAAACACTGACAATTCTTAAAACTGCATCTTTAACACCGTCGTCAGTCGTGTTCGGAGCGTAATTAAAGGACCGAAGGGAATTTGCATTCGTTTCTGAGAGCTCGTAGGGTAGAAAAAAAAAGTTGTTAATTAGCATATTGTATTTTGAAATGTGACGGTTTGCATGCAGAGTTTCATGCCCCTCAGCGGTGGGCTTGAGTCTCGGATTTTTATGAGTCTCACCAAGTGTGGACGTGTCTTGATTCAACTTGTCATGAATAAAATCATGGTTATTGGTTTTAATTAGTTTGTTAATACCTGTGTTCACAGGTTCTGCATTCACGTTTGGAATTTATACTGTTGTAATATGGTGCGATGTTTTTTTTATGAAAGAAGTTTCATTTAATTATTTTAGCGAAATGACCATGAAACATTTATGAGTGACTAACAATCAGTGTCTACAAGGAAATTATACGTTGAAATTCTAGTAAACCACAAATTACTCCTTCAGTCTTGTCCACACTAACCTGCCGTCTAAGTCAATCGTGATAGCTTTAGTTTTGTGTCTCTGTTTTAATTAATTTGGTTCACGAAGTCGCCACTTCGGGTGTCACGACAAGATGCTTCGAGTACTGACTGACATACTTCAAAATGTCACCAAATCATTGGGATTATCTGCGATCGCTACCGGTAGCCTACCCTTTTGACCGTCATTGTTTCGAGGATTGTGTGTCTAATTCCACATGAGGAATTAGGTCCTGATGCGAAAGATAAACTTAACGAGAAACGTGTTGAAGGTATTAAGTAATGTTTTTAGATGGTTCTTAGTACTGTGTGTAGAAGAGCGGAGATTAATATACATGATTCTACGGAGTGCTACAAGGTCGTATTTTGGGGCCATTGTTAGTTTTGTGATTTTGTTTGAATAAATTGCACCAATAACCTAGCGTATTTTGTAGATTACACCAATATCCACCAATATTGTCTAGCAGCACCCACTTAGAATCCACATGATACTGCAATTACAAATCTACATGCCATTCATGTTGATTATGATACCCTCTCCCTTCGGTGGGACCAATGCATGACTAAGCGGGGTTCGATTGCAAATTACTAGACGTTGATTAGGTGGTGTCGAACTGTCGAAGCCGTTAGTGCCCAATCTCACTAACGTCCCTCCTTACATTTGCTCATCTAATTTAAACTAACAGATATTTATTGTAAATATATCTAAATTAATATTGTTATAAGAAAATATTAGATTTTTACATGTGTTTGTTTGTTATGTTTTCACCCTAAAACAGCTGGACGGTTTTGAATGAAATTGAGCACCTGAGTAAACCAAAGCAGGCTATTGTAAGTATTTTCATGCAGGCATGAAGACAGATATTACTTTTAATCCCAATATACCTTCGGAATCGAGATTTATGCGGAACCAGATTGAAGCGGATCGCAGCTAGTGTAAATACACTAGTTGCTGCTATAATTATAGAGAATACGAATGATTTTTTGTGGATAAACTCGAAATTTGGAAAGTTGACGGCGGATTTTCTAAACTATTTCACCTACTGAAAGCTACTTAATCAGTAAGTAAAATGGGGTGTTTGTTTTTTTTTGCATTTAGATGTATATTGTGACTTCCACGCACACAAAGTCAAGGCCTGACGCTAGTCTGATATATTGTATTATGGTTTATTTAGTTCCTTAGCAGTGCACAGGTATTGTTATTCGCAATTTATTATTTATTGCTTTTTCTTTAAATACCTATGTAATAGAACATATAATTGCAACAACGTTATTTTGAATCCTATCTATTATATCAACGGATTGTGATAGGTTACTATGTCATCGTCATCAACAGCATTGTTCTTTTGACCGACTACACCCATAAGCATGACTGTTGTTGTTACCATAATCAAAATCATCGTGAATACGTAATAACTATTGCAGCACAAATTAAATCGTATCAGAGTGTGAGAACCCAGACTATCACGAACGCACGGATTTGGGTGATGCCGCAATGTTCCAATTAGGTGCTCATTTGTGTCAGTCGTGCATTGTTGCTATTCATTGGTGGCGAACAATCGACTCATTGTGAATGTGTTTACCTATTAGTTTTCAAAATCACTAGGTTTTGTACTGTTTTATGCTTGCTCATTTTATTTCGTGGAATTAGTTTCGATGTGACTGTCTAAAGTGATTTGGCTGTTGGTAAACCAACAATGTCGGTTTTTTGCGATGATTTAATCTATACTTAACATTATAAAGCTGAAGAGTTTGTTTGTTTGGTTTGACTGCGGTAATCTCAGGAACTACTGATCCGAATTGATTGATTGTTATGATGGGTAGCTATATAACATCACGCTACAATCAAAGGGAGCGCAGAAGCAAGGAAATATGGACGAAAACTGGCAGGCAATTTGATGCGACGGGAAAGGTCAGGGAAGCAAAAATTTTACGCGGATGAAATCGCGGGCAGAAGCTAGTTCTGAATAATTTTGCTCATAAAATTAGTCATCAACCGTCGTCTGATAGTCTTTAAATAGTCTAACTGAAAGCTTTCGAATTTTAAGTCAAAGTTTAGACAGGGGTGACAAGAGAGGTGACGCGTGAAAAGATCCAATGACTATCACCTCTTCACTCGTATTTATCCCTGTAACAAATTTCCTTGCCATTCTTTTGAATTGTCGATAGCTTTTTATCTTAAGCTAATATAGCAATTTACAAGATTACTCAATCTTGAAAATTATGTTCACCCACATTTTTATTTGTGCACAAAAAATACAATAGATACCTTTCAATATCTACTGTTCCTATAGAGTAGGTTTTCACGATACTTCATCAAATGATCGTTTCAACAATACAAGTAAATTGCAAGTGTTGTCGATCAGAAGTTCAAATTATATTCTCAGTGAAACTGTGAGAAAGGTCAGTTTAAATTCGATAACCTAAAAGAGGATTGACACCCGATACACGACCATTCTCACTGTCCCAAATATGTATAGGACCATTTAACGAGAGTGCCTCATAATGCACGAGTATTATTTAACTACAGATTCAATAGATTCAATCAGTGATACAACGATTAACATAGTGCACACCCATCGTACTAAGCCAGGCGGGGTAGTGACACAATAGAGCGTACGCCACAACATCATCAAACAATTTCAAAATCAGATCCTATGCATAACGAATGGAGTTGATAAATAGTTTGAATTAACCGATCTAATACGGGTCACCCACAACACAGTGACTCAACGGAATATCGACTCGTAATGATAATTGAACTGGCAAACACCCAGGCTGGACTATCAGAACCATCTATTGAGAAACGACGCTGGAAACTATATGACTTGCGCTATTGTATTTATGATTGTTTTTTTATATTTTATTTCTTGTCTTCCGACACAATCTTTAGCGTTCTGATTAACTCGGAGCTTTACCGCTGCGAATTGTTTCAAACAGCCCGTTAGAATATTGAATTATGTACGTCTATGAGTAACGTTTGGGGAAATCAATGACGAATTAATCCAATGTTTTACGTTTGGGTTAATACCCATCATTCCCATCATTTTTACGAAACAGAAAGTAACGGATTACCGTTACTTTCTGTTTCGTAAAAATGATGGGAATTTTCCTTAATCTTAACTTGATAAGAATTTCAATGATTCAGGAAGACACGGTTGTCTATTAAGACGGAAACTTACTAAGCAATGAGGACAATTCAAAAATTAAATTACGCAAAGTTTCCTCTCACTCCACTTCTTATTTAATAGGAAGTTTCCTATAGTGAAAATGTATGTACATATTTGAGTCACGTTTAACACAATAATCGGTAGAAAAAAAATCTTCATATAGTTGTAGGAGTGACAAGCTCTCATGTACAATAATTGAAAAAAAAAACAAATCCACAATCACGTCAACTTAGATGATGTTGACGTTACTGTGGACTTCTTTTTTCAATTGTGATGGGCTAGACAAGCTAATAATCTATCAGCGAAAACGATAATGGGAAAATCAGAATTGATTTGACATAGCATACCAAAAAGTTTAGGTCACCCTCGTTGAAAGCAATTGCCCCTTGTCTAGGGCCTCAGATTTTCACTGTCCATCCCTAGACATAGCTATCCATATAACACTGTTACAGTTCTTTTTTTTTTTTGCATCAAATCGATCTACTATTTTCTTCAGGTCCTTGGTCTCTATGGCTCCCATGTTTGCCAATTTGGTTTCCAATCTCGTCAGGTCCAATCAATAATTCAATCCCATTAATCCAATACCTGGCATAAATATTAATCGATGAGCTCATAATAAAAATTCGGAATGTCTGTCTAACTGTCAATACCAGGTACTCCACTACTAAGTAGGAATGTTTGTCATCAACCATGGAAATAAAATTAATTTAAACGTTCAAATGACTTGATTATTCTTTGTTTGTTTGCTCTTGTACTTCAAGATTCATTCAAAACAACATAAGCTTAACTATAATATATTTTATCTCTGATTCAATCATAACAACTATAAACTGGTTAGACTTGACCATGATCTTTCTTGCATTGTCATAAAGGATCCTCTAATTGAATTTTGGTAATAAAGAGAAACAATGCGGTTTATTTTAATATAGATTAACGACCGATGACTTGACACCTCGCACTCAAATCCGAAGCCGGTTGCTCATCTACAAAATTACTGTTACCGTTCCTGAAATCAAAATCAAGAGAATAATGAACCTTATCTCTTAAAGTTTTATTTTCATTAATGGTAAAACTATGTTCGTCAAAATCATAGATGTGTTTCTCTGAATTAAAATTAGTTCAAAATATATTAATATGTATTAGTGTCAACCTTTTTACGTTATTGGTTATTGGTTCATTGTTGGGTTATGGTAATTTTTCGTGTGATATATTTGTTTTGTTTGATAGAGATCTGGTATATAATATAACCAAAGTTATCTACTGCCTTCAATATATTCTATTGTGTTGACAAAATATTTCAATACTTTACCAACTAGCTATAAGTAGAATTTAAACAATATAGCATACCTGGATAAATAATTTTTTAGTCAGTTTTACTTTTCACACCTTCCGGGATTATAAATGAAACCAGGACTACTAGACCAAAAAGGCAAGATTGATCTCAAGCCAAAAAAATACAATCTTAGGTCTAAACTCCATGTAAATGAAGTTCCTCAACATATATCAATAATAAATTAACTCAGCCTATCGCAGTTGACTGCTGGATAAGAATCTCTCTGCACTACAATACTCTGTGCTCTGCTTCCCGCATCCATTCTATCCCAGCCGCCTATTTAAGGTCGTCAATCTAGCTGAGGGGCCTCCCACACGATGCTTGCTGATACGTGGTCTCCCCTCTAGGACTCGTCAGCTCATTCCTTCGTCCTTCGACAAACATGGCCAGCCCACTTCAAAAATACATTGTAACACACAATTAAAAATAAATTACTATATAAGATTCTTCCATCAGTCATGTTGATATACGATCGCATTTAATACTTTCAAGTGACCAATAAAATCGTCCAATAAATACATCTGGTCTCATTGTTGGACTTGTTTCGGCACTTTTACGACAGGCAGACTTACCGAAATACGATTATCAGGCTTCACTTCGTTTCTGATCTGGGTAAGTCTTAAAATTGAAGAAATAACTCGTTTTAACAAAAGTATGTGGAAATAAACCTAAAAAATATTAAATAAAATAAATGAATGCATGGAAAATATAATTATTTTAAATTAAGTAATTAAGAAGAAATATACAGGATAAGTTTTTATCCAGTGCGCAAACTGTAACCATGAATTCAGCATATCATTCTAGACCCCCTCTAGCGTAGAAATTTTTCGTCAGTTTTACAAAAAAAAAAACAGCTGTTCCATACATTTTGACCCTGTAAGTATTGCATTTTTCTATGAAACAGCTGATTTTTTTTTGTAAAACCGACGAAAAATTTCTACGCTAGGGGACGTCTAAAATGATATGCTGAATTCATGGTTACAGTTTGCGCACTGGATAAAAACTTATCCTGTATAATTTTGTCTGATCTAGAAAGTATTATAATTGAAGAAGCAAAAGATGGTTGTTTCAATGAATTATCATTTAGTATGCATATACTGCGAGAAATACCAGTAAATTTGAGTCTGTATGAAAAAAATAGATCCCTGCTACAATCCCAACTTGCAACTACATCGACAAAATAATTTTCATTTGACAGTGTATCACTTCCATTATGTTCTAAAATAAAGTAACCTCCTGTAAATACAGAGTAACACTTGGTTCGAAATTATAACCCTTTGCAATCACAACATTTTAAATCTTAATTTCATATTGAACTTCACCGCCTCTACAAAGGTCATTTTACCAATCTGCCTGTCACTCAGAACACAAAGTCACTTTAATAAAAACAATGCCTTATTTTGTTTCAATCCCATCAGCTCTTAAAGGGTTATTAAGTTATGACTTATTGCACTTCAGTTTTATAATTTTATGAGTACGTAGATGTATGTTATGTGAATTTACTTCTTCCTCGTTTTGACTTTCCATGCGTTTGTAGGAACGATGTCTAGAATTCAGAGTGACTGTATTATTTTCTTTGACTTCATCTTTGTCGTCATCATTATCAGTAGTAATTACAAGTAAACTGAAACGATTCAGTATTCCATATCCTTGATTCTTCCGATAATAATTGGCATTTTTATATAAAAGCTACTTCAATGTTCAACAAAATGTCTCGCATAGTTTCAAGTTCTAGTGGTTCTTGTTTATTTACTCGATATGTTCTGCTAGATTGGTTAAATCAACATGCATCTTTTAGTTAACATTGTTTTGTTTTTATTTGCACTTTTGCATAACAACAATGAAATCTCCGTACCATAAATAAAATGATATAAAAGATTCCAATTTACCTACTCAGCTAATTGCCATCAATTTTATTGTACAGAATAGCCAATCGATTCACAAGTGCGTACACTTAACCTCACAAACATTGTCAGTTGCTTTCTTATTAAAATAATCATAAAACACTAAGAGAGACTTTCTCAAAACCTACGCAGTGTGAGGTCGATGCCTCAGTGAGGGGAATGCGGATCTCATCGGTCCATCGATGTCGATTGTTTTAATTGTTTCGAGATGAGACCGAGGAGCGGCCGTGTCAATGAGAGGTCAACTAACGACGTGATTAGTATTTCAAATCAAGAACTCGATTCTGCTTAATTTGAATCGATGTTTTATCGATACGTCGTTCAGTCACGAGTTTTGTTTGTGCTAATTATGTAAATGTGCGTTTTAATTGCCATAAATTATTAAGAGAAAATGTTTTATCTGTTTTGTGAAATAGGTTTATTATGGTGGTGACATGTTGGCGGTTAGTAAATTCTTACTGTTTTGAGATAACCTCTGCCTCTTTCACATTAGTAAAACAATGTATTGCGTAATAAAAAGGTTATTTTGCTCACCTTTGAGTAGTAATGAACTTATCTGAGTTGAGACCATTCGGAATTTTATATTGCTATTAACATTTTAACTGTTTTGTAAAAAAAAAACAAAGTAAAAGTCTTTAAGCTTCGTAAAATTCCAGCCTTTTCATTCATAAAATGAAATTGAAATTACTTACGGTGCGGGGACATTAGCAGAAATCCAATACTTTTGTGTAAATACAAAATAATTGCCTGCAGCATTAAAATGTGCTTATGTTCTGTGTGTTTATATTAAACCTCAGCATTTTTAGTTTGTTTAAAATTAAAAGTCGGTCCAAAAAATAACACTTGTTCAATCGATATCACACAATAAAGTGTAGGGTTGCCACTGTTATATCAAAATGGAGTCAAAAATTATATAAATAGGAAAATGTAAAATATATTGTTTGGTGGCCATTGTTATACTTAACTAAGTGGAAAATATGTATTAAATGAAAAAAATGAATAAGAACAAAATGTATTAAAAAGTAGTTAACAATCCATCTTAATACAGAGACCGTGTATAAGAAATAATCGTATTACTTACTGTTTTTTTTTTTTAATTCGTAATGTAACAATTTTTTTAAACACTTAAGTTAGTGTCAACCTTAATAAATCCTAACTAAAATTCCCGCCTACATTTTAATAAGTGGCGTTTGAGTGTTTAATAAAAACGGATTGTCCTCAGGAGATGGGCAGGGTATAAATAAAACCATGCGCGCTACAACTTGCTTAGGCGACATTACGTTTTGGAAAATCGTTAGCGACGCCTACGGAAACATTTCGTTTGTGCTTCGGAACTTTTAGAGTTGGTCTCTTGAGGGTTTTATGAATGAAATTTGACGGACAAAAAAAATGATTTCGTAATCCAATCATACACATAATGAGTATGTAAGTGTTCTTTCCTTCCACATTCAACCCTACCTTTAAAACAAGAGTGAACAGGAATCTTCTGGGCACGGTGTTCCATCATAGATATCATCCATGGCTTTCCATCCGGTGTGATAGAAATCAAGAAGAGGCCCTTTCAGAAATAATAAAATTATTAAAATGTCCTTGTTGATTTAAAATAATCATTATCATAATGGTTTATTTGCTTAGAAAGTAGGTAAATAAAATAAAAAAGTTACAAAATTTATCATCGAAATTAACCATGTAAATTCCAGAGAACTTACAGATTTATAAATAAACATTTAAAATTAAGAATTTATTATGATTGTTAATGATAAATATGTAAAATCTCAAGTTGAAAAAAAATAATAAAATGAACATTTACACTGCCTTTATGGAAAGCTGTTTTATGTAGAAAAAAACATACCTCACAGAGAGATAAAATTACACAATTACAGTTGCAAATATAAACCTACGTACTGGCGGCGGTAACTTACATAATTATAATACAATTCCAAGAACCAAAACACACTTACAATATTTTAGCCCCAGCACAGAAGCTATTAAAGAAATATGTGGCCTCTATAACTTCCACACACTACAACCCCGTATCTGGAAGTATAAGCCGTCTTCTTACTTATCCGAAACACCACACCCCGAATGCACTTAATGTACAAAATATTGTAATGTTATTATTATTTCATATGATAACCCGAAGCCTTGCCTTTTCAATACCGGATAAAATAATTTCAATAGCAATGTGTGCCTGGACGGAGATAATCTCTGAAGGCAGATAGGACGGGTATGCACCTCGATTATTATCATAAATTTATCTAATAGCTGGTATGAGATGATATGGAGCGCTTTAATTGGGTAAGGAGAGCTGGTGATGTGAAAATTGGTTGTAATGGCTAGTGCATATGAATTTGAAATAGCCTATGTGGGTTTAAGTCAAGAACTCACGAAAGGAGACAGATATAAGGATACTCAGAAAGGAAAATAAAATTGAGAAATGTGCATGCAGTTCACATTCACTTCTAGAAAATAGAGAAATATGTCAATATTTTAACATTGCTGTCATTATAAAGTTCAACAATGTTATCCAATGCTAACAAACTAATAAGTGAATTAAATGAAGTAGAAAATACAAAGTTACAAGTGATAACTACCAACCCAGGATACAAACGTAAAGCAGTTATTACACCAAGAAAACTGCAGCCGTTGAATGCAAAACACTTAGCAGTAGAAATTAAAATCTAAAACCAATGTAACCAGATCTTAATATATGCAGACTTTAATTTTTTACGAAGCGAAGATTCGATTACATAACAAATTAATGCAGAATTTAAATTCAGCATTAAAAATCCAATAAGTGCCAACACAAAAAGATAGCAAACATTTATCATGAACATGAACATAACGTTATAGAGGCGACTCAGGTGGGACACATAAAACTGGCCGAGATCACAACCCACCTAAACTAAACGTAGGCAGACCCAATAAAAGCCCCTAAGCCATTTAAATCTCTCTAAACGACAGGGTTATAGTTTAATTTTACTGCAGAAAGCATTTCCATCACAATTGGAAGTGACTCCTTGTCATTTATTTTAAAGTGTTTGCGGGCCTCGTCCTGACCGTGCGTTATCATAAATCTTTTTTAAGATCGTACCATAAAGGCAGATAAGGTCGCACCCAATCGCCTAAAGATTGCCCTTTACCGAATTTACAATGCTGACGAATTGTCAGCCGAACGTGGAAGGATTAGTTGACAAGACGATGCGACGCTTGGTAAAAATATTTTTTACTTTGATGAAATAATAGAAACATAGGTCCATAGTGCAAGCTGTGGTGATATAGCATAGCACAAAAACGACCAAATTCATGTGAACACTGTCTGTGAAATGGCATGCATGGTCCTTAAGATGGTGCCCTGAGTAATAATTAATTAGTTAAATGATAGGTATTCGTTTTGTAGTCAATGTTAACAGTTCAAATAAGGTCACGTTATTTATTTATTATGGTTATAAGCTAATAGCTTTGTTAAACGTTTCCTAAATTAATTTCGTTTACTAATGGACGTATTATATTGACAGCCCTTATCTTAATTTATGAATTTGAATAAAATTACCTGCGACCAGAGACCACACGAAAGAGACATAAATACCTCTGTAAAAATACCATAATTTTTATCACTTACATTCGATGAATTTGCCAGGAAAATTCCAGATATCATTTTGTCCTTATAGTGTAGTGATACCATATCATTCAGATTTGGGTTTGAAACAGATGAACACGTAGGCATTAAACTCACATAAAATTTGTTATGGCATTTCTATAACATCTTTAATCTTAGGTAAAAACTCAAATGATTGAGTGGTGGCTGCGATCTCAGTAAATTGATTAAGTGTCTGATTTTTAAATATTTCCCGTTTAGCGCGGTCCATGTTGAATGATCAATTAAGTTGATCGACGTTTGACTGCGGCGATTTAGGAATCACATGCATCGGAGGCTTAATCTGAATGATACTCAAATTTTGGCAGCAGGCTCGTAAGATCATGAGTTACAATGTTAATTTATTTATACATCATGTTGATTTATATCAACTGTGAGGTACGGTTCAAGCCTGTGATCGTGTGAGTTCTAAATGGCTATCTATATGAGCTTTATCTTAACATTCTTTTTATACCATTCCTTTGAATTCTACATCATCATTTTTGCCATTTAGCTGAGAGACATGAACTGGGTATAGGCCTCCACGAAGCGTTACTACATCCATTCAATACGTATTAAAGTTACATACCTACTTATTATTAAAAAAAAAAAACAAAAACTACAGAAATTTCTGGAATTTAAATGACCTGACTAATTCTCATTTTGAAAACGTTGCAAATAAAATCCCCATCAATATTTAAGCCGTTAAAATCGGATCCAAATTCAAAAAATCGAACATCAAAAAAATTCAAACTATCAGTTAACAATACGACAATAGTCACAACAATGGATACCAAACTTTAAAAGTCCAACGACGCATTTAATTCCATATTTAAACGTGTGTTCGTTTTTGTGCCTGAGCCACAAAAGATCTAATTGAAGTGAAAAAAAGGAATGATTCTCAAATGATATGTGTTTGTTTGTGATTGATGTATCGACGGGCCGAGTCGGCTATTTAACAGGCGGTTAGACAAAATAGTCGAGGTATGCGAGACGTCGGGGTGCCATACTAGTACAACTTGTACGTACTTTGGCGTATAATGTTCGAGTGTTGCTCAAAGATTTTGGCTAATTACTTTGAAGATGTTTTTTTTTCAGACAGTCACTGACTAGGCTTTTCTCGATCAATTTAAAAGTGTCCCAGGGTGTATTAACATTTATTAAAATTATTTATTTATATTTTAATTTTATATTTGAATGATTTAAACTATCTTTTAGCCTAACCTTTAGTGATTGAACCGATTGCCTAAGATAATGATTGACCAGCTAATATTTTGTTCCTCGTTAGAAATAATTACGGACTCATTTTAAATCTCAAAATTATCAACGACTTTTCATAATGTTTTAGTCATTCTTTGTTGTCTAAATGTCAAATCTTCCGCCAAGATGACCTGGCCAGAACTTTGGGCATCACTATCTCAACAAACACAAAAGCGTGCGTGTGTGCGTGTCGTGATCACAATCAGGTTATTTCACTGGTAATTATGATACGACGGGCGAGAGCCCGACCCCGGGTCACACCGTCCGAATGTGGCACATATGACGAATAGTGCTGACCGGGCTTAGGCTTGCCGCACTTTCGGCAACACTTTCGGGTTCTGCGATATTTGACCGAAGTTTAAAATAAGAAGAATAATTATAAGTGATTAGCACTTAGCGATAAGGGCACCCACTGTGTCACTGTAAACGCATCAATTTACTTACCGAAACGAGTGAATAGACACTTCTGATTAATATATTATTTTCTGAAGGCGATTCGCACGAAGTTAATTTATTTGTAGGCGAACCGACAACTACAGAAATACATATTCTATACATAGCTTTTATCTTTATTTAGTCCTGTCTGTGTGTTTGTCTTCTCATGTTGTCTTGTTGGCTTAAGATCTACAATCAGTGGGTTCGTCGGTTTAATTGATATGATTGTATTCTCATTTGTTTGAAAGCTGCTCTGTTTAGTTATGATTCAACTAAAATATTTATTTCAATCGATACAGAGAGACATTTGAAAAACAAAAACCTCGATTCTTTTGTAAAACTAACTCAGCACTCTGATAAGTGAGAATGAGTCAGTAAGTGAGCAGTGATGGCCTAGTCGTAATTAAAAGCCCAGCACCCTAATTGCGAAACGCACTATCTATCAGAATCTGAATGGGATTGAGGATTATTTCTAAACCATTGCGTCATTTGTTCGAATAAATTGTCGGCTCAGCAACGTAAATAACGCAATGAATGTTGTTTAACTATCAATATGAAACCAATTCGTATTGATAGCAAGTTACGCAATTACCCCTCTGAATTACGAGTTGTAGGTCGCAGGATCAAACCCAGCAGCCCCACTGCTCTCAAAAGGTTGGAAGGAAAACGTCGTAAGGAAAAAGTGATGCCCCAGTACCACAAAATCGAAGACATGTGACATCTACCAACCCGCACTGGCCTGGCGCAGTGGCTCACTCCATCTCACTGAGAGGAGGCCTATGTCCCAGCTATTAGATTAAAAGCACTCTAATCAAGAGACTGTCATATAAAGCTAACTGAATATCTGATAATCTTACAGAGCCGAACCATTTCGCTTCGGCTTCGGCCTTAAACAATCTGACAATAGTCAAACACTAGCAAGAACACTAGTCACTAAATATACAGTGATTCCTATCCTGATTATATCTCATTACATCTCGATATGTTTGTTTATAATTTTAAAAAACTGTTTCGAATGTGAAAGCATGTTAGAATCGATTGTCTAAATGTTAATCGAATGATTATTTTATTGTTTTTGAAATTGGTGATGATTATACGTTTTATATAGGTAATGTATGTTATGTGTACCTTTTCTTTGTGTTGATCACTCTATAATATGTGTAGGTCAGTTTCTTTATTGATATCAGTAAAGGCATATCAAGGTTGTTTTAGATCTCTCTCTGTTTGTGCATTACGGAGTAATTGACCTCCTTTGATTTGTACTAGCGGATCTTTATCCTATTTCACCTTTTGTTGTCCTTTAGTTCTGGCTATATTGTAATCATTTACTATTTGGTTTGCTATGTTTGGTGAGCAATGGTGGCCTAGTTGTTTGTGTTAATAATTTCATCACCACTGCTCTCAAATCGATGAAGGAAGACATCGTGAGAAAACCGATGATTTTTGGTTCTAAACAAAAAAAACGAAGTCATATTTTTTTTTTTTTTATTTATTTATTGGTCTATCTACAATTGTTACACTCTATAATCTAATAATACAAGTTATAATACACACCAAGTGTACAATATGAAGCGATAAACACAGCATGCATGAACTTACTTAAAAAATAATTACAGTGGTTTTAAAGTTATACAAATAAACATACTTAATATTAAAGACATTCTTATTATTAAGACAGTTAAAAGCTTAAATATAGATATAGGTTAAGAGTAACATAGTTCAGTGCAGTGTTGATTATGATTATTTTTGGTGGAATTGGTGCTTGAATTTATGAATTGATGAACAACAAATATCTATAGCATCGTCACAATTATTGAGAAGCCTGCAAAGTCTTGGGATTGGGGAGTTCGACCCTGAAACAGTTTTGCGAAATGGGGGGCGTGACACGGCCCACTCACTATCAAAGAGAGGAAGCCTGTATTACAGCAGTAGGAATATTATTGAATGCTTAAATTATTATTATATTACTATGTGTATGTATTTTGATTAAAAAATATCTTCAAGCAAAATATTTTTTTGAGGAGCAGCCTAATTAAATTCGTAAAATCTTTGTGAAATTATCATGCATTTTCTTTTCCGCGCTAATCATTATTTCTAAACAGACAAACAACAGCTGATGGTGTTCATTTTACACCCATAACTTAATTCTCAGCTATGCCAACAAGGATATATTCCCACCTATACACCGTGTAATCATATTAAACACTATAAGCGAGCTTCGTGGGCGGGAGACCCCGGGTCAAACGAATTCATAGATAAAAACCTGTCCATATGACGTCACGAGATCGAAAACCTTCGGTCCGAAGAATCAGAGTTTTGTCACAGAATACATACGTGCAGAAGGCTGGCTGCATACAACGACCGAAGATAACGCACACATAGACACGCTTCATATACAGTGACAGCAACCGCACTCGCAACTGTCATTAATCGGTAAGTAGCGAGCAAAAATTCTAAATTCAAATTTCTTATTTTTTTTCGCATTTTACAGGTCATTCTCAGGCAAACTATTTCATGAAAGTTCATTTAATGAGATTATATGAGAGGGTTGTATCTTTAATTATGATTCTATAAAGCCAATTTGTTCCCGTGGGTGTCATAATTGGCGACTAAGGGACTTACTTAGTAGAGATTGGGAAGCAGCGTTCTCTATGCATTTTACCACCATACTGCGATCGCCAACCCGCCTGTCAAGCACGGCGATTATGGCAAAATCCCCCAAAATGCTTGGAGGAGGCCTATGGCTAGCAGTGGACGTCCTTTGGCTGAAGTGATGAATTACGTAAAGCCATATTTGTTACGGTCGTGAATCGTATTTTAATCAACATTCAACCTGACATTAACCTGCAAATTAAAAAAAAAAATTGAATTTCTTGGCTACGTTAGCGCATGCTCCTTAATTATTTCAGATCTCCTTACGAACTCATCGTGCATGTGTGCGTGGGCCTGTTTTAACTCGTTGAATTCCGTCATCCTTCTGTTCCAATCTATTCTGTGGCCTCGTTCACAAGCATCCCGCGATCAACATCGTAATGATTCGACGTTGATTTAACACGCCTGTTAATTTATACATCAGACTAACGTACGACACTGGCAAATGATTTATGATGTACGTAGATTAGATAATTGTTGCTTTTTAGGCTTCTTTATTTTATTAAGTTTCGTTTTGAGTGCAGTCGTTTGTGTTTATAATTACTTTTTCATTATGTTCCTCTTATGAGACCATTGTTTTTAGGAATGACTGTATGTTTGTTAAACCTGATATTTTCGTGAAATATTATAATTTTACTTACAACATTGTCATCCTCATTCCAGCCGAAAGATGTCCACTACTGGACATAGACCTCCCCCAATTTGGAGGGATTTGCCATAATTGCCTCGCTTGACAGGCGGGTTGGCGATCGCAGCTTGGTGGTAAAATGCATAGAGAACGCCTATTCTGTAGTAAGTCCCTTAATTGCCTCATACGACAAGAACGGGAAGAAATGGATTGGTGCTGTTCATTACGTCCAGCGCCATAAGGATTATCTTTATTCAGGGGGAAAGCTTAAACTAGAATTGGGAAGATTTTTTTGAAAGTTTTAGGCAACAGCCGAACTTTCGACAATTCAGTCAAAGATCACTTCTGAACTGGTTTCTAAAACAAAGGATCAGTTTTCTTGGTCAAATCCAATCCTACAATAAACTATAATATTATCCTCATAATAACTTCCTTTCATACACCATTTCTATTTCTATAAACAATTTATCATCTACACTTCCGATAAGTGCGTATAAGACAATTTTCTTCAAGTATAAACCTATCAGACAAATATTTGTGGTTGCACAATAGTTGGATGCATCGGCCCACAAGGCGGGTGCCCCCGCGCAGTATTTCACGCTGCCCCTGCGTCGACAGTGTTTTGCACTTCGCTGAGTGAGGGACGGACTTGGGAGGGTAAGGGATTGATGTTATTGTTCTCTTTATTTAATATGTAAAACTGTATTCTTTTGACGGGTAGTATATATCAAGCTTTTATATCAGAAAACTGACTAACCTGACAATTTAACTTATCTACGAAATCATACACCTCTATTCCTATTGTTACGCAGTGATAGAACATTTTTCCCATTTAAAAAAAATTGCCCATAAACGTCTCCAACATGTTTGTTATAGCCTTGAAGTTTGGATAAAACCTGAAATAAAAATAACAAGAAAGCACATAAATATCTACGCAGATGATAGACATACACAAACAACCATTAATATCATAGATCTTGGAGACACAACAGTCGGGAGAAATCTGAGGATTGCACAGGTAGACAAGGGTCTACCCCTCAGATTGCTGGTGGCCCAGTGGTAACGACCCCAACTTTCAGTTTGTGGGTCGAGGGTTTGAATCCAAGCAGGCAATTTATAAAAAATATTTCATCACAATTGCTCTCAAAGTGGTGAAGGAAAATATTGAGAGAAAACTAGCTTGTCCTAGAACCAAAAATTCTAAAATATGACATCCGCTAACCCACTTGCATGGTGGATTCAGACCCCTCCCAGAGAGAGAGATCACTCCCTCTGACAGAGAGGAGGCCTGTGTTCCAGCAGGAGAAAACATCATAGACTGGTTATGTACAACTTGGTTTTGCTTAGATTTGCTCCAAATGTGTCCCTGTAGAGATGTAGCAGAGCAAAGAGTTAGGCGGTGCGGCCGCGGCGTGTTCACCGGCGGCCCACACTCCGATACCGCGTCATCTGTTTATTGTACCACACGAGGAACTAAAGCAACACCACTGAAAGAGATAGTAGAAGTACCTGATAAGCTTGAAGCATGTACGAACCCAGAAAAAAAGGAAGCTCTCAGTGTAACGGAAAATATGGTCTCGTTTTACCCAAACATGGCTATGGATCCAGGTAGCTGCTAAAAGTTCTGTAGAGGCATATAACACGTTAACTGCCATGGCTAAAATCAGAAATAGTCGAAAAATGTACGTAGTGTTGTGTAATGTAATAATGTATTTATGCCATAAATACATTATTTATTCCAAAACATGGCCGCCAGGCAGATTTTGTATGTGTTGTCGGTCATATAGTCCGACAAGGCCTGAATGGAACAAAAAGTGTCGGACACATAGTCCGACATGGCAGTTAAAGTGTTAAACCGCCACGTAAGAACTACGCATTACACTGACGTCACGTAATATCCTGGATCGCGCAAGCAGAGTTTACCGCGCAACTTGCATATTTACAACGTCTCGAGAATCGTCGAGCCTACCACACACGACACCTATCTGTTCAGAGGATCATCCCATTTCTACGGAGGTATGAGTGAACTTTACACTCTGTTCCTCATACCTCCAAAATTCCACTGTCACCTTTTACGTAATCAAGGAACAGAAGAGTCAAGGAATTGGTTAATTAGTGAACAGTTGGGACAAATACCTGTACATCCAAATTTAGAGCGTGAATGATAGATACTTGACCTTGGTCTGCAATTTAAGAACAGTCTATTTATGTTAATGCATCTTCTTCTTCGTCGTAACACTCTTGGTAAAGTGGTCGTGGTCGTCACATTTGGTGTGGTAGTGAGCTTCACTCGTACTGCAGCCATTTTCGTACATTCGGGAAGTGGACCATTATGCACAGTTTTGATCTGATCGGTCCGTCCGATCGACCACCAATATAAACTTTTCTTACATGTTTTCTTCAGAGATTCCTCAAAAAATCGACCAATGCAGGATTGACAGCTATTAACAGGAACATTTAAAAAAAATCATCTTTAGCTTGTGGTAACGCAGAGTACGCTCAGAATTTAAGTTCAGTCTCATCTAGAGAAACAATGAACTATCTTCGCATTGTTTCATTTTACGACGTGTCCACAATATTGTTCCCTTTACAATAGATTTGGTCTACATCGGTCTTATTTCAGAACCTGTTTGTTGTTATGTAGAAAAATTACCATTTTGTTATCTTTGCTAACGACATAGACCATTCCGGTCTTCAGGTTCTATTTCGGCGATTGCGATCTTAATACGTGGAAAGTTTTAATATTGCATTATATTTTGCTTTTTGAATAAAAATGGGAATTAGGAATCTAGTTACCATCTTAATGTACGTCATAAAGTAAATGGCTGTTTCTTAGAACTAAGTCTTCAAGTTTTATATTACGTTTAATATCTCCAAAAATTCAACATTTAATCGAATGACTGGATAATTATAATTATTATACGTACTCGTACATTAAAATACCGACGGCAAAGTGCCAATACTATAATATATTTTTTTTAGAATAATAATAATATCTTAGGACAACCAACACAACGTTATCTGATCCCAAACTAGGCAGACCAGACAACTGATAAACATACTTAAATATTTTGTAAATACATACATATTTATAGATAAATTACACCCAGACACAGAACAAAGCAGAAACTCTTGTCTTATATTTATTAATTTTAAGGTCCATGTTTATATTAAACCCATTAAGTCATATCTAGCCTCGTATCGTACATTTTATTTTATTAAGTAGAATCACTAAGCATGTGAAGTCAATCATCATCATCATCATTTCAGCCGTAATACGTCCACTGCTGGACATAGGCCTCCCCCAATTTGGGGGGCCCTGCCATAATCACCACGCTTGGCAGGCGCATTGGCGATCGCAGTATGGTGGTAAAATACATAGAGAACGCTGCTGCCCATTCTCTAGTAAGTTCCGTAGTCGCCTCTTACGACACCCACAGGAAGAAATGGGGTGATGCTATTCTTTACGTAATAATAATAATAATAATTGTTTATTTCAATTACAAAGGGCATTTCGATACATGTTATTGGAGATCACCTTTTAAGCAAGGAATTGCTTGTGTTAGGAGACTCCGCGCTTCCACTTATCATTATCTTATGCAATTGAAGTGTAGACAATGTAAACATGCAAACATGCAAAACTAAAAGTAAATGGGTAACTTAAAATTATACAAACAGCACTGTAAATGAATGAGCGTAGTGCATAGAATGGGCCAAAACGCGCGTGAACGTGTGATATGTGTGAGTGTGGGTGAGAGTGTGAAGAGTGAGGGTGTGTAGTGTGTCAGTTTTTTTTTTTTTTAATTAGCGTATTTAGTTCTCCTATAATAATATCCAGTCTAATATTATAAATACGAATGTGATTGATCATTTATTTGATTGTTTGCTTTACGTTCGGCACCACACGGTGAAGTCAATACCTACTATCAAATCACATAGCTACTAATCTATATATATAAAAATGAATCCCTATTTCCCTTGGTCACGCCATCACGCGTGAACGGCTGGACTTTTTTTGTTGTGTTTGTAATTGTCAGGAGAAGGTTCTTATGAAAGAAAAAAAATAAAAAATTGCGCGGAAAATTAGAAAATTTAAGAACACTTATTTAAGAATACTTAATGTAAACTTTTTTAATGTAACATTATGATATTTGACATAGAATTGACAGAATGCGTGCTCAAATATCATCAAATAGAATGTTCAAACAAATGCGTCAATCGAAGTTATTTTATTGATAGAAAATACATGTAAAATTATTAATTTATTATTTCCCACAAAAAGGAAGTAAAACAGTCAAAATGAAAGGGATTCCTACTGATAGTGTATTACGTACCCTCTGGGTATGTGTCAAGTAAAAAACGCTTTATGCCGACGACGACGTACCAGGTTATCATAACTTGGTAGGAGCTTACCAAACATATGAGTGTCAGCTAGAAAACGCTTACCAGACCACCACTGCGTACCAGGTTGTCAAACTCGGTAGGTTTATTACAACATTTATTGAACCTGAGGCGATACGAAGTTCGCTGGGTCAGCTAGTCTATTATAAAAGAAACTTCAATTTTCCATATTTGTATAGGCATTGTCTATATGAATGGATTCATTAATTTTAAAGGATTAAGGAAAAGAAACGTTTTTTTCACTTTGTGTCAAACATCATAGATAGGTCATATTGCATATTACATACTTTTCATTGACAATTAGCAACCAGAACAATATCATTAGGTTTAAATTTTGAATGGTTTTTCTGGACGGAAACCAAAAAGTTGTTAACAATACTCATCTATACCAAAAGATCTTATTAAGGAACTATATTGATCATAAACTACACCAATTAGAAGAACTAGGCGTACAATTGCCATCAACAATCCACACACTAAAATCTATTATAACAACACCAAACTATCAAAATACCCAACACAAAATTCCGCAAACAACTACTAAAATAAATCTTCAAAGAAAACTATTTATAATATGGAAAACGACCTATTGAAAGCTGCTGATGTTTTGTAGTCAACATACGGATATAAGCTAAATAAAGCTATTAATTTTAACGGGTATTTAGGAATCCACAGACATTATAGAACGAGCATGTGGAATGCAGTGAGGAGTTAATGCGCATGCCATCGGCTCCACGACATTTATTTTGCACTAAACAATGCTGTTGTGAATTATTTGAATAAAGATATTAGTATTTTCAAGTTTTGTGTAAATTTTATGTGGATATAAGTTAGCTAATTCCTTGTGGTGGCGAATGTAAATAATAGCACCACCTCTTCTTCCCGTGAGTGTCGTAAGAGGCGACCAAGGGACTTACTAGAGAATGGGCAGCAGCGTTCTCTTTTTTTTTTTTTGAAGGACATCTCGTAGTTAATCTGAAAAGATTCTGACTACTTAAACGGATTTCCGCCCGGCGATTTCTAAAAAGTTAAACTTTTTAGACCTCCAGCCGGGCCATAGTAAAAATTAAAACTAAAGCGAAAGTCCTAAGGGTAACCCCGAGGGGGGTTCGCACCTCGGCTTAGGCAATCACTGGGGGAGGGCAGCAAGGGACATGCTGGATCTGGGTTAAATTATTTAGGGGCTAATTTAAAGCTACAGGCGCAGCATCGCGGGCTGGCTCATGCAAGGGTCGGGAGGGACTATTAAGTCGGGGTCGCGACGACGGACCTCGGCGGCGAGGTCGGTACGATTTGTGTCTGTGTGTTGTTCTCACTGTACTGGTCTCTTTTAGACTCTCCTGGAGGAGAGTAGTGGGATCATCGGGTTCGCTGAGCAGCGTTCTCTATGCATTTTACCACCATACTGCGATCGCCGACCCGCCTGCCAAATGTGGCGATTATGGCAAACCAAATTGGGGGAGGCCTAAGCAGTGGACGTCTTTCGGCTGAAATGATGATGAAAAAGTTAGATTAACCTTAACTGCTAATCATGGGCTTTCGAATGAAGTGAAATTGAAAAATGCGCAAATTGACAAAGCAAGAATTCTGATAGTATCTAATGTCAGGAAGAAGTTGGAGAATGTTGTTTCTCTTGTAGCAATTTCACAATACAATTAGGAGTAAATTGTCTTCCTAGTTACAAACCAGACCAAATCTCTCTCTATCAATTTACAAGTTTTTGTTTTTATAATTCTTTACACTGATTCAAAATCTTGACATTAAAATGTCCTGTTCGGGTCACAGAGGTCAAAGGGTTATAACGGTTGAACGGGAAGTGTCAATTTAAGAAGTCGTTTTGGTCAACAAATCCGAAACAGATTGTGTGCTCTTAAATCCATATATTTAGGTATCTGAACAAAAATTGCTTACAAAAAGGTCATTTTAATCCGCTAAATTAGGTTCATTTGAAAAAGGGCTTCTTTTGCAGCTGCTGAGAATAAAAGTGTTGCAATAAATTCATAACTATATTTCATCTTGATGAACGTTTTAATTTCCAAAAACCATTCAAAAGCTTACCAAATATGTAAATTTTCAATGTGAAAATTTCGTTTTTATTACCGCACAAGCCAGGAACCGTGACACAGTTATTAAAAAACGACAATATAAACAATTGGGTATCAATGTCGTCCCTTTTATATTATTTTAAAAACCCCAAAGTAATCGCATCGTATCGTAATAATAAAAATTTTATTTGTCACAGCACATGCTCTTAAAAAAACCGTATTATTTAATCCTAAGTGAAGTGTCGTCTTCATTTTATCAAGTTCCAAGTGTCGATATATTGTTATAACGGCTATGCCTGGGTACTAAAGAGTGCAGTCCAGATAACCACGTGGATGTACTCCTCTTGTTAACGATCCCACAACCAAATAAATTTGTAACCAAATTAGTCCCGAGCGATAAAATTTATTCGAAATCCACTGAGGAGAGTAAAAATAACACATTCTCTGTCGGATTAAAGAAGAGATACGAGCAAGATACGGGCCTCGAACGCCTCTTCCGCCCGTTTTTAACACTTCCAATTAATAAAATTGATTTTGTTTTTTAATTAAGCCCGTAACGAAGGCTCGGGGCTTGTTTAGGGACCCAGATCGGGTATACCTCTTAAAACAAGATTTATTTTATTGCTCAAAGCATAGCATTTGGATCTTTGACTCGGATCGTACCTACATGACGACGAAAAACCAATCGCCTACATTTATAGCGCCATCGATGCATAAAATTTGTTTTTTATAAAATGTAATCGAACTCGTAACAATTATGTTTGTGTAAAATTACCAAGCGGAAATTAAGCTCGTATAAATATTTCCATAGTGATAAAAAGTGCGTTTTGGTGTCTTTGTTTTTTTAACGGACCGTACATTAAACTTTTTTTTGTATTAAATTCAACGGTCGATAGGACTTCATTCATAATTTTGTCTTGAGCAGCGAGCAGGAGATTTTTAAAATACATAAAGTGGTACCAAAAATTGTATTATTTGTAGATTCGATGAATCGGGTGAAAATAATTGCGCGAATCGACTCTCTCTCGCGACTCGCATGAAGTTTGTGTATTTGTGGGCGAATCGACAACTCTACAAATATGTACGTATTACGCAATTGGCATGTTTTGAATTATATGCAATAATGTTAGGTACAGACGCCAGCACATCAGGCTACTATAATCTGTCATATTTCTTTAATAGATTTTTAACTTTATCGCTTAAGCATTAAGTTCAAGGTTAATCGTGAGAATTTGACAGTATCGGGTAGCTTGATGTGCTGGCGTCTGTACACGACAAGTAAATGCAATGAAGTGCATACAATTCAATACGCGCCAATTGCCTAGTACATTTTGCTATCGTAATAGATTCGCCCACACATAAATTAACTTCGTGCAAGACGACTTCCGTCGAGTAAATTCATGCAAATCCACTAATAAACCAAAAAAATTGCGAAACCGAATCATAATAATTTATATTTCCATACATTTTGTCCCTCTCCATAAAAAGTTGTATAGAAAGGATCGCTAATTACAGTACCAACATGTTCAGAAGCATGCATGAATGAGTACCAGTGAATGTGTGCGGATTATGTATGGACGAATCTTTACGGCATTCCCGGCTCATTTGCATATGAATGTGTAATTATAATACGGTATGAATGCTAAATACGTAGATCCCTTTTAAATCTGCAGGTACATTTTGATCCTTATGACTATTGGCTAGCTTTTTGTTAGTCTACTGCGTGAACGTAGGCTACATTATTCTTCACAATTTATGACAGTTCACACATTGAATGCAGAAATTAATGAGCTGAACGCCTATAAGATATTAATTTAACTTCTGAATAGCGTAAGTGACAAGAATATTTAGCGGATTTTTTTACGATACGAATTCTGGGAATTCAAATAAACATTTACCCTTTTTTGACAAAGCCCTTTATCACTTAACAAAGATATAAACACATCAAGTTATTTAAAAATATGCCCACATATTTAATTACGATCGCTGATATTTTTAACATTCAACAAATGTAGGTGTACGTGAGTGTAAAGTAAATACGTTACACACGGTTTGTTTTGAAGACTTTATGTAAATGATTAAGCATAAAGTGTCGATGACTAATATAAGGGAGTTTTAATAACAACAAATAAGCTATTAACACGTACGGATCAATAAAATGAAGGTCTATATGACATAGAGGAATTCCTATCGATTGTGATCAGGTTAACAAGGAGGCAAGTTTGCGATTCTATGAAATATAGCAAAAAATGCGCGTATGACGAAGCAGCAAGTGGCGCCGCCGCCGCCGCCCCGTTTTGTAACATTACTGGAATCACCGATAAGGTCAAACAAGAGTGACACAGGCTAGTGACATACGAAGTTACTGGTATCACCGAAAGGTCAGATAAGAGGGACATTAGCTGGTGACATATGAAAACTAAAATTACGGAAATAGTCGGACAAGAGTGACCTACTGGCTGGTGACATACGAAGTAGCTGGTACCGCTGACAGGTTGGAAAAAAGTGACACTGGCAGGTGACATACGAATGGCTGTTAGCACCGAAAAGGTCGAACAAGAGTGACCTACTGGCTGGAGACACACGCAGTTACTGGAATCACTGAAAAGTTAAGATAAAAACGTGATACTGGGTGGTGAATACGAAGTTACTGCAATCACCAAAATGGTTGGACAAGAGTTACACTAGCTTGTGACATACGAAATTACTGGAATCACCAAAAAGGTCGGGCAAGAATGACACTAGTTGGTGACATACGAAGTTACTGAAATCACCGAAAAGGTTGAAGACACTGGCTGGTGACAGTCACTCTAGCAGAGCGTCGCATCGATGGTTGCGTGGCGGCTGACTTCTGAAGACAGAGATGATGTGAGGTGAGCCGCTGTGGTATCACATCCACGATGACCTGCTTTATTCTGTCACATTCTTGATGATATTTAATGAAAAAGACTCATTCTAGGTAAAGAAAAATTGGTGAAATTCGCCCTCAGAATGTCATGTTTACCCTGAGCCTGATTAATGGACGAACGTTGATTTACACAAACCACGTAAAGAATGTACAATACTCAAATATGCAGTCTTCATCGCTCGTAAAGAAGATTGGGTCCTTTCTGATAAATATTACGTACACATGCTTACAACACAATGTGGCCATAAACCTAAAACAGAGGTTAATGACGTTGTAGTTTCGAATAAACTTATAGAGGTCTACAATCTGAGATACCGTGGCCCTGGCATATGGGCAACTGAAGGAACACGGGTGGGTTTTAGTCAGTAAAAGTCTGACATGTCCTTCCGCTCCAACCAAAGTGGGATACGTCATTTGATGATTTCCCACCCAGAAAAAAAAAGGTTTACAATATTTCAACAGTTTAAGGTGATAAGTTGTCCACAAAAGCTACAAAAGTAGGTAAGGTAGATAACATTTCAACATAATGAGCCTATGATTGTGTCACTACTGGGACACAGGCCTCCTATACGTGAGAAGAAGTGGGCCATAATCCACCATGCGGACCCATTGCGTGTAGATAGACATAATAATATAATTATTTATTTATTTTTCAGTTCAACTCACAAACTTTAGCTTAGCCCTGGTTCTTGTACTATGAGTTCCTTTATCACAAAAGTTTAAATGTCACATATCCTCGAATGATTGGTTATAGGACATGCCGTTTAAGAGCTGTGGTGATGAATAACACAAAGAATCCAGCCATGCCTAAGGCATTAAGTCCGCCTTTGTACCTTCTTTTTTGTGTGCGAGAAGTTTAATGAAATAAAGAAAAGCGCCTGACTGGGTCGAACTTACGACCTCCAATTTATTAGGTCGCAGTCGTTGCCACTGGACCACCACTAGTCATATTTCTGATTACATTTCCGTACAAACCCACATTTTTAACATCACATAGATAGTCAAGCTTTTTAAAAGCATTCATCAACAAGATGAAAATCATGGTCTGTTAGTTCGCATAGAATTCCAAATTCACGCTAAAAATATATTCCTGCCAAATAAAAAGCGTAAAAAATTGCTTTCAAAACTCATATTAAAACCTGAGCTGGGAGCATAAAGTTGGAAATTGAAAAGCAAGTTATATTATCAGATACAATAAAAATGTCTGCGTACTGCTAACGCTACAAAGAACACTTCAATTTCAATACGGCATGCGAAAACACGGTCAAAGCGAGACTGCACTCGAAACAAAAACACTCGCAGCAATTAACCGAATCACAGTAATTACATCGCGTCGCATCGCGTTGGAAACGATACCATCATTTTAGCAGCATTAATTCTTTTCATTTCAAAAGAAACAAAGGGTTTAACCCTTTTGACGCGTGGCATGCCATATGCCACAAAGTTTAGGGTGCTCAAATCTGGCAACAGTAAAACGGTTTACGCGAATCTAAAGGCAACGATGATTGCCGTCTGTAAGGTCTTACGTAGTTCCTTTATTCAAATTGAATGATTTTACTTTTATGTACTGTCAGTGAACATAATAGGTTGTAAACTTTAGTGGCAAAACTGTGTTGAAGTGAATTTCGGTGGTAATTTTGAGGATTGTTGGAGTTATGTGAACTTAAAAGCGAGTAAGGATGAGGTTATGAGTCTATTTTGGTTCATATTATAATAGTAAGTAATACATTGTTTCCCTTATTTATAAAAAAAGATTTAAATAAACCTTTATTTATGACGTATAAACGCTTAACCTCAGCTTCATAATGTCAGCCGAAAGACGTGCACACTGGACATAGGTCTCCCCCAATTTGGGGGAAGAGGGAGGTTGCCATAATCGCCACGCTTGGCAGGTGGGTTGGCGATTGCATTATGGTGGTAAAATGCTTGGAGAACGCTACTACCCATTCTCTAATAAGTCCCTTAGTCGCCTCTTACGGCACCCGCGGGAAGAAATTGGTACGTTTCCATATAAAACGGAGGAAGATATAAATAATATGATTGCCTTGGCTTTCATGGAAGTCTTTTAATAGACTCCGGACTCAGGTAGGCCGGAGTAAAGAAAACCTGTATAGGTGGAGATTCATAGACGATTCAGCCCTGGAGTGTAAATGTGGTGCTGTCCCACAAACGATGAGGCACTTGATATCTTGTCCAGCATGTCCTGTTGTTTACACGCCACAGGAGTTGATGGACGCTACTGAAAATGCTAAGCTCGTAGCCAAATTCTGGGCTAACTCTATTTAGATTACTATCGACACGCTAAGAAGAAGAAAAAGAAGAAGAAGAATAATATGGATAATTGGCGAAAAAGATGAAAGAACTAGGCTAATAAGGGAGTGAATACTAAGATGATAGCGTCTAAAGATGGAGGAAATGTCATGCTGTACTAACCTTATATTCTATGACTGAACAGCACGAAAAATACAGAGAAAGAACCTCGCTTTTGCACTAATGCGTTGATGAAGTAAACTAATCAAACCAAAATCGTCCACACCATTCACCATAACAACTTCATCGAATCACCTACATTCCAAAATCGACATCTGCCATCGAAAAAGCGTTATAAACGCTATAACAAAAGAAAATCCAATAATTATGTCTGCAGAATAATTATCACTTTAATCCGCGGGGTGAACAGATGCGACACGGAACACCGGGCCACTCGCGCGGCCACTGTATCGTTCATAATTGTTTTTTTTAATCCTTTTCACTAGATCCCCATTCTACTCTTTGTAATTAGCCATCGACGTTGATTCTATGAGTAATTGCGGACCCGTTGGACTCTGGAGCACACTTGGTTTGTATTCCGTTTGTTTGATGTTTTAATTATAAGAATTATTTATTTTAATTGTGTATGCTGTGTTGTAAGTATATGGTGTTGGTGTAGGTTATGTTGCCTTGAATTGTACGGAACGGAGAAAATTGTTGTAATTTTACTATAATAAAATAAATGTGAAAGTGCGTATGTTTGTTAATCAGTTGAACAGAAACGGGTGAACGAATTTAGATGAAATTTAGTACACAGTTAGTTTATAATCTGAATTATCACATAGGATACTTTTTTAGAGTACTCGATAGTACGTTTCTGTGGAATAACTTCCGACCTTCAGACGGGTGCAGTTCCTTGCAGAAACTTAAAATAATAATTAATTAATAAATGGGAACGTCTGCGAAAACCATTTAAAGGTACCTCGTAGTACCTAGAGTATTTTGACATAATAAAAATTGATTGGATTAATAAAATTGTGTTGCTATTTAGACTACAAATATTTTTATTGCTCATTTGTTTGTAGTATTCCAGATTCGTATTCTATGCGTATTCGATTCTTTAGATTTGTATTCATATTCTTTTAACCTGTAAGTCCCTGAGATACCACATTTGGTTCGCCGCATACCAGCAAACTTTAACCTTATTTGTATGATAAAATAAGGCTCTGAATCGTTTGAAACAATGCGAGCATAACGTAGGTAATTAGGGATAAAAGATTAACAGTTATTAATTTAAACCAAATACTAGCTATCATTAATAGAGTTTTGACAGTCGTTACGGACAGTCAAAAGCCCGAAAGCCTAACAACCAGTTTTAGAAAAGGGTATCGTATTACCCAGTAACTGAATTGTGGAGGTCAGGTAAGCAGTAAAATACTGCCAATGAGCTGCATCCGGGAAGAATGGAAGCCGACCCCAACATTATTGTGTAAAGGCTAGGCAGATGACGAATTTTAGCAAGATAATGCCTACCTTTTACCAAAATGATACACACAGTAACCAAAAATCGCACGAACGGAACGGAACTACATCAAAAACACAGCACCACGACTTCATTAACAGTCACCCGTAAACTTTACAAAGGCAACTCACAACTGTCAATTAACCCTTTACAAATTGTACGGGCGCATATTCAAATATTTTGACCCTCGCCAAAGGAGCATAATCCACGATGTTCAACATTCATATTTATTACATCGCGCGTGTAAGCGACTCGTAATAGAATAAAGCTATTGTGCCATGAGGGCCGATTTTACCCTTTCATAGTACGCTAAGAGAAACGGCTGCTAATGGTCTTATTTTGCCTAATGATGCCCCTCAGTTAGGGTTGTTACTGTTCCAGATGGAATGATAAGTTTATGTATGAATTTCTATTTGTTCTTGGGGGATTGTGGGAACTGCGCGCAATTAATAATTACTGTTCTAACTTTTGAATAAAAGGGTCTGATTGGGAGTTGAAATAATGGCGATTCTAATGACTCTATTATACAGAGAAATTAATTCAAAAGAAATATTACATTTATCGGAAGAGTCATGAGTACGGGATATCAATTGACAACGAAACGCAAGTGTGAAGTTGGCGCGTTTTGACAGAGTCTAGCCTGACGTTCGTGCGAGTTGACAAGAGCGGCTACAGGCAGTGTGGTGCAGCTCTCTTGACCATGTGACATCGTGCGGGCAACAAGTGTTTAGAAACTGTCCAACGTTTCGTTTGGCAAGTTCAAATATAACCGAAAAATCAATAATCATCTTCAGACTATTTCTTTTCGTCCGCAACACACATCTACGCCCAATAAAATGTTCAATGGTGAAGAATCCAGCTCCAATCGGCCTCTTGTTCCGACATATTATATTTATAAATAATGCAGCAAACAAGTTAGTGAAAGATCGGAACATTATTACCCAAAAAATTATAAGCTCCAATCAGTATTCCTCGTTTGTTCAGCTGTAGGATTTGAATAATGAATTTCCAATTTTTTTGCCAGAAAAAAAAGTAATTGCATTGCATTATCGCCCCTAACCTACTAACAAACAAGCGCCCCATTGTTTGCCGTCTGAAAAAATAGCTTAAGGGCTGAAGTATGATAATCATTATTCTTTTTCGCTCGCCTGATTGCACCTAAATGATGAAGACAAAAAATATTATAGGAATTAATCTTGCTACCCAATCAGCGACTATGCAAATATGGCGGCAGATGCGCCTGCGCAGCCCGTGCCGTACCGTGATTACGCGCATGCTAAACATAATGATGTTTATAATAATAACCTGTTATTTTTAACAGTTAATTTATAATGTAAGTAGGTATTTTATTATGATTCCGATGTGGCCATTATTTTGTTTCGCATCTTGAATAATTATCGCCTAGGGCGCTGTGTGTTATTGAGAGGTTCTTGTGTCGTTTATTTGAGAAGCTTATTTTAATTATTACTAATTTGTTTGGCTTATGAGGTCACTAGTGATGTTTGATTTCTGCGAAATCATGGTCACTTGAACAAAAAAAAAGAAATCATTAAAACTAAAAATTGTAAGTAGGCACTTAATTAGGGTTCTGTACCCAAGGGGTGCCAACTGCCAACGGAACCGTATTACTAAGCCAACGCTGGCCGTTCGTCTGTCTGTCAACGGGTTGTATCTCATGGACCGTAATAGGTAGACAGTTGAAATTTTCAGTGTGTATTTCATAGCCACTACAACAAAAAAAAAAATGTTTAGTAGTGCCTCATGAACTGTAAAATAAATAAATAAAGTTAAAATTTTAAGAACTGCATTTGTTTCTATATATATTTGTACTATGTAGTGTAATTGTACAGTGGTACGGAACCCTGTGTGTGCGAATCCGTATCGCACCTGATCGGTTTTTTTTTTGTTTCATAACTTTAAGTTACGTTCTATTCGTAAGTAAGCGGCTTTGCTATTATGCAAGTTAGTTAGACACTACTCAAAATTAAAAAGTATGTTGTGTGTAATTACTAATTTACATAATGAAACCAAAACACTTAGTTAAAGTAAGATAATTAACATAACCGTGTGGTAATGTACCGTGTGGTGCCGGACGTAAAGAATAACACCACCCCATTTCTTCCTACGGGTGTCGTAAAAGGCGACTAAGGGACTTACTAGGGAATGGGCAGCAGCGTTCTCTATGCATTTTACCACCATACTGCGATCGCCAACCAGCCTGCCAACCGTGGCGATTATGGCAAAGCCCCCCAAATTGGGGGAGGCCGAAGTCCAGCAGTGGACGTTTTACGGCTGAAATGATGATGATGAAGACTTAACATAACATAACATCACGCCTTGTTTCCCAAAGGGTTGGGCAGAGGTGTACCTAATAGTGGCCCGTCGCCGTAACTGCCCCGTTGGTCTCGTGGTCGCAAGCGCGACTGCTGAGCGTTGGGTCCTGGGTTCGATTCCCGGGTCGGGCAAAGTGTTACTGGGTTTTTCCATTAGGATTTTCTTAGTAGCAGCCCGGAGTTTGGAAGTTGGCGGTGTGATACCCCCGTGCCTCGGAAAGCACGTTAAGCAGTTGGTCCTACGCCTGATCTCTCTCCGGTCGTGTCGGATTGCCGTCCCATCGGACTATGAGAGTGAGGGAAGAGTGAGTGCTCCTGTGTCTGCGCATACACTTGAGCACTATAATATCTCCCGCGCCGATGGCTAGTCTCCGTTGAGATTGGCCGCCGTGGCCGAAATTCGGTCTGGAGGACTATACCTAATAGTACCCCGACCTTTTTCCAATTATGCTTAAGGCCTATGTAATAGGGGGCGAGCCTATTGCTATCAACCGGGAACAAATGCAGACTCCGGGCTGCTACTGAGAAATTCCAGACCGAAAAACCCTATAAGACTTCGCCCGACCTGGGAATTAAGGCGCGCTGTTACCTCAATATTCACAAAACACTGGTGTCTTTGACAATCGAGTATGACGTAACGCAATGAAAATATACGACACAAAAAATACAGTGGACAGAGAAGGGTTTAAAGAAAAATTCTAACCTAATAGAATAGTGAAAAATTGTTTGATATTCCCAATAAAAATTGTTTCACAAAAAAAACTTTGACGTCGAACATCTCTGTATTTTCAGCGATAACAACATTTTTTTTTTTAAGAGTTCAATAGAATAAACATTACTTTAAAACTTTAACCAGACAATTATTTAATTTAATGTGTGTAGTCCGAATAATCTAAATAAAACCCGTAAAATAAATGCCAATTCGCAGCTTAGTCACATCGTCAATCCAAATATTTATTCAATTTTCAACCTTATTTGTTGGAGCTGTAGCATGTAGTTGTAGCATTTAAAATCGTAGTCAGTCCGCGCCTTAAACTAAACTACTAAACTAGCGACCAATAGACCAAGGAGGCAATAAGATACTTATAGATGTTATTTTCGGCCACCATGGAAGAAATTATTCCTAAGAGGCCTCAATTACTGTATTGACAATTACAAGTGCCCGTCTAAAAATAAGTTCTGTCGCGTCAGTACAAAATAATGATAAGCAAACAGTTAATATTTTTATACACAGAGTACCAAATAAAAGTAAAAGTCCGTTGGCCTACTGATTGTTCTGAATTTTGCTGAACTGTATTCTTTTAGGCTGTGTCTTGCCAGAGTAGCGTAAATGAACGTAGGCCGACAGGCGCCGAATTGATGTCTCAAGTAGAGACAATAAAAAAAAATATCAAAATGTACAGAAAGTTCAGTTAGTACTGTTTTTCGAAACAACTAAAGAATTACTTGTTTTCTTCTTTTTTTTTACTGTATTTTTATTATTTGTTTGGCTCAGAATTTATCAAAATAGAACGTTGCAAACTTGCAACACAAAAATACAATGGAACGTAATAAAAATTGTTCCTTACTATTTTTAGTTTTATAAAACTTACAATACGCGTGTCAAATTTAGGGTTTTCTTATATTTGCCGGCTCTTATATTTTAAAAGATACACCGATTCTAGTTAATTATTTTTCAGACATATAATTACATCTAAGAAGGTAAATTAATTATTATTTTAATTTATCAAATGATTAAATTAATAAAACAGCAATGTAACTGTGTAACGTCAATTTGACAATTATTGCACAGCTTTCAAATATAGATAGCAGGCATCATAAATTTCGTTCTCAGGGAAAAAATCAAAAACATCTAAAATTCGTAGATATTGCGATTGCAAGTGTTAAACGTACATAATTGGAGGTGCAAGTCCTAAGATTTTCGTTCGATATATTATGTAGAATTGTGAATCATTGATCGTCCAGGCTTTATAAAGCCTTAAAAAGCGGCAACATTTTATATGTGTTTTTAAGTATTATTTTGGCAACACTGTGTGCACACACTGTCAATATCATAGTAACGTTATGTCTAGTTTGATTAGTTTAACTATAGAGGACTTTCCCAACTGCCAATACCCGAAGAAAAAGCTTTGTAAACTTATTCATCGTAAAATTGAAAGCATAGTAATGCAATTCTGGGCTTTATTTACACCAGTATATCCCCAAAGATATAACATTGATACCTTCCGAAATGTACATAGAACAGAAGAAAAATCTCCTTCTGTTTGTACATTTTTGAACCCATAAGCCTGCTGCGTGGTATTTCTGCATATATATTTATTCATGTGCCGTCACCTACGTCAATCATACATACATTAATTATTTATGTAGAGGTTGGTAGTCGAAAGTCGAGAGGCTGGTAATAATGTGTGCGCTATCGAAAACAATCGTCCGATAAGTGGACGCCAAGGGCGACTCATTCATATTGGTAGGTTCTGCTTGGGACTATGGGAATTGAGCCTAAAGAAATAAAGAATAATTATTGATTGGGACTCGCACAGAAAAATCACAAACTAAACTATACATAATCATAGAAACATTTAAAAAAAATCGAAGTATACAATAAAATTAACAATATCCTGTACTACGCAGAAAGGTTATCTATCTAAGCATGATGCGACATTTAAAACCTCTATGTATTAAAGCTAAAGGAGAAATAAAGAACATGGCTTAGTTCAATGGACCACATCCAACGTAGATTTCAGTAAACCCGTAATGACAAACAAGTTTTTTTTTTTTGCAATTTAAATCGTTCTTCCAGATACACATGTGTTCTTGTTTTCTTAATCACAATTAAAGGCATCAATCGAACCATCAATTCAGTATATTTTCAAGGTATTTAAAAATCTATCCGCTGTTGTAGGTTCTGAGATTTCAAATCTTTATCCTAAGTAGGTACTATGAATAAACCATTAAAAATAACAAATGTCCACATTTTCATCAAGGTACCTCATCACTTTTATGTGGTCTGCATTTCAACAATAGATATCTTTAAACGGTTGTCAGCTAAGCCAAAAGCGGTGGAATATATTCTAGACAAATGTATCTATATGCTCATCTAATTATTAATTTTATGCTTAAATACTTCAACTGATTAATATCACCTTGCCATAAACTTGAAATGTCAGGCTATCTTCATATAAAAAAGAGACATAATTTAAAAGATATTTACGATCTTTTTATAATTGATCGTTAAAATCATTCGTTAATTAACAAAATCTAGACGCAAAAAGACTATTGGATGGATCCTTTAATTGCTGTTTTTAAATATAATATTGTTAGTTTAAATTGAGTTAATTTTGGGTAGTCACTATTATCTAGTCTGTGGCTCAGATCGCTAACCCTGACCATCGTAGAAACGGAAGAAATGGAAGACTGAATATGTGGAAAGATTTGTACGGCGCGATTTCTAAAATGGAGCAAAGAAACGTCATTCACATTGGATAGAAATATTATTACATAGAAACTCTGCTCTAAAGATATTTTGACGCTCAAATGACATTGACGGCTTAATAGTTGATTCGCACGAATTTACTCGCTCGAGACGGGTGGTGTTTTGAATACTGTAATTATTTTCTGTAGGCGATTTGCAAGAAGTTAATTTATTTATGGGCGAATCGATAACTCCAGAAATACGTATTAGGCATTTGGCCCATTTTGGATTTTGTGCAATACAGTTAAGAAATAAATTGCAACTTACTAGTAAGTTAAAAGCACATGGCTATGGTTATTATCTAGATAATAACCGAAAATCTAACTAATGTTCGATATTTTACTGCATAAAATTCAAAAGTGCCAGTGGGTTTATGTGTACTATTTCTGGAATTTTCGAATCGCTCGTTTCAGGCGAGTTAATTCGTGCGAATTGACTAATAAGTCACGTTGACTGTTGGTAAACATTTATAAAATTGTTTTGTAATAAACTAATGGTGGCTTTAGTACCTATTTCAGCCAAGCGCCAAAAGATTTTATACAGCCAATCATATTTAAGTCTACTCTTCATAGAAAAGAGAAAGAACTATTCAATCTACGCAAGCTGGTCCAAAGCGGAGTATACTATTCTATACTCAGTCGGTGGTCCGTAATACTTATGAAAGAAAGGCTTGGTACAATAAATAAGGCTTGAAACAGAGGTGTCGGTCCACTGTCTCTTATAATGCATCACTGGTGTATTAATTCCTAATGCTTGTTTTAAAATAACGAATGAATTATGCCGTCTGTGGCAAGGGCAACTATTCAAAGATTTTGAATTGATTAAGGGCTTGTATTGTTAGTATTCTGCGGGCAATCAATCTTGTTTTGTTCTGCATATGATTTCTTATGATTTTATGAATAAGGGGTTTCATTTGTGGGTTAAGCTAAAGGTATTTTAATTTCTATATTTTTACAAGAGTTCCAAGTCTTTCACTTTGCATTAATACTTTGTTTTCAGTTTTTTTTTTATAAAACTAATAGTCATCAACAATAGTACTTATCTTTACATATACAAACATACACATACAAATAAATAAAATTGAAGTGTCTGTTTTTAAAATCAATATAAAATGTGTGTAGATTTTTGTTAGCTTGTCCCTGTTAATCTTCGAAACTGCTGAACCAATTATGACGGGATTTTCACTGGCAGTTAGCTGATATTATAAGGTGTACCATAAGCTACTTTGTGTTTTGGTAGCACGTTTCCGTAGAATGATTTCCGATATTCATACAGGCGAAGCCGCGGGCAGCAGGAAGTCAATAATAAAACACATTACAGATGTAAAAATCTGAAACGATACCTACTAAAATCGTTTAAATTTTAACATCAATCACAATATTAATTAAAATGTTCTTGTTCTCGATGATAGCTTCACGTGTTTGGTATCATTAATTATTTAAATTATGATTTTTAATGAAACTCAGATTAATTGATTTCAAAATTAGCGATAAACTATTAATCAAACTTAAAAGGGAAATGTTCACTATTTAAAGTTTAAATGAACCCCTCAATCATCTGCCTCGTTTTTTTCGAACTAGGTTGGGATCAGCTTCCAGACTAACCGGATTCAGCTGAATACCAGTATTTTACATGGAGCGACTACCTATATGACCATCACAACCCAATTACTGGGTAAATAAGATACCCGTTGGTAAGACTGGTTGTCAGACTTACGGGCTTACCGTGGCTACCCGTAACGACTATAAAAAGATCGACAACTATAAATGACAGCCGGGCGCGCAATTAACGTGATTTCCGAGGCACAGAGACGTCTATATATAACGTATGATCACCCATCCACGGACTGACCTCGGCAGATCAACCTGCGTGGCAGTTATTACTTAACACTTATCAGTGAATAAATCATAAAAGCAATTATAAAAATTCCTTCCAAAAATAAATGACACATTTATTTAAATTGAGTCATCACAAAAACTTAGGTCGGTTAAATAAATAATTAATTGGTATTACATAAGTATGTAGGAGTGTACCTCCATATTCATGATATATTCTTGCCAAATATATTCTAATAAGCTTATCTTGTCATCGAATATTTCAAAATCTTAATTATACATTTTTATGATTTCTTGGAATTATAATTATTACACCCAATTAATAATTCAAATCTTATTTATTTTAAATGGTGATTCAGTATGACATTAAAATGTCAATTTGTTATGATATAAACGTAAATTTGAGAATCTTTAGTATATTTTTCGTTCGTTTATAATTTAAGGATTTATGTTACGACTGTAATTAATCACATTTTTGTTTTTTCTTTTGTTTGTTATTTGAGTATTCCTTTTATATTTACTCATTAATCATTAATTACAAGGTTTTATTTTAATTAATTAATTATATTTGATATTTTATAACTAGACTTACAACTTTCAGTAAAAAATATCCTAATATTCCTAAAATATCCTACAAATATTTCAAATAAGAAAGTTTGTATTTATGGACGTTTGGTACTCATCCACGCAAAAACGGCTTAACGGATTTTGATGAAATTTGGCACATACACGGTTTATAACCTGTATTAACATATAAAATACTTTATATCCCAATAATACGTTCCCGTGGGAACATTTTCAACCTCCACGCGGACAAAGCCCCTGGTAAAAGCTAGTTTTATAAATAAAAAATTCTTACAACTATAGACATTGAAACAAACTTAGATGTAAAAATATATATTAATTTGCTAGATCCTTTTTTACACGCTTTATATTAGCTTCACTTGTATGTTTGTATGTTTGTATATTTGTATGTTTGTTTGTAACCGACTCCTTATAGTGCGATTTTGACCCACTTTAAACGACCAGATTTCATTCAAACTTTGCACACCTGTCAAGGACTGATGACAATGCAATAATTTCATAAATTTGTGCCATTATCCTTGCCAGGGTTACCAGGACAGCAAAAAAACAGTCACAAACTACGCTGACATACGTCTCAAAATTCGAAATACCCTAAAAAATAGAAAATAAATAATAGTTTAAAAAAACTAAAAAACACGCTTCCATGGAAAACCAAACTAAAAAGTACAAAATAATGGAAAAAAAGCGTGGGGTGCCTGATATCAATAAAAAAATACCTTAAAATCACCCCACGCTTTTTTTCCATTATTTTGTACTTTTTAGTTTGGTTTTCCATGGAAGCGTGTTTTTTAGTTTTTTTAAACTATTATTTTTATTACAGTATTTTCACCACAGTATACAGAACCTCTTCATTAGTAAAGAACCTTTGAAAACCAAACACGTGAATTAATTCATCAAGACTACAGAAATTAATTCACACACATTCACTAAAACAGAAACGGTAATGAATGTAGGTAAAGTGTCAACATTATTATTTATAATCGAAAGCCATTCCGAATCCAACATTTGGCAATAAATTAAAATAGTTTATTGGATAGTAAATCTGTTCAGTTGTTGATACAACAGTGTTGGATTACATTTTGATTTGTGACGAGTTATAATATTATTATTTATACGATTTCGGTGATAATTCTACGTCTTTGCATAGTGATGTCTGGATATTTGGGTGTGGGATGAGTGAAAGTAAAAAAATGGAACCTCCTAAGTAAACTTTTTAGGTGTATTTAAGACAATAAGGGCGGATTTCATCAATTCAACTAAACGAGACTTTGAAGCGTGAGTGGAAAATTCAAAACTACACTCGCATGTCACTTAGGGACTTCGAGTAGGTACTTGCTTAATTTAATTGATTCAAAGAAAAACAAGGTAGACAACACATTCAGTAAATTGATTTTAGTACTACCATTTCAGCCGAAAGACGTCCACTGCTGCACATATGCCTCCCCTAAAATGCGGGGGTTTGCCATAATCGCCACGCTTGGCAGGCGGGTTGGTGATCCCAGTGTGGTGGTAAAATGCATAGAGTACGCTGCTGCCCATTCTCTGGTAAGTCCCTTAGTCGAAAAAATGGAACTTACAATGGGATGATTTTAATACATGAAAGATTCAACATAATCTTTGCGTTCTATTCTAGTCTATTTTTACACGCTTTATATTAGCTTCACTTGTATGTTTGTATATTTGTATGTTTGTATATTAGTATGTTTGTTTGTAACCGACTCCTTATAGCGCGATTTTGACCCACTTTAAACGACCAGATTTCATTCAAACTTTGCACACCTGTCAAGGATCGATGACAATGCAATAATTTCATAAATTTGTGCCATTATCCTTGCCAGGGTTACCAGGACAGCAAAAAAACTGTCACAAACTACGCTGACATACGTCTCAAAATTCGAAATACCCTAAAAAATAGAAAATAAATAATAGTTTTAAAAAACTAAAAAACACGCTTCCATTGAAAATCAAACTAAAAAGTACAAAATAATGGAAAAAACCGTGGGGTGCCTGATATCAATAAAAAAATACCTTAAAAGCACCCCACGCTTTTTTTCCATTATTTTGTACTTTTTAGTTTGGTTTTCAATGGAAGCGTGTTTTTTAGTTTTTTTAAACTATTATTTATTATTATGGCGAGGAACGACGGCGCTAACGGCCGGGACTTACGAGTAGTAGGTCGTGAGCTCGAACCCAAGCAGGGGCTTTACTTTTTGTAAATTATTTCATCAAAACTGCTCTGAAAACGGTGAAGAAAAATATCGTGAGGAAACCGGCATGTTTCCAAAAATTTTAAGACATGTGACCTCTACCAACCCGCGCTGGGCCCACGTGGTGGATTTTGGCCCACCCCCTCTCAATAATTATCTTACATAATTTATCTATATAATCTTATATATATATAAAAACTAGCTGACCCGACAGACGTTGTCTTGTCTCTTTGATGATATTTGAGCACGTATTCTGTCAATTCTATGTCAAATGTCATAATGATACATTGAAAAAGTTTGCATTGTCCTATTAAATAAGTGTTCTTAAATTTTCTAATTTTACGCGCAATTTTTAATTTTTTTTCTTTCATAAGAACCTTCTCCTGACAATTACAAACAAAACAAAAAAAAAAAAGTGAAATCGGTCCAGCCGTTCACGCGTGATGGCGTGACCAAGGGAAATAGGGATTCATTTTTATATATATAGATATAGCGGGAAATTAGAAAATTTAAGAACACTTATTTTAAAATACTTAACAACCATATAATAGGACAATGTAAACTTTTTTAATGTAACATTATGACATTTGACATAGAATTGACAGAATGCGTGCTCAAATATCATCAAAGAGACAGGACAACGTCAGTCGGGTCAGCTAGTCAGCCGATAATGTCCCACTGCGCGTCGAATAAACAATCCTGTGGGATTTTCGACGCTCAGCACCAAGCAGAACTTTGAAAATCCGGTGAATACCTGGGCTTAAATTGTCAATGGATAATTTGGTATTGCACACCTTACCAATGGTAATATGTTCCACAATATATTTTAAATGAGACAATTACTAATCATACGACGATGAACGATGGACAAAACTTTACATTCATACATTCACTCACGCCTATTTCCAATAGGATACGTGCAAAAAGCCACGAACTACATTCTTGCCTAATACTCTCCTTTGCTTTATCTTCACTCTCTCTCTTTTGTTTCTTTGTATTTTTATTCTAAATTCAAATTCAAAATATCAAGAACGTTAGATTTTCGGGATACTGACTTCATCTTTTTAGCGATAGCAAGCTAAATAGAGTTAGCCCAGAATTTGGCTATGAGCTTAGCATTTTCAGAAGCGTCTATCAACTCCAGTAGCGTGCAAACAATCTGCCGGGGTCGCGAGATTGTTCGAAAGAGATACCGTGACCCTGGCACATGGGCAACTGAAGGAACATGGGTGGGTTTTAATCAGTAAAAGTGTGGCACGCCCTCCCGCTCCGCCCAGAGCGGGAGAAGTCATTTGATGATTATTGACGACCCGTAATGACAGCCGAAACCAACGGCTGGACATCCACGGACTAACTGCGGCAAGTGTAGCATTATCTGATCCACCGACTCGTGCGGCTGTTACTCAAATACTTATAGTTGGGAAAATGATAGGCAGATTATGATGATAATCTAATAAATATGATAGTTTGCATGTTTCGATGTTTGTTACTCAATCATACAAAAACGTCGTAACGGGTTTGGATGAAATATGGTACAAGGGTAGATCATAACCTAGATTAGAATATAGGATAATTTATATCCTGGTAGTACGTTCCTAAGAGATAATATATATGTATGTTAACTGTTAGCGCACTTCGCATTAATTTTATAACTTATTTTTAGTATAATATGTTGAAAATGTTGTGGGTTACACATTTACTCACTCTGTAGATCAAATGTACAATATTGGAGTTTGTAACTGTTTGTTTTCCCAAATAAATAAAATAAAATAATATGGCTATTCGGGCGAAGACTCTGGCAAAAGCTAGGCTTACATAAACCTACATGGGCACTTATGTAACGTCAGAAGCTAAGTGCCTAGTTCACATTCGACGTTTGTTTTGGAGAAGAATCTGCAAAAGCCGTGGTTGCCCAGGGGTAACGGTCGCGACTTACGAGTTGCAAGTCGTGTGTAAATTATTTCATCACCACTGTCAAAATCGTGAAGAAAAACGTTATGTGGAAACCGGCATGTCCTAGGACCAAAACTTCGAAGACATGTCACATCTACCAACCCGCACTGGGCCCGCGTGGTGGATTATAGCCTTCTCTCTCTCACATTAAGGAAACATGTATCCCAGCAGTGGGAACAGTATAAACTGATCATGCTGCAAGAAACTCCATTGATAAAAATTGTTAATCATAGGTAAAGAAAGTTCTTAGTCATACATAAGTCAAGCTCCGGCCCCGACTTACGAGTTGTCGTGGGTTCGAACCCAGACAAGCGTTATACTTCGTGTAATTTATATAATCACCACTGCTTTCAAAACGGTGAAGAATAACATCGTGAGGGAACCGGCATGTCCTAGAACCAAAACTTCGACGACATACACATCATAAACTTATTATGCTGCAAGAAACGAGAGAGAGAGAGAGAAAGTCCTTTCTCTCAAGTTAATTAGTAATTAATCAAGCTTAATAACACAACGCAATTCCTCAGTAGCGTTCGAAATACCAAATCTGTTTAATCGGCAAAGTATCGCTCGTCTGTCCAAGGCCTAAGGCTGCGCCCGCGGCTCTCAGCGTGTCAATTCTCAGTTTGACAAAGCCATTTAATTCATCGATTTTCTACAGCTTAAATGGACAAATAACAAACACACAGCTGTTCTCGTTTATTATAATATTAAAATAACAATAATATTAATTTATATTGAAATAACAATTTTATTAGTTAAGAGAACATGTTAAAATAATTTATAGTCCCTCTACATCTGCTGAAAGTTATTATATGTCTGTAATAAAATTATTTAATTGCCATGTAGTGTGTAAACTCATTAAAATAACTGAAGATGGATTTAAACTGTTTCTTTAGTCGTTATTCTAGGAGTCTAGGATACCCTGTAATCCTTTGCGACTAGGGATTACAAACATTTGATAAAAGTTTGTAGTATCTTTCATTGCAGCAGTGGTTCGAGCACTGCCTCTGTGATAGTAAGCTTGAGTCATTCATTTTATCACGATTTTTGCTCCCAAAATGTGATAAAAATGTGTGATTCAAGCTACCACAGTAAACCATTCTCGTTCCACAAGAAGGCAAATAAATAAGAGTATTGTATAATCGAACCAGACATTAAGAAATCCGTAGGAGCACCAGGGTAACCGACATAGCCCGAAGAATACCAAAATTGAGTAACAGTGGGCAGAACACACTGCTCGCAGAATAGATGGCCGATGGGCTCAAAGCTTCTGGAGTGGCGAACTCGTATTGGAAGATCTCGCGTTGGTAGGTCTCCCATAAGATGGACCGATGACCTGATGAAGGCCGTAGGAATCCGGTCAGCAACCGAAGCAGAGACCTGGTCGAAATGGCGGTGCTTGAGAGAGACTGGTGTCCAGCAGTGTATGTTTTTCGGCTGAAGTTATTATGATGATTGCTTAATTGATTTATTAATTAATGCCTTGGCAGAAACGAATAATTAACTCAATAAACATAAATTATGTGCTTAGCAGTTCTTTTGTTTTTGCATACAGCTGCAAAACGCTTACAAGGAAATTAAAAAGCGGGCCTAGTTCGTGTCTGACATGTACAATGAAAGGATCAGTAGTTGGGATGAATAAAAAAACAAGCAAAATAAACTAAGTAGTTGAAAAAATGTTCTCCCATACATCAACATACGTCAGAGGCAATTCTCCTACTGCTAATGTAAGTCGTTTCAGCCGTAAGACGTCCACTGCTGGACTTAGGCCTCCCCCAATTTGGGGGGCTTTGCCATAATCGCCACGCTTGGCAGGCGGGTTGGCGATCGCAATATGATGGTAAAATGCATAGAGAACGCTGCATCCCATTCTCCGGTAAGTCCCTTAGTCGCCTTTTATGACACCCACGGGAAGAAATAGGGTGGTGTTATTCTTTACGTCCGGCACCACACGGTACAATGCTAATGTAAGTGTTTTATGGCAATAAAAAATAAATAAAAAATAAAAATGTTTATTTCAATTACATACATTTTTTAACATAAATGATTTGGAGATCACCTTTTAAGCATTTATATGCTTGTGTTAGGTGACTCCGCACTTCCACTTAACATAACACAGAGTATGCGTATGTAATTAAAAAAAAAGAAGCCAGAATAATAAAATAAAATACAAAAAAAAAAGGGAAGGAGTGAGTTTGAGTGTGTGTGTGTGTGTGTGTTTGTGTTCGAGAGTGTGTGAAAAACTGTAGTAGTGTATAAAAAAATCTATTATGCTTAAAAAAAAGATTAGGTGTATAAAACTACACTTTTTCCAATTTTTTCCTTTATTTGTGCAATTAACCTTGCTTTTTGCTTAATTTCATGATTTTTGCGGTTTTGATTTATTTGCGAGTATCAAAATATCTTACAGAACTGACTGTACTTTTTTATTCCGAAAGAGCTTCAAGGGATCGTTAACGTACTCATTTGAGATTAACTTTACTTCACTTGAAACCTCTACACGTGCCTGATAACAGACACGGGACAGCGAAGTAATACTATAAGGGTTCCGTTTTTTTTTTTTCGAAGTACGAAGCCCTAAACGTGGGATATCTAGTTAGGCCATAATACAAGATCTTATTTACCAACCTTGCTGAGTGTAAAATCTGTTTATACTGACAGCACGATCTGATTCAGAACATATGAAGATTTATTAATTGTTGTGGTAATCAGCAAGTCTACAAGTTATTGATTTACTAAGTAAAAGTAAATCATCGCTAAATCCTGGCTACCGCCCTAAAATAGACTGTAATCACAAATAAATATCTCAGGCCAAAGCAGGACCTACAAATTTAATTTACATAAGGATTTTATTAAAGTTTTTATCTCATTTTGTGGTGTATGCACGGACGCACGGCGGGGTGTCGAAGACGGCGATCCGCCGCCATTGTTGTTCGAATTTCGAATACGATCTCCTTACTCTTTGACATTCGCTTTTCAAAATTATAAATTTAACTTTAAGTTTAGTAATTTTTGAAATGTACTTTTTGGTATAGAGTTAATTTATGTTGGTGTTGTTTACTGTTATTGAATTTTATTGTGTTTTCGGTTGGCATGTTTTAAATAATCAAAAATGGAGCTAAGGGCTATTCCGATATTGAAAATATATTTCGGTATGTACTATATTATTCATCTTTATCAAAATGAACCATTTAAGTCGAAAGACGTCCACTGCTGGACAAAGGCCTTCCCCAATTTGGGGGATATGCCATACCACCACGCTTGGCAGGCGGGTTAGCGATCGCAGTAATACATAGAAAACGTTGCTGCCAATTCTCCAAGTCCCTTAGTTGCCTCTTACAACACCCACGCGAAGAATGTGGATGGTGCTATTTCTTTACGTCCGGTACCACACAAAACATATTAAAGCAGTTCTAAATTTTAAAAAAAATGGTCAACTGGCCAGTATTATTTAAAAAATATTGTTCATGAAAGGGATATGCATTTTTCGTTGTTCAATTGTTTTTTTAACACCAAAAAAAATACCTACATACCTAGCTTATCATTCCCACAAATCAATATTTTATTATCATTCCACGACACCCCAAATCAACCATAAGCACATTTTCATACAACTTTCATAATCTTCTATCCCATCTTTCATCTGTTGGTTAAAAAATACACACGGCCAACACAATAGCATTCCACCGTTCGATTAATGACATTGGAGTACCTACATACGACACTCCTACACCTACTTAGTTGACATTATGTAAATACAGTTCCACTTTACATTGTCGTACTCATTATGCCGTCGAAGATTCGTTAGGTGAAGAAACACATGTTGTTTTATCGTATCTCTTTTTCGTGCATGGTTGCTAGTAAGTATCGCTTTGTTTTTTTTTGGTCGTGGATCAATTTGTGTTGTTCTAAAGGCCAATTGTCGTTATTATAAAGTTCTAAGTCTAGTCTCTAACTCATAAAATTTTTTTGGAAACTCGCGGTATTTTTGATAGATTGACACTGAGATCAGACTGACTTCTTAAAATACGGGAATTGCACTTCTAATGTTTTGTTAACTGATGCGGTATTTATATCACACCCATTATAAGCTATTGCAGGGTTTGCTTAGAAGTAGTGTGATATTGATTGAAGACTTTTAGAATACTACCCAGTATTTTAAAATTAAATTACATATGTAGGAAAACTCCGATGATGTGATGGATAATACAAAAAAAAAAAATACGTGATGATAATTTTGCTAAGGATAGACCGCTGGTTTTTGTTTAACAGTAACAAGGACGCCAATATTGGTTGTCAAATGTCCGTCAAATCCATCAAAAATAGGGGTTGTAAGAAATCAATATCGACCCATGTTTGCTAAGTTTATTTGACCCAGTAGGTATATGGAATTTAGCCAAACCACGATACCGTATTAGTAAATTTTATCCAATAGACATTTTTAATAGGTATTTTAATATCATGTTCCCGATATTTTACCAGCATTACCTACATAACTTTACTATTCTCGTTACAAATTGCAGTCAGACTTTGACAGCACAACACCATTGACAACAAAAACCCTGTCAGTACAAACCAGGTACTTACTTGCTTCCATACCGCACATAGATACATCTTAGCTCACACAATGAGATGATTACAATCCGTTATATCTATCTATAATACTCTACACTATAAAAAAAACAAATAACAAGCCACGCTCGTGGGCGAAAGAAAACAATTGATGCTCCTTCCTGCTCTAATTTTAGATACACTCGCTTATAGATAAAATCTAAGAATGATTTGTTTAATTTGAACAGGGTTTTAATACAACGAATAGTTAGGGCTAAGTATTTTTATTATGGACGCGTGTCGATACTAATCTTTTGCGTTAAAGTTATTAATAATTTTCGTATTTAATGAAGTTTTAATGATTTTGGACGTGTGTAGGTGTTCAGCTGTGTTTTGACCCCTTACTTTTTGGGGTGGTTTTTTTTTTAAATTTTGCCAGTGAATTTATTGGTCAAGGTTGTCAAAATAATAATATTGTACGTTGTAATCAGCATTTTATTTTTTCCAAGCAGTAAGACTAGTATCTATTCTCGTCATCAGCAGCCTATAATGTTCCCACTGCTGGGACATTGGCCACCTCTCAGTGTGAGGGATTGGGCCATAATACACCAAGCGGGCCCAGTGCGGGTTGGTAGATACCACAGTTCTTAGAATTTTTGATTATAAAACATGCCGGTTTCCTCACAATGTTTTCCTTCACCGTTTTGAGACCAGTGGTGATGAAATTATTTATATAAAGTAAAGTGTTTGCTTGGGTTCGAACCCACGACATACAACTCGTTAGTCGCGGCCGTTACCACTGGGCCACCGCCCACCACTGCTCTCAGTATCTATACAAATAACTAAAATGTCTGTTTGTAATGTAAAAATAAAAACTTATTATTAAATGCACATGAAAGTATATACGGTATTAATAACATTTTAATTAATAATGTTTATCGTCAGTGTCTCTGTTTGTTTCGGCTGATCTCCGAAATGGCTAAATCGATAAAACCAATTTTGATGGGTCTTTCACTGATAGATAGCTGATGTTCCGCCAACGCGACAGATATGAGCTAGTATTATCAATGAAAAATGAAATAAAATGTTTATTTATGTAAGCAGATCGTAAAAGACACTTTTACGTCAATATTTTTAAAACTAGGTGGCGCCGCCATTTTCTACCTGACTGTTCCCTGAGAAGAAATGCCGAAACAAACTCCTCTGAGTTGTCAGTTGTGTGAAAACACACGGTTCATTTTAAATTATTTGTTTCATAAAAACTTTATGAGCATAGTATATAATTATAAGTATGGGAATTAATGTCCAAGAATTCAATACGTGATTTCTCCATGTTTTAAAAATCAACACATTTCGGGTGTGGAGTTCTCGAATAACCCTTAACGTCAGCACTCAGCTGTTACCTCAACTTAATTACATATCATCGCATAAAAAAGTAAAAAAATACAACAGTATCTTTTTAATTTTAGCAGCCAAATATAACCAATGTATTTTATTGACACCTTTTTAGTGTTGATAATTTTAGGAGTGTTAAATTTCAAAAAAGGAAAACAAACCAAATCGTAATGGAAAGCGATACTTTTTTAAATCCTCGCTGAGAAGAAACTAGGTAATGGCTTTTTTTATCTGGCAATCTCATTCGGGATGTTCATTAAAAAATTGTAAAGGCATTTTCGCGAGGCGTCTTTGGAGGCAGAAGGGCGTTTGTGAGGCGATCAGTTTTCTGCACCAATTCACTTGAACCGTATCAATTATGGTAATTCCTGGTTTAATTTCCTGGCGCAGATTAACTATACCCCCTCCAGTAATAAACCTGATTTATTAGGTTAAGTTTTTTTTAATAATTTCTCCCTCGAATCTTTAAGTTTGATGGTGCCCGGATTTTGGGTAAAGCAGTGATTAAAACGATTTATGTCTGTCAATTATGTTTAATCGTTTGAAGTTTGGTGAGAACGATGCTGTTTTTCAGAGCTGCTCTTTTGCTGCTCTTCAGAGCTTCTGTTATACAGAAGTTATCGTAGTTGCTGGTGTGTTAATTATTGGTAGAAATTAGTGTTTAAATGGTGACCTCAATGTCACAAAAGAATCATACACGTATTGGCGTAAAAGAGCAGTTTATTGTTGAATTATTTTAGCAATAAGAAATTAACGTTTTTGTCAATAAGAATGCACTTGTATTTTATTGATAAAAAGTTAATTTGAATAAAAATTTTGATGAATCAGAAGCAACGATCTTCAACCACTAGATCCGAAGATCCGATCAAGCCTGTCTCTTGCTGCCCTCTACCAGCGATGCCCTAGGTCGACCTTCGTACCCCACAGGGAGTGCCTTTGGCGAGCAATCGCTCTAGTTTTAAGTATGTAAGCCCTAACGGGAGGCCTTAATTTATTAAGAAATCACAAGCAACTCCGGTTATGCAGCTGACAACCTCATAGGTTGACCTGCATGATTTCATTACCAAAGAAAAGAGGCTAAAGTTTTAAAGTACCATAGCATAAGATGAACAAACGCAAAAAGATGATGATAGATTCTTATTCTGAGTGATGATAAATGCTATCACAATTATGCTATGATGTAAGTGCTATCATATCTGATGCTTTTATCTAAGTGCTATCAGGCTTTTTAAGACACACTGTGAAAAAGAGAAATGGAAGACAGAAGAAAATAGTAAGCAACCGTTACACAAACATTATTTAACAAAGTTTCAAAAGCGTTTCGTTAAGATAACGTTATTTTCCAATTTTCAGCATTACACATAGTTACATACAATAGTTGTACTGTTCCGGAATTCGCGCTCTGTTAACACTTTACACGTTGCACACATAAGTAAATTACTTTAACTTAATAATATGTGAAAGTTAAGTGTGAGCTTTATTTATATTTGCCGGGTTCCTTACCTTAGGGCGTATTTATGTCTCATTTGTTCGTGAGCCAAAGATAATGCTTGGGAATAATGTCATAGATTTAGTAGTCTAGCTGTGCAAAAATAACTGACTTCCAACAAAGCTTGTAGTGTTACAAAATGAAAAATAACTTTAATTTCGGAAGTCGATGTCTTTGGATACATGTATTCTAGTTTTTTGCCACCATCTTCCGAAATTAAAGTTTTGTAGTGCTTTTTTCGAATTCGATTGTTTTTAAGGCAAAACCTATTTTATTCTTCACTTTTTAGCTATGGTACCTAACTCCCACTAATTCGTAGACAACTACTAGCCCGGTAAACAGCAGTGACAGGACGTATTATGACATCATCAGTGTAAACAAATTGGATTAAATACGTACTATCAATTCTAACGCAAAAACTACCCTAGCAAAGTCAAAAAAAAAAAATGTATGTGGCTCCATCCCACAAGCATAACCTATCCATTAGGAAAAGAATTTTCGAAATAAACTCACATTGGCTGGAGATATCGCAGAACATACAAAAAAAAAGACAGACTAATTGTCAGAACCTCCTCCTTTTTGAGTCGGTTAATAATATGGCTCTTTAAAGCCCTTCTATTTTCACGAATTGCATCGATTCAAAGTTAATACTTTTTATTATCATCAATTTAGTCAGATGTATTGGTTGGTGTCTGATATCAACGACTGATGAAACTAAATGTAAACAAAGAAATTAATTTTATGTTCCTCTCCTCACATGTTGTTGTGATGTTTTCTTATCGTGGGCCCTTGATAAGTAGGTACTCACTTGTCAACTTCAAGACTGGTGAGAAAATGAAAGGAGATTTCAACGTAGGCGAAGAGAGGTACTTTAAGCTAGTTGATAGTTATCTGTTAGTTAGGCATACTGCACTTATATCTTAATTGTAATCTGTATAAAATGAAGTTGTTTATATTTGTTACGTTTATGTTTAATATAGTACTGGTGGTTTTCTCTTTTAGAAAAAAAAATACTAGCATCAAATAAAAAGTATACGAATTGGTAGGGTTATCAGCCCACAACTTAATACCATGGATTCAATATATGATTGAAAATTTGATAAAAAAAAATTGAATATTCGTCGATTATTATTTAAAAATTAATTTTTTAAATAATAATTGTCGATTATTATTTAAAAAATTAAAAAAACAACAGATTTATTTTTTTATAACAAAATATTTCTTTGCTAGGGTAGTGAGGATTAAGGGCAGAATTCAAGGTTTCAGTTTGCACAAAGATTTCCGTGCCACCCGTGTATATGATCAACATGGTATTTGACAAGCCCTTGCAGAACAAATATTACAGGAATTATCTTAACAAAATTCATTGCGACAATCAACAAGATAATTCCAACTCAGTTGGAGTCTCGAACTCACTGACCCCTAAAAACAAAAACGCAGGTTCTAGAAAGCGTACAACGTTGTTACACCGAATTAAACAGTCTTAAACACAATTGAATTACTTGAATTTCCTCGTCGAGAGAACAAAAGCATTATTAAATACGTAATTATTCACATTTACTTGGCGTGCAAGGTTTTAATTCAAAGTTTCGAGGGAATGTTCGATTTAATACTAGCCGAACTAATTGGTAACGTGGGTCGGAGTAATTTTGTTTACTACCTTTTAAACGACCCCACCCACTTGCATCTCATTAAGTGTTTTATCGTAATTACCGACTTCTCGAACGTTGTATGGAACATTTTGTTCGACACGAGCATTTTGTGAAATTATATGAGTCAGTCGTCACGGTGTGCGAGGTTCTTTAATTTCATGTTTATTTTACTTTTGTTATGAATGTCTGGGAGTTGAGTCCTGCGTATAAAGTCCTGCAATTTGAATCGGTACGGTTTGGTTAATTTTTCTGAAATTTGGCCTATGACACCGGTGAGGCCATTCTCGTAGTTTTAAGAATGTTCACAGTCCGATCTCAGTCTCAATCTGTCCAAAATACCTCCAGTCTCTATAAATTTTTGACAAGTTTTTGACTCTTGACGGTGGCTGAGATGAGACTGCAACTAGATTTTGAATGTTTTTGCCTGCTTGTTTTGTATATTTTTCTGCCTGCCTATTTTAATACCAATATTTTAATTGCCTATCTGACCTCCACAACCCACCTTCTGAGTAATACCTACAGTAAGGTAAGATTGACTGTCTGACTTTCGGGCTTCTGACAACCTATCGTAACAACAACCAAAGATCCCATGACTGACAGCTGGTACGTCCTGCTTAACGTGCTTTTCGAGGCATGAAGGTATCTTATTATGTAACGATGGTCACCCATCCATGGACCAATCACGGTAACCGTAGCTTAACCTGATCGATTAACCCGTGCGACTATTATTACTTAGCCACAAGCCTTGTCTTTTGGTTACCATCATCATTCATCATTTCAGCCGTAAGATGTCCACTGCTGGACTTAGGCCTCCCCCAATTTGGGGGGCTTTGCCATAATCGCCACGCTTGGCAGGCGGGTTGGCGATCGCAGTATGGTGGTAAAATGCATAGAGAACGCTGCTGCCCAGTCTCTAGTAAGGACCTTAGTCGCCTTTTACGACACCCACGGGAAGAAATGGGGTGGTGTAATTCTTTACGTCCGGCACCACACGGTACGGTTGGTGCGGTTGGTTACCATAATTAGTATCAATTAAGTAAACACTTTATAGAAATAAATGATAGTATTGAAGAAAACTGAGCGAGTGTAGGGTGTTGATCTGTTGAAGCCCTTAACTTTACTCCTTTTTTAACCCACTTCAAAAAAGGAGGAGGTTATCAATTCGACTGTATTTTTTTTTTTGTTGTTACTTCATAACTTTTGACTGGGTGAACCGATTTTGATAATTCGTTTTTTATTTGAAATCTGATGCTTTCCGAATGGTCCTATTTTAATTTGGTTCCATTCGGACAATGGGATTCATGTGAAAACCATATAAGTCTTAAATTTGCATTAAGTAAATATCTGCGCGACAAATGAACGAATAACGCAATTAAATTAGTGCGGGGTATCTAACATAACTAAAAAGTTAAAAATAAAATAACTTTAATTTCGGAAGTCGGTGTCTTAGGATCTGTATTTAAGGTTTTTTCCACCGACTTACGAAATCAAAGTTATTTTTCACTTTGTAGTGTTTTTTTTAGGAAGTCCGTTGTTATTTTGTTGTAAAAAGTTTATTTTTACTTTTCAGAGCTATACCCATACTTTTAATCTAAGACATTATGTGGAATTCCAGTTATTTTATCTAACAGTGATGGTTTAGCAAATTGTTAACATACATTTAGCCGTTTAACACGGTACAGTTGAGTACAACAATGGCATTCATTGCGAGCTTCACAACTTTCCGTAAAGCGTCAACCACGCGACGAAATTTCCCAATTACACCTTTCGAACTGAGTGTACTCGTCTGTACGCTGAATTTTTAGTAGGATCTGATTCACCTCAATAGCCCAAACTTCCTAGAAAACAGCCAAAATTTACTCAAAAGGCCCACTAACTGTCATGTATTATCATAATTTTATATGAGCGCTTCTGTTAGATTCTTGCCGATACGTTTACAAGCACCTAATGATGTATTTTGCTTGCAAAGTAAGTCCGAAGACGACTGTTAGAAAATTTTATTGCCAAATAACGGCTGTTGAAATGAGTCATTCTATAATGCTGAGGTCACAAATTTCTTTATTCGACGCACAAGTGTGTAGAATACTAAACGAACATGAGGAAAAACAATTTGTCCTGGCTTGTTGTTTGTGTTTTAAAACGCATTTTAATTGTGTACTCCTTTCTAAATGCCTAAATGCTGGTATGCGGGTACTTACAATATTTCTTTTGCGTACTTACATAAATTACTGTTGATTCTGTAATGTTTTTAAATTCTTTTCTTATATTGTGTATGTATTTGGGGTAGGAGGACGGTGCTTAAGATTTTTATTTTAACATTTCATCACATACTGAACGTTTAACAGTCAGATCAGGTAGGAAAAGCTTTATTATCCCTCATATATTTTACCATACTAAAGTGTGATTGTCTGCAGTCTCTGGATGTACAATAGTTTATGGGTGGTGAGGAGTCCTGCACCCTAATTCCGAAACGCACTATTTGTCAGAATCTGAATGGGATTGAATATTATTTCTAAACCATTGCGTCATATGTTCGAATAAATTGTTGGCTCAGCAACGTAAATAACGCAATGAATGTTGTTTAACTATCAATATGAAACCAATTCCTACTGATAACAAGTTACGCAATTACCCCTCTGTTCATTATGTAGACAGCTTATAATATACGTACAGCTAGGACACAGATCTGATCTCTGTGAAAGGGAGTGGACCGGAATCCACCTGGAAATCATCAAATGATGTCTTCAGTTGCCCATGTGCCAGAGAGATACCGTGACTCTGGCACATGGGCAACTGAAGGAACACGGGTGGGTTTTAGTGAGTAAAAGTCTGACACGCCCTCCCACTCCGCTCAGAGCGGGAGAAGTCATTTGATGATTTCCCATCCAAAAAAAAAAAAAAAACACACTTTTACTGACTCAAACCCACCCGTGTTTCTTCATTTGCCTATGAAGGGCCACGGTAACTCTTTAGAACAATTCCGTGACCCTGGCAGGCATCGGTCCCAGGGGACCCCTTCAAGTTTTGATGACATCTCTTTGAGGCGCGCGTGGAACACAACGCGCCGTTGACCCGGGCCTGGTGCTTACCGGGCGGCGAGTAATAAGCCCACGCCTACGATGGACGGTAGTCCGCCATGGACTCCCGACGCCCGGGGTGTCTCCTCCTGCGGCGGACCGTAATCCACCATGCAAGCCCAATGCGGGTTGGTAGATGTAACATCTGTCATCATGTGTTTCATGTGTCTTCATATGTTGAATTCGTTTTTGTCATGGTGGTTACATAGCCGAAATCATGCCTGAACAGGCAGGTGTTTTATTGGTTGGAGTATTATTTTGGTCTTGACGCAGCTTCTAAGCAATCCATTTGGGTAAAGTAGGCCTTACCTCATAGTTAGTTAAAATTTTTAACTGAAAATTAAAACTTATGTATCGGAAATGTTCCAGTCAGGCCCATACCTCAATTTTTATTTGGTGAAAATTGACAAAAAAAAGACGATATAGCTGGCGAAAGGCCTTAACTTGTTCCGTATAAAACTTTAGACTAGACTAGAGGGAGGGCACAGTGAGTACCCCTGTGTCTGCGCATACACTTGTGCACTATAGTATTTCTCGCGTCGATGGTTAGTCTCCGTTAAGATTGGCCGTCATAGCTGAAAACAGTTTGGAGGACTATATATAATAATAATATAGCATATACTTGTCCATCAAACAGTCATCGACGCTTTTATCCTTACAAGCTACGTTTACGATCCGATGCGGTAATTATCGCTTGAACTTCATAATTAGCTGCATACGCTTCAGCGCTGGCACACGGTTTGTCCTAATTGCAAAGCAATTACTTATAATCGTTATACTGAGAACTTCAAGCGTAAAGCGCTTTATATTAGCGTGTTCACAATTTCTTTGAATGGAATCAATCTTTATGCTAATGATTCGCAGAGCAATGATTTACAACTGCGTAAATGTGGCGACGTCGTTTTAAGAGCAGTATCTATAAAATATTTGAGAATGAATTAAAATGCTAAAGAATAGAAGGTCTAGTTTCGTTTGCTTGTTTCTTATCTCTTGATTCGAATGGCGACGATCAGCTTGATGATTTTGTTCTTGTTACAACATCATCATCATAGTCAACATTCTCCATCACCCCACTGAAATCCGGCCTTCTCCTTACCCCTGATCACGCAGTGCTTACTTTATATAGAAGCTCCACCAAATTATTCAGAATGAATTATCAAAAGGTTTGAAAGGAAAAACGGGAGCCTTTTGCCCACCAGCATCTTGTCCACTTTGCTCACAGCTGGGCAAAAGCCTCCCGTTTTTCCTTCCAATCCTTTGGCCTTCTAAGGTCAACTATTATTGATAAAGTTCCGGATTGGTAAAGAAGAAGACACTCTTATTTAGGGTTCCGCACCTCAAAAGGAAAAAGCGGAACCCTTATAGGATCACTTTGTTGTCCGTCCGTCCGTCCGTCCGTCTGTCAAGACCCTTTTTCTCAGGAACGTGTGGAAGTATCAAGCTGAAATTTATATCAAATACTAAAGTCTACTGTCCCTTGGAGCTGTGAAAAAATCAAACTTCTAAGCTAACGCAATCAAAAGATATAGCCGTTTATACCGCAAATTTCCACAAATTTTTGAAACTCGCAAGGGAATCAAAACCTAAAGGGTACTTCCAGTCGATCTAGAATTTTGAAATTTGGTACGAAGCAACGTCTTATAGCACAGATAAAGGAAAAATTGCGAAAACGGTAAATTTTTAGTTATATCATATAATAAACAGAACAAAACACAGACAGAAATAAAACCAAGCCAAAAAACAGAACAGAACTACGACTCGATTGTCGTGATGGGTGAACTTTTACTTATATACCTACAGGTTTGTACGGAACCCTTGGTGCGCGAGTCCGACTCGCACTTGGCCGGTTTTTTTTACCAATCCATAACTTTGTAAGAGCGTCCTAGTGGTGACGGCCGTGATTTACAAATCGTAGGTCGTAGGTCCAAAGGCAGTTTACTTTGTGTAAATTATTTCGTTACAATTCCTCTCAAAACGGTGTAGGAACTCACTGTGTGGAAACCGGCATGGCGTAGAACCAAATCGAGGACATGTAATATCTCTCGTGTGGTATATTAAGGCCCACTTTCATTTACAGAACTGCCTGTTTCCCAGCAAAGAAAATATTATGCTAGGCTGATTATGCTCGTCATCTTTAGGGCCCACCAACAATAGTCCAACGCAAAATGGGCAGCCTGCGCTGCTGCCACCTTGTCGACTAGCTTCCTTATAAAGGTAAGACCGATACGAAAAAAAGGAGTCCGACAGTAGTTCCAATACATTTTAATCATGGATCAGAATAATAATCCAAGCATTGCGATAAATGGATATCGCCTAAAGCGCTTATTTCTCAGCAAATTATTAGCACAATCAAATCAAAGGGTGTGGGAACTTGCAGCGCCTGATCCGAGATTTAATTGTTAGACTTATAGCCCTAACCTTTAATTATACATCGTTTATAAATAATGAGCCGAGCTTACAGTAGATATTATTCTTGCTAATGTTATAAATGGAAACGTGCGTTGGTCCGCTCCTTGATAATTTCGCAATAGCAACTACGATTAATTTGATGAGGTTTGTTGAATTCATATCTAGGTATCATAACTTTAATGGTCGTTATGGTCGGGGTCGTCAGAAGTCCGAAAGATAGACAACCAGTTTTACCAAGGGGTATCATATTACTCAGTAACTGGGTTGTGGAGGTCAGATAGATAGTCACTTCATGTAAAATATTGCTTCTTAGCTGCATTCGGTTGGACTGGTAACCGACCCCTAACATTGTAGAGAAAAGGCTTAGCAGATGATAATAAGTTTTATGGTCGTTGTAGATTTTTTAAATCGAACAAATATACACACTTCCAGCATGCGAATCCTATACAACTAGAGGATTCGATCCCGGGATCCGGGGTCATATTTTAGCCACGAAATTTTCGGGATCAAAATTTCTTTAATCCCGGGATGTTCGGGATTGATACATTTTTTAAATAAGTCAATATAAATGTGCGTGAAACGAAACGCACTTACTTTGATTTGACATTTTGACAGCCATCTTGTTTACATAGCTGATTTCATTTGTTTTTGCTAACCGGTACCGAATTATGCGTAAAAGTGTGTAAAAATTCCAGCTACAGCTCCAGCTAGATATTTCGTCAGTGTAAAGTATTATTTTGTTTAACCGCCTTTTTGAAATTTAAAACTTAAATCCTCACAAAACTAAAAGATAAATAAAAAAAATATTTTGATTTGTTTTACTGTCTTTTGTTACCATTTTCCATTACCTATACAATCCCGGGATTATCCCGGGATCCCGGGATTAACTGTAGATAATCCCGAAATCCCGGGATTAGAAAAATCGACCGGGATCGAATCCTCTAAGAAAAAAAACACACTCAAATAAAATGGGTTGTATAATACAACCCATTTTATTTGAGTGTGTTTTTTTTTTTCTTATTATATCTGCTCGTGTACCTAAGTTGCGTGTGCCGATACAAGTAAGGTTTGAAGAGTAGGCTAGAATGCCTGAAAGGGTGAACTGTTTTGCACACAGCACAAATAGAAGAGGCGTATAGAGTTTCGCGTTGCATGAAGTTTGTACAATTTGAGCCTTATTTTAATGTTTTGCAACAAAAAATTATGATGCGTTACATGTTGTATGATGCACGTACAGTTCCCTCAAAAAAAAAACATTTTTTGTTCTAAATAAAGTCAAAACAATGATCAATTTAATTTTTTTAAGTGTTTTACTTAAAATGCTATTCAAATGAAATCCAGAACCGGCAATCCCTTAAAACTTAGTTGAATTAGTCAATAAAAACGTTATAGGGTACAGTTCAAACATTAGAAACTAGAACTTTAAAACCAAAATGTGGCATTAGAGATGAAGTAGAAAATGTCTAATCATTTTTGGAGGGCACTGTATGTCGCGGTAAACGTTGCTTTCGGTAGATGTCGTTATGGCAAAAAGCATTTAAAATGCCTGTAGGTAACATAAATAAAATAAGCAGCTGTTTGTGGTGTACCGAAAGAAACAGCTACAGAAGATGAATCTCCCCATTCTTTTATTCTGACTGTAGCACGGATTTATGGTCTTCACGACATAAGATCCATAATGTCCACAATGTCAGAATAATAATCAATCTATATGCATTCAAACAATAGCTACTGTTTTTTGTTAAACAGTAGTCACATGGAAATAACATTATGTTGTTTAAATGTTAATCCAAAACTTGAGATTCACAATTCTCACATACATTACATGCGGTCGGTTTTTGATGTCCAAGAACCTATGCAGGACCGCATCCAAAGACTGACAGCTGTCAAATGAAATAAAATTATATCTTTTCAATGGTAGGGTGCATTATCCTTTGTTGGTCATTTGCTGTTTCAGGGTTGATTTTTGGTGCACCTCACGACTGGCTGTTAAAAAGTTTAGTGTGGGATTTTGGAAGACGATTCCTTAAGTGACTTTATGAGATCTACATTCATGATCATACTCATTGAGTGACCGACTGGCCTGTTAGTCTAGTGGTTAGTGACCCTGACTGCTAAGACTGAGGTCGTGGGTTCGATTCCCACCCAGGACAAATCTTTGTGTGATGAGCACACTCATTTGTTCTGTGTGTCTGGGTGTAATTTATCTATAATATGTGTGTATTTAGAAATATATAAGTATGTTTATCAGTTGTCTGGTTGCCATAGTACAGGCTCTGCCTAGTTTGAGATCAGATAACGTTGTGTTGGTTGTCCTAAGATATTATTATTATTATTGTATGTAGGATAAAAACGACTCATGTAGATAAATAATACAACAGATACATGGATTAGCGGTCCAGTGGTAACGGCCTAGACTTTGTCTGTGCCTAGTTGTAGCCGATCGGGGACCCCAGGCAGGCGTTTTACTTTGTGGACATTATTTCATCATCACTGCTCTCAGAACGGTGAAAGAAAACATTGTGAGGAAACCGGCATGTCTTAGAAACAAAAATGCGAAGACAGGTGACATCTACCAACACGCACTTGGTCCACGTGGTAGATTACAGTCATCTCTTTCTCTTCTTGAAAAGAGGAGGCCTGTTTTCCAGCAGTGGGTACATTATAGACTGATTAAGATTGACTAGCTTCTACCCGCGACTTCGTCCGCGTTAAATTTCTCCTTCCCGTTGCGTCGAATCGCCTACCCGTGCGATTTTCCCCGTTTTTGGACCTTTTTCATTACTGCTCCGCTCTTATTGGTTGTAGCGTGATGTTATATAGCGTATAGCCTTCCTCAATAAATAGGCTACCCAACACAAAAATAATTTTTCAATTCGAACCAGTAGTTCCTGAGATTAGCGCGTTCAATCAAACAAACAAACAAACTCTTCAGCTTTATAATATTATTATATAATATGCAAAAACACATGAAAGTAAAGTTTAGCTAAGGATAGTTCAAATCAGAGTTCACCCGTCTATTCAAAAGTATGTATATTCTAAGTAAGTCTGACGTTCCTTAAGTTTTATGAAAACTCTATGAAGCCCTATGCCCGATAGTATTTCCTATCGTTAAAAAAGACAAATTTTCGTTCAAACTAGCTTATTCAATCCCTTATCCGATGATTTTTTTTAAACCGTGTCTAGTGTTCACTTTCGTTGTATAGGTAACTATTATGCAAAATTTCGAGCTTCTAGACCTAGCGGTTCAGCGGTGACTGTGAGTGAATTAATGTAGTGAGTGAGTGAGTGTAAGGGTAGAGTGAGTGTCCCTGTGTCTGCGCACACACTTGTACACAATAATATCTTCCACGCCGATGGCTAGCCTCCATTAAGATTGACCGCCATGGCGGAAATGCGGTCTGGAGGACTATCTATAAGTGAATTTTAGTTTCTTTTTAATTTAACTTAAGAAGATTGTACCGTGCGGTGCCGGACGTAAAGAATAACACCACCCCATTTCTTCCTGTGGTTGTCGTAAAAGGCGACTAAGGGACTTACTAGAGAATGGGCAGCAGCGTTCTCTATGCATTTTACCACCAAACTGCGATAGCCAACCCGCCTGCCAAGCGTGGCGATTATGACAAAGCCCCCCAAATTGGGGGTGGCCTAAGTCCAGTAGTGGACGTCTTACGGCTGAAATGATGATGATGATGATGATGAAGAAGATGAATCTGCATGACATGATTCTGCTTTGCTCGAGGTTACCTCTTTTGCGTTTACAGCCACTATGGTTAGGGCATGTGACTTACTGCTCTCGTAGAAGACTTTCAAAGTGAAGCATTTTTAAAGTCTTCTCGAATGTCGACATGACTAACTACATTTATTTATTTCAGAGACCTGGTGAATGTAGAATGCCATTGCGTGCTGGGACTTGCTGCTGGACGAGTGCTAGTATCCTTCCTGAACAACGTCATTGTGTATCGGAATTCTTTGCTGAAGACTGATCGACCAAGTTAGGTAAATACCTCATAACATAACATGGAGGTGTACTCATATTACGGCAGTAAGGTTAAAATCTTATTAGTGTCATGTAATCGAACCTGGACACAAATCCAGGCTCCGTATTGCTACATAGGTAACAATCCAATAACACTTTACATGACCCGGGAATTGAAGCCAGGACCTCATACTCATTAGCAGCTCTTGCGACCTCTAGATCAACGAGGCAGTTAGTATGCAGTAAGTAGAGCCCCATTTCAACAATTTGGAATTTATTGCAACATATTTTAAAATGGTCACATCCGACCTAGAATTTACATTTAAAAGCACCATCGCATTAAACGAAACAATGACACGATTACACAGATAGGTATCTAAAAATCTGATTAAACCCTCGCCCGCTACGTGTCGAAAAAATAATCTCCTAACCACGCAACCGTTAATTCGGCCTAATCCATTCGACTCATAATTATTATATTCGTTTGTTCGTCGCGACCAGTACGTTTCGTCTGCGCCCCGAATTCGTAATGAGCGAGGCTTTCCAAGTATCGGGTTGGCACTTATCGGGCGTGCCATCTGACTATTATATTACCAAAATACCACTTTAAATGCAACCTACTGTAATCCTATAATTAACTTAATATGTACCTTACGGCAAAGTTACATGAACAGTGCGGAAAATGCATTTTCGATGGCGAAAATCGTTATGTCGATGTACCGCCCCTACAATTAGGGGGTTGATTTATTCATCGCTGCTTTAAGTATATGTCTCGTTAGATATTTGTTTACGTTTACCAGGTATTTAGTCTTTGATTCTAAAACGGTTTTTGATTTTCTGTTTACCGTTTATTAAATTGGGGGAAACACTAATGGTAAAACACGTCATTACTGTCGTCAGAAATGGACAAGGCGTATTTTGTGTGGAGTATTTTCCACAGTGATTCAACTAGGTACTATGAGCTTATTTCACAATACTTATGTTAATTTTGTGTTGCTATTACAATTTCAACTTAGCTTTATCCTCGTTTGCCTTAGTGGTAAACGTGGTTACTGTGTCTTCTTACGATTCAAAACTATTTTAATGTAAATGTTAGGCAGGAATTATTTTATTGTAAAAGTAGCTTTTGTCAAGAAATTCACGTGCGTGGAGGTCGGTTAGTTGGTCGTGAAGTTATCCTACGTGAAGGTGTGTCCGCCGGGATTTAAACTGTTAATCCAGGTTTTAAACTATCCTCATCATCTGCCTAGCCTTTTTTCCAACTATGTTGGGGTCGGCTTCCAGTCTAACTGGATGTAGTTGAATACCAGTATTTAAACTATCTGTGTACCAAATTTTATCCAAATCCATTCGGCAGTTTTTGCGTGATTGAGTAACAAACATTCAAACATACTTTCACATTTATAACATTAGTAGGAATGCAATATCTAGATTGGCCAACATTCATTTACTGGTAAACTTTATTTACGTACCGAATAAAACAGTATAATCATATTGCTCTTCAAAGACATAATCCTATTTTGAGTTAAAAACCTTCGATGCTAGATTTAACCATAAGGGGGCAGCGCCCCTGCCAGGGTCGCGAGATTGCTCGAAAGAGATACCGTGACCCTGGCACATGGGCAACTGAAGGAACACGGCTGGGGTTTAGTCAGTAAAAGTCTGACACGCCCTCCCGCTCCGCCCAGAGCGGGAGAAGTCATTTGATGATTTCCCATCCAGAAAAAAAAAAAGAAGGGGCAGCGCCAGTGGACCTCGTCAAATTTTAAAATTCGAAGGTCAGCGTCACGTCAGGCTGTATCATCATCATGATTCTTCTGTCAACATGTCTTTTTCTACCACACTTTCTCTATTAGTCGCAATCTCGGTAATCAGCCCCTTTTTATCCATATCATCATTTACGCAGTGTCAAGCTGTAAGTTGAATAAAATATGATTTTTGAACGTCATCATCATCATCAGAAGCCTATAACGTTCCCACTGCTGGGACACAGGCCTCCTCTCGGTGAGAGGGAGCGGATCCACCACGCGGGCCCAGTGCGGTTTGGTAGATATCACATGTCTTCGATTTTTTTGTTCTAAGACATGCCGGTTTCCTCACGATGTTTTCCTTCACCGTTTTGAGAGCAGCGGTGATGAAATAATTTACACAAAGTAAAGCGCCTGCTTAGGTTCGAACTCACGACCTACTACTTGTAAGTCGCGGCCGTTACCACTGGGCCATTTGCGAACGTACCACGTATGTATTAATAGAATTATAATCATTTAAATCATCAATGCAACCATCTAAGTTTATTTAATACCATTGAATGACAGTTTCATGAAAAAGTTCTGTCCAACCAGACAACCAATCATTTTATCTGTAAATCACTTCTGTAAATCAGCAAAATCTGAAAAATATCATATACGGCCGTAAAGCGGTGATTACAAGATATTAACGAAACACAGTCAAATTGAGGTCATAAAATTCTAAACGTACTAACTTCATCCATACTTAATAACTGTAACCTCTCATCCACATGACAAAGATTCCAACAAACTTATCATAAAACACACATTTACTCGATCGAATTAGAACGAGCATTTCTTCACGTACGAAAACCCATTTAAAATCATGTCCAATACTCGTGCAAAACATGCTCGAGCGCAGGATTATTTTGCAAATCACTAATGAATACGGATCAAATACAGCCGAAGCATCATTGCATACCTTTTAAGTGATTCTCAATTATAACACAGTATATTAATTATTCATTACTGAAATGGTATTGGTATGGAAATCTAAAGAAGTGCCGACGTGACACCTCAGTATGTTGAACCAAGCGATTGTCATTTGCATACCTATATCGGACACCCACATCGCAATAACGACGGGTAGCCGGATCAAAATGTAATTAAATCGTCAATACACGAACTGTATATGAACGGCGTACCAATACTTGCGAGGATGTAGAGAGAATGGATGAGGCAGGAAGCGCTATAGGAGTTATATTCTGCATTTTCATTTCATAATTTTTTTTAACTAAATAATTTAAGACATAATGTGGGATACATACATCATCATTTCAACCGTAAGACGTCCACTGCTGGACTTAGGCCTCTCCCAATTTGAGGGGCTTTGCCATAATCGCCACGCTTGGCAGGCGGGTTGGCGATCGCAGTATGGTGGTAAAATGCATAGAGAACGCTGCTGCCCATTCTCTAGTAAGTCCCTTAGTCGCCTTTTACGACACCCACGGGAAGAAATGGGGTGGTGTAATTCTTTACGTCCGGCACCACACGGTACATACATACATTACATACATATATAAACTCAAGCCTTTTTCCCATGCGGTAAGGCAGAAATAACATAACACCACCTGCTACGATTACGTAAGCTTTTTGCTTCGTTTATATTCATACAATGTGGTCATACAAGCACGCCGATTACCGGTACTACGAACCTGACCTTTCTGAAGAACATCACCAATAAGGTCACTATATGTTCTCCTATTTGCCTTGTAAATACCTTATGTTAGCCACCCTTTATTTATCCTCACAACATGACCAAACCATCTGAGCATACTCTTTTCAATGTTTGACATCTTCTTTTTAATATTCAAAAAAAGGAGGAGATTCTCAATTCGTCTGTATTTTTAAACCGTATCGTTGTCTTGTTCTTTTAAATTATTTTTTTAATAAAACACCAAAGACCGTTAAACACTATAATATTTATCTATCACTGAGGACATAAGTATATAACAACTAACTGCTAAGCCATACAGTACCTCGGCAAGTAACCCGATAGAAATCTGTCTATGCATTCAAGTTTTCCTCTTAAATGAAGCTCTGTTATAACTATAAGCCAAATGATGGTTCTATCCATAATTATGTTGTTACATTTGAATAGCTGGAGCATTACCTGTTAAGTTCTTGTGTATGAAGTATGTAGTTTCTCAATTTTAATTGAAGTTTTGTTGCAAGTTAGCAGCATTAAATTTGATTCAAAACGACGTCAGTCTGTAAAATATGGCCTGTTGAAAGTTCCATGTAGTTCCTTAGTTTCTTGTGTTTGACGTTTGTTATTTCCTCAAATCGAGTTAATGGCTATGCAATCTAGTAGCTTTTTTTTTTTCACATGAAATTTAATTAAACTACGCGAACCTGTGCAACATACAAAAGGTTTTTACTCTGATGAATACTTACTTTAAATAAAAAAATCTTATTTCAGCTGTCATATCTAGCGTCTTTTCATCCACGCCCATAGCTATGTGGCCCAGCGGTTTTGCCAAAGCAAGTCGCGATAAAACTACTAATGAACGATGTAAGGCTTCCAAGTAACGGGTGGCGATGTGCATAACATCGTAACGCTATGAATTATTGATACGTACACTAACGAATCTGATAAAACATTTGTTTAACACTGCTTATGGAACCGTTAAATGGCTCGCCCATTTTAATGGCCGCAAATTTTTGGATGACATCCAAGATGTCTCTCGAAGTCAGTTTACGTGATTTTTATAGATTTGTCAACGTTTTTCTTTATTGTTTTATTGGTGTGACGGAATTCCTTTGGTGTCTTCTCTGGCCCTTGGCTGATTCATAAACGTTTATTGATAAATAGGAAATCCTACAGACAGTTTAGAACTTAATAAACAAGCTGATATTTGCAACCTAACTTTTTTATTGGCAGATGAGATACTACAGCCCATGCTTTTGTTTTTACACGGCTTATTAGGCCGTATGGTGCCGGACGTAAAGGATAGCGCCATCCGTGGGTGTCGTAAAAGGCGACTAAGGGACTTACTAGAGATTAGGCAGCAGCGTTCTCTATGCATTTTACCACCATACTGCGATCATCAACCCGCCTGCCAAGCGTGGCGATTATGGCAAACATCTTCAAATTGGGGGATGCCTTTGTTCACCAGTGGACGTCTTACGGCTGAAATGATGATGATGATAAGTCGATTCACACGAATTTATTAGTCTGAATCAGGCGAATCAACACTTTTTTATAAAGAATAAATTGTTGACTGTTGGCGACTCGTACGAAGTTAATTTCTTAGTGGGAGAATCAGCATCTGCAGGAAAAAAGATTAAGCATGGCACGTTGTGAATTTTATGCCTTAAATTATGAAAAAAATCCCAACCAGTACATAAAATTTAAGGCGTGCCAATTGCCTAATAGACATTTTAGGAGTTATCGATTCGCCTACTCATAAACCGCACTTGTTATAATTCCTAATTTCTAAAATGATGATAATCACAAAATCAATGAAGGTGCCACTTTTTTCGTCAGATGCGAAAAATATTTTCATCAACACTGTTAAATCGACAAAATTATATCTAGCCAATTAATTTAGTTCACCTCGACAACGCTGTCTCTAATAACCCCGCAGCTAAATATAAGCGCGATGATAAATATATAGGTAAAACGGTTGCCAATAAAATGAAGAGCGTAGTAAAAATTTTATTTTCCCCATTTCATTATGCACCTTATTAATATTTACATCATATCATTATTTTTTGTTGTATATGTTTTTGAAATTTTTTTTATATTTTTTTCTATTTGGTTTCACTCACTATTATCTATTTCACTGCCTCGTTGGTCTAGTGGTCGTAAGTGCTACTGCTGGGCATGAAATCTTGGGTTCGATTCCTAGTCAGGCATAGGTTAGGTATGTTATTAGGTTTTTCCAACAGGAATTTCTAAGTAACAGCCCGGGGTCTGGAGTTCTGCCCAACTGATGACAATTGGCTCGCCCCTTATTACATGGGATTGAAACGTAACTGGCAGAATGTCTGTGTACAAAGTACAGCTCTGCCTAACCCTTTGGAGATTACAGGGCATGTTATATGGGTTTTCTGTGTGTCTAGACACGGTGACAGGACATGCTGGATAGAACTATTCTTCGCCATGATAAAAATATTAGACATTCAACAGTATAATTCTGTTGCAGACAGACTATTCAGGATGAACCAAACGCCAGTGATATTTAATAAAGATTGGAGTGAGTAAAAAAACTAATGGGAGACCGTCATCCTGTAGTGAAAGAAGACAGGCTAATTATTATCACAATTTATGGTAAGTTAAATTGCAAAACCTTACAGCTTGGAAATCTGAATGAAGAAGTTCTTTGTTCTACCTTAAGTACGAAGCTGCAGACTTAAATAGATGGATAGATATTATGCGGTTCTGATTGGGATAACCACCGGCGTCACCATGACCCACGCAAAATGGGTGAACGGCTGTGCTGAAGAGCGAAGTGTGGAAACCAAACTCTCTATCATAGGAACATACTGCACCGGGTTTGAATTGAATAGAGAAACACTGTCCGTGTGGTGTCAGACGTAAAGAATAATACACCACCCCATTTCTTCTCGTGGGTGTCGTAAAAGGCGACTAAGAGACTTACTAGAGAATAGGCAGCAGCGTTCTCTATGCATTTTACCATCAAACTGCGATCGCCAACCCAATGGGAGGCCTATGTCCAGCAGTGGAGGTCTTACAGCTGAAATGATGATGACGATGACACTCATTTAAAAGACTAGCTTCTGCCCGCGACTTCACCCGCGTTAAATTTCTTGTTCGCCCGACCCTTCCCGTCGCGTCGAATCGCCTACCGGTGCAATTTTCCCCGTTTTTGCAACATTTTTCATTACTGCTCCGCTCTTCTTAATTGTAGCGTAATTTTATATAGCCTATAACCTTTCTCGATAAATAGGCTACCCAACACAAAAATATTTTTTCAATTCCGACCAGTAGTTCCTGAGATTAGCGCGTTCAATCAAACAAACAAACAAACTCTTCAGCTTTATAATATTAGTATAGATATAATATTCACTGTATTTCAAGGACCCGAAGAAAAATATTTAAATCAATTTAAATATGTACTTTGTCCCAAGTCCGTTAGGTTTTGTAAGAAGCCAGTTCACTGGTTAGTGCCAAACCATCAAGGATAAATAGGTAACATAGGATGCCACTGTGCCAAGATTTCTACATTGATTTAATAATTCTTCTACTTAGTATGCATAAAGGCTTTCTGTTAAACTTACCATGTGTATAGTTCTACACTTAAACTTTCGTAATCCATCCTCAATTTATTGGTCATTATTAGTGAGATCAACTATCGAGCTGAGTCCTCAAGTTGAATCCAAGATTCACTAGATTTTTTGGAGGCATTATATTAGCAAGTAATTTTTCAGTGACGCCTGCAGCTTTTCCATATTTTTCACCATTATAATTGCGGGTCACTATGCCTCTGCTACATCTACTCTTTTTGAGCATCACTACCTCTTAGATTATACTTCCAAATAAATATGTCCGAAAAATACATGGAGACACGATCTCCTAGAGATATACGCTCCAAAAGTAAACAATAGTATCGTCTCGAAGAAATAACATTAATAAAAAGTATTTTCAAATGCAGCTATCATGATTAATGTACGATACAACACCTCCATTGATAAGGGTGTACCCACTAATGATGGTAAAGGTGTTAGAAATAAATGTCAATGCACTGGTAATCTATTCTATCACTTGATGTTAGACAAAAAGTGATCAAACCATACAGTCACAAATAAAAAACTTTTCACAAAATGAAAACCACCATCTTCCAAATTTCCCTTTTTTGGTAGTTGGTAGTTTTTTTTTTTTAATTTGTTAGTTTTTGATTTTTTTCCAAAAAACTAAATTCCAAATATAAAGACACCGACTTCAGAAATTATAGTTATTTTTCTCTCTGTTGTGTTTGTTAGTGGATGTTGTTTTTTTATTCGTTAGAAAGTTTTTAATGTTTACTTTTTAGTTATGGTACCTACACCAATTCTGCTGCTATTATGTATATGTGTTTGAAGTCAGTTAATTAAAATTAATACGTATGGATACTTATATTCAGATAATTCAATTACGAGAAGTAAAAATAAACCTGGAGAAACGAAAAATTATATTATTTAACCTCTTTTATTTAATGAAAATGACTGTCATGTTATTAACAACAACAATGACGCTAGCATGATAAAAGACGCAGATACAGTAACAACAAACGACATTTTTAACGACTGTATCGGAGCAAATGTGAACCGGAGTCATGACAACGATTAGACAAAAGCTTTTGACGGCACAGACACTCGTTTTGGAGACAATCATTATGAGAAAATCTTACAAATGACTAAAACACGGTAATAAAGACATTCATAGATGTACACATTGTACTTATGGACGACACTCACGTTTATGATGTATATCTTAGAATAAAAGTACCGCTTCACTGTGAGATGCCGCGGGAGAAACCTGATTGTTATAACTAGCAAAGTTGGGTAGAAGTAAATCTGCAACACCCTTTCCTCAAGTCGTTTTCAACGTGGTAAATACAGAAACAAGTTTTGAATCAAATAAGAAAATAGAATCAGCGTATACAATCAAGACTAATAATAGATTAGTGAGAGACTAAAAATATATAATATAAAATTAAAAATTAAAATTATATAATTCCATATATAACCAAATATAAAATTTGATAATATAAAAGATTCTTAAAATGAGAATACTGATTAACAGCTTGAAGAAGACAAACTTGATTAAGCAGATTTAATCAAATCAAAAATGTAAATTGCAACGTAGAATTTAACGGCTAAAGATTCGGATTTAGATGGAGACAAAAACTAACAGCAATGATGCAATATTTAACCAAGAGCAAACCAAACAAAGAGACACATTTAATAAGACTAAATTAATTAACAAGATTAAAAACTGAAAAATGACCGCAGTAGGCGTATCGCAAATCATACAACATTAATAAAGCAAACGTTACGATTTAGATATGCGTACGCGACCAACTGAACAATGATACAACATAACTGTTGTCAAGAATTTTTTGCTAGGCCATTCGGTACTTTATGTCCCGTATATAGACAGTAAATCGTTACTTCGTACATATTTGGCACTGGGTCCCTCTTTAAGTTTACCGCTAAGCACATGTATTAGCGCTCCGAAGTCTCCCTGAGTTGAATTGTAAATAGTATCGCATAAGTAGATTACATTTTCTGCTATTTCTACGGGTCCATTGTTGGTACTTGGAAAGATGTTGGAATGAGGCTAGTGTGCGAACTAATTTATTAATTTATTGGTGCAGGAGGATGTGAATGTGATGATGTTGATTTTAGATCGTTTACTAGAAATATGCAAGCGATTTATGTATCTATGTCAAGTTAACAGCTGAGATAGGCAATATGCATATTCCATTATTATAATTAATTCCTGAAATGTATTGGTAAATAGTTATCGATCTTAGCTTAGTATTTTATTAGCAAAATTTTATTTTAAGAGTGAGGCCAAAGTGAGTTTATAGATAAATAGATAGAATAATCTTGATTAATTATACCATAAAAAATTGCGGAGTAATTGCGCTAAACATTTTCAGTAGGAATGACTACGATTTTGACAGTTCAACTACATTCATTGCGTAATTTATGTTGCTGAACAGACACACTTTTTGAAAATATAAAGCAATGGATTAACAAAATTTCAAAATTATTCAGATTGTGAATGATAGTGCGTTATGCAATTAAGGTGCTGATATGTACAAAAATGCAATTATTATTTTTTATCTGTGTCCCTTGCCCTTATATATAATCGATAAAATCCAACAGTTTTGTTATGGTTTTACATTTAGTCATCTCGATCACGTGCCTGAAAAATAAAAGAACATCGAATAAAACTCAAATACTTGTTCAACCCAAAGTGAATGCGAAGAATGTGGAGATTGCATAAAGCCTACATGCAATTGTAACGTTCCTGTCTCAAACATTCCTGATTAAAATATTAATGTTGTACAAGTAATATCTAAATATAGAATGAAAATTCAATTGCTTATATCAATCACGCGTCGACACCAGCCGAGCACCTGTTTGTAGATCGCGACCGAGAAATCTTGATCGTGGCTGTTAGCGCGACCGTTCAGAATGCGCGTCGCATCGTGCACAGGACATTCGCGCGACTGGACCAAAGAATGATTGCTATTCCAAGTATGTCCCCGTATAATTATAAAATATGCTGCGCCCCGTACGCTGACAGATGGCCCACTCTATGGTGGTGCCAGCTTAAGGGATTAGTCAACTGGTATTTTTTCTTTTTTTTTTTGTGAAAAAAGTGTTTTGTTGATGATTTGGCTTGTTAGTGGGTTTTTTTCTGCTTTTACAAGTTGGTTGCTGGTTGTTGATGGAAGTTTTTGAGTAATAAAACAACAATACCATTGTGTTTTATTTAAATGCCCTTTTTTTCGTATTGGCACGAGATTTACACGAAATAGCACTGAAACTGTAAAAAGATAGGCAGCCAGCAAGGTGAGCTAACTGCCTACTTTGCAGAGACTGTGTAGTACAGTTTTTCTTAAATGGTTTCTATTAAGTGGATAAATGCCCAAATAAACTTGATATTACATTTCAATAACGCAGCAGAAATAATTTATAATTTTGGACCACAGTTAATTTTATAGCTGGCAAACTGGGAAGCTCTCACCACCTACTTTATCCAAAACACAATTATTTATATGACAGCTAAGCTATTGTCTCTTATCGTACATTTACGAAATTTTTAAACGTTCGGCGTACCTACAAGACCTACGTGTAATTGTGAATTCTGACAGCGAATGCGCTTTTTGTTATTTTATTTGCAGAATCACGCAGTTTACTTGGAAAAGATTTTTTAAGAATTAGTCATTGTTGATTTCGTTAAGTTTTGATTAAAATCTGTATTTATTTTAAAGGGTCAACATCCTTTGTGTGCGCTACATTACTTTGTATGCGTTTTGACGCTCAGTATCTTAAACAGGAAAATTAAGAAAATCACGTAATAATTCTCACTGGGGATTTTTGTTTAACAATATTAATTTGCATTACGAAAAAACACCTTAAACATAATTACTAAGGAGGATGCGGTTTTCAGCGACATTTAAACTTTCTTAGGTTTTTTTTTTCAGTTTACTGATCAGTGTCAGCCTGTCTTTGTATACAATCCCATTGAATGAAATTTTCATGAAAAAGTCATTCAATGTGATTATTATAAACTTTAAGAATTGCTAAAACGTAAGAAAACTTGAATTTCGTGGGACACTTTAGCACTCTTCCTTAAAAAGAATAACTTCAGACTGTTGTATACTTTTCAGGTTGCATGTTTATAAAGCTTACAAAACTTATTAGTTCACAAAAACTTAACAAAACTTTTTGGTCTATTTAAACAAATAAAAACACATTTTCATTGTCTTGCAAGTAGGTGTATTATACAAGCAAATGTATTCAAAATAGAATATGTTCAGTCCTGGCATAAAACCAAGAAAGCTTTCTACGAAAAGAAACTGTACAGGATAATGAGCCAAAACGCAATACGTAAAATTATTTTTGTAAAGTTTGAATGCAGGACACGTATTCGCAAACATTTAATAAACTATTTGTGTGTCCATTTTTCTATGTAAAGTAGGTAAGGTTCTTATAAATTACGAACGATCACACGATTCTTGGTAAGTAGAACATTTGTTTTATGGAAAAGCACTGACACATCATCAAATGTAGCGTGGGACATCCCTCATCCGTTCATGAGAAACGAGCATTGATCACCATGCTTACTCACAGCCTCACTACGAATCTTGAATTTAAATACATCATAACTTCAGGTCTTTTTTCTCCGAAGAGCTGGACAGTGGTGTACCTGTAGTACACACATATTTCGCCAGTTATGTTGTAAGTCCCATGAAATAAGGTGCGAGCCTATGGCTATCAACCAGGCACAAATCTAGACACCGGACTGCTACTGAGGGCCGATGGTCGGTCTCCACTCTAGGACTCGTCTGCTCGAGTCATATCAGCAGGCGTAGTGTGGGATGCCCCCCAGCTAGAAGGATCGACGACTTGAGAAAGGTAGCTGGGACAGTTTGGATGCGGAAGGCGGAGGATCCAACTCTGGCTTGCGTTCGCCTGTTCGCAGAATGGTCGATTCCTACAATAAGACTTTTGAACATATGACATTTTTGCATGTACTCCCAATACATTCAAAAATCTTATACTTAAGGAACTTTCCTAATTATTATATCCATATGAAAATCATTTTACAAGGTAGTTAATTTATAGTTAGTTTAAGTAGTAAAAAAAAAAATGTATTTGTAACCCTAGCGATCATTATTATTATTTTCACTGTTATGTATTTTAGTTAATCTGTGAACAGCGTTGTGGGCTGCAATATTGTCTAGTTTTGTGTTTACCTTATATCTATGTTTTATATTGTAGCTGTTTGTTGTTCCTTTTGAATAAAATAAAATAAAATGTTATGGCGCAGCCTGGAAGGCCTATGTCCAGCAGTGGACTGCTATAGGCTGTGTGAAGTTGTCAATCATGAAGTGTTGAGTAGTGTAGATAATAAGACTTTGATCACCAGTGTTCCATTGACCACCAGCGGCTCTGACAATATCATGACTGGATCTGAAATTAATAATCATGTGATTATGTTATACAGGTCGGAAGGGAGATCGCCGCGCAACCAGCTCATGATTCTAGACCCTTAACAGACATTTTCGTCGGTTATCACAAAAAAGTGCAGTTTCGTATAAAAGTAGGTACAGTACTTATGCGGTCAAAATGTTTGGGACAACTAATGTTATTATATTATTTTCTGTCACATTTATTAGGGGATCTAGAATAATATGCTGTATCTATGGTAACAGGTTGCGCATGGATGTTCTGGACGGACCTGCCCTGTATATCCATACCTGCGAGGCGAGTACAGCCTCTGTGATAAGCTTGAGTCACGAATTTTATCACGGTTTTTCCTCCCAAACTGTGATAAAAATGTGTGACTCAAACCTATCACAGAGAGAATGTAATGAATAATAATAATGAAAACTTTATTGTTCAAGAACTGCTATGTACAAATTGAAATAACACTAGCCTCCACACTAGGATTCCCTGTGTCGTGGAGGCCAGTCTCCTTCGTTTTACACTATTACATCACAGTAGAATGTGTATCTGCCACTTGTTATGTGTTACCAAGTAAATTATCAATACAATCAAACACCGCTAGTTTTTCTATTTATAATGCTCAGATGCCTTCCTATCAGGCTTCAAAATCTCAAAGAATTATGCAAAGACAAAATACCCCGCATCGAACTACGCCCGGAATGGATCGTTTCATTCGAAACGCAGTCACGGTTCTAAAATTATGTTCAATCCTAAAAGGCAATCCTTAACAGCTTAGTAACGTGTCTGTACTTATTAAATCATGAATCAGTTTTGTATTGCAACAACGTTTAGGTACATCAGCTCCATAATTAGCTAAACTCTCATCACCCATTCCCTGTCAAACGTCAGTTATCGACGTTCTATCGTTCAGACTATGAGCACGTATAAATACAACATACCACTAGCCTATTTAACAGCTTACATATGAATACAAAAACGATTAATATCTCAAGCTCCCACACTAAGGGCGCTAATATAAAATTCTGCATCCGATGCGGACAGTTACGCACACAACAAAATCCATTTCGCGCATCCGGCTGTACGTTTGCGCATTCAACACGCAAGCGCCATCTGTGACAAGAAAGCGCATAACCTCATTAGAAACCTAACACACAAATTGAGCTCAACTCATCTAATAATTTTATTATACATATTCAAAAGGGCTCCGTTCGTAATGGTCGAAATGACCCGCATTCGGCTTTTAATAGTCCAATTAACATTTGGAGTCACGTTTTGAAAAGACAATGGCCATCTTCGTGGGGGCAGCGTTGCCTGGCACATTGGCAGAGGCGAGCTTTCCATATTAATGTATGTTTGTTAGCGGTAAAACACGTACTGATGACGTAAACCCTCAAGCATGTGCGGGTTGGCTCATACTTTCTGTTGAGGTGGGTTTCATTAGGTTCTTTTATAGGATTAATATTGTTGTGTACCTAACATAAACCTTTGGGTACGCCTTGAATTTGAATAAGCTGGCCGATTCTGCTGAATTTTTAAAGCGTCACACGGTGGTTTTCCAAGAAATTTGCCTATGACTACCACTTTGAAAGTGTCTTAGGTTACAAATACTACACCATTCACAGAATATGGGTGGTCTTTAACAACATTAAACATTAAAGCTTCTAATTTACCATCAGTACTCTTGTAGTCTTGACCTTATGTTCAAGTGCTTTATAGGGCGTATCACATTCTCTATTCTGATCATCTACAGTCAATATATTAAGCAAGACTAATGAGTACCTAGTATCCATTCCCTAACGAATCATCAAGTAGTGTATTGACGGGTAGACTACACCTTGCGCCATATTGCCATTCATTAGTAGTTTCCAATTGTATTGTTCTCGGAATATCAGAACCGTTGTTTACAGTAACCGTCTGTACTGTTCGGTTAACGACACTTCGAAATAATTAATGACACGTCAATTTGGTGGTAAAGAACTTACTGTGAATTGTAACTGAATTATTGTTTTAGCAAATTCGAGAATCTGGGAGTCTACTCCGTAAGCTCGAAGTCCGTAGCCGAATCCGCTTTGGCCGAAGTGAAGGGCGTTTCCAACTGCGCAAGACTTAAGGACACATGATTCATTTGGAGCCCGAACTTAGAATAAATGACAACACAATTTGACAGTTGTCTCTACTCCCGAAATGTATTTGCCCGCCCGAAATATGTCCATGTCATCAAAAATAAGCAAACCCCACCGCCCATGTCATCAAAAATAAGCAAATCAAAGACCCCCGCTCCCCTATAGTGCTTACGTAATACTTGAAAGGCCCCTGAAGTCGGGCTCTGGATGATGATGACGGTGACAGTATTGCCTATATGACATCCAAACCTGTTGATACATAAAAGTTACCTATTAGATCTATGTCACCATTACTATACCTGATGTAGTCACTACAGTTATCAGGATTACGTGTGTCTAAAACAATGTGGCTGCTCCAAACTGTCCTTGACTCTAAAAAGCAAAAATAACCATAACAAAATAATTATACACTCAACTGGTTTATTGTTAATCGATCCAAGTGTTGTTTACAAATTAGTTCATTTCAACCAGCATTAGTCGATTATCTAAAATCGATTAATTTAACAGTCGAATTATCGATACAAATATACATAAGGTAGGTTATTAAGCAAATTCTTAACCTAATGACCTTTGTTATGTGAGTCGTTGGTTTTCTAATTAAATGAAGTTTCTCTTATATGGTAAAGCAGGAATATTAATTGTAACGAGACTGCTTAAAAAATATCTTATGACTTGGAATCACTGGATTAAATGTTAATTAATACTGGATAATTTAAATTGTAATTGGAGATTGGTGACCCTGATTCCGAGGGAATCATTTATTTAATTTACACCATATGTGTAAAATGCAGATTTGTTTAATCATTAGAATCAAACTTGAGTTTACCACAATATCAAAAATATAAGATGAACGTAATGAAAGCCGAAAACGATACAGAAATCAAGTTTCTTGACTTGGATTGCGAACTGGTCGATATAAGATAATTTTGTTGATATTCGTAACAGCCAATGGCTTGATAGCCAAGAGCCTCGACCAACCTGAGGAGGATTTCAATGAGCAGCTGGATTAAAGGGATTCAGAAAGCGGTACTTCTGGACACGGCTCACAGTGCTGTGAGGTTCCTCTCTCTGGAGCCCTGACCCATTGACTATACCGTGGACCATCATTCCCAAAAAAAATAACATATAAATTGCGAAAAGCGACATTGGTAGGTATTGGTAGGCTTAAGAGGATATTTTCAGTTTTGACGGAAATTAGACTGATTAAGAAAATAAATAGTAACCTTTTCTACCATGTTTCACAATTGTACTAATTTTAGCAAAGCATGCTTTAAGTGATATGAATATGCTAATTTCAGTAATCTTTCTACAAGGAAGCTTTGCCAGAGTACATTTCTTAGAAGTAACAGAGTTTTTTCAAACTTTTGAATCATTCAACAACACGTTTTTAAAGCTTTGCTTACTCCGACAATTTTATACCATGACTTTTTTAAATCATTATTCAACAACAGTGAACTTTGCAAAGCTGTCAAATAGTACTAAATTTGTGTTAAATCAGGTAAACGAATTGCGAAACAAAGAGACTATCAACTTGAATGTATATTATTCAAATTACAACTTTTATACTTTGACCACTATATGAAAAATTGTGTGTCAGTTTGAATTAGTATATACCGCATAATCAACCTATAAATATTTCCTACTGCTGAGACACAGGTCTCCTGAGTAGGCCGTAATCCACCACGCGGGCCCAGACCATGTTGACAGAGACACACGTTCGAATCCTTGAATTTTCAGTTCTACAACATGCCGGTTCCTTCACGATTTTTTCTTCTTCACTGTTTTGAGAGCAGTGGTGATGAAATAATTTACACAAAGTAAAGTTCCTGTCTGGAACCTATGAACTTGTGAGTCGCAGTATCTACTACTACTACTGCCATTTTGCTTAATACCCCTGCCTATACGTCGTTTTTAGTGTGATAAGGTTCTAAGTATGGCAATAGTTTTCATTGGCCGACTGTGCAGCAAAATAAATGCGGGAATAGACGTCGATCGTCAGATTCGATCATTGTAGTAATTCATCTTGATTTATGTCCGCGTGTAGTGTACGCCAACTGTCGTAAATTAACGAGTTAACTACTAAGCTTGGGTCTCACTATGCGCTTCGACGTTAAGATATCAATTGTCAGTTGAATATAATTGGTAGGTTTGTTTGATGATTAGTTTGTTGCGCTGGTTGACATTTGTAACACTTTCTCGAACATTAAACCGAACCCGATCTCAAGTTGATAATAAGACAGGTATACGTTCTTTAAACAAAGAACAAGCAGATATTTTTTAAATCTGAAGACCAATTCTCCTAATTAAAAATATTCAAAATCTAATTACAGTCTCATCTCAGCAACAATCAAATGTCAAAATCTTGTCAAAAATGTATAGAAACTCGAGGTGTTTTGACAGACCAGACTGTGAAAGTTCTTGTAATCTGTGAGAGTTGCCCCTCTGGTAACTCGAGTTTAACAAAAGTTAGTATTCTAGTTCATGTCATAAAATATTATTAGAGGAATAAGGCAAGACCTATGCCTGATATATCCACATTACGCCAGTTATGTTTAACCTTAACTACATTAGCCCTAAACTGTACAATAATATATCTAAATAGAAACATAAAAATTTATCCACTAACAAGAAATTTACTGAAAAGAATACTGTCAGAAATGCTAAAATCTTTGTCCTACGAAGCTACAGAAAAACTTGTGGTAACATAACACATACATTCCTGTCACAAAAACACATACCCCCCCTCACTCACCCTGACACTCACTACTCACATACTCAACAACAACCACTACACACTGACACATAGTTAGTAAAATTTAAATAACCTTTAACTTTTATTTTATTCAATTTTTTAAGTTATTTCTTTCTTTTAATTATTTGTCTGGAGCAAATGCACCATATTTTTGACGTCGCCGTTGATAGCTGCGCCACAGTTATTAACTTTTGTAGCTATCTTCGTTTCTTTTTGTAAATTTGTGTCCGCAAACTTGTTCCAAATAAACACTGTTTTTTTTTAACTCCCATGTTATTACATCAAAAACTACCCCTTATTGGGGGCGAGCCTATTGCCATCAACCGGGCACAAATCCAGACTCACTGCTGCTGAGAAATTTCTAAAGGACAACCGATACCACTTTGTCCGACCAAGGAATCAAACCTAGGACCAAATACTCAGCAGTAACGCTTGTGTCCACTCCACCAAGGAGGCGGTCTACTCCGCTTTTTAACTTTCTTGACAAAATGACAGTTGTAACTATCGCTTAGCTGTCATGTTGACAAATAAGGAGGACCATACCTGTCATTTTAGTCTAAGAAATTAAAATCAGAGGTTAGGTCTTAATAACATTAAATAATATGCCTCATGACTACTCACCTCCTCCCACTCATCCTGTGATAAAATCATCAACAAATAAACCTATATAAGACAAGATTAATTTATTGGGTCAGCGCACTATAGAACACTATGACATTTCCGCTCACGTCTGCACCCTAATTAAGTAACATGTCCACAATAAAACGCCTTATTTTAGTGCCAACAATTACCAGATGGACTCCTTTATATTTTTTTATCCATCTGACTTGCATTGAAATAGTATGTTTATTACTATAAACAGTTTTATTGGCAACAAAAGCTAAACTAAGCGGATAGGAGAGTGTCATTGCGCATACAGAATAGATTTTTAATTGTTTCAAGCAAGCTTGGAATAACGAAAGGATATTGGTATTCTCGGAAACTTCGTGATGGTTGTAAAATGGTAACTTGTTAACTGATCTGTTTGCTAGCTTTGTTTTGAAGACAAAAGAATAATTTAGGAATCGCACGGGGGTCATATTAATGTGTTGCGTTTTCTGCTGTGATATTTTTAATCAGCACTGCAGTAAAGTAAACTTAAGAAACATAGGTACTTAAATATAAAACAATAACGAAAAATTGTGTGGCAATCGGCTGTCATGTATGAGCTTGTGATGCGGACGAATGACGAAAATGTCTTGAGGAAAGTTTTGAGTACAAATGTGGGTAGCCCAAAAAGTAGGGATAGACAAGACAAACGGTGGACATGGCTAAAATGGGGGTGATTACCAAGAGACGACTAATAGAGAAGTATGGAAGAATAAGACATGATGCGCCGACTCCAAATATATCGCGATATAGAACAAGAGAACGATGATAACAGTGAAACTTCAAGAGAAGAATACTTATTGAAGAAAACGGTGTCATAACATAATATTTGACAGTTGTAGAAAAACGCTTTTCTTTGACATCCTTTCACCAAATTACATTATTCTTACATTACATTATTCTTCTAACATGCTACGACTACATAGTTTGACAATGGCCTCTCGATTTAATGCTTCTGACTTCTATCTTAGAACTTTTCTATCTAGAGTATCAGGCACTTTGCGATACCTTCAAAAAGTGACGTTACATACACTGTTTAAAATAAAATAAAAAACATATGTGCAATTCACACGTGGTAGAAGTGAAACCTTCAAAAATTTTGGCTTCAAGAGACGAATGTAAAAAAAATAAAATATCTATTTGTCCAAAAAGCCTGCTCGAAAAATGTCAAACAGAAAAATAAACTTTCTCAAGGAGCACCCTTACTTAAGGGTTTCCATTACCCAAGTGTTAGAGCGAGACTCAAAACATAATGACGTTGTTATGTGTCTGTCTCTTTTTACTGTCGCTTTTTCCTTTCATAGACTTTCAAATCACAACGGTGCTAAAGAAGTTTTCACTTCAAAACTCTTTTTGTCGCTATCAAAACTTAGTACAACTTCGAAAATGAACACGAACTACTCGCACCACAAATCACAAAATGCGTTTAATCCATTTGAAACATCGTCCTGTCTCTTTTATCTTTAACAATTAAGAGAAATGGTATGAGGTTTTAAGGTGAAAGTGCTAGAGTAGCTCGTGAAATTGCAATTTTCGCACGTTTTTTGCAATTTGCAGGTCAGTCTGTTGGACCAAGTATGATTCACGAGCGTAACAAATATGGATGAATGAAAAAGTCATAAGTCGTAAAGGGTTGTATTAATTTTTAGGGTTCCGCACCTCAAAAGGTAAAAGCGGAACCCTTATAGGATCACTTTGTTGTCCGTCTTTTTTCTCAGGAACGCCTAGAGGTATCAAGCTGAAATTTATATAAAATACTTAAATTTACTGTCCCTTGAAGCTGTGAAAAAATCTAACTTCTAAGCTAACGCAATCAAAAGATATAGCCGTTTATGCCGCAAATTTCCGCAAATGATCGAAACTCGCAAGGGAATCAAAACCTAAAAGATACTTCCAGTCGATCTAGAATTTTGAAATTTGGTACGAAGTAACGTCTTATAGCACAGATAAAGGAAAAATTGCGAATACCGTAAATATTTAGTTACATCATATAATAGTAATATTATTATTTTTATTTTAAACTTTATATCTACAGGTTTGTACGGAACCCTCGATGCGCGAGTCCAACTCGCACTTGGTCGGTTTTTAATTATTCCAATTAAGTAAATACGCACATGTGAGTTATATTTTAATCAACATACTAACTAGCACTGTCCTTGAAATTGCAAATAAATAAAAATAAAAAAACCTTTTATTCCACGCAAAAGAAACAAAGTATTACAAATTTGCAAATTGCAAATAACGTTACAATTTTTTTGTAAGAGACAGAAAAATGTTATTGCTGTGGACGTCTTTCTTGGAACATTGTTTACTTACTTTTACTATATATGATATAGATATGTGAGCACCATGTATCTATCATATAATTAGATCATTTATCATTGCTCCATTTAAAAAAAAAATTACCTACTGCGTAATAGTGATTTTATTCTAAGTGCATCGTTTTCACGTTAAACTATGTAATTTATGAATGTATCTGAAATATTGTAAAACATATTTAAAAGTGTTACGGTGGAGTTGCTTGCCCATTCTTCTCCATACGAAACTACCTTTTGGAATCGGCAACTAGAATCAATTCTATTTTTAACCGACGAAAAAAACGAAGGAGGTTCTCAAGTAGACGCGTATATATTTTTTTTAATTTATTTATGACCACGCATAACTTTCTACAGAGTAGTCCGATTTTGATAATTCTTTTTTTAATGTAAATTTTGACGATGAAAAGTGCCTTTCCGCCTGTTTGTAAATGAATGCTTTGAATGAATTGCATTAAATAAATGCTTTGACTGAAATGATGATGATAATGACAAACTAACGCTAACTTGGAAATTGCAAAAACTGGAACAAAATTTGAATCTCACGAACCGCCTTAGCGCTATCACCGTAAATGCACATAACCAGCCTATACCGTTCCCACTGCTGGGACACAGGCCTCCTCTCAGTGAGAGGGAGTGGGCCGTAATCTACCACGCGGGCCCAGTGCGGGTTGGTAGATGTCTTCGAATTATTGGTTCTAGGACATGCCGGTTTCCCCACGATGTTTTTCATTCACCGTTTTGAGAGCAGTTGTGATGAAATTATTTACAAAAAGTGAAGCGGCTGCCTGGGTTCGAACCCACGACCGTAAGTCGGAGCCGATACCACCACTGCTCTCTCTTTAAATGCATTTACCGCTAAATATATTTAGCGATTTGTAGTAGAACTGAACCTAACTATAAATACGTCTATTAACTAGTTTGTACCAATTTAAAACAACAATCAAATTAATTCCAAGCACTTACGTCAGTTAATAAGGTCTTAACACCGAGTGACAATTGGAAGCAAGTAAAAACCATTTAATTACATTGAACAAGTCTGAGCAAATTAAACCACTGTTAAGGAGATTGGATGAAGTTAAAACGAAACATGAACTTTTTTACACCATAAACTAGACTGTTAGTCATTACTTCTTGGATTTCGCTTCGAACTGACTTATAGTGCTTGTATCTTATGGCATTTAATTGATCCCAAGCTTATATCCCTATTCATAAACTCGCGACACGTTCGCATCGTAAAAAATGATTCCATTGCTTTTTTGGATCGAGATCAGAATCTTACAAGGCTTTCGAAACAGCATTGGATGTTGAAAAAAGCGGGATTATAGTGTAAATTGAAGGCTGTTCGTTGTGAATAAGGTTGACGGTCGAGATTTCTCGTTTTCTTTAATTTATTTTCCTCCGGGAGGTGTCTAATGACCTGCTGCGTGTGGCCCGACATTTTTATCGACCAGTGAGGAGCTTTGACAATATTTTTCGAATATTAATGTCGATATTGTATCTGTAACCAATAGGTATATCTAAATAACGGCTTTGAGCTCTCAGATATGTATTTAAACTAATTGAGTTGCATGTATTTGCAATTTTAACGGAGTATTACATAGTGTTGTTGTATTTTACTTGAGATAACGCTAGATGGAAATTGGAATTGTGAACATATGAATATGTATGAGTGTGTCTATATGGCGATAAGTTCAAGTACAATATTGTCAATGTCGGGAATATTCGAGAAATAAAATTCTGTTTTTATGCTGTAAATGTGTTGAATTAATAACACTTTTTTCTGTAGTTAAAAATTTAAATTCTGCAGATAAGTGTAGGAAAGTATCTAGACACCTTGATCCTACTATTTTTCGTCTTTTGTATTGACAGACGTGAATCATCCGCGTATAAGGAAAAACGCTTACGTTTCTATCTTTAAAGTTCAGTTAATTCTTATTAAGTACAGTTTTTAATTAATTCGGTTACCTATAATCATCAAAATGACTTTCATAATTAAAATTAATCCTCCGTTTGGCTACTATTACTATTCTCGTTGTATTTAGTAAAATTTATTATTCAAAACTTTTTTAACATCATAAGCAAACCGAACCCAAAAATCAATTAACAAACAGTTCTACGAAAAAACCTAGTACCTACCCACATTTTTGAAGGCGCTAAAAGCCGAAAGCTGGCCCAAAGTGTGACCAATAAAAAAATTAAAAAATAAAACTGGCATGGCCCATCGCGAGGTGTAAAATAAACAGTCGAGCTCGCCATTAAGGTCCGGTCCTTTGCTTGTATTAATTTGTATTTAAGTGTACTGTACAAGATAAAGTAAATATATGGGCACAGCGCGGCCGGGTCGGTCGGCTCTTGTTACGTATACGATTGCTATGCTGTTGTGACCTTTTTTTTTGTTGTTGTTCTGTGGTATTAATTAGGAATGTCTGTTTCGGTCTTGGTCTTGTGCTTGAGTCACTATTCTGTGTTGTACGGATTGGATTGTTAATTCTTTGAGTTACTTCGTTGGAAATAAGTATGATTTAATTAAATCAATACTGAAGTAACAGATTGGACTCAAATATTGTTGTATTTATCTTAAAGTTTTGTCCAGTTGTGTGAACTACATTTAACATTTTTTTTTTCTTTCGAGTGATACTAGGTCTCAGGTGGCAAGGATATCAAGATACCAAGGATGAAGAAGATGACCCTTTTTGTTTTTGGAAATCATCAAATGACTTCTTCTGCTCTTGGGCGGAGCGGGAGGGCGTGTCAGACTTTTACTAACTAAAACCCACCCGTGTTCCTTCAGTTGCCCATGTGCCAGGGTCACGGTATCTCTTTCGAACAATCTCGCGACCCTCAGGAAGAAGATGACTCTGGTGTTAAAATTGTTCGTCTGTAATAAAAAAAAAATGGTATTCCATTCATTTTGTCTGCGTAGATATTGACCAGTTTTATAAAACATCTTTACCACTAAGTCATTTGTTTGATGACTGACGAAAAGTTTCTACACTAGGATCTAGGTCTATCATGTGCTAAATTCATAATTACAATTTGCACCCTGTGTAAGACTGCAAACAAAGTGCATTTTTCCTCCTCCACACATAAGAAAAGAGAAAAATAACCTATGCCAGTCCCTTAAAAGAGTACACTTCTTAAAACTTCGTCTCTGCTATCACTCAAACCAAAATACCAATAGCAAGTGATTCCCATCGTGTATCCTTGCACACATACGTAATAGTTCGTGACATCGGATGACTTCGGTGACACCTCGACTGTGCTCATTAAGGGTGAAAGTTTACACAAAGGAACGAATATTTACTTGACGCCCATACAAATACTTGTATTCTTATATGTAATAAACGGTATTTCATGTAGTTAAGGAGGACAGAGTGAAAGAATAAATTATAGAAATGATTAAATACGTATCGATCCTGTATTTGGTATGCGCCTCTTAACTGATGAAATGTACCGCGGTCTATTTCAATCAAGAAAGTTTGTTGCTTGAGGAGAGTTTAAAAACATGCCTGTAAGTTTTACGCATGAAAATAAAGTCTTTGTGTAGATGGACGCAGGTATCATTATCTAGTGGCATAGAAGTGCTTTCAAACATCTGCATTATCTCGGATTCATCATCATCATCATTTGAGCCATAAGACATGTACTGCAGGACATAGGTCTCCCCCAATGTCGGGGGCTTTGCCATAATCGCGACGCTTGGCGCTCGTGTTTGCGATCGCAGTATGGTGGTAAAATTCATAGAGAGCGCTGCTGCCCATTACGACACCCACGGGACGAAATGGGGTGATGCTATTCTTTAAGTCCAACACCACACGAAACTAGGATTATAAAAAATATATGTATATACTCCAAGATTTTGTCGCATATGAAAAAACTGTTCAAAGGAACTAACCTTTCTTCCCCAGTACCCTGTGGCTTTTCACCAGGGCAGAATTTTTGGTGATCTATGGTCGCACTGAGCTGGATCTGTCACTTTTCAAGCATCAATTCAAAGTGACTACCCATAGTCGTTAGAAACAGTAACCTTAGCCAAATTTGACATGAGATTACCAAAGGAAGGGTTGAAATTTATTCCACGGGAACGATCTACCGGAATAAAAAGCAACCTATATCCTACCAGGGTCATAATCTACGCATGTGCCAAGTTTCATTCAAATCTGTTCAGCCGTTTTGGCGTAAAAGCTTACCTAATATATGTATAAACAACTTTATTTTCGCATTTATATAATAGTAGATATTGTTTGCGACTTCTTATGCAATCCAGGATTGAAATACCATGTCCTTTACCCAATTCATAGTCTAAATATGTGTGGGCCAAATTTCATCCAAATTCGTTCAACCGTTTTAACGTGAAATCGTAAACAAAAAACTTTCATTCGAATTTATAATATCACTTAGGATTCATTACATACAAAGTCTCCATGAGTTCTGACGATAATTAAGTACGGCCAGAATACTCCAAGCAGTCACCTTTGTTCCCAACCTTGCTTACTTTCTACACTGTGACAACATGAGCTATTCTCAAGCAACTCGTGCTAACACCAGCCAAGAAGAATCAGAAGACCCTCTTATGTTCTGTTTAGTTACTTGGACCAGATAAATTAAGTATTATAACGCAAATATCCTTTTACAGCATAAAAATATGTGAATTGTTTAAATATGCAATTTAAATAATTTAGATTAAGTGTGTGTCGCGTGGGCGTTAAGGAATGACAAGTGGGCGAGTGTGAACGAGATTAAGATTAGGGGTTCCGTTTCAACTTTTATTTTATTTTTGTTTGTTTAATTTGTTATTCAATCTTCAGCGATTTAATATTGAAAATGCATACAAGGTAGTCTGTTTTGGAACGAGCCAATGCCTATTGCAATCCGATGCTATTCTTGTAAGCCAGTAATGGCGACCAGTATTACCATTGAGGTTCGTCAAGTCCCAGGGAATGAGAGAGCGGGCAGTGGTGGCCCAGGGAAAATAGCCCCGACCTACGGTTGCAGGTCGTGGGTTCGAACACAGGCAAGTGCCTTACTTCGTGTATTTAATTAAATCACCACTGCTCTCAAAACGGTGGAGAAAAACATCATAAGGAAACCGACATGTCCTGGAACCAAAAATTCGAAGTCATGCGACATTTACCAATTACAATCTAACACTCTCCTCCAGTGAGGAGAGTGTCTCAGTAGAAGAGGACTGTGTCCCAGCAGTGGGAACATTATAGGTAGATTATCAATCAACTCAGCCTATCGCAGTCCACTGCTGGACATAGGCCTCTCCCATATTGCGACACAACACCCTGTCCTCCGCCTTCCGCATCCAGTTTGCCCCAGCAAACAGCAGGCAGATTATGGTGCAAGAAATTTATTCAATTAACTTGGGAGCCTGCAACGAAATCAATTAGTATAGAAAAGAGGAGAAGTAAAAAAATTCATAATTTCAGAAAATTTTATACATAGGTACAGTCTCCCAATCTATACAAAGTCAGTCTCATTAAAAATATATTTTAAAGCCAGCTGTAGGTTTTGAATACTCCTAAAAATATGCTTTTTAATGTCCTAAAGTTAAAATTTGCAGCATCTAAAAATAGACATGGCTTGCTTAAAAAAATCGGTAATATTGTAAGCACTAAGGAACCCTAAACAGCACAGAATTAGGTATTAACCAGATTAAGGCACTTAAACAGATTTAGCTACCCATTAACTTGCAATCTGTGTTAATTGCTATGCAAATTCCATCACCATCAACGTATAAACTATACCATTTATATGAATGTGTGAAATACCGGCTTATTAGTTGACTCGCACAAATTTACTCTCCAGAACCAAGCGTATCATCATCGTCATCATTTCAGCCGTAAGACGTCCACTGTTGGACTTAGGCCACCCCCAATTTGGGGGGGCTTAGCCATAATCGCCACGCTTGGCAGACGGGTTGGTGATCGCAGTATGGTGGTAAAATGCATAGAAAACGCTGCTGCCCATTCTCTAGTAAGTCCCTTAGTCGCCTTTTACGACACCCACGGGAAGAAATGGGGTGGTGTTATTCTTTACGTCCGGCACCACACCAGGCGTATCGTCACTTTAAAAAGAATAAAATGTTTTTTATAGGCGAGTCGCAAGAAATTAATTTTGGGCGAATCGACAAAATCCGAGAAATACGTAATGGGTGATTCATTTCGAGGAACGTTTCTCAAAGTTAATAAAATAGTAAAAATATCGTTTTTCGCTAGTTTTGTACGTTGGTTCTTAGCCTAATTGGAATAAATTCATCATCAGGAGCCTATAATTTTTCCACTGCTAGGACACAGGCCTCCTCACGGTGAGAGGGAGCGGGCCATAATCCACCACGCGGGCCCAGTGCGGGTTGGTAGATGTCACATGTCTTCGAATTTTTGGTTCTAGGACATGCCGGTTTCCTCACGATGTTTTCCTTCACTGTTTTGAGAGCAGTGGTGATGAAATAATTTACACAAAGTAAAGCGCCTGCTTGGATTCGAACTCACGACCAACAATCCGTATGTCGCCGCGGTTACCGCTAGGCTACCACTGCTCACCACATTCACATTAGAATAAATTACTTTTGATTATACTCAATACTCAATATCTTTATTGCTTTACCATAATGTGAACTTAGGTGGTAACTATATAAATCTAGATCATTATGGACCCTGTAGGGCACAGCAAAAGGATAGGAGAGAGGAAGCTCGGTTTTTGAAAATCGTTTGGTCAGGAGATGTCGTAGAATAAACCAACATATCGCTTATTATTCTGATTCCACAATAGATCTTCTATCACTGCGTATTTATGCATTATCTTCTTGTGTGTATGTTTTTTACTTTAATTTTAAATGTATTTCTTACCGTATATTTTTCTTAAAAGCGACCAATTTGTCACTAATTAGGGTTTGGGACTTTATCTTTATTAGGGCATTTATTTCGTTAACATTGAGATAATGCCCTTGTATATCGCTTTGGAGTGTGACAAATAACTTTATTTCAAACCTTCGTAATATCAACCTTCTAGTTAAGTTTTAAAGTTGGAATTCGATTGTTGCTGAAAGGTATCAAAAACTCTGCCTTTAGTCCTATAGCATTAATTATCTAAAGTGATCTTTAAATATCGTAAAAGTTCAAAAACTTGAATATTGTACGTCAAGATCAAAAACAAACAATAAGTGTTGATGGCTTTATTTTGTAACAATATACTGTTGTTTTAACGACAATAAAGATAAACTGAAGGCCGTTTACTCGAATACTTAATCAATCTTTCTCCACAATTCATTACACGCAAGAAAAAAGCCTACATATAACAATAACTAACACAATAAAGAAAACCAAACTGACCCCACACTGCCCCGAAATAAACTTATGATCTCCGCTCCAAAAATTCAAAGATTCCATAAAATAAATTAGAATTTAATCTAAATGAAACACGTTAAAGCTAAACTAACAAACATAACCGGACATTATTTACGGCCAAAAGCTATGGAAAGAAAAAAAAAGCATAAAATACCTTATAATGACAAAGAATTAGTATGAGCTATATACATAACTCCTATAGGAGAGTTAAAATTAACACCGGCTCATTTAAGAGGAGAGAAATTAAAAGTTTTTATCCTTTTTTATGTGGCATTTATGTCTGTCGTAAACTTGAGCTCGGTACCCCTTTTAAAATGTTGTCCCAGGATTGCTGGATTTAAAACTTTGAGGACTTATAACTTTTACTTTGAATATTAAGTTTGTATTTTATGAAAAATTGTCGATGATTAAACGAAATTATAACGAGAAATTATTCCCATAAGGCGGACCGACAACCAGAGGGGTAGTTGCGGAACTTTTTATCGGTAGGAATTGGTTTAATATTCATAGTTAAACAACATTCATTGCGTTATTTACGTTGCTGAGCCGACAATTTATTCAAACAAATGGCGCAATGGTTTAGGAATAATCTTCAATCCCATTCAAATTCTGATAAATGGTGCGTTTCGCAATTAGGGTGCTGGTGAAGATCGCAGGAATCCGCTGGATGCGAGAAGCGCAGTGGTCAAAGTGACGGACCTTGCGGGAGACATACGTCCAGTGGACGTCTTTCGGTTGAATGATGATGATAACGGGGTTGTCAACATTTTGATAACTTTCTGAGAGTGTGAGAAAAATGTTGTCAACCCACGCGTTTAAAAGGTGTCAACTAAAGTATAGAGTTTCTTCTTGTAGATAGAAGATAAGCGTTGCATATATTAAGTATGTTAATTATTTCAATTAGCCTTCGACAATTTTATTGCATTTAAGTTTTCGAACGCCATTTTATGCATTTTATTAGCATTTTTGACATCATCAATTGTATTTCTTTTTTTTCAAAGTAAATTGGAGTAAGATATCTAATTCTGTTTTTTAGGTAAATCATTAGAAACTTAGGCTAAATTCCCGTCATTTGTAAACTCTTTGAAAAGACAGTTATGTGTGTTAACAGAAACTTTGGTTATGGGATGCCCTACTGCGAGAAACTCGTTACTTATTAACATTTTATTAATTATACGGTTAACGTTTTAGAAAACGCGTTTATTTGTGTTACTGTCTTCGGAAACTAATAAAACAGTAGGTGTTTCTGTAATGTCTTCACAAACGAACTTAAAACATGAATAGTTAATAATAAAAGTGCTGATAATCTTTGATAGTATTATAATTGTGTAATAATTTAATTTGAATATTAATAGATCATTTTAAATATTTTTGTACTTAATAATTAACATTTTGTATCCATTTACAATTTATTCAATAATACAATTGGGTTGTTTTAAAAAGTCTAGTGACATCAACACTGACTTGCCTACTAAAATAATGTACGGCATAAAGACACTTAATTAGTTTTGAACATAATCTATCTTTTAATTGCTACTTTTAATCAAATATAGCGATATGTTTATATTATATTTTCAGGATCATACACTTGGGACACACAAAATAAGTACGTAAATGTTTTAAACTATAATTCCTGAAATTACCCTAAAACATTGCAGAATGTAGGCACTGCAAAAGTTGTCTGCAAAAGACGACCTTATTGGCTGGCGATAAATAAAACATTCGTCGTATTTTTTGAATAAGCTTTTAATAACAAGCGTTTTAGTGTGATGTGTTAATTCTGCTACGTCCCACAACACACAAGAATTACTACAGGAAGCTCCTAAAGCTCCTACAGTACTTATGTCTGTATGAGCAGTCATCAAAATAAATATAACCTGAATCGGAGGATATGATTCCGTATAACACACAAACCTTAAAATGTTCATCCAACATACCCAAGATGTTATTGATTACACCAAAGAAATCTTTAGGTGCCCATATCATTAATTATTTAAAAATCGAACAGCTAAAATCATTCAATCCGTACAGAGACTAATTACGGGCGCGTGGCGGCCATTTTGGAATCCGATAAAATAACAATTAAGGAAACATTAATGCATGGTACAATAGCGTCTGGTACTTGCGCCCGCGTCGCTCTGATAAATGACCTCTCCTTCGGGACGTTAACGGCGTGTATTTGATTTATAACATTATTTGAATAAAAAAATAACAAGAAGGAATTGTTTATTCAACCGTAATCGATCCGAAAGATCGTTCGGAATGTACAACTCTCTAATTACGAGTAGAATCGTCTATTGTTCGGTCGAAAGTGAGGGCTCGTTTGTTTTCGAGTTGCGTGTTCTTAGAACCTAATCAAGCATTATGTTTATGTCAATGTTAATTATTCATAGTTTTGTTTGTATGCTTTTAGATTTGTATGCCTGCCTTTTAGATGTATAACGAGCATTAGCCTTGTCACAAGTTGGTACTAAAACACTGGTTGAACTGAAAAGAGACTTTGGCTGCCTTACCGATAGATGAGCTATGCTACATTGCTATGGATGTGATAGATATCCAAGAATAATATTCTTTGGAACATATAACTTAGCACTGGTGGAGACGACTTCAGCTAGGCTATGTTTTATGAAAGTATGCATGCTATGGATTGGAGCTATGAATGCGCGTGTGGAACTGTATATGCATCGCATAGGTTGAGCTGCGCACCTTCCTAGCACAGCTACCTCGCGGCGGTGCATCTTCATAGTACATCTTACTCGCTCCACTCCACAGCTCGCACTAGTTACATTATTTCGTAGCTTAGATTTAACATCTTCTGCCAGGGTTGCGAGATTTGTTCGAAAGAGATACCGTGGCCCTGGCATATAGGCAACTTAAGGAACAGGGGTGGGTTTTAGTCAGTAAAAGGCTAACACGCTTTGCCCAGAGCGGGAGACATTTGATGATTTCCCACCCACAGAAAAAAAAGCTTTCATATCATCGCAGGATATCTCATAGCACATCTCTGTGGAAAAGCAGCCTAAAGCTCCAATTAGTGGCTAAGTCTTCCCAGATCCTACAACGGAGCTTTCAAAGGCAATTTTAGACGTTAACGTGAGTTGCTATTTATTAATTAGTAAAAAATACAAGCACAATTATAATTGACCTTATTAAACGCGCTCCATTTAGCTGCTGATGCGATGTGTACCATTGATTGACTACAGAGATTTCAAACACTTTTTATGCTTATTCATCTTCTTTTCCACACAGCCAATTGATTATTTTTCTCCGCGATTAATGTCTTAGTTAGAGGAAAATTTATTGAGTTTAGTCTCTAACAGTGTCTTTATAATGAGAGCCTATTGTTCCACCCTAGGTCAAAGAGCTCTTCTCATACGGAGAAGTTGGAAAAGACGGGTTCGTAATTATAGACTTATAATAAACACTAGCTTCTGCTCGCGACTTCGTCCGCGTTATATTTATTGCTCCCCCAACCCATCCCGTCGCATCGTATAAACTGCCCGTGCGTGGTGCTCGTTTTTGCAACATTTTTCATTGCTGCTCCGCTCCTATTGATTTTAGCGTGATGTTATATAGCCTCTAGCCTTTCTCAATAAATGGGCTACCCAACACAAAAATATTTTTTCAATTAGAACCAGCACTTACTGAGAGTAGCGCGTTCAACCAAACAAATAAACAAACTTTTCAGCTTTATAATATTATAGTATATAATAGTATAGATAAGTCCAAGTCTTCTCACGATTTTCTTTCTTCATAGATGTCAGTAATGTCCAAAATAAACTCAGAAAGTACATCTAAATTGGAAAAGTCGACTTAGTGAAGTGTGTTTATTTCTTCGGCATTTAAGATATTGTTAATTGCATCGGTGACAGTTATCAGGGTAGGTAAGCATGTTAAGTGCTAAGCGCTTAATGTGTCCAATGCATGTCGCATGAAGTTAATTATTAACGTGATAGGTGGCCCAACTTGTTACCGTTATCATGCTGTTTAACACGTTTAAAATCTTTGATAACGTGATTTTTGGAAAAAGTCATTTCTGGGCTATTAAGGGTTTGTCAGGTTTAAAATACAGTTGCTGGAAATATTAGTTGGGTTAAAATTATGAAGGCATAAGAACTGGATCCCACTAAACGCACGACGACATCGCGGCAAGCCGAAACGAAGATGGCGAGACGAGCTTGACTCCTACCGAAAGAATTGGCCAGCACTAGCAAAAGACAGAAATCTGTGGAAAACGGAGAGAGAGACCTTTGCCCTGCAGTGGGACAATAGAAGCTAGTTAGATTAGAAGATCAGGGTATAAAGTTTACTCATCCTCAGACTAGACAGGTGTTGTGTCTGATGGACAACTGCCAGACGATTGGTGTCGTGATGTTGTATATATGCTAGTTGCACGGCAAAATGTGTTTGCGCGATGTAGGATTGTGACGTCAATATGCGGAGTACACAAGTAATTGATTCTGGGTACATAAATTTGCTTATTGATAAGATTTATCACCATAAATAGTCTCTTTAAGACATGAAACATTATTGTACGAAGATAAAACAAATCAGTTTCATTTGACGTCATCAGGCCCAAAATAACATCTGAAGAGACAATGTTAATATCTAAAGATATAATTACAATTTGTGAAACTATCGTGGAAGCATTAATACTACCTACTTCTATTTTCTAGCCTTGGACACTGACCAGACAACAGGCAACACAAAATTAATAAAGACGAAATACGGGAAACACAATAGATGTCTTAAGATTACAAGTTTTATGTTAATTAGCTCGATGATCGAAAAAACATCTAAGATTTTGGGCGTTGGCCACCACAATAAAGATAACGAATAGACAATTAAGTAAATCAACGGCTTGTGATGTCAATAAAATCATTCCGGCCAGCCATAATTAAATCGATAGAATTTTGAAAGCAATCGATACCCGACACACTTTTAATTACGATACTATGCAAATCGACTCGATTGAATGTTGAATTTTTATATTAAGTCTCATCTGGTTGTTAGTTTGTAAATTCTACTGCGACCAGTTGTTTTCGATAAGAGTAGACTCTTGTCTCGACCATCGAATGTTGTTACCAGAAAAGAATGTGAAAAATGCGATATATTCAAAATGATTTCGTGTCTGTCAATTTTGCCTGCCATGATACCATTTATTTAAAAGAAAAAAATTGGTTTCAAATATCGAACTTATATTTAGCGAATTCCTTGTATGCTGAAAGGATTAACATTCCGATTAAGCCACTATAAATCATAAAACTATTTAAACAGAGCATCATTTTGATCGCACAACTGTCGCTCTGTTCCACCATAAAGCACTCAATGTCAGGAGATCAAGAAGACACGAGGCTGAAAAAGCAATTTGATTAATATGTTACTTACGATACAAAATTAGATGTAAGATATATGCAAATCAATATTTTTATAGCAGCCACACACGACAAAAAGATTTTAACAGTAATATGAACCGATGTTATAAGGCTATTAGTATTCGATTAGCAATTTGAGATGTGACAGAATTTAGAGTTGGAAGACATAAAGGGTTTTTTAGATGTGAGATAAAATTCGAAAGTGTCACTGATGTGGTATATATCTCAGTTAAATGAGGTGTCGTTATGTAGGTAATGGAAGTACTAGTTCGATATGAAATCGATATGTAACAGAAGGTGTGAAGAAAGCTTAATGCTGTGCCGTTTATTGTTGTACGTTAGATCGTTTTCAGGTTTGTCGTCTATAACTTTGAAACTTGTACTTGCTATTATGGTCGATGGGATTTCGTGGGATTCAATACGAGTTACTTAGAAAATATCGTCTCTAATATTATTTGTTTTGTGTATTTATAATACCTAGATCTCGTTTGCGTGGGTTTTAATGAATATAAGCTAATTTAGGAGCAAATTGTGAAACATCAGAATGCGAGATTCCGATATGTAAAACAAAAAGTAGCAGAAATCGTTTTACATAAATCATTCGTCAGAAAATATGCCACGGTGAGTGTCCTACCGGGATTAAAAGTACGTAATGTATTCAGGATATAAACTATATGTATGTTATCCAAATCCACATAGACGTTTTTGCAAAAAATCCTGAACATATATCCAGACGAACGGACTAAAGTTCTAAAACCCATATATTCGGCATTAGACTCGTTCCCACACCCCATAGCAAATACTTTTTTCAAAAATGTTCCGTTCTTCGTTACTATTTAATTATGACTAGTGGTCGAAATTCAACCATATTAGCTTTCTACACTTTCTTCTCCATATAAACTTTACCTGTGCGAAAGTACGTAGTCTTCCGTCCGCCTAAATTCCGTAAAGGTAAAGGTAACTTTTAATTTTCGTAAAGGTGGTATAGGCCACCTTTACGAATATTAAAAAGTTTATACATTACGTTAAATAAATTACTATGTATACAAATCTGACAACGGTTTTGTCAGATTTTGTATACAAAATACATAACAATTTACACACCAAATATATACAAAATCATAGATAGATTCTCATTTTTCACCCACAGTGAAACTGGAGCCACTGATGTTTTCCAAATGTCATTGCACCCAATTATACAAACCACGATTCATTCATCTTTCAATTTTAACAATTTTCCTAAATTTTTCTAGAAAAATACCAATCTACCTAGACCCACCTAGATGTAGTCTGTCGACAAATAAATGGTATCGGCGTAGGCAGTGACGAGAGCCATCTAGAACTAAAAGCTAATGGAACAGTAAAATCTATTATTCATTTTTAACAACGCATTAAGCATTATTTGTTAGGATATTAATGCTGGTGCTAGATTTTTGAGTGTTTGGTTGGATGACGTCTTAATTCGTGAAAGATTTTCTTGAAGAATTGCAAACGATTTCGATGCGTCTGAGTTTGTCAATTGTCATATTGTGGTAATGGTTCCTTCGAGAACTAAAATTGTTTTCTTAACTTTCGTCACCACTATTATTTGAGATTGACAAAGCCTTTATGTCTTATCAATAAGGTTGGTTTTCAAAGTGCAAGCTTTAACAACGAACATTTTGTTTTTTCATTTTCTACAATAATTTCTTCAGACTCGTCCCACTCGCACTGTTAAGGCCTCGTTCCAGTTACTGACAAATCGTAACTTGATTTTCTTCTAAAAATAGATACCATTTAAAAGATCATAAATTTATTTCTTGGAATTTCTATCTATGTGGTATTTTCTTTTCAATGAAGTTTTTAAAAATAAATCATAATTAGATAGTTGACTTTCGTATATTTCTGTTCTCCATGTATTTTTAGTACCACCTACAAAATTGATGTTACTAATAAAATCTTTTTGCATACTGAGTATACGATATTACAATAAATTATATGAAATAGAAATAAATATATTAGAATTTTATGTCAAAGAATGTCACCAATTATTTATACAGAAATTAATGTTAACCGAATTTGGAGCAGTATTCGTTATTATCATGCTAATTTTATAGTGTGTTCAACTAAAAGTTTTTGTTGGAATTCTTGACAAAATAACGGCTTCGAGGTGTCAAATTAATAAAAATATAATTAAAGTCTGACATTTGATATTGAAGCACCTTTATATTTATAGGAAAAAATATGATGGGCTCGCATGGCGACTAGATGGACAGATTTTGATTTGTGATGTTGATTTTTGAAATCATTTTTCATAGTCCATTTTGGGCTAGTGATTTATTAGCAACGACATTTTTTTTATTCATAAATTTACTATTTAACATAACGTGCAACAATGTATTATGCTGCTGAGACAAAAACATGGTTCTAGGAGTCGTGAACAGGTCAATAACCTACTATTGCAGATGCACTATTTGTGATCTTTAGCAAAGTACTGACTGGTTGCAAGTCGTGACGACGCAATTAATGTTAATAGCACCGAACACAGACGCTTCACAAGTAAAAGAGCGCAAATATCTATACATAAATAAAAAATCTGACTGCCTCGTTGGTGTAGATGTCGCATGCAGTACCGCTAAGAACGACGTCCTGGGTTTGATTCCCAGGTCAGGAAAAGACTTTTTCTTAATTTCTATCTGGATTTTCTCAGTAGCAGCACGAAGTGTGGATTTGTGTCCGCTTGACAGAAATAGTCATGCCTTTTTTCTTTTTTTTTTGGATGGGAAATCATCAAATGACTTCTCCCACTCTGGGCGGAGCGGGAGGGCGTGTCAGACTTTTACTGACTAAAACCCACCCGTATTCCTTCAGTTGCCCATGTGCCAGGGTCACGGTATCTCTTTCGAACAATCACGCGACCCGAACAGACATGCCTTAACTGGTGAAATGTAGGTGTACTATAGGTACATCATCATCATCATCATTTCAGCCGAAAGACGTCCACTGCTGGACTTAGGCCTTCCCCAAGCTCCACCAATTCGACCGGTTTTGTGCTTCCCGCATCCAGCGGATTCCTGCGGCCTTCACAAGGTCATCGGTCCACCTTGTTGGAGGCCTTCCAACTCTACGTCTTCCGGTACGCGGTCGCCACTCTAGAACCTATCGGCCCCATCGGCCATCTGTTCTGCGAGCAATGTGCCCTGCCCACTGCCACTTCAGTTTAGCAATTCTTCGGGCTATGTCGGTTACCTTGATTCTCTTACGGATCTCCTCATTTCTGATTCGATCGCGTCGCGAAACTCCAAGCATAGCCCTCTCCATCGCACTTTGTGTGACTTTCAGCCTTCTAATAAGGCCCATTGTGAGCGACCACGAGGTACACATCTGCCCAATACTATGGGCAAACCAGGCGTGATTTTATATTATATAAATAAAAATGAATTGCTGCACTCGATTTGGTTATTTTTAGGAATCCGTACCTTCTGTACCAGCAAAAACGGAACCCTTATAAGATCAGTTTGTTGTCCATCCGTCTGTCTGTCCGGCTGTCAAGATCCTTTTCCTCAGGACTGAATGAAGGTAAAAAGCTGAAATCAATATCAAACACTCAAATCTGCTACTCCTTGCAGCTATGAAAAAATCAAAATTCTTAGTCAACGCAATCTGAAGATCAGGCCTTTTATGCTCCGTTTATGGCGCATATTTTGACGCTCGCAAGGAAATCTATAGGGAACCTATAGGGGACTTCGTTTTTTATTTGTTAATGTGTTCATAATTTGTCTGGTGAATTTTGGAAAATCCACCGGAGATGTCGGAAAGAATTACACTTTTGTATGAAAATCTCAATTAAAGTAATGTGACGTCCAGTTTGACAGTTCTGCTATTCACCCGGGTGACGCCAGACACAAACAATTAGCAATAAAACAAAAATCAATCAGTTCTCAATATAGTTTCGAATATTAATGAAACATAACTGCAATGAAACGGGCAATTAATGATGTTGGCAGCGATTGGTACTGTGAATGCGTGTCCGGAGCGTTGATGACAGCGCCTGCTTAATCAACCCGCGATCTTTCATTAGTTACGCTTGCTCGCTTTTTGTTCGCTTTGCCTTTAGTGGATAGCGAGACTACGACTTACCATATTTGATACTAGTGAAACATTTTAATGCATTCTTTATTAGTGTTTATGGTAAACATTACACTATTTAAGGCGTCGAGTTCGACTCGTCTGAGCAGCACTCGGGAACCTACGCAATATCTTCTCGTTAAATACCACAGTAACTCAAGACGAAAATCTTTGACCAGTGCGTGTTGCCAATGTGACCTGTGGCGCTGAAACGTGATCGCTCACAATGGGCCTTATTAGAAGGCTAAATATCGACCAATGGGTGTGATCGAATCAGAAAAAAAATCCGCAGGAGAACCAAGGTAACCGACACAGCCCGAAGACTTGCCAAACTTAAGTGGCAGTAGGCAGGGCACATTGCTATCAGAACAGATGGCTGACGAGGAATGGTTCTGGAGTGGCGACCGCGTACTGGAAGACGTAGAGTTGGAAGGCCTTCCTCATGGTGGACCGAAGGCCTTGGGAAGGTTGCAGGAATCCATGCGAAAGGCACAGAACCGGACGAAGTAACAGAGCTTTGGAAAGGCATGTGTTCAGCAGTGGACGACTTTCGGCTGAAATGGCGATAATGAAGATTATTTAAGGCATGGGCATAGGTATAATAGGTGTTTCAGATTACATAATTGTGGAATTCCCTTAGAGAAAACATGTAATAAAAATATTTTTATTATCTTTTAAGTAGTGTGCTAAAACATATCAATCGATTATAAAATTTAATTTTCATAATTCATATCGATAAGCTTATGTAAACTACTTATGGCGTAAAATAAAACAGGTTATCTAAGGGCCTATAAATTAGGTTAACACAAAAGAACCGTCAAGCGTGTAAATTAATTTGCATTTTAATGCCTTAAAAACGTACTGATGTTCGAGTTATGGAACATTCCATTGGCGCGCCATCAATCGTTTCGAATCAAAACAATCTAATAAACACGCGGCGTTAATTATTCGGTTTCGTTGAGAAACAGTCGCGGCGTGTAAATCAGTGTGTTCGTTTGTGGGTCTATTTCGAGACACACGACCAGAGAGTTAATTAGAAAGAATTGCTTTTATTTCGCGTTTTCACACTCGACGTGGCGTCGCGTGACGTGAACACAGAATAAATACGTAGGCACAGAAGGCCTACTTAATACGACGAGCAAAAACACACGCTCACGTAGACACGCATTAACACGTTAACTGCCATGTCGGACTATGTGTCCGTCATTTTTTGTTCCATTCAGGTCTTGTCGGATATGACCGACAACACATACAAAATCTGAACATGTCGTTTCTGCCTGGCGGCCATGTTTTTGGAATAAATAATGCATAGAATAAATAAATAAATGGAAATATAATATATGGAATAATAATATATGGAATGAATAATCGATTTTAAGTGAAATTACACTAAGTATATTTTTTGACTTTTTTCTGATTTTAGCCATGGCAGTTAACGTGTTAATATACAGCTAGAGCAAGCGCACTCGCGATTGTAATTTCTTTAAGGTAGATGCGCTAAGGTAACCCGCGCGATTCAAATTTGCTTACGTTTTTTTGAAGTTTGCAGATCAGTGTCAAGTTGTATGTTGATTAAAATATGATGACTATTTTATGAAAAAGTCCTTCAATGGGATTAAATGAACTTAGATGGTTATCTTAATGATCTTAATGGTTATAATTCTGTTAAGCCAGATTCGTTTATCTGCCAGGGTCGTGAGATTTGTTCATAAGAGATACCGTGGCCCTGGCATATAGGCAACTGAAGGAATACGGGTGGATTTTAGTAAGTAAAAGTCTGACACGCCCTTCCACATCACCCTGAACAGGAGACGTCATTTGAAGATTCCCACCCACAAAAAAAGTCAGATTCATCCGTAAGGATGTAAATCGTAATTTATTCAACCTACTACCCTGGTGCTTCTCCCTTACCGTCCCGTTACCGGTCTCGAGAGATGAAACTTGCGACACGACTTGCGTAAAGCTGACGCGCGGGCGCGAATTATGTATTTCCATCCGCGACACGACGTGCGGCGTCGCATCTTGGTGACTCGTGCCATACTGTGCTATACAACTCATCCATTTGTTATCTCTCTGCAGTCACTGTAGCAAAACCCGTGTTGCTTCTCAGTCACAGGCACAGGTTTCCACAGGGTAAGGTCGCATGTACGTGTCTATGTGTGCAAGCGCCAGTTTTCACTCGTTGTATTCAGTTAGCCTTCTGTTCTTTTCTATTCTGTGACGCAAGTATGGGCACGTGTGAAACAGAAAATCCTTCTTGATGTACTGTCCATGTTTAATTATAAGTTTCTCGAATAGAACAACGGCAATTAAAGAGGCTTAATGAGTAATTTGTGTGTAAATATTTTGTTAGAATGATCACGTGTTTTTTCAGTGAAAATGTAATGGCGGATTTGTATTTTCGGAAAGAGGATAAGTGTGTATTTTGTAGGAACAGGTGGAGCTTAGTTTCTTAGGGATAAATACGATTTTTGAGAATTTAATGTCTAGTACCAGCTATTAATACTAGCTCTTTAAATACAAGAAGATATTTTAATCCGCTAAAGAATATCAACATTCAGTAGAACTTATTTATCGATTGCTGAAAAACTTTCATAGTACTACTACTATGAAAGTTTTTCAGAAATCGATAAAACTGGGGTTGGTGGCAGTGGGTCTGTAACTGTTAGGGACTTGATTGATCATAATGGTGGTCCCCGAACTAAGTGGCGGTGCTTGTATCTTGGGGACCAGAAGTGGTAGTCAGAATTGTAGTAAAGAGTTTTGTAGAGGTAGAAATATTCGACCAATGTGCTTAAAAAGTACATGCATCGAAATTATGATGAATTTTCAGTTAAAAAAAAATTAAGTTAAAATGTTACAATTCTTCAAATTTTCAGGTTCTTGGATTTGTGCGGTTTCCTCGCGATATTTTCCGTCATCGTTTTTAGAGCAGTTGTGATGAAATAGTTTTTTGAACCCGCACCGGGCCCGCATGGTAGAATACGGCCCACCTTTTACCGAGAGAAGGGCTGTGTCTCGGCTGTGGGAACAGTATAGGCTGATCATGCATGCTAAGCATAATAAATTTAATAAAATTTAAAAAACTTGTGATACAATTTATATTACAACAAGCTGACACCTTGATCATTCATATTGTCTTTAGTTTTCAAAAATAAAGTATGATAAATATACATTTTCATAAAAACCATTATTTATTAGCTTCTACGTTGATTCAGGATTAAAAGAAATAACAGCATAATTTGAAATAAAAATAAATGAAAAACATGTTTGAGAAACACGCGTGTATCTTTCTTTATTAGTAACAAATCATCTTTTTATGTTCAGGTATCACCGACCGAAGTGTTGCGGCTGCAGAAGTTAAAGTCCGACGCATCTGATAATGTTGGCTAGCGTGGAAATGCATTCTCAAATACTACATGACCTGACCGATGATCTTCTGTAGGCCGCAGGAATCCACAGGTTGCAAAAAGTGCAGAAACCATAGAAATGCGACGCTTGGTAGGCTCATGTCTAGCAGGGTATGCCCAAAATGATGATGATGACGTGACGTGAACGTTGGAGGGGGCTCAGAATAGTCGCCAATACTATGTTATTGAATACAGGAGAACATCAGAATATTGGTGTTGATTGAAGGATAGAAACTTACAGCACGATGTATATGCTCTTGATTATAATGAAAAATAATCCAAAAGGAGAACACTCGATTTTTATTATTCAAAAATATGTGAAAAACTATGTTCTTTATTAATAACAAAACATATTTTTATGTTCAGGTCTGACCGACCGATGTATTGCTGTTGCAGAAGTTGAAATTCAACGCATACAATAATGTTGGCAAGCATGCTAATGCATTCTCATACACTACATGACCTGACCGATGACCTTGTGAAGGTAGGAATCCGTTGGATGCGAGAAGCATAGAATCTGTGCATGAGGTGATACTTGGGGTAGTCCATGGCAAGCAGGGGACGTTTTTCGGCTGAAATGATGATAATGACGTGGCGTGAACATTTGAAGGGATTCAGAATGATTGTCAATATTTTATCATTTAGTTCTGAGGAACACCAAAAAGCCAACAGACCAGAGGGGTAATTGCGGAAATTTTTATCGGTAGGAATTGGTTTAATATTCATAGTTAAACATCATTCATTGGGTTCTTTACGTTGCTGAGCCGACAATTTATTCGAACAAATGACGCAATGGTTTAGTAATAATATTCAATCCCATTCAGATTCTGATAAATTGTGCGTTTCGCAATTAGGGTGCAGGTAATTGGAATACGTTTACCAGTAAGGAACTTAGGTCCACTTGGTCCGATGCCTGGAATTGTTCAAAAGAGTTACCGTGACCCTGGCATAGGCAACTGAACGAACACGGGTGGGTTTTAGTCAGTAAAATAAAAAAAGAATCATATCTTAGGACAACCAACACACCGTTTTCTGATCCAAAACTAGGCAGAGCCTGTACTATGGTGACCAGACAACTAATACATATACTTATATATTTCTAAATACATACATATTATAGATATATTACACCCAGACACAGAACAAATTATTATGCTCATCACACAAACATTTGTCCTGGGTGGGAATGGAACCCACGACCTCAGTCTTAGCAGTCAGGGTCACTAACCACTAGACTAACAGGCCAGTCGAAAAGTCTAAGACGCTCTTCCGTTTTACCCAGAGCGAGATAAGGAAATTACGGCATACTGTGTACTCAATACTCCTTTTGTAAGTATTACTTTTTCTTACAACCAACTGACTGGTTAATATGAAGGTTATTCATGAAATAAGTGAGAGAACTAATCCCAGCTCACTGATTGTTGCATAAAATGGCTAAAACACGACAAATTGAAGTACGCTGCCAATTAGCTTTTTTTCTATGATAGTATTTAATTTCTATGATATTACCTACCTACTGACCGCGAACTAGTGGCGAGCGAACAATAGTGATGTCCCTCCAAATATAAATAATAAAATATTTTTGACAGAAAAACACGAACAGTGAGGTCCAACCTCGTGATCTCGAAAAATCGCGTTAATATTATTAATATTCATAATCACGAGAAATAGCTATTTTCTCTAAGGTGGAAACTACGAGGTCGATGTTAACGTTTTAATGATAAACGAGGATTGAAAAATGTAACGATTGCTGATTCCGACGCAAATTGAGGACGTAAGATGTCTCTAAATCTTATTTATGAGTTATTCACTTTAATACACGTTAATAGTTCACCAGAATATATATTCTTTTGATGTTGATTACACTCATTTATTCGTATATTCTATTTTCAATAGGATTATGCTAAAATGCGTCGTTATTTTAATGGGGTGAGCGCGGAAAAATGGCGTCGAAACAATTTTATTTGAAAGGGATTAATGAGTGACGGTTTAGTAATTTGATTGGAGATACAAGGGCCAATTAATTTTGAAAACTAGGACAGTAACATAATTTTATTTTTATTATATGTCTTGCTTTGAGGAGTAAACAAGCCATTTCTCAATAAGAACAACAATTACCTAGAGTAATCTTAGAAGGTTAAATTGTGGTGTAAAAGATTCAGCGTTCACTTATCATGATACTACGATATAATAAAACCAGTAGTGGCACAGTAATGGCCGCGATTTACGACTTTTAGGTCATAGGTTCGAACCGAGACAAGAGCTTTAGTATGTGGTAAATATTCCATCACCAATCTTCTCAAAACGATGAGGAAACCGGTATGCCCTACCCATTAGCAGCCTATAATTTTCCCGTTGCTGGGACACAGGCCCAGGGAGGGGGAGTAGGCCATAATCCACCACGCGGGCCCAGTGCGGGTTGATAGATGTCACATGTTGCGAATTTATGGTTCTGAAGCATGCCGGTTTCCTCAACATGTTTTCTTTCACCGTTTTGAGAACAGTAGTGATGAAATAATTTACACAAAGTAAAATGCCTCCTAGGGCTCGAACCCACGACCGTAAGTAAGTCGAAAGTCACGCTCGTTACAACTAGACTTTCCACTGATCTCGGCATGTCCTCATAAAGCATTTTTTTTAGACATATTATGATGTCTACCAACACGTATTGGGCCCGCGTGTTGGATGTCGGCTCACTACTTCGCACGGAGAAGAGGCCTGTGTCCCAGCAGTGGGAAAAATATAGGCTAATCATGAATCATGATACAATCATAATTCAGAGAAACTTTTGGTACTGCTGTTTTCTTTACGAATTATGGCTATTGTGTCGTATGAGACAATAGCCATAATTCGTAAATAGAAAGGATAGTCTAAAAGTCTAACTACGGTCTACCTATACACCGTGACATTTTTGCTGTCCACTCAATGTATCCGACATAATATACCTCTAGGCGTGATAAAAAATTGTAACCATTAATTAAGATAATAGGTACTAAGAAAAATAAATAATGCATTAGAATTATGAAACATCCTGTTAATAATGTTTACGTGTCATACAGTAGAGAACGTACCTACCCAGTGCACGAGTTGACTAGATCATTCGATCTCCATTTTCCATGAGACAAAATATCAATTCAAAACTACATCCTGCGTCATCATAATGAATAATATTTTTATGTTTTTAGTTATTCAATTTTAGTTATTAATTTTTGGAACGAAGTTCCTTATCGCGCGTTGTGAAAGGGGGCTAGACGGAAAAAATTCTTACGAAAAATTGTCACGACACTTTTTAACCGACTTCAAAAAAAGGACGAGGTTTCTCCATTCGACTGTATATATCTTGTTGTTTGTATTTGTTTGTATATTGTTGTTTTTTTTATTGTGAGTAAAGAGAGAGAGAGACAGGGAGAGAGTAAGAAAGAGACAGAGAGAGATAGAGAGAGGGTGATAGGGAGAGAGAGAGGGAGAGAGAGGGAGAGAGAGAGAGAGAGAGAATATTTTTGTTGAGGACGAGGTTTCTCCATTCGATTGTATATATCTTGTTGTTTGTATTTGTTTGTATATTGTGTTTTTTTTTATTGTGAGTAGAGAGAGAGAGAGACAGGGAGAGAGGGAGAAAGAGACAGAGAGATAGAGAGAGAGAGAGAGGGAGAGAGACAGGGAGATAGGGAGAGAGAGAGGGAGAGAGGGAGAGAGAGAGAGAGAGAGAATATTTTTGTTGAGTGTATACAGGTTTTTTGTACATAATAAATAATAAAAAAAAATATAAAAATTATGAATCCTGGAAAGGAACTTCGTTCCATCCGGGTGTCCCTTGACACCTCTAAAGTTTTTTTTTTTCTTATGTATGTGTAATAGTCATTGGTTGCATGAAGTGGGCTGCCGTTGTAAGACGACTAATATGTCACGGTGTATAAAGCTGCTGCTAAAAACCCATAAGTTTGGCAAAAACTCTATGTTGATGTAGCCATCAAGGAAGTGACTACCGAGCCGACTAATAGAGAAGTATATTCAATTATTTTTAAAAGAGTAAACGTGGAGCTCCTTTCCGGCTCTTCTCCATAGAAATCAACAATTTGGAACCGTGCTCCTAGCTTCTGACGTTTCATAAGTGCCCTTGTAGGTTTATGTGAAATTTAAAAAAAAATGATTTGATTTGATTTGTGGAAGAAAAAGACAGGCGTCGATCTCAGATAAATTTTGATAAGAGCAAAACAATCATAAAGAAATTTGACAAACTAATAAATCTAATTCTAATTAAAGCTACTGGATAGCATAAAGTCTTCATAATTCATAACCCTTCAATGAAAAATTCACTAACATTTAACACGAACAGAAAGTGGGTCTCCAGCCCATATGATCGGAATGACCAATTAACAGCTCTGGGTCCCTCAATGAGAGAAATTACTGCTCCAATCCGTGTGGAAGCGACAATTGTGTTCTGAACAATGCCTGTGTGGTTTTTAAATGGATGTAACAATTAATTCACAACAATTAGGTGGACGACGCCCGCATTTTCAAAGATTTGTAGAGTTAGGAAGATGTAGACTGGGTGATGAGTAGGATTCTGTGAAAGAAAATTGAAAATATTTTTTTTTTATTTGCCAAACGTGGCAAAACATCAACATTTCAGCCGTTAGACGTCCAATGCTTGATAATCTCCCTCAATATGAGGGGCGTTGTCATAATCGCCACGCCTGGCAGGCGGATTGGGGCCCGCAGTATGGTGGTAAAATGCATAGAGAACGCTTCCTATTCTCAGTAAGTCCCTTAGTCGTTTTTTACGACACCCACGAGAAGAAATGTGCTGATGCTATTCTTCACATCCGGCACCACACTGGCTAAACGTGGGGAATAAAGAAATATAAAAGCTACACCAATCTAAAACACAAAACATCTCTTTGACATTTCGTTTTAAAGTCCGAAAAATTCATGAATAATTTTGCTAATTCTTCTACTACTTATTTAATTTTATAGTACCACATTTTATGTAAAATATAATTGTCCCAGAAAAGTGTGTACTTAACAACTCACTTAGTTCTTCTCAATTAAAGAGATATAGAGATAGCAGCTGTAAACGACGTAACTTTTAAGACATCCAGTTTTTCGCACTAGTGCAATAATGATTTTGACAAGTCCTAGTACGAGCTCAACTATTCTATTCTATTCTATTTTTTATTATGGCAAATAAAGCCGATGTCGACTATTCTGCCAATGTCTAAAGTGAGTTGAGATAGCATGTGTGCGTGTACGAGCTCAAGTTGTGTTAAAACCCATAAATTTGTCAAAATTAGATTTTGATGATATGGCTATAAAGTGACTACCAAGATGACAACTTATACAGAAGTATAGAAGCAAAAGTCATGTTGTACTGACCCGAAATAACTTCGGATAAAAGGCAAGAGAATGATAAAGAAGTTTGATAAACTAAACATCTGATTCTAATTAAAACTACTAGCCACAGTGTAGATCTGAAAATAGGTACAGAATCACAAAAAAAAACATAACAGCTTTTTAAAATGAGTGGGTAATCCAAGAACACTAATTTTATTTAGAAATACATTAAGACAGACGTTACGGAGTCATTACTTTTTAACGTTAACGTCACAAAGATATACATTACATTGACGCAGGTGTTTGTTTGTTTAACTGTTATATTTTATGTTTGGATCAGCATTAATGTCAAACTGATCAGTAACCTTTAGTCACCTTGATGAATTTCGAGAAAAATAATGTTAAAGAATTGTTTCATGTGCTTCAACATTGAATGTACCTCCTCGTCATTTCTTTAACTCAGAGAACTAATGGAAATAAAATAAAAATCATTCAAAAACTCTAACTTGACTACTGAAAGATCACGCTCTAAAAAGTATCTCATCTCATCTGAAAGCCGTATTCGAAATGCCACTTTGCCATAAAGCTTATGATCGCTTACTACTGTTAGAATGTATTTTTTTAGGTAAGTTGCCCCACTTGTCAATATAATTATAATAGATAGTACAGTAGCTTGGAAGTTTTAACAGATGAAAATACACATATAGATGCACATATTCATATATATATACCTGCCAAACTCATAACATGACCAACGTTTTTTCTTCGTTGTCATGTAAAGAGGATAGGCTAGATTGTTCTCTGAAGCCCGCTAATAATTAATCAAAATAGAAGAGATTCGTCAATCTTAATATGGGTATATTATTACCCAGCAACTGGGTTGTGGAGATCAATTAAGCAAATGCACTATGTAAAATTCTGGAACTCAGATGCATCCGGTTTGACTGGAAATCGATCCAAACATAGATTGATTTAAAGATATTTTTAACAGAAATCGCAATAATTTAACATGTTACTTTTGTCATTAGACGCATTAGTATGTCAGTACAAACTAGGTTTTATTTTTAATACAACAGTTACAAATTACGTTACGTCACGAAATATAATTATTTACTGTGGCCGAATCAATAAGTGCCAACAAAAGTTTCTTCAATACTAAAATTAATACGTCCACACCGTCATAGATTCTTCATCAAGTATCTAAAAGTAATGCTATCAAGATGGCAGTTAGTAATTACAATATATGGTTGTTTCATTTTGTCACCTACAATCATTAGTAATGAGTTTAATCAGCCTACTGGTTAAATTCGTTAAGTGTCTCACTAATAATTAGTTATTTTTGTACTTAATTTTTATTAATGACTTCTGCAACCTAATTTCAAAAGTATTGTTATACATTAACTACCATGAATAAAGTTTTCTTGAACTCTCGTTATACAGGACATTTTATTTAGATTTAATCATCATCATCAGCCTATATTGTTCCCACTGCTGGGACACAGGACTCCTCTCGGTGAGAGGGAGTGGGCCGTAATCCACGACGCGAGCCCAGTGCGGGTTGGTAGATGTCACATGTCTTCGAATTTTTAGTTCTAGGACATGCCGGTTTCCTCACGATATTTTTCTTTACCATTTTGAGAGCAGTAGTGATGAAATTATTTACACGAAGTAAAGCGCCTGCTTGGGTTCGAACCCACGATCTACAACTCGGGGCCTATACCACTGGGCCACCACTGCTCAATCAGATTTAATCAGTTCAGTCTATTCCAGTCCACTACCAGATACAGGCCTCTACCAGACTGCGCCACAGCACACTGTCCTCTGCCTTCCGCATCTAGTCTATCTCAGCCACTTTTAAGATCGTCGGTCCAACCAGCTAAGGTTCGTCCCACACTACGCATACTGATACGCGGTCTCCACTCCAGGACTCTGCTCTCTCGACCATAGGTCCTTCACCAAACATGTGCAGCCCATTGCTACTTCAGCTTGCTTACTCTACAAGGTATATCAGTAACCAGTTACTTTCCGGATAACTTCATTTCTGATTTTATTCTTCCTAGAAATTCCGAAGATAGTCGTCATAGCACGCTGAGTGACCTTGAATTTGAGGACCAGGTCAACTGTCAATGTCCACGTTTTTATTAAAAAATCTTTTTGTTTCAAATTCGTATATTTTGCCGGAGATACCGTTCTGTGTTCTTCTTAAGCCTGTGGTCCATTGACGCGACTGTCAGTACTTAACGCGTTGTATCGCACATTATTGTCGTGATTAAAACTCTAATTGACCCATAGTAAATCACAATTGACGGCCTTTGTCTTGCTATTAACGCTGTTTGGATAGAGGAAACGAATTAATGGTGAAAAGGAATTTTGTGGGGTTGAGTTTTAACGTTTATCCTCACTATAATATAGTTAGAACACAAAATTCTGATTTTAGTAAATGCAAATGAGTTCTGTAAAGATTGCTTAGTAAGAGTCTTCTAACAAAATGCCTATATGTAGAGACATATAGGCATTTTGTTAGAAGAGAGAAAGAAGACTACTTAAGTTGGTCGTCAATGTGGGCGGATATATACTCCTTCTGAATCTCCATCTACATACCGATACCCTACTAATTTTATTAATGTGAAAATTTGTATAGTTACAATGTTTAGATAGAAGAGATTTTGATGAAATTGAGAACACATATAGTTTATAACCTGGATTCAAACATACGGTCATTTTTACCCCTATAGTACATTCGTGTGAGATAATTTCCGACCTCCACGTAGATGTAGCCGCTGACAAAAGCCCGAGATAAATAATGATCTACATAGTTTTTGTTGTATGAAGTTCTCAAATGAATAAATGAGGCAGTAACCAAACAGAAGAAAATCAAACTTACAGTTCAAATACGCAAATCTGAAAACAGATTAAAATCTTAATGATGACGCAACGAAGATGGATTCCGATATAGGACTAATTAGTCCTCATCAGATTTGGCGTAGCAAGAATTGTTCTAATTAATGCCGACGACCCCTCGTGACACTTGCCGTAATTAGGTTAATAATACCGATCAGCTTTATTAACGAATGTTCTAATTAAGTCGATTCCAGTTGAAGGTGAGGTCTTCTCGATTGTCGGACGAATCGAATCGATACAAACGCGATCAGGATAATCGAGTTATAAACTTAACTAATTACGGGTGTGAAAAATAAGGTCGGGGAAATTAATTGGATCTTACACGTCTTTTCGGGGTAAGCATAATCAGCTCATGTTGAACCCACTACTTGAAGACAGGTCTCTATTCTCTGGAAGGGAGTAGACCCCGCTGTGGATGACACACATGTGTCGAATTTTTGTTTCTAGGACATATCGGTTTCCTAACAATGGTTTCCTTCACCGTTTTGAAAGCAGTTTTCTAGGTATATCTTTCTACTTAAATGTGATAATTACAACAATTTATAAATTAAAGAATTAATTTTGTTTTACGGAATGTGTTTTGAACGTAGATAATATTTTTGACACTAAAATATTAAATTAAAACACCCACTTTAAAACATTCGGTACTTCTCTTTTAACGCTATCAACACAAAATAAAGAGCTTCCTATTTATTTTGCATCTTCAATTTATCATAAAACCTAGAAAATGTGGTTAAGAGAGCACACGCGCCTATGTAAAAAAATCTGATAGCAATTTATATCAGAGCACGTAAAGCGTTCCACTGAAATCCAAACAAAGGTAAACAAACAAACAATTTGACAAGACCTATTAAACCAGGTATTCATAGCTCTACGTCATTCATTCTTACAAGAAGATACTTAGAATTCATTTCTCACGTCGAAAACGCATAACTGTTTATTTTCGGACCAGTAAAACAAAGATGCCCACGTTACCCATTAAATACTATAATAATATTTGATTTTACGTCGTTCAAAATCGAATTTTATGAAATACATAAATCAATTGGTCCATGTCAACACTTTCGATTAAATGGCGAAGGTCGCTCTAAGACCGTCGGTAGTGTGCGGTGTATTCTTAAACGAAGTGTTTCCGAAATAGAAACTAACTCATTATAACTTTTCTCGTCGGATAAAAAATAGAAATGGAGTCATCTGTTACAATTATGCGGAATAGTTTGTGTACAAGCGACTTAAGATTGTGAATTGGTCTTTTTATACGCGAGATTGAGTGATTTAGCGAAGTGATGCGGTTAGCTATAGAGTGTTGTGTGTTCCGTGTCTGCGTTCGCGCCTCACTAATTGAATGTAGGTCGCCGTAAATAATGTGAATAACAGGACATTTTACGTAATATGTGACATTGAAGGTCTTCTTGTGAGGCGCCGGCGTTTTCTGGAATTATTTTCAGATTCCTAATCAATAGGTAAGCTTCAACTCTGCCATTTTCTCTTATCATCGAAAAAACTATTTGTATAGGTCTTTTTCATGCTCCATTTTAACCGACTTCAAAACTGAGAAAGTTGTCAATCACCCTATATTTTTTTTATTTTGTATTTATGTTCGGTGATATCTCCGATAATTGTGGATCGATTTTGTAAAGTTAATAAAATATATATGGGACACAAATTATTAACTTAACTTGGGTAGTGTTTTTCTTAGCTGCGATAATACGTATTTAATCCTCTTTGTATACCCAGCATTTTACTGTTGTTTACATATAGCAAGTAGTGTAGGTAGGTACGCTATCAAGAAAGAGAAAAATAAATCAGAAAACAAAACCATTTCCAAGTAAAACACTACAAACCGAATACAACTTAAATTTCGGAAGTCCTGACACCAAAATTAAAGTAATTTTTCACTTAGTAGTGTTTTGTTTTATTGGTAAAAAGATTCCATGACTTTTTCTTTTTGAAGAAAAATCTGCGTAATAGAATACGCGTGATAATTTTTCACGGGTGACACATTTACCTGTTCCAAAAGAAATACAAGCTGGTCCTTTTGCCAACTAGTGTAGCAACAGTATTAAGAGAATAAAGACGGAAACACACATATCAACATCAATCCGCATCTAACATAAAACGACTGTTTTGCTTCGAAATTTGTCCGCGTCCACTCAGTATTACACATAATTTCTCTTGAAGTGCGTCTGTGTGTGTGGATGCTGCGAGTCTCATCGTATCCTTTAAACCCGCAATCTGCATTAGCACAAGTAGAATCAAAATCATCTTATCTTAATGCTGATTGATGATGATCTGTGTTTTCATCTTAAGTGTTTCTATACATTCCAATATTGAGCCAATGGTATTTGCAGATTGGGACAGGAAATATTTGGAGATTCAAAATATTCACATAAATTATGTTTCGAATTATAGTAGGCATCTCAATCCCGGAAGCGAATAGACAGCCCCTTTTGCACTGAGAGTCAAAATCAAAAGTCATTTATTCAAACTAGACTGAGAGTCAGCACTTTTTGAACGTCAAAGTTACATAAGGCAGTCCCCCAAAACGCCCGCTCTTCACCACTTCCTAGTGCTTTGAAGAAGTAGTGGCGCAACAAACTCCCCAGCAACACAGCTGTATGTTAAGTTGGAAGAACTTGATTCTATATAGTATTATGTAAGTAATTAATATTATAAAACAAAAACATACATCAAATTATTCACCATATGTCAGCTACTACACGCCAATATACCAACAAAACATTCGTACTCTTTTTGTCAGTCACTATACGGAAAATTGTACGTCGCATTGGATACCAACTGGAAAATATAAGTCAAAGAAAGTTTACTAAACTTACTCATTGTATTATTCTATTTATTTCACTTAATTTAAGTCACAACCGCCGCGAACCACACGTCAATAAAATTATTTAATTGAATTGATGAGACTCGACAGTGACATATTATAAGGAATAAAAATTCAACAACAACGAAACTTCTCGGTAACAACTTATGGTAGATTGGAACATATTTATGCACGTTGGTTTCGAGTACTACGCACCTGAGCTTTCTATAGAACATCACCCATAAGCCTTCACATCACACCATTCTGAAACTACCGCTTACTCTACCATCATCATCATCTATTCAGCCGAAAGACGTCCACTGCTGGATTTACCTTCCCCAAATTTGGACTGATTTGCCATAATCGCCACGCTTTGCAGGCGGGTTGGCGATCGCAGTATGCTGGTAAAATACATAGATAACGCTGCTGCCCATTCTCTAGTTATTCCCTTATTCGCCTCTTATGACACCCACGGGAAGAAATGGGTTGGTGCTATTCTTTACATCCGACACAACACGGATCAGCAAATACCCTACCAACAAACATACTAATGTTGGTTTTTTGAAGCAGAAGATCCAAGCTATGTTAGTATTGGAAGCTAACGAGTTCGGAAGACACCGTTAATGGGAGTTGCTTTGGGCTATTTATAAAATTTTCGTTTCTATTTTGGACCGATCGTGACGTGACGTCACATTGTCGAAACATACTGCTGTGGCTTCAAAAATGAGTGTTCCTAGTGACATATTGAGCCCATTGTCAATGGATGACCTGTTTCCGTCCATTCACTTACAGCTGACCTATCCCATTAGAAAAGTGACCTAATTGAAATTTCAAGGTTAATGAAAAAACATTCTTAGGCAATTTGTTTTAGGTTGCTTTTTATATTTTTGATCAGCTGATTATATTTTTGGTCTTTTAGTCCGAGTTGAAGATGTATTCGTGTAGTACATAAAATAGTGTAGCGGTAAAAATGTTGTTTTTATAACACCTACGAGTTTGAAATAAGAACATCTAAATTATGTGTGACAGTTAACGGACAGATTTTCTGCATTCTTTCTTTTGTTTTTGTGGTAATTAAAAATGTTAATTCATTACAGTATATTTTGTCCTCATTCATAGTTTAAATTAGAATATCCGTGGGAAGACTTCTTAGAGGAATAAATTAAATGATCAAATGGTTTTAGAATTTTAGATAGTCGTTTGAATTCTACTACTATTTCATTGAAGTTTTTCTTTTTATTATTTATTTAATCTAAAATCGTATCTAATTAAGCGAATTTATGATTCCAGGATATTAAAATATACCGCTATTTTATAAAGTTTTCATATAACTACTTTTTCATACCGTTTACCTGAAAACTATGCCTGCGTCTGAAGACAAAAGTAAAATAAAAGACACAAAATAACCATTTTTAACAGATTCAGCCAGCCAAACAACGCCACAAATCACTGTAAGACTCGCGCCCTTTGAAACTGCAACAAACTTACAATATTACAAATATTAACTTTACGAGCATTCGGGCGGCGCGTGCGCCAATACAGTTCCGCTGTCGGCGCCCGCGCACGCCTCGTCGCCGCCCGCCCTAACGCGAACACGAAAACACGAAAAACGACTTTCATTCCCGACCTTACATCGCATCACTTCATAAAACACGTAGCCATAAAATTCCGACCAAAACCGAAAGTACTAAGTTAGAGAGCAGAAAGACCAAAAAATAAGGGTGTGTTGTGACTGTGTAATTGATATTTCTCCTCGGAAAATAAAAGTGTGTGAGTAAACATTGAGTGTGGAACTCAGCTTCTCGACAAATGTTTGTGCTGTCAATAAGTGAGACACGTTCATTTAGTAATTTTAGAAGTTCTTGTGTTAGCGGCCGTCGGAATTAAGGTATGTATTTCTAATTAAGTTGTAGGAGTTGTTTGAAGTTTGTTTAACTTTTACTGTGTCATTACTTTAAGGCAATTTCTATCTTAGGAATATTATTAATAAGGACCAAATGCTCTATAATTGGGTCCAAAAGTTATCTACAGAAATTAAGGAAATTAATAACGCCTCCTAAGCAATTAAGTTAGAAACGTGTATTGATGAAATTAAAAGGTTCTATAGTAATTATCTAACTACGGCTTTCTACCTGTGTTATTAAATTAAACTGTTATCATATAGGTTAAAGAATATTGGTAGTTTTGTTTCAATTTTGATTATGTACTTTCAATGTATATTTGACTTCATTATCTATATTATGTAGGTACGTGCGGCCATGTAACCCTAAAATTTTATTTCCAAAATTTTGCTACATACACCTAAGTAATTTTATACCTATGTTTTAATTATGTGCCGTGTGATGCCGAACGTAAAAAATACTATCCCATTTCTTTCCGTGGGTGTCGTAAAAGGCAACTAAGGGATTTACTAGAGAATGGGCAGCAGTGTTCTCTATGCATTTTACCATCATACTGTGATCGCCAACCCGCCTGCCAAGCATAGCGATTATGGCAAAGCCCCCCAAATAGGGGGCGGCCTATGTCCAGCAGTGGACGTCTTACGGCTGAACTGGTTGGTTTAATTATGTTATTCTTTCAACAACTGCTCTAATTTTATTTGTGAACTAACGAATCCCTTGAGACTGCGTTCCCATTAAAAGTTGACAATTCTGTTTTTATGTCCCCAAGGGAGTTATGAAACTTTTAACGTCCGTAAAGAAACTAATTTCACATTAGTTACAGCAGGCCAAAGTATGCTGGGCCCCATTCTAAATTAGACACACTGGCTTGAGGCGTAGTTCTGCGTTCTCATCCGTTAGTCACCCTTTCTTAGTATTTACAGAGTATAGAGTGTCCCAAGTGCCCGTCCACCTGCACCTCAGATGATCGAGACGAGGTTGGAGTTATATCTGCCCACTTGGGTTCGGAGATGGTTCAGGAACATTATTTCGTTTCAGGGAGGTTTTAACTGAACACTACTGATTGATATATTTTTTTAATAAAATGCTCTGCTTTTATCAAATGCTCAATGGGAGTTTTAGATCTTTATTTTTTTAGTACACAGACTCTTTTCAGCTTCTTACTGCTATGATTTACTGTTTATGTCAGTTAAGTGCTCAGGTCATGCAAGATTTCCGGCATAGCTTAGTCCGGGTTTTTCCCACCTGTGCTTGTCAAGATAACTTATGAATTCGTATAGAAGATGTACAATGATATTGTGTCGAGTTGTTAACCCTTAAATGCAATATGATGGAAATTTCCATCAACCAATTCAATGTAATTTTTTCGTTTCCGTTCGTCATTTTTTGTTTTTGTAAATGGAAATAAAGTGGTTTGTTATCTCACTACACATTTTGTTCTCAGTAGGTTAGTTCTGATTACATATAGACGTAGATTTCCACCAACCCATTAAAAAAAGAAGTATTTTTATGAATATTCTTTTTTTTTTTAATTTCCTTACTATATAGCTAATCTTACATCCAAATACATTTAATTTGTTTAAAAAGTAAAAATCATGCATTTAAGGGTTAATAATAATAAACTGCATTCCAATTCGTCTGCCAAGAGTAGAGTCCTAAGATTCCTAAGTTCTTTTTAGCTGTGTTCCGTATAGTGCCAGACGTAAACAATAGCACCTTCCCATTTCTTCCCATGGGTGTCGTAAAAGGCAACTGAGGGACTTACTAGAAAATAGGCAGCAGCGTTCTCTATGCATTTTACCAACATACTGCGCTCGCCAACCCGCCTGCCAAACGTGGCGATTATGGCAAACCCCCCCAAACTGGGGGAGGCCTATGTCCAGCAGTAGATGTCTCTCGGCTGTAATGATGTTAATCTTAAAATAAAATCGTTTTTTAAAGATTTTCTACTTAATAACTGGTATGGTACTATCATGTAGCCATATCTACACTACAACGTTTCTTACCGGCCTCCATTTACATCGTAACGAGAAACCTTGAATTACATAGGTACATAATTATTTACTTTAGTCCTCCCACTAATTCAACTATGAATTACATCTGCTGCATGGCTCATATCAGACGTCATATTAATAATAAATACCGGATAACGAACTTTGCCAACACTCTGTCTATTATACAGTAGGATAGTTAGTGGCGCGAGTGCTGTACATCCATTAACTTGCCTGAACATGCACTAGTACTGGGAAATCAGTTAGCATTCGTGGTATTAAGTTCACTTGAGCTTGGTATACACTTAAAGGAAGTTAAATAGTTATTGTGAGAAAATCCTATTTCATTGTTTTTGTCTAAGGGTTCTCACATAATCTATTTAACACCAAGGAATTCTGTAAGCAGATTCACAGGTTAACACAAATTTAGACGACATGAGTAGCTAATCCTTCTAATCCTCAATAAAAGGATTTTTTCTACATTTCTATTATTTCTAAAGTTTCTTCACAATCGTTTTTAGGACCACGTAAACTCTTTATAAACAAGTTCGATTGATATCTACTTAATGAAGTCCGCACCTACCGTGAACGAATGGTTCGTAACGTGTAAACATGACAATCACATCGTTACGTCGCGTTGGGCGTAGAATTGTGAATGTAGGATTTTTTTTACCTTGAAGAACCAATGCTATTTAATTTTATTAATATGTAGTAAAGTATTTAATGTTTTGATTGGTATAGTTCACTTCTACAATATCAGGTCCTTAACCTACGCTTTCGTAATGTTGTCAATCCGGCTCGAAGGACCAAAATTTTCAGAAGCAAGTACCTACATGAAGCTCCGACCGGGAAAGTGGAAATGCAACAAAAATATGCTTCTCACTCTTGAAATCTTACTTTAAGTTCTCATACATTTAACCAACTATGTATATCAATTTGTAACCGAAATACTTTTGTATAAAATGTGGCGTGTTTGCACACCAATATTTATACTACGAACAAATACACTAATGTCAAAGCTCTCAAATCGTGATAATCATTGAAAAAAGAGCGCCACTACGATACACTAGCATTTTATCTTTTTAAGCTCGTTTCTCACTTCCAATTTTCTGAGAATCACGGTAATGAGATTCTACACGCCGCTCCGGCGAAGTCTCACCGAGCAAATACCTTTGTGTACCCAGCGCAGTCCGGTAGCCGCGCTCTGTTTGCTGTCGACCTGTTAATTAATAACTCGGCGCACAGTGTATACACAGCCTTATTACCAGTAAAATCTCACAAGTCACGAGTCTAAACTGAGCCAAACCAGTTTCCAGTTTCGGCCTCCGTTTTCTAATCACACGCCAATGGTAATCGTATATGCTTTCACGTTTATTCAACTTAATTATGACGCATAATTATCCGTCATTAATAAAGGCGCAATGCACCAAAGCCACATTTAAATCCACACCTCACACCTATTAGTCGCACTAATTTGAATACAAAATTCATGACTACCTTCAATACAATGTTATTTATCATTACCATGCCCATTTAGACTCGCACCCGCGCTCTATAATTACAGCCGGGAAAAAATGAAACTTGAAGAAACGCGATGGCGACTAATGGTCTGAAACTAAATTTTAATTAATGTCGCGTTTTACGAAATGAAAGTGATTACAGAAATAACACGACAGGTCGCGATAGTGTTCGGGTAAGCCCGATCACCCCCCCTCCCCCACTCATGTTCGACAATTTACGACATGGTAATTATGTATACGTGTTTAGGCGCCTTCGCCCGACTTTACTGACGGTGTAATTTTGGAAATTAAAAACGGTAAGCTTCAATCGGGCCGTAATATCTAAATGATGGATTAACCTCGCGTTTTGATGTGGATCGATTTATTTGGCCGGCAGCCAGTAATTATTCTTTATCGTCGAACGTGTGGTGAACACAATTAGTTATTGATCAGACGGCAATTAAGCCCAATCGATTTTGTTTGTTGAAGTTGAAGAAAATTGTTTTAGTTCGACGTTTAATCGACGTCGTTTTATGCTTCTAATGGATTCTCAGTCATTAGAATTGACCTCAGTGCCCCTTTATTGTTTATTAGAAAACAATAATTTATCCTTTTATCGGAGACATTAAAAAGTGTTAGGATCATTTACGTTCGATTAATAATAAATTCTGTTTGGATTTATAGTCTTGAGTGACAATAAAACTTAAAGGGTAAGTAAATATAAATTGGTCCTTCGGTATTAACATATCGCTGGTAATCGCATATCGATGTGTTAGAAGACAAAGGGCCGGTAAAAGTCAAGTGTAACGTAGTTTAAGTCAAACAAGTACGTCGGGGCACCGCTCTCTCGGAGTAATTGGCGCGGGCGAGCCTCGGGCGTCAGCAACACCTCCAAACGTATCAAACCGTTTTAATAATGAGCTAGCCTGAGATCGTGAAACAATAAATTGCAAAGCTTGGAGGCTTCGTGCACGAGACAGCTATCTGAGGCAAGCATTATGCATCGCAAGTTCCCGAGCTAGCGATAGCGGGCTATCATCTGCGAGATTGATAGGAGAATAGCCCCACGGCTAGGCGGGATTCGGACGGCATTGTGAAACACAAGCCCTTGTGCACTGTTGTTGCATGAATTCATTAAAAATACGCGCGAACTGTGTTTACCTGGGGTTCTTGGAAAGTTCATTGGTTCATTGTTCGAGCAAATAGAAAGTTCCTGCTCTTTTGATTATGGCTTTTTTGAATTTCTAATTGACTTTACCATTAAGTTAGGAAGTTTAGCGGATAAAGTCTTGAAGCAGGTCTCTAAGGACCACAGTAGCATTAATTTTAAATACATTATACAATATAAATTGCCAACATCAAATCCCTATCATAATGCGGAAGACTGTTCTTTCCTCGTCAGATTTACAGACATTAAGTACTTCAACACTGTCATGTGTACCCTTTTCCCAACTATATTGGGGTCGGCTTCCAGTCTCATCAGATGCAGCTGAATACCAGAACAACTGCCTTTCTGTCCTCCACAACCTGACCCGACCCAACCTTGACCTTGACCGACCCTGGGTTGTGGAGACAAACTATTAGGCTACCCGTAATTACTGTCAAAGATCTAGGAATAGCAACCGAGACCAACGGACTGCTACAGATGGCCCACCCATCCTCGAACTGACCGCAGTAAGCGTAGCTTAACCTTTGCCGACTGTTATAATTTAGCCACGAGCCAAACACTATTACGGTTAAATAGCTAATAGGTTCTGTAGCGACGCAAAGCTTACACGCAAAGTTTTAATGGAAATCTTTAAATAACTTATAATGTAACATCGAGATTACGAACTCATTAGCACAGCCGAACATCGAACCTGTACCTTATCGTACAATCGTCCCAAATTAGCTCGCAACTTTTCCCTTAATTAAGGAAGTATGATTAACAAAGTGTAATCACGAACAAAAGTCTTATCATTTGTATTAAGGGGAGAAACAAACAATGTGTAGCGAAATTAATAAATTAGCAGTCCCGATACTTGGATAGATTCGTAGAAAAACATGTGACTGTTGTTTATTTTTGTGGGGAAATTAGATTTATCTAAGGAAATGCGTGGTCGTTGTTCAAGAGTTATTGCTGAAAACTCGTGATGGATGCAGTCTACAATGTTATTAAAGGCATATATTTCTGTCGCTTGTGGTGCAAATAAATTAGTTTTTTGAAGAAAAAAGTAAGATTAAAAACTCAAACCCGTCTATTGAAAAATCACGGTCTGAAAAGTATGAAACATGAAAATATATTATCAACTGAAAGCCGTGGTAGTGTGCCACGTCGTCCTAGAGCTTATGATCACTTACTACTGTTAGAATGCAATGTTTTATTAGGGTAGAGGGTGCCGTATTCGATTCAATGTGACGTCACATATTACCTATAATCAGTGGACGATCAAGACGCTCCTAACGATAGCTCTTTTGACAAATTATGAAAATTAGTTTAGAAGTTATGAGAGAACATGAATATACTTACATATCGGTCAAAATCATAACTCTCTTTTTGCTTCGCCATAGTCGGGTAACAGAAGGCCGATGAAGCCGGAAGGTCATGGAGTGACGACTGAAAGACGTAGCGTTGGAAGGCCTCCTACAAGATCGACTGATGACCTGGTGAAGGCCGCAAAAATCCACAGAACCGGTCAAAGTGGAGGTGCTTGGGGAAGTCCAGTGGACGTCTTCCGACTAAAATGGTGATCATGATGATAGTCGGCGAATAAAGTAAAGCGATTATTTTTTCATGATGTATGTATTCACGATGCTGTGAAAATGGCTTTATCATCATTTTAAAAGACAAAAACCCTATTAAATGAAATCAAAAGCAGTAGTCAAACACGCCATTGTTTTAAGCAAAGGGGACTATTAGCTGGCAAGAAAAGCTACGACAAAGAGAAGGAAACAGCTGATACCAAACTTTTATCATCATGTATAGGGGAGCGGTTCATAGACAAACAAACAAAGAGAAATTAATAAATTATCGCCAGTAGAGAGTTATTGCGAAAACGTGTAGAAGACATTACTATGTTGCTTAATGAATAGCTTGCCTTATCTAAAGGGAGGAAGGAATACATGATGAATGTACAGTGATTTGTATATGATGAAGTTTGCTAAGTTCTTCCTCGGCCTAGTTGTTGATGGCTCATTAACTCTTATAGGCTTGTTGTTTTGTACTGTATTGATGGATAGGTATTAGTGGATATATTTTGGCTTGGAGTCAAAATTTCGCGCCGCAGAGTGACTGGTTCAGAATGAAATTTTTGAATTCACTAATTACGGTTTGATTTGGATATGCTATATATGAATAGGCTAAGTCCACTGAATCTGTGTGGTTCCTACCTCAAAAGATCATTTCAGACACCAGTCTAAATGATCTGACGACAATTTATTATGTCTGGACTTTAAATGGGACTGTGAGCTTTGAGAGTATTTTAACCATTCTTCTCAGAGTAGTCAAATGGGAAACGCGGCACCTCATCTACTTTTTAAATATGATGTGTATGAGTGTTTGCAAAAATCTTCATACAGAAGTAAAATAGAAAACAAAGATTATGTAAAACATCAGCATATTGAAAATTTTGGCTAACATTTTTATCAAAATTATGCATATAGGTACATAATTTTAATGAAATTGTAGCAACACTTTCTGAAATGGTGTTTTGAGGAAAAATAGACTGAGTGGACCTTTCCAGTCAGTTTACGCATTAGTCAGTAATGGTGTAGCGCTACTCAGAATTTAAGGAGCTCGATGATCCGAGTCGATAATCGATTTGAACTATACCAAAAAATAACCTTTGGGTAGGCAAAAAGTACTCAAAACTACCAGATTAACATGAAAACTAACAGAAAAGACACAAAATCCTCACATTCACAATAATTAAAATAATAATACTGTACTTTCCAAAGTAAATATTCGTGTCATTGTGCCTAAAAAAAACGTAGGCATTCGTTAATCCTTAATACCAGAACACTTGTTAATAATTACCTAAAGCATTTTCATTACCCTGAAACAATTGTAATTACTCATAATACCACCTGAAAAACCATAAAAAAATTAATAAACCTTATAAATAATAGAAACACGTAATAACTAAAAAAAGTCATTTAGATGTAATAATTTCGTCACAAAAAACGAATACACTTTCTATTGTAATTACTTTTATAAACGCCAATGACCGTAATGACCACTCCAAATGCGAGTGCTGGCTTCATTGCGTTACTGTGGCTCATTAAGGGGGTCAAAACGAAATTACCTAAAGTGTGACGGAATCTGATAATGTTCTGGGTCTAAGAGTCCTCTATTAGAGCGTGGCGAATGTAACATACGGCTGTGGTAATGATTTTTTACTTTCTTTAGATTAGGTTTGAATTATGGAAGTGGAGTTTTTGGATTATACAGGTTGACAGAGAGGTCGACGCGCAAAGTGAAACCACGAACTCAGCACAACATTTTGGACGCCCCAGCGTAGAAAAAGATAGTAGTCTATCAAAAAAAAAAATTGTTGTTTCTTACAAAAACGCAATAGGTACCTTTGCTGTCAAAATGAATGGCAGTGAATTTATTTACTATAGAGTTTTATTATTGACAAAAAAAAATGCTGTTCAATACATTTTGACCGCAATGGTATTTTTTTTGAAGTGAAAACTTCTTTAGCGGCGTTGAGCACTTTTTCTGTAATGGGTATAAAATCTTAAACTCGCGTCAGGACACGTGACCTGATCGAAAAAGCGTAGGACGGATGGAGAGTAGACAGCTATCCCCTCTCTACGGCGCGGCGAAAATGTATGCCTGGGCCTACTGTTTCGTTTAGGCGGCGCAGGGCGCTTGCGCGAATGTTCGTCTATGTTACAGCGTGCCACGCGCATCCATGGATGGTGACAGCTGATGGCTCGACCGTCTGTGTAGTGATCACATTGTTGTGTATTCGTAAAATTCGTGAATATAAAGTGCTTAAAATATGGAAATTGAACAACAAATTATTCCCTAACCATTCCAAAATATCAAACATGCTCAACGTTAATAATCAAGTTTTCACTTCTGCCGGCACTCCCGGAGTGCAATTTTTTTTTTAAAGAACAGCTGGTTTTTTATTTTCATAATTGACTTAATTTTATACGCTCTAGAATCATAAGCTGAATTCCTGATTTCAGTTACCGCCTTGAAGCTACCACCTTGTATTTTTTCAAAACCGACGTATTTTCAGTAGTAATACTAATTAATATTCATAATTGAAAATGATGATTCTCCCACCACAATGTGGTCATTAAAATTGATTCCATTAATATCACCATGATAAATAATCAGCGCATTTTGTAAGATTAATTAATTAAGTCATAACAGCTGGCTACGAATTGCAAAGAAAATAGAGACTGATATGAGAATATTATCTACCGACAATTCTACTAATCCTTTTGATGAAATATGTAATTACCTATACACGATGTTCTTTTTATGGGAATCAGTTTTGTTCATACACGTACTTTTAGAAAGTACGCCTTCAAAATATGTTTAAATATTTTACGAAAAGTAATCCCCATCATGAATTGTCTCATGTTTCTTCGCAATTAATTAATTTTATGTTATTACTAGCTTCTACCCGCAACTTCGTCCGCGTTAAATTTCTTGTTCCCCCGACCCTCCCGTCGCGTCGAATCGTCTACCCGTGCGTTTTTCCCCGTTTTTGCAACATTTTTCATTACTGCTCCGCTCCTCTTGGTTGTAGCGTAATGTTATATAACCTATAGCCTTTCTCGATAAATAGGCTACCCAACACAAAAAGAATTTTTCAATTCGGACCAGTAGTTCCTGAGATTAGCGCGTTCAAACAAACAAACAAACTCTTCAGCTTTATAATATTACTATAGATTCTTATTCTCTTCTTATTGTAAATCTCCATATTATTGCTAATTAGGTACCTAATCTGGGCGGTTAATTTATTTTACGTGCTAACAATACGGTAGTTGAAGTCCCTGGAAACGCTGACTACCAGTCTTACCAATAAGTACCGTGTTACCCAATAACAGGGTTATGGAGGTCAGATAGGCAGTCATTCATCATCATCATCATTTCAGCCGTAAGACGTCCACTGCTGGACTAAGGCCTCCCCCAATTTGGGGGGCTTTGCCATAATCGCCACGCTTGGCAGGCGGGTTGGCGATCGCAGTATGGTGGTAAAATGCATAGAGAACGCTGCTGCCCATTCTCTAGTAGGTCCCTTAGTCGCCTTTTACGACACCCACGGGAAGAAATGGGGTGGTGTTATTCTTTACGTCCGGCACCACACGGTACGATAGGCAGTCGTCCATGTAAAATACTAGAATTGCTGCATCTGATTAGACAGTAAGTCGACCTCTTGATAGTTCAGAAAAACTAGGCAGATGATTCCAATACGCTATCAATATGGTATCTTTACAGCCTTTTTTAGTATTATTGCGTCTAAGTTAAAACACAGTACCTATGCCTCTGCTTATCGAATTACTGGCATATAGGCAACTGAAGGAACACGGGTGGGTTTTAGTCATAAAAGTCTGACACATTCATTCCCTTCCATTCCATCCAGAGTGGTAGACGTTATTTGATGATGTCCTACACTCAAAAAAAAATAATGGTGCACCGAGGCATTTGGTGGCACGCTAGAAGCATTTCTGCAGACTCACCATAGTCAGCTGGAAGAAATGTTTGATAAGCCACAGTTTCAATATACGTAGCGGAATGGATGACTTGAGAAAACAATTTTTTTTTAAGCCCTGGTTGGAAGCAGCCGACAAACTAACCCAAAAAAATAATTGTGAATGCGTACAGTTTTATGTGCTTCTCTTAATTATTTTTAACCTGATCATCCAACATTTTTTAATTTATGTTTTAATAACAGTGATCATTGCAAAATACAGATATTAAAAAGGTAATTCATTACAAAATTAAAATATAATCCCAACATCAAGGCGATGTGCACGCGCATCAATATACAAAATAGTCAAAACACCGTCGCGACAGATCTCAATTCGGATTAATGTTATTTCCCCACGCAATTATGATTGGAACAACAAAGTATCGCCGACTTTCATGTGTTGCTCATTCGCTAAAACATAATAGCCCAGGACATAAAAGACAGACTAACTGATCTATTCCAGGATGCTATAATAATATTCATAGAAAGTTATGCAAAGGGTCGTTGTTCAGGGAATCTGGAATTTCTAGAGACATTAAGATTTCTTAAATTCACAACTGATATAAATACAAAAATACAGTCAGTAAGATCTACCTGAGCTACTCGCAAAAAATAGATTATTATTTTCGAGGGAACTTAAAAAACAATGTTCACAAAATTACACGTGCGTTCCACAATTGTTTTTCTTTGACATCTTTACGTATATTTTCATTTAAACAGTAGGATGGATATTTCTCTTTGTTATTTGTTCGTTTCTGGCCCTTGTGAAACTCCCTCCATTGTCACCATATACCTTCTGGTCAAAACCAGATTTCACTCTTACAATTTTATTTTACACTAGCTTCTGCCCGCGACTTCGTCCATGTTAAATTTCTTGTACCTTTCCCGTCGCGTCGAATCGCCTACCCGTGTGATTTTTCCCGTTTTTGCAACATTTTTCATTACTGCTCCGCTTCTCTTGGTTGTAGCGTGATGTTATTAGCCTATAGCCTTCCTCGATAAATAGGCTACCCAGCACAAAAATATTTTTTAAATTCGGATCAGTAGTCCTGAGATAAGCGCGTTCAATCAAACAAACATACAAACAAACAAACTCTTCAGCTTTATAATATTAGTATAGATTCTTGCACAATATCGTAAGTCCGAGTAACGAAATGACTTTCAGCAGCTTTTCATAATATATCTAACAAGACAATTTATCTCTCTTAGAGCAATTCTATTTTCATACGATCTTCACAATGATTATGATATGTTTCCCAAACTACAGTTATGCACAATATATTCTTTCTTCTATTTAAATAGTTGACATTGGCTTACATTTAAAACAAGATTCTATTCTCCATTATAATGATATATGTTGTGTTCTCTCGAAAGATTAATTGCAGTCTCAACATTTTCTAGTCCCCGTGACTTTGTGATATGGTTGTGAAAAATAACACTATCCGCCTACTTAACTTTGAATGAACTTCATCTGGTTTTTTAGTGTGTTAATTCTTAGATAATATGAGTATTTTCCCGTTGAGAGAATTGTATTTATTCTTTATGAGTTCTGCCTCTTGGTTTTTTTGTTTGTCAGGTATTGACATTGTCTGTTTGCTTTCATCTTCTTATATATTTTCTTTTTCACTGCTACATATCTTTTTGAACTAAATGGTCTTTCATGAGTTGCTTTGGGTAACCTGGAAGTTTTTAAACAGACTCCGGACCCAGATTGGCCAAAGCAAGAAGAACCCGTTCAGGTGGGAATTCATAGACGACTCCGCTTTGTAGTCTAAATGTGGTTCTGTTCCACAACAATGGGACACTTAATATAATGTCCTGCGTGTCATATATCATATATCTATCAGTTGCACAGGAACTGTTGGATGCTAGATCATCGCGCCAAACACGTTGACGGATTCGGGGCCGAGTCCACTGATCACCATCGACACTTTAAGAAGAAGAAATTCTATCGCTGTTTCGTTCGTAGATCCTCCGTAGTATCTCTTCGAGGCCCAGATGCATCTTAGGAATGAGTGAATTTAAACCAGTTAAAAGAAACAAATAACAAGAAATGTGACATCTTGCTATTACCTATACTGAATCACAATTCATTTTCATTATATTTATTTCCCAACACAATTCATTTAGGACGTCTGCATCTCATATCATACAATGTTTATGATTGATGAGTTGTTTGATAGACTTTTAGAGCATGTCATATTAAATTCACTGGACGCGTCTGTGAGGCAATTTTATCACATTTCTGAAATCCGAACATATAGTACGAAAGTAAATCATTCGATTATAACGAAGTCATTAACAACAGTTCCAAAAGTGGCCTCATCAAAATTGGTTTAACAGTTTATAAGATTAACTCTAACACAAACAAACATACGGACTGTCCTCACGATATATTAATCATATTGCCACGCAACGACCATACACAGAACAGCAAGATATTTAATCTAATAATGGACGACCGTGATTGCTTTTCTTGTGCTTTCTTTTATATTTATAATTCATATTTAATGATCGACATTAATGGCATTGCTTTAGGCCGAAGTCGTACAAACCAGCCATTATTACTAGATCTTTCAATCCGTTATTTTTTTCCCTTTGTCACCTATTCATAGAATTTATAGCGGGGAGGGGGAGGTCATTGAAAATTGGTCCTTATGTACACGTTAATTTCAGATTTAGGCGCTTTCGTGATTGTTACGAAACGATCATTCTATTGTATGGCGAGTATAATAAAGTGCACCGTGATTGTGTAAATGAGCGCTGACTGGCGAGATACGGTGGAGTGCTGTTTTGGTTATTTGTTATTTATTTTTGTTTTGTATCCCATTTCAAGGAAACGCTATATTTTCAAGAAACTCCCCACTTGCTTTGGTTAGGTATTTGATACACATACGAGAGGATAATACGCATGAAAATCACTTGATACTCATACTTTTGGATGAGTTTATGTTTGCAGGAAAATCCAACAGTGAAATAAGGGTAAAGAATAAAAGTTCGCGGGACAGACCCAAGATTTAGCATAGCTGTGCAACCTATTATTATCCAAAGATTCAGTATATGATTCTAGACTCGCTAGCGTAGAAATTTTTCGTCGGTTTTTTGCTTAACCTACAAAATATGCCTGCGCTAGCAGGTCTAATCTTGTACTGAAATCATGATTACATAGGTACCAAACCCATTCTTTTACTATTGTTTACTAGGGTGATAACATTTCTTACAAACATAATTCGACTCATAACACTTCTAGTAAACCTATCATGTTGTAAACTGGATTTTACAAGAAGCACTGTATGTTTTTCTCAAATACTCAGACAGACAAGGAAAATTAAAGATACTTTCCGCTATAAAAAACCACCGTTATCGTACTAATATAATTTGATGAGTCCTAAATGACATAAAATAATAGATTTATTAATTTACCGAGTTGAGAAAAAAATAAAAGTGTTTCTAACTTTACCTCATTTTACATGTTTGATTTTTTTAATACACCGCGCGACACTTTTAGAGGGCATAAAATACAAACATACAAATATTTACACACCCACGTTACAAAATTATGAAGATAGTATCTTGTCTTATAACCTAATTTATTCCACATAATTTTAATTCAATCCCGGTACAATCGTAAACAACCTTAATTCTGTCATCGGTCACATTGGTGGAATAAAAACAGCTGTAAAAATTTTAGTTGACGGCGGAAAAATAATCCACGTAACGCAATTAAAAACATAAAACACTCTTAAAATAAACCTGGAACGAAATATCATATAGCAGAAGAGTAATAACATTAATACATATACAGTGGGGCAGATGCGCCAATATTCTATTATTACTGCCTTTTCAACGCGAACGGCGCGAGCATTCCTGACTATTTCTATAACCCTAAGATGAATCATTAAATAATAAAATCCAAAGCATACTTAATGCTCAACAACACATAGAAATCTATTCACGAGCGCGTATTAACTAACACAGGCGCGCGCTAATCAGTTCCAGATCCATTTCTCGTGTTACTGCTCAATCGAACGTGCACACTCTAGCAGAACACCTATACATCAATGGCCGATCTAATTGCGAACGCGTAAACACACTTCCATGTGTTCGTGATCATTGTAACAATGTGCGTGATTCCAGCCACCTTATTAGAAGCACTTTAAACAAAAATACAATCCAATTAGAACACTGTTTGAATTTTGAAATTGGAACGGTTACGATCTGACAGATGGCACACTATAAATAAGGGTGTGAAGTTAGCAACGCGCATCAGTTTCTGGCTTGCGTTTTGTTCACGCGGATGCGAGACCAGATATTTTAATGTCTACAACTTATTAGCCACAAATGTCATATCGTTTGATGCATCAACTACTACTTTGTTAAAGTTGGCTGCGTCCAGGGGATTATTTGCAAGCGTAAATTAGGTTCACGTGCGTTTTAATGCATCCCGCAAGTGTTAGTGTTCCAGTTTGATAATCTTCGACCGGCGAATGGATCAGGCGGAGATGATTCATAATGTTCTGTTCTATTGTTGGCTTGCATATTGCAAACTGGAATTATGCAATGTCCATCGCTTTGTTATATAACGTTTGGTACCCACATTAACTCTTGCCTTACTACTGTTATTGTTCACAGATAAAGTTCGTCATTTTAATTGGTTCTAAATTCAAAATTTAAATCCTTCCTATGACGTTGCTGAATACATAATTTATTAAGATCTTGTTATAAACTTTGGATGGTACCAGGAATTTTCTTTCCAATGCATTTCGTCTAAATTGTTATTTTTTAGAAATAATGTGTTTATGTCAAACATTGTGTTAAAGTATTAAATTGGTTCGCCGATCTCATGAAATAATGCCGTGATCCACTTAAACATGCTATTTTAGCTCACCACATTAAATTTGATCGATCAGAGCTATATTTTTACTGTTTACCAAATATTTAAGTAACGGCCATAAGTCAGACAGTAAAATAATTCAAATGTGAAATTTCATGAACGCTCATAATGAACTTGGCAGACGACCAAAAAACGTCTTATTTTCGATGTGGAATCTGGACCAATTTTTATTGCAACGCTTTGGAAATAGTGATACAAACGACCCCCACAATGACTTACCAATTATAATGAGCGTGGCGGCCGGCGGTGGCGGAGATACAAACAAATGAATAGAGCGGTTACACTTCCATTTAGATATTGCACGGTTTAATGCGAGCCAAAGCATTATACGGCAGTAAATCATACTCTCCAATCTGCACACTAACGCACCAGACTACGTTGTTTATTTCTTCATCATTCTCAGCCTTATTTATTGCGAATTCCAAAAATTTTATTGTTCCATCATAAACGGAGCTTTTTACTTGCCTACCCGTAGTTCCAGATTCGATAACACATGGCGTTTAGATCGAAATCTTTTTAACGGCATTCCTGGTGGACGTTCACTTTGGCACGAATATCAACGGGAACATTACAATAAACGCCCGAATATTCTCACCTATACTTTCGAATACTCATAAGATTTATTTCTGTGACTTGAATCAGTTTTATTACTTCTACGTTCATCTGTACTCATTTATAACCGACATAGATACTCTTTTTACGATTCGAGACGCTCTGTTTATTTTCGTTTTTAATTACCTCTAGCGTGGGTAGAAGAGCAAAGTGACAAAATAAATTCGGGAACATAATATTGTTAGGAGGATTCTTAATACTGAAATGACTGCGATTGTGTGATTATGATTTACCGTCCGTGTCTGCCCACGGCACGGTAGTAAAATTGACAAATTGTGGAGTCGGACCAGTCCCGGCTGAGTAATACAGTATTTATACCAAATTTATCGTGGTTCCATGCTAATTTCCATGTAACTAAACTTCAAAACGATACACGAAGTAAAATAAATAGAGATGGCGGAAGCAATTAAACACACGCAAAATCTCTAGAATAATTAAAATAATCAAACGCAACAGAAGTTAATCCATGACAAATTAGGTGTCAAGAATAGATTTAAAAATATGTAAAACCGCCAAGGAGATTAATGAAATAATTCCACCAGTCCAACACTGCAAGCTAAATTCTAAACAATAAAAAACACACATTCTGCAGAAGGCGTAGGTAAGAAGTGGTCGTAATGTTGACGATGCTAATAAAATCTGATAGGAATTAATGACTCCCACTAATTTAAATTTTTTAATAACAATTGTAATGGGTGTTAGAACTATAATTCTGTCAATCACACTTCGAAATGAGGACGTTGACGTGAATTGTTTTCATTCGGAATTCGATGTATATTGTAGTGCCTTAAGAATAGTATGGCCGATTATACAAAAGATTGTTGTGTTGGGGAATGTACCGACATTAATGAGGCATCTCCATCACGAATCATTTCAATCAAATCCCGCGACTGACTCAGTATCGATGCGTTTGCGCATAACGACCGTCGGATGCGCCGAAGTGTTCCAGAGAGATTGTAAATATTTCTCTGTTTCAGAACACGACTAAAATAGATTAGAACGCGTGTTTCTAAATCCCCTTTGAAGATTACACACGCCGGCATTAGATCTGGCAAATTACCCTCTAACAAAGATTGTATTAATTACCTGATCCCGATAGCTCGATGTAAATACTATTTAAAATTAGATCAGCGAGTTGCGTGCGCGCAGCTTTTCGGCGCCTTATATATCTGTCATTTTCCTCAGATACTTTGAGCTACTTGGGTTTGAACACGGTAATTAATTCTTGTTCGTACATTAGTCACATGGTAACGAAAATAAATTTTGTGCTAAGATTGTGAACTAAAAAAACATTAGCTATTATATCGGATCTAAAAATTAGATTCTTATTCCGAACTGACATGAGTTATTGTTTGTGTGACAAGCTTTGATTAATTTTTAAACTATATTACTTACCAAATCGATGTTCGAGATTTTTCCGGAATCGATGTCTATTTAGAGCTCCCTAACTGCGTAAGTGTAGTTTTGTCTGTTATTTGTTTTATTAATCGATACAGACATCTAGCGAATGTTTTCTCGTGTAGCAGATACAAATGGGATCGAGGGCTAATTATGTAATGTTGGTCCAGTTTCAGACGTACTCTTAATCGATAGCCATTTTTTATGCCATTTGAAGCGGGAAATGGAAATTAGTTGTTTATTTTTTGTTACGAAATATCTATAGCCATGTGGGTATCTATAAGTGTGTGTGTGGGAGAAAATATTTTGATACTTTTGTTGAGGATTTTTTTCTTAAATATTTTTTATGCAAAGTCGCAGGTAGAGATTCACTACATTACTTGTATGAGTCACGTAATGCTTTAATCTATACAACGTTATTGAACACAACCCATAGAACAACTACTTAATTTTCCTATTTATGTAGAACAAACTATAAATGTCTATTCACTATCATCAGGTTTAAATATACAACATTGTACATAGTAAGAGCTAACATTGTATCAAGTCATAAAATCAGTCAGTCTTCTTTAATGTCCGACCAAGTGCCAAAATAATTTGAAGGCACCACCAAAAACAAAGGAACCGTAAGTATTTATTATCGTACTCATAAAAATTCAGGGAAGCAGAAAATTTTCTGACTTAGACGATGTCGAACAGGTTTCGGAAATCGAGAAATGAAAATTATATGTTATTAAAGTACATCAACACTGTTCGGTTGTTATAAACACAAAAGATAAACAGACCAAATTAAATAGTCCCTCATTATACGCACATTTTGGTTAAAAGTTAGGTTATTTGGGCGCGGTAGGGTTATCTCGTGCGGGGATCTGACGATCGCCACTCGAGATTATTCGGTTCTGGTGCGTACGAATTCTTAAGTATAGTTCGTTATTGATGATGTTTAATAAGCATTGCAAGGTGTTTGGTGGCGTTCATTTAATAATTTCTGATTTATTCTTTTGTTTTTATATTCGGGTTTTTTCTTTGAATGGTAATGAGGCTGTTTTTTTTCTGTTACATTGATTCAGAAATGACTTATTCTGTTATATACCTACATTGCTTTCAAATATATTATAATTATTAAGTGCAAACAGATAATTATTTTACAATTTGATAGGTTCCGTAAAGCACAATAAATTACGTAAAGATTTAATACCATTCCATTAAGAAGTACAAAAATACGAGTGAAATATCTTTAAGAGCACTCATCGTCATCACCATTTTAGCCATTAAACATCCACTGTTGGCCTCCCCCACTTTGGGGGGTTTGCCATAATCGCCACGCTTGGCAGGCAAAGAGAACACTTCTGCTCATTCTCTAGTTAGTCCTATAGTTACCGTTTACGACCATCAGTCACAACACGGTCCGCACTATCTATTAATAATGAACATCTATATTTCCCGCTCCATCAAATTCCTTCAAAACTAAAACACAGTCTCATAAATAACAGCAAACTTTCGTATCACTCGAAACAAAGTGCCCAAAAATCGAGATCAATTCAATCGAATGCACTGATAACCCGAAATTACGAGTCGAAACCGGCGGGTCTTAACAGCACAGAAAGCAATAAAACAGCGTGAAATGGTATGAGAGCATTAATTCGATTATCAGATTGAGGTGTAAAGCGAGTTTCGATGTTTATCTAGGTATAAAGAGGCGCCGTATAAGAAATTATTTAACAGCAGTGAAATAATAAAAACACTCATTAGCGATCATTAAGGCACCGCCTCCGCGATTTAGGGTTAGATAAGGAGGTGCGAAGTTTATTTTGTATAATAACAGAGCGAAGGTGGTGGTTGTCTATCTGTCAGTAGAATTACGTTGCAAGTTATTGTGATAGAAGATAAAGATTTCGATAAGGGGGAAAAGAAACCTTCTAAATCAACACTTTGGTTTCGAGAATAATGACGTTTGTTTTTTTTTTAGTTTCATAACATAATGGTGAAATAAATGGGGCTTGTTAAGAAATAACAGCCGTACGGATTGATCGATCAGGTAAAGCTACAGTTACCGTGGTTTGACCGTGGATCATCCTGATCAGCCTATGTTTTTCCCACTGCTGGAATACAGGCCTCCTCTCTTCATAATGTTCCACGCGGGCCCACTACGGGTTGGTAGATATCACATAGCTTCGAATTTTTGGTTCCAGGACATGCCGGTTTCCACACGATTTTTTCTCTCACCGGTTTCACCTAAAACTAGTAAATCGCGGCTGTTACCACTGGGCCACCACTGCTGCCTGTTTGTCCGTAGATGGGTAACCATATTTACATACCAAAGACCTCTCCGTGCCTCGGAAAGCACGTTAAACTGTTGGTCCTAGCTGTCATGTATGTGGATCTTTGACAGTCATTACGGGTCGTCAAAAACCTACAAGTCTGACAACCAGTTTTACCAAGGAGTCTTAGTCAGTAACTCGGCTGTGGAAATCAGATAAGCAGTTGTTCCATGTTACATACTGGTATACAGCTGCATCTGATTCAGCGGGAAGCCGACCCTAACACAGTTGGGAAAGAGCTCGACAGACAACGTTAAAAGGAGAAATAAATATGTATATTTAATCAACAGCGTTTCTTTTCTTACCATTCCTCATTATTTACTTAATAATATTCAAGATGTATTATTTGCTTTGCAAATTATGTGGTGGAAACTACAATTCATTTGCACTTTCCATTGCAGTACTTAACCACCTGTCAGTTGTCAATCAGTTGCAAACCATACCTTAAGCAAAATATAGCTGTCGTTATCTGTAAGTAATTTACATTATACTTGCCAAATGTTCTTTTATAACTAAAATCATGTTATCATTAACTCAACAAAGAGGTCGCCACTCGCGCCAGTACGCAAACCGCAAAGCTAATTATACAAAAAAAAAAAATACAATTAAAACCGCAACAAAACCGGCTCATTTTCTCCCAACGCGGCATTGTAAGGGTTAATTGACACTTATTATAGAAACTCGAATAATATCTTGTTTGTTAATTATATTTATATTGTTTTTTTTTTTCGGGAGAGATGGAATACATTTTATTGTTGTGTATGTGGTAGTCTATTATTATTGAAGAGTGAAAAAAATAGATCCTCATAATTTTGTGGTGGAAGAGAAACATCAATTGGCTCATTAAATCAGAGAAACTGGCTCTTTTTTAATAATAATAACAGACTGCAGATAAAGCGAAATTAAAAGTGCCAAAACCGAATACTGTAACATTTAAGTTTTATGTTTAATTGATCTCTTTTTTTCCTTCAGCATTCATCACTTCAGCCGTAAGACATCCAATGCTGGACATAACGCTATCTGATTCAGTCAGCAATAGGCTTCACTGTAGCGTACTACTAGCTCTACGATGTACTAATACGGTAATTGCGTAACACACTAACCACAGGAATGGCTGACATTTTGACAGTTCAACAAAATGCATTGTGTTATTTACGTTGTTGAGCAAACAAATTTTTCCCACACATGTAGCAATGGATTACCAATATCTTTGAAAAAGATTCAGAATCTGATTGATAGTGTGTTACGCCATAAGGGTGTAGGTCGCGAAGAAGGAGGCGCGGCGCGTAAGGGAGTGCAAGTCTCTGCGCCCTCACCTCCCTAGCCGCCGCAGGAAGTGACGCCCCGGGCGTCGGGAGTCGATCGCAGACTCCCGGCCACCGTAGGCGCGAGCTTGCGGGCGGCGAGCAATGGGTAGCTCACCGCCCGGTAAGGACCAGGCCCGAGTCGACGGCGCGTACTGTTCCACGCGCGCCTCAAAGAGATTTCAGCAGTACTGAAGGAGTCTGCTAGGACCGATCCCTGCTAGGGTCGCGAGTTTGTTCAAACGAGATACCGTGGCCCTGGCATATAATAATAACCGAAGGAACACGGGTGGGTTTTATAGTCAGTAAAAGTCTGACACCTCCCGCTCCGCCCAGAGCGGGAGAAGTCATTTCATGATTTCCCACCAAAAAAACCAATTGGTTTCTAGATGGAGCATATTGAAAACTAGTGGTGTATCTATGAATGATAGGCTGAGAAATTATGTGTAAAGGCACCAGGGGGTTTTAAAGATGTGGAGACAAAAATTGAAAAGAGTAGATAGTAAAAGTATGCTTTTGTTTCAAAGTATGCTTCGGTTTGGTCATGTTCAGAGGATGAATGAAGAGTAATTGAATGAAGGTGGAAACGCCGGGAGGCTACGCCCTCATCATTATCATCATTTCAATCATAAGACATCCACTGCTGAACATAGACCTGCCAAAAGGCGAGAATTGCCGTAATCGCCACGCTGGGCAGGCGGATTGGCGATCGCAGTATTGTGATAAATGCATGAAAACGCTGCTACCGATTCTGTAGTCCCTTTTTTTTGTTTTGGCTGGGAAATCATCAAATGACTTCTCCCGCTCTGGGCGGAGCGGGAGGGCATGCCAGACTTTTACTGACTAAAACCCACCCGTGTTCCTTCAGTTGCCCATATACCAGGGCCACGGTAACTCTTTCAAACGAATCTCGCGACCCTGGTAGGTAGTAAGTCCCTTAGTCGCCTTCTACGATACCCACGGGAAGAAATGAGGTACGCCCTAGAAAGACATAATTATAATGTCGTTACTGGTAACGTTCTTCAAAAAAGTCAGGTGTGTAGTACTCGCAACTAGCATAATTATATGACCAGATGTATGAAGGTAAACGAGACAAGTAAGGATGGCAGCAGATGAATAATTATTACCATTTTTGTTACTGTTAGCCCGCATCATCCCACTGCCGGGCAAAGGCTTGTCTCCATGACTTCCAACTCTGTCGCTTCAGGGCTAAAGTGGACCACGGATCGTATGTTTTTTCCACGTCATCCCGCCATCTTCTATGGAGTCTGCCTGGACACCATTTGGCTGTACAAGCCTCATTGTAGTGGTTATTTTGGCCCACAGCTCATTGGGCATACGGCAGACGTGGCCAGCCATATCCCACTTCTGCTTAGCGTCTTTTTAGGCAAAGTCAATCTGTGTTTCCGAGGATCAAAATACATATGTTTTTTTTTTAAATAAAATCAATGAAATTACGACTTTAAAAATTAAGACGTTATCGCAACATCCCAGTACAAAACAGATTACAGAAGTAACCTGATTAGTGATCTATTTTAGAGAACACTCGTAAGTATCCACGTCAACTCCAAAGTGTTTCCAGCCAAAGAAAACGTTCATTAAACAGTTCCCATTACGTCATACCCTAAAACAAATTTAATAGAAATAGGTACGTAAATCAAATCAAGATTTATTAGTGATTTCTTACAAGTTCTAAGAAAATTTCGGCATTCGACTAAAGAAGTCATCATAGTGACGTACGTACCCCTTTATTGTTTACGAAAAACCATTTAATTTTATTTAAAGCCGAAAATTATGGACGAAATTTATTTTGACATTAAGCTTAGTACATTATTAACAAGGTTGTTTAAAGGCTCGTACAGACAGGCGCGACATGTCGCGCGACCTGTCGCGGAGGCGATTCTGCGATAAATCGCGACGCAACACCTTTCACACTGGCGCGACCACTCATGCGCGAATCGCCCGCGATTCGCGCGCGACGAGCAGCGCGACAGCTTTTAGTACATTTTGTATGGCGTCGCCGCGTCGCAGCGATTTCGCGGCGATATCGCCGCGACACCACACAAATGGTATAAATGGCGGTGCAATCCGGGCTGAGCTCAGTAGTAAGCGATTTTAATCAGAGGACGACGGCAAGTATGTGGGTGTTTGCGGGTCGTAGGATCGATTCCCTGGTCGGTCGACATAGGTACCTACTTAAGTTAGGTAATGTCACATAACTCAACCCAATTAGGGGTACCTAAGCTTGAAGGACTTTTACATAGTAGTTGTTTAAAAATCAAGGTTTGTAGTCTAGGTGTGAAACGTTGATTTTTGACGGACTTTTTAGTTTCCAATTCATGTGATTTCGGAAAAATGACTTTGTTTTCTACTTGTTAAGTGTACTTTCCGATACAACGATTTTTATGGGGAGATTACATATTATGATTTTGAAATCTTAATTTACGAGTAGTAGGTCGTGAGTTCAAACCAAAGCAGGCGCATTACTTTGTGTAAATTATTTCATCGCCACTGCTCTCAAAACTGTGAAGGAAAACATCGTGAGGAAACCGGCATGTCTTAGAACTAAAAATTCGAAGACATGTGACATCTACCAACCCGCACTGGGCCCGCGTGGTGGATTATGGCCCACTCCCTCTTACCGAGAGGAGGCCTGTGTCCCAGCAGTGGGAACATTATAGGCTGATGATGATGATGTCCAATGAGTGATCTAATTGTAAATATAGTAACTTCTAACAAACTGCTTCGTTGGTCTAGCGGTCACAAGTACAACAGCGCATGCGGTCCAGGGGCTTGTAATATGCACACACAGTCGTTCGCTCGCATTCACACGTTGACGTTTGAACTCGAACTGACCCTCGCGCAGCTGACATCACGCACTTGACTGCTAGCGGAGACCTAGCACTCTACGATGAATCGGGCGCACGCTCCGCCGCGAGCCATTTCAACTCGAGGTGCACCAGCCCATTTAGAGGTATTAAGGAGGTATTATTGTTAGTGATATATACATAATATGTTGTGTGTTCGGGGTAGGTTTATCTACGTAATTAAACACTACTTTAAAATATGTATTATAAAATGATTATTATCACTAATATGTAACATACACGGCGCAATCTAGGAATGGCATGCATTCATGGCTGAGGTTTCCAGATTTAGTGGACTGGCGAAGGCGTCCGAAGGGCGCGGGCCGTGCATGGGAGACGCGGCGGCCGGGCGGCCGGAGCGACTCGACGCGATGGTACGATGGTCCTCGCGGTTCGGTAATGTTCGGTCGGTAGGGATGAAGCCGCCTACGGCCGAGCGAATGCTGGGGCTCCGCTGGTGGCCCGCGGTATTTTGCTAGGTGCATACCTACTGCATAGTAAGAGGATGTACAACACATGCTTAGCCTATATACAAAGTATTAATTTGACAAACAAATTACTAATATTGACAAAAAAATTACAGGCGTTGGAGACAGACTGCTGACTATAATATTGAAGAGCACCATTTAAATTATTGAACAACTAAACTCCCTGCAGATACGAATAAAAATGTTGGACAAAGTATTATCTTCATTGAATAATGCCAAAGCATAATTGCAAAAAAGAAAACCGACTTCCTTAAAAAAAAACACTAGAAACCAAAAATAACTTTAATTTCGGAATTCGGTGTCTTAGGATCTGTATTTAAGGTTTTTTTGCCACCGACTTCCGAAATTAAAGTTATTTTTGACTTTATAGTGTTTTTTAAGGAAGTCGGTTTTTATTTTTTTATAAAAAGTTTTTATTTAACTTTTCAGTTATGGTAGATACCCCGCACTAATCTAATCACGTTATTCGTTCATCTGTCGCGCAAATACTTAATGCAAATGTAAGACTTAGATGGTTTTCACATGGATCCCATTGTCCGAATGGAACCAAATTAAAATGGAACCATTCGGAAAGCACCAGCTTTCAAATAAAAAAAGAAGCATCTAAATCAGTTGGCGTGATATTGAGTTATTCGTCCATTTGTCGCACAGATATTTAATGCAAATTTAAGACTTGTATGGTTTTCACATGGACCCCATTGTCCAAATGGAACCAAATTAAAATGGAACCATTCGGAAAGCACCAGCATTCAAATTAAAAAAAAAATCATCGAAACCGGGTCACCCAGTCAAAAGTCATGAGGTAACAAACATATTTTTTTAAATTTTCATTAAAAAATACAGACGAATTGATAACCTCCTACTTTTTTTTAAGTTGGTTAAAAATGCAAATAAAAGGCGCTATATTCTCGCGGACGCCACGCCCGGCGTTCGCATCTATTTCAAAGAGAAGTCTCCGCCGCAGTTGCAGCGCCGTGCAGCCCCGATACGCGTGCGCTCTCCTAATCCACTACCAGATTAAAAAGTTTTTAAGCAAAATACAACCGTCTTTGAATTAAGTTCACACTTACATAACTTTTATCTCAAGGAGCAACGCATTTTGGTAACCAAGTGTACAAACACGTTGTGAGTGTGTTTGTGAAGACGAGTAGTGTCAGCACATAACACATACACGAACACAAACACACATTGGTCATGTCTCGGACGAGTCGGAAGTCGGACGATACCACGATAGGACGGTACCGTCAGCTCCCGCACTTATACACACAACTGTCGTTTTGTAAATAATTTCCTTACCACTTCTTTCATACCGGTGTCAAACTGTCTTAGAACCATAAAATTCGACAATATGTGACATCTATGAACCCGCAGGGTCCGCGTGGTGGATTAAGGCCCACTCCCTCTCTGCGAGAGGAGACCTGTGTCCGGTAGCGGGAATATGATAGGCTGATGATGAGATATACATATGTAACGTGGATGTTTAAAGGCAAAAATATTTCCAAACTATACTGCCATTGCAACCTATACTATTTCGGTATTGTAGCAGAATCAGTCAGTTTGAATTTACTCATACTTATTATATATATATGTTATAGTCAAAGTCCGAAACACAGTCTCTTCGCGGAAGGACTGGTTTATCCTAGGTTTGGCCAAAGCCATCAGGCAATCCCCGAAATACATTTCAATTTCGCCCTTTGCCTGAAGTATTTTTAGTCAAACCCAGGAGCTCCTAACTTTTCAGTCAAACGTCGAAAGTAAATTATTCTGTTTCGGTTTTGGCCTAGTCAATCCTAGAAGCGACTGCAAAACTCGGTCAAACGTTGATCTGAACATGTTTAAACAGGTTCATAATGTCTCTCGCGGTGTTCCGACCGATTGTTTTGTCATTTCATGTTCGTTCATTGAGCCTGCGGGCGTGTAATTGTGTAAAATTGAAGATGAGTGAATCAAACGGTGTTGTTGTTACTAAAAACGTGGATAAAGAAGCTTTAAAAGTAAAGTTTAAAGAGAAAATGTCTAATTTGAATAAAAATAAGTGTTCATTTCACATAAAAAAACTAACCTAACCTAACCTAACCTCCGTATATTCCAAAGCATTTATTTATTTATTTTATACTTTATTGCACATCGTACAAAAGGCGGGCCTAATGCCACACGGCATTCTCTCAAAGCATCTCAAATATAAAAGTGAAAATCACGTAAGCTGACCAATCAGGTGTCAGAACTGGCAGAGTTAAGCGGTTCTTAAGACTTGAAAGCTGCTTAAATGATAAAATGCTTCCAAATATACGAAGATAAGACACTTCATACCTATATCGGAGTTTGACTCGTCAAACCCCGATTTAATAAAATTGTGTTTTGACGTTTGCCTGACCAAATTAGTCTCTCCCAGGTTTGACGAAAATTGTTAAGTCAAAGGCCGAAAATTTACATTTGTTTGGGCTTTGACTAAGTCATTCAGTCTGACCTGAGGATTGACCAGTCCAACCTAGGAGCGCCGTAGCTTCGGAGTTTGCCTATAACATATATACATATACATGTACATATATATATACATATTATATTAAATTCAATGATTTTAGATTACAATGATCGAAGTCGAAAATAGAGACCGTAAACTGAGAAAAGTAGGGTAACTACCTATTTGGTAACCACCAAATAGGTAACTACCCTACATTTCTCAGTTTTCCTGTACCTCATCGACGGTATAACCATGTAAATGTCTGTGGTGGCCCAGTGGTAACGGCCGCGACTTACGAGTTACTTAGGTCGTGAGTTCGGATCGTGGGGCTTTTGGGACCGGGACCGCGGTCCTGGATTCCACCTAAGAAACAATAATCATTTTGCAGTAGTATTTTGGGATGACAAGAAAATTGAAATTAAAGTACTGTTACCAAAAAAATTACGGGAAAAAAAGATAATAATTCACTTTCTCATACATTTGGTATGTCAGCTACAAAACGCTTTATGCCTTTTAAAGTACCAGGTTGTCATAACTTGGTGTCCGCAACTCCACGTCTGAGCGCGTATTTTGCGTACGGTTGTAGGAGCTTACCAAACTTGGAGTGTCAGCTAGAAATCGCTTTATGCCTTCGAAGTACCAGGTTGTTATAACTTGGTAGGAACCTTATAAGTCAACACATCACTTATTGACTCTGAGTCGGTACTTTCGCTGGGTCAGCTAGTATATTATGATAGCATTTTTTTAATGTCAGTTGATTATGTTTAATTGTGAAATTTTTTGAAAGTTTATTCTTACGTTTCGGTGGGTGATTACGATTAGGGGGACGATAGGTGATTTAAACACTCAAGATTACTTTTTTTAATATTTGTTTTGTATTCTTTTTTAGGTTTAATTCTTATAAAAGGGTGCCATTGTTAAAAAAGTATTATATCGTTTTATAAAAATAATTTTATTTGAATAAATTTAAAAATTTTTGGTTGACCGTAATTTCCCAAGACATAACTTTGTTTATTTTACTTGTGGTCCCAAAGTACTACTAAAAATATTTATTTTATTAATAGGTGGATTCTGGGACCGCGGTCCCGGTCCCTAAAGCCCCACGACCCGTGAGTTCGAACCCAAGCAGGCGCTTTACTTTGTGTAAATTATTTCATCACCACTGCTCTCAAAACGGTGAAGGAAACATCGTGAGGAAACCGGCATGTCTTGGAACTAAAATTCTAAGACATGTGACATCTACCAACCCGCACTGGGCCCGCGTGGTGAATCATGGCCCACTCCCTCTCACCGAGAAAAGGCCTGTATCCCAGCAGTGGGAACGTTATAGGCGGCTGATGAAATGACGATGTACATTTTTTTGTTTTTACATATATTGTCACATGATCAAGGTACTCTTTATTTGACACTAGCTTCTGCCCGCGATTTCGTCCGCGTGAAATTTCTTGTTCCTCCGACCCTTCCCGTCGTGTCGAATCGCCTACCCGTGTGATTTTCCCCGTTTTTGGAAGATTTTTCATTACTGCTCCGCTCCTCTGGGTAGTAGCGTGATGTTATATATCCTATAGTCTTCCTCGATAAATAGGCTATCCAACACAAAAATAATTTTTCAATTCGGACCAGTAGTTAAATAAATAAAAAAATTAAAAAAAATATCTTAGGACTACCGTTACACACTGTTATTATCTGATCCCAAACTAGGCAAAGCCTGTACTATGGTAACCAGACAACTGATAAATATGTATATATATTTCTAAATACATACATATTATAGATAAATGACACCCAGACACAGAACAAATGATTGCGCTCCTCAAACAAAGATTTGTCCTGGGTGGGAATCGAACCCACGACCTCAGTCTTTGCAGTCAGGGTCACTAACCACTAGACTAACAGGTCAGTCTCAGTTCCTGAGATTACCGCGTTCAAACAAACAAACAAACTCTTCAGCTTTATAATATTATTAAGTATAGATTGTAGACCTACAACTAGTTTGAACCCTGTATTATTGGTTGTCATGGCAATAATGACATTTGTTATAAATAGGTTATTATATTTTATTTATGAAATACCTACTATCATTAAAATAGATTCTTTTATATTTTGTGAATGTGAGAAGGTTGTAGGCCTTATAGGACAGTACACAATTTTCTATTTTATTAAGTACCTGGTACTTGTTGACAGCCCACTCACGAGGACAGTTCCTCCCATAGCTATTAAAACTAACACCTAACCTACCAGTAGGTACCAATGTCGGTCGACCGGGGTATCGAACCTCGGACCCCAAGCTAAGCAAACACGTACCGACCTGCCTTCGTCCTATGACGAAGATCGTCTACTACTGAGCTCAGCTTGGATTGCACCGTCTTTTATACTCTCTTGTCGCGTCGCGTCTCGGCCGCGAATTCGCGGCGATATCGCCGCGAAATCGCCGCGACGCCATACAAAATGTACTAATAAGCTGTCGCGCTACTCGACGCGGCGCGACCGTGTCGCGGCGTGACAAGTCGCCCCTGTGTGAACGGTCGCGCGCGTTTTCATAGAAATTGTTCTACGGATATAAATCGCCGATTCGCACGCGACCGTCGCGTCGCGCTAGTCTGAACGAGCCTTAATGCATTTCGTAAAAATATTTGGTGTTTCGACAAGATAACCTAATAAATAAACTATACTGGTATGCATAATAAAATAATCTTTTGCTTGTTTATTTATTTTGTCAGTAGAATGTAAATCCGAAGAATGAAGTCATAGAAAAAGTTTAGTGTTTTATAAATCTAGACTAAGACCTAGGTGTCTTTATGGATTTTCAAAGTATGTCTGTTTGTTTATTTAATTGTTATTTAGGATAAACATAATTTGCAGCAATATTTTAATACATGTCTGTATTTGTCTTACTGTTTATAAAATTAGAGGCTTAGGTATACATTACAGCAGTTCTTAGGTAGATACTAGATCATCATCTGCCTAGCCTTTTCTCAACTGGGTCGGCTTCCAGTCTAACCGGATTCAGTGCAATACCAGTATTTTTCGTGGAGCGACTGCTTATCTGACCTCCAGAACCTAGTTTCTGAATAACAATATCCTCGTAAGGCCCAACTTACAAACGTATTGAACAAAGTGACATGAAGTATTTCGGCCCAGACTAAAAAACAAAACCTTTCTCTTAACGCTTATTGTATTTTTAAATAAACACGTAATATCAACTTAAAAGTAGTTTATTAAATTCCTTTCTAACTAAGAGTACCCAGAAAATTAAGTTGTTCTTAAAGAAAACTAGTTATGAATGTGCTTAGGCCGAAACCGTGTTAGACGATATTTTTCATTTTATTGTACACTAGCTTCTGCCCGCGACTTCGTCCGCGTTAAATTTCTTGTTGCCCCGACCCTTCCCGTCGCATTGAATCGCATACCCGTGCGATTTTTCCCGTTTTAGCAACATTTTTCATTACTGCTCCGCTCCTCTTGGTTTTAACGTGATTTTATATATTCCTCGATAAATAGACTACCCAACACAAACAGAATTTTTCAATTCGGACCAGTAGTTCCGGAGATTACCCCCCACATACAAACTTACAAACAAATGTTACCTCTTTATAATATTATTAGTATATTAGTATTACTATAGATTGGGTGTTTTAGCTCGTCATGGGAAACTTAGCTTGGACCTTTTTTTTTCTGGATGGGAAATCATCAAATGACTTCTCCCGCTCTGGGCGGAGCGGGAGGGCGTGTCAGACTTTTACTGACTAAAACCCATCCGTGTTCCTTCAGTTGCCCATGTAATATATATATATATAGTCCTCCAGACCGAATTTCGGCCACGGCGGCCAATCTCAACGGAGACTAGCCATCGGCGCGGGAGATATTATAGTGCTCAAGTGTGTGCGCAGACACAAGAGCACTCACTCTTCCCTCACTCTCATAGTCCGATGGGACGGCAATCCGACACGACCGGAGAGAGATCAGGCGTAGGACCAACGGCTTAACGTGCTTTCCGAGGCACGGGGGTATCACACCGCCAACTTCCAAACTCCGGGCTGCTACTAAGAAATTCCTAATGGAAAAACCCAGTAACACTTTGCCCGACCCGGGAATCGAACCCAGGGCCCCACGCTTATCGGTCGCGCTTGCGACCACGAGACCAACGAGGCAGTTGCCCATGTACCAGGGTCACGGTATCTCTTTCGAACAATCTCGCGACCCTGGCAGTTAGCTTGGGTCTTACGAGGATATAGTATATTCCTTGGTAAGACTGGTTGTCTGACTTTCAGGCGTTTGATGAATTACGACGGTCAAAGATACATGAATGCAGCCGGGACAAACAGCTTAACGTGGAGGGCTATGTAGATGCCACCCATCAACGGAACTACCGTGCCAAGTGTCGCGGAACCTGATTGATTGACGGCTGCTGTTATTACTTAGCACCATAAGTAAGTACTATATCTACCCACATTATATTTCGAGTAGGTTTAATTGACGCTACCTTACAATGGGAGACAGCTGTTAGTCTAAGCCCATTAACTGAACCTGTTTGGTTGTATCAATGGCAGAACATTAGCACGCGAAACGAGATTGTAATTGATACTTATAGTGTCCCAGTGAATTTACACTTAACTAGGTAGTATAATGAAGACTGCTAATAGGAAAGATTTAAATTAGTGATTGACTGAAGCTTCGCTTTCGGCCGCTGTCGGCTAAAAAAACATGATTCGGCCATAAAGTAGCCGATGCTTCGGTCAAGTCGAAAATCTTACGTACGGCCTACTTCGTAAAGCTCTCGCAATATTAGGAGGCGTTCGGCTAACTTCGGGGAGAATCGAATCCGTTCGTGGTTATACGCAGCTGTATATTTTTCATACGCATATCTACGGGAACATGCATACAGCGGATACATTAATATTTTAAATGTCTAAATTATTTTCATTTTCGGCTACGTTTTTGGCCGAAAATAAGATTAAAGCCGATTTTTTTTTTTTAGTTTTCGGCCGAAAATTTATTTTTGGTTGGACACTAGCTCAAATGTAGATACTGTGAATGTTGTCTGCAAAAGTCGACCTTATGTAGACCAGGCTGGCAATAAAATTGCATTCGAACAGTCAAGCAAATTTAGAATGAGCTGTTAAATTTTGGTATTAGATTTTTGTCGTGCTATTAAAAATATAGACTTGTTAATGTAAACACAAACACGAATTAAACGAAATAATCGTAATGTTCTTTTAATTGACTCATCCCGGTACTGTGCGAGCTCGTCAAACACTCACAGTAGGTACTGAATTGTACAAAAATGACAGATGAATGACAGATATTAATTGTGTTTGGAATTCGAACAAAAGGTATCGCGCACTTATTTACACGCACGCAATGTAAAATGCAAGGTGCATTTATGGTCTAACTGTGATACTCGTGCATTACATGTCATTCATTCTTAAATTTAGGGCTGTATAGTTACGTAGTCATCAGAGAATCAGGACCTTCTTAAGGAACATAAAATAAAATAGTTTATAAAAAAGATCATTGGACATACGCACGGTGACAAATCAAACTCTACATTTCTAGTATAAGCTAATTTCTTATTATTTCAGCTGAAAGCCGTTCACTGCTAGCCTCCCCCAATCTGGGGGGTTACCATAACCACCACGCTTGGCAGGCGGGTTGGCAATCGCAGTATAGTGGTAAAATGCGTGGAGAATGCTGCTGTCCATTATCTAGTAAGTCTCTTAGTCGCCTCATACGACACCCACGGGAAATGGGATGGAGGTATTCTTTACTCATTGTACAAAAAACCTTTACAATGTGAGCTCAATTGAAACTGGAAATATATAGCTTGATATGTAGCAGTGTGTACCACGAAATCAGAACCCAAAATAGATGGGACAGTCAACATATTCCTAAGAAGTCATTTCCTACGTAGATATTTGTTCTGATCCAGTTGTTATCAACAACAAAATACATCCATCATTTGCATCTACTTCAGTCTTTTTGAAGCGTTTATTTCATTCACAATAACATTACAATCATAAACGAAAAACATTAATTCGTTATTAACCAGTACAAAATCAGGCCCGAGGCCAAATAAGCCCATTTAATTACTAGAGTCAATGCAAATTGTTAATTTTCGCTGCAATCATACCTCGTTGCGGTCTCACACACATTTCGCCGGAAGGTACGAGTTCACAGGTACCCAGTACAACGGGGGACGAGGATACAAGTGACTAGAAGTGACTTGTAATAAGGTTTAGTTCTCGGAAAAGTTTCGTTGATCGACTCTTCAAGTGATGGCATTGTGGCTATGCTGCCAGGATTTTGGGCACTTTTTCTGTTGACAGCATTGCTGACCAATTTTTTGATGCCCTATGATTATTTTCCTCCTTTTTTATTTAATATAATAAAAAGGATAATAATAAGGGTAATTATTAACATGATATGGAGGATAATTATTTATTATTATTATTTGTAATCTGCATGCTGAAATATTATGTTAACATTATCCTACCTTTTCTTAAGAAGACTTGCTTATTTTGTAAAAAAAAAGCCATGCTTAAGCAAATGTTTGCCGCAATTTACTATCCAACTATTTTTGCACAATTTTGCAGCGACGAAAACACAAAACCAATCAATAAATAAATAGTGTTTATTTGTAAACATAGGTTACAATGTATATAGTGTGCAAGTTGTAACAATTGATATCTACATTATTATAGTTTCTCTATATTTTGCCATTTGGCGTACAAATATAAATTTATGGGAGGCTTTTGCCAATTAAGTAAACTTATTTAAGTACAATAATTCAGTAGCATCAATGTCAATTTTTATATCAATATATACAGAATTTAATAAAATGCAACAGGAAATGTCAGGTAATGTCAATATTGAAATAAATACTGTCAATAATATATATATACTAATGATGTCATTAAGTTACTGATAAAAGAACTGTTCAACCGTTGCCACTTCCATTTTCCCTCGATCTTCAACGCAACAAACTCTCACAATGAGCACTTGGAGCTACAATTAGCCGTTTTGTAGTCGATGTAAAGCCACAATTAAGCCTTCTGAGAGGTCCGACAAGTCTTCAACTGCGTGAGTTTTAATAAACTGTTCATTTCCTTGCTCTTTGTCAGGTGGTGTCGTTAATTTATAGTGTGGAGTGTGATTCATTGCTGGATGAGTTGATGCAATGATAATCAGGATCACTTTTACAGAAGCAATGGTTTATGGGAAATATTTGTTTTATATCTGTACACTGCCGAACGTTAAGAATAGAACCATACCATTTCTTCCCGTGGCTGTCGTAAAAGGCGACTAATGGACTAACAAGAGAATCAGCTAGGCAGGCAGCGTTCTCTATGCATTTTACCACCATACTGCGATCGCCAACCCGCCTGCCAAGCGTGGCGATTATGGCACCCCCCACCAATTGTGGGAGAGGCCTATGTCTAGCAGTGGACCTCTTTCGGGTGAAATGATGATGATAATGATGACATTCTAAGACAGTCATGTACTGCAAAACTTTTATATACCTACCTAAATAAATTATTATTCTAAAAATCGTATATCTAAAAATGAATTAACTTTCTATTGATGGACACTTTTTTAATGAATAATCCTCTAAAAACCTGACCTCCTAATCAAGGCCAATTTTTTAAATTAATGATCCAGTAAAATCCATTTCCCTCCTAATGATAGACAGTGGACTATGGCTATTTAGCACCTATTTAAGACCCCTAAACAACGATTATTTGAGGTTCTCACAAAGAACATTCAATGCAATGCAAAAAAGATTGAATCTTGTGAAAAAATATTGAATGCTGATACAAAACGTTCATACAAGCTGTCATGTTCTAAAACACTAAACGCATAATTATTTAAACACTTTTTTTAACTTGTTCTCATCTTTTAAAACTCGACATCAATTTAAAAATTATTTTATCAAATCGTAAATCTAATCTAAATTTAATTTTACAGATACTCAATAAACAAATCGTTTAGTTTATTACACTTAATCATTTTAGAATAACAATTGCCTTTTAATTCAATACACCATTGAAACAGCTTGTGCCATTGAAAGTGACTTTCAAGTACGAAATGCATATCATTCTAAAATGGTTCCGCATAAATAATATAGGAGCAATCGTGGCCCAGTGATAACAGCCCCGACTTACGAGGACAGGCAATTCGAGTATTCGTCACCATTGTCCTCAAAAAAGTGAAACAAAACATCGTGAGGACACCATACGTCACCTAGAGCCGGAAAGTTCGAAGTGATGTGACATCCACCAACGTGCACTGGGCCCGTGTAGTGAATTATGGCCATGCCACAAAGAGGAAGTTTACGTCCCAGCAGTGGGAAGGATGATTTTGAAATAATTTAAATGCAATCTTCGTCAATTTAACGATATTATTCGATCGATGGAAATATTAGTCATTCGTACACGATCTGTTTTGTTAAAAAAGTCATTGTGAAATCTTTGGTAAACTCAAACTCTAACAATTATTTTAATTTAAGGAATTCTGTTAGTCGGAAAATTGAAGATTCCAAAACGTAGATCTCTATGAAGAACTGGCAAGAAACTTTGATTGACGTGTTAAAGTGATTGTACAAACCTACTTACAGAAATAAAATCATTTATCATTACTCCAAGGACACTCTTTTATATCAAGGTATTACAAAATCCTGAGTACATTTATGAACTTGAAGAGTTATTCCATTTGATGTTAGGGAGATACTTTTTAGTGCTAGGGATTGAAATAATTGACAACTTGTTTCAAACTCACTTCATCGTGGTTTTCATAGTAAGATTTTTGCAGTAGGATCAGTTGATTTTGAAACAATAAGTGAAGCTTACCCAAGAAACGAGCTTTAAAACTAATGTCAAAATTTCACTTTCGCTTACACAGAACCCTAAACCAATCTAAGAATACAAATGGCTCCAATTAAATCCAATAAAATGCAAAGTAGACAATAAAACAAACAAATTATAAAAGCATTACCCACTCATACTAGGATACATTAAAATTCTATTGTAATTTATCAAGAAAAACGCCTTCCCCCTTTCTCTAACGTCTTCAAAACTTACATATACTATACAGGCAAATTACACCACAATGAAGAACCTTAAGACTGAAACGTAAGGTTCAAATTCGAATGTGTTAATATCGTGAGCTGTATAAGTAAGGTTGTCAGATATAATTGGCGTTAAGTGTCTGTTAAGTTATAATGAAACATAAGTAGATAGCATCCATACAATGTTTTTCTTGTAATATGCAATTAGCACATATTATGGTACAATAGTCCGTATGTCATCACACGAAGAATCTACAATTACTTGAAGAGTCCCTTTTGATTGTCGGTTTAAGTTAATTGTTACTTTCAAACAAATATAAATTACTTATATGCATGTATGGACATTAATTGTGTGTTTTGTAATGTTTATTGTTGTAAGTTAATAACTTAAAGTCAGTTTATAATTTAATGTTTTCATTCCTAGTCTGTAATTTCTTGATGTCTCTACTTTGACGACTTTATAGAACTGAATTAAAAAATAATATATTTTTTGCAGGTACGATCCGATTCTGAGACTATTTGTTTGCCAAGTTGCAGTAAGTATGTAAGTAATTGCCTAAAAATCTTAATTAATATGCTATCGCTTGTAATATCGCAATGTTTATTTGGCGAAGAATGACTTTATCAAATTGTAATAATCAACGACTTGTCCTTCGTCAAAAAATCTTTGCTTCCCATTCACAAGATCAACAAAACAAAATATTTGGACATGCGAACACAAAACAAATTATTACGCACTAAATAATTCCATTTTCAAAAAGGACACAACAATTGCTTGGCCGCCATCTTTATTCATGTTTCCTTTGCTAAGCACGTGTGTAGACAAAGGTAATTAAAGGGCTTTCATCAGCTCAATGGATCGAGGTCACAGCACGTGCTGCTTTGAAGGGTTATAGTCATTGTAGTACTAACCTTACATTTGGGAGGTTATTGGAGAAGTTCCACTACAAACAATAATGATAAAATTATTGTAATGTTAGGGTTCGTAGTGCGGTGACGCGATAGTCTCTAATATTCTTTCTTTGGTATTGTTCGTCGAATAGTTGAGCTACTTATGCTCTGAGTTGAGCTGTACGATTACTGACAAATGCGTGCAATGACTGGATAGGTGAACTCAATCTCATTCTGTCATCAAAAGACCATTACAAAACCAATCTACATGGTCTTCACATGATCTGATTAAGATTATGTCTGTACTTTAAAAGAGACTATTACTCTGTCTTTTTTTATTTATTTGAATATTTCGTGTTTCGTTTCTTTTTAGAGTAGTATAAATAGAAATCAGGATTAGGATCAGCCAACCTGATCTAGTTTTTATAATATAACTAGCTGACCGTACAGACGTTGTCCTGTTTCCTAGAGCTCGATAGCAGCGCTATCTGTCGGGCTGATTTGTGAATCTAAACCATCTAGGGTGCCACCCAAACGCATACAAAAAAAAAATCATTTAAATCGGTCCAGCCATTTAGGAGGAGTTCAGTGACATACACACGTATAGTAGAATTATATATATAAAGATTGACGTCTACAACTGTTTATACAAACTTAAGTAAGTTTGTATATAGTCCTCCAGACCGAATTTCGGCCACGGCGGCCAATCTCAACGGAGACTAGCCATCGGCGCGGGAGATATTATAGTGCTCAAGTGTGTGCGCAGGCACAAGAGCACTCACTCTTCCCTCACTCTCATAGTCCGATGGGACGGCAATCCGACACGACCGGAGAGAGATCAGGCGTAGGACCAACGGCTTAACGTGCTTTCCGAGGCACGGGGGTATCACACCGCCAACTTCCAAACTCCGGGCTGCTACTAAGAAATTCCTAATGGAAAAACCCAGTAACACTTTGCCCGACCCGGGAATCGAACCCAGGACCGTGGGCTCAGCGGTCGCGCTTGTGACCACGAGACCAACAGGGCAGTTAAGTCAAGTCAGTTAAGTTAGTCAGTCAAGTAAGTTTGTACAATGTGTATATCATCCTCATCATGATTTCAGCCAAAAGACTTCCACTGCTGAACGCAGGCCTCCCCAAGCAACGTTACTTCGATCGGTGCTATACTTCTCATATCCATCGGTTTCTTCTGCTTGTCACCAGGTCATCGGTCCACCTTATGGACGCCTTTCAATACCACGTCTTGCAGTACGCGGTCGGCACTCCAAAAGCTTTCAGCCCCATCTGCAATAGGCAATGTCCCTGCCCACACATCCCCCTCCTTCTTGCAAAGATATGGCCTGTGACCCAGCAGTGGGAACATTAAGACTGCTGATGCTACGCTTTGCTTTGCATTTTTTGGCTACATTGGAAACTATTTCTTGTGACGTTTTCCCGTGGAACTTCTGACCTTATATTACTTTGTGTTAACAAACTAGGTATGAGATTAAAAGGGATACAGCAACACCGGTATAATTATTTTATAGTGTACATATTAATAGATAGCTATGGTGTATGCTTTATGAATTGAAGGTCAATTAGGACAAAGGCTTGTATTACCTACTACGCATTCATAGGTAAGCAAATTTAGGGTGGTCTTTGGTATTTATGAGCAGTGGTGGCCCAGTGGTAATGGCCGTGACTTACGAGTAGTAGGTCGTGAGTTCAAACCCAAGCAGGCGCATTACTTTGTGTAAATTATTTCATCGCCTCTGCTCTCAAAACGGTGAAGGAAAACATCGTGAGGAAACCGGCATGTCTTAGAACCAAAAATTCGAAGACATGTGACATCTACCAACCCGCACTTGGCCCGCGTGGTGGATTCTGGCCCACTCCCTCTCACCGAGAGGAGGCCTGTGTCCCAGCAGTGGGAACATTATAGGCTGATGATGGATGATGATGATGGTTGGTATTTATTGTTCATCCTGTTGCCTTAGGAAGTGTTAAAAATATTCGATTTATGTTTGAAACAATCGTTTTCAGATAATAAAGAAATGTTAAGGAAATAGCCAAAATAGTAGATTTGAAGTACATGAGTGAGAACTGAAAAAATAATGAGATAATGACTACCTTAGGTTCAGAAAAATTGTAAAATGAGCATATAATAATACCGATTGACGATGTTAATAACAAGTGCGATAAAGATGAAATGTGTAAAAGACACTGAAATAATTGAAAATGTCTGATAAACTGTGGGGCTAAGACCAACGCAGTATGTGTTCCAGAAAACGTTCGCAGAAGACCCAAGCGTAGATGGCGGGACGAACTGGACACACGACATGAGGGATTAGTCCATATTGGCTCAGGATCGAGTTGAGTGGAAAAAGAAAAGTGAGGCATGCCTGCAACAGCTGAAAATGAATCATCATTTTCGACCCATATTGTTCCCACTAGTGGGACACATGTATCCTCTCAATGAGAGGGAGTGGACCGTAATCTACCACGTAAGTCTAGTGCAGATTGGTTCCTGTCACATGTCTTAGAATTTTCAGTTCTAGGACATATCGGTTTCCTCCCGATGTTTTCCTTCACCGTTTTGAGAATAGTGGTGATGAAATTATTTACATAACGTAAAGCCCACCCACCTAAAAAATGTGGCTGGGACAAACTGAATGTGGAAGGCGGAGGACAGGGTGTTGTGGCGCAGCATGAGAGAGGCCTATGTCCAGCAGTGGACTGCGATAGGCTGAGTTGATTGAAGCGCCTGCCTGGACTCGAACCCACGACCTACAACTCGTAGGTCGGGGTCGATACCACTAGGCCACCACTCTCATAGAAGCCACCACTCTTATTAAATTAAATATATATATAATTTTTAAATGTTTACCTATACTAATATTTACTTTTGCACCGCACCATAATCCTGTCAGCGTCGCGAGATTGTTCGAAAGAGATACCGTGACCCTGGCACATGGGCAACTGAGGAACACGGGTGGGTTTTAGTCAGTAAAAGTCTGATACGCCCTCCCGCTCCGCCCAGAGCGGGAGAAGTCATTTGATGATATCCTATCCAAAAAAAAAAAAACCGCACCATAATTGCAGCTCGATCATGGTGGTGACGGAAGTAACTGGTGCTTATAGCACAGGAGTCCTCCTAGTTTAAGCCCACTTGCACTAGTTTTGTATCTTGCCAGCTATTAATCAGAGGGGTAATTGCGGAACTTTTTATCGGTAGGAATTGGTTTAATATTCATAGTTAAACAACATTCATTGCGTTATTTACGTTGCTGAGCCGACAATTTATTCGAACAAATGACGCAATGGTTTAGAAATAATCTTAAATCCCATTCAGATTCTGATAAATTGTGCGTTTCGCAATTAGGGTGCAGGTCTAATTTAAGTTTCTAAGAGTCGTAAATAGGTTTAAGGTTTTGAACAAATAAATATTATTATTATTATAATTTGTTATACACCATGACATTTTAATCGTCTTACAACGGCAGCCCACTTCATGTATCCAATGACTACTACAAATCCATAAGAAAAAAAAAATGAATAACCGATAAAAAAATATTATTCATTTTGATGACGCATGACGTAATTTGTTTGATATTTTGTCTCACGGAAAATTGAGATGGAATGATCTAGTCGACTCGTGCGCTGGGTAGGTATGTATGTTCTCTACCATATGATACGTAAACATTATTAACAGGATGTTTCATAATTCTAATTTATTATTTATTTTTCTTAGTACGTATTTTCTTTATTGGTACCAATTTTTTTATCACGCCTAGTGGTATAAATACTACCACGGCAGTCTGTAGTAAAGAAACTCAGCATGCACTAAGCAAACCAAGATTCTAGGAACGAATTTTCTACTGATTAGCGGTCAGTTACTGTTAATTACTTAGCTTCGTCTGTTAGTTAGTCCACTCTTAGAATTAGCGCTTGAAAATTAACAACTAATACAGTTGCTGAAGTTTCTCTATTATCTTTTAAGTTTCGCTAAGATTAGCTAATTTAAGTTTTTTTTTTTTTGGGTGGGAAATCATCAAATGACTTCTCCCGCTCTGACCGGAGAGGGAGGGTGTGTCAGACTTTTACTGACCAAAAACCCACCCGTGTTCCTTCAGTTGCCTATATGCCAGGGCCTCGGTAACTCTTTCGAACAAATATCGCGACCCTGGCAGAGCTAATTTAAGACTGGGAAGATGAAGATGTGTATATTAGCCTACACTATCCCACTGCTGAACAAAAGCCTTCCACAAATCTCTCCAGGCATCATTCTCAGTACCACCTCGATCCAGGTGATCATGCAGATTTTCATCATCATCATCATCATCATTTCAGCCGAAAGACGTCTACTGCTGAACACAGAACTCCTTCAAAGAGGATTTGCCATAATCACCACGCTTGACAGACAGGTAGGCGATCGCAGAATGGTGGTAAAATGCATAGATAAAGCTGCTGCCCATTATGTAGTAAGCCTCTTACGACACCCACGGGAAGAAATGGGATAGTGCTATTATTTACCTCCAAATCTAGTTGAGTTTTAAAGTACCCCCTGTCCTTTAGTTTTTCTCCTTCTTTTTAAACCCTCGATGCCAAAAAGTTGTATAATATCTTTGACTGCTATGAGTGTTTAGTACCGTAGCTCTTAAACGAGTAAACCAATTGGGTTGAATTTTTTAAATTTAACCCTAGATTACTAAACTATCCTACAAGTGACGTTGTTACTAAACATTCGTAAAAAATACGACAGGAAAATAAAACAATAAATCTACGAATTATAAATTTTAATTATTTTAGAAATTACAACTACTTATTCTTTGGGTTTAAGAGATCACATAATAATGAAAATAGTTAAAAATTTTTTTGCTCTACACAGTTTAAACGGGACGCAGGAACGACGCGAACTTTGTTTTTTTCCAGGAATCATGATTTTGCCGTCGTAAATTTTACGATAGTTTAGTAATCTAGGGTTAAAAGTAGGCTTTCTAGCGGTGGTTCTGAGACATGTTTTATCACAATCAACTCAGTCGTTTTGACACGTCCATTAATCAAAATATATATATAAATATATACTTTTTATTAAACTAATAGGGCAATACGTATTTTTTTTTACTTTTAGAGGTATTTTTTTTTGTCGGGGGTTTTTTTTAATTTAACTTTAAAATTATTTGTTGAATACCTTCCCGAGCCAGAGGTAGTGTTATAAAATCAAACAAAGGCAATCATATTTTAATTTGCATCAGGAAAACTTAATCATAAAGCGTCAAGAATCACTTCCTTGCGAATTGTTAAACATTTTCCTACTTTAGTACATCAATGACTTATTAAAAACAAATGAATAAGTCAGAACAGCACACGTGTTAGTCAAATCGGCGTACCAAGTTGAGGAGGAAGTGGTAATTATAATTGTGGCGTCGGCCATCATCGGCCAACGTCGGCTGACGTCGGGCAGCGTCCCGTGACGCGGGGCCCTTCTCAATTGAGGCTCCTGGACTGACGAGTCCTTCCTTCGTTGTGGGTATCGGACCAAGTTATGGGCTGAGGGCGAGGTAGATGTCTTTGTAGAATTCTAGAGAATATTGACGCTGTAAGATATTTGAAAGCATTAAATCTATAACGACTAAAGGCTTGATCAGACCGCCGCCGCGCGATTCTTGTAGAACTATATCCATGAAGTTTACAAAAAAAAATGTTGTACGAGAGTCGCGTCGCGCCTGTTTGTGGGAGCCTTAAAAAACTTAAGTTTCAGCAATACATTTTTAAAAGAATTAAGGATACGTATTAAAATATACTTAATTCTTTTAACATTGTATTGTCAATCAATTTTAGTCTGGGTACTTGTTGAACTGCACTAGCAATTATATAAAACATATCACAAAGTTTTAAGAACCATACTATACTTTGAACTACAATATTCAAGTGCTTATTTCTCTGAAAATCTAAATTGGTAGTACATATTACTCATGAAAGTTTCGCTTAATATTGTGACAAAGACATAAAGACAATTCAATCAATCCATCTCAAAACCAGTCACAGCTCTTGAACGCAGTTTAAATGTGCTGATTGCGTTCAGTTTCATTTGGTTGGTGAAAATCATACACGATTCGTTAAATTTTAAAAATAGAAGCGATAATAAACTCTGATTAAGCGGATATTAGTAATTTGTAACCGCTGGATAACTCATTAGCGAAACCTGGATTATAATAAGCACATGACGCACATAACGGCTAGATGTTTACATTTAAAATACGGTTTCAGCAAAAAAAGCTTTCTCAAAAAATATCTAATTTGCACTCAATCTTCGTATAATCAAGATATAAATTATGAAAATTATATTCCTCAGACACCGTAATATGCCATTTGCACAATCACTTACTGTATATCTTTCTAAATGGGATCTACTGATAATTTAATTTCACCTAGCGCTTTGATTAAAACTAAAAGAAAAATTTAATGAAAATTCATTGAGTTTCTTTTAATTTATTCGTATAATAAAGTGCAGTTATTCTAGCATACTTGCTTCATCTATAACACTTACGAAACAGATCAAAGATGGATTCTCTTTGATACTGGTTTACGAGCTTTTAACAATAACAATAATTATCGCTTTTCGCTTGTTATTTGGGCCAAGCGAATTATTTCCTTAGGCTAGTCTGTACTTTATACATGTAGGGTCAGGCCGTTGGCACATTATAATAACATATGTTATAATTGTTGTAAAAAATGTTATTAATTATTGTTATTGTGTTGTTGTTTAATGGCAATTTGCTTCCTAGTGATGACATGTACAACTTACAATGTTGTTAATTACGATTTGTAATTAGCAACATTGTAAATTGTTTGTGTTATGCTTGATTCATTGAAACAAAACAAGGTTTCAGACAGAAAAAATACGTGTAGAAACCGACATGTCGTAGAACTAAATATTCGAATACCTGTGGCGTCCTTCCGCTTCGTGCCTTCGTAGTAGATTACGGCCCGCTCCGTCTCACAGAGAAGATGCCTGTGTCCCAGAAGTGGGAAGATTATAAGCTAATTAGGATGAAGCAAGTAAAAAGCTGTTATTCTTGTCACGTTTTGGCATGGCAAAAGCGGTCACTGACCCCACCTAAATCTTCTAGATGTTCTTATTTCAAAAACTGAAATGAAGTCCGTTAAAATCCTGAATCAATTTCAATCTTCGGCATGTTCCAATAACGAAAAATCGTTGATAGTTTATAGTTTGGATTCCTACGGAGATATATGAAAAGAGCAATGACCGCTATCGCCATGCTAAATCGCATCAACTTTAATTACGACCAGAAGTTACCTGGTAGGTATATTCGGGCCAAGTTTTAAATATGAGACTAGACGACCATATGCATATACATAATTATGTAATACATTTTCAATTGAACTCTTTGATTATTTCAGTTAGGTACCTATTTCTCGCAATTTTGTGGTTTATGTCTGTCTATAAGTCGTTTTTTTTTCTAATCTATGCTTACTACATACTTACTTAAGATAAATAAAATTTAAGTGTGCTGTTTGTAATGTCAATATAACAGCTTTATACCAAATGCATAGTTTAAATTAATCATTGTGTGTGTTTTCTCTTCAAGTCACAAACATCAACGTAACCATGGCTCTTGTACTAGGAGTTTCTGTATCACAAGAGCCAAAAAATTTAAAAATATACACGGTAAATAAAATAAACAATTTTTTTCTGTCCGTCCGTCTGTCTGTTTCATCGAATAATCTTCGAAATGGCTAAACCGATTTCAACGGGACTTTCACTGTCAGAGAACTGACGTTATAAGGAGTATCATATATGTGGGCTTATTGTCCCGGTGGCACGTTTCCGTGAGTTAATTTCCAACATCTAAGCGGGCGAACCCGTGGACACAGCTAGTCTATAATAAATGAACCTGGAGCAATGCATCAATTGCCTTACATTTTGGTGAAATATATTAGTAGCTTAACGATTGAATGAACGTAACAGCCATTCATTTTAGTTTTCATTCAGATTTATCTGCCTCGTTGTTCTAGTGGTCTCAAGCGCTACTGTTGAGCAAGAGGTCCTAGGTTCAGTCCGGAGTCAGATAATGGTTTTGGGTTTTGTCATCTGAAATTTTCAATAGCAGCCCGTTGTCTGGATTTGTGCCGGTTTATGGCAATAAGCTTGCCCCTATTACATGGGACTTAAACATAACTGACGAAATGTGGGTGTACTAAAGGTACACCTCTTTTTTTTGGATGGGAAATCATCAAATGACTTCTCCCGCTCTGGGCGGAGCGGGAGGGCGTGACAGACTTTTACTGACTAACGCCCATGTGCCAGGGTCACGGTATCTCTTTCGAACAATCTCGCGACCCTGGCAGGCATCGGTCCTAGCAGACCCCTACAGTGCTGCTGACATCTCTCTGAGGCGCGCGTGGAACACTACGCGCCGTCGACCCGAGCCTGGTCCTTACCAGGCGGCGAGCTACCCATTGCTAGCCTCCCGCAAGCCCGCGCCAACGGTGGCCGGGAATCTGCTATTGACTCCCGACGCCCGGGGCGTCTCCTCCTGCAGCGGCTAGGGACGTGAAGGCGCAGAGACTGCCACTCCCTCACGCGCCCCGCCTCCTCCTTCGCAAGCATTACTGCTTCGCAGAAGGAGGTGACGGCTTCCCATGCCCTCTCACTCCGTACCATGGCTCGCACCAGGGCCGGACGCGAGAGGTTGCCGCCGCCGATAAGGTACACCTCTGCCGAACCCTTCGAGTAATGTAGGCGTAATATTTATGTTTTGTATCATGTTTACCGAGAATCGGGGTGAATGGCGTGCAATTGGAGAGGCCTATGTCCAACATTGGACTGCTATAGACTGATGATGATGCATCATGTTGTAAAATTCCGTGATCATCAGCTACGATGACCATTAAGGTCAGATCCCATGAACCTAAGTAATGACATAAATTATAATTGAAATACACCGTTACTCACAAAAACTTTCTAGCTGTACCATTGATTTAGTTAATAACTTGTATACGGATATTTGTTTAGAGCGCAATTATTTATTATTTGTTGCCATGTAAGTAGATGGGCACGGTAATGATTCCAATTTAATTGTAGATGGTGTTCCGTGTTCGGATTAGAGGACTCTACGGTTGGAGTATAGAAGAAAAATAAAAAAAAATCGGTCTCTTTAGAAAATATAATATACTCTCTATACTCCTGAGATACTTACTACTTATAGCTCAGGAGCCAGGTATATTTTCTTTTGCCTTAGTTCAGTAGCCAGTTGTTCAATTTGTTATTGACCAAAGCCTGTACAGGGAAGTTCCGTGTATGTTCAATTTTGTTGTGTTTTTTTTTTTTTTTTTTGAAAATAAGGTGTCGTTTAATGAGAACGAGAGAGATAAAGAGAGAAAACATCATCATCAGCCTACAACAGCCCACTGCTAGATATAGACCTCTCAATTGAACAGCATCCAGCTCGATTCTCGGCAACTCTTATCCAGCTGCTACCATCCGCCCTGCGAAGATTGTCGCTTCACCAAGCCCAAGGGCGTCCTACCTTACGTTTACCGATTCGCGGTCTCCACTCAAGAACACGTCTACCCCAATGGTCATCGGTTCTACGACTAAAATGACTGGCCCATTGCTACTTCAGGTTGCTTATTCTGTGAGCTATGTCGACGATTTCAGAAAGAAATAATAAAAAGCTGTATTGTGCATGTTAAACATCAGCAACTTAAGATGTACAGTCACCAATAGAAATAAGTAACCAGGATCGTCATATATAGTTGAAATTTAGTAAGAAACCCATGGACGTCATCAAATAAAATTGAATCTAAACAAATAAAAATGCTTGTTTTCTATTTATTCAATTAAATTTTATTGAAAAATCTACATCATTTTCATACTAAACTTCAATTATATCCGATGGCCTGATGGATGATTATTAAATTCTTATTTCAATTTGACTAGCTTTCCGTCTATTTTGTAAGCCTAGTCAGAACATTGTCAGTTTAGTAGACGAGTGTGGGATCAAAAGAATCAGGGCCAAATCAAACATTGCTTTGTTGGAATACAATATGAGTATAATCCCCAAATATACAGTAACTGTCAGATCAATGAACCTACATAACATTATTTTACAAGATTATTATGGAATCAAAAAAACCTATAGTGACCAAAGTATTAGATATATTTAACAGATTTTTTGTAAGTAGACGGGAACGTCCTTATATTCACACAGTATAATCTATTGACCTACAACATTTATTGATGGATGTGTCCAATATTAGTCCAGTAGAAATCATTTAGTGAGATCCTTGAATTTGAACAGAACTGATGTAGGCATATTCCATATACTTCTATCCCAACCAAGTGGCGAAGAATCTGTTGAAATTCATGGTCCACATCTTATGAAAGTAGCATTGTTTAGGATACGAAGGGACTAACATACGCTTTACGAGAAAAACCCTATAAATAAAGAAATAAAAAAAACAAACTATTGTTGTATTGTAGTTTTCACATTGTATACGTAATAAGAATAATATACCTTTAAAGAAAACTTATTTCAGAATCCAAAACAGTAAAATAATACGAAAGTACTACAGGTGTGATAGTTGAAAAAAAAACATAATTAATTACTAGTAACAAAAAAACATCAGCACTAAGGAAAAAATCTAATATATTTCAAAGTTCACGTAGCACAATATGAACATAGGCCGGGAGCCGTCTACCACGGCAGCGTCATTACCCGTTTTGTTAATACCGCATCGCTCTTTTGTTATTTTGACACAGGAAGTTATTAAAGCAATTAACTGGGGCACAGCTCCTGGGCTATTATCATCTCTAGAGTGACGTGTTAATGCCCAACCGCTAGTGATGAGGAGATATCGAAGTATCGAGATAGTTGTGATGAATCGATTGTATATCGAATATTATTAGAAGGTCAAGATTTTTCGAATTCAACTTACCTATTTCCCGCGTCTTTTGATTGCTGTTATGAGTTCGCTTATTTATTTTTTTTACTAACGTAATCTTTGTGGATACAGCAAACAAATACACAAACTCACGCCCTTTTTCCATGGGAGTAGGCAGAAACTACGGAACGCCACCTGCTACGATCCTTACATAGTCCTTTTGTGGATAGCATGTCGGAAATCATTAAAATGAAAAAGAAATTGTTATTTTTCTTAATTTGTGTGTAATGATTTCATTTCCCCATTTAATTGATTAATTTCTCTTTCTCATAGTTTATTAATAAGGTAAGAAGTATTTTTTTTATTGTTCTTAAAAAAGTTTTTGGTTATATACCTACGTATTTTTGTAGATTTAGCAGATATAATTGAGAGAAGCGGAAAGAGAGTAAGGAGACCTTTACCTTGCATTGGGAGATATAATGCTATAGTAAATAGATTTAATAATAAAATGATTGACCCACAGCCACATCACTAGTCTCATCTCAAATTATATCGGTTCTTTAATTTTCAATCGGAATGAAAGCTACTGTTCGATCACAATGCACTCTCTCATATACACTATGGACATAATTGATAGTCATACAGACTTAACAATAGTGAAATCATTCACACACGTTGTCCTAAAATCAACTCTATACATAGAAAGTTAGGGTACAGTTTTAATTGTGGATTATGGACGGTGGTATTCAAAAAATAACAAGTAAGCTTAAGTTGCGTGGCTCCTGTACTTACTCAGTCTAATTTCTTAGAAGTCGTTATTATTGTTTCTCATGATTAAATTTCTTTTTTGCTCACAATGGAATCACGAAGTGTTCCGTTTATTTTGTATGTGGGATGCTATTAAGTTGTTTCGTTTGACATTTTTTTTGGCTTAAGAAAGAAACTTTTCGGGTGGATTAATCTGTATTGTGGACTTGACTAGGAAAATCTTTTTTTTAATTTTAGAGCGTTGTTATGAGTATCGTTACCTTAATATACTGGATGGTATTTGTGTGAAGTTTTACTGTAATTTCATTAGAAACAATTCCAACATGCAATTATTCCAGCACTTAACACCACAGGTTATTATAAAGCTATTAGAACGACTACCAATTATCCCGATTTCAATTAGTTTTCTTGGAAAGGAGTTAGTCTGCGATGGCTCCCGGACTAACATCTTGCAATGGATAAAAAATCAACCTGACTAAAAGTTATAGTACAATAATTTTATTGTATTACAAGCTCCATAAATCCTACTAATATTATAAACGCGAAAGTTTGTATGTATGGATGTATAGATGTCTGGATGTGTGGATGTTTGTTCCTCTTTCACGCAAAAACTACTGACCCGATTTAGATGAAATTTGGCACATAGATAGTTTATAACCTGGAATAACACATAGACCCACTTTTATCCCGGTAGTATGTTCCCGCGGGATAATTTCCGACCTCCACGCGGGCGAAGCCGCTGGCAAAAGCTAGTTAAATAATATATTTCTTTTTTCAAACCGATCCAAACCATTAACTAGAATTATTATAATCTAAAACTAACCTAAAAATTTAAGTTGACATGTGTTTTCGATTGACATTCCTTAGACAACTTTTAGTTTACCCAACATCATCATCATCTGCCTAGCCTTTTCCCAACTATGTAACGGTCAGCTTCCAGTCTAACCGGATGCAGCTGAGTACTAATACTTTAAATAGAGCAACTGTCATCTAACCTCCAAAAATCATTTAGTGGGTTATACTATACCTCTTGATAAGACTGGTTGTCAAATTTTCGGGCATCTGACGACTCGTAACAACTGTCAAAAACTCATGAAGAACAACCGTTCTATCCAACAACACCTCACTAAAAACCAAAAACCGATACACAGCCGTGTGAACCAAACAAGTGTAAGGCGCAAACAAAGAAAGCAACGTGTCAATTAAACTGCTTTGCTTTTTTCCCTTCGTAACGAAGCGTAATGCAATTATTCGTAATAGCAGGATGATGTACACGACACAGCCAGACGACGCCCAGTAATAATCACTCACACAATTAAAATGTCGTTACCTCCAAGTTTTTACACCTACCAACACAACTTTAATTATGTCGGGATAAAAAGCGAGTGAAAAAAGCGCGATTAACCAAGAAAGGTATATTGAAAAAAGTTGGTGACGAAAATTAGTTTCGTCTCGGAATCTAGATTGTGGTTTGATTTAATTGGTATGAGTTAACATAAAGTTGGTGTTTTTAAAAGTGAGTTATTTTTCTAATTTAATTAAATTTGGGGTGGTACTCAGATGGTGACATATTTTACATTCAACTCCCCCCCCCCCCCCCCGCAACTGGGGAAGCCGAAAGACGTCCACTGATGGACATAGGCCATAGGTCCAGCAGTAGACGGCTTTCGGCTGAAATTATAACAATGATGATTATAAATGTGTCAAATTTAATTATAGCTTTTAAAGTTGCGTTGATACATTACGACAAATTAATTAAATTTTAGTTGTTAACGTAACTCTTATCTGGTCGGGATAAAAGCGAGTGAAAAAAGTGCGATAGACCAAGAAAGGAATATTGAAAAAAGTTGCTGACGGAAATTAGTTACGTCATCTTGCTTCTAGATAGTGATTTCATTTAACTGAGTTGATATGAGGTGAGTTAAGAAAAAGTTGGTATCATAAATTGTTTTCTCGCTTTTAAAATAATTTAAAAAAAAACAACTGACTTTATTAACTCAACACATACCAATTAAATCTGTAGTGTTTTCTTAGAAGTTGTTTTTTTATACTTATTATTATTTACTTTTCAGTTACAGTACCAACCAAACATCAATTCGTATACTACTACTGGGTAGACTAAATGGATTAAATATGTATTATCGAAGCTAATACAAAAACTTACCAAGCAAATGAAAAACAATTTACTGGATAATGCATCAGTGATGCTCTCATAGAGCATCCCTGACGCGTTATCCAGTAAAACAAGAATTGTCAAAGTCGATTCAAAATCTAACCTTAACTGTCGGAGATACCTATCAGGAATAATAAATACTCACAACAACAAAAACAGAGGAATTGAGAACCTCCTCCTTCTTGAAGTTGGTTAAAAAGTGATAATTATTTCTTGAGTTGGATAATCTAAGTTGGTGGAAGGTTCTAAACAGTCAACGTTTGCAAGGCAACATTAAGATTTATCAAAAATGTAATACAATTTTAGCCAACAAGACATGCCCTTTATGAGAGCGTATGATGCCAAGTGAAATCTTATTTGTGATACTTTTATATTTATTGTGTGTAATTTGTTTTTACCAAAAATGAGAAGATTGCAATTTTTTTAATAAGTCACAAGGTATTAAAATTTTATAAGCAACCCGCTGCTTCATTAAAAAAAAACCTATAAAATGAACCCTCAAATAGCCGCAACTAATTTTAAAACAACCTGCTGTCGCAACGAAAATCAATTAACCCTATACTCGTCAACACTAATACCCAACAACAGTTGTTTCGACACAACAGATGAGTAAGAACGGGTTAAATTACTCGTCCAATTTCGTTGATAATTCGAGGAAGTGCGATGTGACATAATTTTGTAAAAATTATACCTTTTCTGTAATTATATGGTATGCGTACCCCCTTAGAGTCATCTGGTACTTGGTTAATGATGTCTGCGGTGAAGAATCTTAAGGTTGACTGGGTTCACTCGCTTAAAAGTATAGTTGTTAGTGAGTAAATTATTTTCAATGGCAATTAAGGATTCACACTATGTTTTATGTTTAAATAATTGGACTGAAGTCATGTGGTGGTCGGTTCGTTCGATCACGTATATATATGTATTTGGTTAGGTAACGCCCAAAACAATTGAGAAACGTTCAGGATTAACAACGAGTGAAGACGATCCCAAGATAAAAATGAAGATTCTAAAATTAAAGGAGAATGCCCATAAAAACGCAGCGTAGATTACATAAAAAAACTAATATGCTCGGTAGTACTAACACATGGTTGATATCAAATGTGAAGTTAGTAAAGTAGTTTCGGTCAAATAATTACCATAAGCATGACAGCGTGCACAAAAGGGCAACATTGCCAGTGTTGAACAATGTATTTCCAGTGGTCAAAAAGAAGTAGGTAGTCCACCATGTGGTTATGTTCAACCATCCAAACTACGTAACGAAAGTCAGTTAAGCACTGTGTGAGCTAAGAACACTTATTTAAAAAAAAAAAAACAGCGAAGAACACAATGAGTAATTTAAGAATCGCAAAGACTTTCCTTGCAGTTTGGCAAAAGTTATTTTGTAAAAAGCCAAAACATTGTGAATAAACACTTTTCATTTTTTTTTTCATTCAAAAATGGGTCATTCATGCATTATAAAAAACCCCCACCCCACATCTTCCTGTGGGTGTCGTAAAAGGCGACTAAGGGACTTACTAGAGAATGGGTAGCAGCGTTCTCTATGCATTTTACCACCATACTGCGATCGCCAACCCGCTTGCCAAGCGTGGCGATTATGGCAAAGCCCTCCAAATTGGGGGAGGCCTAAGTCCAGCAGTGGACGTCTTACGGCTGAAATGATGATGATGAAAAAAAAAACGTCGGTCTTCGCACGTTGGGAAATTGGACGTACGCTGTATTATGTTCTCTATACTAGGCATAAAGACACCATGCAACAACTAGTTAATTTTCTAGATTTTGTTATTGCAGCTGTTTTTTTTTATAATAAACTACCTTTGTACTAACCAGCTTCATTTATATGAAAAAAGAAAGGAATTACTGCCTTTTATAAAAATATTAAAATTACTTCGTCAATCTAGAAGATAATTTTATAAGAAATTAATTTCATATTTGCAATCTACAAATAGTACCCATTTACCCCACATAAGTTTTTTTTTTCTATCGAGTCTTGGTTTTTGCCAATTTATGTTTGGACATTCTCCTTTAAGTTCAAATCATTAAAAACTACAAAATTTGATGTCGACATCAAAGAATACTAAGACTGAAAGTTACCAAACTAAATGGGTATAGATCCGTCTACGACGTAATACGAAAGTACATTTTTATATTCCTAATCATAATTCCGCTGATTATCTCGACTGTCACTTCAGTCAACACTGAGATAATCTCAAACCGGACAGATCACAGATTATGTTTGTACTGACACTCGTAGGCTCCCTACAAACGATCAAGGGACAGTTTACATAAGTAATTAGCTATGTCATACAGGAAGCGGGGGTGTTGACAGATTGCGGGACGAATTAGTTCCGTGTGTATCCGGCCTTATTTACTTACGTGCTACGGGCGTAGCGGCGTAGCAACGCCGCGTAGCAAATGTTTGTAGCGTTTTAATTACTTTTACTCTTATTTTTTGTTTAATAGTTGGTGCGCAGGTTTTTTTTTTTGTCAGAATAATGTCGATTTTGTTATTAAAAGACAAGTTTGTTATTACTGACAAGTTTTTTTGTTTGACTTACTTAAATTACATAAGTATCTAAATTGTAGCCACAAAAAAAATATCATAAGGTCTATTTATAGTTAGCAACAAAATTAGTATATTGCTATAATGGATTCCACCCTCATAAATCGAGCGAACAAACAAATCAAGCCAAATGAGACACTACGGCCAACAACAACAAATTATTGTGAACGAACCTAATTTGCTAACTTTTTATATATTTTCCTCGGTCGCGTCTCGGGGCTATTAATATGAAGCCTTGTTTAATATCTGACATCTGTTACAAAAACTTTTATTATAAGACTAATCCATTGCACACGCACACATCTATACTCGCGTATTTTTCCCCCACACACACATACAAATACTGATACGCACACCCACACAAACACGCACACATACAACTGTCGACACTTAGTTTAGCGTCCTATGAAGCAACATTGTAAGTTACTGTCTTCATACAAACGTATTTCATTTTAATTTTTTATCAGCAATAACTTTTGTACCTACTAAGGTTAGCGTTAATTACCAAAGTATAAATAAATGTGGTGTAATAAATGAATAATGATGAATGTTTTTTTTTTCCTTTTTATAGCACACTAATTAAAGCTATTTTTATAAGTGCTTAACGAGTATTTATCGGTTCAGGCAAAAAAAACATAGGTATAATAAAAAAACACGCAACCATCAAATTACACATCAGCATAATAATAATTATAATTTGATTAGAGCTTAACAACCAAGTCCACGTAATTAAATTAATTAATCAGCCGGCAACACTAACAGGAAAATGGATCTTATCATCGAAATACACTTACAAAAACACTAACGTGGAAACATTACTTTGTAATGAATTTATAAAACTATCTAGAAAAATATGTCAAGTCACTAAAATTACAAAACAACACATGCGGAGCGAGAACGGCCTCTGTGATAGGCTTGAGTCACGCATTTTATCACGGATTTTGTTTTCCAACTGTGATAAAAAATGTGTGACTGAAGCGTCCCACAGTAGGATGTGCTTGCCCCGCTGTCAATCTGTCAGTCACACCGCAACAAACCAACCAGCACCCTACTTACCACAACGCTACCTCCCGCCGGCGCCCGCTCTCATCTACCACTTCTTAATTAACTTAGCTTATATAACGAAAAATGGTCTCATTTAGATAACACCGTAACTTTCAGGCTAACTTAGACTACTTAGCGCGTTCTGTTAATGCCTCTGTAAAGTTGGTCGGTATCGTTTGCTAACTTAATTAGCGAAGTTAGGTTAGTTTTATGACGATGTAACAGATGTTGTGACAATGAGTGAAAGTTTGTATGTGTGTGTGTCTGTGTGTTTTGGAAAAAGTTTTAGTTTAAAAATGTGTGGTAGTATTGATTGGTTTTTTTGGTTCCATGCTCAACGGGTACCAACGTAACTCTATGACTAAGGATCCGTTGTCCGTCAGGACGTCTGTCTATCAGTGGGCTGTATCTCATGAACCATAATTGTAGACACTTAAAATTTTCATAAAGTACGCATTTCTATTACCGCTATATTAACAAATATATATAAAAATAAATAAAGTTAAAAATAAAAGGGGTGTGTGTTAAATACTGTACGATGGTACGGAATTATTCGTTTGTGAGTCCGACTCGCACTTGGCCAGTTTTTTTTTAGGTATGACGAAATAAGAGGTCACGTACGAATTAGATATTTTTTTTATAATCTTTCATGTCAACATTCAAACACTTTTGACTAGAAAGTATGCTAGTAAAAAAATATTACTATAAAACAATTTCTTAGAAAAATCTTAGTGTTTGCAGATTAAACTATGCGAAAGTTTAAGAAATCCTAGAAAATTAGCACATAAGCTGTTTTTAGTACTTACCTATAAACTTAATAGAAGTTTGCAAGTCTCAGATCAAAATGATAAATCCACAAAAAACATTAATCATCATAACATTTAATTACATACACACTGTATAAGGTCAAACGAACACTGGTATTATAATTACTACGCACCGTTTATCTAATTTATAAACAAAGACAAAATAGCAAAATAACAAGATTTCTCCCGAGCACCGTGTGGTGCCGGACGTAAAGAATAACACCACCGCATTTTTTCCCGTGGGTGTCGTAAAAAGCGACTAAGGGACTTACTAGAGAATGGGCAGCAGCATTCTCTATGCATTTTACCACCATACTGCGATCACCAACCCGCCTGCCAAGCGTGGCGATTATGGCAAAGCCCCCCAAATTGGGGGAGGCCTAAGTCCAGCAGTGGATGTCTTACGGCTGAAATGATGACTTTATTTTTTTAAATTATCATTTTCTATTTTACTTTAAAAAAAAAACCTATTAATCTTAATGAGCAGGGTCACATGTCTTCGATTTTTTTGTTCTAGAACATGCCGGTTTCCTCACGATGTTTTCCTTCACCGTTTTGAGAGCAGTGGTGAAGAAATTATTTACACAGAGTAAAGTGCCTGCCTGGGTTCGCACTCACGACCTACAAACTTGTATGTCGCGGCTGTTATCACTGGACCACCACTGCTGTTAAACATAATGGTATTCATCATCATCATCATCAAACCACTAATCATAATGGTATTCATCATCATCATCATCATCAGCCTATAGCAGTCCACTGCTGGACATAGGCCTCTCCAATTGCACACCATTCAGCTCGATTCTCGGCAACTTTCATCCAGCTGCTACCAGCCACCCTGCGAAGATCGTCGCTCCAAGTACCCTGAGGGCGTCCTACCTTTTTTTTCTGGCTGGGAAATCATCAAATGACGTCTCCCGTTCTGGGTGGAGCACAAGGCGTGACAGACTTTTACTGATTAAAACCCACCCGTGTTCCTTCAGTTGCCCATACGCCAGGGCCACGGTATCTCTTTCGGACAGATCTCGCGACCCTGGCAGAGGGCGTCCTACCTTACGTTTAGAATGTTATTACAAAAACAGTAAAAAAAAATACTACATAGAATGAACAAAATCCGTCAACCATTGATGAATATATCTGAATATACACACAAAAATAAACTGTCGAATTGAAAACCTCCTGCTTTTTGAAGTCGATTAAAAAGTTCTATTATTAATTGAAAACATCAATTAATAAACAATACCACACCAACTATACAAGTTTAAACTACACTAATTACTAGCAAACATTTATCTAGCATAAATAAACAAAATTTATAGTCCGTCTTAGACAGTGAGGCAATAACTGTCGCCGCTGTCTGTACCGTCTCTATTTAATTAATATTTCCTATGTAAGTAATGAAGTGTTTATTGTGTATGGGTGCTTAACACTGTTGTTGTTATGGCTGTTCATTCTTATTGAGTGTCTTTAATCTAATAATATGTAGGCTATACTATCTATAAATGCGAAAGTACAGACGTAAAAGAATTGTGACGCAATTTTTTCGCGCAATTATAATGTGTGTTTTTTCGACGCGTTAGGATACTGTGTGTCTGTATGTAGTCAGCTTGAACGGCTGAACGGTTTTCTAAGAAATTCTGCTCTTAGGTGTCACTATGGTCTAGTAGCATATTATACTATATTCTATCTTTTGTCACGACTTGGGTTAGGATACTTCTAATTACGACTAGCTGTATTAAAACTATCCAGCGCGGGCAAAAAATGTTGAAGTATGTCTGCACATTTGTTTTATTTTCACTAGTGAACTGTTGAACTGAGTTCGATGAAATGTCGTAAATAGGGTAAAATAAATTGGGGGAATAGAGTGGCAATACTATTACCACGTGTTGGGTATCAATATCAAAACCTCATAAAATAAAAAAAGAGAGTAAAATTTTCATCATTCCGACTTTGTTCAAAACTTTAAAAGACACTACGACGACTGACGACTGTTATGTTTTGTTTTTTTGAAATCCTTAAAAAATATCTATACACCGTGACATTTAAGTCGTCTTAGGTACAAAGGTTGTCCACTCAATGTATCCGATATAATATACCTCTAGGCGTGATTAAAAAATTGTTACTAATTAAGGAAATACGTACTAAGAAAAATAAATAATGCATTAGAATTATGAAACATCCTGTTAATAATGTTTACGTATCATATGGTAGAGAACATACATACCTACCTAGCGCACGAGTTGACTAGATCATTCCATCTCCATTTTCCATGAGACAAAATATCAAACAAACTATGTCATGCGTCATCATAATGAATAATATTTTTATTTTTAGCTATTCAAATGTTATTTTTTTTGTTATGGATGTGTAGTAGTCATTGGATACATGAAGTGGGCTTCCGTTGTAAGAAGATTAAAATGTCACGGTATATACACGAAAAATTACAAAAACATCTGATCGATTACGACCATTGTAATGTCAGCCACCATGTTCCCACTGCTGGGACAAAGGCCTCGCCTCTTCGAGATTGAATGGGCTTGATTCTACCACTCGGGCCTAGTATGGGTTTTGAAATGTCACAAGTCTACGAATTTTTGGTTCTAGAATATAATGGTTTCCTTCACATGTTTCGAGAGCAGTGGTGATGAAAACTATTTTATACAAAGAAAGCCTGCTCAGGTTCGAACCCACAACCAACAAACTCTTGAATCAAGGCACTACTGGGCCACTGCACCTAAATACATATTTATTTATCATAATTACGTTGTCATTCAAGCAACCCTTGCGTCAAGTATCATACAAAAACTTAATACTATCGGGGCCCAATCAACCAACTTTCCTTCCCAAGTTATTTATTACAAGATTAATACGAATTCTAATCGAGTTTTCTCTCATTAAGTACCACGGTAACCGAGCCCTCTTTATTATAGTAGAATAATACCGACGAGTAATATCGTGGTATAGTTACTTAATCAATTCCTTTGTTGGTAGAATCGACCCCCGCCGCAGTGGGTGGGGTTGATTAAGAAGAATATTGCTTGATTACTCGCTTGAAGTATGGGCTGCATGGATGTTAGACAGAAGGTCAGGGTTTTGCTAGATGTGTCCTACACTCTTTTTTTTTTTGGAGTTTACTCTTTAAGATTCAATTTTCATATATAAACCCCAGGGTATGGAAATTTATGGGAAGTAAAATTAAACTTTCTCCGTTACGTTACGTTATCTGTTATGTTATATTCTATCTATTATCTACATATACTTATAATATAAAGCTGAAGAGTTTGTTTGTTTGAACGCGCTAATCTCAAGAACTACAGGTCTGAATTGAAAAATTATTTTTGTGTTGGGTAGGATAAATATATCAAGGAAGGCTATATAACATCACGCTACAACTAAGAGGAGTGTAGCAGTAATGAAAAATATTGCAAAAACGGGGAAAATCGCACGAGTAGGCGATTCGACGCGACGGGAAGGGTCGGGGGAACAAGAAATTTAACGCGGACGAAGTCGCGGACAGAAGCTAGTCTATTATATTTTATAATAGTTCGTAAGGACTAAACTCCAGTTGTACGTCAGAGCTGACACACACAATTTTTTATTTGTGTAATGGTATCTCGCTATGGTTCCGTGTGGTATGGGACATAAAGAATAGCACATCCAATTTCTTCCCGTGGATATCGTAAGCGGCGACTAAGGGGCTTAATAGAGAATAGGCAGCAGCATTCTGTATGCATTTTACCACCATACTGCGGTCGCCAACCCGCCTGCCAAACGTAGCGATTACGGAAAACCCCCAAATTGGCGAAGAATGCCCAGCAGGGGACGTCTTTCGGTTGAAACGTTGATGACATCTTCAGAGCTCTCTAGGGAACTCTAGGGGGTGCTTAACCGGACGTGCCTGAATAAATTAAGGCCGCCAGACAGAGCTTTAAATCTAAGCTAACTACACGCTAAGGCCACCGTGGGGTACGCACCTCGGCTTAGGGCGACGCCTTGGGGTAGCAAGGGATGGCCTAGATCGGCGCTAGATGTGTCATGCATATTCTGTGAAAATTATTAAGACGAATTCATCTCATTATTAAGTCTTTCTTTTGAATTTTTCGTAAATTTTATGTAACTAGGTATTTTTAGTGTAAGTAGGTTTCTGTAAATATACAAGGTTAATTTGCATTAGCTACCGAAACCACAAAATGAAAAAAAAAATGAAAAATTTTGGGGTTATCTATTGCAGGGTAGTATAGCCACTTGAATTATTATTAGTTTATAAAGCAGTTTTCTTTTCTTCACAGTCGTGGTGAGTATCGATATCTAAAAAAAAAAAAAAAAATGAAGAACAGTTTTTCTCATCTCATACTTCAAGTACCAGCGGTCATTGACCCAAAACAGAACCATTATTTTTTATCTTGTCACGTTACGTCGAAGGAGTTTCATTTGCTAATTTAATTTGAATTTTGAGGTTTCGTATGTGGGTAGAAGGATTGAAATTGGTTTTATTGAAGAAGGTGATTGGCTATTTTCTACAAAATATTGTAATTCTTCTGATTTCAATCTAGATCATATTTACTTAATTATAAAATCAAAGTTCAACAAAAAAATATACCCTCCAAATTATATTCCAGATAACATCGTCACTTTGTTAGTGTGTGTATGTCTAATGAATGTCTCCATAGCATCGATGAATGTGTCTCCTCGATCCTTCGACGGAACTGTTCGGGAACTAATGCCATCGATTTAGATACAATTACCAATCGTACGTATCCGATTACACGACGCCTCCACCATATGAGCACCCTTAAACCCTCATGTTCATTGCTTCATAAGTACAATATATTTACTTTGATTGGAATATTCTTCTCTTTTTTTAAATCGATGTTCACTAAGACGTTTTCTGTCAAATTGATTATGTACTCGGGTGTCTAATGTGTGTTAGAGTACTTTATTTTCGATTCTACTTGATTTCAAAGAACAATTTTTATGGTATATTTTGTCGTACGTAAGGAATAGCAGCATCCCATTTCTTCCCGTGGGTGTCGTAGATGGCGACTAAGGAAGTTTCTAGAGAATGGGCAGCAGCGTTCTCTATGCATTTTACCACCATACTGCGATCACCAACCCGCCTGCCAAGCGTGGCGATTATGGCAAACCAGCCTATTTTTGGTGGAGGCCTATGTCCGACAGTGAATATTTTTCGGCTAATTTGAACATATTTTATATTAAACTTTTAATAGTCACATTTTAACACCCATTGATAAATATATATATGACGGATGTTCGAGCGGCTGAGCGGTATATCGTCAGGATTTGGAGTTCCCATTTTATTGGGATAAACATGACGTATAAACAATAACAGGAATATTAATAACACTATTAATCACGCTAAATAAAAAGAAACAATAAAATGGTTACAAGATAGAAAGGTATAGTAACAATACTATTCAACGAACAAACCCTTAAGGTTACTGTTCGTATAGAGAGCTGAGCCACCCAAATACAAAGCGTATCTGTCGCTATCAGCTAGTGCCACACAGGCTAGTCAAGCCACACAGGCTAGTCAAGTGCCACACAGGCTAGTCAAGTGCCACACAGGCTCGTCAAGTGCCACACAGGCTCGTCAAGTGCCACACAGGCTCGTCAATACCGCTATGTGAATATACAGCAGCGCTGTACCAGGTAAACTGACAGTTTCGTCGGGAGCAGGAGCTCTGTAATGAGTCTAATCCGAAGATAGACTGACTTGCTCACTGAGTGCAAGCTCTTTTATACGACAATGTCCCGCCATAATATCCACGACAACTCTGTCCGATGGCGCGCAGAAGTACGCCACGTGTTTACTTGATACAAAACACTAAAGTATGCTAAACTAAATAAGACTTACATTATAAAGTCATCAAATAAGTTACAATTATCCAAATAAGTTGCCAAAAAAATGAATTAGTGAGTACACTAAGTACTCAATAAATTATGTTCCAATTTATTACACTATCTGATAGAAAATCACGTAAATTAATGATAATAAAAACAAAGAATAGCAAATTATGCGGACTACCCACAATTTGTATTTGAGAACCAACTCCGACATATTTTTTTTTTTCATTTGGCGTTAAAATGTGTCTATTAAAAGTTTTCTAATAAAATTTCCATTTAGTAAAACTAAACACGTCACAAAAATCTGTGTCATTTTCTTCCTAGGGTAGGTTCACACAATACCGTGTTCGCAAAATGCCCACATGGCGATTACAACAAGCTCTTTTGTACTTGTCCTTATCTCGCGCTGTCTAACGACATCCACTCATCTCTTGGCGACACAATGGCCGGGCGAATTGAAACTACTACGGATAGACAATGCCGATTGCGTGGGGAGGCGGCCGGTCAAAAGCCGAGCAAATTGGCCTTCAGAAGTGTCGTGTTTAATCTTTCAGAAGTATTTCTGGGGACTGAAAAGGGCATTTTAATTTTATTTTTTTATAAAAATTGTTTCTATGTTTTAGGAAAATTAAGTAAGTTTTAATCAGTGTAAAGAATTAGACAGGTAATAGGTATGTTTAGGGAAAAGTGACGTATGACACTGTCGCTAAGTCAGTAACAATGAATAATTACTTTTTATATGAGGTCGTAGGTCTAGTGGAGTCATGCGCTACTGCTCAGCATGAAGTTGTGGGTTTAATTCACAGAACGGGCAAAGTGCTATTGTTTTTTTTTTCTGTAATATATCATTAGCAGCCTAGAGTCTGGATTTGTGCCTGGTTGATGGCAATAGGCTCGCCCCTATTACATGGGACTTAAACAAAACTGACAAAATATCGGTGTACTGTAAGTACACCTCTGCCCAACCCTTCAGTGAAACAAGGCGTAATATTGTATCATGTAACTTATGTTATTAAATAAATGAGTAAGCATCGCTTTTTAACCGACTTCAAAAAAAGGAGGAGGTTATATGTTCGACTGTATGTATTTTTTTATTTTTTTTTATGTATGTTCACCGATTTCTCCGCCAATTGTCAACCGATTTTGAAAATTCTTTTTTTATTCGTAAGGGTATACTCTTGAGGTGGTCCCATATTAATTTTGTGAAGATTTGATGTATACTTTGGGAGATAAACGAAGGAACTCCTCAAAAACAAACAGTACACGTAATGTGATTTGGATATTGTACTAAAGATCAAAAATAATTGCTGGTTCTATCTATCCATCCGTGGTGAACTAATTATAGTCTTCGAAGATACCGCATGGAACTCCTCATCGGTGAACAGTACATATAGGAACTTACAGTGAAAGGTTAGAAGGTTAGGGGATAATTCTTTGAATATTATAGGCACGTTTAGACCGTTACTTGTATTCTTATATTCCGTTGAGCTGATGATGGAAGGTACAACTCCTTATCGATCAGGAGTTAGAAGATATCTTGTCCTAGATAGACATACTCGTTGACGAGTTCGGGAGACAGACACCGGAACTCTTTAAAAAATGACAGCAAATCAACCGCGATTTCTGCTATCGCATAAATATGCATTGTTTGTTTGGAATTAGTGCGGGGTGGATACCACAACTAAAAATTTAAAAATAAAAACTTTTTACAAAAAAAAAACAACCGACTTCCTTAAAAACACTACAAAGTGAAAAATAACTTTAATTTCGGAAGTCGGTGGCAAAAAAACCATAAATACAGATCCTAAGACACCGACTTCCGAAATTAAAGTTATTTTTCACTTTGTAGTGTTTTTAAGGAAGTCGGTTGTTTTTTTTTTGTAAAAAGTTTTTATTTTTAAATTTTTATCAATCAATAAACATCATTTTTCAACATAACACTGAAAAATTAATCTTACAAATTAATTCCTAAGTTAACATGACATACAAGCATTTCCAATGTGCACTTGTATAAATGATTACATTGATATCTTTTGTACGCCCTTATCTGGTCGACTAAGTCGCTAACGACGGCCACTCATCTCATAGACACAATGAATGGACTTAGCGTCTGTTGTTAGACAAAGCGGATTGTGGCGATTGTGGGGAATGGACCGGTGCAAAATGGGTGGTGTGTACTGGCCCTTAACGTTTAACGGTGGACTTCACCAATAAAACCAAACGCGATCAGTACATCTAAACCGCGTTCAAGAGTTGTTAGTGTTATCATTATTTTAAAATATTGACATTGAGTCATTGGTGAAATTGGCACTAAACGTAAACTTTGATGTTGCTTTTTCAATTGGTGATCGATTCAATAAGCAACTTAAGGTTCACCGTTCAAGAGATGCATTTAAAAAAAAGTGTACTAAAGTAGGGAAATAATCATTATTGTCAATTAATAGGTACGTGAAGCAAAATCTTCAGACCCGTTTTTATGAAAATTACGCGTATGGATGAATATGAAATTTGGCACAGTTTATATGGAGGAGTGTTTTTTTTATGTATAGCTTATAATATTCCTCGATAAACGGGCTATCCCAACACCAATTCGAACTAGAGATTCCTGAGATTAACGCGATCAACCAAACAAACTCTTCAACTTTATAATATTGGTATAGATAAATATAGATATGGACTATATAAGTATAGACAAACTAAATCGACATAAAAAGGTAAAGTAAGTAAATGTACGTAGTTCCCATTACGGGCCAAACTAAGAACCTTAATAAAATTAAGATAAACGCCACCAATAGCGAGGTATCGAAACTCCTAGAGTTATTTCTTCCTCCGTCCCTAATTCCGTAATTGCGGATTAATAGGGTCGCGAACGTAACGTACAGGTAATTAAGCGGTGTTCCGACTGTCGATGACCTCTTTAGACCTTTGGCTCGAGATAATTCCGCTTTTGTCTCGAAAAATCGAAGTTTTAGAGGGAATTTTGTCCATATGTGTTACGATTACCGGGGGTAATGAGAATGGCGGAATGATGTCTATGAGTCATTTTTGACGACTGGCCTGTTAGTCTAGTGGTTAGTGACCCTAACTGCTAAGACTGAGGTCGTGGGTTCGATTCCCACCCAGGAAAAATATTTGTGTGATGAGCACAATCATTTGTTCTGTGTCTGGGTGTACTTTATCTATATGTATGTATTTAGTAATATATAAGTATGTTTATCAGCTGTCTGGTTGCCATAGTACAGGCTCTGCCTAGTTTGAGATCAGATAACGGTGTGTTAGTTCTCCTAAGATATTTATTTATTTTTATTTTGAAAACACTTATTCTTATTTATTTTTGAAACAAAGATTTTAGGTTAAGTTCCGTGTAGTGCCGGAAGTAAAGAATAGTACCATCCCATTTCTTGGCCTGGGTTTCGTAAGAGGCGAATAAGGGACTTACTAGAAAATAAGCAGCAGCGCTTTCTATGCATTTTACTACCATACTGCGATCGCCAACCCGTCTGCCAAGCGTGGAGATAATGCCAAACCCCCTCAAATTGGGGAGGCCTATGTCTAACGGCTGAAATGATGATGTTGATGATAATGATGAAGGTAGATGCGCTAAGGGAGCCCGCGAAATACAAAGGTTCGTACGTTTTTGGCGTATCAGACTTTTACTAACTAAAACCCACCCGTGTTTCTTCAGTTGCCCATATGCCAGGGCCACGGTAACTCTATTGAACAAATCTCGCGACCCTGGCAGTCAACTGCAGGACAGTGTCAGTGTATGTTGATTAAAATATTTTTCGCGACTGTTACAAATAAGGCCTTACAGAATTATAATACAACCCCTTATATCATTTAATTCTATTAAATGCCTTTTTCATGACATAGTCAATAGTCATACATTGGGATTAAATGGACTTCTCCCTTAAAGAACAAAATAGTAGTTAGGTTCCAAATCAAAATCAAGAGTGATTTATTCGCTCAGAGTACAAGTGAAGCAGTCAGTCTGTTGTGACACCATATTGAGTGTACGTAGGGCGCGCGTTAGCGGCGCGTGTTGCAGCAAATTACAAAATACTGTCACCCAAAATGCCTGCCCTTCACTACTTCCCAGTGCTTTAGCTGGAAAGAAGAAGTGGCGCAACAAACACCTCTACAATCGAAGTGGGTGTTATTCCACCTACAAACACATCTTACCGTCTCGTATAGCTAGTGAGCGCGGGAACAAAGAGGTTATTTTACAGGTAAGTCTTCTCTCTGTGAGCGGGAGTGGGCCGTAATCCACCACGCGAGCCCTGTGCGGGTTGGTAGATGTCCCACGACTTTGAATTTTTGGGGTTACCCTTCACCGTTTTGAGAGCAGTGGTGATGAAATCACATACACAAAGTGCTGCCTGGTTGGAATTCAAAATCAAAAGACATTTATTCAAATCAGGGTGAGGATCAACACTTTTCGAACGTCAACATTACATGAGACAGTCCCCCAAAAAGCCCGCCCTTCCCCACTTCCTAGTGCTTTAGCTGGGAAGAAGTAGCGCAACAAACCCGCAGCAAATTCACGACCGATTGGTTAGTCGGGGCGAAGACCATGGGCCACCACTTTGGGCCACACTGTTTCATCATTCATCATCATTTCAGCCGTAAGACGTCCACTGTAGGACTTAGGCCTCCCCCAATTTGGGGGGCTTTGCCATAATCGCCACGCTTGGCAGGCGGGTTGGTGATCGCAGTATGGTGGTAAAATGCATAGAGAATGCTGCTGCCCATTCTCTAGTAAGTCCCTTAGTCGCCTTTTACAACACCCACGGGAAGAAATGGGGGCCACACTGTTTACAGGTTTATTATTCAACATTTAGGTATACACCTGTAGCGCCTTCTACACCTCCTAATCCGCACGCAAATTCCTGCATCGCGCAATCAGAGTTTACCGTGCAACTGGCAAATACATATACAACGTCTCGATCTCAACTGTCGGGCAGTTGCCAACCAGATACAACAGCTGTCTGGTCGTAGGACCCTTCCTTGTCTACGGAGGTTGAGTGAACTTAACACCCTGTACCTCATACCTCCAAAAACCTATAAAATAAAATACAAAAAATATTATCATCTTCATCATCATCAGCAGCCTACAATGTTCCCACTGCTGTGACACAGGCCTTCTCTCGGTGACAGGGAGTGGGCCATAATCCACAACACGGGCCCAGTGCGGGTTGGTAGATGTCACATGTCTTCGAATTTTTGGTTCTAAGACATGCCGGTTTCCTCACGATGTTTTCCTTCACCGTTTTGAGAGCAGTGGTGAATAAATAATGAAAAACATAAAATATACAATACATCACTTTTCTATTTTAGGACACCATTGATTAATTAAGTTTTTAATTTTTAATCATTAAATTAGAAAATGGAAGTAGTTCATAAATTACAAAATGAATTACCTACTATCTGGTGGTCAAGGATTTTCAAGTGCCCTTCTTTCCCTTGTCGGTAATAATTTATACTTTTCTTTAATGGATTATAAAAATTAATGACTGACTTATTACTTAAGTGCTGTGTTGAGGGTTTTCTTCTCCACTGAAATATAGTTTATATTAAAATATAATTAAAGGTCAGAGTTGCTAGTACCAACCACCATTTTAATTACCGTTGTTAACCCGTAGAAGTTTCGACACCGCAAACATAAATAATTAAGTAGGAAATGAGTTAGATTGAGGGCTACTACAATCACTCACACCTTAGCGCGTTTGTTACGCGAGTCAAAGATAATAATTTATCCAGTTCAAATTGTATAAAAGTCTCGATTGAAATCCAGGTTACGGGATTCGAAATAGAAAAATATAAATAATTTTGTTGTTGTTTTTATTTTATAATATTAAGTAAATGTCAGGATAAACGCATATTGTATTAACCTGCAAAGTTATATAGATACACTCCTAGATTTCAGCTTGCAAGGCTGAAAGGATGAAAATCAAAATAGCGCCACTTTTGTTTACTCAGGTATTTTGTTGTAATATTAGCGACTCGGAGAAGTGGACAAATGGGAAGTAGCTGATTTAAAGCGTGTCAATTGAAACAAATAACATATTACGACTACACAAAAGGGATTAATCGAAATGTCATCCTAATCCTAACGTAAGTATGGTATTGAAAAAAGGCGTGAGTTTCTTAGATGAGTTGAATAAGTTTCTTTGTGGTGCTTTGGCACTAAAACAGCTGAACTATTTGGATGAAATTTGACGCACATATAGACTATGATCTGGGTACTAACATACGCTATTTTTCATCCTGGATCATAGACGAAGTCACAGGCATCAGCTAGGTATCAAAAACCGTATAAAAATACCCGAAGGCAGAGGTGCGCACACTAGCCCAAATTAACTATTACCTATCGCTACAAAAAAAATAACGATCCTGCTTTAATAACCAAATGCTATCCTGGCAATGATCGCTAACCGGTTGGACTGCCCTTATATCCAGCATGGCTGTGACAGGCATGTTGCTATTCCGATGCCGGTTAGAAAATTATAATTATTGTATGTGTTTTTATTTATTTTATTTTTGATGACTATTTGGTGATTTAATTTTAAATTTTAATATTAATTTTTATTGTTAATTTTTTTATTGTTAATTTTGATTTCATTTCTAAATTTAAATGTGTATTGTTTTATAATTGTATGCCTAATGAGTCCATTGTTACTTGAGTACTTATGAATAAATAAATAAAATAAATAATTGCACCTCACAAAAATTAAACAGCCAAACCAAACGTGCTAAAACACCAACAGTTTCATTTTTAATAGTAGCCCTCATTCTACCAAGACGACCTTTAAGTCAGTAATTAAAGTGTTGTTAGCAAAATTAAAATAATCGCCATTATATTGAGGTGGGCGACCGAAATCTGAAGGTTGAAACTAATGGGAAATAAATTGTCCTCAAGCAATGCTCAGTAATTAGTGAGCGCGTATTTAAACTAAGCGCGACACGGCGGGTTTATTTAAATGTTAAGTTGTTAAGGCGCAGATTGTTCGAAAAAAAATTGTTAAGTCATAAATTAAATTTGAGGTTTCGTGTTCGATTGATGGAAACATGATCGCCCCCTATTACATGGGACTTAAAACTAAAATTTGAATTTGGGTGTCCAAAAGTACACATCTATTCTTCGAAGAAATACAAGTGCAGCAATGTTCTATCTGAGCCCTCGGACAAATATAGGTGCAACAATATTATCTTCCTATCAGTTTTCCAACTATGTTATTTTCGGTTTCTAGTGTGACCAGATGCAGGTGAATTCCAGTATTTTATATGGGGCGACTGACTATCTGATCTCCACAACCCAGTGTCAGGGTTACGTCACTCCTTCGTAAGACGAGTTGTCAGATTATCAGGCTTCTGACGACATGTTACGACTGCTAAAGATCTAAGAATGACAGCCAGAACTAACGGCTTCACGCGCTTTCCGAGGCACGGTCTCGGTATGTCAAGATGGTCACCCATCCACGGACCAACCTTGGCAAGCGAAGCTTAACCTGATCGAACGAACCATGCAGCTGTTTTTACTCAACCACGAGCCCCTCAAGAAAAATAAATGCTGTTTTATTCAAAAATGTTGGGTTGAACGAAAAAATTGCGGTTTATCCGCTGACCTCATTACGTTGCGTCGGTCAAGGTCAAAGAAAGCTAAAGGCCGATCGACTGCGACGCTGACGGTTCAAACACACCTCCTCGCATGCACCATTTTAATTAGAAATACATAGTGATTTAATTGAAAATATATGGTCTAGTTTTTGCCAGTGGCAGTCGCAAATTATTCCGCGGGAACGTACTACTGGGATAAAAATTTCCTATGTGGTAATCTAGGTTATACACTATCTTTATGGTGAATTTCATCAAAAGAGAACAAACATATAGATGTGGTGGGGTGTGGGGAGTGTGGTGTGGTGTGGGTGTGGTATAGTGTGTGTGTGATATTAGATATCGTTAAATACTTTCACATTTATAATATAAGTAGGACTATAATATGATGGAGCTACAGAATCTATGCGAATTTTAAAAAGGTTGTAAAGATGTAAGCATCACTGGCTAATCTTGGGTTTAAAATTCCATGTATATGAAAAGTAAAAAGTTAACAAGAGGAGCAAAAGCTCAGGTGATGCTACCTGAAAATTATCGAAAGACAATTAAGTAATTATCGTTACCTTTTCGAATCGAATTGATAACTTCAGAAATATGTATTAGGCAAATCAAATTTTATGCAATTAGGAGAAAATGTCACTGCCATGCAATAAAGTACAATTCAACACATACATACATACAATCACGTCTTTTTCCCATGGGGGTAGGCAGAAACCACGGAACGCCACCTGGTACGATCTCTACACACTCCTTTTGCCTCGTTTAGGTTCATACAATTGGTCATACACACACTCCGGTTGCGAGTACTACGCACCTGACTTTTCTGAAGAACATCACCAATAAGGTCACTATATGTCCTCTTAGGGCGTCCCCTCCCGGTGTTTCCACTCACATCTGCCTTGTAAATACAGTCACAATTCAAAAGGTGCCAATTGCGTAATACGTCATTCTGGAGTTGAAACTTAATTTTTTCTTCGTCATCTGTCTAGCCTTTTCCCATCTATGTTGGGGTCGGCTTCCAGTCTAACCAGATGCAGCTGAGTGCCAGTATTTTACATGGAACGACTGCCTATCTGACCTTCACAACCCAGTTACTGGGTACAGTACCAGTAACTTCATTTTTTCCTAAAACCTTTTAAACCAAACAAATGAATGTCACATTATTTATAAACTATCCTCATCTTTACAACAGTGATTAAAATGTTTAATTGTAGGAACGACAAGCGGACGTAAAGTTACCGTGCGCTACAGTTTCATCCAAAACATTGTAATTATAACAAAATTACAACGTAAAATTACACACGCACGCAATTGTTGTTGTACTGTAATTAACGGGTGAAAAAATGAATCATGTTCGTGAAGGCTGTGATTTTTTGGGTAGGGTGACCTTCTGGTGTGAGGAAGTAATGATATAATGAAGTCAGTACTTCTGTCAGTGGGAGTAAAAATGATTTTTAGGTTAACAAGCAGCTTACTTTCGTGTAGTGCTGAACATAAAGAATAACACCACCCCATTTCTTCACGAGGGTTTCGTAATAGGCGACTAAAGGACTAATTAGAGAATGGGCAGCAACGTTCTCTATGCATTTTACCACCATACTGCTATCCCCAACCCGTCTGCCAAGCGTGGCGATTATGGCAAATCCTCCCAAATTGGGGGAGGCCTATGTCCAACAGTGGACGTTTTTCGGTTGAAATGATGATGAAATCAGTTTATATAGTTTGTGGTTATAATTCTTAGTCCATCGGAATTCGACACAATCGGACTATGAAATAACCCTTTGGGTCTGGCAAAGTACATCTTCATAAATTATGACACCTTGAATGGACCAAATAAGAAAAGTAAGGGTACGGCGTGTGGCTTAATAATAGATAACAGCCGCACGTGTCGATCGATCTAGTTAAGCTACTCATTCCGTGGGTAGCCTGGCAATGCTTGACTATTTTTAATCGACTACCTTAAATACAGATCCTAAGACACCGAATTCCGAAATTGAAGTTATTTTTGAATTTGTAGTGTTTTTTTAAGGAAGTCATTTTTTATTTATTTTTTTAAAGTTTTTTTACGTCCGAGTACCTAGAACCCACAATGTCACGTTAAACTCAGTCTCGGCTAACAATTCATTGGTCTTCGACTGTCGTTACGGCTCGTCAGAAGCCCGGATGTCGCAAAAAACCCGTCCTTATCAAAGGGTATCGTATTTATACTATGCTAATACTATAAAGCTAAAGAGTTTGTGTGTTTGTTTGGTTGAACGCGCTAATCTCGGGAACTACTGGAGACTACAGAACTGTATAGGATTTCAATAGGAAACTTCGAAAAGTTGATCTGACATAAAGTTTAGATTCCTGTTCATATTCTACAATATTACTGTGACAGAAAAGTTTGAATGATTCCATTGAGATTATTACAATTATCTCCTTTATTTTAATTTAAACACATATAAATCATATTTTTAACTATTAATATAGAAGTATAAAAACATTTAAAAATAGTAGCCCACCGGTATCGGTAACAGGGTCCAAGCTACCGGCGGTTAGGGCTCCAGAGCATGGTACCTCCTAACAATGCGAGCTGTGTCCAGTAGTACCGCTTTCTGAATCCAGCTGCCTAACGAGAGCCTCCATAGGTGTTGGTCGAGGCTCTTGGCTATTAAGCTTGGCAGTGACGACTTTCGGCACAGTGATTGCTGAATCTACATCCCGAGCCAAGTTACAAGAATTTGAGAATTATTATTATCATCATAACAGTCAAATTAACTCCACTGCCGGACATAGTCCTACCCCAAGAATAGTCACAATGACTGACCCTGCCAAGCGAATAACGATTATGCCTTACAAAATATTCTACGGGGTCAACACAACAAAATCAATGACATCACTAGTCTTTACTCAATAAGTCTAATGCAAAGGAAGTCAAGTTAATGGTAAAATTAAAATATGAAAAGTAAGGAAAAACAATTATTTTCATAGAACCGTTTACGATCAAACGATCGTTTATAAAGCTGAAACCAATAATGTTTTCGTTTGCGGATTTTCGTATCGTAAAATATTAATAATAATTGATTCATGATTATAAAGTTTTAACGACTTCTTTGTTAGTACACTGCTTTATATTACCGATTTGCGGCTTTTTTTTCTGAGAATGGGCAATTATTGAAATGGAAATATAGAGACTTTGTATCACTATCAGCAAGCCTTAGATTTTCCACGAAATATGCTTCTATTCGTTCTCCTATTGAATGCAGTCCCTAGAAAAAGGCATTGTAGATGTGTTCAAAGCCATATTCAGTAAGCAGTGCGGTATTTTTTTCTTTTTAGGGTTCCGCACCTCAAAAGGAAAAAGCGGAACCCTTATAGGATCACTTTGTTGTCCGTCCGTCCGTCCGTCCGTCTATCAAGACCCTTTTTCTCAGGAACGCGTGAAGGTATCAAGCTGAAATTCATATCAAATACTCAAATCTACTGTCTCTTAGAGCTGTGAAAAAATCAAACTTCTAAGCTAACGCAATCAAAAGATATAGCCGTTTATGCCGCAAATTTCCGCAAATTTTCGAAACTCGCAAGGGAATCAAAACCTAAAAGGTACTTCCAGACGATCTAGAATTTTGAAATTTGGTACGAAGCAACGTCTTATAGCACAGATAAAGGAAAAATTGCGAAAACCGTAAATTTTTAGTTACATCATAAATAATAAAATAAAATTTAAGCTTTATACCTACAGGTTTGTACGGAACCCTCGGTGCGCGAGTCCGACTCGGCTGGTTTTTTTGGTTGTATTTGACGAGTCCCCTTAAGAGACACAGGGTCTTCCGCGTTTCCCAGAAAACATAGATGGAGTCAAATCAGGCGTTACTTTATCCGTATTTGGTAACTTACCAAATATTCTGCATCCAAACTATTTCTGTTCTTTTTTAAAAATAATCCTTTACCGTCTATTAAAAAAACTTTTTAACAAAAAATTAAACCGCCGAAAACACAGAAAAGCAAAAAATAATAAACCTTAAAATTATGAGTCGGCGCTTTAGGTGATTTTTGTTCATTGATTTTTCAGCGCCGACTCAAAATTTTAAGGTTTATTATTTTTTGCTTTTCTGTGTTTTCGGCGGTTTAATTTTTTGTTAAAAAGTTTTTATTTTGTAATTTTTTGTGGCTTTAATGTACTAATAATACTTGGCAAGGTATACCCTATCCAAAGAATTATCAAAATCGGACTACTCTGTACAAAGTTATGCGTGGTTACACATTACAATCAATCAGTGAACAATCAATCATCCCCTGTTTTCCGACCCTTAGGGTTCGATTTTGTTTTCCAAATTTATATGGGACCACCCTCGGAGTATACTCTTTCCAATAAAAAAAATTTATCACAATCGGACTACTATGTAAAAAGTTATGCGTGGTCATACATAAAAAAAAAAACAAACAAAAAGAAAAAAAATATCCGCGTCGAATTGAAAACCTCCTCCGTTTTTTTTCGTCTATTAAAAATGGGAATACGATTCCTTTGAATATCACTGATATTAAAACAGATGTTGTCTTGAGAAACATTATAGTTTTTATTTTTTTTAACTGTTGTTAAAGCTTCAAGTTTTTTTTTTTTCTCATTCGATATAAGGAAGTAATAATTCACGCTTAGAACATTTGAAAGTTTAAGTCATTTTGAAATTCAGTGAAGATACGTAACAGCCAAACATCTGTTTAGTTTTATTACGAATTTGTCATAGCGATATTAGGAGAATCCACTCTTTATATATTATTTGATAATTATGGGTAGTGTACATTTTGTTGATTAAAGTTGTACCGCAAAATGAATGCAAACTGTAGGTACTACGCCCTGTTATCAATAAATAATTAATATTTAAATAAAATATACCGCATACTAATCAGTGAACTATTCACATTAGAAACCGCAAAAGATAGAGGTTTCCTGTTCCCAGACTTGTGTCATACTTTTCACGATAACTTCAGAGACCGCACATATCCACACCTAATTATTAAATATGTTATTTATGAATATCTATTCTACAAAACAAAATCAAATATAAAGCATGGGGAGACATCAATAACTGTCAAAAATCTCAATGAAGTTAAAAAATCTGTATTTTTTTCCCTCACTTATTAATAAGTTTTCTTTATAGAAATAAATATCTTAGGACAACCAACACATCGTTATCTGATCCCAAACTAGGCAGAGCCTGTACTATGGTAACCAGACAACTGATAAATATACTTATATATTTCTAAATACATACATATTATAGATAAATTACACCCAGACACAGAACAAATGATTGTGCTCATCACACAAAGATTTGTCCTGGGTGGGAATCGAACCCACGACCTCAGTCTTTGCAGTCAGGGTCACTAACCACTAGACTAACAGGCCAGTCCATGTAATCATGAAACCTACAACATTTTAATTTCTTTAAAATCTGCATACAATGGGCTTTTTAGAAATGCATAACACTTTATATCAATTAATTCAAATAAAAAAAAAAAAACTATTTTAAAATATTGATGCGAACAGACCTGAAGTAAAATAAATAGAAGAAAATTAAATATTTTGAGAAACTGAAATTAAATTAATGAACTTTTGCAAATGTTATACCTACTTGTTAGTCTAGTGGTTAGTGACCCTGACTGCTATGACTGAGGTCATAAATTCGATTCCCACCCAGGATAAATCTTTGTGTGATGAGCACAGTCATTTCTTCTGTGTCTGGGTGTAATTTATCTATAATTATGTATGTATTTAGAAATATATAAGTATGTTTATCAGTTGTCTGGTTACCATAGTACAGGCTCTGCCTAGTTTGGGATCAGATAATGGTGTGTTGGTTGTCCTAAGATATTATTATTCCCTTTATTCATTTTTAAAACTTATAAATGATATTTTTAAATATTAGAATATAAAATAAAAACATTTAAAAATATAAAAAATAGTAGCCCACCGGTATCGGGAACAGGGTCCAAGCTACCGGCAGTCAGGGCTCCAGACTCTGAACCTCCTGACAATGCGAGCCGTGTCCAGAAGTACCGCTTTCTGAATCAAGCCCTTGACCCAACTGCTTAACGAGAGTCTCTTCAGGTGTTGATCGAGGCTCTTGGCTATCAACCCATTGGCTGTAATGACTATCGGCACAATGATTGCTGAGTCCACATCCCACATGTCGACAACCTCGCGAGCCAAGTCAAGATACTTGATCTGTTTATCTTTCTCAGCTTTCACGAGGTTCTCGTCATGCGGAACCGTAATGTCAACAAGATTGTGCGCCGTTCTAGTCGATCCACCACCACTATACCAGGCTTATTGGCAACAACAGTCCTGTCAGTGATGATGGATCGATCCCAGTACAATGTGATATGGCCATTTTCAAGAACTGGGTCGGGCACATATCTGTAGTACGGCACTTCTGATTCCACAAGGCTGTATTTCAGAGCAAGTTCATCATCATCATCATCATCATGTCAGCCGTAAGACGTCCACTGCTGGACTTAGGCCTCCCCCAATTTGGGGGGCTTTGCCATAATCGCCACGCTTGGCAGGCGGGTTGGCGATCGCAGTACGGTGGTAAAATGCATAAAGAACGCTGCTGCCCATTCTCTATAAGCAGAGCAAGTTGCTGGTGGATAATCCTGGCTACAAGATTGGGTCTATACAAGTACTCCTCGTTAGCTAGGCGAGAACACCCGGAGATAATGTGTCTAATTGATTCTCCCGGACGGTGGCATGCCCGACAGATGTCCACCGTACCGTCTTTCACAATAAATCTCCGGTAATTGTTCGTCATAATAACTTCGTCCATAATTGCACAGACATATAATATTATTATTTCCTTTATTCATTTTAAAAACTTATAAATTATATTTTTAAATATTAGAATATAAAATAAAAACATTTAAAAATATAAAAAATAGTAGCCCACCGGTATCGGGAACAGGGTCCAAGCTACCGGCGGTCAGGGCTCCAGAGAGAGGAACCTCCTGACAATGCGAGCCGTGTCCAGAAGTACCGCTTTCTGAATCAAGCCCTTGACCCAACTGCTTAACGAGAGCCTCTTCAGGTGTTGGTCGAGGCTCTTGGCTATCAACCCATTGGCTGTGACGACTATCGGCACAATGATCGCTGAGTCCACATCCCACATGTCGACAACCTCGCGAGCCAAGTCAAGATACTTGATTTGTTTATCTTTTTCGGCTTTCACGAGGTTCTCGTCATGCGGAACCGTTATGTCAACAATCATTGTGCGCCTTTCTAGTCGATCCACCACCACTATATCAGGCTTATTTGCAACAACAGTCCTGTCAGTGATGATGGATCGATCCCAGTACAGTGTGATATGGCCGTTTTCAAGAACTGGGTCGGGCACATACCTGTAGTACGGCACTTCTGATTCCACAAGGCAGTATTTCAGAGCAAGTTGCTGGTGGATAATCCTGGCTACAAGATTATGTCTATGCAAGTACTCTTCGTTAGCTAGACGAGAACACCCAGAGATAATGTGTCTAATTGATTCCCCGGGACGGTGGCATGCCCGACAGATGTCCACCGTGCCGTCTTTCACAATAAATCTCCGGTAATTGTTCGTCATCATAACTTCGTCCATAATTGCACAAACAAAACCTTCGGTTTCTCCAAAGAGATCACCGAAACGCAGCCAGGCTACGGACGCTAGAAAATCTACGTCGGGTCCGTGTAGGGCCCGGAAAAAGCGTCCGTGGAGCTCCTTACTTTGCCATACCTCCATGCGGTCATTAGTGTCAAGTACTACAGGCTTGCGCCAGTTCTCGTTAGCCAAGGAGAGCGGGGTGAGGCCCTTGTCCACCGCGACCACATCTCGATGCATCCCCACGTCGGCTTCCAGGAAATATTCCCTGAGACTGCATATCTCGCGATTGTGGAGAGTCTTAGCGTTTAAAAAGCCTCGACCTCCACACTTTCGCGGGATATACAGCCTCATAACCGATGACCGTGGGTGATGCATTCGATATGCAGTCAGCAGCGTACGGACCCTTCTATCCAGGGCGTCGAGTTCGGTCTGAGTCCATTTGAGTATGCCGAAAGAGTACATCAAAACCGGCATGACCCAACCGTTGAAGGCGCGCACCTTGTTTCCGCCTGAGAGAAGACTATTAAATACTTTCTTCAGGCGGCTAAAGAAGCGCTCCTTCAACGATTGCTTCATGTCAGTAACATTGATTCCCAAAGCTTCCGACATACCCAAATACTTATAGGTTTCGGATGTGGAGAGGGCTCGAAAGTTTGTGGAATCCGAGAGTTGGGTTCCCACGGATTCCACAATCTCCCCTCGCTTTACATGCATGACTGCACATTTGTCCACACCAAATTCCATCCTGATGGCGCTACTGAAGGTTTCAGTTATCTTCAGTAGTTCCATCAGTTGCAAATTGTTGTGGGCAAAGAGTTTAAGGTCATCCATGTAAAGGAGGTGTGATATAACCTGACCACCTCTTCTCAACCGATAGCCTATACCTGAATCCTCAAGCAGTGTGCTCAGAGGATTCAGAGCTAGGCAGAACCAAAGCGGACTCAAACTATCGCCCTGAAATATGCCTCGCTCAATCCTTATCGGCTCGCTATTCCTCTGGATATTTCGACATCCTGGATAGCGAAGGACCGTTCTCCATTGCCCCATACATGACATCAGGAAGGCACGCAGAGTTGCATCTACTTTATACAACTCCAGCACCCTCATGAGCCATGTATGTGGCACCGAGTCATAGGCCTTCTTGTAATCTATCCAACATGTCGACAGATCCTTTCGGGAACGACGAACCTGTTGGCTAATGGCCATATCAATGAGGAGCAGCTCCTTAGTACCGCGGGACCCGTTCCTACATCCATTTTGAGAGACAGACATGATGGAGTTAGTGTCTATATGATTGTAAATTTTAGCTCTCAAAATGGATGTAAGAACTTTATAGACCGTCGGTAAACACGTTATCGGCCTATAATTTTTGGGTTCCGCGGTGCTACCTGATTTATGGAGCAGGTGGGTAACTCCTGTTGTAAGAAACTGGGGTAGCGAACCAGACTCCAAAGCAGTCTGGTACTGAGCCGCCAAGCGAGCGTGCGATCCTACAAACCATTTTATCCAGAAGTTGTGCAGCCCGTCCGGCCCTGGAGACTTCCAGTTGGGCAACGGACGAACTGCACGAGCAACATCTTGGGGGCAGATAGTAATAGCCCCCATTTCTGGTATAGGATCGCAGGTTCGCTCGACTTCTCTAGCCCAATCACCTTCGGTGTGACTGACAGGCACCGACCAGATACTGTGCCAAAAAGAACACATGGCGTCATTATCCGGCAGATGCGTGTCAGTCACACCTTGGGTCGGTCGCTCCCAAGCCCTATAAACCCACCTTTCATCACTCTGGAAGGTGCGATTCTGAGTGTATCGGTCCACTCGCCGCTTATACCTACGAATACGGCTTGCCCATGCATAAACTTTCTGCTTCAGGAAGTCTATGCGCTCTGTGACACGGGACATAAAATCCTGAGGGCTGGTATCAGTCCCTGAGAACGCCCGTCTCACAAAGCGCATCACTCTAGGGCGAGTGTTGCCCTCCCTGAAACAGATTAGTTTGCCGATGAGCGCTCTGGCCCCACTAATACGACGCTCAATTCTGCACTGCCAAGCTGGTACGGCTGGTTTTGGTCGTGTAGCTCTAGAGTCACTAGCAAATTTGACGTGAGCTACACGACATGCCGCTACAGCCGCGCAGTACAGAATTGCATGAGTATCAGTGAGGTCTTCGCAGTCATCAAAATAGTTTGACAACTGCGAATCCAGAGCCGCCACCAGCGCCCTATTTTTTTTATGCATGGGCAAACGAGGTAAACGTGGCCTAAGTTCTGGTGGTATGGACCGATATTCTTGAATCGCACTCTCCAAAGCAATCCTCAATTCCTCATTGCACTGGGTACTTACGTTTGTAGCCCTGTCATCACTCCCCTCGTCTGCTTGACTTGTGACGTACCGTGGTGGGACCACAACAGTCTGCAACGGAGGTGCGATGACATGGCTACTCAGCATTTCATTTCGAAGGCGATCAAGTACAGTGTCATCCAACATATGATTACGCTGGATGACCCGCACCTGATCCGATAGTCGTTGGGTTGAAACGTTGACAGTTGGCTCAAGCACCTGAAAAAGAGAGAGCATCCGAACACGGTACGCGGTCAGATTGTTTCCCCCCTCTGTAGCCCCATAGTATGAGCGCATGACATTCTCATTGATGGATCTTGTCCATCTCATGCGCTGCACACTTCCGCCGGGAGCTGGGACCCTATCAGAGGCCGGTGGGCCTCGAGGTCCTAAGCCGTCCTGCGGCCGGCGTCCTCTCCGTCGACGAGCAGGTGGTGGCGTCGTGGGCGGAGAGAAGTACTCGTCGCTCGAGCTCGACGCAACTGCCGCGGCCGGTGTCGTCACAGCGCCCACAGTGGGGCTGGGTACCGGCGGCGGCGAGGCGGAGCTGAGCGAGGAGTCCGGTGGTGGTAGGCGTGCATTCCGTGCTGCGGCTCTGGTCAACATTTTTGAACGTCATGGATTTTTCATTTTGTATTTATTGTTTTTCGGAGATGACATCTGTCATGTCACCTCCTCTTCTGTAGTTTTTGATTGATTTTTTGCATTTTGCTGTTATATAGTCTCTTTTTGATGATTTTCTGATATTTTGTAGGTTTAAGTTCACTGTAAAACTGGAAACTTATAATAAAATGGGGTCAAAATTATTTTTACTATTTAAACTGTATCTGATTGAAATGTGTGACGTCCTGTTGACACGGTGTTGCCACGTATTTATTATTATTACTGACATCTTTTTGAAGCTGAACCTAGTACGTCAGAGCACCTGACCCCACCAGAATCCCTCACATACATGTAGTTTCAAAAATATTCTTAGACACATCTCATCAAAAAACGTATTGGACTAAATGATTAGAAAAGTGGAGGCCTTTGCCGGCGAAAGGGCGAAAATTCCATGGCAGTTCAAGGTCCAGTTCACAAACAAAACACCGAACCATTTGACCTGTCCACAAACAAGAAACAAAACCAAATAACTATATTACTAACACTCAATAAATAAATACCGTCCATTCATCGAAACTATTTAATAACAGAACACATAATTGCTCTGACACGAATCATATTTTACGTTCCTATATGATGGTCATCATTTGAACAATACGTCGAATCAGCCTGTCCGGTAATTATGGAGGACTAACTGTTTCATATACAATGCGAATAATTATCACCGGTGCTCTAAAATCGTTCGTCATTTAATAGTCGAACAAAATTGTATGGGACGAAAAATTGTGAGCGTTGACGGTAGCATGTTGATTGACATAACTGTATTTTGGAGCTGTGCGTTATGAATTCTTTAAAGGGCATTCATTTCGAAGCCAAAAATGAAAGTGCTAGAAGGAAAAAATGATGTTTTCTTCTGGGTACAGACATGCAGAACATATTTTTAACACTACAGCGAAAGTCTACAATTGAGAGTACCAAAAATCTTATTTTTGCCAACAATAATATATTGACGTCTGTCGAATGGTTGTGAATGCTATGCCGATCTGGTTCTGTTAATACCAACCTGATTGCGACGCAGTTGGGTAAAACAATTCAATAAAGGTCATTTTACTAAACTAAACAGGACTGCGGGTGGTACAAGTTATAATAAAAATTGTAATCTACATAATAAGTTATATTTTTAACGCTTACGTGAAAGTAAGTCAAGGCCAGCTGTTCTCACGAACATTATATTCAGACAGTTCAGTGTTCAGAGGCATTTTAATAATGACGTCATATCAAACAAAGACAAAACATTCTAAGAAAAGTATTGATATCAAATACAATTTCAAACAGCATAAAGAACGGACGCGAGTCCAATATTTTATAAGAGATGTCGCGTCGATGACACGACTGAAATATCGACCACTGTTCGAGGTGCAAACAACTTACTAGGCACGCCTACAGGCTATCGAAACAAAAAAGAACACCACGTCCGGGCAACACACTCGTGAGGCAATATAGCACAATTTTTATCTCGCAGATTTATACCGTAGTGTGCACACGGCAGAGTTGCAGCTGCATATTTCGTATAGTGTGTAGGCGACCTATCTATGTATGTGTGCGACGAGATGCGAGCGCGAAAGTTTTGCATATGTGTAATGTTTCGAGATATACAGGTGACAGAGGAGATACGCGGTGGGCGGGGCCAAGGGAGGGGTGAAACCTATTGGAAAGAGATGGCGGACTCGCTATGATAATGATGTTATTGCTTTCTTGATGTTCGCTCTCCTTTAGTTTTATTATTTCTCGATCTACTTATAAGGCGATATAAACGTTAAGTGTGAGCGCGTATAAAATACGTTTATTGTGTCGTTATAGCCGCCCGAGGCGGGAGGGAATGCAAAAAGTGGAGATTACAGATTTAAGATTCTCCGGTATGGGACACATCGTTACTCCGGTGTCTTTTCGTCGATAAAAGTTAATCAGAGATGACGCATGACAGCGGTGATACACGGCAGTGTGCTGTGAAAATTGTATCGTATGAAGTTTACTTCTTGTTCGATGAAACTAACAAGATAATATTCGCAACTGTTTATAGCGAGAAACACGTAATGCGTACAGGCCTCGCCAAAATGGTTGACGATGCGTTAAGTGTTTTTATGATAAACATACAATTATCACTTTCTCTCTTACATCATTGCTTACGATTCTATATTTAAACATGACCTCTTCTTGCAAATGAATCTGCAGTAGGTTTGAAAAAGGATGAACAAAACGAAGAGGTCCGTCTTTAAACCGTTCTTCTTTTGATCTTCACGAAAATTAGTACCTCTTTTACAATATGAATGGCCAGTACCATTCCACTCTAGTAGATCAACACCGTTCTATATTTAAATATATTAGATATTATGCACCCACAACACGATTAGTGAAATGCAATTAATTATGAGAACGCATTGCATAATAATCGCGTTCACATTGGTACGTGCATTTCCCGACCACAGAGTAAATGAATCGCTCCTACACTATGGTATGTAGTTTTAGTACCTACACAGAGCAATAAATTGTGCTTTAGATGGCATTTCAAAGCATTAGTTTACATTTACACAGGTTTTGCATTACATTTTTCTCATCTAAATTAAAGTAATGTTGATTAGAACGACTGCAAACCCCTTGTCAATGAAACAAGACCTTCATTTGATTTTTGCTTCAATGTTACTTTAAAAAGAACAACTGATTACACAGGCCGACAAAATTTTTAACCAGAAACCAGACTAAATATTTCCGAAGGTTTTCGATGCGCTGAATCCGTCAGGTTTGTGAGATATCCTAACCTAAAAGTGTAAAAAGTACAGTTTTTGCCTGATTTTGAGGTTATGTAGACTCACGAATTATTTTTTCTAAAAAAAATAAAGGTCATATTAAAGAACAAGTCTTCTTCTTTCAAATGCCGTTGAGTTTGCTCAATTTTTTTTTTGCTTAGATGTCGTGTTTTGAAGTTCTCATCTTTGTAAATTTTCGTATACCTGAAAATTTTCAGGTATACGAAAATTTACAAAGATATATTATTAATATTTGAGCAAACTACTTAAAAACTACTAGATTCGGATTCGGCGCATCAAAAACCTTCGGAAATGAATAGTCTAGTTACTGGTTAAGAAGTTTGGTTAAATTTTGTTGGCCTGTGTTATCTAAACTTTCCATTATTTAAGAAACCAGTTCTCTGCAGGATGGAATCATCAGCGTACAAATATAAAGTACTCTCAGTCTTTTTACCAACAGCTTGGCCCACATGCAGGTCAAAATCTATCCCACAGGAACTTACTACCAGGATAAAAAGTAACCTGTGTGTTAATCCAGGTTATTAACTACAAGTGTGCCAATTTTCATCCCAAACCGTTCTGCCGTTTCTGCTCGATTTAGTAACATGCAAACTTTCATATCAACACTAATATTTTAAATGGGAAAGATTTGATTGTTTATAAAATTGTTTGTATAATGGGTAAACGCAAAAACTACTAAACCGATATTAAAAAATTTATCACCTTTGGAAAACTACATTATCACGGAGTAACTTGAGCTATAAATTTCACGCGGACGAAGTCGCGGGCGAATTGCTAGTTTATAATATTCATCATTATCATTTAAGCCAGATAACATCCACTGCCAGACATAGACCTCCCCCAATAATAGGGTGATTTGCCATAATCGCAACGCTTGGCATGCGGGTTGGTGTTCGTAGTATGGTGGTAAAATGCATGGAGAACGCTGCTGCCCAATCTCTAGTAAGTCCTTTAGTCGCCTTTTACGACACCCACGGGAAGAGATGGGGTAGTGCTATTCTGTACGTCCGGGACCACACTAATCATCGGTCTATAATATTACTAGCTTTTACCTGTGACTTCGTCTGCGTAAATATCGGTTATCACGGACACAGACAAAGTCTCGGATTAAAAAGTAGCCTATGTCCTTTCTCGGGGTTCAAACTTGCCCCGTACCAAATTTCATAAATCGGAATAGTGGTGTAGTCGTGAAAGCATAACAGAATGTATGAGAGTTACTTTCACATTTATAATATTAGTTTAGAAGTATAGATATATAGTAGGACTAGCTTCTGCCTGCGGCTTCGCCCGCGTTGATGTCAAAAAAATCACCAATTCTACCCCCCATTTCACCCTCTTAGGAATGGAATTTACAAAAAACCCTTTCTTAGTGGATACTTACTCCTTACAAAGAACACACCCACCAAATTTCATGTCTTTAAGACCAGCGGTTTGGGCTGTGTGTTGATATATCAGTCAGTCAGTCACTCAGGACTATGAATTTTATATATACAGGAAGATTTTTTAGTCACCGTCCAAATTATGATATATTAATATTTTGCGAAAATCATTTAATACGTGTTTTTTTTCTTTTAGTATCACTCAATACAAAAATATTGAGATATCACATCACAAAGTTATCTATAAAAAGTTGATGATTCTGGACACCGCCGCGCGTTAGGTAATACGGGCTATTACCTAGTGCGTATGCACCGCGCTAGGTATTAATTTCGGTGGCCCACCCCGCGCGCCGCCTAAATCAGTTGAAAACAATAATAAACAAAGTTGCAAATTTTCCCTTCATACTCTCACAGGCGGCAAATGTTATTAACGTTTAACTTAGTGACCACGCAGAGCGGATAATTCTTTCGAGAAAATGATTTAAAATGAAAATTTTATGTATCGTTTTTTTTTTCAAAAATGGATTTGTTGAATGATGCCTAATGCCTAGAAAAAATTTGGACGGTGACTAAAAAATCTTCCTGTATATATACTTAGATTGAGAGCTAAATATCTCATGAATTTGTCTTCCTTAACCAAACTAAACGTATTACTTCGAAGTCAGTGATTGCACTATACAATACTACAATCTACTTAAGCAAGAAAGTAGTTATGCGATGAAAGTCTACATCATTCATTATCCAATCAGCTGACGGAAAGGCAACCACCGTGAAACAAGCCATATCCATTGGTAACTCAGTTAACTGTCATCAGAACTTCCATTAAATCTACATACTTTTGTGAATCATCTGTACGTTTGTTTGATGACATCTACTGCGGGAACGAAGTCATTAAGACATGAAATGATTACAGTGCAAATATCGTCATCAGCGCTTTTTAACTGACTTCAAAATAGGGGGAGGCTCTCAATTCGACTGTTTTTTTTAATGTTTGTTACCTCAGAACTTTTGACTGGGTGAACCGATTTTGATGTTTCTTTTTTATTTGAAAACTGGTGCTTCCCGTATCGTACCACTTCAATTTGGTCCAATTCTGGCAATGGCATCACTGGGAAAACCGAACACTATTCCTATTTTGCCGAATTAGTGCGGGTTAGAAACCATAACTAAAAAGTTAAAAATAAATATTTTAATTTCGGAAGTCGGTGGCAAAAACCAAAATACAGGTCCTAAGACACCGACTTCCGAAATTAAAGTTATTTTTCACTTTGTAGTGTTTTTAAGGAAGACGGTTGTTATTTTTTTGAAAAAGTTCTATGTGCTGCCGGACGTAAATAATAGCACCATCTCATTTCTTCCCGTAGATGTCGTAAAAGGTGACTAAGGGACTTACTAGAGAATGGGCAGCAGCGTTCTCTATGCATTATACTACCATACTGCGATTACCAGTCCACCTGCCAAGCGTGGCAATTATGGCAACCATTCCCACTTTGGGGCAGGCGTATGTCCAACAGTGAACGTCTTAAAGCTGAAATGATTCTCATAGCTTTGTTCTACGGTAACACAATTTCTATTACTATTTTGGCAAGTTTAGGTGAAGGAAGGAAACTGACTCAAAAATTCGATTACATGTGACATCTCTACCAACCCGCACTGGTTCAGCGTAGTAGATTACGACTCACTCCCTGATCTGTGTCCCAGCAGTGGGAACATTATAGGCTGATTGTGTGGACAAGGTGAGGAACACCACAATGGATAAACGGCACCGTTGGCTCCCTCTGCAGGTAGGCTTTTGAAAAACTTGCTTCACGCACAGCGACAAGCTATAATTTTCCAGTATAAATTGACATCTCATTGCACTAAAAGCCTTTACAATGAGAGGTCAGCTGAAACTGGACATGTATATGTAACCATGCCAAAATGATTAGTTACCTTTTACGAAACCTACGCAAGTGGATATGGTCGATTCTTTGTTATTTGCTACAAACCACACAATTCCCCTACTGATCCAAATACATTACAATTTGCAATAGAAAACTGAAACCGCCATTAATTATGTGAACGCGTTGCATACAGCCATGCGCATACGCACGCGAATAACCGCAGGTTAAATGAATCGTCTGCTATCACCTTTTGTGCCTAACCACTCATTAGAGAGGCAAGCGATTGTCTTCGGTTTTACATTCCATTGTACGCTGTAAAGGGGACGGTTGGATTAGGTGGCGAAGAAATGCGGTATTGGAATTTGAATTGCATGTGTATGTGGGTTTCTAGTCGTTTTCTAATATGTGGCGGTAGTGTTTAATGAGTTCTTGTATTGGCATGTTCTTCGAAGTCTGGGCCGTAAAACTTTGTTTAACCATCACGCCTCTTACAAGTGAATCTTAAGCAGAGGTAAAGGCGAACTTTGGGTACCGAACTAGTAGAGAATCATTTCATAAACTATGTTTCACATATCTGATAGTAGATTACAACAATATAAGATCAACGCTCGTTTTATCATAGACCTCATTCATCGTTTTCCATCAGGCGTGATGGAGGTCCAGAGCAGACCCATTCGGTAATAAAAAATATTTAAAAAAACATAATGGTAACCAAAGAGGCCGATCACTATAATACCTGGAACTTATTAGAAGAAGCAGCTAAGAAACTGTCAAGAACTATAATCTGATAAATGCGTGCACTGAATGGACTGGTCCCCTAAATCTTTGTGGTTCTTTCCTCAAAAGACCATTTCAGACAGCCATCTACATGGTCTTCACATGATATGACCAAGATTATGTCTGGACTTTAAAAGAGACTGTTTCCCCTGAGTTTTTTCTCAGAGTAGTCAGATAACAAATAGTCTAGTTATGTTTAACAAAATATGATTGACGTGTAAAAGTGTTTGAACAAACCTAGACTCGCAGAAATAAAATAATTTATCAATCATAATTCTACTAACATGCTAGTTTACAAAAAAATAGTCACCGAATGGACGTTCCAGAATTAGGGCCGGTACATATTTTACTTAAATGGGACGATATTTTCCAAGTTATTAAGTATAAACAAAAGCATCATTGTTAGCTACATAATTCCTGCAACATTATATTAAAATCCGCCCAGTTTCCGAGAAAGGATGTAAAATCAAGTAACACTATTCCTCATCTCTAGTTACTTATTCCAGGGAAAGTTGTAAATATGACAATTAATAGAGCAAGCTTGGTATAAGGCTGTGATACAAAATCAAGTTGCAAATAAGTAAGCAGGTTTGTCCCGTGTGGTGGCGCACGTCATGAATAACACCATCCCATTTCTCCCCATGGGTGTCGTAAAAGGCGACTAAGGAACCATCTAGAGAATGGGCGGCAGCGTTTTCTATGCATTTTACCACCATACTGCGATCGCCAATCCACCTGCCAAGCGTGGTGATTATATCAAAGCCCTTCAAATTGGGGGAAGCCTAGGTCAAGCAGTGGACGGTTTATGGCTAAAATGATGACAAAATCCGGTTGCATATAAGTAAGGAGGTTTGAATGCGGCAATTGGTCTACCGTAGATCGATTTGCTAGCATGTAAGTTCTATTCTGAAGCCACTGGATTTCAGGGCTTCTTTGGTAACAATTATTAACTAGATTCTATGATCTCTAAGGCCCACGATGCTCCTAAAAAGTAACGCATTACAAAATGCGTAACATCGGTGCCCAAAGGCCCCCAATTTGGGAGGGTTTGCTATGATTGCCATGCTTGGCAAGCGAGTTTGCGATCCCAGAATTGTGGTAAAATGCATAGAGTACGCTACCGTATACTGATACTGATACCACTTGGTCTAACATAGACCGATTCGGTTGCACCTAAATTATATTCTGAATCCACTGGGTTTTAGGTTATCTTTGGTAGCAACTGAAAACTTGATTTCGAAGGTCACGATGCTGCTAAAAAGTAACGGGTTACAAAATCATATCACGGATGATTGAATGAGTCACGTTGTGTCTTTTGGATAACGTTGTGGATGTTAGGCCTAAAACTGCTTTCAAAGATCACTTGTTTTTTGAAAGCAGTCGCCTAACTGTCAACTTTGACTGCTAGAAAATCGTAATCCTAATTATTTATTGGCAGATTTCTATGAGTCAGCTGTAAGCATTGCTTAAGGTAGACTTGCTAACCTTAATGCAATAGCAGATACACAGATTATTAGTCTTACCTTCCCATAATGAAATAAAACATCTATTCAGGATTATCCAAAACGGATTGAACAAAAAAAATAGACACAATATACCGAATAACCTTCACATTTCAATACATTACATCATATCCAAATTCAGCCATTATAATTCTCTATGTCACATTAGTCCCTTTTACAAGGTACATCATTATGTGCGAACCTTTACGAAACTATTATTAGTCTGTAGGATTTTAGTCGCCCACCTGGGTCGCCTATCAGTTGGGTTTAATATCACATGGTTACTTTGTTAGTGCAATCCTACTCTTAGTAGATAAAACTCTGTAAGTAATACTGTTTAGATAGTGGTGTACTTTGGTTTAAATGTTAGGATTAAGTGGGAGGACACTTTTTTTTTATCTAGGACGACCTTTTTTGTTCGTGGAAATATGCCACAGGAACGTACTACCGGGATAAAAAAGTATCGGACAGCGGGGCAAGCACAGCCTACTGTGATAAACTTGAGTGACACATTTTTATCACAGTTTGGAAACAAAAACCGTGATAAAATGCGTGACTTAAGCGGGAGAAGTCATTTGGCCTTTCACAGAGGCCGTGTTCGCCCAGGGTTTGAAGAGATCATGGTCTACGTATGTGCCAATTTTATTCGAAATTCGTTCAGCCGTTAACGTTAAATGAAAATTTAAAGTACTATGGATATGTATTGGAGAGTTATGTAGCTTTCAGTATTTGTGCTGACTGTTAGAAACTCTGTCAATTTTTTTTCAAATCTCATTTCTTATTTGAAAGACAAAATGGTGCTGAGATATCATGTATTCAGAAGCTTTCCTCTGATTCTAGTTGTTTTGTGGATAAAATAATAAAATTATAAATTAGATTACCTAAAAAATACGTTTAAAATATTCAAAATTGCAAAGTGTTAATCAATCAAATAAATAAAAATAGAGTCAATAAAATTTCTCCAGGGTCGTAGTTCTTTTTCAAGAACGCCATAAACTAGACAGAATTTAAATTTATTGCTACATTAAAGTTATTTTTACAAATGTCCACGAAATACATTAAAAATTTAATACCAGTAGCGTCTAAAATAATCCTATAAATTATTGCAAATAACGAATTTATTCATTTACTGGATGACGCTGAAGATTTTTTGTTTTTAATTTTAGTTACGCAGAAACTTACCTTATATGTTTTATTGTAACATGTCAGTTACAAGTTAGCATCCAATCAAATTAATGAATTTAAAATAGGAATATTATTTTAATTAAGAAAATATCTTTGAATATCACCTAGAGATCAAAGAAAGTCACCTTTTTATTTGCAATTAATTCAGTGACATTTTTGTCCTGCCCTTCGCTGGCTTCTATGAAAACCTTATTGAATTAAAACCATACTAAAATTCGTATGATTCAGCAACAATAAATTATTTGCGATCTTCAATTGTTAGATTCCCCAGAATCAACCCACAACATTGTAACACACTTTTTCATACATCATACATCTCCGAACAATAGTCGAATACAGGCCGAATGTCATATTGTTTCTTATTCCTTACGCCTTTTTTTATAAGAAAAAAAAATGTTTAAAGCTGGCCACCCCAGTGGCCAACGCATCCCAACATTTCGACACTAAAACTTTGATTTACGACTTTTGCCCGCCGATTGCGCACTAAAACAGCACTTACGTCACTTTCAATTTTAAAAGGGAACGTCTTTACACCGACTTGTAAGATGCATGTTGTAAAGATGCGTGTGTGACCAGAATAAAAAATAAATTCTGTGGAAATATCCAATTTGGCCAGAAACATATCGTCACGTGTACCGATAGTGCAGTCATAATTTCTCTAGTTATGTTTTAAGTCCTATGTTATAAGGAGGCTTTTGCTATATACGAATATCTGAAAAGTGTTTCCTAAATTAGGCTAAGCTTCACCCGCATCCTACTGCTAGGACACAGGCTTCTTCTCTGTGGAAGGGAGTGGGCCATTATCCACCATGCGTGCCCAGTACGGCTTGTGCACAGACATGCCGATTTCCTCAAGATGTTAGATGAAATTAAATACAAACAGTAAAGTGCCTGCCTGGTTTCAAACTCTTGGCCCATACCACTGGGCCACCACTGCTCGTTTGCGAGAATAGTGACATTATTCAAAATTCTGTCAAATTGAATATGCTCAACGAAACGAAACGATCATAAAGCTTTGATTCAATTTGACAGAATTTTAAATGATGTCGTTAACTCGCAAACGAGCGATATGTTCTCCGCAAAGTTACAGTACGGTGTAAATGCAGATCGCCTTAACGCGAAGCTTTTTAACCGCCCTCGTTGTAAAACTGTGCGCGTCGCGATTGTCCGTGTTACGCAGTAAACTCGCCATTCTTGCGCTGACGAATAACATATATTATCTATCACCTAAACATGCCTTTAGAGCTGCACAGTCCTCCCGGCTTTATGTTTGACTTGGCAGCAAATAATTATGAAACAAAACAGTAGCGAAAATGTTCACGTGCTACTCGTATAAGTGTGAAGAGACGAAATTATAGATTTTTTTTTTCTTGTAAAATGATTTGATTAATTGGTTCTGATTTAAAGATAAATTCTGTGTGCAAATAGGGTAGTTCTAAGAATTATGTAATAATCGCTGTTATGTTTAAGTACCACATAACAGGGGCGAGTCTATCTATATATCAACCGAACACAAATACAGACTCCGAGCTGCTATTGAGAAATTACAGATAAAAAAACCCTACAACACTTTTTTAACCGACCTGGGAATAGAACTCAGGACCTCACGCTCAGTACTACAATGCCACCACTAGACCAACGAGGCAGTCATAATCGTCTATCTCTTGGAAAAAAAAGAAACACTAACTTCTTAACCGACATTCCGGCGACCTATCATTTGGTACTAAATCTATACTAATATTATAAAGCTGAAGAGTTTGTTTGATTGTTTGTTTGTTTGATTGTTTGTTTGATTGAACGCGCTAATCTCAGGAACTACTGGTCCTAATTGAAAAATTCTTTTTGTGTTGGGTAGCCTATTTATCGAGAAAGGTTATAGGCTATATAACATCACGCTACCACCAAGAAGAGCGGAGCAGTAATGAAAAATGTTGCAAAAACGGAGAAAATCGCACGGGTAAGCGATTCGACGCGACGGGAAGGCTCGGGGAACAAGAAATTTAATGCGGACAAAGTCGCGGGCAGAAGCTAGTCTTTAATAAAATTCCAACTATGAACTGATTACGACTAATTGAGACGGCTAAGTCGTCAACCGAATCTAGGAACCCATTTTATCCCAACTGAACTTTACCTTCAGTCATTTAGCAAACCCAAGTGTGAATAAAATAAAAACATCAAAATAAAAAAAGCCAAAAACCCAAACGAATTTGAAATGCCCCTCCGGATGAGCTCACGACGTGTTGTATCTCATTGTCTTCATTGTGCTGGTCAGTTGAAAGAAAATGAGCACGTTTCATTATACGCAGGGCTGACAGCCGATACGCACTTCCTTTCCACGCCATGTGGCCGGCAAAGCTATTTAATTTTTAACATTATTATAACTGGTTACCGATAAAATATTATTTTTTAAATTATATCCTGTGACACGTTAAGTATATGATGCGATTGAAATTAGAATATGAAAGAGTTGAATGTGTTTTTATTATGTTGGCACGGGTCACTTTTGTACTAGACCGGAAAAGTGTTCTAAATATGAAATTTTGAAATCAATTGAACATTGGGAGATAATGAGGGTTAAAATGGCTGCGTTCAGCTGTGTAACCTTGACTTATACATGGAGTATGTTGTCCAAGGTCAAAGGTTTTTGATGTTACGACATTCGACAGTTCGTTTTACGTGTTATCTGTCTGACAATTCACCCTCACCTTTAAGTGTCCCTCTGTTTGTGCACAATGTCTTGACCGACATCCCCTATAGGTAGGGGGTGATCAAGAATATGGACCTCAAAGACTTTCTTGTGCGTGCTATTTGAGTTGTTTAATAGCTGACTTATCTTACTAACTTAACTGACAATAAAATTGACGGGAATCCAAAAATATTAAATATTTCTGACAGTCTGCCAAAAATTTGTAATCATTTCGAGTTAGGACCAAGTCGCATCTAGTCAGCCTGAATCTGACCTCGACATCGTTTAAGAAAGGCTAGACAGTTTTGGACGGTACTCATAGGTAGCTATTAGTCAAAATCAATAAATTAAATACGTTAGTAAACTATAGCTTCAAGCACAAAGCTAATTGCTTGAACGGGTAAGCGGATGTACTTAAACACAAAACCCTTGCTACCTAACAGCAAAACATCATTTAATTATTTCCGCCATTGAGCGGCTCAATCAATTCATTATGGAATTCTCATAGAAGGATAAACAAAGAAGTCTTTATTCCTAAGTACGTCCTCAATCGAGCAGGCGTGGTCCGATGACGTAAGTACAAAAACGTAAGCAATAATTAAACGACCTAACTTATAATTAGAACAAAATACATGATAGCTTAAAGACTTCTATAGAACTTCGGTTTGCTAATAAAACTTTGAATGTTATGGAGATGGGATAAGATTGGTTTTTGTAAAACAATCCAGGTGCATAAAGCGATGAACATTTTATTCATAAATGGAATTCATCAAACTTTTAAATTACTGCCCGGGTTAGTGTTCCAATATTTATTGGTATTATTGGTGTTCCGTATAAGTTCTAGAACATTTTCAAATTTTATTATTTAAAAAATACACAAAGTAGTAATTTATACTATAAATAAGCTTAATCTACTTTATGAGATACATAGCGTAATAATTATGTTTTTGAAACTTAATTTCAAATCTTCTTAGAGCTGATTGTCAATACTCAGAAAATTTATATCTGAGGATGTTTAATAGCTTTTGCATACAAAATATCTCAAACAGTCATATTGAATATTCAAGATTTACGTTATCTGACTTTTTCAAAATCAGCCCGTAATGCTATTGCTAATTTACTTATTTAACGCATAAGAAAAACGATACATTACCTAAAATAGACGTGCACAGAAAATATCGTAAAAATAGAACATAATAACTCATATCAAATAAAACAATGTATATGATATCTTTGCACTAACTTCGAGACAATATCTCAGGAGCTCGCATTCCTGTTTACTCCATATCTGTAGTATCGAAGCGAGATGAGGCGAAGTGAGATTTATGATTCAGAAAAATCTCTTAATGGACCATCGAGCGCATGGTCCGCAGTGATAAATGTGCAATTTCAACTTTAAGAATGCAAGCACCAAGTTTTGACTTGCCATGATATACTAACTTACAAATGTTCACACTATCCGTGATTAACGTTTAGCTTTATACCTAGTTGTTTTGTTTTGAAAGTGACGTTTTGTTCTTTTTCGTTTTGTCTGTTCGGTTTTTGAATTTGATTCCTCGAATGAACCCTAATTGAATTTGTGATGACGTTATTTTAGAATGACATTTGAATAGTATTCAATTTTCATTTGTTTTTTTAATTAGAGCTTTTTTTAAATGATAGGTTTTTAACAGCAAGCATTGATTGAAAATTTTGACAAAGATGAAGTTGTGATTTGTAATAAAACAAATAAAAATAAAACAAATAGGTGTAATTAATAAACTGCGTCAATAAAAATAAAAACAAAATTAATATTGTTCAGTACCACGACAATTTTAATTACAGTACTTTGTAAGATATAATGCGTCTCGAGACAAAGCACAGTGACATTAACGTCCTCCGCAAATTGGGAGACTTAAGTGCTCTAGCCGAGCACATAAACAATACGCATCGCTGTTTCAGGCAAAACACTCCACACTATAATTTTTCCACATTCATACAATAAGGGCCGCAGTCAATGAGTCTAGTCTGATACTTCCACAAGTAAAGTTTGTACGCACACAGACGCACGCCCCACTCGTTAAAGCTCCAAGTGATCGCGTGCAGAAAGCTCCACACACGCACACCGCCGCATGGCCGGCGCCCTAAGCTGTGGTCAGTACTAACGCAAACTGTGTGACGGACACACGAAAAACGAGCTGAAAACGGAACGCAAAACTAACAAAATCAAAAGAGTATTTACATTAACACGCGGAACGTTCCGTTGCATGCAGACTCGTCGCGTCCGAGCCGCGTATGTAAATGTTCTGCGCTTGTGTTAGTTTATGATCATCTGTCAGAAGTCGGATACATGTGACGTTTCGCGTCTGAAATGTAAACAAAAGTTGTTCGAGTCTCGAGGCATTCATTTGGACGTTATTTACGATCTGCGATGAGTATGTTACGTGAGTTATGAACTTGCATATGTTGAATTAATTGCAGCGAAGTGTCGCTGACGACCCTTTGGATTGTTTTTTGTGCGAGTAAGTACTGAAATGCAACTTGTTTAACTTTCATGTTTCTTGAGACAAATTTGTGCGTTAATAGAAGGATATTAACGCTTTTAACCGTTTAATTTACTTTATGATATACGTGTTTTGCTACTTGTAAAAATTATATGAAATGGCCCTGTCAGCTGTCATAACTAACAGTTGTTAATTTTGTAAATTGAGTCTTTGTTTAAGTTTGTTTGACAACGTAATGCTCATGGGTGATTTCAGCTCATTTGTTATTCCTTTTTAAACAAGCACTGAAGTTAATTTCAGTTAGAATACACTGAAAATTGTCATAATTTTATGGAAATATCTTGTGTTAGTAGTATTGTAGTTGAGAGCAATATTTGATAGAATTGTGAGTTAGGACCATACCATTATGTCACGTGCGTAAATTATATTTATGTTTTTATTTTCACTACATGGTATCTACATACAAAATTTTCCTATAAATACTATAGGTGTTCCAATGCGACCCTGAATATAAATATGACATCACTATTTTAAAAAAGAACACCGTCACTTTTTTCTATACCTAGATACTTCACCCTCTATGATACATCCATAAAGTACCAGAACTTTTCATACCAATTTTCAACGAAAAAATAATAATAAATAAAGTTAATTATTAATTGCAATCGGTGATTCTTCATTAGCGACCGATGTGGTAATCTCATAGCCACGCCACTAATCCTTAGGGTGACGTCCGGTTACATTTATGTGACGCTAGGGTTGGCACTTCAATTCATATATTGGTGCAATATGAAAATTAGAATCCTATTTATAATAATCACAATATTCGTTGCGTTTTTTTGTAATTTGAAAGCATTAGATCGAGGGTCTACGAAGTGCTACGAACTTGCTACGCCGAATATTTTTGTTCAGTCAAATAAATTATCCATGCCTCGAAAAGCATGTTAAGCCGATACTCCCGGCTGTCATTGGTGGATTCTTGACAGTCGTTACAGTTCGTCAGAAGCCCGAAAGCCTGACAACGAAGAGATCAGATACGCCGTGGCTGCAAGTAATACTCTGGTATTCAGCTGTATCCGGTTAGACAGAAAACCGACAGCAACATAGTTACGAAATGGCTAGGCAGATGATGAAAATTATATTAGAACCAAATTCGGTCTACTGCAATATTATAACGTTTGTCAAAAGTTAACTTTTGGGTCGTTAGTTATTATTTGGAAAAAATAAATATTACTGGTTGGTATAATAAGTTCTGTCTTCCTATAATATTAAGGCGCTCCATCCGTTAATAAGTCACGTTGAGTGAATAAAGGAATTTGTTTCTCATCATCACATTTTCATCCAAAAAGTTGATACAAAGACAGTCGTTACGGGTCGTCAGAAGCCCGGCAGTCTGACAACCAGTCTTACCAAGGGGTATCGTATAACCCAGTAACTGGATTGTGGAGGTCAAATAGGCAGTCACTCCATGTAAAAATACTGGTATTAGACAGGAAGTGGACCCCAACATAGTTGAGAAATGGCTCGACAGATGATGAAGCTAATACACAGAAAAAAAAACTACCCAGTGCATTGATGACGTGACTAAAACAACGCTAACACTAAAAGAAAAAAAATCTTCATTTAAAATTCTAGTGTAATAAAAAAACCCTGAATTTCTTTACAATAGCAATGCAAAATCCAACAAACCTTACAACGACGCGTGCCAACCCTACATGGTCACACAGACAGGGTGTACTTACGTACAAATATTTGAATGTAGGAGTGCGTGGTGACAGTGTGCACCTCCCCTAGTGACACTCCGGTCGGTTATAATTGCATTCCACTAAAATATGACTCTTTGAGTTTATCTAGTAGACGGCGATCGATATCTGCACTCATGTATGTACAAGGACCTTAGTAGGCCCTTTTAAATAATTCTGAAGTTTAAAAAGATCATGTCTTCATGGCCCGACTTATACTGACGTAATAAAATAAATAGAATGCATCTTTATTTGCAATAACTCATCATTCTTTTGCCTTTTGTCCCAATTTATTTGGGCTCGACGTTACATGTCTTATTCATCTATACGTTATATGTGTTATCGTACCAATATTATAAATTTGAATGTATGTATGAATGTTTATTACTCAATGACGCCAAAACAGCTAGTCAGATTTGGATGAGATATGGTATACAGATGGATTATAGCCTGAATTAACACATAAAATACTTACTTACTCAGTAATTCGTTCCTGTGAAATAATTTTCGACCTCCACGGAGGCGAACCCGCTGGCAAAAGCTAGTCTATTATATTTTCAATTATTAACTAATTTATATTAAACAGTTACTTACTTATCCAACCCTTTTTACCAGAAATTAGCGTGTCCACCAAATCGTATGAATCACAACAGCTGTGTCATACTAATTTCCCTCAAAACCACCGGTGCTAATAAAAACGGCAATAAAAAGATAAATCCTGTTAATCAAGAAAACAAAAACAACATAAAAATGTTCATTAAAACAAAACAAACAAACAGAAGAGGTTATTACGCTCATTAACAAACGTTAAGGAGTTTTATTAGAACAAAAACCATCCGAGGAGGAGACAATATACTCTCTTAAGAAGGGGGACCTTAAGTGGCGCGCGGACGTTACAGCATTTTCTTAATTTCTTAACCACTACACTCACACGCAGCGGGATGAAATTAAGAAAACATTCACCACATTAAGCGTACACTATTTATGGTTATATTTGTACGGTAACCCGGCTAAATCTAATAGTTGTCTAGCAGAACAAACGCTAAGGTGCAAGCCACACACTCGCATCGCCCGGCTTTTTTATTTGGGTGTCGGGTGAGTTCGTCTGAAGGTTGGACGTCTAATGAAATGTTCTTCGTAGGAGTTTCGGATATCCTATGTAATTAAACAGGTGTCTTGTGGACTTAGCTAAGGTTCTGTAGCGGCGACTTTTCCATTTAATTAACTTGAACAATTACGTGCTAATAAAATTTTCGTGTAGCGCTAAATGGTACGAACAATTAGCGCAACTCTAGAGATTGGTACAAAAACTTTTGTTAGTAGAATAACAAACAGTGTTTGCTATATGAAAGTGATATCACATATGGTGGCTGAAGAAAAACAAACCCTATCTAACTATAGCGATATTTTCTCAGCGGAAAACTCCTTAACCGACGACGTCTTAGCGTCCAGCCACGAAAGCAATAAAGAGCGCAGGCTTCCACGTTCATTAATTAACCCCCACTCTTCCTATCTCTTTCACACTTAAGCAAACTATTTGTAAATGAGCGGACCTCTCTTTCGCCCGAGCTTTGCGCAAAAATTAACTACTACATGTTCCGCTTTTGTGGTATTCACACATGGAACAAGAATGCATATGCACGCGTTTGGACAAGCAAAAAGACAGCTGAAGAGCCTTTCCTTTAACTTGGGAAATTCGTGTTAATTACAATAATGGTAAGGTAGAGTTTTGTGTGGTTTAATTCTGTTTTATATAATGTTTTCTAATGCGATGTTCGGTCACGTGTGGTTAGTTTCCTATACTCGTGTAATAAATCTCTTACTCGTCGTAATTACAATGTTCTTGTCTGTTGTGTGTTTTCATTAAGGGTGAGACACATAGATGTAGTTTGGCAAGTTATTTCATCAACTGTATAGTAGCGAAAATTTGTGGAGTTGCAACCCTTGTATTAATTTTCTTGAGGAAAAACTTGTGAACAAGATTCAAGGTTACTGGCCTGAATTCATAACTATGGAAACCTCTTTTCTGTGTCCAAAATAAAAGTATGAAGTAAATATTTTATCTAACTAAACTGACCCTATTTTTATGAGACGCACCAAAGGCAGATATTTTTGTCTGATTTATTAATGCAATCAGAAATCAATCTCGTATATATTTTTGCCAATGAAACTTGAATTGTATTCAGTTATCTAACTTCATTAACTTTTAATTAAGGTACAAAAAGATTCGGAGGAAAAAACACGATATAAAAACACTAAAATGAGTAAATTCGAATATTTATGGAGGATATTTTTGTGTAATTAAATGATTGTAGAAATAATTAATGTCAAAACCGCTGAAGATAAGGACGAGCACAGACAGTGGAGCTGGCGAAAGATTATTTAGCAATTCTTGGAAGACCTAGTGTGGAATGTTAAGTAATTCGTGTTGAAGACATTGATACTATACTGATACACATATACATATACTATACTCGTTTGTGAACAACTATTACAGGATATTAGTAAATCAATTGAACTGCATGTACTACAGAACCTATCTACTTATTATAAATATTGTAATACGACTAGCCCCCTAAACGATTTCAAACCTAATTTTGGAGTTCTTATGATATCTATAACGATTAGTAGATATCAGAAATATCGTCACTAAAGTGACTTGAATAGTTGCATTGTTTCAAACTACTCATGAAATCTTGTCTTGAATCGGTCTTTAAAAGTTTTTTCATTCATTTCTTAAGAAAAAAACAACTACCAAAAATCTTTAATACACATTCAAAAATTAAATCCGATTAGCTAAAATTTTAATGTTCCTCTTCAAAACTCCCAAACAGGCAGTTAAATAGAAGCTCATAAATAAAATTTCGACATCAATAACAGATCGCACACACGAACAGACACGCGAACATGTTCATTAAACACGTAAACTGCCATGGGTAAAATCAGAAAAAGTAAAAAATGTACTTAGTGTTATTTGACTTTAAGTTGATTATTGATTAAAAAGTGTTGGACACATAGTCCGACATGGCAGTTAATGTGTTAAAGGATTACAACCATCTTAGCTCATTCATGCTCTCTTCTATCGCACGAATTGTCTGCCAACTTATCAAACTGTGTCGCATCCGACGCGACGGCGATAAATTTATTCCCATCCTTTTCACTACCATGTATACAACCTCATTTGCGTACGTATCCCCCTTAAATTCAAAAATAGGAAAAAAAGTTTAACGGTTAATTGTAGTGTGAAGAAAAGTTTAAAAAGTTCGATTTTTGAAATTTTAAAAGTTCGAAAATTTAAATGTTTGAATCGCGGATTGTCGCGCGGTGTCGGGTCTGTTCGTCCCTGTCGCTCGTCATGGGCGGCGGCGCGCGTCTGGGCGGGCGGTATGCAAATGCCTAGCGCCGCGGTGGTGAGGGTTCCCTGTGTGTGTGTCTTGTACCATTGGCCGCGCTAGAACGGCCAACTTCGCCACCAGTTACGGTTGTTTTTCGTTCCGTTTCTAATTAACTTCCGTATATTCTTAAAGTAACTTTTCTCATCTCGTTCTCTTACTTTTTCCGCACTGTTTTGTTAACGTTAAAACGAACGGTTGTTATGTGAAATACGTTCGCGTGTGATATGCGAAAGATGCATTTTTTTGTCGGATTTTCGTGTGTGTTTATATTGCGAGGCGTACCGTGCTCGGTTTCGGATTCTTAATATATGTAAATGCGCCCGTTTTGAGTATTATCTACGTTTCCTAAATACGGAGTTAGTTCTCAGTGTCACGACAGTATTTGAGTGATTGCTGAATGTTACGAACCTCATAATCTTTGGCTGTGTTAACAACTTCGCTAAAATGTTACTTTTATTGCTTAAAGAGTGAGATTTTACGAGCTTTAAAAATAAATTACTCGACTCGGACGGATAATCGTATCTTCCAAGAGTTCGCGAGTGAATAATATTATTACTGATTAGTGCACAGCAAAGGTAAATAAATCCTTTAAATTACTCCATTTAATAATAAAGCTTAACCGATAATCACGCTTGACCTTTACGTCTTGTTCTTAACACCAAAAGTAATATTGCCACTAATTAAGAACAACAAATCGTGCGACTTTTCCGGTCGCCAACGACGATTATAAAACCATTAAATAAAATAAAAAAAACCGCTTTCGATAAAGTTAAAGCTCTAGCCTCTCATAAATCACGCGTCAAACAATTACACTTGTAAAAAAATAAAAACGATTCCCGTCAACCGATCGACTTGAGAACTGTGCGCAAACGTAGTGATACATACGTGAACAAATTATTTGTGCCAATAAGGTAGCATTAATCTCCTACAAAACGAACAAATCCACAAAATGAACGCCGACACGCAACTCTACATGCGAAATTTTATTTTATTTTTTAATCGTAAAAGGTGGGAATTAATCCTCGGTTTATGGCAACACCGATACCTTTTAATTGCTGCTTTGACAGACGTTAAGGGCTCTCATCAACGGAGTTTCGGGTGTGGCCATAACAAACTTGAACATTGACAGTTGGCAATATATTTTTATAGTTTTTACTGGAGGTGTTGTTTTTATTAGTGACCAATTTATTTGCAACAGTCTGTTGGGCCGTTGGGCTGCAAATTAGAAAGTTTATGTGCGAATGAACGAGAGATATCGTAAATTATATCGACGGGTTAGCGACTGCGAGGATGCGCATTTCGAAAAGGGCGATTTTAATTAGCCTCCATATGATTTATAAGCCATCAAAGTAACGTGAATAAATCTCGATGTTGTACAAAACGAATAAGGGAAGATATTAAAATATAACACTGCCTCTGTTTCTGGTGTACCGCCAAGTTTTATTGCTAAATGCATTTTATTATTCACCATTTTTTAAGGACGTGGTAATCTTTTCTTAAATGGAAGTTAAAAAGATAATATGCTTTGGAAGTATCAATGAAATAACAATCATATAGAGAGAGTTGGCAAATATATAAAAACTAACCAAAACAAAATATCAATATTTGAAGAAATCGGTAAAATAAATACCGACTTTCACGCACTTTATAAAGTCAAAATCGCAAACAATGAGTAACGTTCCAAATAAAGAGGCACAACCAACAACTCACACATTGTTAACGTCGATTCATAACGATTCTCGATGCTACTTTCATCAATATCAATATATTTCACTTCTGTCTTAGTTTAAAACAGCGATCGTGATCATACAACACGACGGTTTCATATATAAAATTTATCGATAAATCGCCAGGCTCGCATAATGTACTTTATTCGAATAAAAAAAAAATAACGGGGTGGATGGCAGGCGACGAAAAGTATTCGACTCGGAATGCACTTTTGCATAAACAATGCCCTTTTGTTTAGAGAAAGTATTTCACATTTTAACCTCGTGAGTGATTTATTTTTATATGATTTATAATGGCGACCACCATGTCTTGCGTCGGGAGATATTGAGTTTGCTGTCACAGGCCTTCTGGTCTTATTGTAATCAACTTAACTAAAGGAAATATTAAAAGAACTTATGAGATATAGAACTATGAAATATTGGCAATAAAATTAACAAATCTTATGCTTATGTAATAAACCTTTAAAATAAAAAAAGGTTCAAGGAGTCACATTTACATATTGATTTGCAAAAGTCAACACTCATTCGATTTATTTAAACCAAGAAGGTTCTATTCAAATTGCCATATAAAAAAACATGGTTTCTGTACGACTTAAGACAGAAGGGCAATACTCGTAATTTTAAGAACGTTCACAGTCCGATCTATCAAAAATACCACGAGTTTCCGTTCATTTTTGACAAGCTTTTGACATTTGATTGTCGCCGAGATGAGATTGCGACTAGATTTTGAACGTTTTTAATAACAAGAATTATTAGCCTTTAGATGTCTTTATGAACATACAATTTTAGTTCACAAAAACATAGATAACTAAAAATTCTCCCACGCAGACATGACACCTTATTCATTCTCTTATTTTCCCTCAAACAGCAAACTTTTAAATCGTAACTAATTAACAAGTATATGCCTAATTATAAACGCTAATAGACTGAACTGAAGTGACTGTGTTTTCTTATATTAATGAAGAGAGACTAATATACAACGCATGGCAATGAGAACATGTGCCAACGCTCCTGGTTTAAAGGTAAGACTATCGCAAATATATTTTCAGTAGAAAATTTAGGTAAATCAGTAGTATTAAGAATCCGCTAGATGCGAGAAACACAAAATCGGGTGAAGTGGCGGACCTTTTTTTTTGGATGGGAAATCATCAAATGACATCTCCCGCTCTGGGCGCAGCGGGAAGGCGTGTCAGACTTTTACTGACTAAAACCCACCCGTATTCCTTCAGTTGCCCATGTGCCAGGGTCACGGTATCTATTTCGAACAATCTCGCGACCCTGGCAGGAAGTGGCGGAGCTTGTGGGATGTCTATGTCCAGCAGTGGACGTCTTTCGGCTGAAATTATGATGATAAAGATGATTAGTGTAATTATCTGCCCAGCTTTTTTTCCCAACAATGTTAGGGTCGGCTTCCAGTGTTACTGGATACAGCTGAGTACCAGTGTGATATTATTGGAGCGACTATATGACCGCCACAATCCAGTTACTTTGTAATACTTCTTTGGCAAGACTGTCAGACTTTCGGCTTTCTGACGACATGTAACGACTATCAAAGATTTAAGCATGACAGCCGGGACCAACGACTTACCGTGCTTTACCAGGCACGGAATGGTCTTGGTATGTAAAGATAGTCATCCATTCACGGACCAGCCGCGGCAAGTATAGCTTAACCTGATCGAACGACCCCTACGGCTGTTATTATTTAGCCACAAACCTTTAGTTAAATAATTCGTATCTGGTTTTAATATTCATTCATAATCGGCATCTGTTATGATATGACAATCTGTATTAATGTGGATTTTTCAAAAAATGGTTTCACTTCACCTTATTTTTTTTTACATTATTTACCTCATATATTAGGTCACTGTATGAAGAAGAGTCACGGTAAAAGTTTTAACAATAAATAATAAGCTTTATTGACAATTAAAGACTACAAAACATTTATTTTACTTTGGATCAAAATACTTTCCTAGATATATCTACTACTACTCACAGAGAAGAGACCTATTTCCCAGTAGGGAAAACATTATAGGCCGAATAGGGTTTACCTAAAATGTACTGCTCAACCAATGAGGATATAAAGTAAACAAAACTTACCTCAAAATAGTCGAGAAAAAAAAAAGAAAGCGTTTTTTTCTTCGAAATTCAAAACTGGCCATATGTTAGCCTATGGTACAATTCAATATTATTATTGGCCAGCTGTAGCCTGCAACTTCGTCTGCGATCTAGAATGAAAAGTAGCTTACGGCCTTACCCAGTCGTCTATCAGTATGCAAAATTGTATCCAAATTCTTCAGCTGTTTTACCGTGAAAGCGTAACAAACAAACAAGCTCACTTTCGCATCTCTACATAGTATAAAACAAAGTCGCATTTCGTGCCTGTACGCTTAGATCTTTTAAACTACGCAACGGATTTTAATGCAGTTTTCATCAATAGGCAGAGTGATTCAAGAGGTAGGCTTAAATGTACAATACGTAGGCAAAGCCGCTGGCAAAATCCAGTATCAATAAATTCATCTTCATTATCATGTAAGCAAAAAATCCACCAAGATAAAAATTTCACAAAATCGTCTATTCTGTTCCATCAAAAAGCAAAGATAAAATGTACGCTTTACAAATCCATACAACCTTTCAATCGCTGTCACCCTTTGACCACATTATTTGTTAATACATTCTCGTGACACCTCAGCCCAGCCCACTGAACTATCGCCTAAATGAAACCCCCCAATTATCTTGTCATGCTTTAAAACTACCCCTAAGGTGACAAATTTTCACCTCGGTACTGTAATAAATGGTTGTCTGTCTTTAGGCTTTGTGTTAATCCTAGATAATTGTTAGGTTTAGACTATTTGCACACGCGAACATGAAGTTCTGTGATGGTTGGTTGTTTACCATAGACAACCTTATATTGTACTGCACGCGTAGCATGACCACCGTAGAAATGGGTTTTGTCGACGGAAGAATAGACAAAATTACAGATTGTAGAAAGATTAAAGACAGAATTAAAGATTGTAGGAAGATTTGTACCGTTTTATGCTGGAGTAGCATGACAATTCTATCTCTATTCTACCAAGAATAGATAAAGTCCTTTTTATGGTGGTCATGCTACGCGTGCTGGCAGGTAAAGAAATGGTTTTTGACATTCGAACTGTCAAGGAGATTTAAAACATGGTGGTATCTAGTCGTTTTGCTGACCACGATTTTGTTATTGTTATTAATAATTAGTTACCTGTTTATTTATTTTCTATAGATGTTCCTAGGGGATCGTTCAACAATTACGTGATCATTTTTGGCCGTTTTTTTAACCCCCCCCCCCCCTATGTGATCACAGCGTAATCTTTTGTTTTAATCCCCCCCCCTCGCCTTGATTACGTAATCTTCGTCCGTGCTTAATGTTTGCTGTTTTATTAGCACTGACACGTATGATGCTTGGAAAAGTCGATAAAATATGCCGAAAAAGTATAAAAATACTGAATCTGGTCACACTGTTCCACAGTTTGTCTATAGCAGGGGAAATCCCGTTCCATCTATCTAATAGTTAGTGTTACCAGTATAGACTTCAAAATTGGACGTAAATATTTAGTTATATAAATGATGACGTAATCATGGATTCTCTCCCCCCCCCCAAATAATCCAGATGTATATACAAGCACCCGACCCCCCCCCCCCTTCGGTGATCACGTAATTGTTGAATGATCCCTAGTTTATCATTTGTAACTCGGGTCGTATAGTTATATGAACATAATTCAGCATTACATATGTAAGCTATCACGCCTTTTATGCCAGGAGGCTTTTATTTTGATATTACGCTATATTTACATTTTAATCATTTTATTTGTTGTCATGGCTAGCTGACATATTATGACAAATAATTTAATTGAATGTACTATGTCTCGTAATGTTAATTACTTTGCCCATATAATCAAGTTTATCTAACTAAACAGATAGCTGTGCTGCTGGGGAGTTTATTGCACCACTTCTTCTTCCCAGCTAAAATATTAGGAAGTGGTGAAGGGCGGGCGTTTTGAGAGACCGTCTCATGTAATTTTGATGTTCGAAAAGTGCTGATTCTCAGCCTAATTTGCACATTTTTTTTAACAACTTCTAAAATTTTAGCATGGGTTTTCGTTTCGGAAGATATTATATACTTGAAGGACAAGCGCGGAACTGTTAATACATTGCCGTGGAATAAACGCATACTGAAGACTGTGGTGGCAGACACTTCCTCAGTCATAATAAGGCAATTTGTGAGAATACTTATACTCTATAGTGGCCATTTGTTATGTCTAGTTGCTGGATGATCTTCTCATTCATTTGTCTTTAGATAAGTTATTAACAATAGTGTTTTAAGGAAATCTGTTATCAACAATTTATGGATTTTAGATGTCCGAATTAAAATGATTTTATTTATTATAAACGAAATAATTTATAACAATCGTTTTATTGATAGACCTCGGTACGCAAGGGACTTCAGAGTTCCTACAGTACTAAGCAAAAGGTGTAGATATCTTGGTGTTTTGTTTTGAGGATTAAGGACTGTGTTTATACAACATAACATCAAGCCGGTATTCCCAAAGAGTTACGCAGAGTACCTTAGTTAGTACATCTACATTTCGCAAGTTATATTCAAGTCCCATGAAATAGGGGGCGAGCCTATTGCCATCAAACGGGCACAGTTTCAAACTCCGGGCTGCTGCTGAGAAATTCCTATGGGAAAAGCACTTTACCCGAACTGAGAATCGACCTTATGTTCAGCAGCATGCTTTGCAACCACTAGACCAGGGATCACCAATAAATCTTGCTCGGGGTCCGTTTTAAGAAATGAAATGATCATCGCGGTCCGCACCACATTTTATAGAAAAAAAATATGTATTAAACAAATGTAATTACGGAAATAAAAAAAGGTATTTGTTAGCTCGTTACTTCGCCCAGCCGTTTTTGGATTGACGTCAACAAAGATAATGCGGGGGATTCATTTTTACTAAATTACGTACTCTGTAGTGCAAGTTGCTGTGTTCTCGCAGTCCGCACAAAATGGTTCGGAAGTCCGGATGCGGACCGCGGTCCGCCACTTGGCGACCCCTGCACCAGACCAACGAGGCAGTTCTATATGTTTATATCTATACAAGTTATAAATTAAAATCATCGTTCGTGTCTGTTTGTATGACTACATTGTTCTTCTACATTACGCAACGAATTTCGATCTGGTTTTCATCATCATTTAGAGAATGTATCCCGGAAGGTTTACGTTTACTTTTAGTTATTACTAAACCTATATACTACAAAAAAAAACTCATAAATACATCTCAATTTTTTGTAATCAGTAATCATAGTGCGAAGCAGCGTTGAGTTGCTAGAGATGAATAAACTACAGCCTTACTATGCAAGTCATTATATTTCTGCAAGTAGATTTGTATAAGCACTTCTACACGTCAATCAACTAGTACTAAACTACATCTAATAAAAGAAGATTCTGCCAGGGTCGCGAGATTTTTTCGATAGAGATACCGTGGCCCTGGTATATAGGCAACTGTAGGAACACGGGTGAATTTTGTAAAAATCTGACACGCCCTCCCACTTCCAGTCATTTAATGATTACCGACCCACAAAAAAAAAACATGAAGATTAGCTATATTAATTGCATACCAAATGCAGCACCTTTCAATAGTTATATATATCACCACCTTCTATACTAATATTGTAAAGCTAGAGTTTGTTTGTTTGTATGTTTGTTTGATTAAACGCGCCTATCTTAGGAACTACTGGTTTGAATTGAAAAAATCTTTTTGTGTTGGGTAGCCTATTTATCGAGGAAGGCTATAAACTATATAACATCACGCTACAACTAAGAGGAGCGGAGCAGTAATGAAAAATGTTGCAAAAACGGGAAAATCGCACGGGTAGGCAATTCGACGCGACAGAAAGGGTCGGGGAAACAAAAAATTTAACGCGGACGAAGTTGCGGGCAGAAGCTAGTTTATAATACATACTTAATAGACAAATTACAGGTGCCAATATTTTTACGTTCGTCTGGTGTCGGACAAAAAGAATAGCACCTTCTCATTTCTTCTCGTGAGGCGTCTTTCGGCTGAAATTGTGATGCTAATGATATTTTAACAGGTAAACGAGGAGTATCATGATCTCTAACTAGCTAACTTCTTTACTTACCCATCTGTCGTATTTGTGCTTATGCCCAGATCTATTTAAGTTTTACTACCTAAACATATTTTAAAGTTTTGACATTGATTATTTACTCACTCTATGATAAACTGCACCTTAATTGCGAAACGCAAAATTTATCAGAATCTGAATGGGATTGAAGATTATTTCTAAACCATTGCGTCATTTGTTCGAATAAATTGTCGGCTTAGCAACGTAAATAACGCAATGAATGTTGTTTAACTATGAATTTTAAACCAATTCCTACCGATAAAAAGTTCCGCAATTACTCCTCTGGTAATACTTGTCCTAAATCTTATACCTTCTCCTCTTAGAAAATGGTGGATTAAGTCATATATCAATTTCCCTTTTAGAAAAATATTTTAAACATCAAGAGAACAGGCTGAAACAAAATGGTTGTATCCCCATAATTGGTTTCATTTGATAAATATTCAATACCCGTAATTAAGCCTTGAGATTAACCATAAAAATAGTAATATTTTAAGATTTGTCCACCGTTATGAAGATTTAACGTGGTATAAAAATGATACGGCCTGATTTATACCTCCTGCATTCCTAATTAGTAATTTAAGAAATGAAATTAACAGATTAATGTCTTTGTCGCCCATATTAATGCTATTGGGATGGCCACAATTTATTTTATGGTGGATATTAAATGAACAATCGCCGTAAACGCACCTATATTCGAAATCGTAATCTTAAATAATATGCATATTAATCAAGTGGAGTTCTTTGTCATTCTTTCATTTTAATGGCTTCCAAAAACAAAATTTTTCAAAAAAAGAATAATTTAAGATCGTAAATAAATTATTACAATTTGTCCGCTCATCAAAACACATCAATTAAATAATAATCGATAATTGATGTGCACATCACTAACTTATTATAAAAAACAAATTACAGAGTAAACAAATAATGAGACGCGACAATAATTATTATTCATAAATCGAACAGACGCGATAATCGTCCGCGCGCCATCTTGCCAGCGGCGGCCAAATGTTTCCGCTTTAATTTCTCCAGTAATTTGGTGTTTCCGGTCTCAGCCAATCCGTCCCGTCAGTCGGCTGTAATTATATTATTTCGGCAATAAATTATCGAATTTTGAATACAAAAGGTGGTTAAAAAGATGGCCTCCTTAATTTTGGGTAGACACAACAATAAGCTCTGATGCGATCGAACGTTCTTACGAAGATAAATGTATGAGCTGTTACAGGAGTAAGTAGGTAGTCATAAAATCAATGAAATGTTTTCTGCTCATATCTGTCATAAAATGTACACGTTTTATTCAAGTGTTCAATGTTAAAATGTAAACATAATTTAATGTTGGGTATATAAGATGTGGTTTAATTTTTATTTTCAAGAAGACAAGAACACAAAGTTTTTGTGCATTGTCATAAATATTCTCAAGAATTTTGTAACAGCATTAGTGAACTATATTTTAGGTGGAGACATGTATTCCTAGTTCATTCCTCCATTATTGTCTTTCTAAAATCTTGTTGCTGCATATTCAAATAATTTTCAAATACTTTGCAGAAACAACCATCAAATAGTGACGTCAAGTTTTATTTCAATCACACAAATCGATATCGAGCGATTGCTTGATTCGATTAATTCCGTTGGAAATTAACGCGGCGGGTAAGCAACGGGTATCGACACCGACGCCGTAACCATGGCAACGCGCCCCATACTTACAACGCACTAATTATGCCACACTGATTGCTTTTCACTTTTTTTTTCTGCCCCACGAGAAGCTGACGCCACCCTATCCTCGGGTAGTGTTCGGCAGTTTTATCGATTTTGAATTTATCGACCGTATTGCAACCCTTCTTAAAATATGTTGATTAGGATGTTTGCTGTTCATTTTGGTAGCTGTTTAAGTTAGGTTTTTAAGGGAGCTTGGTTAGCTTTTGTTCGAAGAATCGGTTGTAAATGCTTGTAAGGAATAGTTTTTTTCTAGTTACAATAACAGCAAATTTGCTATTATAAACATGCATATTATTTCACCTAGGTAACTGGTAATTTATTTCGTAGACCATCACTCAGATAATAAAGTATGACTAGTGATTTATCCTAACCTTTTAATTGTATTATTTATAACATTAACAATCAATGCTGAGCGATCACCAAAATGCATTATATCGATAAAATCGGCGTTCTCTATAAACACACAGTGACTTTGCATTCAAATGTTGATGACGTCATGTCGATCGATTCAAGGAAACGGGTCATTACACTGTTTTTATTCGTCACACTGATTAATCAAGTGATTAATTATACAGTTTCTATTAGGACACGACGGGTTGCCGCTTTTTTGTGTACCTTTGAATAGAATGCTTGTTTAATGTGCCTTGTGGTTAAAATAAATAATAAAGAAAAACATACATCGTTCGTCGACTAATGAGGTCGAAAACACATTCTATTAAAAAACTATATTTCAGAAATTACTCCAACCCATCTATTCAATACCCAAAACGAAATAATTGTTACATCACTAAACCATAGACAATCTCGTAATCTTATAAAGCAATTCGTTTTTAAAATCAGAATTCGCGCCTCTCATTTAGTAACACTAAACCAAATCGATTTGTAACTGGCCGTTTCGCGAATCGAGTTGACCATTGATCAGATAGAACAACCCTGACCTTGCCCAACGGCACACATACGCGGCACACGCACGCGAGCGGCTGTTGCACACTACGCGAAAATTGTTGTTACTCCACTAAATCGGTAGATACACACGTAACGTTCTACATTGAAAAGTGATAAACGCCTTGAAAGTTGTTTGGTAGGTAACGGCTGGTGAAGCTTTCATGTAGTGTAAATTCACTGAATGATGAGTTCCTAATTTGAATTGACAATATAGCTTCAGTGAATTACTAGCATACCAGAATTATCAAAATATGAGGGCATGAATTTAGTTTCTATCAAGATTGCGGATTTATTCAGCATGGGAGTTATTTTTATGAGGCGTAATGAAAATTCTACTAAGAAAAAAAAAACATAAATTTCGCATCGCATATTCTTAACTAGAAATAATAATAAGTTTCTCGTCATATGAGAACAACCCAGAAATGAAACAGTATCCAGAAAACATCATTACCTTAATCAATGAGAAAACAAATCCCATTAGAACTTGCAGCGAAGTCCTAAAAGAGAAACAAGAATAAATTTCTCAATAGACTAAAATCTTGTCCGATAGTTATTCGATTCGACGAAAGAAATTTAAGTCTCCCTTAATAAAATCTCCAGAAGTCCCGACACCGATTAACATTTCAGCAATCACAACAGTCGGGTAACACGCGATGGCCACACGAACGAAACCGACGGAAATAACTATATCTAATTCCGTATAAAAGTTCAATACATTGATTTTTTTTCTTTTAATACTTTTAATGCGGGCTATCACTGGCCATTACGGCGCGTATGTGTGCGCCTACATTGATAATGATGTCGTGTGGTGTGCATTCGCAACACACTAGATAATTAGTAAATAGGGTCGATATTATTAATGAGGGGGGAAGGGGGGCTGCACTAGGTGGTGGGGGGATGGTTATCTACTCAAGCTTTTGTGTTCTTTTTCTATAGACGGCGGGCTATTGATTGTTTATTCGATACTCCAGTCAGTCTTTAATTATAGGGGCTAACTGGCTAACTGACGCGCACACCTTTCTTGACACCGTAATGGCGTCGCGGGGACGGTAATAATTTTCCAGTAATTATTCGTTTGGACAACTTTGGATCAAGTTTTATTGGTATTAAATTCGTTATTTTAGTTTGTGATTAGTTTTTGGTCGGGTCGGCTATTATGTTTTAATGTTGCTGTTTGTTTTAATTTGGTTGGTGGGGATAAATTCTTATTTTAAGCAGGTAAAAAACATTTACTGACTTACCTAACTGAAATGATCTTATCAGAAGAGCAAGAAGAGTAGCAACTCAATTTAATAAAACTATTCGTATCTGCCTCTTCTCTTGGTCGGTCTGAAGCTCCTAAAAGAGTTCCTATAGAAGATAGCCATTATAGAAGTTCTTTCTAATACCAAATTAAATATGACTTTCCTAGGTACAAAAAACTATATTGCTTAATTAGTACGAACAATCTAACAGGTAAGCTTCACCAACAAGTTTCTCTTAAAGACATGAATATCTAATAAGAAATAAGGTCCGCATCAAACAGACATGTGAAGAGACGCCCGGTACTTCACTGATTAATAAGATGGGGTTGCGCCAAGCAAGGGGTACCAAGCCACCCCACGCGATCACCCTAGCGCCTTACCCACGAAACAAAAAAAAATGTGACTCATCAACGCACACCAACAAACAACAACTCACACCAACGCACACAACAGAAACATCGTAAAAACCACACATGAATTGAAATTAACAACCTTATTATAACCGCAAAAGGTTTTATTTCCCTTCCCTACAGAATGAAGTTCTTTCGCTATTAAGTAAACTAGGTCTCCTATAATCGTTCATTATCGCACACATGCATGTTCTATTCACGTATTGTCCACACATACAAGTATGCGTTAATTATATCGGAAAGTGGTGGGTAGGGGGCTGCTTGATTTGATTAATTCTAGCTGGAGCCGACGGCCTAGTTGGATATGCCATAAACATTGGAATATTCCGCCTTCGCCATCGGGCCCAGTTAGCCGCTAATTGGTGATTTCTCAGACAATACATGATTATATTGAAGCATTCTTACGTTCATAATAAATGTAAATAGCCTATGCTTTTTTTGGGGTGAGGAGAACCCCAGGCATCAGTAATGCGGGGTGTCTTGGTACCGCTTGGAACTATTTTTAAGTACATTTATCGATAAGCTTAAAAAATGTTTGATAATGTAGTGACTGTTTATAAGCCGATGCTCAAAACAATACAAAAATAAATATCAAAATAATCTACACCAAACATAGTGTTTTAAAATTAAACATCATCATAGGAGCTCTAACCGGAATACCAGTATCTTACATAGAGTGACTACCTATCTGACCTACACTACCCAGTAACTGGATATTACCCCTTGGTAAGACTGGTTGTCTGACTTTCAGGACCCGACGAACTGTAATGACTGTTAAAGAGCCGTACAGATAAAAATATCTATATTCAAACAGGGTCCCACTTTGATTTTTATAAAAGATTCCATTCTCGAATCGTCACCTTTGCACCCCTACACTACTAAGAAATAGCTAAAGAAGTTATTGACAAGGAATTCTAGCGTCGAACGTGTAGGAAGATCTATCGCCGAGATTGAATGCACTCTGAATATGAAATCAAACTAAAAATAAACCCTACATGGAATTGAAGGGATCTAAAAGAAGAATTCTATTAGCAATACGGATAGCCTCAATAAAACCAAACTTCAATATCATTCAACATAAAACAAGAAAAAAAACACATGAAGGAAGAAAAATTCAGAATGAAGTAATCAAAAGTGCAATTTCCCCAAATAAGGAAAGTATTTGAAGTATTCGTCCATCGGAAGTCGTTGGCGAGCACTCGGCAAATCGCTTCAAATAGCGCGCACGATGCCAATTCTATTCTAATATGTTTTCATTTTTCATAGCTCCACGTATTTTGATGTATGATCATTTGGAACTTTAAATTTGAAAATTGTTCTAGAACGATTTGAATTCAAAATAGAATTAGATGAGAAATCAGGCAACTTTTTGGAAGGGAAACTTATTGTAGGAAAGTAATTGAGATGCTGAGATAGAAATATTTGTTTTAAGTCTTGAATGAAGCAAATTATGAACTGAAAAATTGTAGCAATTTCTGTAAAAAAAGTCTGTTGAAATACTTATTTGTGTTATTGAAAGTGGAATCCATTCAAACTCAATTAAAGTCCAACTAGATGCAGAAAAGTAGAAGTGCATAAAAATATTGAACAGATTTTTGTCGTCATCACTCAATTAGTAAAGAAAAATATACTATAGCAGTTGATCATTCCCTTACAAACCTTGAATTGTATCCAACATCAGCTATTGTGTATGTGCCAAAAGAATGAATTAATGCTAAAGTATTACTTTGTGCAAAAGACGAAGAACTATTCAATAAGTTATAGCCTCTAGAAGGCGTATTGGGAAAAAGTTATGACACTAGTGTAATTAGTCGTAATATTTTGCCAAATTTGACCAAGAAAGAAGAAATAAGCATAACGGTCAAATTGAAAGGAAAAAAAACGAGATTAAAGACATAAAAGATGATAATGACGACTCAAAAACAAAAGACAAACAGAAGATCAAGCAATGCACCACAGAAAAACAGGCAAAGAACTTCCTGCAGTATTTGTAAAAATTAAATTATACTACCGCAACAGAACTTTCGGCAATTAATATAGTTTTTTGCAACGTTGTTTTACTCTGTCATAAGTAAATAATGAAATGTATACAGTCGGCGGCCCGTGTACCACGAAGCTTTGCGTGTTGAATATTACCCGAAAACGATGGGAAAAAAGTTACCGATTTTTTTCATTATTGACTGAACTCGCCTGATACGGCACTGACAAATTGCTACGGTTTTTAACAAATTTTTATTTGTTCCTCCTTGAGTTAAATATGAGAATCGGTGCAATTTATGCTTCTATGTTGCAGTTTGGTTCGGTTCACGTGAGGGTCGTGTGTTGCAAAGTTGTATTTTAAGTACGTCATCGTAAAGAATGTCAATGCCAGTATTGTTGAAGTATAGGCAGGAAAAATTGAAGGAAATTCTATTTAAGTACTGAAATTATGGCCTCTGTTTAGCCTATGTTAAATAAAGGTGGCTGGGACAGACTGGATGCGGAAGGCGGAGGATAGGGTGTTGTGGCGCAGCATGAGAGAGGCCTATGTCCAGCAGTGGACTGCGGTAGGCTGATTTGATTTGATAAATAAACTTAACCAATCGGTTCTCTTTAGTTGAAACTTTTGTGGACTGTGAATGACGCAATTCACATACATACATGATTGCTTATCTATAATAATGTATGTATTTAGAAATATATAAGTATATTTATCAGTTGTCTGGTTACCATAGTACAGGCTCTGCCTAGTTTGGGATCAGATAACAGTGTGTTGGTTGTCCAAAGATTATTATTATTATTTATTATTATTATAAGAGTATATCCTCATCGAGAAAGGTTCATGTTTATCTTGTTTCTTCCATCCCAAAATTATTACCCGTTGGTTCATTACACCAAATTAAAAATACATCAAACCGTTACAACCCAAATTCTTCGACATCATTATCACCTTAACACGCAAAATTAACCAAATCATTTCATATATTCATTTCTTGTCACAATATATTACGCACAGTTACTTTATTATCAGACCCGTCCTTATAATTCTTAACCCAAGAATACACACTTAAATTCGCCATCAATTTATACCTTCTTACATATCCGAAATTCATGCATTCATTACCATAAAATAAGACGACTTACAATCAAATCAATAAGGACCTGACAACATTTTACTCAACCTAACACCTCTCCCTGATACTTTAATATAAAGCGTTTTCGAAGAAGTGTTATCTTCTTATGCAAAAATATTAGCTCGTGGCTGACTTTATGCAAATTTGGTTTACCTTACTTAAAGCGTGTGTACGGCTCTTAAATAAGGCATGAATTTGTGTCTCGTGCTATCCGAGGGTAGTCTAATATAGGAGTGTAAAAAGTGTGGTGTTGTTGTGTTGGTTCCGTTGGTTGTTAAAATATTAGCAGAGCTTCTGTCTGCTTGTTTGTTGTTGCAACTTTGCTACATTGTAGGATATTCATTAATATCGCGGTATAATCACTGTTTTCCTTTTGATTTTGTTTTGAGTGTCTACCTTTTCTGTCTTCACGTTAAACCTCGCTCTATCCTGCATTTCTTCAGTAATAAGATTGAAATAGGCTTCGTCTTGCTGTGTCTAATAAATAGTTGACATGCCTACTGGTACAATATGTTGTTCTGCTTACACTCTATTTCTTCCTACAGAAAGTTAATTAAGTACTAAATATCCAACAGTCACTGTAAAAATAGTACTTATTACTAATGCCTCAAAACATTATATATTTTCAACAGTCTGCAGCACAACATCGTCAACTAAAAAGGTTTCTTTCATACAGTTTCCGTTGTGACAGAACTCCAAAAAGACAGAATAGATAAATGTAGATTTTGGACTAGAGGTGGGTATGCAAATTCGCGCGTGGACTCTTCATATGCAAAGCACATGATGGCTCGCGACTTCTTTGTGCTCTTTCTTATGCTGATCAGCGGCTCACCTCTATACTATTTAGGTGTTCTGATTACGACTTGTCACTTACAGAAACCTATTCATGGAAACACATTACATATTTTACCATAACACATTTTATTCGTATTAATATAACTGCTACCGCAATTCTAAAACAATTTCATTGCATAACACAATCGAATGGGAAATTGCGCAAAAATATTACATGTAGGCAAATTTTACGTCCCAACAGTTTCACTAATGCACATGATGTAACGGAAAAGACGTTATTTTCTGCTGCAAGAGTTACGTCTGTGTTCCCACTATCTGTATTTCGATCGGTAATACTCCTATTCACGAATTTCATATATGTATCTCTAATTTCAATAAGACCCCTCGCTACCTGTGCCATCTCATCTACATATCAATGTTCGCAACGTCTCCCAAATTTCTTTTCTCTCGCTAAAGTATGCAACGCCCGTGCTCCATATCATTACTGCTATAAGAAATTCACTAAAATTGGATCGCCCTCTCGCGCGTTGTCATACCCTTTGGTAATAGTAACGGTTTCTTTTCATAACGAACTTTTTTGTAATGCGATATTCGCGTTGTTTCCACTAAGGGTGGGATTTGTTACAGACATTTGATTGGCGTTTGACGCTTTGATGGTAACGTTACTTGTCCTTAACGAACCCACAGCGCCAAGGTTACGGTTTTGATGTCTCATGTTTGTTAAAATATTCAAAATGTATGCTGTCAGCTCAAGTAATATTTTAATGTTCATATCTCCAACGTCGTCTTTCAAATCATCGAGCTAATCTCCAGATGCAATAATTCGTAACAATTATCTGATAAATATCATCTTAACCCTTCTTCCCACACAAACTTATCGTTCAATACAACCTCGATGCAACTCATCTATTATTGTGAGCTTCTTCCTGCGTACCCTTCGATGTATCTACAATATGTTGCCTTAAATTTATGCATGTAGCCGACAATGGTAGCATCGGCTGCATAATTTGATTACGGAGCCTTTGTCAGACAAGGGCAGGTATCAAATCGTGAAATTTAATTTAGACCTATCATTGGTTAATTTTCGGATTCTCCCAACCTCTCGATATTCCAAGGGGTACCCAGTAGGTATCATTCGCAACAATAGTGTTCGATCAATTATTATTTCTGGTGCACCTTTGACGAAATATAAAAACGTTGCGATAACGGTCGGTTCATTGTTAACAGCAACATGCATAATGTCTTTTGTCGAACATTTGCATATATCAGTTATTGATTGAAAAAATATTCAAATCTGCACTATTTAGACTTTAGAGTCACTCGATCGATCCGTTACGGTTCTCGTAATTTGCAATTACAATAGAATTTGCGATTTTAAATAATGGTTTCGTGCATTATGGAATTTGATTTGCATCAAGCAAAAATTATTATTATTGGTCGTAATTTAACTTTATTTAGAAAATGTAGTTTTCACTGCATTCGCATTGTAGACAATGAGGATCCATTGTTGTGCACGAGTCCGGCACAAAACTGTAGCTACCCTCCTCAGTGAGTGAAAACCTAATTGTTGCGACGTGTTCGTTGTGAAAACATTGCTTCAACACATATCACTGTTTCCTGTCGGCGCTCGGACGCATATTTCTGAATGGCTTTTGTTCTTACTTGTACAATGATGGCGAGATACCGCAAGTATGAAGTTGATAACTAGATACGAAAATTAGAGCAAAATAAATTGTATGAAATCTTTCCACTTCTCATTTGTTGAAATGAATGTCAAAGGCTGGATTTGCATAGCAGAGTGTCATAATTTAAATATCTGAAAGGTATATTATGGAATAAGAACGTCGTAAGACATATTTGGGTGGCGATAAATATAAATATTTATAATAATTGAAGGCGCGTGACGCTCGTCGTGTGCGACGGCTCGCGCTAAGACCGGGCGCAGATATCTAGATTATTTCCCACATACATTAACATACGAATCGGACAATTTAATATTTCTTTTGCGCCATTATCTTTTTCCAGGTACTAAGTGTTTTGCATATATTTAAATAGATCAAAACGACGCGTGCTGTCGTCTTTATATGCAGCCTGGAATGTTCAGGGAGCATGAGAGACGTGGCGGGTGCCACATTGTCAGAAATAAGATCATTTACTTTGCATATCATGGTTGTAGTTACACAGAAATATTTTTTGCCCGTCATTCTTATGTGGTCTAACTAACTTAGTTTACATTATGGTTTACTAGCTTTTGCTAGCCGCTTCGCCTGCGTGGAAGTCAGAAATTATCCCGCGGGCACATACTACCGGGATAAAAAGTACCCTATGTATTATTCCAGGTTATAAACTATTTGTGTGCCAAATTTCATCTAAATCGGATCAGTAGTTTATGCGTGAAAGAGGAACAAACATCCATACATCCATACATATAAACTTTCGCGTTTATAATCATCATCATTGCGTTATCCCGGTTGCATCCTTTCGGAGGTCCGGGGTCCGCTTTCCTGCTTTTAACTCTCCACTTCGGACGGTCTTGTGCATCCCTTATGGTGAGTTTGTTGGTACGCATGTCATCCGCTACGACGTCAAGCCAGCACTTTTTGGGTCTGCCCCTTCTACAGGGACCCGGCGGAGGCGGCATGGCCAGACATTTGTTCCCCACATAGCTAGCCGGTTTCCGTAATACGTGCCCGTACCAACGTAGGCGACACTCCTGCAATTTGTCTGCTATGTCACGGATATGAATCACATACGTTTTTAAGGCCCTCTTGTAGTTGAAGACGTTTCGGCGAACACTGGCCGGTCGTTGCGAGCGCTTGAGCTGCTAGATTTTGTGTATAATTGTTTCGTGGAGACAAAATGATAAGGAAATTATAAAATATTTTCTCAACATGCCCTAAAAAACAATAAAACCTATCTTTTGGTATAAGTTTTACATGGTTTAATGATGGAATCTCTTCAAGGTACACGTTTTAAATGGCGATTTAGTGTCATCTTTATGATTATTTTTTATCGACCCAATTGTTTTAATTCACGTTTCTATCTTCACACAGCGCTTAACAGTGTGTTCAATTTTCCTAAATAATATTTTTTTTACGGAAACTAGCCATTTTGCTAGATTTACAGAGGTTTAAAAAAGTTAAAAAGTACTGCAACCTCGCCTTAATATCAATCAAAAACGTTTATAATATTAGTAGGATAGGGTGGGTACCGTCAAACAACAAGGAATATAAGAGTCAGTATAGACTTTGCTCGCTTTGCTGTGTTTATCAGTGGTGGCCCAGTGGTAACGGCCGCGACGAGTAGTAGGTCGTGAGTTCGAACCCACTGCTCTCAAAACGGTGAAGGAAAACATCGTGAGGAAACCGGCATGTCTTAGAACCAAAAATTCCAAGACATGTGACATCTACCAACCCGCACTGGGCCCCCGTGGTGGAATATGGCACACTCCCTCTTACCGAGAGGTGGCGTGTGTCCCAGCAGTGGGAGCATTATAGGCTGCTGATGATGATAGACTTTGCTTGGCAAACTTAAAGCAGTTCTGAATACTGTAGAAAATTAGTGAATTACAGTGTATCTACAATATGATAAACTACGAGTCAACACTTAAAACTTAATTGTTACTTCTATCTATAAAATAGACGCAAAGTTTGGAATCAAATATGATTATTTCAACTTTTCAAAAAAATACTGTTTGTAAAACGAGGTTGATTTGACATTATAATTCATTCATAACCACCTTATAAACAGTTAACAGTCGACAATACTGCAAGTAACTATCAAGTACCTAGTTTCAAAAGAAATATTTTTTGTCTCCTAAATTATGCAACTCGTGCTGACATTGTCACTTAGACTCGTGCCATCTTACACTGTAGTGCATAAACGACACTTTGCATATAAGAAGACACCCTAACCTAAATACCACAAAGTGAATATTTTGTACCCTTAGATTATGCAAATGACCAGAGTTTAACAATAGTGTGGCCAAAGGTAAATTTACTCTAACAGTATTGGCTACTGGTTTAAGAAAAAACCGAACATTGTCGCTTAAGCTCGTGCCATCTTACAGCGTAGTGCATAAAATTAGAGACACTTTGCATATAAGGAGACACCCTTACCTATCCCACAAATTGAATATTTTGTACCCTTAGATTATGCAAATGACCAAAACTAACAATAGTGTGGCTAAAGGTAAATTGACTCAACACTGTTGTTGTTGACTACTAGTTTAAGAAAGCAACTCATGCCATCTTACACTGTAGTGCATAAAATTAGAGACAGTTTGCATACTTGGACGACCACCTTTTGACGAAGTGAATTTTATTGGCCCTTTTGTGCAAAACCAAAAAACTGTTGATGTTCTTGTTAGGGACATTAACTTATGTTTCCCGGAAGTTTGAAGATACATACAGAAGGCAACGCTCAAGCTGTTAAGGGTACGCAGAAATAAGGCTACTTGGGAAACCTCGTAACGTGAAGGTCAAAGGAAAACTGAGTATTAATCGGAGAACTCTAGAGAAAACAGAAAATGTAATTTGAACAAGCTTCTAAAAAAAAGAAAAACACAACTAACTAAGCAACGTATTCGATATCTCTGTTTTGAAAGATAAAGCAATAGCCAACGAAATTAGGGCGAATCCACCCTTTGATTAACATTTGATTTGAATACATACTACATATACACTGATGGGACTTGTACTAAAATGTTTGGAACAGCATTTTTTTATATTATTACTGACCTAAAATTTCAACATTTGGTTCAGAATCCACGGTTACAGGTTGCACCTCCATATTCCTCCCACCCTGTATATTCAAAACCACAAGTATCTCAGGTAGTTTTACCAGACAAATATCTTCGTCTCCAAGATTATGCAGCTCGAGCCAACATTGTCGCTTAAACTCGTGCCATCTTACACTGTAGTGCATAAAATTGGAGACACTTTGCATATTAGGAGACACCCTTATAAAGTGATTTGCATAACCAAAAAGTGCCTATAAAGTTGTAACATTGTATGTACCAGTCATAATATTGGATCTTTGGCGACTGGTATGCAAAACACCCTTGTTATTTCACACTTAGAAGAAATTAATGATGTAATGATTATTCAAATGACTTGAAATGGATACTCGTAAAGTGTTATTTTTTATTATTATCGGTAGGATGAGACGATAATCTCTCAAACATAATTATTCTGCATACTTTTTGGCTAGCAATCCTTCATTTAAATTTTAGGACAGTTATTTAAAACTCCCCTAAACTAGTAAAAAATATCACGATATCAGTAATTGACACCTTTTTTTTTTTTTTTTTTTGTTTAGGAAGTCATCAAAAGACGTCTCCCGCTCTTGGGCGGAACGGGAGGGCGTGTCAGAATTTTACTGACTAAAACCCACCCGTGTTCCTTCAGTTGCCCATGTGCCACGGCCACGGTATCTCTTTCGAACAAATCTCGCGACCCTGGTATAATTAACACCATTCGTTATTCATTTGATTCTGTTCAGCATTTACAAATTAATGTGAACTTTGTACTTCATATCAATGAATCTACCTAACCTTATCCCAACTATATCTAGCTCGGCTTCTAGTCTAACTGGTATATACAAATACCAGTATTTTACATGGAGCGAGTGCCTATCTGACCTTCACAACCCAGTTACTGGGCAACAAAAAACCCTTTTGATAAGACTGGTTGGTCAGACTTTCGGGCTTCCGACGACCCAGTAACGACTAATAAACATCCACAAATAAAACCTGGGACACACGGCTTAACGTACCTACTTTTCGAGGCACGGTCTCGGCATGTAAAAATGGTCACCTATCCACGGACCATCCGCGGCGATCCCGACCCGTAGCCACAAACCCTTCATATGTCATAACAATTGTGTCAAAAACAAGCTTAACATCTAACAAAGGTAAATTGCTATTAACATCGCCCCTGTCTCTTAATATGCTAATAACTGCAAACTAATCTCAGTTTTAATCAAAATCAGTCAGTTTAAGTCAACTAAAGGACGACCATTTCATTTGATGACTAGTTTATCAAGACCTTGCAGCCAAACATACAGTTAGCAACCAGAGACCATTTCGCGCTGGCTGTTAGTAATTAGAACGAACAAAGGAGGTTTAATGCATTCATAAATTATGATGCATCTCCCTTATGTATCTTATATATGACTAGCTTTTGCCAGCAGCTTCGCCCGCGTGAAGGTCGGAAAATATCCCGTGGGAACATACTACCGGGATAAAAAGTACCCAATATGTTAATCCAGGTTATAAACTATCTGTGTGCCAAATTTCATTCAAATCCGTTCGGAAGTTTTTGCGTGAAAGGGTAACAAACATACACATACACATACATCTATCCTCACAAACTTTCGTATTTATAATATTAGTAGGACTTAATGGAGAAATACATTTTGTCATTTTGTGGAAGCGTTAATCGCTTCACAAAGTTTACAGTTATGAAGTGTCAAAGTTCAAAGTTTAACTGAAAAGGTGAAGAGGATTCTCTAGTTTTCTTCCAACGGTCTGAAAAGGTTCATCCTGTTTTCATTTGCAAAGAAAAACAATTTGGAAGACGAGTCTCGCGTGACAGCGTATCGTCAATAAAAATGTTGATATTTCAAAACTAATAAACTGAACTTTATAGGCTTTTAAACCCTCGTTTTCGAAGTCTTAATTCGTGAAATTAATTGCAGAGCACTGAAACAGTAAGTTACAAATTTTAGGCAGTATTTACGAGAAAACTTTTACCTTTTCCATTGCAGTACTTTTTCATGGAACTTAATTAAATACAGGCACAAAATTTCGTGCGAAATGCAAGCCGCGAATTAAGTGCGGAACAGGGTTGCCAAAATTTTGTCAACTTTATGAGTGGAAAGCGACGACAGTTCAATTCAGAAGTTTAACAAAACAATTCGCTTGATTTTTGCTTTCTATTGCTTTTGTGTTCTTTATTGGAATATTTGCTATGTAAAGTTTTAGTTTAATCTCATTTTGGGTTGTATATTTTAGTATTGCCCTAACCATAGCAATTCATTTTGAGAAAATTTTGTTGGTATTCAAAGCAATCGAAATTTAACCATTTTATTTACTTACCTTGGGCTACCTCGATGGATCAACAGCAGGGTGTCGTCAAATATGCTCTTTGTCTTATCCTGCCCCTAGTGTCCCAAAACATGCTGTAAAATGCCCTCTAATTTGCCTGTTAAAGAAAGTTTTGGGCCAACAACATCTTAAATACAATCGTGCTAACGACACAAAGGAGAAGAAAAATGATTATTACAATATAAAATAATTCAAATTTTTACGAATTTACGTCCGAAATCTACTGACTTTAAAAAAGTGCATACCTATGCCGATGCACTTTTCCAAAGTCAGTAGGTATGTGTACATTTACAATAAATAAGTAACATCGCCTTCGCACTTCGTGTCATATCAAGCGAACAAGTCTGCTTACATGAAATTAATCCTTTAACGAACTTAGCGAGTACTAGTACAATGTTAAAAATGCAAACGTCGTTGCAAGTGTAAATGAGGGAGGCCGTGGAAACCCTACCGTTGCAGCGAATATAAGGCTTCCCTAATTAACTGGCTCGGTAATTAAATACACTGTAATTGCTTAATGCAATCAGCTTGTATCGATTGTTGCACGCTACTCGGTACTAACAAACAAACAACGTTTGGAACGATGAAATAATCGGTTTGTGGAAAAACGAATCGATTTTTTAACGAGTGTAATTTTTCTAGTTAGGTTAGGTTGTGTTTGAAGGTTGCGTTTATGCTGAGGGGCTTTTGATTGGAGCTCATTATTTATTTACATATGTCACCCGGTAACGGTTACTGCGGAATACTGCCCTTCAATAATCGTTTTGTAAATATCGATATTACGACTAAATACTATTCGATCAACAGACTAATGTTCCAAGTTTGAATTTGCAGAGGGGAATTCTCGTATATTTAAAAATATTCGCGTTCTAATCTCGGTCTCAATCTGTCAAAAATATTTATTATTTACCTCAATTTTTGACATTTTGTTTGTCGTCGAGGTGGCTGCGAATAGATTTTGTATCAGGTGAATTGGCCTTCTGATTTGTCTCGTAAAACAATTTGATACTTTAATTCAAATAAATGCCTCGATGCTGAAAAGTCAATTAACATTAACAATCATAATATTTTGATTTACGACGCCATCAAATTGAGCCCACTGAAGAGCGACAGTAAAACTAAGCGACATGACACGACATGCCCATTGCCTAATATTTAAATCAAAACGACAAATCAATTACTAACATAGAAAATTGAATAGGCCGAATGTAACTTCCAAAAACCATAAAATGAATCATTTTCAATAAAGGAACTTGTACACTCGCCCACTTGGATTCGACAGCCGTGCCGTCCGGGCGTCCGGCGAACGTAGGCATTATTTTATTATTGTAGAAATAGTTTGAAAGCAGTGAAGGACGTGGGTCGTGTCCGGCCGGACATGTTTGACGCCGGACCCTGCGTCATTCATTACGATCGATGCCGTTGGTGTACATTTTGATTGTTAATTATCTACATACTTATAATAAATCTGTTTGGAACGTCTGACCACTGATTTATGTAGTTGATAAGACTTTGAAATAGATGTCACAATACGATTCTTTTTCTTCTATACAATGTCGTGGCATACTATCTAATCACATTTGAACATGAAATAGTTTATCACTGATACTGGTTGTATGTTAGGACCTTTCTCAAAAAAAAAAAAACATAGATATTCTAAATTCAAAATTGGTCTCCTGACGTAGTAACTAAATCAAACCCACAAACAAAAGCTAATCTGTAATAAATTATGCAAAGATATATATTTTATGGCCCAAAGAATATAAACGTAACAATTAAATTATGTTTTCTGTAATAAATCGTAGTTGATTTCCGTGTCGATTTTATTGTCATCGCGTGGCATGTGTGGGCTTGCATACCTACACAAATTATCGGCCAGATGTTTGAAAGACTATAGGAAATCTTTATTAATTATGAATTTCAACATATTAGGCCCAGGTGATGACCATGTTTCTGCTAGTTAGGGAAAGTTCAAAAAGTCAACGATTTCTTTATTTTAATGTTTCTCTTGATATAGATCGATAAACAATTTATATTTTAGCATCCCAGCGTGTGGTGGCTATAAATAAATTAATCGTTCAATAATATCTAACAAACATGTGTTTCTAAAAATAAAACAAAAATGAATATTTACCGAACTGAAATGGTCAATAAGCGATTAAAGAGTCAAAAGTCAAAATCATTTATTTCAACGTGTTACCATATTAAGGCCGTGTTGAATGTTAAGAATTATAAAAATATCAAACGGTAGCATCCACAAACAGCGATACGCATTTCATGTAGATTTATAAATCCTACGTATTTTGAAAAATACATAGCAACCTGGCTGACTGGTAAATCTTTTTGCCATGATATAAATGAGTAGACAAGGTTATCTGCAACAAAAAGATAAGTTAAACTTGACTTCGTGAATGTATGAATATACCTATTTAACTTAATAAATTACTGTATTCATAATCAGCATACACTGTTCCCAAAGCTGGGACACAGACCACCTTCTCCTGGTGACCTGTCACGTGAGTGTGGGCCATAATCTACAACGCGGGCCCAGTGCGGTTGGTAGATGTAACATGTCATCGAATTTTTGGTACTAGGACATACCAGTTTAGTCACGATGTTTCCATTAATCGTTTTGAGAACATTGGTGATGAAATGATTTACACAAAGTAAAGAACCTGCCTGGGTTCGAACTTCGAACCCATGACCGCCTACACCAGTGGGCCACAACTGCTCTATTAATTACAGTGAATGTAAGCACTTTGTGGGTGATTTTAATCTTATGCGTTAGTTTTAACGATTATTTGGCCTACCCAAATCTCCTTTCTTTGCTAGTGTTCGAGCTCCTAAAGTTCTGAGTACACAATTACGGAAAAAATGGACAGGTCTACTCAAACCTGAATGGCTACTTGACAAGACCATATCAGACACATGTCTAGCCCCATATAGCCTGTCTAACATAATGTTTGTAAAAAAGATTAAAACACGTTTACCACAAATATCACAATATTAAACACTATGTAATGATTAGAATACGGGTATAATACGGTTGTCAGGGTACGTATTTGAATATCGAAGATTAAAATACCTACGCTTAAAATACCAATGTTCAAAACATCGAAAATTTAAATATCGATTATATCAAAATGTCGAAAATTGTTATACCTAAGCTTAAAACGTCGAAGATTGAAATGCCGAGTGATTAAAATTTCGAATGATTCAAAATATCGAATGACATTATGCCTAAGTTCAAAATATCAACATTTCATACATCTAAATTCATAATATCTACGTTAAAAATACCTACTAGTTGAAATACCGAAAAAAAATTATATAGGACTGCCTATATAATTTTTTTTCGGTATGTGAGTGTATTCATAAATGTAGGTAGATGTGCAATTCTCACACCCTGCAAACATTTGCGTATAAATGTGTTTTATTTTGGGTTTTTATTATGTAAAAATAGGAAAGGAGGTTTTCCTTGTTTTTTTTGTAACCCACCTAGTAACTGATTACCATCTAGCAGCAAACAAGCATGCAGCAATCATGCAACATGCAAGCAAGCATGGTTTCTGTCACGGCTCCGGCGCTGCAGGGCTCCGGCAGTCCCACGCGAGCTTAACGTCGCAGATGGTCTAAACGCTCACCACCGCAGCTTCGGCTTGTTGGCCGGCTTCGCCGGCCAACCTCAGCTGCGGCGGCGGCTGTTAAAACCACCTGCTCCTCAGCTCGCGGGCTGCCTCGCCCCTCCGCGCCTACGCGATTCTAAATTACACTCTAGGGGTAGGGCAGACAAGACTACGTGGAGTCGGTTTTGCAGCGATATGTTTCTGTCACTAACTTTAGTAGCACAACATATTGACTTTCAAGAAAATATTTTAATTTAAAGACCTAAATAATACCTTCACGATTGACCTATGCTTGTACACTAGACACTGATTTTCATGGATAAAATAGGTCAAAATTGTTCCAAAACCGAATTGGGGCACCCCGAATTTACGTAGTCTTTTGGCTGTTACCCCTAGAGTGTATATAAAAATCCGGAGGCGCGAAGGGAGGACAACCCCCGCCCGCTGTAACAAAGCATAGGCACCCGTGGGAGCCGTAGCGGCTGAGGCTGGTCGCCGGAGGCGACCAGCAAGCCGAAGCTGCGGAGGTGAACATGGGTGCCTATTCTTTGTTACGCAAGGGCGAAGGGGTTGCACTTCCCGTAGCGCCGGAGACGTTGCAGAAGCAACCTTTTTCCACTCATACTACTTACATCAATTTTTTTTCGATATTTTAACTTGTAGGTACGTATTTTTAGGGTGAATTAATGAATGTATTAAATGTTGAAAATTAACCCATTTTTACACGTAGGTATATTCATTTTCGATGTTCTATGTACCCATCGATATTTAGGACGTTCGATAGTTTGTACTTCGATATTTAGGACATTCGATAATCTGTATTTCGATATTTGGATCTTTCGATGTAACTTTTGTAGATATTTAGATTTTAGATATATTGGACGTAGGATATTTAACCATTCGATACTATAAACTTTCGTTATTTTAATTTTCGGTTTTATGGTCGTTCGATTTTTCCATTTTCGATGTTATGAACATCGATATTTTAACAGTAGGTATTTTAATCTTCGATATTCAAATACGTACCCGGTTGTCAATGTAACACGGGTCACCGGACGGCCCGCTCCGGCGCCGGAACGGAAACGCTCTGGCCCAGTGTCCACGCTCAATATATCGATTGTGCGAACATGTGACGAGCACAATTCACTGACATGGATATCAGGTTAAGGGAGATGCGCTAAGGTATTTCAAGCTACCCTGGCGCTTTTGCCTTAAATATAATGTTTTTGGTAAGATAAGGGTGGGTTTCTTGATTGATGTTTTGCTATTTAGTATTGAAATAAGTATCAGTTGTGTTGTGTTGTAAAGAACAAAAGATAAATGTCGTCAAACATCAATGTGGATATATCGAGAGCAAATTCTTTCGATATTATTCCTGAGGAAAGTTCTTAAAGTCACCAAATTTGAGCAACTCAAATTGAAAGAAGTCAGTCCCGTTTTAAACTCAAGTATCTATTAAAATATACTTTGACCATTTACTAGTTACCTACTAATTAATTACAAAGGACCGATACTAGGAAGTTTCCCAACTTTTAGTTTCAACATTGTAAACAAACAATATTGGCGACCATATGATCGACTTGTATGTGTGCTACCAACACCACACCAACCCTACTGGACAAATCACTCACACGAGCTTACCAAGCTATTTCAACAGAAGTATGACAAACACAGTCAACTGTCCACAATCAACCACGCACACAAACAAAAGACTGCCGTTGCTAAAAATTCAACAGGAATTATAGGGGACTTTCTCGCTAACTACGCTCTGTATCACATGTAGACGGAGGTTGCGTATGTGTGCGTGATCTTGTGCCAAATATAGGGACTAGTTTGTTGGTATAAATGTCACTCACACATTCTTAGGAAGTCTATAGTTTCGTGGTGGCGTGGTCAACACAGGTAGGGGTGTACTTATCTCGATCTACTAACCATTTCGTGTGCCTTTTTGACACTTAACTGGTGTACTAGAACCTTTAACTTTGTAAACAAAACGGTTTACGAATGGAAAGTAAATTGAATTTAACGTTCGATATTTAAATAAGAAACGGTTTCTAGGTTGCTGTTGTCTTAATAACGTTGTTTATTGTCAGTTTTGTTATGAAATCCAACTTGTGTTGGTAGATTTTTCAACCGTTTTCTTCAAGATTACTCTATAAATCAGAGTTTTTTCTTGTCTCTAAGTCGACTCAACATTCAATTCAGTGTTACAGATGCAACAAGTTACGTTAAAGCGATCCTCGTTTTTTCCCCCACAGTCCCTTCCAGCCAAAATGTACTATAACACGTTAAGTTTTGAACTGGACAATGGTGATCACTCTGACGGTTTTTATTTACATCCTTAGTAGACAGATTAGTAATTAACAAAATCCTTTTTAATATTTTAGATATAGTCAGGAAAGTTGAATTTATTCTCTCTCATAGAGAGTAGGGCTGTGTTCCGGCGCAATGGGAAGTTTCATCATCATCATTACAGCCGTAAGACGTCCACTGCTGGACTTAGGCCTCCCCCAATTTGGGGGGCTTTGCCATAATCACCACGCTTGGCAGGCGGGTTGGCGATCGCAGTATGGTGGTAAAATGCATAGAGAACGCTGCTGCCCATTCTCTAGTAAGTAAGTAAACATGGGAAGTTTATATTCTGATTATTTATAACTATTAACTTATATTGTCCGTAGTTAGAAATTAAAATGACAACTGTCACTATTTGACAATATTATAAAATGGCTGTTACACCGTAATTTAATTACCTGACATAAGTCATAATTATGCTACGTTATATACACAAAATCCTTGTTTTCACTCTCCTAGCCCACTCTCCAAATGAAAACGTGCGTAAAACAAGTGTCGATGTTAAACATAGTAAACGCCACTGTCCCCCAAGGGTCGGTTCACAGGTGGGGTGGTTTTATCTTCCATCTACTGACCACTTCAAGCGCATTTTTGACACTTCAAAAGCCCTCCATAGTGACAATTTGATAGATATTCAAAAGATAATAATAACATGTGTTTTTTGATGTAATAGGTAGGTATTATTTTGTATTGTGTTGGAAAGTGTCTTGTTTAGTTAATTGATAGCCTTTTTTTAAACCGTGTATACATATTTATTTTTTAATAATCCATGGAACATTATTCGAACCAGAATATAAAAAATATAGTTCGTCACTTGAAAGCAAAGGCATGTTATTTGTTATTAAACTTCGATTTTTGAATTATTTCCAACGATGTTTTTTTTTTATTGTGTCTGAATAAAACTAATTTTAATAGAAAATTTTACGTCACTTGAAAAGAAACGCATTCATTTTTTTTTTAAGTTCTATTTTTGAATTCTTTCGATTGACGCAGAATACGCCAGTTATAAAAGTAACCACACCTACCTTACTATGGATATTTGTTTTTATTTTTTTCAACAAACTCAATTTCTTTTTTTTTACAAGTACCCTCTCACAAGACGCCATATTAAATCAACTGTCAAACTCTAACTCACTATTTAAGACGTAAATACAGATCATAAAGTATACTCCACAATAGGGTCCCAGCAATTAAAGGCAACTCCATACGACGTGCTAATGTCATATTTATGGTCTTCATTATGTAACAGACAGTTTTCACATGCTTATCTTAGTTGCTACCTGAATATCGGATTTATGGTTCATAGAGTTACTAGGGGAATAGAAGTGGCAGTTGAAATAGGGAAGTTTATTTATGGTGAAGAGGAAATAGGTTAGTAGTTGAATAAAACAGGATACTTAGTTTTTGCATCAGTTTCTATAGATTTGTCTGAAGTGGCAATATTGTAAAAAGTGTTGTACGGGAAAAATATGTTTGGCTAGCGAATTAATGCAAATGAAAGGAGCATTTAAAATTGATGTCTTGATTTGATTTTATTTTGTACTAGCTGACCCGACAGACGTTGTCCTGTCTCTTTGATGATATTTAAGCACGCATTCTGTCAATTCTATGTCAAATGTCTTAATGTTACATTAAAAAAGTTTACATTGTCCTATTATATGGTTGTCAAGTATTCTTAAATAAGTGTTCTTAAATTTTCTAATTTTCCGCGCAATTTTTATAATTTTTTCTTTCATAAGAACCTTCTCCTGACAATTACAAACACAACAAAAAAAAATTTAGTGAAATCGGTCCAGCCGTTCACGCGTGATCTCGTGACCAAGGGAAATAGGGATTCATTTTTATATATATAATATAGATAGATAGGTTATCTGAACGCCATTCCACACAAAATTAATGACGATCTACTTAAAATACTTAAAAATATAGTGTTATTTATAACTATTTCCAGTATGTTGAACAGTCAAAACTGTTCATTCATCTGCACTTCGGAGTAACACATCACTGATACCGTGATGGGCTTGTTCACCTAGTGGACCCAACTCGTCTCATCTCCTTAGCATTTTTCCAACTGTATTGGGTAGGCTGCCAAGCAAAAATGGAATGATGCAGCAGAAAACCAGGATTTTACTTAGAGTGATGGCCTATCTGACCTCAATAACTCAACTACTGGGTAAAACAAAACCCCTTGGTAAAACTGATTGTCAGACCTTCGGGATTCTGGCTACCACTAATGTTTGTCAAATCCGCGAAGTACCGCTAGGACAGATCAACTTACTTTCCAAGGCACGGAAGACTCTTGGTATGTAAAGATGGGCACCCATCCACGGACCGACCGTGGCAAGAGTAGCTTAACCTGATTAATCAACCCGTGTGGCTGTGATTACTTAGCAATAAGTCCCTCTGGACTCAACTGGGCCATCGACTCAAAAATAAGAAGAATCACTTTCAGTCAAACATAACCTTAAAAGGAACATTCAAGGTTGCCCCACTGTGATTAAAACACCATTTACTTGTCATCCCGCATCCATACCGAACCGTTAACTTTGATTTTTTACGGTTTCCACTCTAGTAGTTTGTATCGTTACGGCTTTAACGTTCTAAGATAGCTATTTAACCCCTTACGCACCTTTTACACCCTCATATAACAAGAAAGAAATGGTTATTTTATGGTGCCTCGGTTACGGTACAGATTTCGATGTCATAACATTTTGAATTCTCAATACATCACGTTGTAGGTACTGATAACAACTAGTTATCATTGTAACGCAGTAAAGTTACGAGGTTATGGTGTTTTTATAGGGTTTGTTTTTTAGTGTAGTGGCTTTGAGTGTTTTGTGGAATTGTTCGGAAAATATTTTCTATGATTTTCTTTGCTTTGTATTACGTTTCTATCTGTATGAAGAGGTCTATGATCTATGATAAGATCTTATGTCCAAGTTATGGATCCGATTAGTTGGAGGTGGTAATTCTTTGTAAATATATTGAATGAATTAATTGCACATATAGTTACGATTGAAGTCAGTAGGTAATATAGTGACTATTTGACTGGCCTGTTAGTCTAGTGGTTAGTGACCCTGACTGCTGAGACTGAGGTCGTGGGTTCGATTCCCACCCAGGACAAATCTTTGTGTGATGAGCACGATCATTTGTTCTGTGTCTGGGTGTAATTTATCTACATATGTATGTATTTAGAAATATGTAAGTATGTTTATCAGTTGTCTGGTTGCCATAGTACAGGCTCTGCCTAGTTTGGGATCAGATAACGGTGTGTTGGTTGTCCTAAGATATTTATTTATTTATTTCACTGCAGCATTTTCCGTATTTTTAACAGCGTTCGCATTCTAATTTCAGTCTCAATCAATCATCATTCCATTCTGTATCTGGAGAAGGGCGTTGTTAGCTGCGCTATAGTTTATGCTTTTGCAGCTACCGTCGTTTTATTTGTTAAACTTGTCCTGTATTGTTGTTCCGTAATTTTTAAAAAAACTTTAAACTTTTAATCTGTCAAAAATACTTACTTCTATTTTACCGTACCTTTACCTTTTTTTCTTTACCTACATTTATGGCCATTCTCTAGTAAGTCCCTTAGTCGCCTTTTACGACACCCACGGGAAGAAATGGGGTGGTGTTATTCTTTACTAGAGAATGGGCAGCAGCGTTCTCTATGCATTTTACCACCATACTGCGATCGCCAACCCGCCTGCCAAGCGTGGCGATTATGGCAAAGCCCCCCAAATTGGGGGAGGCCTAAGTCCAGCAGTGGACGTCTTACGGCTGAAATGATGATGATGATGATGACATTTATGGCCAGTTTTTGGCACTTAGTATGTCGCTGAGATGAGACTTCGACTAGATTTTGTACATTTTCAACAAAATTGGCTAACGAATAATACTGGTATGCTCAACTTGAAATTATTATTCCATGGGTTTTAAAATTCAAATCTGTTGTAGCCACATTGTTGAGCAAACCTGTATTTTGGTACCTTTTATTTTCAAAAACTATTCACGAACCATTAATTCACAGCACATTTTCAAATCATCAAAATATATTACACGCACAACTAATTCCTCAAGTTCTCAACAGTGAAGTACAAGACAAACACCATTAATAATCCCATAGAACCAACAGCTTCAAAAATCTATTTGCTAAGAAGTTAACCAAATTGTAATTTTTCATACAAACTCATTTCTCAAACCTATGTAGTTACATTCAACCCTAAGTCGCATAACTGTATATACACATGGGATTTTGTATGTATGTATTGTTCAATAAAATCGACAGGGGGCTACAAAAATAATATAAATATATCACTTTACAATGTGAAAGCAGAGTTTGTAACTCATTGTGGTACCAATCAATGGTTACAAAAGTACCATTGTGGACTAAGGTTCTCAAAGTATTGTAGACCATTTGAAATTGGAACGATTTTTGAAATCTTTGCCACTAATGGATCGATTTCCATGATTGTCAGTTGAACAGGAATATTTTAAGAAGCGCATCTCTTTTCCAAATCGCAGTATTCTGAATTTAAAAATATTTTTTTTAATATTTTGTCTTGTGATTTTAAATTCTATGATTAAATTGTTCTATTTTGAAGTCTTCTTTGCTATCTTAATAGCTGTCAACATATTAGTTTTTTTCACACGTCATATTTTTTTTACCAGTCCCAAATATTTTTGAGGAAAAAACTTTGAGTGCCACTCACCCAAGAAATTCGTTGCCGATCACCGTACTAATCCGAACGAAATCTTCACGCTTACCGAACACGGTTCAAAACAATTTCTGGCTTATTAAAGACATCCCCAGGTACTGACTTATCCGTTATGGCACTTATGGGGTACCTTTGAACACCCTTACGGTATACCTCAATCAATATTTGGAGTAGTTCCTGACGAGATTTTTAATGGGTTATTTAAACATTCATGGGTAAGCTGCAACTTTTTTTTTGCTGTCGGTATCTTTAGGCTACCGATTTTTTTTAATGCAAACTGTAATCCTACTGGTTCAATAATTTTATTTTTATTTTGACATAAAATAATAGAGTAACCTATGAAACGGTTGATAAAAAAGAAATAAAGAAAGTAACAATACTTAAAAACAAAATTAACAACAAAGGCCGCAATTGAGTAGCAAAAATAATTTCTAACCAGCGAGGTGTTACCACAAAACACAATAATAGAAAAGAAAAAAAAAACAAATTTCGTTAAAAATAATTAACCCGTGAAAGTTTTTGGTCTCGTGAAAGTTTAAAAAAAGAACTAAACTTTAAGGGTACGACATACACAGCCGATAATTAAGGCGTATTCAAACTGTGATCGGAAACTATAAATAATAGAATTCGGGATCGAAGCGGATCTCTTTTGTTCGCAATTATTATAAGTTTCTTAACCCTTTCCAATCGATCGGATTGGTTTAATAACATGGTTCGTGTTTTCACCTCCTGTCCCACAGGTGTGCCATGTGAAATATCTGTTCGTGTCGCTTGCTTGTCCTATGTTATTCCGGCTGAGAATTTAATTTAGATATTATGGAACTGAACAAATAAATATACATCTGTAGATAATTATGTCTTAGAGTGTTGTAAATGCAAAATTTATAGAGTGATTTTTGTAATCATCTTTTATTCGTGTGACACCTGAATGCTCATATTACAATTTACAACTTTCTCACGTTTTAACAAAATAGTTGCAAGTTTAAAAATCCTTGATTCAAATAAAACTATCGCCTTACAATCACTTACTGTTTTTTACTTGTTTAAATCCAAAACTTTTCGAAAAACTAAGCCTAACGGTTCAAATTGTTCTTAAAAAGTGATTTCTTAAATCCGTACTGGCACAAAAGAAAAAATAATCGAGCTTAAAATCTGCGCACAAAAAAACTGTTACAATTAGACAGTTTTTGTTCCTTTGCCTTCGTAAAAAAATCTTTTAAGTGACAAAAATAGGAAGTACAATGACATGTCAGGTTACGGTTGACGGGCTCTCTCCCCTTCAAAGTGTTAGGTGACACTAGTGATCGCAATTTTTGACGAAGGCCTTTGTTAACTTTTTTTCTTAAAAAAAAAGTAGTGTCGTCTTGCATAAATTAACGCATGCGTATTAGAGCATGAATATTCCCATGTCTATTATATTTTTTTGCGAACCGTCGATTTCTTTGTGCGTCTGATGTGTGTGATTACAATTTTAATTGAAAAACAACATTGAAATAATATGGCGCGTCTATCCCAGACTTTATATTAAGTCTTTTTCTCAAGAAATGTGAAGACATTTTCTTAAAGCATTAAAGAAGTTTAAACGTTTTTTGTGTAAACTGTTTTGCTCGTAATATTTGATGTTCAAGATAATGAAGGATAAAACTTCTAATTTTCCTTTGTAACCAGCTTGATAGGATTTTAATTCAGATTGCATGTTTAGTCTTTTCTTTTGCCGTTTTTATACATCAAAGAAGCATATTTTTATCAATTTAATGATAAAGAAAGAGTTCTAATAACACGCACACACGTGCTGCACATCCCACGCTAATCACCACCTTACGGTTGTTACGTAGAATGGACTGGACTTTGCACTTAATTGCTTCATTATATTCTATTTTAATCTATGATAATAACCAGCAAATAAGCGGCTGGTAAGGACTCAATACAACTCCTACAATTATTGCTCTATTAACAATGACGTTTACATGTCTTGTAGAGCAGTCTATATTATGAAGTGTATAAAACGCAATGAAACCTCTTTACCTAGTTTTTACATACAAAGATAATCTTTGCTATATTGGTTTTCGAATTTTCTAGCCCAAAACGAGGTATTTAATGTATGGTATTGACCTCTTCAGTCTCTTCATCATATGGCTAGCGTTTCCCACTATGTTAGGATTGGCTTCCAGTCTAACCGAATGCAGCAGAATACCACTATGTTACATGGAGTGACTGCGATCTATTTTTTGCAACCCAGTTACTGGGTAATTCGATACCTTTTGATAAGACTAGATCGTACTTTAGGTCTTCTGACGACCCGTAACGACTGTCATCTCCACGAGCCGGGACCTACGGCTTAACCAGCTTTATGAGCTACGGAGGGGCTTGCCATCGAAAAATGGTCACCCATCCAGGGACCAACCGCGCCAAGCGTAGCTTAACCTGATCGATAGACCCGTGCGGCTGTGACAGTCTATAATTATTCAGGAGCCCGATATTCTGACAACTGATACCAAGGGTATTGTATTACCCAGTAAGTGGATGGTGGAAGTCACATAGGTAGTCGCTCCTTATAGAATACTGTTACTCAGCTGCATCTGGTTAGCCTGGAATCCGATCCCAAAAAAGTTGGGAAAAAGCTGAGCAGTTGATAAGTTATCTACATAATTAATAGACACGTGAAGCAAAAACGTTGTACCCCTATTTACGAAATTAACGCGTACGGAGGAGTATGAAATTTGGCACAGTTAAAGTTAATATGGAAAAGAAGTGCGTTTCTTTCATTATTAAAATTTTAATGAACTGTGGTCAAATTTCGACCACTGGGCAACCACTAGTTTCAATAAAAGCTTGTATACCAATTGATATTATCGCTCAACCAAGCATCAGAGATCCAAACCTAGCATTTAGAGAGCAGTCCTTACCTAGTTGTGAATATAGTTTTACGAGCCATTAAATTATTGTCCAGTTCATTCAAGAAACCATTAACACGTTGCACCCATTGCTCTTCTATGGAACCCATAAAGTTAAGACAATAAACATGATATGGTTTCTATTAGTGAATGAATTTCGCTATGGACGTCTGAATGGGCCAGTAACAGCTTTGAAACAAGTATTTTCTTAATATGTAGGTAGATACGGTACGGATAGCATACGATATCAATTTATTTTGTGGAGTCAGAGAAATTAGTTATTAAGCAAAGTGATATACTTCTTAAATTTGCCGTGTTAACGCCATTGCATGAAGTGTCAAAATAAAACCGTTAAGATTTGAATTAAGAACAATTTGAGAGTCGGTTGAATTGTTACGCTATATCATTTTCGCTGACTTTACCTTTTAGATACCTACCATTCATACTATATCAGAGACATTTTTTAAGAACTTACTTAAAAGCAATTTCAGTGCTATGTACAGTCATTTGGACTAAGCGACTAACTAGAGAATGGGCCGCAGCATGCAGCTATGCATTATACCACCATACTGCGATCGCCAACCCGCCTACCAAACGAGGCAATTATGGCAAATCCCCTGAAATTTGGGAGGCCTATGTCCAGCAGTGGACGTCATTCGGAAATGATGATGTTTCAAATGTGTTCAAAATGTATTTATGATGGTAATGTCTTAATAACGAAAGAAAAAATATGGCGAACCGTAAGAAGGAATGCACCGTATTAATTATTCCCTTTATTCTAAATCCAAGTGGACAAATTTATGACACTCCATACACAATAAATCACTTTCCGTAGCGACATTTTAAATTCATTTTTATATGCGAGCCCAATGTTCTAGTACGATCGTCAACACAAATATTTCCAATCATTCAAACGATACAAAGAATTCTCGCTCTACAGCCGAATAGGTAGAGGTTTAAATTGCGTGAAAGAATTCTGTATTTTTCGGCACAAAGCGTCAGAGTTTAGAGGTGAAATTTATAAGTAATTTGCGAATAAATCTTTCTATGTTAGGGGAGATTTTTTTTTCCTTACACCGTCTTCCGACAATATAAGTAGACTATTAATGTCGTGTACCGATAATTGTCGCACATATTTTAAAAATATCTTCAATAGATATAAAATGGCTTTTGTATGGAATAGACCCTATTATTTTTGGGAACAATATGCTGTATCTCTGTCTGAGAAATTGAACATTTTGTGAGAATATGTTGTATTTATGTGATATTTTTCTCTTTTTTGCAGAAGGTGAGTGGAAGTGAATCACAATAGACATTAACAAGTTTATGAAGACAGTTCTTTTGAATTTTGTGAGTATTAATAATTTGAAGTACCTATACAAGAAATGCATGTTTAATGAAAGAAATATTTTTTTAACAAAACACTCTAAAATAGAAATGCGTCTTGATTAGCAAGGCATAATTTTTTCACATGTCAAATTGACTTAGTGGACTTTGCTAAACAATCCAACGACCCGACTGTACATAATTAAACCAAATTGTGTCCGCATCAAAAAAGTACATAATAGGGAGTGTTTAAAAACAATTTATAGAAAACAAAACAATTCCCCACAGCGTTCACAACAATAAACTATATTGACAACAGTTTGACCGTCCACAAATCAGATCTAAACATGTGACATGCTCCTGCGCCGGAAACGCCATTGTTTTTACACCATCAACCAAATGATTGATATAAAATATAAAGGCTGGTGCAGACGCGCGATCGAGCGTGTCACTCGCATCCGCGGCTTTGTGTCGCGTAAAACAATGTGATAACTGCTTTATATTGTGTCCGGTTCAATGGACCTCATGTGATGATGTGTGTCCAGCTTAATTTTTTTATTTGAAATAGGAACTAGCTGATTTAATGTTAAATAATGGCGTATTAGTTGATTCGCAAGAATTTACTCGCCTGAAATGGGCGAATCGCCAGTTAAAAAATGTATTATTTTGTGGAGGCGATTTGCACGGAGTTAATTCATTTGTGGGCGAATCAACAACTCCAGAAATAGATATTTAGGCACAATACCAATGTACGTTTTGAATTTTATGTAATAAAGTAATATTCGTTCGATTTTTGCCCATTATATAAAAAAAACGTATTTATTTACTAAACTTATAACAATTTTTTTTTTAACTTACTTACATTTTTGTATGGAATTCAAAACCTGTAAATTTCCTTAAACCTTTTTCTGTAGTTGTCGATTCAAAATAAATAAACTCCGTGCAAATCGCCTATAGAAATAATAAATTATTTAAAAGTGTCGCCTCGTCGTTTTCGAGCGAATCAATTCGTGCGAATTGAGTAATGAGACAAAACAATACCAGCACCTTTCTCAAAATTATAATATTCAACATTGGCCAGAGACAAGCTGTTCAAGTTAGAAAGCGCAATAAAAACTTTAATTTCCTACAATTAAATGCAATGTCTTTAAGACCTGACACTTAACTACGCCACTAACTACTTAAAGGGTTAAATTCAAACATTTTAATTTAATAGTTCCTGTTTAGTCCAAGCAGTATTAATGTTAAAACGCTTATTCCAACTCCCTATACAGTTTCCTTTAGTGATATTTCGCAATTAAATTGCACGTCATTTAATATAAAACAAGGCTGTGATTACACTAACGAGCGCGAGCGGATAAGCGAAGCGGAAAAGTAAGCAGGCCCGCCCCGCCTCACTTCGCGAAGAAATCGTCTCTATTTACGCAATCACGACAATGCGTAATGACGATCGTTAGTCGCTGCGACTTCCAGTTTGTACAGTAATTGACATTATTTTCCAATTTCTCCGCGATTTTTTTTCCCTGTGTAATGAAATCGCGCAGTCGTGCTCAGTCGCTCGTGTACAGCCGTTGCTTATAAAATTTAACGCAATAACGTTTACGAACTCTCTACTTACTGTTCCTCAGTATTCACATCAAATTTAACAAGGAATGTATGTTCATTCAAGTATTTGTTCAGATTATTATCGATACCGGAATAGACTTGGGTAGTCAATAAAATATTAAAGGATTCCTTACTAGGTAGCTCTTTAAAAGCTGGTATTAAAAATCTTGGAAGTTCTATTTTCGTTCATTCGCAATCAAACCAACCTGCTAGAATACAGGCCTCCTCTCGGTGAGAGGGAGTGTGCCTTAATCTACCACACGGGCCCAGTGCAGGTTATTAGAGCAATTTCTTCGATTTAGTTCTAGGACATGCCGGATTCCTCACAATGCTTTTTAGGGTTCCGTTGCCAAATGACAAAAAACGGAACCCTTATAGATTCGTCATGTCTGTCTGTCTGTCTGTCCGAGTATGTCACAGCCACTTTTTTCCGAAACTATAAGAGCTATGCTGTTGAAACTTGGTAAGTAGGTGTATTCTTGGAACCGCATTACGAATTTCACACAAAAATAGAAAAAAAATTAATAATATTTGGGATTCCCCATACATAGAACTGAAACTCAAAAAAAAAAAAACATCAAACCCATACGTGTGGGGTATCTATGGATAGGTCTTCAAAAATGATATTGAGGTTTCTCACATCAATTTTTTCTAAACTGAATAGTTTGCGCGAGAGACACTTCCAAAGTGGTAAAATGTGTCCCCTCCCCCCCCCCCCCCCCGTAACTTCTAAAATAAGGGAATGATAAAACTAAAATAAATATATGATGTACATTACCATATAAACTTCTACCGAAAATTAGTTTGAACGAGATCTAGTGAGTAGTTTTTTTTTAATACGTCATAAATCGTAAACCACAATTTACCTTTCATTCAGTCAACTCAAATATAAAATTTAAAAAAAAACATTTAATTTCATAAACCTAAACCTTATGAATAAACCGTGAATACCTGCAGGTTTGTATGGAACCCTCGGTGCGCGAGTCTGACTCGCACTTGGCCGGTTTTTTAAATATTATTATCGATACCGGAATAGACAGGATTCTTTAGTAGATAGCTCTTTAAAAACTGATATAAAAAATCTTGGGGGTCCTATTTTCGATCATTCGCAATGAAACCAACCCTTAACGTGTCCACTGCTGGAACACAGGCATGTGGGCCCTAATCTACCAGACGGACCCAGTGCGGATTAGTACCTACATGCTACAAGTCTTCGAATTTTTGGTTCTAAGAAAAACCGACTTCCTCACGATGTTTATCATCACCGTTTCAAGAGCAGTGGTGACGAAATTATTTACACAAAATAAAACACATGCCTGAGTTAGATCCCACGAGCCTACAGCTCGTAATTCGGGCCCCTACTGGGCTACTGTTTTCGGCCACCATTGTACTCAATTGCATCACACATTCACAGTACATAGTTCCAAGACGTGTGTCATCTACCCTGCACTAAACCCCGTAGATTACAGCTTACTCTCTCTAAAAGACGGCCTGAGTCTCAGCAATGGAAAAATCACAGGCTGATTATGCATACACTACGTCATACACTGCATAGTTCAAAAATTACTAGGTACATACATTATATAGCTGAAATACAGTAGGTCAATTTTGTGAATATCTCCGTGTACAGACACCAGTACATCAAGCTACCCGAAACTGTAAAATTTTCCCAATCAATCTTGGACCTAATACTTTAGCGACAAAGTTGAAAACCTATTAAAGAAATTTGACAGATTGTAGTAGTTCCGTGTGCTGGCGTCTGTACGAAGAACAAACATATACCATGGCAAACTGCAACATTATAAGAATACAGGAAGAGCAAACTATAATAAAGGCCAAGAGAGCGCCAAACGACATAAACGTGATCTATCACCTACTAGAGTTGTGCGAGGCAGTTAGCTCTCTCTACATATAATTTAAAGCCATTAAAGACATCTGCAGAGCCAGCAATGAGCTCGCTTACTTGGGATGCGTAGCGTCCCTTTGGTGCCCTTTTTTGTGTTCCTACGAACGTGCGGGGGTGACTTTTTCGAGCAAGGGGTGAACGCGTGGGGTGGTTTGCTCAAGTTTATGACTCCTATGTTCTTGACTCATATACCTCGTTTTATGAAAAACTCTGCCTCGAATTGCCGTTTTGGAGTCATTATCGTGTGTCGGTATTCGTGGAAGGGAGGCATTCCAAATGTGTAGGCCGTGGATGCGAGTTAAATTAGCATTTTATGCGTCTCTTCGTATTTCATTCGGAATATGTGAGTGTAAGTATCTTAGGAAAGCAGTTTAATCAGTACGAGATTAGTTAAGTAGTTAGTTTCGTCACTTGATGACTTTAAGTACGTTTGACACGCCTTCTAATGTAGAGACAACTATAAAAGAAATTCCCATGCACGACATTAATTTACTATCTCAATAGACAATCTTTTAACTTCATCAGATTATAGAATCGAATGCATTTAAATTGTAACAGTTAAGGCTGTATTAGTTGAGTTGTAAAATACAAAACAACGATTTTGTTTTGGGGATATCACATTACATGTGACGCAATATTGTTGACGTTGAAACTTTCCGTACCGTTTCCGTACCGTGTGGTGCCGGACGTAAAGAATAACACCACCCCATTTCTTCACGTGGGTGTCGTAAAAGGCGACTAAGGGACTTACTAGAGAATGGGCAGCAGCGTTCTCTATTCATTTTACCACCATACTGCGATCGCCAACCCGCCAGCCAAGCGTGGCGATTATGGCAAAGCCCCCCACATTGGGGGAGGCCTAAGTCCAGCAGTGGACGTCTTATGGCTGAAATGATGATGATGATGATGATGAAACTTTCCAATATCTCTAACAATATCCTCCAGTTTCGTCATCTATGTTACCATCATCTGCCTAGTCTTCTCCCAACTGTGTTGGGGTTGGCTTCCAGTCCAAATGAATGTAGCTAAATACCAGTATTTCACGTGGAGCGACTGCCTATCTGACCTCCACAACCCAGCTACTGGGTAATACGATACCCCTTGATAAGACTGGTTGTTGGACTTTTGTGCCTCGGACGGACCAGATCCACGAATGGCAGACAGTACTAACGGCTTAACATTCTTTCTGAGGCACGAAGAACTGCTAATATGTAAAGATGGTCACCCATCGACAGACTAACCGCGGCAAGCATAGGTTAACCTTATTGTCAGACCTATACGGCTGTTAAAACATAGCCAAAAGTGTTCATCAACGTTGCCGTACGTCCGAAAAAACAATCGCAACATCATCTATAGTGTCAAACTATCGAAACCGTTCGGCTTAATCACAACGTACCCTGATTAAGGCGGACCCTCTGGCCATAAAAACATTATCGTTGCGTCCCTCCGTAAAAAAACATAAAGAACAAATACAATGGGCCAGTGGGCTCATGGTGCATCAGATATTGGCAGTTAGCTACATCCATGCCATGCGTCTTCGTCTGATTAGATCCGATGTCTACGATCGCCGTTAGTGTTATTGGTGTTTTCAATTGTAAAGCCGTTAGTTCTGTTGCTTTTATGTTTTTTATTAGAATATTAAACTTGAATGTATCGGTTTTGCTAATAATGAAGAAATGAAATGGTGCATCAATTTAAATGAAGAAATTGTTCAAGACAGTAATATCAATAAAACTGTATGGGTCAAGCATGGAGTTGATATAGCTAAATTATCTACATAAAATCATCCACATAAACTAAGACCCTGTTTTATGTAGTACGCAACATAAAATTTCATTAAACACAACATAAGCTCCTTCCAATCTCGGAAATGGCCACCAAAACAAAAATAGCCTTGAGGGTGGAATCTGAAAGCATTGAGAAAAACATTCGTGGCACAAACTGACGATATGCTTAATGCACCCCACAGAAATTATCGATTAGAAGCTTTTTTATGCAAGAGGGAGTACGTGGGGGAGTAAGCCTGGGGCGAGTGGTTGAAACAAAAAACGCGAGTGAAGAGTGAAAAAAAAAAGTTTAAACAAGTAGGATTGCAATGGTGGCCCTCAAGACGTAGGAAAAATCAATATTCGATGCCGTCCGATGCAAATCTCTTTGCATCCCGATTTGAATTTCAATGCGGCCGCGAATTTGAGTTACTGCTTTTATTTCTATGTAATTCCTTCGTGTCTGGGGTTTTAAGTAGTATGAAATGTAGGGATACAATTACAGTAGGGCCATGTACCGTGAATGTACATGTTGCTTTTGAATCATTCTTAGTTCAAAGAACTTGAAAATTGAGGTTTTCTGATTCGCCAAGATGTTCCTGATAAATTTTATCATAAATATAAATTGTATACCAAACAGCATTATTATTTAAATAAAACGAAACTATTATTAAATCACAATGACGTCATTAAAGTCCGTTTACAATTTCCCAGCAAACTTAAGGCAATATATTGCTCAGAACAGTAAGAACATTACCACGACAGATCATAATTTCTCCGCTAACATTTCACAGCACACTATCGTTTTACTATCTAAGTTAAACGCGTATTTCATAATTTTCTATGAATATGTAATTCATAGTAAAACGTTGAATGGGGTATAATAAACTTCACATTAAATGTTCGATGCAAAATGTCTAGCAGAGCAGGAGCCAGTGGGAGATGGCATAACAAGAAATACAGGATGGTTAAAAACTGGAAATTAAAAACATTAACAAATACATGTCTTGCCTAATACGTTTGACAGGGGATCTGCCGTAAATGTACCAATCAATCAACGGAGTACATAAAAGAAGGTTCGTTTCGTACTCAGCCCAATTAAAGCGCCCCATGGCTCAGATGTACACTCTTCTTGATCGTTCGAGCGTCATCTTTAAACTTCCGTCGTTAAGATTTAATTTTTATCAAGGTCCCCCTCATGCGGGGAGAGGCAACCTGTCGCGCCAAATATTTTCCTCCGTAGTTTTTTCCCTCCTTCGATGGCACTTACTCGCCTCCCCTCTGTACGAATTTTTTTATCATTAAAACTCGGAGTGGGGTCGCCGAACCCGACGTTGCCAACTCGCGCTGTCATAACAAAACAAAATCATACGGAACCCACGTAATTTGCAACAGCGCTTTTTTTTACTATGAATTTTTAAGGTTCTAAATGATTAAAGAGGCGTGCTATGCATTTTAAATATTTTGCGGGAGATTGGCGTTTATTAGCAAACGGGAATTATTCATAGAACGCGAACGTCTACTTTATCTTAGCAGTACGAATTTAGATCAACTCTCTGTTAAATTAACCATACACTCATAATATATGGCAACTAAACAATATTATCATAGAGAAATGGATGACTTACGAATTGGTCATAGGTTTGAACCTAAATAGGCGTTTTACTTAGTCTAAATTATTTCATCACCACTGCTCTAAAACGGTGAAAGAAAACATCGTGAAGAAACCGTCATGTCCCAGAACCAAAAATTCGAAGACATCTACCACCAGCACTAGGCCCGCGTGGTCCGATGGCCCACTCAGAGACGAGTTCAGTGTTCCGAGGGCAATGAAAACATTATACTAAAGGTAGATTATGCTAAACAGTTTCTTAACACTACAACACTTAATCTAAACCACCCAGTTCACCCAATGAATACTAATCGTCACTAATTAATTCATTAACCCTGTCAATGTATGAGGTATTACCCGGTGACGGTTTAAGACCGTTTGCGGCCAATAACAGCCGGATGACACATTTCACTTAGCCTGAATGCGGCCGTAATTAAGCCGGCTACGTGATAATTACCGGCCCACTGACACCTCACCACGATTCATTTCCTTTGACGTCCCGCGGCCATCTTTGTTTTCCTTTTACTATTTACCGATGCTTATTTAGGAACGCTTTATGATAATGGAAAGAAAGACAATAGAATAAATACGTTGGACGTAATTGCGATCGTTTATTAGCAGAAAAGAAAAGTAGCAAAGAAAAAGTTAATTTATCAAGCACCTAAACCATAATTAAGTACGAGCAAAGAAAGAAGACGTGGCGAACTTTCATCAAGTGTTTACATAGAAGCTAGCACTAAAACATTGGAACAAACAAAATTAACGTAAGTAAGGTTGAAAAGTTGTGGAAACAGAACTCTTATAATCTTGTTAGAACGCAGACGCAGCGGCTAATCCTCCGCCCATCAGCTAATTAATCCTGCCAAGTTTATTTCTCAAAAAGTTTCAACTTGGCGCGGAAGTAATTTCACGCCAAGGCATTAGTGGGGAACGAACTTCACACTTAGCTACTCGGTAAACACTCATGACGTTTCCTAATTAACGGACGCAATTAGTGGTCGAGCTCGATGGACCAGTGGGGGGTTGGGTGGGGTGATAAGTGGCTAGGAGCGGAAAAAGTTAGGAGAAAATTCGAGGGCTTAACATGGGGCGAACGTGAGGCGCCCAGACGTTGGGTTGCACGTTCGCACTTTGTTCTACGGTTGTCTGGACTAAGCGACCTTGGACAGCCGGTATGGTAAACTGTTTTGATTGTGTTGAAAGTTTTTCTTTTTATGTTTTAAGAATTTTTTTATTATGGGCTTTCTGGATAGATAGATTAAACATTTATTTAGTTCACACAAAAGTACAATTAAATGATAAAAATAATTAAAAAATAAAACAAGATATGGCATCATCAAAAAGTATAGTTGACACGCTATGACAGTTCAAATCAAAAGACAAGGTGCTGTGTTCGTCTCAAGTTTGCACCAAATGGAAGTTCAGCTCAGTATGTGTCAGGCAAATATAACTGACGCTGATATTCTGCTGGATCCCTGCAGTGACGTATGGACATCGGGTGATAGGTAACCATGAATACTATACAGGAGTATCAAATTTCAACATAAAATGTACAACATTTATGTTGAAATTACAAGTTTGTGTAACAATATTTTGATTAAAAAGAGTCTGTATGAAGTTTCTTGCCCGTTCTTCTCCATAAGTATACGTACTACGCTTTGTAGTGAGCAACTAGTTTCATCTTTCTGATTGACCGACCACTTTTTTTTGTGGGTGTGAAATCATCAAATGACGTCTCTCGCTCTAGGGTAGAGCGGAAGGGCTTGTCAGAGTTTTACTGACTAAAATCCACCCGTGTCCCTTCAGTTGCCCATGTACCAGGGCCACGGTATCTCTTTGGAACAAATCTCGCGACCCTGGTTGACCGACCCCTTGACTATTCAAAAGTGCCTGTAGTTGGTTTATTTGAAATAAATGTATTGAGTTTGAGTTTTAAGCTTATTTTAATAACAAATTGAGGGATTTGTTTCATAACCAAGAGGTTTAAGCAATATTCAAACTAGATATAAATAAATATGAAAGGTTTTCAGGGGTAATGCAAATCTTGTGTTCGTTCAATTAATAGAGTCTGGTCAAACCACAGCAATTTATTCATTCATTAGTAAAGCGAAAATGCAACGGATGATGTCAGCAACAGTAGACAAATAATCAATGACGTGGCTCAGAGACCCAAAAAGGTGACGACACGTCATCGCGTCATAATACTTGGAACAGTTGGCGCTCTTATTTAAAACTAAATAACTTAAACTAAGGCTACCTACACACATTCTACAAAAAGTAAACCACCACTCAACGTTGTGCGTGTCTAAAAAATATTATTCCACAAGAGTCTGAACATTTGCATCTTAATTACGAATTCGTGATTGTCCGAAGAGACCAAATGAAAAATATCTCGCACCCATAGTCTCGTCTTATTAACATTCTGCCCCCGTGCTTTTCTGATGAGTAATTGCTTCTTTAATTCGCGTCATCCATCCTCGAAATAGGGCAATTTTTCATTCGGCTTCACGAGCCTTATACACTTAGGGCAATGAAAAATACACACGTTTACCTTACAGGATTGATGGTAAATAAATATAAAATTTACGCATAATTTCGTTTAGATTTAACATGAGTAACATCTACACTAATATTATAAAGAGGAAAAAATTGTATATTTTTGTTTGTTTGTTTGTCTACACTAATATTATAAAGAGGAAAAATTTGTATATTTGTTTGTTTGTTTGTAATGGATAAACTCAAAAACTACTGGACCGATTTTAAAAATTCTTTCACCATTAAAAAGCTACATTATCTGCGAGTCACATAGGCTAAACATTACGCTACAACCAAGAGGAGCGGAGCAGTAATGAAAAATGTTGCAAAAACGGGGAAAATCGCACGAGTAGGCGATTCGACGCGACGGGAAGGGTCGGGGGAACACGAAATGTAACGCGGACGAAGTCGCGGGCAGAAGCTAGTTAGTAATATTTTGAAAGAAGTTTCTGATAATACATTGTATTTTCTTTTGTTCAGCGAATTATGATTGCTATTAACTGTGTTCCGTGTGGTGTCGTACGTAAAGAATACCACCGTCCCATTTCCTCCCGTGGCTGTCGTAAAAAGCGTCTAAGGGACTTACTAGAGTATGGGCAGCAGCGTTCTCTATGCATTTAACCACCATACTGCGATCGCCAACCCGCCTGCCAAGCGTGGTGATTATTGCAAACCTTCCTTTGAGGGAGGCCTATGTCCAGCAGTGGACGTTTTTCGGCTGAAATGATGATGATGACTAATTGTATTAAGAGGTAGATGGGGGTAGATGATGATCATGATGGTGGTTATTGATGTTGTTCGATCTTAGAGTATCGTGACGTACCATGTTGTGTATAGCATAGTTTATCAAGGTCTTGCATTCGGGGAGTGACACATGCTTACGTCAGTATCCAATAGTGAAATATGTATTGCAACAAATACGAAATTATGTTGTTGTTTGTTAAAAAATACAAGGTGTTACAGAATAGACACAAGTCCTGAAGTTCCTAATTGAATACTGAATCGATTTCAGTCAATTTTAATAAAGGTATTTTTTTTTTTTCACAACTTATGTATTTTGTCATACCTATCGCCGATTGAGCCAAAGAAAACGCAATCTTAGTTTAACCCTTAATTTGGTAAGCGAAAAAATTATGAAAAAATAGGTTTCTTTTTGCATTTTTGGCTTAATTAGGAGTTGTTAAGACACGAAAAAATAATTTAAAAAATCTGGTATATCCTCATTTTGTGGAAATGCATGTTCAGTATGCTGGACCTTGCCAGGTTTGCAGTAAAGTTGTCAATAATTTTGATGTGCAGTATAATGAACATTGCCGCATTATTACTTTCTAGGACTTTTTTCTATTTTATGCAAGTAATAAATTTTAAGATAATAAAACTCAAAAAAATTATATATTTTTAATTTTTTTGTAAAAAAATAATATAATTTCTATAAATTAGCTTACAAAATCCATATTTATGAATGTAATAACAAGTAATAAGGAACATTTCACGAAATTTTTAACTTACAGCATTTCACTAAATTTTTAACTGAAAGTCATCGCCAGGCATAGTAATTGTTAATTAAAACCTCTTTTTTTAACGGATTCACACAGATAATAAAGGAGACTGGCTAGTTAAGTAGTTACACACTGTTGATGTCACCACGTGACCAATATCTCGGAATGCTATAGGTAATCTGGCGAAGTAAATTATTTATTAATACCATAATGTATATAAAGTCAAACGTACTTAAGAAAATTAGATAAGTTATTATGTACCTTAAAGATAAATTAATAGTGCTGAATGTGGTTTTGACACATTTTGTTCCTCATTTCTTGACGACTGGGGAGCAATTCACGTAATTTTAAGAACGTTCACAGTCTGATCTCAGTGTCAATCTGTCAAGAATACATCAAGTTTCCATATATTTTTGACAAGTTTTTGACTTTTAATTGTCGCCGAGATGAGACTGTGCATACATTTTGTACGTTTTTAACTACGAGAAATGTTCTTCGGGTGTATTTATTATGTACCCGTAATGATCCGAACCAAAGATTTCCATGGCATTTTTACAACTTCGGTAAAAAATTGTACAATTATTTTCCTCGTCAGTAAATTACAACAGAGTCCTCCTCAAAATATTTGCTTCGGTAACCAAGCATCATTACTAGGACCAACAACTGCTTAAAAACCAAAATCGTTACCCGTTGTTTGCGGGAGCGAAGCTTTCCCTTTCTGCCTCTAATTTATTCCCCAAAAGTATAAAAGGATTCTGAGGAGTCGTTAGCGATATTGTAATTTGATTATTTGTATTTTTTTCTTATACTTTTAATCACCGGGCTTTGCCGAGGGAGGGAAATCAGATTTCAATTTCAATTAGAGCAGGATCTTCGTGGAAAAATACAAATCGAGTGAATGAGTATTGATGAGGTTGGTCGTTAATATAAATGAGTCATTTTAGGGGGGGTGCTCAATCAGCCTTTTTATTTGTTCTCTTGTTTGGAGGATGCCAAATTATTTGCCTACGATTTTTTTTTTTGGTCTGATTGCCGCGTATTAGACAATGTGCCGATTTTAAGTGGGCAGACGTAGGCTCGATGGAATTGGGGCATTATGATCCATCTTTTATTGGTTATAATATAAACAAGTCTCTGAATGACATAATTATGTAATAAAAAACATCCAGCGGTTTCGCCCGCGTGTACGTCGAAAATTACCCCACGATAACGTACTACCGGGATAAAATATACCATGTGTCTAATCTATCTGTGTGTCAAATTTCGTCTAAATCGAGTAACAAACATACAAACTTTCACATTCATAATAACAAGTAGAATCTTGACTTGAGTTTGTGGCTAAGTAATAACAGCCGCACGGGTTGATCGTTCAGGTTAAGCTACGCTTGCCACGGTTGGTCCGTGGATGGGTGACCATCTTTACATACCAAGACCCTTCCATGCCTCGGAAAGCACGTTAAGCCGTTGGTCCCGGCTTTCTTTCGTAGATCTTAGACAGTTGTTACGGGTCGTCAGAAGCCCGAAAGTCTGACAACCAGTCTTACCAAGGGGTATAGTATTACCCAGTACCTGGCTTGTGGAGGTTAGATAGGCAGTCGCTCCATGTAAAATACAGGTACTCAGCTGCATCCTGTTAGACTGGAAGCTGACCCCAACATAGTTGGGAAAAGGCTAGACAGAAGATGAATCTTGTCAATCAAACACCAACTCTTAACCAGAAGGCCGTAATTAAAATCATCTCGCCGACAATCAAATGTCAAAAACTTGTCAAAAATGTATGGAAACTCGAGATATTTTTGACAAATTAAGACTTAGATCAGACTGTGGACGTTCTTAAAATAACGACAATTGCCACCCCTCAGGTATCCAGACCACTAATCCAGACGCTCCCCATCGCTGCGCCATTTCAGTCCTCAATTCACCACAGCCCAACAAAACAGCCCAATTACAACGTCTTGTTTCCAAGCCGTAGGAAAACCCTCAAGACCTGAAATCAAAAGCAGTGCAGCCACGTCATAACATTATATCCAACAGCAGGATAATTAGAGACGTTGCAATCGCACGCGAGCCACAAATAATTCATTAGCGGTGCCGTAGTTCACCGCATACAATCACTTAGACTGTCATGCGCTACGTTTAAACTTACCAAGTGGAGTAATTACCGCACTGAAGCGGCCCACGCTGAAAGGTTAGAAATAATTGGATAATAGGGGGTGTGTTATGCACTGTAATGACACGTAGTTACCTGCATGTCGCGCTAGCAACAAAGATAGCGCTAACCAAACGACTATCACGTAAATCAATGTTTACGTTTAAAAATGAAAATTCAATTCTTTCAAGTAACGCGCCGACACGAACCAATTAGAAAACGGACGTCAAGGAAGCCGCAATTAAAAGGAATCCTCGAATATCTTCCGACTTAATGACTTCTTTGCTTGTTAATTCCTTGTCGCGAAGGAAAAAACTCCGAGTCGGATTAATTCCAAGTGCAAGTCGATTGTTTGCATAAGCCTCGGCGGGGAAACATCACCTCGCCGCCACCGGCTTAAAAAAATAATTAAAATTCGTAATCACTCTTGACTCGACCCCCCGGGGGAGTCGACTTGCTTGCTTCCGACCGCCAAGCGGACTCGACTCGAGATTTTCACATTGAACGACACGAATGTCCCCGCAAATTCGTTTATGTGACATTTTAAGTAATTTGTGTTACTCGAATGTTGTAAAAATGACTTTATTACGAGCTACGATTCACATCGTGGCGTTGTTCAAATAGTGGCACAAAAGCCATGTTGGAATGTTTATGGACGTCTTAAAAAACTCGAACGACATACGGTAGGAAAGTTTCCGAGTCGCTTCGTTACGGCTACCCGCAAAATATGAAAGCTTAGTTCATCCCTTGCATGTTCACTGGTAGTTTTCTACCCTCTTAACAACATATTTCGGCATATTTCGATTACCATAAAGCGTTTCGTGTGATGTATATTTACGTTTCATTATGTGTACTTATTTCAGTGGTTACATGAATTAATTTCTTCACTATGTTGTGTATAACATAACCTTTAATAGCCCCCTGAATATGGCCCGGTTAGCCATAACTATGGTACCCACATAATTATACAAAATAATTGGAGGTGGTTAATGCTTGTGCATTTTTGCATGGGGCTTCTAATAAACCTGAGCTAAGTAACATTGTAATACCTTATAATCGCTGTTCCTTCGTTCTAGAGTATTCTCGGCACTCAAGTATTGTCAAGGTAAAGGTTGCTTCCAGAAACATGACGTAAAGTAACTAAGTGCATGGCCAGTAATTTTTCAATTGCTGTTATTAGCAGCGACAGTAACTACGGAAATAACTTAATTAAATATATAATTCTTAACGAGGCGTATTCTAAACAATCCACTTGATTTTTTTAATGTATTATGAAAATATACATCTCAAAAATTATTAATTCCCTAGGGGCTTTAACATCATTATCGAAACATTTCGCGAGCTTCTCTTCTAATAGGATGTAAAATAACTCATCACAATAGCCAGACATTTCTTTCGTACATTCAAAAGAATCCGAGCTTATCACGGCCTTAAATTAATAAGTATTCAAGTCGAGCCAAGTAAAAATGAATAAAGCCCGTAACACCGAACAATAGCGTAATAAGGATGGTGCATTTTGTCTCTGAGAGCTCGCTTGCAAAACAACAATAATTCTTCTTTTCGTGAAAAGATTTTCAGCGTTATTCCACTTGAAATTATTATATTTTTTTTACTTGTCGTCGTCTTGCCATTGTCTCGGACGGGAGGTAAGTAATGAGGGAAATTGGGGGCTCTTGGCCGGGGCTGAGGGACGCCAAGATTTGCGTGGCCGACCGCCGGCTAATGCCGAATAATGAAACAGCTTTGAGATATTCTCCGCTCAGCGGTTGGGATTTATTAGATTCACCCAAACGGAATTAGGCACTTACAAAACGTAGATATTGCTGTAACTATGTATACTTGCCCTTAATAAAGTTTTACGGTTGGTACGCATTGGAGATCAAATTAAATTGGGCGGTGAAATCAAAAATTTCGAAAGACATAAATGTTGGAAGTCAGTTCTTGTAGACAAAATTCATATTTCATCCAAAACATACCGTGTTTCTGTAAATAGTCCTAACAATAGAAGAAACGTTACCGAAAAATGACGTACAGGTAATTCCGACTTCGGATGACGTAAGGCGATCAAGATAACCCACTCAAAACCGCATTCTTGTTTAAAAAGATATACAAAATTTCGTATGGCGTAGAACTAAGAATGACTTTATACGGAATAGAGGAGACTGCTATTAGAGTAGTTTTAATCGCCAAATCAGTAACAAAAGAAACTGTATCTGTAACGGATACAGAATTATGGAAGAAAGAAGAATATTATATTATAATATGCAAAATAATATAACAAATTTTCATCCACAACAAACCGTCGTAACAACGTAAAAAGGCAAACAAAATATGAATACAATTATACTGGCCAGTCTTATCTCAAGGATTTCTAAGGTTTTTTCCAACTGAACTTTACTTATTACTCCGCAGTGGTCAGTCGTGTGTATACAATCAAGTGTCGTCTGTAGGATTCCTTAGATCCTAGTTTTCGCTTTATTCAAGTCTCGGAGACGAGTCGAGAGCAGTTTTACTGTATTTTTTCTTGCCATTGTGTTTGTTAGAATTCAAGTCGTCATTAGTTTTGTGTCTCCGTGGGTAGATGTCTCTTTCAATTGTGTTGTCGATAGTAACTGTTTGTGTTTCGTGGATTTTACAAGTGCCTGTTAAGGTTAGAGTTTTAGAAACTTTAGAATTATTTTATTCTATGCTTGTTTAGTGCATTTTTATCGTGGATTTTCGGAATGTTTCCTGAATTGTGTTTTTGTATTTTTGATCGATTTTAAATCCACACATTTTCAAGTCACAATGATGATAGTGAGATTCTACGCACACAAAATTACAATTTACGTGTAAGCAACTCACCAAAACCTTATATATAACCCAACAGAAACCAAACATCGATCTCAATTTAAATTGGATAAGCTTGCACAATATCGCCGGCAATAATCCAGCGACCAGTCACTCTCGCGACGTCCCAAACTCAAACATTACTTTTGTAGTTTCCTATTTACATATCCCCAAAGCGGCTTTCTTCGTGAACTCCTATATTTCTTGGCTCGTACTCGACCCAGCGGTCTCCCATCCAGCATTTTTAATCTCGTTGGTCGGATCTGCACGTGGGCCCAACCCCTCTATGTTTACCTTCCGAAATAGTTTAACGGGAACAATTTGCATCTGCTTATGCGGGGGCCCGTCCTCGGTTGTTAACTAGTCTCCTCCGTCTTACCTTTTCAGAGCCAATCGTATATCAATATGTATTTGTTGTTATTATGTTTGTTTACCATGAATCTGAGGACATGGTATATTTTTTGTACCATCGCTGGTACTTGCATCTTTCACTTTGTAGGGTCCTGAGTTCATATGAAATCTTGTGGAATTTGAAGGATTTAGCGTCATAAGACGTTTTATGGATCATAATCAGACAGCTTATTTTTCACCCTTGGCACTATATTTTTTACATTTAAGCGAATATTTTCGAGAGAAGTTCTTGATGTGTGGATACTATTCGTCCTGTTGAACATGATTGTATAAGAGCTTTTACAAATTTAACAGCAGGACATTAAAAATTTAACAAAAATAGAAATGTTAGAAGTCGCCGAAAGTAATCCTGTGTACACATGAGTGTTCCACAAAGATATGGGCAGGTTAGAGACGTAGCCCTAATCGATATCCTTATAATGATTGCTGGAGGAGCTCGCATACGAAATAAGGAGGGTGCTTGACGTCGGAGGTGTCCGGGGGCGGGGGTGGGTCGGGGGGGAGATATGAGACGATTTAGATTTTTTCCCTCTTCTATTCTTTCGTTTTTTTGGGGGAGCCCCCTCGAAAAGGGTGAGGAATTTAAGACGGCAACGCGCGATCGATTTTTCGCGCATGCATTGGTATTCTCGTAATGTCTTACTCGACATTAGAGTTATGCTTTTTTATGTTCCGCTTGCCTTTGTAGTTGTAATGTTGATATACGTGTTTTTTAGTTAGGTGTAGTTGTCCCTAACCTAGGCTACATTACATTACACCGTGTATGATAATAATATGGAGGATGAAACAAGAATGCTAGAAAAATATTAAGTATTTTATCAATTGATTGATAGAATACTTCAAACGTGCCAATTTAATAATCAAAACTTATAAATACTAGACATAACGGGCAGATAAATAACTTTATCCTTAACTCACAAATTAAACACCTACTTAATCAATTTCAATAAAGAACCAGCCACACCTCAGCTTAATCAAAATCTATTAAACAACAGCTATCAAATTACGTTAAATATTTATAAAAACATCAAAAAACACGTCATTTGTAAAGATAAAAAAGGGAAATATTTTCCTTCATTAATAGATCAACGGCGAGGAGGCACAAAGCCAAGGCGCGAGTCACAGTCAAAGGGGCTAAAAGCCTTTCGGCCCACAAAAAAGTCTCAATTAAAAAGCTGACGGAAGCTTTTAGAAGGTAATCCCTCAAATTGTTTCCAACGCCCCCTCATTAGCACCAAAAGTGTTAAAAAATAAACTTTTTAATCTTTATTACTCGTCGACTGCGTTAAACGGGTTAAATTATTATAGAACAAGCGCTATCTCATTTTTTATTCTTAAACCCTTCCCTCGCGTAATTTATTAGTGACTGGAGACGGCTTTTGAACATTTTTAGTCTATGTTTAATTTAGTCGACGTCCGTCATAATTGCGGGGAGGTTTGACGCGATTTATCATTATCTGTGGCTCGCTTTCCGCCTTCCTTGAGGAAAGATTTTAATAATCATTCTTATGAAACGGGCGTTGATAACATTGTTTTGTTTATTTAATGAGTTGCTTTTATTTTAATTATTTAATTTGTATATTCTTACTTATCGCTTTTTAGTGTAGCTTTGATCGATATGCGTAAGTTGTTAGTTATGTATCAAATTATATTAAATTAACTTTAACAATATAAGTTACATTTGTAGCATTATATATATTCGCTTAAATAAAGTTACAAACAAAAAAAATAGAGAATACGTCTTTTACAAAACGCGACTGTATTTCGGTCTTTATTTCGTTAGCTATGCTCCAAGAGAATTAGTGGTCCCAAAAAGTTCTTAATTTGAAACAATCGAGCGCTTTTTTTTACAATCGAACTCACCTCTAAATTGAATCCCACCCAATTTGTTACACAAAAAAGAACAAAAATAATCCTAACGGAACAAACTTCACTAATTACACGAATAAATCCAAACAATCCGGCGCACAACTCGCGGCCCCAACAAACCGAGCGAATTAAAAAGAAAAAAACCGACAGATGGACAAAAAAAGCATTTCCTTGACAAGTTTTATTTACCATAAACATTGTTACAGAAAACGGAGGCCGGATGAAAAAGTTCGCGTTCATTAAATCCATTAATTAATTCAAATGAAACCGCGGCAAAACATTTACATTCCCCGCCCCGCTTCCCTTTTAGACAAGGAAAATCCGAGTCATTCAAGATTTTTCCTTGCAGCCGTGCCCACTAAATGGAAATTAAGCGTTTAATAAACCGGCCGATGGTGGCCAGAATTAATTAATACTTCGACTTGTCTTGCAATTTTTTCTTACCCTCTCAAGTTTCATTTCTTGGTATCACCAGGGGTCACAAAGGGGACTCCCCACTTTATAATGGTGCAATAATTAAGACAAAGCTCCTTGTTTCGGTGATAACACCACTAATTATTCATTTCAAGTGCGACTTCGAGGTTTTATGGGGTGACGATTTGTAATGTCATTGTAAGAGAGTACGCTATCGTTGTAATTTTTAAAGGAATTAATGTTGAGTTCTGAGTGAACTTTATAGCTTTCTCTCCGTTTATTATAACAGTAAAGTATATAATAATGTCGTGAGGGTCAACTGAGTGTGAATGGAATTCGTAAATTCTTAGGTTTGACTTTTAAAGCGTTGGAAAGATATAAATAAAAGTGTGATTTAGTACTTATCTAGATGTAATTAAAAGCATACTTACATTAAGGTTGATAATTAAACTTTATCTTGCATTTAATACCTTTGTGCTTACTGCAATATATTGCCTGTTCGTACCATCATTAGCGACCCACAGACAAGAAAAACAAAGTGTCGTACCAAGAAAAACGAGAAACCATCCTCACAAATCATACACAAATTTTCTCGCACCAAATATTTTAACACACCACAACTAAATATTTCTTAAGTGTCGTCAACACGGTGCCTTTACTTAACATGTACCTTTATTTGTCAATTACTGCGCGCGCGCTTCTAAAGTGCCACGGAATTGGTTTACCGCTTCTATAAGGAATTTCATGGCTATTGGAGCTTGTTTAGTCATTTAATTAGTATCCGTACAAGTTACCGTTTTCAACACGACATGTTCGGATTAGGGCTTTCCTGCCAGTTCCAGCAATATGAGTTTAGGGCCTTTTATGATGCTTCATTGTTTTATTAGATGCACTTTGTGTTTTTTTGTTTTCTTTATAGCTCGCATAGCTTGATTAAACCTTTAGTTTGTTTCATTCGAAATTTGATTTGAATTGAATTATTTGAATTTTAATTTCGTTTGTTTTATTCGAATATTGATTTGAATTGAATTCGTTCATTATAAAGGTGACAGGCCATATCATGTTAACGTAAACTATAGAAATTATAATTTTATAACCAAAAGGTATTTCAAAGATATTGTAGGTTCCTAACAACATCTATTAATATACAAAATTCTTGTTTATTAATATCATAAACAAACACTAATATTATGTTTCCCAATATCAACACTAAAATCACATTCGGTGGCAATTTTATCATACATTATAGAATTATTTGACACCCGAAAGCAGTGTTGAGAAAAATATTCATGTCGGTAAATCTCTGATATTTATATTCCGATATAACTGTGACATTAGTCGATAGAAATATTTGACAATGTGTGATAATATCTTAGATTTACATATGAGATACCATCATGTCATGATGGTTTTGATTCTTATCGAGGTGGGCAAACTTAGGCATTCTTAGTTTTGATTCTTATTGAAATGGGCATTCTTAAAACGACATTTTGGTAGAGATCATGGTCTTTTGTCAACTAGGGTAAACCTGGCAATTGTGCCCCACCATTCGAAAAATTGAAATAAGAAACGGTGTTATTTAAAACATGTTTATTAAAGTAATTAGTCTTAACCTCTGACTCAATAGGTATAACAAAAACAAAAAAAAACTTCTTAAAAGTAATTAAAATAGCTGAGATCAACGATTTCTTAAAGTCTAGGGTGGGGCACATTCCACGGATACATCAGTCATATGTGCCCCAATGAAGCCTCTCATTTTTTAGTCTTCTTTCCTTTTCCTTTCCCTTTATTTTGGTCACCGCACTTGTTGCATTTCTCTGGGAAGTTTGAGCAATCTTCATGCAACCAGCCGGAACACTGCAAACACTGGATCCAGTCACTTTTTTTCTTTGTATGGAAGTAAGATTCGAGACATTCTACACAAGTGTTTTCATTTTCATCAGAACATTCTTCACTTGATTCACTGAGCTGTAACTCTTCTTCACTTTCCGATGATGACGACACTTCTGCAACATTCTTCTTACGTTTTGCTGGTGCTACCAAGTGTTTCTCCTGCGACTTCTTTTTTTCTTCAAAAAGTTTACGAGTTGCTAAATGTGTTTCTGATGTCAAAATCTTAACGTTCTGTTTTCTTTTACTGATTTTATGACGTAAAACAGGCAAAGGACTCACTATTTGTAAGGTCTTAGTTGGTGTTTCTTTCTGTAAAACATCAGAAGCGTGTGCAATCTGATCACTCTGGTTTATTGAAGATGTTGAAGTACTCGGCAAAGAAAGGTCACTATTTTGAATATTGCCAGGACTGTTTCTAACTGCTGCATCAGAAACGCTGAAGAAATAGTCAGGAACAATGTTTGGATCATAGGGATATATCCCTGTTGCTTTAAACCCTGAAACACCGATTGCTGGAATTGCAGACTTGTACCAAGCCTCACCAATTAGTTTTGAAATGTGCTGTCGGTTTAAATGCCTTTCTTTGTTGTTTATAAACCAAGTGGTTACTGCTTTGGACAGGTAGCTTTTAAAAGGCTTGAAAAAACTTTTGTCTAAGGGTTGTAGAGCCTGAGTAGTGTGGCTAGGTAGACAAAGCAAGATTATTTCGTTTTCTTTAGCTAACTGTAGCATTTTATATGAATTCGAATGGGAGGAATGGCCATCAAGAATCAGGAGAACTTTCCCGTCTGACTTTCGTGGAATAAAATGATCTTTCATCCAGTTGTAGAATAGATCAGCGTTGATGTAAGATGATTTTTGATTCATAAAAACATCTGATCCTGGCGGCAAACCTTCAGAAAATTCAGGTTTTTTGTATTTACCTTTAAATATCAAAACGGGGGGAAGAAAAGTGCCCTCAGCATTGCAGCATGCAATTATAGAAATATGTTCACCTTTTTCAGCGCTGGTTACAGAATTAACACATTTTGCACCCTTGCTGGCTACTACGATTCCAGTTTTATTGTTAATTTGAATGCCACTTTCGTCCATGTTGAAAATTCTTTCAGGCTTACCAATTAAATCATTTTCAGTCAACACTTTCAACAACATCTCAAAATAATTATTGACATCCTGTCGATTCATACCAGTAGCTCTCGCCAGGGACAGGCCTTCCGCTTTTCTTTTACTTAGCTCTGGATGCCTCTTCATGAACCCTTGGAACCAATCCCATCCAGCTTGTTTTTTCTCCTTATTGAATCGATGAGGTAATTCTAGTTTTTCAGCAAAGTCGTAAGCAATAGACTGCAGTCTTGATTGTTCTAGAGGAAATCCGATGGATTCGAGACGTTTGATGTGAGCTACAAGTCTCAATTCATTTTCATGCCCTAATTCCGAAGGTCTACCTATATTCTGCTTGCTATCCCAGCCTTTCAGGATGTGTCTACGTAAGGTTCTTGATGGTATTTCATGTGTCCGGCTAGCTTCATTAACTCCCATTTTCTTGCTTATGACATCTTCTATAGCTTTTTTCATATTTTCTTCTGTCCATTTTCTTGGATCTGAAGCTTTTTCCTTCCCCATTTCCTAAAATAAAATAACCGATCAGAAATACTAAAAAATAAAAATATAAAACTAATACAGACGTGGGGCACATTACCCGAAAGAAATCGGGGCGCATTAGCCAAAGTCCAGTATAACGTGCCCCACTTGATTCCAACAAAGAAGTTTAAGAAAAACGAAACGCAATTGTAGGTACACAATAGTTCAAAGAGGTTAGCTTTAGAATAAAACTTTAAAAACTGAAAAAAAACATAAAGCAAACACTTAAACTCAATGTTAAAACAGATACAAAACATTTTCAAACTATGACACATACCTTGTGACCACTTTTTCTTCATAAAAACAAATTAATAACAGCACCGAGTTGTTTACATCGACGCCATACTTCTGTAACTAACCCGCACGGACCAAATTAGCGCCAAATTCAAAATGCATCTGTCAGTTCTGCGAGTGGGGCACATTATCGACTGGGGCACGTATGCCTGATTTACCCTATACTGAGGTAACATAGGTTCTTTTTGGCCATATTCTGTTAATTAATGGAAAATCTTACATAAAACCGTTAAACAATGATTAACATCTGAACACATAAACTGTCTGCATCTTTTCATCTACTTTCCTTTATCAGGTATACTGGTGGAAATTTCTTTAGAAATAAGCATTGCCTTCGTGTCATTTTTTCTGCTCTTTTCTTCATGTCTATTTATAAGTAAATAAAAATAAAAATAATTATACATATTTTAGACGTTTCAACTTGTCCAAACTTAAAGCATCTTTAATGAATAAGGGGGACAAAATGACACTTAACAAGACATTAATAACTGAACTTGATGAAATTGGTTCACAATCTTAAAACCTGTACCAGAATGAATCTAACCTGCACATTAATTAAACATTTTCTTAATTCAAATCCCATCAGATTTATTGCAACGGATCACACGAAGTCGCCCCAAATCTGCTCTTATTTGTGTAGGACACTAATTTATACTGATTCGTTTTTCACGCGCAACAATCTTAGCGCCCACGGGTCGTGATCGCGCTTACATCACAAGTCAACCCACGGGAACAAGCGCCAAAAGAAAAAAAAAAAACGCACGAAAATATTCTCCACACAAAATTATCTCAGCATAAACGCCATGTACCAGGCTCGATCTGATAATGCGGCCCATTAATTTGAACAAAGTTCGCGTCGACACCGCCGTTGGCCTTATAAAGGTGAGGCGACAAAATTTATAAGTTCGATTACTTTAATCTTGGTTAACTTATGCGAGTACAATTTCAAAGCTGACAAAAGAAATGCAAGCAATAAATCCAGTGTCTCTTATCTGTTGTATACCTGTATTGTTGTTGGCGGTGTCGGTGTAATCTAGACTAACATGGGGTAATTAATATAATGAAGTGGGTAGACGAGTTTATCACGCGAAGTTTTTCGTCGCGTGAGCCCGTGACGGCGAGGAAGTGGCCGCTTCCTTACGCTATTTTGGACTGTAAATTATGCAACCGTTCTGAATATTTCGTATCTTTTTGTGGCTCGTATGTGGAAGGTGAACTGACGTCGTTAATTATGTCTCTATGAAATGCAACGAAACGAAATTCTTCGAAGTTTTCTAGCCGCAGCTAAATGACACATCACATCATGCCTTTCCTGGTTCTGCAGAGGTAAACCCACAGTAAACCCACATTTCGCCAGGTACTTTTCAGTCCCATATAATAGGGAGCGAGCTTATTGCCATCACCTGGGCATAATTCCAGGCTCCGGGCTGCTACTGGGAAATTCCTAATGACCTGGGAAGCAAACTCAGGAGCCTATGTTCTGCAATAACATTACCAACCATTAGATCAACGAGGCAGCTAAATAAACTGTTAAGTACTGTTAAATTCAAGACGGAGCATTTACCCTTCATTATGTATACAAAATGCAAACTCCCAACCTATCCACATAATATTTAAAATATTGCCAACGTAACACCATAACGTAAGCTTACACTAATCAATTTAGGAGCACTAATGAGGACAATATAAATCGATGTTCTTAATCCGAGGGCTGTGCTCATAAATAAAGGCATAAGAGCACGAACCATATTTCTCGATTAAGTGCGAAAGTGAGGCGGTCGCGCTACTCGGCCGGCAGAGGGCGCACTGCCAGCGACAAGAGATCATGAAGCGATGCTTTTGGAAATGTATTGTTTTGACGTTTCTGGCATATGGAGTGGACTGGAGAGTGTCACAAATGACGTCTACGAAATTATGGGTTGAATGGGTTGAACAATTTAGTTTTTAGTTAAGGTGAATGCTTCAACCAGCCCGCGAAATTCAAATTTTCTTATGTTTTTTGCAATTTGCAGGCCAGTGCTAGGTTGTATGTTGATTAAAATATCATTCGCGCCTGTAAGACATATGTAGTTACTAGTGAATAGTCCCGGGAAATCCCGGAACCGAAAGTACCGGGAAATCCCGGAAATTTGCGTTGTTTTCGGAACCGGAATTTCCAAAACGAAATCCCGGTTCTTTCGGTACTTTCGGCAAAAGATACTTCGCGTTTAGAATTTTTCTAATTTTATTGCCTAAAATCCGACCGCTGCACTGTTACTATACTACCTAGCTACCACCGTTGCTACCTAGAAATACAAGATGTCAGTGTTTACTCGGCCAAGTAGTGACGAAATATGCAGGAAGATAGTGGAACTGCTAAGGCGTACTTTAGGAGATTCTTTTTTTGGAAACAGCTCAATTGCCGTCAGATACAGATGAAGACATAGAAAGAGAACCTCAATCAAAAAAAGAACAGCTTAATGCAGAGCTTAAAAAAGCAACTGCTTGTAAAAGAACAAGAATGACTTACAGTGAAGATCTTAATACGAATGTGAGGATCGAAATGGCTCTTTTTGAGAACGGAGGGGATCGTGGACATTATTTGTCGCAGGCTTTCGACTTTCTTTTATCAATTCCACCGACAAGTGTAGAGCCGGAAAGAGTTTTTTCTTCAGCTGGGTACCTTTGTAATAAAATAAGATCACGTTTAAGTGATAAGAGTTTGGACGCTCTTATATTTTTAAGATTATTATATAGGCAGGAGAGAAATACTCTAAAAAATAAATAAACAGGTACCTAACCTAGTTATTGAGTGCCCCCATTGTAACTATAAGAATCAGACCAATGTAATATTGGTCTGAGCAAGTATTCCAAATTTTTATAATTTTATAGCTTGGGTATTTTTATTTATAGTATTGTAAGGATGAATATCTATGTTTAAGTTTTGCAAAAATAATTAAGTTTAAAGTTATATTTTTATTTTATTATTTCTTAAATGTATAATTAGAGTCAAGTTGATTTAAAGAATTTGTCGATTGAAGTTGTTCCAAACTATTGTTCAATTATTATATAAGGTAAAAATTAAAAAAAAAAATGTTTGTTAAGATTATCTAATCAATAAAAATTGAGACTGATTAATGCTACGCTAAAACTCCATAGTTCCTTTTTTTGTAGATGTTACGTAAGTTTTAAATTATAATTTGGTTATGCAGAATTGCAACAAGAGTCATGTTAATTTGTTTGGTAAAGTAAAGATGTTTAATAAATGTTTCTGTTATGTATTATGTAGGATAAGGTATAAAAATCATTTAATGTTAAAAAATGTTGCTGGCATAATATGCGTAATTACCAGTAAAATTATACTAAATAAGACTGATTTAGTGTCTATAAAACAAGAAATAAAACGTTTTATTTGATTTGATTAAAATGTTTTTACTTTGCCCTGTCATATCGTCTTCTTTTTACTTTTTCCGTTTCAACACTTTCAACTCTCTTACAAAGACTTATTAAAGTATCAAAAGTATCGATAGTACCGGGACTCCCGGTTCTTAAGCCAGAAGGTCCCAAAAATCCCGGTTCTTTAAAACAGCACCGGTTCTGCATTCCCTAGTAGTTACAGAATTATAATCATCAAAATCATCAATACAACGCTCTAAGTTCATAAAGCTGTAGGAATGAATTTTTCTGTTTTTTTTTTTTGTTATGTTATGTTATGAACTTGGAGGGTTGTATTGGCGATTTTGATGATTATAATTCTGTAACTACATACGTCTTACGGGCGCGAATAATATTTTAATCAACATACAACCTAGCACTGGCCTGCAAATTGCAAGAAATTTTGAATTTCGCGGGCTGGTTTGGAGCATTCACCTTAAGTAATAACAGCCGCGCTGTCAACTGTGGATGGGTTCCACATACCACGACCTATCGTTGACTCGGAAAGCACGCTAAGCCGATGGCCCCGGCTGTCATTTATGGATCATGACAGTAGTTACGGGTCGTCAGAGGCCCATAGTCTGACAACCAGTCTTACTAAGGGGTATCTTGTTAAGGCCCTCTTGTAGTTGAAGACATTTCGGCGAACACTGGCCGGTCGTTGCGAGCGCTTGAGCTGCTAGATTTTGTGTATAATTATTTCGTGGAGACAAAATGATAAGGAAATTATAAAATATTTTCTCACCATGCCCTAAAAAATAATAAAACCTATCTTTTGGTATGAGTTTTACATGGTTTAATGATAGAATCTCTTCAAGGTACACGTTTTAAATGGCGATTTAGTGTCAACTTTATGATTATTTTTTATCGAGCCAATTGTTTTAATTCACGTTTCTATCTTCACACAGCGCTTAACAGTATGTTCAATTTTCCTAAATAATTATTTTTTTACGGAAACTAGCCATTTTGCTAGATTTACAGAGGTTTAAAAAAGTTAAAAAGTACTGCAACCTCGCCTTAACCAGTAACTGGGTTATGGAGGTCAGATAGACAACATAGAAAACATAGTAAGGAACGGGCTAGGCCGATGATAGGTTGTAGATACACTAGCTGATACTGTGATTATTGACGAGGACTCTAGACAAGAAATCGCCGAAAAACATTGTATAAATAAGAAGACATGGCCTTCTGGTTTCAGCAAGCATTTTTAAAACGTTTACTTTTACGGTACGGTTGGTAGTACTATGGACATTTTTATTCTGATCAATGTCAAGAAAATCTACCACATTCGATCCATGCGTATTCCCTCGAGATACGTATGATTAGCTTTCGAAAAATAATATCTGCACGATCGCTTCGCTCATGCAAAGATACCGTAGCTTTAAGCTGAAACGCAGCGGTGCCGGGCGGTAGGCGCGCGTCATTACCCGAGCAGGATTGGTCACGCAAATCAGATCCGCGCTGTCCACGCAATTATAATCAAGTACGCCACGCCACTCGTAATTCTAAAGTAATCAAAGGTTTAGCCATCTGTTTGTGAATGTATTTCATGGATCCCGCGGCCTACGTAACGAGAAATGCGAACCGTCAGCCCGCCACTTTATGTCGCACTAAGTCCACATTTTACGACACTTAAATTTAAATATTCGAACACAATTTATATTCGAATAGAGAATGCGTATATAAAATTTATTTAGACAACCAAATAAAAGTTAACAAAATATTGATACAACGGCAACAATAGAAACCTAAAAATTATTAGTTGCATTGTTGACGCCCGGTCTCCATAATCCTTAAGAAAGCTTCTTACCATAAATAATACGTGTAGCTGCTAGCTATAATAGTGAATGCGTAGGCGCAACGCTACAGATCGACAGTCCTATCCTGATTGTAAATCAGTGCTGGCTGGAAAACTATTAGGCCGGGCCTTCGAATTGAGCGGGCACGAAAGCCTGATATACATATATTATTGTGTAATGCGTCTTTATCCTGGCATTAGATGAGTATTACGTTTCTTGGTCTTTAGATGAAATAAGCTACTCGATATGCGTCTGTAAAAATCGGTTGATTAGTCGCACGAATTTACACGCCTAAAACGAAACGAAAAAAAAAATGTGCGAATCGCCTACAGGAAATAATATAATCTTTTAAGGTGTTAATTCGCCGATTTCTGGCGAGTACAATCGTGTGAATCGACTAAAAGGCCTTAGATTTTTTCTTCTTTAAAAAAAATAAACAGTTCGACTTGTCACAGTAAAAAATCAACATCATACATATCTGCCTCGAGCGAGCATTCCAACCGAAAGATATTCAAAATAATTTGAAATTAGAAGAATTATGTGACAAAGAAGGCGAGTGTCAATTGTTTGTAACGCGCGCTAGTGGCGCGCCTCGTCTCCGCCCGTTGCTTGTTACCCGCTCGCTTCGAGGCCGGCCCGTGAGCTGACGGACGTTTCGACATGCCCTGTCTTAGTATAAACACCTCTGATTCATACATTGTTCATGTTTAGCTAATGGCTACGGCTTTCTAGGTGTCACAATGTTTGGTGTTTTTTGTTAGGTCCCGTTAACTGGTCCTGTCTTTGTTATAGAGATGTGCGAATTATTTTATTGTGGCACCAATTTTGGTATCGACATTTTAGTTTGATACCAAATCTGTCAAACTGTCCGTCGAAATGGTGACGTGTTAGGGAAGCTGAAATTCATCATTCCATTTTGCCGATGCAGTGCAAGGAAAAAATCTTCTTATATTAAACTCGTTACCCATTGCATACAAACATCCATAATATAAAAGACAGGATAAAATATAGAGAAGTATAATAAAAACTCCACCTGACATCACCACAATACAGCAACATTGCATAAACATTTCAGAGACATTGTAGCGAAACAAAACCGACGAAAAAAGGAATGTTTCGTACAAACATAATATAATGAAGATATAAATCGCTGTTATCTTGAACAGGACTCGTGCGAATAAACACCTAAGGAGATATCGTAATAGAGAAATTACTATAAAATAATCTTGGTGTATATGTTTGTTGTAAATCGATAGGGATAGGGTCGTCGCCACGTGCGAACATGTTGGCCGTGTTGATTGTAATTTGTAGTGCGCGAGAGCATGTCCGGACGGCTGGCGTATTCTGCAACTATTTGATGTCTTGTTTCAGTTCTGCGGTCGGAGATAAACATGTTTGAAAGATTGAGGACAGCGTTTTAATAGGATGTTTTATATCTATCTTTATTTGTATTTAATTATTAAAAACAGACTGGTATTATTTTTTTGGCCTAATTTCCATCAGTGGACGGACGTCTTTCAGCTGATGATTTAAATGTAAAACTTCTGGATCCTTTTCAAATACATACATACAAACATACAATCACGCCTTTTTCCCATGGGGGTAGGCAGAAACCACGGAACGCCACCTGCTACGATCTCTACACACTCCTTTTGCCTCGTTTAGGTCCATACAATTGGTCATACACACACGCCGGTTGCGAGAACTACGCACCTGACCTTTCTGAAGAACATCACCAATAAGGTCACTATATGTCCTCCTAGGGCGTCCCCTCCCGGTGTTTCCACTCACATCTGCCTTGTAAATACCTTTTGTGAGCCGTCCTTCATTCATCCTCTCAACATGACCAAACCATCTAAGCATACATTTTTCAATTTTTGTCGCTACATCTTCTTTTAAACCACACCGTTCTCTTATCACATCATTCATCAGCCTATCATTCATAGTCACACCACACATGCTTCGCAAGGAACGCATTTCCACAGCATTTATTCTACTTTCATGCTTCTTTTGCCACACCCAACATTCACTGTCGCTGCCTTTTCAAATGTTATTCACAATTCATTTCTGGGCATATTTACTTTATAATGTTGGCCTTTATTCCCAATAAAAATAAAATCCCAATAGTTATGCTTCGTTATTATAAAATACCATCGAATTCCAATGTCACGCACATTTATCTGTCTTTATTTTAACAACAGAACAGTGTCAACAGTAGTAAACAATTAGTATGTCAACTCTCAACCACGTGCAAGTTCAGAGTTCAAAACTATCACCAACAAGCCCATCTTTCCCATTAACCAACCTTTATTTACAAAAAAAAGAAACTTTATTCATAAACTAGCTTTTGCCTGTGGCTTCTCCCGCGTGAAGGTCGAAAATCATCCAACATGAACGTACTGCCAGGATATTAATTATTTCGTGTCTTAAATTAGGCCATGATCTATGTGAATGCCAAATTTCATCTCAATCCGTCCGATCGTTTTTACGTGATTGAGTGACAAAACAAACATACAAACTTTCCCATTTATAATATTACGATTATTTATGACAGAGTTAAGTCTACTTAATTATTCTCTAATGTTTAATTTATTTGTGTTTCGTTCTTACGTATTATTTGCGTTTTAGGAAAATATGTCGAATTAGTCATTGGTTAACGGAAACGAACGTTAATGGTCAACAAATTTTTTGACGTTCGATGTCAACGGCTTTTAGTGTCAGCATATTTCATTTTGTAATGGACAGATGAAGAGATGTATGTCAGTTTGGATTATATATCGATGTTTACTAATACCGTTTCCATCAAACATGTCATACTTAATTATTGTTTTAGGTAAGTATCTTTTTCATCAACTTTAGAAAAGGAGGAGTTTATGCTTTCAATGAATTTCTTTTCATGTCTGTAACGATTACTCAATGATTAGTGGTCTGATTTTAGGGTTTTCAAAAGGTGGTTAGATGACTTTTACCATGCTGCTTAAATGAGCATACAATTATTTTAAATCTGAAAATTTAATATTTGAGATATATCATTCCAATATTTTATAAATTGATTACTTTTATATGAATTAAATTCATAATTCTAACTATTATTTTCTAATAAAAAGAATATAAAAAATGTGGATACCTACAATTGAGGATGCATTTCAGAATAACGTATTAATTATATCAGTTTTACTATTACTTTGTATTAGTAATCCTTAAATAAACAAAAAAAAGTTCATGTATCTACAACATATTCTCACAAAACATAGTTAACAACAGAACACAATTCACAACAGCTTTAAAAACTGCGACAAACAGTAACTTTAAACGCACCTTTTAATTTTAAATTGCGCATTAAAAGGGAGAATAAGCCAAAGGCTTTGTCTCCGCGGCGAGCGATGGTGTAATTTACAACATGCCCTCGGCATGTAACCACGAGCCACGAGCCACGAGGTCCATCAGTGCTAGTTTATGCGCCACGCTGCAAATTATCGCGTCGCTGCAATTGGACTGAGGATTTACTTCAATTAATAATTAATCAATTTGGATTTTCATTGGGAAGACTGATTTACGTTTGTTACGGAGTGTGAAAGGAAATGAATATTTAAACATGAATAAAGATTTTTGTAGTAAGGAATAGTAAAGTTTCAAATGCCTGGCAGGACTCATTTTTAACCGACGAAAAAAACGGAGGAGGTACGCACTTTAAAAGAAGCACTTGATAGCGCAGAATACTTTTGACTTGGTAACGGGGAACCGAAATTATTTAATTAAATAGCAATTCAATGGGATTATATGAATATGGACCAACCCGCACTGGGCTCGCGTGGTGGATTATGGCCCACTTCCTCTCACCGAGAGGAGGCCTGTGTCCCAGCAATAGGAACATTGTAAGCTGCTGATGATATGAATTTAGAGGGTGGATTTGCTTATTGTAATGTTTATAGTTCTGAAATGCCATATGTTTGTCTTGTGAGTTAGAAGAGGTCCACAATAAACAGCCTATGTACAGTCGCCAAAAGAGGTTAGTAATCAGTCGTCGGATATAGTTGCGATTTTGTAAGAAACTGATGGATTATATCAAACTTATTTTAATTAATAGGAAACAAACACTTTATCAAATTAAATTTCTTTCGAAAACATCCAAGGGTTTCTTAGTAAACCTCAACAATATTTAACGACCCTGGTTACATTTTTTCTTTTGGTGACTTCAATCAAATCAAAAGTCATTTAGTCAAACTAGGCTGAGTCAGCACCTTTTGAACGTCAAAATTACATAAGACAGTCCCCAAAAACGCCCACTCTTCACCACTTCTTAGTGCTTTAGCTGGAAAGAAGAAGTGGGCGACATACTGCCCAGCAACATAGCTGTCTGTTAAGTTAGACTGTACTTCACTCTTCCTTAAAAGTATCAAAACTGCAGATGATTAGTTAAAATAAGCATTAATATTTACGAATTTTCGATGTAGCATAAATACCCTGCAGCGGAAATATGCGGGCAATCTGAATGGGTGTGGAACAAGTTTGTTAGGTATGCCAAATTTTAAATTGCTTAATTTTAAAAGATTGCGACGGATTGACAAATAAGCGGTATATAATTGGAAGAGGAAATAATAAAGTTTCTCAAGTAATTCGTACATGTTCTTAAGTTTAATGCTTACTTCATTTTATCTGATTATTTTTGATTTACTACTTGCATCTCATTACTTCTTTTTGACAGTCCCACTTAGTGGCTGAGTAGAAAGATATCTGCTGTGTTCATAAGGTTCATATTAATCTAACTTTATTTAACTTGACATCATCAACACAGACATACAGGGTGTCTGGGACATCAATGAGCAGCCTGTTACCATGTGTTCAAAACATGATTCTGAACTGTTCTGAAATGTTGAAATTTTTCGTCAGTTATAAAATAAGAGATTTTAGCGCATCGATGATATCCGTTCCACCCTGCAGATATAACATATGACATAGATCCATAAATAAATAATAAAATTAATTTAATTCAAGTAATAAAACTCATACAGACATGATAACAAGCACAGACAAAAACGAGCTCTCACAAGATAACAATTATGTCTGCTGCAGCATTGCCGGATATAATGGCAATCCAGTCTCTTGGCGGTCATCACCAGGACGGTGTTGCCCATGTCATGTGTCGTAATCTGATGCTCTGATTAATGGGCAGCTAAAAAAATGCCATCATCAATATCATTATTAGCAGACCTGTTCCACCTACTGCAAAATATAGACCTCCTCCTTTTTGTGCCATGCTTTCCTGGTATATGCGAGTCTCATGATAATTATAACAGTCAGCAGAAAACGTCGACTCAAGCAGACTCCATGAAGAGATTTTAATAGAGATTTAGGAGTATTCGCTGAGAATATGACATTTCTTTTTGCATTTCTTGTCAACACTTCTTTGCCAGGTCAGTAGCTAGATGGATGGACGACCAACAGAAGATCGAGGGTAAGACCTGCATATGAATTCACAACCATTCGACAGGCTATGATGTCGAAAATGACACATATTTTCGATAACCTTATTTGCCCCTGATAGCGTACAGCTTTCGGAAGAATAGCGGTCAACATTTTCGGGTTTTGGATTTCTGTAAAGCGTTTAAGAACTTCTGTGATAACATCGATTGATGTTTCGATTCGTTACGAAAGCGTATCGAATAGTTTTGTGCTATGCAGGTCTTCCTCGCGTTCACAGGTCGTCCACCTACCTGGCTATTGACCTGCCGCATGAAAGTTAGCAAGAAATACTATATTCCCAGCAAATATTTCAAAATCTCTATTAAAATACCTTCATGGAATTTTTGCTTTAGTCAATCCTCTCAGCTGAGTGTTGTAATTATGCTTGTACCTATATCCTGTCAGGTCATTGTAATTGTTATTCTAAGCCACATGTTATTATAGTTTCAATTCAGATGAGCATGGAATTCTCAGTATTACTTCTTTAACAGGTTAGGTAGTAGATTTATTCACCCAACCAATGATAGTCTTAAAGACGCACCTATTATATGCCAGTCCTTAACACCACACTTAAGTTTTATACCGTCTCAGTGTTAATATTGTGGAGGTAGGCAATTTTCTTGCCTGTGCCTATTCAATTATCATCAGTCAATAAAATAAACGACTTTCCACATAACACTTACAAATCACAGGTAAATATAACTTACTGAGTACACGTGTGTTATTTCTAACATCCTTATATTTGTTGTTATATCCAAGCAAACAGTATGAACATCTCAATTTAAGAGATCCTTACTCTGGGAGCTCATTTTCATAATTATACAGTGAACTGATGTTAATTGTATGTTTTTGACTTCTTTACATCTGAGCTTCTGTTCATCATTAACATCATTTTATACGCGCCCACTGCTAGACAAAGGCCTCTCCAAATTTGGGGACTTTGCCATAATCGACGCGCTTGGCAGGAGGGTTGGCGACTACAGTTTGCCGGTAAAATGTATAGAGAACGCTGCTGCCCATTCTCTAGTAAGTCCCTTAGCCGGCTTTTACGACACCCACGGGAAGAAATGGGGTGGTGCTATTCTTTACGTCCAGCACCACGTGGTCTAGTTTCGATACACGAGCGAGTTTCTGATATATGCATTTGTTACCTCTTCTTCTTTCTCGTGTTATTGAATCCTGAAGGTTCAGCACTCATATTGAATTTAGCTGGCTGTCAAGAAGCAAATAATTAACATCTGTTCACTGTATATACAGACTAAAGCAAATCTTACGGACACACATTTTCCATTAATCACACACAATTCAATATCTGTCCTTAAAGTTAAGCAAACTACCTTTCAGTTGCAAATCACAGGAGTCTCTATATACGGTATGACCTAGAGCAGTTTTGGCCGTCCAAGTCATTTCAGTACAAGATTATCGGTCTACCTTGTGAAAGGCCTTCCAACTGTATGTACGAGCAGTTTCATACAACACTGAAAAAAATAAACGACACTAAAACCTAACCTAATTCTACAGAACACCAGTGTCCAAGTAATACCATTCACTTTTCACATAAATAGGCCTCTATTACCATCAAAACTTCCAAAGCTCTTGTACAATCATTAGGATTACTGTACAGAATAAGTCTGTACCCAGTACGCTGGCAATCAACAATGTTAACAGTGTCTATGAGGTGAGACAAATCGTCCACATAGCTCAGTGCAAACGACGCCTAACATTTTATGATGCGTTTTACGCTACTCGTTTAAAAGTTAACTTTGGTTTAACTATTTGGATGTTAAATTGTACAATGTTGTGAACGGATTTTTGTGCTGTAATTGGTATTAGACGGGGCAAAGTAAAAACAGCCGCACGGGTCGATCGCACAGGTTAAGCTACGTTTTCCTCGGTTGGTCTGTGGCTAGGTGACCATCTTGACATATCAAGACTGCTCAGACAGATAGCCAACAACAGCTTGCTTGCCGAGGCATGGAGGGGTCCTAAGGACTGTCATTAGCTAATCTTTGACAATCGTTAAAATTTGCGCTGGAATTTCTTTGCTCGGTTGATGGCAATAGGCAATACACGTGACTTAAAAATAAATGGCGAATTTGGGTGTACTGTACGTACACGTCTGCTTAACCCTTCGAGGAAATGAGGCGTGATGAAATTTCTGATCATGGCTTATAGCAGTTAGTTACAGCATTGAACACACGCATTGGGCTTGCCCTTAAGAGAAAGAGACCACACGTTAAACTATGACCACAGCAACCATAAATAAACCAACCAAACCAAAATATTTGGAAAGCATCTCCCAATACCACTTAATAGTCACATTATGTTAATTAAAAACTTTACCTTATAAAATCACGCACGGGACACAAAACATCTTTATCATTTTTTTTTTCTGACAAGACGTATGGTCGTAATAAAGTATAGGGCTACCACATAATTCTATCGATAATGGTACGCCTACATATGAATTAATTAGCACGTGATGTGAAACGAGTTCTCGATGGTCGATGTCGATGTCAACGGTCCGGTAAGAGAACGGAACTATGCCTTCGACATTTTTATAGCACTGGATTGGACCCCAATGAGTCATTTCATCTCGACATGCTAGGGTGTGCTGGGCGCACCTCTATTCGGTCCTTACGTGTTTATCATTTACGGATTGTTGTGTTCGGATAATGTTGTCTAGTGTGTTGAGACTTGCGCTTGTTCTGTTAGGGGGTCAGCAGACTACCAGGGTTGCTGATTTGTAACCGTAACTTTGGCACAGGCAACTGAAGGAACACGGGTGTGTTTTAGTCAGTGGAAGTCTGACACGCCCTTCCGCTCCACCCAGAGCGGGAAACACGTCATTTGATGACATCCCACACACAAAAAAAGGTGGTCAGCAGAGCTAACAGTGAAAAAGTAGAAGGTAGTTAACTGAAAAAAGTAAAGCAGTGATGGAGTTTTATTAATAAATTTTTCATTAATTTCTTGCCATAAAATAGGTTCCAGAAAAATTTCAAAGGCCCCAGAGCCGGGTTAGAGTACCTGTATTTCAGGAGCCAATGATTTCTTCCGTTTCAATTATGCAAGTTATGCAGCAAAAGGTGATAAAACTACATTACTTAAAATTAATTTTAAATGTAACATTCCATGTAAGCACTAATAATAGAACTAGAAAATAAAATAAGATTCATGTCTTGATGCTTGATGATTCGTTTTTCATGTTAAAATATTCTTAATTCATATTAGGCTATTTAGGTTTCGTCTGTATAGAAATCAACTCACCGAATTTCACTCCGAAATTTTTTTAAGTTGAAAATTTTTCTCATTGTTGTCTGTTTTAGGTCAGCATTATCTTTGGTTTGCACTATCGATACTTAAAATTCTGTTTCCTACCTGGTAGGTAGATCAGCCCTTCTTATCAATACAGAGAATTAAATTAGTAGTAAGACTGGTAAGATGACACAAGATTACAATACGACATGTACAATGACAGTTGCTATTGCATTGTTACAGTCACTCATAGTAAAGCATCGTTGGCTTTCACAGCCTGCGTGGGTTAGGCATGCACAACCAAGCATGCATGTTCTGCATTCCGTTATACTGTTTTGATCGCTTAGAAACATCTTACAGAAGATGGCACTACCAGACACATACTTTTTAGTACCTCAAAAAATAAATATCAAAGTAAATTTTAAAAGACATCTTTAGTTAAGAACGTATGATCACTATCAGTACTATTAAGTGCACCTCCCACTGGTACTAATATATTTCAAACGGTCATAATGTTCATTGGATTGGACAAACTCTAGTTAACAAATATTCCATCGCATGGCTGACCACTATTTTGTTGACGCAGTAAAGGCACTAAGCTATTCTTCATGAATGAACCGTGTGACCGTGCGCGTGTGTGACGTGTGAACACGTCACGCTACCCGTGTGTGCGTGTTGGTTTTTTGTGAATGGCCGGTGATATCCGGTCCTACAATATCGACTGGCCTACAGGTTTCGTTATCATCTCTCGGACGCTGTCTAAACACAACATATAAAAATTGTGTTTTATTGCATTTTACAACTCTCCCGGCCCATGAATATCGATGAGACGTATCAAATAATAGAAGGTTTTTGAGTGAAAAAATGTCGAGTTGTATAACGTAGGTGTCAATGGGTCTACCATTTCTCTAAACAACGATTTAAGGACGGAGAGTCAAAAATTTTACATAACAAAAAGTCTGAATCGAGAGTGGAGATTTGGGATATGTTAATTCGGCTTTATTCTGGTTCGAATAACGTATTCAAGCGGCGTGGCCGGCTTGCTCGGCAAAAAACCTATAACCGAATATTTGGAATTGTGTCGACGCACTTTTACTGGTGTAAAACGAATTAACAACTGCGCCCGATTGACGTGATGAATAGATCAGTTTTTGTGAGAATAATATGAGTTCATAATTCATATGACTGGCGTATTGATTATAGTAGTGTTCTAGTTGCAATTTAACTACTAGTTAAAAGTATGGCGTAATTGCAGGTACTAAATTAATCATATTCATTTCATTATTTATTTTAAAGCATAATGTAACCCACCCGCCGATGATCAGAAAAGATTACCAGGATTTTACTTACTCTTATCATTCTGTCATGCTTTATCAGATTTTTAAATTTTTCATTAGACTAAGTGGTACGAATCTATATGTATATAAAGTATAATATAGTTATACTACATACTGTATTCATATACAGTATATTGAAATGTAAGGAACGAAAAAGTGAAGGTGTGCGAAGGTGGTACGTTAAACAAAACAGAGTCTTCAAAAAAGGTGCATCAAGATTCTCCCGCCGAAGACCTTGTATTACCCAATAATAAACTAAATTCAAACACTAAAACAAAAACTCAGAGACAGAACAGTTGGAACAGAAACAAAAAAGCCACCCTCACCAAACGAGGACACAGTTAGAGCAAAACAGGGACTTGCCTTATCAAAATTTAAATTTGGAAAAAAGCGGGGGCCTCGTCTCATTTCAATAACCGTTATTCGCGTCCCCTCCCCCTTCGCCGACGTGCCCCTCACACCCCCTGTCCCAAGCCCGGCCGGCCGAACTATAGGTGATTGATAGCCCCAAAGAAACAATAGGCAGTCTTCGAAACAGAACCACGACGCGAATCTTAATAAACGCTTTATTTTATTTGTTCAGAATAACAAGAGTCCGATATAAATATCGATATTCGACTTAGATACGGAATTATTGACGCTGCTGTGGAGAATTTTAAGAGTATCTTTAACATATTCACGTGCGCTTCATGATTTAGAATAAATCAACACACTTGGGTATGTAAGTGTCTATTAAAAATAGTGCGGAGAATTTTAATAGTAGACAATGGACGACATACTCTGGTTATTTCCATACTAATCTTCGTTAATACCTACGAAGGAATTGACGTAGATCTACATCTACATCTTTTCTTTCTCAGACACCTATAAATATTTTGACTACTACTAGACAAGATTTTGTTTAGAAGAAAAGTATTTTGGAACTTCACTCTTTCAGACTTTGTAAATCTGTATGATGTATTTTGTTGTCATATAAACGCTCAAAAAATAAAGAATTGCCGACGTTGGTCGAAGCCAGACAAGGATTCAACTTAACATAAAAAGGCAGACTAGACAAATATTAATTAGCATTAACAATCAGAATGACAATGAAAACACTAATCTAATCTAGTCCAATTTGCATACGAAGAATATAAATAATCATATATGGTCACTGACCTTCGTCACATCCTTATGGCATAAATCAGAATCGAAGCAAGGCTACAATTCCGTCCGAACCTAATATGATACATTTACATCAAATTATCCAAATATATGAACATGCATGACTTCTCATGAAGGCGTTTCTGCACATTATATTTTATAAATTCCCGACAAAATTACACATCGCAGTTTGCACAAGCTAACCGCTCAAAATCACAGTGATATGTAATGACAAAATGTCGTATCGTTGTCACGCTTAAATTACATCGGCTCCTGTTATTAAACCCTGACGACCGACGATATGTTCGCCGACTTTCGAAGGTACTCTACAACAATTACACACATTTTCCCCCATATTAAGTATGGTGTAAAAACAAGTAACAAGTCGCGTCATGCGTGTCATTCTGCCCTCGCTATGAGTATTCGAGCATGTCATTAGACGGCTTTTACTTGTTAGAGTGGTGCAGAATGAAAACGACATTACTAGTAAGAGAATTAACGCCAAAATCGTTTCAATAATGTATGCACTGGATGGTTATAATTTTGGGATGCACGGACTCGCGGAACGGAAAACGTGAAACGGTTTTGCATTGCATTCTTGTTCTAGTTAAGTTTAGTTTAACTTTCATTCTCTGTTAACATTTTTCGCACAGTGAAATTTTTATAACACGTGCACAAAGTGTCACTATTCCTATAGTGATGCTTTATACTCCCGCTTAAAACAAGTTTTACTGAAAACAGATGATTAAATCTTCGTCAAATTTTTTAAAATCGATGAAGTTTTGTAAATAAGCACTATATTTTTCTATTTTTAAAGCTGAATTTCGGTATCAAGACAACGTAACGTAACCAACCAATCACATCTTAATGCATGATGTTTGAACTGTCACTAGACTCGCATAGACAACAAATTCAAGAGATGAACCTCAAAGGCCAGTCACAGAAATTCTTTCGTCAGGAACTCGCTAACATTAGCATCCGTGTGTCCCACTACAGTCGTGGGTCGTCCATTTGCGCGAAAGCGTCTCCAACAGTAATTGCATTGCATCGCGTTAGCTTCGTCGAAGGCATTAAACCTGAGGCCTATGGCCTATCGACTGTATGCCATTTTACAGTGTGTTAACCTGCTTCTGTCTGTTCCATGTGTTATTGACAAATTGTCATGTTTTAACGTGGTTAGATGAGATCCACATTCAGTTCTGTTGTTAATCTATCTTTTACTTTTATTGTACTGCTTTGCCATTTCACTTTTGATATTGGCAGAATTGTCTCGATCATTTGCAAAATTATCTGTGACATTGGCAGAATTGTCTACATCATTCAGCATTCTTTTTTTAAATTGAATAGTGTTTTTAACTATATGCGTTAGTGTTCAGCTAGGTGACTTTTTAATTTTGGAATCTAGTGTTATTACTGTCTGATTAAATTGTACATGTGTTTATATCAAACTTATTTATGTATGTTGATATTAATAGGTTATAAAATATAAATTGCTGTGTCGTAAAATTTTGTAGCAGCGAATTCGATTAAAAGCTTTTGTTGATAACACATGAATTTGTTTAGGTTGTGTTGTCACATTAACTAAAACGAATGCTTCTTTATTAATCCTTTTGTTTGGTAATAAAATTCTACAGTTTCTTGTATCTCAATTTAAATATCATTATTCGCAATTTTGATCTTCCATAAAACAGAAACGACTAAATCTGTGAACGTTAAAACCCGAGACACAATCAGAGCTATCACATTTAATATTGTTATTGTATTAATGTGTTTTGAGAGGACAATTAAAATACTTATGTTAATAGCCCCAGTGAAGACCGACGCTCTCAGTGTGAGACCGGTCGAACGTGATCTTTTTACAGATAACCAAATAATTAATTAATCAAAACAATATAAATGGTTCTCAATGACTATCCCGTCAACACAAAAGCTCGATTCCTTGCGTTTATTGTTTGAATTCTTTTAATGAAACTGTTCTGATTATTTTGTCTTTATCTGTCAAATCGGTATTCGGTTAGTGTGGCTACATCTAAATTGACTGTGTTTTTTGTAGAGATACAAACTATCTACTTTGACATTCTGTGAATATTTACATTTTGAAAAGTATTTAAATAATTACTGACCTAAAAACTAAACTATTAAACAGAAACACTTAGAAAGTGCATTTCTAGTAATCTTGAAGTCGAATTCTGTACTATATTTCCCCACTGCTTTCCAGCATAGGCCTTTTAAAAGGACAGTCCCCATTATATGATTAAAGACAACAAAACAATCATACAAAATGGACCATAGACAAAACAAAACACAACTCCTAATAACAAACATTACTTGTTTAATAACAACAAAAATCATTCTAATATTGTAAGTACACGAAATTGATGTTAATCAACTTTAATCATTCCTAGCTGTATCTGAAATTGAGCGTTCGTAGCCGCCATTATAGTAATAGGCCGGTCAGCGTACAAACAAAAATTATGTGAAGGTAATTAAAGAAAGGGGTTGATAATAGCCTGATAATTTGGCCTGGGCAATTTTCTAGTATTATAACAATGGGTGTTTTGTATCCCGATTGCTCTGATGGATTACTTGAGGCGATTTTAATATCATATTAATTTGGTAAACGAGGTGCAATTATGATTGAAAATTGTTTGGTATAAGTGTGATTGAGGTAACACGGGTTTGAGACAAAAGAATCTTGGTATAGGGATTAACGGGTATAAGTAATGTGACCATATGTGAGGGTCTGATGCCCATCATCAAATAACGGTAAAAAAAAACATGTTTTATTAAAAAAAAAAAAAAAAACAAAAGATTATATTTGGTCTGCTCTGACGCTGCTGTCATAAATCCAGCAGGCTTTTGCAGTGATGAAAAAATAAACAAAACATATCCAAAAATTTGCAACTCCACTTTTTTAACGAAGCACAAAAATAATAAAATTAATTCATAATATCGTCAAACAATTAGCACTCGGTCGAAGGCTTTTAAACAAAGAGAACAGAGGGTCAGAGGGTGACACTGGCAATTTCATTTGCCCCCAATTAGCTGGTTCCAAAATTGAATTTTCTGACAACATTACCCGGGTATCCGGATACGGGCCGATTTCCACAGCCTCCGAGAGAAAAGGACAGAAGACTGAGTAAAAGAGATGGTGCTATAGCAACAGGTGGCGTTTTGCAGCAATTAAAACTGGGTTTTAATTACTGGGGGAGATTATTAGCAAATCTCGCCAAACGATGGGGCTTTTCAGTGGAATGTAAACCACTTGAAAAGTAGGGGAGCGAAGATTTGCCTTTCAAGTTAGCTGTTTGGGCTATAATTAGCAATGACGACGGAATTAAAATCAGATAACGAACGTAATCGAATAGCGATTAGCATTTATTAGAACCATTATGCTTTTGAATTGTTAATTTCGTGCAAATGTGTCTTTTTATGTCGATTAAAAATGTATCCTGTTGATCAAGAATTTCACAATTTACTGGTTTTAAGAAATACCGTCTTTATTACTTAGACTTAATGGTCTTAATTGGTTAATTATATCAACAAGATCATGTTGTGTGGACATTAAAATTTCACTCATGTGCTAAGTCAAGTCCTAATTTATTTTTATTGCTTTTAAAATGCATAATGATGTCATCATATATAAGCTAAATATGTTTCCAAGTGCATTCAATAACTTAACTCGGGTATCTTGGAAATCAATCAATTACTTTACGACTTAAAGAATTTTATTCTACACTAGCTTTTGCCCGCGGTTTCGCCCGCGTGGATGTCGGAAATTATCGTAAGAGGATGTACTACCGCGGTTAATGTATTAAGAATGCATTAATCCAGGTTATATAGGTAATTACCCGCGACTTCGTCCGCATGATATTTTTAGTAAAAAAGTTTTTCGTTCGTTTTTTTTTCTAAAATAAAAGTAGCCTAAATTACTCTCTGTTACATCAGCTAGATAGCTGATGTAACAAGGAGTAACTTAGGCTACTTTTACTTAGGCAGATGCCAATGAAAGTCCCGTTAAAATCGGTCCAGCCATTTCAGAAATTAGCTGGAACAAACAGACAGACAGACAAAAATTGTAAAAAATGTTGTTTTGGTATATGAACCGTGTATATCCATATACCCTTAGTAAAAAGCGGTTATTTTAATATTACAAACAGACACTCCAATTTTATTTATTTGTCTAGATGTCTAAATTATTGCGTATTTTATATATATATAGAACAAATAAACTTGATATAATTAAAAGTCAATGTTATGAGTTGATGGCGATACATTAAGTTATTTTATTTTATTTTAAATTATGTATTAGTAGATAAGACACTCACATAGCTTCAGACAATATAAACTGACGCCTCCCCCCTTGGGGTAGGCAGAAACTACAGAAAGCCACCTGCTACGATCCTTACATACATCTTTTGCCTCGTTTACGTTCATACATCAGCACCCTAATTGCGAAACGCACAATTTATCAGAATCTAAATGGGATTGCAGATTATTTCTAAAGCATTGCGTCATTTGTTCGAATAAATTGTCGGCTCAGCAACGTAAATAACGCAATGAATGTTGTTTAACTATGAATATTAAACCAATTCCTACCGATAAAAAGTTCCGCAATTACCCCTCTGGGCATCCACGCACGCTGATTGCGAGCACTACGCACCTAACCTTTCTGAAGAATATCTATACTAATATTATAAAGCTGAAGAGTTTTATTGTTTGGTTGAACGCGGTAATCTCAGTGCGGGTTGGTAGATGTCACAAGTCCTCGATTTTTTGGTTCTAGGACATTTTTCCTCCCGATGTTTTCTTTCACCCTTTTAATAGCAGTGGTGATCAGATAATGTGTAAATTAGCGCCGTTATTGTAATTAAAGCGCCTGTCGGGGTTCGAAACCACAACCTATGACTCATAAGTGGTAGCCGTTACCACTAAGCTCACTGCTCCCACATGAGAGCGAGCTTTTTGACATCAACCGGGCACTAATTCAGACTCTGAGCTGCTACTGAGAAATGCCTGATGGAAAAACCCGATAACACTTTGTCCAACCTAGGATCGAACCCAAGACCTTATGTTCAGCAGTAGTGTTTGGGCCTACTAGACCAACGAAGCAAACCTTACAGTTAGCAACTATATCACATTCTCTAATAAAGATACTCTTATCCATCTTTCTTAGAGAAGATGCGTTGAAAATGTCTAACCAATAGTATCATCAATAACTAAGATTTTAGAAACTAATGACACAAGAACACCAAAGGTTTCACTCACCGTTAGGCATTGTGTTTTCTAGGTTACACTAAGAAGACATACATTAGACAGAAAGACAAATAAATCTGCCTATACACCCACATTCAGAAGCCTCCACAGATAAAAAACTCAAGTTACTCGATCTAAAAATCATATAAACAGTTATATAAAGGAGCCTCGTATTATGATATTCTTTCGTAAATACCGCTACTGCTTCTCAATGCTTATTTGATACTTAGCTTTCTTGAAATGTCTGCATTTCCTTATGAAAAGACTCCCAGGGGTGTGAGGCGGTTTTTAAAGGAGCTCGGTGGTAGGGGGGCGATGTTTGTGTGTGCGTAGCCTTTAGCATGTGTGACTACTCATCTATATGTGTTAATGCGTTTTCTTTTTACCAATTTTTCGGGTGACCATTGTTTGTTGAGGGTGCGGATTTTGCATGAATATGTCGTTTTCTTAAAATGTGGGCTATTTCTTTTGGAGGTTTCGTTTATGTTAAAATCGATATCTTATACAATCACAATTATATATTTCCATATTTTTATTAGGTGTTTGATTGTACGATGTACTAGCTTTTTGCAAGGTAGAAAATTATCCGACGAGACGTAGGTACTACCGGGATCAAAAGTACTGTTTATAATCCAAGTTATAAACTATCTTTGTGTCAAATTTCATTCAAATCCGTTGAGCCGTTTTTGCGTGACTGAGTAATAAACAACCAAACATCTAAACTTCCAAACATACAAACTTTTTTGCATATTCGTATCAACTACAGGAATCTTAACATCAATTTCTTTAGTTTTGTTGTATTAGTATACATATTTTATATACATGGCTGTCATTTAACCATCCCTGCATCATTGATGCAAGTGTTAAATCTGGAAGTTAACCTCAACATAGTTGAAACAGGCAAGACAGATGATAATGTTGCTGACATTGACCCATATCTTAGATACGTAAGGTTATTTCCCCTTGGGATGTTAAAAAACAGACCACAGTAACACTATTCTAGCCCACTTAGAGCACATCCGACCATCCAACGGACGTAAAAATATCGCGGCGGTATTGTATCGCGCTCAGGATTTTTAACTCAACATTAATAATCAAAAAACACATTGTTGGATTTTCGCCTCTCGACGCTATACAGTGTGTAAAACATACAGTACGTGAAAAAATCCCACCACGATATTCTTACGTTAGGACTAAAACCGCACCAACTCATAGTCACCACACAAGTCTTCACTCAGTCCATACGAGCGTGCATATTATTACCCACACACAGACACACACTCACACATTGTCGTGTGAGTCACTCTGCTATTCACGATTTTCGCATCGATGGTGTTAGTATTGATTTCGTATTGTCGTTAGCTTGCGACATGTAAAAGAAAAGGGGTCTTGTGGGCCGTACACACTTGATCGCTGCTTCCGGTAAGGTGTTGGTGTTGCCTTCATTGATGTAATGAAATATTAGTGCTGGTGGTTCTGTGAATGGGGAATGTGCAAGTGTTGTTATTGTTTTAGCATTTTGTGTCTTTTTGGACTATTTTGTCCGTGGCTTTGACATTGTAATTTTTATGAAATGTTCTGTTATCTTTAACAAAATGTAGGCGTACTTCTGTATATAAGTATGATAGATATATTCAGCCAAGTCCTTAATTAAACTTAAGCCAATTGATAAAAATCATTTCATTTTTGTTTGATCTGAGTACACTTAGGCTTACTTATCTGCTTTGATTTTTTATTTACTTTGGTAGATACTGCTTTGCAAGTACTTACTTACTATCTTATTTAAGCATCATTTCACTCAAACTTAAACCATTTATGTCCATTAAACCAATTTTGTACAGGTACTTTTAAGTTATCAAGGAGTCAGTCAGTCAGAAAGATGTAGCTAGTTGGTTTCTACGGAGTAGTAGGTTCCTACGTTCCTACGGGGAAGAACAGGCAAGAAGTTTTATCTCTACACTTACCCAAAATTATCATCCTTGCACATACACAAAATAGCCAACTTCGTTTACTTTTTTTTTATTTATTTCTAAAAAAATTACAGTATTTTATAAGCTACTAACTTTATCCAACGGCTTCGCCCGTGTATTGTACATATAAATCTTCCTCTTGAATCACTCTGTCTATTGATGAAAACCACATGAAAATCCGTTTAGTAATTTAAAAGATCTAAGCGTACAAACACGAAACGCGAGTTTATTTTATTGTACGTAAAGATAAAAAAGGTACTTTGTATATGGAATAACTGTGTAATGCCTTGTAAGGCAGTGCATAATAATACAAATTTTATCTCATTTTATAACATCGTGTACCACAACATAGTACCTATGTGTCACAAATAAATAATTTTCAATTTGAAAAAATAATCACACTCCTAAAAAAATGCTCTATCGTATGTGTAAACTCCATTACAAAGAAAAAGGGTCTCAAACACGAGCCACCATTAGAAAAATGTCGCGATAGGATGTTCAATCATTTCGCTACCAATAAGGGGCGCTATCGATTTTGGCGAAAATGTCAAGCGATATCGAATATCGCTAGAATAACGCGTGGGGTTTAAAGTTTGTCTTTGTAATATTTATCATCTCGGTTTTGTCTGTAAGGGTGGTTCGGTTCAATGTTTATTATATGACATGAAAACTATGTGGTTCAACGCAAATTTTGGTTCCATTTTCAAAGGTGGAAACTTCTTTCAACAAATCAAAATATGTTTGTATAAAGGGCACGACAGGATCGTAACGGTTCTCGCAGACAAGCGCGACTATACACACGATGTATCTCTGGTAGATCAATTTCCATGAAGTTATCATAGGAATTGTTCTAGTGCAGTCGCGTCACGCCTGTCTGCGGAAGCTAACTGACCAAACTCCTGACCAAATGATCTTCAAAAATAGAGCTTCCTCTCTCCTATCCATTTGCTGTGCCCTACAGGGTCCATAATGATCAAAATTATATAGTTACCACCTAAGTACACATTATAGTGTGGTGCCGGACCGGATATTGAGTATTGAGCTTTAATTGCGTATGTGAATGTAACTGTCAAAGAATGCTATCAGTTTTTTTTTTCTGTATTGTGGATAAAGAACTGATGAGACGTGTTGTGCCGGCTCTAAATAATTTGGTTCTAAATAAAGGCATGAGAATGACAATTGTGGGTAAGACCCCTACCTAATAACTAGAATTTTTACAAAACTTTAATTGTTATGTATAACAATTAAAATTTTGTGAAAATTATATATGTATACGTATTTTTATTCAACACCAAGTCAGAGTATTGATAAAGAAAACATAGGCCTAAGTTACATTTAGTGGAACAAAATTTTCCGATTTCCTGATTTTTCCACTTTTGACGTCCTCATGGAGTAATGACCTACTAACATCAATAAAGTGCATTAATCATGCTACCTACTACACAGATTATTTATTTATTTGGAAACTCAACAGCTTATTATTAAATTACTTGCCTTATGGATGTTCACCTCACTATCAATGAACAGCCCAATGCAGTTGCGTCGTAGTGAGATGATGACAATTATTTCTTAAGCCAAATGTTTGTGTGATGAGCACGATCATTTGTTCTGTGTCTGGGTGTAATTTATCTATAATATGTATGTATTTAGAAATATATAAGTATGTTTATCAGTTGTCTAGTACCCATAACACAAGCTCTGCTTAGTTTGGGACTAGACGGCGTTGTGTGATAGTTGTGGAATATTATTATTATTATTATTACCACTGGTAGGGATACCGACGCGCAAACTATACCTGTACTGCACCATGGATTTAAAACCTCCCTGTGTAAAAATTGTTCGACGGCTATTTAATAAATGTTGCTCATGTTCACATATTGCACTTTTCTATGAAAGAGCATTTTTTATTGCTGGCGAAACATGATATACTAGAATGAAGTGCTAAATTCATGGTAAAAGGATGTGCGTCCACCCTATATGTCCCTCTTCTAAGTCAAACTTCTTCACAGATTACCATAGTCATAACATCTTCCATACAAATCATAAGCGATTGTGAAATTGGTCTTATAAATATGTAAATTTTCTTCACGCTCGTGCCGTTTTGGTCTCAGCACAATAGTAGATGGCACGCGTAGAAGATAGAATAGAAAACCTTTAAATAAATAGTTTAGAACTGTTCATATTTTGCCCTCTCAGATACCAACCTACCTCGTTTGAATTTACATAAATATAATAAGTATTTATATTTCGAAGACATAATGTCAATGATGAACTGAGCTTGATATATTTTGTAATAATATAGCGGTTTGTTAAAGCCATGTTCTGGAAATATCACTGAAATATAATAGCTAGGTAAATATAATGTAACTATTGGAGATATTTTCAGTCATAATGAGCTCATGATTCCTAGAAAATGTGGTTATTTTCGAATAGTTTTTTTTTTGTGATTATTTTTGTAAATTATGTACCTCACATTTTTGGCTTCCAAACAGGTTTTCATTAAAAGCCTACCTACGCAACAGATGAAATAACATCCCTAAGATCTTATTCCTTAATTTAGATATCGCGTACTTTAAATGAGATCATTTCCGTACGTAAAGAAACTAATAAAATCCTTTTTGTTACAGGTAACCCACTTTGATATTCATCGCAAGGAAAACCCCACAAAATTAAGAGGTAAACGCACAACAACCAACCTGTAGGAATTTAACAATCAAAATACTAACCGTAAAACAATTCAGTGTTATTTTAGTAGCATTTGAAACATAAAAAAGCCTTGTAAAAGTAGTTCGTCTATCCGCTAAGAGATGGCGCTGCCGGTCGAAGCAGTTCGTTCGAATGGAGGTTTTATTTTCTCTAACCACGTACGATACTAGCGCTTCACACATGTGTTAGGGGAATTTTCTCAGCTTTTCTTCAAGTGGGAAATAGTAGGGTTGTTTTCGGACATAATAGTACGCCATTGGTCGTATAGGGGGCGGTGTGCGTATGTTTTCAGCTGACCGTTGACCATTGGATTCGGTTAAGCATAGTTTTATTTCACACTGATTTGTTTAGTGACGGTTTCAGTATATTTAAATGTTGTGGTATTTTAATCGGGCTGAACATTTATTGTAAACGCAATAATTGTGAGTATTAAAATTTAACAAGCTGAATACTGAATTTGTTGCTTGGGTGAAATTTAATAAAATCTACGTTATTTAGGTTCTCATTTGTAATTTTGGGGTATCGTATTACCCAGTAGGTTGTGCAGGTCAAGGCAGTCGCTTCGTATAAAATACTGGTACTCAGCTGCATCCGGTTAGATTGGCAGCTGACGCCACCATATCTGGGAAAAGGTTAGGCAGATTGATAGATTTGTAATTAAGGTTTGATCTTATTGCAAAATAAAATTTTAATTAAACCTTTGAATATGGATTCCTTACTTCGACATCTTCCAACATATTTACAGTTATTTTGAACCATGTTTTGCATATTATTTGAATGAGTCTCCTGAAATTTAATTTTCCGACTATTAAAACCAATTTAAGTAAACACACGTAAACAAGAAGTGGGAGCTAAATAAAGTCTCTACTTTGCTACTTAAGAGAGTCACTAGCCATTCTCAAGTAGGTACTTACCTACCTACTTCCCAACCCTAATTTTACGTTCAACTTAAAACTGTTACTTTTACGACCGTATACCGCACATTGATAGAAAAAACTCATTTCTAGACAGGGGGTAATTTCTTCAACTACTAAAACATAAAAAAGTTACCTTAAAGTCACGTGGTCAGTCTACGTCAGAATTAACCACCTATTTATGTCAGAAGTCATTGATTAGGGGCGAAAACAACGGAAAAGTACTTAACCCTTCAAATAAAGAGTCCAGTCCACGTGAACAAGAAGTAAACAAGTGCGTAGCATCACATGTAGGAGTCACGGTTACGTCTGTGGGCACAGTTCACGATACCAAGGTCAGGGGTTGGCCGCGCGGGTCAACGCCCGCGCCGCTTTGTGACTGAATCGCCGAGAGGTCACGCCACGATTGTATACACTGCCTTTTTTTCGTACATTCCCAATAATAATTCGATTTGTAAAAAAGAGTCCAAGAAATGAGGTTTTGATTTTTTTTTTGAAGAAAAGATGCGGTTCAATTGAGCATTTTAATCGATTGAGAAGACAGATTGAAAAAGTTAGGTTTGAAAATGGAATACTTAAATATGTATTCGCGCCATAAACCGAAAGCGGCCAGTATCGCGTTTTTAACTATTCTGTAATCGTTATGTCAACATAACGATTTTGATGTCATGGAACTCAAATAAAGATGATAAAAATTCAAGGTTAAAGTCACACCTGTTACAGAAGATAGATTCATGCATATTCTGCAAAGAAAAAACGAATAAAATTTTATGTTATGTATGTCTAGTGGTTTTATTAAATCGAAACCAACTTAGAACTTTGAAAGCTTTGAAGCAGATATCAGTTTGTTTTTTTTTTCTTTCTTAAAATGACAACAGGCAAGCCTCCTGGTTACGTATCATTTCGGGGGTTCTGAAAAACGTACCATAACCTTTTTTGTTGACCCTTCAATCGCCTTCGCTAAACTTTTCTTTCATATGAAATAAAATGTTTTTTTTTTTATCTGTAAATAGAACATCACTTTTACACAACATATTAATAAAATAATAAGCTAGATGCAGTCCAGATCTCTTCGCTTATAGTGAATACCTATCTTTTGTACCCTTTAAGGTAAATCCATTTAGGTACTTATAAATAACAGTATAATTAAGTAAAGTAATCCCGGTCAATGATATATTTTATTAATTCAACAAATATCATATTCGTGGCGAATAGGTCGTTCCACAAAAATAAAAAAATATAGGTAGGTAATGGACTCAGAAATATTCAAAATGATAAAGATAATATTGTCACCTGAAGAAATTTATTAAGTAGGTACAATAAAATATAGTTCAAGAACAAGATAAACTGAGAAAAAGATTAAATCATTATCTACAAGATCTTTGAAGGTCTGTGATACACTATCGGTCTATTGTGACTTTAGGACCAATTCCACTGTTGAAATTAAACGCGCTAAGCACATCTAAACCTCGTTCAAGAGCTGTCAGGTTCAATATTCCATTACAATATTGACACTGACAGCTCTTGAACGCGGTTTAGATGTGAACAGATTGCGTTCAGTTTCATTGACGAAATTTGCACTTACTGGACGTACCCAACTACCTAAGTCATTCTGATATACTAGTTTTTAAGGTAGGTACTTGCTTTAATTTTGACAAAATCTTCCTCCTCTATCCTTTTTCTATCAATTCACCTCTAAGACCTTTGCTTTATTTGCTAGCGTATTATTCAGCAAATTATATTATTTAGCAAAAAAATTATAATGCGGTTTTCATCAATAGACAGAGTGATTCAAGAGGAAGGCTTATATATATTCTGCTTATATAGACTGAGGTCGTGGGTTCGATTCCCACCCAGAACAAATCTTTGTGTGATAACCACAATCATTTGTTCTGTGTCTGGGTGTAATTTATCTATAATATGTATGTATTTAGAAATATATAAGTATGTTTATCAGTTGTCTGGTTACCATAGTACAGGCTTTGCCTAGTTTGGGATCAGATAACGTTGTGTTGATTGTCCTAAGATATTATATATAATTCGCGCACGAAGCCGCTGGTAAAAGCTAGTAATTGATAATGACAAAACGTCTATCTATAACCTCTAATTTATATAGAGCCTCTAGCCTGATAAAGCGCAACTGCATTCGGTAAGAAGTGTCGAGTCAATCTTGCAGTATTCCCAAACAATTTCTAGCTATTGTTAAGTAATCTTTCACACGGTGAGAAAAGCGCGGGTCTTCTACCCTTTGATGCTTTCATGGCTTCATGAATCCTTCTACAAGATTGACCTCACTCACTTTGGCCAGCATTGTTAAGTTGACCATATCCTTCTCTTTTAAGTATAATTACTAAGTAAAAAGGTTTATTCTGCTATGAATCCTTAAACATAGCTTCATTCGCACTTCCCTGTCATGTCAACACGAACCTAAGAGAGTTACTCACGAACCGGACTAAAAACAAAAGGCAGATTTAGAAGGAGCAACCAAGGCTTTATTATAACAACCACGAAAGAACTTGAAGTGACATCTTAACCACAAACTGAATTGGCAATTGTCCGTCCCATTCTCCGTACTGCCCTTGTCCACTCCGGCGCACCACAGTCCACAATAATATCCTAATTTAAAATAGCACAACCTACCCACAGTATACAAATAGTGGCAGGTAGCGGTGGACACATTTTTTGCATGCGCGTACGCCGTGGGTGGCAGCCACAACGTGGGGGAATTTATTTATAGCAACCGACATGTCACAACTGGACATATAAGCTTTTTATTGGTTTTTTCACATAAATTTTCGATATGTCCTGTTTATTGCAACTATGTTGTTGGTATGTGAAAATTGTTGTTGGGAAGCTTGATGAGGCGTAGACATAACCCTTACTTTTTATCCTTGAGTTACACTTTTTTGAAGGTTTTCAAACAAGTCCTCTATATAATGCCTGAACATACCTAAGAATTGCATGCATGTCGGTCTGAACCTCGGAAAGCACGTTAAGCCATTGGTACCAGCTGTCCTCTGTTGGATTTTTGACAGTCGGCTGACAACCAGTCTTATCAAGGGGTATCGTCATCATCATCATCATTTCAGACATAAGACGTCCACTGCTGGACTTAGGCCTCCCCCAATTTGGGGGGCTTTGCCATAATCGCCACGCTTGGCAGGCGGGTTGGCGATCGCAGTATGGTGGTAAAATGCATAGAGAACGCTGCTGCCCATTCTCTAGTAAGTCCCTTAGTCGCCTTTTACGACACCCACGGTAAGAAATGGGGTGGTGTTATTCTTTAAGTCCGGCACCACACGGGTATCGTAATGCCCAGTAACTGTGGAGGTCAGATAGGCTGGCTCTCCGTGTAAAATATCGGTATTCAACTGCATCAGGATTGACGAAAGCTGACCCCAACATAGTAGGTAAGAGACTCGACAGGTGACTTAAGGATATTAAAGGATATCGAATGGTGGCATAGTATGTGATGCGCGGGAATGAGGAAAATGTCGTGAGGAAAGTTTTGAGTATGACTGTGGATGAAGACCAAAGAAACGATACATGAACTGTGTGAAAGATGATAAGGGTAGAAAGAGGGTGACTACTAAGATGACGACTAATAGAGCAGTATGGAAGAAGGAGATATGTTGCGCCGAACCAAATAAATTGACATTGGGGCAAGAGTATTGAAAGAAGTCACTGCGTTAGATATCCGTAGCAGCTTCGTCCAAGGTTATATAACCACGTCACTGATATTTTTGACATAGTCAAGGAAAAGAGTTTGACTTTATTTCTACGAGACAGGTTTGTATTGCCATCTGTTGTTTTTTTTTTCAATCATTATTCATTCATCTCAGCCGTAAGACGTCCACTGCTGGACTTAGGCCTTCCCAATTTGAGGGGCTTTGCCATAATCGCCACGCTTGGCAGGCGGGTTGGCGATCGCAGTATGGTGGTAAAATGCATAGAGAACGCTGCTGCCCATTCTCTAGTAAGTCGCTTAGTCGCCTTTTACGACACCCACGGTAAGAAATGGGGTGGTGTTATTCTTTAAGTCCGGCACCACACGGGTATCGTAATGCCCAGTAACTGTGGAGGTCAGATAGGCTGGCTCCCCGTGTAAAATATCGGTATTCAACTGCATCAGGATTGACGAAAGCTGACCTCAACATAGTAGGTAAGAGACTCGACAGGTGACTTAAGGATATTAAAGGATATCGAATGTTGGCATAGTATGTGATGCGCGGGAATGAGGAAAATGTCGTGAGTAAAGTTTTGAGTATGACTGTGGATGAAGACCAAAGAAACGATGCATGAACTGTGTGAAAGATGATGTGGTTAGAAAGAGGGTGACTACTGAGATGACGACTAAAAGAGAAATATGGAAGAAGGACATATGTTACCCTGAACTAAATAAATTGGGATAAGGGCAAGAGTATGATGGTATTGAAATAAATAAATAAAATAAATAAATAAATATCTTAGGACAACCAACACACCGTTATCTGATCCCAAACTAGGCAGAGCCAGTACTATGGTAACCAGACAACTGATAAATATACTTATATATTTCTAAATACATACACATTATAGATAAAAGTGAAGAGTTAAGAGAGAAAGAGTTCACAGCGTAAGATATCCGTAGCAGCTTCGTCCAAGGCTCTTTAACCACGTCACTAATATTTTTATCTGTCAACGGAAATGTCTTTATTTCTACGAGACAGGTTTGTATTGCCATCTGTTAGGTCCTCTTCGAAAGAGAAAGTTCGGGTTCATGTAGGAAATGACAACACATTGTTTTTTTCGGTCAATAATATTTATGGGTAATATTAATAGAGCTCTAATTAATGCCATGATGTAAAGGGCGATAGACTTTCTTACTATTTATTTCGCCCGTAATTCTCACTACTGACCAAAGGGCTCTCTCTCACTTTTACTACGTCTGTCTTATGTCGTTGCGGGCCAGTACCTTTAGTAGGAGTCAAGTTTGTCCCACCTTCTCCGTCTTGGGTAGCCTATTTATTTCATTCTGTACCCATCCATGACAAAATTTTACTACTCTCCTCTAAAAGCACCGACCATTTGAAACCGAGCGACTAGTCTAGATATTTCAAAAGTGTCTGTGAGCGACATATTCGTAGTAAAAACTTCGTACATTGAACATTTATTTACCGATATGTATCAAATAGAATATACAGTTTTTTACAACTTCATGATGAGCAGCTGGTAGCCATCTTGTTTTTGTTGACTCAAGTTGGTGATACAAGTTGGTTTTTGTAACTATGTTTAAGTAATACATAATTATGTTACACATAGAGTATCGCTGCCAAGTTTTTCTCATTAATTATAATTTGTAAAAGATGTTAAAGTGCATTTTAACTCGATTAAAAGGGAAGATAATGGAAAAGATACAAATATATAACTACGTAACAACTTGCGCAGCGCAAATATTTTGGGAATAAACCCAATATTTGTTTGGTCTACAGATAATTGTGTCTTTGTTTCTAAAATGGTAAAATATAAGTTTCGTAATACGTCATTTGTATCATACTGTCTGTAAAAGGCTTCAGATCAAATTGTTTTCGAATCAAAGTTGATGATGTTCAATAATTTCAATAAAACTGAAGAATTTGTATGTTCTTTGTTTAGTTGAAGGCGCTAATCTTTGGAACTACTCGTTGGATTCGAAAAATTATTGTTGTATTTGGTAGCCCAATTCTTGATGAAGGCTATAAATATTATCACTTTACGCGCAGGCAGTGCTATGCGACTAGTTGCGTCGGAGGAACAAGAAATTTCACGAGGACCAATACACCGGCCGAAGCTAGTCACATTATAAAAGGCTAATGAATCAGTGTCGCCATATAACGCAACCTGTTGGGCTCTTTTCCTGTTGACAGCGATGCGGACGAATTTTGATGCACTATATAGTAATAGGTATATAGTTTATTTCTCTCATAAACATTGTTACAGTAATTTGACTGGTCTGTTAGTCCAGTGGTTAGTGACCCTGACTGCTAAGACTGAGGTCGTGGGTTCGATTCCTACCCAGGACAAATCTTTGTGTGATGAGCACAATGATTTATCTATAATATGTATGTAGGTATTTAGAAATATATAAGTATATTTATCAGTTTTCTGGTGGCCATAGCATAGGCTCTGCCCAGTTAGGGATCAGATAACAATGTGCTGGTAGTCCTAAGATATTATTAATTTATTTATGCAGTTTTGCCTTATGCTAAAACCTTTGCGAGAGCTGGATTCTGAACTAAGTTTGGGACCTGTAAGACAGATCTCCAGGCTCAAACCCCTTTTTTTTGGATGGGAAATGATCTAATGACTTCTCCCGCTCACCCCTTTTTAAACATAATCATATTTTTCGGCCTGGATCCAGATATTAGCAAACTCTATAATAAAGGTGTGGTTATTTTTGTGAAGAGTAACTGTGATTCTTTTATCTCTTTTTTATATACATGAGCACATTATATTATCATTATTATTTTAAGTCTGTTAACATATAAGAATATGATATTAATATTTTATTCCGAAATAAATACATTATAAAATATCAACGGATTAAAATGTCTTTTACGGTTAGGTATCTATCATAGTTTGGCATTTCCGTCAGTAACTAAAAAAAACAAGTCCAGTGATATAAAAATGATATAACTATAGATATTTAGATGATATAGTGGACAATGAATTAGATATTTATCTTAGAGATACGTTATTTGAATTTATTATAGAGGCGGTTGATATGACCACAAGACTTTTTATCCAATAAGTTATAGGGTGGAGCAAATGTTTTATAGTTATCAGAAATGAGAACAAAATCACATCAAAGCAATGATTGTCTTCTTGATCTCTCAAGCAGACGAAAGACCATACCATGGCTGACACAGCAGAAGAGGAATGCCTTAAGTCTCTTCATAAAACTACTAGCTGTTGTCCGCGACTCCGTCTGCGATTCAGAGGGGTAATTGCGAAACTTTTTATCGGTAGGAATTGGTTGAAAAGTAGCTTATGTCTTTACCCAGGTCTTGGTCGAACTGTACGCCAAGTTTTTTTCCAGGGGAAGTTCTCTTAAAAACACAGTATGATCTCAGTCTCAATGTGTCAAAAATAAATACATCAGATTCGATAATTTTTTGGCATTTGCCAAAATTTCGCCGAGGTGATACTGCGATTAATTTACTTACGAGAACTGGCCTTTTTACACGCTTTATATTAGCTTCACTTGTATGTTTCTATGTTTGTTTGTAAGTTTGTATGTTTGTTTGTAACCAACTTCTTATACCGCGATTTTGACACACTTTAAACGACCAGATTTCATTCAAACTTTGCACACCTGTCAAGGGCCGATGACAATGCAATAATTTCATAAATTTGTGCCATTATCTTTGCCAGGGTTACCAGGACACCAAAAAAACTGTCTTCAAAAACTACGCTGACATACGTCACAAACTACGCTGACATACGACACAAACTACGCTGTCATACGACACAAACTACGCTGACATACGGCTCAAAATTCGAAACACCCTAAAAATAGAAAATAAATAATAGTTTTAAAAAACTAAAAAAAACGCTTCCATTGAAAACCAAACTAAAAAGTACAAAATAATGGGAAAAAAGCGTGGGGTGCCTGATATCAATAAAAAAATATCTTAAAAAGCACCCCACGCTTTTTTCCATTATTTTTACTTTTAAGTTTGGTTTTCAATGGAAGCGTGTTTTTTAGTTTTTTTAAACTATTATTTATTATGTCTGTAGTAGGTACGCCGATATGCTGTAGGAATCGCTCGAGACTACAGATTTCATGCTTAGGAGGAAGACCTCCAGCATGCTTAGCATGACCACCGTAGAAAGGGGTTTTGTCGACGGAAGAATAGACAAAATTACAGATTGTAGAAAGATTAAATACAGAATTAAAGATAGTAGAAAGATTTGTACCGTTTTATGCTGGCGTAGCATGACAGTTCTATCCCTATCCTACCAAAAATAGACAAAGTTCTTTGTATGGTGGTCATGCTATGCGTGCAGGTGAGATAATAGTCTAAAGAAATCAATACAATAACCGAATAACCCTTGAATAAGATGTGATTATGAATGTTATTTTAATCCACTCGAACCTTTTTTATTTTTCACACGTAAATGGTAAAAAGAATTGTTAGATTAAACCATTCAGTTGGCTGATTTAACTTAGATCTGCATATTCTGCATACATTATCTAGTATAGCATAGCATGGTCTATATATAAAATTCAAAGTCCCGAGTGACTGACTGACTGATATATCAACGCACAGCCTAAACCGCTGGTCCTAGAGACATGCAATTTGGAGGGAGTGTTCTTTGGGAGGAGTAGGGATCCACTAAGAAAGGGTTTTTTGAAATTCCATTCCTAAGAGGGTGAAATGGGGGGTTGAAATGGTGAATTTTTCGACATCCACGCGGGCGAAGCCGCTGGCAGAAGCTAGTCACCCTATAAAATCCTCACTGCTGGGAAACAGACCTCCTCGCAGAGGGAGAGGGATGGGTCTCACCACGCAGGCACAGTGCGGGTTGGTAGATGCCACGTCTTCGAATTTTTGGTTCTAGGACATGCCGGTTTCCTCACGATGATTTGCTTCACCGTTATGAAAGCAGTGGTGTTGCAATAAGCACACAAAGTAAAAAGCATGCCTGGGTTTGAACCTATACGACCTACAATTTGTAAGTTCGGGCCGTTGCCACTGGGCCATTGCTCTACCAAATATTTTTCTAATATAATCAGATATTTAAACCATATCTCTTCTGTTTCTCTGTCAATTGTGTTTAAATCTCTTGGTCGCTTGACAGAAGACTGATTGATCATTACATATCTTGAATTTCAGTAGGAAGTTTCTGAACACGGGGACTTGCTTTTGTGCAGAGTTGAATAATTTTCTTGTTATTTTGTTTTCAGTCGATAGCCTGAGAATTAACATTTCTAACTTAAAATTTCGTGATCTTTATTTTATAAATATTAAGCATCGCATCGCCCGCGATATTTCTTCGTTTTCTCTTATCGATCTTTCTGACTTGTTTTTCTTTTTATTCAGCTGTGTAGTGTAATAACGCGATGTTAAATACCTTCCTCAGGAAGCGGGCTATCAAATGCAAAGATAATGCTTCAAATCCAACTTACAGTTCCTGAGTTTACCCCCTTCTTACAAACAAGCAAATGTTACATCGATACAATATGTATAAATATAAATAAAGATCAAAGTTGATTTCCATGTCTGTCTCTGTGACCGCATTGTTCTTCTAAACTACGGAACGGATTTTGATGCGGTTTTCACGAACATTTAAAAATGTGTTCCAAAATATTAGACAAGTACATATAATAAAGAAATTTCGTTGTTTTAAGTAGTCGTAAGCCGTACGAACCAGTGCTAGGTCGCAGTTTGTATCATAGAGGTTTGAATAAGAACCTTTTTGGTAACCTCATGCCAGTTAAGTTACTGGCCCGCCACGCTCCTATGTTAGTCAGTTACCGCCATCTGTCGGAAGAATTCATATTAGTTTTTCGTTAGGGGAAGTTTTACGTGATTCCCGCGTAAATTTTATAGACTGGATTATTTGTTTACTTATTGGCTTCTCATTTTTTTTAAACATTATTTTTCAATTGCAGTAGTATGAAACACTATTCAGTTAGGTATTGTGGGCTCCATCTATCTAATATTTGTATTATCAAGACGTGTCAATGGATTCCGATATCCTATTTACAGACAAATAATTTCATTTCTTCAGACTTTTTTCATTTTCATTCATTTGTAGACGATGTAGATAGTGTGTTTCTAAAAATTATTATATTAGTTTTTTATTTTTGTTGATATTCGAATTACTGTAGCAAAACTATAAGTATGATATTGAATTTAAAGATGAGTATAATCGTTTTTAAGGTCGCCCTTCACCATCGTTTGGGCGTTAAATAGCCCACTTCCGTCCTTTAGTTGTATTGGGCTATAATCATTTGGAAATATAGTTTCTTTCTTTTCGTTCCCTTTTAAATTATCAATTTCTTATTCTTTTTGTTCGTGTATTTACGTGAAATGATCAACATCGTCTTGCCACGTGTCATTGAAGGCAGTTGTTAAAATAGTATCAAAATAAAATTTGAATGTTATTGTCTGTGGTCTAATGTTTATGGTATAAAATAAAATATGACTGTCATATATTCTCTGGAACAAAAAACATAACATGTTCACATCGGAGCCCATTAAAAAATAATAATTTCTAAGGCAAAAACAAGAATGAAAATTTGTGTCTGGTCTGGACCTACGTGATTTTACCAGGTAGATGGCGATGAAAGACAGGTTTGCCTGTTATTTCTATTCTCAATCGCCAATCTGTTCTCAATTCTTTATTGCGTACCATAATGTTAAAGCATAGTTGGAAGGGAAATCATTATTTAACTCACAATTATGGACCCTGTCGGGCACAGCGAGATCAAGTAGGAGAGACTCCTCTCTAAAAAAAGAAAAGAAAGGTTTCAATTTATTGATAAAGATGTTATGTTTATTTAGATTCTTTATTATTTCGGTTAATTTATTATATATTTTTATGGCCATGACAAAGGTACTATTAGACTGCATTTTTAGACGCGATGTTGATATGTTTAGTCTATTTTTATGCCTTAAAGTAATTTTTGTTTGTATGTCCTCTCTTTTTGTAAAGAATTCTGGGTACTTACGCACAAACTTACAAACTTCAAAAATATAAATACAGGGTAGGGATAGAATCTTTAGTTCCTGAAAGTGGGGTTTGCAACTATCCGTGACTTCAATATTTACTAAGATTCTAATTAATTTTTTCTGCAGGGTAAATAGCGTGGGCGCGTTAGTGCTGTTATCCGATCGTTGTTATTTTGGCAATATTTCCTTCAGATAAATTGACTGTTCTACAACATGAGACTCTCTCAAGATCTATTTTCATCTGTATGCATTAATGATGTGTCATATAATTTTTGTGAAAGATGCAAATGGTCAGAGAATCTCTCTCTGACTATTAAGCCCGCAAATTTCTCGTCTGAAACCTCTAAACGCTATTTAGGCGGTGCAACCTTTGCTACGGATAATCACACCGTGTAAATTAGATAGCCGACTTTATAGATTATTTTTGTAAACCAGCCCTCCAAATCACACTCACGTGTCTTCCTCGCAGCTTTTTTCTTTCGTCCTATATAAATATTTTTCAAAACATTGATCATTGGTCCTTTGTACCGACATTTATGTTCATTTTGATCTTAGTGTACCAACTTTACTGTCTGCTATCAATGAATACAGCTCCACATTGTCATCCAATTGATATAATATCTAGGTACTCAAGTCCCGAGTGTAGTACTGATAACAATGAATTCTCGATTCACAAAAATGAAAATCATTGATAAAAGTGTACCATATCTCCGAAAATTTTCGTAAACTTTCTTGCGTAGTTAGCGATTTTTATTCGGTGAGGTAATAAAAGTCATTAATAAAAGTGTATCATATCTACTAAAATGTTCGTAAACATTCTTGCACATTTAGCGATTTTTATTCGGTGAGGTAATGAATATCATTGATAAAAGTGTATCATACCTACTAAAATGTTCGTAAATATTCTTGCGTATTTAGCGATTTTTATTCAGTGAGGTCGGTTCCTACTATAAGTAGTACCGACTATAAGTAGGTAGAATACTTATGTTTAAAATACTGAAGCTTGAGGAGGTATGATTAAAGTGATTAGTAAATATTTAATTCATGAAGGCTTTTTGAATAAAAAAATTACTTACTTTATCGCAATTAGGATAAAGGAGTTTAAATTTTTTTCTTCATTGTTTTAGGTAGGTACTGCGCACAGGCTCGTTGTTTTCGTGATCGGAAGTGCTACTGCTTAGACTGAAGTCCTGGGTTCAATTCCCAGATCGGACAAAATGTTAATTGGGTGTTTTCAATAGGAAAATTCTCAGCAGCAAATTGGTGTCTGAATTTGTGCCCGGATGGTGGCAATAAGATCATCCCCTATTACATGAGACTTAGACATAACTGGTAAGATGCGGGTGCACCTCTGTCTAACCCTTCTGAGAATATAGGCGTGATGTTAAATTTTATGTTATTTTTTTTTTATTCTATTGCTAATTGGGCCTGTTCTTGACCTCCCATTTATTAAAAAAAAAAAAAAATATCTTAGAACAATCAACGCACCGTTATCTGATCCCAAACTAGGCAGAGCCTGTAGGTACTATGGTAACCAGACAACTGATAAACATACTTATATATTTCTAAATACATACATATTATAGATAAATTACACCCAGACACGGAACAAATGATCGTGCTCATCACACAGAGATTTGTACTGGGTGGGAATCGAACCCACGACCTCAGTCTTAGCAGTCAGGGTCACTAACCACTAGACTAACAGGCCAGTCAAAAAATTTTAAATCGTTTTTTTTTTTAACTCTCAAAGATTTCTCAGAATCATGTCTTATTAAGTTATTAGGTACCTACGTAAATGTGGGAGCTATTATTGCCCAGTAGCCAAGTCATTGGTATGCGTACCATAGACACTTCCATTAATAAAAACACAACGAAGGCATGCCATAACACCTGCCAAATGTTTATTATTCATTGACGTCTGTGTTATTTATGAAAATTGTTATTTGTTTTTTAATTATTTCTTGGTAGTAGGTAAAAGGGGCCATGTGGCTTCCTGTGGTAAATACCGTGGAAAATAACCATAATACCGTGCACCAAAACTTGTGATAGACAAAACAATAACAGGTTCTTCTAAGAGCGAATTTCACTGATGAAACTAAACGCGACCCATTTGAACTGCGTTCTATCATAATCGAAATCATAACTATAATTATTATGTGTCAGAATATGGTAGGTACTTTATATGGTCTTAAAAGAAGACCTGGAGGCCTGTGTCCCAGTAGTGGGAACATTATAGAGTGACAATGAACCGAAACTCGTCTACAGCTGGACATAAGCCTCCCCGAATTTGGATGGGTTTGCCTAAATCGGCACGCTCGGCAAGCGAGTTGGCGATCGCAGTATGGTAGTAAAATGCATAGAGAACGCTGCTGCCCATTCTCTAGTAAGTCCCTTAGTCGCCTTTTATGACACTTACGGGAAGAAATGGAGGAACAAGGAACGGATTATGCTCTGTATCCATACGATATTATATGATATTATATCTGTGAAAGTTACTTTATCAGTTACCTTTTCACGTTTAAACCACTGTACTGATTGTTATGAAATTTGACAGATAAGTGGGTAGGCTGGGATCTGGAAAAAGACATGCCTCGATATTTCTATTTAAAATGAAGAAATAAGGACGAAATACACGCCGTAGGAAAAAGCTTGTAATTACGTCCTTACTTAGTATAAAATAAAGTCGCTTCCCGCGTTTGAACGCTAAGATCTTTTAAACTACGCAACGGATTTTAGTGCGGTTTTCATGAAAAGACATAGTGATTCAAGAGAAAGGTTTAATGTACAATATGCGGGCGAATCCGTTGGTAAAAGCTAGTAATCTTTAAATTTCGAAACTGATGTAGATTTCTTCTAAGTATTTTTTTAGATTAAATAATTGAGTAGGTATGTTGATCAAAGAATTATTATGCCTACAACCACCTTCGCAAAGTCTAGAAATTAATGACCTAGGTAGGTACTTAGGTATTCCTGAAATGTCTAATTATTTTCGTAAGTAGGTTTCTGAATCTTGTGATACAGGAACTCCTAGTACAAGAGCCAGGGCTACAATGATGTTTGTGACTTGAAGTGAAATAAAAATAATTAACAAAATGTATACTTAGTAGATCTACTAATGTTTTTGAATTAAAACAAGCCGTAAAAATGATATTTAGCTAACCTAGTTTGAACAAGGAATACAATAATGGCCTATGTCTATTCTTGAAAATAATTGGTGTTAATTTTCCGTGTGGTGCCGAACGTCAAGAATAGCTTCATGCCATTTCTTCACGTGGGTGCCGTAAAAGGCGACTAAGGGACTTACTAGAGAATGAGCTGCAGCATTCTCTATGCATTTTACCACTATACTGCGTTCGCCAACCCGCCTGCCAAGCGCGGCGATTATGGTAAATCCTACCAAATCGAGAGAGGTCTATATCCAGCATTAGACGTCTTTCAACTGAAATGATGATGAATGATGATAGGTATTAATTAATTGAGTTTCTATTGATCAAATGAATTACTACCTAGACAGCGTGGGACGAAGTTACATACTTTTTATTAGGTACTATTGACTTTTAGTGAAAAGATAGTTAAACTACGCGTTATTTAAAATATTAGGAATAACTGTGAATCTCATGTTCATTGTTATTTTATTTATTTGTTACTGAATGAGTCTGGTCTTGGTCTCGATCACACCTGGGAGCTTACTCTTCAACCTAATATTAATTCCAATCTAAAGCCAATATGATTTCAATGTTAATTTTGCATACACGTGATTCGGTACTCTTGAAAACTTTAGTGTCAACATTGGAACAACAATAATGCCCGATCTTGATTCCACTTAGTTCTCCAAAATGGACACCCAATTTAAACACATTTTGGCGCTAGCGTCGAACTCAAGAATACGAAACGTCAAAATTCCAATACTAATCGATCGGAATTAAAATCAAGAGTAAGCACCCTGACGGAAAGCAATGGATGAGGTCTATGATGGAACTAGCGTGCCCAGAAAATGCCTGTTCGCTCTTGTGTCCGTTACAAATCTGAATTTAGTTAGATAAGCAAGTAGCTAAATAATAACAGGAAGGGTCGATCGATCAGGTGAAGCTACTTGGATGGGTGACCATCTTAATATACCACGTTAAGCCGTTGGTCATGGCTGTCATTCGTAGACATCTTTGACAATCGTTACGGGTCGTCTGAAGCCCGAAACTCTGATAACCAGCCTCATGTTACCCAGTAACTGGGTTATGGAAGTTAAACAGGTAGTCGCTCCAAGTAAAATATTGTTATTCAGCTGCATCTGGTCAGACTGGAAGCCAACCCTATCTGAGTTGGGAAAAAGCTGGACAGACGATGAAGTGAGTAAGTAGGTTGTAGGCTCTTGACCTATTCTTGTTCATTTTATACCAAAGCATTGTTATTTATTTTTCGGTTGTTGTCATACCTATTGTAAGGTTATCTATACTACATGTATTGTAACTTGTGTAGTTTGTTTTTGTTGTTTTTTAAAGTTATAGGTACCGACTTAAGTTATAACTAATTACATGTAATTATCATACGCTCAACATACCTATAAGTTATTAATTATTTACTAACGTTTTATAAAAACTTTAAATACCTATTTAAAAACTTTCAGTCATTGTCTCTAGTCTCAAAAGAAGGGACAATGTGTTCATTTTCTCATTTTTATTTTGATTAATTATAATTATTTAAAGTTATAGTAATGTCTAATTCTTCTTACTAGGGAGGCCCGTGTCCAGCTGTGGACGCCTTTTGGCGGAAACAGACGAATATCTAAGAAAGCGACTTTTACCTATAATCTCTAGAGTATGTAACCTACTTAATTATAATTAATTTATAAGATACCTTAGAAATTATATTTTAAGTCACTAGATAATGTTAATTTGTAAGAAAGCAATTAGTGATCTAATAGTAAAAATTCTTCCGTTCTTAGGTAGCACTTACTTGCCACGTAGATATACCTAAGTGCTTACATACAAAGGTACCTACTCATTGACATATTATATTACTGCGTAAGGACAGGGCGGACCGCATGTTACAATGACGCCTCGAACTTGGTCCCAAAATGGTCCTCCCTTTATCGAAGTGAACTAGAACGCGATCGGCTGTCTTCGGAACGGTCGTATATTTTGCAAGCAAAAATGCCAAGTTTTGCCGTGAAGGGTTGCGTGAACTACGACAAAAAGCACAATAAAAAAAAAGATAACATTTCATATCACCGGTAAGTTAAAAATATGTCATTAAATCCACTGCTAACATTATTTAAAACAATTTTCTTTTATATTTGTCTCAACCTTTGACAAAGACGAAGCGAAGCCGCGTAAAAGTACGACATAACTTTGCAGCGGCGCTCGTTGTAGCTGATGAAATGGAAAGATAGAATATTACTATAAATAATTTTAAACAATTGTTTTGTTCGAAGGCTAATGAAAACTTAACACCAACAAACTGCAACAAATATAAATTTTCAAAAAAAAAGGTTTTTTTTTATTTCTTTGTACCTCGAAAAATACCACACCCCCCTCTTACAAGGTTACGTCTAGGAGCAGACCACGCGGATTGACATCGTAGTTCATACTAGTTCTAATAGATGGCGTTAGTGTTTTTTGTTGGGCGACCGCGTCCGTCAAATGTTCGGACGACCGTATCTTTACTATTTAAATCAATGTACCTACTCCTTATGATAACGATTTTTGTTGTTTACAAACCAGTTTTTTTTTTTATTTGTCACAATTTTCTGTATAATTAAACAATAATAATTAATAAGTACCTTAATAATTCAACCCAGTCATACGATTTATACTAAATAGTTAGGCACTTATTTCAGAAGGTATTGACAATACCAACTCGCTAATGAACAACCATATCATAACACGGCGTGTCCACCGTCCACAACATACAACGACTTTTTGACCAATTACATTGACGAGACAATCATCTCGACCAGAAACAAAACAAACGCGTTCCAAATTCGAACGCTGGAATCCGCGCAAAAACAATAGCGCGCGAGAGCATCGACAATTAAACGTGTGTAATTAAATGCGGGCGGGGCTTCGCGTTAATGAGGGGCGCTCAGAGGCGGCGGCGGCCGTAATCAACATTAAAGATTGGCGGGAGATGCAGCGCCCCGCGCCCGCGCCCCTCATTACTTATACAAAATACTTAAGACGCGCGTCGTCCCGCTCTCCGCGCGCTAATAGCTCGCGCCCACTCGCTATCGCCGTCCCGCTTCGGCCGGCGAGCGTAATTAAGCGCTCGCATCGCCTCGACTCGCTCGGGCCCCGCCCCCTGCGGGGCGCGGGGCGCGCGGCTCGGGCGGGGGGCCGCCGCGCCGGCCGCGCAGTGTGCCGGCGACCGTTGACTGTGCTGTGTCGCGCGCGCTGCGACTAACCGCACCCCGAAACGACAAACTCACACCAACAACACAACTTTAGTTCCTCATTAACAGTTACAGTGGGTGTTTTGGTGTAATAACGTAGTTACTTGTGTTTTGACTGACCGCACTCGAGTGTTACAAGTTCTAAGTTCTGGATACTGGACAAGTGATTAAAAGTGACTGCGTGCTATGCCGCTATTAACAGTTTAGCTGCGTTCTGCGGGCGATGCTCACAGGTTAATATTTACTTTTTAAGTTTTCTTATAGGAATCCGATTGCAGGAAGGATCTGTTTACCCATAACAATCCATAATAGTCAAGTTGGAGAAAGTCGAAAACTTCAAAAAAATATTGTCATCGTTTTCGGCCGAAACAAAATTTGGAATAGAAGTTCGTAAAGTTTTTCCGAAGTGGTTTTTGTCGGGCCTACGTGAAAATTCGCATGATTTTCTGACTAAGACCTTATTAGAGTTTTCCCGGATGTGAAACAAGTGGCATTTCTTAATAGTTATGGGAAAAGTACCCGTCTTGATTAACCGGTAACTTCCTTTGCAATATTTTCTGTAAACAAAACAATAAATTAAAGTCATTTCCATGTATCGGACTTCTTTTTCGGGATGATATTCGTAGTTTTCACATTAGTCAAAGAAATGTTATCGAGAAGAAAGCGGTTAAAATATCCGCAGAATACCGTTAATCGCCAAGTTAAGAAAATATTGAGAACAGTGCAAAGCCGGCTGTTCTTTTATAAAACACTGTTATTAACTTAGCCACATTGTTCAACCCAAAACCCTTTTATTCAAAATTTAAGATATTTTAAATCAACTTCATTCAATAATCTTATTCAATAAACAATCATTCCGGAAAAACTCGCAAATCTCCTAACTTCAAATATCATACTTATTTAAAAATTAAAAACCTTTAACCCTTTTTTGCTACCTCCGGCAATTGTGCCCGGTACAAAAGTTGCTAAATTTCCGTCCTCAGTTGAACTCTCTGGACCGTCGCGCGCAAATATCATAAATGATGAATTTTTCAAAAAAACTTAAATGTGGCACAAATGTCATTAAAATGCCATTCTTTTACGAACATAGAGACAGTGAGTTCCAAACAGTTAGTTTTGTTGATTTTATTGCACTTTCACACCGGCTTAAAATGCCAGACTGATGTTTAAGATTAAGTGGATATTAAAAACGATACCTAGGTCTTGATTTTGCACGTCAATTTAAAGACGGTTATAATCCGATTTTCTAGTAGCGATCTTTGTTTTTTAATGAAATTATACCTACCTAGTAAATTTTTAATCGGTTTTTAAAACTTTTGTGCTCTTATTTTTTTCTCGCAGATTAGAGTTTGTTTTGTTTTTTTTTAGGATTAGTCCTTTTATTGCTTTTGATTCAAGAGTAAAAAATGCTGTAAATTCCTTAGATGATAGGTCTCGTAATGACGTGACCATAACGCCAATGACCCGTTTTAGGTAGGCACTGCTAAATAGGTATGCTATTGTATACCAACATACAGTTAGCGAATAACAGTAGGTATTAGTTCCTATAATAAGTACTTATTTCCAGTATATTTTTTTATATATATATATTTCCTATATTTCATTTCTTTCTTTTTCTCAATTATTTTGTAACTCTGTAATTAAGCAATCCAGCCTTCAAAACGTTAACTAATTTTTGTCTTTTAATGTAACGGAACGAAGTAACTAGATCCCACGACACAGGGAATCGTAGTGTGGGATCTAGGGAACCACTGTAAATAACTTTTAAGACATAAAATACTACTAGGTACTAAATACTATTACTATATTTTAATCTGACCCATCACATTTCTTATCCTACTCGGAATTACCTTAGAATACACCTACAGCAGTTTTTAGCAATCGAGTTTGAAGACGATGATAGCCTATTGTCTTAATAAATTCCTATTTTTAGAAGATATGTTACAAATCTACCTAACTAAACACCCACCTACGTAATTAAAATAAAATAATGATTCAGTGTATTGCCAGGCTTAAAAAAAAGAGATTGATTGTATCTTAAGAAAAAGTAAAAAAAAAACAAAAGAAATATTGTCTTTGACACCTTTTCTTATTTGATTTTTAAGATAAGAAAACTATCAAATTACACATTTGTTTATGGCTACGAGATTTGTTAACCTACTTATAGGGTTTTTTTAACGGTTTTGTTTACCGTGCAACTGATGACAACTTATCCTTCTGAACAAACAAACAACGTAAACAGTGTGAACAACACAGAAATTGCGATCTATTGAAAATTGCGCATTAACGATTTGGCCTTAATTTCGATTAGTTGAAATCAGTAAAAAGAACTTTTTAATCAAGAAGTTAATTTTCCTTTAAGAAATCCAAATTGAAATTGCCGTTATTCGCAACCCGTGACATTTGATAATCGCTATGTGAATACCGTGTAAAAGAATTAAGATCTTTAATTCTGCTTCACAAAATGCTTATAAACTAGGGATTTTGTACGTATTGAGATTCGTTTCTAATACTTACCTACTAGTAGACACTTCATTGTTATGAGGAGCTAAATTGCCCTCTTGGATTTGTTCCGTCGTTTTCCTGTATCTACTTATAAGTAGGTTGGTAGGTATAGCAACGTGTGACTCTTCAAGATTTCTTCAGTGTGGTAGGTATTATATCAAGTACCTATTGACTCAGCATGGCGAAATGATCTGGTACAGTAGAGAGTACCTACTCAAAAGTTCATAACTATGAATAATACTCCGTTTATGTCAAAACCCTAAAACTAAAAACTCTATCTACGACCCGAAACGAATCGGTAATTGGCTTACTAAATATGACCTAAACAAATACCTATTCCAATTAAGAAACTTCAATCAGCGTTCAAAAATTCAAAAAAAGAACCCTTCATGCGCCTGGTGCATTCCCGCGCAACGGGCGGCCATCTTGCGCCGAGATTTCCCGATACACATTCAGGATAGATTCATTTATCAAAGCGATCGATATCTATCGCAAACAGTATTTAATTTATTACTGGTATTATAATTGATTTGTGCGTAGGCGAGTAAGGTTGGTGCGAATTATACTGACAATGGCGCCACCAAAGACGTTATGGTAATGGGACCTTATAAGCATAACACTTACTTGAATAGAGTACTCCTTTTTGATACAGGAGTCTTAGTACATTTCTTTGTACTTTTGATTATGGTGTTGATGTTTTTGCTGACTAGAAATCACATTTTTATTGACAAACAACTAAAGAAATTGCTCGACCTACTAAGCGTAAAAGACGCAACATTTTTTAGCTGTTCAATAAGACTTTGATATTTTGAATAAAGAGGTTTTAGGTCTTTAATTGGATACCTTCCTAATTTACATAGGTGCTGAACTGTGTAAAGAATACCTACTTGTTGCACTGTAGTATTTGCATCAGACATTACCTATGTAGGTACCATTATGCCGTGTTTTCCGCGCTCCTTTTCTTATTCGTAATGACTTATAATTAAAATGTCAATCCTATATGTAAATAAGTAATAGATGCATAATTTGTCATTATGTACCAGGCCTATGATTATTTACAAGTAGCACCTAAGTATAAGCAATTACTGCAATAAATTAATGCAAAATTTACACTTGCATTAATATCCACATAAGTCCGATGTAACACGCCGATAAAATAAATAACAATTATAGGAAAAGATTTGTGGAATACATATAATTTGCAATTGGTTTACGAAGAAGCTGTTGATATAACTGCATTTTTGACGATTTAATGATGAATATTAGTTGCATTACTTTTTTATAGAGGGAAGAAGAGAGAGTTTACCTCCTCTCTCTGCCTTACTAGAGCGACGAAACCACAGGCCTTTTTATTCTAGAACAAATAATTAATGCTATATGAATTACCAACAAAATATGAATCGAGAAGGAATCTAGGAAGTTCTAAAACAGCATACGAGTAATAAACACATAAAAATGACTCCCAATAAATTAAATAATACTATTGAAATGGTTTACATGCTGTATTTGTTACATTTCCATATTTACCTTCAACAAACACGTGATTTCGGGAACCTCGCTACCTTACAACACTGAAAAAAAAAACTGGTATAAATGTATTTATTCATTGTTACTAGTGCCCGATGCATGACTGACTCTTCGACTAATCTCGAAAAATTCAAACCGAATTCGACAACGCTTAATCATTTGGAATGACCTTCTAGTAAAGATGCATTAATTAAATAGGATACGCGTGTAAAGCTAGTAAACCGAAATAAAAAATTAAATTGTTTATGTATTATGTGTTACACGAAAAATAATGTCACGTAGGTAGGCATTCTATGTATAATTCACGATCTTGAAGTGTGATTTGAAGCCAAACAGTCGTCGAGACGAGTATTAGCAATTTTAATGTGTTCAAAACACTGTGGTAATAAGCTGTAGGTTTATCTCGTTATAAAATCATACTGGAATTGTCTATGACTCCAAGTGAATTTCTGTGTAGAGTAGTGTAAATTGTATACCTACCGAGCCTGACTGTTAGTTCCGGGTTACGATAGTTATGAAAGCATTTTCGGTTTTTATTTAATTTATTGTATGCTTCAGATAGCAAACTGCATAAAAAAGTTTCGTAAATAATTAGCAAAATAGCTTACAATTTTAAAAAGTACCCCGTAAATAAACAATTTTCAGAACGGGTACTTGGGTACTTGACCCGGTTTTTAAAACAAGCGGCTGGATAGGGTTAAAAATTAAATTTCTAACTTCAAAAATTATAAAAAAAATTGAAGGTACCAATTAGGTAGGTACTTAATTTATGAATGCAGTGCCCAAATATAGCAAGTATCATTTTGTGAAGTGTAGTGTTAAATGTGTTCTCGACTATGAATAGAACCACCCTGTCACATGCCGTGGGTGTTGCAGGCGAAACTGAGGGATTTATTAGGACGGGCAACAATAACTACCTATGTAGCTATTATGACATCATTCTCAAATTACCATTTAGCCAAAACGAGTAATTATGGCATCCTACGATCCTTTGAATAACATACGCAGTGGAGGGTTAAAATTGGTTCAAGAAAAAATAAATATGGCGGATCTTTCAGTCATTTTATAATGGGGACTTTTTAGCTGAATTAATTGTATCTATTTATGTTCTGTATATATGTGGTTGGTATTATATTAAATTGCAGATAAATATGATCTATTAAAATATGTGTCGTAGTTTTCTGTAAAACTATAACAAATTACGTCCAACGCAAATGTCCAAGCTATTCACTGAATCATAAAGATACCGTTTCGATCAATTTCCATGGCAGCATTATAATACGTAATTTTATCCTGAAGAATATCGTTTGAACATACATTTCAATAAATCTATTAGTCATATCGTAAAATGAACTGGAAAAATCTGAAAAAAAAACCTTTTCGCGATTGTCTTGCAAACTTCGTACAACTAGCGCCATCTATCGGGCGGTAGTGGAAGTTTTTTGTGAAGAGCGCGCGGTCTGCACAGATAAAATGTTCTTACTGAAGATCCACTAGATATACTGATAACTACTTGTAAGGGTTCTCAATAAGAGGTTTTAGGGTAAATTAGTGTTGTTTATTTTATTTTTCTGTGGTAGTAAGTTACTCTTATGTTTTCTTTCGGTAACCTCTTGGTGTTACGAAGATACAGGCTGTGCTTTTTAGTGTGACATTATTTTGATTTGTTTAATTAATTTAAAATATGTTAACTGTATTATGTTAATAGGCTTACAATTTTTTATTTGGTAAGGGGTTAGGCCCACTTTGGTTACCTAGGTACGTAGAGTGTGGATTGATATTAAAATTAAAACCATATTTTCTAAATTCAAAGTTAAAACTTATTTTATTTATGACATCAAAGTATGCACACAATACTCTAATTTATGGCATAAGCAGACCTGTCAATGAATAATTCATTATACAGGGTGTAACAACACTTGAAAATTCTCGATTCATATCTGCACACATTATGCCCATATCACGCGATTTCGAATTCTCACGTCATCAAAATGTCGATGACAAAAATAATACAATCTATCATGATGTCGGCGACCTGCGTGAGGACGATGCCATCTCACCCAAATACATGATATTACACAGTTCCCCACACAATACTCTTAAACATTCAACAGATTTCAGATAGGCCATTCCTAACATACAGCCATATTACCTGACAGTTCAAAGGTCTTTACACTTAGAAAAGATTTAACGGGTATTTTGAATACAATTTGACGTCAAACTTTTAATTAGCATTGGATTTAGCTGAATTCGGATCTTGTTTTAAATATTTTCAGTCTCAAATAGTCCCGTTGTCTGATTAATGCATAAAAAGCAGCCCAGATACTTGATTTTCCTAACCAAATAATTCACAATAGATGCAAAAGTGTGACTAAATCTTAAGAGACATTCTATCAATCTAATAAATTACTTCCAAATTGTCCAAGGTATGTGCTATACAGAAGAGAACGGTTGTCCAGATCTCGAACAAAAGAGTGTAACACAAATAGTGGCTTCGTCCCGTGAAAATAAAACGACAAGTGACCGTTATGATTTTGCACGTGTCTCCCATTCAAAGATGACCCGAGCCGTTTACCTATTTACAATCGTTCAATGTCCGTTATTCTATTTTCAAATTCGAATTCAATCCAAAAGGTGTTCTATAAATTTCCGCTCCACATCGGTCGCGTTCGCCTTTTAAATCGAATGTCAACAAACATGGCGACGTCAAACAAATCGATTTCCGAATTTTTAACGCTGCGTTCGAGCGCCACTATTACAATAAATAACAACTTGTTATTCGTGTCGATTTTTTCGTTTTGCTTTAAAATATAATTGTTATTACTAAAGAATTTATAAAAAATAAAACAATGTAAGTAATGGTAAAAACGTTTGTAAACCGTTACAGTAACAAGAGATGCTCGTGATGTGTCGAATAAAAATTCCTATGGCACTTTTGACTCCATTAAAGAGTGTCAGAAGACATATATTTGTGTGCACAACAGATTACGTCCACACACCGGTACCATTTTCTCGTTTAGCGCAATTTATCAGTGTTGAGTGACATCAATAAGTTTTTCGTCGATTTCGTACGTGCTTATATGGGTATGATAATTTGTTTCCGGCGTACGCGGCGCGTGCGCAAGGCACGACAAACTATTACATTCATAGCGTTAGCACGATTTGCATTTGAAATATTTCGTTCGGCTTGCGCCAGTAGGGCACAATGCCTTCGGGAGAGGCGATACATTCAATAAAAGATGTAAGCATGTGTCATATCAAATTTCTTGGTATATTTTTCAGCGGCTCGTGCTGTTGATTTCTTTAGCTGAGTGATAATAGGGCTGATTTTGTGGCGCACGTGCGTGAATAATGGGCACCGGCTTTCGGCTCTTGTGTGCTTTGGCTTATCTATTTACCTCGTGATACATAGCGCAGTATGTTTTAGTTAACTATGTAAGTGGATACTTTGTTAGCTGAACATGCTTCTTGTTTTAGGTTTCACAAAATAGTGTCTCACAATTCCTTTACCTTAGAATGTTGCTCTAAAATGGAACTTTGGATTTTTTTACCCTCAAAATTCAGGTAGAATTTCAGAAACACCAAAAAAAGCTCTTATTAAAACATTTTTAACCCGAAATAGCGTCGAAATTTCCACTCATTAACCCGTAATTGTTCTCAAAAACTTTCAACACGCGCAGGTGAACGGTTAATTATGCTGAAATTAATTTGCGCGAACATTTTCTGGCGTTGTGGCGTAAACTTGGCGTGGTTGATGCTTTTGTTTTATTGAATAATTGCCCAGAGGTGTTTCGGACGAGACCGACTGGTTCCTTCAAGGCCAGGCGACGAACTTGCCCGAACCATTGTCCTTATTCGCGGCGACGAAACTCGACTCGATTCACGTTACCGGCGACTTTTTTTTAAACAGTTCAGTTTTTGGGTAGCCATTCATTGTTATGCTCAAGTTAAGCTTTTAATTGAGACATTATTATGGCATTTTCGCACCGAAAATCTGAAAGGTTATTTTTAGCTTTGAAAACTCGGTTCGAGAGTGGTAATACATAAACGTGAATAGTGTCGCTTTTAGCGATAATTGTGCGTAGTTATTGCGAATAGCCCGAGGCAAGGCGCGCGCGCCGCTTCGGTTGACATCGCGCGCAGCTTTTTGATGACTCTGACAAATGACCATTTTCGAGTTCCTTCGAATATTGCTTTAGTTAAAAAACGTTTTACAAATAAACTTACTTTGGCTTTACTTTGGAGATGGAAAAATAGATTCCAGATTTTTTATTCAACTGTGTGATCTTTTCAGTTACAAAGATGCAAAAAAATAAACACACTAAAAAAAATACGCACAAATATAAAGGTTTGAAAGGAAAAGGGTAGCCGGTGCCCCAGAAGTAGACAAAAAAAAATCCTATTTTCAAAAACAACATAATATAAATGCCTTATCCTACCTAAATGATGTTTCGGCATATTTAACCTCTATATTTTAATATCAAAAATTAAAACAGCTAATGATATTGTCTAAGATAACGCCTCATAATCCGTTGTATATTGCCCTGGTATCTGTAGATACCGAACATAAACATTTAATGTAATTTCCGACTGACAACGAGGGTGAATCTTCTACGTAATCATGATTAAATAAATCCAAGAATACCGTGAATTTGAATCAAAATTTTCTACGTGAATTACTGATGATCTTGAATTCTGAATACTTTTCGAGATTGCTTCTAAATATTTTCCAATCTTTTTACTAATTAGAATTTCGCTTGAATATAACCGCGTTAGATTCTTAAGTGTGTAACGTTAAATTGCTACGGAGATTGTACGTCACACACATACCTACTACTTAGTTATAATAATTATGAAGCTTTCCAAGTTCCAGTTAATTTTACTTAGCAAACTTTTTATGTCATACAGTTTCATTGTAATTTTAACTTGCTTCACATAAACGTACCTTTGCAAATAAGTACATCGTTTAAAAGTTTAAAAACCTTCTTGAACTTTATTGGTAAAAAAACCTTAAGGATTTTAAAAACAACATTAATACAGTAATAATATCAACCAGCCTATTATTGTTCCTCTGCAGGACAAAGGTGAGGTGGTCATGAGAGAAGAGATTAGCTTTGATCACCTTGCTTGTTTAAGACGGTTTGGCGACTTAATACTATTACTAGCCCACGAAATCGTCTTCGTGAAATTTCTTGTTCCTCCGTCTCATCCATTACTTCGTTTTCGCTTAGCGTTTTTTCTATATTTTTTTTCTCGGCTCCTATTTCTCTTTTCGTGATATTAAATAATTTATTACTATCCTCAAGAATAAGGCTATCAAAATCACTAAAAATCTTTAAATTCTGACCTTTAATTCCAGAGATTACCACGTTCAAACAAACTAACTTTTCTGCTTAATTTTTTGCATAAATAAATCCAGCTTTCCTTATGATATATTTTCCTTCATCGATGTCAGTCAGTAATGTCAAAAATACGTACATCAAAAAGATAAACTAAGAGAAAGTATACAGCTAGGTATATGATCAAAAATATTTTTTCCAATATTTAACTGAATAACCCTCCCATATCTATGAACACCTAGGTAGATTAAGTATATTGTCGAGCCACTCCAGTTCAGTAATAAACCTTGTTATCTTCCAATAATTAGCGATAACTACCCAAAACGTTATCTACGCTGTTTGCTATTAAATAATCGATAGCACTCGATCGATAAACGGTCATTGGCTATGGCTTGGCTGTCAGTGAGAGTTCCTTAGTCCCGACTTGTATGTTAATTGGTACACATATGTTTCAGAAAGGTGTAAATACCATCAAAAACATGTTTCTCTATGGGACCAAAATCAGCCAACCCATACATTTGGGTCGAGTAGGCATTGAAGTTTTGTATGGGACAATTGTAATTTTTTACGTGACCACACCTTTCTGATCCATGCTTGTTAGTACATACTAATTCCATGGTTAATTCGTCTTGCTGTCAAGCTACTGTCAAATGGTTTTTGTTTGTACTGTGGTACTGTGTTTATGTTTTTGAGCGGGAGCAACAGCGGTTTGAGTCCTTGTGTAGATCAGACCACACATGAATTGAAAAGTAGGGTTGTCTTTGAGTGTTCTGATCCTGATGAAAGTGTATAAAAATAAATAATAAAATCACTTAAAATCTCTAGATTCACTTTGTGAGAAGCTGTAGGTTAAACTTTTTGAGAGCTCTCATTTTAAAATTCACACCTTGTTAAAGCAAACTTTATTTGACATTTACCTACTTCATTTTCATGCTATGATGTCGCTAACGCTTCACTTACACAAACATATCCCTTTATTTAACACTTACCTACTTTATAATGTATGGAAGTCTAAGCATTTTTATAGACGACATAACCATAGACACCTCTACACATAGTTAATTAAGTGCTTTCTTATTTAGTGACAACGTAAGCCTACCGTACAGTCGTTCATTACAATGAATGTGCCTGCATTCTCGTATAAATGGCACAAAAATACAGGCACAAAGCGATGAAAAAAAAAACTTTCTTTTTTTGTTATACAGACTCCATCTTTAAGAAACTATCTGTGCGCATGTGTGCGTAAGTTGTTATAAGCGAGTGAATCATTTCATTATGCATGCAAAGTGTCACGTTAATTAAGTTTTGTGTTTGCTGCAATTGTGGTGGACATTTGTAAGGCTCGTTATGAATGGTCCCCCTCATTGTTTTGAGTTCAGAAATAACTATGATGCAGCATAATTTTAAACTGGCACAGAGTAGGTTTCTTTCGCTGACCGTTGAAATCGGTGACTAACCAGTAATTAATTGTGATAATTATCGCAGACACTTCGTGGAATGATTCATTTGCTCATGTAGAAATAATTTGTGGCTTTAGTTTTGATTTATAACGAATACGAACAGGATGTGGGGCCTAGTTAATCTGTCCTTCGATGAAGTGATATTTTAAGGGTTTGGACTCACGACCGACATTTTTGATCAACGGTTTATTCGGAAGTTTAAAAATGTGTCGGCTACCTGCAGTTTTGTTTACAAAAGAGTCGTGTCATTGACCAGTCGAGCAGTCGATCACTGGTTTTTGTGTCATATGCAGGTCTACCTATTTATTTGAATTTACCTGGAGTTTGTTTACTCTTGCATAACAACACACGCCAGGTGCGGCGCAATAAACCTTCTAGTTCCCCAATAATTATGTTTACAATCGTTTAATTTCCAGAATAATAAAATTGTAATCAGCATTAATTTGTCATGTGAGTGCCGCCATAAATCGCCCTACTACCAAATTCTTATTTTATTGATAATTAAAATTGCCCGCAATTAGAGTAAGTAATAATTACGAGTAATTGTAAATCAACGGATTAGTACGTCGCAGCGGTGTTTTTTATACAAGACGATCTTTATCTTAGTTTATGATTTAATTACACGTTAATATTAGGCCTCGTTATTTCGTATCGAGTCGAAAGGTGTAAAATTTAATACAGACTATTATCCTTAGTAATAAAAGGAGTGGCCGTGAAAACAATTTTATATTTTGCCTCCAATTAACTGAGTGTCTAATTAAATTTATATCGACACGTTGGCGTTTTAGTATTATAATTATAATTTTGTTTTAATTAAAAAGGGTTGTGTGTAAATCTAAAAGTAACCATATACGTATATACAGCATGAAGTCAAAGTCAAACGCAGTAACATTATAAATTGAATGGATTATAAAAGCCTAAAAAAGGTACAAAGTAAGGCGGTGTGCACACTGTCGCCGGAACGCCACGAGCTAAACTGCGTCGGATGGACGAAATTACCCTCTCGGCCGCTCCCATTGTTGGGTTGCCAAAAGCAATAAAAAATTCCCTTAAAACAATAGCACCCCCGGGCGTCGACTGCCGCAAAAGATGTTCATGATAATTATTTTAGAAAATGCACCGCCTTAAACGCTCCTTGGACTTACAGGTGTGGCTTAATACGTAAATATAAAATATTGCTCAGTTATGTCTCACAAAATCATTACATTTAAAGACAGATGTATTTTTTCTGGATTTGAAAGGGTTTGCTGTTTTGTTTATAAAAGTTCTTGTGAGCAAGAACAAGCTTACTTCAATAACTTACAAATATTTTAATATTAATAGAAAATGAGAATTATAGACCTACTTAACTAAGTAGGTCTATAAATCTTCTTTTTTTTAATTACAGGACAAAGTATAATAAGTATAAAATTTATGATTAATTCAAGCCATTTTGCTTATGCTTTTAATAAAATTAGTTATTAAATAGTACCTATTTAAAGTATCTAAAAGATAACGTATTAATAAATATTCTTATTGAAATGTTATATTATAGGAATAAATGAACATAGATTGTAACTACTTGCGACATTGACATAGAGCACCTACCTAATGCCGACATTTTTTTCATTGTCACTTATTAAGTAAGTGCGGAGTAACAATGACAAACAAATCATAGAAATTGTCACTCGTTTATCCCTTAAAAGTGAACCAGTAGTTGCTCATCACAACGTTAAGCGAATTTTAATAACATTTCGGATGCGGAGGTGAGTAATTACTGTTTATATCATCAACACTCGCCCGCCACAATTAAGTCAAGTTTTTTTTTTTTGGATGCGCGACAATCACGTTTTGATTACGGTCGTAAAAACATGGACATGGCTACACTGTCACTAAATAACGATTAACCATAGTCAACGTTATGTCCCAACGTTTTTGAATAAGTGGTGTAATTTTTATAAATAATTGTCGTGGAAAATATTTTAATAATATTATAACTTGGTGTGATGATCGTAGTCCAACAAATTAATGCTACATAAATAATAAATAACTCTATCTAATCATTGAACTTGCGAAAATTACGCGAAGAAGCAGCAAAAAAGCGATCACACTTGCTCGCAACAGTTGCTTAAATTTGATTAACTATTAGACATCTAAAAAATAGATTGTATGATTTATTACTAAAGATTTGAAAGCTATCATTATTGTTATTCTCATACAGTTTAATCGCTGGTAGACCCAGTGTTGTCATGTCCATACTAAATGTCTATGACAATTTACTCAGTATTTACTAATGCTCGTTACGTTTAAACGTTGTTTTCGGTCACATTTAGTCGTTACGTAATTGGTGTTGAAAAAATATAATTTCGTCCTTCTCACGGAAGGCCCCGAGTCAACAGATCGTATCGTGTAAACTACGCTTTATAATCTCGGTGTCCACGACTATATCCTATTGTTATGAGACATTTAATTTTCATGAATCTTCTCATGGATAAGCGTAGGCTTTTTATAAAGAAAAATAAAGTTTCGTAATAATAAAATAGACCTCACACTATGATAGCCTTCAACGATATCGTCCGTGTACTGATTACTAGTACGCACAAGCGAATACAGCCCTTATTTTTGAGTGCTAAGATCTATTTTAGATTAGAGCTTATTTCAGATGTTTAATTAATGTGAAATACCATCAAGAGATTAATTAGTTCTGTCCCCCATACACTTTGCCGGCTATTAATTTAAAGCCGAATAATTCCACTTACAAATTGAATGTTTAGAACTCGTTTGTGTTGTGGGTCCTACGTTTTTGACACTGCATGAGCTTACATTCAATGCAGATTTATCGCCATTTTCACGTAAATATTGACATCAATAGCTGCTTGACCATAATATTATTATGATTGCCAGATTTATAGATTCTAATAGAAATAAGTAGTTCCAGCGTACGTTTTAAATTAATGGCCATTTATCAATTTTAAATAAGAGCTGGATATAAAAACAGCAGACTTCAGACTTCTCGGGGGTCGAGTACTCACACGTAAGGCAACAACAAACTTTAGAAGTAGGCGATATGGGCATGTATCGAAAATATTTATAAATATTCATATTTTATCGACATATTTTATCGATACTTATTAAAGACCGGCTACCACTCGCATCGTGAGGTGAGAACGATAGCGCCCCCTGCTGGGCGCGTTCACAGTGAGACGGGAACAAACCGAACGGAATTCAAAATGAAGTTATGGCTTTACATTCCTTTTTCTCCCTCGTTTTAAAAGTTTTTATCTTATTTTAAATATAATCCTGGTGAAGTTATGACCGTTTCGTACCTACAGTTTATGTAAACCGGTACCTAATTTGTTAATATTAATTCTGATCTTTCTAACCTTAAATAAACTGATCGTAAAAATATTTTATTGTGTCTTTTCTGTTTAATGTCACTTCATTACAGTAGCTGCGTGGTGTGAATTTTACAACAGTAAATAATATAATATGTCGGTGCCGCCATTAGTTGGGAGTTGGACAAATATCGAGTGTCAGTGTTTGCGGTAGTTGTGTAAATATCGACATCAGAGTTTGCGTTCCGCATCACTAGACGTTGTTTGTCGAAGTGCGCGAGCGACGCGTCGTGCGCGGGTGCCAACGTGTAAAGGGTTGCCCACTCGACAACCTTGTCGATAAATAGTAAATACACGTGTTTACCTCGTTTGCACTAACAAAATATTTTACAATAGTTCATCTAACCACTGCTCCGTGATATTCCTACAGCCTCTTCGTTTGTCTCCGAAAAATATGGTCATTTTGACATCTGATATTAAACATAATTTATCTTACTTTAAAGTGGAGAGGATCATTTTATTCAACAATTAAACTATAGTAATTATTTAACATAAATTCCCAATACATTTTCCATTAGACTTACTGTCATTCCATGTATTATGCATGAGACGCCCATATTGTTTCCAAAACTTAAATGTGTCGTATCTTTTATGCAATAACTCAGATTAAAATTGTATTAAGTATTATGTCACCCGCAGTAATAGATTTAATATTCAAATAGGAATCGTGCTCGCATTTAATGTGTTTAATCAATCATAAGTTACGATTAATTACTTAGATAGGCGCGTCCGTCCGTCCGTTTGATTGTTGTGCGCCCGATTTTGTAAGTAAAGACATTTATAACATAACGAGATCCATTGTCCAGTTCTCGGTAATCAAAAGTTCAAGGTTTTTATTATGAGATGTTTATTAATTAGTTTGGAATGGAAATAACCGGCTTCTTAATCCGTACGAAGCTACCATTGTGGGGACAACAATGACGTGACTTGAAACTTTGTGCGATATTTTAATTATGGATCACTCACGGATCTCGCTAATCTGAGCTCTTTTAATGCGATGGAATGCTCCTAAGGACCACTTAATTTGTTAAGAGGAAAAACAAGTGTTTTCCTGATAGCAGGCTTGTTTAAATTCTGAAGTGGACCTGATAGTAAATCTTTCTCATAACGAGGATGGTTGAAAAGCCAGTAGGTAAAAAGTTGTAAATTAAAAAGTCTATTCAGTATGCGTGAGATGTTCGTTGACGTGTAAGGTCAAAATTACTGTGTTTTTATTACAAAAGTAACGTATTCTACCCACGCGGTCTTCAGCCATAATTCTCAACTAACCTCATTTAGCAACATAAACATAATTCAATCAACACCAAATGATTTATAAATTAATTCGGTGAAAATTTTAAATATGGCGGTGTAAAACTATTCCATAACTTACCCAATCATAATTATCGAGTCAATCTTCTCGATTATTATGACTATTCGGGTGATAGATAATGTAGTAGAAAATTAATTAAAAGTAGTTTCGATTGAAATCACAGTTACCTCATCGTTTATAAGGCAGAAAGTGCTAGGTAACGGTGAGCGATGGCCGGGTACTACCGGTTTTACCCGGCGCTGCGCGGGCGCACTCATTATCGCTTCTAGTCTCGTCTGTTGAAGCTTTTGTCGAAAATCAACGAAGTTGGAACTCTTTTCAATTGATCGTTCTTTTGGGAGATGTTCATTTGTTTGCTTTTGCTAAGTAATGACTGTGTTTGGTAACTTGTGTTTGTTTTCTATTGTCTGTTTTGTAGCACTTTGCTTATTATTTCTGTTTATGGTTTATTTCAAAATATTAAATATTATCTTTTGCCAGCGGCTTCGCCCGCGTGTTATACATATTGCACCTCCGGTGCAACAACGTCACTTATGCAAAAGGTGTAATATTTCAGGAGAAGCGTTTGAAAATTCCACATCTCATTATAATGTATTGACTAAAGAAATTAACTGGTAATATTTAAACTACGACTTTGAAGTTCATATTAAAGTTAAAGCGAACATTTAATAAAGAGGTACCTACATTAGCTACTTTTTCTCCTACTCAGATCAATTTTGACAAAATTTGCATAAGTGACGTTGTTGCACCGGAGGTGCGATAATGAAGCTTCCTCTTGAATCACTCTGTCTATTGATGAAAACCGCTTTAAAATCCGTTGCGGAGTTTAAAAGATCTAAGCGTACAGAAGCGGGAAGCAACTTTTGTTTTTACACGCTTTATATTAGCTTCACTTGTATGTTTGTATGTTTGTTTGTAACCGACTCCTTATAGCGCGATTTTGACCCACTTTAAACGACCAGATTTCATTCAAACTTTGCACACCTGTCAAGGACCGATGACAATGCAATAATTTCATAAATTTGTGCCATTATCCTTGCCAAGGTTACCAGGACAGCAAAAAAACTGTCACAAACTACGCGGACATACGTCTCAAAATTCGAAACACCCTAAAAAATAGAAAATAAATAATAGTTAAAAAAAACTAAAAAACACGCTTCCATTGAAAACCAAACTAAAAAATAAAAAATAATGGAAAAAAAGCGGGGGGGTGCCTGGTATCAATAAAAAATAATATATATAAAATAATAATATATAATAATAATAATATATAATAAAATAATAATATATATATATAATATAATAAAAAATACCTTAAAAAGCACCCCACGCTTTTTTTCCATTATTTTGTACTTTTTAGTTTGGTTTTCAATGGAAGCATGTTTTTTAGTTTTTTTTTTTACCATAGTAAAGAAGTAACATTGTGTGCAATATTTTTTCCATCATTATCTACTTTACTAAGGTTTGTTAGATAAACCATCAATATAAGTGTGACATACCTAATTCTGGAAAAAATTTCAACTTCCAAAATGGTCGAAGATATTTCTAATCAAATACGTTTTTCTATTACCTATTATCACATCACATTCGATAACTTAACATACTTAAGTTGGGCTCAAATCGTAAAAAAATCCGTGGGTGTTTGGGATTATGTCAATTGTGGACTGATAATTTTTGAACTAGGGAGCCCACCTACTTCATAGAAAATTTTTGAATATAATAGTCATCATAAAAACATTAATTTACGAGAATTTATGACAGAAATATACTATGTAGTAAAAACTTTAATTTACGACCTAAGAAATAAAAAGAGAATGAATATTGATTTTTGCAAATTGGCTATCGTGTTGATGTAAAAATTAGAAATTTAATTGCATTTAAAAATAGTTTTGACGCCTAGCCTTTTCTGTTAAGACTTTCATGTTACAAATTTCAATGAATTTCTCGTGAATTTGTGACGTCATAAGCCTAGGTTCTGTAGTTGACACAACACTATCAATGATGTTGACATCAAACAGTTTATCAATCATCCAACCCTACTACTAAAGCCTACTAATTCAGTCAAAGCCGTCTCGATAACGTCATACAATTTGATTTCCACTCGCGTTTAGGCATTGACGAACGTCCATTCATATTCACTATTAATTCCATTCATAAAGTTTTAAGCATGTGGCCATTTGGCCGAATTCAAGGTTAGATTGTGTATCTGTACCAATACTAATACATGAATAACCTCCTCTGCTGCCGCTACCGGTTTTACGCCCAAAACATTATCTACAAGCGAAGCTTTGGTGTCACAACAGATTTTTTTATGTCCAACAAAAACAAATTATTTATGTTACTGCAATCTGATATCACTTTTTCGTTTTTTACTGTTCTTTTTAGGGATCCCATGTTTTAAGGTGACCATTATTGTAACCGTCATATGGGTGGCATCGGTTGGATATATCTAATAATGTTATATGGTGGCCATAAATATTATGAGAAGCATCTTCGTTATTGAATGGATCAATTGCTTATCGTTCTGTGCTAGTTGTAAATGTCTGGTGGTGAAGTTAGTGCTTATAAATATAACTTTTACTGACTAATTAGAACTTTTAGTAAAGTGTTTTGCTAAAATGATCTAATGAATTTCGTAATCGTATCGAGTCCTAAGAGAGTTCCTTGGGGAACACCGACCGTTAGTTCGTAGTTTTAATGTTTGATGAAATCTAAACTACTGAGATTCATTGTGGACTGTTTTTAATGCTTAGTTTTTTCAATTCTGCTTCATCACTGTTTAATTGGACTTTAATCATGGACGTATTTAAGTACATTTGCGTGACAAAATTACATAATTCTCGACAAATTCGAATTTTGACAATTCATGTTACCCAATATTTATTTAACACAGCATGAATTGAAACAAGCATCAAAGTTAATAAGAGCTATTATATTTGCCCTTTGTTACACATAGGTATTTGCGTCGTACTAGCCAAATGATTTGTCATAACTCAATCTGAAACTGGCCTTGATTATATTAAGGATATGATTCACTCAGTGTTGCAAGTAAGCTAATAGGATTACTGCAGAACTGCTCGTAATTTAAGAGAATGTTGTAATTAAGGCTTCGATGATGACTAAAACGCTGAATCACAAACAATTTCCGAGGAAAACGGCAATAAAAATCAATGAAATTTCTTAATTAACGCAAGAAGTTTGGAATGGGGATAACCCAATTAAAACCAGAGCAGTCATTTCGGAGATTGACGATGCCACCCACATCAACGATCTTACTCATAGTGAATCCGATGATATTGCCAATTGACTTCTGCCACCAAACACTTAAGAACGTACGTAAAGCAGTTGCGTAACATCCAAATATTTATTAGAGTGAAGACATAAATTTGACTTACGCAAGTAGGGGCCATCACGGCTATCATCTTTGAAAGCGTAGACAGAAGTGTGCTATTGTAAATATGGCTTTAAGTGTTAGATGTAATACGAGGTAATTATTAGACTAAAGTACAATTTCAGCATACTACAGCATTATGTTGTGTTAAGGTGGATGGGCTAAGGTAGCCAGAGATTATTTCATGAAAAGGTTCAATGGGATTAAATTGACGTAATATTAATGATACTTGCATTGATGATTTTAATTATTATAATTATGTTAATAAATCGTATTACGGTCGAGATTTTGTTTTTCAACTTTCAACCCGACACTTTGCAAATTGCAAATATCTTAATAAAATTTGAATATCACGGGCTAACTTAGGGCATCCACCATAAATGTTCTGATAGAGTGACTCTATTGGTAATTTGCTATAGAGCCTCAGAATCATTATTCTCCTGCCTTTATTTTTTATTTATTTGGGGTCAGCGTAACGTATCATTTTCTTCAACACTTCTCTATTAGTCGTCATCTCGGTAAACCTCCCTTTCTATTCATATCATCACATTCACACAGTCCATCCATCGTTGCTTTGGTCCTCTACTCTTATAGCCATCAACATTCATACTCATAACTTTCCTCACGATATTTTCCTCATTCCTCCGTATCAAGTGCCTGTACTATGACAACCTCATCATCAGAATAATCTCCCTAAAGCTTAGTACGAAACATCTCACTTAAATTATGCCCAGAAAAACCCAACAGCACTTTCCTACGAGTCACGAATTTTCTAGCAGAACCACCACTTACCTCGCCAAAGTTATGTAACCCACTAATAATGTTTGAATTAACATGTATATGTGCAATATGCAAAAGAGTAGTTAAGTACCTTCGAGTGATAGATAAACGAGATCCCGGACTATGTTCAAGTACCCTCCAATGGAACCTGAACAAGAGCCCTTGATGTAATCATTAGTCAGTTTATGAATATTGATGTAATTATTAAAAGGCTGTTTAAATGAAGATGGTTGTTAGTGCCTTTATTCGTTTTAATTGGGATGACATTTTGGAGTTGATTATCTATGTGATCTCTGATATTTATGTCTTAAGGCCCTCTCACACGGTATGACGATATGACGCACATCATTTTAGCAACAGAGCGGTCTATAGCCGATGCGGCTTCTACAATTCATAGTTGGAAAATTAGCATAACAGTCTCGTGAATCGTCTCGAAAGCTTCCAAGAATTCAATATACGTTTAGCCTTATCCAGTATCACTCAAATATTCATAAACTTCGTGTGTTTCGCTCCTAACATTGCCAACACTCATTGGCACGACTTTAGCCGCAATCAATTTGCCATTATTTTCGTGAATCGATAAAGACAAGTTGTAAGTCGTTACCCTATAAACGCAACGTTTAAAGTTACGTTTAAGGACGGCTGTAACCATGTCCACGTGTGATCGGAATAATTACCGGTCACCTAGTAGGCTAGTACTTTAGGCTGAATCACGATTACTGACGCAACAGAAATACGGTATTTACATAAAAAGTATGCGTGTTTGTGCTACATCTGTAGGTTTTCTTTGCACTGACTTGAGGAAAGCAGCTTTTATTCCGTCAGGTTTTACTCTCAAGATTCGTATCTAAGATTGCCAGCTAAATGCTATCAAACATTTCAATTATAGTTTTCAAATTAGAATCTTTAGACATTCAAAATGTGTTCACACAGTTCGGATATCAATCTCGAAACGATTTTGTTAATTAAATCAATACGATCTAAATTACTCGTGTAATTAAACAGTATAGAATAAATCAAAAACCGTAGTCATTTATTATGTGTATGCGAATTAAAATCCGGTAGCCGTACGAGTTAGCGCGTCCATCGATTTAAACATTTAAATTCGTCCGACGGAAGTATCACGCGGCGATAAATTATTTACGACCTTTATAAACACTTAAAATACCAAAAACCATTTCCATTCATAAGACGAACCGAAACGGACTCTTTCGAACGCACGAGCGATACTCATAAAACCTGTTTAGATTTTGATAATTTTATTAACGATCGAATGCATGGAACGCCGAACGCGAGCCTCTAAACTCTCATATATTACAGCTTTAACACAAATTATACAAGTTTCGAGGCACAACATAGACCGTGCGTGGGTGCCTTAATGTTAAAATGTGTCATAAGTAATTATACGATCCAGGGAATTTTAATGTCTTCCAAATGTCGTCTTCTTTATTACAATAGGAGCCTTACTGAACTGGATCTATTGTATCGAAACTTATTATGTTCGATATGAATAATATCGGTATTAAGAATGTCATCTACCAAAAAGGTGTTTTCGAACAAAATGTGATAATAAAACTAGAATAAAAGTTAGATGAATAACGTGCCGTGTTGCCCTCGAATTTGACAATTAGTGATGTGACGATACGCACCACGAACTCCGCGGAGTTTCTGGCCCACGGTAATTACAGTGTTGTCCATTCACTAGATGTCGTTACCCAGATTTCTACATCTTCTTTTATGTCAATCCAAATTTCAAGCAGTGTCGTCGCAGTGTGTGGCGTAAATAATTTATTTTACTTGTCCCAACGTTCATTAGGGGCACATTGTCTCACATTGGAACACAATTTTAATGGCGCTACCTTCCAAATTTTATTACAACAATTTGCCGCAATTATCTTCTAACGATATGAATTAGGAGTTTTCGGTAGAATAAATCTCAGTTCTCGAATTGTTGTGCTCGAAATAGTTTGAATACGTCGTTGTTGACGTCACAGACAGAAGATGCGATGGCAATTAACGAAGTGTTTGCAGTCCTTGGGTATAAAGACGTGCTAAAACGAACATCACAATTACATCTTACATGTACCTAGCACCATTAGTGCGGGCTTATGTAACAACAATATCTACAAGTGATCCGCTAATCATCCGTCTCTTTGATCTTTAGAAACGTTAACTCTTCAAATTCTTAGCACAAACACGAGAGAGACTGGGCATGTTTATTGCTACACAGCGAATCAATTGAACAAACTGCTTTCGGACACTAATAGAAAGAAAACGATCCGTGCGTTGCGTCAGCAGCCAGATTAATTAAACTCCTTACGACCGACTGTGCGTTATTCCATTTAAGTCTCGACGCACAAGTACCCACTTTAATTAGTAGTTTTCCATTTGTCGGACACCTGGTAAAAGCTATTTGACTTATTAGCTGTGTCGCCTGATCTGATAGGTGTAAACGGATTTAAGCCTTAAGGTGATTTAATAAAGCGTAAATTAGTGAGCAGCCGGGTTGTCTCCGAGCTGTTTTATGAAGAGGCAAGGTTTTCAGTGCGATCCTATTGGTCAGTGGCGTGCTATTGCAAGTATCACGCGTGGTACATTTTCAAATAGTTGTGGCCATAATTTGATAGTCTTTACGTCGTTGCTGACTTGTGAATTGGCTTTTATTATTTGTCTTGGAACACTCATGCTAATTTATTTTTTAGGTTTAACGGTTTCATCATGTTGTTTAAATATCACGAATGTTGTTAGTGATTCGTGTACATTTATGTTTCCAAATATAAGTTATTAAGTACAAATAATGTTTACGCAATTCACAAGGCTTTTAAAAGGCATTATTACAATGAGTTTCATCTATAAAGCTCATATTTTATGGCTCATTAATAATAATATTTGGTTCTGAAAGCAAGCGGACTGTAAATAATACTGTTTATAATACGTCAAAAGTCAAAACGATGAAGTAAGAAATGACTATCCATCGGCTATTAACCGATGGTCTCAAAGGGCCGAGTCGTCTATTGAATTCAGTCAGAATGCGTGTGCAGGACAAATGTAGGAGATCATCCTTCATATTTGACGTGGCAACGCTCCGACATAATGTCATCCATTTAGCGAAACCATGCACTATTATTGTCGAACCCTCCATTAATGTAAAATCTAATCAATCATTTACAACATCGGGCTATTGTCATTTCAATTCTAGTTTCGGACAATTATCAACTTTCTACAAATTGAAACGGAATTTCAGACTGTCGATGAACAGTTTTGCAAACAACCAGACTTGTACGTCGGTCTTGTATGTCGGTGCCAGCACCGCTTTTGGTGTCAAGCTAATGTCGATAATTAAACTTTGAGAAAAAGGCGACGTCACTAAATAAGTGTTACACGATACAAGCACTTTTGTCGCAACACTCCGGCAATTAGCGTTAGAACGTGTTAATGATACAAATATGAAATATGGAAACTTCGAAACTACGCACTTGATTATTAACTGAGCAAAGATCTGACTTAATAGATGACAGAATTAGGAAATACCGAATTAATCAAAGAATTTAGAAAAAAAAAATTAAATTTAGGCTTGGGTGACAACCCAAGCCTAAATTCTTTGATTATTTCTTTGATTAATTATGGGACACCATTTCATGGCAGTCTTTCCATTTATCCCGGTCTACTGTTATTGTGGGCTAATCCTTTAAGGAGTCCAATCTCATCTTTTTCTGGACCTGCCGCTTAGTCGTATCCTGCGAATTAAAATCCATTGAGTTGTAGTTTTTTCATACCTATTGCTGCACCGACATGTGACAGATGTGGCCAGCCCAGTTCCACTATATTCCAGCAGCTAAGCGGCCAGCATCTATGTTTTGGAATGAACTATGAAGGTCCTAAAGCGGTATGTGATTTGAACTCCTAGTGCACTTCGTTCACTGGCAGACTCGAAGTGCAAGATATAGTTATAAAAAAGTCTGGAGTGTATTAAGTGCAATTATAAGTTTTTATGTCAAACCGGAAAACAAGTGAAAAGCAGAGGACAAGAACAGTCGTCAGCGTGCTGAGAAAATAAACAATGAGTTGTCACGCTTCTCTTTGTTACCACTGTCGATAAGTAAGCTCGATATACATTGAAAATGTAAAGTATCCAGTAACGGTAAAACTAATTATAGTTTCGGTAACGAATCGAGCCACTCACGACCCGGCTACTTACTGGACGTTGAAAATGACGCAAAAACTAAATCGTGAGTTCAACACATTCAGAATCTTAGAAAATAAAACGACACCAAAAAACGATAATATGGAGTAGTGTCAAACAGAGCGGTCTTAACTACTCCAGGTTTTTTTTTTATAGAGCTCTTAGCACAGTCATCTATTGTGAAAACAATTTAGATTTTTCAATCAGTGTTTTTAGTACTGCTACTGAATTTAGCTCTGTTCTCGCCGTAAATTAAAAATTATAAATCATTTATTATAATAACGTAATTAAGTTTTTATTTCCATTTAGGTGTTGTGAGCCGCTGCACCAAATATGGCACTGCATTATGATTTTTGCTAATTTATTACATGATAAATAAAATGAAGTTATGACATCATACATACTCGATAACTATAAACGTATAATAAACCACTCCTTATTTTCTTAGTGATTATGATTACAAAATAACATCATAGGTCTGTACGTTTTTTCTCATAAGCAATCTTTTAGTCGAGTTGAATAGTGCTGGGCGAGTGTCGATGTCGATATAATGGTGCCCATTGCGAAGTACTACGTGACATGGCGACGCGCGACGCAGGGCTTCAGTACTAGCCTGCAGCCACAAAAAATGATCTCATTTAGTTTCACCGATATCAACAAAACGTGAAAGGTAATTTCATAGTGCATTTTCATTTTAACACGCCTTTGAGCACTTTGCCCTTTCCACTTTCGTTGTTTTTATCGACATTTCAAATTAAGTAGGTACTTACTTATAGCTTTCGACGCGTCAACCTTTTATTTTACATTAGTCTGACAGTTCGTTGGCCGACTTTTTTGTTTATTGCTGTTTTCCTATTGTGGAGTCACGAGGTTATAATGAGCTAGTTTTCTCATTGTTACCCCAAAACTTAACACAAACAAATGGGAATTTTGGCAGATTATTTAACAAAAGCTAATAGATTTTGCTCATGTCAAGCTGATGATTATTCGGCATTAGACAGATGTTCCTTTCATTATAATCGCAACATTACGAAATATTCTCAATTAGTTCCAAATGCGGTAAACTACACACACATGTGACATTATCACTATTTTGTCTTATTGTTAAGCGCAAATATGAACCCACACAATTTGGGGAATTTGTTATAATCCGCGCTGACTCTATTGTTATGCATTGGAGCCGTGGTCGCGGGCATGATAACCGTAGGGGAGAACACAGGGGGCTGATGAATATAATAATTTAAGAATTTAGAAAACAGTGATCGATCTTTAATATTATTACCTAACTTTTGTATTTGGCATGTATAGTCTCGGCAGCGTCGCGAATCGTACGCGGAATGCATACATCAATGCGGTCATTAAAAGTTCGTGAATAAACGTTGGTTGGCGCATCGGTCATATGGTGCGCCGTGCGGTACAGGTGGAGGCGCTCAGGCGCTCGGGCGCTCCGGGCGAGGACTGCGATGGGAGTCGCTCAGACCGTCGCGCCGTTCGTCCGCGTCGTGCCGAACCGGAGCGGGTTATTAATAATCCGCATTCACGTCGCACGAGCGCGGCGAGCGAGCGGCCCGCGACGACATTCCACACCATTGTACCGGGCCGCTCCGCCCGCGACACTTTTGTCTATTCACACCGATAAATCACCGCCGGCGGCCACAATGCCAGCATTATTTACCTCTAACGACGACCTCTTCGCGCTACATCGATTAATTAGTACAACACTACAGATAAGATAGCCGGGAAAGCGATCGCTTTCAATTTCCTCTCGAGGGGCACTCGGCGTAAAGTGTGCGTTAAGTGCGGACAATCGGAGATAAAACGTGCGCGACGAGACTCCCTTAATCCCGTGATCGAAGATTGCGAGGAAACGTTTTGTCGTGGGGTTGTTCGCTCCAGTCGACGCCATTGTCTGCTCGTCACTAATTTGATTGCCCACACACGGCCACGCGTTGACGTGGGCGACGGGCCGTTGCGTGGATCCCTAATTAAACCTGTGAGATGCTAATGGGAGTCATTCATCGCGAGGTCAGATCGCTTCTCTGGCACACAGTCGCTGCGACACGACTTTTATTGCCGATCTACATAAACATGCATTCCAGCCACTAACATTTGCATATAATTCATGAACTGCATACGTTGGCTTGTTTAGAAGTTCAATATCGACAGATCAAACAAGCGAACTGCTTTCCCGTTTTATTGAATTAACCGTTGGACAGACGCAGACGGTCGCAGTCGCCACACGCGACGCGGACTTGCCCAGACGCAATGTCATACTGCTCGTACACATACAGTGTTTTAAATTGATTGTAATGTGTATGAGTTGTGAACAACTGTGATTCGAGTCAGGAGTCTTCTGGCTTTCATTACGCATTTACATGGTCATTCATCTTTGACCTCGCGATGAGACCGTGTCTTCGTCTGGCGTATTTTCCTTTAAAGATATTCCGTAGTAACAACATTATAAAGGTATTAGCGCGAATCGCTCGGGGCCCGGCACCTATCTATGGCATCGGTCTGGTTAATATGCTTATTAAATTATGTCGATGGCAAAAACCGTGTTTAGCTTTAGGGAGTAATTAGCGGAATGAGTCTTATCGTGAGATTTAATCACTGGGTGTAATTATTGGGTAAGATTCGGACCACACTCGCACGCGCCCTTTCAGCTCGCCGGCAGCCGGTTCACTGACACCGAGGTTTTTTGTCATTATTGACTTTTACGAGTTGAGAAACGAGAACTAGCTACTAGGTATAAACCTCACCTACAACAAGTACCTATATAATACATGTACGTCTAGATACAACTCCTGCTGACTGTCTCGTAAGCGCGTACCGAACTACTGATCGGTCCTGGGTGCGATCCCCAGTTCGTACAAAGTGTTATTGGGTGTTTATATCTGGAATTTTTCAGTAGCGGCCCGGAGTGTAAATTTGTGCCCGGTGGATAATAAGCATTAGGCTCGTCCCCTGTTAAATGAGACTTGACTTGACTTGACTGGCCTGTTAGTCTAGTGGTTAGTGACCCTGACTGCTAAGACTGAGGTCGTGTGTTCGATTCCCACCCAGGACAAATGTTTGTGTGATGAGCACAATAATTTGTTCTGTGTCTGGGTGTAATTTATCTATAATATGTATGTATTTAGAAATATATAAGTATGTTTATCAGTTGTCTGGTTACCATAGTACAGGCTCTGCCTAGTTTGGGATCAGATAACGGTGTGTTGGTTGTCCTATGATATTATTATTACTTATAAACACAACTGTCAAAATGTCTGTGTACCTACTATAGGTACTACACCTCTGCCCAACCCTACGTGCAAACAAGCCGTGATGATGTTATCTAGATAAAAATAGGTAGTGAATAAACAATACCCCGTCTATTGTAAGCAAGCGTCATTGTTACCATTGAATAGTAATTGGTATTAGGGTCAATCTTATTGATTAACGAACAAAAATTTGTGAACAAGCCATGGGACCGGCCGCCAGCGCCCGCATCAGTAACGACCCGACTTTGCATATCAATAGCCATTTTAATATCGACATGCATCATTTCATCTAATTGCATTTCCTCCATATAGATCGACAGATAATTCCACATTTTATTTAAATAGAACACTGCTTAGGGACTGTTAAATATTTATAATCACATGAACATGTTACATGTCAATTAATGTTACGCTGGAAAATAATTGACAGAAAAACGTAGTCAATTATGCAATAAAATAATGCTAGAAGTTGGCCTTATATGCTACTATCGGGCACGAACCTGGTTCGACCAAAAGTAGCGCAGCCATTTTTTTTTGCATTGCAATTTGTTTACTTTGTTTACAAACGTCATCATAACACAATTTTGTAGACAAAGCGCCCATTGAACTTGAAAGCGCCGTAATTAGATATCTGATAAAAATATCTCGACCCGGTTACCACGGCTCCTGTAATTAATAATCCTCACGACGTGACCAAACAGGGAATTCTATAGGCTAGGTCAGAAACTGACTCCTAACATGGACGGTACGGACCTAGATTGACTTCAATCGATAAAGCTCTCGACTCGATGCATCATCGATTCCATACTGTTCGCTCGATAAGGAGCAAGTAATTGTACACCAAATAAATTAGTTCCCGCACCAAGTTCGTGGTGAGACTTGCACATTTGTCCCCTCAGCGCCAGTCGCAGGAATCTGTTCAAAAGTGTTAAATCGGTTAATATAATGATGATGGATGCGGTCCCGACCAAACAGCCCGCAGCGGGGGTGTTTTACCCCACTATACAAATAAAATATTTTTATTATTAACTAGTTTCCTGTCCTTTTTGCACCCACAAAAGCTCCCAATCGAGCCGTCTCCGTCGCACAGTTTAATCGAAATCATATTTCTGTTTTGTCATTATGGTATCACGTTAAGAGTTCCTCTCTTTTGTCCAGGATTTCGATTCGTTGGTTTCTTGTTTCCAATGCAGCTTTGGTTGTTTTTTTAATCAGCCGCAGCGGTAAAGAAATGTGAAACCCGAGTTCAGTTGTTCGAGTTTCCTTCGCTGCCATATTGTACATAATATTAGAGTTAAAAACCTGCAGAGTGTAATGTTTGTTTTCCTTCTGTTGCAGGTAATTGTCAGTGCGCGCTTGCCGCCATCTGTCGCCCAGTAGCGGAATTAGCGGAGTGTGATTTTTTCTGTTCACCGCTACTTCCTATGAATGGAGGCCTGACGATCCCCATAAAAAGGTGCAACCGTGTCAAAATCGAACAATATTGTTTAAAATTTAAGACAGACACATGTATGAGTTTCTTTCAACATCGCGAGCTTACCTGTGGGGGCTCACAAAAAACACCGCAGGTAGCCCATTTGTTTGTTATTAATTCTCGCGTCGAATCTTGTTTTTTTACCGTCGACCACTCTAATACAGTGAGAATATTAATTATAATTATAAACGTAGCTCGTCGTGTTCGTTATAAGGTGCTCTCCTAAAGTTTCGCTTCGAAATTTTAATCTGATCGTTAATCATGCGACAATGTCGGTTTTTTATCTTGATATTGTATTTTTTCAAATTTATTGTTTTCTCTCAATGACTTGAATCTTAGGACCTCATGATTTACTGTTTTTGGGTATTTATAAAGGAAGATAAAGGAAAATCTTATGAATCGATAGCGTGACGGTATTACGGCAGCTAACGATGAATCAAAAGATTAGGATATTGATAAACCCGGATAATTCGTATTAAAAAAAAAGATTTGTTTTGACTTATTATCTTATTAGAACTAAGCTACGACATTATACATATACTTAGCCGATATGCACTAATGGGTACCGTCCACTTTTGAATTGCAATAAAAAAAAATCTAACAATAGTATAGACACTGATTCACAAACTAGAATGCCTATTTATTACGTTCCCCCACAATTATCACTGACATTGTAACCACAGCTCTTCTTCGAATGTAAAAGTCGTTGTCAGTAATCACTTCACTGTTTTGAACCAATAATAACATTTTTATAACGCGAAGACATTGAAAGGGGGGTTTTACTGTAAGTGGCCGCCGCGTAGGCGCGTCGTCAGGCAAATTATCAGGAAGCTCCTGCATACGCTTTCTGCACACACTAACTGACATTAAAAATCATACTTAGCGACTCCAATGGCCGACCGTGCAACAATACAACTTGCTACGTAATTGAGCAAGACGCACATTCATCTTTAATATTCCATTTAACCAATTGTATGCCCACAGTGGATAGGCAATCATTTTCTAGTTTACATATTGACATGTCGTTTGCGAACTAGCGTTTTCATGTTACGGCCTCGCGTTTCGAGGCTTAAATATATTGCTTTAAATGCAAATTGTTGTGAATCGTGTATAGCGAAAAATGTATTGCAGCTTTTAGTACATATTGACTATCGGTATAGCAACGGGAGCCAGTGCATGGAGGCGCATCGATAGAGCCCACATGCGGTCGCGTTTACCACTCTTGTATTTTTATTACTTTGCAAGTACTAATGAAACCTCATTTTTATCCAATACTAAATTGCCTCTTACACCAATAACTTACTAATGCCTCTTGCACCAATAACTGAAAAGTTGTGTGGGAATCGGTTGTCATGGTAGGGTCTGAGGAAAATGTCGTGAGAAAAGTATCGAGTATGAATGTCGATGGCTTTAAGAGTAGAGGGAGACCAAAGAAACGATAGATGGACTGTGTGAATGGTAATATGGATAGAAAGGGGGTGACTACTGAGATGACGACTAATAGAGAAGTGTGGAAGAAAGAGACATGTTACGCCGTCCCCAAATAAATTGGGATGAGGGCAGGAGAATGATGGCTAAATTGCCTCTTACCAAGGGGTATTGTATACCCGGTAACTCGGTTTTAGAGGCCAGATAGGCAGTCGCTCCATGTAAAATTCTGGTATTCAGCTGTATCAGTTAGGCTGGAAGCCGACTCCAATATAGTTGAGGGCAGGCTAGGCAGATGTTGATGACCAAATAACTGCCTCGTTGTCTGGTGATTGCAAGCGGTACTACCCAGCCTGAGGTCTTTGGTTCGATCCTCGGGTCGGCCAGTGTTATTTGGTTTCGGTTCTCGAATTTATCATTGGCAGCTCGGATTTGTGCCTAGATGATAAATAAATATCTTTGGACAACCAACACACTGTTATCTGGTCCCAAACTAGGCAGAGCCTGTACTATGGTAACCAGACAACTGATAAACATACTTATATATTTCTAAATACATACATATTATAGCTAAAATACACCCAGACACAGAACAAATGATTGTGCTCATCACACAAAGATTTGTCCTGGGTGGGAATCGAACCCACGATCTCAGTCTTTGCAGTCAGGGTCACTAACCACTAGACTAACATGATCGCAATAGGCTCGCCCCCTAGTACATGAAGCTTCATAAGAACTGGCAAAATGTGGATGTGACTAAGGTTCTTCATTCCCAGGTAAGTTAGGCATGCCTGCCTAACCCCTCTGAGAATGCAGGCGTGAAGTTAAATTACTAAACAATACCTTTGCCTTGACTTCCCGAAAGTGCAAAACAGACCTATGACCTCACAGCCTATTCGGCTCATGCAAATAAAATTCGTGATCGTGACAAAATAAATTGAAGAATCTGTTGTCATCCTTGACATTCGATCTGTTTTAAACAATACCTGTGATTCGACATTTTGTTTAGAAAGTGTAGGTACTGTGTTACCGCTAGTGCCCGACCACAAATGGATTTTCAGCCGAAAACGAAAGAGAAGCTTCGGTCGAAAACGAAAATGATTTAGAAATTATAATATGTATTTATGTTGCCGCTGTTTTTGTATTATGATTTGAAGAAAAATACAACATAACCTCGATTTACAACTTCAATATAATATCGTGTCAGTTTATGTCACCTAAGTAAAACCTCAGGGTCATGGCCATCCGGTTAATCCGGGGATACCGCACGGTCTCCTGCGAGGCGGCGAGCCTCCTTGCCGGAGTGCCGCCATGGGATCTGGAGGCAAAGGTCCTCGCCCACATGTGGGAGTGGCGCGAGGACGCGAAACGCCGGGGCGAAACTCCGCTGCCGCGACAAATCGCGGCACGGCGGACAGAGCTCCGGCAGGATCTCATGGCGACATGGCGGGTACGATTGTCGCAACCCAGCGCAGGGCACGCCACAATTGCGGCGGTAAGTCCCCTCTTTGAGGAGTGGATAGAGAGGCGCCACGGCGTCCTCACCTTCCGCCTGACGCAGGTTCTCACCGGGCATGGGTGCTTCGGTGGGTTCCTGTTCAGGATAAAGCGGGAGGAAACGCCCGGGTGTTTCCATTGTGATGATCGTCTGGAGGACACGGTGGAGCATACGGTGGAGGTGTGCCCTGCCTGGGCGGAGCACCGCCGTGTCCTCGTGGAGGCGATCGGCGGCGGCGACCTCTCGCGTCCGGCCCTGGTGCGAGCCATGGTACGGAGCGAGAGGGCATGGGAAGCCGTCACCTCCTTCTGCGAAGCAGTAATGCTCGTGAAGGAGGAGGCGGAGCGCGTGAGGGAGTGGCAGTCTCTGCGCCCTCACGTCCCTAGCCGCCGCAGGAGGAGACGCCCCGGGCGTCGGGAGTCGATTGCGGACTCCCGGCCACCGTAGGCGCGAGCTTGCGGGCGTCGAGCAATGGGTAGCTCGCCGCCCGGTAAGGACCAAGCTCGGGTCGACGGCGCGTAGTGTTCCACGCGCGCCTCAAAGAGATGTCAGCAGCAGTGAAGGGGTCTGCTAGGACCGGTGCCTGCCGGGGTCGCGTGATTGTTCAAAAGAGATACCGTGGCCCCGGCACTGGGCAACTGAAGGAACACGGGTGGGTTTTAGTCAGTAAAAGTCTGACACGCCCTCCCGCTCCGCCCAGAGCGGGAGAAGTCATTTGATGATTTCCCATCCAAAAAAAAAAAAAAAAAAAAAAAAAGTAAAACCTCGAGCGGACTCTCACCCTGAAGTTAGCCGAATGTCACCTCAAATTGCCGAGCTTTACGAAATAGGCCGAAAGACGAGCGACCATTCACGAACTTTTGATTTCAGCTAGGCTGAGCTTCAGCTGGTTTTTAGCCGAAACCGAAATATGGACGAATCAAGTTTTTTTTTTTTTTTTTTTGTGGCTGAAAATGATGCTTTCCTTGTTCACTCCAAGGTAGCCGAGGAAATAAAAAATTTCTTATGTTTTTTTTTTTGCTATTAGGAAGTCAGTGCCGCCAGGTCTTATGTTGATTATCAACATACAAACCTGATACGGACCTGCAAATGGCAAATGCCATAGAAAAAATTGAGCTTTCACCTTCCACGCTCAACGTCCGTCAGTTGTATGCTCACGAGGTGTGGTAAGGAGTCACCATTAGCTCCTTCACTAATATATCACGACTCAGGCATTACGCGTCTATCGCCCCCCGTTTAGACGCGAATTGTCTGTGGAAAGCACCCATTGTGACCGGTGAAATTTATTTTCTTCGCGTCGTGGGAATGAAGCAATTATCTTCGGCCGTTAGATTGAGATATCGAATCGAATTTAGTGCTCTTTTAGTCTCTAGTCAAGATAAGGCTCGTCGAATGGACGACTATGAAGACGTCAATTAATAATTGACTAAGCATACAACTAGTACTAGGATAGAAGATAGCTAGGTACCGTGAAAGAATAGCACCATCCGATTTCTTCCCGTGGGTGTAGTAAAAGGCGACTAAGGGACTTACAAGAGAATGGGCAGCAGCATTCTCTGTGCATTTTACATACTGTGATCGCCAACCCGCCTGCCAAGCGTAGCGATTATGGTAAACCCCCCCAAATTGGGGGAGGCCTATGTTTAGCAGCGGACGTCTTTTAGCTGAAATGATGATGATTGAGAGAAGATAGCTAAGAAGTATGAAGGAAGTCTCCAAGTGTTGATTCAGTATCGTTGAGTTCACGCATGACGACGATGCTGACTCGACTTGTGTAAGACACATAATAACATATCCCGTTTATTTCTATGATCTGTGAATCCAAGGAAAACACTTGGAGTCGAGTAAAATAAATAAAAGATGGCGGGTAGAGCCCGCGATACTTCTCAAATTGAATATTAGATTGAAATTACGCGCTCGGGCGGCTCTCTCCTCCGCCTTTTGTTACGCGAATGATACATAAAGCGCGCGCGCATACAAACACAGCAATAAGAATTTTAAATTAGCATTCTTTTTGTGTAGCAGCCACCCCTACTCTACCCGCACACCCCACCGTCTTAATAATATGGAGAAATTGAGTTGTTATACACCCTTTTCGGAGGAGGCGCGGGTGCAACGGCACACCTCGCTGAGAAGCCTTTTTGTAATTGAATTTAGATATTCTTTTCCCGGATATAACGACGGGGAGGTCGGACCGCTAGTTCCTCGAATAGGATATATGTAAATGTGGCGATGCGATATGAAATTCTCGAGTCGAGACGATGCGATGCCTCTGTGACGCTCGCGTGCCTTATTATTGCTTACTTTTTATTGGTTTACTGTAACAGAGTTGTGTAGATCGGTTCGGAATGCAATAAAGACTTGTATAATTATATAAAATTTTTGGATGATACATAATATAGCCAAAATAGGTTCTATTAATTTGATCAGCCTTCCGAGAAGCAACGTTAGCATGATACTGGTATGTAATTACTAAAGGCTATTAACATCGACCGTGTACAAACATGGCGGCTGATTGTGGGTTTCGTTTTAATTGCGCACACGCATCGCGATACCGAGTTAGAGGTCTCTCACTGAATCCAACGTGATGTATCTGGGATCGTGAGAACATTGATCAATTATTGATTTTGGAGCGATAGGCAGGCCAATACCGGCAGTTAATAACGAAATACAAACATGCACTTAAAGTGAAAATAATTACCAAGCCAAATTGCTCGGAATTTCTTGTACCTACACGTATTTGTAATGATCTGAAAATAATTTTGACACGCAATTCCTAAACTAGTAAAAGCAACACACCTATTTATATGCAGCAATTTAATCATTATCTCGAAACGTGACAACCAGTGAATTTACTAAATAATTATCCATTCAAATTCAGTCTGTCAACGGTTTGGTAGTTCTCACAATTGTCACTCTCACCCGGTTCCCATCCTAAAATGACATTAAATAATAGTTAAAGTAAGTTAATTTTACAGTGGACATAAAGTGTGCCCTCTCTCCTCTGAGGTAAATTCGTTAGCCATTACCACGTCGCATTACGCGTCCACACCGTATCTTCATTAGGTCGAGGTGAGACTGTGAGCGAGAAGCGATTCTCATATGTTTTTACTCTGATTGGCCCAATTCGATCTTGATTTTGCAGTAAGAATTTTGTAGCTGCCAAGCTTCTTAAGCATTGTCGTTCTTTGCCAGGTCGGTAGTCAACTTTACCTATTTGGGATCTCTTAAAACGCTCGTTGTAATGACTCATCCTCCGCTCTCAGTCTGACCCCAGCCCATAGATCTCGGCTACTTAATTGTTTCGACATTACATTCCTCTGTGGTCGGTAATTATCGACGACAATACTAAACTCCTGAATCGGTGAGAAACTCTGTAGCGAGCTGTTAAACGTATACGATTTTATTTCCTTTGTCTCTTGAAAGTACAAAATGGAGCGCCTTTTACCTTTTGTTTATAGGGAAGAAATTATGACAAAAAAGGTAACAACCATTCAAATTAACGTTAATGACACATTTCTCGAGAACGTTAAGTCAGCGTCACGCTCATCCACGAGATTAAAACTAATTCGAGGTCTCCCAACTCCCAAATTATAGACGTATAGAGCGGCGGATGTCGCCGTGGCGGGAGCGGCGCCGGCGCACCAAAACCGCACGTCATTGTTTTTTGTGGAGAGGCCCCGCCACCTTCCGTACCGATGCGAGCTCGCCGCTAATTAATTATTTCACATGTATCGATCATTAATTACGAACGGCGATAGCATCCACCCGTTATATCTACACAATGACGACTAGCAATTTGTCGATCGTAATTATCTCACAAATCACACGCACCCACAAAAACAGATAATGATTTAAAATCTTAACACGACTCGGGCATTATGCCGCGTAGGCATTAATAGCAGAAAGCATCGAGATCGAATCAATCTTAATCTCGTACAGAAACGTAATCCAGATTTATTTATGACGGAGGAGAGCGTGTGCTATTATGCTCGTCTGCGGCAATTTGCCTCGGAAATTGTCTTAATCGGCCGCTCAAGGGACTATTTATGTATAATTATTTCCAAATTCGACGCTGCGTTTGATGCCTTTCCGCTCTCTTTGAGTTGGTTCGACAAAAAAGTCATCTGTTGCAACAATTAAGCTGGGGAAAAAATAGAAATAAGTATCGAAGGGTCGGCAATAATTACAGGCGCAAATTGACGGTTCGTAAGAGCCATCGGTCGAATGGCGCCTGGCTGGTTACCTGTAGCACACGCGATGTTCGTCCTCTGCCGGACCTCCACGGATATCCAATATATGTGCCAAATTAGTATTAATCTATTCAAACACAACTAGTCTGATCCTAAAATGGTTTGATTTAAATCACCGCTATAAATTATGTCTCTATCAAAAGTTTTCCTAATAAAAATAAATGCTTTATCGGTGTTTTAACTAGGTATCTATCGGACAACAAAGTTCTCGTCTATCGACATTGTTGAATGAAAACCTCTTACAAACTCACAAGCCTTTGAGTGGGGCGATCAAAGGTTTCCCTCCACAATGACGACAGCCGGCGGGCGCCTAACACAATTAGCTCCGAAAGCAAATAAATCATAAAATCATCTGGTTTATGATCCGATCTCATTCCAAAGATTACTTTGTGCTTTCAAATAATCCACTCTCTACTTTGTATTTGAAGTCAGTACTGTTCCTCAATTAATTAATAATATGACAAATTAATGGGAAAGTGTTTGGTGTACGTTAATCATCATAAGTTTCGCGTTTCACGCGTCGAAAACGCTTTGTAATTACAAATACACTTGCGTTGCGGTTCCTACGAATTTGCGTTGTCACTTTATTATCGTGTGAAATGAGAGAGCGTTTTTAATTAATAGCTTTCTCCTTGATTTTAACGTACTTGTTGGTATTGTGTTAAACGTGTGCTTACGTCATGCCATTCCATTTAAAAAATCCTTTTAGCCATATTTGTTCAACACCTGTTTCTTTTGTATATTCATATTATATGACTATGGAAATATTAATCTCCGTTAAGACGAATAGTGGTATATATAAATCATGTATTTTATTAAATAAAGAGCTATTTAGAACTGGTTATTAATGAAAGAATTTGATTCTCATATAGCAAAGAGACACTATTATCAGAAATATCAGGTTTAGTAATTGACATTAAAATCTTATAAGATTAGTTTGTTAGCGTTCTGTAAGAATTCATATTTGGCAACAGGATTCTTATTAGTATTGTCACATCTTTGACAGAATTTTGTCACTTGATTCCAATTCATTACTATTTACACGGGCCATTTTTGTAGACCCTTTGGAAATTGTAATTTTCATATTATACCATCTTCAATTTCACTGATTCCATGCTACTAGGCATAATATATGACACTTTCAAATAATATACTCAATATATTAATAGCTATTGCAGTTTCATCCAACTAAACTCCCTTTCCAATATGAGTATCTATGGTAAAACCTAAATCTGTTGCTATCGGGCCTTCTCCAGATCCTTGTCGAACAACCATTACAGTAACGTCTGCTGCCGCAAAAAGAAGCATCTCCGTCGAGTTCAGGCCCATTACCATTAATGAAGGTTTAAAGTTTCCCTAACGGTGGACATTGTTCGGTTCGTACCTTACCATGTTCTACCCAAGTTGCTCCTTCGTTCCCACGTCTAACAAGACTACCGTCATTACCGACATTTTACATACATTCCCCCCACTTATTATCAATGTATTAAGTAAATCGTTCCTCTGGACTCCGCTCAATTTTATTTCCATTAATAGCTTTTCAACATTAGTTTCATTCTGGTTTTATGTTGCCACTTTAAGTTGACCTTCGTCTGGTAAAGGAATGTATGCGAATGTGAGATCAAGGATTGGACGTCAATACAGCTTGTGCTTTCTGTGTTAGGGAATGTATATGATGGCAGATTTAAGAGGTGGCACACCAGTACTATTTGACCTCTCTGCTGTAGGTCAACGCTTGTAAAAGTTGGTCCAAGTAATGCCGGTTAGCAAACAATTTCCCACGACTGGTGTTTTACTTCGGCAACCTCGCATACTTTCCAACAATGCGTTAATTAGTTTTCCTTCAAAGTACTAAGAGGTGTCAGAATATAAAGTTAACAGGTAATCTGCATGTACAATGGCAGTCTAACAAGAATCAATTAATTATTCCATTCATGTCCAACTGATAAACATAGGAGTCCACGGGATTCCCGTGTGGTTTGTGGGTGGAGTGATAACGAAACGATGCCTATGCGTGAATAATCTCTCTTATATCTTACTTTGTGACATAATTATATCTTCAAAACTATGTAAGATTTACCTTATACAATAGCTTAAAGTTATATAAATTCTCATTCAAAATTACAGTGCCGATAGATTTTAATTTTAAGTGTCTTCCTTCAAGCACTATTTAAACCTAACACATTATTCAAGGCTTCGCTATCAGTGAGTTATAACTCTGAATATATGCAAAATTACAACAGGTCCCAAGCACCAGGTACATTGAGCCTCACCCGCATATAATAGCTACTTATATTTCGGTGCCTGACAACGTCGACTTAATACTTTATTTATTGTAATTCCTCGCGCCGACTTAGTAGATGTTGTTTAATGTGCTTTTACCATGTTTTCGTGAAGAAAGCAGTGTGGGGGTAATTATTTAGCAGTGTTCTGCGGTTTTGTTGGCGAGCGGCCGCCGACTTAATGAGGGCCTTCGTAATAACCCACGATTATTAATATGGACGTAGTTTACCGCGTTTCTCGTTACTGACACATCTCTCACACTACGCTATTTACTCTGCCTTCCACGCTCACGCATGTTCCCATCTATTCTTGCCTTACACGACGTCTAAATTTCAACAGTATCTACTTCAGTTTAATTGTATGTAACGTTATGACTCTCTAATTAAATGTGATCAGTTTACATTCGTTATGCTGTTCAGACAACGTAATATGCTACGAACCGCAAATGTCACAGTATCCAACTAGTAAATTGTAGTTCGAAAGTGATACATGGCTCACGAACTCCCATTCCGCGGATACGGTAATGAGTATGTTGATTGACTTTTCATGCCATTGCCTCTGCTAATTATAGGATTTAATGGTATCCGAGTATTATATCATTGTTAATTTCACTTCCATTGACTTTACCTCATTAAATTTCTTTTCGATTGGCTTTCTCTTAGATAAACAAGCTAGATTAGCCTGTGATCATGCACGATACGGTGCTCGTAAATTGGACATTGACAAAAGCGTTATTGAATGTTTGGTATTCTGGCTATCAATTACATTGTGGGAGGCTCATTAATGTTTTGAAAAGCGCGCATCTTCATTATGACGGACTCGATAACTATTGTAGGAGAGTCAGATGCGGGCGTAGCGGTGCGCGTGCGCTGCGTCCGCCATGCGACTGTATGGCAAATACGTACGAGCAAATTGCGTCAGTCTCCACGCACACATACACCATTGTATCCGCCGTACTTTTCTCACGCTCACACACCCATATGTACGTGTAATTTGCACTCGAACGTAGCTATGTGGTACGTTGGTGTGCGTGTTTATCGGAAATTAGTTCTGCTGCAAGCATCGGGGTATCGGTGGAAATTGACAACACCACTGATTGTAACGATGGGAATCTGCGCACGTGTGCCCACATTAAACATTGACTTCACTGAGTGCCACTCTAGAACCGCAAAATACAAATTATAGACACATTTGACACACGGGCCTTTTGATTTGGTGTTTTTATAAATTTTAATGATACTTTCGCGCGTATTATGTGGTATTATCCGGTAAAACACCATGTTAACATTGGTAGCTTTGTTTTCTGATAAAGAGTCAGTTTATTTGTTATAAACTGAGATAGTTTGTTCCGTCTGTATGTGTGTTAAAATAAAGATAGAAGCAAATTATAGCATTATGGACCATTCACCTCGACTCTAATTACCAGCTCTTTGCATAATTTCCATACACATTAGCACTGCGAAATGATCTACAAATTGCTATTGCTGAGAACTAGCATAATAATTATTATGTGTAATTAGTCTTTTTTACTTTGTCACTTGATAGTTTCATATAATTGCAAATGATGCATTTCTAAGCAGTATTTATGAGAATCCTGTTTGATTTCTTATGAAAACTCTTATACCTTAGAAGATATTTTTTTTTTACTATTTTCTACTTCAATAACTAGGGATTAAAGAAACAATCAAGTGGAACATGTACCAGAGCTGCTTCCTAACCAACCCTAGTTAAAGGGTTACAAATAGTTACAATTCCATCAAAGGCAATGGGTGGCCCACCTGTCACTATCGCCTCGATCGCGTGTATCTGGAATTCAGAAGCCTCCCCTATTTGCTTCTTAATTTTGTTTTGTAATAGAGTTTTAGCTTTACTTGAGCATGTTTTGGTCTATTTGAATTCTTCGAATTATGAAATAGATCGTGTATTCTCAAGGGGGCCAATTCTGAAATAAGAAAAAAAGACTTACCTGTAAATAAAATTCATAAAAGACGTTGTTAATAAAATTTAATACCATCAATATGCACATAGTAATTCAAGAATCTTCAAATAGAATTATGAAAATAATAAATCAATGTTACGTAAATAATGTAGGGACCTACTATGTATATTAGAAAAAAGTTGATATCAAATAATAGCACGGGTTGATCGTTTAGGTTAAACTAGCTTGCCGCGGCTGGTCCGTGGATGGGTGACCATCTTTACATATCAAGACCCTTCAGATCTTAGACAGTCGTTACGGGTCGTCAGAAGCCCGAAAGTCTGACAACCAGTCTTACCGAGGGGTATCGTAATCGGTAAGCTTTTGGAAAAGGCTAGGCAAATGATGATCAAATCAAAATTTAGTAATTACAGCTATTAGAGAGTTAGTGTAAAAAAGTGTAATTTTGACGAAATAAATATTCTCACCGATACATACATATAAAGCTATGCTAGATAGAGGTTCTGAAGTAGAAATTTGTCTTCACACACTTAATATAAGTAATAATTTAGATACCTTTAAACTTTATTTGTCCGTTGATAAAAACAGACATTTGAATTAAAAGCCTCGATTCCACAGAACAAGGAAACTCTTTCATACTAAATGTGTCTTTTCCAATATTTACATTATCAAGTCCCGTTTGATATCAATTATCAAATGAGGAATTCAAGGGCCACACTCGACCGTTGTAAAGCAAACAAATGCTTAGGCGTGGTTCACATTATAATCTATAGGAAACCCAAGGTCTTGCCAATAAAACTTTATTGACATTGTCAAGGAATTTTGTTCGAATTTAAATTATGTTGCTTGTATTTGACGTGTGTGTGTGATTTTCGTTGATTTTAACTCTAAAGTTTCTTGTAGATATTGCTTTGATGAATGAAGAACTTGCTAAAAGTTTGTTGCAGATTACAGCGTAGGATGACTTCTGAACTTAGACGCGGTGTTTTGTGAATACTCTGAATGGTCACTGCTGCTGCACAGGTCTACTGGCTGTCATTTGTGGATTTTGGACATTACGAGTCGTCAGAATTCCGAAAGTATGATAACCAGTTTTACCAAGGGGTGTAGCGTTACGCAGGGACTGGGTTGCGGAGGTTAAATAGGAAGTCATAATAAGCCTTTAATGTTTCTACTGCCGGGACAAACGTCTCCTTTCTGTGAGAGCCGTAAGCCACCACGCGGATCTAGTGTTGGTTGGTAGATGTCACATGTCTTCGAATTTTTGATTTTAGTACATGCCGGTTTCATCAGGAGCAGTGCCTATCTGGGTTCGAACCTACGACCCGAAAGTCGTGGCTGTTACCACTAGGCCACCACAGCTCCTGATAGGCAGTCATCCCTTGTAAAAGACTGGAATTTGACCCCAACATAGTTGGAACAGGCTAGGCAAATGATTATGACTAGTCTACGAATGAAGAGAAGCCTGTGGAAGAGAACAGCAATAACAAAGCCTATGGTGCCTTACCTTAGAAAGACAAAAACATTCGTGTCATGATTCCTAATGACAGTATATATGTCAATATAAATTTGGACGTACAAACTTAACCAGTAACTTCCCATACAAATTCTCCATTGAAGCACATGACTAGGTAGTCAATATTAATCATACAGATGCGTATAATGATTCATAATAAATATGTCAAACAGTACTAGGTATTTAGCCTTCATATTACTTATCTTCCCTCTCGTCAAAACATCAAAGCATTATCATTTTATAAAATACTTGAGGAAAGATGAAAATATAATGAAATGTTATTGTGGGACTTTTTTTAAGAGAACTGTGGCGGCCCCGTGGTAACGGCCGCGACTTAGAGTATTACTTAAATATTTTCATCACCACTGCCCTCGAGACGATGAAGAAAAACATCGTGAGGAAACTGACATGTACTGACGAAATTTTGAAAGCATCCACCAACTCGTATTGGGCCGACTTCTCCTCACAGAGAGGAGGTCTGTGTCCCAGTAGTGGAAACATTAAAGACTGATGATGGATAATTTTTTAAGAACCTTTTGAACCTCTTCTAGTACTAGATGTTAACAAACAATTTCTTTCATATTTACTTTATTTTGTAAATTATCTTTAGCTTCCTCAAATGCCTTTCGAAGATTTTACGTGGTACTCATTTGGTTTTCCCTACTCCTTCCCAGAAAAGGTCCCCCTCGTGATCATTTAGATAAGTTGATAGTGTTGGTACATTGATAAAACCAACATTCAGAAAGATAATTCTATCTATGCCAACAGCAGGGTGACCTAAAGTAACAAATTCAGTTAACCAATACGTTATAATTTAAACACTAATAAGCATTATCAGTGAGTTCATCCGGTATGAGGATTCGGGTATTTGTGGTAAATGCGTTATCACATCCTGGCTTAATCATTCATTAGTCAGTACTTGATTAGTATTGCGAAATTGCAAATTAGTCAGTTTAATTAATACGAAATGTTTTAACGCTAACATTTATATATTGGTCATCTTAATATGGAAGTCAAGGAAAACCACTTCCTTATTCAGAATGGCTCTAGTTTACGACAAGTTTCTTCATGATGTATTGGAATTTTACGGAGAATTGCATACTTATTAGAATTGCATTTGGATTAAAAGGTTCCTTTTTAAAACTAGGTCTGTCTGCCAAATGATAGTGAGTTGTAGATTTCTTTAGCTTTAATCTCATCTCCCAAAAGGTAGGTAATATTGTCTGAATAATAATAATCATTTATTATTTATATGTCATGTGATATATTCCATCGATTATCTAGACTGTCAACTAAGTAAATATATTATTTTAGTACTCGTTAGGTATTTGTAGGACAAGTATCTTTGATAACGTTAGATAACAGAGATGACGGCTTAATCTCGTTTTTAACGAATTTTTATTCTAGATTGCTTGTTTATTATCAATTGCGCAAGTTTCCAATCCAATCAAGTCTTATGTAGAGGGCTATAAGGGCTATTTTTCTATGGGAATTAACTGTATCGCAATACATTTTAAACTTGCCGAGATCTAACTTTGTTGGTTGTTTAATTGTAATAGTGTCACCATTGACATCGTTGACAAGCTGTCATACGGATAAATTGATCGTGGTTGTTTGCGCAAATGTCAGTTAGATAACGATTACCATGTATTTTAATTTGATATAGGTATTCGTGATACCTATGGGAACGGGCTTATCTGTTATCAGAAAGACGGTATTAATAAGTTGAAACGTTTTATTGGTACACAGACGATGTTTTTGTTCACCTCTGTTAGCGTGTAACGGGTAAAATGTATCATAATAATTTAAATATAGGTGTGGATACGCTTAATTTAAATAGGGCACCTACTAAAGGATCTATCTTTGGAAAACAACACAGAGTGACACAACGACGACCCTACCTACTTCCGGTTGCGAGCACGACACAAATGTATTCAATAGTCACCTTCAGCACTGTGAAACTGGTCCGTGAGAAATAGGTGATTGATTGATTTCGGATAGTTTACCGTTCGGTAGCGGTCCGATACCCACCAGATATTTGGCTATATATTATGTTAATCGAAGATTTTAACGAGCCTACGCCTATTCGACTTCCAACTTTGTACTCACCAGGTATTAGTTCATTGGAACTTTACTAATCAATCGATGTGCTAATGTGTGATGTGCTTTGTTGCAGGAGAGCATGTGATGCCGGCCTTTGACGCCCGGCGCCATGCCCACGCCGCTGCAGCCCGGCGGCCCCGCTAGCGGCCCGCCTCCGGAGCGCAAGCGGCGCCGCAAGCGCGACGATCCGCAGAGTTCAGCCGCGCTCGAGCCCGACGACGACGACGGCGACATGAGTCCCGAGGAAGAACCGCGCAACGCGCCCGCGGCCCCCGCGGCGCCCACTCCTGCGCCCTCCTCCGCGCCCGCGCCAACCTCACCCCCTGCAGCACCCGACGCCGTCGATCTCACCTCGCACCGAGACTCTCCGCCGCTCTCCTCCGACGTCGAAAGATTCGACGGCAAGATCGTCTACAACCCCGATGGATCTGCGTACATCATCGAGGACCCTGAATTGTCAGAAGGAGAAACCAGCATGTCTGATCTACCCAAAATAGAACCTGGGTGCATCGTAGACAGCCGCGACAACAACGTCCTGGAAAGACAGCTCGATTATCCACAGATAGCGAGCGCGTTCTACGTGTCGAGAAACCCTTCGCTGTACGGCGCGCTATACGGAAGACTAGCTGCAGAGCGGGTGCGAGCGAGACCCGACGCGCCTGTCATGCACAGCTATCGAGTGTTCAGCTTTCGAGGAGGAAAGGACGTTCCTAGACCGCCATCTCCCCCAGCTGAATGTCCTGTCAGTGTTCCAGTCAAACCGATCCTAATGTGTTTTATATGTAAATTGAGTTTTGGCTATGCGAAATCATTTGTAGCACATGCGCAAGCAGACCATAGTTTATCATTACTGGACTCTGAAAGAGACGCCTTATCGAGAGAAAATGCTTCAGCTATTATCCAATGCGTAGGCAAAGATAAAGAACCGCTAGTCTCATTTTTAGAACCTGTTGGTGCCGCGGCACCACCGCGATTATCATCTTCAGGTAGCCCTAATATGACGGAATTACCAAGCCCATCGCTAGACAAGCGACAAGATTTAATGACGACCGATAGAGATACTGAATCAATGCTACTGAACGGCACATGCGATGAGAGGAAGCCAAGCCCAACAGCGGCGTGGAGGCCGCCACGATCGATAGCTGAATCGTTAATGCCTCAACATTCCTTGATCTCCGTGGCACATCCACACACGATAAATGCTTCAGTGCAACCACGGGCCAGTCCCAATTCATCCCCACCGTTTCAAGCAACTCCACCTGCTTTCCTTTCTGGCACGACAATAGGTGTCTGTCCAGATCATCTGGGAGGACGGCCCTCTGGTGCTGACTGCCCAAAATGTGAATTAATATTAAACTCAGGAAGATTAGGTGGCCCGCTAGCCGGTATGCATAGCCGAAATTCCTGCAAAACCTTGAAATGTCCGAAGTGTAATTGGCATTATAAATACCAGGAGACGTTAGAAATCCACATGAAAGAGAAGCATCCTGAAGCCGAAACTAGCTGTATTTACTGCATAGCTGGACAACCTCATCCACGGCTGGCACGTGGAGAAACCTACACCTGTGGGTACAAACCATATCGATGTGAAGTGTGCAATTACTCAACTACGACTAAGGGTAACCTAAGTATACACATGCAGTCTGATAAGCATTTAAATAATATGCAAGAGCTTCAAAACGGTGGTAACCCTGGCGAAGGAACTCTACCTCCTCCGCCACAACATACTCCTCCAGGCCCACACAAGCCACCACTACCACATCATTCACCTTTAGGTCAAAAACCAAAGCCAACCTTTCGCTGCGACGTCTGCAATTATGAGACAAACGTTGCACGCAACCTAAGGATACACATGACTTCTGAAAAACATACGCATAACATGTTGGTGCTACAACAAAATGTGAAGCATATGCAGACGTTATCAGCTCTACACCATAGACAACAAAGCCAACAGCAACTTGAAAGCTTACTGCATTTCCATAGCGGTGATGCCCCACCTCCTAATCCTGAAGCCGCACTCGCCGACATGGCTTACAATCAAGCACTGATGATCCAACTAATGACAGGAGGCCCCGGTCCTTCACCACCTGAGCTGGGTGCTCATCTTGACGTCGGACTAAATCCAGAAGCGATGGAACCCCCACCGGAACCAGCTGACCCAGAGCCAGAGAGAACATACCACTGTTGTATCTGCAATTGTTTCTCAACAGATTCCTTAGAAGCGTTGGGTCATCATTTGGCCCAGGACCGCACGAAGATCAGAGAACAAGAGATCCTAGCTTTAGTAGCTGGCCATTACGTTTGCAAGCTCTGCACGTACAAAACGAACTTGAAGGCCAACTTCCAGCTCCATTGCAAAACTGACAAACATTTACAAAGGCTGCAGCATGTAAACCACGTGAAGGAAGGGGGACCGAGGAACGAATGGAAACTGAAGTTCTGTGGTGGCGTTGGAACGGGTGGCGCGAGCGTTGGTGGCGTACAAGTTCGCTGCTGTGCGTGTGATTACTATACCAATTCTGCGCATAAGCTGCAGCTTCACGCGGCTGGCGCGAGGCACGAGGCTGCTGCCCTATTGTTGAGACATCTTCGTGAGTGTGCGGCGCGTATTCCTCGAGAACGACCACGAGTATATCGCTGTGCTCTCTGCGGCTTCGGAGCTCCTCATCGCTTGCCCCTTCTGCAACACGTTCGATCCGTCAAACATCTACAGATGGAACAAATCCATCAGCTCCAACGTCGGTCTGAGGGCAAAGATCCTACGCCTGATGTTGCTGAGCTGTTCCAAGTCATCCCTCAACCCAGTGAGCTGCCGAGCCCGTACGATCAGCAAGACAATGGTAAGTACCTACTGTTATATTTCTCATTATAATTATTTAATATGACGAACCTCCCTAGGTACTTACGAATCTATTTAATTTGTTATGCTTGTTATGTAGGCTGCTCGTTCAAACATAATAACGTGTAATCTAATTTAATTGTTTTTTTTTTTCACATTTTTAGTCCTCGTTTGTCTTTTCATGTTCACTAGAGTGGTAATAAGGAAATTGCTTATTTGTCAGCTAATAATTTTCCAACCGTGACTGGTCTATTGTTATTGCACATTAACTTCCTCAAGGCGTTGTCTCCGTAAGTTACAACTTAATGATAATTAGTTAGTTACATAACAAACGGGCCCCACTAACAATGTAAAGTATTCTAGCTAGACGTAGTGTTTGCTGTCTATACAATGACGACATAAAAACCATTCACGATCGAAAACCGATTAGATGCGCGTGCGCATTCTGCTCAGTTTTTCTGCTTCGCGCTAGATGTCGCTCGTGACAACCTTTATTCAATCAATAAACGAACGCGACGCAACGAAATATATTATTATTTATTACTCCTGTGCTAAACACATTTCGTAACATTTTTATTCTATAAAGCGTAAAAATCCCATTAAAATTAATTCAACCAAAACCATTACCGGCGTTCGTATCGATAAAGTAATACTGAGTCGACTTATGAATGTGATTTCGAAACGTCACTATCGGTTTCCAATTTAAACCGATTCGTTCCTTAATCAATTTTGTTCTGCGTTTTTTCAAAGTGAACTTCTTTCTGTGGATCGTGTCAACAAACATAACGATTTGTTTGATGTTAATTTGTGAGTATTGTGAGTGTGATACGAGGGCACATCGTGAGCTCCGTTTTCGTCAACGGACGCTTCATTATCGTTTATCGCGTGACCGTCACTCCGTGTTCAATCTGAGAGGCAATCTCCATTTTAAGCGATGAGCATTTAGCGAAGAATTCGTAATCACAATAATGAGATAATTACACACGAACAAAATTTAATTTAAAGCGCGCAACATTAGAACAGGTTTCTTTAATAACGTACGCCTTACACGGTGTCGCCACAGTCGGATGCCGTCATTGGTCGGAGGCGGCTCCGCCCCGCGCGCGAGGGAGACGGAGAGAAGATTTGAATTGAGAACGCGAATTTTCCATAAGTACCGCACACGGGACAATGACTCGCATTACGTATGTGGCGGTCGCGCATTAAGGATGATTGCCCCCTTGTGATGAGGCTGCTACATCATCGCACAATGTCGCCGGCCGCATCGCCCCGCACATGTTTATGGCCACGGTGAAATACGATAAACTCCGAGAGAAATGTGGAGGCGAAAGAAATCCGCCTTACACCATTGTGCGCCTCATGTTTATGCTTATTACTTATTTTCACCTTATTGAGAGAGCTGTTTTAAACGATCGATTTTGATATAAATTTTAGGTTTTCGAATTGCTTACGGTTCATTGTAAAACACGACGATGAGCTAAATGCGTTGTGCGGGAAGATTGCATTCATTTAGATTCACACGCTCTGCAAGTACTCGCATGACAACAAAAAACATCATTCTTTATGTTATGCGACGTCATTTGTGTAGCTTCCTTTGAGTCTGTCACTGTTTTACCCCTCGGCCACTGATTCATTAGTTACTGTCCCTATCATCAATATAGTTAAACCAGAATAAGAACCGGTTTATAATTTAATTCGTTATACAAGACCAGGACCCTGTTCCAAAAGATTTTTTGCTCTACTGAGCTAAGATCAATAAAGACGTCTGAGATATAATTCAGTACCTAAAAGATTGAAGACGATAATACAATATTTTCGATAAAAAAATATGCGGCATAAAGTCCACCGACGAGCTACATAATACATCAAGATTTGTAAACACGGTAAGGCCCCTAATGGCCAGTTGGAACCACTTTAGCGTATTCAAAATCAACTTGAAAGAGTTTAATACGCTGGCCATTGCAGACTCCAGTTTGAAACTCGAACTCGCTACACCGGTGCGCAAAGACAGTAAAACGTCCAGCTCCCATTGTGTCCCTGACGCCACATTGTAAAAATCCTGACCTAAATCTCGCAAAACAAAACTCACACTGCACAATACTTACTTTACGACGCTATAACGATGTGGTGTTTCCTTAGAAAAGACCCTTTGTCCATTGACAAAAAGCGTCAGAGATCGCGTTTATGCAGACAAGGTCCTTCTACCTGGCCATTGTTCTATGCTCCTACCAGACTGTGGGACGGCGACTTTACATCATAAATAATTACATTCACTGGTCACTGTGGAATTAGGGTCAGTTGCGCTATCATTATTATTACGCACTCGGATTTACTTATTTATCCCTCTCCCCTTCATTAGATGTAACGGTTTTAACTGCTTAAAACTATAGAACGGGTTCCCGGACAGGGGAACGACTGGTTTCAGCTTCGCTCGACTGTGAGATAATTTCCAGTTTTAATTAAGTGAAAATTCAATGCGTTGCTTCGAGCATTTTTTTGCGCCATTGTGGATTTACAAAATTAGGGAGTGGAATGCCACTAACTAACCATTGCCAAAATATTCCATTTATATGAAATCTTTGTATCATTTGTTCCGGATGTATTCTTTGCCAAATCTTTACATTTTGTGTGTGACGAATACAAAAGCCGGCCGGTCTGTTGCTCATCTAATAAACTATAATTGTAACGTTACATTAACGAATCAGCTCTCCCTCGGCCGTTTCTTTCACGTTCCTTATTTGAGCGTAAACAATGCGACCCAGCGTCTTTCACACGCTGCCGCGGACTTATCCTTGGTCAAAATAATAATTGCACACTCACATACAGTCGTCTCGCTCACACCCGCAGTCACATACGTCAACTATCCCGATGCATTTGATCCGATGCGAAACGAAATATTCGAAACCTTTTGTAATAATGAACAATGATTGTTTGCTCGTCCTGTATCTCCTTTGTGTGCGAAATTACAATATACTTGTTACGTTAGCATTAATACATCTGTGGATGTGTGCGTACGGGATGGATAGAGCGATACCTTTGTCTTGCCGGGACGTCGCAAACAAAACGAGTCCTACTAATAATATAAAGAGAAGAATTTTATTTTTAACTTCAATTCAGAAAAGTAACAAACGCTCGCACCGAACAATAGTGAGCTTCATTTATAGAAATAATCTTTTTTGTAGATAAATCTCACGTAGACGTAGGTAGACATTGTGGATTTACGGCGAACAGATCGGTATCCATTCGGCTCGCAGATTCCATAGCGGGAGGTTCGTCGTGTTCTATTTGCGTTTAATCAATCCGCGTTACGTAAACAAACATTTCATTGCTTATTTTTGTTAACAGACTCTAAGGAGCCAATCGACCAGAAGCCTGAGCTAACTCAAGAGCAAAAGATGATGAGATTTTTGGAACAACACCAGCAGCAACAACAGCAACAACAACAGCATGTGCAACAACAATCGCAGCAAGGTCCCAGTGAGAGGGAGGAGGAACGAGAGACTCCGGGACCACACACGTGTCCTTATTGTAACTTTAGTTGCTCGAACGAGTCTCGCCTACACGCACATGTCTCCTCCGTACATGGCGATCCCTCGCGACATTTCATTTGCCCTCTTTGCCAAGATGGCTTCAAGGAACGACCGGCCCTCGAACGACACGTCATGCAAATCCATTCCGTTAACTCTGAAGGACTGCAGAGGTTATTACTACTTGTTGACCAAAGCCATTGGTTGAACGGTGGAACTCAATCTCAAAGAGACGAATCTCGACAAGGCGATGATGAACGGGAGATTTCCTCGCCTCGTTCGGAGGGCAGTGCTGATGGCGAAACAGAAAGATGCTCAACATGCAACCGTACTTTCCGAAACGTCGATGAACTGTGCCAACATCAGAATGAGTCTGGCCATCTAGAACTGAAACAAACACCTCAAGGGCCAGGATATGTGTGCTGGAAGAAAGGATGCAATCGATACTTTGACGCGGCTCACGCGCTACAAAATCATTTTAGAGAAGCGCACGCGCGTAACTCCACCGCGAACATGTCAGTGTCTGAGAAACATGTTTACAAATATCGTTGCAATCAATGTAGTTTAGCTTTCAAGACTATTGAGAAACTACAACTTCATTCACAATATCATGTTATCAGAGATGCTACTAAGTGTGTGCTATGTGGAAGGAGCTTTAGATCTGTGTTGGCACTTCAAAAGCACGTTGAGACGTCCCACCCTGAATTATCTGAAGAAGAGCTAAGTGCATTCAAACGAAGCTTAGCATCGAACCCTTTACTACAAGCTGCCCATGGCACAGCTTTAGATGCTGCTACTGCTGAGCTCCTACGAAAGGAAGCTTTAAGAACCCCTGATGATGACCTAGCAGATATGGAAGACAGAGATTCAAGCGCAACCGTCGCTGATGAGTCCGGTCATAATGACGCCGAAAACTCAGATGACTCAATTATTTACAAAGATCAACAGTTCTTGGAAGATTACCTTAATTCCCAAGCAATGGCGGAAGATTCATACAATGACCCCAACAGAAAGTACAAGTGTCATCGATGCAAGGTAGCATTTACACGCCAATCGTACTTGACTGCACATAACAAAACACTTCTCCACAGAAAAGGTGAAAAACTAACCTACCCCATGGAAAAGTACCTTGACCCAAACAGACCATTCAAATGTGACGTATGCAAAGAGTCGTTTACGCAAAAGAACATTTTGCTAGTACACTACAATAGCGTGAGCCATTTGCATAAATTGAAGCGAGCTATGCAAGAACAACAGAATAATAATAACCCTCCCGTGTCGCCTGGGGCGGGCTCTGCGCCCTCTAATTTGACGCTCACTCCCAAGAGTACATCGAGTGAGGAGGATGACCGCAAACGGTACAAATGTAATATTTGCAAAGTTGCGTACACACAAGGAAGCACGCTCGATATTCACATGAGATCAGTGCTGCATCAAACACGTGCAGGCAAATTACAAGAGCTCGCTGCAGCCGGACACGTGGACTTGTCAAGGCCTTTGGTAGAGCAGCCGGACCGAACCGACCCCGCCAAAATTTTACAAGACGTGTTGTCGCCGAAAAATACATCCCCTTCATCTACAAGCAGTGGGGGCCCGCGTTCCTCGCCCCCTGCGCGCCCAGGTAGTCCGCGATCCCCGCGCGCAGGTAGCGCTTCGTGCGATCGCTGTCACGCGTCATTCCCGAACGGGGAGCTACTCGACGCACATCGAGCGACCTCATGTCCGTTTGGCGATGCGCGGGCGCACTCGCCACTAGGTGAAGCTGAGACAGCTGCACTAGACGAGATGGTCGCCAAGGGCAACCCGCCCAAACGCAATTCACAAATGTATAAACAACTATTGGAGACTTTCGGCTTCGATCTCGTCATGCAGTACAATGAAAATCAGCGAAGGAAAATGCAAGAAGAACGAGAGATGGCGCGCGTACCAAGTCCGCCGCCACCGCCTCCTGAGGAGAAGCCCCCGGACGGAGAAACTAAATCGACGTGTCAACACTGCAACAAAGAGTTTTCTAGTGTGTTCGTTCTTAAAACTCATTGTGAGGAAGTGCATAAAGACAAAGTACCGCTGGAATTTCTGGAGCAGTTTGCTGAACAGTTTAAATCGGAGTATGAGAGAAAGTCTGGTGCGCCGAACTCCCCGCGTGCTGCGTCTCCGGCGCCGCAGGGTGAGAGGTCGCCGTCGCCTCATGGTGATAACAGTGGAAACTTTAACGACAATGGGAATGCGCAGGGAGATGCGCAAGCTGGTGCATTACTAGCTGCGCAAGTGCAAGAGATGCAGGCGGCTTTGAACATGATACAACTGCAGCAGCAACTGGGGCAGTTGCACCCGATGGTGGCTCAAATGCTATCGTTGGGCCTTCCCCTCGGGTTGAACGTGGGTGCGCTGGCAGCGATGAACCTCCAACCACCTCTGGTTCCGCTGATGCTGCCGCCTCCTCCATTCGACACAATGCCCTACGCTCACGATGCGCAAATGAAACAACAGCAACTATTACAGCAGCAACAGCAGGTGAGTCCTTATTAATTATTTGTTTAACAAAACCTTTTTTTTTTAAACTAACTAATCCGTTTTCCGTTCTGCAATATGGTCTGGTGTTTAAATACGACGTTATATTTTCCATTGCACATTTTTCAGGAAACTTCCTGTTCCCATATTTTTTCATAAAAAGCTTATTCACACTTCATAGATTCAACGAACAGCTTTTCATTTTTATTCACATAGATATCTCAACTTATTGATAAACATCACGTAGTTATTATCTATAATTACATTAACCGACACTTAAGTTATAAATAACAATAAACAAAGCATTAGATAAATTACATTATACCAGTCCAATAGTTAAACATAAAATAATGGAAATTATACAAATTAGTATTAAATGGTTTGTGATGTCACATTAACGTGTGAGTATAGAATAACATTAGTATAATAACGATACCTTATAAAAGTGAAGTGAATAAGAGTTTAATCGTATTCAGTACAGAATCTATATTAACATAATAATTACCTACGTCATGTAAACAATACTAGATTTAGAATCAATCAAAACAAATCATAGCCCAAATTTTAAAATCAAATAAGTTTTAATGCCCTTGCTAAGTTCTATAGCTGTCACGTGTATTGTACTGAACAAATTTTTAGTTAACCAATTAAAATATGATTCGACATAAAATTTCATCGAATTGCACAATGATATATCATACATCATATTTGCTATGAAATCGACGACGAACCAAAACGGATTTAAAATTTATTAACAATTAAAAACCAATTTCAAGTCAAATATTACTGCGCAATCATTTAGCAACACTCAATTACCTAAGCTGTTAAATTCAGTCGAGACGTACAAATAACATGTATTTACTTATACAAACACAAGCCTTCGCATTGATTATTTTCGTCAGTTACTGTGTAAATTCGATCGTGGGCAATAAGGATAGCTACGACGTATTGTGAGATAAGCTCGACGATTTACGTTAGCTATCTGTTTGCACAAGGCGACAGAGAATCTATTGTTGTATGAAGGGTCCGACTATTATTATTAGTAACGACTTCCCTTAGTATTCGGACTTACCTGCTTAATATCGTTATAGATAAATGAACCCTTTGACAACTGGAAACTCGTTTCGTTTCTTTGGTCTCGAAGCTCGTATTTAACAAAGATTTCTTTTGTTTGCAGGCTAATGCTGCAGCTGGTCAAAAGCGAGCTCGCACTCGCATCACTGATGAACAATTGAAGATTTTGCGAGCGCACTTTGACATTAACAACTCGCCCAGCGACGAGGCTATCGCGAAAATGGCCCAACAGTCTGGACTCGCAACAAAGGTAATCAAACATTGGTTCAGGAATACTCTTTTCAAGGAACGTCAGCGGAACAAGGATTCACCTTACAACTTCAACAATCCTCCTTCCACGACACTCAACCTTGAAGAGTATGAGAAGACCGGTGAGGCTAAAGTAACGACTTTGGATTCATCGGCAAGCTCAGATGAAGCTCCGCCTGAAAAAAAGGCAAAAATTGAGGACACCATGATAATTCCACAGGAGGTAAAGTCAGAGCCTAATGACGAGCCATCCATGGAAGAGAAATACCACTCATACGATGATCGGCACCAGGAAGATAAAAGCTTTATTTTTCCCCAAGCGCCGTCACAGAGTCCAGCGCCAATAATACATACAAATGACCATCATCACCAAAACAAATCGCGACCGCAAACTCCCACGCATATATCGCTGAACTCGCTAATTCAGTCGCAGTTAGATTCAATCCCGGCTACGAGTATACCGCAGCCGCCTCATCCGTCGATGCTACCACCAAAAATAAATCCTAACTTCACGTCCCCAAACTCCGCGCCCCCGAACGTCCTACCTTTGACCCCGAATCGCAGCCTCAGTCCTGGCAGAGGACCGGCCGATTTCGGACTTTCCGGGGGCAATTCGAACGGATCCAACAGCTCAACGGGGTCTTCTGGCAAACGCGCCAACAGAACTAGGTTCACTGACTATCAAATCAAAGTATTACAAGAGTTTTTTGAAAACAACGCCTATCCCAAAGATGATGATCTCGAATATTTATCGAAGTTACTGGGATTGAGTCCGAGAGTAATAGTGGTATGGTTTCAAAACGCCCGGCAAAAAGCAAGAAAGGTTTATGAAAACCAACCAGCTGCAGATCCACCTGCGAGCGCCACAGACGAGGCCAATAGATTTCAGCGCACTCCAGGTCTTAACTATCAGTGCAAAAAGTGCCAATTAGTATTCCAAAGGTACTATGAGCTTATAAGACATCAGAAGACTCATTGTTTCAAGGAGGAAGATGCTAAAAGATCAGCACAGGCACAGGCGGCAGCAGCTCAGGTGGCTGCCACATTGAGCAGTGAGGATTCCAACTCGAGCAATGTTGAACACCATCCACCGCACGTGCCGGTCTCACCCGCCCCGCCCCGCACGCCGACCCCTGCGGCGCCCAACTACCCCGTCTCTCCAGCACCACCAGCGCCTCTAACACCAGTAACGCCACTATCACACGCGCCCCGTGAAGAAAAAGATGGAAATTTTCAATGTGATAAATGTAACCTAGTCTTCCCTCGGTTTGACTTATGGCGGGAACATCAACTCGTTCACATAATGAACCCAAATTTATTCCCCACATACCCGCCGGATTCCCCTTTTGGGATACTTCAGCAGCACGCGCAGCTGCAACAGCTAAATGCGTCCCTTGGGAGTGATGAGGCTCGCCATCCTTTAGTGGCGGCTCTTAATCAACAAGTAGCAAAGAGGAAATTCGATGAATACGAAGAAGTGGAAACTGGTGAACAGCCAAAAGACAAACGCTTAAGAACTACTATTCTACCGGAACAACTGGATTACCTCTACCAAAAATACCAAATCGAATCTAACCCATCGCGAAAAATGCTTGAAAATATAGCACGCGAAGTTGGACTAAAAAAAAGAGTGGTACAAGTTTGGTTTCAAAATACACGAGCACGTGAGAGGAAAGGACAGTTTCGTGCGCATGCACAAGTGATTAACAAGCGATGTCCGTTTTGTCCAGCTTTGTTCAAGGTGAAGAGCGCATTAGAAAGTCATTTGAGCACTAAACACGCAGATCAGTGTGCGAGAGGCGAAATCAATGTAGACGCGCTGCCTGACGAAGAATTAAGTACAGAATCAACACCGAGTTTCGGCTCCCAACAAAGTGACCGGCAGCAAAATTTTTCGCAAGCGGGGGCCCCCATGTTGCCCCCTATTTTTCCACCTTTTCACTCAGACATGGAGAAATTTATCAAGCAGTACAGTGAGGAGTCAATGAAACGCTATGTAAGTGAATTACAAGCGCATGCCGCTGCCCAGCAAAACGGTGGTGGAAACAATGAAGCACCTGAGCGACGCCCAGAACATGGAAAATCAGAGATACCCTTAGATCTCAGCAAACCAGTTGATCTGTCACGACCTGGGTCTGACGCCGATGAGCGCTCTGACACCGCTTCTGAGACTATGGAGTTCTACGAGGAAGATGAGCCCACCTCGCCACTACCAGGCCAGCAGTCGGCGCGGCCCCCGGGCAAGCGGTACCGCACGCAAATGTCATCCTTACAAGTGAAGATAATGAAATCGTTATTCGGCGACTATAAAACTCCTACTATGGCCGAGTGCGAGGCGCTCGGGCGGGAAATCGGGCTGCCTAAACGCGTGGTGCAAGTTTGGTTCCAAAACGCACGTGCCAAAGAGAAGAAAGCGCGCCTGGCCGCCGGACTCATGGAGGTGTCCGACGCGCCGCCGCCGGAGGAGTGTCGAGTGTGTGACTTCAAGTACAGTCACAAGTACTCGGTGCAGGACCACGTGTTCACGCGCGGCCACATCGCGGCCGTGCGCGCGCGCCTCGAGAGCGGCGCGGGCGGCGGCGAGGACAGCACGCTCGCGCTCATGCAGATGGCAGCGCGGCTCGAGGGCGGCATGGGCGGCGACCTGCACAACGCGTTCCTGCGACCACAGCTCGCCGGAAACGGTGAGTGTACAACTTGACCGCGGGGCGAGTCGCCTAGTGCTTCCCAGTACTAAGCGATCCTGCACCCTCTTACGTAGAACCTCGCAGCGGCGAGCTCCGCTCGATCGCGTCGATGTCACTCTGACTATGTTCACTTCTAGACGAAGATGTTTTTAATGCGGCTCGAGCGAAGCTCATTTCGTGCCGTGACGGTCGTTGCTATTTTCCTACTAGTGAGTCCTTTTGTAAATAAAATTTAGGTGTAACTGAAATAGTTTAAAGTTGTCTCTCCGTAGTGTTGGTGTTTCAATATTAAGTATTCTCTTCGGATTGAACTTAACTGTCTTTGCCAATGAATAAAGTACATTCAAAACTGTACTGAGATAAATATGCGCCAAGTCGGTCGGCCGATGCGAAAGGTAATGGCGGCACGTACGCAGCCGATTCAATCTCAGAAATTATTTCGTAATTCAAATAATTACTGAGCACCTATAGCTGGGAGCGTGGCAACAGTAAAAAACATTACTCAATCTTCAAATTATAATATAAATCTGAAATTAGTGTGAAATAGATTATTTTTTCTGTGGTTCGGCTGTTGGACAGTATTTAGGAGTTGTATCAGCATTATTTGTATTTGTTGGTGTCTTGGTGTAACTGTTTGCCGCGGCACGTGTTGCTTCGCGCGTTGTGATAGCGCGCGAGAGGCGGGTCGGGCCGGGCCGACCACGGCGCGGTAGTGGGCGGCCGCTCTAAGCCACTATACAAATGCAAACGATGCACAACAATGGTAGGAGTTAGGACGCGTGAAGGACGTCGTATATCTAATGGGACCGATCTGGCGCACATGCATTTCGCTCCACATGAATAATCAATTATTTAAATGACGCCAATCAAAAGACTTTCTCGGAAACGGCACATCAGTGTACATTGTTTCCTTTGTTTTTATTACGTTATTACATTGAGTTCGCTCCACATATTAGACACCAACACCACAGAGAGATATAGACTAGTAATCTGTTGCATAATATTATTCTTCGTAGTTGTTCGTATTTAAAACTCCTATTAGATATTAGCGACGTGTCGATTGTTGTAGGATTGTAATGAAAACCAAATTATATATTTTAGAGAATTTAAATGTGTTAGTTATTATTATGTAAAGTCATAGCGAAGCCTGAAGTCTATAATTATTTAAAATAAGGTGCCTTGTAGGATCCAAGTGTTTTGTAAATTATTTTTCTCTTGAGCTCCACTGTAAATAGTTAAAAGTATACTACTAGATGTAACGATGTGCATTGTAAAATTATCTCCGACCGCTGTTCGTATTGTGTATTTCGATAGTTCTTATCTATAGGTAGATATATAAATATATTATTTGTTTCGTAGAGGCATCTTAAGAACTTGTGATATAAATGTATCTAATTAGTTTACTTCGCATATCTTTCGCAAGGGTCTCGGCTATGGGCGCGAGCCTAAAAGTACAAAAATATATACAGACATAACACTAGAAGTTTGTCGGTTTTAACATGATAATGCCTCGTTTTGTCGTGTGGGGTCCCGGTTGCAGTTTTTGCTATTCTTTCGAGATTTACATAAAAGTGGGTCTCGATTGGGGCGTTAGGCGATATGCAAATATTTTCTTCAAATTTGAATGTACGTGGGGGCACGAGCGCGGCCCGCATGCGCCCGCGCCCCTGCGCACGCGCCGCGGGAGCGAACGCTTTGCCCTTATTTATTACGTGGAAATTTTCGCTACCGACTCTAAACACCTTGATACGTCTCTATTGATCTTTCAAATGCAAATGTCCCAGTCCGTCGTAAAGAACATAATAAGTATTATTTACTACTTGCATACATACCTCAGCATTATGGTTTTACTTTAGATTCTGAGCATGTTTATTTGCATATCGCTTTTTGTTATTTTTTATTTTCTTTTATTTTTGTTATGTTTGTATTTATTTTTGTTCTTTAGTTTTACTATTATTTTGTTTGTCATGTAGATACCTAAACGTATTTACGTCAAGGCGACTGACGTACCCCTTGATATTGAATTTGCCTCCAATACGACTTCCAATAATTTTATTTTAATTTGTATAATTTAATTTTTAAACTAATTTTATGCGATCTGCATTTACTGTTATTCAGATGACGTTATTCTAAATAGTTATTTGAAACAAAGTCCTGTGCCAGCCAGTGAAAGAATTCTTTGGTAATTTAGCGGCGTAGATTCGTCCGCCTAGGGAAAGATTGAAAGTCTTGTAAACTTGAATAGTATTATTATAATTATTATCTACAGTTATTATATTTGCAGAATTCGTTGAAATAAATGCAATATTTATATTATTGAATTATGTTTTTTTTTTTGTTTTTTGTTTCCTTGGTTCCTTTTATCCTGAGTTTGTTTTTTGTTTGCTTTTGTTGGAGAACATTTATGTGGAATGCAATGTGAGGTAACAAAGAGTATTTAAACAAAGCTGATATTTTTTGGTAGAAAGTCTCTCGCTAAGTCTTGGAGAATTAACGAATTATTTAGGGACAGGTGAACATTGTAGATAATTGGGGATGTAAAGTACCTCATGCAGATAGTAACAATAGGGCTGCAAACCTTGTACCTGTAACTTAAAACAAAGAGAGGCTTTGTTTTTGTTCGTCTACAAGATAGATTGCCACAAAAGATGTGAAATGAATATTTTTTGGGAGATATTTCATGCCTACGTGGGAGGTAATGTTTAAATTATAATTCGGACTAACTTTTTCATGTTACCAACAAAACAGATTGCTAGTTTATGTAGTTTTGAAGTTATAAGTGCTTTCTTGAATAATATGAAAACGATCGTGACGGCACATCGCAGTAGACCTAAAACCTTATTTCAAATGTATCTTCTACAATTCAGCTTAGGTAACACATACTCACGCACAATAACTGTGAAAAAAGAAAAATATTCATTATTTTAGTCGAAAAAATCATTTGAAATGAATCCTCCAAGATGGTATACCTACCTATATTCCTGAAGAGTACACCTGTAGATCATCAACACTGCTTCTTCTATTCGACCCAATCAAGCCTGATGTTGAAATAAACTAAGTAAAGTTTCATCAAAAACGAATCAGTAATAGTTTTAGGTTAGGTACACACATTGCCTGTATAATTGTTTTTTTTTTTAATAGATATATATTTTTTAAATATTTACTAATTTTTCATATATATATTTTTTTAAATTTTATTTTATTATTGTTAGGAATCAACATCGTCAATTTTATTTCCAAATAGGTTATCCAGTATAGGTACAAAGGCGACTGAAAAATATGTGGACGTATTTTTCACGAAGTGAATGCTGTTGGACCTCTTCATCTGAAGGCATGAGTAACATTGTTCTTCGAAAATTGAATTAAGTTCGGGTTTACTCAAATCCGAGAGACAAATTAATGTCTCTAAAGTTTTCCACTTTACCTTATTTTAAATCACCACCCACTTTCGTTAAAAAAAAACGATATTACCAAACCTCGATTTATTTACAATACACATATTTTTTACGCACCCACTCACCGGGGTTCGTTCAAAAAAATATTAAATTACAAACGTACAAAGGAAAAACTGCAGTTACAAAAAAAATATGTTCCCGTTATCGACCTGGCTAATTATTTCATTGTAAAAGGCAATAATATAGGACGTGCTTAACATAAAATAAGCCTTTTTGTTAAAATACAATAAGGTTTTTTATGGAATCGATATCACTTACCGTAGGCAGATCAATGACGCGATGATAGTAGGTAGGTAACTTACAGTGATGATAGAAAAAAAATATTTACCCGTTAGTTAAGCTTTTGAATAAAGGAAAATTTAAGCAGATGTCTGTCAAAGAGATGAGCAGGAATATACACGAAACTACAATACGTACGTACGTATACGTACTCAACGTCAAACCGTAATTTAAATTTAACCTAACAACCTGAAATAAGGTACCTACTTAAGTAGAAAGATTCATCTAAGTAATGTCTGCATAAAGATGTGTTTCGTGAGCGCAATAAAACTAAGTACGTATCGATTAATTAAATTCGAGAATTACATTTTTGTAAGCTCACAATACCTACGTTGACAGCCCTCAAAACGCCCACCCTTCACCACATTGTAGTGTTGTTCATAAAATATGTAGATGAAAGCATAGCAATGACTGTAGAGTGGTCGTGGGTTGACAACCCTGACAGGCAATTTACTTCATCATTTCAGCCGAAAGACGTCCACTGCTGGACATAGGCCTCTCCCAAGCTCCGCCACTTCGGCCGGTTTTGTACTTCCCGCATCCAGCGGATTCCTGCGGCCTTACTTAGGCAATTTACTTAGTGTAAATTATTTCATCACCACTGCTCTTGAAACGGTGAAGAAATATATCGTAAAGAAAGCGTTTTCTAGAACCAAAAACTCGAAAACATGTGATGAATCAATCAATCTAAAGTCATTTATTCAAACTAGGCTGAGAGTCAGCACTTTTTGAACGTCAAAGTTACATATGACAATCCCTCAAAGCGCCCGCCCTTCACCACTTTCTAGTGCTTTCGCTTGGAAGAAGTTGACAACTCGCACTTTGCCAGCGTGGTGGATAACGGCCCACTCCCTTTCATAGAGAAGAGGCCTGTATCCCCATAGTGGGCACATAATAGGCTAAATATGCATACTTCTCCACTAAGCTATAAATTCGTGCTATGCTTAGATGTTGGCGATAACACATTAAGAATAGCTTAAAAGATTACAAGATAGAACTGCTGAACTTTAAGTGACTCGTGAAATTATTTGGAAAAGGAAGTTTCAGATCAAGTAGATACAATACTACATGAATACCTACTTGTCTTGAATTCAAAACTGTACCAAAATTAGGTAGGTATTGAAATAATAATGGATAGGAACTGTAGGTTTAGGAGTAGTAGGTACTAGGTAGGACTCATAGGTGCGTACATATTTACCGCAGGTATGCCATTCATTGCAGATGGTTTATGAGATGTCACAATCAAAAACTGAAGTCATTTATTCAAAATAGGCTGAGAATCAGCACTTTTCGAATGTAAAAGACGTCCCTGTATAGTGGGCTTCAGTTATGACATAGGCTCATTTCGAATTTTAATACCTTTGTATCCACGAAAATAATAGGTGTGCCAATAGAAAGAATATGAAACCAGCGGGGGGAAACCAATTGGTTTCATTCTGACAGTCTATCCACGTTCATTGCGTTATTTATGTAGTTGAGCAGACGAATTTTTCAAACCTAGGAAGCAATGGATTAGCACTTTCCTTAAAAACACGGATTGTGACAGAACGTGGTACAGAATTAGGGTGCGCTAGTAGTTTATAATAGTGAGTAATAAAAAGCTTAAGATAAAAAGAATAGTAGATTATTAACCAAGGGGATAAAGCAGTGTCTTCTGTCGCGGGTGACGATTTAAATTGCGAGCGTAACGAAGGACTCGAGGTTTACTCCTGAGCGTAGCGAGGGTGTTAAAAACTTAGATCACGAGCGAAGCGAGGGATTTAAGACGAGTCCTGAGTGTAGCGAGGGATTTAAGTTCACCCAAGACTAAGACAGCTTTATCACCGAGGAAAATACTCTACTTTTCGTTCCATTTGCGAAAAAAATTAACACAAAAATAATATGAGATAAGCATTTATTAAAAATAATGACAATTAAAAATAAATTAAAATAAACTTAACGTTTATGTATTTGAAGACAACAAAAACGCGGCAAATTCCTAGACTAATATTTTTTTGTCGGAAAAGCAAAGGCCAAGCTCATACGGCCACGTCGGTTTTCGTAATTTTATTTAATAATCATAACTGCATAATAAATGTTTATTCCTTTTTCAAAAAGATGTAGGTATAATGCTTTATATACAAACTCAATGGTGTAAACACAGATGTAGTTCAGTATAAATTTCGGTAAGTATTCCAAATTTAAATCACATTCTCCCCCTAGAGGATGAATGAAATTCAGTACCTACAATTTTCTTTCCCTGTTTTTAACAGACTAAAAATGACTTGTTATTGTTCGCTTTTTGTGGCATAGAATGTCACTTTTTTGAGCAAGTGGTACGAAAAAGCATTTTAATTCTTTTTTATTATGAAAATAAGTAACAGATCATTCCTTTATTGTCCTGTATCGTCAATGTAACGTGGATATTTTGTTTTTAAATTAGGAAGAATTTGTTACGTAGTTTGTAGATGTCAGTTTGGTGACAAAAAATGGACGAACGATATCGATCGATTTATGATTATTAATACAATGAAATAAGATTTCAGGTAAGCTAAGAAGCTACCCTGTGCGTTATATCTAATATTTGTGCATGGTTACATATTTACAGAAAAGCTTTCAAAATACTTCGATCGATTATTATATCTTGGCAGTACAATCAGCACCAATAATATCGGGACGAACACTGTTCAAAATGATCTAATTCTAAACAACTATGAAAATTAAATATTAACTCAACGACAGAAGGAATATTTAACAACTGTTATTCTGACTAGAACTTTATCCAATTGAGATAAAGTTTTATTTTCTCTGTTGTTGAGATCATTTTGAAGTCTGTTTGTCCCGATATATTTGACGCTGACTTTACCTACCTGTTTACCCCACATGTAGTATTCCATAACAAAAGACTAGATTTAATTACTTCTTACCTACTAGTTACCAATTATTATACCAATTAAATTTATTTTGCTATGGTATGTTCTGGAGCAATAACGAACAAAGCAAATCTATGAAAATATGGGTCAGGTAATCTATGAAAATGTAAGTATCTCGGATTAAAAACGAAGTGTAGGTAGTCACCTACACTTCGTTTTTAATCCGAGATACGTATTTGACAGATGAAATGTCAAACTCCTGTATAAAAAAGCAAATGTCAGATCAGTCTATGCAACTATAATTCGAGTGTCTCCTGTCTCGCAGCTAAGTCTAGATCCATCTATCTTACTCAACACTGACCACCGTCCATACCTTTGACAGCAAATCCTATACCAGTGATGAATAGAGCAAGGCCGAATCAATCATCAAAATAAAGACGCACGTCCCATTTTTTCGGCCACCGTATTATCTGACAGAAAGTTCCAACAATATACAACTATCCTACGGCCTTTAACGTGACTTTAAGATCGTAATATTTTCCTAAAAAATCGTATTATTTGTATAAAAAGTATTAAACCAGGTTATCACGTATTAGTTTAGATACTTCACGCTCGTACGCTTATTTTTCGATTTATAGTTTTATATAGAAAATTTATTGTTAACGCAAGGTTGGGCCTTGAAACCAGCTATTCTTTAATCGAGGTTTCGGCGAAGGCAACAGATGGTTGTCTATAAGGACACACATTTAGGCAGCTCCGTCTATGTGTTTAATTAATGCAAAAATTCTACGAATTTGACATTATAAATTAGGTTTAGAATAAAATATTAAAATTATGTTCTTAAACAGAGGTGGGCGGCAGTGAATCGGTTGATTTTGTTAAGATACCTATTCACAATAGGTATGATTTAAGGCTAACATTAAAACAAATGCCAAATACAGATGACACATAAATATCATAGTTATTAAAATGTTACATTTTAAATGGCAAAAATAAATATAACTTGATACCTATAGCAAAACTAAAGCGAATCGATTAAATAAAGTCTACATCCGTATTTCTAAGATGTTTTTGTACCTAATATTATAAAAGCTAAGTATACAGATTCCCCATCAGATTTCGAAACTGGAATCCACTGTAGGTGATAATATGATATCTAGTTACACTTAACTAATAAACACATAGCATTCATCTAGTATAGAGTTACACTCTTAGGTACACCTACTTACAGTACTGAAGAGAAGGATAAATATTGACTTACGTTTAAAACGTCCTCTATAAACTAAAAGACCGAACAAATGGAAATAGGTCGACATTCTCCATTATTAGGCCATCTTTGTTTTATAATTATAACTGTCAAAAACAATACTCATACGTCGATGTCATTTAAAATTCTACCCTCCACCTCTCCGCTGAATTCGTGGCCCAACATCACCCGTAAACGTTCAATGGCGTCGGTTTTACGCGAATTTCGTAAGTAACCGTTGCAACCGCCGATAAATGATCACAAAACGCTTTGTTAACACCAAATCTTCACGCCGAATCGTGTTTTCACTTGGTATAAAGATTTACTGAATAGAATATGGTATAACATTGTTCGCGGTGTCGCCTTTATAAAAGGATGAAACATGAATGATAATACGCGAGGAGAGTTCACGTACCACGTCAAAAATGACAGAAAAGTTGAAAAAATAAACTGACAGACATATTTTGTAACATTGAAATAGTCAAATCGAAGAATGGAGGTATGATCTAACCGTAGCGAAAATTTAAACATGATAAAGTAGCTCGGTAGCATAGTTAAAGTAATAGTTAAGTATACACATATCGACCGATAGCTATCAAAGCGATTGATCTGCAAATCTCTAAACAATAATGACTATGAGGACTGCGGGGTGGGGGGGAGGGGTCGTCCAGTATGCCCTGGAGTCACGTCGAGGCGTCCCAACCCATTACCCAGTCCAAACCGTATCGACAAATAACCGCCAATTATTGGATCGCTCTACAATCTTTTTACAATTTCTTCTCCGTCGGACGTTATTATATTTCTATTAAGCCTTTTTTGTAATCAAACTACTAATGATTCGATTCCATTTCCTAGGCCGACGTGCCGCCTCCGCAATGTTAATGACACTATGTAATTAGATCCGGATGGTTTCAGGGCGTTGACTCCACTGCGGTGCCCGACCGGTAGATAATGGCAAAGTGTCAATTTTACTAAAAATATGGTAATTTACAATGTCGGACGCCATTTTGTGTCTTCAAATAGTTAAGACAACGTCAACCGGTAATGAGTTGACACCGTTAAGAGCGATGTAGGAAATGTATGCGCGGCTGCGACACGATCTGCTGAAGACTGACGCTAAACGCTATCCAAGTATTATTTTATAAACATACTTGTGCGATTACCAGTTAAGTACCAGTAGCCACACGGGTCAGCCAAAGCTACAGTTTTCGCAGTTGGAACATGGATGGGTCTTTATAAACCAAGACCCTCTTTGTCTCGGAAAGCACGTTATGCCCTTGGACCCGGCTGACTTTCGTGAATCTTTGATAGTCGTTACGGTTCAGGAGCCCGAAACTGGCAAACCAGTCTTACCAAGGGGTATCGTATTACCCAGTAACTGGGTTGTGGAGGTCAAATAGGCAGTCGCTCCATGTAAAATACTGGCATTAAGCTGCAACCGGTAAGACGGTACGAACAGGCAGATTGATTGACTTGTGTGAGTACCCGCCATCATCACAAATAAGAAATCGCAAAGTAATGAACAGCCTCATGTAATTAAAACAATCACTTGGTTTCAATGTAAGTGGTTATTTTTCTATTACGTTACCTAACATTCAATTTTATAAATGTGACGTAGGCGTCGGGAAATTTCTAATCATAATAGGTAAAACTAATTTGGTTATTAGCGTGTCGGTAGTAATTTTCACATCGACTCTAACTATCAACATATGAATCTAGAATCTAGATGGTGTTAGGTAATTACTAGCGTTCATTTAAACTTCTTTTTTGATACAGTTAGTTTCAAAAATAGAAGACAAAATATTTCATGAGGAAGAATGACTTTTGTAATAGACAGTACAATATTGGGCACTCAAATGTTCTGCGTTCAAAAGTGTCACCTGTGTGTCTGTTGTTGGGCCAGCTGGCCATTCCGTGGCAGCTTCGTGACCACTGCAACAACCGTGACCGATGACAGTTCTCATTGCCAATTAGAAGTTCAATCACCGACGTCAATGGGGGCCAGGCAGAACCGAAAAAATAAGCATTGTATGTACAGTCATGTTTCAATTTGAGAAATTGATTTGTGATGCGACCAACACCACATTCGTTACTTATATATAGTTAGTTTTCTAATCAAAACGACATCACGACGCATCGATAACAATGGCTGGTTCTTGTCAAGTCATTTCATCATCAAACGTCATTTGGAGCTCATTTATTCGCTTGTATATAAACAACACTATGTAATGACTGTTTTTTCTCAGTTATAAATCTTACGTGAAATGATTCATGTAAGCTGGTACCGTTTTTCTTAATGTATCTGTTAATTCATAGAGGGTTAACTTAACACGCTTTATCTAGACCAGTTCATCTACCTTAGTCATAATAAGAGTTTCGTGATAAATCAAAAACATGTTTCAATTATTAGAAGAGATACCTCTCTATTTGGGTAAAACGTACACTATGTTCTATATAAGAAGGCTTGGTTTCCGCACTATCAACTTCAGGTGAACCATTGTGTGTAGGCCATGGCGGCCGTCGGTGGTAATTCCAACCGGCCCACATCCCTTCAGAAGTTGATTATACCTCCAGGTCTGTTCAGAACATCTGTGTAAGTTCTGGGTGACGCTTGTGCATTCAAAGAACACATGCTCAATGGTTTGCTCAGCCTCCATGTAAGCCAAACCCTGCATAGAAGACTGTGCGTTATGACTATCGCGTAATTAACCAATCAGAATCTGAATAATTGTGAAGGATATTTTTTTTAATTAAATAGGAATAACAAACATTTAAATTATGCAATATTACACATAGAAAAAATAAAAACTTTTTTACAAAAAAAAAACAACCGACTTCCTTAAAAACACTACAAAGTGAAAAATAACTTTAATTTCGGAAGTCGGTGTCTTAGGATCTGTATTTATGGTTTTTTTGCCACCGACTTCCGAAATGAAAGTTATTTTTCACTTTGTAGTGTTTTTAAGGAAGTCGGTTGTTTTTTTTTTTTTGTAAAAAAGTTTTTATTTTAAAATTTTTAGTTGTGGTATCCACCCCGTACTAATTCCAAACAAACAATGCATATTTATGCGATAGCAGAAATCGCGGTTAATTTGCTGTCATTTTTTAAAGAGTTCCGGTGTCGGTCTCCTGAACTCATCATCAGATCTATATGAAATTTATATGGGACCATTTCGGAATAAATCCCTTTCGAACAAAAAAAGAATTTTTCAAATCCGTCTATATATGACGGAGTTATGGCCGAACATACATAAAAAAATAAAATTTAAAAAAATATAAACATCCGAATTGAGAACCTCCTCCTTTTTGAAGTCGGTTAAAAACATAAGTTACTTAAATAATAATGTAACCCACAGCGCTGTTCACAGATCACCATTCATAATTTAAACTTAAATTCACTAGGTGAACTGTATATGCATGACAGTTACACTAATATTACAAAAACAATTAATAACAAAACAAAAAATAAAATGTTATAAAATTTAAAAAAAAAAAACTAAGAAGCAGTCCAAAAGTTCAGATATTGTTAATCCATTGCTCTATATGTTCGAAAAATGTGTGTGTTCATCAACGTAAATAACGCAAAGAATGTTGTTGAACAGTCAAAATGAAAGCGATCTCTACTGTTAGTGTGTTACGCAATTACCTGACAGGTCAATCGCAAGTCATCTGCAATATCTTTATAGAAACTCGGTAAATGAGATATCTTTAATTCATGTCTCGTCCTCATGGTAGATTCAGCTTAAATAAGTAAAAAATTTGGGCAATGCTAACTAGGTACGTGATAAACATATTCATTTGTGGATAAATGACCTTAAACAGTTTTATAGTCATTCATTTTCCAGATCGTAATATCCAGTTTGTTAGTAATTAGGTATATAGACAACTAAAACACTAGTGTTAGTACATCTATCAGTCTACTCAGCTTTTGGCAGTCCACTGCTGGACATAGGCCTCTCCCAGGCTGCGCCTCATCCTCCACCTTCAGCATCCAGTCTATCCCAGCCACTTTCTTAAGGTCGTCGGTCCTTCTATCAGGGGGCGTCTCACACTACGCTTGCCTATACACGGACTCTACTCTAGGACTCGTCTGTTCCACCAGCCATCGTTCACTTCAATTGGCTTACTTTACAACCTATGTCGGTATTTCGGGTTAAGTTAATTTCTGATTTTATCCTACAAATAAATGGCGAATATACCCCACTGTATAGCGGGCTGAGCGATCTTGAATTTGTGGACTAGCCCGACTGTCAGTGTCCACGTTTCAGCACCGTATGTCATAATGGACAGGACGCACTAGTTGAAAACCTTAGTCTTCAAACATTACGACTAACGTTTTAACAAATGTGTTAGAACATACATTTGCCAAATTTTGATAATAATGTCAAAATCATTAAATTTTAATACGTTAAAACAAAATTTGAATCCAATCACTTCTCACACAACAATCTAACTTCATAAAGATGTATGCTCTCGACAATTTGAAAGTATAAAACTAAGTAACATACTAAAAGATTCTTGTTTCTTGCCGCAAATTGCCATTACATAGTTAACTTAATGACCATTTCCACGTTTACTGACCACCGAACAAGTTAATGTATCTCCTGGATAAATGGATTAGAAACAAAGTGTGATTGCCGCTTTAAATGCTGGCTATAGACGCACTGTCTTTTCAGGAAATAGATGAAAAGTTACTACTTTTCTCTTTCATTTACATATAATATGAGAGCTGGCATAGCACGAGCACCGTTTTGTTGAATGAAGAGTAGACAAAAATGACGTTGACGTTGAGTTGTAAGCTTTCTATTATCTTTAGCATAGCGATTCCAAAATTAAATTATATTCACTACCATAGACAACTGTCAGTTGTCAGTGTAATTTCGACCGTTCCGGATAGAAAACTTTCTTCTGAAATAGTTTACATTAAAAAGGACCTAGACGAAGATCGTTAGGAAGGATAGACAAAATGACAGATTGTAGAACGTTTTCTACGGTGCGATGTCAAAAATGGAGGAACGAAATGTGACTTGGTATAGAAAGAACTGTGTCTATTCTTCGTAGAAATATAAAGCGTCATGCTAAAGCCTGCAGCACGCGTAGCATGACCACCGTAGAAATGGGTTTTGTCTATTATTGGTAGAATAGAGGTAGAATTGTCATGTTACGCCAGCATAAAACGGTACAAATCTTTCTACAATCTTAAATTTTGTCTTTAATCTTTCTACAATCTGTAATTTTATCTATTTCTTCCATCGACTAAACCCATTTCTACGGTGTTCATGCTACGTGTGCAGGGCCGTATTATTTCCCTAATGACTTTTACTACAATGTTGGCTAAATATTTCCCACTCTTTTATTCGGAGTGGTATGGCGCTATATTGCCCAGTCTGTTATCAGAGAGGAATGGCGTTGTAGGCGAGATATAGGTTTTCAACTAGTTCGATTACGGATGCTCCCATGTGGTATTATTTTCATTATAGCCTACAAGTTTTTAACGCAATAAGGTGGGTGTAATGTTACATTGGTGTCAGTAAATAAAAAAATATCTGAACTCCTATACCTACTACCCACACTAATATTATAAATGCAAAAGTAACTCTGTCTATCTGTCTGTCTCGCTTTCCTGCCAAAACTACTGAACCGATTTAAATGAAATTTGGTACATAGATAGTTTGGAGCCTGAGAAAGGACATAGGGTACTTTTTATCCCGGTAGTACGTTCCTGCGGGATATTTTCCGACCTCCACGCGGGCGAAGTCGCTGGCAAAAGCTAGTATTATTATAAAGCTGAAAAGTTTGCTTGAATTGAAAAAATATGTTAGTGTTGGATCGCCCATTTATCGAGGAAGGCTGACCCTTAAAAAAGTCATTAATACGAAGTACTCGCACGAAATCACGGGCAGAAGCTAGTTATATCATATTCAAACAAAGCTGAAAGTCAAATCATCTTTTGAGTGGTAAAATTACATTAGACGGTTTCCCAAAACGCCCCTCCTTCACCATCACTTCCTAGTGATGTAGCTAGGAAGAGTGGCGCACCAAACTCCCCAGACAAATCTATTGCACATGAGTCAATGGTACCGATTCCCTTGTTCACAAACTAAACTAAATTTAAGTTCAGTGCATCTTTTTCTTTGTATTTCATTAAGAAGAGGACAAAAGATAAATTTTAGTTCAGTCTTGTCAAATTAATCAGCGCCTGTCACTACTCCATACCAGTTTAGACGTGATTAAAAACTTGCCTACTAAAATTACGTCAATTTACGTCAAGCGCCGATTAATTTGACAGGACTAAACTAAAATTTATCTTCTGTCCTTTCCTTAATGAAATAGAAAGAAAAAGATGCACTGAACTTAAATTTAGTTTAGTTTGTGAATAAGGGAATCGGCACCACTATCTATTTCAATCTGCAATTAATTATTTTAATTGGAATCATATTCCAGCAAAATTACTTAGGTATAATAATGGTCGTATAGAAATTTTCAATATGATATTCCCAAATTATTCTGTGTCGTGACATCGTATCCTGGTTATCTACCAATAACTGTTTACCATAAACCCCCCCTTAATCTCATTAAAAATATACACTATAAAGAAGACTACCCATTCTCAACTTACCAAGTAACAACAAAAATAACGACCACATACAAAGTCTAAAGGAAACAACTAGTTAGCAGAGGATACTTTACTAATGAACCAGTGAACAGCACTCAATGTCCAATTAATCTAACTGATATTTAAGACAACAACGTAATGAGTTATTTGCTAATAAGCACCCGGTGCGGCTTTATTAGCGATGTTGCAAACTGTTTATTTGCGACAATGTAAGTAGGTAACTACCTTCCTTGGTTATTATCGTATACGCGGCTAAATTGTTAAATGCGCAGGTAAAGATCGGCTCTGACTGCGCCAAATCGTGGTGATTTTGTCGAATCTCTCGTTTGTCTAATGGATATGGTCACTTTTATTTAGTGGAAGTTTAAAAATCTCATCGTGAAAATCAAGGTGAAGAGATTATGTCATTTCACCTCAGACCTAGTTTTCAAGTTAAGATCTTTAGGGAATAAAAAGACAGATTGATAAGAATATCTGAATGGTGCAGTATTTCCCATGGAATATGATACACAGCCGGGAAGTCTGTTCAAATTGCGCAAACCTACATAACATTTTTTTACACAAGAAACTACTTAAAAACGATTACCCAGATTACTTAGATTAACGTCATTGTTTATAAAAATAATATTACTGAAACTTATGAAACGTTTAAACTTAAAAAAAAAACATTGTTGAGAAGAAACGTTAATCACCAAGCGACGTTTGTAAATAAACTCCTATAAATTCAAACATCGTATTATTTCAAAAAGAGAATGTAACCTGTTGCCTGCACACCATCCACTAAACTCCTTCGCTAACTGTACCTCTTTATAACAGAATAGGGAAGAAAACGTCTCATTTCAGTGAATTAAAGTCGTGATGATTATTTTAATCGTTTGGCTAACAAAGAGAAACAGCGGATTAGCGGTAATTATCTGCGCTGAGCCGACATCGTGACGGTGGTTTGTTCCGCTATGCTCCTTAGTTAATTCTCTTGTCATTTGAGAGAATTTTGTCGAGTTTTTCTAGTAGCTAATGTGTTTTTATTAAAAAGTAGAAAAGTAGACGTCATTTTGTTTGGTAAAGTCGAAAGTTGGTTACCAAAAGTGGTGACTTAATCATTGTGCTAGTAATAATTACAATACAGACGATTATTCATGACCGGTCTGAACATAGACTCTCCGAACATCCGTGCATTTTCTCTCACTCACACGCCTCATGTGACCATTTGATTCCTAAAAATGTTTTTGCGCAGCCTTCTGTCCTAAGTTCGGACCGGACATGATTCATCGGCCATATTGAAACTACAGTTATTGAAAAATGAAGCTTTATGTGTTAGCTGGAAAATATCGTTGGAAAATTGGATAGAAACTTATGTAGGTGTATTGAAAATAGATCCATGTGTTTTTAACTTGGTATCTTACGTCAGCAACTTTATGTTTGTACTCAGTAATCACCTAAAGTCAGTCAGTAAGTAAGCTATAGCGCGTTCCAATATGGCTGATGAATCATGACTAGTCTGAATATAGTCTCTCTGAACTTTCACGCAAATTCTCGCACACTCGCTTTATGCCAACATTTCTTTCCTAAAAATGATATTGCGCAGCCTTCTGCGCGAAGTTCGGACCGTCTATGTTTTCGGCCGGATTGTAATTTTCACTTATTCATTTAGAAATAATCTCTTTAGAAGTTACAAAATGAAGGCTGAAGTCCCGCAGAAGCTATTGAATGGCTGATTTTGATTGGTGTTTAATACTTTAATCTTTATTTTCTAATACCATTTATGCATAATAATTTAGTTATACCCGATAAATTTCTTACAGGGGTCATAAAGTTCTATTCATAGAGTTATTAAGCTTTATCAGACATTATAAAGTTTATAATCTTCAATATAGCTGTAGAAAGCAGGTATCTAGTGGCTAGTGGCTGCATCTTAAGTAACAAACCTACCTAAGTAAAACTCACCCCCCCAAGAATGAAATAAAACTTAATTAAAACTAAACTTAATCATTATATCTAAAGAGAATAATAAGACCCATTACAAAACCGTCATTTACGCATTCTTCACATGAAAAATCTTTTGTTTTTCATTTTTAAATCATGGTACACTCCACACTAGCTTGTAACTAAATAATAACCGCCGCACGGTTTGATCGATCAGGTGAACGTACATTTGCCGCGGTTGATCCGTGGATGGGTGACCCACCCCTCCGTGCCTCGTAAATCACGTTAAGCAATTGGTCCTGGCTGCTGTGTGTTGATTCCTGTATCTGTCGGTTGTCAGAAGTCCGAAATCTGACAACCAATCTTATCAAGAGGTATAGTACCTACTACTCAGTAACTGGGTTATGAAAGTCAGATAGTCTGTCACTCCATCTAAAATATATTAAGCTGCTACCGGTTAGATTGGGAGGTGATTCTAGCATATTTTTGAAGAGGTTAGATAGACGATTAGACGACCGTGTGGTGCCGGACGTAAAGAATAACACCACCCCATTTCTTCCTGTGGGTGTCGTAAAAGGCGACTAAGGGACTTACTAGAGAATGGGCAGCAGCGTTCTCTATGCATTTTACCACCATACTGCGATCGCCAACCCGCCTGCCAAGCGTGGCGATTATGGCAAAGCCCCCCAAATTGGGGGAGGCCTAAGTCCAGCAGTGGACGTCTTACGGCTGAAGTGAGATAGACGATGAAAGATGACACTGCGGTCTTGAACGCGGTTTAGATATGCTGATCGTATTCGATTTCATTGGTAAAATCAAGCCCGCAGTAGTCCCTACCAGATTCGGGGAATTGTTCGAAAGAGACACCGTGGCCCTGGCATAGACAACAGAAGAAACACGGGTGGTTTTAGTCAGTAAAAGTCTGACATGCCCTTCCGCTCCACCCAAAGCGGGAGATGTCAATTGATGAATTCCCACTCACAAAAAAAAAACCCGCAGGAGTCAATTATTTTGTACAGTTAAATAAAGATACCCACAAATTGTGAGGCATACGACGGGCAGCTAAGCAGCTATCTTATAGCTTCTGTAGTATCGTAAATACTGTCAGTATCATAAATGCTGCCATAAATTACTGCCACTTAACCTATATACTAGATTGTATCGACTACCAATTACATAATACATAGTTATTCAAGGTTAGAACACTTAATTTGATATCACTTACGTTTATGTTACCTAAGCCAAATATTTGGCAGAGGCATCTCGACCTACCATAATTTGAAGAAAATAATATCATAGAGATCAATTATAAATGTACTGATCAAGTCTTTTTATCTCTCATGTAGTGCACTAACCAATTTCTTCCCGTGGGAGTCGTAAGAGACGAGTAAGGAGCTAACTAGAGAATGGGCAGCACCGTTTTCTATGCATTTTACCACCACACTGCGATCACCAACCCGCTTGCCAAGCGTGGCGATTATGGCAAACCCGCCCAAATTGGGGGAGGCCTATGTCCAGCAGTGGGCTTCTTTCGGCTGAAATTATGGTGATGAATCTCTCCATAAGTGATCTTATTGGAGGTGTTCTTCAGAAAGGTCAGGTGCATAGTATTGGCAACGGGCGTGCTTGTATGACCAGATGTATGAAAGTAAATGAGGAAAACTTTTTTACAAAAAAAAAACAACCGACTTCCTTAAAAACACTACAAAGTGAAAAATAACTTTAATTTCGGAAGTCGGTGTCATAAGATCTGTATTTATGGTTTTTTTGCCACCGACTTCCGAAATTAAAGTTATTTTTCACTTTGTTTTAAGGAAGTCGGTTGTTTTTTTTTTGTAAAAAAGTTTTTATTTTTAAATTTTTAGTAGTGGGGTCCACCCCGCACTAAATCCAAACAAACAATGCATATTTATGCGATAGCAGAAATCGCGGTTGATTTCCTGTCATTTTTTAAAGAGTTCCGGTGTCTATCTCTGGAACTCATCATCAGATCTATATGAAAATTATATGGGACCATTTCGGAATAAACCCCTTTCAAACAAAAAAAGAATTTTGCAAATCCGTCTATATATGACGGAGTTATGGCCGAACATACATAAAAAAAAATATATATATAAACATCCGAATTGAGAACCTCCTCCTTTTTGAAGTCGGTTAAAAAACGAGTACGTGAGGATCGTAGCAGGTCGCGTTCTGTAGTTTTTGCAAACCCCATGAGAGATTAATTACATCATCACCACCAATTCAGCCGAAAGACATCCACAGCTGGACATAGGCCTCCCCCAAGAACCGTCCGTTTAACCGGTTCATTTTTTTGGAGGTTTTGCCATAATCGGTACGCTTAGCAGGCGGGTTGGTGATCGTAGTATGGTGGTAAAATGCATAAAAAACGCTGCTGCCCATTCTCTAGTAAGTTCCTTAGTCGCCTTTTACGAGATACGGCAATCGTTACGTCCGACAACACCCGAAACCACTGGAATATTGTAATATATACGTATGTAATTTCTCGTAATTTGTATAAATCTCTAGAATCTAGGTACATAGTACCTACCTAGGTATCTTGGAGAAAGCCAAGTAATGTTTGTTTGAAAGGAACTTATCTAAGTAGCTACTGCATTTTTATATTTCAACAGCATTTTTTAATGATAATCTACGACAATTTGTAACGTAACTGCCTCATTCCCTGTGGTAGAGTAACGAAGTTCCCACCTTCTAAAAAAAAACTGTGAAACTATTTCTAAAGAATTCTCTGCTGAGAATTTTGTGATATAAACATAAAAGTGTAACCGATATACATAAAAATAACTCTACGTTTTCCTTGCATAATTCACACTACGTTCTGGTGCAGGCAAAAACTGAAAAAACCTGCCAACTGCAATCTTCAACTAGGAATTTCCACAGTTTTCAAACTATTTCCTTGACAAAAACCAACGTCTGTTACAAAACACCTTCCTTCTATTCACAGATGCGAGCTCTTTATAAAACTTGACAACAAAAACTGTAAGGTAATACCTAGGTATCTACTTATCCTGATAACACCACTTAGATTCTATAACATCTTAAAGTTTTTATGACTGGTGTTAGCCATCACTGCCAGTGACAGGACAACCTTCTTACATTTTTTGGTTTAACATGTTTTGTCCCACTGCTGGGTAAAGGCGTCTCCCAAGTTCTTCCAAGAACTCTCTTCTCACGCCACCTTGCACTAGCACTCACGGTACGCGTCCAGGTCATCACGCCACCACTTTCAGGCACTCATTGTGTGGACACTAATGGCCAACGGTTATCCTACTTGGGGCTGATATAAAATTCAAAATATAATAGGAAAACTTAAAAAGAAAACCTATAGTAAGACAAGTGACATCATAAACTTCTGAATTCAAAATTACATAGAAAAAGATATAAGTAAAAGAAAAAAACTGATATCAACATACCATAGCCGCAGATAATAAATACTAGTGATACATTCTACAGTGGTGAGGTTACCGCATTTGTCGTTTCGTTTAGCGTCACAGCCAGTTACTTATACACCTTCTTAATACAAATCATGAAAAAAACAACAGTGGTGCATACATTCTAGCACACCAAAACAGCGCCCTCATCATTCTTAATTTGGAATATCATAGAAAACAACATTTAAAAAGAAAAACCTGGCTTCAACATAGGCACAGGTAACAAGTGGTACATTCTAGCGCGGCGGTGGTTACCGCGCTCGTGCCGACCCGCCCCGATATTTTCATTACCACTATAAATACCTAGGAATGAAGTCTTCGCATTGCTGCTTATTGAGGTTGCACCTTAATTATATTTCGCGATAACCGCGCACAGCGGGTTAAATAAGGAAACTTTAATGGCGAACATTTATTTAGTTTTATGCAGTTGTTTTGTTTTTTCGCTGATTGCAATTTACAATAGGGGAAATGAGGATTTGAATTAGTATTTCTAGAACCTACCATATCGGTATTTCACTTGACGTACCTACTTATTCAGCTATTGTTTTGATAAAAACTCAATTTTCAAACTGTTGATTTACGTAACTTTACCTATTTGATCAAATTCAAATTCAAAGACTCATTTACCGTTACCTGCTCCAGAAACCATTTAACATATTTTACTAACCTAAATATAACTTTATAAACAACAACTTTTCTGACTTGAAAATCCCGATCACAGAATATGACCTAAATAAAAGACAGTCAAGTAGGTACAAAGGTAGTACGCATAGAATCTGTGACAAACAACATGTAGAGGACCACGTTATTCACCCATGATGCAAAAACAATCGACACGTGATCGAAAAGCTGTGATCTGATGCTAATGATTGGTGTCACGTTCACACGATGGACCAAACAATCTTGATCTAAGTCGCATCATCTGCCTAGCCTTATTCCAACTAGGGGTGGCCTTCCATCGTCTAACTGGATGCAGTTAATACCAGTAGTTTACATGGACTGTCTGCCTATCTGATCTGCAGAACCCTAACTTACTTTTACAGGGTCTTACGATACCCCTTGGTTAAGATAGCTTGTCAGACTATCGAGCTTCTGGCGACTTGTAACGATTGTCGAAGATCCACGAATGTGGAACGTCAAATCGTTTATATTGTGTTTTTTGAGACGTGAAGTAGTCTTGACAGGTAGAATGGTCTCCCATCCTCGGACTGACCACGGCAAGCGTAGCTAAACCTGATCGATTGACTTGTGCGGCTGTAATAACACTCTCACATTTATTTATATAAAGTTCAGTAGGTCATACTAAATAGTTCCTAACAGTTAAAAGTTTTCATATATTTTCACTACAACGTTGTAGTGAACACAGCAACAATTTTTCTATTTCTTGAAATAGATGGAGTTTTCCAAACATCAAACACGTACTTACCTGTTTTTTTAATATAAATTTGTATGTATTCATGAAAACAGTTTATTAAAATTGCCTGTGGTATTTATTATGAAATAATTTACTTTTTTGGCAGAAATAAATTATCCAGAGAATTAGGAATTATTTGAATATCAATAAGAGCATCACATTTGTACGTATTTTTTAGTGCCTTTCTTCTAAACTATTTATATGTGTGTGCATAAACAGTGAAATAAATGGAGAAAAATTTCAATTGCAAATAATTATAAAGTATCAAAACGAGTCACTTACAACCTCATAGAAAGTTCTACTACAACGTTGCATAAATGAATTGATCTTCCTACAATTACACGTTTACTATGTAAGTCGACATCACACGGACGTAATAAAATCGCGACGGAATTTTTCCGGGCACAGGATTTTCATCTCTCGATGTTAAACTTAGAGTAGAGAATTTAACAGACTGCATCTCGAAAATCGAACTCTGAGTTTTATTGTGCGATTTTGAACTTTCGGCGTTAAGTATTGCGTTGTAAATACAGTACACGAAAAAATCCCGCACGTATCATTTACCTACACCAACAAAAGTATGATAATGAACTAGTTCATTCACAGTTCACACTGTTCCATTCGTTCTCGACCCAAACTGCCCCAGAATGCCCCGTTTAATCGGGTCACCTTACTTTTGTTGCCTCTTTGTTTTCATTTGAAATTTATGAAAGCTTGTGAAAGATGATTAATTACTTACCTGAATAAGTTTCCAATTAAATATCTTTTCTCAAACCAACACCCGTAGGGAGTTGCTAGAGAATACGCAGCAGCGTTCTCTAGGCATTTTACTACCATACTGTGATCGCCAACACGCCTGTCAACCGTGGCGATTACGGCAAAAGAGAACCCCCCCCCTAATTGGAGGAGCCTTATGCCTAGCAGTACAGGTCTTTCGGCTGAAATGATGATATTAACAGTAAAAACAGAATTATGTGTCAGAACTCAGGTACCAGGCTCCGCCTATTTTGGGGACTACCGCATAAAGTATGTCACCAACACTCGCCTTACATTATACTTTCATATGCATTTAAAAAGCTGTTATTGCGAGATAACAAAACACACACTAAAATTTATCTATTAGTATGAATTATTTAACAAAAATAATCCAAATAATTATTTGATTAGTAGAAATGACAACAACGTTCAATAAACACGACAAGTTGCAGCGTCATCATCATCTGCCTACACTCTTCTATGTTGGGGTCGGCTTCTAATCAAACCCGATGCTGCTGAATACCAGAATTTTCAATGGAGCTGTCTATCTGACCTCCCAACCCAACATTCCAGGTTCTTGATATATTATTCTTCTCTGTAATGCCAGTATTAATGTCAGAAGAAGGAAATTCGTCAGCGTTCCTGACAGAAGGTATTGGAAGCCTATAGACTCCATTTGCCGCACACGCACTAAGAGATTCAATTCCTCCGTATCTATTGAAACATACGGTGAGTACCACATCTGTTATGTAAACAATACACTTGACGATGCTAATTTTATAGATAACGCAAAGTTACGTGCATTTTAAGAGAAATCGAAGGAGAGTCGACGTCCGTAACTCGTATTATATTATTGAATAAGCCCTGGTCGGCGCGACGCCATGTGCCAGGACTCTGGAGCACTTAGATAGTCAGATGATCTGGATTTGCAACTTTCATCATAACCTCCTGAGACCCGGGACGTTTTTACGAATATTTAATTGATGGAAGTAAATTTTTACGGCTTAATATTAGGTTGGGGAAAAAGTCTTTTCGCATTATAGTATGTATGAACTTGTAATAAAATCTCTTTGGCTATACTATTTGTATCTGGCTGGTTTTGGTATCATTGAAAGTTTAAATTTTAAAGAACATAATTCCAAATTCAAATTAGGAAAATGTGTGATTTTCATTTGTTTTTCGTACCGTCAAGATGAGTGAATCTAATGAAGAAATTCGATACATTTTAAAATTTTACTACAAAAAAGGTAAAAATGCAACGCAGGCCGCGAAAAAAATTTGCGATGTTTATGGACCTAGTGTAGTGTCTGTGAGAGTAGCACAAATTTGGTTTAAGCGTTTTCAATCCGGAAATTTTGATGTCAAAGAAGTACGTCGCTCTGGTCGCCCTATTGCGGATAAAATTGCCATTTTTGAAAAAGTGGAGCAAGATCGGCATACCAGTAGTTACGACGTAGCTGAAGAACTGGAAATTGACCACAAAACAGTTTTGGCGCATTTGAAAAAAACTGGGTACACAAAACATCTCGACATTTGGGTACCTCACGAGCTCACTGAAAGAAACCTAATGAACCGTGTACTCATTTGTGATTCTTTATTACGACGTAATGAAACCGAACCATTTTTGAAGAAGCTGATAACTGGTGATGAAAAGTGGATCACGTATGACAAGAACGTGCGAAAAAGGTCGTGGTCAAAGGCCGGTCAGGCTTCACAGACTGTGGCGAAACCCGGGTTAACTCGCAACAAGGTGATGCTGTGTGTGTGGTGGGATTGGAAGGGCATTATTCATTATGAGCTGTTACCACCAGGCAGGACCATCGATTTTGAACTCTACTGCGAACAACTGATGAGATTAAAGCAAGAAGTTGAGAGAAAGCGGCCGGAATTAATCAACAGAAGGGGTGTGGTTTTTCATCATGATAACTCTAGACCTCACACATCTTTAGCCACCCAACAAAAATTAAGAGAGTTTGGCTGGGAGGTGTTAATGCATCCGCCGTATAGTCCTGACCTTGCACCTTCAGATTTCCACCTGTTTCGGTCTGTTCAGAATTCTTTAGGCAGTGTCAGGTTAACATCACGAGAGGACTGCCAAAACCACTTGTCGCGGTATTTTGACCAGAAGTCCCAAAATTTCTATAGCAATGGGATCATGTCCCTACCTACAAGATGGCAAAATGTTATCGAACAAAATGGTACCTACATACTTTAGTTAAATGTAAATAAACTTTATTAAAAAATGTTTTGAATTTTCTTAAAAAATGTGAAGAAACTTTTTCCCCAACCTATTATAATACAGACATAAATAAACATCAAATAAAAAAATCTACCCCAACCCCATTTAGCATAAGGGAGGGTATCACCAGTGATACCTTGGGTTCAAAGTGGTATTAAAACAAATTATTTTAGAAGGAAAATTTAATTAATGAAAAATTTAAAAATGAAAAATTTAAAAATAATACAAAATTTACGTATAATATTACTTAATTAAAACAAAAAAAAACACCAATCACTAATTAAAATAAATATTTACCTTAACGTAAAGTCGACATATCGGTAACGGCAAAATGTTCGATTTTAAACTGACTGCAATCGATGTAATTTGACAGCTAGAGAAATGGTGAGTGACTAGAAATATAAAGGATATCTATGCTAATCATCGTACAAAAAAGCTTAAACGAGTTCCGATAGACAGCGTGGAAATAAATTTTTAACTAAGTGTATCACTGGTGATACACTTAGTTAAAAATGGGGGTCTCAGGAGGATAAGCTTAAAGCTTAATATGGTACCAGCCTTGGCATTATCGGTCTTAGTATCAGCCTATTTTTCCCGGAAACATCAAATTAAATTCAGCTTTAAATACTCTTTCAGCCTATATTGTTCCCACTGCTGGGACATAGACCTCGTCTCTGTGAGAGGGCCGTTATCTACCACACGCGCCCAGTGCAGATTGGTAGACGTCACATCATGTCTTCGAATGTTTGGTTCTAGAACATGCCGGTTTCTTCACGATATTTTCGTTCACCGTTTTAAGAGCTGTGGTGGTAAAATTATTTACCTAGAGTAAAGCACCTACCTGGGTCCGAACCCACGATCTGCAACTCTGGCCCGATAGCACGGGGCCACTACTGCTCTCACTGCTCCTGTTCTAATCATAGCTAGAGTAAAATTCTTGATCCATAAACACAAGACATTGTTGGCACAAAACTGCCATTTCTGTTGTTTTCATTTTCATTAGAATATTTAAACTCAACACATTATTACATAACGTCGTATCAGGCAATTTTATGCATAATGTTACCAATTACAGTCTTGTTTTTGTATAGGGGAATACCATAAATTATTTTTATTTATCTGAATCAAATGTTATTCAATAAAATGAAATGTAGGTATTTATTTATTTAGGATCTCGTACAAAACATGTACACCATACATTGAAACCTAAATAAAGGGCAACTAAAAACCTATGTATTTAGTAGGTGTACTCCTTCACCTATAGGAGACCACAGCATGCACAATAGATTTAACAACTACGCTAACAAAGTTAAAATTTTCATTATCTAAATGTGTTATCTATGCATACTATAAATTAAAGTCATAGCGCGACTGCTGAGCGTGGGGTCCTGGGTTCGATTCCCGGATCGGGCAAAGTGTTACTGGGTTTTTCCATTAGGAATTTCTTAGTAGCAGCCCGGAGTTTGGAAGTTGGCGGTGTGATACCCCCGTGCCTCGGAAAGCACGTTAAGCAGTTGGTCCTACGCCTGATCTCTCCGGTCGTGTTGGATTGCCGTCCCATCGGACTATGAGAGTGAGGGAAGAGTGAGTGCTCCTGTGTCTGCGCATACACTTGAGCACTATAATATCTCCCGCGCCGATGGCTAGTCTCCGTTGAGATTGGCCGCCGTGGCCGAAATTCGGTCTGGAGGACTATATATATATATATATATAAATTAAAGTCATGTTTGTCTGCGTGACCGCGTTGTTCTTCTAAACAGATTTTGATGTGTCTTTTACCATTATTTAGATAATTTATTCGGGAAGGTGTACGAGTTTACATTAATATTAAGCTTTTAAAGAAGAAATCTTGATGCCTTCTCAATTGGTTCAAGTCGTGCGAAGGAGTGGAGGATAGCTTGCTTAAAACTTAAGAGAAAGAGAGAGACTGAGTTCTAGTCGAAAAAACAATGGTTGAAAATCCGAGGCGTATTTCGGTTTCGCTACGCATTCCGCAACTGCGTAATGGTCTGAATGTAGATACTTTATATTCCTTGCACATTAAATGAGTTACAAAATCGTCACAAATTACCTTACAGATCTGACTGTGAGATGAATTTATGACGGGTCAACAGAGCCAAGATTTACTTCGCCGTGGAAAGTTTTCAGCCCAAGTACTCATATTGTTCCAGCGTCCACTTTGAATATCATCACTATGGCTCCGTATAACTAAAAGGACATGTACTAGAACATTTATCTATTAACTAATCGTATAGTTTTACACAAATACATGTTATTTGCTTTGCCCTTAATAAACAAGAACGTGTGGATTAACTTGGTAATAAGTTGGCTATAAATAGGGTTTGTTGTTTCGAACGAACTCGGAAAACGTTTCAGTTTGCCATTTCACTGCTGGCTTCCTTTGGGAGGGTCTGTCATAATCGCCACGTTTAGTAGGCGGGTTGGCGATCGCAGTATAGTGGTAAAATGCACAGGGAACGCTGCTGCCCATTCTCTAGAAAGGCTCTTAGTTTCCTTTAACGACACCCACGTGAAGAAATGGGATTGTGCTATTTTTAATGTCCAACACCACACAGAACGTTTTTTTCCAAAACAAATCAACAAACAACAACAACAATCCGTTTTTTTTTTTAACATTTCTAGGATTCTATCAACCGCTTACGTATGTTATACTGGTTACAGACTTTTCATATTTAATCAGCATACCGCTGTCCACTGCTGGACTTATGCCTCTCCTAGGCTGCACCACAGCACCGTCTCCTCCGTCTTCCGGATCCAGTATATCCCAGGCACCTTTTAAGTTTATCAGTCCATGTAGCTGGGAGGCGTTCCACACTACGTTTACCGATAAGCGGTCTCTACTCAAGGAGTCATCTATACCATTGGCCATCCATCGGTCCTTTCTCGCACCATGTATTGCCTTCTTCTTACCCTTGCTATTCCCTAAACCTAAGTCTTAAAACAATAAGCTCATAAGTAGAAGGAATTTAGTTTATCCGAATAAATCCGAGCCAAATCTCGAGTGATAGTTGCTGTTGATTGTCGTCGAAATTGTTCCTACGCTAATCGGAGCGGGAATCACGTTAGTTCAGTGTCCGAACGTCTAAAATGCTGCAGCTTTCAATTAGGATTTCAATTATGTATGCTCGGTGTGAATTGGAGGGAATCAATCGGAATATTAAGATCAGGGGAATCTATTCTAACATAATATTTTCAAGACCCTTGTCAAAAACACCTGAAGATGATAGGTATTGCAATTTCGATCTCCTTTTAGATTTTTAGTTGTCTTTGCTTTCAGTACGTTCTGTGCATATTCAGTTCTATAAAATATCCACTGGAAAAAAAATGCCACTTTCAGAATTAATAAAAGAAAGAAAAGAACACACAAGATCTATCCATCATCTACAGACTCTTCTCGTGTAAGTTAATAAAAGCATAAAAATGCATGCTCAATAGTAGAAACGATTCATGAATTTCCCCGAAGTCTGGATATGTGCAGATGGCAATAATTTTGCCCCTTTACATGGGACTTAAATATGACCGGCAAAACATGGGTGTAGGTACTTTAGACACCAACACCTCTGCCTAGCCCTTTAGTAAATACACGAGTCGAGAGATACATGATTCATGAATCATGAGTTTCTCCAACTGTGGTATCAATCTACAAACTCGTGACCACACTCCAGTAAAGCAACATTTTAGCGCTCTCCGGTCCCGCTAGTAAGGGGCCCGCATATCCGCCATATCCTAATTGAGCCCATTCCGTCGCGCTAAATAGTCCAGATTGGGTCCCCACAGGGATTGTTATCTGATTCAACGATTCTCAACGATTCGACTGCGAACGTTAATGCAATAAGGATGTACACGTCTACATTTGTTCTCTAACACGGGATATTGAGTATTAGAATCGTATTATTGTCTATTATTTAATGACGAAGTGTCGTTCACGCCGGTTCTCGTTTAGGATTTAAGTGGACGGTCGCTGTAATTTAGATTCAATCTCCTTTTTTTTCTAATTCGCTGTTGTTTTGAGGAGTAGGTACAAAAGGCTGTGGCTTTATCTCAGTTTTTGTTATGATTGGTGTTAGAGAATAATTCTTTGATTCTAAATTATTGTTTTCTAGCTGAAGTCGTTAAACTAGACTTTACTCCGGATTTGTCGCAACTGTAACACCAAATTGTTGCTGCTTTGTCGCTATCTATAATTTCCTCGATTTTTCTGATGAGGGCAATATGTTCGCAATAATGTGTATAATTATTAAATTCTAGATCCACTAGTTAACCCGCTAGTGCTTTAGATTCCCCTAGTATATTTCTAATTATGAAAAACTAGAAATTAAAAATTATATATGAAAAAATGTTCGCTGTTCCATTATATTGAATGAGCTTCTCAATGAAACAGCATTTCTTTTATAACTGTCAATAAAATACTACGCTAGGAGGTCTGAATTCATGGTTATATTTTGCGTATAGATATCCTGTTTTTTACTGTTGAAACCTGTACAAATAATCAAATCAAACTTTACATTACCTATTACAGTTAATTTTTGTTACCATGTGGAACATCCCAAGAATTTGATTCCACGAGCAACATAAGCAAAATATGTAGTACTTAAATTAAATACAGTCACACACAAAGAAACAAAATTCAACAGTTTAACACGATCTCGAGCAAGCATCGAAGTGTGTAATGAGTCTCAAAAATTTCGCTCCCATTATAAAAAACCATATTGTAGGATATCGGACCTGATTCTGAGGGCTCTTCATACAATATGCTGGCCTCATTATAAGGGCCCTTTTGTCCTTAGAACCAGTTCCTTGCAAAGCCATGGGCTTCACAATAAGTGTATCAAATCAAAGTACCCCTCATACGTTTCTTTATTCATGACCACTTCATGTGTCACTGGAGGAGTTAACTTTAGTTTTTAATTAAAGGGAATTGTCTTTGTTAACGCTTTTTGTCCTTGGGTACCGTGTGATTTAGTGGACAATGGCGATATTAGTGTTTTTTTTTTTTGTCAATGAATAGCAGCTTTCTTAAGAAATTAGTGAAGCTTTCAAGAAATAAGATCAGTTCAATTTCAAGGATATTTTTGCTTTTTGGTTACTTAATTACTTTTATTGTCAGTGGTCAAAACATGCGTAATGGACATGGTGTACAGTCAACAAGAGAGATAAGTAACGAGGGTCATCGGATATAATATACAACATGTCCCAGAATTAGCGCACACCACTAAATACCGCAATAATAATAATTATGATGTTATAATCATAATACATACACTGTTTTTTTTTTACTAATATGTGTAAAAAATTGTTTATCTGTTTATTATTAATACGTGAAGCAAAAACTTTGTACCCCTTTTTACGAAAATTGCGCTTACAGAGAAGGATGTTTTTTTTTTTAATAATATCTTGCAGTTCAACCTATGAGGTTGGCGGCTGGTTAACCAAACTTGCCTGTGCTTAAAAAACTTAAAACTAGAGCGACTCCTCGCTAAGGGGTACAGACCTGCGACCTCTCGCGTCCGGCCCTGGTGCGAGCCATGGTACGGAGCGAGAGGGCATAGGAAGCCGTCACCTCATGCGAAGCAGTAATACTCGCGAAGGAGGAGGCGGGGCGCGTGAGGGAGTGGCAGTCTCTGCGCCCTCACGTCCCTAGCCGCCGCAGGAGGAGACGCCCCGGGCGTCGGGAGTCGATAGCGGACTCCCGGCCACCGTAGGCGCGAGCTTGCGGGTGGCGAGCAATGGGTAGCTCGCTGCCCGGTAAGGACCAGGCTCGGGTCCACGTGCGCCTCAAAGAGATGTCAGCAGCACTGAAGGGGTCTGCTAGGACCGATGCCTGTCAGGGTCGCGAGATTGTTCGAAAGAGATACCGTGACCCTGGCACATGAGCAACTGAAGGCACATGGGTGGGTTTTAGTCTGTAAAAGTCTGACACGCCCAGAGCGGGAGAAGTCATTAGATGATTTCTCATCCAAAAAAAAGGGGTACAGACCTCGGCTTAGGGCATCACTGGTAGAGGGCAGCAAGGGCTGGATTAGAATGAGTATGAATGATATGAATATTTGGCATGTTTATATGGAAAAAGAGTGATATACGAAAACGATTTTTAAGCTATTTTAATATTACTAAGTGGGCTACTATGCGTAGGAGTAAATCTAACAGGTAGTGGCTTTATAAGGGTGGTGTTTAGTCAGTGCTTTCTGTCACTTATACTACTTACATTCTTTCAAACCCGAAGGACTTACCCCTTAACTTATTAACATTGCTTAAAGTTAAGTAATGATTAACATCTGCTTAATGTGGAAGCGCCATTGAATGACTGTTTCATGAAATAAAAACTAGGATTAAATTAACTTGGAGGGTTGTATTGATAGTTTTAATGATTATAATTCTGTAAAGCAATATTTGTTACATTCGTGAATCAAATTGAAATCAACATCATCCTGACATTGACCTGCAAATTGCAAAAGAGATAAGAAAATTGTATTTCGCGGGCAGCTCTGGCTCCACCTTAAGTACTCATTTTTGCCGCTCATGCTTGTTTAATGCAACCTTAGGTGTAAAAGCAATTTCCTCTCAGGGCCGCGGATTTGTTGAACGATTTTCCGTGGCCCTTGCACAGGCAATTGAAGGAACACAGTAGTTTTTAGTCCTAAAACTAGTGACTACTCGCTAAGGGGTACAGACCTGCGACCTCTCGCGTCCGACCCTGGTGCGAGCCATAGAACGGAGCGAGAGGGCATGGGAAGCCGTTACCTCCTTCTGCCTAGCAGTAGTGCTCGCGAAGGAGGAGGCGGGGCGTGTGAGGGAGTGGCAGTCTCTGCGCCCTCACGTCCCTAGCCACCGCAGGAGGAGACGCCCCGGGCGTCGGGAGTCGATAGCGGACTCCCGGCCACCGTAGGCGCGAGCTTGCGGGTGGCGAGCAATGGGTAGCTCGCCGCCCGGTAAGGACCAGGCTCGGGTCCACGTGCGCCTCAAAGAGATGTCAGCAGCATTGAAGGGGTCTGCTAGGACCGATGCCTGTCAGGGTCGCGAGATTGTTTGAAAGAGATACCGTGACCCTGGCACATGGGCAACTGAAGGAACACGGGTGGGTTTTAGTCAGTAAAAGTCTGACACACCTTCCCACTCCGCCGAGAGCAGGAGAAGTCATTTGATGATTTCCCACCCACAAAAAAAGGGGTAAATTAAGTTTGTTTTTTTTTATGAGTGACGTACCTACCGTACTGTTTAAAATCAACTCAACTCACAGTATACCTAGTAACAAACGTAGAAACACAAAAAACTCACGCAGAACTCTACTTCCTAGTATTCCCACATGCCCTGATAATCACACAGTCCGAGTTTCCCAGCTCAGCAGCTAGAATCTAGACAGACTGTAAGCACCTGCGAAGCTAACTAATTATCAGGTGTTTCCCGACGAGCACGATCCGTGCCCACGACAGCCGGATTACATCACCCTTTCATTACTTTAACTAGCGATTACCGACAACTTAACTGTGGTTCAAAATATTTTGTGTGGAGTCGGACTTGGAAATAATGGGGTGGGTCTTAAATGGGATCGATTAAGAACGTCTAGGAACATGACCTTTTTTTTTGAAAATCCATTTAGAAAAATTGGTTGTACTGCACTTACTGAATTTTTAGCACATTGTCTGGAGATTCTAAAATCTGTAATCGATTGAATGAACGTAACAATCGATTTTATTAAACATTGTTGGATAGTCTTGTAATATCCCAACTTTTGGGCCACAGGCCTCCTCTTTATAAGAAGGAGTGGGCCACAATCCACCACGCGGGCCCGGTGCGAAAATTCGAAGACATCTAACATCTACCGAAGATGTCAGATGTCTTCGATTTTCTTATTTTGGTTCTCAAGACATGCCGGTTTATTTCCCCTAACCATTTTGAGAGCAATGATGATGAAATTAAATATACAAAGTAAAGTGCCTGCGTTTGTTTGGGTGGGAAATCATGAAATGACGTCTTCTGCTCTTGGTGGAGCATAGGGTCACAGCATTATGCTGAGTGACGGCCGTTTTGCGTGAATGTGACGCATATTTTCCCACCCCATATTTTTTATTTCTGTATGTTTCTGGGCTTTCTGTGCGTCATGTTTGCCGCAAATAAAAGTATTTTCTTTTTTTCTTTTTACTGACTAAAACCCACCCGTATGCCTTCAGTTGCCTGTGCTCTGTGCCTGCTTGGGTTCGAACTCACGAACTGCAACTCATAAGTCGGGGGTGACACCTCTGGGCCAACATAGCTCTGTCTCTGCTGTAAAATACTTATAGTCAATATATTGTTCAATAAAAATAAGTTTTTCAACATTTTGAGAAATCTAAAACGGAAAATAAAAATAAACCAGCCATTAAAAAAATAATAATAAAATAATAATAATATAATAAAAATAATAATAATATATAATATTAAATAAATAAACTTAAATAATATTTCCTCGATAACAATACTTTGCTCCTAGATGATTTTCCTCGGTTTTGATATTTGTGGGCTACAATCTTATGGACATACATAATAAAAATGATAGGTAAATCAAACAACAATATAGAGCATTTTACATTTTTTTTATTAAAAAACCAACACGCCCAATGATTTTATTTACATTTACATAATAAATAAATTAAAAAATACAATAGAACATAAACATTTTCTTAGAATCAAGCTCGCCTACGGTTTTAGTGTCAGTAGGTAACGGCTATAATAACATTGATTTATAAGTTTTATTTTGTTACTGAATAAATATTTTGCTTTGGTCAAGTGATAGTCGACGTCGACGTCAGCGTTGCCAGACATCCAGATTTTGGCTGGACATCTCGAATTTTAACTCGAAATTAAACGTCCCGCCCGGGCCAGGCTCAGCCCCGCTTTTCGATTTAGATTGCTCCACGATGCGGTTGTACAAATGAGTATGGTAAAGTAACGTATTCTTATAAAAATACAGTTTCTATGCATTCGTATCATCATGGTAAAGTTAATATGAAACTCAAAAAGATGAGTTGTAATACATATCAGTAATATTATTTAAGTTTTTTAGTATCCTGCTTTCGAAGACAGAATCCCACTTTTTCACAAAAAAAAACCCGCTCAAAAAATACCAAGAAAAAATCACCACATGGAAGTTATTCCATGATAGTTGTCAGTTTTTTAATAAAAATAAAATCACGCTCGAAAAAACAAACCGGAAAAAATCATCTCACGGACGTAACAATATCGTAGCGGGATTTAATCGTTCACTGTATTTTCAACTTTCGCTGTTGAACCGAGCATTGAGAATCCAACAGAGTGCATCTCAGCGTATCCCAAATTCACAGTGTTCGATTTTGAGCTCTAAGCGCTAAGCAGAGCGTAGAAGATCCAGTGAACGCAAAAAAATCCTCCACAATTTTATTACATCCGTGTGATCCGCTGTAATGACATTTCTCGTGGAAAAAAAAATAAACAAAAAATCTTTATTAAATTATGTTCTCGATGTTTTTCTCCATGCAAAACAAAGGATGTTACAATGTAAACAAAGCACTCATACGTAACTGTCACATTAACCGTTGACGCTGTAATTATATAAGAGGTCAAATTAGCAATCATTTGCAAGCTGCAATTAATGGAGCTGTTGCGTTATTCTGCAAAAAAATTGACACAGTAAATCTAATTTTAATTTGCCGTACACAAATATTGGGCAATCTATTCAATATTAATCATAAAATAATTAGTATTTGGAGCACAATAAAATTTGAACGTGACTATTTTTAACCGACTTCAAAAAGGAGGAGGTTCTCAATTCGGATGTTTATATTTTTTTTTTTTTTTTTTTTTATGTATGTTCGGCCATAACTCCTTCATATATAGACGGATTTGAAAAATTCTTTTTTTGTTTGAAAGGGGTTTATTCCGAAATGGTCCCATATAAATTTCATATAGATCTGATGATGAATTCCAGAGATAGACACGGAACTCTTTAAAAAATGACAGCAAATCAACCGCGATTTCTGCAATCGCATAAATATGCATTGTTTGTTTGGAATTAGTACGGGGTGGATACCACAACTAAAAATTTAAAAATAAAAACTTTTTTACAAAAAAAAACAACCGACTTCCTTAAAAACACTACAAAGTGAAAAATAACTTTAATTTAGGAAGTCGGTGGCAAAAAAACCATAAATACAGATCCTAAGACACCGACTTCCGAAATTAAAGTTATTTTTCACTTTGTAGTGTTTTTAAGGAAGTCGGTTGTTTTTTTTTGTAAAAAAGTTTTTATTGTAATTAAAATCGATACTAATATTATAAAGCTGAAGGGTTTGTTTGTTTGGTTGAACGCGGTAATCTCAGGAACTACTAGACCGAATTGAAAAATTCTTTTTGTGTTGCGTAGCCTACTTATTGAGGAAGGCTATAGGCTATATAACATCACGTTACAATCAAAAGAAGTGGAGCAGCACCGAAAAATATACGAAAACTGGCAGTCAATTCGATGCGACGGGAAGGGTCAGGGGACCAATAATTTGACACGGACGAAGTCGCGGGCAGAAGCTAGTTAATCATAAAATAATTAATAACTCAAATAAAATTTGAACATGAATATTTTTGTAATTAAAATTTTTAATAAGCTCCAACATCAGCTGCGTTCTAAAAACATTCGCCCCCAAACACAATATTTCACGCTTGGCCGCCAAACTGAATCATCAGACGTTTTGCTAATTACAAAATAATTGCGCATGTTAATTTTTCACTTTCGAAAGCGGATGCGTTACTCACATAAGCGTTCAAGAACACGGTCGTCCGTGCAAGTCACCGTCGCGTGATTCCCCCATCACTACTTTGTTTACACAACCATTAGGCCGCGTATACACCAAGTCTATAGTCAGCTGTCAACTTTGAAAATGTATGAGAAACAACTGACGGTAAGCCACTGGCTGGAGTAGTTCTTTCACACATTTCGAAGCTCACAGTCTTCAGAAGAAATACGTTTTGTGTGAACACAGCCTTTTTCACTTAATGAGCAGACTAATGTGCCTGCGTGACGCTATAATTAATGCTCGCAACCTCAACTCACTTTCTGACTGGTTGATTCAAAACGTTCAGGATTCATTACGGGCTTTTTGTTCACGATTGAAACTGAGTTGGCACACTGTGCGCTATGTATGCGTGTGTTGTAAGTAAGTGGTAGTAGTAAGTTTCGAATTAATATTTTACGAAGCTAATTTCATAGGATTTTTGTTTTTTATACCTATTGGAAAACGACTGAAAACTTTCTGAAATATAGACATAAGCTTTGAACCGTCGTTTGACACTGACTGATAACAGTAAAATTCTAAAGCCTAGAACAAGCTCCGACAAACTTTTGTCTAGAAAGCAATTTCCTTAGCGGCTTTGTGTTCGAGTGAGTTCGCTTACAAAGTGGGACAACAGTGGCGCGTTAATAACAGTGGGGCTGAACGTCTCTCCGCTAATAGCCGTAGGATTGAGCTAACGTTTAATTGGCGTATTTATCGCAATTACACGCATCCATGGTTTGAGGGCGAGTGCGCACCGTGATAACAGATTTCACTTCTGACCCAAGCTAGAAATGTAATTGGAAATTAATTCATTGTCTGAGCCACGACCTCGCCACAATCTCGGCGCCGATAAACTCTTTATAAAACATTTTTTTGCATAATTAATACCTATAAAATGTGCTATTGGCACGTTCGTATTGTTACTCAAAATGAAAACCTTGAACGTTGAAAAAATCCTCAGTCAACAGCAACAATGGTCGCGAATTTGTCATTACCGTCGAACGTGACTGTAACCCAAACAGTGCGCCCGCGCAGGCCGCGCACCGGCCACGCATGTCTCGTTTATTTTAATATCACCCTGATTTTTTACTCTTTTCCGTCAATTTTGTGTTTTTTTCACGACGACCTTTTTTGTTCTGACAACGTGACACCTTTAACGGATTTTTCACGTACACAGATAAATAAAATATTCAGGCGCAGTTCATCGGAATGCTCAAGTACAGGAGGTAGATTACCATAAGTCCTTGTGATCTACATAGCATTCGGGAGCTTGCGAAATATCACGTAAACACAGAATACTGAGCTGATGAAACTTTCCTGATCGTCCACGTGTAACCCTTAATAGAAAAACTTTTCTTGTGTGTTCGTAATTGAGTTTTTTGTTAAGAAAATTAGATATGTTTGAAGAAATCTTTTGATTGATGGGATCCATGTCGAGTAGACCTTCGCTTATTTGATATTCTAATGTGGCCGGGACTCACACTTCATCTATATGTTTATTTGTTTGTTAAGTCTCTGGAGCTTCATGAGTTATTATTATAATTTTTATCTATGTTTAGATATTTAGGTGTTAACTGAATGATATCTTAATTTTTAATGTTTTTGTTTCATGTACTGTTCCATGATGCCATTACCTAATAGTATGAGTAGGTATAATTATTTATTTATTACGCACACATACACATACACTATGGTACGAAAGAAATTTTTAAACGCTTGCTTTAAATTATTAGACACACTCAATTCTGAATATGGAGTCATTTGTAGCACCCTAAATATGGTAACACTTTGAATAGAGTCTTGGATTTACTAAAGCCTTCTCTTTATGGGGCTGTCTGTAGATTAAACTAGAATATCGTTAATTTGCATCACGATGCTGTTCGAGAGGATATTACCTTTATTTGCGATTCAATAACTAGATCGAATGACATTTATATAAAGCATTCAGATCTTGGAGACAAATTGATTCTTAAAAGGAAAAGTTAGCTCAATAAGAATATTTAAGGCGCGTCATCCTCTGAAAGGCGCGCCAGGTACACCTGTTAACTCCTACATTTTTCTTAGAACAGCAAACAATTTTTATTTCACATGCTAAATACACATCGCCGCCACAACTTTGATGTCATTTAGCGAAAACAATGGAAAGATCCGCGCGCACACTGGCATGCTAATTTCAACATTTTATTTAAATAAACTTATTCTTATTATAAACGTGTCCTATGTCCAACTGCTGTTAAAATTTATAATGCTATTTTTACGTTTAAATGAGTCATGTGGGATCTTTGAATGGGTTCTTTACACTTGGCATCGATTCATTACTTATCGCTTGATTTGTCATATACATACATAAGTGACACGTTATAAAGTCGTTTACCTTTGACTACGTTCATTTGCTGTTGTGTCGTATGCACGGTTGTTATGTGATTTCTATTCCGTTATGAAGATGCGGGAGTGCATCGCTTCGTCTCGCATGTAACACTCTGTCCGCGATATATCCGCCTTAATCCACGCGATTTGCATCGGCGTGCCTTATGAGCTTTCCTGGCAGTTTTCGCCATCATAAAGTGATCAAATAAGTTATCAAACGCGACTATAAATCAGTGGCTGTGGGACTTTCCCTCGAGTGTCGTTACGATTCTCTACGCCGTCTTACACCGCGTGTTTCTGACGTTTTGCCAGCTTTTTGTTTGGCGTGGTTATGCTAATACGTAATGATGGGTTTCAAGTTCCAGGTGAGGCATTAACGTGTGGACTTACACTGTAATACTAGCCATCATTGAGCCCTACAACCGTGTACCTCCATTATTGTACTGCACGTTCCACTTTATAGTAAACAAGTCAATCTTTTGCGGTCGACCTTCGCGGATGTCTTGGCTAATGTCGAACCAGATTTGTGATTGAACTCTCAGTTAGGTTCACCTCGTCATATCACACTTCCTTGTCCATCAAACCGTCATTAAGATGAAATTCCTAATTAGGATTACCAACTAATGGTTTTTATATCTCACTCCATAAAACAAGGTATATGGACTGGGTAAATATGTTGTTTGCTCACGCGATATTTAACGATACAATTTAAAATTCAAAAGTATCGCAGGTGCTGCTAAGTATCTTGTTTTATAGCGTAATGAAAAAAGGTCTTATTAAAGCGCTGGATGATACTGCAATCGGAAAAAATGTAGGTAGGTATACGAGTCTGAGATCATTGGTATGCGAATTACGAAGAGTCGAACAAAAGACATTATAACATCCTGTTCCCGCGACACCACTCCAACTCTTATTATTTAGCCTAATGACAAAAATTTATAGCTCCTTAAATTCGTCGTGCTGCAAATATTAAAGTTCTTTTTTTATGAAGGGAAATGAGAAGGTCTGCTCGGTTTTGGAGTCGTATTGGGAGGTATGGTATGATACCACATTTATATCAGTGGGCTCGTCTTTTGTTCATTCAGTTCGGTTGTAAAATGTTGCGGTCGCGATGTAATTGAACTGTTGTAAAAATGTATCATCAATTTGTTTATTTTTGGCTCACGTGTGTTTTTATGGTAAAGGAATGGGAATGTTTCCGGTATTTCAGACACCCTGAATAAATATAAAAAGTCAAGCTTCTATGGAAAAATTAAGCTGTAAGTTTAGATACATTGCAATGGGTGGGCATAATAATATCAAGTGGAATGAAAATAAATTGTCTTGCGATACTTTTTGTAAATTTATTTACTTTATATTCTGTTAAGGATATTATCCTGCAACAATAAATTATTGGGCCACTTGGCGTGTTTGCTCAAATTCCGTAGCATTTAAAACAAGTCGCAACATAAAGGTCTTTTATTAAATTACAGTAAATTATTTAAAACAAAAAGCTATCGTCACGTTACTTCTTACGTATAAATTAACACTTCACCGCTTTGGTAGACCATGGACAAGTAATACCACAATATAATGTCCGCGATAAATTACCACAGGTGAATTAAAACAAGACGTTTCTATAGACTCTTAACAGTTTTTCAATTACTTTTTACTTTCATTTTCATATTTGCCTATATTTACGTCCTTGTATTGAATAAATGCATACAATTTGGCGGTAATTATCCCTAAAACAATGTGGAGCTCGTGTCGCGTTGATCCATGGTGAAGCTACGCTTAGCTCGGTCGGTTCAGGGATGGATGATCATTCATTACCTACACATAGAGACCTCTCCGTGTCTCAAACAGCAGGCTAAGCTGTGTATCCCTACCATTCGTAGATCTTTTACTGTTGTTATGGGTAGTCAGACGCTCAAAAGATCAAGGGGTACCGTGTGTAGGCGCGGGCTTGCGGGCGGCGAGCAATGGGTAGCTCGCCGCCCGGTAAGGACCAGGCCCGAGTCGACGGCACGTAGTATTCCACGCGCGCCTCAATGAGATGTCAGCAGTACTGAAGGGGTCTGCTAGGACCGATGCCTGCGAGGGTCGCGAGATTTGATCGAAAGAGATACCGTGGCCCTGGCACATGAGCAACTGAAGGAACACGGGTGGGTTTTAGTCAGTAAAAGTCTGACACGCCCTCCCGCTCCACCCAAGAGCGGGACACGTCATTTGATGATTTCCCACCCACAAAAAAAGGGGTACCGTGTTACCCAGTATGTGGATTGTGGAGGTCAGATAGGCAGTTCGCTCCATGTATATATTGATATTCAACTGCATCCAGTTGACCCCAAAAAAGTTGGGAATAGGCACGCAGATTTATTCCCTAAAACATCATCATTATTCATCATTTCAGTCGAGAACATCCATTGCTGGATATAGGCCTCCCCCAATTTGATAGGTTTCCCATAGTCACCACGCTCGGCAAGCGGGTTGGCTATCGCAGTATTGTTGTGAAATGCATAGAGAACGCTGCTGCCCATTCTCTAGTAAGTCTCTTAGTCGCCTTTTACAACACGGTAGAGATGGGATGTTTCTATTCTTTACGTCCGACACCACACGGAATCGATTATGCTATGTGTCCATACTAATATGTATTATAACTGTGAAAGTTACTTTATCTGTTACCTTTTCACGTTTAAACCCACTGAACTGATGGACTTGCCCTTAAAACACTGTCGCGGTATTTAATTTTCGTTTTTAAAAGTCAACCTCATTTATTAGTTGATTCACAGGTTTTCATAAAAGGTTTTTGGACACTGTCATGTGTTGTGACTTTGTGAGGTCTTTATTTAGTGTGTTTATGTTACAATTAGGTAGTTATCGCGTTAGGTATGTTGGAATACGGCGCGCGCGCAGTGGGCGGGTTACGGTCACCGCTCGAAAAGACGCCATCTTTTGATTCACTCGGATTTGAATTCATTCATGTTTTTATATCGAAATTATATACAGGGTCTTGTATTTTTAAAACTTATATAAACTAAAGCTGTATAGTTTATTTGATTGATAATTTAGGCGTTTGTTTAAAAGGAAATTTCAAAGATTGATTTCAGAATCTTTGAGAAAAAAGCTGTTAAAATATACAATACTTTTAATTATATTTTTAGGGTGGTTTGGTAGTCTAGGGATTAAAATGCTTATTGCTATGAAGAATTCATTCTAGTTGATCTTCAATGGTTAATGCATTATTTTTTAGACCTTAAGAGGCCTTAACACATCATTATCTGCCTAGCTACTTCGCAACTATGTTGGGGGTAACACGATACCCCTTGTTAAAACTGGTTGTCAGATTTTCGGGCTTATTGTCAAAGATTCACGGATGACAGCCGGGACCAACGGTTTAACGTGCTTTCCGAGGCACGGAAGGGTTTTGGTAAGTACAGATCCTATACCTTACCTAAGCGGCAAGCGTAGCGTAACTTGATAGATCGACTCATGTGGCAGTTAATAACTTAGCCACAAGCCCCTCTAGGCCATAAAAAAACCAATACAACAAAAATCCAGTCATTTTCCGAAGTCGAAATCTAAATCCAGCACACAATGTCAAGTTATTCACTCTACCAATACTTTGGTTTTAACTTTATATTTGTTCGAGCGTATTTATCTCATTGCGATACAAAATCTGCATTTCAAGCGGCAACGTCCACCGGTCGGAAACTCGGAACCGTAGGATTTTTATGCAAATACCATACAATACGCAGATGGAATGTCCATCACTCGCCCAGTATCGTTTGTTTTAGTCTAATTTGAATGTCTAATGTACGTAACTCCTTATCATTTACAAATATGGCCAAATGATATGCGTACAGATACGGACAGTGGCTGAAGTGGTTGCAGGAGTTTTCGAACCTGTTTTTGTTGTTGACTGTACGCGTGGACAAAGTATACTTTTCTAGTTAATGTTTTCTCTATATAAACAAAGATGTAGTGTAGAGATAGAATGAGAGATAAAGAATCAGAACTGTCGTTCAGCGCCAGGACATGTAATATAAACAGAAGTCTACCTTCTTTTCAATATCCGACTTTCGTAAGCCTGTAAACGTTTCTTTATTTCAATTTACGTCTCATAGTAGGCGGGCATTATTGAAAGAGCAGTTTCCTACCGAATTCCCGTTGTATAATCAACGCTTTTCTCGCGTATTTTTATTGATTCACCCAGAGCGCTACCTCCCCCCTCCCCTGGAGGAAGCTGGGTTGGAAGCTGCCTCCTACCGCGCATTCATAATCGCATCGACACACACGACACTTGGCGCACGCTAAACACCACCTTACTGGCTTTGGAATACAGTCGCTATCATGAAACCGATACGTTCTGAAATAATGGAACAGAATCGTGCGTTACCAGCCACGAGACATTAAGCGTCATATAAATTACATTAGCATATAAATAAAGTATTTTTGTTGCGTCTCCGGCCGCAGTACTTCTTGGGTCTTTTACGACGTCGGGCGCAGGGTTAACCCGGGACATTTTTGTTCTCCTTTTTAGATAAATCCACGGTCTTAACGACCGTAAGCAAATACATGTTATCGGTATACGTTTATTGCTTATTCGAACTCATAAATAATGCCGATGGAAACACGAAATTAATTTAGTTATGAGAAAGAAGGTAAACATGTTAAGATAAAATAGTCGGGTGAACTTACGAGTACTTGTTACCAGTGATGTGGAGTCCAATTATTTATAACATACCTATAAAATGAGGGGGAATAATGCTCGAGTAATTTTCTGTTGATCTGTATTAGATTTTCATTTTATATGTGGGTAGGATTGGAGCTCCTCTTACGATTTGTTATTACATTGAAATGAATAACTAGATAAAAGTATTGTTGGAAAAACATATTGGAAACCAAAGATATTGTTTTATCGTGAATAAATTTCGAAAAAATCAGAATCATAAAATTCTTCAAATAATCCACAAGAGATTTCTTTGCATAATATCTTTAACAATCTCACAATGACCTCCATGAAGGTAGGTAGATACTTGTGGTAACTCGAAAAAAGTACGAGCGAAATTCCAGTCAAAATAGCCATATAAAAGTGTCTCGACGTCGTAAAAGTTAGCAATATAATCATATGTAGTTAAGCACTTTGCATATGTCATGAATACGCCATATTGTTTATCATTGCTAAGGTAAAAGTAATCGTTTCGTTAAATAAGTATCTTTCACTTGAAGGCCTTTCAATCATTATGATTTTCACTTAACAATCGTAAAACAAAAGAGTAGGGGCGAGTTGCACCAATGAAACTAAACTCGCTAAGAACATCTAAACTATTCTAAACCACGTTTAAGAGCTGTCAGTGTCAAAATTCCACAACAGTTATGACACTGACAGCTCTTGAACTCGGTTTAAGTGTATTGATCGCGTTAAGTGTGGTGAAATTGGCCCTAAGTACTTAATTTATAGTGAAAACAAACAATTAAGTTATCAACTAAACATTTCCAATCATAGGTATTTCCGAAATTCTCAAACTATACCTACGCAATTACTGCGACATGCAACACTGAAAGAGGTACAAATACACAAGTATACACAAATACACCAAGTACGTACACATACACAGTAAACGAACGTGCAAGATCGGAACGGGCAGAATAAATGGGACAAACGAGTATAGGAAACGGTCGGGAAGAGATAAAGGGGACAGTTTGTAAAGCGTAATTATTTCAGAGACAAGAAAAACCATTGTCCAAGGAAAACTAAAGAGTTTCCATTCCACATTTGCTTTAATCTTTAATATAAAGCTAGAACCTACAGATGTTTCGTCAAAAATATATTTAATAATGGAGGTGCTTTTTCGTGGAATCAAATTGACAATTCAACTGGGTGACACGTGGCGCCCCCTCTACCACCCCCACTAAATTTATTCCCATAGGTATGACGTTCAATCATTGACTTTTTTTCATTTTCCCTCCGAAGATTTTTCCTTACCTACATAAGTGCTACATACGTTTGATATTGGTGTTTTGATTGCTTTGGTAGACTTATATGTTAAGAGTTAAGAAGCATGGGTAACATTGAGTAGAGGATCAAATTCATTATCTTCAGCGGATACTAATCTTTAGTTACCATTCCCTTTGTCTTCTGCAAAGACTATTAAACCCTTACTTGTAGTTTAAAAATGTGGAGTGTAATTCCAAATACCTATTATGAGAAGCTCATCTATTACAAAATTGCTACATTGGTCCAGCGCACGGCTAAGCTGAATGACGCAGGCTTCTGCGCTGAAAACCTATAATAGCTTACCCGCTAGCTTATTGCTTCAATCAGGTGTAGATTTAGCACTAACCTAGTTTCTACCACATCTGTTTTCTTAAGTAATGTCTTTTTGGAAGACCGTTAGGTGCATATCAACATCATTGCCGCCGTTTCTAATCGTTCATAGCTTTTCGGAAGGTTTTGTAATTGGTGTTTAAAAATTCGATAGTATAGGTCAAAAGTCCATCTTTTCGTCAAGTTAGGATCTAGTCAACCCCCCACTTGATTTTATCATCATCATCATCGTATCAGCCGTAAGACGTCCACAGCTGGACATAAGCCTCCTTCCTCCTTTACCATAATCGCCACGCTTGGCACGGGGGTTGGCGATCGCAGTATGGTGGTAAAATGCATAGAAGACGCTGCTGCCCAATCTCTAGTAAGTCTCTTAGTCGCCTTTTACGACACCTACGGGAAGAAACGGAGCGGTGCTATTTTTAACGTCCGTGTCCACGTGGGTTACCTAACCAGACCAGAAACAATTATAAACCTAACCTTATCTCCATAAAAGCACCAAGAATTCTGGTCTCTTCAATCCACTATACATAAATTCGCTCCACATACCTCCAACATAACATTCCAAGCCAACCTACCCGACTGTAACATACGAACAGTGAAATATAAATCGCATTAGGCATATCGCGTGGCCACATTTGTGTCTTGAATACTAAAATGGTTAAGAAAAATTACAACCCCGATATATATCTTGGGATCGAACATCTCTCTAGGTACCTAATTCGGGTGCGACACATAGATAAATGAAGGAACGGAGGGATATATGCAGGGTAGTTTCAGCCCCCCTTTCACCCCTCCCCCTATCGGTTCTTGGAAATGTGTCGTTGTTGTTTTAACATGGATAGAGGACGGATTTGTTGTGTTTGTTTGTTGCACTGACTGATAGGAATATTGGTTTTTGATCTATGTGATAAACTAGGTATTAAGAACGGTGCAACATGCAATGTGGTCATAGGGTTTTGACTTCGATAAACCTTTTTCAGATTTAACCTACCTGTCATGACTGAAGTGAATTTCTTTCTTCAGATTTATTGTGTAACGGGTGCTGAAATAATTTCAGCCTGTGGCCCCGGCTGTCGTTCGTGAATATTTGACAGTCGTTACGGGTCGTCAGAAGCCCGAAACTCTGACAACCAGTCTTATCAGGGGTATCGTATTACCCAGTAACTGGGTTGTTGGGGTCAGATAGGCAATCGCTCCATGTAAACTGTACTGAATCCGATAAGACTGGATAGGGATGATGAGTGCAGAAATAAATGAAGCTTCTTTGGAAATAATATGTTGACCTTCATTCAATAAAGATATTGGCTTCATAGTGGTAATAATACCGAAAATAATGAGGGCTATTGTAGATGAATTGTAGTGCCAAAAGTTATAATAGTTCGAGTCATAATTTTAACTTTAAACGATATTGCTAATACACTCCAAATAAATAGCACACAAAACGTTGTTAATATCATAAAGTAAAGTTAACGATAGTTGCCAATTTCAAAACTCATTACGTTATTTCTATACTTGGCACACCACCAAGACCTGATAGTCTCGTAACATACCTCCTGTTTACCCTCTTTTAGAAAAATAAACAAGTTTCCAGCTTTTAAAAGATAAACTTCGCTATAAAATGGAGTATATTATAAATATGTAATGTTGCTTTATTTACATTATAATATTGTAAGCACACCTACACTTTTTCGGCTTATTGCTTGTCTAATTTACTTGAAAGATGATCATCGTTCGTCAATTTGTATGGGTTCATAAAACGTTCGTTCTTCTGAAAACTTTGAAGTTAATCTATATCCACTCACATTCTTAAATTATTCGGTCCTCAAGCGAAATATACTTGCCATTGTCTTTTGCACATTGAAATGGGATATCACAAATAAAAGCCATAACAACTCAGAAAATTGACAAAACCATTTCAATTACCCCCCGGATTACTCCCCTATACATCACAAAAGAGTAGGTACGAAAAAATTTGCCTTTCATAGAACAAAATCAAAAATATATGCACCCTTCAAGAACGTGACATGCTCCTGAAGCGATTTACTTGGGCACCACCACCTCGTCGCGTGCCCGCATTTTTTATTTAAATCATACTATTTAGGTATGCCAAGACATTTCTCCTTCACTGTACCCAAACTACCCACGAACAATAAAAATAACGTTTTAAAACTTTTCGAGCGACCTGTTTATTTTAAGGTGTACTCTTTCGAATGTAAACGTATTTCATTGGTTATTGAATGGTGGTTCACGTGATTTTGTGCATTGTTACAAGAGACATTGACTCGTAAAGTTAACACAAAAGAACTTGTGTTTGAATAAAATGAATCTAATTCATGTACGTATCGGATTTTGTGTACAGACGAGCACAGCTTTTAAAAAAAGAACGTTCGCGTGTGGGCTGTTTTTGGTTCGTAATTTTTTCCTAAATTTTCGATCCCATTAATAAATAAATAAATATCTTAGGACAACCAGCACAACGTTATCTGATCCCAAACTAGGCAGAGCCTGTACTATGGCAACCAGACAACTGATAAACATACTTATATATTTCTAAATACATACATATTATAGATAATTTACACCCAGACACAGAACAAATGTCACAAAGATTTGTCCTGGGTGGGAATCGAACCCACAACCTCAGTCTTTGCAGTCAGGGTCACTACCCACTAGACTAACAGACCAGTCAATTGCTTAGTCTTCACTTAAGTATTTTTCTAACTTTAAAAACAAACTTAGTCCTACTTACTTTAATAATCGAGTATTTACTTAATTAAACTAACTGTGTAAAGAACGTTGTCCGTATAATTTGGTAAACATAGTACAGTTATTTAATTAATATTGTAGACGAGATTCGCAAATCAGGACAATTTGCTGTTCCCATTAAGATGCCAATCACGACTGCCTTGCCAATTCATTATAATTGTATCGTAATTCGTTGAAATTAGGTTGCTAATTAATTACTCCGACTTGAGTTATATCCTTAAGAGCTTTGTGATTTCCTGTCCTGTATAGATAGGTAAATATATGTAGAGCAGTGGTGGCCCAGTGGTAACGGCCGAGACTTACGAGCTCGTGGGTTCGAACCTAAGCAGGCACTTTATTTTGTGTAAAGTTGATAGTCAGCTATGGAGTTTCTTGCCGGCTCTTCTCCATCGGAATCATTAATATGGAACCGTGCACCTAGCTTCTGACGGTTCATAAGTGCCCATGTAGGTTTATGTGAAATAAAAATATTTTAATTTGATTTGATAAAATAATTCATCACCAGTGCTCTCAAAACGGTGAAAGAAAACATCGTGAGGAAACCGGCATGTCTTAAAACCAAAAATTCGAAGACATGTGACATCTACCAACCCACACTGGGCCCGCGTGGTGGATTATGGCCCGCTACCTCTCACCGAGAGGAGGCATGTGGGAACTTTATAGGATGATGATGTAATATGTATTTATTAGATCTCAAAGGGACTTGATATTTGGTCATCGTTTTCTTTACCGGCTGATCAGTACCGAATTTCTTCAGGATTTTCTTATAAAGAGTTTGGGTTTAAAAAGTTTCATCATCATCATTTCAGCCGTAAGACGTCCACTGCTGGACTTAGGCCTCCCCCAATTTGGGGGGCTTTGCCATAATCGCTACGCTTGGCAGGCGGGTTGGCGATCGCAGTATGGTGGTAAAATGCATAGAGAACGCTGCTGCCCATTCTCTATTAAGTCCCTTAGTCGCCTTTTACGACACCCACGGGAAGAAATGGGGTGGTGTTATTCTTTACGTCTCTGGCACCACACGGTGCGGTCCTAAAAAGTTAAGCGTCTTTTAAATCTTGCAATATTTTAAAATTAATAAGCAAACGTTAAATGTCAGCTTATATTAATCCAGATATTCTTTCAAACTACTACATGTGTCACATTAGGGATACTCACAAATGAAACAAAAGCGGGGTCAAAAGAGTCGTAAAGGTCACGACTTATTTGTCTTAACCTTTCAAAGCTTTACTTAAATCTTAATGAAAAAGGCACACACACACGTGTACCTACTTATTAAACTTAGATCGTACTTATTTAAATTAATACTATTTACTACGCAGAGAATTTTCCTTTTACATTTGGTACATGTTGCTTAACTTAGGCTTTGTCTAACACGTTTTCTCGAGTTCTCTTTAAACATGCCTATTACTAGTCCACTTATAGGATTCCATACCCGAAGGGTCACCACCAGGACCCTGTTACTAAGCCTCCGCTATCTGTCCGTCTGTCTGTCAGTTGACTGTATCTTATGGTCCATAAAAGGTAGACAGTTGAAATTTTCACAGAATGTATATTTCTGTTGCCCCTAAATCAAAAGTGGCGTTTTTTTGCCTTGTGGTACGGAACTCTTCGTGTGTGAGTCCAACTCGCACTTGGCTGGTATTTTATGTAACTACACTTTTTTGAATCGACTAATCTTACGATAGAATTCTGTAATTATTCTTTCGTTTTATTTGTGCTAAGATATTCTGGCAAGTAATCTCTTTTTGGGGGGCTTGTGGCTAAGTATTAATAGCTACACGGGTCAATCGATCAGGTTAAGCTACCCTTGCCGCGGTTAGTCTGTGGCCATCTCTACATACCAAGACTCGCATGTAACTCGGAAAGTTCGTTAAGCCGTAGCTCCCGACTATCATTCGTGGTTCTTCGATAGTCGTTAGGGGTCATCAGAAGTCTGAAAATCAGTCTTATCAAGGGGTATCGTATTGCCCAGTAACTGGGTGGAGGTCAGATAGACAGCCGCTCCGTGTAAAATGCATTCAGCTGCATCTGTTTAGACTTGAAGCCGAACCCAACATAATTGGGAAGAGGGTTTACTGATGATGAATCAGTAAGCAGAAACTACAGAACACCACCTGTTATGATCTCCTCTTACATACTCCTATTGTCTTGTTTATGTTCATACATCTGGTGATGAATCTCTTTGTAAAAAAACACAATCTTTATAAAACGTTTAGGTAGTCTTTACACACATCCTTACATACTATAAAACAAAGTCGCTTCCCGTATCAGTAATCATCAATAGACAGAGTGATTCAAGAGAAATGTTTAATGTGTAATACGCGGGCAAAACCGCTGGTAAAAGCTAGTCTAAAATATAAGTAATAATGTTAGCTACGTTATACATAAAACACCTATATAATAGCAGTACAGATCGGCACAATGGCAGCCTTATTAAGCCAACATTATCAAAACACTCCGTTCCCCAACATATTAAGCTGCGTATTCCTCCACATATATGAAAGGCTCGCTCCCCCTTTCCCCCCATTCCCCCATACTCTTATTTCGTTCATAAAGCCCCCTTATCTACAATTTCGAGCCCATTTCATTTGAATGTTACGTCTGTATCTTCTAATGTTCCAATGCATATATCGTTAGGGGTAGGTTTTTTAAGAACACCATGGGAAATGATGAGGGGTTTCGGTACTTCGTGGTTCTGTACTTCATTTCATAATAAAACCTATCATTTATAACAGTTTCTTTATCAAATAACACTCATACGATCAGTAACTAGGGAAAAGCAATTGTAACAAAAGTTTTATGTACCATTCCCTAAGGAACCTCCTAATTCGCACCCTCAATTCCACAAGATCTTAACAGTGAAATCTACTTTTTCCTCATTCCCAATCTTAAGGCGTTCTAATTAAGGGTGTATTTACTATCACGCCCTTCCCTTCCTATGTGTTAGCGGCCTAATGAACGCGAGGCGTCGATGAGCTGTTGTTTTCTCTGTAATTAAACAGTTCTGCGCATGCGTTAACCACGCCCAGCCGCGCAGCCTCCGACCTCCCCCCCACCCCCCTCTGTTACCCCCGGTCTTTAATTACTGCCAAGACATTACCCCTTAATGCTTTTATATAACATCTAAGTTGATTGTACTGGGTACAATGATGAGGTTTTATCTCGCTGGGTTTGTGCTACAGTTTATGTAGCTAATTCGTTTTTTTTTTTGTGATTTTTGTGTAATCTTGGAATTGGTTCCAAGGTAACTTAAAGATTGGCAAAGAAATTACTAAGTAATCCTTTTGGCTACAACTGTTTTATGTACAAAATATAGTCCAGTTGTATGTAGCGAGTTATAGACCACTTGTAGCATTAGTTAAAGCTTGGAAAATTTGTGGAAAAGCCACAAAAATCACGTGTTTTCTTCTTCTTCTCACCCCATGTTGCGTTCTGGAAAATTCTCTGTCATTGTGACCATGCAGTGAACAGCCTCTAGCTATATAGATACCTACTAATAATTTGCTGATTTAGTGCATAATCTCAATGAACTTATAGGCCAAGCATTGTAATGAACTTTCCTCGTATTTTCGATGTAGTCATCAGTCGAAACAGCGTCTAGTAAAAAACAGTATTTCTAATCCATTAAAAAATGACAAATTCCAAAATGGCGGCGGTATACAGAACGCAAATGTTCTCATTTGTAACACAGGGTGTTCCTATTCGGCTCACGTTCACCACCTCTCTCATTTTTCACTACATTGGTTTCACGTGTGAATTATTGTTTTTTACCGCACCCTGTTTGTTTATTGCGCTCCTGCTTTTGGGAAAATTAGAGGAAAATCTTGGAATGAGTGGAGAATTTTCAGAAGATGAAAGGAAATGTAGTCGGTAATTCTCGATATCCACGATTTTGATCTGATTCCTATAGAAAATTAAAACCAGGATTACTTTTCCTGAAAAAAAAATGATAATTTTTCAGTAAGTTTGTACTTATTTTAATAATAAACACTGAAATAACGAAAACTACCGCAGTAACCGAAAGTGTTTATTTCTGTAAACACGAGTTCGTCAACAAGAAAATTTTCAGACTGGCGTGACACATTTATGAATGACTTTTTTAAACCATTTAACATTACTTCTGAAAAACGTATCACTACATAGTACAAAATAAAGTCGCTTCCCTCTGTCTGTCGCTATGTATGCTTAGATCTTTAAAACTACACAACGGATTTTGATGCGGTTATTGTTAATAGATAGAGTGATTCAAAAGGAACATTTATACGTACAGTACGCGGGCGAAGCTGCTGGCAAAAGCTAGTATACTATATAATAATAGGACATTACATAGCTAATCCTATTTTACCTACTTAAGTATTTCTCTGTTACCGAGTAGGTGTTTCACAATTTAAGAAACCAAATCTTTTCAAAACTAAATATCACAGTGGGTAAACAGACAAAAAATTACAACACCATGCATAAATAATAATGTAAACATAAACACCGAGCCCCAAACATCTTTCGATCCACAAAGAGCTACGAAGCAAAACTGTCCAAACTCAATCTAAATTTCATTTTACGCCTCAAGTATCACGTACGAGCATATAGAATAGACTCCATCGTCCTTCGTAACTCGTAAGAACGTCCGCTGTCAAATTTTAATTTCTCCCTCAAATATTTACCGAAGGAAAAAGGATTCCCCGGCGGCCCGCGCTCTAATAAGTTTTCCATAAGAGAGGAGGTAGGGGGAGAGTGGGGTACGAAGGCTCTTATTGTGTTTGTAGAAGCTGGCGCATCCGGGCGCATACCTAACAAGATGGATATGTACTCGGGCCCACCCTACCCCTTTCGGACCGCCCCCTATGTAGATACGACAGCTCTCGCGCTGCACCGAAATTGCATTTTCGAATACTAATTCCTTTTCGTTTCCAACCTTTTAGGAATAGTACTTATTTAAGTGGATGTTGAAATGGCGGAGTTTAAGCTGTTTATTTTGGATTTTGTTTTCTGTAGCATGTGTTTTATATTCATGGTCTTCTGTCTTCATACGTTAAATAGGAGTAGTATTAGTAGTATTTTTTATTTGTGAGAGGAATTTCCGAATGATACGTTCCATATAATTTTGGCATGAATACTTAACGAAAGATTTCGTGACGTCACCTTCTTTGATTCCCACAATTTGCCGTACTCAAGCCCAAAATCACTTCAGTGTCTATGAAAACAGGGCAACCTAAAGTGGGCCAATGAATAGAAATCGTTTATTTATACACCAAACATTTACAACAGTCTCAAGCGATCCCAGTACATCTCATATTCATGATTATTAAATCACTATCTGCTACATTACTTCAATCATAAACCACCGAATGTTCTAGCTAAAAGCAGAATCACTTCAGTATACGACTGTACCGATCTGACTCATACTGTCGAAGTATTGAGCTGTCTCGTAAACTGTACTTAGTATAATCGATAAGAAAAGTCAACATAAAAAAAAGATGATGAGATATTAAGGTCCCTATTCTAGATCAATGCTGAATATGAAACTCGATTCAAAACCTTCAGATTTCATACAAATTAGAACTCGAATGTAATCCTAAATCGAGATTCTATTTCATCTTTCTAGAATAGATAAAGTTGTTCTATTTTTAAAACTCTTTCTATCAAAAAACAGTACCACGTTTTTCATCGAATGGAATGAGTTATTTACAGGACGCTTTTGTCATACGTCATCAGCAGCGTATAATGATCCCACTGCTGGTACACAGGCCTCCTTTCGGTGAGAGGGAGTGGGCCGTAATCCACCCCGCGGGCCTAGTGCGGGTTGGTAGATCTCACGATGTTTTCCTTCACCGTGTTGAGAGCAGTGGTGATGAAATAATTTACACAAAGTAAAGCGCCTGCTTGGGTTTGAACTCACGAGCCGCGGCCGTTACCACTGGGCCACCACTGCTCTCGCACGTGAGCAACAAAAAAAAAGATTCATAAAAAGATGTATTGTAAAAAAATACCTTATTTCAATTAACATTTCAGTACATCGCAGGTATGTAGAGAGCTTGCACGTGTAAAATGTCCCCTTCCTTCAGCATATTATTAAAATATATAATACAATTCCAAAGTGAAGAACGGTACGTAACATACATCAATACGGGAGCTGAGATATGTCATGCATAACGCTTCCCCCTCTTTGAGAGAGGAAGTACAATAATCTGAGAATGGAGGCTGGTTGGGCCACCTGTGATGTCGGCTTGAGCTGTCGACATATCTTGCAATGCAATACTTCAGGATTTTAAAAAGACTTCTCGGCTTATTTTATGTTGAGTTTTACTTTAATATAAAACGGCTTTCCGACTTTTACATTAGTTTAAGAAAATTAAACAAATTGACGTAAGTACAGTCACCAAAAGAGATGAGTAGGATTGTCGGATATAGGAGAAGTTTAGTAAGAAACCGATAGATGTTTTCGAATGAAATTTGATTAAAAAAACGGTTTGTTTTTGATGAACGAAATTAAATTTCATTCGAAAACATCCATCGTCACATACTTATTTCTACCTAGGAGTTTTAAACAAAATAAGTTGTTGGCAATAACCGGCTACCGGTTTATTATGAACTAGCTTCTGCCTGCGACTTCGTCCGCGTTAAATTTCTTGTTCCCCCGACTCTTCCCGTCGCATCGAATCGCCTACCCTTGCGATTTTCCCCGTTTTTGCAACATTTTTCATTACTGCTCCGCTCCTCTTCGTTGTAGCGTGATAAATAGACTACCCAACACAAAAAGAATTTTTCAATTCGGACTAGTAGTTCCTGAGATTAGCGCGTTCAATCAAACAAACAAACAAACGAACTCTTCAGCTTTATAATATTAGTATAGACGTCGATTTCTTAATTTTCGTTTCTTTTTTTCTTGGTATTATTGTCATTGATAATCCGTGAATGTACCCTAATCTTCATCCCTAAGTTGGGGCTCATCAGTGAGAGTCAATTAATACTATGGGAGTTTTAGACTAATAGATTATCGTAGAAGAAAAACAAGTTTTCCTTGACCTTTAGAGCTTTGAACTTCTCTATGTTTAAAGCCCTAAAAGGCTCCAACCCTTTTTTTCTATTTGTGGGTAGGAAATCATCAAATGACTTCTCCCGCTCTAGGTGAAGCGGAAGGGCGTGTCAGACTCTTACTGACTAAAACCCACCCGTGTTCCTTCAGTTGCCCATATGCCAGGGCGGCGGTATCTGGGCTCCAACCCTCTGGTTGCACGGATGATTTAAATCATTACCTGCAATAAACTCACACAGTTCTTTAGATATATTCATATTTAACTAGCTGCTAGCCACGACTTTCTCTGCCATTTATGATAAAAAAGTACAGCCTATGTCCTTCTCCAGGTCATAGCCTACCCATATGCCAAATTTGATGTAAATCCGTCGAGCTGATGTAGCGTGAAAGCGTAATAAAGAAACTTACTTTGCATTCATTATATTAGTAAGGACTAAAATCTAGCACCCCGATACTATTACATAAATCCACCCACTAAAGTGTTATCATACTTAAACATTGATAAAACATTCCCGAACATTCTAGAACGTTTACCTGTTACCGTTGGAATTGAAAGCTCTAGATTTAAAACGCAAATTTGTCGGATACGTTGGAAACAGCGAGCTATTTGCATTTCCACGTCAACATGGCTGGCCGTTACGTTTTCCTCGCCACGTCACTGTGAACGTGCTTAGAAGGTCGACCCATGAAATAAGCGGAGATAAATTAACCTCAAATATTTGTTTAAGTTTCTGGTAGCTATTTTCCGCGGCAACGTTTGCCTTCAACTTTCAATATATCGTTCCAAAAATCGAAATTTGAAAAATCCTGTCATAGACCGCCTTTACGTTTTTAAATTTAAATTCAAATTCGATTATGGAATGTAAAATAGCAGCTTCCAAATTTTTGTTCTATCTTAAAGTTTTGCGTGTCTGTCAGTCAATCACGAATCTATTTTAAAAACTTAAATACAGAAGGCCATTTGGATTCTTCCTCAACCTCATCAGTGACACTCTCACTCTCCACATGTCCTCGTATTTGCTTGTGCCAGTAACATATTTACATGAAAAGCTAAAAATAGTCTAGCTTCCTGCTTTATTATCATATTCGGTCCTTTTTTGTGTCATTTATGACTTTATGAGACACCACACAGAACTACAGGCTGATGTTATTAGGTCTCTTTGCGTAAGGTCATGTAACATTAAATCTCTTTGTTGGGACAAATCTGTTTATTTTTTATTACAAATTGGTATTTATCAATTATTTGTAGTTTGTTAACATGTTCTTAAATTAAACCTGAATGAAACCGTACCGTGTGGTGCTGGACGGTACCGTGTGGTGCCGGACGTAAAGAATAACACCACCCCATTTCTTCCCGTGGGTGTCGTAAAAGGCGACTAGGGACTAATAACTACTAGAGAATTGGCAGCAGCGTTCTCTATGCATTTTACCACCATACTACTATCGCCAACCCATCTGCCAAGTGTGGCGATTATGGCAAAGCCCCCCAAATTGGGGGAGGCCTAAATCCAGCAGTGGACGTCTGATGAAATGAAACCTTATACCTATAAATTAACAATACATGGTGACAGTAACGATACACAATCATGGTTTCAGACCATGATTCTGTAATTTTCTATGAAACACCGCTTTTTTCTTATAATAACCGATGAAAAATTTGTACGCTTGGGGATCTAATAATACCGTAACTTAATTATGTATAGGTACATATAAAGGTACGCGGTTGGTTCGAGTATGGGTGACCATCTTTACATACCAAGACCCTTCCGTGCCTCGGAAAGCACGTTAACCCATTGTTCCCAGCTATCATTTGTGAATTTTTGACAGTCGTTACAAGTCGTCACAAGCCCGAAAAACTGACAATCAGTCTTACCAAGGAGTATCGTATTACCCAGTATCTGGGTTGTGGAGGTCAGATAGGCAGAAGCTCCATATAAAATACTGGTATTCGGCTGTATCCGGTCAGACTGGAAGCGGACCCCAATATAGTTGGGAAAAGGCTAAACAGATGATAATATTGGTATTTAAAAAGTTTGTTACCGTGGAGCACGCGTAGCATGACCACCGTAGAAAGAACTTTGTCTATTCTTAGTAGAATAGAGGTAGAACTGTCATGCTACGCCAGCATAAAACGGTACAAATTTCTCTACAATCTTTAATTTTGTCTTTAATCTTTCTACAATCTGTAATTTTGTCTATTCTTCCGTCGACAAAATCCCTTTCTACGGTGGTCATGCTACGCATGCTGGTACATCAATAAGTACTGATACCTCACACAACATCATCTAGTGTTTTCACAACAATTTTGGGGTCGGATGCATTTCAGTACCAGTATTTTACGTGGAGCGATTGCCTATCTGACCTCCACAACCCAGTTACTGAGTAACACGATACCATCTCTTGGGCAGACTGGTTGTTAGACTTTCGGGCTATAAAAATGATAATATAATAATATCCTAACTTAAATAAGTGTAGGTATTTAAATAATACCGTGTACGAATAAATGGTACCGTTTGGTGCCGGACGTAAAGAATAACACCACCCCATTTCTTCCCGTGGGTGTCGTAAAAGGCGACTAAGGGACTTACTAAAAATGGGCAGCAGCGTTCTCTATGCATTTTACCACCATACTGCGATCGCCAACCCGCCTGCCAAGCGTTGCGATTATGACAAAGCCCCCCTAATTGGGGGAGGCCTAAGTCCAGCAGTGGACGTCTTACGGCTGAAATGATAATTTAAATAATTGAATTACGTAGTTGTGGTATAAACTGCTCTAGATCACAAACTTATAGTTACATGTGATTATATTTACCTTCGTTTATTATTTAATACAATAAATTCAAGGAAATTCAATAACTGACTTATTTATTGATCTGTTAAATACCCATTATCGTGTCTATCAAGTTAACACGACTACATAATGTGTGATAGAAGGTAATTTTATATTCTTAGGTATTATATTATAAATAAACCACAAGGTGCAAAAATACAAATACAAATTAAATAAAAAATGTTTATTTCAGTACAAACTAGTATACATTAGTTTATGATTGGAGCTTACTTTTAAGAAGCCATGCAAGTACCGTAGATAATCTACCCTCCTAATTTTAGAAGAATATAGTTATTTATTATACTCAGTAATTATCTACAGAAGGTCAGATAGCACTCAATCAGTCAATCTGACTACCTGTTTCCCAACTGCGTTGGGGTCGGCTTCCAGTCTGAATACCAGTGATTTAACTTGGCTAGCTACCTGACGTCTAGAACCCAGTTACTGAGTAAATTATGACTGTCAAAGATCTACGAATCATAAAGCACTATAGAGATCTATTTAGACTCTATTTATGTATCTTTATAAGTATTTTTCATGTAATGAGGGCTTCATTACATGAAAAATACTTATAAAGATACATAAGTAGAGTCGCATTTCGTTCGACTGAAATTTGACAGCAACAAAAATTGAAAAAAAAGGCTATGTATAAAACAATCGCCAACGCAGACGAATAACAATCTAATTTTGAATAAATATTTTGCAATTAAGTCGCTTCGCTTAACGAAATCGCTGTTTTTCTGACGTCAAAGGTACATCGCCCTCCCTTCATAAACAGTAGGTACTGTAAATGAATCTGTTTGTGTAGTTAAATACCTACGTAGGTAAGTTGTCAAGAGCACGCATATTATCAGATGCTGCTGCGTCACAAATTGTCTTATTGTTATGTTTTAGACCTCGCTAAGTAAATGCGCAGTTTTGTTCACTGTATCGTTTTCCTAGATCTCATTTGACGATAAAGATGGATCAAGACTGTTGAAGAAAAGTAAAAGCTTCGTCAAATATTCAAATTTGGAATGTTTACATCTTTGATTACGATGCATACACTTAAGGTTTTCAGACGTTTTTTGAAATTTGCAGATCAGTGCCAGGCTGTCTGTTGAATAAAGTATAATTCGTAGCCGTAACACGTATGTATTTAAATATTAATTCCATTAAATTACTATTTCATGCCAAGACGTCGACGTATGTTTGGTGCAATATGCAGCCTGTCACTGATTTGCAAATGGCAAAAAAACGAACGAAAATTACGGATTTCGCGGGCTAGCCTGAAACTTTCTTCAGCTTTAGCCTTAAACGTTACAGCAGATTGGGCGTCTTCTCGTAAATACGAACATGTCTTAATACCCGCAGTCTGCTCAAACTGAAATCGTATATTTACACTATCATTTCTCGAGCTCTGAAATAAGTAAAAGCCAATACAAATACTCGTAAAATACTCTTCGAGCGCCAGATTGAAACGAGGCGCATCCACTCACGTTCCCGAGCCCTTGTCGCCACCAAATCGGTCCAATATAGCTTTTTCCCGTCGATTATTTCAACCAGCCTTTAATGTTTTTATTTAACGCCTTCGGGTATTGAGTCGGTGTCGGCTTTCGTCACTCGGCCTAATTTATTGCAGGTCGGAGCGTTCGCGCGACGTGTTTTTGGCGCGGTAAAAACACGCGCGTCGGGCGAACTCCGCGCGTACAGCTCGCGCGTTTTTGTCCGCGTATCGCTTTAATTACGGCGTTCGGAACGCGCCGTGTAGACCGGCCATTGTCGTGCTTCTTTGCGTGCCATTTGAGATACAGCCGTTTATTATAGTTTATGGTACTTAGGCTTATGTTAATGCTACGTTTTGCAAATTACTCAGACGCGTGAGAAGGCACTGCTCTTATTATCAAAATGAACATCAAGATGTCGTAGCTAACTTTGTTTTATGTCTATCAAGTCATTTCATAACGTTAATCTCTACAAAGAATAGAAAATCAAACAATCTAGCGGGGCATATATCGTAAAATTAGATTTCGCCGCTTGTCTCAGGTCATAAAGCGTGTGGACACTGACATGTCCTGAAAATTATCCGAGCGAAGCCTCCCCGCTGACCGGGGACTTGAGAAAACATACATTTTTAACGTACCCCAATCTCCCCGCCACCCGAGGGTGAGACGGGGGAAAATTACAAAAGAAAACAGCCTTAATTTCCAATGTCATCTCCGTTCCACCTAATCCTCTTATCGTTTTATATTTTGGCCTTTGAATTTTCATTTATTTTTGTTTGTTTAAGGAAAAGGTCCGCCGCGGCTTGTTTAGTCTTGAGACATTTTATTGATTCGTATCATTAGGTGTACGGTTTTTCATAGAGAGTCTCTCATTACATTAATTTGTTTTTATCTCCGCTTCTAACAGTTAGAAAACTAACCAATCCAACCATGTAGATTTTAACCGTTACATTGGAATTAAAACAAATAAAAATGCAGCATTCAATTTTCAAAAAACGATTCTAAATATAAAATTACAAATGTGTGCGTCCAAACCCTTACACTACCAACGTAACAAAGTACAAAATGAAACACACAGAGACAAAATGCTGATACTTACACATTCCGGATCCGGTCGGGGATCGTTTTACTCTCTTATTGGTGGATGCAGATTGGAACAGACAATAGTACGTCAGTGGTGGATGTCGCATTAATCAGTTGTAGTGCAACCATAATTCAATCAGTGGTAGGCACCGGCCGCGGTCACCGCTTGTTTTATGCATGTGTGGAATGACCAATGTGTCAGATGTGAGAATGCTTGGATGAGCTGGTCATCGAGTAGACTCGAGTCACGGACACTCACATATAAGTGAACATTCAAACTAGATCAAATCTGACAGGAAGTTAGACCCGATTAATCTAAATTTCCCTTTATATTATATATTATGGCTACTACTACTGAAATACCTACCTATTGAAAGATATCCTTGTAATTTGATGTTGAATTTCTTCATCCATATAGAATGTCCACATTCAAATAAATGCCTCAGATTCATAAATATTTTGTAACTTACTTCATATCAGTTTCTCTATATAGCTGAATACCTATCTCCGCCTCAAATCCACTAGAAGCGTCCAGTATTTCCATTCCCCCTCGCTGAACATAGTTTATGTACATTCCAATTCCTAGTTAAGCTCTCAACACGAGTACCACATCCATCTGGAGGGTCATTTGTCCGGCATCGGCGACCGGGAGCGAGACTCTTTCATATTTTACATAGAATGCGGTGCACTGTCAATGCGTCCGTACGCTGAGTCTCAATCACTCAGCCAGCTATATCGATCGAGCATTTGCAAATTAAACCCACGATAATATCGCTGCCATTGTGTAAGATCCTTAATAGCCATAGAAAAGTCATATTCGTAAATCTCAACGATTCTCTATTTACTTTTTATTGAAAAACTCTTTGAAATGTAATTACTTTTGTTAAACTGTTCTCGTTATCATTAACTCGCAATTTTACATCTTTGTGGTCGAGTTTCAAAATTCGAAACTCAATTTTCTTTTTTTATGATGAGTAATGGGGTTTTTTGGAAGAAATTTGAATAACAGATTCGAAATTCAAAACACAAATAAACGAAAATTAGTAATTTATTGTCATAGAGCCAGTTTCTGGGAACATTAGACGCCATTAATTGGACTAAACCAATAAAGACGACATCGCTGGACACGTGTAGGGACTTTTTAGTAATAAAAAAAGAAATTGTGCCTCGAGAACGTATTCTAAATATTTCTCGGGGCGGCCGAGAGGCTTCGATATTTAATTGTTGTTTTTTGTTCGAATTCCCGTTTTTTTGTGATTGAATCAACATGCTGCTGTCATTGTATACGTTCAGGTTTTGATCACGGCTTTTTTCCAAGTTCGTTCAATTGTTTGTGTGTTTTAAAGAACCGAACCGAGTCGGGGTAGTTTTTTTCTTCGGTATGGTAATATGAGGCTCTTAATCAATCTGATGAATTTCAAATCAGACGTTACTGTGTATATTAAAATTGTTATAAAGTTTAAGGAAGGCTCTCTGCATTATATTCTTATATTCGTAAATAAATTTATTCAGAGAAAAGCAAAGTAAGCTTATTGACTGGCGGGTAAAATAATGAATAAAATATTGTTTGAATTACGCGGTATTCATTTTTGCTTATTCGCACAATTTTTAGAAACAAGATTTTTGTTACTTGTTAGGGCCTGCCGGGGCTATTTTTCAAAATCTTACCATGATAGTTTCGGTGAAATAAGTTGACTCTTCCTAGCATCAAGTAGAATGACAGCTCACTTCACGTAAACAAATAAATAAATAAAAAGTCCAAAACTTGCTGCTGTGTAACTAGTCAAATGGTACTTGCCTGATATTTACTAGTGAAGAGAAGAAAGATACCGTGATCTGTGTAGTCTTAATTCTGAATTAAACAGTAGGTAGGTAGTTAGTTTTCTTAATTGGGTAGGTATGAGATTTCTAAGCATATTGCTGGCTTTTAGACTTGATACTAAAAAAAAACACACCATTGGCAAGCAAAACGATTCGCTACATAAATAAGATCCCAGGCCAACTGACTGTTTGACTTTTACCAATTTTTACAATGAAGACATACTTAATCCAATCAAGGTTGATACCAAATTGATCCACATTACTATCATAAACCACTAACGCCTTCACACCTGACTTATATTCCATAATATTGATTGATAGCATGTCCCTGACCGTAGAATGCTGCAAATACTTTCTATAATGTCATGCCAATCGGGAATCGAAGGGACTTACCGCCAGTCATCCGCGGAGCATTTATCATGGCTGCACCCTAATGTGTGAGCTATGAGCTATTTATAATGTTTCATTAAGTGGTAATGCGTCTATGATACCCGATCTAAAGGCTTCTCCATTATCTCCAAAATATATTAACTTTGTTATGCTTTTGCGCACATTTAAATCAGGTCCCAATTTGCAAGGCAAAAATTTTGAATGTCATTCCAAAATTGTCGTAAGTTATGCCATTCTCTGCTCAATGAAATCTTTGGCCCTGAATTTCATCCCAGTTTTGCCCCTTATTGCGTAGGTTTTCGACAAATAACTCACTCGTGAATTAAATAAATTCAATATTATTATATAATTTTACATTTAAAACATCAACACCCGTCAATATTTGTTCTAAACATTCTGCGTCACCAGTTTTACGCGCGGAACAGAACATCAATTGATAGATTAGAATCAATCTGGTTCGTTCAGTTTTATGATCAATAGCATCTTAGGCTAAATCACAAGCGCTTGCTGAAAGGAACATCAAAATCGACTATTACTTTATTTTTAATTTCGATATAGACAGAATGAAAACATTATGAATTTGCGCGTGCCCACATCTGGGGCAATTTGGGAGAGTAATCGAACCGACAGAACAGAACAAAAACATAAAGCATTTTACGACCGCCCCTGTTGATTTATTTCTCATTCATAATTTGATGTTTCGGAACATCAGAGGATTTAATAACGCCAGATAGACATCGCTTAAACCGATGTAAAACTGCTCGCGTCTTGTGTAACAATCGTAAAATACACATTAAGACGCATTAAGAGACCAGCGGTATAGATTCCGACAGTTAAAGTCTTCCACCCCTTAATCTTCAGTTATTTTAAAACGCCGAGAGATTCACCAACTTTATTGGCCAAAGTCATAACTGCTTTTATTGCTATAAATCGTTATTACGCTAATATTATTTTATTATGGCTATTTTAAAGTTGCTTCTTAGCCTAAATAAATCGTGAGATGTTGTTGTCTTATCAAAGGTTCAGATGAAATTCTTCAGCGACTGATAACGTATCACCGGACTGGTATCTACAGATATCGTCCATAAGATAGGTGTTTGTTTTTTTCACGATGCTTTACTTGGATGTCAATGCTCTCTTTGTAAACGTTTGACCGGTGAAAGCACTGCAGTCGAGTGTGAGTGACGTTTCCTCAAACAAACCTCCACGGCCGCCCGTCGTCGAGTGTCAACAATGTACTACGACTAGTAACGTAAACACTTAATTAGCATCATAAAGTACCAAGACTGTGCAATCTCCCAACACTTATCAAACGTCCATAATAATTTGAGACGCGTTGTTATGGCGAGGTGCAAAAGTGGCTGACCTGACATCACGCCTGTGACCCTCGGCGGTCGGGCCTCCCGCTCGCGCGCGGTCCGCGCTCTCTCTTGCACATCACGCCCCCACTTTTCCTAATCATCTTCTTAAAGTCACATGTTTTGGTCACGTCTTAAAATTAATGAACTCTAAATCTTTTGTGGTAAATACGATTTTGGATCGATGCGTATCGTCGTGTGCCGAATGTCGAGGAGTTTCGGTCCATCACCGTCGTCTATTGTCATGTCGTCTGCTCTTGCTTTATAAACAATCTCTTTTATTTTCACCTAGGAGTTTAATCGGCGCGCGCTTGTGGAATTTCTGGTCCTATTCTTCGGGTGGTCGTTACGGAGGTAACGAGAGCACAAAGGTTGTTTTGAGGTGCCACGTCGTGTCAGATATGAGCCCAACAGGCCACAGGCTTAACTTTCGGCGTCATTGTTTCTTTTGCTCATCTCGAGTTGTTATCGGTATCGAGTGACGCTCTTAACGATTGTAATGTTATCATTCGTTTGATCACTGATCTCATCCGATAGGCATACCTGTTGCGTGTTCCTTACAAAATTTACAAACTCACACAGTCGTCTCCTGCTCAATTTAAATAAGACAAGCTAAAAAACGGAGATCTTAATCAAATTGATCACCTGAACCTAATGACATCTGTAATGAAGCTATTTGATATAAAAACTCTAGTAGTTTAACATGGTCAAACGATAATAACCTACAATATTTAGATTGTTATCTGGGCTACTTATTTAATTAATGTCATATTCCAATAACGATCATAAGGCTGAAATGAGTGGTCATTACGGCGCGTACGAGCACTTTTTATCAGCGTGCAATTTGTCATTTATTCCGGTCAAGTTTTTGTTGAAATTATATCATAATTATTAATTGCGTGGCATCATATTTCAAAACGCCATTTCCTTCATAATGTTTGATAGAGTTCGATAGGAATGCGCTCATAATTTGTAATGAGTAAGGATCGTGAGATATTTCTCTACGCTTCACCCCTTTAATAGGTGTGCCTCGTTACATGTTTCCCATGCTTTCTTCGCTCGTATCACTTGTTTTTCTTGTTGCTTTTAAATTGGGTGTGATTTAAGTTACATTGCTACTATGTAATAGCGGTCGGCAGTTAAGTATCAGTGATATGCGTGCGCTAACAAGCTAAATGACACAAGCTATCAGCTCCAATGTCAAATGTAATAAAGACTGCTTGGTCTACACAACGTTATTGCTTTTACTGTACTGATATTTGCAAAAGGAAAAAGCTCTCTCGACGTTCTTTATTGAAAGGTCTGGGATTAATTAAGATACTCCAATGTACCCAAGCAACAAACTAATTATATACTTAGTGATTTTGGAGTTAGTACTACATAAAATCACGCTTTGTTTCCGCGAAGGTTTGGGCAGAAGTGCATTTAAGTCGCATGTAATAAAGAGCGAGCCTATTGCCATCAACCGGGAACAAATCCAGAGACCGTGCTGCTATTATGAAATTCCAGACAGAAAATCACAATGATACTTTGCTAATGCACTCTGTAAATATTGACGTTGATTTTTATTGATTTACGAGACACAACATTATGATATTTCTGGATTTGAGTACCATGCAGGCTAGATTGAATACATGACTTTAAAACTGTCTGGCGGTTTTGAGTATTTTGTAAATGGCCTACGCAAATGTCCTGCAGATCTGGTAGCGTCTTGTGTCGGGTCGTTGATCTTCTTAAAAGGGTTGAACAACATGATGTCTGATGCATGTAAGGGGCCATCCATAAATTACGTCACACGTTAAGTGGGGGGGCCCTAAATTTTGTGACGTCACGTTTCAAAATGTAATATACATAAATGTAAAATACTATTAAAACACGAAATGTGAACTATGAAAACAAAAAATTCAATGTCTAGATGTAAAATTGCAAAATATGTGACGTCACACTAGGGAGGGCGGTCTCACAAATGTGACCAGCTGTGACAAGGACGGGGGGGGGGGGGGGGGGTCAAAAAATCATGAAACTTGTGTGACGTAATGTATAGATGGCCCCTAAGCCCTCTGTTGGTTGGGACAGATCAGCTCAAAGCTGCATTGGTTCTTTCTTCAAAAGGCCCTACATTGTCAGGCTCACATAAAATCCTAATATTATAATGTGTCGACTTTAACAGAGACATGACTTCTGACTTTTTTGGGTATTACTCCTCAGGGACCCGTCAGCTAAGAAATGCCAGCTCTATCTAATTTCAAAATATTGACCAACAAAATATTGACGTCTAAATTTCTACTAACAGAAATATAAATTTAATTTAATTTCAGATACAAATCTCTAAGCTCTAATAGTTTGAAAATTAATCAGATTTTTCGCGAGTAAAGTTCTGACATTCTAACAAACATTACCTATAGCTACTTAGGTATAAAAAACCCAGTAGTCATTTAAAGTACTATCTATGATCAGCATGGTTGATGATATAAAAAAATCCAATCATACAATTGAATAGTGTCTTTACGCCAATCATTGCGATTCGCGGTATTTCCATTTTGCCAGCGTGGCTGGTAAGTATTGGACCGTAGATTCTAGTCGTCATTTAATTTAGAAAGCGCCTTTATTTCGACGTAGTAAGGGTGGTTATCGTAGTTTATATGTGTATGTTTCGTTAATCGTAGTATGAAGTCCAATAATTAGCTCCCAATCAAAGCTATTGGCATCTCGGTAGGAAGATCTCAGTTCTGTGCCTCTAGGTCATAAAAAATAAACGGACTCGATAGTTTTTTGTTTTATACCTAATCCTATTTTGCTTATTTGGAATTTCACTGTCAACATTTAGAGAGTGTGAAAAAATTTATTTATAAAGTTCTTAACTAGGCAAAAGTTCTGAATGCTCCGTTGCATCATTAAGTGGAAATTCTTTTAAACGACTGACATTAAGTTCATTTGTGTTTAAAGCAATGTTCCATATTTTTCAGAGCCTTACATAAACTTCTTCCCTCAATTTTCAACTCAATCACATCATTATCAGAATTTTAACCCTAACCTCCTAAAACAAAGTGTAACTGCTAATTCTTCGCCATTTCGCAAAAAGGCAACATTTAATCGGCGATCGAACTTTACAGCCCATTGAAACAGAGCTTTACCCGTGTCTTCGGCGCTCTCCATAGCAATTTTAAACGTTGCTGGGCCGTATTTAAACAGGCACGAAGCAGAAATTAAGTGCAATTAGACGAGCGAGACGGCGTGCGAGAATCTGTTGAAAAACGTCGGAATGCCCTCGCGACGCCCGCGACGTGTGGATCGGAACGCAGCGACTCCTGCGCATCCTCGCTCCCCACTCCACCACCCTCCCTCCACCGCGTTTGTATTCCGTCGATAGCTCATTTTCACTTTTCTTTCCCTCTAAAAGTAAGACTCAATCCAATCTGGTATGCTGCAGGAATTTCCCAGCCCACTTCGAAGTTTATTGCTTAATAAAGTGGGACTTCAACAATTACTATAAATGGGCCTCTATCTATTTGTTTGGTACTTAATAGTTGGCTGTGATTTATTTTATGTGATTCTAATCTTACATTTCTGTTGCAGGTAAGTACGAGCTACTTCCACGTTAAGTAAGTTTGCTACTCGAAGTGTATCTTGCATCTGACTACGTTTTGGGGTGGGTAGAGATACTTTCACTATCATATGTCCATATTGTGTAACCAAATGATGGGATATCAATGCAACTGACAATTTGAACAATCAGTTTATTCTAAAATTAATTTAAACCGGTTACTATGATATACCAGTAGATCAGCTTTAGGATATATGGGATCAGAACAACTCTAAATTTTGTCCAACTAAACCTAAACATTAGACTATCTTAACCATATCTATCACCACTACAAAACAAATGAAGCTATTACGTACCATTACCCAAACTGCTTCACACCTTCCATCTATCAGCTACAAAACCACACCCACATCGGTATCGCACGTACGTGCGTTGTACAACGCACACATGCGCTGGCGCATCCAGCAACATTATTACGGGGGCTCAATCAACGCGTCCATTAGGTGCCGAACATTGCGCGCATTGTTCTGCCGTACGCGCGAGATTTAGGGCCTCTTCAGGGTATAACTGTTAATTATATAGCGCATATTCTGCGGTCGTCCGAGAGTACTTTGTCCGAGATTATTTATGAGGAAGCGGTGATGTTGTCCATTGTATGGGGTATATGGATATGATGGCATATATCTACAGCTGTACATGTTTTGGACAAGGACTAGTGTAGAACTTTGGACTTCATTAATCATTATGCATAAATAATAACAGTAAAAGTTAAGCAATTTAGATAGCAATGGATTCCTCTTTTGTGGTCAAGTTTAGATATATCTGAGACATGATATACCTATAATATCTACTGAGAAATCATTTAAATTTTGATTCATAATTTGATTTACACTTTTGTACATGGGTCAGATGCGAAATTGTATCTGGATGTCACAAATTTTTGAATAAACAAAATAAACAACCATCAAATTTTTTTCACATATCATTTTTCGACACACGTATTACCAATGGAAAAGCGCCCTGCAGACAGCATAAGAATTGTCATTATTTGGGGTATAATTCCAAAAGGCAGCGCGTCAGACGATGAAAAACCGCACACGACTTTTACGGCGACAGGCGGGATTGTTTATGGTCCCACTGTCAGTCAGCCGATCGTTCGATTAACATTCAAAACCTGCAATTAGCTCGAACGCTTTCTTTGTCCGTATTTAACGCACTAAACCACCACTAGGTACGACCTGCAATAAATAACTTTTTAATATTCCCATCTATTAAAACGCTATAAATGAATTAATAACCTCAATATCTCATCGTGTAAGCCATTCTAAATTCCATCAGTTTCTTATTTACTTGCATAATTACGTGCCCTTTTAAATTTTTATTATAGATTACCCCGCAAACACTTTTGCATAAATTGACGATTACTTTCAATATCATCCGACTAGTGACTAGACCGAACTAAAATGTCAGCGCCACAGTCGAAGCGACCTATCACGACCAATTCGTACAACAATTAAGTGAACCTCTAGAGTGGACATAAAACAAACTGTCCGATGGGGCCCAACAATGGCCCGGACGGACGCAGCCGCATAAAAACTCTTACGACATAAAATATTAATAGAAATGCACGTGTGTTCATTGTCAATAAATTACCGGAGTGACAGAGCAATAAAAAAGTATATTTCTTGTGGAGTGAATGGGAGGCTGCGAGGAGGCTTCGATGTGAGGTAGCCAATAAAAGTGGCTGGCGTTCGGTCGTAAACTTCCGTCGTAGACTGCGTGGCGAGACGCGGTGCAAGGCCGAGCGGCCGGCACCCAGCCCACCGACCACTTAGCACCACGTACACAACCTATTTAACTACCGAATTCACGCTTTACATTAAAACAAGGTGAAACCAAACAGACAAAGCACCCAACTCAACATGTCCATACGTCAGTCGCACCTCGCGCCGTTCATCAAAACCGTATTGAAATTCAAATCGGAATCAGCCAGAAATAATATTTGTAATTCATTACTTACAGTCGACGATGATTTGCAATACTGAACTAGAAACGTGCTCATAGCACTGACTAATGCAACCTAATTTGATCCCTACAGTGATACAGTAAGACGTATGAAAGTTGCACGAGACGTTCTGAGCGTTTCCAGATATCTTTTCTAAAGTTCTAAACCAAGTGCAAAGAAAGGTCAGGAGACTTAAATTAAATTAGATTATATAAATAATTGATAGAACACGACAGTGGATGGACGTTTTGACGTACGGCCGGGAGATATGATCGGTGACCCGCTGATACAACCTCACCTCCTAATCTTCACGATTCATCTCCTAATACCTCGTGTTGTTTCGTTATCGAACAAAAAACATGTAATGCTTTTAATTAGATTAAATTGATTTATTTTATATAGATCGGTTGTTGAGATAAACGCTAATAGTGAAGGTAATTAAACTCGGCAAATAATAAATGAACGTTGAGAACCGACAGTTTGTTGTTGTGATACATATTTTAAATAAAGCAAAGTATGAAACTGAAGTACAGAAAAAGGAATTCGATGCAGATAGTACGGTTTGTGATTGATTTAAATAAGCAGCTACGGTTGTAGGCCAACAGGAAAATACTTCAACAAATGCTAAATGTCAAAGTACGTCATCAAAGAAAGTTCAAACGGAAGATTGCTTATTAGATGTGCCTAATTAATTGGTTTGAGTGAACTGTTATCTCAGCTCTTTAAATTGATCTCTTCTTATATAGAATTCATTTAGCAAACGGTATTCGAAGCTAAATATCAAAAGAATGCTTGTCAGTTCCATACATTGTGCACTTAATACATCTTTTGTTGAAGTCGGGGACAGCAAAAACTCATATATTAAAATTCGCCTTACCCAAACTATAATTAACAATAATTTGTTAAACAAACCGTAACTAGCTGTTGTTAGCTTTGTCGATGCCGACAGAGCTTTTTGGTATTCTGTTGTATTTAGACATTCGATTTGCTACCTTATTGCTGTATGAATTACTTCTAATGTCTATTAAAAAATATTTGAATTTTCTTAATAATGACAAAGTCCTCAATTACGAATTCAACATGTTCGACCTGATTCTTAAGTGTAGTCACAAAGAGTATTCGAGTCTACAATTATACTAAGCATTGTAAATTCTTCAACAACTCCACCGTTATTACTTTTGAAACAATAAATTAAATTAAAATGTATAATTATGAAAGTGGCCAAAGTGGTGTATAATGAAAGGTCTAAGGCAGACCGTGCGACTGCAGAATATTTGCGTTTTTGCTAATTAGGACGCATACTTAAGCTGTCAGGAAAGTTTTAATGAGGCCCGTATTAATTATGTTTGGAGGCTTTTAGAGCCACCGCGAAATGATTTCCGGGAAACCGATGTTTCTTTTGTTCAGGTCGGGTATGTTTTTTAAATATTTTTTGAGTGATATAAAGATACCGTTGGGTTTATTTCAAGTAACTTTGCTAAATGTTATATATACACTGCATAGAGTGTTGGTTCTTAAGCTAGAGAAGCATTTTATAATCTGATTATGTATAGCAGCTATAAACTACACTTTTGGTTTGTTACAATTTAAATGAAAAAAAACTAATTTATCGGGCTGTACGCACATTGGCAATTTAAGAATCTCCTCAATACTTCAAAGGGCTCCAGTATTGTAAATTTAAGTAAAGTAAAACGCAACAATGCCCCAAACCACCCAGCTTTTATTGACAAAATTTCTCATGTATTTGACAAAACAATAAGACACGTCCGTCTACCCTCGATCGTGATCCATAAAGCGCGAACTTAGCTAATGAAAGATAAAAAAAATAAGTACACCTGTGCAAACATAATTTTACTTCCAAAATTTAACACTCTGTATATTACCGACCTTATAAAGTAAACTATAAAGTTGGGTATCCAAATGTTTTAGTTTGGGGAATGTAAATGAATGTTGGTTTTTATATCTACCTGCGCGCGCGCTTCGCAGCTTATTGTCTAGCTTGACTGAATGCAAACTGCACAGCCGGCAAAAGCATCGATACAGGGTTGTCGATTAGCTTGATCGTTCTTTGATCTAGTTTTTGTAAAATATTCGTTCCAGAGATAATATTTTCACAAAAACCATGAATCATTTCAAGTATTCATTGAATTTGGACACAATATTAAATTTTAGTAACACTAAGCAGAGCCTAAGTGTAAGATAATTCACTAATCAATCATTTAAAAAATTCTGATCAACTTTCATCCTAAACATTCCGGTGAAAGTTCCAAATCTTTCAATTTGTTTCAAGCTTAAAATATTCTCCATCTCGTCACCCCTATTGAAGTTCATACACCTTTAACAATAGATCTAATAATTATTATTTTTCATCTGCTACGTTTTTGTCACAGTTATCAATCAACGCAAGGGCCGGTTCTTCGTCTCTTTCTTTTTTATCATCTTCGTCATCTATCTGTCCTTGTCTATTGCCATCCAATGTAATTATATGAACACCTGGGCGCAAAAGAATGTCGCACAAAGAGACGAGTAATGACGATCCGAAACTTAGATCGGGAATATTTTGTTACCGAGAAAACCTTTTGCTTCATTAATTATGAAACACAATACTCTTTACAATTTTCGTTAAAATTATGTTCGTTGAATGCTGTCATATTATTTGATAAATCGCCTTTCGACTTGGCCTTCTGTTTCATAAAAAAAAAACACTACCCGGAATTTACTTATATGCTTGTTTTGGACTTCAAAAACTAGGCTAGCCAAAACTTTGTATCGTTTCGAGATTGTATCGTGAAATATTAATTTATTGTGAAGGAATTACTTTCCATTTAGCGTAGAAACTTATTACTTTGTATAAAACACACCAAAATTAAAATCAGTCACAGATGAGTGAGCAACGGTAACATTACGCGGCCTAAATGGTAGTTCCATAAAAAAATATGTAATTGTAAGAATATTTGAAATCATACTTTCAGGGTAAAAAACCCATAGTTATGATTAAAGTTAAGAAAAGAACTGTCGTCACGTTTTAAATGGAGAGAAAACTGAAAATGATTTTAAATGAGAGACACTGATGGCTGAAACTATCGACGAAAATAATGAGTTTTTAGATCTTTAAGACGATAATCACGCAAGCTGTGACAATCTCCGTACTTATCATGTAGGAGCACCACAAAACCGTCTCTCACTTGACATTTACAACTTGGACGCGATAATAAACAACGATACATCCTCTGTCTTCTTTCATTCCGCGATCATCATGGAAATAACGACAGAATATTACAAATAAAATAAAACGCATGCACGTCTCGAAACTGCTATATTCAAGTCAGAACAGCATCTTAAATCTATAGCAGATGTTAAGACGACGGCTCGCACCTCGTGGTACGTCGTTAATGAAGAAATATTGCTGGCTTTTGATAAGTCGCGCGATAACTGCGCACCGCCCCGAGCGTACAATCGATTCTCAATATTAATTACACGCCCTGCTGTTAAACCTTGCTCTAGTGCACATTAAGCACAGCACTATCTGATGCTGAGGAAAGCAGCGGCAATTTCCGAAGACTACAGAAGTTAGGCACTTTAACTTCGCAGACCCCTAAAAAAATGATTAGCAAACATCGTTTCAGATAGCGTTACGTTCCATCCTTCAATCCCAACTTTAAGATTAAAGCAAAAGAAAATCTCAAGAATATATTCAATCTTCTACCCCTAAAATAAAGCTTGTTTTTGAATAAACATAGAAGTGATGAAATTTCGGCGTATTAAATTGAAACTATATCGACGGTCAGCAAATCCTGAATGTGTTTGTTTAGGGCGAGCCCACCCTAAAATATTTATTTTATCTCGGTTTGCCGAAGTCGCGTCAATAGTTTGTTCCCATTTTTACCCCGGTTTAAGAGATAGGATCGATATTCAGTAATAATTTATATGGCCGCTTATTGCCCGTTGTTTACACGTCCATTGGTGGAGATATGTAAAACTAACATCTTCTCAGCAAACGTTATCTAACTCAAATACCTTCGCGGAATTTGGTCATCCTGGAGGAAGTATTGATTTTTGAATCTATGAACTAATTCTAACATCCTGTTTGCTTTGTCTTAAACCAATGATGGGGCGTCCTCTACATACATCTTATAGAAATATAGACAGTGTTACGGAAATACCACTTATTGAGATACGTGACGATATTGTATAATATAATCTCCCACAGTTTCATCATCTACTAAAATATTGTCGTTCATCGTCCTACTCCTTACCTCATATCCTCACAATCAGGATTATCACAGCTAACAAAGCAAACTTTGTTTAAACACAATATTGTTCGCGATAGATTAAAACGGCGAAGTTCTTAAGTTCTAGCCATGACAACATTTTCGCGGAAACCAAACTGTAGAATCGTGTCATCTTCATCTCATGGAATGCTGTGGGGATCTTTACGCTCTTGACTTAGGGGTCAAATTGGACCAGCCTTCAATTTTGAAAGATTGACGTATTTGGCAAATTGTGTGCTACCTGAACTCATACACATTGTCTACTTACAATTGTTGCTCTGGTCCCGTATCTCGAGGGACGTAATCCCTTAAGAAACGGCACCTTTTATTTTAAAACCGTGACGTAAATTCTTTGTTTTTTGGATTATTTTAAGATTTTTTCATCTAAATCGGTAAACAAAACAGCTTTTGTAGCCTTTGTGCGCTTTCCGTATGACCTGGAGTGGTTCTTTCTTAAGTTTATGGCTTTTGTAAATTATTTGTGGACTAAAAACAATATCTTCTATAGCTATTCTTTTAGTTCTAAAAAGCTGTTGTTGGGTGGCACGAGCCACACTTGACCTTTTAGTTATTTCAATAAGGCTGACATTTTTTCAGCGTCTTAATTTTAAAGAACAAGAATTATGCCTTTGTTTTAATTTATTTTTCTTAGCTGAGGCCCTGAATAATATTTTTTATTGAGGTATTACGTATATAATCTTACTGTTATTTTATTTATCATCTGTATTGTCCCAACCTTTCTCGAGCATTACTTAGACCAACTAACTCCAATCATGCTTTTCAAAATTACCTACCTGAATTTTTTGCATTTTTTTTTTGCGATCGCTATTAATTTATCCACTCATCAAGGGCGGCTTTTGTCACTGGCATCAAATTTACACATCGGTGCGCTTGCGCATCGCAGCTGCCGATTTTAACAAATAACGCCAACTGATAACCCTCTGTTTGAAGTAGGTGCACACATTTCGCATAACACTTATCTTGATTTCTTCATGTAAGTACTGAACAAACGTCATAAAACCACGTTTTATTAACTCTTGTACAATGAATTTCGTTTTCTCTATTCTAATGGAGTTACTTGTTGCAATCTTAGATTAAAATGATAACAGGTAGAGTTTTGGAAATATGCAAGCCTACGAACGTAGGCTACATGAAACAACTGCGTTTTCTAAACCAATAGCATTAATCTTACCGGCTTCATCTGTCACGCCTACACAACCATCGTTTTAGATATAATTAATGGAGAAACTTTACTCTATACCTACAAGTTTTTATATGCAAAAAAATCTTGGTATCGTCCATTGATACGGAGCTTTGTCCGTGCCCACCCCACATCGCCCCACCTGTAGTGAATGGTCGAAGCGTTACAATGAAAAATGTATTTTTTTTACGCTCCTTTTGTCGGTGGCAACACTATATTTCACGTGGAACAATTATCATTGTCTTTGGCACCTCAGAGCAGTGTGGTTGCTTAGTTCGGACTCTTTTGTGTTTCCGAGATTTTTATAGATGCCTTCTTTGTTTCCTTAAAGAGGCCATTGTTCGAACACGAAATGCGAATTGTACAAAGCATTTAGAATACGTATGTAACATAACTCTGAAATAAGCAAATCTTGGTGGTTAACGTCGCAAATGCTAAGTAATAAAAATAATTGACAGGCAACACGCACATTAAGAAAATTGATTTATAGTAATTATGAGAAACATTATAGTTACAGTATCGATAAAAGAAACTGGGATTTAGAATCGATTTAATTTAAACTACAATTTACGAGCAGCAATAAATAATTCTGTCGCATCAACTCCGCGAACCATTGTCGCCATTTTTTAAGGCCATTAAAAATCCTATCAATGACTTCCATTCGAATGACAAAATCAGTTGCATTAGAAGCTGCCCCCGGACATACGGCCGTCTCTTTCACACTTGCAATCAAAACTTAAACAGAACAGAAACAGAATTAGCCTGATGCATTCGCTAACTAAAAAATATTAACATGCGTTACAAATTTCTATAAATAAGCAAATAAATTGCTATTCGATAAATGGGCATTGTTAAAGTTTAATATTGATTTATATGAATATTCATGTACGTATTTAGTTATAATATGTGGCGTTTGTTATTTATTGGAAAAAACATTAATTTTATATATTAAAAAGGCATTGAACAGCGTGACTTTATTGTGCACAGTGCACGTGTGCCTTGTTATTGTAAATACTAATTTTGATTTAATGCAATACATGTAACTTTTATATATTATACAGCTCATAAAAATGCGAAATTTAATATTATATTATAAAATGTTTCTAGTGAGAATAAAAGTAATAAAAACGCCTCATTGAAGTTGAAAGATTTGCTGTGAAAAAGTTACTAGGCTTATCAAACAACATCAAAAATAACATAATAAAAATAAATAAACACTCAAAGGTTTTGGTATTAAAAGTTAAACCCAACGATTCATGTTTTATTCAGTCCAACTGGAATCTCGGTAACCGATTTATAGCGAAGGTCAACATTACTTACTTAATTTTCTTATCAGAGTCCATCTTGTTAGAAAACGACACAGCACGAACGAACTGTTAGCTCATTTCATTCCCCATTTCCTCGAGACCTTACATATTTCACATCCATTTTTCATCCCACCAACAGCTGCACTTATTTATGTAGTTGCGCGCCCGCGATGTGTACCTTATGTCATTGAAAAGAAGGTTTATGACGACCGCATCGTAAAGTTGTCACGTATCCAGAGGCTTGGATGCGCCGTGCACAGTGTCATGACTAAAAGCGATTCGTCGCTAAACAAACAAGCTTTTTAAATGCTACCTAACTTGTCTTTTTTATATCGCTATTTGAATATTACCATCGTTTCAGTAAGGTCGTGACACGACGCGGCACCGGCATCACGTGAGAGATATTTATAAAAGAAAAGCCGTGTATCGCCGATATAGCGTAATTTCCAATTTAATGATTGCTAATACCAATTCGGGGCTGCCGGCACGTCAGCCCGGTCGACGTTTATTATCGGTTCGTAGCCGAAATGTCTGCTTGATAGCTTACCTAACCTATAATTCTATTTTAATACCTACGTCTTCACTAGTTCACCCTTTATAGACATACAATTTTTCATAATATTTGAAAGTTATTATGTTGTGGTAACTTTCCTCCTTCTATCGTGTTAATTTCACATGATCCGGCTAAAAGTAAACACTCAAAAAAAGAACAATAAAACACCCCTCAGCCATAAACAAGGAGCTACTGAAATGTTTAACCACAAACTCTAAATAAAGCCGTATCGCACGCTATAAACAATCTAGCAAAAAAAAAAACTGTCGAAAAAACTTCATCAACAAAAGTGACAAAAAAGTTCCCCGCGATCACATGCAAATGTCGCGGCGACTCCGCTCATTACTGCGCCATAAAACCATAACAACAGTCATTATGAGCACAATTAAAAAAAAAACTTCGTCAACACTAACAGTGTGCAAGTGTGACGAAAACCGCTTACGGAGCGCCCACATAGTTTGTTTTCAATGTAAAAAAAGCCCAAAATCGAGGGCGCCACCGTCTTATGCAAAAAAGTCCTTACATATTCACCCCTCGCGAATTTTACTTTAATGAATGCTCCTCAACGTTTTTTTAGCATCACTCGACGCAGTTGTTTTGACGGATCGCAATCTAGCCACTAATTGCTTTTTCCTCGTCGGGGTGCGCATTTCACCTCGCAAAATTACGTTTTATTAATTGAATAATATTAATGATACTTCCTCGCAGCAATCAATCTTTAATGACGTTTTTATTCGTCGCGAGAGTGACGCTACTCTCGCGACTCCTTGGGAGCGTTCGAGAGTTGTTTTTTTAGTCGACGATCGATGTTAATTATGTATCTAATGGCTCCCGTGATACACTTCCATTAATAATACGTCGGACGACATCGTCCTGCTCCACAGAGATTTAATAACCACGCATCTTGTACGAGATTAATAGTGCATCTGTGGCCGGCGTTATTATAAAAATATGGCTCGGCGCGGCCCTGCTGCACACTATCAGGGCCCATGGCTCACATACATCGCTGCTTTCGATTATTTGGTAAAGTACAACCCCAACATTTTTAAAATAAATATAGTTAATACAAAAGCGGACAGGCGAAACAAAAATGTCTCATTATAATGCAGTACTTCATCTCAGTGAATTTAATCCGAAAATTCGCGACAGCTGCTCACCGAGAAACGTCAAAAAGCGTGTCTATGATGTGACTAGTTAAATAAACGTTGATTCATTTCTAACGCGTAAACGCAGCATATTGTTCTGAGCAGCTATTATTACTGCTTTTTATTTAACCATTTTATTTTATTATCATAACGATTTTTTCGCTATGGATCCGCTCGTTGGTATAATTTCTTTTGTTCCGGGCTCTGATATTGTTTCTTTTTTTTTTGTTATTTTTTTTTTCATTGTGTCGCAGTGTTGCCATCGCAGCGCGCGCGTGATTTATTCCCCCTTTTGGGTAAAACAACACCCGTGCGAGTTACGATTAGTTGGGTAACGTAATATCTAATTACTATGTGCGAGCACGTACGAACATAACTCGTGTGCTTCCTCCCACCAATGTGGTTTATGGAATTGGATGCTCATATTTCGGCAGTCTCTCGGTGGCCATAGTTTTTGTCCGTGTCTTGGAAGTAGCACTTTTCCCGTGTAATCTGATATCTTTATAGTCCCAACATTTGGAAATCAAGTACCGAACGTATAAAGAAAAAAACCGCGAGCCCCTGCCGCCTACACAAACACAGTGGGTACCGACTGCTTTTTATGCAGCTTACTTTCCCCCGGGATGGTGGCTAATGTTAGTAATTCTGAATTCAATCATCTCAAACAAAGGACGTCTCTCGCGTACCTAAATGGCGTTTTTTAATCGGATATTATAATTAATGTTCCTTTTGTCGCGTGCTGACGTGCCCTCGCGCGAACAATGGGATATCTAATAGAAAAAGATATAAATATTTTTTTCTAAGAAACGGGAGGCTACCTGACGATAAAACACAGGCGACAGACGAATCCCGAGCCGAATTAAATTAGAATAATAATCGAAGAGCCTCTTTGTTCTGCTCTTAAACTTTTGATTTTGATATGAAATTAATGCTTCGATTGTGTATTCAACAGCTACTGGACGTCCGACCGTCTGTTTTAATGGCATACAATACCATAGGCTGACACTTTCCACCTAATGCACAGAGTTCTCCAAAGTAATTCAAAGATAGAATGAAACGCAACAAAAGCACTCCAGTGACCCTTAAAAGTCTCATCTAAACGAACATCCTCGCGAAACTCGAATCGACGTAAATTTTTTATCAAGCTTAACCCTCTAGCCCTCGTCCGAACCCTTCCCCATTCCATACAGAAAAAAACACTAATAGTTAAAATGTATAATACGCGTGTATGGTGGAGTTTTTTTTTTACTTGTGGGTATAAGGAGTAAGCAATAAAAAACTGCATTATATCACGGTGCCCTCCCTTCATTATGTGTCGCGAGGGTCGTTGCGAATGTGTGCGTATTTTTGCGTGCCCACACGCACGCTTGTGTGTGCTTGGCGACACTTTTAAACAACGTTCTTAAAAAAATATTACATTTTTTTACGTGGCAATTTCTTGTAAGAAGTTTTTTCAAACAAGATTTGATGTAACACGTTGATTATAGAGTCCTTACCCACACATTTTTTAAGGTTCTTATTGGATTAACTTGTTTTATTAGTAAGTTTTTATTTCATAAAATAAAACTAATTGGTTTTATCTATATTTTTCTAGTTTAAAATTTTTGAAATCTCATATCAACCAGATTTTTTTTTTCATACAATATCTATAAAAAACAACTGAATTCTATTGAGGCATCTAAACAAAGAAAAGTAATAAAAACCCCAATATTCCTGGATTGGACTCATAAAGCAAAACAAGGGACATCAGTAGCACCCTTCCGAATCGAATCTATAACGAAATTAACAGGGATAAAACATGGGTGCCAGTTTATTTTTTTTTTGTATGCAATTAAAAGTAGAATATACAGGGTGGAAATGATGCTGTGCCTATCGAAAATATAGAAAAACTGAAATTGTTCAATGTTTTTTGATACAGAATACACCGATACACACATGTAAACACTATTTTTTTTTACCAGCCTCCGCTTTTCCACTCCTAGGTAAAGGCCTCCCTCCACTCCTTCCATCTGTCACTAGCCCGCCTGTCCTCCTTCTAGTTGAACGGACCATATCTAGCTCGTCATCTTGCACGTGGTTCCATTGTTACAGGGCACACACAAACACAACTAAGTAAGGAAAATAGGCACTATTCTAATCCTAACTTTAATATTATAAATGCGAAAGTAAGTTTGTTTGTTATGCTTTCCCGCTAAAACGGCTGAACAGATTTATAAGAAATTTGGCACACAAATAGACCATATCCCGGGTAAGGACATAATTATACTATTGATGGTTCTGGATTGCTGACGGAGGTGCGGCCTACAGTTAGTTTTAAAATAATTTATAGTTAAAAAGACAAATGTTGTTATTTTATAACATTCAATGAAATGGTGCGGTTGAATAAAGTTTTTCAAAACTAACCAAGCTCATTATAATATCGGCATTAATGATGCATAGTTAGTGACTTTAGCTCTATAAAACGTTTCACTTGTTGGTAAATATTAAAAAAAATGGCAAGCAACGGTTGCCTAACACTATTAAACAGAATCTGAATCATTTTGAAGGATATTACTATTTCATTGCTTCATAAGGTTGAAATAAATAATAGTTTAAAAAAACTATAAAACACGCTTCCGTAGAAAACCAAACTAAAAAGTAGAAAATAATGGAAAAAAAGCGTGGGGTGCTTTTTAAGGTATTTTTTTATTGATATCAGGCACCCCACGCTTTTTACACGCTTTATATTAGCTTCACTTGTATGTTTGTATATTTGTATGTTTGTATATTTGTATGTTTGTATATTTGTATGTTTGTATATTTGTATGTTTGTTTGTAACCGACTCCTTATAGTGCGATTTTGACCCACTTTAAACGACCAGATTTCATTCAAACTTTGCACACCTGTCAAGGACTGATGACAATGCAATAATTTCATAAATTTATGCCATTATCCTTGCCAGGGTTACCAGGACAGCAAAAAAACTGTCACAAACTACGCTGACATATGTCCCAAAATTCGAAATACCCTAAAAAATAGAAAATAAATAATAGTTTAAAAAAACTAAAAAACACGCTTCCATGGAAAACCAAACTTAGAAGTACAAAATAATGGAAAAAAGCGTGGGGTGCCTGATATCAATAAAAATACCTTAAAAGCACCCCACGCTTTTTTTCCATTATTTTGTACTTCTAAGTTTGGTTTTCCATGGAAGCGTGTTTTTTAGTTTTTTTAAACTATTATTTTTTTGCATTATTTTCTACTTTTTAGTTTGGTTTTCTATGGAAGCGTGTTTTTTGGTTTTTTTTTAACTATTATTTATTTTATATTTTTTAGGGTGTTTCGAATTTTGAGACGTATGTCAGCGTAGTTTTTGAAGACAGTTTTTTTGCTGTCCTGGTAACCCTGGCAAGGATAATGGCACAAATTCATGAGATATAATTTCATCGGTCCTCAATAAGTCTACAGAGTTTAAATGAAATCTGGTCGTTTTAAGTGGGTTAAAATCGCGCTATAAGGAGTCGGTTATAAACAAACATACAAGTGAAGCTAATATAAAGCGTGTAAAAATATTCTGCTCAACAACGTAAATAACGCAATGAATGTGGTTGAGCTTTCAACATGAAAACCATCTCTACTGCTAGCTTGTAACCCTTCTAATTAGAGTCAATAAATGTTAATATTTTGCCTAATAATTATCTCATTCCACTCAAGATAATCCTCACTCGCCTCTAAAAACATATCCAAATGAAATTTTTAACACCCTGTATACAACACATTGCATTTCTCACATTGAGACTTTTTTAAGCCATAAAAATAACGACTGTCTCCCAATTGTAACGATCATAAATCGATATCGTATCCCAGTGTTTGATTAATATTGTCGATACGATTTTATGTATCGAGTTTGACTATAAAGTTTTATGTAATGAGCGAGTGAGCCCCTTAGTTTTGAGTTGTGATATTTTTTCTTCGTAAATGTGAAAAAAATATGATAGAGTTAAACTTAGTTGCTTACAAAATTAACTGCGAGAATTATAAACGACTTTTTAATGAAAAATGTTCATGAATTTTTCCAATTTCATTCCAATTAAAAACTGAAAGAAGTAGCGTTGGAAGGCTTCCCACAAGATGGACCGATGACCTGTTGAAGGGCACAGGAATCCGGTGGATGCGAGAAACACAACCGGTCGAAGTGGCGATGATTGGGGGAGGCCTATGTCCAGCAGTGGACGTTTTTCAGCTGGAATGATGATGATTGAAATATTATGATCAATTCTCAAAAACAATTTTTTTCAAAGATTATAGTCGCCAACTCTTGAAGACGCAGTAAAGGTGTTTACCTGCCAACATTAGAGAAACGCGTGAAAAATTTTATTAACATTCAACAATTATTATTGGAGGTTGAGACAACATTTTGCACATTTGTACACACATGCAGTAACGAATGCATTATAATGAGACTCTGTGTAACAATCAGTGCCGGTAACCAATTAGGTATTATTATCGCGTTATATTTTCTAAACACTCATCAGAATACCTTTTTCTACCATTCTGAGCGATGCAGCAAACAGTTTAGTATGCGTTGAAAAAGGTCGGTAATCTCGTAAGCCAGTATGTAATCCAGAATAACGTGCCATATGATTTCCTGTAAACGATCGCCACTAAAACACAAAATATATAATATTAAAGTGTAGTAAAACAAATAGACATTAGGTCCGAGACGGCAGCGTGCACCGTATCGCCATTCCACGCCATAAAAATAATCAAATATATTCGTTCCATCTCATTTGGCGGCGTCTTAAACGATTTCTCTCGTCCGTCCTTTATTACCGAAAACATAACTCCTCATTTTGTTTTTTATCCCCTATCCACGCCACCCCGACGGGGCATAAACCTACGGGGGTAACTGCATATATTTTATGGGTTTTACGCGGATTTTCCTCATGTAGACTGCCCTCTTGTAATTTTAATCACATCTGTTAGAAACTATCCCGTTTGCTACCTCGGAAACTTTATAAATCAAGATTATTGTATCTTATGAAAAATATTATTTGTGATGATACAATCACTGTAATCTTAGCTGTGTGCTACGTATCTTAAGGTTGACTTCTCCTTGGCGAGCAACATCCCAAACCGTAACTGACAGGAATACATAATAACACATTGTTTCATTTACGCGAGAGACGTACATAAAGTGTTTTATCAGTGGGAGCCCACATATTGCGAAGGGGACGCCATTTTTTCCTCGTTCTAATGCGGTTAATTTCCTTTTTTCCTCTTTATTTATAGTAATCCCTTTATAAGGTGATTACGGAAATGTGTTTTTGTGGACGTAAAAGAGCGCAGCGTGGGGGCTTGCACGCTCTCCGTACTTACGGGGCTTAGGTGTGGGACTCGGGACACACTTGTCAACAAACATCCACACTTGTACCACTGTCCCATTCAATGACTTGCTCTCCACACACTAGTGAGTCATACGATTATCCTCACCCGATCTTCTAGAACTTTTATTAAAATAAATCATGACTTATTTATTTTTAACACGTCATGTTTAATATTAACGGCACTTAAGGCTAACACATCACACGATCGCTTTCGGAAAGCTTTTACTTATTAAACTGTATTAAATTGCAAAGTAATGGAATATTTTCACATAAAATTGAACCTTTGATAAAGATAACTTACATTTCGAATCACCAATACAACCATATTAGATTTTAAAACAATCTTGATAAGACTTCAGGCGTTCTTAAAATTCTATTAATATTTCTGAATGTTAAATGAGGTAAATTTATTCAATCACGTTTTGAAACAGATTTTTGAATGCAAGACTAGTGTTGTGACGCATTGGAGTCCGGGACTACATAATATGTCCTTGGTACAGCCCATTCATATGTATGTAAGACAGGAACGGTCGCAATCTCATAAAATAGTCTTAATATTAATGTTTTTCAGCACTTGTTAGGAAAAATATGCGGGTCCGATAGAACGTTATTCCTTTTGTTGAATTTTAAATTCCAAGGTCGCTGTTGATTAATAATTTATCAGCTTTTAAATTAGTAATACTACTTTTTGAAATTCTTTTAAAAGCGATTTTAAAAAAAATGTTTATTGCCAAACTCAAAACTGTCGTGTTTACCTAATAGCAATAAGATAAACAAGAACAATTCACTTAAAATATAGCTACTTACTGAATTTAACTAACTTTATTACGAAGTTCCAAAACATAGCTACGTATTTATCATTCATCTTCGAACACTATCTTCATTTTTCCTTTACACAAAAAATGGAAAATGTTTTCAACGTCCGATTCCCATACAATATTCTAACACTAAACACTGTCATTCAACTCATAACGTCAAACATTTGACAAACAGGTATGTCTTCCTTTTATTTCCGGCTCAGCGAGTCCCGTTGGACAGGGTTGACAAACCTTGACCCAGTATTTGAAGCTAGTCAATGTATATTCAGTATTTACCGACATTCGTATCAAACGAGGCACAATAGATTGATGATAAGTCAAATTTGCATCGATGAAATTGTGTATACCCTCGCTATATCTGACTGAAATAATTCTTTACTCAGAAAGACTTGTTCGAGTCTTTCTTCTGGAGTTTCCAATATAGAAAAATTATAACTTGCACAATGAATAGCAAACTTCAGAATACTTTATTTAAAACTCTTTTTAGTGTAAAGTTTCAGGTTTATTTTTCGTAGAATTCTGATCCGAGTTTCACGATATTTCTTGTTATCTGAATACTAACGCCATCTATTGGGCTGGTTGGTAAGTTATCCCTACTGAAAGGTAATGCTCGCTGAAAATTAGAATGTAATGTGATATTTATTTGCATTACTAAGATATTTTTAAAGGATATATTTTATGTAGGTACCGTCTGATTTAAATAAGGTAGACTTGTAAAAGCTGAAAACTTGTAAGTTGGTATAAATTAGGTTTATTTTTTAATTAGTTTTTTGTATTTTACACTTTGAAGTATTCGTGCCATGAATAATATTAATGTAAAACATCAAAGAAAAAGAAAATAGTTAACAAGATATCGCAGACACCCCAAAATAATTTAAAGATATTTCATACTCCAGCGCAATTTATTCCTCTATGAAGACAGCCAAAAACAAAATTCCAAATGTGGCTCATTACGGGAGTGCTCTACCCTCCGTTTGCATATAATTGCATCTTTTTGTCTGAAAAATGCTTGCCCCGAGCACTGATTTACGCATACAAGGTGTGCAATAATAACGCCGCCTCAGAAAAATATTATTCAAACATACAATCAAGATTACAGGAATGTGTGCCTTAACGATCGTAAATAAGACACGTTTTCGTGTGGGGTCACGATAAACAGAGCGTATTTACTGAACGCGTTGAGTAAAGAAGCTTGGGGTGAGTCGCACCCTCGGTTTTTTCGAGCATCTTTTCCTTAATTTATATAGAAATGTTTGGTCTCATCTAACGCCTTTGAACGTAACAAGCTCTTCTACGCAAGTGAAATTTTCGATTTCAATTTGCATTTTTCCATTAGTGAAAATCTAGTTAGGTATCCATAGTGTATGCGGCAAGTGCATATCATTAATGTGGATGGAATTATAAAATGATATTTTCTTGGCAAAATATTTCTTAATTTAAAAAATATTCGGGGAATCAATACCTAAGTTAATTGATGTTTCCAGTGGTTAAGATGATTTCTGTACATACAACACTTACATAAAATCGAAGTGTCTATTTGTAATTTCAAAATAACAGATTTTCACTAAAGGATCATTATTATGAAAAATTTTTACTTGCGGTATTTATAACACAATAAAAAACATTGTTTGTTTGTCAATTATTTGCCATGCCACTCATTCCCTCGCAATTTTTTTAAATCAGTAGTTATGTTAGATGTTTGTTTTCTTTCAGTTTCAAAGAAAGTTACAATGTAACTGCCAATGCAATGTTGACTGTACTTTGAGAACCCCAAAGTAGTCATATTCTTACATTGTCAAATACTTTGACTCTCAGCACCGCAATATCTTTGTCATTCAACTTTTTACTACGAAAAATAATAATAAACATTCACAAAAACTTCACACTTAGATTACGGCAAGATTCTCATTTCTCGCAAAAAGAATTCTTTCTTACGATGACTTTCTTTAGTCGAATCGTTATTAAAAATATATCCCCTGCTCCCCTCTGAAGGAAAGTTGACTCATAATAAAGGACGGTATAATTTTTCCTTTTAAAACTTTTTGATTAGATAAAATAATAGGGTGGCGTGGGGTGGTGAGGCTCGCGGCGATGCGCCGATATCGGTTATTCTAATTGTTGTTCCTCTGCCGATGTTTACATTCCTTTGTAATTCAAAAAAATACACCACTTCGTTAAGTCGGCGGGTATTTCTTAACAAAAATATTTGCCGACTACGAATGGAAAGTTGCGTCTAATTAATCGCGTTTGAACTTCAAAAATCGATGCCCCAGCCCTCTTCGAAGTTAGCACATAAAGTCGCCCTCTTTGTATCGATTTAAATTGAAAAAACATCAACAGTTGAGTTTGACATGTCGTTAAAGTTCGACGGCTTTGTGTCGTCGACATTGCCTATTTGTATTGATTCGTATTCATTTATTTAATTCATTGAACACTGTTTGCACAACCTAACAAACGCTACGATTCTCGATAAGTAAGCAGAAAATGCAATGATTGCTTACCCTTTGAATTTTCTAGTTAAACATATGCGGTCATTCCTCATGTGAGTCTAGAACCAGATACATGTATGACTGGTATTAACTCTGCCATATTTGATCAGATAATATATGCATCATTATTATCATACACAGTCAGTAATGAAGCAAATGCTAATTTAACCGCACTGGTCTGTATACGATTATAGTCCCATTTTGAAATTTGCGTAGGGATGCAAAATAAATCCGAAAGTACGGTAAACTGCAATTAGTTGAGGTATTTTTTGTCCAAAACCAAGTATAATAACTCCCCGAAATATAAAATGTCACAGACGCATTACTAGCCCCGGTTTAGGGTTGTCCCCCGTTCTTTTTTCAATTTAAACCGTTTGACAAGCCGCGCGTCGAACGCAGCTATGGCCTTTCCGATGCCATACAATGCCAGTTTTCAATAAGATTGGTTACACTACACTAAGCAATGCAATCAATCAAAATTGCATCGGTTGATAGACTCCGACGCACGTTCGCCCCAACCTACCCACGACCGTTTACGCTTGAGTTTTATGTGGCTATTCGTTATTTTAATTTTCGAATGTTCATATTTCAAAATTGAATAAAAAGGTATATGGAACTCTAGAGAGTACCTATTTCAAGATTTACATATTGGCTGGGATAAATCTAGGTTCTTTAGCAAATGCTTCGCAGAAATATGTTATTACGATTTTAAAGTGCACAATTTCGCGAAAAGTATTTTCATCTCGCTCGTGGCAATTTAATTATTTTCTAGAATAGCTAAATGAAAAACTCCTACACAAGTCGAATCAAGCTTACATGGCATATACATGTAATAACGAACTAGCTACAATAAATCATACCCACCTTTTTCTTCGACAGTTGAATAACAAAACCGACTGCGCATCGAGCGTGGAAACCTATGTAATTATGAACGTATGCGTCTGTAATTAAATAAAAACACTGTCTATACCCGTTTAACTAAGCCGCGTCGGTGTCAAACGGTGCATGAAATTCTTACAAAAACGGAACAATTACTCGATATATCTCTCATCACTTAGTTTTAATGACAGCACTAGCACAGTTTAACACCTCGCTGACAGCGCTTCGTAATTATCGGTTTTAATAGCCGTTATTCTGTTGTTTTTATTTTAATTGATGTTACATTACACGACACGTTATGGACATGCTTTGTAGGGCATTTTCTCGGTCGTGTAAACAGATGATTTAGCTGGGGAACAACGTAACAAGCATGTTTACATTGTGGACATTATCATAAGTTAGGCTGCAAAAATCGATTTTGCAAATGCAAAATTGCTGTTTAAAACACACTAAATTATTTTTGATGTCGTATTGTCAAAATCAGGTTCCATCGGTCAGGTTAAGCTACGTTAACCGCGGTTGGTCCGTGGATGGGTAACCATCTTCACGTAACAATACCCTTCCGTGCCTTGGAAAGCACGCTAAGCCGTTAATCCCGGCTATAATTTGTGGATCGTTGAGAGTCGTTACGAGTCGTCAGTCTGACAACCAGTCATACTAAGGGATGATGAGTATAATACACTCATCATCATCATCATTTCAGCCGTAAGACGTCCACTGCTGGACTTAGGCTTCCCCCAATTTGGGGGACTTTGCCATAATCGCCACGCTTGGCAGGCGGGTTGGCGATCGCAGTATGGTGGTAAAATACATAGAGAACGCTGCTGCCCATTCTCTAGTAAGTCCCTTAGTCGCCTTTTACGACACCCACGGGAAGAAATGGGGTGGTGTTATTCTTTACGTCCGGCACCTCACGGTACGGTACACGGTACTATCATACTCGCCAATATAGATATGGTTGTGGAGGTCAGACAGGCAGTCGCTGCTGCAATACTGGTTAGACTCGAACCCAACCCCAACATAGTTTAGAAAAGGCGAGGCAGATGTTAAGTTAAAATCAAAATGTCTAAATATATACACTAGTAGGAGCCAAAGACCCGGCGAAGGTTGCCATTAAGGGAATAGGGACCAAAAAACCTTTGAAAGATAGCAGTAAACATACCAACTCTCACTTCAGCGGATATCCAAAAAAACAATGCTCAAAATCTACAAAAATCTCTCTCTACATTTCTAATTGAGATACTAAATTCATAAAACAAATGACTAGATATTAAATATTAATAAAACCCGCGATGTATCACCCTTTAAATAATTAATAAACGAATGAAAAAAAGTGTGTAGGAAAAAGTGGGAAGTTATCATTAATACTAATAATAATTGGTGGGCTGTTATTTTACCCGTTTCTAACAACAAATTAGTGAATAATGAATGCATGAGTGCCGCCCACGAAGCGGGTTCCCAACATTTCTTCATTTGTCTTTGGAAGCGTTTTGTATATATTAATTTTTTACGTTTTTTTTTTTTTCGTTTCGTTTTTACAAAGTTGTGTACTGTAATTATAGTTTACGTCCGTTTAAATAGATGTTATAACTTCACAAGTAGTTGTTTGGAATTAGTATTTATTTATCAGATTGGGTTTTTGGTTTTTATTCGGGTTAATGGAAATTGTTTTCACTCGTTTTAAGTGTTTGGACCATTTGAAATTCGAAAGAACCATATATTTTTGGCTACTAAATAATTAAGTTCTGTACGATATAGGGCAGCAGCGTTTTCTATCCATTTTACCACCATACTGCGATCGCCAACCCGCCTGCCAAGCGTGGCGATTATGGCAATCCCCTCTCTTTGGGGCCTATGTCCAGCAGTGGACATCTTTTGGCTGATATGATGATGATGTAAGATATCTGTACGTCATAAGTTTAAGAAAAGTTATGACAGTTTTGCTCAGTTAGGTCACAAAAAATATTGTACTTGTCGGCAGCAATATTATTTAACAACTGCGAGAGACGGCGACTAGATGGCGCTAGTGGAACGTGCACCGGAAGCATCATAGACAAACCTTCACTCTTTCGATCATTTGACGTAATGTACAGTTCAGTAAAATATCGTAACTACCCTCGGCCACTAGCGACCGCCTTTATAAGGAGCTGCGCTGTTGAGACGGCACGCATTTCAAACGGATGCGTCTTGGTGCACGGACCACTGTCTCTCGACAGTCAGTACTGCCCGGTTATTGGATGTGGAACACTGTGTACACAGTTAGTACTATCCTTATTGCGGTGGGTGCATGGACCACTGTCCCTGACAGTCAGTACTGCCCTATGTGACCGCCCTCACTGCCTTTATTCGTTATTTAATTCAGTTTTATTTCATTTCTACATTTCCTAGATTTAAGATAACTGATTGTTCAATTAAATTAAAATTAGTGTATTGTATTGCCATAACTGAGTTTTACTTCTGATGTCTGGACCAAACCCGACATCAGAAGTGGGATCGGATTTTCCGCCCACCTCTGGCACTTCATCATCACAAAATATGCAGGAAGATATTCCGCTACCCACAAATAGTTTAGAAGCATTTCTTTCAAAATTAACTGATGCTCTACTACCCCGGTCCAATTCAGCACCACAACCTTTCATAGCGTTAGTACCTTTTGATCCTGACGACCCCAATTCAGACATAGGGGGCTGGTGTCGGCTGTCAGACACTATAATTAAAAGCAAAAATTTGAAAGGTGTCGATTTAATCATGACATTGACCCATTGTCTTCGAGGCCGCGCAGCTACATTACTGACCAAGATACCTCCCAGTCAATATCAATGGGACGATATACAGGAGACTTTAAAAGCTCAGTTCTCTCGCCCTATGCTTATTCAGGATCACTTTGACAGTATCCTCAAATTTCAACTTAATTCTAATGAGACCCCTGCTCAGGCATGTTTACGTCTTTGGCAATTGATTGAAAATATCCCGGACGCAAGATTATCTGAAAAGGTTGTGACAGGCTTTGCCATTTCTATATTATCTCAGTGTGATGTTCAAATACGTCGTGAACTAAACTCAACTGTGGTAAATGACAAATCCCAGCTATTTCGAGTACTGCGAGGCATATCTTTGAAGAGAAAATCAGAACTGCCTGAGTCGACCGATTCTGATGTCAAACGCTCTCGTTCTACGTTTGGCTTTCGTGGCAACTGCAACATATGTGGCAGGACTGGGCATCGTGCGGCTGATTGCCGTGAAAGAAACAAATCGCTTAATCGCTCTGTAGTTGCGGATAAACGTGTCAACCAGAAGCCACAAGTGACATGTTACGCGTGCGGGGAGCCAGGCCACGTTGTGTCCACCTGCCCAACGAGGGTTGATAATACGAAGAAGGAACAAGTCGCTACTGGAAGCAAAGAAGTCAACGTGTGCTCGAGAATTGTTCGAGGTATTATGAACTGTAATAGTATGACATTTCCCTTTATTTTTGATTCCGGTTCAGAGTGTAGTTTAATTAGGAAAAGTTTTTCACACCTTGTTGTTGGACAAAGATCGCATGACTTTATCAACATGACTGGTATTGGAAAGAGTATCATTAGTAGCACAGAGCAAATCATTTGTAACATAAAAATTCAAAGCGTTGAAATTAGCGTCACTCTTCATGTAGTTCCAGATGATTGCTTGCGTGATGCTATTTTATTAGGTAGAGATATACTTGAGCGCGATATTCTTGTTGAAATTTCAGAGAGCGGTTTAACATTCAAACGGTGTGTCGAGACTAATATGTGTACCAAAACCAAACCTATTTTTGACATTGATTCAATTAATACTGACTTGACAGGATCTGACCGAATAAAACTTTTTAACATATTAACGCAATATGCAGATAATTTTATTGAAAATTTTCCAACAACTAGAATTAAAACAGGACAGTTGAAAATCGATTTAATTGATCCTCATAAAGTGGTACATAGGAGACCGTATAGGTTATCCCCTCAGGAATCTAAGATAGTTGACGAAAAAATCGAGCAATTGTTGGCGGCAAATATTATTAGGGAAAGTTCATCCCCGTTTGCAAGCCCCATCATTCTTGTAGAGAAAAAGGACGGTAGTACACGCATGTGTGTTGACTATAGGGAATTAAATAGTAATACTCAACCTAATCATTATCCTTTACCTCTGATCAGTGAACAAATTGATAAACTTAATGGTGCTCATTATTTTAGTAGTATTGATATGGCCTCTGGGTTTCACCAGCTGCCTGTACATGAAAGTTCCATAGAAAAAACTGCATTTGTTACCCCAAAAGGGCAGTTCGAATATTTGGCTATGCCCTTCGGTTTGCGCAATGCACCTTCCATTTTTCAAAAGGCTATTAATACTGCTCTACAGCCTATGAATGATGAAAGAATTCTAGTTTTCATGGATGATGTCCTTTCAATTTCCACAGATATTAATGAGGGGCTTGACCGTTTAGACAAATTACTTAAAACTCTGTCCAATGCTGGTTTCTCGTTTAATTTAAAGAAATGTTCGTTTCTGAAAGTTCAAACTGAGTACCTTGGGTATATAGTTTCAGCTGGGGAGATTAGACCAAATCCAAAAAAAATACAAGCCTTAATTAATGTTCCAACGCCAAAAACTGTCACTCATGTTAGGCAGCTCATAGGGCTGGCAACGTATTTTAGACAGTTTATTCCTAACTTTTCCCAAATAATTCGCCCTTTATATCCCTTGACAAAAGGAAAAGGCAATGTTAAGTGGACCCCTGAGCATGACCAAATACACAAAAAACTTATCCACATTTTGACGTCTGAACCAGTTTTAAAAGTTTTTGACCCTTCCTTGCCCATTGAACTCTATACCGATGCAAGTAGTGCGGGATATGGTGCAATTCTTATCCAAAAACATAATGATACCCCTCATGTAGTAGCATATTATAGTAGGAAGACCATAGATGCAGAAACGCGATATCACTCTTACGAGTTAGAGACTCTTGCGGTAGTAAAAGCAATCGAACATTTTCGTCATTATTTGCATGGACGAAAATTCACCGTATTTACCGATTGTAACTCCCTTAAAGCTTCTCACTCTAAACGTGATTTGACTCCAAGGGTTCACCGTTGGTGGGCTATATTGCAAGCTTATGATTTTGATATCGTGTACAAAGAAGGTCGAAAGATGGCTCATGCAGATTTCTTGTCTCGCAATTTGTCAAACACAAATTATTCTGAGCCCCGCAAAGTAAATTTCCTTGAATTAGATAAAGGTTGGTTAATTGTAGAACAAGAACGCGATTCAGAACTTTCTGAAATAATAGCAAAAATCCGTAATAATCAATTACCTGAAGAGATATCGCATACGTATGATTTAAGACAAGGAATATTGTATAGGAAGATAGAACGTAGAGGAGTTTCTAGTTGGCTACCTATTGTACCACGTTCTTTGGTTTGGTCCCTTATTAACCACGTTCATAATGAAATAAAACATTTAGGTTTTGACAAGACTTTAGACAAACTTTACGAATTTTATTGGTTTTCTGATATGGCTAAATTAGTCAAAAAGTTTATTAATTGCTGCGTAGTATGTAAAACTGCTAAAGGCCCTTCAGGTGCACAGCAAATGCAGTTGCATTCAATTCCTAAACATCCAGTCCCTTGGCACACAATTCACTTGGATTTAACCGGAAAACTTTCGGGCAAAAGTGATAAAAAAGAATATTGCTCAGTTTTAATAGACGCCTTTACAAAGTTTGTACTGCTGGAATATACACCGGCCTTAAGCTCTTCATACGCTGTGAGAGCAATTAAGAATGCTGTAAACTTATTTGGTGCTCCGAAGCGCATTATCGCAGATAGAGGACGTTGTTATGACTGCAATGAGTTTAAAAACTTTTGTAATAATAATGGAATAGAGCTCCATTTAATAGCAACTGGTTCTAGTAGAGCTAACGGGCAGGTTGAGAGAGTCATGCGAACTTTGAAGAGTATTCTTACTGTTATAGAATGTAATTCTAATAATGCTTGGAAGGATGAACTAGGAGAGATCCAACTTGCTCTTAATAGTACTCGTTCCAGGACCACAGGTTTTACGCCTATGGAACTGATGTTTGGCATTCAAGGTTCCTCACTTAGTCTAGCTAAAATAACTCCTAGTTCTTCTGAACCACCTATAATTAATGTTGAAACGGCTCGTTCATCCGCATCAGAAAATATTCAAAGAGTAGCTAACGCTGACACTATACGGTTTAATAAGGGAAAAGCTCGGATTAAACCTTTTGCAGTAGGTGAATTTGTTTTCGCAAAATGCGAAGCAAGACATCAAACAAAGTTAGATAATAAATTTAAGGGGCCTTATAAAATAGTCACCGTATTAGATAATGACCGTTATGAACTTAAACATATTAACGGTTCTAACAGAATTTATAAATATGCACATGAAAATTTAAGGGAAGTACCTAAAGGGCAAGAAAGTTATTTAGAAATTTGCGAAAATTATAGTGATGAAAATGATGAACGGACCGTGACGGCAGAAGATGAGCTCAGTACGTCTTTTGTGCCAGTAAATAATGATATGATCTCAGACTCGGAGGAAACTCTTACTGTAAGCTCTCGTACATTGACTGCACATGATTCAGAGGAAACACTTTCTGTAAGCTCTGGCACATTGACTGCAGATGATGCAGAGGAAACACTTTCTGTAAGTTCTCGCACCTTAAGTGTAGATAATTCCGATGCTATAATGGAATCTTTGGAATGATCAATTACTATGTGGTCTCTTCTACTTTTGTGGAAGATGGTTGTTTTAGCAAATAGAATATAAAGATCTTTCCTGTTGTTGTGGGAGATGATCTGTGATGCTCTGCAGGAATCTCACCTGCTTTAGTGGGTGACGATTCAGACCAGAATGTTTGAACTGTATTGGTGTTCTAATAAGATCTCTTGCTGTTATGAGCAATGATGTGTGAGATGCTGCAGGAATCTCGCCTGCTTTAGTGGGTGACGATTTAGACCAGCTTGTTTGAACTGTAGGGGTTTTCTGTTGTAAAGAAATACCTAGACCAGTGATATTTGCTATTAAGCTATGTAACGATGATGATGATGTGAATTAATTAGTATTATTATTATTTTTAGATGAATAAATGCACTCGAGGACGAGTGATTTGTCAGAATGGCCGTGTCGGCAGCAATATTATTTAACAACTGCGAGAGACGGCGACTAGATGGCGCTAGTGGAACGTGCACCGGAAGCATCATAGACAAACCTTCACTCTTTCGATCATTTGACGTAATGTACAGTTCAGTAAAATATCGTAACTACCCTCGGCCACTAGCGACCGCCTTTATAAGGAGCTGCGCTGTTGAGACGGCACGCATTTCAAACGGATGCGTCTTGGTGCACGGACCACTGTCTCTCGACAGTCAGTACTGCCCGGTTATTGGATGTGGAACACTGTGTACACAGTTAGTACTATCCTTATTGCGGTGGGTGCATGGACCACTGTCCCTGACAGTCAGTACTGCCCTATGTGACCGCCCTCACTGCCTTTATTCGTTATTTAATTCAGTTTTATTTCATTTCTACATTTCCTAGATTTAAGATAACTGATTGTTCAATTAAATTAAAATTAGTGTATTGTATTGCCATAACTGAGTTTTACTTCTGATGTCTGGACCAAACCCGACATACTAAAATTTAAAATAGCAATTACATCTAACTTATTTATTTATTTAAAGATCGCCAACAAATGTTACATTCAATAATTACACAGATTAGATTACAGCAATATAACAAACGCTAAATGCACATTCTATTAAAGGCAACCATAGCTTGCTAATCGACTTCATTACTATCATTTACATTTCCTACAGTTTCCCTATATGATTCAAAGGAAAGATCTATCCAATTTACACCTTACATTTCCTACAGTTTCCCTATATGATTCAAAGGAAAGATCTATCCAATTTACACCTTACATTTCCTACAGTTTCCCTATATGATTCAAAGGAAAGATCTATCCAACTTACACCTTACAACCGCAAAATATTTTCCGAAACTTTCCAAAGGACCTGCAAAAATATTCCCGCTCTCGTACTACTCTACTTAAGCCATGAACACAATGGCATTGGCACAGTTCGCCCCCTCCTAACTGCAGCCTAATTAATAGCCCAGTACACTGACCTACTACAACTTTCCCATGAGTTTTCCTCCCCTCCACTAATTTCCAACCCTAACGAACCATCGGTTAACCCTGCAAACACCGACATGCAAATTAACCCTTTCTCCGCCGGCTGTTTGCGCAGTTTACACCGCTTTATTGAATTAAAACGAACTGACTGACTTAATAAAAGGGTTGAGGGATGATACGGTGTAAGGAGATTCTCTTAATGAGTTCCCTAAGGGCTCTGTGATTAGGTGTTGTTTAATTATTATGGGAAAGGGTTGGCTTCGGTGCTAATGCGGGTTAATCGTTTCGTCTTTGTCTTGTGGGAACACCTGTTTGTTTGTTTAGGCTGCGGTCTTATTGATGTTTCTATTGTTGTGTTTTGTTTGTCGTGTTGTGTTTTTGTTTTGCTGGGTGTAAACATAACTCTCTACTCTTTCCCCGACCCATTTATGAGTAATTTTCTGTTTCATGAACAAAGAATATGTTAATAGTTTTCTATAACTAATTCAAAGGCATTTTAATAGACAAATTAAAAATAATCAAACAGTAAAACCACTGACTCGAAAGAGAAAATTCATTACAAGGAGATTAAAAAGAAAGCTCAAAAGGAAAATCTCTGAAAAGGAAACTGTAATAAACTCAAGCAGATTTAAGACACAATTACCATAAGCAACTCCCTGAAAACAAAATCCTCCCCCCCTGTGGTGAAGGCAGGTCCTGAAAATCAAAAGTTTTCCAACAGGAAAAGCCAGGATTGTTCAAATGAGCGAGTGTCCGCCCGCCCATCCGCGTTAATTGCTTAATCGCGTCGTCGGGGGCGGATTTAATTGGCCAGTCTGACCACTTAAGCCGGGCCAGGGGCCGACAACTGCCGACAATTTCCGACAACGTCCGACAACTTCCGACAACTTTGAGTCGGTAATTACAAGGCGCGATGTTTAATTACGGTACGTCGCGCTCGGACACCACAAATTAATTACTTCGAACTCCCGCCTCAGGGGTTCGTGTTGCTTACAAACGGCTTTCCTTAAGTTTGAGGCTTTTGAATCGCTGCAAAGCGGTTGTTTTATTTTTATGAATAATTAACAAGGGGAAATGTTTAATGATATTGCTGCTTTGAAAATTTTATTGAAGTGTTTTTTTTATGTTGAATCCTCCAGATTACTGTAATCAAGTTTTGATCTTTGGTTTTAACTTTTCCGCTTTTCTTTGTCGTTTTTTAAGAAACTAACTGTGAGATATCCATCTAACCACTTCCAAAATGGGTCATAGTTCTGATCTTTTTTTCTAATTTTATCTGATCTATAACATTTAGATCATGCCTGAGTTTCCGACGTCAAAGCATTCATACCTTGACCCTTCTCAAGTCCTTCTATAGACACGTGTGTGCTAATTATAATTACCATTTAAGACTGAGGATACGTCTCGTGGAGGCGGCACTTACTCACAATGACGTCTACCGGACACCGGCTCATTGTTTAATGCCAGATACTAGGTCACTCGCTTTGGGTTATCGTATGAGATACGCTTCCTAAATACTTGCGGTAGTAATGGAATGTTAGATTATCTGGTACTAGTAGTACTTGTTTACCAAGGGGCAATTCTCGTTATTTTAAGAACGTTTACAGTCTAAATCTGTAAAAAATATCACGAGTTTCCCAACATTTTTGACAAGTGTTTGACATTTGACTGTCGCCGAGGTGAGACTGCGACTAGATTATGAACGTTTTTAATTACGAGCATAATGGCTTTCAGAAATACTTCATTTAAATTGGCATGGGTCATTGTTCATACTACTTTCATACAGGTTTCACATTGTCTGAGAGACGTTACAAAAAAATAATTTTTGAAATTGGATTAGTCATGTAGCTATATGTGTAGTTAGTTGGAACAAACACCACCACTGTATCTCAAAGAGATCTCAGTAAAAGTCTGATACTAAATGAATTACTTACCGTAATAGCAATCTATGAAACCAATGAGATATCTCCGAAGATGGAAGCCAGCGGGAAAATTAAAGAAATCTGAGAGTGATCACAGCAAACACGTAATTTAATATCAATCAGGCGGTCCGAGAAAATTACTCGGAACGAGAAAATGGAATTAAAAGAACACGGATGCTAACAGGTCTCGATTACAAATTAAACAGAGTGAGTGTCAGCGCGATGCCGCTGATTTAAGGAGATGAAAAAGAATCTAATTACAACGAGACTCGGTCTTTAATTGAGAACTTTCTACCCCCCACCGCACCCCGTACCAGGAGTGCCCCGTCCTGTTTGCATATCCCCCTAATCGCGCTCCGGCGTCGATTACATTTTTTTAACATTTTTTAATTTCGTTCGAGCTTTTAATTTTCTTCGCGCGCTCCTTTTCTTTTATGCGGCGTTTTTCTTTTCCGTTCGCCCGGCGATATTTCTCACCGCCATTATACCCGCCGTAATGAGATTTTCTTTCATTATGTTTAATCTCCCGATTAATTCAAATGTTAATCTTCTTTTTCCACGTAGCTTTTTATGGATTAAACGTTACCGTGGCGAAATACAGAGGCGTCGCAATCAACTACGGATTTCGGGCGCGACATTTCGAAATAATTAAGAAACGTGACGCTCTTCCGGCCGGTCGGGTGGCTCGGTGGTACCAGTGGGGGGGTGTCCGAGAGAGATCGGCTCGCCGATTAGATCGTCAATAATTTAATTCGCAACAAATTCAAAACGCCGGTCCGCCCCCAGATAGGTGCGTCGAGACGTGTCCGGAACGCCAATGGCGAGTCCAGGAGTCGGCAAATTGAAAACACCTCCGGCGCGGCTGTAAACACGTCACGTGATTTAGGTTTTAATCAAGTAGGGACGCACCGCCCCGCCGTAATTGTGACAAATCCTCTGTTTGTCCGAAGAAACTTTTAACTCGGCGGCGGAACGGGGCCGGAACGGCTCTTCGCACGTGCCCGGAGAGGGAGACGCTTTTTTGTCGACACATGTGCTCCCTTCCCCTCGCCCGTTCGGGCTCTTGATTAATTTTTAATATTTTTTCTTCCAGTTCACGTACGCAATTTTCACTTTCCCGCTTAGACAGCGCAGTTCGATCGTCTGTTTGAAATAGTGACGTCACGCACTCTCAGTAAATCTATTAAGTGTGCTCTACTCACCGCCCATACCTACGTATCATAGTTGCATCATATGCAGACGAACATTCTTTCGTCTAGTTAGCGTTAATGCGCGTCAGTTGTTAGTGTTAAACGTTTATTTCGCCCGCGCTACACCTACATGCCTCATTAACGAATTAGCAAGACTTGCAATTGTCGCACTTAACGCCGGTAATAAACTCAATAAAGATTAAACTCGAAGACGCGACGTTTGCACAACTGCTGTTAGTCCCAATTAACATTAATGACACTTAAAAATTAAGTGGCACTTAAGGCTGGATTTAATTTCTACTGTGATTACTGTCTATTTTACTATACACTTTTGATAAATGAATGTCGGTGATGTATGTAGAATACTGTCAGTTGTCGCGTCTGTAACATGGCTCCAGTAATCGGAAGAGCGCACATTGTGTGTGTAATCTGTCGCAATTATCGCGCGGCGCATATCCCGATTAGTCGCGGCGCGACGACAATTAGGTCGGCGGACACTCGCGTTAACCTGCGCAATGAGGATACGCCTAAACACCCGCTCGTTGTGCCAAAACGACCGACGTGTGCTTATTAACGACCTCAAAGCTAATGGAAAAAATAACCTTCAGCAGAAATGAATGGTCAGCGTACACAGCCGCTCTCTCCCCTATTTATAAATCACATCCGCACTCTTTGTAAATTCACCTTAGCGACCCACCCTCGCGAGTTCAAAGAGTGCGCCGTCCGGGGCAATGTCCAAATTATAAATTCGCATTAGATCGGACGCGCACGGTTCGTTTACCATTTCATTTTGGTTCAATATCGCCACTCTACTTTGTTCCACACACTCCCCCGGCCCCCGCTCACCCCTGCGCCTTAAGACGCCGGGAAATATCTGCGTTTTAAGCTATATTTCTTTCATCCCTCATTTTTGCAGTTCGTAGCAATCTGAAATCCAACACGTCCCCCGCAGGGGTCTCCTTCCTCCCCGGGTGGCGACCCCCTATTCTTGTACCCGGATAAAAAAAGCGATATCTATTTATAAAATGTACGCACGCATATACGTGGCGTGTGTGGACGCGGCATTAGCGCATGTGTGAGTGGTCGGGCGCGTGTGTGCGTGCCCGCTCATTTGCAAACCGTCTCCTGAGATAACGTCCTCTAGTCGGTTATCCCGTTCTTATTGCCTCCATCTTTCCTTGATTGCTGTGTGTGTGGAAAACTTTGGAGCTCTCTCACTGATGGAAATTGATTTTGTCGCTGAAAACGAAAAAGTTACAATACGTCTTATTTCGAGCCGCGCTGTTGTTGTTGAGTGTTTCAAGATTCAACGTTGAGCAGAAAAAGAATGGAGGAGGTGTTTGAATGTTTAAAATTGGCAAGTTGTTTCATAAGGCTTTTAATAATTAAAAAGTAATCGCGAGCGAGAGTATGAAGCGGAGAACTATTCTAAATAAGTAATCGCAGGGAGCTCGGGCGGCGCGCGGCGCGGTGGTGGCGGTGTCGGCGGCGGTGGCGCGGGCAGCGGCGGCGCTCACGTATGAACGTAATTATAAAAATTGAAGGCAACTTGAGACCCGCTCCTTGGGTCTCTCCCTCGCTCCCGCAGCGCCGTGCATTTTTTCGTACATATTAAAGTCCCCGCCGCCCGCTGCCCGCGTCACTTCGCCCCGCGACTCCTCTTTTTAATCGATTTTCCCGACACAAGGGGTGAGTCCTCTGGGGTGAATGTAATTTTTTATGCGTTTTTTTTCGAAGGAGGAGACCGTCGCTGGAGGTGCCATTACGCCACGGCTTGTTGAGAATATTTTAATTATAAAGCATTAGCGCGTTTTATGATACCACTCGCGTTCGAATTTATAAACGATCGAGAGCTAAAGTAATTAAATATTTGAATGCGGCGAGATTTCCGCGGGGAGTTGGAGGAAGCTGGCATAATGGACGTGGCGGCGTCCGTGAGCGCGTTAATATGATGGATATAAAATTCGATGAAATTATCGGCTAATGGCCTTTAGAATTGCTTTGGGGGTGAAATGATGTTTCAGCGTTTTCACGTAGAAATTACATTTGTTTGATGGTATCTTTCGTAGAGCGGGATAATTAATTCTTGTTTACATTCGAGTAGTTCGTACTTATAAATGTTTTCTGTATCCTGTTAGTTGAGATAGGCCAGTGGCTGATTGATGACTGTAGTCAGTCGAGGCGACCGCTCCCTGCTTCCCTCCGTCCAACGATTATCGCTTTAGATTGCAGGACACTTTATTTGTTCAGCAAAAAATAAGGTTATTCAATTGGCTCCTTTTGTGATACCATCAGCTTTGTTCGTTCTTTTTAACTGGGATCGGTAGACGCGCAAAATTGTCCATACACAGATTACACATAACACATATCTTTCATGGCATAAAATTTTGTAATGGACCTCAATCACCATAACCAAATATTAATATCCATCAGGAGGCTCACAGGAAGATATCTTTCCATTTTGATCTCAAAGCATAAGCATAGGATAACCAGCCTATAATGTTCCCACTGCTGGGACACAGGCCCCCTCACTGTGAGATGGAGTTGGCCATAATTTACCATGTGGGTCTAGTGCGAATTGGCAGATGTCACATGTCTTCGAATTTTTGGTACCAGGACATGCCGTTTCCTCACAATGTTTTCCATCACCGTTTTAAGAGCAATGAAATTGCAATAATTTACATAAAGTGCCTGCTAGGGTTCGAACTCACGACCACTGGTCTATCACTGCTTTCAGGGGGCAGTTCTCGTAATTTTATGAACGTTTACAGTCTCAATCTATCACAAATACTTCGAGTTTCCATACATTTTTGCCAAGTATTTGACATATGATTGTCGCCGAGATGAGACTGCGACTAAATTTTGAACGATTTTCATTACGAGAATTGGTCTTCAAATCTCATACTAACCCGAAATCTGGTAGCTCTAAACTCTTCATTCTTCTAAAGCTATTTCTCACCTACATTCTTAAGACGCATGATGAGCAAACGTGTCGGTCTACTCGACCACTACACTAATTCGATTAGCGGCAAGTGAACACGAACAAAGCGGATTCATGTATTTACACCGGTGTACAGGCGACGGAAGAAAACGACTGACACCTAGGGTTTCATGCCAACTAGACTAGCGACTTAGAGGTGTTAGCGTACCCATTTGTTGTGTAAGTGGGTTATAATGCTTGCTAGGTGATATACACGAAGTTTGTTTATTGTATTTGTAAGCTATTTTGTACTTTAGCTATTGTCTGTGTCACTTGTATTCTTTGCGTGCTCCTTAATACCTGAAACCGAATTAAGAGTATCCTGTGCACTCCGGATCTATAGCATAGCATAGTCAGCTTAAAACGTTCCCACTGCTGGGATACAGGCCTCCTCTCGGTAAGAGATTCGGCCGGAATTTACCACGTGGGCCCACTACGGGATGGTAGATGTCACTGTGTTCGATTTCTTGGTTCTAGGACCTTCACTTTGTTCGTTCCTCACTTTGTTTTCCTGCACTGATTTGAGAGCAAATTATTTCAATACTACGATGAAATAATTTACACAAAATAAAGCGCCGGTCTGGGCTCGAACCTTCAACCTTGCAACTCGTTAGTCACGGCTGTTACCACTCCGGGTCCACCAGCTGTCTGTGTGAAAATCAGTATCAGAACCCAAGATTATCTTTTTTATCCTGAATCCAGTAGTAAGCCCCAAACGACTATTTGGACTATACACCCCTATTTTTTTCTAATTCTGAAGGTAAATTCATAATTTAATGGCAAAAATAAGAAAGATTTTAACTGCTCCTGAACAGAAATCCCGATACTCATCCAGTCCATCAGACACACATCTCTAATCAGAAGCGTCGTTACCTTCCACCATGACACAGAAAACATTCCTCACTAAATAATTGCCATGCACAAGATCGATCTCATACGTTTCCCTGAGCCTCATTCTACAAACAAGGAGCCAAGTTCAAGTCTATGGTCCGTTAGTCTAATTGCTCGGACATTCCCGACAGTGATGGGACGGACGCCTGTCCGAGCTGTCCGGAGATGTCCGGGAGAAACGCTCTCGGAATACACTGCCCCGATAATGTTGGCTTTGTGGGAAGATTGATTTGGTGATAGGGCTGTATGTAAATTTTGAGCACTAACGTGCTTGGAGCAAAGGTTAGGAAAATGTGGTTGTATAGTGTAGTATGATAATTTAATTTTCCAATTGATTAATTGAATTAATCGTGCTGGGGACCGCCTCAAGACAAAATGGATAAACCTCTTTGGTTTTGCAAATGTCAATCAAAACTTTGGCAAGCAACTGAAAGATATCCAACAAGTTTCAATAGGAATCTTGTTATTCAGTCAAAAACAAATCTACATTTTAAAAGTTAATACAATGGGACAGCCAAAAAAGACACCTAGAAGCACTTTTCAGCACCTAATTCTATACTGCCAATCACCACCAGTAGATACGTCAGATATCACCAGTTTCCACGTCCAACGTCCTGGTTTAATTACCATCCATCAAGCATTGCTTGCGGACCTCAGTATCGCGGGATCAGACCCCAGACCCGCCCAATACGGGTCTCGATAATTGATGTTGTTAATATACGTCACGTTTCGGAGACATGTCAAGTCGTGACTGTCTAGCGAAAATTTGTTGATCTATGGTTTGGAGTTTCGATATTTGAAATTGGGTGGTGAAAGACAACAATATACAGATTTGTTTACATACATCGTAGTAAAACTTTCTCTTACTTTACCGTTCAGTAGGTTTTCAATTCGTCTAAAGTTGATGACGGCTAAATTTGGAATGCGTCTTTTTTTGAAAAAAGTAACATAACTTAATTAAAGAAAATAAAAAAGGAAACCACAAACTAAAAAAAAGGAAACACAATACACCTTAAATATCTTCCACCCAAAAAAAAAAGAAGACACTTAATCCCTTATAAAGAGGAGTTGACGCAATGCTCAAAACTCGAGCAGCCAGCGAAAGTCTGCATATTGCGTTGTATAGTCCAATAATAGCATCCTTAATGAGATGTAAATGAGCGAAGAAATACCCGACTCAGGCCGTTATAATATCACGTAACGACCTACAAGTCCGGATTAAGAAGCCCTTTGACTTATACTTGCCCACCGGACCAAGTGGACGACCTAACCCGAAGAAAGCCAACGGATAATCAACTTTATTACACACTGTAAAGGTCCAGATCCGGTCGTGGAATTTGAATCGTTAGGTGCGATGTGTGGTCGTGTTAGCAGCACAATAGTGTGGCTATTTTGAAACTAATTGGCAGAAAGGGTTGCGAATTAACGTCAGGGCCAACGTGTCGTGGCAGCCGGCTTTGTGCCACCGACGCTTGATAAATAAGAATAGGAATTATAATAATATTAAGACAGATTATTTTACAGGGCTTATAGAAACTTAAGCAGATATATAAAACGGAATAAATTACATCAAAATGGTTCGCCTTGTTAATAAATAACAATGTATTCGTCATACGCGCCTGTCAATACCAAATGCGACCTTTTACTTTGTCCTACATTAGAACAAATGCTAAGCTCGCTCAATTAGCTTTTGAATTCCACTTGAGCCATGTACGGTGTTCATTACCATTAGAGGGAACATGACATACGTATGAGCAGTCCCTAAGGCCTCATTACACGAAACACGACTGGCCAATCAGCCCGAACGATTGTTAAGAGACTGATTGAAAGCCGCACGGTTTCGCACGGGATCGTTCGAGATACCGGCCGCGATTAAGGCCAGTATCGCATCACCGGAATGGTTACGAAGTTAGATCGACTATCGAAAGGAGCTTAATGTTAGAAATGGTTTGGTTTATACCACTTTCTAATGATTTCTGATTAGGGGTTATTCTGTAGGCGTATTGTCTAATTTTGACTGACGATATGCATCTATATCTTAGTGCTATAAATTCCGTTTTGCATTTCGTCAGCTTAAAAGCATTTGAGCATTAGAAGCATTCAATTTACTATTAAGTTTTTGATACGTAAAATACGCTTGCAAAGTATGAATAAAATCCGTCGAAATGACGTAGACAGTACATAACTATCTTCAAGTTCTTTGTTCTCGAGTTCATCGTCAAGCACCACTTTAAGCTTCGCTGCTCGTTCCCCGATATAAAACTCGATGGCGACTCAAAAGCTATGTATTATGCATTCGTGAATATAAGCCGCATAAAGCAGCGTCCGAATCAATTACAGAGCCGGGCCGGGCTCGTTAGAAACGCATCACGCATGTACAATCGCCTCGCAGTAAGGTAAACACTGTTTATCTGGTGCTAACCTATTGCGAACAATGGGACTCCCAATTTGGGTCTGCAAGACGACGAGATCGACCGATCATGTTTTACTTTTCGTCTCCCCAGTGTATTTGAACCGTTGACTTTATCTTTGCGTAATGTAAACAATTTCTCGATGAATAACGAGACATGTTACGTATTTGCACAATTACAAGGACAAAGTTGAAAAAACGTGTAAAAATTGTAGCTCGGTCGAAAGGTCAGTTCACGGCTGCGGGCCGACCCTCGGCCCTCGACGTAAGTGGATTAACCCCTTTACAACGCGTCCGAGTGTCACACGAGCGTGTGTCGATAATGCCGATATTTGATGCTCCGCGATGCGATTTACCAATCCCCTCTACCATATGATACGTAGACAGATGCAGGATTAACATGTTGTGTTAATGGCGCTAATCCTTTATTATCTCATTATGCTAATTATTTAACGTCTATTAACTTATAATTTTCTGTTGTTACAGGACCTAGTGTCAACCCCGCTGCTCTTCAACCACAACCACAAGGCTTAATAGTGGAGACGGGGAACGGCGCCAGCGTACTCCAGCTGCCCGCGACCACCCTTGAGCAGATCCGGCACATTGCGGCCGACCCGGGTGCGTCCACACTGCGGCTGCCGCCGCCGGCTACTGAGGCGCCGGTGGGCGCACGCGAGCTGGACTTCGACCTTTGTTACGTTTGCAAGCACTGCAAAATAGCGTTTCCGTCTCCGGCGCCGCTGCAGGTGCACCAGGCGCGCACGTGCTACGTGGGGCGCGAGGCAGCGCGCGGAGTCATCCGCGTGGTGCAGCCGGCGCTCGAGTGCCGCTCGTGCGTCGGCGAGCGTTTCCGCACGGCGCTGGAGTTCCGTCGGCACGCTGACACCGAGCAGCACCTCCGCAACACCATGCCGCAGCCGCAGCTGTTGCAGCAGCCGGAGACTCTCACGCATGAAATGGAGGATGTAGTGAACCAGATCACGCTGCTGGCTGCCCGCGCCGCGCAGGACACCGCTCCACCGAAGGACCCGAACGCCAACTTCTGCGCGCCCGGGCCACGCTTCCAGCCCCCCGGCGAGCTCTCCCTGGCGAGCGCCGGACACTAATCCTACTCTGAAGAAATGTATAGTTACTATCTATTAGAGCCCCTCGCTCTCTCCGTTGTCCGACAACGCAGCAGTTCACTATTAGCTCTTAACGCTTCTTTTCGTTGATGAATGTCGCCGCAGAAGCGGCACTTTCCTAGTTATATTTAAAGCTTGTAGACGTTTAAGTATAGGTTAATCGGTAGCCGGCTGCCGGCAGCTCTGCTGGGCAGCCGGAGCCGCGCCGGCGCCGCGCACTGGGAGGCGGCGCTGGCGAGCGCGCCCGGCCGCGCCGCGCGTCCGCACTTCATATCATACGTTAGACAGGTTTTATTATATACGTTTATCGTTGCGGCAGCGCGCGCGCCGCGGCTGTGGACGCGCCCCACACTCTCAACATCAATTCCCAGGAAAGCAAGTTCCTATCTTTATGGCATATAATATTATCGATATTGATAATTACGATTTAATTATTGTTTAAAGCTATGTAATACATACATATAATCGTTCTAATTTTAGGCATAGATACGTTCTCGTAAGAAGTTCCTGACGCATCGTAAATGTATGGAGATATATATAGTGATATACGTATATGATTTTTTTAAACATGAAGCGAAGTTAGGTACGTATGTTAGGCAGTAGAGCGGTCGTCCTCTCTCGCGGGTACCACGCTCAGGAAACGGCGTGAACTCACGCAAACGCAACTGAAACTAAATGGAAATACATATGTCGAGTATGTAGAGCGGCTTGTCGTTCGCACGGTGCTCGCATCGCGTGGCCACGCCGATGTGCACCGACGGCGCCGCTCGCCCGCGCGACCGCGGCTACCACCGGTACCGCGCGTCTGCTCCCTAGCGCGCAGAGCCGCCCGCGGAGACGCGACGACACCGCGTAGGCTTATTGGTAACACTTAATTATAATAATTATTATCGTAGCAAACTTTTCCAAAACGAACGAACTCGAAACTCGGGCTGCGCGCTAGCGCTCAGCCTACCTCGCAAACAAGTGAGTTTATTTTGGAACTAAGTGTGATTCTTGAATTTTTATTGATATTGTAATGATTATTAGTAGTGGCGTAAGTGAGTCCAGTGTCCGAAGGCGTGGGGGGGTTGGGGGCGGCGGGCGACGCACCGCGCTCGTCCGCCGCCTCCATCTTCGACCGCTTTACCGAGTGCGTGGAGTCCCTAATATTTTCGATGGCACAGATCACGTTATTAAAAATATTTTACATATTTACATTTTATCTAGCGGAGTGTACTACAATATTTTATCTACGAGTGGATCCTACTACAACATTGAGTTAGTTTTTTTATAAAGTGCAATGTTTTATTCCACCGGTTACCGGTCCTTGTTATGTGTATACATGCTGGTGTGTGCAATGTGCCGATGTTCGCGCGAGCCGCCTCTCTATCGGCTTACTACTCCCAGCGGCGTCTGGGGTCGCACGTCAAGGTTATTATTGCAAAAATTACATTTGAAATTGAAATAGATTTTTATATATGAGATTGAGTCAATACCAGCATAGATTAAAGTGTAATATTTATCTGTCTATACACGAATGGGCTCGAACTCGAAGCCTCGAAGGCACAGATTATGAGGAGAGGAGATGGCGTGCGGTGGGAGGCGGCTCGCTCGGACATTGTTGGTTCGCGAAGGCGCGCGTCTACAACACAATTATTTTGTTTGATTAGTGTTTAATATTATTGCGCCTGGTTGTTGCGCTCGGTTACGTTCAGAGCTCCACCGCGACGTGACGACGGTTACTCGTTCGCAGAGATGTTTATTTTGATTGGTTTGTACTCGGGAGTATAAGTTTGTGTAAGTTTGAGTTAGTGTAGGTGGACAAGTGGGTAGTGCGATGTTGTGTCTCCGCGTGGCGAGAGCCCGCGGAATGAATCATGGTTCCTATGTATATTTCAATATTATCGCATCTAGAGTTTCACTATACTTTCCGAATACAAATTTTAATATTTAAGATTAATTCGGACTAGTCTGTTGTGTCTGCTGCTAGAGGTGCCGCCACGGCCATGTTGTTTGTTTATTTGTATAGTATCGTTTACTTCATTCTCTAACTCTCTGTATAATTCATTTACTTTTGTTATAGTGAAACATTTTGTGTAGAATTTTGAAGCCCTCTAGATATTACATAATGTTGATTACGAATATTAGTTTATGATCGTAAAAGGTAGAATTCATGTCTATCATAGTTCCTAATACTGTATTGTAATACTAAAATTATTTTA